>OZ007594.1:152950430-158327930 GCA_963931845.1 Maratus michaelseni | reverse complement strand
TACTTCAACAGCATATTCACATTCTGACAGAACACGTAAAAACAGGGATAATAATCTTCACTCATCAACATTTTTAATTTTTTTTTTAACATCACACTATTTTGTGAAACCATTCAAACAAACTTCGAACGATAAAGGTTTACAAAGAGTAATCTTTTCGAATTCTTTTTTTAAAATCCTGTAAATATTATAGTGTTTATTTACAGTAATATACCTCAAAGAGATATTTAAATTTATCAGCGGCGGCGAGGATGAGCAACAAGCGCGGCCAAAGTTGAGTAGGGGAGGTCCATTATCCCCTAGTAGAGAGAAATTGACAGTCCGGCCTCAGGAGGTGGGCTGTGGGCATGGTGCAAGGTGCAGCACCTGCCCACATGCCCACCTCCCAAAGTGCAGCGCCTGCCCTCCTCCTCCTCCTCCTCACGAAGTGCTCTCCTCCTCCCAAAGTGCCCTCCTCCTCCCGAAGTGCCCTCCTCCTCCACCACCTAAGATAAGGGGATTAATTAAGGATTAGTGTTAATTAATTTTAATTGCGAGACTTAGAAATTTTTCGAAGCAATTTTTTTTTTTTTCGCGGAGAATTTTCTACTAGAATACGAGGTGTGTTTCAAGGGATTTATTTTAGCGAATTAGAAATTTAATTAATTTTAATTGGAGAACTTAGAAATTTTTCGAAGCAAATTTTTTTTTTCAACGAGAGTAGGGTATTCCAAATATTTGTTAGAGTATATTTGAGGAGAATGATTAATTAATTAAAAATATTAATTAAAAATAGTAATTAATTAATTTTAATTGCAGAACTTAAGAATTTTCGCGAGATTTTTTTTTTTTCAACGAGAGTAGGGTATTCGATATACATATTAGAGGAGAATTTTAAAAGTCAATAATGGTTTAATTAAAAATGGTGATTAATTTTAATTGGAGAACTTAGAAATTTTTATGATTTTTTTTGTTTTAAAAATTGCCAAAAAATAGAATTTTTAGAGTTAAAAGTCGCCAAAAGTAGGATTTTCAACTGAAAGTAATCTAAGATATAAACTCTCAACTGAAATGGATTTTGCCTTAAGGTGTAAGCTTTTAGCTAGAAATGAACTAGAGTCAAAACTTCCTGGTCCCAGGAATCACCACGGGGGGTTATAGTAAAAAAATACAGGGTCCCGTATGAATTATACTTCACTCAATTCTAATAGCTCGCCCCCTCCCTTTTTTTTACCCAGAGGAGCCCTTCGATGGCCTAACAATATGCACTTCAAAAAATACAGAGTGATATAAAAAGAAGAATTTTAACGTATATATAAAATAATAAACAAGAATGAAAAATCATGCGTAGTGGTATAGTTTATGAATCACTTTCCAACATTATCGAAATGTTATGTGAACAAAATTTAATTTTATCAGCTAGTGCGTAGTTAATTAAAATAGTGAACAGATCCCCTTTTTAATAAAAAGGCACCCTTCACAAAAATCCAATTATGCCTAAGGACCCTTACTAAAATCAGTTCATTGACCCCTCCTTTTTTCCCCCTTCGAAGTGTAAACACGCATTAGACTATAGGGTCCCTTCATAAAATAAATGAGATACTATGCCCTACTCGAATAAAAAAAAGCCCTTCACAAAAACTGTAGGGGTTCCCTTTTGGAATAAAAAGGCCCCTTCACAAAAATCCAACTATGCATAAGAACCCTTACTAAAATCATGAAATTTATACCTTACCCTTTTTTTTCAATTCAAGTTAGGCTAAAAGTACAGCTTGCGCGTCGATATGTTCAAAACACATAGTTATAGATATTAAGCTACATTCACAAAATAAATTCAATAGATTCATGTTATATTATGGCGACAGAAATACAAGGGATATTGACCTTTCATAAAAATGCAAGGTCCGCTGTTTGAATGAAAAGGCCTCCCTTCACAATATACCCTGTAAAAATATTATGATTCCACAGATATTTTAAGAAATAGAGTACTAATCTCAAATGAATACGAATTCATGCAATGTAAAAAATAGGTTTTACACGAATACATTTTTAGTATAACGTTCAAAATATAGATTTTAGAAAAAAAAAAGTATATTTTTCACCAAATTTATCATACAAGTCTGTAAAATAGGGTAGATCGTTTCATGAAAAATAATTGAATTTTCGAATGATTATGCTTTAAAATACATATTTATAACTGCAACTAAGATTTGAGTGTTACCCCCTCAACATGCATATCGCTGAATCATAATGAGTCATATTATCAGATAAGCGAAGATCTTGCTTTGACACGGTGAATCACTCGCGATAAGAAATACCTGAGACTCGTAATTTCTGACACATTTTTTGTAGGTAAATGAGCTATTTAAAACCGTCAATGTATACGAATTATTTCGTGTAGTCCTATATAATTATTAATCTGTTAAGTTTTAAAATGCTTCAATGAAAAATAAGAACTAGTCTTAAGTCACCCTTAAGAATTTTGAGGCAAACAGATGTTTAAATGAATTTGAACCTGTTTAAATGTACCTGTGTTTAAATGAATTTGACGCATGTTATGGTAAAAAAAAAATACAGAGTCCCCTATAAGATATATTAATTAAACTTTAAATATTTTAAAATTACATTAGTCTATGCTTTTTATATAGAAAAATTATACTAAATTGTGTTTTTAGTATTTTAACTTAAAAATTTCTTTTGAGGAATGAATAAAATAACTAAGCTTTGTTTTTATAAAATATATATTGTACTATTTAGTTAGGGTATTATTTCAAAAAAATGTTTGTTTTTATATTGAAAAAAAAGTTATCTTACCTAAATATTTAAACCCTAATGTACTGTGGACTTCATCCAAATTCGAATGTATGCTTGTCTTACAACAACTGAACGGTAATGTGTTTGTTTATCTCTTAAAACCACAGGATATTATGACGTCATGATAAGGCATAGGGTAGAATACAGAATGAATAGGTATTATAAAGCAGAATCATAAATTTTGCATACTTTACACTTGCACTATGTGAAATGATTGATACTATTGCCTATATGAGAAAATGAATCATCAACGAATCTTATTAATGTATGTTATATTTAACCAACAGGCTTGAAATGCGTGAATTTTGACTAGAATTAATCATTGAATGTAAAAATGATTTATTTTTAGATCTAATATGTATATCGTTTAACATTTAAAAATATATACATAAATTAATCTTACCTTATTCACAAACTTGCAATCCCGTCTTCAATATATGACTACAGCATGAAAAAACATGCGTGCTACTTGTATAGCAACTAGACCAGAAATGATTTCAGTACAAGTCCATTATCTTATTGTTAATCTATAGATTAGTAACATCACGTGACTGATTGCGATAACATTCTATATAAGATTTACTAATAAGAATACATTTCAATTCATTTCTCCCAAAAGCAAGTGTATGAGTTGGTTGTAAGATCTAGGTAAGTATCCTTACTTTATATGTTTAAAGTTATAATATATGAATAGATATAATATTAATGTATTTTTTCAATATGTATGGTAGGCTAAAAGGAATAGGTAAGCAAAAAAGAATAGGTATTATTGCATGTTTCCTCTAATTTATTTTAAAAATAATTATTTTAAAAATACATACTAACAATTTATGCGATGAGTCACACAGCGTGATGGGACGATATATGAAATTTATTTTTATATTATACAAGCTCCTATATACAATTCATATGCGTGAGCAAGATTATTTTTCCTTGCATGATAATACATGATTTTTCTATTATTTCGTAAAACAAGGTACATGTGCTATGTATTACGAAATAATACATAGAAAAATCATGTATTAAATTATCTATATATATATATTATACAAATCAATTAAAGGTAAATTGTTAATTGCAATTAGCAATTGTTTCTTTTATGACCTAGTCACGTGATCTCTGACGTCATTGGTGACGTATTGAATGATACTACATGGTCACGTGATATCACTTAAACAGTGACGTCACATGTCACGTGATCAGGTCTTATCAGTGATTATATTAGCTGATAAGGCCCTGAACAAGCATTCACTTTTCTCAGAGCCTTGGTGTGAGACGGTTGGGTGCTTAGCTAGCTGGCGTGTTAGGTAAGAATAGTATTTGTATATATATATTTTTAATATGACTTTAAATTAATTTGATACCTACTATGTAAAACGATATGAATATGTTTTGAATATTAGAACTAAAAAATAATACTTTGAAATAATAGACTTACTAAACAGTAAAATTTAAAGCTGTGTAGATAAATTTCCTAAAACTAAGTTGAAATGAAAATGGTAAAGGTTTAGTCAGTTTCATGTTAGTGTTTATCATATTAAATCTACAAAAGAAATTTTTAAGTGGGAATACTATTAATCCAAGTTACCATATAGATATTATAAGTTAGTAGATTCATAAACTAATGAGAATGTATATAATTTTAATAAACTATGCTAATTTCTGCAGATATTTAATAAAATACAAGTGAGTTTTTGAGGTACATAGTTTACCAATTTACTTCCTAGCTTTATCTTACCATAGGCAATGGTCTAAATCAAGTTAGGACATATACCTTGGAAATCATATTCATGCGACTAAATAACCTGGGGCTCACTCAGCCCAGTAGTTAGCGTGATGATTATAAAATACCTGGGGCTTAATCAGCCCAGTAGTTAGTGTGTTGACTATATAATAAGTGGGGGCTCACTTAGCCCTGTGGTTATCGTGGTAGCTATAAAATAAGCGGAGGCACACTAAGCCCAGTAAACGTGGTGGTTAGAAAATACCATGGGGCTCACTCAGCCCATTAGTTAGCATAGTGGGTATAAAATAGCCTGGGGCTCACTCAGCCCAGTAGTAAACGTGGTGACTATAAAATAAGCGGGAAGTTCACCTAGCCCTGGTGTTATCGTAGTAGCTATAAAATAGCCTGGGGCTCACTCAGCCTAATACTTAGCATGGTGACTATAAAATAAACGGGGGCTCACTTAGCCCTGTGGTTAGTATGGTGGCTATAAAATAAGCGGGGGTTCACTAGGCCCAAAAGTTAGCGTGGTGGGTATAAGTTAGCCTGGGGCTCACTAAGCCCAATAGTTAGCGTGGTGGATATAAATTAGCCTGGGGCTTACTAAGCCCAATAGTCAGCGTGGTGACTATAAAATAAGCGGGGGCTCACTTAGCCCTGTGGTTAGCGTCCTGGTTATAAAATGACAAGTCTGATTATATGTTTGTGGGTTCGAAACTTGTGCGGTTTAGACGATGGGATTTCGAGTATTCAGAAAAGTCGAAAAAATCATGATGGTGCTCCATATCCTTATAAATATTATGTGTTTGAATATGATAAGTTAAGGAATCTATATCCGTAAAGAGTATAACTGCACGATCTTTGTATGTTTTCTTTATAAAATTGTAATGAAAATCATACATAACTAATTTAGATAATTCTAAAATTGTGAATCCGACATAAATAGGTCGATTCATTAAGATACAAGTATTAAGCTTTTCTACAGCAGCCAAGCCTTCATCATATGTCTTGAATGATTTAAAAGTAGGCGAAGCTACTAATTTTTTTTTAAATACATTTCCAGTATGAATTATTAAATCTAATTCACTTATTTCAAATTCTTAACGATAGTCACATAGCATTGGAAAGTGTTTCATAAAGTATACCATAACTCATGATTTTTCCTTCATATTTATTTATTGTCACTTATTGTAGATCCTATTTTATAATTTACGTTAAAATTTTTCATTCATTCCTATCATTTTCTGGGTACTCTGTATATATTTTTTTAGGTGTGTATTGTTAGTCTAAATTTTATCGAAGGTATTTCTGTGATAATATAGGTGAGGTAGCGCATTGTGTAATACAGTGTAATACTGTATAATTAATGTGTATTTTAACTATAATCTCTGTTTTAACAAGACTTGTATCGAATTAGATTCATTAACCTATTTAATTAAAACCAATCTCCTATCGCAAGAATTCTTAAGGGTATCTCTTAATTACTATTTTTAATTTTATTTCTTAGTTATTATTTTTTTATTGAATACTTAATAAAGCATATATAACGAATCGAGTTGAATGTTTAGGAATAAATTGTGCGTTCTTAAGTCATTTCGAAACAGGCTCCTTCAAACAGACCCCTTCACGAAACTTTTAACCCTAAAACAGGACACTTCACACAACGTTTCGTATTAACAATAGGTCTTTCACAAGCATACTAATGTATATACTTTTAATAGGATTTTAAACTGTTAAACGATACAAATATTAGATCTAAATATAAATCATTTTTTTTTTTACATTCAGTGAATAATTCTAGTCTAAAAATAATCTTGCTCACGCATATGAATTGTATATAGGAGCTTGTATAATATAAAAATAAATTTCATATATCGTCCCATCACGCTGTGTGACTCATCGCATAAATTGTTAGTATGTATTTTTAAAATAATTATTTTTAAAATAAATTAGAGGAAACATGCAATAATACCTATTCTTTTTTGCTTACCTATTCCTTTTAGCCTACCATACATATTGAAAAAATACATTAATATTATATCTATTCATATATTATAACTTTAAACATATAAAGTAAGGATACTTACCTAGATCTTACAACCAACTCATACACTTGCTTTTGGGAGAAATGAATTGAAATGTATTCTTATTAGTAAATCTTATATAGAATGTTATCGCAATCAGTCACGTGATGTTACTAATCTATAGATTAACAATAAGATAATGGACTTGTACTGAAATCATTTCTGGTCTAGTTGCTATACAAGTAGCACGCATGTTTTTTCATGCTGTAGTCATATATTGAAGACGGGATTGCAAGTTTGTGAATAAGGTAAGATTAATTTATGTATATATTTTTAAATGTTAAACGATATACATATTAGATCTAAAAATAAATCATTTTTACATTCAATGATTAATTCTAGTCAAAATTCACGCATTTCAAGCCTGTTGGTTAAATATAACATACATTAATAAGATTCGTTGATGATTCATTTTCTCATATAGGCAATAGTATCAATCATTTCACATAGTGCAAGTGTAAAGTATGCAAAATTTATGATTCTGCTTTATAATACCTATTCATTCTGTATTCTACCCTATGCCTTATCATGACGTCATAATATCCTGTGGTTTTAAGAGATAAGCAAACACATTACCGTTCAGTTGTTGTAAGACAAGCATACATTCGAATTTGGATGAAGTCCACAGTACATTAGGGTTTAAATATTTAGGTAAGATAACTTTTTTTTCAATATAAAAACAAACATTTTTTTGAAATAATACCCTAACTAAATAGTACAATATATATTTTATAAAAACAAAGCTTAGTTATTTTATTCATTCCTCAAAAGAAATTTTTAAGTTAAAATACTAAAAACACAATTTAGTATAATTTTTCTATATAAAAAGCATAGACTAATGTAATTTTAAAATATTTAAAGTTTAATTCATATATCTTATAGGGGACCCTGTATTTTTTTTTACCATAACATGCGTCAAATTCATTTAAACACAGGTACATTTAAACAGGTTCAAATTCATTTAAACATCTGTTTGCCTCAAAATTCTTAAGGGTGACTTAAGACTAGTTCTTATTTTTCATTGAAGCATTTTAAAACTTAACAGATTAATAATTATATAGGACTACACGAAATAATTCGTATACATTGACGGTTTTAAATAGCTCATTTACCTACAAAAAATGTGTCAGAAATTACGAGTCTCAGGTATTTCTTATCGCGAGTGATTCACCGTGTCAAAGCAAGATCTTCGCTTATCTGATAATATGACTCATTATGATTCAGCGATATGCATGTTGAGGGGGTAACACTCAAATCTTAGTTGCAGTTATAAATATGTATTTTAAAGCATAATCATTCGAAAATTCAATTATTTTTCATGAAACGATCTACCCTATTTTACAGACTTGTATGATAAATTTGGTGAAAAATGTACTTTTTTTTTTCTAAAATCTATATTTTGAACGTTATACTAAAAATGTATTCGTGTAAAACCTATTTTTTACATTGCACGAATTCGTATTCATTTGAGATTAGTACTCTATTTCTTAAAATATCTGTGGAATCATAATATTTTTACAGGGTATATTGTGAAGGGAGGCCTTTTCATTCAAACAGCGGACCTTGCATTTTTATGAAAGGTCAATATCCCTTGTATTTCTGTCGCCATAATATAACATGAATCTATTGAATTTATTTTGTGAATGTAGCTTAATATCTATAACTATGTGTTTTGAACATATCGACGCGCAAGCTGTACTTTTAGCATAACTTGAATTGAAAAAAAAAGGGTAAGGTATAAATTTCATGATTTTAGTAAGGGTTCTTATGCATAGTTGGATTTTTGTGAAGGGGCCTTTTTATTCCAAAAGGGAACCCCTACAGTTTTTGTGAAGGGCTTTTTTTTATTCGAGTAGGGCATAGTATCTCATTTATTTTATGAAGGGACCCTATAGTCTAATGCGTGTTTACACTTCGAAGGGGGAAAAAAGGAGGGGTCAATGAACTGATTTTAGTAAGGGTCCTTAGGCATAATTGGATTTTTGTGAAGGGTGCCTTTTTATTAAAAAGGGGATCTGTTCACTATTTTAATTAACTACGCACTAGCTGATAAAATTAAATTTTGTTCACATAACATTTCGATAATGTTGGAAAGTGATTCATAAACTATACCACTGCGCATGATTTTTCATTCTTGTTTATTATTTTATATATACGTTAAAATTCTTCTTTTTATATCACTCTGTATTTTTTGAAGTGCATATTGTTAGGCTATCGAAGGGCTCCTCTGGGTAAAAAAAAGGGAGGGGGCGAGCTATTAGAATTGAGTGCAGTATAATTCATACGGGACCCTGTATTTTTTTACTATAACCCCCCGTGGTGATTCCTGGGACCAGGAAGTTTTGACTCTAGGTCATTTCTAGCTAAAAGCTCACACCTTAAGGCAAAATCCATTTCAGTTGAGAGTTTCTATCTTAGATTACTTTCAGTTGAAAATCCTACTTTTGGCGACTTTTAACTCTAAAAATTCTATTTTTTGGCAATTTTTAAAACTAAAAAATCATAAAAATTTCTAAGTTCTCCAATTGAAATTAATCACCATTTTTAATTAAACCATTATTGACTTTTAAAATTCTCCTCTAATATGTATATCGAATACCCTACTCTCGTTGAAAAAAAAAAAATCTCGCGAAAATTCTTAAGTTCTGCAATTAAAATTAATTAATTACTATTTTTAATTAATATTTTTAATTAATTAATCATTCTCCTAAAATATACTCTAACATATATTTGGAATACCCTACTCTCGTTGAAAAAAAAATTTGCTTCGAAAAATTTCTAAGTTCTCCAATTAAAATTAATTAAATTTCTAATTCGCTAAAATAAATCCCTTGAAACACACCTCGTATTCTAGTAGAAAATTCTCCGCGAAAAAAAAAAAAAAAATTGCTTCGAAAAATTTCTAAGTCTCGCAATTAAAATTAATTAACACTAATCCTTAATTAATCCCCTTATCTTAGGTGGTGGAGGAGGAGGGCACTTCGGGAGGAGGAGGGCACTTTGGGAGGAGGAGAGCACTTCGTGAGGAGGAGGAGGAGGGCAGGTGCTGCACTTTGGGAGGTGGGCATGTGGGCAGGTGCTGCACCTTGCACCATGCCCACAGCCCACCTCCTGAGGTCGGACTGTCAATTTTTCTCTACTTCCCCTCCATGCATATTGATATTTAATTCACTAAATTTTCTTTATCGCTGATGATTTTAAAAAGAAAAAATTCTTCCTAGGTGATTTTAAATAATTAAACACTAGAAGAAAAGGAACTAAGAATATTTCGTCAAGGTGGGGAGGGTGTGGTCTGCCCCCTTGAACCCCCTTTCAATATAATTTATTTATTTTTATTTTTTACCTTCGCATGTTTAAAAATTAGATTGAGAGGGCATATTTCTACTTTCCCTCCAACTCCTGACGAAAAAAAAAAAAAAAAAAGAAAAAACTTTCTCTCGATTTTGGAAAAAGCTGGTACAATCTTGTATTTAAATTTTTAATACTTCAGAATTGCTGAATTTCTCTATTGCTTTTTACGATGATATGTTTATAAACTCTTTGCATTCACATATTTCGAAACATGTTGAAACCGGGAATGGAGGTACATGCTGGCAAAATATCCGAGCCTTTTTGGCTATTTCCTTTTCATATTATCAGATTGATAAACGCAGATAGAAACTTATAAAGGATTACTTTAATATTTCTGAATTGTTGAATTTTTGTATTGCTTTTTATGATGATATTTTTAAAAACTCTCTGCATTCACATATTTCAAAATATGTTGAAACCGGGGATGGAAGTACATTCTGCAAAAATATACAAGCATTTTTGGCTGTTTTCTTATCATATTATCAGATTTGAAAAACGCAAATAGGAACTTATTTCTAAAATGACTTGATAGTTCGTAAATGGTTTGGTTGAACCTTTCTTTTAGACATTAACCAAAAGTCTGGTTTGCTTCGTGTCATTTTAATTTTCTGGTCAACCCTATTCAATAAAAGTCGATTTTGCTGAAAAATGTCACAATGTAAGAGATCGATCATATCTAAGGTTTTGCTATTTTTAGTGAATCCATAGCGTCTCTCCAATCCAATGTTTCCATCAGTCTTCAGGATAGGATCTGATGCAGTCAAATTCTCATCTTTATAAAAACATTTAGTTAAGAGGCTGCGTGTTGTTGATTATTCTGATAAATCGCAACCATTATTTTATTGATTTTTTCCTATGTAATAACACATGCAATAAAACCTGCTAAAACGTAATCACTCCGTTTAAAAAGGTTTCCGTCTTACAAGGTAGAATTGCGTGTTATTCC
The DNA here is from genome assembly GCA_963931845.1 of Maratus michaelseni. Classification (NCBI taxonomy): domain Eukaryota; kingdom Metazoa; phylum Arthropoda; class Arachnida; order Araneae; family Salticidae; genus Maratus; species Maratus michaelseni. The sequence continues at coordinate 158,317,030 of OZ007594.1, read as the reverse complement.
TTCCGTCGGTACCTTAATTTTTTTTTCGTTTGAAACAGGATTCCATTATAGACAGGTTCCATTTGTACAGGTTTTAAACTATTAGATTTTATGCAAAAATAAAAACTTTTTTAATATTATTTCGGATATTTTATTGTTTTATCTAGCTTCCGTTTTCAGCTCACAGGCTATCAAAGCCGATTTGCTTCAAATTTTGTATATAGGTTCATTCTGATAAGGCGCTTCCTTCATTAGTTTCGAGGGTTCATTGGTTAATTGGAATTAGGGGAAAAGGGACGTGGGGCTAATCCCCATAATTTAGATAAATGGGTTTTTCATAGAGAATTATCAGATTTGCTTCAAATTTGGTATACAGGTTTATTCTGATAAAGCATTTCCCCGATTAGTTTTGGGGGTTCATCGGTTAAGTATAAAAGGGGGTAACCCCCCCCCCACCACCACCACCACTTAATTTAGATAAATGGGTTTTTCATGCAGAATAACCGATCTGCTTCAAATTTGGTATACAGGTTTATTCTGATAAAGCGCTTCCCTGATTAGATTTTGAGGTACATTGGTTAAATATAAAGGGGGGAAACGGGGTGGGGGGAATCCTCCCTTTAATTTAGGTAAATGGGTATTTCATGCAGAATTATCCGATTTGCTTCAAATTTGGTATACAGGTTTATTGTCGATTTCTTTATTTTTCGAGTGACATTATTCTTTGAAATAAGAGTACAATATACAATTAGTGTGAATAGCCTGTGAGCTCAATGCCATCAGTTTAACTGGCCACTTTTCTTTGTATTTATTATACAATTCATCTTGTTCCTGTCCACACGTAGACCACACGTACACATATGTCATGCGGGTGTTTTCGAAAGGTTAATACATTTTACGAAGAGAGAGGGGATTTAATAAATTAGTAGCAAAAAGCTCCGCAAATTTTTTTGTACCCGACCTTACTTTCGCTAATGTCGATTCTGTTCACCACATTCTATCAAACAGATTATCCACTGATTACCTTTCATATTTTCGAAAACATCTTAGATTTGATGCGCGATACTTTATCCATTTTGGATACGCAGTGAAATCTACTAAGACGGAATCTCACAAGATCGTAATTTTTTACCGTTAAGGAGGTTTAAGTCTTAACAGGTACACCATCCATTGGCGCACCCACGGGGGGGGGCTAAGGGGGCTGAAGCCCCCCCAGACCCTGAAACTTAATAATGAAGTAACTATATAAAGTTTTCTATAAAATTATAAAAAGTTTTTTTTAAGGTATTTTTAGAAAATGTTTAAAACCTTTGTAACTAATTTCATCTTTATTCTCAAATCGTTTTCGACATACGTTAAGCGTAAAGACTTATAGCGGTACTCTAATTCTCTCAGTTCTGAATACACATCCATCATCCATATTTTTAGCACGGTCCAGTGGATTCAAGTCCAAACGAGGGTGATATTTCGTCTACGTTGTACATCTGTGTAATGACAATACGACCCATTCAAAGTTGATAAACGATTGGCACTATCCATTTTGCAAAACATTGAAGTGGGGTGCTGGAGAAATGGCAGCCCCACACTAAAAACCTTTTATTACTCTAGTACAAATGAGGTACAAACGAAAAGATTGTTGGTACAAACGGATACAAACGATTGGCACTATCCATTTTGTAAAACATTGAAGTGGGGGGGGGGCGGGCTGGAGAAATGGCAGCCCCACACTAAAATCTTTTTATTACTCTAGTACAAATGAGGTGCAAACGAAAAGATTGTTGGTACAAACGAGGTATAAACGATTGGCCCTATCCATTTTGTAAAACATTGAAGTGGGACAGCTGGAGAAATGGCAGCCCCACACTAAAATCTTTTTATTACTCTAGTACAAATGAGGTGCAAACGAAAAGACTGTTGATACGAATGAGATATAAACGATTGGCCCTATCCATTTTGTAAAACATTGAAGTGGGGTCGCTGGAGAAATGGCAGCCCCACTCTAAAATCTTTTTATTACTCTAATACAAATGAGGTGCAAACGAAAAGATTTTTGGTACAAACAAGGTATAAACGATTAGCCCTATCCATTTTGTAAAGCATTGAAGTAGGAGGGCTGGAGAAATGGTAGCCCCACACTAAAATCTTTTTATTACTCTAGTACAAATGAGGTGCAAACGAAAACATTATTGGTACAAACGAGGTATAAACGATTGGCCCTATCCATTTTGTAAAACATTGAAGTGGGGGGGGGGGGGGCTGGAGAAATGGTAGCCCCACACTAAAATCTTTTTATTACTCTAGTACAAATGAGGTGCAAACGAAAACATTATTGGCCCTATCCATTTTGTAAAACATTGAAGTGGGGGAGGGGCTGGAGAAATGGCAGCCCCACACTAAAAAATTTTTATTACCCTAGTACAAATGAGGTGCAAACGAAAAGATTGTTGGTACAAACGGGGTATAAATGATTGGCACTATCCATTTTCTAAAACATTGAAGTGGGAGGGCTGGAGAAGCGGCAGCCCTACACTAAAATTTTTTTATTACTCTAGTACAAATGAGATACGAACGAAAAGATTATTGGTACAAACGAGGTATAAACGATTGGCACTATCCATTTCGTAAAACACTGAGTTGGGAATCTATCTTTTCTCCAGCCCCCCCCCCCCTCCCCCTACTAAAAACCTTTTACTACCCAGTACAAATGAGGTACAAACGAAATGATTGTTGGTACAAACGGGTACAAACGAGGTATAAACGTTTGGCACTATCCGTTTTGTAAAACATTGAGGTGGGGGGGGACTGGCCGTTTCTCCAGCCCCCCCCCCTCCAGTAAAAACCTTTTATTACTCTAGTACAAATGAGATACAAACGAGGTATAAACGATTGATAATATTTTCAAAAAAATGTGAGTGGTGGGGGGCTGGCGAAATGCACCTCTATTTTATTAGTACTTCTGGTTATACATTTTTTTTTTTTAGCATCATTCGTGTTAAAACATTTAACTCAACGTATAAAAAAATAGCCATAGTTTTAAATTTTATATTTGGAGAATTTATATCATCAAAGCTCGAGAAAATCATCTAAGATTAGAATAATTCACCAGCACTTCATCACTACGATGGTATGCATACATATTAATTTCTTTCTAAGGATAATTACACTAGTATATTTGTAAGCATAAAGTTTCCAATTTATTAATAGCCAATAGAGGGCATAGCTCGCGGTCTGCCCCTCCCTCCTGTGCCGAACAAGGTACTAATTTACTGAATCATGGACTCAGACAAAAATAAAAAATGCTAAGACAAAACTGCAATGAATCGGTGAAGAATTCCGTTTTATACAGGTTTTTGCTTTAGCAGGTAAACTTTCAAGGTGTTTCTTTTGCTGAGACCATGGAATGTTTGCGATCAAGACAATATTACGTTATAGACAAGTTTCAGTTACACAAGTTAAACAGTATGGGATTATTTACACAAGTTTTAGGTATACAGTTTAACCAGTGTAAATGAAACCTGTCTATAACGGAATATTATCTTAATCGCAAACATTCCACGGTCCCATCGAAAGAAACACCTTTACACTTTAGCAGCTAAGACGAAAACCTGTCTAAAGCGGAATTTCTCACCGATTTATTGCAATTCCGTCCTAGCATTTTTTACTGTTTTTGTATCCATTGTATCCAACCCAAAGAAGATTCCATATTATAAAATTGACTTGTTTTCCTATTCACAATAGATGTAATGTTTTTAGCTCACAGGGTATCAAAGCCTGAGAGCTAATGACCGCCGGTTCTGTATGTAGGTAACGCGATAACTCTTGATAGAACTTGCCGCTTTGCTTCAAATTTTGTTTATAGGTTCATTGTGATAAGGCGCTTCCTTGATTAGTTTTGGGGGTTCATTAGTTAATTATAAGGGGGTACTGGGGTTGATCCCCCTGTTAATATATTGTCAATTTCTTTATTTTTCTGTTTATTTCAAATTCTTTGAAATTAGAGTATAATATACAATTAGTGTGAATAGCCTGTGAGCTCAATGCCCTCAGTTTAACTGGGAAGTTTTCTCTTTATTTATTAGCTCACAAGCGATCAAAGCCTGAGAGCTAATGTGCCCACAGGTTCTGTATGTATGTAAGTATGTATGCAGTGCCTGATTTACGGCAGGGCATTCGGGGCACGGGCCCAGGGCCCCCGATTTTCAGGGGCCCCCAAATGCTACTAAAGATTTTTCAATTATTGGGCAAAACAGTTTTAACTGTCAAAAAACAAAATTAAAATGAAAAAATCTGTTTGTCAGAGATTGTCTATGATATGTCAAAGTAACTTCAATTTTTGCTGATTGTCTTTTAACAATTTATGTGCAGCAATGTACAGAACTTCATTTATGGGATCGCCATATTATTTCATTTTTATTTATTTTACATGTGATGTAAGGCCCTCATTGTTAACATGGACAAAGTCGCGTGGTTCTGCTAGTTACTTGTCGTGTAAATTTAGTTTTTTTTTTTCGTACAAAGCTTGTATTTGAAAGAAAAAGTTGTTTGGTTAATAGGATATGCTAATATTTTAAATAATTATAGCTTGGTACTGCGGTAAATTTATTATTAGTTGTTGCATGCTTTATCATTCCAGATATATGGACTTGCATAAAGAAAGGTAATCAACACCACACAGTTTATTATAAATTTCAATTAAAAATTCATAATTATCAAATAATTATTTAAAAGTAAAAATTAATGATTATCACATTTAATTTTTTTAATTAATATTTTAAAGAAATTATCAAAGTCAATAGTGGTTATCTTAATAAGTACTGCTTTCGATATTATATTTTTTTATTCGAAGAATCTGTGCGAGGGGGGCCCTCATATGTATCTGTGCCCAGGGCCCCCAAATTTCCAAATCGGTCCCTGTATGTATGTACGTAACGCGATAACTCTTGATAGAAATATCCGATTTGCTTCAAATTTTGAAGATAGGTTTCTGATAAGGCGCTTTCCTGATTAGTTTTGGGAGTTCATTGGTTAAGTATAAAGGGGGAGGGAACAGGAACTAATCCCTCCCCCTTAATTTATATAAATGGATTTTTCATGCAGAATTATCCGATTTGCTGCAAATTTGGTATACCTGTTTATTCTGATATTAGATTTCGAAGTTCATTGGTTAAGTATAAATGGTGGGAATTGGGGAGATAATCCCCCCCCCCCCCCTTAATTTAGCTAAATGGGAATATTATGCAGAAGTATTTTTTGAAATTAGAGTATAATATACGCAATCAGTGTGAATAGCCCCGTGAGGTCAATGCCATTAGTTTAACAGGGCACTTTTTTTTCTTTTTTTTAATTAAAAAAGTTTTAAAAATGAATTGAATGTTCATAATATTAATTAATTAATAGAAGAATAGTTTTCCCCCTGTAAATACACAGCGGCAAAAAACCGTGGATACTGAAAAATAAATAAGTAGATAACATTTTCTGTCATTCATATCAAAGTTCTATTTATAGTAACAGGCTAACTATTTTATTATAAAATTATATTCCTCTGTTTTCTTCACAAAATGTTTCATTCTGTTCATTTATGATAAATAATATACGTTTTAGCATATGTTCAAATTCAAGCGATATTGAATTACTGATGATAAAGCAGAGACGCACAAGAGCAGGCATCGTAATTTCATTACGCTGCTGTACTCCAACGAATACCGTACTATCACATTACATAAAATATTATATTACAGAATATGTCAGCTTTATATCGTAAAATAAAGCATTTTTGTAACATTTTTCAGCAATCGTAAAGTATAAAGGAAAAAAGGAAAAAATCTGCACATATCCATAAATAATTAACAAATTTTGTATCACTGATGGATATCAGAAGTGGTTATAGTACATTTCAGCTACTGTTGCAGTGCGCAAATGCAGATGGTCACTTGATCACAGACTCGTGAGTGTCATGTAAATGCCTTAGAGGTCTGCACAGGCCAGAATTTCGATGCCAGGCGCGAACGAAATCTATCTTACCCGTTGCAAAAGTTAAAAGTTTGGCCCGGCAAGTACAAAAATCAAAGAAAACAGGCCCGACCCGGCCAGTGACAAAATCAGTTAAATCATGGCCTATCCAGTCCGCTCAATTTGTATTTAAAAAAAATTCCGATTTTATTCAACATAAAATTAAGTTTCTTTTAAAGAATATTGCATGCATATTTTTGGAGAAATTTTACAATATATTTTAACATATTATATGTTTACAAGACAGAAAAAACAGAATAGCAACATTAATGATTACTTAGATTTTTCAGCCTTCAAATAAAGATTCAATCAAAGAATTAATGTGGTTTAGAAGAAAAGAGAAAAAGAGGGTTAAAAAATCATAACTTTTAAGCTGTATAAAAAAGTAGATTTTTGAAAATATTTCTTCATAATTTATTAAGGCTCTTCTCAAATCGAATGGCACTACTTTCTGACACATTTATGAATTCAATTTTCTTCACAAATGCATAAAATTGACAGGTGGTCTTATTCAGAAACTATGTAATCGAATAGCGTTTTCCCTTTTCTGATAAATGCAAAAAATCTTTCAGAAAATACTATCAGAATTGGCGTTTTGAATTAAATTTCCGGACGGTAAAGGAGAAAAACCTACCGTCACAAGAAAGGATTACTTATATCTCGGTAAGTTATTTATTTATCAAAAAATGGTAAACAGTACTCTATTCCAAATCGCTTCAAAAGTCAGGCATGTCAATTTTATGCCTTTACAGTTAAAAATAAGTTAAAAAGTGTTTTGGAGAGTTTCATGTTGTTAAACTGGGAATTTGAGAATCACTTAAGGTATATTTTCACTGAATCGGTTCACAACAACTTATTATTTGTATTACTATTTTGACAAAACAAACTGCTTGGGCACAATTAAGTCCAGTTCCGACCCGACTGGACTGTATATAAAGAATTTAAGCCTGATCTTGGCTCGGCCCGAGTCTGCTAAAACAATAAAACTTGGACTCAGACATGACTCGGGCACGATGTAAACATCCGATGCCGATCTCTACGCTTGATATGTTATATTACTCTATTTATGATGTTGCCAAACTAGCGTCACTTCATGAAGCAGATTTATACTTATTCTCGCGAACGTTATCATCACATTTTACCGGCTTCGTTTAAATTTTTATATTGGGCTGGTTAAACGTAAAATTAATTTTTAAATTGGTAGTGATAGTGACAGTGATGAACTGATTTTCATTCAAAGACGAAAAAAAGAGTGTTAAACGTATATCTGTCGAATATTCTGATTTTGACGATGCATGAAAACAACTGAAGTTTTAACAAGTAAAAATCTACAAGTCATCACGAATCACGGGTCCGAGGCCCGTACCCGGTCCGCGGGCCCATTAAATTTTTTTGTTAACCCGTTTATTTTGTCAATCGACCCGGCATGGCCTATCAAAAATCTTCTAATTTTGACGGCCCGGCCTGTTTTAAAGTTTACCTTCATTTTGCCGGGTACGGTACAAGCCCGGACCCGTGCAGACCTCTAAAATGTATTAGCCCCCCCCAGAGCGAAATCCTGGGTGCGCCACTGACACCATCAATTATTATTGAATCGTATTCCTTTTGTCAAGGCCAATAATTTTTTTTTTTTTTTTTTTTTTTTTTTGCTCAAAATAGGTTTTGTTTTCCCAGAACTGTGATTTCATGTGGAAGTTGTAACTTTTTTACTGAATCAAACTTTATATCAAAATTAAAATAAAAGATAGCAGTACTAAACATTTACATCTAAATTATTATAATAGATGGCAGCACCAAACATTTATCAGATATGAATTTATCAAGCTTCTTTCTGGATACAGACATTTTTCTAATTTTATTAGAGCTACACTATTGTTTGTTTTTTTTTTTTGTTTTTAAGCATTTTTGTAGGCCCAAATATTGTTGAAAATATAAGTTACCTTTTACGTAACAGTTTTGATTGCTTTTAAATGGACATTTTGAAATACGCAATGGATAGGAGGTTCTGTTTGGACTTTTTCCAACCAGGGCCTAATTAATAGCCTAGGGACCCCAGATACTGGAGTCCCCGAAAGAAATTTGAGAATTTTAATCTAAAAATTTAATTTTTCTGTATATATAAGACATTAGAAAAAGTGTTTTCGAAATATTTCAAAAAAAACTATTTATTTGCCCAGTCATTCCTTTAAAATCTTTAAATGAGGAGCAAAACGTCTTCTGCATAAACCTGATGTTATGCAAGAGATTTTATCCTAGAATCCAAGCAATAAATCAAATGCAAAATCTAGTCAACGAGATTTCGTAGGAACAAAAATGTAAAAATTCAATTTTTTTTTTTTTTCCCTGAATTTTTTTTTTTTCCTTGCAATGGTTAGATATATGCTGCTTTATATACAGTTATTAAAGTGCTATTAACTGAATGTGTGGGGAAATTTATAAAGCAATATATCGTTTTTTTCCTGTAAATTTAATGTCTTTATTTTTCAGTCAGTCTATTGTGTTTTTAAAGGAAAACGTCATAAAAAAAATAGATAACTTTGAGAAAAGACTATTAAACTTCGTGTAGAGAATAGCTTGAAGCTAAAATTTAAAAAGTTCCAATTCCGATACAGACTCTGTTGTTGAGAAAACTGTATCATAAACTTCATTGACCTTTTCACTGTATTATTTATAACAATTTCCTTAATATATTTATTTTTCCTTCTGTAGTTTAAGAAGCTTTTGATTATTCCACTTTCACATTGCCTATTCCACTTTTAGCATTGCCTATTACTGTTCTCGAGAATATATTTTGTGTGAAAGTTCATCTTTTCTGTAGGATAGTTAGAAAAAACTTTCTACATATTAATTGGGTCTTGAAACAATTGGAAACATTAAGTACGTTGCATAACAATAAAGTTGGGGAACTACTGTATTAGATACTTTTAAAAGAATGCAATTTTTGCATTTAAATTGATTTAATAACAAGAAAGATAAATAATGCATCCTGCATATTTTATGAAGATTTTTTCAACACTACCAGAATACTGTTACAAAACTTCATATTTCATATGATTAAAGGAGACCTCTAAATAAACAATTAGAAAACACATAACGCAATTAAAAATTCAATTTCATAAATTTCCTACAAAATGCAAAATGTATATATATGTTAGATTTTTACGAGGATTTAATTTTTCACGAGAAACTTGCAGCTGTATAAAGATGAATTATTTCAGTCGCTCGATTAAGAATCATGGTGAGGAAGTAAGGCAATGAAGGAAACCAATGAGCATTTCTCCAATAATACTCAGCCAGTTTTCCAGATAAATCGTTTATTCGGGAGCAGGAGATATGATAGCACAATTTCCACAGGACACAGATGTGTTCTAAAGCCCTCAGGCTTAACTATAAATCACGACATCATTAAGTTGATCTTAAGGGGCTGTTGAGAAATTCTAGGTCACAGAACACCAGATAACAATTTGGTCAGCACTTCAAAATACAACAAAAATCTACTCTCCGAATGCTTGCAGTCGGTTTTTGTTCAATACGCGGAAAGTTACAGAAGCGACGTAACATGTGCACGAACCAATCAGTGAGAGGCAAAATTAAGCTAAGCGAATGACGTGCGATGGAGAAGTTTTAACAATAAAGAATCCCCCATTCAGCGGCGCATTGATTTAGAAGTAAAAAATGCAGAGCGCAAAGCGAGCCCTGGAATAAAAATGTTTGAAAAAATGGCTTTTAAAATACATTTGAAATGACAAACTAGCGTCTCTCAGAATATTATAGATTGGATAGTTGATAAAAGTTACGAATGGACTTAAAGTTTTAGATTAAGATAATTATTAATATGTGTTATTAATTTTAAAAGACATTAAATAGGAAGTAAGGATATTAGTAAGAAATAAGGAAATAATGAATGTCAGAATTTAGAATAATTTAAAGGAATATTGCAAAATAAAATTTTTATATAACATATATATGATGCAAATGTTTTTGTGCAGCCCTATATATATATGATCTATAGATTTTGATTCATATCATATAGCATATTAAAAAATAACAGACCCCGAAAACGTACTTCAGGCAATTACCATCTATAAATGCCAATGCATCCTAATTCTTTAGTGCAGCGGCAGCCCTGTATATGAATTATATCACAAATTATATTAAATTTCGTTAAAATGAAAAGCGCATAACAAACACCGTTGAAAACTGACTTTTAACAATTCCCATCCATAGAAAATTAACGCTTCTAATTTCCAAAACCTTTGAAGAATTTTATATAGTTTTAAATATTTATGTAATTTAAAAATTTTAAATTGCAGATTGTAAGATGTTAAATATTATACAAAGTGAAAATAAACAACAATGACTTGCAGAGCTGACACTGAGGCCCCTGATCTACAGATTTACTAGTTTGTAATACGATCTCGCTTTAACTCATTTCGGCTTAGATGCTTTACACTCACGCTAAAAAAAAAAAAAAAAAATTTAATCGGTTAAAAAAAAGAAAAAAGTCGCCAAATTTAGGGGATTTTTTCCTTTAATGGCAACCTAGCCATTGTATTAAGTTATTCGTTTGGCGCAGTCTTGGAAATCGCGCCAACCAAACAGTCGCCAATCTTTTGTTTACATTTTAGCGTGAGTGTAACACATCTGTTCCCTAATTTCTTTCACAAAATGAATTTGCTCCACTTTCAAAATCAACGGTGCAATTGCAAAATATTCGACTTTGATTCGTCTGTCTGTGCTCTAACTTTTGTACTTGGATTGGATTTCCATGAAAATGATATATTTTATTGAGGTTTACTATAGCATGTTCCTTATGAAATTCGAGTGTATAGCAATTTATACACGTCATATATGCTAAAATTTAGTTAAGCTTGAAAATGCATAACACAATAGAAAATGCACTTTCAGCAAATATTAATCATAGATCATAATGTATCGAAATTCATTTGTGAAAGGTAAAGAGCATTAAATGAGACAAGAACCCTTTTCTACAGGGAAAATGTTATTTTGCACCTCAATGTAGTACACAGATTTCATTATGACAAAAATAGTATAGCATTATTAAAATGCGCTTCAAATAATTACTGTCAACAGATAAAGTATGGAATCATTTTATGTTTCCCTGTAAATGGACAATAAGTGTTACAAATGTACAAAAACTATATAGGGCACTGATAAATATCAATTTCATAAAATTTATAGTAGTTCAACACCATTAAATTGTCTCCTACAGACCATAATGTACAAAAATTCTTTTTAACTGTCCCTGTAAATGAACTATTAATGCTATACACTCCAGTTTCATAAGGAACATGCTATAGTAAACCTCAATAAAATATATCATTTTCATGGAAATCCAAGTATACTTACAAAAGTTAGAGCACGGACAGATGAATCAAAGTCAAAAATTTTCCAATTGCACCGTTGATTTTGTAAGTGGGACAAGTCCATTTTGTGAAAAAAAATTAAAGCTAGGTCTTATTACAAACTAGTAAATCTGCAGATCAGGGGAGACAATGTCATCTCTGAAAATCATTTTTTATTCTCACTTTGTATAATATTTAACATCTTACAATCTGCAATTTAAAATTTTTAAATTACATAAATATTTAAAAGAATATAAAATTCTTCAAAGGAATTTAGAAGTGGTAAATTAAACACAGTGTTATGAATGATATTCTGAAATCCTAATGAACTGCTTATTATTGTAAATTTTAGATAAAGTACATTTATTCAGGGGGACTCTGCTCCCCTGAACACCTGTAGTCTCATTAAATTTACATTCGTAATTTCCTATTAATTGTGTAAATGATTATAGTACTAGGTGTACCAGTTAATTCCCGCTGTTTTACTTAATAGATGGCAGCAGCTATTAATGCAACGTTCAATCATTTGACATATAGTGTGTTTTGTTGTACTAACATAAGGCTTCAAAACCATAAATGTCAAAAGTTCTCAAAATAATAACATCATATAAATATTCGTGCTCAAAAATGTCGAATTTCGTTCCTTCCAAAGAGTATTTGCGGACTGTACTTTTGTTTCTGTTTCATTCCAAGAAATCGGCTGCTGAAAGTCATAGAACTCTTGTGAAAGTTCATGGTGACAATGCATTATCAGAAACAATATGCAGAGATTGGTTTCGACGCAGGCCCGTAGCTAGGTGGGGGCCAGGTCAGGCGAAGCCGACCTGCAAAAGATTTTGCCCGACCTAGCGTGAAACTTTACATCCCGATTAAAACAACATTAAATTTCTATTATTTTTTTTAATAAATTTTAGTCTAATCTAGTGTGAGACTGGACATTCCGATCACTTTATCAGACACTAATTCACTTTAAATTCCCAATTTTTTCCATCTTCTTGCCAGATCTAAGCAAAGAGACCCCCCACCCCCCTCCTTCCAATTTCGTTTTTAAAATGGAAACAAAACCAGAAAATTTTTCATATATAAACCTTCTTTTTTCTCTCTTTCTTTAACAGACAATAGACCTGTCGGGGATTGTCACGTTGGACATACCCCGCTTTGTTGAAATTACACCGTACCGCAGGATATTCCTGCCCAGCAACAATTCTGTATTGACTGATATCCATAAAGCTTACTTTCTTTGTAGAATTGTCACCATGTGAAATTTATCTTAAGAAAGCGAGGTTGAAACCAAAGGCTTCTGAATCTGAAAATAAAGCGAAACAGCCTAAAATAATGTTTTTGAATTTGTCGTACATGACAGTTTGCTGCTTCTTTCATGGAACTGAGGTTCCAATTCCATGAAACGGATTGTTATGTTTACTTGTTTGCTTTCGGAAGAGGGGACTAATGTCTTTCATTCTTCTGATCTTTCGTTACATATTATTGAATGATAAAAATTTGTGAAACCTATGTCACAATAAGAAAATTATAGGAGGAGTTTTCCAGCGTAAAGAAGAAATGGAATTGCAATGAAAATATCATCTTTAACCAATAAAATATAAAATTTGTTTTAATTAAATGATATAAATTTAATTTATAAATAAGAAATTTACAGAATTATCTGCGAATTGTTTTTAATATACATGTGTCTTAAGTTATATATATATATATATATTTTTTTTTTTTTTTCCACGGGTTTTACAAGTAGTGGTTAGTAGAGGAAATTATTACCGCGTTACACGTTTGTATGTATTTCACTTTAAATAACTTTTATGTAACATAACATAAATAACTTTTCATCTTAAAGTACAAAATCTTCAAGGAACGAAATTATATAGTCAATAATAAATCAAAGAACAAAAAGAAAAATGTAACGATATGATATTGTTAAGTTGTTAAGTATACTTAGATTTTATAAAATGTTTTATTTCGCGTAAAATATATTCTTTAAAGGAATTTATTTGCAGATATCGAAATAATATACTTTCGTAATCATAATATACTTACATAAAAGTAGCTCAAAAAAGTTCATACCTTTGCTTACGGTTTGAAAATATTTATAATAATGAACAAGATAACAAATTAAATCCATTATAGGCGTCGACTACAAGGCCATAGAAATTCTCTGGAAATTTTCACAGGGCCATCGCCTCCCTCCTCCCCTCTGGAAATAAAAATTAATAGAAGGTCTGTCCCTTTATCTGTTCAATCTACTCTTCCACGACCATCCCCCCCCCTAAAATTTTAAAAAGTTGGCACCTCTGAAATAAACCAATCATTATTTCAAATTTAAAGAATAAAATATGCCAGGCTACTTACGATTTTACAAATCCAAATTAGTTATCTTCTGACACATTCACAAAGTCATTCACTATTCTTAAATTCAAAAATTTTTCAGGTCCTCTTATTAAAAACAAAGAAATTAAACAGTGTTTTCCATTTTTTTGTAAAAGCAAATCAGTTTTCAGAAAATTTCCGCCAAAGTTAAAGATATAAACCAATTTTCTGGACATGATGGTCTGATAAAGTTCATAAGAGAGAAATCGATTACAACTCAAAATTTAACGTATCTATAGAAAAGTGAAAAACGTTATTCGATTCTAAATCACTTTAGTAGTTAAAACTTGTAAATTTCATGCTTTTATGTATAAAAATGACAGTGCGAATATAGCAAAAAAGTTCCGTGTTGTTCAGCCGGAAAAAATTGTATATGTATAAATTTAATTTGTAATTTGACACTGCTATATGGTATTGTGATTTCATTGTGTATGGTCAGTTTCTTATGTTTCAATGATTAAATTTTACATTAAGTTTACACACACACACACACACACACACACATATATATATATATATATATATATATATATATATACAGAATTACTATATATATATTTTTTGGAATCTCATGGAGGATATCTGATATGGTATTTAATTACGGGTGAATGTGACCTTAATGTCATAACAAACAGTCTTAAGTATAAACAATATGCATAGCTCTTTTTAAAAAATATACGGCGATTGAAGAAATAGCGATGCTTTATAGGAAATGGACAGTGAAATAAATAAATTAAAAAATATTTTATATTTGCACAGACTCTTCGACACTAAACATTCTGCATAAATTGTGTTTATTATTATTTTTAATGCAGCAAGGAACAAACAAAGAAGTTGGAAATGTACGTTAAACGTGACAAATGAGGTGCGACCGTACTATAACTAGTTTTACAATGTAAAAAAAAATCATCTTTATTATTTCTCTGAAATGAATTATATCGTCTGTTACGAGCGAAATGAGCATGTCTCTTTTTTTCTTATTAGTGATGCCACGTTTACAGATGCGAATTTTTTTCGACACCAGACAGCGCTGGAAAATTCAACATGAGATATTGCTTTACGAATGATTACCTCCATGGTTTAATATTTCTATGACACATGATGAACGAATCTCTTGTGTTTATTTACTTTAATGGATTGAGATATTCGGCTATTAACCTAACTATTTCTACTGAAGTTATCTCATAATCTATACATTTTTTAATGTAACTCATCTCTCAAGCAAACAGTTTTTTTGAATGATCTTTCTAAAAATGTAACTTTTATGCAATTTTATTCGAAGAAATAATGTTGAATAAAAATGACCGCTTAACATATGAAAAACGAAGTGTTTAGCAGGTTAGCCCGTATTTGTTTTCCTCAGTCACATGACTTGCGCTTTTATTATATAGATTACGTATGATAGGATTTAATAGAATGAAGAAAACTTTTTTAATATCTTTTTAAGTTGTGATTCGATTTTCACAAAATTGGAAATGACTCGACAAAATTTTTTAACGGTTCTATATATTAAATTTCAAACCATTCGGTTGGGTAGTTTTTGTTTTTTGCGGATGGACCAGACGACGATTATAGGTGCTACGCATTTATATAATTACGAACGCTCCTAAACTGGGATTATTTTGTCTGAAACTGAGACAGCACTGGGTTTTGCTAATTATATCTTGAATAATCTATGTTTAATACTTTAAACATAAATGATTCTGTGTTATTGTAGCAAGTGTTGATGCAGTGTAATTTACCATACAGTGTTAGCAATATTTACATTAATTCTGTATTAATCTTAATATTCTCTCATAAAAATCCATTTAAAAAAATTATGAAAATATATTGTTTTTATGCTATTTTTTTCCATAATTTACGGCTTTTTCAAAACTCAACACAGAATAACAAATAACAACAGAAGCGTGAGAATTTTAAGACTTCATCTGTTTGAAAAACCAGACCGTCCGTTTATAATTTTGAATTTTCTGCCTGTTACAAGTTCCTTTTATTATTATTATTTCTTCATTTTGTTTCATTTGTAATGCTTATAGTTAGGATTGCACGAAAAGTTTTTAACTTGGCTTCAAGACTGCTATTAAATCGCCTGCAAACAAGTTAGGTTTCGAAGTGGGTGTTTCCAAATACCGTATCATGGCAAAAAGGTAATTTCTTCCGCAATTCCCAACAAACAGGCGCCCCACGGTCTGCGTCTTCGAAATCTATATCTGTGCCTATAGGCCGAACCGTCAGGGATTTTTTTTGTTGTTGTTTCCCAAAACCGTTTTAAAATTTGCAAACTGTATACCGCTAAAAATGCAATTACATCTATTTCCCTTTTTTTTGTAGGAATAAACATACCTTCAATTGAAGAGTTGACTGTTGTAAAAAAATTTTTGTCAATCATGAAGATGCAGAAGACGTGCTACCTGAGTCAAATGCCTCTGTACTTAAAGATCAATTGAAATGGCAAAACAAAAAAAGCAAGCTACAAATTTTATTCAAATACAAAGAAGCATTTAAGGACACTTATGAACTTTTGGCTGCTGTAGCTACATTTGGTTGCAGCACTGCCACTTGTGAATCTTCTTTTTCAACATTGACGGCCATTAATCGGCCTCAATGACTGTCCATGTCACATCAAATAATGGCAGATCTAGCCTTCTTAGCCTTCGGGAGAAAACGGACGGAAAACATAAATTTAGAAGAAGTACTAAAAAAATTAAATACAAGTAGAGACAGGAGGTTGCAATTATATTAGAGGGTTTTTATACATGATTCCCATTAGTCTTCAAAATTCTTTCAAATAAATTATTTTTACAACAAATAGAGGTTGTCAAATTTGTAAAAGACTAAAACTAAAATTAAAAAATTAAAATAAAATAAAAGGCCTTATAATTAATTTGGTACTCTGTTTCTTTTTTTTTTTTTCATGAAAATTAAAAAAAAATATTTTTTCATTATCGGTAAAGACATCCTTGTTACTTGTTCTATTCATTTTATTCATTCTGTTTTTTTCTTTCTCATATCTTTATTGCATGATGTAAATATAACGAAACATCATTTAATAAATTGTACTTGAATGCATTTATTAATGAATGTTTATTTGAGAAAACAACTTATATATGTTATGTAAATGTAAACATTTTATTTATGTGTTTTTGATATATTTTTATTGTGTCTTGGAACAAACATTTCTGGCTTTGGAGAGATCTTACGTTTTAAATGAGAAAAAAATTACACTAAAAGTACAGTACATATTTTTCAGGGTATAAGAGACGTGAAAAAAATTAAGAAACAATCTGCCCCCCCCCCCCCCCCCTGGAAAAATATTTGCCCTACCTGGAAGTAAGGTCTAGCTACGGGCCTGTTTCGACGATTTAAAAGTGGTGATTACAGCGTTGAAGACAAAGAACGTCCAGGTCAGCCAAAAAAGTTAGAAGCTTTGCTCGACAAAGATCCGTGTCAGATCAGTCCGAAACAGTTAATGGCCAACGCTACCGACAACAAATGACGAATTTGAACCATGAATTGATCGAAAAACGGCCAGAATGGGTTAGAAGAAATGGAAAAGTGATTTTGCAGCATGACAATGCTCCGGCTCATACCACAACTTTGGTCACGGACACCGTAAAAGCGCTGGGATGGGAACTGCTGCCTCACCCGCCGTACTCTCCGGACCTGGCTCCGTCCGACTACTATTTGTTTTCATAAATGTCGCACGCATTGGCAGAGTAATACTTCGATTCGTACGAAAATGTGAAAAAATGGCTCAATGACTGGTTTGGCTCAAAAAACGAACAATTTTTTTGGCGAGGCATCCACAAATTGCCAGAAAGATGGGGAAAATGTGTAGCTAGCGATGGCCGCTGGTTTGAATAATCCATTTTTATTATTTCCTATGTATTTTTAGCTTCAAAAATCAATAAAAAACAGCGGGAATTAACCGGTACACCTAGTATATCTTGGATTTTGTTTTTACTAGGGTAAGCAAGTTTGGACAAGGATTTTGTTATCCAAATAGCAATATTTACTTACATGCCAACCATGAAACACCTGCATCTGATGGATAAGTTTATCAAAACCTCATGTACGAAAGTAGGTTATGAAAATGTAAACTGAATCTACTATATCCAACTTTTAGTAAATTTAGAAATCTAATGTTTTTACAATTTTTATTTCATAAAAACAGTTTTGATGGTCAATCTGTAATATTTAAATGTAAGATTTTATCTAAACTAGATGGAACCCGTCAAAACTTCACGCAAGAAAAATACTATAACAATATCAGTAAAATAAGCTTTTTTATTATTTATGAAGGGGTGCCTATAAAACAGTCTTTCAAATATTTTTTTCCCCAGTCAAATACAGTACTATTTCCGATGCAAGCTCCAAACAAACAATCCGTAAATAAATGTGTAATGCAAATCAGTTTGACATTACCACCATATTCCCCAAGGCGAGAAAAATAATTCATGGACCTATGAAGTATATACAAATAGTATATTCCTACGTTCATCTCATATTCAGTAAATAACAGAACATAGTAAATAAAGCACACATCCCCCCCCCCCCCCTATGATAATGCAACCGAATGAGCCCCTATGCGCATGTGCATTGCATCTGCCCAAAAGCACCGTCAATATTCAACGTTAAAAAAGTTTTTAAATGATTAAATTAAAAGTTTTAAAATGTCCTCTTTAATCATTGTTCGTTTCAAATCCATATCTTCTAAAACGCATCCATTGTTTTAAGCTAATCAATTTTTATGCAAAGATTAAGAAGTTTTTTTACAGTAATAAATCTATCTGTAGATGAGGGAGATTTTTAATGTTTTCAAGTGTAATTTATTTGTATGGTTTCTTCGGTTCCTTGACATAATCAGGATGATTATCACTTTTCTATCACAGTCGGGGATACTTTTCCTCTTATACAGTTGGCAAATGTAAAAAAATAATAAAAATACAATTCCTAGCAACATATCAATTTTATGTTCAACATAAACTAAAAATAGTCATTTTTTCTTTTCTTTCTTTTTTTTTTCCTGACAGATTTTTGTTCAGCGCCAAAATGTTCTATCTTATGGATAATCTGATCTTATGATTTATCACTTTTTTTTTTAAAATTATTATTCACTTTTTATTATGGTTAGGGAAATCCATTTTCAATTGTGTCAACTTTCCCAGGGGCTATTTTACATTATTGAAGCAAACTGGTGGTCATTGATAAGATAGAATTGAAAAACTTTTCATGCTTGAAAATTATTTAAAAGGTTGTTAAATTACGCGGCCGTTTTCAAATAAATTTCAATCGAAAGCTAATTTTTTTTCTAATTGATGATGTAAGAATTGAAATTGTAAAATGTAGTAAAAAATAGAAATTTGTAGTATTTCGAATTGATGTAAGCGCGATTAAAGCTAAAGCGATAGTGCCTTTGTTGTCACAATTGTTGTACATTTCTAAAAATTGCCACTGTATTTTGGCTGGCGTCCAAAAGTAGAAAAACATTTTTTGACATCGAAAGAGAAATTCACAGTGAAAGAAATAGGACTTTGCGCTAATAAGGAACTGTTAAATGAACTTATAATAAATCTACCAAAATAATTCCTATGAAATATTAGTCTTACATTGTTTATTCTAGCTAAAAATACAATCACTATTTCAAGATTTTTTTCTACCATAACACTATTTTTAATAACTTTAAATTTCCTGAAATCCTTTACTTTTGTGATTTTGTTTACTAAAAAAGGAAATCTTCTATCCTATAATTTAGAAAAAAGCAATTGGTAACATGTAATGAAGGTATGCAATCAAGATGAAGAAATCAATGACGGCTCCAATTCTAATCTTTATAAATATGAATGCAAAAATCAGTAAAATTATGTCATGTTAACACAATCATATACATTTTTCTCTTTACTTTTATCAATGTTAAAATGCACTTCAAGCTAAGCATAACGTCATTTTCACCGGCGCAAACTTTTCACACGTACTGCTTAAACACCATGCACATAAATATATTTTGTATTTAATTGTAATGAAAAAATGGCATCAACAAAGTTATAATGCATAATGATAAAATAAATCCAATGGACAATATTCCCGTGACGTCCCAATAAACATGAATTTTTATTCGCTTATAAAACACGCGGATAAGTATTTTTACCGAAATTTAACTTGCAAATTAACAAATTCGGCCTTAAAACCGCATGCTTTTAATATTTATTATTTCTCTTTTATTCAACCACAGAGTTTAGAGAATAAACTCTGTGCTTCGCAACAGTAGGCGTTATCCGATTATGACGTCATAAGCAGAAGAAAAACTTTAATTGAAAATTACGGCTAATTAATTAAATTTTCGAACAAACGAATGCACGATAGCAAATCTGTGTCTAAATATCTTTCATTTAAAAAAAGAATGATGTAATTTGATGCAGTAGTTTGTTGTCACGGATTGTCGAAAGAAATCGCTTAGCGTTTTAAATATATAGATACCCTAATCTATTCAACAGCAATAGCATACTAAAATCGTCCAAAAATAGGCATATTTGGAGACTTTTAAACATATTGGACAATCATCCATAATCATGTACACTGGCTATTGTAGCCAACGTGATTTGGAGCTATAAAGTGGTTTTTGTGATAGCATTTTAATAGTATCCCTATTCAATTTAAAGTGTAATGTTGCTACCATTGTTCATATTTGACGCAAACCTAACTTTAGGCCAGATTACGAAGGATTAGCTAACCCTTTATTTTCCTCATCTAGATTTTCTACTTAATCTTTCGTAATCAGGATTAAAATTATTTTTATAGGCTATACAGTTGCTAAAATCCAATTACAAAAAAAAAAAAAAAAAAAGAAAGAAAAAAATGAAAGAAAAAATGAAATATGTATTATGTCAAATAAGTAAAGTGATAAAACAAAATGTTATATATCATTCGAACAGATGTGTAAAATTCCATCAAATGTTATACATTTAATTTAAAAAAAAATCTGACAAATGTATTAGCAAAATTTAAAATTAATCTGAAATTTTAACATCCATAATTTATTATTTAAATCCATTACTCAAATGCGCCATTTTCTTTTCAACGAATAGAAAATTTGAAAATCATCTGAATTGTCATAGAAAAGCATTATGCCCTGAAAAGAATGTTCTATGGAAAACATTAAACTGCTAGCAATAACATAAAACAGACTCGTCCAACTTTCAAAACCAGCATCTCAATTATGTTGCAAAATATTAATATATTGCCTTTGAAAAATTCATTAAAAAGAAATTACATTCAAAATTAAAAAAAAAAAAAAAAGTCTTGGGGGATTAGATGACAATTTTAAATATCTAAGCAAATTTTAGTTTTTCTCCTGCTCCTCAGCTCTTTAAAATTTCATGAGTTGCAACTTTTCAAACTCCCCTTTTCTCCCTCTCCATAATGATGGTCGTTTTACAAAAAATACTTTTTTCCACTCAACAATGTGAAACTTTGGACACCTTTTTAAATATAAAAGCATGCCACTGGCAGGACTGACTATTGAAGTGATTTGGAATAAATTTTTTTCCATTTTTGGATAAATGAATTACTTATCGAGTTATAAGCAATTGTTGTCAAGTGACAGACAAGTTTTCTCCTTTCATGCGCTGTCATGTCCGGAAATTCAGTTCAAAACACCTGAGGGTATTTTTGAAAAGATTTGCCTTCACCAAAAAATGGAAAACACCATTCAATTAGATAGATTTTGAAATAAGAACACCTGCTAATTTCATGAGTTTCCGAACAAAAATAAATCCAGAAATGTGTCAGAAAGTCCTTTGGATTTGAGAACTATCCTTTTTATCTTTATTTTTCAATGTTTTGGGATTTTTATTTTCAAGCGCTTGATATTGAATTGTTCCTTTTCATATTTAAAATGTCATTTTTTATGGTACCTTACTCATTCATCTTATGCTAGTAAACTGCTTATTTGTGCAGAACTTGTATGTGTATAATTTTTCAATTCAGTCGACAATTTTCATACAGGTGAATTTCCATGTATTTATGCACATTATTTCTTGCAAGAGTATACTCACGAATGTTTTTCAAAGTTATTTCAGATGTCAAATCATGTTAAATGTATATACATATTCAAGAACACTTCATCATATTTGATCAATGCAAAGAAAGATTTCATTTATGGCATGATTTACCTAAATACAGTACAACTCAGATTTAATGATTTCTTCAATTTAACAAATTTTAACAGTCTGGATTCATCTATAGTTATTTCTATGTTGAATAACCCTCATTAAAGATAGTTTTCCTCAATTTAATGATAATTTTGATGAATTTCAGATGTTTTTTTTAACTTTTTTTGCTATAAGAATTGTCAGCTTTTTCTCTTGTTTATCTATTGGCTGACGTGTAATGATGAAGAGTTTGATTTAGAGGAATTTAAAATACCAGATTGCTGTGATACTTCTAGACAAAATATTTCATATATATATTTTGCGAACTATAAATCTCACATTCCTGTGAATTACGGAATATTCAAAAATTTTGTAACAAAAACTAACAAAAATGAAACTAAATAAAATTAAGTCTTTCTTTGCATTGATCAAATATGATGAAGTGTTCTTGAATACGTATATACATTTAACATGGTTATATACATATACATGTCTATCCATATTTGTCATTAAGTATGTATTTTTTATTGCATCGCATTTGCTATGAATCAGAATCTGAATCAGACGAATGTCTGATTCAGATTCTGATTCATAGCAAATGCGATGCAATAAAAAATACATACTTAATGACAAATATGGATAGACATGTATATGTATATAACCATGTTAAATGTATATACGTATTCAAAAACACTTCATCATATTTGATCAATGCAAAGAAAGACTTCATTTTATGGCATAATTTACCTAAATACAGTACAACTCCCATTTAATGATTTCTTCAACTTATCGATAAATTTTAAGTCTGGATTCATCTATAGTTATTTCTATGTTGAATAACCCTCATTATAAAGATAGTTTTCCTCAATTTAATGATAATTTTGATGAATTTCAGATTTTTTTAAAAACTTTTTTTGCTATAAGAATTGTCAGCTTTTTCTCTTGTTTATCTATTGGCTGACGTGTAATGATGAAGAGTTTGATTTAGAGGAATTTAAAACACCAGATTGGTGCGATATTTCTAGACAAAATATTATATATATATATTTTGCGAACTATAAATCTCACATTCCCATAAATTACAAAATATTCAAGAATTTTGTAATAAAAACTAACAAAATTCGTCTGATTCAGATTTATAGCAAATGCTGGATTAGATGCAACAAAAAATACATACTTAATTGCAAATATGGATAGACATGTACACTATAAAGCTTTTAGAACAACTGAAAAATCCACGTCATCGGCCATATTTAAGAAAACACAAAGTATTATTCAATTATTTTTCCTAATTGAAAGTGGATATTTGATTATCCAAAAGAAAATAAAATTAAATACCAATGGTTCTTTTTTTTTTCTTTTTAATTTAATAACTGACTTTTATGCAGTTTTAATTTAATGTGTTCCCATATTTAACAATAATCTTCATTTAACGATTTTCAAGGAACTCTTTACAATCGTTAAACCGAGGTTAGATTGTACTTTCTAAGCAAATGCCTGTAACTTTTACGAAAAAGATGTTAAATACAAGTAATATTTACATGTTGTATTACATAATGCTGCAATTGAATTATCTCACCTGACATGACTTATTGTCAAAATTGTTTTATAACCTGTATTCCCTGATGACGCACTTAGCTCGATGATGTGCTGATGGTGTTTTAAGAGTGACCACCAGTTTGTCCAGCATTTTGCTTCTTCCTCAAATGATCAGTTGGTGTGCATGGCATGTGGCTAATAGTGGAATAAGTTTATCGTTTGTTGACACTTGGAATGTGTTGCTAACTTACGTACATCAATTGGTGTTTCGAACGCAAAATGGTGGCTGGGCCTGCGATTTTCATTCATACTTCAGCAATTGTGTCTGGTTAGTGCTCTTGTTTAGCACATTTTTCTTTCCTTAATGGATCTGGCAAGGATCGTCACAGTACCCCCTAATTTTAAACTTAAGTTTTTATAATAAATCATAAATGTTGTTTTATTTAAATTAGTGTTTCACCTATCCTTTTTTTTTAATTGTCTATGTAGTTTCTACTGGAGATTTGTAATTTTAGCAGTGATGTGTTACTGATTTTGTGATGTGAAGCTACCAACAGGTAGTACGCCTTTTTTCCCCATTTAAATTTTTGTTTCTCATAGTGATGTAAGCAAACAGTAAAATCAGGTACCTGTGTTATTTAAATAAATTCTACTTGCATATTTTTACGTGAAAAGAAGTACTAGCCTTAAAATTAATGAAATATAGGATCATATGTGCTTGACTTTAAGCTTAACTGTTTTTAAAGATTAGGCTAAAAATCAAAAATAGGTTAGGCAAATAAGTGCATGTTGAAAATATAAGTTAGGCTAAAAATAAGTTGTTAAAAATCATGCAAAGTCAATCTGAATCATTAAAACTAACATATCCTGAATTATTAGTGTGTTAAAATGATACCCTTGATAGCAGTACCATGTATTTTTTTAAATAAACAAAATTAGCCACATAAAAGAATAAAAAAGAACATTGAAACTTTAGATTATTTTGACTATTTATTACTATTTCAAAATTACATTCACTGGGTTGAAATTTATATAAAATATTGTTAAAAAATACAATTAAAAAATAAAGTAAAAAACTTTCTCTTTAATACAGAAAAGAAATCAATTTAAAATGTTACATGAAAACAGTTAAAATATTTGTTCATATGGAATAATAATGTATAATCATATTTCTTAAATGAACTAAGCTTTTGTATTACACATACACAAAAATAAACAGAAATACATGAGAAGCTGTAAATTATAAAATATGATAGTTTTTTTGACAAAAGTTACACATACCAGTTATGCAAGGGTCACAGCATCCTATATTTTAACTAACACCATAGTAATTTTCATAGTAGATTTGAATGCATATATTAAAGAAATCTATCCCAAAGATTATTGATTAGAAACAGTGGCAGTCAAAGCATAGAACACTGTGACCCCTGTGTAAAAGGTCAATACAAAGAAAAGCGCTTTTTAAATACACCAAAAAAGTCTTACTTCATGAGGCACAAAAAGACATTCTACCACTTTCAGAACAAGCTCCTGTCCAGTTTTCAGTCTTGCTCCTAATCTCAAAGTGGTAGCATGTCTTTTGCACCTGATGAACCAAGACTTAATTTCTTTTGAAACACATTCTGCTTTTCTAATTTTGCATGGTGTTTTCAAAAAGTTCATTCTTCTGTATTAACCCTCTGACTGCTTATCCTACGATTTCCACAGGCAAAACATTTGTAGAAAAATTTATATAATTTACAATTTTTGAAGCAATTCTGTATTAAAAATTTCACAGTCAAAGGTTGAAAATGAAAATGATAAATTTACTACATATTTCATATACAAGATGATTTGAAATATGTAATAGTATAGGAAATAAAGGTTGATTAGATATTGGTCGAAAGGATTTTGAAAAAAAAAAAATGAGCAGTCAGAGGGTTAAATCAATTATAATTAAAATTTCCATTTACAATGAATATTTAATGCCATTTAACATAGTTTAAAATACCAATTTAAGAACAGAAGTGGGAAAAATAACAGGACAAAGTCTATTATAAAAATGCAAACGTATCAGTTCATTATTGTAAGCAGAAAAGTTTATAATAAATAACAAACTGATGGTACATTATCCACTTCAGTCAACTCTTAATTTTGCAGGTATAGATTTCACCGGGTATGTTACATGACAGTAGCATCCAAAATTCAAAGAAAAATGTAAACATTAAAAACAAATTTTTAACTTAATGATATTTAATTTTCTACTATAGACTATTTAATCTAATGCAGTATGAATTTAAAAGAATGATATACATAAAAGTAAAAGTACAAAAAAATTAAAAACTTAACAACATGTAATTTTCTATTATAGACTATTTAATCTAATGCAGTATGAGTTAAAAGTACGATACATAAAATTAAAATTACCAAACTTGTAATACCCATGCATCATTAAAATAACAATGAAGAGGAAAATTGCACTATTCTTTCCCGGTTTTATTTCAGGAGTTAACAATATGTAATTTTCTATTATAGACTATTTAATCTAATGCAGTATGAGTTTAAAAGTATGATATATATATAATTAAAATTACCAAACTTGTAATACCCATGCATCATTAAAATAAAAATGTAGAGGAAAATTGCCACTATTCTTTCCCGGTTTTATTTCAGGAGTTAAAGAGACTACTCTAGCAAAACAAATCCTAAAATCCCATGTTAATCTATGTGGAAATTTAAGCACAGGATTATTGAATACAGCAATGGATATTTACTTTTTGATGGTGAAAACAGAATTTTGATAAATGCATTAAATAATGAGTAATTCTGCGCTTAATTTTTTCCATAGCTTAACGTGGAATTTTATGATTGGCAAAAACTGCTGAAACATGCCCTTAAACCATAAAGTTTTTAGTACTCAACTACTAAACCTAAAATCTGCATTTTCTGTTCTATTCATATAATTAATTTTAATTACATGATTATAAAAAAAGAAAAAAAAAACACTTATTTCAAGTAAAATTATCATAAATTCAATAAAAAATAGTGGTGGATTTGCTATGGAATTAAAAATATTGCATTGATTGTGAAATCACAACTGCCTGGCAAAATCAGGAGTTGGCTGTGTTACAAAATTATAGCGAGTTACATACAATTTAAAAAAAAATTTAACATACTGTATTTCAATGATTTAAAAATATAATTAATCATAAATTAAACTTCTGTTGTGGGAAATATAGAAATAGCTACGAGAAACAAAAATTTAATTTATAAAGGTTATTAAATGAAATTTATTAAGTATTGAAAAAAAATATCAATATCAAAGAAGAAAGCAATCCCTGTGACAGAAAAGTATTATGCTTTCTGTGACAAACGTCATTAGTCTTTCAGCAGAAATGGTTTACGAAGTTAAAATTTACAAGTAGACAAATTCAATGCTTAGAGAGAGAGAGAGAAAAAAAAAAAAAAAAAAAGGGAGGGGGGGGTATTTGTAAAAAAAAGATATTTTTAACTTATTCATGTTTGCAATCCTTACAGTTGGAAAGGGTTCTGCGTCAATTTGTCATGAAACAACTCAATGTACACAATTCATTGCAGCATCAATTCATGACGGCGTCAATTGGTGGTGGCATCAATTTATTGCAGCGAAAATGTTTTTGAAGGTGATGATGATAAAAGTAAAGTTAATTTAGTAAAATTACTTAATGATTATTTATTTATTTCAGAAATAGATAATTTTAACTAACGCTTTAAAGGCCGATTTTAGATGTAGATAAAATTATTTATACAGATATATTTCACCTTTTACTGCTTTATACTAATGCTATATCTATCATTAAAATATAGAGGATTTCTTTTTTATGTGTGTTTTTTTGGAATTTACTAATAAAGAAATACATGTTTAATGCACTAGTCAGTGAGTGAATCAGCACTCAGCAAGTGATTTCTTATCATCATCGTCTACAAAAACATTTTCACTGTGATGAATTGGAAAGCTGTTGGAAAGTCCTAATTCCATGTTTTCATCCCACCTTTCATACTTAAGTAAATGGTGCAATTTTTAAGCATATCTTTTCACCTTGTTTATGCAGCGTACTTTGATTTGATTATTTACAGTTATTATATTACTAACTTACAAATAAGATGGAAAAGATTCAAAAATTAGCATTTTAAACTCTTTATGTTGGAAAGAGACTGGGGGAAGTGCAGGGGGTGGGGGGATGGCAAAGAAGTAGACATATTAAATGCCAGAAAGGGAGGGTAGATTTAGATTGCTTATTTATTGTGACTGCAAAATAACAAATTGAAACAGCAAAAAATTAAAGATTTTTAACTTTCTGTACTAGGCAAAAAGAAAGGGACAAGGAAAGCAAGTGAATTTAACAAAGTAAAAAAAGGAGTAAGGAGGGAGCTGAAATCTACTAAAATGTGCTACTACATTACTGTTGATGTTATTCTAAAAAATTGAAATGTGTTCTGTTTTGTGCCACTGCATGGATTTTTTCCTACTGAAATACATCTCCAAAATGAAAAATCTTTCTGCAAAAAATATTTGCTGTCCTGCTACATTGTTGCCACAATTCTGCCTCAGGGAATGCAAAAATGATTTAATCATTGCTTTTGATGAGTTTTTATAGTAAATGCATTTTACACAATTTATCCAGTATATTGGAATTTTGTTTCGCTTAAATATGCAAAACAAATACACTGCTAATGAAAGTCTCTTTAAGAATCTGCACTACAAAAGACTACTTTTTATGCATCTTCTCAAAAGCTAAGAAAAAGATCTTTAAACACAAAAAATTTTATTTTTTCATCAATGCCAGTCAATCCACTATTATCTCTTAATGCATGAGCTACACTATAAAATACAGTGCCGAGTCAGTCAAAGATTTTAACAGCTATATATTGATTAAAAAATATTAACCGTTGAATCAAAAGAAATAAAGTAAGAATCCCCAGGGCAATAATTAACTGATGGAAACATAAAAAATTAAATTATTAGCTAAACATGAATTAAAAACATACTAAAACAATGATTACTAAAAGGAATACAGTGGGTGATCGGTTAACGAACTGTTCAGTTTACGAACAGATCGTTAACGAACACTTTCGCGAGAGATTTTTATGTTCGGTTAACGAACACCTCACAAAACAAAGCTAATAAGGGGGAATGCTGTGGTTCAGATTAGCAGAGCTGTATTTAATTGAATCTATTATTGATTTAGACAACTATGTAACAGTTGTGTATTTACGGCCTAATTAATTCATGGGCTACCAGGGGTTTGGGGCCCTACAGTTTAGGGCCCCCCAAATAAGAATGAACAGATTAAAAACATTCATTTTCATATTTTGGGCCCATTTTAAAGAAATGTTTTTATTTGGAAATTAACTATTTTAACTGAACTTTAGTTCCTAAATTATTAAGAGGTTCTAAGCTCTACTTGAGCTTTATCGGACCTTGCAGTAAACACGATTTTTTAGAGAACTAATTGAGTTTTTGATAGGTCAAAGTGATAAATTGATATGATTTAATGCTGTTGTCAATGAATGTGATCCTAAAAGTTTTCACAAAGGGTATGTAATTTATTATTTTTTTAAGTACGGCACAACACGGACAAAGTTATCAAAATACGATCTGTCCATGTTAAATATGGAAAAATTTAGGGAGAATTTATATTAGTTTTTATATACTATTTCTCTTTTAAGAACGAATTAATCGAATTCCCATACAAACCTATACTAAATCTATGATCGGTTAACGAACAATTCGGTTAGCGAACATTGTTTTAGAACGGATTAAGTTCGTTAACCGATCACCCACTGTACATTTCTTTAATAGAAAATGATATATAGTGAAACTAATAAAAAAATTGTACTCTCAGAGTTCTATAACATTAAAACAACGATTAGAGTTCTATAACATTAAAACAACGATTAGCTGTTCCATGCTCTGCATTATATTATATCAAATTTGAACAAAGAATCAGACCTATGTGATTTTTACTGAAATAATTAAAAATTGTATAATATTCAATTTTTTTAAGAAAACTAACTTTAATTAATGAGACCACAGTCTACAAAAGTGTTAAATTTATAGGCTATATAGTTTTATAAGTAAGGTATAAAATTTAAAATTGAAGTGTCTCTAAAAATATTAATTAATGTAAAGATAATTAAAATAAAAAATAGATTAAGATTTACGATAAAATAAAAATAGATTAATATTTTAAAATAGGCGAAGTTGTGTGCATTCATTGCACATTTATTTTTATTTATTTATTTATTTTTAAACAATACATTATTCTTAGAAAATAGAAAAATATATAGGGTACATAATATTTAATTAATACTAATAGAAAATAAAATGATGAAAATACATGCAAAACTGCTCTTTAATAATAAATTCTACATTAGTTCATGCTTTTCATTTCTAATTTTTAATCAATATAATTTATTAAGTGAGAAGAAAAAATACCCTAATTCATGCTTGATAATTGGAGGTACTTTTAAAAATATTTTGTAAGTTTTTAATTAAATTTATCACTTAATTTTTTTAATTCAGTGGGGAGATTGACAGACTTTATTTTTTTTTCAACTTATATGTAAATGTTAAACAATGTTAATTAAAAACTTTAGACTTCACACACAACTTACATTTTTTTTTTTTTTTTTTTACTTTTATGAACATGCAAAAGTAAGTTTGTACAATAGACAGTAATTGAATCTGCATTAAGCATGAAAGCCAAAGGTGCAACATTTTAAACCAATTTTTAGATTGTTTGGACTGATTAGTAACTGATGAGACATCTTAAATTGCATTTTATAAAATTTAGGGAAAGAGTAAAATAGCTGTAAATTCAATAAAATTAACAATAAGGTACAATTAAACTTTCAAATGTGCAATACATACAAAGTACGTAAAAATACAATCATGATGAGTATTTTGAAGGCGATATACCATCAAAAAATTGTCAATTGTCTTCTGATTTTATTAATACTAGGGCATCCAACCTGGGCTTCCCAAGATAGAGAATATATGTGAAAAACATTTATTTTTTTCACTGAAAACTAATACTTTTTTACATTTTTTTTTTTTTTTTTTTAGATTGCCATCTAACAACACCAAAGAGCATTTTATATGAAATATGTCAATTATATATTCAAATAAAATTTTGAAATTTATTAAAAGCGGTAATTTCGTATTGGCCAGAAGTTAATAGCCGAAAATTTTTTTAAACATTTCGTTATCTACAGAACTTTTTTTTAATTCTGATGATTTCAGCGGTTTTAAGCGCTCATTTCAATTACATGTCTGTTAAATTTGTTAAATGCCAAGAGTATATTCAAAAAGAAAATGGCTCTGCCATCTATTACTGTATTTTACAAGCATTGTTGAACTTTATATGAGGTTTCTATGTGATAGGGAAATAAAAATAACATATGAACCATTCAGTGGAAGTTGTTTTTCAATACAACCTGATACAGGGCTGCCACTGCCTAATGACACTGAAAATAGTAGCTTTAGTAGCCTACAAAGAAAGAAATAGTAGCCAAAATAGTAGCATTTGTACAAAAATAGTAGCCAAAATAGTCGCATACTTACCTAAAAAAAAGGACAATATTAAAAAGTTTCCATAATAACTGAAGGGTCTTTATGAATGTCCACATCTTATTTCAGTGTTTATGTTTCTGCCCAAGTCACTTTTTATACTTTTATTATAAAAAAAATACACATTTCTATAAAAATGAATATGATATGAATGAAAAAATGCTACGAATTGTGTAAACAGTTCTGAACTCTCCTTAATAAATATAGACGCCAACATTGTAAAAACTACATCAGGAGTAAAATAGTTACATTTCAGGAGTTTTGGACATCCATCAGGAGTAAAATTTAAGCAATTCAGGAGTCATACGAGTGTTTTGAAGATATACTTTTTTAATAGTTCTGCGTCATTTCGAAGATCAATAATGATAAATAAACTAATTTTGCAAAATTTTTGTGAAAATGAACTTGGTAAACAATATAAAGAATAAAATAAGAGTCCTCAGCTTTGAAAGATAAACTAGGAATCTGTGAAGGAAAATTGATTCCACGGGGTTTTGAAGTTTTTTCTGAATATATGAAAAAAAAAATATTCTGAAAAAAAATTCGCCATTTTTTAAAGATCTTTTGACCAAATTTGCCGTTTTTTCAAGATCCTTGGACGAAATTTGCCGTTTTTTCGAAATCCATCGACGAAATTTACCGTTTTTTCGATATCCTTCGACGAAATTTACCGTTTTTTGGCGATCTTTCAACAAAATTTGCCATTTTTTCGAGATTCTTCGACGAAATTTACCGTTTTTTCGAGATCCTTCGACAAAATTTACCGTTTTTTCGAGATCCTTCGACAAAATTTGCCGTTTTTTGGCGATCTTTCGACGAAATTTTCCGTTTTTTTCGCGATCCTTCGACAAAATTAGCCGTTTTTTCGCAATCCGATGACGAAATTTGCCGTTTCTTCGACGAAATTGGACGTTTTTTCGTTATCCTTCGCCGAAATTAGCAGTTTTTTCCACGATCCTTTGACGAAGTTGGCATTTTCTCCGTGGCCCTTCGGCGAAATTCGCATTTTTCCGTGATTTCGCCGAAAAACGCGGAAAAATTCGCCGAATTTCCGCCGAAAATGCAGTTTTTTTTACGGCCTTTTGACAAAATTCACGTGTTTTCACGGTCCTTTGACTAAATCTGCGTTTTTTTCGCAATCTGTCAACGAAATTAGCCATTTTCCGCGATCTTTTAATGAATTAATTTCGCGTTTTTTTCACAATCATTCAACGAAATTCCCCGTTTTTTTGCGATTCTTTGACGAAGTTTGCCGTTTTTCGTGATCCTTCGACAGAATTCGCCATTTTTTAACGATCCTTTGACGAAGTTTGCCGTTTTTCGCAATCCTTCGACGAAGTTTGCCGTTTTTTCGAGATTCTTCGACAAAATTTACCGTTTTTTCGAGA
Source organism: Maratus michaelseni (assembly GCA_963931845.1). Classification (NCBI taxonomy): domain Eukaryota; kingdom Metazoa; phylum Arthropoda; class Arachnida; order Araneae; family Salticidae; genus Maratus; species Maratus michaelseni. Next base: position 158,284,629 of record OZ007594.1, on the reverse strand, counting down.
TCCTTCGACAAAATTTGCCGTTTTTTTGCGATCTTTCGCCGAAATTTGCCGTTTTTTCGCGATCCTTCGACAAAATTAGCCGTTTTTTGGCGATCTTTCGACAAAATTTGCCGTTTTTTTGCGATCTTTCGACAAAATTTACCGTTTTTTCGAGATCCTTCGACAAAATTTGCCGTTTTTTTTGCGATCTTTCGCCGAAATTTGCCGTTTTTTCGCGATCCTTCGACAAAATTAGCCGTTTTTTGGCGATCTTTCGACAAAATTTGCCGTTTTTTTGCGATCTTTCGAAAAAATTTACCGTTTTTTCGAGATCCTTCGACAAAATTTGCCGTTTTTTGGCGATCTTTCGACGAAATTTTCCGTTTTTTCGCGATCCTTCGACAAAATTAGCCGTTTTTTCGCAATCCGATGACGAAATTTGCCGTTTCTTCGACGAAATTGGACGTTTTTATGTTATCCTTCGCCGAAATTAGCAGTTTTTTCCACGATCCTTTGACGAAGTTGGCATTTTCTCCGTGCCCCTTCGGCGAAATTCGCATTTTTCCGTGATTTCGCCGAAAAACGCGGAAAAAATTCGCCGAATTTCCGCCGAAAATGCAGTTTTTTTTACGGCCTTTTGACGAAATTCACGTGTTTTCACGGTCCTTTGACTAAATTTGCGTTTTTTTCGCAATCTGTCAACGAAATTAGCCATTTTCCGCGATCTTTTAATGAATTAATTTCGCGTTTTTTTCACAATCATTCAACGAAATTCCCCATTTTTTTACGATTCTTTGACGAAGTTTGCCGTCTTTCGTGATCCTTCGACAGAATTCGCCATTTTTTAACGATCCTTTGACGAAGTTTGCCGTTTTTCGCAATCCTTCGACGAAGTTTGCCGTTTTTTTTCGCGATCCTACGGCGAAATTTGCCGTTTTTTTCGGATTATTCGACAAAATGATTTCGCGATTCTTCGAAGAATTTACGCGTGTAAAAATTGCACGTCGCATGGGACACGTAAGAACTATTTTTTTGCGTCCCAATTCCAATTTTTCGCGTAATTTACGTGCTATAGCGCGTCCGCGGCATCGCTGTAAAAGACGCAATTTCCGTATTTTCAACGTTATTTCCGTACCACCGTATTTTACCACGCATTTCCGGAGTAACTCCGGAATTTCCAGAGTTGTTGGCATCTATGTATACTAGACACCAAGCTTTTCTGGGCTCCAAAACCACCTACCACCAAACGTGATTTCCACCTACTAAGCCAAACTAGTTTTTCTCCGACCAAAATCTGCTTAGAATTTCCGTATTCCTGCCGAAACTTGAACATTCCCTGGAATTCAGAAACGATCCCATCAGCACAGTACCTGCCTCCCCTAATTTGCAAATAGAAGCAACCGCTTGCGTACGTACGGAAGGAGGAAACAGCGAGGCAGGTGACCGAGTGCGTTTGGGAAGATGACTTTACAGGCGCTTTGAGGGAGAAAAAAAAAGATCGATTCTTCACTAAAAATAGTCGCTGGAACCTGAAAAAAGTCGCCTTTTTTCGCGTTTTAGTTGAAATAGTCGCTTTTTAATGGTTTTTGGCCTATAATAGTCGCCATAGTCGCCTGATGCTGAAAATAGTCGCTTTTAGTCGCATTTTAGTCGCAAATGGCAGCCCTGCTGATATGACATTTCCATGCATGAAAGGGTTAAAAGAAAAGAAATATTGCATTGCACTCTCAAGATTGTGGTCATATTCTTAATATAAGATTTTTCAGATCACAAGATTTTTTTAGATTTTTTTTATAGCAACAGCCTTAACACATACAAATATGGATTGATATTAAAAATAAACACTGTTTACTTGAATGTTTTTAACATTTTTCTTAATTTAAAACAAAATACTTGTGGTCAGTAAAGGAGATAAAATGATATATTTACAATTCCAGATTTTGTTCTGAAGCATGTTTTAGCTAAGGCAATGGTAATAAATACTCTATAGTTCAATTATTAATATACACATTTTGAAAATATCAATTTGTAGCAAAAAATAGATTCTAATAATTATAAAAGTTTAACTATGAGAAAATACTATGCAATAGAAAACTATAAAAAATATATTCAATGTACAGGTATTAGAAAAATAGAAAGTTCAGTAACACACATTTTTAAAAAAAAAGTATTAGACTAGACGAAGTATTGGATATCATGAAATTTTCAATGCAGTATAAAAATAGATAGTTATAACAGGAAATATGTCAAGCCACAAAAACAAATAACATCATACTGTTAAGCTTAAAGGTAAGAATTTAAAGATATTTTATAATATATTTTCTTTAACAGTTTCATTTTTATTTTCTAACTTAATGAGAAATGGCATTACACATGCCAAGTGATGAAATATTAAAATAAGACAATTCCACGATTAAAACATATGCATACAATCCCAATAACAATGACATAAATTAATTATTACAACAATTAAATCATTAGCCTTATTACTCTCCCATGTTAAAAAATAATAATTTGTTGCTGAATATCATCAAACACTGAAAAGTAGTAAATAACAGGATAAAAAATTAAGCTGCTAAATATACATAATAGCTTAAAATATGTGCGCTGAATAAATGTTATAACAGTGAAAATGAGTTAAAAGTGACTTAATGAACATTCTATAATAAAAGTGGCATACTTAAAACTTAATAACATTCAAAAATTTATGAACTTCATTTATCGATTTGATGAAAATTAAGCATATTTAAAATTTAATAGTAATAGTGATCAATAATTTTATAATAAAGCAACACAAAAATTATCAAGCAAATGAATACAGATTCCTCCGATTTTGTGAATCTTATCATACAAGACTGTTTAAATTAAAAATATCTAATTAATATTCTAAATATTTTCAAGCTAGAACTCAAAAAAATGAATGTATGATTTTATTTTGTAACATTTTCATTCCAATGTCAATCAATGCAAATTAAATAAAACAATCATTTAAAAAAAACGCATTAAAATTAGTTTACTTGGCCATGAATTCCTCAATAATAATACTAATTTTATATCTAATAGCATTTTGCTTGCAAAAAAGTTTTTTTTATATGTATAACAAAGCAAAATTATAAAAAATTCTAACAAAACATTTTATGATTTTTTATTGTTTCTGCGTGTTGATAGTAAATGAAATATGCTGTATATTTACAGCTAAATAAATTTTACTAAAATGTGCAGTATTATAAATAATAATAATAATAATTAAAAATAAATAACGCAAGTTGGTGAAAACTAGCTTAAGACTTACATAAGATTACTGCTTACGTTACACACAAAGCTATTAAAAGGATAAAAGTTTATCTCGATTTTAGTTAAAGTTACACTAAAAAACTAAATTATCAATAAATTATCAATTATGACAAAATATACTTTCATTATTTCTATAGTAAAATAAAATATATATTTATTAACAACTGATTTAAATGATTGATTTTATTTAAATATATTTTACTTTAAAATTTCAAATATACGCTAATTAATTTTATGAATGACTTGGATTGTATATTTTCTCAGGTTTATTTGTGCTACAAAAACTAATTTTTTAAGATTTTGTATTTTTCTTTGTTTTTATTTTATATCTTTTTTTGTTTTCTTTTTATCATTCTTATGTGTTTTTTTTTTTTTCATATTTTCTTTTTTATACCATTTATATATATATATATATATAAATCTTCACGATCCATAACACACCTCCACAGCAAACAAATTAACACAAGAAAATAAAAATTCCTCTAAGCACAACAAACTGAGGAAGATTTTCAAAATAATATATCTGCTTTTTTTTAAAAAAACTAATTTTTTGTGCAAATAAATAATTGGGAAGGTGAAAAGACACTTAAGTTTCATTCATCACCTAAGTGAAAACTTTTTTCTTCCACATATAATGACAGAGAAAACTTTTTTTTTCCCTCTTAAAACAGAGAAGGTGGCTTAATTAGATTAAGCAAAATTTATAAAAAGTGCAATTTGTGCTTTAATGCGAGACTATAATTTAATAAAGGTCAGAAAATTGAATAATTTAAGACAACACACAAAAATTTACAGAATTTGCACAGCTACATACAAAAAAAAAAAAAAAAAAAAAAACTATACACTTTTAACACAAAATAAAATAATAAAACTATCAGTGAGTTTGAGAATATTTTTACAATTAAAATTTTGAATTGGGAGAAATTAAACTATTGGAATGCTTATAGTAAAAATATGCTATCATTCATTACATGTTTTCATTAGGTACACAGTAGCATTAAACAATAGTTTGAAACACTGGAGTAATATTAACAGAAATGATAATAAATGCAATGATTATATAAGACAAATATGATTAAACAATACTATATATGTACAGTAATGCAAGACTTCCAACTGAAATAGAAAACAAAACCTCACGATATTATATAGATGAAACATGTAAATTGATTTACATATTTTTCTAGAAAGCACCCCATGAATAGTATAAGCTATCAGGCAAAATAATGCACCTACATTATATAGAAATATATATAAATGCAATTACCCAAAATATAATATAACTCAAAATATTTACAAAAGAAAAACGTAACCTTAATATTCACCAGGTTTTAAAACATGCACACTAAAATAAAATTAGCAGCATTTTGAAAACAAACAAAATAAAATGAAATTAAGGGGAGGAAAAATGTAATTTCATAAAGTAGTACATTTAAATTAATTCCAATTTTACATCCTTATTATCTGAAGGAAGTATTACAAAATTTTGAAATAACTTATTACTTCAGAACTATAATTATTTGGACTTTGCTTTTATAATTTTTTCCCTGGGAAAATATGAATGCGTAAATTATACATAGTTCATATTTTATTAACACCAAAATAAATCTAGTATCAATTATTAGAATTAATTTAAAACTACATGAAATTAAATATGAATGAAAATATACAACATGGAAGTAAAATATTTCCAGACATTTTTAGTTATAATTCAGTTTTTAATAAGTAGGAAAGAAAAAAAAATCGTATGCTATGTAACTAACATTATCACAACTAAAAATAGAATAAAAATTGACTTCAATTCTACATTTTTATTTTCTGAAGGAAGTATACTTCAAATTTTTGACATTTGAGAAAATTTACTTCAGAACTAAATATTTTTGGAGTTTAACAGATTTTACCCAAGATGGATATGATTGTGTGAATTATAAACAGTTCACATTTTAATAAAAGTAAAATCTAATATCAATTACTAGAATTAATTTAAACCTGCCTGGAATTAAAGGAGAATTAAAATATAAACTGATTAAAAATAATGTGAAAATGAAAGACATGAAAGAAAAATTTTCCGGAGATTTTTAGCAATAACTGAATCTTCATTAAGGGAGAAATAAGTATATGCTGCATAACTAACACTAATCCAAAAATATAAGTCCAGCATAAATTTGCATATGCTATTACAAATTGAGAGATCTGGGACGAAATGAGGTCACCCATTGGCGAGCTCGTTCAGTCAGCTCAAGTTGATCACAAGTTCTTCCATATGTTACTCTTGCCCATTCACTAAATGCCTGTAAATTGAAAAAAAATAAATATATATTTGGGGTAATAATTTCATTGCATTTGGTCAGTTATTTCTGTTTCAATGGTTAATTTTTGCAATAAGTTTATATATATATATATATATATACATGGTTATATTTTTAATATAAATATACCTATATAATCAGAATACTAATTCTTTGTCCTAGTTTATAAATTCAGCACTGCAATTTGAACAATTTCTAAAAAGTTTAAATTAATTATTTATTTTTTTAAACAAATAGCCCCAGTACAGCAGAATTTCATTTTTTCAATTCCTCACTTGTTGAACAATCCAGTTCTTGAACAAGAAATTTAAGCCAACTTGTTGAACAATCCAGTTCTTGAACAAGAAATTTAAGCCAAACTTAATTTAGTCCCTTGAACAGTGAAAATGTTGTCACAAAACCGACCAAATGAGAAAGTGTAGCAAAAGCAACTAAATTGATGGAGGATTTTATTTATATTTTTATTATTTTTTTCCCTATGAGCACAAGACATACATACATGAAGTACAGTGATTGCAGCATTAATGAAATTCACACATTTCAAAATTTACTAATTACTCTTTTTTGTTGTTTTCTTGGATGCAAACATATTGAGAGAATATAGAGAATAACTGAGAAGGTAGGAAAAAATTAATACTTTTTTTTTTTTTTTTTTTTTTTTTTTTTTATTATTCTAATGGAAAAATTTGATTAACTTCTTAAACAATTGTTTAGAATGAACAAGGTTCAAGAATCAAGGTACCATTGTCCTTTATAAAATTCCACTTTAATCAACACAGAAACAAGAGTATGGCACTGCTCAATATTTATTAATGAACAAATAACATTAATATCCACAACTATAATATTTAATAAATCAACGGCATCAGGGTTTAACCTGGCAAACAATTTTCATTACTATTTTAGATAAAATGCTTAACAAATATTTTGGCATTTCCCTTTGTGAGGGGGAGGGGGGGGGGAATTTGATAATTCTTACGTTTACATATTTTGAGAAAACTTAAATCTACAATTACAAATTAATATTATGCAATTACTGCCCCACTAACATTTGTATAAGAATTAGAAATTCCCTTTTATAGATTTTTTTTTTCCTTCTAAACTTTTACAAATATATCTTTGAAAAATTTAAAACCCTTTTTGCAAAAAAAACTACACAGTTTAAATTCTGAACTGCATGTTGAAACAACCAAATGAAATTGTTTTACCAGAAAAATACACACAATTGAGGTTATATAAAGTTTATACGCTTGGTTCAAATAAACTTAAAAATTACCTTAGTAAAATTGAACTTCCTTGGAGTAATATCTTCTTTTCGTCTTCGTTTAGGCTAAAATGTTTAAGCATTATATTAAACTACTGTGAAATCAACACAAATACTACTAACTCATTATTAATTAACACATTAGTTAACATTAATTTAATTATGATTAAAAGGTAAATTTGTAAAAATTGCAAAATTACATAAATTCAACTATCAAATCTGACAAAATTTTATCTTGAAAACTTTTGAAGGCATAGAAAAATAGAAAAGAATATGTAAAATAAAAAAATTTAGAAAGAAATCAAGAATAATGTCTGAGTGCAGTTTGAAAGATATTTACAAATACATTAAACAGTACTATTTTATCACAATATTTCAATTTCTTTGAGTTATGTACTACATAAATACAGCAAATCATACAACTAGTGGACCCAAGCAAGGCTTCCGTACTGCAATGTTTCAGATTATTTGCCAATATGTTTTTTATAAAGTTTTAATTGACTGCAGTTTTTAAATCAAACAATGTTTTTTAACGAAATGTGAGTGTAGCCTGTTTAAAAACTTTTCGGATGATACATCATTCATTGTTGTGCATTTTGTATGTGCATCAAAAAAAATTTTTACATCAGGAATAATACATATGATATGCAAAGTTTCTTTTGAATTTTATTTATTATTATTCTGAAAGCTCAAGCACAGTCTACAAACACTTTGATTATAACTAGAAAGAAAAAAAAAAAGAAAAAAAACACTTTTGTTATATTTTTACAAGTGCTAAAGAAAATGTACCTATTGTAGGTGATGTACCAGTAGTAAGCCAGTAATTTTTAAAGATTAAAAACAAGCCCCCAATGCATTTTTCTGAAAAAAGATCTGATTGACTAAATTCCTTAACTGTTAACTGCCCATAAACTGTTTGGATTTTTTTTTTTTTTTTTTGGTTCGGTGGAGAAGTTTATCTTTTAGAGTATCTTCAAAATGGATTTATTGGCAAATTCTCACAAATTTCTTTAAGAGATAAGTTTTTATATAAAATATTGTTCCTTTAATATTATGTTTTATTATTGTTGTCCCTTTTTCTAAGTAAATAAGAAATGCAGAACGATAAATTAGATACCATACGAAATAATTTTTAAACAGCATCTGACATAGTACACTCACATTTTGTTAAAACATGTATTTTGATTAAAAATTTCAATTAAACATTAAATCGGCATTGTTTTCATAAATGGAACGATTTCCCCAAATTAGTGTTACCACAAAAATAAAACATTGCAACAATGATTATTTAAAAAAAAAAAAAAATTCAATATAGGTAAAGTGGGACATTGTTGCTGCACAGGTTTTATTGTATTTATGATTAAAAAGGAAAATTTAAATTTCAATGCTCAATTTATTTTCTTTTATCCCATGTTTTTTTTTTTTAAACAGATTATGTCACCCTCTAATGCAGTTAAAATATAACTGATAATTTTTTTTTTATGTGTGTTTGCTATCTTCAATCAGTTTTTACTGTAACTTTGATGGAATGAATCGGATGTTATTCTGAATTGACTAATGTTGTTTGCAGATATTTTTAGTCCTAATTTTTATTTTTTTATTAGTTTAAACCTGTATCTAAAAAATATTAGATACTGCTAAAATATATATTAGACTGCAGTGCGAAATCTTCGAACGGTAAAATGGTAATTTTATAATTCCAATATAACAAGAAATGAATGAAAAATTGATTACAAAATTTCATCTTTACTTACGAAAACAAAGTTAAGTTAAATAAAAGAGTGTAAAAATACCTACCCTTATTGGCACAGCTGGAACAATAAATGCATTATTCAGCTCAGCAGATATATTTGCCTCAACAATCATATCTTTGATGAAAGATGGTGGGGAGAAAGCCACTGAAGAATCACCCAAGAGAGATTTACTCTGAAAACAAAATTAAAGGAAGTAAAATTATTAAATAATATAAACAAATTATGGTGAAATTACATAAGACTTGAAAAGATATTTTTTTAATATTTTAAAACCATGCTCTTATAACCATTATAAAAGGTTAAGCACAAGAATTTTACATAAATACTTCAACTTATGAAAGAAAGTTCTTTTTTTTTTTATCATAAAATTTCTTGTAAAACTTCTAAATATGATTAAAATCTAAAAACCCTTCTGAGTGCAGATGTTGAAAGCAATGATATAAATAATAAACATGAACACTGAAATTAGAGTCTTTTATCTAATTCTTTTCAACTATCCCACCCTATATATTAATGATGAATTGTAAAAATTGCAACTTAAAAATAACCTGGTAAATTCAATATACAAAATCATTTAAATTCTGAAATATTATTTTTTAACCCATTCAAAGATTTAAAAGAAATTTTTAAAAATTGAATTTAAGTCCATTAAATTGTTTATTACTCTAATTTTAAATGTTCATACATTTCTTTAAGATTAAAGGCTATCTTACATTTTTAACACTTTTCAACATAGTTGAAAAGTGTTTATGAATTCGGTTTGTCTGTCTGTCTGCCACCTATCTGCCTGTGCTCTAACTAGCATAAATATATTAGGATTGTCATGCAATTGATATATGTTATTGAGGTTTAGTATGGCATGTTCGTTATTGAAAATGAAGTGTGCAGCACTTAGTTTTTTTTACAGGGACACTCAAAAGTATTCCATTATATTCAAGGTTCGATCCAGACAAAATTTGGGGACTATTTAGGGCCCCTTCACAAAAATCAATTTAATAAAATGGTCCCCTTCACAAAAATCAATTTGATAAAATGGGCTCCTTCACAAAATTCCTTTTAACAAAATAGGCGTTTTCACAAAATTCAATTTCATAAAAACTTACTATTTATTATTCTTTGACTTTTAAAATGTATAATTCGTAAAAAAACAAATTCACCAGAGAGGAAAACTTCAGCAAAAGTATTTAAAAAAAGTTTTTGTTAATAAACGCTTGGTTCGAATTTGAGAAGCTGGATTTTGAGTTTCATTACAAAATGTCATTTTTCACAAAAATATAAAATTTCACAAAAATAACCTTTACTTTTCACAAAATGGGCCCCAAGAAAAAAAACCTGCATCGACCCCTGATATTAATCTATGGGGAAAAATCATTTGCAGATTGTTTTACTGATGTTACACAATTTCAGACAAATTGAAATTGATATATATATATTGGATATATATATACATTGATATATATATATTGGAATTGATATATATCACTGAGGTGCACTACAAGAGGCTTACTATAGAACATGATGTGCATAGCACTGATAGTTCCTTTATAGGGACATTCAAAAGATTTCCATTATATTACAATCTATGGGGGAAAATCGTTTGTGGTTTATTTTAATACTGTTTCACAATTTCAAACATATGGAAATTGATATATATCACTAAGGTGCATTACAAGAGGCTTACAATAGAACATTTTGTGTATAGCATTAGTCGTTCATTTACAGGGACACACAAAAGAATTTGGTTCTATTAAAAGTAATTGCTGGAAGTGTATTTTCAGTTGCTGAACAAGCTTTTAAATTTAACTCATTTTTTGTCTATTACTGGTGTGTATAAGGATGTTTTCTTTTTTTTCCTTTATCTGCCATTATAAAACACATGAGAAACAGGGCAGCACAAAAGTTATTGACTACATTTCCGTTTATTGACGAAAATTCCAAAGGGGAATTTTAAACTGTGCTATGCATTTTCTAACTGAATTAAAATTTATCATTACATTCTATGTAGCATACATACAAATCTATAGATCATATAAAGAGCTGCACAAATGAATTCAGATATTTTTCAGGATATTGGTGGTAATTCCTGAAACAGCGTTTTAAATATGTTATGCGTTTTCCAAATTGTTTACTTAGATAACATCTTTCACCTTATTAGATAATAAAGATTTGTAAATTTATCTTGGAAGTGTTGGAAGTTGTTACATAATCTATGCTTGATGCATGAATTTTCATTGCTGTTATAATTTGGCTGGGATTCTGAGATATTTTTCTAATCCTGTGTTCTTGGGAGCCCGACATTATCAAAACCTAAATCTTTTTTTATTTTAACAAAAGTAGGTTTCTTTTTTAAAATAAGACATTTTCAACATACAGTGGGGATCGGTTAACGAACTTAATTCGTTCCAAAACAATGTTCACTAACCGAATTGTTCATTAACCGATCACAGATTTAGTATATGTTTGTATGGGAATTCAATTGATTTGTTCTTAAAAGCTAAATATTATGTAAAAATTAATATAAATTCTCCATAAATTTATTTAAATATACCTTAAGCTTATTTTTCCTTTCTGTGGTTTTCAATTTTCCCTTTTTAATAGGGTTAATATAGATAATTTAATATGGACATATCTTTTTTTTTACCCTGGCGTACTTAAAAAAAAAAAAAAATAAAAATAAAAATGACATGCCCTTTCTAAATACTTTTAGGATCACATCCATTGACTACAGCATTAAATCATATCAATTTATCACTTTTACTTGCCAAAAACTCCATTAGTTCCCTAAAGGATCGTGTTTACTGCAGGGCCCTTAAAGTTCAAGCGGAGCCTAGAGCATGTTAATGATTTAGGAACTAAATTTCAATTAAAATAATTAATTTCAGTTCCAAATAAAAATATTTGTTTAAAATGGGTACAAAATTTAAAAAAAATGTTTTTATAAATCTGTTCATTCTAATTTGGCGGCTCTAAAAAGTAGGACCCGGATTCCCGGTAGCCCTGAATTAATTAGGCCATAAGTATACTGTTAAACCATAAGTAACTGTTAAAATGTTCTCTAAGTCAATAATAGATGCAATTAAATACAGCTCTGCAAATCTGAAACACAGCATTGCTTCTTCTTGCCTTTGTTTTGTGAGGTGTTCGTTATCCGAACACAAAAATCTCTTGCGAAAGTGTTCGTTAACCAATCTGTTTTTTAAACCGAACAGTTCGTTAACCGATAACCACTGTATTAATACAAAATGTCTTTCTCATTACTGGCAACCAAGTTTTTTATTCTTTTCAGGAAGAAAACTGTACCATCCTAAAGTTACCTATTACAATTCCTCTTAATGAATCCAGTCTTTCTTCCATCTTTTACAGTGATGAAGCAGTGCAATGCATCCACAGCATGACCGATTTATTATCAATTTATTACAAAATTATCTTATTCGAACAAAATAAAAAATTATGTCAAATATGGTACTAAATAAAAGTGATAAGAGACAACTTTGAATGTGTTTTGTTTTAATTTAGTTTGATACACAATAAAATATTCTACAAAATTCAAACAGAAATATGCTATACACAATAATGTATTAATAGTTTATCAATCAAGATAATTTAGGCAAACTTAAGACTGTTTTGTATCCGTTTAGTACAATACAAAATGACAAAATAATCTAAAAATTTAAACATCCAAGACAATCGTTAATGAACTGATCAATTTAGTGAATTTCAAATATTTATACATAAATTTGACATGAGATATGATAAAATACGCTAAAAATTACACATAAAAGTAATGCATCCATGATTATCTTTAAAAAACTCATCTATTGGGTGAATTCTGAATGGTTTTGAATGCATTTTATACAAATTTAATATTTTAATGTGACAAAATATTCTACAAATTACCTACACAGACAAATAAGTCATTTATGGGTGCCTTTTAACATCTCTTACTAAGATTTTAAGACATGGAAACTGTAAATTATTCATATTTGGTACAGAAATAATGAATTTTATAGCTTTTGTAGCATCATGTTGCAGTAAATTTAATCAGAAGTCAATAGCTTATGGAAATATCAAAGCCAAGATGAAGAATATCTGAGAAAACTTTAGAAAATTTGAAAGTTTTTCTAGCCAAAATAATAATAATAATAATAATTAATTAAAACTATAACATTGATTTATATAAGGAAAAAAAAGAGAGGGCGTGGGGGTGTATAGTAATGCAAGATTTATACACAAATTTCAATATCTGTTTGCATTATAAATTTATTGATCAAATATTGATAGAAAAAAACAAAAATAAAATACTCACAGGTGTTTCTGGATCTTGAGATAAGGAAATTTCAATAAAATCTTCAGCCCAAGTTTTATGCAAGGCCTTTCTAGCTTTTCTGGGAGGTTCAAGATTCTGTTGGGGAAAAAGTTACAACAATTAATAAACTGCAGTGATAATATATTTTATAATCTTCTCAACAATATCATTTTAATTTGATATAAAAATCTTTGTATTTAAATCATATAAAACTTGCTGAATGGTACACAAGAAATACATAAAAATATTAAAATAACAATAGAGTTGACGTTTCGTATTGCATCTGCAATCATCATCAGGATAAATGAGGTTACAATAGTTTAAATTTCTAAAAACGAAAACCTATGTTTGAGAGATCAGAAAGATAACATCGCAAATGTTGGCTTGTCATCTGATTGGAGAAGACAAAAACATCATTAAATTACCATAGTTACAAAATACAGCCAACCACTCCAATTGCCCAATTCGTATTTATTAGTTATTGCAATATTTTGGGTTATTTTCTTTTTCTCAAATTAAAAATATAATATTGCATATAGAACAAGCACTTTTTTGGAATTTCACAAAAAATCAATTTCTAAGTCTCATTACAGTAAATGTTAAATAAAACTGAACCTTTCTATAGCGGAATCCTGCCTTAAACAGAAAAATCTCATGGTTCTGACAAAAGGAATAGCATGCAACCTGCCTAAAACTTTTTGTTTTGGTCCATAGTGATTCTATTATTACAGGTTTTACTGAATTAGGTTAAATACAGCAAAATCAGTAATAATAGAATCACTTATCAGATTTTTCTCAAAAACTTTATGCACATAAAGATCAGGTTATATCAAACAAAGCATTTTGTATGTTTGTTTAACTTGGGTGAGTACATCAGTAACAAGAAGACAGTAACAACCAGACACAAAAAAAACTATATAAAACAAAAATTAATGCACAGATATGTTAATTTTGGTTGATATGCATGAATGCATTAATTTTGATTGATGAATCAACCAAAATTAACATACCTGTGCATTAATTTTTGTTTTACTAGGTGGCTTTGCCCCCTCTGAGCTACACTTGCCAACCCCAATCCAGACCAAGTTAATTTGCTCCGTTTTAAAAAGATTATCAGATTACTGAGGATTGAATTATATTATCACGACCATTGTGACCTTCAGCAATTGGGTTGCCATTCATTTCTCTTTGACTAGGAGGTTATTTAGTTCCCAAGGCCACATGCACCGCTGTCAATCCGTCACAAAAACAGCCATCAGCTGCCGTAAGTAAGATCAATTACGCATTTCAAAATCAGCTTGTATAAAATGGTTAAATAAAAAAAATCTTGCTGTCTTCTGGACTTTTATAACAATACTACAAGAAAATAGTTGTCAATATGACAATTTTCACCATTAAATGCTTTTAACATGTAAAAATTTATTTTAAAATTTTCTTTTTTTTTTAGTATTCATGCGTAAATATATTTTTCAATTGAAAAAAATCTTCATAAATATTATTTAGGCTAATAAATATTAATTTGGAGCTTGGTGCGATATAATTAAAGTAAAAATAAAATACAACGTTAAAACACCAGTGTAATTGAATCTACAGCATACCGGTTTCGGTAGCATATAGCATACCCTCCTCAGTGCTGAAGAAAATGGAAATTCGCTCATATATATAGAAATGATAGAGGATTCAAGTGACAAGTTTATTAACCAATAGGAAAACGGAGGGTTCCAGGCAAACAGCCAATAGGAAAATAGAGGATTCAAGTGACAGATTTATTAGCCAATGGGAAAACGGAGGGTTCTAGGCAACATCCAATAGGAAAATCGATAGGAAATGGAAACGCTATGGTGAGAAATAGTTTAAAAAGTTAAGAAAAATTGGTTTTAATGTAATATTTCCAGCAGTCTGATAATAGTGGAATAGCAAATTCACAAATAACAAGATTTCCAAGATTTTTATGAATATGGAATGCTTTAAGGAAATTACGTTCGTGTACAGAAGTAGGTTTAGATATTATTTTAACCGAACTGAAGTCGAAAACGTGATTCATCTCCCAGCAATGTTTTGCAATAGAGGATTTTTTTATTTCTTGTTTTTCAATATATTGTTTATGTTCTTTAATACGAAATTTAAGACTACGTTTGGTTTGTCCAATATAAGAAAGACCGCACTGACAATTAATATTGTAGATACCCCATGAATTCGATAATTCAATAGGATCTGCGTGAATTTGCTATTCCACCATTATCAGACTGCTGGAAATCTTTATTATTAATGTTCGGATACGTCTGTGTGTGTGTGTCTGTACGTGGAAAAACTCTGCAACCGTAGCGAGTAGCAAAGCGCTTTTTGTTTAAAAAAATTCAGAAAAATCCTGGGATTGGTGATACTCAGTATCGAAGACATCGGCCCCTAATTAAGAACGTTATTAATTAAAAACCTCATCAAAATTAGCAAAACAAGAAACAGTTTTATCGAAACCCGAAAAGAAAATTTCCGTTTTGATAATCGCAGACATCCAAATTGTCGCTTTTTAACGCATCATCGAATAAAAAAAAATCTACCGGAGGTATCAATCCGAAAATCAGGGTACACACACGACAGATTTTTGTCGTTCCAAAAAGTCAAATTTTTTGAAATTCGGACCATAACTTTTCTTTATTTCGGCCAAAAACTGACCAGACATCCAACATTGACCCCAGACGGTAAAAAGGTTGCTGTAAAGAATGCTGGGTTGACAAATCTGAGATCAAATCGCTCCATTCCTTTTTTAAACAAGTGGAAATAATAACTCTACATTCATGAAAATTTGCACACATGTGTAAAAAAAAAAAATCGCAAATTCAACAAAAAAAAAATTCATAACAATCGACCAATAACTTTTAAAGATATCAATTAAAACTCATTAATGAAAATGAAAAATGAATTTATTTCTATTTCAACTGGGTAGAAGTAAAATATTTGCAGGTGTTGTCATCAGACATTCGGACGCCTTTCTGCCAAAAGAGATAAATTGATAAAAATATGCATTTTAAAATGATTCCAGTTTTTATGGGCATTTTAAATATCGGATTTTCGATTCTGAAAAGTATGAATCTTTGCTCTGAGTGATCTGGCATTTCAGGGATTCAAAAAATTTTTGAATTCGGACCATACTTTTTGATTTTAGCAAAATCCCAATTTTTGTATACGAAAAAAAAAAAAAAAAAAAAAAAGCTAAGGAATTAGCTATTTTTTTTCAAAATATCTCCCGTAGTATGGGTCCCATCGCGAAGCGGTATGGCTCATTCGACTCGACATCAATAGCGCTTACACATTTTAGTTTCCAGTTCCACCATCAGGGGGCGCTTCCGTAAATCTGGGTTCTATGGGCCCGATTACGACGGGGTTTGGCTCTTTCGACTGTATTTCAATAGCTTTACAAATTTGAGTTATGCTCGCATAGAACAGATTGCACCCCCTGGTGGTGGTAGCTGAAACTAAAGAATTTTGCCACTAACTCGGGTTCTATGGGTCACATCACGACATGGATTGGTTCATTCAACTCGGCATAGATAGAGCTTATCGATTTCAGTTTGTTTTTTCTCCACCAGGGGGCGCTTTCCTATCTCCGATTCTATGGGCACGAAGACGACGGGGTATGGCTCATTCGACTCGACATCGAAAGCCTTAAGGATTTCAGTTTGTGCAAATTAAGGGATTATCCGGTGTGTGCGTAGCACGACCGGTATACGGTGCCGAAGGCAGCGGGAACCCGTTTCGGAAGTTCGAGATGGATGCGAGCCAGAGGGTCGTTCGTTTCGATGTTTTATAAAAAAAAAAGCAGTTTTCAAAATATTCGAGGCACCGATGTAAATTAGGGGCCCGCTAGCGGGCGAAGCCAGCTAGTATTACATTAAAACCAATTTTTCATAACTTTTTAAACTATTTCTCACCATAGCGTTTCCATTTCCTATCGATTTTCCTATTTGATGTTGCCTAGAACCCTCCGTTTTCCCATTGGCTAATAAATCTGTCACTTGAATCCTCTATTTTCCTATTGGCTGTTTGCCTGGAACCCTCCGTTTTCCTATTGGTTAATAAACTTGTCACTTGAATCCTCTATCATTTCTATATATATATGAGCGAATTTCCATTTTCTTCAGCACTGAGGAGGGTATGCTATATGCTACCGAAACCGGTATGCTGTAGATTCAATTACACTGGTGTTTTAACGTTGTATTTTATTTTTACTTTATTTATTATTTAGGCTTTTTAAAATCTTGCAACAGCAGATAAAAAATGGCTATTTCAAACTATGAATTAGATAATGAAATTTTGAATAAAAAAACTGGAAAAACTTATAAAATTAGACAAATTAAAAAAATGATTGAACACTGCACAAAATTTAGTCAAGTATGTGCCTGCAGAAAGATGGTTAAAATGCTATACACAGTTTTTGATGCTATAAAACTCATTTAGCTGAACTATCTTGACTGATTTCAACATTAAATATCACAAAACAAGCATATATCTTAAATTTACAATTTCAGCCTTTCTGCTCTTAAACATCATTTTTCATAATTTTTAGGGAAAATGTGGGTAGGAATATTTAATATATTGAACAACATTTAATATTTTAAATTATTTTTTAAGTTTAGATCCTTTTTTAACACAAAAAAATTTACACTACTTGTAAGGTCGCCGGAATACAAAGTCACTATCACATTGTAGCCCTACACTGAGATTTGTCCTGTACTATTAAAAATATATATATCTTGATTGTTCAGCAATTTTTCTGTCTGACTAGGTGGATACAAAAAGAAAGATTCAGGATCTTTTTAGTGTGATATATGTATCAGTGCACATAGAATTTAGAGACCAAAGGATTGGGCGTATTATCACAAATGCAATATTGTTAGATTCATCTACATACTGCAGATGTCGTGGGAGATATGAAAGTACTAAAAATAAAAAGAGAACAAGCATCAAATGTCAAAATATTCGATTAAAAGAAACAGTTTTTGAAACTCAGCAAGATTGGTGCCCTGTCATGGTTACAAAAATATAAAATTTATACACCTTCAAATGTAAATCTAACCTACACAGGCAGAAAATTGGCTATATCATAATTCTACATTACCTAACCCATGATGCCACAAAACGACAAATTTAGCAAAAAATGACATGTAATAAATAATTAGTTATAAAGCAGGGTTGAGTTTCTTCCAAGACAGTGGGAGAAACTGGCAGATACCAAAAAACGAATGCTCAAAAGTAAAATATATCAAATATATAAAAAGTAAAGATTTAAAAACAAAGCATAATTCTGTCGAACTAATGAAATATTAATTTTAGAAATATGAGTTCTTTATTACTATATTAATGAACATTTATAAAGTATCTTTTTTTAATCTATTTTAGCTAAACTAGACTTAGAAACCACATTTTCATTTTCTTCTTCCCCACCCTTAGTACTTCTTGCACACATTAAAAATGGTTTATTCTCTTTCATAGTTTTATAATATCCTATTGACCATTTTGCACTGTCAGGTCAGGGTTGGCCTTCCCTTAAACACATTGAATGCCATGGCACATGAATACATGTGTCAGCAATGTTTCCTGGGCCCCTTGGCGTGTCATAAGTGTGTCATCAGTATTTTCATTGAAGACAATTTATTGCTATGAAATGGGACTGTTGTGATTTAATAAAAAAGTTAAATTTATCATTAATATTTTATAGTGGATTAGGTTAGCCTGGCAGTCAATGTGTTAAAGTGCCAGGATGCAAGAAAATTTTGATACTTTCAAGGGTTTTGAAAGTTATTTTAGTCTCTTTTGAGGCTCCTGTGAGCATGGAGGCTGGTAAAGATCCAGGTGCAAAATTTTGTAGGGACCCAGATCATTTGATTCAAATGGGAACATTGGGAACCTCCAAAAAAGCAGGATCTGGATGCATTTCACCCCCCCCCCCTCACACACACACACACACCTTCACACTGTATTAAGGAAAACAATTCAGATCACATTTTTAATACTCAAGTTATATTGTATTCTTTAAATAAATTCTTTAAGTAAAATGGATGCAAATCTATAAAATTGTCTTTTTTTTAATTATTTGTATAATAAAAAGTTTTACTTCTTAGTCGAATAGAGATAAATGACATCTAATATCAATAAATAAAGAAGTTAAAGATAATCGTTGCCAATTAAATCAGATGCATTGCAACCGCTGCATTTCCCTTACTGCAGCAAATGATTCTGAGGACATATTTTAATATTTTAATTATTACGTATGATAAAAATAAATAGAATAAAATGGATGCAAACCTATTATTTTATATATTATTTAAAAGACAGTATAAGTTAAAAACATCATTCTTCAATAGGACAAAAGATACATGATATTTAATACCAGTAGATAGAGAGTCGATTCAATTTAGATTTAACTTTGTCAGTTAAATCAAAATTGCATGATATTTTAATGGATTTTGTATTTTGGATAAAATTTCTCTAAATACATAATGAAAACCTTTAGTAAGGGTCTGTATATATATATCGATATCAACATTTTAGTAATTTTGGGCTCCCTTGTCCTCTGTTAATGATATCATTATCAATGTCTAAAAACATTCCTTTTATTTTTACAATTTTTCTTCTTCTTTTTTCTTTTTATACGTTGCAGTGATATACAGGCTCGGACTGGCCTGCCGGCCCATCGGCCCGAGAGCCAGTGCGCCCTCAGCCAGGGAAAATTTCGCGCCCCTAAGCTGCTCCAATATTTTCCCACACACATATATTCTGATTAGTGTACTAAATTTCGAGAATTTGCTTAGGGATAATTAACTAATAGATAGATAGCAGAAAAGAGATTTTTTTTTATTATCATAAAGAAATTGAAGATACATCGAAGGAATTTTCAGAATCGGAAACCAAAGCGGACGTATTTGCATACGATTGAGGATAGAAAACGGGCACCTAGGAAAAGTTTAGATAGCCCTGGCTACTAAAGCTCACACCCATGTGCTGCTCCCGTGCCTTGAGAGAGATTTTTTTCATCTTCTTAGGATGATATTTTTTATAAGTCTTAATCTAGATCAAATATTTTGCGTACCCTCCATTGTAATACCCAGGGAACCTTGCGCCCTTTCAAAGCCGTCCCTGAATGGGCCTATAGTTTAAACCATGCTTTTCGAAAAACAACTTTATAAAAGAAAGAGATAAATATTAGAAGGCAAACAAATTTTGTGTGGGTTTTGTTGTTGACTAGAAAACATAACCTGTCTTTTCGGGGAATACAACCTCAATGACACTTCTGGATTGCAATTTTGCAAGCTGGGATACCGCGGCCAGCATTTTTTTCATTCAAAATATCTAACAAAATTTTCGGTTAGCTTTATTTAATGACAGCCTTTCCGTAATTAACTAACTATTCGGAAATTCTGGTACGTATTTTAAATAAAAAAATTGTTTTATTTAATCACGGAATGATTACTATTTAGAAACTATTGTAGGTTTTTTGACTTATAAAACGCTGGCATCAAAATCCTGTCGCTTGCAGGATTACAATCCCTGGAAGATTTCTTTCAATTATGGAAACTTAATTTCCCTTGATCTCTAATTATGATAAGAAATTTGCGAGTCATGGGAAGAGTATGCTGAAAAAAGTAAATTTACTCAATTATTTTATAGATTTAATGATACTAATCGCTATTTTTGATGTCATTTTTCAGTAGAAACCTTTTTATATCAATTCAGTATTTTAAAGATGAATAAAGTCATTTTTAAGCACACAAAATGCCTCTTCCTCCTCCTGCCTCTTCTTATCCCAAATGCTGTACATGTAACATTTTCATAAGCAAGTGTTATTACCCCATTCAAATTCCCCTATATTTAGACATTCAAATACTGCTATAATATGTGGTTACTTTTTCAAGGAAAAAAAAATCAAGCATGAGTTTTAGTTTCAAAATTTCTATTTCTATACTGAAAATACATTTTTGTTCTTGATATGAATATTTTTTGAAAGAATTTTGCATACTGAATCTTTATTTTGTATGTGTGATGAGACAGACACCGTCAGAGACCAACCACATTTAAAGATGCTACTTTACTAAAGAAAAAAAACTGTAGTAGATAAACATCATTTGCTGTCAGATTATATCAGAAATTGCATCTATACCATGTTTATAACTGATCTGATAGCTAATTCATATTACGTCAAATATATATATATATTTTTTAATAGAGGCTGAAGCTCTTAACACTGATATTCTTGCATTTTAATAGTCATAAAAGTAAAATTTATTTGCATAATAGTTTTAGAGATATTTGTTTAAATATAAACGGTAAATGAGGAAACATTTCCAGAAACCAAAGTAGAAGCAATTCCAATAGGTAATTCTAGAAACATAATTAATTTTTACCTAAAAAATCAACAAATTAGTTGAAGTTTCTAATTAAAATAGGATCAATTATTTGCATATTTTAATATTATTATTAGAGAAGTTTTGCCAGCAAACATTACTGTTGATCAAATGGGAACTCATATCTATAGACCGACGATCAGCTAACAGTTATGTTGGCTCAGACGCAGTATTAGCTATTGGAAGCAGCCAAACTCAATCGTTGGCCAACAAAGCTTAGAAAACAATGGATTTATGATATCCAACAATTCTGTGTTGCTTGAATGAAAAAAAGAATTGTATAAAAGGGAACAGTTAGTCAAGTCATATCTCACACAACATGATGACGGTTTAAAAAAATCATAAATATCGTCTGTCTTATAATAATGTCTAAAATTGCTAAAAAAGTAAAACAAGATTTTTTTTTTGTTTGTTTGCGTTAATGGACTCAACTGTGGATATATCATGTGTGTTAATTTACAGTCCTGGAGAAGAAAAAAAAGTTATCACCCCTTACCAATTCTTCTAAAACTAATTGTAAAAAATCTATAAGTACTAATCGATTGGAAATAATGTCTACTAGTTAAAGCTATGGATTAAGTATGTTACAGGAGTCGTCTACATATTAAAAATTATACTAACTTTGAATTTTCAAATAATAACACCTATTTTTGAGACCTTATTTGAGTTCCTTGGATCGAGACAATCCGCGAAAAGGTATAGTTTAAATACTTTATGTTAAATTTTCATAGAGCTAGAAGTGTTTAAAGTTTGAGGATGCTAATATTAAATCCACTTGACAAACTTATAAAATTCATCCGATTGAATTTTTATTAATTTTTTAAATGAAATACACTTAATAAACCCAAATATATTATTATTATAATTATTATTTTTTTTTTTTGTATCCAAAGACATTTTTTTAATTATGAAAATTATTAATAAATTCATATTAAAAATTATGAATTATCACCTACATTAATTTTTGTATAAAAACAAGAACAAAAAATCATGCGTCAAGCATAGATTATGTAACATTTTCCAACACTTCCAAAATAATTTTGAAAATCTTTACCGTAAGGTGTAAGATGATATCTAACTAAACAATTTTAAAAAACGCATAACATATTAAAAAATACAATTTCAGGAATTACCAACAATATTCGGAAAAATATCCGAATACTTTTATTCAGCCCTGTGTATGATCTATAGATTTGTATATATGCTACATAGGATGCTAAATTTTAGTTTAGTTAGGAAATGCAAAGCACAATTTAAAATTCTCCTTCTGGAATTTCTGTCAATAAACGGAAATGTGTTCGCGAACTTTTGTGCTTCCCTGTATTTGATCTACAGAATTTATACACACCAAGTAATAGACAAAAAGTGAGTTCAATTTAAAAACGCGTTCAGCAACTTAAAACGCACTTCCAGGAATTATTGTTAACATACAGTAGAGAATTATTTTGTGTGTCCCTGTGAATGAACGATGATTGCTATACACACAATATTCTGTAGTAAGCCTCTTGTAATGCACCTTACTGATATATATAACTTTCAATGCGTTTAAAATAGTGACAAATTATTTAATTAAACCGCAAACGATTTTTCTCCATAGACATAATATAACGGAATTTTTTTACTGTCCCTGTAAAGTAAATATAAGTGCTATGCACACCCTATTCCATATTAAGCTTCTTGTAATGCACCTTAGTGATATATATCAATTACAATGTATTTGAAATTGTGTAACATCATTAAAATAAATCGCAAATGATTTTTCCCCATAGACCGTCATGTAACGGGATTCTTTTGAATGTTCCTATAAAAAACTATAAGTGTTACACACTTCAGTTGAAATAGGGAACATGGTATAGATAACGACAATAACATATAAAAATTGCAGCGCAATCCGAGCATATTTACGGGAGTTAGACACGGACAGACGGCACACGGACATATGGCCAGACAAACCGAAGTCATAAACATTTTTCAACTAGGTTGGAAAGTGTTAAAAACTGTGTACGTGTACAGCTCATTTGAATAATTAGTTTTCGAGATGCAGAGAACCTTTCTACAGTCTAAGGGGATCGTCTTCTGTTTTCAAAGAATCTACAGAAAATAACACGTAGACACTGACCAGAATCATTTTGTAGTATTTACTTTTATATAAAGAAAGTTTATTATAAATTTAAAGTCCCTGTATAATTTTATTTCTGACTAAATGAGTTTTCAGTACTTTTTTCCATAAAATTTAAATTTTATTTTCCGAAATTTTTAGATAAATCCCTAAGACATTTTCTTTTATAACTTTATGAAGAATTATATAAGTATATTCCCAGGCTGTCTTGATCCAGGGAACTCAAACGTAGGTGTTACAATAAGAAAAATCAACGTTCGTGCATTGTTTAATATGTAGACAATCCCCAAAACAAAATTTATAAATAGAATTTAATAGTAGAAATTATTCCCAATAAATTGGAACCTTATTTGCAGGATAATTAGTAATGAGTGATCACTTTTATACCATGACTGTTCTAAGGTATCTATTGACAAAAGAATAAAGTAGTAAAGTCCTAATCTACTACAAAGTAATCTGTGCATTCAACTTTCTAGAGTTTTTGAATCACTCAGGATACTCAGGATTTGTTACTCAGGAATATAATATTAAGGCCTTTTCTTACTTGGTGCTATGCGAATGTGTTAAACTTTGTCAAGTTCAGACACAACACAAGTAAGTAAAATTGATTTATGTTAGTTAAATTTTTTGCGCCCTCTGAAAATCCAAGGTCTGTGCCCTTTCCCCTGGCCCAGTCCGACACTGGTGATATATACAGATATGGTTATACATTTATTTGCATACTTTATGTATTCAAATGAAGAGAAGAAGTCAATAAAATATATCACTATTATACATGAAATACCTTTATATCAAATAACATCTAAAAGAGATGGTTACTATTTAAAATTATTTAAAATTAGCTTATTTTTATATAATACAGTCAACAGTAATATTAATAATTGTCTTCTTACACTTGGCCCTTGTACGAGGAGAATGAAAGCCGAACAGGTGGACAATATTGTTTCACTTTCAATACTAGTAAACACAAATATCATTTCAAACATATTTCGTATTTGGTTTCTCCAACAACAGATTATATACACATATGATCTTGATTGATGATTTTGACAGAAGAACAGGAATGCCGAAACGTTGGGGTGTTCCAAATTTTGGAATAAAATTATTTTAAAATCATTTAATGGCTTTAATAATAACTTTGTATTTCCTTACAAGAAATAATTTAAAAAAAAAAAAAAAAGAAAGAAAGAAAAGAAAAGAAAAAAAAAAGGATAAGACTATTTTGATATAGAGAAAAAGTGACAAAAAAAAAATTTGTTTAGATCAAAAATGATAATATCAAAAGACATATCCTCCCTCCCTCCCCCTAGATATATCTTACGATATCAAGGGCCAGACCCCCCCCCCCTCCTCCCTAAAGTGATAACATTATATATGCACAGCCCCTAAAGTTTGTGATCTTTGTAAAAGACTGGTGTAATTAGTAAGTCAGAATACATAATAATTAAATTGTTAAATGCTTAATTAAAGTTTCTTAATGTTATCTATAAGTAAAATGTTTTGTTATATCTCAAACATTTATATTAATAAAAGAAAGTTTCACTCTGTATATGTGTCTGTGTGTGTTTGTTGGCAATGGCTAGCAAAATCTACCGTACATCGTACATATAGATCTGAAAATTTGGGTGAGGATAGTCCAAGGCAGGTCCTGATGCATCTGAACCTCAGATTTTAATTTTTATTTTATATAATTAGCCAAGATATTAATTAAAAGCTCATCAAAAACTCATCTCTTTCTTTTGAAGACAGCAAAAGTGCTTGTGCATGCCTAGAATAAGATTTACGCATCAGGAGGAAATAAAGAACCAAACACAGTTTTTTAAAATTATTTCATAGTTTTGCTTTAGCCTAAATCCTAAAAACAGTTAAAGTTGAAAGACATAGTCAGAAAGATCATACTAGTATGTCTTGAATGTCTCAATCTATTCGAAAAAATATTGTTAACATTTTGAAAAAAAAAAAAAAATTCAAAAAGGATCATTTTCCTGAAGGACGTTTTCCTTCCTTATGTAAATGCCTTTCCAGGGTACAATTTTAGAGGTACCGACAAACCAAAAATATGCTCTTAAAGCTGAAACTTTCTTCTGGTATAATCTGTTTAAAAAAATATGAACACTTTTAAAAACACCAGTGAATGCAGGTCACTTCGCACCTCTCAAAGACTATCTTTTTTCTATGCTAAAAGCAACTAAATGTCCATATTTCGACACAATCTTTTTAGAGCAAATATTTCATTTAAAAATATAATTTTATATACAATTGAATTAAAGATATAAAATCATACAAACTTGAGGTTTGTTTAAATTTATTATTACATGCAGGGAAATGCCAGGCGAATCAAGTAGTATGTAATAAGTTATTAAAGAAAAAACAGGTTAATTTTTTTTTCCCCATTGTGGAAGAAACCTATTTTTACTGGCTTGTTTTATCACTGATTTTTTTCCACTTTGGAAGAAACTTGCTAACCCTGTAATAAAGTGACCTGTGTTATGATTGCTGTTTTTCTATGATATATTACATTCTAATATTATAGTCGGGTTTTAATTTTCTGAAGTAATCTGAGTTGTTTTATATTAGAGCAAAAAATTAAGACAGCTTACATCATTCATAGCAGACAAAAATAAGATGATTCAGAGAAGATAAATAGAGGCCAATTTTATTTATATATACAGTTCCCGCATTAGGAATTTTACATTATTAGCCTGACTGGAAAATCTTTAACCATATTTGATAAGTATTAGCCAATTGTATGGAAGACAGTCTTCAACTTTTGAATGAATATTTGTAAGCCATATTAAATTCAGGGTGGTCATAAATATCTTATGTTAAAATTTTCTGATATTTCCATGATATTTCCAGGTTAGCTACAAATTTCCCGGTTAGCGTTAAAATAATGAAATTTTCATAGATAATTTCTTTTACAGCGTTACTCTAATGCATACAGTCATTACTTAGTAAAAGTTTATATTAAAAATTTAAAAAAAATCACACTACAAGTTCTTGCATAGTTAATCAAAAATAGTCATTACTGCTTGTTAGATCTTCTGGTACTGTCTGTACAAGGTAAGAATACTGTCGTATCAAAACAACATCTAGTGGGGAACTAAATAAAAAATTACTGTGCATCACGGTAATGACAATAGAGACAAACTTCAAATAAGGATAATTGATACTTGTCTATTATTCCGTCGACCACTTTTCATACAAAAAAAAAAGAAGAATTTACACATGTTTGTTATGTCATCAAGAGGTTTTTAATTCAATGTTTTCTCTGTATTTTTAATGATGTTTTAATAATTTTTAGTTCTTTCATTAATTAAAATAACAATTATGTCATTAAACGATGATGTCATGATAATAAAACAGAAAAACTGCAAAAATATTGTGATGCGTAGAATCTATCAATTTTAACTGACGTCACAAACATTTATCCACAAGCCGAAATGATAATTAAGAAAAATTAATTAAGAACTGTTGGATTTAACTCCAAAATAATGAAAGGGTAAAATAATGTTTGATTTTAAATACAAAGCTAACACATGATGTACATTTTCAGTTTTTGTTTATTTTGAAGATAAGTCAGTTTAGTGTTTCTAATGAACGATAGTAGTTAATTTTTACTTCCATGCTTTCTCTTTCATTTTGAGAAAAAATGATACAGATCTGTGATCAGCCATCTAAAGAAAATGGGACAATAACCTATTTTCAAAAATGTGGAATTCTGCCATGAAAAAAGCGTGTATTGATGGGCATGATATGAGACTATCTACAAACTGATAAACAGTAAGGGTCTAATGTGAAAAACTGCAATAAAAGAATATCCATTAGAAAAGGAAGCTGGTTGGATGGGCCCCAAATTAACATTTGTAACTGCATTAAGGTTCATTTATACCTGGTCTGATGAATCAGAATCAATAAAAAATGGAGAAAAAAAGCAATTGGATTTAAGTCATTGTATAGTTATTGATTGGAATAATTATCTCAGAGAAGTTTGTATATCTAACCTTCTAAGAAAAAAATCTGGAAAATTTTGAGGGTCAAAAACAATTGTAGATATTAATAAAACTTTCTTGTAAAAGCGGAAAAAAAAAAATCAAGCCAGTCAAATTCTTCCTCAGCAATGGTTGTTTAGAGGATTATTCTGAGAAACTGATGAATGTTTTATAGTAAAAGTTCCCAACAGAACTGATGGTAGAAATAAAAGAATACATAGAAGATGGCTCTGTCATTTTTTCAGATTCATGGCAGTCTTATAAAACTGACTAAATTAAATGCTGCAGGATTTGCAAAATCGTTATATTTTGTAGACCCAGATACTGGTGCACATACAAAAACATCGAATGACTTTGGGGCTCAGCTAAATGGTGAAATAAGAAACTCTGACGAACAACGCGTCAACACTTTGATTCATGTTTAGCTGTGTTTATATGGCATCTAATGCAAAGAAAGGATGATTATTTTGTCACTATTTTGAATGGCATTAGATATTTTTGGCCTCCGAAATAATTACTGCAAATTTTGAATTTTTTTCTTTTTATAATTTCAAGGTTTAATATAATGTTTATGAAATGATCATCAGCATTTTTTCTAATACAAATGAAATGTGCATTAAAAGATAGTTTCTTACTGCTTATATTAATTTTTTTATATGTATCATTAAATATGTAAAATAAAATATTTATGTTTCATCTATAAATGCACTATCTAAAAAAAAAATATTTTTGTTTAATTTAATAATTCTACATTTAAATTCTAAAACTAGCAAATCTTCAGATCAGAGGCCACAATATCAATTTTTAAAGACAGTTCATCTCGCTTCGCATAATATATGGCACCTTGAAATAAAGTTAATAATGTTAGATTATTTGTAAATTTCTAAGCATATAAGTTTTCTTAAAAGTTCAGAAAATCTCATTTTTAAGAATGTCAAATTAGCCTGATTTTATTTAATTTCCCTTTCTGATATGCTAAAAAATTCAGTAACTAGACAACTGTTAAATAAAAAATATATATGATTAAAAAGACATGCATATTATTTCAAAATTGTAAAAATGATAAAGAAAAATCTTACATATATAATCTTAATACTTTTTGAGCATATGCACAAAATTCCATAAAATAATATAGAAAACGGTGAAAGGCCAAGGAAATTACAGAAAAAATTTCAAACAGATTTGATTAACTTAAGACATTGCATAGCAAAAACTTAGCATTCATAATGTAACGCCAGTTATTCTAAACATTGTTTTGTTCAAAATAGTCTGAAGGAATGAAATTTTATAGCTGGTATGTCGATATACCAAACATATGAATATCAACATACCAGATATAAACTTTCATTCATTCAGATGATTTTGGGCAAAAGAATGTTTAGAATAGTTGGTGTTACATTATGAATGCTAAATTTTTGCTATGCAATGTCTTAAGTTGCTGTCTGCTGTTTGAAATTTCTAAAGCACCCTATTCTTCAGTGATGTTTTAAACTCTAATTTCCTTAATATTCTTACGTATAAAAGTTTGGAATGGCAACAAATTCTTAAATTTGTGATATTTGACATATTTTGACACTCATTTTTTTTTTTTATGGAAAGTGGTCGACAAGGTAATAGACAAGAACCAGATAATTAATCGAAATATTTTCTGTTTTCCCTAAAGTGTCAAATGTGTAAAAAATAGAGACAGGAAATATACTCACATTAATCATTGCATTTGTTCTAAAGCTTCCCAAATCTTAAAAATAAGGGTTTCAATTAATAAATTTGAAGTTTGCAACAAACCTTGGCATTTACAACTTTACAATTTTTTTAGATATTGATTTTTTTTTTTTTTTTTTTTTTGTAAGTACATAATGTAGTGAGTGCTTAAACACAAATGCTCACAAAAAACAAACATTAATAGCTGACTTGATTAATTCATATTTTTTAGAGAAGAACATAAAATTTCCCATTATCTGAGAATGACTCGCATATCAAGTTTCACCAATTAAAGATTTGTACAAGGAAAATACAATCATTCATTTTCATCCTAGACATAAGTTCAGATTTTTTTTTTTTTTTTTTTTTTTTTAGCTGAGGTGGATATTGAAAGTACACAGCAGAAATTTGTTAACAACATTATAACATTTTAAAATTGTTTCAAGATTAATATTTTCATTTAAAAGCCTCAATTTTCATATTCCTGAAAATCATTTAAAATGGCAAATGTTTTTTTTTACTTCTAAGCACTGGCAAAAATCTGTAAAAGTCACTGTTTTCATTCTGCTAAAATATCATTGTACAACTATGGCAGAAAGACATTAGTATTGTTTTCCAATAAACAAAGGACTTCAAACAGAAGAGAAATATCTCAGGGCTTCTATATGTTACTAACAGCGACTGTGCAAAGACTTGAAAATCAGAAACAATATTTCTCTTTATATCACATTATTATCAATTCAATTTACTTTCAGTTTTTAAAGGATTGTAAAACACTGTAAGAAACTTAGACCACATTCTTGTTTCTCAAATAACGAGAGGTTTTTTTTTTTTTCTCTTTTACCATTTTTGTATAAATAAAATTTTTACCATAAGGCTGAGCCCGAAGACTGGTATAAAAATAGAGTCTAAGCTGGTTTCAGGCACGGACTGAGATTTTTTTTTTCTTCCACATTCCCGAATTGTAATGGAAATTAACATTTGTTTCAATGAATTTCCAGGTTTAGTTTCAATTTCCCTGATATTTCCAGGTTAACAAAATTCCCTGATATTTCTATGTTTTCCAGGTTTTTCAGGTCTGTGACCACCCTGTAAATTATAATATTAAACTACAATATATTTTAAGACAAATTTGTAATATAAATTAAACAAATATTTATTTGTTAAAGACTAAACACATATTAATGTCTTAATTATTCATGAAAAACACCTTTAACAGAAAGAAGCATTCAGTTATATTTAATATCAGTAAGCACACCTTTTTTACGATATCAATAAAAGCTTCATCAAAATTGAAATCTCACATATTTAGGCCTTAACTATAGATAAGAATCATATCTCTAAGATTTTTTTACTGTCCTGTTACTTCTTAGACGTCTTTATAAATGCACTTTCGATGTTGATTATAGTTACAGCGGAATCACCTGATTACTGAAAAAGTGATTAAATCTCAGGAGACACAGGGAATTGTTAGTGCAAGTTGCTGAAATTGCAGATGCTTGTCTGAAAATTGCAGGCATTCTCATTTATGTTGTGGTTTTAAAAAGTCAAATATTACTTTATTTCACTAAACCATTTATCAAAACAAAAATATGAAAATTCTTGGTCTCTAATGTCTAATAGTTTACTTCTCATGTACCAAAAATATGATTTGTCAAATGTTTCACCTAAAATAATACTTTTTTTCACAAATATTATTCATTAGCATTTGGGGCATTGGCAAAAGGTACCATGCACATATATATGCATGTATGCATGCTAATGCTATAAATATGAACTAAATACTAGTAAATTGGTTTAAAATATTACTAATCAAGATAAAATGTTTACCTCTTTATCTATTAAGCTTCTTCCAGTAAAATTAGACTTGGCTTCATCTTCAGAATATGTTCTTTTAACAACTGGATTTAAACAATTCAGATATTTCTGAAAAAGAATTATTTTAACCGCATATTGGAAAGGAAACAGATAAAAGAATGAAAGTTTTAGCAGATGGCTATTGAGCAATAAATTATACATTAAAAAGGTGAAATGTTGATTGGTTTTACAAGCAGAAAAAAATGAATGAGAATAACATGGAATATGGTTCCCAAACTATGATAGACATACCAGTTCTGATACTGCTAAGAAAACATATTCTCAACATGCATTAATTCAGTTTCAGGATCTTCACACAACACCTTTCTCAGCACTTAAAAGGCTGTAAAATTTCTACTCAAACTCGTGTTGGCATTTAGCAAAAATTAGCTGTGAGAATAAGTTTCCTTTTTTCCTTTAGATATAAAAAAAAAAATCATCAGGAATAAAATAAGTGTTGAATTAGGTGGATAAAATTAACAAATATTGAACCAAACATGAGGAAGCTACAGCTAGTTAAACAGGCTCTACTTTGTAGATTAGCAATACAAGTCAGGATTTAGGCATGTACACCAAGTGCTCTGCTGTAAATCAGTTTCTGACAATATTAATTTAATCACTAGTAGTACAATAAGTTTCGATTTAATGGTATACACTAATCTAAAAATTTGGGAACAACTAACATAGAAAAAAACATTGAAACCAACAATAATATTTTCCAAGTCCTTAAGTACATACAAAGATTTTGAATCAGGGGAGATAAATAGATAATTAAAAATCAAGATATTTTCTTAGTTCCATTTTATCAGGAATAAAGTTAATTTTTGTTAAATTTATTAAATTTTTATAAAAAACAATTTTTTTTAATGAAAGACTCAATTTAATTAATCAAATCCAAAGTCAGAATCTACTGATATTAAGTTTTTTAAACTCTACAACTAAACTTTTTTATGAGATTGTCTTCTTGTAAATTACACATTTCAAATCTTAATAAGAAAGAAAAAAATAATGAAAAGTTTGTTTTATATGAAATGAAATTTTATTTAAGAGAAAAACATTTGAAAACCTCTGGAAAATATCAGGAACATGACTGAAAGCAAAAGAGAAATTTGTACAAAAAAATATTTTCTAAAACAAAATAAATGATACAAAAATATACAATTTATTTTACTTATAGCACAATTTATAATAATAATAAAGCAAATACATATATGTGCATACCAAAGTTCTTTCTGCACTACATTTCCCTAAATCAGCAAGAATTTCTTTCAGTGGGGTAGGTGTATGCAGAGTAGCACTGAACATTGGAACTTTTGGAGTCTGTAAGACACTGTAAAACAAAAATAAAAACAATTAAGAAAAAATTAACAGGTTAATTTTTCATACAAATTTTAAAAAGTAGAAATGTCTACAATAGAGTCACTGCATGAGTATATTTTTTAGGATACAAGAAATTTATGTAAATTAGAACTAAAATATATTTTTTATTTTATTCCATCATATTACGCTTCTTTGTAACAACTATTAACAGCAATCTGCATGTCCAATTTACAAAATACTTCAGATACCAGCAACTCATAAATCATAAGCTAATATTGGATACTTGTGTATTTTCCAGTCAATTATGTTCTGTAAAATTAATCTGTCACCACCGCACAGTGGGATTTAAAGCCAATAATTGACTAGAGTGATGGTGGAGATTACTTAAAATATTTCCTTCGTTTTATATAATTCTGTTTAATTTTTTATAAGCCAATTCCTAAAAGTTTCAGTTAGTAAGCAAAATCTATCACCAAAGAGTATGATTTATGATTTCACTTTAATATTACAGATTATATACGTAATGGTTCCAACAGATCACTGTCTTGTTGTTCAAATCTTACTGTTCTTTTCTCCATTTAATCAATGTTAATTCTTTAGGACCAGCAGTAAATAAACTTTAGTGCAATCACAAATGTTATTTTGAAGTCATTGAACCAAGTTTCTTTTTTAATAAATATATATTTGCTTGTCACAATCTTCCAGATTGTATTTTTTTTTTTTAAGCAAAATCTCATAATTTAAAAAATATATACCACATTCTTTTTTTAATGGAGAGAAAAAAAACACACATAGCAAATAACTTATATCCTTCATTACAAAAACTAAAAACTAAATGAAAATAGAATAGGCACATAACATGCAATATAAAGCACTGTAATTGACAACAGTAAATATCATTCTTATCCATTATTGGCATCAATTAACATTGTTTGACAAGACTTTTTTTTCCCTGTAAATGGTTGACAGGAAAGTACACAAGTACCCGATATTATTCATTTATTAGATAAAATAATAGGTTTTTACGTGATCACACTCCCCCCCACTTGTATAATTTATTACAGAGTGGCCAACTTATGAATATAGAAAATCGGAATATTTTTACAAAAAATTAAGTTTTTTTTTTTTCTTCTAGAAAAAAGTAGTAGAGTAAATACTTCAAAATATAGTTTGTAAATGTATAAAAAAAAAATGACAGCATTATAAAAAACAAAATTATACATTAAAATTATGATTGATTACCAAACATTTTTAAAAGCCAGAAATTATGTTATTTTGAACAGTTATATAATAATACAGTACAAGCTGATTTTGCTCTGTTCAAATAATTTAACTTTAGGTTGCAAGAGTGGCCATGCAAGATTGTTTTTAATAGTAAAATTTTACCTAGAATATACTTAAGAATATACAACATTTTTCATTTAAGAAATAAGACTTTTAATAAGTAGGTGAGATAATGGGCAGGCCCTTCAACTTAGTTTATTTCATTCAAATTGTTTATTTGCAGTGCACTAAACTAAATACAACTGGTCAGTTGTGAGATCAGTCAGTATTACTTTGTGAAAATAAAAAAAAATAAAGCAACAAATCTATCCATAAGATATTTTGTTTATCCAAATAACATTTTTAGAAACACTTTATGGTAGAAATAATCAAGAGATATGCTAGGATGTACATTTCTCTATGAAAGACTGTAAACACATAATTGTTAAATTACTAAAAAAAATATTTTGATGCAAGTACTAAAACAGCAAAGCTAAATAAAATTTTATCAACTTTAAGAAGAGGAAAATAAAAATAGAAAAACACATTCTAAAATGTGTAGCCAAAAGTTAAAGCAAAAATCAGATGAAAAAAAAAATTATAGATTTAAAAAAAGAGTAAGGAAACAAGCACAGTAAGTATTAGGCTGAATAGATCCTGTAAATCTTTTAAGAAATTCTAAATCTATACTAATTTAAATAAAGTGCTGATTCACACATCAGTTAAAAATCTTAATGTTCAATTTATATTCTTTTGCATCAGACAAAAGAGTTAAATTCGAATATACTAGGATTGGATTATAATCTAAATATTATTATAGATTTTAACTGAAAAATAATTATTTTCTAATATAAAAACATTCATTTTTATACAAAAGTGTCTGCAAAACAGGAACACTTTTTTTTTTCTTAAATATGTATTTAAACTATGGTCTAAACAATAAATATTATCTTTTTTTTTTTTTTTTTTTTTTTTTTTTTAGGGAAGGGATACTTTTGTTAAACAAGCATGAATGATATAAATTTTTCATGCTACTAATGCAACATCTATATTAATAAAAGAAAGTTCGTATGTGTGTGTAATTTCTCATGCTGTGAACGAAAAGGCTAGTGTTGCAAAATTGGGTGCAAAAGTAACTTAAAAAGTGATCAAGAACAACCTCAAACAGATTTTTCAAAAATCAATTTAGTTTTATTATTATTATTATTATTATTATTAACTTCAAATTGATTTTTTGCTAGGAAGTTTTTTTTCACTGTCCACACCTTTCTTTCTAAATATACCTTAAAAGGCACTACATAATTTTAATAAAATTTTATTTAAAAAAAAAATACATTCTTACCACTCAAAAGAAAAGTAAGTAATTTTTTAAATAAAATTAACTGAAATCACACCACTCATATAATGGAAGCCTTTCATATAATTTTTTTTAATCTCCGAATTCGCCAAGCTACGTTTTTTTAGGTGGGGGCTGGGGGGGGGGGTCTAGAAAGAATACTCTGATAGTGTTTTAAAGCTTTCTAGAGACATTTTTTCTTCAAAAGTTTTATTTTGTGTATCTAAATTGTGCAAAATCTCAAAAGAAATCAAATCAATACTTAAATCATTATTTAATTTATTAATTTCAAAAAATGAATATTTTTTCTCAAAGAAAACAATTTTAATAAAATTTAACTTAAGAGACAGAATAAAAATTATATACATACCTTGAAGAATCAATATCGTCCGATGTATCACCCATATTCAAACTGAATGGGACACAAGATTTTGGTGTGGAAGTTAGATTATTTGAATAAGTGTTATTCAAAAACTAGAATTAAAAATAAATCAATTAATTTAAGAATAAACAAAACATAATTTTAAAAAAAAAGCATAAATTACTTTTCTAAATCAAACTATAGAATGCATAGTATAAAACAAAGTTGAGTTGTTGAGTATCAATTTGATTGAGATGAATTTTTACAAGACTAATCTATCTATATTATACAGCAAAAACATGTCCGTGAGTAAAGCAAACTTCATATTGATGGTAGCAACAACCTGACCAATCTATTTAACATTTCTTGCAAATTTATTGACCTCCAACTATCGCACAATTTCAATTTTTACACTATCGAATAGAGGAGTGGGGTGCAATGTACTTTCATATGCAATTTGTCTGAAAACGGTATCTTATGTGCCGATTTTTTAAAGTTCTTTAAATAATTTTCAAGCGTGATTTTTTTTTTTTATCTATCTGTATCGTGTGCAGCCATTTTACGGAAGATTAACCTGTCTGAACTTAAAACAACATTAAATTGTTCTCATCAAAATTTGAAAGTAAAGAACTTAAAAGTTCCACAGAAAAATGGTTCATGACATCATTAAAATGTCAGAAAATTTTACACAATATTTGTTAGCAATAGTTTAAAAGAAATAAAAAACTCATTTTATAACCAAGCTGGAAACTGGCTGCATATTAACTCTCTTTACACAGATACAGACAACAGAACATATTGCAAATAATTCAGTTTTCAGATCCAAAAAAAGCAACTCCAATTTTTTATTTTCTTAAAAATTTTATAAATAAAAGAAGTTTTTGAAGTTAAAATTTTATTTGTTTTCTCAAATACAAACTTTTAACTGCATTACAATCCCAATCGATGCACCACAATTTATCTCTCTCTCTCTCTCTCTCTCTCTCTCTCTCTCTATATATATATATATATATATATACAGATATAAATAAAAACAAAAATATTAGATTTATACGAAATCAAGCAAAACTATATGGTTATCCTATTTTTTTGATAAATTCAATTATCAACTCTTTTAAATAACATTTATTACATTATATAAATATAAACATGTTATGTAATAATTTATTTTGTTTTAGTGTGCGATAAAATATAGCAAATGATATAGCAAATAAATACAATTAAAACATATATAAGGACTATTATTAAGCTGGTTGAACATTGTTTACACTTTATATAGTCATGGTGAATGTGCATTTAGCCGATCACCTTTATATTAAGTGATACTAATGATCAGTTATAAAAAGTCTATAAAATGTCTTGTGATGTTCACGGAATTTTGGATAATTATTGTGAGTAAAATATTTTATCCATTCTTTACAAGTTTTTATTTCCAACTTTACTATTTGGGGCTGTCCATAAATGATGTCACACTTTTTTTCAATTTTTTTACCCCTCTCCCCCCCTTTGTCACAAAGTGTCACACTTCACCATACCCCCTCCCCACCTCTTGTCATATGTCACACTATATTACATAAACATATTCTTGCAGTTCAGAAAGAAAGCACAACGTTATATATCATATTTCAAATTTTATTTTTAAACATTAACTACGTGTTTTAATGACATTTGTGAGCATAACAATAAAAATGATTCGTGAACTTATTATGTATGAAATAAGATTAAGGTTTACAACAAAAAATATAATTAATATACAATAGTAATAAAATATTAATATGAAGGAGTAACTGATTTTTTTTTTTTTAAAGAAAGGAATATAAGTAAAAACAAATCACATGAAAGTTGTTTTAGCCCCGATTAAAAAATACCTCAAATTCTGGTAATTTCAAAATAACTTCAAAATTTAATCTGCTGATTTTAAATGACTTTATTTAAATCAAAATGTGTGATGTCACACTTCTTCTTACCCCCTCCCACCACCTTGTCACAATTTCATGAACCCCTCCCCCCCTTCCAAGCGTGACATCATTTATGGACGGCCCCTTTCCAACTGTTTTCTGGTAATAATACAGTATACCTGATCTTAGCATAAATGCCAGTATATTTATGAAATACTGTATTATTTTTAAAACACGTGTGGATACATCCAGGCTAATGATTATATCTACACGTGTTTTTTCATATCCAATTCTAATTTAAATCTCTTGTTATCCAATTTTCCATTATATTTAATTCATATTTCATTTTAAAATCCAATTGTATTCACTTGATATCAACTTCAAATTATTAACATTTTATGGTTTATTATATATTTTTTTTCTCTCTCTCTCTTTTTAAATATTCTTCATATTTTCAGTATTTTTGGCCAATTACCATTGAAGCAAATGCTATGGTAAAATTATGATTGCACTTGTTAATTTATTAACTATGTGGTATTCTGTCTACACTTTATTACTAATTATCTCTTAGGAGATTTAATTAGAATGTTACAAGAACTTGATATGTTTTTTGAAATTCAAAGATATAATAATTATATATATATACAGTCGAACCCCGCTATAGTGAACCGTCTACGGACCCAGAAATATGTCCACTATAACCAATGGTTCACTATATCCAAATTCTTTAAAAAGAAAATATTTTTTTGCATATGATTGTTATTATTGATGTTTTAGTATATGATGTATTGTTAAAAATAAGGATTGCTATAACACGTTATTTACTTACAAATTATTAACTCATTAAATTGACAATAAATCAAATAATAAAAAGAAAAAAGTTACTTACTAAAACTTGATTTTATTTTTACATTCTATGGAAGAAATTTGTGATTTTTGATTGAATGCAGTTCAATTTTAAGTAGAATTCCTCAATTGTCTTATCAACAATTACTAAAGAATCTAATATTTTTTGGTCCACATTTTCTTTAGAAAAAAAAAATGTTCAGGATATTCGCTGCCGATTTCACATCCAAGAAAGAAGGCGCCGAAATTTCAAATTCTTCTTCAATATCGTCTTCTAAGTCTTCTTCAACATCGTTCTTTTGTTTAACTTCAGATACAATGTCATCATCTGTGGGGGTAGCAAAAGTACACACTTCATTATCGCAAGATTCGAAGTGCTCAGTAACGTCCCTTGGAAAAATGTTCACATTATGCTTTTCCAGCCACAGAGCGATTGGTAAGATTTCTTCATCATCTTCGTCCTCCACGTTGTCATATTTACATTCCCACAACACATCTTTCGAAAGACCTGCGCATCGGAAACAGTTGCGGATTGTTGCTGATGTCACCTGTCTCCATGACTTTTCCAACAAAGCGACTGCTTCCAAAAGTGTGATGTTGTATTCCGTATTGCTCTCTTCATAGATCTCCAAAATATGCATCACTAGCTGTTTCCTATAGTGGAACTTCAGGCTGCGAATAACGCCCTGCTCCATGGGCTGTAGCACAGAAGTCGTGTTTGGAGGCAAAAAAATGAGCTTAATGCATTTCAGATTTTCTAAGTGGGGATGAACTGTGCAATTGTCGACAAGGAGAACAATTTACTGTTTTTGCTTCATAAAATCACTGTCCCATTGTCGAAGTTCTTCTTAAAAAATCTGGATGTCATCCAGGATTTTTGATTAGCTTTGTAATTGACAGGCAGTTTTTTAACATTTTTAAAACACCTTGGTTTTTGGGACTTACCCACGACAGTTAATTTTCGCTTTTCTGATCTGTTCATATTTGCTCATACAAGAAGTTATTCTCACTTTCGAGAGCTTCCCGTTAGTGCACTTTTCTCCTTTAAATTTTAACGTCTGATCGGGAGTCATTTTGTAAAATAATCCAGCTTCGTCAGCATTAAAAATATCCTTCTCTTCATAACCCTGGATTGCATCCGGCCACACTTGAACTTTGCACTTTTCCACATCCGATGCACAAACACTTGCTGCTTCACCAACAATCTTTCCACAAGAAATATTGTTCCGTTTTTTGAACCTATCCAGCCATCCATTAGAGCACACAAAACTGCTTTCTCCGAATTTTTCGGCAAACTCATTCGCTTTAATTTGAAACATGGGTCCGGTCACAGGAAGATTTCTATCTCGCTGAATGGTGAACCATTTTAGTAGAGTTTCTTCCACTTTTTCTCTGTCAGCCCGACGTAGTTTCTTCGAAGAATCTAAATTTTTATTGTGTGCAGCAAGAGTTGCACTGCGATTTTTCCAAATGTTCGAAACTGTAGATTTTGACAAGGAAAATTCCTTGCACAATGCAAATTGATTTGTTCCATCTTCAATACGTTTACTTATTTTAACCTTATCATCAATCGAAAATGCTTTTCTTTTTAAAGAATTCGCCATTTTTACAAAATTTTTAGCTTCTTTTGAAAAAACGTCTTCTTATATCAAGTCAATCAAAAGAATAATGAAGAGAGACACTGTAAAACGAGGGACGTTCTTGGACTGTTCCGATTATACCGAGGGGTG
The DNA here is from genome assembly GCA_963931845.1 of Maratus michaelseni. NCBI lineage: Eukaryota > Metazoa > Arthropoda > Arachnida > Araneae > Salticidae > Maratus > Maratus michaelseni. The sequence continues at coordinate 158,244,901 of OZ007594.1, read as the reverse complement.
GGGGACGAATTTAGCAAGTGAACACCAGAGCTTATTCCTAGAATTAGGGAGAAACGAAGAAGAGAGGTTTGTTTCTGTAATAGGGAGAGGAGGGGAAGAAGAAGCATATGCGGTTTAGGCGATGAGCATGAAAGAGTGAAATTTGACACAATATAAAGTCATGCCATCATTTTCAGTCACAACTAGTGCAAAATTAAAGTTGGGGAACTGAAAAAAGAAATCTGGGGAAATAAAATTTGAGTCCACTATAAACGAACTACCAAAATATCAGCTGTCCACTATAAGCGTATAAAATAACACTAGTTAAATGGGAGTTCGGACGGGACCTGCAAAAATGTTCACTATATCCGAGTGTTCACTATATCCCGGGTTCATTATAGCGGGGTTCAACTGTGTGTATATATATATATATATATATTTTTTTTTTTTTTTTTTTTTTTTTTTTTTTCTTTAATGGAAAATCACCACCCTTTTTTTTTTTTAGTATATATGCCTTATTGATCAATTGTAATGAAAAACATACAAAAAATTGTAGATCATTTTAATTTATTTAATCGATAATTACATGCTAAAGCTGTTAATTTCAAATTTTAAATACAAAATCTTTAATTTTAAAAACAAATATTGAGGATGGTAACTTTTATTTTTAGTAACATTTTTAGGAAGGAGAAAACAAGTTCTATTACATTCTTTTCAATGGTTGGAGTATCATAGTTGAGATTTATTCAAACAGAGCGAAAAATGCCAGAACCAGGACTCGAACCTGGGTACTTTAGCTTGCCGTGCCAACACTCTTCCTACTGAGCTATCCCAATGATATCCTGGCTGGCATATTTCACACGTATTTGTTAGAAAAGGCTGTGAACTGCAGTGCTGATTTCATTCATCTGAGCTATAACTATAACATTTTATACGATGAATCTGAAACAACATGGAAACTCCTGTATACCATGTAATTAGGTCATAATGAACAGAGGAAAGTATTTTCAACTATAGTCTGTTCAGGGAAAGGAGATAACGAAAGTAAACAAACGGGTTGCAGAAAAATCGCTAAGGAGCCACACATTTGACACTAATCCCTAGGTTGGTGAATTTTATTTTTTATTTCGATTTGTTAAAAACAGAAGCTCAAACGCTTCAGACAGTCTGTTTGGCACGTCTGGCACAGCACCAGGTTTAAACATCGCCAATCCACATGTGCATTTGTTTACTTCTGTTATCTTCTTTCAGCGAATGAAGTATAGGTAAATTATCGCTCTGTTGGAATAAATCTCAACTATGATACTCCAACCATTGAATATAATTTACCTAATTGAAAATACTTTCCTCTGTTCATTAAGTTCTATTACCTTTTCTTCTGAAATTAAACAATTTACATAATTGAACTGAGTTATCAGAAAAACAAAATCAGATAAACAGGAGCAGAGTTCAAACCTACATTCTATTTGGGGAACCAGAATTACTCTTTCTGGTGCCTTAGATCACTCGGCCATCTCGACTTCGATAAACTTCCCTCTGAAATGAGAGAACTTCAAAATTGAGATTCCCACTCCATTTAGTGACAGGAAAGCACCCAAAAATTCCCATTGTGCATGCTTAGATCAGCCAAAATCAGTCTTAAAAATTCAGCTTTGCATTTTAAATATATAATATAGAGGAATAATTCAGCTGTTGTTTAAAGCTAATTAATATTCCATAAAAAAAATTAAACTTTATCAATAAATAAATAAAACACAAATTTAACAGATATGTCGAACTATGTACTTAAACATTGAAATAATCCCAATCAAAAAAGCTGCTGTTTGGCGATTTCTTCGGCTATTAACACCAGCATGAGGCTAATACAAAAGTATCATCGCTTTTAATAAATTTCAAAACTTTATTTGAATAATTCTTATTTTTTATATAAAAATGCTTTTTGGTATTGTTAGTATGAAACTAAATATATATATATTAAAGGTAAACAAATAGTTTTCAATTAAAAATGCTTTTCTCCTATGTTCTGTACACCAGGCAGTATGTTCTATAATCAGGAAAGCTCGGGTTGGATTTCATGGTTACAATAAAAGACTAAAGAAGTGCAATCAACATCTGTGTGACATAATGATGTGACTGTACAGCTGATATTCAATGTATGGAGAAAACATTTTGAGAATCTGTACAGTAATACTCCATGTATAGATAGACATTTGTACTTACAAGTCATATGCCGATACTTTGTGAAATACCTCAAATTTCAGATGTTGCCACATCTGAAAGTTCTCTTAATGATAACTGCCATGATTTTCAATATTCTCCCTCAGACATTTTAGTAACTTTGTCAGTAATGTAAGATGATTCTATTTAGGTGGTACAAATGGGAAAATGCTTATACTTTATGGGGGGGGGGGGGGATAGAATCCAAACAATTATGGTGAATGCATAACAAGCAAAAAGTCCTAAATCTTTGTGTGGGATTGGGGGGGGGGGGGGGGATCTTAATTAAACACCTTGTCTATAATGATTTGGCCCCTCTGTCCAAATTTGATGCCAAAATAATAGCAACTAAGTACTAACTGGAAAATTTTGTGAAATTTCCATTTATATCTCATATTGACGAAAACTAAATACTAATCTAAACTAAACACCAATTCATAATCTGCTCCATGTCAAACTAGCAGATTTTAGCTGTTGTGTTTTTTCACAAAATTTAATCATATTCTTGTAATCAATATTAAACTTTTGCAGCAAACATTAGCTTTTTACTGGGTGATAATTCTGTTTGGGTTCATTTTATGTGCTTTTTGTTTCTCAGTTTTTACAATGTTTTAAGCAACTGCATCCAATTTAAATTACAATCTTGTTGATATCAATGAAATCTTTTAGGTATCATGGAATCATACAGTAGATTCCTGATTACAGGATACACTTGGTTAACCGACATCTTTTCAAATTATGCAGACATATCTAAGAGGGTTTGTGGATGTATTCTAAAATTAGCGAAGAAAATTTATTTTGTTTGAACTTACTTGTGCAACTAATTACACAAATCATTAAACATGGTCCCTGAACGTAACAATTTGTTACAGAAACATAAAATACTAATATAACAACAATAACTTTAAAAAATGCAATACCTGAGATGGAGAGAAATTTAACTCCTTCATGGGAGTTGATGAGTCCACAGGAATTGACTTCACAGGAGTAACGATTTTATTAAGGTAATCTTCAAGATTATCAAGTTCATTCAAATTGCAATATTCTTCTTCTTTTATTTGAAAATCTGGAACTAATACAGGGCCAAAATCTATAGTATTAATTGTGTTCAAAGCTGCGGCAGTAGTTTCACAACCTCTGTCATCTGCATCACTTGAAACAAAATTTAAGTATTCAAGTGGAGCTTCACATTCCATCGACAGGTTCATAATGTTATCTTTACCAGAATCAGATATGCATGAAGTATCTGAAACTAACTGTATATCTAGTTAAGTTTCTATAATTTTTATTTATTTTGTTAAAAAATGAAATCAAACAAAGTATAAATTAGGCATTGCTAATTTTCACTTTCTTTACAATTCAATATTATTAGAAGATGGCAATCAGGGCCAACATGATTGCCAACCTTTTTTTTTCTCCCTTAAATCAAATAAATATTTGGAACCAGAAATTTCGATCAGTAAATGAAATCAAATAAGAAAGAACAACCTGCATTTTATTAAATAAATGTTCTATTTCAAAATATGTTTATTTGACTTGGGGGGGAAAAAAGGAGGGGGGAGGTTGGTAGTCATGTAATCCTATAAATGACCATAAATTTAAAAATTGAATGGAAACAGAAAATAACTTGTATTGTGTTTTTCTTACTAATTACAACATTTGTTAAATGAAACATTTTATTAATTTATTTTAACACATTCAATAGTTCATAATAATTCACTCTGGTAACATACTAGTAAGTTTTCATTAAAAAACACAAACTAAGGTAAAATAAAATTCCTTTATGGGTATATAAAAAAAAAATCAACATTAGATTTTAAAATTTGAAAACTTTTAAAAAGTGCCAAGGAAAATTACAGTAAAAAATTATTTGTTCATTGCATTCATATTTGAAGCTTCAAACCCCTTACTGATTCTGCTAGCAGTAATAATCATATCATCAAGAATACAGGTTGAAGGTCATATGAAGTGTAAAACCATCAGTAAATAAAAATATTAAATGATCATGTTTTGCACTCCTTAAGAATTGTGATTTACTGGCAGTATTTAATGATTTTAAAAAATCATAACATTTAAGATGCAAAAAGTCCTTTTTTTTTCTGTATATAAAATGATCAGACAAGGTACATAAATTGTGGTCAAAGGTGTTTTAGATTTTACTTGTTCTATAATAGAACCACCAATTTATCAACTGTCTGTCAATAAATTTGGGTAAGTAAGTGTCGTCAGAAAATAATACATATATACTGTAAAATATACATTTTAATTAAGTTCCAGTTACAAGTTATTCTTTATTTCTTATTGGTTTTTTGTTGTTGTTCTTTGTTTGTTTGTTTTCACAAGGTCCTGTTTTAGTATGTCAAATTATTGTTGTGAAGAAAAGGAATTTCACAGAAAAACATTTCAGAAGCTTTTTTTCAGACAAAATTAGCCAAAAAAAGAAGGGTAGGGATGGGGGCAGGAAGCACCCTTACATATAGGAACAGTATAGGATAGGGATGCACAACCTGTGGCCCGTGACCGGATTACTGGTGGCCCGCGGATCAATTTCGCCGATCGGACACGAAAAAAATCACGAATTTCGCCAATCAGGTGTGTAGAAAACACGAATTTTGCCAAATTTCGCCCATTGGGTGCGTAAAAATCGCAAATTTTGCCGATTGAGTACATATAAATCGCGAATTTTGCCGATCGGGTGCGTATAAATCGTAAATTTCACCTATCGCCTGCGTAAAAATCATGAATTGTGCCGATCGCCTGCCTAAAAATCATGAATTTTGCCGATCACCTGCGTAAAAATCCTTAATTTTGCCGATCGGCCCGTAAAAATCGCGAATTCTGCCGATAGCGTGCGTATAAATCACGAATTTTGCCGATCATGTGCATATAAATCAAAAATTTCGTCGATCATATGCGTAAAAATCGAGAATTTTGACGATCGGGTCGTAAAAAACGTGAATTTTACCGATTGGGTACGTGTAAATTGTAAATTTCGCCGATCATTTGCGTAAAAATCGCGAAATTTGCCGATAGGAGCCGTAAAAATCGCAAATTTTGCCGATTAGGCGCGTAAAAATCGCAAATTCTGCCGATTGGGTGCGAAAAAAATCATGAATTTTGCCGATAGAGTGCGTATAAATCGCTAATTTTGCCAATCAGATGCGTATAAATCGTAAATTTCATCAATCGTATGTGTAAAAATCGCGAATTTTGCCGATGGGGCCCGTACAAAATTGCCAATTTTGCCGATCGGGTGCATATAAATCGCGAATTTTGTCTATCGGAAGTGTAAAAATCGCAAATTTTGCATATCAGACTCGTAAAAATCGCAAATTCCGCCGATCAGACGCGTAAATATCATGAATTTCGCCGATCGGGCACGTAAAAATCGCAAATTTTGTCGATCGGGCGTGTAAAAATCGCAAATTTTGCCGATTAGGCACGTAAAAATTGAGAATTCTGCCGATCGGGCGCGTAAAAATCATGAAGTTCGCCGATCGGCACGTAAAAATCGCGAGTTATGCCAATCGGGTGCGTAAAAATCGCAAATTTCGCCAATCGGGTGCGAAAAATTGCAAATTTTGCCGATCGGATGTGAAAAAATTGCAAATTTCGCCGATCGGGTGCGTAAAAATCGCAAATCTTGCCGATCGGGTGCGTATAAATCACAAATTTCGCCGAATGTGTGCGTAATAATCGTGAATTTCGTCAATCACTAGGAAAAACTATGAATATTGTCAATCGCGCTTGGAAAAAAAATGCAAGTTTTTTCTATCCTTTCCAACTGAATTGGGTAATGCTGACTAAGGAAGTGGTTGAGTATAGGGAGCTAACCCTCCTTTTAAAATTAGCATTTTTATGAACTTTTAGGCTGACCCTCCCCCCCCCCCCCTTCCTTGCCCGAAACAAAATTTTGTCCACCCTATGGATGTTGGCTCTCGACAATCCAGTCATTTTTGTGACTTCCCCTCCTCTTATAAAGGTTGTGCACCCCTTTGATATCTGCATTTTATGACTGAATATGTTAAGAAGTACAATTTAGAATAATATATGTTTCTCCTCCTCTCCACCTTCATTCATGAAAGCAGAATTTTTTTTTTGGCACTGGCAATCTTTAAAGCTAAATTTATTCCTTCAAATAAAGTCAAGGAGTATTTTCAATCTTTGAAAATAATCTTAGCTATATCTCTTGTATAAATACAAACGTAAACTGTTGATATATCATTGCCAACAGAACTGAATATGTTGACTGGAACGAAGGAATTGGGAGCTAAATCTGTGACAGGTCGACTACTCTCGTCACGTGAGTAGGCGATGTTTTGAATGCGATCGTAATTTTTGTCCAATAACCGTCCATGTGCGTAAAAGTTTATCAATGCTCTCTTTTCTCTAACCTTCAATGGATGTATGAATCTCGGAAATTGTGAGTTGCTGTTTTCCTTCGATATTTATGCAAATTATTGCAGCTGGTAAATCGATACTGTGGATATATAAGCAGTGAATTTTCGTTCAGTATGGTACTTGGCATCGGTACTTAAGATTAAGCTGCATTGCTTTACGCGCCTGTTGAACTGGTGTTAGCCTGTATCAGAGCTCATCAGGATTTAACTTGAAAGTGTTTTATCGCGAATTTGCACCCTGACTCTCCGCTGTTGAAGGACTGCGAATGCTATCTTTTCCCTGATAGTCTATTTTAATTATAGTTTTTTTTTTTTTTTATACCGCTTCAAGTCGAAGGCTACGCTCTTTTTTTTGTTAAAGTTAGGAAAAACGAGTAGTTCTCGCTCAACCTCCCTGACCGATTAGACTAAATAAACTGGTTTTAGTTTAAACCTAAACTGTTGTCTACTCTTGCTCTACCGCACGGCCTAGTACTTAATGATGGCCGGTACAAATCTACCCTTATATGTTTTAATCTGATCCCCCCCCCACCCCCCGGTCACACCTCCTCAAAACAAAAAAATTCTGATGGTGGCCCTCGATAACTCAGTCATTTTTGTAAGTGGCCCTTCGCTTAAAAAGGTTGTGCACCCCTAGTATAGGAGGTATCCATCAAAATCAAAACAAATTTGTAGAGGTGCTTATATTCAGCCAAACATAACATACATCAAGAGACTTCTTTACTGATATACTATTGCTTCTTTTTCGGTTTCAATTTCAATAACTTTTATGAGTAATTTAAAATAAATCTATACAAAAAGAAAAAAGAAAAATAGCTCAAAATTTAGCACAGTAAATTTATACTGTATAATTATCAGTAAAAATATGTAAAAATGTTAAATTTAACATGGATATTATATGAAAAATATTTTGCATTGGTAAGAACACCAACCAAAACGAAAATGGTGTCTCCTATTCTTCAATAGCAAGTTTATTCCAAAAATATCGAGCAACACAAAAAAGTTTTAGAATAGGCAGTAATGATCCAAAGATTTCAGGGACCCAAGAGTATCTTCACAAATTTTAAAAACCACATTAAAACATATCAATAAAAGTTGCTTAAGAAATTGATCTTTAATGATCATTTCTTATTCATTCTATCATTTTTAATGCTTATTTTGTTTTGTTTTGTTCACTAGTTAAAATAAATACTTTTTATTTATTTGCTCTTGAAAAACATTTTGTGAAGGATTTAAAAATTATTTTTTTTAATATCAAGAATATGGAATATTTCATATTTTTGGCTTGATTTTATCACAGCTGACAAAAAGTAAAAAAATATCAAACTTTAAGGATACAGTAGAATGTCTTTCTTGCTTTATAGCAGGGGGAGAAGCTAATTTTGTCATAACTGGAGATGGTATTGGAATCAAACCTGCATTTACAACTTGCTCTTTTAGGGCTTGATATATACTTCCATCAAAGGTATAAGCTGAAATAAATAGTTTTGATAATTAAGGAATTAAAACATAATTACTTAGAAACTCTAATAATTAATAATATTTCAACATAATATAAAATTCATAAAGTACCTACCATCCAAATATGTTTTATTTAGTCATGTATTTGATCTCCCTCATATAATAACTGTATATCAGAAAATTTTGCCCCGATTAAAGGTTAGTTTATTTTTATACTCCTTTATATATCTAAACTTGGGTTTTGCATGTAAAAATGGAATTTTATAATAGATTTTTTAACTCACTTCATGATATGCTAGATTTATAAAAATTATATACAAAGGTGTGTTTAAGATGGCAATACAACATTTTAATATTTTTGGAATTATAAATTAATAACTTAATTTTAAAGCATTTTTCTGTTAGTCCGCCGCAGATTATAAATTGTCAAATATTCTTTATCACTACAATTGTATATGAGTTACAATAATAGATTAAATTATGTGACAAGCCACACTCTCCAAAAAAGGTCAACTGGCTGTGGAACTCAATGCATTTATTACAATTAACAATTAAATATTAATTAAATTATGATTATACGTTGAGAAAACAATTTACAAATTCTGAATAAATTGTTTAAATTATGCTTTTTTCTCTTTCCTGTTGCGATATCTTAAAAAAGAAGTATGTATTTTTTAATAAATTCACTAGCTTGCACTTTCTACCAAGGGTTAAAAAAAGCAATGAATTTTCCATAATCGGGTCCAATGCCCATGCCAAATTAATGTATTAGCAAGGAAACTTTTTTGGAAAAATCATGAATTGTAGTCAGGAGATTGGGCATGATTTTCAAGATAAACATTGAATGCTTATAAAAGTGTATTTTAAAAAAACTAGTTTTATTTTTATAGTTACTCTTTATGCAATCTTGGTATTATTCATCATCTGATAACCTTGTTCTAACGAATTGAAAAATATCTTCATTTGTACAGACTTATTCAAAACAACATTTCATTGGGATGAGTCATCATGAGTAAATATTAAGCATCCATACTTCATAATTTATAATCTCATAAAGTAAATTTACTGCAAAATGCAAAAATTTCTTCTTTTTTTTTTTCTTCAACAGGCAAACAGACTTTTTCATAAACAGGACATGGTCTGTAATCAATCATTACGTTATGAATTTCATTATTACAGGTTTTTACATACCAATAAATTTTTTAGCATGAGCATGTACAGTATTCAATATCAGATTTCCTTGTGTAATAGTTGCATTTGGATTTTCATACTTAAAAATTGAAACAAAAAATGCAACTATTATGCAAGTAAATTTAAACTAGAACACAAAATCACGCATACATAATAATAGACGGCGAATTCATTTCGCCGAAAACCACACAAAAAACTAGCCAGATTTAACAACGCATTTTAGCACAAACCCTGCCCAAATTATCCTTAGATCAGCTGATCTTTGTTTATATTTATACTCTGCCCAGATAGCAGATTGGTCAGAGTCAATTTTCAGTTTTGGTTTAGGGTTACATGATTGGTCAGAATTTTTGGGCAAGGTTTCAATATCCTCTAGTGATTGACGAGGCAAATGGGCATGCCTTCTTATTATGTATGCTATGACAAAACTTGGCAATTAAGAAAATAATAATGATTTTCTGTTAAAACCAAAAAAATATTCCCTTTCAATAGAGAAAGATATTAGGTTTTTTATCAGATACAAAACAGTTTCAAACTGGTGCATTTTCTTTCGTTGGTACTAAGAAAGCTATTCTAGCAGCTTGAAATTAAAAACAGCTAATAATATGAACAAAGTAGCATGCAAAAATACCTTTATAATTAACATGCACTATAAAAAGAAGAGATTCATATTTCATATCCCAAGTCATTTTAGATGCTTCAAAAAAATCCAGCGATATATTTAAAAGCACATTGAGCTTGAACAATTGATAAAAAAAATACATTTTTAACATTTATTACGCAATGTCATTGAGCATTTGCTCTATCTTCACTTCTTAATCTCTTCTTCTTAAATTCCAACAATTAGTTCAAACACATGTAGTTTGCAGATTGTATTTAATCAACTAAAACCTTTAACCAAAATGACCAACTAATGAAAAATCTTGGAAACAGGCTCAAGGATAACTCTACTGAAAGTGAAAGAGGGGATAGGATTGAAATTTTCCTAGTGAAATTGGGCACATGAAGAAAACACTGGCTACAGGGTTCGCACAGAATTCAGAAGAAAAAAAATCCAAGGAGTATCTAAGGAGTCCAAATATTTTAAAGAACTTTTTTTCTTTTTATTATTATTATTATTACTGTACCTTTATAACATGCACAAGAAAATCACCTGTAATCACTTTAATTTTTCTTTTGTAAAACATAAAATTTTATTTTTATTTTATTTTAACTTCATGCCCTACCTAAGAAAGATAATTATATACAGGCAATATTAATCCTCATGTCTCTATTTTCTAATCTTGTATACTTCAATTAAGAGCATGAAATCACTTAATTTTGCTTCTCAGTAATTCTAAGGAGTTTATAAGGAGTATTTTGTATATCTAAGGAGTTATAAGCACTGCTTAGAAATTTTTCCATTTCTAAGGAGTTTCTAAGTAGTCTAAGGAGTCTGTATGAACCCTGTGGCTAAATAAAATGCACAGCAATTCTGCAACTTTCGGAGGATTAAGTCAGTGGAGTAACCAGGATTTTGTTTTAGAGGGATAATTTGATCGGAGAAATGGGCTAAATTATGCCTAAAATTACATAAAAAAACTCAGATTGCAGCTGAAGGGTTGAGTGAAGCAGTAGGTAAATGTACAATAGAGAAAAAGAAGAAAAATTGTATACTTTCTTAAATTATATAAAAACTCACTTATAGCAGGTTGAGAAGTTGTCTTAATAGGAGTTACAGGAGCACTAATATCTGCACCATTTATATCCGTAACAAAGTCAGAGATAGATAAACCTCCCAGTGAAGCTGTGCTCAATATATCAGATACATCCAAATTCTCAACATCTGTAGCGCTGTAAACAGAAATTTAAAGTATCAAATTACTGATAACAGCTATCTTCAAAATATCTCTATTATTATAAAGTAACATTCATTCATAGATACTAAACGCTTTACTAAATTAAAAATAAAGAAGACTGGAAATAGATTTACATTAACTTCCAAATACAACATAACCCTTGTTTAACAATGCCAAATTTAAAGATTTCATCAATTTAACATTAAACTATAAAGGTCATGTATATTTATTTCTATGTTATATGATCACCATTTCAATGATAGTTTTCCATTTAAATATAATTTTTATGAATTTCAAATATTTTAAACACTTTTTTAATAAGAAAAAACATCAGTATTTTTTTCTGAATATTTATGTAACGAAAGAATGGAAAATCTGAAACTGTTTGCAAGGTCAATGAATATATTTAGATGAATGTTCATATAATGTTTTTGAAACAGTTGAAAAAGTGATATCACATGGACTACATTTTAAAAAAAATCAAAATAACTGTCAATAAATGATTCTTTTCAAAGCGAAAGAAACTTTTAATGCACTAAACGGTATACCAAATTACCAACTACTTTAAATAAATTTTTCAGAATTTAATAACCAAACATTTTATGCAGTTTCGATTTATTTCATGTGTTTCCCAATTAATTGGTGATTTTTTTGAGAACCTTTACACAATTGTCACATAAAATCTCGACTGTATATAATTGTTAAAATTTTAGTATTATTCTGGAGCAGGTTGTCAATTTGATTCAAGTCAAATAAAGATGGTTGGAATCAAAAATTTTACTTAATAAATGAAATCAAATAAGTACCACAAAGATTGTAGCAAGACACATTTCATTAAACAAAACTTTCTTGATTGAAACATATTTATTTCACTTGGGTCAAACTGATGCAGTGCTTCGAAAGAATACTGATATGTTAACAGCTATGCAATTATAATCTGTTAACTAGTTTTTGGGGGCCACCGTAATACTTCCCATCATGGATATGCATAATATAAAATATGTAAATAAAACATGTGTAAACTATTTATAAAATGCATTGCAATTCGAATAAAATCGTGGCTTGGTGACATCGTAAATTTTAAATGCTCTATTACTGAATTGCATAAGAGAAACTTCCTTATAACTCTAAAAATGATAATCCCATTAACTAACAGTTTACTGCATCGGATTAAGCGTCTCTTTACTAATCAAAATATATCTTTGAATTGAAATTTGAATGAAATACAGGGTTATGAAAAATGTGATTATAAATATCTCGGCAACTAATTATCCAATCGACTTCATAATGCAAAATTTATGGGGTCATTATTGTCTTTTATATTCACTCCTTAATAAAAACAATTTCAAAAATTTTTATATACCTTTCATCAGAACGAATATCTCGCGAGTCCGAAAAAAATACTTCTGGATAATCAAGGTTACTGAAATTCAATAAACTTCTTCCCATTATTACATACTAAGTACATACCAAATTTCAAGTCTCTATCTCAATTTCTTCGGGAGATAGAGAATTTACAGACACACACATAGACACACAGACAGACGGACGGCAAAACTTTTTTTTCTAAAAATATGCTTTTCGGAATCTCCAGTGTCTGAAACGTATAAATCTGTCAAAAAAAAATTTCGATCTCCAAAACGATTACAAGCATTACCCTGTACTACTCAGATGGGTAAGTAAAAGTGTCAGATTAAACAATTTTATCAGCAAAAAGATAAACTTTGATTACTAAGGTGCATTACAAGAAGCTTAATATGGAATAGGATGTGCATAGCACTTATAGTTATTTTACAGGGACAGTCAAAAGAATTCTGTTACATTACGTCTATGGAGAAAAATCGTTTGTAGTTTAATTAAATAATGTTTCACCATTTTAAACGCATTGAAATTTATATATATATCACTAAGGTGCATTACAAGAGGCTTACTACAGAATATTGCGTGTATAGCAGTCATCATTCATTTACAGGGACACACAAAAGAATTCTCTACTGTCTGTTAACAATAATTCCCGGAAGTGAGTTGCGGGTTATAGTGAGTAAGTTGCTGAACGTGATTTTAAATTTAACTCACTTTTTGTCTGTTACTTGGTGTAGATAAATTCTGTAGATCATATACAGGGCAAAACAAAAGTTCGCGAACACGTTTCCGTTTATTGACAGAAACTCCAGAAGGAGAATTTTAAACTGTGCTACGCGTTTCCTAACTAAACTCAAATTTGGCATCCTATGTAGTATATATACAAATCTATAGATCATATACAGGGCTGAATAAAAGTATTCGGATATTTTTCCGAATATTCTATATGTTGGAAATTCCTGAAATTACGTTTTTAAATATATTATGCATTTTCCAAATTGTTTACTTTGATGCTATCTTTCAGCTTAATAAACGGTAATGATTTGTAAAATTATTTTGGAAGCATTGGAAAGTGTTACATAATCTATGCTTGACGCATGATTTTTCGTTCTTGTTTCTTTTTTACTTCAAAAAATAAAACATTCACATTTGTGAGAAGCGAGAAGAAACTCTCACTGAAAATTACATAGAAAAGGAAGATTAAAAAAAAAAAAAAGTTTAGCTTTATAAATGTTTCGTGAAACACCATAATTACAATTTTTAAAAAATATTCTTAAAGGAGAAGTTAATCAAACACATTACCAAAAAAATGATTTTTAAAACAAGTCTCTGAATGATTTCTTACAGAAGTGTCATATTTTGTATCGAAATAACAGCACCATTTTCTAAACCAATTTTTTTTTTTAACATTTTTTGTACTCTATGATGTATGTAAAACTATTAACAGTAAAATAATAAAAAAGTAAAATAACTTATTAACTACACTTTAGCAAGAGGAACAACTGATATAAAATGACAAAAAATAAAATAAAAACTAACATGTCAGTTACACATTTACTAACACATTTACATTTAAACGTACACAAATTATTTTTGTATTTAAATAGAGAACATAAAATACCTCAAAGGAGAATCTGCTAAATTTGCATAAGCAGAAAATACTTTAGCGGAATTGTCTGAGCGCAAGTTCTCAGTCACAATATCTTCGATTGTGGTATCAACTGTGCTTTCAATCACAGCTTTCGTGTAAGGTTGCAAAATTTGTAGATGAGGAGCTTGCACTGGACGTATAGGCTCTAAATGAGGATGTTCCTGAACATTTGTAATATCCTCCAAGGCATTATTTGAGTACACCAAGTTTTCATATGTGTTAAAAGCTGTATAAATGAAATATAAATATAAGGCTTATATAAATTTATTTACATTAAAGTACAGCTGATTAAGAATGTAGAATTGGAATATACATGGGTATGAGACAAAGGAGAGCAGGTGAGAACCATTGTGCCCCCCTGTATTTTGAAATTTAACTACATTCTCTAATGAATTTTTTAAAAAAAGTGAAATTTGTTTTTCCCAAGTGACTTGAAATAATTTAAACATGAAGAGAAAAGGAATTAAGGATTCTTCATCAGGAGGGATAATTTCAAAGTAGAATTCTGTAAGAACTTACCACACACCAATAATCAGGATTTTAGTAATTATTGTTTTTATGGTTTACCAGATCAAAGATCGCCAATACTTATTTACAAATTGGCAAAAATAAGTATTGCTTTTCATTTTTGTATCAAAGTTTGAAAGAATATGGCTTTTTGCTGTTAAACATTTAATTTTTATGTAACATAAATTTTTTTAATTAAACGTAACTGAATTTGAAATTTTATTTCCATTACAGTAACCCGCAAAAATATGCCAAAACTTGGAAGATTCTTACCTCTGATTAAAAGATTTCACAGCTTACATACATATTATATAAGAATATAGAAAAAAAAATTCAAAAGATAAGATATTTTTTAATCACTACATACCAGATTGCCTTGGTGCAATAGCAGGTAAGTATTTAGATGCTTTTGCAGTCTGGGTAGTTTGATTAATGTACTTCTTTTTCTGAAAAAAAAAGGGGGGGGTGTATAAATGAAATAAAAATATTTATATCAGCTCTTGGATATATATTATAGTATAATTAATACACCAGATTAATATAATATCTAACCTTGGGTTTGCCAGGCACTGAAAAATATTCATCAGCAAGACTAACTTTTTTCTTCAGAGTAGAATTCCAATGATTTTTTATAGCATTATCAGTCCTGTAAAATGAAATTTTTAATTGCCTTTTGAAACAAAAAAGTAGATACAATCAAAGATAAAGAAAACTGTAAACATAGTGTCATTGTTGTAGGTCGAATAAATATGCTTATCTTACCCAATTTCAAAATTAATACAGCAGTTATCATAATAATGAATAAGTAGGTAAAAAAAGAAAACTAATTGACAAATATTATAATGTCAAACAAAGAGGTGCAAAAAAAAAAAATGCATGAAGTTCACAGCAAAAGTTTTATAAAACAACCAAAATTAATCATCAAATTATATGCTTGAAAAATAATTTTTTCATGAAAATCGGTGAAATTTATAGCTTTAAGCTTTACAGCCACATTGTAATAACATTTCTGAAAGGCATGTTATTGATTTAAAAGTAATAATCAATCAATAATGGCAATGTCTTTGAATTTCATTTTAAGTTCATGTATTAAAAAAAAAAAAAAACTACATAGCTACTAGAGATGAGTTTGGACTCTTTTTTTTTTTCCAGAGCCTAAGCAAGGAGAGTTGAAATTCGAGCCTGCCCGAGAGAGAAAAATTTTGTGTCATCAGAACCTGAGACTGAAAGCATGCAGTAGAAAATTGTTAATAACATTTTTAATTTGTTGCAAGATTAATTTTTTCATTTAAAACTCTCTCCTTACATAGAAATAAGTATTAATCCTAAATACACCCTCGTGTCAATGTTTAGTCATTTTTAAGTGGCTGAAAGTCTGTTTAAAATACCAAATTTTTGATTTATACCCAACCACTGGCAGAATTCTGAAAAAGTTACTATTTTACAATATCACTGTACAACTATGGCAGAAAAACAAGTTCTATTTTTCAATAAATCTGGATAAGGACTTCAAATAGAAAGAAAGGATAAACAAACAATGTCTCACAGCTCCTTTATATTACTACCACTGACTGTGAGGAATAATAAAATATAAAAATTTGTCTGTCTGTCAGCACTTCTATACAAATCAACAGTTTGGAAGCCAGAATTGTTATGTTACGTATAGGTGTATTAAAACACATCCGAGGCAACTGAAGTACTCCGGAATCGAAATAATGTATAGTTAATTTTTTATTAATAAAAAAACAAAAATCTAACAGCCTTTTCCTAACAAATTTAAACATTTTTCGTTATAGCAGTTGCCAACAATTAAATATCCACAATAAAATTCTTTCTACAATAATTAATTTTCTATTGAAAGATTTCCACATGAAAAATGAAAATGAAATAAAAAGTTTCAGCAATTGTAAACTAGTCGTTGGGGGCCACTGTAATACTTACCCATCATGGATATGCATAATGTAAAATATTACAATAAAAATGTGTAAACTACTTATAAAATGCATTGCAATTCAAATAGAATCGTAGCTTGATGACGTCACACACTTTAAAGGCTCGATGATTACTGAATTGCTTGAAAGAGGTTTTTCGTTATAACTCCAAAAATAATAATCCTATTAACTAGCGGTTTATTGCATCTGATTAAGCGTCAAATTTCCAATTAAAACATATCTTTGAAGTGAAATTTGGATGAAATACAGGGTCATGAAAAGTCAAAGAGTGTGGAAAATAGGATTCCAAATATCTCGGCAACTCATGATCCGATCAACTTCATGCTTTATGCAAAATTTATGTTTTTTTATTGTCTTTTATATTCATTTCTTAAAATAAACCATTTCGAAAATTTTTATATACCTTTTATCAGAACGAATATTTCGAGAGTCCGAAAAAAATAGTTCCGGTTAATCGAGGTTATTGAAATGAAATAGGCTTCTTCCCAGTATTACATACTAAGTACATACCAAATTGCAAGTTTCTATCTTAATTTTTTCGGGAGATAGAGCGTTTACAGACACACAGACAGACGGCAAAAAAAAAATTCTAAAAATGTTTTTCGGAATCTTCAGTGTCAGAAACGTGTAAATCCGTCAAAAAAAAAATTTCGATTTTCAAAACGATTACAAGACTTACCCTATACTACGTATGATGGGTAAGTAAAAAGATTAATATAACGTCATATTGGTAATATAACAAAATTTTTCAAACATTTCTCAACAATACAAGGAGTATGAGTATGTGTAAGTACAGAAAGCAGGTTAATATGACGTCATTAGATAATTAAAAAGAAAATTAATATGACGTCATATTGAAAGTTTAATAGACTTTTTCATGTGTTTGAGAATCATACAAAGAGAGTATCAATATGAGTAATACAGAAAGCAAGTAAATGTGACATCAGCAGATGAATATAACGTCATATGGGTGTGAGGAACATATTCAATCATGATAAAAACCAGATTATGAAATATTGACATTTTAACAGTTTGAAGTTCTCTATACAACATGTTTAATTGTGAAATTGATTTTTCTACACAGAGATTCTTAAAATCCTGGACAACACCGGGTACTTCAGCTAGTATTATAATAAAAATAATAAAGGAAAATGTATCATAAATACTACACAATACACAATTTTTCTACTATTTTGTAATAATTTACAAGAATCAACCAGGAGGGGAAAACAAATTCAGTAATTATAGGAATAAAACACTGTTCAAACAAAAAAATTTAGATTTTCCGATGAAAATTTTAGTGTATACAGGAAAAAAACTGGTGAAGTTACAAAAAAAAAAAAAATCAAAGTATTTGATAATTACCCTTACTAGTAAAAAAAGCATATACAGAGAAAAGCGAGCAAAGTTTAGATACTAACCTCCCAGGAAGTTCTTTTGCAATTTTGGACCACTGATTTCCCCATAATCTATGATAGTAACAAATTAACTTTTCTTCTTCCAGCGTCCATGCAGTTTTTTTAATGGCTGGATTCAGATGATTGTGCCATCTGAAAAAAAAAAAAGATGATATAAATTCTAAAACTCTTCTGAAATTTTATTACATGACTTTCTTTAATATTTTAATTTAAATATTATGAAGCATTTCTAATAAACAAAGTGGACCATGAAGTACTGACTCAAGGTTAAGGAATATAGAAGAAGAAAAGAAAAGCATCAGCACGGGAATTTGACATTGGCACAGAAATTTGAATAACAGAAAGTGATGCAGGGAAAAAGAGTCACCTTCTGGGAATCATATCACTGTCACACAAATCTTAGGCCACTTGCTTGTGTTCATGAGCAGTTTACTTCTGAGTAGACAATGAACACATGCTTATGACCACCACAGTCACAGAAAATATTGACCTGTTATTAATTTTTAGAGGTATGTATAAAGAAAGAGTGTACACACAAAATGCATATTCCATCATGCAATTTAAGGACAACATCAGGATGTGCATCAAAGGTCTTACACCTCCACGAATTGACCCAGAACTTGTCAAACAGAGCTCTTCTATATTTAGATGTTGGTAGAGGCTATTTTTATCATTTATTGTGAAGATAAAACACAATTAAATTATGTTATTTCTTATTCTTTTTAAATTGGTTACATTAACTTATTTTAGTAGGGTCGATTTTTCATGGTGAGCATACGGCAGACTTGCCGAGTTTTCAAAATTGAAAAACAGAGAGAGAGAAAAAAAAATGAAATGTGATACTAAAGTGTTTTCTCAAAATATTTTGCAGCTGGCTGCTGGAGGGAACATCTAGATGAGAACTTATGCACAAAGCATGATGTTATAAAAATTTCAGATAGCCACAGACATAATAATACATTACTTTGAATACACCAAAAATAAATTCTTAGCGTAATAGTTTGCTAACATGCCAAGCAGTCTATTGAAATGGCATCAGGAAAAGCACTGAATATAAACAGCATGCACCCATTTTAAATATATTGTGTTATCTATCAGGTGATAATGAAATTTGAGATTTCAGTCTCCACTGAAAATCAGTGGAGACTTGCCATACATAAGTCTGAAATTTATTATCAGAGAAAATCTTGTTCAACCTATTAAACACTGCTGTATTAAGCACATTAAATAAATATTGTTTTTGTGTTAATTTGAAATACATTAGATGCCTCTATTATAACAAAGTAGAAAATTTTTCATTAACTGTAATTGTTTCAGAAATATGACATGTTCTCGTAATGGGAGCTTTTGCTTTTAATAAGGATAAAACCTTTCTCAGAATTCAAAACAAGCATTCATTGTTTTCTCCTGTATAAATGCAATGTTAATTACAAAATATTAATAAAAATTTTATTTTTTAGCATACTGTAAACAATTTTTTTTAAATAAGTAAATATTTACTAAACATACATACAAAACCTCTGAATAGGTCTTTTGGGATAACAGAATTTTTCTGCTATTCAGAGGAAAATACAAACAAATATATAGGTGGAGGATTAAAAAAATGTTCACTAAATAGAGTTATCTGCTATTCTATTCAAGACATTCCATTATGCAGATTTTACTATATTAACAATTTCATATTAAAATTGGAAAAATACTTTCATTCCAATTTTAACATTTGGAAAAGAAAAACTAATAGGGAATATAAAAATATAAAGACAAATTTATTTGATATTTTCCTATACATTCTTTATAAAACTACAAAGAAAAGCTCTAATATAGCATTATTTTGTATTTTCAATACTTTATTCAGTATATTTTTATATGTTTTCTATTGCATATTTTTTATTATTCACATAAGTCTTATTTTATCAAAATGTATGGTGTTATTTTTAGCCTTATAAAGGTCCTAAATTATATTTTTTATTTTGTTCATTATCTGTTTTAACTATAGCAGTTGTAACTTATTGCATAAATGAAAGTTGGGTCATCTCCCCTTTGAAACATTTAAATATTCCCTATGCTGCTATTACAACAATGTTCAAATTATTGATAAAAAAGTCAATATCCATAATTCAAACTTTGATACAAGAAAACCTACACATGTTTATAAAAAATTATTTAAAAGATCAATTCCTCTCATATATTAAGTATATGAACGAAGTTGACCTTTTAAATATATATCCTAAATATAGTATGGAACCATTTATCCAAAAACCAGTTAACCAGTTACCCAGAATGATATTTTCAATTGGTTGATTTCAGAATCCTTCAAGAAAAAAGTATTATACACTGCCAGTTTCACATGTGCATGGCTTGATACATTACCACATGCATGGTATAACTTGATGCTAATATCTAGAATTTAGTTAGATGATGGGTGTTTTTTTTTTTTTTTATGTAGCATTATTGTTTCCAAGGGATTCTCATAAAATGCATTTTTTCAAACTCTGATTAATCTTTGATCTTGATTAGATCTGATTCTTCTGAGTAAACTAATAATTAATTTGAAATCAGAAAAAATGCCACAGGCACATAAATTCTATTAATCTGATTAAATGGATGTTGCTTTAATGCCCAACCAGTTATCCAGAAAAAATCAATTATCTGGAATACATCTGGTCCCAATCATTCTGGATAATTTGTTCTATACTGTACCATGAAACAACATGAAATTTGAGGTAAATATTTTACCTTTTCTGATATGCATATCGCATATGAAACTGCCTACCGGAGTCTCTGTTTAAAAATTAGTTGCTGGGCATACTACTTTTTTATCTCTTATTTTAATTTAATATACTCAAGTTTGTTTTTTGTCACAAGGAATTTAAAAATACTTTTTGAATATTTTAGTGACAATTTACTTTTACTCATAACACAATCAGGTAGTATATTTTCTCTCATGATTTGAAATTCTCGTTTACTTGTTTTTTCCAATTATTCCAGAAGCACACAAAAATTATCCATACAAATTTTATGTTTTGGGAGATTATCGATGGGATGAATTACATCCAATTTTATTTTTTCAAACAGTATTCTACATTAGATTAATTTTTTACACAATTATTCAAATTGGTAAAGAAATCGTATATAAGTTGTAATTTTCCCAACTGAGCGAAAAAGTCCGGTCCAGGATTCGAACCAGCGATCTCTTGGCTGAAGCTGCCAATGCTCTACCAACTGCACAACCACAGACAAATCTGACGGATTTTATCAGCCAGATTTTTCCAGGATTGCTCAGTTGGTAGAGCATTGGCAGCTTCAGCCAAGAGATCCCTAGTTCAAATCCTGGCCTGAACTTTTTCATCCAATTGGGAAAATTACAACTTATATAAGTATTCTACATTGACTTTTAAGCAACAATGACTGCTATTCTACAACACTACTGTTTATAAAAATTTAAATAAAAAGTCCTGTTAAATACAGTCATTTATTGATGTACCGAACAGATATAAGGTCTCCATAACAATTTTCTTCGCTGACATTTGTTTAAAAAACACTTTATCGTCTGAGAGTGCATTTTCCTTCTTTAGTAAAGTATGCGCCAACAAACTGCCAAAGCTTCTGCTGTGGGAACATCCAAAATAAATGCTTCTAGCAAAAATTTAAATTACTCAGGTTACACCAGGTTTGCATATGTTGTTACTTAAGTTGTGTGTTTTAAATATGCATTATAACTGAAAAAAATGGGGAGGGAGGAGGTTTATACTCATTTTAATTCAGAAAAAAAAAATTCTTGTTTTTCAAAAATCTGGAAAAAATAGAAAATTGTGAAATATTAGTCTGAGAAAAATTTATAATATCTATCATAATGCTTCCCCCCCCCCCCCACATAAAAAATTTTGACTGTGAATTGCTTTGAATTATTTTAAGGAAAAATATATATATAAGTGTTCCCGGAACATAAGCTCTGGTGCCTAATGGGTTAAATTTCTACTTCTTCTATAAACTTAAACAGGCAAACAACTAATTTAAAAACTTTTTTTTATTTCCTTGTATTTTTAGTACTTTTATTAAGTGATTTTGATATCAAAAATACTAACGACACTCACACTGAAACATGGTCACATTTTGTTCTCTACTAAGGTGTATGATGCAATTTAGTAACAAGGAATTGAGATATGCTTTGCCGCTTGTGTAGGTAAAAAAGAATTTTAGGAACAATTTGGGGACTATACTCGAAATTAAATTTTATTGAGTTTCGCCACTATGATTCTCAGCAAGGAATAGCACATATGTCCCATCAATGAAAATTAAAAATATTGTATTATTTTAACTCAAACAGATTAATATAGATATCATACAAGTTGAAATTTTGCAAACTAAGTTAAAAACACTCAGAAAATTTTTAACTTATATGATTTCTGTATCAATCAGTTTAGGTTTACTCTGTACAGATGTGTCACATATCGCAGATCAGATGTTAATGCCAAAAGGTTCTTCTAGTGAATTTTATTAAATGGATGTGCCCAGGATGATTTAGTGTGTAGCTGTCAAGTGGTGTTGGCAGCATTAGCCAAAGACCCTAGGTTCGACTCCCAGCCTGGACACTTCTTTACTCAGTTGGAAATTTTTCAACTTGTAGATTTTAAATGACTAAATACATTTTAAAAATTTATCAAATTAAATGTTAATGTTTTGGAGTAAGAAATTGATAAAATTAGTAGATCACTAATTAAAATGAAATCTAAAATAGCATTTTTACTATTCATTTGAAGATATTTTTCATCTAATCAGAATAAAATTGTATTTGATTATGATACTTTAGCTCAATTTCTTTTTTGCCTAAATTAAAATGGAAGTCTTCATTACTACACAATGAACTAAATACTGTTGGATGTTTCTTTATTTAAATACAGAAAGCAACAGTTAATATTTTCTAGTGAAAAACACTACATGAACATTGGTAACAAATGTGAAATGTTTAAAACATTACTTGGCCTATGTTAACATTGTTATATAGCTAATTTCTATACTAAATAAAAAATATATCGACAAACTAAGTAATTGTGAATATTTCAAAGACACTGCCTGAAAAATAAGGATTTAACACTGGAAAACATTACATATGTTTTCATCATTAATTATACATTTACTTTGGTAAATAAAAGAAAATAAAAAATGTGAACAAAGTCATAAGTAAATTAAATATGCTATACTTGTGAAAACAAGTTTGTTGAAAAATCAAACAGAGATGTAATAAACTGATATAGACATGAAAAGTTGTTAAAACACAGTTAAAATTTGAGAAATTATAAAAAGCTTCATAGTTCTTTTATTTTATTTAATGGGTTCATTTTAAAAATATTTAGATATTGCAGATCCTGGTTAACTGCAACACATTGGTTCTACCACGAAAGTAGTTAATGCTGTTTTTTTATTTTGTTCTTAACATTATATCCAAATTATATGGCTGTCCTAATTAAACAGTATACCAGAATAATCAGAAAACCAGAAATAACAAGAATCTACTGTATTTCCTTATTAATAAACCACCTAAAAAGCTAAAATTTAGATAAGATTTTTTTTTTCATTTCTATTTTAATAGTTTATCACTTATTGAATATCACACAAAAAATCTAATTAAGAAAATAAATAAAATATACCTTTCTCTGCATTGTTTACCAATTCTTCCTTTTAGATGTTTTGCAATGATTGTCCATTTCTTTGGACCATACCTCTTCACTAATTCGATAACTTTTTCATCTTCCTACAAAGAGAAATTCAAATAATGCAACAAAAAATTATACTGCATTAAAAAAAAATATGCTAAATCCTCTAGCTGTGAGCAATCTTTAAATCTTTTACCTATTAATTTATTACTTAAAATATATCTCAATGTATACTCATGTATAAGTCGAAGAATTTTAGAAAAAAAATTTTAATTGAAAAACGAGGTCTTGTTCATTCAAATAATCACATATTTTTGTTCATTAATATAGAAATCTCAATTCTTATGCTTAATTTATAAGCTTTCATTTTCATACCCAGTAAATAATGCACACTTGTAATTTTGGATCAATTTTCTTGTTTTAAAAGTGTGCAGTATATGGTACTTATGGTATTAACATCTTAAATGGTTAGTATTTATATAGTACCAACAGCACAAACTGTTATGTTTTGAGAAAATTGCATTTAAAAACATTGCATTAAGCAGTTTTTACTAGAATATCAAAAGGTGTCAATTTCTATACTTGGAAAATCTTTTGTTTAACATGCAATACTATTTTTTATTAAAAACTAAATTTAAAAAAGGAGAAACAACAGGGGAAAATGAAAGACGGAAAAGTGACGTTAAATTTGGTTGAAAACTCTGCACACTAAAAACAAAAAACGTGTAGAAATTTGACTTTTTTTAAAGAAACCTTTATATCGTCATGAATACATGTGGTATTATTACACAAAATGTTGCACAGGATTGATATAGGCATGTACTACAGCTACAGATCATTTCTAGTACAGTAATCCTTTAACATTCGCGTGTTTTGATTATTCGTGAACATGAAAGTGCAGAAAGACTTAACATTCGCGAGAATCTGATTTGATCATTCGCAAATTTTTTTTTATTATCTCTTTCTTTTTCAGAGTTTATAGTGGTTAGAGATTATTTCTCCTGTGTTTTCTTAGTATCTATTTTCAAATCAATTTTATGTTGTCAAATGAAAAAGGAGTAAGTATTGTAGAAAAGTAAACTAATAGCAACAGCAGAATATTCAATACCATGGTGGATTAGAAGTGGTAACGGCATCTTTAATCTAGTATTAATTTAACATGCTCAGGTTCTCGTAGAGATACAGCTGAAACTGCTCTTAGATGGAAAATAAATGAAAGCATTTCTGAAGCATTTAAATATTGTATTTTAATATTGTATCGTATACTGACCCACTAATACATTATCATCTCTTTTCGAATAGAGAGAGTCGAAACTACTTTATACAAAAACATATGACTTTTTTAGCAGTAATTATTTCTCTAGTGAGTTAATTTGAATTATCTTTCATAAATAAATGTCATGTTTATGAATATGTGCGCACATTTAACTTCTACATATATGTTAGGCATAACGTATTATTAATAAATATAGTCTTTTGTTTTTTAAATGCTGTGCCACTCTAATTAAAATTTCATAGAACGTAACTCCTTTTTTAGTGCAGAGAGATAGACTCAACATTCGCGGATTTGACATTCACGAAGTTTTCCTGGAACGTAACCCTCGCAAATGTTAAGGGATTACTGTATTTTATTTTACAGGGCATTCACAAATATATATTTTTTTTTTTTTTTTAATTTGTTGTTGGTCCTTTAACTGCCCTTGTAATCAAACTGCTAAAAAATATAAAGCCAAACAATATTCTTTACATTTCTGAAATTTCAGAAAAATTTGTCAAGTATTTCTTAAGATATTTGACAAAACTTCTAAAATCCAAAGTGTCCAGTGACTTTTGACCATATAGCATATAGTGTATGTGTGACTAAAATATGTTGATGAAAGTTGTAGTTGCCAAATCCTCAGATTGCCTAACAATATGTAAATTTTAGTATTATTAATGGTATTTTATAATTGTCTTAATACTAATAGAAATTATTATGTTGTTGTCTACATTAACAAGGATTACTATATACTGAAATCACTTTAAATAACTTTTCAATTAATGAAATTACAGATTTAAATTACATTTTACATTATTTTAAACAGCAGCCATTAAGTGACAGCTTTATTAAATGGATAGTAAAAAATTTTTCCTGCTTGATATGGTCAGATCTAGAGTTCTAGAATAATAGAGAAAAACTGCTTAACAGAAAAATTTTATAGTTGCTGGTAAGAAAAAGAAACATTTATCCCCCCTCCATCTACACATACATCCACCACAAATTATTTAATCAATCATGGATTATTAAAATGAACAAAAGTTTTCTATAAATTGATTGAAGAAAAATAATTACTAGTATATAGAGATGTGATATATCATGAATTGCTTTAACTCTTCATCTCAGTGAATTATTACTGTAAGCTAGCTCCATATAAACCGGAAATTTAAAAAAGCAAGGTGGCTTAAAGTTAGAATCAATGAAGGGAGAGATTTGAAATCTATTGTTTCTTGTCCATTTCTTCATTTACTCAAAATTTCACACAAGATGATACTCAAAACTTTCTGGACAACTCAACAGTTTATATTTTACTTAAATCTGCCAAAGGAAAAGGACTTTCAAAGCTGCACCACTAGATGAAAAAAACAATAATAAAAGTATGTTTTTAAAAATATATTACTCTTTATTTTTCATTTTCTATATTTTGGCATTTAAAATATTTCATTATTTTAGTTTCACAGCCAGTTTGCATATTTTAGCAAGCGTGATTTTGCACATCATTTGTCGTTATTCATATACAATTATAACCATAGAAAATTTTTGGTAATTTATCACTTGTGCCTAGGTGTTGCCAGGTCCATAAAGAAAAAAGCAGAAAAAGTAGGTGCAAAAAAGCAGGACAGCCGCTTAAAAATCAGTACATACATAACAACAGTTTTCTCCTATCATATTAAATTGATATTAATTGAGTAACCAATTAAAAAAAAGCACACAGTGAGACTTTATTTAAAAATAAATAGTCTTTGGAATGTTTAACAAATATTTTTATGTTAATCAGTTTTTCACATTGGAATTTTTTTTATGTTGATGAAACATTTACAGGATAAAATGAATAAACAATTCAAATACCGAAGAAGTTTTAAAATGTTTGTGAGAACTACAGATTAAAATATACATTCTAACTTTCTATGAATCCACCATGTGCAAAAATATAACTATTTTTAATAAGGAATGAACTGTTATTTACTTTTATCAACATATTTAAATATTGTTTGACAGGCATATTTTTGCATAAATAACAGAGGGATGGTTAGGTTTTCCTTTTAAAAATTGTAATGTTTGTCCATCTATCATTATAGAATTCGTACGAGACCACCAGAAAAATGTACTTTTTCAGATAAAGAAAACAAAATAATTTCAATATCTGTGACCCATTAGAGAGCTTTTTTCAACTATACCACAATATTTCTCCATAATCTTATTAAAACATGATGTGAGTAATTTGAAATTTTATTGAATAAATCACGGTATTTTTCCGTTATACGGACACCATGTCAAAATGTATGCTAATGCATAATGTATGTAAATGTATGCTTGGCGACAATGGTGTCCGTATAACGGAAAAGTACCTAAATCACACTTAATATAGAAAATAATAATCATAATAGTTTGTTACAAAAGTTTTGATCTGATCCTAATAGAAATATAATATATATGAAACTCTAGTCATGGTAAATTAAATATTTTTACGTACTTTTCATAAAATTTTAATTTCTCGAGAGCTTAAGGAATAGAGAAAAACATGATCTAACACAAGAAAAATTAAAATTTATAAATTATGAAAAATCAGGATTTTTAATGTCCTATGCAATAGCTATGCAGGAAAGTCTTGTAACCTCTAAAAATCAAGATATCCCGTGTAAATCAGCACACCTGGCAAGTGGCAACACTACATGCACCCGGCTAATGGAAAATGCTTTAAAGTTAATTTACTAATTTATAATTAAGTTCTAAAATATTAAAATGCTTTATTGTGATCTGAAATACACCTGTGTACATAATTTTTATAATTTTACCATATCAGAAGCAGAAAGTGAGTGAAAAACAGATTACAAAATTCTCTCTTTACATGCATGAACCAAGTTAAGTTAAACAAAAGAGTGTAAAAAGACAATAAAGAAGCGGTAACAAGAAATCATTTATAGTGTTACCTCCTTAGTCCACGGTCCTTTAACAAGTTCAGGATTCACAACCTTATACCACCGTTGTTGACACTGTACATCACTACGATCTGGGAAAAGGCTCGATATCTTCTCCCATTTATTTTCACCGTGTAATTCTACCAGCTGTTTCAATCTCTCATCCTATTGAATGATTCACATATCTGAATTACATAAATAAACATTTCTACTTTTTTTTTAAAGAATATGCTTTGGAAAATTACCAGATAACAAGTTTGATAAGTATGAAGGTGAAGGTACTTTTTTTTTTTTTTCTAGTATTTTGAAACCGATTTTAAGTATCTGTGGAATGAAAATACAGTAGAGTGCCAATTATAGAATCTCCAACTAACCAAACCTCTATCCCCTCTTACCTAACCCTCTTTTAAAAAATAAATAATCTTATAACTTATTACATAGATTATTTTTCTTTATTAAAGAAAAATAGTGAGGGAAAATAAAAATTTTAAAAATAACATCTGAAATTATATTAAAAAATATCGAATTCTTTTGTTTATGCCACATTTGATGTATTAAACCAGCCATACTCAACCTTTTCTTCTCGCGGGGCGCAAACATATGTTTGCGACGTTAGGCGGGCCGCAACACGCTTATGAGAGTCTAAAAAAGGCTAATTAAAATAGTAAAATAACAAAAGTAATATTACAAAGTTAATATTATCAGTAGAGTTGAACGTTTCCCGCAGAAGAAATATTACCAAAAATTTTAACACCGCGATTTCCAAACAATAAACTTTGTGGTAATAATTGTATTAGTAGGTGTAAAAAAATTTTTATGCCAATGTTTTTCCACGACAAGCGTTCAAACTTAAAAAGCAGTACTAGTTATATAATAAGTAACATGGTTTAAGTAACAAAACGTTACAATATAATATGTAGATTTTTCAAGTTCTAAAGAAAAAAATTCAAAAGATTTTTGGTACTTTTCGGTTAGCTGGGCGACAGTGATATGTAGCATGCATATATCACTGTATATACACACACATATAGTAAATACACATATATATAGATATATCACTGGCGCCCGGCTAACCGAAAAGTACCAGATTTTCTCTAGTAAATCAGTATTTTGCTCAATGCCGAAACTTTATTTTTCTTTAATTGTAGAAATATATATTGCAAATTTAATTAATTTGGAATAATATTTTATTAGTAATGCAGTTTAAAAAATGTATACAACACTGTAGCACAAATAGGATTACATGTAAAAAGAACTTTTGGCTATGAAAATGATATTTGACATATTTGAACATAATTTTAAATTAATTATGAATAACAGGGCAGATTTTGTCTTCCCATGAAAATATACATATAAAACAACAGTGAAGATCTTAAATACTTTTTATTCACATCTAAATTAATTTCATAAATATAGATTGATGACTATGTGTCTCGGGCCGCACATAAAAGGTCGCCGGGCTGCAGGTTGAGTATGGCTGTATTAAACCGTTAATCAAAAGTAAGTTTTGAGAAATACCAGTGTATAAGGGAATGCAAATTTTCAAAATGTGCTATAAAAAGGGCTTAATCCTCATTGCAATCCTTCAAAAAAGGTACAGCTTTATCTAATAAACAAAGCTTTCCTCTTTTCTTCTAATGTAAGGGCTGATAAACAGAGAGAAACCATACAAATTCACTTTCAAAGAGAGAGACCATTCAAAATGACTTTTTCTAGTCTTTCAATAGTTACCAGAAACTGATAATAACATTCACAGACTTTAATGTCCAATGGTGATGCTCAAAAGAAAGAGAGCACTGAAAACACTGCTCCAATAACAATGAACATCAAAATAAAAGCAAAACTTTTCTTATGACAGAAAAACAACACTTTTCTTATCATATGAAATGTTTATTAAAAAGCACAAAAAGCATACATACAAAAATACAATCAAATTTTAGAAATGAGAAAAAAAAATGAGGTATAAAAACAATTTTTAAAAAATCATCAGTGTTTTTTTATCCTCCAAAAATGCTTGTGTGTATACTCTCAGTCTAACACAAGAAAATCACCATTTTATAGTTCAAATCAGCAAAAATAACTTTCATTGCACAGCTTTTAATTTTTTAGTTTAGCGTAAGTTTTTCTGTTCAATAACATCTTTGAGATTCCTTATACTCAATGATCACAGACTATACAAGCATCCTCAATGATATGCTCTAAGTTCAAAACTTTTTTCTTTTTTTTTTAACAAGTAATGCTCATAGAGAGTTCAAATATAAATATCTTTAGGTACTTTTCGGTTAGCCGGGCGCCAGTGATATATCTACATATATAAATACATATGTATGTACCTATATATGTATATACATATATATGTACATAAATATATGTATGTATATATATATATGTATATGCAGACATGTGTATATACATAGATATGTGTATATATCACTGACGCCCGGCTAACCGAAAAGTACCTATCTTTATTGCCAATAAACTCTGCATAAAACTTAATATATGGGCCTTTAACTTTTGATTTCAAACCGGAACATATGCATCGCATTGGCTGATAGCACAGCGCTACATCACTGACAACTATTTTAGGTACTTCTCCATTATCCTGTCGACCACTTTCCATAAAAAAATAAATAAACTATCACGTCAAAGCCAATAAAACAAATAAAAGAATGTTGCCATTATTTTTTTTTAAATGGAGCAGCCCGTCTGAATAAAGTGTCAACTATCAGTCAATTTAAGCAATAAAATTTACAATATATTAATGAAAACAGAAAAAAATGATCTTGTATATTTAATTATTTTTCTCAATTATCCCTCTTAGTTGGTGGAGAAATGTTTGTGATATAAGTTGAAACTATGTTTATCGTACATAACTGTGCATCGCTACATTGTTTCATTGCTTATACTCTTTTAATATCATCACATCTTTGTTTAATGACATAATTGTTATTTAAATTAACAAAATACTTGTCATAAATCAATAAAACATCATTAAAATACAGATAAACATCTAATTAAAAATCACTCGATGACATACCAAATACGTATATCACGCAACTGACGTCAAGTGAATGTGGTGTCAAGATCATGCATTTCTGGCTTTAAATCCTATAGTTTGGCGATAGTTGTTTTTTTACGAAAAGTGGTCGACGGGATAATGGAGAAGGGAACAGATGTGTTACACTCACGCTAAAATGTAAACAAATGATTGGCGACTGTTTGGTTGGCGTGATTTCCAAGACTGCGCCAAACGAATAACTTAATACAATGGCTAGGTTGCCATTAAAGGAAAAAATCCCCTAAATTTGACGACTTTTTTCTTTTTTTTAACCGATTAAATTTTTTTTTTTTTTTAGCGTGAGTGTAAGCATCTAAGCCTGGAGAAGTACTCTATTTTATTCTATTCGTATCACTTTTTCAAAAAAATAATCTTTGCTATACACTACAAAGACAATTTTAAGAAAAAGTTATGCAAATAGTAGTACAAATAGAATAATATAGCAAGTAGGCAATGGCAGCCTTGCTATCGGTCAGTAGGATGTATATGTCCCAGTCCCCAAAGAGTTAATTTAACAATCCACACAACACATTTAAGCAGGAATTCTAAAATAATATTTCTTCTTGTTAAATTCATTAAAAAAAAATATTTAGGGTTATTGATAACCTCAGACAAAACCACATTGGTCTTGATAAATCTAGTATGGACAGTACAATACAAATAGATTAATGTTTAGTTGAGTTTTTACTGATTTGCAAAAAAATGTATGCCAAATAAAATATGCCAATATTGTATTTTTTTTTAAATCAAACCTTAATTGTAAACAAGTAATGAAATACAGTTTCCGCATACCTCCTCTTTTAGCCATCTTCCTCTATTGATTATTTTGTTTCTGTGCCTGAGATTAGGTGCATATACAGAATAGTCACTATCTTCATCATCAGAACTGCTGTAAAAATGAGATTTCAATCTAAAAGTGGGAAAAAAATACATTAAATAATTTTAACAAAATACCAGTATAATAATTTTCTATAGGATATATATTTTTTTTAAATATAAATAGAACAAAATAAATAAACCTATATTGATGTAACTAGCTTTTAACGAGCAGGGAAGACCGAACTATGCTCGGTCAAAATTAGCTTTGAGTTGAAATATGAACAGAGCTTAACAAATGCAGTCGCCAGATCGCCACTGGCTACCAAGTTTTTTGATCTGGTGACCAAAATTTGATCTTTTGGGGTGATTTCTGTAAAAAAAACTACATAAGAAGTAAGCACAAATGGCATTTTTTCTCTCCCCCACTCCTACTCATGCGCGACAAGCAGTGATCTTCCTCTTCTCTCGTACTTTTAATGGAAGAACTTAATTCAAAAGCCATTTTCCAACTCATGCATAGAAAACACCATTCTTTTCAGCTATAGCCAGCTAGTATATGTCACATGACTAGAATGTGGGGAGAGAAGATATTTCAATAAAACAGCAAGAAACAGTGTCAATTCAGCCTTTGTCGCATCTAAAATTGGGTACTATACTAAAAAATGCTCGAGTTATTTTTTACGTTTCAAATCTGATTTTAATGTTTATATAAGTTATCAACATAATATAAGTGATTATAAGTTTTATAAATTTCATTAGAAAACATAATTTATATTATCTTTCTAAATTATGTACTGTTCTAAACTATGTAACTAATAATTCTAAACTATGCTTGTTACTATTTTTTCTCAATTAATTCATAAAAAAACTCGTTTGTTTTTTTAAATCAATGAAAGGGAAGAGGATGGA
The DNA here is from genome assembly GCA_963931845.1 of Maratus michaelseni. Taxonomy (NCBI): domain Eukaryota; kingdom Metazoa; phylum Arthropoda; class Arachnida; order Araneae; family Salticidae; genus Maratus; species Maratus michaelseni. Next base: position 158,212,309 of record OZ007594.1, on the reverse strand, counting down.
GGGGGGGGGGGAATTTTTTTACTAGTGACTAGTATTTTTTTCTGACTACCAGATTTTATCAAATTTGTAAAGCCCTGATCATGACCCATGACCAAAATAACCCACTTATCAAATTTTCTCGAACATGTGACTAAGCCCAATTGTCTTCTCGTTCCCGAAACCCGTAAGATATAAAATTTAGTCAAAATAGTCTGAGCTGTTTTTTAGATAAAATTAGCTTGACCCACTAATCAGATTTCTCAAGCATGTGACTTGGCCGTTTTTAAGATAAAAATAGCTGGACCCATAATGACCCGTGATCAAAATGACCCACTAATCAAATTTTCTAGAACATGTCACCTAGCATGCAATTTTTGCAAGAACATAAGGAAGATATAAATTAAGTGAAATCAGCTCTTAGTATGTTCATTAAGATTTTCACAGAAAAACAGTGGAATCATGAAATTATTATTCTCTGCTTCCTGGTTGGCTTGATTAAGAGTGTCAACAATAACCCAGATTATAAAACATGCAAGGAAAAGTTGTGGAATTTTTTTTTTTTTTTTTTTTGTAAACGAAAAACATTGGGGGATGTCCATTACTGGCACATCTACCCTATATTACATTACATTTACTTTTTAATTACTGAACAAAACAATGCAAAATGTGCTTTAAAATATAACCTAATTTAATCAGTACTAAGCAGATGTGAGTTGTTCTTGTTGTTAGACGTAAGTTGGTTAGATGTTGCTGGCTACGGATGTGAATAGTACATGTTTGTTTTTGTTTTATTTTTTTTTAAACACCAAAAATAGTACTACCAACAAATATCATTACTCACTTTGGTGACAAGTTTAAAAAATGACTTTATTGAAACAGATGATGGTCCTGAGTTGTAGTAATGCATGCTATTTCATCAGTTTCTAAAAAAGTACTCAGATGAATGTGTCATTGTACAATACATATAAAAGGAAATCAGTACATGAAACAAGTCATTTTCTATTAATAACTACTTTAACACCCAAACAGACAACATACAGGGTTTGTAATACAGAATTATTTAATATAATTTAATTCATTTTAGTAAATATATTCATAAAAAATCACTTATTTTTTGCCAACTTCTGTCATGTTTCTCCTTTACAACCTATGACTTTCTGCCCATAAAAATCCCAAATCACCACATTAATTACTATATAATATTTGTTAACTAATAATAAAATACAAAAGTTTGTGCACTATATTCAACTCTCTCTAACTGAGACGCAATAGGAGAGTGGGGCGCCGCATCCTTTCAGCAGATGTAGCTTTTTGATAAATAAGTCAACATTAAGTCCCAATTTCTTTTTTAAGCAAACAAATATTAAAATTTTATACTTGCTAAACGTCACGCATTAAGAACACAACTACAAAGTTAAACTAAACTGTGTTGGCTTTCGTCCTGGTCATATTAACTTACAGAAACATACAACAACAACAAAAGGGAAAAAACGATAAATTGAGTTTAACATATTCATATTAAGCAAGTAATTATTACTTAAAAGTGAAACAGAGTTTTCCAAATGTTCTGGAAATGTATTTCATAAAATTGTGCAAATAACTATCGTACTACAGTTTAAATTTCTTTTACAAAAATGAATCAATTCGAAATAGCGTCAGTGACCTTCAAATTGGAAAACAGATAAATAGTAGCAAAAAATAATTTTATCAGCAAACATGGAAAATATTGACGCTTTAGATATGAATTAGTCTTAAAACTATAAAAATAAAACAGTTCAAATGTACTTCTTGTAAGAAAAGAAAAAAAAAAATCTACAGCAGATTTCTGAAATATTTTATTAACAGCTGATGATTACACTCAAATGACAGATCAAATATTATACATTGTTTTACGAACCTGGATTTGGATTTCTTTCGTGTTCCTCTACGAAACATAATTTTAGAAGGTTTACACTAAATGGAAATATTCCATTTGGTGTAGAATAGCTGGGAATGCAGCCTCTATTAAAGATCCTGCTAATACAGGAACAAAAACAAACAGCTTCTAAGATTTTTGGCGCTCCCGCGTCTTGTTTGCTGGCTATTACGCCGACAAGAGCACATTGAAGTCGTGTTTTAATGGTCCAATTAGATCATGTGACTATTACCAGCTGCTACTTTTCAACCAATGTTGAAAGGGAAATCAGTACTTATTGACGTACTGACTGAAGTGTGACGTCACTAATACTATGTGGGAACAAAAAGATTTTCCATACATGTCGCCTGGATTTTATTTTAAGAAAATTGTCTAAAAAATTAGCACCAGTTCAAATTTTCGTCTATGCCAGCATGGCTTACGTACACAGTGTTGAGCTCAGCCATTTTTTCATCAGGAGGGACTTATGCACCTACGAGAGAAGGACATTATGAAGTTCCGGGGAACTAACTGCACTCAGGGACCGATTTAGAAATTTGGGGGCCCTGGGCACAGGTGCGTATGGGGGCCTCCTCGCACAGATTCTTTGAATAAAAAAATGTAATATCGAAAGCAGTACTTATTAAGATAACCACTATTGACTTTGATAATTTCTTTAAAATATTAATTTTTTTTTTAATTTGATAATCATTAATTTAATTTTAAATAGTTATTTGATAATTATGAATTTTTAATTAAATTTTATAATAAATTGTGCGGTACTGATTAGCTTTCTCTATGCAAGTCCATATATCTGGAATGATAAAGTATGCAACAACTAATAATAAATTTACCAAGCTATAATTATGTAAAATATTAGCATAGCCTATTAATCAAACAACTTTTTCTTTCAAATACAAGCTTTGTATAAAAAAAACTAAATTTACACAAGTAATTAGCAGAACCACACGGCTTTGTCCATGTTAACCATGAGGACCTTACATGTAAAATAAATAAAAATGAAATAATACGGCGAACCAAACAATGGAGTTCTTTACATTACTGCACATAAATTGTAATAAGACAATCAGCAAAAAATGAAGTTACTTTGACATATCATAGACAATCTCTGACAAACAGATTTTTCCATTTTAATTTTGTTTTTTGAAAGTTAAGACTGTTTTGGCCAATAATTGGAAAATCTTTAGTAGCATTTGGGGGCCCCTGAAAATCGGGGGCCCTGGGCCCGTGCCCCGAATGCCCTGCCGTAAATCAGGCACTGACTGCACTTCTAAATAATTAAATGTATAAAAGCTGAAATTTTTTAGGGGTAAGGGGAGACATTTAAATGCTCCGGGGGGGCGGCGAATATACCTAACAGGCCACCTTTTACCAATATTACAGGCCAATATGCATTTATCAGCACCAGTGGCGTAGCTAGGGGGGGGGGGCGGTCCGCCCCGGGTGTCACCCTCTAAGGGATGACACCCGATCTTTATTTGCAAAAAAATATACATAATCTTAAGATTTTGGAAAAGAATTCTGACCATAAAATGAAATTTCTAGCGCACCATGCAACAGAGTTAATTTTCTTTTCTAGGAGAAACTGAAATTTTACACAGAATGGGGTGGCTAAATACAACAGTGAACAAAAACCTTCATGCTCACAATCACTGTAATATTCAACCATCAGGAGAAGGCGGCTGTAACCTATGAGTCACGTGTGGTCAGAAAAGTTTATTTCAGCAATTTAGAAAACGGAAGAATGGAAAGAGAACTTTTCGACAAAGCGCTTTGATTTAGGATCACCTTATTTGGCTAGTCAGATTTCATTCAACAATAGATCATACAACCTTGCAACCAGAGGTGGGCAAAAGACATGGAAAAACGATTTTCGATACAAAATACATTGGTTTTAAAACCTAAAATACAAAATACAAAATACTTTCCAAATTCTAAAATTTCAAAATACAAAATGCATGTATTTTCAAAATACAAAATACATTAATTTTAATTATTCCGCATTGTCTTGCACTACACAAAAATGTTTTAATTGCAACATCATGGTATATATAAACAAGTTGGAAATTGTACATCAAACGTGACAAACGAGGTGCATTCGTACTATAGCTAGTTATATAAATATTCAGATCTTGATGATTTTTTATTCTGCGAAATGAATTATATCGTCTGCAGATTCATTTCTGCCATAAAATAAGTATCTCGGTCACTTGACGATTCAACCTCGGAAGCTCCTGTAACAAGAAAGCACCGATTTTTTTTATTATTATTCAGATTTCTTAATAAATGTTTTTATTAATATCTGCTAAAGTTTTGATTCGATTTTCATAAAATTTGAAATGTCTCGACAAAATTCTGCAAAGATAATATATCTTAAATTTCAAACCATTCGGTTGGGTAGTTTTTGCGTTGTTATATGCGGACGGACGGACCAAGCGACGACAATAGGTGCTACGTATTTATATAATTACGGACGCACCTAAAAAATGGTATAAATAAATGTAATAAATTTTTATGTACTGTATGGACAGGTCCGTAAACAAAAAAAAAAGGAGAGAGGTCTGCACGGGCCGAAATTTCCAGGCCCTGTCTCAGCCCAACCTGTGAAAAAAAATTTTGAGGCCCGACTCGGTATAAGAGTTAAAAATTTGGTCCGAGCCTGGCCCGGCTTGTACAAAAAATTTATTGGCCCGTATAAATGCTAAAAGTTCGGCCCGAGCTTGGCTCGCACAAAAACTTAATTGGCCCGAGTGAATTTCTATAAAAGATAAAATTTTTACGCCGATGAGGTTAAAAATTCTCTTGTACGAGGTATTCTGAAACAAATATTCATTTTAGCTATTTTTCATATTTATATTCTTCATTTTTAAGAAAGCGCCCAGAACTGCGAAGTTCAGGCACAGCCGTTCCAAAATACTGCCCTCCCTAGATTTATTTCTGCCTTTGCTCATGTAAACTACATTAATTTTTTTTTTTATGAATCTCTATTTGTACGCAAATGCTTGAGTTATCATTAATCCATATTACATGGTTTGGAGGCTTACAAATGTGAAAAAAGCTATACAGAAAAATCTTTTAATACGGAATCGCGTAGAAGCGAAAAAAATACGTTATAGACAAGTTCCCACTTTAGCTGGTACATCACCTGTTTTAAATACATTATATTCTTTTTACACGTATTATTACATTCATTTTGCATCACTGAACATATTTTTCCGTTTAAGACAAGATTTTGTCATAGACAGGTTTATTTTCACAGGTTTTCGTGTGCTGCAATTTCATTGCCTAGAAATATATGTACTATTCTTCAAAAAGTATAATTTAAAAAATTTAATTGTAGAATAATGGCGATTTAAAAAATATATTTTTTTTTGCAAAAAATGTTGGACCATCACAAAATCTACTGATTTTTGCATGGGCCAGGGTCAAGGATTTTTGTATGATCTTGGTCGAGACCGGGCCTGAAAATTTCTTCCCGTCTTGACCTCTAGGAAGAATGCACAGATCTTGCTCGGCCCGAAAAAGAAAGAAATCTGACCCTGCCCAGCTTGATTCTGCAGGAAAAGTAAAGCCCAAGCCTGGTCTGGTCCGAAAAGAATGATGAACAGTCTCTGTCGGTATCGACCTGAAAAAAGTGTTTTGGTTTTACAGCAATTATCACAAAAAATATTATTTCGGAATATTTCGAGTATACTTATATTTATATCTATTGCGTAGCGGGATGTATCACAATTAATTAATTTCCTTTCATTAGGAGTTCTCAAGTATGTATTATCCATCTTTTCACGAGTCTAGGCAATAACTAACCGCATTACTCTCCTAACATACTTTAAAAACGTAATACTCGGGAAAACTCTGGACGGTCCTATTTGTGTATCACACGACAATAGTTTATAATTCACATTACAACATTAAGAATTATAAAAGCATTTACTAAAAGCATTTACTAAAAGCATTCAGCAAAAATGTTTCGGCAGAAGATAAAAATCCTTATCGTACAAAATTTGAAAAAAAAAAAAAATGCTTATATTAACTTCCAGAAACAAATTCAAAGACTAGACAAAACGAACAAGCATGTATTTTCCTGTTGTGAATCAGTAATTTTAAACACAAGTTGAGGTTTAAATCAGCCTCAAGTCTGGTACGAACAGTTTGAAAAATAGAGAAATGTATTTTGAGTATTTTGAAAATACAAAATACATGGAAAAATAATTTCAAAATACATTACCAAAATACTTTGGTTTTATCTGTTTAAAATACAAAATACAAATGTATTTTGAAAATGTATTTCAAATACATGTATTTTCGATACTGCCCAGCTCTGCTTGCAACAAATGAATGCTTAAAGAAAGAAATGGAAGTATCTGTTGACTTGATTATTGGATATCACACTATTTTTAGCTAAACGAAATTTGCTACTTCGTGGCCACGATGAAATCAATGCATAATTTCAGTCTCCACCGCCGATCGACGATTGGGATTTTTACGCTTTCTGATTATTTGTAAAAGCAAACGCTTCTTAAGTCATTTCCGGTATTTTGGAGGACTATGAAGATATAAGAAGATATAATATACGAAATTAATATATATTATTAGATTATATAGAAATATTAGATTATACAGAGATTATATTATATCGGAATTAATAAGATTATATTAGTATAATATTTATTATATTACAGTTATAAATTAATTAGATTATATAGAAATTAATAGATATTATATAAGAAACCAAGTTCAACCGGAAATGACTAAGAAGCGTTCGGTTTAAGAACTAATCAGAAAGCATGATAATTGCAATCGTCTATCCGCGGTGGACAGGGAAATTATGCGAAATCAATACTTAATACTTCCGCAAATAGCGGTAATTTTCTTGAATTGGTGCAATTGCTTTTAAAGTATGATGCTGTATTGAAAGAACATCTATTGAATTTGGAACATTGTTCGTTTCAAAAATTTTCTTATCTGTCGCCAGTTATACAAAATCAATTCATAAGTATTTTATCAAACTACATTAAAAAAAAACTTCTTGAAAAGATAAAATCCGCTGTATATTTTGGCATGATGTTTAACAGTATAACAGATATTGCTCATACTGATCAAATGTCTCAGGTGATTAGCTTATGTGAAAATTGATGACAGAAACGTTGAAATAAAAAAAAAAATAGGATTTTTCCTTTGAAAAGTAAAAAATCTGTTGATCTTAGTAAAGAAATTCTAAAATGCTTGATAATGATGGTTTAGATATTATGAGGTGCCGCTCTCAATGTTATGACAGTGCAGCTAATATGAATGGAATATACGATGGGGTATAAGCCATTATCAAGTCTAAAAATAAAAAAAACTGTTTTTCTCTTATGTATTAATCATTCCCTTAACTTCTGTGACCAAAAATGCCTCGTGTTCGTTTTTTTTTAACTTTGAACAGTTTATTCATTTTTCTCTGTATCTACTAATCGATGGAAAGTGTTCATTAAACACAGTGGAATGTCAGTTAAGAGAATTTCAACAACAAGATGGAGTGCTCATTATACTGCAGTTAAAGTAATGGCAGAAAATATTTATAAAGTTATAGCAGCAATTAAACAATTCCGCAATTCACGAGAAAATGTGGACATAAACAAGAGCTACATAAAACCTTCTGTCTGCTCTCCTCAATTTCACTTTCCTGTGCTATCTCTTTTTCTCGAATATGTATTAAAGGAAATGAATTGTACTCAGGTTGCATTGCAAGCTAAAGCCTTAAGACTGGATGAATCATTAATAAAATTAGAAGCACTTCGTGTTTATATATACAGATAGACAAAGAGGACTGAAATTGTAGAAAGAACGATTGAAATTGCACTCAAAACATCTGAAGATAACGATATTCCTATGGAGCGCAGAATTTGCCGCCAAAAGAAAATGGCTGGAGAGCAAGTTACAGATGAAGGATTATCTCTGCAATATGAAAACAGAAAAAAATGTTGGAACACCTCGATCGATTTCATTCTGAAATTCAGATTCGTTCAAATGGCTTTCAAGATGTAGCTGGAAGATTTGAAGTACTAAAAACTAACAATTTATTATTGACAAGTCAGGAACAGTTAAAAATCCCTGTACCAAAACTAACTTCCTTCTATGACGAAGTGTCTGAAAGAGAAATTTTCCTAAAAACACTAAGGTTAACCCTCTGACTGTCCAGCAAAAGGGCAAAATTGTAGTGTTGTTTTCTCTGTATTTTAATTTAAATACTGAAAAAAGATGATACTTTCAATAATATGTAAAAAAAAAACTTAATTACGAATATGAATTCAAAACTTGAGTATTAACCATAACTCAATACATTAAAATTGCATTATGTCCATAGAATTGTGTTAATTTAAAAAATGCTTGTATTCCAGTGAAACCTGGAGCTTAGTGAACGTATTAACACGGGCGTGTCAGTGAGAGGGAAGAAGACATTTGAAAACTGCCAATCTTGATGTTTCAAAAACCAAAGATTGAATTGCCTTACATATTTGAATTTTTATTGTTGAATGGGATTTTATTGAATATCTTCCTAGCTTAGTTTTATCGTTAAAGTTATTTTTAACGGTTTGCGTATCAGTCTCATTTTGTGAGACGAGTTTTGGTAAAATGAAGCTAATTAAAAACTATTTGCAGTCAACAATGAGTGATAGCCGGTTGAGCATTGAGTAACCTTGTTACGTTGATCATAGAGCACGAGGCCACACAAAATACAGACTTCGACGACGTAATATCAGACTTTTTTTCTATGAAAATGATAAAACTAAAATTTTAAAATATACTAAGTTGTGTACAGTTAATAATTTTTTTATTTAAGTTTAGTTAAACTGTGTTTATTTCTGTTAATTTGATTATTGTGTAAAGGGAAAGTAAACATAAATAAAAATTATTAACTTTTAGGTTTTACTTTTATTTTTGTTATAAGTATTTACATTAATAAAGCAAAAAGGTTTACTTTTATTTTTGTTATAAATAGTTACATTAGTACAGTCCCTGGCCAAATTATTAGACGCAGTTGTTTTTATTATAATTTGTTAAATATCTGGAAAGATACATCAGGAATTATCTTGAAACTTTAGGAGTGTAAACAACATGATAAACGTCATATATTTCCGAGAAGATTTTTTTCTTGAAACCCCATAAGGGGCCGTCAACAAATTGAAGAAAAACGAATATCTTTTGGATAACCCTGTAAAAACTAATATCACAAAAGCGTTGAAACGGTATCACACTATTAGGAGGCTTATTGTAATAATTTGGGTTCATTTTTATGAAGATAGCATGTATACTCGAAGAGAGATTCAGGTTTTTATAAAAACGGTCCCAAATTTTACGAAGTTTTTTGCTTATAATTTGCAGAGTTTTTAATATAAAAACAAATTATTTTCAGAAAATATGACAAACAAAATTATACACAATACCCTGTAATCAGAATTAAAAAATAATAATAGTTGCATGAAAAATGAGCAGGTTTACTAAATATTTTTTAACTGCGCATGCGCGAATTCAATCAAAATATACTGTGCATAATATATTAGCTAGATATATAGACCAACTTTTATGAAAGTCTCAAAAACATAGCTTGGAAATTCTGATAGTGATCGTCGATAGAATAAGCTCGAAATTCGCTGTTTCCAAAAGGAAGCAAAAAGATGAGGGGTTGTATCAAATATAGAATGAGAGACGCTTCATTCTTATTATGTCAACTTTCAAAAGCTAGTATATTTGGATACAACCCCTCATCTCTTTGCTTCCTTTTGGAAACAGCGAATTTCGAGCTTATTCTATCGACGATCACTATCAAAATTTTCAAGCTATGTTTTTGAGACTTTCATAAAAGTTGTTCTATATATTTAGCTAATATATTATGCACAGTATATTTTGATTGAATTCGCGCATGCGCAGTGAAAAAATATTTAGTAAACCTGCTCATTTTTCATGCAATTTTTATTATTTTTTAATTCTGATTGCAGGGTATTGTGTATAATTTTGTTTGTCATATTTTCTGAAAATAACTTGTTTTTATATTAAAAACTCTGCAAATTATAAGCAAAAAACTTAGTAAAATTTGGGACTGTTTTTATAAAAACCTGAATTTCTCTTCGAGTATACATGCTATCTTCATAAAAAATTAACCCAAATTATTACAATAAGCCTCCTAAGCGTATGATACCGTTTCAACGCTTTTGTGATATTGGTTTTTACAGGGTTATCAAAAACGTATTCGTTTTTCTTCAATTTGTTGACGGCCCCTTATGGGGTTTCAAGAAAAAAATCTTCTCGGAAATATATGACGTTGATCATGTTGTTTACACTCCTAAAGTTTCAAGATAATTCCTCATGTATCTTTCCAGATATTTAACAAATTATAATAAAAACAACTGCGTCTAATAATTTGGCCAGGGACTGTACACTGGTGTGCAAAACTTAAGCAACAAACACAAAATGCTAATTTCTGAACACGTGAGTACTCAAAAGGAAATTCTATAAAGAGCAAGTGTAGAAAAGAGATACTACCCTAACAGCACGGCCAGTCGATGTGAATTCTCTTTGACGTCACACATGGTTAGAATTGTCACAATCGCTACGGTGAATCAAAATATGGGATATTTCACTGTCTCATTATTACTCTCAAATGATTGTTAACACTGAAAAGTCACTGTGACTGTCGCTTTGTGATGGGTCACCAGGTGACCTTACAATGAAAACACCTTGTGATTCTCAAGTCACTATCAATTGAAGACTGAACTTTGAAGTCATTGTGAGTATTGCATTGAGATGAGACACCAAATAATGTCACAATGAAGTCGCATGGTGACTTTACGGTGATCAACACTCTATTATGAAGTCATCATTGCACTCCTTTGTGAAAAGTCACCAGCTGATTTCATTTTCTGTCACTTGGGAACTCGTCACAGAACAGCTATCATGATGACTTTACAATGACTTATCAAAATGACAGTCACATGAGAGTCACAAGATGTCTTCATCGTAAAGTCACCTGGTGACTCATCAAAAAGCAGCAGTCAGGGTGACTGTTCAGTGGAGTGACCAAATGAGAGTAAAAATGAGACAAATGAAAGATATCACATTTCTGTTCATTGTAGTGACTGTGACAATTGTGACCATTTGTGATGTCAAGAAGACTTCACATCGACTGTCTGTGCTGTTTGGGTAGTACCTATTTTCTACTCTTGCTGTTTATAGAATTTCCTTTTGAGTACTCACGTGTTCAGAAATTAGCATTTTGTGTTTGTTGCTTAGGTTTTGCATACTACTGTATGTAGTACTAATTATTGTAAGGCTAATGTATAACAGATACATTTTTACTGTACTTGAAATTAAAATTTTTTTTTAAATAATTCTTGTTTTCTTCTCGTATTGGTGATGGCGGTGTGTGTATGAGGGGGGATGACACCATTTACATCCGCCCCGGGTGTCACTCATCCTAGCTACGCCACTGATCAGCACTCTTTTAAAAAACATAATTTAGTCACTTTCTAAAAAACATAGATTTATTCTGAGATCTAATGAGATACAATTACATACATATTAACCCTTTTAGTGCGGGAGTCGACTAATGTCGACATCTAGGAGTTGGGTGCTGTAGACTACATTAAGCGTCGACAAAAGTCGCCTAGGCGTTCACGGTGTGTATTGTGCTCACTGTAGTGCGTCATGGGCTTAGCAGTGATGACGTATTGCGCCTGCGTAGTACAGTAATTTGGCTATAACCAAAACCAGTAGCGTGCTTTTCGTATAACCATAAGATATGATTTTTAGTTTTGTATTGGGTCGTTCGGAAAGTCGTGTCCCTTTGGGAAAATCAATTCGTACCGGTAATCAGAAAAATAATGTCGCTTTTTTGGTCAAAATATTCCGCACAGGGCATTAACCCCCCCCCCCCCCCCCCAAAAAAAAAAAAAAAGAAAGAAATTCCGCACTGAAAGGGTTAACTTGTAATAAGTTACTAAAATCCTTCCACTGACCTTCTCTATTTTCGTTTGCAAGTCCTGTGCTCTTATTCTTTAGAAAAAAATTCACAAAATTCCATTGTAGGTATATAGATACTTCCAAGTCATGTTGCTCTCTTCGAAAAAAGTGTGAGGTGAAAATGTTTTTCGAAGAGAACAACATTGAAATTGTAAAGCCAAGTAATTTGGAGTTATATGAATAGTTTTGATGTTTAAATTTTATACCTATTTAAAGGTGAAAATTTAAAAAATATATTTTAAATTATTGAAAAAACTCTTTTCTAAGACCTAAAATATAATTAGTGGGAAAAAATCTTCTGAGTGACAGTGAGAGCTATTATCAAATTTACCATTTTTAAATGGACGGCCTCTAAAATACTGGAAATAATTGCATCAACTTTATCGTCGTTAATGGTAAAAATATTGTGTGCAACAACCTTAAAAGCCATTTTTAAATAAAACTGGTGGAAAGGATGCACAACCTTTTGGCTTTTGCGTTACATTCTTCGAAACGTGTGTTATTGTTTTTTTAAATTCTATAATTAATTAGTAATTACTGTGTTGTCTTTTATATACATGTTTATGCATTTTTATATATATATTTACATATCAAGAGCGGTACAATGGTTGATAGCAAGTTAGCTAACAAGGTGATAGACAGTTTTATGAGCGCTGTCTGGCGAAGAAAAGTACACTGGAGCCAGGCTGTGAAGCTTTTATGACTTTAAATTTACGAGGAGTGTCAATCACACTTCGTGTGTGGTACCGGGCGTTCGAAGTTAGAAAACTCAGACCAGACACATTGGTGCCTGGTTAATTTTAGGGGGCCAGACAGCGTGTGATCATTGGCTGGTCAGTTCGCCTATGAGCGACGAAGTTAGGTGTGGTCATTGACACATTGGGCCATTTAGGCACAAGGTTGAAAAATAGTCAAGTAGAGGGGAGGGGCCACCACCAACGAAAAAGAAAGCCAGATCTTAGAGAAGAAGGCAGTCGATGGAAAAAAGTTAAAAGTGTGCGGTCGAAAAAGAAGTAGTTGAAAAAAAAATATTATGAGAGAGTGCTGCAAATTAGTTACTGAAAGAAGATACCACCGGGCTTGTAAATGAGGGTATGCCCATAACGAGTCACTCTCCCCAGCCTGCATCAGGGTCCAACCTGGGACCCGGGAATTCCCCATAAGGAATTGAGTCGATCTGTAACGACTCAGGTATGAGATTTTATATTATAATTACCAACCCTCTTCTGTTTGTACCGCTCGAATTGAATTATAATTTTTGTTCGGCAGGAGAACTTGTTCATATAGAGATTAAAAATGTGTAAGGCTTAATTTTAATTGTGAGAACGAATCATTTGGTAAATGATATTTTTTTAATGAATAAATTAAATTGTAGAAAGAGGATTGATATATATACTTACTATGTTTACTGTGCTGCATATTTTAAAAAGGATTGATTTATATCTCCTTATTATGTTTTTTTTATATGTTTTTATTGTGTTTAATGTAAATAAAGTAATTGTTTTTAGTTTTTAAAAAATGTTGTCTTAATTTAATGGTTGCATAATTAATTCTTTTAACCTAAATATTTCTCTAGAATTTTCTTAACTTAAATCTGGGAATGTGTTTATTTAAAATTATCTTTAGGGTTGTTTTGGGTAATTATTTTATGGAACTCTATACATTCCATTCCCAAAATCTAACTGCCATATATTAGATACTCTACACACAACGCAACAATTAATTTTCTTTAATAATAATTCTCTAGTATCTAATTAGGTAACGATCACGGAGTCTTCTGTAATCAGAAGCCCCTATAGATAATTAATGAGTAATGGTAAAGGTGCACCCCACACCTTATTTTCTTTATGTGTAGTGATAGTCTTTTATTGACAGTGGTAACCGGTCTTTAGTAGGAGCTGTCTGCAAATCACCAGCAAAAACATTACTTAATATAAAGATAAATAAATCCGTATATAAGGAACAATTAAAATATTCTGACATATAAAGAAATCCATATGTAATTTCTGTGTTTAAAAGTTTATTTTGTCATTTAAAAAAAATGTTCTAGCTTACAAAATTTTTAAATATGAATGTATTTAAAGTTACTGAAAAAAATTATATTATTATGTGTAGCATATTTGATAAGGATTTATTTTCCACAATGAAATTATTGCTAGCATTTCAAAGAGCATTTTTACGGCTTGCTTCCTGAACCATATTCTTTTGGGATAAAACCGGATGTTCTACCTGAGATATAAAAAAACAAAGATATGGGAAAACAATAGTTGAAGATCCTGTAAACAATGTTTGATGAAAAGACAGTCAAAAATACATGCACAATAATTGCAATATCGAGCACATAAGTATAGAAACATTTTAAACCAAGCCAAATTTAACTGTAGACAGAACCAATTTAATTATATTTTCTAATGTCCAACCAGACCCTCGATCAATATACTTCTCAAAGGAGTTGTTAATTGATTAGATAAATTATTTTATTTCGTAAAAATGTAAGATTCATATATTTTAGTCGTATGTTGAATTGGTAACATATACTTTTTAACACTTTCCAAGATAGTTGAAAAGTGTTTATGAATTAGGTTTGTCTATCTGCCTGTCGTCTGTCCACTCGCATAAATATACTCGGGTTGTCATGCAATTGATATATGTTATTGAGGTTTACTATGGCATGTTCGGTATTGAAAATGAATTGTACAGCACTTATAGCTTTTATACAGGGACACTCGAAAGAAATCCGTTCCTTTACGGTACATGGGGAAAGATCATTCGCGGTAAATTTTAATTATGTTATACTATTTCAAACATATTAGAATTGATGTATATCACTGAGGTGCACTACAAGAGTCTAATATTAAGCCTCTTAAGGCTTAATATGGAATATGATGTTCATAGCACATACATCTGCTTTTCAGGGACACCCAAAAGAATTCTATTACATTACGGTCTATGGGGGAAAATTGTTTGCTGTCTATTTTAATAATGTTTCGTTTCTTCAAGCATATTGAAATTGCTATATATCACTGAGCTGTATTACGAGAGGCTTAGTACAGGATACTGAGTGTAGAACATACATCGATGATTTACAGGGACATACAAAAGTATTCTGTTATAGTACATGTCATTTAACAATAATTGATGAAAGTGAGTTTTCAAATGCGGAATGTATTTTTAAATTTTTGTCTATTACTTGGTGTGTATAAATTCTACAGATCATATACAGGGCAGCACAAAAGATCTCGGGTACATTTCCGTTTATTGGCGTAAATTCCAGAAAAAGAATTTTAAACTGTGCTATGCGTTTCCTAACTGAACTAAAATTTAGCATTCTGTGTAATATATATACAAATCTATAGATCATATACAGGGCTGCACAAAAGATTTCGGATAGTTTTCCGAATATTGTTGTTAATTCCTAAAATTTGGTTTTTAAATGTGTTATACATTTTCCAAATTGTTTACTTAGACATCGGTGCGGCTAATTGAGCTTAAGCCGAAAGGTAGGACTCCACGCCCAGTTTGACTTTGACCTTGTTTACTTAGACATCATCTTTCCCCTTATTAATTGGTAAATT
This sequence comes from Maratus michaelseni, assembly GCA_963931845.1. Classification (NCBI taxonomy): domain Eukaryota; kingdom Metazoa; phylum Arthropoda; class Arachnida; order Araneae; family Salticidae; genus Maratus; species Maratus michaelseni. The sequence goes on along the minus strand of OZ007594.1, from coordinate 158,196,838 downwards.
TCTATAAAAGTATTTTGGAAGTGTTGGAAAGTGTTATATAATCTATGCTTGACGCATTATTTTTCGTTCTTGTTATAATGGTAACTTAATTTTTTTACATGTTTCAATCGCCATTTGAAACTTGTGAAAGCATATTTGAAAAATTATATGTTTCATTAAAAGGTTTAAACGTGATTGAATCATATCAATGTTAAATAATATTTGTTTGTTTTTAAAGCACTACATGGCTTTTACATTAAATCAGCAGTTGCGAATTAATAGTAAAAATATATATTATAATTAAAAGACTATATCGGATAATTTAATTATTGCTAATACAACTGCATTACTGTTCCCACCACGTCATTTTCAAATAAGCCAGCACATGTCCGAACCTGCCTATCTGAGCGTAGATGATTGAATCGGATAAGATAGATAAGATTTCTCTAGAAAGGTTATGAGTTTTTCTTAAACTCAAATGCATTGAGAAGGTTTTTCCGAAAGAATTCGTATAAAACACAGCATTACTTCAGGACTTTATTAATGATATAACGTTTACATAAAGGAGGGAGAAAAATCTTGAGGTTGCTGAAAATAAGAATTATTTTTTAATTAAATTATGCATAAATTTATATATTTTAATAAATCAATTTAATTTTCTGAGAAGGTCTAACACTTTTGTCAAATATAAGAATATATACTAAACAGTATACCTATGCTGACAGAGAAACTTTATTTTATTTATTTACTAGCTGGCCCGCCTGGCGTTGCCCGGGCCCGTAATAATAAATTAATTTAAAAAAACTCAAGTTTTCGATATTAAGTTGAATGACCAAAACCCTGTTGAAATCCAGCCCACAGCACCCAAGAAAAGAATAAGCCCCCAGACGGTGGAATGTGCCCCCTGTAAATTTGACGAATCTCCTTTAACATTAACGCAATATTTAATTTACGGATGAAATCACCCGCCTCTCTCAAAACTTAACCACTTATCTTTAACAATAACCCGATTTTTAATTTACGGCTGTAGTGAGCAAACGTAAGTTTATGCCAAAAAAGAAGATTAATATATTTTTTTAAAGTGGTAGTTGGGGGTCTAAGGAAACGTTTAGTAGTTTATAAAGTAGCTGGGGTACTCTAGAACTATGTTAATAAAAATTGCAAGAGAATCGGGTAATTTTTAAAGAAGCTGCACCAAGAGCCCCAAGAATTAGATTAATATTCAAAATTGGTGGCAGCTGAAGCCCGAGAAATTTTTTTTATCGTGCAGATAGTAGCTTTAAGACTTAAGAAGTTGTTAGGGAAAAAAGTTAGTGATTCGGACGAGTTTTAAGGAAGCTATAATAGAGGCCCCAAAAGGGGCCAACTGATAGTTTTGAGCAGGACCTAACAGAAAAAAATCTTAAAAAGTCCTAGCACTTAGCGTTTTAGATCTTCAATTAGTCGAAATTAAGCATACGGTATAAATTAATCAGTAGAATAAAAATTTAAAGAAATGCTTAAAAAGAAGTCCTAGGTTTTAATAAAAATGGGAGGGTAGTGGCCCGGGGAGAGAAGTCCAAGACTCAACTTTAAAGTTATGCATTGAGATGGTGATACAATTAGGAGGGGTGGTGGAAAATACATGGCGCACAAACAGTTAAAGGGCCCCAGGGAGCCAGGATCCTAACTGGAATGTAGAAATGGGGGAATAACAAAATAGGGAAAAGGCCCCAAAAACAAAGAAGATCGGATAAAATGACGGCAAGTAATTATCTTTTTAGGGAACAAAAACTTCAAGGGGAACTGTACCGTGCCCCAGGATTCCAGAGTCTTAACTGGAATGTAGTAATGGAGGAATAACTAAATGAAGAAAGAAGCCCCAAAAACGAAGAAAATTTGATAAAAAGGGGGCAAATTATTAAAAATTTAGGGCACAAAAACGTAAAGGCGCCCAGGAGGGCCGGTCTTATCGGAGAAATTATTTATCATTCATATAGTAGCTGGAAGTCCTACGAAGTTGTTAGAAAAAAAACCCTATTGAATCGGACAATTTTTAAGGAAGCTATAGGAGCGGCCCAAAAGGGGCCGCTGATAGTTTTAAGCAGGGCACTAAGATGAGTTGTGCTAACAGGAATGTAGAAATGGGGGAATAACTAAATGGAGAAAAGGCCCCCAAAACGAAGATCGGATTTAAAGGGAGCAAGGTATTAACAGTTTAGGGAACAAAAACTTCAAGGAGCCCAGGCGGCCCGGGTCTTCTTCGAAATTTGTCTTTGTCGTTCATGTAGCAGCTGGAAATACTAAGAAGTTGTTAGAAAAAAAGCTAGTGAATAGGACGATTTTTAAGGGAACTGTAGTAGGGGGTCCGAAAGGGGCCAGCTGGTAGATCTGAGCAGGGCTCTAAGATGAAGGGTCCTACTTGGAAAGTAGAAAAGGGGAATAACTAAAGGGAGAAAAGGCTCCAAAAACTAAGAAAATCGGATTAAATGGGGTCATTAACAGTTTAGGAAACAAAAACGTCTGTTTTTAAATAAGAAAATGTAGTCAACATTCAATCGAACATCTCGCATTTCACTTCCTTTATGGAAAAAAAATTTGTGAAATAAAAATAATACTTAAATTCAAATGATGACTTTCTTTCGTAAATAAATTAGTGAGACGTTTATCATTAGCACACTCAGACATTAAATCATATAAAATAAGCAATGTATTGGTTCCTAAATATTCCTTGTATTCATCGGGAAAACTCTCCACGAAAGTTACGTCGGAAATTTCATTGTATAAAAGTTGATGTATTCCATAGAACCATACAATTTTATCAGGTACAGGATCCATCATATACGTTTTAAAATAGATGAAATCTTTTACAAAGTGAGATTTTACAACTTTTAAAGGTCCTGCAAGATTAACTGTGAGAGGGTGTTTAAGACTTGGGAAATCTATAACTTTGAAAGGATGTTTAAGATTTGAGACATCCTTAACCTTCAAAGGATGTTTAACACTCGAGAAATCCATAGCAAATAAAGACAAACACAAAAAATGTTACTATTTATAAAAGTTTTATTGATAAAAATTCACATAGACATGATATCGTTTGGCGACAAAATTATACACTCGTTGATCATTACATGTGTTTTCAGATACAAATCTTGGCAAAAATTTTTGGAGAGATTCTCCTCTACAAATACAGATGATGAAAAAAATTGTATATTGACCGCAAACGGCGGTAACATTTGTTTGAAGTGTGAAAGGGTTATAAATCACTTGCGAATATTGTGAAGTAAAGTCTGATATAAGTCCTTTAAAAAAGGTTGGTGCATTCCCATAAGAATCGAAGAATTCCACTCTATCAGCTGAAGGTATGTAGAAAGCTAACCAATGACTTCCTGGTTGATCTGGAGAATCTACATTACACACAAAACAGCAAGGACATTGTGTAATTTTGTTAGGTAACATGTCACTGGAAAACACACCTAAAAATATTTTTTGGTGTGTTTATTACGTGATAAAATGTTTTCGATTTGTTGAGAGTTCATTCCCGCTTAGTTTGGAAAATTACACAACACTACATGTCTTGATTTGGAAATTTCAATAATGTTTTCAAATTCAGCATAGATGAGAACGGAAATCGTTGACGATAGCGCCGTAGAAAATTTAATTTCAACTCTTAAATGTCCTTGATATTGTAAATTTAGATGGGGACCATCACATATGTCGGATGTAAGATCAAATGCATATAACGTATGTCCTTTAGCAAAATCTTCTCGAGATAGATAATTTCCACTATCTCTATTATATCCAGAAAACAGTCGATGGTATGCTGTTACATAACTCTCTTCAGTAAAATTCAATTCTAATGGTTTGCTAGGAACTGGTTGACCATCTACATAAATACTTAAAAAGTTGACGTTGTGGTGATTAACCCTAGAATAGTAACCTGCGTAAATTTTACTCACACACCCAGGAAATGGGCGCACAAATTATATTACAAGGATATGTTTAATGAATATTTTTCTGAATAAAATTTAAATGTATGAGTGTATATATAAGAATTATTTTTTAAAATATGCCTTAAATGTACTTTAAATATGGAATGAGTAAATTTTACGCATGGTTAGTATTTAAGCACTAAATATAAAGGTTAGTATTCTAGGGTTAAATAAGGAGTTCAAATCATATTGTCCGTTAATTGCAGAATTTTCTAATAATCCTATAATAACACGTTTAGGCATAGGTCCTAAAATTACATTGTCTTGCATAAAATACCAGCTTCCACCAGAGATGGAGTATGTTTTACATAGAACTCGATCGATAGGGTATTTAGTATTACATTTTTCTAGTGCTTTAGCATGTCCTAGAGAAACACCTGGGCTGACCTTAACTTTTCGAATAAATAGAGAAGCGTGTTGTAATACCACTTTATAATCTGGAATTGTATCTCCAACTTTAGTAGCCATCAAACAAAAATTGGGTTTGCTAAGTGTCATTTTAATTTTCAGATCCACCATATTCAGTAAAAGTCTGTTTTGTTGAAATATGTCACAGTGTAGAGGTCCAATCATATCCAATACTTTACTTTTCGAAGTTAATTCATATATTTTGTGTAATCCAGGATTTGTGGTGAGTGTCGGATCGATTATATCCAAACATTCATCTTTGTAAAAAAATTCACAGGAAAGCAAACTTTTCTTAGTATCTTCTTCATAATTCAGTAATGTTTCAATATAAACTTGATAAGGATAGGTGTTACTAGATGAGGAAATCACTCTCTCGTTCAAACTCACATCCACTTGGGAAAACAATGCTTGCAGAAATAAATTAATAGGTGCTACAGGGGTCTTGTCTGGTATAGAGGTCCCATCGGCATTAGTCAGTTTTACTTTCACGTAAAGATAAGAGGCTGATAAATCGATATAATCTTCGCTGTTACCTGTAATGTTAAACTCTACAGGTCCGCTCTCAGATATAGTAGCTAGCGGATGATATTCCACAAAGTGTCCTTTTTCAATACCCAGGTAGCTATAGATAATTTCCGAGATATCGGCCAATATCCACGGCAATATTGGCCAATATTTTGAAAGTCGCTGAATGTCGTACGTCAAGTTTACAATATCTGCCGATATTCACAGACATAACTTAAAATTAGTTTTAAAAAGAAAGCATTCAAAAGAGCTTTTTGCATTACTTATGACATCATAATACAGAAATAGTATTCTAAAAAAATAAAATTTAATAATTTTGCCAATTTTAAAAAACTTGACTTTTTAATGCCTTACTTTTAATATTTGGTGACATTGGCCAATGTTGTAAAAATGATATTACTATTACAACATTCAGGGATATCTATCGACATTCGTAAAAAACAACATCATTTTTCGGACATTTCAAGATATCTGTCGACATTCAGCATATCTGACGAAGTTTGTAATCTTGACCGAAGTGATCGCAAAGTTCTAAAGGACCGCCCATTTCTTTGGTGTAGTTTTCGTCAATGTGCATTTGATGGAGGCGTTGGGCGTGAAATTTGCACAGAAAGAAAAAGCCTATATAAAAATTTCTGTAGGAATCTATAGTTATTTTTATATGTAAAAAAAACATGTGAAAATTTGTGTTTTATAAAAAACTAAAGATGATTTTATACTATATTTATACTATGTATTTTATACTAATTTAAAAAATGTTTTTACAAGAAAAAAAATTAATTTATATAATTTTTAAATGGATGCGTGTTTATCTTTTTAAAATGCTTTCGGATTTCCGACTTTTATAAGAATTTTATTTTTTATTATTGAAACAATACAAGTTTAGTTTCAAAATTAGGTCACTGAACTTTTAATTAGGCACTATTAATAATATATATTTTATACAGTTCATCTAAGTAATTATTATTATTATATAATAGTAAGCTTTTGGGCGTGTTAACTTTTGTGTAGTGCATCAATTTTTGAAAAAATGTACACATATTTCTGACTTAAAATTAATAATATATATATATATATATATATATATATATTTAATTTCTCACAAAGCAGAATTCAAAGTATTGGGGTTGTTAAAACTTTCTTTATAGTTTGGTGCAAGGGGGGGGGGGGGACACACACACATGATTTTTAACACAGAAGCTTTAAAATTTTTTACCTATTTTAAAATATTTTGTTACAAAATTTCCAACAAACTCAGTAATAAAAAGTGATATTTAAATAAATCTTTGCCAAAAGAACGTAAAAAAAAATATGTCGATTGTGATTGAAAAATACGAGATAATTAAATGATAGTTTTAGTATTTGTCAGACATTTTTTATTCCAGTAACAAAAAAATCTACTCCCACCAGCTTTTGTTAACAGCTCTTTATAACAAGTTTTTCCCTGTGATTCTATTGATCATATTTATTAGTACTTGGGTTTGCCTTTGTCTTGTTACATAATAACGAGACTAGACTTTCCTAAAGCAGAGATCGCTCGTTTTACAATGAGGGATTTCTGTCCACCACATCTGGGGTGCGAAAAAGATATTGTAATTCAGTAATAAAAAAATAAGTCATTTAATATCTAAAAATGTTATTCAGGAATGTTAGAAAAATATATCGCTCAATATCAAATCATGATATTCAGCAATGACAGAAAAAAATATCACTTAATGTCAAAAAATGATATTCAGAAATGTTGGAAAATATTGGCCAATATTCACAGATGTCAAAAACTAATATTCACAAATATTATTTTAGGGGGGGGGGGTCATTTAACGTTGGCCAATATCAAATTTTGATATTGGCCGATATTACATTTTGATATTGGCCAATATCTTTGTGCTACCTGGATAGTTGTCTGGGTGGGTGGAATCAAAAACAACTCTAGTTCTGATTTGGCACATGGTAGGGAATCTTTATGAATAAGTCCGGACATCATAAGCGAAAATATCACGTGCTTTCACTTTCTTAGCTTTAGGACGACTAAGAGAACTTTGAGGTATCTTTCGTTTTTTATTCCTTCGTCCTGATCCAATCATAGATTTCATTTTATTTGATGCTTTGTCTGTTAAGTTTTTACCATCTTCCTTAAATCGTCGTTTAGCTGCTGTTTTAATATTATCACCTAGGGAAATATCATTCAATACATACATCTACGCCTGTATGAAATAACTGTTTTCCAACAGCTTTAGCACCAGATTTAAATAAGGGTACAGCTACGCGAAAAAGGGATCGAAAAAGTCCACCGAAACCGTACACTTTCTGAAAAACACTTCCGGGATAATAGTTCAGTCCACTACCCGTCTGATGTGTATAATAATCTTCCAAAGATTGGTTACAACATTGATAAGGAACAAACATTATGAAAGATATTTTTGACGAAAATGTAGTTTCACAATCAACTTCCCACGATCGAATGACACTAAACGTTTTGTGTGTGTCCTTATAACAGTTTCAATCGTTTGAAAATTCTTTCGAGTCACTGGTATGTGATGTGGTCTGTCAAACACTTCGTGAATCATATCTCCATCTTCTCCTTTAATAGGAATCACTCGTAGTAACGGTGGTGCTACTGTATCACCTACAATCTGCGGTTCTACAATGTCACTATACAGGTAAAACAATTTAAAATCTGCGTGCGGGTCGGCTATAAAAGGACTTTCAAAAGATGTTGACGGAGATGAAACATTTTCAACTACTTCACCCGATGGGAATCCTAAACAATCAGCTAAATCTGATAAAAATTTCATTTGAGCATATTTCTTCAAAGAAACTTTCACCTTTTTTGTATGCTTGTTGTAGCTAATCGAAATTCTCTCTCCGAATTTTTAATAGTTATTAATTACTTTAATAATATCGTTCGGTGATTCGTAATAACCTGAAGGAATTCTAATTTTTTTTCAAGTCACTATCATCATGCTCGTATTCGTTACCGTTTCTAGATCTTCCATCTGTTAATTCTAAACTGTTACCTAGCACATATTCATACTCGTAACCGTATTCTGTAATATTACGCTATGTGTGAGGGTAAATGAGTTCAGTTAAACCAACCTCCCATTCTCCTTTCAAGTCTAGAGGCATAGGTAATCTGGTAAAATAATGGGAGATTTTGTTCTCCGAAAAAAAAAATCACTGAACTGTCAGAGGGTAACGTCATGTAGAACGACATGTTTCTAAATAATATTTCAGAGTATAAAAATGTGGGTTTTATAGAGAAAATAAATCAGAAGAGGATATCCACTGGTTAAATTTAGCTGGGTAACCTTTAAACTTAACCTGATATTCGAGTTGTCCTTTTCTTTTCCGTTTTTTCAGTATATTTTCAATATCAAACTCTTTTTTTCGGTTAAACTTTTTGTAATTCTTCCGCATAAAAGATTCCTTGTATAGGTTCATCTAACAAATCTTTGATCCGGTAAACTGGCGGAATTCTCGTTACGCACTCTGTCACTAAAAACAGTTCTTCAGTCCAATTTGTCTTATAACCTTTTTCGAAAGTCATTTTATGTTTAGAAATACGTACTAAGTCTCCTGGATTAAAAATACAAGGTTTTCTTTTCAGTTTTGACATATCTCCATACATGGAAAACCATACTTCACATTCATTATCCTTATTCACTTCACTTGGTGTTCTCTTAATAGTGGTGTGATAGGTGTGATTATAACTATCTAAAAATTGATCCAACACGTCGATATATCGATAGGTGTGATGTGATGTGCTGTAAAATATCTCCACATTTTAGTTTTCAGGGTGCGGTTAAATCTTTCCACTACACAAGCTTTCGTGTTGTTAAAAGTTCTAAAAAATCGAATGTCTTGTTTTAGAAACTTCTGTAAACGGGAATTTAAAAATTCTTTACCCACATCAGTATTCAAATATTTTGGTTTTCTTGTTGCAAAAATGGATTCAAACACTGCTACTATATCTTCCGCACGTTTCGATTTCAAAGGATAAGGCCGTGCATATTTAGATAAAATATCGATACAAGTTAAAATGTATCGAAACCCGTCATTAAATTTCTGTAAAGAAGTTAGACCTACTAAATCTGCTTGCCACTGTTGATCTATAGAATACACGATCACTCGATTTGTTTGAAATTTTCTACGTACAGGTTTATGAAGGGTGTAAGCATCAACTCCTTCTAACCAAGATTTAATTTTTTTCTTAGATACCTTGCCTATTGAGCTACCCGATGAAGAGCGTCCACTCCTCCAAAACTAGCAATTTGGCTTGGGTCTTGATAACTTTTCTCCATCATATGTTCTCAAACAGAAAAATTCCCTTTATTACTTAAAATAAAATCCACTGCTAGTCTATCAACCTTAGTAAAATATAGATGAGGGAAAAAACAATACATACTGCTAAATAAACACTCACCACTTCACCGTTTATCGTCCTTTTAAAAAATAAAATAAAAAAACTTTTATTTATATGTTATTTTAAACTGGTCGTTTTAGAGTGGGTCTGGTCTGCTTGAGGCAATAGTGGTCGTAGAGAGGGGTGGTGGTAGTTAAAGAGAGGTGCCTTACTCGAAAGAGGGGTGTTAGGTGTTCACCCCTCGTGTTACAGTTCATATTTAACCCTTTTTACGTTAGGAGGCGCTGGAATCTGATTCAGAGGAGGTGCGGAAGGCAGTGGTGCTGAGGCGGAGGTGCCAGCACCTCAGCACATCCGGCTGACTCCAAACTCTCGTTTTCCTACTACTGATATAGTTGATGTATGTTATTGATGTTGACCATAGCATGTTCGGTTTTGAAAATGAAGTGCGTAGAATTTGTGATTAAATTACAGGGCAATCAAAAGTATTCGTATACATTACGATCAATGGAGAAGAATCGTTTTCAGTGCATTTTCATATTTTTTTACTATTTCAATCATAACAAAATTGATATGAGTCACTCAGGTAGACAACATGTTTTCTATAGAGTATAGAATAAAAATTATAATTTGTTTACAGGAATACTCAAAAGTATTCTGTTACATTACGGTCAATGCCATCAATGGGGTAAAATTATTTGCAGTACATTTTAATAATGCTACAATGTTTCAAACATAAGGAAATTTATATGAGTCACTGAGGTGGCTGGCCACATGATTTATATAGAGTATAGAGTAAGTAGCATTTATATTTCGTTTACAGGAACGCACAAAAGTATTCCATTGCATTAATATATATGAAGAAAAAATCGTTTACAGTGTATTTTAATGAAACTGATATACATTAGGGGGGTGCACTAGAGCATGTTTTATGTAGATTTATTGAGTGCGTAGAATATTTCGTTTACTTACAGAGGCACTCAAAATATTTCGGTTACAGAACTCACTGTGACCCAAAACTGAAGTTTTAAGCTCCGCTATGCATTTAAAATATTTATTTTTGGAGTATTATGAAATGTGTATTTCATATACATAGTTGCATGATATAGATTTCGCACACATTACCGGCTATGTACAGCAATTACTGAAAATGAATTTTTACTGCGTTGTGGTTATTTTTTTAATGTTTATTTAGATATCTCATTTCGTTTTATGAAAAAAAAAAATGACATTTCTTAACAATATTCCGATAGTGTTGAAAAGTGTTTCATAGTCTATACCGTAGTGAATGATTTTTCGTTCTTGTTTAAGTCTCTTTCAGAATTTCCCAACAGTAATTTTGGCTTTATTTGATGACATACATTCCGTGATTAAATAAAGCAAAGATTACTACAATAAAATTCCGGTAGATGTTTTGAGTAATATTTTAAAAACATTAACCCTTAATTATAGTGACAAAAATTGAACCATAACTACTGTGAGCGGTCTCGAAAGATGAATAAAAGAAAGGATTAACTCGTAGAATACAGTTTCTGTACTAAACTTTATGTACACGACTATTACAGTTAAAATTCACCTATTCAAAAGTATCTAGCGATATTACTAGGACTCCAAACGAAAATATTTGCACTAGTTATCTATAGTTAAATTGGAAATTACAAGTTAAATGGTGAAAATTAAAAAAAACATCGGTCTGTGAGACCGCTAAGAGCAGTTAAGGGTTAAATTAGTGACATGTATGCTCATCACCAATCAACAAGCTGTTAAAGGATGTATTAGGTTTCAGTTTGTTTCAAGCAATAGAATACTGCAAAAATTAAGCGAAGTATTGATATACAGAATTGGATGCAACTTTATGAAGCATGAATACAAAGATTTTTTTTTTTTAATTTTATTTACGTTATAATCCACAATAAGTTCGAAACGTTGAAAAGAAAATGATTTATAGAGCTTTTAATTCATAAAATTTTATTATAAAACTAATTATAAAATTTCAAACATGAAACATTTTCATTCAGCTCGCGCTATTTCCTGAGTTTCTTTTTGAATGAAATGCAGAGAAGTCTTTTGTCAACAAGTTATGTTGAATCTTCTCTTTGAATTTTTGCATGGTGCTAATTTAAACTCGGGAACGATACGGAATCCGATGGTAAAGGTCTTCTCTTGTAGTTGCTGCGAGTTGCAGTAAAAACCACTATAAAGCCAAATATTACTATGCATAATCCAAGGCAGTTTCCGATAATTGCTTTCTCTTTCATATTCCAATAGCCCCTGAAAAATAAAGGTAAGATTGAAATTTAAATTGTTTCAATACAATATAGATACAGAAAATATATTTCACTGAACATTTATAGATTTTTCAAAAATGACGCTTAACAAAATTATCCATCCGATTTTTAAAATTACATATTTTTCGAACTTAGAAAAAGAAACTTTCAGTAAAATAAAACTATATTAGAATATACATTTTTTATATATAACTCATGTTACAAACTGATTACATGGGCAGTGCTAGAAAAAAGTAGCTCTGTACTACGAATGGGGTGAAAATAAGAAGAACGGAACCTCCTCCGCGTTTTTCTCAATCTCAAATCATCCAAAGTCTCACTAATAACAGTATGTGTACTATTTTTGTTAAAATTTTAATTTAAACTTGTCACTGTCTCGTGTAATGTACTAACTATAAATATGGAATGACTGCACTCGATTTTTTGAACACTTTAGAGAATACCGTGCGTTCAAATAAGACCGTCATGAAAATTGTTTATCCATTGTTTTATTATTTATCCTTTCACAGGTGCATTCGTAATTATATAAATACGTAGCACCTATAGTCGTCATCTGGTCCGCCCGTCTGTCTGTGCGTCCGTCCGCATATAACAGCGCAAAAACTACCCAACCGAATGGTTTAAAATTTAATACATATAATTGTTGCAGAATTTTGTCGAGTCATTTCAAATTTTATGAAAATCGAATCAAAACTTAAAAAGATATTAATAAAAGTTTTCTTCATTCTATTAAATCCTATCATAATCTATATAATAAAAAAAGGAAGTTATGTGACCGAGGAAAATAAATACGGGATGACCACTTCTTTTTTCATATGCCATGAGGCCATTTTTATTAAAAATTATTTTTTCGAATAAAATGGCATAAAAGTTATATTTTTAGAAAGATCGTTCAAAAATGTTTGTTTGAGAGATGAGTTACATTCAAATATGTATAGATTCCGAGATAACTTCAGTTGAAATTAGGTTGACAGCTAATATGTCAATCCATTGAAGTAAATAAACACAAGAGATTCGTTCATCATGAGTCATAAAAATATTAAACCATGGAGGTAATCATTCGCAAAGCAAGATCTCCATGGTAAATTTTGCAGCTCTGTCCGATGTCGAAAAAAAAAATCGCATCTGTAAACGTGGCATACGCTTATAACATACAATATAATTAATTTCACTGAAATAATAGCAATTATTTCTTTTTACATTCTAAAACTAGTTATAGTACGAACTCACCTCATTTGTCACGTTTAACCTACAATTTTCAACCTGTTTTTAATTCTCGTGATGCATTTTTTATAAGTTGTAACGTAAAAAAAGCAAAACAGATTAACTCTTTGAATATTTTGTTGCAGAGAAGGTAGAAATTTTTATTGTTTTATAAATTATTAGTATTATTAAAAGGTTAATTGATTTCTTTTCGTATGCGTTAAATTAATAATTGGTATCTGCATTATTTTTTGAAAGCTACTTTAAAGTAACATCCTTTTGTACGCTTTAAGTATACAATATTCACGCATTCACGCGATTTTCAAAAGTGTTGTTTAGAAGGTGTTTTAACACATTTCGCCCGTTTAAAATTAGGTTCTTTGTGATCTGTTCTTGTACAGCAATGTAAAGTAGTCATCGTATAAATAAAGAGTAATATTTATCAGCTAACCCTTTCAGGGGCAAAGCACTTCCATTGCTATATGAGATCGGAAAGTAAAAACTATAAGCTAAAAAAGAGATCGATCTAAAACCATATTTACTGAATTTTAGTTTAATCATCGAAACTCTTGAAAAATTTTTATGGTTAAATAGGGTGAAACCCCCAGTTATTGACACCTAACCAGTAACTGACTCTTCAGCAGAAATCTAACTTAAATAAGCATTTTCTTGTAAAATTCTGCATAGTAATGTCATCTAGGGGTGACTTATTTGTATTAACTGTTATAACTTATTTTTCAGCTATTGGTTTTTCAAACAAGTTGGAAATTTTACGTCAAACGTTACAAACGAGGTGCGTTCGTACTTTAGCTAGTTATATAAATATTCAGATCTTTTCTGATTTTTAATTCTGTGAAATGATTTATATCGTCTGCAGATCAATTTCTGTAATAAAATAAGTATCTCGGTCGCTTGACGATTAAACTTCGGAAGCTCCTATAACAAAAAAGCACCGATTTAAAAAAAAAAAAATTCAAATTTCTTAATAAATATTTTTATTAATATCTCCTAAAGTTTTGATTCGATTTTAATAAAATTTGAAATGTCTCGACAAAATTCTGCAAAGATAATATATTTTAAATTGCAAACCATTCGGTTGGGTAGTTTTTGCGTTGTTATATGCGGACGGACGGACCAAGCGACGACAATAGGTGCTACGTATTTATATAATTACGAACGCACCTAAAAAGGGATTGTGTCAGTTACTGGAGATATTGACCATATTTATGACAAAAATTAGTTTTTAGTAATAAAAAGTATAATTTTTCAAAATTTTGTCAACAATAATTTTTTAATGTATCTTTAACTATACTTTCAAAAACAAAAGATAAGTATAAAATAGATTTAAAATTTTATAATAGTGATTTGAACGAAAAAATCCTTAAAGAGTCAATTACCGGGGGTTTCACCCTACAAAAGAAATGCACTTACCCGTCAAAAATGAGCCGTTCTGTTATACCCATCAGGGAGGAGGCAACAGCAAGGATGAAAATCCCGAGTCCAAAAAAGGTATGGAATGGCATCATGATCGCCCTTACAGTTGGTGGCAATCCCGGAAAGAGGAAAGTTATGAAGCTAGCAACATACTGACAAAAAGATAAAAAAAAGTTTATTAAAATGATATATAATTTTCTAAGATTTAAAATCAGCTAAATATAATATCTAAACCGGCATCATTATGGTTTACAGCACTACATACATGATATTCCAAAACCTATTTACAGCAAGTGAGTACGTGTGATCGAAGATCGCACAAAGGGTTTCTTTTAATATTCCTTTCAAAACACTCTATCCTTTAATTAATAAATCCAAATCATTAATTTATAATTATTAAATCCTTATCATTTATCAATACACTTTATCAATAAGAACATAGATGGCAGCACCATTAAATTAATAAATGATAACAGGATGAAGCTTTTTCTAATCAAATTAAAAATATTCAAGAACTACTTTTCAGACAAATGTAGCAGCATATGTTTGTATATCTGAAAAGCATGTAACTATATGATTTAACTTTAGCTAATTAAAAAAACGAAACGATTAAACACTCAAAAAAAAAGTTCTTTTAATTAAATCCGTTGGACAATGAAATGTAGTCCAAGGGAAAAATAAAAAATTTCAACTTCCGTCGTCGAGAATAGAACCCGGAACCTTTGGATTAGAAGGGAAACGCGCTACCACTGAACCACTTATCCTACGCGAAAAAGACTAAAATTGAGGTTCTGTTTTAAATTCTAAATTGCAGAAATATGGTCGGATATCATTAAATCAATTCATTTAATTAAAATAAGACTTTTTCAAAATTTTATAATTTGTCGTGTGATAGGAGGTGTCAGCTATAAGTATGCAACAATTCAAGTCTCTAACTTATACAGTTTCCCTGGACGAACTCTGTGACAGGCAGAGGAGCGAGATGAATATGGTTTCGTCAGATGAACGAAACCCTAAAAATTAGACAAACAATTATAGTTATTGGGTGTTTGTGAGAGATGTTTTTGGCACCGACGCATTTTGTTAAGGTGTTTTTTGTAATATTCCGCATGATTGTAAAGTCTAATTCGAGCAGCCAAAAATCTAACGAGAAAGAAAGCATTCCAATTGAAGTTTGAAGTCCAAGAGGGCGCCAGAAGGACACACAATAACCAAACAACATGTTACAATTCTAGACAATAGCAAGATTTTTTTTTTATCGATATGCATGTAGTCTGCAGTCTCAGACGCGTTTTTTTAAGCCTTTTTATCCTGACGGTACTTATAAGTACCACTTTAATAAAACACCTATATATTCGTAATATGACTGTTTTTCCTAATGATATTCACAATGGCACAAAGAGTATTTCTGACTGCAGGCAGAATATTGCAAATTCAAGTACATATCCTCTTTCTTTGCATTGTAGGGATTTTACATTTGCCACGCTACATCCGAAATCCATTTTGCAATAGAATTGACATGCATGTTGTTCTTCATTTGAGTAATTTTAGTGGTTTATTGCCGGTTATTTAGTACTACTATTATTTTCTATCGTTTTCTATACTCTACAGGTGAACATTTCCTATATTTTATTTGAAGTTTACTATTTGAAATTTACTATTTTATTTTATATCATTGGGTAAAAAAATTATGGTGGTTACAGTTGCATAATTAACCACTAAAACACTATAAAAATTATTTTCCCCTTTCCTATGTTTATTCTGCACCAAAACTTATCCAATGATGCAAAAATACAATTAAAAAGTAGCTGAAAAGTTAATTCAGGATATAAAGGGTTAAATGGAAAATATTCGCATGAAACATGTTAGTCAGAATAACCCCACTACTCTTTCCCGTACAATACAATTTTTAAAACATATCAACATAAGAAACTACGGAAATTTAATAATTCAATAATAGCAAATTTCAATTCATTCTTCAATAAGAAGTTCAATTTTGCACAAGTGCGCAACACGATTACTGCATAAGAATGGTCCCCCCCCCCCCCCTCCATTTCTTTGGAAGCTCATGACATGCAAATGATCTCTTGGCACTACAGATATGGATGGCCTTCCTCAAGGCCGTAACCAATGGGAGGATCATCAGGTTTTGATCCCCCTCCGAAATTTTTTCAGGATGACTATAAATAAGCCATGAAGTATCAATCAAGAAAGTCAAAATGAAAAAAAAAAATCAACTACAATTAAATATCTTAAATAAAAATTCTATCAGCTAGCATATCTTTTTTTCTTTGATTACGTCAGCATGTTGAAAAGCAAATTGGTAGAAGATTCAAATAGATTCTCCAACTTGTTTAACCGGAACGCTTTAAGAATGCAACGAGCAGGGAAGACCGAGCTATGCTCGGTCAAAATTAAATTTGAGTTCAAATATCATGACCCATAACCAAAATGACCCACTAATTGAATTTTCTCGAACATGTGACTTAGCCCAACAGTCTTCTCGTGCCCGAAAACCATAGGATGCAAAATTTAGTGTAAATAGTCTGAGCCGATTTTAAGATAAAATAGCTTGACCCATAATGACCCATGACTAAAATGACCCACTAATCGAAATTTCTCGAACATGTGACCTAGCCTAATAGTCTTCTTGTTCCCTAAACCTGTAGGGTGCTAAATTTTTCAAATCCTCTGAACCGTTTTTAAGATAAAATAGCTTGACCCATAATGACCCATGACCAAAATGACCCACTAATTGAATTTTCTCGAACATGTAACCTAGCCCAACAGTCTTCTCGTGCTCGAAAACCATTGGATGCAAAATTTAGTGTAAATTGAGCCGCTTTTTAGATCTTGACCCACAATGACCCAGAAATGACCCACTAATCGAATTTTCTCGAACATGTGACCTAGTCCAATGATTTTCGCGTACCCGAAACTCGTAGATACAAAATTTAATCAAAATCGTTAGAGCCGTTTTTTAGATAAAATTAATTTGACCCGCTTTGACCCAAAAATGTCCAATTAATCGAAAGTTCTCGAACATGTGACCCAGCCCAATAGTCTTCTCGTGCCCGAAAATAGATACAAAATTTCGTCAAAATCGTTTGAACAGTTTTTTAGATACAATTAGCTTGACCATGACCCAAAATGACCCAAAATGACCCAAAATGACTCACTAATTGAATTTTCTTGAACATGTGACCTAGCCCAACAGTCTTCTCGTGCCCGAAAACCATTGGATGCAAAATTTAGTGTAAATTCAGCCGCTTTTTAGATCTTGACCACAATGACCCAGAAATGACCCACTAATCGAATTTTCTCGGACATGTGACCTAGCCCAATGATCTTATCGTGCTCGAAACTCGAAGGACACAAAATTTAATCAAAATCTTTAGAGCCGTTTTTTAGATAAAATTAATTTTACCCGCGTTGACCCAAAAATGACCCACTAATCGAAACTTCTCGAACATGTGACCCATCCCAATAGTCTTCTCGTGCCCGAAAATGGCCGGATGCAAAATTTCGTCAAAATCGTTTGAGCCGTTTTTTAGATACAATTAGCTTGATCATGACCCAAAATGACCCACTAATCGAATTTTCTCGAACATGTGACCTATCCCAATGGTTTTCTGGTGCCCCAAAACGGTAGGATACCAAATTTCGTCAAAATCGTTAGAGCCGTTTTTAAAATAAAATTTGCATATATATATATATAACCACACACAAGATTTGCTCGTATTAGAATATATGATGAGGGTCTAATTCCAAATATCCACAAATTAGGAAACGTAACCGTTTAGGCATATGCTCCTGGGAATACATTTCTGACAAAAAAACATTTTAAAATATACGTAAAAAAGCTTCAGAAATCTTTACTCTGGTTGACACTATTGTTGATACATTGGCGAAGTATAGAATCACCTTCAACACAAATGAAATTATAAGTTTCTTTGTAATCAAGAAGACTAAAATGCATATTCAATCTTCTTTTGTGATAAGTATTGGTTACTCGAATTCACAATAGATAACTTTTAAATAATTTTACCTTTATTAAAACTTTACAAAACAAATGTAAAATACGATAATAAGAATAAAATTTTTAACCTACAAATCCCCCTCCGAAATATTTTTCTGGTTACGGCCTTGGCATTCCTTTATGCTGGTAATCATGAAAAACTGAGCCTGCCGACTTGAATTTCTTCACTAGGTTAGATATGTAATTTATATGGGCGAATATTGACTCAAAACCAGTGTCGGCCCGTAGTTAAAATTGTTGGAAGTGCTACTCCAAAAAAAATTTTTCAACCATTTTTTTTATTATTACTATGTATAAAAATTCGTACATTTCACTAGAAAAATTTAACATAAATACCATTAAAAAAGATTTCTTGGAGACCTCAAGATGGCTTAAAAAGTAAAAAAAGTATAAGCCCTGGTTAATTAAACATCGGCGTAAAATAAAACATTTCAACAAAATCAGATAAAATATAAAATAAATCAAAAACTTGTTTTGAAAGAAATTATAAATATTAACAATTAAAGCAATATGAAAACTACATAGAAATATTTCTATATCTAGTTTGATTTATCTTTGCTCTACGGTGTCTTTTCAAAATAAAAATTCAATATTCTGTAAAAGTTTTAATAAATTTCAGAAAAAAATAATTGCAGAATTTATTAAAATAGTCTCTTAAAACAATATGCAAAATTTTACTAATCTATTTTAAATACTGTGCTACGAAATTACCATAAGCTTTATTCATAGCTATAAAAGAAAAATAATTAACCGTCGACACTGGCCTCCTATGTTTATCAAGTTTTGTCCAAATCAGTGAATAATTGTAGATTTGTATAAGTAACATACACGCACACACTCATTTTCATATGCAAGAGATAAAACATTTTAATATAACATTGTATGTTCTATACAGTTGAGCAGTTGAGTTATTGCATTAATACCTTCTAACGCCATTATATATTTTTATTATAAATTCGTTAATTCACTAATTTTCTTCAATTCACTATTTATTAAAAAGAAAAAAATGATCAAATAGCTTTTAAAACGAAATAGCACTAAAATTTACTCCATTTTTGCAAGAACCATTCATATGTCATAATAGTGTTCGGGACAGGTAAAAAATTGAACTTCTTATCTTAACATAGTATAAAACAAAGTCGCTTTTTCTGTCCCTATATCCCTATGTACGCTTAAATCTTTAAAACTATGCAACGGATTTTGATGCGGTTTTTTTTAATAGATAGAGTGATTCAAGAGGAAGGTTTATATGTATAATAACATCCATTAAATAGTGGAGAAATACTGTTATTTTTGAGGTTTTTAATGTGATGTCGTAAATAATTTCATTTTTTCCGCTTATACATTGCAAACGCAGGCTGAACCCTACAAGATTTATCAAAATAATGTACTAATTATTGTACACATTAAAAAGGTCTACAGAAAACACAAAGAGATGAAGGTTTTCAAGGTTAACCCGAAGCAAAGCGAGGGAGGGCCGCTAGTTAAAGAATAAATGGAAATTTCTTTCAAATTTCCAGTAAAAATTGGTTTATACAGAAAAATGCTACCAAAGAAAAAAAATTACAAATCGGCAAGATATTGTTAAAGCATGGATTTGATGCAAAGGATATTTAGGTCTTACGTCAAGGTTTAACATGGCAGTAAAGCGTTTCTTTGCAGAGTAGGACTTCTGGTGGACAAAACATCTAAAGAAATTGTTTACAATAGCTTCAACGGGTATGTGGGGGCTTTTGTAATCAATTTCGTGACGAGACTACAATATAATTTAAAAAACCCTAATTTAGATTTATTCAAATATAACTTATTGCGTACATGCATTCGGAGTGATGTGTTTATCTTCACATGAGAATTCTGAATTCGCCGACGACTGACTTTTTAGCTAATGTACAGTGTGGTCTAAATGTTGCCACTTCATACTTATAGTTTCATATTCATATACAGCGAGTTATCCGAATCTACTGATGATTCTGGTTTTTCGACACGTGCAAAGTGCAGCAGGATCCCAGTTACATTTATCTCTAAATTAAACTGCATTCTCATTTAAATTTCAAGTTTTTTTTCTTTCTTCTTAAATTCATATGCAATGAGTTAACTGTGTCAGCTAATGTTTTTGTGATTAATATCGAATAGATTTTTTTTTTTCAAGTATTTTTTTCATCCAGATTTTTTTGGCTTGTTTTTTTTTCGGTAATCAGTCCTGTTCTTCTCAAAATAATTCATGTTTCCTTATTTTTTTCCTTTCCACGAAAGTGACACTTCAAGCCCTGTTTGCTTCGTTCACGTAATCCTTGTATTAAACCTTACCCAAAACTAATATTCTAGAATATGCGGAAAAGCAAAGTTTAAAATAATGAGATTGAAAATAATTGCAGCAAGAAATTTCATCAACAAACTGACATGAGGGGGAAAAAATGTCAATATACTTTACTTGCACACAGAAAAATCCAAATGTTGTTATGCCAACCCAGCTGTGTATTGAGTACATATCGGGCAGGTTTTTTCTTCTATGATTTTCGAAAACTGCAGCTAAACCAACTGACGACATGACGAGAGCCGTTAAATGCATGGCTGCATGGATCCATTTCAAAATCCATTTTGGAAGGAAGTGCAAAACTCTGTATATTAAAATAGCTGCAAGTATAAAAATCAAAAATAAACTCTAGCAATCCTGTCTCAAAATCTGAAGTATAATCACTAAATAAGTACTATTTAGCATATGACACAGTCTCATTAGAAATAAAATAAAAAGAATTGAATCTTAATCGCAGGTAAATCGAAATGGTACTTAAAGGTGTTGCAACAACACTTTCGAAATCTAATGCGAAACAGTTGATATTGAAGTACCTTTTTCTCGGGAAATACCCAGGCGATCTCCATATTTTTTAAAAATAGTTTTAGCAGTATTTAAACTATAATTTGGGCATTCTGTAAGAAATTTAAATAAATCGGTCAAGGACGAGTATAAATCGCGCTCAAAGTGTTCCGTACATTAAATTTATTAATTACCATTTATCAATTAATAAACCCCTAATTTTTTCATAATTTTAGTTTCAGTAGATTCGGAAATAGGAAGGGGGGGGGGGTGAAAATTTTAATTTTTTTTTAATTAAATGTTAAATTATTTTAAATAATTTACATTTGAAAAGAAATATATATCAAGAAAATAATGAGCAAAAAATATTTGTAAGTTTTTAAAAATATACAAAAATTTGTGTCCCGGACTGCTTTAAAGTATAAGTGCATAAATATAAATTTTCATAAAATTTCTGCGAATAGTTTCAAAGATATTCAAAATTAAAAACTGAACTAATTTGAGAGGTGATCGTAAAAATTAAATCCGGTACTTTAAAGTTCAGATTTAAAAGAAAAGGTATTAATACTTTTAAATATTATCATTAGTATTAGAAAAAATGTTAAATAAATCATTTTTATATTACAATAAGTGTGACCACTGCTGCATTTATTAATATGCTTTTATGATAATAATCGTTTTATCTGTCCAATGACAATTGGTATTGGCGGTTTTATGAGGAAGGGGTAATGAAGGGGTAACTATACACCTTCCAGAATTTTTGAAATTTTAGAAAAATTGATATTTGGACAGAAAATGTCTAAAACATGCGAAATTTTTTCGTCATCGGAAAATTTTAATGTCTTTAATGCGCTCGTGTAACCTTTCTGAAACCTCCCTTACTGTTGTATCCCTCAAACTACAAAATTCGGGATTTTTTAATCATAACTCAAAATTTACTGGAGGGTTATCTATCCGCGTTATCTATAGCTTCTTAAAGCCTATTTCTATGATTACAATTTAATTGTGTGTTAATTTATTATAGTTACACACATTCATGCACAGAAATTTTGTCAAATAATGGGATTTTACGGCACGTAACTGTAATTATAATTAATTGCATACAGTTAAATTGTAATTACAATGCAGATAATTGCAATTACAAATTTGCACAACTCTGATTAATAATTAATAAACTACACAAATACAGTAAAATATAAATACTCGTTAGTGCAGACTTCGAAAGCAGGTCGCTTTTCATTGCACTAACCGAAGTTCGCATTAAGGGATGTAAGCATTTAAATGGTGTTGTATTCCCTTACGTTGAATAATTTGAATTCCGATGTCGCCAGAAATTAAATAGTTTACCAGTGTTACATGCTAAAAGAAAAATAAATTTGTTTAATTTGGTAATTTTAGCAAAAAAGTAAGTTAATACAAAAGAGTAAATTACTCAGGACAAACAAAGTGTGCAAAGAATTGTCGTACTTACATAATTTAACTTTAAAGTGTTTCCCCTTTTTTAAAGGGGGTGGGAGATTGTTGAAGAAAGGATCTTTTTACCACATCATTTTTTTAAAATATTGCGATACACTCGAAAATTTGGCCTGTTCAATCACACTTTGGTTGTTAATATCGACGAACAACCCACATAGCAAATTTTAAACCACTGACATTTTTGGTGGTGGAATGCTTCCTTTCTCTTTACCGTTGTCACTGACAGTTTTTTGATATCTCATTAACCAAAGTTTCTGTTGGATAAATGATGTACAAAAGCAGTTTCGGTTTTGCCCGGTCAATTTGTAAGAAAATTGACAGCATTATCCGATAAGCCGAACACATTAATCAATGTTCTTAACATTAATTCCAAATAGAAGATGGTGAAGAAAACGAAATAGCCCTCCTTAATCGGAGACGCATTAACGATAATCCACTGTATAAATTAAAAAACTGCATGAAAATCAGATAATTAAGTTTATCATATTTACTACTACAGTGTTAATAACACTAATTACAGAAATAAAAATATTAAAAATTAAGTTTAGGCACTCAAAATTTTACATCTATAAAATATAATAAACCTTTAAATTTGGGGAAATGCAATTTCAAGAGATTCCAAAAAGATTGGAAAGGCCTTGAACGGGAATTTTGTTAACATTAATTAGTGATGGGCATAATGATTATTTTGATTATTCGAATGAATCATTCGGGCATGTGCAGAAGCATATCTGTCAAACTTCAATTTTTTTTTATTCAATTACTACCAGAAATTTTGAAAAAAAAGAAAAAAAATAGTTTCTGCAGAAATTTTTTTTTTCTTTTTTTTTTCAAAATTTCTGGTAGTAATTGAATAAAAAAAATTTGAAGTTTGACAGATATGCTTCTGTGCATGCCCGAATGATTCATTCGAATAATCAAAATAATCGTTATGCCCATCACTAACATTAATAATATACCAAAATCAATTTTAAATAATGCATAATGTACTCAAAAGCGTGAACTTACCATCTCCGTAAAAGAAAACTAAGCCGAGAATCATTAAAAGGGGATGAAAAAAAAACTGTTGATTTGCATCACTGCTCCAGGCAAATCCACCGTATAGAGTACACCAGTAAGATACCAGAGCAACACATGCTATTCCAGCTAGCTGAGAAGCACCCACAGCTATCCAGAAAATCATATCATGACCACTTCTATAAGTTGGTGATGGCTCTATATTTTTCAATTTTTGTTCTTGAAAATTTTGTTTAGATTCTGCTGCAAAAAGTAAAGAATTGTAAAACTGCTTACATAAAAAATAGTTATAATTACAAAATCGTGTACTAATCATTTAAAATAAAAGGAAAAAAAATCGTTTGCAAATTTGGTCCCTCATTCGAGAGATTTTTGATGTGTGTGTGGGAGGAACATTTGTATAACTTACCACATTGACTAAAAATAAGTCCTTGATTATTACAGAATGTTCTCGACTTTTGAAAATAATTTGTTCGCATGGTTTTGCAAAATTCGCAGAATTAGCAAGGGGCAGGGGAGGGGTAATGTCCCTCCCTTGTCCTGCTCCTTGCATCTAACACATAATCTTAATTATCTAATTGTTCTAATTCCATGCCATTACCACTGAATAAGAAGCACAACTTTCTGATTTGGAGAAGTTCAATTTCCCTAACCTACAAGGCCGTAACCAAGAGGTATAGGGTATATGGGGTTACCCCCCCCCCCCCCACCACCACCATTCCCCGAAATTTCAAAGGTCTATGTTTATTTATCAAAAGTTCTGAACTACTCTTTAAAAAAATGTCACTATATTAAATATACAATATGGAAATTATTATAGTATAATAAATGTAGTGTATTCTTAATTCATAACACTATATTGAATACGCAATATAAAAACGGAAAACTGAATCCACCTCCTCCAAAGTATTTTTTAACTACTGGCCTGCCAACTAAATTTAAGTTCCTGTGTTATGCTTAGAAGAGCATTAATATATCATCTAAAGGTATCCTATTCAGGGACGCCATTTGGGGGTAAGCAAAGTGGGGCGCAGTTGCCCTCTCCACCCCCAAAGAGTTTTATATTTAAAAAAATGTATCAGAGGTCAGACAAAAAAAAAAAATATATCAATTTTTAAAAAAAATGTTCAAAAGCTAAAATTACTTGTCATATTTGAGTACAATAAAACATAAGCATTAAATAAACACTTTAACCACAAAAAATAATAATTATCAAAAAAATATATTTTCTAAAGTCTTGCTATTCCAATATTTTCAAAGACATACATCATTAATGAGTACTTTAGCCAATTTTAAAATGGTATGTGAGGGGAAAAAAAACTGTTAGCTGCTGCGTCTCGGCTGTGTACAACTTGATCAAAAGAAACTCGACACCTTCAGGGCTAGAATTTAAAGGGTGAATCTCTCACTTTAGTCTAAAATTTAGGGGGAAATATTCTTTTCTTTTTTGGGGGGATGGGCGGGGTTTTAACTAAAATTTTTAATTTTTTAGATTTTTTTTTCCATTATTAGTGTCACATTATATTTACTGCTATCATTACAATGCTATCAAATCATTTGCTTTATTAAATTATATTATATACAGTATACTCTCTAAAAATCTCCACAGTCTGAAACTGGAATCCTGAGCTAATCCGGCAAAGAAATTTCGTCTACTCGAACCCTAAGTGAATCCATATTTTAATACATTTATCGATAAGTAGTCTACAGTTTTATCGCTTATGTACAAAAATGAACACATATACAACCATTTAAGATTCAAATGTATAGTTTTTTTTTTGTTTTTTCCTCCCATTTGAAAAATATACACGTCTTCCTTTTGATAAATAGGGTCATCCCGAACCCGACCCGAAAGAGACAAACTACAGCCCGAAAATCTTAAAGTCAATCCGATCCGCAACGAAAAAATAGCGTCAGCCTGACCCTACCAGTGGTTCGAGTAAAACCGTGCTACCCGACCCGATGCAAGACTAATTTCGAGTGTACCCGAAACCCGCCCCAAAAATTTTCATCGTCCCGAACCCGACATACTTCAACCCGAATGAACGAAATTTAATCCATACTTTATTACGATTATGGAAAAGCAGTCTACAATTAATATCTCTAATTATCAAATCAATATATCAATTTTATCTTTATACAAAACATTGTACATATATATACTCATTAATGTTCAAATATATAGTTTTTTCATCTGAAAAATATTCAGGATTTCTTTGAAAAATCGTGTCAACACGAACTCGACCCGAAAGAGACAAAGCTCAACCCGAATCCGAAACAATTAACCCTTTGATTAAGGGCCAGGATTGGCGACTATTTTTATATTCAATCGTACACAATTTCCAATGGAACTTATGCAGGTGATGTCACACGCCAGAGCTGTCGGTATCGTGATCCAGTATTCTAGCAACAGTACCGCCAGAATACCAGTATGCGCAGCCGCAAGCATCGCTAGCAGACGAGTTTTAGCCTCAACCCAGGTTGCATGCATAAAATTTAACCGAAATTTTCCAAATTTAACAAATATTCTGGATAAAGAACAACATTTTGAATTTATATTGCAATATATTAAATACCTATTGCTACAATAATGAATTGTTTATCTGTATTATCAAAAGATCATTAATAATGCATACTCCTTAGAACGCTATCCTATTGTTCAAAAGTAAATACCGCCAGCAGACGAATTTTAGCCTCGAACTCAGGTCGCGTGCATAAGGTCCATTTGTGGTACATTTCTCTTGAAAATATCCTATATGGCAGAGATTATATTTCAAAAAGTAGTACTAATAGAATAATAATCGCGCGCACAAAGGATTCCGTACAAATTTATTAATTACTAACTGCAATATTACAAAAAACGTTGCTAAAAGAATACTCGACATACCTAGTAATGTCTAAGAGATGGGAAAATATGGTAGACGCAAGACATTTGAAAAACAAATCTTAAAAAAATATAGATAGTTAAAGTATCAGAACTGTTCAAAAGACAATATACTCGTATACGTAAAACAATACCACACATCATAATCGAATTCTATTGGAATGAAAAACAATGAATATTTCTCACTCTAAAACAAAGACCTTGCACAAAGTTTAAACTTGCCAGAGTGCCAAACACGTTTCGGAATGAGGTCGCAGAGTTGCTTACGAGAAGTCACCTGCCAATCATATTTCAAGTAACAGTAGACAATTTTAAGACGATTTTCAAAAAGAAAAATAAATCACGCTGAACAATGCAAAACTTTGACTCATTTTTAAACATAAAAGCATGATACTTGCAAGCATGATCATTAAAGTGATTTGTAATAGAAAAGTTAAAGTCTTTTCATTATAAATGAATTACATATTGAGTTATAAGCAACTGTTATCTCAAAACTACTTACTTTTAAAGTCTTGGAATTATTTTATGAATTATTTTTCAATAATTTCCTTCAATTATTGAATTCAATTGGAATGAAAAACGTTGACTATTTATCATTATGATTCGCCTTACCTAAAACAAAGACAAACTTTAAACTTGGCATTGCGCCAAGTGCGCTTCGAAAGGAAGTCGCGAAGTTGCAATGCCGCTTTGGTCCGTGCTGCGTTTTTCTAGATAGGATTTTAATTAACCTTTAAAGACACAGGTGGCGTACTGAGTGCATCATTCAATGAAACCAATTGCGAATTCTGGAAAGTAATTACGTGGTTAATTCTAATTAAATTAGTCTTTTTTTTAATAATTTGATGTTTATTGCTTGTATACTACTACCTGGCATCGCATTACACAAATATATCAGTAAAAGTTGTTATTTAAGCTGTAAAAGCTGATGGCGTATAGAGAGCGCCGCGTCTTTATGTCTGTACAAGCCGTCCGTGTCTTTAAAGTTTATAATATATCGGCTAATTACCAACAATTTTTCTCACAAATCATTATCAACAATCCTTGGATGCCTCTGCGTTCATAGATATCTCGAGCGCCCCTCATCTCCATCCGCTGAGCGCCCGCAAAGTAAAGTTTGTGTGTAACGGAAAAATGTGATTTTCTAAAAAACTATGTGACTTAGACTAACGCTATAGTTTTCCTGCAAGATTTAATAAACTCCTACTACCCCTAATTTTTTCATAATTTTAGTTTCAGTAGATTCGAAAATAGAGTAAGGGGGAATATATTTTTGTAGTACATTTTCGACAATTTCTCTAAAAATATACCTTAAAACTAAAACAAATTTATTTTTGAGTTCGGTGTTACGAGATCTTTCTAACGATATACAATTTTTTTTCAAGTAACTTAAATATACCCCCACCCCCCTAAATTTTTCCTAAAAATATTTGTGGATGGCTAATAATCTATAAATATGTGGGTCAATAGCCATTATAATTCTGCCAAGTTTCCACGTTCAACACTTTTCGAGAAAAACGGCTGTGACAGACGGATGGACAGACACACGAGTAATCTTATAATGGTTCCGTTTTTACTGTTTAAGTACAGAACCCTAAAAAATAGTTTACTGGGACGTGCATGTCGATCATAGTAATGTTTAAAGCCAATCTGACCCGCAACGAAAAAAAGCAGCGTCTACCTTACTCGACCCATATCGCAAATCCGGTCAGGTCGGGTTCGGGTACAATCGGGGTGCCAGACTCAATGCAGGACTTTTCCCGAGACCAAAGGTTTTGCAGATTTTTGATTTGTATAGCTTTTAGATCATAATCTGAAGAGGAAGGCAGAAAATGATTAAGAAAATTTTTTACTGCTAGAAAATCGTTACTGAAAATTCTGTTATCCCTATATGGATCACAGAATTTGCAAATTTTGTGACCTATTGATGATGTTTGTACACTAATTACTTTTCTGATTGTGACCGATTTTTCCGTAACCATTTTCCGAAATTCGCGATTTTTCTCTGCGATCAATTAACAAATTTCGCTATTTGTTTCCGCAATCTTTTGATGAAAATCGCTATTCTTTTCCACGATATTTTATTGAAGTAGGTGATATTTTTATCGTAACTGACTGACAAAGTGTGCGATTTTTTCAGTGACTGTGACGAAATTCTCGATTTTTTTGCGCAACTGTTTAACTAAATTCAGGATTTTCTGCATATCCTTATGAAGATATTCACCCCTTTTTTGCGCAATCATTTGACGAAATGTGAAATTTTTTTCGCCGACCGATGGACAAATTCGATTTTTTCTGCGACAAACTCTTGAAATTGGGATTTTTTTTTTTTTTCCGCGGCCGAGTGACGAAAATCGCTGTTTCTTTCCACGGTCTTTGACGAAATTCTCAATATTTTCCCACGGTCGTTTGAGGAAGTTAGCTATTTTTCGGCGACCACTTGGCGAAACTACCTATTTTTTACAAAACCAATTGGCAAAATCCGTGATATTTTTTCCGTGACCGATTGATTTTGCGAAATTCCACAAAAAAAGAAGAAATATCGCGGACTTCCACGAAAATGAAGAAATATTCGCGGAAGAATCACATGCCTGTGAAAGCAGTTAAGGGGTCATTTTTTATTGTGCAGGATTTTCCTATTTTATGCTCCATTTGCGCAATCCTGCACATTATTTTAATCCTTGTCTCTCAAAGAACCCCTCCACCCAAGAAACTTTTGAATGGAATTAATCATTTTCTCATCACCAATCTTTATACATTTGCAATGAACAGAATTTTAAAATCCCATTTTAACTAAAATTGAAGAAAAGCGAAGTTTAAAAATACTAACTTATAAACCATAGCTTGAATTTGAAAAGTACATTTTCTGTATTTAAACTTATTCAATTCCTTGAGGATTATTCAAATAAGGATTTATTCAATTCCTCCAGTCATTAATTTTGGAAAAATCTATTTTGGGAAAATATAACCAAGCGAAAGAATAATCCGTAGACTATTTATTCAATTCCAAAATTTTATGTCGATCTAGTAAGAAATTATTTTTCCACCTGTCGAAGCGAACGCAGCCCCACGTCACGTGGCGACAGTAGTCTGAGCGCCAGATGCCCATTGTAGTCTCTTTACTCATGTAAACAAGCGGACCTGTTTAAAATGTGAAACACATGTTATATAGCATCGTTTTTCATCAATGTAATTTACATTTTATTTCATTTCAAATCTTTAAAGTCGTTTTTCTCTAAACTACATTTTTTAAGTCGGTGGACATGATTACAAACAAAGTTCTTAACGGATTTCAGTGAAACTTTGTGAAATTTTAGCCATTAAAATTATCTTGCCCTTGGACGATAGAATTTAATATCTGATCACAATTAATATTTATTATGCACTTTAGAATAGCCAAAATTTAGACAAAAAAATAGCCTTTTCCTTCCAAAAGTCGTCATTTTGTTTGCAATCACCATAAATTAATTTCCTTCGTTCGAGGGCAAGTTTATTTAATATGTAATATGCTTTGTTTCAGATAAGCGGTTTCCGAGTTATCCTGTCCACCACACACCATTTCCGCTGAGAGATGCCCCTCGGAAGTGGGCCGTAACTGCGCTATTTTTCATTAATTTGTACACAAAAATTTATGAATAAACTTTAAGACTAAAGTATTGGAAAGTACTAATTGTTGTTTTTATCTAGTGTATACTTTTGGAGAAAAAAAAATGACCTCCGATCGGAGGCCGCGACTGGAGGTAACACCTCTTAATTCGTCATCCCTATCGATTGGCATGGACGATGGATTTACTCACCGTCGAAAGAGCTTTCTTTCTGTCGAACTCGATATACACCTGAAAAGAGAAAAAATAAGAAGAGAGAAAAGAGAAAAATAGTCAAAAACATTTATTCATTTTTAACCCGTCATTGGTCGTGTCTTTTTGGACCGTCATTGATCGCATGTGGGCAGGCCCCGATCATGACTAATTGGAGCCCTGGGCAAAGATAAATTAGAATGCCCCATTATAATTAGATAAATTAGATAAATTAGAATGACCAACTTTTATGAATGTCTCAAAAACATAGCTTGAAAATTCTGATAGTAATCGTCGATAGAATAAGCTCGAAATTCGCTGTTCCCAAAAGGAAGCAAAAAGATGAGGGGTTCTATCAAATATAGAATGAGAGACACTTCATTCTTATTATGTCAACTTTCATAAGCTAGTACATTTGGATACAACCCCTCATCTTTTTACTTCCTTTTGGGAACAGCGACATTCGAGCTTATTCTATCGACGATTACTATCAAAATTTTCAAGCTATGTTTTTGAGACTTTCATAAAAGTTGGTCTATACATTTAGCTAATTTATTATGCACAGTATATTTTGATTGAATCCGCGCATGCGCAGTGAAACAATATTTAGTAAACCTGCTCATTTTTCATACAATTTTTATTATTTTTTAATTCTGATTGCAGGGTATTGTGTATAATTTTGTTTGTCATATTTTCTGAAAATAACTTGTTTTTATATTAAAAACTTTGCAAATTATAAGCAAAAAACTTTGTAAAATTTGGGACTGTTTTTATAAAAACGTGAATTTCTCTTCGAGTATACATGCTATCTTCATAAAAATGAACCCAAATAATTACAATAAGCCACTTAATCATAAACTACAGTTTGAATGCTTTTTGCAATATTAGTTTTTACAGGGTTATCCAAAAGATATTCGTTTTTCTTCAATTTGTTGACGGCCCGTTTCGGGAAAAAATCTTTGCGGAAATATATGACGTTTATCATGTTGTTTACACTCCTGAAGTTTCAGGATAATTCCTCATGTATCTTTCCAGATATTTAATAAATTATAATAAAAACAACTGCGTCTAATAATTTGGCCAGGGACTGTATATTATTCCCAATAAGTATTAAGTTAAAAAGTTTAGTTAACACATTCTTATCAGGTCAAAGACCTTTTTTAAAAAAATAAACACATTCATTGATAGATAGTGCCGTCGTCACTTCAAATTGTATACACATTTTTCAATGCAAAATATTCGATTCGATAACAATTATCGTGGTTTTTTTTAATGCGATTTTTATAATCAGCGCTTTGGCATTGTAAAATTAAGCATAATAATATAAACAAGAATTATATTAATAGAAATAAAAACTTGTGCATTCAACTGCACTTTTTTATATCTTACTCCCAATAGCGTTTCTAGGGTGGTGCAAGAAGGGGGTGGGAGCCCTGAACGCAGTTGCTATAACGCGCTAAATTAAGAATGTGTTTTGTTCTTGTTTAGTTCTTTCTTATATTTTTTTATAGCTTTTCCCCCCAAAATATGCATCAATTTCTTTTGCAATATACTATGTATATAAATTGCTTTTCATCATTTAACTACATCAACTGTATACAGTACAGTTGCAACTGCAGCTAGTGTGTACGTGTACTGTGTATAAAAAACAGTTCTCCTATTAATTCTCGTTGTTAACTGAAATTATTTGGCTTTTTTTTTTTTCTCGTGTACATGATATTTTATTTTATTATTATTTTTTTTTTAATATCAACTTATAGAAAAGAGGTATTTTTGGAAAAAAAAAAATTTTTAACATTATTAGTGGTAATTGAATCCACTTTGCCACTAGTATGATGTGCCTGAATAGGCGACTAAAAAGGAATCAGGGGAACCAAATTACGTCTGACAAAAGGCACCATTTTTTATTATTATTTAATTTTTGGTAAGTGGCAATTGAAATAATTATAAAAATCCCTGACGGCTCGGCCTACAGGCACAGGTAGATTTCGAAGACGCAGACCGTGGGGCGCCTGCTTGTTGGGAATTGCGGAATAAATAACCTTTTTGCCATGATACGGCAGTTAGAACCGCCCACTTCGAAACCTAACTTGTTTGCAGGTGGAGCCGGCAGGGTTTATTTTTATTTATTTATTTATTTATTTATTTATTTATTTATTTACACTGAGATTCCGAAAAACATATTTTTAGAAAAGAAAATTTGCCGCCCGTCTGTGTGTCTGTAAACGCTCTATCTCCCGAACAAATTGAGATAGAGACTTGAAATTTGGTATGTACTTAGTATGTAATAATGGGAAGACGCTTATTGAATTTCAGTAACCTCGATTATCCGGAAATATTTTTTCGGACTTTTGAAATATCCGTTCTGATAAAAGGTATATAAAACTTTTCGAAATTGTTTATTTTCAGGAGTGAATATAAAAAGACAAAAAAAAAATTGCATAAAGCATGAAGTTGATCGTATAATTAGTTGCCGAGATATTTGTAATGCTATTATCCACACTCTTCGATTTTTCATGACCCTGTACTTCATCCAAATTTCAATTCAAAGATATATTTTAATTGGAAATGAGACGCTTAATCAGACGCAATAAACCATTAGTTAATATTATCATTTTTGGAGTTATAATGATGTTTCTTTTACGCAATTCAGTAATAGAGCATTTAAAGTTTATGACGTCATCTAGCCACGTATTTATTCGAATTGCAATGCATTTTATAAGTAGTTTACACATGTTTTATTTTAATATTTTATATTAAACATATCCATGATAGGTAAGTATTACGGTGGCACCCAACGACTTAGTTTTTATCCTCTTGGGCTCGAATATGAGTCTTCTTGGCTCCTAGCAAATAATATAGGTATTGGATGGGTGCCCTCAAAATATAATATTGGTAAAAATTAGTGTTTCATAGATGAATACCTAAAAGATAAGGCCTCTCTTTCGGCAGAAAAAATAAATTATGTGTGTTTACAAGAGTCAAAATATCCGATGTCAAGAAATTTTGAGAACTTTACCTCGAATAATCGAGTAAGAAGTCTGTGAATAAATTTTACCTTCAACTCCAAACTTATAGTCTGACCTGCTCTGAAACGCATACAGTACTTATATAAGAAACGATTTTTTTTTTTTAAAGGCTTTTTCTAAAATAAATAAATCACATAATATTTTCCCTATCCTTGCATTTAAAATATTTTTATAATGCTTAATGAATGTTATATTAAACAGTATAATGACAAAAAATAGTCATGGGAAAACAAATGTTATCATACTCAAGCATACGCATGACATTAAAATTACTTTAATATAAAAAAATATATTCATTTATGATGCATTAATACATGTTTTGTTGTGTTTGATAACACATTGGTATTGTTTCATCATTTATAAACATCAATTTTTTTTCTGTAAAGTTCTTTAAAAAATAATAGAAATAAGTAGGATTTTTTTCATTTATAAAGACTTGGTTTTCATTAGACTGTAACAGTAAACTTTGGTGACTATAATTTTTAGCTGTAAAACTCAGATAACTCTGAAATTTTCTATTGTTTAAATTGCATATGAGCCTGTCCAATTTCATTATTGTATTCTTAATTTATGACAAACTAGCCCAAATATGTACATAAAATTTAAGTTTTCGCTTTATTAACGAAGCTGTATAGTTCCTAAAATTAATATATTTTAAAATCTGACAGTACGTTTGCGTTTCTTAGCTATTCCTTTGAGAATAGGACGAATTACAGATTGAAAAAAAAAAAATACTTGTAATGCCCGAAGATGCCGTAAAAATTCGAAAATTCAAAATATTTTCAGAAATATACATTTTTAAATTTTAATACAATTTTTTCAATGCAAGTTTAATATTCCATTATTTCGGAAACAAAAAAAAACTGAGAAAAAAAGAAATAATAAAAATTATATTGTATTATTTCGTATAAGTTCATGAAAATGCTTTTTCCATTTCACCAGCTCCGAAATTAGAAGACAAATCTTCAAAGAACAAAATCTTTTTGACAAATAACGTCATTAACATCGTGCATTTTTACTGACGAAACTGTAACATCTTCTACAGCTGGATCAAAATCACATAATCTGCGAAATGTAATTTTCGTAATTTTTATTTAATTTAGATTGTAAGCATGACTTCTTAGATGAAATTTATTAATAAACACGTGAATTTTTACCTTGCTAACTAAGCTTAAACCGAGAGTGAAAATGTCAAAGCCGGGAATCGAACCCGGACCTTTGGAATAACAATCCAATTGCTCTACCATTGAACTAAGAGGACGATACCCACCTTTGGCATCTCTCACTTATATGTCGGTAAATAATCAACACAAAATGGATATGTTATCATGAGAGCGCAAACCAAGTAGTTTTAATTAATTTTTCAATTAATTTTCAGCAATGAAATTCGCCCGAAATCATTGAATAATGAACATGTGAATTTTTACCTTGAGTAATAAACAAGTAATTAGAAAGATAAAAATTCACATGTTTATTTTTATTATTCAATGATTTCGGTGAATTTCATTGCTGAAAATTAATTGAAAAATTAATTAAAATTACTGAAATTTAGTATTTAATAAATAATTAGAAATCTTTTATGAATGTACAATAAAATTAGATTATTTTCCCAGAAAAAAATCGAAAATTTTAATGCAATGCAAATGCAATATGTCGGGTTGCTTGGTACTCAACTAGTATTGTTTTAGTTTCATTTATAAACACTAGTTGCAGCAAGCTTCTTAACCCTTTTCGGCACAGTGGTCCCACTCTGGGAACACCTAATTTTAATTCCAAACTTGCATTCGGCACCAAGAATATTTTAATAAAATTTTGTTTCTACAACGGAAGCTTAAAATAAGGAGTTCTTATTTTCTAAAAAAGTCGTTTGTAAATTCCGGTGTCAGTCAGTAATTTCACATTTTACGAACAGAATTTGTCTGTGCCGGAAAGGGTTAAGTCACGTATGTTGCCCCAAAGTCTATCTTCAATCTTTAATGATTCATCTATGGAAAAACAACTTTGTACTGTACATAAAGAAATACTACACTGCAAAAAAAAAAAAAAAAAAAAAAAAAAAAAAATTGATTTTACGGTTATAATACTGGCATCCCAGCTGCCAGTATTATACCGTAAAATTAACAGTAATAAACAGTAAAATAAGCAGTAATACGCTACCGTGCATGAACTTTTTTTGCAGTGTATAAATACTATTTATTATATTTC
This sequence comes from Maratus michaelseni, assembly GCA_963931845.1. Lineage (NCBI taxonomy): Eukaryota > Metazoa > Arthropoda > Arachnida > Araneae > Salticidae > Maratus > Maratus michaelseni. The sequence goes on along the minus strand of OZ007594.1, from coordinate 158,161,405 downwards.
TAACGAGTAAATCGGCATATGAGAGGTCTCAATGTTAGTTCAGCACCGCATTTTTGTCATGAACTCATTTAAAATTTTCATTTCTTTCATATTAGTATTACTAAGCAGTTTCCAGAAATTTTATTCTTGCCAACTGTACGATTGCAAACGATGATATTCCAAGACTGTTTATTTTCAATGAAAACTTGTACTATCAGGGGGAGGAGGAGATGTGTGACACCCCTCTCCCCCAGTTGTCACATTAATTTGATAATCGTAACTCTCTAGAATTCAGTATTTTTGTATTTTATATCGTCTAAGATTATTAAAATATTAATTTTGTGATATCACTACTAATAATTAGATCGAGTGATTAACTATTCTAAAATATTTTATCAATTTACTAGCAAAAGCCGAGTTTTTGCAAGTGTGGTTTTTGAAATATTCCAAGTGGTATTTGTGTGCCTATTTCCCTTAGAGAAAATTGTACTGCTACGGATAATTTAAAAATTACTAATTAACCCACATTTTGATTAAAATTCATTCTTATACTGCATTACGCGAACATGAGACTTAAATGAATGAGAAAATCTAAAATTGATTTCAAATAAATCGTAATTTAGAATGTTTTTTTAATGTTTTCCCGCTCATTTCCTTTTTCATTCGAAATTTCGAATTTTTTAGAAACCGTTCAATTTACATCTTAAAAGTAACCACCATGACAAATTCTAAGTTTCTATACCAACTGTATCGCAGAAATCGCAAAGAATGATTTTTGCTCCTCACTCTTTTCAAAAAGTTTCCAATCCCAACAATTTCCGATTGTTGGGATTGCATTTTAGAAAGTTTTTTGAACGTTTGTCACTCATTTCACCCTTTTAAATTTCATTTTTTTTTAAACGCATTCTTAGCGAGCATTTACATCTTAAAAGCAACTATCACGCCAAATTTAAATATTTTAGCCCCAATAGTATTGCAGAAAACGCAATTTCAGAACCTTTTATGCTCCTGCACCCTTTTAGGGCCCCACCAGTGGCTGAGAGGTTGTGCTCTCGAAGCTGGTAGACGGGAGGTGCTGGGTTCGATCCCAATCGCGCCCGTCGGCCTAATCGTTCGGAGTTTTCGTGGTTTTCTTCGAGCCGTGGATTTATCCATGCGTAAATACGGATTAGGTTCCCTTAGAAAGACCCCCACGAAGGGCACTCCCCCCGGGCCTATATCCCTAGTGTAGATAATTGGCCGTCAATAATCAACCCAACTCAACCTGCACCCTTTTAAATTTTGAAATTTGTAAAACTGTTCTGGTCAAGCATGTAACGTCTTAAAAGTAACAGATTTATCAACTTTTTGCCTAAACAATTCTAAATAAATCGAAATGTAGAAAGTTTTTAGAATGTTTTCCGCTCATTTCACACCTTTAAAATTCTAATTTTGTATAAACTGTGTATACCAAGCATTTACATTTCAAAAGTAACCACCATGCTAAATTCCATGTTTCTAGCCCCAATAGTATAGCGCAGAAATTACAATTCTAGAACGTTTTTTGCTGCTACGCCCTTTTAAATTTCGAATTTTTAAAAAACTGTTCTGTGCAAACATTTACATCTCTAAAGTAACAGTCATGCCAAATTTCAAGTTTCTATCCCTAACAATTAAAAATAAATCGTAATTTAGAACGTTTTCCGCTTATTAAACCCTTTAAATTTTCGAATTCTCAGAAACCGTTCTTAGCAAGCATATATCTTTAAAATAACCTCCATCAGTATCACAAAAATGTCAATTTTAGAAAAAAAAAAAATTTCTCCTGCACCCTCATGGGAATACCGACAGAGGCCTTTATTGAAGCAGCGATTTTCCCTATCATTTTGCTACCATTATTTTTTTTAATCAGTTATTTAGTTACAGAAATTACCCCTACAAACACAGAAACGTTTCTTTCTTTATAACAATGCCATATAGATTGATAATCTTAAATTTTAAATTTATTTGAAAATAACTAATTGAGTATCTCAATTTTTGAATTGCTACGCCACAGATTCCTCTTAATAAGATTAATCGTGCAATTGCTTATAAAATTAGACTTCTTAAATTTGTAATGTAATGATTCTTGTTTGTTTACAGGATTTTGATTTTCCGTGACATTGAACGAATTACAATGTCTAATAGTTTGTTTTCACAAGTCGCGTGTTTGTACTTCAAAAACAGTATCTATTTCACGGTTATTATAACAATCTGCCGATAAATTGAAACAATGAAATCAAATTCGGAAACAATAAGTAAATGTAGCATGTGTTTCTTTGATATGTTATAAAGTCCATCTGGGAATGACTTCAAATTTTCATTGATGTTTTTAAATGTTGATAAATTTAATAAACTTTAATCAAGTGACGCAGCAAAATTCTTTTTTTTAGGGTTTCGGTCATCTCACGAAACCCCATTGCTCCCGCTTCGTTGTCTGTCTGCCACAGAGCCGGTTCTCAGAAACACTAACCAAAAATCCAAAAAAACAACGCTTATTACTTAGAGGCATGAAAATTTGCGTACTTATAGCTGAATACCTACAATGAAGCTTAAAATATTAAAATTTGAAAAAATCGTATTATTTTAATATAGAGAGATAAAAACCCAAAATTCTAACAGCCTTTTCCTATTAAATTTAAACATTTTTGTTATAGCAGTTGCCAACAATTAAAAATCCACAATAAAATTCTTTCTACAATGATTAATTTTCTATTGAAAGATTTCCACGTGAAAAATGAAAATGAAATAAAAAGTTTCACCAATTGAAAAAAAAAAAAAAAAGATTAATATGACGTCATATTGGTAATAGCGAGGCTAACGAAAAAGAAAGGCTACCGCGGTGCTTTACGCGTATCTTTTTTTACAGACCCCAGGAGTCACGTGATGCTCGAATCCATCAATGCAGGTGTACGAAAACAGCATCACGTCACTCTAGCGGTCTGTAAAAAAAAAGATAAGTGGAATGCACCGCAGTAGCCTGTCTTTTTCTTTAGCCTCGGGCAATAGGGTAATAAAACGGAAATTTTCAAACATTTCTCAATAATACAACGAGTATGAGTATGTGTAAATACAGAATGCAGCTTAATATGACGTCATTAGAGAATTAAAAAGAAAATTAATCTGACGTCATATTGGAAGTTTAAAGGATTTTTCAAATGTTTGAGAATAATACAAAGAGTATCAACATGAGTAATAGAGAATAGTAAATATATGAGTTTGATGAACATATTGCATCATGATAAAAATCCTATTATGGAAATATTGGCATATTTTAACATTTTGAAGGTCTCTATACAACATGTTTAATTTTGAACTTGATTTTTTTAATATCATAATATCACATTTAGTCCACATGACAGATGTTATTATGACAGAGTATAATAGCGGGCTTCGCCCGCTATCGGACCGGTTCAGATATTCGGGGAAAAAAAAAATAATAATAACGAGAAAAATAGACGGGTAAATTTTTACTTTATAGAAAACATGACTTTTTTTTTTTCTTTTTTTTTTTTTTTTTTTTGGAAAATGAAATTTATTTGAATTTATTAAAGAAAGGATAAAGTGTTTTGAAAGGAATATTAAACGAAACCTTTGGTGAAATCTTCGATCACACTTACCCACTTGTTTTCTTTTCTTTCTACATTACAAAAATTCTTAATAGGTCTTGTTGAAACCTTTACTTAATTGACTTCAGGTGGCAGCTGTTTAAAGGAAAATATACACGTATCGCGCATTTTTTATTTACTTTGCTGAGATTATTCAATATTTACTACCAATATTAGTTGAAAACTTTCTAAGCACTGAACAAAGTTGATAATTAGGCAACGTTTCAAAAGAAAAAAAATACATAAGACATTCTGTATTATTATAAAATTGTTCAAAAATGTTCATTTATCATTCACATCATTCAAGAGAGTTTTCAAGGGAGGGAGGAGATATTACAAACTTGAGGTTAGATTTAGAATCCCCCTTCCCCAGAACAGCTGCATATAGTACACATAGATATAACGGCCGCCATTATAGCGACTTCCTCATTATAAAGACCGATCGAAAAAGTCCCAATTAGGCTACGTTTCAAAAGAAAAAAAACATAAGACATCCTGTATTATTAAAATAATGTTCAAAAATGTTCATTTATCATTCACATCATTCAAGAGAGTTTTCAAGGGAGGGAGGAGATATTACAAACTTGAGGTTAGATTTAGAATCCCCCTTCCCCAGAACAGCTGCATATAGTACACATAGATATAACGACCGCCATTATAGCGACTTCCTCATTATAAAGACCGATCGAAAAAGTTCCATATGTAATTATCCACACAGCATTATTTTTATATCTAATAGAACGAACAATTACACCAAAAATTCTCAATTTTCTAATATAACAAGCCTTTCCAGCTTTTTTACCAATAGTTGTTTGAAAATGTGTATTAGTAAGGTTGGGTATGCTAAGAGTTTTTCAAAAACAGAAAAAATTCCATTCCCTTCTTAAATTTAACTATTCTTTCCTTATACATAGATGAAAAGTATTGTCGTACATATCTATTTTGAGGCAAATACACCTTTTGTGTCTAGAATTATTGCAACAGATCTCTAAAAAGATTTACTGGATATAAAACTGCTTGTCTCTTTATTTCTAATATTGTTCAGTAAGGAATACTTTGAAACTTATAAAAGATAATTTTTGACCGTCGGACTCATTGAAATTTGCTAATTTTCATTCATTTTATATCCAGAAAAGTTGTAAAAGAATAATTTATGTATTAGTATGACCCCCCCCCCCCCCTCCCAAGTAGTTGCAAAGCGCCCATAATAGTCTTAAATATACCTCTAAAATCAGTGTTGAATCATTTTATATTTTTAAACGAAAATCTTTCCAAACGAACCTAATGCTGGAGGCCCCACTGCTTTCGGGGGGCCTTCGACATCAGCAACGTATACCTTCTATTTTGTATGATTTTATATTTTTAAATTATGTTCCGCCTTTTATTTATTTTTATTTTTTAAATAATCTAATTTTATCATATACATAATGGCAATTTTATAACTTTAGATAGAACCATTCTTAAGAGGACCAAGATTTTTGAAAGGACGAAAAAAAAGCATTTTTTGTTATTATTTTTATAACCTTTGAACCTTTAACCATGTCGTAGAGTTGGGTGGGATAGAAAATTTCCTAAATTTACGGACAGTAAATGTTGATGCGCGAACTGCCGATACCTGACAAGGGGTGAAGTTTTCAGCTCAATTTTCTGGAAACATAGTTTTTCAGCGTTTTGCCACGATAACGGATTTGCATGTTTATTGTTTTAAAAATAAAGAAATTAAAATGAGCTACAAAATATACCTGAAAAACAATTTTTTTTCCCCAAGTTATACTTTTGAATTTTTTATTATAACTTTTGTTTTACTTACTTTTTTTTTTTTTTGGTATAATTCAGGGCTAACATAAGCAATATAAAGAAGAAATGACAACTAAAAAATATAGAAGCCTAGACTAGTTTTGCAAGATTATTTTTGTATTTGAATTTTAAAACATTTTTTTTTTTTTTTTCATTTTAACAAATATTTTTTATTTCTACAAAACAAATAAATAAAAGTAATAGTCTAGATTGATTACTAGCTTCGTAATCCACGATTAAACTTAAGTCAATTTCCTTCGTTTCAAATATTTCTGGTTCCCTTAAATCGGTAAAAAACAACATTCTAGATTGCATAATCTGATACTTGCATTTATCGGCAGCAATTCACTAACATTATCTAAAAACAATGGATTTATTTTCACGGTAGTGTGTTATATAAACAGAAAATTAAAAAGTAAAATCGAATAAATACTTTTGAAAAAGAATTCCTGGAAATGCTTTTGTGACATTTTTATTGATTCGGTTTAATTTTTCACAATTTCTATTTGCACTGAATAACATTCCATAGTCGCATATTTCAATCTATCTACGACAGTTTAAAACAAACAGTATGTAGTAATTTATACAATATGTTATCGAAATTAGCATTTTTTAGCTTTTTTATATTAGTAGTATTATTTAATTTATTCTTGGATTAGTTTTATTAAAATTATTTAACTAATATTTTTCGTCAATAATTTTTAAACTATCCTTTGAAACATGATTTATCCTAATTAAACACTCTTAGTAATGAAACACAAAATTAATGTTTTAAAACGACAAAAGTGTGAACTGGAAATCGAAGGAATGTACACGTGCAGTCCTGGAAGGGGGGGGGGGATCACTCCTACTAATTATCCTTCAAATAAGCATACTAAAAAAGACATCGGTACCAAGCGACTGGGAATGATATCGACTATTATTGATGTCTGTCATAAATTTTGCTTAGAGTGTCGTCTACATATTAAAAATTGTGCGAACTTCGACTCTTTAAATGGTAACACCCACTTTTGACACCATATTTGAGCTTGGATCAAGACAGTTCGAAAAAGAGTATAGTTTATATACTTTTACTTAAATCGTCATACAGTTACAAAAGAATGTGTTAGGGGTTTATTCATTAATTTCGTGAAATACAATTGCGATTTTACAAGAAAAATAACCGAAAACAGTCAATCACTAGTAAAATTTCACAGAAATTTTAAAAAAATTACAAAATTTTCTGTATATGAACGAAAGCTCTGCACTTTTGTTGTTGTTGTTTTGGTAAGTTTTAACGATTTTCTTTTCTGTGGATCCTTTGATACTATAGAAGACTAATTCCTTAGAAGTTAAAAAGTAAACCTTCTCTATATCCCGAAAACTAATGATTCGAATGAGCTCTAAACTTACACACTCATATTTTTTAGTATTGTGATTTGTTTTATGTAAACATTAATGTATGTCATAATTCATATTTTTTAATATGAATTTTCAAATTGAAAAAAAAAAAATGTTTTTGAATTGAAAAAATGCTTGAAAAATGTTTAGCTCTATTTATTGTATCTCACTAAAAAATAAAAATTCAATCGTGTAATTTTTAAAGAAGATGTAAATTAAAGTTTCTCACGTAGATTTAACATTAGCATCCTCAAACTTTGGACTCATCTATTAAGATGTAAGATAAAGTATATACTATACCTTCCAGGCTTCCTTGACCCAAGGAACTCGAATATGGTGTCAAAAGTGTGTGTTTCTATTTAAAAATTCAAAGTTGGCCCAATTTTTAATAAGTAGATGGGCCTCAGAAGCACAGTTTATGCAGATCACTGATTAGTAGATATTACTCCCAATCAGTTGGTACCTATAGACTTTTTTTTTTTTTTTTTTTTTTTAATAAGATTTTTTTTTTTTACAAAATTAGTAGGTAGCGATTACTTTTTTTACAGGACTATACATTTTTTTATTCGTATGGGAAGACATTTTTTTTATATGTTGTATAGTATGTAAAAAGAAAAAAAAAGGGATGGTAATTATTCTAAAAGCCGCAGAACAAATCTATTTGCACCAAAGCTCCTTGTTTATTATTTTCTACAATAATGTTACACTGATATTTTCTTGAAGGGTCGTATTAAAATTGTGTCTTTTAAAATTTTAATTCTAACAACTAATTTTGACATAGTGTTTCGATTTTTTGGTAAATTTTACCTTCGGATACCAAACGGAAAATCATTCGGTCAAATTGTTCAGGAATAAAGCAGGTTTAAAGTTTGGAACTTTTAGTGTTCAATTAATTTTTAAACTTTGCAAATAAGATTACACTGCAGGTAATTTTTTAAGCATAACTCAGGAATTGTTTTGCGGAATGAACTGTAATTTTGGATTCGCATATTTGATTCTTCTAGAAATTGATTTCTGTTTTAAAAAATTCATAGGTTACTATTCATATTTTGTTCGATTATTAATTCCAAAATGTATATTTGAAATTAGAGGGGCCCCGACAAGAATGTATAAATAAATAAACTTTGAAAATAAATTAATGCTTCAAAACTTTTTTGCATTTGGACTTTAGAGAGAGAACGCTGATCTCGAATAAAAGTGTTTTTTACCAGTAGGTACAACTTTGTAACTATAATTTTAAATGTCAAAATATTTAAATTAATAATATAAATTTAATAAATGTTAAATTAATTTTATAGATAACAAGGATGATAAAAAAAAAACCATCAAAATAAAACAATTGGATAAAATTATTTAACATTTGAGGGAGTTAGAATGACTGTGGATTAAGTCAAAAATCTGAAAAATCTAGATAACCATATTTTCACTGAACGTATATTAATTTCTGTTCAGTGTGACAGTCAAATAAGGCATAGTTCACTTAGAGAGTCGCTAGAGGGCAAAACAAGTTGGACCACTTAATGCAACGGCGAACGACAAGTTTCACAAAACCCTTAATTTCTCAAATTACTAAATTATTGACTTACTCCACTGTCTTTCTAACCCTCTCAATTAACTGCTTTCACAGACGGCTGATTTTTTTTTTTCCCAATTTTCACAGCTGAACTTGTTATTTTCAGTTTAACTACACACACTAGAGAAATTTTATTTCGTTCGGAGCCCTAGCACTATTTCTAAAGACTTCTGAATATGGGAATTTTGAATATAAAAATACTGTACAAAAAGTTTAGTAAAGAAACAGTATCTTATGAGTTAGTCGGGCCTTTTATTTATCTTTCGAACAAGCGGTAAAATTGCCTGGGAAGAAAAAAAAAACGTCAAATGTTGTTTGTTTCTAAGGTAATTGACATTATAAAAGCTGTACTTTTTTTTTCTGGGTTTTTTTTTCTTGATAGGGGGGGGGGGGGGTAGTAAACTCCAATAAATTTTACACAAAAGATAAAAAAGAAAAACGAGCTTCATTTGGCGAGTACAATTTATGAAGCTATCAATTTTTACTTTTACAGCAACTTCTCAGTTAGTCAACTCCACTATGTAACATTTCCAGTTAATTATCTGCATATAACATGGAATGATTTCTTTTATGTAAATTTCAGTACAATGTTTTGAAATTTTTATACTATTAAAAGATGTTTTCAAGCTTTAATGCTTTTGTTATTACTTATTTTGTTTTATTTATTTAGTTTTATTTAATTATTTTATTTAATTATTTTATTTATTTTATTTCTGTCGTAAAGTAGTCAAAAGTATAATTCCTTGTCAAAGTTGCAACGTAGCTATGTAATAATTTAATGTATAATAAAAGCTATATAAACATTTTTTTCAATTTTACATGCTTCATAACATTGGAATTTTCAATGAAAATAGTAATATTAACTCCCGAAAATAAATGTTTTGTTTTAAATGGAAGTAGAGTTATGTTATATTGTCATTAAATTATCATCATTATAAGTTACTTTTTTTTTAACTACACTTTTCACTTTAACCACAGAAGTTAAATTTTCACGTAAAATAACGAGAGTTTTATAAAATCATCCGCATTATACTCACCCAATGATGCTAATCCCTATAATTCGCAGAAATCTTACATCTATAAGAGGTTTTGTCCTGATTGATTTATCAACGTAGTTTGATTTATCAACGAACATAGTACAAACGGAACTATTGTAGCTAGAAACGTGAACTCTTGGTTATATATTCCTAACACATAATAAGGACCCACTAAGAAGGAATTTTTTGAAATTCAACTCCTAAGGGGTTAAAGGGGATCATGAAGTTCTGGGTCAATTTGCTTTACCTCATCAGCTGTTTTAAGTAGTAGCGTGATATGCTGCATAACAAATCTACTAAAAAGAAATGGTTCAACGCATATTTCAGCAATTGTTGGAATTTAACCTCTAAGGAGTAAAAGGGGATGTTGAAGATTTAAAATGAAAAAAGAAAAAAAAAAGGGGGGGGGGATTCTTCCTTAGCCGGGTCTACAACCAATTCTAAATTTTAATAAGCGTGGTTTGGCGCAAAACTAATTTTATTGTTTTCACTCTCATATTCTTGAAACTACAATGTTGCCATCATCGCTCATGTTTGTGGCCAACATTGGCAATGGACCTAATTATGGAAGATTAGACGAATAAGACAACTAAAACTCATTTTTGATTAGAAATTATTTGTAAAACATTTTTCCAAATTTAAATCATTTCCTCCTTCGATTAGCATGGGCGACGCCTGGTAACGCGGGCCTGCTAGCATCTTAGAATTAAACTTAAAGTATATTTCAATTAATCATTGTAGTTTTTACACAGTAGTATTATAACACAATCTGATAAGATCCCTCCCTCCTTCCCAAAAAGGAATATTCACCATAAAATTGATTAATACCGCATATCTCATACCACATAAATTAATACCACATAATGATTAATACCACATAGATCACCATAAAATTGATTTTATACTGTACTATTTTATACTTACAGCTACATATTTCACTAAAATCTTAAAGAAACTATCATAAAATAACTATCTAAAATAAAAGATGAAATTTCATGATGAACGTTATTCAATTTTATAAAAATCTAATAAATGTCTATTAATGTCGCCGAAACGAAACTTGTTGATGTGTTTATTAAAAGTTATTTATAAGTCTTTTTGTATACTGTTATCACTTCCAGCAAATACATTTTTTACTTTAATGTATCTACTTCATTAATATTTTTATGTAAAATGCAGCTACCAAGAATTTAATGAAAGCGTTATATTAATCCAATGGTGGTAGAAAATTCTTCACATGTAACTTACCAAAAATCTTATAATTAATTTGTTTTTAAATTATCATTTGTATATTCAACACTCTACTAAATTCAAAATAAATGCAATAAAACATACCTCTAGTTTCCATGTCGCAATCAGTATTCGAACAAACAAATAGAGAAAACCCAGCTTTGTAACAAAAACTGCACGCGAGTGTTTAAAAAGCTTCAGTAGAAGTTGGAGGTGTCAGATTGGAATGTTTGGTAGAGATATCTTTGATTGGCGAATGAAGATAATCGAAATTTGGCTTTCAGGCGCGATTGTTATCGGAAGCATGCGATAGGTATTTCTTGCCGATTGTCTATGAGAGAGGTATAAGATACTTTAATTAGAAATAAACTTCTTTTCACATATATTTTTAATTAGTTTTGTTCCTTTTTTACCGATTTCTAACGAAAGTAATTATTACTGTTATACAATTCTTTGTATAATGTATGTTTTTTCTTAGGTATGTCAGCGCCTAAGCTAAACTTGCGATTATTTTATTTATTTATTTTTATTTTTCATTTTTTATTTTATTTATTTCTATTTTTAATTTCATTTTTTTTTTTTTTTTTTTTTTTTTTTTTTTTTTTTTTTTTTTTTTTTTAAGGTTTTAGTCTACTGGTGGTCCTGTTTCAATTTTCTTAGGATCTAAATAAAAATTGTATGTTAGTATGTCTGGTTTCTTCTTTGTTTTTTTTACTTCGTAGGCTTTAATTTTCATAAAAAATAACCAATTATCACGAATTGTGAATGATGTTAAAATACACAGAACAACTATACGTTTATAAAATATTCGTCGTATCGTACATAGTTTTCTTTCTTTCTTTTCTTTTCTGTTTTTTTTTTCCCATTTTACAAAGATACGTCAAACGTTTTAATTTATCGTCGATTTAAAATGAATGTGGATTAAAGTCTCGCATCGAGTCGGGTAGCCCGAACCTCAAGCACGGCTAGCAATTTAAGCCGGGTTGGTGCTAATTTTTTTAGTTGCGAATCTGATCGTGTATAATATCCAACCGTGCAGAGCTCTAATGTGGGTAACAGGAAGAGTGCCACAAAAACACGAAGGTAAGAAACAATCCCTTAAAGTCGGTTTTATTTTTATTTTTTCTTAATATATAAAAAAAAAAAAGTAAAAAAGTAAAAATATAATCCAGTTGAAGTGAGTTCCATTGTTACGAGAATCCAGTTGTAACGAGTAAAAGAAAAGGTATGTTTGGTCTTATATAAAAATATATCGAAGAAAATTTGGTGATGAAGAGAGAAACTCAAATATAATGGGTAAATAAATATTTTGCAAATTCACAAAATAAAATTACCGATTTTCCTTTCTTAAACAAAGTGTTTTTTCATAGTTGTTCCACGTTTTTGAGGAAATAAGGTGAACATTATCCAAGAGATTATCATTCATGAATTTTATTTCTATTAAATGACTTAGCTCTTTTTCAATAAAACAAATATAAAGCAGTATTTTCCCCTTTCTGGGTTTATTGAATTAATTTTTAAAAAATACGTGATGTGAATATGCCAAAAAGAGAGAGAGAGAAAAGAAAATAAAATAAAAAATATGTTGAAAAACCTATTGAACTTAATAAATAAATGATAAACCTGATTTCTTCAATTATTTTCATAAAATCTTCCAGATTTTTAAATTCGGAATTGAAAAGGTATTATTCAAATAAATAAGTCACTATTGATAATTTAATTTATTCCTGCTAATTCAGAAATGTAAAATCTCATCGTAGCAGTACTCATTCGTGTAAGTTTTAATAATTTATCTGAATTTTTACATATATTTTCTTATCTATTCAATATTACAAAAACTCAGTTATAACGAGCAAATATTGCAGCTCGTTTGGTGGGCGTTGGCAGAACGAAATCCAGGGTGGGGCAAGATTTTCGAACAGACGTGCCTATGATTCGCAGTCTAGATTTTTAAAATGGAGATTATGAACATGAAATAAGCTAAACTCAGAATTTTTTGTTAAAGTCCTCAGTGCAAAACAATTTTTAAACATATCAATGTAAAACGCAATACAGAAATGCAACAAATGAGAAATTAATAATCCAAAACAGTAAGCTTCAACCTTTTTTTTTTTTTTTTTTTCAAAATGAAGAACTGGAACATTTTTTTTTCTTTTCTTCCTTTCTCCTTCTTCCCTTTGAATTCATAATTTCTTTTTCTTTTAGTGTTTATTAATTTTCATTTCGGAAGAATAAATATTACTATTTTATTTTTCAAAATCATTAAGGATGACGAAAGTTCAGTTAATTAAATTTCAAAATACAGGGATCGAAAGGGGGGGGGGGAGCAACTGTCCTCTATTGTCACACCTTTGCCGGCGCTCATAGCGTCTTCGTCCTCAATATAACAGAGTTTAACTATACTTTAAAAGCCCCCACCCCTCCCCTATTTATGCATTTTCAATTAATTTTATTTTGATATTTAAGATGACTCTCAAAGAAACAATCGACAAAAATCCAATGCAATATATATATATATATATATATATATATATATATATGTGTGTGTGTGTGTGTGTGTATTTGAGGTGTATTATTATTCTTTGAAAAACAAATAATCTGTATCTCTTGCATAAACTGTTTGGATGTAAAACTGCATTGAAATTTTTTCGAAGAATTACATCAGTGAGAAAGAATTGTCATGTACTAATTATATTTCTTTTACTTTTATAAATCTGTTCAGTATTTTCATAAGAAGCGATAATGTTATTATTTATTTATGAATTTCAATCTTCCTTTCAATATCGGGATATAACTTTTTACTTTCTTCCATCTGTAATAGAAGAAAGTATTGTAATCGAAATTTTTTTCAACGAATTTACGCGCTTTAGGAGTCAGAGATCTCGAAAAACATGTTTTTACAAAATAGACTTTGTCTGACCGTGTGTCCTCTTTGTATCATCGAAAAGTGTATGAAGTTATGCATAACATAGAACCAAATTTCATATATATGTTTTTGACTAATGGCTAGCAAGTCCCAGTTGAATTTGGGGATATTCCGACGGAAGGGGGCGCTGTTGTGATAGAGATTTTTGTGCCATTTTCCTTATTATATCATCGGAAAGTTAAGAAATAAGCATAGAATTGATCCAAATTTCATACATATGTTTTTTACTATGGACGTCATGTTCTATGAAAATGGGGATATTCCCCCGAAAGAGGACTCTGTAATAGCGATTTCTGTGCGATTTTCTCGATTTTTTGCAGTTTAAGTGGAGAATTTATGAATATTTTTCGACGAAATTTTATATTTAGATATAATGCAATAGGTCGATTTTTCTATAAACTGTTGGAGAAAATCGGCCTGAAGCTGGCGCTGTGATGTCGAATTTTGTTCGATATTCAGGCAGGATATTAATAGACTAAGCTGTTGTGCTGTCGTATTTCGTATACCAACCAAAGAACAGCTGCTCAGAACACGACGGCTTTGCGGGAGCGGGTTGCCGGGAGACCGTTAATCCGTGAGGAGATGATGTAAGATTCGACTAACCAGGGGAGATGATGTTAGATTCGACCAGTGTTGAATCCAGGGGTTTGCCCGGGGGGGATGCCCCCAGGGGTTAGCCCGGGGGGATGCCCCCCGCCCGGAGCATTGAAATGCCCCCCTCTCCCAGAATATTTAAAATTTTATGCTTTTAATGGTTAAAAAGTGCAATGTCCCCCCCCCCCCCCTCGGAGCGACAGAAATCCCTCCCGGGGAAAAGTGTCTGGATTCAACACTGGATTCGACTAACCAGAGGAGATGATGTAAGATTCGACTAACCAGAGAAAATGGGGGAAAAATCATACTGAATCACCCAATTTTTCCGCCATCTAGGTTTAATGTTCAACTTCGACTAGGTTTAATTTCGAATATTAACATGTATGAGATATTTGGGATTGGCACATCCGACTAGATTTTCAAATATGGGGAAGGAGTTTATAAACATTCATACATCATCGTTTTAAGTTTATTATCACTTATGGAGATTTCGAATCAGGATTATATATATATATATATATATATATATAATATGAAGCATGTCTCTGGGAGTTGGCGAGCATCAGAGAGCAGAGGACAGAGCCAACCCCCTAGTATTTATATAAAGTGTTTGAGTCAAGAACGGTATCTCTTTAATTCGTCCATTGTTAGAATGGTTGTATATAATGGAATCTCTGCTTTGGGCTTGAAATATAGAATTATAAAAACAGATTCAGATTAGTTTCTATTTTTTTTTTCTCTCTCATCATTTATAGCAATAAAAATTGGATGGTTAAGAGTTAAAACCAAACATTTTTAATGTTAAAAATGTTTTTAAATATTTTTGTACATTTTGGTCTTTTCTGAGAATAAAACTATGGACATAAAAATGTTACATTCTATTTAAAGCTGCAAGGCCAATGCCAGAGTTAGAAGGCAGAGGCCCTCTCCCTTCCCCGAAAATAAGTTGAAAAGAGTCCGTTCATATATTTTCATTTAAAAGAAAAGCATTGTAGCTTAAAATCTATATGATGACCCCTCCCCATCTTTCGCCCGGAAAAAAATTCCGGCTAAAGTTGTACAGATAAAAAAAAAAACCTCGTTCTTGTATTCTTTTAGGTAGCTTTCAATACAAAAAAGTATAAAGCTACCTATTGCAGCCGTTCGGAGGAAAGCAGTTCCGGAAAATTTCGATATATTTTCACCGATCATGACCCCCAGACCCCAAAACCACCCTCCGTTCAAATGTTGATATATATATATATATCTAAGATATATATATATATATATATATATATATATATATATATATATATATATATATATATATATATATATATATATATATATAATTATGTTTAATTTAACTATAGAGGGAGCTATTGCTTGTATATTAATTTTACTTTCAGGGTTTAAAATTGAATGTAGTAATTATATATTCACGGATATAATTTTGTTATAAGTGTATTATTACCAGAATAATTTTGTGTGATTTTGAATCATTTTGTGTTGGGGTGTCATCGATGGGGTTGTGTTTAAAAAAGTGTGCTCTCAACTTGTCTTTCAAATCATTTCTCTCAACTCGACTAAATCAACATGTATGATGCGTGCCATGTGGACATGGATATTATGCAGAAGTTATGATATTTTAAGGATTCTAGATTATTATTGTGAGTTAAGTATTTTATCTACACTTTACGTGTTCTTATTATTTCAAAACTGTTATCTGGTGGAAATTTTGTGAAGTGATATATAAACTTTTTGAGATAATCGATGTGAGTAAAATATTTTATATATTCTTAATGGTTTTTTATTTCCAATTTAAATATTTCCAATTTTAATATTTCCAATTGTTGTCTGGTAATAGTTCAGTATACCTGGATGATTCTACTGTTCTTAGCATTATGCCAGTAGAATTATGAAATACTGAACTATTTTTTAAAACACATGTGGGTGCATCCAGGCTGATGAGTACATCTACATGTGTTTTTTCATATCCAATTCATATTTAATATCCAATTCATATTTAATTCTCTTGTGGTCCAATTTTAAAATGTATAAGGTTCATATTTAATTTATTAATCCATTTCTATTTACTTAATAGCAACTCCAATTTATAATTTTTTTTTTCCCTTTCTGTCTTTTTCTTTTTAAATATTATTCAGGTATGAGTAAATTTGGCCTATTACCATTGA
Organism: Maratus michaelseni; assembly: GCA_963931845.1. Taxonomy (NCBI): domain Eukaryota; kingdom Metazoa; phylum Arthropoda; class Arachnida; order Araneae; family Salticidae; genus Maratus; species Maratus michaelseni. Next base: position 158,145,089 of record OZ007594.1, on the reverse strand, counting down.
AGCACGAGCTATGGTAATATTATGATTGCACATGTTAAATATTAGATATGTGGTATTCTGTCTACACAATATCATTAATTATCTCTTTGGAGATTTAAGTAGAATGATAATAGAACTTGATATGTTTTAGAAATTCATAGATATTATAATTATATATATATATATATATATCTGACCTATGTCATACGATAACGCTCGTATTTATAAATCAATTTTGATGAAACTAATTGTTATTAAGCTCACCAATGTCTCGACCGAGTTCGTTGGCCAGCTTGGTCCGCCATTTTGTTTCAAGATGGCGGCCACTTAAAAATTTAAAACTAAAATAAATATACAAAAAAGTTAAAAATTCAAATTTATTTTTTAATTAAGTGTTAGGCCTTGATACGAGGATTCCAGAGCATTTTTTGGTTTACCTCTATCTTAAAAAATGGCTGAGATAGAGCAGTTTGAAATTCTAGGTTGGCTGACATTTTGAAACAAAACAAGCACATTAACGCGATTACTTGCAAATTATTTTCTTTCATTGTTGTAATAATTTTCCCAATCATACGCATAAAACTATATATTCATATCCGTTAGCGCCAAATTCTCGCCAAAATTGGCGACATTTGGTGAAATGTCGCCAAATTTGGAGACCAAAATAAGTCTTCATAAATGAAGCCAATTTGGCTATTGCTCAATAATTTGGCGAATTTCTTATTCAAATTCAGTATTAACGAATCTTTTGTAACCGTTTCTTTGCATTTTAACTTGCTGTTTTCGTGTAACATTAGCTAAAATTTTAAAACGAAGATATAGGAAAGCTACCTTTTCCTCCCGGTACAGGCCGGAAGGACTTTTTAATATACACATATTCTATGTAAGACAATAGATAAAAATTATTATATAGCACCTAAATTGTTATACACTTAATTATATATTATTATTATTTAACATTGATTTTTCATAATGATACTTTCTCAACAATGACAATAATAGCTAGGATGTATCGTTAAAGAAAAAAAAAAGCGCCATGTTTTTTTTTTTTTTTGGGGGGGGGGGGGGGGGTATAAAAAGCATTGGTTTCTCTGTAGCTAATAAATTGCATACAAATCGGAAATATGACGATGTATACATGATACATGAATAACGTATAATTTTAATCGCTAAGTATAATTTTTATCACTATTTTAAAACGTAACAGTTGACTACTATGATCATAGTTAACAAATATAGCAAAATAATCGCTTCCTTTGACCTCAAAAGATAAAATAAAGAATACAAGATAATGATTTTATCTTTCCAGTGAAAAGTAAATGAAGAAAAATCACTGTTATTCATTGTTCACTTATTTTATTACTTCACGCAACTTTTATCTCAAGATCTTATTTATAATCGAATCTTTTATTAATTCATCATTAAAAATCAAGGAAAACGACATGTTATTGAGATTTAATCCATTCGAGACGAGCATCGCGTATACGTGACGCATAACGTGCACTGTAAAAAAAAATCTGAGGTTACTAAAAATTTGTTAGTAAATTTGTATTATACAGAATTTTTTAGTAAGCGGTATTATAAACCGGAATCGTTGCTAGCTGTTTTCTAGTAATTCTGACAGATTTTCTTGTAACTGAGTAAGAATACAAGAATTTTTTTAGTATTTGCAAGGATCAATGAGAAAAACAAACTTTTTTAGTAGATCGGCCTTTTTTTTTTTTTTTTTTTTTTTTTTTTTTACAGTGTGCTCAGAATCATTGACTATTTCCCCCAGTAATTTTTTATTGAAAATTCTGCCTTATTTAGTCAAAACATTACTGTGATTTAATTAGGCATACATTTCTATTTTGAAAAAGAAAGAAAAATCATGCGTCAAGCACAGATTATGTAACACTTTCTGTATATACTATAACAGAATACTGTAACAAAACTTCACTGTTTAATATGGTGAGTAAACAATTTGGAAAGCGCATAATACATTTGAAAACTTAATTTCGACAATTACCATCTATATAGTCGGAAAAGAATTTAAATTCTTTTGTGAATCTCTGTATATAATCTATAGATTTGTTTATATAGAACATATTATGCTAAAATTTAGTTCAGTTGAAAATTCCCTTTCAGCAATTTCCAACAAAAAACGGAAATGTTTTGCGTATTCTTTTGTACAGTCCTGCATATGATCTATAACATTTATACTCACCAAGTAATATGCAAAAAAAAAAAGTTGTATTTAAAAACGCATGCTATGCACACCATATTCCACAGTAAGCATCTTGTTGTGCAGTCCAGTGATATATATCAATTTCAATATATGTTTGAAGTAGTATCTATATATTTAAAACGAAAAGCGCATTATGTCAAATCCACATGAAAATCGTCTCTTTGCGCATGCGTCAACGTTTTTTTTTTTCGAAGGCTTCTACCCTCAGAAACGGGACACCTGATTGGTTAACCAAACCCTCACCTGTTTAGCCTAGGGGCATTGAAAAGGGTTGATTGAAAATTAATGCTATCCGTACCATTGCATTGAAAGCGTAGACCTTCTAATATATTTTTGCTCTGAGGTTGAAAGCTAAAGCTTTTTTTTTAAGAACTCGTGTTTTCACTACTAAATATGCATATTTTTTCGCAAGATTTTAAAGAGAGTTTGGATGCAGTTATATTTATAACCGATTGAAATGTCAGAGAATTCGAAAGATGAGAACTATTTTTTAATTGCTATGTTAAAGGAGCCGACGCGAAAACAAACATACAAACAAAAACGTGAGAAGAAAAATTTTCTTTTACAACTAGATAACAATATTTTTTCACGAAATTTTTACACGGGCTGTATTTATTTATCACCAATAAAGATTTCAAAGAGCTCAGACAAAAAGAACTTTTTATTTTAAAACAATGAAACGACCCTAGGTATTAAAAAAAAAAAAAAGAGCGCTTTTATCACTAAATATCAATATATTTTCGCGCATTTTTTATTTTAAAATATAATTTCATACAAAATCGGGTTAAAAATATAAAATAATAAAAAAAAAATTGTTTTTTTTTAATTTTTTTTATTTATTATCACGGGCCCGGGCAACGCCAGGCGGGGGTCAGCTAGTAAAATTATTAAATTTCATTGCAAACGACTTTTCTCTATAGATCATAATGTAACGGTATACTTTTCAGTGTCCGTGTAAACGAACCATGAGTACTATACACTTCATTTTCGATACTGAACATGCATAGTATATTTCAATAACACATTACAAAGCAATCCGACTATATTCACGAGAGTTAGAGCTCGGACAGACAAGCCGAATTCATAAACACTTTTCAACTATGCTGGAAAGTGTTAAAAACTGGTGAATAAAGATTAAAAATTCTATTAAGGACGCTCGCCGCGAAGGGAACACAAATTTTTTGCTAACTAAGCCAAATATTAAAAGAAAAAAAATCATACTCACACATAGACAGTTTTAGTAATTCCGATCATAGATTTAAATAGTTTTCTTTTTATAATATTTTTTACTGAAAATACAGTCAGTGACAAAACACGAATTTTGTAGGCGGCTTTGAAGAACACATAAACAGTGTAAAATTTAAAAGCATGAATGACAAATGTTGCCAGAACGATTAAGAATTTTCTACAAGAGAAAGAAATATAGGAAAGCCTTGGATCTTAATCTGTGGAGGGTGGAATGCTTCCGCTGATATAAATGACGTTATTTTTAAAAAGAAACATGCAGTTGTAACACATCTATATTATAACGCAAAAAATCATACTCACACATAGACAGTTTTAGTAATTCCGATCATAGATTTAAATAGTTTTCTTTTCTTCCGACTTTTTATAATATTTTTTACTGAAAATACAGTCAGTGACAATTGTTATATAGTTTGTGAACACGAATTTTGTAGGCGGCTTTGAAGAACACATAAACAGTGTAAAATTTAAAAGCATGAATGACAAATGTTGCCAGAACGATTAAGAATTTTCTACAAGAGAAAGAAATATAGGAAAGCCTTGGATCTTAATCTGTGGAGGGTGGAATGCTTCCGCTGATATAAATGACGTTATTTTTAAAAAGAAACATGCAGTTGTAACACATCTATATTATAACGCAAAAAATCATACTCACACATAGACAGTTTTAGTAATTCCGATCATAGATTTAAATAGTTTTCTTTTCTTCCGACTTTTTATAATATTTTTTACTGAAAATACAGTCAGTGACAAAACACGAATTTTGTAGGCGGCTTTGAAGAACACATAAACAGTGTAAAATTTAAAAGCATGAATGACAAATGTTGCCAGAACGATTAAGAATTTTCTACAAGAGAAAGAAATATAGGAAAGCCTTGGATCTTAATCTGTGGAGGGTGGAATGCTTCCGCTGATATAAATGACGTTATTTTTAAAAAGAAACATGCAGTTGTAACACATCTATATTATAACGCAAAAAATCATACTCACACATAGACAGTTTTAGTAATTTCGATCATAGATTTAAATAGTTTTCTTTTCTTCCGACTTTTTATAATATTTTTTACTGAAAATACAGTCAGTGACAAAACACGAATTTTGTAGGCGGCTTTGAAGAACACATAAACAGTGTAAAATTTAAAAGCATGAATGACAAATGTTGCCAGAACGATTAAGAATTTTCTACAAGAGAAAGAAATATAGGAAAGCCTTGGATCTTAATCTGTGGAGGGTGGAATGCTTCCGCTGATATAAATGACGTTATTTTTAAAAAGAAACATGCAGTTGTAACACATCTATATTATAACGCAAAAAATCATACTCACACATAGACAGTTTTAGTAATTCCGATCATAGATTTAAATAGTTTTCTTTTCTTCCGACTTTTTATAATATTTTTTACTGAAAATACAGTCAGTGACAAAACACGAATTTTGTAGGCGGCTTTGAAGAACACATAAACAGTGTAAAATTTAAAAGCATGAATGACAAATGTTGCCAGAACGATTAAGAATTTTCTACAAGAGAAAGAAATATAGGAAAGCCTTGGATCTTAATCTGTGGAGGGTGGAATGCTTCCGCTGATATAAATGACGTTATTTTTAAAAAGAAACATGCAGTTGTAACACATCTATATTATAACGCAAAAAATCATACTCACACATAGACAGTTTTAGTAATTCCGATCATAGATTTAAATAGTTTTCTTTTCTTCCGACTTTTTATAATATTTTTTACTGAAAATACAGTCAGTGACAAAACACGAATTTTGTAGGCGGCTTTGAAGAACACATAAACAGTGTAAAATTTAAAAGCATGAATGACAAATGTTGCCAGAACGATTAAGAATTTTCTACAAGAGAAAGAAATATAGGAAAGCCTTGGATCTTAATCTGTGGAGGGTGGAATGCTTCCGCTGATATAAATGACGTTATTTTTAAAAAGAAACATGCAGTTGTAACACATCTATATTATAACGCAAAAAATCATACTCACACATAGACAGTTTTAGTAATTCCGATCATAGATTTAAATAGTTTTCTTTTCTTCCGACTTTTTATAATATTTTTTACTGAAAATACAGTCAGTGACAAAACACGAATTTTGTAGGCGGCTTTGAAGAACACATAAACAGTGTAAAATTTAAAAGCATGAATGACAAATGTTGCCAGAACGATTAAGAATTTTCTACAAGAGAAAGAAATATAGGAAAGCCTTGGATCTTAATCTGTGGAGGGTGGAATGCTTCCGCTGATATAAATGACGTTATTTTTAAAAAGAAACATGCAGTTGTAACACATCTATATTATAACGCAAAAAATCATACTCACACATAGACAGTTTTAGTAATTCCGATCATAGATTTAAATAGTTTTCTTTTCTTCCGACTTTTTATAATATTTTTTACTGAAAATACAGTCAGTGACAAAACACGAATTTTGTAGGCGGCTTTGAAGAACACATAAACAGTGTAAAATTTAAAAGCATGAATGACAAATGTTGCCAGAACGATTAAGAATTTTCTACAAGAGAAAGAAATATAGGAAAGCCTTGGATCTTAATCTGTGGAGGGTGGAATGCTTCCGCTGATATAAATGACGTTATTTTTAAAAAGAAACATGCAGTTGTAACACATCTATATTATAACGCAAAAAATCATACTCACACATAGACAGTTTTAGTAATTCCGATCATAGATTTAAATAGTTTTCTTTTCTTCCGACTTTTTATAATATTTTTTACTGAAAATACAGTCAGTGACAAAACACGAATTTTGTAGGCGGCTTTGAAGAACACATAAACAGTGTAAAATTTAAAAGCATGAATGACAAATGTTGCCAGAACGATTAAGAATTTTCTACAAGAGAAAGAAATATAGGAAAGCCTTGGATCTTAATCTGTGGAGGGTGGAATGCTTCCGCTGATATAAATGACGTTATTTTTAAAAAGAAACATGCAGTTGTAACACATCTATATTATAACGCAAAAAATCATACTCACACATAGACAGTTTTAGTAATTCCGATCATAGATTTAAATAGTTTTCTTTTCTTCCGACTTTTTATAATATTTTTTACTGAAAATACAGTCAGTGACAAAACACGAATTTTGTAGGCGGCTTTGAAGAACACATAAACAGTGTAAAATTTAAAAGCATGAATGACAAATGTTGCCAGAACGATTAAGAATTTTCTACAAGAGAAAGAAATATAGGAAAGCCTTGGATCTTAATCTGTGGAGGGTGGAATGCTTCCGCTGATATAAATGACGTTATTTTTAAAAAGAAACATGCAGTTGTAACACATCTATATTATAACGCAAAAAATCATACTCACACATAGACAGTTTTAGTAATTCCGATCATAGATTTAAATAGTTTTCTTTTCTTCCGACTTTTTATAATATTTTTTACTGAAAATACAGTCAGTGACAAAACACGAATTTTGTAGGCGGCTTTGAAGAACACATAAACAGTGTAAAATTTAAAAGCATGAATGACAAATGTTGCCAGAACGATTAAGAATTTTCTACAAGAGAAAGAAATATAGGAAAGCCTTGGATCTTAATCTGTGGAGGGTGGAATGCTTCCGCTGATATAAATGACGTTATTTTTAAAAAGAAACATGCAGTTGTAACACATCTATATTATAACGCAAAAAATCATACTCACACATAGACAGTTTTAGTAATTCCGATCATAGATTTAAATAGTTTTCTTTTCTTCCGACTTTTTATAATATTTTTTACTGAAAATACAGTCAGTGACAAAACACGAATTTTGTAGGCGGCTTTGAAGAACACATAAACAGTGTAAAATTTAAAAGCATGAATGACAAATGTTGCCAGAACGATTAAGAATTTTCTACAAGAGAAAGAAATATAGGAAAGCCTTGGATCTTAATCTGTGGAGGGTGGAATGCTTCCGCTGATATAAATGACGTTATTTTTAAAAAGAAACATGCAGTTGTAACACATCTATATTATAACGCAAAAAATCATACTCACACATAGACAGTTTTAGTAATTCCGATCATAGATTTAAATAGTTTTCTTTTCTTCCGACTTTTTATAATATTTTTTACTGAAAATACAGTCAGTGACAAAACACGAATTTTGTAGGCGGCTTTGAAGAACACATAAACAGTGTAAAATTTAAAAGCATGAATGACAAATGTTGCCAGAACGATTAAGAATTTTCTACAAGAGAAAGAAATATAGGAAAGCCTTGGATCTTAATCTGTGGAGGGTGGAATGCTTCCGCTGATATAAATGACGTTATTTTTAAAAAGAAACATGCAGTTGTAACACATCTATATTATAACGCAAAAAATCATACTCACACATAGACAGTTTTAGTAATTCCGATCATAGATTTAAATAGTTTTCTTTTCTTCCGACTTTTTATAATATTTTTTACTGAAAATACAGTCAGTGACAAAACACGAATTTTGTAGGCGGCTTTGAAGAACACATAAACAGTGTAAAATTTAAAAGCATGAATGACAAATGTTGCCAGAACGATTAAGAATTTTCTACAAGAGAAAGAAATATAGGAAAGCCTTGGATCTTAATCTGTGGAGGGTGGGATGCTTCCGCTGATACAAATGACATTTTTAAAGTTGTAACATATCTATATTATAAAGCAAAAAAGCATGTCAGTGAGTAACGCTGAAGTCTTATCGACGCGACGGACGGTGGAAATGATGCAAGCAATCATTTTCCTCTTTTTCGGAAATTTAATTACTTCTGAACATCGCATAATTTTAATTTTTACACCGTCGAAGAGAGTAAAAAAATGTGCTTTCAAATTCAATTTGTTTGAAAACCGTATCTCAATTTACGGATTTTTTATGTTTTTAAAATATCTTCCGTGTTGTTAAAGTTAGGAACAGAAATCCGAGTTCGAATTGGTGCGAGATACCTTTTCGGATCTACCAAGTCTCCGGCTTTTTGGATACCAGTATTTTAATACAGAAAATATTGTGATAATCAATCGGGGGGCATTCTGCTATTTAAAATAACAACATTTTCTCTAATAAAATGCTGGTATGGTAAAAGCCGGAGACTTGGCATCTCTGCGTTTTATTTTCGACTGAATAAATTTATTGTGACGCTAAAGTCGCATAGAAATATTGTTTGTTGTAGTATGTTCCTTAGAGATGAGATGGACTCAGTCCGAACCGAGGCCCGAAAGAGGCTCGATTTTTATACCAGACTTAGAACTCGGACTCAAATTAAAAAATATATTTATACACAAATCGAAAAGGTCGAAAGGTGTGGACGTGCTATATACCTTTTGAGAAACAAGAATGCAATCTAAATTTCTTAAAATATTTTAGAATCCTCTAAAAACCAGTTTGGCAGGAAACTGAATTGTTCATATTGGGATATAAAAAGAAATATTCTCATTTACAGGGTGTCCTAAAATGAACTGACTGGTTTTAAAATTCAATAAATTGCACAGACAATGACAGAGAGTAAAAAAATTCTTGCAGGAGGATTCTGTAAGATGTCAGGGTTTTTTTTACTGCGATTCCTGATTTTAGTTAGGAATAACAGCAATAGACGTCCAATCGAGGTAGAGGCAGAAATCACCCAGCATTGATGCGAACATAGAATTACCAAGAATTAACAAGTAATTCTTATTTCTATGCATGCAAAGAAAAAAAGTTAAATATATTGAGTGGGTCTCATTCACAAATATAATCTTGTTCTTAGGGCCCAATTCTGAACTCAGTCCATATATTTAACCTCCTTCCTTTGCATCAATGCTGGGTGATTTTAATTTTGGCCTCGATTGAGCTTCTATAGTGATCCTACATTAGAGATCTCTAATGTAGGATCACTAATATAAGAGGGACTTCAGCGCCCTCTAGGGGTGAAGTTATCAACCCTATCTTGAAAACTTTACATGGGATATAGCAACAAAAAATCCAATTACAAAAGGGTAAAGCGTCCTCGATTTAATATAAAATGACGTCCTACGTGTGAAAGTACAATTAGAAACCCTGAAATATTAATTTTTCGATATCCAATCACCGATTTAAACTATATCATTAATCGCTTGCAGAATTGTGATAACGTAAGGAGATGCACATTTACTAATAAAAGTAACCCATAAAAGTAAGGTACAATTTATTTTTATGAAAGTATCACGTTAAGTATGTTCAAAGTGTTCATCATCGGCAACAATACGCGCGCACTCGCATGCATACAAATACATTGCTGTTTATGGGGAACAAATTAAGCATACTTATCTTTATTTTCTTATTAAAATTAGTTGTTCCTTATTTACATGTGTTAGTTTTATTAATGAATATGCATTTTCCTCATAATGCTATACTTCTGCACGATATTAGTGACGTATTTAAGTCGGTGATTGGCTATCGCAAAACTTACATTTCATGGCTTATAATAAAAATATTTTTATGAGTAGGAAGTCTTTTCATGCTAAATCGAGGACGTCCTACGCTTTTTCAATTGAAGTTTTTTACTACTTCGAATAGTTTTCGAGATAGAATCTATAATTTCAAATTTCGTCATTAGTGCCTCTGTCGTCACAATTTTAGTTTTATCCGTTCAAACATTATTTGAATGTTTCCTGACTTTAGTTTGCGCCCTGTAGTTTCTGATGCATATTAATGCTGATGCATGCTAATTAGATATTGATGCATGCTAATTAGATTCCCGGTACTTAACACTCTGTTAAACGGCAGTGTTGTCAATTTAGAGCTTTTTTTTTTTTTTAAGAAAGTCCCAACAGTAATTTTGGTTTTATTTAATGACAGGCATTCTGTGAATAAATAAAGAACATATAATGCTACACAAAAATTCCACAAGATGTTTTAAATAGCAGTTAAAAAAACAGCGCTTAGTTACTGACGAGTATAACTCATCACCGGTAAACAACATTTTAAAAGATATATTCATATTCATTAGGTTTCAGTTTGTTTTAAGCAATCAGTAGAACACTCCAAAATTTAAGAGAAGTAGTAAGTAAACAGAATTGGATGCAACTTTATGAAGCATGAAAACATAAAAAAGAGCTTTAAAAATTTCATTTACGTTACAATACGAAATAAGTACGAAAGCTTGAAGAGCAAGTGATTTATAAAGCTTTTTTTTTAGGTGTAAAATTTTATTGCAAAACTAATTATAAAATTTCAAACATGAAGCATTTTCATTCAGCTCGCCCTATTCATGAGTTTCTTTTTGTATGAAATGCAGAAAAGTCTTTTGCCAACATGTTATGTTCAATCTTGCCTCTGAATTTTTGCATGGTGCTCATTTCAATTCGTGGTCAATACAGAATCCGATGGTAAAGGTCTCCTCTTGTAGTCGCTGCGTGTCGCAGTAAAAACCACTAAAAAGGCAAATACTACTATGCATAATCCAAGACAGTTTCCGATAACTGATTTCTCTTTCATATCCGAATAGTCCCTAAAAATTAAAAGTAAAGGTTGAAATCTAAATTCTATCAATACATGTACAGAAAATATATTTATGTACACAGGATTTGCACAGTTCTATCACCAATTTATAACAGTTTTCTTCGCCTTATTTAACTGTAGAAAAGTACTGCAAATTCTGTGAATAAACGAGATTGTTATGAATTCTGTTTTTAACCCATTTTCGGCCAAAGGTGCGTAAACGCACCATTTCAATAAATATATTTTTATTAACACTGTGATGTATATTTTTCACTAATTTTATTTTTCTGTTTTTTTTTAAGGGTTCTGGAGACATCTATAAAATATTAGTAATTCAATTGAAGTAATCACTTTCTGTTGAGAATTTTTCAAAATACGCTGGTTTTTCACTTGAAACGTGTTTATTGACAAATTCGACTTTTTAAAAATATACAATTATTCCACTTGAGATTAATCATATGTTTTTATAATCGAGTAAAGTTGGAAGCTCTGTAAATAAAATAAAAATAAAACAAATGCCTTAAAAAACTTAAATTTTTTATTTAAATTTAATGGTAAATTATTAATGGTAAATTAATAATGGTAACGTCAAATTAAATAAAATATTATTTTTCCTGCACGAAACTTTTTTGGTGTCTTAATGAATGTAATTTAAGCAAATTTCAATGCAAATAATACCATATTTTATAAAATTTCTATGCTTGGCCTAAAATGGGTTAAAATATTAAATAGAAAGTTTCTTAACATTAATAGTGGTGTCAGACTCCTTGGAAAATCCAAGGAGTGTGCGAACCATGTGTACAGGAAATGCATTTATAGATTTTGCAAAAATGAAGATTAACAAAATTATCCATCCTATTTTCAAAATTCTATATTTTTCCAACTGAGAAAGAGAAACTTGCAGTGAAGTAAAAACTATGTCAGAATATACAGTTTTTATTTATAAATGTTACAAGCTAATTACATGCATAGTGCTAGAAAAAAGCATGATATAAATGATATGAATGAGGGAGGAAAAAGAAGAATGGACCCCTCACACACACCATCTCCCTCCCTGTTTTTCTCAATCTCAAGTCATCCAGTCACATCAATAAAAGTATGTGTATGACTTCTCTGTATGCCAAAAAAAGGTAACAAATATTGCTGCTGCTGCCGTAATTGAATATTGTGACCTTTACATTTTCTCGGCTTACATTGCAAAAACCATTGAATATAAAACTATGCAACATAAAAATTGTTAGTTTTATAGAGAAATGTATAATAAACATGTTGAAGCAGACAGTATTTAAATCGAAGAATTATTTTAAATGCAATTTAATTTTGAAATCGTCCAAATTAAATGAACAATAAATACTGTGCAAACAATATTTTACAGTAATCATCTTGTAGTGTTCTTCAGTAACGTATATGAATTTCATTATGTTTGAAATAGTCTAACATCATTAAAATAAACTCCAACCTATTCATATGTAACAGAATCCTGTAACCGAATTATTTTATGTGATCCTGTAAATGAATGGTAAATGCTTTGCTTTCCTTAATCTAACAGAAAGCATGTTTAGTGCATCCCAGAAACTCCAACTCTAGGTAGATTTGGATTTATTTTCGTTTAAAATCATCCAACACTGATTTTAGGTATATTTAAGGTTATTAACACGGGCCCGGGTCAGGCAGGCCAGTGGTTAAATATAAAAGAAATGCACTTACTTGTCAAATATCAGCTTTTCTGTTATACCCATCAGGGCGGTGGCAACAGCAAGGATGAAAATTCCCAGTCCAAAAAAGGTATGGAATGGCATCATTATAACCCTTATAGTTGGTGGCAATCCCGGAAAGAGGAAAGTTATGAAGCTACCAACATACTGACAAAAAGAAAATAAAGTAATAATAAAGTTATCATTTTCTATGTAGTCTGCATCAGCCTCAACCGCGTTTTTTTATATGAAATATAAACATGAAATAATAAAGATTTTTTTTTCTTCAGAACCCCCGTACATGCAAGATAATTTAAAAAATACATATAAACATATAAGAAACAATACAGAAAGTTCACAATTAAAAAATTGAAATATTCAAAAATAATTTTTAACCAGCATCTCTATATTATGAAAAAAAGTTACTAATGCTCTCACTGCCGTTTTTGAATCGACTGCATTATTTTCACTTTCTCAGCTTATACTGCAAAAACTATTGCATATAAAAACACGAAAATTTGCAGGTTTATAAAGAAATGCATGATGAAAAATGTTGAAGCGAACGGTTTTTAAATCGAAGAATTATTTTAAGCCCTATCCGATGTTGAATTCGGCTAAGGTAGTTCAATTACATAAGTTTTAGAAGATGCAAAATTATACATAGAAATTTAGTCAACTTTTACAAGCACATACTTGACTAGATTGTGGTATGTAGTGTCGAATACTTTTTTTATATTTAACTATTTAAGGCGGGGAGGAGGTGTCGATTTTTTATACAAAATTCCATTGTCCGAATAGGGAATTAATATTTTTCAAATAGCCGTTTTTTATTTACCGTTTCCAATAAAAAAAGCCTAAATAATAATATTTCCAAACAATGTATTTTTAATTATATATTTACACGTGAATATTGAAAATTAAAGAAAAATTTAAAATAAATTATTACGTACGAAAAGCATCTACTGGTGAAAATTACGTCATACTTAAAGAAGGGTTATGATAATTTATTTAATTAAAAGCACTTTTAATGCTTATTTCACTCACCTAGTCAAATTTCTTAAAATAATATTTATCGTCAAATGGCTATTGTGCTTCTACATTTGCAGGCATTTTTTTTTTCATCTTTTTAAAACAAAGCAAATCGAAGTGTTTTTAGAGACTGCAGAGATCTGAACGGGGGGTTGACGAACGTAGCTCATAGGTGTAGTGCCCCTACTGTTTCAAGAAAGAAGAATTTAAGCAATTTCTTTTTTCGTCAGGGAGGTTCTACTTCCTTGAACCCCCTGTTTAAAATAAACATATTAATGTAAAATGAAAAACAGAACTAAAAGTTGACTTCCACGAGTTCAAAATATCTAGTTGGTGTTGCAGAGTTCACCTGACGAAAATTTCTTAGTTCATATTTCTCTTAGTGTTTAATAATTTTAAGTAACTAATGAAGAATAAATGTTACTATTTTCTTTTTCAAAATTAGAGATAAAGAAAATTTAGTTAATTAAATTTGAAAATCCAGGGAGGGATAATGGTCTTGACATGGCTAAACCCCTCGCCCTCCTTGGCTACCCCCATGATGTGCAAATGATATCTTGGCACTAGATGTGGATAGCCTTCTTTCATGTTGGTGATCATTATATAGTTGAAAGTTCGCACTATATTCAATTTTATCCACTTATGAAATTATATAATTTCATATTGACATTTGAGCATTTATGCTCGAATGTCAGTATTCAAATATTTATAGTGTGGCTACATCCAAAATTGCAATGTTTTATCATTTTTATCATATTATTATTATTATTGTTATTATAGATTTTCAGTAAAAATTAGTTTATAAAGAAAAATTGTACAAAAAAAAATCTTTACAAATCAGTAAAATATTGTTAAAGCATGCATTTCTGCAAAGGATATTTAGATCTTAGGTCAAAGTTCAACATGGCAGCAAAACAAAACCTTTACAAATCAGTGAAATATTGTTAAAGCATGCATTTCTACAAAGGATATTTAGATCTTACGTCAAGGTTCAACGTTCAACATGGCAGCAAAAAGTTTCTTTACACGACTTTCTTTACTTTTGGAGACAAAACATCATCTGAAGCAATAGTTTACAATAGCTTCAACGGGAACGTAGAAGCTTTTGCGATTGATTTTGTGACGCGAGTATAAATTTATTATTAAAAATAAATAAATAAATCTCTGATTTAGATGTATTGCGATATAAATTATTGAGTGAATGTCATTGGATTGATGTATTCATTTTCGCATGATAATTCTGAATTCGCTGATGATTGGCTTTTTAGATAATGTACAGCATGGTCCAAATGACTTGTCACTTCTTACGAAAAGGTGTAAGAATAATAGAATAATACCAGGTACAAGTACCAGATTTAGTTGACTGACTGTCGTTGCCATTGACACTGCCACACATCCAGTATGCTTGTATGAATACCATCATTTTCGTGGCACAAAATGAGGCGGCGCCATATTCTGTGTGACATATTACGAAGAGTTGCTTTGGTGATTGTTGCAAAGTTTGTCTTAACAGCGTTCTTCAACTGTTGGTCTGCCTGCAGAATTCCTTGTAAAAACACCGTTACTACAAAATGTACAGGATTACAACTTATTCACATACATTTCCAACAATAGTACAGGAGGTGACAAGACATTTGTATTAACTTATAAATACAAATGTCATGCTAATTTAGACGGTTTTGATGTAATCGTCAGCGAATCCTTCACTTATAACTAGCAAGAACTGAAAATTTGATTTCCTTATTATGATAGAAAAATACATAGGGATGTTATTACAACTAACATGGAATTAAGTTATAGTCCTATCTTTGTTGGGCGTTCGATGTCACTATATACTTTAATTTGTGAGGTGGGCAAGGCCATAGCCAGAAAAATATTTCGGAGGAGGATTACCGACCCAGAATTTTATTTTTGTCCTGTTTTGGATTTGTTTTTACTAATTGAATAGAGGCAAGTGTCTTTATTAAATTTTATTGTAAATTCAAATAATTCCAAAATAATATAATTACATAAGAAAATTTAAGCCTTCTTCAATGCAAATAAAATTACAATCTTATTTAAATGCTTCTTCTGTGACTTATAGACATTAGTGTCAACCAAATTTATATTTGACATTTTGTACATATGTTTTCAAAGGTTTGATTGCCAAAAATGTATTTCCAGTAGCATACATCGGAACAGATAAGTTTGTGGATAATTTAAATGACTGTCATTGCATTTCTCAAAAATTTGGAATAAACAAGTCTGGCGATCTGTATTTAGCTGTTGTAGACATTTTATTTTGATACTCTGCTTTTTACAGAGCCCTATTCCAAAAAATCTAAATGAATTTTGAAGATTTCTTAGAAATCGTAATTATTTCTTCAACATAGTAACTGAATCAAACGATAAAGATATGAAAGCGTATAGAATCTTAATTTTTAAATCTTCACCGTGATTTTCGAATCTTAAACATCTTGACTGATAGTTAATGACATAATTATAGTCGTCCTGACAGAAATTTTGGAGGGGGAGTCAAACCCTGGTAATCCCCCCATTGGCTACGGTCTTGGAAGTGGGTGTAGGGACAGAACGTAGCAAACCAACATTAGTGGGTGAAGTGCACACATTTTTTTAATGAGTTGTAGTGGTAGTGACCCATCTCATATATCAGTTACTGATTTGGCTAAAAGCACAAAGTGGTGAATAAATTGGCAACTTTTGTTTTTATGTGTATTTAGTGATGCATGAAGCTGGTGTTTGGTGTACCCATGAAATGAAGTAATGAGCTACATTTCAAGTGATCGCTGAATTAAATTGCACTTTCGTTGAGATTTATTGTTTTTTTATATTCATATACAGCTAGTTAGCCGGAACAAACTGATGATTGAGGTTTTTCCATATGTGCAAAGTGCTGCAGGATTCCAGTTATAGTTATCTCTAAATTAAACTGCATTCTCATTCGAATTTCATGTTCTGTTTTCTTTTTTCTTTCTGAAATTCATATACAGCGAGTTCACTGGCTCATCTAACGGTTTTGTAATGAATATCAAATAGGCGAACGACGAACAATCATTTTCAAGTTGATTGTTTGATTGTCTATTGTTGATCGTTTTCAAGTATGCTTTTCATCCAGATTTCTTTGACCTATATTTTTCCGGTTATGAATCAAATTAATTGATAGTGCCTTAAATATTTCCTTTCCATGAAAGTGCCTACTTCAATCGCTGTTCCCTTCGTGCACGTAATCCTTGTATTAACCCTTGCCCAAAATTAATATTCTGGAATACACGGAAAAGCAAAGTTTAAAAAAAAATGTGCTTGAAAATAATTTCCTAAAGAAGTTGCATCGACAAACTGAAATGGGAAAAAAAGAATAATAATAAATTTCCAATATACTTTACTTGCACACAGAAAAATCCAAATGTTGTTATGCCAACCCAGCTATGTAATGAGTACAAATCGGGTTTGTCTGTTCTTCTATGATTTTCGAAAACTGCAGTTAAACCAACTGACGACATGACGAGAGCCGTTAAATGCATGGCTGCATGGATCCATTTCAAAATCCATTTTGGAAGGAAGTGGAAAACTCTGTATATTAAAATGGCTGCAAGTGTAAAAATTAGAAATAAACTCTAGCAATCTTGTCTCAAAATCTAAAATATAATCATTAAATAAGTACTATTTAGCATATGACACCTTCTTCTGATTAGAACTAAAATAAAAAGAATTAAATATATAGATCGAAATGGCACTTAACGATAAAACAACACATTTGAAATCTTATGCAAAACAGTTAACCCCTTAAGCACCATATTCAATTTTGTGATAGTATGCTGAAAACTAGATATTGGGTTGTTCGGAAATTTCCTTCCGTTTGGGAAAACCAATTCGTACCGGAAAATTCTGCCCGTCAATTATTATACATTAGATATCGGGATTAATGTCTAATAACTGAATGATAGAATTTTCCGGTACGAATTGTTTAGAACATTGCAATCTGGACTTAAATGAGGACGTTTACCCATACGTCCTGGTATTGCAAATGAAGAGTTCATGACGTACGCAGGTACGTCGTGGTGCTTAAGGGGTTAATAATGAAGTAGCTTTTTCTCGGGAAATACTCAAGCGATTTTAATATTTTTCTTAATAGTTTTAGGAGTAGCTAAACGATTAACTGGCCATTCAGTAAGAAAATATAACAATAAAAAAATGTTGCGTGATTTTGTTATTATTATTATTTTAATCAACGTTAAAAAGGAATCTGTCTCTAGAAAAACAGAATGGTCCAAATAAAATTAATTATAATACAAAAAAATGTCGGAATTGCTTTAATAGTTTTTGAGAAAAGGGTATATTTCAATATTAAGTACTTCAATAAGAATTTGTCAAAACTTCCGGTGTAAGACAATTTTTAAACATATGAACATAACAAATAGAGAAATTTAAGAATGGAGAAATATTAAATACTCAAAAATATATTTATGCCAGCATTTTTCAAAATGAAAAATTTGAGAGTTGATTATTATTTTTTTTTTTCCGTAACGGAGGAGGGGATCTCCCCACCTGAACCTCCCGTTAAAGATAAATTTGAAACACATTAACATAAAATGAAAAATAATAAAAATTATCTTCTACAGGGGCTATAGGAGACAGGGGCCTCCTGACGAAAAATTCTCAATTCATCTTTCTGTTCGTGTTTAATTATTTTTAAATTATGTGGGAAGAATAATTTTTACTATTTTTTTTTAATCATCTGAGATTTTAAAAAATAGTTTAGTAAATGTCACTATCCATTTGGAGGCAATGACCTCCCATGTCCTCCCTTGACAGCGTCAATGATGCGGAATATAAGTCCGGGGCACAAAATCTTCAAACTAATTAAATTTTTACATTTCAGCTAAAAAAATTTCGTGTTTTTAGAATAAAATGACACAAACGGCAAACCCCATTTAAATATGATAAATATATCAAAATATATAACGCTTTTTACGTTATACTGAATGTGGTTGCCGCACTTATAATTTAAATGCACTTGTCTCAGAATGTACTTTTTCAAAATTTGTCACATTTAAATGGACATATCTAAATTTCTATGAAAGATTTTAAGTTACGGACTTGCGATAAGACCCTTATTTGTACAACATTTGTCGATATAACATGTATTTATTTAAATAGTCTTCAGGATTTTTCATTTTGACAGAAAAAAATTAAAGAGACAATTTATATCATATTATTTAGCAATGTTATGGCTAATATGATGATGAAACCACTCATTTTTTTTTGTCGTATTTAGGCATTTGGGACTTGATAATTCTGTCTAAATTCCACAAATTTCATTTCATTTCTTCTTCTTTTAAATAAGTTTTTGGTATCTATATTCAGTGTGTTGGGGAAACCTTTCATTGTCAACTAATTATTACATACTAATCATAATTTCATAGTTTATGTTTGTGTTACGGTAATGTTTCATTAATGGTTATATATATATATATATATATATATATATATATATAATGAAGAACTTGTGATGTTTAAGGATTCTGGAGAATTATTGTGAGTAAAATATTTTATCTACTCTTTACGGGTTTTTATTTCCAATTTTATTATTTCAAACTGATATCTGGTAGTAATTCAGTGAGGTGTTGTATACAGATTTTAGGATAATTGATGTGAGTGAAATATTTTATCTATTCTTTACGGGTTTTTTATTTCCAATTTTATTATTTCAAATTTTAATATTTCCAATTGTTTTCTGGTAATAATTCAGTATACCTGGGTGATTCTACTGATCTTAGCATATATGCCAGTAGAATTATGAAATACTGAATTATTTTTTAAAACACATGTGGGTACATCCAGGCTGATGATTATATCTACATGTGTTTTTTTATATCCAATTTCTGATTTAATTCTCTTGTTGTCCAATTTTCCATTGTATATGGTTCATATTTCATTTCTTAATCCATTTGCATTCACTTGATAGAAACTCCAAATTATTATTTTTTTTCTCTCTCTCTCTCTCTTTTTAAATTTTCTTCATGTTTTCAGCATTTTTGGCCAATTACCATTGAAGCACAAGCTATGGTAATATTATGATTGCACTTGTTAATCTATTAGCTATGTGGTATTCTGTCTACACATTATCATTAATTATCTCTTTGGAGATTTAAGTAGAATGATACAAGAACTTGATATGTTTTTTGAAATTCATAGATATTATATATATATATATATATATATATATATATATATATTAATTAATTTCATTTATTTATTATTTAACTTATGGCTATCATTAAGATAGTAATTTGGTTTAATTATTAAACACCAATTTTCATCCATTACTTTATATTTACTTTTACCACTAGAGGGCAGCACTATTTTAGGTTGTTTTTTATTATTAATTTTTCCATCTTAATACTTATTTATAACATAGAATTATTCATTAATACATCCTTTAATGTAATTCAATTTTCTATTTATTAATTAATTTCATTAATTTATAATTTATTATTTAACTAATTGGTATCAATTAAGATAGTAATTTGGTTGATTTATGAAACATTTATTTCCATACAATTCCTTCGATTCAGATTATATTCACTTTTACTAATAGATGGCAGCACTAATGTTCCTGTTTATTTTATAATCCATTATATTTTAACATTATTTCTGGCATCACTGCAAAGCAATTTATATTTCTAAGCAATTTATATTTCCAAAATTGGCAACATGTTATGATTTTTTATGCAATTCATTCCCCAGTCATGTTGGAGTTTTCATGATAGTTCATGAACTGCAAGGTATCTTATTTTTATCTCTTTTCATCTTTATGGATTTTATACTTAATGTCTCTATTAAATGTCCTCTCTGTAATTTATAAGTATGGCTTCTTTCCTTTTTTATATTGTATTTTATTTTTTATTTTATCACTGATTTGAATCATTGTATTTGAGATGTAGTCCCAATATCATATTTTTTAGCAATATATGGCTAATATGATGATGAAACATCTCATTTCATTTTATTTGTGGTATTTAGGCAATTGGGACTTGATAATTCTGTCTAAATTCCACAAATTTCATTTCATTTAATTCATTTAATTCCATATATTCAAATTTTTATTTAATTTCTTATTCTTTCAATGTTTTTGATTCCATATTCAGTGTGTTGGGGAATCTTTTATTGTCAACTAATTATTTCATACTTAATTAAATAAATGTTTAAGTTGGTGTTATGATAATGTTTCATTTATGGTTATATATATATATATATATATATATATATATATATATATATATATATATATATATATATATATTATTACATACTAAATCATAATTTCGTAGTTTATGTTGGTGTTACGGTAATGTTTCATTAACCGTAACACCAACATAAACTATGAAATTATGATTTAGTATGTAATAATATATATATATATAACCATAAATGAAACATTATCATAACACCAACTTAAACAATGAAATAATAATTAAGTATGAAATAATTAGTTGACAATGAAAGATTCCCCAATATATATATATGTAGGATTTAAGCTGGCGTCTAGGGGATGAGAGTAATAGTCCACACGTTTTTCCAATTGATTAAAACGTCATACTTTTAATTCTTGATTATCATATAAAATATTTACAACATTAATTTAAAAACATATATACACTTAGAATTGATCCGACCGTCTGTCGGGCTTAATCATTTGTTAAATGCGCGGTTCCACCGACCGGCATAGAATTAACAAGAGACCACCGTCGATCCGTCTGATCGAGGCGAAGGCTGTAGCACATCTACTCTGTTCTCACGATAAAATTGCACATCATCAAAATTTATATTGTTCGCGAGGCATCATTCAACTTCACAAGCCCCAATAAAGTATGTGCTTGTGTTTGCAGTCTAAAGTTCAGATGAGAACTCCTGCGACCACAACTCGGCCGTCCTGACTGTGCTGTGTCCTCACAGTCATCATCTACTAATTTCACTAGGTATAGAACCAGTCGACTAAAATCTAAAATTATCAAATACACACAAAAAATATATATGCAAACAAAACAATAAACAATAGTAAATATTGAAACATACAGTGTTTCCTAAAATATAAAAATGAAAATAACACAACAAAACTTGTTATAACGTTGAAAATTGCTTAACGTTCAGAGTTCACTCATAATGTTCAATAAAAGTAAAAAGAATATTGTTTCAAAATATCAATCTGTCCAATTTGTCCATCGTTTCATAAAGTCAGCAGCACTCGATGTAATGTTTGGACCATCATGGTAGCCAATTTTCTTTACGTTGTATCGATCCTTTCCTTTCACTTTGGTGATTTCATAGGGACCGAGAAATTTAGGTCTCAACTTCATGCCTGTACCAAATTGTGTTTTTTGTATAGCTACTAAATCACCGAGTTTATAAGTGTATGCCGTTTTTCTTTTTTTATTAAAGGTTTTGCGATTCTCTTACTGTAATTTTAAAATGTTCTCTTTTGCAATTTCCCTATTGAAATTTCTCTCTGACATAATCGAATTTACATGTTCTTCGTCTAACAACTCTTTTATTTGCAAATCGTTTTTATGTCGCAATCTCACTCCGGTTAGAAGCTCAAATGGTGAAAATTTTGTGCTTCTAGATATAGTGCTGTTTATAATTCGCTCTACCGATGCTACATATTTGTACCATTTTGTGGGGTCTTCTATGCTAAGTTTTGATAAAATTGGTATCAGTATTCTGTGCATCCGTTCTATCTGGCCATTTCCTCTTGGAACACCTGTCGTTATTGGGACATGTTGTATTTTTTGTTCGTTACAATATGCTTCAAAATCATCGGATGTAAACGCGGGTCCTTTGTCGGTTATTATTCGGGACGGGTTTCCGAAAATGTTGTGTTGTAATTTTAATTTATCTATAACTTCTACGGCAGCAGTAGTTTTAACTGGGTATAACCAGACAAATTTTGTGAAAGCATCTACGACGGTAAAAATATGATTATAATTTTTGTGAGTGGATGGCATTGGTCCTATATGATCAATATGATAAGTCTCAAGGGGAATATTTTGTTTTGGGATCGGGTTCAATAAACCTTCTCCTTTCCCTTGCTTTTTATTACACAAAATGCACTCTACGCAATTCGCAATGACATTTTCTATTTGCTTCCTTAACTGGGGTATAAAATAGTTTTCTTTTATTATTGTTTCGGTTTTTGCTACAACATAATGACCTTTATTGTGAACATGGCGTATTATTTCTTTTTGCATATTTACGGGAATCATCAACAGTTCTCTGTCGTTTTCATATTTATACAGTATGTCATTTCGATTAAAATATTCCGGGCTTTCATTTTTTTCGATTAATTTTTTGATGGTTTGAATATGCTCATCTTCTTGTTGCGCTAATTTAATTTTTGCTGTTAATTCGTCATAAGAACGTGTTACTACCAATACCGTATTTCTGCTTAGTGCATCGACATGCTTCATTTTATTTCCCGCTCGATGTACTATTTCATAATCAAACTCTTGTAAAAATAGTGCCCATCTGGCAACTTTTGGCGCAAGATCTTTTTTGTCGAGTGTCTTTTGGAATGCTTCACAATCAGTAACAATTTTAACTTTTGTTCCCAATAAATAATTTCGAAATTTTTTCATTGACTCGATTACCGCAAGTGTTTCTAATTCATAACTCGAATATTTTGATTGAGTAGGTGTAGTTTTTATACTCATGTAATGTATGGGGTGTAGGTTTTTGTTTTCATCTTCCTGTAGTAGGACACTACCAAAACCTATAGCACTTGCATCTGTGTGCAACTCTAATTTAGGACCGCGTCTGAATATGTGCAATACTGTGGTATTTACTAATTTCTCTTTAAGTGTCTCGAAAGCTTCTTTTTCGATGGGTCCAAATTTGAATGTATTTTCTGCTTTTAACAAATCGCTTAAGGGCTTTGCTACTCTAGCATAGTGAGGAATGTATTTTCTAAAGTAAGATGTTAAACCTAAAAAACTATGTAGTTGCTTAAGAGTACGGGGTTCGGGGAATTTTTTCACTGCCAAGGTCTTAGCTTCTGATGGCCTAACCGTACCATTTTCTATTATGTAACCTAAAAATTCTATTTTTCGCTTGAGAAATTGGCATTTTGTAAAATTAAACTTAAGTCCGTAATCAGCTGCAATTTCTAGAACACGTTTCAGTTTTAAAAGAGCTTCTTCGTCAGTTTGCGCAAGAATTATAATATCATCTAAATAAACTAGTACAACTTTTTCTTTAATTAGTTGTTTAAAGACAACATGGATGTATCTTTGGAACTGTTGAGGTCCAACCGATAGTCCGAAAGGGAGTTTCTCGAACTGGAATTGAGAATTATGTGTTACAAATGAGGTATATTTCTTACTATCCTCTGCAATATCGATGTGAAAAAAACCATTTTTTAAATCTAAGGTAGTGAAAACTTGCGCTTGTTCTATGTTGTCTAGAACTTCTTCTATTATTGGTAAGGGGAAGTGATCTTTAATTATTTTTTTGTTTAGGGGTCTGTAATCTACACAAAGGCGCCATGAATTGTCCTTCTTCTTCGCTAGAACTATAGGGGATGCATAGTTCGAATGACTTTCTGTTATAATACCTGAGTCTAACCATTCCTGTATCTGTTTATCTACGAATTCCTGTTCCGGAAATGCTAACCTACGTGGTCGCTGTGCAATTGGAACATCGTCTGTTAATATTATGTTTACTTTTAAATTCGTATCTTTAATTTTATTAGGCCTATAGTTAGTGATAAGTTCCGTTAATTTTGTTTTAATTTCCTTGTTTGTAATATGACTAGTATCTATCTCCTGAAAATTTATTGAATTTGCTGTTTCAGCTAAACAAATCTTTGTGGTTTCCATTAAACTCGGTTGCATATCTGTACACTCTTCATTTTCTAACAAACAGTCACTTTGCACTTTAATTGGCATGTTTGATTTCTCAGCAAAGTTAAAAATGGGAGTGTTGCGGTTAAATTCTTCGGTTCTCACGAAATCAGCGTGCGTTGCAGTTTTTTCAAATGTAGGAGAGGTTTTTAACACTGACCGCAAATAATTTCTGGGTGTGCTGAAACTGATGTGGGCAAAATTTTTTCTTGTGGTTTCTCGTGGGAAAGCTATTGCGTAATTGATTTTGACTTCTTTCAGTTTTCTTTTTCCAGTAATCTGAATTCCGTTTTCAGAAATATTGAAATTTACTTGTTTTAAAAATTTACTCCCCAATATAATATTATAATTTAAATCTTTTACAATATATAAATCGGTATTTACAATATAATTATCCATCTCAACATTTAGATTCACGTAGCCCATAGGTGTTACATGGTTTCCACCTATACCTGACAAAGTTATATCATTTGCATATAATTTGGGACATCCTAGAGAATCATAAGTGTCTAAATTTGCCATATTTACTTCGCTCCCTGTGTCAATTAAACTTTCAATACTTTTTCCTAAAATCATCACGTTTTTCATTATTCTATCTGAAGAAATTGAGATGTCGCTTGCAAAGGAATTTACACTTTTAGGGACATTATAAGTACACTGATCCGCTTTATGACCTATGGATTTGCATTTGACACAAATGGGTCCTTCTCTTTTACGTGGGCAGTTAATCGACTTGTGCGAAAATTCGTTACAGTTGAAACAACGAATTTTTACACTTGAACTATTTTTTTGGGCACTTGCGTAATTTTTCTCATACGGCACGCGACTCGTATCACTTCGATGAAATGTCCTATTACTTTCAATCGAACGTTTTCTAAATTCCGAATTCGGGTTTCTATAATCATTTTTTCTAATATTGTTCCTTGCTGATTCATAATCGTCTAATTTAACAATTAACTCTTCTACATTTGTTATTTTTGGCAATTCATCACAAAAATGTTCACGAATGTCTGGAGGTAATTTTTTTCGGATTTGATCCACAACTATCAGGTCTTGAAATTCTGAAAAAGTCCGTATTTGAAAACCTTCTATCCATTCTCGTAGAAATGTGTTAATCTCAAAAGCATAATCACGCCAAGAAGATGAAATGTCTTTACGATGATTATTAAATTTCTGTCTAAATTGTTCAGGTGACAAGCGGTACCGTTTAAGCAACAATTTCTTCACGAAATCATAATCTGAAGCATTGGGGTCTGGTTCCCGACCAACGAATTGTACTATGTCAAGAGGTAACAAACCTAGCAAATGAGAAACCCACTCACTCTTATCTAATCCTATTCTATTTATTTGCCTTTCAAAAAGGTTAAGATATACCCCGATATCACCTGGTAATTCAAATTTCGCCATAATTTTTAACAAATTATTTTTATTTGTTGGAGGGGGGCATTAGCACTAATTGTTGACTGCAACTCTAACTTACGAATTTCAAATTCCCTCTTTGATTGTTCCTCAGCTAATTGCCTCTCTCTCATTTCTTTCTCTTCCCTGTCTGACGTAATACGCATTTGAATATTTTTCGTGTATTCTTCATCGTAATTATCGGATTTAAGAATTAAGTCTGTCAGTACTGAACATTTTACATTTTCTGGCAATACTAGATTTAATTCTTCAACCAATGTGATTAGATCACACTTTTTAACTCGCGCGAGGTATGCCATTTTCTATTAAATTCAAAATTAACTATCTAATCGTAATAAACAATACACATAAAAAACATTTTTTTTTTCACTTACTTCAATAAGAGATCCAATTTAAATATATAAAAATAAAACATATAAAATATACACTATGCATGGGAATCTGAGCTCCCTTTATTTTTTTTAAGACCAAGGTTCGACCGCCTTGTCTTTTTAATATTACTGAATATTACCTGCACAAAAAATAAAGCACTACAGGTAATTAATTTTCGTTTTCTTTAAAATAGCGTAAAGAAAGGTACCACCACCTTTTTTCTTTTAAATATTACCTGCAAAAAAAATAAAGCACTACAGGTTTTTTATTTTCTTTATCACTTCGTTGAATGCAGGAAAAAAAAATTACACCCTGCTTTAATCTTTGTAATGTAAAAAGATAAAGAAAAACAAAAATAATTTCACTGCTTGAAATCACTACTTGCGTGCACAAAAATAGCTACAACAACAACAAAAAATAATCACTCAACTTTCTTTCACTAATGAGACCAAAACATCGCACTCGATGCGAGGCCTTTTTTTTCTTCTTCTGTAGAAAGATGTCACAAACACTCAGGAAGCAATTCACACTATTCACACTTTTCGGTGCAAAAACACTGTAAAACACATCACATCTGGAGAAAAACGCACGTCAGTAGGTCAAATTATTTCTTTTATCAGCTTCGGAAAACTTTTCTTCTTTCTCTTTTTCGAAGCATCGGAAATTTATGATAAGAAGTCTGAAGTCTGTCCTCTAGTGTTCAAAAAATTATCGCGGCCGAATTCCCAAAATCTGTAGGATTTAAGCTGGCGTCTAGGGGATGAGAGTAATAGTCCACACGTTTTTCCAATTGATTAAAACGTCATACTTTTAATTCTTGATTATCATATAAAATATTTACAACATTAATTTAAAAACATATATACACTTAGAATTGATCCGACCGTCTGTCGGGCTTAATCATTTGTTAAATGCGCGGTTCCACCGACCGGCATAGAATTAACAAGAGACCACCGTCGATCCGTCTGATCGAGGCGAAGGCTGTAGCACATCTACTCTGTTCTCACGATAAAATTGCACATCATCAAAATTTATATTGTTCGCGAGGCATCATTCAACTTCACAAGCCCCAATAAAGTATGTGCTTGTGTTTGCAGTCTAAAGTTCAGATGAGAACTCCTGCGACCACATATATATATATATATATATATAACCATAAATGAAACATTATCATAACACCAACTTAAACAATGAAATAATAATTAAGTATGAAATAATTAGTTGACAATGAAAGATTCCCCAATATATATATATATATATATATATATATTAATGAAACATTACCGTAACACCAACATAAACTATGAAATTATGATTTAGTATGTAATAATTAATTGACAACGATAGTGTTCCCCAACACTCTGAATATAGATACCAAATACTTATTTAAAAGAAGAAGAAATCAAATTAAAAATTGAATGAATGAAATTTGTGGAATTTAGACAGAATTATCAAGTCCCAAATGCCTAAATACCACAAACAAAATGAGAGGTTTCATCATCACATTAGCCATAACATTGCTAAAGAATATGATTTTGGGACTACCAACTCATAAACAATGAATAAAACCTGTGAAAAAATCTTAAAGTTCAAAAAATAAATACAATATTAACAAGTTGGAAATTGTACGTCAAACGTGACAAATGAGGTGCGTTCGTACTATAGCTAGTTATATAAATATTCAGATCTTCATGATTTTTAATTCTGTGAAAGGAATTATATCGTCTGCAGATCAATTTCTGTAATAAAATAAGTATCTCGGTCGATTGACGATTAAGCTTTGAAAGCTCCTATAACAAGAAAGCACCGATTTAAAAAAAAAATCGAATTTCTTAATAAATGTTTTTATTAATATTTTCTAAAGTTTTGATTCGATTTTTATAAAATTTGAAATGTCTCGACAAAATTCTGCAAAGATAATATATCTTAAATTTCAAACCATTCGATTGGGTAGTTTTTGCGTTGTTATATGCGGACGGACAGACAGACGGACGGACGGACCAGACGACGACAATAGGTGCTACGTATTTATATAATTACGAACGCACCTAAAAAGGAAAGAAACCTTACCCATAATAAAGAGATAAAAACTTGAAATTTAATCATTAAGTGCAAAATACAAATGGATTAAAAAGTATATTGTTGCACTACAGTAACCAGATAGAGGAGCATAACTAAACAGAGGCAATGAATTGCAAAAAATCTTTACATGTTGCCAAAATAAGTTTTAGAAGATGATTAACCATGTTGCCAAAATATTTTTTAGAAGATGATTAACCATGTTGCCAAAAATAAGTTTTAGAAGATGAATCACCATGGAATATTATTGTAAAGCAACACAAACCATGGTCCTGCCATCTATGAGAGAAACAGTGAATATGCGATGAATTAAAAAATGCAGTGGAAGAAAATTAATATTTAAAAATTAAACCAAATACTATCTAAAGAATGATAACAATTAGTTGAATAATAAATAAATGAAATTAAATAATAAATAAAATATCCAATTACATTAAAGTAAAAATGGATGAATTAATGAATAAATTGTCTCTTTATTATTTTTTTTAATGTAAATACCGAAAATAAATAAATATTTATCTATTTATTTTCTGTAATTAAAAATGAAAAAAAGAATGCAAAAAGAATTTTCCTTTCAGACGATATATCAAATTTTAAACAAGGTTAAAATTTAAAATTTTCTTAAACAAAATTTCAAATAATTTACATTTGAAAATAAATATATTAATAAACATGTATATTTCATTTCAAAAATCAAAATAATCAAAAAATACTTATAATTTTTTTTTTTAGTAAAAGTTTGTGTCCCGTACCACTTCATAGTATACGTGTATTAAAATGATTATGGCATTTTTTGTGAGATATGTCAAGTAGTAATGAAACATCAAAAAGTTTTATGAAAATTTAACGTACTTAAAATGTCCTTCCGAAAGCAACTCTCTTTAATTTCTTTTTTGCTGATAATAAACTATCGAAATCAACGGCACTCATATAAGAAACTCCTCTTAAAATGTAAAAAAGAAAAGAAAAGAAATCAGGTATAGTCGATCTATCAAAAACCTAACACATCATACCATTTTATACTACTCAAATTACCGCAAAGAAAAGTGAAAAGTAGCATTCCATTGGGAATTATGTTTTCTTTAAATTTAAATAATTTAACCCTTAACTGTTTTTTTAAATTTTCATATTTTAATTTGTAACTTTCAGTTTAATTACAGATACTAGTAAAATTTGATTCGTTTGAAGCCTTAGTACTATCGGTAGAGATTTCCGAATAGGTGAATTTTAATTATAATAGTTCTGTAGATAAAATTTAGTACAGAAACAGTATCCTATGAGTTAATAAAGGCTTTCGTTCAAGCAGTCTCAGAGATCGCTCACAAGTAGCTTTGAAAAAAATTCTGTCTTAGCAGTTATAACTCCTAAGACAGAATTTTTACATTCTTAGCACAAATTCGCAGACAGAAATTTTACATACTTAACCCTTATGAGGGTTAAGAGCCTACGCTAGTCACGCGAAGAAACGCTCAAGCTAATGTTAAGTGTAAGGGAAGGTTTTTGGCAGATTTCTCGCTCGCATTTTAAAATTTTACATGATTCTTTTTGCATAGGATAGCTGAGGTTGATCTCTAACGTTGTTACTTTTTACTTTTTTGATTTTGGTTACAGTTTTTTTTTTTTTTTTTAAGCGGACATTTTCAATTTTGGAACCGGTTTTGAAAGTGAAAGTACCCTTATATAAAAAAAAACTGGAACCAAAATCGAAAAAGTAAAAACTAACAACGTTAGAGATCATTTATCTATCCTATGCAAAAAACATCATTTAAAAAAATTAAAATGCGAGCGAGAAATCTGCCAAGAACCTTCCCATAGACTTCACATTAGCTTGTGCGTTTTTTCGCATGACTGATATAGACTCTTAAGTTTAGATAAGAGAAGAAAAGGTTCCATCTTGAAATGGTAACAAACTTTCATTTTCCAATATTAAAACTAAATTTTGACATCAGAATATGAATCCAGAGCCTTAAAATAAACCCAAATTTAAATTTTGTATAGATATACAAAATTTAACTTATATATATATATATATAGTATAAAAAAGAAATATATAAACCAATATTTCAAGGTATTTAAAAAGAATCAATATTCTCCACATTTTTGTGATATCTTTTATGATATTCTACATTATAGAGCAAACCTATTAAATACAAGTCTTTCTAATAAACCTAAATATAAAACTAATAATACACAATTAATTATACATTTTTCCAATCATGTATTTAATAATATAAATTTACACAATATAATAAACAACATTAATAATAATTTTCCAATAAAAAATTTTACCATTCACAAGACATATAAATATAATCGCACACTTGGACGTAAAATTTTTAATTACAATTCTTTTGCAAAAAATTTGGTCTCTTCAAAGAATTACCCATGTTATTGTAATGACCCAAAATATCAAAAGTATATAAATACAACACATGGTCATATCATTACTGGTGATCTTAATATTGTAGAACAACCTATTTTACAAAACTTAATGCATAATGGCACAAAATTTCGTCTTCCATATAAGTGTAATATCAAATCCATAATATTGCAGTTTATTCAAGATATTGATTTTTTTATATATAAAATTGCTGTTGATTACAATAAACCAATCGAATATTTCAGTGAATGGAGATTTTCTGTAATTGATAAATTAAAAAATGAAATTATAAAAAATTATCATCATATTACACATGCAGCTTTTAAAAACATAAATAAACATATATCAGAATTACAAAACAAATTTATAATTACTTATGTAGATAAATCTCCAAATAATTATGCTATCATTTGTAAAGAATACTATAAAGTGTTAATTCACAATGCAATCAACACAAGTAATATTTTTAATAAAACTAAATTAAATATTGAAATAAATAACAGAAAATTATTAAATTATCACAAATTACTAAAAATCAAATGTAATAATTTTAATTATCCTTATCTTGTTATAATTCCAAAATTTCATAAAAATCCTATTAAATTTCGCACTGTTACCATCGGTTGTAACACATATAATAAAAATGCAAGCAATTTACTACTTAATATTTTAAAGCAGATATATGATATAACGTTAAAACATAATAACCAACATTGCCTAAAAAATAGTTTTCAACTCATTAATAAAATACATAATATCAATCCGGTAAAATTCATAAAAACATTGGATTTTAATGATTTATTTAATAACATTGATATAAAAGACTTACATAAAACAATGTGTATATTATTTAAAGAATATAAATCTCAATTAAAATTAAAAGAACATATTTCAGTAAATTTTTTTAAAACTTTACTAAATTTTACATTGCATAATAATTACATTATATATGACAATATTATCTATAAACAATGCCAGGGAATTCCGCAGGGCGGAACCGCATCTAGTATTCTCTCTGACCTTTACTTATATTATTATGAAAGAAATATAAGTCCGAACAATGATTATGTATTTTATCGCTATATTGATGACATTATCATATTTTATTTCAATGAAAAAAATTGCACATCACCACTCAATTTTTATCCTACTCAGCTTAAATTAAGCGAAAATGATTTAATTAATAATAATATAAACTTTCTTGACTTAAAAATTAATATTACTAATAATTATAAATTAATTTTTGATATTTATGATAAGAGATTTGATTTCCCATTTAAAGTAAATATTTTTACCAATTTTGCTTCATGTTTACATAAATCTGTTTATAAAAATATAATTATCAATTATCTACATCGTATAAAATACTTATGCTCAGATATAAATAAAAACAAAAATATTAGATATATTCGAGATCAAGCAAAAATATATGGTTATCCAATTTTTATGATAAATTCAATCATCAACTCTTTTAAATAACATTTATTATATAATTTAAATATAAACATGGTATGTAATAAATTATTGTTTTAGTGTGCGATAACATATAACAAAAGATATAGATAATAATAATTATAACATACATTATTACAATTATAACATATTAGGAAATTTAATATTTAATATTTGTTTGAACATTATATACACTTTATATAGAAAATTACAATTATAACATACATAATTACAATTATAACATATTAGGAAATTTTATATTTGATTGAACATTATATACACTTTGTATAGTTGTGATTGTGCGTTGCCGATCACCTCTGTTTAAGGTGTTATTGATGTGCAGTTTTCATACATTTATAAATTAACTTATACAATAACAAATTAAATTATACAGGGATAACATTGGTGATTATAACTCATAAACATATCTATTTGCAATATATATAAATATAAATATATATAGTTTTTATTTTTGTCTATGAATAATTAAATTTAACAAGTATTTTAATTACTGCATTGCATTAATTTGATTGTAAAACAGTAGTAATACTATTAATTATCAATTTTATAAATTTTGAGATATTTTGAATTGTTTATGAATTATTTAATTAGATATTTAAATTAATCTATGAAATATAAAATATATTTACAATGTAGTATAAATTAAACATTAATTATTTAATAACAAGTCTAATATATATTTAAGTAGTAGTAAAAATAAAACATTAATTATTTAATAATATGTCTATAATATCAGTGGATTAACACAGATGGCAGCAAAAACAACTTGAATTAAAATAATATCTCTTTTACATAATATATTCTTGTTAAGAATATCTGAAATGCTGTGCATGTTGAATTAATTCTGCGTAGATTTATTCATATAGTAGTATTATATTTGATTTGAATTTAAAGTAAAACTACAAGTTAGTATTGTTTTTTAAAGTTTATTTATATAATTAAATCTAATGAAGTGAGTATGTAACTAATAAAGTGGATATCTAACTAAATATTAGTTATGAATTATTATAATACCAATAGATGGCGACACTTTACCTTTCAGGTAGTTGTTGATAATATTGTTAATATTATATTTAATTTAACTATAGAGGGAGCTATTGATTGTATATTAATTTTACTTTCAGGAATTAAAATTGGATGGAGTAATATATATTCACGGATATAATTTTGTTATAAGTGTATTAAAACCAGAATTATTTTGTGTGTTTTTGAATCATTTTGTGTTTGGGTGTCATCGATGGGGTTGTGTTTTAAAAAAAAGTGTGCTCTCAACTTGTCTTTCAAATCATTTCTCTCAACTCGACTTAGTCAACATGTATGATGCATTGCCATGTGGATGTGAATATTATGCAGAAGTTGTGACATTTTATGGATTCTGTATAATTATTGTGAGTAAAATATTTTATCTACACTTTACGCGTTCATATTTCCAATTTTATTATTTCAAAACTGTTATCTCGTGGTAATTTCGTGAGGTGTTAAATACAGTTTTTGGGATAATCGATGTGTGTGAAATATATTGTATATTCTTAATGGTTTTTTATTTCCTATTTAAATATTTCCAAATTTTAATATTTCCAATTGTTGTCTGGTAATAATTCAGTGTACCTGGATGATTCTACTGATCTTAGCATTATGCCAGTAGAATTATGAAACACTGAATTATTATTTAAAACACATGTGGGTGCATCCAGGCTGATGAGTACATGTGCATGTGTTTTTTCATATCCAATTCATATTTAATTCTCATGTGGTCCAATTTTCCATTGTATATGGTTCATATTTAATTTATTAATCTATTTGTATTTACTTAATTGCAACTCCAATTTATAATTTTTTTTTTTTCCCTTTCTCTCTATTTTTTCTTTTTTCAATATTCTTTAGGTATGAGTAAAATTTGGCCAATTACCAATGAAGCACAAGCTATGGTAATATTATGTTTGCACATGTTAATTATTAGCTATGTGGTATTCTGTATACACAATATCATTAATTATCTCTTTGGAGATTTAAGTAGAATGATAATAGAACTTGATGTGTTTTTTGAAATTCATAGATATTATAAATATTATAATTATATATATATATATATATATATATATATATATATATAAAACATGCGAAATGTTTTCTTCGGAAATGTCTTTAGTCGTTACCTTTCCCAGGCTACCTCTCTGGAACCGCTATTAATGCAAGATCCCTCAAACTTTATATTCATGATTTTTTAAACATAACTGAAAAATTGCTGGAAGGGGCTGAAAATATCTATAGCTTCTTGAAATCTATTTCTGTTAAAATATATTTTTTAACATTAATTTCATAATTCATATTATATATATAAATTGTAGAATTACATGAAATATCACATAATTAAGTTTGGAAAATTTAATGCTGATAACATTAAGTTTGCCAAAACTTAAAAATACAAATGTTTGTGTTAAAAATACTATTTACAAAATAAAAATATTAAAAATTATCATCGGGCGCTCAAAATTTTATGTCAATAGAATTCCTAAGCTTCTTTAAATTTAGGGAAATGAAATTACAAGGGATTCCGAAAGACTGGAAAAACCTTGAACAGGAACATTAATTATATTAACAATGTACTGTGCTGTCCTCTAAAAAAACCCACACTGAAATGTTTCCTAAAAAAACCCCACACTAGTACTACTCCAAATATTTTACTAAAGTAATTTTTTTTTGTTTTGGTCTGTTTTTATGCACCATTTAGAATAACAAAAATAGTTAAAAATACCTAAGGAGTGCTTATTTAAGTTTAAAATAATTTAAATTAACAAATAACAATTGCAGAATTCTGGCAAAACACGAGCTTCATTTTTGCAGATTTTCTTTTTATAATAGAATTTTAGAATGATATACATAAATTTTTATTTTTTTTATGTTAAACCATTAATATATAATAAAATGCTTCATTTTCAGCTGATTTTGTCAGGTGTGGGTTGTTTTCAGGTAACACGGGTCATTTTTTGAAAAAGTGGGGTTTTTTTCAAATTCTCGAATAATTGGCTGCCATTTTGTAATGAAGTGATAAAATGAAAAATGCTCAACATTAAAATTTTAGTCAGAACAAGCTGTAATTATTTAGCCATGTTCAATTTGTATAAATTCTTTATTAGACTTTATCAGGATGGCTAGTGGTCAGGGAAAAATACAGTAAGAAAAAGTCATAAACACCAGTATATTCTTATAAAAAAAATTATGTCCATTATTCGATCAAATAATCAACATGAATTTTTCTATAAGAATATACTGGTTTTTATTACCTTTTTTTACTGTATTTTTCCCTGACCACTAGCCACCCTGTTTATATAGAGAAAATTTCAAAAAATGGGTTTTCTTTAGAGGACAGCACATTACTAGCATAATAAATTTTAAATAATGAATATTATATCCAAAAGAGTGAACTTACCGTCACCGTAAACAAAAATTAAGCCCAGAATCATTAAAAGTGGATGGAAAAAGAACTGTAGATTCGCATCATTGCTCCAGGCGAATCCACCGTACAGAGTGCACCAGTAAGCTACCAGAGCAACACATACTATTCCAGCTAACTGAGAAGCACAAACAGTTATCCAGAAAATCATATCATGACCCCTTCTATGAGTTGGTGATGGTTCTGTATTTTTGAATTTCTGCTTTTGAAAATTTTGTTCAAATTCTGTTGTTAAAAAGTAAAGAATTGTACAAGTTGGTTACTTAAAATAAAAGTTATAATTACAAAATCATGAACTAATAATTTTAAATAGAAAGACAAAAAATCATTTTTCAATTCGGCTCCTCATTCAAGAGACTTTTGATGTGAGTGGTGGTAAGAGAGGGAGGAGGAGCTTTTGAATAATTTATCACAATGTCAAGTCAAGTCAACGCGGGGGAGTATATACGATGGATCACAACCACAATGATTAAAAAAATGAGTCCTTGATTATTACAGAAAGTCGACTTTTGAACATAACTTGTTTTGCAAAATTCGCAGGTTTAGCGAAAATTCATTCATTTATTCCTAGTCAAAATCTTTAAGAAAAGTTAGATAATTATATTTTTAAAATCCAGGGCGGAGCAATGGTCCTCCCCTGCCCCGTTTCTTGCCTCGAGCACATAATCTGAAATGTCGATTTATTGTTCGAATTTCATATCATTATCACTCATAAGGCACACAAACTTCTGATTTGGGGAAGTTCAATTTTCCCAACCTATAAGGCCGTAATCAGGAGTAGGGTTTATGGGGTTAACCTCCTCCCCCTCCCCCCCCAAATCCCGAAATTTTAAAGATCTATGTTTATTTAGCAAAAGGTTTTGAACTACTTTATTTTTTAAAAAAATTCCTATATAAAATATACAAGATTAAAATTATTATAGTATAGTGTTATTATAGTGATAACTCTATACAAATATATTATAGTTAGTTATTACAAGATAGTGTATTACTAATAACATTATACTGAATACACTATACAAAAATTGAAAATGGAACCTACCGCATCCAATGTATTTTTGTAACTATGGCCTTTTAACCTAAGTTTACGTTTCTGTGTTATGCTTAAAGGAGTATATATATTATCTGAAGGCGTTTTTCTAATACAGCAATACAGCAGAAAATACAAAACTGCTCTTTATCTGAAAGCTAACAAAACCCGCTTTGCACTTAACATAATTGTTGAAATATTGCAAATAGTATTTGTGGAGAAATTATACTGCCGCGGATAATCTAAATACAGTAGATTTCCGTTACAACGAACTCCACGGGACCACTAAAATATTTCGTTGTAACGATTTTTTCGTTGTAACGGAATTACTCCTATTTATCTAATGAATTACATGTACACGTAAATAAATTATGTAAGATAAATGTACCTTTCATTATAGAGGATTTTAATGGAAGACTAGTTAAATTAACATAGAAAAAGTTAGTAAATTAAAATTCAATATTAAAATTACAAAATTACGGACTAACCTTTATTTAGTAATACATTATTGCAGAAAATCTGTAATTTTAGTTTGTACAAAGGAATGTGTAGTTTATTAAAACAAAAACACGTGCAACGAATGAATGTGAGAAAATACCTCCTCTAGAACATTCTTTTGATGAAAAACAAAAGCACGCATTTTCTCCAAGCATGAGAGAGCTTCCGAAGAGGTAACTTTTGAATCGTCGGTGACACCAATATCGTCACCACTGCTTTCGTCATTTTGTTGGTCTAATGTAGTTAAAATGATTTTTTCATCAGTCACTTCAGAGCATGTATGAATATTGTCATCCACAGATAAGAAATCCTCCCAATCCACCTGATCAGGGACTGGCGTTAATTTTCTGGTAGCCTCCCAAATTGTGTTTAACTCAGAGGACTCATATCCAAATTCAAAACTTCTGATTAATTTTATTCGGTGTCAGTTAATCGGGCATGTTTCCAACAGTTAGAAATTGTTTTCTGGCTAATTTCTTGCCAGGAACCAGAGATCAATTCAATAGCTTCTTTGAGATTTATTTTTGGTCTTTTGCCATTCTCTAAGCCGCAAAGAATTTCTTTTAGCAAAAGAGAACAGTTGCGAGATTTTACAGCACGGATGATGCCATGGTCTAGAGGCTGTAGAATAGAATTGTAATTTGGCGGAAAGTACTCAAATTGGATGCAGTCTAATTTGGGGGAATTATCATGAGGCATGCAGTTATCAATCAGGAGAAGAATATTCTGTTTTTTAGCTTAGCAAAGGAGAGAAAATATGAAATAGCACCTGTCCCCAGAAAAACGTTATTTTTTAACTTCGACGTGCTATTCGAAGTATATTTCATTTCTGTTAAGCAATTGAGGAAAAAGAAAAAGAAGCTCGATGAAGATTTTTCGTTGTAACGGAATTCCTAGTAAAATGCACTTCGTTAAATCGGAATTCTTAATACATCGGGGTTAATGAAATTTGAAAAGGGGATTTGTCAAATTTCGTAGTAACGGGATTTTTTGTTGTAATGGAATTCGTTGTAAAGGGAATCTACTGTATTATGAATTAACCCTTCTTTGCATGAGTTTTTCTTTTACAATTGTGTTTTTTTATACATATATTAAATATTAGACACCAGAAATTTTAAGATAGATTTTTAACTTTGTTCAGCAAAATAGTTCACGGGGAAATTTACTGGATTAATATTTCTATATAAATATAGTGGTGGCGAAGAAATTGATTTATTTATTAAAAGTTAAATAAACAGTGATGGAAATTTACGTAACTATGCAATTAAGGGTTAAGTCATGTTTTGAGAAAATCTTCATTCCAACCCATTTACAGAAAAACAGTTCCAGAAACAGTACTTCCAAAAAACAGTTACAATGCAGTCTCTGTTATTAGCTATCGTACAGTAAAATAATTTTTTTAATCGTTTCAGTATATTTCGTACAAACAAACCATTGTTTCCTTTTTACAGTATTAGTATATTTTTATTCACTATAAAAATTAAAATATCGTTAAGTAATAAGAAGGAAAACATTGGTTTAGTATATTCAGCCCTAATAGTATATTCAACCGTTTGTGGCGCGAAAGACTAAATATGAAGTACTTCCTTTCCTAGTTGGCAATCATATTTCTTTATTACTATCATTTCAATTAATTATACCAGTTTTTGTTACTTGCGTTTTATCCCATTGCTCAAAAAAGTTGTATCTAACACTGACATGACAAATAATTAAAGTTAAAAATAATCAGTTCAAACTTGATTTTTCTACTCTTTTCAATTTGTTTAAATTTAATTTTTAAAAAGCATTGTTCATCATCTACGCCTTATTTGTTATCCCTATGCCAAATTTTAAGTTTCTGGACGGATAATTTCAGAGAAATCATAGCGAAAATAGTATATAATTGTAGAATGTTTTCCTCCCATTTCACCCAGTTAAAATTCGATTAAAAAAAAAAAAAAAAAAAAACTATCCTTGCGGCCAACACATCGAAATAGAAACCTGCTGGCAAATTTAAAATTTCTAGCCCCGATATTTTCAGAGTAATCATGATTATAGAGCGTTTTCCAGTGATGTCATTATTTTTAATCTTGAAACTTTTAACAAACGTTCTTAGCGAGCATTTACGTCTTAAATAAGTAATCACAACAACAAATTTTATATTTCAGCCTCACCAGAATCAATGTAATCAATTTTAGAATAATTTTCACTCTTCAAACCCTTGAGGACCAGTTAGTAAGAGACGAGCAGGGAAGACCGAGCTATGCTCGGTCAAAATTAAATTTGAGTTCAAATATCATGACCCATGACCAAAATGACCCACTAATTGAATTTTCTCGAACATGTGACCTAGCCCAACAGTCTTCTCGTGCCCGAAAACCATAGGATGCAAAATTTAGTGTAAATAGTCTGAGCCGTTTTAAAGATAAAATAGCTTGACCCATAATGACCCATAACCAAAATGACCCTCTAATTGAATTTTCTCGAACATGTGACCTAGCCCAACAGTCTTCTCGTGCCCGAAAACCATAGGATGCAAAATTTAGTGTAAACAGTCTGAGCCGTTTTTAAGATAAAATAGCTTGACCCATAATGACCCACTAATTGAATTTTCTCGAACATGTGACCTAGCTCAACAGTCTTCTCGTGCCCGAAAACCATAGGATGCAAAATTTAGTGTAAATAGTCTGAGCCGTTTTTAAGATAAAATAGCTTGACCCATAGTGACCCAGAAATGACCCACTAATCGAATTTTCTCGGACATGTGACCTAGCCCAATGATTTTTTCGTGCCCGAAATTCGTAGGATACAAAATTTAATCAAAATCGTTAGAGCCGTTTTTTAAATAACATTGATTTGACCCGCGTTGACCCAAAAATGACCCACTAATCGAACGTTCTGGAACATGTGACCCAGCCCAATAGTCTTCTCGTGCCCGAAAATGGTCGGATACAAAATTTCGTCAAAATCGTTTAAACCGTGTTTTAGATACAATTAGCTTGACCCAAAATGACCCACTAATCGAATTTTCTCGAACATGTGACCTAGCTAGGTTTTCTGGTTTCAAAAGATAGGATACTAAATTTCGTCAAAATCGTTAGAGCCGTTTTTAAGATAAAATTTGCATATATATATATATATAATTATAATATCTATGAATTTCAAAAAACATATCAAGTTCTTGTAACATTCTAATTAAATCTCCTAAGAGATAATTAGTAATAAAGTGTAGACAGAATTCCACATAGTTAATAAATTAACAAGTGCAATCATAATTTTACCATAGCATTTGCTTCAATGGTAATTGGCCAAAAATACTGAAAATATGAAGAATATTTAAAATTGGAGAGAGAGAAATATATACAGGGTGATTTTTTTTTAAGTTGTGAAAGTAAAATCCTATAACAAAAGAACCACTGATCAAAATTACCTGAAATTTCACCAGTATGCTCCCAAAGCAATGGATATTTTTTAGGCGTGGTTAAAAAAGAATATTGTCAGTGGGAGAAAAACAATGGACGGTACTTTCAGAAACCATCTTCCGTAGGTCTACTGCCGCCATTGGACCTTTTCTTAAATTCTTAAATGTCCTGAATCTCCTAAGATCAGTTGCTGAACTGTCATTATTCTAATAATACAGTTTCACTAACGACGCACAGTCCGTCAATGGCACAGTCATTGCGAGGATATCAGTAGAATAATGAACACGAGGAGTGCGTGTTTCACGTTTTTATCGCCACTGTGCAAGCTCATCTCTCGATTTCACTGCATATACAGCGCCATCTGTCGGTGCGATTTTAAGCTTTTATTTCAACCACGCCTCAAAAATTCCCATTGTTCTGGGAGCATACTGGTAAAATTTCAGGTCATTTGAATCAGTGGTTCTTTAGTTATAGGGTTTTACTTTCATAACTTTAAAAAAAATCACCCTGTATATATAACCACACACAAGATTTACTCGTATTAGAATATATGATAAAATATAGCCCATTTTTAAGCAGATACTATCATTATTATTATCCTGACAGAAGATTGAAGTCGGTTCCCTAATAGTTCCAATGTATTTGTGATTTTAGAATGTTTTACCGATTATTTCACCCTTAAAAAAAAAAAAAAAAAAAAAATTAGAAACTGTTCGGAGCTATTATATACATCTTAAAAGTAACTGCCATGTCGAATTTAACTTTTCTAGCCCTGACAATTTCAGAAAAATTATAATGTAGAAAATTTTTAGAACATAGTTAGTTCATGTCACACTTTTTAATTTCTATGTTTTTAGAGCCGCTCTTAACAAGCATTTACATTTTAACCCTTTCAGGAGCAAGTAACTGTGTTTCTGTCATGTTGAATTCATACCAGAATTTTCAAAAAATCTTATTTGAAATAAGGAACTACAATTTCAGACTTTTTCACCAAAAAAAAAAAAAAAAAAAAAAAAAAAAATTCTGGTGCAAGTCGCGATTAAAATTAACCCTTAACATCTGTGACAAAAATACTGTGCTTGATGGACTGCTTGATGGAAGGATGAATAAAAGGCTCGATTAACTCATAGGACACCGTTTCAGTACTAAACTGATACTGCAGGATTTTTAAGTACAGGATTATTATAATTACAATTCATCTATTCAGAAGTCGATAGTCCTAGAGCTCCAAACGACACAAAATTTCATCAGTATCTTCTATAGTTAAACTGAAAATTACAAGTTAAACTGCAAAAATTGTAAAAAAACAGCGGTCGGTGAGACCTCTAACAGCAGTTAAGGGTTAAGAGATATAAAATATATCACACCGCCCTTCAGGGGGTTAAATGTAACCACCATCTCAAATTTCATGTTTTCAGCCTCAACGTATTCAAAGAAATATTAATTTCAAATGTCAATGAGGAAAAAAAAATATTTTTATTCGAATATTTATATTTTAAACTATGCATGTAAAAATGAATATTATTATTGTAACGTAAAAATCGCGTTTTATCACAAGAATTGTAATTTTCTTAATTTTGCCTAAGGAGCTCTTTACACTTTGAAGTCAACAAGTCATTCTATGTTGTTTCATTTCAGGGCCTGATTTAGAGGATGGGTGGGAGGGGAAAGCGACCACCCGGAGTGCTTAAATCTAAGGAGCGAAAATACGCAAAATACTTGGTTAAAAATTAACAGTGTCATTTTTTTTTAAATATTCGAAAGGGCGCTGAAAAAATCTCGCCCAGGACGCTAATATGGCTACTAAAGCTGAAAGGCTGCCACTGATTCATTTGTTAACCTATGCTAATATTATAAAGAAATAACGTTTGTTTGTTTGTTTGTTTGTAAAGGGTATTTTCTGGAACTACCGAACCGATTTCAAAAGTAATGGTGGCAAATTGATGGTGACAGTACCGGCTCAAATCTCCAACATATAGGCTATATTTTATGTCGTGCAGGAGCGAAAAACGTTCTAAAAAGTTAAGATTTTTGTAGTACAGAAGGAGCTAGAAATTTGAAATTTGGCATGATAAATGCTCTCTAAGAACGGTTTATAAAAAATTTGAAATTTAAAAGAGGGAAATGCGTGAAAAGCGTTCTAAGAATGTTCTAAAATTACGATTTCTATGGAGTTGTTAAGGATAGAAATTTGAAATAGCTGCTACTTTTAACACGCAAATGCACACACAACACTTTTTTTTTTTAAATCGAAATTTAAAAGAGTGCAGGGGGAAAAAAGTTACAAATACCACTTGGCACATTTCGAGTACTAGGGTAGATGTGCCAGTAATGGACCGCCTTCCAGTAATGGGCCACCTTCAATATTTTTGGTTTATAAAAAAATAACCAATAAAAATTCAGCTTTTTTTATTTCATTAATATGCTTTCTTTAAATTCTAGTTTTAAATACCATCATAATATCAATTATCTATTACTTTTTGTGGGGTGTCCATTACTGGAATTTAGAGTGTTTTGATTTATTTCTGTTATTTACAATTAAATTTCGATTCACATTGGGAAATGTGATTATGAGCATGGTTAAATATTGTTGGTAGATTAATATATTAAAAAATGTGGAATATAACAATTATAACTATTAATTGAAAAATAATTTTTAAAGAAATTCCTTAAGGGTGTCCATTACTGGTACATCTACCCTATACGCGTGCAAAGCCACGGGTTTTGCTGGTTTATTATCTCTTAATATATAGTTATCATAGAAATTTCTTTAGAAGTCAAAATTTGTGCACATTTTTTATAATTGTGTACATTTGCTAATGTACCCAAAAAAGAAAAATTTATAAAATTCATAAAAAATTAATAGAATTCACTCAATGATAAAATCTTATAAAATATTGCCTATTTTTCTATCATGGGCATAGGAGGCAATGGTACGTAGTTTGTACATATACTTTTATTTTTTTCCAATTCGTTTACTATTTTCACAGATTTAGAGTGATGGCGTCTATTCCCTGCACCCCCCCCCCCCCCCTTCCCCCGCGTACACTTAAGTTTCTGCAAGTTCTATGTCTATACATTTTCTATAGAACGCATTTAGAAAATACCACTTTTCTTTTATTTTTCACATTTTTTCGTATTAGTCTCTTTAGAATTTTATAGAAGATTTTTAGAAAGAAGTTATTCTATAGAATTCTCTATAGCTCTATAAAACATTTTCGAAAGGAATTTATTTTCATTTCCGTTAATCTAAAACAAGCTAATGAAACTCATAATTAGAGAAAAGACTGGTAAAAATATTCAAAAGTTCAATTAAAATAGTACAATCATTAAATATCAGTTCAAACTTAGAATTCAATCAAAGCAAAGAACAAAAGAAAAATCTCTAAAATAATCTCCCAACATTATTTTTAACAAGTATTATTTATCAGGTCAAAGACCTTTCTTAAAAGAGTAAATTCATAGATAGGTATCGCCATCTATTGAATGTTTGTGGCATTACTTCAAATTACATACACTTTTCAACGCACAATATTAGATAACGATTATAGCGGGAGGGGGGGGGGGGGGGGGGGGGTTCTTTCTTTATTTTCTTCCACTTCAGTGCAATTATTATAATCATCACTTTGCATTGTAAAAGGAAACAGAGTAATATAAACTAGAATTATGACAGTAGAAATGAGAATTTGTTAATTCTAGCACAATTTCTCACCTCTCATTAGTGCTTCAACAGAGTCCATTACTTTTCCACCTTTTCTACGAATTACCATGTCGTAATCACAAATGCACAAATTTTATTT
The DNA here is from genome assembly GCA_963931845.1 of Maratus michaelseni. Classification (NCBI taxonomy): domain Eukaryota; kingdom Metazoa; phylum Arthropoda; class Arachnida; order Araneae; family Salticidae; genus Maratus; species Maratus michaelseni. The sequence continues at coordinate 158,100,681 of OZ007594.1, read as the reverse complement.
TATAGATTTAAGAATTTTCTCGGGTCATATGAATACAATCCTTTTTATTGGCAAAATTAAATTGCTTAGCGATAAACTGGCGCCACGTCACTGATGTTGAAAATCAAAACTGGGGAAATTTCGTGAAGGATAGTTGGACCATAGACTTGAGATATTTTATCTCGATGAGTTGGCTGGATAAAATATGAAGGTCGCAACTCGTATTTCCTTGTTTTCAGTGGCTTAAGAGGGGGGGGGGAGATGTCTGCGCTTTTTTTTAAATTACCTTTATATATATAATTTTATACATTTATAACTATATTGATTACATGTTTTGTTATGTTAAATAACACATTGGTATTGCTTTGATCATTTATGTACATTGATTTATTTTGTAAAATTCTTTAAAAAAAAAAAAAAAAAAAAAAAAAAAAAATAGTTTTTTTTTTTTTTTTTTTTTTTTTTTTTTAAATAAAGACTTGATCTTTATAGATCGTAACAGTAAACTTTGACGGCAGAATGCTAATTAATTTTTTAAAGAGGCATAAGTACAATTTTTAACTAAGTAAAACTCGGATAACTCTGAACATTTGCTATTGTTTAAAATTCAGATGAGACTGTTCAATTTCATTTATTGTAATCTTAATTATTGAAAGACTTGACCACATATTATACAGAAAATTTAAGTTTTTGCTATATTATCAAAGCAGTATGTTCTTGAAACTAATCTGACAGTGCATTTGTATTTCACATCTATTCCTCCGATAATAGGACGAATTGCACATTGAAAACAACACAGATTACTCGTAAGGATCCGGGGATGTCATAATAACTTTCGAAATTTAAAATATTTTCCGAAATAGATACATTACTATTTTTTTTCTTTAATGCAATTACTGCAATGATGGCAACTCTGTTATTCCATTACTGCGGAAATTTTTTGAGAAAAGGGAAACAATAGAAAGGTAAACAACAATATATATATATATATATATATATATATATATCGATTTATCAATCAAATCGAAAAGAAAAAGGGATTTCAATTTGAATACATATGGTGAAAAAAAAAATACTTGATTATATTTTTAAAGAAAATTCGAAGAAATAAAATTATACCTTTAAATATTCAAGCTTCATGAATCCGTTTATTCTATACAACAAAAAATCGTCTGTCGACAAATTCGAAATCATTTTATTGTAGTTTTATGAGTTTTACATTCAACATTCAACCATGGAGGTTAAACACAAGTTTAAGCTCCTTGCATTTAACCGGGCAGTTATGGAAAATCAAGAATTAAATTAATTTTTTTTTTTTAAATCAATTATTTCTTAAAGATGGCGGTTATAATTTTTACAAGGGCATTAAAAAGTGAAATGAATTAGAGCGGGTAAAAATGTCATCTGTTTTTCTATTCATAAAACTGATTTGTTTTTTTTCTTTTTGTATAAGTTCTCTGATATTAGAAGACAAATCTCGAAAGAATAAAATCCTTTTGACAAATTGCAACAATGAAATAGGTAAATGTCCGAAGCCCCCCCCCCTCCCCACACACACACACATACTTGTCACTAGTATTTTACTGTAATGGGTCTATCTTGCAAAGATGGATACACAACGTGTACATTACGTGTATGGGCTTTGCTATCTTGTTGGTTAATCTATGGTCTTAATCAAGACCTCTTCCCTTTATCACATTATTTTTTTTAGTTATTATGATTAGGGTATGGGGTGGGGGGTCTTAACTTACACTGATTAAAATTCAGCACAAAGTGTTACTATATCCCACTCTTTAAATCATGTTTTAAAGTTAAAAATGCCAGGATATAACGATTAGATTATAATGAAATGCTATATGCTACAAAATAATATGACAGTATTATTTTCTATTTATCCTAAAATCTTTAGCTGGAGCAGAACAAACGCTGTTTCATTGACGTAGGACGATCAAACTATTTTCTATTTATCCTACAATCTTTAGCTAGAGAAGAACAAACGCTGTTTCTTGACGTATGACGAGCAAGCTATTATTATTATTATTTTATTTATTTATTTTTTTATTTTATTTATTTTTTTTTTTTAAGAAAAAAAGTAACAGTCTTTATACTGAAATACATTATTTGGCTAGATTACAAATTATTTCTTTATCCGTAGTTCTAATTCTGATGCTATTATTCTCATTTTATTTTATGCGCCTTTTAAAATTGGAAATATTTCAGAAATACGAAATGTTAAACATTGACTTCTTAAAGATTTAAAGCTGATTTCTCCCCCTTAAATGAAATCAGTAAACAGCTCTCCAAATATTCATACCTTAGAATAATTATTTAATAGCTTACCCCTAGAATTGAAATCGCGAAATGCAGTTAAATTCAGATAATTCTGATTTTAAATTAAGTGATAAAAATTTTGAAAAAAAATTGTGCAGCACCCGATAGACAAATAAAAAGAATGAATGCAATAAAACGACTTCGTTTTTTGTTTCAAATGCAGATAGATTTATGAATGACAGCATGATGATTGAAAACAGCACTGAGAAATAGTGTGTCAAAAATATAGAAGAACGCCGAATATGGATTCCAACATTTAATACGTTGAATATACCCTAGTGTAGATCCGTTTTCAAAAGAATCGTATGAAATAATTTCTCCACGGATACTCTGTATCAATTCTTTGATGTTTTGGCTCAGATGAAAGAACTTTTTTTATGCTTCTGTATTAAAGACTATAAACGTCACCTTTAGTAAATTACTAATTTTCCATAAATTTTAATAACATATCATGCATCTAATGACTTGTGACTGAATCGATTTTTTTTTCTTTGAAATAGATAAACAGAATTTTTGCTCCGATTTTGGAATTTAAAATCGATAGGAAAATCAACGGAATGAAAAATAGCTGTAGAAAAAAAGTTAAAAGAAAAAAAAATTAAAGCCTTGAAGTACCTTCAAACAGATTATCTTTGTATATTGCACGTGTTAAATTAAAAAGAAAATACTATCCTATATTTTTCTAATTCTTGAATATTTTCATGTACCGTATGCCTACTGTTGGCAAATATTATACTTCAATATTTCCACACAGTTTTGCTTCTATTTCTTTGCTACACAGTCTCTTCAAACTTTGCGGTTGAAGTTATTTCTTTTCCAGCTAATGTTTGACATCACACACCAGACTATGAACAGTCGTCAGAAAAATAAGGGAGAGAGAACAACGCACCATACTTTTTAACCCTCTTAGACACAAAGTATACTTCTATTGCTAAAATACTGAAATGATTGAATGACACCAGAATTGACCAACGAATTTATTTGAAAATAAAACTTTTCTTCCAGTACATAACAAAGTGAAATAATTTTTCAAAAATTCTGGTGACGTTGTGGCATTTGCGAATTAATGTTAAGTGGGATAGAATTTAACCCATCAAGCCGGAAAGAATTTCGGTTTTAATCGCCCAAATTATTGCAGAGAGATGCGAGAGGTGCTTTCGACCAGGAGTTGTCTACTTTCCGAATATGGAATACGAATTTTGAAATAGGAATCGTCTGCTTTCTACAAATTAAAAAGTATACCAATTTTGAATTTTTAAATGCTAACACCTACTTTTGACACCATATTTCAGTTCCTTCGAATTCGATCAAGGCGGCCCGGTAAAAAGAATAATTTATGTACTTTTTCTTAATTTTTTATAGAATTAGAAGAGTTCAAAGTTTGAGGATGCTAATGTTAAATCCACGTGACAAACTTTTATTTATATCGTCCCAAAAAATTAACCTATTTATTTATTTATTTTTAATGAAACTCCCCTACAAGCTACGCTATCACCAACACCCGTCCAGACCCCGCAGGCTCTAAAAACACGCTAATTTGTTCTGTTTTAAAAATATTACCCGATGACGGAAGAATGAATAATATTTCACGACTAGTGGCGATTTTTTGTAATCATGTTTTCATTCATTTCTTTTTATTTAACTAAGCGTTTTTTCGGTTCCCAAGGCCTCATCCACTGCTGTCACGACAGCTGACAACCGTTTTGCAGATTGATTAAGTAAGATGAGTTACACATTTGAAAATCAGCTTGCATAGTACGAATTAAATCTCTATTCAAATAATGAAAATTTGAATAAAATTTCGAAAAAAAAACTTAAAAAATTAGAAAAATTAAAAAAATGATTGGACATTGCACACCACAATCCACTCAAGTATGTGCTTGCAAAAGATGGTTAAATTGCTTTGCATAGTTTATTTATTCAATAAAACTTATTTAACTGAACGATCTTAATCGATTTCAATATTAAATAGCGCTTAAAATAACTTTTCGATTTAAAACTTGCTTATTTCAGACTTCAGCGTGTTTATCATACATTTATCTATAAAACTATCAATCTTCATGTTTTTATATGCAATAGTTTTACAGTATAAACCGAGAAAGTGAAAGGGTCACAATAAATTCAACTATGGCAGCAGCAACATTAATATTTTTTTTTTTTTTTTTTTTTTTTTTTTTTTTAGAATAGAGAGATACAAAATACAATATACAATGCATATTTCAGCCATTTATTTAATTGAAAAACATTAATTTTAATTATGAAATTATTAATAAATTCATATTTTTAAAAAATATATGAAATATGACCTACATTAATTTTTGCATTAAACGAACCACAGTCGTCAAAAACATGGATGTGTAAGTTTACAGTTTGTTCATCCAATCATTATTTTTCGAGTTATGGGTAAATTTCACTTATGACAGTTTAGACAGAGGACCATCTCCTGTTATATAAGGGCTTTGCCTGTTATGTTGTCAATCACAGAAAAGAAAACCTTAGACACTCACAGGTAAAAAATTATCGAGTTTTTTTCTAATTTTAAAGCGAAAACAGGGTGTCAACGTATAACCTGACCGACCTTTATTTTCTCAACCGTTGGTCCTAGATGCATACTTCCAATTACAAAAATGGTTTAAATAAGGTAAATAATTCTTTTTAAAGCGATTTGGGTCAAAAAAAGTATTTATTAAAAAATTACGAAATTTAAATTTTTATACGGTCCCCCGGTCCTATAAGTGATATTTAGTAAAAATTTACTGTGACACTAACAAGACCAAAAAAGTTCCATTCATCTAACATTAAAACTGACCGAGTAATAGCTGTTTAAAGTTGGAGTATATTTTTTGTTGCGAAATAGGGGTCATTCACAAATGTAGTAGAGATATAAGTAATCGTCAGATAGATCAAAAAAATAGTTGAGAGCAAAATTAGCATTGCAATCTAATATAAATGTAAAATCTATAATCATTCTGACATATTAATGCAAAATATACAATTTGTACTGAACATATAAGAGGATAAAAATAACAGAATTTTTGTTAAATAAAAGGATGAAAAACAACAGCCTCATTTCTTTACAAAATGGTACAGATTTTAAAATGCTGTTAGATTACACTGTCTTTCAAAATTTGGGTTGTGACATGTTTTTTATCTTTTGAAAATTGATTATTATGTATTTTTAGCGCTGAATCTGAAAATGACCTTCACTTTAAACCATCACATCAGGATTTTTCTCAAATCGCAAATTTCAAAGTTAAAAAGCTCAAAGTTAAAATTGATCCCCCCCCCTCCCCTCTCAACCTCATCGGACCCCTGAGCTGTTTAGCTGTAAGAAACCCAGTAAAAGCCAAAAAATTGAAAAAAAAATTTAATTAAATAAAATTAAACTGAATAAAAAAGTCTTGCATCTATTTTATAGTATCAGGTTTTTCGCTATTTTTTAACCTTGAAATTTACGATTTGCGAAAAATCCTGACATGATGATTAAAAGAGAAGGTCATTTTTTAATTCAGCGTTAAAAAATACATAAAACGTAATTATAAAAGTTAAAAAACACAACCACCGCAGGTTTATGTTATCTAATCTAAAACTCTTTCTTAAACTTGTTGACGGTAATCTATCCGAATTGTTTTGTGTTAACCTCTAATATAAGTATGTATAAGATGGTAAGCGTGGAAAATTATAATAATATTACATTGTCATCGGATTTAAGTCAGTATGCAAAATTTAACTTCGATCGGACTTTTGAAAGTAAGTTAAAGTTCAAGTACAAATTTTAAACTGGAAAGACGATCGTTGCAAGTTAAATAAAACCTTATGAAAATAACATAATTTTTGTTAAAAGAAATCCTAGCCTCAAATCCTTACAAAATAAAACATACGTTAAAATACAATTATTTTAACTAATCTGAAACTTAGCTAATAAAAGTTAACTCAATCGTAATAGTTGTACGATTTCTTTTAAAGCGCAGATACCTTGAAATAAGTTTAAGTACTTTATATACGACCCCTGAAAACATGGCCAAAATCATCTGTTTTGAGATGCAAAAAAGTGGTATAAGTCATGTATTTCAAAGTTTCATAACTCGGTCAGTTTTAATGTTGGAAGAATGGAACTTTTTTTGTCTTACTTGTGTCACAGTAAATTTTTACTAAATATCACTTATAGGAGGACCGAGGGACCGTATAAAAATTTAAATTTCGTAATTTTTAAATAAATGTTTTTCTTGACCCAAATCGCTTTAAAAATAATTCTTTACCTTATTTAAACCATTTTTGTAATTGGAAGTATGCATCTAGGACCAACGGTTGCGAAAATAAAGGTCGGTCAGGTTATACGTGGACACCCTGTATATTCAGATCTTCTCTCAAATTTTTCTGGTAACTAATTGAATGTTCCCGGCACTTCTTGCAAAATCTTAATTTTATTTTTCGAAATTTATGAATATATCACTAACACATTTTATTTCATAATTCTATAAAGATTTAAGAAAAAGTATATAAACTGTCTTATTCTGGGCTGCCTTGACCTAAGGAACTCCAATATGGTGTCAAAGTAAGTGCTACCATTCGAAAATTCAAAGTTGGTACAATTTTTAACATGTACACGATCCATATTTTAAAATTCGGAAAGTAAAAAGATTCAGAGTCGAAAAGTACCTCTCGCATCTCTCTGCGACAAAAATAATGAGTGTTCTCCTTTTTTTTTTTTTACACGACTGTACATAAGTCTTACCAGTACCATCTATAACATTTTCCATGTCCAGTTTCAAAAAGATTTGTAATGTTATTAATTCTCAATACATGCTTCTATGCATCATATACTCAATCCATATATAAAATGAATTAATAAATAAATAAATAATAAGAGAGAGACATGTAAATATCTTTAAGCAGCTCCAATAATTGAAAACTAGATTTAAGTACAAAAAAATGTCAGTGCTTATTCAGGCTGTCCTAAGAAGATTAAAACATGTTTTAATCTTTTAATTGTTGGAGATAAGTATGCAGTGTAAAATTCAAAAGTTTTCAAAATAAGGTGGGAAATAAGATTATGTTAATGAAATACTGGTCCCATTATTTTTTTTTTATAGTTCAACTTTTTTAAATTTTTATATTAGCCCTATAGACGAAATAGATCAGTTAAAATATTTTTATTTTTGCTCCAATGAAATCATTACAAAAAAAGTCCTTCCGGCCTTTACCGGGAGGAAAAGGTAGCTTTCATAGTCCACGTTTTTAAAAATTCAACTCATTTTGCTCAAACACCCGAAGCTAAAATGCTTGGATCCCGATTATAGAAGATTCAATCCCGGTTTTCGTTAATATTGAATTTGAATGTGAATTTCAGCATGAGAGTTACAGCATAACAAAAATCAGATTATTTCAAAATGTCAGCCATCCAAGAATTTCAAACTGCCATATCTCAGCCTCCTAGAACCCAAAACCACCCCCAGTTCAAAACTTATATATATATAAAACTTATTGCAAAAATTAACCATTGAAACAGAAGCAACTGACCATATATATATAACTTTTTTATGGACACGATAACTTCCGTAATTCTGCACAAATCTCTTCCAAACCGATACATAAAATCAAGCGGCATAAAATCTCGGTCAAGTTCGTTAATGGGCAAAATCGAACCGGGTTGGGGGGGGGGGGGCTTTTTTTGAAAACAGAAAAAAAAACCCTAACTTCTTAATTTTGATACATATCGAATCCGTTTAAAGTAATAATTACTTCTAGGAAAAAGGGCCAAAAATTTATGTGTGGCAGATTTTTTATTTCATTAAAAATGTCCCCAAGGAGGGGGGGGGGAAATAGGGGTTTCAGAAGAAAATAATTCATAACTTCAATTCACAAGATATCAAATCCGCTTAAATTTATTATAAAACTTCTTAATATCATCTACAACTTTTATACTGACAAGTTTTTTATAGGACCAACTGTTACAGCAAAATATATATATAGTATATATATATATTAACAAAAAAAAAATCCCTGCTGACTCCGCCTACAGGCAGAGGTATATTTCAAAGTGGACGATCCCAACTGCCGCATCATAGCAAATAGGTCTTTCTTCTGCAATTCCCAATAAACAGGCGCCCTACGGTCTGCGCCTCCCAAATCTACCTGTGCCTGTGGGCCGAGCCGTTAGGGATTTTTTTAAGATAAAGCCAAAACAAAAAATGTTCTGGAATCCTTGTACTACGGTCTAACGCTTAACGGAAACAACTTTTTCAATTTATAATTTTTTATACATCTTTTTTAATTAAAAAAAAAATTTAAAAAGTTTCAAAAAAAATTTTTGAAGCACCATTCTTGCTCCTCATCTAAGAAATTTGTGCCTTAACTGCTTTTGATACTAAAAAATTTGCTTGCATAGTAAAAACTGACTCATTGTTATATCTTGAAAAGAGTACATTAACGTTTTAAAGTGCTTTTAAAAATCAAAAGAATAATTTTTAAATATAAAAAAAAAATGCCCGTAAGGATATAAAAGTACCCTTTTACCACCAGCAGTATCCTGTCCTTTTTTTAAACTGCGGGAAACTGTAAATTACATCTAAAATATTAACCCATTTTACATTATAAAATTTCATTGTGAAAAGTCTTGAATTTTTATGAATGAAGATATTTTACAAAAACTAAACTACATTCATAAATCATAACTTTTTATTGTATAGGTAATAATAATTTACAAGTAAAAACTATATTTCAACATATTTTTATTTTAAATATATATTTAGGTAGGGATTTTTTTAGACATTTTCTTATTAATCCTCTCCGTTTACCCCACCTTCTGTTAATATAAACTAAAAGGAAAATATCAGTACAAAATCATTCTATTAAAATAAATGTATACATTTTAAATCACTAATTATGGCTCTCTGTTACTATGTACTGTGTTCTTACATTACTATGGCTTCTGTCCTTTAATTACAAAGAAATTCTTTTTTAATTAAAGAATATTGAAAGATTTAAAATCCTGCATTAAATTACAACTTCAACTCCTTTTAGAAACAAAACTGTATACTTTTTAACAGAAATGTGTATTTAATAAGCTCCGTGGTTTATTTTTGGTAATAGAAGGACATTTACATTTTGTCAATAAATTTCCATGAGGATTTTAAATAAAATTTATTTAGTTTCAGTTACACATAAAAAGAAAACGGATAAAAAATTAAATATAAATATATTTTTTATGTATATAAATATATATTCATGTATTTTTATTTTTCAAACATGGAATCGTCAAATAGATAAATTTGTTAAATTAAAAAAATATCCAAATAATATATTTATACTAATTAAAATTCTCAAATCAAAATCTACAAAATTTAAAACGGATTATTAATTTGTTATTTCTAATTTTTTTTTTTTAATTGCACGTGAAAACAGAGGAGAAAAGCATTGACCATATTCAAAAGTATATGTGAAAGTTTCAAAGCTCTGTTTAGTGCTGCCATCTACACTTAAATAAATATATGAAAAAACAACAAAATGAACTTGGATTTATTTATTTCATGACGATCATTAAGCCAGTATTTCGCAAATTATTGTCTTGGAACAAAAGTGTTTCTCAAAGACCTCAAAGTCTGCCCTTGTTGTCCTCATACCCCCCACCCCCCACCCCCCAAAAAAAGGGGGGTCGGGAGACAGAAAAAATGAAATTCAAATGAACTCCATATCACACACTATAGCTGAAAATTATACACTAACACTGCAATCAACGTTCACCCTTGAATGTCAGCAACAAAAAAAGGAATGGTCTCACTTTTCACTATCTTTTCCCACTATACTTAATGATTCATAAAGTCAGGGCTTAATTTCTAACAAAAAAAGTACCGGAGCTCTAATATTCTGCTGCAATAACAACAGTAGTATATCCTCCCCCATCCCTTCCACCAACATTTTTATCGTCCATACATTATTGTGCTGTCCTCTAAAAAAAACACAGAGTGAAATGGTTCCTAAAGAAAAAAAAACACCCTAGTACTTCAAATATTTCACTAAAATCATTTTTTTTTTTTTTTGTTACTTACCCATCATACATAGTATAGGGTAAGTCTTGTAATCGTTTTGAAAATCGAAAAAAAAATTTTGACGGATTTACACGTTTCAGACACTGGAGATTCCGAAAAACATATTTTTGGAAAAAAATTTTTGCCGTCCGTCTGTGTGTCTGTAAACGCTCTATCTCCCGAAAAAATTGAGATAGAGACTTGCAATTTGGTATGTACTTAGTATGTAATAATGGGAAGAAGCCTATTTCATTTCAATAACCTCGATTAACCGGAACTATTTTTTTCGGACTCTCGAAATATTCGTTCTGATAAAAGGTATATAAAATTTTTCGAAATTGTTTATTTTAAGAAATGAATATAAAAGACAATAAAAAAACATAAATTTTGCATAAAGCATGAAGTCGATCGGATAATGAGTTGCCGAGATATTTGGAATCCTATTTACCGCACTCTTCGATTTTTCATGACCCTGTATTTCATCCAAATTTCACTTTAAAGATATATTTTAATTGGAAATTTGATGCTTAATCAGATGCAATAAACCGCTAGTTAATAGGATTATTATTTTTGGAGTTATAAGGATGTTTCTTTCAAGCAATTCAGTAATCGAGCCTTTAAAGTTTGTGACGTCATCAAGCCTCGATTTTATTTGAATTGCAATGCATTTTATAAGTAGTTTACACATTTTTATTTTAATATTTTACATTATGCATATCCATGATGGGTAAGTATTACGGTGGTCCCCAACGACTAGTTTTTTGTTGTTGTTGTTCTGTTTTTATGTATTATTTAGAATAATAAAAATAGTTAAAAAAATACCTAAGGAGTGCTTATTCAGTTTTAAAATAATTTAAACTAACAATTTCAGAATTCTGGCAAAACATGAACTTCATTTTTACAGATTTTCTTGTTATAATAGAATTTTAGAATGATCTACATCAATTTTTAAATCTTTTTATGTTAAACCATTAAAATGTCATAAAATGCTTGATTTTTAGCTGATTATGTCAGGTATGGGTTTTTTTTCTTTTTGAGGTAACATAGGTTATTTTTTGGAAAAGTTTTTTTTTTCAATTCTTGCTTAATTGGCTGCCACTTTGTAATAAAATGACAAAATGAAAAATGCTCAATATTAAAATCTTAGTAGAACAAGCTATAAAAATTTAGCCATGGTTAATTTTTTGCATTCTTTATCAGACTTTATATAGAATTTTTTTTTTTTAAATGGGTTTTATTAGAGGACAGTACAATATTTGTAAAATTTAAAGCAATTTCATCTTCCGGAAAAGAAAATTTGGGTGTTTCTCTATTATCCCATCGACCACTTTTCATAACAAAAAACTATTGCCAAACTGTTAGATTAAACACCAAAAATGCAGTCCCATTTACTTGATGTCAGAAGCATTATACGTGTTTGTTATGTCATCAAGTGGTTTTTAATTTGACATTTGCGTGTATTTTTTATTATGTTTTACTGATTTATTAGTTATTTCATTAATTAAAATAACAATTGTGTGCTTAAATTCTTATATTTTCTTTATTTATTTTGATATTCCAATGGCAACGTTCTCCCGTTTATTTGGTGATAGTTTTTTGTTATGAAATGTGGTCAACGGGATAATAGAGAAGTACCAAAATTTGTAATACATTTTGGCTATATTTATATACATTTATATATAATGAAATCTAATAAATAAACAAAGCAAAAATATTAAAATCAGGAGTGGGTAATTTTCAGAAAATCCTGCTCACCAAGGATTTTTTTGGTATCAACTAGCAAAACACAACATACAGTGCTGTTCCGGTGGGCTCTGGAGCACAGTATTCATGACCTCCAGTTAATCTGACCAATATTCAAATATTCAAAGCACTGCATAAAGTTAGATATTTATTAACATTATTATATTAACACATTTATTTAATCTTACGTATTTATTTATCTTATGCATTGAAAAAAAAAATTGTTATATGAACCTTGGAATTCAGAAATTACATCACGAAAAAAGAAGAAAAAAAAGACTGTTCGAAAGGAATACAGAATTTTCTTCTATTAACTTGATTACTTAATACCAATATAAAATTTAATGAAATTTAATAAATTTTATTTTTTAAATTTAAATATACTGGTATTAATATCAACATATGTTAAATCAAAAGATACAAGAAAACTGATGAATTTGCTTTTAAAGGGAAAACTGTAAGGTGATCTGTAGAATATTCTATTCTGACTAGTATGGGGTGATTCTAAAAAATCTGGCAAGTATGAAAGGGAAAGGGCAAATTTGGCATATGAAAAGGGAAAAAAAAAAAAAAATTTAATTGGATACGAAGAAACTGAACTTGAATTTTTGCTCAAAATTTTAGCAATAATGAAGACATTGCATAATCCTTCCATAATAACCTTAAAAAAGTTGTGATGCTATAAAGAAAAAATGGGTACTTTTCCATTACATTAACACCAATCGAAGTTTTGCATCAAAATGCCAAATAACGTTAAACTACTTATTTCTCATCAACAAAACAAGTATAATAATAACCAAATTATAAATCGTCACTTATAAATTATTTTTTATTTCAAGATTTCCTTTTTCGACCAATAGGTGACTTTAAAAAAAAATAGTTTAATATGACCTACACAAATTGGCACTTACCAAATGATGAACATTTTGCTGATAAATTTTTCCAATACAAAGGTATAATAATGTTGTGATGTTTGTTCATAAAAGTATATGATTCAAAAGTGTATTCCAAATTTCAAAGCACCAAAATGGCACTATAGACATAGAATGAAGATATATATATATCATATCTAGTGTTTATTGTCGAAAGAAAAAGGGCAGGGTGCTAGTCAGTAAAAAAGGTACTAGTTCTGTAGAAAAGGGAATTATTGTAAGAAAAAATGTTTTATTGCCTTTAATTAAAAAAAAAAAAAAAAAAAAAAAAAGGAAGGAGAAATATGTAATTTTTAGACATGATAAATAAAGTAACATTAATTTTGAATGATTTTATGAATTAAAAATAAAAAGTACAATTAAATTACAACATGATTGAATAATTTCCTGTGTGTTTACTAAAGAAATGATAAAATTCTATAATTTTAACAAGTTCTTGGGCACATGGATTTAGATAGAATGATAGAAATACTGTGGTATGAAGAAAATTTTTACTACAAATCTCTGGGTGCAACTAGTGGCATATTTTACAATCTTTTAAAAAAAGCAGGGTACTGTAGCCTTAAAAAATGTCTTCGAGCCACACACTGCACTTCAAAACCTATTTCAAGACTTCTGCCTTCATTTAAAAAACTGCTATTCAATTTATATACTTCAGGTGTACTTTTCCAATTCAGGTGTACATCCATCGATTTCTGTGCCTCATTATTCAATTGAATTTATATAGTGCCAGTTAAAAAATATCAGATAATCAGACATTAACAAAATATTCAGCATTGTTAAATGAAATTATCAGCATTATGCTAGCTGTGCAATGAAAATTTTGTTATTTATATTGTTTGGGAAATTTCTCTATAATTTGTATTCTATAAAATACTTATACTTTTTATTAAAGTATCACAGTAGATCTTCCTCAGAATTCACAGAGTGCAGCGTTTCATGTGGTCCTTAATATGTCCCTCATGCCGAGACACCAGAGGAAGCCAGGAAGAAAGGAAAAAAAAATGTATTCTGAAAATTGAAACCGGACAAATTTAAAAGGAAAAATGGACAAATTAAGTGCCTCGAAAAGCGGTAAGGGTTGCGCCTGAGGCCCTAAGTCTATCGAAAGATCCTTGTGGCTTCGAGCTTAACGTTCATCTCAGGCGGTGGTGGGTGGCCTGGCAGTCATTAGGATTATCATTCCTATCTCCTACCTAAGTTAACCTTCTGCATATATTTTTCATAATTTGCAAATTTGTAGTTGGTGCAAAGTAGTATTCATTTGATGGAAAAGTACCAAAAAATTTTGATAATAGACATAAATGATGCAAGGAATATGTCATTTAGGCAAAATCCTCAAACAAGGGCGACCCCCGTTTTGGCGATTTTTTTGACGCGCGCCAACCTAAAAAACGGCAACCTCCAAATTCCACCCAATCAGAACACGTACTTTTCGGCAGACAAGTCACTACTTACACAGTTCCTAGGCCAATTTCTTTCACAAAGTAAACACTGATTTTATTTCGTTTTACTGCTATTTACAAAGTTTTTTTACGAGATTTCTCCATTTTTACATACTTTTAGCAATATTTTCATTCAGATTTTTTAATTTTTACAAATTTTAGCTACTTTTTCTTCCGGATTTTCTCATTTTTTACAAATTTTTAGCTATTTTTCCTGCGGATTTTTCTATTTTTACAAATTTTTAGCTATTTTTCCTCCGGATTTTTCCATTTTTACAAATTTTTAGCTATTTTATCCTCCGGATTTTTCCATTTTTACAAATTTTTAGCTATTTTTTCCTCCAGATTTTTCCATTTTTACAAATTTTTAGCTATTTTTTCCTCCAGATTTTTCTATTTTTACAAATTTTTAGCTATTTTTTCCTCCAGATTTTTCCATTTTTACCAATTTTTAGCTATTTTTTCCTCCAGATTTTTCCATTTTTACAAATTTTTAGCTATTTTTTCCTCCAGATTTTTCCATTTTTACAAATTTTTAGCTATTTTTTCCCCCAGATTTTTCCATTTTTACAAATTTTTAGCTATTTTTTCCTCCAGATTTTTCCATTTTTACAAATTTTTAGCTATTTTTTCCTCCAGATTTTTCCATTTTTACAAATTTTTAGCTATTTTTTCCTCCAGATTTTTCCATTTTTACAAATTTTTGGCTATTGTTTCCTCCAGATTTTTCCATTTTTACAAATTTTTCGCTATTTTTTCCTCCAGATTTTTCCATTTTTACAAATTTTTAGCTATTTTTTCCTCCAGATTTTTCCATTTTTACAAATTTTTAGCTATTTTTTCCTCCAGATTTTTCCATTTTTACAAATTTTTAGCTATTTTTTCCCCCAGATTTTTCCATTTTTACAAATTTTTAGCTATTTTTTCCCCCAGATTTTTCCATTTTTACAAATTTTTAGCTATTTTTTCCTCCAGATTTTTCCATTTTTACAAATTTTTAGCTATTTTTTCCTCCAGATTTTTCCATTTTTACAAATTTTTAGCTATTTTTTCCTCCAGATTTTTCCATTTTTACAAATTTTTAGCTATTTTTTCCTCCAGATTTTTCCATTTTTACAAATTTTTGGCTATTGTTTCCTCCAGATTTTTCCATTTTTACAAATTTTTCGCTATTTTTTCCTCCAGATTTTTCCATTTTTACAAATTTTTAGCTATTTTTTCCTCCAGATTTTTCCATTTTTACAAATTTTTAGCTATTTTTTCCTCCAGATTTTTCCATTTTTACAAATTTTTAGCTATTTTTTCCCCCAGATTTTTCCATTTTTACAAATTTTTAGCTATTTTTTCCCCCAGATTTTTCCATTTTTACAAATTTTTAGCTATTTTTTCCTCCAGATTTTTCCATTTTTACAAATTTTTAGCTATTTTTTCCTCCAGATTTTTCCATTTTTACAAATTTTTAGCTATTTTTTCCTCCAGATTTTTCCATTTTTACAAATTTTTAGCTATTTTTTCCTCCAGATTTTTCCAAATTTTTAGCTATTTTTTCTTCCAGATTTTTCCATTTTTACAAATTTTTAGCTATTTTTTCCTCCTGATTTTTCCATTTTTACAAATTTTTAGCTATTTTTTCCTCCAGATTTTTCCATTTTTACAAATTTTTAGCTATTTTTTCCCCCAGATTTTTCCATTTTTACAAATTTTTAACTATTCTTTCCTCCCGATTTTTACAAAGAATTCGCAAATTTAACTATCAATTTTTTCCTAACAAATAAAAAATCTCTAAGAAAATACCCCTTAAACTTTGTAAATTGCAACAAAACGAAATAAAAGCAACGTTTACGTCGTGAAAGAAACTCTCATAGAAATTGTGTAAATAATCACTTCTTTGCCACAAAGTACAGATATTATAATTGGAGAAAATCTCTAAATTCCTAATTTTTTAAATACATAAAATTCATTCAGCAACTTATGTATGTACGCTTCGCGTACATTAACCGAAAAAAACATCACTGGATGCATGAAACTCGCTGTACAGCAATCTCTAGAATGCATGAAACTCATTCACGCAGTGGTCAGTAACTTATGTATGTACGCTTCACGTACATTAACCGAAAAAAAACATCACTGGACGCATGAAACTCGCTGTACAGCAATCTCTAGAATGTACGAAATTCGTTCACACAGCAATCAATAACTTATGTATGTATCCTGTACATCTCTAGAATGCATGAAACTCATTCACGCAGCGATCAATAACTTATGTATGTACGCTTTGCGTACATTAACCGAAAAAAAACATCACTGGATGCATGAAACTCGCTGTACAGCAATCTCTAGAATGCATGAAACTCATTCACGTAGCGATCAATAACTTATGTATGTACGCTTCGCGTACATTAACCGAAAAAAAAATCACTGGATGCATGAAACTCGCTGTACAGCAATCTCTAGAATGTACGAAATTCGTTCACACAGCAATCAATAACTTATGTATGTATCCTGTACACATTATCAAAAACAAAAAAACAACACTCGATGCACGAAACTACCTCTACAGTAATATCTAAAATGCAAGACACACACTTATCAAATAAAATAAATAAAAATTCACTTACTTTTATTTTTCAAATTTACCCTTTTTTTTAAGGCTTCGGTTTGTCATAATCGCTATCGCCGATCACTTCTGATGAGGCAGCAGTATTTATACAAAAATAACCCTTAAACTGATGTATATTGACGATATAAGCAGGCACTTGATGTCAAGCACACAAGTCAGATGTATCTTCTCAAGAAACAAACAAACAAACAAACAAACCCTTAAACTGCTCACTCAAGAGGACAAAATTCAAATTTACCTCTAAATAATCAATCAAAAACACCTAAAATATCCTAAATTTTCATTAACAACACACTACACACACTATTTCAAATTCACACTTGCCGCTTCGCCGAGTTCTTCATAAAAAAACAACACGTCAAAAGATTAAATTCACTTCACTTCGCAAATCCAAGAGCTCAAACAAAAATAAACATGCGATGTGCCGTGATGCAACACTAAAGTCGGCCCAAACAACTTGGGACTTCATTTGAAAACCTCTCACTGTCCAATAAATTCAGCCCTTCTTCCATACACTGTTAAAAATATCCTGAAAAATTACCTCTGTTTATAAAGGCTCTCTATTTTCTGACCAATGAGAATGCTACATGAACGCCCTTGGCGTTCTCATTAAATTCCGAAATGATCGGTTTCATTCTCAAAGACATTTTTACGGTATAGTGCACCTCTATCTAACTCATCACTCTCTGAATCCAACAATACGGCACACAATAAACCAACCAACCCAACCAAACGAACGTAATTCACTCATAAACCAATCAAATTTCTAGATCAAACCGTAGTAGGCGGGGAAGAAATGCAAAGAACAAACCGGTAGCAAGAAAAACTCATTTATCGCTTTGCCAAATTCGACGCAGCCAAGCATCGCCCTTGTTTGAGGATTCAACCGTCATTTAAATTTTAATAAAATTAAAAAAATTAATTATACTATATTTTTACTAAGTAATCATTTTTTAATTAATGTTACGAAATTCTGCTAGATGCTAGTAGTGATTGTCACCTTAATTAATCAATAAATACATCTAAATTTGCATTGACCAAGACATCAGAAGAAGACGATAAAGCAATATTTTCAACAAATTTTCTTTGTTGCATATGAAATGTGATATAACATCATGAAAACAAAAAGTGCTAGAAGTACACGGTAATATTGCCGGTGACACTTTACATATTGTCAACTATAATCTGAAATATAGAAAACTTGACTCAGTACTTCGTGGACATGAATGGTGGCTATTTCCAATGCTCATTGCGATGTCATTGCATGTGTCACAAAGCAAGGTTAAAAAAAAAAAATCTTAAAATATTTTCATTCATATATTAAAATTATGAATGCATATTCAAGACCAGCCTGGAGTAAGATCGCTGAATTTTCAATTTTAAGTAAATTGAAACCTTACATTCCTGATGGTTGGTGATTATTGCTTGTTTATGTACTTTTAATTTCTTGTTTATGCACTTCTGATTGCCCTTTTATACTAAATTTTGTCTTTGCGATTTTTTTAATTTTAGCAATTTTTTTATAAGATTTTAGTTATTGTTGTTTTCTGTTTTGCTGCAATTAAAAAATAAAAAAAAACACACACACACTGCTGGTTAACAAAACGTCTGATTTTTAGAGAATTCCAAATTTCAGAGAACTGGATTTGAGACTTTGTATTTGTACAATACTAAATATTTTAAAATCCTCCCTGTATTTTAAAATAAATAACTCTTTTTGAAAGAATTCATTATTTTAAATAACTGACTATTTTAAAATATAAAAGTATTAATCATATTTATTCAAAGTATATCTCTATAAAAATGTAAAATCCTAAATTGAAGTAAAAAACATTGTTTAAACATCATGCCCAGGTTTCTTGATGATATCTTTTATTAAGTATTAGCTTCTGTATATATTTCAAACCTTCACCACAGTCAAAACAACCTTCTTTCTCAATAATATCTGTAAACGCACTTTTAACACCTTCAGGCATCAGTTTAGCATTTCCTGCAATGTAAATATGGGCTCCTTTTACATGAATCAAATCAAACAGCAATTGACTATTTTCTCTAATTTTATGTTGGACATAACATTTATCATCTTGATCTCTAGAAAATGCTGTAAAAAGATTTAAAAATCCTTTACTAACAAAATCACTCCAATCAGATGAAAACAAGAAATCTTTTTCCTTATATCTACAACCAAAAAACAAGTAGTTTTCCTTCATATTTTGCCTTGCTCGCTCTTGAATAAAGGCTCGGAAAGGGGCACATCCTGTACCAGGGCCCACCATTATAATAGGAGTATCATCTTTGGGTAATGTAATCGATCCTTTCTGAAGAGAAAATTGTATTACAGTATCACATTTTAAATTAGCAAGCCAATTAGAACACAGACCAAGTCTTGGCTTTTTTAGCCTTGTTCTGTAATTAACTACAGCCACTGCTAAATGAAATTCATTTGGATTACAACTAGAAGCTGATGCAATTGAAAATTTCCGAGGCCGTATTTGAGGGATCAAATCAAAAAAGTAATGAAAAGGTACATAAGGTGTAGTATGAGGGAAATCTTTCATAACTTCTAATATTGTACGTCTTGGTCTGTTGCAATACTCAAAAAGTTCTTCTTGACCAGCAGCTGTTGTAAATTCTACAAGCTTTTCCTTCTCTAGGTCATCTTTGCTGAAATGGTAAAAGAATTCAAAAAAAGATCTCCTGGGAATGCTCATGAAGTCGAAGTATGTTGTGACGCATTGTCTAACAGTACATGGATATGGAAATATGTTTGGAAGAGGAATATCCGAATCTGTGGGAGTTAGAATAAATTCTTTATCCGATGGCACATTCAATAGAGATAAAAAATCTTCCACTTCATCAGAAGAATTTTCTGGCCAAACAACAGCTACATCACCAGGATTATAATTTATAGTTGAACAAGATTCAAATTTTAAGAAATGCACAGCCTGAAAATGATCAGATGATGTCATTCGGTAATTTTCTTTCAAAATAGCTTTTAAATCTGATAAATCTTCTCTGGAGCATTCTAATTTTGATTCATTTTCTGTGAACTGGATATCATATTTTGCAGGTAAAAGAACATCGTCATTCATAAAAGGTCCTTCTAAATTATAAAAATCAACTATTTTATCCTTTAAAGTTTGGAGCCATGGATCAAAGGCAGCATCATAACCTAATTCATGTTGATCATCCGCTAAAGTTAAGGGAATAAATTCGATAGCACTAAGCTGTAAAAGCCTTTTATTCAGTCGTTTTGCAACAACATTAAATTTATCGTAAGATGAATCGCCTAATCCAAACACGCAGAAATTAACAGAAGAAAGAGAGTTAGGGGGAAGATCTCTTCTTAGTAAAAATTTCCAGAAAGTTTTCATATTGTCAGGAACTTCTCCATCACCAGTAGTAGAACATACAAAAATGATCAGATTTTCTGATATCAAGTCCTTAGTTCGATAATCTTTTAAATTAATAACACTCGGTTTACAACCAATCCGAAACAATTGCCGACCAACTCTCTCGGCCACATCTTCAGAATTTCCAGTTTGTGTTCCAAACAGTAAAGTAACTTTAGGATTAACTCTCATTATTAATTAAATTTCTTATCAACTCGTGCTAGCACAAGTTGTTTACACAAAGTTTGTTTACAGTTTTCCTTGACTTAACACTCGCTACTACTGTTTAGAGAATTTCTTCCAGAAGAGGCGAAACGGGCACACAGGTAAGATCAAGGTAAAATTCAGGTATTTTTTCGCAACTTTCGAAACGAAATGGACCAATCAAATGTCTTCATTTGTGCGAAAATTTTGCAATCTGCCAAAATTAATCGAGGTTTTTATTGTTTAATGCGAGCGATAAATATTATATTTTTAGTTCGTATCAAAAATCTGTAATCCCAGTTTTCCAAAAGAAAATCATCTATTAAAATACCTTTATTTATTAGAGTAGCCGCATATGATAAGAAAAAAGGGGTAAAGTGTGGTCAGGAAAATTCTTGTCCACAGTAATTTCACTCATGTTCTAAAGTGATTACGTCACTCGTGTGTTTTCGTCTGCTATGGGCCACAAATGGCTGAGTTTCTAGTGATAGATAACATGAGAAATTATTTTTAAAAATCGTATTAAAATAAATATTTTGTTTCTGAAATTTTCATCTCTTGATTTGCATGCATTGATATAAGAGGTATCGTTTGCTGAAATGTGATTAAATTATTTGTAGCTCAAATTTATGTTTTTTAGTTTTAAAATTTAAAAACGCCAAAGTTCCTAGCAATTTAAGATTTAGGAGTAGCGCCATCTAGGATCAGTAATCTCAAAGAAAGTACAATCAATCTTGGATATTTTTCATATTTTTAAATTATATGTATTTATTAATTTTTTTATGATCAATTTAAATGATTTTTTTAAAACTTATTTACATATATATTTTTTTACTGAATATTTAAGTTTTTGAATCATTTAAAATTTTTATAGAACAGAATTAATATTTTAATGATCTAATCATAAAATTCAAATTTATTTACTTTGCAATGATAGAAAATTTTGTATTTAGTAAAAACCTTAGGAACTAAAAAGTGTTAATGTCATATTGCTTTTCCATACATATATTTACAAATATGACAGTCAGATTAGAAATGTGAGAATGTTAAAATTCAGCGATTATTTTATATTTTGTAAAATCACGTTTGCTTATAAAATTTCCTTTGATAGATATTTTGGGTAGATTATTAGCTTTTTTTTTTAATTAAAGTTTATGACATTAGTAAATTATTTTTTATGTTACGGTAGTTTGCGGGGGAGGGGGATAAAGTGTTTATGAGGTTCTAAAGAGTGAACATTTTAAAAATGTTTTAGCAGTTTATATACATATATTTGAGGCATATTTCTGTACTGTAAATTAATTATTATTTCTATTGCTCAAATCTGATATAGGTATCCCGAAGATATTTTTTTATAAGCAAACATGATTTTTTTTTTAGCATGTTAAATTGTTAAATTAAAAATTTGCTTGTTAAAATATATATATATATATATAAATTTTTTTTTATGAATATTTTGGATAAAATAGATTTTTTTCACTTTTTAATTAAAGATTATGACATACTATCAAACTATTTTCTTTCTTACTCTCTTTGTCTCTATATATAATTATCACTATTTAGTTTTATGCGTTTCTTAATAAACAACAAATTTTGCACAGTACACAAGATAAATAAATTATATTTAATGTTCAAATTAATAAAAATATTAATTTTCTACTACTCTATAAAACATTTTAAATGATTGAAAATCATAAATATTTAGTAAATAAAAATCTAGTTAAATAAGTTATTTTAAAATAATATCACATAAATAAGAGAATGATGACCTTTACTGATCATAGATGGCGCCACTCCTGAACCGTATTTCACGGTGTCTTAGATCGAGACATTATCGTTTTGAAATTTTAAAACTAAATTACACAAATTTGAGCTAAAAATACGTTAATTACACTTACGCAAATGATACTTCTTATAACAAAGTATCCTAATCAAGGGATAAAAGTTTTAGATAAATAATATTTGTTTTAATATGATTTTTTAAATTAATTTCCCTATGCGTCTACGTGTCTCGCGTGGCCGGAGCAGACGACAAGTGATAAATGACGTCACACTTCGATAGCGTATGGGCAGTTCTGATTGGTTGAACTACCCTGACCTCCAATTGAAATACAATGGTTTATCAGCTGATTGCAACCTCCCTATAATAGACCGGGAGGCGGCAGCACAGACAATAACCTTATCGAGGTCACGGCTGAAATCCAGAATTAGTTAAAACTTGATTCACATATTAAAACGCAATCGCTCTGCCAAGTCATATCTTGGTGGAAAACACCCGAAAATCCGATTTTAGCGGTTAGCTCGTAGGTTTAACATTGTGTGTTCCTGCTCCCAGTCCTCCATGTTTTCATACCTTTGGCTGCAGGAGAACACAATGATAAACCTACGAGTCAACCGCTAAAATCGGATTTTAAGGTGTTTTCCACCAAGATATGACTTGGCAGACCAATTGCGTTTTAATATGCGAATCGAGTTTTAACTAATTCTGGAATTTCAGCCGTGATCTCGATGAGGTGATTGTTTGTGCTGCCGCCTCCCGGTCTATAAGGAACAAATAAACCAAAAATGACTTTTATATACGAGTATATAGATTATATGTTATGGCCAAAGTACAGCGCCTAGAATAAATAGTGTGGAAATAGGGCCATCGCGAAAACAACTAACAACTTTTCCTTCTTCAAGACGCGGATGCCGTGGCGAAAGAGATCTGAGTAGCAGACAAACAAGCATCAAAAACAGTACTATGAAATTCATGTTTTGTAATATTTTCTTGGATAATTTCTAGCTTATTTTAGATGTTTGAATTATGCATTCAATAAACATTTGAAGGAGTGTTGCTTTGAGACCTATAGTTACACTATCTATCTATGAGCTTACACAGGCTGTTGTCTCGAATGATCCATATATGGATATATCATATATGGAATTATGGAATGCTCTTAAATCTGGTAGTTTTACAGTATCCAAATCCAATGTGCCGCTTACAAAACTATTTGCAGACCAGAAAATGGAACAGAAAATCAAAGACCTTAAAGAACACTGGTTGAGTTATTGCTTTAACTCAGAATGAAAGCGCTCGAAAGGTATTTCTTTTGTGCATCAGAAATATTATGGATTGTTTCAGGTTTGTTTGAAAGGTATTACCCAAATGAAGTCTCTAAGCAGCCCAGGAAACACTATCAACTTTAGACCTCCATGTCGCTAAGAATTTTTTACAATGCAATCATCGTCAAGGAGAGTATTCGTGATCATTGACCCTTACCAAGATATTACCGCACTAATGAATATTGCATCATCTATGCAGGCTGCAGAATCTGAGAAGGATGATATTCTGAATCGTGACCGAAAAGACTATTTGGAATTCGAAGAATTTGTAAGAGATAGACTACATAGTGAACTCGCTAAACTGTCAGTTGGGCATTCAATGAAAAAAATTAAATAAAAAACAATCAGTACCTGCAAAAAGAAGACTGCATTTAAAGATTGGTGATAAATTGCAGTGGCGCAGCCAAGTGGCGGGTTTGGGGGTTGACCCCCCCCCCCTCCAGCTAAAAAAATTACTATAATTGCCGCTTATACGAATCAAAACTAAAGTTAAAATTAAATTTCTTGGCCTTTCCGCCTCGACGGAAACCGCCGCTTTGTTAAATCAAATTCTATTCAACAATGTGATTCAATTAAACGGCGAAAATTCTACTTAAAACTGTGAAAGCGCATATTACATGCATTGGTTAAGTCAAAACTGGTTATTTGGACTGCGTCATTTTGTTGAGCGAGACGTCCTATAGTAAAAGAAAGGTCATATACTGCCACTCAGACGCTTTGAGTTATATAGTATACAGTGGGCCGTTTTTTAATTGCATTTCTGTCTTTGGTCCGTGTTCGAAACAATAACAGACCATCGAATTCCAGGGAAAAAATAAAACATATACACTTTGTAAGGCTCTCTCAGTTTCAAACGGCTTTTTTTTGCGTTTATTGCTCTCAGTTGTATCTAAGACAAGCTATGTGCGTACCCAGGGAAAAAATCTTTGCAAAAGTAAGAATAAAATAAAAGTACTTTAAAGTTATAAAAAGCTATTTTTTGATTGTGATTGAACAGATTTTCGCAATCAGTGTTTCTTTCGAATCATTTGCTTTGTAGGGGGTCTGTACACAAATTTAAAGACTATATTTCATTTGTTGGTAATGTAGCAACTACGTCTTGCTCTCGGTGAGGCACTGCATCCTGTCTCTCGGACGAAAGAAGCACTGATTGTAATTTGTACAGTACATGGATCGGACGTATAGCTGTATTACGTACGTACGTATAGATACGATATGGTATGTACGTATAGATCCATGTGCTGTGAGCAGTGCTTTATTTGCGCCGGAGCTTGCCGGAACTCGTCTGCGATACTTCTTTGTTTTTAGTCAATGTTTAAATATTGGTCAGACTTCACCTGCGATTATAAACTTTGCGCTCCGGTACTCAGCGGAAGAGAATTTCTGAAAAATCGAAGCTTAAATTATGTTTTAATTTTTCTCTCATCACCAATACTTTGCGTTCTTTCCTACCAAAGAAAAATTTCTATACCAACTGTACACAAATCGCAATTTTAGAGCGTTTTTTTTCTTCTCCAGACTGTTCTGGGCTAGCATTTAAGTCTCTAAAGTAACAACCAACCATGCCAAATTTCATGTTTCTAGCCCTAACTGTACAAATAAATTGTAATTTAGAACGTTTCCTGTTCCTTTCCCCTTTTTAAATTTCGAACTTTTTAGAAACCATTTACATCAAGTAACCGCTAGACCAGATTTCAAATTTCTAGAACCAACAATATAGTATAATTAAAAATAAATGTGCAACGTTAAATTAGCACAAATTAAAATCATTTCTAATGGCAAACAGCTGTTTCAGATCCCTTAAGCTCCATCTTCAGTGCCAACTCAAAAGGTAAAAACGAATTAAAAACTCCTAGGCCATGACCGCTTGCCTGCCATCTCTCGCCCCGCGGCCAGATGAAATGGCGTTGAATTTTTCAAAACAACAGCGGAGACGAGGAAACACACGTGACAGAGAGACCAATAGGAACACTCCGCCGACCGGGAAAGTTTAAGTGTGGAGGCGAATAAAGGAGGGGGGACGAAGAGAATGAACTAAGCGAAACGCAGCCAGACGTTTGAAACACTTTGTACGGCAGAGAAAAAAATCAAAAAGGGGGGGGGGGGCAATGAGGATGAATTAAATGAAAGGTAGCCAGACATTTGAAAAATTTGGTGTACTGGACAAATCATTAATCAAGCTGCTCGAATTTTTCCATATGTAATAAGCTTCCCAGAAATTTAGGTCGTAAATTGATGAGCATTTCTGAATTATCGCACCTTCCGAAAAATTAAAACTGTGACTTTCAGACCAACAATGGTTAGCTATTGCAGATCGTTTAATATCACAATTTTTAACATAGTTTTTATGCTCCCCCAAACGGACTCTAAGCGGTCTCTTAGTTTGACCTATGTACATTTTATCACATTCGCAAGATATTTTATAAATTCCCCAATGTGAAAATCTGTCTATTGGATGTTTGAGGTCTGTAAATTTGATTTTGTTAAACGGTGCATAAATTATTTTAAAGTCGAAACTTTTCAAAATTCTAGATATTTGATGGCTTATTCTCGGAAAATATGGAAGTATAATTAAAATTTCATTGCGAACATTGTTAACATTGGAATACGTACGTTTAATTTGTTTATTATGAATTGAATCAACTATTTCAACAGGATAACCCCGGTCAAAGGTGTAGTCTAACTCCGCTTTGAGTAAACTCTCAGATGAACAAATTTTTAGGGCGCGATGAACATATGTATTAAAAGCAGCCAATTTTTGATTCGGGGGGTGAGATGAAAGACGGTGTGGCGGTAATGAAACTGCGAATGGTTTACGATAAACTGTAGTTTGAAATGAGTCATTTTCGCGGTAAACCATGACATCAAGGAAAGGTAGTTGGTTGTTATTTTCAAGTTCAGATGTAAACTGTATATGTTCATCTACAGAGTTCATAACAGAAAGGATATGAGGAATATCTATATCACTAGGATCAACTAAAGCGAAACAGTCATCGACGTAGCGGGTGTAAAATGGAAAATTTAACTTATTGAAAAGGTTTGACTCGTAATAATGCATATAGAAATCACTGAGAATTGGGCTCAGGGGCGAGCCTATAGACAACCCATCGGTCATGCGATAAAAATCACCATTAAAAATGAGCGTGTTTTGTGATAGACAACTGTCCGTAAGGCGCAATAATTCATCTATTTCAAACTGTGAGAAGTGAAATTCCTGAAGGCGTAATTTGAGACAGTTTAAGGCACCTTGAACCGGTACATTTGTAAAGAGGGATTAAACGTACGCATTCCAATGTTAACAATGTTCGCAATGAAAATTTAATTATACTTCCATATTTTCCGAGAATCCATCAAATATCTAGAATTTTGAAAAGTTTCGACTTTAAAATAGTTTATGCACCGTTTAACAAAATCAAATTTACAGACCTCAAACATCCAATAGACAGATTTTCACATTGGGGAATTTATAAAATATCTTGCGAATGTGATAAAATGCACAGAGTAAGGAGATTTAAACAGAGAATCAACTCTCATAGACTTCAATGGTAACTTCTTTAACATGGGATTACACATAGACAGTGACACTAGCTGCGGATGACGCGAAAACTACAGCCATAACAGAAGAGAGGTTGCTAAATAGAGCTATATATCGCTTTCTTGGCAACAAATGAGGGAAGGAAAAAAAAAACGGCGACTACTTGCTTCTTGTTTTGGTTGGTTGGTTGATTTTAAGACGGTCGATTATCTATCTACGCGAATGAAAACAGATTTATTGTTTTTAACATGTTCTGAAACAATTGGAATTCAACTTTATTTTAAAATAAGTGCTGTGGTAAAACAATTTTTTTTTTTCCAAGTTTGAAAGGAAAATTTGATTTTTTTAATTCTTCAAAATGTAAGTTGTGATTTATTTTCATGTGTTATTTTTGTTCTTGTTTTTCCAAGTTCCATAATGTTTGAAATATTTTATATATATTGAGTGTTGACAGATTTGTGCCGAAACGTCATGTTAAGGCTCACTGTGGAGACGCGAAATGTTTTTGGTTTCCGTCTGTCTGTTTGCCGTAAAAATGGTCCGATTTGGTTGATTTTTAGTAGGTATGTTGGCGAGGTATCCGGAATTAGCTGTATAGTTTTTTGGTTAAATTTGGTTCATTCGTTCGGAAAATATAGAATATTTTTTTAGGTCATAATGCTTTCTTATGGGGATGCAGACGATTTTTCAAATTTCATTTTTATCTGAAATGAAAATGGAATATTTGCGTAATGGATTTAGATGTAAAATTATGAATGTTAAATTTTCGATATGGATTTCCAATAGTTTTAAAATTTTGCTTATAAATTTAATAGAATTTAGAAATTAATTGCTTAAAATATTTGAAAATGTTTTTGCATCTGTTCGGGAAATATAAACATCTTACTTTCATATTTTTTACAATTTTTAAAATCATTTATTTTTACTTACCACTTTAATTTAAGGATTCTAATTTCTGGAACATTCGAACAATTTTATATGCTTATATAAACATGCATGCAATTGAAAAAAATAATAATTGCAGATTGTACGAAGTTAAAATGATATTTTAAAAAAAATGATCTGCAGATTTACTAGTATAGAAAAAAACTTAGTACCATGTTTACATTGCGATAGAAAATGTATATGAATAAAATTTTATATAGAGACATTTTTTTTTTAACATGAATGAGATTTATGGTACGGCAGTTATTTTAACGATAATATAAGGTCAAAATTTGTTAAAAATCTGCCAACACTGAATATATATAAAATATTTCATACATAATGGAACTTGAAAAATAAAAACAAAAATAACACATAGAAATAAACCACAACTTACCGATTCTTAGGAATAAAAAGTCTTGATAAAGTCTGAATAAAAGTCTTGTTCTTGCAAACAATACACTCCTCTCTTTGTAGCATTTTGAAGAATTATAATAATTATAATCAACTATTTGATCTTCAAAGAATAATTTTAATAATAAGTAATAAACAAGATTCGAAAATCAATTAGCGAACGCCGAAAATTTGCACATGCGCAAATGACAACAGAAAGACGCCAAGCAGAATAGGGTTACACTTAAACGGAAATCACGAAGATAAAAATCGCCAAAGCGATGATTTAGTTCTTATGTCATCCGCCGCAGTCGCTCTTTTCAGGCGAAGTTGGATCTCTGTCTTACTCTGTGATAAAATGTACATAGGTCAAACTAAGAGACCGCTTAGAGTCCGTTTGGGGGAGCATAAAAACTATGTTAAAAATTGTGATATTAAACGATCTGCAATAGCTAACCATTGTTGGTCTGAAAGTCACAGTTTTAATT
Source organism: Maratus michaelseni (assembly GCA_963931845.1). NCBI lineage: Eukaryota > Metazoa > Arthropoda > Arachnida > Araneae > Salticidae > Maratus > Maratus michaelseni. The sequence continues at coordinate 158,071,563 of OZ007594.1, read as the reverse complement.
TTTCGGAAGGTGCGATAATTCAGAAATGCTCATCAATTTACGACCTAAATTTCTGGGAAGCTTATTACATATGGAAAAATTCGAGCAGCTTGGTTAATGATTTGTCCAGTACACCAAATTTTTCAAATGTCTGGCTACCTTTCATTTAATTCATCCTCATTGCCCCCCCCCCCTTCTGGTTTTTTCTCTGCCGTACAAAGTGTTTCAAACGTCTGGCTGCGTTTCGCTTAGTTCATTCTCTTCGTCCCCCCTCCTTTATTCGCCTCCACACTTAAACTTTCCCGGTCGGCGGAGTGTTCCTATTGGTCTCTCTGTCACGTGTGTTTCCTCGTCTCCACTGTTGTTTTGAAAAATTCAACGCCATTTCATCTGGCCGCGGGGTGAGAGATGGCAGGCAAGCGGTCATGGCCTAGGAGTTTTTAATTCGTTTTTACCTTTTGAGTTGGCACTGAAGATGGAGCTTAAGGGCTCTGAAACAGCTGTTTGCCATTAGAAATGATTTTAATTTGTGCTAATTTAACGTTGCACATTTATTTTTAATATAACGGCACAAAGTTTTAATCCACCTTTTAGAAATATAGTATAATCTGCAATTTTAGAATGTTTTTTGTTCTTGCACCCCTTTGGAAATTGTTGTACCGAAAAAATTGTTTGGAAATTGTTGTATAAAATGTAGCCTATGTTAGAGTGGAGATGGTTACCAGAATTTTGACACCATTATTAAGGTTGCATACTTAAAAAGTAAAAACGGAACTATTATAAGATCACTCATGTGTCACCTCAGTGGGGGAGTTGAGGGTTGTCGACGCAGAATCATCTAAGGATTGTTGGTAATGATTTTCGGAAAATGTGTCTGTAATTAGTAAGGAAAGGGCATGTTTACAAACAAACATTCCTGTTAATCAATCTCCCCCTCTTCTAACCAATCAGACAAACTCGTCTCTGCTCGTACACCAATCAAACCCTCTTTTGCCCTTAGTGACGTCGAAATTTTGCCCTGAGTGACGTCAGCTGATCTTTCCTTGTTGAGATAATATTAAAAACCCATCTAGAAAACAAATGCATGGATCAAAACAGTGTTGCTTTTTTGCGACCTCCTTTTGAAGCGCGTTTGGCACAATGCTAAGATTAAACTGTGTACAATATCCTTTCTTTAGGTAAGACGATTCAGAGTGATAGTCATCGTTTTTCATTCCAACTAGACCGGGAGGCGGCAGCACAGACAATCACCTCATCGAGTTCACGGCTGAAATTCCAGAATTAGTTAAAACTTGATTCGCATATTAAAACGCAATCGGTCTGCCAAGTCATATCTTGGGGGGAAACACCCAAAAACCCGATTTTAGCGGTTGGCTCGTAGGTTTACCATTGTGTGTTCCAGCTCCCAGTCCTCCATGTTTTCATACCTTTGGGTGCAGGAAAACACAATGGTAAACCTACGAGTCAACCGCTAAAATCGGGTTTTAAGGTATTTTCCACCAAGATATGACTTGGCAGACCGATTGCGTTTTAATATACAAATCGAGTTTTAACTAATTCTGGAATTTCAGCCGTGAACTCGAAGAGGTGATTGTCTGTACTGCCACCTCCCGGTCTAAACTGAATTCAATTATTGAAGGCAAATGAAAAATAATTTGTAGAATAATTCCAAGACATTAAAAGTCAGTAATTTTTAGACAACAATCGCTTATGATTCAATATATAATTCATTTATAATGAAAAAACTTTTTGATAACAAATCATTTGAATTATCATGCCTGCATATGCTTTCATTTTGAAAATGAATCGGAAAGTTTCGCGTTGTTCAGCATACTTTTTTTAAATGCTTTAAAATTGTCAATTATTACGTCAAATATGATTGACAAGTAACTTTTTCTGTGAAACTCAGCAACTTCTTCCGAAGCGTGATTGGTTCTCTGCCAAGGTTAAACTTTGTACAAGGTCTTTGTTTTAGAAAGGGATATATTCTTTGTTTTTCCTTCCAATAGCAATAAAATTAAATTATGGCATGTGGTATTGTTTTAGGTATGTGATTATATTGTCTTTGAACAGTTCTGATATTTTGTGTGAAGCCCTTTGTATGCGAATAAAACTCGCATATGACCAATTACTTTTTAAAATCCGTTCTGTAGTTCCAGAATTAACCCCTGCAAAAATAACAAACGTTGCTGTTTTAGGTAGCTTTCAATACAAAAAAGTATAAAGCTACCTATTGCAGCCGTTCGGAGGAAAGCAGTTCCGGAAAATTTCGATATATTTTCACCGATCATGACCCACAGACCCCAAAACCACCCTTCGTTCAAATGTTGATTTATATATATATATATATATATTATATCACGATGATTCACCGTCATATGTTGTAGTTGCAGTAACGTGGATTATAGAAAGAATTCACATGGTTGCACAATGAAATTAAGACGTTGGTTGTTGGATGATATAAATATTTAGAAGCAGTCGTACATTTTAGTTGCAGTTTCGTCGCGGCCATAGCGGCAGTGAATTTAAAATCCAGAGGCGTTTCTCCATAATACAACGAACGAAGCTTTCACTGGAAATTCTTTATTAAGTATTGTTCTTGGGCAGTTTCCACCATAACCATCAAATCTGGGCATCACTACATCATCACTGTATAGAGGGTGAGTATTAGAACATCTCAAATTCTCAAAACGAGCAGCCAGGGAGTTGTGTACAATTGAAAATACGACTTAATTCTGAGGGAGCGCCGCAGGCAGCTGCTTTTTGTTACCCGCGGAACTAGAGCTCCTATAATACAAGCTGACGCATCCTCGCAGATATGTGTCTCAAAGTCGAAAAACCAAGCTAATTTCCGCCATTTAACATCCAGCCTCTTTCAGAAGGTGGAGGAACGAGGCCTTAGGCAACCCCAGCTCCGGCAGCGGTAGATTGAGATGCTGAACTGAGACCCGAATAATGCGAAACAAAATGGATATGCGTCAGCTCCTATTATAGGAGCTTTACGCGGAACAACACAAGTTATGACGTAGAACGCGCACTGAACCAATGAAGAATTAAAGAAGACGCGTCATGCTACGTCACAACCAATGAAAGATAATTCGTGAAAGAGTTCGGACAGAGATGAGTGGATTAATTTTATAGTAAAGTGACTTTAAAGCGGGAAAATAATATTCGGAATAAAAATGAAAATGGCTCTCAAAAAACATTCTAAAACCCAGAAATGATCGAGGATCATGATAGAAATTAAGAATAACTAAAAGCTTTATATTTAAGTAAATTTGGACAATTTAGAATTAAATAAAAGGGAATTTAATAGAGTTAACGATAGAGCTAAATTAAGAATAAGGATTTAATGAATATAGAGTAGTAAATTGGAATAAAACAGGGGAAAAAATTAGAATTGTAAGAATTTGGAATAATTTAACTAAGGAAAAATGGCGAATTTTTTTTTTATTATTACATATATATATATATATATATATCTGACCTATGTCATACGATAACGCTCGTATTTATAAATCAATTTTGATGAAACTAATTGTGTGTATTAAGCTCACCAATGTCTCGACCGAGTTCGTTGGCCAGCTTGGTCCGCCATTTTGTTTCAAGATGACGGCCATTTAAAAATTTAAAACTAAAATAAATATACAAAAAAGTTACAAATTCAAATTTATTTTTTAATTAAATGTTAGGCCTTGATACGAGGATTCCAGAGCATTTTTTGGTTTACCTCTATCTTAAAAAATGGCTGAGATAGAGCAGTTTGAAATTCTAGGGTGGCTGACATTTTGAAACAAGACAGCACATTACAAAAATTTTCATTGTTGTAATAATTTTCCCAATCATACGCATAAAACTATATATTCATATCCGTTAGCGCCAAATTCTCGCCAAACTTGACGACATTTGGCGAAATATCGCCAAATTTGGCGACCAAAATAAGTCTTCATAAATGAAGCCAATTTGGCTATTGCTCAATAATTTGGCGAATTTCTTATTCAGATTCAGTATTAACGAATCCTTTGTAAACATTTTCTTTGCATTTTAACTTGCTGTTTTCGTGTAACATTAGCTAAAATTTTAAAACGAAGATATAGGAAAGCTACCTTTTCCTCCCGGTACAGGCCGGAAGGACTTTTATAATATTAGTATAGATACGACCTCAATTCAAACTGGGATATTTTTAGAGAACTTTAACAATAATAAATGTATTTTAACAAAATTTTCATCAGATTTACATTATTTAATGTGAAATTCGATGTCATATAAAATACTGGAAGGGCACATTAATTTAGTCTACAATAACAATACCGTGTTTAATATCAACTACATTGCAAAACATCGATTACCTAATTGAGTTGTTACATTTGGCAAAAAGCAAGATAAGTAAGTCTATTGAAAATTTTGTAAAAATTGCTTTTTATTATTAAAGTTAGGAATAAGGATTCGTGAGTCTTGTAATGAAACCTTGTGTATTTTTGATTGAACAAATGGATTGCAACTCTGTTATTTTCTATGTAAAAATTATTTGCTGTACTGTGCTCTTCCATCTTAAAGTTTGTTCCTCATCATGTTTAAACACTTTATAAATCTAACCTAGTTTTGTGTTATTTCATTGGTGCATTTTATAGTTTGTAGCTCTAATATTGTAAATGCTGTTTAAATGAATCATAATCAACGTAATTGCAGAGAAAAGTATTATGATTTCATTCATTTAAAAGACAGATTCTATTAACCGGTGATTCAGATAACCGGTGACCATTTTTATCAGACAACACTCAAAACAACGCCCCCTACAGATCTCTAGGGGGCGTTGCTCACCCCCCCCCCCTAGAACCGAATTCTGGCTGCTCCACTGATAAATTGGTTAAAAGAAGATGGGCAACTTCTTGCTCGTTTTCTTATTGCTATGGAGTCCAGACATTAAATGTCTACAAACCTGAAAGATGCAATTGGAAACTACGAGTTTTCTATAATATCAAGATCATTATTTTCTTCTGATGAATATCTTCATATTCCATCCAACAAAAGTTCTTTTACTGCAGACATAGAACAATATAATTGTTCTTCCATACTTGAATCAGAATCCTTGATGATTTCTCTGATAGAAAAAGTGTGTATTATAGATGGAATTGTAATCGTACAATCAGTAGATAAAAACACCGGCCATAAAAACTTGTGAAGACTTTGCAAATACTTTCATCGATATTATTATGAAAATGACAAATGGATACACTGAAGGGAGTATAATATTTGACCAATACATTGAGCATTCATTGAAGGAGCAAACTCGCAAGAAACGATTGGGGGAGAGATTTACTATTACAAATATTACCAATATAACACTGATGTCATTCAAGACGTTTCTTTCACACAATGAAAAATATCGCAATTGACCGAGCATCTCGGAAATAAATTACTACAGGTTTTTGCTGCTAGTGAGAATAAAATTGTTTTTGTTTTTGTCAGTAAGGCATACGGTAACCACACGAATGTTTTCTATTCAGATTTATGTGACCATACACATGAAAAGGCAAACACCATTACACTCTTCATGTACTTGATATAGTGAAACATCATGATAATTATGAGATTGGTGTGTTTTTGCAAGATACTGAGATTTTCATATTTCTGATTGACTTGGATTCAAGTCACCTAGTAAATAATGAAATTAATTTCATTTGTGTCGAGACAACAAACACAAACAAGTGGGTAAGTGTGATCGAAGATCGCTCAAAGGGTTTCGTTTAATATTCCTTTCAAAACACTTTATCGTTTCTTTAATAAATCCAAATAAATTTCATTTAGCAAAAAAAAAAAAAAAAAAAAAAAGTCGTGTTTCTTTTATAAAGTAAAAATTTACCGGTCTATTTTTTTGTTTTTTCGAATATCTAAACCAGGTCGAAGCCCGCTATTATATTCTGTCATAATAATATCTGTCATGCGGACTAAATGCGATATTTAAAAAAATAATTTCAAAATTAAACATGTTGTACACCTTCAAAATGTTAAAATATGCGAATATTTCCATAATTGGATTTTTATCATGATTCAATATGTTTCTCAAACTCATATATTTACTATTCTCTATTCTATTACTCATATTGATACTCGCTTTGTATTATTCTCAAACATCTGAAAAATTCGTTAAACTTCCCGAGGCTAACGAAAAAGATAGGCTACCGCGGTGCATTCCGCTTATCTTTTTTTACAGACCGCTAGAGTGACGTGTTGCTCCTTTCGTACACCTGCATTGGTGCATTCGAGCATCACGTGACTCCGGCGGTCTGTAAAAAAAGATACGCGTAAAGCACCGCGGTAACCTTTCTTTTTCGTTAGACTCGTAAACTTCCAATATGACGTCAGATTTTCTTTTTAATTCTCTAATGACGTGTATTAATCTGCTTTGTGTACATACACATACTCATACTCCTTGTATTATTGAGAAATCTTTGAAAATTTCCTTTTTATTACCACTATGACGTCAATCAATTTTATTTCATATTAATCTTTTTTTCAATTGGTGAAACATTTTATTTCATTTTCATTTTTATGTGAAAATCGTCTGAAAATTAATTATTGTAGAAAGAATTTCATAGTGGATTTTTAATTTTTGGCATTTGCTATAACGAAAAATGTTTAAATTTAATATGAAAAAGCCGTTGGAATTTTGGTTTTTTATCTCTATTTTTTAAAATAATAAGAATTTTTCAAATTTTAATATTTTGAGCTCTTTATAGCTGGTATTCAAGTATATACATAAAGTTTCAACTCTGTAAGTTACATAGTTTCTGAGAATGGCTCTGTGACAGACAAACAACGCAGCGGGAGTAATAGGGTTTCGTGAGATGAACGAAACCTTAAAAAATGAATAATGAAAGATGTCGAGCAATAGGTATTAAAAAAAGCAAAGGTCTACTAGGTTACATTCATATACTAATGGAGACTAGGGAGGAAAATTTGTTGGCATTTCAAAAGAGAAGTGGATAAAAGTGTACCCCAGTCTTCAGTGATAAAATGTGATGATGATAAAATTCTTCAGTGATGGTGATAAAATAGCAGTTTTTCAAGAACTTGAGGAACCTAATGTTGATCCGTTATCCAATCTATCTTTGTTTGAAAAATTCACCAACTAAGATTATTTGAAAGATAATAATTTTTCAATCATTCCATAGTTAAGATGGCATGGCACCCATTAAGAACTAAAAGTTTCGAGGGAGAGAAGTTACGACAAATTCTTGGGGCACTGAAGCCACATATTCAACGATCCAACATAATTTGCATCAATGGAAAGGGCTACAAAAAACCTCGACCAACAATACTCCCACTGGTTGGGTACTGATAATGGTTGGGAAATAAATGGCGAAGGAGCAATTTCTCTAGTCAAATGCCTGGAGTTACCTGCGTCAAAAGGGGTTATTGAACTTGTAAAATGAGGGTGTAAGAGAATGTGTACAGTTGGGAAATGTTCTTGCTTAAAGAATTCTGTGGTTTGCATTGCCCTTTGCAAATACAGTGACAGCAACAATATAAAGGACTATCAATATAACCACATCGACAGTAGTGATTCAGAAGATGATATACAACATCCCATTACGGTATATACACATATAAATGCTGTTTTGAGTAATTCTGTTCAATATCTTCAATTATTTATGTTATTTCATTTAAATATTTTGTGTGTATATAATTGGTTAATAAAACAGTAATATACAAGGTGGTTATAATATAAGTATCTCTATTTGGAGCTGTCTGTAGCACGAAGGAATGATCCGAATGAAACCAAAATCGGTACACCTACTATTCGAGAATGGGGAAGAAGAATGGAGCAATAAAAGAAATAATTGCAATAATCACCGACAGATGACGCTACTGAGTATGAAATGTAATGTGTAATACAAGAACAAAAAAATTAACGCGTCAAACCGGATGGCACACCTAATTTATTAAAAGATGTCAAAGTGAACGTGGTTACGCTTTTGAATGCCGGTGCCGATCATGTTCAGGTTCCAGATGGTCATTTTGCTAGAGGACATAATCCAGGAGGTGCACGACGTGCTCAGCTGCGGAATTTAAAGCATCAGGAGTGATGTTTCGCACATGTTGTGATATGCGGTAAAGTCAATGAGCTTTGCGACACCTCCACGGTACACAATATTACACATTACATTTCACACTCAAAAGTGCCATCTGTCGACGATTATTGCAATTATTTTTTTATTGTTCCGTTCTTCTTCCCCCTTCTTGACTAGTAAGTGTACCGATTTTGGTTCAATTCCGGTTATTCCTTCAAGCTACAGACAGCTCCAAACAGAGATACTTATTTTATAACCACCCGGTATATAATGTCTTTCATATTTTTTGTGCTTTATTTGCATCTTATCACTTAAAACACTTGAAAAACTCAATTTACTCCTATTTTGATTGCAGATTTGTATTTCTTGACCCCAAAAACATGTAATTTGACATACTATTCGATAATATGTCACAAAAATATTAAAGTAGTCAGTAAATGGCAAACATCCTGGACGCCATGTTAAATATCACCTCAAAAATGTGTAAAAAAAAGGCACCTAAAATATTTGGAATCTACATGTCAAACCCTACAAAATAAAACAAAAATATCCAACTCAGCATGCCAACCCAGCTGGAGCGGGACCTCCGAGATGTCGCTGTGTGTCCTACACCGGGCCTGCTACAGGTGACGTCACAACCTGCTGACGTCAAAACAGTGATCCATAATAACTTAAAAATTTTCATGTACTTTGTTCGTTTGTACGGATTGTTTACGACAGTATTTTGATTTTATTTATTGTTTTATATAGTAATTAATAATATTTTTCAGTGTATTTAGATTATAATGCTATCAATAATTATTGATTATAATTGTTAAAGAAAGTGTAGATTATATCTATAAAATAAAGAGAAGAAAATGTTGTGATCCTAGTTTCTAATCTAAGTCTTCAAATTCGCTACTGATAATGAAAAGAAGAAATTTTAGCTACGAAAATTACCTTGTGATAATTATTTTTACAATTCAACAGAAGTGGTTTGCATTAAATGTTTCGATATACTTTTCATAATTCGTGAAGCTAGAATTAATATGATGGTATTGAACTTGTGCAGAGAAAAAAAACCTAACAACAAATGTCTAGCCTACTGTAATGGAAATAATCTGGCATATTTGATTGAATTTGTACTTCCAAATCGAAAAGAGTCAAATGATCTTTAGAAAAAAAATAAATAAATAAAAGAAGCAGACGATAAACAGTTTAAAAAATGATTTTGAAAGAAATACTGTAATAAATTGACTAATATCTGGATACATTTAGTTAGAAGTGAGTGATGTGCTTTGTTTATAAAATTAAAAGTAACTGATTTACACAACTTAGTAATTCTACGTAGTTCAATTTAACATTTTAGCTAACTTAAGTGTACAAATATATGAAAATAAATCTTTTGATAAGTTATTTTGAGTGGTTATTATGTCCTAGACCCAAGTACAATAAATAGACAATTTTTAAAATATTACAAATCAGTTACAAAGTCAAGATAGAAAATTGGGTACTTTTCGGTTAGCCGGGCGCCAGTGATATATATACATATATACACACACATATATATACACATATATCTACACACACACATATATATATATATATATACACATATCTACACACACATATATGTATGAATTAATATATATATTTATATATGTGCATGTATCACTGGCGCCCGGCTAACCGAAAAGTACCGAAAAAGGCTTATGGCAAGAGAAGGAAAGTTGCAAAATATTTTCTGGCAACCTATTCGTAGTTTCATATAAATAAGTATTTTTTTTTCAATATTTATATAATTTATTTAATATAAAGAAGCCATTTATCTCTTTTTATATGCAGGTAGAACAGAATTGTATATATAAATAATTTTATACATATATAAATAAACATAAAAGTACATTAGGTTTGTTTTCATAATTGTGTATATAATTTTAAAACATATCTAACTTTCTGAAGCCCGGATTACGCCAAAGCGTTAAAAAAAAGTGCCAAGGTCTCTATAGTTAAAAAATGCCGATTTCTGTATTTAAATTGACATTTATTGTGTTTTGATGGTTAAATTATGGTATGTAGTTGTAAAAGGGAGGAATGGGATTGATTTTGTAAAGTTTTTGGTAGATTTATTATATTTTTTGTACGTATATTTATTGTAAAATAATGTGTTTAGGAAAAGGTAAGTCAATGGGTTCAATCTGATTTATTAATCTTAGCATTTTTTTAATTTAAAACTTTTAATTTCCTTTAATAAAACAAGTATATTAATTCCCTTTTATTTCACGATTATGAAATTTAATATTATTTATGTAATCACAAATTATAAGAGCGAAAATGCTCTTTTTATTACATCTTTCTGCTGCAATACATTGACCAAAGTGGATCACTACTGTGACGTCACTAATACTTGTAGCAGGCCCGGTGAAGGACACACAGCGACATCTTGGAGGCCCCGGCTGGAGCCACATTTCATTACATTTCAAATCCTACTAAATGGGCAATTCAGTCTGTTTATGCCCAGCGACATGCGAGGCTAACGAAAAAGAAAGGCTACCGCGGTGCTTTACGCGTACCTTTTTTTACAGACCGCGGAAGTCACGTGATGCTCGAATCCACCAATGCAGATGTACGAAAAGAGCATCACGTCACTCTAGCGGTCTGTAAAAAAAGATATGTGGAATGCACCGCGGTAGCCTGTCTTTTTCGTTAGCCTCGGGCGACATGTTGATGACGTCACGACTTCAGCGGCGTACAGATACAGCTAAGGCTCCTATAATTCAGCTGACTCACGCCTCCATTTAATTGCTCAAGCGGACGCCTGACTTGGCGTCTTATCACGTAGATGGCGAGTGAATTTAAATAATTAATCACATGCAAGAATATAAGAATAAATAGCTAAGAAATTTAATAGCACCATACATTAAAAAGTAAAAAAAAACAAAAAAAAACAAAAAAAACATGTAATTATTATTTTGTATAATACCATATTAAAATTAAAAATTCATTTTCATCAATTAATATTTGTTGCTTTGTTTTACATGAATAATTAAGAATGACAATATTAATTTAACTAATTCTAAATTTGATTTAGTGTGAAAATATATATTCACATGCATTGGGCTCTTATATTTTTACTAGATGGAACCCGTCAAAACTTGACGGAAAAAATACTATAACAATATCAGTAAAATAAGCTTCTTTATTATTTAAGAAGAATGAAAATGAAACAGTCTTTCAAATATTTTATTTTAAAAGTTTTTTCCTCAGTGAAATACAGTACTATTTCCAATGCAAACTCCAAACAAACAATTCAGAAACAACTGTGTAAGGCAAATCAGTTTGACATTACCGCCATATTCCCCACGGCAAGAAACAAAATTTCATGGACCTATGAAGTATCATACAAATAGTATATTACTACGTTCATCTCATATTCAGTAAATAAAAGAACATAGTAAATAAAGCACACATCTCCCTCCAGTGCCGTAGCGAAAGAAAAAAAAATTTTTTTTTTTGGGGGGGGGGGGGGGGGCAAAAGGCAAGATTGGCCGACTCAAAAATGTTTCAAATCCGACTAATGTAAAATAGTCAATCTGTCGCATTATTTCTTAATTAATAGTTTTTACAATTAATTTTAATTAATTAATTATAATTGATAATTAAAAATAAAATATATGATTTCGTATTCCTAAAATGTTTCATCATGTAATCATTTAAAAGATTTACCAAGAACTTTACTGGAGAAAAAAAAAAAGAAAGAAAGAAAATATGTATTGATAAGAGAAAATCGTACAGTTATATTTGTGAAAAACACATTTGTTTAGAATGATAGAGTGAAGTGAACCTGTATGTTATGCTGTCGCGAGGATAGTAACACACCCTTAGTCTTTTTTAGTTTGTATCGGTAAACAGCTAACCAAAGGAGCCGAGTTTACAAAAATTTCAGTAGAGGCACAGACATTTCGGCGCCGACAGGACAGATCCGTCTCCTCCCTTTCTATAAGTTTCCAAAATATATTATTAGTCCAGTAGAAACAGCATTTTACCTTGCAAAAATTCGGGTAACTCTGATTTTTGGGTATGTTGTAAAGGATGACCTTCTAATAAAAAAAAACAAGTTTTCGACTTCTAGACCTTGTGCGTTTTTCACAATATTGAAAAAAACAATATTTTTCGGCACTTTTTTCAATTTTTCTTAAATAACTTTGTTTCAGTGCATTTTACAGATAAAGCATTTTCACCGTTTTGTAGAAAATAAAATTCTCTACAACATGCACTACTCATGTTTGTAAACTGTCCAAATAGGGGGTGAGATACGGAGCCAGGAAGAATTGGTTAAAATTTGAAAAAAGTGCAAAAATCCACAAATGACGTTAGTTTTTGCTTAATAACCCACTTTTAGTGCGTTTTAGAGAAAAAAGGTGTCATAATAAAGATTGTAAACTATGAAGTAGTCTATAAGTTTTATTTATTAGATCATTAAATATCTGTAATAGACTCTAAAAATCAGACAGGAAAGTACCGCCTAAGAAGTCAGTAATTTAAAAACGAGCTTTTATTTTTTATATTGATTAAAGATGCAATTAATTAATTATAGTATGTACAATAAAAGGTAACTGTTTAATAAATGTTAAATAACTTGGTTTCAGTTAATTTTACAGAAAAAACACTTTTACCATTTTGTAGAAGATAAAATTCTCTAAAACATGCACTATTCATGTTTGTAAATTGTCCAAATAGAAGGAGAGATACAGAGCCGGGAAAATAGAGTTAAATTGGGAAAAAATGCAAAAATTCACAAATGACGTTATAGCTTTTGCTTAATAACCCACTTTTAATGCATTTTAGAAGCAAAACTGTCATAATAAACTTTTTAGTGCATGAGATAGTCTATAGTTTCATTTATTAGATAATTAATTATTTGTAATCGGACCTTAAAAATCCCAGCAAAAAGATTTTGGGTGAAATCAGAAAAATACTGCCTGAAAGTTATTAATTTAAACAAGAACGAAAAATCATGCGTCAAGCATAGATTATGTAACACTTTCTAACGCTTCCAAAATAATTTTACAAATCTTTACCGTTTAATAAGCTGAAAGATAACATCTAAGTAAACAATTTGGAAAACGCATAACATATTTTAAAACGTAATTTCAGGAATTTCCAACATATACAATATTCGGAAAAATATCCGAATACTTTTATTCAGCACTGTATATGATCTATAGATTTGTATATATACTACATAGGATGCTAAACTTTAGTTTAGTTAGGAAACGCGTAGCACAGTTTAAAATTCTCCTTCTGGAGTTTCTGTCAATAAACGGAAATGCGTTCGCTAACTTTTGTGCTGCCATGTATATAAAATACAGAATTTATACACACCAAGTAATAGACAAAAAGTGAGTTAAATTTAAAATCGCGTTCAGCAACTTAAAGCGCACTTCCAGGTATTATTGTTAACAGACAGTAGAGAATTCTTTTGTGTGTCCCTGTAAATGAACGATGACTGCTATACACACAATATTCTGTAGTAAGCCTCTTATAATGCACCTTAGTGATATATATAAATTTCAATGCGTTTAAAATAGTGAAACATTATTTAATTAAACCGCAAACGATTTTTCTCCATAGACGTAATATAAAGGAATTCTTTTGACTGTCCCTTTAAAGTAACTATAAGTGCTATGCACACCCTATTCCATATTAAGCTTCTTGTAATGCACCTTAGTGATATATATCAATTACAATGTATTTGAAATGGTGTAACATCATTAAAATAAACCGCAAATGATTTTTCCCCATAGACCGTAATGTAGCGGAATTCTTTTGAGTGTCCCTGTAAAAAAACTATAAGTGCTACACACTTCAGTTGAAATAGGGAACATGCTATAGATAACGACAATAACATATAAAAATTGCAGGGCAATCCGAGAATATTTACAGGAGTTAGAGCACTGACAGACGGCCAGACGGCCAGACAAACCGAAGTCATAAACACTTTTCAACTAGGTTGGAAAGTGTTAAAAACGAGCTTTTATTTTTGATATTGAAAACACGATGTGGTTAATTAATTATAGAATGTACAAGAAATTAATCAACAAATATATAGTAAGTATATATGTTTCCTTTTTTTGCTGCTTTGGCCTTGGTAATGATACCATCGTGTCAGATACTTCATCGTCCGTCTCTGTGCTTGACTCGATTGGTTGTTCTAGGTCATCAAAGTCTTCAAGGTCCAGTATAATATCAGGAGCGTTGCCACATAGTTCGATGTGGCACTTCACACAGATAACTGAGCACTTCAAGTCTGCCTTTCTACAACTGCACTTTGTACTGCAACCTTTTTTGCAATGGCAAGATATGAAATCGAGTAGAGTTTGAGGGGCTGTTCGTTCATCATGGTAACTGGAATGAGCCTATGACCACCCCACTTCCAGCCCCATTCGAGAGGATCCTTTTCGTTTCCCAGCCATGTCTGAACTTGTTAGGTCCACGTGATATTCAATAGCATCGCGAGTTTGTGGTAGTCTCGCTAAATTTAATTTAATATTGTTAGCTGCTCTAGAGAAGCTGACATACTGCAATACATGCAAGTTTTGGCTGGGATCACCTTCATAGAGGGCAAGAAGTACAGCTTCTATGACTTCAACAAGTTTATGCCTCTTTGCATTTGAGTCTTTAAAGATTTGAACTTTTTGGTTCAGGGATGGGTTCTGAAGAGTTCTGCAATATTTCATTTTCCCATGGCTGTTGAGTGCCTAAGTGGTGTCGCAACCACTTACTTCTTTATTCTTTATTCTTTTTACTTGAAGAAAAAGAATATTTTGTGCAACTTTCTTAAACTTGAAACACTTGTTGGAGTAGAGAGCATCAGGCAGGTTCCCTCTCTCGGCCCTTTGGAAATAAACATTGTCTAGAGCTAGAGAAGCCAAAAGAACAAGAAGGTCAATGTCTTCACCATTGACAATGACAGCATCGGTTACACATGGGTTAAGGATATAGCTGTGTTCACTATTAGAACATCTGGATCTTCAGTGGTCTGCTTAGTGATCATTTGTGCTTTTTCAATTTCTTTTCGAAGTATAGAAATGAAAAGTTCTTTGTCTTTTTATCATTCCTCAACAATTTCTCTTGTGACATCTGTGGAAACATGGTCTCATTGAACTTAACCACAGAAGAAGTATGAATCTTCAAGCGACGAGCTCTTTCTGCACTTTTTATACTTTTTGATTATGTTCAGGATACGTTTCTAATATTTTCTTTATTTTAAAATTTAAAACTGAATTCAAAACCCCGGAAAACAATTTTCCTTTACACAGATTTCCGTCTTATCAGATACAATTGTTGGTCTTCTTTCTGTTGGGACTAACATTCGCAACGTGAGATACATTTACCATCAACGTAAATTTTGACTAATTAACAAAAATATGTGGGACAAATTAATACAACCACGACAAACCAAATCTTCATTGTGTGTCTTCCTTTTCTTCCATTCTAGCACCTGGACCATATGCTCCTTTTGCTGCCACCTCTTTTAGTTTCAGCCTTAGATACTCCTTTTCCCTTTTAAAATTTCTAAATTATAACTTATTTATCTTTCAAGTATTTTTTACATTATTCCTAGCTATTAATTTTACTTCCGACTTTGAATTCTTGGCCCAACCTCTTCGCCGCGCCTATATCTACCGACTAGGTTTTTTGGTTAACTTCGCCTCCCTCACTCAACTATTCAACAGTTACCTTTTATTGTACATACTATAATTAATTAATTGCATCGTTTAATCAATATCAAAAATAAAAGCTCGTTTTTAAATTACTGACTTCTCAGGCGGTACTTTCCTGTTTTAACCATAAATCGTGTTGTTCTGATTTTTAGAGTCTATTATAGATATTTAATGATCTAATAAGTAAAACTTATAGACTACTTCATGCTTTACAATCTTTATTATGACACTTTTTTCTCTAAAACGCACTAAAAGTGGGTTATTAAGCAAAAACTAAAGTCATTTGTGGATTTTTGCAAATTTTACCCTATTTTCCCGGCTCCGTATCTCACCCCCTATTTGGACAGTTTACAAACATGAGTAATGCATGCTGTAGAGAATTTTATTCTCTACAAAATGGTGAAAGTGCTTTTTCTGTAAAATGCACTGAAACAGCGTTATTTAAGAAAAATCGAAAACAGTGCCGAAAAATATTATTTTTTTCAATATTGTGAAAAACGTACAAGGTCTAGAAGGTCGAAAACTTGGTTTTTTTATTAGATGGTCAACCTTTACAACATACCCAAAAATCACAGTTACCCGAATTTTTGCAAGGCAAGTCCCTTTTTTGCGCTATTTCTACTGGACTATATTGTGAAAGTCGGCAGTTGTAGAATTCCGACAATGTACAGTTCAGAAAATTAGTGCAAAACTGGATTTGCAGGATTATCTGGAGATCATAACAAAAGACTTTTATCTACACCAGACCTGACACCTTTTCTGTATCTATCCCTAGTGGTCTGGGCCTGGAAAGAATTTTGCTTTACATGTCAAAGAAAATACGTGTGTAGATTTGTCTTATAAAGAAGATATTTTCTGTTACTGATTGAATATTTAAAAAAAAGAAAAAAAGAAAGAAGTTTTTTAGATATTAAATGTTAAATGCACGGATATTTTTTTAATTTATTCATTTTCTCTTTTTAAATAGTTTTAAAAATTCTTTGTTTTTATTTTCCAAACGTTCCTAAAACAATTCCAAAGGGCGTAAACATCATATCGTTGCTAGAACCTACTATGTATCAAGTTGCAAATTTTACTGTAGGACAAATTTCTGATATTTTCAAATCAGTAGATCACATTCATTTTTTCCCCTATTGGCCTATGTATCGACGCCGGCCGACTTAGCTTTTCCATGTGTTGGTAAGGTATAGTATATGTCCAACATTTCCGGCTCTGCAGACAAGATTTATAGGGCAGTTGCAATCAGCTGATCAACCATTGTATTCACTTGGAGGTAAGGGTAATTCCACCAATCAGAACTGCCTATTTGTACTGTTTACCTCCAAGCTGACGTCAATTGCAACTGCCCTATACATGATAATTTTTTTTTCTGTGGGTAGGCCGACTAGCTATTTATGTGATTCGAAAATGTGACAGAACACGTGACTTTCATACCGGCTGACCAGATAGATCTATTGAAACAATTACTTTTTTTACTCATAACCTACCTATTGACAGACCAACTAGCTTTTGCCATATGATTGTAAGGGTGTAGTGAAATGCATTCTGAAGACTTAAAGTCTTGCCAACCAGAATTTTTCCGAATTGTTTTTTTAATCGGCCTACTGACATACTACAGAGACACTAATTAAATCTGCTGAAAAGCCGACTGAATCCTTTTACCAAACATTGGGGGGGGCAGCTGCCCCCCCTGCCCCCCCGCTCGCTACGCCCCTGTCTCCCCCTTCCCCCCCTGTGATAATGCAACCGAATGAGCTCCTATGAGCATGTGCATTGCATCTGCCAAAAGCACCGTCGAGATTCGACGTTAAAAAAAGGTTTTAAAATGTTTAAATTAAAAATTTTAAAATGTCTTCTTTAATCACTGTTCATTTCAAATCCATATCTTCTAAAACGCATCCATTGTTTTAAGGTAATCAGATGAAGAATTTTTGTTACTATAATAAATCAATCTTCAGATGAGGGAGATTTTTAATGTTTTCAAGTGTAATTTATTTGTATAGTTTCTTCCGTCCCTTTCGATAATCAGGATGATTATCCCTTTTCCATCACAGTCGGGGATCTTTTACCTCTTGTACAGTTAAATACCCAATGAATGTTTTAAAAAAATACAATTCGTAGCATATTCTGATGCAACATATACATCAGCGAATTCAACATATCAATTTTACGTTAAACATAAACTCAAAATAGTTTTTTTTTTCATTTTTGACAGATTTTAGTTTAGCGCCAAAATGCTCTATCTTATGGATAATCTGATCTTATGATTTATCAGGGTTTATTATTTTTTTGCCACTTTTTATGATGGTTAGAGAAATCTATTTTCAATTGTGACAACTTTCCCAGGGGCTATTTTACATTATTGGAGCAAACTGATGGTCATTGTTAAGATAGAAATGGAAAACATTTCATGCTTGAAAATTATTTAAAAAGTCGTTAAATTAAGCGGCAGTTTTCAAATAAATTTCAATCGAAAGCTAATTTTTTTTCTAATTCATGATGTAAGAATTAAAATTATAAAATATAGTAAAAAATTTAAATTTGTAGCATTTAGAATTGATGTAAGCGCGATGAAAGCTAAAGCGATAGCGCTGTTTGTTGTCATAACCGTTATACATTTCTAAAAATTGCCACTGTGTTTTGGCTGGCGTCCAAAAGCAGACTACCATTTTTTGACATCGAAAGAGAAATTCACAGTGAAAGAAATCGGACTTTGCCTCTAATATGGAACTGTTAAATGAACTCATAATAAACCTACCAAAATAATTCCTATAAAACATTAGCCTTACTTTGTTTATTCTAGCTAAAAATACAATCATTATTTCAAGTTTTTTTTTTCTACCATAACACTATTTTTAATAATTTTAATTTTCCTGAAATCCTTTACTTTTGGAAATTTTTTATATTAAAAATTGAAATCTTCTAACCTGTAATTAAAAAAAAGTAACTGGTAACATGCAATCAAGATGAAGCAATCAATATAGGCTGCAATTCTAACCTTTATAATTAAGAATGTAAAAATCAGTTAAAATTATGCCATGTTGACACAATCATGTAAATTTTTCTTTTTAGTTTTATCAATGTTAAAATGCATTTCAAGCTAAACATAACGTAATTTTCACCGGCGCAAACTTTTCACACTTACTTTGTATATGTTACTTTTATGCGTAAATACCATGTATACAAATCAAAATATATTTGTATTTAATTGTAATGAAAATGGCATCAACAAAGTTATAATGCATAATAAAATAAACCCAATGAACGATATTCCCGTGACTTCACAATAAATATGAATTTTTATTCGTTTATAAAACACGCGGATAAATATTTTTACCGAAATTTAACTTGCAAATTAAAAAAATCTGCTTAAAAGTCACGTGTTCTTAATATTTATTATTTCTCTTTATCCTCGTAACCATAGAGTTTCTCGTTACTCTGTGCCTGGCTAGAGTAGGCGTTATCAAAATGCTGACCTTATGACGTCATAAGCAGATGTAAAAGTTTAATTGAAAAATACGCTAATTAATTAAATTTTCGAACAAACGAATGCACGATAACAAATCTGTGTCCAAATATCTTTCATTAAAAAAAATAATTATGTAATTTGATGCAGTAGTTTGTTCTCACGGATTGTCGAAAGAAATCGCTTAGCGTTTTAAATATATAGATTACTTTCAGTATGAAGTTAATTTGTGATATAATTTGTTATTAATAAAAGAGTCTTGAAATGCTAATAATCTATGGAATAAATTTCGTAAGTTAGATATTCAGTTTTTACAATTTAATCGCATGTAAATAATCTTTATTAAAAAAAGAACAAAAATATTATAGGAGCCCTACATACAGCGCCTAGAATAAATAGTGTGGAAATCGGCTACAAAATAATACTAAACAATTGTATCGATTGTATCCGATAAATGTGCAGCGATTCTGAACGTTAAGAAGTCGATCGCAGACACATCTGCTTCCTCTTTTGAACGTAAACATTGTATAAGAATCGAATTGAGAAAACGTTTCGGATGATGGTAAGTATTTTAAATACTTAAATTATATATATATATCTTTTCAATTATAGCTGGTTGAAAGTATTGATTTTTATGATACCATAACTTAGCCTAGTTGGCACATAAATCACTTTGATTAACTTCTGTTTAAAATACATAGTTATTATAGCTGCATTGCGCTTTTAATGGTGTATTTACTAATAATTTAATAATAATAATTTTAGAATATTACTATTATTTCTTGGTATCATTTGTTTATCTATTGAAATTTCAAATGCATCTTTATAACATCTTATTCGGGTTCTTTTGAATTTTTTTACCAACATTAATTTTGTATTGACTTAGGAATGCTAGGGGATTCTATTTTGTTGTCTTTTGATGTTAGTTTGCTTAATGGGACTTTATGTATATATGTAAATAGTTTTATTATTTAGCTTTATTATATTTAATCAAGTATTAAACAGTCAATCTTATTATTATTATTATTATTATTATTATTATTATTATTATTATTATTTTATTTTTTTATGGATATTCAAGTACTTAATTATAATAAGGATGATTCAAAACATTTTTATTTTTAAACATTTATTATATGTATCTCTTGCAATTTTTATTGCTTTCAAACAATTATGGCAGTTATTAGTAAAATGTTAGATACTGGCAATTTAGGCCTTGGTGGATCCAGGACTAATGCTCGGTACAGGAAGATTATTAGGGATCTTCCTGGATCGTTATCAGATAACCTATTCTATTGTCCCAAGCCTGTACTATGTTTTCGAGAGTGTGAATCAAAGCGTTGCCTTACATGTCCATTAGCTGATAAGTCACAGATTTCAAATAATAACAATCTTAATTTGGTAAAATTTTGCAAAGCATACAATGTAATCTATTCATTGAAATGCAATTCGTGTAATGTGGAATATATAGGACAGTCTTGTCAAAAATTACATAAGCGGCTAAATTTACATCGTTCTCATATTGATAAATATAAAAAAATCTAAATTTCAAACAACTCATAATATTGAATATACTCATTTCAAAAATCATGATTTTAAAAATATTACTATTAAAATTCTTAAAATACAAAAAAATTTTACTGAACGACTTTTTCTAGAATCTAAATATATAAGACATTATAATACTACATATCCTTATGGATTAAATCAATTAGTATACAAAAAATCAAATCCTGTATTTTCAGATTTAACTAAATATGAAAATTATAAAAATCTTTATTCAGGATTAAATTTTTCAAACATAAAAAAAACTTCAAGATCTGGTAGAGGTAAACATAATAACAAAAAATACACTGATGATATTGTGATTCGACAGGAGCTTGATGATCTTGAGGCACAATTTTGTAATGATTATTGTTGGCTTGATATAAGAAAACATGTTTTTAGTATAAAAAAGAAATATTTGAACCAATATTTCAAGGTATTTAAAAAGAATCAATATTCTCCACATTTTTGTGATATCTTTTATGATATTCTACATTATAGAGCAAACATATTAAATACAAGTCTTTCTAATAAAACTAAATATAAAACTAATAATACACAATTAATTATAAATTTTACCAATCATATATTTAATAATATCAATTTACACAATATAATAAACAACATTACTAACAATTTTCCAATAAAAAATTTTACCATTCACAAGACATACAAATATAATCGCACACTTGGACGTAAAATTTTTAATTACAATTCTTTTGCAAAACAATTGGTCTCTTCAAATAATTACCCATGTTATTGTAATGACCCAAAATATCAAAAGTACATAAATACAACACATGGTCATATCATTACTGGTGATCTTAATATTGTAGAACAACCTATTTTACAAAACTTAATGCATAATGGAACAAAATTTCGCCTTCCATATAAGTGTAATATCAAATCCATAATATTGCAGTTTATTCAAGATATTGATTTATTTATATATAAAATTGCTATTGATTACAATAAACCAATCGAGTATTTTAGTGAATGGAGATTTTCTGTTATAGATAAAATGAAAAATGAAATTATAAAAAATTATCATCATATTACACATGCAGCTTTTAAAAATATAAATAAACATATATCAGAATTACAAAACAAATTTATAATTACTTATGTAGATAAATCTCCAAATAATTATGCTATCATTTGTAAAGAATACTATAAAGGGTCAATTCACAATGCAATCAACACTAGTAATATTTTTAATAAAACTAAATTAAATATTGAAATAAATAATAGAAAATTATTAAATTATCACAAATTACTAAAAATCAAATGTAATAATTTAAATTATCCTTATCTTGTTATAATTCCAAAATTTCATAAAAATCCTATTAAATTTCGCACTGTTACCATCGGGTGTAACACATATAATAATAATGCAAGTAATTTACTACTTAATATGTTAAAGCAGATATATGATATAACGTTAAAACATAATAACCAATATTGCCTAAAAAACAGTTTTCAACTCATTAATAAAATACATAATATCAATCCGGTAAAATTCATAAAAACATTGGATTTTAATGATTTATTTAATAACATAGATATAAAAGACTTACATAAAACAATGTGTATATTATTTAAAGAATTTAAATCTCAATTAAAATTAAAAGAACATATTTCAGTAAATTTTTTTAAAACTTTACTAAATTTTATATTGCATAATAATTACATCATATATGACAATATTATTTATAAACAATGCCAGGGAATTCCGCAGGGCGGAACCGCATCTAGTATTCTCTCTGACCTTTACTTATATTATTATGAAAGAAATATTAGTCCGAACAATGATTATGTATTTTATCGCTATATAGATGACATTATCATATTTTATTTCAATGATAAAAATTGCACATCACCACTCAATTTTTATCCTACTCAGCTTAAATTAAGCGAAAATGATTTAATTAATAATAATATAAACTTTCTTGACTTAAAAATCAATATTAATAATAATTATAAATTAATTTTTGATATTTATGATAAGAGATTTGATTTTCCATTTAAAGTAAATATTTTTACCAATTTTGCTTCATGTTTACATAAATCTGTTTATAAAAATATAATTATCAATTATCTACATCGAATAAAATACTTATGCTCAGATATAAATAAAAACAAAAATATTAGATCTATTCGAGATCAAGCAAAAATATATGGTTATCCAATTTTTATGATAAATTCAATCATCAACTCTTTTAAATAACATTTATTATATCATTTAAATATAAACACGGTATGTAATAAATTTTTGTTTTAATGTGCGATAACATATAACAATAGATATATAATATTACAATTATAACATACATTAATACAATTATAACATATTAGGAAATTTAATATTTGATTGAACATTATATACACTTTGTATAGTATGTGATTGTGCGTTGCCGATCACACATGTTTAGGGTGTTATTAATGTGCAGTTTTCATACATTTATAATTTAACTTATACAATAACACATAAAATTATACATGGATATCATTGGTAATTATAACTCACAAACATATCTATTTGCAATATATACAAATATATATATAGTTTTTTTTTTTTTTTTTTTTTTTTAAATCTATGAAATATCAAATTTAACATGTATTTTAATTACTGCATTGCATTAATTTGATTGTAATACAGTAGTAATACATATAATTATCAATTTTATAAAAATTTTGAGATAATTTGAATTGTTTATGAATTATTTAATTTGATATTAAAATTAATCTGTGAAATCTAAAATATAATTAAGTATTAGTATAAATAATACATTATTTAATAACAAGTCTAAAATATATTTAAGTAGTAGTAACAATAACATTAATTATTTAATTATAAGTCTATAATATATATCAGTAGATTAATACAGCTGGCAGCAAAACACTTTTTTTTTTTTTAAATAATATCTATTTTACATAATATACTCTTATTAAGTATATCTGAAATGCTGTGCAGGATGAATAAATTCTGTGTATATTTATTCATATTGTAAGATTTTATTCGAATTTAATGTAAAACTATTAGGTAGTATTGTTTTTTTTTTAAATTTATTTATATAATTAAATCTAATGAAATGTATATGTAACTAATAAAGTGGATATGCAAATAGATATTAATTATGTATAATTATAATACCAACAGATGGCGACACTTTACGTGTCAGGTAGATATGATAATATTATTAATATTACTTTTAATTTAACTATAGAGGGAGCTATTGCTTGTATATTAATTTTACTTTCAGGAATTAAAATTAGATGGAGTAATTATATATTCACGGATATAATTTTGTTATAAGTGTATTATCACCAGAATAATTTTGTGTGTTTTTGAATCATTTTGTGTTGGTGTGTCATCGATGGAGTTGCGTTTAAAAAATGTGCTCTCAACTTGTCTTTCAAATCATTTCTCTCAACTCGATTGTCAAAATTATGTGCGTGCCATGTGGACGTGGATATTATACAGTAGTTTCTATATTTTGTGCATTCAGGATAATTAATGTGAGTAAAAATGTTTTATCTACAATTTAAAGGTTCTAATTTCCAATATTATTTCAAAAATGATATCTAGTGGTAATTTAGTGAGGTGATTTATAATGATTTTGGATAATCGATGTAAGTGAATTATATTATATATTCTTAATGGTTTTTTATTTCCAATTTAAATATTTCCAATCTTATTTTTTCCAATTGTTATCTGGTAATAATTCAGTATACTTGGTTGATTCTACTGTTCTTAGCATCATGCCAGTAGAATTATGAAATACTGAATTATTTTTAAAACACATGTGGGTGCAACCAAGCTGACGAGTACATCTACATGTGTTTTTTCATATCCAATTCTTGTTTGTTCTCTTGTGGTCCAGTTTTCCATTGTATAATGTTCATATTTGATTTATTAATCCATTTGTGTTTACTTAATAGCAACTCCAATCTATAAACTTTTTTTTTTTTTTCCTTTCTCTCTCTTTCTTTTTTTAAATATTATTCAGGTATGAGTAAATTTGGCCAATTACCATTGAAGCACATGCTATGGTAAAATTATGATTGCACATGTTAATTATTAGATATGTGGTATTCTGTTTACACAATATCATTATTTATCTCTTTGTAGATTAAAGTAGAATGATATTAGAACTTGATATGTATTTTGAAATTCATAGATATTATAATTATACATATATATATATATATATATATGTGTGTGTAAACTTTTTACGAAGATGATTTAATATTCCACGAGAAAATGGCAGTTTGTTACAGATGTAGAAAGATTGCAGTCGTTATCAAGAATCATGGCGAGGAGGTTAGGTAATGATGAAACACCACAAGAATTTCTTCAATAAGGTGCAGCCAATTTCCAGATAAATTGTTTATTAACAACCAGGAACGATGCCAGTAACAGTTCCCACAGTATCAGGTATAAACTTATAGCCCTCAGGCTTGACGATAACTCACTACATCATTTAATAGATCTTAAGAGGCTGTTGTGAAATTCTAAGTCAGTCGAACACCAGATAACAATTTGGTCAGCACTTCAAAACACGACAAAAATCTGCTCGCCAAAATCTTGCAAGCGAGTTTTGTTAACGGCGCGTAGAGTTACTGAAACGACGTAACGAATGCACGAAACAATGAGTGACAGACGAAATTAAGCTAAGCGAATGCGGTGCGATGGAGAAGATTTAACACGAAAGAATCCCTATCGTAGCTGCGCATTGATTTTGACGTGAAAAATACACAGTGCGCGAAGCGAAGCATGAAATAAAAAAAATGGCTTTTAAAACATTCGAAATGACAACAAGCGTCTCTCAGAATTTTATAGATGGGTTATACAGGGAGTTGATAAAAGTTACGAATGAACTTAAAGTTTTAGATTAAGATTTGGAATAAGGTAATTATTAATATACGTATTATTACTTTTAAAAGGACATTAAATAGGAATAAATATTATTAAGAATTAAGGAAATAATGACTATGTCAGAATTTAGATTAATTTAAAGGAATAATGCGAAATAAAATTTTTATATAACATATATATATATTAAAAAAAAATCCTTAAAGGCGTTCATTATTGGCCCATTTACTCCATATTATGTTCATGTACGTTGCGAATCACGTGGGCGGCTGAGATTGGCGCCGAGACGGTCGGCGTGCAGCCCCCCCCCCCCTCTCAGTGACGCAATAAAATTAAGTTCAATAGCACCTAGTTTGCTGCTCGAATTAGAAGCGAAAAATGCCGCTTCCTGAAATTATTTCTCGAATGTCTTTTATTAATGTTTAATATTTAATTTATGTATAGATGTGTGTCCGTCTTTTGTGTACGTGAAATAAAAAGCAAGAAAAGACATATTACTAGAATTTATTCAAACTAGATTACCAGCTTTTAAATATAAGAGTATCGCTTCTGTTTTCAAATGCTCTCCCTTTGTGTGACTCTTTATGTACCCTTACTCTGATATATACACCAGATTAATAAGATTAATTATCAACGTATAACTGTTCGAAATACATATGATATTTACTAAATTTTTGCAATACAATGTTTATGTTGAAAAGAGCTAGCAGATGTCGCTGCGATCGTCCTATTATCGTACAGCATCGTTGCACATTTATCGGCTACAATTTTTAGCAATTTTTAAAGCATTACTGGGATAGCCGGTTTCAGTGGCGTTACATTGTCCGTTGTAAATGTATTGTATTTTTTTCTTACGTATTATTATATTCATTTTGCATCGATAAACACATTTTTCCGTTTAAGACAGGATTCCGTCATGAGCAGGTTATTTTTTACAGGTTTTACTGTATTTTAATTTTATTGCCTAAAATTCTACTATTCTTTAAAAAGAATAAATTTTAAATTTTACCTGTAGAATAATAGCAATTTAAAATATATATATACATTTTTTGCAAAAAAATTGTTGTGCCGGGCCAAATTTCACTAATTTTTGCACGAACCAGGCCACGTCCAGACAATGATTTTCTTGCGGGCTGGGTCGTGTCCGGGTTTGAAATTTTCGGCCCGTGCAGACCTCTAGGAAGAATGAAGTCCAGTCTCAGCTGCGTACGGAAAAAGAAGTTAGACCCGACCCCTCAGAAAAATGCAAGGCCCGAACCCAGAGAAGGCCTTCAGAAAAAGTAAAGCCCGGGCCCGGCTCAGCCCAAGTGTCGTGAATGACAATTGGCCCGAGCCCGGCCCGTGCAGACCTCTAGCATAAAGCATTAAACCTATCTTGGCGAAATAAACTAGTCGTTGGGGGCCACCGTAATACTTACCCATCATGGATATGCATAACGTAAAATATTAAAATAAAAAATGTGTAAACTACTTACAAAATGCATTGCAATTCGAATAAAATCCTGGCTTGATGACGTCATAAACTTTAAAGGCTCGATTACTTACTGAATTGCTTAAAAGAAACATCCTTATAACACCAAAAACAATAATCCTATTAACTAGCGGTTTATTGAGTCTGATTAAGCGTCTCATTCCCATCTTTGAATTGAAATTTGGATGAAATACACATACATGGTCATGAAAAATCGAAGAGTGTGAAAATTAGATTACAAATATCTCGTCAACTAATTATCCGATCGACTTCATGCTTTATGAAAAATTTATGTTTTTTTATCGTCTTTTATATTCACTTAAAATAAACAATTTCGACAATTTTTATATACCTTTTATCAGAACGAATATTTCGAGAGTCTGAAAAAAATAGTTCCGGATAATCGAGGTTACTGAAATTCAATAAACCTCTTCCCATTATTACATACTAAGTACATACCTTTGAAAACGGTCGAATGAAAATGGGCAGTTTGCTGCAGATTTTTTAACAGTGAAGAAGCGAGCCTTTTCGTTGATAAAACTGAAAAGTTTCACAACGAATGCGCCAATGATGTAAATTTCTGGATTTTTTTACTCTGCTGGTAACTGGGATTAAACATTAAGATATGAAAGCCACGTTGTCATAGTGAGCAAAAATCAGTTCGTATGCAAAATTCTTGTTGATAAATATATGACGTCAATCGAACTATGGGTGCGAAGCACACAACAGGACCTCGTTTCAGTGATGACACCCGTTATAGTGTTTGCCATATTAACGATTTATGGACATGTAGCACATAAAACTTTTTTATAGTGAAAAGTGAAAGCTTCATCATAGTGATTCCCATTAAAACGATTTATGGGCGTGAAGCGCACAAAGCTCTTATAATGAGAGCCTCCGTTATAGTCATCGCCGTACTAGCGGTTTATGGGCGCGAAGCACTCAAAGCCTCATTTTTTGAGGATCTCCATTATAGTGATTCTCATATTAACGGATTATAGGAACAAAGTGCACAGGACTCCGATATGATAAATACAAAAACTGATGCCTCACGACGAGTATGTGACGGGTAAAAAGCGATGTAAATAAAATCCTAAACAAAGTAAATTTAGGCGAGTTGTAATTTTCCAACTGTATGGAAAAATATCTCGGCCAGTATTTGAACTAGGGACCTTTGGCTTAAGCTGAAAACGCTCTACCAACTGAGTTATCCTGGACAAATTTGGTGGACACAATTCACTCAGACAATATTATAGATAATGACATCTAGTCTGTTATCTGAAACAGATCAACAGAATAAACCGCAAGTAATGGAACTCCGAGAAAATGTTGGTAACGTAATTACACTTCATTAATTTAATCCAATTATTCTAATTAGTAAATAAATCACGAGTTGTACGTGTAATTTTTCAACTGAGTTAAAAAGTGTCCAGGACAAAATTGGAACCAGGGACCTTTGGCTTAAGCTTCTAACGCTCTTCCAACTGAGCTATCCTGGACAAATCTGACGGACACAATCCACACAGACAACCTTATTGATAATGACATCTCATCAGTTATCTGAAATAGCACAACAGAATATATTCTGTTGAACTGTTAGATTTGCCCAAGATAGCTCAGTTGGTAGAGCGTTCTTAAGTCAAAGGACCCTGGTTCAAATCCTCGCCTGGACACATTTTCACTCAGTTGGAAAATAACAATTCGTATGATTTATTTACCAATTAGAATAATTGTGTTAACATTAACGAAAGTAAATTTAACTTTGAACTATTTCACGTCTTCAAAATAAGAATACTTTCTTTAGAGCAAAATGAGAAAAAAAAATGCGAGAGTGAAAAGCAACAAGAGAAACACACATGCTCTAAAAGTTTAATGTGAATGTGCTTTTCTTTATGTGGCTTTTTTTACCTTAGATATTCACCATAAAACTAATTCTGCATATACAAAATACATATAGTTCATATATATATATATATATGAACTATAGACTTTCGTAACTAATATTGATTTTGGATAAGGGACACATTTTTACAAGAAGATTTTTCCCCCTATAAACGTATCATAAAGTGCTGAGAAATTTCCCTTTATAAGTGGTGTGGTGCTTCAAGGTTGTTGGAATAAATCTATTTTTTTACCTACTATATAATAAAAAAATCTCCTTTTAATCAATATTCTTATCTGAGTCTTTGTTCTAAGGATCTAAGGTATGCTAAGTTTTTGGAGTAAATGATTATTTTTAGGAAGATAAAAAGAAACAATTAATCTTATTTCTGTTTATCTTGCTTCAGAAACAAAAAACAAATATAGATAGAATGTTCATATAAAATACTGTACTACGAAGTATACAATACTCAAAATAAAACTGCTGTATCAGAACAAGAGTAAGCCACAGAGACAGGAGCTTCTCCATGCAGTCACGCTAAGAAACGCGCAAGTTAATGTTAAACCTATGGGAGCGTTCTTTTCCAATTTCTCGCTTGCATTTTAAAATTTTTAAAGGATTTTTTTTTTCATAGGAAACTTAAAGTTGATATCTAAACGTTGTGCGTTTGTATTTTTTCAGTTTTGGTTAGTTTTTTTTCCCCATATACGGATACTTTCATTTTTGGAACCAATTCTGAGAGTGAAGTATCCTCATATTAAAAAACTGTAACTAAAATCGAAAAAGCAAAAACTCCCAAAACACTATGTTAGATATCGACCCCAGATATCCTATGTAAAAATGAACCATTTAAAAATATTAAAATGCAAGCGAGAAATTTGAAAAGAACGCTCCCATAGGTTTAACATTAGCTTGCGAGTTTCTTGGCGTGACTAGTGTAGATTGTAAAGAGCCTCCGGTTAGTGCGGACAAAAAATGGCATCGCTTCCTTGAAAGTCCACACTACTGGGAGTTCACTGTAATAATTATAATAATAATAATAATAATAATAATAATAAATATATATATTCACGATTTCGACTTTCAGGTTTGCTCGATGCGCTACAGTCGTAATTAGTTGTCGATAAAAATTCGCCAAAACGAACAGGGTCTCTCATTTCAAACTGCATTAGGTTGGCCAGGTGGAAATAATTTTCAGTTCACTCAAACTGGAGTTGGAAATAAAAACTTTATTAACATTTTTGAAGACATCACTTCAGGAGGAATGCTTTTCGGATCAAAATTATCCCCGAAGAATTAACACATTCCATTGCTACAGTCTCCGTCTCCGACGCCAAAAAGAAAACTTTCTCGCTTTCCTTCAGTCACCAGCCATCGTAAAAAAATCTCTACATTACTAACTATAAAGACGATATTGCGAATTAGAAGCCAGTTCAATTTTTACTCTGTTCTTTAGCCAAAGCTAAACGTCAAAATTCTCTCGGAATCAGGATATGCGAGCAGTTTTAATCTCGCCTGCGCAAGAGCACAAAAAGTCACGTGACCGACCTTCATTGAATCACAAGGGCTTTAAAGGAACTTCATTGGCAATATATTTTGACGTAAAATGGTTTCCCGGCGGAAAAAATATCTTCTACAGGCTTCGATAATCTCGTACCAGATGAATGACGTGTCAACAAATCAAAAGCCTCTGCTTCGAGACTTTGATAAAAACTTCGAATTTAATACGCAATAAAAAAAAAAAAAAGAAGAAGAAGAAGAAGAAGAAGAAGAAGAAAATGAAGAAAAAAATTAGAAAAAATGTAGAAAGAATGTAGAAAAAAAAAAAAAAAGAAAGAAAGCTTTTCGGAAATATTTTAATGGACATTTAATATTTTACGCAGTATATTATATTATTTATTTTATATTTATATTATTTATTTATTATTATTTTATATTTATATTATTTATTTATTATTATTTTATATTTATATTATTTATTTATTATTATTTTATATTTATATTATTTATTTATTATTATTTTATATTTATTATATTATAGAATAATTTTACGGGAATAGGGTTTTCTGAGCGGAATAATTTAAGAGATGAAATATTTTAGCATTTAAATAAAGAAGTTATAGCAATTTGACTACACGGGAATAATAATAATGAACTTTAATAATGGATTAAAAATAAAGATATTCTATTTAAAGAGTAATTTAAAATAGCTATCGCCATTTTTAGATCTAACTACTTTCGAATAAATATTATTAAGTGAATTAGGATAAAATGGCTTTACATATGGATAATAAAGGATTATTTTAAGAATAAGAATTATTTTAATAAGCTGGGGTTATATACGGAACATTATTAAATGGAAAATTTTTATAGAATAATTTAGCAGATTTAGAAAAAAATAAATTTTGTAATATATATATATATATCTTGTTTTTTTCTTGCCCATAGATGTCAGTAGCGAAGTTAAAAATATGCATTGATATATGGCATTCAGTATCGATTAACATTAAGTATATCGTATCATTTCCTCTTAATTTTGTGCTGTAAATATTTTTAATTCAAAATAGCTTTCATTATTATCACCATTATTAAGATTAGGTATAGTTTAAAATAAGATAAAAATAATGTATTTGAATTATTTTTTAATTTGTTAAAATATTTTACTTATTTTATTAACTGTCAATGTAATGGTTTGTCATGTGCTTTTGTAAAGGATTACGTGGTTTTTGATAGTTAAAATGTCACTGGTTGGTTATGTTTTATTGTTGTATTTCTCTTTTTGCTTAACAATTCTTTATTCAATAGGTTTTTGTATTTAATAATGTTCTATATTCATTGATTTTTGCACATATCACGTTTAATTATTCAATATGTGTCGATTTTTATTCAATTTTCTTTAAATTTGACTGCGTAATTGATCGGGCAATTTGAGTTAATAAATTCGGCTCAGGCCTATTTACTCAAACAGAAGTCAATTACATTTTACTTATATTAGTGGAATATTGCCCTGGAGAAAGTGTTTCACTATATGTTTCTAATTGCTTCTTGTAATAATTTTCACCTTCTGCACATTTGATTTTTTTCACCACATATCTTTAAGTATTTTTCCCACATATTTTAATTTTGAGAATCTTGCATTTTTGGATATAATAATTATCGGTTTATCTATTGTCCATTATTTATGTGATTTAATGGTTATTATTGTCCAGCAGTGGCGCAGATGGTTAAGCTCGGTTCCCGTAAGATCAACGAGAGTGAAGCAGCATCGACCAAGGTCAGTGGTTGGGAGGTTGACAACCTCTCTCGACTGCCGCTGCTGTGGGACCGTGTACATTAATGGGAGCTGGTGCATGTAAAATCTGTTCGTGGCTCCAATGTCCTCCAAGTTTAGTATAAGCGTTAGCTCTGGGGGTGCCAATCCAGATGCAGGTCTCTCATCTGGAATTGGTTAAAAATTAGAAGACCAGCTCTAGAAGTCCAACCTCTCTTGAGGCTCTGGCACCGCTTCTTTCAGAGAAGTGCCATGGCACTTTCTCTGACTCGACAACAACAATGGTTATTATAAACAAAAGTTTATATATATATATATATATATATATATATATATATATATATATATATATATACATAAGTCTTAATAAATTAAACTTACCAGGAAATCTCAATATATTAAGAATCATAAACATATTTTAAAAATAAATGACGCCAATCAAAAAGGAAATAAAAAGGTGTTAATCATAAAATGGAACCAAATGTAATATAGAAATATGATCTGGTTTATGGGAAATGAAAAACGAAGTGACACGTCAGTATTTAATCTTCAGTCGGCATCGGCACGAACATGCGTGTCGCAAAAAAAAGACCTTATTTCACGTAATAGTACATATATTCATTAATATATACATATATATGCCTATATTCATATAATAGACTACCAAATAGCCAAGAAGTCTATCACTGCCGATATAATGCATTGAATTTAAGTAAAAAAAAAAAAAAAAAAAAAAAAAAAATCATATAAAAACATGTGGTAAATTAAAAGAAAATCCAATAATAATAATAATAATAATAATAATAATAATAATAATAAATATTGTATTCACAGTATTTGAGGAGAACTAATTTATGAATCCAACAGTTATAATACAGTTACAGATAAGAGACGAAACGAACAGTCAAGATATTTAATTACTACAGCTGCAGTTAATGTATTTATGAATTTAAAATTAATCATCAGTAAATTATTACTAATTAAATCTAAATAAGGTTTTAAAAAAAAGAACTAAATATAATTAGGCATATTTAATTTTAAAACTATTAATCTATTGAAAAAATATTATCAAATTGGTGTCATTAGTATTAGTTATACCAAATTAACCAACCATTTTATTTTCGTATTAATAATAGTTAGTGTCATGTGTGAATTTATATACAAATAAATAATAAATATCTTACATCATAAACTTATATACATTTGTTCCAAATAATTAATCTTATTAATCTATATTATAATTATAATTAAATTAAATAATTTTTTATTAACTAAAAAATGATAACAATAGTGATAATGAATCATTATGTAAAATAAATATATATATCAGGGGCGAATCCTCCTATTCAAACTATTTCCCACATTAATTTCCAGTAATTTTTTCTAATATGTATTTTAGGAGGTTTTTACGAATATGGTGATGAAAACTATACGAAAAAACTGATGGAAAAAAGCATGCGTAGTAACCATTTTGTATGACCAGAAGTCCCCACTTTAAAAGTAGAATCACCTTTTTTTTTTTCCCCCCTCATGAAACTAAGGTCAGGTAATTACTCTTTGTTTCGGGTTAAAAAGGTGGGGTTACTTTAACTTACATCAAAATAAGAGGATCAGGGGCTGCTAAACTAGAATAACCTAAACATTAAAATAAATAAATAAAAATAAAATAAAGGCAAAAACTTTTGTTACAAATTTCTGACAAACTTACTTGTAGTTTTTTTTTTTTTTTTTTTTTTTTTTTTTTAAAGGTTACTTCCTGAAATACGATCACAACACATCAGGCCATTTCACAAAAAACAATAGGTATTTTCAATAGAATAAATAACAATAGAAAAAGCAAATCAAGGATTTTTCTATTTAAGTTACATTTTTATTTTAATTTAATGCAGTATGTTTTTGCAGAGTTGGAAACCTTCGACAGCGCACACTGGGCGTGCTATTTTCCGCACTGTTATGATTTTATATTTTTAAACGAAAGACCGGCATCGACCCGGCCCGTGGTAATAACCTTTACATATACCTAAAATCAGTGATGAATGATTTTACATTTTTAAACGCAATTCTTTCTAAACGAACCTGCGATAAATGAATCTCGTCTCACTTTGAGAATGTTGCCCTAAGAAGACTTTGGCAAAAATTATAGATAATTATTAATTTCTGCGCTTTCTTTGAAGAAAAGTGTCGCTCGTGTTCATTTAATATGCTAATGTTTGTATTTAAACAAAACTGACAAGTTATTTCAAATTTGTGCAATTTCAGATTTTTCTTTTTATTATTATTATTTGAGTTTGACCTGTGATGACTGATATATTCCAGGGATCGAACCAGGAAAAATTTGGGGCCTATTTAGGGCCCCTTCACAAAAATCTATTTAATAAAATGGGCGCCTTCACAAAATTCTATTCCATAAAAACTTAATATTTATTATTTATTTATTATTTTGTGATGTTTTAAAATGTGTAATTTGTAAACAAACAAGTTAACCAGCGAGAAAAACTTCAGCAAAAGGGTTCAAAAAAGTTTTTGTTTATAAATGCTTGGTTCGAATTGGATTAACTGGATTTCAACTTTCGTTACAAAATGTTTTTTTTTTTTTTTTTACAAAAATATAATAAATTTCACAAAAAAAAAACCCTTTGCTTTTCACAAAATGGGCCCCAAGAAAAAAAAAACCTGCATCGACCCCTGTATTCTGAAATATTAAATTCCTTGAGGGATAACTGCTCCCTCCCCCTAGCCTCGCTCAAATCAGAGGCAGATTATCCATTAGGCTGAAGCCGATGGGCCCGAAGGAAAGGGCCCCCGGTGCTAAGATTTTCTATCAGAATTTTTCTTCATATCAGGCTAATATTTTACGCCAAAGAGAAATGATGTGCAATATTCTTTGTTTCACTCATTTATTGAATCTTGTAGGTAATTAACATCAAATGCTACTCCTCTTTTCACTTTTTTCGATATTCATAAGAAGGAAATATTGGATTCTTGAAATTTTTTGACTTCCAGTTTGTGATGGATTTACACAGAGGCGGCTTTTGTAGCCATAAGATCTTGGGCGAGATTTTGTCAGCATCTCTACAAATGATTATCTTTTAAAGAAGCTATTAAGTTTAAATCAAGCATTTTGTTTATTTTTCGCCCCTTAATTTTTGGTACCCTGAGCGATCACCCGACCTTGTCCACTTACTTTAGTAAAATTCATTGTTAAACTAAGAAAGTTCTTGTGAGGTTAGAGACTTCATATAAATGTTTATGAAATGTTTATCATTAATTTGTAAATTTAACACATGGGCTGATAAGTTCCCGGTCTAATAAAGAAAACATAACTTTTTAACAAAACTTTATAACATTATAAGTTTAATAAATAACATAACTTTAATAATAAATAATAATAATTTAATAATTATAATTATAATTTAATAATAATAATAATTTTATAATAATAATAATAATTTAATAATAATAATTTTATAATAATAATTTAATAAATGAATAATAATAATAATTTTATAATAATAATTTAATAAATGAATAATAATAATAATTTTATAATAAATAAAAATTTTATAACGAAAAAGCTCTAAACAGTGCTCATCGACTCGTTGTTGTTTTTGGTCAAAAGTCAACACGCGCGGCAGCTACTTTGACAACAGCTTTTTCATAGACAAATGTTCATTCAAAATAAAACCTACACGTTCCTTGAATATCTTCAGAGTCTAAGCGATCTCCTTCAACTTCACTTTACGGTTCCCCAAAATGATTTTGTGGACTTTTTTTGTTTTCTGGAATAACCACCTCTTTTGTGTGGTGCATCATTGGTGTCCGTACGACCACGTTTAAATTCAGCAAACCAGTCAATAATGGTTGATATACCTGGTGCAGTGTCCGGATAGCGCTTATCAAGCCAAGCTTTTGTTTGAACGATGTTTTTTCTCATCAAATAACAATTCTTGAAATTCTTGTTTATCCCATTTTTTGTTTATCAACAAAGTCGTTCATCTGAAACCACTCTAACGCTTTATCCACACGGCGAATCGTCATGGCATTTTTTCTGCTACCTTTTAAAGGTTAGTATTAACTAAAAAAAAACATCGGTTTGGCGATTGCAACGCCATCTGTGTGCCAGACCGGGAACTTATCAGCCCATGTGTTACTTACTGCATGCAAACCCATTCGGAAAGAAAATGTATGCCAATCTGAGAGCAAAGATTACTATTATTAGAAGGTCTATGATGCAAATATTCTCAGAATTGCATAATACTGGATGATTCAAAATAGAGGCTATGGCGATTATCGTTTCAAGCAAACATTCTTCCAATTGCAAAAAATGTACAAATTAAGTATAGCTTTTGTTTTATAAGGGGCTGTATGTATATTAAAATATAAAATTTTATTTTTTATGTAGGCCCCTCGTCCTAATAACTTATGTTCAGAAAAATATTGTTCTCCGTCTGGGAAATTTTTTTTAAAAATCATATTTTTTAACGACCAACGCTTACCGAATTACGACACTTTGAATTTTAGGAAACTTCAGTGTTTACCTGCACTAAAAGTACTTATTTCCATTCTTAGTGCCAGAAAACTCTAAAATATATCACTTTGATGGAGGGGAGAAGGTCCCCGATAAAGTCAAACCTAGGGGCCCGGCAGGTAGTTTATCCGCTCCTGGCGCAAATAGCGAATAGCGTCCCTTTCCCTTCCCTGTAGTGAAGTATCGAGACAGATAAATAAAACCCACTTCAAAATCCAATGCGAGACAGGTGTATGACAGGAGTAGAATGAATATTGCGTCAGCCCTTTCGTAGAACACGTTTTGTTTCTTATCACTTGATAAAAGCGAACGGAGTCTGGAGTTAGCTTCAGATTCTCTATCTTCTTGGCTTGGCGACGAGTTCGCAAAATCAACGCCAAATTGTGGTTTCCCACTTTTACGGTGTTACTACTCCAGAATTTATTTCCGATTTCATCATAATTTGAAAATTCTTCTATAACAGAACAGAGGACAATTAAACCCGGTTCAATGCTCAGGAAGGATTACGAATGATCGTCACCTACACCTTGTTTCCCCCTTTTTTTTTATTATTATTATTTTTTTTTAAGTTAGCGGAATCACATGAAACAATATTATGTATCATTGATACACTATCACTATTTTCAAACAGTAAAAAAACATTATATAACACAGTCCTTCAAAATAAAACTTCTGAATTTCCTTTCTGCATCTTTTTCGATGATTCTATTATTTACTTCTATGCTGAGTTTATAAAACACCGAGCTTTTCTCTCTAAGATTTTCCACAAAGTGAAGATGAAGATCACACTGAAAACCACACTGAAGGTCTAACAAATTTTATTGAAAACCGCCTTACAAATAAGCTGTATCTTACATTTTATTAATTTGTTACGTTTGCCAGAGCTGCTACAAAGTAGAATCTCCCATATAATAAAATCCAAAGGCAAGAAACTGTCTGTAACGCATCCGGGTGCGACCACTCCGGTTTGCGAATCAACCATAGTTAAACGCCATGTTAGGCTTACTAAAAAATCTATGCTACATTCGATTCTGCTGTTAAAATATTTGTAAAAGCATATTAAAGCTTTTAAATATTTTAATTTTGCTTAAAACCTTCAAAAACTATATCATATAAAACATATATATCACCATTTCTGTAAAAAAAAAAATCTGTAAGCAAGCTTTTTTTTTTCAGAAGTAGCGGAGATTTATTTCGTAGGGAGGATTTGAGGTTGATTCAGTATACAGGCGCCATCTACTGGCGGATTTTGAAATTTGCTTCCATCGTAAAAACTCATTATCTGGAATCCTCGGGACCAAAAAGGCTTTCCGAGTTAAGGAATTTTCCGGATTTCGGGTCCTTCCGAAGTTTACGATTATTTGACAAAATTCATGTTTTTTTCGTGATTCTTTGACAAAATTTGCATTTTTTTCTGCTATTCGTTGACAAAATTTGCATTTTTTCTGCTATTCGTTGACAAAATTTGCGTTTTTTCGTAGTCCTTTGAAGAAATTTGCGTTTTCTTTTTGCGATCCTTTGAGGAAATTTGCGTTTTTTGCTATTCTTTGACGAAATTTGCCTTTTATTCACGATCCTTTGACAAAATTCGAGTTTTTTCTGAGATTCTTTGACGAAATTAGCGTTTTTTCCGATCTTTTGACGAAACTTCACTTTTTTCGCGATCCCTTAACGAAATTAGAAATTTTTTCGCAGTGCTTTGAAGAAATTTGTCTTTTTTTTCGCGACCCTATGAAAAAATTCATGTTTTTCCGCGATTATTTGACGAAATTCGAGGATTTTTTTTTGCGATCCTTTAACCAATTTTTTTTTTTTTTTTTTTTTTTTTTGTGATCCATTGATGAAATTTTACACTTTTTCGGAGTCCTTGGAAGAAATTTGCGTTTTCTTCGCAAGTCTTTGGCGGAATTCGCGTTTTTCTGCGATTTGTGAACAAAATAAGCGTTTTTTTTTTTTTTTTTCGATCCTTTGACGAAATTTACGTTGTTTCCACAATCATTTGAAGAAATTGTCTACTGTTTTTCTGTGAACGATAGACATAATTGATTTTTCCGGCGACGATCGTTCAAAATTCGAGATATTTATGTTCGAATTTTTGGACTGAAGACAAAAATTTTGGAAACCGAATGCCTTAAATTTTTAGGAAAACTTGAACCGAGTCACCCCTGATGAAATAAATATATAACTATTTTTTTTTTTTTTTTTGGTTCTAACGAATCGTAATATAAATTAATTTTAAAATAAAATTTGAGAGAAAAATGATTTGTTTTTAATTTCGGGAAGAGGGGACCGTGTTCACCCGCCACCGAAGTAACAATATTTGAGTGATTAGACATTGAAACACAATGGACTGAAAAAAAAAATAAGAATTGGTAACATTTTCGAAAAATTTCAGAAAATCTAAAAATTTAGTAAAAATTTTCTAATTTAGAAAATTTTCGAATTTTCTCCTTCCGGATTTTGGATTTAGGGATAATGGGTCATAAACTGTAAAATGATTATTTCTTACCAAACATAATTAAAATATAAGAAACACATAGTACAGCGTAATTTGCATTTAATTTTGCTTATATAAACAAACAATCAATTATGTGGTGAGTCTAGCTGTTTAGAAACTCATTGATAACACTTTTTTTACAAAAACTTTCACACATGGATTATTTGTTAATATTTAATTTGAATGTTTTGTCCAATCGTTGAACTATTTTAGAAATGTAATACTAAGTAATATATATATATATATATATATATATATATAATATCTATGAATTTCAAAATACATATCAAGTTCTAATATCATTCTACATTAATCTACAAAGAGATAAATAATGATATTGTGTAAACAGAATACCACATATCTAATAATTAACATGTGCAATCATAATTTTACCATAGCATGTGCTTCAATGGTAATTGGCCAAATTTACTCATACCTGAATAATATTTAAAAAAGAAAGAGAGAGAAAGGGAAATATATATATATAGATTGGAGTTGCTATTAAGTAAACACAAATGGATTAATAAATCAAATATGAACATTATACAATGGAAAACTGGACCACAAGAGAACAAACAAGAATTGGATATGAAAAAACACATGTAGATGTACTCGTCAGCTTGGTTGCACCCACATGTGTTTTAAAAATAGTTCAGTATTTCATAATTCTACTGGCATGATGCTAAGAACAGTAGAATCAACCAAGTATACTGAATTATTACCAGATAACAATTGGAAAAAATAAGATTGGAAATATTTAAATTGGAAATAAAAAACCATTAAGAATATATAATATAATTCACTTACATCGATGATCCCATAAACATTATAAATCACCTCACCAAATTACCACTAGATATCATTTTTGAAATAATATTGGAAATTAGAACCTTTAAATTCTAGATAAAATATTTTTACTCACAATAATTATCCTGTATGCACAAAATATAGAAACTTCTGTATAATATCCACGTCCACATGGCACGCACATAATTTTGCCAATCGAGTTGAGAGAAATGATTTGAAAGACAAGTTGAGAGTACATTTTTTTAAACACAACTCCATCGATGACACACCAACACAAAATGATTCAAAAACACACAAAATTATTCTGGTGATATTGCACTTATAACAATATTATATCCGTGAATATATAATTACTCCATCTAATTTTAATTCCTGAAAGTAAAATTAATATACA
Source organism: Maratus michaelseni (assembly GCA_963931845.1). Taxonomy (NCBI): domain Eukaryota; kingdom Metazoa; phylum Arthropoda; class Arachnida; order Araneae; family Salticidae; genus Maratus; species Maratus michaelseni. The sequence goes on along the minus strand of OZ007594.1, from coordinate 158,031,066 downwards.
AGCAATAGCTCCCTCTATAGTTAAATTAAAAATAATATTAATAATATTATCATATCTACCTGACACGTAAAGTGTCGCCATCTGTTGGTGTTATAATTATTCATAATTAATATCTATTTGCATATCCACTTTATTAGTTACATATACATTTCATTAGATTTAATTATATAAATAAATTTTAAAAAAAACAATATATATATATATATATATATATATATATATATATATATATGTGTGTGTGTGTGTGTGTGTGTGTGTGTGTGTGTGTGTGTGTGTGTGTGTGTATCCTCATTATTTTTATTTTGTAGAAATCATTTGTCATTTTTAAAATGTATTTTTCTACAATACAAACCTTTCAATAATAAATCTTCATGCTGTTTGTTTGTATGAAGTCTTATGAAAATGAAACGCGGATCGACAATCCGTCATTTTTGACGGGGTTATATACTAGTAATATATAATAAGGTTTTTTGTTCAACTGGAAGAAAAAGCACTCTCACTCCCTTTTAAATTTTTGAACTTTTTTTCTTGTAACACAGCTTTTTAAATTTGTTCATCCATTCATTTATCATTTATATTCAGATATAACTAATTACCTATGTAGTAGTAAAAGAAAAAAAAATTATTATTATTATGAACCCAGGACCGCAGGTCCAGATTCAGACCTCATGTCTTCCTTTTTTAGGGGGGTGGGGATGGGTGCACATGTATTCATTAGCAATTTTATACCTTAGATCCAAATTGACCATTTTCTCACACATACCCGATTTCACTTTCTTTCATAAATGCGTGAAATTTGCAGGTATATTTGTAAATGTATAAAATTTGCATGTTTTATTCAGATACAACAAATCAGAGTTTCACATTTTCTTACAAAAGCAAGGAATCTTATAGAAAGTTTTCTCAAAGTCCGCATATTAAGCCGATTTTTTGGGTTCGACAATCATGGAAATATCGTCTTGTGAGGCGAGCAGTCAAATAGTACAATTCAAAATGAACCATATTTATAGGAAAATTAAAACTAATATTCGAATTTTTGGTGCTTATACAATAATGCCTACAATTCAGTGTTGAATCCAGGGGGTGGCCCGGGGTGGAATGTCCCCCCCGGAGCATTGAAATGTCCCCCCCGGAAGATTTGAAATTTTATGCTTTCAATGGTCAAAAAGTGGAATTTCCCCCCCGGAACTCTATAATGTCCCCCCCGGAGCCACAGAAATCCCTCCCGGAGAAAAGTGTCTGAATTCAACACTGCTACAATTTCATGCATTTCTTTATTTGAAAAAAAATAATAATAACTTCGTGAATGTATCAGATATATCAGAATTTTTAAGGAAGAGTAAAAATGAAAACACCTTTAATATATACAGGGTGATTATAAAGAAACTTTGCCAACATCTGCACTTCTAGCGCCCGTTCTATTTAACCGATCAAGATGAAATTTTAAATATAGTTGTTTGAAGGTATGCGCTCGAGATTCTGTGAATGGCAATACAGTGGTGCTCACGGTTACGGTTATAGTTACAGAAACTCGAAAATTTCGAATGGCAACGCCTACTTTTTCCTGTCTCAAAATGTTCAGCGCATGCGAAAACCCTAAATAGCGTTGAAACGGTACCGATATGTCCAAAAACAAACGTGTTATGCATACACAAAGAAGAGTTCTGAAAACCGGCCAACAAAACACGATCTGTGCGCACGCAGTAACTTTGCATATGACACAGGCAAGATACCAATCACAGAACGCCGTTCGCCAGATATTCAGCGGAGGAAGCCTATAAAATACCAAGCGGGTATGCGAAGTCGTCATTCATGAACTCGCACATGCCGACGATATGACTCTTCCTGGGAAAGTTCGCGGTGAATTGATCAAACTCTATTATCTAAATGGGATGAACGCTGCGGAAGCCTTGCGTGTGTATCGCCGCAATCATCGACAACGACGTGGGCCATGTACTCTGCAAGCTGTGAGTGATTTAGTGCGCAAATTCGAAGATACAGGCTGCACCTGTGACAAACCGCGCTCCGGACGGCCAACAGTTTCTGAGGACGTTGTCATGGAAGTGCATCATACAGTGACTACAGGGCACACAGAAACTGCAAGAGGATTATCGCGCTTGTTGGATATTCCGAACACAACGGTCCGCAAGCTCTTGCGCTCAGTACTTCACATGTTTCCCTATCGATTTCAGCGCGTCCAGATGTTGCAGCCGGGTGACCCACAACAACGTCTGGACTTCGCAAATGAATTTTTATTACGATATGATGCTGATAACGACTGGCCACTTCGCATACTATGGACGGACGAGGCGCATTTCACCTTACATGGCAACATTAACACAAAGAATTGTGTGCACTGGGGAGAGACGAATCCTCACGCTGTGGCACCAGTACCATTATTTGACGCCAAAGTGACTGTGTGGTGCGGCATTACAGCTACATTTGTTCTCGGCCCGTTCTTCTTTGAGGAAACGACCCCAGCGGGTCCTGCAACATGTTCTGTAACAGGCTCTCGGTATGCAGCCATGCTGAAAAATTCTGTACTACCGGAGTTGCGTCGGCGGAATGCACTCAATGACGTTGTTTGGATGCAAGATGGTGCACCTCCACATATAGCGAGGTCAGTTAAAAGGCTCCTAGATCAGCATTTTGGTGATCGCATCATCTCACGCCATTATCCTATTCCGTGGCCTGCGCGATCCCCAGATCTGACGCCTATGGATTTCTGGTTTTGGGGATATCTCAAATCCAGAGTTTACCTGTGCAATCCGCAAACATTGTCGGGCTTGCAGGATTCTATACGGCGTGAGATTAGAAACATTCCTCGCGTCATGTTGCGTTCAGCGGTATTGTCCGTCGTCTCCCGCATGCAATGCGTAATTGCTTGTGATGGCACCCATGTGGAAAATGTTTGATGCCAATAAAGGTTTTCTTTTGTCTGATATGTGTTCTCATCATTCAGCAGTTTCTTGTCTCTGTCGAATGCATTATTGCTCGGTGCGCCTTAAAGAACGGTTTGTATGTCTATAACACGTCGGTTTTTGGACATATCGGTACCGTTTCAACGCTATTTAGGGTTTTCGCATGCGCTGAACATTTTGAGACAGGAAAAAGTAGGCGTTGCCATTCGAAATTTTCGAGTTTCTGTAACTATAACCGTAACCGTGAGCACCACTGTATTGCCATTCACAGAATCTCGAGCGCATACCTTCAAACAACTATATTTAAAATTTCATCTTGATCGGTTAAATAGAACGGCCGCTAGAAGTGCTGATGTTGGCAAAGTTTCTTTATAATCACCCTGTATATATATTTAATGCATTATTCTATAGAAATGTTTTTCGTTTAGAGGGGGGGGGGAGGGTGGGGGGTCATGTCCGCCATGACCTTCCCTTTGGATCCGCGCTTGGTTGTAGTGTAAAAATAAAAGTAATACCCATGAGTTTCAAAAACAGAATGAACAAATGTTTTTCATTCAAGTTCCTATTCAAAAGTACAAGGTACAATAGCAACTAAAAGAATTTTATAAAAGAAAAAATATATATAAATTTTTATATATGTTCTTTAATACAACTTTTTCGGTTAATATTGTGCTTTTAATTTACTTACAACTTTTCCAACTATTTATTGAAATACGGAATACTAATAATAGAAATGGGTTATAAAAGCATATAACCATGCTTTGGACGACATCTATTCTTTTGATGTAAAAGTAATGTAGATCCCAATTATTATTTTTTCTAATATGAAGTTATTTTTTCATAATTAAGAAAATATGTTTTTGAATCGGAAAATGCCTGGAATATGTATAGACCAGCCATACTCAACCTGCGGTACGCAGGCAGCATGTGGCCCGCCGACCTTTTTATGTGCGGCCCGAAATACACAATCGTTAATCCACATTTATAAAAATTTAAGATGTGCATAAAATTTTAAGACCTTCGCTATTGTTTTATACATTTTTAAGGGAACACAAATTTTGCACTGTTATTTATATTCAATTTAAAATGAGGTTAAAAACATCCTAAATCTCATTTGCTTAGCCAAAAGTTCATTTTATATTTTATATTTGCGTTACGGTGGTATATATATTTTTCAATCTTCAATACTAATCAAACATTATTTAAAATTAATTTAATTTGCACTGTACACTTTTACTTTTAAAAAGATATAAAATTTTTGTATTAAAAAAAAGAAAAACCTTGATTTCTTAAAGAAAATAGTTTGACTTTTTCATCTTTAGATATGGAAATTCTACAATATTACGTTATATGCTTTATGCTTATTAAATAGCTAATATTGGTTATATTAATGATATTTTATTGCGTTGTATTAAAATTAAGGAAGACACCTTTATTCCAACTTTTTCTGCCTTACTATTTTTACTATCATCGTGGTTGTATGAACTTCTATTTAACATTATTATAGAAGTGCAACGTGTTGCGACCCACCTAAAATAACAAAAATATATTTGCGGTTCGCGAGAAAAAAAGTTTGAGTAAGACTGTTTTAGACTATTCACACTATGTAAAAAATGAATGTGACTGATTACAACACAATGTGTGGGTAAAAAACTCGCCAACACCTTGTGTTGTAAATTTCAAGTGTGTTGTAAATGAATGTGTGCTTGAATTTTCAAGTACAGTGACGTAATTTTACAACACAATGTGTTGTATTTTTCAAGTATGCTGTAAATGATTATGTGCTTGAATTTACAAGTATGGGGAAGTAATTTTACAACACAATGTGTTGTATTTTTCAAGTATGCTGTAAATGAGTAAGTGCTTGAATTTTCAAGTACGGAGATGTAATTTTACAACACAATGTGTTGTATTTTTCAAGTATGCTGTAAATGAGTATGTGCTTCAATTTTCAAGTACAGGATGTAATTTTACACCATGTGTTGTATTTTTCAAGTGTTCTGTAAATGAGTATGTGCTTGAATTTTCAAGTACGGGATGTAATTTTACAACACAATGTGTTGTATTTTTCAAGTGTGCTGTAAATGAGTATGTGCTTGAATTTTCAAGTACGGGGATGTAATTTTACAACATAATGTGTTGTATTTTTCAAGTATGCTGTAAATGAGTATGTGCTTGAATTTTCAAGTATGGGGATGTAATTTTACAACACAATGTGTTGCGCGAACACAATTAGGAAATACAATAAAGCGATCTGTTTCAAACTTTACGATATTTTATAACTAATAACATAATTTTTTTTAAATGAAGCAGCGTCAAAGATTATGGGGAGGGGAGGGGGGGGGGGTTCCATTACATCCCCGTACTTGAAAATTCAACACATACGTATTTACAGCATACTTGAAAAATACAACCCAAACGGGGGGGCACTTTTCTAAATTTTGCCGACACCCCCACATGTGATATATCGTTGGAAAGGTCCGTGACCGCTTAATGATATTATGCACCTCCGGTGTCGCTGCCCCCACTTTGCCCCCCAAGGGGGGCACTTTTCTAAATTTTTCCGAAACCCCACATGTGATATATCGTTGGAAAGGTCTATGACCGCTTGATCATATTATGCACCTCCGGTGTCCCTCCCCCACTTTGCCCCCCAAGGGGGGCACTTTTCTAAATTTTGCTGATACACCTCATGTGTTATATCGTTGGAAAGGTCTGTGACCGCTTAATCATATTATGCACCTCCGGTGTCCCTTCCCCACTTTGCACCCCAAGGGGACACTTTTCTAAATTTTGCCGAAACCCCACATGTGATATATCGTTGGAAAGGTCTGTGACCGCTTGATCATATTATGCACCTCCGGTGTCCCTCCCTCACTTTGCCCCCCCAAAGGGGGCACTTTTCTAAATTTTGCCGATACACCTCATGTGATATGTAGTTGGAAAGGTCTGTGACCGCTTGATCATATTATGCACCTCCGGTGTCCCTCCCCCACTTTGCCCCCCCCCCCAAGGGGGGTACTTTTCTAAATTTTACACACACCCTCATGTTATATATCGTTGGAAAGGTCTCTGACCGCTTAATCATATTATGCATCTCCAGTGTCCATCTCTCCACTTTGCCCCTCCAAGGGGGCACTTTTCTAAATTTTACACACACCCCTCATGTTATATATCGTTGGAAAGGTCTCTAACCGCTTAATCATATTATGCATCTCCAGTGTCCATCTCCCCACTTTGCCCCTCTAAGGGGGCACTTTTCTAAATTTTACACACACCCCTCATGTTATATATCGTTGGAAAGGTCTGAGACTGCTTAATCATATTATGCACCTCCGGTGTCCCGAGAAGGGAAATATATTAAAATTATTTTATTTAGTCAATGCTGCAATAATGTTGCATTTTTATATTAAATCTTGTTCAGTCTATTTAATCTTAAAAAATTAAATTTAAATTTGAAACATGATATTAAAGCAACTTTAAAACATTTCATTTAGTTGAAATAAAATTTAAATAAATCTTCAACTTTTTAAATTATTTGAACTTCTCATAGTTCTTGTCTGTTAGAATTTGCTACAATACAAATTTTGCATAATGCATGTAAAACTGAAAAAAAAAGTTGAAGATTTATTTAGATTTCATTTCAAATAAATGAAATGTTTTAAAGTTGCTTTAATATCATGTTTCAAATTTAAATTTATTTTTTTAAGATTAAATAGACTGAACAAGATCTAATATGAAAATTCAACATTATTGTAGCATTGACTAAATAAAATAATTTTAATATATGTCCGCTCTTGGGCTTAATAATATGGAAATAATTTTTTTTTATTTGCTTTGCAAGTTCCTTTTTTTTTTTCTCCAATTTTGAAGAATAACATTACAAAATTATTTTATTGTTCAAGCAGTTCATATAACTGTAATGTATTCATTTGTATATAAAGGTTTCTTTTGTTTTTCTTTCTTTCTTTTTCTTATAATTATTGACAGAGAATTTTTTATTGAAGATAATTAAGGCAGGTAATTATTATGTGTTAAGCTGAACATTGTTTATCATAATTGTAGATTTATTTGAAAAATATTTAGCATTGTAGTTTAAAAAGCGTGTTTGCATAGGCGTACACAGAGAAAGTACCATCATCCTAGAAAAGTAAGATTTTTTTTTTTTTTTTTTTTTTTTTTTTTAGGTTTTAAGAAATATAAATATGTTTTCAAATAAATATAAATAATGTAAACATGAGAGTCTTGTTTAGGATTGTTATTGAGCTGATTATGCATGATTGTAATTTTCTTAGATGATTGTTTTATTTATTTATTTATTTTTTCATTTTATTGGTCTTTTTCACTGCTGAAGGTACCGGCTCTTTTTCCCCCCTCATCCCCCCCCCCCAAAAAAAAATAATAATCCTGCGTTCGCCCATGCGTATTTTCAATTTTATTTTAACTATTTTGATCAGATAAAATGTAATTGTGTGGATTTTAATTGTTGATTCTTAAGTGGAATAATGTTTTTCAGAACATTTTGACACTGTATGATTTTGCAAAGAAATCGTATTTATTTTTAGCAATATATTCGCTTTGAAGTGATAAACTTGTAGAATATACAGTCAAGTATATATATATATATATATATATATATATATATAATATATATATATATAATTGTAATACCTTTGAATTTCAAATGAAAACGCTAAGAACCCACAAAATATTATCCAATTTAGACATGTTTCCATATTATCACGCATAATTGCACGGTAGTGCATTACACAGGACCACGTACTTTCTTCATTTTAAAGCAGCATTTCACCTTAGATGGGTTCTATTTTCAAAGGTTTTACTGTTTTAGGCATGTCTAAGTTTTTAGGTAAAATGTTGATAAATGTTGGCGTTATTATAGCTACGTGCGTACCCCTTTTCTTACCATTATATATTTTTAAAATGAGATTGTTGTGCTTCCCGAGATATAAGGAACTCGTAGATTTTACAAATATCTTAATTACCTTTTGTTGTTGTTCTTTTAATCAGGTAATTACTAGTCGTGAAATCAAGGGAGGAAGCTGACACACGAATCGTCATTTCCTTAAATTGTTCGCAAATTTACTCTGTGCACCTCTCAACAATCAACCAATTAAAACTACTGGCGAAGAAAGCTCAGTTGCCTAAATAGTTAGGTTGTTAGAGTGTTTATCAACATGATAGACCTTTACATTTTGCATGCAATATTAAACATGTCTTGTGCTAAGAAACAAGTAGTTTTTTTTTTTTTTTCCTTTTGGGGGTTTTAGAAATCATAGACAGAGTAACATAGCCTCTATTTTAGTGAGTGGAAATCGGCTTTAAATATTCAGTTGGACAAAAAACCTTGTAAAAACTTAATCTTCTCAAGTAACATTGTAAAATGCTGAACAAATTATATGAGGACATCGTAATTTTTTTAATCATATCGATTTTAAGGAAATAAGTGTTCTTATATCCTTACAGTTATATTTATTGATTTATTAGCTAGTGCTCATAACTTTAAAATTTCATTGCAGCATTTTAAAAGGTGTTTAAGATTATTTGGAAACTCTCTCATGGTAAATATTTATCAAATTATTAAATATTCTATCAAATAAATAAATATTAAAAAAAAATCACATTTACGTTACATTCTACATCTCAAAAAACCTTAAATTTTAAATTGTGATAAATAATTTATACTAAGAGTAGGAGAAAAATATTCTCCTATTCCTAATATTTTTATTTCATTTGGTCTGAAATTCAGAGAAAAAGCCAAAGAAATTAAATTTGTCTTTTAAGCAGTTCTTAGTATTGGACTCTGAGAGTTTTAAAAACATATAATTGAACAAATACCTGCTGCTGGATTTAAATATTGTATGATTAGAATGTAAAAATTGGTCAAATTTTTATTCATAATAATTATTTGGAATTAATGTAATAATTCATAATAAAAAAAAATCCCTGACGGCTCGGCCTACAGGCACAGGTAGATTTCGAAGACGCAGACCGTGGGGCGCCTGTTTGTCGGGAATTGCGGAAGAAATGACCTTTTTGCGATGATGCTGCAGTTGGAACCGCCTACTTCGAAACCTAACTTGTTTGCAGGCGGAGCCAGCAAGGATTTTTTTTTTTTTTTTTTTTTTTTTTTTTGCTATAAGAGTTGGTCCTATAAAAAACATGTGAATATAAAAGTTTTAGATAATATTAAGAGGATTTATAATAAATTTAAGCGGATTTGAAATCTTGGGAATTGACAAAGTTATGAATTTTTTTCTTCTAAAACCCCCTCCCTCCCCCTTTAAGACAATTTTTAATTATATCAAAAATCTGTCATACCTAAACTTTCGGCCCTTCTCCTAGAAGTAATAATAACTTCAAACGGATTCGATACGTATCATAATTAAGAAATTATGGGTTTTTTTCTGTTTTCACAAAAAGCCCCCCCATCCCCCCCTTGGTTCGATTTTGCCCATTAACGAACTTGACCGAGATTTTAAGCCCCTTGATTTTATGTATCAGTTTCGAAAAGATGCGGGAGTAGGAACCGCCTACTTCGAAAAATAACTTGTTTGCAGGCGGAGCCGGCAGGGATTTTTTTTTTGTTTTTAATTTTTTTTGCTATAATGGTTGGTCCTATAAAAAACTTGTCAATATAAAAGTTTTAGATAATACTAAGAGGATTAATAATAAATTTACGCGGATTTGATATCTTGTGAATTGACGAAGCTATGATATTTTTCTTCTAAAACCCCCCATTTCCCCCCCCTTGGGGCCATTTTTAATGATATCAAAAATCTGTCATACATAAATTTTCGGCCCTTTTCCTAGAAGTAATAATAACTTTAAACGGATTCGATACGTATAATAATAAAGAAATTATGAGGGTTTTTCTGTTTTCACAAAAAGCCCCCCCATTCCCCCCCCCCCTTGGTTCGATTTTGCCCATTAACGAACTTGACCGAGATTTTATGACCCTTGATTTTATGTATCAGTTTGGAAGAGATTTATGCAGAATTTTTCCAGTTATCGTGGTCAGAAAAAAGTGGCATAGATAGATAGATAAAGTTTTGAACTGGGGGTGGTTTTGGGTTCTGGGAGTCATGATCGGCGTAGATCTGCAAAAATGTTTCAAAATTTCCAACTTAGGTGAGAATGTAATAGGTAGTATTTTTTACGAAATCTACCTAAAAAGTATGAAATAGTTAGAAATGATGTAAAAATTGCCACATCTTACCTTATGCACACAACATACATTACTATTTGAAATTAACCTAATCATTCCCAATCAAAGTATCTTTTGAATTTTTGCAGATTTAATATAATACCTTAATACTTGTTCTATAAGTAATAAAATACTATTAATTGTAAATTCCATAAAATCTTTTAACTACTTGACCTGCCAAAACATTTTTAAAACATTAATAACATTCTAACCGCATTAATAACACTGGGTCAGCAAATTTTAACTAACTTTCTGTTTCTTAATGTATATAGTTTGTTTTATATAGATTTTAGGGCACTAAACAGAAAAACAATTACAAATTATCTACCATCTTCCAATTTTCAAATTTTTTACTTTCAATGTTTGAGCTACATATGCATTTATAACATTAAATTATCAATTTATTCTTGTTTAATCTATAATATTTTTTCTCAATTGAATATGTAACAAGAGAGTACAAACAAAATTTACTTTGATAATTTTGTTTATACGACTTCCATTAACTAAATTTAATTTATATATCTACCCTATATATATAAAATCCTAATGAAACGAATTTGTGAAACGATTTTATGAAACGAATTTATGAAACGATTTCATGAAACGACTGATTAAACGACTGATTATGTTTCAGGGCTATTTTTAATAAAATATTAAACGCTTGATGGTGAAATTAATACCAATTGTCCATAAAAATCCGCCGATATCAAAACTGGTAATAGAATTTTGAAATTGGAATTAGTTTTCGAGATATTAATTTTTTTCTAATTTTAATGACATTTCTGTAATGATGGCAACTAATTACTCAGTTTTTTTGTGACAAAAAGGGAAAAAAATTGAAAAGGATCCCGATAGGGATTATTGATTTCTTTTTATTTGTCATGTTTAAATTGAAATTGAATTTTTCTTTTATTTCAATCGATAATGAAGACAAGATTGTGATTAAATTATGTTTTTCAGGAAAATTTGAAAAAAAAAATCACATTTCTATCATCAGGATTCAATCGTCTGTCAGCATTTAATTTAATTTATAAACTGAAAATATTTTGAATAAATTCGTCCAAATGACGTCATTTATGTAAACGAAAAAGAAAGGGGTGGAAAGGAATTAATAGTAATTATTATTTATTGATATTGATATGGGGCCTTGACGAAACAGAGAAAATAGCCTTGGCGGAAAAGGAAATTTGCAACATACTTTCTGTCAACCTATTCACTTTGTAATTTCGTATACAGAAGCATTTTTTCAATATTTATCCAATTTGCTTAGCGTAAAATGTCATTTATCCTATTTTTTATATAATCAGAAGTAATTGGTATAGAAAAAACAATAATAATATACGTATAATTAAAATACGCATATAAACAAAAAAATCGTCGAATTTGTTTCCATGGCTGCTTATGTCATTTGGCACCAAATCTCACTTTCTGATGCCCGAATTGCGCCAAGCTTTTTAAAAAAGCGTCAAGACCCTATAATAGAAAAGCACCAAAAGTTCATTGGGTTTGTTTTCATAACTTTTGGCAACAAATCTATGTATATTAACGAATCTATCCCTTTTTGAAGCTCGAATTACGCCAAACCTAAAAGCAAAGGATCCTATACTGGAAAAGTACCCGATTTTCTTATGGACAATATTCAAGTGACATAACATGGTGTAAAATTATCGCGGATAGCAAATTTGTTTAAATATCTCATCAATTGATGCCGAATAAATGCAGGCATGCATACGCAAAATATTTAATTAATTTTGTATGATAAATAATTATTAGAAAATTCGTATATATACATATTAATTAAAATAAATAATTTACATATTTAAAATAACATGAAAATATGCATGATGGTGCACTAAAATAGAGAGAAAATTAAAACCTGTTACTGAAAACGTCTATAACATAGTACTTTTCAATACCGTGGTTCTTAATGTTATTCACAAGCAGATGGAATTTTTCTCATCCTTAAACGCAAAGGAAGAATAGAATAAGTAAAGTCCGAGAGGTAGCCACAATTTAAACCTAACCCTTTTATACAAGCTGGTTTTCAAGTTGTAATTGGTTTTACTTATCAATTCCGAAAACAGTCGTCCGTTGTCGCAACAGCTGTGTATGAGGCCATGATAATCAAAAAATGCCCCATTAAAACGTTAAAAGCATGACAACCCAATTACAGATTTACCAATATTTTAAAAATAAAGCACGCTGCCATGTTTTTAGAGGCCTCGAAGTCTGAGCGGGGGTTGGGGAGCGTAGCTCGCAGGGGTAGGCCCCCTAGTATATATATATATATATAATTTTTCTTACTATTTTCTAAAAAAGAGTTAACATTTTTCTTTTGCAATATTGTAATTTTACTTATACATATTGCCCAATGAAAAAGAAAAGAAAAAAAAAACATTGTTTTTAAAATTTCAAACATTTTAATGCTTTCATAACCTACAATTTTGAAAATTTTTCCATTCTACGGAACCTTTTCAATGCTTCTTTTTCAACATTATACGGTACATATAAACATTACTGCTTACTTCATGAGAAACAGATACCTTGTTCAACAGTATAAAATACAAAATTCAAACTAATAAATATGTTATGTGCAAAACACATATTACTTAAAAATGATTATCTTACTGCTTAGATAAGTCATGCATCCATTTATCATCATATGTAGTTTATATTTTATTAATTACATTTATTAAAAATTTGACTTTTATATCCAAACCTCGTTTTGTAACTCAATGTAGAAATTGCTATATGCTTAATAAGGATTTTTTAAAAACATTACTAAAGACTTTTATTGTAAAAACAAAAATACGTACAATTTTCTTATCTATAAACATATATACAAAAAATATTTTTAAAACGCCTGAATGTTATTATTTCATTTTTAAAACTACTTTTAATGAACATAAACTAATACAAAAATATAATGTTTGCTATAAAACACTTACTTGTAATAAATTGTTTTATTAGAAAAATGAATTAGTGAATAACTAACTGCCTGTTAACTGCTAAGATTTTTTTTTCACCACCACTTTTTCTGTAAAGAAAATCACCGCCTTATTTAAATAAGCTGAAATTTAATATTAAAAAAGGAGAAGATTTAGTTACAGAAAAAGTAGTGGACAAAAATCATAGTAGGTGGTAGAAGAGCTGTAAAGTCGAAGTCATGGACTCAGAGTCAAGTAAAATTTAACAAAAGTATATTTAACATTATCTTAAAAGTAAAATTTTAATATATATTATTTGACTATGAGATTCATATTATGAATTATTAATTTTTTGGTAGTCTAAATTTACGTACAAAACAAATTAAATATTCATAACACAATTTTAAAATATGCATTTATTAATACTAAAATATCATTGTCTGTTTGTATTTCACAACTATTCCTCTCAGAATATAGTGATGAAATTAACCAGTTATCTGTATGAACCAGAGTATGTCATATAAACTCTCAGCATGTTAAAATTGAAAGAAAAGGTAACATATTAATGAAGAGTTTAAAAACATTTATCAGATTTTGTCTGTTCACCTCTTGATTAATATATATATATATATTTATTTATTTATTAATATTTTCAAACTGGCATAAATCATATACTATTAACTTTTTCCCCCTTTGTCTTTTTTTTTTCAAAACTAATACTCAACTATTTTACTTAAATATTAAATTACTCATTTCTGAATATTTTTCTACATAAATAATCAATAAGTTTATACGTTAGAAGCACATCTGTTTGTAATGTGTTATCTAAGATAAAATAATCGAAATCGAAAGGCGCACTCGAAAAATAGCAGGACAAACTCTGCAACTGCTCGATGCATGCAATAAACTTGTAAAAATGAGAAAATAGTTTATAGTTTTTTCTGATTTGACAATATGAAAAACAGAAAATATTGCTTTTGTAATTAATATCAGCTTATTAATATTGCAAAAAATAAATATTATTTCAATTTCTCTGTAAAATGAATATTTCCAATAAAACAGATATTGTAAGAAATTAAAACTAAATCAATAATAGCAAAAAAACTTTCTATACAAATATATTTAAAAATAAATATTTATTTGTTTGTTTAGGAAAAACATTCTCACAGTTATCATTTTTCTAAATACAATTAAAAAATAAAAATAAAATAATAATTTTCATTTCAGCAGATTTTAAATGTATTAAATAGAATAGTTTTAAGCTATTTTTACAACTTCTCCAGTAATACAAAACATTAAATGGCATTATGTAAATAATAATTCTGCATGCAACAGAAGATATATTACTAGCCAAAAAATTTTAACGTTTATTAAAAAATACAATTTTATGCCAAAAAAGATTTGACGTAATTTTTAAAATAATTTTTTTACATAAAATAAATACATTAAAAAAAATTATAGGCACTGTTAAATTACAACATTTAAAATATATACATCTTTCAAAATATTTAAATATTCTTACAACCGCTCAAAAATGTTGTTTATTATTCCGATTTAAATAACATGCATTAATGTTAGGCTGTATATAGCCAATTAGGTAGTATATTTAATGTTTTAAAAGAAGACCGAAAAGATTTCTGGAATACACATGTTTACATTAAATTCAAAAAATTATTTTCTACAGGCCAAAATGAACACTATATCTCCGATTTGGCAATCCTACTGCACTAAACTGTGTAAAAAGGCTTTCTAGCTTTTACCTTAATCGCCAGGATAAGTTTCCTGCAACTTTAGCTTGAGCAGTTTCAGAATAATCAATTTTGAACCGTTTTCTGCAAAATTATAATTTTTTTTTAACAGTGAGCATGTATATGTTAAAACAAATGTACATACTAATTTCCAGATTTCTAGTGGCAGCATCTCTGTTGAAATCATAATAAAATGCTATTTTTAGAAGCTTTTCCACTTGTTTATCCCCTTTAAAATTTTGTAATGCGAAGCAGCTAGTGTTTTTCACTAGATCTTAAATTGTATGTATGCCATGTTTGGTCCAAATCGGTTAAAAATTGAAGAAATGTATAAAGAACATACAAACGTTGAATTACATATAGATTACATAAATCAAAAAAATATTAAAGTACTATATGAAATTTATATTCTATACAATTTTGAAAATGAGCAATTTTAATGTACAGCAAAATGAAATTAAGGAGTGACGGTTGCAGTCAACACGGCTTCTTCTTCTGTGCTTGCATTAATAGCAATGTTTAAAGTGTATGTCAACACCATCACAAAAAATGTTTGTTCACTCCATGTAGAGGATGTACTTAAATATATTCGCCATTTGACATCGTACATGAATGAAACAAGGCTTAAAAATCAATAAAAACATACTAAATGAATATAAATATATATAGAAAATGAGCAAGATACAAAACACAAAATTTTGGAATAGGAAAGTGCCAGCATATTAAATGACTTTTTACTTTATTTTTCCTACACCTGTATATGAAACTCAAAGTTTGTATATTAGCATAAAAATGCTGTATTCCATCAAAAAGGAAACATCTTAGTCGGATGATTTTTTGAGAAAATATAAACTAATGTTTGTCACGTGGACTTAATATTTGCATACTCAAACTCTGACATCTTCTAACTCTATGAAGATTTAATTTAAAAAAAAAAAGTGTATAATCTATATAAAAGAAACTATAAAAAATCAAAAGTGGTACAATATTTAATATGTAAACGACTTCTATTTCAACAATTACAATCATATTTGGTAAGTAGACACAATTCCCTGTCTAATGAAGCCTCTCGCATATTTTCATGATAATTTTGTAATAAAATGGGATTCTTTTTAACATTTTCCAACATAGTTAAAGAGAGTTTGTGACTTCGATTTGTCTGACATTATTTAACTTTCGTAAACATTATTCCTCGATTACCATGCCATTTATAAATATTATTTTGGTTTAGTACAAGACAACCCCTATTGCAAACGGAGTGTGTAGCATTTATAATTTGTTTACAGGCATGCACAAAAGAATTCCATTATGTTACAGTCTATGGGAATAAAATGTTTGTAGAGTATTTTAATGATGTTACAGAATTTCAAACATGAGCGAATTGATATGCATTACTGAGGTGCACCATAACATGCTTTATATGCAATATGGAAAGCGTAGCATTGATCTTTTCATTTACAGGGGCACACAGCATTTTACAGTGACACACACATACAGGGATCATTAACTTCTGTTAACCGGGGAATAAACTTTTGTTCAACTCGTTTCACAGTGGGGACTTTTTTCTTCATAGTGATAAGTAATATCCATCAGGTATGATTACCAACGGGGCACACTTCCACCAGTAAAAAAAGAATAGAACTTTTTCCTTATTAATGGCAATAATTTTGCATGAATAGAGCGTTTTAATAAGACGAAAATTTCTATTAAATTTTACTGGTGGAAGTGTTCTCCGTCGGTAATCAGGCCCAGGTGCGTTCAAAATATTACGGCAAATTTCCATGACGAAAAATGCCGTCATGCCCATTGCAGTAGTAGTTCGTGTATGACGAAATATTTCGTTAACACAGTTAACAGGGACGAACAAAATAATTCGGTTACTTTCTTGTCTATAAGAGACTAACTGACCCGCACGGCGATGCCCGAGTCCGTAATAATAACGTAAAAAGGAACTCAAGTTTGTATGTTTTATGGTTTTTTTTGTTTTTTTTTAACTGCACCAAGGGCCCCAAGAAGAAGGTTAATATTCAAAATTGGTGGTAGCTGAGGGCGGAGAATTTTTCTTGTCGTTCAAGAAGTAGCTGAAAATTTTAAGAAGTTGTTAGAAAATAAAAAACTAGTGAATGGTACGATTTTTAAGGGAGCAATAGCAGGGGCCCCAAAAGGGGCCAGCTGATAGTTTGAGCAGGACCGTAAGGCGAAAACATCTTAAAAGGTCCTAGTACTTAGCGCTTTAGATCTCAATTAGTCGAAATTAAGCATAGGGTATAAATTAATCATAAGAATAATTTTTTAAAGAAATGCTTAAAAATTGCCCTAGGGCCCCAATAAAAATATGAGGGTGGTGGCCTGAGTAGAAGAGTCCAAGACTCATCTTTAAAGTTATGCAATGAAATTGTGACACAATTAGCGGTGTGAAAAATGCATGGCGCACAAAAAGTTCAAAGGCCTTGGATCTGGCCCAATGGGGCCAGGGTCAAGATGCGGTCTGGTCCAGGGTCCAGGTTCATTGAAAAGTAGAAGTGGGGGAATAGAGAAAAGGCCCCAAAAACGAAGACGATCGGATTAAAAGGGGGAAAGTTATTAACAATTTAGGCACCAAAAACTTTAAGGACCTTTAAAGACGAAAACATCTTAAAAGGTCCTAGTACTTAGCGCTTTAGATCTTTAATTAGACGAAATTAAGCATAGGGTATAAATTAATAATTAGAATAAAAATTTAAAGAAATGCTTAAAAAAGGGCCCTAGGGCCCAAATAAAAGTATGAGGTTGGTGATCCGGGGAGAAGAGTACAAGACTAAACTTTAAAGTTATACATTGAGAGGGTAACGACGCACAAAAACTTCAAGGGGCCCCCCGTACCAGGCCCCAGTAAGATCGGATAAAAATGGGGCAAGTTATTAACAATTTAGGGCAAACAACTTAAAGGGGCCCGTAGGGGGTCGGGTCTTAAAAATATTAAATATCTGAGCTTCAGGTGCATCAGGACCTGCCTTGGACTATACGCACCCAAATTTTAAGACTTCTAAGTGCGGTAGATTTCGCAAGCCATCGCACACACACACACACACATACAAACAACTTTCTTTTATTAGTATAGATAAGTGTTGGAAGTTTGCTTTTAGTTGTGGTATGCGTTTTTAAGTTTAACTAAATTTTTGCATATTACTGGTGTGTATAAAATCTATAGATTATATAGAAGGCTGCACAAAAGAATTCGCGAACATTACTGTTTGTGGGTGTGAATTGCTTAAGGATTATTTTTAATATGAGGGGGTCGAGGCAAGAGAGTGCCAAGCCACATTTTTGAACTTATGAGATATTTCAATTTGAAAATTTGATCAAATACTCAAATCAAAATATATAACATAAAGTTTTTTCACCAATGTCTTAGTAACATTTGAGATATTCTGAGTAACAATATGGCATTACTTTAAGGATATTACTATTTCGTTTTTTGTAAATTAGCTATCTTCATTGGGGGCATAAACATCTGGGGCAAAAACGAAACCTGTCACATATGCTGCCACCATGACATTGGAAACAAATTATATATTGGATATTATAATTTACAATATTAAGCAACAGATTACAGTGTTAAATTTATTTCACCAAAAATGTGGCTTGGCACTTTCTTGCACCGACCCCCTCATAATTATGTTACATATTTTTCAGCTGAAGTATATTTAGTGTATACTACGAGATGTTTGCAGAATATATAAATAAATTCATATACAGGGCCACGCAAAGAACAGGATGCATTGCCGTTTACGGATGTTGATTGCTGGAAGTGCGTTTTCAGTTGCGTTAAGTGCATTTTACCTTAATTAAATTTTAACTTAATATGTGGAGTGTATAAAATTCTGTAGCTAATATACAGGCGTGAACAAAACAATTCCAGTACATTTCCGTCTATTAGCGGATATTTCTGAAGGTGAATTTTTAACTATGTCATGCGTTTTATAACTGAAATAAATGCTAGCATAGTGTGTAATGTATATACAAATCTGTAACAAAGCTACACAAAAGAATTCACCTACACTTACCTCTATTGGCGGTAATTTCTGAAATTGCCTTTTTAAATGTAATCTGTTTACTTAATATCTTGTTTCACCTTATTTAACGGTAACGTTTTAATGCAGTATTCTGGACGCGTTAGAAAATGTTTCATAAACTATGCTTGGCAAATGATTTACCTTTCTTTTTTTCTTTCTTCTTTATTTGCCCGTGTATATAGCCCCCGCTGTGTATAATATCTCACATGAAAAAAAAAAGGAAAGTGCCCAGTTAAACTGAGAGCATTGAGCTCACAGGCTTTTCACTCTAATTGTATATTATGCTCTTATTTCGTAAATAATGTCCCTCGAAAAATAAAGACATCAACAATAAATTAAGGGGGGGGGGATTAGCCCCCATTCCACCCTTTATACTTAACCAATGAACCCCCAAAACTAATCAGGGAAGCGCCTTATTACAATGAACCTATATACAAAATTTGAAGCAGATCGGATAAATCTAACATGAAAATCCTATTTATCTAAATTAAGAGGGTGGAATTAGTCCTCCGTTTCCCCCCTTTAATCTTAACCAATGAACCCTTAAAACTAATCAGTGAAGCGCCTTATCACAATGAACCTATATACAAAATTAGCTCCTCTATTTCAACACTTTATACTTAACCAATGAACGTCCAAATCTAATCAGGGAAGTGCAAATCAAAATAAACTGATTATATTTATATACCAAATTTGAAGCGAATCGGATAATTCTGCATGAAAAACCCATTTATCTAAATTAAGGGCGGAATAGCCCCGTTCCCCCCTTTATACTTAACCAATAAACCCCCAAAGCAAATCAGGGAAGCGTCTTATCAGAATGCACCTATGTATAAAATGTGAAGCAAATCCGATATTTCTATATCAAGAGTTATCGCGTTACGTACGCATACATACAACATACGTACACGTACGTTCACACAGAACCTGGGGGCACATTAGCTCTCAGGCTTTGATAACCTGTGAAAAACTAACCGTCTTAAGCACTTTTAAATATTTGGACAATGGGAGGAAATGAATTTAATATGCAAAATTTCATCACGTATTTTTGATCAATACTCCTTGATATTCCACTGTCAATTTATATATCTAAGTTTTAATCTCTTCATGATTTTTACTCGTAAATGTCCACAGAGTATTTTGAGTTGATATCTTTCTCAGCATTAAATCGCGTTGTGATTCCATCTATGACACTATCTGCGATTGTTATTCAATATTTTACAAGGGATCGACAATAGTATAATATAATTTGCCTTATTGGCAGTTGTTATTTATACGATCAAGAGTTACACACCTTTTAGTTTAATGAATACTTTTAATCTTTGTTTTTAATATATATGTTTTGCGATTCTGATGCGTAAATAACATATGTAGATGAGAAAGATTTTTAATGTTTTCAATTGACAACTGAAACAAAAAAACGAAAAAAGAAAAAAAAAAAAGAAAGAAAACAAAATAAAACAAAAAAAAAGGAAAAAGACAGAAAGAAAAGGAATGGAAAAAATAAAAATTAAAAGAAATAGATAAATTAAAAGAAATTTAATTAAAAAAGTTAAAAAACTCCATAAGCAATCTTAAAATTTATGATGATGATGATGTAACAATAATAAAAAAAGCAATGTCATGCCAGAATTATTTTTAAAATGTAATTCTTATTAATTGTTCCTGTTAACTTGTACTTTTGTTACTTGCACTTTTAAAAAAGAAAGCTATTTTCAGTTTTAGTTAATATCACTCTTTTTTTTTTTCTTCTTTAATAACTACAAAGCACTTACTTCTCTGAGAAAATTAACACAGCTGGTGATTACTGATGCAATTTTATTTTTGAAAATACTTAGTATGTCATTTTGGACAGTTGAATGAAATCCAGATCTGGGCGACAAGAGAGAGGAGTTTTAATAAAAAACTGTTTTATTTATTTTTATTTTTCTATCTAAAAATGGAATATTGTATTCGACTTTTCACTCACTTCCTGATATGCTAGAATTATAAAAAAAATATTTACACAGCTATGTTTCCGATGACACAATATTTGAAGAACTCAATTATAAATTAATTTTAAGATATTTTCGTAAACCGGACGCAGGTGATAAATCGGAAAATAATCTTTATTTTTAAAATGTTTACGAGTTACAAAAACAATGGAGTTAATTATGCGCCAAAATATGCAAATTGGTTGTGAAACTGCAAGAGCATTTTTAACACTAAAAAGTAGAAAATATAAATAAAAAATAAATCACTTACTTTATCCAACATGCTTTCAACATAAAAATACCATTTACAACAGAGTGTAATAGCTTTTTTTTAAAAGACTTTTATTATTATAAGATAAAATTCATAGAAAAAAAAACTTCAAATAGCAAATGAAAGTAATTAATTACACTGATTTTAAGATATAGTATTAACTCATTTATGCCTGGCGTCGATGCTTTAGTAAAATTGGAAAAAGTGCATTTCACACCACTTTTTTTTTTTTTTTTTTAATAGAAATTTAGTGTCTTATTTTATCGAGGACTCCTCGATAAAATAAGACACCAAATTTCTATTAAAAAAAGAAGTGGTGTGGAATGCGCTTTTTTCCATTTTACTAAAGCGTCCCAACGGGACGCTAGGCATAAATGGGTTAATATTAATAAAAACACTTTTATTTTCAATCATGCTTCTCTCAGTGCTTAATTATTTTAAAACATAACATATATATATATATATATATATACTCTTTTTCCCCGAAACCATTAAAGAAAATTTATCCAGGAAGAGGGAATACATGGTCTCCCCTCCCCACCCCCCCTTTGCCGGGCCCATGAGTTAATATCGATATTCGTATTAATTATAGAGACTTTTAAGAGAAGACTGATTTATCTTCCACCCTTTTTTTCAAATAATTAAATAACATTTACATTTTTAGAATGCTTAACGAACCGGAAATTTTATTTTATTAACTTTATTTTCTCACTTTTTGAAAAAAAAATACTTTAAAAAATATATATGTATTTTTATGTATACTATACCACGATACCTTGAAATGTAGTTTATTTT
Organism: Maratus michaelseni; assembly: GCA_963931845.1. Lineage (NCBI taxonomy): Eukaryota > Metazoa > Arthropoda > Arachnida > Araneae > Salticidae > Maratus > Maratus michaelseni. The sequence goes on along the minus strand of OZ007594.1, from coordinate 158,009,151 downwards.
TCCTCTTTTGTCTTAGATAAAATAATAGAGGTTACAGATTTAGATTTCATTTATAATCAATAGCCTTTTTTTCTTTTTTAGATATTTGATGAAACATTCGTGGAAATTTCACGCCTAAAGATTCGTAATTTCCAACGTGAGCGATACAAAATATTTTCTAGTAACCTACATTCGGTAAATGAACTTATTACACGTCAGCTCTCTGACTTTTCGCGAAAACTCCATGACGTTCTCCAATGACGACACGCCGAATAGGAGGATCTGAGCCAATCATATTTAGCCACGATATTTTGGGACCTTTAATATATCTCGCAGCCGGCTTTCTACCTTGCATATGTGGAAAATCGTACTCTGTAGACTGAAGTTTTGATATTTGTGCTGTGCTTCTCTAAAAAATATTTCTGTGCTGTTGTGGATTTATCTTATATCCGAGTGGTTAAAACAGTATTTATTTTCTGAATTTTGACAAATTAGTAAGTTATCCTTACCATTATTTTTAAATTTTGTTGTTTAATGTATCGTTTTAAGCGACTCCATTGAAATAATTTTGATACGATATGACTGTAAATCACTCTTGAATTTATTTATAGTTTTACTTTCAACGAACATATTTACTTAAAACAAAACTTACTCCTTTACTCGGATTACTTAATTTAAACTTTCTCTTGCAGGATCAGCATGTTATTAAAACATCTCTTATCATTCATTCTGCTAATTATAGCAGTCTCGGCCAAATCCGAGGATAAAGAAGGTATTGGTACCGTTATAGGAATAGATTTGGGAACGACTTATTCTTGGTGAGTAACTCTTTAATAAATAAGTTTATCTTACTTTATTTTAGTGGAATTGTATATGTAATTCATGTTGCTGCATTATCTCCGTAACTGATTGTAATGTGAATCCTTATAGATGTTCATTACTGTTATCTGCTGTATTTATAAGATTCTCTGACTATATTTATTTTTAAAAATGCCTATTTACTGCATAATTTACTCTCATTTCCTTTGCATTTCTTGTCCGTTGAGGACGAACGGTTAAAGTCTGAAATTTGTGGTATGCTTACTTAAACTTCCCTAAGACTTATAAAACTTATTTCCAATTAGTTAGTCTCTTCATGTACACTTTTAAAAATTTGTCCTATAGGCATCTAACGATGTAAATATCAAATTTATTAATCAACAAATATACCTCTCTTCCCACCTCCATAGGTTTTCTCTTATAATTGCTATGCATGCTTATTCCTATTTCACTTTCAAATTACGCTACGAAGCTGCCATATGCTCTTTATTTAACTGCCTTTATGAAGTTCTACAGCACATCCTATTGTGATCCTAAATCGTCTAATCAGTTTCCCCCAGGTTTAAAAAAGGGCAGGGTGCTGCTGGTGAGAAAAGGGCACTTTTTGTAATTGTTAAAGGTATTCTGTTGGTTTTTAAAGCCATTGTTGATATCTAAAAGTCAAAGCACACTTTTCAAGACAACATTAAGTCAATTTTTACTATGAAAGCAAATTTTTTAATGCAAAAAAAGGAGAAATAACTTTTTTTACTGAGGGGCAAGAAGGGTGCTAATTATTTTTATGAAGGGCAAGAAGTGGACTATTTTGTAAACCAAAGGGCAGGCAGGGTGCAGCACCCTTCTGAAACTGTCTAGGGGGGAAACTCTGGTATAATTTTGATATAGAATAATTCAGAAATAGTGATTTAGTTTGACTGATGCCAAAATAATGTAGTAAAGTTTTCGTCATATTGGAGTACAAGACCCGTAATAAAGCCAAATTTGTACCCCCCCCTTTTTTTCCCCCCTTTATAACTAGGATTTTTTGCATCTACATGACCCAAAGTAATACTGCAATGGTTATTTTTATCTTCCTTCACATTTTTGGGTCTGCAAAACAAAGTTGCAGAAAAATAGTTTACCTCTAATGAAGCTCCTTTATCTCTTTAAGTGCATTAAAACAAATTCTTCCACACCCAACCTAATCTGAAGGTAAATTATTGTATGTTGTAGGTCAGGTTGCAGGTTTATCCTCAAAGCATAGAACACAAATACTCTTAAAGTTAACAATTATGGAAAATTTTGTAGTAAAATCTCCAAGTCACTTTGTAACCATCAAATTTGTTATTTGGAGGTATCTGCTATTCAGAAGTGTAAATACAGCATAACTCTGATTAACAATAAGTTTTTAAATGGTCCAGATGCATCTATATTTCTATGTTGCATGATCCTTGTTGTAACAATTTTCCTCTGTATTTCATGGATAATTTTGAATGCTTTTTTTTTTTTTTAGTTTTCAGCTTTTTTTTTTTTTTTTTACTCTATTGACTGATTTGTGACAAAGGGATTTATTTTTGAGTGATTTTGTGTTTGATGAATTTGAAATTTCAGTTTAGTAACATTTCTAGCCAGAATTTTTCATTATAAATTAGAACTAGGGTTCCCGTTTCTACACTAGATTATGCAACAATATTGTGACCAAAAACAAGAAAATCGGATTCAGAAACTTACTTCAATTGAAGCAAATACTGAATTAGATTTGGTGAAAAAATTATTGGAGGTTAAGTTGGACATTTAAGATTATTTTGGAATTAAAAATGCTATGTCATAGTGTGCATTTATGGAAGAAATAAAACAATTGTTTATTCTTCATTTTTAAAGTGTTTTTAATATCTGAAAATGAACTATAATTAGATACATGTATTTAAAAAAAAAAAAAAAAAAATGCATTTCCAAATTTTAACAATTTTCAAGAAACCTTTTTCCAATTAAAGGTTCGTCTGTATTTGTGTTGGGATTGAAACTGTTTGCTAAAGACATCTGTTATGGACGAAATTGTATTTGTTTTAATTTTAAACCATCGTGGTGTTTTCAAACAACGCAGGAAAGATGGAGTAGTAGCGTGTATCATGTTCAAATAAGAAAATATTAGCATAAAACTATAGATCCATATAAAACTATAGAACAAACATACATATTTGATATACATACATAACGTGATGAATGTTTAGTTGTGGAAACATGAGTACTTAAAGTTCTTTCAATCTCCGAGCCAAAATTTAAAGTCTGATTTCAATGCAATTGTGACTCGGTTTTCAATCCCCCTTGTCTAAACAGGTGAGGGCTAATCCATCAAGTTTCCCCTTTCAGAAGGGAGAATCCTTAAAAAAAAAAACGTTGACACATGTGCAAAGAAACGATATTTGTGTGGAAATTTGACATACTGCGCTTTTTGTTTTAAATATAAAGAGTCGAAAGAATTCTATTAAAATAATTAACATTGATATTCACATACAGGTACAAATTTATGTAAACTAAAGCAACTTAGTTTTGATCACTTGAGTGGTTAGGACCAATCTTGACCAGTTTTACAGTTCTGACCACTGTCCTTGTTAAAATTGGTTATGGAGGTGGTACTTAGTTATTTTTTTGGAGAAAAATAACTAAATATTTAAGCTGGGTTATGTATTGTATTGCTGAAAACAAACATTCCCAGTTACCATACAAAATTATCCTAGTTATAGTAATTCAAATGCCAGACCTAGTAATTGAATCATTTCGAAAGAAGAAAAGGTACATAATTTGTTTTTGTCAAGTATGCATGAAGATGCACTGCATGATATTGCTGAGTAATTTAAATAATCAAAGTATGTCATAACATTTTTCATTAAGAAATTTTAACTTTTTATAATAAATAAGAAATTATGATTGTGAAGTTAACAAACCCGGGATCAGTGCAGTTTTTTTTCCTTGGAGTCCATTTTTGTGAAATTTGTTATTTTTATGAAAAATAGCATTTTGTAATGAAAGTTGACATCCAGTTATTCAAATTCGAACCAAGCAATTTATTAACAAACTTTTAAATCTTTTTGCTGAAGTTTTCTTCTCTGAACTTGTTTACAAATTGCCTTTTAAAGTCTCAAAATAAACTGAATAAATAGCAAGTTTTTATGGAATAGATTTTTGTGAAGGGACCCTAAATTTTGCCTGGATCAACTCTTGCAAACTACAGTTACATCTATCTCTTGAATATAATTCTTAGAATTCTTTTGCATTTTTAAGTGTTACGGTATTTTATGCTGAAACAATTTTCGGAACAGATGTGTTACACTCACGCTAAAATGTAAACAAAAGATTGGCGACTGTTTGGTTGGCGCGATTTCCAAGACTGCGCCAAATGAATACAATGGCTAGGTTGCCATTAAAGGAAAAAATCCCCTAAATTTGGCGACTTTTTTCTTTTTTTTAACCGATTAATTTTTTTTTTTTTTTTTTTTAGCGTGAGTGTAAAGCATCTAAGCCCAATTTTCTAAAAGGTATCTTAGTGTTAACTATTTAGTTTCAACAATTTGATTAACATTTCTGTTGTCTTAAAATGAAAAGCAGAATGTGTATGAATTTGACTGTTATAAGAATGCAATTCAAAGTAAATTTTACTAGATTTTAACTGTTTCTAATTTAGCTTTTTCCATTAAAATTTATATCTATTTTATACGCATATACAATTTTGAGTTAAATTTTGCTGTATATAAAATTTATGGTGTTTAGTCTGAGCATGCAGGGGAAAAAAATATTTTCAATCTTGACCACCTCAACATTCACCCATATTTAATATAATCTTAATTGTCCGACTTCAAAATTCATATTTATGCATATAAATTTAGTCTTAATGGGTGCAGCAGAAGGGGTTGGTGGGACGAACAAGGTATATCTGTGACAACCTGTACTTTAAATCTTCATTTTGTGATTAATGTTAAATATTAAAATGATGAGTGTAGCAAATTTTGATTTTCTTTTAGTGTGGGTGTCTTCAAGAATGGACGTGTTGAAATTATTGCTAATGACCAAGGTAACCGAATAACTCCTTCATATGTAGCTTTTACTGCTGAGGGAGAAAGACTCATTGGAGATGCTGCTAAAAATCAGTTGACTTCAAATCCTGAGAATACGGTGTTCGATGCTAAACGGCTTATTGGTCGTGAATGGTCCGATCCCACTGTTCAGAAAGACATCAAATTCTTTCCATTTAAGGTAAGCTATTAAGTTTTTTTGAGACTGCCATAGTTAATATACTATATGTTATGAAGGAGAATTGTGTAGTCTCATTTTCCCATTTATCGTGAAAAAATGTTTCAAAGGTATTTATGTTATAGCATCTAAAAGATAGTATGGTAACTGGCTATTCCAGTAATACTTTAAGAAAGGACTAAATTGAATCCTAAATGTTAGCACAATGCTGAATGGCAAATGTTGATCGCAGCGACATCTGCTAGTTCTCTAACCAAAACTCTTTTGCAATTGAATCCTTATACAATGTTAAATTTGACCTACCAGATATCGTTGCAATTAACATTTATGGGATACAAAATTTTTTGGTGGGCCAACTGTCACTATCTTTTGGACACTACTTGCATATTATACGGGCAAGTCGTATTCACTGTGTTAACAATGTTGTCAAAAATATTAGTTTAATTGTGTAGTTAACCCTCTTACTGACAAGCCAGAGTTTTATACATTCACAAAGCTCAGTTTCACTGCAATACAAGCATTTTTTAAATTAATATTTTTCTACGTATATAATGCAGTTTTAATACATTGAGTAATGATTAATACCCTCAGTGTTCGCACACACACATAATATATAATTAAGTTTTTTATGTACTTTTGGAATAATCACTTTTTTAGAATTTAAAATAAAATACGGAGAAAACATTACAATTGGCCTTTCTGCTGGACAGTCAGGGTTAATATTATAGTTGCCATATTAAAGGCAGTAGTGAAGGTATTTAAAACATACTAGCTGTTTAAGCCGTTCTATGCACAGGAGTTCATGAATTTAAAACCAAAAATAATCTGTACAACCAATCTAAAGTTTATGAATATAAAAATTTGTCTATTAAAAATTGGTATTTACACAACCAAAAATCTGTAGTAAAAAGTAGTACGTAAAAAAAATTCATCAAATAGACCAGTGGTTCCCAATGGGGGCCGTACGCCCCACAGGGGGGCAATTTGACTTTTCAGGGGGGCAATTTAACTTTTCAAGGGGACAATTCGGAATTGTTTTTCTAATAGTAATGTTGTAGACTGTAAATAAAAGTTACACATTCAAATTTCAAAAAAAGTTTTTTATTCAATTAAAAAAAATATCCATTCAAAAGTTTTAAATACAATTCTACCAGAACAATTATAGAAAAAACTTTTTACCATATCTGGATACCTTTTTTATATATTTAAAAATTCTTTATAATTTTTCTGATTTTTAAATTAATATTTATATATTAATATTATATATTAATATATTATATTAAATATTATCTAATATATTATATATTAATATTTATATATAATTATTATTTTAAACAACTTTTTCGATTATTTATTGAACGAGTCGCACTGCAATATGTCACATGAAAATCAATTCAAGTGTATGAAACTATTCAAGTGTATATTTAACAATTACTTGACAACCTTCCTTTATCACGTATTATTCTGATTAGAAATTGTTGCGTAATTTAATCGTAGAAAATCTGTGATTAAATAAGACAAATGTTTTATTCAAAATTATTGATTTTTCTAATCAAGGATTCTGAGCACTATATATCACGCATACGTGGCGACCGTGTGCCAGTAAACTACGAGAAGTATCGGATGATTATACAAAATATTTGATTCATCCATTACCTTCGGCACGTTTCAGGATCAATGTTAAATGCTTTTTACTCTATCAGGAGTAAATTCTTTAAAAATTTTATAAGAATTATGTTATAGGGGGAGGGGAGCATCATTTTAGAGAAGTTTTGGTGGGGCGCGGCTAAAAACAGGTTGGGAACCACTGAAATAGACATAATAGTAAACGAATGTGAAACAAAACTTAGCATAAAAATGCAATGACAACAATTTTAAAATATCTAAATAAGAAATATGAATTCTCCTGTTTAAAGTGTTGAGTTGTTGAATAAATATTAACTTGGAAAACTATTTTTCTACTCTGCCATATTTTTAATGAAATTTATGTTGCTATGGCAGCAGACAATAAAACAATCTTTTGGAATAAGCAAATAAAATTAAGTTTTGATTTTTGATTTTCTTTATTTTTGAAAAAATAGGGGTAATTAAGCGAATTAAATACATGCGATGAGGTGTTCAGTTAAGTGCTCAACAACAAATCACTAGCACTAACTTTGACTGTTGGTATGCATCAATTAAATACTGGCTCTGTACTTTTATTAGGAACATAAATTTAATTTTTACAAAACAGTTATTCTAAAATAATGGTATCTATATAAAACAGCGATTTAAAGATTTACGGTTGAAGCTAAAAATGTTAAATTTTATTAGTTCATCTGTTAAAATTGGAGAAAAAAATTAGTTTCGTCTACAGCCATTTTAACACTAATTCTAGTAACTGGAAAACACTGCCTAATCTTTAGAGGGTACTTTTTTATATTTTTAAGAAATTTTTTTTTTTTTTTTGAACGGCTGAATTTAAAATTGATTTACACAATTCATTCTGGTATCATGAGTGTCTGACAATGAGTCTACTGCATATAATTGGCCTTTCCTAGTCTTAAAATTCAATTTAACATTCAGTAGACTTTAATTTTACAGGTGAATAAAAATATTTTCTTTCATACGCAGGTTATTGAAAAAAATAACAAGCCTCACATTAAAGTAACTACAAAAGATGGCGAAAAAGTATTTGCTCCAGAAGAAATTTCTGCTATGGTTCTTACTAAAATGAAGGAAACAGCAGAAGCTTATTTGGGCAAGAAAATTACTAATGCTGTTGTAACAGTTCCAGCTTATTTTAATGATGCTCAGAGGCAGGCTACTAAAGATGCTGGTATAATTGCTGGATTAAATGTCATGAGGATTATTAATGAACCTACTGCTGCAGCTATTGCTTATGGATTGGACAAGAAAGAAGGCGAAAAGAATATCTTGGTCTTTGATTTGGGTGGTGGAACTTTTGATGTATCTCTGCTGACCATTGACAATGGTGTCTTTGAAGTTGTAGCTACTAATGGAGATACTCATCTTGGTAAGTGTGCCTTGTTTAAATCTGGGTGATATTGATATTTCCATGGTTCATGAAAATGGATTATCTAATACTTTTTAAAAATCTTTTTAAGAAATTGCATTTTAAAGGAGATTGTTTTGGTTAAGATGTTTTTAAAGTTCATTACTTAGTGTGTAATCTTAATCATTATTCATTGTCATTTGTGACAAATTTAGCTGTTTAAAATGGCAATACAACAACTTAAACTTGCTATTGTTATTCATATAACTGTTGGCCAATTTAAATTTGGATCTCATTGGGTACAAAATTTTACAAATAAGCTTTACAATTTTTTTCATACCCTGCACTTTTAAGTTAATAATTTTTAGGAAAAATTATCAGGCTTCGCTTTGGTCTTAATTGTAAATATAATGTAAAAAAAAAACTTAAACATTTTTTTATTTTTAAGTTTCAACATTGTTGTCCGAATGCTGTCTTATGTAAAAACTAGATGCAATTTATGTTTATGACTAATTTTATAATTTAAGTATAAATTTTTCATATTATAGGTGGTGAGGACTTTGATCAAAGAGTCATGGAACACTTCATTAAAATCTACAAAAAGAAAACTGGGAATGATATCAGAAGTGATAACAGAGCCGTGCAGAAATTAAGACGTGAAGTTGAAAAAGCCAAGAGAACACTGTCTACTGCTCATCAGGCTAGAATAGAAATTGAATCTTTCTATAAAGGAGAAGATTTCAGTGAAACATTGACCAGAGCAAAGTTTGAAGAACTCAATATGGTGAGTCTCGGCTTTTTTGAAAAAAATATTGTATAAAACAATTTGCTTGATAAAAAGCAGTAAAATGGCACACTTCACTATTATAAACTTTTATAATAGTGAAAAATGTATAGTCCAATTTAGGAATCTAGTGTATTTAATTGTCTTCTAGCATGTAGAAGTTATGTAAGGTGTTGTAATATGATTATGTTAAAACCATATGGCTGTTTTTAAGTTGAGCAGAATTTCTGATACAGCAATGCATTCCTTTTTTTTTCTTCTGAAAAAAATAATTGAATTTTTAAATTCATTAACTTCATTCAGAATCTTCTTTACAAGCTTTTAGATATAAAACATGGAAATAAAACTAGGTAAAAACTTAAAATTTGGAGAAATTTTTTAGTTTGTTTAGAACTGTTTTGGTCTTTTTACCATATTGAAACATTTGTTTTCTACTTTGAGCTTACTTTTAACTGTGGAATTTCAGGATCTCTTCCGTTCTACTTTAAAACCTGTACAAAAAGTGTTGGAGGATGGAGACTTGCAAAAGAGAGACATTCATGAAATTGTTCTTGTTGGTGGTTCTACTCGTATTCCCAAGGTTCAACAGTTGGTGAAAGAATTCTTCAATGGCAAAGAGCCAACTAGAGGCATCAACCCAGATGAAGCTGTTGCTTATGGTGCTGCTGTACAAGCTGGTGTTCTGAGTGGTGATGAAGACACTGGTATGTTACTTTATTTCTATACTGTAATTTTTTCGCAATTTTCTTGTATTTACTATTTGTTTTATTAGTAAATTATTAAAGTCTATTAAAATTCAATAATGTTCATCCAAAATAAAATTACTTTGGTTTAGAGATGGGCATTAAATAACACTAGCATTTGGATAAATGTCTGTAGCTTATTAATAGATTTACAAAAAGTCCCTATTAATTTGAGAAAGCTTACCTGCAAAGTATTTTTAAAGCTGAAAAATAGTATTTTATAAATGCATATTAAAATTGTAATATTGCTAAAATGTTAATCTTAAAAAAATGTACTTTCCAAGAAAAGCCTTATTTTTAAACGTCTATGAAAGTGTCAAAGCAAACGAACAAACAAAACCATAAACAACTGAAGCCACAAGCCAATGACTGGCTAGCAAAGCTATCGACTGATGCACATTTTATTTCTATTGTAATTTGAAATATGTATTTAAAATTTGTTTGGGTGAATGGCCTTTGATTAAAAGAGTAAACATTTCATGTACTTGTAGAAGAAACTGATTTGCTTTGGAGATGATGCGTTGATAGATATGGAGAAAAAAAAATTCCATGATAGACATTGGGGAAATGTTGTTTTATAAAGAAATTTGAAGATTGTCTTGTGAAATAAAATATTCTGCACTGGTTGATTGCTGAAGGTGTTAGTCAATTGAAAGTGCTGCAGTTTATTTTTTACATTTGAGCTGGAACTTTTTAATTTTTGTAGTCATTTTTAGCACCAATTCTCATTCTTTTAATATAGGTCAATAAGAGCTAGCATTTTCAAAATTATTTTACAGTAAAAAAAGGAAAGAAAAAATTACTCAATTTTTCAGATTACTACAATTTAAACAAAACATTGAAATGCCTTAAATCTATTGCTATTAATAACTGAGCCTCCATCTTAAAACAACTTTTTTTGTCTAATGTTAATTTTTATTACAGTAGTGAAATATTCCTATCAAATTTAATTTTCTAAATGGTGTTGGTGGTTTCATTTTCATGCAGGGTCTCTTATCGTTGGCTAATAGCTGATTACTAAAACTGCTAGTTTTAGAGGCATAGTTCCACCTGCATGAATGTCTTAGATGTTCTTATGATAAAGAACACTTATATACAAACTATAATTGGTTATGAAATTAAAATTTTTATACAGTCCCTGTGTCTTATAAGTTTATTTAGTAAGGCTTTCTCAATGTTTTAACAAGTAGAACAATTCATTCTTCTAAAACCTAACGATGATACTTTGAAAATTTTTGATATTTTCTGTCTCTATAACAAGTTTTTAATGTTTGAATTTCATGGAATTTTCAGAGTTTTCTAAGTACAGTAGAATCTTACTGAAGTAATTGGGACTGATAATCTTTCGGGGAAATTTTTGGATAATTGAGAATGCTTTGGTTTTAAGAGTGAGTGGTTTTAAGTGATGTAGTCGCGGAAGGATGGTGTCATTAATTTAACTGACGGTGTCCCCTCACTTTTATTTTATCTTAAGAGTCTCCCGCTTTTTATTTTCAAAGGGACGGTAGGGACACGGGAGGATGCAGACTTTCTAAACTTATTAAATTTTTAAAAGGATACGTATGCTAATTAACTTTTTTAAAAAAAGTATTGATTTTTACTATTTTTCAATAAAGTTGAAATGTGTATCACTTTGGACTATCTGCCATATCTGTCTGTTCTCCCTATAACTACTGTAACTTTTTGAATTTTGACAAAATTTATGTTTGACTTTCTTTGTTATCACTACTGAAAATGATAACTTGTATAGCTTCAATCTAGAGATCTGCATGGACTGACATTTTCAGACACTAAAGTTCTGAACTTTCCAATTAGGGACAAGCTATTTAAGACAAGTAAACTTTTTAATTAAAACTAATTTTTCAGTTACTTTTCTCTGCAGTTCAAAATAAAAGGATAACATTCCGTAAGTTTTTATCTGCGACGTAGGCCCTATCTTCGAAACTATGAGTCTCCCTACCTTTTTTTTTTTTTCTTGTCTGGATGGGCAGGAGCATTGTCAATTAATAAAATAGCATCCTGTATTTTTAATTTGTTCCTTTCTAACTTTGCGAACAATCAAAACATCATTGTTTAAACAGTTCAATATCCATCCATGCAGCCTTCTCTAAAAATGCTAATTTTAATTGGAGAGCCTGATGCATTGGCACATGCTAGGATTGTAACACTATATTTCTTTCATAAGTTTCCTTCCGGGAGCAGAAGCTTCATTTTTTGTAGCTAATGTTTTTGCCGTAAGTGCTCTCCATTATAAGCCTGTTTCATCAGTTATAAATTTGATCTGCTAGCAGATTTTCTTCATCAATTAACTTTTCTATCGCTTTAGTAAATGGGTCTGCTGCTGCTGCATTTTGATAATTTCTTCCCTTTCAATGCTGAATTCCAGGACGATGCTTGAATTTTTCGAGCCACCCAGCACTGGCTTTAAATTGGAACCACAAAGTTTGGAATTTAAAATCTGAGCTTTATCTTGAATTGTATGCAAGCCCAGATAACAGCACACCTTTTTGCATAGTTTCTGGAGAAACCACTTGAACTGCTGATTTCATAGTTTTTCAACACTTGATAGATTTTTTTTTTTTATTTCTGCATAATTTTTTGCAGCATCTGAGAACGGAGTACATCTACCTTGCAGCTTTCATTTGAGGTACGTGCCTTAAACTGTTCCTGTTTCACAACATCTGGAAGTTGTATACTTATGAATCGCCACATATTTTCCAAAACACCTTTTTAATCATGGCCATCTTATATTATGACTTGTGTCAAACAATTGGTTTTGATATTATTCCTTCAGAAACTATGCTGTTTATCTATGTCACAAATGTGTTTTTAAATAGATGAGAAGTTAAAATACTACAGTATTTTTAACATACAATTATTTAATGAAATAAAGTATAGTCATTTTAAAATCTTAATTACCTCTTTGTTTTGTCATTTAGGTGAACTTGTTTTATTGGATGTCAATCCTCTTACTATGGGTATTGAAACTGTTGGAGGTGTGATGACAAAATTAATTCCAAGAAACTCTGTAATCCCTACTAAGAAAGCCCAGATATTCTCTACTGCCTCTGACAACCAAAATACAGTTACCATTAAGGTAAGTTACGTTTCCAATACAAACTAAGAAATAATTTAAAAGCAAATTTGATACTTGCCATGTGTTGACTAGAAAGTGGTCGCTTAAGCACGTTTTCTGCCACATTTATACGGTTTGTCACTGTAGGGATTAAAATTTTGAATTGCCTTTTTTAATATTTAGGAATAGACTTTTTAGAAAAAAACTTAATTTAAAAATCTCAAAACTCTAATGCAGCACAACTCATAATTGACTTCTTGTATATAAAGTAACAACCAATTTTATTGTTTTGAATTGAAAATAACATAGTAACAGAATTTTAATTTGCTGAATTAAACTATTGGTTTAAAACCTTTTTTTTAATTAGATTACTTCTAGGCAGGTAACCTGTTGTGTAGAATTCTCTGCTTTATTTGTTATGTATATTTTAATTTTATCGTAAAACTATTGCGGAATTGGAGAGTATCATTAGGAGTAACAAGGAAGGTCTCCTTGAAGTGCATACTCATATTTTGAACAAAATGCTAATGGAACCACTCATTACAGATCGGGCAAATTTAGATGCAGAATCCCAGTAAAAAATTTAAAGTATTTGATGGAAAAAGATGCAATTTGGCAAGCAATACTTTTCTCTCCAAATGCAAGCGATTTTAATGCATTTGAAAAGGCCTGGTTAAATGAGTGTTTAAAGGATTTTTTTTTTCTATAAATTTATATAGTATATATACAAGCTGTGTATTCCTGATTTACATGGTTTTACTGGCAGGATAATAAGTATATTTTAATGGTAACTGCCAGATTAAGAATGCTCTCATTAATACATTTAGATATTGAACACAAGTCATTGTTTCCATAGTAACAATACTTTTCTCTTGTCTCTAACATCGGATAGTAATTTTGAGTTTACTCATTTTTAATCAATTTAAATTTTGCTTTAAATCAGCAGTTCCTAACCTCGGGTATGTGGTGGGACAGTTGGGGATACGTGAAAATTACATTGGTAATGGCAGTTAATGCAAAAATTTATAACTAAAAGAGAAACTAAATTCTTATTTTTCGTTTACATCGAGAAACTTGTGTAAAAATAGGCTATTCTCATAAAATGAAGGTAAATATCAACTTGGTAATTGATCATATGTCGCTAGTATCTCTGCCCATTCCTAATAAGATCTTGAGATTTGTATATGTCCCTTCTTTTCTATTGTTCTTTCTAATAATTCTAGAAAAAAAACATTAATCATAATGAGGCTTCTGGTTTAGAGGATTGCATTTAAAACCCATTTAAAAGCAGGTTGTCATTTTAGTGTTTGGTCAGCATTAGCATAAACTCTAACATGTATTAATGGGTGTAGCTTCATCTCTTCTTGGAGTGTTTAAAATCTTTAGCTAGTATTTAGTGTTTTGAGTGACTTAAAGTTGATATTGTGTTGAGGTTCAAAATGGATAAGTAATTGAAAATTGAAATTCTGAAGAGAACTGCATCTAACATTGGTAACTAGCATAACAACATTTCTAATGAACATAAACAAAATAATTGGACCGGATTTATGTGAGAAGGGGTATGCACAAATAGAAAGGTCTAAACAAGGGGTACGTGAGAGAAGTTTGGCAGGGTTCATACTCCTCCTGGAATTCAATTTTTTTTTTTTTTTTTTCTCCAAGGGCCTTTATAACTCCTGGAATTTACCTGTAACTCCTGGGGAAAATTTTAAAACTACAATATTTTTATTTTTTTTTTACCCTCTATAATTTTGAGAATGTTAAACATTAAAAATTATTGATTTTGAAGGAAAATCGCAAAAAATCTAATTGTTTCGTCATGGAGCAGTGTTAACTGCAACTGGCACAGTTCGCACAACCGGTACAGAAAGTGTATTACGCAATAAATGTGCCCAACTGGCAGCTAAGAATTGAGCTCGTAGGGGGAACCCAAAATCAAATTAAACTGGGAACTTCTAATTCTTAGCAGTGAATTTGACATAGTTTTTAAATTTTTGCTTCTGATACATATAAACTGGAGCTTAATGTTCCATTATGAGAAATCAACATTCTCTTAAGTCTCAAATTTAAAACTAATAAGATTATTGAAGATTCACATTTCAGGAGGAGCAACCCCCATCCCTGTATATACCATTGTGAAAAAAAGATAGCGAGGTTGTATTAAACTCGAAGCAAATCTCCTGGGGGGGGGGGGGATGATTTTTGAACTCCTGGAATTAACTTTGTTAAAAAGGTATGAACCCTGGGTTGAGAACTGTTGCTCTAAACCGTAGAATGTCGTCATTAATCTTTATGTGGCGATATTTAGAAATTTACCCCATTACAATCATATATCGGATCGATGTTTATGCAGTCACATTCCAAATTTTAGTTGTTCTAGCTGACTGTCATTGAGATTTTTCAGGGGGGGGAAAAAAAGATGAAATCAAAGAAATTTTTCTTCATCATAATGAAACATTCTCCCTTCCACTAGACATTGAAAACTTTTAGTGATTGACATTTAATAAGATGTTGCTATGCATATTTCAAAAGAATTCATAGTCTCTCTTGCAGGCAACAACTGATTTAGACAAGATAATATCTTGGAATTTCTAGCTCCAGAACTCTTAATTTCATGTTTTATAAACCCACATTGATTTTTCTATGCCAATGTGGCTTTAGGAATTAACCAAGCGCTTGGATTGATTACGTTGAATTTAGAGCACTAAGACCTATGAAAAAGTGTGCAAGTACATTTTTAGAACTAAATAAAGAAAATGGCATAAAATGATAATTCTAAATAGAATAAAATATCGGCAATTTTTAAATTGAGAGGTAAAGATTTTTGAAGAAAAATAACTTTTTAGGATATTTTAAAAGGGAATAAAATATTAAATTACGCTTTTAAAATAAATTTTAGATAAATAAAATAAAATGAAAGGAATATTTAAGATGGAAAATACTTTAAATTAGGTTTGTAAGATGAATTTAGAAGGGAAAATTTTTATGGAATAAACTTAAAGTGGAGTTTTTCCAAAAAGAGTGTTTATCATAACATTGTCGCCAACCAACAATAAATTGCCAAAACACTAAATTTTCATAATTTTTAGACGTATCGAGGTTATAACATTCCAAAAATAAGGGAAACGGAGATGGTTTTAATTACTAAATTAATTGTATTTTTCTTTAAATTTATAGGATGAACCTTCATAGATTAATCTTACGATCTGATAATATTGAACCTTTTTCTAAAATTTTATTTTATTCAGCCTCCTCAACATTTGTATCATCTGGAATGTTACTTTTTCCTTTTTTCCTCTCATTAAAGTATATAAAATTCTTAAGTGTGCAGGTTTTGGACAATTTGTAGTCTTCCTTTCTCATTTTTAATCTAAAGCTTAAATATGTTAAAATCTATTGCAGCTTGTAGACCTGATTCTTAAGCTTGTTTCATTTATTTTGACACTGATTTGTGAAGTGGGGGGGGGGGGGGGGGGGGAGAATCATCAGTTATGGTTTTCCAACTGAATAAATTTTAAACTTTACATTGAAGAGCCAGTGATCTTGTTATGTCAATATCAAATCCTGTTTCTGTACCAGGTTGTAACCTAATAATTCTCTTATAGCTGACCATTGCATTGGCAATAAAAATGTTTGCAATGCAATATAATTTATCTGCGCAACACATCATTCTGTCTATTCAATACTGTTTTTAATTAAGCAAGGTTTTTTTAGTACACTGCGTACTTAACATGTAAAAATGTGTGTTTGGGAGGGAGGGGAATTTTAGCCTGTTTAAGTTATTGATATGAATGATTTTAGAAACTAATCAATCTTTAACTTTTTTTAGGTTTATGAAGGTGAACGACCTATGACTAAAGATAACCATATCTTGGGTTCATTCGATCTCACTGGAATCCCACCTGCACCTCGTGGAGTACCTCAGATTGAAGTAACATTCGAAATAGATGTAAATGGTATCTTAAAAGTAACTGCTGAAGACAAAGGTACTGGCAACAAGGAGAAAATTACTATTACAAATGATCACAACCGTTTAACTCCTGATGACATAGAACGCATGATCAAGGATGCTGAACAGTTTGCCGAGGATGACAAAAAGATAAAAGAGAAGGTTGAAGCAAGGAATGAACTTGAATCCTATGTATATACCCTGAAAAATCAGTTGAGTGATAAAGAAAAAATGGGTGGTAAACTGAAAGATTCTGACAAGGAAAAAATTGAAGAGGCTTTAGAAGAGAAAATCAAATGGCTTGAGAGTAATCCAGATGCTGATGCTGAAGAACTCAAATCCCAAAAGAAAGAAGTTGAAGGAATAGTTACTCCAATAATTTCAAAGTTATATGGTGAAGGTGGTCATCCCCCGCCACCTACTGGAGGTGAAGATGACTTTAAAGATGAACTATAAGTTAATTTTTTTAGGCTAGTACAAAAGGACTTCTGTGAAGTTATGTAAAGTTTTTGTATATTCACCTTTTTCATAACTATTCCATCATAACATTTTGACATCTTGTAAATATTGGCACAATTATTTATACAACATGTTCATGTTAGTATTTAAATAAACTTTTTTTGTGTTATATTTGTTTCTGTTGGCTGAATAGTTGTCAATGTTTTTTTACTTCAGATCAGTTTGAAAGTTATAATCTTAAAAAATAGGGATGCACCAGATGCAGATTTTTGCCAGATACTGAATATTTGACAAGAAATTTCACTAATATTCAGTATCTGACTGAATATTTAATCCCCCTTTTTTTTTTTTTTTTAATTTCATGGTAATATTTTTATTTTGTCATACAAATATTAGGATTTTAAATTCATTTTTAAGTTAAATGTTTCTTAATAGAATATTGAAATTTAATGTCTTTTTCCTATTATAATATACTGTAGTTTTTATTGAGTGTCATTTGTACATAAACATTAAATTCTTGTTCCATTTTCCTTTCCCCCTACCCCTTAAACGAGTTACTTATTTAATTTCTAAACATCCTATTGAGCTGGCTTTTTTTTCTCTTCCTACTTACATATTTTTCCTAATGTTTTCTAACAGAATTTAAATGGAGCTCCTCATTGAAGATAGTGTTTTGTAGTACAAAAGGAACATTTCATTTATATATAAACTGTACAATTTCTTCTGTGAAAATAAGTTTTTAACATTCCTTTTAATGAGATAATATTGATAAGGTGAAATTTTGCATCTAACTTTCTGATGATAATGTTAGAATTATTTTAAGTCTCCATTCGGTACCCAGATATTAGTGGTCAGCCAGACCGAATGTTTGGTTTGAGTGCTGAATAAATAAGCAGGAGATATTATGCATCCCTACATAAAAGCAAAACTATTTTTGAATGTATATTAATGCACTAACTAGTTACTAATACGCTTGTATTTGGCTAAGACAAGATCAAATTGTTATATGAAGAAATTGGCATCTTCTGCCCGTTCTTTTCTCAACTTTTTTGAATTGACAATCTCTTTCAGTATATAGAATTTCTGTTGGTAACATCCTGTTTTCTATGCATTCACAAACTTGCAAAAATGAATGAGGTATCATTGGAAAGGTTTTTGAACTGGCTTCTGACATGGTACTCTCATTTCATTAAAACCTCTTTTATGATTAAAAAGAGCAGTTGATTAAAAATTTAAATGAAAGGTTTTCTCATCTGTGTTGCTAGAAAAATATACAGTATGTCACAGGTTTCTTATATTTATGATTAAAAAAGTGAAATTGAAATGTTCAGTAGGAAAAGACTATCAAAACAGTTGTATTTCATTTGAAACCTAAAAGGTATACTTTGTTATTCCCCTCTCACGTCTTTTTTGCTATTTTTGTTCAGTTTTTACCAAGTTTGATGTTATAAATGAGATATTCTGGCTTGACTAATGTTGTTTGCAGATATTTTTATCTTAATTTTTCTTTAGAAAGTTTAAACCACATGTAAAAAATGTTAGACTGGCATTGTGAAATCCTCGTATGGCTCTACTGGTTGATATAATACTTATAATTCCCCCCCCCCCCCCTTATTTAAATCTGCATCTATTATGACTGAAAAGGAAAAAAAAAAATAGGTGACAAACATGTGCATTTCGGTCTATTTCCAATTTTTAAAAAAAATCGTGGGATTTTTATGCATGGGGAAAGAACAAAGCTAAAGAAATATTTCTTTACAGTTTAGTTTCACCCTATCCTTGATATATATATATATATATATATATATATATATATATATATATGAAGACTTATTAATTTGGGCTCCAGTTTCTTTTCATTCTTCCCCATGCAAAGTGGGAGGCATTTCTTGTTGCTTTTGTCAAAGCTTCTGACACAATTATCACTGATCTGCCAAACACCTAAAATTTTTAATCTTTATGGGTCTGGAATTAGAGAAGTTTTTAGTAAAATGAAAGTTGCTCAATTCTGTGAATTTTTTTTTTATTTTTGTTAAATAAAAACAAATGAGCAGGAAAACAGTATTGTACAAGAGGCATCATATAGGTAAGGCAATTGCCTCCCTCAGAGTTTGACTTTCTCTCATTAATTGTTTATTTACTGTCTTATTGAAGATTCATTTGTTTTTGCCAGTAAATTAATTGCATGGAAGTTAATTATACAGTAAAATTATTTCTTTGAGTGAGGGGTGGGGGGGGAGTGAAATTTGTTAATTTTATAAGTAGTTGAAGCTGGGTTTACTATGTCCATTTGCTTCTTCTAAGCAAAATCTGAAATGACGTTCATGTGCACAAGTCAGTTGCAATTGAAATACATAAAGCTAAGTGTTTTTTTGGCTCAAACTTTGGAGTACAGTAAAATCTTGTTATTAAGAATTTTTGGAGACCACGGATTAAATTCGTTATACTGAAATTCCTTAAAGTGAAATTCCAATGTGGTATTTAAAAAAAAAAAAAATTTTGCATGCACATTGAATAAAAGTATATTATTACTACTACATTTATATTAAATTTCGGGTAACATCCAAACATGTTAGAAAGTTCTTAAACATTTAAATTGTCAAAGTTCTGGATACGAAAGTTGCACATTAATTGGAAATCACAAACTATTGCATTATTTTCTCACGACATCTAACAGCCGGTTGGCTCAATCTCCCCCTTCGCTCATGTGTTAGCTAGTGGGAAGCATACGTTTATGAATTCGCCATGGATATCGTAAAAAAACTAGCGAAAGTTTCACTTTTCTGTTTAAAAACAAACTTACAATTCTCCAAAATGAATTATTTTGTGATCATATGCTATAGCATATTTGCAGCTTCAAAAATATACCACGGATGATTTTATCAACATTTTGCTCTAGATTAATTGTTTCTATCTTTGTATCTATGTATCTCACTTTTATTTATTGTGACTTCTATACGTACTAATATTAATGAAAACAGCCAGATTTCCTGTTTTGCCAACCGGACATCTGGTCTAATTGTCTATTACGTATATACTTCGTAATATTATAGAAAAAAATTATTCTTTTTGAAAACTTATTCTTTTATATTTTTAATTTTTGCAAATCTTCAATGACTGTTGAATAATTTAATTCAACCAAATTGTCATAAAGACATTACCCAAGTAAGTCCCTATTCTAATGTCTGCTAACTTTATTATAGTTTTAAATACAGGTCCAGATTAACTAAATCTGAAATAAGGAGCCATTGGTTCCTAATTCTCAAAAATCTACTGACCACAATTTTTAAAAAATGTCGTCATAAAATATGTTGTGAAATAATGCACACGTAAAAACACACATTTCTTATTTCATGCATTTAAGTTTCAACTGATTTACTTACAAAGGAAAGCATCATGAATTTAAAAGAAATTCGAAGATGAAAAATTTCATTCCATACTAATTTTTTGTTTCCAGATATTTGTCAGTTAAACGTTTATATAATCATTATATACTTAAGTAACATACATGCAGTTACTTCTTAACTTGTATTGTAATGATTTATCCATATGTATATATGTGTGTGTGTGTTTTAGTTTAAGAAAAATCATTTTAAAAGTAGAATTGTTCTTCACAGAAAATACATAGTTCAAAATTTAAAAAAAAAAAAAAAGAAAAAATCATTTGACACACTTATGAAAAGTATAATTTTATTTTACTTGACATACAATTTTAAAAACTTTCAACACACTTTCTTATTTCTATTTTCAAATTGCTAAACAGGCATTAGTTAAAAAATAAATCTTATTCGCAATGTACAACAAATGCATAATTAAATAAATGTTTTTTTAAATGAATGGATATATTTATTTCAGTTGCAAAGTATTTATTAGAAATTGAATTCTGGCTTAAATGTAATTTTTCTTGAGCCATTTTTTGCTTTCATCTTAATATGGCATTAAAATATATAAAAGACTTGTCAAGCAATTATTTGATCAGGTTTATAATACAGACATTTAATTTTAATTTTCTAATATTCTGAAAATGTATATTTTATTTTAATGTTTAGTAGCAGATAATCTCAAAATTTATTCATTCGTTTAAAAGTGAAATTGATAAAATGGTAATAAATAAGCAGCTTTTTTAGCTATCGGGGGGGGGGGGGGGGGGGGACAAACATTTTATCTTCAAAATAAGGATGTTCATGATAGACATTTATATCTATCGTTCGCTTAATATTTCAAACCTCTGTAAATATTTTGCTTTTGCAAAAATAAGTCTTCATTTTAAGCTACCATTGTTATTGTTTACTTTTCATATCAGCAGATGTGCCAAAACATTTCAGTTTTTTAGCTTGATGAAAAGAAATTGAAAATAATTTATTTTACTTTTATTAGGAAGGTTACTCACTTGATCTTTTATTGACAATATGACCATTGCAGTATCCAAGCATGCAGCTGGCATAAGAGGATCTCGCGTTTTTGGCTAATAGTTTGTTTACATTCTGTCACCGAGAAAATGTTTGAAACACCTGTTTTTATTGGTTCTTGAGGGTAAAAAGGTGCCAATCGCAGATAGCTTTACAAAACCTATTAAATGTTTTTATTATAATTATTAATTAATGTGCAACTTTCGAATCCAGAACTTTCATGATTTCTAAAGTTTTAAAGATCATTATAATAATCATGCAGAAATTAAGTTGCCCCCCCCCCAAATGTTATAACGAAGTTGAACGATAATGTTCATCGGCCCACGGCCTAAAACTAATGTTATATACGCCATGTCCCAAAAGTTTAAACAGTCAATAAAATTTGCATTAACATAAAAAGTAATAAGGTACAATTAAAATTCGTGAGATAGGTAATAAATAAAAGCAGTTTTGCTGATATACGCATATAAATTATGATCAAAGGTTTGAAATTATAAAATATACATTAAATTATATAAGAATGTGCTGTCCCAAAACTATAGACACTGTAATTTTTTTTGGTTTTACATTTATAAAAGTAACTAAACTTACTTTTAATAAATAATTGTATTGCCACGACACTTTATAACATCAAATACATGCTGTTCCATAGAATTAACTAAGCATTGCATTACAAAAAGAGGTATTTCATACCACTCTTTGTCAATTGCAATTTAAGTCATTTACACATGTATATTGCTTTCCATTTTCCTATATTTTACGAGGATCCCCCATAAGTTCTCCATGGGATTCAAATCTGGACTAAGTGCTGGTCAGTCGAATAGTATGATATTGTTTTGCCTAAACCATGTTTTCGATTATGTGGAGGTATGGATGGATGCCCCATCCTGTTGGAAAATACAGTCCGGTCCTGCTAGCAAATCCATAATTGGCAGTAAATTGGTACATAAAATACCCTGATGATCCTCGGATTACATTTTTCTGTCCATAAATCCAGGAAATGTTTGGCGGTTGAAAGAAAATCCTCTACAGGCCATTGCGGATCCTCTGCCTTGTTGCTGGCTGAAACAGTTCTTGGGTTCTTTTCTTAGGTTATGCCAGAAAAATTTATGACCATCAGGGCCGTCTGAATTACATTTCTTTTCATCACTGAAGACGACAGAAATCTATTTTTAGGGTTTCGTTCATCTCGCGAAACCCTATTGCTCCCGCTCCGTTGTCTGTCTGTCACAGAGTCATTATCGAAAACTATGTAACTGACAGAGTTGAAACTTTGTGTATAAATGAGAATATCAGCTGTAAAGAGCTGAAAATATTAAAATTTGAAAAATTTGTATTTTATTAAATAGAGATAAAAAACCAAAATTCTAACAGCCTTTTCCTATTAAATTTAAACATATTTCATTATAGCAGATGCCAAAAATTAAAAATCCACGAAGAAATTCTTTCTACAACAATTAATTTTTTATCAGAAGATTTCCACGTGAAAAATGAAATAAAAAGTTTCACCAAAGATTGACGTCATAGTCGTAATAAAACGAAAAATGTCTAAGATTTCTCAATAATACAAGGAGTATGTGTAAGTACACAAAGCAGATTAATATTACGTCATTAGAGAATTATAACGAAAATCTGACGTCATATGGGAAGTTTACCTAATTTTTCAAATGTTTGAGAATAATACAAAGCGAGTATCAATATAAATAATAGAGAATAGTAAATATATGAGTTTGAGGTTTGAGAAACATTGAATCGTGATAAAAATCAGATTATGGAAATATTCGCATATTTTAACATTTTGAAGGTGTACAATCTGTTTAATTTTGAAATTATTTTTTTAAATATTGCATTTAGTCCGTATTGCGGATATTAGTATGACAGAATATAATAGCGGGCTTGGCCCGCTATCCGGCTGGTTTAGATATTTGAAAAAATAGACCGGTAAATTTTTACTTTATAAAAAAACATGACTTTTTTTTTTTTTTTTTTTTTTTTTTTTGCTAAATGAAATTTGTTTGAATTTATTTAAGAAAGGATAAAGTGTTTTGAAAGGAATATTAAACGAAACCCCTTGAGCGATCTTCGATCACACTTACCCACTTGTTATGATATATGCTTTCTAGCCCACTTTACACGTGCATCTTTGTCTCTACTTTAAGCAAGGTTTTGCTTTCATTCTCCTGTAAACAATATTTGTTGAAGCTTTAATTCTTCTGTGTACAGTACTTTTTGAAATTCTGGAAATTGATGCAATTTCAGATAAATTATAAACTGAAGCCATTTTTAATAACATTCTATCATCACGTAACATTGTTTTCTTTGGTCTTCCTACTCACTTTCTAGTATTCCATGTTCCACCTGATCTCAAAACTCTATAAATACTGCTCAAGGATCTCTTTATTCTTCTTGATATTTGTACAGGATTTTGTCCTTGCACTTTTAAATGAAAAATCTTAATAATTTCATCTTTAGAAATTTCTTTAGAAGGTGGCGTTTTTATCAGAATATGCATGAAATGTCTTTTCCGAATCACAAACAAAACAATACATTGAACTTTTTGGATTCCACAAAATTTCAATAAATTATTATGCTAAAAATACAGTAGACGATATTTCAATTAAAGGGAAAAATTATTCTGCATTTATAGAAGCAGACGAAATTTAAAATATTTTATTTTGTGAACAAAAAAGTAAAAGAAAACATGTAATGCTGTATTGTGTCTATACTTTTGGGACATCGCATTGTTATATAATTTAATGTATATTTTATAATTTCAAACCTTTGATCATAATTTACATGTGTATATCAGCAAAACTGCTTTTATTTATTACCTATCTCACAAATTTTAATTGTACCTTATTACTTTTTATGTTAATGCAAATTTTATTGATTGTCTAAACTTTTGGGACACGGTGTAGAGCAGTAGTACCCACTAGAGATGAGATGGGTTTGGACTCAAAGTGGAAATTTTATTTATTCACAAATTGAGAAAAAAAGAAAGAACCTTGCTATTTGAGAAATAACAATATAGCCTTAAGTTTTTTAAAGTGTTTTACAAACTTTTAAAAATAAATTTGAAAAGGAATTGAATTGTTATTAATGGAATGTAAGCAGAAATAGTCTTGATTCTGAAGCCTTGGCATGGTCAGTGTTAGTAGCATAAAGAAACCGTGTGATATCCCTTGTCTACCTCTTTCTGTTTCAAACCCTTTTTCTGAGTTACTGAAAAACAGAACTCATATTTCTGCCACAGTTGTACAATGACATTTTAAAATAAGAATTGTGATTTTTATAGATTTCTGCCAGTGGCTGGGTATAAATAATATAAATTTTTTAAATCGGATTATCAGGTATGTAGAAATCACGAAATGTCGTCATGGGAGAATGTTTAGGATTAATAGTTATTTCTATGTAAGAAGGAAGAGGTTTTTAAATTTGAAAATTAATTGAATATAAATTTTGAGATAATTTTAAAGTGTTATTAAAATTTTTCCTATTGCATATTTTCAGTATTGGGCTCTGATGGCACAAAATGTTTCGGGCTGGGATTTCGAATTGTCGGGATCGGGCTCCGAGAAGAAAAAAAGTAGTCTGAAGTCATGTCTACTGTATGTATATAGTCCTTGTCCTGTCTCATAAATTAAAAATATACCCAATCAACGTGTTCCAATGCCGGACTCCCGAAAAATATTTGGATGACAATCTTCATTTTTACAAAGATAAAATTAATACATTTAAATTTTTACTAAGAAATGAGCAAATTTAAATTTTGATTCAGAAATATGAAAACTTTAAATTTTCGCGTTAAGGTTATATTAAAGATCGATAGATGTCAGCACCATACATAACACTTGAATCTTAACTTACAGAATAAAGCATAGCCTACCACGATTCGCGGGACTCTCCGCTGTAGCGTTGCGCATCATCGTAGGCTCCAGTAAAGAGTCTTGTTGTTTACTCTGATGGTAACTAGAGGGCAGGGATGTGGGATTGCTGTGCATCATTGTTTTTGAATTTGAACTGAATGTGATTCATCAAAGCTGCGAATTTCTAAAAAATATGTAAAAATAATGATTTTAGCTCAGAAAAGTGGCTAATTTTATTAACTAGTGATTCATATGATATAAACGACAATGTATTTTTACTTAAGGCGGTTCTCAAATTTCCTTCTCAACGCAAAACTTTCTGACACATTTTCCGACTCATTTTTAAGAGTAAAGGCAAAAAATTGGCAGAACTGACTATTGAAGCGATTTGGAATAGAATGGTGTTTTCCATTTTTCGATACACAAATAACTTATCAAGTTATAAACAATTGTTTCACATGACGGCTGATTTTTCTCCTTTCCCGCGTTGTCGCGTGAAGAAAGTTGGTTCATTGGCAGTGTATTTTCTAAAGTATCTTCTGCCTTTACTAGAAAAATAGAAAACACCATTCGGTAACGTAATTTCTGAATAAGAACACCTCAGGGCCCGCTTAAGACATAAAAAGTAGAGGAAGCCCGACATTACTCAGAAGTATCCCCCCCCCCCCCCACCTCCTCTACCAATTGCTTTGCTATTTACTAAATCCATTTTTTGTATGCTGCAATAATTTGAAATTTGACCAACAAAATTTCGAGTATAGAGATACGGAGACGTGGCTCCAGGAAATGCCCCTCAACTCCCCCGCTGAGTGCCCGAAAAGTAAAGTTTCTGTGTAACGAAAAAATGCGATTTTATCAAAATCTTTGTGACCTAGGATAATCGCTATAGTTTTCCTGCAAGGTTTAAATGAACTACTACCCCAATTTTTTCACAATTTCTTTCAGTAGATTCGTAAATTGGTGGGGTGTGGGGGATACCTCTGAAAATATAATACCCAAAATTAAAACAAATATATTTTCGAGCTCGGTGTTATGAGATCTTACGAACGATACCCAAGGCACAGCGCCTGGTTGCAGAATACCCACCGCATTCCCAGAGCCTGATTATCCAAAAGGCGTGTGAAGCATATGCTTCCCGTCTAAAATTTAAAAGGGGTCCCAAAATAACTGTGAAAAGAGCCTCTAATTTCTATTTTCATTTTTTTACATTGTACTTTTAATTTTTTTGGAAAATAAAGTAAATATACATCAGATTGAAAAACGGAAAGAAAAAGTGTTTAATATTTTAGAAAAATGGCAACTTTGATATCCCTAAATAGATTTTTTAAAACTATTGAACATGCATTTTTCCGTTTTTCAATACGATGTATATTTCTCGAGTTATTCGAGCGTTTCCACCAGACATTGCAATGGTAACGATTCTCAAAGCATTGCACTCGATTACAGCGTCATCTACAATGTTTCGAAGAATATGTTCAATACAAAAGTTACGTATTTTTTCCCGTAGAATCCGAATCTGCAATAAAAAATGGGGGTCATCATTTAAGATTTCAACGTTGCCCCCCTTCCCCCTCCCGGAGGGCAACTTTCATATCCCTTAAATAGATTTTTCAAAGGCATTTTGCCGTTTTTCAATCCAATGTATATTTCTCGAGTTATTGGACCGTTTCCAGACTTTTCGGACACCCTGTATATATATATACAGTGGAACTTCCCATTAACGAAGTCCCTATTTTACGAAGTTTTCTACTTAACGAAATTTTCTGCAGAACTTCGACTTTGAACACCATTGCCATATAAATTAATCTCCATATTACGAAAAATATATTCTATATAACGAAGTTTATTCCACATTTGTACTTGTACAGAATTCAAACTAAGAGGTTGCTGTTGTGATGGATATGCGAATTTATTTTAGCGGATTGTAAAGAAAATGAACACATTAAAATAATTTCCATTCTGCTTGGTGCTAAATAAAACATTTTTTTTCACACTAAGAAAAACACTTGTTATCATTACTCTCCCACAGAGAGATTCCAGCGCGGACAGTTGGAGGAAGTCAAAAGCCCCTTTTTACATTCAATGATATAGAAGATGCAGTGACGCAATGTCGTCAGATATGCATCGAAGCAAAATATATTAATTAGAGTTAGAAAGTTACCATTCTGAACTTCCATTGCTAAGAGACAATTGCTTTGTACATCCACAATAATGTGCTTCAAAATGCAAATCGAAGAACATCAAAGTTATTTGTGTTCCTGCCAATACACAACTTCTAAACTTCAGCCATTAGTCTAAGAGGAATAATAAAAAATCTTGAAGTACATTATCGAAAAAGACAATGTAGTGAAAACATTAGTTTCAGAACCTGTGTATCAGTGCTGATGAAAGCTTGAGCCAAAACCTGGGAATGTGACGTGATTTCATCGACAGTACACAACTGTTTTGTAAAAGACGGCTTCATAATTGACCTGTTTGTTATATCTGAATGAAAAATTTCATGAATTTAAGTTGATTTCTATTTAACGAATTTTCTTCATAACGAAGTTTTTAAGTGTAACAATGAGACTTCGTTAAATGGAAGTTTCACTGTATATATATATATATATATATATATATATATATATATATATATATATATATATATATAATTATAATATCTATGAATTTCAAAAAACATATCAAGTTCTATTCTACATAAATCTCCAAAGAACTTCTATATATATATATATATATATATATATCGAACGAACGAAATAACGAAGAGCGTTATAGCAGATGGTTCCCCCAAAAAATGCATCATCTTATTCCAAAACCCATTTTAAAAATAAAATTGCTTCCCTACTATATGTATGACTTCATTCTGACATGCATATACAGTATCCAATATCCAAATATCTATAAGAATAAGAAATTTATATACCCTTAGAAACAATAAAGATAAAATTGCCCAGCTTTCACTTTTGTGCAAGACAAATGCATCAAATTTTATTATTACAAACACATGAGATACTTTTTAACACTTTCCAATATAGTTGAAAAGTGTTTATGAATTAGGTTTGTCTGGTGTCTGTCTTCCCGTGCTCTAACTCGCGTAAATATATCCGGATACTCATGCAATTTATATATGTTATTGAGATTTAATATCGCATGATCGGTATTGAAAATGAAGTGTGTAGCACTTATACTTTTTTTACAGGGGCACTCAAAAGAAAGCTGTTACATTATGGTCTATAATAAGGAAAAATCCTTTGCAGTGCATTTTAATGATGTGACACTATTTCAAATATATTGAAATTGGTATACATCACTGAAATACACTACAAGATGCTTACTATCGAACATGGTACGTATAGCACTTATAATTAGTTTACAGAGAAACTGAAAAGAATTCCATTACATTATGGTTTAATATGGAAAATCGTTTGCGACGCATTTTAATCATATTACACTATTACAAACATAAATGAAATTGATATCCATTTCTGAGATACACTAAGACATGCTTTCTGTACAATATGGAGTCAAAAGCTTTTTTATTTCATATACAGTGCCATACAAAAGTATTCTTTTACAAAATTGTCTATGGGAAAAAACTGTTTGCAGCATATTTTAATTATGTTACGCCATTTCAAATATAATAAAATTGATATACATTATTGAGGTTTACTAAAAGATACCTGTTATGTGCATAGCATTTATCGTTCATTTACAGGGACACACAAAACATTTCGGGTACAGTACTGTGTCCGATGTATTGTTTATAAGCCATAATTGGAAGTGGGATTTTAGTAAGGTATGCGTTTAACTAATTTTTGGAATGCTATGATGTATGTGTAAATGCTACAGATCATGTACAGGGCTACACAAAAAAATTCGTAAGCATTACGGTGCATCAGCGTAAATTGATTAAAATGTGTTTTTAATCGAGTTATGTAATATTTTGAACGTGAAATATATTTAGTGTACCAAAAAAGATTTGTAGAATATAAATAAAATCATATACAGGGCCACGCAAAGAACTGAATACATGGCTGCTTATGTATGATAATTTCTGGAAGTGTGATTTCAGCGTGTATTTGCCAGAATTAAACTACAGCTTAATATGTGGCGTGTATAAAAATCTTAAGGTAATATACAGGGCTGTACAAAATAATTAAAGTATGTTTCCGTCTATTGGTAGAAACTGCTGAAGATAAATTTCCAACTGTGTTATGTGTTTTATTACTAAACTAAATTGTAGCATACTATAGAGTATATATAAATTATATACAGGGCTGCAGAAAAGAATTGGAGTACTTTTCCGGCTGTGGATGGTAATTGCTGAAATCTGGTTTTCAAATGTGTTTTATGTTTTTCTGAAATGTTTACTTAGATACCTTATTTACCTTATTATACAGCGATGTTATGTTAAAGTATTCTGTTTGGGTTGGAAAGTGTTTCATAATCAATGCTTGGTGCATGATTTTTTTTTCTTTTTAATGGTAAAACTAATCGGGTTTCTCCATTAAAAAGAAATAAATAGCAAAAAACAGAAAGAAAGAAAATTGCTTTATTGTGGCAGATTTTATTGACGCTTCAGTATGCATAAGCGTGGAATGAAGAAGTCATTTTGACTCCTTGTCGGGCTAAATAAAGGGGAAATTACCCTGAAGTGGTGCATTTTATCTTTAAAATACGTGGAATTTGTTGAAACAATCTAAGCTAGTATGTGGAACAATGCGATTTCAAGGAGGGGTCAAAAGAACTCCCAATACTTTTAATGGAGGGGATAGGAGTTATTATTCCATTTTACGGTTAAGATAAATAAGCACTCTTTAATTTTTAAATTATCTTCGTTTTAAATAGTCTTATTTTTTTTTATTTGTGGGTATCTAATGCGTTATATTAAATTCGTTACAAAACGTACCTATCCGACAAACTCATTTTATGAGCAGTGGTTGAGGCTGGGCGTTATTATACCTGTTATTGTCAATTCTAAGATTTTATTATGACGCCATAACTCTTTTACCAAACTCTATGTAAAGAAATGTTCAACATACTTAAAAAACCCACTTCGCAAAATTACCTAACTGTGGTGCCAATTTAACGGATGTTTTTTTTTTTTTTAATTCAGAAATTCCGAATTCATACCAAAAATTCAGAATTGTAAATTTTGCTATGTTTAATGACAGATACTCCATGTATAAATGAAACGAAAATTTATATCAGGAATTTCTGAATTAAAAAAAATCCACTAAATTGGCAACACTGCAATGTACAGGTCTTTGAATTCTGTTCAAGTTAAGTTGAACAAGCTATGTCCATTTTCCATGATTGGAGTTGAATACATACAATGTATTTACGTAACAACCCATAGAGTTAACATAGACTTTTTCTACATTTTATATATCACGGCACAGTTCATGCTAATTAAACCTGCGTGGCACACTTAAGTTATAACAATACATAACAAGAACAAAAAATCATGCGCCAAGCATAGATTATGAAACACTTTTCTACACAGCCAGAAAACTGTAACGAAACTTCACCGTTAAATAAGGTGAAAGAAGATATGTAAGAAAACAGTTTAGAAAACACATAACACATTGAAAACTACAGTTTTCGAAATTACCTTCCAGTGTCAAAAAAGTAGACGAATTATTTTGTGCAGCCCTGTATATGATCAATAGATGTGGATATATAGTATGATAAAATTTAGTTCAGTTAGAATAGTCACATTTAGTAATTTTCGCCAATCGATGGAAATGCACTCGAAATATTTTGCACAGCCCTGTATATTATCTGAAGACTTTTGTACACACCACCTGTTAAGCTAAAAGGCAACTTAAAACTCACTTGCAGCAATTACCAAACGCAAACGACAATGTATCTTTTTTTTTTCGTAGCCCTGTATATGAATTTATTTATATTCCACAAACTTCTATTAGTCTACTAAATATAGTTCAGCAGGATAATGCGTAAACACAATTAAAAACTACCCTTTAGCAATTCATTCCTATAGTCTGTAGTACTTACGAATTTCCTTGTGTAGCACTGTATACGGTCAACCGAGTTTATAAACACACACGTACTATGAAAAAAAAAGTTAAAAATGCAAACCAAAGTTGAAAAAGCACTTATCACACATAGACTGTAAATATCGCACATGTACTGTAACCAATATATTTTGTGTGTCCCTGTAAATGAACGCAATGCACACAAAAGAGCAATTTATAGTGCACCTCAGTAATGCATATAATTTTCATTATGTTTGAAATAGTGAAATATCACTAAATTGGACTGCAGACGTTTTTTTTTCCATATAACGATGTGTAAAAAAATTCTTTTGTTTGAGCCTGTAAATGAATAATAAATGCTTTGCGCCCCAAAGTCTACAAAAAGCATGTTTTAACGCGCTTCATAATTATATATCAATTTCATTATGTTTTAAATGACGTAGCGTCATCAAAATGTGCTTGAACCGATTATTCTCCATTGACTGTAATGTAACGGAATACTTTTGACTGTCCCTGTAAAAAAACTATAAGTGCTACACTCTTCTGTTGAAATAGGAAACATGCTATAGTAAACGACAATAACATAGAAAAATTTCAGGACAATCGAAGCATATTTACCGGAGTTAGAGCACGGACAGACGACAAACGACAGACGGCAGACAAACCGAAGTCATAAACACTTTTCAACTAGGTTGGAAAGTGTTAATAAGAGTAAAAAAAAAAGGGGGGGGGGGGTACACTTTTTTCAATTTATTTATTAATACAAATAGAAAGTACCACAACGACAAAATATTAAACAAAGAAAATAGAATTTGTAATCCTAATCCTAATAATATTATAAATGCGATTGTGTGTGTGAATGTTTGGCTGAAGTAAACGTCAAAACGAAGTATATAATGACCCTGTATCTTTGCATATAGATGGATTATAACCCAGAAAACCAGAAATGAACAAAGGCTATATTTGGTTTATTTTCTTCAAATAGTTTTCTTAATTCTAGTTTTCTTAATAGTTTTCTCAAAATTTCATTATTTTCATAGAAAATAAATGAGCATTTTTTTCGTATAAAATTTTAAAATAGTTAAATTTACTTTATCGTTGCCAATACTAAATAAAAACCCGGAATAATAATTTTTACTCAACAATTTATTTTTATTTAGACTGTGCATTTATAGAATATTTTTGTTTAATTTAATAATGGCTCAGATTGAGCTGAAACATATGTCAACAGTCTAATAAAACCTATTTTACTGTTTATAATATTTTTTTACACCTTTTAACAATTAAAAAGAAGTGTATAATTTATTTTCAATTGAAAATTTTCCCCATGAAAAATGAAAATGAAGTAAAATATTTATGAATTACACAGAAGAGGAAATGACGTCATATTAGAAATAAAACGTCCGATCTCACAAAAGACAAGTGAAATATCGTGAAAACTCAAAAAGTTACAGCAATAATTGAAATTTTGAGGAGGACAATCCCATGGGGGACAATCATATATGGGATGTCCTCCTCAAATTTTCAATTATTGCTGTAACTTTTTAAGTTTTCACGATATTTCACTTGTCTTTTTATATGAGTATTGACTATGAAATTATGACAAAAAATCTTTGCTGTAGTTCGCGTATGCGCAGTTAAAATTTATTTCATAAAAAATACCAATATCTCATCAAATATTCAATTTATTAATATTTTAATCACAGTATACTATTTCTACGATTTTTTGTCAAGTTTTTGGAAAGCGGTGTTAAATCCGGCTGAAAACTCTGCATGCTATAAAAAAAAAACCCTTTTGAATTTTTCACAGAAACGTTAACATCTTCACGAATATACGTACTATGCTTACACAAATGTTGAACAGGACCTACATAGTCATTTGCTACAGTGACAGATTATTTTTAGCATTTTCTGTTACTTGGGTGATCAAAAATATTATTTTATTACTAAAATTATTATTACTCCCCCCTCCCCCTAATTGTACTCGCGACAAAATCTTCACTGAAAAACATGAAGTCAAACATGTTCTTTACATCCTCAAAGTTCAAGAGCATTCCGGGCATTTCCTCGCGAGTTTCAGTAAGATATTCGACAAAACGTCTGAAATTGGTCACTGGCCCTTAATTTCTGGGCACCTTTGTATAACACATGTCTATTCAAATAGACAATATAATAATGAACATTTAGCAATGCATACATGTACAAATTCCACACCAAATATCACGTAAAATGCACTGTTGTAGCAGATTTCTCCCAGCGTTGTCTTTTCGTTTTACGAAGAGGGGTTCGTCGATTTCCACTATTTTCTTGGCTCTCCTAATTTCATTGGGGGCAGTTTCATTTTCGAGATTGTTTATATTATTTGGCATGAAATTTCACCTTTTGAAGAGTGAGTTATGTCAAGGTCCCTATAACAAAGAAACACTGTATTGTCTCCTATAAAATGTGATAAAGATTTGGTTAATTATGTATATTTTTAACCGACTTAAAAAAAGGAGGAGATTATCAATTCGACCCGTATGTAAGTATTATGTTGTTCACGCATAACTCTCGTAAATGGGCATCGATTTTGATAATTTTTATTTTGTTTGAAAGAGTAAGGCCCCAAGGTGGTCCCATTTCAATTTCGTCAAAATCTGATCATTAGAACAAATTATTTCAAATTTTTTATTCAAATTTCCATTATTTTATATTTCAAAAAGTACATTATTAATTATCGGGTGTGAAATGTTTTGCTTAATTAATGCATTTATTCTATTTTTAATATTACGTGAAAGAAGTCACGGGTAAAAGCTAGTAAAAAATATAACACTTCTTTATAAATTCTTTAAACTTTATAAATTAAAAATATGTATGAGCTATTCCATCTCGGTTCAGGCAGGCAAATGCGTCAAGTAACGATCATAGATTTTTTTTTCAAAAAATTACAATAGTTACAAATAAGTGATACACAAAATTTCCCAAAAGGATTTCAGATCAATAATTATCTGTAAAAAATAAATTTGCTGAATATGTCGAATATTTTTGGTACTGTGTTCATTTCGAAATAAAATGTTTTTCTAATTTTCTGAAAACTGACAATTTTATCGAGAATTTTAAAGTGCTGTAACAAGAGAGAAAAAGAATTTGGAGAGAAAATCCTTTTGGGAAGTTTTGTGTATCACTTAGTTGTAACTATTACAATTTTTTGCAAAAAAAAAAAAAAAAAAAAAAAAAAAATCTTATGATGTTCAATTGGCATGCCCTGCCTGAGTTGAGATGGAATTGCTTCTATATTAAACTTTTTACTAACTATGACTGCACTCAGCCTCAAAATTTTTTAAAACGAGAATATTTTGGTTAGGTTGAATTTTTGTAGTAAACATAGCATTTTGTAGCAGACAACTTTTCCATGAATTGTAGCCGCGCTCTCTTTATATTTATTTATTTTTATTTTATTTTATTTTTGTTGTTGTTATATGTCACAAATATTATATTGAGAACGGTAAAAGTACTTACGCTATTTTTTTTAAAAGTATTTGCGACTTCGCCCTTGCAAGAAAATCAAACGATATATAATCGATGATCTTTAAAACTTTCGCGACAAACCTTAGGATCCTTTTCATTATCTTAATCCACAACACAACAATCGCAACAACAGCAACTTATCATTATTGCTTCCCTGTTTAATTAAATTTCTTATTTGGATATTCATGTTGAGAGGGAGGAGGGGCGTGGGGAGGAGCCCTATATGACAACGGCTGTATTAATTTTCTTCGATGTCATGGACCCCACAGAACAAAATCTAGGGATGAAAAAGCTATTAGAACAGATGTGTCGGTAGTCCGCTGTCAATGCATTTATTTTTTATGGAAAATATAAACATGATAAAATAAAATAAACTTATTATTATTATTATTATTGGTCATACAGAATTGTAACAAATAAGAAATGCTAGAAATTTCATTTAAAAACGCTTCTACCGTCTTTTTTTCTTAAATGAAGAATTGAAATACAGTAAACTCTGTCTAAGGCGGAATCAAACGGGACCGAGAAAATTTTCCGCCGTAGACAATATTCCGCCTTATGCAAAACAGCCAAAATAAATAAATAAAATATATATGCGCAAGTCCTATTTTTACGTTCGTAATCTTCAGTACAGTTTTTTAAATGAAATTATACGTCTTATTAAATTTATTATTAATCTCAAAAACATTATATGAATAATAAAATAAATAGTAGTATCAATGATAAATTTCTTCCACTTTAAAAGTTAATGAAAATCATTTACCTTAACAACTACTTCATACTTCACATAGTGGCATAGTAGATTTTAAACAGTCGAAAAATAATCTTTTATCGATGCTTGTTTTGTCTTTCTTTTTACCAAGCATTTTTCAGTAGCACATTGCAAGTCCGTTATTATGGGTATCAATTCTTCATTTTTTTTAGCAAGAAATTTTTTTTCGAGATACCTAATGCTTCTCAAGGCGTCTTGATACGTTTGGATTCCTCCATTGTCTTTATGGTTTTCATAATCGTGCTCATCTTCATTTTCACTAGCACTTTCCAAATTTTGATATCGCTGAATCAAAATGTCCACAGAAGTGTTAGCTTCAGTAGTACACACTATATTGTCAGCTGATACGTATTCTTCTTCATTAATTTTTTCATTGCTGTGAACACATTTTAAGTCATCTATTAGATTTTGTAACTCATTTTCTTCCAACTGGTCAACTGATTCATAGCCATTTTTTGAAACAAAACCAGCTTTTCTAAAACAATGAACAATTTTTTCAGGCGACATTTCTGAACAGGATTTGGCAATCCATTTGACAGCATCTAAAACACTTATATTTTTTGCCATTTCGGTGGCAGAAGAGCAATTATCTAAAGACGCAATAATGGACCGCAAGAGATATTTTTTGTAATGAGTTTTCATCATTTTTATAACTCCTTGATCCATAGGTTGTGTTACTGCAGTAGTATTTGCGGGAAGAAATTGTAATTTTATATCCGATAGTTCGAAATTGGCGTGACAAGGTGCATTGTCAAGAAATAACAAAATTTTTCAATTTTCTTTGATCATACGGTTATTGAATTCAGTCAGTCATCCCTCCATTACGGCAGTCGACATCCAAGATTTTTTTTGAGATCTCCAAATCACAGGCAGTTTATCAATGTTCACATTCTTAAAACATCGCGGCTTTTGCGATTTTCCTATCACTAAGGGCTTTTCTAAACTGCCCTCCATATTCGCGCAAAGCAAAACAGTGACACGCTCTTTGAATTTTTACCACCGTGGCATTCACTTCCTCTTTTTGCAAGGGACTTAGTGGGCAAAGCACGATAAAATAGTCCCGTTTCGTCGCAATTGTATATATCCTTAGCTTGATATCCTTCCAGCAGTAGAGGAAAATTTATTTTCCATTCCTGAATTTCTTGGTCTGGGACGTCTTTTGACTCTCCGCAAACTTGCTTCATGGCAATATTGTGTCGATTAAGGAAACTCATTAACCATCCAGTAGAAGCCTTGAAATCCGCTTTACCTAATTTTTCGGCTATCTCTTTCGCCTTTTCACGCAACAGTGGTTGGGCCCAGGTATGGACAAATTTTAAGCTCTAGCGTTAGAAAACCATTCAAGTGTTAATGCATCAATGTCTTCATTTTTCACAGCACCTTTTCGCTTTCTGTTGGATGATTTGCTTTCCAATTCCTTTTCCAACTCTGTTCTTTTATAGCATCATAAATTTCTGTTTTACCGCATTTAAATTTAATACAAAGATCTTTTACAGAATATTTTTTTTCTTTTAATTTAATAACTTCTATTTTATCCCGCAGAGATAGCGTATTGAGTTTAGATTTTTAAGCCATTTTTTACTATCACTTTGTAATATCAGTAGACAATATAAAATGAGAAGAACAAATAACACGTGCAACGACCTCGTTTTCTGAGCATGTGATTTATTGAAATAAAACATACGTCACTTCGAATTCATCTTCCATCCCCTTCCCCCTCTGAAACCACACCTCATACAGAATGTAAATGATTGTAGCTTCCCCCTCCCCGCCCTCTCCCTCTCACATTAGACAAAGAGTTATGGCGATCAAATGACTGATTGCACAATGATCAGAACTCAAAATCCGAAGCAAGCAAAAAAAAGTGATATTCTTTCGTTAATACAATGAAAAAGAGAGAAATGTTAATGTATAGGGATTTTATTTTATCAATTTCTTTTTTTGAATAATTAATTGAGATAAATGTAAAAAATGTACTTGGTATGATGCTTTTTCTTTCTTTTTTTTTAAGAGGAAAAACATTTTGCTACGGATGTTGAGCATTTGATGTATGTATATCAGTTTTGAAGTTTCATAAACCAAATGCCTTTCATTTTTTAACCTTTTTTCCGTCTTATGCAAAATTTTGATTTCGATGGGACTTTAAAAACCCTTCCGTTTCCGCGTTAGGCAAATTCCGGCTTATGGAGCATGAATTAATGTTATTCCCTATGTGTTTGCCGGGACTTGAAAAATTTTCCGCGTTAGACAAAATTCCGGCTTACACAGAGTCCGCCTTAGACAGAATTCACTGTAGTTTATTATGTTTTTCATCAAGGGGGCTTCACCCACTGAAGTCTCATTTAAAATAATTTTTAACATATGACGGTAAAAAGAAAACAGAACTATTTTTTTTTTTTTTTTCCAAAGGGGCACCTCCCTGACGAAAAATCTTTAATACCTTTTTCTCTTCGTGTTTAATTGTTTAAAATCATTTGAGAGAAAAACAAAACAAAACAAAAAAAAATATATATATATATATATATTTTAAATCATGGGGGAAAAAAAAAAGAAAATTTAGTTAAATCAATTTGAAAATTCACGGGGAGGCAATTGCCCTCAATTGCTCCTACTCCCTCCTTGGGCAGTTTTTTTGGTAACGGAATTACGGTTCAGAGTAAATTTGTAAAATTTTATTGGAATTACATAAACTTTTTCTTTATCAAGTTTTGTTTTCTGCAACCACAATTAGTACACACTCTGAAATCAAAATAAACACTTAAACAATTAAAAAATATTTATAAAAATATAATAAGAATATTATATTATATAAAAAATATAATAAGAATATTATTTGGAAATTTTTAAATGCTCGGTAGTGGAATTATATGAAATCCATTTCTTGTAATTCCGTTACCAAGCATTTAAAAATCTCTAAATAACGTTTATATATATTTTTTTTTTAATTGTTGTAAGCATTTATTTTGATTTTACAGTGATTGTCCTTGCGGAAAACAAAACGTAAAAAATAATTAACTTTATATAATTCCAATATTTTTTTACAAATTTGCTCTGAACCATAATTCCGTTACGAAATAATTGTCCCCTTGAGACCTTGCGGGCACCGATGTCCCACGTATA
Organism: Maratus michaelseni; assembly: GCA_963931845.1. NCBI lineage: Eukaryota > Metazoa > Arthropoda > Arachnida > Araneae > Salticidae > Maratus > Maratus michaelseni. The sequence goes on along the minus strand of OZ007594.1, from coordinate 157,970,447 downwards.
TATAGTGGAATTTTATTTCTTAAAAACTAACTGATCTCGTACTAGTTTCAAATTTAAATGAATTTCTAAATTTACCTTTTTTGAAAGAAATATGCTGTGTTGAATTCAGACACTTTTCTCCGGGAGGGATTTCTGTGGATCCGGGGGGGGGGGGGGGGGGAATTGCACTTTTTAACCATTAAAAGTATAAAATTTCAAATCTTCCGAGGGGGGGGCATTTCAAAGCTCCGGGGAGGATGTCCCCCCGGGCTACTCCCTGAATTCAACACTGAATATGCTAGTAACAGATATGATTTATCGTTGTCAGAACATTTATTCCCTGATTAGGAAGTAAAAAAATATCACTCTCTTCTCACATTCTGCATTTAGAGACTTTTACATGTGGCCCTTTTTTCCCCCCTCTTTCTCTCAAATTAAGTGTGTCGCATCATTCCTCATCCTTATTAAATGTATGACAGCTGTTGCAAATTCAGCTTTTATATAAGAATGGTACCCTACAAACCAAGGCCGTCCTGAATTGGAAATAATCGATTTTTACGAGGTTCATCGAATGGAAAAGAGCATTTACAGGATGCAAGCGGTCAAGATAAATAGCGGAAGGAACAAGAACTTTGAAAAAGGAACTTCCTCGTGTATTTGATTTAAGCCATCTGGGATTTTCGGACTGCCGAATTTAAAGAGATACTGATGCAGAAAAATTCTTATTACTTGGGTGATGTTATGCTTTTTTTATTTTTTATTTTTTAAAGTGAATAAAGTTTTATTATTACTACAAAATGGCAACATAGTTTTGCCGCACACACTCTTGCTGCTGTAAAAGTAGTTTTACAGGCATTTGTGAATAATGAGTATAATACGTACTAGCCGATATAGAAATTGACTTATCGATTTTGGGGGTGAGATTCAACGCCAAACACGTTTTTAGAAAAGTCTACTACGATCTGTTGCCATATTTTCAAGAATGTTCCAGATTGCCAGTGATGACGTCACAAAATTTTCAAAGAAAAAGGTATTTGATTTGTCACTGTGTTTGTGCCATTGTTCTCCGTGTTACAAACCTCAGCGATAACTTGCATTCTGCGTAGAATTGGGACGAACAGAGCATTTAGTGAGTGAATTTCTAATTTCTGTGATATTTTTTTCTGTTCTTATGCATTTTGTCGTACGAATTGTGATCAATTGTATACCAATGGGGTGCTAGCAAGGAATGGTGGGGCGGATCCAACTCTACATTTAAATGGGTTAGATCGTGACTCTTTTTTAAAAATTTCCATAATAGTTGAAAAGTGTTTATGAATTAGGTCTTCTTTCCATCTGTCTACCCGAGCTCTAACTCGCATAAATATACTTGGATTGCCATGTAATTGATATATGTTGTTGACATTTGCTATGGCATGTTCAGTATTGAAAATGAAGTGTGTAGCTTTTATAGTTCATTTACAGGGACGGGACACTCAAAAGCATTCCGTTACATTATGATCTATGGAGAAAAATCATTTGCGGTGTATATTAATGATGTTACCCTATTCGAAACACAAATGAAATTTAAATGCGTTATTAAGGTGCACTACAAAAAGGTTACTTTAGAATATATTAAGTGTAGCACTTACAGGACACTCAAAAGAATTTCGTTATATTATGGTCTATGAGAAAAAATCGTTCGAGGTATATTTTAATGATGTTACACTTTTACAAACATAATGAAATTCATATGAATTCATGAGGTGCACTAAAATATGCTTTCTGTAGTGTATGGAAAGCAAAGCAATAACCATTCATTTACAGGATCACACAAAAGAATTTGGTTATATAATGGTTTACGAGAAAAAATTGCTTGCAGAGTATTTTAAATTATGTTCCACTATTTCAAACATGATGAAATTGATATACATTAATGAGGTTTAGTACAAGAAGCTTGCTGTAGAATATGATGTTCATATCATTTATCGTTCATTTACAGGGACACACAAAATATGTCGAATACAGTACTATATCTATTAGGGATAATTGCTAGAAGCGCATTTTTTGACATGATATGTGTTTTTAAGTTTAATTTAATTTTTGTATACTACGTGGTGTGTATAAATGCTATAGATCATATACAGGGCTACACAAAAGAATTCGTAACCATTACCGAGTATGAGCGTAAATTGCTTAAAGGTTTTTATAATTGAGCTATGCATTTTCAAGCATTTTGAAGCTAAACTATATTTAGTATATACTTTGTGAGATGTTTGTAGAATATTGGATAAAATCATATACAAGGCCACGCAAAGAACTGGATACCTGGCCTATCCTATATGGCCACCTTTATAATGATAATTTCTGGAAGTGTGATTTCACTATAGTTTTTAACGTGTTTTTGTCTGAATTAAATGTTAGCTTAATATATGTCGTGTATAAAAGTCTGCAGGTAATATACAGGGCTGTACAAAAGAATTCAAGTATGTTTCCGTTTGTTGGTAGAAATTGCTGAAGGTGAATTTTCGCCGGTGTTATACGTTAGAATATATACAAATCTATAGTTCATACACAGGGTTGTATAAAAGAATTGGAGTACCTTTCCGGCTATGGGTAATAATTGCTAAAATCTTGTTTTCAAATATGTTATGCATTTTCTAAAACGTTTGATCAGGTATCTTATTTAGATTATTAAACAGCGAAGTATTTTAAAATATTCTGGAAGTGTTGAAAAGTTTTTCATAATCTATGCTTGACGCATGATTTTTCTTTCTTGTAACAATATTCTGTCAGTGGTGAAAGTATTTTCTAATCTATGCAGGATGCATGTTTTTAACACTTTCCAACGTGATAGTTGAAAAGCGTTTATGAATTCGGTCTGCCGTCTGTCTGTCCGTGCTCTAACTCACGTAAGTATATTCGAATTGTCATGCAATTGATATATGTTATTGAGGTTTACTATGGCATGTCCGGTATTGAAAATGAAGTGTGTAGCACTTATAGTTTTTTTACAGAGACATTCAAAAGAATTTCGTTACATTACGGTCTATGGGGAAAAATCATTTGCGGTTTATTTTAATGATGTTACACAATTCCAAACATATTAAAATTGTTATATATCACTAAGGTGCATTACAAGAGGCTTACTATAGAACATTGTGCGTTATAAACTCATCGTTCATTTAGAGAGACACACAAAAGAATTTGGTACTGTCTGTTAGCAATAATTGCTGGAAGATGGGTTTTGAGTTGCTGAACGCGTTTTTAAATTTAACTCATTTTTTGTATATTACTTGGTGTGTATAAATTCTCTAAATCATATACAGAACAGCACAGAAGTTCTCGAGTAAATTTTCGTTAATTGGCGGAAATTACAGAAGAGGAATTTTAAACTGTGCGGCTAGTTTCCTCACAAAACTAAAATTTAGCATTCTATGTAGTATATATACAAATGTATAGATCGCATACAGGGCTGCACAAAATAATTCAAATATTTTTTTCCCGAATATTGTTGGTAATCCCTGAAATTGGATTTTTAACTATGTTATGCGTTTTCCAAATTTATTTATGTAGATATCATCTTTCACCGTATTAAACGGTAAAGATTTGTAAATTTATTTTGTAAGTGTTGGAAAATGTTACATAATCTATGCTTGATGCATGATTTTTCGTTCTTGTTTTATGTAAGCACTCGTACAATTATTGTTTTTTTTTTTTTTTTTCTTTGCACTCTTTTCTTTCTTTCTTTTCAATCATAATTATCTTGAAATAGACGCTTCCAGTCCACGCGCATTAATGGCATTCATACTAATTCTAATGCAGGCATTATCATTCTGCGACCTACGCCCGAGTCCATTGTATTAATTATGAAGCATATTAATTTCGAAAATTGAATTTGTGGAGCATACATGTTACGCAGTAAGGTACGAAGTGAATTATTTTTGGAAGAGGCGAAGAAGTAAGTCGCTAGAAAATAATCTATAATATAATATTTACTTTTTTCTGTAAGGCCGGACTACTCTTTAAACGGGACTGAAAGATTGTATTGATTGTATATGTACCCCGTTGGTAAGAAAATTTTGGGGGACCTAAATTTCTTCCTGAAATAATCAACAAAAAACAATAGAAAACAAAGCAAGGGTTTTTTCTAAATTCCTACTATTAGCTCACACTCCTCTATATATATCTTGTTGGAATTTTCAATCGTTAATAAAATATTTTCCATTCATCCATTCAAGTTCAAATAAATTTTGTAAAACTTGTACTGGATGACACTGGATGTTAATACAGTTTTTTCATATATTAATTCATTCATTAAATTAAATTAATTAATTTTAATTTTTATATGGGAGAAAAAAATGTTTCCCATTGTTTTCATAAATGAAATGAAAGATTTATCTCACATGAGTGATGCCAACAAAAACATAAAATACCGCAACGATGATTATAAAATAATGTTCAATAAAGATAACGGGTTTATTTTATATATTTATGATTAAAAAGTAGGAATTGACTTTTAAATTTTTTTTTATATTACTTGTTTTTTTTAATTACTTTCTTGATAAATACACAATATTTGCACACATTGTCTCCAAAATTATATGCATCTTTTTTTTTAATTGTATATTTGCATACTCACAGACATACTTACAGATCTTACAGACTTACATACATACCTACATGTAACAACTTTCAACACATATAATAGTTATAGTAACTTTTTTGATATACAAATGAAAGGAATAATGGCATGCGGTATTATTTTTAATCGTCATTCAATTAAAAAGCTTATTAAATCTATTAAGTTAATGCTAAAGTTCGTAGTCGAAAAAAAAAGTCTTTTTGTTCCATTGTTAGAGACAGACTCTTATAAGAATCATAGCTAAGCGCTGTCCAATGTGCAAACCTTTTGAGGCGTTAATTTCCTGCGCAAAGCCTATCTGCATTGTGATTTAAGGTCGGAACTGTTTTTGTCCATACTACTGAATTCAAGAGAATTCACAGATAAGTAATGTATACAGTTCAGGAGCTGGACCGAAGGGGCATCCCCCCCCCCCTCGGAAGATTTGCAATTTTATGTTTAATATTGGCTTAGAAGTGCAATTCCTCTCCCAGAACGCCGCATTGTATACACGGAGCTGCAGAAATCCCCCCCCCTCCCCCCGGATAAAAATGTCTGAATTCAACCCTCCATGTGACAAGTCCGATGTGTAACAAATCCGAACACCCAGAGATAGCATACTTCATTAACTGTTAAATAAGTAACACAAAAACAATAAAAAAAGTTTTTATATACAAACTGTCTACAGGTTTCGGCTTCACTGAAGCCTTTTTCAAGACAAATGAGAATATTCTACAGTTGCACGATCTATAATAATTCAATGATTTAAAACGCCATCAGTTACCTTTTTCGCGTTCTTACTCGGATTACTCGCGTTCTTTTATTTTATTTTTACTTTGATGTTTTGTTTTGTCTTTTATACTCGTAACCATGGAGTAACTCAACCCATAATTTTGGTAAGTTACATGAGGCTGTATCGTTACATATTGAACTTTTACGTGTTATATTTTCAGTAGTTTCTCTTATATTGCATGGATAGTAATGTAAATTAGGTGGAAAAATTATTTTTCTTTCATTGAAATTTATTTGGTTGACTTCTTCTTGATATGATCTTGAAAGGGCTGTGATTTTTGTATTATGTTTTATGTCAGCTATATTTCTGTTTTCCTACAACTAAATTTCTTTCTAGTTATGCCAATACAATAATCCTTTGATCCACCGGTTTTAATAAAAGGTATTTCATATACACCTGAATAATTTTCGAAATGAACTGGGTCAATTTTAGTGCAAATGATATCCTTTACTTTGGAGGGGTTTCGCTGTTAAGCAGATGTTGAAATGTTTAAGATTTTATTTTAATTTCTCAAAAAGCTTGGAAAATATGGAAGAGTATAAAGTTTTTTTTTTTTGTAGTTGTTTAATTAAACTTGTTTTTAGAGTTCTTATTATTGACAATATCCAGGATTAGTTTATTACTATGTTGTACCTTAAAACAACACTGAAAGAAAAAAAAATAATGTTGATTTTACGGTATAATACTGGCATCTCAGCTGCCAGTATTATTCCGTAAAATCAACATTAAAAAAATAATTTTTTTCAGTGATATTATTAAAAGCAATTCTACGGATATTATCTAATTCGTTATCTAAATCATTTTCGATGCATATTAAAAAGTCTCGTTTTATGAAAAATCTATAGGACTAAATAAATTGTATACGAAAATAAAGAATAGGCATTATTTGCTTGCCATGCGTTTTCTGAAAATAGATCTGTCGATAGATTAGTTTGTTCTGGTTAACATCACATCGAGCGGTTTCTATTATGTTTAGTTTCAACAGTGAATTTAAAGTTATTATTCTTTGAATTCAAGTGATGTATAAAAATGTCAAAGACACGTGTGTGTGTGTGAGGGGGGTGGGGTTAAGTTAAATGTACTAAAAACTTATAATAACTTATAACTTTGCGATAAGGGTTTAATTTTTGCACTCCATAAAAATATGACTTTAATACTGGGGAAGGTGTATCTACTTGTCGCTGACTTTTTTTTCTTTTTTTTTTTTTTTTTTCTTTTTTTTTTTTTTTTTTTTTTAAAGTGGTGTGTTATAAATTATCTTAGAAATTTGTGTCATGCGAATGCGGCAATAGTTAGAATTATGACACAGTTATTTTATTATTACCAAGGTTTTTTTTTTCTTTTATATATGTATATGTTTAAGGGAATGCTCAATTTGTCTGAAGAAAATCACCATTTTGACATGTCTTTGAGTGATTTCTACTAAAAAATATTTTGAAACTATCAAAATTATCAAAGATTTTATTAAAATTTATCAAAATTTATTATTATTATTAGTATTCTCCTTCTTAGTTTCACAAAATACTTAGAGGGATGCGTCTCCTCTCAATCACCCTGAAAATAAAACCTCGTTAATACTATAACATAAATTACTAAAAACAGCAGTTACAAGAAGCATTACGACAGACAATGGGAGATTCTCATTAATCTTGTTAAAATAACAATACCGCATTCCACAAACAGAAACAGCCTTGGTTTTTTTTTGTGTTTTACGCGAATGCGCGTACAACACCTCCACTTAGTTCATAGCTTATGAATGTATAATTCGTAACTACTACTCCCACTTTGACTCTTGTTCAAAAATAAAAAAATTTCGTTACACAGGAAGTCCTCCGAAGTTTTCTGTGTGAGTTTACGATCCATTCATTCAGAGTACTGTCTTCACTTCGAAGTAGAGGCTCGAGTTTGGCGCGTGATTGCTCATCTTGGCAAAAATATATCAGCGATCTTCCACAAAAAGTGAGTCATCTTCGAAGGAGTCTCTCGTTCAGTTGATGCAATTGAACAGCTGGAAGAAAACCACATGACTGTTCAATTTAGTAGACTACACCACTCAAAACAGAGTCATAACAATTCCTAATGATTGGGAAATAAATATGTAAACCCTTTTTATCATCACCAGGCACCGATTGAGGGGACGATCGATGGACTTTAAAATTTATTTTTCATAATTTATGTTGTACCAACAATAAATTATTCGAAGTGTTCTGCATTAAAAGTTTCTGCACATTATAGAGATAATTTCGGGCTCTTTTAGGTTGATTTCGTAAGAAATACTACCTATTACATTCTCCCCTAAGTTGGAATTTTTGAAAAATTTTTGCAGATCTACGCCGATCTTCGACTCCCAGAACCCCAAAACCACCCCCAGTTCAAAACTTTATATATCTATCTATTTATCTATGTCATTTTTTAATGGACATGATAACTTCTATAATTATGCACAAATATCTTCCAAACTGATACATGAAATCAAGGGGCATAAAATCTCGGTCAAGTTCGTTAATGGACAAAATCGAACCAAGGGGGGGGGGGGGGGGCTTTTTGTGAAAACAGAAAAAACCCCATAATTTCTTAATTATGATACGTATCGAATCCATTTAAAGTTATTATTACTTCTAGGAAAAGGGTCGAAAATTCATGTATGACAGATTTTTCATATCATTAAAAATGGCCCCAAGGGGGGGGAAGGGGGGTTAGAAGAAAAAATTTCATAACTTCGTCAATTCACAAGATATCAAATCCGCTTAAATTTATTATAAATCCTCTTAATATTATATTATTAATATAATATTAAGAGGATCTTAATATTATTATAATATAAGAATATAAGAGGATCTTAATATTATTACTGCTTATTTTACTGTTTATTACTGTTAATTTTACGGTATAATACTGGCAGCTGGGATGCCAGTATTATACTGTAAAAGTGTAAAATTAACACTTTTTTTTTTTTGCAGTGTATGATTGTCTATGGAAGTGTTCGTCATTAATATGCTAATGTTATAAAAAGTACGAAAAAAATATCTAATCTCAGTCAATAATTTGCCAACGGAAGTTCGATGCAAGTCGAATTTTCTTCAGTCATTAATATTCAAAAAGAAGATTATCTAATGGATAAAAGTTATCAAATATCTGCATAAATAAAAGAAGAATCGCTTTGTTTGATATATAATTTTTATGATTATCGTTTATTTATTGGTATTGTTAACAAGTGAGAGTCTATCTATTGAATATTTATTTGTCGCGAGTGAATTATTTGTTTGTTTTTTGCAAAGGTCTTTCAATCAAGGTAATATTTTGCTTTTAATTTATGTATTACTGGCTGTTATCCATGACTTTGTTCACGTAAGATCTGATTAAGAACAAATGCCATTATCCTGTTCGAGACGTGTATCACGTATACGTGCTCTATAAAATGCGTATACGGTCATTATTTTTAATACTACTATTTTTGAATGGTAATCTCTCCCTTATTGTTGGGACACTCTCTTATCCCCCTTTCACATTAAATTAACAATTTCTCTATATAAAGTTAATCATCATCATCATGAAAGAATTTCACTTTACCTCGTTTATATAATTTTCCTAGAATTTTGCTATAAATTAAGTTTATAAAATATTAATGCAAAGTTTGGCCATGATGCATTGCGTTTCGTTTGTTAATAAAAAAAAAAGGGGGTGCTAAACTAAATTACAACAAAATGTTTGAATTACAAATAAATTTATTCAATGAGAAATCAATTATTAACAGAAACATATTAGATTAAGTGAACAGAAATGTGTGGAAAACAAATACGCTATCCGAATACTCTTTATAAATCATCCATTGAACTTGATTCATAATTAATTTATGGCCATCACATTCTTTAGTATTATCAACAATCTTTCCCTAGATACAATTTTGAATTTAACGCATGTCACTTTCCCTAGAATTCTTCATTAAAAAAAAAAAAAAAAAAAAAAAAACGTTCAACATTATCATATTGCAGAATTTCTGTGTTAAATAAGACGACCATTAGGAAATAGTGGCGTTTAAAAACAAAAAGTAATATATACGAACGCTCATCCCGAAGGGGTGTTAATTAACTCTACCTTGTTGTATAAGAATGCACGTTTGTTATAAATGTAAAAAATAATAATAATAATAATAATAATAATAATAATAATAATTAATTAATTAATTAATACGTTAAAATAACAATAAATTAAAATTAATTTATAAATTATAATTTCAAAAAGATGCAAATGAAAAATTAAACAATTTCCGACTTTAAGGTCCTTCTCTTCGTAGGTTGAGTGTGTGGGGGGAGATATACTGGTCCCAGTTTGTTTAGAATATTTGGTGAGCGCTGCAAATCAGATTGTCTTTTTTCAAATTAAATTAAAACTACTAAAATGTAAATTGAATAGTGATATTAAGTTTGTTTTATATAAGTTTAAATTAATAATGATAAAGTTTATTTATTTATTTATTTATTTATTTATTTTTAATGACATTTTTAAATTTGAGTAAATATCATTTTTTAAACATGGATATACTCAAAAATGATTAGAATCCGTTCAAACTCATTTTTGAAACATGGAAATACTGAAAAATGAGCACATAGAAGTCAGTTCATACTCCTTTTTTAAACATGGACATACTCAAATATGAGCACATAATGTTTTATTCTTGAGTGTGTGCATGTTTTCAAACTTGAGTAATATACATGTTTCAAACTTGAGTAATATACATGTTTCAAACTTGAGTAATTTTGATTTGGAGCCATTTTGACTATGCGACATACTCAGCTTTGAGTATTTTTTGCTCAGTTTTGAAAATATTGTTTTTAGAGTGTAAATATAGCGTGCATTGCATATTATGAGGCATATATACAACTTAATTTTGCTGGATGCAATTCTTTACTTTTCATCTTAGTATATATATTTTATAGATATTTTGGATAAGTTTTAATGAGTAAAGAAAAACTATGTTCTGGAATATACTTAAAACATCAAATCATTCAATGTATTCAATAAAATCTGTCAAAATGTAACCTACTATAAATAGAAACGGAATGTATAACGGAATCCTATACCTTCAGCCAATACTCAATCTGCGGCCCGGCGACCTCTTATATGCGGCCTGAGACACAAAATCATTAATCCATAATTAGAAAAATTAATTGAGATGCGCATAAAAAGTTTTTAAGACCTTCACTGTTGTTTTACATATTTTCATGGGAAGACAAAATATATTCTGTTATTTATAATTAATTTAAAATCGTGTTAAAACATCTGTAATGCCGTTTGCTTTAGTTAAAAGTTCCTTTTACATGTTAGTTCAATTTGTGCTACAGTGTTATATTACATTTATTAATCTGCAACACTAGTTAAAAATTATTCCAAATTAATTAAATTTGCGCTGTGTGAACAATGTTTTCAACAATGAAAAGAAAAGAAAAATTTTTTGCATTGAGCAAAAGACTGATTTATTAAAGAAAATCTCCTTTAGAATTTTTCCTTTAGAACTTTAAAATTCTGCATTTTTATGTTATAACATTTTATACTTATTTTATAGTTGATGCTGCTTTTTAGGGTTAAATGTTTGTCAGGGAAAAAATTGGCACCAATTTTTTTTTTATACAACAAAACTTTTTCTCAAACAATAAACTTCGCGGCCTATTTCTACAACATTTGGAATAGAAATCTACCAGGCAGTTTATTGTTTGGAAATAGTGGTGTTTAAGTTTTTTGGTAACATTTCTTCTGCGACAAACATTCAACCCTGCTGATAATATTAACTTTGTTATATTGTTTTGTTATACTTACTTTATTTATCTTACTATTTTAAGTACTCTTTTTTTTTTTTTTTTTAACTTTTTTAAGTGTGTTGCGGCTCGCCGAGTGAAAAATAAGGTTGAGTGTGGCTGCCTTAAACAGAAAATCTCCATGGTCCTAACGAAAATAATAGAATGAATTATAACAGACAGATAATATCCTACAGGGTAACCGGAAAAAAGTAGCGGAAAAAAAGTGAACGGAAAAAAAGTGAGCGGAAAAGAAGTAATCGGAAAAAAAGTGACCGGAAAAAAAGTGACATGGAATTGATAAATATTGAACTTATTGATAAATAAGTGTTAAAACTAACGAGGTAACAAATGGCTGATTTATATTATTCCCGTAGGCAAATATTTCCTGTAAATATTTGTGAATGCTATTAGCAATAGTGTAAAAAAAGAAAACTAGAATATTCACGTACGAGAATGCTCGTATTCATCACTACTTGATTTTTGACATTCGTGAGCGCAAATATTGAAAAGTGGTGTGAATATTCGCATACGAGGATAGGATACTCGTTTTAGTCACTACTTGATTTTTAACATTCGCGAACGCGAATACGAATATTTTTCGTCGATGTCTACGAATGCGAATATTGAAAAGTGGTGTGAATATTGATTAAAGCGAGTATTCTCGTATGCGAATATTCACACCACTTTTCAATATTCGCATTCGTAGACATCGACGAGAAATATTCGTACTTGAGTATGCGAATGTCAAAAATCAAGTAGTAATGAACACGAGCATTCTCGTACATGAATATTCTCACTTTTTCACACTATTGCTAATAGCATTCACAAATATTTACAGCAAATATTTGCCTACGGGAATGATATAAATCAGACATTTGTTACCTCGTTACCTTATTTATCAATAAGTTCAATATTTATCAATACTTTTTTTCGCTCTTGTTTTTTCTGTTACTTTTTTTCAGGTTACTTTTTTCCCCCGGTCACTTTTTTTCCTAGATTCGTTGGAGAAGTTTAGACAGAGGAAATTAAACTAGTTTTATCTATAAAGTATACAGTAAAACCAATGCAAACAGGGTCTGTAACATCGTCCTGGCTTAAACGGAAAAAGTCGTATTGTGATACGTAAAGAATACTATACAGTAATGTCTGCTAAAACGAAACCTATCTTTAACGCGATGTTTTTCCCAGTCCCTAGCGATTACAGGTTTTACTGGTTATTATTATTATTATTATTATTATTGATTTTTTTAAATTTTTACATCAAGATTTTAATTAGATTTTTGGTATTCTTGCATCGTTTATTAAGCACTATTTAATACGAACATTTTTGCAGCTGATCTCTAAGTTAGTATGTGATTCGAAATATCTAGTTTTAGATTATTGTCGTTTACAAACAGACATTTCTGTTTATGTCACTCGCCAACAGATAAAAATATTCCATTCAACCTTTCCTATGCCTTCGGTGCGACAATGGCATTCTAGGAATGGAATTTCTTCTTATTCAGGTTCCATAAGCAATCTGTAAATCTCAATAATGAAAAGACATTTTGCTTCTTATAAATTTTTGTAGTAATATTATTTAGCGAATTTTTCAGTTCGTCTTTCGCCCTTTCTACTTCCGTTTTTCCTGATAATGCCCATCATTATTTCAACCCTCCTGCAGTTTTCTGTAGTATTCCTGTTCATTAGTGATAAGATTCTCACGCCCTCGTGAGAGTGATAGCACTGACCAGAGGTCAGTTCATTTTATCCCCTAAAAACAGAGAGTCTTTTTTAATTTGTATAAATGAAGGTACAGTCGAACACTCTCGTTCTGTATCGCTGTAGCGTATTAGAACAAAGCTTTGAAATTCTTGTTGAAACTTCGTTTATAATCGTGTTAGCATTTTTCTTAGAAACTTTTATTACAAATTCTGGTCTGTTTTTATAGCGAGCTTTGATGTAACGAAAACCCGGCTTTAAAGAGCAAAAATAAATTAAATTGTTAGTCTATAATAAAATTAAAAAAAAATTATTGCGAAAAACTTGGTTCCAACCAGAAAAACACAGATTTAAAGAGCAAACTTGAAAATATATTTCCATTTTTCTTACTTTTCCTATTCAAAATATTTCAATTGTACAAAAGCAGATCAACTCAAAATAAATAAATAAATAAATAAATAAATAAATAATAAATAAATAAATAAATAAGGTTCTTAATCAGAAAAATTCTTTGCCTTTTGAGTCTTTACAGATGTCTTAAGTATGCTGCAATGAAATTGTCCAGGCTAAATTAATTTTAAGAAATTACACAAAAGTTTTAAACTAGAGTTTGTCTTTGTGTACTACTACTTCCGACACTGACTGTAATGAGTTGAATATCTAACGAATAAAAATCAAACGTATAAAGGTACAAAACATTCAGAATAAATTAAACATTAAAACTATTAAATTGAAATTAATGTATTATTTTCAATAATTTTTTCTGTAATAATAATAATAATAATAATAATAATAATAATAATAATTAATAAATAAATAAATAAATAAACACGAAAATTTCTATTTAGTTAGTTTTAACAGGGTTCATTCACAATTTTTCATCCCAGGTTCCACTGAGGAATATATTCCTCAGTGGAACCTGGGATGAAAAATTTTGTAAAATCTAAGGGAAAGTCTAAAATGTACCCCGAAACCTGTCAAAACGATCAGCTATTCTGGGTAATGCAACAATGCAAGAAATCGCTGCTTTTCCCATGCGTCGTGATCGTGATGTCATTTATAATTTCAATTTTAGTGCACTTGAAAAGTAATAAAGAAACAAGTGTGCGTGTGTGAAATTGTGCATTTCTAAGCCTTTTTTTAATTTTCTTTTCATGCAATTCCTAGCGTGTTTTGGCGTTGTAGTAAAAGGAATCTTTTTTTCAATCTTTTACCCCACATGTAGTAAAATTTGTACTATTTTCTGTACAGTTTGTTTGGAATTCGTACAGCTATTTTTTAATTTATCGCGAATTTTTGTATGCGATTTTTAGAGTTTTTTCGCGTTCTATCGCGATTTCATTCTCAAAAAGAATCCAGTTTCAATCTTTTAGCCCAATATATTAAATTTTGTCCTGTGGTTTTTTTTAATTTTTAGTGATTTTTTATGCGATTTTTATCGTTTTTTCGCATTTTGTAGCGTTTTTTTCTGAGTAAAATTCAAGTTTCACTTAGTAAAAGAAATCCGGTTTCAACCCGTTAAACCAATGTAGTACATTTTGTCTTATTTTCAACTAGCTGACCGCCCGGCGTTGCCCGAGCCCTTGTAATAAACTTAAATCTCTTAAAAAACGGAACTCTGGCCACGGTCTACGATAGCTTCGGAACCGTGTATACCCAGCATGCTCGCACGCTCTAGAAAATCTTTTATTTCCCCCTACCACCGCCAGGAGAGCATTCTGTTCTAAACAAACCTCTTTCCGAACGAACGTCTGAGACAGGTCCCCGCTGCCTACGTTACTGTATAGTAGGCGCACTACAAAATTGAGCTGGTTTCGAGAAGATTGGAACATTATTAGCCCAGTTATTGCAATAAGGCACAGTTAGAGAAAATAACCTTGAGTGAGGTGCCGAAAGGAGGAGATGTTCGAGTGTCCTTCAGAAAATGACTAATTAGGAGGCCCACTATGCATGCATAAATATTCGTTCGTTTTGTTAAGCTAGGAACTTAATTACAAATTTGGCTTACCCAATTATTCGGAAATAGTGGTAACCGCTACTCATAAATTTAGTTTAATGTTATAAAGAGTGACATTTAAGTTAATTATAATGTTTGGAATCACTTGTGTTGAAATCGGAAAGATAGTTGCTGAGATATGGAATCGGAGCAGAGTTAGAGAAAAAACCTTGAAGGATATGCCGGGGGGGGGGGGAAGGGTTGTTCAAGTGTCCTTCGGCAAATGACTAATTAGAAGGAAGGACAACTATGCATCTTTCAAAATTCGTTCGTTTGCTTAAGCTAGGAACGTAATTACAAATTTGGCTTAAACTATTATTCGGAAATAGTGGTAACCGCTACTCATAAATTTAGTTTAATGTTATAAAGGGTGACTATTAAGTTAATTATAATGTTTGAAATCACTTGCGTTGAAATCGGAAAGATAGTTGCTGAGATATGGAAACGGAGCATAGTTAGAGAAAAAACCTTGAAAGACGGGCCGGGAGGGGTGGAGGGGTTGGGGGGGGGGAGGTTGTTCAAGTGGCCTTCAGCAAATAACTAATTAGGATGATCATAATACATCTTTAATGATTGATTCATTTGGTTAAGCTTAGGAATTTAATTTGAAATTTGGCTGACACTATTATTCGGAAATTCTAGTAACTGCTTTCTAGAAATACACCTTGAAGCTTAAATGTAATTAGACCCTTGCACCTCTTCATTCCCGCCATTATAAAAAACAATCTGTTAAATAAAGTTTTAATCTCCATCATAATAATAAATGTCATGTAAAAAAGAAAAAAAAAACTTAAACCCGACTAATTGTCATGAAGAAAAATATGCCTGCAAAATATTTCAATCAGTGGGACGTATGTGTAATTTGTCATGCACAGGCGGCGCGACAATCGCATGGCTCCTCTACGTTGATAACTTCAATCCATGTTCACACTATTTAGTTAGAAATCCTTATTTATGCATCGCTACTCTGGTTCATTTAATTACTTCTGTGAAGAATCGATGCAACCAACCAGTGAACCAACCAGCCCAAGAGAATAAAAGCGTATTTTTAATGAGAGTTCTTTGTGCATTTTAATTAATATTTCAGAAAGTAATTAAAATATTAAAATTCTGAAGTAATGTTGCAACAGAAGAGGGTTTGGACTACCTAAATCTAAATTTCCAGCCTTCTAGGTGGGCCAGATTTTCCTAGCCATCGCCAACAGACACACACACACACACACACACACACACACAGACACACAGAACGAAACTTTCTTTTATTAGTTTAGATAAAGTTCATTCGAAATTTATTATATAGTGATTTTTGAATTTTTCGCGAATTTTTTAAGAGAATTTTAGAGTTTTTTCGCGGTTTGCAGCAAGTTTTGGACATTCGTTAAAAAGAATAAGGTTTCATTCTTTTAGCCCAATATAGTAAATTTTGTCCTCTGCAATTTTTCAATTTTTAGCAATTTTTTAACGCGGTTTTCAGCGTCTTTTCGCGTTTCGCGGCGACTTTTTGACATTCATATAAGGAATCCGGTTTCAAAATTTAATAAGAATAAATTTTGTTCCCTGAGATTTCTGAGTTTTTCGTGAATGTTTTATGAAATTTTTAGTGTTTTTGCACGTTTTGCGGAAATTTTTTGACATTCGTATAAGGAATCTGGTTTGAATCTGCTATCTGAATATAGCAAATTTTGTTCTAAGCGATTTTTAATTTTCCCCCCATTTTTTTATGCGATTTTTAACCTCTTTCGTGTTTTTGCTGCAATTTTTTGATGATAACTTTTTGTCTAAAACGGAAAGAACTCTCCAGTATTTTTTCCTACTGCCGTGATTAAATTCCAGTTGGAAGAATGCCAAATCGACTGCTATAGCAACGTGAGTGATGATGTTGAAAATTTGAATTTAATCTTGTTAGAAAATTTAAAAAAAAACATAATCATTCAAAGGTCGCTTGATTCGAGGTCAGAGAGAGCGTAGCCCGCACGGGTGTACGCTGCCGAAGTCAGTGGTGTCCCCAGCCAAGATTTGTATAATTCGAGCTTCATTTTGTAAAGATTGACCAGGGAAGTGGGCGAAAATCCGCTAGTAATGAAGTAAATCAAGATAAGACCAAAAGAGCAACTATTCCAACACACACACACACAAAATAATAATAATAATAATAATAATAATAATGAAGAAGAAATATGCGAACTTGAAAAAAAAATGTTAAAAGTAGTAGAGTTGGAGAATATTGGACTAGATTTATGTTAGAAAATCATCGATAGGCATTTTGATTGATAAGAACCCATTGTCCGGTTTATTAAGGATTTTGTTAATTCTTTAATGACAATTATTTCTTCTGGTTAAGAATTTGTTTGATATATTTTTAAAATAAGTATATATTTTTAATGTATTATAAATAATGCAACAAGAGTTTCATATAATTTCTCTGATCTTAACCCCATACAAATCCAGAAAAAGATACAACACCACTGAAGAAAACACTCTGGGTGGCACATATATAGGCGCTCTCCTGGATTAGTAACCGATAGCGCAGTCTCAAAGCTAATTTCCATTGTAAAATGATCCTTGAAATAAATACCCGTGAACCTTGTTATGCATTCTTTTTGCATTTGCAATTAAGAAGCGGTGACATCAAGAAGGTGTTTTATGAAGATTGAATGAGGATGCAGTTTCACGACTTCTTAATGACTCAGTTTTACACTTAGAACTTGGATTTAACAACAGTAGTAGATCAAAAGGACTATGCATCCAGAAACTTACTAATAAAACTTTTAAACCAATGTCATATGAATATTGTATTAATCTCCGCTGCAAATTTATTTATTTTTTAACAATAAATCTGACGATAATGAATTTCCTTGAAACAGGGGCGTAACATTGCTTTTGAAAAGCACTTTTAAATGGGACACACAGCAATGCATTAATTTATACAGAAATATAAAAACTCGGTTAACCCGTTGGTTCGGTTTGAAAATTTTAATTTTACATTAAAAACTGTGAAAACCGAATTGCTAGGGCGGGAGAAAATTTCCGTTTTGGATTGGTTTCCGCCTTAGCAGGACCTCAGCTTCTTTTCGCCGAGACCTGAAAAAATTTCCGCTTTTCAGGATTTCGTCATAGACAGTGATGTAACGAATATTCGGTATTCGGTTTATTCGGCCTTTCTGCTGAATACTGAACACGGATTGGCCAAATATCTGTGACCGAATATTGCTAGATATTTAGCCGAATATATTTTCGAATAATGTTTTTTTTTTTTTTTTTTTTTTTTTTTGCAATACCGCTCTCAAATCTAAATGGACATTTTTTGACAAAATCATGAAGCAATTCTTAAACACACAAAATTTGCAGTTATTTTTATTCAGATAATAAGAAATCAGATAGCATTTCCTATAGAGGCTAAGTCTCTTTTAGAAAAAAATGTTTGAAAGTTGGAGATTTCAGCCAATTTTAGAGACACAGCTGTCAGGGAAAGTTCTTCATTGAGCAACATTCGATAACAAATCAAGATGTAATACATTTATAGAAAAATGAAAAACCTAAATAAGAACATTTATCATTATTTTTTTTCCTTAATTTTATAAAGTATTGCAGATACGGAGACTAATCAAATCTATAGAACCGATTAACCTAGTCTGTTTATAAATAAACTTAAAAAACCTCATGCTGAAATTTTTTTATAAATATTAAATGATGTCAGAAAAAGATAAATTTTTCATAAATTTTTTATAAATACATTTACGAACAGTAAAAATCAGATAATTCCGGAAAGTCAAAATAAATTGTAATTTCCATGAATCGTATCTTATTCCTAAAAAATAAATAAATAAAAATATATATGTTTTTATTTAATTTCGTTTGTTTTCTGGGTCAAATCCTGCAATTGATTTTTGACTCACTTTCGTCTAACACAGAAATACTCAACCTTTTTTTTTAGGCGGGCCGCAACACACTTGTATAACAATGTAAGAAAAGTGTTATTAAAGTAGTAAGACAACAAAAGTAGTATAACAAAGCTATATAATAAAGTTAATATAATTAGTAGGATTGAAGGTTTGTCGCGGAAGAAATGTTTCCAAAAAATTTAACACCACTATTTCCGAACAGTATACTTCGTAGTAGATTTCTATTCATAATGATGTGTATATAAATATGCCGCGAAGATTTTTGTTTGGAATTAGGGATATAAAACTTTTTGTTGCCAATTTTTTCTGCAGCAAACGTTTAACCCTAATGTCCCTAATAGGCATGATTAGCTATATGATAAGTATAAACGTAATAATATAACGATGCAACATTTCCAAGTTTAAAAAAAAAAAAAAAAAAAGTATCTTAATGCAAAATCTTTTTTAGAAATATATCGTACAAATTTAATTAATTTGAAATAATGTTTGTTCAGTGTTGAAGATTAATAAAAATACACAATAGCACAAATAGAACTACGTGTATAAAAATAACTTTTGACTAACGAAACGACCTTAAATGCCTTATCTTAAAACATATTAATGTTTTAAGATAATTTTAAATTAGTAATTTTAAATAACAGGACAGATTTTGTTTTCCCATGAAAATATATAAAAGAACAGTGAAGGTCTTAAATTTTTTTTGTGCGCATCTCAAATGATTTTATAAATAGAGATTAATGATTATGTGTTGCGGGCCGTATATTAAAGGTCGCCGGGCCGCAGGTTGAGTATGGCTGGTCTAACGGATTTTCCTCAAATGTTGCACACAAGTTGATTGTCTCGACAACAATGCAATATTCGTGCATTGTCAGGGCCGTACCTTATCAGGAGCGGGTTCCAGGGGCAAAAACATTCTTTTACGTTTATCATTGATATCACGCATCTAACCAACCGATTTTGAGTAAATTTTGAAAACAAGTTCACTGTTGATGACAATTCAATATTCAAGTCTTTTTCAAGGCCGTACATCATCAAAAGCAAAATCATTCTTTTGCGTTTTTGGTTGAAATAAAAAAACCCCTAAGGAACTGATTTTGCTCGAATTTTGTGCAGCAGTTCATTGTCGATAACAGCGCTTATTTAAGCATTTTCAGGGCTGTATCGAACCAGGGGCAGGGTCTAGGTGCGAAATTATTGCATACTAATCCACTGTGGATGACAATGCATATATTATTTTGAATTAAAAGCGTGATACTTATTATTTTTTTTATGTTGTATTTAGAAGTTATTTAGCATTTGTGATCAATTTTGTGACATTCCTTTAATCTTTCTAGAGGAATCACGTTGATCGTGACGTTGATCACGTAAGCTCGACAACAGATGACGTCAATTAATTTATTTAATTACATAATGAGGTAGCTTTTTTTTTTTTGTATCATCTTTGTTTTCGGTTTTGAATAAAGAAATAGAAAAGCCGCCGAAATGAAACTAATCGAACGATACAGAATTTCAAAGTGATTTTTTCGCAAACGGATGACTAATTGACCTTCCTTAATTTCAA
Organism: Maratus michaelseni; assembly: GCA_963931845.1. Lineage (NCBI taxonomy): Eukaryota > Metazoa > Arthropoda > Arachnida > Araneae > Salticidae > Maratus > Maratus michaelseni. The sequence goes on along the minus strand of OZ007594.1, from coordinate 157,950,117 downwards.
ACGATGCTGTACAATTATTAGCAGAAAAGAAAAAAGGTAAAAAAAATCAGAAGAAGGAAACTACATTTTCAACAGATTTTGTTTCTGTGTCAGAATGATCAAGATTAATAAATATTTTTTAACACTTTCTAACCTAGTTGAAAAGTGTTTATGACTTCGGTTTGTCTGGCTGCCGTCTGTCCGTGCTCTAACTCCCGTAAATATTCTCGGATTGCCCTGCAATTTTTACATGTTATTGTCGTTATCTATAGCATGTTCCCTATTTCAATTGAAGTGTGTAGCAGTTATAGTTTTTTTACAGGGACACTCAAAAGAATTCCGTTACATTACGGTATATGGGGAAAAATCATTTGCGGTTTATTTTAATGATGTTATACAATTTCAAATACATTGTAATTGATATATATCACTAAGGTGCATTACAAGAAGCTTAATATGGAATATGGTGCGCATAGCACTTATATTTACTTTACAGGGACAGTCAAAAGAATTCCGTTACATTACGTCTATGGAGAAAAATCGTTTGCGGTTTAATTAAATAATGTTTCCCTATTTTAAACGCATTGAAATTTATATATATCACTAAGGTGCGTTACAAGAGGTTTACTACAGAACATTATGTGTATAGCAGTCATCGTTCATTTATAGGAACACACAAAAGAATTCTCTACTGTCTGTTAACAATAATTCCTGGAAGTGCGTTTTAAGTTGCTGAACGCGATTTTAAATTTAACTAACTTTTTGTCTATTACTTTGTGTGTATTGTTAGACAATATTTTACCTAACGGGTATTAAGGCGTGAGAACGGTTAATTACCTCCTCTGTTTTATTTCTAACTACTTAATGATATTTCTTCACAACATCTTATAGAAATAAATAAGAATGTTCTTACCGTTTGGTAGCTTCGTCACCTCTATACCTGAGTAATCCATTTAAAACAACTTTGTTTGTTGTTGTGTGAATATTATTTTATTCGTGTATCCAATTGGAAAAGAAATTATATGATTTCACTAGATAGATGATCACTGCTGTAAAATTATGTATTCCGTAGTATCGTAGTGGTACACTATGTAGAGAAAATCATCTTCACACATTTAAAGGAAAAGAAAGAATTTAATATAAGATAAAATTGAGGCTAAACATCTTGCACCCTCTTAGTCGGGTGTTCAAGCAAGAAGTGAACAAAAAACAAATATACGAAAATACACACGTGCTTTTCTCAAAAAGTGGGTTACATTCAAAGGTTATATGCGTGATAAACATCATTATCTAAAATTGGCCATTTTGCATCATTAAAGTCAAATTCAAGTGTTTATAAAATAGAGTCAGTCAAAGTCTCGTTAAAAAGAAGTTGAACTAAACTGTCTTTATAAGTGTCCGTCACTGTTTTGTACAAATGTTCTGCAGAGGCGAACGAATAAGCAGTCTTTCCTAAGAGGCAATAAATTTGCTTCATTACTGTCAGCTAACCAGATGTGAGCGGCACAGAAAACGGTCCAGATGTAAGTTCTATGAGATGGAGATGTAACTTTTTCTTTATTTTTGTTTTAACACTTATCGTAATTAGGAGGCTTAATTCCGTATCACGGGCAACAAAGCCCCCCTTAAGCCCCTAATGAAGATCACTTAGCAGTTTCAGTTTGTCCCTGTTTTCTTGAAATACAGGTTTGGGTTCCGGTTTGGTAAACACGTCTGCAATTATAGATTTGCTTGGGCAGTAACACATTTCTATTTTTCCATTTTCCTTCATATGTTTGATTGAATGGTATTTCAAATCAATATGCTTTGTTTTATTTGTATATTTGTCCGATTCAATCATCTTAATGCATGAAATGTTGTCTTCATAGACAGTAATCGGAAGAGATTGGGTTAAATTTAAGTCTTCTAACAATCTTAATAACCATGTAAGTTCTTGAACGGCTGTTGCAGCTGCTACAAATTCAGCTTCTGCTGATGATTGAGCAATACACGACTGGTGCTTTGTTATCCATTGTATTGGATTCTTCCCTAATAGGTATAAATTTCTAGTAGTAGATCTTCTGGTTTTTGTATCACCGGCCCAATCAGCATCGGTGTACACTTCTAACACTGGTGGATGTTCGTTGCTGATTACCAAATTTAGATCTTTACTGTGATTTAGGTAACAAATAAGCCGTTTAACACCTTTCCAATCTTCTTCGGACGGATTTTCACATTTTCGACTCAAAATGTTCACTGCCAATAATATGTCTGGCCTTGTAATTGTCGCGATATATAATAACGCACCGATCGCTTGTCTAAATTTTGTGTTATTGGGCATTGGATTTTCTTCCTTTTCTGATCTTAGGAAATTCGTTTCCATTGGTGTCCCGTATGGCTTTAATTCTTCGAGATTAAATTTCTTAACAATTTCCATTATTTTCGCTGTTTGATTTAATTTAAAGCCATTGTGTGTTTTCTGAATTTTTATCCCAAGATAATTGCTGATTTCCCCTAAATCTTCGAGTGTGTATTGTGTTTTTAATTTATTTATGACATCTTCAATTAAATGGATGCTTCCTGCAACAAGAATGTCATCGACATACACATCTATATACACTATCTTCCCCTTGTCCTCTAGAAAATAGACAGGTGTCTGCTTTACTCTGTATAAAATTTAACTCTTTAAGCGATTCAGTAATTTTTGTATTCCAGGCCCGGGCTGCTTGCTTCAGCCCGTATATGGCCTTACGAAGTTTACAGACCTTTTCTGGTTCGTTTGCGTTCACATACCCTTCGGGTTGTGCTACGTACACTTCTTCATCAATTTTTCCATGGAAGAAAGCAGTTTTTATATCTATTTGCCTAACATTAATATTTTTGTAAGCTGCAACAGTTAAGAAACATCTTAAGGTGGTGTGTGATACTACAGGAGCATATGTCTCATCGTAGTCTATCCCGTATTTTTGCTTGAATCCTTGAGCCACCAATCTGGCTTTATAACGCTTTATTTTTCCATATTCATCATATTTAGCCTTGTAGGTCCATCTGGATCCAATTACTTTGGCTCCCTGTGGTGGTTTCACCAAAATCCAGGTTTCATTTTCCATAAGTGAATTTATTTCGTCTCGTGTCGCGTCAATCCAGTTATTTTTTTCTTGTGGATTCTCAATGTTTAGCATATCTTGCCAACCTTTTGGTTCATATACTGGATCGTGCCGGACTGCATATGCAAACCTGTCCGGTGGCACACCTCTATTGTGTCTTTCAGATCTTCTCGGTTGTTGTGTTTGTTGAGACGCGGATTGTGTATCTGGAGCAGTTTGGTTTGGCGTTAGATCAAATTCCACTATACTAGTGTTATTTTGTTGTGCTTGTTTGTTTGTTTCTGACATCAGCTCAATTGTGTCAACATTTTTCTCAACATTTGAATTACACATGTTATTTTCAGCGAATTTGACGGTTCTGGCTAAAATTACTCTTCCGTTTCCTGTAAATATTCTTTACGCTTTACACCGGTTGTCATATCCCACGAACGTGCCTTTCTCAGCTCTGTCGTCTAATTTGCCGCGTTTAGATTTATGAATATATGCGTAAGCGGTACACACAAATACTTTCAAATATTTTATATTTGGTTTTCTGTTTAACCATAGTTCGTAGGGGGTAGAGCTAATGGATTTCGATGGTAAGCGATTCTGCAAATGATTGGCTGTACATATGGCTTCTCCCCAGCGTCTATGTGGGAGGTTAGCCTCACTTAACATGCTTCTAGTCATGTCTAAAAGTGATCTGTTTTTACGCTCAGCAATCCCGTTCTGGCTCGGGCAGTACGGTACTGTGTGCTGATGCTCAATACCGTTATGCTTGAGGTATTCTTCTAATTCATTGTTAACATATTCTCCGCCATTATCGGATCTGATGGCGGTTGGAAATTTTCCGAATTTATTTTTCACCGTCGAAATGTATTCCCTTAACTTTTCATACGCTTCACTTTTTTTCGTCATTAGATAGATGACACAGAATCTGGAGTAATCATCTATGAAAGTGATGAAATAGCGTTTTCCCCCTATGGTAGGAGTATTTATCGGACCACACACATCACTGTGTACTAACTCTAACCTTTTTGTGGCTCTATATGCGACCGATTTTGGAAATGGGGTATCGTTTGTTTTGGATTTAATGCATACCTCACAATGGGTGTTGTGTTTGCAGAAATTTAGGGTTATACCATTTACAAGTTGTTTTTGTACAATGGTTTTAATTGCATCGTAACTTCTATGTCCAAGTCGCCTATGCCATAAGTCTATACATCTTGTATTTGTACAATTGTGCGTAATGTTCGCGTAATTATTATCCCCTGGTTTATTATTATTTACATGCACTTCATATAAGTTATTCTTCAATCTACCTTGTAGAATTATTTCCCCGTTATGTATGATGTCACACGTATCTTTATCGAACTTTACTTGACATCCGTTTTTAGTAGCCCTGCTAACTGATAGCAAGTTTGTTTCGATATCGGGTACATACAATACGTCACGAAGTGTAATTTGCCTGTCTTGTTTTCCAGTAATTATTGCTATTTCACCTGACCCGTATGAAATTAATTTATTACCATTTGCAACAGTCACATTTGTCTCATCGTTGCTGGTTATTTTCAAGAACATTTCTTTAGAATTAGCAATATGACTTGAACTTCCACAATCAATAATAAATGTTTGTTTATTTTCCGATTGTTCAGTCAATAACGCTACGTTTTTATTTTCAGTTTGTTTTGTATCACGCCGTTCCGCGATTTTGTCGGGTACATTTTCTTCAAAACACAAAGAAGTAGAATGATTTTTATTTTTGAACGGTTTGTTATGCTGTACTGTATGATTATTTTTCCTTTTTTGAAACCAACATTCGCTGTATGAATGATTTTTCATTTTACAATACGAACAAAATTTATTGTTTCTTCTTTGATCTGTGTAGCCTAATTTACTCTGTGTTTTATAGGCTTTAAACCCATTGCCTGAATTTTCCAAATTCTCGACTCCGCGAGTATACTCATCTATAAGCTTTCCTTTAATAAAATCAGGCGTTAAATCTATTTCATTTCTCGCTTCAATCGCGGTAATCAATGTATCGTATGACGGGGGTAACGAACATAATAAAATGGCAGATATGTGTGAATTTGAGATATCTTCTCCTATTCCGGCCAATTTATCTACAAGTTCCAATAATTTGGTAATATGTGTTATTAAATTCCCTCCTTCATTTAGCTTTGTTCTATAAAGTTTGCGAAGGAGATGTAATTTGCTTGAAAGATTAGAACGCTCATGTATATTTTTCAAAGTGGTCCAGGTTTCTTTAGCTGTGTTAAGATGCTTTATATTTATTATTTGGCTATCTTCGATACTAAGATTTATCAAGGCCCTTGCCTTCCGGTCCCTCTTCGTCCAATCAGCGGTTATTGGATTTGGAGCTTCGTCGGTGACGACTTCAAAAAGCTCTTCACGTATCAATAGCATCTCAACTTTAAATCGCCAATTTGAGTAGTTGTTCGCATTTAGTTTTTCAATAGCCGCACTGTCCTTTGCGTATGCCATTATCTCTCTTTTCTTTTCTTTTAAGTTCTTCAAGTTAATTGAATATAAGTAGAATGATAATAGAACTTGAAATGTTTTTTGAAATTCATAGATATTATAATTATATATATATATATATATATATATATTTTCTTTTATCGGATTACCGGATTTTTCTTTATTATTTGAGGATCTATGTTTTATTTTATCTAACTAATGAGACATCAGTCTCATAATCAATATGTTAGACAATATTTTACCTAACGAGTATTAAGGCGTGAGAACGGTTAATTACCTCCTATGTTTTATTTCTAACTACTTAATCATATTTCTTCACAACATCTTATAGAAATAAATAAGAATGCTCTTACCGTTTGGTAGCTTCGTCACCTCTATATCTGAGTAATCCATTTAAAACAACTTTGTTTGTTGTTGTGTAAATATTATTTTATTCGTGTATCCAATTGGAAAAGAAATTATATGATTTCACTAGATAGATGATCACTGTGTAAAATTATGTATTCCGTAGTATCGTAGTGGTACACTATGTAGAGAAAATCATCTTCACACATTTAAAGGAAAAGAAAGAATTTAATATAAAATAAAATTGAGACTAAACATTTTGCACCCTCTTAGTCGGGTGTTCAAGCAAGAAGTGAGCAAAAAACATATATACGAAAATACACACGTGCTTTTCTCAAAAAGTGGGTTACGTTCAAAGGTAATATGCGTGATAAACATCATTATCTAAAATTGGCCATTTTGCATCATTAAAGTCAAATTCAAGTGTTTATAAAATAGAGTCAGTCAAAGTCTCGTTAAAAAGAAGTTGAGCTAAACTGTCTTTATAAGTGTCCGTGACTGTTTTGTACAAATATTCTGCAGAGGCGAACGGAATAAGCAGTCTTTCCATAGAGGCAATAAATTTGCATCATTACTGTCAGCTAACCAGATGTGAGCGGCACAGAAAACGGTCCAGATGTAAGTTCTATGAGATGGAGATGTAACTTTTTCTTTATTTTTGTTTTAACACTTATCGTAATTAGGAGGCTTAATTCCGTATCACTGGTAACATGTATAAATTCTGTATTTCATATACAGGGCAGCACAAAAGTTCGCGAACACATTTCCGTTTATTGAAAGAAACTCCAGAAGGAGAATTTTAAACTGTGCTACGCGTTTCCTAACTAAACTAAAATTTATCATCCTATGTAGTATATATACAAATCCATAGATCATATACAGGGCTGGATAAAAGTATTCGTATATTTTTCCGAATATTGTATATGTTGGAAATATTTGTTTGAAATTCCTGAAATTACGTTTTTAAATATGTTATGCGTTTTCCAAATTGTTTACTTAGATGTTATCTTTCAGCTTATTAAACGGTAATGATTTGTAAAATTATTTTTGAAGCGTTGGAAAGTGTTACATAATCTATGCTTGACGCATGATTTTTCGTTCTTGTTAATTGTTATTTTGAAAGATACATTTTGTCTCCATTGATACGGTGTATTTTTTATATTATTAATTGAAAATTTTCTGACATTTTTCTTCGTTTATTTTCCAAATCAGGATGCCCCTTTCCCTTCCATAATGAGTATTCCTTTCAGTCTTAGGCGGTGACATACAAAATGTATCATTAAAAAAGGGAGAAAAATTATGCGCAAGCGTAGATTGTGAAACACTATCCAACACTTCCAGAATACTGCAACAGAACGTCACTGTTTAAAAAGGTGACACGAGATTTCAGCAGTTATCGTCTATGGCCGGAAAGGTACTCGAGTTATTTTCTGCTTCCCTGTATATGATCTACAGAATTTATGCACAAAAAGTAATATTCGAAAATCTAGTTAAATTTGAAACTGTATATCACAATTGAAAACGCACTTCCAGCAATTATTGCTCACAGAGAGTACTGTAACCGAATTCATTTGTTCGTCCCTGTACATGAACGATAAATGCTATGCACACCATATTCTAGTAAACATCTTGCATGATATTTCACTGATGTATATCAATTTTAATATGTTTGAAATTATATAATATGATTAAAATACGCTGCAAACGAATTTCCTCATAGACAATAATGTAACTTCTTTTGTGCAGCTCTGTATATGATCTATAGAATTTATATGCAGAAAATACGATAAGATAATGGAATTCTTTTAAATGCCCAGTAAACGAATTATAAATGCTACACACTTCATTTTCAATACTGAACATGCCATGGTAAACTTCAGTAACGTATATCAATTACATGGCAATCCGAATATATTTACGCGAGTTAGAGCACAGACGGACGGAAGACAAACTGAATTCATAAACACTTTCAACTATGTTGGAAAGTGTTAAAAAGTAAAAAGTAAAAAAATATATATTGTTACGTAATTACAACGTATGCTATATCTTAAATGGGGAAAAAAATTAACCGCGCGCTATTACTGATCGTGAATTAGTTTATACATTTAAAAATTCTTAATTCAACTGAAATTTAATAAAAATATACGTGGGAATTTTTGGAATTAGAAATTCCCCAGAGCCGCAGTATCTCACCAGTTTGAGAAAACTGTTGGGAATGGTCAATTTCTATCATCGATTTATCCAAAACTGTGGCAAATTACAGCAGACTTTCACCACAATACTCAGCGGGAATAAAAAGAACAGCAAAGCACTCTTGTACTTGAATAAGGAGTCACGAAATGCCTTTCAAGCCATAAAAGAAGCATTAGCTAAAGCTACGACGCTGGTCCACCCTGTTACCGTTATTGAGATGCGTTTTTCTCAGTAACAACGGATGCATCTGATTCAACAATCGGCGGAATTTTGCATCAAATTATCAATGGCGAAAAACAACCTTTAAGCTTCTTCTCTCGCTCTTTAATATTCCACAACTCTACTACTCTGCAAAAGAAGTACTCTGCATACGATCGAGAATTGTCTGCCATCTATACTGTAATTGGACATTTCTTGCATTTTGTGGAAGGCCGTTCATTTACTGTTTTCACGGAACACAAACCTCTAGTATTAGTATTCGTATTTAAACGGAACTTACGATTACTGAACGATTACAACGATTACTGAATTGCTTAAAAGAAACATCCTCATAACTCCAAAAACAATAATCCTATTAACTAGCGGTTTATTGCATCTGATTAAGCGTCTCATTTCCAATTAAAATATATCTTTGAATTGAAATTTGGATGAAATACAGGGTCATGAAAAATCGAAGAGTGTGGTAAATAGGATTATAAATATCTCGGCAACTAATTATCCCATCGACTTCATGCTTTATGCAAAATTTATGGTTTTTTTATTGTCTTTTATATTCACTTCTTAAAATAAACAATTTCGAAAATTTTTATATACCTTTAATCAGAACGATTATTTCGAGAGTCCGAAAAATATAGTTTTACACAGACAAGCTAGACATCTCAGTTTCATTGCCCAATTTACAATTGATGTTCTACTGAATATCAGTACATCGCTGGGAATGAAAACACTGTTGCAGATACCCTTTCTTTCTGGAGTAGCCTTGTATTTAGAAATCCGCAGCCTGTCCCATCCTGGCATCAGAGCCACAAAGAAGTTCATATCTCAAAGATTTATATGGCCTAATATAAATAAGAACTGCGACGTGCGAACCATGGACTAGAGCCTGCTTAGCATGCCAAAGATCCAAAGTCCATCAGCACACTCATTCCTTTTTGGTTGAGTTCCAACTACAATCACAACGCTTCAAACACATTAACATCATTGGATCTTTACCACTTTCCCTAGGAAACAGATACATCGTCACCATCGTCAACCGTTTTTTTTTTCGTTGTTTAGAAGCTGTACCACTGGGAGTGGAATCTGTAAATGTTATCGCAAAAATCTTAGTCTCTACATGTATCTCCCGTTTTTGAATACCTGAGAACATAACATCTGATCAAAGCCGCACATTCAAAAGGGAATTTTTATTTTCATTGGCAAGATATATTGGAATCCGAACGAATACTACCACTGCCTATCGCCCGGAGAGCAATGGGTTGATTGAGAGACAATATCGGACATTGAAAGCAATCTTCAAGTGCTACTTTAAAAAATTGATATCTTGGTTTGGAATCTTACCAACTGTCTTACTTAACACTTCGAACGGCAGTGAAAGAATATTTAAGTTTTTCTGCAGCCGAATTAACCTATGGCTCCCCAATCTGTTTGACAGGAGAGTTCTTTTCATCCCCTTCTACTGTCAGTCATCCAGATTTTGTCCATAAACTCCAAGCTATAATGAGATACAACAAATCTATACCTACGTCTACTCATGGCAGAAAAACAATTTTCATATCCAGCCAACTGACCGACCAGTTGCTCTCATGTGTTCATTCACAACGCCTATGTTACTTCTTCTCTGCAGCCAGTATACTTGGGCCCATTTGCTGTCAAGAAACGTATTACAAGTATTTTGATAGTGATGTAAATGGAGCTGTCAAACGGATTTTCATCGATATATTAAAGCCTTACTTTCTTTTGAAAAATGAAATGGTCACTTCAGAACCACTCGTTACCACCATAGAGCCACCACTTGTTATCTGATCTGACAATTAACCGATTCTATCAACAACCTCAAGAGATGAAAACATCCAAAGTTCCTCCACAACCGAAGTAACCCGTACTGATAGATTTGGGAGAAGAGTTGGAGTTCCAAACAAATTTAAAAAAAATATGAACGCTAATCGTTTTTAATGGAAGGAGTGTGTGTAGATCTATCAGATTTTATTTTGTAGCTTGTACTTAATTATTTTTCAAGAGAATGACAACGTCAAAGAAACTAGTCGTTGGGGGCCACCGTAATACTTACCCATCATGGATATGCATAATGTAAAATATTAAAATAAAAAATGTGTAAACTACTTATAAAATGCATTGCAATTCGAATAAAATCGTAGCTTGATGACGTCATAAACTTTAAAGGCTCGATTACTGAATTGCTTAAAAGAAACATCCTCATAACTCCAAAAACAATAATCCTATTAACTAGCGGTTTATTGCATCTGATTAAGCGTCTCATTTCCAATTAAAATATATCTTTGAATTGAAATTTGGATGAAATACAGGGTCATGAAAAATCGAAGAGTGTGGTAAATAGGATTATAAATATCTCGGCAACTAATTATCCCATCGACTTCATGCTTTATGCAAAATTTATGGTTTTTTTATTGTCTTTTATATTCACTTCTTAAAATAAACAATTTCGAAAATTTTTATATACCTTTAATCAGAACGATTATTTCGAGAGTCCGAAAAATATAGTTCCGGATAATCGAGGTTACTGAAATTCAATAGGCTTCTTCCCATTATTAAATACTAATTACATACCAAATTTCAAGTCTCTAACTCAATTTTTTCGGGAGATAGAGCGTTTACAGACACACAGACGGACGGCAATTTTTTTTTTTTTTTTTTCAAAATATGTTTTTCGGAATCTCCAGTGTCTGAAATGTGTAAGTCCGTCAAAATTTTTTTTTCGATTTTCAAAACGATTACAAGACTTACCCTATACTACGTATGATGGGTAAGTAAAATTTTTGATCTCTGAGACTTGCTGTAAAAGAACGGTTGTTAAAATATATATTACTGGAGTCAGGAAGGCTGTATAATTTCAATTATTTAGTGTGTTGAAATCTAATCTTCAAGTTTTGTTCTAGCTCATCTTTTACAACCGCTTCGATGGACAAGTACAGGAAATTTAGACTTGCTGCGGCCGCTAAAATGACTTACCACGGTGAAAATAAAAATTTATTCGGAGTCAGACGAAATCGTAACAACAACCTCGGAGTAATCGTATTTGTGGGGACTGCTATAACAAGGAAGTACCAAAAAGAATATTTTTTTGTTTTAAGAGTTAGACAAGCCAATGTAAGGTTGATTTTTTATTGTAATTGCTTTTGCAAGTTTATTATAAATTCAAGCTAACATTCCTTTTTAACCCCTTCGCGACGAGCGTCCTTTACAGAATTTTTAATGTTTTACCACCGGTTTTTCAAAACAGAAATTTTAGCCTAATTGAATTGCAGAAATGCTGTCATTAACTAACACAAAGCTTACAATAAAAAGTTACTGGTGGGAATAAAATCGAAGATTCTGAGCATCTTATGCGTTACGTATACGTGTCGCTCGTCCCCAAAGGGTTAAACATTTTCTTTCACCGAATTTTGACGGGTTCCATCTCGTAATAATAAACGATAGAATGTCCTTTCCATGATCACAAATGCTTTTATCATAAATCTAACTCAATTTTTTCAGTTGTTGATAAAAAATAACCTATTCTGTCACTAAAAATGTCCCTATTTTTATTTGTAAAGTAAAAAATCAGGTAATTCTGGAAAGAAAAAAAAGGGGGGAAAGGGGTGAGAGGGAGAAAGTTTTTATGTCTTATTCATAAAGTTTTTTTTTTTTTTTCCGTTTGATATAAGGTACTTATGGTCGATTTCGAGACATTCTATTCATTTAGATAGAGAAATCACGTTGATCGTGATGTACATGTATAGCTATGAATGATAACAGGTAACGCCGATTGTTTCGGAATATTTAACTACATAATGTGGTTGAATTCTTTTTTATAATCTTTTTCTTTTTGGTCATGAAGAAATAAACAAAAAAGCCGAAGAAATGAAAACGCATGCAAATGATACACACTGTAAAGAAAGATAAATAATAATAATGATAATAATAATAATAATAATAATAATAATAATAATAATAATAATAATAACAGAAAAATTCTGGCAACAAAATTCGCAAGACAATTTCTGAATGTACCAGAAATACCTATACGTACATAAAAAGATCGATATACACTGGTGTGCAAAACTTAAGCAACAAACACAAAATGCTAATTTCTGAACACGTGAGTACTCAAAAGGAAATTCTATAAAGAGCAAGTGTAGAAAAGAGGTACTACCCTAACAGCACGGCCAGTCGATGTGCAGTCCCCTTGACGTCACACATGGTTAGTAGTGTCACAATAGCTACGGTGAATCAAAATATGGGATATTTCACTGTCTCATTATTACTCTCAAATGATTGTTAACACTGAAAAGTCGCTGTGACTGTCGCTTTGTGATGGGTCACCAGGTGACATTACAATGAAGTTCACTTGTGATTCTCAAGTCACTGTCAGTTGAAGACTGAACTTTGAAGTCATTGTGAGCATTGCATTGTGATGAGTCGCCAAATAATGTCACAATGAAGTAACATGGTGACTTTCCGGTGATCGACACTCTATTGTGAAGTCATCATTGCACTCCTTTGTGAAAAGTCACCAGATGATTTCATTTTCTGTCACTTGGGAACTCGTCACAGAACAGCTATCATGATGACTTTACAATGGAGTGTCAAAATGACAGTCACATGAGAGTCACAAGATGACTTCATCGTAAAGTCACCTGGTGACTCGTCAAAAAGCAGGTCATGGATCATGGTGACTGTTCAGTGGAGTGACCAAATGAGAGTAAAAAGGAGACGAATGGAAGATATCACATTTCTGTTCATTGTAGTGACTGTGACAATTGTGTCCATTTGTGATGTCAAGAAGACTTCACATCGACTGTCTGTGCTGTTTAGTGTAGTACCTATTTTCTACACTTGCTGTTTATAGAATTTCCTTTACTCAAGTGTTCAGAAATTAGCATTTTGTGTTTGTTGCTTAAGTTTTGCACACTAGTGTACAACAAACTTTTTTCTGTGTGTACAAGTACATATTTCCCTGGGTACACAGAAATTTTCTAACAACCTTTTCTGCCGGAAACTCTCAGTATTTTACAGAATATTCGTTTTTACGAAGCCTATTTGCATCTCATCCTCATATTCAAATGTACATACAGCAAATGTTTATGTGTGTCGATCTTTTTCTGTAAGCACAGGTATTTCTGGTACTTACAGAAATTGTCTTACACTTTTGCTACCAAAATTCTTCTGTTTTATTATTTATTTATTTATTATTATTATTATTATTATTATTATTATTATTATTATTATTTATTTATTTTATTTTATTTATTTTTACAGAGCAGAATTTTAAAGTGATTGCCGCAGATAGACGATTAATTGGTCCAATTGATCTTATTATATATGTATAACCATTAATGAAAATTACCGATACACCAACAAAAACTTTGAAATTATGAATAAAAATATAATAATTAAATGACAACATTACGGTTCCCCCCCAACACACTGAATATAGATTCCATATACATAAAAAGAAAAAGGAGAAATTGAATTACAGAAATTGAAAAACTGAAATTTGTGGAACTTTGACAGAATCAACAGGTCCCAAATGCCTAAAATACCACAAATAAAATGTGTGGTTTCATCATTATATTAGCCATAAAATAGCTAAAGAATATGATTTTGGGACAACCACACCCATGAAATAGAGAAATCAACTGTGAAAAAACAATTAAGTACAAAATTAAACGAGATTAAAAAGGAATAGAGGGAAAACAAAACATCAAATTACCAGATAGAATGCATGAGTCAACACAAAACACAAGCATTGGAGAAAAATCAGTACACGTTGCCAAAATAAGTTTTTTAAAAGATGATGGACCAAGGATCATCATTGTAACAGCAAAGCCAAGCACACATCCCAATATACATAACCAGTGCCCTCTATAGAAAATTTAAAATTAAACTCCAAACACATGTATTCAAATGAATCAATGCGGTGCTGCCATCTATTGAATTATTAGTGAATATATACTATTATATAATAAAAACTATTAATTAATATTATTGGATTAAGTTTAAAAAAATTACTGTCTAAAGACAGATAACTGATAATTAAATAATAAATAATAAATAAAATTATTTCAATAAATCTATACTAATAAAATAAAGTTTCGCTCTGTGTGTCTGTGTGTGTCTGTGTCTGTTGGCGATGGCTAGGAAAATCTAGCCAGTCTGAAAATTTAGGTGTGGATAGTCCAAGATCTGACCATGTGCACCTGAGTCTCAGAATTTTAATATTTTGATAATTACTCAAGATATTAATTAGAATATCACTAAACATCGCATCGAAAATGCCATCTTTTAAATCAAAATGGCTAAAGAAAAGAACTGCTGTTGTGGATTTGCAAGCAGAAATAAACGAATTCGAAATTAGTTTACTAATTAGCGAATTTTAAGAAAACTAATTAAGATATCAATTTGAAAATTTCTGAGCATACGTAAAAAAAAGTTCTGCATCCGACTATGTGATTTTTGAAAAATTCGGCCGGTAATTTTTCTTAATTTATGCAAAAAACTGCCAAAAATCTGCCGGCGCTAGTGAAAAAAATCCGAGAAAGTTTCAGACAGGGATCTGCTTTCATTAGAAACTGAACTACAACGAGATCTGTTTCTGTGGCCGATCCCTCCATTTAGTTTGCGAAAATTAAAGGAAATAATTGCCAATTTTTACTAATGAACAAAAATTTAGATAACTAATTAAGATCTGAAATTGAGGATGGGGAGTGTTGTCATCTGCCGGCTATTTTAGCGTAGCGTCTTCGTTATGTTCTAATTATCAGAAAAATTTAATTCTTTTTTTAATGTTCGCGTTAATGTAGGTGAAGGTGGTTTTCTTGAACAAATTATTCGTTATATTTGCGGGTATGTGGAGGGAGGGAGTTAACGCCTTGCTCTGAGATTGTTATTATCTCGGGCCCGGGCAACGCCGGGTGGGTCTCTAGTAATAAATAAAATTATGTTAATAAATGAGTAATTGATGTATTAAATTAAAATTATATGTAAAAAAATGATATGTAAAATGGTGAAATTGATAATTATTGATCAATGTTTCACATAAATATTTGTACCTAACTATGACATATCAACTTTTAAATTCCTGTGACAGCAATGCATCATAACTTAAATTAATTTATAATTAAAGATAAATAAAAAATGATTAGAATTAAGATGCTACGGATTTAATATTAATAGTAATTAAATATTGAAATTAATTAGTTACATTTAATGTTTCTACAAACTTTCTTAAAAATTAAATACACATGATTTAAGGGGAGGGGGTAGAACAATTAATAAAAATTAATACAATGCATTATATTCACAATTATATCACAATACTCTATAATTTAAATACAAGTTAATCGTTAACATTATTAAATATTAATGAATATGAATTAATAAACATGTAAATGTAACGACACTAATTTGCATATAAAAGTATCAAATCAAAGTCCATTATAAAATGTGTATTAGCAACGTAGTTCTAATTCAAATGTCCCCTTCTCTCTTTTTTTTTTAAATTAACCATGCGTACTTCCAGACAACTCCACCACACCTCCGTAATCTAACATCTACCCACCCATCCGTCCTATTATAATTTTTTATTATTATTTTGCATTTTTTATTTTTTATAATTTATTTTTTATTTTATATTTTTTTTATAAATTTTTTTACGCATGTGTTAATTTAGTTTTTAAGATCATTTAAGCACTAATTATATATTAAAGAATATATGAATTTTTTTGGAAAACCATGTTTTAATGCATAATAAATTAGTTTTTTAATATTGTTGTTAATTAGATGAGAAGAATATAAACACTTTATTCTATATATATATGATTAAGGAGTATATTACGATATACATAATTATGAAAACAAGATTTAAAATTAGTAAATGTATTAACTTTAAATTTAAATTCTTTACGTTTGTCATATAGATCAATTATTTTTTTTTGTTTTCTTTAAGCGTAATTTTAAGATCTAAAAAGTTAATTGTATTGTTTATATATACATATATATATATAATATTGTTTACTACATTATTATTGTATCCATTAAATCTTATATCTTAAATAATAACTTAATCTTTAGAATATTGCTCCTCTGTCTGGGGATAGATGGCAGCACTGCTATTTGTTTTTATTTTTCTGTGTGATGAATCAGCAAATCTCTTTGCAGAATGTGGGGTAATGCATTGTGGGTTTTTTTTCATCAGGTTTAATTATTCCTACACTTTTTTTTTTTTTGCTGTCGAGTTGTGTGAACTATTTTTTGGTTTTTTAACTATTGCTTTTGGATAATTACTTATTTTTTGGATTTATTTTTGCTTTAATATTTCTTGGGTTTCATTTTGATATGTTATAAGGAGCATAATATTGTCATTTTTAGGCCTAATGCTGGCAATATTTGAGGAAATAACATATCTTTACTATGAATTATACTTATTTACGCACCAGAGTGGCTAAGATTAGTAAATGTTTTTTAACGTTTATTTTAATCCAATCTATCCCCCACAAAGCATTTGAAATCTTACTTTTGTTCATTCAAATAATCTCATCTTCTCTTGTCCGTTAATATAACTGGTGTATAGTGTTGAATTCAGATATTTTCCTTCGTGAGGGAATTTTGCAGCTCCGGAGGGAGGAGGGATGCACTTTTAAACCATAACCAAATACAAAATTTCAAGTCTTCCGGTTGGGAAAGAAATTTGACCAATTTTCTTATTTCAAAAGTGCGCGTTATATGACAGAACATACGGAAATTTATGATTTGGGACATATAGGGTTAAATTTGAGAAAGTACATTGATCGTGTCGTGATGTTGATCACGTATAGCTATGCGACAACAGATGACGCCGATTTTATTGTGATATTTTTTAACTACATACGTAAACGTGGTTTGCGTTTTATTTGTATCGTTTTTCGTTTTCGGTCTTTAAAAGGAGGGAAAGAGGAAAGCCGCCGCAATGAAAACGTAGCGAACGGTATAGAATTTCAAAGTGATTCGCGGTGATAAGATGGTTAATTGATCTAATATCAACCAAAGCTGTGAATATATTAACATGACACAAAAATAATGCGTCTCGCGTAGATTACGAAACAATTCCAGCACTTCCAGAATTCTGCACCAATCTACAAGGTCTAAAAATTCATAACACAGTTGAACCCCCATTTTCACGCTCTATAAAACCGACATTTTCAAAACTGAGCAAAAAATACTCAAATCTGAGTATGTCGCATAGTCAAAATGACTCAAGTTTGAAACATGTATTATACTCATTTCTGAAAACATGCACACACTCAAAGAATAAAACATCATGTGCTCATATTTGAGTATGAACTGACTTCTATGTGCTCATTTTTAAGTATGTCCATGTTTCAAAAATGAGTTGGAACCGATTCTATTAATCATTTTTGAGTATATCCATGTTTCAAAAATGAGAATGATCTGACCTCTATGTGCTCAGTTTTGAGTATGTCCATGTTTCAATATTCTGAGTATTTCTGGTATTTCAGAATTGAAAGCATTGGGTCGCCATATTTGAAACAAAAAGTTTCATAACAAAATGAATACACCGATTTACTTAGATTTGAAAAAGTGTCATTTTTCTCAGTGCAGCAATTACTGTTCATAATTGTCGGTACTTTATTCGAATTATTTTGAGCAACTCTGTACATAATCTATACACATCACGCATGGTTTTCTAAAATTTTATTCAGCTAGATAACGTTTGGCTTAACACATTTGAAAATTTACTTTCAGCAATTGTCACCGATAGAAGTTAACTTAAAATTTTTGGTGTATCCCTGTATATGATCTACTGATTTTTAAGCACATAACATATTAATCTAAAATTTAATTCGTTTAGGGAGCGCATAACACAACTATAACGCATTTCCAGCAATATATCTGTAGATGGTAATAATGCAATTTTATGCATATTACTGTATACGAATTTATTTATATTCTACAAACTAATATTAGTACAATCTATAATAATAAAGATAGATGGTTGTGTGTTTTTGTCTGTCTATCTGTGTATCCGTCGTTTTCCGAAGAGACTGTTGCATGAATTTTAAACTTCGCGTGTTCTTTTCCAGAACACGTCTTAGCAGTCTTAGTTTGCAGTCGTTTTAGCAAAAACAGTATGACTGACAAAGAGGCTTGGGATTTTTATGACGTTTGAATTCTATTGGTGTTATAAAATTTAACTGCGGGGAATAATAACATCTCTACTTTTTTTCAACAACAACAACAACAACAGAAAACTAGTCGGATGTGCCAATTCAAAATTTTCTTCTATCTCATATACATGTTAATACTTAAAAATTCGCTATCACAGAGCCAATAAAATCAATATTTTTCGTTATTCTGTTGTACGTCAGCTGCTTTCGAAGCGCCGGATTATCTGACTGCGAAGTACCCTTCGCTGCACGGGCAGCCAATGTACAACACAACTACGAAAAATCGAGAAAACCGCACAAAAATCATTATCACAGCGCCTTCTTCCTGCGGAATATCTCCAAATTCAAGTGGGACCTGCAGGCCATAGCCAAAAATCCTATAAAGGAAATTTGGTTTAATTCTATGCACATCTTCATACACTTTTCGATGATACAATGAGGACAGACACTTTGTATAAACATGTTTTACGGGATCTCTGACCCATAAAACGTGTAAATCCGTCGAAAACCGGAAGTAAAAAAAAACTTAAATTACAACACTTTATTCTATTATAGATAGAAAAAAGTAAAAATAATCACAAAATAAATTGCAAAATAAAAATATTTGTTTAACATATGTATTATATCCATTTACATTATTTAAGTAATGCTCCATCAAGAAGCCTATAAATGAATGTAGCTCCGCCCCCTACCTACTCCTCATTTGAAGGTTATATTCGCAGCTGCGCAAATCGCCATGGAATGTTTACATTTTTTACCAATATCTGACAGAATAAAATTGTTTATTTATTTATTTATTTTTTCTGGTGTATTGCCGTTTATTGAAAACAGTTTTATTACAGAGCTATTTATTTTAATTTCGTGGAAAGAAGAGGCACATGTTTTTTGATTTTGTGTGACTGAACTATTCCCAAGTAATTAATAGATTTCTTTTTTTCAATGCTCTTATTTCATTTATCATTATTTCTCATCTTTAATGTTCTAGGACCATACTTATTAATAAATTGCGCAATAATAGAATTCGTAAAGTAAAGTTAAAGATAAATAATCGTAGTTTTATTATTTGAACAGTTTTGGTTTTGTAACGTATAATGCCTTTTTCACCCCCTTTTAACCGATTAAAGATTTAAAAAAAAAGTCCTTCCGGCCTGTACAGGGAGGAAAAGGTAGCTTCCATAATCCATGTTTTTAAAATTTAACTTATTTTCCCCAAACCTCTGAAGCTAAAATGCTTGGAACCCGATTATAGAAGATTCAATCCCGGTTTTTGTTAATACTGAATCTGAATGCGAATTTCAGCATGAGAGTTACAGCATAACGAAATTCAGTCTGTTATTTCAAAATATCAGCCAACCTAGAATTTCAAACAGCTATATCTCAGCCGTTTTTTAAGATAAAGCCAAAACAAAAAATGCTCTGGAATCCCTGTATCACGATCTAACACTTAATGGAAACAACTTTTTCAATTTATAATTTTATACGTATTTTTTTAATAAAAAAATAATAATAACTGGCCGCTATTTGGAAACAAGATGGCGCATGAAGCTGGCCAACGAACTCGGTCGAAACACGCAAGTGATTCCAAACATTATAATTAACTTAATAGTCACCCTGTATAATATTAAACTAAATTTATGAGTAGCGATTACCACTATTTCCGAATAATAGTTTAAGCCAAATTTGTAATTAAGTTCCTAGCTTAACCAAACGAACGAATTTTTAAAGATGCACAGTAGTCCTCCTAATTAGTAATTTTTTGAAAGACACTTGAACATCTCCCCACCCCCGGTACCTCCCTTAAGGCTATTTTCTCCAACTGTGACTTTTATTTCAATAACTCGGCTAATCATGTCCCCATCTTCTCCAAACCAGCTCAGTTTTGTAGCACACCTACTATACAGTGCCGTAGGCAGCGGGGACCTGTCTCAGAGGTTCGTTCGGGAAGAGGTATGTTTAGAGCAGAATGCTCCAATGGCATTGGAAGGGGGAAATCGGAAATAAAAAATATACGGTGCCGAAGCCATCGGAGGCCGAGGCCAGAGTTTCGATTTAAAGAGATTTAAGTTTATTACATCAAGTTCGGGCAACGCCGGGCGGGTCAGCTAGTTTAACAATAAAAATGTGTTTTTTTTTTTTTTTTTTTTTTTTTTTTTTTGGTACTTACGTTACGATGATTTATGGTCAGGGCTTTACAAATTCCATAAAATGTGGTAGCTAGCAGAAAATTTTAGTCACCAGTAAAAAATATTTACCCCCCCCCCCCTCCCTCCTCCGTCAATGATTTTCAAAATACACAAACGTATTTTCATGAATTGATTGCGAAAAAATAATAACAAGTATACAGTTTAGAATTATTAGTTATATAGTTCAGAATACTAAACTACGCTAGTACTAAATAGGTATTATATATTATGTAAGTATTCTTGAAATTTTAATTAACTTTTATGGATTTACTTCAAATGAATTACTTATAATCACTTATATGTCATTATTCTTTAAAATGAATGTGATAGATTAATCAGTTTTAATTGTGAGCAAAATAATCTGATTTGAAACTTACAAATAACAAAACTTGAATATTTTTTAGCATTGTATGCAATTTTAGATGCCACAGAGGCTGGATTGGCACCATTTTTTACTGTGTTATTGACCCCCCCCCATACACACAAATTCTAATCACGTGACATGCTAGAGCGGAAAAGAATGAGGTTTTCTGTGCATGAGATGGATTTTGACGGTGTAATTATGACGGCCGATTATCTGCACGAAGGGGGGGGAGGGGGATGTGCCCTCCGTGGGAGTCTTTTCAAAGGAACCTAATCCGTATTTACGCAAGGATATCCAAGGTTGTAAGAAAACCACGAAACTTAGAATAATTAGGCCGACGGGCGCGATTGTGTTTGAACCCAGCACATCCCGTATCCCAGCTTTGAAAGCAGAACCTCTCGGCCACTGGTGGGCCACGATGACTTATGCATTTTATAAATTGTTCAGAATTACTGTGGTTTTCTTTTTTTTTTTTTACTTTCTTTTTTTGTATGTGTGTGTGTTCATGTTAGAAAACAAGTAATATAAAAAAAAATGCTTTTAAGTCAATTCCTACTTTTTAATCATAAATATATAAAATAAACCCGTGCAGCATTAATATCCCACGTTATCTTTATTGAACATTATTTTATAATCATCGTTGCGGTATTTTATTTTTTGCTGGCATCACTTATTTGAGATAAATCTTTCATTTCATTTATGAAAACAATGGGAGAAATTTTTTTCTCCCATATAAAAATTAAAATTAATTAATTAAATTTAATTAATGAATTAATATTTGAAAAAACTGTATTAATATCAATTGTCATCCAGTACAAGTTTAAAAAAATTTATTTGAACTTAAATGGATGAATATAAAATATTTTACTAACGATTGAAAATTCCAACAAGATATATATATAGAGAGAGAGTGTGAGCTAATAGTAGGAATTTAATAATAAAGTAAATCACGTCCCACTTTCAAAATTGTACTACACCAGATTAAATATGTATTTTTAGAATTACCCATAGACTTTACCCATGTGACGTCAACTGCGGGTATAAAGAAGAAAAACACCAATAGGCGTGAAGAACATTTTAACACGGCTCCCCCTTCGTTCAATAAACAGTCTTTTTCTGAGGGTACATACCCGCAGAGGCGTGACTGTTGCCGCTCTTGGGTAAAGTCCACAACAGGTCCATGGTTTCAGATTGTGAGGATTTTGATACGAGGCTGAGAGACTAAAACTTCACACTGCACAACCAAAAGCAATATAAAATCAAAACTTTCAAGTTTGTTCTTTAGCTGTTGTGCTTCATTTCTTTCCTTGCTTTTCTTGGAAGTCAAACTTATGTGCGTAGAGCTTTTCAACTCTTTACAAAACCTGTGTTTCAGTGCATACACTGCCTCATGCCTGCCAGCCCAGCGAGTTGGATAAGAGTTTTCAGTGTTACTTTCGAATTCATGTGAATCAGTCTGAGCCTCGATGTTGTACACTGACTTCAAGTCTTGCCGGCGTAAAATACTATGACCAAAAAAGCAATACACACTTTCAATCAGTGGCGTAGCCAGGGAGGGGGTCCAAACACTCTGGATACCAGTAAAATTATAATGTTTTCTTCCACCTTGATTATCACAAAAAGTTCTCCGATTCCATAAGGCAAAGAAAACTTTACAAAATTAGTGGTATCAAGAGCATCTGGACCCCCACCCTGGCTACGCTACTGCTTTCAATGGTTTCAAAAAACTGACAGACCACTCGGTTTCCTTCCACAGCATCCTTTAATACTAAATTAAGGTTATGTGCAGCGCAGTGCACAAAGTATGCGTGTGGGGCTTTTTCTTTAATACGCTGCTGAGCTCCACTGTATGCCCCACACATGACTACAGTGTTAGACACTGTAACATGACTGCAGCCCCGTCGTAGCCTTGTCCACGACATTTGGTCAAGCCCAAGTTTTTCTCTTCCAATGAAGTAAGTATCTCTTCTGCAAGACCTTGGGCAGACTGATCTTTTACCTCTTTAAAGGATACAAAAGTTTTACATATTTTGATATCAATAGGTGTTCCTTCTTCATCATTAACTATTTGACATGCCTGTGAACTTCACTTAACTGATCAACTTTGGCAATATCAAGAGTGGTATCTAAATTCAATGAAAAAAAACAAGAAGTAGTTCAACGGTAATTTAATTTTTGATTTCTGAGGCTAATAGGTTTATAAGTTCATTCTGAATTTTAGGACTGAATTCTAGAGCTGCTTTTGCATGCGAAGCGTACGGAGTATGTGAACGGACACGCAAAAACATTTACTCTACACTTTGATGGATTTTTTTTATTAACTTTTAGCTAGGTGCTGGGTATTTTATAGGAAGTTAGATTAGATATTAAAAACCATAATTTGTTAACCATCAGTTTGGGGCCCCTCCGGCTTGGGGGCCCCAGGGCAGTGCCCCGGCAGCCCCGGCGGTAGTTACGGGCCTGAGAATATTTAGAAATTTATTATTATTATTTTTTAATAACAGAGGATATTTTTTTTAATTATAGAGTATATTCCACTGCTTTCGGCAGCGAACATCCGTTCTGGTCTCGGATCAAGCGAATCTTGAATTATAGTGATTTTTCATTTCGATCCAGATTAAATTGAAATTTTGAGCATCATTGGCATTCTTCCAATTTGAATCGAATCACGGCAGTAGCAAAATTTATCGGAAAGTTCTTTCTGTTTCAGTAAAAAATATAAAACAAGTGGATAAGTGTGATCGAAGATCGCACAAAGGGTTTCGTTTAATATTCCTTTCAATACACCTTATCGTATAATTCCAAATAAATTTCATTTTCAGAAGAAAAAAAATCATGTTTTTTATAAAGTAAAAATTTACCTGTCTATTTTTCTCGTTTTTTCGAAAATCTGAACCGGTCCGATAGCGGGCGAAGCCCACTATTATACTCTGTCATAATAATATCTGTTATGTGGACTAAATGCGATATTAAAAAAAAAATCAATTTCAAAATTAAACATGTTGTATAGAGACCTTCAAAATGTTAGACGTCAGATTAATTTTCTTTTCAATTCTCTATAATAATATTATAATGATGTCATATGAAGCTGCTTTCTGTATTTACACATACTCATACTCCTTGTATTATTGAGAAATGTTTGAAAATTTCCTTTTTATTAGCTCACAGGCTATCAAAGCCTGAGAGCTTATGTGCCCGCCGGTTCTGTATGTACGTACGTATGTACAGTGACGGATCTAAGGGGGGGTTAGCCGGGGCAGTTGCCCCGGGTGCAAGACTTGGAAGGGCGCAAAAATGAGGAATCGTGAAAGATTAAGAAAAGGAAAATTAAAAATTCACATGAAAAAATATTCAATTTTATTTTCTTCAGCGGCGGTTTACTTTCGTTGCATAAAGATCAGAAATAAAAAATAAATTAATTTATATTACATTATACAAAATATCACATTGCCACCAGTATTTTTAAGAAATTTTTATTTATTTAAAATTCAAAGATTTTGCGTTATCTTTTTTCCGACCTTGTTCTATGTTGTTTTACAGCGTATACAGTATTTTATTTCGATTATGTCTAAAAGACATTCGGGTGATTATTACAGAAAGAAGTCTAAAAAAAAGAGAAGAGTAGGATTCACAGCTTGCTGTTATCTTGGCTGTTAGTTATACAGCACCAGTAAAAGATTCATTGTATTGTATTCCATGTAAATTATTTCCAAGCGTGTTTCCTGAGCATAAATTGTCATTTTTAGCAAAAGAAGAAGGGTTTACTAAGTGGAAAAAACTTAGTGCGAGAATTCCCGAGCACGAAAATTCTTTGTTTCATAAAAGAAACTTTTGTTCGTGGAAAACGCTCGAAAATTCACTTTCTAAAGTTGGTGGTATTGATAAAGATTTTCAAGATAAAATTTCGGAAGAGGAGAATCATTGGAAATCTGTTCTGTATGTAATAGTCGATGTAATAACGTATTTGGCAAAGATAGGTTGCTCTCTAAGAGGATCACATGAAAATCTTGATTTCTCTAATCCTAAATGCGGTAATTTCTTAAATATAACTGAGCTAGTATCACATTATTATGCAGATCTTCGCGATAATATTAACCGTCATAAGACAGGTCAAGTTAGTTACTTTTCACATGGCATTCAAAATGAATTTCTAAAGATTATTGTTGCGAAAATGAGACAACATATTTTTAGTGATATCAAAGAAGCAAAATACTTCACCATCATGTTCTATTCTACTCCTAATGTAAGCCATTTAGATGAAATGACACAGGTTATTAAATATGTAAAGATGAGTGAAAATGGTCCTGAAATAATCGAAAGTTTTATTGACTTCTTCAATTTCAGCCAGAAAACAGAAGAAGCCCTTACTGAACTCATTTTACAGAAATTAGAAAATGATGGTCTAGATATAAATAACTGTAGGGGCGAATCCTACGACAATGGCTCCAGTATGTCCGGAAAATATAAAGGAGTCCAAACCCGAATATTGCAAGCAAACGATTTAGCATTTTTTGTTCCTTGTGCTGCTCA
Source organism: Maratus michaelseni (assembly GCA_963931845.1). Taxonomy (NCBI): domain Eukaryota; kingdom Metazoa; phylum Arthropoda; class Arachnida; order Araneae; family Salticidae; genus Maratus; species Maratus michaelseni. The sequence continues at coordinate 157,924,553 of OZ007594.1, read as the reverse complement.
TACCCTCAATCTTGGTGTAAATGCTGCCAAAATTGTACCAGAAGCTGAGACTTTTTTTGATATCTTAAATTGCCTTTACAATTTTTTTGTGTCTCAACTAGTAGATGGGACATTCTAAGAAAACATGTTCCTCTTTCACTAAAATTACAAAGTACTACTCGGTGGTCATCAAAACGTTAAGCTGTAAAAGTAATTTATAAACATATTGGAAAGATCATAAATGTTCTAAAGGGATTACAAACTGACCCATTAGCAACTCCTGAAACAAAAACAGAAACTTCTTCACTACTCTTTAATATTACCAAATTTGAATTCGTAGTGATGACATGCTTCTGGCGTAAAGTGCCGACACAACTCGATATAGTGAATACACTTTTTCAAAGGGAAGACATGACGATTGACAGATCTGTAAAACACTTAAATGGTCTCATTAGATTCAGAAAGGGCAAGTATTGCAACTAATGCAATACAGGATGCAAATGGCATTGCTACTGATATTGGTATTGAGGCAAAATTTAGGAAAACGAGGAAGACAAAAAAGTATAGGTTTTTTGTTGAGGTTTGTGAAGATGAAAGTAGTGCTATTTGTGATGAGGAGAAATTCAAACTAAAGATCGTTGAAGTAGTGGACAGAATCCTAACTGAATTAAGAAACAGATTTGAAGCTATTCAAAATCTCAAAAGAAGAATTAGTATAAGCGGAAACTGAGCAGTTGGCAAATATATATAAAAACGATATAGATAAAGAGGAACTTCTTCTGGAAGTCGAAAGATTCAGAAGCACTGGAGTTAGACCAAAAGATGAAATCAAGTTCGGCTATTGAATTGCTAAGAATGATAAATTTATATGGACTTCATTCAGAATGCTTATTCAAATCTAACTACTTGTCTAAAAATATTCATAAAACTACCTGTATCCGTCGCTTCTTATGAAAGAAGTTTCAGTAAATTAAAATTGATTAAAAGATAGTTAAGAAATTTAACAAAAGAACAACGATTATCCAATTTACGTATAATAAATTTAGAAAATGAGATAGCTTGCAAATTACCTTATGACGACATAATAAAAACTTTTGCGTCAAAGAAAGCTCGCAAAGTAAATCTTTAATAGGTATTGTAGATGGTAAAACCGGTATATTTCTGTAACTTTCGTATTGTACAATATTGTACGTTTTATATTGAAAAAATTCATAGTAAAAATATAGATTTTGAGTATTGAGTATTAATATTACTTCCTTAAGCAATTGTTTACGAAGATTTTATTTTAATATTCTTGGGAGTAGGGGGGGGGGGGGCAAATCTACAATCTTGCCCCGGCTAAAATTTAGTCTAGATCCGTCTCTGCGTATGTATGTACGTAACGCGATAACTCTTGATAGAACTAACCGTTTTACTTTAAATTTTGTTTATAGGTTCCTTGTGATAAGGCGCTTCCCTGATTAGTTTGGGAGGTTCATTGGTTAAGCATAAAGGGGGGAAATGGGGGGCTAACCCCCCCATAATTTAGATAAATAGGGTTTTCATGCAGAATTATCCCATTTTCTTCAAATTTTGTATATAGGTTCATTTTGATAATGCGCTTCTGTCAATAGATTTGGGGGTTCATTGGTTAAGTATAACGGGGGAAAGGGGGATAACCCCCCCCCTAATTTAGATAAATGAGTTTTTATGCAGAATTATTCGATTTTCTTCAAATTTTGTATATAGGTTCATTGTGATAATGCGCTTCTCTGAAGAGTTTTGGGGGTTCATTGGTTAAGTATAAAGGGGAAAGGGGGGGCTAATCCCCCTTAATTTAGATAAATGGGTTTTTCATGCAGAGTTATCCATTTTCTTCAAATTTTGTATACAGGTTAATGGTGATAAAGCGTTTTCCTGATTGGTTCTGGGGATTCATTGTTTAAGTATAAAGGGGGTAACGGAGGGCTGCCCCCCCTTAATTTAGATAACTGCGATTTTCATGCAGAATTATGCGATTTTCTTAAAATTTTGTATATAGGTTCATAGGTGATAAGGCGCTTTCCTGATTAGTTTAGGGGGTTCTTTGGTTAAGTATAAAGAGGGTAAAGGGGGGGGGGACTTATCCTCCCCCCTTAATTTAGATGAATGTGTTTTTCATGGAGAATTATCCGATTTTCTTCAAATTTTGTATGTAGGCTCATTGTGGTAAGGAGCTTCCCTGGTTAGTCTTGGGGTTCATTGGTTAAGTATAAAGGGGGATACGGGGGGTAATCCCCCTTAATTTAGATAAATGTGTTTTTCATGCAGAATTATCCGATTTGCTTCGAATTTAGTATATATGTTCATTGTAATAAAGGGCTTCCCTGATTAGGTTTGGGGGTTCAATTGTTAACTATAAGCGGGTGGGGGAACGGGGGGATGATCCCCCCTTAATATATTGTCGATTTCTTTATTTTTCGAGGGGCTTATTTCAAATTCTTTGAAATAAGTGTATAATATACAATTAGTGTGAATAGCCTGTGAGCTCAATGCCCTCAGTTTAACTGGGCAGTTTTCTTTTTTATTACCAATATGACGTCATATTAATCTTTTTTTCAATTGGTGAAAGTTTTTATTTCATTTTCATTTTTCACGTGGAAATCTTTCAATAGAAAATTAATTATTGTAGAAAGTATTTTATTGTGTATTTTTAATTGTTGGCAACTGCTATAACGAAAAATGCTTAAATTTAATAGGAAAAGGCGGATAGATTTTTTTTTTAATTTCTATATATTAAAATAATACGATTTTTTCAAATTTTATGATTTTGAGCTTCATAATAGGTATTCAGGTATAAGTATATAAATTTTCATGACTGTAAGTTATATAGTTTCTGAGAACCGGCTCTGTGACAGACAGACAACGTAGCGGGAGTAATAGGGTTTCGTGAGATGAACGAAACCCTAAAATCGCTGCCAAATGCGAAAAAGCGCTAAAATCGCATTAAAATTGCAAGAAAAAATATAATAAAAAATCGTAGAGAGAAAAAAAAATGCGCCAAAAGATTGAAACCGGATTCCTTTTGCTAATGTGGAAAAATCGCTAAGAATTCAAAAATCGAAGAGAGCAAAATTTATTGGCTTGAAAGATTGACACCTTTTAGTTCATTTTCCAGATATAGACAGTTTCCGAAAGTTTTAATGAAATGTATTTCTTTTCTTTCTTTTTTTTCTTTCTTTTTTTTTTTTTTTTTTAATAAAAATTTATCTCACAGTTACATTTTTTAACAAAATATAAAATAAAACAAATAAAATATTCATTCATTCTATTTATTTCATTCAATTTTACTTACCCATTATACGTAGTATAGGGTAAGTCTTGTAATCGTTTTGAAAATCCAAAAAAAATTTTTGACGGATTTACACGTTTCAGACAGTGGAGATTCCGAAAAACATATTTTTAGAAAAAAAATTTTTGCCGTCCGTCTGTTTGTGTGTTTGTAAACGCTCTATCTCCCGAAAAAATTGAGATAGAGACTGGCAATTTGGTATGTACTTAGTATGTAATAATGGGAAGAAGCCTATTTCATTTCAATAACCTCGATTAACCGGAACTATTTTTTTCGGACTCTCGAAATATTCGTTCTGATAAAAGGTATATAAAAATCTTCGAAATTGTTTATTTTAAGGAATAAATATAAAAGACAATAAAAAAACATAAATTTTGCATACAGCATGAATTCGATCGGATAATGAGTTGCCGAGATATTTGGAATCCTATTTTCCACACTCTTCGATTTTTCATGACCCTGTATTTCATCCAAATTTCACTTCAAAGATATATTTTAATTGGAAATTTGACGCTTCATCAGATGCAATAAACCGCTAGTAAATATGATTATTATTTTTGGAGTTATAAGGATGTTTCTTTCAAGCAATTCAGTAATCTAGCCTTTAAAGTTTGTGACGTCATCAAGCCACGATTTTATTTGAATTGCAATGCATTTTATAAGTAGTTTACACATTTTTATTTTAATATTTTACATTATGCATATCCATGATGGGTAAGTATTACGGTGGCCCCCAACGACTAGTTTAATTTAATTTCTACTTCTATTATATAAGTATTTAATATCTATATTCATTGTGCTGGGGTTACAATTTCGTTGTCAATAAATTATTACTTCCTAAATCATAATTTCAAGTTTCAGTTGGTGTTTTGGTAATGTTTCATTAATGGTTATATATATATTTAACTTTAGATGAATGTATTATTTAAATAAACTAATGATTTTCAGTAGTGAAAATTTAACTTTTGGTGTTATTTTAAAATATTATATTTTTTATTTATTTATTTTTTGCCATTACAATAGACTCCCAATTATCCGACATTCACGAGACCAGGGTTATGTCGGAAAATTTAAATCGTCGGATAATCGAGAGGACATTATTATCAGTTTTTTTTTAATTTTTTATTTATATATATATACATTAATTGTAATTAAAATTATATACATGAAATAAATAACTATTATCATAAAGTAAAATAAATAATTGCTATCATAAAAGAAATAATACAAATAAAAATAATACAAATTCAAGAAGAAAATTTTGTAATTACGTGTACATTTTATTAATTTTTTATGATTTAATTTTATTTATTTATTTATATTTTCTTTTGCCGAAAAAAGAATAAGACAATCTTTCACAAAACCGGTGTGGTACTTTGAAACGTGTTTTTCAGTTTTTAGTGCCAGAAAACACCGAAAATTAATACTATTCAAAGTATCATCACTCGGCAAGTTTTGATAGTACAAAAATAAAACTTTTACTGTTTTATTTGCATTAAAAATGTTTTTCTACTATATTATAATTTGTAAGGAACCAGGTAGCGTGTAAAAATTTAAATTTCGTAACCTTTTTCTAATAACTATATTGAGGTAAATGAAAATTGGATAATTTTTTTTTTTCTTTTTTTTGAAAATGGGTATTTAACAGTGCCCAAAATGGATACACAGTGGTAACAAAAACAAGCATGACCCAATTTGGGCACATACCTAAGAATCTTTCGACCCAAATTGGGTTTTATTTTTTTTTCTGTGTATCATAAATGAAGTTTCTTTAGAAAATTGCTTAAAATTTTACAATGAGAATCTTGGTGCAAATTTAAGAATGTAAATGAAATAACATTTCTCTGAATTTATTTGAAATAGACATAAAATATTGTCAAGATGCTGCAAAATATATTAATGACAAGCAATTAGTATATGTTTCCCCAAATATGTGTACATTGCATTAAAATTATATACCCTCTAAAAACCCGTCATGCCCCGGTTCTCGAATGTTTTAAGATAATCCTGAATTTAGGGCCTTACGTTTGGAAAGGCCACACAAATTTAGTTAATATTGAATTACTAGCAAGCTACGCCCGCTACGCTGGTCAATTTCTCTTAACGAATCTTTAATCAAACGAAATATTGACCTTGAAATTGACCCTGTGTTTTAAAACCATACGGACCTTTACTTGGAATGTCCTCCCACATTTCTGAAAACGATACTGAAAAATCATTTCCGTTGGATTTTAATGAAGTTACAATACTTCAAATATAATGAAAATGATATGCCTCACTGAGGTGGACTAAAACATGCTATTTGTCGAGAATTGAATGGACTAAAATATGCTATTTGTCGAGTATTGAATTAAAAAATCCTGCACTCGTGACATCATAATTCACTTTTATATTTTAACAGAATAATAAGGATACTATAATTTGTGACTCGTGCTATAGCCAGTATACAGGCTGCCGTTATCATTATCTTTTTACGCGCGAAGGATTCGCTATGGTACTCCATTGTGAAATTTGGTAATTTTTTTAATTCAATATTTTAAAAACGGCATAATCATCAGATTTAAAATTTATATCAAGAAAAATACAATTTTTTACCTTTCTAACGCAGTTTGTCTAACAATTTTCTGACAAATACTTTTCGAGCTATTAATTTTTTCAGAAACTTCAAATGTTTCATTTTACGAGATTAACCTGTGGCAACGATTAGCGAAAATCCCAGTCGTCAGCAACGCATAACTTTTTATTAAGGAGGATTGATAATTTTTTACTTACAAAATTAACATAATATTTATACAGCTCACTAGAATATTTCCTAAACGCCAGATTTATAATCTACATACTACATGTGTTATAATTTTTATGTTTATATTTCATTTATTTAATAGCCCATGCCCTTATAATCTATGTTTTCTTGACTGAGTCGGGATTCCTGTCCCCCCCCCCCCCCCACGCGCTAATACTGACTAGCCTAGCTTGTCTAGCTTGTCTTTATCTGTAGCTTATGCATAAATCGGGTCCAGTCGAAATCCCCCTCTTCTTTCTTCACATGAGTGATTCATCGCATGCCGGAAATTGATATCTTCGTTTCTAGATGGGTCAGAAAGATTTCAGCGACAAAATACCAAAAGAAAATAACGGTACTATATTGATGGGGGGAAAAAAAATGAAAAAAAATAAATTCTGCTTTTAACTAGTAATATTATCATGTCTTCAGCTTCAGTACTCAATGTTTTATTTCTCTTTACTTCGTTTAAAAATCCCTTGTCCTCTGCAACAGTGTCATTATTTCACAGCTTGAAAGGGAGCGGTCTTTTTCTCCTAGAACAGAACCGCCTTTCTTGGAAATACTATCTCGTTTGGCGATGCTCCCAGAGAGCAGAGAGGAGCTGCAAGAGCGAGAGAAAAAGCAGCACTGTCATTACCATCGAACTTTCTTTTGTAAACACGTGCGTTACCAGTCCCGTTATATGCCCTTCTATCTGGATGGTAGCGTATGAGAATGAAAAAATTCAGGAAATATTTGTGATTATCAAAGTACTGTGTGTGACTTTACTCGTCTGAAATTCAGAATAGACATCTGTGTATATTAATATTGGTATTCATCGAATTTTAAATGTGTATTTCAAGGACGAATTTGCGTGGGATGACAAGTCAAACTTCTAGCGCTACGGAAAAGTTTCGAAATGGAGAAAATCCCATTTGTTGCGCTTGTGGATAAACTATTTGATTATAATTTTGTGTCTGTGTTTTATTCTACCGCTTTGGCTGCATGGCAAGTTTTTTTTTTTTTCATTGTAAATAATTTTATTATTTTGTTATTTTATGTGTATTAAAATACAAGTGTAACGCAAAAGATTTGGTAAAACTCCTCCCAAAGCACTAGGAAAAAAAAAAAAAAAGAGAGAGAGAAAGTGTTTCTATTACTTATAAAGTATCTAATATTTTAAAAATTTTAAAGAATAGTTTTACTTAAAAACATTTTCTGAACCAAGACTGGCTGCGCTTCTAATAATAATTATTATTTATTTTATTTTTCTGGGTATGGGCGCGGGCTATTTAATTAGTATCAAATGTAATATTTTTGTTTTATTTTTCTGGAAGTAATAGTATTTTGTTGCGAAGCGCAGTTTTGTTTCAGGTAGGACTGTTTATATTATTATTATTTGTAAAATTTTTGTAATTATATAATCGTAATTTGCACCCTACCTTGCTTATTAATACTAATAAAAATATACTACTCAATCGCCTATCGCAGAATTTTTGAAGTTATTTTAATATAGTAAAATAAATATATATTTTTTTCTTCTGGCTTATTAATACTAATAAAAGTATCTATTCATCGTCTATCTCGGATTTTTTTTTTCAGAAATAATTTACTGGATAAGAATTTTTGGAAATCTTTTAAATCGCAGACAAGGTACTCCTTTGGCCCTTGTACTACTAATCATATTTATTGGAAGTTAAGAAAATTTCTTACGCATTTATAAACAAATATTTTGTTTACTCAATACGTTAAATAAAACTTTAATTAATTAATTATTATTATTAATTAATTATTATAAACTTTAAATAAACTCAATACTTTATATATTTGTTTATTCCAGTAAGATGAGGGTATACTTTTATTACAGTGTAAAACAGATTAATATCATTTAAATTTTTATGTAGAAATATATATTTTTCTTCATTTCAGAAATTTTACATTAATTTTTCATCTGTAGTACATATTGTGCTGTCCTCTTAAAAAAAACCCTTTTTTTGAAATTTTCTCTAAATAAACTCTAATAAAGAATTTAAAAAAATTAAACATGGCTAAATTTTTACAGGTTGTTCTGACCAAGATTTTAATGTTGTGTATTTTTCATTTTATCACTTTATTACAAAATAGCTGCCAATTAAGCAAGAATTTGAGAAAAACAAACAAACAAACAAAAAAACAATTTTCCAAAAAATAACCCATGTTACTTGAAAAAAAAAAAAAAAAAAAGCCCACACCTTACATAATCAGCAGAAAATGAAGCATTTTATTACATATTAATAGTTTAACATAAAAAAAAAAATACATTTATTTAGATCATTCTAAAATTCAATTATAACAAGAAAATATGTAAAAATTAAGCTCATGTTTTGCCAGAATTCTGCAATTGTTAATTTAAATTACTTTAAAACTAAATAAGCACTCTAAGTAATTTTAACTATTTTTATTATTTTAAATAGTGCAGAAAAACAGAACGAAACAAAAAAATTGACTTTAGTGAAATATTTGATGCAGTACTAGAGAGGGTTTTTTTTTAGGAAACATTTCACTGTGGGTTTTTTTTTAGAGGACAGCACAATAATTGACAATGAGAGAGAGCTTGATATATAGACTTGATCAAAAATATAATTATGGCCATAGAATTTTATGCTTATTGTTATACAAACTATGGCACACTTAGTTTATAAAAAGTCTGAAATAAATACCTAATAATAAACAAATTAATTTCAATTTTAATTTGATTCAAATTAAATTGAACTGAGTTTTATCTTACTATAGAATTCAGGTATTATATATTTTTTACAATAATATCTGGAAACTATACAAATTTTTTTGTTTCAAATAAAATTAATTGACATTATATTACAGTTATTTTCCCGTGTTTCCCCCCCCCTCCCCCCTCAGTGAATATTGTTACAACTAATAACAATAATTATAATATTCTAGTACTTTTATGTTAGCTGGGTGCCAGTAATATTATATAATGCTAAAGTTTGTGTTGAATTCAGACACTTTTTTCTGGGAGGGATTTCTGTAGCTCCGGGTTGGGGGGTGGGGACATTGTAGAGTTCCTTGGGGGAAATTAAATTGCACTTTTTAACCATTAAAAGCATAAAATATCAAATCTTCCGGGGAGACATTTCAATGCTCCAGGGGGAAATGTCCCCCCCCCCCCCCCCCGGGCCACCCCCAGGTTTAAAATAAGGCAGGGTGCTCCTGGTGAGAAAAGGGCACTTTTTTTATTCTTAAGGGCATTTTTTTTTATTGTTAAAGACATTCTTTTGGTTTTTAAACCCCTTTTAATATTTAAAAGTCAGGACACTCTTTTCAAGACAACATTGAATCAATTTTTACTATGAAAGCAAACTTTTTAATGAAAAAAAGGACACTTTTTACTGAGGGGCAAGAAGGTTGCTAATTATTTTACTGTGTGTGTGTGTGGGGGGGGGGGGGCAAGAAGGGTGCTAATTCTTTTTATGAGGGATAAGAAGGGGGCTATTTTATAAACCAAAGGGCAGGCCGGGTGCAGCACCCTTCTCAAATTGTCTGGGGGAAACTCTGTAATATAATATAGGGTAGATGTGTCAGTAATGGACACCCTTAAGGAATTCCTTTAAAAATTATTTTTTAATTAATAGTTATAATTGTTATATTCCACATTTTTTAATATTATATTAATCTACCAACAATATTTAACCATGCTCATAGTCACATTTCCCAATGTGAATAGAAATTTAATTGTAAATAACAGAAATAAATCAAAAACCCCTAAATTCCAGTAATGGACACCCCACAAAAAGTAATAGATAATTGATATTATGATTGTATTTAAAACTAGAATTTAAAGAAAGCATATTAATGAAATAAAAAAAGCTGAATTTTTATTGGTTATTTTTTTATAAACCAAAAATGTTGGAGGTGGCCCATTACTGGAAGGCGGTCCATTACTGGCACATCTACCCTAGTATATATATATATATATATATATATATATATATATATATAAAGGAATATATATATATAAATATATATATATATATATATATATATATATATATATAAAGTATATATATATATATACTGTATTATATTATATAATATCACTGACTGGCACCTGGCTAACATAAGTACCTATATATTCTTATTATCTTATTAAAGTATTCAAAATATCTTGTTTACTTTTAATTTCAACTTTTAATCATATAATTTTAATTGAATATTTTTTCTCTTTAATATGTTTGTAAATTAAATTAATTTTTATAAATTTTACATTTTTCAGATGATTTGTTAAGAATAATTAATTTTCTGAAACATTATGTATGCTCTTTGGAGGGTTATAATTTCCATTTATTTTTTTGTTGGTGTGCAAGATTGCTTATCGAGCAATGAAAATTGTAAGTATATATGTATTTTAAAACTATTTAATTTTTTTACAGTATTACTTCTTATTGAACATAATGGTGTTATTGGTGTGTTAATTTAATTTTTTTAATTCAAGCCAGAGAAAAATTTAGTTGACCTCATTTTGCACCCATCTATTCCTAGTATTAATTATTAACTGATTATTTGTGGTTATAAGCAACAAGTGTTTGTTTAAAAGAATTTATTTCCATTTATTTACACATAAAAAAAAAAAAAAAAGGCAAATATTTCTTTTGATTTTTTATTTAAAAAAAGAAAAATCACTGTCATTTCAAAACAGAAATGCTTGATGTTAACTTGGAAAAACCTTAAAACTACAGAAGTACCAAAATTAGTTTAAATTTCAGTTTGGTAATCCTGGTATCAAATGTATGTTGGCTATGATGACATACACTCACACACAGTTTTTAAAATTTTTTTTAATCGGTTATAAAAAGGAAAAAAGTCGCCAAATTTAGGGGATTTTTTCCTTTAATGGTAACCTAGCTATTGTATTAGGTTATTGGTTTGGCACAGGCTTGAAAATTGCGCCAACCAAAAAGTCGCCAAACATCACTGCGGGTGTGTAAAGCATCTGTTCCTGTATGTTTATTATATTAAGAATGGTTTTCCATTCAAAATCATTTTAGATGAAATAAAAGCATTGTTTGCAGGACTGTGCAAAGACAAAAGTGTCTGGGGCAAAGTTTCAACCCCCCCCCCTCCCCCCCATTCCTTTTCTTTGTGATAGATGTCACAAAATTGATGAAGTACAGAAACATAAATAAATTCTATTGAATAAATATTTTGCGTTTATTTTGGAACTTTAAAATATTTAATTTTAATTCAGAACTTCCAAAAAATAAAATAACATGAGAAAATTGCCCTTATTTTTTAGAGAAATCATGATGTTTTGCAACAGAAAATAAGAGAATGATGAGAAAGAAAAAGAAATATCCCGGAAAATGATCATTGGCCAAAAAAGGAATCAGTAAATAAATAGGTTGGTAGTATAAATTTGGCACCCCTTCAATTTCTGCGCCCGGGACAAAGGCCCCCTTCGCTCCCTTCTTTGCACGGCCCTGATTGTTTGTTCAGTTTCAGTCATATTTAATATGAGAGACTATTAAGAATTCTATTATGCAAATCTGCATTTAAAATAATTGTGTTTAATCATAGATATATTATTTCTGTCGTGAACATCCTTTTTTCTAAGCAAATACAAAACACAGAATAATGAATGAGATACTATATGAAAGAATATTGAACAGGCTTCTGCCATAGTGTGCGCACATTTCGTTAATAAAAGTTTTTTTCATTAAAAATTGATGTTAAAAATTAAATCAGCATTGTTTTCATATTGAAATGAAAGGTTTTCCTCAAATTAGTGTTGGCTACAAAAATAAAATATGATGCTTAGCAATGATTATAAAAACTCCGCTTGACTTTATTTTATTTTTATGATTAAAAAGGGAAATTAAAATGTTTATATTTCTTTGTCCATGTTTTTCTCGAATCGCATAATGTCATCCTCTAATGCAGTTAAAATACAATTGTTAATTTTATTTTCTCGCACGTGCCTTTTGCTATCTTGGATCAGTTTTTACTGTAACTTTGATGGAATAAATTAGATGATATTCTGGCTTGACTAAAATCTAAATGTTGTTTGCAGATATTTTTATCCTTACTTTTTCTTTAGAAGTTTAATAAATAAGTCTAAAAATATTATATATTGTTAAAAAATATTAGATTGCAGTGCGAAATCTTTGCATGGGCCCACTGGTATTGTATAATCCTAATATAACAAACATCTTGTAAAGTAAAAAACCTCAGTAATGTATATCAATTTCATCATGTTTGAAATAGTGCAACATAATTAAAATACACTGCAAACATTTTTTCGCTGTAGACCATTATATAACCGAATTCTTTTGTGTGACCATGTAAATGAATGATAAATGCTTTGAACTTCGACTTCATCTTCTACAAAAAACATATTTTAGTTCATGTCACAAATTCATATCAATTTCATTATGTTTGTAACAGTGTACCATTAAAATATCTCGCAAAAGACTTTTCTCCATAGACCATAATATAATGGAATTATTTGAATGCCCCTGTAAATTAACTGTAAGTGCTATATGTAACATATTCTATTCTATACTAATCATCTTGTCGTGCACCTCAAAAATGTATATAAATTCCATTATGTTTGAAATACTGTAACACCATTAAAATACACCACAAATGATTTTTCTCCATAGACCATAATATAATGGATTACTTTTGAGTGCTCCTGTAAATGAACTATAAAGGCTACATACTTCATTTTCAATACCAAATATGCCATAGTAAACCTCAATAAGAGATATCAATTATACGACAATCCGAGTAATGCGAGTTAGAGCAAAGATGAATGGACAGACAAACTGAATTCATAAACACTTTTCAACTATGTTTGAAAGTACACACATCATACTAGTTTATTTTAAATTGTTATGTATTTCTCATATTAAAATAATATTTTTGTCCTGTTTTAGCTACAGAATATGCTCCTGACATTACAAAATCCAATAGTATGTTTCAACTTAATTTATCTATGTATTCAACATTAATTATATATTTTTAGTTATATGTTGATCACGTTCTAATAATATAAATATTTTATTCCAGCTACAGAATTTGCTCCTTATTTTACAAAACCTGATGGTATGTTTCAACTGGTTGCTAAACCAGCTGGAACAAAAGCAGCTTTAAAATGTAATGCAGAAGGAAATCCAATTCCAGAAGTTAAATGGTTCAAAAATGGAGTTCCAATATTAAAAGAACAGCTACAAAAAGGTGGAAATGTAAGTATATGCTAAAATTTTCTATTATAATACTCTTTCTTTTATTAATAACATATGAAAAGAGCTTCAAATAGCTAAAATTAGTGTTGCATACATTATGAATAATGTCACATTTAGTATGACAGCTATATTATAAAGCAAAAACATGTCCCTGAGTAATGCTGACATCATATTGATGGTGGCAATGACCTGACCAATAAATTTTGCCATTACTACAATTTTTTAAAACTTCTAAACATTGCATAATTTAAAATTTTATGCCACCAAATAGACAAAAAATGTACTTTCAAATGCAGTTTATGTGACAACTGTATCTCAATTTAACAATTTTCTATAATTTGTAAAATAATTTTCAAGAATCTTTTTTTAAAAAACTTATCTTTCACGTTCAGTCTGATCAGAAGATTAAACTTTTTCCACTTAAAACATATTTTTTATACATAGTTCAGCATTTATTTCAGGTTAATATTTCAATACAAAATTAAAACTTCATAAATAAATAAATAAAACATGAATTTAACAGATATGATCAAACTACACACTTAAACACTAAAATAATCAGAAAAAAAAAAATATTTTAAATAGCAAAGTCTTTGACAATAGCTTTGGCTATTATCCCCTGGAGTGCAGCTAAAATGAAAGTACTGTTTTTACAAATTGGAGGGGAACATGTATTTTTGTCCCCTTATGAAAAATGACATTATAAATACATTCTTAAAATGCTGAGTGGATATTGCACTATAAAAGGTTTTTACAGAAAGAGTACAACACAAATAGCCATTTTAGTAGCCTAAAATCATAAAAATAATTGAGTAAATTTATTCTTAGCTTATTTTTCCCATGATTTGCAAAATTCTTATCATAATTAGAGAGGAAGAGAAATTTTTATGTTCCCATAATTGAGAAAAGTGTCATCAAAGTTGCCTCTTCCTTTTCAAAGAAATTCCTTAAAAAACTTTTTCCAAACAACAACAAAGTTCACACAAAACATTTTTGCATTCCATTTATTTATTTCTTTTCTCAAGTTGTTTTTAACGCTTTCCCACCTAGTTGAAAAGTGTTTATGACTTCTGTTTGTCTGCTGTCTGTCCGTGCTCTAACTCCTGTAAATATGCTCGGATTGCCCTGAAATTTTTTTTTATGTTATTGTCGTTATCCATAGCATGTTTCTTATTTCAATTGAAGTGTGTAGCACTTATAGTTTTTTTACAGGGACAGTCAAAAGTATTCCGTTACATTACAGTCAATGAGGAATAATTGTTTCAAGAACATTTTAATGATGCTATGTCATTTAAAACATAATGAAATTGATATATAATTATTAAGCGCATTAAAACATGTTTTTTGTAGAATATGGGGTGCAAAACATTTATTATTCATTTACAGGGTCAAACAAAAGAATTCTGTTACACATCGTTCTATGGGGAAAAATCATTTGCAGTGTAATTTAGTGATATTTCATGATTTCAAACATAATGAAAATTATATGTATTACTGAGGTGCACTATAAATTGCTCCCTTGTGTGCATTGCGTTTATTTACAGGGACACACAAAAGATATTGATTACAGTACAAGTGCGATATTTACAGTCTATGTGTGATAAGTGCGTTTTCAACTTTGGTTTGCGTTTTTAAGTTTAACTATTTTTTTTCATAGCACGTGTGTGTTTATAAACTCGGTTGATCATATACAGGGCTACACAAGGGAATTCGTAAGTATTACAGACTATGAGAGTGAATGTCTTAAGGGTAGTTTTTAATTGTGTTTACACATTTTCCTGCTGGACTATATTTAGTAGACTAATAGAAGTTTGTGGAATATAAATAAATTCATATACAGGGCTATGCAAAAAAAGATACATTGTCGTTTACATTTGGTAATTGCTGCAAGTGAGTTTTAAGTTGCCTTTTAGCTTAATAGGTGGTGTGTACAAAAGCCTTCAGATAATATACAGGGCTGTACAAAAGATTTCGAGTGCATTTCCATCGATTGGCGAAAATTGCTAAATGTGAATATTCTAACTGAACTAAATTTTATCATACTATACATCCACATCTATTGTTCATATACCGGGCTACACAAAATAATTCAACTACTTTTTTGACACTGGAAAGTAATTTCAAAAACTGTATTTTTTAATGTGTTATATGTTTTCTAAACTGTTTACTTACATATCTTTTTTCACCTTATTTAACGGTGAAGTTTCGTTACAGTTTTCTGACTGTGTTGGAAAGTATTTTATAATCTATGCTTGACGCTTGATTTTTCGTTCTTGTTTAAAAAAAGAATGGTTTCAATTGTAGGCTGTATGTTTTCTCCTTCAATCGTTTGCAAACATTCCCGCTTTTGTTTCCAATCTTGCAAATTTCTATATATTTCTTCAATTTATTTGTGATAATAAAAATTTCTCTCCTGTGCTATGTGTCAGTTAACGGATGACCACGTTTCTATTCCATTTTATAAAAACTGAATTAAAGATTATTTACCCCGTGGTTAAATGACATTCACATTACTTTTCTAAATTATTATCATTTATTTCCCAAGTTTTTTATATTTGTATATTTATTTATTATCTTGATTTTTAATATTTTTTTTCTAGCAATCTGTTTTTAAGTTATTTAATCCTAAATTATGGGAAAAAATATTTTTCATGCATGAGCTTTTAATGTGCAATGTGTTTTATTTTGTTTTTAATGTGTTATATTTTCTTTGTTGTTTTATATTTAGATTCGTATACAGAAATGGACCTTGAAATTGGAACACTTGAAAATTGCTGATCAGGGAGACTATACTTGTATTGTGTCCAATTACTTGGGCACCATTGATTTTAACTTCACTGTTGAAGTTTCAGGTTTGTGCATCATTTTTTGTTTTCTTCTTTAAGTTTTGTTGTATTTTTGCTACATTTCCATTGTAATATTTTATTTTTCTCTTAATGAGAATTAAAAGACTTGAAGCTTTCTTCCTGTCATACTAAAATCGTACCAAACATTATCATTAATTAAATCTTTTTGTCCCAGTTGCCTCCATTGTAAGAATTTTCATTTTCTATCTATAGAATTCTATAGGAAGTCTAATAGAATCCTATAGAAATTTCTGTAGAATAATACAGACATAGTTGATAGCAAAATCAGCCATAATTCTATAAAATTCTACAGAACTTTTTATGTAGAATTTTTTATAGAATTCTATAAGAAGTGTTCATTGTGTCATATTAGTACCGAAGAATTGTTCCCATGTTGGGCCCAAAAGAGCTGTTTGCTTTTAAATTAAAATTTTATTTGTGTATTTTTATTTGTAATTTTTCTCTCCTTTTATGTATCATATTGCACATAGGTTTTATCGTTTTATGTACTATAAAATTTGTAAAAACAGAACCTTTTTATTATGGTATCCTGTCTCAAATGGAAAAACAATTTCTAGTCCCTGTGAAAAGAAAGGCGTTTAATTATACCTGCTAAGATGGTAACCTGTGTAAAAAAAAATAATTTTTCTCCAGTCTCTTGAGATTTCATTTCACAATTTTTATTGTGTATACTTTGATATTTCCTGATTGATTAGAATCTACTAATAATAGTAATGTTTGTTAGAATCATGTTTTTATATTGTGCATTTTTTATAATAAAGATAAATTTAAATTCATATTTTTGTTCTTTAAAATATCAGACTTTATTTAATAAATCATTTAAAAAAAAAAAATCTTTACTGACAAACTTGTTAGCTAATGGGCATTTATATGCAGGTGAAAATGATTCATTTAATGGTGTTTTCTTCTTCCTAGTGTGCTCTTTCATTTACCATGCTAATCTAAGTGAACTATTGGAATTCTGGTAATAGCATGGTTGCAAGTGTATAAGGGATACAACAATAATTACAACAATGGTGTTGATTATGTGGCAAACCATGCTTGCCATCAATCAGTTACAATTAATCATACATCAATTGTTGTGTTGTGGATCTAATCATTTTCCCAAGCATAGGATAGCGATGCCTCCTTTTGAATCATTAAATCCCAAAGTGAATCAGCATAGTCTTTTGTAATATGTATCTTGTATGTTAAATTTGATAAAATTTCAACCATAGGTGTCATAATTATCATGGAAATCATGATTATATGATATAGCAGAAGTATCTATTTTGCAATACACACCAAAACCTATATTCAGTTCCACTTTATGTCAAAATTAACTGAATATAAGGTTTGATGAAATAGGAGATGCCAAGATATTGCTATAACTAAAATCGTGAAAAACACAGCATAGTGGTGCCACCTGTTAAGTGATATACATGAAAATCTAATCAGCACCAATTTATGTCAAGGTGTAACTGGATGTAAAGTAAAAAAAAAAAAAAAAAAAAGATTTATTTATTTATTTTTTATTTTATGCATCCCATTATATTGAAATAAATATCTGTTAGTTTCAAGCTGTGTATATTTTTTATGTTGTATTGTATTTGAAAGTTCAAACTATAACAATCTAATTATCAATGTAACTCTAATGAATTGTTATTAAATATGATTAATTTCAAAGTATTTTTTTATTTACATAATGAAGCCAATTTTAATGCAAATAAAGAAATATTTTATTTTAGAAAGACTTCCCCATAGACCTATAATGGATCAACAATATCCTTCAAATCAGACTGTATATTTGGGAGACACAGTGATCTTTGAGTGTCGATTCGTTAGCGACTTGCATCCATCAATGCAGTGGTTGAAATTTTATCAAGTAAATGGATCTTGGTTGGATGAAGATGATCAGCCATATGCAAAGCAAGTTCGGGTAATTTCACATTCTAATTCATAAATACATAACTTTCAATATGTATTATTATAGACAGGGCCGGCTTTCTTTTTTATGCACCCATGAGTCCAATCCAATTTGCATCTTCCTCTCATTCCAGGAAACCCATAATAGTATCCTTTAAATTGTTAGCTCATGACATATAATGCATATAAAAGATAACTAATACATCTTATGATAGCCAAGAATTTATAGCTAAGATCTAACAAATGTTTTGAAAAAGGTCAAATTCTGCAAAAAGTTCTAAGCAATATCATAAAGTTTCCAGAGGAGCCAAATATTTCATTTTCATATCACCACAAAAATGATAGTGCTTAACAACAATGAGTACTTGCTAAAGAACTCTGTGACAATGTTTAAGTTTCTCCATGTCCGCTAATAAATGCTTCTCAATTTTGTTATTTTGCCTTTCAAAATTAGAAACAATACACTCCAAATTTCACCTGCTGCCATTTCAATTTCTACCACCCGTGCCTGGACCCATGTGATGCAAGCCTAAATCTGGCCCTGATTGTAGATTTCATTTTCTTAAAATTAATTGTTTAAAATAATGTATCAAATTACAGTGGGTGATCGGTTAACGAACTTAATCCGTTCCACAACAAAGTTCGCTAACCGAATTGTTCGTTAACCGATCATAGATTTAGTATAGATTTGTATGAGAATTCAATTAATTCGTTCTTAAAAGCTAAATAATATATAAAAATTAATAATAAATTCTCCCTAAATTTATTTAAATGTAATAATAATAAAACACGCATTGCATACATACAGTGTTGTCCTTCCTTCAGTCATGATGTTTTTGAGTTTGTAAGGCATTAAATATAAGCTTATTAAAAAAAAGCTTATTTTTTCTTTCTGGAGTTTTCAATCTTCCCATTTTAATAGGGCTAATATACGACCGTATTTAATATGGACAGATAGCAGTTTCATGGCTTTGTCCATGTCGTTACGTACTTAAAATAAATCATATAAGTTTATTACTTTGACCTATCAAAAACTTCATTAGTTCTCTAAAAGATTGTGTTTACTGCACAGCCCGATAAAGCTAAAGTGGAGCCTAGAGCCTGTTAATAATTTAGGAACTAAATGTCAGATAAAATAATTAACTTGCAATTAAAAATATTTGTTGCAAAAGGGACACAAAGTATAAAAATCAATGTTTTTGTATTCTTTATTATAATCTGAGGGCCCTAAAATATAGGTCCTGAACCCCCAGGTGCCCTTGAATAAATTAGGCCATGAGTACTGTTAAAAGGTTCTCTAAGTCAATAATAGTAGATGCAATTAAATACGGCTCTGCAAATCTGAAACACAGCATTGCTCCTTCTTGGCTTTGTTTTGTTAGGTGTTCGTTAACCGAACATAAAATTCTCTAGCGAAAGTGTTCGTTAACCGATCTGTTCATAAACCGAACAGTTCGTTAACCGATCACCCACTGTACTATATTCTTGTATTATGACAAAGTGTGCCTTAAATATTGTTAACTCAATAACTACAGCAGATTCTACTAAACATTACAGTTTATCGTGACAAACACAAAGACAACACGAGCACACTACATAACAATCAAAACACCAATTAAATATTCTACACAACTACATCAATATACATATTTTGATTCCACTTCTAAGATGTAT
This sequence comes from Maratus michaelseni, assembly GCA_963931845.1. Lineage (NCBI taxonomy): Eukaryota > Metazoa > Arthropoda > Arachnida > Araneae > Salticidae > Maratus > Maratus michaelseni. The sequence goes on along the minus strand of OZ007594.1, from coordinate 157,904,810 downwards.
GACTGAAATTAAAAATTAAATCTTTATTATTTTTTTAAGGGCAATTTATGTAGGTATGATTAATGTAAGTTTTAGAAAACTAAATTTTTATATTTGAGCTATTGTGTTGCATACAATACAAGAGGTAAACTAAATTAGAAAATAATTGACTGTCTTTCATACCAAACTAAAACTCAAGTTTAGAGCCTACTTTCAAATTTTCATTGTTTAGAAATAAAAGTTACACGCACACACAAATAAATAAATAAAATAAAATAACAGCATTTGCTGCTTAAATTTATAAGAAAAGTCCAGGGAATTTGATGTAGAGTCTTATTGATGAATAGTTTGTTTATTTTAAGTTTTTTTTTTTTTTTTTTTTTTTTTTTTTTTTTCTGTACATTTCGGAAATTTTTCTTTTGTGAAATTTTAAATCCTGGTATGTATATTTTATTTTTGTAGTCCAGTAATCCAAATTACACCAATCCCAACTTCCTTATTATTGAAAATGCTACTTTTGATGATGCCGGAAAGTATGCTTGTGAAGCTGGCAATACATTTGGTGTTTCATGGAGGACTGTCTGGCTTACTGTTCTCCCTGGTAAGTTTTGTAATTTACTTTTAAGTACAGTTATTTGCAGAAGAATGTAATTTTCATTATTTTATATACATCCTTAAAAAAAAAAAAAAAAAAAAAAAAAAAAAATATATATATATATATATTTTATTTCTGCGCTATTCTATTTCTATTTTATTAAGTGGCTCATTGATATGGTAACAATATTTTTTTTTTCATCATTTTAAGATCAATAATTTAATTCCAAGTATTTTAATATTGTTATTGTATTCTTCATCTTATTTTTTCTTTTGATCATTCATGCAATATTATTTTTCTCTTATATGGAATTTGAATAATGTATTCTTTTCTAGTAATTGCAGAGAATTACAATGCAACTTGGTGTTTTAGGTTTTATTTAACAGGCAATAATTTTGAAGAGAAATTGAAAATTGTATTGTGAAAATTGTCAAAGAATTGACAAATGTGTTATTCTCATTAATTTTCTCTTAATGCTGTGTAATAGATTAATAAATAATAGTTAATATACAGGGCCAGCTCTAGAAATGTTTCATTATTAGACAAACTGGAAAATCATTAACCAAATTTTATAAATATTAGCCTTCACTGTATTGGAGTCATTCTTTAAATTTTACGCTAATTTTTGTAAGTCATATTACACTATATTCAAAATTAAACCATAATACATTTTAAAACAAATCTGCAACATAAATTATGGAAATTCTTAACTAGTTTAATTCTTACTAGTTACACATAAATAAATTCTTTATTTGTGAAAAATGTCTTTAATTTACAGAAAAAAATTATTTAATTACATGTAATCCCAGTAAACACTGAAATTTTTTTTTAAATAATTAAAAAAAAAAAAAATCATATTTATTTTTTTTATTGTCATGTTTTTTCTAGCAGGATATGTACATTTCTAATTATTTTGTGGTCAAAGAAAATCAAATATTTTTATTTTATTTTTATTGGGACATTTACCAATATGAAAATCTGAAAATATCTCTGTCATGGAAAAATTATTTCTTATGCATCAAAAACATGATTCACTAAAATAAATATTTCTTTTGCAAATTTTATGATTTATTTGCATTTGGTGTGTTGGCGAATGGCTAGTGTTGGCCCTGATATATAAATACAGTAGAACCCTGATTATCCGAATCCCGGTTATCTGAAAATCGGCTTAAGGGTGTATTCAAATCCAAACTGCTTATTTTGAGACACATTTGTAAATTCATTTTTGCTCTAAAATGCATCCAATTGGCAGGTCCTCTTATTCAGAAACTTTATAATGTCCGTATTGTCTCGATTTTTTGATAAAGGCAGAATATATTTAAAAAAAAGGCTGTCAAAGTGGACATTTTGAATCCAATTTCCCGAAGCAATAGCGCTGGAAACAAAAAAAAAAAAATATCGTACTGCGAAAATAATTGTTTGTAAATCAATTTCTAATTAATTGAATGAAAAATAAAAACATGGGACCCTTATAAATGTCTTCATAAATCACGCCGCCAAGTTTCATGTTTTTATTTTAAAAAATGAGTCTGAGAATGTGTCTCAAAATTTTATGTGTCTCAAAATTTTGAGTTGTTGAGCGTGGAAAAAAATTCTTTTGAATACCGCCTTAACTGAAAGACCTTAAAACTATTTTTTTTTAAATATAAAAATTTTTATTTTTAAACAAGCATGCTGTGTATGAAATAAATAAACAACGTCAACTTAATTATTTGGACCATTCCGTAAATACAGGTATTTTATTGCCTAGACACATACAACACTTCATTTCTTTACAAAATATGTTGTGATTTTTTTTTTTTTCAAATTCGTATTCCTTCAGTGCTGCTTTATTACGCCACCTGTTAAAGAATAACACATCTGAGGCTGTTGCATCTTCCTGCACTTCAGTATATTGAAGTGCCAGTATCAACTCTTTTCCACGTGTTGAGATCGTCATGCTTATAAAAATCAGTTTGAGCTTGTATTACTCGTCGTAAATAAAGTTTGGAGGAAATTAAAACATGTGTAAACAGGAAGGGGAAATCGCACAGAATACGGATTCTTGCTGCACCTGTAAGCACTAATGCGCTACCTGACTCTGGGGAAGTGAGAAGTGTGAGTAGTGCCATGTGGTAGAATAAAATTAGGAAGCCTCCCGGTTATACAAAAATTTCTATGGAACCCCGGTCAACCAAAAATCCTTTAGTTCCATGCTTTTCAGATAATCGGGATTTTACTGTATTAACCCTAGATTTACATGCTCAAATTCAACTGAAATTTGTTACTCTGATGAACACATTAACCTCCTCACCGCCGCGACCTGATATATCCGTTCACTATGCTGAAGGTTTCACAGCAATACAAGGTTTGTTTAAATTAATATAATTCTATAAATATAATGCATTTTTAAAACATCAAGTAATGATTGATACTCTCAATGATTATACTTATATACGTAATTAAGTTTTTTATCTCAAGTTTGAAAATTCAGATATTTAAGCATTTTAAAAAAATTACAGATAAAACAACATTACAAATTTGCCCTTTTGCTCGGCAGTCAGAGAGTTAAAAAGCACGTGTTCATAACAATTTTTGTGTATTTCAGAGAAAATGGTATTGAGGTACATGTTTACATTATTAAATCATTAAAAATGAACACATATTTCTATTAAAAAATAGTGCTTCTATTTTCTGACATTTTAAGCATGAAATTCAGAACTCGCCTTCTGTAAATCTAGTTCTAAATCATCATTTTGGTTTTGCTAATTTTTCTAAGATTTAATCAAGTTCATAACACCTAAAATTATAAAATATTCTCTATGCGAAAAATCCACTGCAGTTTATTATTTTCAAATATACCTTCCTCCTTATTTCACTTTCATAATATTTATTTCTGGCACCCGGACCAGATTTATATTTAAGTTAGGCCATGGATGGCGTACTTATGACACATGACAGAATATTTTTGTCACACTGTTGATTGAGATTCTAAAACAAAACAGAATGAAATTAAATGGAATACACAAATTTAAACAAGCTGAGCCTGTCTAATTTTTGAAAAAAATTCTGAAATTGTAAAAACTGAAATGAAACTTGAATTCTAATAGATTTTGATATGGGCTCAATAATTTATTAAATCAACAGAAGATTTGGTGAATATAGAAAAGCAAGATCATCAGGCATTATAAGCAAAAATGCCAGTGATGAAATTATAGTGACTTGTCATGAAATCTGTCATTTTGAAATTTTTCCTTCGTACCTATGCCTGTGAGTCATTATTTTCAAAAATAAATTATATGAAAAACTCAAATGGAAACCACCTGTCAGATGACTCCTTCACATTGCATTCCATTCAAAGTAACTAGGTATGAACCCGATACTAATTATTTAGCAACCAAGATATAGTAACAGATATCACATTTGCTTTTTTATTACTTTCTAAAATATAATTGTTACTATAATTATTATAGTGTAATACCTACATGTATGTTACGCCCATTTTTTAAAATCCTAACAAACAAAATTTCAAGTAATTTTGATTCACCATTTTTTTTAATTTGTACTGTTGGCACATCATGTTCATGTAAAATCTTTTCTGTAAAACATTTGGCATGTGTATGTGAAAAGGTTTGCTGTCCATGAGCTTTTTATGCTATCTCTAAAGAAAAAGTACTTATTTACCATTAGAAAAAATACCTTTTATACAATAAAAATTATTTAAAATATAATTATAAAAAAACATATTGTATTCTAAAATTTGATTTAAATTGTGCAGTTCAGTTATCAGTACAAGTAAAAATTTCAATATTTATATGACTTGCCTATTCATTGGCCTTTCCTTGTAATAAGAGTCAGGGGCCTAGTATTGTCCTGCACCTGCATGCAGGACTTCAGTTAGTAGGGCATTGGTTCGCTATATCTCACCTACCCCCCCCCCCCCACCCTGCCATAAAATAGCCCACTTTATAAACTATTTATGAATAGCTACAAATGTGATATGAAAAATATTTAATTATGATTTTATTAAAAAAATACTTAAAGTATGAGAAAAAAAATAAACATAGGAGAAATGTATAAAAAATAACTAAGAGACTAAAATAATTTATGTCTCAAACTTGCGAGTTCCACCCAACGGAAACTGTTAATTTATATTTCTCAAAAATTAACAATTTTAAGAAACAAAATAATAAAATTATGCACAAAAATGTAATAAATAAACAAACTATATTTTATTTGGAAAGAAAATTATTTTTATCATTTGTACTTTGTACAGTTACTAAAAACAAACGTATAAACTTACAAGTATACATATCTAGTACTAACACTTTATTTTATAAAGAAATAGGTAAATAAATATTTAGTTAGGAAAAAAATCACTTAAGTGAACTGAATTTCCACTTACATTAATGAAAACTCTCAGATAATATCATGTGTTTCAATTTGATTCAAAATATGTGACTCTGTTGCTATAATAGTCTGATCTGTCTTTAATCATTGTGGATTGTAAGTAATCTATACTAAAAAAGAAAGTTTTTGTGTGTTTGTGCATTTGTCTTTTAGCAATTGCTAGGAAAATCTACTGCACTTAGAGGTGTGAAAATTTGGATGAGGTTATCAAAAGCAGGTCCTAATGCACCTGATGCTCAATTTTTAATTTTTTGATAATTAGCCAAGATAATTAATTGAAAACCAAAACGAACAGTCATCAAAAAGACATTATTTTTCTTAAAATGGCTCAAGGCGGTCATTCCAGAGCTCACTAGAAAAGAAGATACGAAGTGCGAAAACCGCTAATTTTTTTCACATCTTTCAAAGTCCCCATCGGTCTCACTAATTGAAATGCAGGAAAACAAAAAACACACACTATTAGAAGGTATCTTAAAATTTCTAATGGAGCAATCCATTAGAAATAGTAAGCTATATAATGCTGTGTCTGCATCAGACCTTTTTTTCAAAATATGAAAGAAAAAATACCCACTTAATTTGGACACTTTCCTTTCTAACAGTGTAATCCATTAAAAAACATATTAATATTAACCCTTTAAATTTTTTTTTTCATAATGCAGTTTTCAGGGTTTTTTTTCGTTTTTTCTGCAATTTTTAAAAATCTGCATCCTTTATTTTTAGTAAAAATACGTAAAAAAAAAAAAAAAAAAACTATTAGAATGTACCTTTAAAATGTCATTTTTGGTTTAAAAAAAATATTAACTCTTTCAAATAAATTCTTTTCTGGAACTCATTTTGTAATTTTTGTTTTCTCTGTGATGTTTAAAATTTTGCATCCATTCTGCTTATCGAAATACGAAAAATTATCTATATCAAATTAACCGATGTACATTTACCTTTAAAACTACGTCTTCGGTTTTTAAAAATATTAATAATAACCCTTTCAAAAAAAGTTTGTTCTATAACTCTCTTTGTGATTTGAAATGAGATCTTTTTGAGTTTAAAAGAGGGAGGTTGAGGTGGGGGTATGTTATTTAGGTTTTCTCAGGAACTTTTGGTCAGAATTGAAAATTTAATATATTTAAATGTCTGAAACTAAATCAGCAATCACTATAGCGAGGTCCCCTTAGTTTGCTTGGATAGATTTTCATTAAAAAATATAAAATCATGTAAATTTGAGGGTGTACGCTGCCGAAGGCAGCGAGGTCCTAATATTAGATTTGTTTGGAAAGAGTTTGAGAGATTTTATATTTTCTATTCGTATCCATATAAAAATTAAAATGTCTAAAATGGTAAATCATGTTGTGTGTATGAATATTTATATATACTACATGTTATTTATTTTTTCAGTGCCTGTTGAACCTGTTAATATGCAGAAGTACTTAGTGATTGGTGCTTGTATTATTGGTGCTATCATCATTACATTAGTCTTCACACTATTTTACATTCATTATAAAAAGAAGGAAGAAAAATTAAAACAGCTTGCTAATAAGCCTATCCATGTGTACCTAAAGAAGAGAGTTGTGTTAATACGACAGGTATGTATGTTTCATAATTCATTGACATTTTTAAAACTGCAATATTTTGTGAATTAGCAAATTATTTAGACGTTCTTTTTTACTGAATTCTGATTATTTATGTTTTAATTAATTTTTTGTTCTTTGCTTTATTGCTATGGGTTTTTAACTTTTTTACATTGTAATTTTTTTTTTTAAGTATGTCAACAAATTTGAACTAATATGTGATAAATTTCTTATTATTTTCTTTTTTAATAAGAAAAGTAGTGGTTAAAATTCCATTTTGAAGCTATTCAAATTGAGAACAGTTAAAATTTTTGTTGATAAGTAGCTAAAATTTTTGTAGGAGTGTCACCTATCTTCCAATAACCTAAAAAAATATCTGCCATTCAAATCCTCGAATCTCACAGTTAAACAAATTCAAGATTTTTAAATTGGTAGTGTTGTCTTTTTTTTTCATGTCAATTTTGAAATTAATTTTCTTAACTTTCTAGAGCATCGCTCATTAAGAAAATGTGATTTTCTTTTTAGTACTTCCAGTAGTACTTGGGTTATGTTTATTCCTCCTGAAAACCTTCAATACTTTTCTTATTTAAGCTTAGAGGTATAAGAAAAAGGTTAGGGGTTCAAGCCTCTCCAGTCAAGACAAATTTTTTAAACTTAAAACTCACATGAATTGTTTCAAAGGATATTATTTTCTGTTTTGAGCTACTAAATAATTATTTTATTGTTTTAAAATTAAGTAAAATATTGCTTTTATACTGAAAATATGAATTAATTTGAATGACTAACTATTCTAGTTAATATTTAACCATTTTTAATAGTTCCAATTGTCCAATCACTTTCTTTGTTTGAAAGTGACTAGTTGAACCAATTCAATAATTTTTTAAATGCTATGCCAGTGACTTAAAAAAGTCAGAATCACCTGAAAACAGCACAATAGTTAACTGTTAACAGTTGTATTACAAATAACAGTATAATGGCTAGCTTAGACATAGTTTCTTTATATCCCTCAGTGGATTTAAATAAAGTTAGGGGTTTCGTAGAGGATCCATAGACATCGATGTTTCTTTGGACATCTGCATGAGGAGTACCCTGAAGTCGGGTTTTAATTTGATTATAAATAACAATGTATTTAAATTTAACAATAAATTTTACAAACAGATGAATGGAGTCCCAATGGGACCTCTTATTTAAGGATGTTTGGCAGAGATTATTCTTCGCCCAATTGAAAATAAAATTATGAGTGACTTTTGATTTAAACTGACCGTTTGGTATAGATACGTTGATGTATTTATCATTTGGGACCATAATATGAAATTGTTGAGAGAATTTATGGATGAGATTTACACAATTGACATTAATATACAATTCCCTATGAAAATTGAACTGGATAATGCAGTTCCACAGGGTTTATTTATAAAATTTACAATAAATAAAAATGTCAAACCTATTGAAATTGGGCTCAGATTGAATTTAACACCCTATCAAGATCACAAGTATGTAAATGGCAAAATGTTATTTAATGAATGAAAACATAGAAATTAATATACAAAAAGAAAGTAACATTTTATTTAGAAATTTTGTGATTAAAAGTATGAATAACTGATTTAACAAAAAACAGATGGTTGGCAGCTATGAGTATAGTAATGTTAATTTTTGGAAAAGATTAAAGATTCAAATCAGTCTTAAAAATGCTCCATTCCAATCTGAATGGTTCATCTTCTTTGGGACAATGCAAGACATCACATAACAAGTGAAGTAAAAAAAAAAAAAATTCTTTGGACAACACTCAGTCATCTTCTTTATAATCCGAATTTATCTTCTTCGGACTAGCATTTGTTTTGATTCCCTTAATGTGGTTCTCAAATGAGCTGCTTAACAACACAAAATTTTCTGACTCATTTTTAAACACAGGCCTGACTATTAAAGCGATACGGAATCGAAATGCTGTGCAGCGTCAAGAATTCAGTTCAAAATGCTGTCTTTGACAGTATTTTCTAAAAGATCTTCTGCTTTTATCAAAAAATGGAAAACTCATTTTGATGACATAGTTTCTGAATAAGAACATCTGCCAATTTCATCTGTTATCGAATAAAAATGAATTCAAAATTGTGTTTGAAAGTAGCTTCGTTGGATTTGCAAACGGCCTTGAAGTTTTAGAAGGAAAAAGATTTTCAACAGATGAAAAAGTCAAAAAATCATCTTACACATCCTTATTAGTTTTACTTTACTCGCAATGTTATATATGTTTATTAAACTTGCATTATGTTGAAAAAAATGTGTAAAGGTTAAAAAAAGCTATCTAAAAAAATAATATTAGTATAATATTGGTAAATAGTATTTTTAATATAATGTATTAAAAATTCTCTTTTATATTTAATTCACTCTCTTGTTAAGGGGCCGCTTCACTGAGACTCTCCGATCGCGAAATCCCATGTTAACCTATGGGAAAACTCTGAAGCGCGATAACTCATTACCTAATATAATTATTAAAATATGGTTTTCACCATCAGAAAGTAGACTTCAGATGCCAGCGTTGTGCATTTTTAAAAATTGTTTCCGTTAATTTTAAGTATCTCTAAGAAGATGATACAATTTCATCAAGTGGAAATTTCAAAGTTTATAAGGAATTTTTAAATAGTTAAAATTTAAAGAGACAATTTTTAAAAATGCACAATGGCGTCTACTTTCAGATGGTGAAAACCATATTTTAATAATTATATTAGATAATGAGTTATCGCGCTTCGAAGTTTTCCCATAGGTTAACATGGGATTTCGCGATCGGGGAGTTTCAGTGAAGCGGCCCCTTAATGCTCTGCTGATGTATAAAGATAATAATTATTATTATTTGTAGACATCTGAAAGCTCTCAGAATTTAGCTGCTCCTTTGGTGAAAATACAAGCAGTTGATCCTTCACAAGATTCTGGTACAGATTCATGTTCAATTCTTGGTTCTGAATATGAAATTCCACCTGATCCTATATGGGAATTTCCAAGGCAAAAGTAATATATTTTTATGTTCTTGATCACAACTCTCTTTTATTTCGTACTAGTTGTTACCTGCAGCTCCACTCGTGTGAAAATTAATTTGTATTAGCAATTTTTTTTTACAATATTCTTTAAAAAGTGTGAGGTAAAAATAATTTTACATTGTATAATGAAAGTTTTTAATAAGCTTATTTTTAAACCATCTTTAAGAATTTTATGTGAAAATTTTCAATAAATTATGTGCTTTAATTTCAGTGCTCATTGGAATGAAAGGCTTTGAAAATGACATCACTGAAATGCAATTTCAGTAAACTGTTTGATGATGATCATCATTTTAATGGTAGAAGCATCCTATAAACTTAATGTTCCTACAAATTTTGTTATGTGACTGAGTACTAAAATCTATTAGATTGTGTTTGGGGAACTAACTCTTAATAATACAATTGGTGGTAAGAAAAGCAGTGGATGCTTAAATTTCCTCCAGAAATCTTTAATGTTTGACATCAGATAAATGTTTGATTTTCTTAATTTTTACTAACTCAAAGGGCAACATTCAAACATTTTACTTTAGGACATTTTCCATTAATAATATGTTAGATGATTATAAATATGTTCAAACTCATCTTTTTTTCATTAATCAGCCAATAAACAACCTAGTACCTGGGTAGACCAAGCATGCTCAGTAATTTTTTGCTCTGTTTATATTGTATGGAAAATTTTTGTTATTTATTTATTATTTAACTGTATTCTTTCTACGTGAAAATTTCATTTCTAGTTTCTAAAAGTAATCATAACAAATGCTAATAATTCATTCTTTGACCTTTTTATACATCAATCATTCTATATTCATTTTTTCAGTGTTGTGCAGGAAAAAGTTAGGACCTTTTTGTCACATATTTTTGCAGTCATTAAGTACTATGTTAGTTATTTGTTGAAGAATTCAAAACTTCTTTCCATAAAAATAAATAAATAAATAAAACTTTGTATATAGCAGAAAATTTGGATTGTCATTTATAAAAAAAAAAAAAAACTTTTTTGATATGAATGTGATAATGTCTGATGCATTGTATTCTGGATGCTATTCTCTGTTTTATGAAAATGAAAAAGATTCTTCTTCCACAATCGGTGCCCAAATTAATAGTTGGCAACATACATGTGCAATTTCAGCAACAATGTGATATGTTTGGCAAAAAAATTCTCTTGGTCTTAAAACTGCTGCTAATTTTGTATGCCATTTTTCAAGTACCCTGATTATTAAAGAACAGCTTTTAAAATAAGAAAATAGGATTAAAAATGGGGTTGTTTTATTTAAAGAACATCTGCATTCTGTGAACTATTTACTATTTCACCCGATTAACATTGTAGCTAAAGTTCAATAGCAGATGCATTGTCATGACATCAAACAATAGCGATGTTGGGAACAATATAGTAGTGGTTTAAACATAATAAAAATATGAGAGCAGTTATCTATCAAAAAATGTTAGCATATTTACAGAAAGTTTCTGAAAATATTTAAATTCACAAAATCAATTAATTTTATCAAAATAAATTTTGCAAAAAAATAGTTAAAAGAAAAAAAAAAGAAAAAGATTTTCTTTTCTTGTTTTAAATTTTTTTTTTTTTTTTTTTTTTTTTTTTTTTTCATATTCTTCAGTGAACTATCAAATAATGTATCAGAACGTAAATATATTGCAGATATAACCACTAAAATATGTTGCAAACTCAAAATAATAACTTTATTTTATTTAATAGAATACTATTCCATCATATTTCCTTGTCAACTATAAACACTGTGCGTTCAAAATCTTTGTTGTTCTATAGCTTTTAGCTCCAGTGTAAATGGCAGTATGTCAGCAGCATGTATAATGCTAAGTTTGTTTTAATCCATCAAAATGAATTTTGTTGAAATCGATATTTAGCTGATCCTTTTCTCATGCTCAAATCAAATCAGTACATAAGTCTTGTTTTATGTAAACTAGGGGCCCCTACCTGGGCTTCCCAGGTTACAGAACATACTACCTAGTGCAAAGTTAAACCTTAAATATTAAGTTAAAACTTAAAGTTAAATTTTATATCTGGCTTTGACCTGATTTAATTGAGGACTCTAATTGATTTTTTACAATTCGATATATTTTCCTAGCTTGTCCACCAATACACCAAAAAACATTTTTGTTACTTATTAGTTGTATGCCAGCGGATAATCTCAGAAGATTTCACCATTTATAAACTTTTTGATTTTGGTTATTTCAGTATTTTAGTGCGTAGTTCGATCACATGTCTCTTAAATTCATGTTTTATTCATTTACTTGTGAAGTTTTAACTTTGCTTGGCAATTTAGTTATGGAATGTTACACAAACAAATGCTAACTTATTTACATTGTTTTAAGTGCAAACTGGTTAATCTTACAGAATCAGGCTGTACCTTCATTTTTTAGATATATAATTTAAATTGTTTAAAAAATTTCTATTCAATGGTGTAAAAATGTAAACTATGCAATGTTTAGAAGTTATAAAATTTGTGATAAAAAATTATTGTTGACTCAGATCATTACCACAGTCGCTATGATATGGACGTTACTCATGGACAAGTTTTCACTTTAGACTGTATTAGAGCTGAAAGCAACAACAGAAAAATTTAAGTCTTTGAGCATTCAAAAGACAATGTTGCCTATGAAAAAAATCTTAAACACAGAATCTGGCTGGATGCCTAAATCTACGGCACGCAACCTGAAGTTTGACTAACGTTACATTTCCCATAGAATAGGAGTCTTCAGTAATTGTGGTGCTGATTGATGATAGATAGTATTGGCGAGAACTTCAATTCAGTAGATTGATGACAAAACAAATTTTTTTAATCTATCAAAGCACATATTTTCAAAATGAGACCCATTTAGATGGTTTTTCCATTCTCAAATTAGTACATAATGCTTATGTCATGAAAATCATCCAAACTGTTTTTGATTTATAGCAACAATATCAGTTCTGAGTTTGTTCCATCCAGTCAAAACAAATTTTACCGCATTCAGGACCTAGCTAGACCATTTTCTTATGCTTGATTTAATATAGAGGGCAAATTTTTCGCTATGTCTTTGGGATAATCCATAGTTATGTTGATGATCAATGACCAGTAAAAGTACCAGTTTCAAATAACTAAACATATTATGTCTGAAATATTTTAAATTAAGAAAAACATTTTAAAATCAGACATTTAATAAAACTAAACAAAATAATGATATCACATAATAAAAACAATTACAGTAGACATTTTAAGCTTTATACAAGCTTCTCATCAGTACAAATGTCAGTTGAAAACCTAAAGGTAAATTTCAGCTTTGGATTTCGATTAGCATTTGTACTAAAGAGGAACTGGTATAAACCTTGAAACGTCCACCGTAATTGTTTTTATTATATGATACTATTATTTTTGTTGTCTTATTAAATGTCTGATTTTAAAATGTCTCTTTAATTTATACATGCAGTTACTTTATACATGCATTAATTTATACATTTTAATATACAAGATGTAATGTTTGTTTACATTCATTTTGGCAATAAATGTTACTGAGATGCATACCTGTGTTTATGCTTATAGTATTCAAATATATGTATAAACATATAAATGTATTTATGTTAAATATTAATATTTTAATTCTGTTGTACTTATTTAGCTTAAGGTTTGGGAAACATTTGGGACGTGGCGCATTTGGTCAAGTCATGCAAGCTGAAGCTCTAGGTATAATCGAGCCAGAAAGATATACCACTGTAGCTGTAAAAATGCTTAAAGGTCAATTTCATTTATTATGTTCAATTTTTTAATTTCATGCATGCCTTTTTGTAAATAAAGATTAAATATTTAAAAATTTTTATGGTCAATAAATAATATTTACTATTGTATGCTTTGATATTTAAGGAAAAATAATAAAGTGATAATCATTATTCCTACTTCAAATTAAAAGTAATCTGTTTGTTTTTACTTTATTGTTATTGCACTGTGTGTACAATTGTTTTTCTTAACCTGATTATTGAGCAGATAAATTAGTTCATTTAATTCTAAGAGTTATATAAGAAAAGATATGTAACTGTTTTTTAAAAAATATATTAATGGTGTTTGTAGATAAGGCTATGATGAACTGCTTATTTATATAATTTTAAGCTCATTGTTAAAGCAAAAGGTTATATATAAAGCCTCAAAATAAGATTAAACAAGAACAAAAAATGTGACACACATTATGAAACATTTAACAACATTATCAGAATATTGTTAAGAAATTTCATTTTATCTTACAAAAAAATAAGATACATAAATAAACAATTTTAAAAACACATCATGTATTATGTAGTCTTTTTCCATCGCAGCAAAAATCCATGCTATCCAAAGATTGTAGCAATTGTTGTTCATATCAGGTAATGTGTACAAATTCTTTCATGCAGCTCTGTACATGATCTATAGAATTTATACATACCATGTAATACACTAAAAGTTAGTTTAAAAATACATACCATAGCTGAAAATGCACTTTCAGCAATTGTTGATCATAGTCACTCATGAATTTTTACTAACTTCTATCTATGCAAGAAGAAAGTATTGGATTCGGGAAAAATTTCAACTTCTGTTTTTCGGTAGACTTATACATTTTAGAAGATCCTGAACATGATTTGACTCTTTTTAGAAAATGTCTGTATGTGACACAAATTTTGTGGGTGCTCTAACCAGGGTTGGAAAAAAACATGTTTTTTTCTAAAAGAAACAAAAAACGTGTTTTTTTTGTTTAAAACATGTTTTAAACGTTTAAAATGTTTTTTTCTCATTCAACAGCACAATTTTGATTAAAGCGAGCAAAAATTAATAAATTAAATATAAAGAATGAAAATATTTTCAAAAAACAGTAAGGAAGAAAAAAATTATATAATAAATACCAAACATTAATTAACAATTAATTTTTTTTTCTAAACTAAAACAATTAATTATTAAGTTCTTTAAAAATAGTAACAAATTTGGCAGCCTTATCAACACCTAACCAGTTTCTAGTTTTGCTCTGCATAAAGCCAAAAGTAGAAAACACTCTGTCTAAGCCAGCAGTAGAGCATACAGCTGCATGTAATTGATTTATGATCTGCATGACATTTTTATCGACGTGTTTTTCAAGGCTTATCCACCAAGATAAAGGTGTTATTTCTACAAAATTGTCCACTTTATTTGAATCTTGAGTAGTAAATTTATGATTGGTAACTGACATTTTTTTTTTTTTTTGCATCATATTATTAACAGCATCAAACATATAACTGGAGAATGGAGCTGACTTAGCTTTATAGTTTATAATTATTGGAATTAATTCAGGACATAATTCGGCTGCAAGGTTCATGCCTTTTTCCGTCTCATCAATTGTAAGTGATTCTTCTTTAAAGCGTGGATCAGTAATGTTTGCCAAGAAATGTGCAGGTGTCATGGCCATTTCATATCTGTCTTCAATGGCTTTTTCAATTTTTTTAAATTTTGTAATCATGGTAAGATTACTAGCAGCACATATTTCTGATTTTTTTTTTAAAATCTTTCCAACCGGTAAAATCCGGTACAATCACTAATCTCTCCATTAGTGATTGCACTACATAACTAATAGTACAATTATCTCTCTGAGCTTTGTCACATGCAACTGCAATAGGTTAGAGCCTTTGTATATAATCTTCAACATTTCTTTTTAACTGCAAGTCTATGACTTTCTTAGAAATATCAGATTTGATTTTCTCTCGATTATCTTCACAGACTTTCAAAATTTTTTCCAATTGCTTATATAAGACTCCATTGCATCCAACATGGAATTCCACCTGACATCTGATGATAACTCAAGCTTTTTAGCACCTGTTTTCCAAAGCTTTGCAGAAGCAAAATGATTATTTCGAAAACATTTAACAATATCAACAACTTGAGCTTTGATATTGGAGATTTTAAAGCTAGACGATTTAAGACATGAGTTGAATACCCATAAGTTAAATATTCATATTATTCCTGCAAGTCTTTTTAAGATAATTTCTCATCTTCATAACATTGGCAGCATTGTCTATTACAAAGCTGCCAATAAGACAACCATAGCATTCCTCTACTTTATTTATAGCAATACTTGCAAGCTCACAAAGATAATTAAATTCATGAGGATGGCCAAATGTATCAAGAGTATAAATAGGATAACACCTTAAAAAAAGTAAATCCATAAAGGGTATGCATGCTATATCTCTAATTTTGTTGCAGTTTCTGTTTGTACACACTTTTTGATAACACAAAAATAACAGGGAGACAAATTATGTATAAAAAAAGTTGTTCACTATTTTCCATTATTGGAGTATAACACAATATGATAAAAAAATTAAAAATGATAAAGTTAAATGAAACCTTCACAAAAATAAACTATCCTACTACTAGTTAAACTAAACACTAATTGTTCTCAATTTCTGCTCATTTGAAAGAAAACAGCAATAGCCGAAATTGCGTAATCATGGTATTACACAAAGTTGAGCAACACAATTATAAAAAGATGACTGCTGACTTCTTGTTTTTAGACAGAAATACCTCAAAAATTAAAGATAGCAGTTAGTACAAAAATGAGATAGTAGAGAAACAGAAATGCATGTTTCTAGATAATCCATTCTTTATAAAAAATTTTACAACACTGAAATACTGTTAGTTTTTGAAAATTAGATTATTAATATTAATATATTATAGAACTTTAATTTTGATATTATAAAAAAACATAATTGAGGTATTTAAAAAAATAAATTGCATATTTTCAATTTTAAAGGAAATAAATTTACTTTAAATACTTAATTAAAATTAACTGATTTATAATTTTAATAAAATTTGAATGTCTTTTAGTGTATAGAGCTAATAGAAATTTTTAATACAATTTTAATCGGTAAATTTTAATTTGTGAATTGTCACATCCTGACATTATAAACAATAAACATGTTTTAAACATTGTTTTAAATGTAATGTTTTAAACGTGTTTTAAACAGCTGTTTTAAACAAAATGTTTTAAACGTAACAACCCTGGCTCTAACTCACAAACTATTGTGTAGTATAGGATGAAATTTCATATGAAGTTCTATTCTTATGTGAACTGGTGCTGATTAGTATTGGGGCAAAATCCCCCAAGACGGAGTGTTGCAAATCAATGATTTGTTTGATTTATGTGATGCTTATATCTTCCGTTTATGTGTGCAGAATTCAACTAAACATAAAATTTGAAATAGGAATAGATTGTCATTCAATTTTGATTGTGCTCATCTAAGAAGGGGTGCCAAATTTGATGATTTGTTCAAAATATGCTATGCTTATATCACCAGTTTAAATGCACAGAATTCGGAGAACCTTTCTGGTACTATTTAAATCATTTAATTGATTTGATTTATATAGAAGAAAGTTTTGTGAGACCACAACATACTAGTTTGTGTCTCTGTAAATGAACGATAAATGCTATGCACACCATAATCTAAAGAAAACAAATAAAAGTGCACCTCAGTGATTCATATCAATTTCAGTATGTTTGAAGTATATAACTCATTAAAATGCATTGCAAATGATTTTTCCCCATAGATCATAAAGTAACAAAATTATTTTGTGTGTCAAAGTAAACAAACTGTAAATGCTTCACTTTTCATTTTCAAAGAACATTCTATAGCAAACCTCAATAATATAATTAAAATATCACATGGCAATACAAGTATATTTATGAGAGAGTACAGACAGACAACAGACAAACCAAAATCATAAACACTTCTCAATTATGTTGGAAACTGTTGGGAAGTAGAGTTGAAATGAATGAAAATGATCCTCTGTAAAGAAATATGAACAGCTTTAATGCTATGTTCATCTTCAAATTTTACATTATTTTTTCAAACAATGTAGAATTGCATATTTTTTTTTAATAAATAATGTGATGTAAAATTACATTAGTTTTTCAATAATCTTAAATATATTTATAAAATCTTATGTAATATTTACAAAGAAACAATTATATAAACAATATTTGCTGCTAGTTACACTCTTGCATATGATTTAATATGATTAACCAATAACTGCCTCCTGGGGGGAAAAGGGGGGGGGGACTTTGAAATCTTAAATGACAACCTCCCTTTTTTATTTCAGATTTTGATTATACAGAAAAAAATATGTAACTTTTGTCTTCGGAAAAACGTAGGTGGCACTGTAATCAAGTAAAATGCAGTGAGAATCATTTCCATTAAAAAGTCTGGAAACTGTCAAATAAATAAAAAAATATACATCAGATTAAAAAACTGAAAAATACGTGTTCAATATTTGAGAAAAATGACAACTTTGATATCCTTAAATAGATTTTTCTAAAATATTGAACATGTAATTTTCCGTTTTTCAATCCGATGTATATTTCTCGAGTTATTCGATCGTTTCTAGACTTTTCAGTGGAAATGATTCTCACTGCATTTTACCCGATTACAGCACCCTCTACAATTTTCCGAAGAAAATGTTAAATACAAAAGTTATGTATTTTTTCCCGTAGAATCCAAATCTGCAATAAAAGAGGATGTTGTCATTTAAGATTTCAAAGTTGCCTCCTTCCTCCCCAGGATGCAGAGTTGGGGGGGGGGGGGCAACTTTGATATACCTAAATAAATTTTTCAAAAATATTGAAAATGTATTTTTTCGTTTTTCAATCCGATGTATATTTCTCGATTTATTCGATCGATTCAAAATTTTCAATGGAAACGATTCTCACTGCATTTTACTCAATTACAACGCCATCTACAATTTTCCGAAGAAAATGTTAAATACAAAAGTTATGTATTTTTCCCCGTAGAATCCAAATCTGCAATAAAAGAGGATGTTGTCATTTAAGATTTCAAAGTTGCCTCCTTCCTCCCCAGGATGCAGAGTTGGGGGGGGGGGGGCAACTTTGATATACCTAAATAAATTTTTCAAAAATATTGAAAATGTATTTTTTCGTTTTTCAATCCGATGTATATTTCTCGATTTATTCGATCGATTCAAAATTTTCAATGGAAACGATTCTCACTGCATTTTACTCAATTACAACGCCATCTACAATTTTCCGAAGAAAATGTTAAATACAAAAGTTACATATTTTTTCCTGTAGAATCCGAATCTGCAATAAAAAAGGGGGATTATCATTTAAGATTTCAAAGTTACTCCCCCTTTCCCTTCAAGGGGCAGAGTTGGGGGGGGGGGGCAACTTTGATAACCTTAAATAGAATTTTCAAAAATATTGAACACATATTTTCCGTTTTTCAATCCGATGTATATATCAAGTTATTCTACCGTTTCCAGACTTTTCGGACATCCTGTATATGTTAATTATTATGTTTGTTTTTTTTCATCTAAAACAACATTTGGCACTTTTTGATAAATTTGATTATTTTGAACCTGCAAGACCAAGAGTCAAAATTCAACCAAAAATTGACCAAAGCAGTTAGAATTGACGAGACTTGCAATGAAAAAAAATTAGTGCTAATTAACTGACCCAAATTGTGAGCCAAGTAAAATTGGGTTACATTACCCGATCTGAAGCAGGACTTTAGTCTAAATTCTAGTGCTATTTATTTTTTTTTGTTTTATGGTTTTCTATTTTTCTTTCTTATACTGTGAATTTCATTTAAAAAAAACCTTGGTATTTTTATTTATGTAAAACACAAAATGTATAATTATGAACATTTGAATGCATTATTGTTATAAATTATGAATTATCATTATTTTGATTTTAGATGGCCATACTGATCAAGATGTCATTGATCTTATATCAGAGATGGAAATGATGAAAACAATTGGAAAACATTCTCATATTATAAATTTACTTGGATGCTGCACACAGAATGGTGTGTTACTGTTTTATTTACTAAATAAATAGTTTATACTGTAATTAAATTGTTGTTAATAGTTATTTAAGTTTGAAACTCAGTCGAACCTGGTTAAGACATGTTTCAAGAGGCTGGACAAAAGTCTCATATTAAACATAATTTGTTATAATGTTGCAGAAACTGAGCTTATTTACAACATCTAATCCTATAAACGAACTTTAGAGCTTTAGTTTGTATGTTATGGTAAAAAAAAAAAAAAAAGGTTTCTTTTATGCGTATTTAGATTCAAATTTAACTGTATTCAAGTTTATCTCAGTGTTTATTTTTATAGGACAAACTGCAATAATAACTGACAATAAATATGAATTAAAATATGACTTTTTGCCGATTTATACATTACAACCTAAAATAAAACAACAAAAATAATTTTCTTACTAGCCTAATTTTATTAACACAAACTAATAATATTAAATCTTTGCAGCATAACCCCGTTAGTAATATCATATTTATTACTTGTGATAATGAGTACTCTTATAATCAGTCCTTATTATTTTTTTATATACAGTAGAATCTGGTTACAACGAACCTCGATTTAACGAATTTTTCAATTTAACGAATATAATTTGGATTGTAAAAAAAGTCATATTATTCTATTTCAGTTAAAAAATATTTTCACTTTAACGAATATTTCATTATAGCGAATTTAATCAGTGGTCTCTAGACATTCATTGTAACGAGATTTTACTGTAATAAGAAAAACTATCCTTGTCAATCTTAGTGTAAAAAAATATTGCTAGCATGGTAAGTAAACAAAACGTAGAAAACACAAAAGAAATATACAACTACAGTCACATTTATTCAGTTTTCACAAGTTTCAGTCTTTTTTTTTTGTTGTTGTTGCTCTGGTCTTTGTTCAACATCTGACTCTCGTAAAATCCAATCTATTGTGATTGACACACATCACATTATATCACATAGTAATGATGCAACATACATTAAAAAATCCTCACTAACAATAAATTTAATCATCTGTAACCATAATAATTTTATGATGTATCTGAGCAAGACGAAGACATTTGCAAAAACAGATAATATCATAATAGGCAAGACACGTAGCATACGTGATTAATCACGTATTCAGCATTTACTGGAGTTCTATTACCTGCAATTTATTCTGTTGAGCTGATTCAGATATCAGACTAGATTATTCGCGTATCCAACGTTTACTGGAATTCCATTACCTGCGATTTATTCTGTTGAGCTGATTCAGATACCAGACCAGATAGTCGTTTATCCAGCGGTTACTAGAATTCCATTACCTGCGATTTATTCTGTTGAGCTGATTCAGATATCAGACCAGGTGCTTTAATCAATAAGGTTAACTGGGTGAATTAGGTCCTCCAGATTCGACTGGGATGGCTCAGTTTTAGAGCATTGGCAGCTTCAACCAAGAGATCCCAGGTTCGCATCCTGGCCTGAACATTATTCGTCCAGTTCGAAAATTACAACTCATATAAAACTGACAGATACCAGTTGTTCATTTTTATATCAAACGATGAACTAGACACTTTTGGTAGTTTTATTTTAGGGCCTTAATTAGGCCATGATCCATCTGCTGGGGCACACTCCTTGAATCTGGTGACAAAAACTTGATGTGGATATTTTTAAAACCTGGAATGTTCTTCAGGTGGTTTTTGCTCCACACATACAACCTTCCCAAATTTTTCTTACATTTGTAGGTTGAAATTGCTGATCTATGAGATGAAAAGATCTCCCAATCACCCAAGTCTGCTTCTGGTTTATATATTCACAGAGCAAATTCTTCATTTTTTTTTTTTTAGCAGTAGGGATTTTGTGATTTACCAACCACTAGAAGCTTAATTTCTTAATTTTCCATCTGTGTTTCTTCTGACAAGCGCTCGATCATTACCAAATTCCCCTCCAGTGTATTTGTCCCTTCCCCAGTGAGTGTTTTATCAGGCATTAATTTATGACTTTGAAGAACAGTCCAAATTTGGCCACATTGAAGATATCACAACCAATATATACTTTGGCAGTTTGCAGAAGCACTGTGGTTTTCCAACATTCTACATCTTCAGTGTTCATCTCTGCCGCATCCCCAGAAACATGCTTTTATAAGATTCCATATGGATTTTTTAAATCAGTACAATCATCCACTTGACAGTTCAAAATTTCTGTTGAGAGTCTTTGCTATCCGCAAAGTCTTCTGTTTCACTACTGGTCATTAAGAGATTATGTTCAAAGCTTGAGCTTGTGTATACCAGTCTTACTATATACTCCATTGTATTTCTTGGTTTTACCTTCATTCTCTTGAACAGATTAACAGGATACAAAACATTGATTCTGAAATATTTATTGATTTTGCGAAAGCTTTTTTTATTTACCATGGCCTTCAGGGTCACATTTTTGGAGAATGTCCAATTTATCTGACACAGATAGCACCCTTCTTTTGATTCTATGGCTATTCTCCATATTAACAGAAAATTTTCTAAAACTCGACAACATAATTAAAGGCTACTTGACGCTGCAAAATTCGCGGTGCAAATAACTCCGTGACCATGAATAAAACAATAATATTTTTTTTATATACATAAAGAAATATTATAAATATTGAATACATTTTTAACTAGTAAATCTGCAGATCAGAGGCCTCGACATCAGTTCTGCAAGTCACATTTTTATTTTGAATTTATTTTATTTAATATTTTGAAACTTTTATCCCATAGTTTTATTTCTTTTGTATTAGGATTACTGATTAAGATCTCAAGTATGTTCAGGAGATTTAACTCTTGGGAATCAGAAATAGAATTACATGCACTGATATTCTAAGACTGGTTTTTTTCTGTGAAAACTTTTTATTATATGAGGGGAGCCTCTACCCCCCTCAATCTCTAATTAATTGTCTCATAATTTGATAATCATAATTCTCTATAATTTTTGATATATTAAATCTATCTAAACTAATTAGTGATTTTGTGACAATGGCATTAATAATTAGCTTGAAATATTATATATTCTTAAAATATTTTTTAATTGTTGATAATCTTAATTGTTCGATTTATTTGTAAAGTACTTCTTGAGCCCCTCCCATAATTTTGAATTTTACTGTACTAAAATAAAAACTTGAATCATGTTGGTAAAATACCATATTTTAATTTTAGGTCCATTGTATGTTATTGTTGAATATGCTGCCCATGGAAATTTAAGAGATTACCTTCGTATTCATCGTCCTGTCACTGGCTATGAATTGTCAACCATATCGAGAGAGATCATAACAGAAAAGAGTCTCATCTCTTATGCATATCAAGTAGCAAAAGGCATGGCATATCTGTCATCAAAAAAGGTGAACGGAATTTAATTTTATTGTTATTTGCTCTCTTTTATGATAATATAGTGTGTAAAAATTGGATTCAGATCAGGGTATAATTTTTTCATCTTACCTGTTATTGCCTTATCCGTTAAAAGTATATTTTGCCTAAGAAACTTTTCTTGTTTTACTTATGTTTTGAGTTATTTGCTTTCATAGAAAATAATTGGATGAACTACCAAAGAGTGATTATACATTGTTTTGCTAAACAGGGTTGCTACACTACCTAAAAAACCCGGAGAACCTGGAAAAGCCAGGGAATTTGGAAAGTGGCCAATTAGTTCAGGGAATTTCAATATTTTATCCAAAATCTGGAGAACTCAGGGAATTTGATGAAATTTCATTGCAATCTTCAAGTAAGTGTGATATTCGGGCCACAGAGGTGAAGATCTCCCACATTTTCCAGATTCCACATTTAAAAAAAAGAGAAAAAAAATTTCAATTTAAAAATCTTTAAACTCATAATACATTTTATTATTATTATTATTTCAATTTTGAAGTAAGTATCTCAGTTCTCCATCTCCCCACTGAAATGCCTGCTTCCTCTTCTTCCTTTGCCTCAAGTTAAAAATAAAGTTTATCTGGACTTTAGTGATTTTTGATACAGTTGCTCAAGGGAATTGTAGATCAGTACACAAATAAGTATTATATAGTAAGTGTTTACAGTTTGGAAAAACTTCATTTTAAAGTTTGTAATATTATAAGAGCAAATTCCTATTGTAATCCTGAGAGCTATTCTGTGGGGAAATTCTTAAAAGGAGTTTTTAATCAATATCATCTGTATTTAGAAAATTTGATACATTATTTATTTTATCCCCAGCATGTCTAGTATGCACTATACTGCTAGACTGGAATTTTCTTATAAAATACATCTGAAAGGGAATTTTATTCTGCTGTACGAGTAGCAACCCTGGCTAAATCAGCACAAAAATTAAGTCTAACTATGAATATAATAAGTAACCCTTGGTTTTGATTATTAAATATCTCTCTAGCAGTCTTACTTTTGTAATGAACACAAAGCACCTACTGGTGAAATAAGTCTTCTCAGAGTGATAATGATAGGTTAAATGTTTTTGATTTACCTTGTAATAAGTAAAAAAAAATTTTTTTTTAATGCATAGTTTGCGATCTGCTTTTAAGTTTAGTGATCTAGCGTTAAAACGTTAGTTTTAAACTACCTTATTTCATTTTTAAATGGAAGGAAATTGTTGAATAACTTTAAGATAAAAAGTGATTTCTAATTCATGAAACAACAAAAGAGGTATTATATATGGATATAACTTTTACATTAGTGAGAACGTGAGCAATTGGGTTAATATAATGGCCTTGCATGTGTATACAGGAGTACCCCGTATATTATTCAATATGATAACTACTATTATAAAGGAAAATTTTGCTGTCTAACTTGCTAATATATCCAAATTTTGTGGCAACTAGTCTATTTTATAGAAATTAGAACTTAGAAGTACAGATTGGTAAACATTCTATTTTTAAATTTTAATGTGTGCGTGTGTAGTAGTTGGGGGGGGGGGGTGCATGGGGGGGAGGGGTGTGCACAGAACAATTGCAAAAATCAGCTTTTCAAACAAAATAATTTTGAAAATTAGAGCATTCATTCAAAAGTTAGCACAGAATTCGTGGAGCGCGGCATTCTTTAATACGTCCCTTTTGTTGAGACACTAACAAAAGCCAGGAAGAAAAGAAAAAATATATATATATTCGAAAAGCAGGAAGGGTTGGTCTCGAGGCCCTGAGGCTATTGAAAGACTTAGAGAATGCTTGATTTGGAGTATGCTTGCTATATGTGATAACAAAAAAAAAAATCCATTTTAAAATTTTAGCTATGCAATTTCCTTCAAAGGGTGTATTACCAGTGGAAAAAAAAGAATCTAATGTGAAAAATTTTATCAGTATATAATTTTGACAATGACGAAAGTTTATTCTGAAGATTTGAGCAAAATTCGTTTTTTGAAAGTGAGTTTAAAATGTATTCGAAAAGTTAGTTGAAGGCATAGTTATACATAAAGGATACATGAAGCATGTTAAATAAAGGTCATAAAAAGTAGTTTTTCCAATAGTAATTCATGATAAAGATGAATTCATATAAATTCTTTTGTGTTATTCTGTCAAAGAACTATAAATGTTGTACCCCATATTTGCAATGAAGAGAATGCTACAATAAGCCCCTCATACGAATTTCATCAAATAACATAATGCCATTAAAATGTATTTTAAGTATCCCCCTTCCCTCCATGTATGGTAGTGTAATTGAATTCTTTTGTGTTATCCTCTAAAATAACTATAAATGTTATATACACCCTCTTAAAAAATAACATGCTGTAGCTAACTGTATCAACATACTAAAATTTCATTACCATCAGCATTCTTCAAACTCTGCATTTCAAAAAATGTTTCATAAAATCATTAGATAAATTTGTTTCATAAAATCTTCACATTGTGATTTTATGTATAGGATGTATATCTCACTATGTACATTCAGTTTTCATTCATCAGTTTTTTATTGCTTCTGATTCACTTCTATGGCATCCAGACAGTTTTTCTTTTTAGGAAGTCATGTCTACCCCACCAAGGCTTATCATAAAATGGGATTTCAATGGGAAAAAAAGCCTATTCATTCTTTTTCTCATCCTAACATGTTTAAAAAAATTATTTTTTTTAAATTAGTAAATATTAAACATGATAATATTTTTAATTTCATAAGAAAATTTATAAATAAGAAAATTTTTTGGACAAAACCAATAATTTTTAAAATTTTCATTTTCTGAGAATTTAATAAAAATAACTTTTCATAATTTTAAAAAACTTTATAATTAGTCTCTGATACTGGCGAAGGGGCTGCAGTCTCCTTACATCCCACCCCCTTTCCTTCATGGGTGTGGCAATGCACTTAGCAATTGATTGTTCAGAGCAAATTAAAGAGGAAAAAAAACAAAATCAGATTAACCATCTGTATCACAATTGGCTCAAAATTAGAATTTGCCAATTGAACAGACAAATTTCCCTTGTATGTTTCTTTCTTTCTTTTTTCTTTTTTTGTATTGTTGTTATTTTTTCTTCTTTTATAATTGCTTGATTTCTGTTTAAAAAAAGTGAAAAAAATTGCATTAATTTCTCAGTTTTTTCTTTTCTATTTTTTCTGTAGTGTATTCACCGTGATCTAGCTGCAAGAAATGTTCTAGTCATGGAAGATAAGGTACTGAAAATTGCTGATTTTGGCTTTGCCCGAGATGTGCATGCCAATGATTATTATCGCAAAAAGAAGAGTGTAAGTGATTGGATTTATTTTTATACAGCATATATATTTCTATTTTCAGAATTTTTAATGCAATATTTTGATATCTAATTCTTATTTCTAAATTTGGAGGATAGCCTAATTCTTTTTTCCTATGTTGATAGTAATTTTAGTATTTTACTCTTTATTGTACTAGATAAAACATACCAGAATTATTATAACTTTGATTTTTATTAAGAGAAGTCAACATAAGGGGGCTCTCTACTGCCGTAGTTTACAATCTAAAGGCTCCACAGTCTTTATAGAAAAACAAATGAAAATGGAATAAATTTGATGATTCAGAAGCAAAATTTAAAAAAAAAGCTAGAAATTAAATTCTGAGTGATTAGTTTCCAAGTTATATTTTGATCCTCATCTATCTGACAACATTTGGTCATTTTACTACTACTTTCTCCAAAGCTTATATTCCAAGTCGTTACTCTGGGGGGAAAAATGCAATCATGGGTGTCTTATTAAATTTTTATATGCTATTTTATGGACTTTCATCAACAGTGTAAAATGGATTGTACATAACACAAATTGTTTACTTTATCAAACTTTGAAATAGCATTTATCTATGGTCAAGTTTTGACAATATCATGTACATTGGTTACAGTTGAAAAATAAATTGAGTATTGTAATAAATTTCAAAGTTTAAAAAATATAATTTCATTGTCTGGACATTGTGCAGTTGTTCAGATATATTTCTTACTTTACATTTTTATACTGTTTTACCCTTTCTCCATCTGCTTCATAACATTGCTTCTAAACATCCTTAACTTAAAGGACATAGAATATTTATTGTATGCTTAAGGTGCTCCACCATAGAAATTCTAAAAAGATCAGCTATTCTAAAAGCAAGTTAAGTTACTCAGGATCCACTGCTCTAATGAAACAGATTTTCCTCTGTCAAAATGTAAAATTTCCATGCCAAAAAAATAAAATAAAGATTAATCATTACTTTTTTCAGAATTTGATTTTCAGCAGCAGAAAGTAGAAAGTTGACATCTGATGCTGTTTTCAAAATTTTAACTACAGTATGGAACTGTTTATCTGAAAACAAGTTAAACAGAAAACCAGTTGTCAAGAATATTTTCCGTTGACTGATTTAAGAATCTTTCCAGAAAAAAAAGGTGCCATACAATGCCAGTTTAACATGTGCTTTACTCAATAAATTTACATCCTCACATGCATGGTATAACTGGGCGACAACATCTAGAATTTAAAATGGAAGCATATTTAATTAGATATTGGGTGTTTTGATTTTATGCAGAATTGTTGTTTCCAAGGAATTCCCATAAATTGCCTTGTTTCATACTCTGATTAATCTTTGACCTTGATTGGATCTGGTTTCTTTGTGTAATCTAATAATTAATTTGAAATCAGAAACAATGCCACGGCCATGTATATTCTACAAATCTGCTCAAGTAGATGTTGCTTTAATGTCTAACAAGTTATCCGGAATGCATCTGTCCCTGACTATTCTGGATAATTGATTCTATACTGTATTTTCTTTTTCAAAATTTATTGCTATTTAAAAAGTATTTAAAATTTAAGAAGACAAAGTAAAAACAAATCAGTACATTCATATTAGACATCAAATTTCTGAATCTATAAACTAAAATTTTACAAACATATTGATTAATTCTATGTTAAAATTTTCCTATTGGATTTTACAAATGTTAAGGATGGCTGAAGCATCCCCCCATCTTAACCCATTAACCGCCAAAACTATGTGGGTGGAGCCTTTAATATATTTATTGAAATTCGTTTCCACCAAAAATTCTGAAAGATATTATTTGGTATCTTTAATAGCAAAGTTTTTGTCATTAAATAAAGCATTTTTTAAATAGTGGTGGCTAGGCAGGTTTCTTTTTTATACACTTTTATTTTGAATGTTGCGTTAACGCAACACCAGCGGGTAATGGGTTAATCAAGTGTTTGTTTCAAAAATTATTTTGAAATATAAAATTTTAATGTTTTTAAAGAAATCCATTTTTTTCCTTTAATGTAACCTTTTCCTGCAAGGTTCAAACAATTGATAACAACTGATGTGTAATATGTAAAATTTTAAAAGATTGTCTTTTTTTTGTATGATAATTATTATTCTTACGTATTTTAGGGCATGCTTCCAATCAAATGGATGGCTTTAGAATCCCTCATTGACCGTTTATACACTACAAAAAGTGATGTGTAAGTTACTTTTATGTTTATTTCAAGATTTGACTTGGCCATCTATATATTTAAAATACAAGGCTCTTTCTTTTTTAGTCATATGCCCTGAACTTTCTACTGAACTAATTTTACTAATTATTTTTTTTAATGAAAGCTGTTCATTTGTAGATGTGCCTACACTAGCTTTTTTTTTTTTTTTTTTTTTTTAATCCCATTTTTATATTTTAATTTTAATTTAAAAAGTTTTTTTTTTTTAATGAAATTTCTTCAAATTGGTAGCAATTGGATTACTTCCATCATTGCAGAGAAAATAGAAAATAATGTAGTTTATTTATGTTTATTGATTATATCCTTATTCATGCCATTTTCTCATTACAATTAAAAATAACTTTTTAAAAAAAGAACAGAAAATCTCATCATGCTTCAAAAAACATGGGTTTTCCCTTTCAATATTTTTCATTTCTCTGATACTGAGTTTGAGACAGTAGGCAAAATGGTTCATTGAGTGAGAATGATGTCATATTTAAAAAAAAACTATAATTTTATTTGATGAAATTAAATATTTTATCACAATTGCATTTAAACACATAAATTTCTGGAATTTTTACTCGCCGATACTGAGATTAGAACCTCAAGTCAAGATTGCTATGTATTACGACTGCTACTACTTTGCTGAACAGGCAACCCACTGCAGATGTTGGTGGACCCTTACTTTTAACATTAAGCGGAACTGTAAGAGACCCAATCATGGAAGATGCCACTGGGAAAAATTTAACAGCTAAAATCAATAAGTTTAAGACATCAACCAATGGGAATGGGTGAGCTGGAGTGTTTAATACATTGGATGACCGCAATGGCTCTCAGATCATTATAGTTCACATACAAAGTTGTATAGCTGACAAACATGACTTCGTTTATTGGTTATTAGGGAAGTAGAATTGGAATATCCTTCATCCCTACTAGTTTTTATTTCTAAATACTCGCAACTGACGTAACATGGGTAAAGTCATTGCACGTTAAAATATTTTTTAAATGGTGAATACACATATGAGAAGTGCATACATAAATTTTGAGAAGGTAAAAATGACATTAGGTTTAGATTTTACATAAAAAATGCTATGATATGGTCAAAGGGAAATAATTTTGCTGATTTTTCATTCTGGTATAAGAACAAGCATAAGAGTCTCAATTGATAACTTCATCATAATTACTTATATTGATTATGTTACTGATTATGTTTATGAATAAAATATAATTTTTCAATAATTTGAATAGTTTGTGAAAATAGTATTTTGGTAACTTTAGGTTAAAATAATATTAGCTTTAAGAGTTAGACTAACCAATGTAAAATAGATTTTTTATTGTAATAAATTTTGTAGGTTTATTATAAATCAATGTAACAGTTCCTTCTAAATATTTTTTTCTGTTGGTCCAACTTGTTATATATTAAATAATTTTAGTACTTTTATGTTAGCCAGGTGCAAAGTTTTGTTTTTTAAATAAAATGTTATCGTTTATGATATTATTTATTTATTTATTTTTGTATTTTAAATTAAATGAGTGAAAAATATCTGTTTTAAATGTCTGTAATATATGTATTTTAAATTAAAGTTATGTATTTTAAATGGTATAAGTGAAAGGTTTATATTTTTTAATGAAGTGAATGCAATACGAATGAGGGAGAGAGGAACAATATTTTATAATTTATCACCTGCGCCCTACCATAATTTCTCTTTATTTTTATGGTAAACTGCTCCATAATAAAAATGTTTAACTGACATTTTATTTTTGAAATAAAAGAGTAAGCAACTAAAGACAATTTATATGATTAATATAGTTTTATAGTTAAATGGTCCAATTAAGTCTTTTAGAATGCCTGAAATATATTAATGATGCTCTATGACAATTATAATTGAATCATTTTTCAGTATTTTTTTTTTTTTTTAATTGCATGTTAGTAGAAAGACAAAATTTTTAGATACATATAAAAAAATATTTAGAATTAATGTTTCCTTTACCAATAAATAATCTTAGTTTATGTTTTTTTAGCTCTATTTTTTTTTCTTTTTAAAAAGACAAACAAAACATTTTACTTTTCAGTGCCATGCATAATAAATGAAAGTTTTATTTTACATATGCTAAATGTTAGTAAATATAGAGTATATTAAAATTATTGTACTCTTCTCTTATGATTTTTAATGAATATTGAAAATAAATAAGAAAAAACAAAAGATATATAAACATTTGAATTCTTTTGGCTAAATATGTAATTCATAATCCATCTTAAAATATTTTTTCATCATTTTTTCTTACACTTACTATGTTGTAGAAATACTATGATGCTATTTAGCATTATATTTTGCTTGAATATATTTTAATAATATTTTTCTTAATACTGTCTTAAGTTTTATATTTTCTGTTATAAATAAACATTCATTTCTGAATTTAAGAAATTATAGTTAATGTTACTGTATATTTATATTTTTAAATGCTGACATGGTGTAGATTTTTGTTTGTTTGTTTATTTCCTTGAAATTTACACATTTTAAAAATTAAAAGTTTAAAATATTTATTTTATAAAATTTCCAATTTCTTTTTGTACATAACAGTATTAAATGTATTTCATATAATACAGTTTATATTCTTAGCATTAAAAACACACACACACACACACACCTTATGCTAAAACTGACATTTAAATGCAGTTTGAAGACTTATTTCACTCATTGTCTCTTTCATTCATAGCTGGGCTTTTGGAGTATTGATGTGGGAAATAATGACACTTGGTGGCCTTCCTTATGCTTCTATTCCTCCTGAGAAATTATTTACTCTTCTGAAAGCTGGACATAGATTAGAAAAGCCAAAGAATTGCCCAATGGAGTTGTAAGTTTTCTTCTTTTATTTAAAGTATCAAGTTTGATAATTTTTTTATTTATACAAACTGTTTCTGTAAAGCACTCGTTGTCTTTTTTAACAGCACATTCATTCTTGTAATTTTCCAGGAGTTTATCATATTTCATTGTTCTCATAACAAATAGCCAGAAAAATACCAAATTTCTGTTATTTTATTTGTAATATTAAATGAATTAAACTTATATTAGTTCTATTTACCAATTGATGATTTATATTTTTAAAAATGCAGCTATCTGTATGAGGCTTTTTTTTTTTTCTTTCTTTTTCTGTGAGACTTTAATCCATTTTTTACATCATTTATAATTTTCAAAATATTTTATTATGAAAGAAAAAAGGATTATCAGATGTTTGTTGGTGCCATTTTCATTAAAATTTAAGAGAAAAAATACTAATAATAATTTTATTAAATAAATAGCATTGAAGACTTTCTATGGTCACTAGAAGAAATAAGCAAAAAAAAAAAAAAAAAAAAAAAAAAATACAAAAAATTGAGAATACATATTTTATTCCTAAAACTGAAGTATTTTTTTATACATGAGATGTCATTTTCATTCCACAAACTCTAAAATTAAAGGCAGAATCTTTGACATATGAAGCTTTTCAAATTGTGTATAATTTACACTTTGGATTATTGGATAATTACAGGGATTATTATTTTTTAAAAGCTTGACGTCATAATTTTTTTTTTAGTTTTACATTCAACCAATGAGTTTAAACATAAAAAATTTAAGTTCCTCATGTTTTAACTAAGCAATTATTGCCCCCTTTTAGAAATAATAAAATTAGAGAAGAAACATAGCTTTTAAACTAATTATTTTCTAAAGATGGTAGTTAAAATTCTTCACAAAGGCTCAAAAAGTGGAATGATTAAGTGAGAACTGGTTTCTTGTAAAATCTGTTTGTGGCTCCAATGTCCTCCAAGTTTAGTATAAGCGTTACCTCTGGGGGGTGCCAATCCAGGTGCAGGTCTCTCATCTGGAATTGATTCAAAATTAGGAGATCGGCTCTAGAAGTCCAACCTCTCTTGAGGCTCTGGCACACCTTCTTTCTGAGAAGTACCTTGGCACATTCTCTGACTCGCCAACAACATTAAGTGAGAATAATGATATTGTTCTATGTTTTAAAGCATTTACTTTAATTCACAAATAAGAAATATTTTTATATACATTCATTAAGATGAGGTTATTTTTCATTAAGATCGTTAAAATGATATCATTTGTAATTACACCAGCTTAAAAATTATAAACCAAATCAAGTCAATCATCATGTTGGAATATTTTTCATATTCGGAGAAAAGAAAAAAATGTTCTTAGCTGCACCATACAGAAAGAATAATCTATGATTACATTTCTTATATACATTTTATGTTTTCTCATGCAGTAAATTGAATATATACTCATTCATATTCAAATACATATTTTTTTGTCTGAAACATAGTTCTGTCAAACTTTTTGTGAAAATCCCAACAATCCGACTTGCAAAACACCTAAATATGACCCAGAAGAATTATTCTAAGGTGAACCCGACACGCAGAAAGAAAATTAGAGTCATCTTGACCCAAAAGAAACAACCCGACCCGATGCAGGACTCTATTCAAAAATCTCGAGGTGTCCACTATTCAGAGGTTTCACTACATTTGAAAATTAAAGAATATAGATTTGTTAATTTTTCTATATGAAATATAAAATTAGTAATTAGATATTATAATTGCACATTACTTTTCATAGTAGCATTAAAACATGGTTTATCATCCTTTCATTGCAGGTTCAGATTAGGTTGCGAGTTGAAGTATTTTGGGTTTGGGTCTGGTGTGGGTTGAAATATGTCGGGTTGCAGGTTAGGGTCGGGTTATGGAGGAAATTTTTTTTGGTCTGGTTTGGGTTGGATTGCAGGTTAAATTGAAATGGAATTTGCGGGTTCAGGTCAACCTAACCCATGCAGGACTCTAATTAGAACACACAATGAAAAACAGCAAATTTCTCTTAATACACAATTTATTGATGAGCTATATACTCATGGAATATTTGGAAAAGGTAGAAATTTGGTTTATTTTTATTTATATTGAGATTAATTACATTTTCAGTTTTTCTTTCATGACTGAAATAAACCCCTGTTGCGCTCGTTGACCTAACCATTCGGAGTTTTCTTCGAACCTTGCCGTAAATACGGGTTAGGATCCCTTAGAAAGACCCCCATGGAGGGCATTCCCCCTAGGTCCTATATCCCTTGTGTAGATAATCGGCCATCATAAAATCAACCAACCAATCATGACTGAAATAATTTACTCATTATTAACATTTATTCATTAGTAATTTACTTTATTGTTGCACTATTGTTCTTGTTACTTAGGTATATGATCATGCTGGACTGCTGGAGTGCCGATCCTGAAACCCGGCCCACTTTCTCCGATTTGGTCAAAGATTTAGAAGCACTTCTTGTTAACGCTTCAGAAGTGGTAAGTTCCTTACTAGCCATTTTAAATATGAACTGCCTTTTTCTTACAAAAAAAAAAGGCTTATTTTTTTAAATGTTTACTTTAAGTTGATTTAAGTTGAAGTAAGCTTGTTAAGTTGATAGAAAGGTGAGTATATAATGAATTAATTTATTACCTTTCCCAGCACTCTGCCTTTTTCAAATATTTAGCATTCAATTTAATTTTTAAAAAAATCTTCTTTGTTCACCCCCTTCACGCCTCACTCTTCTTCCAGCAGCAGTAATTTACATCCTCACCATTCTGCCATGCTCATTTCAGTTGTTTATTGAGTTCCTTCAACACTGAAGATGGGTCTCCATAGTAGACCCAAAACAACTGTCTGTTTTAATTTTTTTAATTTCTATTTTTATTCATAGTTTTTTCTTCTTATCTGTATGAAATAGTCATACAAGGAGGGGGGGGGGGCAGTAGTGGCAATTTTGTCTCTCTAGATTTTCAAATTTAATTAAATTTCTTTTTTTCCCATGAATTTGAAGAAAATAATAAAATTTATTCTTCTTAAGTGGTTTTAGTTACATTTTTATTTTTATGTTCATATATTTAAAATTAATTGATCTTAACAGGGAGGCACGGATAGAGTTCCCTGATGAAAAAATTGGTAAACATCTGGTAGAAGATTAGTTTTGGTTTTTTAATGTGTCTTATTTGTTATATTTCTATATTGCTTTTTATGTTGATGTTCAAAAACAGTTTTGCATGTGTAGTTCTGACAATATACTCTTAGTTTAGTTTATTTCATGTTTATATTTCCTATTAAAAAATAAATAAAAGGACTCTAGGTACATTTGTTCGAAAATCTTGCCCCTCTCTGGATTTTGTTCTGTTGTTACACATGAAAATAATTTCAAATCATTTTCTTTTGTTGTATGTGCTTAGTTTTTATTTTTGTCTAGCTATTTTTCTCTTCCCTCTAAGCTTCTTGTAAGCTTAAGTATTCTTGAGACAGATTTTATTTTTATAAGTTTTCTCCTACTTATAATTCAGAATCATCTAACCTGATTGTGTGCATTATGTTAGGAGAATTCTATCCCTTTGAGAAAAAAATAGTGCTGTATAGGGTTTGGAAGAAATCTGTCTTTAAATCTGATTTTTTCAAAATTTTTAATTGAAAAGTGATTGATTGATTAAATTAAACTGCTTTAATTTATTTTTGTAATAAACACATAACTGTAAATGAACATTTGTCTTTTTGCAGAAAAGTTCTTGAAAAAGTGTTGATAGAAACAAATTAATAGGCATTGTATGATAACCTACTTCACTTGTTTCCAGAGAATTGAAGATTTTTAATGACCAATCAGTTTTTTTAAATTATTTAAACTAAATAGGGTAAAAAAACTCAATGAATTTGAACTTTTAGGGAAATTTCACCTCTTTATTTTAAAGAATATGTATAAATATCTTTACAAATTTAGCAATCATCTTTTTAAAAATTCAGGCTTTTGAAGGTTCATTTATATACACCTATTTGTAATATTACACGTACTTGAACTGTTTACTTTTGAAACACTATTTTTAAGTATAGGTAAATGAATTCTGTAAAATATAATTTTTGTGTTTAACCCTTTTAGGAATATCTCAGTCTCGGCTTTGATTATCAAGAATCTCCTGAAGTGTCTGATGACTCTTATTCTGATGAATAAATAAGCACAAATTATTTGTTTGCATCTCTGCTTGTTTTTCAGCTATTTCATGAGGTTGTATATTCTAAAGATCATAATTTGAGACACACTGTATATATATAAAAAATGTTCTTATGGACTTGCAATAGAATCCATTTATTTTGGTGAATCTCATTGACTTTTGATAAAGAGAATTAATTTAAGTTTAATGACGAATTTTCTGGTATTGATTGCACATAATTTTTGTTTTTAACTGACTTGAAGTAACATTCACTAATTTGATCAAATAAAAGCCTGTAATAAAAAGGTATTTCAGGAAAATCACATTTAATTTTTTGTTGTTGTTAATCTATTCAATTTTTTTTTTTTTTTTTAATGAAATTGATTTTTGATGTGTTGTATTTGTTTTGATTCAAAAACAAAGTTTCTCTAAAACAATCTTTCATTTTGAGAAGAAAAAAAAAATCTCCATTTTTACTGTCTTTCATATAGAAAGAATTGTTGTGCTGAATGTATATATAATTGTTTAAAAGAGAGAAAGTGCCTATCATTTCAAATAGGTTATTCTATGTATTTTTATTCTCGCAACTTTCATCAACTGTACATTAATCCATCTTTATACCGAATTTAATTTGAGTACAAAATCATTAATTCTGTGTTTTTTAATGTTTTGTCATTATTCTGAGTTTGTAAATAGTTTTTTTTTTTTTTTTTTTAAACATATTGCATAATTTTTTTAATTTAAATGTTTTACAATAGGATGCAAATTTTTTTTATCTAAAATAATGATCATCTGTTTCTTATGCAATGTATTTACACATGTATAATGTGTATCTAGTTTTTGAGATGAAAAAAAAAAAGGTTAAATCTTGCATTTAAGACACAGCCTACTAATTTAACACCAGAAAATCCAGTAATTTAAAAAATGTAATTCTATAGAAATCTTGACAAAGTAAAAAATAATTTCTCTAATTTAAATTATCATATTTACTCATATATATATATATATATATATGGATCATTTTAATTTTACTCGCCAATTTTCAATTTAGTGAAATGATTTTTTCCCTTACATTTTGGTCATAATAATTGCATTCTGTATCTGTATAAGGTTTAAGGGGAAGTAAATAACTAAAAGCAAAGCTTAGTGTTATTTAGCTAGAAAATCTGTTGAGGTGTAAAAATTTGTAACCCCTGTTACCAGACAAAATGTTACACTTACCATATTTATAATAACAATCAACCAAATAATATTCTTTACCACTGGGTTCAATAGATGGCCTTAGCCAAGTTGATGCTGCATATTAACCAAAACATGTTTAAAGAGAATGAATAAAATTATGACTATGTAATATCTGTTACCGAATTGTATATTTTATAATTGAAATTTCTTCAAAAAATTTAAACAAATTGGAAATTGTACGTCAAACGTGACAAATGAGATGCGTTTGTACTATAACTAGTTTTATAAATATTCTGATCTTGGTGCAATAGCTGTTGCACTCATGCAAAAATGCATGAATACAAAATTTATTTTATGTGCAGATTTTCATATTATAGACATTAATTTTATTTTATAAAATTAAGTTTTAATACACTTTATAAACAATTAATTACAATTCTGTTACATTAAAATTATACTATGCACTAAATTTAGTTTTAAACATACTTAATATATTTTTAAATGTGCAAATAAGATATTGAAAAGTGGTAGCGACACTGAATTAAAGTGCTGAATATTTTAAAAGGGAGAAGTTCTTCAAAACATGAAATCTGCATGTAAATTAAAAATGACCCATATGTATTTTACTAATTAGAATTCCATAAAATGAAGGTTACTCCAATACATACTTTTTTCCCTCTATAGATTTAATTTTGAAAAAAATATTGATACTGCTGATATAATATCATCCTACATGTTATGTTACCTAACAAGTACATTCTACATGTTATGTTATTCTATGTAAACAGATAAGACTACACAAATTATGGTATATAAAAGTGCAGTTATTTCACATTTTACCTCTCTTTTTATAAAGTTTTGTTGTGAAAGCTACATGTTATATGTAGTGACTTAGTGAGATCATCTGTGGTTTTATTTAAATGTTCGAAATAATCTATGTACTACACACACTGCTTTTTAGGAGTAAAATTTTAAGAAAAAAATGTGCATGATACATGTGTAAATACAATAATAACTTTTATAAATACCAGCCACCCTCTTTATGAATAATTGTGATGTTAGTCTGATGCTTTAAGCAGCCTGAGAAAGTACTCTAAAGGGACAATCTTTAGATATTTCTGTGACATATAATTTTTTAAACAAGGATAGGTTAATCTCATTTACAACCATGTGATTTAAAAGATTGATCATACCTTATTATCTTTGAAGATAATATCTAAATGTTTATAAAATGTAGTTCATATTTCTGAAATATTTACTATTTTTCTAGTCTACTAGACACTATTTACTATGCATTTTATAATATTGCATTTATTTATTTTTAAATCTGCTACTGTATGATACAGTCAAAACTGTCTATCTAGAATCTCTGGGAATGTGTAAAAATTTGAGACACATAGGCTTTAAGATGTAGGTTTTTTTTTAAACACACATTAGAAAAAAAAAAAACTTTTCTTTTTTCTAAATATTTAGATAGAAACAGAATGTCGACATACCTAAAAAAGTATCATTTAGGTATTTTCAATACATAGATACAACAATTTTATTTTATTTTATTTTAACTTTTATAACAGCAGCGAAGTTCTTCTGTTCTATCTTGTCCTATGACCCAAAAGGGAATTCTCACTGTTTCACCATTTCTGCTTCGTTGGAAGTAAAATTTTTCATTGAATCTGTCTTATCACTATTGTTTACATCATCTTTCATCAGCAGAAATATTTCAAAAATTCTTTATAATTTCAGCAACAATTTTTTTTTTTTTTTTTGTGTTAAACTTCCTCTTCTTATCTATGCTTTGTTTGCATCTGGGAAATCTTTAAATAAATTTTAAACATTCAGTTCATTTTTTACAATCCTCTACTCTTCTGTAGGTACTAAAATGGAAATGATGCTAGTCTGAGCGAATTGACTTATTACAGGCTTTGAAAAGAAATAATTGAAATAAATTTAGATAAACCTGGAAAATATATTAACATTTTTCATGAAAAAACGCAGGGATATGGGTAAATTTCAAGATAGACAGATTTGATTGTATAACCATAAATTTGATGTGCCATATTTATAATCAAGCTATTACATTTAGAACAAATATATTAGTGTTAAATTTTTATGTGCCATAATTATAACCGGGTACACTGTATGTTGTTTCAAACAGATGTTATATAAATTAACAAATTTTGATACTGTATATAAAAATTAAGGTAATGTATGTTAAAGAAATGTTATGAATATTAATTGATAAATTTTGACATTGTGGGTTGAGTTATAAAAGAATATTTTGTTTCAACTCTTATCAGCTACTGTCTAAAACAAATTTTGTAAATTTATTGTATTTAAATGCATGCTCTCTCTCTCTACATATAGTAAATAATGACAATTAATGATTTCTAATGTTATTGTTACTTTGTCATATGTATGTTATTAATGTAATTTGTTGCATTATAATTATGTTAATGTAGTAACTAAAGTTTAATATTAATAATAATAACTTTAAATGAGATAATTTGTTTAATCTAATTTAATTTGACTTATTATCCATTAATTAAAACATTTCTTAAATGTTTTGAAATAAAAGTGGGATTTATTATAGTTCTTTAATGAAATGTTTACATTTGTTAGCTTTTAATGTTGCTTTATTTATTTCAATGTATTAAGTGCAGAAAAGTTCTACTGCGGCACTGATTAATTTATTTAAATGTCAGATATTCATTTTTCCAGCAGCTACTTAATGTAACATCTTTTGCTAAATACCTTTCGTTATTTTATGAATAATTGTGATATTAGTCTGATGTTTAGCTGTATACTTTTGGCTGCCTGAGAAACTTACTCTAAAGGAACAATTTTTAGATATTTTTGTGACATTTGTTTTTATTATTATTATTATTAATGAGGATATGTTAATCTCATCTACAATTGTGTAATCAAGACTGTTAATATCTTATTTATGTTTCACAATAATGTCTAAATGTTT
The DNA here is from genome assembly GCA_963931845.1 of Maratus michaelseni. Taxonomy (NCBI): domain Eukaryota; kingdom Metazoa; phylum Arthropoda; class Arachnida; order Araneae; family Salticidae; genus Maratus; species Maratus michaelseni. The sequence goes on along the minus strand of OZ007594.1, from coordinate 157,865,425 downwards.
ATAAAATTCAGTCCTTATTTATTAAATACTTACTATTTTTTTTGGCCTGTCAAACATTATTTACTGTAAATCTTTTATTGTTGCATTTACTACAAAATAAATTAATAAAGTGAATAAAAATCTTCAGTACCAAATGATATGATGACAAATTTTGATATGTCACAATTATTTGTTTTAAACAAATATTATTAAATAGTTTTTTTGTTTTTTTAAACGTGCTTTTATAAGCATTTAATGATTATCTTAAAATAATTTCATGACTGCAATTCATATGTTCCCAAAACATGTCCATTACAATACAGGAATTTGGACATGGGCTCTATCTGATTATGGGAAATTCACTGTTTTATTTATGCTTGATAGAAAGCATGATCTGGTGAATTTATTAAAAAAATAAAATTTTTGCTCGGTTTCTTTTTAAGATATGGCAACAGGAAAAAAACTTTTTAAGATATGGCAACAGGGAAAAAAAAGCATTATTTAAACTGTGGCTTGTGTGATATAGAAGGCTAGTCCATTCACGTAAAATGTGTGAAACCAATCACTAGAGGGCACTGAAACCCTGCATCAAAATTGAAGTCTGACCTGTGGCTTACATAAAAATCTGTAATTACATACACAGCAATAATGGTAGTTGTTTGGGAATGTTCCATAAGTCAATATGTCACCAATTGATGTATTTTATTGAAAATGGCTTGTTAAAAATTTAATTTCATTATTGTTTATTCTTAAGTTTCCAAAGTATTTCTGTGGAATTTCAGTTTAAATATATTTATGTATGATATGTTATTTAACAATTTACTGTAGGATAGGAAAAAAATTATAAAAATTTTAAAACAGGTAATAAATGTCTTTTTTTTTTTTCAGTTATTTTTTGTAAAATTTATTTTGATAAAATTAATTGATTTAATGAATTTAAATATTTTCCAAAACATTCTGTACACATTTCTTGAATATGCAAACATTTCTTGATAAATATCTGCTCTCATATTTTTGTTACATTTGAAAACACCTTCACATTGTTGCCAACATTGCTATTGTTTGATGCCAAGCTTGATGACATACCCACTTGTGGAACTTTAGCATAGTAGTCTGTAATCCTCCATAGTCGCATTACCTTCACTAATCGGGTTATATGACCTCACCAGTCTTTGCTATTTGGGTTCATGGATTATAATGTACATAGGCATTGTCAGTAAGTCTAATAATTTTAATTTTACAACGTGCACGACACATATACATATTTTCTATGTAAGCACAGGATATTTAAAAATATTAACAGAACTAAAAATCTTCATTAATGTACCACATGAAAGTAAATAAAAAAGCATTTCAGTAAATCTTAAAAGTTATTTGAATGTAACAATAAAGTGCTACAATCTACCAAAATCCTTATAAATCATATAAAATTAAAGTATGGAAGTAATTGTTAATTTGAAAATCTGATTAATGTTTCTCTAACTGTGACGATGAGAAACAAACTAGTGCGAGCCGCTTTCTGGACAGGGTAGAAATGTAAACAAAGATCAGCTGATCCACTGAGAATCTTGGGCAGGGTTTGTGGCCAACGCTATTTATCTGCAGTTTTTGGCGAAATGGGCATGCCTTTTATATTTATGTATGCCATGATTTAAACTATCTATTCAGGATTGTTAAATTGTTTTCTCAACATATAATAATAGCTTATTTAATATGAAGATATTATATTGTCATCAGGCATACGTAACTGTACACAATTTCTAGAACTCTAGCTCATCAGGAAGTGAATGTAAAATAAATTACAAAATTCAGATTTTACATGCATGAATGCAGTTAACTAAAAAAAAGTGTAATAAACTGATAACTTTTGATGCTATATATAAAAAATCAAGATAATTCATGTTAAAGAAATGTGAATATTAATTGGCAAATTTTATCATAATATGATATTTTGTTTTTAACTCTTATAAATTGTCTGGAAGAAATTTTAGGAGTTTCTATACAAAAAGATGTTGTCTCTTAATGTATTATTTGCTCTTTTTTTTTTTTTTTAAATAATGACAATTTATGACTGGAAGTATTATTATTATTATGTTATTGACGGAGATGTACTAAAATTTTATTCATGATATTGTGCTAAACAAGTTTAAAAGGATCAGTTTTAAATGAGAAATTATTTAAATCAATTAAGCATTTAAATGTGCTAATGCATTATTTGTAATATTTTCTTTTTAAATGCTTTAAAGTAAGAATGTGATTTTATATTCTTTTTTAAGGAAATATGTGTACATTTGTTAAATTTCAATGTTGCTTTCTTTATTTTTAATGTGTAAAGTGCAATTGAATATTTTGTTAAAAAAAAATTAGCTAAATTAGCTGTCTCATAGCATTATAGATAGAGTGCTATTATTTTGTGCAATATAAAGTTAGAAATTTGGCATAAGTAGCAAGTGGTCTGTAGACTTGAAACTTTTAATAGCTTCTTTTTTAATTATCCATATTTTAACCTAGGAGAATCAGTTGTATATAATTGAAATTCAAATCAAAGAAACTTTCTTTCATATCATCCTTTAAATTACATGTGCATTTTAAAACTTTGAACTTTTGACATTTGCTATGCTTATAATTAGCTTCAATATTTCATTGTGTGAAATCTGTGATCATATTTAAATACAAAAGGATATTTTCTGGGTACCAAGATCCCAAATTTCGGAAACATAGATATCCATGTAGCAATCTTGAGAAAATTTTTATTAGTTACTTTTTTCTCATGTGGCGAGTTGCAATATCTAATTTTTTTCTCTGTACCAGATTATTACTATATTGGCTGACAATCCAAACACTGTATAATGATGCTAAGTCTGTTCAAGATAAGTCACATTTTTCATTTTTAAAATAAATGTGAACTTACACTTGTTATTTTTCTGCAGTCTTGAATCTTTGGAATTAGAATTAGACTCTGGGATGATTAAATATAAAGACCAGGATGTTGTTTACTTCTGTGCAATGAAATCAAATTAAAGACGTGGCAATAAAAATTATCACATTGAAAATTATTTTCCACTATGTAAAACTGTCCTACTCAGTAGACTCCCAGTAGTAGTGCTTTTTGAAAAATCATCTGATTTATATATTATGTGTTTTATTTTATGGATAAAATTTGCTAGAACAAAATATTAGCTAGTCAAGAAATAAATCTTATTTTAGGTGTATTATGTGTAATATCAAAATATTTGTTTGTTTGTTTTATAACATGCTACCAAAGAAAAATAATGTTGTTCTTATTGTTTGTGTATTATTTAATGTTGATAGTAGTTGAACTTTATGTTGTATTTCCAAAAGTACAAATAAAACTTGCTACTTTAAAATAATAATAATAACACATTAATTGCCATTCAGTGCACCAGTTCTCATATGTATTTTCAAATGGCATGAGCCATATGATAGTTGTTGACATCATATTATGTAAATTCTAGCTGCTGAAACATTATTGTTGCCTTACATTTATCTTTTTTATAGTACACTCATTATTTCCAGAAAATGTTTTGTATATAATAGCGATGACTGGCAGCTGAAATGGATAATATACAGGTGGCAATTTAATGTGTTAAATGTTGTTATGCAATTTACAAAAATAGAAAAAAGTTTGATGTGCTTTTAAAATATTACAAAATCAAGTACAGTCGAACCTCGTTAACACGAAATTGAAGGGACTGGGAATTTTTTTCGTGTTATCCGAAATTTCGTGTTAACCGTCATAATAGTGGTGCCACACTACATTAGATATAAAAACTAAATAAATTAATCTACAAATATATCCCTGCTCAAAAAATGATAAATTAATTTCATTAACAAATTAATTATCGTTTTTTAGGCAATAATAATTTTATTTACATGCTAATCATATTTTTAAATAGTCCGTTATTGACTTTGGCTTCAAATTTTTTATATTACTTTTTTTAGGAACGTATGGACCTAATCTAATTTGTCCAAATCTCGGGAAGTATCCTCTTGATCCATAAGGAAACGTTGTACAGTTTTCAATGCTGCGGTAGATTCATTTACTGACACTAAAGTTTTCCGTTCTGTGTCAATTTCTTCTTCCTCGTCTGACATTTCAATGTTGTCATCTTTATTTTTCAGCAATTATTTCTTCGTCTGTCGTCACATCCGAAGTCAGCACATCTTCATCTATGCAAATGTACTCGGAAAATACAATGTCTAAGAAAGAATTAATCGATTTTGGCTACATATCTTTCTGCATACAAGTCTATGACGCTATTTAATTCGATGTCAGTTATCTGTTAGAAAATATGAAATCACTCTCACCGAGAGCATCAGCAAAAGCCTCTGCTTCATCTTGCAAAACTGCAAAAGTTAAAACAATGTTCTGGCTTATAGCCTCTTTTATCGACCACAAGAGAGCAATTTCAATTTATTCATTCTTTCTTCTACACATTCATTTTCTTACTGGTTTGAATTAACTCATAGCATAAACCGCTTCAATCTTTTCAAGATTCTTTAAAATTGTAGAAGAATTGTAGGTATCCTATACTTCGCCACATTTTGTGATTTTTTTTCAGCACTTTATCGCTAACTTCGTTTAATTTTTTTGCTTGGTTTCTAAAGGTACTGCTTGCTGTTTTCGACTCATCTTTCACAGAATTCTACAGAGCAACTGTGAACAACGTTTCCATTATGTTAGTCAGGTAGTGAAGTAGAGATTGTCACTTCTTCCACTCACAGATAGGAGAATTCAGACCCCCTGTTTATAGTTTATGTTACTGTCAATACAGTCAACCGAGTAATGGAACAATCACTTTCAAAAAAAGAAATTCCTTCCCCAAACTTTCATTGTGACTAATCTATTGCTCATATGGTTAATGTGGGAACACTTGCGCATATAGGAGATCAAAGAAAAGCAGGGATTATTCAGGAATTCAGTATTTCAGAATTTTCTGAAACCCTTTTTCACTTTAAATCGTTTTCAAACCATGAGAAAATTCCACTTTTAATAAGAGTATGCGCGATTTAAGTTTGAAATATTGAAGACATTTCATAAGAAATCATGTTTTGACTTTGAAACGAAAAAAAAAAAAAATTCTCCTTAAGCGGGATTTACCAAAATTCTATTTCATGTTAAACGATTTAATTAACATTGATTTTCAGACTCATCTGACGGGACCTGAAAATTATTTCGTGTTAAGCGAAATTTTGCGTTAAGCGATTTCGTGTTAACGAGGTTCGACTGTATCTTTTTTAAAGTGTAAAAAACACTTCTTTGATGTATTTATTCTATATTGGTTTATTTAAAATGTTTCATAAACAGTTCGTTAATTGAAAGATATTATTAACTAAATTTGAATTAAAAATTTTTGTGATAAATCTGAAGAGTGCCTTTTACATGAATAGATTAAATATAAAATCAATTATTATTAGAATTCTCTTTCTGGTTCTAAGAAAGGAACTCCTTTTAAGGTATACCTCTTTTAAAAGCAGATGCTTTTTTTTAAAGCTAAATACATATATCCTGGGTGCTTAATGCTCAAGAGAAAACCACAATGAGATGGTAATATCTAGGCAGTGGACTTACAAACTGCCAACGTATGTACCAAAAAATTTCAAAATATGCACTTATAACTTTTAATGAAAAACCACATACTTGTAAATGCAGAGCCTGTTTTCTTTAAATTTTATTATATCTAAGCCTAATTTATAGTCAAATTTATATTTACTATACTTAAAATACAAATGTATTATTTATAATAATTTTATTAAAAGCACAGTATCACAAATTTTCATCTCATTGCAAGTAATTTTTGACGCAGTACATATTTTTCAACAGTTAGATTTTGTATTTTATTGTCTAAAACTGGGGTTCTTAACTTTTTTATTTTACGGACCCTTACATGAACAGAAATATATAAATAAAAAAAGATTTTTTTTTTTTTCAACCCGGTAAAATGCAGAAAATGTTCTTTCAACTTCAACAGATGTTACGGGCATTGTTTATAATACTGTTTTGCAGCCATTCCCATTTCAGTTGGTAATTCATCTCCAGCACCATTCAAAAATAAATTTACTTTTTTTTCACATTTTTAAAGCCTAATTTTTTATTCAAAATAAAAATAAACTCTCCCAATAAGATTCAGAAATTACAGAAACACATTTGAACGTTATTTATTTCACAACAGCAGAATTTAACAAAAGATTATTTGGTTCCAGTTTTATGCTGTCTGGAATTGGAAAATTAAAATGAGTTTCTGTCATACAAAGAGTTTTCTGAAAAGTCCTATTGTTCAGCATATCTTTAGCAAAGGAAATAGAATAGAGTCTTTATACTATCAAATGTATTAACAACATTTCATATAGAATCTAAATTCTGTGCATAAAATATTGTCTTATTTAAACATATACCCTATGTTGTTAAAACTGACGGTACTTTGGAGTAGAAAAAATAAGAAAGCATGATGACTAAATTACATGCTTGATCTAGATGAATTTGTTTAGTTGTTTGTATAAAACACATGTCGAATAAAAAGCACTAAATTTTGTTGATATAATTTTGGATGCAGTGCTTTAAAGAATTTATAGCAAGCTGAATATGCTGGAATAAAAAGTTGAAAATATGCATCTAAACACAATTTTGTGAGATTCATAGGCTTTAATCATAAAAAGCCTTAAAATATGAAATTGCATATAATCCACTCTCTAGTAATATCATTCAATAGTGTGCGAAGTTTTTTTCCCCTACAATGTAAACATTTATGGAATAAAACAACCATTATAACAACAAGAAACACAAAAACGGGAAAAGGTTAAGAAATTCCTTAACAATTACACACATTTTAAAATTTGATTAATTTAACTATAAGAAATTTAGATTTTCTCATTTAATTTCAAGGATTCTTGTGGTTTTCTCTTTGGACCCTTCAACTTTTAATAGGATATATTTTAGTACCTTTATATGACATATTTGAATGCTTACTATATAATTTTTCATTAAACACATGTATCATTTATACATTCTCATTTTTTGTCTTCTGTATTATATTTCATAAACAGTTAAGGCAGTAACTGTTATATCATTGTAAACTTAGCAAATAGTTTTAATTTATGCTAATAATTTTTCTGTCATAATGATATTTTTAATTGATGCTTAATCTCACCTACAATTTTTTTTTCTACTTTTCTGACATTGAAGGTAGTTTAAAATGTTTTATACATTTTTGAAAAATAACTATTTGTAAGTCATTTTGTGTACAAAATAAATTTTATTTAAAATTTTTATTTAGTTTTCTGTTTTCTTACTGTTTACAAAACATTCATAAGTAATCACAAACACAGGAAACTTTATTTAAAAAAAGTCCTTCCGGCCTGTACCGGTAGGAAAAGGTAGCTTTCCTATATCTTTGTTTTAAAATTTTAGCTAATGTTACATGAAAACAGCAAGCTAAACTGCAAAGAAAACGTTTACAAAAGATTCGTTAATAATGAATTAGAATAAAAAATTTGCCAAATTATTGAGCTATAGCCAAATTGGCTTCATTTATGAAGACTTATTTTGGTCGCCAAGTTTGCCGAGAATTTGGCGCCAACAGATATGAATATATAGTTTTATGCGTATGATTGGGAAAATGATTACAACAATGTAAATTTTTGTAATGTGCTGTCTTGTTTCAAAATGTCAGCCACCCTAGAATTTCAAACTGCTCTATCTCAGCCATTTTTTTTAGATAGAGGTAAAACAAAAAATGCTCTGGAATCCTTGTATCAAGGCCTAACACTTAATTAAAAAATAATTTTGAATTTTTAACTTTTTTGTATATTTATTTTAGTTTTAAATCTTTAAGTGGCCGCATCTTGAAACAAGATGGCGGACCAAGCTGACCAACGAACTCGGTCGAGGCATTGGTGAGCTTAATACACACAATTAGTTTCATCGAAATCGATTTATAAATACGGGTGTTATCGTATGACATAGGTCAGATATATATATATATATATGTCGTATTTCCAAGTTCGAATTCGGTGTGAGATGCAGTCGAAAGCTCGTTGATAAACAGATTTAACTCTGTGCCGGGTTTCCATTATAGATCGCATCAGGAAGCCGTGTGGTATCATCAATAACAAAAAACTTCAGTCCGTTTTTCAGTCGAAGAAACAGTTTATTTCCAGTTAAAGACATTACTTCAGGAGGAATGCTCGTTAGCCAACGCTACGAAAAAAAAAAAGAAATCTCCGCTGACAACGTTCCATTATTTTAGAGAATACGTCCCGATTCTTTTAGCAAACACCAACGTCCAAAAATTCTCTCCGAATCAGGATGTACGTGTTTTTAAACTAACTTGCGTAATAATACAGAATACGTCACGTGACCCACTTTTATCTAATCAAAAGGTCTCTTTAGGAACTCTATTAATACTTCCGGTGGATTTATTTTGTCGTAAAATGATTTCCTTACCGCCAAAAATCTCTACGCTTCTCCAGAATATTCCATAATCTCGTACCAGATGCCTGCCATATAAACAAATTTATCTGTTTTGAGGCTGTAGCTAAACTTCGAATTTAATACGTAATAAAAAATAATAAGAAGAAAAGAAAATGAATCTTTATAAAAGGGAAAAAAAAAAGAAAGAATTAAAGTTTTTTGGAAATATTTTAATAGACATTTAATATTTAATAATAGGATAACTTTATGAAATAAGGTTTTCTGAGCGGAATACTTTAAGAGATACAATATTTTAGCATTTAAATAAAGAAGTTATAGCAATTTGACTACACGGGAATAATACTAATGAATTTTAATAATAGATTAAAATAAAGATGTTCTATTTAAAGAAGAAATTAAAAAAGCTATCGCCATTTTTAGACTAATTACCTTCGAATAAATATTATTAAGTGGATTAGGATAAATTGGCTTTACATATGGATAGTAAAAGGCTATTTTAAGAATAAGAATTATTTTAATAAGCTGAGTTATATACGGAATATTATTGAATGGAAAAAATTTATAGAATAATTGAGGAAAAAAATTAAATTTTGTAATATTATCCCCCCTCCCTAAAGATTTTGGATGAAGTTAATAGTTAAGTAACTATAAATTCAGACAATATAAATTTAATATTTTAGAAATTTGAATTTTGAATAGTATAAATTTAGAGACTGTCAGCAAGGAGATGGGAAATTTCTGAAGCAGTGGAAGACAAAAACAAAAACAAAAAAAAATAAAATAGTAATCAATTAAAATAAATAGATAAATAAAAATAAAGCTACGAGCATTTCCCCTGTAAAATAATACAAGAAATGGTTACAATCTCACTTACCATTTGTAAGTGCACAAGAAAAATACAATAACAATAAATAATAAATATTAATAAACAAGAAAAACAAAATAATAATAATAAAAATTTTTGCTTTCACCAAGTTCACAGTTTAGAATAAGTAGTCAAAAGCAAATTGTTTAAACAAAGTTTAAAAAAAAAAATTCGACTTCATTCAAATTTGAGTTTATGAGATCCGACTTTTTTATTCAGTCTCTTTCTTAGATCGTTATAAGTCCTCATTTTGTTTTTTTAAAAATGATTACTGCAGTCCCTCATTTTAAAATACAGTTTTTATATAAAGGCTGAAAAGTAAGACATTTTTCTATCAAATTTTAAAACTGTAGTCATTTTTACCAATACTTTATAATGACTTTATAATGCTAGCATTTTGTCACAACATCTTTCTCTTAAGTATCACAGTAAATTTTCTACATAATAAACAAGTGTTTTGGTAATGATTAAACTACCTTTAAAGGCTTGTTTATCAAATTATTTTCTTGGTCGTTTATTTTGTAGCTGGAATATGTTATCTTTGTTATATTCCTGTGGGATCCCAACATCTTTAACTAATTTTTTTTTTTTCAAACATTTTTTCACTAATAAATAATATAACTCTTCAATAATGTAAATAAATACTATAATAAAATTCAATTCATAAACATAACAATAATAACTTTCAATATAACTAATACTTCTCAACATATGTAGTAATTCATAATATAATTCAATAGTAGAAATAATAATAATATAATAACATTAGTATAATTTAAGAAAATATCACAGTTTGTTTATTTATTGTTAAGGAAAATATTGGTTGAGGAATAAAATAATTACGTAGCAAATAAATAAATTTCTTATTTTTTAATCATATAAGAAAGTATTTTTGCCAGTCGAAAGTATACAAAAAAAAATAATTTCAAAATCCAAATAAATTTAAATCTAAATATTTAGAAAGTGAACTCTCAACCAGTAGTTCCTTACAATAATTTTTTCCTCTGATACCCTTTTACAAAATTATACTGTTAAGTTATAAGTATTCATATCCTAAATGCAGAGAGTTGTTTTTTGGCAAACTTAGAATAAATAAAGACAATACATAACAATAAAAAGATGTTAATTTTAGCTGAGAAATGGAATACAAAGGCAATTAGTTTAGATACTTAATTTTCTACTGTCACATAAAACAATCACAGTAAAATCACATCATCACTATCCAATTATTTATATGTTTGTATAATTATAGAAATATTTATAAACTGTTACTATTTGATTATCTATTGAAGTAAATAACATAATATTAATTTTTGAAACAATTGGTTTAATAAAAATAAATAAAGTAAAAATAATTTATTTTGATATAGAATTAAACATTTAATTTCATTTTTCAACATCAATTTGAAAATTCCTAAAATCAAAATACACATCTTATGCCTGCATAAGGTGTCTACTCAACCTCAAAAACTCACAAAAACAAGTAATATTCTCGTTGCGCACCAAGAACATACCTGATAATGTTGAAACTATGGTAATAAGAGATATTTGAATAATTAGAATTTACTCTATTGTTTTTACTTTAGTTTGATTTTGTGATGGTGATTGTGATGTCTGTGGTGGTTTTGATTGTTGTTTGGGTTGCTCATGAAATAGTCTGAAATTATCTGGTGAAAGATATGGTTGTGAATTGTTCCATGTTTCCAAACTACGACCATATATACCCTTCTGACAGAAACATAACTGAATTCAAACCCTTCCTATTGAATTTTTAAGAATTATAAGAATTTGTGAATCCAAATTAAGCACTAACCAGAACATTTATTCAATAAAATACATAAAAATCTCCTAAATTTTATTTATTATTTTTGCTAAATTTAAATTTAATATGTTGCATTAATTACCTTAGAATAACTTTTTTATCATAGTAATAATAATAATAACAATTGTATCATCAGCAAAAAGAATAAGAAGAGCAACATCATCAACAAAATTTTATTTACATACCTCATGAATTTTTTGAATGCAACTTACCTAAATTTTCCAATTTCTCTTCTAAATATTTTTATTATTTGTCATCAAGGAAAACATGACTTTATCTTCATATTCATCGTCATCACGTATTAATTCTATCATCACATCATAATTATTCTGAGTATTCAATTCTAGTAAATTTATTACTGCTAAGGACTTGGTAAATAATGAACTTATTTTTACCTAAGCTATGTGTTATGATTTAAAATTTTACTCTTAATTTATTCATCCATTTAATTAAATTCATTAAGCTAAATTTCGTTATTTCATTTTAAATCAAACATTCTTTTTAAATTGTTTACTTTTGGTGAGAGTATAATTTAATTTCAGAATCTTTCCATTACATATGTTTTAGGATATTCATTTCAAATTTAATTTACAATTTATTCACTTTGCAATATTAATTAAACTTCATTTCAAATTATCTAAAATAAAAACATTTCTAACTTACTTTTTCTAACTTTTAAATAATATCCGTTTTTCTTAAATAACAGACAGTATAAAATTAATAATTATTCCAAAATATAGCGTATTTCCTTTTCAATAATAATTATTAAAAAATGGTTAATCGCTAATTTTATTCTTTTTGGAAAGTTCAAATTCACTGATTTTGATCAATGCAAAATCTTTCAGAATCGCGAAACTTTCATTTTTCATTTCAAAATTTCTAAGTCCAATAATTACTTTTCAAAATTCCTTAAATTAAATATTTTTACTTTCAAAACATATCTGGTGGAAAGAACTTTTTATTTTATTTAGATTGCTAAAATTTCATTTATTTTCATCCATAAGTTTGGCAGTTATCGATTTTTAATTACTTTCATTTATTTTGTTTTGAAGCTCGCAAATTTTCACTAAGATCGGCCCTTGATAAATTTTCAGATGTTTCGAGTAAACAACCAGGCGTTATCTCTATTTCCCGTGCATTTGCATCTGGGTCAGTGACTCACGATAGGCAAGGTCATTGTCAGTCCGATTCAAGGTGACTGATGGAAGCTCGTAGAACATCTTTAATGAGGTGTCGTCAGGGGTGCGATACAGTTTGAATTTAACTTTGACCACGTGGGTGAGTTTCTTCAAAAACTCCGTCAGGTGGTGTCACGCACGCTACAGTTAATTTTGGAACCGTTGGCAAATGCTGTTTTCTGATTGGAGGGAGATTTAAAATCGTAAGTTTTCCAGTATTTCGGAAGTGCCGTGTGGACTCACTTCTCAACGAAATACGAGCATGTAAGGTACCATCTTTTTCATAGGCTGCAAGGCCTCTGGCCTGGCAGCGTGCCGTAGAGTGCCGATTCGGCGAGCGTTGATTTAACAATGACTTTTGGGATTCTCAACATTTAAGAAGATGCCTGTTTCAACTTTATTGTTATGGACGAAAGATTCTACATCAATCATCCTACCAGGATTCGTTTTCATAGTCATTTAGCATTGCTATCGATGATGATGATGGGTTTACAGCTTATAGCCACCAGATGATTAGGAGTTTTTTTTTTTCGGGATACTTACTGAATGCCTGATCAACGCCTATATTCACTTTCCAGTGGGTGTCTTGATACTCTGCTTAGAAGTTCCTAATAACAACGTTATGGTTGATTCTACTGTGCTTAATCTACAATAATCCTCCATCAGTTCAAACGTCATTCAATATTGTCCATTTAACTTTTATAATAACTTTCTCTTCTTATGAACTTAATTTTCTTCAAATGAACATTCGTAATACTTCTAATGATACAGCTACAATTTTTAGGAACTATATATATAACCTCCATGATAAATTGAACAATTTGAACTTTGCAGAAATCAAATTATTATTTTAATTAACTAGAAAATCAATATAAAGAAATATCAACTTACTTATGTGAACTGAATACTACAAATTTTTAATATGGTAATAATTATATTAAATGATTGATTTGAGAAATATTACATAATATCTATCTTCATGGTGAAACTTGTGATTTTGTTCAAATGATATATTAATATTGAAATGCATTGAAGATGTCAATAAAAGCTAGTGTTTCTTCTTTCTGGTGAGTTCTTTTGTTTTTATACTCTCCTTTTACACCAGGATCAAGTTGTTATGCAGATGAACTTCAGAATAATCTTTATGGTGTGCATATATTATAAACTCTAGTCTTTGATTTTATATACTTAATATTTAATTTTAACTTTGCTTAATAAGGACTTAAATTTTAACTTAAGATTTAACGTAATATTTGATGGCTTCTCTTTAGTACTGCCACTTTCGTTCACGCCTATAATGATATTTGAGGAAAGTATTGAATATATGTTTAGTCCAAATTTTTAGGTATTCAGAATCACTCCGGTGCTAGTCACTGGTGATTCATCCCTTTTATTAAATTTTTCTTTTATATTCCTCACGATCCCCGAATGTCATTATACTATGGACAAAATGAGGTGAAAAAAAAAAATTCCCCATTGCTCAGCTTAAGATTTATTAAAATTCAAATTACCTAATAGAGCAATTCAGCTAGGTTAACATAGTGCTAAATGTCTACATGTTCCAGTAATTTAATTTCTACCTGACCTAGCATTTTATTTAAACATTTTATTAATATAACACCATCAAAAATTTTCAAAGTTTCTATATTAAATATTTTAGCAAGTTGGTAAATGCATCATAAATCCTACATTAAATAAAAATAAACAATAACATACTAAAATTAATTTTATATATTCACAGTTTAAATAAACAATAAAATACTAACACTCTATTTACATATTTACATCATAAATAATCTTTCAGTGGCTCATTAATTTACTACAATTCAAACCACCAGTCACTTATTATTCAACATACAGATTTTTTTTTTTTTTTCCGCTCCTCATAATAGCTGTTTTGTAACTTATGTTTGGCATGGTGCCAGGAATGTTCCCTTAGGATAAAAGTTGTCTCTTTATAAAATACAGATCAGATCTCAGTAACATATTAAAAAATAATAGAATCTGTTCTTAAAATATGAAAGTCTAAAATCTATACCATTGTTTATAACATTATGATGACGTATCTTACTAAATAATAAATTAACCTTAATAACATTTAAATATTTGTATACAACTATATTTGCAACAGAAATAAATTTCTAAAACAAACATTTAATCAGTATAACGTGGTATATAAAACCTTTAAATTTCAGAGTAAACAACGAAGAACAAAAAAAAAAATAAAACATTTTAAATATAACATGAAATAATAAATATCAATAAATAAAAATATCAATAAATAAAAATATTAACTCACAGTTATTCTGGAACATTTTTCTCAATTGAGAATAAATTCAAAGCATTACAAAATCTTGTATTCTTGATAACACAGAACTATCGTGTATTGGGTTACTGTAAAATCACCAGTCTCCGATCCGAACAAAAGTATGAAAATGTTCCATCACTCGCATCCTTTGAAACACAGATAAATCCTGTCCGATTTTTTAAATTACTGTCGTATTTCCAAGTTCGAATTCGGTGTGAGATGCAGTCGAAAGCTCGTTGATAAACAGATTTAACTCTGTGCCGGGTTTCCATTATAGATCGCATCAGGAAGCCGTGTGGTATCATCAATAACAAAAAACTTCAGTCCGTTTTTCAGTCGAAGAAACAGTTTATTTCCAGTTAAAGACATTACTTCAGGAGGAATGCTCGTTAGCCAACGCTACGAAAAAAAAAAGAAATCTCCGCTGACAACGTTCCATTATTTTAGAGAATACGTCCCGATTCTTTTAGCAAACACCAACGTCCAAAAATTCTCTCCGAATCAGGATGTACGTGTTTTTAAACTAACTTGCGTAATAATACAGAATACGTCACGTGACCCACTTTTATCGAATCAAAAGGTCTCTTTAGGAACTCTATTAATACTTCCGGTGGATTTATTTTGTCGTAAAATGATTTCCTTACCGCCAAAAATCTCTACGCTTCTCCAGAATATTCCATAATCTCGTACCAGATGCCTGCCATATAAACAAATTTATCTGTTTTGAGGCTGTAGCTAAACTTCGAATTTAATACGTAATAAAAAATAATAAGAAGAAAAGAAAATGAATCTTTATAAAAGGGAAAAAAAAAAAGAAAGAATTAAAGTTTTTCGGAAATATTTTAATAGACATTTAATATTTAATAATAGGATAACTTTATGAAATAAGGTTTTCTGAGCGGAATACTTTAAGAGATATGATATTTTAGCATTTAAATAAAGAAGTTATAGCAATTTGACTACACGGGAATAATACTAATGAATTTTAATAATAGATTAAAATAAAAATGTTCTATTTAAAGAAGAAATTTAAAAAGCTATCGCCAATTTTAGACTAATTACCTTCGAATAATATTATTAAGTGGATTAGTATAAATTGGCTTTACATATGGATAGTAAAAGGCTATTTTAAAAATAAGAATTATTTTAATAAGCTGAGTTATATACGGAATATTATTGAATGGAAAAAATTTATAGAATAATTGAGGAAAAAAATTAAATTTTGTAATATATATATATATGGATATATATATATATATGGATATATATATATATATATGGATATATATATATATATATGGATATATATACATATACATACATATATATATATATATATATATATATCAACATTTGAACTGAGGGTGGTTTTGGGGTCTGGGGGTCATGATCGGTGAAAATATATCGAAATTTTCCGGAATTGCTTTCCTCCGAACGGCTGCAATAGGTAGCTTTATACTTTTTTGTATTGAAAGCTACCTAATATACTGTAGTAATACATTACTTTTATTTTTAGTTTAAAGATTTAAAACTACAAAATTAAACTAGATTTTTAACTAAAAGATTAATTATTTAACGAATTCTGCAATATTAATTATTTAGTTAGAAAATCGCTTTGGAAAACAACTAACCTTTTGCTCACATAAGTCCATTTTAATTTGATAAACTAATTTAAATTATTGTAATATTTCTTCTTAGCTATTAAAATTTACATTTTCATGGGAACTTTTAATTCTTTACGTACCAAGATTAAAGATCTAGTTTGTTATCAAAAGACTGAAGTGCTCAAATTGCAATTTCAAATCACCTATGCCATATAAGCATATTTATTAAAAAAAAACTATTTAAGGTATGAATGTATATCAGCATTGCTTAAAAGTTATAATTTAAGCTCACTACAAAGCATCCCTGTGTTATAAATGGGAAGGGAATTATCCAGGTAGCACAGCAATATTAACCAATATCGCCCAAGCATGGCATTCACTGGCAAAGGTAAAACATTTTTATTGATACAGGCCAATATTGCACAATGTTGACAAATATTGAATCTGTAATCTTGAAATTTTTGAAATGTTCAACATTTAGTTCTTTAATTTACACCCCCCCCCCCCCCCCCAAAAAAAAAAAAAAAAAAAAAAACTATGGGAAAAAACTCGTATTGGACAATATCGGTAAACCTCAACAAACAAGTATGAGCAGTCATGAACTACAATCAAACCATAGTCATGAAACTAACTGTGCATATTTTGCTTTATTAAATCTAGTAATTGTGTTGTAGTTCTTGAATGAAATTTTAAAATATTTTTCTGATTTTTTTTCTTATAAGTTTGTATGTTATGTAGCATATGTATGTATTTTAAATTCTTATTGAATTAGCAAGAGTTCTTTAAATGTATTTTCATTCTGTTAAATACAGAATGACATTTGGTTTTATGTATCTTTTATAGGCTTTTCGTATCCATTGATGCTAAATGATTTTAAAATACTAATGTTCAGGGGTGGGGAATTTTCAGAAAATGTTACCAACCAAGTATTTATTTTATCTGCTAGCAAGATGCAATGTACAGTTAAGAATTATTATGACAAAATGTACGTGACTGCAAAAATAGTAAATTACTATTACTACAATGTATTTTCGTATTTTGTTTTCTATAAAATTACGAAATATATACAATTGAGGAAAATTCAGTATGGGATAGAATTTAGTACCATGTTTAAAAAAAAATCTTCTATAGCCTGCAGTTTTTGAAAGACGGCCTAAAAATTCACTCACCAGTTGCAAGAGTAAAATGATATGTTTTCTATATATATATATATATATATATATATATATATATACGAGGTAGGGTAAAAAAGTTCCCAGTATAGGTCAATTACAAATTATTAAAAAATAGAACAATAATTTTACCTTATTGGCCTTCAAAATACTTTCCGCCTGCATCCATACACTTATTCCAGCATTCGTATAGCTGTTCAAAACACTCCTTGAATCCATTTTTTGAGACTCCTTCAGTAGCTTTCTCGCATTTTCGATCACCCTATCTGAATCCATAAAACGGTGTCCCTTCAAATTAATTTATAGCCCTGTAAACAGGTAAAAATCCGCTGGTGCTAGGTCGGGAGAATAAGGAGGGTGTTCCCGAGTGGTAACACTGTGTCTGGCAAGGTAATTTTTCACAATCAGAGCAGATGTGATGGAGCATTGTCGTGTAAAAGAAACCAATCATTTGTGACCATTTTTCAGGTCGTTTTCATCTGATTGCATCTTGTGGTCGTTTAAGGATCTCCAGGTAAAATTCTTTATTGACAGTTTGGCCTAAAGGAATAAATTCATAGTGAATGACGCCCTCGTAATTGAAAAACACCTCCAACATCACTTTCCCTCGGGTTTTGTCCAAGCGAAATTTTTCCTTCATTGGTGATGTTTTTGCCTGAGGGTCGAAAAAAAAAGCACCATGTCTCATCCCCTGTCACGATTTTCTTCAAGAAGCTGTCATCTTCATTAGCCAGGTCAATCAAATCCCTGCATCCCTGATCACTCTCATTTCTTTTTGTTCAGGTGATAACATTTTTGGAACCATGTGCAAATGAACAGGATGCATGTTCAAATCATTATGAAAAATGCTGTGAACACTTCCATGTGAAATTCAAAGTTCAGAGGCAATGACATCAATGATTATTCGTCAGTCCGCACGCATGATTTCTCAAATACACTCAACATTTTCATCTGCAGTGGAAGAGGAGGGAGTCCCCCCAGTCCGAGGGTCATCTTCGATGTTTGTGCGACCTTCATGAAAATGCTTATGCCATTGTATACAGCCGTTGTTTCCGTATGCTTTCTTCAGTTTCTCGAGCAAAACGCAGAATTTGATTTTTGCACACTGCTCTAAAGATGACATTTCAAAATTCGCTTTTTCAGAATTTATCTGCAGCTAAAGCCGACAGTACCGAAAATGAATTCCAGATGCCTGTGTGTTTTCCTTGTCAGTGCTGCCAACCTTTAAAACAAGATATTCCCCCTCCAATGTACACCTGCATGAATGTAGGTGACCATTCCGGGAATTTATTGATTCTACCTCGTATGTTATTTTTAATTGCATAAAAAATGAGGTTATTTCATTTAATAAACTTTTGCATTTAACGGACAATTTATTGTTGGCATTGTGTAAGAACGGCTTTCGGAAACATGCCTAGTGATATTTTTTTGCGTTAAACATATTGTTATTCCATGACATTTCTTTGTCATCTACAAACATTTTATCTACAATATTTAAGCTCAACAGTTTTTAATTCAATTGGGAATGAGAGTACATCAGCAGCATATTAGTATTATGATTTTTTTTTTAACCTCTCAAAATTAACTTTGTTGAAGTCATTACTATCTAATTATTTTCTCGTGTTCGAATCAGTACATAAATCTTGTTTTATGCAAGTTGTATTAGACTGGAAGGCGACTGCAGAAAAATCTACATCTTTGAGCATTATCACAATTCCTAGATCATTCAAAAGACAATGCTGTCTATGGAAAAATTAAACAGGCTCTGCCTGAATGCAAACTGTTCTAAGACAATGGCGGACTGCCTCAAACATTTCTCATTAACAAATGAACCACATTCCATTGAAAGAGGGTATAGTGTATAATTAAACAACTCAAACTTTTCTTTTGGAAAACCCTTTTACTAAAATATATTTTCTGCAGAACTGACTTTTCCAAACATTATAAGCAGATTTCAATTATTTCATTTATCCTTTACCAGCAGAAGGGAGTACCCTACCCCATTGTAACAAGCATTGTTAAAGTCTTACTTTGAGGGAAGATTTTACTCCAGTGAGAATTTTTGTTTTAGTTTTCTTTTTTATCTTTTTTTTTTTTTATCTTATCTATTTTAATTTATCTTTTTGAAAAAAGATAAATTATTTTGTTATACTCAATGGCATTTTTCCTAGTTTACCATTCATAACTAAACTATTGGTCCTCAACTATTGATTAATACAGCATGTATTGCTTGGCACAAAATTACTAGTAGCTTTTTAATCAAGAAAAACTTTCTGCCAAACCCTTAAGCTTAGTTTTTTAAATATAAATTGAAAGAAAACATAATTCTACTGATTATTTGATTAACATTTGTTTAATTTTGTAGACTTAGTAGTTTATTGCAAAAATAGTTTTTAACTAAAACCTAAAAATCATAATAGAGTGATCTCTCACTTATGCACGACAAAAGGGGACAACGAAATTTTTGCGCACAAATGAGATTCGCGCATAAGTGAAAAACCATAAAATAAGCTTAAACGCGAAAAGTTAACATAACTAATACTAATAGTACACTACTAATACACTAATAAATAAATATGCACAATATATAAATTATGTATTATAGTATATATATATAATAGTCTTTTCAAGCTCATCTAGATGCGAAAAATTTCTTTCGCTTCCGGAATTAAATTGAAAAAAAAAACAAACCCCGCAGAGTTTCCAATGCTTCATATGCTGTTGTGTGGGTTAGGGGAACTTTTGCTGTATCTCCTTCAACGTCTTCCACATCTTCGTCCTTATTGTTGCCAATTTCCGCTGCAATATCGCTGATATCCCGCATCTCAGTTGTAATTAAGGTTTCGTCGACATCCACGAATTCGGAAAAGTACACGAAGCCACTCCGCCAGATACAACATTCCAATCATCTTCGCTTACATCGGCCTCACTTTGTGTTTCTTTATCGTCTTCACATTCCTTTTCTTCTGGGAGCGAAATCCTGCCTTCTTAAAACAGTTTTTGATACAGATGTCAATAATGTTTGTCCATGATGAGCACACCATGTGAATAGCATCAAGGACAGTGATCTGCTTCAAATCAAGAACGCGTTCCTGGAAGAATCCAAACAATGGATTAAGGGCGTGTGAATGCATTCCAAGAGACAGTACAGGGAAGGTACGTTCTTGCAATAAGCAACTTGAAAAAAAATTTCGCACATAAGTGAAATGTACATTTTAGGTTTCGCATATAAATGAATAAGTGTTAGCATTGCTTTCCTATTTCTCTGGCCGAGCCCGCGGGAAAAACATGCATAAGTGAAAAACGCATATAACAGAGGTCGCGTATTAATGAGAAGAACACTGTACTCTCTCCAAACACTGATATAATTTAATATACTTCAAATTCTGAAATACATTGTGTGACCTACAGAACAAAATGGCACAATAATGTATTGGCAATTTTGATGCTTTTAAGTATAGGACAAATGCAAAATGCATCTAGTAATTTCTTCTTTAGATGCAAAAAGACTTGTACCATTATGAAAGCAGAATAAATGTCTTGGTTCTAATCTTGTAATGGTAGTATGTATCTTTGCTATTAAAGAAAATCATGGATAAATTTACTGTTTACTTTCATCTTAATTAGATTCCAATCGCGTTCAGTTTTTCTGTCCATTAGATTCACAAATTCTGAAACTTTATTGTGTATCTGTATAAGCTTTATTGCATCTTAGAATAAGCTTTTAGCTATGCTAAGTAATGAAATGACTATATAAGTTTGGACATTAAAAATCTTAATAAAAAACTTATCTACTAGATATTTCTGTATTGCCAAGAGCATTATTTAAATTTCATATAGAAATTACTGATATGTCTTATTTTTAACATTTTCCAAAATACTTGAAAAGTGTTTATGAATTCAGTTTATCTAGCCATCTGTCTGTCCATGCTCTAACTTGTGTAAATATTCTCAGATTACCATGTAATTCATGTATGTTATCGAGGTTTACTATGGCATGTGCGATACTGAAAATGAAGGGTGTAAAATTTATAGTTTGTTTACAGGGACACTCAAAAGAATTCCGTTACATTATAATCTATGAAGAAAAATAGTTTTCAATGCATTTTAATGATGTTATACTATTTCAAACATATTGAAATTGATATAAATCACTGAGGTGCAGTATAAGATGCTTACTGTAAAATATGGCGTGTAGCATTTATCATTAATTTACAGGGAGAACATACAAAAGAATTCGATTACAGTAGTCTACGAGAGATAATTGGTGAAAGTACATTTTCAGTTGTGGCATGTACTTTTAAATTTAACTAATTTTTTGCGTATTATTTGGATGTTTAAATGCTATAGATCATTTACAGAGCTAAACAAAAGAATTCAAGTACATTTTTATTTATTGATGGAAATTGCTAAAAGAGAATTTTAACCCTTTATCTACCGAATTATGAATCAACAAATTGTTCAATCTCAATAATTATCTTCCTTGATGTCTGAAGGTATATTAGACAATTTATATTATAATAATATGAAATTTAGATAAGGTTTTTCATTAAAACTGATTTAATAATGCGGTAGTAATGGTACTTTTTGTGAAATATTTACAAGAATAATTAGATTAATTAACAGAGAATGCTGTTAAGGAAATATCACAATTCTTTATCGGAACAATGTAAATAAATGTATTGTGATCCTATCATTAAATAGAAAGGTTTTTATAGTTGCAAAATTTTCATATAACAAGTTTTAAAAAGAGAAGATCTACACTTATGTAAAAGGTTGAGAAAAATACCACTTTATAAAATATTTAGCTTTCACTGTTTTGATGTGCTTTCTAAATGTGATCCAGAAAAGTATTTTTTATAAAAACAAAACCTTATTATCAATATTAGACAGATTAAAGAAATGTTATACAAAGTTTTCTCTGGTTGTACTTAAAAGTACCGTCAGTAGATAAAGGGTTAAACTGTGCTATGAATTTCCTAACTGAACTAAATTTTAGCATACTATATGTATACTGTAAAGCCCTCATTAAATTAGGTGTGAATATTGAATGAAGCTTTCCTTCCAAGACTTTATTTTCTCACGCCTAGGAAATAAGTTTTTTTTCTCACGGGCAAGACTAAACGACGCAACATCTCGCTTGCTCAAAGGAAGGGTGACATGGAATTCGTTATGGCAGGGAGGTGATTGATATGGTTCTTCTCCAAAAACAGGTGAACTAGGGGTTTCCCCTGGTCTGCCAGAAGACAGAAATTGGCAACAAGGCGCCAGGTACGAACTCCTAGTTTCCAATCAGAGAAGGCAAACTGATTTTATTGGGCTTTGAGAAAGTTGTGAACGCCCAAACCCCCACCCCACTTTTTCGGCGAGGAGTCGGAAAGGGGAGTTTTGTGAAGGGAGTTGAAAGTTGGAGAGCAACGAAGGAGGTCGGAGATTTTTCTGACCTGGGAGGAAGACGGAATGATCCCTTGAGGAGAGAAATTCAATCATCTGCCGGACATCACGTCCCGGGTATGAAGTTTGCTGATCGCTAGCTGAGTGGGCAAAAACTGGTGGGACACCCTGTCACCAAACTAAAGTTAAACACTTTGCAGATCGCCATCAGTGCGAGCAAAACCAGCAATAATAGAGACTTTATTCATTTCGGACTCTCTTATCCCAAATAAGAACTTACATTCTAGAAGGAATGTACGACTTGGTTAATCAAAATAGACAAGAACCTTAAGAATATAATCTGTAATTTAATTGATTTCTGTGATAACTTATGAATGAAATAAATAATATTTCTGAGGACCAAATATCGGTAGTTTGTGTTTATCGCTACCTTTAAATTTTATAACGCAAACTAGAAATCCTCACAGTGGTAGCAGCGGGTGTGATTTGTCTAAAGGATTAACGAGCTGTAACCAGGCTGAAAAAGAAGCAAGAGTGAAAGAGAGTTCCAATCACAATTGAGCCAGACGCCAGAGATGGACTCCAGTGATGAGAGTGGAATTAAAGAGCCGTAACCAGGCTGGAATGAGAAGCAAGAGTGAAAGAGTGCTCCAATCCCAGTTGAACCGGACACCAGTGGCAGACTCCAGTGACGAGAGTGCATCGACGAGAGAGTTACCGGAAAGCACCAGAACAGTGTGCCAGATTTTTAGAACCCTGAGCGCTAGAAGTGAGACAGAAACAGAGTGCCAGATCTCAGACCCTAACAGAGTGTGAAAGTAACCAGCGGAGGTGCTAAACTCAGGAGATTCCAGGTTAGAATATTATTTTGTACATTTCAGAGGTCTTTTTGGTTTTTTAAAATCTTGGTCGGTGGTATATTATAATGTTTATGTAATTTATAGTAATTACGTTAATTATTATTATTATTACTCACAATACGTATAATATACTAGCCTACCTGCCCGGTGTTGTAGTGCCCATGATAATAACCTAATATACCAAAAATCAGTGTTGAATGATTTTATATTTTTAACTGAAAATCTTTCCAAACGAACTTAAAGTTGGGCTTCACTGCCTCCGACAGCGTATACCGTCGAATTTGTATGATTTTATATTTTTAAATGAAAATTTATTCAAACAAACCTAGAGTTGAGAGCTAATGTTAGTGCTAAAATTTCACAGTTTTCACAATGCATAAATTCATAAATTTCATAAATTTGAATACAAAATTTTCAGCTAACTATTTTATGCAGGGAACAATGGTTATATATTACAGAGACCAGTCAAATCCCAAAAACTCATCATGTATCACACACACCTAGAATTTTACAGTAAATTTTGAAAGGAAAAAACCATGTGGCATATTAAAAAAAAATACAGTAGCTTTTATTTTTTTAATGGTAATAATCACTTGAACTTTACCTTTGTAAACATGAGAAGATTTTTATCTAACTTCCTTTAAAGGTGAATCTCTTTCATGCCATACATACTTAAGAAAGATGATTATACAGACAATATTATTCATCATATAAGATATGTCTCCATTTTCTAGTTGTGTATACTTCAATTAAATCACTGAAGCCACTAAATTTTGCTTCACAGTAATTTAAGAAAATATTTTGTATATTTAAGGAATTCTAAATATGCCTTGGAAACTTTATTTTTATTTTTAAGGAGTTTCTAAGTAGTTTAAGAAGTCTGTATGAACTCAGGTATAATTATTTGTGTTTTAACCAAAATAATTTTATTAACACATACCTAAAACAAATGTGTCATATCTGGCTGTGAATGAATTGTATAAGGCAAGTCATATATATATATATATATATATATATATATATATATATATATATAGGAACCATTAATATTATCTGTGCCAAGGACTCCCAATTTTCTAAATCAGACCTTGTCCCATTATAAGCTGTCATAAGTAATCACTGAATATAGGCAAGCAATAACATTTGTGCGATTACAAAACATAGGTTTACATTTAATATAAATGACTGAACAACAAATTATTAATTTTGTTTAATGTCAAATTACTTTTTTTAATTTAATGAATGTATGCATAAAATTTATGTATAAATAAAAAAATTCTGAAAGTTCATATCAATGCATGAAAGAGACTGATTAATAAAAATAATTTATTAAAATATAAGTTAACTTAATCAATACTTAATTGAGGATAAGTGTCATATTTACATTTGACATTCATGAAGAATTTCAAGTAAATTTTTATACAGAGTATGATCTTGGCCATGAGTTATTTTCAAGATTTCTTCTGCCTAAATTATATTAGATTGTAAATAGTTAGTAACATTACTATAAAGCTATAACAACAATAATATATAATAATATAACAATATAATATTAATATAACAAATAATATAAATATAACAATATAATATTAATATAACAAATAATATAATAATATAACCAGGGCTTGATAAATATGGTTGCCAGGTCGCCACTGGCGACCAGGGTTGGAAAAAAACATGTTTTTTTCTAAAAGAAACAAAAAACGTGTTTTTTTTTGTTTAAAACATGTTTTAAACGTTTAAAATGTTTTTTTCTCATTCAACAGCACAATTTTGATTAAAGCGAGCAAAAATTAATAAATTAAATATAAAGAATGAAAATATTTTCAAAAAACAGTAAGGAAGAAAAAAATTATATAATAAATACCAAACATTAATTAACAATTAATTTTTTTTCTAAACTAAAACAATTAATTATTAAGTTCTTTAAAAATAGTAACAAATTTGGCAGCCTTATCAACACCTAACCAGTTTCTAGTTTTGCTCTGCATAAAGCCAAAAGTAGAAAACACTCTGTCTAAGCCAGCAGTAGAGCATACAGCTGCATGTAATTGATTTATGATCTGCATGACATTTTTATCGACGTGTTTTTCAAGGCTTATCCACCAAGATAAAGGTGTTATTTCTACAAAATTGTCCACTTTATTTGAATCTTGAGTAGTAAATTTATGATTGGTAACTGACATTTTTTTTTTTTGCATCATATTATTAACAACATCAAACATATAACTGGAGAATGAAGCTGACTTAGCTTTATAGTTTATAATTATTGGAATTAATTCAGGACATAATTCGGCTGCAAGGTTCATGCCTTTTTCCGTCTCATCAATTGTAAGTGATTCTTCTTTAAAGCGTGGATCAGTAATGTTTGCCAAGAAATGTGCAGGTGTCATGGCCATTTCATATCTGTCTTCAATGGCTTTTTCAATTTTTTTCAATTTTGTAATCATGGTAAGATTACTAGCAGCACATATTTCTGATTTTTTTTTTTAAATCTTTCCAACCGGTAAAATCCGGTACAATCACTAATCTCTCCATTAGTGATTGCACTACATAACTAATAGTACAATTATCTCTCTGAGCTTTGTCACATGCAACTGCAATAGGTTAGAGCCTTTGTATATAATCTTCAACATTTCTTTTTAACTGCAAGTCTATGACTTTCTTAGAAATATCAGATTTGATTTTCTCTCGATTATCTTCACAGACTTTCAAAATTTTTTCCAATTGCTTATATAAGACTCCATTGCATCCAACATGGAATTCCACCTGACATCTGATGATAACTCAAGCTTTTTAGCACCTGTTTTCCAAAGCTTTGCAGAAGCAAAATGATTATTTCGAAAACATTTAACAATATCAACAACTTGAGCTTTGATATTGGAGATTTTAAAGCTAGACGATTTAAGACATGAGTTGAATACCCATAAGTTAAATATTCATATTATTCCTGCAAGTCTTTTTAAGATAATTTCTCATCTTCATAACATTGGCAGCATTGTCTATTACAAAGCTGCCAATAAGACAACCATAGCATTCCTCTACTTTATTTATAGCAATACTTGCAAGCTCACAAAGATAATTAAATTCATGAGGATGGCCAAATGTATCAAGAGTATAAATAGGATAACACCTTAAAAAAAGTAAATCCATAAAGGGTATGCATGCTATATCTCTAATTTTGTTGCAGTTTCCGTTTGTACACACTTTTTGATAACACAAAAATAACAGGGAGACAAATTATGTATAAAAAAAGTTGTTCACTATTTTCCATTATTGGAGTATAACACAATATGATAAAAAAATTAAAAATGATAAAGTTAAATGAAACCTTCACAAAAATAAACTATCCTACTACTAGTTAAACTAAACACTAATTGTTCTCAATTTCTGCTCATTTGAAAGAAAACAGCAATAGCCGAAATTGCGTAATCATGGTATTACACAAAGTTGAGCAACACAATTATAAAAAGATGACTGCTGACTTCTTGTTTTTAGACAGAAATACCTCAAAAATTAAAGATAGCAGTTAGTACAAAAATGAGATAGTAGAGAAACAGAAATGCATGTTTCTAGATAATCCATTCTTTATAAAAAATTTTACAACACTGAAATACTGTTAGTTTTTGAAAATTAGATTATTAATATTAATATATTATAGAACTTTAATTTTGATATTATAAAAAAACATAATTGAGGTATTTAAAAAAATAAATTGCATATTTTCAATTTTAAAGGAAATAAATTTACTTTAAATACTTAATTAAAATTAACTGATTTATAATTTTAATAAAATTTGAATGTCTTTTAGTGTATAGAGCTAATAGAAATTTTTAATACAATTTTAATCGGTAAATTTTAATTTGTGAATTGTCACATCCTGACATTATAAACAATAAACATGTTTTAAACATTGTTTTAAATGTAATGTTTTAAACGTGTTTTAAACAGCTGTTTTAAACAAAATGTTTTAAACGTAACAACCCTGCTGGCGACCAACTTTTTTTTAATCTGGCAACTAAGTTATTTAATCTGACTCTTTTTTTTCCCCGTTCTTTTCAAAAATTTAACTAAGAAATGAGCACAATTGTCTCTCCAACACACCTACTCGTGCGGGCAGCAAGCAATGATCTCTCTCTTATCTTCCATTTCATGCACATAAAACGCCATTCTTTTCTGCACCAGTACTGATTAGAATGTCGGGAAGTTTCAATAAGAAATGTTGTCAATCCAACCTATGTGGCAACTAAAAATTGGCTGCAATGATAAAAAATGCTTATGCTTTTTTGTAAGTTTCAAATCAGATTTTAGAATTAAAACTGATTACCCTATCACATTCATTTTAAAGAATAATAACATATAAGTGATTATAAATAATTCATTTGAAGTAAATCTATAAAACTAACTTATTAAAATTTCAAGAATAATTCATTTTAATAAAAATAATATCTATTTTTTAAATATTTGTTCTCTGCTTAGAATGCTTGGCACCTGTGTGCATCACACACGTTGGACATTAGTTCGGCGTCACTCTGTCTTGGAGACAAGTGTCTGGTACTGGATGGTAACTCAAGAATATTTTATAATTACATTGTGTGTAGTAAATGGAAATAAGAAAAATCATTGATGGAAATTCAGAAGGGTATGGTTTTTTTTGTTGTTGTTGTTTATTTATTCTTAAATTCTTATACTAAATGGTTGGATCAAAATAAATCTCAGCCAGCTGCTGATCCCGATTATGTAATCCCAGTGCGGGAAAATGTTTTTCTTTTCTTTTTAGCAATGCATATTACGAGTTCTGTCAAGTTTGCGAACGTCACAATGTTGAATTAAATTTCTTGTAAGATGTCTCATTATAGATGCTGCAAAGTTACAAAATATGAAGAAATAAACTTGAAATTATATTGAAACATACAAAATAAATAAATAAATAAACTTTTATTTTTAATTTGGCAAAACTAAGAGTTCATCAAATGCAAATTTTAAAATAATAAAATCATAATTATTTAACGGAATTCGATAGGCTAAATAGGCAAAATATCGTTTTCCGGCTTCACTTTTTTATTGATGCGTTCTCATCAGATATAGATTTTGTAGCACTCAACTATTCACAGATTTAAAGCATTCAGCAATCAGCATTTCCCGAACATGTCGGTTAATTCAGAATTTACAATATTTACCCCTTTTTTTTCGCCAAGAGATATATAATTTTGCAAGTTCCCTTAGAAAACTTAGTTTTATTATCTTTTTTAATTAAGTACTAGTCTAAACTATGTAACTAATAATTCTAAACTATGTTTGTTATTATTTTTTCTCACTTAATTCATAGAAAACTTTTGTGCTTTTGAAAAATCAATAACGGGAAGGTTACTATTCTAAACTATGTAACTAATAATTCTAAACTATGTTTGTTATTGTTTTTTCTCACTTAATTCATAGAAAACTTTTGTGCTTTTGAAAAATCAATAACGGGAAGGTGGGGGAGTAAATTTTTTTATTGGCAACTAGAATTTATATCTGGCTACCAGATTTTTTCAAATTTGTAAAGCTCTGAATATAACAATACATATATAGCAGAAATAATATACAGAAGAAACCTAAAATAAAAATTGGCTAACATTATAATTCATAGTACATTCGGAGGTTGTTACAAGGTTGTTTATTTGGGTCCCTATTTTGTAAGGGTTATTTTTGTAAAATGTATTATATTTTTATGAAAAAAAAATTATCAAAAGACTGAATACAGTAATCAAATCCAAACTAAGAATTTATTAATATTAACATTTTTAAAGATCCCTGATAAGGTTTTTCTTTCTGTGAGCTTGCTTTTATGGAATGAAATTTTGTGTTAAAGGATCCTTTTTGTGAAGGGTTCACATTTGTTAACTTTTCTGAAGGGTCCCATTTATAAAAGATTACATTTTATGAAAAGGCCGTTTTATTAAATGGAATTTTGTGATGGTACCCTAAATAGACCCCAATTTTTGCCTAGATTGACCATTGAAATTTTAAAAAAAGAAAGAAAAAGAGAAGAATATAACATAAAACAGAACAAAAAAAGATGAAGAAAGCAAATACAGCCCACAATTCGCAATGTTTGAAACAGCTAAAAATAAATTTACTTACATGAATTGTAATTATGAAGTGATCATAGAAAATATTTTACTAATAAATTACACTTTGAACCCCTTATTTTCTACATATAGATATAAAATAAATAAAAATCAATCAATCAGTAAGTATAAGTTCATTTTGTCATATGTCGTAAAGGATAATTTCTGTGAAACATTAAAAAAAAACAAAAGATGAGAAATAAAGGTAAGTGCATTTTTGTTGATTTTATTTGATAAGATGTATTTTATGCACTTTAGAGATTGCTAAAAACTGATTTTTGTGCGAACATTACTGACCGCAGCTTGAATGGATTTCATACATTCTAGAGAGTGCTGAACAGCAAATTTCATGCATCCAGAGGGTTTTTTTTTTTCGGTTAATGTATGCGAAGCGTACATAAATATAAGTTACTAACCGCTGTTTGAATGAATTTCATGCATTCTAGAGATTGCTGCACAAGGAGTTACATGCATCCAGGGTTTCTTTTTATCGGTTAATGTACACGAAGCGTTACTAACATATGTTACTAACCAGTGTTTGAATGAGTTTCGTACATTCAAAAAATCTCGAGATTCTCCCGAATCATAACCTGTGTGCTGTGTGGCAGAGAACTCACTACTTACACAGTTTCTAAGAAATTTTTTCACGAAGTAAACATCGATTTTATTCTATTTTGTGACAATTTACAAAGTTTAAGGAAAGAGGAAAAAATAGCTAAAAATTTTTTTTAAATAGAAAAATCCAGAGGAAAAAAATTGCTAAATGTTTGTAAAAATAGAAAAACCCGAGGAAAAAATTGCTAAATGTTTAGCGAAATCGAAATATCAGGAGGAAATATTGCTGAAAGTTTGTAAAAATAGAAAAATACAGAGGAAAATATTGCTAAAAGTTTGTAAAAATTGAAAAATTGTGAAGAAAAACTTGCTAAAACTTTGTAAATAGTCGTAAAACGAAATAAAATCGATGTTTACTTTGTGAAAAAGCTTGCCATAAGCAGTGTGTAAGTATCTGCTTGCCTGCCGAAAGCATGCATTCTGATTGGGTAAAATTTGGAGGTTGCTGTGCGTCGGTGCTTGGAACGCGTAAAAAAAATCACCAAATCAGGTGTCTCGCTTGTTCTAGGATTTTGCCAAATTCTTTTGAGTCCCCTGTACATGAGCTATAAATGTTACACACTTCATTTTCAATAACGAACATGCCACTGTAATCCCCAATAACATATATCAATTACATAGCAATCCGAGTATATTTACAAGAGTTAGAGTACAGACAAACAGATTTCATAAACACTTTTCAACTATGTTGGAAAGTGTTAAAAACTGGCTTGTCAAAAATAAATCTTAAAACCAAGGAAACATCTTATGAATATGTTTTGACATCACCCTTATTCAATATTGGCAATAAGTCGCACTATTTGATAACAGATTATTTTTTGGGTGGATAGGTTTTTATGACTGACAGGAAAGTAAACAAGTACCCAGATATCGCTTGCAATGGATGAAGAGAAAAGTATCCCATTTAAATTACTTATTAAAATAAAATTCCACTTTCAGGGAAATGTACAGAAATTTCACAATAATCTACTGGCCTGTAACAATGTAGCTAAAAATACATTTTATAAGCTTACCTGAAGCAAATTTATTTTGGCAGAATCTGTAAGCCCCTGGAAGTTTTGTATCTTTCCCATCTTAAGGAAATGAATGCCTGTAGTAGGATGATAAGTGCCATACAAAAGTCTGTAAAACAATTAAAAAAAAATTGTAATGTTCACACATAAAAAAATTACTAAAAATAAATAATAAATATACTTAAATAAAATTACCAATCCTGTTTCTATTAAGTTTATCAATTGAAATATAAATTTTAAAATTAATATCCAATTAACATTTCCTATATTCTACTCCCTTTTGTATTCTATATTATGTTGTGTTTATTAAACCACAGAAATTACAATAGACCACACAGTAGATTACTATCCACAGAATAGTGATAATAACATTTTCATTTTTCATGTGTATGTACATTGATAAAATCCTTATTCTTGGGAAATGCAAAATTACATTTTTTATTTATTTACTTAAGTTTTGTATTAGTTTTGTGCTTTAAAGTTTTTTTCCCCTTCATTAAGCATCAATTTATCATTTTAAAATTTACTTTTTTTTTAAACCAAATGGTAAAACAGAGCACCTAAAAGTTTTTTTTTTTAAAATCAGTTACAAAATTCCACCTATACATACATGGATTAAGTCAAATAAAAGCGTATAAATATGCATAATTTTTTCAGGTATGAACAACAGAAAAGTTATAAGAGTGGATATGTGAATAAAATACATAAATTGAATAAAAGTAAAAGAAATAATTCAACAAACTGTATTCTTTTATAAAATGAAATGTGATAAATATTTTAGGAATTTGAATGTTTTAAACCTTATTTTGAATGCAATTGTTTTACAAAGCCAAGGTTGAAGATTAACTGCTCTAAAATGTAATAAATTTTCAGTTATCTACTTTACTTTAGACTATCCCTGTAGATAAACTCTATACTGTTCATTATGATACTGAAGTCACAATTCTCTCTACACATTTTTTAAACGTAAATAAATACAATTACACTATTAAACAGTGTGACTAAAAACCAACACAGATGCAGTTGAACCTTGATTATCTCGACATCTCGAGTAATGAAGGAGCAGGTTGGCCCAATTAATCAAAATCCATGATTCATCAAATTAAAATGGAATTTGTCAATTTTGAGACATTTATATTTTTGAGGTAACTATATTATAAAAGTGTATATCACATGATCCTCCAAAACAAATACAGGATAATCGCTTCATGTTTCATATCCCAGTCAGCTATTTTTTTCAAATAAAACTGCATAAAAGTCGATCATTAAAAAAGAAATTAATTTTTGAGAGATGAGCTACCTTCTAAAATGTATATTGTATCTAATCTGATTCTGATCTGATCTGATCTAATTATATCTAAAATTTATATATATATGCCAATTTGAAGTTATTGGCATTCAAAATTTCATTCCTAATGTAAACAAACCATTAAAACCGATATTCACTTATTAATGTCAGTATATTTCATATTTATTCTTCATATTACCAATTTTTAAGCTCAGACATTACCTAAAAAAACATGGAAAGTTCCATAAAAACAAGTCCTTCATTATTAAAAATGTTAAAAAGTTTCACATAAAACTGTCACCATTATACAAAAATGCTTTCACTCTGGCTGGAGCATCCTCAGTTGTAGCCCGCAAGCATCTGTCTCTTCGCTATATATCTGACTGAGGGTTGAAGAATTCCCTTTACTTGCATTCGATTCCTTCTTTTTTCCCTCTTCTTCTAACACCTTTTTCCAGCGGCAATCTAGCATTGCATGTACCATATCATTGCAAACGTCTACTTTGGATGTATTAATCTATCAATTTATGATTTTTGCGCACCCGATTGGCAAAATTCACGATTTTTACACACCCTATCGTCGGAATTCATGATGTTTTTCTGCGACTTACGGACAAAATTTGCAATTTTTTTCGAGATTAATTGTCAAAATTTGGAATTTCTGGTGATTTTGGCATTTAGGGTCTCCGCGGGCCACTTTTGGCTACATGATTTTTCGCTATATGATTATTGGATTAACTCTATTTAAGTAAGTCATTTTTTTAACACGAGTTCTGGATATAAAAAAATTTTCCCCCTATTTAAAGCATATTATAAATTTATATTTTAACGAATTTATGCAAATTTGTTTAAAGCATAGCTTGAGTGTTATGTAAATTTATTGTTTGTGCTTTCTTAATTTAATTTAGTTTTTTATCAGACGACATGATAAGATTATGCCTTTAAAAATAAGTTCAAACAATACCTGTTTAAAAGTGTTACCTAAGTAATATGGTTTCTTTTATTTTTCATGTACATTATTTATAGCTTTATTAGCATTTGCGCATGCTAGTAGGTATGGGGTATGTGATAGAGATTGAGCAGAGTTTTAAAAACACAGTGGTTAAGGTCTGTGGTGTGACTAAGTATATAGCACATTGAAGAAACAGTTTATGTAGAAATCAGAATTATATTTATTCATTCAACTTGAATGTTAAACTTAAATAAAGATATATACATAGACCTCCAGCCATTGCTGGGAACTTTGGTATCACATTATAGCAAATAAACATTCAGAAAGGGGGTTAACTGTCCTTCCATCACATCACCACCACTTCCATGGAGTTGTTTCACCCTAGATATATACTTACTCCGTACCTCAAACTAGAATAAAATATGCATACAGTTACAGTTAAAAGAGAGTGCCTTTACGACCGAAATGCAAAAAGAAAAACCGGTTCGGAACGATTTTACTCCCGAACAAACCACTTGACAGAGAAAGGGGGACAAGATTTTGTCCAGATTTCCAACATGCGGCCCCATCGGTCGTAAAAACTTCCTCTTTCTTTTCATAGTCAAAATCAAAAATGTTACAAATGGCTCTCTGAAATTTTATATACAGTAGAGGTTTTGTTAG
Source organism: Maratus michaelseni (assembly GCA_963931845.1). NCBI lineage: Eukaryota > Metazoa > Arthropoda > Arachnida > Araneae > Salticidae > Maratus > Maratus michaelseni. Next base: position 157,831,147 of record OZ007594.1, on the reverse strand, counting down.
AAAATCAGCCTTATTAACTTTAGAACTTACATGTTTTAACTCAAAAACATTTTCATTTATTAATTGACGAATAAATTGACACTTTATGTCAATATGCTTAGTTTTAAAGTTTTCTTGACTATTTTTAGAAAAATAAATAGCAGATTCATTATCACAGTACTGAACTGGTTTTATTTTATCACATAAATTAAGTTCATTTAAGACATTTGCATACCACGTTAGTTCTTTTACACTTTCAGTTAATGAGATAAACTCTGACTCCATAGAACTAAGTGCAATGCATTTCTGCTTTGATGATTTCCAAGCAAACGGAACGTTACTAAAGTAAATTATATAACCACTACTTGAATGTCTTTTAGTAAGGTTACATCCCCAGTTAGCATCAGAATATGCATATAAACTTGAGAATTTTACATTAGACAGGTTTATTTTATAACTTTTTGTAGCAAAAACGTAATTCATTATATCTGCCAATATCAACCAGTGTTTATATGTATAACCATTACAAAATTGTGACATTATATTTACAGAAAAACTAATATCAGGTCTTGATCTATTTGATAAAATTGACAAACAACCGATTAATGATCTGTATGGATACTTTTTCATCAATTCATTTTCTACAATTTCATTTTCGTTAACTTTATCTGGTAAGATACACAGCCAATTTTAAAGGGTAATTTAACATAACCTTTTGGTAAACCTTTATATTTTAATTCTAATCTTTCAATGTAAGTTTTTTGATGAATAAATAATGAATCAGCAATAAGTTCAAAGTTAACACCTAACAAATATTTCGTTAAACCTATTTCAGTAATTTCTAAGCTATTTTTTAACATATTGGTTACAGATTGCAGTATATTTTCATTTTCAGCAAACAAAACTAAATCATCTACATAGACAACTAAAATTGCATTACTTTTTAGTTTATATACACAGTTACACCATTTTAACTTACAAAATCCTAAATTATGTAGTATATTGTCCAATTCAAAATTCCATTCTCGGCCACTTTGCCGTAAACCATAAATAGATTTATTTAACAAACAAACTTTATTTTCGGCACCTTTCATGACAAATCCTGGTGGTTGTTTCATAAATACCGTTTCTTTTAAAGACCCATATAAGTAAGCTGATTTTACATCTAATTGAATATGATGCCAATTTAACATAGAAACCAATAAAATAAACATTAGTTTTATAATTGAAAAATTTACAACTGGTGAAAATATATCATTAAAATCGATACCTGGTTTCTGTTTAAAACCTTGAGCTACGAGACGTGCTTTGTACTTTTTCCCATTTTTTTCTGTGTTTTTAATATTATAAACCCATTTGCTTCCCACTATTGTGGCGTTTTTGGGTGGATCAACCAACCGCCAGACCTTTCTTTTACTCATGATTTCAAGTTCTTCCCTCATCGCGGCGTTCCATTTCCCTCTTTCTGGGTTAACTTGTGCATCCTCAAACGATTTAGGGATTTCAGTATTGTAAGTTTCATGTTGGAATATCTCACTTAAATATGAATCATCCGAATCGCTAGTTGAAGGTTCATTTAAAGTTTCTAGATTAGGATGAGTAGTTTTAGGTTTAAAGTCAAATTTATCCGGTTCATAAGCGATTTTATTTTCTTGACAATATTTTTTAACATCATTTAAAGATCTCAGTCTCTTATTTGTTATCGGGGTATAATAATACACGTCAATCCTGTTACTTTTAGTTCTAGGTTTTTCAATTCTTTTTCATTCTGAAATATTTATAGAAGTTAAAGTTATTTTACTCCCCCTTTTCTCTTCGTCTCCATTTAAACTTACTCCTGGTAGTTTATGATTAAGATCTAGAGTCGCGTTACTTAAGCCATTTGATTCAATTTGAGATTCATTAAAATTCAATACAATATCCTTATACTTATTTACTCCAAATAATGTTTCTACCCCCTTTTTGGATTCATCTATACGCACATGAATAGTTTCTACAATTCGCCTTTCTTTTGGCATATAAATCCTATATCCTTTTGTTTTCATGGCATAACCAACTAAAATACCGGGTAAAGCTTTAGGTTGTAGTTTATTTCGTTTAACTTTAGGAACATTAACAAATGCTAAAGAACCAAAAATTCTTAAATGTCTTACCGAAGGTTTGAATCCAGTCCATAATTCTTGGGGTGTAAGACTTTGGGTTAAACTGTGTTCGGTTCTATTTTTTGTATGAACAAACGCTAAAAGAGCTTCCCCCCAGAATGATGGTTTTAATCCGCTATCGTGTAACATTGCTCGAACTGCATTCATTGCTACTTTATTGAAATTTTCAGCAACACCCACCTGTTCTGGCGTATAAATGGAGGATCTTTCTATTTGTATACCCAAATCAGTTAACAATTTCTCAAATAATTTATGAATAAATTCTAACCCATTATCAGTTCATACACTCTTTAATTTTTTACCAGTTTGTCTCTCAGCTTTCGCTAAAAACCTTTTAAAGTATTCAAAAACTTCAGTTTTATCCTTATATACACTTCAGTCCTTCTAGAATAATCGTCAATTATTGACAAAAAGTATTTCCCCCCTCCTAACGAGTTAACTGGGCTAGGACCCCACAAATCCGTATACACTCTATCAAGAATTTGACTAGAAATGCGTTTATACTGATAATTCCTTTTAAACGAATGTCTATTAGATTTTGCAATTACACAAGATTTACACATCTTATTTTTGTTTTTACAGTTAATATTTTCAATACCTTTAACACAATTATTTTTACTCATTTTTTCAAGTAAAGGCAAATTTGTATGACAAAATGTGTTGTGTCTTACTACTCTCATTCTCATTAAACTTGCACACAACAAGATAACTAAATTACCTAGACATTCATTTAAATTAAACCCTTTTACTCAATTACTTAATTAAATTACTACTGCAAGAGAATTATGCCCTTTTAACAATTACTTTTAAAACCTTGTTCTTATTTACTCAAATTCTGAATTTACTTGATTATTTTACATTATAGATTTTGACTAATTAGATTGACATTTACATTTAAATAAAATAAATTATATTGGCCCAGAATTACAAAAATAAGTTAATCACTAAATAAAATTATATGGAAGTGTGTTGTGTTCTTGCTCCCATAATTAAGTTATATAAAAACCAACAATAACTCCAGGTGCGTGGTCAAGGTGAATCATGTCTTAATAAAATCTTAACTCATTTGTAAATCCTTCTCTCTAAATAAAAGTTAATCTTCCTCTCTTCTATCATTCAAAAATACTAAGAAATGAGACAATTTTAGTTCCATAATTACAAATTCAAAACAATTCAACAAAACAATTTAAAAGTTAAATTCACCTGAAAATTCAATCCAAAAAATGTAAATTAAACTTCAACGAACTTCAATGGTCTCATTTCATTAGCAAAAATTAAATTTAAATCTCCATTATTAATCTTCTTCTTCCTGAAATAAATCTTAATCTGAAAAATAAAAATGTATTCTCCTGAAACATAACGCGATGGAACTAGTTGATTCAAAAATGTATATCAAAAGGTAAATCTCCAATTTCTTATCAATTCAACATATCAAAATATCTCTTAATTCTCCATCATTAATAAAATCCAATTTACCTCAACTCCGTTTCAAAACATATACATTATCCCCATATCAATCAGTTCCAACGGTTATTCACTAAAACCTGATTTACTGAATACAGACAACTTCTTAACTGAAAATCACGCGAGAATTAATTAAAATTAGATTGCTCTAAAATTATATTCTTACTATTAAAATTTATACTTAAGAATTAAAAAAAATAAAGACCTTACATAAGTTGTCTGTATTCCCTCAAATGTAAAAATAATCATTTCTTCTAATGCTGAAATAAAATAAATAAAAGGATGCACTGCAAGGTAAATGAACACAAATCCATAATTGTAATTAAATTTTGTTTATTGTGATAAACATATATAATTAAGTATAGCTTTGCCTTCAGAATTAATTAAGGAAATCTCTTTTCAACACAAAATTCAACAATACATAATCGTGTGAAACATTCTGTATTTCCAACACAAATTTCGACATACATAGTCGTGTGAAACATTTCAATTATTCATTTAATATTTTATTATAAAAATCGGAGCTGCTGGTTTTGTTTTAAAAAAGATAATTAATCATAATTTAAATTAATTTAAATCAAGCTTAATGCTTGAAGACTGAAATTAAATTTAAGTATACATAAAAAAGAAATATTAGGGAGCATGCAGAAAATTAAAGAAAAGAAAGGAAAGACGAGAATAACTTATCATGTTGTGGCCCCTGGCCACTCAGTACTGGCAGATAAATCTGAGACCTTCTCAGTTCTACTCCATCGCAGCTGCCGTCAGAATCAAGAATTCATCCCTCTCGCTCTTGCTTTCAAGAACTCGCCACTCAACTTCTCTTGTGCTTGTTCACTTACTTTTGATCTCTATGCGCGCAGGATAAATAGTTACATGAACGTCTTGAAGAAAAATCTTAATTAAGATGAGCTATTGTGAAAAATGTTCATAATCTGAGCAATAGAGCATCAGATTCTTACTTGAATTTCATTATTTTCTTTACTTAAATTCATTTAAGGTTTATGATTAAATATTGCATATGTATCTCTGCGCACATGTGTTAAACTCATCATCCGGAAATATGTGACGTCAAAGATCACGTGGGGACGCTAAAGGGGTATTCACTCTTTGATGACTTTACCAGAAGACTTGCTCCGGTCCGGTGTTCGCCGATGATATTGTAAACAAGGGGAAAAAGGGGAAAGAGAGAGAAAAACAGAATTTTCACCACATGCAAAAGTAAATGGATTATCATTTATATTTAATTTAACCAGAAGCCTCAACAAAAGCCTTCTTAAAATACCAGCAACTCCTTTCAACTTAATATTTAAATTATAACCACATATTTAAAAATATATCTGTGAATAATGGTGCAATATGATCGTTACAAAAATAAACATTTTCAAAATTAACGTTAAACAAGTTGAAGTGCGCTCTAATCAACCGATTAAAGGCCAATTCCAAAAACATTATGTTAATAAACAATCATTCAGCCCAAATAATACAAATCTATAATTAAACCAATATTTATTTAGAAACTATTGAACTTAGTGAACAGTGTGAGAATTAAATAAAATTCTGTGCCAGAAGAATATAATTAAAAATAAACAACTTTAGCTATTAAATCAACCTGCAACCCATAACTGCAATATTAACTTTAACTATGAAAAAAAACAATTAGTATTAAAATAAACAAAACATCCCATAATTACACAATATTATAAAGGTTAATAATTAGACAATTTAGAAATAAAATAATTTAATAAATATTTAAATTTAAGTTGTGTTAGCGACACAACAAATCTACGATGTATAATTTCTGCATTTAAACTAGTCGAAAAGGCAAAATTTTTACATTTTGAAGCATAACCTTTAACAATATACAATTTATCTACTCTAGGTACAGTAAAACAATATCGATTAAATTTATCATACACAATCATTTTATTATTTCCCCATTGAATGTGGTTTCCTGCAATATCGATGTTGGACCCACCAATTAAATTTCTTCTCATATTTGGAGCATATAAAACATTTTTTAAAGTTATTTCTACATTACCTTTTACATCTTGTATGGTAAAGTCAATATCACCTATACCCAATACTTCCGACGAACAGCCCTTGTCTCCAATCAGCACTTGTTGGGGGGGGGGGGGGGGGTCCTTGTAGGTTACAAATAAACTCCTGTCATTCGTAAAGTGAGAAGTAGCTGCTGAGTCCAGAAGAAATTTGACAATTTTCTCATTTGAAGACATTAGGGCGGATTCCGATTGCCTTGTAGTTTCACTGTAGAAAACTTGCTTCTTCCCTCTATAGTTTCTCTTTTTGAAACACCTTGTATCTGTGTGACCAGGTCGTTTGCAGTAACTGCATATTAAACTCGGCCCCATACGAGTAGCTGGTGAAATACTAGAGCATCGAGAGGGTTCCAGGTCGCTTCCACTACTTGAAAACCATGGCTTTTTACTGGTTACGAAATTCTTCTTTGGAATGGTTGGTCTATCGGTAGGATTCTTAAACTTGGTTGTATAAGCATCACCTACACTGATAACCTCTTTACTGTCGTCCTTACGCTTTAAACAAATTCTTCCATATTCACTAATTAACTGTTTAGAAACATTTTCCAATTTAAATTCTGTATCATCTAACCTGTATAACATTTGAACGAGATTATCATATTCTTCGGGTAAACGACGGATTAAGTGGAAGCATACTAACAATTCTGGCATATCAAAACCTGCATCTTTGATTTGAAACCTTTTTTCTTCAATTCTCTTGCAAAATAAACCGATGGTTTCCTCTTGCGAGTTTAACTTCATTTCAAAGAATTCATCCACTAATCCAGCTAAACATGCCCGTGACGTTGGTTCGAAGTTTAACTTTAGGATATCCCAGGCAACTTTTCCGCTTTCGGTTTGAGCGATTAATATTTGGAATTTTCTTTCGATGGATTGATAAATCGTGGTATAAGCTCTGCGTTTACGCCATTCAAAATCACTTTTCTCTCTATCAGATGCATCCTCTTTACATACAATATCGGGCTTCGTAATAAACTCCCAGCAATTCCGATCTATCAATACACATTTGACGTCGAGCTTCCAAGAAGAATAGTTATAATCCGACAGTTTCGGGAAAGAATAAGTTAACTCTGGAACTTGTGCCATTATACTTTTTAAGCTATATATATTTCATCTAAAACACACCACACTGCATCTATTTGACTTTTAAATAGCATAACATGGCCCCTTAACCATGATAGAGATTGAGCAGAGTTTTAAAAACACAGTGGTTAAGGTCTGTGGTGTGACTAAGTATATAGCACATTGAAGAAACAGTTTATGTAGAAATCAGAATTATATTTATTCATTCAACTTGAATGTTAAACTTAAATAAAGATATATGCATAGACCTCCAGCCATTGCTGGGAACTTTGGTATCACATTATAGCAAATAAACATTCAGAAAGGGGGTTAACTGTCCTTCCATCACATCACCACCACTTCCATGGAGTTGTTTCACCCTAGATATATACTTACTCCGTACCTCAAACTAGAATAAAACATGCATACAGTTACAGTTAAAAGAGAGTGCCTTTACGACCGAAATGCAAAAAGAAAAACCGGTTCAGAACGATTTTACTCCCGAACAAACCACTTGACAGAGAAAGGGGGACAAGATTTTGTCCAGATTTCCAACAGTATGCATACTTTCATATGCAAGTAGATATTTATTAATAACACCAATTTTTGCACTACTGTTTTTTTAAAAATCTTTTGTTTTTATAGATCAATCTTGCAGGTAGTATTCCACCTCTTTTAGTTATTTCATTTAGTACAGAAAGTTTGGGAGCTCCTCACAAAAAATTGTCTGGGGGCTTATGAATAAAGTTTATTTTATTTTTGCATAATTTAGAAAAAAGTGTTTTGTTTATTTATATTCCGTTCACATATAAAATTTACTTTGGGCAGCATGTGCAAAGCCCAGGATATAATCTGCAAAAGGCAGCAGGGACCCCAAACAGACCATCTAAATGGTCGAAACCCAGCTAGTAATGCAAAGATTACTGTTTAAAAATAATAATATTCAAAATTTGTAATCTTTGGCACTTATTTATTAAAGCACATAGTGAAGTCCTATTTACCATCTAATTCGATCACATTTTCTTCTTGTTCTGTTGTTGGCCATTGGAATATATCTTGGTATTTTCATTGGCTAATATTGTTTTTAGAATAAATGGCAATTTTGAGGGCGGTAGATAAATAAACTTATGTAATTTTGTCTACATGTGACAACTTACCTTCAAAAACACATTTGCACAAAAAAAAAATTATTTTGGAAAATGGGTAGTATTCATGTAGTTTTTGCAATCATCAATTCAAATTAATGTAAAACTCAGAATATAAAGAAATATTATATAGCTTGAGAAATATTATGACACTCAGAATTAAAGAGATATAATATTCTATATTTTTAAGTACATATTTATAGTATAATATGACTTTACATAAATAATACTCAATAAAATCAAATAATTATAATGATTTTAAAAGTTTTTAATAACAAAAGAACAGAAAAGGAAAACTTACAAAAGCAATAATTTTTTGTGGGTACTTTTGCTTGTGCGAACAAAACACTTTTTTAATTATTATGTTAATTTTCAATGAAAAGTTAAAGAAGCAACATCAATAAAATTAAAATTCTAATGCAGTTCATGTACTTTTGTATTATTAAGACTTTGGGGGTTAAGGGCAAATGTTAAAATGAATGAATAAACATTTTATCAAAAATAAACATAATAAGGAAAATGTAATAAATGGAATTAAACATTTTAACATGAATAATTAAATTTAATGAATGTATAATAATCATTACATACTTGTAAGGTTCAATTAATTGTTTCCCAATTGTAATAGCATAAGCCCACTGGTTGCTTCCAATGCAAGCATCAAATGCAATCTCTAAAACTTTCATATGATAGATATGACTATTTGCCAGTATTCCATCTTGTTTCTCTAATACTTCCAAACAGGCATTGAAAATTTGCATAGCAGTGGCTAGAATATAAATTAAACATAAAAGACAAAGATCAGAAAGATACATACAAAGTATTTATTGTTATAAATACCTTTAACAAAATTTTTAGCAAATTCAATTCAAAATTATAAATTCAATTTTTTTTAAGCTTCATAATTATTCTAGTTCAAATCATCCTTAATATATTTAGTCAAAACCAAGGCTTTTTTTCTAAAAAAAAAAAAAAATGTTTAGAGATATTCTCAGCTTGACTCAAGAAAATTACCACTTGACAGTCTGTCTTTAAATGATTTCTACACCAAAGTAAATGTAAACATCTTTGTTGTCAGTAAATTATACATATAAATCAACAAATCACATAAATATCTACAATACATTTGAAATTAACATTGCAGCAATTTAAAAAAGTTACTGTTTTTTTCATTAGATTTACAAAAGTCTAAGGGTACACAAACAACCCCCCTCCCCATCCCTCTCAGAAAAAAAAGCCCTGGTGAAAACCACATCTATGTACATAAAATGCTAAGGTATGTGGGCGTGAAAAAGTGGCTATTTATCTTTTGCAACAAGTGGCAATGAGTGGTTTGTTTTCACTAATTTGCTAATATTAAGAAAAATATTTGAGGTATCAATTTAAAACTTGCCACACATATGAAGAAAAATTTTGTGTATCCAAAAATCCAATTTTTGTAAAAATTAATTGGTAATTTTTTTTTTAATTTTTGGAAAAAACTAGCTACTTTCTAAAAAGGAAATGAAATGAAGTGTGAAGTCAAACATGCCATTTTGTTTCTGTTTCAAAAGTTACCGATATTTCTTAATGCTCCATTGTTGTAACTTATGCATTTTAACCTCATTGTTGTCCGCAATGTTAATGCAAATTTTGAGGGGGTGGGGGTGGGGGGGATGAGTTTGGTTGTAATCTAAATATTGTGTTAATGTTAAAGATATATAGATCTGGCACCCCTGGTGGTGGAAGGTGGAATTCATGCTTGCTATACGATGCCGTAAGCAGCAGGACACACATATGAAGAAACGTTTAAACATAAGAAGGGACCCATTCCAGAGGTTCGTTTGGAAAGAGGTTGTTTAGAATAGAATGAGCTCCCTGGTGGTGGAAGGGGGGACTAAAAGATGTTTGGGCATAGTCTGCTCATTATCTTATAAATTTTTTATGACAAATTTTTGTCATCCATAAATATTAAATATTATCACTACCTTATATAGAAAGAATGTGATGAACATAGAGAGAAAAATCCTTTAAGAATTGAGATATTAAATGATAATCATTTAGATATTAAATGAATATAATTATCATTTAGAATAATATATATTATTTTAATAAATAATAATTATCATTTAGATATTAAATGATAATATTCAGAAAATGTTGTAATTCATTGTTTGACATTTTTAGAGATAGAAGGATAAATATGTCGTGGATTATTAACTTAATGGAAAAAAAAGTAACAGCAAATGCATAAATGAATATTTGGTCTCAAGTGAGTTATACAGTATATATTTTCCATACAGTTGAACAAAAAATTAAAATAAAAAATGTGTTGAAAATTTATTTATCAGATTTTAATATATTTATTTAATTAATTAATGCATTTATTTTTATATGCCTTAAAAAAGTATCAGGTATGGGCATTATGTTATGGTAAATACATAACTTTTTTCTAGTTTCTGTAGATTTATGTAAGCATTTTTATTGGAACACCTATGAATTGATAGTATCAAAGAATAAATGCAACACCCAATAAATAATATTTTAAAAGTTAATATTATTTTGATACTAGTTCCTGTAATATTGATTTAAAAAATCAAGTGAAATTTGTGAGCATATTACACATTGATTTTGTGAATATTTAAAAATATGTACAGAAAAAGATACTATCAATAAACAATCCAACACCACTTAATAAGGTAGTCCAGACAAAGTACCACTAACAAAATATGAAAACCGTATGGGCCTTTCTCTTCATACAAGATAGCTAAGATTTATGAATGTATATATATATATGTTATGGTCAATATGATTAATCCAGTCATTATTAATAACGACTGCGGTTATTATTAATAATAACTGGCCACTATGTCCGGTCATTATTAATAAAAATAACCGGTTATTATTAATAATGACCGGATTAATCATATTGACAGTAACATATATATATATATATATATCATATTTAAATTCTCTCTCTAAATATTGATTCTATAACATGCAGCAAGATAACTGAGTATCGTCAAAACAATATTTCAAATAAAGATAAGTGGTTTTCTACTACATTGAAATAATTTAAGAGAAATCAACATAAATTCCATGCACTTTTAATATATATCCCCCCTCCCCCCCCTAAAAGATTCCTTTAGAATATCATTAGAGTAATGTTATTCTAAAAAATCTGGTACGTATTTATAATTAATCTAAAGAAAATTATCCACAGTTTTGCTTAGCTAGATCAATCTTATCCAAAACAATTGTCTGAATTATCCTCTACATATGTTTGAAAACACATATCCTTCTCAATGATGAATTACAGTTTAGATAAAATAAAATTTTAATGATTTTCAAAATATGACACAATTCCCAAATAATAATATTTTCATAATCAATTTCTATAGAAAAATTAAATGCATTACATTTAGCATCTTTCTGATGATAGCATTTAACTAAATTACATTTTCAAATATAATGAAATTTTAACAGAAAAATAAATAAATGAACAATTCTAACAGCTAAGCTAAACAGCATTAACATGAACTTTATACTCATTATGTGTGACAATATTAAGGCTTAAAACATAAGTTTTCAATACCTATCACTGTTACATTAGATTAAAAATTTAAAACATTATTATAAGTTAGAAATATAAAGTATACCTTTTTCTTTTTTCATCTGTTTTAAGCGTTCAAATTCTGATTTAAATTTTAGTATAAGTTCTTCTGTTTCATTTTTATCAACAAGAGTCTTTGTCATCAAATCCTCCTAAAACATAAAATGTTAGATTAAATTACATGAAATCTCTTATTATACAGTCAAGAAATATCAACTATAAATAATCAATTTATTTATAATGTTTTAGCTATAATGCATGCATTTTTTTCTTTTTTCAAAGTGAATGACTTTAGAATTTACACATATTATTACATATTGACTGTGTCTATTAATATTTATGCAAATGTAGAACTATATCTTCATAAATAAAAAAAAAGACTATATTAAATCTTAAAATTCAAACATTGTAAATGATGAATAAAAAATTATATAAAAGTTATAGTATTTTGTAACAGAGTCTGCCACATCTTGAAGATTCAATGATAAGTGTTTATAACCAGTGGGAAAGAAGCAGTGTTTTCATATCAAAATACATGATGTAAAATTATGATTTTAAACATTTTATTGATAGTTTAATTTAGTAGCACAAAACAAATTTTAAATACTTTAATGGAAACTAACTGATAATAATGATTTTTAAAAAGTATGGTAAATTTGTGTTTAAAAGGGGAAACTGATTACTATGATAAACCTTTAGAATATAGAAAAATATGATTATTGTTCAGTGGTTTATGAATTTTAAACTAAACCACTCACCTTTAAAACTGAACAATTAACGACAAAAAACTAGCAAAAAATTATAAAGCAACAAAACATCATTAGAACATTAAATTTTGTACAAGATAAGTTTCTTTAAATAAATTCTAGTGACAAAAATGCAGTTTTTTAAGAGAAAAATCACAACATAAAATTATCAAAAAACTTTCTTACATGATATGATGACGTACATCTAGGACACTGACATATAAAATAATAATCTTTAAGAGTTTGTCGTCTATCACGCAACAATTGCAACTGTTCAATATAACTGATGTAAATCTAAAATATAGCAAAATACCATAATAATTATGTTAAACAACAACATTGATAATAAACTATAACAACAATATGCTTAGATATTTGCAAATGATATGAAGTTACCTTGGTTACATCTCTATGTGGAATTTTTTTCACTGCCCTGATGCAGATATTTGTACCATTGAAAACAACTTCAGCATCAGGTTCACAAGAATGATCAAATATGGAAGCCCTAAAATATATAATTATACTTTTAAAACAGAGCTGCCAATCTTAGCAAAAGAAAAAGTAGGAGATTCTTCGTAGTTTAAAGGAAGAAAAAAGATTTTAGATGAGCTTATGTAAAAATAAGTTGTTGTTTTATCATTCATTTAGAAATTAAAAATATATTAACAATTCATTCAATTTAAGTATAATCATTAAAAAACATATATTGATGATTGACTGACTGATGAAATTCGCCATTTTTTTACTGCGACTGAGTGATGAAATTCGTGTTTTTATCAGTGATCAATTGACAAATTTCGTAATATTTTTCAAGGATCGCTTGACAAATATCACTATATTTTTCAAGGATCGATTGACAAAATTTGCGATTTTTTTCCTGAGATAAATTTGACGAAATTTGCGATATTTTTTCCGTGAGCAGTTGACTAAAAACGCAATTATTTTACGCATATGCTTGACGAAATCTGTGGGTTTTTTCTTGCGGCTGATTGACAAAATTTTCAATTTTTTTACCGGTCGATGGACAAAATTTGCATTTTTTCTAAGAGATATAGACAAAATTAAAGTTTTGCTGAAACATATAAATGAAATTCGCCACTTTTTTTTTCGCGAGTAATTAACGAAATTCGTGATTTTTTACCTCGAGTGATTGATGAAATTTTGGAAAGGCTTTTAATCAAAGACCTATTGACGAATTTCATGGTATTTTTAAAGGACTGGTTGACAAAATTCGCAATTTTTTTCTTTGGGACGCATTGACGAAATTCACGATTCATTTTCGTTAGCGATTGATGGAATTCAAGAAATTATTTCCATGAATAGTTGACGAATGCGATTATTTTCCGCAACCAATTGATGAAATCTGCAGTTTTATCCAGTGACAGATTAACGAAATTTGCGCTTTTACCTGTAAGATATAGATAAAATTTGCGTTCTTTCCCTAAATACGTATACAGCATTCGTGATTTTTTTTCCATTGGTGATTAAAGAAATTTTCGATTTTTTTTTCCGTCAACAATATAACAAAATATGCATTTTTAAAAAATTATTTATTTATGATCAGTAGATCTCATGTTTTTGAGAAATGTAAAAGTGATTCAAGCAGTGCTGTGGCATGATTTATTGAGATTGAAAAGAACAATTTTCTTATGTTCAGAAGTATGATTCTACAAATTTAAAAATCCCAGTGAAAAATAAGAGAAATTCATACTTAAACATAAAAATGGGAGATTGGGCTAAAAAACAAGTCTCACGTGAAAAACAAGAGAGTTGGTAGCTCTATTTAAAAGCATTTTAATAAAAGCTAATTTTAATTTTTATGGGGATGAATTACATTAAATATGATATTAACCAAAATATACTATAACATACTGCCTGATAAAAATGAATTGATAAACCAATAAATTAAATGTAAATAAACTATGATTAAAATGTTCAATGATTTAAGGTTGTTCTTAAATCCAAACTCACTACTTTCTGATACATCCATGAAATCATTTCTATCCATACACGTATAAATTTTTCAATTATTCTTATTCATATATCATATAAATTGAATAGTACTTTACATTTTCCAATAAAGACAAAGGATATTTCAGAAAATAGTGTGTTGGAGATTTAAGCTGACTTTTAAGACAAAACAGTCAAAAAATGGTCATCACAAGGGATCAATCGTTTGTAAGTCATGATGAAAATTACAGGAAATTTTTAAATGTTGTTTAATGCAAGTCTGTAACACACACTCAAATAGAAATGCCAGCAAATTTTATGTAGTTATGGATGAAAAAGGTTTTGGTGAATGTGTCAAAAAGTTTCACATTGTTACACAGGAAAAAACTGAGACCACTCTTAAATAAATTAAAGGTTATTTTAATTTTCTAGAACCATGTCAACTTGAAAGAATATAAAATAATTTTTTAATGAAAATTAAGTTATTGGGGAGTATAGAGAGAATCCAATAAACATAAATAGTCTGAAATTCTCCCTTCCCAGCCATCTTCTAAATAAATTATATTTTTAGTAAAGTAAATAATAAGTGCCATGCAAAAGAAATCTATACACAATAAAGCTCCCAGCAAATTTTAAACCTGCTGTTTTAAAATAACAAATATTTTCAGTTATATTTCCATTTATCTTCCTACCAGAGGATATACTAGAGGCTGATAACCTTTAAAGAGTATTTTTATTTAAGGGCAGATTTAAAATATAGATATAGTCGAACCCGGTTAAGACGCATTTCAAGGCACTGGACAAAAGTCGCGTGTTAAACATGTTTTGTATAATGTTGCAAGATCTGAGTTTATTTACACATCTAATTGTCTAAATTAACTTTAGACCTTTTGCTTATATGTTTACAGTCAAAAATAGTGTCTTTTATGCTTATTTAGATTAAAATTTAACTATATTCAAGTTTAATTCATGTTTTTGTAGGACTGACTAAAAGAATAATTGAAAAGAATATGTATTCAAATATGACTAACACATACATTACAACCAAAACTAAGTGAATAATGCCTTCCTTTAAATTTTATGATATTATCATCCATATTAACAGAAAATTTTATAAAACTTGACACACACAATTAGAGACGACTTGACTCCAAGAAACTTGTGGTGCAAGTAACTCACCGGACATGAATAAAACAGGAGAAAGCAAGAATCAGAAGAAAGTAGTGATGAAATAGAATAGAAAATGAAAAAAACCTTTCCATTTCTCTCCAAACACATTTAAAAGCACACAGTACTAAGGAGGCTTTATTCACTACAGTGTATGAGAAGAAAAGACAAAAATTGTCAACATACACCATGCAAAAAAAGAAGAAGAAATAACAAAACGTGACAAAAATTCATCTACTTTCTCTACTTCAGTAAAAAAAACATACACAAATTGGAAGACAAAGAGTATTAGGATATGGGATCTAAGACGAGTTACAGTTTTGCTAATTTAGCAAGTTTTTTTTTGTTCGCATCGTATAGATACCACTATTTCCGGCAGTAATATTTGCCCTATTTAATCTGTCATTCAATAAGGTGATTATTACTATTCGGAAATAGTGGTAGATATCTGAATAAAAAAATCTTGCTAATTAGCAACACTGGAACTCATCTTTGATCCTGCGTCCTAATACTTGACAACACTGGAGAAGAGAGAAGAAATTCACATCTTGATCTATGAATTTGTGTATTGAGCGAGATTTTTTTTCCTCAAGAGGCAGAAACTTTATCGTGTATTAAACAGGATCATATAATAACCGTTTGCTTATTAAATGTGATATTTTTGCATTAGTCTTCTGGGCGATGTTCAAGGAACCAGGAAAATCAGGAATTAAGCAGGATCACATATTTAATATGTCATTCAATAAGCTGAATATTACTATTCAGAAATAGTCATAGATATCTGAATAAAAAAATCCCCTAAATTGGTAAAACTGCAGAAGAGAGAAGAAATTTGCATAACAGTCTGTGAATTTACCTATTAAGCGAGATTTTTTTCCCTCAAGAGACCGAAACTTTATCACTTAATAATATCAATTTAACCGGTTGCATATTAAGTGTGATATTTGTCCATTAGTCTTATGGGTGATGTTCAAAGAACCAGAAAAATCTGCATAATTAAATGGGATCGCATATTAACAGTGAGTGCCTTAACCGGGTTCGACTGTATATGCTTAAAATTTAACATAAATTATAATTTGATTACTTTGGTAAATCAATATCAATGAGTAGAAATGTTATTTAAATGCCTACTGTTCGCTTTTAATGGTGTCAAATAATAGACAGATATGAATGAAATAAATTTTATTTTCTACTAAATCTAAAAAATTGTTGAACAAAAGATAGAATTAATTAAGTTAAATCACCAAGGTACAACATCAAAATAATACAAGAATGTACCAGCTGATATCTCATGTAATTTAATATAAACTATTAAAATTCCATAGATTTTAAATTATTAAAATGAAAAACTATCACCAAGTCTTTTAGTGGTACATGCTATTAATGAACAGATATCAAAATTTTAAAGCTACAAGCAATATATTTCCATCTAAAATATTTTTTTTATATATAATTTCAATTAAAACTTAATACTAATGGTCTTTTTTAAGTCCCAAAATAGAAGATAAATTAAAGATTCATCAGTTAATGAGACTCAGTAACTACTATATATAACATTTAGATACATTAATTATCAAACTTTTAAACTTAGTTTTTAAAAGTATCTCTCTATTCTAAAAAAAGAAAATAAATAAAAATAAATAAATAGATGACTAATGCTGCTGCTGCCATAATTAAATTTATTGTGACTTTTTCACTTTCTCATCTTAACCTGCAAATACTATTGCATATAAAAACTGGTAGTTTATTGAGAAATGAACGGTAAGCATGTTGACGCAGACAATTTTAAACCAAAGAATTATTTTAAGAGCTAGTTATATAAGTTTTATAGAATCAGAAACTAAACATAGCAATTTAACTATCTTTTGCAGGCATATACTTGACGAGATTGGGGTGTGCAGTGTCCAATCATTACAAAAAAAAAAAAAAAAAAAATTTTTTTTTATTCAAAATGTTATTATCTGAATAAATTTAATTAACAGTTTGAAATAGACGTTTTTATCTACTATTGACAGATTTAAAAAATATATAATAATAATATTTTCAAACAATTTTCAAATGAAAAATATATTTACATGTGAATATTAAAAAAGGATGTAAGGTTTAAAATAATTAAATTTGTGTATGAAAAGCATTAAATGATAAAATTTACAACATATTTCAAATGATTTTCTAATAGTATCTAAAACAAAACTTTTCTTCTACACATTATAAAAGTCTGGAGACGGGTATTTTTTACATAACCATTTTATACAAGCCGATTTTCAAATGTGTAATTAATCTTATTTAATTAGTCATGAAAACAGTTGACAGTGGTGTCTTGGGAACAGAAAAAAAAAAAAAGAGTCAAAGGGAAATAAATGGCAACCTGATTACAGAAGATCGCATTTGGTTGTGATAATATCATTCAATCTTCCGTAATCAGGACACCATTTTAAAACAACAAATTAGTGTTTGTTTAGTCCTGCAGGGTCTGGACAGACGTTGTTGAGTATAGTTCTTAGGAGGCAGAAACCCCCTAGTTAAATGAAAAAAAATATTAATTTAATTTTAAAAAATACATATTTTTTAATAATTTTTCCAGAACATTTTTTAAAAGTTTAAATATTTGCTGAAAAATTTTAAATCATACTCTTATTTAAATTTTTTATTTGCTGTCAATAGTAATATAATCCAACAAATTTCAGGATTTGATTTCTTTTAATGGCATTAAACTTTGTGTAAAACTATTCAAGCTACATTAATATGAAAAAAAAATCATGAATAAGTGATTATTTGAATTTTTTTAAATAAGATTTTCAATATATCTCAAATCTGATACTTAAGTCTTGAATCATTAGTTGAACATTAAATCATGTGATCATATAAATTCAACTAATTTTTTCAAACAACTTTATTAACATTTGATAAAGCCTTAACATTTGAAGGTAACAGACACAGATAAGCAAATAATAAAGCACAAACTGAGATAAATGCATTTAAATATTTCATTTACTAGGTCAAAGAATTTGCAAGTGCTTGTAAAAAATAGCTGTAGTTTTCATTCTAATAATAAGACAGGAATATGTTTCTTAAATATTGCTGTGATGTACTGATATACAGACTGTTTTAGTTTAAAAATTCAAAATCAATGATGAATGCATATAAAGATTTCATTCCATAAAGCAAACAATTAACAAATATTTCCAAAAACAAGGACAGCAAAGGAATATGAAATTTTTGTGTGATGTGTTTCACAGTATACAAACTCTTTTAATTTTAAAAACATAAAAATCAATATTTTTTATCAAATTTTTAAATTTTTGAGCTGTTGAGTTTCCGAAGTAAACACAGAAATATATAAGCCAGTAAAATATATCACAATGCAAAATCACACAGAAAATAAATTGTTAAAATTTTAGGAAAACAATAAAAAAAACATAAAAGTAAAATAGTCAATAATGAAAGAAGAAAAATAGAAGTTAGAGAAAACTGATGGATGTATTATAAACTATAAACAAAGCAGAGTACATGCATATGCAGATGACACACATTTAAATTTATAACATCAAAACAAATTGTTTAATGCAAGCCTATTAGAAATGTATTTTTATTTATGAACTCATTCAAATGGCTTTGTTTTCAATTTCGCAGCTTACAGTTGCTTTTTCTCAATTATATTAACCATATTTCTTCAAGTATGCCATACGGTTTTTATCCTCAAAATTAACTTGTGAAATTGGTGGTGCATGTCATACACAAGGATTTGAGATTTTAATGCCACTGCTACATTGGCATACCAGCCAATATATCAATTTTGAAAACTGTGCAATTTTTATGGTGTATTTTTAACCTCTTGAGACCTGAAGTTAAAATAACACTACGAATACAGATTCATTGCATTTGCACAAACAAAATGACACCATAGATGACAGACAGAGCCCTTTTTCTGACATTGATACTTTAGGGAAATGGTAACTTAGGTTCACAAATATGGATCTAAAATTACTAACCCCCTTAAAATATCGATTTAATTATCAATAACCTAAATTCAAACAATAACAAATTGAACAGCTTTAAACAAGTGACTGAATTACAAATCCTCAATTTTTTTTTATTGTAAAGGGTTTAAGTTAAATAATTATGGAAATATCTTACTTTCTTGGCCATACTGTCTTGAAGGCATTTTGCAAACTTGGATGAAAATAACATTTATTTTATGAGGAAATAAGCATTAGTGCTGCCATTTAGTGGGTTTGTTCCAAAGCAAAAAACATTCAGCTATATAGAAGTAAAGTAAAACTGCAAAAAAAAATCAAACAGTTTAGTTTTTATGAAGAAAAGAATAGAGGTTTACATTTATGTGCCCCAGGTCTGAAGAGGTTAAGGCATGCTTAAAACCATGTAATATTATAAATATATGCAACGAAAAACATAATATGGTTTCGTATGTGCAAGTTAAATTCTTTCAATGTTTATTCATATCAAGATGTTCTTTTATATCAACGCTTACCTTCATGATAAATTTTAACATCTGAATTGCACTTGGTGGGATGAGCAAAGTGTTCTCCTTTACAGGATTTCGTTATACATGAAAATTCTTTCGCTTGATTATACTGCTTCAGTTTAATTTTTCCATTTTGTAATAATAATGGAGAATATCAACTGAAAAAAAAAAGCTTTGTAAAGTGATCGAAGTAAACTTTTCTGCCATGGCGTATTTTTAATTATTCTCTTTTCTGTAAAAGAAAGACTGAAAAAGCATGTATCAGATTTGAAGTTTTATCTTTTGCGCGATGGATAAAATCATATTTTACAATTCATTACTATTCACTTACAACTGTACACATTGGCAACTATTTGCATTAGCAATG
This sequence comes from Maratus michaelseni, assembly GCA_963931845.1. NCBI lineage: Eukaryota > Metazoa > Arthropoda > Arachnida > Araneae > Salticidae > Maratus > Maratus michaelseni. Next base: position 157,810,967 of record OZ007594.1, on the reverse strand, counting down.
TAATAATGAATATATATGTCACAAAATTGAGGAATTTCTGTGAATTTAACAGCAGTCGAAGAAAAAAGATGACAAACATCTTCAAATTAATGCAGTCGTAATAGGAACTTTAAACAGTAGTAAGCCTAGCAGTGTGTAGAATGAAGGAAAAAAGAACACAATGGCACTGAATTCATTTATTAAAAAACAATCATCTTTAGATTTCGGGGAAATGCTCTGATAAAATTCATTCCAGACCAAATGTCAAAAAATTCCATCGTCTGAAAAATCTAACAGTCGCTCCTTTTAATCAACATTGTCCATCAAAAACTCCACTGAAATCAAGTCTGTTTCGGGTTTTAACAGCATTGGCGCAAGACCACAACATACGTCACGTGACACGGATTCTCCGAATCATAGGGGTTTTAAAGGAACTTCATTCGCATTTCCGGTGCAATTATTTTGAGGCAATTTAACTTTCGCACGGGAAAAAAATTCTACAGGTTTCCAAATCTCGTACCAGATGAACGACGTGTCAACAAATCAAAGTCTCTGCTTTGAGAGTGTGTTTAAACTTCGAATTTAATACGCAATAAAAAAAAGAGAAAATGAATCTTTGATGTAGAAAAAAAAAATAAATGAAAGCATTTTGGAAATATTTTAATAGACATTTAATATTTAATAATAGAATGTTTTTTTAAAAAGAACTAAGGTTTTTGAGCGGAATAATTTAAGAGATATGACATTTTAGCATTTACCGTATTTACCCGCGTATAGGTCGAGAAATTTTGGACAAAAAAAAGACTTTAAAGTTGGGGGGGTCGACTTATGTGAGGGTCCTCATTATTATTTTTTTTTCAGAGTGGATTTCATCCGGTTGTCCAACATTAACAAAGGGCGGTAATATTAGAAAATCCGACATTGCATTAATTGCCCAGTGGTTTAAAGATGCGTAGAATCAAATTCCTTCCGAAATGATTATAAATTGTTCATAAATTGTTCAAGAATTGCTGCATAAGCAACGAACTAGACGGCACAGAAGATGATACCATTTAAGAAAGTAATAACAACGAGGAAGAATGTTGCGATACAGAGATTGAAAACGTGTATCATGATGAGCCGATGACGACGAAGGATTTTTGTGAATTGTTTGGCGAGTCCGATACTGAATCGGACCTCAAATCAGTTTAACTTTGTATATTATTATCTTCATTATTGTATATTTAGTACTTTTTCTTTCAGATGATTTCGAATAAATGTACAAAAAAAAATAAAAAAATAAAGTTCCTTTATTATTGTATATTTAGTATACTTTCTTTTTTTTCCAGGTGATTTTGAATAATGTATTTTGAAAAAAAAATCAAATTTATTGATCGGAAAAGTGGGGGGTCGACTTATACGCGGGATTTATAAAAATTCAAATTTCTTGATCGGGAAAGTGGGGGTCGACTTATACGCGGGTAAATACAGTAAATAAAGAATTTTATAACAGTTTGATTACACAAGAATAATAATAATGAATTTTAATAATGGATTAAAACTAAAGATGTTCTATTTAAAGAATAAACTTAAGTAGCTATCACCATTTTTAGATCTAAATACCTTCGAATAAATATTAAGTGGATTAGAATAAAATGGCTTTATCTATGGATAGTAAAGGACTTTTAAAAATAAGAATTATTTTAATAAGCCGGGGTCATATACGGAACATTAATAAAAGGAAAAATTTTATAGTATAATTTAGCAGATTGCGGAAAAGATTAAATTTTGTAAAATATATATCTGACAGATAATGCAGTAAAACCTCCATAACAGATACTTCTGACTAGAGGACACCTCTATTTAGCAGAAACTTTTCCAATCCCCACTCCCAAAATCTAAATATGTTTAACTTCTGAATAAGAGATATTTTGAATAGCGAACCGTAATTTTGGCAATAAAACATGAAAAGTTATTTTTTAACAAGAAAGAAAATTTAAAAAAGTAAAAAGCCTCTAAATTTAGCAGGGCAATGTGTCAAAAAATTTGTGACCACACATAAATGTAGAGGATGGTTTGGGAAATATCCTCTCTCCCCTGTTGGAGAATCAAAGTGTCCCTGTTTGGAAGATTTTGGATTTTCTGCTGATGTCTACATCATTTTCTCTTTCATTTTAAATGTACATAAGATAACCTCATTTACATTTGGCTTGAAATTTCAGAATAGATAATATGCTGACTATTTTTGTTTCTGTGAACCAAAGCTCAAACAATTTTACGGAAAATCTTATAAAGTGTCAAAGAATAAAGAAAAAACAAAAAAGGAATATATTTTCATTTTAATAGTGTTCGTTCGTAAACTCCAAACAGTAATTAACTGGATTGCATCATTGTGTAACCTAAAAGGGAGAAAGCAGACGTCACATGGCACCACTCGAAAGGTAAAAGAAAAATAAATACCCATTGAAAATCTAATATACGATTTTATTTATTTATTTTAACTTTCTTATAAAGCAAAGAAAAGAGTTACTTAATTATATTTTTTTATTGAGAAATTGTATACTGATTTTTTAAGAGTGAGAATTAAAGGCGACAAAAAAGCGACAAGTACTGAGGAAATAAAACCTATTTCACAATGTATTTTGTATCAATTACTGTTTATTCTTAAGACTTAAATGGCACTTAAAACACATTATTCAAAGTGTCAAATTATATTAACACCATTTTTATTGTTTTTTAAAAATAATGAGTTCTATGTACTCTGAATTTAGTGTCTTGCTTGTGATTAATGTTTCAAGAATGACCTTAAAATGAAAGCAATTAACTTTAAAAGAAAAATTTGAAAATGTAAGTGTATCTGAAAAAGAGAAATTGAGTTTACAAATACTTGCCGAACATTTTAAAATAGGTAAAATACAGGTGTGAGAGATTTTACGAAATAAAGAAGAAATAAGGAATTTGTGGATTACTAACTTTAACGAGAACACCATAAATATGAAATTGAGGAAGACTGATTCGATCAAAACTGATTCTATAATTTTGAATAGGTTTACTTCACTTCGTTCAAAATCTATTCCTATCAGTGGGACTTTGCTTCAGGAAAATGCTTTAGAAGTAGCTAAAGAACTCAGATTACATGATTTTAAGGCTTCGAGTGGATATCTGGAAAAGTTCTGGTCTCGGCACAACATCTCTTTCAAAATAATATGTGGAAAATCAAACTCTGTAGATCTTACAGAAGTGGAGAATTCGCATGAATGACTGCAATCAATTTGTGAAGGTTATTAGGAGAGAAACTTTTTTAAAACTGATGAAACTAACCTCTTTTTTCAGAATTTTACCATATAAGACTTTGTGTTTTAAAAAGAATGACTGTATCAGTGAGAAAAATGTCAAAAGAAAGATTCAATATTTTATCATGTTGCAATGTATTAGGAGAATTTAAAATCCCTCTTACAATTGGAAAATCTCTGAAGCACAGGTGTTTCCCAAAGAACATCCAATTTAATAAATTTGGTGTTATACGGAGAATGAATAAAAATCATGGAAAATCAACTTCTGCATGCCAATCCCTTGATAAAGGCGTAATACACAATTGTAAAGCATGGTGCAGAAAGCTTTTCATTTACGCCACATTCTTTCAAAGTTAGATTCTATGAATACACTTAAGAACTGCTTAAAATTAGTTAATGCTCTTGATGCTATAATTTGGATTTCCTCAGGTAGGCTTTAGGTGGTGCAGTAGGCTTTATATTACAAGAAAATGAAACACTTATTTCCGACACAAATGAAGAATTAAGAGATATAAGTGAATTAATAAAATGCATCAGGAGTGAAGAAACTGCTGAAATTTTCATTAACATCGATGATGAATAGAGTGCTACATACATTGATTGTTACCTACTGAAGAATAATCTGTTGATGTTTGTGATTATATTCCTTTAGAATCTTCAACAAAAGTTGACTCTATTAAGTGATGATGAATCAGATATTGAAACTGGAGATAAAAGGCGTAAGAATATCTGCAATGTCGAGAACTTCCAAGAAGCAGCAAAATACAGTGATCAGTTACACATTTTTTTTTTTATTATTATTGCAAAAACAGATGATTTAGAAGGATTTAAAACTACTAACAGGGAGTTAAAACTTCACATAGAAAAACAAATTACATGTAATCACAAGCAAATGCAAACTTTTGTAATGGATTTTTTTTCATAAGAATGTAATAAACAACGTGGTATGTACAATTTCATTTCAGTTTTATTTCTTTAAAAAAAAAGAATTTTAATATCTAATTACTCATATAATAGAGGTTTTTAAACATATAAAGGCCAATTAATGAAGCATTAAGCATGTCTTATTTCTTAGTGATTTTGTGAATCTCTGAGGTTTTCCCAATAGGGACACCTCCTAATAGCAAAAATTTCTGCACTCTTAAGGTGTCCATTACCTAGAGGTTTTACTGTATTAATAATACAAACTATATTAATATCATTAATAATAATATTATTAGTGGATAAAACCTTTCCCATCTCATCATCATTAGGCTCTTTATATAGATTGATAGACGGGTATTTTTTATTTCAATATACAAAATCATGGAGCAATGCTTTGTAAATATTGTGCATTATTAATTATAATTGTTTAATCTTTAATAGAATAAAATCTGAATAAAATAAATTTCTTTCTCATATTTTGTAGAAAATTTTTCTTTCTCCAAATGCAATACTAAAAGTCAAGGTGCATGTGTTACAGGAGGGTGCGGCATACTTGAAAAAATGTGGTATAAAAATAGCTTGAATGCATTTTTTAAAAAAGGAAAATTGGCATTAATTTATTCTCCAAAATTTAAGAAATAATAATAAAAAAAAGATAAACACATATTATGAACATACTATTATTAAAGATACATATGGAAAAAAACATAGCTTCCATTTGGAATGTTAAAAACAAACAGCGCAACAAAATAAAAAGGGGAAAAATACATACACATAGAACGTATTTATTAGATCATGGGATCACACATTTTGATTAATATGTTTGGATGTGATAGAAAGACAGATGACAATGAATTATTCTTACCCAAGATAAATACCACATCCTATACTTTGCATTTCACCATCACATATACTAAATGTATTTACACACATCTAAACAAGAAAAATTACAATATAAGTTTGATTTAAAATATGCATAGTACATACATTTAAATTCATGTGAAAAATAAAAGAATTTTATTAAAGAAAAATACAATTGAATTTCTATTTAATTACTATTATTAACTATTATTTTATGAAATTATCTATTTAATGAAAATTTCCCTGGAACTTTGATATTAAACAAAAATTAAAAAAAATCTCCAAATAACAAATATAAATTTTTATTTAATGACTTTTTTTTCAGACCAATATTTCAAAGTTCTAATAACTTCTAACATACCAAGGAAGCTATTTTCAAAAAATTATTTAATATTTTATATCAATCATCATAGTATACTATTATACCTTCCACTTACAAGCATTCACAGATGTAGTTAGTAGAAACAGTTGTAAGTCAAATGACAAATTGGAGATGACTCCTCTTTTATAAAATTTGTTAAAAATGATAACAATATAATCACCTCTGGATGTGCATCAGATAACAAAATTCTAGAAAGTGGATAAAAACTATCACTAAAGAAAAACTTCCGAAGAATGCATCTCAAAGAGAAATTGATAGTTTTCAAAATAATTCAGTGTTGGTTGCAATTTTAAGAGGTTTTTCCAAAAACCATGAGCAATTTACAATTGACATTCTTTCAAAATTGTGCTAAAAACCAAATTTTGGATTACTTTACTGTAAACTTCTTAAAATAAAATTTTAAAAGATGAGCTTCTATTTTAATTTAACAACAACAACAAAAAAACTCTAATTATTATTATACATTTAAAAAACAGCAGAAATTACTACTTTAAATTCAGTAGTTTATACAGAGCTAAGAAGGACATGTAAAATTTGTACTTTGATTCAAAATCTGATTGAATTTCCATTTTACAAATTTCCTAGATTATGATTTTTTTTATTTATTTAATTAATTATTTTTTTTCTTGGATGACCCATGACAGATAGAAGTTATGCAAAATCAGTGCTTATATTATTTCTGAAATTTCCATTAAAAAAAATAATAAGGGGAAAAAGTCAAAATTTCATAGAATTTTTCTATCTAAATCCTGATGAAAGTCTCTTTTTAAGGACAAACTGATTTTTACTGAGAAAAAAAAATGAACTTCTGCAAAAATTACAAGATAAAGATTTTATTAATACAAAATGTACTAATCAAAAGCTAAAAGCATCATCAAGTTGAAAAGTCAATGCTACTAATCGAGAAAGAGGGAAATTTTTGTAGTTATTAATTAACTTTAGTCATATTGTAATAGAAAGTGTTCCTTCAACAAATCTATAATGTAGGAAAAATACTTCAAACACATCCTTTTCTGAAAAACAGAATCAATAATATATTTTCTGTTTAATTTTACTTTTTCAGACATATTAGAAGGTATATGACATCTCATCTTTTCCAGTATTTCTGCAGTGATCTAAGCAACGTTATGAGCAATTAATTATTTGAGAAAAACAAGCATTTCACTTTCTTTTGATAATGCAATAAGTAAATTGCTTAATAAACATCACTACCCTCTGGAAAACACTCCACCAATATTTAACTTTTTCCCGGTTTTCTAAAACATCTGCTTCCCAGTTCTGCATTTCACATAATAGAGGTCTACAATTTTCTTGCATATTAACTCTCACTTTCATCATTTAATGAAGATGTATTCTAATATTATACCTTTGTGTTTAATAAATCATATACAGTAGAATCTCATTACAATGAATGTGACTTAAATGAATTTTTCAGTGTGAAAATATTATTTGGATTAGAAAAAATATATATATATTATACTTTGCCATTATAAATACATTTACTTTAACGAATTTTTCAAATTAATGAATTTATTGATGTCTTAAAAAGAATACTCATTTCAGTTTAACGAACACAGAACTCACAAGAAAAACAATCTTTATCGAAAAAATAGAATTCTAAAGAAAGTTTTATTTTTACTATTTTCACTACCTTACAATCTTCGAATTTTCAGTATATCTCAAAGTGTTTTTCAAGATACGGGCTGAAATTGCTCTACTACACACGTCTTTAAAACTAAGAAACTCTTCCTTTACATTCACATCTAATCGATTTTCTTCAGCTTGCCTTGCACACGTTTAAAAAAATGTAGAAAGTCCAAAGAATTTATTTTTGCAACAGTCCCTTACCTTCGAATTAGGTGATAAATACCGAATTTCCTCATTAGTGAATTTTTAATCTGAAACAATACACATTTAGAGTTGACTCTTTTTTTAATTGGTAGAGAACAGGAAAAGAAAGCAATTTTCATTGAAAGAAAAAATTAATATTATACAAGCAGTAAGTGCTGGAAGAAGGCAGGTAGATGTCACGAAAAATTTATGTTGCTTCTGCATTTGCAAAAATCTTACATTCTAATTTTAAAACAAAAGGACAAAATTTTGAAGCTCTCTGAAAGGTCTAATAGGTGTCCAAAAAGGAAACCAATCGACTTGGAGACTATCAATCGATTTAAGAAAATGTATACACTTGGTTTAAAGATGCAAGACAAAATATTTGCCCATTTCTGGACCTACATTACATGATAAAGCCGAAGGTGAGTACAGAAACAAAATTCTGAAGAAGAAAAAAGTGCTCATATATGTTGTGAGAATAATTTCAATGTCGATGAAATTTCTTTTGCATGAACGTCAACCAAGTGTAAATCGCACCATAGCAATGAAAGCGGAAGACTGTAAAGGCAAGAAAAAAAATCTAAAGTGCAAATTTTAGTTTTGTTCTGTTGTGATGTCAACAGCACACACACACACACAAAAAAAAAGCTAAAACCCTTTAAAGCTCTTTTGGGAAATCTGCAAGTCGTCACGTTGCTTTAAAAATGTGGAAAAACCTCCACGTCATAATCAAAGTGATTGTCGTGCCTGTATGACTCAGAAAGGGTTTTTTAAGTTGCTTAGGAGTTTGAATGAACCAATGAGCAAAATGAAAAGAAAAATAACTTTGCTCAAATAACGATGTTGTACATTTAGTTACAGCAAATTTACCTAACACAAAAATAGAATTTTGACCTCCTAATTGTACCTTCATTTTACAATCTACACATCAGAGCATTATAAAAAAATACTAAAATAAATTTTGGGTGCGAGTAATAAAACAGGCTTTTCCAGACTTAAAAATGAAGTTTCTGCAACAGTGAATGTGAGACAGGCAATTAACATGATATAGGCTGCCTGACAAAATGTATCTTCTACCTCAATTAAACACTGTTGGAGAAATTCCGGTCTTGTACATTTAACCCGGGAGAACTCGCACGTGAGATTTTCTCTCACCATCATACTTTTTTTTGTCCTTATTGTTGCAATTATTTAAACCTTTTTTTTCATTTTAAATTAAATTTTAGAAACTTTTTTTTTAATCATTTTACATCTTTTTGTGAATAAAGTATTAAGACAAAGAATAAAGTATTAAGTTCTGGTGTGACAAGAAATCTAGCAAGTTCTCGCGGGTTAACAAATGAAGCACAAAAGATTGCAGAAGAGTGTACTTATTTCATTGAATTCCTTGCTGATCCCTGGACCATAGCTACAGAAAGTTTTCAACTAACAATCATCTACTAACGATTACATTGAATGGATGAAGGAGTCAACACATGCCCTAATCTAACCACAAATGACAAAGAAAGTTAAGATGGTAATTGTTTATCCAGTACTGAAAAGTAGTACTGTTGAACATGGGAGCTTTAAATAAGCATTTATCCCAGCAAAACAATGTGCTGGAAATATTTTATACAACATTGAATAATATTGAAGATTTTGATTTAAAAATTTATTGTTAATTTCATGAAATTAAAAATATATATACATATATATTTAAAGTTACATTAATGGTATACCAGTGTGAATTTTTCAGCTGTCAAGCATTAAGATGAATAATAATTTCTATATAGTTACGACTAAAGGGTTGAAATTTAATGAATTTAATAATTATTTTTTTATTGACATGTTGGAAGCAATTTAATGTAACTTTAGTAATAATATATAATTTTATTCAATGTGTATCCAAATTTACCATATTAGAATTTCACATTAAAGAATTTTTCAGAATAACAAACTTATAGCCCATAGAAATTTGTTGTAACAAGATTTTATTGTATCGTGTTCACAAAATTTTTATAATGATTTTAACAAAGTGTTTTATTTTCTTAGATTCTTAGTTTAAAGCAAATACATCCTTTATTTACAAAATTATTGTAAATTACATAATAAATTACTTTAATTCATCCCTCGTTTCATTTAGAATTTTTTTTGCAGGTAAAAACACATTTTTTTGTGCTCCGGAAGGTTTTAAAACTCTTAAATCCCTCTATCTTTTATTGTACCAGTGGGCAGCTTTATCTAATCACGTTATTAACTAATATGGTAAAATACCAACAAAATTAGACTTACTTTACCAAAAACTTCTATGAATTCTGAAGGTGAACATACATTGCTTTCTCCAATATAATCTTTTAAAGCTTTTAATAAAGCAACCATTTGCTGACAGGCTTTGAGATCTTTTTTCATATCTTCAGCATCTAAAATACATAAAATTGATTTGAAAAAAAAAAAAAAAATTCTCATATTTCCATAAGATTAATAAATGCACTTAGATTTCTCATAGAAATATAAAAAAGTACTTAAAAAAATCTATACTTTTCTACTTTTTCTATTGTTTCAGACTGACTATTTATTTATTTATTTATTCTTATTTGATATTTTAGAGCCATTTTAGTCTTAATTTGATACTTCCTTGTTACAGTGGACACCCAAGGATTAATCGGCAAGCGTTCAAGATGTATCCTCATGTTATGTGATATATATGACTTTGTAATATTCGACCACAACGAGTTGGCGGGTCAGATTGTTGCATGAAGGAAGAGTTCATTTTCTCACAGGTTCAGACAATGGAAGGAGAAAGTAATTTAGGGTTGTTGTAGCATATTTGAGCATTCATTCCTGTCTTTGACGATGATTACAATACCTTTTCTCTCTCTCTCTCTCTCTCTTTCTCCTCCGTCCTCTCATTGATTTCTTCAGTCCTAGTCATTTCCCAACCTTCTTGATTATTATTATCATTTTTTTTTGTATTTATACTGTTCTTTTCAGAACAACACAAAATGTCTCGTAAAGGGAAAACTTTGTGTTCTGAAGAACATAACATTGTTAATAATGTGTTTAATTTTTTTTAAATGAAGCAAAATCTTTGTCTCTTTCCATTCTGATTCAGAAAACACAGGAGCGTACATATGTTGCTACTGGCATTCCTCTTAGAACTAACTATCCAGAAAATTAAACGTGAGTCGAAATCTGCTCCTGATGGAAGACTTTCAACTCAGGAAAAAAAATCGCAGTCACCCTGCAAAGCAGAATGCAGTTTTGGATAGTTTTGATTTATGCGTTGTTTGGAATACAGTAAATGAATTTTACACAAATAAAAAAGTTTCAACCATTTCATTATTATTACCAGTTTTGCAAAATAAGATTAATGTTTCCTGGAAAACAGAAACTATAAGAAAAATCTTGCATTAAATTGGATTTCTTTGGAAACGATGCCAAAATAAAAGGAAATTGTTGATTGAACGACCGGACATAATTTCTTGGAGATGCCGGTACGTGAGAGAAATAATAAAACAGTCCCCTTCACAAAATTCCTCTTAATAAAACAGACCACTTCACAAAATTCCTCTTGGTAAAATAGGTCGTTTCACAAAATTACATTTCCTAAAAACATACTTTCCATTAATTATTTTAATTTTGTTAGATTTTAAAGTGTGTAATTTACAAAGAAAACAAATTCACCAGGAAAACTTCAGCAGAAGGACTTAAAGAAGTTATTATTAAATGCCTGGTTTGAATTTGAGTAGCTGGATTTCATGTTTCATAAAAAAATGTTATTTTTCACAAAAATATAACAAATTTCACAAAAATTTGATATCACAAAAATAACTTTTACTTTTCACAAAATGGATCCCAAGAATAAAAAAAACAAACCTGCATCTACCCCTGAACATATATGATTTATGTGAAATGAATTCAAATTATATTTAAAAACTGATTTTGAGACTGTTTCCAGGTATCACAGTTTTGTATTTTAATACAAGTGTATAAAAAAAATCTAGTTAAAAATATTCTAAGAAAATAATTTATAAAAACATTTTTTTTAGAATACTGTTTAACTGAGAGATCTTACTGACCAAAATATCATGAATATTTCATATTACACTGAAACATTATACAAATATTTCCATCGCAACATAATATTCAATTACATTTAAAGTTATTTATATGATGTGTGAAGAAGTTTTCAAACTTTTATTTGAAAAATATATATATGAAAGGATATAATTAAACCCTTTTTAAAATGCAAAATTAAAATTTAAAATCCCAAAACATTTTTTCTAACTTATAAATCTAATGCTTAAATCTAATCTGCCCCTGTGATCTTTGTTTCTCAGCCTCACAAATATTACTTTCATCTATCAATTTCGACATCTCTTTAAGTTTTAAAAGTGATGAGTTTGCATTTCTTGCAGCTGTCTGTTGGGTGCGGTTCACAGGCGCGGCCAAGCCTTGGTGTCGGCATAAGACCCCAGACATCAATCAAAAGCTAATTGACCAATTAAAATAAATGATCCTCCCAATTTGACTCTTTCTCCCTCTGCTGGAAAATATCCTAAATTCTGATTAAAACCTCATGCAAGGTCGAAGAAGACAGTTTTTTGGCACATTTGAGCGGTCAGCCAAACCCTCGGCCATGTAGATCTCAAAATTTAACGTAAATGGCTCGCGGGACCTCCGACTGAACGCGCGAAGATGTCTGTACGAAGAAATGCTTCAATAAACGAGTTCGATCTGTCCAGAGGTCCCGAGTGCAACTTATTTGTATGTTTCTGTAAAGTATTAGTCTCCCAAGTCGTCCCCGGATAATTCCTTACATTTTATAAAGTCGGCATGACGGTCGCCTACTTCGGGAAAATCCCAGCCTTTCCACGATAAAAGAACTTGAAAAATGAAAAATTCCACTTGTGCCATGAAAATTTCGAATAGTATCTGTGTTGTGTCAGTGCAATCGGCCCACGAACAATCTCAAAAGATTGCCAGCAATTAATGAGACTTCGATTAGTCTTTCAAGAAAGTGCATTTTACCATCATGAACTTTTATTGTGTATAAAAGTTGAATATAGTCACCTAGAAAAGAAAAATACTTTTCCCCCCGATGGCCGGTAAAAAAGAACTTTTTTTTTCCTCCAACATCAAATTATTTTATTTAGTGTGCTTACTCGCCAGATAACATTCAAATAATTTTCGTATTCATCTGAGAAAAACCGAAAATAAACATCCTTTATGCTGAAATTTATTTGCTGTATTTCCGGTCCTTAACCAAGAAACATTTTTTTTTTTCCTCACTCTGTTATCGTCAAAAAGAAACTTATCTATGTGCAAACCGCATCAATTTATTAACTTTAGACTCACTGAAGATCAAACTGAATCTTTCGAAAAACTCTTTTATAACCTCAACATATGTAGGTCAAAGAGACAGCTGATTTTCAAGATCGCGCAAACTCTGATACAGAACTGAAATATTTATCTGTGTCCTTCGTTAGCTGTGCGATCCCGACTTTAAATTTTTGTGGTTAGAACTGAGTAAGAAAAGGAAAAAACATTCAGTGTTCATTTATTTTTAAAGTTTTTCTTTTCTTTCAGTTGAGCACGTTAAACTAAAGTGATTCATGATGCACTGAAATGACCACCGGAAAATGTTATTTATGTACCTTTAGTGAACAAATAACGATAATGATCTGGGTCAGAAAAAACACTGTTTTATTTTAATTTCATTATTATTATTATTATTATTTTGTATGTGTTAAAGCAAATTGGATATTTTAATCCACAGGTAAGTTTTATTGCTATATAAATTTCCGTCTTAATGGTTTTGTAGAAAAAAGGTATAAAGTTTAATTACATTCTTTTTAATTTCTTCATTTAAGTGTTTGAAAGTAACTGATATTTTTTAATTGAAGCTTAAATTTTTAAATATTTTAATAAGTTTTTGGATTAAAAGTAACTAAGCCATACTACAGATTTCTTTTACGTTATTTTTTTTTTTATGAAAAGGTGTTTTTTAAAATCAATTTTGTTAAATTAAACAATATTTTATTTGTTTATTTGCTTAACGAATTAATATTGAAAATTTACTTCTGAGAATATCAAGAATGAAAAAAAAAAAAAAATTGCTGTTATCAATGTGTAACTTTTAAAAGTTCAAAAGTAGATTTTTCTAAAATATCACAGGTGGGTTAAAGGGATTTTAGAAGTCTTAAGTAAATTTAAATTTATTATTTTAAAATTTTATTGGCTTTATTTTTTCTTGTAAAGTTCAAGTTATTAAAGTTATAGGAAATTTGGAAATGACCAGCTATGCACATTAAAATTGTGATAAGTTTTGATAACAGTAGTTTTCTTTTCTTTTTCATCAGGTGAAGCATACGTGCGATCGCCAAAAACTAAATGCAGTTGAATTTAATGTTTATGGTATTATAAATAAATGGGTTGAACTATTTACTTTTATAAATGCTTTCCAGTAAAAATATTTAAATAGACAACATTTTTGTTTCATTTTACAACTCTTTCCTTTTTATATGAATGAAACAGAAAAGAAAATAGCTATAAAGCTATGAAATGATACATTTACGCAGTGATAGTTCAGTGTTTTTATCATTTTATTCACCAAGTATTTTTCATCAAGTTTTTACCCAATTTTTCCAGGTGAATTTTTTTTAAAGTTGTAAATATATTTTTAGTATTATTTCTAGATTTTGTGTGTGTTTAATTATTGCCTATTTTACTTATTCATTATTATAGTTAGTTTCTTTTTATATGAAAATATATTTTTACACAACTGGTAACCATACAAATCAAATTGCAAATTTATATATCATGTAAGTAAGTATTAATGTTGTTTTTCTGTACATTTATTCTGTATTTTTAGATGTTATATTATTATTTTTGCCGTTTCCTCTTGTGCAATTTTATTATCTCTAGCACTTTTTTAATTAAAATGTCACACCCCATCATTCTCTAAACGACCCCCATATGTTGGTTAAACCCCAACCAGTTTTTAAAGAAAAATTGGAAGGCCCCGTCCTTACCATTTTAAATATTCAAAATAAATTCAATTTATTAACCAATCGGTTTAGGCATGACCTTGGTGAACCCACTTTTGCCCTGGTAAGTCCAATAGTGTCTAAATCCACCCATTCAATTTTTAAAGATGACCATGGTTCCAGTCCATTAAATCTTTAAGACCACAATTTTTTTAAGTTTTTTAGTTGGTTAAACCCCAACCAAAAACATGCCTGTGCAATCAAAGAGGACTCAGTGATGTACATGTGCAAATGTGACGACTGCTGACATTTTTGTAAGAACAGATACATTAGTAAACAGAATTGTCACCAGGTTGCCATGCACTTCTAAAACACTGCCCTTTTTTATTCATACCAGGTTTATTATTTTTTGTTTTATTAATTAATTTTTCCTTTGCCAGTAGTAAAACCCTTAAAATAAAAAAAGTTTTTGCTATTTGCGTAAAAACTAGCAAGGAAAATTCGGAGCGTTCTGGCCTCAATTTTAAAGGAAAAATGTTCTGTGATTTATACTTGTCTAGAGCAGGAATTTATTATTTTTTTTTTTCTTTGAGCTCACAGTGAGATGTAGTTGTAATTTATTATATTGCTGATCGGATTTATTGATGCCACTGGGGAAAACAAATACACCTCAGTTTGCAAAACAGTAAATTCCATTGCTTACAATTAAATTGCATCTACATCCAAAATAAAAATATCATGCTCAATTTTCTTTTTAATTTTTGCTAAAACCTCCTTGAGGTTTAGGATCTGCTAAAACCTCCAAAGGTTTAGGATACAAATAAAACTACTTACCTAACCAGTAGTCCCTGTAAATAAACTCTATATCTTACACTTGTTATGTCCACACCTGTTTTGTCCATTTTACAGTATATTCCATTATTTTTAAATATTTACATAATCTTTTTAATTTTAACAATTTTATATTGCTGCAATTTTATTTTGCAATATTTTCACGTTTTGAAAAAATGTGAATAAGTAATTTCAAGTTTCTTTTTCATAATTTAACATTTTCAAGTATTTGTCTAATGTGAATATTTTACATATAAAGAACGTATATTTTTCAAACCAATTTCTTACGTTTATTATTATTATTTTATTATATTGATACCATATGTTTATATATTTTTGCATAACTATTTTTTATATTTAATTTTTGCACTTTTCACCTTAAAGTTATAATTTTCACAGAACTATATAATTTTTATAAAATATTTTGAAATTTTGTGCTGTAAGGACTTGAAAAAAATAGCACAAAAATGGCCAAAAAACTTTTAATCCATACAATTATGGCCAAAAGAGACACAGCAAATTTATGGCTATTATTTTAATCTTTATCTTATTAGTATTTTTTTTCCATATAGTTTTGTGGTAATATTACTGTATTATTGTTTTCATAGATTCCGTATGTTTTGTGGTATAATTATTATATTTTTCAAGTTTTTAATGTAAAGTTCAGTCATATTGTCCCGAGAGCCATATCCCAAATTTAGAAATTTTTAGCATAAAAACAGAAAATCTTTCATTTTTCCTTAATTTTTACGCGTCAAAATGTGAACTTTTAATATTTTTCCAGCAGCAAAATTCAGCCCTCACTTTTTACCAATCTTAGTTGTAAATTTCACTTTAACATTAACTTATTTTGAAGCCTTACTCAATTAAACACTTCTTTTTAACTCACTTTGGCATTCTCGGTCTTCCGGGTGAGTTCCCCCAGTTTTGCAGGCAAATCTGGTGGATCTCATCTTGGAGGGGGGGGATGTGAAAGGATATAATTAAACCCTTTTTAAAATGCAAAATTAAAATTTAAAATCCCAAAACATTTTTTCTAACTTATAAATCTAATGCTTAAATCTAATCTGCCCCTGTGATCTTTGTTTCTCAGCCTCACAAATATTACTTTCATCTATCAATTTCGACATCTCTTTAAGTTTTAAAAGTGATGAGTTTGCATTTCTTGCAGCTGTCTGTTGGGTGCGGTTCCCAGGCCCGGCCAAGCCTTGGTGTCGGCATAAGACCCCAGACATCAATCAAAAGCTAATTGACCAATTAAAATAAATGATCCTCCCAATTTGACTCTTTCTCCCTCTGCTGGAAAATATCCTAAATTCTGATTAAAACCTCATGCAAGGTCGAAGAAGACAGTTTTTTGGCACATTTGAGCGGTCAGCCAAACCCTCGGCCATGTAGATCTCAAAATTTAACGTAAATGGCTCGCGGGACCTCCGACTGAACGCGCGAAGATGTCTGTACGAAGAAATGCTTCAATAAACGAGTTCGATCTGTCCAGAGGTCCCGAGTGCAACTTATTTGTATGTTTCTGTAAAGTATTAGTCTCCCAAGTCGTCCCCGGATAATTCCTTACATATATATATATGATCTAAGATCATGCAAAAAGTATCTTGAATAAAAAGCACATTTTACTGAAACTTTTAATTTATTGCTTATGGATTAGCAGTTTATTTAATTCACAAAGTCTCTCAATCTGTAAAAAATGTCCTTACCTAAAATACTCTAAAAAAATTTTTCTCAACAATGAATTCACCAAATAAAAATTCACTACTTCCTATTTTCCAAAAATTTTTTGGCATATAACGATGATAAAAAATTTCGAATTTGAATTCTTGTATAACACATACACATGTAATCTTATTTTCATTCTACATGAAAAGGCGCTAACTTGTCAGATATGGTAATCCGAGATCAAATAACTTAGTCCTGAAGTTTCTCCTCTCATTCCTCCTTCTTTCGTTAAATCAGTCAAGCAGACCTCTCTGGCACCACGTGACTCTTACGTCACACCCGCCATCTTCTTGTGGTAGAATTATAGTCACCAGGGGTCTGTCCAGACATTTTTCCCCGGGTCCTGTTTTTGTGAAATTGTGAACAGTTTTTTATATTTGTGAAAAATCTAGTCATAATTTTGTGAATTTGAAATGATTGTTATATTTAGGTTCTTGTTTATACATTTTTAAGAAGATATATGGATGTAAAATACATATATTTTCTTTATATGTGTAAAAGTGACAGGTCAGATTTTACTTTTAAATGATTAATTTGTGAAATGTTCAATTTAAAGATGAAAAAATTTTGTGAAAAACCTATTTTTAAGATATAGAATTTTGTGAAGGGTCCTGTTTTAGGAAAAATAGCTTTGTGAAGGGTCCTGTTTTAGGCAAAATAGTTTTGTGAAGGGTAATGTTTTGAAATTAAAAAAAATTGTGAAGGGTCCTTTAAAAGACCCAATTTTTTCCTAAACAGATCCCTGGTCACATATGACATATATTTATGTAAATGATATATATATATATGGCATATATAAAATATTAAGTATATCATGTATCTATGATGTATATTTGATATAAGAAAATATAATTTATTTGCATTGTATATGGCATGTACACAGTGACCCATAAACGATTGGAAATATGCAGGCAATGTAAATTGAAAAAGTATTCAAAATAAGATAGGAATTAAGATTATGTTGACAAAATAGTCCTGCAATTACTTTTCAAAAGTTAAAACTTTTTCAATTTTTATATGGTCTCCGAGTCCTATAAGTTAGTTATATTTAGAAAAAATTTCGGTACTTTTCCATTATACCAACACCATGCCAAAATATATGCTAATGTATTACTTATTTCAACCCTGATCATGCAAAGAGTTTTTATTGCAGACCTCTATTGTGACTCGCTATTTATTGAATGTGAAACTTTTTTTATTATTATTATTTAAAAATGTGACGTCTTTATTAAAAAAATGACATGTTTAGTACTGTGGTGACATTTACAATTTTATGCCTGCAGTTTAAAGTGAGTTTTATTTTATTGTACACTATATTTTTTAATTTATTTTAGGCATAAATTTGTATTGATTTAATAAAATTGTTAGTGAAAGTCTGTAATTTTCAAATGTTATAATTTTTTAATGATCACTTTTGCACCAACAATGTTAATTTTTTTTCAAATGTTTTATTTGGTGCAAACTATAATGCTTGGCAACAATGGTGTTGGTATAATGGAAAAGTACCAAGTTTTCCTTATGCTCTAACAACAATTAAAACAGTAAAAATCTCATTCTTCTATGACCAAAACTTACTGGTATTATTTGAATTTTATGAAATTTCTGATTTTTCCTGCACTAAAAAAGGGACACACAATATTTTGGTGCCAGAAAATTCCAAAATTTCATAAAATTCAAGTAATCATAACTTGGTAAGTTTTGGTCGTAGAAGAATAGAATTTTTACTATTTTACTTGTCAGAGAATTTTTCTTAACATAACTTATAAGAGCTAGAGACTGTATAAAAATTTTAAGACTGTAACCTTTTTAAAATGAATGACAGGATTATTTTATCAATATAATCTTAATCCCTATCTTATTGTAAACAGTTTTGCAATTTACATTGCCTACATATCTCCAACGGGTAAAAAATTAAAGCATGTTTCAATCTTTTTGGAACTGCATATGAGCATTTAGCACATACAAATGATGTATGTGTATAGAAGCTTAGCAAGGACTTTGGCAAAATCGTATCTACAACACCTTGGCGTAATTATTATTATGGGGCCACTGTAACAAGGAAGTATACTTAATTTTAACTCTAACCAACATATGGCAAAAAAAAAAAAAAAAAAAAAAATTTAATAATAGTTTAAAATTTAAGACTTTTTTCTGTTTTTATATTTTATTTCATATTCATATTTAAATATTTCATTAACATGATCAAATATCTCTTTTTTTTCTTTTTCATATAATTTTAGTAAGAAAACGTATCATAATATTCTAAAACTAAACTCATTTTCAAGGGCTGAAATTGTGATTATTAAGGGTTTGTCCAGTTAATTTTTATATAAAATGGTATCTATTACTAATAAATCTATTACAAATAATATCTAGTGCTAATATCCAACGATCCAACAGTTACACGTAATAACAAATAAATTTTACAAATAAAATAAAGAACTTTAGTGAAACAAGTAGCTAAAAATAACTTACGAGACATAAGTCTGCGGAAATTCATTTTATGGCCATATATCATTTCAAATGGCTCATCTAATCCAAATTTCTAAAAAATAAAATTGTAGCAAAAGAAGATAAATATACAAATTAATGTCAATAAATATTATATCATTATATAAAAATTAAGAAAAATTAAACTTAATTAACTACACAAATTACCAATTACTCATATAAATATGAAAGAAATGAGTTATGCCCAGTTATAATAAACATGAAGACCATGAATACATTTGCAAATCAGATAGAGAGTTGCAGATTGCAAATTAAGAATGTAACATTTGCATTTAACTGCAGACTTATTACTCAAATTTCTTTATCATACTTGAAACACTACATATATTTTGCAAAGAAAACAAAACTATTGGCAGAATATAAATTGCCCTAAGTGATGATATAAAAATAAATAAATAAATCTCAATATTGATTTTATTTATTAAAATCAGACATTAATTTAATAAGAAATTCCATCATACAGTTATTCATTACTTTATTCAGTTTCCATCATGAAAATAGTTGATGTTTGATTTTCATCCCAACATATTAAATTACCAAATCTGTTTCTTTAAACTCTAAGTATTTTTAAAGAGAAAAAAATGACTTGCCCCATAGTAGTGATCGCAAATTAAATATAACCTGAAAAACAAAAAAAGGGGGAGAATTCTAAAGGACAAGTTTTGAGCAAAATTTTGACTGATCTCGTAGTGTTCTTTGAAAAAATGTAACGATTAAATTGTTTAATTTTTGTTGTTGTTATAGTATTGATAATTAACATTCTTCATAAAAGAAAGAAATATATTATTAGTAAATTAAAACATCCTATAATTTTAATCAATGTTGATTATGAAAGTTTCATTGAAAAGCAAACATGAAATTTAAAATCAAATATTAATTCTGGTATGACAATTTTTTACAACTATGCACTGGATATACAGTGAAACTTCTATTTAACGAAGTCTCATCTTTACACTTAAAATTTTCGTTATGAAGAAAATTCGTTAAATAGAAATCAACTTAAATTCATGAAAATTTTTCTTCAGATATGACAAACAGGTATCGGGTTCAAAAGCATTTAATTCAGTTTTAATTATGAAGCCGTCTTTTACAAAACAGTTGTGTGCGGTCGATGAAATCACGTTAAATTTCCAAGCTTTGGCTCGAGCTTTCATCAGCTCTGATAGATACACAGGTTCTCAAACTAATGTTTTCACTACATTGTCTTTTTTTTCTGTCTTTTTCGATAATGTACTTCAAGAATTTTTATTATTCCTTAGACTAATGGTTGAAGTTCAGAAGTTGTATTGGAAGGAACAAAAATAACTTTGATGTTCTTCAATTTGCAATTTGAAGCATATTCTTGTGGATGTACAAAGCAATTGTCTATCAGCAATGGAAAGTCAGAATGGTAACTGTCTGACTCTAATTGATATATTTTTGCTTCAATGCATCTGACGTCACTGCTTTTGCTGCCATTGCTTCACTGCATCTTCTATATCAATGAATGTAAAAAGGGGATTTTGACTTCCCCCAACTCTCAACGCTGGAGTCTCGGTGTGGGAGAGTAATGATGTGTACAAATAATAATGTGATGTACAAGTGTTTTTCTTAGTGCGAAAAATAATTGTTTTATTTAGTACCTAGCAGAATGGAAATTACTTAAATATGTTCATTTTCATCAGTCGCTGAAATAAATTCGCATATCCATCGCCACAGCAACCTCTTAGTTTGAATTCTGTACATGTACAAAAGTAGAATAAACTTTGTTATATAGAATATGTTTTTCGTAATATGGAGATTAATTTACACACTAATTGTGTTCAAAGTCAAAGTTCTGTAGAAAATTTCGTTAAGTAGAAAACTTCGTTAAATAGGGACTTCGTTAACCCTTTCCGACACAGTGGTTCCACTCCGGGCACACCTAATTTTAATTCCAAACTTGCATTCGACACCAAGAATATTTGATAAAATTTTGTTTCTACAATGAAAGCTTAAAATAAGGAGTTCTTATTTTCTAAAAAAGTCGTTTGTAAATTCCGTTGTCAGTCAGTAATTTCCCATTTGACGAACAGACTTTGTCTGTGCCGGAAAGGGTTAGTGGGAAGTTCCACTGTATATGTTTCAAGATTCAATGAAAAGAGGTGTCAGTATAGTATGACATATTTTATATAGTTTCCATTACAAAAAGTAAGAAGCTACCATCCTTTGATTTGATATGGTATGGTATTTGACAGTATGTTACTAATAGGAAATTATTACTATGAGATTATTATTTAAAGGAAAACAAAATTATATAAAATAATATGAAAATGTACCATGTATGGAACATAACTTTTCAAAGAACATTTTAATGATGTTAAACATTTTCAAACTGACAAAATTTTAATAAGTTAATTAATGAACTTTCAAAATTCCACTAAAAAATTAACTCTAAGATTGCAACAGTTTTTATTTCAAAACACAAAAAATATTAAAGTACATTATACCCTAGAAATGAATGTTTTTTGTTAATTTGGAGTAATCGCTTAAATAAAGCTAGTCTAACTTTTTAAATATTCTGTGCGATATTTAAGTAAATATAACTTTTTTTTTTCTTTTTACAATGATAATTATTCTAAATTAGGTAATATTACTTTCAACATCATAATTTTAGTGTGCCACAGAAGTTTAACTCCAGTCATGGTTGAAAAATAGCCAGAAAATAATATTTAAAAAGGCCCTGCTAGGGGCTTTTATTGGTTTTAACTTGCTTTTCTTGACCAAAATTGGCTTTTATGCAGTAAAGGATTTTAATTATAAACAGCACATAATTAAGTGTTTTTTAACTAATTTTAAAGATATTTTATTCTGTTAAAATATAATAAATAACACAATTGCTCAGTAATGAAGACATTAATAATGGAATAACACATTTAATGGAGGTGTTAGCTGCTAGTGATTTATAGTCAGAATAGCAAATATGTCAGTTAAATTTTAAAAAGGCATATCAGTTGCTTTATTTGATTTACACTGACCTTTATCATGTTTTTTTTTTTTTTTTTTTTTTTTTTTTACTGCTTTGAATAATTAGATATTTTATTTTTGAAGCAATAGCTGTTTTGTTATATATATTTTTTTATCAGTTAATTAATTTTAAGGGCTACTGATATGTAATAGTCTTTTAATAAAAAACACTACTTCTCACTAATGAAAACTATTAGGAACATGACATGTATGAATAACTCTTTTGAATTGCAACAAGTATTTTCATACTAGATTATTTTTAACACAATTTTTCAAATTGGTAAAGTAATCATACAAGTTGTAAATTTCCAACTGGACGAAAAATGTCCGGGCCAGGATTCGAACCTGGGATCACTTGGCTGAAGCCGCCACGCTCTACCACTGAGCTATCCCGGTCGAATCTGGAGGGCATAATTCATCCAGTTAACCTTATTGATCAAAGCATCTGGTCTGATATTTTAATCAGCTCAACAGAAAAGATCGCAGGTAATGGAACTCCAGTAAACGCTGGATACGTGAATACACTAGATTATTTTTAACACAATTTTTCAAATTGGTAAAGTAATCATACAAGTTGTAAATTTCCAACTGGACGAAAAATGTCCGGGCCAGGATTCGAACCTGGGATCACTTGGCTGAAGCCGCCACGCTCTACCACTGAGCTATCCCGGTCGAATCTGGAGGGCATAATTCATCCAGTTAACCTTATTGATCAAAGCATCTGGTCTGATATTTTAATCAGCTCAACAGAAAAGATCGCAGGTAATGGAACTCCAGTAAACGCTGGATACGTGAATACACTAGATTATTTTTAACACAATTTTTCAAATTGGTAAAGTAATCATACAAGTTGTAAATTTCCAACTGGACGAAAAATGTCCGGGCCAGGATTCGAACCTGGGATCACTTGGCTGAAGCCGCCACGCTCTACCACTGAGCTATCCCGGTCGAATCTGGAGGGCATAATCTGGAGGGCATCTGGAGGGCGGCTTCAGCCAAGTGATCCCAGGTTCGAATCCTGGCCCGGACATTTTTCGTCCAGTTGGAAATTTACAACTTGTATGATTACTTTACCAATTTGAAAAATTGTGTTAAAAATAATCTAGTGTATTCACGTATCCAGCGTTTACTGGAGTTCCATTACCTGCGATCTTTTCTGTTGAGCTGATTAAAATATCAGACCAGATGCTTTGATCAATAAGGTTAACTGGATGAATTATGCCCTCCAGATTCGACCGGGATAGCTCAGTGGTAGAGCGTGGCGGCTTCAGCCAAGTGATCCCAGGTTCGAATCCTGGCCCGGACATTTTTCGTCCAGTTGGAAATTTACAACTTGTATGTATAGGTGCAGATTCACGGTCGCCAGTCGCCACGTGGCGACTAAACTTTTTGCGGTGGCGACTAACTTCTGATGTCGTAGTCGCCATATGTTTTAAATCGATCGGATTGCCGGTATTCCCCATCCCCGATGCGAAGTTTTGATATTTTTCGCTGCCCCTGTCATATACTGCTTTCCTGCCGAACATTATGTTTAAATATCGTTCTGCGCATGCTTTCTTCGCTACCGAGTTGGGAAGCTCGGTTCGCAAGCAACTAATCAGAGTCCGGTCCGCTGATGATAAATTTTCTCCTTTTGCTTTTAGTCTTTGTTGGCGAATCCTGACACTGTGATTGGTTGCTTTCAAGACGAGCTTGCTAGCTATTAATGTCTAGTATCCGATTCCACTTTGGGCACCAATGCAAACAAAACTTTCTTTGGCGATTTCATCCGAAATCCTCCCCGCAAAGACTCCAAATTAAATGTCCCCTCAAGGTAGATTGCATCATCATACAAATCGGAGTTATTAATAAATATTTAGAATTGATGGGATAAAGCGCGAAATCGCGAGAATAGAAAATCCCAAACTCTGGAAAAAAATGGAAAATAATAATAATAATAATAATAATAATAATAATAAAGAAAACAAACATGGAAGGGGGGAGAGAGATTTTTTTTTTTTCGTTTTTATTCCTAACTGTAATTTGTGGGGCGTGGCTTATTTCGTTCGTGGAGGTGTGTCTGTTTAGGTTATGAGTGATGTATTCTCGTATCAAAATCATAGTTTCTATTCTAAATGTGTTTTAATTGATTTCAGAGAATTGACATTTATTTTCCTTAGGACAAAGGATTCTAAAGTGTGTTTCTCTTCTTTTAGAATTGAAGGTTATTTCCTAATTATATTTATTTGTCTGATATAAAATTACTTCATGTTAACATTGAAATAAATATAATTACCGTTTATTATGTTAACTAAAAAGCGCAAATTAGGCTCCGAAAATGGTTCCAAAAAAATTTCATCGTTCTTCGGAAAATCTTCGGGGAGCCTCAAAGGATCTGAAGGAGCTGAAGTCGAAAAAATCGGTACTAAGAATATCGAAAATGAGAATCTTGAAACATCAAACTGGTAAGTAAAAAAATTTTTTTATTGCTGTACTTCTCTTTTTGCCGTTATGCTGATTTTATTTTTTATTCTCTCGATGAAAGAATGTTATGTTAAACTATCGTTTTCCCAAAATTTGTCTTACCAGAAGCTAAAATAAAATATGTAATACATATGGATTTTCCAGAATAAAAAAAAATTATTCAGTTTTTTATACAGAGTCGTAGCCCGAAAAACAATAGGGGGGGGGGCCCCACCTTTAAAATTTTGTTCCCAATAAAATAAATTAATAAAACTGTTTTTCAACAGATGTTAGTTTAAAATTATAAAATGAAGGCAGTTCTTAAATCCAAACTGGCTACTTTATGAAACATTTTTAATTCATTTTTGTTTGCAAATGTATCAAATTGGTAGGTGCTCTTATTCAGAAAGTTTGTATTCGAAACAATGTCATCCATTTTTTTTTTTTTTTGGGGGGGGGGGGGGGGGGGATAAAGATTGATCTTTTAGAATATATTGTCAAAGTTTGTGTTTTTAACCGATTTCCGGACGCGGCAGCACGATAAAAGCAGAAAACGTGTCGTCACGTGACACGAATCTCTTATAACTCCACAAGTAAATTATTTACGAAAAAACGGAAAACTTATTTCTATTCAAATTAGCTTCAAGAGTCAAATCGCCTGCCTTTGGAATTAAAAATGAGTCTGAATTTGAGTCAGAAAGTTTCGCGTTGTTCAGCAGGTCATTTGAGAACCACGTACAAATTTAAAAAGGTTTCATTTCATATTAGAAACTTTTTTGGAAAGGGAGTTCCATATTTTAAGAGCGTATGTTACTTACCTATATACCAAACACCGCAACCTACGCACAACACGGTATCGCATCGTAACTTGCATACGGTGCGATACCAAAGTCCGAGTAGCCCCACTAAATGGAACGCTTTTTAACACTTTCCAATATAGTTGAAAAGTGTTTATGAATTCGGTTTGTCTATCTGTCTGTCCGTGCTCTAACTCGCGTAAATATACTCGGATCGTCATGCAATTGGGCCATTCCATGTCAAATCAACCAGTGACTCAACCTGACCATTTTAGATTGTGATGAAACTTACAGGAATCATTCTCCCTGATGATATAAATGAGAATATACTTTTATTATTTTTTTAATCTCTGTAAATTTTCATACAATTAATTTTTTTAACTTCGAAAAATCATTTTTTGGCTTGCATAAATGTTTTCAATTTTGAATTTCTCAAGTTCTATCAGGCGTAGAGAGTTGTTTGACCCCTCATTTTAAAGAAAATTTCATAAGGATTAATTTGATATGCAAGTTGACTATGCTTGGTTAAAAAAAGTAAATTTAATTTACATTTAAAAAAAATTAAATAGTTTAAAAAAAAAATTGAAAAAAAAATCTGTTTTTTGTAATATTATAAACTTTAAATTCTGAAAGTTTTAGAGCGGGATCTCAATGGGATCAGCAGTTATGTTAAAAAAACTAATGTTAAACACCAATTTATGATTGGGCTAAAGATAGTATTGTTTTATTCATTTTAAACATTTTTTTTTTAATATAACTGTTGATCCTATTGAGATTTTATGATGATTTAACCAGCAATTCTAGAAAAAATAGAAAATTTTGTCTGCTTAAAATATGTCCAAAATGTTTAGCCTTACTTGATTTATGTTAGGAAATATTGTACACATTTCTAGAAAAAATTGAAAATTTTGACTACTTAAAATCCCCGTGGCAGAATGTACGTGACGCTGCGACGGGCGTCGCAGACTTTTTAGGGCACCTGCTGACTAAAAACATACAGCGATGCCGCGGACGCGCTATAGCGCGTAAATTACGCGATAAAGCGGCAAACTTCGTCGAAGGATCGCGAAAAAAAACGGCGAACTTCGTCGAAGAATCGCGGAAAAAAACGCAAAATTCATTTAAAGATCACAAAAAATGGGCTAATTTCGTTGACAGATCGTGAAAAACCCCGCAAATTTAGTCAAAAAGCCGTGAAAAAACGTGAATTTCGTCAAAAAAAACATCAGTTTTGTTGAAGGATGGCGGAAAAATGCGAATTTTGCTGAAGGGCTACAGAGAAAACGCCAACTTCGTCAAAGGATCGTTGAAAAAACTGTTAATTTCGTCAAAGGATCACGAAAAAACGGTCAATTTCGTCGAAGAAACGGCAAATTTCGTCGTCGGATCGCGAAAAAACGGAGAATTCTGCCGACAGATTGCGAAAAAACGGCAAATTTCATCGAAGGATCGCCAAAAAACGGTAAATTTTGTCGAAGGATCTCTAAAAAAAAAACAGAAAATTTCGTCGAAGGATCTCGAAAAAATGGTATATTTCGTCGAATGATCTCGAAAAAACGGCAAATTTCGTCGAAGTATCTTGAAAAAACGGCAAATTTCGTCGAAGTATCTCGAAAAAACGGCAAATTTCGTCGGAGGATCGCGAAAAAAACGCGAATTTTGTATGATATATTGCATATTGCAGACTATTTTTGAAAACATCATTAGCGTTGCAGACACTTGAAGATAGTTCTGCCACTGGGCTTAAAATATGTCCAAAATGTTTAGCCTTACTTGATTTATGTTAGGAAACAGTGTACACATTTTTACAACTTGGTATTTAAAAAATATATATATTTCAGATTCTTAAAAATTAATAACTGAAAATTAATATATATCCAAAGGAATTTAAATACAATATTTTATAAATTTAAATTTTTCGTTAAAAAAAAGCCTAAAAATTATTTTATTACTTGGTGGTTAAAGTAATTTATTTTCTAGTCCTATGTTAATCACTATTATGATAAATAATAAAATATGTCTATATAAATATATGAACAATAAAAAAATCCAGAAAATTGTGTAACTATTCCATTTTTTGTTGGAAAAAAAAAGAGGGGGGGGGGGGATATGTATAATTCCACAAAAATTTTATTCTGTGATACACTAACGTTTGCCAGTTTAAAATTTGATTTATACAGTTGAATTCACAAATTTCAGTTCATAGTAATAGTATGTATTTTTTTAGTGATTCTTCTGAAACTGTGGATAAACTAGTAAATAATTCTCATCAGTTGCCTCCTTTTTCCACTGAAAAATCAGATGTTCCCAAGCACAGACATTTGCATGAAGATTGGAAGTTTGTGAAAGGGAGTCAAGAGGAAACTGCAGAAAGGCAGAAATACCTTGTGCTTGATGAAAACGATGAATGGGGCATGTGGTGTTCATTGTGTACTCACTGGCACACACATTTAAGTAAAAACATAAATTCCAGCTTTGTGAAACATAAAAAAGGTGTTTTGCCTCCCCAAAGAAAACGAGAATCTGTTGATAAACATTTCAGAAGCAAACTTCATGCTTTGTGTAAAGACAAAGAAGCATCAGAAAGTGAAAGTACGAAAGATGCCCCAATATATAAAAAGTTGATTACTCTTGATGAAGCAACCCATGGTAAAATGGAAAAACTTTTCCGTATAGTTTTTGCCTTTGCTCTGAAAGACAGAGCAGCAAATCAGTTTGCTTTCGAATGTGAACTACAGAAATTAAATGGTGTTGACTTAGGCTCAACATATCAAAATAGGTTTTCATTTGATAATTTGCTATCCTACATTGTGATGAGTTTAAAAGCTGATTTATGGGAGAAATTAAATTCTTCTAAATATTTAGCTTTGTTGAGTAATGCTTGCACCAGTAGGCAACACACTGAATATGAAGGAGTGTTGCTCAGATATGTTTGCTATGATGAAGTAGCTCATATTCCAATTGTAAATGTTGCATTTATTGGATTGGTTCAAATTGAGACTGCAGATGCAAAAGGGCTTGTGAAATCTATTACAAATTGCCTAAACGAAGCAAATTTATTAAATTGGCAACAGAAATTAATTTGTTGTACTTTGGATGGTGCATCTGTCAACTTGGGTAAAAAAGGTGGTGTTGCAACATTAATGGAGTCAAAGATAAAGATTCACTGCTTCAATCATGTACTGGACTTGGCTTTGTCTGATGCAATTAAAAATGATTCATACAGTGCCAAACTTACTAAGTTTGTTAAGGGAATAGCCACCTTTTACCACAATTCACCAAAATTGCAACGAGGTTTTGACAATGTTGCTAAAATATTAGAAAGTGACACATTGTCATTTAAGCAGATTTGTGAAACAAGGTGGGCTGATTCCTTGCAAGCTGCACTATCACCCATTTTGAGGAATTTCAAAGTACTGGTGACACACTTGGAAGCTATTGCTTCAGATTCAGCTGGGAATCATAAACCCCACATACAAGCTACAGCTAAGGGCTATCTCAAAGATTTGGAAAACTTTGAGTTTTTAACATTTTTTTGTAGTTTTGTCGATGCAACTGCATTAGTTGCAAAATGTTCAAAAAAATTAGAGAGAACATCTATTACTATACAAGAAGCTCTCCAGGTTGTGACAGAACTGGAATTCAGTTTGATAGATTTACCTGAGAAAGGTATAACTCTGGAAAATTTTAAAGCTACCATAGTTGAAGTAGAAAAAAATGGTGAAGAAATCTTGTCTTACCATGGCCATACCTTGACTAAACCTGATCAGACTTTTGGACGTTGTACAAAGTCTGATATTCCCAAAAAGGATTCTGTGGAATCCTTCTTGTTCCAATTGAGGAAGAACATTAAATCCAGATTTTCAGAAATAAAAAGCTCTGTTTTATGCAAGTGTGCGAAAATATTCGATACATCTTTATTTCCGACTGACATAGATGATTTAAATGGATATGGTAATCCAGCTCTGTCGGACATATGCAATATTTTGGATTTAAATTCAGAACGTGCCATTGAAGAGTGGCTTCACACAAAATTGTTGCTCAAGGATAGTAAAATAACTTCTTTGGAAAGTTTTTTACAAAAAATTAATATTTCTCCTGACTTGAAGAATTGCAGAGTTTTAAAAGACATAGTAACTGCTCTGGTAACTGTTCCACCGTCAAATGCACATGTTGAGCGTTTATTTTCAGCAATGAAAAATACTTTAGGTGAAAAAAGTTTATCTATGGAGCAAAAAACTTTAGAGAATCGTTTATTCGTAAAATGTTCGGGCCATACACTGCAAACATTTTTTCCTACGAACTGCATACAATTATGGTGGGAAGATTCGGTAAAATCCCGTCGCCCAAATTTAATGGAAAAAAAATAAGGTTATTTATTTAAGTTTTGTGTGAATTTTGATTTAAAATGTATTTTTTGTAACTTTTAAGCTTTAATAGCAGATAATATTTCTGGTTTAATTGCATACAAAACCAATCTTTATACTTTTTTAAACATTATTCCAGGACGAATGATTAAGACCAAAATGCATAACAAAATTTATTACTATTTAAAATAAGAAAACATTGTAAGTGAAAGTTGTAAATAAAGAATTTTTTTTTATCAGACTTTTAAATACAGTTGATAAAATAAAATGCAAAAAACATTTAAATTATAATATATAATTAACATTTCGTATTGCATCGCGACACGTCATCAGGACAAACATATACTGTCAAACGACACTGACTCATAAAACAACCATACACAGTTACAAAAAATAGTTAAACATTTAGTAAAATAGTGTATTCACCAGGTATATTACAAGATTGATTTAGTGTGAAATAATCTTTGCATTATTAGAGAGTTTTTCTGGAGGGTTGGTTTTCACGCAAAGAGGATTTCACACTAAATGAATCTTGTAACATATCTGGTGAATACACTATTTTACTAAATGTTTGTTTTTGATTGTTTTCTGAGTCTTTTCCAGTGTCATTCGACAGCATATGTTTATACTGATGAGGTGTTGCGATGTGATACGAAACGTCTATTATATATTGTAATTTAAATGTTTCTTATATTTTATTTTATCAACTGTATTTCAAAGTCTGATTTTTTTTTTTTTATTATAATTATTTTTAATAACATTTCAGAATGATCTGTTTAGAACAGTAAACTATGGTTTTAGATATATTCGAGTAGTAGTGTTTTTTGTTACAGCTTGAGCGATAATTTTACATAGCCTGTAATATTTTTTTTTTAAAGATAGTTTTTCTTATAGAAAAACAAAAGTTTGAAGTATATTTTGATTTTTATAGTGAAAATAATCTCACACATTCACATTTTTTTAGTACACATGTATATATTTCTGTATGATAAAATCAAATAAGAAATACTGTTTTCCTAATATTCCCTGTCATGATTCCTTAGCTTATACATATTTTTTTTTTAAACTGTATCTTACCCAACTTTATCTTCTGACTGTACATAGTTTAAGATTTATATTATACTTAATATTAAAATTTCAACAATTTTGTGATTAAACATTAATTTGATATAATTAGTCTGTGTTTTGTTATATATTTGTATATATATTAAATAAATTATTTCTCACATTGAATTCTTGAGATTTTTCTTTAGTTTTATACATATATATACACACACATTATATATATGTGTATATATATATATATATATATATATATATATAATGATATTGTTTTTATGCGTTTGTTTCACGAAGTGGCCACTGGATTTTTTGGGTTTAGGAGCCACTGGCTCCTTAATGATTTTGGGAATCTGCACCTATACTTGTATGATTACTTTACCAATTTGGAAAATTGTGTTAAAAATAATCTAGTGTATTCACGTATCCAGCGTTTACTGGAGTTCCATTACCTGCGATCTTTTCTGTTGAGCTGATTAAAATATCAGACCAGATGCTTTGATCAATAAGGTTAACTGGATGAATTATGCCCTCCAGATTCGACCGGGATAGCTCAGTGGTAGAGCGTGGCGGCTTCAGCCAAGTGATCCCAGGTTCGAATCCTGGCCCGGACATTTTTCGTCCAGTTGGAAATTTACAACTTGTAAGTATTTTCATACTTTATTTATGTTTTTAAATATTTCAAAAACAATTTATTATCTTTTTTTTCTACACTTACATGCAATAAAATTTCTTGAAACATTATCTCCTTCCTAATTACTTTTTCAAAACTGATCATTCCCTGATTTAATCTATTCAAATGGACTTCTCTGGAATAATTTACAATTGATTAATAGTCGTAAAGGTAGAATTTTTTTTTTAAATATATAATTTTTATAAGTCATCAGAACCCACTGATTACTAACTAAATACACAAGTATTATGTTAGATAATTTCATTTATTAAATACATATAAATTATTTAGTTTTAATCAATTTTAAAAGTAAATATCAGTATGTAAGAATGTTTTCTTTTTGATGTGTGGTATTTTGGCATTGTTTAAATTAAATATAATCTTTAAAATGTATATGTGGAGCTATGTAAGGCAGAGTTTCAAAACACCATCTTGGAGTCTAATTTAATGTATTCTTCCAATAGCTGGCTTCTAGACTTATTTATTTGATAATATTTAACAGAAAATTATAATGTTTTTTAGTAGAAAACATAAGTGCGTTAAAAATAAATTAATGAAAATTTAATGAGAATTAACTGTAAACCACCTTTTTGAAAAAAAAATAAAAATAAATAACAACTGGCTTTTTTTTTGGCTAGCTAAAATCCGGCAAATCTGTTTAAGTGTGCTATGATGTAAAAGAGGTTAAGAAACATTGATTTATACAATCAAGTCTCATGGCGCTCATGTAATCCATTGAAACAGGACTCAACTGATCACAATATATTTACAATAATTTTGAAGACGTATTTTGTAAAATTAGAACAAGTGTGATAAACAATTTAAGTACAAAAATTTTATTTTTTTAAAAGAAATGGAAGAATAATAATAAACATTTTACTTTTATCTTAAACAGAATGTTAGCTATCAGTCTCATAGATGAAGAAGGCACATTTGGGTTTGCATTTTTTATAAATTTACATTCTTCTTTATGGCTTTCCCATGCTTTTAGCTGAAAATAAAAAATAAAAATAAACTGAGGACATATACTGTCACAAAATATCTTTTAAACAGAAGCTGAAATCAAAGATAGACAAAAATCAGTCACATGAGTAATATTATATTTAAGAATATATATATATATATATATATATAACTATATAATGTTACAAACTAATGCAACCTGAAAAACAATTGCCATAGCGTGTAAATAATATTTGTGAGGGGAAAAAAAAATATTTCATTCGAAAGAAGAAAAATACTTATAACATTTAAAATTATTTATATTCTCTAATCAGAAAACAATAGTTCTAGAAACAGCTAGAACTATGTATGCTTTATAAAAAATAAAAAATCTTAATTTTAATTTGGGCTGCACACATTAAATTTACTAAGTTTTGCTAGAATTTAAAAAAACACTCATATATTAAAGACAGAGATTGCAGTAAAAAAAGGTCCAGAAAATAAAGAAATTGTTTATTCAATAACTGTTTAACATAGATTGGAATATTTAATTTACTAGCCAGGATTTGACCCAAGATATTTGTTGTATCTCTCACACAATTCTAGTAGTAAGGGCTACTAACATTTTATTAATAAAATATATAAGTAGGAAAAGGTTGAATATATTTTTTATTTCGTATAATATGTAAATATAATTTTTTTTAAATTATCAATATATAATGCCTAATGCTAGAATCTATATTAATTGTAAGCAATACCATACAGACTATTGTATTATTATGAGTATTATTTTAATTTTATGTGGAAAAATTAATTCAAATTAATTGTGCTATTCAAGTTTCCTTCTAATAAATCTCCACTATTAAATTTTCACAAATGGATGATCAACAAATGTGTCAAATAATAGCAGTCATTTATATTACAAAGATTTAAAAAAAAAAAAAAAAAAATGTGAACTTGTATTAAAGAAGATTTATTGTACAATTCTATTTTTAAAAAATACTAAAATTCCTACTGACAGTTTTCCATGGGAACTCATCTACAGTTTCAATTAAAAAAATTATAAAATCACTTTTAATACAAATTTTACTTATCAACATGATTTTCTTTAAAATGTTTGCTTGGATTTCTTTTTTCATTGACTGACTTTCTTCTACTGCTTTTCCCTTCTACTGTTTACCTTTCAATCCCCCCCCCCCCTTAAATTTACCTTTACTCCCAGTTTATTGAGTTCCTTCAAGGCTGGTTGCACTACTATGGAGGTGAAGGTATTCAACCATGCTTACATTGAGACTTTGATTTAATTGTTCGCTCTATATATAAATCTTTTTTGTAGTACTTTCTGTCACATTTTAGAGGCTTTGCCAAAAAAAAAAACCTTGCAAGTGAAACATTCTTTGACACTGTAAAGCATTCATAGAAGGGTGAATCAGAGATCTAATTAAATTAAGTAAACACCACTTTCTCCCACATCTAATGAAACTTGGTGAGAAGAATGAGTTTCACATTCATTTTGTGTTCATGCATATTGCAGGGCTGCCTGCCACTGCCAAATGGCATCAAAAATAGTTGCTTTAGTAGCCTACGACGAAAAAAACAGCAGTCAAAATAGCAACATTTGTACAAAAATAGTAGCCAAAATAGTTGCATGCACACTTAAAAAAAAAAAAAAAAAAAAAAAAAAAAAGGAAGGGGGGAAGGGGCAGAGAATTCTTATTTATCATAAATGCAAAACTAAATCCACATCTTATTCTACAGTTTATGCTATAACTGAAATTTACCACTTTTTGTACTTTTATTTTTTTAAATCACACATTAATTATTAAAAAAAAAAAAGTAAGAGAGAGAAGAAGAAGAAAAAAATCCTCAGAGATTAGAATGCAGTTTGTTTTCCCAAACTAAAGTGAATATGTGATTATCTTGTACTTGGATATTACTGTGAAATAACTGTAAGCAAAAAAAACTTTTATTTCATATTATTAGCTATAACTTTAATTCCATTTTAATAAAAATAATGAACTGAAGCAGGAAATCTGTCTATATAGTTTAAGATTTCTTTTTGAAAAGCTTCAATTTGGCAGAATCATTTCATGAAATGTTGAATTCAGTGGTGGCCTGAGGGGAAGTCTCCTCTATTTTTTCATAGTCCTGACAACAAGAATACCATACAGTACAGTTATACCTGTAAAGACAGTAACCCATTGAAAACTGATTTTTTTTCCCTCTCTTGGTTCTTTGTAGTCCTTTCTTAGCAAGTTTTACTGTACTAAGATTTTAAAAATACTATAACTTAATTTTATTGACATTATTTATGGGTTTTTTAAGTACTTAAATAAATATTATTATTATGATGAGTTATTGTCTCCTTTTTAGAAAATAATTTAAAATTCTTACTAGATACTAATACTACTCTCTGATTGAAATAGCATCTTCTGAAGCCTGCTAAAAAAGGAATCAATGAGGATATTTCAAGTATCCTACTTTAACACATTCACTTCAGAATCTTGGAGAAAAATCAACTATTAGAGTCCAGATATTTTATTATATAAAACACTGGTTTTCATTATTTTTTGAAGGATATACAGAGAGTGTTCGCACATTTTTTAGACGATTTCGGCATTGTTTTTTTTACATTTAAAATATGAATATTGCTTTTTGAAATAATCTATATGATAATCTTGTTTCTTGATTCTAATTCTGCGTAATGCTTTTGATGGTAGAAGGTTTTTTGTAAAATTTACAGGGTTATTGCTCCCCATGCCTCTTTAAAAACTTTCCAGATTCGATCAATCGTGGTGGTTTTGCGCTTTGAAAGTGCTCTTTTCAGCAGACCGAATGCACAATAAACCATAAGAGAAACGTCAGGTGACTTCTTAGGAATATGTTGAAAGGTATAAATACAATACCTGTGTGAGTTTTTAATGTTTTCAACGAATACAGCAGTAGTTTTTGAAGTATGAGCGGCAGCTTTGCTTTGATGCAGTTTCACCCTTTAAAAGTCGTTGAAATAAAGAAAATAGCATTTTTTTCTGTAAATATCGGATGTAACACATTCTCTTAATAATATAATAAATTGATTGCAACATTTTTGTCCAATATTCTTATTTTTATTTTCCCATTGTAAGATAAATTTGCGACAGTCATAAATCCTTACCTGAAACTTCGTTTTCAGCCTTGAAATGGGCTCTTTTTTTCCTTTTTACTATGTATCTTTTTACTATGTATACGTACTGATTTTTGGGATAGCACTTCCAATCAATAGTTATGTTTATTTTGCACTAAAAAGTTTTTATATTATGCGCTTTGCAATCATTTTAGACTGTCAAATTAACATACTTCTGTTCGGAAAAAAAAAACGCATCTTCCCATTCACAGCTTTTTTGCATGCGCAATCTTGAAATAAGAATAAATTTGAAAGTATCAGACGATAATATAAATTACACATAATAAGTTGTTGCCAGAATTTTTTCCTCTAAAATAATTCCATTTTTAAAAATCATTTATCAAATTTGTCTAAAAAATGTGCGAACAGCCTCTGTATTACCACCACTTTAATAAGGGAAAAAAAAGCAATTATACAAACTGTCACATATGTGAGACTAGTCTTTACATGATAAATCCCCTTTGTATGTCACACACACAATGTATAACATATTTGATGAGAAGTGGGAACACAATAAACCATATTTTTTGAAAATCTATGCATTAAAATAATATTTTACATCACATATATTTATTACTTACACAAAAATAATAAAAATGTTGAGTTTTGCCTTTAATACAAATTATATTACATACTTCTAGCACTTGCACTTCTAAATTGACAAGAAAACCCAAAAAGTCAAATTATCTTTAGATTAAAGTTGTGAATGGGTCAGGTTGAACCTGATAAAACATTTTCTTTAATCCTAACCTTATAAAATATATTTTTTTGAGTCAGCAACATAACCTAAATGCCCCAAACTGACATGAAAAATGTTAAAATGCTATATTTTAATGCAATTAAAGAAAAACAATCAACAATCAGGTCTTTAATATTAATTTTATTTTTTATGAAGAAAAATGAATACATGAATACACGCATTCAGATTAATATATAAATTTTTCACCTCAAAAAATAGTCTGGTCATCCTTTTGGAAATTTAGATATACATCAGAAGATCTTTATAATGAAAACCTAAACTCTGTTTCACCTCAAGTTGGCAGCATTGGGAAAGGTAGAAACTGTAACATTCTGCTTGAAAAAATAGTTCTCGTTTATTTTTTAATCATAAATGGCTAAAATGCATAGAAATTTATAAAATAATGTTTATAAATTATAGAATTCATGATTTTAAAGCTTATATTTAAGGTAATTCATATGTTAAAAGTATTTAAATAAAAAATAATTTGTTTCTAAAGCGAACGTATAAAGTAAAAATTTTGACGTAAAGAACTTTCCTTTAGCGAGGAACGGATCTTCAAGGCTAAAATATCTGGCGCGTTTTTTAAGCTTCTGCGCCAATTCCAGCGTGCTGTCGCTTTTACTCCGCGCATTCATTCTGTCATTGTTCATATGAATAGTTATCACACTTGCTTATTGTTTTTACTTTACTTTTTAACGTGTTCATATTTTCTATCTTACTGTAAATTTGTTATAATTATTGTAAAATAATTTTTATATAATTTAATATTTATGTGAATCGCCAAACTTATTTGGACTATTGAATGTCTGATAATACATTATCTCCATCTACGTTTTACACACTTTCAAGGAGGGTATAGTCTATCAAAAGTGGAGATCGCAGAAATATATTAAATGCTTATTCACGAGTTCATCAAGAAAATCTCCAAAATTCAATAAATGAAATCGTAAAGGAAGTTTCCCAACTTACAGGTGTTTGGAAAAAAAAAAAACAGCTTTTTGTTAGAAAAAATAAGTTGAAAATTGCATGTTAAACTCTATTTAACGATCCCAAGGTGCTCAGAGCTTTTACTATATTTGAATATTACAGAATATAGATTTGTTCATTTTTTTGTGTAAAACATGGAAATGGTATTAGAGATACAATTGTTGATTGATTTTCATAGTGGCATTGAAACGTAATTTACTTTCTTTACATTTCGAGTTCAGGTCGGGTTACGGGTTAAATATTGCAGGTTTGGGTCGGGTTGCGGGTTGCCGAAAATTATTTTTGCGGGTTCGGGTCGGGTTATCGAAAATTATTTTTGCGGGTTCGGGTCGGGTTATCGAAAATTATTTTTGCGGGTTCGGGTCGGGTTGCGGGTTGACTTAAAATGAAATTTGCGGTTCGGGTCGGGTTTTGGAACTATAGTGCTCACTTTGTATTTTTCTAAATGTCTCACTTTTATTTTCTCGCCACGTATACTTCTAACATTTTAATAGAATAACGATAAAAAAATGAAATACATACATCTCTGAAGGTTGGTGCTACATCAAGTGGGAAAAAAAGGAACAATATAAAACAAAATTTTTAAGTCAATTCCTACTTTTTAATCACAAATATATAAAATAAACCCGTGCAGCATTAATGTCCCACGTTATCTTTATTGAAAATTATTTTATAATCATCGTTGCGGTATTTTATTTCTGTAGCATCACTCATTTGAGATAAATCTTTCATTTCATTTATGAAAACAATGGGAGGAATTTTTTTCTCCCATTTAAAACTAAAATTAATTAATTAAATTTAATGAATTAATTAATATTTGAGAAAAATGTATTAACATAAAGTGTCATCCACTAGAAGTTAAAAAAAAATTATTTGAACTTGAGTGGATGAATAGAAAATATTTTATTAACGATTGAAAATTTGAACAAGATATATATATGGAGAGTGTGAGCTAATAGTAGGAATTTAAAAAGAAAAGAAAAGTAGAATTAATAGTTACATTTTTTTTTTCACTTTAAAAACTTGGGAATGTCGTGAAAAGTACTTTTGAATTATACTCAATATATTTCTCTTTCAATAACATCTCAGTCTCAGTATTTCAGATCCACTTGTCTATGCAACGATTCCCAGTTTAGAAATTCAACACTGGGAGGCTTTTAAGATTTTTTTTGTAATTTCCTAAAAGTCTTACCTATTTTTTTTTTTTTTTTTTTTACCTCTCCTCTTATACTATCTTATACTTCTGACATTTTAACAGAATAGCAATAAAAGAAAATTTTTATTTGAAAAGGATTTGCATTTCTGAAGATTGATCCAACATCAAGTGTCCAATAATAATAATAATAAACAAATAAATAAAGTAGAATTGATAATTCAATTTTTTATCATTTCCAAAACTTAGCAAAGTCATGAAAAGTACTTTTGAATGCAATTTATCTTGCTCAATATATTTCTCGTGAGACGGACCTTTTCCAAATTTCTGTAAATGGTTGGGTATGAATAACAAATTTTCTGTTTAAATTAAATTTTCAGTGACATTAAAATCACGAAACGTTGTCATGAAAAAGTATTTAGCGTTAATACTTATTTCTGTGAGAGAGTTTTTTAAATATGAAAATTAATTTTGAAACAATTTTTCAATGTTATTAACAATTTCAAAATGTTAATGAAATTTTTTTAATTTTCTGCGGCGCACTTTTATCGATCTTGGATTTCAATTCGTGGGGCTCATCTCGAATGTATATTGTAAACCACGGGGGAAGATATATCTTTCTCTGTGTTGTAAACTTACAACTACACTAAAGTCAGGTTTTGAATTGTTGCTATGTGTTTCAAGCAGAAATTGCTATTCTTTTACCTGCTTTCTTTTTTCATGATCTATCCCAATGGCAGGTTTAAGTGATTATTTTAAAAGATAATGCTATATTATCAATCGTGTTAACTATCTATTGAAGTTAAATTTTTTCATTTAGATTTTCAGGCATTAGTATTTTATTAACTCGATTTTAATATTTAAAGAAAAAAAAAAAAAAAAGATGTAGTATTACACTAAATACTTTTAGGCAAACTTTTATTATTCTGCCACAATATTATGTTTCTAACTTTTTTTTTTTTTCATTAAATATACGGTAATTTAATATAAAATAGCTTTAATATGAATTTTTTTAAAAAAACAGTAAAAATAAGAAAATAATAATAATGTAATTCATTATTTTAAACTTTCTGATTTTTGCACATGCATTATTTTTTTTTCGCCAAAGTGGCGATTTTTTTAAAAATTAGTAATCTCCTGCTCTTACAGCAAACCCTGGTTTTTATGACAACGGCTGTGATTCGGCCAACGCAGCATTAACAGTGCTGCCAAGTTAAAGTGAAA
The DNA here is from genome assembly GCA_963931845.1 of Maratus michaelseni. Lineage (NCBI taxonomy): Eukaryota > Metazoa > Arthropoda > Arachnida > Araneae > Salticidae > Maratus > Maratus michaelseni. Next base: position 157,771,141 of record OZ007594.1, on the reverse strand, counting down.
CGGAGTATAAATATGCAAGGTAGTGCTTTATATAAAATTTTCTGTTATATAGATCACATTTCACGCATTGTTAAATTTACCTCGTAAACAAGGACAAATATGTCTGAAACATATCAAAATACAGTCTTTATACTGCATTTCTTGGGACCAGAAGTTGTACAGAATTATAAATTTTTGCATAATATAAATCATTTCACACATTGTTAAATTTATAAACATGATCCAAATATGCCTGGACCAAATCATTTATTATATTACTCATTTTCTAAAAAGTTTATCGTAATAACAGCAATTTTTTCATGAACAGCTCTGAATTAAGATAAAGTTGAATTAATGTATCAAATTTAGTGCTCTAGAGAGTAGCCATTTATTACAATGTGGGAATGCAGGTGCTTCCTAACTAAAAAATTCATTGTTTACATCTGAAAAGTTGTGTGTTATACAGAAAATTGCATTGTATACAATAGTGTTATAAAGATCTTCTACTGTAATTTAACCCAACCCATATGAACAGAAACCCAACTCAGAAGTACAGGGTGATAATAAAAAAAACTATCCCGACATTTGGGCCCCTAACTATCATACCATTCACAGAAACTGAATGAAATTTTGGCAAAAGGTATTTTGAGGTATGTGCTCAAGAATGATATGGAAAACAACAGTGTCACTCAAACAGTTACGGTTACAGTGAGAAATTTTCGAAAAAATCAAATGGCAACACCCAGTTTTTTGTATTGAAATGTGATCTCCATTGTGAAAAACCCTAAATAGCGTTGGAACGGCAACTGTAGCATGAAAATCACCGGAACTAGGCAAGGAAAAAGTAAAAAGGACTTTGCCGTGCACCAGAGCATTAATTTTCGTTTCATTTATGTCACACCGTTTCTTTGGCTGACATCCCAGCCTGATTAGTTCTCCACAAAACGAGAAGAAGAAACCAAGAAACACAAATTTCGGGTTCTACGTAAGACACAGTCCTGACTGACGCCGTCACGCTAGGTGAAGGAAAAGGCACTGCGAAATGCAAGCCGCGTATGTTCCTTTCTGCCATTCTGAACAAGATGCCGCTTTCAGGAAAAGAACGTGGGGAAATCGTAAAGATTTATTACCTGAATGGACAAAATGCCGCAGAGACATTGCATGTTTACCGCAGAAACCATGGATTACGGTGAGGCCGCCCGTGCACTGTCAAAGCTGTACGGGACTTGATTCATAAATTTGAAGAAACTGGTTGCACATGCAATCGACCTCGGTCTGGACAACCTTCCGTTCCTATGGAAGCTGTTGCAGCAGTCCATCAGACGATAAGCACAGTTCATCCCGCAACTGCACACGGTGTTTCACATGTTCTGGATCTGCCGAATTCAACTGTACGCAAGATTCTGCGCTCTGTTCTAAATATGTTTCCATATCGATTCCAGCGTGTCCAGGTGTTTGAAGAGGGAGACTATCAATTACGTATTGGATTTTGCAAATCAATTCCTTATCCGGTACAATGAAGATAGCAATTGGCCTTTACGCATTCTGTGGACAGATGAGGCGCATTTCTCGTTAACTGGTAACGTGAATTCGAAAAAATGTGTGCACTGGGCAGAGAATAATGCACATGATGTGCATGCCCGTCCATTACACGAGGAAAAAGTGACTGTGTGGTGTGTTTTAACGAGTATGTTCATCCTAGTCCCTTACTTTTTTGAAGAAGTTACTGCTGGTGATCTGCAAACGTATACAGTAACGAGTGCTCGCTATCTGGACATGTTAACTCATTACGCAATTCCCGCATTGCAACGGCAAAATGCTCTATCTGAAGTTGTGTGGATGCAAGATGACGTTCCCCCATCCCCCACATGTTGGGTCTTCAGTCAAACAAGGTCTTAACTCAACAGTTTGGTGACAGAGTTATCTCCCATCATTTCCCGTTTCCGTGGCCACCAAGGTCTCCTGATCTGACACCAATGGATTTCTGGCTGTGGGGATATCTGAAATCCAAAGTGTATCAGTTTCGTCCTCAAACTGCATCTGATTTGAAAGATGCCATCAGAACTGCGATTCAAGAGATTCCTATTGTTATGATACGTGCTGTAGTGCTATCCACCATCGCATGCAAAGTGTCATCGTGTGTGAAGGAGGTCATGTGGAAAATTTGTGAAACACAATAAAATGCTTTATTTTATGCTGCTTCTCTGTCCTTATTGATTGTCCTCACTTTTAGCCTATCTACCGCCGGTGATTTTCATGCTACAGTTGCCGTTTCAACGCTATTTAGGGTTTTTCACAATGGAGATTACATTCCAATACAAAAAACTGGGTGTTGCCATTTGATTTTTTCGAAATTTTCTCACTGTAACCATAACTGTTTGAGTGACACTGTTGTTTTCCATATCATTCTTGAGCACATACCCAAAATACCTTTTGTCAAAATTTCATTCAGTTTCTGTGAATGGTATGATAGTTAGGGGCCCAAACGTCGGGATAGTTTTTTTAATAATCACCCTGTATTATACCTAATATGAACTTTGGCAAAAACATTTCACCTTGACCTGAATAACAGGTCAGATTTGGGTAAAATCAAATTATCTGATTTGACGAAGGGCTCAACTACAGACCCAGAGATCCTACATCTATTTTTATTGTTTTATTATTATCATAGATAACGCAAAAAATTTACTTATGGTATGATTGGATGCAACTAGTTTTAAATGGCTACGTCATAAAGAGCTAAAGAACACAAATCACATTCATGTGACACTAAGTTCAGATAAAATAGAGTGTAAACATATACTATGTGACACTGAGTTCAGATAAGATAGAGTGTAAACATATATGTGATATTGGTATTAAAAATGTATTATTATCTATTTGCCAAGCAAGAATTAAAGAACATAAAAAAGAATTGCATGATATTTACATAATACACATTCAAAAATAAAAATATACAAACAAACAAAAGTTTTCAAACCTGACAATCTCTGTTACAAAAGTACACAAAGGAACACTGACTACACCGTTTAATTTCCTTGTTTCTGAAAAAAAAAAAAAATAAATAAATAAATAAAATAAATAAATAAAAATAAATATGTTTTAAACTTTTGGATTAAGTGGCAGAGCATTAAATTCCACAGTAGAATATTTTTCATAGACATAATCCTTTAATGACATAAGCACACAACAGTTACAATAGACATAAAAATATTTAACACAGAGGTTTTACAGAAAATTATGATTTCTTACTTTCTTCTATCTCAGGGGTAGTACTAGCCCAGGAGATATTTCAGGACACATTTTCTTGAAAACTGAACCGAAAAAACCCTTAACTCCCTCTTCAATACATTTTATTATCATAAATAGTACACTATATACACAATTGTTTTGTTGTAAAAGTATACATTTAAAAGAAAAGTAATTTTACCAGAACTCTTTGACCAAGCTGCTAAAAAACTGCAATTTTTGCATTACTGAAAGACAGAAATCTCTACTTTTTTTTCTTCACTGATCATCGACGAAAATTGCAAAAGATTTTCTTTTTTATAACTGACTGGTAAAAATTGTGATTTTTTGTGACTGACAGACGAAAATAGCAATTTTTTTTTTTTTTTATGACTAATCGATAAAAATTGTGATTTTTGGTAATTGATCACCAAAAATCGTGATTTTTTTTGCGCAAATCGACAAAAATCACTATTTTTAACGATAGACTGAAGAAAATTGCGACTTTCGTGATCGTTTTGCATCAGTAAAAAGGTACACTAAAGGCACACCATGATTTCAAATGCCGATACAGCACGAAACTCGTAAAATTTCAGGAATATTAAGACAGACTACCATATTTTAGGACATTTCAGGACGTTTTTATTTTTTTCAGGAATTTCAGGACAAGTACTACCCCTGCTATCTATACCAGAAGAAAGTATAGTTGAGCCCGCTTACTGCGAGATTGAATGTAGCAAAAAATCAGTTAATTCGATTTTTTTCTGTTCCGTTGGATCTCCAATATTTTAATAATGTTAAAGAGATCACTTAGAACGAAAAACAGAAAACGTCATTGTCAGATATTGCGAAGTTTTCTGTTCGAGTAAAAAAAACTAAGACTTAACGATTTTATTGCCTGTGTGAAAGAAAAAATGTGATATTGGAAGAACAATAGATTGAGAAATTCAGGGAGGGATCCCTGCTTTTTCTTGGAATGTGGAGTTAGGCATCTAAATGAAAATGTGATATCAGAAGAAGAAATGTTTGAGAAAGGGAGGGATGGATCCATGAATTTTCTTGTAATGTGGAGTGGGGCACCGTTGTTGAGAATTTCACCCCAGATAATGAAATTACATTTAACCCTTTAACGGGCGGTGGTCACAAAAAAGGACACCTAATTTTAATTCCAAAACTGACAAATGGCACCAAGAATATTTAATTAAAATTTTCCTTTTGTTAATTACCGGAAAATGAGCAAGTTTTTTTTTTTCTAATGAATTCGTTTGTACTTTCTGGTGTCAGTCCATTATTTCATCATTTTACAAACAGACTTACTCCGCGCCGGAAAGGGTTAAAGGGTCATTTTGACATAGCAATTTTAAGTGTCAGGATTGCAGTCACTGAGATGTTTAGTTGCTTTTCGTTAAGGACGGAGAAGTGAGCTTTTTTAAGTGTGTTTAAACTATGGCAGGGGAAAAGATAAAGTGTTTGTCGTTAGAAACTAAAATCACAAAGGATAAGGCTGGTGGAGGAAAGTCGATTGAAAAAGTGTGAAATCGCAAAGAAATTCGGATTCCAGATAATTCTTTATCGACAATTTTAAAGAATAAAAGTGAATTGTTAAAGAAAATATAACGAAAGTTATAGTGTCTCCGACAGAAAGCGGTTTCGTTATTCAATGTATGATGATGTAGAAAAATGCCTTGTTAAGTGGTTTATGTCAGTAAGAGCGACCTATTTTGAAGGAAAAAGCGATGCAATTTGCTAACAGTTTAGGAAAAAAAGTGTTGTGGGCAATGCATGGCTACTATGCTTTAAGGATTGCCATGCAATTGTTTTTAAAAGTGTAAATGGAGGAAGTGCACAAGTAGAAAACTCAGTAATCGAAGAATGGTTGAAAAGTAAAGAAATTTTAAAATCTCAGATGTTTAAAAGGCTGATGAGACAGGACTTTTTTTATCAACTTTTACCAGAACACACATTTGCATTGAAAGGAGAAAGCTGTACTGGTGAAAAACATTCCAAAGTCAGACCAACTGCATCTTTTTGCTGTAATATGGATGGGTCGGATAAGAGGAAAATTTTGGTTATCCGAAAACCTAAGAACACTCGCTGTCTCAAAAATGTTGAATTACCCGTAGAATACTGGAATAATCAAAAGTCATGGATGACTTGTGTAAGATTTTAGTAAATGGTTGTAAGAATTTTATAACTTGTCAAAGCAAGATAGACCCTTTTTACTTTTAATTGATAACGGCAGGGCCCATAACACAAACATTCATCTTTAAAACATTACTCTATACCATTTTCCAATGAATGTCATATTCAAAATTCAACCTCTAGATATGATATAGGAATAATAAAATGCATCAAAGGAAAATGCAGAATGAAGATAATCTAACAACTTTTGTTGAACCTTGAATTGAATCAGAGGTTTGTTGCTGATGTGAAAATTGCAAGTGAATTTTTAGCAGAAGATGTGTGGCACTCTATCAAACCCAAATACCATTCAAAATTGTTGGAAACATGCGAGATTTCTCAATGGACAAAAAAAACTTCGATTTCTCTTCAGAAACTGATCCTGAAGACAGTTTTCTTTGGGATAGACTGAATAAAACAGAAATGTAACTAACAATATTACATTGATGGATTATATTATCAGCAATAACAACCTAGAAATAGAAGATCAAGAAACAGATGAAAACATCATTTCTGAAGTTCTTAATCCATCTGAATCTGATGAATCCAAAGATGGAATTGGAAAGCAAAGAATCAGTGTCATCAAAATATGCTGTGCAGAGTCTAAAAACTTACAAGTATATTTTGAAGGATGTAATATTGACTGCAAAGATCATTTATATGCGATTGAAAAATAATTGTGTAAATTAATTTTAAATTCAGCCGTTAAAAAAAAAAATTACTGATTTTTTTTCCCAAAATATAATAAAAGTTTAAAAACAAATGGATTATATTCTCGAGAAAAAAAAGGTAAGTCTCTTTCTGTCATTTTTTCCTATTTTTTTTTGGTGTATCGGCTATTACGAATATTAGTTATAGCAAAGGTTTTTCAAAGACCCGTCAACTTCGTAATATGCAAGCTCGACTGTATTGGATTTGTGAAAAATTTTTAGTTCCGGTTTTTGACGGATTTATACAATTTAGAAATCCCAAACACGATTTGACTGTTTTTAGAAAATGTCTTTCTATGAGTCTCTATGTCACACAAATTTTGTGGGTGCTCTATCTCAAGAATTAATGGACAGAATTTAATCAAATTTTAGATTCAGTTACACCTTGACATAAATTGGTGCTGATTGCATTTGGATGTATATCGCCTAACAGGTGACACTGCTATAATGAATTTTTTATGATTTCCATGATAGCTGTATCTCAAGAACCTAATGCATGGAATTTAATCAAACCTCCGATTCAGTTAGGCCTTGACATAAATTGGTGCTGAATAAGTTTGGATAAATATCAGTCAACAAGTGACATTGTTATACTGCATTTTTCATGATTTCTGTGATAGCTATACCTCAAGATGCATGGGATTTAATCAAACTTTAGATTCAGTTAGACCTTGACATAAATTGTTGCTGATTAGGTTTGGGTATATATCGCCCTAGAGGTAGTGCTGCTATAGTGTATTTTTCATTATATTATGCATTTATATATTTAAAAAACCCTATTGTATACCTCAATCTAATTTCTTTTACTGTTTAAATCATTTAATTAATTTGATTTATATAGAAGAAAGTATTGTTATGGCCACAACATACTAGTTCTTAAAAGGCATCTGATTTAAAATCACCGATTTTAATCATCTGATTAAAATCTTTGACACCGTAACTTATACTATTATTAAATGTGACATTCTGTTATTAGAAAAAGTTCTTTAAACTTTCTTTTCAATAATATGTTATATAAAGATCATTTTTTTATTCAGCTGTACACAATAATGCACTTTTGTTAATAACATTAAAAATGTCTAATTTTGATTACATTTAACAGTTATTACCATTTTACTACTTTATGTGCCTGTATGTATGTATTTTAAACTAATTTATGTGCCTAGTGGCCCTTACAAACCCTTTCGATTACTTTTCTCTCAAAATACGTCAATCGGTCATAGGGAAAAAAATTGTGAATTTCGTCAGTCGGCCAAGGGAGGAAGGAGAGGGGGATAGAAAATTTGTCAATTGGTCACGATGGGGGAGGGGGGGAAATCGAGAAATTTGTTCATTGTCTGTGAAAAAAACAATTAAGAAATTAGTTGATCAATTGGCAGAAAAAAATATCTTCCATCCATTGCAGAAAAAAAATCGCGAATTTTTTTCAATTGAATGTGGGAAAAATATGATGAATTTTGTCAATCTGTCGCAAGATAAAACCAAAACATTTTCCAATCAATCTCGAAAAATAATCAAAATAAAACAATCAGTCACAAGGAAAAATTTAGTCAATCACGGGAAAAAAATTTGTAAATTTAGTCATTCGGTCTCTGAAAATATCGGAAAATTATCAGTTGGTTATGTGATAAAAGATTGGAAAATTCATCAGTTGGCTGCATGAAAAAATAATAATAAAATTCGTCCAGCTGTTGCATGAAAAAAAAAAAAATCCTGAGAGTTTCACCAGTAAGTCACAGGGACAAATCCAAAAACTTGATGTGTCCCCAATTGATCGTATGAAAAAATATTGGAAAATTTATCGATTGGTCAAAGGAAAATATTGTGAAATTCGTCAAGTCATTGTGAGCAGAGCCTTACGAATTAGACAAAATCTGGTAGCCAGCAAAAAAAAATTCTAGTCGCCAGAAAAAAATATTTATCATCCCCCCCCCCCCCCACCTGCCCGTTGTCATTTATTTTCAAAAAGTAATTTTTTTTTTTTTTTTTAAATTAAGTTTGAAAAAAATAATAACAAACATAGTTTAGAATTATTAGTTACATAGTATAGACTAGTACATAATTTAGAAAGATGATATAAACTAAGTTTTCTAATGAAACTTTTCAAAATCATATATCTCTGAAAAAAAATAAATACTGTAAAGGCTGAATTAACTGGTATGATCGGAAAATATTGATTGAATAATGCTTCAAATGTCTGAATAGTTGAGTGCTACATAATCTATATTTGATGAAGGGGGGCATCGATGAAATAGTGAAGCAGAAAACGATTTTTTGTCTACATTCCTATCGAAATCAGTAAAATAATTCTGATTTTATTATTTTAAAATTTGCATTCAATGAACTTATTTTTGTCAAATTAAAAATAAAAGTTAAAAATATTTTTTGTTTGAATAAAATTTTTAAGTTTATTCCTTAAAATTTTGCAACATCTTCTGAGAACTTTAATTTAACATTGAGACTAAGATATGTAACAGATGCTGTTCTTGATAGAAATTGTAAGCAAGTAACATATTAATTGTAAAAAAATAAGCTTATTTATGTACATTAGCGATCTTGAATAATAAAATTTTTTTGTTCTTATAAAATAAATCCCAATATGAGAAATTTCAAAACTAATTACTTTTGCAGAGTAACTCAAGAGTTTATATGTAATATGTACTGCTAAAAGAAACCATTCTCCCACGTTCATATTACGTAATCAGAATCATAGGGATGAGAGAAAACTGCCGTTTGTGCTAGGAGTATTGTGCTCTTTTCTTAGGTCAATTTTGTACAAAAAAAAAAAAAAAAAAAAAAAGACATTAAATATCTTGATTACTATATAAAAAAAGTTGGTCACCAGTGGCGACCGCATCTGTCAAGCCTTGATTGCTGGAAAATATCACGAAATTCGCCAATCGTCAGGGGAAAATATCACAAAATTTTACTGATAAAAAGTTACTCTAAACAAACCAGTTAAAAATGTGTTTTGAACAGGGCACAAGAGTCCCTTTTTTGAGAACAATGTCCCCTTTTTTATTAAATTCCTGCCTGGTGGCATTTTATTAAATTCCTAATCACGGGAACATAAGTGTTCTTATTCTTTTTTTTCATTTTTGGAATAACTCTTTTTCTCTTACTTTAAAACAAAATTTTCTTTATCTGTGATGATTTTTAACAAATAATAATAAACCTAATAAAGTTTATTTTTTTCAAGTAACCTAAAATAATTAAACATTAAGAAAAAACTATGGTTGAGTGTAAGAGTAAGGAATATGTTTAACACAAAATGTCCCCCAAAAAAGCTTGTCCCTTCCTAAATTCCATACTACTAGCGTCCACGCTACGAATGAACAAGCCACCACAAAGAAAGCTATATGTTTAAGTTTGTCTGAATTTATACCTTACTACAGTACCGAAATTGAATAAACAAAGTATCATTATAATTGTAAGAATCCAGCTAAATCATAGGGTATTGGTAAAGGACATCATGAAAAAAATCAACATAACGGACACTAAAGAAAAAAAAAAAGGTGTTATTTAACGATAAATGTATTAAATGAAAGATTTTCTCAAGACGATTACAAAATAAAATTTATAGACAAATAAATGAATTTTTAAAAAATAGACTCCAATTTCACAATCCGCAGTGTATAGCCTATGTTCATTTATTCCTTACACAAGAGCTCCTGTTAATGAGAAATCAAGGTAAAGTAATTCTACTCAACTTCTATTTATTTAGCTTTTCAAATAATAAAGTGCATTCCATGGTCACCAGCAAGAGCCTTTGCCCCTTCCTGGTTTTCAAATAAAAGAAAGAAAAAACTTCTTTAATCAATGAATGATTTTGAAAAAAAGGTAACATTTACTTGTTTTGCTTAAAAATAATAAATCACTAAAAGAAAAACTGCACTTGGGCATAAATCTGTAGATATTAAAAAAACAGGATTTAGCTCAAAACAGGGGTCAGAAGTAGTGGGCTACAAGTAACAAAACTACTGTAGCTGCTACTTTTTACAGTAGTTTGTAGTGTAGATTGCTACATTTTTAATAATGTAGTGTAGCGAGTAGCGCGATACAAAAAATCTGTAGTTTGTAGCGAGAACCGATGCTACTTTTACCGCTACTTCAGGGTGGGAAATGTACCATTCTGCAAATCACGTTGCTGAAATTTGCTTCTTTTGTGCAAAAATTGTTCTGTTCAACAATTTGCAAATCTCAGCTGCAGCGTATAACAACGTATCGCATACAGTGATATATTTTCCCCATTGACACTTGCTGCTAAAATCAAGTACTAAACCACCAAATGAATTAATTTTCTTTCTGGCAACACTTGTCTATTTCCTCATCATTATGCCCATGTCTTAACGCCAGTTTCTTAATATTCGGAATTTCGTGATTTATAGATTTATTTATTATTTGCATCTAGAGTTGTTTTTCTGTAATATTCTAGATTATAATCTCTCTCATAATTTTGCTAAGAAATTTAATGTGTGTATAAATTAACATTTTGGAGACAAACACAAAACACTTTCTTGTATGTTATCTTTTCTAATGCCCTCGATTAAGTTGCATTTATTTAATTAGTATATCCTGGCAGATGCGATATAACGAGGGGTCATTTTATTACTTAATTTGTGTCTTCAATTTCTAGTGTAAACGGAACCCTTTAACAAAATCTGAAAGTTGCGAAGTAGTGACTACTTTTGAAAAGTACTTTAGTCGCTATCTTTTAAAACAAGTAGTTATAGTTTGCTACAATAAAAAGGTAGTTTTTCCGACCTCTGGCTCAAATTTATCCCCAAAAAATCTTACACCTCTGTAGATTTCATTCTTCCAGTACTCATGGTGCATATTATTTCACATAAGAATAAAGATTCTTGGTATACCGAATAGAAATCCCTTCCGGATTAAGCAAAGTTTGACTCAGCATAATCAGATTCCAGAAAAGTCTCTTTTTTTCTTTTTAAATGTAGTTTTAGTTAAATTTTCAGCAGTTTTTTTTTTCTTAATATCTGCTATAATTTTCAGTTTTTTAAATTCTATTATTACAAAATACTTATTATGCAATGTCCAAAGTGTATATTTCACTAATAAATAATCCCTAATGGTGAATGAAACAGTGTGTCATCATGACACAATTATATATTTTGACGTTATTTTTTATTAGTGAAAGCTTTCCACTAAGTGTTTCTTTCAGTCTATATATCCTGCATGCAGGGGGGAGGGGAGATTTTAGAAAATATGTGTGGCCATAGTAAGAATTGAAATAATTTAAACTTTTTTTTTCATCAGGGGAGACCTGAATTTTCAATTTCCAACCACGTTTAAGATGATATTTAAAAATATGAACATGAAAACAGAACTAAAAAGGATCTATCACAGGAGGTTCAAAAGTTGAAGAGGTGCCTGCACCACTGACGAAAAATCCTCATTTTCTTTTTCTTTTAGTGTTTAATTATTCCAAGTTGCTTGGAATAATTAAACACTAAAAGAAAAAGAAACTAAAGATTTGGAATGAAGTTCATTAATTGTACTGTTGCTTGATAATTTCACAGGAGCGAAGGGAGGAGGGGGAGGGGGAGGAGGTAGACGTGTGCCAGACAGGCCCTGTCTCCCATGAGATGTGCCTGAAAGAAACACTAATTTTGCTCAGAGCTTGATTATCACAAGGGCAAACGAGGGGGCTGTCCAGTGCCTCCAACTCTAAAATAGGTTCCCTAAACCCAAAATTCATTCTTTTTTTATGAGTAGAAATTTTGACTAAAAGCATGTTATAGGGGCTCCCAACTGAATACCCGCTTTGTCCCACCCACAGGGCATCATGTAGGGTTAGTTGGGCCCTGGTTCTGCCGTACTGAGTTAAGTCTCAACATCCTCTGTAATTTCAAGACTTGACAACTTTCAAAATCTTCGAGCATGCATTGCAACTCCAAATATTCTACTATGTTGCACTTGCATCTTTGGAGGAAAAGGTCTCTTCAGGGGTCATACCCTTTTTAACAAAGTTAATTCCAGGAGTTTTCAAGGAGTTTCAAAAAAATTTTCCAGGAGATTTACTTTGAGTTTTTACTACAACCTTGTTATCTTTTTTCAAGATGGTATATATACAGGGATGGGGTTGCTCCTCCTGAAATGTGAATCTTTAAAAATCTTACTAATTTTAAATTTTAAAATAGTAAAAAACCTTGGAAATATGAGACTCTTAAGAGAATGTTAATTTCTCACTATGGATTGCTAAGCTCCAGTTGATATGTATCTGAAGCAAAAATTAATTTAAAACTTTTTCTTTAAATCCCCTCAATAGTTTAATGTAAAATTCACTGCTAAGAATTAGAAGTTCCCAGTTTAATTTGATTTTGTTTTCCACATGAGCTCAATCATTCTTCTTTGCTGCCGGTTGCGTATGTTTACTGTGCAATACACTTTTCATGCCAGTTGCAGTGAACACTGCTCCGTGACAAAATAATTATATTTTCTGTAATTTTCCTTCAAAATCAATAAATTTTTAATGTTTAATATTCTCAAAATTATAGAGTAAAAAAAAATAATTAAAATATCATAGTTTTAATATTTTTCAGGAGTTATTATCATTATTTATTTCCAGTAATCACAAGTAAATTCCAGGAGTTTTAAGGGCCCTTGAAGAAAAAAATGGAATTCCAGGAGGCGTACGAACCTTGTCTCTTTAAATAAAATAAATAATAAATGAACCAAGCTACTTGAAAAATGTGTAGTTTGCTTTATTTTTATCTATTAAATATTCCACTTATAGTAGTTTAATAAAATATTTATTGAATGACTAATCGTATTGTTATTGTCTCTGTGCTGCAGTCATTTTAATAAGATTAATATTTACATACATGTTTTTAGTTACTAGATAAGCATACCTTTTCTGGTTTTTCATTTTTTGGCAATTTTTTTTACTCTAACACTTTTGACTATTTGCAGAAAAAGACAAACTCATATCCAGAAGACTTTGCTAGAAAAAAACTTTTCCAAAGTAGACTGTTTTTTATTTTTAAAGTTTCTTAATGGTTCTCATTTCCGTTATTTTTGTAAACTGGCCTGCTAGGGTCATCTGGGAGCCAGTCACAATTTTCCTGGTGTGGGATGCACATTTGAATAGCCGGAAGTGGTAGAATTCACCTGCCAAAGTTGAAATTAATTAGCATTCCGCAAGGGAAGGAGAATGGGGTGGTTCCTGGTTATGTTTCTCTTCCCAGACTGACAAAGCAACTAAAGCATTAATAGCTTAAAGGCACATTTTTATTCTCCTCAGATAAAGAACAGAAGCCGCTGCCTGCATGCAAAAATTCAGCACCCTTGAATTTTTTTTAAACACAAAGAAGAATCTCTCTTTGAGCGGGTTCCATCCTAGTTAAAGTATTAAAAAAAAACTCTCAGAATCTAACATCATCTTTATCAGTGCTCTTGTTTGTGGGTGCCCTTTCCGGAGGTTGGCCCCTTCGGCCAGGTGCCCCGTGCAGTGGCACACTTCGCACACCCCTTGGGCCAGCCCTGTCTAGAATACACCTATTTTATTAGATTCTGTAGCCAATAGTTGAGTTTAAATCAATAACTAATCTAAACACAATTACAAAAATTTGAAAGGAAAAGATGCTGTGTGATAGGGGTTTAAAAACAATTTCAGAATCAATGTTTTATGATTAATCTAACGCTTAACATTATTTTCATTTGGCTATAGTTTTTCCTTAATGGAAAACAATAAATTGCTAAGCTGATGTTTGTCAAAAGCCAGTGGAAACCCAGAGATAATGTGTTTAATTTACAAATTATGTTCAGCACCATAATGTGGAGTTTTTAACACTTCACTTTATGGAATTAAAAATGTATAATAGGGTAGATGTGCCAGTAATGGACACCCTTAAGGAATTTCTTTAAAAATTATTTTTTAATTAATAGTTATAATTATTATAGTCCACTTTTTTTAATATTATATTAATCTATCAACAATATTTAATCAATCTCATAGTCACATTTCCCAATGTGGATCAAAATTTAATTGTAAATAACAGAAATAAATCAAAACACCCTAAATTCCAGTAATGGGCCACCTCTCTTCCAGTAATGGGCCACATCTGTTCCAGTAATGGACACCCCACAAAAAAGAATAGGTAATTGATTTCATGATTGTATTTAAAACCAGAATTTAATGAAAGCATATTAATGATATAAAATAGTCATTTTCAAATAAATTTAACAATTAGGTTATCAATAATTAATAAAATATTTATGAGAATAATTCACGGTTTAAATTAATTATTATCATTCTCACAAGATCAATATTTTAATTATTTTAGATAGAAGGTTTAAAATACTAACTTTCAAAGAATTATATTTATCAAATTATTAAGTCGTTAGGTTTAGAAGGGTTGGTTTAACAAAAGAAAGATTTTTTTTTTAAGTGTCTTGAAGTACCAGTGCATGGAATCATTTATTTTTATTCTTAACAGTTAAACTTCCTTAAAACTGCTTTATCTATATATTACTTTTAGCAATTTGTAAAAAATATATCAAATAAATGAAAGTGTAGGTTGAATATTTTTTAAATACTAAATAAAAGTATTTCAAAATAAAATATCAGAACTGACATTTGAGCCCCTTGATCGGCAGATTTACTACTTTCATTGCTACTATAAATTTAATATTATAGGGATTTTTTATGTATGTAGTTCTTTTGTCAGAGCTGAATAATGAAACATTTAAGACAGAAAATAATAGATTTTTAAGAACTTGTGTGACTTAAAAGTTGTCTTTTTTTTTTTAATGGGAAGAGTGTGAACCCCATGAGCCCCTCATTTTCCCATGCCCTTAAAGATTATTCTCTGCTTCCTGATGGGTGTTGATTGCCACATTATAAAATATGCAAGGTACGGTTTACAAAAAAATAATTTGATAGCAATCTTAGGAAAAATTATTAATTACATGAAATTAACAAAAACAGCTATTTATATAAAAATAATATATTACATTCTGGTAAGTAAAATTTAAAATTAAATTTGACTACTTAGCTTTTCTGTTAAATAAAAAAAATGTATGCACTATGAACATTATTGAAAAAGCAATTTCAGTAATGTCCACATGGGGTGTCCATTACTGGAAATTGACTAATTAAGCCTTCCAGTAATGGACCATGGTCCTAAAACCTGAAAAATAAATGAAATTTTGTAAATTGCCATTAGTATGTAAAGTTCAAAGTTTTCTATTATTGTCTAAACAAAAACATGCAATTTTTTCAAGAAAATAAAGAAGATATCAATTGTTTAAGTGAAGCCAGCTCTTAGCTTGTTCATTAAGATTTTCACAGAAAATCTGTGGAACTGTGAAACATTATTTTCTGCCTCCTGATTGGTTTGATTAAGAGTGTCAACAATAACCCAGATTATAAAACAAGCAAGGAGGAATTATGAGAAAATATATAAAAGGCTAAATTTTTATTGGTTATTTTTTTATAAATCAAAAACTTTGAAAGTGGCCCATTACTGGAAGGGGGTCCATTACTGGCACATCTACCCTATATTGAGTTTATTATAGAGATATTTATTTTAGATAATTTTGATTCATCGATCAAACAGTCAAACTACCATATATGCTAATCAACTGATTTCTTTTTTTAGTAAATAACTTCACGAAATTACGATCTTACTATATTCGAAAAAAATAAGATCATAAAAAGGTAATAGGATAATTTGAAGTGAAATTAGCAATCGGTAATATTTATCATGGGGTAACAAATATTTCCTTACTAAGTATACAATTAAAATATAATATAAGATACAGAATGTACATACTCAAGAAAGCAATAATCACATCGCTTGCCCCGAACTTCGTTACTTAAAACATAAACATAAGGCTTAGACCTATAAATTAAATCGCCAGGTTCAAAACTTGACATGTAGCTTAAGTAATTACTTTAAGTTATTTGAAACGCGAAAAGTATTGAAAATTAAAAATCGTTTATACAATAAAAAAATATAAAACGGCTGATAGTTCAAAATACCGCCACAGCTTTACGCCAGAGTGATGAAAAATTCTGTTTGTTTACAAAACAACATAATAGTAACAGTTGTAGTTTATGAAAAGAAATTGATATTATTTTTATCTTAAGTTTTTTATTTCGTACAAAATAGATTTATTTTCAGTTAGAAACATTACTACTATTTTTTATATTTTAAATTATCAGAGAATAATTTGGTAATTATTATTATGATGACAAATGACAAAACTTTATTATAATTGTAACCGTGAGAAATGTTTCATCTTTCGTAGTGTTGCCTAGTAACAATGCTTCTCAAGTGATGAAAATGAAAATAGAAAATAGTGCCTTCTCCGTATCCGTGGAGCTATGCAAAGCCCTTATAAAATTATATAACAGCTTTGGATCTATGGGAAGAAAAAATTATTTTCATAGCTCCATGTCCTTGCCCCCTTGTCCTTCATAATAATCATAATATTACGTAAGCCATGCCTTTCATCTTCATGTGTATTTGTTTATGTTTGTAGTCGTTTTTATACAGATTGACACGTGATGCTGACTAATTTAGTTTAAGATAAATGATAGTGATCAGTATTTTATCTCATTTATTTTCTTACTCGTTTCGGATATCGAAGCAACTAACCGAAGAAGATGGATTTCCAGGGAATAAAAAATGATGTATGGCTTTGTTAAAATTTATATTTGAAGCTTTGCCCGAATTTCTATATTGCCTTTATCATGTCTTCTTTCTTCATTTCTTTTATTTTAAAAGTGTGGGGCATGAAAAATACATTAAGAGTTTTTTATACATATATAGTAGTATTCATTTCTTTTAAAGAGCAACTTAGAGTGAAATGTTAAATGACTTCTGTTAGATTATTATGCGATTTGAATAAATGAATAAGAATTGATGATTAAACAAAATGTATTAAAGTTCATAAATAATATTCAAACATACTATTTATTTTTCTCCAGTATTCTACAATAAAATACAAAAAAGAAAAAAACATTTAAGTTGGAAAGTCAGTACAAAAATTTTTTTTATAAGGACTATTTGTAAATATTTAGGAAAATTAGATCTTATGTTTTAAAGCTTGTAAACACTTTAGCACATCCTATGAATGTATTTTTCAAATTTGCAGCCACAAAATTCAAATGGAATCAGATTCCATTGTGTGGTGTCTGGGGCAAAAGGTTAATAGCTAGAGCATTTTATTATATGCAGAAAATAAACTTACACCATTTGGAGAAAAATAGCAAATTTTGGCAGTTTTCTTTTTTCATTTATAATTCAGCATTTTCTTTAGCTGTTAGATTTATGTGCAAGGTCTAAGTCTAAAGTATTTTGGTACTGACGTATTATCCATACCAGGAAAGCACACCATGCCAACAAAAGCAGTAATAATTACAATAACCCTTATTTTCTTTTCTTTCTATATTGTAAACTGTTGTGTATTGACTCTATGAACATATTAATTGACTTCTACTGTTCTGTATTGCCTCCATGGGCTAATGTAAAAAGCTCTTGGGTTTGAGAGTTCTTCTCTAAAAGTTTCAGTTTAGCTTCTGTATCTTGCTATGTAATGTTATTGTTCTGTCCGTGCAACTTAGTTAAATTAAAATGATGTTGCAACCGATTAATTCTTATTCTGTGTGACTCCATTATTGAGAGTATTTAATACTGGCGACGAGCGTGAACAAATGGATTCATTTTTATGAAGTAATGCTTTCTTATTTAGTTTTTCTGAACTGAACTATTTTAGTTTCGATTCGTTCTTTCATTCTCAAGAGCATAATAATGTCTCTCGGTAAACTCGAAGAATTTCATATAGGAAAAACTAACTGGACTGAATACAGGGAGCGCTTAGGATTCTATTTTGCAGCAAATGGAATTGAAGACGACGTTAAAAAGCGTGCTATTTTTCTTAGCGTAGCCGGCCCGACATTGTATTCTTTGATACGTTCGTTGTGTACTCCGAATGCCCCGGATGCTGTGACTTTTCCGAATTTGTTAATGACCTTGGATGGACATTTTTCGCCGAAGCCATCTGAAATTCTGTGTCGATTCAAGTTTCATAAAAGGGACCAGCGACCAAACGAAAATATTGCGGATTTCGTTGCAGAACTCCGGAAACTGTCCGAGAATTGTAATTTCGGGACTCAGTTGGATTCCATGCTCCGCGACAGGCTGGTCTGCGGAATTCGAAATGAAGAAATTCAGCGTAAGTTATTGGCCGATCCAGCATTAACCCTCACTACAGCCATGGATATCGCTCTGGCAGGAGAAGCGGCGTTACGACAAGCATCTGAAATTCGAGGAAATTACAATGATTCTAATTACAAGCCTGTGAATTTGATTAAAGCGAAAGTGCACAATAGGTGTTCAAAGGAAAAGCTGAATGCGCAAAACAAAAAACCATGTCATAGGTGTGGGGTGCATCACCCTTTCGGGGAATGTAAATTTATAAAAGCTACATGTAATTATTGCAAAAAAATCGGTCACATAGCCAAGATGTGTAATTTGAAAAATTCCAAGAAGGGGATGTTAAATAATAATTCTAAAGTTCACGATATAGATTCAGGTAAGTCAATTATTGAGGATTGTTATGATTGTTTAAATAATATTAACGCTTTAAGTTCCGTAAATGACTACCCTCCTAATGATATAAGTGTAAAATTAAATGGCATCAGCCATAAAATGGAGATAGATTCTGGTTCTTTACATTCCATAATTAGTTCTAGCACTTATGCTAGATTATGGCCAGTAAATCCTCCTTCTTTACTGCCAATTTCAGATCAATATCTGAGAACTTGGAATTCTGAAATATTAAATGTAAATGGCTATTTTGACGTAAATGTGCAATATAATTCACAAGATGTTACCTTGCCTTTATTAGTTCTTGAGGGTAAGGGTAAATCCCTAATTGGTCGTAGTTGGTTTGATTCTTTGAAAATAAATATTAATGTTGGGGATTCTAATGTTCATAAAATTTGTGCTCCAACTTTAAATTCCATTCTATTAGAATTTAATGATATTTTCAGTGAAACTTTAGGTAATTTTAAGGGACCACCCATTTCAATTAAGATTGATGAAAATTGTACTCCTAAATATCTTAAAGCGCGTAATGTACCTTTTGCTTTAAGAAATAAAATAATTGATGAAATTCAAAATATGGTAAATAAAGGAATTCTTGAGCCAATTTCTTATTCAGATTGGGCTACACCGGTGGTTCCAGTTGTCAAAAAAGATGGTAGCATTCGTTTATGTGGTGATTATCGCAGTACTGTGAATCGGGCTGTGAAACAATTCAGCTACCCGCTGCCTACAGTTAAGGAGGTTTTAGCTACTATGACAGGTGGTACTGTTTTTTCCAAATTGGATCTGTCCGAAGCTTATTTACAACTTCCTGTGGATGAGCCTACTTCTAAAATTTTAACTTTAAATACAATTAAAGGTCTTTTTAGGGTAACTAGACTGCCATTTGGTATCTCAGTTGCTGTTTCAATTTTTCAGAAAAAAATTGAGGAAGTTCTGGCGGGAATAAGTGGAGTATTACCTTACTTGGATATTTTTATTAAGGGTAAAACTATGGATGATCACAATTTGAAATTAAAACAAGTTTTGGAACGTTTAAAATCATCAGGCATTCACCTTAAACGTGAAAAATGTGTCTTTGCGGTTCCCACAATAGAGTTATTGGGATTTCAGGTTACTAAAGATGGTATTAAACCCAGTTTAAATAAAGTTAAGGCCATCCACAAAGCTCCTAGTCCAAAAGATAAGACTGAACTTCAAGCTTTCTTAGGGTTATTAAATTTTTATTGTAGTTTTTTAAAAAATAGATCTTCTGTTTTGGAACCTTTGCATAGATTGCTAAGAAAAGATACAGTTTGGCGTTGGACGCCTACACACCAGAAAGCTTACGTCGCGGCTAAGAACTTATTAGTAGAAGATGCCATTTTGGCACATTATGATGAAAGCCTTCCCTTGATTGTCACTTGTGACGCTTCGTCTTATGGGGTAGGTGGTGTGTTAAGCCACATTTTACCCGACGGTAAGGAAACTCCCATAGCTTATCATTCCCGAACTCTAACAACAGCTGAGAGAAACTACAGCCAAACAGATCGCGAGGCTCTTTCAATAATTTCAGCGGTAAAGAAATTCAATCAATATTTGCAGGGTCGTAAGTTCAAAATTATTACAGACCATAAACCTCTGTTAGGCCTATTTAATCCAAATAAGCCTTTGGCCCAAATGATTTCTCCGCGAGTTCTTAGATGGGGTTTAATATTAGCAGCTTATAATTATGATTTAGAATATAGGAAGGGTAAGGACATAGCGAATGCAGATGCACTTAGTCGCTTACCTTTGAACACTCCTGATTTTGAAATTCCTGCTCAGGCTGATGTGCTATTATTAGAATTTTCCCCTGTCACTCAGCTCAACTCTAAATTGATTTCAGCGGCAACTAAAAAAGACCCAATACTTTCTAGAGTAGCTCTGATGATTATGAATGGTTGGCCTCCAAAAATAAAAGACGAGGAATTCAAACCATATTTCTACCGACGTAATGAATTGAGTGTTCATCAGAACTGTGTGCTGTGGGGTAGTAGGGTTGTTATCCCTAGCATTCTTCGAAAAGACGTTTTAAATCTTCTTCATAATGGCCATCCCGGAATAGTCAGAATGAAGGGACTGTCTCGAAGTTATGTCTGGTGGCCATGCATGGACAGTGAAATCGAAGTGACTGTAAAATCCTGTACTTTGTGCCAAGAAAACCAAAGAGCGCCTGCGAAAGCGCCCATCCATCCATGGGAATGGACAGATAGGCCCTGGTCTCGCCTGCATATTGATTTTGCTGGACCTTATCAAGGCAAAACATTTTTAATTGTAGTAGACTCTCATTCTAAGTGGTTAGAAGTATTTCCTGTGTCATCAATGTCTTCTTCTGCAGTTATAGACTTCCTTAGATTACTTTTTGCTACACATGGTCTTCCTGATAGTGTCGTGTCAGACAATGCGCAAGCCTTTAAGTCATCTGAATTTATCGAATTTCTCATTAAAAATCAAATTCGTCCAGTAAGGTCAGCGCCTTATCACCCTTCTTCAAACGGTCAAGCCGAACGTATGGTTGCCACCACCAAGCAAGCTTTAAAGCGAATAATCCAAGGAAATTGGAAAGCCCGCTTAGCACGATTTCTGTTTTCACAACACATTTTACCTTGTACAACTACAGGTAAATCACCGGCTGAAATCCTAATGAATAGACGGTTAACATCACTATTGGATAGGTTACATCCCGATTTAAACACAGAAATGAGGCACAAAAGCGAGAAGAAAATGGAAGAGGAAGGGAATAAAAGATTAAGAATTTTCAATGAAGATGATCCTGTTTACATTAGGAACTATTCTGACGGAACTCCATGGATTCCAGCTAAAATCCTGGAGCATACCGGTCCTGTTTCTTACAAGGCTGAAAGCTTAATTGACGGTAATATATCCAAACGTCATGTGGATCAGATTCGTGATCGTATGCCTGTTTCAAACACTTCTCTGGACACTGCTAAGACATCTACTTGCGTTCCCCCCCGTCACCGATGATTCCTTTGAGAATTCGTCTGCAGTTGTTCCCGAATCAACAACCTTGTGTGATGAACTAAGTCAACCTACGGCTTTGGTTCCTAATGGTGAAAGATCTGAACCTGAAGATCTACAGCCACCTGTTCGACGATCTCAACGAAATCGGAACACTCCCAAACATCTCAAGGACTTTGTGCTCAATTCTTAGAGGGGAGGAGTGTTGTGTATTGACTCTATGAACATATTAATTGACTTCTACTGTTCTGTATTGCCTCCATGGGCTAATGTAAAAAGCTCTTGGGTTTGAGAGTTCTTCTCTAAAAGTTTCAGTTTAGCTTCTGTATCTTGCTATGTAATGTTATTGTTCTGTCCGTGCAACTTAGTTAAATTAAAATGATGTTGCAACCGATTAATTCTTATTCTGTGTGACTCCATTACATAGTTTCCGTATTGAAGATAATCGCATAAGAAAAAAAAAAAATCATATTTTTATCATCTTGCATTAAGGGTCCTGTCCCATCGCACAAAAACACCCACTCTCTAATGTTAATCCTATGAGATAGTTATTTTACAAAGATAATGATAAAAATCAGTTTGAAAGAAGTTGATCAGTTTGAATTGTTATTGATGGGATAGTTAAAAAGAAATATTCCCTCTGATTCTGAAGTCTTGACATGGTCAGTCTGTATTAATAACAAAGAAGCTGTGGGATATCCCTTCTCTACCATCGCTTTCTGTTTGAAGTTTCTGTTTTCTGAATTACTGACAACAGAACTCGTATTTTTCTGCCATAATTGTACAATGTTATTTTAAAGGAAGAAGAATTGGGATTTTTGTGGATTTCTGGCAGTGGTTGGGTATAAAAACAAATTTGTTATTTTAAACAGATTTTCAGAGACATGAAAATCATGAAACGTCGTCATGGAAATGTATTTAGGATTAATTAACAAATCTACACATTCAAAAATTAATTTTTTAATGTGTAGTTTTTTAGTATCAAAATTGATTGTGGGGAATGGATTCTCCTCTTTTTTTCTCTTTAACTGGTCAAAATTCACAACTGATGGCCTGTCACTTCTGGGTTTGATTTCAAGGCTGAGATACCCTTCCTTAAAACATTTGGATTTATTTTGAACTGTCCAGACACTACTCTTGTCCTAGCCAGGGCCCTCGCTAAGAGGGGGGGGGAGCCTCCCCCACCAAACGTTCCCGGATGCTGTTACACTTGGCAAATTTGAAAACTTTTAGTTGGCAAATTTGTTTAAAACTTTAATAAAAACTACAATATACTTTCTATTTCTGATAGACTTGGCAAAAGTTATAAATCTAATAGGGAATATTATTAAACATTTTACAAATAAGAACTATAGGGCCATTCCATTCTGACGGGTGTGACATCCAGACAAAATTTTAAGAGTTTATATCTATATTTTGGGAAATAAATTAGCTAATAAATCCCTGAAAAGTATTTTAATTATGTTTTTCCATGCATATGCTTGGATAATTGAGCAAATATATAACTTCAATAGCTTTCAATATTTAAAAAACAAAAATTTTAAACTTGTGACGGGTGTGACTCTCTCGGGACAAGAGTTTTTACTTGCATATACATTTGTTAAAATTCCTGTGAATATTTAACTGTTTTATTATTAAAACAATTGTTTTCTAATGAAAGAGATTCAAATTAAACTTAATAAATAATTTTCATAATAAATTTTAATTATTTTAAGGTATAAGAATTTTTTTCCTGCTGTGACGGGTGTGACAAAGAAGTGACGGGTGTGACATTGTGCAAAGTGTACAATTTGAAAGTTGTTTACCAAAAAAATACAGTGATCAGTATAGACAGTAAACTCAACAATAGTAAATATACAAAAGAAATTTAATAAAACTAACATATTTATGCAGTTAGTTTAAAATTGGTAGTGCCCCCTACTCGTTATAAGTGATGGGGGGGGGGGGGGGGGGGGGGCTTTTTTTTTTACAATAGCAAAAAAATTTTTAATTGAGATTTCATCTTCCTCTGGCCAAATCCAGTGTGGCCCACTGGCTTGCATGTATTTTAAGCTTATTTCTTCCTTACGGAAGTTGATATTCAAGACATTAGCATAGTACAAGCTATTACGCTTTTTGCTACTGGACAGGGAAACCAAAAGATAATCACCAATATTTAAATCTGATATTTTCAAAATCTTTCTGGGGAGAAACTCAATTAGCCACTTCCCTCAGTGTTGATTTGGCAGTCTTTCCCATCAAAAGGATAGTACTATCACTACTTTAACCCCTTGAGGGACGGTGGTATATATTATATACCATCTAATTTTAATCCGATTCAAACCAGAAACTTTTAATTAAGTTTTATTTTTTTACCTTTGATGGGAAAAAGTTGAAAAATTGCTTTTCCATATTTTGAACTAAATTCTTTAGTAAATTCCGGTGGGAATTCACCGTTACAAGAACACAATTGTTTGCCCCTGAAAGTGTTAAAGTGGTGATACGACTTGATGCCTTCCCATTTTCTGTCAGTATTTGTTTAGTTTCTAGTATTTTCACTGCTGAGACATACAATGCCTTTATTGTACCAATCTCCTGAGCACATTAAAAAAAATCCAAAGCAGGATTAACTTAAAAGTAAGTAAGTTGCTACCAACTCACAATTTGCTAAAATAATTCAAATATATATTTCATGATTTATCTTCTCCTTTTTTGGCAAATTTTCCTTAATATGTTCAGAAACAAGAATGATTCAACCTTACACTTCATTTAAAAAATATTTAAATATATTTCAAAACAATTTAAAATGTTGTCATACCTGTCACAAGAATTTTGCCAACCCGTCACAAGGATTTTGTCACACCCGTCACCCTAAAATTTCACACAAAATAAAAATTTAATGAATTTTTAATGTTTTGTAGTTATTCAGACTTGCAATAGTTAGACTTTCTGAAAGTTCTATGTATTTTCATGGAAAAATGCATTTTGTATAATAACTTAAGCATCTTTTTTGTGACGGGTGTGACAGAGAGACAGTGTAAATATATTTGTATTAAAAATCGGGTCTTTTAAATTTGTTTGAAAAATTAAGTGTTTCAAAAGATACACAAAGGTTACAAATAGTAATATATGCACATATATGGAAAATGCTGCTGTTTTAAATATTGCTTCTGGCAGAATGAAAATACCCTATTTTACAGGCTGAAAGTTTTTCAAATTTTCCCAACTTTGAGCCTAGATAAATTATTTAAAAAAATATTTTTAGAGCTTAGTTCTCTGTAATTTCATATGCGTCATATTGTTACCTTTAATTTGATATATTATTTGTAGTAATAAAATACATTTGAAATTTCAACCCTCATGTCCACTTTTTCATGGAAATGCCCTATATTACATTTTCTAACTGTGGTAACTTGGAAAAATTATAAAACTAGTTGGCAAACTTGTTGAATTGGCGAAAACTATTTATTTTTGCTTCTCAATGAGTTGGCAAATACTGAAATTTGACTTGGCAATTTAAGGTCCTCTCCCCCCTCAATAAAAAGTCTTAGCGATGGCCCTGGTCCTGGCCTCCAACTGCATAAGTTTTAAGGCAGCTTTATTGGTTTTAAGACCTAGTTTAAAATCATGCCTTAAGATGCATAAAATCTCAACATTTGTATCACTCATTATGTAACCTAAAAATGAAAGAAAGAAACCTGTATGATTATAGAATATAGAGGGACATATATCCTCTTAAGAGGCTACTTCACTCAGGCAAAAACACCTGCTCACTAATGTTAATCCTATGGAGGAAATAATTTGATATCTTGTTCACATTTCAATATTTTTAAATGATTTTTTTTCAAACCAGTTTCAAAAGTGAAAGTATCCTCAATTTTAAGAAATGCAACAAAAATCGAAAAAGTAAAAAAGAGCCTGCATAGAGATAGACCTCAGCTATCCAATGCAAAAAAAAAAATCATTTAAAAATATTGAAATGCAAACGAGATATTGTAAAATATTTCTCCCATAGGGTTAACATTAGCGAGTGGATGTTTTTACCTGAGTGAAATAGCCTGTTAATAACATTTTATGTTCAACAATAGGTGTGAAAAAGTGACAGCTACATGCTTGGTATGAAAGCATTCAAAAAACGAAAATACTTTTGATACAGCCTAATATATATACAGTGGAACCCCGATTTTAAGTTTTTCATGGGACCAGCAGAAAAAAACGTACGAAACGGGAAAACATAAAATCGGGGTCAAATAGAGAAAAACACTTCAAGAAAACAAATTATACAAAAATAAACTTCACAATACCATATTAGTATTTAAAAAAATGTGTTATTCCTTATTGCATTTTCTTTTTAAGTGTAATTTCACATGTACTCTATTTTCAATACATGCAAGTTTTTCCAACTTTTTTTTCTTAATATTCATGTCCAGTTAAAATTTCTTTAAAAATTTTAAACTCGCACTGTCCTCTACCGATGAGGGTACAATGTCTTCTGGATCTTTGTCAATATCATCCTCACTTCAGTATTGTGAAATCAAATCGGAAATAGTCTGAATGTCTGTAGTAGCAATAACATCCTTATCGCAATCAATGTACTCATCAACATTGATGTCTGTAAGTATAAATTCATCCTCTTTCGTGTGGTCTTCCATAGAGAGCTCTTCCCAGCAGCACTTCACCGTTAATTTCGGATTTTGAAAATTCTCCCTTCAGAAAAGCATTTGACATGCATTTTTCATCTCAATTCCACGCCGGTGAGATGAAATGAAGAGCATCCGGCACATTTAGCTTTGTTTTCCAAGCATTGGGAAGCTCACCAGAATCAAGTGAAAAAAAGGCATTTTCTTACCAGTTGCTTTCTATAATGCATTTTGGAGGATCTGTTTATTCCCAAGTCACATGGCTGAAGTAAACTGGTACAGTTGGGTGGGGAAAGTTCCATATGCACATTATTTAAATTCAGATTAACATGAGTGCACTGGTCTACGAATAAAATCGCTTTTGTAAGCTCATTTTTATATTCAATTTTCTTACAAAATCTTCAAAAAAGATTTAGAGTCATCCAAGCATTGTAGTTGGCATTGAAATCTGTTGGCAAACTTTTAACGTTTTTTAAGCATCGGGGCTTCTTAAATTTACCAATCACAAAGGGTGTTAGCTTTTCAGTTCCGTCTGCATTCGTAAATAACAAAACTGTTTATCGCACTTTTGATAGCTACCGACTGTGACACGTTTCTCCTTTCACGGTGTATGTTTTATCAGGGAGGAGATTAAAAAACAATCCAGTCTCATCTGCATTAAAGATGTCTTTTTTGAGTAATTACACACAAGAGAAGGCTTGTTTTTTCCATCCATTCCTCAACGGCTGCAGTATTTACTCCATCTGCCTCACCACAAATAAACTTGTAAGACAAATTATACCTCTTCTTGAATCATCGATCCAACCGTTGGATGACATGAAATTCTGCATTTTAAGTCGAGAAGAAATTTCAAGAGCCTTTCCTTACAAAATTGAGCCATTGATTGGAATCTTGGCTAAACGGGTTTGTTTAAACCAGTCGCACAAAATCTTTCCCAGTTTCTCAAAAAGAGAGATTTTCAATGTTTTTCTTTTCTTTGACAAATTTCCCAGTTTTTCAGATTTTAATTCCACAGAGACCTCTTGTTTTAGGATGGTTTGTAACATGGAACAAGCGATACCGAACGATTTTACGAGATACACTTTAGTTTATCTGGAAACTTTGCATTTTTCGATAATTTCTGCCTTTTTGGCTACAGAGAAACATTTTCTTTTAGACATCCTACTTTTGACAAATAATAGTTCATCGTTACTTTCTCATGGGAGTATTAACGGGGAGGGGAAGAACTGTTTTTGATAGCAAACAACCAGTTGACCAAGTGGAAATCATTTTTGTTCTTTTGAAAATTTTTCCATGAGTGAAAAAAGAAAAAAATTCCTGAGGTACTTGGCCTAAAATGACGTACCAAGCGGGAAACGTTAAGAGTAAATAACGTAGAATCAAGGTACTTTTATCATTATCGGAATAGGCCTTTTTCAAAAGAAATGTGAACACTATCCGGGTGCTCAAAAATTTTTAGAGGGAGTGCTGAGTGCCCCTGGCACCCCTCTAGCTATAGTTCTGTCAAAAAACCACCAAAAATGAGCTCTGAAGATCTGAAAACATGCAGAATTTCTTTTGTACACACATACGTATATGGAATCATTGTAAAAACAGTAAAAATGGATTCTGGGAACCTCAAAATGTAAAAATATACCAATATTTTCTTAATTGTAATTTTATCATAATTACAATAATATGTACTTTCCATACACTGTATGTATACAGAAAGTAAAAATTGCTTTCTTTTACATCCCTAACGGATTTCTTTATATCTTCTGTGTGGGTCCAAAAGTAGAAATATATTCTTTATAATTCTACTGCAGTTGCTCTTAACATTTTCATGCTTTGTTGATACATTTTGAATACCTTTGTTGTAATATAATTATTTTTTTATAAATATGCATGTATATTATATTCATGTATGTGCTTTTTCTTTTATAGTATCTGACAGATGGATATGCTATTATAAGAGATTTCTTAAATTCGGATCAAATCGAGAGCTTACTTAAAGAATGTTCCAGTATTGTAGAGAATATGAATCCTCCTGATCATTGTACTGTGTTTCACACACAAAGAAATCAAGTATTATTTTAATATTATTTTGAAAGTGTTATTTATTTGCATTTGCACATCATACATCTGATTGTTTAAATATATAAAAAAATAAGTTTTAGATACAAAGACCTAAAACTGTAATAATAATCTTTCTTTCCCTGTAATTTTATATTTTTTGCATTTGAAAAATTTATGGTACTTTACCATTAGGTATGTCCAAATATCGCTAACAGCAAATATTTTCCATTTTGGCAATGGTGCAGCATGCCATACTTAATTAAGGATTTCAAATTGGTTGAAACAGTTTGGGATTTAAAACCCCTCCCAGAGTTAAAGAATGACACAGTTACTGTCACTTATGTGAATCATTGGTCAAATTAGCTGCTTTTAATGAATCAATCATAACCAAAATCAGTGTTAGTATTTTTTATCTTAATCAGAATCCAATGCTTTATTGAATTTTATTCAACAAACATGATTTATTGAAACAGTGATTATTGTATTTAAAAATGGAGAAACACATAATAGATGCCTATGAAAAATGGTAACTTTTTTCTAAAAATTGCATTATCCACATTATTCTGAATAAGTCCTAGGTTACGTGAATGATCATTTCCTGTCACACTGCTGTATAGTGGGGAGTCGTTAATAACATTTCTTTCTTTGTTCCTTTTTCCAAAATAAAATTGGACCATCGAATTGCACAAAAAAAGAGGGGAGGGGGAAATGCACTTTTAGTGCTCGAAAAAGCTGAAAGTTCATAAAAAGCAAAGTATCATAGCCTACAAAAATGGAATTTTTATGTTTTTACTTGTTAAAGCAGAGAGAAAGTTTTCCTAAAAATAATAAACCTGTAAAAATGGAACCTACCTATAACGGAATCCTGTTTTCAGTCGCAAAATTTCATTCTTCCTGTGGAAAAAAAGCATACAATTTTACTTTTTGTGACTGAAACTTGTTTAGAACAATACTTTTCTGCTCCCTAACCATTCCGTTTTCACAGGTTTTGCTGTATAACTAAATAACTTATAATCTGTTATTATAGTTAGATTTGGGAAACTTTTCTTTCGCTAAACTCAGGCCGACAAGGTATGGGGCTACTTTTTTTTCTGCAGATTTGAGCCGGACTGGTTCTTACTTTTTTCTGAAGACTCAGAACGAGGGTAAAAGCATTCTTTCCAGTCTCGGCCATAGTCTAGTGAAAGAAAATTGGTCCGATGCTCTTACATTTCATTTAAAAGAACATGAAGGTTATGTTAAAAATCAGGACCTTAAACATTCTTCTATTACTCAACATTGTTAGTCTTTTCAACATAAGTTCAACTTTTCCTCAGCCAATATTATCCAAAAATGTTCTTCTAACCTTGATCTTGATTTTTGGGAAGCTTATCACATCATTAAAAATTCTCACACCTTAGTCAATGACTTATCTAGTACTCCTGATTTTCCAAGTATTTGAAAACATTAATTTAATTTCCCTTTTTTTGTTTTCATTTCTTTTGCTCTCCGGTAGATGTCTCTACTTGTCCACTCATTGGCTGCTTTTGGCATGTTCTCTACCCACATCGGGTATATAAACTCCCTCTTTCGTTTTGCTCAGTCTTGCTTTTTCTAGCATGCTGTGTTTTGCTCATTGTTGCACTGAAGAAGAATCTTGCTTCTAGATTCGAAATAGCTATTTGCTGCTTTTTTGTGTATTATTTGTGCATTTATAACGTTGGTATTCTTCCTTTTAACATTTAGTTTTTGTAATGGGCTGGGCCATGTCGGGCATGAGCTTGGAAAGTTTGGTATGTGCAGACCTCTTCCCCTGCCAACCAGAAAAATTGAATGTTTATTGTGGGAAGAAAAATAAAAACAGCGGATATATGGCATATAATCAAAAAATTGGAAGTACCACATAAAAATGGTATTGTGCAGTAGAGATGAGTACAGGCCCTCTTATCGGAACCCGAGCCCGACGATTTTTAATCCGAGCCCGAAATATTTTGTGTCCCTAGAGCCCGAGCTTGATACTGAAAATATGCATAATATTTAAAATTTGTTTTAAAGTAATAGTATCTCATTTTTAAACATCTTCTTACTTGAAAATAACTGTTAATCCCAAGAACATAATTACTTTTTTGAAAATTTACATTCAATCTTATCAAAAGAGAAGTTTGGTACAAAATGAAATTTTACCTCCGTAAAAGGATTCTCATATTTTTCACCCCCAACAAACAAATCTGAAGGACACATTAACGAAGTGCATTTTATGAATAAATGCATGATATTTGTAGAAATTACCATTTATATGCCGAAGAATTGAACAGTGTTTTTCTATTTCCTATAAAATGTGTAGATATTAAATTGTAATAGATTCCTTCCTCAAAACAATCCAATCTTTTGTGATTCTAGTGCCCCCGAAAATCAGGTTAAATATTAACACTGTAATTGACACGTTATCTGAATGATCCGATGCTTTTATAGGAAAATAGGAAACACTGCTCGATTGCTTTCTGTCGGAATAACAATACATGCTAATAATTATATCTACTTGCGAATGAAAGTAACTTCGACAATGTGCATAGCAGAGCCGCAGCATGAGCAGAGTTCATGATGAAAAATCGATATAAGAATCACTAAAGTTATTTTCCTATGAAGAGCGATTATGACTCGCCCACTATAAAAGACTAAAAAAGTTGCAAAACTTACTAATGCTGGCTGACTAAAGACAAAATAAAATATTCATTTTGCAATAGATCTCTAAAAGATAAATAAATAAACATTTCAATAAAAAACATTTCCTACTCTTACAAATGAAAATCGAAATACAAATTATTCCCGCTCTTCGGATTGGTGCCATATCAACAGTCGCTGTCAATGCCAGACAATATGAAAAATTTTCTTTTGAAATAGCATCCTAATGCTAGAAAAAAAGAAAAAAGATGTCATCCCTGAAGTTCCCAAATATGCAAATATTTCTCTAGATATTCGAAAAACATCTAAAATTGAAAGTCTCTGGTGACTTTTGGCCATATAGTGTAGTTTGATCCCTGTGTTTTATACTTATGGTGGTCTTATGACCCCACATAATAACCCTCTCACTGACATGCCCTGTTAATATGTTCACTAAGCTCCAGGTTTCACTGCAATACAAGCATTATTTAAATTAATATAACTCTACAGATATAATACAATTTTAATACATTGAGTTAGGATTATATTCATATATGTAATTAAATGTTGGAAGAATAATCTTTTTTTAGCATTTAAAATAAAATTCAGAGAAAACAACTTTACAATTTTGCCCTTTTGCTGGCCAGTCAGATGGTTAAATGATGAGTTTTAGAAGAAACTCTGTTTGTAGAACCTTTAATCTATACAGGGAATTTTAATATTTTTAATTCAGTTTAATTCAACAAGATTTAAGATTGCAATAAAGTGGCTACTGAGCTAAAAGGGTCTACATATCATTCTAACAGAAAACTCCAATTTTCTGGTCTATCTCTGGATAATATTTTATGGACTTCATCCACTTCCCTTCTGGGTGTCCAGCTCCGAAGCTGTTGGGGGACGCCGGCCCATCCCCAAGTGTCTCGTGGTGACTCCCCTACTGGGTTTCACCACGTATCGCAACGACTTATGTTGTCAACACGTGGGTTTAAGGTTAGAGGGTCCGAAGGTGGCGGTCATCTGACCAGTCGAAGCACTGCAGGGACACAAACCTGCTGGTGCACTAAAAGTCCCTCAGGACTTAGGTTCGGTGGTCGCCTACGTGACGGGCGCCTGGCGGCACAGCTTGCTTTTATACCTGCCAAACTTCCATTCTTTTTTTTTCATGTCAAACATATTTTGAACCAGGAATTTTACTTAATAAACAAAATCAAATAGGTACCACATAAAAACAAGGCACATTTTCATTTTTAAAAAATTCTCTGTTTATTTAAATTTTAAAAAAGATGGTTGGCAACAATGATTTTGATTCTAAACTTCTCACATGTGTGTGTTTCGTTAATGTATTTAATTGCCTGTAAAGAATTTTATTAAATTAAAAATAAAGAAAACATTGAAAATTTGGTGTTATTTATTTATTTTTATCAATCCTGTAATTCATTCAAAATTATGTTCTGTTTATAGACCAGAAAACAAATACTTTTGATCATGACTCAAGTTCAGTTGCGGTATAAAAGTATTTTTCCGATTTAGCTTAAAAATATGAGATTTTTTTTCTTTTGCAATTTTTTTGGAAAGTACAGAAGTTTACATCCCTATTTTTACTTTCTGAACACATGGTGTAAGAAAAATGTTGTAATCATGATTTGTGTATGAGTGAGTGAACAGGAACACGATAACTTCCATACGGTATTTTCAATTGAGCTCCCATTTGACAAATATGTTATAAACCACTGTCACAAGAACTGTATAGATTTCCGTACAAATCGGCTGACCTATTAGGTATTTAATTCATTTTTTCACCATTTTTAAACCATTTTGCAATAAATTGAACAAGGAAATGTGACTGAGTATAAGTGAAAAATATTGTGGTGATGTAATCAAGCATTCGAATTTTTTTCTATTAACTCAGAGGGAATGTGATTGGATAGTTATATTATTAATTACAAAAAAGTTATTTCCATTTTCTATTATATAATTTCTTTTAAATTTCACTGAATTAAAAACTTTTACACTTTTAATTCTCAATAGGATCGAGGTGATTACTTTGTAAACTCTGGTGACAAAATTTCATTCTTCTTTGAAAAAGATGCAGTTGATGAAAATGGTATTAATTTTTACAACCCCTTTATTGCAATTACTAATGAAGCTATAACTTAACTTTATCACTTTTTATTTGGAATTTTCTGTTTTAACAATATTTATTTTTCAGGTCACTTAATTGTTGGCAAGCATGAATCGCTGAACAAAATTGGGCATGGTAAATATTGAGCATTTTAACATTTTACTTAAGTTCCAAAAATTGTATCAGTTCTATTGTTCTAATTTTAACAACAGGGGGGATACAGTGAAAGCAATAGAGAAAGCATCATAGTTGTGTATTGTTTTAATTAAAAGATTGTTATGTATCAAATTTATTAATTAAGAGTTGCATTTAAAAATTGGTAATTTATCATATATCACTTTTAAGTTTGAGTTAACATGCAAGGAGAAAAAAATTATCTTGCTTAATTTTGCAACCAGTTTTTGCCATAAGACTTGCAAAGTGTCAGAAA
The DNA here is from genome assembly GCA_963931845.1 of Maratus michaelseni. Lineage (NCBI taxonomy): Eukaryota > Metazoa > Arthropoda > Arachnida > Araneae > Salticidae > Maratus > Maratus michaelseni. The sequence goes on along the minus strand of OZ007594.1, from coordinate 157,737,599 downwards.
TTTTGTAACAAAAGCAAAAAATAGCTCAAATTTTCCTTGAACTACATTTAGACGCAAAAATTCTGTCTATTAAACAAGTCTGATGGTAAAAACCATCCTCTGGTATAGCAATTTGTTAAATTTTTCTGAATTTTCGAAATTCAAATAGATTTATTAGACTGATTTTTTTTTTTCACAAAAAGTTTTTGACAAGTATTATGATGTAAACTGCACTCCAATATGACAATTTACCAATTTTTTATGAATTTTTGAAATGTAATCGGACTTACAGGGCACCCTGTATTTATTCAATAAAAGCAGAAATTTCTGAAAAAATTAGCATACTTATTACTGAATTATTTTGCATGGAAATATTTTTTTTAAAAACTTAATTTTTATGGAACAATGTTGAGATATTTGAAGAATATAGTTTTATGCAGAAAGAAAAAATATGCAACTAATAAATAATAGTAATATAGTCAGATTGTAGCTCTGAAGGTTTTACAACTGAATTAATCTTCTCTTACTAATAGTTAAACATAACTTCTCAGAGTACTATTCATTCTGCATAAAAGCATTTCAGTATCAAATGTCTCTTGCAATAATTGTGGATCCAGAAAATCAGTTGTCAACAGAATGGGTATAGACAACATTAATAAAGTTTTACAATGCTTTTCATTGATCAATGGAGAAAAAATTGCTAATTTTAAGAAAGGGAAATTAATTCCTTCTCTTTCTCAAGTACTAAAACATTTGCAAGCTTTTTTTTTTTACCTCAAACTTATGTTTTTAAAAACTTACCAACAAAATTACATCTGTAGGAAAACTGAAAATTATGTTGAAACATTTGGTATAATTTGTCATTCTATTAGATGCAAAAATAACATTGTATGAATGAGGGAATATATGGAGTATTTTGGGTTGGGTTTTATAAAAGAGAAGCATTATATAGAATGTCTACTGCAGCATTTCCCAAGCTTTTTTCTCTTTTGCCTAGTTCACTTTCATACCTCTCCTTTGAAGGCCACTAACATTTTTTTTATCCCTTCTGTGCCCCTCCCCCCACCCAAAAAAAAAAAAGATATATATATATATATATATATATAGGAAATAATAGCTATGTGTAAGATAAATCTTTTGGTAGAATAAAAGATTTAGCAGAATTAAAATTTATATTTGTTCTTCCTTCCTTAAGTTATTTTTCTAGTATACCAACACCATTGTTGCCAAGTGCAATAGTTGGTGCCAAATGAAACATTTGAAAAAAATAAATACTGTACAATAAAATAAAACTAAATTTAAACTGCAGTCATGAAATTGTAAATGTCTCTTAGCCATTGCAGTAAACATTTCATTTTTTGAATAAAGATGCTGCTTCACCACATAAATTCTATGAGATAGGGTTGTAAATAATGATGAACAGTGCCACACAGGCCCCACCAGTGGCTGAGAGGTTGTGCTCTCGAAGCTGGTAGACGGGAGGTGCTGGGTTCGATCCCAATCGCGCCCGTCGGCCTAATCGTTCGGAGTTTTCGTGGTTTTCTTCGAGCCGTGGATTTATCCATGCGTAAATACGGGTTAGGTTCCCTTAGAAAGACCCCCACGAAGGGCACTCCCCCCGGGCCTATATCCCAAGTGTAGATAATTGGCCGTCAATAATCAACCCAACCCAGTGCCACACAGTCTTATTAAGTCATTTTTTGATGCCCCATAATCTCTCAACAGATTGTGTATGACATCCAATGTTAGGTTCATCAAAATTATATTTGTGATTTACTGGGAAATGTTCATAGCTGGTATCTCGCAAGAAAAAGCTTCTCTATGTATAATTCTATAGCCCTGTAACAATTTTATTGCAGCTTCTTCATCATCATGTAAATGCCAAATGGTAAAATCCATCGCAGTGTTAGCAAAACATGTAAGTTATAATTTAATAAAAAATATTTTTTGATTAAAAAAATAGCAAATTAAGATGTTTTGTGTGGTTACGATTGAATAATTAAAAAAATAATTCAGTTTTTTCAATAAATACTGTGTCACACGGTTTGCAATAAAAATCCTTTGCACTGTCAGAGTTGGAATAAATGCCGCATTAGCATATACTTTGACATGGTGTTGATATAATGGAAAAGTACTCTCTTAATCTTTCTGGTTAATCTTGCATAACAGGTTGCACACTTATTGATGTATTTTAGAGAATAGGGTTTTGTGGAATAGAGAACTTTTGGAAGTCATTTAATGATAGCCTCACTTATTTTAAACCACATTTTCTGTCAATATCTCCAATTTTTGACCATTTTTTTTTCTTTGGTGTGGAATTCACCAACTTTCTTATAGACACCATCTCTATCCCATTGTTTTCTCTTTACTCTTTTTTCTTGGTATTATTCAGGAGTTTTTACACCACCTAAAGCTCTCTTTCTAGAATTCCTAAAAATTTAACTGGCGATTCATATTGAAATTTAATTCATTAAACATTGTTATATGAGTTGAGTTTGTTTATATTTAGCTTAAAGCAAGAAAAGATCGTGAAGAAAGTTGAGTTGTATAGCATTTCACCTAACAGAATTATCTTAAACTTTGATTGGCTTACAGATACAAATTATTTTTAGACAATAGGGGGAGCACAGCAAAATTCATCACTGAAAAACTTGCTTTGCAAATGATTGAATCCATGATTAATTATTTTTTTCTCTCACAGAAGAACGAATATCTTGGGTTTAATTTGATGGAATGAGATATTGGGTTGTCAGCCAAATTTCAACTGAAGTTATCTCAAAATATATACATATTTAAATATAAATCATCTCTCAAAAATTATTATTTTTTAAATGTTCTTTCTAAAAATGTAACTTTTGTCAGTTTTATTTGAAAAAATAATTTTTAGTAAAAATGGCTGCCTGGTATTATGAAATGCAAAGCAGTTAGCTCCTTATCTGTTTAGGACAGTCACATGATTTGCACTATTATAATATAGATCTTAGAAAACAATAAACATAAATACATTTAAACTAACGAAATCATAACAAATTTTTATGTGATGGCGATCAACACTGCTAGTTAAAACTATCTATATTTAACATTTAAAAAGAAAAAAAAAAACACTATTTAGAAGATCTGGGAAAAACTAAAAACTACGTTATTAACTTTACAAAATTCATTATTTTTACTTAGTTAGTTGTGATTTTAAAAAAAGTTGTAGTTTTCAAGTTTTAGTAACAGGAGAAAAAAAAAAACTATTTAAACTATCTATTCAGGGTTTCTAAATTGTTTTATCAATGTATAATCATAATTTAATTAATGCTAATCTATTAATTGATAATTAAGTTCTGAAAATATTGTATTGTCATCAGAAACATACAACTGTACATAATTTCTAGAACTCGAGCACTTAAGGAGAAGTAGATGAAACCCAAATTATAAAATTCCCTTTTTGCATATATAAATCAAGTTAAGTTAAATAAAAGCATGTGAAAATGCAATTATTTCCTTTCTATATTTTCTTTTGTGCAACATAGTAAACCATGGTAGGGAGTTATTCAATTACACATTTAAAGTAGTTATAATAAAAAGAACCACTTTCTTTCTTCTTCTTCTTTTTTTCTCCTTGTGTGTGTTTGTGATTTTATACTCAAAAACTAAAGATAATCTGTTTTGATACAACTCCTTTATGATCTATATATCTTTTAAATAATATCATTCAAAATTGTATATGAAATATTGTTTCATAAAAATTTATTCTATTCATTTTAATATTTTTAGCTCTGCATTGGCTTAATCCTGTTTTCAAACAGGTAACCTTTAGTAATAAAATTAAAGTAAGTATCATTATTTATTTTTCTCTTCTGACCTTTTATGTCCAATACCTCACATTATAAATCACCTTTTTTTTTTTTTTTTTTTTTTTCCTAACAAAATAAAACATATATCTGACATATTATATTTATTGTTTGTGATATAAGTGGCTATAATTCTATGGTCTAAACTTAATATACATACAACAACAAAATTTCCAAACATATCCCAATTTTTAAATATATCATTTTATTATTATTATTATATTTTTTTGCTTTTCAAGAATTATTACTATATTATAGTAATTTAAGGATTATAGTTATTTATATATAACCATGTGTAATCAGTAATTATAAGTTCTATACATGTAAAAAAAAAAAGTAATAATGCTCTGAAAATTTGTTTTTTAATTGTTTATTTGCATTTTACTTGTCACAATATTATTTAGTTGTTAGTTGTGCTAAAGAGACATATATTGTAATAATGCATATATTAATTTTGGTACATGATGTAAAAAAGACTTGTCTTTTTAAAAATATTAAGCTATTAAATTTCTGTGTTTTTTAACCTGTCTTCAGATAGTATATATGTTCATGTGATCTATATCACATTATATTTAATTTTAAAAATATTTCTCCTTTATTTTCATACAGTCTATTTAGAATTTTTCTTGTTCAGGGGGGAAAAAAATGGTGAATAAAATCTCACTCTCTACTCAAAATTGCATGAGATTTAAAAATTTTGTAGAAGAAGATATTTTTTTAACATAATAGCGAGTGATACAGTTTTTCATCCATGTATATTCCAATTATTGCCACTGTCTGTTTTTATACTGGTTAAATATATTCCCTGCAATATATTTATAGAGAGTTTTGTATATTTACCTAATTATTAGCTATGTACATAAAATTGTTGCGATTTTTTCCCTGCAAGTCTCTTACAATATAAATTTTTACTCTATTTTGGGTGCTAAAAGATCTTTCAATACATGTAGTGCCAGGGGTGTAGAGGAGGGTAGGGTATGTGGAGGTATATGCCGTATACCTTCTGTATTAAAAAAAAAACAAAACTCTGTATACCCTCTGTTTCTTAAATACAATTATAGCATAATACTATCTGCATATACAATCTGCCCATGCCATATACCCTCTGGCATTTTTATGACTACACCACTGTATAAAGCTTTACTTTTCTTTCTGTGTTTTATAACTTGTCTTCACATATATATGTTCATGTGATCTATATCACATTATATTTAATTTAAAAAATATTTCTCCTTTTGCTCCTTTATTTTCATACAGTCTATTTAGAATTTTTCTTGTTCATGGGAAAAAAATAGGTGAATAAATCTCACTTTATAAACTATATACTCACACAATTATACACCTTATAACTATAATTTAGTACAGTGGTTCCCAAACTTTTGGGCTCGCGGAGCCCTTTTTGGGAAGTATTTCTAAGGCGGAGCCCCTTAACCCCACGGTACTCTATGGTTTACAGATTAATGTTTTTTATATCTAATAGAACAGAGAAAGATTTGCTGAATAAGAGTCCGAACCAGTAGTTTCAAACATGGGGCCAAGGTTCTCAGTTTGGCCCTTTTCTTGATGCAAAAATTCTGAATTCCTACTAGAAATTTTGAAAATCAAATTTTCTATTATTTAACCATTAACAGTTTTATTTAATATTACTATTGGGTTGTTCGGAAAGTTCTTTCCGTTTGGGAAAGTTGGTTCGTACCGGAAAATATTATCATTTAATTATTAGACATTAATTCAGAGATAGCTAATGTCTAATAATTGACGAGCAGAATTATTGGTACGAATTGGTTTTCCCAAACGGAAGGAACTTTCTGAACAACCCAATATTATTGAACACAATAAATTAAAAATATGGAGTGAAAACCACTTATTTTAATTAAAATATCTGCCTTGTATAATCGAGATATGACCACCAAATACAGCAAAAATTATAGTTAAAAATATGTGGTTTCTGAAAGCTTTTAGTAACGAAGAAAACAAACTCTTCTTACCCGAGCGGCGTTCGAGCAATACTGTTAATGGGTTAATGACATCCATTTTAAAGATTAAAAAGTATTCTTTCGGGATTTCCAGTATAAACTCGGAATTATAGATCAAAATGGTAAGCCTGTCTGGGTCATGCATTGCATTGGGGCTTACATGAAACTATTATTATTTATTATTATTATAAATCATACACAAATAGAAAAAAAGTAAGTTGTACAGTTTTCGTTTGCAAAGAGAGACTTTTGTATAATTCCCAATACGCTACTCGCGAAAAGAAAGAAAATGCGTATTCCCAGTCACCCCATGAGTAATTATATAACACGTTTTCGCTAGTCCCGCCCACTCGTAATAGAATCATGCGATTACAGATTCATTTTTCATCGTTCTTTACGTTTCTAGTACTTCTAAACATGCAACGAAAAAGAATCGCCTCTGAGCTTCTTCTTTTGAACAATTTAAAAAAAAAAATACATTTAGAAGCAGATCATCGTTTTAGTGTTTAAGTGGACGGGGGAAAATCTATAACCTGTATTGTTAGATGCAGCATTGTTCACTTTTTTGGATGTTTTATTAGAAGTATTAAACTATTAATTATAGTTTTATTAGAAACTTTCTTTCACCATTGTTTTTGCCTCTAAGTAGATGTACAGTTTAGAGGTCTGCACGGGTCGGGCCAAGGCCCGAAGCCCGTACTCGGCCCGGCCCGCGGGCCGGGCTCGGGCCTATTTTTATTCACGGCACTCGGGCCGGGCCCGGGCCATATTTTTTTCTGAAGGCTCGGGGCGGGCCGGGCCTAGTGATTACTCTTTACGGGCCGGGCCGGGCCTTACTTTTTACCTAAAGGATAAGGCCGTGCCTTAAATTATTTTTTCCGTACAGTGCCGGGACTGGTTTCATTCTTCCTAGTCTTCACGCCTCAAAATTGTTAGTCCTGGTTTTGACCCGTATGAAAATCAATGTCTCGGCGTGCCTGGTCCGTTCGAAGGTCAGTAAAATACGATCTGGCATAAAAATCTTTTCAAAACATGCATAGATTTTTAAATCGTCATTATTTTATAATTAAACATTAAAATTTATTCTTTTTAAAGAATAGTAGATTTATACACTTATTAAAATATGGCTAAATTAAAATATAGTAAAACGTGTGAAAAAGAACCTGCTTATGATGGAATCCATGTCTTAAATTAAAAAATGTGTTGATCCATTAAAAATGAATATACTAATATGTAAGAAAAGAATATATAATACATTTACACCTGCTAAGAAGGCAAATTGTCTATAACTCATTTTTTTTTCTTCCCTATGCAATTCCATCTTAGAAGATTTTACTGTATAGCATTTTTCTGATTTTTAACACTTCAATAAATGGAATATGGATTAACAATATTGATGATAACTTAAACACATACATACAACAAATAGAAATTTATTAAAAAAATAAATATTCCAGCTTGCGGCACCTCTATAAAAATGAAGATTATAAACATGAATAAAAAAAGCTAAGATAGGAATTTTTGGTTAGATCCCCTCCTACGAGGCAAATTTTTAACCAAATCGACGTAAAAATTATGTTTTGTAGAAATTCACTCGGGCCGGGCTGGGCTCGGGCCGAGATTTTAACTTTTTTCCGGGCCGGGCCGAACTTTTAACTTTCAAATCGGGCCGGGCCGGGCCAATATTTTTTTTTGTTCGGTTCGGGCCGAACTTTTAATTTTTGTATCGGGCCGGGCCGGGCCAAATTATTTTTTGTATGGGTCGGGCCGGGCCCGGGCCTGGAAATTTCGGCCCGTGCATACCTCTAGTACAGTTAAAATCTACACGTGTTAAAAGAACAGCAACTAGTAGAAAAACTTTACTAACAAAACGGGATATATGGCTAAAGTTAAATTTATATCAGGGTGGGTACTCATTGACGAAAAGTCTAAGCAAGGGGTGGAGTTGAGAAAAAGTTTAGATTGTTCGTGCGATGACAAATGTAAAGAACCAATATATATATCAATGCCGAGACCAATTAAAACAAAATTTTAAAGAGGGGTTGTTAAGTGATACAAGGTGTTAAAAAATGCATTTTCAGCAACATACATTGCTTTAAAAATTAAGTACAATTATGTAAAATAGCATAGAAAATTTAAATAACTAAGAATTAATAAAAATAAAATAAACATATTGAAGGAATTAAAGTTACAAAAAGAAAAAAGAAAACAATATACACAACGTATACAAATATTAAATGAATCTAATAAGGGGTTTATTAATTGATACATGATGTTACAAAAAAAAGTGTCGTTTTAATCGACAAACATTGTTTTACTAAAAAAATATATAGAGAGAAAAATTAAATGCACAAATAACATAAACAGATTAAAGAAATTTAAGTTATATAAAAAAGAAATATATATACACAATATACACAAATATAAAATGAATCTAATGAGAGGCTTTAAATGATGCAAGATATTATAAAAATATATTTTAAGCGGCAAACATTGTTTTACTATGTAAAGCAGTATAGAAAATTTAAATAACTAAAAATTAATACAAATAACATAAACAGATTAAAAAATCAAAGTTATGTATAAAAAAAATTGTATACACAATATACAAAAATGTAAAATGAATCTAGTGAGGTGCTTTAAATGATACAAGATATTATAAAAAAAAGTCGTTTTAAGAGACACACTGTTTTAAAAATTAAATACAGTTATAAAAAATAGGATAGAAGATTTAAATAACTAAAATTAATAAAAATAAAATAATCAATTTAAGGAATTTAAAATTCCAAAAATAAAAATAATACAGTATACAATATATATAAATATTAAATGCCGATACATTTTTTAAAAATTCTGCACAAAGTGTGACGAGCAATTACGTATAAAATTTAGTGTGAAAAATGTGGTTCAATTGTTTTACACAGGTTATTAAGCAAAAAAGAACTAAGTATAAACATTTGAATAGGCGGAGCTCAAAAGAACAAAACTGTTCTCTCTTTTGTTCGGCAAGCAGAGATAATAGCACTAGTGCTCCCTTTGTTCATTCGTTTCACGTTTTGCATTCCATTCAGAATACTATTTCTTGTAGCTTATTTTGAATAGAATTTTTCAAACACATTAAATGCAGAAAAATAAAATAAAGTAGTTCAAACCAAAAATATTATACAGAAAATGGACACATGTATAATGCAAATTTTTACAGGATTTAAAATATATATTACAGTGTTTTCAACCCAGTGATAGGTCTATTTATTTTTGACACACACACACACATTCCTACATACTTTCGAAAAATTTTCTCTTGTAATATACTAATTTCTTTCATATTTTGCTTATTTTCCTGGAACGCCGCGGAGCCCTGCACACTTTGGGAACCTCTGATTTAGTATAATCCTTAAATTACTATTAATATGCTAATAAATCTTGAAAAGCAAAAAAGTATAATAATAATAATAATAATAAATAGTTATTAAAACACAGTGCTAGACTGAGTCTCAATGTTTTATCTCAAACTTCCGCCACTTCGGAAAGATTTAAACTTTTGTAACTGTTTTTCAATAAAATGTTCTGCTGAAGATTATGTCTGAAGAAACTTTAGATAACTTTTTTTGTGTGTGTGTTTTTGCTGTCATGGGCAGTTAACATATTCTTATCCTTCTGCAGTATTTTTACTATCCTGTAAGATGAGCGGGTACATAATATTATTAATTATTAATAAACATAAATAGGCCTCTTATTTTTATCTAACTGCAGTATTTTTACCACTTTGTGCAAAGAGTGTATACATAACATAATTTAAAAAAATTACACCTTTTTTTTTTTTTTTCCCTTTTTTTTTTTTTTTTTTTTTTTTTATATATAATTATTCAAAAATGGCCTACACATTTCTGATAATAGCAAAGTCCATAGTGAAAGAAATAAAAATTTGTCACTAATATGTCTGGTGACTTTACACAGTGAAAACATGCTGATGTGTGCAGAGTAATAAAGGGTGGTCATGTTGAACATTTGTAAATTAAATTTACAAAACCCATTGCCAGATAGACTTGTGCTGTTACATTACATGTGTGTGAAATTATATAATCATTTAACAATGTATGAATTTGATATAATGAATTCAAATCGTTCACATCATTGTGAAACATAACTATGCGTTTCTTTTTTAAGAGCATTAAATTTTAAAAATACAAATTAACTGTCAAAAATCTTTATACTTTTAAAAACGTCCTTCCAGCCTGTACCGAGAGGAAAAGGTAGCTTTCCTATATCTTCGTTTTAAAATTTTAGCTAATGTTACACGAAAACAGCAAGTTAAAATGCAAAGAAACGTTTACAAAAGATTCGTTAATACTGAATTTGAATAAGAAATTCACCAAATTATTGAGCAATAGCCAAATTGGCTTCATTTATGAAGACTTATTTTGGTCGCCAAATTTGGCGATATTTCGTCAAATGTCGCCCATTTTGGCGCTAACGGATATGAATATATAGTTTTATGCGTATGATTGGGAAAATTATTACAACAATGAAAGAAAATAATTTGCAAGCAATGGGGTTAATGTGCTGTTTTGTTTCAAAATGTCAGCCACCCTAGAATTTCAAACTGCTCTATCTCAGCCATTTTTTAAGATAGATGTAAACCAAAAAATGCTCTGGAATCCTTTTATCAAGGCCTAACATGTAATTAAAAAATAAATTTGAATTTTTAATTTTTTTGTATATTTATTTTAGTTTTAAATTTTTAAATGGCTGCCATCTTGAAACAAAATGGCGGACCAAGCTGGCCAACGAACTCGGTCGAGACATTGGTGAGCTTAATACACACAATGAGTTTCATCAAAATCGATTTATAAATACGAGCGTTATCGTATGACATAGGTCAGATATATATATATATATATATATATATATATATATATATATATGGATATATCTATATATATAAATCAACATTTGAGCGGAGGGTGGTTTTGAGGTCTGGGGGTCATGATCGGTGAAAATATATCGAAATTTTCCGGAACAACTGCTTTCCTCCGAACGGCTGCAATAGGTAGCTTTATACTTTTTAGTATTGAAAGCTACCTAATAGTATACTCATAATCTATTTCGCATGCATGTGTCTAAAAATTCATGAAGTAATAGTTTTTTAATGAAACACAAGATATGTTTCTTTCAATAAAACACCGCTTCTTTCCATTTTAAAATGATGCCTTTACCACAAAAGCTTATTTTTTATTGTGTTTTTTTCAACTGTCATTAAAAGAAAAAAAACCTTTGAAAAATTTTGCTTATTTATTATTATTGTAGGATGTGCTGCATCATCTTGATTATAAAGATCCTGTGATTGTCCAGAGTATGTTTATTTTTAAGGTATGCTTTATTTATTTATTTATTTATTTACCTACTAGTGTTTCGAGAATCCTAAAAATAATTTTAAAAAATAATTTCCTGTTAAGATTTGTTATTTTTAACCCTATATTATATAATTCACTCTAATAAAAATAGATTTGTACATTAATTTTTTTATTTATTTATTTTTATTTATTTTTTTTTTTTTACAAAGATTAGTGCATTAATTTTTGTTTCAAGTTTAGTCTTTTTAATTTGCATCTTTTATTCACATTTAAAAATATTTCTTTTTACAAAGATTAGTACATTAATTTTTGTTTCAAGTTTAGTCTTTTTTATATGCATATTTTATTCACATTTAGAAATGTTTCTTTTATAACATCTAAAAGCTCTTCCAAATGAAATATTCTTTAAAATATGTATTTGTCTAACATTATCTTCTTTCTCAAACTATAATTATTTTTAGTAGAGTGTTATTTTTGGTACTGTTATCAAATGAAACTTCAATCTCCATTATTTATCAATAATTCTGCTAAATTATATTTTTGAAATTTTAATTGACATTTTCAGTGAAGTTGACTGAGTTGCTACCACATGTTATCATGTATTATTTTTCCATAGTTACAGTATTTATTTTTATTTTTATTTAATAATAGTACATGAAGAAAAATATAAAAGTCCTTGTAAATTTTAACTGTTCATTTTCTTTTATTTATTTTTCCAGCATTCAGTTTTAAAATCTCAATGTTCTTCTCATGTTTCCTGTTGCACTTCTGGTTGGTTGGTTGGTTGGTTGATTGTTGACGGCCAATTATCTGCACTTGGGATATAGGCCCGGGGGGAGTGCCCTTCGTGGGGGGTCTTTCTAAGGGAACCTAACCCGTATTTACGCATGGATAAATCCACGGCTCGAAGAAAACCACGAAAACTCCGAACGATTAGGCCGACGGGCGCGATTGGGATCGAACCCAGCACCTCCCGTCTACCAGCTTCGAGAGCACAACCTCTCAGCCACTGGTGGGGCTGTTGCACTTCTGAGTAATGTTTATTTAATTACTTGCTGCCCCCGCCCGACATTCCGTGGGCCCATGATAATAACTTTAAATATACCTAAATATCAGTGTTGAATGATTTTGTATTTTTAAATGAAAATCTTTCCAAATGAACTTAATGTTGAGGGGGGGGGGGATTACCTTTGGCAGTGTACACCCTTGAATTTAAATGATTTTATATTTTAAAATGAAAATCTGTTTAAACAAACTGCTGACTTAATTTCTAACATATAGGTATCAGGGGTCGATTCAAGCTAAATTTGGGGTCTATTTAGTGTCCCTTTACAAAAATCCAATTAACAAAACAGGCCCCTTCGCAAAATTCCTCTTAAAACACAGGCTTCTTCACAAAATTCCATTTAATAAAACAGGATCCTTAAAAAAAATCCTCTTAATAAAATAGGCTGCTTCACAAAATTCCATTTGATAAAACATACTTTTCATTAATAATTTTTTATTTTGTTGGGTTTTAAAATATGTAATTTCCAAACAAAACAAGTTGACCAGAAATAAAAACTGTAGCTGACGGATTTAAAGAAGTAATTATTAATAAATGCTTGGCTAAAATTTTCAGTAATTTGATTTCATCTTTTGTTACAAAATGTTATTGTTCACAAAAATATAATAAATTTCACAAAAATAACTTTTACTTTTCACAAAATGGGTCACCCTCAAAAAATCCAGCATCGACACCTGGGTATATTAAACTTTCAATTCTGAATTGAAGTTCCTGGTAGAACCTAAATAATATAAAACAACCTCTCCCCCCCCCCCCTCCTCCTTTTAAAACACTGAAATAATATTGCACAGAGATAAAAACCCCTCCAAAAATGTTCTAAAGCACAATTAAAACAGGAAACAATATCTTCAAAGACACTGAGAGGGGGGGTTGGGGAAGTCTGGTGAATTCCTGAAATGACTTCCAGAATTTTTTTTTTTTTTTTTAATAGTAAATGTTAATATTTTTTTTTAATCAAAGCTATCACTGGAAGCAGAAAAGTACCACAACAGATATTTATTTTTTTATTTATTGTAATTTGATCTGGAAAGGGATGCAAAAATTTAAATCTGACAGAAAAGACAAAAACATAGAATCAGCTTTCAGAATTCTTTTTTTTTAAACGGTAAATGTTAACAAAAAACACTGTTACGACTGGTAAAATACCCAAAATAAGTGGGTATTTTAGTTTGTTTGTATTTTGATATGTAAAGCAAATGCATCAGTTTCAAAATGTGAAAAAAAGATGGAACATTTTTCTGCACTTTGCTTCTTTCTGCTTGAAGAACCTCAGAAATCTCGTTTTGGGACAAACAACTGCATACCATTTTGCAATGTACATTATGGTTTTTAAATAACATCCTGGCTAATTATAAAAAAAATTAAAATTTTGAACCTTGGATGCATTTGAACCTGTCATTGTCTATCCTCATGCAAATTTTCAGACCTCTAAGTGCAGTATGATAGATGTTTTCCATAACCATCACCAACAGGCATGCCCGCACAAACTTGAAGACACACAGACAAACATCTTTCTTTTATTAATACAGATTAACGACAGGGATCTGTCTAAGAAGGAACTGCGTCCTTTAAAGGACCCTTCACAATTTTTTTTATCTTTAAATAGGACCCTTCACAAAAATTTTCATCTCAAAACAGGACCTTTCACAAAATTTTTCATCCTAAAACAGGACCCTTCACAAAATTTTTCCGTCTCCAGACTAAACCTTTCACAAATTTAATCATTTAAAAGTAAAATCTGATCTGTCACAAATAGCTGAAGTCACCAAAGAACCTATTATCTAGCTTTTACATATATAAAAGATCTTGTTGAATGTGTAAACAAGAAGCTGACTATAACAATTATTTTAAATTCACAAAATTATGACCAGATTTTTCACAAATATAAGAAGCTGTTCACATTTTCATAAAAACTGGACCCTATGAGAAAAGTCTGGACAGATCCCTGAACACTAATATACATGCATTCTGTGTTCTTCTTTTTATGATAATGATTTTCTCTGTAATTTATGTGCATCTCAGTCAATTTTTTCCTTTTAATCTTTTAAGTTTTCTTTTGTAACTTTTATGTAAGGCAATATATATATATATATATATATATATATATATATATATATATATATATATATATATATATATATATATATATATATATATATATATATACATACATACATACATATATATATATATATATATATATATATATACTCACTCAATATTGCAGATTCTGTTTTACAGAACAAGTAAATTGTTAAGTGTATCATTAAGAGTGTTTTTTTTTCTTTTATATTTTAATGGTATAATTTTAACTTATTCATTTTATGTTGCATAAGTGATAAGAGATAAAGAAATTTACCATAATCTATGTGTAATGAATTATTTTTTCCATCATATATATTAAAACACAAAGATAAAATTTTAAGTTCAGCACGGAATTGACATATTTACACATGCGTCAACTCTTCTGGGCCTACCAGCTATTTTGACCAAAGCATACACAGTAAACATTTTAGGAGAATGTTATCCTGTGTCGATACGAATTGATTATTCTTATGATACATCATTCATTCCTATTACTGCTACAAGCATACATGTTGTTTTAGTAAGTTTAGATTACAATATTAAGTATTTTTTCACCATATGTATTAAAGCAAGATACTGATATTTTAAGTATGAATTATTCAGTGCAAAATGGACATAACTGCACATGCGTAAAATCAAATCGAGAACCTGTTCCGGTTTAAAGTACAGTAGAAGGAGGTCAACATAGCCCAGTGGTCTAAGGCGTTAGTTTAAGCTTTGATTCTCTGCATAGAACTTGAGTTCGATTCCTGCTGCCAACAGAATAATTTCTGCAATACTTTTGGCTACAATTCATTTCAATTAATGTCATATTTTCAGGGGGAGACGTTATATAATTTGTAATTTTTTTTTTATTTGATTGCTTTATAATTAAGTAAAATTTAACACCCAACAATATGTTTTAAAATTACTAATTTTATATAAAAAATATTTAAATTAAAAGATTGTGTATGTAATTATTGATTAAATAAATTGAACTGATCTACAATTTTTGTTATTTGTATACTAAGAAAAAATAAATGATTATTTTTCGCAAAAAGGAAAAAGAAACAGAGAAAATAGAAAGAAGGGGAAATACTAAGAATGATAAAAGAAATTATCTTGAAATCCATGGTTTAATAATTAAATAATGTATGAAAATGTAAAATTAAATTAAAATAATTTAAAAATAAAAATTATAAATCGTTAGCTGCAAGTAGCAAATTTTAAGTTTGGGGTTTCAGAGTGAGAATCATAAAAAATAAAATTAATGAACATTTTTAAAGGTTGCATAGTTTAAGAAAATTAGAAAATACTAAATCTTGCTTTTTTTTTTTTTCTCAAGAAATTGAGACTAATAGGTAAAAATGAATGCCCTACTCATTCAATTAATATAAACTTCTGCTAAAAATCAAGCATAATAGCTTATAAATTACAAGCTTAAAACTCTTTCACTTCATTAATTCAGTATGTTGGACTGACAGCACCATTTATCGCCTTATATCTATAGGAATTGCTTATACAATATAGGAGTTCTTGAAGTTTTCAATACTTAATTAATTTAAAAGCAGCTAATTAAAAATTCATATATTTTTCTATTGAAACTTTCAAGTTGTTTACCGTCAAATCTTGATGGGCAGTATCTAATTTTTTAATTACTTATTTGCATTAATAAGAAATATCTGTTCAAATATTCATTTACAAATACATGTATGATGTGTCATGTAATATTTATACACCCATCTAAAGATGTAAATGCTTAAAAAAAAAAACACTTGGAAGGGAAAAAAATGTTATTTGGAGCAGAGGGGGGAGATTCCCCAGGGGATTTTCTCCTCATTTGAAACAAATTTAAACTTTATTTATAAAATAATCTTTTCAAAATTTTGCAATAGCTTCATATTCTTTATTTCTTATTCAGTGTCTTCCATCTGAACCCAGAAAAAGAATTTTAAATTACTACTTTCAATCGGTCAGCATTGCATTTGCAATTATTTTTTACTTTTATGAAATTATTTAATATATGTACTATCAGTATGTCAATTAACTTGTTTTAAAACCATTAGTAATGAGTAATTTTTTTGTTTCTATTATGTTATTTATTTTTTCTTTGTTTGCAGTGTTTTAGCTGCATCTTTTGTTTAAATTTGAAATTATCCTAATATCCTCTCTAATTTTCTTTTTTTCTTATGTTTTTGTACATAAGAATTATATTTTCTTCTACATGTGTTTTCTCCAACGCTTAAAACTTGAGCAATTAATTCTATTACTTTGGGTGTAGAGTAGTCAGAAATTAAATTTTGAAGTACAGTGCAACCTCGATTATCCGAGCTAATTGGGACCGGTAGTACCTCGGATATCGGAAATCTCGGGTAATAGAAATTGTGCATAAAAACTAACCGTGCTCGCGAATTTAACATCTCTTAGAATAAAATACAGTAAAACATTTTTTGAATAATAAAAATAAACATATATAAAGTTATGTTTCACAGCTCAACAAATTTAAAAAGGAAACCAACTAAAAATTGTAAATTTTAAAAAGCAAATTGAAAATTTTTTAACTATTCTAAATTAAGTCCAGATTTTCTATCAGTGGCTGTCCGATCACGCCAATTTTTGAGCAGCAGAAGATCTATCGGCGCAACATCGCTTCTTTGCTCCAAATATTTTAAAGCAGTTGTTAGTGCTTGAACACCTTCAGTATGACTTATAATCCTTGAATCCTCAAAGTCCTGGTCCTCATTGTCAGCATCATTAATCTCCAATAGAAATTAATGGATTGTATAATTTCTTCATCATTAAGGATTTGAAAACTTGGATGTTGGTTTTCAACGTCCAGCCATTCGGAAATGTCCTTTTCCAAAACTTCTTCACACCTTTTAATGCGATTAATAATCTCAAATAGTTCTCCGTCTGTCGGTGGGTTTACCCTTTGCTGGGATTCATCCTCTCTTCTCTTTTGAATAATTATGTAGCCTGTAGCATGGACAGTGAACTGAAACGTGTGGTATATTTCAAGGCTCATTCACAAAAAAAAAAAAAAAAAAAAAAAAAATCAGACTTTGTTATTGGCTTGGTTAACAGAAACCTCGATTAATCGAAGCTCGGTTAATCGAGGTTCTACTGTACATAATGTTGGTAAATTTAAATACTAAATCTTTTCAACTTTGTTACGCATCTGATTATATTAAAATGTCTTTTTTACTGATACTGTATTTATTTTCTGAATATTTTCTCCATTTTATAAAATCTTTATGTTTTATTACATATATGCTTTTAAAAATTTTTTTTAAATTCATGTATCTAATATTAAATATTTTTGTGTGATGAATGGAATTATTTATAGCTAATTATTTAAGTTACTAGTAATTTATTTATTTATTTTCAGCATCCTGAAATTGGAGGTGTAGGTATGTAAATATTGTGGTTTAATCTAGTAAATTTAAAAAGTTGTGCTTTCTTTTTATATTTTATGTAGAAATTAATGGGTTTTTTCCATATATTTAACTAATTTATTAATATTTGAAAGTATTCTGTTTCCATATTTAAAGTATGTATAAAGCTGAGTTTATAACTGTTTAGTTAACTATAAAGCTATTTTTTAAATTTTGTTTCATTAAATTTAATAAAATTACTTTAACAGATTTTATATATTTTACTTCTATCAAAGACTGCCTTGTAGACTTGCAAGTCAAAATAGGAATGTAACTTTTGGCATGCACAAGTCAAAGAGGATTAGCACCAGTGGCCTAGAGAATCTTATAGAAATTGAAAAAAACTACATACTGAAATATGAACAAATGTCCACAATAATTTATCTTCTGTTTTATTCTGGCCACTTAAAAGAAAAACAAAGAAAAGAAAAACAGATAACCTTACCAACAAGTATATTGCTTATAACTTTATAAAGACTATGTTGAATTGCCTTATTATTGTGTTCTTTATCGCAATCTTTGTTTGTGAAATTATTTATTTTTTCAGAGTGAAAATTACCATAAATGTCTATTGAAATTATTATTCCTTATTTATATTTGGTTGGAAAAATATGAAAATTATCAATAATTTATAAAGAATATAAATACATTAAAACCGAAAACAATTTTTAAAAAAATCAAGAAGATTACATTACAGAAGAGAACACTTAGACAAAATTTTCTTTGTAAAAGAAATGTTTTGTCTAAAACTGAAACCATTAAAAACTATTAAAGAAATCACAAATCTAATATTTGACAACTGGCATTTTCTTTTCTTTGCTGCTAATAACATTTGTATGACATTAAAAAAAAAAATAGCCAGAATAAAATGTTTTGTGTATCTTGTGTTCTAAAAGAAATAAAAACTTTTGTCAAAATTATAGATATAAATTGCCAATGCTGAAATTTTCTTTTTCATTAAGTTACCAGGGAACTGTTTGGGAAAAAATTGGGTTCTTTAAAGGACACTTCACAATTTTTTTCAGTTCAAAACAGGATCCTTCACAAAATTTTTCATCTCAAAACAGGATCCTTCACAAAAATTTTCATCTCAAAACAGGACCTTTCACAAAATTATTCACCTTAAAACAGGGGGCCTTCACAAAACTTTTCCCTCTCTAAACTGAACCTTTCACAAATTTAATCATTTAAAAGTAAAATCTGTCACTTTTACATATATAAAGAAATATGTGTGTTTTACAAACATATACTATATTTTTAAAAACATATAAACAAGAACCTGATTATAACGATGATTTCAAATTAACAAAATTATGACTAGATTTTTCTCAAAAGCAAAACCCTGGGAGAAAAGTCTGGACAGACCCCTGATTACTGTAAATAATAAAGATTGTGAAAGATCATAATTAATTCTAAATGTTGAATTTTATTACATTCTCATATGAAAGAAAAGGATATTTATTTAATTAATCTAAAAATTTATTTATATGTTTTTTATTTAACTTAATTTAGTTCATGTATGTACAGATGATAGAATTTTGCAATAAAATTTTCACTCACTTTCTGATCTGCTAGAGCACTAGAAATTATATACAGTTGTGTGTTCATGATGGCAATACAATATTTTCATATTTTCAAAACTTAATTATCAAATGATAGTAAAATTTTAATTAAATTTTGATTAGATATTGAAAAAAGAATTTAGATATCCTAAGCAGTTTAAATTATCTTCAGGCCAGATTTTTGTAAAAATATATTACCATTTTACTCAACAATAAGTATTTGTTTGTTACAATAATGTAAAATAACAGTTATAGTAATATAAAAATGTTTTTTTTTTCCTTTCTTGTTGTCTTCTTAAATAGGAACTGAGCAAAAATTAAAATATATATATAATAATCCATTAATTAATTGAATAATTTGATAATAATCCCTTTTTTATCATTAATTTTTTTCATTACATTTTAATTGGTATCATTTCTTCTTATGGAACAATGATGCTTATTTGCATTGTAGTAAAATTTTCGTTTTAAATTAATTTGTTAGATATATAGTACCCATTTGCTTTATTTATTAAGGCAAAATTTTAATTAGTTATTAAATTATTTTTGTGTTTTAAAACAATTGTTGTTTGACATTTTTTAGTTACTCCCCATCAGGATTCCACATTTCTTTATACTGAGCCTCCTAGTACCATAGGCTTTTGGTTTCCCCTTGTTGATGTAACTTTACGCAATGGATGTTTATGGTTTATTCCTGGATCACATAAAGGTAATTTTCCTATTATGTTTTATTACAATAAATTGTTTAAAAAAATAATATTTTTTAATTATTGAGATTCCAAATTATCAGTGTTCAATTAATGTTTTCCCTAGTATAATTGAATAAAAGGTGCAAATTTTAATGAAAATGGCAATTTGAATCTTTACTGTTCTGCTAATTAAACAAATGAAATTTAGAAATGGTATTATTAGCTGGAGTTGAAAAATATGTAAAGCAAAATCTTCTTTTTACTCCATATGATGGTAGAGTACACAACTATAGTTTCTGGGAAAACAAGTTCTAGCCGATAATAATTAATGGCTCTTGAAACTATAATTAATATAACTACTGATTATATGGAGTAAAGAGAAGATTTTGTTCTATGTAAGGGAAATTTAGTTTCCATTTTAAAAGTAGTTATTAAATTTTATTTGATTGGTATTTATGTATGTAAAAAAGTAATCTAGTATAAAAAACATCATCAATTTTTTAAATCAAATGTTAGTCCTATTTAAATTGTCTCAAAATGAAGTTCATAAATAAAATAAGTATTAACAATCAAAGTAGTAATCATCATTTATTCAATGTTAATTTTCCATGCATATATACATATAATTTTTCTTGGTATATAAATTTGCATTTTTAAGAAATTTCAAACACCAGTCTGGAAAGTGTAAAATATTCATTATAAAATCAGTGAACTTATGATTTTATTTTTAAATTTTTTTTATTTCCATTTAAAACTAATAAGCATAACTCTGAAAAGGGCTATGAATTGGAGTTGTTTTGAATACTTGAATGCTTCACAGCCAAGCTTGGTTCCAAAGGTGAGCGAGGAAAGGATCACTTAGGTTACTATTAAATGTTTGTCCCTCACAAAAAAAAATCTCATTATAAAATATATTTAATTTTGCGATAAACCACATTCTCTAAAATATGCCAATTGATTTCATAATTAGGCTGCTGTTTTCAGATTTAGCTGACATACAAACACTTCCAATGCATGTTTGATACAGTAAGCTGCTTGTTACCAAAACCGGTGTGCAATATTTTGGGAATATTTTGGTGCTATAAGCACTGTTTTATTTACTTATGCTGTATAGTGCCATCATCTTGTATCAAGATGAGAGTGCTATACAGTATCTTAACATGGTATGCTGTATAGTGTCCATATCACTCTATCTCTCATCAATATTTTCATCTCATTTTTCAAACCCTTCCAGTATTTCATTTTGCAGGCCTAATCAGAGTTTGGTGGGATAGTTTCAGCCGGTGAAAATGATGTCGTATTTGAAGTAATTTACTATAACCGTATTAAATGAATTTGTATTCCTCTGCATTTCATTTTCTACACTCTAAGACTAAAGTTCTTATTATTTTATTTTAATAAAAAGCTCAATAATACAGTAAAAAATGTATTTTCAGACTGATACATTTTTTAATATTGTTCATTGTCCTTTAATTTTATTTTAACAAATATTCCAATAGTATTTTTTTTATGTGTTTTCAAACACTGTCTGTGTAATATATAGTAAAATGATTTGGTATTTATGAAAGGGGAAAGAAATGAAAATTACGTCAATTTAACACTATCATAATAACATTTTGAAATTTTATTAATTTAAATTTACATTTTGTTTTAATATTAATAAAATTGATGCATATTACATAAATAAATATGTCACTTTTGCTTTTTAAAACCATATTTTAATGAATCAAAATTTAATGCATTGTTAGCAATTAAATATTTCAGTTTGCTCACTTTGTGACAACAGGATATTAAAAAAAAAAAATTATATGAAAGATATCAATTATACTGCATTCAAATAATGAAATTTTGAATATTATTGAAAATCTGCATGCTTAAATTACATAAAATCAGTCCACATCCTTTTTTCAGTGTAATCCACGTATGTACAAATTTTAAAACTAATTCAGCCAGTTTGAGTAAGTTAGTAGATCTTGGGATCTATGACATATTTGAACAAATTTATCCCATTGGCTATGCCAGAAACTAGGGCTGGGCGATGTCTGGAATTCAATATCATGATAAATCGGCATCTTTATATCATGATATTCTGATATATCGATATTGTGATACATGAACAAAGAAAAAGTAGTAAAATATCAAGTTATGTAAAAAACTAATGAAAATGATTGATATTACAGTATATTAAAAAAAACTTCGTTATGAAAAATTATTTGAGATTAAAAACTTTCCAATGTATAATTAACAACATACTTCAAGATTCATCATAGTTCTTTGCACTTTAAATGAGGAGGCGGGAAGAGATTCATCAGCAGTACTGGCTGTATTCATTGTCGGTGGATTGTCAGGATCATTTACTGCAGAAATAGGTGAAGACGAAGTTGAAGAAGCTGTCCTCTTCGAAGTAATTTCTGTGAATTTCAGAGGATGGGGCACTTTCAAATTAGAAAGTAAATTTGTCGTACTCCCTCCTTTACTGCATACAGATTTTTGGCAAAGTTTACAAACTGACATAGCATAATTAAGAATAGTGCCATGCTCATTGGCAGGCAAACCAAAAGTTGCCCAAACCTTACTCTTAGTTTTTTTTCTTTGGCACTAAATGATGATAATTCATATCTGCCATGCCACATTTAAGAATATTTCGTAATTTTGAAAATTAAACGCGCAACCAATATTTCTAGTCTATTTCCCGTTAGACAATCACTGCAGTTTTATACGCGATCAGCTGAAAAACAATTTCGTTTCTCTCCGATAAAATCCGTCTATCTCCAATAGCATCATTAACAAATCTGAACTATACCCCTCTTCGGATCTGAACCCTTCGCCCCCGCTAACACCTGCAAAAAGTATCTGGTGACTTCAGATGTGTTTTCAGAGAGAGAGAGGAGAACGCAAAAAAGCCGAAAATGCCGCATTCGTTCGTTAGCCTGTACTAGTAATAAAAGTAAAAGATGCGAATTCCATACTCTCTTTTTTTATTTGTTTATTGTCCCCGTCTAAATTCTAAATACAGTAGACCTTACATGGCGCATTCTGAAAGACACTGGAAGAAAGTGCGATATAACCGAGAAAACATTAAGAAATATGATAACAAACAAGAACATTTTTATATTTGTCTCCCAAATAATACTTTATAATCATTTTACAATATTTTAATAAATAACGATAAACCAATGCACTTATTATAATCGAATTACATAACTATTTATAATTGCCGCTAAAGTAAAATGCATTAGTTTTCGGGGTATACGTGAAAAGGGCAATATATCCAAATCAGCAATATAAATAGGCGAGATATAACGTGTAGCTGCTGTATTAATGTAATATATGATACCATGGGGCACCGGAAAAGGGATGTAAAGGAGGGCCATTACTGCACCCTGGATT
Source organism: Maratus michaelseni (assembly GCA_963931845.1). Lineage (NCBI taxonomy): Eukaryota > Metazoa > Arthropoda > Arachnida > Araneae > Salticidae > Maratus > Maratus michaelseni. The sequence goes on along the minus strand of OZ007594.1, from coordinate 157,714,246 downwards.
CTGAAATTTAGTAAATTAATTTTCTTTAATATATGGAAAAAATACAATTTATTCTTTCTTAAGAGCGAATTGAAATAATTAAACTCTAATAAAAAATGAAACTTTTCCGTTGACAGACGGAAAAAAAAAATCCGGCTAAGGTCTATTTTCGAATTGTTTATATTTTATATTTGTTAAATTTCTATATTGCTTTAATGCTGGTATGCTTAAACATTGTCTTGTACGACGTCTCCGACAAAAAAATTCTTAGTTTATTTTAATTGATTTTTATATTCTCCATTAAATAAATAAATAAATAAAAACTCGGCCGATATTGCGAGCCACAGTCCCACGTGTTTCAAAATTTATCTCCCTCTTGATTTCGTTCTGTCGACGGGTCGACGCTCATGTATGCTGTATATATGAAGCGCAATAAATAATTTTATGCAATAGCAGATAAGGATTTTAATGAGTCCTCCTGTCCAAATACCGAGTAAGCATTTTCCCCCCGCCGGCGACAGACGCACGTGCACACACACACACACACACACAGAGAGAGAGAGAGAGAGAGAGAAATACGAAACACATATTGTTAGGCGTGCATCCCGTTATAACATAGCCGACCATCCAGTTTCGCTAAGTCCTATTCCTTTGTTTAAAAACAGTTCCACTGATGTTACCCATTCGCAAGAAAAAAAAATACTTTTTTTTTCCTAATTTTTATTCTATTTACAGTTTAGGTTTGGTACTAACATACCAACATTCATTTATACTCATATTTAACTTAAAGGTCTGAACGGTCAGAAATTTCCAGGCCGGCCTGAACCACACATTGTTTTTTAGCCCCGCCCATATAAAAATTTTATTGGCCCGGTATAAAAACAAAAAGTTCAGCCCGAGCCTAACCCCGACTGAATTTCTATAAAACAATGCCGATATTTCTGAAATAACATTAACCTAAAATTAAAATTATTACAAAAGCACACTTACTTGTACATAGATTTTATTTTCAAATTATGTTCGAAATGCATGGAATGCAAAATATCAACAATATTTATGACCATTTAGACAATTAAGTACATAAACGCTGATTAAAAAAAATTCACTTGGACAATTACATCGAAATAAAGATTCAGTAAGAGAAGAAAAATCAGGAAAGAAAAAAAAATCCGTTATAGACAGGTTCCATTCTTAGCAAGCAGGTACATCGTTTGTTGTATTTTTTCATTTAGCACATATCAAGACATTTTTTTATTTAAGGCAGATTTCCATCATAGATAGGTTCTATTTAAGAGATTTTACTGTAGTTTTTTTTTTTTTTTTTTTTTTTTTGCCTAGAAATGTATGTATTATTCTTTAAAAATAATTTTAATTGTAGAATAATGTCCATTTAAAAATCTATGCATTTTTTTGCAAAAATTATTGTGCCGGGCCTCATTTTACTGATTTTTGCACGGGCCTGAAAATTTCGGCCCGCGCACACCACTAGGAAGAATGACATCCAGGCCCAATTTGGCCCGGAAAAAAGTCTGGCCTAGCCCGACCCGAAATGAGTGATGACTAGGCCTGGCCCGAGCCTATAGAAAAATGTTAGACCCAGGCCCACTAATTTAACTACCTATTCAGGGAGTTTCACTTAATACATCAAAATCGTAAATGGATTTGTGAATGAGCGAGTCCAATAAATATAGACGATGTCAAGAATATCTTTTTTCCACTCACGAATGCTGGATTATAATCGCACACTCGCGAGTATATTAAAATATTCACAGATATCATGCCAGTCCTGAAGCGACCGGCGTGATATCTGAATGTTGGAATATACTCGCGAGTACAACCATGGTAAACCGATATGCGGTGAGTGAAACGGCGTGATATCTGAATGTTAGAATATACTCGCGAGTACAACCATGGTAAACCGATATGCGGTGAGTGAAACGTAGCGAGTGGCTGTTTTGGTTTATCGATATTCCTTCTCTTCTAGGTGGCACGTTTGCGATATGAATAAGCGTTTGCCTTTCAGTGCGGGTACTTCATTATTAAAGATTATAAAATCAATTCTTTAGGAATGCGATGTTATTTTTTTACTAGAATTTTAAAATGCCAGAAATCTTAAGCTATTCTAATGAAGGTAGATTATTCTACTGAATGTGATGTTGATTCTTTATAGAGATTTGAAAATGAAAAAAATCGTAAACTATTCAAGTTAAGGTTATTTTTTTGGATGGGGGAAGGGAGGGATGCAAAAGATTTGCAAATATATTATACTTTTGAAATTCAAGAAAGATGTATAATATATTGTTAAGGCAGTTCTCAAATCTAAGCTCTCAACTTTCTGACACATTCGTGAAGTCAATCTTAAACTTAGACGCACAAAATTGGAAGGTGCACTTGTTTAAAAACGGCGAAATCGAATAGCGCTTTCCATTTTTCAATAAAATAAAGGGTCTATTTAAAAAAAAAACTGTCACAGTAAACGTTTTGAACCAATTTTCGTGACGCGACACCCCAGAAATGGTCATTATAGATGGTCAGCTTATAACTTAAAATGCAATACCTTTATCGAAAAATGGAAAATGCTATTCATTTCTAAATCACTTCAATAGCATAATAGTAAATGGATAGTCTCTAGATATGGGAGAAGAGGAGACAAAGGTGAAAAATACCTCTTATTTGGCAGTTTCGTTGTTTACACTCAAGAATTAATTGGAGAATAAGAAATTGTGTTGACTAATGAATGAATATAACAAGAGCCGATATATCGATATTTAAGGAAGATTGAAATCGGTTGAGACGATATGTTATAAAAATCGATATTTCATGATGTATCGATATATCGCCCAGCCCTACCAGAAACTACTATATTTTTCCCTTAGTTTTATTTATAAGATGAAAATGCATTGTGACTGATTGTCTTAATTTTGTACTCAGTATTTACTTTAATAATGTGGTCTGTGAATCCAGTATACACAGAGTAAAATTTGTTAAAATTGTGCTAGCTCACTGAATTTTCATTGAAAAGATTATGTTATTGTTGATTTTCTGAGATTTTGAATACACAATTTTTTAACTTGACTGTCTGGTATGAAGAAATGTTGATCTCATCTTTTTGGAACATTCACAGCCTTTCTTAAAACTGAAATATGAGCATTTAAAAAATGTGAACTCCTCCTTGTTAATGACAGAGGATAATTGTTGAAAATTAGACAAGTGTTATTTCAAAACTACATAAAAATACTTGTAATTTTGAAAAACTAACTAATCTGTGTGCTAAAAGTTTTTTCCATAAATTTTTAGATGTTTCTCAAAATGAAATTTGATAGGACATTATAGTTTCTTATATAATACAGCCCACTACTCAGTGTATTTGCTTTCTTTTACCATGAAAACTTTGAGAGAATTTCATATGACTGAAATTTGAAAATGGTTACATAAAATTTTCAGGGTTTTCCTTGGTAGATAATGAGATTATGGGTAACATTGCTTTCAAATGTCCTATCGGAAAGAATTATTTTTATGGCAATATAACATAAAATGGCTAATGTTTAATACAGGCGTGTGATTTTTCTGCAAATTAGTGGATTTATTTTTCAGAATTTCGCAAAAATCATTATTTTGGAATTAATAGGTGTACAAAAATAAAAAATTAACCCCCCCCCCCAAAGAAAAAAAAGAGATTTTTTTTTTTTTTTTTTTTTTCAAAAACAATGTCTTTTGGGGAGGGAGGATAAAAATTATGAAATTTTTCTTTAAAAAATCATGAATTTCATTAATCTGACACAACAATCATGAATTTTTTGCTCCATAGGGATAAGAAATTTTTATTAATCATCTGCCAACACACATCGCATCAAAGCTTACAAAGTTCAATCCTCTTCCATTAACAGCACGAATATTAGTACTTATGTTCAACTACTTTATTAAAATCTAAAACCTAAAAGGAAATTAAACCACAGCATATTTATTCCTTACCTGTTTTGTTTTGATTCTTTATAGATGCATTTTTTGTCATGGTAGTAAATGGTAAAATTCATCATTGAACTCATAGGGGTTGTGCTACTGTTTTACCACAATATTTTTTTTTTAAATACTGCATCCCTAAAGAAAAATCATGTTTGTTTACTAAATAAAATATTTTTTCATGTATGATGTGTAACAGCGTTAAAAGTGCAGAGCATAACATTTTGGGTGGATGTTTAAAGTTTGACCCTTTGACTACTAACTGGAATGGGATATATACACCCCACTGATCAATAAGAATTTTGATGTGCTAAAAATGATGATTTTACTCATAACTCCAGTGAACATTTAGTTTCAGCGAAAAGCATTGTAAGACGAAAAGTTGCAAGATAATGTACATTATGCAAGTTCTTCAAAGGACGGGTACTAAGAAGATATCAATGATCTGCCTGTTGTAGCAATTCCTAATAAAAGAAAATAATTCATAGTCAAAGGGTTAATATTTCTCAAGCTATGGAAAAATAATAATGATTTTAATTTGTCTAGGCTATCAATCTCTGTCCTTCATCTTTCACAAAAATGCAGAAACAATTGAGGAAAATTCTTGAGTTTGATTCAAATTATATTTTTATGCATGTAGAAAAATAATTATTAATTATTTAATAACCTAACATTTTTAATATATGACAATATACGATATGTTAATATGATAATATACAATAACACAAGAAAATCAAAAACTCTGTTATGAAACACTGTTATCAAAAACTGTGTTGCAACCAACCAATCTTGAAGTATAAAAATATTTCATCTTATTTATTCTTTTAGCAATCACTTGTCTGTTAATATCATTTTTCTCAATATACAAAGTATAGTTTCTTATTATCTATAATTTTTTTTCTTTTGTAAAATATTGTTTTAAATATGATTTCATCTAACTAAATAGAAATTTAATAGGTAAAATATATCAACGGTATGTAAGAAATCCAAAAAAGGAACCCTTTTTAGAATTAACTGGAGATATGCCAAGATTTGAGGATAACAAATATGTTCCAGTTCTGGCTAAAAAAGGTACATAAGAAAATCAATGTTTATTCAATATATTTCTACTTTATTATAAATATTATCTTGTGCTTAGTGGAAATGAGCTTGTAATACAAATATTTAATTCATTGCAGGGGATTGTATTCTTATTCATGGGTCTGTTATTCATAAAAGTGGTAAAAATTTGACTGATAATGCAAGACACGTGTATACATTCCATGCTGTTGAGAAAAAAAATACTTTATACAGTAAAGAAAACTGGTAAATTAAACTTTTATTTTTATTATTGTAATATTTTTATAAATATATTATTAAATAAAACACATGCATAATTTATGTATATATCTAGACACAGGGCAGTGTGTCAGCCAAGTTCGTCTGGCATACTAGTGTGTTAAATTACATGAACCATTTCGAGCTGGCATAGATTATGAAACACGTTCCAACACTATCAGAATATTATTAAGAAATGTCATTTTTGTTCATACAATGAAATGAGATGTCTAAATAAACATTACAAAATAACCACTATGCAGTAAAAATTCATTTTCAGGATTTGCTATCCATAGCCGGTAATGTGTGCAAATTCTATATCGTGCAACTCTGTGTATGAAGTACACACAATAAACATTTTAAACGCATATCACAGCTTAAAACTAAAATCTAGCAGTTATAGCTCATAGTCAGTTCTGTAAACGAAATCTTTTGAGTGTCTCTGTAAATAAATGAAATATTCTACACACTGAATAAATCTACAGAAAACATGCTCTAGTGCACCTTAGTAATGTATATCAATGTCATTAAAATGCACTGTAAACGATTTTTCACCATAGATATTAATTCAATGGAATACTTTTGTGTGTTCCTGTAAATGAACTATACTCATAAATGCTACTTACTCTATACTATATAAATCATGTTGCCAGCCACCTCATGGAAGCATATAAATTTCCTTATGTTTGAAACAGTGTAACATCATTAAAATATACTGCAAACAATTTTTCCCCATTGACCGTAATTTAACAGAATATTGTTGAGTGTCCCTTTAAACTAATTATAATTGCTATACTTATTCTATACTCTGTAGAAAACATGTTGTTGTCTACCTCAGTGACACATATTAATTTTGTTATGGTTGAAATAGTGCAACATTATTAAAATACACTGAAAACGATTTTTCCCCATTGACTGTAATGTTTCAAAATACTTTTGATTGCCCCTGTAATCTAACCATAAATCCTACACACTTCATTTTCAATATCGAACATACTATGGTCAACCTCAATAATATATATCAATTACTTGGCAATACGACTGTATTTATGCGAGTTAGAGTGCAGACAGACCGAATTCATAAACACTTTTCACCTATGTTGGAAAGTGTTAAAAAATAATAATAATTAAACATAAATATTGTGTAACTTAAAACAAAAAATTTTAAATGTACTTAATCCTTCTCGACATTGGGTGTTTCATCAGATGTGGGGTAAACAACACCATTTAGGGTGTACATTTGTGAAGAAACCTTTATTACAATTGTGGAAGAAAGAGATAATGTTTCAGTTATGAGTACAAACTTTCTGTACATGTTCAGATACAGTACAAAACTATCGACATATCACCAAGTACAAATAAAAAGATGTTACTTGTACACCTTGTTTTATAAAATCCAAATACGATCCAGGTATTGTTTCATCACTTAAAAATTCAATATTACACATGAATGTTACCTCTATGTACTAGGTGCTAATGAAGCATAGATTTTTTTTTCAAACTTTAAATGGGTAAAACAGATGAAAAAATAGACACTTGAAACTTCAAAATTTGAATAAACACTATTTCTAACATCTACATACTTCAAATTGTTTTATAAATCAAATTTTATAGGGTTAAGACAAGAAAAGCACTCGTAAATCTCAATTTAGGAAATTCTCATTTGCCATGGAATAAAGTTTTAGGATCTAGAGGCTCGCTAAGAATGTTCTTATTTTTAAATTTTTAATTTTAAAGATCGAAAAAAGATTAATCAATTTTTTGTCATTTCAGTGCAAAACACAACTTTACCATCAACTTTTCTGAACAAAGGGATCAGGCATAAGTACTAATAATTATAACAACAAAACAATAATAATGAAGGAATATTATTTGAAACTATATGGAAAATTACCTCATACTTTGCCATTTTCTGAAAAAAAAAAAGGCATATAGTTAAATATGCTCTATATTTTCCAAAATTTCAATTTTTAATCATTTCAATTTTAGAAATTTTTAACCGGCACACATGTTTGTGCTTCATAATATTTTTGCTTAATTGTTAGCATAATTTATCGATTATTGAAGATTTTCTTTTTCATACTTCATAAGAAAAATTTTTGCTTTCAATTGATCTAATATTTAGGTTTTGTGACGACATGCGGACATTTTGGTAACATTAGAAAAGAATTTGTCCAAAATTTTCAACAACTTATTTTGGATATCAATGCAGAGTAATTGCAATTTAAATTTTAATATTTCAACTTTATGTACCTTAATTCAAGAACATGTGGAATCAAAAATTAGTGTTAATTACATTATTTTTTCTCTATTGTCAATAAGTGTTTGGAATGGTGGATGTTATAGTAGTAATAGTTTTCGTAAAAATTAAATTATGTAAATTTATGCACATTTTCTGCTAAATGTGGCATCATTTTCACCATGGAAAATTTTCATATTTTTTAGATTAGAGCCGTAAATTAATATTTGAAAACATTTCTATGTGACAATGAAAATTTGCTGAATAAATATTAAACATTTTAACTGGTGAAAATTACATGATGTTAAAAAAAAAATGTAATTTCTAATACAGTTTTAGATTTTTATAAAGTGTAGTGAAATGGTTTCATCAAAATTAGAAGAAAAAGTAGTAAAAAAAAAAGATTTTAATTTCCACGTTATAATAAGAATTCTGAAACTTTAATAGGCTATGAATAATTTTTTCAATGTCATAAGTAAAATGCTTAAAATTTATGCATGAAAATGCCCATACTCTTTTAAAAAAGTAACTTAATTACGATGACAGATTTTGACACTTAGCCTTTTAATTGTTTCACAGCTTGATTTATCCATGGAAATTAAATCGCTTTATCTTTGTGATGTGTAACTTTAATCTTAGTCTAAATCTATGCTAATAAAAGAAAGTTTTGCTCTGTGTGTGTGTGTCTGTCTGTGATGGCTAGGAAAATCTAGCACACTTAGAAGTCTGAAAATTTAAGTGTGGATAGTCCAAGGCCTCTCCTGATGCACCTGAGACTCAGAATTTTAATATTTTAATTATTTACCGAAATATTAATTAAAATCCACAAAGAGATTTCATCAAAAATATGCTTTTTTATCTTCGGTTGGTTGGTTGTATAAAGTCTCTGCAGAAGTCATTAAATGAATCAAGGTAGGGATCATTGCAATTGCAAGTCGAGTTTTTAAAATCGATGGATCAGAGATTATATGACATTTAGACAATCAACTTAATTATTAACCATTGCCAAATGCTAAAAACTTAATTTTAAAAGATTTTATCGACTTAATGAATGATAATTAGCTTGCTTTAAGGGGGTTTTTTTACATGTCATATATTAGCATGATAGAGATTATTAATGCAGAAGACTTTATTTAACAGATTATTTGTCATATTTGTGGGGATGGGGAGGGGTGGGAATAAATAATTTGTTATTAAATATCACATTTATTTTACTTGACCGCACGCTCCGTGGTGGCGGCTTTTTTATTAATTGACCTTCCTTATTAATAAATCCAAATCTTCTGCTCTGATTTCAATAGAACTAATTATATTTAACAAATTTAACATTTTTAGCTTCACTCATAGCATTTAATTGCAGTTTTATATAGAGAATACCACTATTTTAGGATAATAGTTTTCGTAAAAATTAAATTTATGTTCGTAATAAAATACACAGCCCATATTCAGTTGATGCATACCAACAGTCAAAGTTAGTGATCTGTTGTTGAGCACTTGACTGTATGCCTCCTCACGGCTCCTCCCTCAAGGTTTTTTTTCTAACTGTGCTTTATTTCCATAACTCAGCTAATAAGGTTCCAAACTTCTCTAAACCAGTTCCATTTTGCTTAAATTATCATAAAAATCAGCATTCATAGCTTCGGGGTGTATTTCTATATGACATTTCTATAGCAGTTACCAATATTTCCGAATAATAGTGTAAGCCAAATTTCAAATTAAGTTCATAGCTTAACCAAATGAATCAATCTTTAAAGATGCATAGTGGTTCTGCATCTGCTCTCCCCCCCCTTCCCCCCCGGCCCCTCCCTCAAGGCTTTTTCTCTAACTGTACCCTGTTTTCATATCTCAGCAACTAATTTTCTGATTTCAGTGCAACTAATTCCAAACATCATTGTTAACTTAATAATCAACCTCTATAACATTAAAATAAATTTATGAGTAGTGGGTACCACTATTTTTGAATAACAGTTTAAGACAAATTTCTAATTAAGTTTCTATTCTAACCAAACGAACAAATTTTTAAAGATGCATAGTGGTCCTCCTAATTAGTTATTTACTGAAGAGCACTTGAACATCCACTTCCCCCCAGTACCTCCTTCAAGGTTTTTTCTCGAACTATGCCCCATTTCCATAACTCGGCAACTATCATTCCGATTTCAATACAAGTGATTCCAAACATTATAATTAACTTAATAGTCACCCTCTATAACATTAAAGTAAATTTATGAGTAGCAGTTACCACTATTTCTGAATAATAGTTTAAGCCAAATGCGTAATTAAGTTCCTATCTTAACCAAATGAACCAATTTTTTAAGATACATAGTGGTCCTCCTAATTAGTTATTTGCTGAAGGGTACGTGAACATCCCCTCCTCCCCTACCATCTCCTTCAAGGTTTTTCTCTAACTATGCCTCATTTCCATAACTCAGCAACTATCTTTCTGATTTCAATGCAACTGATTACAAACATTATAGTTAACTTAATAGTCATTCTCTATAACATTAAAGTAAATGTATGAGTAATAGTTACCGCTATTTCTGAATAATTGTTTAAACCAAATTTGTAATTAAGTTACTAGCTTAACCAAACGAACGAATTTTTAAAGATGCATACTGGTCCTCCAAATTAGTCATTTTCTGAAGGGTACATGAACATCCCCTCCTCCCCTACCACCTCCTTCAAGGTTTTTCTGTAACTATGCCCCATTTCCATAACTCAGCAACTATCTTTCTGATTTCAAAGCAACTGATTACAAACATCATATTTAACTTAACCTCTATAACATTAAAATAAATTTATGAGCAGCGGGTGCCACGATTTTTGAATGATAATTTAAGCCAAATTTGTAATTAAGTTACTAGCTTAACCAAACAAACGAATTTTTAAAGATGCATACTGTTCCTCCAAATTAGTCATTTTCTGAAGGATACTGAACATCCCCTCCCCCCAGCACCCCCCTCAAGGTTATTTTCTCTAACTGTGCTTTATTTCAATAACTCGTCTAATAATGTTCCCATCTTTTCCAAACCAGCTCAATTTTGTAGCACACCTACTATACAGGGCTGTAGGCAGTGGGGACCCATGTCAGGTGTTTGTTCGGAAAGAGATTTGTTTAGGACAGAATGTGCCAGCTGACGGTGGAAGGTGGAATTAAGAAATTTTCCATGCAGCACGCCCGGTTCCAAAGCCATCAGAGACCCGAGCCAGAGTTTCATTTTTAAAAAGATTTAAGTTTATTACATGGCTTGGGCAATGCCAGGCAGGTCAGCTAGTTGAAAATAAAAGTGCAAAGTGCATCTCCTTTAAACAATCATTGTAATATGTTTCTCTTTTATGGATAAAAATTGCTGATACACTTTTACACACATCATTCTTATCACTGGAAGCATTACGTCTTTCTATGTTCAGAGCTTATGAGCATTTATTATTATTATTATTATTGACCATTCGAAAAACGTGTATACTGCTACTTAGCAAATAAAATATATTGAGTTGAAATCATTACCATTATATTGAAACACGTATAAATAAATTTTGCCTTTCTTCAGAAACATTTATTGGTGTATTTTATTATTTCTTCATAATTTCTGAAAAAAAAAAATATATATATGAGATTATATTTAATAAAAGATAAAACATTAGTGTGTAATTATAAATTTGATATACTTAGTAGACTGGCTCCTTACAGTGTTAAGATTTATTTATTTATGTTTTTTTAGGTTGCAGCCTACTGAAAACTTGCCATTTCCTTCAGTATATTAGACTTCTTGATTTTACATCAAACCTTACCTTTCTTTTATATTAAGATAATATGAACGACTAATCAACTGTTTCATTGTTGAAATATTGAAATTAATTTATGTTAAAAAAAAAGTTTTTATATTCTTTTATATGTTATATTTTTTATTATTACAGCATTTATTTTTATCAATATTTTAACTGTAATATTGATAGTTAAACATCAAATCCTCTTTTAATAATGTTTATTCATATCATGCAAATGTTTGTATTTGTGTATTTTCTTTTAATAAAAATGGTCTTATAATTTATTTTTATTTTATTTTATTTATTTATTTTGCATTTTCCTTTCATTTAAAGGTATATTAGGTATATAAATTAATTTTAAAGCATTTTAGTACACATTTTTAAAGACTTATTTTTTAAAAAGTATTTGTCCATGTAATATATTTCATCTTATGTATTCTGACATAAGAAAATTTAATATTTATATTATCTTACAACATATTATACATCTATATGTTATTATTTTAAATTGTTTTAGAGTTATTCATGTTTTTTTGGCAATTTAGTAGAGGGAAAATGTGCCTTAAGTAACCAAGTTTTTACAGTCCTTTGTCAAGTTCTTTGCAATTCCTTAAAATCCTTAATAACCCTCTGAGCATCTAAGGGCTTTCCTGCATTTTCATAAAAATACCTATAAAAATGTGTTAATTTAAATTTCTTTTTGATGCTAAAATCCCTTAGATATATATTCTTCTTAAAATGTAAATCTGTTAAAAAATATTTTTGCCTATAGCTAATTTAAATTGTTTTAAACCTGGAAACAGAAAATTATGGTATAGCTGCTTAGAAGGTTAAAGAAGTTTACTTACCAGAGATGTTTACTTAGGGAGCAGTATATTCCATTTGATCAGCTATCCCATATTTTTCTATTTTCCAAAGACAACCTTAATTGGTAGTAGACTGAAATATTTTAGAATTATTTTTAAGAAATGTCTAAGATAAAGGAATGGGAAAGGTATTTTAGAACTACACAGTGAAAGAAATTTTAAAGCTAACTTTAGTTTATGACATTTTTATAAAACATCAGCAAAGCCCTCAACTCAAAGAGTTAATTACAATAATATTTTAACTTTTTTAGGGTTTCGTTCATCTCACAAAACCTTATTACTCCCACTTTGTTGTCTGTCCATCACAGAATCGGTTCTCAGAAACTATTTAACTTACAGGCATGAAATTTTGTATACTTATAACTGAATACAAGCTATGAAGCTCAAGATAATAAAATTTGAAAAAATCGTATTATTTTAATATAGAGAGATAAAAAACCAAAAATCTAACAGCCTTTTCCTATAAAATTTAAACATTTTTCGTTATAGCAGTTGCCAACAATTAAAAATCCACAATAAAATTCTTTCTACTATAATTAATTTTCTATTAAAAGATTTCCACGTGAAAAATGAAAATAAAATAAAAAGTTTCACCAATTTAAAAAAAAAAAAGATTAATATGACATCATATTGGTAATAAAACGGAAAATTTCAAACATTTCTCAATAATACAAGGAGTATGAGTATGTGTAAATACAAAAAGCAGCTTAATATGACGTCATTAGAGAATTAAAAAGAAAATTAATCTGACATCATAACAGATTTTTCAAATGTAAGGAATATTAAGCGAAACCCTTTGTGCGATCTTCGATCAGAGTTACCCACTTGTTTTAAATTAATTTTTGGTAGGGGGCTGTATACAGGGTCGGACTGGGCCAGGGGGAAGGGTGCAGACCTTAGATTTTCAGAGGGCGCGAAAATGTTAAATAACTCATGTCAATCTTACTTATTTTTTCTGTGTTTTACTTGACAAGAGATAACACATTCGCATAGCACTAAGTAAGAAAATTGTTTAATATAATTGAGTTGTCCGGAAAGTTCGTGCCGGTTGGGAAAATCAATTCGTACCGGAAAATTCAACCCGTTAATTATTATACATTTGAATCGAATTTAATGTCTAATACTTAAATGGTAGAATTTTCCGGTACTATTTGATTTTCCCAACCGGCACGAACTTTCCGGACAACCCAATAATATTATTGAGTCTAGAAAGACGACTTTGCTATATTCCTCGTGTATGTTTGATGTTCCATCAAATCTTTACAATGCTACACAATTTTCCAAAACATATTATGTAATTTTCAAAAACGCTAGAAAGTTGAAAATAGTAGTTGAACACATTGTAGTAGATTGACTATAGGTTACGGCTTTCCTACTTTAGCTTTTTTGTCAGTAGAAGATGCCTTACAAAGTCATGGGAAAAAAGTGATCACCCTTACTAATTATCCTGCAAATAAGATATAAAAAAACATAGGTACCAATTTATTGGGAATAATATCTACTATTAAATTCTATTCATAAATTTTGTTTCGGGGATTGTCTACATATTAAAAAAAATGCACGAACCATGATTTTTCAAATGGTAACCATGATTTTTCAAATGGTAAAACCTACTTTTGACACTCTCTTTGAGTTCCCTGGATCAAGGTAACTTGGGAATATACTTCTCTTAAATCTCCATAGCCTTATAAAAGAAAATGTGTTAGGGGTTTGTCTAAAAATTTCGAAAAATAAAATTAAAATGCTACAAGAAAAAGTAATGAAAACATTCATTTAGACACCAGTAAATTATACAGGAATTTTAAATTTATAATTAACTTTCTTTCTATAAAAGTAAATTCAGCAAAATGTTTCAGGTAATATATTACGATTTATTTTTTGTGGATCTTTTGAAAACTGAAGAAGGTTTTCTATATCTCGAAAACTAATTATTCAAATGAGATGTAAACTTACACACTAGTGATTTTTTTATACAAAAATTAATGCAATTCATGATTTATAATTTTTTAATGTGAATTTATTAATAACTTTAAAAAAAATGTCCTTGAATACAATAAAAGCCTGGAATATGTTTAGGTCAATTAAGTGTATTTCATTAAAAAATTAATAAAAATTCAATCGGATGATTTTTATAAGTTTGTCAAATGTATTTAACATTAGCATCCTCAAACTTTAAACTCTTCTAATTCTATGAATATTTAAGATAAATACTATAAACTATACCTTTCCGCCAGCTGTCTCGATCCAAGGAACTCAAATGGGTTAAAAAATGCGTGTTATGGTTTTAAATTCAAAGTTGGTATAATATTTAATATGTAGACGACTCCTGAAACATTATATGCATAGCATTAATTAGTAGACATTATTTCCAATCGATTGATACCTATAATTTTTTTTACAAATATTTTTACAGGAATTAGTAGGAGGGGATCGCTTTTTTTTTTTTGTCCAGGACTTTAAATTAACACTTTAGTCTAGCTTGATTTTTTTTTTTGTCCAGGAGTGTAAATTAACACATTAGTCCAATTTGGTATATCCATAGTCGTGTCCATTAACAACAACAAAAATAACATTGCTTTACTTTTTTAGCAATTTCAGATTTTATTACAAGCTTAACGATATATATATATATATGTATATTACCGTCATCTTTCTGTGAGTTACGACTCTTCCCTTTTTTATATATATATTTTTTTTTTTTTACTCAAGCAAGACAGAATTATTGGGATATCATTAGTTCATTGTTTTCTAGCTTCGTTAGCCAATGATTGAGTTTGGCAGTCTTGCGATTGGCAGTTTGGCGATTGACATTGGCCAAAGATTTTTCTATTAGTTGGACCAACAGCTAACACTGCGTCTGAGTCAACGTTTGGCTGATCTTTGGTCTAAAGATATGAGTTGCCATTTGACCAACAGTCATGTTTACTGGAAAAAATCTGCGCTAATAATAACAATAAAATATGATAATAATTGACCTTATTTTAATTAGAAACTTCAACTAATTTGTCGATTTTTTTAGGCAAAAATTAATTATGCTTCTAGAATTACTGATTAAAATTGCTAAATATTTGTTTTTTCTTTAGCAAAGTAGTATATTTAAATGGGATCTCTGCAGGTGTCTACCTCATCACACACACACAGAAAAAGATTTAATATTCAAACTTCGTTCAAAAAATATTTATATCTAAAACAAAAATGTACTTTCCGTATGGAAATGGAAATAGAAATTCTGAAGTTAAAACTCATGCTTGATTTTTATTTTATTTCATTTATTTATTTATATATTTTTGGAAAAAGTACCACACATTATAGCAGTATTTGAATGTTGAACTATATGATGAATGTATGATGTATTACTGTTTGTATGTAAATGCGGAAAGAACACTTACTTGTGAAAATAATATTAGACTTGAAGCATTTGACCTAAGGAGAGACAGGAGGGGGAAGAGGTATTTTATCTGCTTTAAAAATTACTTTATGCATCCGTTAAATACTGAATTGATATCGCACTATAAAAAAGTTTCTACTGAAAAGATAGATCGGAAATAGCTATTAGTAGTCTTAAATCACTGAAATAATTGAGTAAATTTACTTTTTTCAGAACACTCTCCATGATTTGCAAATTTTTTATCACAATTAGAGATCAAGGGAAATATTTAAGTTTCCGTAATTGAAATAAATCCCCCGGGGATTGCAATCCTGTAAGCTACAGGATTTTGCAGTCAGCGTTTTTTTTTTTTTTTTTTTTTAACCTACAATAGTTTCTGAATAGTAATCATCGCTTTATTAAATGATCGATTTTTCTGTGATGAAATAAAGTAATTTTTTATTGAAAATACATACCAGAATTTTCTATTAGTTATTTAATTACAGAGATGCTGTTATTAAATATATCTAAGATTACTATCCGAAAAATATAATAGGTTTTTTTAATTAAAAAAGAAAAAAAACGCTGGCCGCGGGAATCTGCAGCTTGTAGAATTGCAATCCAGAAATGTGATCGAGGTTGTATTCCTCGAAAAGAAAGAGTATGTTTTCCAGTCAACAACAAAATCCACACAAAACGTTTTGGTTTTCTAATATTTATCTCTTTCTTTTATCAAACTGTTTTTCGAAAAGCATACTTTCGATTATAGGGACATTCAGGGCCGGCTTTAAAGGGGCGCAAGTTCGGTGACCAATGTTGAATTCAGGCGGTGGCCCGGGGGGGACATCATCCCTCTGAGCCTGGAAATGTCCCCCCCCCCCTCCCCGGAAGATTTGAGATTTTATGCTTTCAATGGGCAAAAAGTTGAATTTCCCCGCCCCCCCCCCCTGGAGCTACAGAAATCCCTCCCGGACAAAAGTGTCTGAATTCAACACTGTGGGTGACCGCCCTGGGTTAACCGCCTAATAGCTAAGGGACGGAAAATTTCCAAAATATTTAGCCTAAATGTAAGACCTAAAACATATTATTTTAAGAACCAATGAAAAAATTTCTCGCAGGGCGCGGGAGTAATACCTGGGCGTAGTATCCACAGCGCGCCAGGGCTTTTAAAACTTTCCCTATGAACAAGATCTTAAATAGTACGCAAGAAGATTCCTCAATAGTATGCAAACACGTCTGCTTTGGTTTCCTATTCAGGAAATTCCTTCGATGTATCTTCAATTTCTTCATGATAATAAAAATCTCTCTCTTTTGACATTTGTCTTAATTGATGATTATTCGTAAGAAAATTATCCAAATTTAGTACAATAATCAGAATGTATGCTTATAGCCAGGGGAAAACATTGCAGTGACTTAGGGGCGCAAAATTTTCCCTGGCTGAGGGCGCACCGGCCCTCGGGCCGATGGGCCAGTCCGAGCCTGGCTGTATAATATTATTATTATTCATGTTCGATTAATGGTTAAATGAACAAGCTTTAATTAAATCTAGTGTTTAACCTGCTGGGGGATTTATAACATTCTATATCCCATGACACCTGCAGAATTCATAAAATTTTAATTGAACTTTGTTTGTTCAAATCTGCACATTCACTGAGGCTGTACTAACACAGGCTACATAACATTTATACAGACATAGACACACAAAAAGTTTAAATACAGCCATTGACATCATTTATTTCTAGTCTGCCAAAAATGAAAAAAAAAAAAATAAATAAATAAATTTAACTAAGGTGTAAGAATGAACAGTGTCAAGTTAACTTACATGCCTAAAAGTACCAATGTGAAGAATGGACCCAGTACTGACAATTTTTTTCTCTCTTATTTCAAAAAAATATATTTTTTTAGTATAGAATGCAGCATTGTCATTAAGATTAATAAATAAATAAATTGAATATAAATATTTAGCTTTTTATAGTGAAACAAGAATTTTGTAAAGTCGCAAAAAGCCTAAAACAAATAAATAAGAATTTGATAATTTGGTATGATATCTTCTATTAGCTTAAATGTGCATCTTTTGATGATTTATTGAAATTTTATTTTTTGTAAATTTAATGTTAATTGAAAGAAATATATGTTATGTTGTATTACTCATTAGTCTATAAAAAATAACCTAATGACTTGGCCGCCGAATAATTTTGAAAATTATTTTAAAGCAAAAATAAAACATCATTTAGTGAAATTTCGCTAACAAAAAAAGAAAACACAAATTTACTTGAGAAGATCTGCTGCTGTTGTAAGAAGAAAAAATAATAACAGAATCATATTTTAAGTTTAAATAAAATATGTTTGTTTAACATTATTATTATTAATTTAAGTATTAATTTTAGCGTAGTCTTATTAACATAATTCAACTTCTTTTGGGATAACACTAATTACAAATTTCATAGATGTTGCGATGTAATGAGCCAAGAGCTCTCAAAATCTTCACGCTTTCTCCTTATTTCCCTTTCCCCCTAACACATTTGTTTACAGGAGAAAGTGCAGTCCCAATTCGTCTTATTGTGCGTGGAAGAGGGTGACTGTGGAACAGGAAACACAATTAACTTTTGGAAAAACTGTGCTGACACAGTTAATCAATAAAGTTCTACTAGCAATTTATGATGACTAATGTCTTAACCCGTCAGCACACGTGCTGGGATAAAATCTACCCCAGCTCAGAATCCTTACTTAAAATGTGAGAAACTCATTCGTTATCATTCTGAGCTATATACTTTTTTTCAAGCAAGAACGTCTTATATAAGACGTTCTTGCTTGAAAAAAAGTATAAAGCTCAGAATGATAACGAACGAGTTTCTCACATTTTAAGTAAGGATTCTGAGCTGGGGTAGATTTTATCCCAGCACGTGTGCTGACGGGTTAATTAAAATGTATGTTTATTTTCATGTTTTATGGAAATCGTCTATATGATCTAAGAGCTAGAGGACTTGCTTATTGCTGTTTTTTAAGTGTATGTCCTGTATACATAACTTTATATGCCCTATATAACAGCTAAATATATTCACGTTTAAAAATAGGGGATGATGATTACCAAGTAAAATGGCATGGTGTGCTGTCTTATGTTTTAATGATTGAATGTTCCTTAATGATTTGTTAAAAAAGTCTAAAAAAAATGTTTTGCAAATTTTGTTTAAATAAAAAATATATAAAATAAATTGTTCGTTTATTAAAAGAAATTGCAAATTTAAAATGTTCAGAATATTTGTGTTAACAATGGAGGATTTTCAAAGTTATTTTTAAAAAGAAATAATAACATTTTAGAGAGTATCCAAAAGTAATGTTAGACATTTTTTTCTAAATGTTATTGTTATTCATAATGCCATTTATCATCTAGACACTACGATGCACATGATAACAATATTTAGATTATTGTTGAACGTTTCATTAGTTCAAATTTTTTATTCTTAGTTAAAAGACAATTTCCCTAGTTTTCTTTTAATTGATAGTTTGTATGTGAAACAAATTTAAAAAGAGTATGTGTGATCAAAAATTGTGACTATTTCACTTGAAGATTTCATTTTAAACAAAATGAGTTCAGTTTTTTTTTTTTAAATAAATTTATAAAACAGATATTTCAAAAATATAATCACAGCAATGCTTCAATAACATTTTCTTTAAATGTTAAATGTGCTACATCATGAAAGGGTAAATGAATGGTTTTTAAATGCAGTGATATTAAGAAGGGGAGGGGGTACTTTTTTCTATCTTTAGAAGAAGAAAGTATCGGATTCGTGAAAAAATTTTGGAGGATTTATATGCTTTGGAAGGTCCTGAAAACGATTTGATTGCTTATAGAAAATGTCTGTATGTGACAAAAAGTTTGTGGCCCTCTAACTATACATACAAAATTTATAAGCTTTAAGTAAGCAATTTTTACAGCACAATTAATAAATTTACACTTTAATATTAAGTACTAAGTTTATGAGGTTCACAACATCTTTCCAGGGTCAATTTGATTTTTAATTAGTGAGCTATTTTACTGATCGGTCATTTTGTAGTATTTGCTAAACCACTAAACCCCAGTTTAGAACATCTTTATAAAGGTTTTACATTCCGGTTTGAGAATTTTTACGATTTTAGAAAAGGGAAGAAACAAAATAGATTTAGACAAAACAAAATAACATATTTTAGGAAATTATAAAAAAAAATTTAACAGGTGTAGTAAAACCAACAACAATGTGTAATAACAAAAAATTAAATGTGATAAGATTTGAGAAACCTGCATAAATTAAATCATTTATTTATATAAATAAAATAAGAATTATAAATTATCTTTAAAAAAGGGTAAAATTTATCCTGTGTTTTAGGACAAGCACAGTCTTATTTTATTTTGTAAATCACACAGATGTTTTCTGTTTCCAAAGCATTTCACAATACACAACACAGTACTACAGAGTAACAGTACCATGTCACACGATACAAAGAACTGTAATGTGTTTTTCTGAAGAACATGTTTCTCTCCACCAACGAAGTGTCAAGAGCTGCAAACACAAACCTAACAAACCCTTCCAAGTTTTGTTGGTTTGTAATGTAGCGTCATGACTGGACCTGGCTTATGCATGGAAGAATGACTGGGAGCTTGGCCGAAGGCACTGTAGCGGCCCCTTTCAGTTTTGAAAGGAAGCCAAAACGGGGTGCCTGACGCGGGTAGGTACCGACAGAGTCTCCACTCCCAAGTCCATGGGCATCAAGGACTCCCCGGGATAGTCAGATCTGGATGCAGCCTGTACTTCACCCTTCTTGCTCTGGTCACTCCAGAGGCTAGCCGAGATAAGAGCTCTCTCGGATGGTCTTGGGGCCCTAGTGCGGGTGCCGATTGAGGGAGGGGGGGGAGCTTCCGGTTAAGAGCATAAAAAGCAGATGGTCGTATTCTGGAGAGGACGAGCTATCGGAGCATAGACGGTACCAGGTCTGGCCAAACCATGTTTTTGCTTTCATTTCTACTCTGCCTTACAGCGTCCTAGTCACCCTGGGCCGTGACGATGGTGGGGACTAACTTTTCTAAAAAAAATTATGTCTATCTAGCTCTTAAATTTTTACTAATTTTTTATGTTTTGTGTTGTTTTGTCCCCTAGAACAGAGCTAGAGGTAACCTCAATAGGTGCTTCTCGATCCAAACTGGGAGTAAAATAAATCTCAGGAAGGAACATTTGATTAGTTTTCAAGTCCATGGTTTCTCCAGTGACACTCTAGTAAGGCTCGGATGCGATGATGTCATGGACTCTCCTGCAGGAACTGGACCTGATCAGGCCCCTTTCGTACCTATGAGTGGGTGTCACTGTTTAGCAGCAGTCCGAATGTCAAGGTAGCAATGTGGAGCAGGTGATGTCTAGTAGTGGACGCATACCTTTGAGTGCCCGCCATCGACGCTTGTTGGTCTTCCGACCAGGTTCCGAGGGCTGAGCCTTTGCCACATCATGAGTTTTTCCATTCTTAGTGTTGAAAGGGAGGGCCCTTGACGGCCACCTTTTTTCACAAGTAGGGATGGTCGTCTCACCATACAAGAGACACTAAAATAGCCATTTTTGGCTCTCCAAAAGATGAAGAATTGAAAGTGATGGATTGCTGCTAATCATAGAAAGGATTTGCTATCACCAAACAATCTGAGGTTTGTTTTTATTGCTAATTTATAATTTTTTTTTTTTTTTTTTGGCTCATTTACAAAAAGGGAAGGTGATGAAAGAATAACAATAACTGAATTAATTAAGCATGTATGATTAATCGTAAATTTTTTTAAAAACTGTGTAAGAGGAAACACTTTAAATATTAAAAAATATCTGTAATATTTTTTTCCTGTTTTTCAGATGCAAAGATTAGAATGTAATTATTAAACATGAATTTGTATGTGGCAGTGATAAAAATTAATTTTTTTAATGATTTTTGTAGTATAAATGAAAAATGTCCTAACTAAAAAAAATTTCGTTTTTATACTTCAAATAAAGCAGTTGCAATTGACGTCATGGTGGAGGTCAGACACTACAAATAGGCAATAAGGAAAGGGCATGTTTACAAACAAACAGTTCCATCAACCAATCTACCACTGCATTTTTGTCGCAGCTATCATTGCAGGAAACGTCATGGTGACGTAGACCAATCATATCATAGACCAGTTTAACATAGACCAATCAAATCCCTCCATCTCATGTGTACTGTAGGAGCCGTAAAGAACGAACAGGTTTTTCTCCCAAACCAACAGTAGTTTAACCAACAGTGACGTCAGTTGCCCTTTCCTTATTCTGATTGCTGGAACACCCTGACCTCCAGTTGAAGTACAATGGTTGATCAGCTGATTGCAACTTCCCTATACTCAAGATTGCACTTTTTTGTAGAATTCGAATAGATTCTGGCGAGGATTGAACTAGGGACCTCTTGAACAGTAGACAAGCTGCATAGCGTCAAGCAAAAGGCCAGAGCCAATTACTCTAAGCTAGTAACTCGCTATATTGTTCAGGTGAGATGACATCGTTTCACACTCCATTCACAGTCTCGTTTACGTTGGACGAACGATATGCATGCGTGAGCGATTCTGCCGTGAGCATGTGTGATGAACGGCGTGACAGTCTTTGTACTGTGAACATTTCACAGGCTTTATGTGTTGAGGATGATTTATTTGATGTTGCCATCTGTTGGTCTTGAGAGGAGATGATTGTAGTTATTGCTTTGTTGCTTTCGTCCGGGATTACCACTGTAGACTGTAGACGTTGGCGGGAATTGAACTAGGGACCCCTTGAAGAGTAGGCGAGCGCCGTAGCATTGAGCAAAAGGTCAAGCCAGTTACTCTAAGCTAGTAACTCTCTATGTACTGTTCATGTGAGATGACAATGCTACGCACTCCATCCCTAGTGGTGAGGAAGACGTCTCGTTGAAGTTGTACACTCGTGAGCAATGCTATCATGTTGCCGTGCACATGTGTGATGTGCAGTGTGATGTGCAGTGTGATAGGCTTTGGATGCTGGGGATGATTTAGTTAATACTGCTATCTGTTGGTATTGAGAGGATATTATTGTAGTTGTTGAAGATTCTGTTCGACCGGGTTACCACTGTAGAGTCCGGATAGGCGCTGGCAGGTATTGAACCAGGAACCCCATGAACAGTAGGCGAGCTACATAACGTCACGCAAAAGGCCAAGCCAGTTACTCTAAGCTGTATACTCGCTGTATACTGTTCAGGTAAGATGACAGCGCTACACTTTCCATGGCTTATTTTTTTGTCATAAAATTCATATGATTTTCATTCGAAATATATATCAATTTAATAGATAGTTTATATTTTACTTACATCTCACCTTTACTTGCTAAAATAGCAAACAAGTTTAATAGTAAGTTTAATCTTACTTTAATAGTAAGCAACTGCGAAACATTCAGGATGGTTGGATGCAACGAAACTCATCCCCTAGGTACCATATATCGGATGGTGTTGATTCAGCAAACCATGTTACATATGGAGCTCCCATAGCAGACGTATGATCACAGAACTGATGTTCGTGATGATCATACAAAAACGTTTAAGATCTTAAACGTCTTTAGATACATGTGGGAAAAAGCTTTAAATATGCACATCAGTGCCAGAATCTGATCTGCAATGTCCTTGGACAGTCAGTACAAGATTAGATTTCCGAATTGTCTTATCTAGGTTGCCTCGGTATGAAAGTGGCGACATACGCGATATAAAATTTGATTGGATAAGACGATTCTGGACAAAAGCTAATCGTCAAGCCTCTTGGCAAGTCTGCCATTATCCCCAAGCTAATGCTTGTTAACTTCTCTCACTCTTATAATCGCATTCGTCCAGGCGAGTATGGACTTTACCCATGTGACGTCAGCCGCGGGTATTCAGAAGAAAAACACCAATAGGCGTGAAGAACATTTTAACACTGCTTTCCCTTCGTCCAATAAATAATCTTTTTCGGAGGGTAGATACCCGCAGAGGCATGGCTGTTGCCATTCGTGGGTAAAGTCCATTGTCAAGTTCTGGAAATTATGTTTTCCATAGTTTGCACAAACTCGTCTGTCTCAGCATGGACCTTACCCACAAGTGGCAACAACCCCACCTCTGAGGGTAATTTCCTTCGGAAAAAGACTGTTTATTGGACGAAGGGGAAGCTGTTCTTCACGCCTATTGGTGTTTTTCTTCTCTTTATCCACAGATGACGTGATATGGGTAAAGTCCATTGTATGTCACCACTCTCATATAGAGGTATCCCAGTCTTTTGTCCCATAAATCGCGTTTCTTTCTTCACCTAAAGAAACGCGTGAGTGTAAAACGGAAAACAAACCTCCTCTCAATTGCTAGAAGAAAACAGGGGACATGTGAAAAAGCAAGCCACCGGGCTGGCTCATTCATTCTCAAAACGTCACAAATAGTGGCTGGCCCATCGTGTAAAAATGATCCACTTCATGTGACGTTTTAAACGTCATGCACCGGCCGTGTATAACGCAGGTCGCGCTCGGATCCACTTCATGTGACGTTTTGAACGTCATCCACCGGCCGTGTATAACGTAGATCACCGAGGCTAACGAAAGAGACAGGCTACCGCGGTATATTCCACTTATCTTTTTTTACAGACCGCTAGAGTGACGTGATGCTCTTTTCGTAGATCTGCATTGGTGCATTCGAGCATCACGTGACTCCCGCGGTCTGTAAAAAAATATACGAGTAAAGCACCGCGGTAGCCTTTCTTTTTCGTTAGCCTCGGTAGATCACGGTATAACGTAGGTCGCTCCTGAACTAGGGAGCCTCATACGAAAGTGGTAACATATGCACAAGTTACAAGCTCAGACCAAAGTTTTTTCCAAACTATGGCAAACCTAAATTCCTGAACTTATCACGTGGACGAGTGAGACTATTTAACAAATATTAGCTTGGTGATTCTTTTTTTTAAAATCATCTCAACCAATCAAATTTAATATAGGGCAGTTGCAATAGACGTCACGTTGGAGGTCACACACTACAAATAGGCAGTTGTGATTGGTTTAACTACCCTGACCTCCAAGTGAAGTACGTTGGAGGCTCAACCGCCGCCATTTTACCTACTGTGACGTCACAGGAATACTGTCCATAGTTGAACAGCAGATTGCAACTTCCCTATACCTTATGTCGCCAATGATATCCCATATGTTCAGGCAACCTGAACCGAGCAAGTTCACTTTAAGTCACTTTTATATGGGAATGGCAACATAAGCACAAGGCGTATGCTGAAAACAGCGGCCTCGACATACGATGCTCGGAATGTTCTTAGACAAACGCGTTTGTCCAAACTATGGCAAACTTAGGCATTTTCTATTTCAGAATTTGGTGAAACTTGCCTTGACGAATTCGATTATACGAATGAGACAAGCTTGTCCAGAATCATCTCAACCAGTAAAATGTTATAACCCGTATGTTAACGCTTTATATCTATGGAGTGTGGTTTGGATGAAAATGTTTCTTATGATTGAAAATTTTGTTTAAGCAAATAAAAAAATTAGTTACAAAATTTTTCATAGATGCTGCTGCTTTTGGAAAGTTATCGATACATAACAATGGTGAAAAACGCATAATGCGTATGCACAGTTTTTGTCCTTACTATGACAACCCACATTCAAGAAGTTAACAAATATAACCTATCCTTCCTTACTCTTTAAATCGAACTCAGGAGGGCATAGTTTGGACAAAAACTGTGCATACGCATTGTGCGTCTTTCGCTTTTGTTATGTATAAAGGCATTCTACCTATTCACTAACTTTCCAGAAGCAGCGCCATCTAAAAGAAATTTTTGGATCTAATATTTTTATTTGCTTAAAGAAAATTTCAGATCATAAGAAGCATTTTCATCCAAACCCACGACCGGTTCATGATTTTTGAAACGTCACACGGCGTGGATCATCTTTACAACGGCGATAGGCACAGAACGATGTGTTGGCACAAATTACCGATCCACCCTATTAAGACTCCTATAATAGGAGCTGACGCATATCCGTTTTGTTTCGGATTATTGGTACCCAGTTCAGCATCAATCTACTGCAGACGGAGTTGGGGTTGCCTAAGACCGCGACCTACGTTATATACGGCCGGTGCATGACGTTTTAAACGTCACATGGAGTGGATCATTTTCACATGGCGATTGGTGCAAAGCGACGCGCCCCCCGTTTTGTACCAATCGCCGTGAAAAAATGATCCAATACATGTCACGTTTTAAACGTCATGCATCGGCCGTGTATAACGTAGGTCGCGCTAAGACTCGGTTCTGATTAGCTTGGTTTTTGGACTGGGCTCCAATTCGGGTGCCAAATCTGCGAGGATGCGTCAGCCTCTCTTATAAGAGTTCTAATCCACCCCGTGTGACGTTTTAAACGTCATGAACCGGCTGTGTATAACGTTTCGCCATCATATTAGTGGGTAGTATAATTCATGAGTATAACTAGAAGGAAGACAACGCTGTGAACAGCTTTGAAGCGCGCTGAGGCTGATGGGATAGATGGACCCCTGAACTGGCTGTTTAAGGTATACAATAGTAATATGGTGGCAAAGACTCCTGTGGCTGTGGCTGGCGTAGGAGGAGAGAGAATAGGGCGTTTGTGATACTGGGAGATTGACACACCCACAAGATTAAAACGATAGATTAACAAAGTAACAATCTATCAAACGTTAAAATAGAGAAAATTAAAAAGCCATACTCTCCCCCTCTCCTCAAGGGATTTATGGATATCAGGGGTTCAGGGGTCTTGAAAGAAATCCAGTGGCACCGAGTCTCAGCGTACTTCTAGCGTAAAACAAAGTTGTCTTCCTTCTAGTTTATTCAAACACTTCTTTGGTCGCCAGGGGAGCTAGAAGATTAAAATAGGAGGAGTTGGTACGAGGCTAACAAAAAAGACAGGCTACCGCGATGCACAGATAATATATCCCTATTATAATATATAGAATATATTATCTGTGCCGCGATGCATTCCACTTATCTTTCTTTACAGATCGCTAGAGTGACGTGATGCTCTTTTCGTACACCGGCATTGGTACATTCGAGCATCACGTGACTCCCGCGGTCTGTAAAAAAAGATACGCGTAAAGCACCACGGTAGCCTTTCTTTTTCGTTAGCCTCGAGTTGGTACGAGGCTAACGAAAAAGACAGGCTACCGCGGTGCATTCCACTTATCCTTTTTTACAGACCGCTAGAGTGACGTGATGCTCTTTTCGTACATCTGCATTGGTGCATTCGAACATCACGTGACTCCCGCGGTCTGTAAAAAAAGATACGCTTAAGGCACCGCGGTAGCCTTTCTTTTTCGTTAGCCTCGAGTTGGTATAAATGACGTCACTTGAAGCCGTTCCCTCCCCCCCTCACTCTTACCTCTTCCATATTTGGTCGCGTCTTGTCAAGGGGTCTCTCAATCGAGTGTAATCTCGTACAACCCCTTCTGTAGTCAGTGTAATCGTACTGTAATCAATTCTGAATCGCGTCATCACATATAATCGGTGGTAATCAAGAAATCTTAGTGTAATCAATTGTAATCTATATAATCTTAGTATAATCAAGTGTAATCTCGTATTGAAAATCTAGTTTGTACCACTACGCGGCGCTTCTCACGAGTCGCTACTATTAAGACGGAACTTGGAAACACAGAATTTTTCAAGGGAGAGTGTTTTGGTTTTATTATTTGTTTTTGTAGTTTCTGCTTCGTTAGAGATTGCAAGTGCAACACACGCTGAATTTTTCTTTTCTGCATCATCCATTCTGATTGTTGAAAAGGAGATTCATCCAGTTACGTTAACTTGCCCCCCCCCCCCCCACACACACTATCGAAAAATTTAAATTTCAAAGATACCAGGAAAAGGGCGGCGCCAAGATTTAGCGACGGGGGGGGGGGGGGGAGGGGGCATGGTCTACCTGATAGGGGGGCCAAATTGGTTATACATATATATGTGTGTGTGTGTGTGTGTGTGGATTAGAGTCCTGCTCGGGTCGTATTATATACGAAAATTATAATTGAACCCGACTCGAACCCCACAAAAGCATTTTCATCGACCTCAGCCTGAAATGATAAAAAAATAATACATATTTTAATATAATTATGGAAAAGTAGTCTACAATTATATCTCTAGTTTAAATTTTAGTTTTTAAATATAAAAATAAGCATACATACACTCATTAATATTCAAATAAATAATTATTCCTCTGAAAAGATATTTTAAACTTTTTTTTAAGAAATTTGGTCAACCACAATCCGAACCATAAGTGTCAAAACCCAACCCGAAACAATTAAAGTCAACCCACTTCACAATGAAAAAAATTAGCCCCGGATCGGTTTGAGTAGGTAAAATAGGGTCACCCGACTCGATGTAGGACTTTAATATGGATGGATGGATGTACATGTATTATATATATCGTAGGCTAATTGGGGAATTTGGAGAATCATCTCCCTTTTCCCAATCAGCCTGTTATTTTTCAGGCCGATTGCAAAGAGCCTAGACAACGTTAGGCTAATTGGAATATGGTTATTTATTTCTCAATTAGCCTGATTATTTTTAGGCTTATTGCAAAGAGCCTAGATAGAGTTAGATTTATTGAAAAATGGCCATGCCTATTTAGAAAATGACCAGTTCTTTGTCAATATATAGTGTTGTACACAACTCGAACCTCGAAATTCCACTCGAAGTCGACCGGAACCCAAACCCGATCCTTGAAGGACAAAATAAATTCTTTCGAGTCGCAACCCGACCCGAACCAGAAAACTAAAGTTAACCAGAAACCCGAGCAGAACCCGACAAAAAAATCCATCGAACCGTAACCCGATCCGAAACCGACAAAATAAATTTCTTCATATCGCAACCCGACCCGAAACCTAAAAATTCGAAGTTAACCAGTAACCCAACCCGAACAAGATATAATAATTCCATCGAAGCGTAACCCAATCTGAACCCGAAAAAATAAATTCCTTCGTGTCGCAACCCGACCCGAACCTAAAAATCGAAGTTAACCCGAAACCCGACGCGAACCTAAAAATCGAAGTTAACCCGAAACCCAACCCGAACCTAAAAATCGAAGTTAACCCGAAACCCGACCCGAAACAGGAAAAAATTTCCATCGAACCGTAACCCGATCCGAACACGACAAAATAATTTTTGTCGTCATGCAACCCGACCAGCGCCGGAAAATTGAAATTAACTCGAAATCCGACCATAACCCGAGAAAAAAAATCCATCGAATCGTAACCCCATCCGAACCCGACAGAATAAATTCGTCGCAACGCAACCCGATCCGAAGCTGAAATTTCAAGTTAACCCGAAATCCAACCTGAACATGAAAATTTAACTTAACCCGAAACCCGACGCAATCCCGACAAAAAATTACCATCGCCCTGAAATTGACCCAAAACAGACAATAAAATCCATTGAACAGTAACCCGATCCGATCCCGACAAAATAAGTTCTTCGTCTCGCAACCCGATCCGAACCTGAAAATTGAAGTTAACCCGAAAGCGATCCGAACCAGAAAAATAAAAATCCATCCATACGTAACCCGATCAGAACTCGACAAAATAATTTTCGTCGTCACGCAACCCGATCCGAACCAGAAAATTGAAGTTAACCCGAAACCCGACCCGAACCCGACAAAAAAAGTCCATCGAACCGTAACCCGATCCGAATCCGACAAAATACATTCCTTCGTGTCACAATCCGATCCAAACCAGAAAATTTAAGTTAACCCGAAACCCGACCCGAACCAGACAAAGAAATACAACGAACCGTAGCCCAATCCGAACCCAAAAAAATAAATTCCTTCGTCTCGTAACCCGACTCGAACCTGAAAATTGAAGTTAACCCGAAACCCGACCGAACCCGAAAATTTATGCTAACCCGAAACCCGACCCAAATATGAAAATTTAAGTAAGCCCGAAATTCGACCGAACCCGAAAAAATTAATCCATCGGACCGTAACCCAATCCGAACCCGACAAAATAAATTCCTTCGTTTCGCAACCCGACCCGAACCTGAAAATTGAAATTAACCCAAAAGCCGACCCGAACCAAACAAATACAAATCGATCGATACGTAATCTGATCCGAACCCGACAAAATAATTTTAGTCATCACGGAACCCGATCAGAACCAGAAAATTGAAGTTAATCCGAAACCCGACCGGAACCAGACAAAAAAATCCATCGATCTTTATCCCGATCCGAAACTGACAAAATAATTTCCGTCGTCATGCAACCCGACCCGAACTTGAAAATTGAAGCTAACTCGAAACTCGACGCGAACCCGACAAAAAAATCTATCGAACCGTAACCCAATCCGAACCCGAAAAAATAAAATCCCTTCGTCTCGCAACCCGAGATGAACCAGAAAATTTAAATTAACCCCAAAACCGATCCTAACCTGAAAATTTAATTTAACCCGAAACCTAAAAACAGAAAATTATTTTGTCAGGTTCCGATCAGATTACGTATCGATGGATCTTTATTTGTTTGGTTCGGTTCGGCCTTCGGGTTAACTTCAATTTTCTGGTTCGTGTAGGTTTGCAAGACGAAGGAATTTATTTTGTCGGGTTGTGATCGGGTTACGATCCGATGGATTAATTTTGTTGGGTTCGGGTCGGGTTTCGGCTAACTTATATTTTCAGAACTTATATATTCAGAATATTTGGGTCGGGTTTCGGGTTAGCATAAATTTTCAGGTTCGGTCGGGTTTCGGGTTAGCTTCAATTTTCAGGTTCGAGTCGGGTTGCGAGACGAAGGAATTTATTTTTAGGGTTCGGATTGGGCTACGGTTCGTTGTACTTCTTTGTCTGGCTCGGGTCGGGTTTCGGGTTAACTTGATTTTTCTGGTTTGGATCGGTCTGTGACACGAAGGAATTTATTTTGTCGGATTCGGATTGGGAACGGTTCAATGGATTTTTTTGTCGAGTTCGGGTCGGGTTTCGGGTTAACATCAATTTTCTGGTTCAGATCGGGTTGCGTGACGACGAATATTATTTTGTCGAGTTATGATCGGGTTACGTATGGATGGATTTTTATTTGTCTGGTTCGGGTCGGCTTTCGGGCTAACTTCAATTTTCAGTTCGGGTCGGGTTGCGAGACGAAGAATTTATTTTGTCGGGTTTACATCGGGCTACTGTTCAATGGATTTTTTTATCTCGTTCGGGTCGGTTTAGCCCCAACCTAACCCACAAGTCGTTTATTTTAAAAACACTAACCTCGAGTCATTTTTTAAAAACTAACCACCACCCGATTGTCGAGTGGTGGGCGTAAAATTGGTTACCCGACTCAACTCTACTCCGAAATCAAAATATTTTCCAATGCAGAAATTAAATTTTAACGACAAATTTTTTTGTCTACCCGAAATTCGAAATACTTCTACCCTAATCCGACCCGAAAAAAAAAAAAAAAAAAAAAGATCTATAGTTTAATACAATTATGAAAAAATAATCTACAATCATTTTTCTAATATCAGTTCTACCTTTTATGTAGGGAAATAAACATGTAAAAAGACTTTCTTATTTAAATATTTAGTTTTTCATTTGAAACAACAACGTTAGAGTTTTATTGCAGAATCAGACTAACCCGAACACGACGCAAAAGTATCAAAACTCAACCCGAAACAATTACAGTCAACCCGACCCGAATCCAACAGCAACCACAACAAAAAAAATCCCTGACGGCTCGGCCTACAGGCACAGGTAGATTTCGAAGACGCAGACCGTGGGGCGCCTGTTTTTTGGAAATTGCAGAAGAAATGACCTTCATGAAATGATGCGGCAGTTGGAACAGCTCACTTCGAAACCTAACTTTTTTGCAGGCGGAGCCGGCAGGGTTTATTTATTTATTTTATTATTATTTTTTTTTTTTTACCGTAAGAGTTGGGCTTATAAAAAACTTGTCAGTATAAAAGTTGTAGATAATATTAAGAAGATTTATAATAAATTTAAGCGGATTTGATATCTTGGGAATTGACGAAGTTATGAATTTTTTTCTTCTAAAACCCTCCCTTCCCATCAGGGCCATTTTTAATGAAATCAAAAATCTGTCATACAAAACTTTTGGCCCTTTTCCTAGAAGTAATAATAACTTTAAACGGATTCGATATGTATAAAAATTAAGAAGTTATGGGGTTTTTTCTGTTTTCCCGTCTGCTTGTAGGCGGGGCCAGCAGGGATTTTTTTGTTTTTAATTTTTTTTTTTTGCCGTAAGAGTTGGTCCTATAAAAAACTTGTCAGTATAAAAGTTGTAGATAATTTTAAGTAGATTTACAATAAATTTAAGCGGATTTGATATCATGGGAATTGACGGAGTTATGAATTTTTTTCTTCTAAAACCCCCCTTCCCCCCCCCCTTGGGGTCATTTTTAATGATATCAAAAATCTGTCATACATAAGTTTTCGGCCCTTTTCCTAGAAGTAATAATAACTTTAAACGGATTCGATACGTATCATAATTAAGAAATTATGGTTTTTTTTCTGTTTTCACAAACACCCCCCCATTTCCCCCCCCCCTTGGTTCGATTTTGCCCATTAACGAACTTGACCGAGATTTTATGCCCCTTGATTTTATGTATCAGTTTGGAAAATATTTGTGCAGAATTATTGCAGTTATCGCGTCCATAAAAAAGTGACATAGATAGGTAGATAGATAGATAGATAAAGTTTTGAACTGGGGGTGGTTTTGGGTTCTGGGAGTCATGATCGGCTTAGATCTGCAAAAATATTTCAAAAATTCCAACTTAGGGGAGAATGTAATAGGTAGTATTTCTTACGAAATCTACATAAAATTAGCTCCAACCCGAATCGCGGGTCTGGTCGGTTTCAGGTACAATCGGTTTACCCGACCCGATACATGATTCTAATCTGAAACAATATTCTGGACAGTTTTTTTGAAAAAACAGGTTAACCCAAGCCAGACACGCAAGAATCAAACTCAACCCGAAACTGAAACAATTGTAGTCAACCCGGCTTACAAAGAAATAAATCAGCACCTACATGACCCACGAGTTGAGTTTTTTATAAGCTAGCCCCAGGTAATTTTTTAAAAAACTAACCTGCCCCGACTCGGATCGGGTCGGGTCATGGGCAGTTCCCTAACCCGATGCAGGATTCTACTATAGTAGGTCAAAATATTTTCCCCGACGACAATTGAATTTGGATCCCGGATCCCCCTATAGCACCGCCCTCGACCTCGAATATGACAAACCTCGAACCGAACAAACCTCTGAATCGGGTCTCCGCTGCCTTCGGCGCCGTATACCAATTTTAGGTAGATTTCGTAAAAAATACTACCTATTACATTCTCACCTAAGTGGGAATTTTTGTAAAATTTTTGCAGATCTACGCCGATCATGACTCCCAGAACCCAAAACCACCCCCAGTTCAAAACTTTATCTATCTATCTCTCTATCTATCTATGTCACTTTTTTAGGGACACGATAACTTCAATAATTCTGCACAAATCTCTTCGAAACTGATACATAAAATCAAGGGGCATAAAATCTCGGCCAAGTTCGTTAATAAGCAAAATCGAACCAAGGGGGGGGGGAGGATGGGGGGCTTTTTGTGAAAACAGAAAAAACCCCATAATTTCTTAATTATGATACGTATTGAATCCGTTTAAAGTTATTATTACTTCTAGGAGAAGGGCCGAAAATGTATGTATGACAGATTTTTGATATAATTAAAAATGACCCCAAGGTGGGGGGGGGGAAAGGGGGAGGGGTTAGAAGAAAAAAATTCATTTCATCAGTTCACAAGATTTCAAATCCGCTTAAATTTATTATAAATCCTCTTAATATTATCTAAAACTTTTATATTGACAAGTTTCTTATAGGACCAACACTTAAAGCAAAAAAAAAAAAAAAATTAAAAAAAAAAAAAAATCCCTGCCGGCTCCGCCTGCAAACAAGTTTTTCGAAGTAGGCGGTTGCAACTCCCGCATCTCTTCGAAACTGATACATAAAATCAAGGGGCATAAAATCTCGGTCAAGTTCGTTAATGGGCAAAATCGAACCAGGGGGGGGGGATGGGGGAGGGCTTTTTATGAAACCAGAAAAAACTCATAATTTCTTAATTATGATCGTATCGAATCCGTTT
Organism: Maratus michaelseni; assembly: GCA_963931845.1. NCBI lineage: Eukaryota > Metazoa > Arthropoda > Arachnida > Araneae > Salticidae > Maratus > Maratus michaelseni. The sequence goes on along the minus strand of OZ007594.1, from coordinate 157,680,644 downwards.
GAAGTTATTATTACTTCTAGGAGAAGGGCCGATAATTTATGTATGACAGATTTTTGATATCATTAAAAATGGCCCCAAGGGGCGGGGGGGAAAGAGGTGTTTTAGAAGAAAAAAATTCATACCTTTGTATATTCACAAGATATCAAATCCGCTTAGATTTATTATAAATCCTCTTAATATTATAAAACTTTTATATTGACAAGTTTTTTATAGGACCAACACTTATAGCAAAAAAAAAAAAAAAAAATCCCTGACGGCTCCGCCTGCAAACAAGTTATTTTTCGAAGTAGGCGGTTGCAACTCCCGCAACCTCTTCGAAACTGATACATAAAATCAAGGGGCATAAATTCTCGGTCAAGTTCGTTAATGGGCAAAATCGAACCAGAGAGGGGGGGGGGGGGGATGGGTTTTTTTTTATGAAAACAGAAAAAAAACCATAATTTCTTAATTATGATACGTATCGAATCCGTTTGAAGTTATTATTACTTCTAGGAGAAGGGCCGATAATTTATTTATGACAGATTTATGATATAATTAAAAATGGCCCCAAGGTGGGGGGAAAGGGGGGGAGGGGTTAGAAGAAAAAAAAAATTTTCATCAATTCACAAGATTTCAAATCCGCTTAAATTTATTATAAATCCTCTTAATATTATCTAAAACTTTTATATTGACAAGTTTTTTATAGGACCAACTTTTATAGCAAAAAAAAAAAAAAAAAAAAAAAAAAATCCTTGCTGTCTCCGCTTGCAAACAAGTTAGGTTTTTCGAAGAAGGCGGTTCCAACTGCCGCATCATGGCAAAAAGGTCATTTCTTCTGCAATTCTCAACAAACAGGCGCCCCATGGTCTGCGTCTTCGAAATCTACCTGTGCCTGTAGGCCGAGCCGTCAGGGATTTTTTTTTTTTTTTTGTATCGAGCTACCACACAAACTAATAGAAAAAATAACGTCTACTGTAGTTTCGCAACTTGTAGCACGCTACTTCCGACCCCTGGTTACACCCAACTAGAGCCCTGATCGTGTAATAGATAAAACTTGCGGGCTGCAAATTTTATTTAAAAACAACCCGAACCCCGAGCCGAGCCTAACAAAAATATTTAGTCCACTCGCCACCCAATCCGAAAACAAAATACTTCCACCTGAACCTGAAATGCTTCAATTTGAACCCGAAATATTTCAATTCAACCCGATCCGAAAGCCCCAATCGGAGAAAATTGATCCAAAACTTAATGTAATTATGGAGAAAAGCCCTTAATCATATTTCTAATATCGATTTTGTCCTTTATGTTGAAAAATAAACATGTAATTATTCATATTCAAAAATATATAGATTTACATCTAAAATAGTTTGGGTTGTATCGACCCGGACCCGAAAATTCTATTTAAAACCAACCTGAAACCCTACCGTACCCCCACGAAAAAAATTATTTTGACCCAAAATCGACAAAAAATTTTTCGTCGACCTCAACCTGAAATACTTCAACCCGAAACCCGACTCGAAACAAAAAAATAACTCTCGAAACAATTAATACTAAAAAATATATAGTTTTTCATTTTAAGCTATATTTTGGGGATTATTTTGAGAAATCGGGTCAACCCGAACCATACCCGGAAGTGTCAAAACCCAACCGGAAACCGACCGGAACCTGAAACAGTTAAAGTTAACTCGACTCGAATCGACCCACAGTTAAAATATACAAGTCCGACCCGCAACAAAAAGACTAGCGTCAGTCCGATTCCGATACGATCGATCCAAACCACGAACCGAGTCGGGTTCTGTTTGCCCCACACGATGCAAGATTCTACCCGCAACTCGAGGCCGATAAAAAAAAAATTTTCGTCCTTCGCATTCCGACCCGAACCAGAAATATTTCTACCCAAGCCGACCCGAAATCAAATGTTAAATTACAATTTTTAAGCAGCAAAATTAAAGGTGTTGCGTCGGGAAGGTGCAGATGTCCTTCCGAAACAAAACTAAGAATATTATGATGACTTTAAGTTAAACGAATTGCATCGAGATGGGAAACACGGCCACCTAACAGATAAACTGGCAAATCTTTTTCTTTCTTTTTAATTTTACAAAGCACAGACAATTGAAGGCCTGAACAAATTAATCACTGCGAAAGGAAACGGTTATATAGATTTTGATATAAGATATTATAGCCGAAATAAAGGAATCTAAATTAGAAAATAAGTTATTTTGAGTATATTAATTTACTAATATATTATTTTGTATTATAAGAGTGCCAACCCGACCCGACCCGACTCGGGTTGAAATCCAAAAGTCAAAATATTTTCCCCGACGACAATTAAATTTCGACCCCGACGGGGGGCCAGGTATGCCCGATGGGGGGGGGGCATATGCCCACCCGGACCCCTCTTGCGCCGCCCTTGACCAGGTATTAGCTCTCAATTAGCTCTAATTAGCTCTCTAATATTAGAATTTGCTCTGGTTATGGTACCGCGATATTCCAATTAGAATGGTGGGGGCATACCCGTGATCAGATGGGGGGGCAGGGGGGGCTGAGCCCCCCTAGTTTCCCTTATAGCCCCCCCCCCGTAACCATTTCACAATTTTTTATTTATTTTTTTTAACTATCTTGTATATTTCAACTACATCTGAAAAATATATATATATATATATTTGCAAGAAAAATATTTAGATCTTTCAACTGTCTTAAATCGAATGTGCCAAAAAAATTTCTATTCAAAAGCATATTAGTTTTGTTACATTTTCTTGTGGTACAACTGTCGAAATGCAAGTTAAATAGGAACATTTCCTTCTCCTGAGTCCAGATCACCCCAATTATACCAGTTACTTACCACATGTTTTGGTACATGAGTAATTTTTTAAATCTTGTTAGTGACGTTTTAAAAGCGATGATCTCAGCAGGGTGAGGTGAACGGCAATAGGCATGTGTTAGTCATGCTGATCATTAATTAGTAAAAAGCGCTACCCACTGGTTTGCATCTTGAAAACTGAAAACATGTGTTTAATAGACAGTAAAGTTAAAAGTGAAATATCGCTCGTAAACGAGAATGTTTGTAAGAAAGAAATTACGAAGAAGTAAGATTGTCAATTTATACGAATGGAATTTAAAAAAAAAAAAAAAAAAAAAAAAAAAGATTGAACGCTATTTGTTTCAAGTCTTGGGTGTCGGGTCGGCATCGGCAAGGTGATTTTAAGAAATCGGAGAATGCGCGTGTTCCTGTTTGATATTTGAACTGTCATCTTTTTCTTTTTTAACACTTTCCAACCTAGCTGAAAAGTGTTTATGACTTCGGTTTGTCTGGCCGTATGGCCGTTTGCCGTCTGGCCATGCTCTAACTCCCGTAAATAGGCTCAGATTGCTCTGCAATTTTTATATGTTATTGTCGTTGCATGTTCCCTATTTCAACGGAAGTGTGTAGCACTTATAGTTTTTTTACAGGGACACTCAAAAGAATTCCGTTACATTGCGGCCTATGGGGAAAAATCATTTGCGGTTTATTTTAATGATGTTTCACTATTTTAAACGCATTGAAATTTATATATATCAGTAAGGTGCATTAGAAGAAGCTTAATATGGAATAGGGTGTGCATAGCACTTATAGTTACTTTACAGGGACAGTCAAAAGAATTCCGTTACATTACGTCTATGCAGAAAAATCGTCTGCGGTTTATTTGAATAATGTTTCACTATTTTAAACGCATTGAAATTGATATATATCACTAAGGTGCATTACAAAAGGCTTACTACAGAATATTGTGTGTATAGCAGTCATCGTTCATTTACAGGGACACACAAAAGAATTCTCTACTGTCTGTTAACAATAATTCATGTGCGTTTTAAGTTACTGAACGCGATTTTAATTTTAACTCGCTTTTTGTCTATTACGTGGTGTATATAAATTCTGTAGATCCTATACAGGGAAGCACAAAAGTTCTCGAACACATTTACGTTTATTGACAGACTCCAGATGGAGAATTTTAAACTGTGCTACGCGTTTCCTAACTAAACTAAAATTTAGCATCCTATGTAAGTATATATACAAATCTATAGATCCTATACAGGGCTGAATAAAAGTATTCGGATATTTTTTCGAATATTGTATACGTTGGAAATTCCTGAAATTATGTTTTTAAGTATGTTATGCGTTTTCCAAATAGTTTACTTAGATGTTATCATTTTTAGCTTATTAAACGGTATGATTTGTAAAATTATTTTGGAAGCGTTAGAAAGTGTTACATAAACTATGCTTGACGCATGATTGTTTTTTTCTATTCTGAACTTAGAAAAACATTTTTTTTTGTCTTATAACAATTAAACATTAAGCGAAAAAGTGTGATTTTGGTAAAGTTTATTACAAGGCTTCTGACAAAATCTCTTAATTTAAACAATGGATATTGTATTTAAATCTGTTTTCAAATTTAAATCAGTTACTTTCTGACAAATTTGCGTTATTAATAAAGGTATCAAATTTACAGTTATGGTTATTCGCAGGCTCAAAGAATTGAACATTTTGTAATGCTGTTTTCAAATCTAAACCAGCCACTTTCTGACATATTCGCGAAAAATATTTATTTATAAAAGTATATAATTTGTCGGTAATCAGGCTGTAAGGAATCGAATAGTGCTTTACGTTTTACTATAACAGTAAACAGTCTATGAGAAATTAGCTGTAACTGACGATGTACGGAATTTATAGGAAAACGAAGAACGCTGTTCGATTCTTAGGCGCATTAATGTGAGAACCTGAATTTGTGAGTAGGAAACCTGAGTTCGGAAAGAAAGTTATTTCTTGAATGTGTCAAGAAAATTCGTGCTGTTGAGTAAGAGAAAAATATTTGTTGAGACTCTTACAAACGAAGAGAACGCGAATAATAGTCGCCAACATTTAATTCTGTTTTTAAATCCAAAGGGGCTGTTTTCAGACACATTTTTTCATTCATTTTTGTTCAGAAACGCATGAAATAGCCAGGTGTTATTATTCAAAAAGTTTGTAATCGAAACACATTTTCCATTTTTTAGTAAAGGCAGAAGATCTTTCAGAAAATACTGTCAAAATCGGTATTTTGAACCAAATTGCCAATGCTTCAGCAACAGAAAGGAGAAAAGCGTATGTCATAACGTGACAAAAATCGCTTATAATTCGATAAATAATTTATTGATAAAAAAAATGGAAAACTCATTTCAATTCCAAATTGCTTCCATAGTCAGGTCTCTCAATTTTGTGCCTTTGCATTTAAAAATGGAGTCAATGAAATTGTGTCAGAAAATTTCGAGTTGTTCAGCAGATCATTTGAGAAACCACCTTAATGAAAAATGAATGAAAGGGTTATTTCGAAAAAGGGCGGTGCTCGCATTATAGACAATTATGAAAGGTGCTCATTTTTAGGTGCGTTCGTAATTATATAAATACGTAGCACCTATTGTCGTCGCTTGGTCCGTCCGTCCGCATATAACAACGCAAAAACTACCTAACCGAATGGTTTAAAATTTAAAATATATTATCTTTGCAGAATTTTGTCGAGACATTTCAAATTTTATTAAAATCGAATCAAAACTTTAGGAGATATTAATAAAAATATTTATTAAGAAATTTGATTTTCTTTTTTTAATCGGTGCTTTTTTGTTATAGGAGCTTCGGAAGTTTCATCGTCAAGCGACCGAGATACTTATTTTATTACAGAAATTAATCTGCAGACGATATAATTCATTTCACAGAATTAAAAATCATCTAGGTCTGAATATTTATATAACTAGCTATAGTACGAACGCACCTCGTATGTCACGTTTGACGTACAATTTCCAACTTGTTCTAAATCAGGTTGGACCATCGAATTTCATGAAACACATGTAAAGCGAACACATATAAAGCATTCTCAAACATATTCTTTTTTTTCTTTCTTTCTTTAAGTATTTGTTATTTGCTAACTGAAATCTACGTCTTTCTCTGATAAAAGTATTGAGGAATATGGATATTAGATTTATAATAATAATAAAAAAATAATGAAATCCAGGCATATTTTTAAAATATGTAATTAAAATATATATTTATAACGACCCACCCGGCGTTACCCGGGCCCATCTAAAAATAACACAAAACGCGAAAAAAATCTTAAAATCATGAAATATTTAAAATCGCTGCACGAATTCTGAATAAATGTTATTGAAAAAAAGAACAAAATTTACTATATTGGACTAGAAGGTAAAACTGGGGAGAAAACGTAGCAAATCGCGAAAAGACTCCAAAAGTCGCATCAAAAATCGCAAAGGACAAAATTTACTACATTGAGAAAAATTTAAAACAAGAGATATATATTTTTAAATGTCACAAAAACGCCGCAAAATGTGTTAAAACTCCAAAAATTGCGAAAAATTAAAACATTGCTGTACGGATTCAGAATAAACTTTATTGGAAAGAGGACATAATTTACTATATTACGTCAAAAAATTGATTACAATCGGATTTCTTTTACTAGTGGCGAAAAATTACCATAGATTCAGATAAAAAAAATAAAAACGGAAAAATTTGCAAAAAATTTTAAAATAACAGAGGACAAAATTTAGTACAGTGAGCTAAAACACTGTAGCCGAAAATCTCTCACGAATGTTAAAAAATCGGCGCGAAATGCGAAAAAACGCTAAAAATCGCATTGAAAATAGAGGAAAACAAAATGTGCAAATTAGGCTAAATGTCTTAGACCAAATTCTTCTTACGAATGTAAAAAAATTGCCACGGAACGCAAAATATTGCTAAAAATGGTGTTCCGTAGATAGCTCAGTTAATCTCGTTGGACTGTATTTCGTTAAGAAAACTAAGATGATCATTTCGTACTCAATAAAAAGTGGAGTTAAAACTTAACTAATTACATTTATTTACAAGGAGAACAAAATTGACTGGCAGTGGTTGGTACACTGCGCTTACGTCTCAAGCAAAAACATCATTCAGAAGGGATACTCTCATTGGCTGCTATGGAAATTATATTTAACATGGGATTCGCATAGAAGCTGGCGCCGTCTGGAGGAAGGCAGTAGAACAAACAGCATGGTTGCCGTAAGACTGCAGCATTTGGCAATTTATCGCTCTTTTGGCGACATTTTAAATATGATGGTTAAAAATGGGGGAGTGGGGTATGGAGGAAATTGTAAACATTGGGATTTATTTGCCGCTGCTGACGGCCTACTCAACAACTGCGCATTTTTGACTTTGTGAAAAAGCAATAGTTCAAACTTCAATTTTTATTGCCATTAATTTTTAAAAGATTAAATATTTTTTAATTAAAAATGGATATATAATAAAATATGTCAATTTTTAATTATGGCTATATGAAACTAAATCCAGATTTTTTTTTTTTTTTTTTTTTTTTTTTTTTTTTTTTTTTTAACAAATTAGTTATTTTATTAAAATAAATTTTGATTTGTGACTAAGATTTTATTTTTTTTTCTTCCTATGTACTTTTTTTTTACACATATTTTCGGCTCTGAAATTATTAATTTTTAAAGTTACAATGTTTTCATTAAAAAGAAAAGTTTATTCCCATGTGCCATAATGATATCGAAATTAAAATGTGGGTTGTGTACAAAAAATTACTAAGCACAACATATTCTTAACATTTATCTAAAAGTAATACAGAATTTTATTTGCTTCAAAAATCTATAAATCCAGAATTTTTACTGCTTTCCCCCCCCCCCCCCCCCATTTTATAAAAATGTTTACTTAGTGTGAATTAAGAATAAATTTGTGTGCCAATTAAAAATCTGAACGATAGGTACTACATATCTCGATTTTAATTAATACATTAAATAAAAACTTAATTTGGTTTAAATTCAAACTTTTTTTTTTTTAGATATATAGAATTATTTTGAAGTTTTTCTTCTCTCCATACACTTATTTTTAATGCTCATTTCCAGTATTTTATTCATATTTATGTTCATGTGAAAACAGTTGAAGCCAACCTTTAACAAAATTCCAGTCAATTCTGTATTTTTGAAATATCTTTCTCATTCTTTATTCTTAGTTTTTTTTTTTCCCACTTCTATTTCATGAAATGTTTACAGAGTGATTTTCGATAAATTTATGCAGTTTGATAAGTAATTTGCAAATTCTTTAAATTGTAATCTAAAATTTCTTTTACTTATGGGGAAAAAAAAAAAACCTTGTATAATTTCTTTCTTCTTTTTTTATATACTTTCAATTCTTTAAAATGTTCACTTCTATAACCATTATTAAAATTGTACAGTTAAATAAATGGTTTTCTTTCTTGATAAATACTTATGAAAACTTTTTCAATATTCATATTTTTTACTTATTTATTCTAATCAGAAACCTAAGAAGAAATAAATCTGCAAAATATTCTGTCTTTTTTTTTGTTATGTTGTTTTCAAAAATAAACATTAGTAAACTTATTTATTAATTTTAAAATTTGACGATATTTTCAAGGCATATTTTGTACCCATGAATTTTAATAACTATAGTCAGTTTATTTAATTTATTAAGAAAAAGTCTCACTATGTACTTACATTAAAAAAATTACCCTTTTTTTTTACTACCCAAAATGTAAAAAGTTTATGAAAGAAACATGTTAAAAATAATAGTTATTTTAATTATAAATTATACTGACGATCATTTTTATACTGAAAGAAAACTTGTACCGCCTTTATCTAGAACGAATAAGTAGTCATTTTCTAAATCCCTAAACTAGAAATATAGATTTCCGAGTTATGCAAATAACATAAACAAATAAACTGAATAGACAAAATCATTGAGATAGGTGATGAAACGATACATTGTATTATGAATCATTTGAATTGTGAGAAATTAACCCTTGATATCCAGAATAAATTCATAAACTAGAATTATAGTTACTAAAACTAACATCTTGTGTTCATATTTATTTGCAGAGATTAAAATCAGTTTGACCAGGATAATATAAGAAAACACTCTTGAATTTTAATAGAGGAGACCAGAACTCTCTAGCAAAGGGAACTAAAATTCATAATGACATGGAACTTCCCCCCCCCCCCCCCCCCCTAGAGCCGCAATTTAGTTTCTAGATGCTAGTGACAGGATTTTTTTTTCTCAGTATAGTTTTAATGATTATTTTATTTTCTCTTGTCTCTTACCTTATTTTGAAATTTTCCATCTTGATTTTCATTCTGAAAAACAAAATCTTGTTTTTTTTTTTATCCCTCAGTAGTGAATAAAAATCATGGCTGTCAACTTTTATATTAACACAATTTCAGAATATTTTATCATAATATTAACTATTAAAGAATTAATATTTATTTTTTTATCTTATTTAATCATAGAAATTCTGCAATTAAATAAGGCAAAGATTCTTAATAAAAAATAACTATAAAAATAGCATGAAAGTTGGCAGCTATACTAATTACAGGGGTGGAAATTGCAGTTTTGTAGCAGCATTTAGCAATTCTGTAGCAGGACACAATGGCTGTACCATTGAAATCGAATAGCATTTTCCCTTTTAATATGAAAACCAAGGATTTTTTAGAAAATGTTGTCAAAGTTTATACTTTGAACCTAAGTTCTTAAGGCACTAAAATAGTTTTTATGATAGAATAATCACAACTCAAGAGCAAATTCATTATCAAAGACTTTAACTAACTTATCGAAAAATGCTATTAAATTCCGAATCAATTCAGTAGTCATGCCCTGCAAATTTCATATAAAAATGAGTTATGAATATGTTAGAATGTTTCCCATTGGCAAGCAGGAGAAAATATTTTTTCTTGAGAACAATTAATGCCAAAAATATTTTGCAATAATGTTTCTTTTTCAATGACAGTACAGCAGTTGCGTCTTTGAGTAAACATCCTCGTTTAATTAAGATGACGTGTAATAAATAATGTAAAAAGTGAAATTTAGACCGGAACCTGTAGCAGAATTTGTTATTGATAATTTTTATTAGCTTTAATGATGCTACAAGGATAATATTGTGTTAACATTTCTGAAAGCCTATAAAAATGTCCATATAAAGGTGGTTTTTTTTTTCTATCATTTTTTTTAATTATGGAAAATTACATTCTTATAGCAGATTGGAGCAGAATTCAGATTTTTTTTCACTTCAGTAGCAGAATGTAGCACTAAATCAAAATTTAGTCTGTGGCTTGAAGCAAATTTTCACCCCTGTAATTACAAAGAATTAAAAATCAATCAACAAATGATTACACAGACATGCAAACAAACACCATTTTACATCTTTCTGCCCAATTTATTAAATAAAAACATATTTTATTTACATTGCAATAAAACTTTTAATATAAATTCTAGGCTAAAGTAAAATAACAAATTAGGCAATTAGGTGGAAATATTTTCATCCATCCTGCATCTACGTTGAGTACAGAGGAAACCACCAAAAAGCTCTGAAAAGCTGGGTCATTTGTACTTAATTAACCTGTAATATAAAAAAAGTTACATTTAAAATACAAATGAATAAATAAGAACATTACAGATTTATTTATCTAATTTAAATATAAAGAAAAAAAAAATAAGAAGTCAAATGCCAAATCAACATGCAATTTATAACTCACTCTTTAGACACTCGGGACAGAAAATACACACTAAGGCTGTGCGATCTAAGAAACTTAATATCGCAATATATCGACAAGTTAATATTAATATTACTAACATATTGCAATACTAATTTAAAGGGGGGAGGGGGGGGGGTAAAGAGCATTTGCTGTTTTTAAAGATAAATGATATAATATCAACAATTTAAACACAAAACTTAGTTGAAAGCAATGAATTAAAATTTTTATATCTATCTGCTCATAGAACATAATTTCTATTTTTAATTAAAAAAGGAATATCTAAAAGAAAATTAATCAATTGTTCAATACTTTTTGCATTTATACCATTACTTTCATAAAGATTTTTGTTGAGGATAGTATTTTGCCTATTTTCATTTTATTGTATTAACCCCCCCCCCTCTTTTTTTTTTTTTTTTGTAAGTCTTATATTCACCACTATAATATGATTAAATATAGGATTTAAAAAACACTTCATATTCACCACTATGACACGATTAAATATAGGTTTAAAAAAAAACACATCTAATGAAGTAAAATTCAAAATTGTCCATATAAAAATGTATGTAAAAATGTATTTAATTATAGATTAATATTGGTTAAAAATATCAAACTTTGTTTTAATGACTAAAATTATTTAAGAAATTTCAAAAATATCATTTATTTTGAGAAGCTTATGGTTTACTACAAAATGTAATCATAGCAACCATGTAATTTTTACTTTTTTTACATTAATTTTTATCTAACATTGTTTAAATTCATAATGTATCTCTCATTGAAAAAAAGATAAAAGAAAATCTTTGCTGAATAGCTGATGGACATTTCCCTTTCCCTGTACATAAATTTCATAATAAAATGCACTAGAATAAGCAAGTAGTTATGACCAGGGTTGGGGAATTTTCAGAAAATCTTACCAGCCAGCAAGATGCAAAGTGCAGTTGAAAAATTTTATGACAAAATGTATGCGACTGCAAAAATATTTAAATTACTATTAGTAGATTAATTTTCATATTTTTTTCCCAAAAAAATTAAGAAATATATACAACAGAGGACACTTTAGTACAGGATAGAATTTAGTACCATGTTTACATCATGGTAATTTGTAAAGATGCAAAATATAATTAGTAAAAAAATTAAAGCTTTTTGGCAAATCTTCAATAGCTTACAGATTTCAAAGGCTGCCTAAAAATCCACTCGCCAGTAGTGAGTAAAATGATGTATTTTCCCCCGCCCCTGGTTATGACAACAGATATTACAATTTTTGCTCTTTCATTAATAACGCATTTAAAGTAAAATTACCAGTGGTGGCAATAAAGTCAATCGCCAAATTTTCTTGCATTTATTTATTTAAAATTTTCAATTAGTGTTAATTTAAAATTAACTAGCTCAAATAAAAATGTTAATATACACATATTTCAACCAACAAAAGTAGAATCCTTGATGAAATACAAAAAAAATTATACTCTTTCCTCGTAGGAAAGTGGCCATAAGATGGCCGCTGACAGACATTTTCTTTGAAGTATATGTGATTAATCTCCATAAAAAAGGAAAAAGAAGCAAAAATATTCATATAAGAAATATAAAAGAAATCACCTTGATATCCATGGTTTAATATATAAATAATGAATGAAAATGTAAAATAAAATTCAAGTAATCATTAGCTGCAAACAGCAAATTTTAAGTTCAGGGTTTCAGAGTCAGGCTCATAAAAATAGAATCAATGAAAAGTTTTATAGCTCGCATAATTTACAGAAAATTAGAAAATACTATATATTGATATTTTAAAAAAATCATAAGAATCAGTGATATATGTACATACATAAATACATATGTATATACATTGTCTATATATACATACATGTGTATGTATCCATATGTATACATAGATATGTGTGTGTGTGCGTATATATACATGTATATATATCAATGGTGCCCGGCTAACCAAAAAGTACCAAAAAAAGAAATTTATAAAAAATTCTATGATATTTTAACAAATCACTTTTCAGAGTATTTTAAAATAAATAATACAATGCAATAACTTAAAGATTATCTACTATATGCAAGGGTCGATTTTTTAATTTGGGGCCTATTTAGCATTTTAATTTGGGGTCTTCACAAAAATCAATTTAATAAAATGGACTCCTTCACAAAATTCTTTGTAATGAAACAGACCCCTTCACAAAATTCCTTTTAACAAAATAGGCCTTTTCACAAAATTCCATTTCATAAAAACTTACTATTTATTATTTATATATTATTTTGTGACTTTTAAAAAGTGTAATTTGTAAACAAACAAGTTCACCAGAGAGGAAAACTTCAGCAAAAGTATTTAAAAAAGTTTTTGTTAATAAACGCTTGGTTCGAATTAGAGTAGCTGGATTTCTACTTTCATTACAAAATGTTATTTTTCACAAAAATATGATAAAATTTCACAAAAATATAATAAAATTTCACAAAAATAACCTTTACTTTTCACAAACTGTGCCCCCAAGAAAAAAAAAATCTGCATTGACTCCAGATATGGAATATATATATATACATAAGTCAGATTTGTTCCTTTGAATACTGTATTTAAATGAAATATTTTACAAATCACAATAAACCTGAGGAACATTTTAATTTTAAATTTAATTTGGAATTCAAAAGTAACAAGTTTGCTCAATTTTTTTTAATTAAGAATCTAAATTATAAAGCAAAAACATGTCTGTGAGAAACGCAGACATCATATCAACAGTGGCAATGACCTGGGCGAACAATTTCATTTTTATCAAACTTATTAACTTCTAAACGCCACCCAATTTTAAATTTTACACCATTAAAAAAACACACACACATATATATATATATATATATATATATATATATACACAGGGGTCGATCCAGGCAAAATTTGGGGCCTGTTTAGGGCCCCTTCACAAAAATCAATTTAATAAAATGGACCCCTTCACAAAAATCAATTTGATAAAATGGGCTCCTTCACAAAATTCTATTCCATAAAAACTTACTATTTATTATTTTGTGATGTTTTAAAATGTGTAATTTGTAAACAAACAAGTTCACCAGAGAGAAAAACTTCAGCAAAAGGATTTAAAAAAGTTTTTGTTTATAAATGTTTGGTTCGAATTTGATTAACTGGATTTCAACTTTTGTTAGAAAATGTTATTTTTTACAAAAATAACATTTACTTTTCACAAAAATATAATAAATTTCACAAAAATAGCCTTTACTTTTCACAAAATGGGCCCCAAGAAAGAAAAAAACCTGCATCGACCCCTGATATATATATACTTTCATATGCAATTTCTTTGTCGATGATTTACTGAATAGTTCTTCACTAACATAGTTCTAGTATTATTAATTTAGGCGTTAAAACCAAAACCAGTATTATTTCTGTCCACACCAATTTCTTTTATTTATACTATATTATGAGTTCAAGCACATCCTTGTGTTAAATTTTCTGTACTATATTAGCATAGATACTCAAACTGAAGCAAACATTGCAGCAACAAAATGCATTAAAGCAAAAATTAGAGATAATGTCATAAAATTTACATGTGCAGGCATTAGGAGCACAAAATGCAGGTAACTTTTAAATATATATATATAAATGTCTAAAAAAATACAACATACACTTTAACTTTTAGTTCACAGCATATCTATATCTATCTATCTATATAAACCAATGTAAAAAAAAATTTCATAAAAATATCTGTAAAACTTTTGAAGAACTGAAATTTACCGCAAACCAAATTCAGAGATCTTAAGAAAATTTGTTTACGTTTTTAAGTCCAATTCTTTCTCTAACAATTCCGCAAATGATAATCATACAATTAGAAATTAAGCATTCTGATGCAACACATCTTTTACCCAATTTAGCTTTATGTAATTTGTATGTTCAACATATGAAAATCTGTCTTTCTGTTGATATATTTCAATTCAATTTTTGATTCAATGTCACAAAATGTGTAAACACCCTCTCTCTTTCACATCCCTCGCCTCCTCCTCTTGAAATGTAATATACTTAATGATATATAACCTTTCAATACTGATAAAAACAGACATTTGAATACCGATTGCCAGAGATCTGTTTAGGAAAAAATTGGGTCCTTTAAAGTATTCTTCACAAAACTTTTCATTTCAAAACAGGAAAAATCACAAAATGCACCCTTCACAAAATTCTTTGTCTTAAAAATAGGTTTTTCACAAAATTTTTCTATCTTTAAATCAAACATTTCACAAATTAATCATTTAAAAGTAAAATCTGACCTGTCACTTTTACATATATAAAGAAAAGGCATGTATTTTACATCCATATATCTCCGTAAAAATGTATAAACTAGAAACTGAATATAACGATCATTTCAAATTCACAAAATTAGGATTAGATTTTTCACAAATATAAAAAGTTGTTACTAATTTCACAAAAACAGGACCCTGGGGAAAAAGTCTGGACAGACCCCTGATTGCTATAAAAGCCTTAACTCATATTAAATTAATTGAACTATTTATAAATAGACAGAAGTTGCAGGTAAGTGCACCCTGTCATAATACATTTTATTAATTAAGTACCTAAGATTGTGGTATTATATTATTTAAACTAAAGCTATTAATACTGAACAAAAAGTAATTTTAGAGATCTTAAATAATATATGAAATGAGAATGTTACATTAAAAACAAATTTCCTTTTTCTGCTTTTTTGTCGTTTGGTAATATTTTGAATAATTTAAAAAACAAGTGCTCACAAAAGAATGTAAACAGCTTACAGACCAGGGTTGTATTGGTTTCAACTATGTAAAAAAGGTAGTTTTAAACATCCTGATAAATATGAAGATATGTTTTGACAAGCGGTCAAAACAATTATTAAAATATTTAAATAATTTAATTTTACATAGAAAGTGAATGAAAACAAATCCCAATAAACAGAAGAAACATTTTAATTTTAAATTTAATTTGGAATTTAAAAGTAATAAGTTTGCCGAATTTTCTAAATAAAGAATCTATATTATAAACTAAAAACATGTAACGCTGACATCATATCAACAGTGGCAATGACCTGGGTGAACAATTTCATTTTTATCAAACTTATTAACTTTTAAACACCACTCAATTTCAAATTTTACACTGTTAAAAATAAATATATATATATATATATATATTACTTTCATATGCAATTTCTTTGTCGATTTACTGAGTAGTTCTTCCCTAACATAGTTCTAGTATTATTAATTTAGGTGTTAAAACCAGTATGATATCTGTCCACGCTAATTTCTTTTATTTATACTATATTATGAGTTCAAGCACATCCTTGTGTTAAAATTTCTGTACTGTATCAGCATAGATACTCAAACTGAAGCAAACATGAATTAAAACAAAAATCAGAGATAATGTCGTAAAATTTACATGTGCAGGCATTAGGAGCACAAAATAGAGGTAATTTATTATGTATTTTAGTTTAGTGCTTTTTAAAGAAATATATATTTTTAAAATCTAGTTTTTTTTTTTCCTTTAGTCCACCCCACAACTTCATTTTACATTTCAAAGAATATTTTGTGAAACTGGGAAAACTAGAAAAAAAAAAAAAAAAAAAACGCTTATATTGTTACTCATATATTTACAATGTTGAAAATGTTACAAGGAAAACTTAAAAGCATAGAATTTGTACACCACTATAATTTTATCCCCCCCCCCCCCTATTTTAGATCATGATTTTTTTCATGATTTTGTATGCCTCAGAAAGAGACAAAATGACATTAAGATTAAGAAAAATCTGATTTCAGTGAAAAAGCTAAAAATTTTCATTGCCTGTGTTTTACAAGAAATTTTGTAGTTTTTAATGTTTTTAAACATGTTGATGATGATATTTCTACACTTATACATTTTTTTATTATTATTAGCGTGTAAAATTGTTTAATAAAAGAAAAAATCTATAAATAGCCTACTTTTCACACTCCGATGGTTAAATAAGAGACGCAGCTTTTTCTTTCTCCATTGCAGAAATCTTTGTGAAGACGAAACGACGAGTCTGTTGAAATTTTCTACTTATTATTTCAGCGGCATCAAGATCTTTCTGGCTGGTTTAGAAAACATTTTTTCAGAACTGAAAAAAATATAACAAATACTAGTACAAAAAATTTATAAACATTGAAATTGAAAGATAAATAATACAATAAATAAGAGAAAATAACTTACCTTTCAAAAACTTAGGACATAACAAACACGTGCTGAAACCTGATTTCTTCACGCCGCAAGCAAACAAGAAAATTTCACGCCTTGATCTCGCCAGCCTGGTGCCAAACCGCTCTAGAGCAGTGCTAGTTTTACTGACCCCCTCCAGACGGCGCTCAAAGCAGGCTCCTTCTTATTCGTCTGTTAGGATTCTATTGTCTGTGATCACTACTGGACTGGCGGGAATGGGAATCCGCTCTGCGCATCATCCCGTCTTGAGCGCTCGGCAGCGCCCCCTGGATAACAAAATGTTCTACGGAGGAAACAAATGGCATTGAAAATTGTAAAAACTTCAAAAACCGCTGAGCAGAAAATGTACTATATTATAGAGTTAAAAGTTTGAAACCGATTTTGCATTTTCAAATTGATTATTTTACCACTAAATCTCATTATTTCTAAATCAAAATTTTATAGAAACAACAGTTAAAAGGTTAGTTTAAGATATTAAAATTTTAGAGTATTAGTGCAAAAATCAGTTTACGGCAGAAGTTTAAATAAGATGAGGTATGCGCAATGGGAACCGTAAGTGAGTTCGAAAAAAAATATTTTTTGAAAGGATTAGTATTGGTATTTCTCTTAACTAAATATGTCGTTTATAAGTAAACGTATTGTGACGAATTCCCAATTTCACGTTGTAATATTTAAATGGTAGCGACAACGCAAAACTCAATCGTCAAATCAGAAATGATATTTTATTTCTGTCGTAAATTAACATTAAAATATTGTTACACACTTATATATAGTAGGTCCGTTTATCTTTGTAATTGACACGTAGAATCAGTTCAAGGTGATAAAAGTCTCTGCCATCACAGGTTTCTCGCTCGGCTAGCGATCAGAACTCAATGCAGTTTTAAGAGTGGTGACAGGGTGTCACTTTAGTGGTTTTCTCTCGAACGGTAAGCTGAAACTATTTCACAGTAGAGACTGGCTGTCTCGGATATTTCCTCCCTTCGCTGGTGTTCAGCGAGACTCAGCCCCGGACTTGGTGTCCAGCACGATGATTTCAATAACACTCCCGGGAGATGATTCTCCACTCTAGAAGGTCTTAAGATCCGACCTTCTCAGTTGATCTCTAACATCCAACTTCTCGCTCCAGCCTGCTCTTCGCTGCTCCGGAGGGAAGGGGGTTTTGGGCGTTTTCCTGTTTCTCAAGGCCCAATAAACTCCGTTCCACCTCTCTCATTGGGAAATAAGAATTTTCACTTGGCGCCTCGTTGCCAATTTGTGTCTTGTCACGAACTGGGGAAATACCCTCGTTTCATTGTCTCTGTAGAAAAATCATATCGATCACCTTCCCACTGAACCAAATTCTGCACGTCAATTTTCCTTTGACCGGCCTTGACACCGCGTCGCGACTTGGTCGTAGGAAAGCATATAATCGGATGCTACATAGTAGAAACTCGTAGCACTGTATTCTCCATTCCTATTCGTCGAAAGTCGGTGCGTAGATATTATAAGTTTTGGCGCATAATTGCTTGCTTGGCAATTTGGCGATGATGTGTTTAATAGATTCACAGATTAGGTTTGTATCTGCAATGTCTTGTATGTGTCTGAGCTCAGAGATTGCACGTGTTTTCGCTAGAAAAGTATAACCTAGTTCGCATTAGTGTGATGTTATAATCATGAACCTATATAGTACTATATAGTTATAATCATGAACCTATATACCTGTATAGAGGTTCACGGTTATAATAATAGAAGAAATGGATACATTACCGAAAAATTATACATATAAAGACGAATTACAGTCTGATGGGACTTATTTGCTTTTTATAAAAGAAGTGACAAATGAGCTTTCAACAAAAGTAAGACAAGTTTGATAATATTTAAATCGGATAATTGTGTATAAATAAATATATATTAAATATTCAGTATATTTATTTAGCTATTAAGTATTGAAGAATATAGTGCAATAGGAAGAACTTAGATAATCATTTGGTTATTTTTAATAATTTAAGTTCTTCGGTTTTAGTGGACAGAAAGATGAAAATTCAGCTGCGATGTAAAAAATTAATTGTATTATTTTTTTCCCCTTGTTAACAAAATAAAGATGAATCATTTAATTAAACAGGACGATTGCTTTTTAATCATAATCTAATTAATCGACAAAGTAAATTTAAATTAGTAATAGCAGAAAATAACATTAATATATATATATATATATACATATATATATTTAAGTTAATATTATATAATTGTAAAATGGTATAATTAAAATTAGTAATTAATTTTTTGGAAAACTTTGCTGTAAAGTTTATCGAATTTAACAAAATAAATCAGTTTTTTTTTTTTTTTTTTCAATATCAGTTGCATTATTATATATTGCATTACTGCAAAAAGATGAGAATAAAGATTACTTTCAGCTTTTTATGAATCTAACTCCATCTAATGCATAAAAAAAAATTATGATTTTTAATTGCAATTCTGAAATTTCTTATTCAATCGAAAAACATTGCTAATCTCGTCTCTCTATTTTTTTTCTCCTTTTTTTCTTTTAGTATTTCTTTTTTAAGTTTGTATTTCACGCTTTTAACTAATATAAAAATTTGGTCATTATAATACAACCCCCCCCCCCCCACCCCCCGCCCCTATTATTAATTCACCCATAAACTATATATCAAGAAGTAATGTGCATATTGAATGAATTTTTACTAAATATTTATTGTTCAGTTTTTTTTTCTATCTTACCGTTTCATAATTAATATAAAGTTGTTTACTTCATAATATTTTTATTTTTAAAGAGTAATTGTAATATTTTTTGATAGTAACATATAAATTAAATATTAGACTAGATGCATTTAAAAATATTCTAACATGATTTCGAAAAGGATAAGAAATTTAACTGTTTTTATGGGATTAACCTAAAATTGCAACTGTTTTATCCTACAGTTTATGATTATTATTTTCTTTTTGTTTGAAAAGGAAATTCTTAATTTTGTTATAAAAATAAAAAATATTAACTTTAAAAAAATGTTTCATTGTATTTAATTGCTAAATTAGAATAAAGTTACCAGTTATTTACAGTACAGTTTTCCCTACTTTCAGCAACAAGCTCATTCATAAATTTTAAGATGTTTGTTTACAGTAATATAAACTGGCCATGTGTATGAATGATTTTTATCACTATACCATAATTTAAAATATACAATATCCTAATTTATTATCAGCTTATATGAAGGGAGTAGTTTTAGAGTAATGAATAAATTAAAGATCACACAAATTATATTGGAACACTCTCAAAGATTATTTTAAAAATGTTAAGAAATTTGACGCTTTTTATGTGATAAGTCTAAACTTTCAGCTATTTTATTACTTCTATGGTTTTATCCTGCATTTTTTTTTTAATCTAAAAAGTTAAATTTGTTATAAAAAAGCAAATTATTAATAAATGTTTCATTCTATTTGATAAATGACAAAAAGGTTACCATTTATTTACAGTAAAGTTAATTTCTTACCATCACAAACAAACAATTTCATTAATAAATTTAAAGATTTACAGTAATATAAATTAGGGTAATTGATCAGTTTACAGTAATATAAACTGATCATGTGTATGAATGATTTTTATCAATCCTACCATAAGTTAAATCTACAATATCCTAATTTATTAAATTACATTTATTTTTAATCAGCTTGTGTGAAAAAAGTAGTGTTAGAATAACACATAAATTAATTAGACTAGTTGCATTTGAAAATATTCTAAGTTGATTTAAAAAAAGGATAAAAAATGTACCTGTTTTTATACAATAAGCCTAAACTTTTATCCTGCATTTTTTTATTATTATTTTGTTTTAAAAATGCAAAATATTCATTTTTAATAAATATTTCATTCTATTTGATTGACAAATAAGAAAGTTGACATTTATTTACAGCTTACCTTCCATAAACAAACTGTTTCATTCATGAATTTAAAGTTGTTTGTTTACAGTAATGTAAACTTGCCATGTGTATTAATTATTTTTATCACTATACCATAAGTTAAATCTAGAATATCCCAATTTATTAAATTACATTTATTTTTAATCAGCTTGTGTTAAGAAAGTTGTATTAGATTAACACTTAAATTAATTAGACTAGTTGCATTTGAAAATATATTCTAAGATGATTTTAAAAAAAGATAGTAAATTTACCTGTTTTTATATGATAAGCCTAAAATTAAACTTTTATCCTGCATTATATTATTATTTCTTTGTTATAACAATGCAAAATATTAATTGTTATAAAATATTTCATCATATTTGATTGATAAATAAGAAAGTTGACATTTATTTACAGTAAACATTTTCTTACCTTCCATAAACAAACTGTTTCAGTCATAAATTTAAAGTTGTTTGTTTACAGTAATATAAACTCGCCATGTGTATAAATTATTTGTATCACTATACTATAAGTTAAATCTGCAATATCACAATTTATTAAATTACATTTATTTTTAATCAGCTTGTGTTAGAATAACACTTTAATTAGACTAGTTGCATTTAAAAATATTCTAAGATGATTTTTAAAAAAAATAGTAAATTTACCTGTTTTGATATGATAAGCCTAAAATTGAACTTTTATACTGCATTATATTATTATTATTTTTTTGTTATAACAATGCAAAATATTAATTGTTAATAAATATTTCATTCTATTTGATTGATAAATAAGAAAGTTGACATTTATTTACAGCTTACCTTCCATAAACAAACTGTTTCATTCATGAATTAAAGTTGTTTGTTTACAGTAATGTAAACTTGCCATGTGTATTAATTATTTTTATCACTATACCATAAGTTAAATCTAGAATATCCCAATTTATTAAATTACATTTATTTTTAATCAGCTTGTGTTAAGAAAGTAGTATTAGAATAACACTTAAATTAATTAGACTAGTTGCATTTGAAAATATATTCTAAGATGATTTAAAAAAAAGATAGTAAATTTACCTGTTTTTATATGATAAGCCTAAAATTAAACTTTTATCCTGCATTATATTATTATTTCTTTATTATAACAATGCAAAATATTAATTGTTATTAAATATTTCATCATATTTGATTGATAAATAAGAAAGCTGACATTTATTTACAGTAAACATTTTTTTACCTTCCATAAACAAACTGTTTCATTCAAAAATTTAAAGTTGTTTGTTTACAGTAATATAAACTCGCCATGTGTATAAATTATTTTTATCACTATACCATAAGTTAAATCTACAATATCCTAATTTATTAAATTACATTTATTTTTAATCAGCTTGGGTGAAAAAAGTAGTGTTAGAATAACACATAAATTAATTAGACTAGTTGCATTTGAAAATATTCTAAGATGATTTAAAAAAGGGATAAAAAATGTACCTGTTTTTATACAATAAGCCTAAAATTAAACTTTTATCCTGCATTTTTTTATTATTATTTTGTTTTAAAAATGCAAAATATTCATTTTTAATAAATATTTCATTCTGTTTGATTGACAAATAAGAAAGTTGACATTTATTTACAGCTTACCTTCCATAAACAAACTGTTTCATTCATAAATTTAAAGTTGTTTAATTACAGTAATATAAACTCGCCATGTGTATAAATTATTTTTATCACTATACTATAGGTTAAATCTACAATATCATAATTTATTAAATTACATTTATTTTTAATCAGCTTGTGTTAGAATAACACTTAAATTAATTAGACTAGTTGCATTTGAAAATATTCTAAGATTATTTTTAAAAAAATAGTAAATTTACCTGTTTTGATATGATAAGCCTAAAATTAAACTTTTATCCTGCATTATAATATTATTTTTTTGTTATAACAATGCAAAATATTAATTGTTAATAAATATTTCATTATATTTGATTGATAAATAAGAAAGTTACCATTTATTTAGATTATAATCCGTTATAATCACATTTTATTAAGTTTAAATCTTTCATTTGCTGTTAAAAGAATATTTCTTTTCTAGAAGTGACTCCAGGAATATAGTGATCTTGCCACGTTCACGATGTGTTCGTTTATTTTGATGGAATGAGATATTGGACTGTCAATCCAAATTCAACAGAAGTTGCAGAATATATGCATAATTGAACGTAAGTCATCGCTCAAATATTAATTTATTTTGCTCGATAGTTCTAAAAATGTAACTTTTATGCAGTTTTATTCGAAAAAATGATTTTGAATAAAAATGTCTACCTGGCAAATGGAAAAGTGAAGCGAACATCTCAGAACTGTTGATGACAGTCGTATGACTTAGGCTTTTATTATATAGATACTGCTTTCTGGTGGTGTAGTGTTTTTCCAGTATATGTTGTCTATGAAATTCCATCATTTTTTTTTAATATTTTGTAACGTTCAACTATATGGACATAAGTAGCAGTATGTAATTATAGTTATTGTGTTATAATTATAGTTATATAATTTTTTTTAATTATATACTATTCGAGTTACTAATAATTTTAAACAATGCTTGTAATTATTCTTTCTCAGTTCATTTATAAAAACTTTTTGTTTAAATTTAAAACAACTAAGAAAAAAAGGGGGGGGGGTGGAAGGTAAAAAAAATTTACTGGTGACTGAAATGCTTTGCTGAGTGCTGTATTTTTTAAAATTTATAGAACCTTTGTCCTGGGTAATTCTAAAAAAATCTTTTCTTTTTACCATTAGTAGTTTCTCTTTATAGTAATGTAACAATTTCAACATGTACCCTTATTAGTTCTAAAAAAAAAAAAATACTCCTTCCAAAAAAGAAAATTATGTTTCATAAGAGTTCCATCACAATTTTTTAATGCAATCTTTCCACATTTTTGCATGAGTAATATGCTGTTATACATCAGTGATAATTTTTTGTTTTTGGGAGGGGGAGGGAACAGTGCGAGTGGTCACTGCTCACGCTGTTCCTTCCTGATTCCCTAAAGAGGGCACTACTATAGACACACCTACCTGCTTTACAAACTTCCGCACCATGATCGTTATTTAGTCTGTCTCGTTTTCATTTGACTGAAGTATTTACAGACATGCTACTTTTCCGCGAAAACGCGGATTTCCGCTTTTTCGGCACTGAATTTTATCATTCTTGGGTTCAATGCAAATCTGCATTAAAATTTGTGGACCATTTTTTAGGGGGGGGGGGGGGGGTAGCGGACGAAATTCAATAAACGTGCGAGAACAAACAGCGCAAAATCGGGTTTTTCTGCTACGTATTTCCCTTTTCTTTTCCCTGACCTCCGCGCATACAATCTGCGCGCAGCAGCAAAGAACGTCATGCGATATGAAAATATCGTCTGCTAACCGGTTACCTCCGTTAGCTATCGACCGTTCAGAATGAGTTTCTTTCTGCCTCGCGTGGAACGCACACCATTTTGTGACTGATTGCGCATTTATTCAACGCATATCATTTGCTGTAGAAAAAAATTGAAGCAAGGAACACAAGGAAGCGAAGTGACATCAGCGATCAGTTCAGCGTGGGTCCTGTGCTTGCTCATTTCAGCGGCGCACGCAGTTTTTGCTCTTCGTTTTTTCGTTGGTGTTTTCAGTTTTAAGCGTTTGTTTTGTTGTAATGGCAAAAATAATTTCAGATGGAGCAAAAGTAAGGGATATTGACAAAGAAGAAAAAAACAAATTTCGGTTTGAATGGCTGTCGAAATCCGTCAAATTAGAATATGAAAATCAAGAAACGGAAGTGTTAATCGGAGATAGTGTAAAAAAGATTGATGTCAGCGGAAAAGCAATCTGTTCTCTTTGCAATGATGATGATATTTATTATGGAAAACGTGGTTGTGCGGCAATCTCGGATCACCTTAAAAGTAAAAAACACCGCCAGAAGGTTTTTTTGAAAAAAGAGAACTATGATTTACCAAGCAACTTTTTTGGAGTTCAATCAAATGCTGCAGATACGACTCTATCAACACCATCTTCGTCTCAAAACGTCCCGATATGTGATAGAGTGTCAAATTCTGAGGCACTAATATTGGGTGTTTTAGCAGAACACAGTTTACCATTTTCCATGGCAGAGGTTATCATAGACGTTAGCAAAACATTATCCGAAGATAAAAAAGCCCTAAATCATCTTGTAATGAAACGTGCTTCTGCAACTTATAAAATGAGATTTGGTTTAGGAAAAACATTTTTGGAATCTACGGTTGAAAATTTAAAAACTTCCAAATTTTCCTTAAATATTGATGAGTCAACAAGTTCTAACCACATGCGTGTAGTATCTATTTTATGTAGCTATTTTTCTTCAAGTGTAAATAGAGTTGTAGTGGAACACTTAAACACACTTAATTTCTTAATAAAGTGTAGACACAGTAAGTGCAGAAAATTTATTCAATGAAATTCAAGCATTGTTTGATAAGAATGGTATTCCATGGGAAAATTTGGTATCAGTTTTGCTGGATTCCTGCAATGTGATGAGAGGTTCCAAAGCAGGTCTTGAAACCAAAATAAGAGGTGAAAAAGCTCCACATTTGTTGGATGTGGATGGTGACTCATGTCATCACATCCACAATGCCTGTAAGAAGTTTTGCATGCCATTTAATATGTGGTTAGAAGGTCTATTTAAAGATGTATACAATGATATTAAATGGTCTGCAGATATTAGAACTTGTGTTAATGAAATTTGTGATGTTTTAAATATGAAATTTGTTTCACCAACCTCCTTTATTGCTCATAGATGGATGTCCTGTTATGATGCAGCCTTGAACTTTGTTTATTTAATAGATGCACTTACACTTGTATATTATGCATTTCTGAGTGATGATGACAAAACTGTTTACTTTTCCATGCTGTGTGCTATCTTCAAGAGTAAAAATGTTTCATCTTCTGATAGAGCAAAAATTAAATGTATTCAGAAGAAGCTGTCATCAAAAAAACTCACAGATGATGGAGTAAAAAGAAAAAAGCGAATCTATGAGAAGCTCTTTTTTTATAGAAAGAAAACATGTCTAATTGCCAACTTTTATATTGCTACTTTACCGCTTTTAAAAAAATACATTATGTTATTCCAAACTAAAGAACCACTCATCCATAAAATATATGATGAGCAAAAGCAGCTTTTTTTGGATTTCTTATCTTGTTTTGTTGCGCAGGAGCATTTACAAATCAAATCAGCAAAAGGTCTTCTTGAAATTGATTTATTAAATGAAGAATTCCATTTACCTCAGCAGATAATGTTCATTGGCTCTAGAACACAAGATCTTATCTCAAAGAGTCTGAATAACCCGACTGTTGAAGATTTTCTAGCTTGTGCAAAAAACGCTTATGTTCAATGTGGCATATATCTTCAAAAAAAGCTGCCTTTAAACAACCAATTTCTCAAATGTGCCTCTGCCATTGATCCAAGTGCAAGGGGCCATCAAATCACCTGTGAGAGGCTACAGAAGCTACCAGTTTTACTTTCTAATGTTTTAACTGATGAAGAGAAAGATAAATACCAACTGGAGATTTTTCAATACCAGGTAGACATGAAATTAGCTCCTCCTGTTGACGATTCAGGAAAACTGGTAGCAGTTGATATTTGGTGGGCAAAAATTTTTAACATGCCCAAGTATTATACCATTGGCAAGATTGTTAAGGCCGTTTTAAGCTGCTTTCATGGACCACAGGTTGAAGGATCCTTTAATATTATGTCAGACATAATAGATAAAAGGTCTGGTAGAATGCAAATACAAACATATTCTGCTATCCAGACTGTAAAATATAAACTACTAGCAGAGAAGAAAACAGCTGTTCAGCTCTTTAATAAAAAAAATTTTCTTCATGAACCTGTAGATAGGAAGTTATGCTACAATTTGAGGTCTTCTAGAATGTGTTACCAAAAAGAATTGGACGAAAAAAAAGAAAGAAGAGAAGAAAAGGCTAAGACTAAAATTGTTCCGATGAAGCATAAAGTAGCAGAAATCTGTTCTGCAGAGAACTCAAGTAGACTTAAACATAAAAGGAAACTTGAAAAAATGGTCCAAAATATAAAAAATAAAAAAATGAAATTGAAATAAGTCCCCTTTCTCCAAAGATAAGATTGTTTTTATTCTGCCACCAGCAGATTTATTTTATTTTGTAAATATCCTTTTATTCTGACTGCAGTAATTTTTTTTTCTTTTTTTTTGTGTATGTATATATAAGGACTAAGTTTTTTTTCTTTGGACAATATATTTTTGGATTGAGCAGCTTTCTTCTAATGCTATAAAACTTGGACTCTTGTTATAATTGTCTTTTGGTGAGTAATATTTTTCTGCTTATAACATTTTTACAGGAATTTTTGCTAAATATATAAAATGTCAATTAAAATGCATAGAAGATTTGACTTTGTTTTAAGATTAATTCAGAATGTTTCTTTATGCAAAAATTTTTAACTCAACAATGGTTCTTTATTCTGTAACAAAGTTGAAATGCGGATAAAAAAAAAATGTTTAAAAAGTTATTAAGTTATTAATGCTGTGTGTCAATTTTGTAATATTTGCTTGCATGTAAGTTTCTTAATTTAAAATAACGTGTATATGACATATATGACAAATGCACATATTCTGCTAAGTTCAACTTTTTTTTTTTTTTTTTTTGGCCAAATAAACAATATGTAGTATTGAATAGGGTTTTATGTTCAATGTATGCAATTTAAATTCACATTATGTATAATTATATAATATTTACATATTTAAATTTGTATGACCAATTATATAACTTTCTTGCTTTGGGGGGGGGGGGGGGTGCGTGAGGCCGTGAAAGTTCAGCTTTTTTTTTGCTGAGCTTGTAGCATGTCTGTATTTAGTCGACTAATGTTCAGTATTTGGGCAATTGAATAATCAGTAGAGGTCAAATACCAAATTGTTACCGAATATTCATTACATCCTTATATTTTATTTTAATGCTACATTCATTTCTATATTTTATCATTTATTTTTCAGAGTAAAGAAACAAGGAGAGGGGCCAACAACCAATAGACTGAAAGATTTTCATGACCACCCACTCAATGTTCCTGCTACACTTCAATATCGTGATGTGAGTTCAGAAACGAAAGAAAACTGCTATCACTGTTTCATCAAAGCCATGATCCGGCATCAGCATTACACTGCATAAAAATAGATCTCCTTGAGCATGGAAAGGATTATTACAAATTTTCCAATGATGGAAAATTCGTTCCTAGTGCCTCGATAGTGTCATCTTTCTTGCATATAGCAAATTTCTTTTCTATTTATATATCAGATTATTTGCCTGTTTATGTAACTTTATTCAATAAATTTTAATGTGGTAAAATGAAACTTGTGTTGTTTAATGATTTAATTCTACCAGGAAAATGATCTTCTATCATCAGGGTATCTAACCACCTGGGAAAATCAGGGAATTTTTATAAGCTGGGAAAAGTTGGAGAAATTTGAAACTCCTGAGAAAAATTCAGGAAAAATTTTCTGATTTCTTTAAGACTTTAATTGAATGCCAGAGTATAGAATAAATAAAATATGTATTATTCATATTATGTTTGAAACAGAATAGTACAAAAACATGATCAAATCAGTAAAGAACCATGCAAAACATTCTCTGCTCATCGAAAACTTATCATGTAAGGGAAAATTTAATACTCTTTGCATTCATATTTTGACAGCAATTTATATTTCGTTGCACACTTTCAATACAGAATAACTCTGGCTGTTACAATACAATTGAATTGGCAAATTTGATATTATAGAGCATGGTTGGGTAAACTGATTTTACCCAATCTATAATTCTGATCAGGTAAAATTAATACTAATTTTTTTTCATTGTGGGTTGGCTTGGCTTTAAATATTTTGGGTTATGATTTGATTTTTCAAGTGAAAGTTCTGAATATTTTTCAAATTAAAAAACAATATATTTTAATATTAATGAGTGTATATGTATTTAAAAAAATGATATTAGGTATATAGGCAATTTTTCCATAATTTTATTAAAATATGGACTAATTTTCTTAAATTTCGGGTTGATAAAACTGTTTTTGTTGTCTTTTCTTTGGGTTGACTTTACATAGAAATTTCCAGGTATAATTCGATATTGTAGCAATACTCTTTTTGTAACTGAACATATGAGAGTTCTATTTTTGGTAAATTTTTACTTAGGGTATCAAACAGGAAGTCATTCGATCGAGTTATTATGTTCGTTATATAGTTTAAGAAGTAAGCAGGTTTTAATTTTGGTTTTCCATATTTGTAGCTTCTAGTAATCAATTTCTGTTAAATTTATAGGTTGCAATGTATATATAAATTTTTAATTAAAAAAATATATCAATTTTCAAATGGTTGAATGCTTATTTCATTTTTTTTTCTTGTGACAATTTTGTGATTAAAATGTATCTTATTTCTAAAAAAATATATATATAAACAATATCTATATATGAAAACAAATAATTTGCATAAATGAAAATAACTTGTACAAAAAATATTTTAGAATTTCTTTTTACATTCACCATTAATGTGATTCTAAAAAAAAAGATTTTTCATGCTGAACGTAAAACTTTCTGACAGGTTTTCTAGCACATTTTAAAAGTAAAATGATGATTCTTGAAACGGTTTGTAATTAAGCAGTTTTTTCCATTTTTTGATAAATGAATGTGATCTTGAGTTAAGCAGTTATTGTCGCAGGATAGCAGATTTTTTTTCCCTTTCCTGCACTGATGCATCTGGAAATTAGTTCAAAATGCCTACCTTGACAATATTTTCTAAAAAATCTGCCTTTTTTGAAAAACATTTGTCAATTTTGATATATTTGAGAACAAAAATGACAAAAAATGTATCAGAAAATAACCAGTTTGGATTTGAGAACAGCCTTAATTATCTTAAAATATATATCATTGTAGTCTGTATACAATTAAATTATTTTTACTTTTTTTCACCAATATTTTCTGTCTAGTAAATTACTTCTTATTTATATGTACATGCATACAAAAAATTTTTTGCTAATATTTTCTATTTTTAATAATTCATATATACAGGGTGTCCCAGAAAAATTGAAACAAGTTTTTTTGCCTGTTTTGATATTTGTTGGCAGTAAATTTGAAAAAAGTGTTAAAAATAAAGTAGGAATGAATATGTTAATAAAATCGGGGGTTGGTGCAGGTTTTTTCTCTTGGGGCTTATTTTGTGAAAATTATATTTTTTATGAAAGATGAAAGCCAATTACTCAAATTCAAATCAAGCATTTATTAATAACATTTATAACTCAGTCTGCTAAAGTTTTCCTTATTTGTGAATCTGTTTCACTTTAACGTAGTAATTTTATAACAAAGTACTAATTATTTTTATATAAACATGTAACATTACAAATTAATGAGTAGCATTTATAGAAGACTATAATTCTACATTGCCATATTAACTTTTGTATAAAATTAAAAAAATATATGCAACTGAAGAAAGCTAAGTGTCGTGTTTACAATACAGAAATTAGGAAAAAAACACGAAAAATGGTCAATGGATAAAAATATAAGAAAGTTTTTGGTATATCTTTTATAGACTGCATAAAAATTCTCTCCCGTGTGGTGAATAGATTTAATTCCCCACTTCTGATGGGGGGGGGGGGGAGGTATGATATTTAAAATAGATTGTCGGTGGGTAGGGTACGTTATAGGCATATTTCAAATACGTACGTTTAATGCATATTTCAAAGCAATAATCCTAGCATGAAATGCATGATTCTTTGAGATCATAAAAACTGAAGAGAAAATAGAATGAATTAAATTTATCTTACTTAAGGAACTATGAAGTCATTGAAGCAGAAGGTAGGAAGAAAGAAACTTATAAGGTCTATCTCAAAAGTTTAAGCACCAGAATAAAATGTTGATTTTTAAAGAATAATAAAAAGTTACAATAAATAAATAGCATTTTTTAATTTGCAGATTTCGCAACTTCATTTAAGTAAATGATATCAAAAGTAGAAAAAATAAATTACGTAATTGTAAAAAATATAATTTAAAATATCTTCAAACAAAACTGTCTCAAAAGTTTATGCACAATAGCAAAAACAACTACATTTATCATTTTTACAAAGCTATTACAAATTATTTTTCCTTAATTTCGGATTAGTTCAAATAAACATGCAACCATCAAAATTATTAGTTTTTGTAGGGTTTCTGGTGGCAAGGAGTACCATGCTTTCTCAATGCAGTATGACAGAACTCCAAGAGGGTTCTTGGAGTTCTTCAAGTGAGTCATACTGCTTTCCATTGCTGTAAAAATGACAGGATAAAATGCCCAGACATTCCCAGATGAGTTTATGTCTGGACTTAAAGCTGACCAGTCAAGAATTTTAACATTTTTCTATGAAAGTCCCAGTTTTGTAGAATGTTATATGTGGATTGAGGCATTATGTTGTTGAAAGATCCATTTTGAAGCCCCCCCCCCCCTTCCAAAAAATGTCACCGATTGAAAGCAAATGTTGGTTCGGTGTCTCTGGGAAATTTTGTCTTAATTTTTGAAAAGCCAGAGAGGTTTGGCTGTTGAAGTCGAATGCCCCCCAAACCATAACAGGCTTGCTGCAGAATGCCCTTGGTTCCTTTCGTAGTTCATGCCATTACTTTTATAAAACTGGAATTCAATGTCATACATCATTACACCCGTCCAATCAAGTGTTTCTAAAAAAGAATTACATAAAGTGCTTAAACTTTTGAGACAGTCTTTCTTCAAAAAAAAGTAAATTAAATAAAAATTAATCTAATTTTTATTTTAACCAAAAAAAAGTTGTTTATTTTGTTTGATTTTGAATAAATGTGGAGTATTTATTATAAATTAGCTTCATATATTTTCGTTTTCAATTTTTTAACTAGATTTGCAGAGTGCTTAAACTTTTGAGATGGACTACAATAATAGGTGAATCTGTTTATTTAAAAACTCAAAAAGGAAAAGAATCAACCGTTACATCTTGGTCACTGTTGTAAAAATTCCTGCTCCACTGGAAATCATCTTAAATTTGAAAAAGATTAACTTGACAATAGGACTTTATTTCGAACAATTTTTAAAATATTAAATTTAAAAATAATGACAGGCTCTTCAAAAATCTTAGCTAATTAAAATTACAGCAACACTTCATGGCTAGGCAACACATCACCCCAAAAGAATGGAATCTTTAAAGAAACCATGAAAAAAAAAAAAAAATCTGCAATGGCATATCCAAGCTGGCTCCATGCTAGAAACCTTGCGCCAGGACACAACTTATTTCAGTGCCAACCCATTAGCTGAATTCAGTGTCATAAAATTCATTTCTGAATTTAATTTTGAGTGACAGCAGGCATTATGCCTAGCTTAAAAGGCTACTTCACTCAGTCTAAAACACCTGTTCGCTAATGTTAATCCTTTGAGGGAAATATTTTACAATATCTTGTTCGCATTTCAATATTTTAAAATGATTTTTTTTTCATTGAATAGCTGAGGTCGATCTCTATGAAGGCTCTTTTTTAGTTTTTCGATTTTGGTTGCAGTTTTTTATATTGAGAATACTTTCACTTTCAAAACCGGTTCCAAAAGTGAAAGTATCATAATAATAAAAACTTGTGATCAAAATAAAAAAAATGCAACAGCGCCTGGATAAAGATTGACCTCAGCTATCCAATGCAAAAAAAAATCATTTTAAAATATTGAAATGTGAACGAGATATCATAAATTTTCCCATAGGATTAACATTAGCGAGCGGGCGTTTTTGACCGAGTGAAGTAGCCCCTTAACAAGTTGTGTACCTAGACGAGGGACAAAATTTGCCTAATCTCCTCTATAGATTAATACACCAGATAGGACACTATCATAGGGCATAATGGTAATGCAATGATGAACGCAGCGCCTGTAGTGACAAGGGGGAAGAAACGTCTCATAGACGGAATATTTCTCCTTTTGAATGTCTATCTTATTATGATCTTTTTAAAATGCTACATGTTTACATTTTCAACTTTGTAGGAAAAGCAAAAATTTTTAAATTCTGATTTGTATGCAGGCATGATTCTACATGACATATTTTAACATTTAACCATACTAAAAAAGTTCTGAAATGAGCTGTTGTTTCAATAATAAAAAATAAAATAATGTCCTTCAAAAAGAAACTTAACACACCAGCGAGTGGCCAATTTGAAGAGAATCGTCTGCCTCGAAGCGAAAAGAATAGATATTAAAAACATAGAGCATAAACAGATTTCATATAAATGGGTAAATTTTGGAAGCTTGTTAGTTTTCCCCCCTTTCACTAGTGACACTGTTATTGCTGCCATTACCGATTTTGCTGTAACTGTCCTACCTTGTATGTTAATCTATGATCTCCTCATAGCGGACAGCAGGCTATATACTTGTAAAACAGGGACACCAAAAATACCTAAATGATAAATTTGAAGTGATTAGTTAAAAAAACAAATACAGAATTTAAGAACACAATTGAGAACCAAACTGAAACAAGATTGCATAAGTGCGATCAAAGCATGCCTCTTAGGAGCACCGTCAGCAGTGAATACATCAATATAAAGAGGCTTTCCAAATGGCACATTATGCAAAAGGACAAGTTACTTTGCCAAAGCAAGAACAACATCAAAATGCATCGCTGAGGTAGGGTTAGCAAATACAAATTAACGCCGGGAGTAACCACTGTGCCGATCGCAGTGCATATGTGCTGAATGGAAAATAAATGCACGGACACAAAAACAATGCAACAGTTACAATTACTGCCACTTATGTGAATCATTGGTTAATCACATTAGTTGGGTAATTACAATTGCTCAATCAAAAACTTTTCCAAACAGAATTTTGTTTCATTCACTAGTGATTCTGCTTTCACAAATTTTACTCACTAAGATTATTGTGTTATTTAATACAGTAAAACCTACTAAGACAGAATCTCAAGTGACCAGACAAATTCCGTTTTAGAGAGGTTCTTAAAAGGTAGATTTGTATGGTACTCTTTCTGTCAGGACCGTGGAATTTTAATGTTTAAGACATGGTTGTGTTATAGAGTTTTCATAGGATTTTATTCATTTGTATGTTCTGGTATAGAAGTCACTGTCCCGCTTTTTCTGACAGTGGACAATATTAATCATAGCCTACAAAAATTTTATTTTTACTGTTTAACTTGTTAAAATTGGAATAAAGCTAAATACAATAAACCTGTGAAAATGGAACTTGCCTATAATGGAATCCTGTCTTCAACCAAAATATTTTATGCTCTTTGCAGAAGGAAATAATACTATTACGCTTTCTAAGATAGAAATTTATTTAAAATGGAATTTTTCTTGTCCCCAATGATTCCATTTTGAAAGATTTACTGTATAATTAAATAAATTGTAAACCGTTATTATAGGTATAAATCTAGAAGAAAAAAAATTCATTAAACTTGGGCTGGCAGGGCCCAGGCACATTTAGACTGAGACTAGTTATTACTTTTTTCTGCCGACTCAGGCAGAGGATTAAACCTCATTCTTTTGGCCGGAGTCTATTGAAAATAGTCAACCCAATCCTAAATCAGTGTATGGCACTTTTTTTTAAAAAAATAACACTTGTACATTTGTTTCGTTAAATCTTTAAAAAATTAATTTGGTTTAATAAATTAAAGACATTTTTCAAATATATACTTTTTCTTTATAGAGCCATAAAATTATGAACATCTTTAAAAAAAAAATTCTGCATGGTAAACTACGCATATTTTTGAATGAGTGTTCATATAATTAACCATTAATACTGTTATTCCGTATTCCATAAATTATGGACATATAATCTGCTGTACATTAAAAATTTTTCATAAATATGTATGGAATATTCTTTTTGAAACTTTTAATTATAGGATAATGTTGGTAAAGAAATATTGGCTTTTTTTTTTTTTTTTTTTAGAAATTTGGTCTGGCCAGTCTCATAAGATACACAAAAATAAATGGCCCAGGTAATTTTTTAGCTTTTATAACAGTCCAACTATGGTCTATAAAGCTTTTGTAAGGGTCTGGGTTGAACTTTTAGCTTTTGTAACAGCTTTTTTAGCTCAGGGGTGCAAGTATGGTGGTTTCTTCAAATCAGAAAGCAATTTATCCTGAAAATAAGACTTCAGTTATGAAATAAGTAAGCTTGGTTCTTCTAAGATGAAAATTATCAGGTACAAGAATCATAGGAGTAAAAATTCCTTACAAATCCTCCCCAACACAACTTTCCATCAGGCCTTCCATTTCAAGAGTTTCTTGGGAGAGTAAAATTTTCTTCGAGGGCAGGGAAAATAATCGAAGAATTCGAGAAATAATGTACAATGTCATAAATCCCACACAAAATAGAAAAATACGGCATAATAAAAAAATTTTGTGGTATCATCCACCTTTAGTTCTTTTCACAGGCATTCGTCTGCAAATGTTTTGTAATTTTCATGAAAACCTCGATTTCTTTCTTTTTCTTTTTTGAGGAACTTGCAATATGAATTTATGAATCGATCGGCAAAAAAATATTGATAATTTTGTCAATTGGCTGCAGAAAAAATTGCACATTTCAATAATCGATCGCAAGGAAAAAAAAAATGTGAATTTCACCAAACTTTCGCGACAGAAAGACCACGAATTTAGTCAAACAATCGCTGAAAAAAATTGATAATTTAATCCAATAGAGTGTGCAAGAAACGAAGAATTTTATCAATCAATCGTGAAAAGAAAATCACAAATTTCGATAAACAATCCTGGAAAAGAATGACGAATTTTGTCAAAAGACATCTGAAACAAATAGCAAATTTCATCAATCGGTCGCGGTAAAATATATATTGCTAATTTCGACAAATGGATGAAAAAAAAATCAATTTTGTCATAATCATAATTGTAAGGGTCTGTCTAACAAAGAGGTGCCTATTTTTTAATGTACAAAATTGTTTTGTCAGAGATGCATAATCAAACATTGAAGACATAAAGTAAAAGATTTTTAACAAATGTGACTTTTCCTATATCTTTAAACATTATTCTCTGCTTCCTAATTGGTTTGATTGATTTCCCTAATTATAAAATATGAAAAGCAGAGTTGCAGTAAAAAAAAATAATCCCATTTAGTATTAAAAATTTATTTAACTACATGAAATTAATTAAAAGCTGCTGCTTATAAAAATGTATTTATTACATTATGGAAAGTGCAATTTAAAAAATTAAATTTGGTTATTTAACTTTTGAGTTAAATCAAAATATTTTATGCACTATGAAAATTGATGAAATGGCACTTTCAATAAAATGACCACTGCTGGAAATTGACTAATTAAGCATTCCAGTAATGGACACAGGCCCTGACTATCACACGACACCCGGGGTCCGTGCCCTAGGCACAAATTTTTTCATAATTTCATCTAAATTTCCATTAAAAAATAATCATAATTGTGCCAACGTTTTTATTTTGGAAAAATTAAGCATAATAAATCTAACGGTTGTTTTGAGACTACACTTTTTAGCTCACAGGCTATCAAAGCCTGAGAGCTAATGTGTCTGCCGGTTCTGTATGTGTGTAACGCGATAAGTCTTAACAGAAATAACCGTTTTGCTTCAAATTTTGTTTATAGTTTCATTGTGATAAGGCGCTTACCTGATTAGTTTTGGAGGTTCATTGGTTAAGTATAAAGGGAGGGGAATGGGGGGCTAACCCCCCCCTTAATCGAGATAAATGGTTTTTTTTATGCAGAATTATCAGATTTTTTTCAAATTTTGTATATAAGTTCACTGTGATAAGGTGCTTCCCTGATTAGTTTGGGGGTTCATTGGTTAAGTATAAAGGGGGATACGGGGGGGGGGGGGGGTAACCCCCTTAATTTATGAGTTTTTCATGCAGAATTATCCGATTTGCTTCAAATTATGTATATAGGTTCATTGTAATAAGGCACTTCCCTGATTAGTTTTGGGGGTTCATTAGTTAATTATAAGAGGGAAACGGGAGGATGCCCCCCCCCCCTTAATATATTGTCAATTTCTTTATTTTTCAAGGGGCTTATTTCAAAGTCTTTGAAATAAGAGTATAATATACAATTAGTGTGAATAGCCTGTGAGCTCAATGCCCTCACTTTAACTGGGCAGTTTTCTTTTTTATTTAAACTTTTCTCA
The DNA here is from genome assembly GCA_963931845.1 of Maratus michaelseni. Classification (NCBI taxonomy): domain Eukaryota; kingdom Metazoa; phylum Arthropoda; class Arachnida; order Araneae; family Salticidae; genus Maratus; species Maratus michaelseni. The sequence continues at coordinate 157,643,884 of OZ007594.1, read as the reverse complement.
TTTCAGGCTCATCTTACTTGAAATCTGAAATTGTACAAAAAACTGATTATTATGAACAAATTAAAAATACATGTAATGCAATGTGCTTGCAGGGGATTAAAGTATGGAAGTAAAATTTTGTATTTTCAAAATTTCTAGCTTTGAGTAAACATCCAAATTGATTAAGTTATTTTTAACACTAAAAATTAAATGCGTTCTAAAAAAAGATTTTTTTTATTATTTGTCTGTAGTTTCAGAAGAAAACAAAAAGTTCATAATTATGTTTAAAATAGAAGTTGTTTTAATACTTTTAGGACTTTTGTTTGCACTCAGTATCAGTTTGATTTTATCATTTAAAATCAGTAACATCATTAATAAGTAGACTTTTTATCATTATTTTCTAGTCATTGATGTATTGTATTTGTCAAGTCATTCAATTTTATCATATTGCATATTTATTCAAAAAGTGACAAAACTGAAAACTAGTCGTTGGGGGCCACCGTAATACTTACCCATCATGGATATGCATAATGTAAAATATTAAAATAAAAATGTGTAAACTACTTATAAAATGCATTGCAATTCAAATAAAATCGTGGCTTGATGACGTCACAAACTTTAAAGGCTCGATTACTGAATTGCTTGAAAGAGGTTTTTCCTTATAACTCCAAAAATAATAATCCTATTAACTAGCGGTTTATTGCATCTGATTAGGCGTCAAATTTCTAATTAAAATATATCTTTGAAGTGAAATTTGGATGAAATACAGGGTCATGAAAAATCGAAGAGTGTGGAAAACAGGATTCCAAATATCTCGGCAACTCATTATCCGATCGACTTCATGCTTTATTCAAAATTTATGTTTTTTTATTGTCTTTTATATTCATTTCTTAAAATATGCAATTTCGAAAATTTTTATATACCTTTCATCAGAACGAATATTTCGAGAGTCCGAAAAAAATTGTTCCGGTTAATCGAGGTTATTGAAATGAAATAGGCTTCTTCCCATTATTACATACTAAGTACATACCAAATTGCAAGTCTCTATCTCAATTTTTTCGGGAGATAGAGCGTTTACAGACACACAGACGGACGGCAAAAAAAATTTTCTAAAAATATGTTTTTCGGAATCTCCAGTGTCTGAAACGTGTAAATCCGTCAAAAAAAATTTTTCGATTTTCAAAACGATTACAAGACTTACCCTATACTACGTATGATGGGTAAGTAAAATGTGATATTGGGCGATTCTACCGTTACGTGTATGACTTTTAGAGAGTGTTTTTTTGCAAATTGGGACAAATTTGGAAGGGAAATTATTTAGATAACATTTTACTTTTTTTATTGCTATTACAGGACACACACAGAATCATTTTTGTAGTGACACCTTTAATCTAAAGTAATAACAATTTTTTTTTTAAAGTAGTAAAGTCGTCGTTACGTGTGTGATTTTTTTTAGTCACACACATAACGACTTTACTATTTTTTTTTTATTGTTGTTACTTTAGACTACAGGTGTCACTACAAAAATGATTCTGCATGTGTCCTGTAATAGCAATAAAAAAGTAAAACGTTATCTAAATAATTTCACTTCCAAATTTGTCTCAATTTGCAAAAAAACACTCTCTAAAAGTCACACACGTAACGGTGGAATCGCCTTATTTGATATATTAATACAATGAAATGACAAAAATATATCTGAATCTATGGTTAAAAGCACATTTCTATAAATGATGGAAGAAATATTTTATTTTTATTTCCGGAACCGTTTTCCAATTTTCCGGAAAACTTGTCGGGCCCTGAATGGACAATGGTCCTAAAACCTTAAAAATAAATTTTGTAAATGAACATTATTATATAAAATTCAAAGTTTCCTATTACTATCAATACTCCATGCAAATTTTTGCAAGAAAATAAAAAATATATAAATTAAGTAAATAAAACCAGCTATTAGCTTTTTTTTTTTTTTTTTTAATTTTCACTGAAAAACAGTGGAAAGGTAAAACATTATTTTCTGCTTCCTAATTGGTTTGATTAAAGTTGTCAACACAGATAATAAAACATGAAAGGGAGAATTATGACAAAAAATAATACAAGGATAATTTTTATAGGTTATTTATTTTATAAACTAAAATAAAATCTTTGGAGGGTAACCAGTACTGGCACATTGATATTTATTTAAATAAAATACTTTTTTTTTTTTTTTTTTTTTTTTTTTTTTTTTTTTTACTGTAACGCACAAAGAATTATGAAATTATTAATGCCTTTAAAATTAATGTCTTGTAGTGTATGCAGATCAGATGTTGGAACTAGAAAAAATATCTGAATTTACAACTGTGTACAGGTACAACAATTAATGAGAAAAAGAAGTTTTTTAGATGCATGCAACAGTAAATGTTTACATCAAACAATAACGTGCTTATTCCCTATCTATAATATAATTATTAAAATATTAACACTATGTTATAGTTATTTGATCTAGCTCTGGAATGATAAAATCTTAGACATAAAGAAATATTTAAACAATGTCCTACGTTCTGATAAATTATATGGACTTAATAACACTGACTGATAAACGTGTTTTTGTCCGAAATTGAAATCACTAAGGAAGGCTCTTATATTACACAGCCGAACCAAAGGTTTCCCAAATTCAGAATACACGTTAGTTGCCTATAATCCATGACAACTCTTCTATGACATCATGTATTTTCAATCGAAAAAATTAATGAACATTACTGCACTCCGTTTCAATTTGAAATTATCCGGTGAACGAACGACCGTAAAGAGAATCAGAATAGTGAATAATAATCCAAATCCACAACGTAATCCCTTGGCTGTTGGCGAAAATACGGGGTGCAGTTTAGGGTTGTTAGCATTGATCACGTGACAAATTCGACGAATGAGGTTCCAGAATCCAGTGCTACGAAGTTCTACTATGTAGCATCCGATTATATGCCGTAGGAAAAACCTTTCCCAGGCGGCGATTTTACAAACCGTCACGCGTAGAGCGATTGGAGGCGGTGTCGAATGATGACTGGCTAAAAGATGGTTACGTAGATGTTGAGGGGAGGAGTTAAAGCGTATTAAATGAACAAGTGTATTAAAAGCTAATAATCTTGTGTCAGATCTAGTATAGTGGTTAAAGCACCAGACTCGTAATTTTGAGTATCAAGTTGTGTCCTTTCCCTTTTTTTTTTTTTTTTTTTGCATTTTTAGAGTTTTGCTTTGATTTTTATTAAATTAGTTAATAAAGAATATTTATTAACAGCGCTTCTTAAGCATTGATATAAAGATCAGTTAATCTTTATCAATTGTTCTGCAATATTTTATTATCAATTAGATAATTAAATTTTAATTAGAATTAAGTTAAACAATATTAAATTATAATTATAATTAAGGTAAATTAAAATTAAAATTTTTATTGCATACAATAAAATTTAATATCAGATACTTTCAAGAATTAAATTAAATTTGATCTCATATAAGCCATTTTTTAATAACTATACGAACATTTATTAAAATGCAATAACTCCTAAACTTTCATTAAAATTATTTTTATATTAGAACTTTAGTAACAGATGATTATCAAAATAGCAGAATTAATTAATTAAAGTTTTCATCTTTTAAAATTAAGCATTATTCTAAAAAATCTCTATTAATTTACTAAAATTCTTTTTACCAATCGTTGATCTGTAGTGATAAATTTGTGGAAGATTACCATATTTAAAGGTTTTTTTTCTATTATTTTATTATTTAAATTTTTAATTATTACTAATATTTAACCCACTAAGCGTGTGGAACGTAATATTCCGTTTACTAAGCTCCAGGTCTCACTGCAATATATGTAATGATTAAGATAATATAATTCTATAGATTTAATGAATTTTAAAAACATTGAAGAATGATTAATACTCTCATGGGTTACATTCATATTTGTAATTAAGTTTTATTTATAATGCTGAAAGAATCATATTTTTTTAGCATTTAAAACAAAATGAGGAGAAAACAACATTACAATTTTACTCTTTTTCAAAACGCTCAGAGGGTTAAATAAATATAATTAATATTAATTAATATTTTTATTTAAATATATAATTAATATAAATAAATATTATTATTTAAATATATAATTAATATTATTTTTTAAATATATAATTAATATTTTTGCGTAGAGGTTTGTTATACATTCTCTTGTGATTAATTAGCAAAATATGATCTATGAGAAAAATAAACCAATCTATGTTAAAGAGAAACTTGGGTTTTTTAGACATAGCTTGAAATATGATCTTATGTTTATTTTGATACACTTTGTACAAGCCCAAACATTACATGTATGTTAATGTTATTTGTTATTAATAATGTGTAATAGAAACAAAACTTTTTTGGCCTCTATTAATATCCGGAAGCTAGGACTTTTTGTTTTTATTTCTGTTTCTTTTTCTTCTTTGTATTTATTTATTAATTATTATTATTATTTGTATATGTCGTCTACATCAGCAATAAATTTATTTATTTATTTAATTTTTTGTATGTGTCGTCTACATCAGTAATATATATTTTAATGTCATCGTGATCTCAAGAATTTTGTGAAAATTGGAATAGCAGAAAATCATATACAGAGATTGTGTTGATTTCAAGAGTTTACATGTTAATTTTGGAACATTTAGGCTAAAAACAATAACAACCAAATTAAATTATTATAAATAGATTAAATAAAGCATACAATGGCATCATTTCACAACTGTATTACAAATAATAATAGTGAAACTAAAGGAGATAAATCTATCTAACACTAGTAATAATAAATATAGCAATCATTATTTTAATTTTGCGAAAAAAAAAATGTTGAATGATTAATTGCTTATTTCACGAACAGATGGAGCCACTACACATTTTGTAAGCATTGTTATTACATATTGGAGGGTTTATGTGTGTGTGTGTGTGTATTTCGTAATAAACCATTTAAATTATTTAAATAAAAAAATAAATATACATTTGTATGTGTATTTTTAACGGCTTAGAAGTTGCATGGATTTTAGGCGTTCAAGTGTAATTTGTATAGCTTTTTAAATTATTTAAATACTGAATGAGATTTTTTTTTTCAGTGGATACATGCAATGTTTGCAAATTTTTAATTGTAAAAAGAAAAAATAATTCCAAAATTAAATGAATTTGTATGAAAATTTTGTATTTTACGCTGTCTTGACTTACAGATATGAAGGAAATATTTTGTTTAATAAACCTTTAAGTTCAGTAAAAAAATTAAAACTATATATAAATTTGAAATCTTCATTTCTTAAGTATATATTGATTTTATGAAATAAATACCTATATAAAAATCTGAAAACTGCATTGCTTAAGTATATGTTGATTTTATGAAATAGCACAGTTCAAAAAGTTTTTAACAATCTAGTAATTTTATTTATATCATTATTTATATTATATGTATCAATAAATTATGCTGGACGTATAGTTTTTTCCCTTAAAAAAATTACACAAGCAACGACAAATTTAAATTAGTTTTCATACACCTTTACAATTAAAATATTAGTTTTATTTTTTCTTAAAAAAAAAAAAAAAAAAAAAAAACAAGAGTTGAATTAGATAATGAGCTCTGAAAATACAAGAGCTAGAAGTATTTGATTTGCTGTTTCAAATTATACTTGTACATATGGATTGTTTTCTTTTAATTGGATTAAGTTAATAATTTTTTGTTAGACACGTTTAATATGTCCTAAGCATCATTAAAAACAAACCAAACATGAATATGCAAGATCAGACTTTCTTATGAATCTTCAACGAAATGAAAAATATCCTCTTCAAGCGCATTAAGCTCCTCCTACATCGTCTCGGGCAGTCGACCAATCACCATTCTACATCATCTCCAATCGTTCTACGCGTGATGGTTTGTAAAATCGCTCCCAGGCGTGAGAAAATAGTCTGGGATGGAAAGCTTCATTCAATATTCCCACATAATTTAATGAAGTCTTTACAGTATACTTAAAAAACGGGTATGTTTTTTTTTTATTATTATTTTGTGTTTCGAAGTCGATGCAAATTTTTAAAATATGCAGAAAAAAACTAAAGCCGCCGATGTGACTTTTCGGAAAATATTTTTTTTTGAAAAGGTTAATATTAATATTTTTCATACGGATTACACCTTTCGAAAGAAAAATAAATGCTAAATAAGTGATATATATATATATATATGTTCATATTTTGATCCGAAGTGCGGAAACAGATGTTTAAACATTGTAGGAAAATGCAAAAGCACCCGAAACGCATCGTCCAAAAAATAATTTTTTTGAAAGGGTTGATATTCATAGTTTTTAAAAAGGATTATCGTGTCGTAGAGAAGAAGGTACCTGCTTTAAGCGTTTTTTTTCTCTTATTTCGAACGGTCGAGTGGATGCAGAAAGTGAAAGATGAGAGACGCGAAAAACGACGAATTTGATTTAAAGGGTTAATATTAATATGCTTTAAACGTATTGCACCGTTATATAGATAAAAGTACGATGATATGGCGTATATTTTTTGCTTTTTCGTATCTCCATTTGTCTAGCCGACAAGAGCCGCAAAAGACTGAAAAAAAAGTACGGTTAATCGGTTACTTCCCTGCTTTGAAAACTGTGCAACGGGATTTCGGCCACCTCATTGTGACTTTTTGAGCCATTTTACGATGTTTATTAAGGTTATTAGTTAATATATATCAATTAATCAACAAAAAATGAGAAATCTTAGCCCCAGGTGCATTAGGACCTGCTTAGGACTATCCTCACCCAAATTTTCAGACCTCTACATGTAATAGATTTTACTGTAGCCATCACGGACACACAAACATCTTTTTTTATTAATATAAATTATTTCTGAATGGATTGAATTAACTGAGTTCAAAAGGAAGCACTATATTATATAATAAATTATAAAGTACAATCTACATCAGCGTTCAATGCATTTTTTATTTCTTCATTCTACTTTTGTTAAGTAATCAGTTGTTTAAAACTTGTTTTAACACCAATTAATAATTTTTACTTATTATATCAATCGTAAATGTAATCAGAAATATTCTTACATACTATATTTTCCAAAATAGGCTCAATAATGTCAAAATAGTAATAGGCTTTGAAAATTGGAAAATTCACGCTAACCAGTGTGAAATGCATAACTTTTTCTTTATTACAATTTCAATTAAATTATTTTTTCTATGAGGTGTCGGATGTAATTTATGTTTTACATTATATACAGTAAAAATCTGCTAAGACAAACTCCCAAGGAATGGGTAACGTTTTTGTTTTAGATAGGTTTTAGTATTAGCAGGTATACCGCTACTAATTTGTTTGGTATTAATTTACTCGGAATCACATTTTTTTTTTTCGTTTAAGAATTTTATTATAAAAAAATTATGTTATAGACAGCCTACGTTATAAACGATTCCTTTATAGACAGTTATTTTTCGCATGTTTTACTGCATTTAGCTTGCGAAAGATATAGATTATTAAAAGATCTTAGCTCACAAAAAATATTTCCGAGCCCCCCACCCCCCTGACATTACTCGCTGGTTACGGCCCTGGGTGGGGGGCTAAGTTAACGCTAGCCCCCACTCTTCCGAATATCGAAATTTCAAATATGCCAAAATTTAGCTCTCAATTAGCTCTAATTTTTTGCTCTCTAATACTAAAATTTGCTCTGCATTCGGTATCGAGATATTTCAATTACAAGAAGGGGGGGGGGGCATCCCCCCACATTCGAATATCGAAGTTTCAAATATGCCAAAATGTAGCTCGCAATTAGCTCTAATTTGCACTCTAATATTAGAATTTACTCTGGATATGGTACCGTGATATTCCAATTAGAATGGTGGGCGGGAGAGGGGGCTAAGTTAACGCTAGCCCCCTCCCACTTTCGAATATCAAAATTTAAAGTGTGCCAAAATTTAGCTCTCAATTAGCTCTAATTTGCTCTCTAATATTAGAATTTGCTCTGGTTATGGTGCCGCGATATTCCAATTAGAATGGTGGTGGTGGTGGTGGTGGTGGTGGGGGGGGGGGTAAGTTAACGCTACCCCCCTCCGAAAATCAAAATTTCAAATATGCCAAAATTTAGCTTTTAATTAGCTCTAATTTGCTCTGCATTCAGTATAGAGATATTTCAATTACAAGAAGGGGGGCAGCCCCCCCACCCACATTCGAATATCGAAGTTTCAAATATGCTAAAATTTAGCTCTCAATTAGCTCTCTAATATTAGAATTTGCTCTTGTTGTGATATCGAGATGTTTCAGTTACAAGAAGCCCCCCCCCCCCCCTTTCGACTGTCGAAATTTTCAAATACGCCAAATTATAGCTCTCAATTAGCTCTAATTTGCTTTCTAATATTAGAATTTGCTCTGGTTATGGTACCGCGATATTCCAATTAGAATGGTGGACTAAGTTAACGCTATCCCCCCAACTTCCGAATATCGAAATTTCAAATATGCCAAAATTTAGCTCTCAATTAGCTGTGGGGGTCCAGCCCTCCCCCTGCATTCGATTATCGAAGTTTCAAATATGCCAAAATTTAGCTCGCAATTAGCTCTAATTTGCTCTCTAAAATAGGCGTAGCGTGACTGATTTTTTTTTTTTTTTTTTTTTTTTTTTTTGGGGGGGGGGTGGGGGTCGGGCACAAATGTTTATTAAACCCATACATGCGCGCACGCACACATTCCCATATACATATACAATGGTATCTTGGTTAAAAAACGGCGTCGCAGGAATTTTTCACATTGGGTAAAAGGAATTCAGTTGCGATCTTCTAGCCCCCTAGACTTAAAAGTTTATTTTTCTTAAACATTTTCATCGTACAGCAATTTTTGAATTTTTGGCGAAATGTTTATGTGATTTTTAACGGTTTTTGGCGTTTTGCGACAATTTCTTAACATTTGTGTTAGGACACAAGTTTCAATCTTTTAACACAATATAGTAAAATTTGTCCTCTGCCTTTTTTTAATTTTTCGCGAAATTTTTGTGTGATTTTTAGCGTTTTTTATCTTTCCGAAGCGATTTTTTAAACATTCGTACGAGAAATTTGGTTTTATTTTTTCAGCCGATATAGTACATTTTCTCCTCTGCGATGTTTTAACTTTTTGAAAATTTATATGATTTTTCGCGTTTCGCGGCGATTTTTTTTTTACATCCGTAAACGGAATCCAACATCAATCTTTTAGTCCAATATTGCAAATTTTGTGATCTGCGATTTTTAGATTTTTTACGAATTTTTCATGCAATTTTAAGCATTCCTTGGCGATTTTCTTAAACATTCGTAAAAAACATCTGTTTTCAATTTTTCAGCCCGATATTATAAATTTTGTCCTCATTTCTAAATTTTTCTTAAATTTTTTATGTGATTTTTAGTGTTTTTCCGCGTTTTTTGGTAATTTTTTAACATTTGTGATGCGAATCTGGTTTCAACCTTTTAACCCATTATTGAAAAATTTGTCCTCTGGGTCCAGTTTTAATCTTTCAAACCATTGTACTAAATTTTGAACTGTGCGTGGTGGTCAGATATGAGCCACCTCCCAATTTCTGACTAAATTAGTTTACTTTTATTGTTTTAATAGGTATTTTTCATGTATATATATTGTATAACCAGGAATTTCTGTGGACTATTTATTTTATATACTTTTATTTTTTTAATATGTATTTTTTATGTATATATATTGTATAACCAGGAATTTCTGTGGAGTGTTTATTTTATTAGTGTACATAGTTTCTTTTTCGTATGGGAAAATAGAAACGACCACCCAGAGTAGTTTTATTACTTTCGGAGACACTGGTCTGCGATCTAACAAGGACATCTTTTACGGAGAAAAAATTTACGAGCTGAAAAATTTATAGCTGTTTGGAAGTGCATAGCAAATTTACAATTTAGGACCCCATCTAGGTGGTCCTGAATAACATTTAGCAAAACCAATAAGAGAGGAGGGCGGAGACGTCTTTACAAAACCACTGGAGCCAATAGACGGCCCAGTGACGAGGGAAAAGAAAAAAGTGAGCCCCAAGAGAAAATCTGGAAGAGGACCAGTACCTGACGTCCTGTCCGAGGAAGTAACATCTAAAAAGAAAGAGTAGAGTGCTGATAGTGTGTAAAAACGAAGATAGTTCCAAAAATGGTGTAGTGGCGACAAAAGACAAAAGAATGACCTAACAGATGATCTTTGCCTATCCCGTGGAGGTAGACTATTGCTAACAATGCAGACCAGTAGTACTCTGAAGGTACAGGTATCTGTAATTTACTATTCCCTCATATTGAATGTGTATAATAATAAATAAATACTGGTAGAGGTACTTTAGTAAATGTAGAGAAATTGTTCCTTCTCTGAAATATAATTAATGCACGTAAGTGCGGTAGTGCGAGTCGGAAAAAGACTCACTAACTCTTTTAATGAGTATTCAATTGTTTCATCTTATTTTTTATACTTAAAATTTAACATTCTGTTAGGGATGTTTGTTTTTTTTATTTTTTATGTCTTTGTAAATAGATATGTAAATAAATGTTTTTTCGTTTACTTTTAACTCTTTGTATTTAATTTATATGGGTTAACACTCATATGTCATCGAGTAGTGTTTTTCTTCTTTTTCTTTAATTTAATTGTTTATTAATTTTAGTTGGTTTATCAGGAGGACTAGTTTATAATTTATGAGAGGTTAGGGATTTATATACTTTATCTAGTCCGGCTTCATAAGACGTAGGGCGGCGTAAATAATCACAACGTAATAATCTGATCTTTTTTTTTTACTAGAGTAGTTAATTTAATTCAATAATATGGGTAACTTTTATGGGATCATTATAAATTTTCACCGAGGTCCAGAAGCCACGATCACACCTTTAACCTGATAATCCAACACCCAGCGTTTCCGGAAGAAGCATTAACCCGTGCTTCCTTTAACTAATGTAGGGAGTTTATGCAATTGGGCATTAGTAACCATCTCCAATTAGGAGGCCCAGAACTTACCAGCATTAGCCCCGGGAATTGTATGGTGACGTGACCTTTGCCAACTTTAAAGCCTAGGTTATTATTTTCATTAATTTTATGGTTACAATACGGGTTTTTTTTTCTATTATTATTATTACTAGTATTATGATTATTATTATTATTATGAATATTCTTAGATTATAATTTTAATACTGTATTTAAAGTAATTTTTTTTTATATGTTTCAAAATTTAACTATTATTTTATCTACTCGATGTCTAAAATTCTTGATTTTAGTTTTTTTTTAACATAAATAAATAAATTAAATAATTTTTTTTAAGGACAATTTCTCTCATTTTCTATGTCAAGTATAGCTGGCACATAGTTCCACAGTCATGACAATATTTATTGAAAATTACTGAGTAGTACAAATGATACTTATATACATATATATATTTTTCATAAATAAAATATGTTAAGTAAATAGATAAGTTTGTGATCGCAGTACTACAAATTGGGGGTAATTATGCTATTTTGAAAAAAAAAAAAATAATAATTTCTGTTTACAAGTGTTTTTACAAATAGTAAAGGAAATGACAAATAATAAAACAGGTAGTGTAATGTAGTGCTTGGCACACAAAACAAATAATTTAGGTAATATTTCTGTATTTATATATTATTCTAAATAATATTTCTGTAGTACAGATTGCTAGGTGCAAAAGTGAAATTACTACTATGAAAGATTTTTTCGGTATCATAAGTATTTTGTGTATTTGTATTTCTTGAAATTTGTAGAAGCTATTTATATGCGTAAAACCTTGAAATTTGATCAATATAAATTTTGTGTACAAATTTTATGGGTAGCAAATTTAAGAGAAATAAGCGTTCTTCTACGGAGTTTAACAGTTTTTTGTATAAAGCAAGAACACGACTTCAAAATTCTCAAGTTCTAAATACGGATAATAATACCCCTAAAATGAACAATTTACTAAATTGTATCCCCGCTTTTGATGCAAAACGGGAAAATGATATAAATTTCTACGTTACTCAATTTGATGAAGCGGCTGTACAAGCAGCAATTCCTGTGGAAGCCAAATTAATTATCCTAAAATCTAAACTAACCGGCTTAGCTCGCGAGAAACTAATATCAGATGCGGAGCTACATACCGAAACTAATTATGAAAAATTTAAAGAAAAACTTCTGAATGCTTTCGGCTCAAAACTTTCCTTTGGTGAAGCCCACGAGAATTTTTCAAAATTAAAACAGGGTCCAACGGAGTCGATAAGTGATTTTATTCTTCGTTTTAATATAGAAGCAGCGAAGTTTTTTGAAATTTCTGGATTATCAAATAAGAATGATGCGAAAAAACTTTTCGAACTTATGAAATTGCATAAGTTTATGGATGCAGTCAAAACCGATATTTCTTTTGAAATTCGAAAGCGTGCGGTAAAATCTTTCTCTGAGGCAACGGAAGCAGCGTTAATTATGGAAGCCGCAATTAACTCTACAAATTTTGCAGAGGTAAACAACGTAAGTAAGGATGGGACCGCGGAGTTGTGTCAAAGCCTAATTAAGCAAAATCAATTGCAAGCCGAGAGTATGGCTAAGTTGCAGTTAGAATTGGAAAGTTTAAAGTTAGCGCAACGAAATAAAGTCGAAAAAAGTACTTTTGTTAAAGACAAGTACTGTGAGATCTGCAAACGCAGCAACCACACGACACAAAATTGTCGATATAAATTTTCTAAGCAATCTGAGTATAAACAGAATTTTCGAACGAATTTTCCTAAGTTCAAACAGGTAGATTTTCCGGGGGCTCACCCTTCAAATTTTACGGATAATTTTCAAGGGTATGGCTTCATGCCAAATTATAATCCTAATTCCACATTTCATTCGCTGCCACCGGCTCCAGGGCCTCAATTTACTACAAATCCTTATCCTTATAATGGTTTCTCACCTCAGAATAATTTTGTTCAACGTACGGGCGCTAATTACCCGAATTTTGGGGGGAATTTTCAAGTTCAGAATACAAATTTCCCTAACACCCAAAATTACGAAAGTCAACAAAACAGAAGAAATGAGGGGAGCAGTAATGCAGGAAATAATTATCGGAAAAATGGAAAATATCAAAAGAAAGGTTTTCACCCGGGAAATGGAAAAGGGGGTCTGTAGATAGCGAGAGAGAGGTCGAAAAGCCACGTAACAGATCCCCGGATACGCGAGTGATTGCTAGCGTAAAGGGCGCAGATAGTAATAACCTTCCTATTATTAAATTTAAAATCGAAGGGGTTAATGTAGAGGGTCTTTTGGACAGCGGCGGAGCGGTGTCTCTAATTTCATGTGATTTATTTGATATTTTAAAAGAAAAACAGGTTAAAATGAAATTTTTAGGAAATAGAATTCGTATAAGATCTTTTAATGGAGTAAATATTCCATTTAAACAGTGTATTAAAATATCATTCAAACTAAATAATGTATTTACTTCGGGTACATTTTATGTCACGAGTAACAATTTTAGCGGAAATTACAACATGCTACTCGGTTACGATTTTTTAAAAAATAATAGGATGGTGCTTGATTTAAAACAAAATTGTTTAAGAATAAAAAACACTACAATTACAATAGATAAGGAAGAAGACGAGGGAAAGGGGTGCCAGATAAACGCCTCGAGCACGCAGAAAAACAATAAACAGCAAAAAAATAATATGGACAATGGTAGAAAAAAAACTAAGGAAAATAAGTTGATTGTCGCTAGAGCAACGAGAAGAGTATTTTTACCACCGGGGGGTGAAAAAATTGTCACCTTAACTTTTTCGGAAGAGTTAGACCCAGAAAATGATATCTTATTCGAGCCAGATAGAATAAAAAGGGGAATTACATGCGAAGACTCAATACACCAGGTAACGAAGAGTAAAACAATAAATATAATTTTAAAGAATGTATCAGATAAAAAAGTAGTCATACAGGCAAATGCAAATTTGGGTAGAATTACTACACAATTCGATGCAAAGTCGGGAAAGGAGTTAGACGATGTGGAACAGGGTTCGTTATACCAGGTAAACAACCTGACCATCGAGGAAGTACGCAGTCTTAGAGAGGCAGAACTTAGTAAAGAGGATTTTGATTTAGCTCATTTATCCGAGGAGATAAAATTACAGATGGAAACTGTACTAATAGAACACGCCCAGGCTTTCTCAAAATCGTATAAAACTTTGGGTAGTTCTTCTCTGGTCGTCCCAAAGATAAAATTACATCACGACTACCCTATACAGTGTAAGCCCTATAAGACTCCTCATACGGTGCGAGAATATGCACAAGAGGAAATAAAAAAATTACTGGAAGCGAATATTATCGAAAAAAGTAATTCTCATTATGCTTTCCCGGTATTGTTTGTAAAAAAGAAGTCTTTAGATAAACAGAAACCTAAATATAGGATGGCGGTGGATTATCGTTTGCTAAACGAAATCTTAGAGGCATACCCATATGCTATACCGGATATCAAAGAACTTTTACAAAAAATAAGCGAAAAAAAATTTTACACTGTGTTAGACTTGCATAGTGCTTTTTTTCAAATAAATTTACGCCCGGAAGATAGAGATAAATTGGCTTTCATTACAGAAGACGGAAAATACGCCCCAGTAAGGCTAAATTTCGGTTTAAAATTAAGTCCCACAATTTTCGCCGAATTAATGGATAAAGTATTGGGACATTTTAACAAGGAGGAAGTCGGATATTTTATTGACGATGTCATTGTTTCCGCGAATTCCGTTGAACGTATGACTCAGCTATTAAAAGAAGTTTTACAGGCACTCATAGAGAATAATTTAACGATAGAACCCAGCAAAATGCAGGTTTGTAAAGAAGAAATTGAATTCTTGGGGTTTAAGGTTAATCAGAATGGGTACTCCCCATCAACCAAAAATGTGGAGAAAATACAGAAATTAGCTAGACCGAAGAACAAAAAAGGAGTTAAGTCGCTTTTGGGTCTTTCTAATTATTTCAGAACGTTAATTCATCACTACTCTGACATTGTTGACCCCTTGATCGAGCTTACGAAAGACAAAGTTAAGTTTAGATGGACGGACGAAACAGAAGCAGCATTCTGTGCCATTCAGAAAGCAATTATTGACAATCCTACATTAAAACCCCCAAATTTCGAAAAGGAATTTTTTCTTATCACGGACGCTTCAAAAGTCGCCTTGTCTGCGGTCTTAACACAGAAGGAAGGCGAGGAACATATTCCAATAGAGTTTTATGGGAGAAAGCTAAAAGAGTCTGAGAAGAGATACCCTAGCATTAAATATGAACTTTTGGCAATCCACGATGCTGTTCAATATTTTAAAAATATCCTGCTAGGAAGGAAGTTTACAGTACTCACTGATTCAAAAGCTCTCACTCACCCTTTAAAATTGGAACATCAAAGTGACATTGTCGCTAGATGGCTGATGAGGCTTAGTGATTTTGATTACTCAATTGAATTTATTGAGGGTGTGAAAAATCCGGCAGATTACATCTCTCGCAATATAAATAATATTTCGGCTCAAACCAAAATTCATAATAATTTGTTCAAAGTAAATGTTAATCTCTCGGAAGAGAATGTGAAAGTCGAGCAACGTAAAGACTCAAAACTTAGCATAATCATTAAGAAGATAGAAAAAAATAAACAAAACAAAATTACTCGAAAATTTGAATTAAATGAGAATAATGCACTAATTTTAAAACAGAAATATAAGCACAAACAACTCCTCATTGCTCCTAATAGTTTGGTTTTTGAAATTATACAAGAGGCGCATAAAAGTCATTTCGGGTTCCCGAAAACATACGAAACTGTAAAGTCTCGTTTCTTTTGGTATAGGATGTACAAAGATATAAGGAGCTATTGTACAAGTTGTATCCCATGCAACAAAAATAAGCAACACCAAGCTATTAAAGTACCTATTCAAAAGGTTATTAAGGATGCCCCAATAGGGACAGCCCTACATTGTGATATAGTAGGCAAATTGCATACGACATTTAAAAAAAACTCCTTCATTCTAACTATAATTGATTCGACGTCGAGGTACCTAGAGGCCATACCTCTACGTGGAGTAGAAGCGCAGACAATTTTGAATGCTCTAAATAACTATTTTAGCTCTTTCGGGATACCTAAATCAATTACGACGGACAACGGGCCCTATTTTAGGAGTGACGTTTATTGCCAGTATTTAAAAGCACTGAACATAGAGAGACATTTTACAAGCTGTTACAAACCTAATTCAAATGGAATTGTGGAGGCGAGTCACAAATTGTTAAAGTCATCTTTAAAAAGTATGTGTGACAAAACGGCAGAGTGGGATATTCGTTTACCGTTTTATAAATTGGCTTACAACACCTCAATAAATCGGGCCACAGGGTACACGCCTGCAATGCTTTTTTTTGCACGGGAGGTATCGAATCATTTTACAGCGCTGAATACTTCCGATGAAAAATGCACCCAAGCTTATGTGAAACAGCGTATCAAACACATGAAAGAGATACAAAAACTGTCCTTGGCCAACCAGGAACGCGTTATGAGTGAATACGTCAACAAAGATTTTGAAAAAGTCAAAACATTACAGTATAGCGATCAGGTTTATCTAAAAAAAGTTATAAAACCGGGGGCTTTGGAATCAACATGGGAAGGGCCTTATGAAGTTGTAAGGATTTTTAGAAACAATAATTATTTGGTTCAACATATGATTGAACCCCATGCTAAGAAAATTAAGCGCCACATAAGCCATTTCTGGCAACCAAAAGTTAAAATTAATTTGCCTCAAACTAGCACAGAGAATACTCAAGAAGAATAATTTATACAAAGAATTAACATTCAGTCGTTGTTTTTCTTTTTTATTCTCTATTAAGTAGGTATTTATAAATTTATATTCTAGAAATTCGGAGTTTTGTATACTATTGGTTTTTTCCCCCTCACCTATTTTAACAGTTTTGTAAGAAAATTAAAAAATATATGTATATAATAATAATAATAAGTGTATATATAGACAAAATTTTACAAATAGTTGGGGGCCTTTCAAAAAAAAAAAAATGTAATAATGAATGCACTATTAATAATATATAGGTAAAATATGTTTAGATGACATATATATATATATATATATATATATATATATATATATATATATACAGCATATAAAATAATAATAAAGAAAAATTTCTTGTACATTCTTAGACGTATAGACAGACATCTGCTTCTGAGTGCTGTGAGAAAAAAACTACATTTTATTAGATTAAAATCAATTATCATTTATTATTACGGTGAGGAATGAGTATGGTTGGCGTTTACAGAACTGTATTTTGGATAGAGCGAGCTCAGTATTCAAAATTGCGATGCAGTTTTGTTTTCGTTTCTCTGGGCTTTGAAAAAAAAAAAATCGCACCGGAGAGGCAGGCGAATTTGGGGCCATCCTCTTCCTTCCCTCCAGGTTCGCAGAGCAGTAAAAGGAGAGAAAAGTAGTTTGTTTTTTTATGCAAATGCACAGACTGGTTTTCGTGCGCCGTTCTTCTCCGACCTCCATTGTTCGGGGAGAACCCTCTTTTTTTTTGCAAATGTGTTAGCAAGGGTTTGCAGCCAGCGGAGGGGGGGACAGAGATTGAAGAGGGAAGCCAAGAGCGAATCCTCTTTCTGGTTTCCGTGGCTTATAGAACAACTATAAATTATTATTTATGTGGACATATACTTTACATAATGTTTTCTCCAGTGTACAAAAATTGTACTTAATAATAATAATAATAGGTAGTTGGATATTGCTTACGCAGGTACTTCGGTTAGTATATAAACAATAGTAAGCATATGTACATATGTAAAATAGTTTTTACTTCTTTTATGGCATAATGAATAAGTGTCAGGTACTTCTTTCGTGTATAGAATATTTACGTAAAAAGAAAGCAATGTTTTTTTTCTTGGATTTGCAAAATTGGGGTACGATGTGTGAAGATATTGATACATATTATTGTTGACAGGAGGAGATTTTTGGATAGTAATTAGGGACTAAAACATATGAAAAAAAAAATAATAATAATAAATAAATAAATAAATAAAAAGTAGATTTCTTTTGAAAATCGAAATTAAATAAATCAATACGGTACATGATTAGGTACGGAGTAGGTAAACAAACATGATAGTTTATCGATCAACACGAAGAAGAGTTTATTAGCGGAGAGTCTTAAAACTACGGTTACATATTTTTATTTTCAAAATTCCTTCAAAAGTACTACGACGGGATAGAAGGTAATGGTTATGGGTATTAAGAAGGGTATTTATGAAAGAGTACAATTTTTTTTGTGGTTTGTAATGTCACTGAATCTAGGTAACAAAAGTAAACATATAATAGTGGTTTGGATGCAAGATTGTAGCGATCAGGATAAACATATAATTTTCTTTTCTCTTTTATAAAGAGATATTATATACATTATAAAGATAGGTATTTTTGTTAAAAGTGAGAAAAAAAAATAAATAAAATAAATAAAATAAAATAATTAACATATTCCGGAGGAAAGATAGGTAAATATGGTATTTAAATATCATAGCACAACACCGCGGGTGTAGGTATAATTAATTCTTTTTCTAATTATAGAACAACTTATATCATAAAAACATACTTTTTTTACGGTATAAAATATATTTATTATAAGTATTTTCAAAAAAAAAAAATTACATTGTACTTGTAAATTGCATAGTGTTGTACAAATATAATACTGGTATTTTATAAGAAAGTATTGAAATTGACATTGATTTAGTGGTAATACTAGGCTAGTATACGCTCTGCACACTTCTTTAATTTTCCGAAAGGTATAGTATTCGGAGATTTTTGAAAACAAAAAAAATTTAAATAAATAAATAAATACATATATTTCAGTTTTTTTTTTGTTTTTTGCTTAAGAGTTTGATTTATTCACTGGTTTTTACTTATTAACTTTCTGTAGTAGTAATTTAAATGCACATTTAAGTAAAAAAAAAAAATATATATATATATATTTCCTTTTAGTGCACATTTTTATAAATATATACAATAGTAACAATTAAATTTTGGAGTAGAAGATGTCTTACCCCTCTTTTGTAGCAGCGTTGGTGGGGCTCCCTGGGTTTTATTTTTTTTTTCCTTCTGACTCCTGGTTGCTGGTCAACCGGGGCTTTGTTTTTAAGCTTGTGGCCACAGGCGACTCGGGTGAGGCTCTGCACAGCTCAGTGTTCTGGAGGGGAGATAAGCATTTTTCTTGTTTCATCTGTCCTTAAAATGATAAAACAAACAAAATAATAGAGGGAATTCACAATAAATGATTTATATAAATTGACATAAAACATATGAAGACACTTAAGTAAAATTGATGTACACAAGTTTTAGCTTATCGAAATTAAACTATTAAAAATAATAATAATAATAATAATAATAATAATTGTTTTTCTTAGGTCGATTTGTTCTTTTCTTTTTTTTTCTTTTCCTTTTTGTTTCCTACGGTTACAGCAGGTTTCTACAGCCTTTTTCATCCATTTTCTTGCGGGTCAGTATCGAGAGATAATAATATATTTTTTTTCCTTTCTCTTTCTTCTTGGCCATATTTATGGGACCTTTCCGTTTCCAATACTTTTTTTTTTCCCTTGTTCGCAGTAATTCTTCTCTAGGCAGGGGAAGCATACGCTTTAAATTTCGGGAAGGAGTATTTTGGGAATGGCAGCAAAATGCATTCCGTACATTCAGACAGAAGTATTAAATTTTACAGCTGTAAATAAAATTGTACCATTAGCTATAGTTACCAACAGTCCGACCACGCCAAAATGTGATTTCTTCTTCTTCTGTAACGAGTCAAGGAGATTTCACGGTAGCCGGTGAGTCCCCTGTAACGGAAGAAAGAAATTTGGATAGCATTTCACATAAATTCTATTCGTAAAGTCGGTTATTTTTGCAGTAATTGTCTCAAAATTTAGGTACGGTTAGAGTTAAGTTTAGGGCTCTTTCTAGACAAGAGTTTGGGAAAATTTATTCAAAGGTTTTACGACTAAAGGATAATTTATAAAGGCAAAATGGTAACGTACCTTTTATTTTGCGGCGATCCGACGTCTTTCACAGGATGAGATGACAAAATTTTCAGACGGAAGCTGGCGCCAAGTGGTCATTTCCTCTTCTAGCAAGGGTTGGAGCAACTCATTATCGATGGGATAGAGGGGGTGTTGAGTCGATTAGCGATTTCACACGACCCCCGGTCAAGCGGTTGCTAGGCAAGAAGGGAGGCGCAGAGTCTCGATGTGTTTCTTCTTTTTCCTCGTTAGCGAAGATAGAGCGAGATTTTTTCTCTCTTTTTTCTCCACGGATCCTTCCTCCACTTGGGGAGAGGATGGAGAGCATGACTTCAGGTGGTCGATTTCGTTGTCATGTGTAGACTATTCCCGCTGGATTTTGAAGTCGTTACTCTTGATTGAGGTCATATAATTAAGTGAACTAGAGTTAACATGTATTTCTCTTGTGTTTTTCACTTAGGTGATAATTTAAAAAGAAAATTTTTAAGTAATATTAAAGTGGGAGAGAAGGGAACATTCTCTCGGTAGGACATGTATATATTTCATAAATGTAATTTCTATCATACAATAAATTTTTTTTTTCTCTCTAATATATGAACGAAATTTTGTTGTAATGTGTTGTACGTGTTCATATACTTAGCGTTAATGTATTATGTGGATTTTCACTTTTCTTTTAAATGTTACAATGTATAGAAGGTTATGCAGTACAAACTCTTTCTGGGTATCACGTCCTTGTATATATATATAATTTTTAGTGTATTTGGTGTATATTAAGTCATGACTGAGATGATTCCAATGTAAAAGTATGTGCCAGCCGTATATTGTTCTATGTGTTGAGGCTTTTAGACTTTAAAAGTTTAGTTCAAAATTGCGTTTGCTTTGTATGGATTTTGGCTAATTTTTAAAAGTGATTATTTCAAAATTGGTTATACACAGAGGGGAATAAGGTACGTGAATGTGTTCACCTGTCTTCGACTCCACAAGCGACTGTAAATCTGGTCGACAGACAAACCGTTCTGTGGTCCCACCTACAGATTCAAAAAAAAAAACTTTTCTGTATGCTCGTCTCTGCTCAGTTTATAGAGACAACTCTTGAAAAACTTTCACAAGCGACTGTAAATCTGGTCGACAGACAAACCGTTCTGTGGTCCCACCTACAGATTCAAAAAAAAAAAACTTTTCTGTATGCTCGTCTCTGCTCAGTTTATAGAGACAACTCTTGAAAAACTTACCTGTGTGCTCGTCTCTGCCCAGTTTTATAAGAGACAACTCAAAAAAAACTTTTCTGTGTTCTCGTCTTTGCTCAGTTTTATAGAGACAATTCTGGAAAAAAAACTTTTCTGTGTGCTCGTCTCTGCCCAGTGTTACAGAGACATTTCTTACAAACTTTTTAGGATCTCTTCCGGTCTTTCGGAGGATGGAGACTGTCCTATGGGTCTACACAATGGACTGAATTTCATAGTGTGTTCCTGACAGCTGACGTGAGCCGTTCAGCTCTCTGTTTGGGGGGGAGGATGGTGGTCAGATATGAGCCACCTCCCAATTTCTGACTAAATTAGTTTACTTTTATTGTTTTAATAGGTATTTTTCATGTATATATATTGTATAACCAGGAATTTCTGTGGACTATTTATTTTATATACTTTTATTTTTTTAATATGTATTTTTTATGTATATATATTGTATAACCAGGAATTTCTGTGGAGTGTTTATTTTATTAGTGTACATAGTTTCTTTTTCGTATGGGAAAATAGAAACGACCACCCAGAGTAGTTTTATTACTTTCGGAGACACTGGTCTGCGATCTAACAAGGACATCTTTTACGGAGAAAAAATTTACGAGCTGAAAAATTTATAGCTGTTTGGAAGTGCATAGCAAATTTACAATTTAGGACCCCATCTAGGTGGTCCTGAATAACATTTAGCAAAACCAATAAGAGAGGAGGGCGGAGACGTCTTTACAAAACCACTGGAGCCAATAGACGGCCCAGTGACGAGGGAAAAGAAAAAAGTGAGCCCCAAGAGAAAATCTGGAAGAAGACCAGTACCTGACGTCCTGTCCGAGGAAGTAACATCTAAAAAGAAAGAGTAGAGTGCTGATAGTGTGTAAAAACGAAGATAGTTCCAAAAATGGTGTAGTGGCGACAAAAGACAAAAGAATGACCTAACAGATGATCTTTGCCTATCCCGTGGAGGTAGACTATTGCTAACAATGCAGACCAGTAGTACTCTGAAGGTACAGGTATCTGTAATTTACTATTCCCTCATATTGAATGTGTATAATAATAAATAAATACTGGTAGAGGTACTTTAGTAAATGTAGAGAAATTGTTCCTTCTCTGAAATATAATTAATGCACGTAAGTGCGGTAGTGCGAGTCGGAAAAAGACTCACTAACTCTTTTAATGAGTATTCAATTGTTTCATCTTATTTTTTATACTTAAAATTTAACATTCTGTTAGGGATGTTTGTTTTTTTTATTTTTTATGTCTTTGTAAATAGATATGTAAATAAATGTTTTTTCGTTTACTTTTAACTCTTTGTATTTAATTTATATGGGTTAACACTCATATGTCATCGAGTAGTGTTTTTCTTCTTTTTCTTTAATTTAATTGTTTATTAATTTTAGTTGGTTTATCAGGAGGACTAGTTTATAATTTATGAGAGGTTAGGGATTTATATACTTTATCTAGTCCGGCTTCATAAGACGTAGGGCGGCGTAAATAATCACAACGTAATAATCTGATCTTTTTTTTTTTACTAGAGTAGTTAATTTAATTCAATAATATGGGTAACTTTTATGGGATCATTATAAATTTTCACCGAGGTCCAGAAGCCACGATCACACCTTTAACCTGATAATCCAACACCCAGCGTTTCCGGAAGAAGCATTAACCCGTGCTTCCTTTAACTGATGTAGGGAGTTTATGCAATTGGGCATTAGTAACCATCTCCAATTAGGAGGCCCAGAACTTACCAGCAAGAATCCAATTACAACCTTTTAGTCCAATATAGTAAATGTTGACTTCTTTTCAATAATGTTTATTCGGAACTCGTTATAGCGAAGTTGTTATGCGGCGTTTGGCGTTTTTTCGCACTTTGCAACGATTTTTTTTACATTCGTAAAATTAATCTAGCTTCAATCTTTTAACCTAATATAATAAATTTAGTTCTCTGCGATTTTTAAGTTTTTCGTGAAATTGTTTTCAGTTTTTACATATTTTGAAGCGATTTTTCTAACATTCGTAAAATAAATCTGGTTTCAGTCTTTAAATACGATATCGTCAATTTTGTCCTCTGCAATGTTTTAATTTTTCGTAATTTTTTTTTTATGTGATTTTTTTTTTTTTTTTTTTTTTTTTTTTTCACGTTTTGTGGAGATATTTTCACATTCGTAAAAAGAATCCAGTTTTAAACTTTTAGCCCAATAGAGAAACTTTTTTTTCTCTTTTCAATAAACTTTATTCGGAATCCGTACTATGATTTTAATTTTTCCTGCAATTTTAAAGCTTTTTCGCCTTCCGCGGCGATTTTTTGACATTCGTAAAAATAATCCAGCTACAATTTTTTTAATCTAATGTAATAAATTTTGTTCTCTGAGATTTTTAAGTTTTTCGCGATTTTTTTTTTTTTTTTTTTTTTTTTTTGCACATTTTACGTTTTTATGCGTTTTGCGGCGATTTTTCTACATTCGTAAAGGAAATCTGGTTTCAGTCTTTGAACATATAGTAAATTTTGTCAACTGTGGTTTTTTAATTTTTCGTGCTTTTTTTTTTTTCTTTTTTTCATGTTTTGTGGAGATATTTTCACATTCATAAAAATAATCCACTTTCAATCTTTTAGCCCAATACAGTATTTTTTTTCTGTTTTCAATAAAGTTTATTCATCATCCGTAAAATGATTTTAATTTATCATGCGATTTAAACTTTTTTTTTTTTTTTTTTTTTTTTTTTTTTTTTTGAGTTTCGCGGCAATTTTTTAACATTTATTACAGGAATCGGGTTTCAATCTTTTAGTCCCGTTTAGTCCAATATAGTAAATTTTGTCCTCTGCGATTAAAAAAAAAAGGGGGGGGGGAGAGATTTTTGGCGTTTTTTCGCATTCTGTGGCGAAAGGAATCCGGTTTAACTATATTGTATTAAAATTGCGAACATAAAAAATTGTACACGATTTTCTGCGGTTTTTCGCGGTTAGCTTCAATTTTTAACACTTTCCAACCTAGTTGAAAAGTGTTTATGACTTCGGTTTGTCTGGCCGTCTGGCCGTCTGCCGTCTGGCCGTCTGCCGTCTGCCGTCTGTCCGTGCTCTAACTCCCGTAAATATGCTCGGATTGCCCTGCAATTTTTATATGTTATAATCGTTATCTATAGCATGTTCCCTATTTCAATGGAAGTGTGTAGCACTTATAGTTTTTTTACAGGGACACTCAAAAGAATTCGTTACATTGCGGTCTATGGGGAAAAATCATTTGCGGTTTATTTAAATAATGTTTCACTATTTTAAACGCACTGAAATTTATATATATCACTAAGGTGCATTAGAAGAAGCTTAATATGGAATAGGGTGTGCATAGCACTTATACTTACTTTACAGGGACAGTCAAAAGAATTCCGTTACATTACGTCTATGGAGAAAAATCGTCTGCGGTTTATTTAAATAATGTTTCCCTATTTTAAACGCATTGAAATTTATATAAGGTTCATTACAAGAGACTTACTACAGAATATTGTGTGTATAGCAGTTGTTACGGTTGGTTTCAACAAATTTTTTTTTTTAATCTACATTAATTATTTAAATCACTTTCTCAACATTTATTTAAAAGCACTCTTTTTTTTTGTTTCTAATAAAAATTTAAATAAATAAAAGTAATTGTAATAATTATAATAAAATCAGTTTTTATTTTTTCTTCTTTCTTTTTCTTTTTGCAAAGTAATTTCAACGTTTATAGTCTAACGTAGCTTCCTGTTTTTCAAATACGAAAAGCAGACAGCAAGGGAGGGATGTTTTGTCAGTAGACTGCACAGGTGGAAAATTTGGAGTCATCTAGTCTGACTTTGATATAAGAATGACCGACCGCCCTGTATAAGAATTACGTTATCTTATGAGTGTACTATACACGCAATTAGGCTTTGTAAGTTTACGTCAGGCTTCAATTGGCTCTGCTATCAGGCGGATAGCTGGCGCCCATGTAACCAGAGGCTAACAGGACCCCCCTTCAGCACACGCCATGGGGGTGATGCATGGTTTCCTTCCCCCATGAAGCGGCCGGCAGAGTGGAGCGGCAAGCTGTAGTCTTCACGATGAGTCCATTTTTCCTTTTGTTTCCATTCCCGTACCCCTGGCAGGGTGGATCGGTCCCGTTTTTCAAGCAGCGCGGGAGAATGAATGTTTACGACACTTGTTGCTTGGCCAAGAGACCTGTCGTTTGACTCGTAAAAAAAAAAATTCGACTTATTACGGGGCTCGAAGATTGGCCTGTGGGCTGGATCGCGAAGTTGTTGAAGGCGGACAGGTTTCTGGAAGATTTTTTTTTTTGAGAGTGGGGCATTGATGGCCCTACATTAACCATCCTAAATCATGATGTTATGATGAAAAGAGGCTATAAGGGCATTTTCGAATTGCGGATCTATAACTGTTAACGAGAAATTAAGAAGAAGATATGTGTAGCCTTTTTTTTTTTTGGCGTAGTGGCGCTCCAAGATTATGACTTCTTAACCATCAGAAGTGATCATAGATATTGAACTAAACCGGTCGTTAGAAGTCGTAGTGTTCTGAGTTACGGTGATGGCTATCTTCGAATAAAACACATGCTTCAGGAAGGTGAAATTACTGACTCCGACGGTGGAGTTCTGGACCGTAGAACGATTTTCCCCTCCGGACTAGATGATGGACCTAGTAGTTGATGGCAAGTGATGCAGTGAGATGAGAGGATTGATGAATGTTAGCTTGAAACCACGTCTGAATTTTTCCCCAGCCTGAATACTCCAGCTTAAGTGCTTCATCAGATTTTGAAAAAGGAGGAAATGCTCCTAAGTGCCCATTGACTAAAATTGTAGAACTCTCTACCTGTTGTAAGTACTATTTGCATAGTTTTTCTTTTTATTTATTTGTACCTCTTTAAAAAAAAAAAAAAAAAAAAAAAAAAAATATGTTTGCTATACCAGAGTTTAAAAGTGAAATGAATATCTTTGGATAATTTCAATAAGAATAAACATTATGAACAGAAATAGTCTGTAGGTTAATATATAATGTTTGTATGTTTGAACGACCATTAAATGGTAATATGATGGTAATTTTAAAAATATGATGTGTAATTTAAAAGTAACCAGTGAGTGGTTTCAACTTAAAAGATCAGCTGTTATATTGTTTTATTAAGATTATTTTTGATAACTTAGTTGCTTCATTATTTTAAATGTTCAAATAAATTGTGTTTTTTTTTTGTTTATTATCAAAGTTGGTATGTTTTTCTTTGTATAAATCTCTAAATAATTAATTTTTTATATTCACAGTAGACCTATAAGAATGGCCTAACCTTTCTGTGATTAATTAAAAAAAAAAAAAAAAAAAAGGGAGAGAAAATTCAACTTTATTAAATTAGGACTTTAAAATTTCTTAAGTTTAAATTCATAACTGACTGTTTTAATGAACATAAATTGAAGTTCACTCAATGTTATACAATCGTATTTTTGATCTTGATTTAAGGATGGATAGATTAATAAGTGAAACAGTAATATTAAATTTAATTTCATAAAATGTTAAATTAAGCTTTAACTCTCCTCTTTCAGAAACATTGTTTTTCTAAAATATACACCAAAATTGTTTTATTTTAAAAAGTAAAAAAAAAAAAAAAAAAAAAAAAAAAAAAAAAAAAAAAAAATATCCAGTCATTATACACCACTATACGATTCTTGGTTAACCGATCGGATCTTGTTCAGAATCTCTATGGTTGTTCTAAAATTTTAGTACATCATCATATCCCTATTCTATTAACGGATTTAACTCTTTCCCCTTTTGGTCCTCATATTGGAGGAATTTCAGGTTGCCTGCATTTTTCCAAATTATATGATGATTACACTTTTGTTAATTTAATGTGTATGGAGATTTGAGCTTGATCGGGTTGGAGTGGAGTTGGGTGTTCTTTATGCAATCCAGTATGCTACTTGATTTAGAAATCTGTTGCCCCTTACTACATTTAATATTGTCTTAAAATGATGAGTTCAAAATTATCATTGTTGTATTAACCTATTCGGATTCTTAAGTTTTGATATTTTGATTAGTTTAATATAATTTGCTACCTTTTCCATGGCAACAGATTTCAGTGGAGCTAATCAGGGTATACTTATTTTTTTCTAAATATTTATTTGTCAAGTGAAGATTGAGTAATAAATGAGCTTTTTAAGTTTAAGTAAGTTGTGTTTTAGAAAGAACCCCAAAACACCACAACACAGTCATCGTTCATTTACAGGGACACACAAAAGAATTCTCTACTGTATGTTAACAATAATTCCTGGAAGTGCGTTTTAAGTTACTGAACGCGATTTTAATTTTAAATCGCGTTTTGTATATTACGTGGTGTGTATAAATTCTGTAGATCCTATACAGGGAAGCACAAAAGTTCGGGAACACATTTCCGTATTATTTAACTCCAGACGGAGAATTTTAAGTGTTTCCTAACTGAACTAAAATTTAGCATCCTATGTAGTATATATACAAATCTATAGATCCTATACAGGGCTGAATAAAAGTATTCGGATTACTTAGATGTTATCTTTTAGCTTATTAAAGAGTATGATTCGTAAAATTATTTTGGAAGCGTTGGAAAGTGTTACATAATCTATGCTTGACGCATGATTTTTCGTTCTTGTTTAACACTTGTAAAATGAATTCGTTTTCAAGCTTTTAGACTAATATAGTATATTTTGTCCTCTGCAAGTTTAGAATTGCTCCCGAATTTTTTGGCGATTTTTCGCTTTTTCGGCAAATTTTTTACCTTTTTTTTTTTCTAAACGGAAGGAAGTAACTCTGTTAAATTTTGCATTCCTGCGATTAAATTAAAGTTGGACGAAAACACAATCGTCGTAACGTGAACTACGATGCTCAAAATATTAAACTAATTTGGGTCGAAATAAAAAAAATTAAAAATTCAAGGTTAGTTTGATTTGAGACCAGATCAGGTGTAGCCTGCACGGTTGTACACTGTTGACAGCAGTTTGACCCCACTACTAGGTTCATTTAATTCGAGGTTCACTTGTAAAAACAAGCTGGAAATTGTACGTCAAATGTGACAAATGAGGTGCGTTCGTACTGTAACTAGCTATATAAATATTTAGATCTTGATTATTTTTAATTCTGTGAAATGAATGATATTGTCTGCAGATTAATTTCTGTAATAGAATAAGTATCTCGGTCGCTGGACGATTAAACTTCGGAAGCTCCTATAACAAAAAAGCACAGATTTAAAAAAAAAAATCCAATTTCTTAATAAATATTTTTATTAATATCTCCTAAAGTTTTGATTCGATTTTTAAAAAAATTGAAATGTCTCGACAAAATTCTGCAAAGATAATATATCTTAAATTTCAAACCATTCAGTTGGGTAGTTTTTGCGTTGTTATATGCGGACGGACGGACAGACAGACGGACGGACCAAGCGACGACAATAGGTGCTACGTATTTATATAATTACGAACGCACCTAATAACGACCAAGTAAATGAGGAAAGCTCCACTAGATCATTTTATTGAAATTAATATTTTTGTAACAAATATAACAAGTTGGAAATTGTACGTCAAACGTTGCACGTTTTAGAATTAAATTCATGATCTCCCGTGCGTAGAACGGGTTAAACAGCTAGTTAAGTATATATTTTATGACACTGTTCATACAAATATCTTAACTAGTTATATAAATATTCAGATATATATGTATCAGCTAGTTATATAAATATTCAGATCTTTCTGATTTCTAATTCTGTGAAATGAATTATATCGTCTGCAGATTAATTTCTGTCATAAAATAAGTATCTCGGTCGCTTGACGATTAAACCTCGGAAGCTCCTATAACAAAAAAGCACCGATTTTTTAAAAAATAATTCACATTTCTTAATAAATATTTTTATTAATATCTCCTAAAGTTTTGATTCGATTTTCATAAAATTTGAAATGTCTCGACAAATTTCTGCAAAGATAATATATCTAAAATTGCAAACCATTCGGTTTGGTAGTTTTTGCGTTGTTATATGCGGACGGACGGACGGACGGTCAGACGGACGGACCAAGCGACGACAATAGGTGCTACGTATTTATATAATTACGAACGCACCTAATAAACAGCACCACAGCAACTGTATCTAACGCCACCCGCGGTACGGCCCTAATAATAAATAAAAGACATTTATAAAACTTTTAAGACATTTGAAATAAGTTTAAACGGCACTTTTAAGAAGTAATTAATCATGTAATGTATGTGCGCCTGCAAAATTGCATGAAAAATTTCACCTTCGATAGCAACGGTTTTGCTTAACAATGGTATTTCTGGAACGGATTACCATCGTTTACCAAGGTGTAGCTGTATATTAACTTTAAAACAGTTCATTCAAGAAGGCTTTTGTTTTGAAAAAAAAAAAAAATCACAACCATTGCATCTTAAAAATGCGGAGGTATAGTAGAAGATTAAGTGCTGTCAATAAAAAAAATAATAAGCAAGAGAGGGGAACATATTTAATAACTAAATGAAGGAAATATTAATTATTTGTTATAATCTTAGTGATGTTGGGGTTGCATTCCACTGATAAATAACTCCAACGACACAGCTTGGAAAAGCAGGATATTTATGATTGATTAAATTATAATTAAAGTTACAACAAATGAAATGAAATAATAAATTGCGGGGAAACAGAACTCCCGCTTGATAAACACAACTACATTTTCTAAAATCTACTGACGGAATGAGAAGAAAAGAAAAAGTACATGTAGATACTAACCGCAGACCATCGAAAAAAAACAGCTGACACATTGAAATTGTCCGCAGCTGTAATAGAGTGATAGTTCAAACTTTTGTTTAATGAATGTTCGTATCCGGGTTTTACTGCACAACACAATTTTTGCTACCAAATTCATTACTTCAAAGAAAAGGAGTTCAGCTATCTATACTGATCTGACATCTGATTAAGTAAAAAAAAATGAAGAAATATAAAATGAAAATTAAAGTAGTTATTTCATTTCCATTTTGGGTCAATACAAGACAGGTCTTAATCGACTGTATCAACATATTTTAGAAACTGATGTTCAGAAAGATGGAAGGGCACGTCCTTCCTTCCCCCCCCCCCCCCGAGGCTAAGCCTATTGCTATATTAGAATTTGCTCTCTGCTTCTGGTATTATTTCAGTTACAAGGAGGAGCCGAGTGTTAACTTAGTTTCTCCCCCCCCCCCCCTCTCCACTTTCAAATATCGCAATGGCCAAAATCCACGTTTTTAAAAAATTAACTTTAAAATCAAATTTCCACTTGATCATTTAAAAAGAGTTCAAATTCATTTGCATACTATTTCTCTACGAAAGCGAATTTTTGCATGGGGGTTCTTAAGTTTCGTAAATACTTTTAGCACACCTAACAATTACATTCATGCTAGAGATTTATGCATTCATACATTCGACGCCTTTTTTTGGAACACAAACCCAACAACTCTAAAAACCCGAGCCCGAGAATAAGCAACAGAAAATCATTACAAACATTTTAAAATTGTTTAAAGATTTATTTTTGCTATTTAAATATATCTCGTTACATAGAAATAAATATTAATCCTAAATACTCTTTTACGTTTCGTAATTTTTCATGTCCCTGAAAATTTGTTTAAAATAACAAATTTATTATTTACTCCCAACCACTGGCAGAAATCAACATTCTTATATTATTATTTTTAATATAATTGTACAATTATGGCAAAAAGACGTGAATTCTGTTTCCCAGTAATTTTAGAAAATGACTTCAAACAGAAAGGTACGACAGACAAAGGATATCCCACTGTTTTAGGTAGATTTCGTAAGAAATACAACCTATTACATTCTCACCTAAGTTGGAAGTTTTGAAAATTTTTTGCAGATCTACGACAACCATGACTCCCAAAACCCAAAACCACCCCCAGTTCAAAAGTTTATATCTATCTATCTATCTATCTATCTATGTCACTTTTTTATGGACACGATAACTGGAAAAATTCTGCATAAATATTTTCCAAACTGATACATAAAATCAAGGGGCATAAAATCTCGGTCAAGTTCGTTAATGGGCAAAATGGAACCAAGGGGGGGGGGGGGGGAATGGGGGGGACTTTTTGTGAAAACAGAAAAAACCTCATGATTTTTTAATTATTATACGTATCGAATCCGTTTAAAGTTATTATTACTTCTAGGAAAAGGGCCGATAATTTATGTATAATAGATTTTTGATATAATTAAAAATGGCCCCAAGGGGGGGGGAAAGGGGGTTTTAAAAGAAAAAAATCATAGCTTCGTCAATTCAGAAGATATTAAATCCGCGTAAATTTATTATTAATCCTCTTAATATTATCTAAAACTTTTATATTGACAAGTTCTTTATAGGACCAACCGTTATAGCAAATAAAAAAAAAATTTAAAAAAAAAAAAAAAAAAAAATCCCTGCCGGCTCCGCCTGCAAACAAGTTATTTTTCGAAGTAGGCGGTTCCAACTCCCGCATTTTTTCGAAACTGATACATAAAATCAAGGGGAGTAAAATCTCGGTCAAGTTCGTTAATGGGCACAATCGAACCAGGGGGGGGGGGATGGGGGGACTTTTTGTGAAAACAGAAAAAACCCCATAATTTCTTAATTATGATACGAATTGAATCCGTTTGAAGTTATTATTACTTCTAGGAGAAGGGCCGAAAATTTATGTATGACAAATTTTTGATATAATTAAAAATTGCCTTAGGGGGGAGGGGGGGAGAAGGGTTTTAGAAGAAAAAAATTCATAACTTCGTCAATTCCCAAGATTTCAAATCTGCTTAAATTTATTATAAATTCTCTTAATATTATCTAAAACTTTTATATTGACAAGTTTTTTATAGGACCAACTCTTATAGCAAAAATAAATAAATAAATAAATAAAAAATCCCTGCTGGTTCTGCCTGCAAACAAGTTAGGTTTCGAAGTAGGCGGTTCCAACTGCCGCATCACCGCAAAAGGTCATTTCTTTCGCAATTCCCGACAAACAGGCGCCCTACGGTCTGCGTCTTCGAAATCTACCTGAGGCCGAGCCTTCAGAGTTATTTTTTTATGTTATTAACACTGAAGATGCACAGGTTTCAAAATCAGGTAGAATATTTGTCTTTTTGTTCTATCAATAACAACTCAATTCTATTTTAAACAATTTTTTAAATGAATTTAAAACACTTTAAGAAACTAGAGTATGTTCTTGTTTCTCAAATAGCAAATTTTTTTTCTTTCCGCTCTTTTCAATTTGTGAAAAAATAAATTAAAATATTTTATCTTGAACCCACCCGAGCCCGAAGACTGGCATAAAATTTATAGACCTAATCCGTTTCAAAACTCGGATTCGAACTGATCCAGTTTCATATTTAATGCATGCTTAATAAAAGAAGAAAAAGTACAAATTTTCAACGTTTTGTAAAATGGTAAATGAATCACTTATTCATACATGTATGTGTATGTTTGAAAATTTTTCTATTGTTTTTTGAGTATTTTGTACAGTTGTTTTATTTTTTTCCTTGTTTGTTATTAAATCAGTTTGACAACCTCCTACAGTTGTCTCTAGAAGTTTAACAGC
Organism: Maratus michaelseni; assembly: GCA_963931845.1. NCBI lineage: Eukaryota > Metazoa > Arthropoda > Arachnida > Araneae > Salticidae > Maratus > Maratus michaelseni. The sequence continues at coordinate 157,611,109 of OZ007594.1, read as the reverse complement.
TTTTGTAATGCATTAAAATCGAGTAAAACTGTTAAATCACAACTTGTAGCAGTGTAATCACCTGTAATCAAAGTGTAATGCCTTGTAATTACGTATTTCTGAGTGTAATCAACCATAATCAACTGTAAAATTTGTGTAATCAGTTATAATCACATGTCTTCACAGTAATCAGCTGTAATCATTGCGATTCCGTAATCTCGTACACAATTTTTCTATTGAGAGTCCCCTTGCGTCTTGTACTGGAAATAGGGTTGTCAGATTGTGCGATTTTCCCGTAAGTTGTACGTTTTTCAGGCTTATTGAAAGTTGTACGCTAGACCAACATATGATCCTAAAAGACCCGACCATTCGCCGATTTTCTGCGTGCTAGTTTCGGAATGCGGCGTTTGCCGTCTCGTGGTCAGCACTAGAACAACAAACTGCAGTTTATAGAACACGTGAATGTTATAGTTATGTGATTTTTTTTTATTCTGGTTGCTATATCCTTATAAATATGAGATGTTGTGTGCCTTTCTGTAGTATTGACAGTCCGGCAGACTATTTTGACCCTGATGATAATAAAATTTCGATGCATTATTTTCCAAAAGAGGAAAAAATAAACAAGCATGGATTCAAGCAATCGGCAGGCAAGGTATGCTTATTTACCTTTTACTATTTTATTTAAGTTTATTAAATGTTAATTATGCATTTAATCTAATAATACGGCTCATAATTTTACTATAAAAGGAACAGAAACTTATAGAATAATAAAATATCTGTTCTAAACATTATGGCTATTAAAATAAAACTGCTTTTTTTTTTTTCATCACAAGCACGCCATACCTAGACCCACATGTGTGGCTAGCGCTATACATTTGTAAAATCATAAATCTTTAAAACATTCTAATATTAAGAATTTATACAATCAAACTTTTCTTTTATCTATCACTGTAGCCAAGGGATGTGCATAGAAAATTATCCTGATTTCTGTATTTTTTGGCTTTTGTATTTCAAGAATTTTTTTTATTAATTTTAAGTGACGTTTATAATAATTCACCCATGTGTAACATAATCTTTTGAATTAAAAACTTTTATTGCGATGACGTTTTAAATTAATCTTTTTGCAACTTGAATCATTCAAAGATAATCAATATTTTATATTTTAATGAGTAAATTTTGAATTTTCTCAGCAGTTTTAATTTATTTTGTACAATTGAAACTTTTGAAAACCAATGATAGAAAACAAAAAAAATTAGAATAGCTTTAATATCATAATATTACTTGCATAATACTGCGTTAATTTCCTTTTATATGTCTATTAATAATGCAAGCATATATTCAGTATTTAGGATTGGCAGCATCTGATAACGTATTCCCAAAGAAACATTATTTGCCTGATTCCTACCACTTTAATTCTTTAAGGAAATGTCCATTTTTTGTCTTTCTTTCTTTATTTTTGTGTGTGTGCAGGGGTCGATGCAGGTTTTTTTTCTTGGGGCCTATTTTGTGAAAAGTAAAGGTTATTTTTGTGAAATTTTATTATATTTTTGTGAAAAATAACATTTTGTAATGAAAGTCAAAATCCAACTACTCAAATTCGAACCAAGCGTTTATTAACAAAAACTTTTAAAATACTTTTGCTTAAGTTTTCCTCTCTGGTGAACTTGTTTGTTTACAAATTACACATTTTAAAAGTCAAAGAATAATAAATAAATAATAAATAGTAAGTTTTTATGAAATGGAATTTTGTGAAGGGACTCCATTTTATCAAATTGATTTTTATGAAGGGACCCATTTTATTATATTGATTTTTGTGAAGGAGCCCTAAAAAGGCCTCAAATTTTGTCTGGATCGACCCTTGGTGTGTAAGTTGTAATGCTGTTAGTCGATTTTTTAGTGAAAGATTTTTTTTTATTATTGTTGCACTGTTTTGTTTTAATGAAGTTATTTTTGTGAAAGTTTTCTTTTATATAATGAACTTTTTAAATTACAAGTTATATATTTAAAATCTTATGGAGATGAAATATTTATGAAGTGTTTACTTTCATGGGATGAAATGTTGTCAGGGGCATCAAAGCGGGGACCCAGTTTTTTCTCAAATTCATACAGAAGATGTAAAGCAAACTTTCCCTTAAAAGTTGAAAATAGTTTTTAAGGTGCTTAAAAGTGATTACTTTTTTCTGTAAAGTTCATATTTAAAAAAAAAAAAAACGTTTCAAGGTTATTTACTGGTCAAAATATGATGAAAGGGGTAAATACTATTGGCCTTCAATGAATGTTAGCTTATTGTTTTTCAATCAGCGCCTGAAGGAAACATGGGCTGAGGCTCTAGGGCACTTCCAATTTTAGTGCACAATTTTCATAAACCTGATGTTTTAAATCCATTTTGATTTTGCACTGTTTACAATAAATGTTTTCAAGGGTCGATCCAGACAAAATTTGGGGTCTATTTAGGACCCCTTCACAAAAATAAATTTAGTAAAATGGGTCCCTTCACAAAAATAAATTTGATAAAATGGGCCCCTTCACAAAATTCCTTTTAACAAAATCGGCACTATTACAAAATTCCATTTCATAAAAACTTACTATTTATTATTTTTTGACTTTTAAAATGTATAATTTGTAAACAAACAAAACCACAAGAGATGTCCCTTCAGTAACAGTACATTTACATTTCATATGCACTAAAAAATAATAAACATGTTTATTAAAATAGTACATCTGCAAAGAATTCTAATAATTGACTCATATCCAGTGCCATTAGTTTTTGGATAGAATAAGCAATTGCATATCATTTAAAAAAAGATTTAAATAAGGGGAATATATTGAAACATGTTAATAGATTGGGGTGGGGGGGGGGGGGGGGAGTTGGTAAAACTGATATAATCGATCTTTAAATAAGGGAAATTTTTTATAAAATAACATATCAATGTTAGTAATGTTAAAAATGAATTTTATAAATTGCAACTGGGCCATAGGCACACCTGTTAAAAAACTTTGCCCCTCCCTAGATTTTATTTTGCCGGTGCTCATATTTTTTAGTATTTGTCCCCAACAAAATTAACTCTCAAATCATTGTGTATTATATATGTAAGCAATAATTTAAATATGTAAAATCGAAGCAATTATAGAATAGTCGTGAAATTACTTTTATCCTAAAATAAAGGAGGAAATTATAAAAGGATATATAATAGAACCACGCCAAAACGCAATTTCTGAGATGGATCTTTAAATTATTGATATATTGTATTTGTCTCAAAAATGAAAATCCTAGATATTGTTGAAATATTTAAAAACTTATCTGAATTGAGCTCTTACATCATATCTAGTAGTTTACTAATCAGATATTCTTTTTACACAATATGAAAATTTTATTAATAAATAAACACTTTTTGCAATGAGACTTTAATTCTCGACTTTAAATATGTTCTTTTCACCAGTTTCATCCATCCTGAATAGAAATATATGCTAAAAATATTATTAAACAGATAACATTACTAACGTATTTAAAGGGAAAAACGCGGAATGTTGTTCTATTATTCTACGCTATCTGCTAGCAGACGACGGAGAAACGGGCACGTTTTTATGAATGGAAAGTCGGCGAATGGGCAGGTCTTTAGGATCGTATGTTGGTCTAGGTTGTACGCTTAAATATTTCCCGTACGACGATTTCTTTAAACTCGTGTGTCTGCTTCAAAACTTTCCATAAAAGATTGATATGTCGACCTGTACTATGGAGTATTCGGCAACGGTAGCGTTCGAAATCGGGACTATAGCCTCGAACTCTGATACCCCTACTTGTTTACACAATACTTACAAATCATTGGTCAATCTTCATGAAAGTACTTGGTTTGATTTTTAGACTGATCAGCCCCAAAACATTTTCTTTGCAGTTTTAAGCATGCGCAAAGAAGTGAGCGTTTGTGATGTGCGCGGGCTAAAGATCTTCCTGCAAAGAGTCAACTAAAACACAAATTTCTTGTGATATTTTGGTAATGTTTCGAAATATTGGACTCTCAGTTTTAAGGTTTCTCTGTAAGTATTAAAAGTTAAAGTGGTCATAAGAATATCTGATTGAAATGATTTTCAATTAATTTTTTCTAGAAGGTATTATTGGGCTTTAAATTTAACAATGTGTGAAGACGATGCTGTTATAGCTACCAACGATGATGCTGCTCTTAGTAAAAGGTACGCTGTTCATACTGGTTACTGGTCAGATCCCTATATCCAGCACTTTATTAAATCTTCTTCTGATAGAAAAGCACCGGAGATAAGTCGAGGTTATTACGCTCGTGTCATGGGCATGAAAATATTACTTGATCAGTTTCTCACTACATCCAATTACAATTGCCAAGTTATAAACATTGGAGCTGGATTCGATACTCTCTATTGGAGACTTAAAGATGAAAATATATCAGTTAAGAGCTTTATTGAAATAGATTTACCTCCAGTAACATCTCGTAAATGTTACATTATAAGGAATCGTAAAAATCTTTTGCGAATGGTCGCAACAGAAGATGATGATATTCAGTTTTCAAGTTGTGAGCTTCATGCTGGTGAATACCATCTTGTTGGATGTGACATAAGAAATATTAATGAACTGAACTCAAAATTACTGAGCGGTCTTGTAGATACCTCAGTTCCTACTGTATTTCTTGCAGAATGTGTCCTTGTGTACAATGAAGAGCATCACACATCAAATTTTCTCAAATGGATCACAGAAAAATTTCGAACTGTGTTGTTCATTAACTATGAGCAAGTCAATATGGGTGATAAATTTGGTAAAGTAATGATCGAAAATCTAAAGAAACGTGGTTGTAATTTGGCTGGAGTATCTGTTTGTGCTGATCTCGAAAGTCAACAGAAAAGATTCACTAGTGCTGGCTGGGATGGTGCCAAGTCATGGGATATGATGGAGGTGTATCAACATTTACCCCAACAAGATGTTGAGCGTATTGAAAATCTAGAATTCTTGGATGAACAAGAATTGTTGCAACAACTGCTTCAGCATTACTGCATCACAGTTGCTTTCAAAGGTGAAAGTTTAGAGGATATTGGTTTTAATTAAAAACCAGGCTTTCGCAGACAACCTGTTTATGCATCAAAGGAGACGTGTTGTTACTTGAAACTTTCTAATTACTTGAATACCAGTCTTGTAATGATTGCTGGACTATAAATTTTTGTTATTTTGGTTTTCATAATAATATGTGTAATTGTTGTTCAGGCCAATAATACATATCTTAAACAGTGGCGTAGCAATTGATAAACTATGGAAGGGGCTCAAGTAATCATTTCAAATATATTGAGCAGTTAGGATTTAGGATTATTAATAATTAATAAAATATTCATAAGATTAGCAGTACAAACTAACTATTAATGCCGTTATCATAACATTCTAATTATTTTAGATGGAAGATTTAAGATACTAAATTTTAGAGAGGCTTGGTTGTAAACAAATGGTATGACAATAAGGGGGTAGCGTTCCCTTCATATAATTAAAAGTTTTTGCAGAAAATAAACACTCTTGGATTATCAGCATATGTAATCGATTTTCCTGTTAACAGTCAAGTCTCCTGAAACTACTTGTAATCTGACTCGCAGTTTATCTTTAATGTAAAAAAAAAATGTTACTGAGTGTTTAAAATGTTAAATTATCATGAATTTAAAATAAATATGCAATTTGTTGAGTTGACAATGAAACCCCTGATTTAGTTGTTAAAACATAATCAATATTTACAGTGCTTATTTATACACAGAGTTGTTTTATTTTAAGATGAATTTACATTTTAGATAATAAATAATAGTTTTTTTGAACAGCTCGTATGACCTAGAAAAATGGTTGTGTTCATTTGAATAGGGAGGGCTTGAGCCCCTCATTTTCCTACGCCCCTGATCTTAAATCAAGTAAAGTATCCAGCTGATACATTCTGTATTATGTATTTTTAATTTTGTGTTTTTATGGTACCTGACAATTACTTAGAATGTTGCTTATGATAATTTTTTTTAGATAATTTATATCCGACATTGTGAAAGGTTTTCTCGATTATCAAAAATGTTGTATTATTAATTTTTTATTAAAAATAATTTTGTAAAACTGAAAATTTTACACCTTTTTGTTTACGTCATAATATATATATATATATATATATATATATAATGAATATTATATTTTATTGTTACAAAACTTATTACTATTCAGTAGAAAGTTCATTTATTTTAAGTTAAGTTTTTGTTAAAACATTATCTTTTTTACTTCTGCATTTGATTTATTGGAAAAGTAATCAGTATGGTAGATTGTAATAATTTTGTCCAGAAATTTTGCATTAAAAAAATTATCTTTTAATATGTAATTTAATTATATTTTGTAGGTATACTAAAAGCATTGAATTTAATTTCAGTTGGATGTAGTTAAATAAAGATTTGTAATTTTATTTTTTATTTTTTTATTTGTCTAAATTTAAAATTAGATTTTATATTTTTGAAAAATTAATGAATCATTTCTGTTTTTTGTTAACATTAAGTTTTCATCTCTTACTCTCTCTCTTTTTTTTTTTTTTAAATGAAGTTTGTGTAAAAAATTTTGTAGTTAATTATTTTTCATTGACATTAATGTTTGTTTTTTTCTGGCAGATCTGTTAAATCATTTTATTATTCCTTCAATGTATTTATTTTCTTAAAGATTTTTTTATTCTTCTAATTGGTTAATCATAAAGTTCAATGTTTCAACAAAACCATTATTGTACCTACAGAATCTCATTTATGTGTATTTTAATATTTATTTTGGAGCAGCTGTACCTGAAGTTCATAGTGTTGATACATATATTCTTGATACAAACAGCATTAAAATGAGTATGTGAGGCGAATTAATAATTTAAAAATCTGAAAAAAAGAAAATTGCATTATCCATTCTTTGACATACTTTTTTTTCACTTTAATTTTTGCTTACTTAAATAGTAATTCTGCTATTTAGTATTGTAATTGAAAGGCAGGAGACTGAAAAAAAAAAATTATATATAAGTTTAAGACTTGCAGAATCCTTTCCATTGCATTTTAGAATATCTCTTCCGTTGTTTTTCATCATGTGATTTCATTTTAAATATAATAGATGCAGATAAGATACATGAATTAAAAAGATTAAATTAAATTTTGGGGTACTTCTCTATTATCCCGTTGACCACTTTTCATAACAAAAACTGTCAGATTAAATGCCAAAAATGCAGTCCCATTTATTTGATGTCAGAAGCATTATACGTGTTTATTATGTCATCAAGTGGTTTTTAATTCGACATTTGCGTGTATTTTTCATTATGTTTTACTGATTTATTAGTTATTTCATTAATTAAAATAACAATTGTGTCCTTAAATTCTTATGTTTTATTTATTTTGATATTCCAATGGCAACATTCTCCTATTTATTTGGCAATAGTTTTTTGTTATGAAAAATGGTCGACGGGATAATAGAGAAGTACCAATTTTTGTAATTTCCAGATGAAATAAACAATTTTTGAACTGGTTTATTTGACTTAAATGATGAAGTCAAACAAGTACCATATAGGAATAAATTATATTTTATTCAACAAAATTTCTGGTTCTAAACCATGTTTATTTAATAAGTAAAGGGCAAAATTAGTAGTTGGCCACAGGACTACTAAATGAAAATAGTGGCTATTAAAAAATTATCTGCAGTGGCCACCTTTCCTATTTGAAAATTTCTTAAAAGTACATCCCATATGATCCAAAACACGATTTCTCTTCCTCAACATATTGTTTCTCAAAAGATTTGCAATCAGTTCATTATGTGTGTTATGTAGGCCAGGGCTGCGCAGTCGGTGGAGAAAATGACAGACTCCAACTCTGATGCCTGAAATTTTAAAGGAACCGACTCAGACTCCGGGATAGCTAAAGTACTAGTATTGCCTGTTGATTCCTATTATTCAGATTGCTTCATTGCTGTCATTTGTTATGAAACAGTAATAGTCGCTTCATTAAATTTGGGAAATTATTTCATTAAATAAAGGAAATGTTACTATTTTTTAAAAAAGTGGCAGCAGATGAGCAAGCAATTTGTGATTTCAAGCAATTGGAATAATAATAAAAAAAACTTAACTGGCAACACTGCAACCTGCTGTTAACATTCCTATTTGACCTTGAAGCATATGATGTACGTATATCCCAGAGGTTGATGCAGGGTTTTTTTCTTAGGGCCCATTTTGTGAAAAATAACATCTTGTAACGAACTATATACTAAATATAAACTAAAAACTAGAAATTTCAATTAAAAACAGTTTTCATATATGCTGTACACTGGACAGTATATTTGGAACTGTTTAACCTGGGTTTCCTCTTATATATATTCCAAATATAAAAATAATAATTCAGTTTATAAATTAAAAATTATATAGAATTGGTTTAATTCCACTTCAAACTGTCTGAAAAACAACCTTGAGTCGGTCTCTTCCCGTTTTTTAGTGACTCCGACTCTTTTGTCCAAAAATAGGCCTCACTCCGACTCCACAGCCCTGATGTAGGCTATTATAATCAATTCACCCATTTATCTATTGAATATTCAAAGCCAGTGAACTATGATTTATTCTTTCCTTGTAGGAAAGGGGGCCGCTGACAATCAATTTTTTAAAAGCCACTTACTTTATATAGTTTCCACTATGGTGGGTGGCCGGCATTAATTTTGCCCTTTAAGTTGCATCATGAATTGGATAATTCTCGCAGCTGTTAGATTTTTATTTCATAAAAATCTTATCAAGCTTTTCTTTTGATTCGATAGAAGCAGTTTTCCTTAATGTTTGTATGTTTTAGTGAAGAAATTAAAGTTAAACAGTAATAAATAACCTCAAAACTATTAAACATTCATGCTAAATATTATTATTTAACTAACATTATCTGTTTATTTTGTATAAGATAATGACTACTTATCTATTTCATCATGCTTATGGTTATAATTATTATCCCTTCTTACCTTTTTCTTTTATTATTTCCTTGCTAGGAGGCATAGCACAAAGTAGAATGCCAAAGAATGGTATGAAACTATTATATTGTAACAAGATTTTTGAATTTGTATTGCAAATGGAAAATGCCGTCTGGCTGGAAAATGCTATATATAATACTCCTAGGCACTTTATTTCAATGAAGCTCCTCTTCACATTTTACTCATGAAAAGCAATTGGGGAGGGGGAAAATACTTTAGTAGGAATGTTGCAAGATGCCCCTAGAGTGTATCTAGTATGTTTAGCATAGTCCTGCAGATATGCATTTCAAGTTAAGGGGAAAAAAATACTTTGAATGGAGATTTACTTTTAATAAAATATAAATTATCAGCTGCACACAAATTTTGAAATATGTGCATTTTTTTATGAGACTATAGATGTTATAAGTATATTCGTTTTTGTTACTTAATGTTCTAAAATTGTAGTTGACGAGAATTTTTTTTCCTTCTTAATATGGGTTTTTCAGGTTTTTGCATTATCTCTCATATAAACAATGAATATACCAATTTGATACTTAGTTTGATATTAAATTATTTAAATTTTTCTGTATTCTGTATGCATACAAACAAGAAGAAAACAAATCACAATATCTTCCTTCTTCTCCCACCTCTACAAAATACATTTATACTTATTTAACTATTGGGATTTTAAAATGCCCATTGAAGATACTTTTCAATATTTTCCCCAAAGGGATATATTAGTATGATACAGGTTATTTTTTTTTAATTTTGTAGTATTTGTTTTATTACCTTATTTCAAGTAAAACCGTATTTAGCATTTATATAATTATATTAAGATTTAATTTAATATTTTTTGTAAATTTATGAATAGTTTAAATATCTAGTCATGTGGTTGTAAAGCTAAAATATTACATATTGTATCTAAGCTTTATACATGCAACTTTACATTAAAAATAATAGCCTATGGTTTTATTCATATAACATACAGTTGAATAGGTATAAAGTGTGATAATAATGGATTTTTTCTTTGTCTGTGACAACTTATAAATATTTTCCTTAAGAACAAATATACTATTCATGATAATATTTTTGAAACTTATAAATATGAATGTGTAATATGATAGATTTTAAGCTGTTTGAATATCTCTCCCTGTATATATGTATGTATATTCCAAAAACATAAAGTAAAATATTCACACTATTCTTGTGAGTGTTCATATTTTTAATGATGAATAAATTTTGCTATATTTTCTTGCTTTTTTCCATTTATCAAATTTTGTATAATTAATGTGTGGATCGATGCATTCTTCGTAATTTTATTTACTGTAGTATGTTGAACCTTAAATTGTCCTGAAGTTAAATACTTAAGGATGTCTGTTTAAGATATTTATGTGAAATATTTTGTATTTATCAGCACGTTTTCTTTCCCCCGTTATTTCTTTGTTTTTGCATATGGCCTATACTTATGCATTATAATGAAGTCTAGAGGAAGTGTATAGTATTAACTGTGTAGAGTAATGTACAGAAAGGTATATTTTCAGCTTTGAGTTAATAAAGGAAAAAAGTGTAGTATTCACCAATGAATACGATAACATATACATTTTAAATAATGTAATAAATCTGTGTAAATAATTACAGTAGAATCTCATTTTTATGTGAAAGTAAAAATTTGATTTTCTTGTAATTGATGTCAAAATATACATTATACAAAAAAAATTTCCAGAATATTTTACATTTTTCCTGCTTCTGTGACTTGCATTTAAATATGTTGGTACTGAGATAAATGTAAAAACAAAGATCTACTGTTGATGTAAAATGAAGATTATTTTGTGTATGTAAATATATACATATAACAAATACTTCTTCTATTGACTTCTTGTTTTAAAAGATATTTTTTAAAATCTGCAAATTAATGTTACTTGGTATTTCCTTTTTATAGGGATATTGGTATAACTCAATCTTAAAAAAGTGCAATTTCTTGCTAAATATTATAAACAGTTTTAAAAATGAAATGTTAACGAATGACATTTTTAAAAAAATCTCTACGTAGTTTACTTTTCTTCAGTTCACAAAATTAATTTTTGCTAAATTAACATATTTTCATTTCTGAATTTTCCAGTATGTTTACTATTATTAATTTACCATGAATAGAAGGAGATGTTATAACTTTTTTTCAAGAGAAATATATTTTACTTTCTGAATGAATCTATGAAAATGGTCGTCATATGTAATTGTATGTTGGAAAAAAAAATTATCTGGAGATGTAATATAAGCAGTTGTCAAAAAGAAGAAATGTGCTTGTATGGCGAACTGGTTTAGCAGCTCTAAAATATCTTTTTGTAGAACATTGTCAATTGTAGTAAATTTGAGTATGTAGGCATTACCAAATGTGCATTTTATATGGCTTATTTATGTATGTATTAACCCTCCTAGTACTAGGTTTTTAATTTCGATGAACGTTCTTAGTTTTGCATGATTTGAACCAGAAAATTAATTCAATTAAATGTAGCTTCTTTCTACAAGGTGTCATTTTGATTTTATTTATTAAATTTAAATCATTATTTTTTTTCTGGTTTGGACCATGAAAAACTTCAAAACAAAGAACAAATGGGATAAAAAAAGACCACAATGGCATTAGGAGGGTTAAATGATCTAAATATTGAACAAATTTCTTGCAATTGATGCATTGATAGTTGTTTCTTAAAGATATAACAAACTGATGCGGTTTAAAAATGGAAAGCATGGTTGCCAGAAAGTGCTTTTCTTGCCAAAATCAATCTCGCCATTTTATCTATTGCATCGAGGCACCTATAAAAGCAAGTACCAGGTATTCTCTTATTTAATCCTAAATGTGCACATACCATATACATTTTTACTTCTGTAACTTTATTGGTGATTGTTTTTTATTCAATTGACTTCATCTCTAAATACATTTCACCAGCAAAATTCTTCAAATTGTATTGTAGCACACGCTAGATATTAAGAATTCTTTACCATCATAATAATGAAAGAGAGAAAGTTGATATCATGTCCATATATGAATTTGATTTGATATATAAAAATTTAAAAAGAGCATAAAAAAAAAAAAAAAAATCATTTCGTATTCAGGGTGCTTCTTCAGTAAAAGGTGCAATTTTATTCTAATGACAAAAGTAAATGAAATTATTAGCTGTAGTGGAAAAATATGTCGAAGAAGATCTTCTTTCTTCTCCATATAATGAGTAGAGAACACAACTGTAGTTTCGAGAGTAATTAATTATTATCGGCTCTCTTCATCAGGTGATTAGTAGCAGAGAGTAGTTAACCTAACAACAGAAAAACATGTTCTCGACTTGTGCTCAGTGTTACTAATCACCAGATGAAGAGGGCCATTAATAATTAATTGCTCTTGAAACTATAGTTGTGTTCTCTACTTATTATACGGAGTAAAAATAAGATCTTGTTCTACATATCTAACGATAAAGTTACTTTAAGGCATAAAAGACCATACTTTTGCCATTGATAGGCAATTGGGACACTGTTTAAATTTCAAAGGATAGACATGGTGATACACCCTTCTGATAGTCTAGGATGAATGCTGTTACAGAACAATGTAATATATTTGCTTTGTACTTGAAATTTTGTTAAAATGTTTAACTCTATTCAGAGTTTTATGAATTATATCTGCATTTTTTTCAGGGGTGAATTTAACTTTACTGTCATTTCAGTATTTATATCAAGGTTGGATCAAAGAGGAGGATCAGATCAGAGAGGTCATGAATTCTTCTGAATCTAGAAAAATTCTCCCCAAACAGCATATTTTTTACGTAAAAATATATGTTAATATGTAAAAATATCGCCCTTTTCTAAATCAATATAATTTGCCTTTAGTTCATTCCACAGTAGCTTAATTTCTTTTGACAGTTACATTTTTATTATTGTATTTTGTCTTTAAAATTTACAATTATTACAGAAACAAAGCCTGAAAAAGTGCCCCAAAATGTTATCTTCTTCACTGCAGATTTCATTTAAAGAAAAAAGTACAGCACAAATTCAGAAACATTACTTTTTTTATATATACTTTCCGTGAATACAAAATGTAATTTTTTACTTATAAATTTATAAAGCTTTGCGGGTACAAGAAAAGGGATCTTAGTGTGTCTGTGTGCACGTGGTCAACAACTTTTGGTCTAGGAGCTCCTATTTTTTGTTAACTTATTAGCGACCAAAATAATTAGTTTTATTTTCTTAAACTTTTTTTTTTTTTTTTTTTTTAAAGTATATATTGATATTAATGAAAATACAAATGAAAATTCTATTTGTTTATTTCAAGAACTTTTCCTTTTCTTAAAATTATTATTTTTTGTTGTTTTTAAATAAGTTAATTTTATTCTAATGTGCAAACAGTGACATAAAAGAAAACTTTACTTGCAATTATTTTCAATTTAGATTTTCAATTAAAAGTCATTCTAATTATTACAAAAGGGTTGCTATCTCTATTTATTATTTCTTCAATAAATTTTGTAAAGTTATTTGACTGCATTTTAATACAATTCACATTTATGAATAACTCATTGAAGATGAAAATATATATATAATGGATTGATATTGAGGCATCTATGGAAGATTGGCCCAAAAATGAATTTAACATAATTTAGGGATGTTTTATTTCAACGATTGTACTAGATCAGATTGATATGAAAATTTATTTTTGCTTAGAACTTAGGTTTGTTTCTTTTAAATAATTAAAATATCTTCATTTTAAGGTAGTATAAGTAGCTAAATTTCCAAATACATTCCTTCATGCTTTCAAAGTGATTTAAAATAGACTTAAGGGTCTTGATCAGTCAGAAATAATTTTGAACTCTCTCATCCAGAGGAAAAAAATCTTTTGCCCTCTGACAATTATCACAAGTGTGGTTTCACAACAACTTCCCTGTGTGACTTATTTCCTACAGAGGGGATAAAATTTTCAACTTCAAAATATTGAGTTTTTTAAACATCTAAAGTGCAAATAATGTTTAAACAAAATAATTTATTTGTATGAAGTGCATCTTGCCACCAACTTTTTAATTCGTGAAAACATCAAATGGTTCTGCAGTAATAGAATTTTATTCGCAGCTTCTCAGCCTCTTTTAAGATTTAAGCAATTAAAAAATATATGTATGTTTCAGAAATATTTTGCCAAATTAAGAGCAAAAAATATCATTTAATTAGAGTATAAAAAGTAAATAAATGAAATAAATATTTACATTTTTGGATGAGAAATTAAAAATAATGAATGTTTAACATTAGAGGAGAGGGGACTTGTGAAATCTTGATTAATCTGCAGCCATAGTTATATTTTGTTGCTATTTTAAGATAAGACAAAAGTAAAATTTTATTTTTGTTTAATAAAGTAAACAAATTTGAAATCTCATTTGTCATATTTATCTTAACACTGTAAAAAGAAATATATGTATTTTTTACTCCTAGAGTGACTTTTGGCTTGTGCAAAAAAATTGTGAAATCGAATTTTATTGCACAACTTTTGTTACATAAAAATTCATGTACCTCCATACTTTCTCTCTTCTTTATTAAAATTTTATCTAGGCACTGAGTGATCTACACATATAATATATATGTAATATATCAACCTTATCAAAATTTCTATCATAACAGCTTTCTTTCAGCTAATGTTAATAGATTAATTATACAAATAACCTCTCATTTTTAAAAATAATGTATTTTACCTTGTGTATGAAAGATATAGAAACTTCTTATAAATTTTCCCGGTGATGTGAGAATTTTTTTTAAATGCTTTAATATATAAGAGTTGTGTTAAGATACATAAAAGGGGGGATGTTAAGATTCTAAGTTTTTGTTATTTGATGCATATTAAAAAATATTTGTTTGCTGCATCCATTGGTTTTAAATGGATTGTCTGCGAAAGTATACTCTTTACCTTTCTTCCAAGAAAAATTTTAAGTTTTTGTTGCTGGAACAAATTATGTACTGTTCATAAACTTCTAGCTTAAGCTTAACTCAAATGTGATTGAAAAATCAATGATGCCAAAAGCAAAAAGCTTTTTTTTTTATGTGTGTTTAATTTCTAATTGTGATCGTGATAAAATTAGATACCAGTTTAAAATTGTTATTTATTTATACTTTTGTGATCAAAATGTGATATGTTCATCTTTGAATTCTGTTGTGTTCATTTGAAAAAGAAATTTGATGTCTAATCAAGATTTCAACAGCTTTTTCCTATATATATGTAAAATTTATTTCTGTTCTTGTTTTAAAGATTTTTTGTTGTATATGCTTATAATATGTAGTTAAAATCAAAACGATTAATGAAGTTCTTAATCCTTTATCAGACTTTTTTTTTTGTCTTTGGAGTATTTAATTTTCTTGTCTTTGAAAAATAAAAATCTTTTAAAAATGCTTGCATACTGTCATTGTTAACGCCATTTTATACAACCTAATAATTACTTTAAATTTATACTAGCTGACCCCTGCCCGCAACAACGGGACCTCGGGCCCATGATAATTATTGAGTTCCAGTGGGGAAATTGCACTTTTTGATCATTAAAAGCGTAAAATCTCAAATCTTCTGGGGGTGGGGAGAACTCCTCCCTAGGCCACCCCCTGAATTCAACACTGATTATTAGAAGAGTCATTGCTCAATGTTAAGCTTTGCCTCTATTTTAGGATGTCTAAACAATTTTTTTTTTGAAAAGAATGAGATTTGTTGTTATTAATTCAAACAAAAACCTCATTTACAATGTAGCTAATATAATATCAACTGTTAAAAAGCCAGTGCTGTTGATAATTTTAGATAAATAGTAATTATTATTCAGTGATTATTTGTCATGTATGTATGTGTGTGTGTGTGGAGGAAAGGATTAACTAGTTTGGAAGGAAAAGGCCTCGCAAAAATTCTTGCACCGGGCCTTGCTTTAACGAAGGATGGTTCTGGCTGTAATGGCTGATTTTGATGATTATCATTTGCCATTTTAAACTGAAAGACTTCCCCTGTCACACCTATTTCTAAATCTTGGAAAGTAAAAATTGTCTCATGCTCACGAACTTAGTTGCCTTTAACAGTTGCATAGGCTGTCACCGTACGCAAATCCCAAGGTTTAATATTATCAAAAATTGCTGTGGACATTGGTCCAAAGGATTTGTCACTTGGAGCAACTTATGCCGCTTTTACTAGAGTTCGTCATTTAGAAAATGTTCTCATTAAAGTGCCTTTCGCAAAGGATAGGCTCGACCAAATTTGAAGAATAGGGGCACTTGCTGATAGATTAGCATTTGAGCATTACTTGGAGCAACTGCTGATTGAATAAACACTTGAAAATGAAGACTAAATAGCTGTTATTGCAAACTTACTTTTATACTATTAAACAGTAAATATAATTTTTTTTTTTTAAATTTTAAAATGTTATCTTTTATGGGTACTTTTATGTTAGCTGGGTGCCAGTGATATGTATATACATATATACGAGGGTGAGTCAAAAAGTAATGACTCCATTGCTCTAACTTTTTTTCTTTCACAGCTACTGGACTGATATTATAGAGGTAACCTTACTCTACTTAATTTTTTTTTTTTCAGATTGACTAATTAGAACCATGAGTCTCGAGCTAAAAGAAAGAGTCAGGGCTGTAGCTAGAAGTAAACAATAGGGGATGCTCAAGAAAATGTAGGGGGGGGGGGGGGGGCTCATACTATTTCTCTGTCTTTCTGACACATGCACGCACAAACACATATATGATCAAAGTATTACATAGAAAGGTAAATTAGTGTATATTCATTGTAGGCACTATGTTTCTTATTAAATTGTTTATAATAACTTTATTTGATGCTAAGAAAAGTAAAAGCTGCAGACAGGATGTAATACCTTCTGGATTATTTGAAGGAATACCATATACCTTCTTCTCAAAAATACTATAGCATATACTTTTTAGGGTATACCCTCTGCCTAAAGCGTATGCCCTCTGGTTTTTTTACTACTACATCACTGGCTGCAGAATGAAAATTTTCAGTGTAAAATTATACTAGTGAAAAAATAAGTGATGATGTCAAAAAAGCTGTTTCACCTGTTTCAAAAGAGTTGCAACCTTTAATTTCTTTCTGAATATTCCCTGCCCTTCAGGAGTATTTAGTATTTATGCAAAACTGTAAAGAGCCCCCAAAACTAAGTTCAATTTTTGAACAGAGTTTCATTTGAATTTTTGAAACAGAATTTCATTTGGCAGCCTTGTCAAATTTCTCAGGGGAGGGGGGGGCTGGCACCTCCCCCCCCCCAAGCTACGGCGCTGGAAAGAGTCATCATTGAATTTCTGACAAAAGAAGGTTGTGCATCTAAGGAAATCCATAATCGCTTGAAGAATGTTTATGTGGATGCTGTAATGGACATCAGCCATATGCGGCATTGGGTGAAGAAGTTAAGAAATGGAGAAACGGAAATTTCAGATAAACCGAGAAGCGGCTGGCTGACAACATCAGTCACAAATGCAAATCGAGAATGTGCTGATGAATTGATTAGAGGAGACAGACACGTTACAGTTCCCAATATTGCTGATGCATTGAACGTCCTCATCAACATTCTTCAAGCGATTATGGATTTCCTTACGTGCACAACCTTCTTTTGCCAGAAATTCAGTAACGACCCTTCCTCTTAGCTTCAGAATCATGGTTCTAATCAGTCAATCAGAAAAGGAAAATACTATATAAGTAGAGTAAGGTTACTTCTATAATATCATGCATAGATAGTCCAGTACTTGTGAAAGAAAGAAAAGTTAGAGCAATGGAGGCATTACTTATTGACTCACCCTCGTATATACATATATATGTATAAATATGTGTGTATATCTATATATATGTATACTAGTATATAACCCCGTCAAAAATGACGGATTGTTGATCTGCGTTTCATTTTCATAAGACTTCATACAAACAAACAACATGAAGATTTTATTATTGAAAGGTTTGTATTGTAGAAAAGTACATTTTAAAAATGACACATGATTTCTACAAATAAAAAAGATGAGGATATATATATATATATATTTTTTTTTTTACTCAATATTAAATTTCTGAAATAGTTCAACGATTGGAAAAACATTCAAATTAAATATTAACAAATAATCCCTATGCGAAAGTTTTTGTAAAAAAGTTATCAATGAGTTTCTAAACAGCTTGACTCACCACAAAACTCATTGTTTGTTTACATAAGCAAAATTAAATGCAAATTACGCTGTACTATGTATTCCTTATATTTTAATTACGTTTGATAAGAAAGAATCATTTTACAGTATATGATCCATTATCCGGAAAGACCCGAAGTCTGGAAAAAAAAATTCAAAAATTTGTAAATTTTTACTAAAATTATAGAATTTCTGAAATTTTTCGAAAATTTTACAGATTTCTAATTTTTTTTCAGTTTATTGTGTTTCAATGTGTAATCACTAAAATATTGTTACTTCGGTGGCGGGTGAACACGGTCCCCCCCACTCTTCCCGAAATTAGAAGCAAATAATTTATTGCTCCAATTTTAGTTTAAAATGAATTTATATTACGATTTGTTAGAAACAAAAAATAGGTATATATTTATTTCCTCAGGGGTGATTCTGTTCTGAATTTTCCTAAAAATTTAAGGCATTCGGTTTCGAAAATTTTAGTCTTCGGTCCAAAAATTCAAACATAAAAAATATCTCTAATTTTGAACGATCGTTGCCAAAAAAAATCCATTATGTCTATTGTTCGCAGAAAAAATAGACAATTTCTTCAAAGGATTGCGGAAACAACGTGAATTTCTTCAAAGGATCGAAAAACCCCCGCAAATTTTGTCGCAGGATTGCGAAAAAAACCGCTAATTTTGTTGACAAATCGCAGAAAAAATGTGAATTCCGTCAAAGGCTTGCAAAAAAAAACGCAAATTTCTTCCAAGGACTCCGAAAAAATGTAAAATTTCATCAAGGGATCACAAAAAAACACAAATTTGGTTAAAAGATCGCAAAAAAAAAAAAAAAAAAATTGCAAATGGACCCTATTCCCACTGACGTCAAAGTCACATGCTTTGGGGAAACATTGCCGATATTGCAGTCCTTAATTATGCAACGACTCGTTTGCAACTCAAACAAGCATGCCATAGAGCATCAACAGACCAGATTTTCGTGATGTTGAGTCACGTGCTTTGGGGAAATATTTCGGAAATCGAAGCCTCGAACCCAAATGGAGAATAGGTTCCATTTCGTTAAATTATTGCAGAAAAACAGGAATTTCTTCAAAGGATCGCGAAAAAAACGCAAATTTCTTCAAAGCACTGCAAAAAAATTTCTTATTTTGTTAAGGGATCGAGAAAAAAGCGAAATTTCGTGAAAGGATCAAAGAAAAAAAAAACACAAATTTTCTCAAAAGATCGTGGAAAAAATGCGAATTCCGTCAAAGGATCGCGGAAAAAAAACACTAATTTCATCAAAGAATCTCAGAAAAAACTAATTTTTTTCAAAGGATTGTGAATAAAGGCAAATTTCGTCAAAAGAATAGCAAGAAAGCAAATTTCCTGAAAGAATCGCAGAAAAATGCAAATTTCTTCAAAGGACTACGAAAAAATGAAATTTCGTCAAAGGATGTAGAAGAAAAATGCAAATTTTGTCAAAGAATAGCAGAAAAAAATTCAAATTTTGTCAAAGAATCATGAAAAAAAACATGAATTTTGTCAAATAATCGTGATCTTCGGGTGGACCCGAAATCCAGAAAATTCCAAAACTCAGAAAGCCTTTGGGCCTGAAGATTCTGGATCATATGTCCTGTACTGTATTTATGATGGAAGCGAAATTTCAAAATCCGCCGGTAGATGGCGCCAATATACTGGATCGATCATCTCAAATCCTCTCTACGAAAGAAATCACTGCTATTTCTGAAAAAAAAAAGTACTTTGAGAAAAAAAATGTTTACAGAAATGTTGATATACATGTTTTATATGAAATAGTTTTTGAAGGTTTTAAACAAAATTAAAATATTTAAAAGCTTTAATATGCTTTTACAAATATTTCAACAGCAGAATCGGATGTAGCATAGGTTTTTCATTAAGCCTAACATGGCGTTTAACTATGGTTGATTTGCAGACCAGAGTGGTCGTGCCCGGAATCGTTACAGACACTTTCTTGCTTTCGGATTTTATTATAAGTAGATATATATCACTGGCACCCGGCTAGTAAAAGTACCCCTTTATGTTTATGCCACTCCATGCTTCAACATTTCAGCCCGACAGATGCTAGTAATTTTTCTTGCATACCTGCATTACACTTTTTTGTTACCACTATTTCTGAACATTAATCATTGGCTTATTTGAAATTAATTTTGCTTTCTACTTAGAAACACTTTTTTCTCTTTTCCTTGTTTAATGAAAAATAGAGATTTTCATATTGGACAGTTCTGCATGTAAAAATATAAGGATTTACTGCTTAACCTTAAAAGATGTGGGGGTGGGTATTCTTTTACTTATTTTGTTCGTGAGCTATAAACAATCATATTTTGAACATTTTTTTTAGTTGATTTGCATCAGTAAATAAATTACTACCAATTTACCTTGTTATTTTACTATTTGGATGTCTCATAGCATGAGGTATCTATGTATAAATTTTTATTGGAATTCATAAATTATTGCATTTTCATTGTTGCCTTTTTTAAAAAATAATTTTAATTTTTAGAATTTTAAGAAACTCGATTTTTTTGAGAAGAAATAAATCAACCAAAATATCAAAACAGATTATGAATTAAGCTTTTATATTAACCCCTTCTAGTTGCACAAGTTCCCCTACCTCCACGTAGCCTTATTTACAGACAATTTTATCTAAAAATCATATTTAAAAACCGCTTTTCTGATAATTAAAAATCTTTAATAATTGTCAAACATGTTTTTATTTGTAAATTTAATATTTTGTCATATAAATATGACATGTTTTGGAAGAAAGTGCTGTTTACATCGAATAATAATAAAAAAAAAATCTGCCCAACCAAAAACATTTTAATGCGACATTATAAATATAAAAAGCACTTTTTGCACTGTTTTTGCTTCGTTTATTGTTTTTATCAGTGGTTGGTTGGTTAGTAGTGAGCGAATGTTTACACATGCTACTGTAATAATAGATCCATGGAGTTTGCTGCAATTCAATATCTCCTGCGACCTACAAATTAATCAACCGACCAACCAACCAATGTATTCGCTGCAAACAAAGCAAACGCAACGTGTTTTTAAAGGGAGCCAAGGCTCAAACAATTATATTTTGCTGTTGTGTGGTTTTAGGTACGCAATTTACGTTTGGTTTACCACTTCTTTTTAGAAACGTTGAGTTTTAATTCAGCAATTGTTTGATAATTTCTCATCTTGAAGTATGAAGTTATTAACTCATAATTTTTTGACGTCAAAATGCCTTAAAAGAGTGAATGTGGGATTTCCTCTCGGGATTGTGGTAAGTTTATATAAAAGAGAAATTATTCTACTGAATATATATATATGTGTCCTTTATATCTTAGTTTTCTATTATTTTTCTGTCATGTGCTGCTAATGTTATGTCCAACACCAGTTCACTTTCTGCGATTTGTTAATGAGTATTGTCCTGTCCTCTAAAAAAAATCCACAGGGAAATGTTTCCTAAAAAATACCGGCTTAGATGCTTTACACTCACGCTAAAAAAAAAAAAAAATTATCGGTTAAAAAAAAGAAAAAAGTCGCCAAATTTAGGGGATTTTTTTCTTTAATGGCAACCTAGCCATTGTATTAAGTTATTCGTTTGGCGCAGTCTTGGAAATCGCGCCAAACAAACAGTCGCCAATCTTTTGTTTACATTTTAGCGTGATAGTAACACATCTGTTCCCGAAATAGAATAATAAAAATAGTTTAAATTACCTAGGGAGTGCTTATTTAGTTTTAAAATAATTTAAATTAACAATTGCAGAATTCTGGCAAATCATGAGCTTCATTTTCACAGATTTTCTTGTTACAATACAATTTTGGAATGATCTACATAAATTATTATTTTTAAAAAGTTAAACCATTAATATGTAATAAAATGCTTCATTTTCTGCAGAGTATGTCAGGTGTGGGTTTTTCTCAGGTAACATAGGCTAATTTTTGGAAAAGTGGTTTTTTTTTTTCAAATTCTCTCTTAATTAGCTGCCATTTTGTAATAAAGTGATAAAATGAAAAATGCCCAACATTAAAATCTTAGTCAGAACAAGATGTAAAAATTAAGCCATGTTTAAATCTTAAAAATTCTTTATTAGACAATATAGAGAAAATTTAAAAAAATGGGTCTTTTTAGAGGATAGCACAATACAGTACTGTACGAAAAAAAGAATCGTTGATTCTTAATTTGGCTATGATGTCATACACTCACACAGTTTTTCTTTTTTTTTTAATCGGTTATAAAAAGGAAAAAAGTCGCCAAATTTAGGGGATTTTTTCCTTTAATGGTAACCTAGTTATTGTATTAAGTTATTGGTTTAGCACAGGCTTGAAAATTGCACCAACATAAGTCGCCAAACATCGGTGCATGAGTGTAACACACATATTCCTTGATTTTTTATTTTTTTAAATTGCTTATCTTACTATTTTGCATTTAACACCTATGTTAATTTAGTCTTACACTCACACTGTTTTTTTTTTGTTGTTTTTAATCCGTTATAAAATGTAAAAAAGTCACCAAATTTTGAAGATTATTTCCTTTAATGGTAACCTGGTTATTGTACTAAGTTATTGGTTTGGTGCGGGTTCAGGAATCGTGCTAATCCAAAAGTTGCCAAACATCTGTGCATGAGTGTAACACATCTGTTCCTATAACTGGGTTGATTAGATTTATTAAGGTTATATTTATATTAATATTTTTAAGTTTTAAGAATTATAATAAACAAAAAGAAAATTGCTATAAACAATATGACACCTAGCTGCCAAACCTGCTGCCTTTTTACTACTGAAATGAATATTATGTGAACCAAATTTTATTTAAAAAATGAAATCCAAAAAATACCATATAGAAATCAAACAAAACAAATTTTATTAAAGTTATGATTATTTAAGTTTATTCGGTCAACTTA
The DNA here is from genome assembly GCA_963931845.1 of Maratus michaelseni. Taxonomy (NCBI): domain Eukaryota; kingdom Metazoa; phylum Arthropoda; class Arachnida; order Araneae; family Salticidae; genus Maratus; species Maratus michaelseni. Next base: position 157,588,103 of record OZ007594.1, on the reverse strand, counting down.
AAAACAATCTTAGTAATAGTTTCCTCCAGATAGTTTCAGAAGGGTGCTGCACCCTGCCTGCCCTTTGATTTAAAAAATATAATGTGGAGCAATGTAATTTGGGAACAGATGTGTTACACTCACGCTAAAATGTAAACAAAAGATTGGCGACTGTTTGGTTGGCGCGATTTCCAAGACTGCGCCAAACGAATAACTTAATACAATGGCTAGGTTGCCATTAAAGTTAAAAATCCCCTAAATTTGGCGACTTTTTTCTTTTTTTTAACCAATTAATTTTTAATTTTTTTTTAGCGTGAGTGTAAAGCATCTAAGCCGTAATTTGTAAATGTGCTGCCATGGTTGCACCATACTGCATCTATATAATATATAAATTCTGAAAAAATTATGATTTCTTCTTAAATTTTAATTTATTATAAAATTGAAGTACTTGTGTATTCCAAACATAATATTATTGTTTTTCAGTGATAAGTGGCTTTATTTTTTTAATTTTGAAATGCTTCTGTTATTTAGGCTCGAGAAGTTAAAGAAATTGAAGTGCCGTTTGATGGAGAGTTCATTTCCAAAATGATTCCTAAAGTGGACTGGGATGTGCTTTGTAATGCTGCAACTACTGTATGTAATTTTAGATTTTTTTTTTCCCTTTCTTTTTCTTTCTCTTTAAAAAAAAAATATTTTGAAATCTTTAGTGTAATTTTTCTTTCATTAATTTTGCAAGATAATTGAATAAGTTTTGGGATGGATGTGTTGAAAAATACTTGTGCATTTTTTAATTTTTTAGCTTTATTAATTTTAATTTGTTTTAAGGATTAAAATGGCTTTTAGTTAATGAATTACATATTTTCTCAATTGTGATATAGGGTCATTCCATGCCAAAACAACCGAAAATTTTCAATATTCAACCTGGCCATTTCAGATTTCAATGAAACTTTCAAGAATCATTCTTTCTAATGATATATATAATATATATATGAGAATATGCTTTTATATATTTTTTAAAATCTCATTAGGTTTTAATGTAATTACTATTATTATTATTGAAAAAAATGGACTGCTTCTTGGCTTGCATAAGCTTTGTCATTCAATTTTCTTAAGTTCTATAAGGCCTAGAGAGCTGTATGACCCCTCATTTTAAAGAGAATTTTATAAGGTTTAGTTTAGTATTTAACTTGACTATGCTTGGTTAAAAAAACCTTTTTATGAATTTTTAAAACAAAATTTATATATTTTTTTAAGATAGTGTTTTTAAAATTTTTTTTGTTATTATTATAAGTTTTAAAACCTGACTGTTATAGAATACAGAGTTTTCCCCAGACAGTTTCAGCAGGGCACCCTGCCTGTCCAGTGGTTTACAAATTAGCATCCTTCTTGTCCCTCATCCCAAAAAGAAGTGTCCTTACTCCTTTTCATGTTAAAAAAAAAAATGCTTTCATAGTGAAAACTGACACATTGTTATCTTGAAAAGAGTGCCCTGACTTTTTAATATTAAAAGTGGATTTAAAAATCAAAAGAATGCCTTTAAAAAATCCAAAATGTGCGTTTATTAATCCAAATAGTGCCCTCACGAACACAAAAAGTTTCCTTAAGAATCCAAAATGTGCCCTTAAGAATTCAAAACATGTTCTTAAGAATAAAAAAGTGTCTTTTTCACACCAGCAGCACCCTGCCCTATTTTAAATCTAGGGGAAACAAAGTCATAATTTTTTTTTTTTTTTTTCATGGGCAAAACTTCAGATTCTGTTGAAAATTTCAATGGTATAACAGTAGCCTTAGAAGAACTAGATTCTGAAGAAGTAGATGTGAAGGTCATTTTGTTTCCTTGTACATCAGGATTAGAAATTGGCTCATCAACATCATTCCTCAGACATTGGGCTACAGTGGCTCTCAAAAGTGTTTGTACAGTTTAAAAAATTTTAGTAAATAGGAAATAACTTGGAATTGTGAATTCTAATATTTTTCAACATCATCTCTATGTTGTTAACGTACCATTGTTGGCAAGTTTTTGACAGTGTGACGGTTTTATCCGGTTTTAACTATGGTTTTAACCGTCATGTCAAAAATCCCTTTTTGACATAGTTTTTGACAATGACTGTCAAAAACCTAAAAATAAGTCCAAAAACTGTTTAAAATTATTTTTACAACATTAAATTTACAATTTTTCATAATTTTTAGTGTTACACATACATGAGTAAACTTTTTGACAGTTAAAGACATTAAAAAAGGCCTATCTAGAACTCCTTCACAAAAATCGATTTAATAAATCAAGGCCCTTCACAAAATTCCTCTTAATAAAATTGGTCCCTTCACAAAATTCCTCTTAATAAAATTGGTCCCTTCACAAAATTCCTCTTAATAAAATTGGTTCCTTCACAAAATTTCATTCCATAAAATCATACCCTCCATTAATTATTTTTATTTTGTTACGTTTTAAAATGCATAATTTACAAAGAAAACAAATGCACAAGAAAGGAAAACTTTATCAGAATGACTTAAAGAAGTTATCATTAAATGCTTGGTTTGAATTTGAGCAGCTGGATTTCATCTTTCATAATAAAATGTCCACAAAATTATGATAAATTTCACAAAAATAATTTTTAGTTTTCACAAAATGGGTCTCAAGAAAAAAAAAATCTATGTCGACCCCTGAAAACTCAAAACATTATTTTGGTTTAACAAATTACTTTGAAAATAATTGTAAGCTATAAATATATAGTAAAATAATAATTAAAAGCAACGTTACATTAAAAATTTAAACTAATCAAACCATTAAATAGTACTTGCAGAGTTTCCCCCAGGCAGTTTCAGAAGGGTGTTGCACCCTGCCTGCCCTTTGATTTACAATATTAGCAGGCTTCTTACCCCTCATAAAAAAAATTAGCACCCTTCTTGCCCCTCAGAGAAAAAAATGTCTTTTCTCCATTTTGTATTAAAAAATTTGCGTGTGTCAGTGTTGTCTTAAAAAGAATGACCTGACTTTTTAATATTAAAAATGACTTTAAAAACTAAAAGTATGCCTTTAACAGTAAGTGCCCTTAAGAATCTGAGTGTCCTTTTCTCACCAGCATCACCATGTCCTTTTTTAAACCTTCGGGAAATTCTGGTACTTGTATAATTTAATGTATAAAATTTCATATAAATAATATACTTATTTTTATATTGTTTTAATGTTTGTCTCCCAAAATAGGTACTAATGAATAGAGGAATGTTTTTTCAACTAGGTAAATCATATTCAAAGGTTGGAGTATCATAGTTGATATTTATTCCAACAGAGCGAAAAATGCTGGGACCAGGACTCGAACCTGGGTCTGTTCATTATGACCTAATTACATGGTATACAGGCATTAGTTTCTGCGTTGTATCACATTCATTATGTAAAAATGCTATAATTATAGCTCAGATGAATAAATTAGCTCTGCAGTTCATAGCCATGTCCAACAAATAAGAGTGAATTATGCCAACCAGGATATCGTCGGAATAGATTAGTAGGAAGAGCGTTGGCACGGCAAGCCAAAGTACCCATGTTCGAGTCCTGTCCCAGCAATTTTCGCTCTGTTGGAATAAATCTCAGCTATAATACCCCAACCTTTGGATAAAAAAAGGTACTATTTTATAAAGTATAAAAATTAAATTTAACATAAAGAAATAGTTCTAAATAATTAAACTGAAACTAACATAATAAAATGAAGATATATTATATATGTGCAAGTATTGAAAATAACAAACAATCTTCTTTTAAGTTATTGATTTAAAGAACATTTAATTATGTAGATTTCATATTATAATTCATTTTAATTACTTAAAGAACATTTGTGTTGCAATTATGGTTTATATTTAATGTTTATGTACAAAAACAAACATTTAGAATCATTAAAAGTCTAAGTAACTTATGAACAGTCATTGAATAGTGGCTACTTTAGCTTTACACAAACCTTTATTTATTTATTTATTTTTAAGCATACATTAGATTGCTAAATTTTTTTATAATAAACCAAATACTCAATAGTAATAAAGATATAAAAAGTACTTTAAAAAATGCATTTAATAGTAGTTTCAATATTTTTTGCTATTTTTCCTTGCATGGCAATTGACAAATATTTTTAATTCTGATATACAATTTTATTACAACTTAATAATAATATGACTAAATAAAAATTATTTTTATAGTATATAAATTATTTTAATCAGTTTTTAGCTTGATATAATATAAAATATCACTAATGATTGCTAAAAAAATGTGTATAAGGTTTTTGACACTTTTCGACAGGTTTTTGACATGTCCTGTCAAAAACCACTTTTTGATGTCGAAAACCCAACCCTGTAACATACCCAACATTTAAAAAAAGATATTGACTGATTTTATTTTTAAATGATGGGCAGATGGAGGCAGAAAAAGAACATGCCACAAAAGTCTTCGTACACTGAAACATTTTCAGATAAATTCATAATTAAAATTATTGTGTGTCTCTTTATTTTTCCATTGTGGTAACATTTAAAAGATCATTTGGCTTTAATTTTTGCTTGCTTTCTCTGTAATATTTTATTTATTATTTTAAAATGTTTCTTAGTCGTGAAGAAACAACTAACAGCATTTGAAAATTGATTCTTTCATCGTAGTAGTGGTAAATCATTTCAGAATATTGCTAAATTAGTTAATTTATCCCATCCGTGCAGTGTATGTGATAAAACGCTCTAAAGAAGAAAATCTGATTGAAAACAAGGTAAGAAAAGGACATCCGCCAAAGTTAACACAACATGATCAGAGATTTATAATTAGAAAAACTGTGAAAAATCCATGTTTAAGTTCTGTAAAAGTTGCTACACAATTTAATGAAAAATTTCTAATTCAATTTCACCTGAAACTATTCGATGAGTGCTGAGATCAGCTGGATTAAATGGGTGGTGTTCTGCCCGTAGAAAAATTTTTGTTAGTGCGAAAAACAAAAAAGCTTAGGCTTTCCTTCACAAAATTAATGCTAAACACGAATCATATTGGAACAATATCTTATTTGCGAAAACAAATTTAACATTTTTGGTTCCGATGGGCATATAATTGTACGGAGAAGAAAAAATTAACTTAATCCCAAGAACTTAGTTGGAACAGTTAAGCATGGTGGAGGAGTCCTTGTGTGGGGGTGCATGCCGTCATCAGGACTAGGTAATTTGGTATTTATTGATGGCTTAATGAATCATGCTCTTTATTTAAAGATTTTAAAAGACAATTTAAAATTATCAGCCTAAAATTTAGGTATTGGAAACAACTTTGTTTTTATCAAGATAATGATCCTAAGCACATGGTTCTCAACATTCACCTTTGGTGTCTGTATAATTGTCCACAAGTTCTGAAAACACCACCTCAATCACCGGATTTAAACCCAATAGAACATATTTGGAGAGAACTGGAGGCTTAGTACGAAGACACAACATTAAAACAGAAAGCAAACAAAAAATAGTAATGATCGACGAATGGATGAACATTGATGCAGAAATTACAAAAAAACTAGTGAGATGTTTAAAAGCTGTTGTGGATGCTAAAGGGTATCCTACTAAGTACTAATTTAATGAAATATTGCAGTATTTACTAATTTGTAGAGCTTTTTTAAGAAGAGTATAAAAACTTTTGGGTGGTAACATTTTTGTTATTTTTTTTATTATTAATTTCTTCAAAATAACGTTTTACTTTGTTTTTAAAATATTTTATCTAGTTTTGTTAAGACTCTGATCTTATTATTAAATACTTATTCTGAAATATTAATTTTAATTAATGAATAGAGCATTATTTCATTGAAATTCGTAAGTGTACAAACACTTTTGAAAGCCACCGTATATCGCCTTTCATTCTATCCACACGATCAGATCGAATAACTCCACAATAAATGCATTTTGTATATTACTTTCTATCTTTCTCTACCTTATCAAAGTGCTGACAAACTGCATGGTCAACCTTCGACCATGATTCATTTTTCTTTATCTAATTATTTAATAATTAGTAAAAATTAAAATTTTGAACTCTTAGAAGCAAACTTATAACTAATTCATACACATACAGTCTGAGAAAGTAATAGCAAAAAGATAGACTAGCACACTCAGAATGAAACTGCACTATTTCTTAGACTCAGTATAATTGGAATGCATGCGACTCTTCTATCACTCCTCCTCCTTTTTTTTAATCCGATTGTTTATTGTGCAGGACAAGACTATTCTGAGAATGCACCTGTGACTGACCATCACTTATATTTTGTTCCTTGCTAAACAAAATAAAGAGAATTGTATAAAAGGAATGTGGGGTGGGTAACATGAGAAAGTAATTTTCTTCTATTAAGAGCAGTTTTACAACATTTTGTAGTTAATGTCTAGTTACTGAGACTTTTATTATTAAGTCTAACACTTGCTCATTTTTGCTGGTATAGGAAATGTCCCAGTTGGAATTCTAATATTATTCAATGACTGTAATGTTACTGGAATTGTTCTGACATTTTAAGTGAAAGAAAAATGTGCAGCTCTCATGCGAACATATTTCTATCTTGTATATATAGATACTTAAAAAAAGAGAGGGTGTTACCATGTTGTTTTGTTTATATAAAAAATGGAAATTTAAAAAAATATTTTTAATAATATTTTACATTAGTATTAATTATATTAATTCAGTAATATTGTCATTTTAAACATGATATGCAATGCATATTTGTTATGTTTAACATGAATTTTTATATTTAAATGCCATATTTGAGGTTTTTCAGTTTATCCCATCAAAAGCCTGCCAACCTTGATACAAAGTGAAAGAAATTAACTTATTATAGTTCACCATAAATTTTTTTTAAAAGATGTTAGCAAGAAATTTATTGGCTTCTTCTATGTTGTACAGTGCAACCTCGATTATCCAAGCTAATTGGGACCGCTAGTACCTCGGATATCGAAAATATTTGATACATATTTGAGGTTTTTCAGTTTATCCCATCAAAAGCCTGCCAACCTTGATACAAAGTGAAAGAAATTAACTTATTATAATTCACCATAAATTTTTTTTAAAAGATGTTAGCAAGAAATTTATTGGCTTCTTCTATGTTGTACAGTGCAACCTCGATTATCCGAGCTAATTGGGACCGCTAGTACCTCGGATATCGAAAATATTTGATACATATTTGATACATATTTGAGGTTTTTCAGTTTATCCCATCAAAAGCCTGCCAACCTTGATACAAAGTGAAAGAAATTAACTTATAGTTCACCATAAATTTTTTTAAAAAGATGTTAGCAAGAAATTTATTGGCTTCTTCTATGTTGTACAGTGCAACCTCGATTATCCGAGCTAATTGGGACCGCTAGTACCTCGGATATCGGAAATCTCGGTTAATGGAAATTGTGCATAAAACAGGGTTCCCAGCGTCATGGAAAGTCAGGGAAAATCTGGAAAGTCATGGAATTTCAAAGTAGTCAGGGAAAGTCAGGGAAATTTTAAAATATATAGAAAAAGTCAGGGAATTTACAAATATTTTCTAAAAAGTCATGGAAAAGTTTTGGAGAAAAAATGAAATTCATCATATAGTCTCGGGGAAAAAAAAAAAGAGAATTTTGAAGAGTGACACAGAAAAAAAAGAATCGTTAATTTTTGACAAAGGATTGCAAAAATAAATAACAAATTTCGTTGTATGCCTGTTTGGTAACGGAATGTTTCGAGATTTGGTCAGGGAAAGTCAGGGAATTTTTTTAGATTTGGTCAGGGAAAGTCAGGGAATTTGCCAGTCATGTTTTGCTGGGAACCCTGTAAAAACTAACCGTGCTCGCGAATTTAACATCTCTTAGAATAAAATACAGTAAAACGTTTTTTGAATAATAAAAATAAACATATATAAAGTTATGTTTCACCGCTCAACAAATTTAAAAAGGAAATTAACTAAAAATAGTAAATTTTAAAAAGCAAATTGAAATTTTTTTAACTATTCTAAATTAAGTCCAGATTTTCTATCAGTGGCTGTCCGATCACGCCAATTTTTGAGCAGCAGAAGATCTATCGGCGCAACATCGCTTCTTTGCTCCAAATATTTTAGGGCAGTTGTTAGTGCTTGAACACCTTCAGTATGACTTGTAGTCCTTTAATCCTCAAAGTACTGGTCCTCATTGTCCGCATCATTAATGTTCAATAGGAATTAACGGCTTGTATAATTTCTTCATCATTAAGGATTTGAAATCTTGGATGTTGGTTTTCAATGTCCAGCCATTCGGAAATGTCCTCTTCCAAAACTTCTTCACACCTTTTAATGCGATTAATAATCTCAAATAGTTCTCAGTCTGTCGGTGGGTTTACCCTTTGCTGGGATTCATCCTCTCTTCACTTTTGAATAATTATGTAGCCTGGAGCATGGACAGTGAACTAAAACGTGTGGTATTTTTCAAGGCTCATTCACACAAAAAAAAAAAAAAAAAATCAGACTTTGTTATCGGCTCAGTTAACAGAAACCTCGATTAATCGAAGCTCGGTTAATCGAGGTTCTACTGTACTTTCTATTACCTCATCTGTGTAAATATGATGGAATTTCATCTTAGCTGTAAAGTCCTTTATTCAAATCTCAGTCGATGTGTTATGGTAGTTTTCTCAATTGTAGGATAACTTTTTAAGTCAAATTTTTAATGATGTTCATGAGTTACCATTCTTTTTATTATTTGTTTATTTATTTTTTATTTTTTTCAGGTTGGACAGTCTACTGATTTGCCTAAAAATGTGCCTCCAAATTTTGAGAATGACGATGAATTTCTCCGTAAAGCTCATCATGTGTTATTGGAAGTAAGTTTTTAATTCTCATTTTAAGTGGTGTTATACAGTTGTATTACAGCTTTAGTTATACAGCTTTCTAAAGGGCAAGAAAGTAAAATAATTACATGCAAATAAGAATTCTTATTTAATGTGAAGAAGTAGGGCAAATGTGAGGGCTATAATTAATATTTAATGTTGAATATTGCATCATTCATTGGTCATTATTTTTATTAATTTAATACTTAAGTTAGCACACTTGGTTTGATTCTCATTTTTAAAAATAAGATTAAATTGAGTATAATACTGATTGATTCAAGTGAATTAATATTTAAAAGGACAGTTTCATTTGTTACAGAGTTTCTTCCACGTTTAAAAAAAGACAGTGAGAAGAGAAAACATTTTAATTTCATAAGGGCACATTTTAAACTCTTAAGGACACTTTTTTAGATTCTTACGTACTTTTTTTTATTTTTAAAGGCAATTTTAATCTTTAAAAGAGCACACTTTTCAAGATCCAATTTTTATCATGCATGCAAATCTTTCAATACAAAATGCAATAAGTGCACACTTTTTTGGATGGGCAAAAATGGTATTATTTTTTAAACCTAAGAGCCGGCAGGGTGTAACACTCTCTTGAAACTGTGTGGGAGTCTGGGGGAAACTATTTGTTAAATAAATTATTTGGTGCAGTTTCTTTTTTATTTTCACAATTTTAAAGATAAATAATGTCTTATTTAATACTTACCAAAAATGTTCTCATGACAAAATTAATAATAGTTTACTTTTTTTTTTCAATAAATATACTATTTGAGGTACTAAAAAACTACAATATAAACCATAAAATAACTTATACATATATAGCCATTCAAATTATCCCTTTGATTATTTTTCATATATTTTCTGTTAATTTATAAAAATAACTGTAAAATTTCAGGAAATGATTACAATTTTTTAGTTCATTATTCTTAAAACAGCATATAAATTGCACATGATTGATTTTATATAAATATAAGCACAATTTTTAGAGCCAGAATGTTTTTCATAACTGATTGTTCATGACATTCTATTCACCTCACATTTTTTAAATTCTCCGCAGGCTTATGTTGTGACTAAGGATGTAACGAATAGTGATTTGGCCAAATTTTAGGCTCAATACTAAATATTTGGCAGCCAAATACTAAATTAAAAAAAAAAAGTATATATTGATTATAATTTTTTTAAATGTTAAATTGGAAATAAAGTAAAATAAAAATTTATCTATATTATTTGTATGTTTTAAAACTTTTAACAGCTTGGTGTATTTTTTGTAACATTTGAAACACCTTGATGCTGATTAATAAAACAAGACATTAAATGTAAATTATTAATAGCATAATTTTGTCTGTAGATAAATATAATTCAGCTAAAATAGGAACTCATTGTTATATGTACTTTTTAAATTTATTTTTTATTTTAAAAATTTTATTTCAATGAAATGAATTTTGTTGAAAAGAGTGTAAAACATTCCCCTGTGTTTTAAAACATGAAGTGTAGTATATATATTATGCATTTTATTAATGAAAGTTACAATGCTTCTTTAAATTCACAATGCAAACATGTAGCAAGAAAAATACTTTTATTTATATAAACATTATTATTTGCATTTATTTCAAACTTAAACAACCTAACAATATGATTTAAATATATGTACAATTTAAAATTGAATTAATGTTGAGAGATTTTTTTAATATACTGAATTTTAATTCTGCAATATTTTGAATTCAATATATTTAAGGTGGTTCTTGAAAAATCAATAATACTTCTGATCAGTTTGAATCTTCTTGGCACATTAACAAAGTCATTTTTATATGTACATGAAATTTGTAGACATTAATATTTAAGTGCTCTAGAATTGAATAATATTTTTCATTTTACTATAAATGTATTACTTATATAATGAATTATTCCCCAATAGTTGTGTTTAAAAAAAAAATCTGTTTGAATCTCTAATACCTTTTTAAACAATTTGTGGCTTTTTTTTTGACGTAGTATATAAATAAAAATACCTGCACATTTTGTGTATTTAAGCATGAATGTGTCAGAAAGTATCAAGTTTGGATTTGAGAAAAGCATATAAAAAATGAAATAAATTATTTTTATCTTGAATCTATTCGATTAAATATCCAAAGGATCTAGCCAACTGACATCCAGTATTCAGCAAAAAGGCCAAATACCTAATAGTGGCCAAATATTCATTACATCCCTAATTAAATGTTCTTTTCTTTCTTGAGGCTCTAAACAGAAACTTCTGATATTCAAATACACACTTTTAGTTTGAGAGCTGAAATAAAAACTGCCATAACTGTGCTTCTAATGATCGTAAAAGAAAACAAAACTGTTCTCGATAGCTAACTGTTCAATCTATCTTCCAAATAAAAAAAACTATAAAAAATGTGATATTTGTCCAAAATTTAATGTTAATTATAAATAAAATTGTTACTAGCATTCCCCAAAGCAGAATATGTTTAAAAGTGTGATGTATGTCGCAGAACATTTCAAATTCTCATTTTCAACTAAATTCACCATTCATTTGTTGGAAAAAGCGCTAAATTTGTCAATCACTGGAAAAACTTCTTCAATCATTCATTGAAAAATATTTTGAAATTCATCAATTGGTTGCGGGAAAAGCTCATGCAATTTGTCAGTCGATCATGAGGAGTAATCACGAAATTTTTCAGCTGGTTGTGGTTATTGGTTGTCACAAAAAAGTGACAAAATTTGCCATTCTGTAGAAAGAAAATATTGCAAAATTCACCTATCAGTCGCGGGTCAAAAAATGTGAAATTTGTCTATCAACTGGGGGATTTTTGATCGAAATTTCACATTTTTTGCCAAGAAAATGTGAAAAAATTCACCATTCGATTGTGGGTAAAAACCATGAAATTTGTCAGTGGATCGTCAAGGAAAATGTGAAATTCGTCGGTAAGTAGCGAAAAAAAAAAAACCCCACAATTTTCTCCAATCGGTCTCAAGAAAAATCTGCAAAATTTTCCAATTGGCAGAAAAAAAATATCGCGAAATTTGGCTACCGGTCGCAGCTAAAAAAACCCCACTAAATTAGTCGATCAGTTGTGTTAAATACCTAGATTTTTGTCAATCGGTTACAAGATAAAGCGACAAAATTTTCCAATTAGTAGAAAGAAAATAACGAGAATTTCGCCTCTGAGTCGCAGGTTAAAAAACTAAATTCATCAGTGGATCATCAGAAAAAAAATCACAAAATTCGTCACTCAGTCATGGAAAGACTCACAATTTTTTCCATTCTGTCGCAAGAAAATCCACAACATTTATAGATCAATAAGGAAAATATCGCAAAATTTAACAATCGGTTGTGGGTTAAAAAAAAACAAACGAGAAATTTGGGTATCTGTCGCTTGAAAAAAAAAATGCGATTTTTGCCTATTGGTCCTAAGAAAGAGCTGAACAAATTTTCCAGTCAATCAAAAGAAAATATCAAAAATATTTGAAATTCGCCAATCGGTCGCAGGTAAAAAAAAAATGCGAAATTCGTCAGTGAAGTGTTGGAAACAATCTCGCAATTCTTCAATCAATCGTGGGGAAAAAATTGCAGAGTTTGATGATCAGTTCCAAGAAAAAATCGTGAATTTCGCCAGTTACCCAAGAGTAAAACCTCAAAAATATAGCAAAAAAACCTTGAAATTTGTCTTTCAATCAGAGTAAAATCGTGAAATTCATCATTTCTTTGGTTTATGTAATGTCTTTAGCATTTCCATACAAGATGAAATCGCACTCCTACATATACAAGAAAATCTTCCTGTGTTTTACTTTTTTATTCCCACAGAACATTTTTGATCAGCTGAAGGTTCGTTGCAGAACATTGCAAAATATTCAGCTTTGGGGCTAGCATTTTGATGTCTGATAATCAAAATATACCAACAGCGGTCAATCTATGCAAAAATTAGGTCCATTTTGAAGTCATTCACAAAATTCCATCTCATAAAAATAGCCCCTGCAGAATTCTATATCATAAGAATGACCACTTCACAAAATTCTGTTACTTTAAAATTAATTTGTACAAGTATAATGTACTATTGAAGTGTTTTTAGCATGTGGTTTCCATATGATGAGTTTCCTCAAATAAATTCTAGTATTTAATAATTTTATTAATTGTTTATGTTATTAATAAAAGCATAAAAGTTTAAGGATATTAAAATGTGAAATAAAGATGTTTGTCTTGTAGAGGCACCTCAAGTAATTCAGATTATTTACTGAATGGAAACTATAGTAATTGCTAATTGCTAAAAATAAAATGTTTTACACAATAAAACTTATTACAAAAAAATTGAAAACAATTCCCCAAATAGAATGTGCCAGGAAAGAACATCCTTAAGATATTTATTTTAATATTATTGCTTAATTAGTACTTATGTATTATCCTTTCCAGGAAGACAGATTTCCAAAAAAGGTTGTCAATTGCTAATTGTGTTCAAAATTGTAATTTAATGTACATTTAATAAATGTATAACATCATTAAAAATGATAAATAACATAAAAGCAAACTAAAATAATACAAAACAGTAATTTAGTGTACATTTATTAATTACATAATATCAAATTGGCAGCTTTTAGCAATAAACTATATTAATGATGGTCATTTTATTTCCATCTGATTGCTATTCCCACCAGAATGAATGGTTGTAATATAAATATTTTTTATATTCATTATATAATATATCTATATTTATGCTACATCATATTATTATATAGTTATACGTATATAAATACTTCTGTCACTGTCTGCCTTTAATATAGCAACTATATAATATTAACTATGCAGTTACAATGAAGGAAAAAAAAAAAGGGGTGTAATTAATATTTTTGTTGTGGTGAATCTGACCTGGCTCAGATAATACATAAGTACTGTTTAATTAATAGTTACAATTATTATAATATATAAAATTATTTAGAATCAGAACTTAATGTAAGCATACTAATGGGGGGAAAAAAGGTCATTTTCAAATAAATTTAGCATTTAGGATATCAATAATAATTTAAATATTTATGAGAATAATTGTTCAAATTCATTATTGTCATTATCACAAGATCAATATTTTAGTTATTTTACGTTGCAAATTAAAAAAATTGAATTTTAGAGAATTACAGTTATCAAGTTATTGAGACTGGGGGAAGGGTGAGGCCTGATAATAAATAAGGGAAAAAAAATGTCTTGGAGTATCAATGCATGGAATCATATTTCCGATACAATTCTTAAGAGTTAAATTTCCTGAAACTACTTGATATATTACTTGTACTAGTAATGCAAATATGAAAGAAATGAAACTGCATGTTGAATGTTTTAAATACTAAATAAAATTATATCAAAATGAAACTGCATAATTATATAAATAATTTTTCTATTACTAACAAACCAAGAACCAGCAATTTTTCCAAGAAAATAAAGAAGCTAGGACCTGGTTAAGTAAAACCAGCTCTTAGCTTGCTCAGTAAAATTTTCACTGAAAGACAGTGGAACTGTGAAACTTTTTCTGCTTCTTGATAGGTTTGATGAAGATTGTCAACAATAACACAGGTTATAAAACATGCAAGGGAGAGTTATGAAAAAATAAAAATAAAAGCTGAACTCTTATTGGTTATTTTTTTATGAACTGGAAACTTTGGAGTGTGTCCATTACTAACTGGCACATACCCTATATAATTTTTAAAAAATTTGTTTGACCTAAAAATGAAAACTTTGATCAACCCCTGACCAAAAGTTAATATTTCTCTTGTGACTATATTAATATATATAATTTGTGTATGTAAATAAAATAGCATATTGTTATTTTAAATGTTATTATTCTTCATAGGTTCAGTTAATATCTGGTGAATTAATTTGTCCAGAAACCGGTGTGAAATTTCCTGTGAGCAATGGTATACCCAATATGCTTGCTAATGAAGATGAAGTTTGATGAATGTTGATATCTTCATATGAAACACCACTTACTTTTTCACAGATAAAATCCATTGTATATAATATGTAAATATATTCATTTTACAGACCACTTCTGTCTTATTATTATTTGTTTTCTTTTCAAAAAATCTAGTAAAATTTGAATCCTTTTTTCAACATTTCAAGTATCTAGAACTACATATTAAAAAAATGATAAATTAGATTTCCTAATTATTTTAATTTCATTTTTGTATCACATGTATAATTATGAAATATCCAGTATTTCTCATCTTATATTATCTTATATATCATCTCTTATTTCATTATCACAACTAATTAAAGGAAAAAAATATATAAATAAAAATTAGGGTATAAAAATACACAAATAATGTGATCAGTTACCTAAAAAATGACTAAAATACTTTAATAGATGTTAAAAATTTACATTAAAATCATCTAGTACTTTCGGCTACGTACCAAGCCTTCATCAGGAATCAGGATTCAAAACGATATTAACGTCGCTTGTCTGGATCTCACTCATAAAATGGCATGCTAGCTGAAAGTACTAGATGATTTTAATGTAAATTTTTAACATCTATTAAAGTATTTTAGTCATCTTTTAGGTAATTGATCACATTATTTGTGTATTTTTATACTGAATTTTAGCATTTCGAACTAGTTTATTTTATATAATAATTATATAACCATGCCTTTTATTTTTATTATTTTTTATTACAGCATTTCTTATCTGTATTAAATATACAATAACATCATGAGATGATTTCTATTTTATATTAGTCAATGTGTTTTTAAATACCAGGGCACTGAGATTTATACACTACCAATATACTACCATAAACTCATATCCATTTGTCTTTGAAAGAAGATGGGTAGATAAGCATTGATTTTTGGTGTTCTTAATAAGGTCAAAAACTTTTTTTTTTCTAAGATGCTTTGATTGCTGTAATATAATTTAGCAGGGCCCACGCTAAGCATTCGCCTACGCACCAAATGCGAATACATCATGAAATTGGTGAACAAATAATTATTATGACGAAAAGCCTGGCGAATGATTTTTTTTAGACTCTTTCATTGTTGCACTCATATTTTGCACAGTACAAATATATGTACTGTAATGTTTTGAAACGTAAGTGAATTTCCGTTTTCGTCGAGAGTTCGTGTACAACCGTATTCCTTTCCCTTCGTGCCTTTCCGACCGTTGTTAGGTTTAGCATCGGGCTCACTTCCTCTGGATGCACCAATCACGGGAGATAGGAGCGAATATCTTCGTACCTGCACGCCTGCGCTTTGATACCACACTGAGAGCAGACGATTTGTGTACGAGCGCTGCTCCGCGGCAACCACATTTGTTTTGTTTTCAAATGCTTGTTGCTCTGTTTCATTTTGAAATGCTTGTTTCTGTAAAAAACTGGTGGTCGAAATGACTCAACAACCTTCAGTTCTTTCGTATTTTGAAAAAATAGATCCTAATTCCGATAGTGTAAAAGAAGAGAAAGGCGTAAAAAGAAAAAAAAATGTAATGAAGAATCGGAAATTCGTCCAGAACAAAAACGAAAAATTCAGCAAAGTTGGTTTTCAAAGCATAAATGGCTGAAACATATTTCTGAAAAGCAGATATTATATATACTTTTGGCTAATAATAGATAAATTTGGCTAATCATTTTTTTATTTGGCTAATTTACTGGCTAGCATTTTGAAAATCTTAGCGCGGCCCCTGATTTAGGATGTATATTTACTGTCTCACAGATTGATTTTTGTTTGAAAATTATTTAAATATGTCATGCAAGAGCAGAAACATAGATTTATATAGCAAATTTTAATGTATTTCAATTACATCAATTTAATTTTTTATGAAGCGTTCAAAACACCAGCATAATTCTTACATATGTTTTCTGTATTATTCACAAATTAGCAGACACACACAAAATATGCTGTGTTATAAGTGCCTCATATCAGAAAAAAAAAAAAAAAAAAAATTCTATAATTGAAATACATTACAATTTGCAAAATAAACTTGTTTTTGATCTTCTATAACACATTTAAATAATTTTCAAACAAAAATCAGCCAAAGAAGCAGTAATATACAGTCTATATTATATTAAAGCTATCAAAACTTTAGAATTTTTTTTCTTAAACCCTATCACTGGAGCTAAAAATCAATATATATACCCCTTCTCAGGGGGTTGGAAGTAGCGCGCTACAAGTAGCGAAACTACTGTAGCAGCTACTTTTTACAGTAGTTTGTAGTGTAGCACGCTACATTTTTATAATGCAGTGTAGCGAGTAGCACGATACAAAAAATCCGTAGTTTGGAGCGAGAACCGACGCTACTTTTAATGCTACTTCAGGCGTAGGAAAAGTACCATTCTGCAAATCATGTTGCCGAAATTTTCTTCTTTGGTGCAAAATTTGTTCTGCCCAACAATTTGCGAATCTCAGCTGCAGCGTATAGCAACGTATCGCATGAAGTGATAGATTTTTCCCGTTGACACTTGCTGCTAAAATCAAGTACTAATCCACCAAATGAATTAATTTTCTTTCTGACAACACTTATCTAGTTATTTATTAAGATTTATTTATTATTTGAATCTAGAGTTGTTTTTCTGTAATTTTCTAGATTATAATCTCTCTCTTAATTTTGCTACTAAATTTAATGTGTGTATAAATTCATTTTTGAGACAAACACAAAACATTTTCTTGTATGTAATCTTTTTCAATGCCCTCGATTATGTTTTATTTATTTAATTACGGCAGATGCGATATAACGAGGGGTCGCTTTATTATTTAATTCGTGTCTTCAATTTCTAGTGTAAATGGAACCCTTTGACAAAATTTGAAAGTAGCGAAGTAGTCACTACTTTTGAAAAGTAGTTTGTAGTCGTTACTTTTTAAAACAAGTAGTTGTAGTTAACTACATTTTTGATAAAGTAGTTGTAGTTTGCTACAATAAAATAGTAGTTTTTCCGACTTCTGCCCCTTCTTTTTTTTGGTGTATTTAATGTATGTTTCCTTAAGACTGAAAAAAAAAAAAAAAATTCTATCTGGGAAAAAATTTTTAGAGGAAGCATCACATTTTTTTTCTCCCATATCTTATTCAGTTAGTTACAAAATTTATGCATTATATAACTAAGATTGAATGTTGTAAAAAAAAAAAAAAAAAAAACCTCAGGAATTTTATGCTAAATTTAAAACATTTTATGAATTTTTCACACCAAAAAAGCTAATTATCTTCAATTTTGCTTATTGTAAGCTAAGCTTCTACACGATAAAAATATCACCCATATAAATAAATAAATATGGAATATCTCTAAGAATTCTCATTATTTCAGGTGTTTATATTTCTTTTAAGCAAATAGAATGTAAAATTGATGTAAAATATTATGTTTAATTAAATTATTTTTATTTAAGCATATTCTTTCTATCGGTTTGTTAATAATAATGTTCGTTAATTTCAACAAATAGCATGGTCAGTGGAAATTTATTTAAAATAAGAAGAATATGTTACCGATAGAAAGAATAGGCTTAAATAAAAATAATTTAATTAAACATAATATTTTACATCAATTTTACATTCTTATACATCTTACATTAGGGTGTCAACGATTTGTTATAAATTTTCTAAATGTTTAAAATGATAAAATAAAAATAAAATCGAAGATTAACATAATTTCGAAAATTTCTATGAACATTTTACCTTATGAATAAACAAAAAATTGCTTTGAATAATTGTTTCTAAGTTTAATTCGTTAAGAGTTGTAAAAAATTAAGTGCAGTAAGTTTGTAAAAAACAAGTTTTTATTGGGCATTAAAATCATTTTATTTAAAAATTATATTTAAATCTAATATAATTTGCAATGTCATAATTTCTTTTAAATAAAATCAAATTATTCCTTTTTTTTTTTTTTTTTTTTTTTTTTTTACATAAGAATATCAAGTATATAATAAATTTCTACTAGCAAAAGAATAAATAGCCATTACCTTATTTTTGCAGTAATAAATGTATAGCAAATTAGAATAATAGAAGAATCAAAGAATAACATCTGCTCAACCGCCATTGTAAAATAGTGTATAAGAGAAAAAGATCCAATTGGTATAATAATGTTAAGCATGGTTAACTGCTTCTTCAGTAAATGTTGAATAATTTTTTTTTTTTTATTTTTTCACTTTTAAACTCATATATACACCAAATAAATAAATTAGTTAGGGGTTTAAAAAGATGCAATCATTTTTTTTTCTTTTTTAATTTAAAATGCTGAATGCTAATAATCCCCACTAAGTAGTAACGGATTATTTAATATTTTGAGAATTTGAGATATAACTGGCTATTCTTATATTTACTCTCTATCTGTATGTGTGCATGAATGAATAACTCATTTTCATATTTTTTTTCATTGTGAGTTTAGATTTAGGTGATAAATAGTACAAATGCAAAACAAGTTGCAAATAATATTTTTTTTGTTATTTGTGCTACTAACTAATGAAATTACTTATTTGCTGTTTTTATTAATTTTGTAATTACTTACTGTTCCCTCTAAGCCTTTTTTTTTAAAGGCGCTGCACCCAATCCTTCATTAAATTGGCAAAATGCATTCTGATTTTTTTTTTTAATAGTGAAATTTATTTTTAGTTGTACCCAAGGATTTCTTGTAAAAAACTTCTCCATACCACAGTATTTCTAAATCCATGTGCTCAAAATCTTGAAAAAATCTTGAACTTTATTTACAAAAAACAGGACGTTATTAAATCATGCTGTAATTTAATTATACTTTTCAATTTGTAATTCATAAAAATCATTAAAAATTAATGTCACTTTATCATATTAAAAAATTACAGTAACTTTTTTTTCCTTTTATCATTGGGAACTAGCATCATGCGCCTTTTTCTTTGTAGACTGAATACTAAATTATTAATTATCATTTTAGTAATTAAAACATAAAAATGTATTTTATTTTCTTGATAAGAGAGTTAATTATTTAATAATTATTAATTTTAAGCAGTGATAACCATTTAATATTGAAGCAGTTATTAATAATTTTAGTAAATATATATATATATGTATATATATCAATAGTATTTAATACAGTTTTACATAATTACTACAAAGTATTAATGTACATAACTTTATTGTATGCTACTAACACTAACTAACTAATGAAATTACTAATTTGCAGTTTTTATAATTTCTGTAATTGCTAACTAATCTATATATTTAAAACGCTAAGCGTTTTCTTTCGACAGTCCGTGATAACAAACTACTGCATCAAATTACATCACTCTTTTTTTAAATAGAAAATATTTGGACACAGATTTGTTATCGTACATTCGTTTGTTTGAAAATTTAATTAATTAGCCATAATTTTAAATTAAACTTTTGCTTCTGTGTATGACGTCAGAAATTGGATAACTTTCAGTGTTGAAAGGATAAAAGGGAAATAATAAATATTAAAGAAACGTGACTTTTAGGCTGAATTTTTTAATTTGCAAGTTAAATTTCGGTAAAAATATTTATCCGCGTGCATTTTATTTTTATAAGCGAATAAAAATTCATATTTATTGTGACGTCATGGGAATATTGTCAATTGGGTTTATTTTATCATTATGTATTATAACTTTGTTGATGCCATTTTAAAATTACAATTAAATACAAAATATATTTTTATTTGTATACATGGCATATTTAAGCCTAAAAGTAAAGTATATAAAGTATGTGTGAAAAGTTTGCGGCAGTGAAAATGACGTTATGTTTAGATTGTAATGCATAACATTGATAATAACTAAAGAGAAAAATTTATATGATTGTGTCAACATGACGTAATTTTAACTGATTTTTCAATTCTTAATTATAAAGATTAAAATTGGAACCTTTATTGATTGCTTCCTCTTGATTGCATACCTTGATTACACATTAACAATTACATTTTTTTTAATTATAGGTTAGAAGATTTCATTTTTTAATTAAAAAAATTCACAAAAGTAAAGGATTTCAGGAAAATTAAAATAATTAAAAATAGTGTTATGGTAGAAAAAAAACCCCCTTGAAATAATGATTGTATATTTAGTTAAAATAAACAGTGTAAGGCTAATATTTTATAGGAATTATTTTGGTAGGTTTATTATAAATTCATTTAACAGTTCCTTATTAGTGGCAAAATCGTATTTTTTTCACTGTGAATTGCTCTGTCAACGCCAAAAAATGGTAGTCTACTTTTGGACGCCAGCCAAAACGCAGTGGCAATTTTTAGAAATATATAACGGTTGTGATAACAAACAGTGCTATCGCTTTCGCTTTCATCGCTTCTAAATACTACAAATTTCATTTTTTTACTACATTTTACAATTTCAATTGTTACATCATCACTTAGAAAAATGTTAGCTTTTGAATGAAATTTATTTGAAAACTGCTGCTTAGTTTAACGATTTTTTAAATAATTTTCAAGCATGAAATATTTTTGAAATCTATCTCAACAATGACCACCAGTTTGCTTCAATATAAATATAAATAATAACATAAAATAGCCCTGGGAAAGTTGCCATAGTTGAAAATGGATTTCCCTAACCAACATAAAAAGTGAAAAGAAATAGAGACAGTTATGTTGAACATAAAATTGATATGTTGAATTCGTTGATGTGTATGTTGCATCAGAATATGGTAGGAATTATATTTTACAATTTTTTAAAAGATCCATTGGGTATTTAACTGTATAAGAGGGAAATATCCTTGACTGTGATGAAAAAGGGGTAATCATCCTGATTACGTAAAGGGACTGAAGAAACCATACAAATAAATTACATTTGAAAACATTAAAAACCTCTCTCATCTGCAGATTGATTTATTAATGTAAAAAAATTTCTCCATCTTTACATAAAAATTGACTGTTTTAAAACAATGGATGTGCTTCAGAAGATATGGATTTGAAACGAACAATGATTAAATAAAGAAGACATTTTAAAACTTTTTATTTAAACATTTTAAAACTTTTTTTAATGCCGAATTTTGACAGTGCTTTTGGGCAGATGCAATGCACATGCGTGTAGGAGCTCATTCAGTTGGATTATCATAGGGAGAGGGGGGGGGGGATGTGTGCTTTATTTACTGAATAGGAGATGGACGTAGGAATATACTATTTGTATGATACTTCATACTTCATAGGTCCATGAAATTTTCTTTCTTGTCGTGGGGAATATGGCAGTAATGTCTGATTTGCATTACACAGTTGTTTACAGATTGTTTGGAGTTTCCATCGGAAATAGTACTGTATTTCACTGGGAGAGAAACCTTTAAAAATAAAATATTTGAAAGACTTTCATATGCACCCCTTTCTTAAATAATAAAGAAGCTTATTTACTGATGTTACATTATTTTTTTCCGTCAAGTTTTGACGGGTTCCATCTAGTAATTATAATTTTATTAATTAGAAAATAAAAACATAGATAAAGTTACTAATAAGAGGGTTAATTATTTTAGAAAGCTGAAATTCTTGGTAGCTATTCTGGTAACGTTGGAGAAAAAAAAAAAAAAAAAATCTAATTTAAATTTTTAAAAAATCATTTTTTGACACCCTAATTGGATTGCTGTTTCAAACAGTTGTGGTTAACGTTCAATTTCTGATTTAAAAGTGCTGCTAATTTGCCATATTCAACATTACATATATTGTTGTGTAAGAGATTTTTTTTTTTTTATCCTCAAACATTGAAATTTTATTGAAAACCGTACAATTATTTTTATTTATGTTAGTCTAAGACATTAGATGTTTTGAAGGGAAATAATGTTAAATTTACATCTATTTTGAAGTTTCAAAATAAACAAGATATGTTAAACAATAAATATTTATCTCTTCCAGCCGTATTCCACTTTCAAATCACACAAAATAGATATAACTGAAGAAATGCATAAATTTGCATATTTAAAATAAAAAAATCCTTTCTTTGACACCCTTCCTCCCCAAGAAAAAAAAAAAAACCCTCACAAAAACAAAATTCTTGTTGGTTGCTACAGGCAGTTTTAACCCTGATAAATATCTGGATCCAAGACTTGAATTATAGTAAGGTATTCCGGGCATGTTCCCTTAAACATGGACTTTTTCAAAGAGAGCTTTATTTTGTTTTAAATCTAGATTTGAAAAATGTTGACTTTTATGTAGTAAACTTCAGGTGTCATAAAAGTATTGAAAACGGTTTTTAAATATGAACAAATTAGAAAATATAGGAATTTTAAAACTAATTTTGTTAAAAGTGTACTACTTAGCAACAATTGGAGAATTGGAGGAAAAAAAAATTGAAAAAACTGCACCTCAACAAACATGTAATCCTACTTAACGTATAATACATTTACAGCATTGCTATAACTGTGCGTTGTTTTATTTCAGTGTCATAGTACTTATTATATGTAATTTTTTTGAAATTTATTTAATGCTTTTTTTTATATGCACATTTTTCTTGACATTATCAAAATATTTTTAGTCTTTTAACCCATTAAACGCCAACGCTCCCGTTGCGGAAACATGTATTTTATATTTTTTTCTCAAAATACTTTTTAGTTATTTAAGAAAAAATCTTTTTATAGTAAAGTTATTAGTATGGAGTATAAAATATATTTTTTTCAAAATAATATTTTCCTTTTTTCTATTTTTTGTAGATTTTTAAAAAAAGATAATTTTTAGTTTTCCGATATCGGAAGTAAAATTAGTCAAAAAGAAAAAAAAATTCTTTAGTTTCGTTCAACTACTGTCAGGTTTTAAAACCAATATTTGAAATAACAATATATTCAAAACCTGGATTAAATAGAGTTATTTAAAGCAACAATAGAAAGATTTGTGTGGAATATTCCCACAGTATTGGCGTTTATTGGGAGCATTTCATTTCTCCTTTGTCTGTGAGATCCCTTTCACAAAGAAAGGATTGCGCCTCTAGGAAGAAAGAATGCAAAGTACCATTAAAAATGATAAAAGAAAATGTTTAGTTCCTTGGTTCGGAGAAACAACAATACAGTGAAATATACTTGTATTTTACTGTGTTTTAGTTTGTTATTTTGAAAAGCATAGTGTATTTGAATCGTTTGGCAGTCGATAAGTAATAGTGTTTAGATAAAATTTAAAAAAAAGATTCGATATATATGTGAAAATGCCTGTTAAATTTTTAACAGTAAAACAAGGCTTGGAATATTTCGATACACTGGATTCCGATTCTGAAGGTTATCCACTAAATTTACAAGGTTATGTGGAAAAAAATAAAAATACATTTGAAGAAAAAAATGAAATAGAAGCTAAGCATCTTGGAGCAAGGGTGGTTTTGGACTTAATTAAATGCATTGACGATCCTCCAAAACATACGGTTTGTATGGGCAATTTTTTTTTTACATCTCTAGAATTATCAGAAGTAATGCAAAAGTGCAATTTTCATATGACGGGTACAATCAGAGAAAATAGGTTGAAGGATTGTCCTCTAAGTAAATGTAAACAATTGGAAAAAATAAAAGAGGAACTTTTGAATTCATTGTCACAGAAAATCTGTGTGTAATAAAATGGAGAGACAACATGGTTGTGTGTTTGGTATCTAATTTTGAAGAAGAGACTCTCTTAGGTGAGGTAAACAGATGGTGCTCTAAAGAAAAAAAGAAAATTAATTTACCTCAACTGAAGATAATTTCATCATATAATACGTATATGGGAGGTGTGGATCTCCTAGATAGATTTTGAGTACTTACAGGACTCCAAAAAATTGTGAAAGAAAATAATTAAAAAGATAAGCTTTTCTATGTTTAAAATTTATTTGTTAATAGTATTTTTTTTTTAATTTAAAAATTCAAATCAAAATAATGATTTTTAATTCAGTATTAAATTCTTTATACCTGCATATATAATAAATTTATTTAATAAAAAATTAATAAATAAATATTTTTTATTGCATGCAAAAAAAAAATTCCACTTTTTTAAAAATAATTAAAAACATAACTTCTTCTAAGTAGCAGAAAAACAAACACTACTTGCGTTCAATCAAGGGAACGTTTTTCCCCCTATAAGACGCCAAAGCTCACGCTATGGGAACATTCCGGATTTTCTATACAGTTGCACTTTTTGAAAAAAATTCAACTGTTCTATAATAGAGACATCAAATGTGTATTAAAAAATTTAAAAAGTTATATTTATTTAACATGATTCGTATAGCGGCGTTTAATGGGTTAACAGAGAACTGTTGTCAGTTTGGCATTTGGCCCTTAATGTTTGAAAAGTATTTCCACTGGCACTTGCAATATATTTTATTCTAGTATTCAAGTGCAAAAAGTGTGAAAGAGATGACTAATGCTCTTTCTGAAACCATGGATAGTAAAAAACATTTACCTTCAAACGATAATAAATATATGTGATTGGCTAGTGAATTTTATGGTTATTTTTTATACAAAACTATGGGCATCTACCCACTATGAGCTACACTCGCCTTCTCCCGTCCAGGCTCCGGTTTTTAAAAAATTACCTAATTAAGAAAGAGTGAATTATATTATCACAACCAGTGGAGATCTTCTGTAATCGATTTGCCATTTATTTCCCTTTGACTGAGAGATTTTTCTGTTCCCAAAGTCGCATCTACTGCTGTCACGACAGCTGGTGATTAAGATCAATTACATATTTGAAAATCAGCTTTTTAAAAATGGTTAAATAAAAAATGTCATTGCCTCATGGACTTTTATAACATCTAGACCGATTTCAACATTAAATAGTGCTTAAAATAATTCTTTTATTTAAAAACTCTCTTCAACATGTTTGTTATACATTTCTGTATAAAACTATCAGCTGTCATGTTTTTATATGCAATATTTTTTGCAGGATAAGCTGAGAAAGTAAAAATTTTTTTGAAAGTCTTTTTTTTTTTTTTTTTTTTTTTTTTTTTTACTTTAGAGAAAGAAAATACTGGTGCAACTGCTCAAAAGTTCAAAGTCAAATATTCTTATATTGACTTTTTGAATTTATTTGAACAATAAGTTATTTTAGTCAGGTATTACTATATATGCATTGATGTATAGGTATACATCATTGCATTACTTCTTCATATTGTTAATGTTACAAAATCATTGAAACTAACATTTGAGCATAATTAAATTTCTTGAAAGTAAAATCTACTCATTTTGCATTCTAATTGCAATTCACTTCCAAATAATTCTTCAAATATACTTTATTAAGCTCCACATTATGACATTGAAAAAAAAAATATATATATATTTAGGATTTTCTTGGATTATTTTATCTCTCTTAATTATATAGGCAGCATTTTGTAACTAATCTTAATTAAAAAATTGTGAACACTATGGTAAAAATCATGGGTGCAAGTCTTCAGTCTCAGGACTGATTTCAGTCCTGGAGAGATTTTTGATTAATAGTAAATTATACTTTTATGTAATTAATAATAGCAATTTTACTATCAAGAACTTTTAATCACTATCTTTTACTACAAGATATCAATTTTTAACCATAATGCAAGACATAGAAATTTTCTAGTCCATTTCCATTTGGTTATTCCTGATACTCAGAAAAGTTTTCAGTCTTGGCTTAGGTGGACTTCTTGTCCATGGATTTTTTTTTTTTTTTTTTTTTTTTTTTTTACTGATTTTCTACTGGGATTCTGCAGTTAAATTTGACTGATCCTTTATGATGCGTTCATGAGTAGTTTCATGAGCAATTTTTTCAAAATATTCTGAGTATGCACTTTAAGGAGACCTTACTTGTCAGTGTATCTAATATAATGAAAGACCAGAAAAAAATATATATATGTATTATATATATGAATGAGCAATATAATGGAGGGGTGCTGTAATTTCTTTACAAACATTTTAAGATTGTAATAAAATACCATTTTTGAAACATCAATATGAATAAAATATTACATAAAGGTTCTGCAATGTCTATATGTTTATTCTGAATTGTTAAAATTAAGAAACAGTATCATTTAGGGTTGCCAGATTGTACATTTTTCTTGTAATTTGTACGCTTTTGTGTCGTATTGTACATTTAAACCATTCCCATACAACGATTTCTTCCGTTTTTTTATTATCATATCATATTTATCTTAAGCAATTAATTATATATGCTCCACTCTAAAATTTTTAATTTAGTATATTGTTCTCTTAAGTTTCGATATTTTATTTATTTTATTATCTTCCTTTAAGGTGGTTCTCAAATTCCCTGCTCAACAATGCGAAACTTCCTGACACATTTTCTTGTTTATTTTTAAACATAAAGGCATAAAATTGGCAGGCCTGACTATTGAAGCAATTTGGAATCAAAGCATGTTTTCCATTTTTTTAATAAACAAATTACTTATCGAGTTATATGCGATTCTTGTCATGTGACTGTTAGTTTTTCCATTTTCTGGTGATGCCACATCAGAAACCCCGTTCAAAATGCCAACTTAGACAGTATTTTCTGAAAGATCTTCTGCCCTCCTTACCAAAAAATGGAAAACGTCTTTCCATTACATAGTTTCTGAATAAGAACACCTGCCAATTTCATGCATTTCTGGACAAAAATTAATTTAGACATGTGTCAAAAAGTAGCTCCTTGGGATTTGAGAATCTATATTAAATTAAAATACAAACATTTCTTTTTGTATGGTTTTCACTGCTAAAATGTTCATGATCATTAATTATTTTTAGGATATTTTTATTTGTTTCTGGTGCGATAATTAATTTTTGATTTATAATGTGAAGTACGACTAAACAGTATTATAGATATAATAAAATAATACAAATATTTTTGAAAAATACTAATTTTTATATTAATATGAATTGTGTTTAAAGAAAATTCCTTAAAAATACATCACTGGCACATCCAACATAGTTTAGTGGGGTGTAAAAAATGATGATAGGAGATGAAATTAAAAGAAACTAGTGTCAAATCTTCTAATTTTTGTATAGATAAATCTGGTAACACTAGTATCATTTGACTGCTGCTTTTCTAGAGTGAAACTTGGACCAATGTCTTTTAAGATAAGACTAGAAAAGACAAGATTTCTCGCAGTATTTTAGTGTAATGTTGCATTCAGATCTCTTCACGTGGGAGGGTAACTTTGTAGTAGCCTGTGAGGGATTTTCACCACCTGAGCTCATTATTGTTTCAGTGAGTGTGGCCATGCAGTAGAGTAAATATCCTATATTTTTTCTGTTAAAAAAATTCTCAGTTAAACTTTGTAAATTTTCCATTTATTAGTTAAAGATCATTTGTTTTTATATCAAAAGGAATTTTCCGAAATGAATCATAATTTACTCTTATTTTTTCAACCTTGCATCTGCTTGACTTCTGAAATTATTTTTCTTGTACCATGAAACAATAGTTGTTCATTCACAGCATTTCTTTCTGCTTCGCATTTTGAAAGTTTATGAGATCAAAGAAGAATATTATAAATTCATTAATTTTCATCGAGGTGATATGCTCCATGCCCATCTTCTTATTATTGATTTATGATTTTGTGTGCTCTCAGATTTGCAAGAATTACTAACTTGCTCTACTGATAAGTTAAATTCAGGATTATTTGTGGTGTAGTATACCATGGTGACATATTCAGAATTCGTTGGAATCCACAGTTCTCCTAGTAAAAAGAAATATATATATAAAAAAATAAGTAATTATATATAAATCAATATTTTAACAAAATAATTACAATACAAGAAAAAGGTAAGTACTCCCTTGTCAGCTACACAAAGATATTAAGTTTTTTGCAAAATTATCACATTTTGTTTATTCTCAAGAATGGTTAAGATAACTGAATATGTTAAATGAATTTTTAAATTATCTTTATTTTAAAGATTTTTCTAAATACTTACCTTTGTGGTTTTAAAACATTCCTATCCTCGAAATTTCATGATTTTAGGACCAGTGGTTGCAGCTAGATATTAAAATGTCTGTCACTGTCAATTATATGTATTTTTCTGTGACTTGCCTCACAAATATCAACATAACATTATAACAAAATTCTATATAAAAATGTTCAGCATATTAAAGCCTACCTCTTAAAATAACAAATAATGCAAATACCTCTGATAACTGCTGTTCAGTATCTATATTAATAAAAGAAGGTTTCTGTCTGTTGGCAATGGCTAGCGAAATCTACTGCAAAATATAGAGGTCTGAAAATTTACAGGAGGACAGTCCAAGGCAGGTCCTGATGCACCTGAGGCTCAGATTTTTAATTTTTTGATAATTTAATTAGCCGAGATCAGGGTTCTCGCTGACTTTTGACCAACATTAGTGAAGTTGATTACTATTGAGTTAAGTTTTATTAATAGAATTATTCTTCTAGTACGAAACATCCTTAATGAACCATTCTTTTTTTTTTTCAGTATGTTCTAAAATAACCCAAGTTTTTGTAACTGCTTATAGATCAGTTATTCCTCTAAATTCAACTATCTGCTACAAAAACTATTAAACATATGTACATTCCAAATGCCTTGCGCAATCAAGGAAAAATTCCAAACCCAATTTAACCCATTAAAATCTTACGAAATAAAACTTCCAACCTATGTTAATTAAGGATTTTAAGATATATTCAATGAATTCTGAAATTTCAAAATATAAACAACAAAATATGTCATGTTGAAAAAAAACTTTATTTTTCTAGAATTCTTCGGCTTTTCATTGAAGCCCGTACTTCAAAGACAGTTTCAAAATTGTACTGCTGCCTATTAGGCCCGTTAACGCATACTGCATTATTCACATTTTTTATATTCATTCGATTTCTCAGTTTAGTTTTTGTTACATTCATTACACTGAAGCCTCTCTCACAGTCCACTGAATGTAAGTAGCAAGATTGCAGCAAAATGCAGCATGTTACATGTTATCGGATAAAGCTGCTGCAGATCGTTTTTTCAAATGAAATCTATGGAATCTCCTAAATTCATGGTCCAGCAACATCTCAAACTTTTAAATAATTTCTATTCTGACAATGCATCGGATAAGGAACTGCCTTTATCATCCAAATGCATAAAGCAAATGCAGGTTAAAAATTGATTCAATTTCTTTTATACCATAGTTATGAAAAGTGTCCTTACCTGTTTCGTAACACAAATATGAGTATCACCTGTACTAACACACACACACAAAAATTAAACACTCGCAATTTGGCGAGTCTAATCGTTCGTTTACTCGCCAAATGAAGCATTTTGTCGCAATGGCGAGCGGCAGCGAGAACCCTGGCTGAGATATTAATTAAAACTAATAAAAAAAGGGAAATTTTTATTACAAAAACTGGCAAATGCACACGCATGCTTAGTCCCTGCTTTATAGAGCACGTGAAAGGGAAGAACCAAATGCTAATTTTTTTTGTTTTTTTGCTAGTATATATCTGGAAAACCTATTGGTTTAAATAAATATTTTCAATGAAAAATGTCTAGAAGGGATAAATCATAAAGAAAATCTCACTGCCGATGAATATGTTCTTCATATATTGTTCAATATTTCTTGAAATCGTTTCACAGTTAAAATAAGTGGATTTCAAGAAATATTTCATTTTTTAAATATATTGCTGTACTTACTTCTTTCTGTGACAGATACACATATTCTTTCTCCATTTGGTAGGTGTATAAAGTTGTTGATGCAAGGTAAATTGAGAAAACTTTTTGCTGTTATCTGAAGGTTTATTTTGCAAACACTTGGGTCTGCTCTTCGAACAACAAATTCACACCACATTGGCATTCCAAGTGGAAACTTAAAATTTATGTTAGATGAACTAAAATATCCAGTGTATGATGTGACTTCTTGGTAACATCGTTTGATAAAATTTGGAATGTCTGGATGATCTGTAAAATAATAAAAAAAAAAAACTATTACTAAAATTTGTGATTATGATTAGACAGCAGATAATATGCAATTACATATCTGCATATGCAGTTGTATATTTTAAGGTGCTTTTAAAACATGAACAAAAAATTATGCATCAGGCATAGATTATGAAATACTTTCTAACATTAACAGACTATTATTAAGAAATTTTTCATACAATGAAATGATAAATCTAAATAAACAATTTAAATAAAATGTCCCACAAATGATTTTTCCCTATAGATTATAATGGAATGGAATTCTTTTGTGTGTCCCTGTAAATGAATTATAAATGTTACACACTTCATTTTCAACAGCGGACATTGTATAGTGAACTTCGTTAACAAACAAAAAATTACATGTCAATCCGAGTTTATTTACAGGCGATAGAGCACAGACAGACAAACCCAATTCATAAATATTTTTAAACTTGTTAAAAACAGAAACTGAATTTATTGGTAAGTGATCCTTTTTTTTTTAAAGTTATAAGCACACATTTTAAAACTTAACTGCATATTTGGAGATTTTTTAGTGCATATTTTGGCTATTGTTAAATGCATATAATCTGCTATCTGATTATATTATATATAGATTAAAAACATACTTCACTTGCAATTTTTCAGAAATGAAATGCAAAGATATCAATGGATTAGAGATTGTCTTGTATCACTTGACATTCATGAAAGTTTCCTTATGGAAATTATTCCCCCATAAGAAATGTTTTTTGAAATAAGTACAAATTTTGAAATTTCCATTTTTCACTCTAGTTTTTAAGGAGCAACTTTTAATTTATAGATAAATTTAACTTAAAATGCCAAATTACTAATTATTTGGACATAAAGTATGAAACTGAAAAATTGGGATAGAATATTAATTTTTACTTTCTTCAATATTCATAAAGAAGATATCGGATTCATGGAAATTTTGATTTCCAGTTTTTGATAGATTCCCACATTTTAGGATTCCCTGAATACAAATTAACCATTCTTATCAGGCTTTTGCACCAAAGCTACTTATTTATTATTTTCTGCAATCCTGTTATAGAGAAATTTTCTTGGGGACGTTTTTTACATACTAAAACATTTTAAAATTTTCAATACCAACACCTAATTTTGAAGTCATATTTAGACCTACCGGTAAATTTTACCTTTGGATACTAAATAGGAAATCATTCGATCGAATAGTTGAGGAATTATGAAAGTTTAAAGTTTGGAACCCCTAATTTTAAAATCATTGCAAAATAGATTACAGGCAGCTTTTTTAAGCATAACTCAAAAAGTACTTGGTGGAATGAGATTTTGAATTCACATACTTAAAATAATTTTTTTTTTTTTTTTTTTTTTTTTTTTTTTTTAACCATGCGTTAAAATTTTTTTAAAAAATATTTCAAAGTATTTTTTTAAAATTCAAAATTAATTCGAAACATAACACCCAAACTGCCAGAGAGCAATTTATTAATTTATAATTACTTGCATTAGTTTCAGAATTTAAAAAAAATAAATAAATACAAAAATGTGCAAAAAGTATTGTTAGCATATTATATAAACCATCGAAAGTTGGAATGTCCTGAGACTTGTAGAATTTTTTATTTTACAGAATTAAAAAGCTACTATAGATTCTCCATCATGCTCTTGCTGTTGTAATAAATTCTAAATAATATTAATAATAATAATAATACAATAAATAATCAGAAATTCTGTTTTATTGAACTGTTACGTTTTAATGTAAAATTTATCTATCTATCTCTCTATATATATTTGTTATTTACCATTGTATCCTGGGCAGGTATTTGGTATCTGATTCGTCATTATTTCAAACCCTCTGCCAGACGTGAGACTGTCACTCTGAAAATGGAAAATGACTGGATCTTTAAACTCGGAGACTTTTATTATCACTGGAAAAAATAAGAAAAAGTTTCAGTTCATCTTTATTATTATTTTATGTAATGTACACACTGGGGTGCAAAATGACAGGAATGATAATTTAATTCACAAAATAATGAATTAAATTAGTCCATATATAAATCGGTTTTATCAAACTAAATAGACTATATAAACACAAAGGAAGCATTGTAAAATAATTGCTATTATTACAATATAATAAATTGCCTTTTCACTGGATTTGCAATAGGAGTAAAACGATTAGAACAGAACAGATTTTTCTAAATTTTAGAAATATTACATGTCGATTGTGCTTCCTGTGTGTTTAATAATTTCAATGCAGTATTGTGGCACAGAGTTGACAAGGTTTCGAACTTGTCGAGATGACAACCTCACAAATGGCTTATTTTAATTCTGCTTTTGAGTTATACTGGACCATTTGACCTGTAGGTATTGTGCACAATAATACTCACTCGTTTTATTCTCCATGAGATTTAGGTCCGGACTATTGGTCAGCCAATCACGTGTAATGTGGGAATCTTACAATCTTCAAACCACTTCTGTGTGTTTTTTCAGAATGAATTGAGGCATTGTCTTGTTGAAAAATATAGTTAAGACTGGTAATTTTGTAACCCTGTTTCAACAAATGGTGTTCTAACATGTGAATATAAGATGTATATTTTGTCATCCTTCTAGAAAAGCAATTTTAAGTTTGCCTCCCAAGGAAAAAGTGAATCGAACCAAAAGGGAGACTCCACCTAGTTGACACGTGGAAAATATATTTTTTTGCTTTCGAAGGCCATGCCAATATGATGACATCGAAATTAAACTTCTTTTCGTCGCTAAAAAAAATTTGAGACAAATTCGTTTGTTGTATTTTAGATGTTTCTGTGTAAATTGAGTGCAGGCTTTTCTTATAGCCCACATGTTTAACACAGACATCGACGTGGTTTTACATATTTAAGAATTCCCCACCTTTTTATTGCTCTTCCTAAAGTCCATACTGATGCTGGCTTCCAATTTCCATTGTTGTCATTGTTTTGCCTTAAATTAATAGATGATTTTAACAAATTAAATTCCTCATGCAACAGTTTCACTTTTTGGGTCTTCCAAAATTATGTGCTATGTGTTACGATTTATACTATGAAAAATTGTAAAATTAGCTGTCCCGCATGAGACAGTTACATTTAGCTTAAAAAACGCCTGTCAACCCTGCACTGAGGTGACAGACGGCGATCTATCTTATATGCAAAAAAATCCCCCCCCCCCCCCCCCCCCCCGATTTAAAACTTTATTTTTAAGACAAACTGTATCATGGGGGAATTTTACGAATTAGTGTTTGCTTATGTAAACATATGGACAGCTATGCACAACTTACTTTTTCCATTTAAATCATGACATAGCCTATTTTTTCCAGGCAACTCCAAAAAAGCTCCGGAATGACAACCTGGAACATGATGTCTTCCTAAACTGAAAGTCAAAAATTCTAGCTCTATCTGACAGACTGAGGGATCTGGGCGAAATATTTTGTAAGTGCATCTGTAATTTGGACTGAAAGGTCCGGGAAATCCTGGCGAAGTAATTCGACCACTGGATTCTTTTACCGTCTGATCGCATTGTTGAAGAAATCGACCTGAAAATGAAACACAGTTAATAGCATTGAAATATTATCAAAATTCTAATTATTATTTTATATGAAATAAAGCATCCAGAGCAAAAATGGTTATTATTATTATTATTATTTAATTATCTGTATTAAGAGTCCATATAGAATTTATTAACGCATCAACAATGCAATTAATGGGTGGATAATTAAATGATATTTTACTATTTTTTACTTTGTATTCCGCGTCTTCGTATAACATGTGCACCCTCATTTTTAAAATATCCTTTTTTGGGGAAAAATTCAAATAAAACATAAGCGAAAAACATTTTAGAGAGACTTTCCATTTGAAACAAGAAAGTTATTAAAATTAGACAGCATGCACAAATTATTGCTTCACAGTTTGACCTTTACGAAAATAACTGATAGGAATATAAAAAAAGCTCGTAATAAAGATTTCACGACATAAATAATAGTTTTTCTTTTCATGAGTGCCCTGACAAAGATCCACTCAGCCCTGCCCGTGATTATCTAGGGGAAACTGATAAAATAAACAACAATGGGACAGTTTAAGATATACATGGTGATCATTGTAAAAAGTCACTGTGGTTTCACGCACATAAATTGTTAAAAAGTGATCACTATAACGGGGCCCTGTGAATTTTGCATGCATAAATAGTTAACATGACAATAATTTAAACTGAGCCTAGTGGGTTTTACGCCTATAAACTGATTATACGGCAATCGCTATAAAGAATCCTTGTGCATACCGGAGCCCATAAATATGGTGATCAGTATTTAAATCACAAATCGTTATACTTCCAAAAAATGTATTTTGTGAAGAGGAGGAAATGTACTATATTTTGTATTTAAATTGAAATCCGATCGCTAAAACACTTAAAGCGGAAAAAACAAATATGAAATTAAAAAACTATAACCACTTTTCCTTGGAAAAATTTCACGCAAAATATCTAATAATCAGCAATAGTTGTCTTATTCATCTAATCTTCTATAATCGGGTTCATAGTCGATGTTGATAACAAAATCGCTAGCTCGGAAATTTCTGAAATATGCGTTTAACCGTTTTTTTAGTAGATTTGTTATGCTACAATTTACGCTTTTACCTTAAACTGCTGCTGAGATATGGCAAAACGACCTAGAAACCGTTTAATCCTCTTGGTGGATGAATTTCTAAAATCGCTGAAATGCCTATTTAACTGTTTTTCTTTAGTAGATTTGTTATCCTGAATTTCACGCTCCTACCTAAAACTGCTACTGAAATGTGGTGAAATGACCTAAAATTTTCGACCCTCCATTTAACTTCCTTAGTGGTTGCATTTCTAAAATCGCTGAAATTAATGTTTAACTATTTTTTTAGTTGATTTCTTATACTGAATTTCACGCTTCTACCCGAAACTGCTGCTGAGATATGGCGAAATAATCTAAAATTTTCGACGCCCCCATTTGATCTGCTTCGGGGTTAAATTTTCAAAAATCTTTTCATAGTGGATGCTTACATTGTATAAGGAACATGTCTCCCAAATTTTATTGTCCTAGGAGCAACGTTTGAGACTCGGCGTTGATTGAGTCAGTCAGGACATGTTCTTTTATAAGTATAGATTCTGGTAAACCGATTTTTTTAAATGAGTTTTCATGCGATAATTTATTCCCAAATGAGAATCAATTCGGTTTTTTATTTCACCCTTCCCGTCAGCGTTGTTTCTTGAACTTTGAACAGCACTTGCCATTGTACACCTCTTCCTCTTTTTAAGACTTCTTGAATAACTTTTAATAATGCGGGCGTCTAGCCATTCTTAATGAAGTCAAGTCCCATATCACTGTGTATTAATCTCAACCCACATTTAAAGTAATTTTTTGTAACAAAAACCGCATGCTATGCACGAAAAAAATATGGCAAGTATAGTTGCACAACTCTGTTTCTATGGGCCGGAACACGACGGGGTATGGCTCATTCGACTCAACATCAATAGAGCTTACCGATTTTAGTTCATTTTTCACCACCAGGGTTCCCGACCGGGTATTGCCTTAACTATTTCAGTGCCCAAGGTTCGTATATAACAGATTACGCCACCTGGTGGTGGAAGGTGGAATTTGCAGAGCGTGCGCAGCATGACTGCTATACGGTGCCGCAGGCAGCGGGGACCCAAGCCGGAGGTCCATTCAATTAGAGGTTTATACTATTCGATGTGCAAATTAAGGGATTATCCGGTGCTGAATGCAGCGGGGACCCGGGTTGGAGGTTCGTTCGGTTCGAGAGTGATGCGAGCCGGAGGTTCGTTCGTTTAGAGGTTTTATACAAATAGAGAATTCAGTTAGATTCGAGGCCCCAATATAAATTAAGAGCCCGCTAGCAGGCGAAGCCAGCTAGTTAGCATATATAATCTTGCAAGTTCGTAATGTTTTTTGCTCTGATACGATTGAGATTAAGAAACCCTGCAATTGACGCTTAAAATTTTAATGGTTATTTTGCTGATTGATTTTCGTTCCACCGATTGATAAACACGAGAGCTTTTATAATTAGCCTCTTCTTTCCAACAATTGATAAACATAAGAGGTTTTACAATTAAGTCTGCTAAAATTTGTTTATATGTAGCCTGTAGCCAATTGGTAAACATGAGAGCTTTTGTAATTAACCTGAATATGCTTTTTAGTTGCACTTCCATAGTTTTATAACTGTAACAAATCACAAATCTCATTCCAACCGATTGATGAACATGATAGCTTTTATGATTAGCCTGTTTATGCTATCATTGCAATGTCAAAAATTTAAGACAACAATTTGGAAAATTGACCTGTAGATCAGACCAGCAGAGGTTTGTGATCGATTACAATTTTAAAACTATGGTCATATAAAATAGGATGAAATTTCTAATACAGGGTTATTACAAAAGAATCATCGGGTTTCCAAAGTGTTTATTTCGGAACATAATTGGGTTACAGCAATGAGTTATACATGAAAATAAACCGAAAGTATACAAGATTGACGTCTATACTACAGATGTTCAATATGTGCTCCTTGAGTGATACGGCAGATGTCACGGCAATAGTTCAGTTCGCTCCACACATTACTCAGCATGGTCGCGAATGCAGTGATGCGGTTCCGCAACTCAGCCAAAGTGATAGGTAATGGTGGTACGTAAACAAAGTCTTTAACATGTCCCCAAACAAAGAAGTCACACGGCGAAAGGTCGGGTGGGCATGAAAACAGTGTCTTGTCATCCTGGCCACATCGACCAATCCATCGTTGTGGGAGTTGTCGAATAAGGTAGTCACGAACCTCTTTGTGCCAGTGTGGCTGAGCTCCATCCTGTTGATAAATGAAACCATTGATATAGTGTTCCAGTTGCTTTCTGCTGTCCAGTCGCCATTTTGAATATGACGTTTGTGCAGCAACCATGGTAACCACACGCGCATGACACATAAGCAGCGCGAAACTGTAGTTAATACCCTCTCGTTTGAGTTCTCATGGAAACATATATGTTTCCTATTTTGCACTAGTAACGTATCAAAACCCGATGACTCATTTGTAATAACCCTGTATTATCTCGTGCTCTTAATTGGGTGTTAAGGGGTTGGCCAGTCGAAGAAGTTTCACCAGAATTTCAAAGGAGGGAGGCATCGCACGTTGCCATAATTGGAAATTTCTCATTAAATGGTATCACTGCTCTACTCGATAAGACCTTTTACAGTTGAAAAAGCACTGTCGTGCTTTTTAGTCTAGTATCATGAAGCTTTTTTTTTTTTGTAATAGCTTGTGGAGCGATTCAGCAACAGTTTGCTTTATTTGGAAGAAAATTGTTGTTTTCGAAATTCCCTGTCCTTTGAAATTCTGGAGAAACTTCTTCTGTGTGAAAAAGTTTCAGTTTGTTACAGTTGAAAAAGCACTGTTGTGCTTTTTCAACTGTAAAAGGTCTTATCATCAAGTAGAGCATTGATACCATTTAATGAGAAATTTCAAATTATGGTAATGTGCGATGCCCTTTAACTCCTAGTTAAGAACACGAGATAATATTAGAAATATTATATTTTTTTATATGACCATAGTTTTATAATTTATATAGATCCCAAACCTCGTTCCACCGATTGACAAACATAAGGGCTTTTATAATTAGCCTGTTTCATGCTATAATTGCAATGTCAAAAATTTAAATAACAGTTTAGAAAATTGTTAGTAATTTACAGTATAAGGAAGGTTTCTTTAAAGCGCATTCTCATAACACTGTAAGAAAATATTGCAAAATCTATGTATGTATACAATAAAAGATCAGTCAAATTTAGCGGCGAGTAGGGGATAAACAACGGTCCGATCTCAAGTGGAGCAATGAGGTGGTGGTGGTGGTGGTGTGGTGAAAGCATCTTAAAGTACGATATGAAAATAACAACTTGAAACGTAGAGTGGGTTGTAAGGGTGTACTATAGGAGGAGGGTCTAAAAGTGAGGGGGTTAATTTTTTTAAATTGACTTTAAGCGTAGAGTGGGTCGTAAGGATGTACTATAGGAGGAGGGTATAAAAGTGAGGGGTTCATTTTTGAGGGAGGCTTAATTTTTTTTTAATTGACTTTAAGCATAGACCCACTTTTCGTTTTTTAGCGGGTTTAGACAAATCTAATGCAGAATCTTGTTTAATGTTTGTTGACAAATATTTATTTTTAATAAAATTTCGCGGGACATTCATTTCGTTTAATGTTTTTAATAATTCGTTCTGTGCCTTGATCGGTTTTCTTTTATTCACAGAAAACAAAAGATTAAATAAATCTGCCATGTTCGATTCAGGGATAGGTTTTCCTTCGAAACTTACAGTCAAATTTTTATCCTATCGAAATTTTCTTGGATGTGCCATGACAAACTGATCTAATGCTTCGATAATTTAGGATAGCTTTAACTGTTCAAGCTATGATATCATGGTGGTTAGATTACAGATATTTGTGTTTGGAATAACGTGATTTTTAATTTTGCCTGTTCAGTTTCAATTATATTGTGAAATGAGGGTTTACTTTTGGAAGATAATGTTAACTTTTTGTGATTATCTTGTAACAGACTGCTTTCATTAAAGTGCATTTTAGAATTGTAAACTACAATTTTGAAATTTTCGTCTGTTTGGAAAAAAAAACACAGGAAAAAAATAAAAGTGTTAAAAAATAATAAGAACAACTGTTCAAAAATATAATAACTGAACAAATGTTCAAAAATAATAAAAATTGTTTAAAAAATTATAACTGTTAAAAAATAATAAACGATTGACTTTATACAACCAACATTAAAAAAAAAAAAAGATAATCGAATCTAGTTTTTCCTAACGTGACTTATTTGAATTATTCCTTTTTTTCTAGTTAGATTTATAGCACATAAGTGATCCGATCAGTAAAATATTATTTATAAAAGCACTAAATACGAGATTAATAAGAATTTTTAACTTACAAATGTATGAACTTCTGATACACAAGTGATTCGACCAGTAAAATATTATTTATAAAAGCATTAAATACGAGAATTTTTGACTTACAAATGTACGAACTTCTGATATGTAACCCTTTCTGAATCAATGTGTAAGAATTAGCTGACTATTGCATTTATAACAGAGTATGATAAAATAGTCACGTGACTTTTTAAACCAATAAAATGTTAATATTTTTAAACGAGCGCCCTCTATCATTTTATGAACTTCCAAGAAATGAGTTAATATGATTATGTTGTTTCCTGTTACCGCTGTGAAAGATTGTGTTTTTCATTTTAAGTTCGTTTACATTTAAGTGATTATGGAACGAGTCATGGATTCTGCTTTGTTAAGTGTTAATGATATGTCTAGAGTGAAGAGTAAACCCTCATCACCAGCATTAAATGACCTAGACATGGAATTTTTAATACAGCCTAAAGAAGAACCCGTTTCGAATTGTGAAGTGAAACCCACCTCATCAGGATTAAAAGAACAGAAGTTACCCTTTATGTGTTCTACTTGCAACAAAGCTTTTCCCCGAAAGGTTAACTTAACGTTTCACATGAAATGTCATCTGGAGAAAATACCCCCTGTGTGTGTAATCTGCGAAAAAAGATTTGCTAAAAATACTAATTTATTAAATCATATGAAGATTCATTCAAAGACCCCTGTGATTCATAATTGTAATTTATGTGGCGAAGTATTTTCACAAAAGAGTGATTTATTAAAGCATTGGAAAATTCATAACACCTCCAAGCCAAAACAAAGGAAAAGTAGACAGTTACCCAGTCACTGTAAATGTGACGATTGTTTTGAAACATTTAATAATAGATCTGACTTAGTGAAACATAGAAAAATTCATCTTTCACCTAAAGAGCTTAACCCATCTGATTGACTTTCCTTGGGAAACAGTTCGAAATATGAAATTTCAGACATCACTCAATTTAGTAAAATATTTAAGTTTTTCGATGTTTTTACTCCTGCTTATTGGAATTTAGGTGAGGAAATGATTGTTGTAGTACAAATGAATAAGAACTATGAGCTTTATGTTCACATACAGAAATATGAAGAATTTAAAAAGAAGGTCTTGAACTTACCCCCACAAATGAAGGCATTACATTATCATGTGCAACATTCGACAAATTTGAATTGAACTTGGCAGATTTATTTAATCTTTTGTTTTCTGTGAATAAAAGAAAACCGATCAAGGCACAGAACGAATTATTAAAAACATTAAACGAAATGAATGTGCCGCAAAATGTTATTAAAAATAAATATTTGTCAACAAACATTAAACAAGAATTTGCATTAGATTTGTCAAAACCCGCTAAAAAACGAAAAGTGGGTCCACATGTATTGCATTGAGAAAATTATTAATAAAATTGAATTTGTTTTTTAAAAGTACGTCTCTTTTCTATGTTTTCTACACCAAACACAATAAAAACAGTACTTACCCTTAAATATGTCTTCTTTTTACCATTGCTTCCACTATACATTTTAGAAGAAATATGTTAATATTCAATCGCATCATATCGAAAAAGATAAATTTCCGGTTTCATTTAAATTCAGTATAAAATCAACCTTAAACTTTTCACTTCCGGTGAACACACAAATGAGCGAAAACACAATGCAGACCGTTATATACAGACACACGACGCTAATCACTTCCTCTCTTGAAGTCATTTTAACAAATGATACGTCACTCTCACGATACCTCTCTTTAAACACTTAAAATCTTGACATATACACATAGCTTCTTGGCTTGATCAGTTAAACCTACCAGAAATTATCAAGTGAAGAAACTATTTTGGGTCCGGGTTCAATACCCAGTGAAATCTTTTCAAGAAAACCTATTTTAAACTTCACTTATTCCAGTTCCTGTCGATAGGTGGCGCCACCAAAAAAAATTTTGATCTCCGTTTCGCGTTCAAACTCAAAGTCAATTCTAAAATAATAATAAAAAAAAATTAAGCCCCACTCAAAAAATTAGCCCCTTTCACTTTTAGACCCTCCTCCTATAGTACACTTCTCAAATCCTACAAAAAAATCATATTCTACCCTAAGTCAAATCAAAACATTAAAAATTAAGCCCCCCCCTTAAAAATCAAGCCCCCCTAAAAAAATAACCCCCTCACTTTAAAACCCTCCTCCTATAGTACACCCTTACGACCCACTCTACGTTTCAAGTTGTTATTTTCATATCGTACTCTAAAATGCTTTCACCACACCACCACCTCATTGCTCCACCTGAAGTCGGACCGTTGTTTATCCCCTACTGCGGCGGAATCTCAATAAATTTCTCAGGGAGAGGGACATTCGAAACGTAGCCCCAAGCAATAAGTGTATTGGGATGTATTTCCTACGGTCGACCAAGACCCATCTGTTAACTGTGGTATCACGACCAAGACCGGGCCCAGTAATACGAACTTGGAGGAAGTGCCTGCTTTGGGTTGGCAGCTTTTAATTTTACAATTTTTGTGATAATTTAGCAGTTTTAGAGGTCACAGTAATATTACACTTGAACGCATTAATTTCCTGTCAGCTTCTTAAAAAAGACGGTATTTCGCAATGATAATTGATGTCTTATGTAGCTGTAGATTGTTCTGATGTTCATTGCTTCTCTTCTTGCAATGTCCTTTTTATAGAAGGAATGTTTTGGAAATGGAAGTCAGCATGTTTTTGCTTATTACACTGACTAACTCTATTTAAGTCGCTTTAATGTCTATAAAAATCCTGTAAGATTCTTATTAGTAGCTGCCTGGTTCAAAACATACCAATTTATATAATACGTATTACTGATCAAAAACAAAAAACATAACTTGAGTGTAAAGTAATTACTAGAAGAGTATTAAGAAAACATATAAAGAATATAAAATAAAAAGAAAGAATGAAAAGCAAAATAAATAAATAAATAAAAATAAACTATTTCAGGGTGGCTAGTGGTCAGGGAAAAATACAGTAAAAAAATGATAATTACCAGTATATTCTTATAGAAAAATTCAAATTGATTATTTGATCGAATAATCAACATAAATTTTTCTATAAGAATATACTGCTGTTTATCATTTTATTTTACTGTATTTTTCCCTGACCACTAGCCACCCTGTATTTACAATGGATAGAGAGAAATTTGGTTAAATGGATCAGAGGTCATCGTCTGAAGATGTGTCTGAGAAGTATGGATATTTCTAAAAATGACTTCATTTTTCTCTATAAATCTCATTAGTCTGGTGGATATTCTGTTCATGGGTACGGGACTTTCGCTAATATAATTAAACCAGTCAGGTATTGTCATATTTCTATGCTTTTTAACGTAACAATATGTTGTCAGAAAACAATCCAGAACCTAGTGCATTGAGGTGGAGGGAAGATCACAAACACAAAGGGGTAAATCACGTTTTCCTATGTCGTAAAGGTATTTCTGAAATGGCCATGATTTGATAAGAAAAGAAAAATGTAACGATTATCTACAGAAAATTAAATGGGAAGACTTGGTAATATATTATGGAGTGTAGAGATCTGTGTGCTCATTGTCCCATCTTTGCTGCCAGTCATTTATTAATTTTTATTGTCATTTATATTTTAAGTGAAAAACCGGAAATAGAAGGAAGAATGAAGGTGCATCCTTGTCTTGTATACTATCAGTTAATTCGTTCCCTGCGACTCCTGCGTGCCCTTTTACCTATTTAAAGTGAAAAGGTTTGTTGGATTTGTGTATTAAATCAATTCAGAAATCATAAAGTCATCTGTATTTTGTAGAGACATTAAACCCTACAGGCTATTAGAAAATATTAAAAATGGTTTGTTTTAATTTGAATCCGCCTAAAGCACAGCATTTTTAATGGCAAACAGTTCTGCCTTAAAAATGGAATTATTACAATCATAGAAAAAAAATAAAAATAAAATAAAAACGAATATTCCAAGTATGTATTAACGAATTTTCTTTAAAAGCACAAAAGGCGAATTCTGTCCCTTGATCGGATTTTGAACCATCTGTGAAGATATGGATGAGATCATTATATTGAAATGAATATCCTTCTTGGATACCCCTTCATGTTGGATTTATGTCGTATTTTGAGCATTTACCATAATATTGTGGCGCGAAATAATTTTCTATAGAGATCTCCATTCTACTCACCAATGAGAATTCCGCTTCACATTCCACTTGAATATCTAAGGACAGCTGACCAGTAAGAGCCTGAAGTGCTAGGAAGTCAAGGATGTTTTCTTGTATGCTCTTGATATTAGTAAAAGAACTTTACGCTGTGCTGCAAGAAAGTGCCTTCTACCATGAGATGACCACATGTGCAGGAAGCAAACGGAATAAGCGTACGCCAATTTTCTTATTAAAATAGATTTGTACCATG
The DNA here is from genome assembly GCA_963931845.1 of Maratus michaelseni. Classification (NCBI taxonomy): domain Eukaryota; kingdom Metazoa; phylum Arthropoda; class Arachnida; order Araneae; family Salticidae; genus Maratus; species Maratus michaelseni. The sequence goes on along the minus strand of OZ007594.1, from coordinate 157,544,278 downwards.
CTGTGCAAAAATACTTCGGAAGTCTACCTTTAATCGATGAAAACCTATAGAGATTTTGTGTTATTTTTTGAACTTCCAATCGCTTGCTTTTATAATGTGGTAGGAAGGATAGCGATAAATCAAGAGTTACTCCTAAATATGTTAAGCACTTTGTGTTTTAAGATTCTGATTATAAATTTTTAAAAATGGCGGACGTTTCAAATTTTTAGGTTTCCGAAAGCATTACATGATGTTTTATCTATGTAGATTTGCATATTATTAAAGAATGCCGCTCTTTAATAATATTTAAGGCGGCGTTCCCTTCCTTTTCCAATATGGAGCGCGATGAACCCCAAGCAATTAAAACAAGATCATCCTTACTTTTTCAGAAAGCCTCACGTTTTCAGCACCAACTTGGAGAAAGAGAGAAAGTGTAGCCAGTTCTATCGCCAATCGTCGTCCATGCCTTCTATTTTGATCTGAACTTGAATGTGAAATAACGGCTGACCAAATAGTCTGTGTGTGTGTGTGGAGGGGAGGGGGAGCAATTTAGAATGATTATCTATTGTTATTTGAAAGTAAAAAATAAGATAACTAGAACAATTTTTAAACTTTGTATGCTGGTGAAGGAGAGAAACTGAAGAAGAAAAAAAACTTATTTAAGTTTGAATTATATGTATTGTGAAATTAAAAATCAAAAAGCTCTTTGTTTTAAAGCAATGTATTAAATGTAAACCACTACAAAATAACATTTCCTCATACTATCTTCTCCACTTGATAACATTTCTGGGGAAAAACAAAACAAAACAGAAACACTCTCTTCGCTGCAGCAAAGGAATGGGATTGCTGTTTGCTATATGTTTGACTTCACAAACAAGAAGAAGTACGTAGCATTGGATTCAGCACCACGCCAACCGTAATTCTCGCGCCAAGGTTCTGAAAATGTGAGACTCCGAAAAAGCCATCCGTATATGCGATCAACAAACAGTTAGCATCCGATACATTGACAACAAGATTTCAAGTAAAGCCATCCACAAAAATGGTCCTAGATCATGAATCCTGTGGACAACCTTTAGTGAAGTAATATGTTCTGAGAATAAAATTAAAACTTTTAGCTTTATCACCATAGCCAATACTCCGTATAATTTGACGAACGTTATGTTGGCGCGATTATACAAGTCAAAATTTGTAAAACGCTTGCGAATGCAATAATTTCAACACTGTTTTTTAAACGAGTAAATTTGGAAATTTCTGAAAATGTAACTAAAAACATAGTTTATGTACATTTAAATAATAAAACTAAGTTAAGAGGACTTTAAAACTCTTAACTTTCGATCTGAATTATTAAGATGTTATTATATATTTTTTTTCTCATGAGGGACCATATATGTGCACATCGGAATAAACATATATAATATTGTCTGTACGTTATTCAGAGAATATATAGGAAAAAACTGGGACAGTGGTGAATTTACAAATAACAAATCAAATTCCATAATCATAGAAACTCGACAGAGTTTCTCGCCAAGCATAAGAAACAGCAATGCATTGAACCGTAAATGAAAGGAATTTCCGCCAATGGATGCCAAACGATTTTACAAAAAAAAATTTTGAACTCTGTCTAGTTTATATTTTGCGGACGGGACAAAACGGGTTTTTGACACATCTATATCTCGCGTTCTATTTATGATAGAAACAAAATTCTTGATTCTATGGAATGGGGCGTGTCAAGGGACTAAGGATTCAAAAGTAAAGCAAAATCCGACGAATAGGTTTTCAGTAAATGCGATTTTAAAAGTGCTGTTTTTTGCACTTTTTAAATCTTGTTCGGACCAAAAACTGTTGACAGGGCTACAGCAATGTGTAATTATCGGATTTTTATGCGGCTTACGTCATTTGAATTGTTTTTATGAGTAGTTCAAACCTTTGTAAGTTTCATGTAAAAATATTAATTAATTTTTGATTTATATAAGTTTAAAGTTATTGATTCCTATACTTAACATAGAGCAAAAAAATAATAAATGACCCAACTCTTTTAGGAATGGTCGATACACATGATATTAAGATATGTTATTACACTCGACCTAAGTAAGCTTCCTATTATAAAAAATCGTAACATTTAAGGTTCGTTTACAGGGTCTCACAAAAGATCTTTTGATATAGGGCTAAACAGTTGTGTAATTATCCAATTTTTACGCGGTTTGCAGCATTTGGATTGTTTTTATGAGTAGTTCAAATGTTTAATATTTCGTGTAAAAATATTAATTAGTTTTTTATGTATACCACTTTAAAGTGATTTATTCCTATACTTAAGATGAAGCAAAAAAAAATATTAAATGGTCTAACTCTTTTCAAAAAGAACGTATGCGCATGATGTTAAAATATATTACTATGAACGACCTAAGTTAGCTTCCTATTGTAAAACAGAATTGTAGAATTTACTGTTCGTTTACAAGGTAACTCAAAAGATTTTTTAATAAGACTAAAAAGTTGTGTAATTAGCGAATTTTTACGTTGAAGTACATGATTCCTGTACTTAACACAGAGGAAAAACAATAGTAAATTGCATAACTTTTGTCAAATTGGCTATATACACAAGATATTCAAATATGTTACTACATCCTCTCTATTGCAAAGCGGCATTGAAGCATATACGTTTCGTTTACAGAGTCTGTTAGAAGATCTTGATTACATTACAACCGATGTATATTTACTGAGTGAGACGTATTTTAATGATTTTACACTGTTTCAATCTCTGTAAGGTTTCATTATCTTGATTAAAATTTAATATGAGTTCATTTTGTCCGTCTGAAATCTCGTCGATGTTAAGCTCTAAATCTATTAAAATATAGTATTTTCATCGATTAAAAAAACAGTGTTTATTTATAAATATATAATTCTAGCGTATCAGGAATTGATTGAAATAGCGATTACAAAATTCCAACTTTACGTTCATGCGCTGAGTAATAGAATTTTAAAATGTTGCTACCCCAAGATTACAAGTTTTGCGTTTAAATATTTGCCGTTCATCGAATCTCCGGCTATGACGAACTTAAAATGCTAAATTTCGTATACAATAGGTAATCGGTAACGAACTGTTCGGTTTACGAACAAATCGGTTAACGAACACTTTCGCGTGAGATTTTTATGTTCGGAGAACGAACACCTCACGAAACAAAGCCATGATGAAGCAATGCCGTGTTTCATATTTGCCGAGCTATACTTATTGCCTCTATTGTCAACTTTGAGAACATTTTAACAGTTGTATACATATATCCTAATTAATTCATGGACTGCCGGAGATTGGGGACCTATATTTTAGGATCACCGAATTGGAATGAACAGACTATATGAACAGAAATCACTTTAATAGTTTTATACTTTTGCAAACGTTGCGAATTTTATATTTTTCAAATTCTCGAAACATTGAGTTATAAAACTTAAACAAACAAAAAACTTCTAAGGTGCTCAGTAGTTTTCAAAAATAATATATTTAATATGTTAGTATAAAAATCCCTGTAAATCCCTGTAAATTTTTATACTAATAGAAATAGGTTCGTAGAAAAAGAATGTTGATTATTCTCGGTAAAGTATGCTCCATAAACTTATCGTTGTAGTTGACCGAAAAAAAGTGCTTCTTATTTTTCCACATTTTTCTGAAACTGTAGTATTTTAATTAGTTTGTAAACTACTGTAAAATTGTCTATTTTTTTGTTTTTGAATGTATATAAACGGAAGAGTGATATAAACAAAAAAAAAAAAGGAAAATAAATATGTCCTAAATAATCTGATGAATACAATGTAAGGAAATTAATATAAAAGTTTCCCCGTTGTTATGGTAGCGACATGTACATTGGAATAAGTCACTCAATAAATTATATAATTCTGATGTATAATTCTGTTTATAGCATCATTATTATTATTTTTTTGACCCTTTCATCTTTTCTTTTCTGAATAAAAATGGAATCCGTATAATTGGAATTAAATACCTTACAAAAAGGAGTTATATCTCATCAAAAACAACTCGTTGTAAATGATCCCGCCAAGCCACAAACCTAAAGCGTCAGTCACAAGAAGAAGTGATATCACATAAAAAGAAGCGATATAGAAGTGTATACTCCGAGTCCCGTGTAAAAATCTATCACCACTCATAATGTTTCCAAAGGACTCGGAGTGAGGTACAGTATGTGAAAACTGCTTGGCGACCTGCAGGCTTTTATAATGTTTGCGTTTCCTGCAATTACATATGGCTATATATTTTTCTTTTCTTTTCTTTATTTATTTTGCTCCCATAAAATTGTAAAAGTTGAAGCTTCTGTGTTTGCATGTCCTTTCTTATTTATGAGCTTGAAAAATCAATTTGTTGATTTTATTTACCATTATTTAAACTAAAAACACCACTCTTACGAAGAGGATTTTTTAAGTAAACGTATAAAGATTTTGAGTTTGTAATATATATATATATATATTATATATAACCATAAATGAAACATTACCATAACATCAACTTAAACTTTGAAATAATGATTAGGTATGTAATAATTAGTTGACAATGAAAGTATTCCCCAACACACTGAATATAGATACCAAAAACTTATTTAAAAGATGAAGAAATTAAATTAAAAATTGAGTAAATGAAATTGAATGAATGAATTGAAATTCGTGGATATATAAACCTTATAATAAACGTTAACTAAATTGAGATATATTGCAGTAATTCTAGCGTAAGGGAATGGCGTAGATCTGGGGGAAAATCCGTTCTGTCAGTTCTTTCGCATACAAAAATATAAAATTTATTTTTCGATTTTCAAAATTGATATACTACATATATTATAAAAGTCTGCAAGTCGCCAAGCAGTTTTCACATACTGTAACCTCACTCCGAGTCCTTTGGAAACATTATGAGTGGTGATAGATTTTTACACGGGACTCGGAGTATACACTTCTATATCGCTTCTTTTTATGTGATATCACTTCTTCTTGTGACTGACGCTTTAGGTTTGTGGCTTGGCGGGATCATTTACAACGAGTTGTTTTTGATGAGATATCAATAATTAAAACAACATGAATATTCCACATATATTAATGTATATGTGTAATATGCTTCCTGAAGGGTTGGTTGGTAGGAAATGTCCAAATATTTCGATCGCTATCTTACCGACTCTAATCTGATACACTTTTTCATTCATATACTGACACTCGAATGAAAGTATTTGTAATGAATAAACATGGTTACAGAAATCGTTTTTCATTTTCGAAATCCTTTTTTCCTTTTTACGGTTTGAAATTTTCATTTTCCTATGATTTTACGCTGAGACTAAATACTATTTTACATATGGTTAAATAAAACATGTTGCTTTAATACAATGTTTTCTTTTAAATTATTTTTCTGTTCTGATTGTGACTGATAATTTATTATTATCATTAAACATCAGTCCATTTTTTAGAAATTTATTAATTCAACTATCAAAAGATCGATGTTTCGCCAAATAATGAAAATTTCATCATTTTTTAACAAAGGTTTATAATGTGATCCAGGGTTGCTATTTTGTCCACTTTTTTGTAAAAAGTCCGAGACACCGGAAGAAATTGGACAAAATGAAAATTTGCTGATTTTACCATATGTTTCACATATAAATTTATTGTTAAAATGCAATAGAATTACATTCCGATATTATTAATTAATTTTTAAATATATTGTTTTCAGTTAATCATTTTATTAAAATAGAATGATTGCATATTAATAATAATCTAATAAATCCAAAAAGAAAATGTTAATTACATGTTGGTACAATTAATTTTAGATAATATTTTATTGTAAAAATAATCTTATGCTGCATATGTCAAACAGTTTTGATTAATTGAATCAGAATCTAAACCAAAACTGAAAACTACTAAAAACCTAAACCAAAACTAAAGAAGCTGAACCTAGGCTCTTTTATTCATAATGAATTTTATCAGTGGCGGAATTGATTGTCTTTTATTTTAGCCTATAGTTCTGTCTAAGAATTCCAGTCATCACATAGCTAAAGGGTTTCTGAATTCTTATGGTGGTGTAATGCCTCAACTTCCTAACGAAACTCGATGGAACAGTCACATTCTTGAAGAAGAAGTAAATACAAACATAAGGGATATAATTAACAATATTGCTTTATATAAAGAAGTAAAACATCTAATCAGTCTGTTAAAACTCATCAGTATTTCACTGGATGTGATACGAAGAGAATCCTCTATTATTGCAGATGTAACCAATGAATTGTTGACACTTTTGAAATCTGAAGAACTTGGAATTTATAATAAATGTTTACAGAAAACATTTGATGGCTGTATCACGCCAGCTCACATTTTATCATGCATGTTGCATCCAAAATACATGGGTGAGGAAATTACTAATGCCCAAGAAGAAATAGCAAGGAAGTGGGTGAATGACACTGATAAAAATTTTTGCCATTGATTGTTAAATTTTCCATTACGGCATCTCCATTTCCTGATACACATTTTTCTTATGCATTCATAAATAATCTATCACCAGCAGAATGGTGCGAATCACTGAAAAGATATAGTGACTTAGAAAATATTTCAAACTTTGCATGCCATCTTTATCATTGCTTAGTCTCATCAGCAAGCACTGAACGATTTTTTTCCAATTCAGCATGATTCAAAACAAACTTAGAAATAGGCTTGGATTACAAACTGATGCAAAATTTTCAAGGACTTATAAAATGTTAAATTCTAAAGACAAACAACTTACTCCTGATCCTGAAGCATTTGACGACTATTAAATATTTAAAAACCTTTATATACCTTGAATGATAAAATTTCTTAGTATGCATTTTATGCATTTCTGTTAATTTCTTTATTATTTCCTGGTTATATTTTGCATTTGATATTTTAACGAAAATAAAATGTTTATCATTATATTTTTCTACTTCTCATCGATGTTCCCTCCATAGTAAAATGTTTATACACTGAATGTTTTTATCCATATATTAAATTATTAATGTCATTACAAGCACAGGTTTCATTTCAATGTAACATTTTCTTAATTAACATTAACTTGTTATTTCATCATATGACTTCTTTTTTAATAAGATTTGAGGCTGTCAAACATTTAAAAAAATTTTATTTCTATTTTTAATTTTGCAAACAATTATTAATTGCAATGGAACTGCCATATGACAGATAAAAAAGTTCTGGAGGCACGGCAGTGCCTCCGCCAAGTCGAGAGAGGACAGCCGTAAGCATACTTTTCTGGAAGCAACTCAGGGCACTTTTGACCCCCCCATATCTCCGCGCTGGAGTATCCCAAAAATTTTAAACTTCAATTATAGAGAGTATTTGGCCCACAGGACCAAAATTTAAAATTACAACTTTCTGTCTTTTCTAGTTCAGGCGATATATGAACTCAAACATTCGATTTTTTGTCACTTCTTACTCACTCGTTCACGCGTCATCAAAAAGATTGGGTAGATCCCGTAGCCCCAGAAACTTGACATTTGGAAAAAAGGTAGTGTTTAGGATACAAAGAAAGGAAAAATTATAAAATCCAGAAAATTCGAAAAAAAAACATTCGAAAATTCAACAAATTCCATCAAAATTGAAAATTGAAAATAATACGATCTTGTAGTCTTGGAAACTTAAGATTTGGTGTGAAGGTAGTGTTTAACATCCAGAAAAAGAAAACATCAAAAACACCAAAAAAATCGAAAGCAAAATTGAAAAAATCGAAGAAATTGAAAAAAACCGAAAATTTGAAGACAATCCGATTTTGTTGCGCTAGAAAATTCAAATTAGGAATAAAGGTAGTATTTAGGATACAGAAAAAGGAAAATTAAAAAAATCCAGAAAATTCGAAAAAAAAATAAAAAAATTCGTAAAAAATTGAAAAAATGAAAATAATTTGATACGATAACGCTCGTATTTATAAATTAATTTGGATGAAACTAATTGTGTGTATTAAGCTCACCAATGGCTCGACCGAGTTCGTTGGCCAACTTGGTCCGCCATCTTGTTTCAAGATGGCGGCCACGGAAAATTTTAAAACTAAAATAAATATACAAAAAAGTTAAAAAATCAAGTTTATTTTTTAATTAGGTGTTAGGACTTGATACAAGGATTCCAGATCATTTTTTGTTTTACCTCTATCTTAAAAATTGGCTGAGATAGAGCAGTTTGAAATTCTAGGGTGGCTGACATTTTGAAACAAAACAGCACATTACAAAAAACCAACGATAAATTTATGGTCAATAATGGTCAAGCAGGTGCAATCCCGAATGAATACTCCATGTTATTATAACTGTAACTTTGACTTCGAAATTTTGATACGTTGCATTTTCTATTTGTTGATATTTTTGAACTATGATTTACGCTAAGTGAAATGTTGTTGTTGAAGAGGGATTTTCCATGTAAATCCGAAACGTCCAATTTTAATATGTTTTTAATGTTTTATGAAAGTGTATTGTAATGTCTGTAATTTTAATGATTTTAATATAAATTTATAATTTTTAGTGAACGCGATTTCTCGCAAATTATTTTCTTTCATTGTTGTAATCATTTTCCCAATCATACGCATAAAACTATATATTCATATCCATTAGCGCCAAATTCTCGCCAAACTTGGCGACAATTGGCGAAATCTCGCCAAATTTGGCGACAAAAAAAGTCTTCATAAATGAAGCCAACTTGGCTATAGCTCAATAATTTGGCGAATTTCTTATTCAAATTCAGTGTAAACGAATCTTTTGTAAACAGTTTCTTTGCATTTTAACTTGCTGTTTTCGAGTAACATTAGCTAAAATTTTGAAACGAAGATATAGGAAAGCTACCTTTTCCTGCCGGTACAGGCCGGAGGACTTTTTTATGAGTTGTCGGATGCAATCTATGTTTTGCATTAAATAAAGTAAAACATTGAAAAACAAATCCCACAGGATGGGGATAGTTTGTTTTAGATCTGGAGGCACGGCAGTGCCTCCGCCAAGTCGAGAGAGGACAGCCGTAAGCATACTTTTCTGGAAGCAACTCAGGGCACTTTTGACCCCCTCATATCTCCGCGCTGGAGTATCCCAAAAATTTGAAACTTCGTTTTTCTAGAGTATTTGGCACACAGGACCAAAATTTGAAATTAAAACTTTCTATCTTTTCTAGTTCAGACGATATATGAACTCCAACATTCGATTTTTTGTCACTCACTCACTCGTTCACGCGTCATCAAAAATATTAGGTAGATCCCGTAGCCCTAGAAACTTGACATTTGGAAAAAAGGTAGTGTCTAGGATACAAAGAAAGGAAAAATTATAAAATCCGGAAAATTCGAAAAAAAAAAAAAAAACATTCGAAAATTCAACAAATTCCATCAAAATTGAAAATTGAAAATAATACGATCTTGTAGTCTTAGGAACTTAAGATTCGGTGTGAAGGTAGTGTTTATCATCCAGAAAAAGAAAACATCAAAAACACCAAAAAAATCGAAAGCAAAATTGAAAAAATCGAAAATCGAAAAAAATCGAAAAATTTCAAATAATCCGATTTTGTTGCGCTAGAAACTTGGAATTCGGAATAAAGGAAGTATTTAGGATGCAAAATAAGGAAAAATTAAAAATTCCGGAAAATTCGAAAAAAAAATTCAAAAATTCGAAAAATTCGAAAAAAATTGAAAAACATAAAATAATTTGACCTTTTAGCCTTAGAAACTTAAAATTCGCAGTAAAGATAGTGTTTAGGATTCAGAATAAGTTAAAATAAAAAACCAAATAAAATTCGAAAATAAAACAAAAAAATCGAAAAAATCGGAAAAATCGAAAAATAAGGAAAATTTGAAAATAATTCGATTTCATAGCGCTAGAAACTTGAAATTTGGAATAAAGGTAATATTTAAGATACTAAATAAGGAAAAATTAAAAAATATGGATAATTCAAAAATACCCATAAATTAGTGCAGACGATATATGAACTCAAAGTTTCGATTTTTTGTCACTCACACACTCACTCACTCTCGCGTCATCAAAAAGATTGGGTATATTCCACAGCCACAGAAACTGAAAATTTGGAATAAAGCTAGCATTTCGGATACAAAGAAAGGATAAAATATAAAATCCGGAAAATTAAAAAAAAAACATTCGAAAATTAAAAAAAAATCGAACAAAATTGAAATTTGAAAATAACACGATCGTCTTAAAAACTTAAAATTTGGTGTGAAGGTAGTGTTTAGAATTCAGAAAAAGAAAACGTCAAAAACACACGAAAAAAAATTGAAAATAAAATCGAAAAAAATCGAAAATTTTCAAATAATCCAATTTTGTTGCGCTAGAAACTTGGAATTCGGAATAAAGGTAGTATTTAGGATGCAAAATAAGGAAAAATTAAAAATTCCGGAAAATTCGAAAAAAAAAATTCAAAAACTCGAAAAATTCGAAAAAAATTGAAAAAATTAAAATAATTTGATCTTTTAGCCTTAGAAACTTAAAATTCGCAGTAAAGATTGTGTTTAGGATTCAGAATAAGTTAAAATAAAAAACCAAATAAAATTCGAAAATAAAACAAAAAAATCGAAAAAATCGGAAAAATCGAAAAATAAGGAAAATTTGAAAATAATTCGATTTCATAGCACTAGAAACTTGAAATTTGGAATAAAGGTAATATTTAAGATACTAAATAAGAAAAAATTCAAAAATATGGATAATTCAAAAATACCCTTAAATTAGTGCAGACGATATATGAACTCAAAGTTTCGATTTTTTGTCACTCACACACTCACTCACTCTCGCGTCATCAAAAAGATTGGGTATATCCCACAGCCACAGAAACTGAAAATTTGGAATAAAACTAGCATTTCGGATACAAAGAAAGGAAAAAATATAAAATCCGGAAAATTAAGAAAAAAAAAACATTCGAAAATTCAAAAAAATCGAACAAAATTGAAATTTGAAAATAACACGATCTTGTAGTCTTAAAAACTTAAAATTTGGTGTGAAGGTAGTGTTTAGAATTCAGAAAAAGAAATCATCAAAAACACACAAAAAAAAAAAAATGAAAATAAAATCGAAAAATCGAAAAAAATCGAAAAATTTCAAATAATCCAATTTTGTTGCGCTAGAAACTTGGAATTCGGAATAAAGGTAGTATTTAGGATGCAAAATAAGGAAAAATTAAAAAATCCAGAAAACTCGAAAAAAAATCAAAAATTCGAAAAATTTGAAATTTTTTTAAATAATTTGATCTTTTGGCCTTAGAAACTTAAAATTCGCGGTAAAGATAGTGTTTGGGATTCAGAATAAGTTAAAATAAAAACGCAATAAAATTCGAAAATAAAATAAAAAAATCGAAAAAGATCGGAAATTTTAAAATAATTCGATTTTGTAGGTCTAGAAACTTAAAATTTGTAATAAAGGACACAAAATAAGAAAAAATTATAAAATCCAGAAAATTATAAACAAAAAAAAAATGCGAAAAAATCAAAAATTGAAAATATTTTTATCTTGTAGTCTTAGAAACTTAAAACTTGGTGTAAAGGTAGTATTTACTATTCAATAAAAGGAACAATTAAAAAATTCGAAAATAAAATCGAAAAATTGAAATATGTTTAAGAAATCGAAAATTCGAAAACAATTTGATTTTGTACTGCTAGAAACATTAGTTATAAGATAATTGTCCTATTAGCTAGTACAACGCCCCTAATTGTTTTATGTTATTTACCCCGGATTATGGTTTTCTTTTCTTTCGTTTACGAATTTCGTTATAGAAAAGTTCCGCTATAGACTGTCTACAATATAGGCGATTTCTTTATAGACAGGTTTGTTTTCTTTCACATGTTGTACTCTATTTACTTCACATATGAAATATGGATTGTTAAATGATGTTAGCCCCACAAAAATTTTCAAAGCTCCCCCTACCCTCCCGACATTACTGGCTGGTTATGGCTTGATAGTCCTTTCTTCTAAATAAAATCATGGTGACTCGAAGATTCACTTGATTTATCTCTAAATTGAACCTAAATGATCCTAAGAAGACGGATCAAATAATTACTATATTAGCATGACAATCAGGTAACTTAGAATTAAAATCGAAAAATCAATAAATTCATAAAAAGTCGAAAATTTGAAAATAATTCGATTTTGTAGTCCTAGAAGATTGACATTTGGCAGAAAGGCAGGGTTTTGTACACAAAGTAAGGAAAAATTAAAAAATCCGTAAATAATAAAAAAAAGTCTAAAAAAAAAAACGAAAAAAAAAATCATCGAAAAAAGGAATATAGTTTGATTTATTGGAAATTTCCGGAAATTTTAATTTTGGCTTTCTTTTTATACTAAAAAGTTCTTTAAATATCAAGTATCTAGGGCTGCGAGTTATATCTGTGATGCATAGCGCCTATCCTGGAAGCAATTGAGAGTACTTTTGACACTCCCCCTCCCATAATTTAGTGCTTGCCTAGGAACCTGAAATCTCTTTTTATCTACAGTACTTTGCAAACGAAACTAAAGCTTCAATTTTTTGATACCTGTAAATAATAGGGACAGAGTGTGGGCTTAGCGAAAATCAGTGGATGATCTCCAAAAAGAACCCAAAATCAAGAAAAGGAGGGTTACTTACAAAAAGAAGTGAAATCTCATCAAAAAGTCACCTGTAAAAAATGCAGCCAAGTCTCGTAACTCATTTACCGTAAAAAGTACTGAGATCGTATAAAGCCAAGTTTAACTATCTTATTAACTCTGAAAATTTCATTCACAAAATCACTCCTAGTCTCTACATCTTTAGTTAATTATTATTTTGTGACTTGGCAATTACGCAGCACAGGGAAGTTATTACACCTTACTATGTTATGGGATGGGATGGGATAATTTAACTAAAGCAAATTATATACGCACAGGGAAGTTATTACACCTTAATATGTTATAGTATTATTTGATTAAGACTAACTATATACATCACATTCTCGTGCTAAGTAATTGCCAAGTCACAAAATAATAATTAACTAAAGATGTAGAGACTAGGAGTGATTTTGTGAATGAAATTTTCAGAGTTAATAAGATAGTTAAACTTGGCTTTATACGATCTCAGTACTTTTTACGGTAAATGAGTTACGAGACTTGGCTGCATTTTTTACAGGTGACTTTTTGATGAGATAAAATTTACTGCAAATGTATATGTTTTACAATTACTATTAATTACATTATAACTGAATATTGATATACATTTTATTTATAAACATGTTTGCATAAAAAAAAGTCCTTCCGGCCTGTACCGGGAGGAAAAGGTAGCTTTCCTATATCTTCGTTTTAAAATTTTAGCTAATGTTACACGAAAACAGCAACTTAAAATGCAAATAAAACGTTTACAAAAGATTCGTTAATACTGAATTTGAATAAGAAATTCACCAAATTATTGAGCAATAGCCAAATTGGCTTCATTTATGAAGACTTATTTTGGTCGCTAAATTTGGCGATATTTCGCCAAATGTCGCCAAGTTTGGCGAGAATTTGGCGCTAACGGATATGAATATATAGTTTTATGCGTTTGATTGGGAAAATTATTACAACAATGAAAATTTTTGTAATGTGCTGTCTTGTTTCAAAATGTCAGCCACCCTAGAATTTCAAACTGCTCTATCTCAGCCGTTTTTTAAGATAGAGGTAAAACAAAAAATGCTCTGGAATCCTCGTTTCAAGGCCTAACACTGAATTAAAAAATAAATTTGAATTTTTAACTTTATTGTATATTTATTTTAGTTTTAAATTTTTAATTGGCCGCCATCTTGAAACAAAATTGCGGACCAAGCTGGCCAACGAACTCGGTCGAGACATTGGTGAGCTTAATACACACAATTAGTTTCATCAAAATTAATTTATAAATACGAGCGTTATCGTATGACATAGGTCAGATATATATATATATATGGAGATATATATGTATATAAATCAACATTTGAACGGAGGGTGGTTTTGGGGTCTGGGGGTCATGATCGGTGAAAATATATCGAAATTTTCCGGAACTGCTTTCCTCCGAACGGCTGCAATAGGTAGCTTTATACTTTTTTGTATTGAAAGCTACCTAAAAGCTTCTAGATGAACTGGACTTAGTTTTCCATTTTCACTCAAATTATTTCCATACTGTTGTGTATATAACTGTGTATATATGATATTTTGATATAAAAGTTGTTTCTTGAAAGGGAAGAATCAATATATTTATTATTGTTAAATTCTGCATTTTTAATTTAGAATTTTCAGTTTTTTAAAAGTGGACAAAATTGTATTTTGTCCGGGGCGGTTTTTTCCGCTGGTTTATTCCACAGTGGAAAAAAACCAGACAACCCTGGTGATCACTCAAAAAAAAAAAATATATATAAGGAGTATTTTCGGTACATTTTTCAAAAGTTTTCGAGTATGCGTTTATGGAGACTTTTCTTGCGGTACTTCTAAAAACTTGTGAAATCAAATCAAAGAAACATTCAGGAAATTAAAAGTCTAGAAATTTTATATGATTCCAAACTTTTGTGAATAGAATTAGAAGCTGAATACATATTGTGGTGTGACAAATAGGCCAAAGAAGAATCAAAACTTATCAATCCATTGAGCGACACACGTCATGTGACACAAATTTCTTTCCATTTTTTAATTATTAACTTGGAGTTTTAAATATCTTTCCTGTTACAACTTATTCAGTCGTGAGAAGGTTTTTATATACTTAATACGGATATGAAAACTGATCTGAGAAACAAAATTAGTGAAGACCGATTGACTGGGGTATTTGTCACATCTGCAGAGGTTATTAAAATACTCGCAGTGTCTTTCAGAAAAATCTTAGATATATACATATACTATGGCATGCAATCCGTGAAGGATTTTGGTCTCACTTACTATACTCAGCCAGACCTTTTGATCACTGACCTTTAATTTCTAATTTAATTTTGTTCCCTTTAACAATATAATAAATTATAACACCTAGTAATAATATATTTCTTTTAAATGCTAAAAGGTGTAAATTAACAACATAATACAAATTAAAATAACTTTTAGGTTGTTTTACATGTTTCGACTCACTCCGAGTCATTTTCAAAAACAAATGAGAATATTCCGTAATTGCAATTATGGAATATTGACAAAAAGAGGGGATTCGGATTGCTTTTATGATTTGATCAAAATCGCCGGCGAACTTTGAATAATCGTTCCGTTCAACATAAAACAACAAAAAGCTATTCAAAAAATGAAAAATTTGAGTCTCAGGTGCATTTGGACCAATGTTCTTCTATCCGAAATGAAATTTGCAGACCGTTACGTGCGATACATTTCCCGAGCTATGGCCAATAAATAAACAGACAGACACACAGACAAAAACTTTCTTTTATTAATATAGATAATATATTTAGAACAAATTAAGCAAATTAAACTGAAAATGCCTGGGAAATTTTGTACATTCACCAAATTACATGCTAATAGTATTCATTTTGTTCTCTTTTGTCTTGCGACCGTTATCGCGGGGCAGACAGACACACGCGGGAATTCGATCGAATTGCAAAGGACATCATTTAAAAAATAAATCACAAAACTGTAGCATTTCCTTATAATTGCATCAATATGACATCATTTTCAGAGATTATTCCACCATCTCTGAAATTTAAATGCTAAATCTTCAACTGAAAAAATGCTTTCATCTATGGAAATGACGTCATTTTACACGGCATTCGGCTGAAAACGTGCAATATTATTCAGAAAACTGACTTTTTTTTTTACCTCGATTGTCTCTAAATGACATACCGAACTGAACGTAGCACCTGTACCGAGATTTAGACAAAAGCCTCTCTCCCCTATGCTACAAAGGGTTCTAATCGCAGAAAGGCGGAATACTTCTATCAGGGAAAATGGTGCCATGTTTACAAGAAAACACCTCTTTTCATTCATGAAATTCGTTATTTCATTCATTATTTCAATATAATTTTATTTAATTTATTTTCAATAATGTTTCATTTCGCTGGTACTGAGTGCGAGACCCTAATCTTAGAAGGAGTTGAAATTTTCCTCGAGCTTAAATGACATCATGTTTAAAATGACATGAGTATTTTTACAGATAAAACTGAAATATTTTACCAGTGGTGTTCATAGAATGCGTCTAAATGTACATATCTGGACTTATTACTTGCCAGTGGCCAGTACTTAGGACCTCCAGGTGCCTATATTATATGAATTTATATGCAAATAACTTCTTTCTAGCAAATATGACTTTAATTTTGTAGAATACTATGGCAGGATGTTATTATGCTCGTTCCAGCAATTATTGTTTGAATTATAAGAAGAATTATAATATATTATTATTAGAATTATAATTATTTTCTGTCAATTATACTTATCCGCCCACCCCCCGTCCAGACCCCGAGGTCTCTAAAACTAAGCTAATTTGTTCTGTTTTAAAAAGAAGTGGGAAATGTCTGCAAATGTAGGAACTCAATAGTAATTTGAAGATAAACTAAAGCATTCAAAGCGCTTTTAATTTAATAAAATATCATTTCCTATCCAACCCCCCACCTTAAACAAATCTGGGATGAGAAATTATGAATGGATAAGTTTGTGGAATTTGTGCCATTTTGTGTAATCGTAATAAAATATTTAAATTTCTAAAAATATTTCAGTTTTCTGGACGTTTTATTTTAAATACGACGACATTTTCAACAGCTGATTCTTTGAAGCTCATGCTCATGACAAATGCACGTAACCTGCTGAACATGCTGTAACGTTCACAAATAAAAATCGTATAATTAATGTTCAAAAATAATATATTAATACCAAAATGCATTTACTGTTGCCCAGTTTCTTTTAAAAATACGGCAACACGAAAAAAAAAATTATATTGACAATAAAATAAATAAATGTTTCAAATAATCTTTTAAATTAAATAAATAATTATAATAAACTAGCCGCCACTGGCGACCAGTTTGGTCTCCCTTAAATGTATGTTAAACATTGCAACACGTTACATTTATTCATAATTTAATTTTCCCTTAATCCTTCGCCAAATCGGAAGATTCTAATAGACAAATCATGAACTTTTGCGATCATGGTAGCATTTCGCATATTTTTTGGGCACAAATGTCACATACGCACGTTGGCGCGATTCCCCCCCCCCCCCTCCCCCGCCAATTTGGCGAAAACTTTCTTATGGAAATTGTTGTTTATTTACTTTTATTTTTTATTTTAATTCTATAAATTATTTTTGATATGTATATCAATATTTATTTACAACAAACTATCATTTATTTATTTTTATTCTTTTTTTTAATTATGAGTATTTTTGTTAGCCGGGAGCAGATGATAATTCGCCAAATATCGTTCCCATCACCGTCATTCATACTACAATTAATTTAATTTTAAATTATAAACCTGTCACTCATTTCTTTAAAATACTTAACTTTAATCTAAAATGCTTATATTACATAAATTTAAAATACTTCACACTTTTCATTTAAAAGAGAAAATAAATAAATAAATAAGAAATAATATCATAAATCAAAACATTTGATTTCAAAATCAAAGTATCATTTCTAATTTGTACACGCGATAAATAAAAGCTGTATTAGCGATTTTAAAAATGCTAAAAATCTGATTCATTAAATATTATTACATGAGTTCAATTTACGTCAAGAAAAGGTCCGAAAGTTGAGTTGTATAGCACATAATTATGGTAAACTTTGATTGTCTCACTGGTGCGAATTATTTTTTTGACGCGAGGCAGCGGTCCAAAAATTCATTCGCGGAGAACTTGCTTTGCGAATGATTACCTCCATGATTTAATATTTTAAATGTTCACGACGAATCAATCTTTTTTTTGTTTACTTTTATGAATAGAGAATTTGAACTGCGAATCTTTCGACTGAAGTTATTGCAGAATATATACATAATTGAACGCAAGTCATCTCTCAAATATTAATTTATTTTGAACGATCTTTCTTAAAATGTAACTTTTATGCAGTTTATTCGAAAAAATAATTTTGAATAAAAATGGCCGCTTGGCATATGAAAAAGCGATGCGGCATCCCGGAACTGTTGAGGACAGTCACATGACTTACAGTTTTATTATAGAGATAATAAAAATAATTAAATATAATAAATATAATTAAATAATAAAAATAAATGTCTCTTGTTAACCATGACGTAATTTTCGACTTAAAATTTTCCTTTATGTACTGTTATCCGCTCTCCATGTATCAATGAAAAATATTTCGACGTTTGAAGATGCGTATATCGTTATAAAGTATAGAAGAAAAAATTTCTTTTAAGCGCTGTAATATCGTTTTAAATTAAATATGACGTAATTTTCACCAACAAATACCTTTCGCACGTAATAATTTAATTATTTTAAAGTTTTCTTTCTTTTTTTCAAGATTTACGTGATGGAAATGTTATTATTCGAGCTTCTGAACAGGAGATAAAAAACGTTTATCTCAAAATATGAATTAAATCTCTATCCAGATAACGAAATTTGAAGGAAAAAAAAAAAAAAAAAACTAAAAAAAAAAAAAAAAATAGGCCAGTTTACAAAATGATTGGACTTGATTGCACACCACAATCTAAACAAGTAATATGCCTACAAAAGATACTTAAATTGCTATGCATAGGTTTTGATTTTATAAAACTTATAAACTATCTTGATCGATTTCAACATCGAATAGCGCTTAAAATATTTTTTTCGATTTAAAAACTGTCTGCGTTAGCGTGTTTATCATTCATTTCTGGAAATGTTATTAATCGAGCTTCTGAACAGGGGATAAAAAACACTTATCTCAAAATATGAATTAAATCTCTATTCATATAACGAAATTTGAAAAAAAAAAAGGTTACTACCAGTTTTCATGTTTTTATATGCAATAGTTTTTGCAGTATAAGCCGAAAAAGTGAAAAGGACACAATAGATTCAATACCGACAGCAACAGCAGTGTTAACTCTTTTTTCCCCCTTTAGAATAGAGAGATAATTATTAATATGTTTATCAGTATATGTTTAATAACCTTTTATGCATTGAAATATTTTTAAATGATGCAGGGATCTAGAATGTAAGCAGTACGTATGGAAAAGTTTGTGCCGGTGAAAATGATTTACCTTGAGTTTGAACTACACCTTTTCATTAATAAAACTAAAAAAATAAGTAAATAAATAAATAAAATACTATGATTGTAGGAAAGTTTTTTTTATTCCAAAGGTTAGAGCCTCAAGTGATTATTTTATCGTGATTACATGTCTCCGATTACTTCATTTTCAAGTTCAACTACAAATTAGATGAACGAAATTTAATATATTTCAATAACGTGAAAAGTTAAAATTAATAGAAATAGTATTTTGGTAACTGTAGTTTAAACTCATAATTGTTTTTAGTGTTAGAGTAGCCAATGTAAGTTGATTTTTTACTGCAATTATTTTTGTAGGTTTATTATGAGTTTATTTAGCAGTTTCTTATTAAAATTCTTTTATTCCGTCGAATTTCGACAATCCGACTCCGCAATCTTTAAAAATACACAAGTGTGGGTTTATTTATTTTATTTTAATAGCATTTTAGTTTTATACTATTTTGTATTACATAAAATTATTATTATGTTTTTTTTTTTTTTTTTTTTTTTTTTTTTGAAACATTGCTTGATTAGTTTTCAACTACAATACCAAATTCATGACCTTCAATTTTATTTTATTTTCATTATTTCCTTCAATTGGGAATTTATCACAAGGTAAGAAAAAAAGTTAAATGATTCAACATTTTAAACAATATACAACAACGTTTGAATTAATGAATCATTTTATTGATTCGATTACTAACTATTTTATTTGTGGTTTGAATGTATCAGAATTTAAACTACATATACTTTTTATTATTGTATCGAGCAGCGATACTTAATGCATTAGTCAGTTTGACCTACGGCCCTGGCCTAGTCAGAGACCCTAATTGAAAATATTAGAAACTGAATTATGTATATATTTTTTTTAATTTCAAAATTATTATTATTATTATTAATTATTATTTTAGACAATTTAAAATATAAAAAATAATTTATTTAGCCTCTAAAATGAATAAACATCCATTACAAATCATAGACGATATTTCGTTAATTTGATCGGAAGACTTTTCAACACTTTCTAACATAGTTGAAAAGTGTTTATGAATTCGGTTTGTCTGTCTGCCTGTCCACTCTCTAACTCACGTAAATATACTCGCATTTGTCATGCAGTTTATAATATCTTAATGAGATTTACTATGCCATGTTCGATATTGAAAATGAAGTAAGTAGCGTTTACAGTTTATTTACTCTCAAAACGATGGACATTCAAAACAATTCCGTTACATTATAGTCTATGGGGAAATATCGTTTACGGTGAATTTTAATGATATTATACTATTTCAAACATATTTAAATTGATATATATCATTGAAGCTTACTAAATACAAGAGGCTTGCTACAGAATATGGTGTGCATGGCATTCGTCGTTTCTTTACACTAAGAATTCGCGATAGTGTATTACCTGAAAACAATATTTGCTGAAAGTGCGTTTTAAGTTGTGGCACGCTTTTAAATTAAACTGATTTTTTGCTTATTACTTGATGCGTATAAATTCTATTGATGGTATACAGAGCAGCGCGAAAGATCTCGAATACATTTCCGTTAACTGACAGAAATTGCTGAAGGATATTTACAACTGTGCAAGAGTTTCTTAACTGAACTAAATTTTAAAATTCTATGTAGTATATATAAAAATCTATAGTCTATAGCTCATACACTGCAAAAAAAAAAAAAAAAAAAATCAGATGTTTTTCCGATTGATGGTGATTTCTGAAACTGGGTTTTCAAATGTTTTATGAGTTTTGCAAATTGTTTACTTAGACACCATCTTGCACCTTATTAAATGGTGAAGCTTTGTTAAAGTATTCTGGACGTGCTGGAAAGTGTTTCATAATCTATGCTTGAGGCATGATTTTTTTTTCTTGTTTATATATATCGTATTTCCCTGTGTATATAACGTATCTCAAAATATAACTCCTTTTTTTTTTGGAAAAAATCATGAAAGTAAAAGAATGACAATACGGAATTTAAAAATAAATATATTGTTTGTAAAGACAATTTCTGTTATATGTGAATTATTCTTTAAAAATTGTTTCATGTTAGAACTGCAGTAACACATAAATATTTAATTCGTAGAATTAATCTATGAAAGTTTTCATTTCATAAAATTAAATATCATTCTTCATCATGTATAAATCACATACATGATTTTGATTACGTTTTAGTCAACGTAACAATTTTTTCTTTTTCTTTCTTTTTCATTTTTTAATAATGTATTAACAAAAGCATAGACATCAAACAAACAAGAGAAATACCAAAAGGAGAGCGCAAATTTTTCATTGTATAAAACACACTACATTTTTAAAGTGCATTTTAACCCATTTGTTCCAAGAATTATTTCTTGATATTTATTCAAATTGCTTGATTACTACCACTTTTTTAAATAGTAATGTTTGTCATATTTAATCTGTCATTAAAATAGATAAAAAATATTTCCATCAAAAATGTGGTGATAATCCACAAATCTGAATAAAATAAACACCGCCCAATTGGCACCACTTCTTGGTAGGCAATCCTGCCATTCGGATAATATGGCTTAAGAGTAAATAAAACTGTGTCGTACACACTGGAAAATACGGTATATATTTATATATGTAATGCAAACTTTCAATAGAAAAGGACTGCGATTGATAAGGATATAAAAGAGGTCATAGCGACATTCATGTACATTTTAAAGAATATTTTCGAACAGTTGTTAACTAACAATGTGCAATTAAAATTATTAAAAGAAAAACTCTAACAAGGAGAGTTAGGTAAGTGGTACACTCCGATTTTTTCATAAATTTTTTTCACTCTTTTTTCACTCATTTCGACTTTTGATTTTTTCATACTTTGGTAGTTTAAACGTACTATCTAGGTATAAGGGGCTGATATGCATAAACAAAAAAAATTATCATCGTCGATTGAATTTTGAGTATTTTAGGCCTTTTACGAGGTCACACTGAAATTTTTGTGATACGGATAAATGGTGCAAATTAAACTTACCAACTCTTCGGAATGAAAACGACGCCCATGTAATTTTTTTTAAATTAGAAAATAGCCAAAAGTCATACATGGCAAGATCAGGAGAAGGAGGGGGGGGGGGGGGTTCTATCACTTTAATGTGTTTTTGTTCAAGAAATTTGACTGTAATCTTTGCTGAATGAGAAGATGCATTATCATGGTGAAGCATGAAATCAAAATTGTACCCTTGTTTGCTCTAGGTCAGGGTCGGCGAACCTATGGCACGCGTGCCGTACCTGGCACGCCAGAGAATATTTTTGGCACGCCGTTGATTTAAGTTTTAAATCAAAATTCGGTCAAACTCCGTAAAATTATGGAATAACATTATTTTTCTTCCATGAATACACGAGCTTGACTGAAAATAGCTGTTGTTTGTTAATAAGTACTTGTCATATCATTGAATTACATGCTCAGAAACATTTGACCATTGAACTCCGCCCCCACCTTCCTTCCTCGATTTCGTTCTACCGGCGCCAGTGATTCGCATCGAAAGAGAGAAAAATGTAGCAAAAAAAAAAAAAAAAATCTGAAATTTCTGCATTATTTAACGCATGTTGATTTGCATATGAGTGTTATTTAACAATAGCTGTAATTTGTTAATTAATTTTTAGTCAGTTAAAATGACAAAAATATTAATAAAACTAATATAACATGTACTTTTTCAGATAAGTTAAGAAAAAAAAATCGGTTGTGAAAAAGTTGTAAAATGAAATGAAAACTATAACTTCAAATGTACGTTGTTACGCTGTCTATCGATAGTGAATGAACATAAAAAATGGTATTCATAAACAATTTAAAGATATTTCCAATAAATACATATCAAACAAAAGTTATTACACTTTTACTGCCCTGATAGATAACTTACGATAGTCAGTTTTAATGATTTAATTAATTAAAGAAGCAGAAATTAAGATAATAGTAAATGAAAACTCTAAAATGTTCAATATTGAATATCGAGAAATATTTTTGTTCTTTTATGTTTCGGCAACCTAGAGAAGGGACAGGGAAGAAAATTTATCTGACCGGCACAAATCTGTTATATATAAATCTCAGTGAACTCAGGGGCTAGTCATTTTATTTTTATTATTCTGATTTGCTTTTCTAGTGGTGCTTGCATCAACTCTATTATGCATGATTTTTTTTATTGTTAAACTAACTTCACTATAATCAAGGATGGTAATGTAAGAATGATGAGATCGCAACGTTAAAGTAATATTTATTAAACATGGACAATTTGGCTAAAAAACAGAAAGTGCAAGATAGTAGAGAATTTCAAACGTGGTGTACTGAGAAATATGGGATGATTAATAAAGATGATTAGGCTCTGTGCGTTTTATGTTCCGGGACAGTGCAGAACGTCATCTGTAAAAAGGCCTTATGAAACAAATCCCAAACCTATTTCTCCCAAAAGTTATGCAGAACACAAAGAATTTATTGCCAGTGCAATTAAAGAGAAAAATAAACTGTCGACATCTACGATTAAATATATCAGCAAGCATTCTCAAACTAGTGTTAGCAAGTTTCTTGGCTGCGAATGTCATTACCGTGAATGGTAAACTTTTCTGCGATGGAGAGTTTGTGAAGGAAGCCTGGTTAACATGCGCTCCATCACTTTTTGAAGATTTTGAAAATAAAGATAAAATAATTCAACGCATTAAAGATATTCTTTTATCAAGAAATTTATTCAAAGATAGAATCATAAAAATGGCAGAAAATGTAAGAAAACAACAAAGGTCAGATAGCAAGTCTTCTTCTTTCATCTCATTCTCATTAAGTAAATACGAAAGTACAGATGTAACTAAATCTACTCGTTTAGCTGTTATTGTACGATATTTTATGAAAATGACATTAAGGAGGAATTATTCTCTTTATTATCATTATCAACTACAATCAAATGTGCAAATATTTGTACAGCAGTTATGAAAAAGAAAGAAATTTGTCTAAAATGCTCAACTAACGAGGATCCCAGTATGGTGGGTAAAATAATTGTTTTTTTTTTCAGTTTATTTCAAACTCACATTGGACATATCCTTGGATTTCACTGCATCATACATCAACATGTCTTGTGTGCACAGACTGGTTTCGAATCTCTTGGTGATATTATGGCCTAAACCATAGAAATATTTAACCTCATATCGCCACAGGCTTAAAATAAACGAAAATGAACGTTTTGTTAGATTTATCTTATTTCTACAAACGATAGCTGTAAATTGATAGAAGAAACAAACATTTGTGACAACGAGTTAAATGAGAGTGATAATGAGCTCGGTGAAAAGAAACTAAAACGAAAATTCCAAGACACTGTAGCTGAATTACGTACTTTTACTTAAGAAGTTTTTAATTTTCTTCTGAAAAAAGGATATTTTATTGCAATGCTTATGAAATTAGAATATACAATTCAATCAACAAAAACCAAAGAAAAAACTGATTTATTTAACAGACTTTTTAGGTAATGTTTTTTTATATTTGCTAATTTCTTCTTATGCATTGTAATATATTTCAAAAATAATAATTTTTTATTTAATAGCAGATGTAAAATAAATATTTTGCAGATATGAATCGCAAATGATTTTTTTTCAATGTTTCTTTTCTCATTGTCTATTTTAAAATAAAAGTACCTCAATCATAAAATCGCCACTCTTCTTAAAATGTCAAAATCAACAGTTCTCAAGGGCAACACCATGTATTACCATAATTATTGCAGTCATTTGGCAAGTTGTTTCGATTTCAGTTAATAATATATATTTTTTACGATAACTATAATTATTTCTTATATATTATCTTCTTTCTATAATCATTACTATAATTAATTGGTCTTTTATTGTGACAAGTTGTTTCGGTTTGAGTCTTCAATATTATACATTATTTAATTTAATATGTATGTGGATATTACTTGAAGGTATGTTATCCATGTCTTACTCATATAATAATAAAAGTAATTTTATTCATTATTTTTATAGGTGTTTTAGGCGGGGGTGAGAGGCGGACAGGGGGGAGGGGTTGTTGGCACGCCATGGTCACTTGAAATTTTTTTTGAAAGAAATTGGCACGCGAGTGTGAAAAGGTTCGCCAACCCTGCTCTAGGTGGATGTGCAACAAGCAGATAAAACATGAAAAAAAAAAGTGTAAAAAACGAAAAAGTTTTTACTTAGTATGAACGAATTGGGGTATTACTTTTAATTTAATAGTTTATAAATACTTATGCTCTTAACTTAAACATATATCAAAATTAAAATGGTACCTTCGTTCGTTCTACGATAGAAGAAGTAAATAAAATGTAAAATAATAATAACAAAAAAAAGTTTTTTCTAGTATAAGCGAATTGGGGTACTAATTTTAATTTAATATTTTGTAAATCCTTATACTTTTAACTTAAACATATATGAAAATTGTACCTTCGTTCGCTCTATGTAGAACAAGTAGATAAACTGTGAAAAAAAAAATAATAACAAAAATTTAAAACAAACGAAAAAAAAAAGTTTTTTCTAGTATAAGCGATTGGGGTACTAATTTTAATTTAATAGTTTGTAAATCCTTATGCTCTTAACTTAAACATATATAAAAATAAAAATGGTACCTTCGTTCGCTCTACGTAGAACAAGTAGATAAAATAATAATAATAATAATAATAATAATAACAAAAATGTAAACAAAACGAAAAAAAATCTTTTTCCAGTATAAGCGAATTGGGGTACTAATTTTAATTTAATATTTTGTAAATCCTTATATTTTTAACTTAAACATATATGAAAATGGTACCTTCGTTCGCTCTATTAGATAAAATGTAAAATAATAATAATAATAATAATAATCTAAAAAACAAAAAAGGTTTTTTCTAGTATGAACCAATTGGGGTACTAATTTTAATTTAATATTTTGTAAATCTCTCTAACATAAACATATATGAAAACCAAAATGGTACTTTCTTTCGCTCTGTGTACAGCAAATAAATAAAATGTGAAAAAGTAACAAAAAATAAATAAATAAATAATAATAATAATAATAATAATAAAACCCAACTTTGACCGCCAAAAGAAAAATTAAATACTTAAAAGATCTGTTTAACAACTGCAGTGAACTTAAATATTATATAACATTGAATAGATATAATAAATAGTTTAAATGATTATAACAATAATAAAAATATTTTAGAAGGAACTTTTATGTTAACCATTAAAAAGAAATTATTTTTATAGTTCTCATTTACTCCAGCCTTTTAATGTTACCCAATGACGTGAATTAATCGATTTATCTTTAATTCGATCTTTAAGAAATTTGCTCTTATTGTAATATGTCATGTCTGACTGCAAAAACAGTTGAGTTAGCGAATGGATAATATTCTGAATTCGTTCTGTTTTAAATTACCCCTTTTCTTTAATTAGTCACCAGGGCATTGAATTTATGTATTATAAATTACTAAAGAAAAAATATTTTAAAATTTTGATTTTCTTATTTTTCTTTCTGAAAAATTCTATTTCAATCAAATGACTCTTTAAGACTGGGGAATTTTGATGAAGACATTATTAGGTGATCCTATGGAATTTCCTATGGAAAGACATTTTTATTCCTGTATAAATACATAGCCAACTTATACTTTAAATTCAAATTGAACACGCATATTTATATATTAAAATAATATTCAATTTATTGCACTCATATAAAATTACAGCAACAAGATTGTCTTAATAAAACCACTTCAAGTACAAAAGAATTTTAAGAGGAACATTATTCGAATTTCATGGATCAGTATTGTAAAAATCAGCTTTATATCTATCCATCTTGAATTTTAGAATGTAAGCACGCATATTTTGACCATGAAAATAAATAAATTATAAATTGTTTGCATCGTATGATGTGCTTCAACATTTCCCTGAGATCGAGCAATTTATTTCAAAAATTTTGAATAGTTTAGATCTAGAATGATGTCAGTTCACAAAAATCTTCCAATTTTGTTCATTATAAATTATTTTTCTCCGTGTCATCATAACTACCTGTTCTGTTGCTGGCCGATTCGAAATCACAAGGTCCTGGAAGTTGTGTTATTTGAATATCAAAAGTATTGCTGTTTTCCACACTTGAAACAAACTGAAGGGCCAGTTCATCACTTCCCGGAGAATACTGCAGCGTCTCTACAGAAAACAGAGAAAAAAGGAAAAAACAAATTAAATGCAATATATTTCATTCAAATTTAATGCAATATATTTTCCGTTTCACACTCTTTTTTGAAAATTAATTGACGGGCTATTTGTTTTGTTGGAAGCCAACCTGGGCACCGGCAAGGTGGGTGGGGGAAGGGGAAGGCCATTGAAACTCCCTGAATTTTCAAATTTAATCAAATAATTTTTTTTTAATGATTTAAAAAATAATAAAATAATATTCTTAAGTGACTTAAAATATTTGAATATTAAGAGAAAAAAGAACTAATAATTTTTTGAACGCCACCTATGGAAGACAATTTTTAAGTCTATTTTTCTTTTTGCGTTCATGTGTTTAAAAAATATCTTAAAGATAAAATATCTTTCAGAGGGTCGGAGGCCTCTGAACAAAAAAAAAAAAAAAAAAAAAAAAAAGTTTTAATTTTCCATTTTGAGAAAACTTGCTTTTTGGACTTTTATTACCACTTATTTATTACACGTTTTTTTTTTAAATGTTGATATGTTTAAAAAATACTATACACATGGGGTGGGGGTTCAGGGGAGTTGTACTCCCCCCCTCTGACGAAAAAGAGAAAAAAAAACTATTTCAATTCTCCATTAAAAAAAAGAAAGAAAGAAAGAAACAGTAGAAAGTTACTTTTGGACTTTTATTACCACTTCTTTGTTCCATTTTTGTAAAAAAAAAAAAAAAAAAAAATGTTGATATGTTTAAAAACTGTTGTTTGGGGTGTTCGGACAAAAAATTCTTAGTTTAGCTATTTCACAAGGTCTTTGGAAAACGCAGCCTCGGCAGGGAATACAGGCATACCTGTTTTAAATTATTGCCACTCTTTGCATTTCCTTTTGCTGCCGCCCATGGAAATCTTTATTTTGTAATACACTTATAACAGCACAAATAATTAAACTGATTCTATAATGAAATTATCCTAAGACTACAAAATAAATGCTTTTCATTTAAACAACAAATTAGAATGTAAAACCACTATACATGTAATACTATATATGTACAGTAATATACATGTACAATGAATAAATAAGGAAATCTCCCAGTAAAAAACTATGGAAAATTGAGCTCATTGAATTATTTACTATTTTAAGTTTAAATTTTCGGATTCATAAGTCGCAGTAGTTAAATTTCTGTATTCTGAAGTGACTCCTGTGTATTTTATTCATTCCAAACTATTCGGCAAAATTTGAGTCGAATCATGGATCCACCCGCCTTTCATTGGTACATCTTAAAATATTATTTATTGGATGAGATGGTTACTTAGCAATGTTATTACAATAAAAATTTCAATTTAAATGACTAATTAGTCATTGCAGCTTTAGTATGTACAGATAAGCATTATAATTTTGTTACTGCTTTGAAAATATGACTTTCAGAAAACATAAAAAAAAAAATAGTTGATTTATTTTCATCAATAGAATTAATATTTAAGGGAATAGTTCAGGTGTAATGCCCAAATTGTTAAATTTTTTTAGGTTTTTGGAGAGACAATTGATAAAACTTATTTTCAAACGGAAATCACCATTAGATTAAACAAGCTTTAAACAACAAATTCCATAAAAATAAAAATTAAGCTGATCAGCAGGAAGCTCATAAAGCTAAGAAAATTATTCGCAGTCTACCTTTTGACAGGTGGGCACTACCACTTGACAACGAAGGTTCTGAAACAAACAAATGTTTAAAATGTTTAAATTAAATGTAGAAATCTGGCAAACTATCCATTTTCGAAAAAAAAAATTATTAATCAATTTTAAAGCACAGATTCACACATTTTTCATTTAGTTCGTTCCATAGAGGAAGTCGATAACTGAATTTCTAACTTTCCCACAGTGACCATCAGTTCAAACATCATTTCGAGAAAAACGCATTTAAAAGTTTTGGAAGACCTTTGGAGGGCGCCACAAACAAAAGCATATAGATACACGTTTTATTATTATTATTATTATTATTATTATTGAGCAGAGTTGGAAAAGGAAAAAAAACGTAGAATTTTTTAGGCTAAAAAAGGCCCTATAGCCTATACTACTGTCAGTCAACCCTCCTTCCCCTTTAAGAAATTTGACAGTAAATAAATAATAATTTTCTCAGAACTTCACGGAATGAACACGTGTGCCCCGTGTTACTAAATTTTTCTGTATTGGCAATAGCGATCATTGACTCGAGAGTAAAATCTTGGAATCATTTCGTACCCACAAACAGAAACACCGGAAGTAAAATCAATCCGCATATCGGAAACAAGTTCAAAAGAGCAGTTCACCCTGAACTTCGGATAACTGGAAAAAAGAAAGTTTTAAAAAGAAAGTGAACTCATCCACATCTTCACTGGGCGAGATTTTTCCAGAAATATACGATCAACAAATTTTACAACTTCTTTCATGTCTTTCCGGACTGCTGAAGCATGACTACAACAAACCGAGTTATGATAACTTTTACTCCGTGGAATAGAAAAACACAAGGCTTGACTTTTCGATTAGAGATGACACGGCACGAGGCAAAAACCTGGCAGCAGTGCGAGAACAAGATGGAAACAGATTCTCCAGTAAACGGAACTGGGTTGGTGTGTCAAGGAGAAGCAAGATACTTATACGGAAAAAGTTAATCATGCACGAATTAATAACATAAGATTATTATTGCAAAAGTTAGATGTAATTGACAGCAATAAATATTTTAACATTCAATTCAATAAGCTGCCAGGAAAATTAGTATTTTATCATTTGTTTTATTTATCTTGTATAACGATCATTATGAAAAAACAAACAGCAATACTATTGTAAAGGTTAATGAAACAGGAGTTATGCCAAGAGAGTTGAAGATTTTCGTTGGACCTAAATAATCCTGCATTCTAACGTGGGTATTATCTGAGAACTTCTTAATATTGCTATTTTATTTATAACAGATATTAAATAACCACATTTCCAGCAAGAACAAACGTATGTAATGGGCTAGCTCTCACATTGTATAGATGTTTATAAAACATGCTTAATCATCATTGAGCCAAAATCAATACAATTTTCTTCTAAATATAGTTATTTTACTATAGAGAGAAGATTATTTCCCACAGTTTTATTAATTTTCACAAAAGTACACAAGGTAAAAACTGTAGATTGTGTAGTATCTTAGTAAAAGTATTTCCTAGAAAGTTAAGAATATAATTTTCCTAGCAGAATAGACTTACTGGAAGCTAAATAGTGAAAAACTGAGTTAAAAAAGTGTAACTATCATGCATTAACGAAAATGAAAAGCAAACAAACATGCAGTCCAACATAGTCCCAAGATCAAATGTATGTATAGTTTAAGGTCGAAACGTTGTTTTACTGTAAATAATATTATGCAAATTTTAATTAATTTCACCATAGTATTGTAAATACTAGTAATAACAAAATAGTTGGAAGTAAATAGAGAAATAAATTGATGAAAAATAATTTTCTTATTCAATAATTGATAACTTATTACAAAAATATAGAAAAAAAAAAGAAAAAAATATATATAAATGCATAAATATATAAAATATATTAAAAATGCAAAAATAATTCATGAGCTAAAAGGGAAAAATATAATTTACAATACAGTTTAATGAAAACGAGAAATTAAATAAGTCTCTTTAAAAAAATTATTTGTAGTTTTACATCTAGATTAATAAAAGCGTGGGCTGTCTAAAAATGAATCTAATTATGCGTAAATTTCGCAATTTTTCTATTTCTAAGAAAAAGTTATTTTGTTAAAAGAAATTTAAAACTCAAGGGAATAAAAATTACTTTTTGGTGAAAGTTGCATATGTGTGGGCCATGATAAAATCGATAAAACTTAATTATTTTTTTATAAGAATGCTTAAAATGTTTTTTAAAAATCTTCTCACCTAATTCAGTTTTGTCGCAAAATCTAAATAAATGAATTGCATGAAATATAATAATTTTGATCTGCTTGCCTTGGTGAAATAACTGCGGCACATCAAAAGTAACGCAAATCAATTTTATGTAATTAGTAATTATTTATACGTTATTATCAAGGCAGCTCGACCTTTTTATTGGTCGTGATTATAAAATTTGTAAATGAATTTTATGAAAAGTATTATTATTTTCTCTATTAAACTATTTAAAGTATTTTTCGCTTCTTACTTCATTAATTTTCAAACATTTTTAATAAAGTTTAAGTTATAAATAAATTCTGTTTCCTTTTATTTCTTCGCATTTTTTTAATTACTATGTAATATATACATAAAGGTATTTACCTTGCAAAAAGGAGTGATGCCTCATCAAAAACAACTCGTTGTAAATGGCCTTAAAATTAAAACATCAGCCATAAAAAAGAAGTAATATATCCCATGCGAGTGCCGTTTGAAAATCTGTCGCTATTCATAATTGTTGTAAATGCCTTGGAGTATGGTACAGTATATAAAAACTGCTTGACGACCTGCAGTCATGTGTAAGTTGTAAAAGTTTTAGATAATTGACATAATCATGTGTTTTAAACGCCTAGAATTTTTCTTTTAACCTATTCGGGTCGGACATCCTATTAATAGGACATGTCTCTTCATTGATTATAATTTAGTTTTAACAACTTTTTTTGTTATTAGCTGCAGCATGTAATAATTATAGTGTATGTCTATGCATTTCTTATTATGACTTCATTTATATTTTAGTATTTAGTAGTAATACAACAGCAACAACAACAAAGGATCGCTTAAATCTCTTTGCGCCGTTGATGATTCTTTTATTTCAAACATATGTTAACCTCTTTAAATTTAAAATAGAGGCTAATTTCCCAAACGAAAAATTTATGATAAAAAATAAAGAAATACTAGAAAGTTGTTATGTCTGTTTAATCCTATTGTAGTACGGCATTTTCCAAACGTCTCCCAAAATTATTCCTTAGACTATTGTTATATTCCAAGGACACTTAGTACACAAAATAATTCTGTTCGTAAATGACATATTCGGTAATTTTCCGTGAACCTTAAATCTTGCGATTTGGATAGTTGCTTTTAATATTTTAACGTAACAATAATCCCCCCCCCCCCCACCTAAAAAAAATTGGACCCGAAAAGGTTAAAATGAATTGTACGAAGAGAATCTATAAATAAAACATAAAACGCTCTAAACTGATACACGAAATCGGATGTAACCGATAACCGTCGTAAACACTCATTGTGGAAATTGTATTTTTAATGATTTCTAATCATTTACTGCTTCATCATTAGTAAATTTAAAAATGCAACTAAACAGAGTAGGCATCATACAAACAGTTAACCTACAAAACATGCAGTCATATTCATATCATATGGACGCACATACTGTGCACGTGCATGCAGGTCGCCAAACATAGTTTTCATATAGTGTATCACACTCCGAGACATTTGCAACAATTATGAAGTGTGATATAATTTTACACAGTACTCACATGAGATGCCCCTTCTTTTTATGGCTGCCGTTTTAAAGTCTTGGCGGAACCATTTACAACGAGGTTTTTTTTTTTTTTTTTTTTAAATCAAAAACCAAGTTGATCAAACAACGGTTCCAAAAAACAACGAGTTGTTTTTTGAAATCAATGAATAATTTACAAGTTCGTATAACAAAAATCACCAAATTTGTTATTTAAAGGTAAAAAGTAATTATATTTTACATTAATTGTTATATATATATATATATATATATATATATATATATATATATATATATATATATATATATATATATATATATATATATAGAGAGAGAGAGAGAGAGAGAGAGAGAGAAATAAAAGTCATTGTCCTTCAAGGGATTTTTTTTTTATTTTTTAGATTACACAGAAGCTTCGGAGAATTCAAAAGTTTAAAACGGGAGACTTACTCCTACTTCCACCAAGCTTTCCACATAATCGTTGTCCATCGGGTAGTTGCAAATAATTTGTTTCACAACCTGCACTAGGAGTTAGATCAAAGCTTGAGAAGTCCAATTGAACGACGCAAGCTTGGTCTTCAGACTTTTTTATCTTGAAAGTACATTGATCTGTCGATCCACTGTCATCCATAGGATAGGTGATACGACCAGCCCTTCCATTGATTATGACATTGCACGGAGGAGGAGCTTGCATAGACTCTGTAAATATACAATTTAATTAAACTAAATTATGTAGAATTATTGATATGCAGAACATACAATACTGAATTTAGGAGATTAAGGGATTATAAGTGTATATTACGCAAAAAAAGTATGAAAATAATGAGAAATAGGCATTGGAACATTTTAAACTTTCTACTTGGTAATTCCCCCCCCCCCCCCCATTTTTTTTCTTTGGTAATCAGGTAATCTTTTTTGAGTACCATATATATATATATATATATATATATATATATATATATATTCTAGCTTTCGTCCGCAGCTCCGCTCACGTAGAATGTAAGTTTTGCAATTCGAAACACAAATTTTACATATAATTTTTACTTTTTTTTTTTTGTATAATTTATCTAACTACTAGCTGTTACCCGTGACTTCGTTCACGTAACATTAAAAGAAAAATAAACGTACTAATCAAGCAAAATATTTCACTCCCGACAATTAAAAACGTAAATAATTAACTAACTCTTTATCACATTTCATAGAAGAAAATACGATATTTCTTTGTTATAGGGGCCTTG
Organism: Maratus michaelseni; assembly: GCA_963931845.1. Lineage (NCBI taxonomy): Eukaryota > Metazoa > Arthropoda > Arachnida > Araneae > Salticidae > Maratus > Maratus michaelseni. The sequence continues at coordinate 157,510,430 of OZ007594.1, read as the reverse complement.
ACATAAATCAGTTTAAAAAGGGTAAAATTTTGTGCCAAATAACCGCGAAAAGGAAACTGCAACCAATGGAAAAAAGACGGCCAAATAAAATCGTGTAAATCGACAAAATGGGTAAAAAGAAATATCAATTTTACCTGATAAACCATTTTACTTGTAACGACTTTGAGAAACGTTTTAAGAGCCATCATTTAAAAATAAATCATTGGAAATAGTATATGTTTTTCTTTAAATTCAATTCTTGTGAATAGGGTTGGGTTGGGTTGATTATTGACGGCCAATTATCTACACTTTAGATATAGGCCCGGGGGGAGTGCCCTTCGTGGGGGTCTTTCTAAGGGAACCTAAACCGTATTTACACATGGATAAATCCACGGCTCGAAGAAAACCACGAAAACTCCGAACGATTAGGCCAACGGGCGCGATTGGGATTGAACCCAGCCCCTCCCGTCTACCAGCTTCGAGAGCAGAACCTCTCAGCCACTGGTGGGGCTCTTGTGAATTGGGAGGAATAATTCTACACCTAAATGCAAGGAGCTTCAATTGCAAAGCTTTTTGCAGCCCAAAATTACATGCAAACGTAATACTTAAATTGCAAAGCTTTTTGCAACCCAAAATTATATGTAAACATTACTTTTGCATGTAATTTTCATTGCAAATTAACATTTATTACGGTTCAAATTAAAATTAATTTGGGTGCAAATTACATGTAAATGTTACGTTTGCATGTAATTTGGGGTTGCAAAAAGCTTTGCAATTGCAAGTGTTACGTTTGCATGTAACAGCAAATTTGTATCCTTGGTTTAATCTGTAGCTGAAACAAATCTTGATTTCTTGACAATATGCTGACAGGCAATTTTTCTCTGCAGAATAAATTGATTCATAAAGTTTGAATATGTGGAGATATGTTTTTATTTTTCGGAAATTTTACTGTAATCAAGATTTTTTTTCACCAACTATTCAAATTGAAAATAAAATAATTTTTTTCAGTTTTAATGAGAAAATGGCATAAAAATATATTAATCCGTTTTATTTCTCCTTTTTTATCCACAAAAATGGAGTAATTTAAGTACCATTTTTGAGGAATTTCGTTAAAATTTACAAAAAAAAAATATTAATATCTCGGAATCTAATTCAAAATTTTAAATTCTCAGAATTTATATGACATCCTCGAATCAATGATAACCGGTGTTAAGTAAATCGCGTTGCATTAAGAGGTGTAGTTGCGAATACACACAGTCAGATTTTAACTTAATAGACTTGTGTTCAATTTTCTTTTCCTAATAATCCTTACTGATGCTTGTATTATTAATCACAGACTTCAGAGAATAAATAGAGATGAAATGTTCATGTTTGGCGTGATGCTGAAAATACAACCCTACAGTCGGCCCAAACAACTGGCGGCTTGCTTTGAAAACCACTCCCCGTCCAATGAATCCAGTCATTGTTCCACGTGCAGCCTCATTCCATCCAATGAAGTCAGCCCTTGGGCCTAATGATTTGAGCGATAACCGGCTTCATATTGCAAGCCGATTTTACGGTTCATTACCTCTCTATTCTTTCACTGTACTCAGTGATTGTTAATGTATGAAATTTATACACGCTCCCTTTGAAACATATTTTTAAAATCCCGTTTTATCATGACGTCACTTTGATCCCAGAGAAATCTCTTTTCAATGATATAATTCTTGTTAATTTTCTTTTCCTGGCAATAATGAAGTGAATTTTAGCAGAAAACTCACATCTGTTTGTAACTGATATTCAAGCTTATTATTAATCAGTATAAAAAAAAAAAAAATATTTCAGTTATTCATCTTAAATATGACGTCCATTATGTATATACTTTTATTATACACTGATAGTCATGTTCTTTGTAATATTACGAATATTTGAAAATACATGTTTTATTTATGACGTCATATTTGTTCAAGCCAAGAAGGATCCTTTTCATAGTTCCGTGGTTCAAGCGAAATCTTTTTCTTAATAATATAATTATTGTTAATTCTTCTTTCTAATTATAACGCAGTTTTTGACAGAAAAAGATCTTTTTAATGTAACCAATATTCATACTTCATGTATATTAACAAATACTCCATATTGTTGTTTCAAATATCACAGAAATTCATCTTCTTTTGAATTATTTTCATTTTTCACGTGAAAATTGCTCAATTGAAACTTAATTGTTGAGGAAACAATATTTCCCGCAATTTTATTTATTGGCAACGATCAAAGCCCTAGCAACGATAAAGTACAATGGTTAAATTTTATCTAAAAATGTCCATTGATTCTCTATGAAAATAATCAAATTTTGAATTATTAAGAAAATTATTTGAATAAAATAAACAAAAACTAGTCTATGTTCATTTCCGGGTTATAATCCACCTATATGCAAAGATACAGGGCCATTATTTTCTCCATTTTGAGGCTAGCTTCAGCCTAACTTTTGCACACAATCGGATTTATAATATTACTAGCTGTTACCCGTGACTTCGTTCACGTATCATTCAAAGAAGAATAAATACATTAATTAAGCAAAATATTTCATTTCCGATAATTAGAAACGTAAATAATTAACTAACTCTTTATCACATTCCATAGGAGACAATACAGTATTTCTTTGTTATAGAGGCTTTGACATAACTAAGTTTTAAAAAAGTGAAATTTTGTGACAAATACTCACGAAAAAGAAACTGTAACCAATGAAAAAAGGCGGGCCAAACAAAATCGTGGAAATCGGCGAATTGTGTAAAAACATATGTCAAGTTTACCTGGTAAACCATTTTACTTTTAACGCCTTTGTGAAACGTTTTAATAGCCATCCTCAAAGATAATGGAAATAGTATATTCTTTTTCATTAAATTAAATTCTTGTGAATAGGGAGCAATATAATTGTAGACCTAAATGCAAGGAGCTTAAATTTGCCTCCTTGATTTAATCTATAACTACAGCGCCTATATTCTAGGCGCTGTACTATAACTGAAAAAAAAAAATCTATTTCTAAATGAAAATATGTTGACAGACGATATTTGTTCTCCAGAATAAATTGACTCATGAAGTTTGAATATGCGAAAATACGTTTTTATTTTTAAAAAATTTTACTGTAATCAAGATTTTTTTTTCTTTCACCATCTATTCAAATTGAAATCTTTTATTCAGTTTTAATGAGAAAAAATATATTATTTCGTTTTATTTCTTCTTTTTTATCCACAAAATTGGAATAATTTAGTTGCCATTTTTTTAGAGAAACTTCGTTAAATTTACAAAAAAAAAAAAAAAAAATAATAATAATAATATTCATATATCTCCGAATTTAAATCATTTTTTTAAATTCTGAGAGTTTATGACATCCTCTGCGAAATACAAACAGGCGGTCAGATTTTAATATAATAGATTCGTAATTATTTTTATTTTCCTAATAATCATGGTGTGGTTTTTGGCAAAAAACTCTCATCTGTATGTAACTAATATTCATGCATAATAATCGGTATAGCTAAAAAAAATATTTAAATTTTTCGTTTTAATTATGGCGTGAAACTCATCTACTTTCTAAACTTACCGATTCTTGTATTATTAATGTAATGAATTGATTCACGCTCCTTCTAAAACACACTTGAAAATTCCCGTTTTTCTTTTCAAATATGACGTCATTTTTTTGTCAGAGAAATCTCTTTTAAATGGCACAATTCTTGTTAATTTTCTTTTTCTGGCAATCAAGACTTAAATTTTAGCGGAAAACTCACATTTGTGTGTAACTGGTATTCAAGCTAATTATTAATCAGTATCGATAAAAAATATTTCAGTTTTTCATCTTAAATATTACGCCCATTATCTATTTACTTTCATTATACATTGATATTCATGCTCCTTGTATTATTACGAATATTTGAAATTACATGTTTTATTTATGATGTCATATTTGTCCAAGCCGAGGAGGATCCTTCTCATAGTTCCATGGTCCAAGCGAAATCTATTTTTTTAATAATATAATTATAGTTGCACTTTTCCTTCTAATTATAACGCAGTTTTTGACAGAAAAATATCTTTTTATTTTAACCGATATTCATACTTCATGTATAATAACAAATACTCCATATTTTTGTTTCAAATATCACGGAAATTCACCTTCTTTTGAATTTTTTTAATTTTCAGTTTTCACGTGAAAATCGTTCAATTGAAAATTAGTTGTTGGGGAAAAATTATTTTTCCGTGTTTTTATTTATTGGCAACGATCAAAGCCCTAGCAACGATAAAGTAAAATGGTTAAATTGTATGGAAAAATGTCCATTTATTCTCTATGAAAATAATGAAATTTTTAATTATTAAAGAAAATATTTGAATAAAATAAATAAAACCCAGCCTATGTTCAAATGAGGATTATAATCAACCTATATGCAAAAATACAGGATCATTAAATGCTCCATTTTGACGCTGGCTTCAGCCTAACATTTGCACACAATCGGATTTATAATATTATTAGGATTAGGATTAGCACAACTCTCATCAAAATGCGTAAAAGAAAAAAAAAAAAAAACTTACTGACAATGTGTTTTATAAAAATCCCTTTCACAGGACCTGAATTATAAGCATTCTGTACGAAATTTTCATCTTCATTTTATATGTATAGTATACAGAATTTTCGCTTATAGCTCTGTAACTAAGCAACGTAGAACAATTTGTTATGAACTAAAATGTTCCCCCCAAAATTACATAACTGACAATATAAGTCTCATAAAAATCGGTTTCTCAGAACGTGAGTTATAAGCGTTCAGAATGAAGTTTCCATTTCCATTTTATATATATAATAGATACCACTCAACATGATCTACAACTTACAATTTATGAAATCCAACATATCAAGACAACAGGGCTCCATATGGTCCTCTTTTTGAATACCAGTTTCTTCTAAGAAAAACTTTAGTGTTTGGTTTCTGTTAGGATTGTCTGGTTTAAATCAGTTTTTTTAACATCGACATTTAGAGGCTGAATAAGGATCAAATTCTTCCTTCATGTTAAAATAAAAATCATCATTCATGTCAGATTAAACATTACATTTTCATAACGTTAAATAAAACTTTTATAAATTGAAAATACTATTACTTATGATAGTAAATTCAATACTGCATTAAAATATTATCTATCCATAGTGCATACACAAAAAATACTGATACCTATAAAACTGTTTTAACCGAACTATTTTGACCGATTTCGAAATTAAATAGCGCTTAAAATAAGTCTTAGATTTAAAAACTTCCGACTTCAGCGTGTTTAACATACATTTATATGAAACTCATACTTTTCACTATAAAACTACCAGTTTTCATATTCTTATATGCAATATTTTGTTTAATATAAGCGGAGAAAGAGCCTCGGTCACAATAAATTCAATTGCGACAGCGAAAGCAGCAGTTACTTTTAGAATAGAGGAAAAAAATTGATTTAATTAAATAAGAATATGTGAACGAAAATATATTGGGTAAGTACAAAAGAAATTATGATTAAAAAAAAATGTTTCGTGGTTTTAAAGCAACTAAAAGTATACAAACACATCTTAAATTGAACACACTATAAAAATGCTTTACATAACTATGTTAACTATTAAAAAAATATATTAATATATATATATATTCTGAGATCCATATTATTTCTAAGTTTATTAAAATCAGATTGCTTTGTTGTCCTTTTTTGATATTTTGCACTCTATTCTACACATTTTTGCACTCTATTCTACGCATTTTTGCACTCTATTCTACGCATTTTTGCACTCTATTCTACACATTTTTACACGAACAGATTTTAAATTTGTCTGTTTTAAAATACAAGAATAATGTTTTATAGAACATTGTGTTTAATAAACCATAAGTTTATTACTTTTTTACTTTACACCGATTATTCTAAAATAATATCTCATTTCACATATCTCGTTCTGCATAATTTTTCAAATAAAGAAAGAATATGTTTCATGATTATCTATAATACATATTTTTTCTATAACATCGTCCGCATCTTAAAATAATATAGAATCTTTTTCATAACTTATAGCATAAGTTATAATAGAAGATATTTAAAGCAATTTCTGATACATACCATGTGTCACAACGCTTGTGGTTTTTTTGCAAGAAAATGGCAGCTGTTTAATTTCAATAGAAAATCCTCTTTTCTGATGAAATGTACTTTGAAACTTGAATACAAGGAGATCAGAATTGTTAGGAAAATATACGAACTCTGCAAAATAAAAATAAAATATTTAAAAATATATATATATTAGTAAATATAAATATAATTATGTTGCTGATTCTTTGTTATTAAACAGTCCGTGACAAAATGATAATGAGACATATATATAGGATTTTAAAGAATTTATTTTCCCTCAAAGTTTTTGTTAGATGTTTGTATTATGAATCTATAATAATACTAGCTGCGTAACCCGTTGTGTTGCATTTAAATTCCACGAGGTCATTCTATTGTTTAGGTGGGGGGGGGGGGGGGTTATAGTTTTGTTATACATTTCAAAGCTTTTAGCACTAACAGTTCCAAATAAATCGTAATTTAGAAAGTGTGTAGAACGTTTTCTTAGCTCATTTTGCCTTTTTAAATTTCGATATTTTTAGAGAAGCCGTTCTTTCGAAACATTTACATCTTAAAAGTAACTACCATTCCAAATTTCAAGTTTTTAGCTCCAATAGAGTCACAGAAAGCGCAATTTTAGAACGTTCTTTGTTCCTGCACCCTTTTACAATCTGAAACTTTTAGAAATTGAGGGGGTTGGAGCAGGGCTGTCTCAATATACCAAGATGGTTATATCAAGATGGCCTTGGTTGGAGCAAGAGAGTACTAAGCCACATTTTTGAACTTCTGAAATATTTCAATTTGAAAATTTGATAAAATACTCAAATCAAGATATGCAACATAAAGATTTTTCGCCAATGCCTTAGTAACATTTGAGATGTTCTGAGTAACAATATGGCATTACTTTAGTGATATTACTATTACGTTTTTTGTAAATTAGCTATTTTCATTGGGAGCATAAACATCTGGGGCCAAAACGAAACCTGGGACATATGCTGCCATAAAGTGACTTTAGAAACAAATTATATCTAGGATATTTTAATTTACAATACTAAGCAACATATTACAGTGTTAGATTTATTTCATAAAAAATGTGGCACTTTCTTGCCCCGACCCCCTCAATTGTTCTGTTGCGAGTATTTACGTCTTAAAAGTAACAGTCATGTCAAGTTTCACGTTTCTAGTCTTAACAGTTCAAAATTAATCGCCCTATAGAACGTTTTTAGAAAATTTCCACCCATTTCTCCCTTTCAATATTCGATTTTTATAGAAACCGTTCTTAACAAGCATTTACATCTTATAAGTAATCACCCTGCCAAATTTCAAGTTTCTAACCCCAATAGTATTACAGAAATTAGAATGTGTTTTGTTCTTGCACCCTTTTAACTTTCGGTTTTTTAGCTCACAGGCTATCAAAGCCTGAGAGTTTATGTGCCCGCCGGTTCTGTATGTACGTACGTATGTATGTACGTAACGCGATAACTCTTGATAGAACTAACCGTTTTACTTTAAATTTTGTTTATAGGTTCCTTGTGATAAGGCGCTTCCCTGATTAGTTTTGGAGGTTCATTGGTTAAGCATAAAGGGGGGAAATGGGGGGCTAACCCCCCATAATTTAGATAAATAGGTTTTTCATGCAGAATTATCCCATTTTCTTCAAATTTTGTATATAGGTTCATTTTGATAATGCGCTTCTGTCAATAGTTTTGGGGGTTCATTGGTAAAGTATAAAGGGGGAAAGGGGGGATAACCCCCCCTCTAATTTAGATAAATGAGTTTTTATGCAGAATTGTTCGATTTTCTTCAAATTTTGTATATAGGTTCATTGTGATAATGCGCTTCTCTGAAGAGTTTTGGGGGTTCATTGGTTAAGTATAAAGGGGGTAAGGGGGTCTAATCCCCCCTTAATTTAGATAAATGGGTTTTTCATGCAGAATTATCCGATTTTCTTCAAATTTTGTATACAGGTTAATGGTGATAAAGCGTTTTCCTGATTGGTTTTGGGGATTCATTTTTTAAGTATAAAGGGGGTAACGGGGGTAATGGCTGCCCCCCCCCCCCCTTAATTTATATAACTGCGATTTTCATGCAGAATTATGCAATTTTCTTAAAATTTTGTATATAGGTTCATTGTGATAAGGCGCTTTCCTGATTAGTTTAGGGGGTTCTTTGGTTAATTATAAAGAGGGTAAAGGGGGGGGGGGCTTATCCTCCCCCCTTAATTTAGATGAATGTGTTTTTCATGGAGAATTATCCGATTTTCTTCAAATTTTGTATATAGGCTCATTGTGGTAAGGAGCTTCCCTGGTTAGTCTTGGGGTTCATTGGTTAAGTATAAAGGGGGATACGGGGGGGGGGTAATCCCCCTTAATTTAGATAAATGGGTTTTTCATGCAGAATTATCCGATTTGCTTCGAATTTAGTTATATGTTCATTGTAATAAAGGGCTTCCCTGATTAGGTTTGGGGCTCAGTTGTTAACTATAAGGGGGTGGGGGAACGGGGGGATCATCCCCCCTTAATATATTGTCAATTTCTTTATTTTTTGAGGGGCTTATTTCAAATTCTTTGAAATAAGTGTATAATATACAATTAGTGTGAATAGCTTGTGAGCTCAATGCCCTCAGTTTAACTGGGCAGTTTTCTTTTTTATTAAAAAATGTTTTGTGCAAGCATTTACGTCTTAAAAGTAACAGCCATGGCAAATTTCAAGTTCCTATCCTTAACAGTTTCAAACAAATTGTAATTTAGAGTGCTTTTAGAAACGTTTTTCGCTCATTTTATTCTTTTAAATTAAAAAAAAAAATCGTTTTATAGCAAGAATTTACATCTTAAAAGTAACCCCACACCAAATTTTAAGTTTCTAGCCCCAACAATATCACAGAAATCACAATTTTAGAACGTTTTTTGCTCCTCCACTCTTTGAAGTGTTGTACCGACATAAAATTTATAACCTGTGTTGGAGCAGAAATGATTACTAGCATTTTGCCACCATTAATTTGGAAATCGGCTGGGTTTTTCCAGATATTACCCCCTAGAAATAAACACACAAACGTTACTTCTGTGTGACATTAGTATAGATATAGATTATAAAGAAGAAACTTTTGTTTGTTTGTTTGTTAGGAGGATATCTCTGGACTACCGAAGCGATTCAACACATCCTACAAGCCACTCTTTTTGTAGGATGCATTTAGCGCTTTCAAAAATAATGGTGACAAATTGACGGAGACAGTCTCTGCTCCAACATAGGCTACTTTTTATGTCGGTACCTCTTCCCCCATAAGAGGTCCAGAGCGAAAAATACTGTAAAATAACGATTTCTTTGAAACTGTTAGGGCTAAAAACTTGAAAATTGACATGGTACTTACTTTTAAGAGTTAAATTGTCACTAAGAACGGGTTTTTAAAAAATATGAAAATGTTGAGCAAAAAACTTTCTAAAATCACAATTACTCTGTAACTACTAAATAGATAAAAAAAATTCTTTCAGTGTTATAGTGGTAACTATTTCTGCTTAAACGTTAAGCAATTTTTATTTCCAGATCTTTGTCTCCAAGAAGGTGCAAGAGAGAAAAACGTTCTAAAATGTCCATTTCTTAGAAATTTTTAAGTTGTAACATAAAAGTGCTCGCACGGAACTGTTTTTAAAAAATTCGAAATTTAAAAGGATGAAATCGGCAGGAAACGCTCTAAAATCACTATTTTTCTGAAACTGTTGAAACAATTGAAAAAAATCCTTTAGCATTATAATGATGACTATTCCTACTTAATATATATATATATATATATATATATATATTTTAATTTCCGCACTTCTGCACCCAAGTAAGTGCAAGAAAGAAAAATGTTCTAAAGTTACGACTTCTTTGAGACTGTTCGGGTTAGAAACTTTAAATTTGAAATGGTGAAAACATTTAAGATGTAAATGTTAATTAAGAACAGGTTTAAAAAAAAAATCAAAAATTAAAAAGGTGGAATAAGCAAAAAATGTAATTTTTTTTAAAACCGTTTTTGTTTTACGAAAATATAAGCCTAACGCATTCAACTTATATTAGGCCTATCTTTCAAATGATCGTTTTTAATACAAACAATAATAAAATATTTACATACATTTAGATGTGTTAGTTGAACATGTCCCACAAAGTTGAACCATTTACCGTAGACCATAAATATCGATTTAGAATTATCCAAATACAAACTTAGAACATTCCAATTAAATACAAGTTTTAAAGTTTGTTTAAATAGGAGTTTTTGAGGAAGTATATTTTTACGAACGAATGCGTAAAATTCTCCTTCTCAAAACTTTTTAAAAAATTATTAAATGTAATAATTTAATTTACTGATATTGATTAATATATTTGGTGATCAGTATGGCTTGAGTTCGAATGACTGAAATTTCACAGTGTTTTGAGTTTGTGGTTTTGAAATTATAAGATTTCCAAACTCGTGTAGCATTTGAAATAAGTCAATTAGATCTGTAAGATAATGCAAATTGCGTGGAGTTATTATAAGAAATCATAGCTGGATAGACCCATTATTATTTCGAGAAAACAAAGAATCATACTAGCATTATATTTTAGATAAAATATAGTTTAAATAATGCCTAATAGAAAAAAAGAGAGAGAAACTGTCGCACTGACGCTACAAAAGCTTGATCTATATTTTCAACTACACCCCTCTACCCTCGACTTTTTCAGGAGACATGTGAGTTTAGAAATTATAAAGCTATCGTGAAAACCTTTACGAATGGGATGCGACATGCCTCTGAGGTAGTATTCTACCACTGTGGGAACGTAATTGCTTGATTATTGAGCAGTAATGACAGAAACATAAAGAATAAAAAAAGACTGTCTTATTCGCAAGTTTTAGTTGAAATTAATAAATACTGTTTCATTTTTAAGTTACCTTCATGCTGAATACCCTGTAAATAATACATTACCCCTATACTTACGTATTTCATTTTCTTATTTATATGCTTACACACATACAACTTACATACTTACATATATCTTAAAACATGTATGCCAATTTGCATACAACTTTCAATGCGTATAAAAGATACAAAACATATTTTTTTTTAAACAAAAGAAAGTAATACCGATAAATAAAGAAGCTTCCAAAATCTTGGTTCAAATAACACTTAATAAATCTATTAGGCTGTAGCAAAAGTTGGTATTTGAGAAAAGCATTTGAGCTGCATGCCACACAGAAGAAATCAATCAGTATAACAGATTCTCTCCCACACTGCATTCCATACAGAAATCAATCAGTAACAGATTCTCTCCCCAATGCAACAATGGTACAACAATGCATATATTTTTTTTCATGATCGTCATCAATACTGCTAGTGGACTACTTAATTAAAATTCAGATTGCTTTATTGCCACCGCTTTAAAAAAAAAAATAGTATAATTCCCCTTATTTTCGCATTATTCAATCTGTCATTAAATAAAGCGAATATTTACTAATTAAAAAAAAAAAAAAAAAAAAAAAATGGTGACAATCAAGCAATCGAAATTTAAAAAAAAAGTATCCCACTGGCAACACTGATCGACATGCTTTTATTATAAATAATACGACGCTATTTAAATTTATTTTAAATGCACTATTCAACTGTGTGCATTATTTGTTTAATGCACTCAAAAACTCATATATATATATATAAGGTTAGAGAGAGAATTATATAAATACAAGAGTAGCATGCCTTGGAAGGGCTCAGAAGGGAACTTACTTTTAGATCCATTTGGGAGTTCTCCGCATAATTTATAGCGCTTGTGATCATTCTGAATCTCAAAGAAATCGGCAGAACAATTCGAAAATATCATCTTTGCTACATCAAAACGTTGCATTGTTAATTTAATTTCACATATGTCTTTAGAAAACCGATGAATCGTATATTGGCACCTCGAATATCGTGGGTACTTCTCTGGGTATCCGGGTGATCGAATAACACCGAACTGCTCGTTGATATCTTGATCACAATCTGAAAAATAAATAACTAAAATTTAATAAATACCAAGTTATACTTATGAACAGAATCGTACATCTTTTCCTAAAAATTATTAAAAAGTGCCTCTAATAATGACTCCTATAAAAAAATAAGTACTTCTAATAATAAATGTCAAGCTCTAATAATAAATATAACCTTATTTCCCAGTTACCAATGATTCCGTAATGCGTTCCCTTATCTTCAGAAAATAATAGATTTCCTAGATTTAAAATTACATTTCCGAAACAAAATTTTCTTTTGCTGTCCGTAATTTTCGAAAACGTTTCCGAGTACTTTTTACAGTGTATCTCAGTTTTCTCAAACTGGTATCAACACGCAATAATATTTTTTTGGCTGCTGTCACTTCTGAAGTAAACATTTTCCTGTTTAACAGACAAATATGCTAAATTAACAGGATTAGCATTAACATTAAAATTAACATTTTTTGTTGCTCTTGCATGAACAAATTCTGTTTCGCATCTGAAAATATTCATCCGAAAAACCTATATTTCGTGTTAGTACCAGGTTAAGAAAACTGATACACAGTAAAAACAGGAAACATTTTCGAAAAGTATGGGCAGCAAAATAAACTTTTGTTTCAGAAGCAAGAGTTCAGAAGCAGTAATACGCTACCGCGCATGCGCGGTAGCGTATTACTGCTTGCACGGCAGCGTATTACTGCTTATTTTACTGTTTAATACTGTTAATTTTACGGTATAATACTGGCAGCTGGGATGCCAGTTTTATACTGTAAAATCAACAATTATTTTTTGCAGTGGAGTTGTCCTACTTTACTGACACTTCAATCCAGATATTTACGGCACTGCTCCTGGTAATATTAATTATAAGTATGATAGATGCAATTTCTATTAACATCTGACAGGTAAATTATACTATTATTAAATTTGTATAGTAAATTAGATTATTTATTTACTATAGGTTTTATTTTTCTTTTACTAAAATAGCATCTTTAATTTAGGATAGCAATTGCATATATTCATTTCTGGATACATAAAATTTCAAGGATTCTATTTTCAAATGACAAAAGCGTCTTTGCCGATGTCTCCCTGACGACACATACATAAAAAACTCAGTAGACAAACTTTATTCAAAAGTCTTTATATCTAAAGCAAAAGTATTATTTCCGTATGGAAATATAAATTTTCAAAAGTAAAGATCATGCATGTTTTGTTCTTTTACAAAAGTACCACATATTACGGGGACAATTGAATGTTCACGTGAAAACAACCACTGGCTTGGGAAAATAATACTTATTGCACTTGCAACATTTGGGATATGGAGAATCGGAAAGAGGAGCTGTATTTTGTATCCGTAAGAAAATTAACCTTATGCATTTTTAAAATTCTGAATTGATATTCACTATAAAAGTTTTCTTACGGAAAAAGTACAACAAAAATAATCCCTCTAGTAGCCTAGAATTACTAAAATAATTGAATCAATTTACTTTTCTCAGCACCTTCACATGATTTACAAACTTCTTATCATAATTAGAAAATAAGCGAAATATTTAAGTGTTTCAATAATTGAAAGAAATGTCATGAAGGTTGTACACTGAAAAAAAAAAAAAAATGTTGATTTTACAGTATAATACTGGCACGCCAGCTGCCAGTATTATACCGTAAAATTAACAGTAATAAACAGTAAAAAAAGCAGTTGTACGCTGCCGCGCATGCGTATTACTGCTTATTTTACTGTCAAAATAAGCTTATACGCATAGCATGGCAGCATATTTTATCATGTATAAGCATGGCAGCGATTTACTGCTTATTTTATTGTTTTACTGTACTTTACAAACTTTACTTATTTTACTGTAAAGCTCAGTTTCAAGCTTTTTTAACACCTCCCAATATAGATGAAAAGTGTTTATGAATTTGGTTTGTCTACCTGTCAGTCTGTCCGTGCTCTAACTTGCGTAAAATTACTCGGATTGACATGTAATTGATATATGTTATTGAGGTTTACCATGGCGTATTCGGTATTGAAAATGTAGCATCTACAGTTCGTTTACAGGGCTGTTCAAAATAATTCTGTTCCTCATGGACTATGGGGAAATTCGTTTGCTGTGTTAATACACAAATGATATTACACTATTTCAAATATATTGAAATTGATATGCATCACTGAGGCTCACTACAAGATTCTTATTTGCATAAGGGCTTAATTTGTGCCGGAGCTCAGCTCCGGTGCTTCTCTGTTTTTAGTAAATATTTAAATTTTGACCACAATTCACCGGAGCTCATAAACACTGCACTCCGGAGCCCAGTGCAATAACGCTTCCGAAAAACGAATCCTAAATTACCCTTTCCATCTCCAATCTTTTGCCTTCTTTTGTATCAAAACACTTACAAGTGACGTAATGTGAAACAGGCTCGATTTTTATATCAGTCTTCGGGTTTGAGTTGGGCAGGCTCGAGCTCAATCTGCCTTAAATTCAAAATGTTATTTATTTTCATTTCAAATAATTTTAATTCTATTTTGATCAGAATAAAGAGTTATTTTTCTATTCTGCATAGCTGCGAACTTTTCATTTTTTTATGTTAACACCATTTCCGAATCATAATCCTGAGCTCATTTAATCGCAGAATTCTGCGATTAATTTACTTTAAGATTAGGCAAAGTAGTAATAACTAAAATGTGGAAAACTTGATAGCTAAGTATACGGAGATAGATGTATTTAAACTTTCTATTTTGCTAAATAAAAAAACAATACTTTAAATTTTGAAAATAATGTATGAATTATAAATATGCAGATTGGAGTGGCGGCATAGGGGGGCGGGGTACGGTATACGGATGTTAGTACTGCAGAATATTAGGGCTCCGGGACTTTCTTAGAAATTAAGCCCTGCTTATTACAGAATATGGTGTTCATAGCATTTATCGTTAATTTTGTAGGGTCACGCAAAAGAATTCGCTTACAGTAGTGTCTTTGAGCAATAATTGTTGAAAGTACACTTTTAATGTTGGTAGGCGTTTTTAAATTCAACTAATTTTTTTGCATAATATTCAATGTGTTTAAATTCTATAGATCATATACAGAGTGGCTCAAAAGAATTCGAGTACATTTCTGCTTATTGACGGAAATTGATGAAGGAAATTTTCAACTGTGTTCTAGGTTTCCTACCTGAACTAAATTTTTGCATACTATATGGTATATATGCAAATCTATAGATCATATACAGAGCTGCGCAAAATAATTCGGATATTTTTCCGACTATAAATGGGTTTGCTGAAATTGTGTTTTCAAATGTGTTATAAGTTTTTCAAATTGTTTACTAAATGTTGACATCATCTTTCACATTTTTAAATGGTTCTGTTACGGTATTCCGAATGTGTTGGAAACTGTCTCATAATCTATGCTTGACAGTTGACACATGATTTTTCTTTCTTATTTGATCATTATCTGTTTCTTTATTTTCTTATTATTAGGTGAAAATTTTCATTTGTTTTTACTAATACATTAAATGCATGCAAATAAATTAGAATAGTACAGATATTCCTTTCAAAGTGTGTATGGAAAATAAATTAAAGAAAAATAATTCATTTTAGATGGACAGCAAATTTGGATTTATTATACCCTATGAAAGAATCCTGATTTCTCCAAGTAAAATCTAAAAATATGTTGCAGCTTTATTATTCTGCTTTCTGGGACGTAACAAATGAAATCGTTATTTATGCCTTTGTTGCAAATTATTACTAGGACTTCCCTCAAAGGGATTAGTCTGAGTGATATTGCTGAGAACATAGGGTTAACAATTACAATATAAAGAAAAAGAGCAAATTAAATGCTAGAATTACAAAATATCATATATAAATTCATATACACTGTTAAAAAAATATAAAAGAAGTACCGTTCATCAGATGTGTTGTCATAATTTTTTTTAACATGTGGCAAAGAATCTCATTTTCTTCAGCGCGTATTGCGCAAAACTTGGAAAAAGAAAAAACGCCGGATCTTTTAAAACGCCAAGCTTTTTAAAGTTACGTAATTGCAGCCAATAGATTATTCTATCAAGCGTGGCTTAACGCAAATTTAATTTCATTGTTGCACCTTTTTGTGTGTGTGAATTTAAAATTTTTCTTACTTGATTATATATCTATTATTTGTATAACTGTTTATAGAAACTCTTACACTTCAAACCACATTGATAGCATGCTTTGCTACAAACCATATTGCAAAACTACAGTCTAAATTACTATTAAAGTATACAAAAAATCTTCGATGACTTCTGTAAAATAACTTTTACATTAAATCTCCATATCGGCAAAATTGAAAAATTATATATATTACAAAGTTAAGCTTAACAGATACTTCTAATGCGCCTTTACTGCTCCAATCCGCAGACTTTTCTTTTGCCTGTCTGTCTGTCTCTCCACAGTCTGTCTGTTTCCCTATCCGTTCTTCTGCCCGGCTCTCTAACCGATTGTCTATCTCGCTACCTGTCTCTATATTTCTCTACCGGTCTCGCTACCCGCCAATCTATTTCTCTAACCGTCTGTCTATCCGTATAACTACTTGTATGTCTAGCCGTGTCTCTATCCACTTCGCTACCCATTTGTCTATCTGTCTCACAACTTGTCTATCTGTCTCTCTACCCGTCTGGCTATACGCCTCTCTATCCATCTTCTTACCCATCTCCGTACCCATCTACTGTCTCTCTACTCGTTTGTATACCCGTCTCATTATCCGTCTGTTTTTGTACCCGACTCTTTACCCATCTCGCTACCAATCTCATTACCCGTCTGTCAACTCGTCTCTGTACTCATCTCTCTACTCGTCTCTTTATCTACCAGGCTACGCGTCTCGCAACCTTTCTCGCTACATTCCTGTCTACCGGTATCGCTACCCGTCTCGTGACCCATTTCGCTAGCCCTCTAGCAACCCTCTTTTTACCTTTCTCTCTAGCCGTCTGTCTATTCGTTTCTCTACCCGTCAGCCTACCTATGTCGCTACTCGTCTCTCTACCCATCTCACTACCCGTTTGTTTACTCGTCTTTCTACCTCTCGCCACCTCTTCCCAATATTTAAACATTTCATTTAATATACAGAAGCCGTTTATCAGTCATTAAATGCAAACAGAAGTAATTTATCTAATAACTGTAATCAGATGCAATTTTTTTTTTAAATACATACATAAACCTGAATAATAATTCATCAGTTTTGTGTTCATAGTTGTTTATATCATTTGACAGTATATCTCAACATCTTAAACCTGACTTGTCTCAAGCTTTTTAAAAAAACCACAAGGTCTGTATAACTGCAAAGTACCCTGAGGGCTATATTAGCTACATGTTATTAAGTTAAGTGAAAGTTTCGTTATCGCGTTTGCAGCCAATTGCTTATGTCAGAAAGCGTGGCTTAACGCAATTTTAAATTCATTACTGTAACTTTCTTTCTTTTTTTTTGGGAGGGGGGGGGGGTAAGGGTTTCAAATGTATACATTTAAATTAAAACTTTTGCCTGCATGCCATTAGTGTTGTTTGTATTATTACCTTGTAGACCGAGCTTCATTTGGAGAAACTTTCGTAATTGGGCCCAAAGCCAATCGGAGCATTTAATATCATTATTGCAACTCTTGTAGAGTTAAAACAATATTGTTGCTAGCTTTACTCTTGTTTGAGACCAGCTTTGCCTGTGTATCTGAATGGGGAAAAGTTTCGTATCCTATGTCGGCTAGCGAAAATATTTAAAATGGTGCCAAAAGGTAGTTTTAACATCTTACAAAATTTTTCAAGAGAGCGGTAAAACATGTTTTTCAAATATTTACAAACATACGTTTATTAAAGCATGTTTTTGCACCATCTTAAAAATTTAAGCACGATGCTAAAATAAAATTTTATCGCTATATTCGATATTTTAATAAGTAATGAAAATACATAAACAAACTTATTTAACAAACCTAAGAGGCATTTTTGTAATAAATAATTGTTATTGTCAGGGGGGTAAATTGTATAAACGGCTAGTAAATAATAAATAGCATTTAAAATCTAAAAATGGAGAAGTGGTCCGTATAAAAATGCAAAGCCTAACATTATACGCTTGATATATGTAAATCGTTTTTTATTTTTTAATATTTCCGAAGGCACAGATAAAAAAGTAAAAATCTCTTTTCCAAATACCAAATAGAAAATGTACAAAATAGAATGCCAAATATACAAAATAGAAAAATATCTGCAAAAATATATATTTACATAATACTACATCTGTAAAAAAATTAGATTTAGAAAAAGTAAGCCAAATTCTGCAGATCCCAACAATCACATCGAAAAACTTATCACCAAAAAAGAACTCGCCAAATCTTACCGCACAGGAGATGGAGATGGATTTTTCCCTCTGAATGCAGAATATTAGTTTTTTTTTCTTCTTCTACGATGGATGATTATAATATAATTGTTTCATTTCACATGCTGCGTACCGTTGGATATATTGGTACTTTTATGTTATCCTGGCGCAGTTGATAAATCGCCAAATATTGTTCCTGTAGCATTTTCATATTGAATTCATCTCTATAATAAAACTGTAAGTCATGTGACTGTCATCAACAGTTCCGGGATGCCGCATCGCTTTTTCATATGCCAGGCGGCCATTTTTATTAAAAATTATTTTTTCGAATAAAACTGTATAAAAGTTACATTTTTAGAAAGATCATTCAAAATAAATTAATATTTGAGAGATGACTTACATTCAATTATGTATATATTCTGCAATAACTTCAGTTGCAATTAGCTTCGCAGTTTAAATTCTCTATCCATGAAAGTAAACAAAAAATAAAGATTCATTCGCCGTGAACGATAATATAAAACCATGAAGGCAATAATTCGCAAAGCAAGTTTTCCGTGAATAAATTTTTGGAGTGCTGCCTGGTGTAAAAAAAAATAATTTGCACCAGGACCTGTGAGACAATCACAGTTTACCATAATTCTGTTTGATGCAGCGCTATACAACTCTCTTTTCTTGATGACTTTGAATATAAACAAATGTAACTAATGTAATAATATTTAATGAATCAAAATTCGATAAAAATTGTCAGTTAATTTGGTATTTATGTATTATACGTGGCAGGAAGAGAGATCACCTAAAATGATTGTTAATCGTCAATCATATTTACCGTTGTTGATGACCAATCGCGTTCAAAACAGTAATTTAATATGCATTTATAAAATATATAACATCGTTAAGTACTTTTATGGGCACAGATGTCATATACGCACCACGTTGGAGCGATTTTTTCCCCGCCAATTTGGCGAAGACTTTGTTTTTGAATATCAGTTACAAATAGCATGCAATAATAGCACGTGATTTTTTATTCCAATATAAAAATAAAATAACGTAATAAATGAAATAGCTTCTATTATTTTAAAAATAAATAAATGAGAGTTTGATATAAATAAATATTGATATACATAATAAAAATAATTTATAGAAATAGAATAAAAAATAAAAGTAAATAAACAACAATGTAAACAAAATAACCGAGTTACCACGTGAGCCATAAAATTGCCATTTTGTTTCAATCACGCCAGCTTGGTGCGTATATCACATATGAGCCCTTTTATGTTATTTAGCCGCAAATCTCGGCAATAGCATTTTAAAAATCGCCAATACCAGCTTTTATTTTTCACGTGTGCAAATTAGAAACGATTCTTTGATTTACGATATTATTTTCAATTTATCTATTTTCTATTTTAAATGAAAAGTCTGAACGGCATGCATTTTAAATTGGTGTCGCAGACGCACCGGGTTGGCGCGACATTTGTTTTGCGCCATTTTGGCGAGAAAATCCCATTTTCAGGCACCTGTTAGATGTTAGAGATTGCTAAATTAGCGTGTTACTTTTATTTTATTATGAAATAGTTCATTTTATATTTTAAAAAAAACGCACAATTTTATTATAAAACACACGCAGGGATTAATTTATTATAAAACACGCAGTATTTAATTTATTATAAAACATACGGAATCTGCTCTACCAGGTTGCCATACGAAGCAAAATCTAGCCGAAACCGCCGGATTGGCTAGGGATAAAATCGCCATTTTGGAGCTAAAATGATACCCCGGTGCATCTGCGACAACTGTACCCAAAAGGACCCATCATTAAAAATGGTAAATAATATAGATGCAAAGTAAAATAATACAGAAAATACTTTTCGTATACATTTATTAAACACATAATAGCGTTATGTTATTTATATCCACCGGAATGACTATGAGATATTCTAATCACATACTATATACCTATGAATATAATATACATATCTATACCTACTATATCAATAAAAGCGTTTTCAATAGTCTTTTATATTTCTACTACATAATATTAACTATAGAGTTACAATATAGAGAGAAAAAACAGGTTGCTGTAATTAGAATTATAGGCGCCAATGTTGGCGTGGCATATTTTACCTGTTACGGATCTTAATAGTCAGTAAACATTAAGCAGAAATGCCAAAGTAAAGAAAATACGCAATTATAAAAACTCCCGAACTATAATATAAAAAAAGGGGAGCAGAGAAAAACAAAGTCGTACAGAGATCGGCTTCTAGAAGGAAGTTCATGAATTTTAATCAGATTAGGTCAAAAGTACTGACACCAAATATGATTTAAAGGGAATGTGATTATCAAAACTGGCCTTCAAAAGTTCAATGTTTCACCAAACCATACTCGAAAATTACGTGTAATAATATGCAGTTCAATTATGGCACATTATTCAAGACTTTTAGATAGGAATAATGATAGATTTTATAATCTTCCGTAATCGAATTTACAGCCAAAGTTAGCAATAAAGAAAAACAAATATTAGCAACCATATGGTTAAGTGTAAATGTGGATATCATTAAAGATTTTCACAAAATAGTATTCATTGCATCAAATCGTATTAACTAAAATACGCCATATGGCAATGGACCCAATTACGGAAAATTACTTAATATGTTTAAGAATATCCGCATTAGCGAACATATTGCAACTGATAGGCAATAAATATTATAAATAGGCAATTGATAGGCAATAAATTAAAAGTGGTTTTTGTCAAGAAAGATGAAATACATAACAACAAAAAATATGCGACATACTACCATAATCGCAAAAGTTCTTCATTTGTCTATTAGAATCCTCCGATTTCGCGAAGGATTAGGGAAAAAAGTTAAATTATAAATAAAAGTAACGTGTGACAATGCTTAACATACATTTAAAGGAGACCAAACTGGTCGCCAGTGGCGGCTAGTTTCATTTAAATATAAACCTTTCACTCATTTAATTTAAAATACATGCCTTTCATTAATCCCATTTAAAATGCTAAAAAGAGAGAGAAAAAAAGAAATAATGCCATAAATCGAAACCTTTTATTTAAACACCAAATATATATTTTTTTTAATTGACACACGCGAAATAAAAAAAGCTGCTATTGCTGAGATTTGCGCCAAATCTCTAATACCAAGTCTACCGAGTTATTGCGGGGTTTTACTTTCAAACAGAAAAAAATCCAGATTAATTTTCGATTTCTACTAAATTGAAATATATTTTATTGTGCTGATGCGTGCATATTTTTTGCTCCATGTACTCCATGAACTTTTCAATACCGATTGTCTACGAAAATCTCCCGCCGGTGAAAATGACGTACCCACAAAATTTAGTGACGTATGTACTTTAATTGTGCTTTTTTATCTATTTTTTTAATATAATTTCCAAACGGTTTGACATTTATTCTTGGTAATAAATAGACGTCGTTGTCACCTTTATAGGTACCTGCTGTAAAAATTTGAACGAAATCCGTTAAATATTTTTTGAGTTATGCTTGACGAAAAGTTTTAATATCCATCGTAGCTATATATGGGGCAAAGTAATACTGCGCTGTGTATGAGTCTTCGTTGCACTCAGACAATTATAGCTTACTAATATTATTAATATTTTTATTAACTTACTAATATATCTGATAAACTAGACGCACTTTATGTTTCGAAATTAAGATTCATTTGTACTTCATAATTTAAAAAAAATATACGAAAAAAGATTAAAAAATCAGCATTTTTTGTGCTCAGGATATACGTATAGCTAAATTTTATAAGAGCTTATGATATGTCAATTGAAAAACACATAATGTAATGTAAATATGATTTCAGAGATGTTAATTAATCAAATGTGAAACAATATTTAACACTTACCGTTCTTAGATTCTTTTTCTAAACCTTGTCCCTGAAAGTAAAATTTAAATAAATGAAATGATGTATAGTTTGAAATGTATAAACAATGTTCATAATTAATAAATATAAAAATCTACGGTTAAGAATCATTAAAAAGTGCATTTTTAATTACAAAATTATGAATTACTCTTAAAACGGGAAACATTTGCACTCTGTTTAGAAAATATGAAATAATACTTTGAAAACAATACTATGAAACAAACTGTTTGAAAAATGATTGAAAAATGCTATAGCACATTTTTTTAGTAAATAACAGATCTTCTATTTATGAAAACAAGAATCACTTGCTTAAGCTTAGAACAATACGAATCACAATAATAGACATTTTTCATAGATTCCAAATGGTCTGTAAATTTTGACTTAATATGAAAAATAATAGTAACCTTTCGATTGGATAAATCCTAAGACTTACTAAATCATGCTTATAAAAATAATTATAGAGATGAAATGAAAACGACATTGTCTGTATAAAATTACACTACTTTCAAAAAAGGCCTCGTATATGATATAAAAAAAGGGCAGCAAAATGCTCCAAAGATTCATTTAACAATAGAAAAATACGAATCTCAGTAGATTTTTCTCTAATTTGTTAGTTTCTGTTGTTCACATAAATGATTTGCAATATATGATGTCAAGGCTGGTTGTGGCGTGAAATACTATTTTATTGCATCTCATGATGAAAATAGTGGAAAATTTTTTAAAGAATTATTAAACAATCACAAAAGATAAATCTCAGTAATTTCACCTCTAATTAGTTCATTTTCTGTTCATGCACAAAACCTATTTGCAACAGTTGGTGTCAAGGTAAGCTGTGGCATGAAACATATCGCATTGTATTTATCCAGAAAATATTATCGTGAAAGAAAGACAATAGATGATACGGCTGAGAGCTTCTTTTTCCGAAATCTCGCTAAACTGCAAATAGGACTATGCTATTATTCCAATTGTCATCAAATATATATTCAGTTGTTATTGAAATTGACAGTTAAGAAGCACAGATCTAATTGTTTTATGGTCATTGCAAATATTTAATTGTTTTATGGGCAATATATGTATTTTTTTAACTCATTAAAAACAGATAATATATATGTTTTATATATGGAGTAGTTTATCTGCAAGGATTCTTCCCCATTTTTAACACTTTCCAACATAGTTAAAAATTGTTTATGAATACGGTTTGTCTGTCTGCCTGTCTGTTCTCTAACTCGCTTAAATGTAGTCGGTTTTCCATATAGTTGATATATGTTATGTTACTGAAGTTTACCATGGTATGTTCGGTACCGAAAATGGAGTGTGTGGAAAATATAGTTCATTTACAGGGACTGTAAAAAAAAAAGGCCGTTTCACAATAGCCTTATGGGGAAAAATCTTTTGCATTGCATTTTAATGATCTTGCACTCTTTCAAACATAATGAAATTCATATACATCAATAAGGTTCACTACAAGATACTTACTATAGAATATGGTATGCATAGCATTTATCGTTCATTTACAGGGACACACAAGAGAATTCGGTGGCAGTACTGTCTATGGGCAATACTTGCCGGAAGTGCGTTTTCAATTGTGGTATGCGTTTTCAAATTTAACCAATTCTTTGATTATTACTTGGTGTGTGTAAATTATATAGATCATATACAGGGGTGCAAAAAATTATTCGACTACATTCCTGCTTATTGTCGGAAATTGCTGAAATGGAATTTTCAACTGTGTTATGCGTTCCCGAACAGAACTAAATTTTAGCATTGTATGTACAAAGCTAGAGATCATATACAGGCTGCACAAAAGAATTAGGACATTTTACTGACTACAGATGGTAATTACTGAAATTGGGATTTCAAATGTGTTGCGCTTTTTCCAACTTATCTTTACATAGACATCATCTTTCACCTTGTTAAACGGTGAAGTTTTGTTACAGTATTTTGAATGTGTTGGAAAGTTTTTCATAATCTATGCTTTATGTATGATATTTCTTTCTTGTTTTTATTTATTTATTTAAATTCCGAAATTAATTTTATTTAAAGAAAAAATTTAAATTAACAAAATAAAAAATTTAATAAAGAAAAAAA
This sequence comes from Maratus michaelseni, assembly GCA_963931845.1. Lineage (NCBI taxonomy): Eukaryota > Metazoa > Arthropoda > Arachnida > Araneae > Salticidae > Maratus > Maratus michaelseni. The sequence continues at coordinate 157,486,095 of OZ007594.1, read as the reverse complement.
ATTTCTCTTGAAAGATTCTTTAAAATATTCAGAAATAAGCTATGTTTTTCTTTCTTTTTTAGCGTTGGAGCTTTATATATTCTAATGTAATGCAGACGTAATATTTCTGAGTACATACTATTTTTTTCAACTATACTTTTTAAAAGGAATAGCAAGGAAATAAAATTTCAAATAAACTCTTTACTCGGGTAAATTTTACGCGTTCATCATAAAAGATGGTTGTTTAATATTTTTCTTTAATATTTACAAAATTTGAGGAAGCATAGTATATAAAATTATACATTCCATCCACGATATACGAGGGGCAGTCGGAAAATAAGTTTCCCCTGGCGACTGTGGACAGAGGTGTGTATGAAAGACAAAAAATGTAATGAGACCATTAAAGATAAAACATAACTTTATTATTCCACATAAGTACCAAGTACATTGAGACATTTGTCATACCGCTTTATAAGCTTCAAAAAGCCCTCCAGGAAAAATTCAGGGCTTTGCATATGGACGAAGCGTTGAACGGCTATGGGCGAAAGACGACACAGCAGGTGAACACGAACGTGCCAGACACCGATACCATTGGGTAGAGGTCGACCACGATCAAGCAGATGGTGCTGTTGTAGTGCCTGCGCATCTTTAATGGTCTCATTACATTTTTTGTCTTTCATACACACATCTGTCCACAGTCGCCAGGGGAAACTTATTTTCCGACTGCCCCTCGTATAATCAATCAGGCATCGTGTATATATATATTTTTTAATTATTCAATCATTCGTCGTTTCAAAAGTTCGTACCCAATAATTCCTTTTTTGTAAAATTTATATTGATAAAATTATACGTTTATAAATATACAAGTCTGTACAAATTAAAGATAAGAATAAGATCACTGAAAACATATAAACTTGAATATATTTTTGTAAGCCTGAGTCAGCAAGGTCTGATTGTTCCTCAAAATCTAAATATTGCTGAATTAATCAAATTGGTAAGTGAGTCCGAAGATTATGATGAAGATTTTGTTAAAGTTCAGTTTGAAGTTATTGCTTTGAACAAATAGAGGAATATGAATTGAAAACGTTAGAAATTCAAAATAAACTGAAAATTTCTAACAATTCTTTAGCATCTAGTCAAGGTAAGAAAGAAACTGAAATTAATGCCACATTTCGATGTTACGGGATGTATCAGTGTCTATTTGGCATTATTTCAGAGACAAATTTCTATAATGAATATTGTAAAAAAAATTGTGTTATATATTTTTCACTACTATTAGAAATAGTAAATATTGTAGCTAGAGAGCCAGAGCCAGAGCCAGAAGCAAATAATTACGATTGTTCCTGAAAGTTCTTTAAAACGAGTCCAGAGGAATTTAGGAATCGCATAAGAAAGAATATTCAGCGTCTTGGCGCAATTTTACTTTTGAGTTAAGATATTTCATCGAAAAATTGGTTAAAGATTTTGAAATATCCGATTTTGATGAGTTAAAAGAACTAATAATAACTGATCAAAGTATAAGCAAAAATTGTCTCTAGATATGCGAAAACATTTTATTGATGAAAATAACGTATCATAATGTATTTCAAATGCCTTTTTTGTCAAAAGAAGTATTTCGCACTGTATGCATCTTTAAGATACTCCATGCGTTTTACTTTTTGCTCAAAATTCTCAATATGTCTAAAGGTCGATCTTGATTCACACTGCATCAAATCTGTGCATCCGTTTCGGAATGTTGGTTCATTAACTGTTCTCAAATTTGCAATAAGATCTATTAACATATGATTTTTTAATGAAAATTCAGTTTCGTTCCCATTTTTTTTTTAATCTGTCTGTTGGATTAAAATATGGATGCACATTTTTAAAAATTAAGTCTTGTTCAGTAACAAGAAAAAAAAAGGAAAGAAAGAAAAAAAAAAAGAAAATGGTGAAAATATTTCGAAAATTGGAACGCGTGGACCATACATATATATATATATATATATATATATATATATATATATATTTAAATAACTAATAGGTTAAAAAAAATTAATTTTCAGTAAACTGAAATTTGTATTACATATTAATTAAATTTCTAGAACAGAACATTTTTCTAAAGAATTTATTTTTTGCATAACATAAAGAATGAAAAATAATTTTTACCGTCCCCTTCAGAAACAATAAGATAACAGAAATTCAACACGCGTTTACACTATACAAATCTCCTAATTTATCAAAAAGTGTTATTCATCATCGTTGATTTTGTCAGCTTCACATCTTATGTACAGTATTTACAAAGCTGTTGGTTAACCGAGTAAATATTTGATCTGAAAATTCCTCACTCTTTTCCTAAAATATCGCAGTTGGATCCAGTCTGCGAAGTTCATGATTTTGTTTTCCTTTTTTCCAACGATTCGGAACTTTTTTGAGAGCTATTCTTGACTTACTAGAATCTCTTGTTAAAATAACTGTTTCAACTATCAGACTTTTCGTTAATTAATTTGATTAGGTTACATATACATAATAAGATTCTTAAGTGTACATTCTTTGAATGCCATTAAAAATGCAAAATATATAAATAGGTAAAAATAAATAAAATAAAATAAAGTAGTTTATAAAACGACAATTACAATAATGAGAATATAGATATTCCTGCATTTATAATTGTTATTTTATTAATTTTGCAAACTCAGTACAGTTGTTATAAAAGATAAAGAAATTATTAAAAAAGAAAACTTCAGTAGTTAGTAAATAGTTTTATTTTTTGTAGCCTTGGTAAAGAAGTTATGTTATCCTTTCTACTTATATATTTTGCAAATAGATATGTGTCTATCCGCAAATGGGTTGTGTATGCTTATCCAAGGCACACTTTATACACGAAGAGTAAATATGTGTTTGTGTGTTTTGGTTGATGCGTTCGTGGTAGTTCGAAGGTTGGTGACCCCCTGTAGTAGAGTCTACCTTCTAGGGTACATGTGAGTTTGTATTGTTATATAGTATATAGTTAGCAGATTTTTTTTTTTTTTTTTTTTTGCTTAGATAATTAATGTTAATCTGTCTAACTCTACTTCAATTACATTACATATTTCTAGACATACTTTACATTTTTATTTATTTTCTTTATGAAGTATCTCTTTAAAAAAAAATCCCAAAATCCAGCACAAGTGACCACTATAAACACAGTGATCACATCTTTTGGTCCGAATAAAGGATAAGTTAGAAATTACTTCAAAGCAAGAAAAGTTTTCGTTAGAAGTCTATATGATTTCAGTGCTACAACCAATTAAAAAAGTAAGAAGAAAACGCAGGTTGCGAACATTTGTCTCATTGAAAACTTTTATCTTCATATTCTGTATATATCCGAATTTTACTAAATACGTTAAAATATCTTTTAATATTATTTTTTATTTTGCCTTTTTTGAAAGGTATAAGTGAGTAGAATGTGCTTCTAAAAGGGTTTCTGAATCCATTCATTATTTACGTTGCTAATACAGCCTGTCGAACCTACTGGCATTCCGGCCACAGAAAGGGACTGCCAGGTTATAAAATTTCAAAACGCTACATACATAATAGCCGCGAATTAGTTAATGAAGGAATACTTTCTTTATTAAGAACGACGAACGTCTTAGGAATTCCTGTTCGTCTTCTCGAAGCCAGGAGTTACGCCGTCAATGTAGATGAATTTCGTGTACAGAATGCAGAACGTGATATGACCAGCGCTGCGAGAAATACTCTCATCGCTAGATGAGAACAACAAGATTATTCAAAATTAAGAGGCACAGAAAGTACTCTTGTATGACCCAGGAATAGCCGACTAAATGTAAGTAACACTGTATGTATATATATATATATATATATATATATATTAATCATTTGCCAATTTTGAATTTTTAAAATCTAACCTCAAATTTGTGTTTCCCAACTCAAAAAAAAAAAAAAAAAGAAAGAAAGAAAGAAAGAAAAAAAAGAAAGAAAGAAAGAAAAAAGAAAAAAAAGAAACCTTTTGATAATAATTTTCATGCAAATCGAGTGGCAAAAATTTTTATGGGTCAAAGAGTTTAAGGGAACTTTAACACTTGATTACTATCTTTGTATCTGTTAAGATACAGAGACCCTTTTTAACACTTTCCAACCTAGTTGAAAAGTGTTCAGGACTTCGGTTTGTCTGGCCGTATGGCCGTCTGCCGTCTGCCGTCTGTCCGTGCTCTAACTCCCGTAAATATGCTCGGATTGCCTTGCAATTTTTATATATTATTGTCGTTATCTATAGCACGTTCCCTATTTCAACTGAAGTGTGTAGCACTTATAGTTTTTTTACAGGGACATTTAAAAGAATTCCGTTACATTACCGTCTATGGGGAAAAATCATTTGCGGTTTATTTTAATAACGTTACACAATTCAAACACATTGTAATTGATATATATCACTAAAGTGCATTACAAGAAGCTTAATATGGAATAGAGTGTGCATAGCACTTATAGTTACTTTACAGGGACAGTCAAAAGAATTCCGTTACATTACATCTATGGAGAAAAATCGTCTGCGGTTTATTTAAATAATGTTTCACTATTTTAAACGCATTGAAATTTATATATATCACTAAGGTGCATTACAAGAGGCTTACTACAGAATATTATGTGTATAGCAGTCATCGTTCATTTACAGGGACACACAAAAAATTCTCTACTGTCTGTTAACAATAATTCCTGGAAGTGCGTTTTAAGTTACTGAACGCGATTTTAAATTGAACTCACTTTTTGTTTATTACGTGGTGTGTATAAATTCTGTAGATCCTATACAGGGAAGCACAAAAGTTCGCGAACACATTTCCGTTTATTGACAGAAACTCCAAAAGGAGAATTTTAAACTGTGCTACATGTTTCTTAACTGAACTAAAATTTAGCATCCTATGTAGTATATATACAAATCTATAGATCATGTACAGGGCTGAATAAAAGTATTCGGATATTTTTCCGAATATTGTATACGTTGGAAATTCCTGAAATTATGTTTTTAAATATGTTATGCGTTTTCCAAATTGTTTACTTAGATGTTATCTTTCAGCTTATTAAACGGTATGATTTGTAAAATTATTTTGGAAGCGTTGGAAAGTGTTACATAATCTATGCTTGACGCATAATTTTCGTTCTTGTTGTGACTGCAAAGGCGTCTTTGAAAACGCCAATTTGGTATAATTTTTTTTTAGATTTGTTATGAATAAAGACAAAAGAACATATATTTCTAGTTAATTAATACTTTTCCCCGAAATATCGCTGTATAAGGTATATAAATATGGAATTACTTGATGTGATGTCACAGATAGAACGACAGCAATAATGTAAGTTTTTTGAGGATAGTTAACGAGTGTTAAACACGTTTTTATCGAAACAAGATTTATCAAATCTGTGTAAGGTTTAGCGACACAACCGTTGAGTTAATTTGACTAAAAATTTTTTGTCAGCAAAGCACTTTTGACCATGTAATAAACCTATAATATGTTAAAAATGTCCATATTAAATATTTTTTACTGCATGTCAAAGATTTTAAAAAAATGGCTCAAAAAATCAACATTAATTTCAAATGTTAACCATTTTGTCATTTTTTTTTCAATTTTTTTTAAGGTTTATTCTATAAGAAATTATGTTAACCAATATAAAGAAATGCATTTCTGGTTTCAGACCCTGTTTTGAATAAGCTGGAACCTATGCAGATAGGCCATGCTTTTCAAACCAGAGATTCTCAGACAGCTATATAGGAGGCCATCATGAATTTATTTCATAAAAATATATGATTCCATTCCTAAAAAAATAATAAAAATTTGTGAAAAGAACAGAATGTTCATAAGTTTTGTCTATTGTCTTAAAAAACAGAATCCCAAATATTTAATAAATTTTCAACCAATAATAAGTAAACAGTAGCTTTAATAATACGTAGAATACTATATACAAAAAAGTATAGGAACAAAATTGAATCATAGCACCTTTTCTGTTGCTATACCTGTCATTATTAAACATACAGTGATCTTATACGACTCTTAAAGGGCGCAAAAGAAAAGTAGTACAATTGAAGGAGTCAAACTTATAAATGAGATACACTGTAAGAAAAAGTCCTGTAATTTTCCAGCAAAAAGTGCTGGCAATTTGGGTGCCAGCATATTATGCTGTTATTTTACAGTAATGCCGTTATTTTAATTTGACAGCGCAGGCATAAATTTTACTGCAGTTTTAGCTGTTATTTTTGCAGCAGTGTAGTAATTTCATTTTACAGTATTGTCGTAATTTTTACGGCACTTTCAGCCGTTATTTTTACAGCTGTGATGTATTTAAATTTTACAGCACAGCCGTAAATTGTAATGTATTTTTAGCCATTTTTTTTATAGCTGAATCGTATTTTTTTTACAGCACAGCCGTAAATTGTAATGTATTTTTAGCCATTTTTTTACAGCTGAGTCGTATTTTTTTTTACAGCACAGCCGTATATTTTAATGCATTTTAACCTTTTTTTTTTACAGCTCAGTCGCAATTTTGTTTTACAGTTAAAATTACTCTTAATTTTAATACAATTTTGACTACTGTTTACAGCAATGTTGTGTTTATGATAGGCTTTTCACTGCATTTATATTGCTTATGATTGTCTTATAGCAAAAGAAGGGTGAAGAAATAAATCTTCCATAGACAATTTACCAAAGAAGTAACATTTTGTTTTCAAAAATTACATACATTTGTTTGAAGCTTGCTAGCCAACAAACATTTTTAATGTAAAAAGAAAAAAATTGATTTAAATAAATTCCTTTCACAAGTGGAAATTTTTTTAATCGCAATTAATTATGGTTTTAAAATCTATATATTTAAAACGCTAAGTGTTTTCTTTCGACAATCCGTGAGAACAAACTACTGCATCAAATTACATTATTCTTTTTTTAAATGAAAGACATTTGGACATAGATTATTTATCGTACATTCGTTTGTTCGAAAATTTTATTAATTAGCCGTAATTTTAAATTAAACTTTTACATCTGCTTATGACGAGAGGGAGGGGGGGGGGATGTGTGCTCTATTTACTATGTTCTTTTATTGACTGAATATGAGATGAACGTAGGAATATACTATTTGTTTGATACTTCATAGGTCCATAAAATTTTCTTTCTTGCCGTGGGGAATATGGCGGTAATGTCAAACTGATTTGCATTACACAGTTGTTTACGGATTGTTTGATCGGATTTTGCATCGGAAATAGCACTGCATTTCACTGGGGGGAAAAACTTTTAAAATAAAATATTTGAAAGACTGTTTCATACGCACCCCTTCTTAAATAAAAAAGTAGCTTATTTTACTGATATTTTTATAATATTTTTTCCCGTCAAGTTTTGACGGGTTCCATCTAGTGTTAATAAAATTGTTTATTGCACATTTAAAAATATTAATTAAATTTATAAAATTTAGACCACAAATCTATATATACATATTTTATTTCATTGATGCAATAAGTATCTTTCAAATCTTTATTTCTTAGAATACATTGAAATTGATAAGCCCCTATTATGTCAATATAACTTCATGCATGCATTATTATGAATTGCTTTTATTAAAAATAATATTTTTTAATAATGTACATTAAATATTTAAAAATATATATAATCTCAATATATTTTTAAAATGCTAAGAAATATTGATTTACTATAATATTTTGTTCATTTCCAAAATTTACACTTAATTGAAGTTTTTCAAAAAATCTGCATTTATTGGTTTGCTTTCTTTGAGTACATGATGCATAAATATATTTTTTCGATATCTAACAATGCCTTTAAACTTCAAATATAATAATTTGGCTTCACAAAATTTCGAATATTATCCAAAGCTGCACTTGCACAATATAGTGAGGAAAGTTCTCGAAAGATTGATATTCCAATTATTATAAATTATTAAATAACACCATTTGTACACTGCAAATTGCCATGTAATTGCTATACGTTATTGAAGTTTACCATAGCATGTTGGGCATTGAAAATGAAGGGTATAGCATTTACAGTTCGTTTACAGGGGCACTCAAAAGAATTCCGTAACATTACGGTGTATGGGAAGGGGGATATCGTTTTAATGTATTTTAATTACATTTACTGTTTCAAACATACTAAAATTGATATACAACACTGAAGTGCATTGCAAGATGCCATCTATAGAGTATGGTGTGCATAGCATTTATCGTTCATTTACAGGGATACACAAAATAATTCGGTTAAAGTACTGTCTATGAAAAATAATTGTAAAATTGTTAAAAATGTACTTTCAAATGCAATTTGTTTGAAAACTGTATCCCATTTGTTTTGTTATAATATCGCATTTTGATTGGTAATATCGGCGAACATCTATTAGCCATTTTTTAACCTCTCACTTTTTTTATGGTTAGAAAATTTTCTTTCTCTTCATTTTTGTCACTGATAATTTTTTAATCTCTCAATAACCAAAGTTACATCAAGGTTGAATTTGAAAAAATAATATACAAAAGGAGTTTTATCCTGTTCAATCAGTTTGTGAAAAAAATGTCCGTATTTTCCGATCAGTAGTATACGCTTCAAGCGATGTCTATAACATTAATGGGGGAACGAAATTGTTCTCATTAACCGGAGATAAGTCTTAAGCAAAGCCGCATTAAGGATAGTCCACTGTATCTATCTATCTATATTATAAAGGACAAACGTGTCCGTGCGTAAGGCTGACGCCATTTTGCGAATGGCAACGCTTAACCATGAAATTTCTGTTTTGCGATTTTTGCTACTTCAATTTATTTAATTTCTAAACATCGCACGTTTTAAATTTTATAGCGTTATGTAGGGGGAAAAAAATCTGCTTTTAAATGCAATTTGTTTGAAAACTGTATCGCAATTTACTCATTTATTATGGCATTTAAATTAAATTTCAAGCATGATTTAAAAAAAATCTATCTCTATCGCTTGCAGACGGTTACAAAATATTAATGCGTTTGCACTTTAAACAATATAAAAAGTTGAACATTTGTTTCTTGCTGATATTCAATAACGAAATTAAAACTTCATTAAGCAATCAATAAAATAGTATAAATAAAACACAAATTTAACAGACATGTAGTTGAAATAAGCTCTTAAAACCGCTGAAAATATCAGAATAATAATAATAAAAAATAAACTACTGTTAATAACGAAAATTTTAGCGATTTCTTCAGCTATTCACTTCTGGCACGAGGCCTTACGAAATTACCGCTTTTAATAAATTTCAAAATTTTATTTGAATACATAATTGGCATATAAAAATGCTCTTTGGTGTTGTTAGGGGGCAATCTAAAACTATTATTAAATGTAAAATATCTATCAGATTTTTCAATTTAAAAACATGTTTTTAACACTTTCCAACCTACTTCAAAAGTATTTATGACTTCGGTTTGTCTGGCCGTCTGGCCGTGCTCTAACTCCCACAAATATGCTTGGATTGCTCTGCAATTTTTATATGTTATAGTCGTTATCTATAGCATGTTCCCTATTTCAACGGAAGTGTGTAGCACTTATACTTTTTTTACAGGGACACTCAAAAGAATTCCATTACATTGCGGTCTATGGAGAAAAATCACTTGAGGTTTATTTCAATAATGTTTCACTATTTTAAACGCATTGAAATTTATATATATCACTAAGGTGCATTAGAAGAAGCTTAATATGGAATAGTGTGTGCATAGCAGTTATAGTTACTTTACAGGGACAGTCAAAATAATTCCGTTACATTACGTCTATGGAGAAAAATCGTCTGCGGTTTATTTAAATAATGTTTCCCTATTTTAAACGCATTGAAATTTATATAAGGTACATTACAAGAGGCTTACTACAGAATATTGTGTGTATAGCAGTCATCGTTCATTTACAGGGACACACAAAAGAATTCTCTACTGTCTGTTAACAATAATTCCTGGAAGTGCGTTTTAAGTTACTGAACGCGATTTTAATTTTAACTGCCTTTTTGTCTATTACGTGGTGTGTATAAATTCTGTAGATCCTATACAGGGAAGCACAAAAGTTCGCGAACACATTTCCGTATTATTTAACTCCAGACGAAGAATTTTAAACTGTGCTACGCGTTTCTTAACTGAACTAAAATTTAGCATCCTATGTAGTATATATACAAATCTATAGATCCTGTACAGGGCTGAATAAAAGTATTCGGATTACTTAGATGTTATCTTTTAGCTTATTAAACGGTATGATTTGTAAAATTATTTTGGAAGCGTTGGAAAGTGTTACATAATCTATGCTTGACGCATGATTTTTCGTTCTTGTTTATATATATTCTTTATCCTGGGAAGCCCGGGTTGGTTGCCACTTGTTCCTAGTATTTATAAAGTTCTATTATCGATTTCGAGGTACGTGATATATTTAAAGTAATACCGAAAAACGATAAGTTTATTTTAGCCGGGCGGATCTGCTAGTTTTAAATTCAAAGAAATGTGTAACTTTTGAGTTAGTCAAAAATAAAAACATGGAAAATAAAGGATATTAATTTTGCAGCATTCCCTCTTCTTTACAAGCGAACTTGGTTTTCATTTTCGTAGTATTAAGTACAATAAAATGAGTGAGAGAATGTTTGCGGCATTCTGTATTTTACCTGTTACTTTAGTCTTTTTTTTTTTCCTTCATCAAGATTAAGTACAGGAAAATTAGTGGCACATGCTACATTTTCTTTATTGTCTAGCCTTCTTTGTTCTGATATCCGCATTTTTGTTTGTTCAGGCACTATTTTTACCTAATTATTTTAATTTGTCCAGCATTTCTAATATTCATGATATATTTTTAAATTGTATTACCTGTTAGATTAATGAATTTTGGTGACATTTAGCCTACTACCACTCAAGTTGCTTTTTCTGTTATTTTTCATAGCAGTAATTAAGAGTGCAGCATGGGAATTTTTCCGATTAAAAAAATGCATTTTTTTTCCTTGCATTTTCTGAATGTCTGACGTATTATAAATGCTCTCTTGAAGCCGTTTTTAACATTTTATACACATATAGAATGTATAGTTTTTTTGTTGAAAATTGACATATTAGATTTAATATCCGCCATTTTGTTGAAAATGCCAAATTTCTAAAAAATAGTTGGTCAAGGACAAGAAAAAGACAATTACACATATTTAACGTGTTTTTTAACACTTTCAACAAAGTAGAAATATTTTTATGAATTCAATTTGTCTGTCTGCCCGTGTTCTAACTCACGTAAATATACTCGTATTGCCACATATATATGTTATTGAGGTTTAATATGGAATGTTCGGTATTGAAAATGAAGTGTGAAGCATTTATAGCTCATTTACAAGGACACTCAAAAGAATTTCGTTACATTACGGTCTATGGGTGTTATGCGTTCCAAATGTGTTATGCGTTTTCCTAATTGTTTATTTAGACTTAAATATCTTATTATACTTAAGATATTAAAGTTTTGTTATAGTATCCTGAATGCGTTGGAAAGTGTTTCATAATCTATGCTTATCTCTTCGTTCTTGTTATTTCATTGGATTCAGTTGAAACCATTCAGAGAATTCTTTAGTATCGCCGATCGCTAAACGCCGTGCATCATCGAGAAAAAAAAATAGTTCCAATAGGGGCATTTTTCAATAAAAATTAATAGAAATTTTAATTTTTTAAAGTTAAAAATATGTGTTTTATTACACAAAAATCTACACGTTTTTATCTTACTTCTAGACGTAAAAATAATTTCGTAAAAAATATTTGTTTTTCAAGTCGAAATACTTCTATCTCTCTTTAAATAAGAAAGAGTTCTGAAAATAAAACTGAAAGTTGAGAAAAAAAATAAAAAAAAGTCTTTCAGAAAAAAACTAAATTCAATGCAATAATAATAATAATAAAAAAAAAAACCTGATATGCTCGAACAGGATAATGCAGCTTACATAAGGATTTAATTTATATGTCAAAAACTCAGTTTTTTCTTTCTCTTTGATGCATATTATAATCAAATCGAGGTACTGCTATTCTTTCCATATTATAATTCAGTCTTAAAACACAAACTGATATCGAAAATTCATCAACATGATAAGATGTGACGAAAGTCAAAGAAAAACAATCAGCAGGAAAAAAGCCATGTCATTAAGCGAAATATTGAATGTGACAGTGTCGTTTCTTTTTGAAAAAGAATAAATAAGAAAAATCATATTTTGAAAAGGCATTTATAATAAAAGAAGCATTTAACATTCAACTTCAAAATAACATTTTTTCTCCTCTTTTTTTCTATTCACTCACGTGTACTTGTTCTGAAGAGAAACGCGTTTATATTCCGGGCATTATAAATTATCCTCAAGAAATCTAAATTATTGTATGAAAACAGTGTGTTATTTTTAAATGTATTTCTTTTATAACTACATTTTCTGCTATCCAATAAGTAAAAATCTAACTACAATAGTTTTTATATTTTCCTTCCTTCTCATAATTTTACAATAAATAACTTTACATAATTTTTACTCTCTTTTATTTAACTTGGTTCATGTATTTAAAAATTGAATTTAGTAATCGATTTTTCACTAAATTTTTGATGTGTAAGAATTATAAAAATTGTGTATGCAGTGCAGGTGGGTCCGATTACAATACAATATTATGATATTTCTATAATGTAATTAATTATAAATTCATGAATTAATTTTAAAGCATATTTCCATTAGCTGGATGAAGGTGATAGATCGCCAAATGGTGACATCTGCATACGAGTTGCAAACTACAAAAACAATGGAGTTAATTATGTGCCAAACCACGCTCGCTAAAATATGCAAACTGCCTGTGAAACTGCAATAACGAAATATTAAAAAATAATAAATAATTTGTCATATAATCATTTGTCACGTTTGACGTACAATTTCTAACTTGTTTTAAATTCAGTTGATGAAACGTATACAGTAATCCCTTAACATTCACGGTTTCAACATTCACGGTTTCAACATTCACGAGTTTTGATTATTCGCAAACATAAAAATGCGGAAAACTTAACATTCGCGAGAATCTGACTTAATTATTCGCGATTTAAAAAAAAATTATATCTTTGCTTTTTCAGAATTTACATTAGTTAAAGATTGTTTCCCCTGTGTTTTCTCAGTATGTAATTTACAAATCAATTTTCAGCTGTCTAGTGAAAAAGGAGCGAGTGTTGTAGGAAAACAAAATAATAATAGCAGAAGAATACTCGTTGCAATGGGGCTATTACAAGTGATAAGGTAACGGCATCTTCAATCTATTAATTTAAAATGTGCTTCTGCAGGTTCTCGTAGAGATTGAGCTGAAGCTGCATACATTATCATATCTTTGCGAATAGATAGAGAGTTGAAATTACCTTATTTAAAAAAATCCTGTTAGCCTTTTAACCTTTTTTTTACAGCTAAAAAAACCCTTTTTAGCTGTAATTATTTCTCCAATCAGTTAATTTGAATTATCTTCATTAAATAAATTTTATAAATATGAATATGTGTGTACATTCATACATATATGTTATGCATAACGTACTGTTAATACCCATATCCTTTTGTTTTCTTGAAATACTGTGTCAAATTAAAATTTTATAGAACGTTACTCTTTTTTTAGTGCAGAGAGATAGACTCAACATTCGCGGATTTGACATTCGTGAGGTTTTCCTGGAACGTAACCCTCGTGAATGTCAAGGGATTACTGTAATTGTAAATTTAGTAATATACCTATCTATTTTATTCAATGTTCACGGTTATTTTGCATTATACAATATTTACAGTTATGCAGTATATTCTACATTTATGCCAGATGTTCGATATTCTATTATGTATTGTAAATACGCATGCTCATTTATTCATATCCCATCTTTCTGATGAATAATAATAAAAAAAAGAATAATTATCTGTTTTGAAAAACTTTTTAGTAAAGTTCCTACAACTGCAAGTAGAATGTTGCAAATATTTTGTGGAAATAAAGGAAACAAGTTGATCTACAAATTATAGCTCTTTTCTAAAATTAATTAAAACACTGTAGCATCACGTAATACTTACGTATTGTCAGGACCAGAAAATACACCGCTAGCAATGATAAATATCTCGAAAAGTTAAATAACTTTGCATTAATAACTTAATACATTACTTTCATACTTACGTACATCTTTTATTTATATACTTACATATATACATATTTTAGCTATCGTGCATACCTAGTATACATATGTCTTTTAACATACATTTACAACGCGCTTATCCCTTACGATGCATATAGCATACATACATACTTTCATATAACAATTTACAATAGATGCATTTTACATTAGCATATTTACAATAAATACAACTATATAATGCATACTGCATTACATAAAATAGTAATAACTAAGCAGTTGCTCCAAAAGTTACTGTAATATTCAAGTACAATTGCAGTACTGTATTGTTAGTAGTATTTCTGCAATATTATTAAACGCATTTTCATGGCCCAGATAATACGTACGTACCCAATTTATTTTCTCTGAACACATAGTCTGGCAGCTCTCTAATATTATTACTTAAACCATTGTATAATCTATTTTCTATGGAAAGAAATCTGATAAAATTTGAAAAGAATAATTATTTGTTATTTCAGACGCAAAAGGATTATATAATTCACTCTGTCCAGAAACTTATTAACAGAACATATACAATCACTAATCGGATAAGCTGCAGGTCCGCTTAGAACGTTTTACTTGAGTGAATTTGTTTGCTTGAACTGGTTGACTGACTGAAGTCAAAATATGAATCGCATATTATTTGTAGAAAAAATTTCAAGCAAAATATTAATCACAAGCACAAATTATCCATTTTGTCACATGGTTGGCTTCTCTGAAAATTTCCCATCCATTTCAGAAAATGTAAAACACGAATTTGAGGTTATTGTTCGAGTGCAAATTTCTCAAGTAAAATCAATTGCTGTACAAAATTAGGGATGTAACGAATAGTAATTTGATCGAATAGCCGAATACTAAATATTCGGTCAAGTTTTAGCCGAATAACTTAGCTTTAAAAAAAGTTTTATTTTCGATCTAAATAGAATAGTTTTTCAAATTTTCAAATAAAACTAATTATTATTATTATTATTATTATTATTATTATTATTATTATTATTACTATTTTGTATGCTTAAAATTTTTTATTAGCTTCATTTTTCTTTTCTTTGTAATAATCACAATGTCTTGAAGTCAAGATTAAGACATGACTTTCACAAATCAAAATAATTACTAAATAAGTACAATTTTAACCATAGATACTTCTAATTCGTGTATATCTTATTTAACGGTAGCTGATCCGCCCGACGCGTTGTCCGTAACCTGGATAATACCTAGGATAAAATCCCAACTCATCTCTTTCCACGCACCGCATAATAGAAAAAAAAAAGCTACCGACCGCGACGTCATGTATGTCCTCATAGTTAAGATTTTTTGGAGATCAAGGCGATTCGAATGTATCAAATAGAAATCAGTTGATAAAAAACAAACTTCTCATTTTCGACGTAATAGAGACTTAAAAAATTCGCGAAAAAATCGAAAATCGCTGTCTGAATTCAGAATAAACTTTATTGAAAAGAGGACAAAATTTACTATATCGGGCAAAAGGATTGAATTTGGAATGCTTTTATGAGCGGATTAAAATTGCCGGCAAACTTGGAAAATCGAGCAAATACGCAAATTTTTCTATTCAAGGGGGGAAAAAAGTCCAAAATATGAGCCTCAGGTGCATTTGGACCTGTCTTCGTCTATCCGGAACCAAATCGGCAGATTTCTTTAGACATCACCAACAAACAAACAAACAGACAGACACACAGACAAATATCTTTCTTTTATTAATGTAAGTAGTAGGTAACTCATTACTATTGTCAAAAAGAAACCTGAAAAATACGGCAAAATGTTCCTGTTTTTTTTTTTTTTTTCTAACTCCACGGGGAATTTGGAGTCCAGTAGAAATAGCATTTTACCTTAGAAAAATTCGGGTAGTTCTGATTTTTGGGTATGTTGTAAAGGTTGACCCTCTAATAAAAAAAACCAAGTTTTCGACCTTGTGCGTTTTTCACAATATTAAAAAAACCATTATTTTTCGGCACTTTTTTCGATTTTTCTTAAATAACTCAATTTTAGTGCATTTTACAGAAAAAACACTGTTACCATTTTGTAGAGCATAAAATTCTCTACAACATGCAGTATTCAGGTTTGTAAATTGTCCAAATAGGGGGTAAGATACGGAGCCGGGAAAAGGGTTAAATTTGGAAAAAATGTAAAAATCCACAATTGACGTTAGTTTTTGCTTAATAACCCACTTTTAGTGCATTTTAGAAACAAAATTGTCATAATCAACTTTTTAGAGCATGAGATAGTCGATAGTTTCATTTATTATAGGTTGACCCTCTAATAAAAAAACCAAAGTTTTCGATCTTCTAGACCTTGTGCGTTTTTCACAATATTGAAAAAACCAATATTTTTCGGCACTTTTTTTCATTTTTCTTAAATAACTCAATTTTAGTGCATTTTACAGAAAAAGTACTTTCACCATTTTGTAGAGCATAAAATTCTCTACGACATGCAGTATTCAGATTTGTAAATTGTCCAAATAGGTGGTAAGATACGGATCCGGGAAAATAGGGTAAAATTTGCAAAAATCCACTAAAGACGTTAGTTTTTGCTTAATAACCTACTTTTAGTGCGTTTCAGAGACAAAAGCACTTTCACCATTTTGTAGAAAATAACATTCTCTACAACATGCAGTATTCATGTTTGTAAATTGTCCAAATAGGAGGTAAGATACGGAGCCGGGAAAATAGGGTTAAATTTGGAAAAAATGTAAAAGTCCACAAATGACGTTAGTTTTTGCTTAATAACCTACTTTTAGTGCGTTTTAGAGACAAAAGCACTTTCAACATTTTGTAGAGCATAAAATTCTCTACAACATGCAGTATTCATATTTGTAAATTGTGCAAATAGGGGGGAAGATACGGAGCCGGGAAAATAGGGTTAAATTTGGAAAAAATGTAAAAATCCACAAATGGCGTTAGTTTTTTCTTAATAACCTACTTAAAAGCTCTAAAAAGTTGATTATGACAATTTCGTTTCTAAAATGTACTAAAAGTGGGTTATTAAGCAAAAACTAACGTCATTTGTGGATTTTTACATTTTTTCCAAATTTAACCCTTTTTCCGGCTCCGTATCATACCCCTTATTTGGACAATTTACAAACAGGAATGCTGCATGTTGTAGAGAATTTTATGCTCTACAAAATGGCGAAAGTGCTTTTGTCTCTAAAACGCACAAAAAGTAGGTTATTAAGCAAAAACTAACGTCATTTGTAGATTTTTACATTTTTTCCAAATTTAACCCTATTTTCCCGGCTCCGCATCTTACCCCGTATTTGGACAATTTACAAACATGAATACTGCATGTTGTAGAGAATTTTATGCTCTACAAAATGGTGAAAGTGCTTTTGCCTCTAAAACGCACTAAAAGTATGTTATTAAGCAAAAACTAACGTCTTTAGTGGATTTTTGCATTTTTTGCAAATTTTACCATATTTTCCCGGCTCCGTATGGTACCCCCTATTTAGACAATTTACAAACCTGAATACTGCATGTTGTAGAAAATTTTATGCTCTACAAAATGGTAACAGTGTTTTTTCTGTAAAATGCACTAAAATTGAGTTATTTAAGAAAAATTAAAAAAGTGCCGAAAAATATTGGTTTTTTCAATACTGTGAAAAACGCACAAGGTCTAGAAGGTCGAAAACTTGGTTTTTTTTATTAGAGGGTCAACCTTTACAGTATACCCAAAAATCAGAACTACCCGAATTTTTGTAAGGCAAGGCCCTTTTTTGCGCTATTTCTACTGGACTGGTAATATAACGCTTTCCGTTCATCTGCTCGAAGAAACGAGGAAAGACCGGACAGGAGCAGACACAATAGAATAGGCGACACGATAGAAGCTTGCCATATTGCGATGTTCATTAGGGTTTTTAATTAGCATCACAGTTAATATTATCAATAAATAAAAAAAGTGAGCCTTAAGTGTATACGGTCCAGTCTTTGTCTATATCCTCATCCAAAATTTCATACCTCTACGTGGGATAGATTTCCCTAGCCATTGTCAACACACACACTCATTTATTATTATTAATATAAATAGTTTAACGCCCGGTAAAGAATGTTATTTATTTCAATTATGATTTAAACATGAAATGTGGTGTATTTTAGCATTTAATATAAAAATATTACAATGCTTGCTTAAACTGCACATTATGCTTAAATTTACTGCAGGAAAAATATTTTTCTTTATGTTACACCATTAAAAAAACTTATTTAAATGCATCATGCAGCTGATAATAATTAATGTTCTGTAAATATAAATCTGTGACATCCTTCGGTTAAATATATTTAAAACAAATTTCGAAAAATATTTTATTATTATTATCCTGAATTTATCTATGGCAAAATATCAAACAATCTTTCAGCTACAGGTATTTGGCCATATACCGAATATTTGTTAAACCTCTATATAAAATAAACTTTAATTGTGGTATGGTAAAAAATTGTTTAAAATAGGAAAATACCTATACATGAATCCAGCACCGCAACAACTTTATTTGGCGCCTGGTTGCGAAACCCCATATTAGTTTTTCTATCGATCGTAGATGCATGAGTAGTGATTAGAGTCGGCACGATTAAGCTTGTCAGCGCCTGGTGCGGGACACCATCCGCACCACCCTTGTTGCGGACCTGTGAATCATGTCTATGTCATGTGCTACAGTGACAGAGCATTTCGATAATTTTATTTTACAGGGTGATTGCAATATATTTTTTTAATTCAATTTGTTATTGGTTTCCTAATTGCTCTCGTGATTAAACTTTCACTGAGAATAATGCCCTCTGCTACAACTGCAGATCATTTTGAGCATTTTATTTTACAGGGTGATCGCAAATAATATACTTTTACCACTTTTCAACATAGTTGTAATTCGGTTTGTCTGTCTGCCGTCTGTCCGTGTTCTAACTCGCTTAAATATACTCGGATTGCCATGAATTGATTTATTGAGATCTACTATGGCTTGTTCGGTATTAAAAATGTGTTAGTATTTATAGTTCATATACAAGGACACTCAAAAAAAAAAATTCCGTTACATTACGGTTTAAAAGGAAAAAATAGTTTGTGTTATACTTTAATAATGTTACAGTATTTCAAACATGACATATATCACTGAGGCATGCTACAAGATGCTTACTATAGAATAAGGTGTACATAGCACACATCCATCGTTCATTTACAGGGGCACACAAAAGAATTCGGTTACAGTACTGTCTATCAATAATAAATGAATGATAATTGCTGGAAGTGCGTTTTTAGTTGTGGTACGCGTTTTACATTTAATATTTTGCCTGTTACTTGATGTATATAAATTCTACAGATCCTATATAGTGCTGTGCAAAAGATCTCCAGTTCATTTCCGTTTATTGGCGGAAATTTTAGTAGGGGAATTTTCAATTGTGCTATCCGTTTTCTAACTGAAGTAAATTTTAGAATGTTACATGCAAATCTATAGATCCTATACTGGGCTGCACAAAAGGAATCGGATACTTTTCTGATTCTTGACGGTAATTCCTGGCATTGGGTTTTCAAATGTGTTATGCGTTTCCAAATTGTTTATTTAGACATCATCTTTCAGCTTATTATACTGAGAAGTTTTGTTACAGTATTCTGGATGTGTTGGATAGTGTTTCATAATCTAGGCTTGACGCATGATTTTTTTCTTGTTCAATTTGTTCTTGGCCCTGTAATTGCTCTCATGTTCAAACCTTCGCTATGAAATATGAGGTCAAACCATAGAGGACGGATTTATATTAAGTATCTATGGGTCAAACACATGTTCTTGATATATGATATTTCTGAAGTGGCAGAAGAATTCGTCACGGAATTCTCCAGATATTTTGACAGAACGTCTAAAATTGAAAGTGCAGGGTAACTTTTGGATATAATAGTGTGTTTACCACTTCGACAGACGTTGACAATTTTTCAAAGTTGATTTTAATTTACTGCTGATTAAAATTAGTTTTAGAGTAGACAGTAAAAAGTAAAATACTTTTTTTTTTCTTTCGAGGTCAAACAAATTTCTCTTTGCGTGTTAACCATGTTTCTCGTATTGAGTCGAACTGAAAAAAAAATAGAATTTTGAAAGAAAAAAGAAAAGTTTTTCCTTTAACTTCCTGTAAAAACTACTTTTGTGGCAACTGATAAAGAAATATACAGCGATATTTCAGATATGCGGTTTATATTTTGTTACATAAAAACCCTGTTAAGCTTATCGTGTCTAAGTAATGTGACCTTGAATTCAAAACAACACATATTTTCATGTTTTCCTTTAACAAATATTACGCACAGGATGTCCCAACCTTGCTGAACGGGAGAGCTTTATTGCCGAAAATTGTTCTTATTTATTGCATAAAAACACTACTGACATTGATTTTTCATGAGTAGCAACAGCACGTGTAATTGCGTGTAATCGAACAACAGATATCTTCTAAATGACACACGTAAAAAGGATATTTAGGATATAATAAGAAAATCTCTTGTGAATGCAACACAGACTGTCTTAGAAGAGAAGATATCCTATATATTGTTTCAAAAGAGTTTTATATTTAGGTATTAAACTGGGTAATACAGCAAATATTATATAAGCAAAACTTCGATTCAATTTTATAAAAAAAAGTATGACAATGTAACGACTTCTGTTCATTAAAATAAAATAATAAATTTCAGATTTCAGATTTAGTAGTACATTTTTAGAAATACTAAATTATAGTTATGCTTCAGATATTCAGATTAACGATTATAAGTATCCATTTTGATGCAATTAACTGAACTGTAAAAATAAGGGTGTCAAAAAATGCAATTTAGTTATGAAAAAAAAATTATAACCTCTCTTCTCGCACAAACAAAAGTAACTATCAAAAGGATTTTAAAATCTGTGCTTCAGTAGCATTTGAAATCTATAGAGGTAACATTTATGTCTAGTATCGAATTCCTAAGTGTAGAATCATTACCTGGATCGTATTTGGATTCTATAGGGTATATAACATAACACCTTTTTAATACTTTCCAACATAGTTGAAAAGCGTTTATGACATCGGTTTATCTATCCGTATGTCCGTACTCTAACTCTCGTAAATATACTCTCATTGCATGAAATTTTTATATGTTATCGATGTTTATTATAGCACGATTGCTATTGAAAATGAATCGTGTAGCATTTATGGACAATCAAAAGTATGCCGTTATGTTACGGTCAATGGGAAAAAATCGTTTCAAGTGCATTTTAATGACGTTACATCATTTTATACATAATGAAATTGATATGTATTTATGAAGTTCACTAAAACATGCATTTTGTAGAATATAGAATGCAAAGCATTTATGATTCATTTACAGGGCTACACAAAAGAATTCCGTTACATAATGATCTACGGAGGAAAACTGTTTGCAGCGCGTACTTTAATTATATCACACTATTTCAAATATAATGAATTGATACACATTACAGAGGTTTACTGCAAGATACTTGCGATAGAATAATGATGTGCATAGCATTTAGCTTTCATTTACAGGGGTACCCCCAAAATATTTCGGATAGAATACTGTATCCGAAGTACTGTCTATTAGTGACAATTGCTGGAAGTGCGTTTTCAGTTATGGTATGTGTTTTTAAGTTTAATAAATGTTTGCATACCACGTGGTATGTATAAATGTTACAGATCATATACAGGGTTACACAAAAGAGTTCGTAAGCATTACTGCATGAATTGCTTAAAGGTGGTTTTGAATTGAGTTACGTATTTTCAATCTGAACTATATTTAGTATACTAACCAGATGTTTGTATAATGTAAATAAAATATATAGAGAGCCACACAAAGAACTGGATACAATGCTGCCTATTCTCCTATGACGTGATAATTACTGGAAGTGTGGTTTCAGTTGTTTTAAGCGAGTTTTAACCTGAATTAAATTTTAGCTTTATAATGTGGCGTGTCTAAAAATTTATAGGTAATATACAGGGCTGCACAAAAGAATTTAAGTGTGTCTCCGTCTATTGGTAGAAATTGCTGAAGGTGAATTTTCAACCTATTATACGTTTTCTTACTAAACTAAATTTTAGCATATTATGTACAATATATAAAAATCTATAGATCAAATGTATCCAATCTATAAATCAGGCTTTCCAAAAGAACTGGAGTACTTTTCCGCTATAAATGTTAAATGCTGAAATCTGGTTTTCAAATGTGTTATGCATTTTCTAACATGGTTACTTAGGTATCGTTTTTATCTTATTAAATAGAGAAGTTTTGTTAAAGTATTCTGGAAGTGTTGAAAAGTGTTTCATAATCTATGCTGGACGCATGATTTTTCTTTGTTATTATTTTTTCTTCGCGGTACATTTTTAATACTTTCCAATATAGTTGAAAAGTGTTTAGGAATTAGATTTTTCTGTCTGTCTGTCTGCCGTCTGAATGCAGTCCGTCTGTCCGTGCTCTAACTCGCGTAAATATATTGGGGCTGTCATACAATTGATATATGTTATGGAGGTTTACTATGGCATGTTCGGTATTAAAAATAAGTGTGTAGCATTTATAGTTTTTACCGGGACATTCAAAAATTTCGTCAATATTGGATTTGAATAGGAATTTCAAAGAATTAGTCAGCTATCGCCAAGTTGGCTTTCTTTATGGCAACCTATTTTTGTCGCCAGATTTGGCGACAAAAGAAAAGAAAGTGTAGAGTAACTTCTAACTTTTATGATTTTTTATTAGCACTAAAATTTAGCAGAAATTTTTACTTTATTTAATCGCAGATTTCGGCGATTAAAAATGGCAAAATGTACTGCTATTAAATTTTAGTAATAAAAAATCGTAAAAGTTGGCAGCTATATATTAGTATTAGCTTCACTCAGACAATTGTGATAATAAAGCACATAATTTATTTTGTTTGATGTGATTATATATATGTATATCATACTTCTATTTCAAAAGTGTAGTTACAAAAATGGAAAATATATCCTTGTTATAGCCATTCGCGTTAAATCAAAAACCATCATCAACTGCCAAGTTTGACGGCAGACAAAGAAAATATAAATCATGAGATGTTTTGAATCCTATATGATAAATAAATTTAAGAGATAAACTAATTTTTTACGATAAATAACAAATGTAGTAAAACCTGTGAAAATGGTACCTGTCTATAACGGAATTAGAGATGAGATGAGCTCAGCCCAAGACCGAGCCCAGGTCCAAAACGGGCTATTGTAAAACAGCTATACACCGTATTATAAATGTTTTAAAATTATAAAATATTGCTGTGTAATTGTAAAACACATTCAAATTGCAGGAAAATCGGAATTTTTTTAAATAAAAATTACCGGGTTAAGTGAGGGGGGGGGGGGGGGAGGTCAAGCAGACAACCAGAACCAATTACTTTTCGGATCGTAATGAAATTTACACGGGATCACCACTTTAATAAAGTTTCTCAAATAAAGAAAAGCATATCATAATCTGCGTATCCATTCAAAAGATATGAATGAATATCCATTAAAAACAAGTAATATAAAAAACTTTTTTTAAAAGTCAATTCCTACTTTTTAATCATAAATATATAAAATAAACCTCTGCAGCATTCATGTCTCACGTTATCTTTATTGAACATTTTTTTTTTTTTTATAATCATCGGTGCGGTATTTTATTTTTGTGGCATCACTAATTTGAGGAAAATCTTTCATTTCATTTATGAAAACCAAGACTCCCTTATCATAATATCATAATACTATGATAAGGGGGC
Source organism: Maratus michaelseni (assembly GCA_963931845.1). NCBI lineage: Eukaryota > Metazoa > Arthropoda > Arachnida > Araneae > Salticidae > Maratus > Maratus michaelseni. The sequence goes on along the minus strand of OZ007594.1, from coordinate 157,462,281 downwards.
CTTGATGAAAACAATGGGAGAAATTTTTTTCCTCTCATATAAAACTAAAATTAATTTATTTAATTTAATAAATGAATTCATATTTGAAAAAACTGTATTAACATCAATTGTCATCCACTACAAGTTTTAAAAAATGTATTTGAACTTGAGTGGATGAATAGAAAATATTTTATTAACGATTGAAAATTTGAACAAGATATATAAATATATAGAGAGTGTGAGCTAATAGTAGGAATTGAAATAAATGACAGAACTGAGCAACTTCTGTTTTTTGAAAGAATGGGTAGCTTGTTCGTTGAAAATGTATCGTTATCAAAATTTACAGGCTACTTCGATTATGGAAGATTCCTCCATTCAAATGTACATTTGGTAATTAACAGAACATTTAATGAAACACGTTGTTTGTTTAACGATATTTAAATAAACAAAATATTAAAATCATATACAGTAGACGTTTAGATCTTTAAACAACCTTCTAATCAACCAAACAGTTATTTTTAAATGTTTAGTGATCAATGTACGGCAGAGCAGGGCCGCATACTTGGGCGGAATCCCACATACACTGCCAAAAATAACGCTACCGCGCATGCGCGGTAGTATATTACTGCTGCACGGCAGCGTATTACTGCTTATTTTACTGTTTAATACTGTTAATTTTACGGTATAATACTGGCAGCTGGGACGCCAGTTTTATACTGTAAAATCAACAATTATTTTTTGCAGTGTACCTCGTTTAAGGTGGATTTTTGTTGACTTGTTAAGTTTCCTTCCAAAAATATTTCTATTTTATAATTATTTCATTAGGTCGGTGACAAATATCTGATTTTTAAATGTACTATTAATTTTAACGATATTTAAATATTTGTAATATATTTGATAAGTTTTATTTAAATTGGGATTTGTTTCACCACATACCACTTCACAAGCAACAAATTAAAATTCTGAATAAAATATGAAACTTCATTTAAGATGTACTTCCATACTTTTCTTGCTCTTCATACTTTTCTTTATCTTGTACACGAGATTTTTGTGAAGATGTGTTTTGTATATAAAATGTTATAAATTTTGTATGCCATTTCATAGGTCAGAAAGAATCTTCGATCACGGAAAAGGGGACTGGCACACCGATTTTAGAAAGAGGAAGAAGAAAAATGACAAGAAATTAGGATCAATTGAAAACGTTACATATTTGCCTTATCTGCAGATTTTATTGACGCACTAGTGGAACAAAAGATAACATTTAGAATAAAAATTTTGCTCATTATTTATTTCTGAAGTCGATTATTTATTTCGGTACTTTTCCAGTATATTCCTTAGCGAGATAGAGAAAATGGCCTTGGCAAGTGAAGGAGATTTTTCATACATATTTTCTGTATAGGTGCAGATTCACGGTCGCCAGTCGCCACGTGGCGACTAAATTTTTTGCTGTGGCCACTAACTTTCAGTTTTTAAGTCGCCATGTGATTTAAAAGTAATCAATTTCTGGTATTTCCAGTCCACATCGTGAAATGTTGGTATTTTTTTTTTTAAGATTAAGACCAAAACACATAACAAACATTATTATTATCTTTTAATAACATTTCAGGATGATCGGTTTAACACAGTAAACTATTAATATGTTCGAATAGCAATGTTATTCGTAACAGTTTGAATCTGATAATTTTACATAGACTGTGATTTAAATATATATATAAAAACAAATGTTTGAAGTGTGTTTTGATTTTTATAGTGCAAAATAATCTCACAAATTCAGATTTTTTTTTATTTGTACTTTTGTCTGGCAAAATCAAAATAATAAATATTGTTTTTCTGATATTCCCCGCTATCATAATTGCTTAGCTTATACCTACATATATTTTTTAAACCGTATCTTGCCCACTTTATCTTCTGACTGTACATGATTTAAGATTTAATTAATATTCAAATTTTGTTGTACATGTGTTTATATTAAATAAATTACTTTACAATTTGAATTCCAGAGGTGTTTTAGTTTTTTACTCCATATAAACACTATTGTTTTTATGCATTTGTTTTTCAACTGTGGCTACTGGATTTTTTGGGTTTAGGAGCCAGTGACTCCTTCCAAATTTTGGGAATCTGCACCTATAATTTTCTGGCAACACTGTTTCATATATACAAGCAATTTTTTCAATATTTATACAATTTATTTAATATAAAGAAGCCATTTATCTATTTTTATATACAAACCGAAGTAAATTGTAAAAACAATAATAATATATATATATAAACAAGATGTTTATACAGTTGACGCTCGTTATAACGACCGCTCATTATAGTGACAGTTCCATTATAACGACCTATGCAAAATGTCCCGAAATACATCCCTTTTATGTTATGTTATTTTTACATCCAACATAACGACCGCCCAGCGGCTTATGTCCCAATACAGCGACTGAATGGACAATTGTACTGCCCATCTTCAGATTACGGGTATGAAGTCTATTAACAGTGGAATATTTTCCGCCCAACGTCACGTCTGTTCTTCAGCCTCTCGATCAAGGCATCATCCTAAGTTTCAAACGCAATTACAGACCCCTTGCATTGACGTCACAGCAACGGCTGATACTGTAAACTGGTGCACATCTGGAGCCCAAACAAAACAGTATAATTCTCCGTTTGCCGTTTAAAGCACGTGTGGTCTTTCTGTTTAATTTTGATTTTTCTTATTCTTGCATTATTTTTCTAACTACTTAAAAAATGAAACGCAAATCACTATGTTTACAAATGTAAAAACACCACATTTCCCTTATGTTTGGGCGCCAGATGAAGCATGTGACGTCACGTGCAAGGAGTCTACAGGAAATTACTTTTGAGAGGAACTGTTTCTGCACTAGACGAAAACAAAATTTATAAAGTGGATATTCTTTCAACATTACAGCTTTCCGAAGCAGCATGGAATGCAGTTACAGAGGAAACCATTAAAAATTGCTTTCTTCATGCTGGTTTTAAAGTGCAATCCGAACCTGTGAAATTGACCGATGCGATGGAACGTTGGATAATAATCAGCGAATCAATGACTAAAGTTTTGACGAGGAAGAAAAAATACTGTAAGAAATTTGTGAAAAAATGGATTTGAAGGAAAAACTGACTTTTAATGATAATGTTTTGATTGACTATGATGTAGACTGTGTGGGAAATCTGACGGAAAATGACATAATTTCTCGCTATTCTATACAAGAAGAAATAGAGTCATCGGATGACGAAAGTATGCCGTCACTGCCGATACCTAATATAAAAAGTGTTTCAAATGCTATTGACACTTTAAAACTTTTTTTTATTTTTTTATTTTTTGAAAGACAAGAAAGCACAGAAAGTTACTTATCTCTAACTGAGATGGCAATTTTGTTTTAACAAAATATGAAATGCGCAAAAAACAAACAACAATTTTGAATTATTTTTATAGAAAATAAATGTTAATGCGTAAGTAACTTTTTTTTTTCGTGATTTAACTTTAATTTCAAATTTTATTTTTGAAATATATAATTATTCTCTTAAATTGATTTTTTATAATTTTTCATTGTCAATGTTTATTTGATACAAAATGAAACAAAAAACTTGTAATAAGATTGTATTATAGAAATTCCTTTGAAACCTTAATTTATGATTTAGTATTGTAATAATTAGTTGACAATGAAAGTATTCCCCCAACACACTGAATATAGATACCAAAAACTTATTTAAAAGAAGAAGAAAATAAATTAAAAATTGAATGAACGAAATTGAATGAATGAAATGAAATTTGTGGAATTTAGACAGAATTATTAAGTTCCAAATGCCTAAATACCCCAAATAAAATGAGTGGTTTCATCATCATATTAGCCATACCATTGCTAAAGAATTATATATATATATAACCAATCAAACAAGCATAAAAATTAATAAGGTTTGTTTTCATATCTGTTCATATAATTTGGCAACAAATCTCAATTTAAAAAAAACGCCAATTCCCCTATACTGGAAAAGTACCTTAAAGGTGGCTGCTTTTGCTGTTTATGATAGACCAACATAAAAAACTTTAAAGAAGTAAGGACGAGAATGATAACTCGGCTTATCTCAAAAAGCGGAATGCTGTCATATATAAATCATTATATAAAAAAAAGTTGATTTTACAGAAAAAACTAACAGCCATTAGGTCTGTAAAACATTGTTTATTTGAAGAAAATTATCTGGGTTTATTACGAACTTTCTGTTAATTTAACAGATTTTGCCCGCAATTTCGTAATAAATACAGATTATTTCCGTAAATTAAACAGTTTTCTACTGGCGTCCTGACTTAACAATTTTTTCTGTAAAATCAAGTTTTTTTTTTTTTTAGTGCATCACCGACTTTAAAAAAAAAAATGTCATTTTAAAACTGTAACATGCATTAATTATCATTCATAAAACTGTAACATTTAAATTACAATTGCGACGTAATTATGTCAGTTTCGCCAACTTTCCATTCTGCTATAATTCAGATTAAAGCTTTAAAAACCAACAATATTTTCAAGAAATTAAACTACGAAATTTGCAGTAGCGGCATCAAAAATATTTTAATATAAAATTATAAAAGTAAGTGGCAACACGGTGCTCTTAGAGTTTGTTTACAATTACAATTTCAAATGGGGATATTTTTTTATTCTTTTTTAACACTTCAAAATTTTCTTTTATTGCAGATTGTCGAATTTACGTTATTAAATAATGGATTTTGTCATTCAAAAATTTAAACATGCTAAAGCACAAAATTAACGGCATAAAACATAGAAAATAAGCATTATTATTATTATTATTATTTTATTGAGAAATAGAAATTCAATAAATATTTCTTATCATTTATTGTAATATTTTAAAGTTAACTTTGATTGATGAATTCAATAACTTATTCGGTAAAGCCAATTTGGCAGTTTTCTCGAATATGTAATGTCTCAGTTGGCGCAAGTTAAGCTGATTACAACACGATATTTTTATACCATAACATTAATATATAAATACGTGTATATATTAAATACGCCATGATCTTAATAGTTTAATTGTCTTTTACACATGCTTTCATTTTTTAAGTAGTGTATGTATTTTTAAATATTAATATTATATATATACATATATGTAGTATGCATACTTTAATATATGTTTATATAAATATTTAAAACAAATAAGGATCTATAACGAAAAGTCTTTTTTAAAAAATTATCCAAGTTAATGAAATTATTGAATTTACTTTGATTGCACTAATCAGTGTGAAATTCAAACAGGAAATTTCAGTTTAGTTTTTTTTTACTTATATGTATCATTTATATGTTATTTACTAATAAAATATCGTCTAAAAATCTAAAAATGAAAACTGTTAGATTGATATAAGAATCTAATTTGTCTAATACAAAATTTGCTGTTTTATACAGCTAATCTTTTGAAAAAATAATTATGAAATATGATGCTTTAAAATCTAAGTTATAAACTGCAACCATTCTCAAAGTTAAACTGGTCACATTTTTTTCTTAATTTAAATAATATATCAATTAAATTAAATCAAAGATAAAATGTCAAATTAAAATTAAAATAACTTACTGATTTGCTTGTGTACACACTGCCTTCTAATAACGCACAGTGGAATAATGCTTCCGTAAAAACTACAAGAAAAAACACAGGCTTCATTTTTTTCAGACAGTTTATATTTGTTTTGACACAAAACCAATGGAAGAAACGTGCATCCGCTGCAGACGATCAAAAAGATGAGAAATGAAAAACCGAAACACGAGGCGATCGTTCGCCAATTTAAATCATGTGTGACGTCATAGAACGTGTTCGAAAACCGTATCTTTTTGGCTTTTGATTACGCACGCCACTGAAATTCTATTGGAAAAGAGATTTTCAACGAAAAATGATTTTAAAACTTTTTTTTTTCTATTTCAGTTATATTGTATGAAGTATTTTCCTAATCATTTCATTTTCTTCGTGTCTCAGTTGTTCTGTCAAATCCTTCATTTTTCCCTTTTGTGTACATATACTAGAAACTAGAGAAAAACAATACTGAAACATCAGTATTGACATTTTTATGAAAGTACCTTTAGATTTTCCATTACATAATTTTTTGGATTTATTTTTATGCGGGCTAAATTTGAGCCACGTTTTCTTGAGAAAAAATATTTCGAAGCTTTTTAAAGAGATAATCTCCTCTAAACTCTCTCTTTTCTTTGTTTCCCCCAACATTTTGTGCAGTTATTTTGTGTGCGAAAAACATATACGCCGACATTTGTTTTATAAATACTATCATCATTAGTTATTTTATTAACTAGCCGGGCTTCGCCCGTCTAGAGGGTCGTTTCCGAGGATCTCGGAAAAAAAGATAAACGCAAGTGATTTCGTTTGATAAAAATAGAATTTAAAAAAAATCATACCTCTAAATGCCGGAAACAATACAAACTCGGCGTTACAACGGATTATTTTTAAAAAACTAAGGCGTAATCTTATTGCGTCATTTGATGAGAAACTAAGTTAATTTGAAGTAGCACTTTTAATCTGTTCCAAATAACATTTCTTATAATCACACCTACTTTTATGTATATTATTCCTGTTGTTCCAAAAAAAAATTGTTATGATTTGCTAATTTATGAAAAATATTATCACTAAATGCATTAGAAAGATACATTTTGCTATTTTTATAACATACAGCAGCAAGAAAGGAAAAAAAAAAAAAAAAAACATTAAAAGCACTTAATCAAGATTTCTAAACATAATTTCAACGTAATTCGCACTTTTTTCTTTTTTACACAGCTACATCGGGAACGATTACCTCCATGGTTTAATATTTTAAACACTCATGATGAATGAATCTTTCGTGTTTAGAAAATCATCACAAGTCATAACATTGTTTATAATGATGATGTAACAATATTTGTCTGTAAGGTGAGACAATACAAAATTAACAATCACAATGGACTCATCAATGGTACAAAAAAAATACATACGCCTGGCATATGAAAAAGTGAAGCGTGAATCCCGGAATTGTTGATTACAGTCAAATGCTCTACGCTGTTACTATATAGATATTGTTATCATCATTATGAAGTCCAGGCTCGGAAAAAATATTGGTTGGATCGCGACCATGGATCGGTTGTATTATGTAGGTCGCGGTTGGATACTGGCCAGTGCAGATCTCTAATTACGCCATACTGATTGTTATATTTATTTCTTTTAAATGATACGCTTACATACCACTCCATAAATTGGAACGAAATCCCGAAAATAGAAACCCGATTACTTAAGGATGGCGAAAAAAAAGTACAAAAAGATTGACAAATGAAAACACTTGGTTAAAAACTTTTTGATATTTTCTAGTCGAATAAACATATTCCGAACCAAAAATTTTATTTGATAAATTAAACCAAATTAGTGTAACATGGAAAAAAAAATTAACATTTTATAAAATGAATGTTCTTGTTCAAAACATGTTTATTTGACTTGAGAAAAGCCAGAAGATTGGCAACTATTAAAATATGCCTCATCTGTAGATTTACTTGACGTGCTAGCTGGAGGAAAATATATATGAAAAGAAGTGTTAAAAAGTATAAATTTTAGACACTCCGATGTATAAATAAAATCTGATAAAAAGGTTTTGCTTCTCCTTAATTCAGGTTTAATCTCTAAAAATTTGTTGATACTTACTCATAGAAAAGTATTGAAATCTTCCTTCTGTTTATTACTTATTTTCACTTTTTTTTTTTTTTTTTCAATTCCTACTATTAGTTCACACTCTCCCTAATATATTTATATATCTTGTTCAAATTTTCAGTCGTTAATACAATACTTTTTATTCATCCACTCAAGTTCAAATACATTTTTTTAAACTTGTAGTGGATGACACTTGATGTTAATACAGTTTTTTCAAATATTAATTCATTAATTAAATTTAATTAATTAATTATAGTTTTATATGGGAGGGAAAAAATCTCTTATATAAGATATTTAGCAGGATATAAATTTAGGAAGAAATACCGTCAATGGCAATAAATACAGGCAACGAAATAAATTTTTTCTTTGTTGACCTAAGTAGGAATTGACTTTAATTTTATATATATATATATATATTACTTGTCCTACTAGCAAATCTTTCACTTGGCTATTGCGACAACTCGGTTGTATCGAGAAAATCGCGGCACCTTCAAGTATGGATGACCGTTGCCCCTTCCTGCATTTTACAACTTTAACGAAATGTGAGTGTACTATGTCAAAAGCCTGGCTGTCTGGTCAAACACTTTTTATATAACTCATCCATTCGTTGTGCGTTATGCATGTGCGTTAGAAAAAGAGATGCTGACATCAAAAATAATATGTATGATCATATAATTTATTCTTCTCGAATGGCTTAAAATAATTAAACACTGAGAGAAAAAGAAACGAAGGATTTGCCTCCGGGGGTAGGGCTTTACCCCTTAACCCTCCAATGCCTGCTGGTAGCATATATGCTACCATCAGTGTTTCCAGTTGGGCGATATTTTTTAAATTCAGATTGCTTGATTCCTACAACTTTAAAAAAAATAGTAATTAAGTAGTTAATACGTCTACGTTGTGGTAAATACGCTTAATACGGTGCAATATACGACAGATTAATTAGGGCAAATATTACTGTTTCGAAAATGTGGTAGCAATCAAGCAATCTGAATAAAAAACACTCGCCCATCTGGAAATTCAAGGGCATTAGAGGTTCCGCTACTCCCCCTTAGAAAACAATTTTTAGTTTTTTTTTTTTTTTTTTTTTTTTTTTTTTTTTTTTTTTTTTGTAGTTGTTGTTTTATATGCTTAAAAATTATCTTAAACGTGGATTTGAGATAGACGAAACGATACACTAAACTGTTTCAAATTTCCAGTTTGTAAAAAGTCAGCAGAAGCTTAGTTTTTAAATACATTTAATATATTTTATTTGTTACATTTCTGTGTTGCCTTTTATGTTCATGTATTTAAAAATTGTCTTTCAAAGATGTTCTGACAAAAGTTTATAAGTAGTTTATTTCTTGTTTTTATTCTTTATTTTAACGCTGCGTTGGCAGCGGAAAGCAGGCACGTCTGTTTTAAAATGTTGCCCTTCCCCGGGTTTCGTTCTGCCGGCGCCCCTGAGCAAATGTACTGGTCCCTTTGTTCGTGTTAAAAAAAAACTATATTTTAAAAGACTTAATAGACTAGTGCATAATACAATTGAAATTTTTCAGTACAATATTATTATTGTAAATATCTGTAAATATTTATCTTTAATATTATGTAATCTTATCAGTATATTCATATAGAACTTATATACATGTAATAACCCAGCAATAAGCAATATTGGGTAGCTCGTGTGATTTTTTTCTCTTTTTTTTTAACTTGCTGGGGACTCCGGGTCCTTGGACACTGGGGTTCCTGTTAGATATAGGTTTTCTCCTCGTGGACTCATATAGGTCCTATGCCGAGAGGTTGGCTGTCCACGAGTGGGAGGTTTCTGTTTCTGTTTCTGTTCTTGTTAAAATAGACTCCGAATGTAATAACCGCCTTTTACCTGCATTACGTTAACATGCATAGGGTTGCAACATCGAAATTTCCGGAAATTTCATCAAAGTTATTACATCATACTACATGAAAGCTGACCTTACATATTTTTTTATTAATTTTTGATCGATAATTTTATGATTGATATCAATTATGTTAAAGTAAAATTATAATAATAGCAATAATAAATATTTTCTTCTTTTTTTTAAATAATCACAAGAAGAAATGACGGAAGTATCATTTTTCTCACGACTATTATATAACATTTACTTTAAAAAATGCGTTCACATTTTCTTTGTTCCAATTTAAATATTATTTCTTTTTATACTTTGCATTTTTACTTTCTTCTACATTCATAACTTAGTCGGATGTGTTAATCCCAAAACTTTCTTCTATCTCACACAGGTTTCGCATACACTAAAAAGAATCAGCACCAATTTATATCACGGTCTAACTGAAACTCAAGTTTTATTAAATTCCGTGCATTATTTCTTGAGATATGACTATTGCTAAAATCGTGTAAATCCTGCAAAATACAGCATAGCAGCGCCACTTTTTGGGAGATTTAGATCAAAACCAAATCAATAACAACTTATGTCAACGTCTAACTGAATCTGAAGTTTGATGACATTCCGTGCATTAGTTCTTGAGATATAGCTTTCGTAAAAATCATGAGAAAAGTGGTTTAGTAGCGCCACCTGTTGGGATATCTACACCAAAACGTAATCAGCATCTATTTATGTCAAGGTGTAACTGAATCTGAAGTTTGATGAAAATGAGTGCATTAGTTCTTGAGATAGAGCTATTGCGGAAATTCCGAAAAATGCAGCATAGCAGCGTCATCTGTTGGGCAATTTTCACCAAAACTAATCAGCCCCAATTTATATCAGGGACTAACTGAATATAAAGTTTTATTCAATTTCGTGCATTAGTTTTTGAGATAGAGCGCCCACAAAATTTGTGTCACAGACAGACAGACTCACAGACAGATATTTTCTAAAAACAGTCAAATCGTGTTCAGGACCTTCTAAAACGTATAAATCCGTCGAAAACCGGAAGTTGAAAATTTTCATGAATCCAATACTTTCTTCTTGTAAAGATAGAAGAAAGTAAAAAGAAAGTTTAAGATTCGTGAAAATTTTCGACTTTAGCTATTACAGGCTTTGGGATGTCCTATGAATTTAATTATTTTTAGAAAATGTCTGCGTATGTTTGTGTGCTGCACAAATTTTTCACGGCTGTCTCTAACTCACTAATTAATGCACAGAATTCATAAAACTTCACATTTAGCTAGACCTTGACATAAATTGGTGCTGATTATACTTTGGTGTATATCGTCCAACAGGTGCATTGTTATACTGTGTTTTTCACGATTTGCCTGACAGCTATATCTCGGCATCTGTGGAATATAATTGCATCAAATTTAATACAGTAAGCTCACAAAAGTGAACGGACACTTTGGAATATCTAGAACTATCGAACAATTAAAAAGTATTAAAAGAATTCAAAATGGTTTTTGCTCTTGTAATAAATCGCTTACATCTTGATCTTTATACGTATGTTATGTATTTTTTCGGTAACAAATAGAAATTTGATCTTTATAATTACAAATTTGTATGTAAATAATATAAACTAATGTCACAAAAGTCCTTCCGACCTGTACCGGAAGGAAAGGGAAAGCTTCCCTATTCTCTGGTTTTAAGAATTCAGCTAATTTTACTTACAAACATGAAAACTAAAATGCACGGAACTCGAATATAGAAGATTCACAGTTTCTGTCAATACTGAATTTGAAAAGGAATTTCGTGAAGTTGGTCAGCTATCGCCAAATTGGCTTCATTAGAGCAACTTATTTTTATCGCCAAATTTGGCAATAATGCGAATTTAATGCTGACGGGCACCGATACAGTCGTCCATTAAAAGGAAAATAATAATAATAAATAAAAAATAGTAAAAAAAGAGAGAACAACCCACCTCCCACCTCATTCATACATTTTAATCAACAAATTGTTCCAAGAACAAAAAGAAAAAGGAAATAACCAATCATCTGAAGATGATCTTTCCTTTTAATTTATCCTATAAGTGTAAGCTTATGGGGTCGTCTTCATACTGAAATTGTGCCAAACTCTTGAAATTTTAAATGAAAACACCGACTTTTGAAGCCTTATTTGTGCTGCGCTTCCTTAGATCAAAGTAGCCCAGAAAAAAAGGCAATGAGGTTGCTAGGATTTTGTAATCATGTGTCTCTTGGATGCCGTCACTTCCAGAAATGTGTAGTGTAATAAATTTATATTAATTTTTTTTAATTATGAACTACAATATTTTTTACATGAAACGAAACACAATCGTAATTGGGTGAGTAAATTCATATCTCATTCTAATCATTTTTCGAAATACTGAAAAATATCACCTTTTCGACAGTCTGAAAAGAGTGTCCTTAATACAATAAGTGGAGACTTATCAAAACATCTACAGAAAAGAAAAATCTTTGAAAATTTTCATGAAAGTTTCTTTTAAATAAAATTAATTTATTTTATATTTAGAACGTCTGTATAATTTTTCTGGTGATAACTAATTGTGTGTTTCATGAACTTTTATTTTATTATCTTCAGATTATTATTTGAAATTTATTGATAAATTTCAAACACAGGGGTACAAAAATCTAGACGCCAATGCGCTGATTCCCACCACTAAATTTTATTAATATACTTCGAGTAAATTTTATCAGTATTCTTATTAGGAGAAGAATACTAAAAATTTAGTGGTGGGAATCGGCCCATTGGCGCCTAGATTTTTGCACCCCTGATCAAACACATTTTCTTTTATAATTCGATGGAGATTTAAGAAAAAGTATATAAACTAGACATTTTACTGAAATACTTTGATCCAAGGAATTCAAATAAAGTGTTAGCAATAAAGAAAAATCAAGCATAGATTATGAAACCCTTTCCAACTCTTCCAGAATTACTTTAACAAAACTTTGCCTTTTAATAAGATGAAGAAGATACCTAAGTAAGTAGACATTTAAAAAAAAGGCATGATACATTTGAAAACCCGATTTGAGCAAATACCGTGCATAGCCGGGAAAGCACTCCAATTCTTTTGGGCAGCTGTGTATATGATCCACAGATTTGTATATGTTCTACATAATATGCTAAAATTAAATTTAGCAAGAAAGGCATAACACAACTGAAAATTTATTTCCAACAATTTCTACCAATAGATTGAAACGCACTTGAATTCTTTTGTATAGTCCTGCATATAACCTACATAATTTTATATACGCCACATATTAAGCAAAAATTTAATTCAGGAAAAAAAAGGCCCAAAACTACTGAAATCACACTTCCAGAAATTACTATTCATAGCCAGCCATGTATCCAGTTCCTTGCAAAGCCATGTAATATGATTTTTTTATTTTCAACAAACCTCTCTTAGACTAAATATAAATCAGCTTGAAAATGCATAGCTCAATTTAAAAACGCCTTTAAGCAATTCACGGTCATGTCCAGTAATGCTTACGAATACTTTTGTGTAGCCCTGTATATGATCCATAGAATTAACATGAGCAACGTAGTATGCGAAATTTAGTTAAATTTAAAAACGCATATCATGATTAAAAAAGCACTTCCAGCAATGATTCCTTACTGAAAATACTTCGGATGCAGTACTGTATCCAAAACACTTTTGTCTTTCCCTGTAAATGAACGATAAATGCTATGCCCATGATATTCTACAGCAAGAATCTTGTAGTAAACTTCAGTAATGTATACCAATTTCATCATGTTTGAAATACTGCAACATAATTTAAAATATTCTGCAAACAGTTTTCCTCTGTAGAACAATATGTAACTGAATTCTTTTGTCTGACTCTGTAAATGAATGATAATTGATTTGCACTCCATATTCTGCAGAAAGCATGTTTAAGTGCGCATCAAAAATTTATATCAATTTCATTTATGTTTGTAACAGTGTAGCATAATCAAAATAGACCGCAAACAATTTTCCCTCATAGACCATAATATAACGGAAATCTTTTGAGTGCTCCTTTAACTGTAAGTGCTACGCATAGCCTATTCATAACATATTCATAAACACTTTTCAACTATGTTGAAAAGCGTTTAAAAGTGTGTTACCGTTCGAAAAAATGAAAGTTAGTGAAGTTTTTAATACGCAGACCACCACTATTTCAAAAATTATATTTATATTCGGAAAATGGACACTCGAACCGTACCTCTCGAATCTTTCTGCGACAATTTTATGATGAAATAGCATAGGACGGTGCGTTTTTTCTTCCAGGACTGAACACGATCATGGATGAATGAATTTATGACAAATGTGTTAATGTATGTAGATACTACTAGCTGTTGCCCGTGACATCTTTCACGTAACATTAAAAGAAGAATAAATGAATTAAGCAAAACATTTCACTCCCGATAATTAAAAACATATCTAATTAACCAAATCTTAATCACATTTTATAGGATACAGTACGGTATTTCTTTGTTATAGGTACCTTGACATAACTAAGTCTTAAAAAGGGGAAAATCTATGCTAAGTAATATTAAACAAAAACATAATTTGCCAAACAAATTAAAAATATATACATTATTTCCCACAATGTTTAGGCCCGAGAAGCGGCAGATATTAAGATAGTTCATTCAGTTGGTTTTACATTAGATGTTAATTTTTTGTTAATAAATAAGGTTAAACCAATTGAGATTTAAAAAATTAAAGAAAATCAATCAATATGATATTTAATCCACCCGTAAAACTTAGATCTGTTCGAATGAAATTGAAATAAATCTTAGACTTTTTTAAAGGTTTGTATTTTGCATGTACCTTGTCATTTTACATACACCCATCATAACCATGCTAAAGTTTAATCTGTAATACAAATGTTTGCAGCTTGTGAAGCTTAGAAATGAAATAAAGAAAACTGCCCAGTTAAACTGAGGGCATTGAGCTCACAGGCTATTCACACTAATTGTATATTATGCTATTTTTTCAAAGAATAATGCCACTCGAAAAATAAAGAAATTGACCAATATATATTAAGGAGGGGGGGGGGATAAGAACCCGTTCCCACCCTTTATACATATCCCTTTAAGACCTAACCTACACAATTGTGTAGGTGATCCTAAGAAAAAAACAATTTCCTCTTTCCCTGTGATTTAAAGCTTAGCCTGCACCACACAATTGTGTAGATCCCCCTTGACATAACCTGACAACGTAATTTTTTTTTAAATATTTCTTTTCAATCAAAGAGAATTTTTATATGTTTTTAATTTCTACCAAAACTCTTCAGGTCTTAAAGGGTTAACCAATAAACCCCCGAAATCTAATCAGGCAAGCGCCTTACCACAATGAATTTATACACAAAATTTGAAAAAAATCGGATAATTTTGCTTGAAAAACCCATTTATCTAAATTAAGGGAGGTAAGCCCCTCCCGTTCCCCCCTTTATACTTAACAAATGAAAACCCAAAACTAATCAGTCAAACGCCTTACCACAATGAATCTATATACAAAATTTGAAGAAAATTGATAATTCTGCATGAAAAACCCATTTATCTAAATTAAGGGGGATTAGCCCCCCGTTTACCCCCCTTTATATTTACTCAATGAACACCCAAAATTAATTAGGGAAGTGCCTTATTACAATGAGCCTATATACAAAGTTTAAAGAAAATCGGATAATTCTGCATGAAAAACCCAATTATCTAAATTAAGGGGGGATTACCCCCCCCTTTCCCCCTTTATACTTAACCAATGAACCCCCAAAACTCTTTAGAGAAGCGCATTATCACAATGAACCTATATACAAAATTTGAAGAAAATCGGATAATTCTGCATGAAAAACTCATTTATCTAAATTAGGGGGGGTATACCCCCTTTCCCCCTTTATACTTAACCAATGAACCCCCAAAACTATTGACAGAAGCGCATTATCAAAATGAACCTATTTACAAAATTTGAAGAAAATGGGATAATTCTGCATGAAAAACCTATTTATCTAATTTATAGGGGGTTAGCCCCCCGTTTCCCCCTTTATGCTTAACCAATGAACCTCCAAAACTAATCAGGGAAGCGCCTTATCACAAGGAACCTATACACAAAATTTAAAGTAAAACGGTTAATTCTATCAAGAGTTATCGCGTTACGTACATACATACGTACGTACATACAGAACCGTCGGGCACATAAGCTCTCAGGCTTTGATAGCCTGTGAGCTAAAAAGTCAAAGGTTTATTTCCATATCATTCGAACAGATCAAAGTTTTACGGGTGGATTATATCGCATGATTTTATTTTTATTTTTTAAAGCTCAATTGAATATAATGTTGGTTTAATTGCGAGAAAGATCTATGCTGCCTGATTGGTTGAATTCTGTTTTCGAGAACATTCTATGGACTCTGATTAGTTGAATCATATATCTCAGCTCCTATAGGAAATTTCTAGAAAATTATTTCAGATTCTGAATGCCAATTTTTTTCGCCAAATTTCGAAGACATTTGGTGAGAACTCGCCATCTTGGCGACATTCTTTCATTTACCCATGCCAATCATGTGTTTTGGCATTGGTAATCTTGAAAATCATTTTCCTGCCAAATATCGACAATGCGCCAAATTTGGCGAAATGTTGCCACCTTTGTGAATTTGTTTACTGCCAACTGTTCAGCAACTGTTTCAACCTTGATTTCCATTGAAATGCATTGACACGTAGAAGCCGCAACATGGCCCACTAATCGAATTTTTTAGAACATGTGATCGAGCCCAATGGTTTTCTCGTACCCCAAAACGATAAGATACAAAATTAGTCAAAATCGTTAGAGCCATATTTTAGATAAAATTTGCATATTTGCACACACACAAGATTTGCTCGTATTATAATATATGATTTGGTTACGCTATTTCCACCCAGGGGTCGAAGCAAGAATAATAAGAATAGCACATACAAGAATAAATTTTGTTGAATCAGTATTAATAGATAGAGAATGACAGTTCTATTTCATAAGCAGGCGGAGGTGCGGAGGTTACTCCCCCTGCGGCCGTGATCATACTATAGTAAGGAGGGTGGAATAGCTAGCGGAAGCTATGTTACAGTAGGGTGGGGCGAATAGGTCTGCTATAAAAAGGGGGGGGGGTGCTAAATTAATAAAATTTTACAATTGTCTTATATTATGAGGTATCGGTTATGGTAGAGTATAAGCACTATCCCCCTCTCATTATTTTTTATTTCATGGGAGAGAAAGTTCAATGTTTTCGCCCTCTATCGTAAGGTCTAATGTTTACAGAATTCGAAAATTATTGTTCCTTTAAAAGATTTCAGCTGTATTCGAACCCTTTACAAAATGCTCTCATGGTGCGTAGATTTGCAGTAGGTTTAAACGAAAACACCATGATGTCTTGCTTCTTAGACGAGATTATACCTGGATTTTTTAAAGCCAAAGTACCACCTATCTATAGTTTTCTCAAGCACTGATACGAACATCAGAGGATACATAAACTTCTGTCCTCACAAAGAATTCAGTTCATTTCAACATAAACAAGTGAGAAGTTTTTTTAAATGAGGCCGGTCTAATGTTTTGTATCAATCGCGGAGAGGCATATATTTTAGCTCAGAAATTTATACACCTGACATGAACTGTTAAATTTGCATGAAAATTTAAATGTTTATATATTAAAATGTTTAACTCTTTGCATTTAACATTCTTTTAAAACATACATCTACTTTGGAAATGATTTTCTAACTTCTGCCCTCACAAAGTATTCGGTTAATTTCACCAGAAACTGGACAAAAATCTTTTTAGAATGTGCTGGTCTCCTTCTTTCTCTCATTCGCGGAGAGGCATATATTTTAGATCAGAAATTTATGCACCTGAAATGAAATGTTAAATTTGCATCAAACTTTAAAAGTTTATATAATAAAATATTTAACTGGTTGAAATCAACATTCTTTTAAAACATACCTCCACTTTTTAAAAGATTTCCTTTATTTATCCACACAAATTAGTCACTCAATTTCTGCTTAAACAGATGAGAAATCTTAATAAATGTGGCTGGTCTACTCTTTTGTATCATTCGCGGCGAGGCATATATTTTAGCTCACAAAATTTATGCAACTGAAAAGAAATGTTAAATTCACATCAATTTTTAAATGTTTATATAACAAAAACATTTACTCTTGCATTTAACATTGTTTTAAAACTTAACTCCGCTTTGAAAATGATCTTCTACTTCTGTCTTCACAAAGTATTCAGGTAATTTCACCATAAACAGGACAGAAGTCTTTTTAAATTGTGTTGGTCTCCTTCTTTCTATCTTTCGAGAGAGGCATATATTTTAGACAAGAAATTTATGCACCTGAAAAGAATTGTTAAATTTTCCTCAAACTTTAAAAGTTTATATATTAAAATGCTTAACTGTTTTAATTCAACATTGTTTTAAAACATACGTCCGCATTTAAAAATATTTTCTATATATTTCCTCAAAATTAGTCAGTTCATTTCTCCTTAAACAGGTCAAAAAACTAAATAAATGTGGCTGGTCTACTGTTCTGTGTCTTTCACGGAGAGGCATATATTTTAGCTAAGAAATTTATGCACCTAAAATGAAATGTTGAATTTGCATGAAAATTTAAAAGTTTAACTCTTTGCATTTAACATAGTTTTAAAACGTACCTCCGCATTGGAAATGATTTTCTGCTTCTGTCCTCACAAGGTATTCAGTTAATTTCTCCATAAACTGGATAGAAGTCTTATTAAACTGGGCTTGTCTACTTATTTGTATCATTCGACGAGAGGCATATATTTTAGGCCAGAAATTTATGCACCTGAAAAGAATTGTTAAATTTTTATCAAACTTTAAAGGTTTATATATTAAAGTGTTTAACTGTTTGGATTCAACATTGTTTTAAAATATACATCCGCATTTAAAAATGTTTTCTATATATTTCCTCAAAATTTCTCAGTCCATTTCTCCATTAGCAGGTCACAAATCTAAATAAATGTGGCTGGTCTACTCTTTTGTATCTTTCGCGGAGAAGAATATATTTTAGCTCAAAAATTTATGAACCTGAAAAAAAAATGTTAAATTTGCATCAAACTTTAAAAATTTATATAATAAAATGTTTAACTGTTTGAATTCAACATTCTTTTAAAACATAACAAATTTTTAAAAGATTTTTTTTATTTATATACAAAAATTAGTCAGTCAATTTCTTCTTAAACAGATGAGAAATCTTAATAAATGTGGCTGGTCTACTCTTTTGTATCAGTCGCAGAGCAGCATATATTTTATCTCAGAAATTTATCCACCTGAAAAGAAATGTTAAATTTACATCAAAATTAAATGTTTATATAACAAAATGTTTTACTCTTGCATTTAACGTTGATTTAAAACATACCTCCGCTTTGGTAATGATTTTCTACTTCTGTCCTCACAAAGTATTCAGTTAATTTCACCAAAAACTCGACAGAAGTCTTTTTAAATATGGCTGGTCTCCTTCTTTCTCTCATTCCCGGAGAGGCATATATTTTAGGCAAGAAATTTATGAACCAGAAATGAAATGTTAATTTCTATCAAACTCTAAATGTATATCTATTAAAGTGTTTAACTGTTTTAATTCAACATTGTTTTAAAACATACCTCCGCATTTAAAAATATTTTCTATGTATTTCCTCAAAATTAGTCAGTCCATTTCTCCATAAACAGGTCAAAAGTAAATATGGCTTGTCTATTGTTCTGTATCTTTCGCGGAGAGGCATATATTTTAGCTCAGAAATTTATGCACCTAAAATGAAATATTGAATTTGCATGAAAATTTAAATGTTTATATATTAAAATGTTTAACTCTTTGCATTTAATGTAGTTTTAAAACGTACCTCTGCATTGGAAATGATATTCTGCTTCTCTCCTCACAAAATATTCAGTTAATTTCACCATAAACTGGACAGAAGTCTTTTCAAATATGGTTGGTCTCCTTCTTTCTTTCATTCGCGGAGAGGCATATATTTTAGGCAAGAAATATATGAACCTGAAAAGAAATGTTAATTTCTATCAAACTCTAAATGTTACTCTTGCATTTAACATTGTTTTAAAACATACCTCCGCTTTGGAAATGATTTTCTTCTTCTGCAAAGTATTCTGTTAATTTCACCTTAAACTCGAAAGAAGTCTTTTCAAATAGGGCTTGTCCACTTCTTAGTATCATTAGCGGAGAG
The DNA here is from genome assembly GCA_963931845.1 of Maratus michaelseni. Lineage (NCBI taxonomy): Eukaryota > Metazoa > Arthropoda > Arachnida > Araneae > Salticidae > Maratus > Maratus michaelseni. The sequence goes on along the minus strand of OZ007594.1, from coordinate 157,442,541 downwards.
GCATATATTTTAGGTCAGAAATTTATGCACCTGAAAAGAATTGTTAAATTTGCATCAAACTTTAAAAGTTTATATATTAAAATGTTTAATTGTTTGAATTCAGCATTGTTTCAAAACATACCTCCGCATTTAAAAATATTATCAATATATTTCCTCAATATTAGTCAGTCTATTTCTTCATAAACAGGTCACAAATCTAAATAAATGTGGCTGGTACACTCTTCTGTATCGTTAGCGGAGAGGCATATATTTTAGCTCAGAAATTTATGCACTTCAAAAGAAAAAATGTTAAATTTGCATCAAACTTTAAAAGTTTATATAATAAAATGTTTAACTATTTGAATTCAGCATTCTTTTAAAACATACCTCCGCTTTTTAAAAGATTTTCTTTATTTATCCACACAAATTAGTCAGTCAATTTCTGCTTAAACAGATTAGAAATCTTAAAAACTGTGGCTGGTCTACTCTTTTGTATCATTCGCGGAGAGGCATATATTTTAACTCAGAAATTTATGCACCTGAAAAAAAAATTTTAATTTGCATCAATTTTTAAATGTTTATATTAGAAAATGTTTTACTCTTGCATTTAACACTGTTTTAAAACATACCTCCACTTTGGAAATGATTTTCTTCTTCTGTCCTCACAAAGTATTCTATTAATTTCACCATAAACTGGACAGCAGTCTTTTTAGATTGGGCTGGTCTCCTTCTTTCTCTCATTCGCGGAGACGCATATATTTTAGCTCAGAAATTTATGCACCTAAAAAGAAAAAATGTTAAATTTGCATCAAAATTTAAAAGTTTATATAATAAAATGTTTAACTGTTTGAATTCAACATTCCTTTAAAACATACCTCCGCTTTTTAAAAGATTTTCTTTATTCATCCACACAAATTAGTCAGTCAATTTCCTCTTAAACAGATGAGAAATCTTAATAAATGTGGGTGGTCTACTCTTTTGTATCATTCGCGGAGGGGCATATATTTTAGCTCAGAAATTTATGCACCTGAAAAAAAATGTTAAATTTACATCAAAATTTAAAAGTTTATATATTAAAATGTTTAACTGTTTGAATTGAACATTGTTTTAAAACATACCTCCGCATTTAAAAATATCTACTATATATTTCCTCAATATTAGTCAGTTCATTTCTCCATAAAATGGTCACAAGTCTAAATAAACGTGGCTGGTCTGTTGTTCTGTATCCTTCGCGGAGAGGCAAATATTTTAGTTCAGAAATTTATGCACCAGAAAAAAAAAAAATTAAATTTGCATCAATTTTTAAATGCTTATATAAGAAAATGTTTTACTCTTGCACTTAATATTCTTTTAAAACATACCTCCGCTTTGGAAATGATTTTCTTTTTTCTGTACTCACAAAGTATTCTGTTAATTTCACCATAAACTGGACAGAAGTCTTTTTAGGTTGTGCTGGTCTCCTTATTTCTCTCATTCGCGGAGGGGCATATATTTTAGATCAGAAATTTATGCACCTGAAATTAAATGTTAAAATTTCATCAAGTTTTAAATGTTTATATAAGAAAATGTTTTACTCTTGCATTTAACGTTGTTTTAAAACGTACCTCCGCTTTGGAAATGATTTTCTGCCTCTCTCCTTACAAAGTATTCAGTTATTTTCACCATAATCTGGACAGAAGTCTTTTCAAATTGGGCTTGTCTACTTCTTTGTATGAATCGAGGAGAGGCATATATTTTAGGCCATAAAATTATGCACCTGAAAATAATTGTTAAATTTGCATCAAACATTAAATGTTTTTAAATTAAAATGTTTAACTGTTTGAATTCAACATTGTTTTAAAACATACCTCCGCATTTAAAAATATTTTCTATATATTTCCTCAAAATTAGTCAGTCTACTTCTCCATAAACAGGTCACAAATGTAAAGTATAGTGGCTGGTCTACTCTTTTGTATCATTCGCGGAGAGGCATATATTTTAGCTGAGAAATTTATGCACCTGAAGAGAAATGTTAAATTTACATCAAACTTTAAAAGTTTTAATAATAAAATGTTTAACTGTTTGAAATCAACATTCTTTTAAAACATACCTCCGCTTTTTAAAAGATTTCCTTTATTTATCCACACAAATTAGTCAGTCAATTTCTGCTTAAACAGATGAGAAATCTTAAAAACTGTGCTGGTCTACACTTTTGGCATCATTCGCGGAGAGGCATATATTTTAGCTCAGAAATTTATGCACCTGAAAAAAAAATGTTAAATTTACATCAAACTTTAAAAGTTTATATATTAAAATGTTTAACTGTTTGAATTCAGCATTGTTTTAAAACATACCTCCGCATTTAAAAATATTTTCTATATATTTCCTCAATATTAGTCAGTTCATTTCTCCATAAAATGGTCACAAGTCTAAATAAATGTGGCTTGTCTACTGTTCTCTATCCTTCACGGAGAGGCATATATTTTAGCTCAGAAATATATGCACCTGAAATTAAATGTTAAAATTTCATCAAGTTTTAAATGTTTATATAAGAAAATGTTTTACTCTTGCATTTAACGTTGTTTTAAAACATACCTCCGCTTTGGAAATGATTTTCTACTCCTGTCCTCACAAAGTATTTAGTTAATTTCACCATAAACTCGACAGAAGTCTTTTTAAATATGGCTGGTCTCCTTCTTTCTCTCAATCGCGGAGAGGCATATTTTTTAGGCAGGAAATTTATGAACCTGAAAGGAAATGTAAATTTCTTTAAACTCTAAAAGTTTTTATATTAAAGTATTTATTTGTTTTAATTCAACATTGTTTTAAAACATACCTCCGCAATTAAAAATATTTTTGTTGCATTTCCTCAAAATTAGTCAGTCCATTTCTTCATAAACAGGTCACAAGTCTAAATAAATGTGGCTTGTCTACTGTTCTGTATCTTTCGCGGAGAGGCATATATTTTAGCTCAGAAATTTTTGCACCTAAAATGAAATGTTGAATTTGCATGAAAATTTAAATGTTTATATAATAAAATGTTTAATTCTTTGCATTTAACATAGTTTTAAAACGTACCTCCGCATTTAAAAATTTTTTCTATATATTTCCTCAAAATTAGTCAGTCTATTTATCCATAAACAGGTCACAAATTTAAAAAATAGTGGCTGGTTTACTCTTTTGTATCATTGGCGGAGAGGCGTATATTTTAGCTCAGAAAGTTACGCACCTGAAAAAAAAAATGTTAAATTTGTATCAAACTTTAAAATTTTTATAATAAAATGTTTAACTGTTTGAAATCAACATTCTTTTAAAACATACCTCCGCTTTTTAAAAGATTTCCTTTATTTATCCACACAAATTAGTCAGCCAATTTCCTCTTAAACAGATGAGAAATCTCAATAAATGTGGCTGGTCTACTCTTTTGTATCATTCGCGGAGAGGCATATATTTTAGCTCAGAAATATATGCACCAGAAAAAAAATGTTAAATTTACATCAAACTTTAAATGTTTATATATTAAAATGTTTAACTGTTTGAATTCAACATTGTTTTAAAACATACCTCCGCATTTAAAAATATTTTCTATATATTTCCTCAATATTAGTCAGTTCATTTCTCCATAAAATGGTCACAAGTCTAAATGAATGTAGCTGGTCTACTGTTCTGTATCCTTCGCGGAGAGGCATATATTTTAGTTCAGAAATTTATGCAACTGAAAATTTTTTTTAAATTTTTTAAATTTTTAAATGTTTATATAAGAAAAGGTTTTACTCTTGCATTTAACATTCTTTTAAAACATACCTCCACTTTGGAAATGATTTTCTACTTCTGTCCTCACAAAGTATTCTGTTAATTTCACCATAAACTCGACAGGAGTCTTTTTAAATATGGCTGGTCTCCTTCTTTCTCTCTTTCGCGGAGAAGCATATATTTTAGCTCAGAAATTTATGCACCTGAAAAAAAAATGTTAAATTTACATGAAACTTTAAAAGTTTATATATTAAAATGTTTAACTGTTTGAATTAAACATTGTTTTAAAACATACCTCCGCATTTAAAAATATTTTCTATATACTTCCTCAATATTAGTCAGTTCATTTCTCCATAAAATGGTCACAAGTCTAAATAAATGTGCCTGGTGTACTGTTCTGTATCCTTCGCGGAGAGGCATATATTTTAGTTCAGAAATTTATGCACCTGAAAATTTTTTTTTTAATTTGCATCAATTCTTAAATCTTTATATAAGAAAATGTTTTACTCTTGCATTTAACATTGTTTTAAAACATACCTCCGCTTTGTAAATGATTTTCTTCTTCTGTCCAAACAAAGTTTTCTGTAAATTTCACCATAAACTGGACAGAAATCTTTTTAGATTGTGCTGGTCTCCTTCTTTCTCTCATTCGCGGAGAGGCATATATTTTAGCTCAGAAATTTATGAATCTGAAAAGAAATGTTAATTTCTATCAAAATATAAATGTTTATATATTAAAGTGTTTAACAGTTTTAATTCAACTTTGTTTTAAAACATACCTCCGCATTTAAAAATATTTCTATGTATTTCCTCAAAATTAGTCAGTCCATTTCTCCATAAACAGGTCACAACTCTAAATGAATGTGGCTGGCCTACTGTTCTGTGTCCTTCGCGGAGAGGCATATATTTTAGTTCAGAAATATATGAACCTGACAAAAAAATTTTTAATTTGCATCAATTTTTAAATGTTTATATAAGACAATGTTTTACTCTTGCATTTATCGTTGTTTTAAAACATACCTCCACGTTGGAAATGATTTTCTTCTTCTGTCCTCACAAAGTATTCAGTTATTTTCACCATAAACTGGACAGAAGTCTTTTTAGATTGTGCTCGTCTCCTTCTATCTCTCATTCGCGGAGAGGTATATATTTTAGATCAGAAATTTATGCACCTGAATTGAAATGTTAAAATTACATCAATTTTTAAATGTTTATATAAGAAAATGTTTTACTGTTGCATTTATCGTTGTTTTAAAACATACCTCCACTTTGGAAATGATTTTCTACTTCTGTCCTCACAAAGTATTCAGTTAATTTCACCATAAACTGGACAGAAGTCTGTATAAATTGTGCTGGTTTCCTTCTTTCTCTCATTCGCAGAGAGGCATATATTTTAGATCAGAAATTTATGCACCTGAAAAAAAATGTTAAATTTGCATCAAACTTTAAAATTTTATATAATAAAATGTTTAACTGTTTGATATCAACATTCTTTTAAAACGTACCTCCGCTTTTAAAAAGATTTTCTTTATTTATCCACACAAATTATTCAATCAATTTCAGCTTAAACAGATGAGAAATCTTAATAAATTTGCTGTTCTACTGTTTTGTGTCTTTCGCGGAGACGCATATATTTTAGCTCAGAAATTTATGCACCTTAAAAGGAATGTTAAGTTTACATCAATTTTTAAATGTTTATATAAGAAAATGTTTTACTCTTGCATTTAATATTGTTTTAAAACATACTTCCGCTTTGGAAATGAATTTCTACTTCTGTCCTCAAAAAAGTATTCAGTTAATTTCACCTTAAACTGGACAGAATTCTTTACAAATTGGGCTTGTCTACTGCTTTGTATCATTCGCGGAGAGGCATATATTTTAGGCCAGAAATTTATGCACCTGAAAAGAATTGTTAAATTTGCATCAAACTTTAAATGGTTATATATTAGTGCTCCCGATGCGATACGTATAACAGTTATACGTGTATCCGATATACGTATATACGTATAATACGTATTTAACAAATACGTATACCCTAAAATATACGTTTAAACGTATCCATATACGTATTAGCGTATATCGGTTAAACGTATAATTTAAGTATACGAAAAATTCAATTATACGTATATTTTTAATACGTATTTACTTTTAATACCAATGGACCTCATCAGTATTACGTCACAAAACGGGAAACAAGCTGGAAATCGGTGGTATTAGCGAAATAATTTGCATAATATGTTTCCTACATAGGGTATTCTTATTTTTCCCTATAAACGATTATTATAAGCATATAACAAAAGAAAACGCTTTGAGAAAAGAATAAGAATAGACACGTTTCAGATTTATTGTCACTTCTTGTTAAGTAAGTTTTTTTTCTTTTCTTATTTTTTGAATATTCTTTATTTGTGAGTGCGTGTACTTAAGATTGTGACCGGGTTTAAATGTTATTCTTTCGACGGGGCTAATGTTTTCCACGCTGTGTTAATATGTATAACGAAAGTTCATTTTTTTAATCATGACACTCATGGTATTTTCTATACAAGGTGTATGGACATTACGTTTAAGATTTTTTGTTCATTTTGACTTTTTTGTGTGTGTGTGTGTGTGTGTGTGAAGTACTTATAACTTTTGATTTCTAATAGCCAGACAAATAATCGTCAATGCAGATTTTAGAACGCAATCACACATGCATAAAATGACTTGCCTTCTCATTTCTTTTTTAATGAAGGGGGTATTTTCAAAATATTTTAACATGTTGAAATTAACGGAATTTTATTTTATTCAGAAATTACGAATTCATACATGAAAATACTAATAGCAATATTTGTTTTATTTAATGACTGCCATTCCGTGATTAGATAAAATAAAAAACTTCTTCCGAAATTTCCGGTATTATTTCGTAGTTTTGGATTAAAAGTGGAATGTCAAATCAGTGACCAAGTGACGACGTCACGATTACGTCCTTGGTTGCGAACGTGTTAAATAGAGAAAAACAAATATTCTTAAATACAATAAAAGTATGATTGCGAAACTTCCCAGGAAATGGATTGGTCAGTGTCACATTAAGATAAAAAGTCAATGCATGCCCGTGTTCTGTGGCCACATTAAAAAAAAATATATATACCATAAATCTAAAAAAGTTGTGTGTGGGGGTGTTACAGACATGCGAAAGTTAGCTTCGGAGCTACCCACTACCCATAGTAAAACATTTCATAATTAATAGCTTAGATTTAAGAAAGAAAAAAAAATCTATAAGTCTTAACTGAGGGGAAAAAGTTTCGATTTTTAATTGTTTTTTGGAATACCTTTAACGCAAGGCAGGTAAATTAGGGGCTTTCGTGGATCTTTGAACAAGTAATCATGATGGCCCACGTAAACTACGAGAATGTGGGCCTCAGCGGGTGTTTCGCAATTTCTCTGATCCACAGACACGGTAGGTGCCATTTCCCTTTACGTCTGGCATGAGGGTTTCGGTTTTTCTGACGTCACTGGCGATGCTAAGGACGATTCTTCCAAAGCGAAAGAACCTTTTTTTTCTGATTTAAAATGCTATTTATGCTAAAAAATCGTTTCTTTGGTCATAGGAGAGCATATTTCTTCAAAATAAAACATTTTTCATTAGGCACAAAGTAATTTTTTTTCTAGGAATAAAGCGGTTTAGAGGAGATTTTTTTTCTTCCTTCAAATGACATAATCGAGTATCTTTTTTGCTAATATGGGAGTTTTTATTCCTTGTTACCTTTGGTCGATCTTTGAAACGGACAGGGATGCAATGTTAACAATTATTTTCATTTCCTTTGACAGCCAGGGCAGTTTTCCCTCACACGAAGCTTTAATTCCTTCTCGGAAAGAGAGATTCCCGGTCACATTTCCTAAATACGTGGCAAAAATTTTCCAGCTTTTGTTAGTGCTTTTGGTCTTAGCTCTTTAAAATAATGCATTGTTTGTATTGATTTTGCTGAAAATGCATAGTACTTGTGCTATTGCAACATGTACTAATCGTTTGGATAAATCGCAAAATGTTCTATATCATACATTTTCGAAGAAATCTGATATAAAAAAATGATGGATCATTGCATCCAAAGGAACAGATAATAGCTTTAGAAAAATCATGCATCAAGCATAGATTATGTAACACTTTCAAACTTTTCAAAAATAAATCTTTACTGTTTAATTAGGTCTAATATCTGATATCCAAGTGAAAAATTTGTACAAAGGCATAACACATTTAAAAATCCCATTTCAGGAATTACTAACAATATTCGAAAAAATATCGAATTCTTTGTGCAGGCCTGTATGTGATCTATAGATTTGTATATAAACTATGCATACAAATTACTAATAATATTGCTAATACTATACATAAGGCGGCATAAATTGCTAAAATTTAGTTCAGTTAAGGAAGGCATATCACAGTTGAAAATTCACCTTCAGCAATTTCCGTTAATAAACGCAAATGTACTCAAGTATTTTGTGCTGCCTTGTGGGTGATCCATAGAATTTATACATAACAAGTAATAGGCAAAAAATTCGTTATATTTAAAAACTTGTATTGCAACTAAATTCATACTTCAAGGAATTATTATTAACTGACAGTACTTTAACTGAATACTTTTGAGTGTTTCTGTAAATGAACGATACATTATATGACAGTAAGCGCCTTTTAGTGCACCTCAGTGATACGTATCAATTTGAATATGTATAAAATATTGAAACATCATTAAAATACGCCGCAAACGATTTTTCCCCATAGACCGTAATGTAGCGGATTCTTTTCAGTGTTCCAATAAAGGAGCTATAAGTGCTATGCATACAATATTCTATAGTAAACCTCTTGTAGTGCACATAAGTTATATTTGTCAATTTTAATATGTTTGAAATAGTTTAACATAATTACAATAAGCCGCAAACAATTTTCCCCATAGACCGTAAAGTAACGGAATTCTTTGAGTATCCCTGTAAAATAATCTGTAAGTGCTACACACTTCATTTTCAAGACCGAACATGGCATGATAAACCTCAATAAGATATATCAATTGCATAACAAACCGAGTATATTTACGGCAGTTACAGCACAGACAGAGAGGACAGACAGACGGCATACAGACAGAAAACTTTTATACTATGTTAGAAAGTTTTAAAAAGACATACGCTGCCAAAAAATAAAAATTGTGGAGTCAATCAACTGTGTATGATCAGTATGTGTATTATCAATCAACTCATGTATTTTATCATTGCATGATAAAACAGTACGAAAAATTGCAAATAATGGAACGCGGATCTAAAATACATCTTCAAAATTCACCCAGTAATGAAATAGAATGCTCGAAATGAAAGCATATTCTGAAGGTATACTTGAAGGTATCTTAATATATTAGTTATTAAAATATTTTTATATAATTTTATCATCATGCATCATTAAAATATAAATTAATATAATCCTTTTGGAAGATATTTTATAAAGTATATTATTTTGAAATTCAAATTTAATTTTTCTATATCACATAAATCTTTCGGTTTTAAAAATGCGGCAATTTAAAAATTAAAGTTTCTATTTTTATTTGTATTTTAAATCTCTTTTAGGACACTGATGTCTTACTTTAGATTTTATAAAATACTAGCACGGGTAGACAATGTAATTTTTTTATTACATTCGTTTTCCTGATTTTCGTGCTCCTACCTATAACTGCTGCTGAGATATGACGAAATGACCTAAAACATTCGACCACCCCCTTTAACCACTTCGGGGGGAGGGGGATTTCTAAAATCGCTGAAATATATGTTTAATAATTGTTTAGTAGATTTGTTTTCTGAAATTTCAAGCTCCTACCTATAACTGCTGCTGAGATATGGCGAAATGACCTAAAACATTAGACCCCCCCCCTTAACCCCCTCCGGGAGGGGAATTTCTGACATTGCTGAAATACATGTTTAATCATTTTTTAGTAGATCTGCTTTCCTGATTTTCGCGCTCCTACCTATAACTAGAGCTCCTATAATACAGGCTGAATCATACCGCCATTTAATAACCCAGCGGACCAAAAACCAAGCTAAAACCGGTTTGCTTACCGTACTAGTGGACCGCGAGTGACAGTAACAGGGATGGCAAACACCTGCTCAGGCGGTTTCCTAATGCTGAGCTAGGTCACAATATGGCGGTTATTTTGGGCAACATAATGGATATGCGTCAGCTCCACTTATAGGAGCCTTACCTATAACTGCTGTTGAGATATGACGAAATGACCTAAAACATTCGACCACCCCCCTTTAACCACTTCGGGGGGGGGGGGGATTTCTAAAATCGCTGAAATACATGTTTAATAATTTTTTAGTAGATTTGTTTTCTGGAATTTCAAGCTCCTACCTATAACTGCTGCTGAGATATGGCGAAATGACCTAAAACATTCGACCACCCCCCTTTAACCCCCTTCTGGGTGGAATTTCTAAAATCGCTGAAATAGGTGTTTAATCATTTTTTTAGTAGATATGTTTTCTGGAATTTCAAGCTCCTACCTATAACTGCTGCTGAGATATGGCGAAATGATCTAAAACATTCGACCACCCCCCTTTAACCCACTACTGGGTGGAATTTCTAAAATCGCTGAAAGAGGTAGTTAATCATTTTTTTAGTAGATTTGTTTTCTGGAATTTCAAGCTCCTACCTATAACTGCTGCCGTTGTGATATGGCAAAATGACCTAAAACATTCTACCACCCCCTTTAACCCCCTTCTGGGGGGAATTTCTAAAATCGCTGAAATAGGTGTTTAATCATTTTTTTAGTAGATATGTTTTCTGGAATTTCAAGCTCCTACCTATAACTACTGCTGAGATATGGCGAAATGATCTAAAACATTCGACCACCCCCCCTTTAACCCCCTACTGGGTGGAATTTCTAAAATCGCTGAAAGAGGTAGTTAATCATTTTTTTAGTAGATTTGTTTTCTGGAATTTCAAGCTCCTACCTATAACTTCTGCTGAGATATGGCAAAATGACCTAAAACATTCGACCACCCCCTTTAACCCCCTTCTGGGGGGAATTTCTAAAATCGCTGAAATAGGTGTTTAAACATTTTTTTAGTAGATTTGTTTTCTGGAATTTCAAACTCCAACCTATAACTGCTGCTGAGATATGGCAAAATGACCTAAAACATTCGAACCCCCCCCTTTAACCCCCTTCGTGGGGAATTTTCAAAAATCCCTTCTTATTGCTTGCCTAGGCCATAACAGCAATCTACAGTCCAAATTGCGTGACCCTGACTTTAGTAGTTTCGGCTGAGCGTTGATGAGTCACCCAGTCAGTCAGTCAGTCAGTCACAGTTTCCGTCTAGCGGCCCGTCCCGGCTTTGCACGGGTAGACAATGTAATTTTTTTATTACATTCGATTTCCTGAATTTCGCGCTCCAACCTAAAACTGTTGCTAAGATATGGCGAAATGACCTAAAACTTTCGAATCCCCCTTTAACGACATTCGAGTGGGAGGGGGGATTTCTAAATTCCCTGAAATACGTGTTTAATCATTTGTTTAGTAGATTTGGTTTCCTGAATTCCGCGCACCTAGATAAAACAGCTGCTGAGATATGGCGAAATGTCCTAAAATTTTCAAAACCACCCCCTTTAAAACCCTTCGGGGGGAATTTCTAAACTCACTGAAATGCGTGTTTATCCGTTTTTTAGTAGATGTGTTTTCTTGAATTTCCCGCTCCTACCTAAATTCGCTGCTGAGATATGGCGAAATGACCCGAAACTTTTGAATACCCCTTTAGCCACCTTCTGGGGGGAGTTTCCAAAATCGCCGAAATACGTGTTTAACCAATTTTTTAGTAGATTTGCTTTAATTAATTTCGTCCTCCTACATTAAAGCTGAGATATGGCGAAATGACCTAAAAAATTCGACCACCACCCTTTAACCACCTTCTGGTGGGAATTTCCAAAATTGCTGAAATAAGTGTTTTATTCATTTTTTAGTAGACTTGTTTTCCTGATTTTCGCACTCCTATCTAAAACTGCTGAAGAGATATGACGAAATGATCTAAAACATTCGACCACCACCCTTTAACCCCTTCGGAGGGGATTTCTAAAATCGCTGAAATACATGTTTAGTCATGTTTTTAGTAGATTTGTTTTCCTGATTTTTTTGCTCTTAACTAAAATTGCTGCTGAGATACGGCAAAATGACCTAAAACATTCGACCCCCCCTTAACCCCCTCCGGGAGGGGAATTTCTGAAATTGCTGAAATACATGTTTAATCATTTTTTAGTAGATCTGTTTTCTTGATTTTCGTGCTCCTACCTATAACTGCTGCTGAGATATGACGAAATGACCTAAAACATTCGACCACCCCCCTTTAACCACTTCGGGGGGGATTTCTAAAATCGCTGAAATACATGTTTAATAATTTTTTTAGTAGTAGTTACCTATAACTGCTGCTGAGATATGGCAAAATGACCTAAAACATTCGACCACCCCCCTTTAACCCTCTTATGGGTGGAATTTCTAAAATCGCTGAAATAGGTGTTTAATCATTTTTTTAGTAGATTTGTTTTCTGGAATTTCAAGCTCCTACCTATAACTGCTGCTGAAATATGGCGAAATGACCTAAAACATTCGACCACCCCCCTTTAACCCCCTTCTGGGTGGAATTTCTAAAATCGCTGAAATATGTGTTTAATCATTTTTTTAGTAGATTTGTTTTCTGGAATTTCAAGCTCCAACCTATAACTGCTGCTGAGATATGACAAAATGACCTAAAACATTCGAACCCCCCTTTAAACCCCTTCGGGGGGGGGGTGGATTTTCAAAAATCCCTTCTTATTGCTTGCCTAGGCCATAACAGCAATCTACAGTCTAAATTGCGTGACCCTGACTTTAGTAGTTTCGGCTGGGCGTTGATGAGTCACCCAGTCAGTCAGTCAGTCAGTCACCGTTTCCTCTTTATATAATAGTATAGATATATAAAAATTTATTTGATATTTAATCACATCAATTATCTGAATAGAATCTGAAGAAACAGTAAATTTTAAAATTAAGTTTAGAAAGTTGAAAAGAAATGTAATTTTAAATTTTAAATAGTATTAGGAAATAAAATTTTTGCATGAACGTAAAACTCTCTTTCACGCAATAATTTATCCTTATTTTATTTATTTATTTATTTATTTTTAAATTATGTATGTGCATTTATGTAGCATTAAAATAATATTTTATATAAATATTTCGGAATTTGTTTATAAAGTACATTACTCTGAATTTCAAATTTTATTTCCATTTAATCGTGTAATTATATCTTATGTATATTTCGGTTTAAAAATATTAAATATTCAGCCATTTACCTATTAAAGTTTTTACATTATTTGTAATTTAAATCTAATTACACAAAACTCAATCTTGCGTATATATGGTATGAGGTTGAAATCTAAGTGAATTTTTTAAAAACTTTTTATAGGTTTATATGAAATACATGTCACAATTATAATAATATTACAATTATTATGTATTTCAAATAAAATACTAATCAAATATTATAAATATACTATAATAAAATTATTAACATGATATTAACTGCAATCATACAAACATTAAATTTTCTGCTCTTGTAGGTCTTTAAGATTTTATTTATAAAAATTACTATTTGCTTGTTTTTAAAATGACTTAAAACTTTTCATACTGAGGAGCAAATAAAATGTAATGATAAAAATAGCAAATTTAAAAATTAAATATCGTAGAACTGAAAAGACATAATAGTTTAAATTTTAGATGTGATGTTTGTCCTATGTATAAAATATATATATTGTATATATATATATATATATATATATATATATATATATATATACACTTCTTCACACGAAAATTTGTATTGATACTTTTCAATTAAAAATAGGGCTTTTCTAAACCAAATCAATTGGAAAACTAAATCGAGCTGGCTAAGTGCGTCAAAAAGCAAATTTGTTGCAGGATGAAATGGGGCAACCATATGATATAGTAACCTTGCTCAGACTAGCAGGAGAAAATTATCTTTTTTCACATGAATACCGTTTAATCGTTTATACGTTTAACCGCTGGGGTAAGATCCGTATATACGTTGGACCGTATATAGTGTTTCGTATAATACGTATAACCGACTGTGCCGTATGATACGTATAAAAAATCTGCACACCGTATAATACGTATTATACGTATACACGTATAAACGTATAATAGGGAGCACTATTATATATTAAATGTTTAACTGTTTGAATTCAACATTGTTTTAAAACATACCTCCGCATTTAAAAATATTTTATATATATTTCCTCAATATTAATCAGTCTATTTCACCGTAAACAGGCACAAATCTACATAAATGTGGCTGGTCTACTGTTCTGTATCCTTCGCGGAGAGGCATACATTTTAGCTCAGAAATTTATGCACCTAAAATGAAATGTTTAATTTGCATGAAAATTTAAATGTTTATATATTAAAATGATTAACTGTTTCAATTCAACATTGTTTTAAAACATACCTCCGCATTTAAAAATATTATCTATATATTTCCTCAATATTAGTCAGTCTATTTCTGCATAAACAGGTCACAAATCTAAATAAATGTGGCTGGTCCACTATTTTGTATAATTGGCGGAGAGGCATATATTTTAGCTCAGAAATTTATGCACCTGAAAAGAAAAAATGTAAAATTTGCATCAAACTTTAAAAGTTTATATAATAATATGTTTAACTGTTTGAATTCAACATTGCTTTAAAACATACCTCCGCATTTAAAAATATTTTCTATATATTTCCTCAATATTAGTCGGTTCATTTCTGCATAAAATAGTCACAAGTCTAAATGAATGTGGCTGGCCTACTGTTCTGTATCCTTCGCGGAGAGGCATATATTTTTGTTCAGAAATATATGAACCTGACAAAAAATTTTTTAATTTGCATCACTTTTTAAATGTTTATATAGGACAATGTTTTACTCTTGCATTTATCGTTGTTTTAAAACATACCTCCACTTTGGAAATGATTTTCTACTTCTGTTCTCACAAAGTATTCTGTTAATTTCACCATAAACTGGACAGAAGTCTGTATAAATTGTGCTGGTTTCCTTCTTTCTCTCATTCGCAGAGAGGCATATATTTTAGATCAGAATTTTATGCACCTGAAAAAAAATGTTAAATTTGCATCAAACTTTAAAAGTTTATATAATAAAATGTTTAACTGTTTGAAATCAACATTCTTTTAAAACATACCTCCGCTTTTAAAAAGATTTTCTTTATTTATCCACACAAATTAGTCAACCAATTTCAGCTTAAACAGATGAGAAATCTTAATAAATTTGGCTGTTCTACTGTTTTGTGTCTTTCGCGGAGACGCATATATATTAGCTCAGAAATTTATGCACCTTAAAAGGAATGTTAAGTTTACATCATTTTTTAAATGTTTATATAAGAAAATGTTTTACTCTTGCATTTAATATTGTTTTAAAACATACTTCCGCTTTGGAAATGAATTTCTACTTCTGTCCACAAAAATGTATTCAGTTAATTTCACCTTAAACTGGACAGAATTCTTTACAAATTGGGCTTGTCTACTGCTTTGTATCATTGTATCCTTCGCGGAGAGGCATATATTTTAGTTCAGAAATATATGAACCTGCCAAAAAATTTTTAATTTGCATCAATTTTTAAATGCTTATATAAGACAATGTTTTACTCTTGCATTTATCGTTGTTTTAAAACATACCTCCACTTTGGAAATGATTTTCTACTTCTGTCCTCACAAAGTATTCAGTTAAATTTCACCTTAAACTCAACAGAAGTCTTTTTAAATATGGCTGGTCTCCTTCTTTCTCTCATTCGCGGAAATGCATATATTTTAGGCAAGAAATTTATGAACCTGAAAAGAAATGTTAATTTCTATCAAACTCTAAAAGTTAATATATTAAAGTGTTTAACTGTTTTAATTCAACATTGTTTTATAACATACCTCCGCATTTAAAAATATTTCTATGTATTTCCTAAAAATTAGTCAGTCCATTTCTCCATAAACAGGTCACAAATCTAAATAAATGTGGCTGGTCTACTATTCTCTATCCTTCGCGGAGAGGCATATATTTTAGCTCAGAATTTTATGTACCTAAAATGAAAAGTTGAATTTGCGTGAAAATTTGAATGTTTATATATTAAAATGTTTAACTCTTTGCATTTAACATAGTTTTAGAACGTACCTCCGCTTTGGAAATGATTTTCTTCTTCTGTCCTCACAAAGTATACTGTTAATTTCACCATAAACTGGACAAAAATCTTTTTAGAATGTGCTGGTCTCCTTCTTTCTCTCATTCGCGGAGAGGCATATATTTTAGATCAGAAATTTATGCACCTGAAATGAAATGTTAAGTTTGCATCAAACTTTAAAAGTTTATATAATAAAATATTTAACTGTTTGAAATCAACATTCTTTTAAAACATACCTCCGCTTTTTAAAAGATTTCCTTTATTTATCCACACAAATTAGTCACTCAATTTCTGCTTAAACAGATGAGAAATCTTAAAAACTGTGCTGGTCTACTCTTTTGTATCATTTGCGTAGAGGCATATATTTTAGCTCAGAAATTTATGCACCTGAAAAAAAAATTTAAATTTGCATCAATTTTTAAATGTTTATATAAGAAAATGTTTTACTCTTGCGTTTAACATTGTTTTAAAACGTACCTCCGCATTGGAAATGATTTTCTGCTTCTCTCCTCACAAAGTATTCAGTTAATTTCACCATAAACTGGACAGACGTCTTTTCAAATTGGGCTTGTCCACTTCTTAGTATCATTCGCGGAGAGGCATATATTTTAGGTCAGAAATTTATGCACTTGAAAAGAATTGTTAAATTTGCGTTAAACTTTAAAGATTTTAATAGTAAAATGTTTAATTGTTTGAATTCAGCATTGTTTTAAAACATACCTCCACATTTAAAAATATTATCTATATATTTCCTCAATATTAGTCAGTCTATTTCTTCATAAACAGTTCAAAAATCTAAATAAATGTGGCTGGTCCACTCTTTACTATCTTTGGCGGAGAGGCATATATTTTAGCTCAGAAATTTATGCACCTGAAAAGAAAAAATGCTAAATTTGCATCAAACTTTAAAAGTTTATATAATAATATGTTTAAGTGTTTGAATTCAACATTGTTTTAAAACATACCTCCGCATTTAAAAATATTTTCTATATATTTCCTCAATATTAGTCAGTTCATTTCTCCATAAAATAGTCACAAGTCTAAATGAATGTGGCTGGCCTACTATTCTGTATCCTTCGTGGAGAGGCATATATTTTAGTTCAGAAATATATGAACCTGCCAAAAAATTTTTAATTTGCATCAATTTTTAAATGCTTATATAAGACAATGTTTTACTCTTGCATTTATCGTTGTTTTAAAACATACCTCCACTTTGGAAATGATTTTCTACTTCTGTTCTCACAAAGTATTCAGTTAAATTTCACCTTAAACTCAACAGAAGTCTTTTTAAATATGGCTGGTCTCCTTCTTTCTCTCATTCGCGGAGAGGCATATATTTTAGGCAAGAAATTTATGAACCTGAAAAGAAATGTTAATTTCTATCAAACTCTAAATGTTTATATATTAAAGTGTTTAACTGTTTTAATTCAACATTGTTTTATAACATACCTCCGCATTTAAAAATATTTCTATAGTCCATTTCTCCATAAACAGTCACAAATCTAAATAAATGTGGCAGGTCTACTGTTCTCTATCCTTCGCGGAGAGGCATATATTTTAGCTCAGAAATTTATGTACCTAAAATGAAAAGTTGAATTTGCATGAAAATTTGAATGTTTATATATTAAAATGTTTAACTCTTTGCATTTAACATAGTTTTAGAACGTACCTCCGCTTTGGAAATGATTTTCTTCTTCTGTCCTCACAAAGTATTCTGTTAATTTCACCATAAACTGGACAAAAATCTTTTTAGAATGTGCTGGTATCCTTCTTTCTCTCATTCGCGGAGAGGCATATATTTTAGATCAGAAATTTATGCACCTGAAAAAAAATTTTTTAATTTGCATCAATTTTTAAATGTTTATATAAGAAAATGTTTTACTCTTGCATTTAACATTATTTTAAAACGTACCTCCGCATTGGAAATGATTTTCTGCTTCTCTCCTCACAAAGTATTCAGTCTATTTCTTCATAAACAGTTCAAAAATCTAAATAAATGTGGCTGGTCCACTCTTTACTATCTTTGGCGGAGAGGCATATATTTTAGCTCAGAAATTTATGCACCTGAAAAGAAAAAATGCTAAATTTGCATCAAACTTTAAAAGTTTATATAATAAAATATTTAACTGTTTGACTTCAACATTCTTTTAAAACATACCTCCGCTTTTTAAAAGATTTTCTTTATTTATCCACACAAATTAGTCAATCAATTTCAGCTTAAACAGATGAGAAATCTTAATAAATTTGGCTTTTCTACTGTTTTGTGTCTTTCGCGGAGACGCATATATATTAGCTCAGAAATTTATGCACCTTAAAAGGAATGTTAAGTTTACATCATTTTTTAAATGTTTATATAAGAAAATGTTTTACTCTTGCATTTAATATTGTTTTAAAACATACTTCCGCTTTGGAAATGAATTTCTACTTCTGTCCTCAAAAATGTATTCAGTTAATTTCACCTTAAACTGGACAGAATTCTTTACAAATTGGGCTTGTCTACTGCTTTGTATCATTGTATCATTCGCAGAGAGGCATATATTTTAGGCCTGAAATTTATGCACCTAAAATGAAATGTTTAATTTGCATGAAAATTTAAATGTTTTTATATTAAAATGATTAACTGTTTCAATTCAACATTGTTTTAAAACATACCTAAGAAATTTAAAAATATTTTCTATATATTTCCTCAATATTAGTCGGTTCATTTCTCCATAAAATAGTCACAAGTCTAAATGAATGTGGCTGGCCTACTATTCTGTATCCTTCGCGGAGAGGCATATATTTTAGTTCAGAAATATATGAACCTGCCAAAAAATTTTTAATTTGCATCAATTTTTAAATGCTTATATAAGACAATGTTTTACTCTTGCATTTATCGTTGTTTTAAAACATACCTCCACTTTGGAAATGATTTTCTACTTCTGTCCTCACAAAGTATTCAGTTAAATTTCACCTTAAACTCAACAGAAGTCTTTTTAAATATGGCTGGTCTTCTTCTTTCTCTCATTCGCGGAAATGCATATATTTTAGGCAAGAAATTTATGAACCTGAAAAGAAATGTTAATTTCTATCAAACTCTAAAAGTTTATATATTAAAGTGTTTAACTGTTTTAATTCAACATTGTTTTATAACATACCTCCGCATTTAAAAATATTTCTATGTATTTCCTAAAAATTAGTCAGTCCATTTCTCCATAAACAGGTCACAAATCTAAATAAATGTGGCTGGTCTACTGTTCTCTATCCTTCGCGGAGAGGCATATATTTTAGCTCAGAATTTTATGTACCTAAAATGAAAAGTTGAATTTGCATGAAAATTTGAATGTTTATATATTAAAATGTTTAACTCTTTGCATTTAACATAATTTTAGAACGTACCGCCGCTTTGGAAATGATTTTCTTCTTCTGTCCTCACAAAGTATACTGTTAATTTCACCATAAACTGGACAAAAATCTTTTTTGAATGTGCTGGTCTCCTTCTTTCTCTCATTCGCGGAGAGGCATATATTTTAGATCAGAAATTTATGCACCTGAAATGAAATGTTAAGTTTGCATCAAACTTTAAAAGTTTATATAATAAAATATTTAACTGTTTGAAATCAACATTCTTTTAAAACATACCTCCGCTTTTTAAAAGATTTCCTTTATTTATCCACACAAATTAGTCACTCAATTTCTGCTTAAACAGATGAGAAATCTTAAAAACTGTGCTGGTCTACTCTTTTGTATCATTTGCGTAGAGGCATATATTTTAGCTCAGAAATTTATGCACCTGAAAAAAAAAATTAAATTTGCATCAATTTTTAAATGTTTATATAAGAAAATGTTTTACTCTTGCATTTAACATTGTTTTAAAACGTACCTCCGCATTGGAAATGATTTTCTGCTTCTCTCCTCACAAAGTATTCAGTTAATTTCACCATAAACTGGACAGACGTCTTTTCAAATTGGGCTTGTCCACTTCTTAGTATCATTCGCGGAGAGGCATATATTTTAGGTCAGAAATTTATGCACTTGAAAAGTATTGTTAAATTTGCGTTAAACTTTAAAGATTTATATAGTAAAATGTTTAATTGTTTGAATTCAGCATTGTTTTAAAACATACCTCCACATTTAAAAATATTATCTATATATTTCCTCAATATTAGTCAGTCTATTTCTTCATAAACAGTTCAAAAATCTAAATAAATGTGGCTGGTCCACTCTTTACTATCTTTGGCGGAGAGGCATATATTTTAGCTCAGAAATTTATGCACCTGAAAAGAAAAAATGTTAAATTTGCATCAAACTTTAAAAGTTTATATAATAAAATGTTTAACTGTTTGAATTCAACATTCTTTTAAAACATACCTCCGCTTTTTAAAAGATTTTCTTTATTTATCCACACAAATTAGTCAGCCAATTTCCTCTTAAACAGATGAGAAATCTTAATAAATGTGGCTTTTCTACTATTTTGTATCATTCGCGGACAGGCATATATTTTAGCTCAGAAATTTATGCACCTGAAAAAAAAAAGTTAAATTTACATCAAACTTTAAATGTTTATATATTAAAATGTTTAACTGTTTGAATTCAACATTGTTTTAAAACATACCTCCGCATTAAAAAATATTTTCTATATATTTCCTCAATATTAGTCAGTTCATTTCTCCATAAAATGGTCACAATTCTAAATGAATGTGGCTGGCCTACTGTTCTGTATCCTTCGCGGAGAGGCATATATTTTAGTTCAGAAATTTATGAACCTGACAAAAAAGTTTTAATTTTCATCAATTTTTAAATGTTTATATAAGAAAAGGTTTTACTCTTGCATTTATCGTTGTTTTAAAACATACCTCCACGTTGGAAATGATTTTCTTCTTCTGTCCTCACAAAGTATTCTGTTAATTTCACCATAAACTGGACAGAAGCCTTTTTAAATTGTGCTGGTTTCCTTCTTTCTCTCATTCGCGGAGAGGCATATATTTTAGATCAGAAATTTATGCACCTGAAACGAAATGTTAAAATTACATCAATTTTTAAATGTTTATATAAGAAAATGTTTTACTCTTGCATTTATCGTTGTTTTAAAACATACCTCCACTTTGGAAATGATTTTCTACTTCTGTCCTCACAAAGTATTCAGTTAATTTCACCTTAAACTCGACAGAAGTCTTTTTAAATATGGCTGGTCTCCTTCTTTCTCTCATTAGCGGAGAGGCATATATTTTAGGCAAGAAATTTATGAACCTGAAAAGAAATGTTAATTTCTATCAAACTCTGAAAGTTTATATATTAAAGTATTTAACTGTTTTAATTCAACATTGTTTTATAACATACCTCCGCATTTAAAAATATTTCTATGTATTTCCTAAAAATTAATCATTCCATTTCTCCATAAACAAGTCCCAAATCTAAATAAATGTGGTTGGTCTACTGTTCTCTATCCTTCGCGGAGATGCATATATTTTAGCTCAGAAATTTATGTACCTAAAATGAAAAGTTGAATTTGCATGAAAATTTGAATGTTTATATATTAAAATGTTTAACTCTTTGCATTTAACATAGTTTTAGAACGTACCTCCGCTTTGGAAATGATTTTCTTCTTCTGTCCTCACAAAGTATTCTGTTAGTTTCACCATAAACTGGACAAAAATCTTTTTAGAATGTGCTGGTCTCCTTCTTTCTCTCATTCGCGGAGAGGCATATATTTTAGATCAGAAATTTATGCACCTGAAATGAAATGTTAAATTTGCATCAAACTTTAAAAGTTTATATAATAAAATATTTAACTGGTTGAAATCAACATTCTTTTAAAACATACCTCCACTTTTTAAAAGATTTCCTTTATTTATCCACACAAATTAGTCACTCAATTTCTGCTTAAACAGATGAGAAATCCTAAAAACTGTGCTGGTCTACTCTTTTGTATCATTTGCGTAGAGGCATATATTTTAGCTCAGAAATTTATGCACCTGAAAAAAAAATTTTAATTTGCATCAATTTTTAAATGTTTATATAAGAAAATGTTTTACTCTTGCATTTAACATTAATTTAAAACGTACCTCCGCATTGGAAATGATTTTCTGCTTCTCTCCTCACAAAGTATTCAGTTAATTTCACCATAAACTGGACAGACGTCTTTTCAAATTGGGCTTGTCCACTTCTTAGTATCATTCGCGGAGAGGCATATATTTTAGGTCAGAAATTTATGCACTTGAAAAGAATTGTTAAATTTGCGTTAAACTTTAAAGATTTATATAGTAAAATGTTTAATTGTTTGAATTCAGCATTGTTTTAAAACATACCTCCACATTTAAAAATATTATCTATATATTTCCTCAATATTAGTCAGTCTAATTCTTCATAAACAGTTCAAAAATCTAAATAAATGTGGCTGGTCCACTCTTTACTATCTTTGGCGGAGAGGCATATATTTTAGCTCAGAAATTTATGCACCTGAAAAGAAAAAATGCTAAATTTGCATCAAACTTTAAAAGTTTATATAATAAAATGTTTAACTGTTTGACTTCAACATTCTTTTAAAACATACCTCCGCTTTTTAAAAGATTTTCTTTATTTATCCACACAAATTTGTCAGCCAATTTCCTCTTAAACAGATGAGAAATCTTAATAAATGTGGCTTTTCTACTATTTTGTATCATTCGCGGACAGGCATATATTTTAGCTCAGAAATTTATGCACCTGAAAAAAAAAAAAAGTTAAATTTACATCAAACTTTAAATGTTTATATATTAAAATGTTTAACTGTTTGAATTCAACATTGTTTTAAAACATACCTCCGCATTAAAAAAATATTTTCTATATATTTCCTCAATATTAGTCAGTTCATTTCTCCATAAAATGGTTACAATTCTAAATGAATGTGGCTGGCCTACTGTTCTGTATCCTTCGCGGAGAGGCATATATTTTAGTTCAGAAATTTATGAACCTGACAAAAATTTTTTAATTTGCATCAATTTTTAAATGTTTATATAAGAAAAGGTTTTACTCTTGCATTTATCGTTGTTTTAAAACATACCTCCACGTTGGAAATGATTTTCTTCTTCTGTCCTCACAAAGTATTCTGTTAATTTCACCATAAACTGGACAGAAGCCTTTTTAAATTGTGCTGGTTTCCTTCTTTCTCTCATTAGCGGAGAGGCATATATTTTAGGCAAGAAATTTATGAACTTGAAAAGAAATGTTAATTTCTATCAAACTCTGAATGTTTATATATTAAAGTGTTTAACTGTTTTAATTCAACTTTGTTTTATAACATACCTCCGCATTTAAAAATATTTCTATGTATTTCCTAAAAATTAATCAGTCCATTTCTCCATAAACAAGTCCCAAATCTAAATAAATGTGGCTGGTCTACTGTTCTCTATCCTTCGCGGAGAGGCATATATTTTAGCTCAGAAATTTATGTACCTAAAATGAAAAGTTGAATTTGCATGAAAATTTGAATGTTTATATATTAAAATGTTTAACTCTTTGCATTTAACATAGTTTTAGAACGTACCTCCGCTTTGGAAATGATTTTCTTCTTCTGTCCTCACAAAGTATTCTGTTAATTTCACCATAAACTGGACAAAAATCTTTTTAGAATGTGCTGGTCTCCTTCTTTCTCTCATTCGCGGAGAGGCATATATTTTAGATCAGAAATTTATGCACCTGAAATGAAATATTAAATTTGCATCAAACTTTAAAAGTTTATATAATAAAATATTTAACTGGTTGAAATCAACATTCTTTTAAAACATACCTCCACTTTTTAAAAGATTTCCTTTATTTATCCACACAAATTAGTCACTCAATTTCTGCTTAAACAGATGAGAAATCTTAAAAACTGTGCTGGTCTACTCTTTTGTATCATTTGCGTAGAGGCATATATTTTAGCTCAGAAATTTATGCACCTGAAAAAAAAATTTTAATTTGCATCAATTTTTAAATGTTTATATAAGAAAATGTTTTACTCTTGCATTTAACATTATTTTAAAACGTACCTCCGCATTGGAAATGATTTTCTGCTTCTCTCCCCACAAAGTATTCAGTTAATTTCACCATAAACTGGACAGACGTCTTTTCAAATTGGGCTTGTCCACTTCTTAGTATCATTCGCGGAGAAGCATATATTTTAGGTCAGAAATTTATGCACTTGAAAAGAATTGTTAAATTTGCGTTAAACTTTAAAGATTTATATAGTAAAATGTTTAATTGTTTGAATTTAGCATTGTTTTAAAACATACCTCCACATTTAAAAATATTATCTATATATTTCCTCAATATTAGTCAGTCTATTTCTTCATAAACAGTTCAAAAATCTAAATAAATGTGGCTGGTCCACTCTTTACTATCTTTGGCGGAGAGGCATATATTTTAGCTCAGAAATTTATGCACCTGAAAAGAAAAAATGCTAAATTTGCATCAAACTTTAAAAGTTTATATAATAAAATGTTTAACTGTTTGACTTCAACATTCTTTTAAAACATACCTCCGCTTTTTAAAAGATTTTCTTTATTTATCCACACAAATTTGTCAGCCAATTTCCTCTTAAACAGATGAGAAATCTTAATAAATGTGGCTTTTCTACTATTTTGTATCATTCGCGGACAGGCATATATTTTAGCTCAGAAATTTATGCACCTGAAAAAAAAAAAAAGTTAAATTTACATCAAACTTTAAATGTTTATATATTAAAATGTTTAACTGTTTGAATTCAACATTGTTTTAAAACATACCTCCGCATTAAAAAAATATTTTCTATATATTTCCTCAATATTAGTCAGTTCATTTCTCCATAAAATGGTTACAATTCTAAATGAATGTGGCTGGCCTACTGTTCTGTATCCTTCGCGGAGAGGCATATATTTTAGTTCAGAAATTTATGAACCTGACAAAAATTTTTTAATTTGCATCAATTTTTAAATGTTTATATAAGAAAAGGTTTTACTCTTGCATTTATCGTTGTTTTAAAACATACCTCCACGTTGGAAATGATTTTCTTCTTCTGTCCTCACAAAGTATTCTGTTAATTTCACCATAAACTGGACAGAAGCCTTTTTAAATTGTGCTGGTTTCCTTCTTTCTCTCATTAGCGGAGAGGCATATATTTTAGGCAAGAAATTTATGAACTTGAAAAGAAATGTTAATTTCTATCAAACTCTGAATGTTTATATATTAAAGTGTTTAACTGTTTTAATTCAACTTTGTTTTATAACATACCTCCGCATTTAAAAATATTTCTATGTATTTCCTAAAAATTAATCAGTCCATTTCTCCATAAACAAGTCCCAAATCTAAATAAATGTGGCTGGTCTACTGTTCTCTATCCTTCGCGGAGAGGCATATATTTTAGCTCAGAAATTTATGTACCTAAAATGAAAAGTTGAATTTGCATGAAAATTTGAATGTTTATATATTAAAATGTTTAACTCTTTGCATTTAACATAGTTTTAGAACGTACCTCCGCTTTGGAAATGATTTTCTTCTTCTGTCCTCACAAAGTATTCTGTTAATTTCACCATAAACTGGACAAAAATCTTTTTAGAATGTGCTGGTCTCCTTCTTTCTCTCATTCGCGGAGAGGCATATATTTTAGATCAGAAATTTATGCACCTGAAATGAAATGTTAAATTTGCATCAAACTTTAAAAGTTTATATAATAAAATATTTAACTGGTTGAAATCAACATTCTTTTAAAACATACCTCCACTTTTTAAAAGATTTCCTTTATTTATCCACACAAATTAGTCACTCAATTTCTGCTTAAACAGATGAGAAATCTTAAAAACTGTGCTGGTCTACTCTTTTGTATCATTTGCGTAGAGGCATATATTTGAGCTCAGAAATTTATGCACCTGAAAAAAAATTTTTAATTTACATCAATTTTTAAATGTTTATATAAGAAAATGTTTTACTCTTGCATTTAACATTATTTTAAAACGTACCTCCGCATTGGAAATGATTTTCTGCTTCTCTCCCCACAAAGTATTCAGTTAATTTCACCATAAACTGGACAGACGTCTTTTCAAATTGGGCTTGTCCACTTCTTAGTATCATTCGCGGAGAGGCATATATTTTAGGTCAGAAATTTATGCACTTGAAAAGTATTGTTAAATTTGCGTTAAACTTTAAAGATTTATATAGTAAAATGTTTAATTGTTTGAATTCAGCATTGTTTTAAAACATACCTCCACATTTAAAAATATTATCTATATATTTCCTCAATATTAGTCAGTCTATTTCTTCATAAACAGTTCAAAAATCTAAATAAATGTGGCTGGTCCACTCTTTACTATCTTTGGCGGAGAGGCATATATTTTAGCTCAGAAATTTATGCACCTGAAAAGAAAAAATGTTAAATTTGCATCAAACTTTAAAAGTTTATATAATAAAATGTTTAACTGTTTGAATTCAACATTCTTTTAAAACATACCTCCGCTTTTTAAAAGATTTTCTTTATTTATCCACACAAATTAGTCAGCCAATTTCCTCTTAAACAGATGAGAAATCTTAATAAATGTGGCTTTTCTACTATTTTGTATCATTCGCGGACAGGCATATATTTTAGCTCAGAAATTTATGCACCTGAAAAAAAAAAGTTAAATTTACATCAAACTTTAAATGTTTATATATTAAAATGTTTAACTGTTTGAATTCAACATTGTTTTAAAACATACCTCCGCATTAAAAAATATTTTCTATATATTTCCTCAATATTAGTCAGTTCATTTCTCCATAAAATGGTCACAATTCTAAATGAATGTGGCTGGCCTACTGTTCTGTATCCTTCGCGGAGAGGCATATATTTTAGTTCAGAAATTTATGAACCTGACAAAAAAGTTTTAATTTTCATCAATTTTTAAATGTTTATATAAGAAAAGGTTTTACTCTTGCATTTATCGTTGTTTTAAAACATACCTCCACGTTGGAAATGATTTTCTTCTTCTGTCCTCACAAAGTATTCTGTTAATTTCACCATAAACTGGACAGAAGCCTTTTTAAATTGTGCTGGTTTCCTTCTTTCTCTCATTCGCGGAGAGGCATATATTTTAGATCAGAAATTTATGCACCTGAAACGAAATGTTAAAATTACATCAATTTTTAAATGTTTATATAAGAAAATGTTTTACTCTTGCATTTATCGTTGTTTTAAAACATACCTCCACTTTGGAAATGATTTTCTACTTCTGTCCTCACAAAGTATTCAGTTAATTTCACCTTAAACTCGACAGAAGTCTTTTTAAATATGGCTGGTCTCCTTCTTTCTCTCATTAGCGGAGAGGCATATATTTTAGGCAAGAAATTTATGAACCTGAAAAGAAATGTTAATTTCTATCAAACTCTGAAAGTTTATATATTAAAGTATTTAACTGTTTTAATTCAACATTGTTTTATAACATACCTCCGCATTTAAAAATATTTCTATGTATTTCCTAAAAATTAATCATTCCATTTCTCCATAAACAAGTCCCAAATCTAAATAAATGTGGTTGGTCTACTGTTCTCTATCCTTCGCGGAGATGCATATATTTTAGCTCAGAAATTTATGTACCTAAAATGAAAAGTTGAATTTGCATGAAAATTTGAATGTTTATATATTAAAATGTTTAACTCTTTGCATTTAACATAGTTTTAGAACGTACCTCCGCTTTGGAAATGATTTTCTTCTTCTGTCCTCACAAAGTATTCTGTTAGTTTCACCATAAACTGGACAAAAATCTTTTTAGAATGTGCTGGTCTCCTTCTTTCTCTCATTCGCGGAGAGGCATATATTTTAGATCAGAAATTTATGCACCTGAAATGAAATGTTAAATTTGCATCAAACTTTAAAAGTTTATATAATAAAATATTTAACTGGTTGAAATCAACATTCTTTTAAAACATACCTCCACTTTTTAAAAGATTTCCTTTATTTATCCACACAAATTAGTCACTCAATTTCTGCTTAAACAGATGAGAAATCTTAAAAACTGTGCTGGTCTACTCTTTTGTATCATTTGCGTAGAGGCATATATTTTAGCTCAGAAATTTATGCACCTGAAAAAAAAATTTTAATTTGCATCAATTTTTAAATGTTTATATAAGAAAATGTTTTACTCTTGCATTTAACATTAATTTAAAACGTACCTCCGCATTGGAAATGATTTTCTGCTTCTCTCCTCACAAAGTATTCAGTTAATTTCACCATAAACTGGACAGACGTCTTTTCAAATTGGGCTTGTCCACTTCTTAGTATCATTCGCGGAGAGGCATATATTTTAGGTCAGAAATTTATGCACTTGAAAAGAATTGTTAAATTTGCGTTAAACTTTAAAGATTTATATAGTAAAATGTTTAATTGTTTGAATTCAGCATTGTTTTAAAACATACCTCCACATTTAAAAATATTATCTATATATTTCCTCAATATTAGTCAGTCTATTTCTTCATAAACAGTTCAAAAATCTAAATAAATGTGGCTGGTCCACTCTTTACTATCTTTGGCGGAGAGGCATATATTTTAGCTCAGAAATTTATGCACCTGAAAAGAAAAAATGCTAAATTTGCATCAAACTTTAAAAGTTTATATAATAAAATGTTTAACTGTTTGACTTCAACATTCTTTTAAAACATACCTCCGCTTTTTAAAAGATTTTCTTTATTTATCCACACAAATTTGTCAGCCAATTTCCTCTTAAACAGATGAGAAATCTTAATAAATGTGGCTTTTCTACTATTTTGTATCATTCGCGGACAGGCATATATTTTAGCTCAGAAATTTATGCACCTGAAAAAAAAAAAAAGTTAAATTTACATCAAACTTTAAATGTTTATATATTAAAATGTTTAACTGTTTGAATTCAACATTGTTTTAAAACATACCTCCGCATTAAAAAAATATTTTCTATATATTTCCTCAATATTAGTCAGTTCATTTCTCCATAAAATGGTTACAATTCTAAATGAATGTGGCTGGCCTACTGTTCTGTATCCTTCGCGGAGAGGCATATATTTTAGTTCAGAAATTTATGAACCTGACAAAAATTTTTTAATTTGCATCAATTTTTAAATGTTTATATAAGAAAAGGTTTTACTCTTGCATTTATCGTTGTTTTAAAACATACCTCCACGTTGGAAATGATTTTCTTCTTCTGTCCTCACAAAGTATTCTGTTAATTTCACCATAAACTGGACAGAAGCCTTTTTAAATTGTGCTGGTTTCCTTCTTTCTCTCATTAGCGGAGAGGCATATATTTTAGGCAAGAAATTTATGAACTTGAAAAGAAATGTTAATTTCTATCAAACTCTGAATGTTTATATATTAAAGTGTTTAACTGTTTTAATTCAACTTTGTTTTATAACATACCTCCGCATTTAAAAATATTTCTATGTATTTCCTAAAAATTAATCAGTCCATTTCTCCATAAACAAGTCCCAAATCTAAATAAATGTGGCTGGTCTACTGTTCTCTATCCTTCGCGGAGAGGCATATATTTTAGCTCAGAAATTTATGTACCTAAAATGAAAAGTTGAATTTGCATGAAAATTTGAATGTTTATATATTAAAATGTTTAACTCTTTGCATTTAACATAGTTTTAGAACGTACCTCCGCTTTGGAAATGATTTTCTTCTTCTGTCCTCACAAAGTATTCTGTTAATTTCACCATAAACTGGACAAAAATCTTTTTAGAATGTGCTGGTCTCCTTCTTTCTCTCATTCGCGGAGAGGCATATATTTTAGATCAGAAATTTATGCACCTGAAATGAAATGTTAAATTTGCATCAAACTTTAAAAGTTTATATAATAAAATATTTAACTGGTTGAAATCAACATTCTTTTAAAACATACCTCCACTTTTTAAAAGATTTCCTTTATTTATCCACACAAATTAGTCACTCAATTTCTGCTTAAACAGATGAGAAATCTTAAAAACTGTGCTGGTCTACTCTTTTGTATCATTTGCGTAGAGGCATATATTTTAGCTCAGAAATTTATGCACCTGAAAAAAAAATTTTAATTTGCATCAATTTTTAAATGTTTATATAAGAAAATGTTTTACTCTTGCATTTAACATTATTTTAAAACGTACCTCCGCATTGGAAATGATTTTCTGCTTCTCTCCCCACAAAGTATTCAGTTAATTTCACCATAAACTGGACAGACGTCTTTTCAAATTGGGCTT
Source organism: Maratus michaelseni (assembly GCA_963931845.1). NCBI lineage: Eukaryota > Metazoa > Arthropoda > Arachnida > Araneae > Salticidae > Maratus > Maratus michaelseni. The sequence continues at coordinate 157,412,465 of OZ007594.1, read as the reverse complement.
GTCCACTTCTTAGTATCATTCGCGGAGAAGCATATATTTTAGGTCAGAAATTTATGCACTTGAAAAGAATTGTTAAATTTGCGTTAAACTTTAAAGATTTATATAGTAAAATGTTTAATTGTTTGAATTTAGCATTGTTTTAAAACATACCTCCACATTTAAAAATATTATCTATATATTTCCTCAATATTAGTCAGTCTATTTCTTCATAAACAGTTCAAAAATCTAAATAAATGTGGCTGGTCCACTCTTTACTATCTTTGGCGGAGAGGCATATATTTTAGCTCAGAAATTTATGCACCTGAAAAGAAAAAATGCTAAATTTGCATCAAACTTTAAAAGTTTATATAATAAAATGTTTAACTGTTTGACTTCAACATTCTTTTAAAACATACCTCCGCTTTTTAAAAGATTTTCTTTATTTATCCACACAAATTTGTCAGCCAATTTCCTCTTAAACAGATGAGAAATCTTAATAAATGTGGCTTTTCTACTATTTTGTATCATTCGCGGACAGGCATATATTTTAGCTCAGAAATTTATGCACCTGAAAAAAAAAAAAAAAAGTTAAATTTACATCAAACTTTAAATGTTTATATATTAAAATGTTTAACTGTTTGAATTCAACATTGTTTTAAAACATACCTCCGCATTAAAAAAATATTTTCTATGTATTTCTTCAATATTAGTCAGTTCATTTCTCCATAAAATGGTTACAATTCTAAATGAATGTGGCTGGCCTACTGTTCTGTATCCTTCGCGGAGAGGCATATATTTTAGTTCAGAAATTTATGAACCTGACAAAAAAATTTTAATTTGCATCAATTTTTAAATGTTTATATAAGAAAAGGTTTTACTCTTGCATTTATCGTTGTTTTAAAACATACCTCCACGTTGGAAATGATTTTCTTCTTCTGTCCTCACAAAGTATTCTGTTAATTTCACCATAAACTGGACAGAAGGCTTTTTAAATTGTGCTGGTTTCCTTCTTTCTCTCATTCGCGGAGAGGCATATATTTTAGATCAGAAATTTATGCACCTGAAACGAAATGTTAAAATTACATCAATTTTTAAATGTTTATATAAGAAAATGTTTTACTCTTGCATTTATCGTTGTTTTAAAACATACCTCCACTTTGGAAATGATTTTCTACTTCTGTCCTCACAAAGTATTCAGTTAATTTCACCTTAAACTCGACAGAAGTCTTTTTAAATATGGCTGGTCTCCTTCTTTCTCTCATTAGCGGAGAGACATATATTTTAGGCAAGAAATTTATGAACTTGAAAAGAAATGTTAATTTCTATCAAACTCTGAAAGTTTATATATTAAAGTGTTTAACTGTTTTAATTCAACTTTGTTTTATAACATACCTCCGCATTTAAAAATATTTCTATGTATTTCCTAAAAATTAATCAGTCCATTTCTCCATAAGCAAGTCCCAAATCTAAATAAATGTGGCTGGTCTACTGTTCTCTATCCTTCGCGGAGAGGCATATATTTTAGCTCAGAAATTTATGTACCTAAAATGAAAAGTTGAATTTGCATGAAAATTTGAATGTTTATATATTAAAATGTTTAACTCTTTGCATTTAACATAGTTTTAGAACGTACCTCCGCTTTGGAAATGATTTTCTTCTTCTGTCCTCACAAAGTATTCTGTTAATTTCACCATAAACTGGACAAAAATCTTTTTAGAATGTGCTGGTCTCCTTCTTTCTCTCATTCGCGGAGAGGCATATATTTTAGATCAGAAATTTATGCACCTGAAATTAAATGTTAAATTTGCATCAAACTTTAAAAGTTTATATAATAAAATATTTAACTGGTTGAAATCAACATTCTTTTAAAACATACCTCCACTTTTTAAAAGATTTCCTTTATTTATCCACACAAATTAGTCACTCAATTTCTGCTTAAACAGATGAGAAATCTTAAAAACTGTGCTGGTCTACTCTTTTGTATCATTTGCGTAGAGGCATATATTTTAGCTCAGAAATTTATGCACCTGAAAAAAAAATTTTAATTTGCATCAATTTTTAAATGTTTATATAAGAAAATGTTTTACTCTTGCATTTAACATTATTTTAAAACGTACCTCCGCATTGGAAATGATTTTCTGCTCCTCTCCCCACAAAGTATTCAGTTAATTTCACCATAAACTGGACAGACGTCTTTTCAAATTGGGCTTGTCCACTTCTTAGTATCATTCGCGGAGAAGCATATATTTTAGGTCAGAAATTTATGCACTTGAAAAGAATTGTTAAATTTGCGTTAAACTTTAAAGATTTATATAGTAAAATGTTTAATTGTTGGAATTTAGCATTGTTTTAAAACATACCTCCACATTTAAAAATATTATCTATATATTTCCTCAATATTAGTCAGTCTATTTCTTCATAAACAGTTCAAAAATCTAAATAAATGTGGCTGGTCCACTCTTTACTATCTTTGGCGGAGAGGCATATATTTTAGCTCAGAAATTTATGCACCTGAAAAGAAAAAATGCTAAATTTGCATCAAACTTTAAAAGTTTATATAATAAAATGTTTAACTGTTTGACTTCAACATTCTTTTAAAACATACCTCCGCTTTTTAAAAGATTTTCTTTATTTATCCACACAAATTAGTCAGCCAATTTCCTCTTAAACAGATGAGAAATCTTAATAAATGTGGCTTTTCTACTATTTTGTATCATTCGCGGACAGGCATATATTTTAGCTCAGAAATTTATGCACCTGAAAAAAAAAAAAAGTTAAATTTACATCAAACTTTAAATGTTTATATATAAAAATGTTTAACTGTTTGAATTCAACATTGTTTTAAAACATACCTCCGCATTAAAAAAATATTTTCTATATATTTCCTCAATATTAGTCAGTTCATTTCTCCATAAAATGGTTACAATTCTAAATGAATGTGGCTGGCCTACTGTTCTGTATCCTTCGCGGAGAGGCATATATTTTAGTTCAGAAATATATGAACCTGCCAAAAAAATTTTAATTTGCATCAAATTTTTAAATGCTTATATAAGACAATGTTTTACTCTTGCATTTATCGTTGTTTTAAAACATACCTCCACTTTGGAAATGATTTTCTACTTCTGTCCTCACAAAGTATTCAGTTAAATTTCACCTTAAACTCAACAGAAGTCTTTTTAAATATGGCTGGTCTCCTTCTTTCTCTCATTCGCGGAGAGGCATATATTTTAGGCAAGAAATTTATGAACCTGAAAAGAAATGTTAATTTCTATCAAACTCTAAATGTTTATATATTAAAGTGTTTAACTGTTTTAATTCAACATTGTTTTATAACATACCTCCGCATTTAAAAATATTTCTATGTATTCCCTAAAAATTAGTCAGTCCATTTCTCCATAAACAGTCACAAATCTAAATAAATGTGGCAGGTCTACTGTTCTCTATCCTTCGCGGAGAGGCATATATTTTAGCTCAGAAATTTATGTACCTAAAATGAAAAGTTGAATTTGCATGAAAATTTGAATGTTTATATATTAAAATGTTTAACTCTTTGCATTTAACATAGTTTTAGAACGTACCTCCGCTTTGGAAATGATTTTCTTCTTCTGTCCTCACAAAGTATTCTGTTAATTTCACCATAAACTGGACAAAAATCTTTTTAGAATGTGCTGGTATCCTTCTTTCTCTCATTCGCGGAGAGGCATATATTTTAGATCAGAAATTTATGCACCTGAAAAAAAAATTTTAATTTGCATCAATTTTTAAATGTTTATATAAGAAAATGTTTTACTCTTGCATTTAACATTATTTTAAAACGTACCTCCGCATTGGAAATGATTTTCTGCTTCTCTCCTCACAAAGTATTCAGTCTATTTCTTCATAAACAGTTCAAAAATCTAAATAAATGTGGCTGGTCCACTCTTTACTATCTTTGGCGGAGAGGCATATATTTTAGCTCAGAAATTTATGCACCTGAAAAGAAAAAATGTTAAATTTGCATCAAACTTTAAAAGTTTATATAATAAAATGTTTAACTGTTTGAATTCAACATTCTTTTAAAACATACCTCCGCTTTTTAAAAGATTTTCTTTATTTATCCACACAAATTAGTCAGCCAATTTCCTCTTAAACAGATGAGAAATCTTAATAAATGTGGCTTTTCTACTATTTTGTATCATTCGCGGACAGGCATATATTTTAGCTCAGAAATTTATGCACCTGAAAAAAAAAAAGTTAAATTTACATCAAACTTTAAATGTTTATATATTAAAATGTTTAACTGTTTGAATTCAACATTGTTTTAAAACATACCTCCGCATTAAAAAATATTTTCTATATATTTCCTCAATATTAGTCAGTTCATTTCTCCATAAAATGGTCACAATTCTAAATGAATGTGGCTGGCCTACTGTTCTGTATCCTTCGCGGAGAGGCATATATTTTAGTTCAGAAATTTATGAACCTGACAAAAAAGTTTTAATTTTCATCAATTTTTAAATGTTTATATAAGAAAAGGTTTTACTCTTGCATTTATCGTTGTTTTAAAACATACCTCCACGTTGGAAATGATTTTCTTCTTCTGTCCTCACAAAGTATTCTGTTAATTTCACCATAAACTGGACAGAAGCCTTTTTAAATTGTGCTGGTTTCCTTCTTTCTCTCATTCGCGGAGAGGCATATATTTTAGATCAGAAATTTATGCACCTGAAACGAAATGTTAAAATTACATCAATTTTTAAATGTTTATATAAGAAAATGTTTTACTCTTGCATTTATCGTTGTTTTAAAACATACCTCCACTTTGGAAATGATTTTCTACTTCTGTCCTCACAAAGTATTTAGTTAATTTCACCTTAAACTCGACAGAAGTCTTTTTAAATATGGCTGGTCTCCTTCTTTCTCTCATTAGCGGAGAGGCATATATTTTAGGCAAGAAATTTATGAACCTGAAAAGAAATGTTAATTTCTATCAAACTCTGAAAGTTTATATATTAAAGTATTTAACTGTTTTAATTCAACATTGTTTTATAACATACCTCCGCATTTAAAAATATTTCTATGTATTTCCTAAAAATTAATCAGTCCATTTCTCCATAAACAAGTCCCAAATCTAAATAAATGTGGCTGGTCTACTGTTCTCTATCCTTCGTGGAGATGCATATATTTTAGCTCAGAAATTTATGTACCTAAAATGAAAAGTTGAATTTGCATGAAAATTTGAATGTTTATATATTAAAATGTTTAACTCTTTGCATTTAACATAGTTTTAGAACGTACCTCCGCTTTGGAAATGATTTTCTTCTTCTGTCCTCACAAAGTATTCTGTTAGTTTCACCATAAACTGGACAAAAATCTTTTTAGAATGTGCTGGTCTCCTTCTTTCTCTCATTCGCGGAGAGGCATATATTTTAGATCAGAAATTTATGCACCTGAAATGAAATGTTAAATTTGCATCAAACTTTAAAAGTTTATATAATAAAATATTTAACTGGTTGAAATCAACATTCTTTTAAAACATACCTCCACTTTTTAAAAGATTTCCTTTATTTATCCACACAAATTAGTCACTCAATTTCTGCTTAAACAGATGAGAAATCTTAAAAACTGTGCTGGTCTACTCTTTTGTATCATTTGCGTAGAGGCATATATTTTAGCTCAGAAATTTATGCACCTGAAAAAAAAATTTTAATTTGCATCAATTTTTAAATGTTTATATAAGAAAATGTTTTACTCTTGCATTTAACATTATTTTAAAACGTACCTCCGCATTGGAAATGATTTTCTGCTTCTCTCCTCACAAAGTATTCAGTTAATTTCACCATAAACTGGACAGACGTCTTTTCAAATTGGGCTTGTCCACTTCTTAGTATCATTCGCGGAGAGGCATATATTTTAGGTCAGAAATTTATGCACTTGAAAAGAATTGTTAAATTTGCGTTAAACTTTAAAGATTTATATAGTAAAATGTTTAATTGTTTGAATTCAGCATTGTTTTAAAACATACCTCCACATTTAAAAATATTATCTATATATTTCCTCAATATTAGTCAGTCTATTTCTTCATAAACAGTTCAAAAATCTAAATAAATGTGGCTGGTCCACTCTTTACTATCTTTGGCGGAGAGGCATATATTTTAGCTCAGAAATTTATGCACCTGAAAAGAAAAAATGCTAAATTTGCATCAAACTTTAAAAGTTTATATAATAAAATGTTTAACTGTTTGACTTCAACATTCTTTTAAAACATACCTCCGCTTTTTAAAAGATTTTCTTTATTTATCCACACAAATTTGTCAGCCAATTTCCTCTTAAACAGATGAGAAATCTTAATAAATGTGGCTTTTCTACTATTTTGTATCATTCGCGGACAGGCATATATTTTAGCTCAGAAATTTATGCACCTGAAAAAAAAAAAAAGTTAAATTTACATCAAACTTTAAATGTTTATATATTAAAATGTTTAACTGTTTGAATTCAACATTGTTTTAAAACATACCTCCGCATTAAAAAAATATTTTCTATATATTTCCTCAATATTAGTCAGTTCATTTCTCCATAAAATGGTTACAATTCTAAATGAATGTGGCTGGCCTACTGTTCTGTATCCTTCGCGGAGAGGCATATATTTTAGTTCAGAAATTTATGAACCTGACAAAAAATTTTTAATTTGCATCAATTTTTAAATGTTTATATAAGAAAAGGTTTTACTCTTGCATTTATCGTTGTTTTAAAACATACCTCCACGTTGGAAATGATTTTCTTCTTCTGTCCTCACAAAGTATTCTGTTAATTTCACCATAAACTGGACAGAAGCCTTTTTAAATTGTGCTGGTTTCCTTCTTTCTCTCATTAGCGGAGAGGCATATATTTTAGGCAAGAAATTTATGAACTTGAAAAGAAATGTTAATTTCTATCAAACTCTGAAAGTTTATATATTAAAGTGTTTAACTGTTTTAATTCAACTTTGTTTTATAACATACCTCCGCATTTAAAAATATTTCTATGTATTTCCTAAAAATTAATCAGTCCATTTCTCCATAAACAAGTCCCAAATCTAAATAAATGTGGCTGGTCTACTGTTCTCTATCCTTCGCGGAGAGGCATATATTTTAGCTCAGAAATTTATGTACCTAAAATGAAAAGTTGAATTTGCATGAAAATTTGAATGTTTATATATTAAAATGTTTAACTCTTTGCATTTAACATAGTTTTAGAACGTACCTCCGCTTTGGAAATGATTTTCTTCTTCTGTCCTCACAAAGTATTCTGTTAATTTCACCATAAACTGGACAAAAATCTTTTTAGAATGTGCTGGTCTCCTTCTTTCTCTCATTCGCGGAGAGGCATATATTTTAGATCAGAAATTTATGCACCTGAAATGAAATGTTAAATTTGCATCAAACTTTAAAAGTTTATATAATAAAATATTTAACTGGTTGAAATCAACATTCTTTTAAAACATACCTCCACTTTTTAAAAGATTTCCTTTATTTATCCACACAAATTAGTCACTCAATTTCTGCTTAAACAGATGAGAAATCTTAAAAACTGTGCTGGTCTACTCTTTTGTATCATTTGCGTAGAGGCATATATTTTAGCTCAGAAATTTATGCACCTGAAAAAAAAATTTTAATTTACATCAATTTTTAAATGTTTATATAAGAAAATGTTTTACTCTTGCATTTAACATTATTTTAAAACGTACCTCCGCATTGGAAATGATTTTCTGCTTCTCTCCCCACAAAGTATTCAGTTAATTTCACCATAAACTGGACAGACGTCTTTTCAAATTGGGCTTGTCCACTTCTTAGTATCATTCGCGGAGAGGCATATATTTTAGGTCAGAAATTTATGCACTTGAAAAGAATTGTTAAATTTGCGTTAAACTTTAAAGATTTATATAGTAAAATGTTTAATTGTTTGAATTCAGCATTGTTTTAAAACATACCTCCACATTTAAAAATATTATCTATATATTTCCTCAATATTAGTCAGTCTATTTCTTCATAAACAGTTCAAAAATCTAAATAAATGTGGCTGGTCCACTCTTTACTATCTTTGGCGGAGAGGCATATATTTTAGCTCAGAAATTTATGCACCTGAAAAGAAAATATGCTAAATTTGCATCAAACTTTAAAAGTTTATACAATAAAATGTTTAACTGTTTGACTTCAACATTCTTTTAAAACATACCTCCGCTTTTTAAAAGATTTTCTTTATTTATCCACACAAATTAGTCAGCCAATTTTGCTCTTAAACAGATGAGAAATCTTAATAAATGTGGCTTTTCTACTATTTTGTATCATTCGCGGACAGGCATATATTTTAGCTCAGAAATTTATGCACCTGAAAAAAAAAAAAAAAAATAAATTTACATCAAACTTTAAATGTTTATATATTAAAATGTTTAACTGTTTGAATTCAACATTGTTTTAAAACATACCTCCGCATTAAAAAAATATTTTCTATATATTTCCTCAATATTAGTCAGTTCATTTCTCCATAAAATGGTTACAATTCTAAATGAATGTGGCTGGCCTACTGTTCTGTATCCTTCGCGGAGAGGCATATATTTTAGTTCAGAAATTTATGAACCTGACAAAAAAATTTTAATTTGCATCAATTTTTAAATGTTTATATAAGAAAAGGTTTTACTCTTGCATTTATCGTTGTTTTAAAACATACCTCCACGTTGGAAATGATTTTCTTCTTCTGTCCTCACAAAGTATTCTGTTAATTTCACCATAAACTGGACAGAAGGCTTTTTAAATTGTGCTGGTTTCCTTCTTTCTCTCATTCGCGGAGAGGCATATATTTTAGATCAGAAATTTATGCACCTGAAACGAAATGTTAAAATTACATCAATTTTTAAATGTTTATATAAGAAAATGTTTTACTCTTGCATTTATCGTTGTTTTAAAACATACCTCCACTTTGGAAATGATTTTCTACTTCTGTCCTCACAAAGTATTCAGTTAATTTCACCTTAAACTCGACAGAAGTCTTTTTAAATATGGCTGGTCTCCTTCTTTCTCTCATTAGCGGAGAGACATATATTTTAGGCAAGAAATTTATGAACTTGAAAAGAAATGTTAATTTCTATCAAACTCTGAAAGTTTATATATTAAAGTGTTTAACTGTTTTAATTCAACTTTGTTTTATAACATACCTCCGCATTTAAAAATATTTCTATGTATTTCCTAAAAATTAATCAGTCCATTTCTCCATAAGCAAGTCCCAAATCTAAATAAATGTGGCTGGTCTACTGTTCTCTATCCTTCGCGGAGAGGCATATATTTTAGCTCAGAAATTTATGTACCTAAAATGAAAAGTTGAATTTGCATGAAAATTTGAATGTTTATATATTAAAATGTTTAACTCTTTGCATTTAACATAGTTTTAGAACGTACCTCCGCTTTGGAAATGATTTTCTTCTTCTGTCCTCACAAAGTATTCTGTTAATTTCACCATAAACTGGACAAAAATCTTTTTAGAATGTGCTGGTCTCCTTCTTTCTCTCATTCGCGGAGAGGCATATATTTTAGATCAGAAATTTATGCACCTGAAATGAAATGTTAAATTTGCATCAAACTTTAAAAGTTTATATAATAAAATATTTAACTGGTTGAAATCAACATTCTTTTAAAACATACCTCCACTTTTTAAAAGATTTCCTTTATTTATCCACACAAATTAGTCACTCAATTTCTGCTTAAACAGATGAGAAATCTTAAAAACTGTGCTGGTCTACTCTTTTGTATCATTTGCGTAGAGGCATATATTTTAGCTCAGAAATTTATGCACCTGAAAAAAAAATTTTAATTTGCATCAATTTTTAAATGTTTATATAAGAAAATGTTTTACTCTTGCATTTAACATTATTTTAAAACGTACCTCCGCATTGGAAATGATTTTCTGCTTCTCTCCCCACAAAGTATTCAGTTAATTTCACCATAAACTGGACAGACGTCTTTTCAAATTGGGCTTGTCCACTTCTTAGTATCATTCGCGGAGAAGCATATATTTTAGGTCAGAAATTTATGCACTTGAAAAGAATTGTTAAATTTGCGTTAAACTTTAAAGATTTATATAGTAAAATGTTTAATTGTTTGAATTTAGCATTGTTTTAAAACATACCTCCACATTTAAAAATATTATCTATATATTTCCTCAATATTAGTCAGTCTATTTCTTCATAAACAGTTCAAAAATCTAAATAAATGTGGCTGGTCCACTCTTTACTATCTTTGGCGGAGAGGCATATATTTTAGCTCAGAAATTTATGCACCTGAAAAGAAAAAATGCTAAATTTGCATCAAACTTTAAAAGTTTATATAATAAAATGTTTAACTGTTTGACTTCAACATTCTTTTAAAACATACCTCCGCTTTTTAAAAGATTTTCTTTATTTATCCACACAAATTAGTCAGCCAATTTCCTCTTAAACAGATGAGAAATCTTAATAAATGTGGCTTTTCTACTATTTTGTATCATTCGCGGACAGGCATATATTTTAGCTCAGAAATTTATGCACCTGAAAAAAAAAAAAAGTTAAATTTACATCAAACTTTAAATGTTTATATATTAAAATGTTTAACTGTTTGAATTCAACATTGTTTTAAAACATACCTCCGCATTAAAAAAATATTTTCTATATATTTCCTCAATATTAGTCAGTTCATTTCTCCATAAAATGGTTACAATTCTAAATGAATGTGGCTGGCCTACTGTTCTGTATCCTTCGCGGAGAGGCATATATTTTAGTTCAGAAATTTATGAACCTGACAAAAAAATTTTAATTTGCATCAATTTTTAAATGTTTATATAAGAAAAGGTTTTTCTCTTGCATTTATCGTTGTTTTAAAACATACCTCCACGTTGGAAATGATTTTCTTCTTCTGTCCTCACAAAGTATTCTGTTAATTTCACCATAAACTGGACAGAAGCCTTTTTAAATTGTGCTGGTTTCCTTCTTTCTCTCATTCGCGGAGAGGCATATATTTTAGATCAGAAATTTATGCACCTGAAACGAAATGTTAAAATTACATCAATTTTTAAATGTTTATATAAGAAAATGTTTTACTCTTGCATTTATCGTTGTTTTAAAACATACCTCCACTTTGGAAATGATTTTCTACTTCTGTCCTCACAAAGTATTCAGTTAATTTCACCTTAAACTCGACAGAAGTCTTTTTAACCATGGCTGGTCTCCTTCTTTCTCTCATTAGCGGAGAGGCATATATTTTAGGCAAGAAATTTATGAACCTGAAAAGAAATGTTAATTTCTATCAAACTCTAAAAGTTTATATATTAAAGTGTTTAAATGTTTTAATTCAACATTGTTTTATAACATACCTCCGCATTTAAAAACATTTCTATGTATTTCCTAAAAATTAATCAGTCCATTTCTCCATAAACAGGTCCCAAATCTAAATAAATGTGGCTGGTCTACTGTTCTCAATCCTTCGCGGAGAGGCATATATCTTAGCTCAGAAATTTATGTACCTAAAATGAAAAGTTGAATTTGCATGAAAATTTAAATGTTTATATATTAAAATGTTTAACTCTTTTCATTTAACATAGTTTTAAAACGTACCTCCGCATTGGAAATGATTTTCTGCTTCTCTCCTCACAAAGTATTCAGTTATTTTCACCATAAACTGGACAGAAATCTTTTCAAATTGGGCTTGTCTACTTCTTTGTATCATTCGCGGAGAGGCATATATTTTATGCCAGAAATTTATGCACCTGAAAAGAATTGTTAAATTTGCATCAAACTTTAATCGTTTATATATTAAAATGTTTAACTGTTTGAATTCAACTTTGTTTTAAAACATACCTCCGCATTTAAAAATATTTTCTATATATTTCCTCAAAATTAGTTACTCTATTTCTCCATAAACAGGTCACAAATTTAAAATATAGTGGCTGGTCTACTCTTTTGTATCATTCGCGGAGAGGCATATATTTTAGCTCAGAAATTTATGCACCTTAAAAAAAGTTAAATTTACATTAAACTTTAAAAGTTTATATATTAAAAAGTTTAACTGTTTGAATTTAACATTGTTTTAAAACATACCTCCGCTTTGGAAATGATTTTCTACTTTTGTCCTCACAAAATATTCAGTTAATTTCACCATAAACTGGACAGAAGTCTTTTTAAATTGGGCTGGTATCCTTTTTTCTCTCATTCGTGGAGATGCATATATTTTAGCTCAGAAATTTATGCACCTGAAAAAAAATGTTAAATTTGCATCAAACTTTAAAAGTTTATATAATAAAATGTTTAACTGTTTGAAATCAACATTCTTTTAAAACATACCTCCGCTTTTAAAAAGATTTTCTTTATTTATCCACACAAATTAGTCAATCAATTTCACCTTAAACAGATGAGAAATCTTAATAAATTTGGCTGTTCTACTGTTTTGTGTAATTCGCGGAGAGGCATATATTTTAGCTCAGAAATTTATGCACCTTAAAAGGAATGTTAAATTTACATCAATTTTTAAATGTTTATATAAGACAATGTTTTACTCTTGCATTTAACATTGTTTTAAAATATACCTCCGCTTTGGAAATGATTTTCTACTTCTATGCTCACAAAGTATTCAGTTAATTTCGCCATAAACTGGACAGAAGTCTTTTTAAATTGGGCTGGTCTCCTTCTTCTCTCATTCACGGAGAGGCATATATTTTAGGCAAGAAATTTATGCACCTGGAAAGAAATGTTAATTTCTATCAAACTCAAAAGTTTATATATTAAAGTTCTTAACTGTTTTAATTCAACATTGTTTTAAAACATACCTCCGCATTTTAAAAGATTTTCTATATATGTCCTCACAAGTCAGTCTGTCACTTTCTTTACATACAAATCAGATGTCTTAATAAACGTGGCTGGTCTACTCTTTTGTATCATTCGAGGAGAGGCATATGTTTCAGCTCAGAAATTAATGCAGATGATAAGAAATGTTAATTTTGCATGAAAATTTAATTGTTTATATGATAAAACTTTTAATTCTTTACTTTTAATTGAAACTACTAAATGGAATTGAATACAAGTTAATTAAATCTGAAAATACTAAATAGAAATTAAAATATTTCTGACGGCTCGGCCTACAGGCACAGGTAGATTTCGAAGGTAGATTTTCGTGTGGCGCCATTATATCAAAAATCTGTCATAATAATAACTTTAAACGGATTCGATAGATACATATCATAATTAAGAAGTAATGGGGATTTTTCTGTTTTCACAAAAAGCCCCCCATCCCCCCCCCCTTTAGTTAGATTTTGCCCATTAACGAACTTGACCGAGATTTTATGCCCCTTGATTTTATGTATCAGTTTGGAAGAGATTTGTGCAGCATTTTTTAAGTAATCGTGTCCATAAAAAAGTTACATAGATATATAGATAAAGTTTTAAACTGGGGTTGGTTTTGGGTTTTGGGAGTCATGATCGGTGTAGATCTGCAAAAATTTTCCAGAAATTTCAATCTAGAGGAGGATGTAATAGGTAGTATTTCTTACGAAATCTACCTAAAATACCAAACAGAATGGAATACCAGTTAATTAACTCTGAAATTGAAAATACTAAAGCAATATTGAAAATGCTAAATAGAATTGAATATCAATTGAGTTCAATTAACTCTGCAATTGAAAACACTAAATATAAATTGAAAATACTAAATAGAATTAAGTACTAGTTAATAAACTCTGAAACTGAAAATACTAAATAGAAATTGAAAATACTAAATAGAATTCAGTATCAATTAATTAACTCTGAAATTGAAAATACTAAATAGAAATTGAAAATACTAAATAGAATTCCGAAATCTTTGTTAAAGGTAACAGAGGACTTATCGTCCAATTAAAATGCTACGTGGCTGTTTTGTGTTAATGTGCGAATTCATTAAAGCATTCGTTAGACCAAACTATGTTCGTTAGACGAGTAAGAAAACGGAGAGTAGAATCTTCGTTAGCCAAAACATTCGTTAACAGAAGCATTCGTTAGTAAAGGTATCACTGTACAGTTACGAAATTAATTTGATTTACAAAATTGTAAAAAAGGACATAGAAAATAATGTGTTCTTGTTATTTCAGAAATCAACCTAACTTGTTTGAAAGACAATGAGATAAAACAAATTAAAAAAACCGAACTAATTGCTGAAAAAATATTTTTTTTTTTAATTTTAACAAAATAAAATGCTTTTTTTTTCATAATGGTGACTATTTAAATTGCACTTTTGTCTAATTTCATTTCACCCACATATTAGAAAATAAGCTGTTATAGAAAATTATAGAATTAGTACATAATAATCTTACTGCATTACGAAAAGCTTTCAGCGATAAAAATGACGTCGCATTTAAAATAAAATTTGCAACTTTTATTCATAATTTTCAAACATTTTATTATGATTGCATCAAAATGACGTAATTTTCACTAGCTACAATATTTTATCAATTATAAGATTCGAACTCCTGATCCTATAAATGCACAGATGCAAGTCCAGACTTGGAATTACTAAAACAGTAAAATTAACATATCTTTAGTTAAAATATTGGATAAAAATATTTACAAGGATTATTGTTAATTTATGATAATTTATTAAAATTTACCTGAAATGATGGATTAGCATTCAGAATTCGAAGCAGCTAGATAGAGTATGGTACTTAGAGAATGAAATGAAATGTTTAATTTATCTATATTGTTGAATTTCTCGTCGTCAAAGAAAATACTTCTGACAGAGGACCTAATTGTTGCGAATTTTGAAATCACAATGAAGATTTCTGATAAGAATTAAGGTGTTTGATTGTTGAAAAAAGAAAAGGTGTCATTATTGAAATGCATTGTTACGGCAAGTTGCCTTCAAAGAAAAGGACATTTTAAATCGACAGTTTGAGAATAATGTATGTAAACCAAATAAATTTAGGCATGAAATATTTGACAAACCCAGAAATTTCCTCACAAAATTCAGTCATACACACAAAATAAAGATATTTTTATAAATGTTTCTTTCTTTTTGAAGTGAAAACTTCTTTAGGCGCGTTGGGCATTTTTTGAGATGGGAAAAAACCATTGAATTCGCGACACCGTTACCGTTACCGTCACCGACACCAAATTAAATTATGTTGCCAATTCATGCAATGAAGCGAAAGTATCAAAAGGAAATAGTTCACGTGCAGAAAACGAAATGATTGGTATTATGAATAAAAATAATTCAGAAAATTATTTCAAGATAAATTTAGCACGCGCGATGAAAACAGATAAAAGGGACTCAACTCGCGAGACCAAATCAAAAGATGAAAATGAAATAACAAAACACGGAAAATATTATAATTTAACGAGCACGAGAAAAAAAATAGACAGAAGTAATATAAAAAGTAAAAATTAAAATAAGGAAATATTTCACGAAAGTTTTAAGAAACGTGGTTACTGATACGGAAATGAAGTGAAATCATTTTATAGAAAAGAAAATTTTGTTGATAGAAATTATAGATACCGCAAACAATACGCGCAGTATGAAGATAGAAAAAAAGCATAATGTTCACGAATACGGTAAACAAGACAGGCAGCAAAGAAGTCATAATTTTTGGAGTGATAGGAAGCAGAAACCTATTTTGCAGATAAATGTTATTACAAAAGATATGAAACTACATCTCATGGAAGAAATGATGAATGTATTGAGAGTTGTTAAAATTGTGGATGAAAATTCATAAGTTTCATTGGTATTTCATTTCAAAGAATACCAATTAATTAAATTTCATATTTTATGTATTTGTAAATTTACGTTTTAAGCAATAGATTGCAATTTTTGTATGTAAAATAATGTGCATTATTTTTCATGTACAATAGTGCATTAAATGAAAATTGTACTATAATTTTTGTAGCAGTAGTTTATAATAATGAATAAAAAAAAAACACTTCATTTAAAAGTATTTCCTGCACAATAAAACATTTCCTGACGATTAAAAAAATACACACGTAACTGTTCAAGTTTTCACTTCTGTCGGCCCTCCCGGAGTGCCATTTTTTTTTTTTTTTTTTTTTTTTTTGTAGAAAGCTTCACTAAGCAATATGCTCATTTTAATCATGAAGATTATTTAAGTTGCACTTTTATCTAAATTCATTTCACCCATATTTTAGAGAATAAGCTGTTATAGAAAGTTATAAAATTAGTAAGAAAAAATCTTACTGCGTTACAAAAAGCTTTCAGCGATAAAAATGACGTCACATTTAAAATAAAATTTGCAACTTTTATTAATTAATCTCAAACATGTTACTGTCATTGAGTCAAAATCATGTAATTTTCACTCGCCACAACATTTCATCAATATGAGATTACAGCTCATGATCATATAAGTGAAACGATATAAACCCAGACTTTGTGAATTTGAAATTATTCAAACAGTAAAATTAAAACATCTTTAGTTAATATATAGCACAAAACTATTTATTTTTTGTTTTAAAACTATGATTATTGCTAATTTATGATAATTTATTAAAATTTACTTGAAATCATGGATTAGCATGCGGAATTCGAAGCAACTTATATGAGAGAGATTGTAGCACTGAATGAAATGAAATGAATTGTTGAATTAAACATTTCTCTTTATTGTTCAGTTTATTGTCGCCAATGAAAATATTTTGGGCAACGGGTATAATTATTGCAAATTTTGAAATAACAATGAAAATTTCTGATAAGATTTAAGGTGTGCGATTGTTGATAAAGATTAAGGTGTCATTATTGAAATGCATTGTTGCGGCAAATTGCCGGAAAAGGACATTTTAATTCGACAGTTTGCGAACAGTGGTATGCAAACCAAATAAATTTAGGCAGGAAATCTCTGGCAATCCCAGAAATTTCCACCTCAAAATTAAGTCATACACACAAAATAAAGATATTTGTACAAATGTTACATTATTTTTTATTATAGTTTCTGTTTTGTAATGTCGTATAAGTTGCGATTTGTGTTCTCTTAAGGCGATTCTCAAATCCCTGCTGAACAATGCGAAACTTTCTGACTCATTTTTAAATGTTAAGGCATAAAATTGGCAGACCTAACTTGTTTAAAAAGTAATGAGATAAAAATACAAAAAACGGACGGATTTGTTGAAAATTAATTTTTGTCAAAATTTTAACAAAATAAAATGCTTATTTTTCACAATCATGACTATTTAAATTGCACTTTTGTTTATTTTCATTTCATCCACATTTTATAAAGTAAGCTGTTATAGAAAATTATAGAATTAGTACATATTAATCTTACTACATTAGGAAAGGCTTTCAGCGATAAAAATGACGTCGCATTTAAAATAAAATTTGCAACTTTTATTCATAATTCTCAAATATTTTATTATGATTGCATCAAAATGACGTAAATTTCATTCGCTATATTTTATCAATTATAAGATTAGAGCTCATGATCCTGTAACTGCATAGATGCAAGTCCAGACTTAGAATTACACATACAGTAAAATTAACATATCTTCAGTTAATATATTGCATAGAAATATTTACTATTTGTTTAAAAACTAGGATTATTGTTAATTTATGATAATTTATTAAAATTTACCTGAAATGGTGGATTAACATCCGGAATTCGAAGCAGGTATAGATAGGATATGGCACTTGAGAATGAAAAGAAATATTGAATTTGTCTATATTGTTGAGTTTCATGTCGTCAAAGAAAATACTTTTGATAGCGGACGTAATTGTTGCGAATTTTGAAATAACAATGAAGATTTTTGATAAAAATTAAGGTGTTTGATTGTTGAAAATAGAATAAGGTGTCATTATTGAAATGCATTGGTGCGGCAAATTGCCTTCAAGAAAAAGGGCATATTAAATCGATAGTTTGCGAACCGTGTATGCAAACCAAATAAATTTAGGCATAAAATATTTGACAAACCCAGAAATTTCCTCACAAAATTCAGTCATACACACTAAATAAAGATATTTTTACAAATGTTTCATTAGTTTTTATAACACTTTTTAACTCATTTTTAAACGTTAACGCATAAAATTGGCCGTCCTAACTTGTTTAGACTTGTACGACTTTCTTTTTTATAGAAAGCTTCACTAAGTAAAATGCTCATTTTCATCATGAAGATTATTTAAGTTGCACTTTTGTCTAATTTCATTTCACCCACATTTTAGAAAATAAGCTGTCATAGAAAGTTATAAAATTAGTTAGTAAAAATGTTACTACGTTACGAAAAGCTTTCAGCGATAAAAATGACGTCACATTTAAAATAAAATTTACAACTTTTATTGATTAATCTCAAACATGTTACTATTATTTTGTCAAAATCATGTAACTTTCACTCACCACAACATTTTATAAATATGAGATTACAGCTCGTGATCATATTAGTGAAAAGATATAAACCCAGACTTTGTGAATTTGGAATTATTCAAACAGTAACATTAACACATCTTTATTTAATATATTGCACAAAACTATTTATTTTTTGTTTTAAAACTATGATTATGACTAATTTATGATAATTTATTAAAATTTACTTGAAATCATGGATTAGCATGCGAAATTCGAAGCAGCTTATATGAGAGAGATTGTAGCACTGAATGAATGAAATGAATTGTTGAATTAAACATTTATTTTTATTGTTGAGTTTATTGACGTCAATGAAAATATTTTCGGCAGCGGACATAATTATTGCGAATTTTGAAACAACAATGGAAATTTCTGATAAGAATTAAGGTGTGCAATTGTTGAAAAAGATTAAGGTGTCATTATTGAAATGCATTGTTGCAGCAAATTGCCGGAAAAGGACATTTTAAATCGACAGTTTACGAACAGTGTAATGCAAACCAAATAAATTTAGGCAGGAAATCTCTGACAATCCCAGAAATTCCCATCTCAAAATTAAGTCATACACACAAAATAAAGATATTTGTACAAATGTTACATTATTTTTTATTATAGTTTCTGTTTTGTAATGTCGTATAATTTGCGATTTGTGTTCTCTTAAGGCGATTCTCAAATCCAATAGTTTTACAAATGTTTCATTAGTTTTTATCATATTGTCGGCAATTCACAAATTCACATGTTTAACAACGCGAAATATTCTGACTCATTTTTAAACGTTAAGGAATACAATTGGCAGACCTGAGTATTGAATAGATTTGGAATCGAATGGTGTTTTCATTTTTTGATAAATAGCCTATCGAGTTATAAACGATTATTGTCAGAGATGACGAAAGGTCTTTTTTCCCTTTCCCGCGCTGTAGCGTTTAGAAATTTGTTTCAAAATGCCAACTTTGACAGTATTTTCTGAAAGATCTTCTGCCATGAAAACGATTACATAGTTTCTGAATAAGAGCACTTGCCTATTGCATGCGCTTCCAAACAACAATGAATTAGTAGCTTGTTTGGATTTTAGAACAGCCTTAAAAAGGAAAAAAAAAAAAAAAAAAAAAAAAAAAAAAGGAAATTACAACTTTGGAGCCAAAGTTTTGGCTTTTAATTTATAGGACCGTGAAAAGTTCTAGAGATTTTTTTCACGTAACTCGAAAATTCACATTTTTTAACCTTCGTTCAGACTTCCGAAAAAGATATAAATCTCCCTTCATGTTTAAAGTATAGGGTGGTCATAAAAAAACTTTGCCGATATATCGAACTCTAGCGGCCGGTCAAGCGATTAAGATGAGATTTCAGATATAGTTATTCACAGGTATGAGCTCGGTATTCTGTGAACGGCAACAAATTGGCGTTCACGGTTACGGTTATAGCTACAGAAACTCGAAATTTTCAAATGGCACCGCCCATTTTTTTTTTTTTCATCGCAAAATGCTCAGCGCATGCGAAAACCCTGACGAGCGTTGGAACGGTACGTGTATCGCAATAAACGGACGCGTTATGCACGCACAGAAACAGCTCTGCGAACGGCCAAAAAAAAAAAAAAATAAGCACGATCAAGCCGCACGAAGGAAATTTGCATATCACAGAGGCAAAACACCAATCACGGAACGCCATTCGCCAGATAGACAGCGTAGAAAACAGATAAAATGTGGGGTGGGAATGTCAGTTCTTCAGTCGGGAGCACGCACATGCCGACGAAATGACTCTTCCAGTGACAGTTCGTGGTGAATTGGTAAACCTCTATTATCAAAAATCCCTGACGGCTCGGGCTACAGGCACAGGTAGATTTCGAAGACGCAGACCGTGGGGCACCTGTTTGTCGGGAATTGCGGAACAAATGACCTTTTTGCGATGGTGCTGCAGTTGGAACCGCTTACTTCAAAACCAGCCAGCAAGGATTTTTTTTTTTTTTTTTTTTTTTTTTTTTTTTTTTTTTTTTTGCTATAAGAGTTGGTCCTATAAAAAAATGTCAATATAAAAGTTTTAGATAATATTAAGAGGATCTATAATAAATTTAAGCGGATTTGAAATCTTGGGAATTGACAAAGTTAGGAATATTTTTTCTTCTAAAACCCCCCTCCCCCCCCCTTAAGGCAATTTTTAATTATATCAAAAATCTGTCATACATAAATTTTCGGCCCTTCTTCTAGAAGTAATAATAACTTCAAACGGATTCGATACGTATCATAATTAAGAAATTATGGGTTTTTTTCTGTTTTCACAAAAAGTCCCCCTCCACCCCCCCCCTTGGTTTGATTTTGCCCATTAACGAACTTGACCAAGATTTTATGCCCCTAGATTTTACGTATCAGTTTCGAAAAGAAGCGGGAGTTGGAACCGCCTACTTCGAAAAATAACTTGTTTGCAGGCGGAGCCGGCAGGGTTTTTTTTTGTTTTTAATTTTTTTTTTGCTATAACGGTTGGTCCTATAAAAAACTTGTCAATATAAAAGTTTTAGATAATATTAAGAGGATTTATAATAAATTTAAGCGGATTTGAAATCTTGGGAATTGACGAAGTTCTGAATTTTTTTCTTCTAAAACCCCCCTTCCCTCCCCCCCTTAAGGCAATTTTTAATTATATCAAAAATCTGTCATGCATAAGTTTTTGGCCCTGTTCCTAGAAGTAATAATAAATTTAAACGGATTCGGTACGTATCATAATTAAGAAATTATGGGTTTTTTTTTCTGTTTTCGCAAAAAGCCCCCCCATCCCCCCCCCCTTGGTTCGATTTTTCCCATTAACGAACTTGACTGAGATTTTATGCCCCTTGATTTTATGTATCAGTTTCGAAAAGATGCGGGAGTTGGAACCGCCTACTTCGAAAAATAACTTGTTTGCCGGCGGAGCCGGCAGGGATTTTTTTGTTTTTAATTTTTTTTGCTGTTACGGTTGGTCCTATAAAAAACTTGTCAATATAAAAGTTTTAGATAATAAAAAGGGGATTAATAATAAATTTACGCGGATTTGATATCTTGTGAATTGACGGAGCTATGATTTTTTTTCTTCTAAAACCCCCCTTTTTCCCCCCCTTGGGGCCATTTTTAATTATATCAAAAATCTGTCATACATACATTTTCGGCCCTTCTCCTAGAAGTAATAATAACTTTAAACGGATTCGATACGTATAATAATAAAGAAATTATGAGGGTTTTTCTCTTTTCACTAAAAGCCCTCCCCCCATTTCCCCCCCCCCTTGGTTCGATTTTGCCCATTAACGAACTTGACCGAGATTTTATGACCCTTGATTTTATGTATCAGTTTGGAAGAGATTTATGCAGAATTTTTCCATTTATCGTGGTCAGAAAAAAGTGACATAGATAGATAGATAGATAGATAGATAGATAGATAAAGTTTTGAACTGGGGGTGGTTTTGGGTTCTGGGAGTCATGATCGGCGTAGATCTGCAAAAAATTTTCAAAATTTCCAACTTAGGTGAGAATGTAATAGGTAGTATTTCTTACGAAATCTACCTAAAATGGGATGAATGCTGAGAAAACCTTGCGTGTTTACCGTCGAAACCATCGCCAAATTCGTGGCCCATGTATCCCGCAAGCTCTTCGTGATTTAGTATAAAAATTCGAAGAAACTGGCTGCACCTGTGATAGACCGCGATCCGGACGACCAACTGTTTCTGAGGATACTGTTATGGAAGTGCATCACACAGTGACTACAGGACACATGCAAACTGCAAGAGGTGCATCTCGTGTATTGGATATACCGAAATCAACGGTCCTAAAGCTACTGCGCTCTGTAATCCGCATGTTTCCTTACCGGTACCAGCGCATCCAGATGTTGGAAGTGGGGGACCATCAACAACGTATAGACTTTGCTAATGAATTTCTTATCCGATATGATGGAAATAACGACTTGCCTCTTCGCATATTATGGACTGACGAGGCACATTTCACCTTAATTTGCAACGTCAACACCAAAAATTGTGTGCACTGGACAGACATGAATCCGCACACTGTGGAACCAGTACCTTTATACGACGTCAAAGTTACTGTGTGATGGTGCGGCATTGCAGGCACAATTATTCTCTGGCCGTACTTCTTTGAGGAAGCGACACCAACGGGATTTGTAACTTGCTCTGTAACAGGCACCCGCTATACGGCAATGCTGCAAATTTACATCATACCAGAATTGCTGCAGCGAAATGCATTGAATGACTTCGTTTGGATGCAAGATGATGCACCTCCACATATAGTGAAGTCTGTTCGCAGGGTCCTGGAACAGAATTTTGGCGACCATGTCATCTCACGCCATTTTCCACTCCGTGGCCTCCGCGATCCCCCGACCCCACTCCTATGGATTTCTGGTTCTGGGGATATCTCAAATCTAGAGTGTACAAGTGCAATCCGCAAACTTTGCCGGATTTGAAAGATTCTATCAAACGTGAGATTGTAAACATCCCTCATGCGATGTTACGTTCGGCTGTATTGTCCACAGTCGCCCGCATGCAATGTGTAATGGCACCTATGTGGAAAATGTGTAATCAAAATAAAAGTTTTCTTTTCTCCGATCTGTGTTTTAATCAGTGATTGGTGTACTGACTCTGTGTCATATGCAAATTTCCTCTGTGCGCCCCAATCGTGTTTTTTTTACTTTTTGGCCATTTGCAGAGCTGTTTTTTGTGCGTGCATAACGAGTCCGTTTCTTGCGATACACATACTGTTCGAACGCTCTTTAGGGTTTTCGCATGCACTGAGCATTTTGCGACGAAAAAAAATGGGCGTTGCCATTGGAAAATTTCGAGTTTCTGTACCTATAACCGTAACCGTGAGCACTACTTTGTTGCCGTTCACAGAATCCCGAGCTCATACCTCTGAATAACTATATCTAAATTCTCACCTCAATCGGTTGAACGGACCGGGCACTAGAGCTCCATATATCGGCAAAGATTTTTATGACCACCCTGTATACTTGCAACTTACTTTTGCGTTTGCACATTTTCGTATTGGCATAGTTACATCCATATAGCACAGACATAATGTAAAGGAGGAGAAGACTGCATAAAATTGTTTATATTATTATTTAATTATATATATATATATATATATATATATATATATTAATTATTTTTATCTTCGCATCTATAGTAGGATTTTTTTTATTTCACATAACAAACTGGGAAATTTCTTAGGCAAAAACTGTTGTATGCTTCTTTACTTGGTCCATGAACTTCACAAGAAATTCGTCCGATGACGTCATCTTTTAAAACAGTTAAAATACGATTTAACAAAATTTAGTTGAAACAACACAGAACAATTAGAATGTAAATATATTAAATATTTAAGGAAATATGAGAAGTTGTATGAAATAATTTTTTATTGTGCATGCGCGAACTATACCAAATAATTTGTTTGTTTAGTGATTCGATCATCGATATTGCAAAACATACTAAAACCATCCCTGAAAAATTACCTAACTAACAATGCAAATCTCATCAAAATCCGTCGAGTAGAACTTTTAAAAAGTCCTTCCGGCCTTTACCGGGAGGGAAAGGTAGCTTTCACAGTCCATGTTTTTAAAAATTCCACTCATTTACTCAAACATCCGAAGCTAAAATGCTTGGAACCCGATTATAGAAGATTCAGTCCCGATTTTTGTTAATACTGAATTTGAATGCGATTTTCAGCATCAGAGTTACAGTATAACAAAAATCAGATTGTTTCAAAATGTCAGCCACCCTAGAATTTCAAACTGCCATATCTCAGCCATTTTTTAAAATAAAGCCAAAACAAAAAATGTTCCTGAATCCTTGTATTACGATCTAACACTTAAAGAAAACAACTTTTACAATTTATAATTTTTTTTATACATCTTTTTGAATTTTTAAAAAAATTAAAAATATTTAACATGCCGCCATTTTGAAACAAGATGGCGCATGAAGCTGGCCAACGAACTCGGTTAAGACCTTGGTATGTTCTGTACACATGATCAGTCACATTCATATCGGTTCATAAATACGGGAGTTACAGCATAACAACATAGGCGTAACTAGGGCTATTTTGTGGGGTGGGCACAGGCCCCCAACTTCATAAGTCCTTTGTATGTGTGTATGCGTCCAGTGGCACAGTCCAAGGGGGGGGGGGAGGGGTAAAACGCCTTCCAGAGCTAAAAAAAATATTATAATTGCCGCTTATATGAATCACTAGTTAAGCAAATTAGACGCTTTCATGAATCGAAACTAAAGTTAATATTAAGTTTTTTTAGTTTATTTGAAATTCGCAGCTTTGTTGAATCAAATTATATTCAACAAAGTGATTAAATTAGACCGCGAATATTATATTTAAACTGTGGAAGCGTATATTAGATCTTAGATGCACTGGTTAAGTGAAAACTGTCATTTGTTTTGAAAAAGGGTAGCAATTACATTTTTCAGACATCTTACAGTAAAAGAATGATTATTTCGACCGTCATACGCTTTGAGTATTATACAGTGGATAGTTTTTAAATTGAATTTCAGTCTTTGCTTCATGTTCAAAAGGGTAATAGACATCAATTTCCAGGAAAAAAAAGAAAAAAAAAACATAAAATATATGTTTATAGGTTTTTCTCAGTTTCAGACTTTCTGTTAAGGTCTGCACCGGAGAAATTTCTAAGTTCGAGCGCGACCCGACTTGTAGAAAATTTTTTGCCCCTCAGCCGGGTATAAAAGTTAAAAGTTCGATCCGTATCGTAAAAAATATATGTATGTATATTAAGCCGGCCTGGCACACATAAAAAAAAAAAAAAGTTAGACTCGAATCCGGTCTGGGCCATACACATAGTTTATTGGCTCGACCCAGTATAAAAGCTAGAATCTCGGCCTGAGCCCGGCCCGACACGGCCCGGCTCATACAAAAACGTAATTATCCCTTCCCAGCTCGCCTGAATTTCAACAAAAACAAATTTTACACTGGTATGGTTAAAAGTTGTCTTCTACGAGGAGTTCTGACAAAAATATTTATTTTAGTTTTTCTTTTCATGTTGTTTGCATTCTTCGTTTTTTAAAAAAACACTTTGTGCTGAGATATTTATTTTGTTACTGGATCTTGATTTGTATGCAAATGACTAAGTTGTTATTAATAACTTTAATCCATATTACATGGCTTGGAGCCTTAAAAACCTGAAAATTCTTATAGTATAGTAAAAATTTCTAAGACTGAATCGTATAGGAGAACAGAAATATCCGTTATAGGAAAGTTACCTTCTTAGCATATACACTGTTGGTTGTAAATATATTACATTCTTTTCTCACGTATTATTATGTTCATTTTGCATGGATAAATACATTTTTCCGTTTGAAACAGGATTCTGTCATGGGCAGGTTCTTTTTCACACGCTTTATTGTACTTTAATTTTATTGCCTAGAAAATGAACTATTCTTTAAAAAGAAAAAAATTGAAAATTTTAATATAGAACAATGACGATTTAAAAATATATGCATTTTTTTGCAAAAATTGTTGGGCCGATCGAAATTTTACTGATTTTTGCATGGGTCAGGTCAGGGTAGGCATTGCCAATTATTTTCATATGGGCTTGATAAAAACAGGACCTGAAAATTTCAACTCGTCTAGACCTTTAGGAAGAATGAATTCCAGTTTCAGCCCTGCCTGGAAAAAAGGAAGCCAGGCCCGGTCCGATTGCCATGAATGAAAATAACCCGAAGACTGGCCCGTGGGTTGGTCCGGTTTCGGGCCAGGACCGAGCCCAAACAGACCTCTGCATGTGTATCTTGTTTTGTGTTTTTGCTATCAGTTATTTCTAAGACCAAGGTATGTGAGTGATGCAGGTAAAAATCTTTGACAAAGTAAGAATTAAGAAAATGTGCTATAAAGATATAAATGTAAAATGTGTTTTTGATTGAACAGATTATTGTAGTGTTTCATTCGAACAATTTGTTCCTGAGGGGTGGGGGGGGGGGACTATATATTTAAAGAGTGTAGTTTATTAGCTAGTAAGGTAGCTCGAAATGTTCTTCAGGCCACGCGTTCCCCGGAGGAAAGAAGCACTGATTGCAATTTTATTGACTTTGACTTACAGATACATGCCTATGAGCAAGGTTTTCAAAAGAAAAGCGTTAAATATGAAGCATTTTCATAGAATTTATAAAATTTACTATAATTACATACAAACTTATGCTAATTATGCTTTAACTGAAATTAATAAGTAATAAATTAGTAATACATTGATCTACACTTATTAAATCTTAAATAATGCTGCCTCTATATCATCAAAATTATGACATTGTTTTTCATGTGGACAAAATTACAGTCGTGTTTAAATCAGATAAGAAGTAAAAACTGGAATATCTTTTAGAGTTTTAGCTATAATGTATTTCATTTAAAAAAATGTATATATAAGTAGATCATTTCGCCCTTACTTACAGGGAGGGGCAGAGAAAGTTAAAAAGTACCCTCTTTTTTCAAAATTGTTATTATAATGTATTTTCTTTTTTTTCACAGCCGAAGGCAGGTACAACCTATCTTTCATTCTGAATAGGTGTTTCTAACAGAAAACTAAATATAGATAAATATTCATACACGCAAATATTATACACACATACAAACTAGAAATACAATAAACCCAACAAGTGGGAAAAATTAGCCAGAGCCAGGAATCGAACCTAGGACCACAACATACAAGACTCATGCTCTAACCACTGAGCTACCCCGGCCAATACCTGGGTCTGCAATTTCTCACTAATAAATTGCAGACCCAGGTATTGGCCGGGGTAGCTCAGTGGTTAGAGCATTAGTCTTGTATGCTGTGGTCCCAGGTTAGACTCCTGGCTCT
This sequence comes from Maratus michaelseni, assembly GCA_963931845.1. Lineage (NCBI taxonomy): Eukaryota > Metazoa > Arthropoda > Arachnida > Araneae > Salticidae > Maratus > Maratus michaelseni. The sequence continues at coordinate 157,385,321 of OZ007594.1, read as the reverse complement.
GGCTAATTTTTCACACTTGTTGGGTTTATTGTATTTATAGCTTGTATGTGTGTATAATATTTGTGTGTATGTTTAGACTTGAATGCAGGCGTTATTTTTGTGTGATTTAATAGATAAATATTCTCCAACATCATGAAAAAGGTTAAAAACAAATAATATTTAGAAAGCAAACATACTTAACACATAAACAATGTGTTTAAAAAAAAGTAGAACAATCTGTAAAAGGTGGTAGAGCACACTACAATTAAAGATTTTTGTATAGGAAACCAGGTCGCGATCCATTTATTTAGTGAAAAATATAGGATATAGGAAGTCAAGTCGAATCCAAGTATTTTTAGAGAACTTTAATAATAATGAAGATATTTTAACGAAATTTTCAGTATCCTGTATACGAAATTAGATGTCAAATAAAGTGCTGGAAGTGCACAGTAATTCAGTCAACGATACCGCGTTTAATGTCAACTACATCCTAAAATATGGAATACTTAATTTGGCATTGTTTGGACGCGGATTATAATAAATTCTACCTCTTCTCGTGTTATTTTACATCTGGACACAAAGCAAAGCAAAGTCTATTGGAAATTTTGCTAAAATTGCTTTATTATTACTAAAGTTAAGAACAAGAATTCGGGATTGTCTTGGAATGAAATCCTATGTATTTCTGATTTAAAAATCGATTCCTGATTTTCTGTACAAAAAATTGTTTGCTGTACTATTCCCTTCCATTTCTTAAGTTTGCCTCCTCATTTTTCAAACACTATATTAATCTAACAGTTTTTTGTTATTCCATTGGTGCATTTTATGTTTTCTAACTCTTATATAGTAAACGTTGCTGAAATGAATTATGGTCAATGTAACTATTGATTCTACTCTTCGAGGGGAAAAAAATGATTATCACTTCATTACCTAAACTGATTCGATTAGCCGGTGATTCAAGTAACCAGCGACCACCATTATCAACAATTCAACCTCTCCTCCCCATAGAGCAGAATTCTGGCTGCACCACTGATGTGTGCAAGGTGCAAGAATATTTTTAAAAAACTGCATTGAGACCAAACTCGTTAATTTAATGAAAATTTTGACTTAAAATTAGAAACAACTTATTATCAAGGTTATTAGTTAGGATCAATGGAGCCAACTTTTGAAATATATTGTATGGGCCCAATTTTTTTAAGCAAAATAGCACGGCACGTTTTATTATTTGCTTATGTTATTCGTGAATTCTTTTGCATAATAATGTTAATATTTACTATAATATCATAAATATCAATACAAATTAAAAACACAAGAAGCAAAGCTTTTCAGTCATTTATGAGCTTTATAATTATCAGGATTGGGACACTAAAATATAGATAATGTTCACTCACTGATTTATAATCACTGATCAAAAGGGGTATAGTGGATGGCATACGAAGTTACTCGCCGTATACATTTTAGAATCTTTTTTTTTTTTTTTTTTTTTTTTTTAAATGCTCCGTATACATTCCCTTTCTCAAACAAATCTATAGCATAGTCATTAAAGTTCACGTGATTCTAGCATTTACCTTTTGGTTTACATACGACAGCAATACTGCTGATCAAGTATATAGGAAATTGAACGGTTGAGAGAAATTTAATAATTATATGTGTACTGAAAGAACATTTAGTGCTCTTGATGTCTCTGTTACGGATGTCAATGCTATTTTCCAACGTCAACAAAATGAAATTTTCATAATGAACAGAGGAAAGTATATTCAACTAAGTAAATTATATCCAAGGCACAGGACTAACGGCCAGGACTCGAACCTGGGTACTTTGGTTTGCCGTACCAACGCTCTCCCTACTGAGCTATCCCGACGATATCCTGGGCTGGCATATTTCACTCTTATTTGTTGTCCAACAAATAGAAAATGAAATTTTGTTTCAGAGATTTAAAAATTTAAATAAATACGTAGTGAAATAAAACAAGGGGAATTAGGTGGGTCAGGGGAACAAATTATTGGGCGGGCTCAACGCTAAAGCCCATATAAGTCGGCACCACTGCTATTCATTGTGACATTGAAATTTTTAAGACCCAATTTTAGGCATAATGTCTGGGTGTCCCAATACATCTCTTTTAAACACAGCACTTAAACTATCACTTCTCCAAAATTCATTTTTTAAAAATGAATGTTTTGATTTTTACCGAATTCCACTTCTCCAACAGCAAAATGTTGAATTGTGTCTATTACACAAAACTGTCTTGAGAAAAATTTTGTGGTTCCGATAGAACGAATACCATATAGATATAATTTATACATGTCTGAAAAATGTATACAATTGAAACCTGTCTAAAATGTAGAAGTTTTCCGATCCCTGTAATTTTATGTAGGTAAAGTAAACTGAATCTATTTATTTTAAGAATAAATAAACGGAAAAAGTAGAGAAAATTTTTCTTGAAATCATTAATGTAAACTCTAAATTTGTTTAAAAATTCTAAGAAATGTAAGAATGTAAAAAAGAATATTTTGAGGAACGGAAGGAAAAGATTAGTTTTTATTTTGTGGGACGAATACATTTAAATAAGCAAAAGACAATTAATGTTTCCTTTAACTGCAGTAAAAATGATACGTCAGCCTGAGATTCTGACAAGAAAAATTTAAATATGACTTCAATTTGACTCACCTTTAATTTACAGTATTCACATAAATCGTTTATTTTAAATGAAAAGGGAGGATGTATGAGCTCTTAAGGGGATTGGGGTGGGTGGGTGGGTGGGGGGGGGGATACTTAACTTACGCGAAAACATCCAATATTTAGTTTGCATTTTCATATTTTTAAAATGATTTTCTATTTTATTTTTTGCATTGGATAGTTGAGGTCAATCTCTACATAGACCGCATTTTACTTTTTCTTATGTTTTTTTTTTTTTTTTTAAATCTTCGAAACCGGTACTGAAAACGATGCGTTTTTAACACTTTCCAACCTAGTTGAAAAGTGTTTAGGACTTCGGTTTGTCTGCCGTATGGCCGTCTGTCCGTGCTCTAACTCCCGTAAATATGCTCGGATCGCTCTGCAATTTTTATATCTTATTGTCGTTATCTATAGCATGTTCCCTATTTCAACGGAAGGGTGTAGCACATATAGTTTTTTTACAGGCACACTCAAAAGAATTCCGTTACATTGCGGTCTATGGGGAAAAATCATTTGCGGTTTATTTAAATAATGTTTCACTGTTTTAAACGCATTGAAATATATATATCTCTAAGGTGCATTACAAGAAGCTTAATATGGAATAGGCTGTGCATAGCACTTATAGTTACTTTACAGGGACAGTCAAAAAGAATTCCGTTACATTACGTCTATGGAGAAAAATCGTCTGCGGTTTATTTAAATAATGTTTCACTATTTTAAACGCATTGAAATTTATATATATCACTAAGGTGCATTACAAGAGGCTTCCTACAGAATACTGTGTGTATAGCAGTCATCGTTCATTTACAGGGACACACAAAAGAATTCTCTACTGTCTGTTAACAATAATTCCTAGAAGTTCGTTTTAAGTTACTGAACGCGATTTTAAATTTAACTCGCTTTTTGTCTATTACGTGGTGTGTATAAATTCTGTAGATCCTATACAGGGAAGCACAAAAGTTCGCGAACACATTTCCGTTTATTGACAGAAACTCCAGAAGGAGAATTTTAAACTGTGTTACGCGTTTCCTAACTGAACTAAAATTTAGCATCCTATGTAGTATACATACAAATCTATAGATCCTATACAGAGCTGAATAAAAGTATTCGGATATTTTTTCGAATATTGTATATGTTGGAAATTCCTGAAATTATGTTTTTAAATATGTTATGCGTTTTCCAAATTGTTTACTTAGATGTTATCTTTCAGCTTATTAAACGGTATGATTTGTAAAATTATTTTGGAAGCGTTGGAAAGTGTTACATAATCTATGCTTGACGCATGATTTTTCGTTTTTGTTTATTTAAAATTCAGTGGATACTCCACTGTTTTATTGCATAAAATCCTCAATTTTTAATATGTGCAAAATATGTTTATAAGAACACAATTTTTAAATTCGATACTGTATAAGTAATAGTCCTTTCAAAAGTTGACATATCACATAAAATAGTGTATAAAATCTTTAAAAAAAAGGAAGAAAAAGAAATCAGAAGTATTTTAAAGTTAAATATATATATATATATATTCTTAAATTTTAATAGTACATTATAATTTTAAAACTACGATGATTTCTATAGTAGTGGATTGATTTTAAATTTAATTAGCTCCATCAGCATTCAGCAGAAAGAGATTTGATTAAAGAGAACTCACATGGAAAACATTTTTACCTAAAATAATTTTCGCCCAAAATAAATAAAAAAGCTTAAGTTTTACCTTTTTTTCATGGGAAAACAAAAGTATTCTTCAAAATTATTTCTATCACATTTGAAAGGTGCTTATAGAGATGCATCGATTAGTGATTTTGATCCAATAGCGAATATTCGACATCTGTAAACCAGATGCTGAAAATTCGGTAGGCCTAATATTAATGTATTTTAAGATTTAAAAGTATTCAAAAATAAACTTTAAAGTAAATTGTACACCATATTTAACACAAATACTTGTGTTTTGAGGAATGAGTACAGCAATGAGTTATTTTACAAGTAAACTTTACACACACACACACACACAAAAAAAAAAGCTTTCAGTTTTTTTTTTTTTTTTTTTTTTTTTTAAGAAGAGGATGATCTTAAAAATTATTAATTAATGAAACGTTAAATTCCATAATTTCTTCTCTAAATTAAAATAAATTTATAAGAGCTCCTTTATTTTAAAATAAATATTAGAATATTGAAAAGAAATTTTTAAGGACATAGAAGGGAAAATTTACTGTTATATAGTGTTATTTGTCAGAAAGAAACAGTAAGTCAGTAAGAAAAAAAAATTCTATTCAATTGGCAACTCGGCAAAAAAAAAAAAAAAAAAAAAAAAAAAAACTTATTGCTCCTTTTGATTTATCAATGAAAATTTTAAATGCACCACAGCGAGCGATCATTTTTAGAAGTTGCAAACATACAGGATTTTCCTAAAATTTTGAAAAAAAAAATTAAGGTTAAATTTGACAATTTCAAAAATTAATTTCTGTCTTTATCAAAGTTTTTTTTTTTTTTTAATAATAAATGACATTAATTAAAGAGGTTCGAGCAAGAACCTGTTATGTTACATTTTCTCAAAATACAGTTTATTTTTTCGATGAGGGTGTTATGAGATAATATGTCATATGGTAAAGATAAAATACCAATATTTTAATTAATCTTTAAAATCTGATATATTATTTATTAAAAGTTAATATTTTAATAAAGATAACTTAAATATTATTAATAATTTTTATATTAGATAATTAAATGTTGCTAAGTTTTTCTGAGAGAGCTTAGTACTACTCGTTAACTTACTAAATACAAGGTACAAGAACAAAAATAAAATAAAAATTGCAACTAAAAGCTTTCATTTAAATTGTCTCAGAATTTTATTTTTGTTGCGTAACATCTTATTTCACTAAGCCTTTCTATTTATTCAGAATATCAAAGATTGATAAGGAAAAATTTACTCACAAAAAGTACATTCAGAAACATGAAGCAAAGAGCCTCGATCCATGAAGCAGCATGCAGCAATACAAACAAAAATTGCCAAAACTACAGAATTTATTTGAGCACTGATAATTACGCATGCAAACTTGGAAAAGGGAAATAATCCTACACGCTTACAGCCGCAGGCAAATTGCAAAAAATTCGCCCTACCTTAACCCTCAAAGTAAAGCCCCCTGCGATGATGTTCTCATTTACGACTTTTGCCGTATCTCATCACTCAGACAATTAATTGATCAGTAATTGTCAATTACATCCTGTTTTTTAAATTGGTCATTATTTTGTAAGGAAAAAACCGTTCGGGCACCTGTGCCCCCTACTATCCCCTTCTCTCTCTTATCGGCTCTCACCACAGCAGATGATATTTTTTGACTTAGTTGAAAGAATACGGAACTGGACATCTGGAACTGATTTTTTCCCCATCACCTCGTGACAAAAAAGAAAACCCTCGTTCAGATTTAGAACTTTCAGATAATATTTCACTTTGTTCCTTTTGGAACCCTATAGACTCCGGGTCATATAACTGTTGCAAAGAATGTAGAAGACTAATAGGATTTTCTTTGTCTGTTGCTTCTTTTATACCTCACACACACACATTTACATATGCGTGCGCGCCGTTTTCGTTACATTAGTTCTCAAATCAGAAGTATATAGTATAATTTATTGGTATAATCATTCAAATATTTGAAAATTAAAATTTTGACCATATCGCAGTCATAAAATTTTCACGTGAACTTGAAATTCTGGGGTGGGCACTGGAACTACCTGGGGTGGGCACGGCCCACCCGGCCCCCCCACTAGTTACGCCTATGCATAACAAATACCAGATTGTTTCAAAATCTCAGCCATCCTAGAATTTCAAACTGCCCTATCTCAGCCATTTTTTAAGTTATAGCCAAAACAAAAAAATGTTCCAAAATTCTTGTATGACGTTCTAACACTTAACATAAACATTTTTTTCAATTTATAATTTTTCTGTTCACCTTTTTGAATTTTTAAAAATTTTAAATTTTTTTACTGACCAGCATTTTGAAACAAGATGGCGGATGATGCTGGCCAACGAACTCGGTCGAGACCTTGGTATGTCCAATACACATACTCAGTTACATCCGAATCAGTTCATAAATAAGAGAGTTACAGCATGCATGACATACGTCATTATATATATATATTATATACCGGTTGTTTCACTACCAGACCTACAAACTTGCAGGAGGTGTAAGGGGCACAGAGACGACTCGGAATCACATAGGAATGCAGGGTCGAAAATGCCGTAGTTGCGAGCTATGGTTCAAAGAAGCAGAGAAACAGAACAGAAACAGCAGCGCATTATTGGGACAGAAAATATTTTATTGAAAGTTTGTACTACAGAAGGTGTTTGAAATTACGACCAGAAGTCGTCAGGTAGGTTTGACAGCGACGCCACATGGATTCTGGATTCCCTTACGTTCTGGAAGATTCCTGGCGTGTCGCGTATCCTCCCGGCAGTTACAGATATTCAAGAGGCCTTCCGTTCAGCGCCATCTACCACAAAACTGCAAGCGCCGATGTCAAACCTGCCTGATGACTTCTGTTCGTAATATCGAACACCTTCTCTAGTACAACCTTTCAATAAAATGTTTTCTGTCCCATTAATGTGTTGCTGTTTCTGTTCTTTTTCTCTGCTTCTTTGAACCATAGCTCGCAACTACAGCATTTTCAACGCTGCATTGCTATGTGATTCCGAGTCGTGTCTGTGCCCTCTATATCTCCTGCAAGTTTGTCGGTCTGGTAGTGAAACACTCTGTATATATAAATCAACATTTGGACGGAGGGTGGTTCGAGGGTCTGGGGGTCATGATCGGTGAAAATATACCAAATTTTTTTGGAAGTGCTTTCCTCCGAACGGCTGTAATTGTCTGAGTGCAACGAAGACTCATACACAGCGCAGTATTACTTTGCCCCATATATAGCTACGATGGATATTAAAACCTTTCGTCAAGCATAACTCAAAAAATATTTAACGGATTTCGTTCAAATTTTTACAGCAGGTTCCTATAAAGGTGACAACGTCGTCTATTTATTACCAAGAATAAGTGTCGAACCGTTTGGAAGTTATATTAAAAAAATAGACAAAAAAGCACAATTAAAGTACATACGTCAATAAATTTTGTGCGTACGTCATTTTCACCGGCGGGAGATTTTCGTAGACAATCGGAATTGAAAAGTTCATGGAGTACATGGAGCAAAAAAATATGCAAGCACTAATATTCAGCACAATAAAATATATTTCAATTTAATAAAAATGGAAAGTTAATCTGGATTTTTTTCTGTTTGAAAAGTATTAGAGATTAGTAAGAGTAGTATTAGTATTAGAGATTTGGCGTAAATCACACCATTAGCAGCTTTTTTATTTCGCGTGTGTATGTTAGGAACAATTCTTTGATGTTTAAATAAAAGGTTTCGATTTGTGGCATTATTTCTTATTTTCTTTTCCTTTTTAGTATTTTAAATGGAATTAGTGAAAGGCGTGTATTTTAAATTAAATGAGTGAAAGACGTGTATTTTTAATGTATGTATTTCAAATGAAATCAGTGAAAGATTTATATTTAAATGAAATGAATGCAATATGAAGATGTAATGAGAATAATATTTGGCGATTTATCAACTGCGCCAAGTTAACATAAAAGTACCAATACATATGTGACTACTTCTCTATTATACCGTCGACCACTTTTCATAACAAAAAACTATCGCCAAATAAACGGGAGAACGTTGTCATTGAAATATCAAAATAAATAAATAAATAAAATATAAGAATTTAAGGACACAATTGTTATTTTAATGAATGAAATAACTAATAAATCAGTAAAACATAATGAAAAATACACGCAAATGTCGCGTTAAAAACCACTTGAAGACGTAACAAACACGTATAATGCTTCTGATATCAAGTAAATGGGACTGCATTTTTGGCGTTTAATCTAACAGTTTGGCGATAGTTTTTTGTTATGAAAAGTGGTCGACGGGATAATAGAGCAGTACCTCTATGTGAAATGAAACAAGGCACAGATGTCATATACGCACCACGTTGGAGCGATTTTTCCCTCCACCAGCTTGGGGAAAACTTTGTTTTTGAATATTAGTAACAAATAGTGTGACAAATAGTACACGTGATTTTTTTATTTCAATATAAAAATAAAATAACGTAATAAATGAAACAGCTTCTATTATTTTAAAAAAGGAAATAAAAATAAATAAATAATAGTTTGATATAAATAAAGGCGCGGATGTCATATACGCACCACATTGGAGCGATTGCAACAAAATGGCAATTTTATGCCTCACATTGTAACCCGGTTATTTTGTTTCAATTGTTGTTTATTAATTTTTATTTTTTATTTTAATTCTATAAATTGTTTTTATTATATATATCAATATTTATTTATATCAGACTATCATTTATTTATTTTTATTTCCCATTTTTGAATAATAGGAGCTATTTCATTTATTACGTTATTTTATTTTTATATTGAAATAAAATATTACGTGCTATTATTGTATGGTATTTGTAACTAATATTCAAAAACAAAGTTTTCGCCAAATTGGCGGGAGGAAAATCGCGCCAATCTGGTGCGTATATGACATCTGTGCCTAAATTAATATTGATATACATATAAAAATAATCTATAAAATTAAAATAAAAAATAAAAGTAAACAAACACAACAAACAGTTTTCGCCAACGGGGCGGGGAAAAAATCGCGCCAACGTGGTGAGTATATGGCATCTGTGCCGGGATTTTTACCCTTTTATCTGTGCTTTCGGAAATATAAAAAAATTAAAAAATTCTTATATCAGGTGTATAATGTTTTGCATTTTTATACGGACCACTTCTCCATTTTAAGATTTTAAATGCTATTTATATCAGATATTTCTTTCCTGAGATTCCCACAAGTTATTTCCGGTAATTTGTTTAGTTCGCTTATTAATTGTTTACAATTTGCCCCCCTGGCAATAACAATTATTTATCACAAAAATGGGTACTTCTCTATTATCCCTTCGACCACTTTTCATAACAAAAAACTATCGCCAAACTGTAACGCTAAATAAACGGAAAACGTTGCCATTGAAATATCAAAATAAATAAAATATAAGAATTTAAGGACACAATTGTTATTTTAATGAATGAAATAACTAATAAATCAGTAAAACATAATGAAAAATACACGCAAATGTCGAATTAAAAACCACTTGATGGCATAACAAATACGTATAATGCTTCTGGCATCAAGTAAATGGGACTGTATTTTTGGCGTTTAATCTTACAGTTTGGCGATAGTTTTTTTGTTATGAAAAGTGGTCGACGGGATAATAGAGAAGTACCCAAAAATGGCTTAGTTTTGTTAAATTTGTTTGTTATGTATTTTCATTTCTTATTAAAATATCGAAAATGGCAATAAAATTTTATTTTAGCACCGTACTTAATTTTTTTAAATGGCTCAAAAACATGGTTTAATAAACGTATATTTGTAAATATTTTAAAAAACATGTTTTTCCGCTCTTTGGAAAAATTTGGTAAGATTCTAAAACTGCCTTTGGCACCAACCAGTACATGATACGGAACTTTTCCCCATTCAGATACACAGAAGAGGTTGGTCACAAACAAGAGTAATGCTAGCAACAATATTGTTTTAACTCTATAAGAGTTAGAAACAATAATGATATTAAATTCCCCGATTAGCTTAGGGCCCGATTACGGAACTTTCTCCTAGAAAATAAAAACTGTAGAAGTCTTTTACATTTGTTTCGAATGAAGCTCGATCAACAAAGTATTAATTGATAATACAAACAACACTAATATTAACATGGGGGCAAAAGTTTGAATTTAAGTGTATATATTTGGAACCCCCCCCCCCCCCCCACAACCACCCACCAAAAAAAGAAAAAGAAAGTTACAGAAATGAATTTAAAATGGCGTGAAGCCACGCTTTCTGACATAAGAAATTGGCTGCGAACCCGATTACGAAACTTTCACTTAACTTAGTAACATGTATCTAATAGCCCTGAGGACAATTCCCCTTCCCAGTTATACGGACCTTGGGGCTTTTTTAAAAAGCTTGACGCAGTTCGGGTTGAAGAAGTTGAGATTTACTGTCAAATGACATAAACTACTATGAAAATAAAACTGGTGAATTATTATGCTGGTTTATGTATGTATTTAAAAAATTGCATATGATTACACTCTTTAGATAAATTACTCCTGTTTGCATTTAATAAGAGATAAACGGCTTCCGTTTACTAAATTGTTTAAATATTGGGAGAGTTGGCGAGAGATAGATAGACGTGTAAGCAAACGGGTAGACAGACGGGTAGAGAGACGGATAGCGACAGAGATAAGCTAACGGGTAGCGAAACGAATAGACAGACGGGTAGCGAGGCAGGTGAAAAAAAGGGTTGACAGAGGGGTAGTGAGATGGGTAGGGAGACGGGTAGCGTGGTGGATAGAGAGACGAGTACAGAGACGACTTGACAGACGGGTAGAGAGAGGGGTATATAGACAGACAGACGTGTTGATAGACGGGTAGTGTAACGGGAAGCGAGACAGGTAGAGACACGATTAAAGAGTCGGGTAGAAAGACAGACGGATACTGAGATGGGTATACAGAAGAGTAGAGAGACAGTAGACAGATGAGTTCGGAGAGAGACACAGCTAAGGCATACGAGTAGTTAGACTGGTAGACACGTTTGTAGCAAAGCATGTTATTAATGTGGTTTGAAGTATACGAGTTTCTATAAATAGTTATACAAATAAACAAAGGGAATTTTTTAATTCAAATATTAAATATTTGATTTAATATTTCAATATTTAATATTTTATTTTTTAATATTTTATTTAGATATTTTATTTTTTAATATTTTATTTAGATATTTGTCACAAAGAAAATGTTGCAAAAATTAAATTAAATTTGCGTTAAACTACGCTTGATAAAATACGCTATTGGCTGCAAATCTGATTATGTGACTTTAAAAATATCGTTTTAAAAGATCCGGCGGTTTTTTTTTTTAAAGTTTTGGGCAATTCCCGCTTAAGAAAATGAGATTATTTGCCAAATGTTATAAAAAAATGCATATGAAAACATAACAGTATATGAATTTATATATGATATTTTGTAATTATATCATTTAATTTGCTATTTTTCATATGTTGTATCTTTATCTATCTCTTGTCTATCATATGCTGTATATTCACTTAGATTCTTGTTGATATCTTCTTTATATCGTAATTGTTAACTTTATGTTCTCAGCAATATCACTCAGACTAATCCCTTTGAGGGAAGTCCTAGTAGGTAGCTTTTTGTAATGAGAGCTACCTAAAAGATTATGACGCTTTTAAAAACTTGTAAAAGAATTCTTATTAACATTGTTTTTTCAAGCAAATGTAAGTATAGAAATTGGTATATAAGGTCGTTGTGCCTAAATATGACTACCCATAAATACAACAATGCTCTTGTACTTAAAATCTTAAAACAAGAAACGTATATAAATGCAATATAATAAAACATCCGAACTGAAGGAACAAAACTCGGAACATTTCACTGCATTTCAAACTTTTTTTTTTTTTTTTTTTTTTTTTTTTTTTTTAAGAATAATAAGGTACTTTTGTGTTATAGCGGCCCTCAGAATTACGATTATGCCAAGATTGCAGTAACAATTTCGCCAAAATCATCGCAAAGCTTATATATGCATCATATATACGCATATATCTACTCCAAATGCTCATATATGGGTCATATATGGCATTATATAACATATTATTTACGCCTTATATTATGCCTTATATGCCACATATACATCATTTGCATCATATACACATGCCATATATATATATATATATGCATGCTATATGCGTCATATATGACCGTAATTGGGTCATGTGCGTCACGAAATGTTATACACATCATATATTATTATAATATATGCTTTACAATAGGGGTGCACAACCTTTTTAAGCGAAGGGCCACTTACAAATATGACTGGGTTGTCGAGGGCCACCATCAGTAGCACAGAGAGAATTTTATTTCGAGGAGGTGTGGCGGGGGGAATCTAGTCTACAATCAGATTTTAAAAAAACATCAATTTCGGAAGGATAGTTTTAGCCCCCTAGGTTCCTTCCTTCCCAGTCAACATATTCAATTCTGTTGGCAAGGATGTATCAACAGTTTACATTTGTATTTATAAAAGAGATATAGCTAAGATTATTTTCAAAGAGTGAAAATACTCTTTGACTTTATTTGAAGGAGAACAGATAATTTTTCTGATTATCTGTCAATTCTGTAGGTCTAAGACCAGGATCATGATCGACTAAATGGTCTCAAGAAACTGTGACTTCCCCAGCAACAATATTTCAGTGTTTTTGTTTTTTTAATATTTCGCACTCTTCTAAGATTTTCTCGCAGTTTTCCTTTATGGGCAGAATGTAATCCATTAAATTCATCACTGTTAATTTCTCACTAATTATTTCTTGTTTTGAAATATTTTGAAATAATTCATTTGTGTCCGAGCATTTCTGAAGTTTCTTTTTTTTCTTTGTTTTTTCCAGATGTTCTCACAATGTCCACTGACTGAAGCAAAACATTCTAATGCACTTTCGGAGCCCAAGCGAATGAAATTTGGAGGCATGACTTTTCAAATAAAAATGTGTTGAATGACGTTTTCCATTTTTTCTGTCGCTATAATAGAACTCGAGTTTCAGCTGATGGGCTTTCGCATTTCGCTTTTTCGTCACTTTTGTCCGAAAACAGGCTAAAACGCTCATTTTGAAGCTTTTTTGTGAAAATTACGCGGCTTTATAGAAAAACGAAAAACACTATTTCATTTTCTATTATAAAAATAAATGAAAAATCGTGTCTACCAACTTCAACTCTATTTTTGAAATTAAATATATATATATATATATATATATATATATTATGCCAATAAATTGGCGAGAACTATTAATTTTTGCTTCTCAATGAGTTGGTAAATTCTGAAATTTGACTTGGCAATTTTAGGTCCTCTCCCCCCCCGTCCCCCCAATAAAAAGTCTTAGTGATGGCCCTGGGCAGATGCATGACTGCGGTTGATCAGGTAAGCGTTGACGCCAGCGATTATGATATTCTATGTGTTCATGAACCTTTTGTGTTTCCTGATGGCAAATTAGGAGGCATTCCTAGAGGGGCGACAGCGTACTACTCTCAAACCCAAGCGAGATCAGTGGTTTTCGTCTTGACCAAGACCGTTCCGACGGTGAAGGTCCTGACGGGACGGAGAGAGACGTTGTCTCGGTGCAATTAGATCTTAGTGATGTAGTGAAGATTCTCGTTGTATCGGTGTACTTCACGCCACAGTGAGAAGGTTGACGTCACGCCCCAGATTGACCTGCTTCAGGATTTGCTATATAGTTGCATCCTAGTTGGTGATTTGAAAGCAAAGATCTCGGTGTGGGGAATCCAATCCACAGGGATGACGCTAGGGGCACTCTTGTTCTAGAGTTTTGTGCTCAAAACTGTTTGGAGATTTGGAACGACTCCACCAGCGAAGCCAGGTTCAGTGGATCCCAAGACGAAAGCTGGATAGATTTGGCCTTAGATAGACTTCGACATCCAACCAGCCAGGTCAGTTGGGAGATCGAGCCTTGTGAGTCGGCGACCGATCATCGACGTATTGTGCCGGTTATTTCGTCAGAAATGCCGATTTCGCAACCCAAGTACAGAGTGAGAATTGGTGACTTGAACATGTCGAAACTCCGGGTGGCCCTATCCGAAAGGATAGGTAAGCATGGCTCCGGTCTGGCTGGAAGGGAAGTCGGTTAACGAGAGTGTAACAGAATTAACAGATATTTTGCAAAGCATTTGTGAAAATGCAAAAAGACCTCGAACTCGAACAATTCCTTGGTGGAGCGAAAATTTAACGATCGAGAGGAGAAAAGTGCAAGCGGCACGAATTAGGTTCCAACGTTGCACGGACAACATAGAACAGAGACGCTCTTACGAAATTATATTTCCTAAACTTCGCGCCCATTTCCTTAGATCAAAGTGGAGTCATTATCGATCTATTCTATAGAAAATTGGCCATAGGAAACCTTTTGGTCCCCACTTTGATTGGGCGCGAGGAAAGTGTACATGTCGTCTCAAGCTTAGTGCAGTCCTCGATCGAAACGGTAACCGAACCAGGGACTTCAGTTCGACGGTTAAAGAACTTATGGAGTATTACTTTCCATATGATACTCAGAACTGCCCTGTTCAAGAATACACTCTTGGTGAGGACGACCCGGAATTCACCCAAAAGGAGGTTGAGAGAGTTTTCAGGTCGCTCAATCGCGGCAAAGCTCCGGGGATGCATGGGATTCCTCTTGAGATTGTGGAACTGTTTTTCAGGACAAATAAGAAGCTATTCTTAGCTCTCTTAAATAAGTGCCTGAAGGATGGCGCCTTTCCGACTCAATGGAAGGTTGCGGCCCTAGTACTTTATAAAAAAGTCGGTAAGCACAGGGTTCTGTCAAGCTCTTATCGTCCGATATGTCTCCTGCCTGCCTGGAGTAAGGTTCTGGGGTAAATTGGTGACAAATAGATTGGTCTTCCATTCTATGTCACATTATTATATGAACCGGAACCAATTTGCGTTTACTCTGGGCATGGGTAAGGATGACGCATTTCATAAGCTGCTTCAGGCAATTGAGAATTGTCACGCTCGAGACAAAGACTGTGGATAGTGGATGACCACCTCGGGAAACCCGGCTTTTGCCTTAGAGTTGAAGTGCAATCCCGAGGGGCTCGAGACAAAGACTGTTGTCTCGTCATATTGGACGTTAAGGGGGCGTTTAACAACCTCTGGTGGCCCTCTCGATCTTTTCCGGACTTAGCTGAATGAGATGCCCTCGGAACCTCTTTCATCTGGTTCGGAGTTTCCTTTCCGAGAGAAAAGTAGTGTACAGAACAGATATTACATCCTTGGAGCGAGAGTACAATGTCGGTTGTCTACAGGGTTCTAACTCCGGACCTTTCTTCTGGAATCTGATCGCGAACACTCTTTTGGACAGTGGGGAATTCAGACACTTTTCTCCGGGAGGGATTTCTGTGGCTCCGGGGGGGGGGGGGGTCATTACAGAGCTCCGGGGGCAAAATTGCACTTTTTAGCCATTAAAAGTTTAAAATCTCAAATCTTCTGGGGGGGGGGACATTTAATGCTCCGGGGGGGGCATGTCCCCCCCGGGCCACCCCTGAATTCAACACTGCTTTTGGAACTGGATCTGGGCAACTTTGTGGCGATCACAGCGTACTTCGGTCTGCTGATAGAGGCGCCTAATGCGTATCAATGTAGCCGCCATTCAAATATTGCCCTCGCGAAGATTGCACAATGGGCGGTAGGTCAGAGGTTACATTTCAGTGTAGATAAGACTGTCGCCGTCTACTCCCGACGATTGGGTAGGAAGAGAGGTCCCTCGACCCTTCCCCGCATGCACTTCCTTGGTGTTCCCATTCGAATGAAGAACTCCGCGAGGTATCTCGGTATACATGTGGATGCAAATCTCAATGGCATGGCTCACGTAGCCTACATAAGGGAAGGCATAGGTCACTACGTCAGGTCGATCCGTTTCTTCAGTCGAAGAGACTGGGGTTTACGTGGGGATGTACTTAAGCAGCTTTACAAATTAGGGATGGAATGGCTGGCCACGTACGCCTGTAGTTTCTGGTGGACAAGTACCGAGCGAATGCGAGAAAAGTTGGTATCAGCTCAGAGACCAACTCTCCTTCAAATAACAAGGTGCTTCCGTACCACGAGTACGGCAGCTATTCAAGTCCTGGCCGGTACCATGCCACTAGATCTTCAGGTGGAGAAAGAGTATCTTCTCACACGAGCCTTCCGCATGAACATCGACCTTTTGATAGATCAAGTTTCCATAAGTGTAGAACAATGAAAAGATTGGGTGATCCAGTGTAGAACAATTCAAGGTAAAGCAGAAGGATGGGCGGTACACCCCGCAAAGTCCCGTTTATTGACTTCGAAGACACTCCCCAATTCATCGTGGAGTTTACGTCTTCACGGACGGATCCAAGACTGCTGAGGGTGTCGGCGCGGGCGTGGCTATCTTTGTAGGCGGGACGTTGGTTCAAGGCTTGTCCTATGGATTTTCGCCCCATGCGATAGTGTTCCAAGCCGAGCTCACTGCAATTATCGAAGCACTGACTGAATGTAGATCACTTAATCGCATTGCCCTCTTTACTAACTCGAGGTCTTCGCTAATGGCTCTGACGAATCTGGACTGTCTCGACCTGTTGTTTGAGGAAGTACATGGTTGCGAGAAGGTACGGAAATCAGTTGGTTCTGGGTGAAGGTCCACGTCGGGATCACCGGCAATGAAATAGCAGACAGGTTAGCCAAGCAAAGCGCTGCTCTGTCAGATGTTTCAGTCCCTGTCCAGCTCTCACCGCGCTCAGTCAAGAGCGAAATTCGTCGCTAGTTCTTCAAACTCTGGCTCTGGCAGACTAGGTAGGAGGAGAAGATTACAGGCCGATGCGTATTCCGAATACTTCCCAAGGTTTCTGAGACACGCGCCTGGACTTCTCCTATGATTAACTGGGCACTAACGGGACACGGGTCCTTCCCTGCGTATTACCGACGCTTCCGTATCCGACCAATACGCCGTGCTTGTCCGTTTTGCACATCTCCAGTTTCAGCTACCAGTGAACATCTCCTGGTCGAGTGTATTGGAACGTAACCACTCAGAGAGAGGTTTTGCCCGAGGCTTACATCTGCCTCAGTTCGCTCTTACTTCTTGGAGCCGAACATGAGAAGGTGTCTCCTGGCCCTTCTCAAAGAAATGGAGCCCTATCTTTGGGAGTAACATTAATTTTAATTCCCCTTTCTGAGTCCAAGTGCTTGGTTAGAAATGAGAGTCTTGGCTTGAAAAATGGTAAGAATTAAAAAGGTTACCGATGAAGAAAGGGGGATTCATGTCAACTTGTGGAGGACTAAAATATATTGTAAATAAAACTTATTATTATATTCATTATTCAATATTCTTATTTAGTCTAACATGTGAAATCTGTAATTAAAGCCTACTCTCGTGAGGGCACTACCTCACCTATCATACGTTGCATTGTAATATTTTTTAAAGTTATTGTAACTAGTAAATCTGCAGATCAGGAGCCTCAACGTCAGCTCTAAATGTCATTGTTTTTAAATCTCACTTTTCATATTATTTAGCATCTTAGAATCCACAATTTATTTTTCTATATTACATACATATTTATAGGCATATACCACACTTCGGAGGTTTCAGAAATTAGAAGCGTTAAATTAAACACGGTTTACGCAATGATATTCTGAAATTCTTATGAACTTCTTATTCATGTAACTTTTTAGATAAAAAAATAAACTTGTATCAAAATAAATTCTAATTTATGTCAGTAGAATATTAAAATCTCCCGAAAATAATTTATTTTGCTAATAAAAAATTGCAGCAAGTGAGAGTTACTTGAATTTTATTATTGTGATATTCTTTGAAATAGGGTTGCTAAGCAACTAATAAATTAAAGAACAAAGTAAAAGGAAATTCATTTAAAAATTTTTTAGAAATATGAAAGCAAATTGTTTTATATTTCCCAAACAGATGCAAAAAATGTTCCAATAATTTAAACAATTAATTTCTAAATTCTAATAAATGTATCGGCAAATTTTCAAAGCTTTTGAATATATTTAAAACCGCCATATAAAAAAATTTGCAGCTGTAATTTTACGTTTAAATCCATTATTCTAATATATGATTTTCATTTCAGTTAAAAATGAAATTTGAAAATCGTCTGCATTCCCATAGGAAAGCATTATGACCTAAAACGAAATGTTTTATATTATTCGAACGAATGAACCAAATGTAACTAAAAACTATACAGCTAATTCCGGGTACCTCACCAAAAATCAACCTAATCGGGCGCTTTTTACGGCAGTTATCTCGGAACAGACAGACAGACAAACAGACGGAAACCAAAAACTTTTTGCGTCTCCACAGTGAGCCCCAACTGACATTTCGGCAATTATTATATGCGAAGCCTAATAGAGGCAAGCGAGGGAAATTAATAAAGGGCGTGCTGTTTGCCCCAGTATGAGGGAGGAGTCGGAGAGTAGGTCGGTGGTCCTTCCCGTGAGAGAATATGTTCTTGAGCAACATAGCAGCGATAGTGAACTAGGGCTGGCCTTTCATCGTTGCAGACTAGACATACCAAGTGCAGTTGCTTGAGCTCCGACCAGTCAGAAGTATTTTAATGACCGATAATGCCCAGTAGTGGGCGTGTATCAATGGCCCATGAGTCTTACTTTCAACAAACGGGGTGAAAATTATTTTATAAAGTGTGGTAACTTTCGTGGCTTGAAACCCGCGTATTTTGATAGATGGATACTGAAATTTTATTACACATATTTATTTCAACATTTACCACAAACTTTCATTACATTATAACTAATATTTCCATATTTATATTAGAAGCATACAGAAATTGATATAAATCTGTAGAATTTTTGACCAAAAGTTATAAAAACAATTATTGAACCTCCAGTAGTTCAACCCCTTCCGCTACGTGGCGTACAGCCTTCATTGACGTGACCCCGCTTTTGATCTGGCGGACACATCTGCCATATATCTTTGGACACTTGTCGCGCCACATACCAAGGAGACAAGAGACATTTCTGTGACTCGTACCACAAATCTACGGTTGTAGTCTATTGTTTCTTCACTGAGCCCACACACCCAAAACGCCTGCGACGAAGCATATATGTTGCACGTGTTTTTTGTTACCGTCGCACTTTCGTCTGTCCTCTCAGTTAAGCTACAAGCTGCAATTTTCATTTATTTCTGTCTCAAGAAAATATTGTTCTGGCGCCATCTAATGGCAATTAATATGAAAAAAAACCTCTCTATCTTAAGTGCATTTATATAAAAAAAAAGCCATTAACAAAAATTTAAAATTGTATTCAATGTATATAAAATAAAAATTATTCCTTTTTTATAAAATTTTAATTTAGTGTTATCAATTTGAGCAAATGGTATTATATATTCCTCATATTTTAATTACATTTGAAAAGAAATATTCATTTTATTTACAATGCAAGCAAAATTTACGTGGGTATAAGTTAAGTTTTAAAAAAAATTATAACATTAAATTAAAATTTTATGAAAAAAAAATAATTATCATTTTATTTACATTGAATAAAATTTTAAAGTTATATGGCTTTTTTTTCAAATGCACCTGCACCTAAAATACTACTCAAGAGAAGGTTTCTTTATAAGGAAAGGGCATGTTTACAAACAAACAGTTCCATCAACCAATCTACCACTGCATTTTTGGCGTAGCTATAATTGCAGGAATCATGATTGTGAAGTAGGCCAATCATATTATAGAACAGTTTAACGCAGACCAATCAAATGTACCCATCTCATGTGTACATTAGGAGTCGTAACGAACGAACAGGTTTTTCTTACGAACCAACAGTAATTTAACCAACAGTGACGTCAGGTGCCCTTCCCTTATAGTAATTGCCAATAGATAGCGCAAAAACGATTGTATCTCGTGTGCTCGTGTCGCTCTGATGTGAGGATGAAAAAGTTGAAAAAGCAACTTGTCTCTGTCGTGACTCGTGATTCCATGGGACATGCAACGTGTGCCGCGTCGCTTGTGTCCTTGGTGTGAAACGCGGCTTATGTTTCAGATTTTAGTTTGCTTTAAATAAATTTGATCTCATCAAAAAGTCACCTGTAAAAAATGCAGCCAAGTCTCGTAACTCATTTACCGTAAAAAGTACTGAGATCGTATAAAGCCAAGTTTAACTATCTTATTAACTCTGAAATTTTCATTCACAAAATCACTCCTAGTCTCTACATCTTTAGTTAATTATTATTTTGTGACTTGGCAATTACGCAGCACGAGAATGTGATGTATATACTTAGTCTTAATCAAATAATACTATAACATATGAAGGTGTAATAACTTCCCTGTGCGTATATAATTTGCTTTAGTTAAATTATCCCATCCCATCCCATAACATAGTAAGGTGTAATAACTTCCCTGTGCTGCGTAATTGCCAAGTCACAAAATAATAATTAACTAAAGATGTAGAGACTAGGAGTGATTTTGTGAATGAAAATTTCAGAGTTAATAAGATAGTTAAACTTGGCTTTATACGATCTCAGTACTTTTTACGGTAAATGAGTTACGAGACTTGGCTGCATTTTTTACAGGTGACTTTTTGATGAGATTTCACTTCTTTTTGTAAGTAACCCTCCTTTTCTTGATTTTGGGTTCTTTTTGGAGATCATCCACTGATTTTCGCTAAGCCCACACTCTGTCCCTATTATTTACAGGTATCAAAAAACTAAAGCTTTAGTTTCGTTTGCAAAGTACTGTAGATAAAAAGAGATTTCAGGTTCCTAGGCAAGCACTAAATTATGGGAGGGGGAGTGTCAAAAGTACTCTCAATTGCTTCCAGGATAGGCGCTATGCATCTGAGATATAACTCGCAGCCCTAGATACTTGATATTTAACATAAAAGAACTGTTTAGTATAAAAAGAAAGCCAAAATTAAAATTTCCGGAAATTTCCAATAAATCAAACTATATTCCTTTTTTCGATGGTTTTTTTTCGTTTTTTTTTTAGACTTTTTTTATTATTTACGGATTTTTTAATTTGTCCTTACTTTGTGTACAAAACCCTGCCTTTCTGCCAAATGTCAATCTTCTAGGACTACAAAATCGAATTATTTTCAAATTTTCGACTTTTTATGAATTTATTGATTTTTCGATTTTAATTCTAAGTTACCTGATTGTCAAGCCAATATAGTAATTATTTGATCCGTCTTCTTAGGATCATTTAGGTTCAATTTAGAGATAAATCAAGTGAATCTTAGAGTCACCCTGATTTTATTTAGAAAGGACTATCAAGCCATAACCAGCCAGTAATGTCGGGAGGGTAGGGGGAGCTGTGAAAATTTTTGTGGGGCTAACATCATTTAACAATCCATATTTCATATGTGAAATAAATAGAGTACAACATGTGAAAGAAAACAAACTTGTCTATAAAGAAATCGCCTATATCGTAGCCAGTCTATAGCGGAACTTTTCTATAACGAAATTCGTAAACGAAAGAAAAGAAAACCATAATCCGGGGGAAATAACATAAAACAATTAGGGGCGTTGTACTAGCTAATAGGACAATTATCTTATAACTAATGTTTCTAGCAGTACAAAATCAAATTGTTTTCGAATTTTCGATTTCTTAAACATATTTCGATTTTTCGATTTTATTTTCGAATTTTTTAATTGTTCCTTTTATTGAATAGTAAATACTACCTTTACACCAAGTTTTAAGTTTCTAAGACTACAAGATAAAAATATTTTTTTTGATTTTTTCGCAATTTTTTTTTATAATTTTCTGGATTTTATAATTTTTTCTTATTTTGTATCCTTTGTTACAAATTTTAAGTTTCTAGAGCTACAAAATCGAATTATTTTAAAATTTCCGATCTTTTTCGAGTTTTTTATTCTATTTTCGAATTTATTGTGTTTTAATTTTTTCCTTTTTCTGTATCTTAAACAATAAGTTTACGCCGAATTTTAAGTTCTAAAGCTACAAAATCAAATTTTTTTCAATTTTCAAATTTTCGAATTTTTTTTCGAATTTTACAGATTTTTTATTTATTTCTTTTTTTGTATCCTAAATACTAACTTTATTCCAAATATTAAGTTTCTAGCTTTACAAAATCGAATTATTTTCAAATTTTCGTTTTTTTTTCGTTTTTTTTATTTTATTTTCAATTTTTGTTGTGTTTTTAATTTTTCTTTTTCTGAATCCTAAACACTACCTTTACACCAAATATTCAGTTTCTAAGACTACGAGATCGTATTATTTTCAATTTCTCTCTTTTTCTTTCTTTCTTTTTATTTTGTTTTTTTAAATTTTCGATTTTTTTTTTAATTATCCATATTTTTTAATGTTTCCTTATTTAGTATCTTAAATATTACCTTTATTCCAAATTTCAAGTTTCTAGCGCTATGAAATCAAATTATTTTCAAAATTTCCTTATTTTTCGATTTCTTTCGATTTTTTTATTTTATTTTCGAATTTTATTGCGTTTTTATTTTAACTTATTCTGAATCCTAAACACTATCTTTACCGCGAATTTTAAGTTTCTAAGGCCAAAAGATCAAATTATTTAAAAAATTTTCAAATTTTTTCGAATTTTTCGTTTTTTTGATTTTTTTCGAGTTTTTTAGATTTTTTAATTTTTCCTTATTTTGCATCCTAAATACTACCTTTATTCCGAATTCCAAGTTTCTAGCGCAACAAAATTGGATTATTTGAAATTTTTCGATTTTTTTCGATTTTTCGATTTTATTTTCAATTTTTTTTGTGTGTTTTTGATGTTTTCTTTTTCTGAATTCTAAACACTACCTTCACACCAAATTTTAAGTTTTTAAGACTGCAAGATCGTGTTATTTTCAAATTTCAATTTTGTTCGATTTTTTTGAATTTTAGAATGTTTTTTTTTTTTAATTTTCCGGATTTTATATTTTTTCCTTTCTTTGTATCCGAAATGCTAGCTTTATTCCAAATTTTCAGTTTCTGTGGCTGTGGGATATACCCAATCTTTTTGATGACGCGAAAGTGAGTGAGTGTGTGAGTGACAAAAAATCGAAACTTTGAGTCATATATCGTCTGAACTAATTTATGGGTATTTTTGAATTATCCATATTTTTGAATTTTTACTTATTTAGTATCTTAAATATTACCTTTATTCCAAATTTCAAGTTTCTAGCGCTATGAAATCGAATTATTTTCAAATTTTCCTTATTTTTCGATTTTTCCGATTTTTTCGATTTTTTTGTTTTATTTTCGAATTTTATTTGGTTTTTTATTTTAACTTATTCTGAATCCTAAACACTATCTTTACTGCGAATTTTAAGTTTCTAAGGCTAAAAGATCAAATTATTTTAATTTTTTCAATTTTTTTCGAATTTTTCGAATTTTTGAATTTTTTTTTTCGAATTTTCCGAAATTTTTAATTTTTCCTTATTTTGCATCCTAAATACTACCTTTATTCCGAATTCCAAGTTTCTAGCGCAACAAAATCGGATTATTTGAAATTTTTCGATTTTTTTCGATTTTCGATTTTTTCAATTTTGCTTTCGATTTTTTTTGTGTTTTTGATGTTTTCTTTTTCTGAATGATAAACACTACCTTCACACCGAATCTTAAGTTCCTAAGACTACAAGATCGTATTATTTTCAATTTTCAATTTTGATGGAATTTGTTGAATTTTCGAATGTTTTTTTTGTCGAATTTTCCGGATTTTATAATTTTTCCTTTCTTTGTATCCTTTTTTCCAAATGTCAAGTTTCTAGGGCTACGGGATCTACCTAATCTTTTTGATGACGCGTGAACGAGTGAGTGAGTGAGTGACAAAAAATCGAATGTTTGAGTTCATATATCGTCTGAACTAGAAAAGATAGAAAGTTTTAATTTTAAATTTTGGTCCTGTGTGCCAAATACTCTAGAAAAACGAAGTTTCAAATTTTTGGGATACTCCAGCGCGGAGATATGAGGGGGTCAAAAGTGCCCTGAGTTGCTTCCAGAAAAGTATGCTTACGGCTGTCCTCTCTCGACTTGGCGGAGGCACTGCCGTGCCTCCAGATCTAAAACAAACTATCCCCATCCTGTGGGATTTGTTTTTCAATGTTTTACTTTATTTAATGCAAAACATAGATTGCATCCGACAACTCATAAAAAAGTCCTCCGGCCTGTACCGGCAGGAAAAGGTAGCTTTCCTATATCTTCGTTTTAAAATTTTAGCTAATGTTACTCGAAAACAGCAAGTTAAAATGCAAAGAAACCGTTTACAAAAGATTCGTTTACACTGAATTTGAATAAGAAATTCGCCAAATTATTGAGCTATAGCCAAGTTGGCTTCATTTATGAAGACTTATTTTTGTCGCCAAATTTGGCGAGATTTCGCCAATTGTCGCCAAGTTTGGCGAGAATTTGGCGCTAATGGATATGAATATATAGTTTTATGCGTATGATTGGGAAAATGATTACAACAATGAAAGAAAATAATTTGCGAGAAATCGCGTTCACTAAAACTTATAAATTTATATTAAAATCATTAAAATTATAGACATTAGAATACACTTTCATAAAACATTAAAAACATATTAAAATTGGACGTTTTGGATTTACATGGAAAATCCCTCTTCAACAACAACATTTCACTTAGCGTAAATCATAGTTCAAAAATATCAACAAATAGAAAATGCAACGTATCAAAATTTCGAAGTCAAAGTTACAGTTATAATAACACGGAGTATTTATTCGGGATTGCACCTGCTTGACCATTATTGACCATAAATTTATCGTTGGTTTTTTGTAATGTGCTGTTTTGTTTCAAAACGTCAGCCACCCTAGAATTTCAAACTGCTCTATCTCAGCCAATTTTTAAGATAGAGGTAAAACAAAAAATGCTCTGGAATCCTTGTATCAAGTCCTAACACCTAATTAAAAAATAAACTTGATTTTTAAACTTTTTTATATATTTATTTTAGTTTTAAAATTTTCCGTGGCCGCCATCTTGAAACAAGATGGCGGACCAAGCTGGCCAACGAACTCGGTCGAGGCATTGGTGAGCTTAATACACACAATTAGTTTCATCCAAATTAATTTATAAATACGAGCGTTATCGTATCAAATTATTTTCATCTTTTCAATTTTTTTCGAATTTTTTTATTTTTTTTTCGAATTTTCTGGATTTTTTTAATTTTCCTTTTTCTGTATCCTAAATACTACCTTTATTCCTAATTTGAATTTTCTAGCGCAACAAAATCGGATTGTCTTCAAATTTTCGGTTTTTTTCAATTTCTTCGATTTTTTCAATTTTGCTTTCAATTTTTTTGGTGTTTTTGATGTTTTCTTTTTCTGGATGTTAAACACTACCTTCACACTAAATCTTAAGTTTCCAAGACTACAAGATCGTATTATTTTCAATTTTCAATTTTGATGGAATTTGTTGAATTTTCGAATGTTTTTTTTTCGAATTTTCTGGATTTTATAATTTTTCCTTTCTTTGTATCCTAAACACTACCTTTTTTCCAAATGTCAAGTTTCTGGGGCTACGGGATCTACCCAATCTTTTTGATGACGCGTGAACGAGTGAGTAAGAAGTGACAAAAAATCGAATGTTTGAGTTCATATATCGCCTGAACTAGAAAAGACAGAAAGTTGTAATTTTAAAATTTGGTCCTGTGTGCCAAATACTGTCTATAATTGAAGTTTCAAATTTTTGGGATACTCCAGCGAGGAGATATGGGGGGGTCAAAAGTGCCCTGAGTTGCTTCCAGAAAAGTATGCTTACGGCTGTCCTCTGTCGACTTGGCGGAGGCACTGCCGTGCCTCCAGATAGACAGTTAATATTTGACTTCCTTCTTACACGGATGGTTTGTGAATGACTTCGAGTAGTAGCTCCACATATAAGGGGGAAACTTAAGCTATGTTATATGGACTTTTCAGCTTCTGTATGTGGGATATTCTATTTCATTTTGATTTTTGCGATGTGCACCTTACTTCTTAAAAAGCTAACTTTTAAAACAGCAAACAACTTCTTAAAATGTTAGTTCAATAGTAAACAACTTTAAAAGTTGCAGGATGGTTTGATCGCGACCTACGTTATACACAGTCGGTTCATGACATTTAAAACGTCACACGGGGTGGATCATCTTTACACGGCGATCGGTACAAAGCGTGCCTATCGTTTTGTGTCAATATCGCCGTGTAAAATTATCCACTCCGAGGCTAACAAAAAAGACAGGCTACCGCGGTGCATTCCACTTATCTTTTTTTACAGACCGCTAGAGTGACGTGGTGCTCTTTTCATACACCTCCATTGGTGGATTCGAGCATCACGTGACCCCCGCGGTCTGTAAAAAAAGATACACGTAAAGCACCGCGGTAGCCTTTCTTTTTCGTTAGCCTCGATCCACTCCGTGTGACGTTTTTAAAAGTCATGAATCGGCCGTGTATAACGTAGGTCGCGGTTTGGTCTAATTGGTTCAACACTGGTGTTGATCAGCTTATCTGTCGCGACGTCAAACTCAGTCGCAGTCAAGGAAAAGTTGGTTTCGATTCAAAGGATGTTCTTGCTGCAAATGGTGAGAGGGTATAGGACTATCTCAACGGACGCACTCACAGTACTAACGGGGATCCCTCCAATCCTAATATCACTAGAATACGAGCACCAGAAAAACAGAATCCTACACCTAGAATTTGAACCAACAACCACGCAATACTTTCCAGAAACAACTATTCAGAGAAAAGTTCCAAGTTGGCACCTGCACCCCGCGGAGGAGACATCACAATTACAGGTATGCATCGCCAAGAACAGTCACAGACCCTCGCAGTATCCAACCATCTACACTGATGGGTCGCGCACTGAAACTGGCGTGGCCGCAGCCTTCTGCGCCATGGTAAATGGAGTGCCGACCTATTAGTGGGCCTCCAGAATTGGAGACGATAACTCAGTATATCAAGCTGAACTGTTTGCAATTCTGAAGTCTTTGGAATGGATTGCTGCCTCCCCCACGAGGGAAAATTTTAAAATTTTCAGTGATAGTCTTTCTGGACTTCAAGCAATTTTTGCCTTACGGACAAAACACCCTCTCATACTGGAAATTAAAATCAAACTTCACCAACTGTACAAAAGAGTTACCCTTGGCCACGTCACTGCACACATTGGTATCGCAGGCAATGAGCTGGCGGACAGCCTTGCAAAAGAAGCCACCAAACGCCAATCAATAGACTTCTCTCTTCCGGTACCCCCATCTTTTATTCGCAGAGAACTCAAATATAAAATACTCCCCAACTGGCAAATCTACTGGGACACCTCCACAAAAGGTAGACACACTTACAACCTAATTCCAAAAGTTTCCAGAGAGCTACTTAACCTCACTCCCTATACAAGTGCTTTCTTATCCGGGCATGGCCCGTTTAAAAATTACCTCTTCAAATTTAAAATTTCACGGACCAATGTGTGCGAGTGCGGCGATATTGGTACCCCCATGCATTATTGCTTCTCCTGCCCACTGACTGTTGCTTGGCATCTTAGGCCTGCTCCTTCTAACCACCTCCTTCTTGGCTGCTGAACATAATTACGCGTCCCATCTTAACTCATAAACTTTCAGAAATTTACAAATTACTATTAGACCTATCTAACAGAACTTAATCATTCAAAGCAGTTTTCTTTCTCCATAAATTAATAATAAATCGCTTATTTTAGTCATTAACGTAATCATTCCATCATTTTTTATCTGCTTAGCTTTCTCCTTTAGCTATTTTGCAGCTTAATTGTTTCTCTCATCCGCAAGTAATGTTCTCTTCCTAGCAGGGGCTGAGTCCCCATTAATTATCTATTCTTATCGGGAACCGCAAGTCTGGTCAGCAAGCAACGTATCGTCACCTCTAACACAAAGTGCATCCAGCCTCCATCCAGTGTGAGGGTTTCAGCGCAATTGTGTGGCGCTCCTTGTCGCGTGGGAATCTCACACTGGCACCTCCACATCTCAAGTGCCGTCATTTACGAACTGTACAAATGGTACAGTCTTACCTAAGAACTGCACCCTTCTACTAAATAAGCGGACTGTACAACTGGTGCAGGCGCACCTGTGGACCTCGTCCACCCTGTCTGTCGCTCCTTGTCGCGTAGGAACGCTGGTTCCAGCGACAGACCCTGTAATTTTTTTTTTGTCTTTAGTTCCTGCCACCTGTCGCGTGGGGCTTTGCCCGGCAGGACCCGCCATGGCGAAGTCTGTACTGCCACGTTTAATCCCTGCGTGCCGGGGAGCTAGCCGGGGAAGACATTAAACGCTCAACGGCTGGGTTCGCCCTCAGCCGAGTGGTCTTCCTCAGGCATTAAAATATCTACAGATAGTGTTGATAGCGGCACCGAGTGTTCGAGTGAGACTATAGTCTCACTCAAACAACTTCAGGCGGGTATCGCCAAGTTCTGGTTTGCCATAGTTTGGACAAAAACCTCTATCTACGCACAGCCTGATCTCGTATGCCGCCACTCTCCTATAAAGGACCCCTTGTGAGACATGATAACAGAGATTAGTTTTGCGAAAATGTTAGGACCGCCGAGACACTTGGCAATTTGATTTTGTCTAAAATGGTATCATCCAATCACATTTTATATCCCGTATCTTGCCGCGTATTTCCGAACTGCGGAACTTTTCGCCAAATTTCGGCGAATTTGCAAGCTGTAGAAAAATTTCCAAATCACGTGACCACGCAGTCTTGCTTTTTAACATTCTCCGCGCCGCCGCCGTGATAATCTGGTTTAAACATGTGTTACGCGATGGCTAACGCCAAAATTTGGCGAAAAGTTCCGCAGTTCGGAAATACGCCAGCCACCACGAGGCTAACGAAAAAGTAAGGCTACCGTGGTGCTTTACTCGTATCTTTTTTTACAGACCGCGGGAGTCACGTGATGCTCGAATGCACCAATGCAAGTGTACGAAAAGGGCATCACGTCACTCCAGAGGTCTGTAAAAAAAGATAAGTGGAATGTACCGCGGTAGCCTATCTTTTTCGTTAGCCTCGCAGCCACCATTTGTGACGTCATGAGAATGAATGAGCAAGCCCGGTATCTAGTGTAGCTGCGACTTGCGTTATACACGGCCGGTGCATGACGTTTAAACGTTGTCACGTAATCAACCAAACTCAATGGTTTTCAGCAACTTTATCTCATTTATTTTATTTATGCCTTTTTGATGTTGTTGGCAACAATAGTTTTTATGTTTTGTATAATTGCTTTGCGTTCCAAAGATGTAGGAAGTGAAATAAAACCATTGAAAAGTAAAACCAAATGATTTTTCAATATAGGTCTCTATAGAATAAGATAAATAGTATTTTTTAACGAAACGTGTAAACGTTATAGTTTTTAATTTGAATAGAGACATTTTATTTTGTGTTTATTATAGTTTTGCGTTTTCATTGAATTCTCAATCAAGCAAAGAACTTGAATGCCGGTGTGCATATTAGTTATCTGATATTTATTGGCGTCCGCGAAACAGGACTTGTATTGAGAATAAGATGGCTTTAGCAAGTTTAAGTGATAATGTTAAATTAAGAAGAACTGTTAGAAGTGGTTTTACAAAACAAATTAATTCCATAAAAGAAGAAATGAAAGAAGATACGCCGGATAAGAAGAAATTACAGATTTCTTTATCGACTTATCTTTTTGAACTGAAGCCTAAGATTAAAAAACTGGGTGTTTCAGTAGAAGAAAAAATATCTACCGCTACTGGGTTGTTATCCACCAGTCCGGCGATCGTTAAAGTTTGTGCGTTTTGTAACGGACAGCACGAAAGTTTTAACTGCTTTAACGCGCAGAAAATGAATTTGGTTAATAAACAGAAAATTTTAAAACAAAAGGGTTGTTGCTTTAAATGTTTTAAAAGGGGGCACTGCGTAAATAAGTGCAATGCATTCATAAAGTGCTTAGTTTGTGATAAAGAACATGCCACACTGATGTGTCCAGAAATATCGGCAAATAAAAACGTTTCGAAAGGTCCTATTGATAGAAGGGATAAAAAAGACGAGAAAGTAGAACCATCTTCACAGAAAATGCCTGAACAGAAAGCTGTTAATTTATCTAGTTTATCTCAATCGCCAAAGGTAATTTTGCAAACTTTGATAGTAAAATTAAAAGGACCTCATTCGTGTTTACATGTACGAGCATTGATCGATACAGGCTCAGAGAAGTTTTATATTTTAAAACGTACTGCTGAAAATATGAATTACGAACCATTGAGAGAAGAACTAGTTACCCATTCTTTGTTTGGGGGTAAGAAAACTAGTAGAATTAAGCACATGTGTTATAAAATACATTTAGAAAGCTCAGATGGGAAATTTCTTTTTAATTTTGATGTTCTAGATGAATCTGTTATATGTGAAAATATTCCTTTGGTACAGAAAGGTCCTAGGATAGATGAACTAAAAGTTATGAAAATTTCAATAAGTGGTACAGAAGAAGATCCACGACCAATTGAAATTTTAATCGGTGTCGATGTTGCCGGAAGATTATTAACTGGGCGCAAAAGAAATTTATCCTGCAATTTAGTTGCAATTGAAACATATCTAGGCTGGACACAGATGGGTAAAATTCCGTTGAACGACGTTCAAGAGAAGTCTGATGAAATGGTTTTAACATCTTTATTTGTGAAAGAATTTACTATCACAGACCTGTGGAGTCTAGATGCAATCGGCATAACGGATCCTATAATTCAGAAGTCCCACGAAAAGAAGGAACTTGAATCAAAAATAAGTTTCATGGATTCAATTACTGTGAATAACGAAGGGCGTTATGAAGTCTCTCTTCCATGGACTGAAGAACATTTCCCTATTTCTAGCAATGAAAAGTTAACATTAAACAGATTAGAAACCATGACTAAAAGACTTGATTCCGATTGTTTGTTTATATCCTATAGCGAAGTTTTTAATCAGTGTTTGACTTTGGGCATAATTGAAGAAGTTTCTGTGGATTCAAAGGTAGACTCTGTGCATTACTTACCTCATAGACCAGTGGTGAAAGAGAACAGTACAACGAAAGTTCATCCAGTTTTTGACGCATCTGCGAGAGAAAAGTCATCTCCGTCGTTGAATCAATGTCTCGAATGTGGACCGAACTTAATGAAACTCATCCCTGATATTCTTCTCAGATTCCACGAACGAAAATACGGTGTCATAGCGGATATAGAAAAAGCTTTTTTACAAATAAGCATTAGACCGGAATGCAGGGATTTATTAAGATTTTTTTGGTGGAGTGATGAAGATGAAAGAAAATTGAAAATACTTCGTCATGCACGATTAGTTTTCGGTTTAAAGTGTAGTCCTTTCATTTTGGCAGCCATTATTGAATTTCACTTACTGAAATGCACCGAAAATCCTTGTTATGATAAAGAGATGATAACGAAACTTCTTCACAGTTTTTATGTTGACAATGTTGTAACGAGTTTTTCTAATCAAGACAGACTGCTAAAATTTATACAGGAAGCTAGAAATGTAATGGAGGAAGGTAAATTCAATTTAAGAGGTTGGCAATATTCTGAAGATAATATCGAGCCTACAATTTCACCTGTACTAGGTTTATTATGGGACCGACAAGAAGATACTTTAGCTTTAAATTTGGTCTGGCTAGAGAAATTTGACCTAGGAAAAATTACAAAACGAACCATTCTCTCCATTGCACATAAAGTGTTTGACCCAATTGGATTGGCATGTCCAGTTTTCTGGTTGCCGAAGATTTTATTGCAGAAAATGTGGAAAAATGTAAAATTGCACTTCTGGACAGATTCATCTACTGCGTGGACTATTTTTGTAAGTAATCGAGTAAAAGAGATTAGAAAAACAACAGATCCAAACTCATGGCAGCACGTACCCGGAACTAAAAACCCCGCTGATATTCCATCCAGAGGATGTTCTGCGAAACATCTATTGAAAATACAATGGTGGGAGGGTCCAAGTTGGCTTAAAGCACCTGAAGATAAATGGCCTTCGTCTAATATAGTCACTGATGAAAACGCCATTGCCCAAGAAAAGAGAAAATCAAAGATTCCTGTTGATGAAGAATTAGTCAAATGTTTAACGAATCAGACAACATTTTGTGAGTGGTGCAATTCTCCTAAATACGAGAAGAATAGTCTTTGTAAGTACCATGGACTTGTGTGGTATTTTAGGTTTTTCTCAAATTATGATAAAATGATTCGTCTGGTGGCTTGGATTCATAGAGTTATTCATAATTGTAAGATAACCAAAATTTTGAGGTTGAATGGGGAATTATCCCTTGAAGAAATAAATGCAGCTGAGAAAGTAATTGTGAAACTTATTCAGGAAGAATCTTTCACTCCAGAAAACAAAAGTAAATTAGAAACGTTAGATGTTTATAAAGATCTCCTCAGATTGAAAACCAAGATTGTGTACAGAAAAGATGCTGAAGATTTTCGACGTCCAATGATTCTACCTTCGGACCTTCCTGTTGTCAGAAGACTTATCATGACAGAGCATCTAAAAAATTCTCATGCTGGATCGCAAATGTTACTAAATATTTTGAGAGAACACTATTGGATCTTAAATGCAAGAAAAACAATAAGATCAGTGATATCTAAATGCGTTGTTTGTATACGACACAAAAGAAAATCTCTAAACGCTCCCGTTGCTTCACTTCCAGAAAATCAAATTAAAGATTCAGCAGTTTTTGAAATTATAGGCTTCGTCTTGGCAGGGCCTTTGTACCTTAAAGGAGGTTTGAAAGCATTGATTTGTTTGTACACCTGTACGATATACCGAGCTGTACATCTTGAAAGTTTGTCACCTTTGTCGACAGAAGTATTTCTACAGAGTTTTCGGAGATTTAAAGCAAGAAGAGGAAGACCCTCTACTGTTTATTGTGATAACGGTTCTAACTTCGTTGGAGCTTCAAATGCACTTAAAGAGGTTGACTGGAATGAAGTCGTTCAGTATAGTACTACCAGGAAAATAGAGTGGTTTTTCAACCCACCGACAGTCTCATGGTGGGGAGGATTTTGGGAAAGATTAGTTGGTGTTATGAAATCTATTCTTAGAAGAGTTTTAGGAAAGTCTAATGTATCTTATGAAGAAATGACAACCATTCTATGCGCTACAGAGTCAATAATTAATTCCCGACCTCTTACTTATATTTCTGAAAGCAATGGTGAACTTGTCCCGTTGTATCCTGCTTTGTTCATGCAAGATGTAAAGCAAATGGGTACACCAGATTTTGATGTTGTGGATGAAAACAAATTGAATAGGAAATTGAAATACAGACAAAAACTAATAACTGATCTGCGAAACAGATTTCGTTCAGAATATTTGGGACTGTTAATCCAACGTCCTCAATATAAAAAATGTAAAGAACAAATTCAAGTTGGTGACGTCGTGTTAATTGGCAGCGATAATACCAAACGTATTAACTGGCCTTTAGGACGTGTCATAGAACTTATTCCAGGAAAAGATGGTGTCACCAGATTAATCCGTCTACGAACATCAACATCAGAAGTTTTACGACCGATTCAGAGAATTTATCCGCTAGAAGTATCTTCAAAATGGCCTGAGGAACGAAAGGAACTCTATTCATTTCCGACTATTCAGACTGTGTCTAAAGATGAACCTGAAAAGCGTACACGATGTGGGCGCGTAATCAAAGTGCCTCAAAAGCCAAACTTATAATGTAAGAACTTTTCGTGACCAGTTGAGTTGTCTCTCACCAACTCAAGGTGCGAGGATGTCACGTAATCAACCAAACTCAATGGTTTTCAGCAACTTTATCTCATTTATTTTATTTATGCCTTTTTGATGTTGTTGGCAACAATAGTTTTTATGTTTTGTATAATTGTTTTGCGTTCCAAAGATGTAGGAAGTGAAATAAAACCATTGAAAAGTAAAACCAAAGGATTTTTTAATATAGATCTCTATAGAATAAGATAAATAGTATTTTTTAACGAAACGTGTAAACGTTATAGTTTTTAATTTGAATAGAGACATTTTATTTTATGTTTATTATAGTTTTGCGTTTTCATTGAATTCTCAATTGAACTATATTAAAACATTAAAATTCACTAAATTAATAGTAACTATTGAACACTCAAGAGATCACACAACATACATCATTCAAGCATGTTTATTAACTGGATTTCACTACCGTTGCCAAAAGTCAGAGTTAAATTTAAAGTAAATATATGTTGCCATGGAAAACTTACAAATATTGAAATATGCTTAAATTAAATATTACATAACACTCTCCCCCCTTAAAAAAAATCGAATAAAACATGGCATATTATAGGACTAAATAAACATTTGGAAAACTACAAATCTAATCGATTTGGAGGCTTTATGAGCCTTTTAGGTCTTGGGATTTTAAATAGTTGAGAATTGGGGGTTTGATGACAGTCCATAGTTTGTTTAGGTGTTTTAATAATTCTAGATAAAACTTTTTCCTTATCTGCTTCCTCTGTTGTCTCTATAGGCATTTGAGATGTTGTCTCATCCTCCATTGAGTCTGAAATAGTCCTTGCATTTGAATCATTGACTGTAGTAGTAGAAGAACAAGAGTTAGGCGTCAGCAGGCTAAGCGCTAAGCGGTGGAGGTGGGTACCGGAAGTGAGCCTGGCAGTGGAAGCGGAAGTGATGGAAGATAAGACAGGAAGTGAAAGAAGATAAGACAGGAAGTGAACCGGAAGTGTTGGAAGATAAGAGAGGAAGTGAAGTAGGGGAGGGCTTAATTTTTTTTAACCGATAAGGGAGAGAGGGGAGGGCTTATTTTTAGGGGGCTTAATTTTTTTGTGAAAAATAAAGGGTTTTAATCAGATTCTTTCTTGTCAGGTAATTTTTTTTTAAATACGAAGTTTAGATGTAAGATATTTAAGAAATATAAACTTCAACTTGGAGTACTTTTTGAAATTTTCTTATTTTTAGGGGGTCTTCTAGGTAGGGGAGGGCTTATTTTTAGGGGGGCTTAATTTTTTTGCAGGAAAATAAAGGGAGATGAAAAGATTGGACCGACCTATAGGTGAACTGAGATTGAACAAAATGCACGTCATTTTTTGTAAATAATATGTGTAACCTTTTCGAGTAGAGTTGAGGGGTAGGAACCCTGCTGTAAAAATAATAATATTAATAGAATATACAATTTTTTTTTCATAAAAGTTTCTTATGGTTGGTGGGAAATGTTAAAGTAACAGAATGTCAACAGTGCTAGTAGAGTTGAGGGGTAGGAAGCCTGCTATAATTCTTTAAAGCAACAGAATGTACAACTTCCCCCCCCCTTTAAACATTAACTTAAATGTGAATGAGATTAAAATAGATGTGAGGGCTAAATTTTTAGTAACATAATGTCATCAGTGCTAGTGGAGTTGAGGGGTAGGAACCCTGCTATAAAAAATAATGCCTGTAAAAGAAATATGTATCTGCTACCTTTCGCACTCGGCGACCTAACTGTTTAGAGTTTAACATGAAATTTACTTATAATTCACCTGTAAAAGAATTTTTTTTCCCTTCTTTAAACATTAACTTAAATATGAATGAGATTAAAATAGATGTGAAGGCTAAATTTTTAGAGAGTTAAAATGAAAATCCACTGAGGGTTGTGTTAAATAAAAGGAGATGATCGACTTTGACAGCATTTTTCTAAAAGTTTATTTATCGAAAAAGAAATCATACGTTTCGTGTTCGTCGACCTAACTGTTCGGAATTTTCTTCGAACCCATTATTTTTGACTTTATAAAAGTTTCATGTAAAAAATTATTCTTTAAGTTTTAACTGAAATGAGATTGAAATAGATGTAATGGCTAAATTTTTAAAGATTTAAAATGAAAATTGTTGATAGTCATGTAAATGAAAGTAATGCGATTACTTTGTTTTATAAAAATCTAACACGAAAATAGCTGGTAGACGTTTACCTTTCGCACTCGTCGACCTAACCGTTCGGAATTTTGTTTAAACTTACGAGTTAGGATCCCTTAGAAAGACCTACATGAAGACACTTATCCCTAACGTAGATAATAAACCCTATATTTAACTAACCAGTTACAACACACTAGTATACCTGTAAAAGAAAAATAATACTTACAAAAGGAAAAAAATAATATCTGTAAAAGAAAAATAATACCTACAAAAGGAAAAAATAATATCTGTGAAAGAAAAATAATACCTATAAAATAAAAAATAATACCTGTAAAAGAAATATTTTTTTTAAGTTTGAAAAAACAGAGATACAAATTTTTTTAAATTCGAACCTTGTGTCAATACGAGTTAGGATCCCTTAGAAAGACCTACATAGAGACACTTATCCCTAACGTAGATAATAAACCCTATATTTAACTAACCAGTTACAACACACTAGTATACCTGTAAAAGAAAAATAATACTTACAAAAGAAAAAAAATAATATCTGTAAAAGAAAAATAATACCTACAAAAGGAAAAAATAATATATGTGAAAGAAAAATAATACCTGTAAAAGAAATATATTTTTTTTAAGTTTGAAAAAACAGAGATACAAATTTTTTTTAATTCGAACCTTGTGTCAATACGAGTTAGGATCCCTTAGAAAGACCTACATAGAGACACTTATCCCTAACGTAAATAATAAACCCTATATTTAACTAACCAGTTACAACATACAAGACATAATCGTTACATTCAGTTAATAAGTGATTTGACATGTAAAATATTAGATATAAAAACATGCAATATGATATATACAATACACAAAACAAATTTAAAGATTTTTTCCTGTTCATATGAACAATTTTTAACAAGAATTTAGCAATAATTTAACTTGAGAGCAGGTATTTTGTTTAGAGTTATACAATTATAATAAATTTTAACCCTATTTTACTTAATACAACCAACATTTAAAAAAAAGAGAACGACATCTAGTTTTTTTAACGTCACATATTTGAATTATTAACCTATTTTAGTTAAAAGTATGATACTTAAGTGATTTTATTTGAAAAATCAATACAACATTTTAAAAGCAGTCGAAAGATTTTTGCTTTTGAAAAATAACTAACAGAATTTTAATTTTTTAAGCATTGGGTAGATGACACTATAACTTTAAATTAATTTTTAATAGGTCACTTTAAATAAAATACATATTTTTTATTATTATTAAAGAAATATAAACTACTCACACATTATTATTATGCTTTATTTTAACATAACAACATTCACAGTAATAGACATGCGATTAAGACCATTGGAATTCTACAACTTTTCTGTTGTCATGTGTTCACAGAGGAAATCTTTTCATATAGAAGGCAAAATAAGATAATGATAAACATGATTCGTTATGCATATGTTTAATCAGGAAATTATTTAAGACCATTTTACATGGTATTACAGAATAAATCTTTTCGTAGGATGCAAGATAAGATAATATCACATAAGGTATTGATAAACGCGATTCGTTATGCATATGTTTAAACAGGAAATTTGTTTAAGAGATAACATTACTTTATTTATATAAAGTGTCCAATTATAAATTTTGCTGATTTAATTAATTTTATTTCGAATTTGAAAATAGTATTGACAGAACATTCAAATTTTACTTTTGCACAATATTTAAATAAGGGAAATTGTATACAATATTTAAAAAAAATTAATTAGGAATGTTAGAAAAGGAGAGTGCTTTAAGGAAAATACGTTACGATTTTAAAACTTTTTTTTAATACATTTCTAAGTTTTATAAACTTTATCGAAAAAAAGAAAAGAAACTTTTTGCATGTGGCTTTTTTTAACCAATAAAATGCTAGTATTTTGAAACAAGCACCCCCTACATGAGAATGTTATTTTACGAACAAAGTGTTTAATGCTATACAATACTTTGTGATTGATGTAAAAGGTTGTGATTTTCGTCTAAGTATTAAAGTTGATATGGAACGCGCGATGCAATCTTGTATAGCGGATAAAGCCATGTCACCTAAAGCAATTAAAAAGGTACCCTATTTCTGCAAGTCGTGTAACAAAACATTTTCTCGAAAAGTTCACTTAGTGTTTTTTATGAAAAATCATCTAAAGGAAAAGTGTTTTCGCTGTGAGGTGTGTGGTGAAGTTTTTTCGCAAAAGATTCACAAATCGCCCAAACAATTCAAGTGTAGTGATTGCAACGAATTGTTTTCAAGAAAGACACACTTATTGAAAGATAAGAAAACTCACAACTTAGCAAAACAACATTCATGTACAAAGTGTTGTGAAATATTTAATTGTGAATCTGATTTTTTACAACATTGTGATACATTTCATAAAGCTTTACCTAACATTGCGAAATCACCCTGTTTGAAAGATTTGTTATTTGAACTGATAGTGAAGCTTATAGATTAGTTCGAACTTATAGTGAATTAAAAGACAAAATGATATGCGAAATATGTGAAGTGGAATTAACAGATCAAAACGTGCATGTATAGAATACCTTTTTCAAGTTGTTTAACTGATTTTAAGATTTCACTGAACGAGTGACTTATTGGACATTACAAAAATTTTGAAATTAGAATTGTATACATCTTAATATGACAGAATTATTTGATGTGTGTTATTTTAAATGATGAATAAAATAGTTTGATTGCGAAAAAAGTGTTTTCTTTAACCTACACTGTTAAAACTGATGTTGTGTATTTTGAATGACTTAGACAAAATGTTAATTTAAAAAAAGATTTTAACATGAGATAAGAGTTTTATAATAAAAATTGACTCACCTAAAATTTTTTCAAGATAGTCTATCTACGTTTCCAATCTAAACTTGTTATCAGCTTGCTATATGCATGTTTGAGTGACTCATTTTTACCTGTGTCGAACTGTCTGTTGGGAAAATGATTGCCATTTTTAACACGTGTAGACGATTTTTACCCGGAAGCTGTTTGAACTATTAAATTTCAGATATCACCCATTTTTCTACAACATTTAAATATTTTAATGTATTTTCACTTGTATATTGGAAACTTGGGATTATCACCTTTATATCGGAACATGGAAGATAGAAAAATAATAACTTTACACTGAGACAATATTTTAATCTAACAAAAATAGACTTAACACATTGTTAGAGGTTTTGGAAAAATATATAGTTGGTTAAAAATTTTAGAAAATTTAACATAAAGTAACAAATTTTAAAAAATAAACATTTCGATAAATGAAAAAAATTAAATTTTGGTAAACTTTACACTTAGACAATACTTCAAACTAGGAAAAAATAATAACTTTACACTGAGACAATATTTTAAACTAAGGAAAAATTAGACATAACACATTGTTAGAGTTTTTTTAAACTATCTAGTTAGTTATAAATTTTAGAAAATTAGCAACAAATAAATATTTCATTAGATTGACAAAAGAAAATAATTAAATTTAAGTAAATTTTACACTTAGACAATACTTCAAACTAAGAAAAATAATAACTTTACACTTATACAATATTTTCAACTAAGGAAAATTAATAACTTATCACATTGTTAAAGTTTTTTGGAAAACAACACAACATTTTCAAAGCAGTGGAAATTGCATACCTGTAAAAAATTCAACTTAGTGGAATTTAATAGTGAAATTTTTAATCTCACTCAATTAAAAAATAAAACTTTATAAAATTTTCACCTTTTTTAAGATAAACAACTATTAAACATTTTGAATGTCTTAGACAAAGTAGGAATAAATTTGTTAAAATTCTATAAAACATGAAAAATTTCATAACTTTTAAAGGAAATTTTATTTATGGTGAAATAAACTCGAGGTATTTATTATATGTTACTTAAACTACAAGAGAATTGATTGAAAATGTGTTACTTTTAATCACTCACAAGATAAGACATGATATTAGGAATTATATATGGGGTTTTCCCCCACACATGACGTCACTGGTAACATATTTACTGATCAAGTCATAAAATTATAGTTTAAAGTAGGTTTTTGAGCACGAAGTTTAGATTTAAGATATTTGAGAAATATAAACTACAACTTTGATTACTTTTTGAAATTTCCCCCTACATAAGAAAAAGGACATAGGAAAATAAATTGAAAAGTCGTATTTGAATGGAATCGAATTATTATCCTTTCACTTAACAGCTGCATGCGTTGGCAATTACACCACAAAGGTTCTGATTGAATATATTGTGTTTCTTTTTTAAGGCTAAATTGATTTAATATTCAAGTTATTTCTTAATGTTACACTTAAAAACAATAAATTTAATTAGCATTCAAAAAGCAAACGATCACATTATTGTATAAATCAAATGTTTTAAAAGTCACGAGTTAAAATTTGAAATGACTTAGAGTTTAATTAGAATTTAGATGTGAACCTTTTAAAATGAAATAATAGTTTTTTTGTATCGCCCTCTATCGGTGGATAATAGAATTAAGAGATAATTAAAAGTTTTAACTTGAATTCGAACCCACAACCAAAATTATTTTTCGGTTTTATAATTTAGGGTAGGTTTAACTGAGCAAGCCATGATATAACAGTATTTATAGACGATTTAAGATATTCGATAAAGGAAATCATCTAAATTTCTAATTTAATTGAAGGGTTTACTGCTTAAAGTACTACAAAATGAGTACAACACGATGCATTGTTTTTTAATTAATTATATTTTTCGAAAGGTTAAATTGAATTATTGATAAACTTAGGATTTATGTTTAAAGTGAATAAATTTGATATGTTAGGTTCACTTAATAATAGAGGGTTGAATAAGTTATTTTTAATAAAAATAAAGTTTACTAAAAGTTTTTAAAGTTAAAAAAAATGTAAGTTACGTTAAAAAAGTTAACAAAAATATAGTTTTAAGAAATTTAAAGTTTACAAAAAGTTTGAAAATCTCTATGTTAATCACAATTAACTTTTTAATTTTAACTATTGAGAAACTATAATCTGTTTATCCTTGTAACCAACTCGTGCATATCAACTATCTGCACATGTGCAGTAAAATCATACACTTTTAAACTAACTTGAGTTCGATTTTAAATTATTTGCTAATTTTTATACAGCTCGATTACCTTTCAGAAACAAAACAGAATGAAATACTTACCAAAAAACACGTCAACGTCTTATACTTGCTTTCACTTAACTAATCTTTCTACATTAGCTTTGCTAGGGGGCGCTGCAATCGCCGCTAGAGGCGCTACTAGTTTCCGGTTTGTGACGTAGTTTCCGGTTTGCGATAAGAACAAGGTTAAAATAAAACCCACGTGCATTCAGTTGGTGTTGTTTACCTGTACCTTGTTATAAGCCGTTTGCCTTCTCTTGCTCACTTATCACTCGCTTTTCCAGACTTGTTTCTGTACTGCACGCCTGTTTTGCTGACTCATCTCTTGCTTTAACTGTTTGGACTTGCCTGATGTGAACTATCTCAGGTCTTTTGTCATAGCTTGAATGTACTTTATGTCGATCACTTTAATATAAAAGTTATGTCCCAACTTACTTAAACTTTAATAAAAATATTATTTATTTATAAATTACATGAAATTCTTATTTTTCTAACACATTTACTAAGTCACTTTCGTTCAAAAATATGGTAAAACCCGATTTTAAATCGAAGTTTAGGATAAATTCCCCAAATTTTGTAACATTTTAGCACTAATAAGAAATATTGTAAACAGCCTGTACATACAAGTTTTATAAAAATAATATTAAATTCCCCAAATTTTGTAACATTTTAGCACTAATAATAAATATTGTAAACGCCCTGTACATACAAGTTTTGTAAAAATAATATTACTTATAGCTAACTCGTTTAGTCCCATGATAAGAACCTTCAATATCGCTAAAATCAGTGTTAAACAAAAATGCAACCATAGGTTTAACCGTCTAATTACATGTCTTTACATATTATTTTAAAATGTAAAGCATTATAGCTGAACGAATAATATAAGAAAAGTTAGAATAGATCACATATTTTTGTTATTAAAAAAAAACTTATATGCAAACAAACTTTTTAAACTTAGTAAAATATTTTTAATTTATAAATTTAATTTAAAATACTTTAAAAATTCTTAAATATTCTTATTTAAAAATATTTTATTTTTAATTTAAATTTATAAATTAAAAATATTTTACTAAGTTTAAAAAGTTTGTTTGCATATAAGTTTTTTTTAATAACAAAAATATGTGATCTATTCTAACTTTTTCTTATATTATTCGTTCAGCTATAATGCTTTACATTTTAAAATAATATGTAAAGACATGTAATTAGACGGTTAAACCTATGGTTGCATTTTTGTTTAACACTGATTTTAGCGATATTGAAGGTTCTTATCATGGGACTAAACGAGTTAGCTATAAGTAATATTATTTTTACAAAACTTGTATGTACAGGGCGTTTACAATATTTATTATTAGTGCTAAAATGTTACAAAATTTGGGGAATTTAATATTATTTTTATAAAACTTGTATGTACAGGCTGTTTACAATATTTCTTATTAGTGCTAAAATGTTACAAAATTTGGGGAATTTATCCTAAACTTCGATTTAAAATCGGGTTTTACCATATTTTTGAACGAAAGTGACTTAGTAAATGTGTTAGAAAAATAAGAATTT
Source organism: Maratus michaelseni (assembly GCA_963931845.1). Taxonomy (NCBI): domain Eukaryota; kingdom Metazoa; phylum Arthropoda; class Arachnida; order Araneae; family Salticidae; genus Maratus; species Maratus michaelseni. The sequence continues at coordinate 157,342,555 of OZ007594.1, read as the reverse complement.
CATGTAATTTATAAATAAATAATATTTTTATTAAAGTTTAAGTAAGTTGGGACATAACTTTTATATTAAAGTGATCGACTTAAAGTACATTCAAGCTATGACAAAAGACCTGAGATAGTTCACATCAGGCATGTCCAAACAGTTAAAGCAAGAGATGAGTCAGCAAAACAGGCGTGCAGTACAGAAACAAGTCTGGACAAGCGAGTGATAAGTGAGCAAGAGAAGGCAAACGGCTTATAACAAGGTACAGGTAAACAACACCAACTGAATGCACGTGGGTTTTATTTTAACCTTGTTCTTATCGCAAACCGGAAACTACGTCACAAACCGGAAACTAGTAGCGCCTCTAGCGGCGATTGCAGCGCCCCCTAGCAAAGCTAATGTAGAAAGATTAGTTTAGTGAAACAAGTATAAGACCTTGACGTGTTTTTTGGTAAGTATTTCATTCTGTTTTGTTTCTGAAAGGTAATCGAGCTGTATAAAAATTAGCAAATAATTTAAAATCGAACTCAAGTTAGTTTAAAAGTGTATGTTTTTACTGCACATGTGCAGATAGTTGATATGCACGAGTTGGTTACAAGGATAAACAGATTATAGTTTCTCAATAGTTAAAATTAAAAAGTTAATTTTGATTAACATAGAGATTTTCAAACTTTTTGTAAACTTTAAATTTCTTAAAACTATATTTTTGTTAACTTTTTTAACGTAACTTACATTTTTTTTTTGTACTTTAAAACCTTTAGTAAACTTTATTTTTATTAAAAATAACTTATTCAACCCTCTATTATTAAGTGAACCTAACATATCAAATTTATTCACTTTAAACATAAATCCTAAGTTTATCAATAATTCAATTTAACCTTTCGAAAAATATAATTAATTAAAAAACTATGCATCGTGTTGTACTCATTTTGTAGTACTTTAAGCACTAAACCCTTCAATTAAATTAGAAATTTAGATGATTTCCTTTATCGAATATCTTAAATCGTCTATAAATACTGTTATATCATGGCTTGCTCAGTTAAACCTACCCTAAATTATAAAACCGAAAAATAATTTTGGTTGTGGGTTCGAATTCAAGTTAAAACTTTTAATTATCTCTTAATTCTATTACCCACCGATAGAGGGCGATACAAAAAAAACTATTATTTCATTTTAAAAGGTTCACATCTAAATTCTAATTAAACTCTAAGTCATTTCAAATTTTAACTCGTGACTTTTAAAACATTTGATTTATACAATAATGTGATCGTTTGCTTTTTGAATGCTAATTAAATTTATTGTTTTTAAGTGTAACATTAAGAAATAACTTGAATATTAAATCAATTTAGCCTTAAAAAAGAAACACAATATATTCAATCAGAACCTTTGTGGTGTAATTGCAACGCATTCAGCTGTTAAGTGAAAGGATAATAATTCGATTCCATTCAAATACGACTTTTCAATTTATTTTCCTATGTCCTTTTTCTTATGTAGGGGGAAATTTCAAAAAGTAATCAAAGTTGTAGTTTATATTTCTCAAATATCTTAAATCTAAACTTCGTACTCAAAAACCTACTTTAAACTATAATTTTATGACTTGATCAGTAAATATGTTACCAGTGACGTCATGTGTGGGGGAAAACCCCATATATAATTCCTAATATCATGTCTTATCTTGTGAGTGATTAAAAGTAACACATTTTCAATCAATTCTCTTGTAGTTTAAGTAACATATAATAAATACCTCGAGTTTATTTCACCATAAATAAAATTTCCTTTAAAAGTTATGAAATTTTTCATGTTTTATAGAATTTTAACAAATTTATTCCTACTTTGTCTAAGATAAAGTTTTATTTTTTTAATTGAGTGAGATTAAAAATTTCACTATTAAATTCCACTAAGTTGAATTTTTTACAGGTATGCAATTTCCACTGCTTTGAAAATGTTGTGTTGTTTTCCAAAAAACTTTAACAATGTGATAAGTTATTAATTTTCCTTAGTTAAAAATATTGTATAAGTGTAAAGTTATTATTTTTCTTAGTTTGAAGTATTGTCTAAGTGTAAAATTTACTTAAATTTAATTATTTTCTTTTGTCAATCTAATGAAATATTTATTTGTTGCTAATTTTCTAAAATTTATAACTAACTAGATAGTTTAAAAAAACTCTAACAATGTGTTATGTCTAATTTTTCCTTAGTTTAAAATATTGTCTCAGTGTAAAGTTATTATTTTTTCCTAGTTTGAAGTATTGTCTAAGTGTAAAGTTTACCAAAATTTAATTTTTTTCATTTATCGAAATGTTTATTTTTTAAAATTTGTTACTTTATGTTAAATTTTCTAAAATTTTTAACCAACTATATATTTTTCCAAAACCTCTAACAATGTGTTAAGTCTATTTTTGTTAGATTAAAATATTGTCTCAGTGTAAAGTTATTATTTTTCTATCTTCCATGTTCCGATATAAAGGTGATAATCCCAAGTTTCCAATATACAAGTGAAAATACATTAAAATATTTAAATGTTGTAGAAAAATGGGTGATATCTGAAATTTAATAGTTCAAACAGCTTCCGGGTAAAAATCGTCTACACGTGTTAAAAATGGCAATCATTTTCCCAACAGACAGTTCGACACAGGTAAAAATGAGTCACTCAAACATGCATATAGCAAGCTGATAACAAATTTAGATTGGAAACGTAGATAGACTATCTTGAAAAAATTTTAGGTGAGTCAATTTTTATTATAAAACTCTTATCTCATGTTAAAATCTTTTTTTAAATTAACATTTTGTCTAAGTCATTCAAAATACACAACATCAGTTTTAACAGTGTGGTTTAAAAAAAAACACTTTTTTCGCAATCAAACTATTTTACTCATCATTTAAAATAACACACATCAAATAATTCTGTCATATTAAGATGTATACAATTCTAATTTCAAAATTTTTGTAATGTCCAATAAGTCACTCGTTCAGTGAAATCTTAAAATCAGTTAAACAACTTGAAAAAGGTATTCTATACATGCACGTTTTGATCTGTTAATTCCACTTCACATATTTCGCATATCATTTTGTCTTTTAATTCACTATAAGTTCGAACTAATCTATAAGCTTCACTATCAGTTCAAATAACAAATCTTTCAAACAGGGTGATTTCGCAATGTTAGGTAAAGCTTTATGAAATGTATCACAATGTTGTAAAAAATCAGATTCACAATTAAATATTTCACAACACTTTGTACATGAATGTTGTTTTGCTAAGTTGTGAGTTTTCTTATCTTTCAATAAGTCTGTCTTTCTTGAAAACAATTCGTTGCAATCACTACACTTGAATTGTTTGGGCGATTTGTGAATCTTTTGCGAAAAAACTTCACCACACACCTCACAGCGAAAACACTTTTCCTTTAGATGATTTTTCATAAAAAACACTAAGTGAACTTTTCGAGAAAATGTTTTGTTACACGACTTGCAGAAATAGGGTACCTTTTTAATTGCTTTAGGTGACATGGCTTTATCCGCTATACAAGATTGCATCGCGCGTTCCATATCAACTTTAATACTTAGACGAAAATCACAACCTTTTACATCAATCACAAAGTATTGTATAGCATTAAACACTTTGTTCGTAAAATAACATTCTCATGTAGGGGGTGCTTGTTTCAAAATACTAGCATTTTATTGGTTAAAAAAAGTCACATGTAAAAAGTTTCTTTTCTTTTTTTCGATAAAGTTTATAAAACTTAGAAATGTATTAAAAAAAAGTTTTAAAATCGTAACGTATTTTCCTTAAAGCACTCTCCTTTTCTAACATTCCTAATTAATTTTTTTAAAATATTGTATACAATTTCCATTATTTAAATATTGTGCAAAAGTAAAATTTGAATGTTCTGTCAATACTATTTTCAAATTCGAAATAAAATTAATTAAATCAGCAAAATTTATAATTGGACACTTTATATAAATAAAGTAATGTTATCTCTTAAACAAATTTCCTGTTTAAACATATGCATAACGAATCGCGTTTATCAATACCTTATGTGATATTATCTTATCTTGCATCCTACGAAAAGATTTATTCTGTAATACCATGTAAAATGGTCTTAAATAATTTCCTGATTAAACATATGCATAACGAATCATGTTTATCATTATCTTATTTTGCCTTCTATATGAAAAGATTTCCTCTGTGAACACATGACAACAGAAAAGTTGTAGAATTCCAATGGTCTTAATCGCATGTCTATTACTGTGAATGTTGTTATGTTAAAATGCAGCAAAATAATAATGTGTGAGTAGTTTATATTTCTTTAATAATAATAAAAAATATGTATTTTATTTAAAGTGACCTATTAAAAATTAATTTAAAGTTAGTGTCATCTACCCAATGCTTAAAAAATTAAAATTCTGTTAGTTATTTTTCAAAAGCAAAAATCTTTCGACTGCTTTTAAAATGTTGTATTGATTTTTCAAATAAAATCACTTAAGTATCATACTTTTAACTAAAATAGGTTAATAATTCAAATATGTGACGTTAAAAAAACTAGATGTCGTTCTCTTTTTTTTAAATGTTGGTTGTATTAAGTAAAATAGGGTTAAAATTTATTATAATTGTATAACTCTAAACAAAATACCTGCTCTCAAGTTAAATTATTGCTAAATTCTTGTTAAAAATTGTTCATATGAACAGGAAAAAATCTTTAAATTTGTTTTGTGTGTTGTATATATCATATTGCATGTTTTTATATCTAATATTTTACATGTCAAAACACTTATTAACTGAATGTAACGATTATGTCTTGTATGTTGTAACTGGTTAGTTAAATATAGGGTTTATTATCTACGTTAGGGATAAGTGTCTCTATGTAGGTCTTTCTAAGGGATCCTAACTCGTATTGACACAAGGTTCGAATTTAAAAGAATTTGTATCTCTGTTTTTTCAAACTTAAAAAAAAATATATTTCTTTTACAGGTATTATTTTTCTTTCACATATATTATTTTTTCCTTTTGTAGGTATTATTTTTCTTTTACAGATATTATTTTTTCCTTTTGTAAGTATTATTTTTCTTTTACAGGTATACTAGTGTGTTGTAAATGGTTAGTTAAATATAGGGTTTATTATCTACGTTAGGGATAAGTGTCTCTATGTAGGTCTTTCTAAGGGATCCTAACTGGTATTAACACAAGGTTCGAATTAAAAAAAATTTGTATCTCTGTTTTTTCAAACTTAAAAAAAATATTTCTTTTACAGGTATTATTTTTTATTTTATAGGTATTATTTTTCTTTCACAGATATTATTTTTTCCTTTTGTAGGTATTATTTTTCTTTTACAGATATTATTTTTTTCCTTTTGTAAGTATTATTTTTCTTTTACAGGTATACTAGTGTGTTGTAACTGGTTAGTTAAATATAGGGTTTATTATCTACGTTAGGGATAAGTGTCTTCATGTAGGTCTTTCTAAGGGATCCTAACTCGTAAGTTTAAACAAAATTCCGAACGGTTAGGTCGACGAGTGCGAAAGGTAAACGTCTACCAGCTATTTTCGTGTTAGATTTTTATAAAACAAAGTAATCGTATTACTTTCATTTACATGACTATCAACAATTTTCATTTTAAATCTTTAAAAATTTAGCCATTACATCTATTTCAATCTCATTTCAGTTAAAACTTAAAGAATAATTTTTTACATGAAACTTTTATAAAGTCAAAAATAATGGGTTCGAAGAAAATTCCGAACAGTTAGGTCGACGAACACGAAACGTATGATTTCTTTTTCGATAAATAAACTTTTAGAAAAATGCTGTCAAAGTAGATCATCTCCTTTTATTTAACACAACCCTCAGTGGATTTTCATTTTAACTCTCTAAAAATTTAGCCTTCACATCTATTTTAATCTCATTCTTAATTTAAGTTAATGTTTAAAGAAGGGAAAAAAAATTCTTTTACAGGTGAATTATAAGTAAATTTCATGTTAAACTCTAAACAGTTAGGTCGCCGAGTGCGAAAGGTAGCAGATACATATTTCTTTTACAGGCATTATTTTTTATAGCAGGGTTCCTACCCCTCAACTCCACTAGCACTGATGACATTATGTTACTAAAAATTTAGCCCTCACATCTATTTTAATCTCATTCACATTTAAGTTAAAGTTTAAAGGGGGGGGAAGTTGTACATTCTGTTGCTTTAAAGAATTATAGCAGGCTTCCTACCCCTCAACTCTACTAGCACTGTTGACATTCTGTTACTTTAACATTTCCCACCAACCATAAGAAACTTTTATGAAAAAAAAAATTGTATATTCTATTAATATTATTATTTTTACAGCAGGGTTCCTACCCCTCAACTCTACTCGAAAAGGTTACACATATTATTTACAAAAAATGACGTGCATTTTGTTCAATCTCAGTTCACCTATAGGTCGGTCCAATCCTTTCATCTCCCTTTATTTTCCTGCAAAAAAATTAAGCCCCCCTAAAAATAAGCCCTCCCCTACCTAGAAGACCCCCTAAAAATAAGAAAATTTCAAAAAGTACTCCAGGTTGTAGTTTATATTTCTTAAATATCTTACATCTAAACTTCGTATTTAAAAAAAAATTCCCTAACAAGAAAGAATCTGATTAAAACCCTTTATTTTTCACAAAAAAAATTAAGCCCCCTAAAAATAAGCCCTCCCCTCTCTCCCTTATCGGTTAAAAAAAATTAAGCCCTCCCCTACTTCACTTCCTCTCTTATCTTCCAACACTTCCGGTTCACTTCCTGTCTTATCTTCTTTCACTTCCTGTCTTATCTTCCATCACTTCCGCTTCCACTGCCAGGCTCACTTCCGGTACCCACCTCCACCGCTTAGCGCTTAGCCTGCTGACGCCTAACTCTTGTTCTTCTACTACTGACTGTCACTGAAGATCCACTTGCACAATCCTGTGGCAAACTATGTTGCACAGGGATTTCAGTAATATGAAGCGTGCACTTTCTTAAATGATCCGCATGTACAAAACGCACTTGGCCATTTATATGTACCAAATAGGTACTTTCACTAATTTTCTTCGTTATTGTACCAGGAAACCATTTAATTTCCTTGTTTCGAGTAGATTTCACAAGAACCTCTTCTTTAACATTAAAATATCTTTCACTGACCGTTGAACGAGATCTTTGATACTCTTGGTAGCTCTTTTCTTGCATAATGTGATCACTTCTGAGCTTTGTAATCTTGGTCTGTGGTGTAAATTTGAAGATGAGCTCAGCAGGAGTCTTCAATGTGACTGAAGAAGGCGTATTTCGATAAGCAAATTGTATGCAGTCTAGTCTATGTTGAAAGCCATCATAAACCTTATTAGAAAACTTGTGTTTTTTTTAACATGTTCTTAATGACATTAACAGATTTTTCCGCAGCTCCATTTGAATTTGGATGATATGGGGGTGAATTTCTCAAGACAATACCATTTGACCTAAAAAATTTTACATATTCATCAGATTTAAATTGTTTTGCATTATCAGATACAGCCTCACTTGGTAAACCGAAGGTAGCAAAAATCTGTCGAAGCTTTTTTATTGTAGACTGAGAATCTGTGTTAGCAACAAGTGCAACTTCAATCCACTTTGAATATGAATCTTTAACAATTAAGAGATTGTGATTTTATATTCTGCATAATCAATGTGGATCCTTTCAAATGGTTTGCCTGTTAAAGGCCAGTTATTATATGGAACTTTAGGTGCACTTGCCCTTGTTAATTGGCATGGGGCACATTTGTTTACATATGACTCAATCTCTTTATCTATTTTTGGAAACCAAAAGTATCCCCTAGCAAGATGTTTCATTCGCACTATTCCAGGATGTTCAGTATGTAAAAGTTGAAGAACCTTTTCTCTTAAGCACTTTGGGATTACTAATCTATTTGCTCTTAGTAAACAATTATTTTCAATGCTCAGTTCATCTCTAATTTTGTAATATTCTTGTAAAGAATCTGCAACAACTTGTGGCCAACCAAATTTGGTATAATTTATTGCTTTACTGACATCACAATCAACTGCACTAGCCTTTTGAATATCTTTGGTAGTCAGGTCCTCAAATTCTTCAAAATAACATACAAATTCATGAGCACGTTTGTCAACTGGTTCACTATCTTTACAGGGGAGACGAGAAAGAGCATCTGCTAGCAAAAGATCTTTGCCCTTTTTGTACTTCATAATGTAGTCATAGCTGGATAAAATTAATGCCCATCTTTGCATCCTTCAATTTGCCATTTCCGGAACGGCTTTATCATGCCCTAGCAAAGTCAACAAGGGCTTTGCATCTGTTTCAATGACAAATTTTGTGCCTTGTAAATACTTGTTGAAACGTTTAATGCCAAAAATGATAGCCAAAGCTTCTTTATGTACATGAGCATAGTTTCTTTCTGCCTTGTTAAGAGTTTTTGATGCAAAAAATATTGGTCTTAATAGACCAGGTGAAGACTCATGGCATAAAACTGCTCCCAGACCATACTCAGATGCATCACACTGTAAAACAATGGGCTTTGTTATGTCACCAAAACATTATGTTTATCTAGTAATGTCTTGCTTTTTTTAAATGAATCAATACATTCCTGATGAAATCCCACTTTATGTCCTTTTCTAACAAATTCTATAAAGGTTTCAGCTTTGAAGATAAATTTGGCATAAAATGTTGATAATATCCAAGAAGCCCTAGATAACTTTTTAACTCAGTAACATTACTAGGTATTTGTGTATTTGAAATGTCATTACATTTCTCTCTAAGTGGATGAATACCTTCAGGATCTTTCACATGACCCAAAACTTTAATTGTATCCTTGAAAAATTCACACTTGTGGACATTCACTTTCACATTGTAAGAATGTAGTTTTTGCAGCACCAGTTCTGTTCTGTGTTTGCATTCTTCCTTCGTTTTTGCACGTATAAATAAATCATCAATGTAGCAATCAGTAAATGAAAAGTCCTTTAGAATGTCATCATCCTCAAATTTGTCTTTAGACATAATTGAATGAGCACTGCCTGAATCTACTTGCATGTCAACTGGTGTACTACCTATTAATATATTAACTAGGTAAGGCTTGGGAACTTCATCTGCAACAGCTGCACATATTGAAATTGTGTTTATGTACATTTAATCAAATGCTTCATCCACAAAGTTTGTTGTAGAAGTTTTGCAAACACTGGCTATGTGCCCTTGGCAATTACACTTATAACAAGTAGCATTTTTAAAAGAACATTCATCTCGGTGCCTTTTTCCACAATGTTTACAATTTTTGTTGTTCTTGTTCATTTGGTGTTTATTTTCAAACTTACTTGTATATCCGCGATTTCTCTCCTTACTTTGAAAACTGTTATTTTGAACAGGAGCTCTTTTTTTGAACGTTTTATTAGCACCCGAAATTTCGAGAACATTATCCTCTCTAACCTTAAAAAATTTTGCTTCTTTACTGGCCGTTTCCATTGCAAGAGAAATCTCAGATGCTCTATTAAAGTCAAGGTTGCTTTCACTTAACAATCTGTTCTGAATTTGCTGGTCTGCCAAACCACAAACAAGTTTATCTCGGATTGCATCATCCAGAAATTGTCCAAAAGAACACTTACTTGCTGCCTCTTTGATTCTTACAATAAAAGTTGCAACATCCTCTGCATTTTGCTTTAAATTGTAAAATCGAAATCTTTGCATTATTACTGATGTCTGTGGGGAGAAATGGCCGTTTAATACTTTGATGATCTCACTATAAGGAATGTCTTTTAAACTTTTAGGTTGAACGAGGTTTCGTAATGTGGAAAACACTTTTTTTCCAACACATGTCAATAAAGTGGCTCGTTTGTCAGCATCTTTTTTAATTCTGTTCGCTTCAAAGTAAAATTCAATTTGAAGCAGATATTCTTCGAAACAGTCATTTTCATCATAGGCTGGCATTCTGCCAGTCTGAGGATGATACTTGTCATTTTCATCTTCAGACTCCGACATTATCAAACACACGTGGAATCTTCGTAAGTCAAGAAACGAAGTTTTAGAACATGGAACTTTTCATTTGATCTAGCCGGAAACGTACTTCACGCTCGTCGCCAATGAACTATATTAAAACATTAAAATTCACTAAATTAATAGTAACTATTGAACACTCAAGAGATCACACAACATACATCATCCAAGCATGTTTATTAACTGGATTTCACTACCATTGCCAAAAGTCAGAGTTAAATTTAAAGTAAATATATGTTGCCATAGAAAACTTACAAATATTGAAATATGCTTAAATTAAATATTACATAACATTGCCTAATTTTAATGCCTAATTTTAAATCCTCAAATTTGTCTTTAGACATAATTGAATGAGCACTGCCTGAATCTACTTGCATGTCAACTGGTGTACTACCTATTAATATATTAACTAGGTAAGGCTTGGGAACTTCATCTGCAACAGCTGCACATATTGAAATTGTGTTTATGTACATTTCATCAAAGGACTTTACCCGAGGCTAACGAAAAAGACAGGCTACCGCGGTGCATTCCACTTATCTTTTTTTACAGACCGCTAGAGTGACGTGATGCTCTTTTCGTACACCTTCATTGGTGCATTCGAGCATCACGTGACTCCGGCGGTCTGTAAAAAAAGATACGCGAAAAGAACCGCGGTAGCCTTACTTTTTCGTTAGCCTTGACTTTACCCATGTGACGTCAGCCGCGGGTATTCAGAAGAAAAACACCAATAGGCGTGCAGAACATTTTAACACTGCTTCCCCTTCATCCAATAAACAGTATTTTTCGGAGGGTAGATACCCGCTGCGGCATGGGTGTTGCCATTCGTGGGTAAAGTCCAATGCTTCATCCACAAAGTTCCTAATTTATAATTCGCGATAATAGGGCGATCGCAGCGACATCTGCTAGCTCTTTAAATCTTCTTGAAAGTGTAATTCACATATAACTGAATTTGTTGTCAGTTCTTTATCAAACCGGGAAATTAATCTTTTCAACTCTTCTAGCAGAGATTCATCCTTTGGCACGCTAAATAGGGATAGTTTGCTGTTCTTGAATCGAGTATTGCAGCCGGGCACAAAACAATGCGTATCACATTTTTTAGCCATAATCACTATCTTTCATAATTTAAAACTCATGAAAATCACTATCTAAGTCAGAGGAAAGAGGTTATAATTTAAGCATTTAAAATACTTACCTCCGGTTTCAATTTTATTCTTATAGGGCAGTTGCAATCAGCTGATCAGCCATTGTATTCACTTGGAGGTAAGGGTAATTCCACCAATCAGAACTGCCTATTTGTACTGTTTACCTCCAAGGTGACGTCAATTGCAACTGCCCTATATAATTTTTACGTTGAAAAGGGCTAGCGGATATAAGGAAAGGGCATGTTTACAAACAAACAGTCCACACAGAACAACACAATCAAGCAAAGAACTTGAATGCCGGTGTGCATATTAGTTATCTGATAAACGTCACATAGAGTGGATCATTTTTACACTGTGAATGGTGCAAAGCGGCGCACCCCCCGTTTTGCACCAATATCGTGTAAAAATGATCCACTCCACGTGACGTTTTAAACGTCATGCACCGGTCGTGTATAACCCAGGTCGCGGTGGAGCCCTGGTAATGCTTTAAAAAGTGCTAAAAATGGTAGCGAATAAATGTGCAACGATGCAGTGCGATAATAGGGCGATCGCGGCGACATCTGCTAGCTCTTTAAATCTTCTTGAAAGTGTAATTCACATATAACTGAATTTGTTGTCAGTTCTTTATCAGACCGGGAAATTAATCTTTTCAGCTCTTCTAGCAGAGATTCATCCTTTGGCACGCTAAATAGGGATAGTTTGCTGTTCTTGAATCGAGTATTGCAGCCGGGCACAAAACAATGCGTATCACATTTTTTAGCCATAATCACTATCTTTCATAATTTAAAACTCATGAAAATCACTATCTAAGTCAGAGGAAAGAGGTTATAATTTAAGCATTTAAAATACTTACCTCCGGCTTCAATTTTATTCTTATAGGGCAGTTGCAATCAGCTGATCAGCCATGGACCTTACCCACGAGTGGCAACAACCCCACCTCTGAGGGTAATTTCCTTCGGAAAAAGACTGTTTATTGGACGAAGGGGAAGCTGTATTAAATTGTTCTTATTTGTGTTTTTTTCTCTTTACCCACAGATGACGTGATATGGGTAAAGTCCATTGTATTCACTTGGAGGTAAGGGTAATTCCACCAATCAGAACTGCCTATTTGTACTGTTACCTCCAAGGTGACGTCAATTGCAACTGCCCTATATAATTTTTACGTTGAAAAGGGCTAGCGAATATAAGGAAAGGGCATGTTTACAAACAAACAGTTCCATCAACCAATCTACCACTTCATTTTTGTCGTAGCTATAATTGCAGGAATCGTCATGGCGACGTAGACCAATCATATTATAGACCAGTTTAATGTAGACCAATCAAATTTCCCCATTTCATGTGTACAGTAGGAGTCATAAAGAACAAACAGGTTTTTCTTGCTAACCAGCCGTAATTGAACCAACAGTGATGTCAGCTGCCCTTTTCTTATCTCTGCGATCGACATCTTAATCGTTCAGCATCTTTGTACATTTATCGGATTCAATTTTTTAGTACTATTTTCTAGCCGGTTTCCGCACTATTTATTCTAGGCGCTGTAATACGTCAGCGAAGTGATGACGTCACTGTAATGGCTGCTGGAGACAAGAAGTTTCGGTTTCCCGTTGAGCGTTAATGTTAGCAAAAAATAAAGTCGTGTTAACAGTATTAATAATTTTTTTTTAAGAAATTTCTGTTACAGTTTTGCTAAATCTGAGGTAAGGCATTCATATGAATTCAACAAACTTCTGATTAAGTGCGTCATTTTTTTTTTTAATTCATCAAAAAAGATAAGCCTTCATGCTGAGCATCAATGGCCGATGTTTTGAATACTTGAATGTAATTTAAAAATGTTTTTAAGGTTTTAATTTCGTTTAGTTGATATTTATATTACTCAGGCGTACTCTATGTTAAGTTTCATCTGAGTTGAAATGTGTTTCTGCTGTTTTTTTTTTTTTTTTTTCTAACAGCTAGAGCACTAATGATAATTTTATCAAATGATTCTTCATAGTTATTGGATTATATTTTTTCGTGCGGCCAGGAAGACTGCCTATCTTTATAAAATTTTATTAAATACTAGGAAAGTAAACAACTGAATATATACATTTTCGGCAATCAAGTAAAATAATTAAGAAAAAAACAACACAACATGAAAACGACTGAAAAATACATTTAAACTGCAGGAATATCAAGCAAAATATATTAAAATATCACACTTGCTTTACGATTCAGCAGAGAAATTTATGTAAATAATACACCAAATGAAGAAAAAAAAAGAAAAAAAAACCCAGCAGAAACACAATTGAACTCAGATGAAACTTAACATAGAGTACGCCTGAGTAATAGAAATATCAGCTAAAAGAAATTAAAACCTTAAAAACATTTTTAAATTACATTCAAATATTCAAAACATCGGTCATTGATGCTCTGCATGAAGGCTTATCTTTTTTGAGGAATTAAAAAAAAATCACGCACTTAATCAGAAGTTTGTTGCATTCATATGAATGCCTTACCTCAGATTTAGCAAATCTGTAACAGAAATTTCTTTAAAAAATTTATTAATACTGTTAACACGACTTTATTTTTTGCTAACATTAACGCTCAAGGGGAAACCGAAACTTCTTGTCTCCAGCAGCCATTACAGAGACGTCATCACTTCGCTGGCGTATTGATGCTCTCCATGAAGGTTTATCTTTCTTTTGATGAATTAAAAAAAATGACGCACTTAATCAGAAGTTTGTTGAATGCATATGAATGCCTTACCTAAGATTTAGCAAAACTGTAACAGAAATTTCTTTAAAAAAATTATTAATACTGTTAACACGACTTTATTTTTTGCCTACATTAACGTTTAATGGGAAACCGAAACTTGTCTCCAGCAGCCATTACAGTGACGTCACACTTCGCTGGCGTATAGAGGCACATGTCACCACACTTTTGTGTATACAAGCACTCTACGATCTGCTTATGTAACTACCTTCAAAACACTTTGGCAAAAGAAACTTTTCAAAATAAATAAAATAATCTATGCATTTTAACCAAAGGCTAAATGTTTGAGTACAAAGACAAAAAAATTGGGATTGTTGCCAGAACATGGTGGCGTTGTAACACCTTGTATCACGTGGCTGAAATGTAGAGAACGTGTGATACATGCTTAGATTAGGATTAGGAGTTTTTGGTTTAAACTCACATTACAAAATTTGGCGATGCTCGTCTGGACGATTTTGCTAAGACGAGTTGGATTAGTGAGCAAAAATTAGCATTGTGAGATAAAAACTGGCTCACCCATTGCACTAGAGATGGACATTATTTAACGTATTAGGATAAATAACAATGTTATTGCTTTATAGTTAATTATTTTATAACATATTACCGGAAAGTCCCTGATAAATTTGGAATGTATTACCTGCAAATTATTAAGAAAAAAAACCTTGAAAAACAGTATTTTAGAAATACATATTCAAATTATAATAATATTCAAATTTACGAAATTTGTTTTCTATCTTAATGAAAAAGAAGCTTTTAAAATGTACTTTCAAATAAAAAAAAAGTCTTATTTTGAACGCTTATGAAAGTGTGAAAACGAAAGTGAAAAATAAAATCATGATTAACCAACCAAAGCCAGAGTCAAAAATCTATCCTTCCAAATCATAAATGGCTAGCAAATGCTGTCAGGGACCTTAGAAACTGAGAAGCTCGACTTACGAGCAACTAATCAAAGTCCGTTAGCGGTAAAGCTTATTGTGACATTGGCGAAAACATCTGCTTAATCGCTTAATGCTTACTTTATATTTCTCAGAAGTCTTCAAGTGTTGCAGTTTCAAAGAACTGTATATAACTTGAGAGTTATTTTATTGCAAGTAATCGTTATTATTGATTTTAAACATATAACTGCTTTCGTTCAATACGAATAAAAGAGTCATTTTAACACTTCTAACTGAAATAACTTTAAAAAAAATTGAAATTTGTTGTGGGGAGGCATACAATTGCTTGTAATCATTTTTGTTGCTTCAGTCTAGTTGCTTTTCTTATCGTTTACCAATGGCTAATTTCTAAACTCTAATACCAATAGCTAAATAATTACCAATAGCTAATTTTCTAAGTTTCAGATTAGAGGTATAGTTCTAATTCCAAAAATGCCTCAAATTTTGTTTTGCATCATATAAAAATCAATTTACGGTAAAATTACTTTTTAAATTGTTAAGAAAGTAAACTTTTATACAATACCTGTGTCCTATAAGTTTTATTTTTTTATTTAGAAATAGTTTATCCATCTTCTAACTAGTAAAATAGTAAAAATTTATTCTTCTATCACCAAAACTCACCGAGTTATGATACTTAACCCCTTGGGGACGAGCGACACGTATACGTGACGCATAAGATGCTCAGAATCCTCGATTATTCCCACCAGTTATTTTTTATTGTAAACTTTGCCTCAATAAATCTTAGCATTTTTGCGATTCAATTGCACGAAAATTTCTGTTTTAAAAAACCAGTGGTAAAAGATTAAAAATTCTGTAAAGGACGCTCGTCGCGAAGGGGTTAAAGTTTTATGAATCCCAGTCACTAAAAATTGAAAGTCCAGTTTTTAGAGCCAGAAAACGCTGAAAATGCATGCGATTTAAAGTATCATAACTAGGTAAATTTTTGTAGCGCAAAAATTGTGTTTTAATCTTGTAAACTGATTTTAATGATGTGGATTCATTTAAGCGGAAAACCTTGTCTATACTACGTCCGAAAATTATTTTAAACATTCTATTTAAAGGCCTGTTACTTAAACGTCCGTTGCCGCCACACATAGCGATTAGTTATACGTTACAAAATTAACAGGTTGTTGGAACCTGTTACCTATGCAACATTGGAACAATGCAGCCTGTGACTTAAATGAAAGTTCTTGAACAACTTAGCAATACGCCAGCGAAGTGTGACGTCACTGTAATGGCTGCTGGAGACAAGAAGTTTCGGTTTCCCATTGAACGTTAATGTAAGCAAAAAATAAAGTCGTGTTAACAGTATTAAGAAATTTTTTAAAGAAATTTCTGTTACAGTTTCGCTAAATATTAGGTAAGGCATCCATATGCATTCAACAAACTTCTGATTAAGTGCATCATTTTTTTTTAATTCATCAAAAAAAGGATAAACCTTCATGGAGAGCATCAATGGCTGATGTTTTGAATATTTGAATGTAATTTAAAAATGTTTTTAAGGTTTTAATTTCTTTTAGTTCACTCAGGCGTACTCTATGTTAAGTTTCATATGAGTTGAAATGTGTTTCTGCTGTTTTTTTTTTTTTTTTTTTTTCAAACAGCTAGAGCACTAATGATAATTTTATCAAATGATTCTTCATAGTTACTGGATTATATTTTTTTGTGCGGTCATGCAGGAAGACTGACTATCTTTATAAAATTTTATTAAATACTAGGAAAGTAAACAACTGAATATAGACATTTTCGGTAATCAAGTAAAATAATTAAGAAAAAACAACACAAACAACATGAAAACGACTGAAAAATACATTTAAACTGCAGGAATATCAAGCAAAATATATTAAAACATCACTCTTGCTTTACGATTCAGCAGAGAAATTTATGTAAATAATACACCAAATGAAGAAAAAAAAACCCAGCAGAAACACAATTGAACTCAGATGAAACTTAACATAGAGTACGCCTGAGTAATAGAAATATCAACTAAAAGAAATTAAAACCTTAAAAACATTTTAAAATTACATTCCAATATTCAAAACATCGGTCATTGATGCTTTGCATGAAGGCTTATCTTTTTTGATGAATTTTAAAAAAATGACGCACTTAATCAGAAGTTTGTTGAATTCATATGAATGCCTTACCTCAGATTTAGCAAAACTGTAACAGAAATTTCTTTAAAAAATTTATTAATACTGTTAACACGACTTTATTTTTGCTAACAATAATGCTCAACGGGAAACCGAAACTTTTTGTCTCCAGCAGCCATTACAGTGACGTCATCACTTCGCTGGCGTATGTACGGGTAAGTCAAGCCTTGTTCCGGGTAGCCCGCTTCAAAAACGTTAGTTAAGTTACTTAAATGGTATAGTCTGAACGGGATATTTATTTCGGGGATGTAGGGACGGGAAATAGGGTTACATTTGGGTAGAGGTAAGTAACTTAAATTCTCTAGTCTGAATGATGTATTTTAAAGCTCGCCAAGTTTTGTTCAAATTTCTCAAGACCAGTCTCATCACTCTTTAATAAAGGCACTCTAGTAAAAATTATTTTGATTTCCCTAGCAATATCGCTTGTTGTCTGCAAATATTTACAAATTAAGTGAATGTTCTAAAAAAGTGTTAATCACCTAATATTTTATAATACCTAATTTTTTTTATAAAACTAGAAAGATGACCTGAAAATTCACTGGTCCCGTTCCAAGCCGTTCCTTTCCAGTCTGTTGTAGCTTGTATTTGTCTGCGACTTGACGCATGCGTGGATTGTTTCATTACCAGAATGTGTGCTACAATCTACGGATTAAATCGTCTTTGGTAAGTTCTTTCTATTTTTTCTTGTTATTTTATATTTATGCTTTATTAGTGTTCAAAGTGTTATTTATTTATTGCCTTTTATGTTTATGTATTACGTGAAGCTTGTTATGTAACGTTTATTAATTTTTAAAACAAAAAAAGCTACTTTAACTTCTACTCTCTGATGTTGGTTGTGCCATTTTGCAGTTTGCACTATGTCGGATTCCAGTGTTAAGACTTCATCCCAAAAATCAAATAATACTGGATCAAACGAAACCAATTCAGCCTTCGCGGATGCTGTACTGCGAGCTCGCCAGGTAAATATTACATAATTTGATTAAGGGCGAACTATAAGATTTTTTCTGTTAAACAGGTGGTTTTTATTGTGTAGTATCCTTTGTCTTCACCTTCCCGCGTGTGAACGGCTATTCTTAATTTTATTACCTTGAGATTACATTTTCAAAAATCCTTTGATTATTACTTTGTTTGTTGTAATTCCGATCTTGTTTATTTATTCTCTTTTATATATCGGTAACATTTGTTATTTTAATCATTTTGCATAAACGAAGATGTAACAAATTGTTTAATTTCGAAAGGTCATTATAGTTTATATTCTTTCCAATGAGTATTTTAATCGGTTAAATTTAGGTAAACAATTAAAATTGCTTTATTTTTTTATTTTTTTGTTTTTCTTTTCCTTTTAGCGTCTGCTGACGCTATCGGACAGATCACATTTTCTTTTCTAACATGAAATTTGCTGCATCCGATTGCTATTTCTTTCACCACTTTAAGTCAACTTTATTTTCTGTATCGCAGCTTTCTCTGAAACAATTATGTATATATATTTCTTTTGTTGTGTAAAATTTCAAATTTTATCAGAGAAAGTTAGTATTTTATTTGCTTCCTTTACTTCCTTCGATAAGAGTTTTATAGATTTTAAACATCGTGTGCTTGGAGAGGTGGAGGGGCAGTGTTGCTACATTGGTGAGAGAAGATATTGCCAAACATGTTATAAATTACGTCTAATATAGCCAAATTTTATTTGAAAATCGTCAGATTTTGCGAAATTGTACTTTATCATTGTTAGTACCGTACCAGTTTCTTTAACTAATGCATTAAAATCTTTCAAAATAGAAGTATAATTAATACAAAAATTGTTTTACCAAAAAAAATAAATATATATATAGGGTAGATGTGCCAGTAATGGACTGCCTTCAACGTTTTTGGTTTATAAAAAAATAACCAATAAAAATTCAGCTTTTTTTTATTTCATTAATATGCTTTCTTTAAATTCTAGTTTTAAATACAATCATAATATCAATTATCTGTTACTTTTTGTGGGGTGTCCATTACTGGAATTTAGGGTGTTTTCATTTATTTCTGTTATTTACAATTAAATTTCGATTCACATTGGGAAATGTGACTATGAGCATGGTTAAATATTGTTGGTATATTAATATAATATTAAAAAATGTGGAATATAACAATTATAACTATTAATTAAAAAATAGCTTTTAAAATTCCTTAAGGGTGTCCATTACTGGTACATCTACCCTAGTACAATTTATGGCATTGTGTAGTTGCTCAGACAAAAACCTATCAAAAACAGAACTTTACAGTCTCTTCTAATTCTGTTTTTGCAATTTTTAATATATCATTTTATGACTAGGCTGAATCTAGGATTCGTAACTAAAGGCAGCAGGTAGTGGTTCCTGAACCCAGTACTTAATTACAATACCATATTCTAAAAAAAAAAAAAAATACTTAATAAAAAATACTTAATAAAAATAAAATGTAGAAAATTATTTTCTTATTGCGAATGAGGGACATGTATATATTGTGCTGTCGTCTAAAAAACCCCATTTTTAAAATTTTTCTCTGTATGAAGTCTAATAAAAAATTAAACGTGGCTAAATTTTTACAGCTTGTTCTAAGTTTTTAATATTGAGCATTTATCACTTTATTACAAAATAGCAGCCAATTAAGCGGGAATTTGAAAAAAAAAAAAAAAAAAAAAACACTTTTTCAAAAAATAACCAGGGCTTGCATTTCCCCTAAAATTCCTAAATTTCCTAACTATTTTATCCCCTAAAATTCTCCTAAAATTTTCTTCTTGTTCCTAAAAATTTGAAATAGCCAAAATTTCACCGAAAAATATCGCGAATTTCGATAAATGGTCACCGGAAAAGGACGCGTATTTCGTCAAAAGATTGCTAAAATAACGCAACTTTCGTCAAAAGATCGCTAAAATAACGCAACTTTCGTCAAAAGATCGCTAAAACAACGCAAATTACGTCAAAAGATTGTGAAAAATGCAAATTTCGTCAAAAGATCGCGGGAAAAAAGCAAATTTTGACAAAGAATCAGGAAAAAAACTTACATTTCATGGGGGAGAAACTAGAATTTCTTAAAAAAATCGCAGAATAAACGTAAATTTCGATTAAAAAAATCGTAAAAAACACCTGAAATTTCATCCAAAAATCAAAGAAAACAGATAATTTTGTCTAAGAATCGTGGAGAAACGTGAATTTCATCAAAAAATTGTAAAAAAAAAAGAATGCCAATTTTGTTGAAGGATCGCAAAATTTTGTCAATCGATCGTGCATATAAGGCGAATTTCGTTCACTGATCGCACAAAAATACTAATTTCGTCAAACGTTTGCAGAAAAAATGCGAATTTCATCTAAGAATCGCAAATTTTGTCAAAAGATTGCAGAAAAAACGTGAATTTCGCCAAAGTATCGCGAAAAAACATGAATTCTGTCAAAAGATCATGGAAAAACACTAATTCTGTCAAAAGATCTAAAAAAAAAAAAAAAAAAAAAAAAAAACACAAATTCCGGCAAAAAATAAAAAGAAAACACTAATTTCGTCAAAAGAGCACGGAAAAGAACACTAATTACATCAAAAGATCGCAAAAAAAAAAAAAAAAAATGCGAATATCGTCAAAATATCTCGAAAAAACATGGAAATTTGTCAATAAATCGTGCAAATAAGGCAAATTTCGTGAAAAAATGCATGTTTCGTCAAAATATCCCGTAAAACACGCAAATTTCGACAAAGAAGTGTGAAAATGAGCTTCACATTTTTTTTTTCTCATAATCACCCCTGCTTCCTGCCTCTTGTTCTCTAGGTAGAGGTTTCGTCAGAGAATCGCGAAAAAATGGCAAATTTCGTCAAAAACATTGAGAAAAACGGCAAATTTCATCAAAAGATCGCGAAAAACGGTAATTTCGTCAAAAAATAGCGAAGAAAACAAATTTTTCAACCGATCTCGAAAAAACTGCAAATTTCGTCAAAAGATCGTGGAAAAACGCAAATTTCGTCAAAGGAACGCAAAAAAAAAAAAAAAAAAGGCTGGAGAGCCTCTGTTGTAACTTTTCAGAAAATTTGCTGTGTATTTCAGAAATTTTTTTTTTTACTCAGAATCACCCCTGGAGTAAAGATTGTTCTTGAAGTGGCAGTTTGTATAAGGATTTTGTAAGTAGATCGTATAGTATATGCAGTAGGGTGGTCCTTATTTTTGAAGTTTTAAAATTCATTGTTCTCACCCTCTAAATTTGTTCCATTATATCTAAAAATAATTCTTGTAAAATATAATCACTAAAAACTAATATTTATAGGTAGCTCAAGCAAGCATAAGTTTTATAATTTGGGGTCCTTTTGTTGTTTTCTTCTCCTTTCACTTGAAAAAATATATTAATCCCAGTTGTAATAAAATTATTTTAATAGATTAAAAAGTCACTTATGTACACTATCAAATCCATAAAAGCATTTGTGAATGTAATTATTAAGTTAATTATCCCAAAATAATTCATTGATATAAAGATATAAATGTCTGGAATTATTTAAGGAATGAAGACTGGTTAAAGAAGAAGAAAGAAAACTGAAAAGCATGCATTTTCTTCAAAATTAGATAACTTATTCCATATTGCTCATGCCAATGCATTAAACATAATCAAAATAGCTGAAGATAGAAATTTCTTGCTAGCACAGCAAGAAGATGGCAGACGGGCATCAATGATTGGTACTGACATAAATAAATCTCTTGTGGATGGAATTGATTGCTTAAAAAAAGCAGAATCTTCTGAAGAAAAGATTAGAAAAAATGAAATGTTCACAGGAGAAAGAAACAAAAATAGCAGTACTTGAATCTTCTACAGATAGAAATGAATGAAAATTAACATCGCAATCAGGAAATAAAAATTTTACAGGATGCAGCATGAGATCCTGGTCCATCCAAAGCTAAGAGAGCTGAGGGCATATGGATATTATAACTCTATATCTAGCAACAGCTGTAGACAGGACAAAAGTATCAGGCAGTATTTGTAGTTATCGAAACTGCAGAGTTTAGGATATGTATTAAAGAAGTCAGTCTCGTTGAAAAAGAATTGTTCATGGAATTAAACAATCACAAAAATTAAAAGAATGGCTACAAAGAAATGTTCCTCTCAGTGTCCATATAAATGGGAAACTTTTACCAGAATTAACTGATAAAGAGAAACTAGATAAACTACTAATTATAATTTCCAGAAAATGAGTTTCTCAGTTGCTAAACTACTTTCTGGAACAGGCAAAGCACAAGACTTGCAATTTATATGCAAAGTTTTCAATGAATGGGATATTGCAGATAAAGTGATTGGAATGAGCATTGATACCACATAAGCAAATTCTGCAAATGATAAAGGTGCTTGTGTATATTTAGAAGAAAAGCTTAAGAAATTGTTTTTTGCCTGCCGTCATCATATTATGGAAATTATTAGAAAAGTATTTCATAATTCTTTGTGAACTTTGTCATCAAGTCCAGAAGTACCTTTATTCAAACATTTTCAATGGTACTGGGGATTTCTAGATAGAGACAAATTTGAAACAGGTTTGAAAGATAATATTAGAGTTCTTGTACAAAATGTAAAAGATGAAATTTTGGAGTTTGCTACTAGAATAGAATCATGATCAACACCATCAGCACCTGGACCAACAGATGATTATCAAGAATTTGCAGAACTTGTTATTATTTTCTTTGGAGGAATACCTGTCAGAGAATTTTTTCCATGCTTCCCAGGGCAATGCATCATGCTCCTTGGATGTCTAAGATGATATATTCTTTGAAGATATTCATCTTTAAGTCTCCCAATTCATGCTTACCAAAAAGGAAGAAAGAGGTTTTCGTGATGTTTGTTTTTATAGTGAGTGTATTTTAAAGTTTGGATTACTGCTTCAATAACAGAAACGTCACCAAACAATGACTTTCAGTTAATGAATAGTTTATTAGAGTATTCAAGAATACATGAGGAAATTGCAAAAGCTACATCTGAAAATTTTTCAAAGAATCTGTAATATTTGTTAGATTTTTCTGGACTGTCCCTTTTCGATAGCCATGTACTTGTATTAGAATCCTGAGAAGAAAACTGTTGCCCTTAAACATTTTCATGAAAAGAAGTTTGAAGATTTTCTTTACCAAAGTATCTTTCAAGCTGTTCAAAGAAATGAATTTACCCCAAGGATTCTTTCAAGTAGACACTGGACATTGGAACACAAATTCTGATAAGATTGCATTAGAAATGGTGCGGTCTGTTAAAGTGGTAAATGATCATCCTGAGAGAGGTATTGCTTTGACCAAAGTATACACTAGAATCCTTGCACGAAATGAACCCCAGTTTCAGCTATTGGTGAATGTTGTGGAGGAACACTGGAAAGCTTATCCTTACTGCAGAAAAATGGACTTAACAAATTAATCTAATTACTAATACTTTCATACTTTAAACTTTTTATATGCTTAATACTGTGCTTTTATGTTATATAAAATATGAAAATAATTTACTATCATAATAAAACTTATCATTTTGACTTACTTTTCTCTTGTCAATAACATAATGTTTTTAAGTGTAATCGCCAAACTTTAGCAATCTTGAGCTACCTCTAAATATATTTCTTTTTCATTCAAACTTTTCCTACTTTGTTTTTTACTGTATTGGAACAAATTTTGAGGGTGAGACAGAAGAAAATTTAAAAAAAGTTAAAATCTATCATATAAGGACCACCCTAATATGCAGTTGTATTCTGCAAAACCCCGTTACCATTCAGAGGTCGATCCAGGCAAAATTTGGGGCCTATTTAGGGCCCCTTCACAAAAATCAATTTAATAAAATGGGCCCCTTCACAAAAATCAATTTAATAAAATGGGCCCCTTCACAAAAATCAATTTGACAATTCACAAAATTCCTTTTACTAAAATAGACCCTTTCACAAAATTCCATTGCATAAAAACTTGCTATTTATAATTTATTTATTGTTTTGTGATGTTTTAAAATGTGTAATTTGTAAACAAACAAGTTCACCAGAGAAGAAAACTTCAAAAAGTTTTTGTTTATAAATGCTTGGTTCGAATTTGATTAACGGGATTTCAACTTCCGTTACGAAATGTTATTTTTCACAAAAATGTAATAAATTTCACAAAAATAACCTTTACCTTTCACAAAATGGGCCCCAAGAAGAAAAACCTGCATCGACCCCTGCCATTGCACGCTTCTTTTCGGTCAATGGTGAAAGTAAAATAATAGAAAGTGTTCTTACTTGGGATGAAGGAAACAAACTCATTAGGCTTGAAGAATGACGTAGAGGTCGTACTTGTCCTGATATTCCTAAAAAAAAAAAAATAGAAATGTCCTAAAATATAGTAGTCTGTGCTAATATTCCTGAAATTTTATGAGTTTTGTGCTTTTGTTGTACCTTTTTGTGCTATATCAGCATTTGAAATCATCAAATAGAGGTAGGTGTAACTTTTTACCAATGTAAAACGATCCAGAAAGTCTCAATTTTCTTCAGTTAAAAATAGTGATTTTCATCGATTTGTGAAAAAAAATCTTAAAATTTGGTGATGATTTCCACGCACCTGTTCGACGATATTCATGAGTTTTACGCTGCCGATTGACAAAATTCATAATTTTTATGCTCCCAATCGACAAAATTCATAATTTTTATGCTCCCAATCGACAAAATTCATTATTTTTATGTTCACGATCGACGGAATTAATGATTTTCCCACACCCGATTGACGATATTCATGATTTTTACGAACCTGCTCGACAAAATTCATGATTTTTTCGTGCCTGATCGACGACATTCATGATTTTTACGCACCCGTTTAACAAAATTCACGATTTTTATGTGCCCGATCGACGAAATTCATGGTTTTTGTGCGTTTGATCAACAAAATTCATAATTTTTACACTCCCAAATGACAAAATTCATGATTTTTACATGCCCGTTTGAAAAAAATTCATGATTTTCTTGTGCATCATCGACGAAATTCATGATTTTCTTGCGCATCATTGACAAAATTCATGATTTTCTTGCGCATCATTGACAAAATTCGTGATTTTCTTGCGCATCATTGACAAAATTCGTGATTTTCTTGCGCATCATTGACAAAATTCGTGATTTTCTTGCGCATCATTGACAAAATTCGTGATTTTCTTGCGCATCATTGACAAAATTCGTGATTTTCTTGCGCATCATTGACAAAATTCGTGATTTTCTTGCGCATCATTGACAAAATTCGTGATTTTCTTGTGCATCATTGACAAAATTCGTGATTTTCTTGTGCATCATCGACAAAATTCGTGATTTTTACGCGCACAATTGCAAAATTCGTGATTTTTACGCGAACACTTTTCACACGCAACAGAATTAATAATTTTCATTCACCTGATCGAACAAATCAGGATTTTTCCATGCCCGATCGACGATATTCATGATTTTTACGCATCCGCTCAACAAAATTCATGATTTTTATGCTCCCGAATGACGAAAATTGTGATTTTTTTTATGCGCCTCATTGACGAAATTCACAATTTTTTCGTGCACTATCGACAAAATTCACGATTTTTACACGCATGATCGACAAAATTCATGATATTTACGCCTGCAATCAACGAATGTTTTTTAAATTTCGATGACATGATTTTTAGGCTTGAATTTGATATTTTTTCAGAAACTAATTGCCGAAATGTACACAATTCCTAAATTTCTGCATATCTAGCCACAGGTTATGTATGTGTAATGCATATCATGTTGTGGGTTATTATTTAGTGCATAAAAATACCTATTTTATTATTGTCAGACCTTAATTCTAAACAAATATATATATATTTTAAAAGGTACTTAAGTAGTTAGTTACACAAGTACCTAAGCTTAGTTTGACTTATGTAGTTAGCTACATAAGCATATGTTGTGTATAACTTTGCTGTAACTTATTTTAAAATTTAAAATAGATTGGAAATTAGTATCTCAAGTTTATTCAAAACCATATAAATTAAAAGATTTTTATTTAGTACATAAATTACTTGTTTACTGAAAAGTCATTATATTTAAAAAATATATATATTCTATTCGCTGACATAAATGTACTTACTGACTACTAAAAAAATTATTCTCACTAGCCAGTAACTGGCTACTAAAAAATATCAACCTACCGGCCAGTGGCTACTAAGCGAAATTCCTTATTTTCACCTTTATTTTAACATAGCATTAAATTATAGTTATTAAATCTGCCTTTAGTTTTGCTAAGAGCTATAGTGTTAGAGATTTTAGGAATCCCCCCCCCCCCCCCCCCCTGAATTTTTAATCTCACATGCATGATTTTTCATTTTAAGCATATTAGGCCTCAAGCCTTCCTAGCTCAAAATTTTTGTTTAATCCAGACAGTAAATTCTAGCTAAAAAATTGTTGGCCCTCTCTTCTCCATCTTTTTTTTTTCTGTTTGCCCTATTCCTCACCTTTTCCCTTCCTTACCCACCAGTTCTTCTGGATTCATTCTTGCATACACACACCTTCTTTCCCCTCTCGGCAACTTGTCTTCTTCTGCATGTCGGCCCTAGTAATTTCTCAATCTTCTCACAACAGAGTGTGCTGCTATCCTATGCTTGGGAAAATATTTCTAATCTGATCCTCAATTTAGAGAGCATGATTTCCCAAATAATTAACCCAATTCTTTTTATACGCTTTTAGCCACAGTTGCCAGAATTAATGATTTTTGAAGCCAACTTTGGCTGCAGACCCGATTGCAGAATATAAGCCCTATACTTTTTGCATTGAACATTACAGCTTATCTTATTTTCTATTGCAGAAATTCACCAAATTTGATATTAGTTTAACTATTAAAAATATATATGTTAATATAATTTTAAAATTTTATATGCAACAAAGTGCTGTTTTGTTCTATTTCTAATTCACTGATCACTAACTCCATGATAAATTCAAAGAAATTTCTTGTGCTTTATACATAATTGTTGATACTATTATAAATTGTTATAAAGTCATGTGGGCAGAGTTGTATAATATAGACGCACGCCGTGCGCGGAAAATTTTCTGCAAAATTCGGAACTTTGCAGAAAATATTTTTAGGGGGATTTTTTTTTTTTTAATACCAAAAAACCCCGTGGCAGAATGTACGCGACGGGCGTCGCAGACTTTTTAGGGCACCTGCAGACAGAAAACATTCAGCACTATAGTGCGTAAATTACGCGAAAAAACGGCAAACTTCGTCGAAGGATCGCGAAAAAAACGGCGAATTTCGTCAAAGAATCGCGGGAAAAATGCGAAATTTATTTAAAGATCGCGAAAAATGGCTAATTTCGTTAACAGATCGAGAAAAAAACGCAAATTTAATCAAAAGGCCGTGAAGAAACGTGAATTTCGTCAAAAGGCCGTCAAAAAAACTTTAGTTTCGTTGAAAGATCGACGAAAAATGCTTATTTTGTCGAAGGGCTACGGAGAAAACGCCAACTTCGTCAAAGGATCGTGGAAAAGACTGTTAATTTCGTCGAAGGATCACGAAAAAACGGTCAATTTCGTCGTCGGATCACGAAAAAATGGAGAATTCTGCTGACAGATCGCGAAAAAACGGCAAATTTCGTCCAAGGAACGCGAAAAAACGGCAAATTTCGTCCAAGGAACGCGAAAAAACGGTAAATTTCGTCGAAGGAACTCGAAAAAATGGTAAATTTCGTCGAATGATCTCGAAAAAACGGTAAATTTCGTTGAATGATCTCGAAAAAACGGCAAATTTCGTCGAAGTATCTCGAAAAGACTGTTAATTTCGTCGAAGGATCACGAAAAAACGGTCAATTTCGTCAAAGAAACGGCAAATTTCGTCGTCGGATCGTGAAAAAACGGAGAATTCTGCCGACAGATTGCGAAAAAACGGCAAATTTCGTCGAAGGAACTCGAAAAAACGGCAAATTTCGTCGAAGGAACTCGAAAAAATGGTAAATTTCGTCGAAGGAACTCGAAAAAAATGGTAAATTTCGTTGAATGATCTCGAAAAAATGGCAAATTTCGTCGAAGTATTTCGAAAAGACTTAATTTCGTCGAAAGATCACGAAAAAGCGGTCAATTTCGTCGAAGAAACGGCAAATTTCGTCGTCGGATCGCGAAAAAACGGAGAATTCTGCCGACAGGTCGCGAAAAAACGGCAAATTTCGTCGAAGGATTGCCAAAAAACGGTAAATTTCGTCGGAGGAACTCGCAAAAACGGAAATTTCGTCGAATGATCTCGAAAAAACGGCAAATTTCGTCGAATGATCTCGAAAAAACGGTAAATTTTGTCGAATGATCTCGAAAAAACGGTAAATTTCGTCGAATGATCTCGAAAAAACGGCAAATTTTGTCGAAGTATCTCGAAAAAACGGCAAATTTCGTCGGAGGATCGCTGAAAATACGCAAATTTTTTATGATATATTGCGTATTGCAGACTATTTTTGAAAACATTATTAGCGTTGCAGACACTTGAAGATAGTTCTGTCACTGGGCCAAAAAATTAAAAATATTCCCCAATTTATGTACGATTTATTTACTGTTTGCGCACAATTCAAAATTTTAAAGATGCAAAACATTGTTGTGACATTACAGACGCTTGCGAAGAGGTCAAAATATTAAGGATTGGGTTGTTTCTAAATGCATTGAAAAAATTTAATTGATAAGAATTCAGCTCTTCCTATCATGGATTTTTAGTTTTATTATTATTTTTAACCAAAATAATAATTCTTTAATTAATATTAATTAATTTTAAATGGTAATTATGTTAAACTACTGTTTTTAATTTATATCGTCCAAATAATATAACACGTAATTTTATTAAACATTAAATTAATTTGCAGAAAGTTTTTGACTCAATATTTAAGTGCGCAGAAAGTTTTTGGTTTTATACAAGTCTGCATGTGGGGTAAAATTGTTATAAAAATAGCACTTTTTTTAAATTTATTTATTAAGGCACAAAAGCAGACCAAGAGAGAGAAAAAAAAAATTAAGTTTCACTCATATGAAAATTTCATATTTTTTTCTTAGTATGTAGTCTGACTTGAAATATAAATTTAATATATAACACATGGGCTGATAAGTTCCCGGTCTGGCACACAGA
Organism: Maratus michaelseni; assembly: GCA_963931845.1. Taxonomy (NCBI): domain Eukaryota; kingdom Metazoa; phylum Arthropoda; class Arachnida; order Araneae; family Salticidae; genus Maratus; species Maratus michaelseni. The sequence continues at coordinate 157,313,564 of OZ007594.1, read as the reverse complement.
TGGCGTTGCAATCGCCGAACCGATGTTTTTTTTTTTTTTAGTAAATACTAACCTTTAAAAGGTAGTAGAAAAAATGCCATGACGATTCGCCGTGTGGATAAAACGTTAAAGTGGTTTTAGTTTAACGACTTTGTTGATAAACAAAAAAATGGATAACAAGAATTATTATTTGATGGGGGGAAAAAATACCGTTCAAACAAAAGCTTGGCTAGATAAGCGTTATCCGGACACTGCACCATGTAAATCAACCATTATTGACTGGTTTGTTGAATTTAAACGTGGTCGTACGGACACCAGTGATGCACCACGCAAAAGATGTGGTTACTCCGGAAAACATAAAAAAAAGTCCACAAAATCGTTTTTGGGGAACCGTAAAGTGAAGTTGCAGGAGATAGCTCAGACTCTGAAGATATCCAAGGAACGTGTAGGTTTTATTTTGAATGAACATTTGTCTATGAAAAAGCTGTTGTCAAAGTGGCTGCCGCGTGTGTTGACTTTTGACCAAAAACGAGTTCTGGGACGAGTCGTGTTTGGAGCTTTTTCGTTATAAAATTGTTATTTATTATTAAATTATTATTATTAATCATTTATTAAATTATAAAATTATTATTAATCATTTATTAAGTTATTATTATAAAATTATTTTTAAAATTATTATTAAATTATTATAAAATTATTTTTAAATTATTATTATTATTAAATTATTTATTATTAAAGCTTTGTTAAAAAGTTGTGTTTTCTTTATTAGACCGGGAACTTATCAGCCCATGTGTTAATATACTTTAAAAATGTTATATAAAAAAAAAAAATCATGCTTAACCTTTTGATGATATATTGTACAGCGTTAAATTAAAACACATCTGTTTTAAGTTATTCAAGTTCAAAGTGATTTTCACAATAATTGAATAAAATAGTTTTTTTTTTTGTTTTGTTTTCTTTAATTTTTATTAATTCGTTTTGCTGTTTAGCTTGCGGCTAAAATCCACTCTACCGGTAGTGATAGTAATAGCATAACAAGTGGTACTAAGAGACCATTAGAAGATATGAATGGTGTAGGTAAGTTTCGTAGTTTAGTTATTTATCTTGCTCTATACATTTTTTCAGTGCATATTTTAAAACTTTTCTGAATATTCTTTTTGTCCCTTTCTGCAAGTATATAGAATTTTCAAAATTTTTGATGTTTTTTGCATTTATTCCTTTCAAATTTTCTTCCCTGTTATTTTCATGTGTGTTCTAAACTCGCGTGAGTCTCTAGTTTAATAAGAATGTGACGCGTAGAATAAATGTGATATAGTGTTGACTCTAGAAAAAAAGGGCCGCTGGGCGGAAATTTTTTAAAAAGGGAATACTATTCTAAAAAAGGACACATTTTTTCAAAAAGGGAACGCTATTCTAAAAAAAGAGCATATTTTGTCAAAAAGGGCACACTTGTACCTTGTTCACAAAAAATATTTTGAACTTGTTTGTTTAGAATCCCCTAATAGAATTTGCGATGTTTTCCCTAGGGTGTTCACGCAAAATCTGAAGAGTTGAAGTAAATTTGCCGGAAAAAAAATCCAAATCCGATCCAATTCCCGATTATTTCAATTATCATGCTCGAAATTCTCGTTAACATATTGCTAAGATTGGGACTGGGCAGAAAAACATGCACTTGCTTTCGTGCAAATGCTGATAGAAGAAAAGAAAATGGCGGATTTTGATTATAAAGAAAAGCAATTGGGTACTGTAAAACTCTCTTAAAGGCCACAGGACGCATAGGAAGTATTAAAAAGGGCCGCTGGTTGCATCGGAAGGTAAAAAGGGATGCCGGGCACATAAAAGAAATAAAAAGGGACGCCGGGTACATAAAAGAAATAAAAAGGGACGCCGGGCGCTGCACCCTGCTAAAAAATGGCTTAGAGTCAACACTAGTGATATTTAATAAAAAATCGTTCCCCCCTCCCCATCCTACAAACATAAAAAAAATGCAAACATTTCTTTAATTATTAAAGCCATTCATTGTCAATTATATATTTCTTTTCCATAAAAATCAGGATTTTCATAAAATAAAATAAAACTTAGTGGTGGTGTTTTTTTTATTTTTAGAAAATCTTAATCAGCGTATCATTTTGTGCCTACATTCCAATTTTGAAATCCATATCTTATATACATTTTAAAATATCTAACTTAATGATTGATATTAATAAAAAAAATATCACGAGTTATCATATCATAAAAAAAATATCAAGAGTTAAAATTGCTGAATTAAAAACAGGTAACCTGTGTTTCTGGCAACCCTGGACTTGCTGCGTCATTGAATGACAGCTGTGCTTTTGACTTTGAAAATATTCATTTTCATTAACAAACAAGTTGGAAATTGCACGTCAAACGTGACAAACGAGGTGCGTTCGTACTGTAGATAGTTATATAAATATTCAGATCTTGATGATTTTTAATTCTGTGAAATGAATTATATCGTCTGCAGATTAATCTCGGTCGCTTGACGATTAAACTTCGGAAGCTCCTATAACAAAAAAGCACCGATTTAAAAAAAAAAAAAAATTCAAATTTCTTAATAAATATTTTTATTAATATCTCCCTAAAGTTTTGATTCGATTTTAATAAAATTTGAAATGTCTTGACAAAATTCTGCAAAGATAATATATCTTAAATCTCAAACCATTCGGTTGGGTAGTTTGTGCGTTGTTATATACAGACGGACGGACAAGCGACGACAATAGATGCTACGTATTTATATAATTACGAGCGCACCTAAAAATTAAATAACTTCGGTCCTAAATACAGTACAAAGTCCAAAATCCTCCAGACTTTAGCAATTTCGGATTTTTCTAAATTTTGAATCATTCGCAGTTTGTCAAAAAAAAAAAAAAAAAAAAAACCCTAAAATTAATGACCCCTTCCCTGTTAATTATTTATGGGGAATGCATTTCAATACTAAACAAAGATTATACTGAAGCAAATATTTAAAAAAAAAGAATATTTTTTAAAAAGGTAATAATTAATCCACACCCGCTTTCTTTCTCCCATGAATTATTTGTGTCAGTAACACATTTGCAATGTACTAAAATTCCAAATTTATGTATATATCTACAGACCTAGATATGGTAAGCCACTCTTGAAAAAGAAAAAAAATCGGGAAAAGAAAGAAATCAGAAAACAAAAGACTAAAAGGCAATGGTCCTGTATTTATTTTTTACCCCTCTTTTTATTACAGATTGGGGCCCAGCCAGCATTTTTAGAGAAGGGGCACAATATTTTTATTCGACCTAGGAACTCAGTATCTATTCTATATCTATGCCCCTATTAGTAGATCGGGTTGAATGCGGGTAACGTAACTCAACTAACAACCTAGTAAAGAAAATTGTCTCATAAATTAATAATTTTTAATCTCCAAAATAGAGATTATTCGAAAGACATTAAGTACAGTGGCATAGTGCTGTGCCAACTCCCGGCAAAACAATGCCATTGACAGAGTGCGCCACATTCTCATCCTTTTTTCCTTTGAAATAAGAAAATATGCACTTTCCAAATGCATTACATCTTGAGTTATAATAAATCGTTCTTGTTTCATGAATAACTTTCTGAAAACTTGCTCAAAATGCGAACTTTGAGAGTATTTTCTGAAAGGCCATTTGCCTTTAATAATTAATGAATCATGTTACTCAATTTATTTTTAAAAGAACATAACCAGAGCTGCCAACTGTTACAAAAAAAATCGTAGTTGCTACGATTTTGAGCCACAAACTACGATGCTACGAAAACCTGTCTAAATCTACGATTTTCTGCCAAAAAAAAAGTGAATTTTGTCACAGGATCACTAATTTGTCACAGGATTGCGCGAAAAATCAAGAATTTCGTCACAGGATCGAGGTAAGAAATGCGAATTTCGTTACAGGATTGCTAATAAAAAACGCAAATTTAGTCAAAAAATTGGCGGGGAAAAGCAAATTTCTCCAAAGTATCTCCGAAAAAACGTGAATTTCATTCAACTGATTGCTGAAAAAATGCGAATTTCGTCAAAAGATCTTTCAGGGGTGATTCTGGTCCGAATTTTCCAAAAATTAAGGCAATGATTTCCGAAAAAAAAAAAATGTCATAAATTCGGACATTAAATGTATCAGTATTTCGACAAATGATCGACGAAAAAAATCAATCTCGTCTTTCGTTCGAAGGAAAGTCGCCAATTTTGTCAAAGGATCACGGGAAAAACGTGACTTTCGTCAGAATCGCGAAAAAATGGCAAATTTCGTCAAAAACATATGCCGAAAAGCGGCAAATTTTGTCAAAAGATCGCGAAAAAACGACAAATTTTTGTCAAATCGTGGGAAAAATGTGACTTTCGTCAAAAAATCACGAAAAAACGGCAAATTTTGTCAAAAACATTGCAAAATACGGCAAATTTCGTCAAAAGATTGCGTAAAACGGCAAATTTCGTCAAAAGATTGCAAAAAACGACAAATTTTTGTCAACAGATCGCGGGAAAAACGTGACTTTCGTCAGAGAATCGCGTAAAAATGGCAAATTCCGTCAAAACATTGCGAAAAAACGGTGCAAATTTTGTCAAAAATATTGCGAAAAATGGCAAATTTCGTCATAAACATTGCGAAAAACGGCAAATTTCGTCAAAAGATTGCAAAAAACGACAAATTTTTGTCAACAGATCGCGGGAAAAACGTGTCTTTCGTCAAAAAATTGCGAAAAAGCGGCATTTCATCAAAAACATTGCGAAAAACAGCAAATTTCGTCAAAAAATCGCGAAAAAACGACAAATTTTTGTCAACAGATCGCGGAAAAAATGTGACTTTCGTCAAAAGATCTTTCAGGGGTGATTCTGGTCTGAATTTTCCAAAAATTACGGCAATGATTTCCGAAAAAAAAAAAAGGTCATAAATTCGGACATTAAATGTATCTGTATTTCGACAAATGATCGACGAAAAAAATCAATCTCGTCTTTCGTTCGAAGGAAAGTCGCCAATTTTGTCAAAGGATCACGGGAAAAACGTGACTTTCGTCAGAATCGCGAAAAAATGGCAAATTTCGTCAAAAACATATGGCGAAAAGCGGCAAATTTTGTCAAAAGATCACGAAAAAACGACAAATTTTTGTCAAATCGTGGGAAAAATGTGACTTTCGTCAAAAAATCACGAAAAAACGGCAAATTTTGTCAAAAACATTGCAAAATACGGCAAATTTCGTCAAAAGATCGCGAAAAAATGACAAATTTTTGTCAACAGATCGCGGGAAAAACGTGACTTTCGTCAGAGAATCGCGTAAAAATGGCAAATTCCGTCAAAACATTGCGAAAAAACGGTGCAAATTTCGTCAAAAATATTGCGAAAAATGGCAAATTTCGTCATAAACATTGCGAAAAACGGCAAATTTCGTCAAAAGATTGCGAAAAACGAAAAATTTTTGTCAACAGATCGCGGGAAAAACGTGTCTTTCGTCAAAAAATTGCGAAAAAGCGGCATTTCATCAAAAACATTGCGAAAAACAGCAAATTTCGTCAAAAAATCGCGAAAAAACGACATTTTTGTCAACAGATCGCGGAAAAAATGTGACTTTCGTCAAAAGATCTTTCATGGGTGATTCTGGTCTGAATTTTCCAAAAATTACGGCAATGATTTCCGGAAAAAAAAAGGCATAAATTCGGACATTAAATGTATGGGTATTTCGACAAATGATCGACGAAAAAAATCAATCTCGTCTTTCGTTCGAAGGAAAGTCGCCAATTTTGTCAAAGGATCACGGGAAAAACGTGACTTTCGTCAGAATCGCGAAAAAATGGCAAATTTCGTCAAAAACATATGGCGAAAAGCGGCAAATTTTGTCAAAAGATCGCGAAAAAAACGACAAATTTTTGTCAAATCGTGGGAAAAATGTGACTTTCGTCAAAAAATCACGAAAAACGGCAAATTTCGTCAAAAACATTGCAAAATACGGCAAATTTCGTCAAAAACATTGCGAAAACGGCAAATTTCGTCAAAAGATCGCGAAAAAATGACAAATTTTTGTCAACAGATCGCGGGAAAAACGTGACTTTCGTCAGAGAATTGCGTAAAAATGGCAAATTCCGTCATAAACATTGCGAAAAACGGCAAATTTCGTCAAAAGATTGCAAAAAACGACAAATTTTTGTCAACAGATCGCGGGAAAAACGTCTTTCGTCAAAAAATTGCGAAAAAGCGGCATTTCATCAAAAACATTGCGAAAAACAGCAAATTTCGTAAAAAAATCGCGAAAAAACAACAAATTTTTGTCAACAGATCGCGGAAAAAATGTGACTTTCGTCAGAGAATCACGTAAAAACGGCAAATTCCGTCAAAAACATAAAACGGCAAATTTTGCAAAAAATATCGAAAAAAACGTAAATTTTATCAACAGATCTCGAAAAAAACTGCAAATTTCGTCAACAGATCGCGAAAAAACGCAAATTTCGTCAAAGGGGCGCAAAAAAAAAGTGCCGGGAGTGGACACCCCCCACTCCTGGTTTTATCAGCTTACTCGACCTGATGAAGGACTGTAACTCAGACATTTTTCTCTGGAAGATATACCCGTAGTTCCATCACTCCTTCCCCCAACCGCCTTGGAATCTTTCAGAAAATTCACTGTGAAGTTCAGAAATTTGGCTTAGGAGTGGACAGCGCATTAATTGAATAGGAATAATTATGTTTAATCAATCCCACCCGCAACAAAAAAATTAGCAAAAACAAAAGAGCAAACTTACTTTACTTCGTGTTCTTATGGATATACACATGTGTTTAATTGATTAGTATTTGCTCGCTTAAAATTTACAGCGTAAAAAAGTCACCAACCTTCAGATAAATTTGAATTTGGTGTGCTACTATTTCTCATTTTCAAAGGAAGGTTGGCAGGTCTGCATAACTGATTTTGTGCATTTAAGATTAGTTCAGGATCAGGAATGTGTTAGAAGTTAGTGTGGATTTGAGAACAGCCTTTTAAAAATATACCATATAAAATTCTGAAAATACCCCCTTCCACCAAATTTTCTTTTTTCGAAAAAATTTGGTTTGTAAGCTCCCTTGCCAAATATCTTTGATTGGAATGTGTTTTCACCCCCATCTTGACTTTTGCTTTCTTTTTTTTTTCGGGGGACAAATATTAAATATATACAGACAAATTTTCCAGATAGCAAGAAAAACGACTTAGGCATATATCTTTAAAAAAAAAAAAAAAAAAAAAAAAAAAAAAAAAAAAAAAAAAACACCAGTTTGTGAAACATCCGGATTTTGGAGATTTTGAATTTACTATTCCAGATTTGAGACTTTGTACTGTGTCTGTTTATTATGAAAATGAGATTTCTGGGTTTAGCGCAATGTTCTGTACACAGATGTGTAATTTTCAAACCGGTAGATGCTATAAGCTTTAATGATTGTATAAAAGCAAAAAAGTAAATCGTTGGGTAATTTTATACAGTATTTATTTAAATAGGTCCACAAAACTGAGTTGATTTTATAAGTCTGGTCAGTTTTTGGCCGAAATAGAAAAGTTAGTTCAATTTTCATAAAATTTGCATTTTTGTAATCAGAAAAATAAACTGTTATATACTGTGAGTTTCAAATTGATATCTCCAATAGCTTTTGTAATATTTGATGATAAGTAAAAATGAGAATATGCCATAAATGAAAATGTCATTTTCGAGTTTTTTTGATGCGATGCTTAATGGGTTTTGCATTAATATCTAGGCTAATTTTCAAAATATTAAAATTAGATTTCGGGTGAACCAGGATAGATTTTGGACTATCTTCACCGAAATTTTCAGATTTCTAGGTGCATTATAATCAGTTTCATAAGTTATGATTTTCATATTTTTCTCATCAAATTATCTCTATAATAGTCATTACTGTATTTTTTAATTTAATCCATGTACTTAAAAAAAAAGTGTAAAAATGTCATTTATATTCTTATTTAAAAAATGATTTACATTCGTATAAAAATAATTCTGAAATGTTCTTCACGTGTCACTTTTCAATTTTCAAAAGTTGACATGTATGGAACTGCTTTTTTTATAATTTTTTTGATTTACAAAGATGACTTGAATGTACATTATTTGTTTCTTTTCTTTTAGACGGCACACCAGATATTAAGAAAATGGCCTCCAGTGATTGTAAGTTTTTAAAATTGCCCCTATATTATATTTTCTTTAAAGAACGAAAAAAAAAAAATTGTTGTTGCCATTTAAAATAATAGAAATGTAATTAAAGTGATTTACTTAAAACATTCTGTTTTGTTACTTAGTATCCCTGGTTAGTTCTTAAATTATTTAAAATAAGTCTATATTCAATATTTTAGTTAATGTTGTCAATTTTTAAGTTCTGAAATGTAGATTACTTTCCACTAGTTTATTCCAGGGATAGAAACAAAGAGTTATAGTTAATGTAAATAGTGCACATGTCTGTTATCCCAGTTTATTACCTTATATAAAAATGGCATGACATATACAGGGTTTTTTTTTTTTTTTTTTTTTTCTAGATTTAAAAGTATAAAACATTTATTCTTTAGTAATATTTTTTAGATTAAATGTATTATGTAATCGTTTTATTTATTTTTTTAGCTTATGGTCAAGGAATGAATCAGAGGTGAGTTTTAACATATTGGTTATTTTATTAATATCTCCTCATATATTTAAGAACTTTTTAATGCATTTTGATATTCCTTTTTAAATGTCTTTATACTTATGAATTTTATTTTTAAAGCTTGACTCTAAAAAATATAGACATTTTTGTAATATCTATTTGCATATTTATATTGATTTGCATGTTTTCCTGTAATATTTTTAAATTTTGAAGTGCTTTTATGTGTTAATTAAATTTGATTCTTTTCTCTAAATAGAAATGGTTCAAATTCAGATTTCATTGTTGAAGATTTTCATGTTCCCGATAAAATGGTTGGTTTAAGTAAGTAGAAATTTTAAAATATTAATATTGCTCAGCAGACTACTAGTTTTTCAGTTTTTATTTTCATTTTTTATTGTTTTAAAATATTAATGTTAAATTTTAAAACTGTTCATAAGTCTTTTAATGCCATGGTTGTAAGTATAGAATCTCACTTTAATAATCTAGAAATACAGAAAGAAATCTTTATTGAAATTTCTTTTATAGAGAATAGGAATACCAATTAAAAACAATATAAATGTCCAAAAACATATATGTATGATTTCATAAAATACTTTACTGGAGGTGTTTTCATATACAAAACTGTATTTCTATTTTTACATAGATAACTGAGCACTTTCGAGCAAACTTTTACTCATCCTCAGAGTTCAAAACACAAGCACATACATAATTTTTGTCATCTGTGTGCTTGCGTTTTGATTAAGGTTTGATTGCATTTTGATATGAATTATTAAATTTTATTTGAAAAAGATAACCATCACTTCCAATTAATAGAAATTTGTCCTCTTTAATACTTAAATACTCAATTTTCTTTCAAATTTTTAATTTCCAAACACAAGATATAAGAAAAGCACTGTAATTTCTGACGTAAGTAGGCGAGTGAACACAATAGTTTCCCAATGGTACTTCAGATTTTGCAAATTCTTATTTTGCGAATGATATAAACAGCTCTTGTAAGAAGTGTTTTGTACAAATCTTCTGACAGGTTAACTATTTGTGACCTGTGAGACATATTCTGGAGAGAAAGAAAATGTGAGAAATATTGTCGTTATGTAGTCAATTATTAGTAGCTCAGAGATGCTCTCCAGTTTTGAAACAGGAAGTCCAATGTTCAATTTTATTTTGCCAGAAATTTATCTGAATCCATGACATTCTATAAAATGTTTGGAAAGTCACTGAGTCGCTTCAGTTTTTTTGATGTAATGCAGATGAAGATATATATGAATATATGAAAATAGGGTGAATGAGATTGAGTATAATAATATTGATAACAAATTTTGATATGCTTAAATGGTATCTTCATAGTTTTATGTCTATACTTGCATAAGAGTTTTTGAGGATTTAATTTCGATGAATTTAAAAAAAAATACTAAATGAAAAATTTAAATGCTTGCTGGTAGTGAGTGTTTTTAGTTTTAAATCTTTTTGGAAATTGGTCTTGATTTCTGAGAGGAAACAGTGCTTCCTTCCATAATATTTTATTATTATTTTTTTAACCTGAATAAAATAAACTAAATTTCAACAATTTTTTTTTTAAATGTTGAAATTGAACATTGAAATATTGTAATGAATAATAATTAAAAAAAAAAAATCCTGATTATATGGTTGTAAGCGTTGGTGTGTTCTACAGAGTTTTTAAAATACTTTTTTAGTTATTGGTCGAGGTGGTGAGCAGATTATTAGATTACAGTCTGAAACTGGCTGCAAGATTCAGCTTGCATCGGAAAGTAGTGGAACTGCAGACCGCCCTTGTACTCTTACAGGACCCCGAGAAGCTGTACAGTAAGTCATTTGTTTATTTAGCCAAAACTTTTCTTTTTTAAATAATTTTAAAGGTTTACTCTTTAATTCTCCATTTTAAATTGTGTAACAGTCTTACAAGTCTGCAAATACCTGGAAAGGTCAGAAAGTATCAAAACATTATAAAATAAACCATAAATCAGGGAGAAATTGATGGATTTTGATTTAACCTTTAGCACAACTTTTACTAAATCCTCCAACACTTTAAATTAATAAAAGCGCAGAGCTTTAAAATTTATTGGTAAAATTTTTTCCAGTAAAATGTGCATTATTTTGTTGGGCAAACACAAAACAAGTAAATAAAATGGGGGGGAAATGCTACAGTTTATCAAAAGCTACAAGATAAAGTGATATTTTTTTTTTGCCTGTAGAGATAAAAATTAGTCAATAAAGTAGTTATACAACTGGCTAGGAAAGTACAAGAAAAATTTAATATATGTCAGTAATAAGTTTAAAAAGCAGTCTCATGAGATATAGATCTATATATTTATTATTGATGCAAAAATTTAACTTTAGTTGCAGAATGTATTGTGCAAGTAATTCTCAAAAAAAAAAAAAAAAAAAAATTCCTCATCAGCAATAAGGAGCTCTATGTGTGAAAGTTTTCCCTATCTGTTACGGAATTTCGTCTTTCTTGCATTTAAAAAGATGGAACTTCCTGGGGAAAAAATTATTAATCTCTGACTTGATAACTTGCCTGGTAGTCTTCATCATGAAGAAATTGCAGTAGTGATGAATCCTTTGACAAAATAAATAATTTAGCATGCTTGCCAGGGTTGTAGTGGGTAGCTGCCTGGGTACGCGCGCCCAGCTACCTGCTGGGCTGGGTTTAAAAAAAAAAAAAATTTTTTTTTACAATTATAAGGGTTGTGTGTAGCTGCCCGGGTACCCGCTACCTGCTCATGCTGTTTTTTTAAACCCGGGATTTTTACAACCCTGATTGACTGCACAGACCTTGTAAGACTTTATATACTGTTACAGCATATATGAGTTATAAATGTTTTATTGATTGTTATGGAAACATATTACTATATATCCGTCCTGTGTAATTTTGTGACTTTCACCCATGACTCTTGACACTCATTTCTATACGCGACTACATATTATATTTACTTTTATACATGACTTATTTGGAATTAAATAATTTTAGTGAATAATAGATAATATTTTGATAAATTTGTTTCATCTTGATATAGCCAAAAATTTGATTTAAAATGCCAACTTTTTAAAATCCTTTTAAAGCTTTTATCCCAAAAATAGAAAATGCTATTCAATGTCTTAGTTTCTGAATAAGAACATCTGCCAGTTTTGTGTGTTGAAGAATATACCTGACTTCGTGATTGTGTCAGCCCTTTGGATTTGAGTAGAACCTTAACTCTTTTTAGTATAACTTTTATTTGAAAATGCTTGTCAGATATTGAAAGTTGTGGAATTATTTTTTGATTTTAAGACATGTTTTGTTGTGTAAATATAAGGGTAAAGTGTTTGGATTAAAAATAATCTTGTCATTGATACAAAGGTTTTGAAATTAATTAGTTTAGCAAAAATAAGAAAATCATGCCTCTGTCAACTCCCGCCCACCCTCCTTTTTATGAGTACAGTATAATTTTAAATTAAGTGGACAGAATGAATGAAGGGCTGCCAACATTTCTGAGTACAAATATGTAGTTCAAGATCAGAAAATGTGTCATTTTAAGATATCGGGTGTAATCACAAAAATTACAAACACTCTAAATAGAAAAATCTAAAAGATAATATTAAAATAAATTTTTAGTTATGAAGCATACTTGCCAACATTCAACTAACTTCCATAAAATGTGAGTTAATTTGATCCAGGTTAAAGACATTTCTAACCACAAAATATATCTGATGTAATAATATATATTTTGTTTATGTTCTTATGTGGAACCTATTTGAATTTATTAAAAAAAAAAATAATCCAGTTTGAAATGTGTTTAACCTAGGTTAAATTAACCCCATTTTACGGAAAAATGGTGCGAGGTTGGCTGGTGTGATGAAGCCTATTAAAGTATCAAACGATTAAAATTTCACAAAGAACAATTTCACTAATGAAAATACAAAAGCCTTATACAAATATGCATTTTTATCTTCATTATTTTTTTTTCTTCTAATTTAAAATCATCTTGCAAGTTGAATAAAGTGTAAATTTTTACTTAATATTACAAGATAAAAATTTTGGTCAAAATATCAATTAAATATTGATATATATATATACAGGGTGATTATAAAAAAACTATCCCGATATATGAGCTCCTAACTGTCATACCGTTCACAGAAACTGAATGAAATTCTGGCCTAAAGTATTTTGAGGTATGCGCTCAAGAATTGTGTGAAAAACAACAGTTAAATTCTAACAATTGCGGTTACAGTGACAAAATTTCAAATGGCAACACCTACTTTTTTTTATTGGAATGTGATCTTCATAGTGAAAAACCATGAAAAGTGTTGGAACAGTACCTGTAGTACGAAAATCGCCGACGTTAGACTAAGAAGAATAGTGAAAACAACCAATAAGGACAGAGAAGCAACAGAAAACAAAACATTTTATTGTGCTTCATACATTTTCCATTTCACACACGACGACACTTTACATGCGGCAGATGGTGGATAGCAGTGAACAATAAAAGGTTTTAGTTTCTGTTGCTTCTGGGTCCTTTATTGGTTGTTTTTACTTTATTTCTTAGTCTGCCTAGCGCCGGTGATTTTCGTGCTACAGGTACCATTCCAACGCTTTTTATGGTTTTTCACTATGAAGTTCAAATTCCAATAAAAAAAAGTAGGTGTTGCCATTTGACATTTTCGAAATTTTGTCACTGTAACCGTAACTGTTAGAATTTAACTGTTTTTCACATGATTCTTGAACGCATACCTCAAAATACTTTAGGCCAGAAATATTGGCCAGACACAATTTCATTCAGTTTCTGTGAACAGTATGACAGTTAGGGGCTCATATATCGGGATAGTTTTTTATAATCACCCTGTATATATATAACATAGTACGATAGATTTCAACTCAGAATATTATGTTTGTAGGTAGAGTACAAAGTTGAACAATTTTTTTTTGAACCGTGTGAATACATATTTTCATAATATTGCCAGGTTGCACTGATGAAACCAGCATCTGAGTGAATTAATTGTAACAGGCTAGATATCATCTGGTTAGCTCAGTGGTAGAGCACTGGTGTATATAGCCTAGAGGTCCCAGGTTCGAATCTTGGCCTAAATACTTTTACTCAATAGACTCTTTCAATGTGACGTCGTCAGTCATGACATTTTGGTTGACTCCAAACAAGTGGTCGCTATGTTTAATTTCTTATTAAATATAAATCATAGAAAATGTTACCACTGCATATAAAATATTAAAACACTTGGATGTGCGATATAGCTATAATATACAAACAAAATAGAAAATTCAGCATAGCAACTATTTGTTTGGAGCCAGTTTCCAACCAGAATGCCATGACTGAAAGAGTCTATGGGAAACATTTATTCAACTTTGACTTCCATATACAAAAGAATATGAATATTTTTACTTATAATGTTTCACTCAGTATACAAAGTGATAGCGCAAAATACTTTGTAAATTATAACAACATTCATGATGGGAAATTTATGCATATTGAAAAATGAAAAAGAAACCAGGAACATGACAAGAATTCTCTCATTAAGAATGTAATCAATATGTAGTATCTACACTTAATGTGTAGTAGTGGGCAGCCCTGTGAATGTATACAAAGCATAGGTGAGTCATTTTTAATTGAAACTATGTTTTTACAGTTAATATATATTTTTAGATTACCCACATATAATATTTTCATATTAGCCACATGTCAACAGTTGATAGTCAATGAAATTGCCAGAGATAATATTTTATATCACTTACCTAGTTTTTATTAAGATTATTTTCAGTGTTTAAGCGCGTAGTTATATGTTAAGTATGTGAAACTTGTTATGGAATATTACTCCCGAAAGAAATGCTGAATTATTTATAGTGCATTAAGTATTAATCTTCTGTAATTGGACAGCTGATATTTAAAAATATGCTTGAAAAATTATGATAGTTTTCAAACATTGTACGTGAAAGTGCTTTATATTTTTTTCTTCTATTTCAGTGTAAAAATTGAAATTGCACAATGTTTAGAAGTTGAATTCGAAATTGATTGCTTACATTGTTGTCGCCACCGATATGATGCTAGTATTACTTACTAAAATGTTTTTTCTTTATAATACAGATTCAAATTGTTATAGATATGTTAAATTTCTGAAATAAATTTTTTTTATGAAAACTAAATGTTAAAATACCTTAGATACTTAAAGTTATACATAACTGTTCAGATTCTTGAATTTAAATATAAATTTTAGAACTTTACATTTACATCTGTTTAATTGTTGGTAAATAAAACTTTTCTTATGATTTGATGAAATTATTGTTGATAATCTTAATGTGGATATATATATATATTTATATACATTTTGTATGCTACATTTCTTATCACATTTTTAGTAAAGTTTTTTAAAGTATGAAATAATTAATCCAATTCTGACATTTAGTAGTAATTGAATTTAATCAATCATCAATGTAAAGACTTACATAATGCAATTTTTGTAAATTGTATTGTAGCTTTTGAATATTTTTACAAAATATAGTTAGCTATGTTTTTTTTAATAATAATAATAAAAAAAAGATTCTTTCTTGTATCTAATGTGAAAAACAAATGTTTGCTCATCACTGAATTTTTTAAAAATTAGATAAAATTTTAACAACCTCTTTTTTAACAGTAAGATTTTTAAATTTTACTAGTAAGTTCATTCAGTAATCCATGTTTGTTGATAAAGTCCTGAATAATAAGTATCACACTTTTTTTTTTCTCTATTTCATTTCCACTAATTTACGACCGAGGAAAATAAAAAAATTATGATTTTAGTAAACCTTATTTTAAATGTATAAATGTGGATGCTTGTCAAGTGTAAATATGAATGACTTAGCTTATATTAAAATAATTCGATGGGGCAACATTGTGGTAATGAATTGTATTGCGATCGATTAAATATATTAGCTTGCTGTAACGATCCTATTTATACTTAGCTCCAAGAAAATAGTTTTTACACCTTTTTTTATTTCTCTCTGAAGGACACTTCAACTTTACTTGAACCCATCTTGTCTGGCCGTTTAATTGTGTCATGCTGGCAATGGGGACTCTGGAAAAGTATGTCTTAACAGCACTCTGGTCAACGTAGTACATTTGTCCTCTGTACTCTCTTCAGTGCTATATATTTTTTTCATTTAAACTGGTTCATTTATACATTCATATTTTATAAAGCTGCATATAAATATCCATATTTATGTTTTAAAAATTAAAATTTGTGCTATTTATAGTCTCATGAATCTCATATTATGCTTGGCATATTTATTGCTTTAGAGTTCCTGTCATTGTAGATTATTGTTTATAAGTTTAATTGGTCTTTTGAAATGAAGTGCTTTGTTGATTAAAAGTGCCATTTCCCATTCCCCCTCTTAAGATCATTGAATATCTATAGTACAAATACTAATTATGAAATGCCAGTGCTTTTTAATTATAAAAATTTAAATTTTAATCTTTATTTTTAGAAGTAATTTAAGAGTTCATTTATATTGTATTTCTATCACTACTTTTTCTCCCGCATTCCAGCAAATTTTGTTTTTACTTACTACCAATTGAAAAAAACTGATAGTCTGAATTATAGTTGAACTGAGATAATCTGAATTATAAGTTTCAAGTATTTTGTAATTGTCATCATATATTTGTATCCTTTAAAAATAAATTTTTAATACCTCAACTTTATCTTGAAATGACTTTAATTTACAAAAAGTTTTTCTTAATCCAAAATAAAAATTTAAAAAAAAAACTATATATAATTTGTAAAATAATACTGTGCTTATGAAGAACTTAAAAAAAAATAATGTAAATATTTTAACTGTTTCTTCATTATTTTCACACTTGTAATTTTATCTATTATTTCCAAACTTATTTATTTTAAAAAAAAAATTTGATTTTATCCCAATTTGTTTTATTTTTATATAAACCACTATAAATTCAAACCTTGATATTATATAAAATGTTGGCTGACTTGTTTTGAAATCTGTTTAATAAAGTATTGATTATATTTAAGATATTTATTTGTTACACTTTCCAATTGTTTTTTACAAATTATTTTTTTAAACTGAATATTCTGTATTTCTATCTAAATATAATTAGTCAGCTATGATGTAGATAACATATTGAATAGTATGATCGCTTTTTTTTTTGATACAGTGTCATATGATATAAGCATAAAAATTTCTCGAACTGTTTATCAAATATCTCATTTGGCAGGGATATAAAATCTTTTAACAGGGTGATAGTAAGAGACGAAGCATGGTGTGGCTTTTTGGAGGAAAGCATGGCAGGTAAGGCCACACTAAAAACACATTGTTTCAAATTTGTTCAATAAGATTTGAAGTTTTTAATTATTTATATAAATTTTTAATAGTATTTAAACGTTTTAAAAGTGCATATTTATATATCCGTATTGGTCATTTTTATGACTTTGTTAGTCTATATATGTAAAAGAAAAAAATTTTTATTTTAAAACTACATTATTTATAATGAAGTTTAAGCTGATGGGTTGACTTCCACGAACAATTTGGGTTTTTGTTTTTTCTGTCCACCCTTTTTAAAACCATATTATTTGTTACTTGTCAATTAGTATGAAAAAAGTTTATTATTTTAGTTTAATAATTAGTGTTAAAGCATATTTATAAAAATTAATAAACCACATTCTGTTAATGTTGCATTGGTTTTGCATGTTATGTCCCTTTCCACAGCTTTGAGTTTATTTCCTTCCAAAAAAGTCATTTCATATCTTAAATATATATAATTTTACTTAAACTCCTAAAAGAAGGATTTATGCATGTGACTTATTTGGAGTGATTAATTGTATTGTATAAAAAAACCCAGAAAATTCTTTTTATATTTGTATATAGTCTAAAATAGTATTAAGTCCTCTCAGTTTGCAATAGAAAAAAAAAATCTTAATGTAAAAAGGTACATATGTGCAACTTTCTGAATATATGCACTCTCATAGAGACAGGGTGGTTTAGGAAGGGAAGAGCATTGATAGAATTATTTTTTGAAGAATGTTTGTCATTGATGGCCTTGATGATGTGTGCATGTTGTAAAAATGTTTGTATGCGAATGAAATGGTCTCAAATCTAATACTTAACCTTATGAAATTTTGTCCTAATTTCTAGTCTACATAATACAGGGTTTGTGTAAAAAGTAATGAGACCAAATTCGGAAAAAAAAAATATCTATTGAAGATATCGCTACAGTTAAAATTCTTTAAAATAAAACCTTTTGGGCATCGACATACTTTTGCCAACAAGTTATCCGCCAACAAGTTATCCATGCCTGGAAGACTTCCAGGATGTCTCTCAAGCTGCATGTCAAAGCTGCTATGGTCCCATGGCAGTGTCCTCTGAGGGCTGTCTTCACTCGTGGGGAACAGGAAAAAGTCTGTCAGCATCAGATCAGGACCGACCGTAAAGGGGGCTAAGGGAATTGTCCGATGCCGTTACAGGCCTCTTTCGACAGTCTTTGATGTATTTGTGAAATCTCAACAGCTTTTGATAGGATTTCATTTCTGAATGTTGGCCAACATCTCTATAGCCAATTTTCAAATTTTCAGAGTCCCACACAGAATTTAATGACGTAGCACTATTTGATAGAATGTTACATTTTTAAGCTTGAACTGAGCCTAGGCACATGGGGTCCATTAAAAAAACCACGATATGAACCACATGGAAGTTTGTATGTGACTGATGTGTGCGTGTTGAAGCTGACTTTTGCCTCCATAGAAACTGCTAGAGCATGCATGCTGCAACGTACAGTCGTATAATAAACAATTGGTAACATTACTTTTTGCACAAAACCCTGTATGTTCTTGAAATGGAAAGTATAATTTATAGCATGTTAAATATGTGTGCTACCTTTGCTAACTAAAGTCTATTAAAATAGTGGTTTTGATTATTAGGATTTATTTGCTATGAATAGTTCTTATCAGTAAGTTTTGAATTTATTCGATCTAGATTAAACCATAACTTACATGTATATACATGTATTACTTATGTATATACTTCATGTATTTATTCATTTTAACTTATTACACCCACCGTCCCTTAAAATAAACTTCATGGGGTTTTTTTTTTTTTTGAAGATTATAATAAAAATTTTAATTTTGCACTTTTTAATGATTTCTGAAATTGATTGAATGCAAATTAGTTTTAATTTGATATGCTGTTTAGTGTTATTTATTGATCACAATACTTTTAGTTTAAATTACTCTTGCACAGTTAAAGCTTTCTCTTAATGCATTTGTTGAAAGATTGTTTTGTAGGGGATTTAAATTAAAGTAAAAAGTAAAACAAAGTTAAAGTATATAAGTATTTCATTATGATTAATTTTTCGCTCTGTATGTTTTTTTGTTTAATTTCTTTGAATAAAGAAATTTAGTGTTTTATTTTCATGAATCGTGATACAATAGGACTTTGTTCTACTATTCCCATTTTAATTCGGCGATCCCAGCATAATTGCAACAAATCCCATATTGACTTGCATTCATTAATTTGCTGTATACTTCATTTTAATCGTAATATGTATGCGAGAAATGATAGATTGAGAGGCTTTACTGTATTTCAAATATTCTATTTGCTTAACAGTTTCTTAGCTTATATATATTGCTTAAGAAACTGTCCACAAAACTGCTAACTTTTGATAAACAAGTAAAATCTTTTAAATACCGTGTGTGTAAAAAAAAAAAAAAAAAATCTTACGGCTCTCTATGTAAAATTCAATTGCAGATATACTCAAATCCTAGTTTTAACTTTTTCCGAGAAGGACTATCACAAAAACTTTCAAAGCAGCAGCCAAAAACCTTAATGCAGCTTATAATGATAAAACAATGAAAATAGAATATCAAAAGGGATTTTAATTGTTACCAGTTTATAAAATATTTGACATTCATGTTTCTGTGCTGATGCTTAATCTTGAGCATACAGCATATTAAATAAAAATTCGTTTACTTTTTTAAGGGTTTTTTTTCTGTTATCCAAAATTTTAAAAGTTAAGATGTATGCATAATAAGCAATTAAGATATTTAAAAAAAATTAAATCTTGTAGCAGTAGTTGAAGAGATAGCGTGATTAATAATAACTGAGGAGGTGGAGGGGGGTAGGGGGAAGCACTGTTACATTTTAATGTAAATTTCTGTCTTTTTAACAAGGAATGACTCCTTATCGATACTTAAAACATTCATCCTCAAAAATTTATAGTTTTGCCACAAGAAAATTTTTTCTTCTGAATTTTTAGAACTTAATTTTTTTCTTGCTCATTTACATATTTAATATTTTAAACGTTATTTTAGTATGTAAGCATAAATTAAAAATATCTGTGCTTTTTTGTTCAGTTTTTCAGTTGCTCAATTTTTCAGTGATATTGCATATGTAATCTTTCGTACTTAGCAACTTAACACTGCAATTGCTGTGTACAGAAAAGATGAAGCTTCACTCAAGTGCAGTTAATTTAGAGAAGTGTAGTAGGTTGAAAACCTGTTTCAAGCTTAGCTTTGTCAGAATGAAATAATCAGAGTGCATTTCTTTTCTCTCCTTCCCTTTTTTGTGAATAGAATGTTATGACATCCTAACCTCTCAACCGATTGAATAGGGCTGTATTGTCATACATTGAGGTAACTAAATAGTACCCATCAAAACTTGGGGATAAACAACTTGAAAGTTTCACAAAAAAAGTTCATAACTTCATTAAAGTATCAAATTTTTACAGACTAATTGTTAGCAATAGTTAAGAAAAACCTCTCTTTTATTGATCAGGCTGTATATTAACTCTTTACACAGATAGACTATTCCTCCCCCACTTAAAAATTTCACATATAAAGAAATTTTTAAACTTTAAAATTTTATTAGTTTTCTCAAATATAAACCTTAACTTCATTACAATACCAATAGATGACACCCCAGTTTTTTATATAAATGTTTTTCTTTCAGTTTTTTTTTTTTTTTTTTTTTTTTTTTTTTAAATAGAAAGTAACCCTGTCCTTTTCTTAGCATAGTATATATGCCACATTGATAGATTGTAATAAAGACTAGATCAAAAAATCTATTTAAATTTATTTAATCAATAATGACATGCCAAAACTTTTAATTAAAAATTTAAAATACAAAATCATTAATTAAAAAATATCAAGGATAAATTTTATTAAATAAAGAATTTTTTTTTTTCTCCTGAAATAAGATAATTTACTATTGACCTGAGCTATCAGAACACCAACCGTTTCAGAGCAACATCTTATGCCATAAGCAGGGTTTAGAGCCACCTTTTTGAAAGCAGTTTTGACATTCTCCGAATTGATGCAAAGTAGGTATTTGATATAAAGGGAAAAATTTAATCCTGATGTTTTGTCAATTAAAATCTTTAGAATTTGTTTCAGAATTGCTGTGCTTTTGAACTATGAAATCAAAGGTCAGCTTATGTTATGAGCATCTGAAAATCGTGTAAATAAATTTCATAGATTGGTGCTGATTAGTTATTGTGTGTATCTCTTAACAGGTTATGTTGTATGTTAGCGATTTTCCGCGATAGCTATATCAGCGTCTATGGGGTGAAATTTCATGAAACTTATACTCAGCTAGACCTTTTCATAAGTAGGTACTGATTAGGTTTCGGTTTACATAGCTGAATAGGTGGCGACAATGTAAGATATATAAAAATTATGTTGATTCAATTTTGACTTAGTTTGCTCAACCATGGGACATTGATATGCTATATTTTTACAATGAGCCGTATTTGTTTCTATTGGATAGAAATGCAGCAAATTTTATGTTTGAAATTATTACATTCATATTATTTGAATACTCAACAGAAGGTGCTATTAAACTTTTTTAATTCACTGGTCAATAACTCATTTACACTATACTTCATAAAGTGTTAATGTGTAATAGTGCTATTTGAATAGAATAAAGTTGTGATGGCCACAGCATATGTTCAAGGATGGATAAGAGAGATCCCACAACTTCTTTGTTACTAAACAACACTGACTATGCAAAGTGTATAAGATAGAATATTTCTTCTTATATCTGTCCATAATAATTCAATTTCCATTTAAACTGATTTTTAGAGAATTGCAAAACTCTTTAGGATTTACCAGACTACAGACTTTTACAGCACACATAACACTACATATTATTAATATGCCTACTGTAGTGATCAATCATTTTAGAATGAATACATTTTAAATTAAAAAAAAAAAAAAAAAAAAAAAAAAAGTATGAAAAGCGTAATTTTGATATTGGATACCTACATTTCTTTTAAAACATAACTTTTAAGTAAATGTTTTTTGTAAACGTAAAATTGTCTTGCTATTTTGAAAACTAGGTGTTTTTATATATTGAACATTTCTATTTGTTTGATACTGTCCCTATTATACTGGCTGTACTTTTATCATTAGTTACTATTAACATGCATATTGCATTTTATATTATTACTTTCTTCTATCTTTACAAGAAGAAAGTATTCATGAAAATTTGACTTCCGGTTTTCGACAGATTTATACGTTTTAGAAGATCCTGAACACGATTTGACTGTTTTTAGAAAATGTCTGCCTGTGACAAATTTGTGGGTGCTCTCTATCTCAAGAACTAATTCACGGAATTTTATAAAACTTTATATTCAGTTAATCCCCGATATAAATTTGTGCTGATTAGTTTTTGGAGTAAATCATGTAACAGGTGCCGCTGCTATACTGCATTTTTTTTGCGAATTCTGCAATAGCTCTATCTCGAGAACTAATGCACTGATTTTCATCAAACTTCAGGTTCAGTTAGACGTTAACATAAGTTTTTGGTTTAAATCTTCCAATAGGTGGTGTTGCTGTGCTGCATTTTTCAGGATTTATACGATTTTAGCGATAAGTCATATCGCAAGAACTAATGCACAGAATTCAATAAAACTTCGCAAGAACTAATGCACAGAATTCAATAAAACTTCGCAAGAACTAATGCACAGAATTCAATAAAACTTGATTCAGTTGGACCTTGATATAAATTGGTGTTGATTCGTTTCTAGTGTATGCGAAATCTGTGTGAGATAGAAGAAACTTTTGGGATTGGCACATCAGACTAGTTTTTGGTTCTAGGTTTTTTCATTTTTTATTACTCTGAGATGTGAATTCAAATGAATTGTTTCAGTATTTAATTAAGTTGGGGATAGGGAGTTATAGAATATTCAGCAATACCAATTCTGTTGAATTGTGTACTCTCTCTACCTTTCCTATTTTTCAAGAACTTATGGCATTCCTTTTCCTGTAGGGTGGGTCGTGGTCCTTCTTTAATGTTGAAATTCTGGCTGTTAAAACAATAAATTATTACATTTTAACAGACAGTTGTAATGTAGAAATAGTATAGCTGAGAGAGGAGTGTTCAATAAGAAAGGAATTTTTTTCCTATTTCTGCCCCACTTTTTGTTGAAAATCACAGATGAACATATGTTTTGCTCTGCTTATTTTAGCTGTGATCCTTCTTTTGTAGCTTGTAAAAATCTTAATATAGTTTAAATTATGACCCATTCTTAACGTGCAAGTTGTTTAAGTGTCCTCGTTTTAGCTGTACTTGCATTAAACAAATTCGACTGTATTATCTTTAATTTATTTAGCTAAATAACCAACAATATTTGGCCAATTGCTGTTCAGTATTCGGCGAACTGAATATCTGTAAGGCCAAATATTCCATTACATCCCTACTTTTATCTTTTGTCTCTAACAGTTAATTATTTTATATTTCATGTAAAATTAAGCTGATGAGAATAAAATTTTATTTAGTATTAGTGTCAATATAAATGTAAATAAATAAGCTTGGTAAATAAGTCATTTATAGATTGCATGTTCAATTTCGAAACATTTGAATCAAGCACATTTTATATTCCCTATTCTCATAAATAGTAAAAAAAAAAAAATTCTTAATTGTAGTTTGTTGTAAATGTTTTTATTATTTGGTACTTTGCTTTATTAGTAAAACCTGCATTAGTTATTGTCTGAATTAAGTATTTGAAAAGAACACAGAAAAAGTTATTCTTGCATTTCAGTAGGAAAAGCATTTCTTACAACTCAGAGTTCAAAATTAATGCATGAGCATGCAAGACATCAGAGTGTATATATATGTATTGCATGTGAATGTATACACATATGATCATGATAATTTATTATGTGTATAATATGCAAAGTGCACATATTCATAAATGTAGAAATAGCATGGCTGTGTTAAACTTTTATTTCTAAAATTTATTTAGCAGCCAATTGTTCGTGGTAGTCCACTCTGGCTAAACAGTTAAAACCTGTTCTGTTATTTTGTTGATTAACGATGATAATATATTTATTTTATATCCTTTGTATGTTACTGTATTCGCTAAAGTGAAAAGTAAAGTTATTTCGCATCTCATAAATCCTGTACATACTATTTGTCTTATATATATATTATATTATACAGTATAAAGAAATGTTTCAGGGGTAGAAGTTTTAAGCAGATCATTTTTATAATAAAAAATACTATGAAACTATTTAAAACTTTCTTCTTTTTCATCCCAAAATTAATTTTTTATATCAATTCTTACCATTTTCTCCTACGAAAGCCTGTATTCTAAAGTTATAAAAATTTCAGCTTAATATACTTAATTGGGCCTAATAAAGGTCTTCATTAAAATAGGGAGTATTGAATGTTAATGGTGTAAGTGTCTTAGTCTAATTATATATTCTCGTGGATTAAGTTTGTTACTATAATAATATCACTTCAATATATAAATATTTCTTTAAAATAGTACCTATTTGCAAACATTAAAAACTAGGCTTAATCGTAGTTAAAAGATTTTATTACTAAGAATATTTTTGCCTCTTTGCCAAGGCATCTAACATTGTCTAAATCATTTTTTTCACCCCCTCTTTCTTTTAGGAAGGAATACCTAGTGTTAACTTTTTTCATTTCTTCCATTACATTCAAAATCTTAATCATTTCCAATATCTCAACAAGGCATATTTGACATTAGCTAGTTTTTTTATGTTATTAAAATCAGTATTTGACAGATTTTTAAAAATTCTGGGTAGTGTTGTAGTGGATTTACCTAATCTTATCAATTTTATATTCTCAGATTCTTCCTGAAATTTTTCTTTTTGCCATATCTGTATGATCCAATCTTTTCATACTGGAAATTTAATTATTAAATTAATGTAATATTAAATCTAACAAAGTAATACCATACGTATCTGCAAGTGGTTGTACTTTCCTAAAATTCCTGAAAAATATAAAAGCAACCTGAAGTGTCCTTAAATATGGTAATCTCCTGCAATTTCGAGAGTTTTGTGCTATAGCATCACAATAGTCATAGGATTTTTATTGTGAATATATTTTATTTTTTTTGGAATACTACAAATCCTTTTCTCTCCCCTCTTCCCAGAATACCACAAAATCAGTGTTTTGGAATTAATGGGTGTGCAGAAGAGTGGGGGGGGGGGGGGGGGAAGTGACAGAAACCAGTTTAGAAACATTTTGACAACTAGCCACTGAAAAAAATTCTCAAATTTTGTCAATAGGACAGATGAAAAATCGCAAATTTCATTAATCGGTCATTGAAAAAAAAAAAAAAAAATCATTCTTTGATTGATCACTGATCATATATACTGAAAAAGATTGCGATCTTCATCAATCGGTCAATGGAGAAAGAGTGTGAATTTCGTCAGTTGGACACTAAAAAAGATTGTGGATTTTGTCAATTGGACAGACACGCGCACACACACACAAAAATCATTATAGATTGTTTGTTTTGAATTTATGTGAGTAAAAGTTTGTTGATATTTCACTTTTCCCAAGCTTAATGGTCTTGTATTTCTGTTATTCCAGGTAAATGTGCCCTGAAATTTGTAAATACCCGTATTACCTCCTGAGAATGATTTCGTCACATTAAATATTTTGTTCTAATCATTTGGATATTTTTTCTCCCCCCCCCCCCCCCCCCCCCCCTCTCTCTGCAAGTCCCTCCGATATTAATTTGGTAAATTAAAGTGAAATGTTTGATAAATAATAATTTTATACAAAACAGAGAACATCTCATAAACATCATAAAAAATGTGAACGTTAGTTTGGCAAAATTCAATGCATATTTTCAAATTTAAGCATCTTAAAGAAAATAGTTAACAATTCCAATGTTATTTATAAAATTAAATTACTTGTGAGGAAAATAATATAAATAGTAGATTGGGTATGTTGATAACATGTTCGTATTGCATAATATGTTGATATAAATGTTTTTCGCTGTATCGTACAAGTTTTTTTTTATTTATTATTATTATCTTATAATAAAAGTTGGAAAAAAATTTTTACTTCTACCCCTGGATTTTGTTTAATTTTTTTTTTTTTTTGAAATAAACTAATAAATTTTGATATGTGAATTGATAAAGTAAACTGAAAATGAATCTTAATTAAAAAGCATATACATATCTTAATGTTATAGTCATTTTTCTTTTTTGAAAATTATAATTTGAAGTTAAAATGAATATGCAATAATAACATGTTCACTTAACACTTTTGATGCAGTAGTGTTTTTTTTTTTTTTTTAATTTTGTGTTAATTTTTACGTTAAAATAAATGTGTCGGTAGTTTGATAGACATTGTCATGAATATTGCGAAAATTTTTACTAAAAGAAAATGTTAAAATTTATCAATTTTATAAAATTTTAACTTTTTAAAATAATTTAAAATTCTTTATAAAAAATAACTGCTTTTGTACAATTATCAAAGTTACTGCCTGTGTTGCTGTTTTCTGATGATTCTAAACAACGCATGCAATCCAATTATTTAAATATAAATCGTTCAATGAAATTTGAAAATTTGAGCTTCGAAGCTAGATGTAATTGAAAAATACCTCTGTGTAAAGTTTTTCATCATCATATTTTTGGTTCCATTTTTTTCCATTAAGACTTTTTCTGTATTTCCAACAGTTTATGTTCTGAATTATACAAAGTAAAATTTTGATTTATTTTCTTTCTATACTTTTTTTTTTTCTTGCTGGCGTAAGATTTAAAAAAATAAAAGTATGAAAATAATGGCACTTGTGATTGGACTTAATTTTCTCCCACCTACTTGCAAATTTGTTATGGTTAATTGCTTTCATTCTTTTTATTTTGGAAAAATGAACCTTCCGTTGCATTTTTTTTTTCAGCCTTGGCTGATTGATATTCATTTTCATTCATTGTGTATGTTCACGGTTTTTCATTTGAATTGCATTCACTGGTGTGAATTTTTGATTGTTTAGCAGTTTTATCTGCTCTGGATTTTTTTTTAAAATTTTTATTTACTTAATATTAAGTAAGTATTGAAAAAAAGGTAAGTGAAGCATTCTTAATATGTCAATATAAATAATTGGCACACAGGCAGTTGTGTATCTGGTTACAATTTTTGCATAAAAGTGCTTTTCTGAATATCTAGAATTTAATAGTTACTGTAATTTCTAAATCTAGACCTCAATATTATTTTATTTTTCATGTGCTATACAATTGGCCTACATTTATTTACTAGTAGAAAAAGGTAAAAGTAAATTCTTAAAAGTTAAATTTCAAACCAGATAAAGTATATTATGCAGAAATGGAAACCAGGATTACACTTAATCATGTTGCAATTGGTGATCTAATTGGGCCTCTTTAATCTATCCAGGGCTGTTAAAGAAATGATCACAGATATCATCCGCAAGGCTAATAGTCCATTCCCACCAGAGCCTGGTCACGTGTCTGATGGTCAGTATGTTACTGAAATGATGATTCCTGGACCTAAGGTTGGCCTTCTTATTGGCAAAGGAGGTGAAAATATTAGAAATCTACAAGTAAGTGTCTAATTTTCTGTTAATATTTCAAACATTTATTTTTTTACCTGTTGCAATAAAAAAAAATTGGTTATAAATTTCTGTTTGTAAAATTTTTTAATGGGCATATCTTTTTTGCATTTTTGGTATTTTATAGTTGTTTTAATCCTTTGGGAAATCCTTCATCTGAGAACATTTTTATAGTCATCAACACAGTTATATAATATAGACACACACGCTTGTTTTCACCAGAAATATATTCTACTCTTAGTTCTTCTGCCAAGCACAATAAGAAATCTCTTCTACTGATGTTTTATTTTATTTCTTTGAACAGGATGTATGCATTTATTCCAGCTAAGTCTAAAATATTGTAAAAAACATGTGCTGGCCAGCGGTCTGATGGTGCTTTGACAGAGTTGGATCAGAGACTCGCCATCTGATCCAACACATCTACTCCAAATTTTGTTGAATTGTAAATCTGAATTGCATCTGAAGTTTTCATTTGATTCAAATTTAATTGATGAATGGAGAGTGCTCAGCAAAATTACATTCTTATTTCTTTTGCCTTGATATGATGTGAGAGTTATGTTGTTGTGTTTCATCACATCAAAAGATAAAAGTTTGTTTCGCACACTTTCGAAACGAGAGGCAATTTCCATTTTTACACTATTTATTGTTTCAACATAGCTGAATCCGTTTGTTCTGAGGCATTTTGCAAGTTTCAGTGATGTGAAGAAACTATCTGTAGCTATTCTTCGGCCTGTATTTTTGTAAGGCTCAACCAAACGATGCACTACATTCTCTCCTAAACTTTGATCATTTGGTTCATTTCATCTTTTCTTAAATAGGGAAATCCATCCAATGGGTATTTTGTCTGTACATCCACAGCGAGCCAAAATTTAATTCTGAATTTATCAGCTTGTTTGACATATTTTGTAAAAAGTGACACCATGTCTTTGTAGAAAACAACTGTTCGTCGATTGTAATATTTTCATTTGGTTTGTAGCAAAGCATATTGTTCTCGATAAAAGTAGTCCATACCTCGGTTATGAGAGAAAATTTATCATTCTGCAAGTGCAAAGACCTTGTCGATTTATCAAAATGCAGATATTTCATAATTTCCCAAAACCCATCTCTACTCATGGTCTATGAAAAAACTTTGGACCCACGTTTTAGACCACAAACTAAGAATAGATAAGCTTTTGGGCTGCTAATGCTCCCCTAACATACAACAAAGATATGAATGCCTCAAGTTCTTCTAATAAGATATTCCACCAGTCAGTCATCTTGAAGTTTACGTTTTGCCTCAGCATCAGTACACTTCTTTATGATGGGTTTCATTTATTATTAGTCCCCATGCACTATGTGGTTTATTAAGGTAAACATGACATTTATCGCAAAATGTCGGCCCGGGTTTCCTCGCAAGATATTTTATACCTCGTCTTCCAGAAATATTTGGAGTATTTTCTACTTTCCACGGAGTTTCATCTCAAGTGCTTTCTTCACAATCAGTTGCTTGATTGTTTTTTCTCACTTTCTTTTGCATCTTACTTTGGTGTTCTTGGATACATCAGAACTGGAAATTGTATGAGCTATTACGTTTTCACTTGAGCTGGAGGATGAAATTGCATCCCCTGTGACAATAAATTCAGAACCGCTGTATGTATCTCCTGCTTCTTTTTCTATAAGTTTATTATCGGTTTCAGACACAGAATCTGAATCAGACAGCTCTTGCATCACCTTTATGATTTCATCATGCGTTAACCCTCTTCTACAAGCCATTAGGATGATAATAAATCTATACTAATAAAAGTAAGGTACGTTTGGTTTATTTAAAAATGAGAAAAATATTCTGAAAGACCACACTCTTACGTCTCCACTGCCGTAATCAATTCGAAAAAAAAAAAAAAAAAAAACATTTCTGAAAAAGGGTCGTTTTCCTGGGCTTGTGTTTTCTCCCTTACTCCAACGCCCCTCAATAGCACAATTTTAGAGATACTAACAAACCAAATATATGCTCTTAAAGCAGAAACCTTCTGATAGACGGTATAATAATTTTTTAAAAATATGAATTTGTAACCCTTTGGAAAACACCGGCGAACACAGGTCATTGCACTCCTCACAAGAATTTTTTTCTTGCGCTAAAAGTTACTAAACGTTCGTTTTTTGACAGAACACCTTGGTAGGCCAGATTTACATCACCTACAACAATTTCGAAGCATTTGGACGAGAACAAGTATTTTTTAAAATAATTAAAATCTGAGAGATTTTCGATGAAAACCCATAATAACAGGATGTTTTCTGCAGTCACACTCGCGATTCATTTATTAAATTTTGAATCCGGGAAAATTTTATCTCGGTCCTGTAGGGCTGTAATCAAAGAATAAAAAAAAATTTCTGACTTCGTAGATTGAAAATATGCTTGTCTTTTATGATATATATCTTGATGCTCCTTTGCTTCTGTACAATTAGCTCTTATAATCTGAAATTTTTTTCATCTAAAAACCTTTAGAAATATATTTAAGAATACCTTAAACTTTATGCAGTTAACACCATATACTTTATCATTTCTACAGTAGGTTTAATTTTTAATAAATTTATTCCTAGATGCACTTTAAAATGCTTTAAAGTAAGAAAGAATTATTAAATAACAAATATTTAAAATTTCTTACTAATTGTACAAAGCTTTTTTTTTTTAAATTATTTAATTTATTGATAATTAGAATTTGTACTTGAGTTTTTTCATTAAAGAAATAATCTTGCCTAAGTTTAATTTTAATGACTAAATACTTATAAATAGCTTATAAGTTTTAATACCATTAAGGATAATATTTCAAAAAGTTATTCTCTACATTAAGAAAAGCTGTTATAAAATAAAAAACACGTTTCTATCACTCATGTGTGAGAGTTTTAGATGTCAAAAACCTAAACCTAAATAATTAATGTATATGCACGAGTTTCATTTGCATCGGGGATTTTAAATGGTATCTGAAATCTTTCAACAATTATAGAAATAAGCAGAGAAAATAAAAAATTACATTCTGAGAGCCTGTTTTTTAATAAAAATAAAGTGTAGAAAATGTGCTACATAGTATTGTAAGAATTTTACTGCCACAATTCTCTTATAGTGTTAAAAAAAAATATATATATATTTCAAACATTCATAATAGCAGAGTTTTCCCCAGGTTTAAAAAAGGGCAGAGTGCTGCTATTGCTAAAAGGGTACTTTTTTTATTCTTAAGGTGACTTTTTGTATTTTTTAGGGCACATTTCAGATTCTTAAGGGCACTTTTTTAATTGTTAAGGGTATTCTTTTGGTTTTTAAAGCCACTTTTGATATTTCAAAGTCAAAACACTCTTTTTCAGACAACATTGAGTCAGTTTTTACTATGAAAGCAAATTTTTTAATGCAAAAAGGAAAAAGGGCACCTTTTTTACTGAGGGCAAGAAGGGTGCTAATTATTTTATTGGAGGGGACAAGAAGGGTGCTAATTCTTTTTATGAGGGGCAAGAAGGGTGCTATTTTGTAAACTAAAGGGCAGGCAGGGTGCAGCACCCTTCTGAAACTGTCTGGGGGAAAACTCTGTAATAATATTGTGCTAGTCAAATTCATAAGTCTTAGCATCTTTTCTACACTTGATTTTTATTTGACTCTAAAATGTGAATGCATTTTCTGGTTATTTAAATATTTTATACTTTTTTTTTTTTTTTTTTTTTTTTTTGCAAAGTTTCTACTAGATTTCTTCCCTTAAATAATGAATTACTTTCTAGCTAGCACACCTTTTTTTGGTAAAATGTGTCGCCGATTCTTTTTGTTTGCATTTTTCTGATAATGCATCATATGACCCACAAAATCATGAATGCCCTAAATTAGTAAAATTTTCTGAACATTTTGGAAAAGTGTAAACTTTAAAATTTATAGAAAGTATGAGAGATATCTGTAAGATTTGTAAAAATCTCATTGCATATACAAGAGTGTACTTGCTAAAGCAAACGTTTAGAGGGGGGGGGGGGGGGTTGTGTTAAATTATAAAATAAAAAGTGATTTAAAAGCATTAAAATGTAAAAAATGATTAATAAAATTTCCCATTTTCTTAGTTACTAAGTATGATGCTATATGGAGCAATTTTTTTGGCAACATTTCTAATAAAAAAAAGTGGTTAAGAAGTAAAAGTATATGTAAAAAGTATGTCTTTGAAATCTTATTAAGTGTTACATTTTTCTCATCGAACTTTGTTAGAAGGATCATCATTGTATTATTTAACAATATTCATCTATTATGTACTTGAAAAAAGTATAAAAAATTTGTTTGTGTTAGAAAATGTGTTACATGAGTCTTAGTTACATAACATGGTTGAAAAATATTGTGCGATATACTCACGTGTCATTGGCTGGTATAATTATTCCACATTTTACAGGTTTTTCTCTCTCAGTACTTATTAAGAAAAAGAAATCCTTCAAATGGAGTAAAATTATTTTATATTTAAAATTAAATGACAGTTTTCTATTCATACCAGCTTCCATATTCATAGAAATTTTTGTCATGGATGATGCGACCCACTGCTTAACCCTTTCTGGCACTGTGGTCCCACTCCGGGCACACCTAATTTTAATTCCAAACTTTCATTCTGCACCAAAAATATTTTACTCAAATTTTGCTTCTACAATGAAAGCTTAAAATAAAAAGTTCTTATTTTCTAAAAAAATCGTTTGTAAATTCCGGTGTCAGTCAGTAATTTCGCATTTTACGAACAGAATTTGTCTGTGCCGGAAAAGGTTAATCTGCACACCAAGTTGCAAGCACATATTAATTAGAAACCTTGCTGTAGAGCCTATGTTTTTTATTTTAAAAATCTTAAAATGTACTAAGCTAAATTTAAATAATTGCTAGAACCATAAATAGTATTTGATAAATCTTTGAACAGTTGGAGAAATGACAATAAAAAGGTGTTATTGCACATTCTATTGCCTGTGTTTTGTGTTTTGCAAAACAGGTGTAGGAAATGTGCTAAATTAATTTGTAAGAATTTTGCTAGCACCATTCTATTATGAATGGCGTTTGATAGTAGTTCTTTCTACAGTTAATCAATTAATGGTATTAAAGTTGTCTGTGGGTATATCTCTTTTATGTGTATTATATACAAAAAGTGTGGGAAGAGCTAACCTGTCAATGGACATTATATTAGAGAAAAGTGTACGTCTGTGAGAAGAAATAGTTCTTTACTGAATTTGAAAGAAAAAGCAATTTAAATCTGATTTTTTGAGAATTTTCTACTAAACGATTGACTGATTAAACAAAATTGGTTAGCTTAATCTACAGTCATTTTTATGATAAATACCTGTAATATTTGTGAATGTATACCTCTTCACATTTCTTAGTTTGGCGAAATTTTGTCATTTGGAACAAATCGGTGGGTAACCCTAGTACCCCCGTAGTGTTAAGGTGGGGTTGATCTGTGACAGAAAATTTCTCCTGTGACATCTGGAGATTTTAGATTTTTGATGTCCAATCAAATGTTTTATTTTTTAAACTATTAGAGATAGAGATAGTCTTACAGTAAATAGGATCAGGGTCCATAAGCCGTGTTTTTGGCCCATGAAATAAGACTAATACTGACTTAATTATTTCACTTTTTAATATTAGAAGGTTTATCCTGTATGAATAGTTTTTGCATTTTGTTCGGATTTATGACTTACACAAGCTCAAAGTTCGTATTATTCGTAGTTTTTGATGGAAAATACACGATTTTTTCCTAATTTTACCCCAATTATTTGAGTACAATCGTGCAACTCTTTCTTCTTTGCGTATGTTATAAAATACATCAAAATGAATAATATATGTAACAATAAGTGTTGTATGTAAAGCTATGCTCATAGTAAAAATAAAATATTAAAAATAGAGTTAAGTAACTGCATTCAGTGTGTTAGTAAGACTTTAGGATGCAGCAACGTGTTTAAACGTTCTAAAATGAACGCAACTATTGTTAGTAACTTTACATATCAATAATGAATTTTTCACTCTGATGTTAAATAAAAATTTAATTTTTTATAAATTTATTACAAGAAATCATTTATATTTAAAAAGTAAATTACGTAACCTATTTCAGTTATGTTTGTATGGATAATTGCAAATGCTGTAAGGAGTGAAGATTCAGATAATATTTGTATAAAATATAACATTCTTCTTGAAATGCTAATATTTGATCCCTGAGCAGTGTCCTAATTTATTCCTGATATATATAGTCTACAATGTTGGTGTCTTCCTAATTTTTAATACATATATGTAAACATGCAATGGTGACTCACACTTGAATGTTTTATTATGTAAAATCAGTGATTCAAACTTTTTTTTACTCTATTGTGTTTTGGATGGGACTATGAATTTTTCTGTTATAGAGAAATTAAATTTTCAGATTTCGCTGTAATTGAGTTAAAGCGTGATATTTTGTTTGAAAATGTGGTTTTAAAATGTACAATCTACAGGGTGGTCATAGACTTGGAAATATCAGGGAAATTCAAACTAAACCTGTAAATTCATTGAAACAAATGTTAATTTCCATTACGATTACAGTAATCTGGAAGAAAAAAAATAATCTCAGCTCTCGGGCTCAGTCCGTGCCTGAAACCAACTTGGACTCTACTTTTATACCAGTCTTTGGGCTCAGCCTCATGGTAAAAATTATTTATACAAAAATGAAAAAAAAAAAAACCCTCATTTGAGAAACAAGAATGTGGCCTAAGTTTCTTAGTGTTTTACAATCCTTTAAAAACTGAAAGTAAACTGAATTGATAATAATGTGATATAAAGAGAAATATTCCTTCTGATTTTGAAGCCTTTGCACAGTCACTGTTAGTAACATAAAAAAGCCCTGAGATATTTCTCTTCTGTTTGAAGTCCTTTGTTTATTGGAAAACAGAACTAATGTCTTTCTGCCATAGTTGTACAATGATATTTTAGCAGGTTGAAAACAGTGACTTTTACAGATTTTTGCCAGTGGTTAGAAATAAAAAACAAATTTATCATTTTAAATAATTTTCAAGAACATGAAAATTGAGGCTTTTAAATGAAAATATTAATCTTGAAACAATTTTAAAATGTTATAATGTTAACAAATTTCTGCTGTGTGCTTTCAATATCTCAGCCCCCCCCCCCCCCCCCCCCCAAAAAAAAAAAAAAAAAAAAAAAAAAAAAAAAAACATTGATCTAGGATGAAAATGATTGATCGTATTTTCCTTTACTAATCTTTAATTTGTGAAACTTGATATATGAGCCATTTTCAAACATCGGGAAATTTTATGATGTTCTCTAAAAATATGAATTAATCAAGTCAACTATGAATGTTTGGTTTTTGTGAGCATTTGTGCTTAAGCACTCACTACATTATGTACTTTTTTTTTTTTTTTTTTTTTTCCATATTTAATGTCTAAAAAAAAATTGTGAAGTTGTAAATGTCATTGCCAAGGCTTGTCCCAAACTTTAACTTTATTAATTGAAACCCTTATTTTTAAGATTTGGAAAGTTTTAGAACGAAATGCAATGATTATGTGAGTACATTTCCTGTCTCTACTTTTTACACATTTGACACTTTAGGGGAAAACCGAAAACATTTCAAAAAATTATCCGGTTCTTGTCTATTAACTTGTTAACCACTTTCCGTAACAAAAACAAAAAAAACCAGTGCCAAAATATGTCAAATAAACAAATTTAAGAATGTTATTCCAAACTTTTATACGTAAGAATATTAAGGAAATTTGAGTTTAAAACATCGCTGAAGAATAGGGTGCTTTAGAAATTTCAAAAAGATTTGATTAATTTAAGACATTGCATCGCAAATATTTAGTATTCATATAACACCAATTATGTTAAACATTCTTTTGCCCAGAATCATCTGAACGAAGGAAATTTTATGTCTGGTATGTCGATATACCAAACATACAAATAAATCTACATACCAGATATAAAATTTCATTCGCTCAGAAGATTTTGGGCAAAAGAATGTTTAAAATAATTGGCGTTATGTTATTTTAGAGCCATCCAACCAGCTTCCTTTTCTAATGGACATTATTTTATTGCAGTTTTTCACATTAGACCGTCACAGTTTATCAGTTTGTAGATAGTCTCATATCATGCCCATCAATACACACTTTTTTCATGGCAGAATTCCATATTTTTAAAAATAGGTTATTGCCCCATTTTCTTTAGATGACTGATCACAGATCTGTATCAATTTTTCTCAAAATGCAGCATAGAAATAGAAGTTAATGAATATCGTTCATTAGAAACACTAAACTGACTTATCCTCAAAATAAACAAAAATGGAAAATGTACATCACGTGCTAGCTTTGTATTTAAAATCAAACATTATTTTACCCTTTCGTTAATTTGGAGTTAAATGTTTTTGACATCAGTTAAAATTGATAGGTTCTATGCATCACAATATTTTTGGAGTGTTTTTCTGTTTTATTATCATGACATCGTTTAATGACATAATTGTTATTTTAATTAACGAAAGAACTAAAGGATTAGTAAAACATCATTAAAAATACAGAGAAAACATCAAATTAAAAATATCTTGATGACATAACAAACATGTCTAAACTTTTTTTTTTTTCTATGAAAAGTGGTCGACTGGATAATAGATAAGTAACCAATTATCCTTTTTTGAAGTTCATCTCTATTGTCGTTACCATGATGCGCAGTAATTTTTTATTCAGCTCCCCACTAGATGTTGTTTTGATATGACAGTATTCTTTCCTTGTACAGTAAGTACTACAAGATCTAACAAGCAGTAATGTCTACTTTTGATTAACTATGCAAGAACTTGTAGTTTTTTTTTTTTTAAACATAAAGTTTTACTAAGTAATGACTGTATGCATTAGACTAATGTTGTAAAAGAAATTATCTATGAAAATTTCATTATTTTAATGCTAACCTGGAAATATCAGGGAATTTTAACATTTGTGACCACCCTGAATCTATGTAAATTTCACATTATGGTTTGTGTTTGAGATATATGTGCTAGACATATTTTGACATAACTTTTCCAATAAATTTATTTTTTAAATAAGGAAAAAGGTGGTGTCAAAATGATACTAATACAAGATGGTCCCCAACAAACGGCACATGAAAAACCCTTAAGAATATCAGGTGACCCACAGAAGGTGGAGGTAAGGATTTATTATTCATTTTATTGTGTTGTTTTTTTTATAAGTGTATTATTTAAATTGTTAGTACAGTAAAAATTCCCGTAAGTGGGACTCTCAAGGGAGACATTTTTCACCTGCATTAAAAAATGTTCTTAACATTAATAGGGGAAACAAAATTGTCTGCATTAATGAGAGTTCACTATTTATAAAACTGTGTTAACTATAGGTATTAGGATTTAATCTAGCACTAGCCAAATTGCTAAAAAACTAACTGAAAGCACTTTTTGTCCCCTAAGTATTTAGTTTATTCGCCAAATAACGACAGCCAAAAGAAACATGCTATATCACAAGGATGATTCTGTTCCAAATTTTTCGAAAATTTAAGGCATTAGGTTACTATATATATTGCGAATTTCGACAAATGGTCACAGAAAAAAAAAAAAAAACTTTTGTCAATCGCTCGTGAATTTCTTCAAAGAATCGAGGAAAAGAACACAAATTTCGTCAAAAGATCACGGGGAGAAAAAACGCGAAATTCTCAAAGGATCACGAAAACAAAACGCACATTTTGACAAAAGATCGTGGGGAAAATAACGAGAGTTTCAAGGAAACATAGTGGGGGAAAAAAATTAGTATTAATAAAAAATTGTGGAAAAAATGTAAATTTTGCCAAAAGATCACAGAAAAATGCAAGTTTCATCAAAAGATCATGCAAAAAAGCAAAATTCGTGAAAGAATTGCGGGAATAAAAGCAAAGTTCATGAAAGAATCTCGGAAAAAAGAATGTAAAAATTGTCAAAGAATCTCGAAAAAAAGTACATTTCGTTTTAATCGGTAAATAAAAATGCGGATTTCGGCAAAGTATTGGGGGAAGAAAAAAAGCGTATTTCATCAAAAGATCGCGAAAAAAATGAGTATTTCATCAAAAAATCTGGAAAAAAAAATGCGTATTTTGTTGAAAGAACATGAAAAAAATGCTTATTTCGTCAAAGGATCGAGGAAAAAAACCTGCATTTCGTCAAAAGATCGCAGAAAAAAAAAAACATGTATATAGATTTTTCGTCAAAAGGTACCGAAAAAAGGGGCTTTTATCCTACAACAAATATAAAAATAATCAATCTGTGATTACCAAGCATCGCCTTTTCCTTGTCAGTGTAAGGCAGGCTGCACACTGAGTACTCGAGCAGTATGAAACACGACTTAGAAGAAAAAAACAGGTTTAAAACAGTTTTTTTCTTTGTATCAACCTGTTTTTACCACCTCTAAGTTGCTCGAGTCGCCTCAGTGGACGACCTGCCTAGATAATCAAGGAAGGAATTTAAATTTCTAATATTTATAAATATTATTTCAAATGCAATCAATATATGCAATATAAAAATTAATGTGAACTGTTTTCATTTTATAGTTTGCTAAGCAAATGGTTATGGATCTGCTTGCTCAAAAAGAGGTAATATACTGTCTGAATTTTTGTTTAAGAATGCATTCGTCTTTAAGCATTACCTTTTAATAAGCAACTACATATGTTATATATATTTATTTTTTTGCATTTTTATTAAAATTTTACTTTTATTTCATGTTTCTAAATCAGCTAGTTTGTGCCACATACACTGGGTGTTCAGAAAGTCTCAATCCCCACCCCTTACCTTATCTCACACCTTTTTCTTTTTAAACTTTTAATTTTCAGAATAGATTCCATTCCATGTTGTGGAAAGTTTGTTTCAAACAGGTACTGGACAATAAATGCTGTGCAAAAGTGACAATGATCTCATTGATACGCAATAAAAACTTTCAGCAATTTGTGATATTACCATATTTGCAGGTAAATGGATTGAGACTTTCCAAACACCTCATATTTGCATCTGTTATCTTCATAGAGTAAATATTTGATCACATGG
Source organism: Maratus michaelseni (assembly GCA_963931845.1). Classification (NCBI taxonomy): domain Eukaryota; kingdom Metazoa; phylum Arthropoda; class Arachnida; order Araneae; family Salticidae; genus Maratus; species Maratus michaelseni. Next base: position 157,275,137 of record OZ007594.1, on the reverse strand, counting down.
CCAGGGGTAGTACTTGTCCTGAAATTCCTGATATTCCTGAAAAAAAATAAAAACGTCCTGAAATATGATAGTCTGTCCTAAAATTCCTGAAATTTTGCGAGTTTTGTGCTATATCGGCATTTGAAATCATCAAATAGGGGTAGGTGTACCTTCTTACTGAAGCAAAATCATCAAAAAATCGAAATGTTAGTCTTTCAATAAAAAAAGTTTGCTATTTTCGTCTGTCAGTCACAAAAAATCACAATTTTTACCAGTCAGTTATAAAAAAGAAAATCTTTTGCAATTTTCGTCTGTCAGTGAAGAAAAATAATGCAAAAATCTCAGTTTTTTAGCAGCTTTGTCAAAGAGTTCTGGTAAAATTACTTTTCTTTTAAATGTATACTTTTACAACAAAAAAATTGTGTATATAGTATAGTGTATTATTTATGATAATAAAATGTATTGAACAGGGAGTTAAGGGTTTTTTTGGTTCGGTTTTCAAGTAAATGTGTCCTGAAATTGTCCTGAAATATCGTAAAAAGTATGTCTTGAAATATCTCCTGGGCTAGTACTACCCCTGCATGGCTATTTATGATATTTTGATAGATTTTTTAGATAAAATATGTCAGGGATGCACAACCTATGGCTCGCGGGCCAAAAGTGGCCCACAATGCCTGTTTCGTTGGCCCGCCAATCCCAAAATAATAATACCAAAATATAGATTTTTTTTTTTTTCAATTAAAAGCTTTACTTAATTTTTCAACTGAGAGCTGCTTGCGTTTTTAAAATCAAAATGTTAATGCTTTTAAAAGAAAGTTAATGTTATTTCAACAACAGTTATGGGAAAAACATTTTGGTCATTGGAAAAAAAAAAAAAAAATGAAAGAAAAATTTCCAAAGATGAAAGTGGATTACGAAGATCAGGAAAAAAATTAATCAATTCATTCCATGATAGATTTTTAGATTTTGAAAAATGCCATTGTCAAATTGAGTTATTTTCAAATCCATGTACAGTGCATGTCAATTTGGCACCTGAAAATGCTCAATTAGAGCGCATTGACTTACAGAGCTCAGACTTTCATAAAAATGAATTCAAAGAAAAGTCATTGCTTGCATTTTATAGGAATTTTATAGCAAATTACCTAATGAATTTTCCTATTTAAAACGCAATGCATCTATGTATGCAATTACGTTTGGAAGCACCTACATATGTGAACAATCTTTTTCTATGGTGACTCTCAACAAATCAAAGACTAGAAACAGACTAACTGATGAAAACCTTTCAGCCGTTTTACATATTGCTACTGCAACTGTAGAACCAAACATAAAAAAAATAGCTTCAAGAATATAATCCCAACCATCACATTAATTGTCTGTGAAATAATTATGTATGTATATTTGGCTAATTAAAATATAAATGTATATATATTCAGAATTGAGTATGTTTTTATCAAAGTGGTCTATTGACTTTTTATATTAGATTAGTAAAAAAAATGTGTTTCTAAATGCAATGCTACATTGGCCCCAGGTAAGGTACTTTTTCTTTTTTTTTGGCCCACAAGTTGAAAAAGGTTGTGCACCCCTAAAATATGTCATTATGACAAGTTCAAACCTTTCAGGGTTTTTAATAATTTGTTGAAAGTTCCATTTTCATTTATTAATAGTTTAAAAATGAACTAAGCAATGTGTGAGGTATGAGAATTGTTGTTACTATTAGTTTAAAAAAAATAATAATATTGAAATTAATTTTAGCAAGTTGCTGAATGAAAGTTAAACAAAGCTCCGAATTAATAATGGGAGAAAAGTAAAGTATAGAAGATACTCTATTATCTTTACCAGAGTTTCCCACAGACAGTTTCAGAAGGGTGCTGCACCCTGTCTGCCTTTTGGTTTACAAAATAGCACCCTTCTTGCCCCTCATAAAAAAATAAGCACCCTTCTTGCCCCCTCCAGTAAAATAATTTGCACCCTTCTTGCCCTCAGTAAAAAAAGTGCCCTTTCTCCTTTTTGCATTAAAAAATTGACTTTCATAGTAAAAACTGATTCAATGTTGTCTTAAAAAGAATGTTTTGACTTTGAAACATCAAAAGTGGCTTTAAAAACCAAAAAAATACCATTAACAATTAAAAAAGTGCCCTTAAGAATCTGAAAAGTGCCCTCAAAAATCCAGAAAGGGCCCTTAAGAATAAAAAAAAGTGCCCTTTTCTCACCAGCAGCACCCTGCCTTTTTTTAAACAAAGGGAAACTGTCTTTAAAATTATGGAAAAGATTTTGAAAGAATGCTATTGTCAGTTAAGAACACATTAAATGTATTAAGGTACATTAAACTATAGTAGACTCTTAATTATCTGATATTAATTAGATCAGAGGTACAGAGAAATTCTGATTAACAGTATGTTATATAACCGAGGGTCATAATGAGGAGTTAAAAATCATATTGTCTAACATAAAAAAAAGTAGAGAAAAAAAAAACGTTATCTAAAAACCAAGAAGCTTCTGCTGATCAATAGTTGTTAAACAATAATGATTATAATATTGCACTAAAAATGTTCAACATAGATTGCCTCTATCCAGATTTAATGTTTACTAAATGATGGGAAATTATGCAGTTTTAGGTAGAAAAATAAAGTTTTAAATGCTAAGAATTTAAAATTTTAAGATTTGCATTCAATTGCATTCAGATGAGCATCATAGTATATTATTTTTCAATTTTTGATCTAATAGAGTCAAAATTGTAAAAAATTAAACTTAAATGTGATAAAGGAAAATAATGATATAAGTGCATAGATCACTAAAACAAAACATGTGTTGCTGAAAATGATTGGTAGTTGTTGTAAGTTTTTGAAAGTACTATTAAATGTATTGATTATAAAAATGTGAAGGAGCAAATGAGTATCTATATTTAGTATAATTAATAGTAAATTCACATTAAAAAGTAGAATTTAAAGAAGTCTACTGCTTACTTAACAACATCATGTTTTTTCATTTTAGATGCTTCATGCTGAATTTAACTTAAAATCGCAGGTAATATTTAGAATTATAATATGGATTGTTAAAATATTTTTCTTATGAAAATGTTAGTATAATAATATGTTAATGCAAATTACTAACCTTCTATCTATGTAAAATAATGTATTTAAAATAATAGGAAATGCTATTTAGCTTAGCTAAATAGCAATAATTGTGTTTATTTACTTTACTTATGTACTTATTTTAACTCAGTATCAGTAACCCTTTTCAAGAATGACATCCCTAACTCAGGGCTAGCATTCCTCCTAAAATTTCCTAAAATTTTCTTCTTGTTCCTAAAAATTCGAGATTGCCAAAATTTCACCAAAAATATCGTAAATTTTGACAAATGGTCATCGAAAAAGATGCGTATTTCGTCAAAAGATTGCTAAAATGACACAAATTTTGTCAAAAGATTGCTAAAACAACGTGTAAAAAATGCAAAATTCGTCAAAAGATCACAGAGAAAAGCAAATTTCGACAAAGAATCAGGAAAAAAACTTAATCTCATCCAAGGATATCGTGAGGGGGAAAAAAAAGCTAATTTCGACAAACAATCCTGAAAAAAAAACTCTAAAGACTGTGACAAACATGAATTTCTTCAAAAGATCGCAGAATAAACGTGAATTTAGATTGAAAAAATCGTGAAAAACCCCTCAAATTTCATCCAAAAATCAAGGAAAAAAGATAATTTCGTCTAAGAATTGCAGAAAAAAGCGAATTCCGTCAAAAGATCGCGAAAAAACGTGGGATTTTGTCAATAAATTGTGCAATTAAGGCGAATTTCGTGAAAGAATTTTTAAAAAAAATGCATGTTTCGTCAAAATATCGCGGAAAAAACGCAAATTTCGACAAAGAAGTTTGAAAAAAAAAAACCTTTCATAAGTTTTTCTGTGAGCTTCAGAATTTTTTTTTTCTCATAATCACCCCTGCTTCCTGCCTCTTGTTCTCTAGGTTCACAAGAACATCCAAAAGAGAGAGAAGGAGAGCATTCATTCTGGTTAGGCTCAATGATCCAGGAACTCAAAATTCTAATTAATACAATTGCAGTAAGCATAAGCTGTCAAAACGGTTTGTAATATGAAACCGGTTATTGCCCAAATTTAAACGCGTTCATTCGCAACAAACAACACAAGCACATGGAATAAGGGCTGAATTCATTGGAATAATGAGAATATTCTTTGGCAGTGTACCACATGTGCCTGACTAGCACAAAAATACTGTTATTACATACTTGTAATGTTAAAAATATCGCAAATGCCCCTAAAATTTGGGAAAAAATTCCTAAAATTCCTCCCTAAAATTTTGAAAAATCCTAGTGCTAGCCCTGCTAACTCCTTGTAAATTTGAGATGCCAGATTTTTACAGTAGAGTAGCAAATTTACAAACTTTGATTGTCTGAATCCCAATTGACCAAACCATTTATTTATTTTTTGTATTTGTACAAATTTGCTAGTCTGAAAAAAAAAAAAAAAAAAAAAAAAAAAAGATGATTTTTATTAGTACTTTTGTTATCCCCCCCCCCCCCAAAAGTTGAACAAAACAGATTTAACCATAGCAAAAATTCTACATAGATTCTGCTATTTTCCAAAATTCCACAATCTTAAGCTGTTATTATACTCATACTGAAGTCATTGTCCTATTATCACAGAATTTCCACCTTTTGGTTCTGATAATGGAATCTAGTATATGATTCAGATATCCAGCACAAGATTCTAGATACATTTTTAAATAACTTCGCATTTCCTCTTATTTTATTTTTTAATAACCTTTCTTTAATGCTTGAAATTAAATTTTAACATCAGTCCAAAGCACCTTCATTCTCAAGCAATTTGGATAATCAGTGCTCTACTGTACATTTTTATACCTCATTAATGAAATTTTTGCAGTGATCTTTTCTCAATTTCTCAACCGTAAGCAATTAAATAAAGCAAATTATACATGTGTAGTTTTTGTAAAATGGCTTTTGCTTTACATTGTCATAAAAATTATGAAGGTGTGGTGATTTTAAGAAAGTTATTAGTTATTTGCTGTGAATATAATCATCTAAACAATTGGCAGTTAATATAATTTGAAAGCTTCTACATGCTCAACTTTCCCCATAAATAAAAATAAGAGGCTGACAAGTCCCGTGACTGCAGTGCCCATAAGCTTGTGCTCATTGTCTTCTCAGCAGTAAACAGCTCATGAACACAAGTGACCGTAGATGCGTGTCAGAAAAGAATCATGGACTGGCCCACTCTTTCATGTCTCTTTCCATTCCAAGTTGTCATGCCAATGTAGAGTTTATGTACCTTTATTATACTTTAAAAAAGCATTTTTGTTATGCTAGATCTAAAGTTATTTGCATAAGTAATCAGTTAAACATCCATCCTAAATATTAAAACGAAAAGGAATTTCTCTAAGATCCACACAAATTTGACTTATTTGTGCATGCTTGAGATTAAATCTAAAACCTGTTCAGTTTTAAGGTACACATGAACGTGGTCGGCATAGCCCAGTTGTCTTCTGCGTAGAACATGAGTTCAAATCCTGCTTCTGACAGAATGATTTCTGCAATACTTTGGCTGGATTCATATCAATTAGTCAAATTTTTAGGAAAAGAAGTCGCATGATTTGTATATATTTTTTTAATTTGAATGCTTTTTTAATTAAGTAAAGTAAAATTAGCACCCAACAATAGTTTTAGGTGCATTCGTAATTATATAAATACCTATAGTCATCGTCTGGTCCATCCGTCTGCATATAACAGCACAAAAACTATCCAATCAAATGGTTTGAAATTTATTATATATAATCGTTGCAAAATTTTTTCAGGATTTTAAAGTTTTATGGATATTGAATGAAAACTATTAAGATTTCTTTACTCTATTAAATCGTATCATATATAATCTTTATAATAAAAACTCAAGTCATGTGACTGAGGAAAACAAATGCAGGCTAACTGGTTCTTTTTTTCATATGCCAAGTGACTCCAAAATTATTTTTTCAAATAAAATTGCATAAAAGTTTTAAAAAGATTGTTAAAAAAAAAATTGTTTACTTGAGAGATGAATTACATTGAAAAATGTATAGATTCTGAGATAACTTCAGTGGAAATTAGGTTACACCACAATATCTCAATCCATAAAAGTAAATAAACACATCAGTGAGTCATATTAAACCATGGAGGTAATCATTCACAAAGCAAGATCTTCGTGGTGAATTTTGCAGCGCTGTCTGGTGTTGAAAAACAATTTTCAATCTGTAAACGTGGCATATGCAGGGGTCACAGACCTGCTCCAATTGCACCAAACTGCTCCAAATGAAAATATCTGCTACAAATTTATCATTTTTTTTACTATTTTTGCTCCAAAACGAGCATTTTGTTTTTTCTTATCTACGGTGAAATCGGATTTCTTTGCGCCATTTTTCCGCCGAACAGCAGATTTCCCCTTTTTTTTAATTTTTAAAATAAAATCCACGATCTGAAATCAAGATTTTCGTCAAGTGAACACAGAAGAAAACGACGATTTTCTTCGGACTCTCACAAAATAAAATTTCGATTTTCTGCTAGCGAACTTGAAGTAAAATAATGATTTTTGGCAAGTGACCGAGAAATAATATTGTGATTTTCATCAAACGATCACAAATTGAAACTGCCATTTTCGATCTTGAAATAAAACTGCAATTTCTGTCCAACGATCACGAAAGAAAACTGCGAAATTAGTGAATCGATCGCAGAAAAAATTGAGAATTTCGCCAATCAGTGACTGAAAAAAATTGCAAATTTTGTTAATCGTATTTTTATAAAAAGTCATTATCGAAAAAAATAATTTTTCATTTAATGCCATAAAATATATAATTATTTTATTGGAAAAATATTCAGGACTTACTTTTGAAAAATCAGATCAACCCAAAGCATTTAAAGCCAACCTGAACTGCAACGGAAGCGCAGGTTGGAATCAGGTTCCGTGACCTAGTGTTGACTCTAGGAAAAAAGGGCCGCCGGGCGGAATTTTTTCAAAAAGGAACACTATTCTAAAAAAAAGGGCACATTTTTTCAAAAAGGGAACACTATTCTGAAAAGAGGACACGTTTTTCCAAAAAGGACACACTTGTTACCTTGTTCACAAAAAATATTTTGAACTGGGGGGGAAACGTGAATTTCGCCAAAGGATCGCGGGGGAAAAAAGAAACTCTAATTTCGTCAAAGGTTCATGAAAAAAACGTGAATTTTGTGAAATAATCCCGGAAAAGATGCAGCATTCCTTTAAAAAACAGCAGACACACAAAGTTCTATGCTTATTAATATAGACAGTTTTTAATCTGAAACAATGTACTGAACTAACTTTTGAAAAATCGGGTTAATCCTAACCCAATTTGCAAGCATCTACACTCAGCCTGAAATTGACTCAAATCAAAAGCAGAGTTAATCCGACCTGCAACAAGAATAATTATTGCCGAGAGGGAATTTTTTCCCCTCCCCTCCTCTACTGTAACCTTTCAGAATATTTGCTGTGAATTTCAGAATTTTTTTTTTTACTCAGAAAGTCTGATAAATGCTAATGCCTTAATTAATTAGAACTACAACTACAACAGCAGCAAGAATAGATTTATATGATATATTGCGTATTGCAGACTATTTTTGAAAACATTATTAGCGTTGCAGACACTTGAAAATTGTTCTCTCACTGGGCTCACAATTATCAAAAATATAGACTTGTGTTCTGTTATATTACTAATATTCTCAATGACATTTCATATCAAAAGAAAATATTTTATAAAGAAAAAAAAAGAAATACAGCAAATGTCTCAGCGATCAATATTTTTAACGACAAAGAAAGCTACATGAAAGCATCTAAAATATACAGCACATTAAAATACACAGTAATCATGTTGGTGATAAAAATATAAATTAGAGAAACTGCTATGAATCAATTTTTAATCATCCAGTTAACCTTATTGATCAAAGCATCTGGTCTGATATTTTAATCAGATTAAAATATCATACCAGATGCTTTGATCAATAAGGTTAACTGGATGAATTATACCCTCCAGATTCGACCGGGATAGCTCAGTGGTAGAGCGTGGCGGCTTCAGCCAAGCGATCCCAGGCTCGAATCCTGGCCCGGACATTTTTCGTCCAGTTGGAAATTTACAACTTGTACAATTTTTCATAGTTTACAACTGCTTGGAACTAACATTAAAATATTTTTTTTTAATTACACTCTGATCTTAAAATTATGTTTTTCCGTAATGCTTTTCTATAGGGCCGCGATATCCACGTTAACACATCTTGCCGGGATGGCTTCCTTATGAGGCTACTTCACTCACGTATTCAATATTAAAATTTTTTTTCTTTCTTTTGTTTGTATTGGCTAGCTGAGATGGATATCTTGGTCGTTTTTTACTTTTTTAATTTCGTTTACAGGTCTTTTAACTACCGGCTTCGAAAGTGAAAGTATCCTCATAAAAATAAAACCCAGCAAACAAATTTGAAAAAATAAAAAACGACCTTTGTAGAGCTGTCCAATGCAAAATAATGATTTAAGAATATGGAAATGCAAATGAGATATTAAAAAATATATATAGGAATAACAAGTAGGTGTGTTTGAGTGAGTGAAGAAGCCCCTAAAAAAGCCGTGATGATTCAAAACGCTACTAATTTTTTTCCTAAGAGAAACGATTCAAATTCTATTTTTTTACATATAGAAAGGACTCAATGAATGTATCAACAAGTTTGCGTTGTTCAAGTACAGAAAAAATATATATTGAGTTGCGAGCAAGTGAAAAAGAATCATACAAACATCCCCCCCTCCCCCCCTTAACAATAGAAAAAAAAATCCCATCTCCTATGCAAATTGACCAATTTCTTTCAAATTTTTAGCAAGTTGAAATAATAGTTGATTAGGCTGTCTAACAAATTTTTATTAAAATATAATAAGTTATTTGAAAATTACAGCACCTATCAAAAATGTCCTCTATAGAGAAAAAATAGAAAGGTAATAGTGGTTTGTTTTTGTTTATTCAACTCCTTGAAATCTAAGTCGAATGTTTACACAATCAGATCATCAACTTTGGATGGATATGCTGTGCTATGCCGAAAGAAACCAATAAATCTTTTTAACGGATTGGTGATAATGTTTTTTTTCTTTTCTTTGTGTGTGTGTGTGTGTGTGTGTGTGTGTGTGTGTTCCTAAGGGATTTCATCAGAACAGTAAAGGAATTTTAACTCAGTCTCACATGGGCAGTGTTCCCATTTCTTTTTAAAAGGATCAGGGCAGATTTGTTTTTTGGCAGGCGTTTTTTGTTGAATGAAAGAGCACTTTCGTTACACTTCCTATTTTATTTCTCAGTACAGCATATACATCGGTGTTGGAAACAGTGGAAGGGACGTTTGCATTTACAGCCTGTATGTTTGGCACTTTCACGACAGTTTTTAAATTGTTTCATCTCTTTCTTCATCTAATTTTTTCATGCGATTCCCAGTGTTTTATCGCGTTTTCCCACATTAGTAAAAGGAATCCAGTTTCAAACTTTTAGTTCAATATAGCAAATTTTTTCTTCTTTTCAATAAAATTTAATCTGAATTTCCACAGCAATTTTTGATTTTTTTTTTTTTTTTTTGCGATTTTTTTTAATGTCATTTTTACGATTTTTTCGCGATTTACAGAGATTTTTTGGAAACCTTAACAGAAACCCGGTTTTAATCTATTAGCCCAGTATGATAAATTTTTAGAGTTTTGTAAATTTTAGCGTTTTTTCCCGTTTTCAATCTTTTATTCCTATATATTAAATTTTGCCTTCTGTTCTACTCAACAAATTTTATTCGAAACTCCTTCAGCTATTTTTTAATTTTGGGGGCTTTTATTTACGCGATTTTGAGATTCGCTGCGATTTTATGACATTCGTACAAGATTTTAATCTCGCCTAATACAGCAAATTTTGTCCTCTTTGCATTAAAGTTTATTCGTATTCATATAGCAATTTACAATGCGATTTTTTTTCGCTTTTCGTGCATTTTTTTTATATTTGTAAAAAAGAAACCTGGTTTCAATTTTTTAGTATAACATTTTATTCCTCTGCGATTTTTTTGCGTGTTTATGAATTTCTTGTGCTTTTTTTCTGCAATTAGGAGTCCTTTTGCATTCTGCAGAGATATTTTAAAATAAAGGTGTAAGATATTTAACAAAATAAGGAACACGCTTTTCGATTCCTAATCATGCCTGCAAAATATATTCCTTTAAGAATTAGAAAAAAAAAAGAGTGAATGTGTCAAAGTTTCGCGTTGTTCAAAAAAATATATTATTCAGCAACTAACAGAAATAATGATTAAAAGAAAAAGAACAGAAGGTAAAATCCTTCCTTTTTTTTTTTTACTATTAAAAAAAAATAATTGGTATCTTCGATGTTAATTGGCCAATTTCGTTCAAATTTTCAGCCAGCCGAAATAATAATAAATTAGGCTGTGTAAAAGATATTTACTAGAGTATGATAAGTTATAAGAAAATTATAGCCCCATAAAAAAACACACTGGGAAAAAAAGTTGACTACGACGTCGGTTTGTTTTTTTAACTCAGAGAACCGGACGCTGAGAGAATTAAATAAGCTTTCCATTTGATGTTTAAAAAAAAAAGCAAGCTAATTTTACATACTTCCAACAACGATCGCTTGCACTTAAAACAAGGGCACGGCTTTGCAAAAATTATTATTTTTTCAAAAGGTGGGGAGGGGAGCTCTCCGTCAAACGTGCATGACCATACAACTGGAGAAATTTTCGATAATAAATATATATTTTTAAAATTGTAATGAGAATTGCATTATAAATATAGAAAAAATATGGGAAAATAAGAAATACAAAATTATTATTTGGATAAAATCTAAATTTTTCTATTTTAAGTCATTCATGATTGTGTGTTTCGACTACTGTAGTGGAAAAGGGGCAACCCCGCGCCCCTTTTCCACTGCAGTTCACTGTAACACGATTTTCACACATAATTGTGAACTATTCACTGTCACTTTTACTCATCATGACAAAGCAGAGTCAGGCCTAAAGGAACAGCATCGACTTTCAACTGTAGTGTTTCACAAGATCATTTGACTAAAAATCACTTTTCCTAGAGCGAACTGTACCCAAAACCTGAAGAGTTGAAGTAAATTTGCCGGAAAAAAATCCGAATCCGATCCAATTCCCGATTAGTTCACATCCCATGCTCGAAATTCTCGTTAACACATCGGTAAGAGTGGGACCGAGCGGAAAAATATGTACTTGCTTTCGTGCAAATGCTGATAGAAGAAAAGTAAATGGTGGATTTTGATTATAAAAAAAAAAAAAGCAATTGTGCGTTGTGAAACTCTCTTAAAGACCGCCGGGCACATCGGAGGGGTCAAAAAGGGACGCCGGGCGCATCGGAAGGGTTAAAAAGGGACGCCGGGCGCATAAAAGGAATAAAAAGGGATGCCGGGCGCATAAAAGAAAGAAAAAGGGACGCCGGGCACTGCGCCCTGCTAAAACGGCTTAGAGTCAACACTAGTGACCCAAAACAGGACACTATCTGCAATTTTGAATTATATTTAGGAAAAGGACTTATTTTTAAGTAATTGCTGTTTTTGTTTGTTTGCACCCTATCTCAAGAACTGAAATACGTAATTTAAACAAACTTCAGATTCAGTTAGACTTTGACATAAATTGTGCTAATTAAGTTTTGGTGTAAACTGCCCAACAAGTGGAGCTGCTATGCTGCATTTTTCATGATTTCCTTGATAGCTATACCTCAAGAACTAATGCACAGAATTTCTTCAAAATTCAGATTTACACTTTGACATAAATAAATGCTGATTAGGTTTTGGTTTAAATTGTCTGACAGGGGGCATTGCTATGCTGCATTTTTCACGATTTGTGCAATAACTATATCTCAAGAACTAATGCACAGAATTTCATGAAATTTCAGACTCTGTTAGACCTTGACCTAAATAGATCCTTATTAATTTTGGGTGCATACTGCCCGACAAGAGTCGCTGCTATGTTTTGTTTTCATGATTTCTGCGATAGCTATATCTCAAACTCGAATACATTGGCATTTAATTTTTGTTGCAGACGATTTGATTTATATAGAATATTATTTTGTGATGGCACACCATATTAGTTAGTATTGCTAATGCATCCCTGATATAAATATTTCATGGAGTAAGGGAGGGGTTAAATTAGTTTTCATTTGTTTGTATTTTATGGTAAATGATCCGAAATTTGGAATTGCTGAGGTCCGGAGTCTGGATTTTGTACTGTATGAGATTTCAACATATATGTTGGGTACAATGGTGATACTGAATTTATTTTCAAAAGAAGCTTTTGCTGCTCCAAAAACTCATTTTCCTGCTCCACAAGTCTTTTTTTTGTTGCTCCAAAAACTCACTTTCCTGCTCCAAAAGCCGTTTTTGACTGCTCCAAAACCTGCTCCAATTCTTGCTGAGTGAATGTGACCCCTGCATATGTAATAATAAAAAAGGCATTCATTTCACTTATAACAAACGATATATTTTAAAACGATAAATCGACGAACGATGACGAATGACGAACGATAATAATATCAAATAATTCATTTCGGTGAAATAATGAGAAATTTTTTTTACATTGTAAAACTGGTTATAATACGGACACACCTCATTTGTCAAGTTTAACATACAATTTCCAACTTGTTACAAATTAACAATTGTATTAAAAATATAATACAAATAAAAAATATTTATTAAAAATTGCATGTAATTATCAATTAAATAAATTGAACTGATTTACATATTTTGCTATATTTTGTATGGCCATTATCAAGAATGTATTTCTATGTATACTAAGAAAAAAGTATGTGATTATTTTCCTTAAAAAATAAAAAGAAAAGAGAAAATAGAAAGAAAAATGTTTCTCTAAGAAACTATAAAATGAATTTTCTTGATATCCATTATTTAATAATTAAATAATGTATGAAAATATTAATTTTAAGTTTAAAAAAAATATGTATTAAAAATAGTAGCAAGCAGCAATTTTTATTTCAGGGTTTTAGAATAAGACTGATAAAAATATAAAATTAATAAATTTTAAAGGTTGCATAGTTTTAAAAAATTACAAAATACAAAATATTGTTATTTAAAAAAAAAAAAAAAAAGTTAAGGAAAAATAAATGCCCTCATTAGTCAATTAATATTTTTAGCTAAAAAAGCTTGTGCTAGAAAACAAGCATATGTTATAAATTACCAGTTAAAAATGTCATATGTTGGACTGAAAGCACCATCTATTGCCTTATATCTATAGGAATTGCTCATACAATGCTAGCTGTTACCCCTGACTTTGTTCACGCAAAATTAAAAGAAGAGTAAATACATTAATTAAAGCAAAATATTTCACTCCCGACAATTAAAAATGTAAATAATAAACTAACTCTTTAACACATTTGATAGGAGACAATACGATATTTTTTGTTATAGGGCCTTGACATAACTCAGTCTTAAAAAAGTGAAATTTTGTGCCAAATAATCGCGAAAAATGAAATTGCAACCAATGAAAAAAGGAGGGCCAAATAAAATCGTGGAAATCGATGAATTGGGTATAAAAACAAATGTCAATTTGTTTATAAAATTGGATTTTAATTCCGCTTCCCAATGAACCATTTTGCTTTTAACGCCTTTGTGAAGTGTTTTAACAGCCGTCCTTCAAAAATAATTAATTGGAAATAGCATATGTTTTTTCTTTAAATTCAATTCTGCCTCCTTAATTTAATGTATAGCTGAAACAAATCTTGTTTTCTAAATGACAATATGTTGACATACTATTTTTGTTCTGCAGAAAAGATTTGATTCATGAAGTTTGAATATGTGAAAATGTTTTTATTTTTCGGATAATTTACTGAAATCAAGATTTTGTTTTCATAATTTATTCAAATGGAAAATAAATTCTGTTTTCAGTTTTAATGAGAAAATGGCATATATATATATATATAATATTTGTCTTACGTGGCGCGAAAATAGGGCTGAATTTGTAACGTATGATTTGGCAACAACTGCAGCTTCCAGAGCTCAGACCAATGAACAGACACAGACTAGATTGTGTTAAGTTAGATCAGCTCCGCTTCCGTCCAATATGGCGGTCAGTGTGAAAGCAGTGAAACCATAGAATGAAACTCAAACTAGCAATTATTAAAAATAAAATAACATGTACGTAATCCAAAGCGTCTGAGATGATTCCTCATTTTAATTATGAGCAATATCGTTAATTTCAAATGAATTCTCAACTCTTATTTAGAATTCATTTACGAATTTCAGTCACTCAAAAGACAGAGAAAAAAAATCAACTGTCTAAATATCACCTGCCGCCATCTGTTGGAGTATTGATGAAATAAAAAATAATTCATTTTACAATGACAAACAAACTGTCTTCCTATTGCGTAGGTTTATTTTTCTAATTAATTTAAGTGGTGCTGTACAAAAGATCCTTTTTTTATAGTATTTAAATGATTTATATGCCCATTGGTAGCGCCAAATAAATGCATTTTCAGTTATGTTTTCAACGGAAAATTACTTTTTTACATTAAAATAAATTGTCAATTTTATATGTTCAAATGTTTTATGGTAGAACTTATTCCGGCTAGAATTGCTGAAAAAAGGGGTGGGCGGGCGAAGCGAGCTGTGACCGTGTAGCGGTCTCAAAGGTTGGCGAACGCTAGCGAGTAGGGGGCTGAGCCCCCTAGTAAAAAATATATTGATCTATTTTATTTCTCCTTTTTTGTCCATAAATATGGTGCAATTTACTTGCCGTTTTTAGAGAAAAATTTACAATAATAATATCTCAGAATCAAATTAAATTTTTTTAATTCTGAGAGTTTGTGTGACATCCTCGGATCAATGACAACCGATTTTAAGTAAATCACGTTGCGTTCGATAGTCTAAGAGGAGTAATTGCGAAATGCAAACAGTTGGTCAAATTATGTGATTTTAGCAGAAAACTTTCGTCTGTATATAACTGATAATCATGCTTAATAATCAGTATAGATTTAAAAAAAAAAAAAAAAAAAATTTCGCTTTAAATCGAATTTGTCTACTTTCTATACATACTGATCCTTCAATTATTAATGTATGGAATTGATTCACGCTCCTTTTAAACATATTTGTAAATTCATGTTTCATTTCAAATATGACGCCATTTTATTCCCAGAAAAATCTTTTTTTAATGATATAATTCTTAAATTTGTGATTGTACGCTGTGCAGTAAAGGGATAATTCACATCCTTTGTATTGATATATTTCTTGTTAATTTTCTTTTCCTGCCAATCATGAGGTAAATTTTAGCAGAAAACTCGCATCTGTATGTAACTAATATTCAAGATATCGATAAAAAATATTTCAGTTTTTTTCTTAAATATGACGTATTATTTCGCGGGAGACTCTCGTTTTTACGTTTAAGTATGATTTTCTCCTGATTTTCACTTGTACTTTTAAAATTCCTAGAAACGTACTTCTGAAAAAAAAAAAAAAAAGAAAATTTTCGATCTTGTTAGAATTTTGCCATAGAATTGCTAAAAAACGTGAATTTCGTCAAAGGATCCCGTATTAAACGTAAATTTCGTCAAAAAATCACCGAACAAAACCCTCAAATTTTGTCAAAAAAAAGGTGAAAAAACTACAAATTTCGTCAAAAAAGGTGAAATAATTGTAAAAAATACACAAATTTCGTCAAAAGATCACGAAAAAACGTACATTCTGTCAAAAAAACTGCAAATTTAGTCAAAATCGTGAAAAAAACTATAAATTTCGTCAAAAGATCGCGGAAAAAACGTACATTCCGTCAAAGAATTGTAAAAAAAAAAAAAAAAACTGCGAAAAAACCTACAAATTTCGTCAGAAAAAAAACTGCAAATTTCTCCAAAAAATCGCGAAAAAACACAAATTTCGTCAAAAGATAGCAAAAAAAAAAAACCCCACTTATTTCGTCAAAAGATCGCGAAAAAAACACAAATTAAGTTCTAATAAATATTTTCCTTTTATTTGAAAAAAAGTTTTTCATTTGTTGATATCTTAAGATTTTTTTTGTGTAATTTATAATATATGAAAGTGTTATTTTTAAATTATTTATATATATATTAATGATTATATTTAAGTTATTGAGTCAATCAGTAATCTATTCTAAATGAATTATAAAATAACTTTTTATTCTTATATAAATTCACATTTTAAAAAAAATCTCCCTTTAAACTGCGAAGAATCTCCTGTTTTTTCTCTTGCTAAGGTTGGCAGCTCTGATATTTGCTTTCAAATATCATGGCAATTCATCATCTTTTGAATTCTTTTTAATTGAATTTATTTTCATTTTTTATGTGGAAATCGTTCAATTGAAAAATAATTGTTGAGGAAAAATTATTATTCCAGGTTTTGTATTTATTGGCACTGGTAATGCTTAGCAATGTAAAATGGTTAAATTTTAAAGGAAAAATATTTATTGATGATTCTCTATGAAAATGATGAAATTTTTTATTATTAAGAAAAATATTGGAAAAAAAATAAAATCTAAAACCTTGTATTATAAAAAAAAAAAAACTGTATTATATCTAATAATGTTATTTAATCTTTTTTAAATTCTTAATTTTTTAAATTTAATTTTCATTTTTCATGTGAAATTTTTTCAACTGAAACTAAATTATTGAGTAAAAATTATTATTACGGGTTTTGACTTGTATTGGCAACAATAAAGCATTAGCAACGATAAAATAAATTTAACCATTTCAATTTTTTATACGACAAAATGGAAATAATGAATGATGAAAATAATGAAATTTTGATTTATTAAGAAAAGTATTTGAATAAAATAAATAAAAACCGGCCTATGTTCATTTATGGGTTATAATCAACCTATATGCAAAGATATAAGGTCATTAAATACTCCATTTTGCGGCTGGCTTCAGCCTAACGTTTGCACACAATCGGATTTATAATATTATTAGGATTAGGATAGCAGTTGTTCAAGTTTTTCAATACTTAATTTAAAAGCAACTATTCAAAAAACATTTTTCTAATGTAACTTTCCAAGTACCGTCAAATCCTGACGTACTATCTAGTGTAGTAATTAACTCCCACTTTCTTTTCTCCCTAAAAGATTATATTTTATTATGCACAAAAATAAATCTGCATATTACTGGCTAATTATCTGTTAATGTATCTTTATTAAGTATGTTGAATTTGTGCAATTTTTATTTGATTTGGATTTTGTGCTTATTTTATTTTTAGAGAGGTGGTTATACTAATGGAGGTGGACCATCTAGTCAAGAAGAAGTAAGTTTTTTTTCTTTCTGTCAAAATAAAACATTAAATCTTGTTCTCCATTAAAAATAGAATGCCATGGTTGTAATACTAAAGTTTAAAATTACAGAAGAAGCCTTTGAAAGAATTAAGAATAACCTTGTTTTGATCAGTTATTTGGGATCTTTTGCATTATGATAATTTTAAATTTCTTAAATCTAAATTTTGAGGCAGCAAAAAAAAAAAAAAAAAAAAAAAAAAAAAAGCTTTATACTTTAATTTCTAAATTGTCATAGAAAAAATTGAAATGACATTTGATTGGAAATATTTCTTTTAATTGTAAATAAAAATCTTATGTTTACAAAAGTTAAGTTCAAGGGATTACTAATATTCAAAAAATAAATAAAATATGAAGTTAAGGTATTTTTTTTGTAAGTACGTATTTGGAATTTAACTGGCCTCTGTATGTATGTCCATTAGTCGTTGCATAAAATAGTTTGCTGGCAATTTTGTATTCAAATTTACAAAACTCTTAACCCTTTCCTGCACAGACAAATTCTGTTCGTAAAATGCGAAATTACTGACTGACACCGGAATTTAAAAACGACATTTTTAGAAAATATGAACTTCTTAATTTAAGCTTTCATTGTATAAGCAAAATTTTATTATAATCTTGGTGCCGAATGCAAGTTTGGAATTAAAATTAGGTGTGCCCGGAGTGGGACCACTGTGCCTGAAAGGGTTAAGTAATCCATTGTGAATATTTTGTAATTTTAGCTCTAGCTATTATAGACCCATACCCTACAATATATTTATTAGCACTTACAAGGGGACCACCAAACATGATGCTCACAGATTTTAATGATTTTAAAGTATGTTGTAGGGATCATACCCCTAACTATTCAGGTCAAAGGTTTCTTTCAAATGGGCTTTAGTTTTCGAGAAATTTCGGGTTAAAGTTCAGGATGCATTTCAAATACTCATTAGTTCACGATCTTGAACAAGGGCTCCGTGGTGCAGAGGTAGCGTACGCGATTTGAGAGCCGGAGATGAGTGTTCTGTCCTCTCGTGGGACTTTTACCTTTTTTAACAAATTTTATATAGTTGTCGCGTCATAAATTTTATGCAGAATTATGAATTCTGCATCTTTGAATTTTTTTGATTTTTCCTAATAAATTCTATTTACATTTTCGAATATTTCGTGAAAATGGAAATTAATATTTCTATTGACGAAATTCCAAACTAATTAATTCCAAAAACATATCTTGAAAGGAGTAATAAAATATTAAAGCAATAACAATTATATCCAAGTTTTAGCCAGGTATATATATTTTTTTTATGTTATTTAAATACATTTAACTGTAAAGTTCAAACTCACAGTCATTTTTGATTTGCACAAATAAAAAATAATATATTACAATTAATTTTTTTTTTTCAGTCTAACAAGTCGATGCCATACAGAAAAATTCGTTTCGCGAAAAATCGTTTGTAAATTACAATACATATAAAAAAATATCTGAAAAAAAAAATCGTCTGCAACGACTTTTACGGTAATATCAGAATAAATAAAATTTTCTTTTTATCAATTTCATTTAGCTTCCTTTGCAGACAAATACCATGTTTGAAATAATTTCTTTTTCAAATTTAATGCATTTTTAAGTATTTAAAGAATATATAATATGCTAATTTATATATTCTTCCAATATTGTTAAAACAATTATTTAAAGGCGATTTTTAATGCGGAATTTGTTTAGAATATTTTTGCGATAGATATAACACAATTAGTTCCATTAATAAACTAAAATGTCGATGTCGGTGATGATAAATATTTTAGTATTTCAGCAGTTAACATATTTCAATATATTTAGAACAAATCAAATATTAAAAGATATATTATTTTGTTAATTTTTTCTTAATCATTTAAATTTTTTAAAATAGAAAATGCAAATTAAAAAAATGCATTATTTCATAAATACGATAAATAAATAAGTAAATATACATAAATGTAAACAATAATCATTTTAAAAAGACGAGATATCAAGACATAAATTAGTTTGGATTTTCGCCAACAGAAATATTCGAATAAAAATTGCGCAAAAACTATAAATTTTCACGCAATATTCAAAAATGTAAATGGAATTTATTAGGAAAATATCAAAAAGTTCAAAGATGCAGAATTCATAATTCTGCATACAACTTATAACGCGACAAATATATAAAATTTGTTAAAAGGTAAAAGTCACAGGAGAGGACAGAACACTCATCTCCAGCTCTCAAATCGTGAAGTAATGGCATTTGAAATGCATGCTGAACTTTAACCCGAAATTTCTTGAAAACTAAAGCCCATTTGAAGGAAACCTTTGATCCCTACAACATACTTTAAAATCATCAAGATCTATGCGCATCATGTTTGGCGGTCCCCTTGTTACATAAGTTTTTAAAAGTTACCTACTTTACCCTATTAAATTTGTGCCACAACCAACTTTCAACCCTAGTGATGAAAATCAGGTATGCTTGATAAAGGTCATAAAAATCACTTTTATTTTCAATATAACTGAGTCTTTAATGAAAAGATGATAAATAATTAATAAATATTGATATTTAGGAAGTCTGTATGACAATAAAATATAACATAGACATTGTCTCATACTCGTGTTCTTTTAAACATCATATTTCCTTCTTTTCGCAATCTCATGCCTGTTTATTGTACTTTTCTGTAAAAATTTCTGTTAACTTATGTACAAACAATTTCAGATTATTGTTCCAAGACCAGCTGTTGGTGTAGTTATTGGTAAAAATGGCGATATGATCAAAAGGATACAGCAAGATTCTGGGGCTCGTGTACAATTTATACAAGGCAAAGAAGATATACCTGGTGATAAGTTATGTCAAATAACTGGCACAATGGACCAAGTTCAGAAAGCTTCAGCATTAATTAGAGATCTAATACAGAGTGTTATGGTATTATTTTTTTAATAATAGTTTATTTTAAATATGCTGTAAATTAGTTATATGCTATTTTAATAAGTTTAAAGTTCATCAAGTCAAAATTTAATGTTTAAAGTTAAAATTTAGTTTTTTTTTATACTATAAATTTTTAAGTAACTTTAAACTAGAACAAAGTTGAAGATATTTCATAATAGTTAATTTATTTTTAATTTTTTCAAAATTTCCTTAACTTTTATAAAAATTTCGAAATCTTTTTAATATAATTTCAGAAAACTTCAAAATGCTCACTATTTAGTGTGGCGTCTTATTTAAAAATTAGTGTTATCTCAACTTTAATATATGCAGTTGAAAATGTGTATTATGAATACTTGTATATATGAGGCGAAAGATAAATTTGCTGTTAGACCCTTTTTTTAATTAAAAAAAAATAATTTGATTTCTATATTAACTGTAAATTTAAACATATGTTGTATATTCTCTTATCTAATTGTACAAACATTAAATTAGAATTTAAATTACTATAAACAAAATAAGGCAAATTTTGCACCTTTTTGTACCTTTTATGTACCTTTTTATCATAAGTAAAAAAAAGCATTTAAAATAATCATTGATGCAGCTTTGTTTAATTTATACAAGGCTGTTTAATTAAATTTTTTTGCAACAAGATGTTAGATTCTAATACAAAAGTACATCTTCTTCTTCTTGATTATCAAATTCTCTTTGTAGTAAAGGGGCATTAAAATATGTAGGGTTATTCCATTTCATCGGATTTCTGAAATTTTTTTATCTATCTTGACAAAATTGTAATAATTAATAAAATTTACAATGCATTGAACCAATTTATCAATGTGTTAATATTTATCAGCAGTTTTATGTCTTTGTAAAATGGATTAAGTTATAAAATACTAAATTGAATTGTCCAGAATTCAGAAAACAGCTAGAAACACATTTAAGTATGAGGGGTGTCTGTTAACGCAACATAGTGTATTGTATAATATGTAGTCTCTATAGTATTTTTTCTCTTCTATGTTTAAGTAAAATTTGGCCGCAGGTAATGCGTGCATGTGTTAGTGCAAATGAATATATGTTCTGATCCAGGTTCGTGATCAACAGATGGGAGGAGGCGGAGGAAATCCTGGAGGTAACATGGGAATGTCTGGCCCTGGTCGTGGACGAGGAAGAGGTCGAGGTGGAATGGGTGGTGGTCCTGGAATAAGACCAGACTTTGGACCAGGTGGACCGCGAATGGGACGTCCTGGTGGTAATGAAGGAGCTACAGAAGTTCAGTTTGCTGTTCCTGCCAACAAATGTGGTTTAGTTATTGGGAAAGGTGGTGAGACTGTGCGGAACATAAATCAACAATCTGGTGCTCATGTGGAAATAGCAAGGGGAGCACCACCAAATCCACATGAAAAGATCTTTATTATTCGTGGAAATCCCCAACAGATTGAACATGCTAAGCAGTTAATTATGGAGCGTGTTGGTGGAATGGTAAGCCTTTTTTCCCTTTTTCATAAGTTATGTATTATATAAAAAATTCAAACATATTGTATCGAGAAATTTCTTTTTTTACAGCCACCAGGACAAGGTGGGCCTCCTGGAGGACACAATATGCCTGGAGGACCGCAAGGTCAATATCCAGGACCTCCACAGTATCAACAACAGTAGTAAGTAAAAACTTTTATCTAATTAAAGTATATGCAATTGGAGATCTAAAAATTTGGGTGAGGGTATTCCATGGCAGGACAACCTAGTCGACCTTTCTTCCACATTTATTTTTGTTTAACAAACACTCTGAATCTTACTTTAGCATTAAGTCCCCTCTCCCCCTTCCAAGTTGACTTCACTTAACCACAATGACTAATAAAAGTGACCTTAGAGCTTACACCCCCTAAAATTCTTGCGCTGCACTAAACAATTGTAATAGACTCTATTCTCTTTTTGGCTTCGAAGCTATGATTTGAGAAATTTTCCTCCAAAGCATGTGATTCAACAGCATAAAAATATGGTCCGTTACTGCTCTATGGCATGCAACCTTGCGTTGCAAAACAAGTCATTGCATAATTAAGGCCTACAATATTGGAAATGTTTCCCCAAAGATAAGGTTTTTAATATATACACCTCCCCCCCTGCCCTTAATACATAAAAATAGAAACAATGTTATTTTGTTGCTAACATGGTTGTGAAAACAAATTAGAAAATATGATATAACATAAAATTGCAACCATGAAATGTAGTTTGGCCTTTAGAAAAAAAAGGTGTCATTTGGCACCTTACTAGTTCCCAATTTCAAACTGTGGTCCTGAGGCTCAGATTTTTAATATTTTGATAATTAGCCAATATATTATGTCCAAGCATGAGATTCTTCTGCGGTTTTCCGCCTTTTTTTGTCAATTCAAACCTTTCGGATATTTAAAAAAAAAAACGTTAAATTTGTCTACAGATCGTGATAAAACAGGAATTTCAAAGATCACGGTCAAAGTATCATGTAAAAAATGCGAAGATCGTCAAAAGATTACAAAAACTCAATTTTCGTCAAAGGGTCGCTGAAAAAACAATTTCATCAAAAGATCGCCTTAAGATTGCAGAGAAAACACTAACTTCGCTTTAAAAAAGCAAATTTAGTCAAAGGACCACAGGAAAAATGCAAATTTTGCCAAAAGATTTCTGTAAAAAGGCTAATTTCACCAAAGGATTGCTAAAAAAAATGTTAATTTCGTCAAAAGATCGCTCAAAAAAGGGAATTTCGTCAAAGGATTGTTGAAAAAACTCTAATTTTGTCAAAATTTACTGTATTGGGTTAAAAGATTGAAACCAATTTTCTCTTAGTAATGTAGAAATTTTGCCATGAAATGTAAGATTAAATTTTCTAACTTCTTTCTAAAGAAAATGTTTGATTCTAACACTGATCTATGCTGACAAATAATCCAATGGGAAGTTTAATCAAAGCATCCATTCATTCAACAAAAAGTGCCCCTTTACTCAACAAAAGTATTCTTTTCAATAAATCCGTCCTCCCCCTTTTAAAAGAAATGCAAATATTAGTGATACTTGTTATCTTCTACACTCAAATAACTTAATTTTATAATTAAGCATTTACATTTTAAAAAAGGCAAAGAAAATTTCTCTTAATATTTAAAAAAAAAAAATCTTATTTGATTGGGAATTATTCATTATTTATTATCAAAACAGTAACTATTGCATTTCTCTTTTCCAAATAAACAATTTCACTTGTTCCTTTAAAATATGAATTTGAATTATTATGAATGGGGACCCACTTTTTTAAAAAGGGACCCAGGATTTTTAGGATCCAGTGACATCACTGATAGTATGTATCAATTGGAAATTCTGGATATATATGCAAAACAATTTTCTGCATCTGAATATCCATGGCCGGTAATTTTTCTTAATTTTTGTTAAATACTAAAAAAAATTTATCGAGACAGTTTAATAAAAAATAATCTTGATAATGAACAAGTCGGACAGGGGTCGTATTCAAATCAAATGAGATCTATATCCTGGGGCCCATCTCTCCATTCCCTTTTTCTTGTAAGCATTGTAGTACAATATACATACTACATACACTGTTTATTTGTTTCATTATGTTCATATAACCCTAGTATGTTTTTTGAAATCTCGTTTATCCGAACACCCCCGGTCACTTATTAGTTTGGATAATCGATGCTCCACTGTATTTAGAAAAGTTTTAGTCAACTTCGATAGACTTCTTGCACCCAGAGTTTAATTTTTTAAGTGATTTAAGGTTATCATCACATGTTCGAGCAACTTCGGACGTGTCAGCTAGTAATATTATAAATGCAATGGGTTTACCAGTGGAGAATAGACTACATATAGGTTTTCATAATATCTACTTAGCAAAATCATTGGAAATGTAGGCCTTTTTTCATTAAAAATTGCTTGAAGTGCTTCTAAAACACTTACAATCTCAACATCAAACTGGGTAGCTGTATTTTATGATAGTCAATGATGGTTTGGTATTGTAGAACCTAACAATGTTTATCTGTGCATATCATTTATAAAACCAGTAGGTATAAATTAGTTCAATTGGCCAAGCATTCCTGAAATGGACAAAATCTAAAGAAAAATATTTTGACAAGACTTGAGAATTCACCTAATCTAATTAATAGTAGGACATTTTTCCTTGTCATCCAATGATGTAAAAAGGATAAGATATCGTTGATATTTTAGAGCACGATAAATGAAGTGTATCTCCTTAGCATACATTGTTGTACATATATACATACCTGCCAACTTTTCAAAATGGCAAAGTGTAAAATAATACGTGAAGTGCATTTCTTGCAATTTTGTCTTTCATAAGAGCATATTACACATATAACATATTATATAAAAAAGATATAAACAGCATTTAAACATGTAACGGATGAATGTTGTTAAATAATATACCGATATTTTGATATGATACATATACAAACAGCTTTCTTTTTTAAAAAAAAAAGAAAGTCTAAACAAAAACATTACCCAAAACACGACTTCCATTTATATACAATGAAAATTAAAAGATTTTGTATGGTATATTTTGAATATGAACCCTTGATTCATGATTTTAACTATATGAAGTATTCCTTTACATTCAGCAACTATCATTAATAAAAGAAGTTAAAAAGTATTTCCTAATTTTAGGGAGTAAAATAGAGCTTAGAAAGAACTTTGCAAGAAAGTGTAAAAACAAACATCTTAAGTGTAAAAGTGTAAAAAATGGTCAAAAAGTGTAAATTTTACACCTAAAGTGTAAAAGTTGGCAAGTATGTAATATATGAAAATGTAATTTTTAAACTATATAACTTTATTTAAATCTTTACAATGTTATGTAAAAAAATTTTATTCACTTGTTTTTACATTCTTTTTTCAACTTTTAGTACATTTAATTAACTTAATTCTTCAATTAATTTTTTTTCCCATTGATACTTGGTATTGGTGGCTATTTGTGAACATTTCAATAGGAATGAAATTTGTCATTCCACTTTTTCAGATCCCAACCAATGTAAGTGCTTTGCCATTTTGAGGGAGGTTAAAACCATTTTTGACCAGTTTTAGACAGTTAAAACTAATTTTGACTGGTTATAATTACAACCCTGATATTGCATTAAGATTATATCAATAGTTTGAAGTAATGAATATAAAAGCAAATGAAATGATGAATTTCCTGTATTAATTGTTTAATATATTTTATTAATGAACTGTATATTTTTAGTCCTGCACAGCCTGGTCCAGGTCAGCCTTATGCACCAGCTGGTTGGGCAGGAGGTGCCTATCAACCATGGCCAAACCAGCCTGCTCCAACTGGAGTCCCTGTTACACCAAGTGATCCAGGTAAATGCAGTTTGTCTTATTTTTACCAATGTTATTTTTTCCCCTAAAAGAAAATATTTGTGCCTAAAAAGGAAAAAAAAAAAAATTCTGCAAGCTTAAATATATATGCAAAAAAGTCCTTAATTCCTTTATATTGTTCTTTGCACTGTTCCTGCAATTTGATTTTATTTTTTTTTTGCTTAGTAGAATTTGTACAAATGCCATTCTTTGCAAAATGCTAAGCAAGCCATCATGACAAATCTTTCTATATTTAAACCAGTTTCTCTAGATTCTTTTTTTTAAACATTTAATGGTAGCTTTATAGAACCTTGAAAATTATCATAGTATTTGTACATGGGCTGATCTGTTGTACATCTTATGTACAACAGATATGTACATAAATATCTGTTGAAATCAGACTTATATTAAAGCTCTTCAAAATTATTTTACATTTCGAAGTATATAATATAGATTCTATAAAGTTCTCTTGGGGGGGGGGGATTCATAATATTGTTTAATTTATTTTTCTTTTCACTTTTACGTTTGTTTTTGCAGCAGATCAAATAATTAAATCAAAATAATTAAATGTCAGAAACATTTAAATATCTTTGGAAAGCATTAAGAATGATTTAACCATCAACAGACATTGATAACATTTACAATTTTATTGGTTTTGTAGAATCTTAGAGGAAATTTTGTACAATTTATAATTTTTTTTTCCCCTTGAAAAATGTTACTGAATGATTGTTTAGTAACTTTTTTTTTTCTTTATTCAGCTAAAGTTGCTGCTGATGCTAATGCAGCTGCATGGGCCGCTTATTATGCACAGTTTTATAACCAGCCTGGACAAGCCCAACCACAAACTGTCCAAATGACACCAGCACAACCTGCTTCTCAGCCAGCTACTACACCTGCACAAAATAGTAAGAATTTTCCCTTAAATATTGTAACAATTGTCATAATATATTAAAACAAATAACAATTATTTAACTGGAAAGCATTAAAGAATGTTGTTGGAACAGTTAAAATGGATTTGATTACTCACGTGTTGGCTAATTCACAACAGTTACTCACAGCAGGAAAATTGTATCTCATAAACCTTTATAACACCTTTGATTGGTACTTTTCATCATATCATTATCAATGTAATATTTAGTAAATTATGAATAGATTTGTTACACAAATAGTTTATACTATGAATATAAGAAAAGATTTCCTTTATAATTGTTTATACATGTTTCAGAGTGATTTTTCCAGATTAGTTAAAAGGAATCGGATTTCAACTGGGCTCAAAAGTTTATTCAGAATTCGTGCAGTGATTTTTGAATTTTTATGTGTTTTTGTGTTCTGCGGCGACTTTTTAAATGATGCGGCAACTAAAAAAATAAAATGCGGCGACTTTTTTTTTGGTTAATTACATTTGTAACAGACATGACTTCAATATAATAGCGGGCAGCCCAAAAGCGGGCTAAGCCCGCTATTATATTCTGTCATAATAATATCTGTCATGTGGAATAAATGTGATACAGTAGAAAGCCAGTAATCCGCAAAGCTTGGTTCCAAGTGTTGTACGGATTGGAGGCTTTTTGCGGATTATAGGCCACGTCTATTTAATCTTTGTTTACATTTTTTAAATTCATATTTTGGACAAATTTAGATTGCTAATACTAAAAAATTAATAAATAACACATTTTAATATATAGATAAAGTAATAACTATGTAAAAAATAATTTATTTTTTTTAAATTTCTTAAATATGGCATCAATTGTTGTCTGTTTTAAGACATTTGGTTTATAGTGTTGAATTTTATCTTTAAGTAAGAGTTCAAAAGCAATATATAAATATTTTTTTTATGTGTTTTTCAATTTTATAATTACGATTTAATGAAAAAAATAAATAAATTTTAAAATATATTGTAGTAAGGATTTTTTATCATAAAAAAATCACAAAATCTCATTGTATTTTACAAGTATTGTATGAAGAAATGAATATATAAAATAATATACTAATTAAATGTGCTTTCATTTTAAACTATAAAGAAGAATGTTATATGATATATAATACTATACATAAAGGTAAGAAAAATCTTAAAATTAGTGAAAAAAAATTTCAAAATTTTCTCACCATTGAAGCATTTTTCGAGAATTAAATTTCTTTGTTTACATTCATAAATTGATTGCTGATTAGAGACCTTTGCAGATTACAGGTTCGCAGATTAGCGGCGCTCTACTGTATTTAAAAAAAATTAATTTCAAAATTAAACATGTTGTACACCTTCAAAATGTTAAAATATGCGAATATTTCTATAATCAGATTTTTATTATGATTAAATATATTTCTCAAACTCATATATTTACTGTTCTCTATTACTCATATTGATACTCGCTTTGTATTATTCTGAAACATTTGAAAAATCCGTTAAACTTCCGATATGATGTCAAATTTTCTTTTTAATTCTCTAATGACATGATATTAATCTGTTTTGTGTACATACACATACTCCTTGTATTATTGAGAAATTTTTTATTATCACTATGACGTCAATCAATTTTATTTCATATTAATCTTTTTTTCAATTGGTGAAACTTTTTATTTCATTTTTCATGTGGAAATCGTCTGATAGAAAATAATTATTGTAGAAAGAATTTCATCGTGGATTTTTAATTTTTGGCATCTGCTATAATGAAAAATGTTTAAATTGAATAGGAAAAGGCTGTTTTTAGTTTTATCTCTATTTATTAAATTAAGATTTTTTTTCAAATTTTAATATTTTGAGCTTCATAGCTGGTATTCATCTATATATACACAAAGTTTCAACTCTGTAAGTTACATAGTTTTTAAAAATGGCTCTGTGACAGACAGACAATGGAACGGGAGTAATAGGGTTTCGTGAGATGAATGAAACCCTAAAAATGCATTTATATTGGTGCTACCAATGGCATAAATCATTTAAATACTATGAGAAAAGGATCTTGGAAAACTCATTGCTCCTATAACCTTGTACAGTACGGCTTAAATTCATTAAAAAAAAAAAAAACACTATGTGATAGGAAGATAGTTTATATGTATCATCAATCATTGTTTAAATTTCGTTCGACATATTATTGTTCTAATTGATTATATTTTTTATTTTACCAAGACAGCACATGTAATTTAGACAGTTGAGATTTTTATTCCCTCCAGCTTTCGTGTGAGTGAAATTCGTAAATAAATTCTAAATAAGAGTTGAGAATTCATTTGGAATTAACGATATTACTCATAATTAAAATGAGGAATCATCTCAAACGCTTTGGATTACGTATATGTTATTTTATGTTTAATAATTGCTAGTTTCACTGCTCTTACAATGGCCGCCATATTGGAGCTGGAAACTATAGTTGTTGGCAAATGATAATATAGAAATTCAGCCTTTTTTCCGTGCCACGTAAGAAAAAAAAAAAAATATATATATATAATGGGAATTTTGGCGTTTTTTACTTACCCATCATACGTAGTATAGGGTGTCTTGTAATCATTTTGAAAATTGTAAAAAAAAAATTTTGACTGATTTACACGTTTTAGACACTGGATATTCCGAAAAACATTTTTAGAAAAAAAAAAATTGTCTGTCTATCTGTAAACGCTCTATCTCCCGAACAAATTAAGACAGAGCAGAGACTTAAAATTTGGTATGTATTTAGTATGTAATAATGGGAAGAAGCTTATTGAATTTCAGTAATGTCAATTATCCAGAATTTTTTTCGGATTCTCGAAATATTTGTTCTGATAAAAGGTACATAAAAATTTTTCGAAGTTGTTTATTTTAAGGAGTGAATATAAAAGACTGTTATGCATCTTTATAAATCCTTGGCTTAAAGCTTTTCTTTAAATATAAGTAAAGGTATTTAGTTTTACATTGATGCATTTCAGTTTTTCAACATCTCTTGAATAAACATACTCACGTATCTGAAACGGCCAGCGCTAATGTTTTCATTCACGATCTTCCAGTTCAAAATACGTTACTCAGTAACAGTAAGTAACCGGTGATGTCAGGATCGCGCTAGTCACCGTAGTCTGCTATTCGCGACTTGCGAGTATTCGTAGCCAATGGCGTTTCAGATGCGAATTTGTGTACCTCTAAATGGCAACATGTTTATGCAAAACATTCGCCGATGGTGTGTTTAAAAGGCTGGACTTTCCAGGATGTTTTCCCTTCATTTTTCCTTCCTCCAGCTTGTAATGCTGGTTGTAATATAAAAAGTAGCTGCATATTATTTTTCTTCAGTTCGTTTATTTAACAGCGAAGTTATGCTGTCTTATTGTATGTCATCATATTCATAATAAACTACTATGATTTTAAAGGAGCTGTTACTTTTTAAGTCTTCCACATGTCACATGAAACACAGTTTTTTATTGGTACGGCCAACAAGTGGTAGCAGAGCGTGGTTGTGATTTTTAAAGCCAGTTTAAAGTTTGTTTTTGTGGAAGTGAAGACGTCGTCGCCGATGTGTTTCTCGAAGTCGCTGCGATGTTGTTTTTCTGCTGACGTGTCGCCGATGTTTACAGCTGATGTTTTTTTCCCTGGAGTGCGCTTTTAAAGAGACTTTTGCTTTTTTTCATGTGTATTAAAGTGTTTTTCCTACTTATTTGACGGAGGCCGTATAGAAAATGGAGTTTCAGAATGTTGCTCTTTTGACCTCGTCAAACTGGGAGACGTGGAAGATAGAAGTAAAAGTTCTGCTAATGCATTATGGTGCTTGGCAATATATCGAGAACGTCAAGAGTGAAAGCGGTGAGACATCGGCAAAAACAGTTCCTGTGACAGACAAGCTGACATGGAGAGAGCAGAGTGAGGTGAATTTAAGAAAAGCCCGGTCCTATACCATTATCTACCAGACCTTGTCATCTGAGTTTAAGCCATTAATTTCGCATACAACGAATGGAGCTGAAGCCTGGAAGATCCTTAAAGAGCATTTTGAACCTACCACAAGAGCTCGTGTTATACAACTGCTAGATGATTTTTTTGGTGTCCGTTATTTTCCTGGAGAAAATTTGGGACTTTTTTTGTGTCGTGTCAAGCAAGCAGCAGAGCGTCTGCGTGATGTAGGACATTCCCTTCAGCCCTTGTATATGGGTTACCAGATGATTAGAAGTTTGCCCGAGGAGTTCCAGTCTACAGTCCAAGCGATTTACAGGTGGCCAGATGCAGAGTTTGTACCGGACAAGATTGAGGCTGAATTGCTACTGGAGGAGAATAGATTGAAACTGGCCAAAAAGGACATTTCTAGTTCTAGTGTTGCTTTTTCTGGAGAAGTGGTAAAGTGTAAAACAGGTAAATTTAAGAATTATAATGTTAATCAAAGTAAATTAATAGGTCCTTGTTTTCTTTGTAAATCTTATGGTCATTTAATTGCTAACTGTAAATTGAAAAATCAATCTAAAAATTTTCAGTCTAAAAATTTTCAAACTAAGAAATATCAGTTAAATAGTAAATTTAAAGAATCTAGTAACGCAGAGTTAAAATGTAATCTTAAGTGTAGTAATGAAAAAAACAATAGTAATGTTAAGTGTAGTAATGAAAAAAACAATAGTAATGTTAAATGTAGTAATGAAAAAAGTAATAGTAATGTTAAATGTACCTTCTCTGAACATGAGACTAGCTTAATTGAAGTAGCTCAAAGTAATTTTCTTGAGGCAAATTCATCTGATTTTGGCCAAAATAGTAGCTGGGTGTTTGATACAGCTGCTACTGCTCATTTTTGTAATAACAAAAATCTTTTTTTGAATTATGAGTCAGTTTCAAATATGCAGATGTCACTTGCTGTTGGAGAAAAAGAAAGTCCTGTTCAGGGAAAAGGTACAATACATTTTTTTATTAAATGTAAAGATGGAAGTTTCAATCAAATAATTCTTAAAGATGTTTTGTATAATCCTCATTTACGTAGAAATCTCTTGTCTGGTAGTAAACTTGAAAAACTAGGCATAAATTTTGTTGGCAGTAAAGGCAAACTAATTGTGTATGACAAGGACTGGCAATGGTTATTTTATGCAGTAAGGAAAAATGATTTGTATTATGTTAAACCTTTCAGCTATAAAACTTGTAAAGGAGAAAGCAACTCGGTTGACATTTCAGCTAACCAAATTGAAAATTTAAATTTGAGTAACTTGTGGCATGAGAGATTTTGTCACGTAAATAGTGAATATTTGGTTAATACTAGTAAAAATGAAAGTGTTAGAGGTTTGCCAGAGCTGTCAAAGTTAACCGAGGATTGCATCTCCTGTAAACTTGCAAAATCGAAGAGAGTGCCATTTAAATCAATAGGGAATGTTAGATCAAAAACTGCTCTAGAACTTTTACACATGGATTTGTGTGGCCCTTTACCTGTAGCATCACATGGAGGGAATAGATACTTTTTCACCATCATTGATGATTTTTCTCGTAATGTTGCAGTATATACCATCAGAAATAAATCAGACGTTTTTCAGACATTCTTAAAATTTCAGAATAGGGCTGAAAGGTATTTAAGTAAGAAAGTAATTTCTACTAGAACTGACGGGGGTTTAGAATTCTGCAACAACGAATTTGAAAAATTTTTAGAGAAGCAGGGAATTTTACATGAGAAAACGAACCCGTACAGTCCAGAAATGAACGGTGTCGCGGAGCGTTTTAATTTAACTGCTCTTGATGGTGTTAAAGCTCTCCTTAATTCAAGTGGCTTATCACAAAAATTTTGGGCTGAGGCCTTAATGTGTTTTTCTTACACCTGGAATAGGATCTGTCACAAACAAAAAAGAACCCCTTTTGAGATGTACTCTGGTATAAAACCTTCAGTTTCTCATTTAAAAACATTTGGCTGTTTAGCTTATGTTGGAGTGCCCAAACAAGTCCGAAGGAAGCTTGATATGCGAGCTAAACTAGGGATTATGTGCGGGTATGCTCAGGCAACTAAAGGCTACAGAATTTGGTTAATAGATGAACAGAAAATTGTAGAAACCATTAATGTTCGTTTTGATGAAACTAAAAGGGGGGTAGATATAGCTTCAAAAATTAAAGAACCTAAATTAAATTTTTCACTTTTTGATTTCCCAGAGGACGGAAATATTTTTGATGTAGAACCAGAGATTACATCTGAATTGGGAGGGGCATCAGATTCTAACCAAAGTTTAGAACAGAGTAGTTTAAAGACTTGTGCAACTATTCCTTGGATACGTAAAGCAGTACCTCGAAAAATTGGAAATAAAACAGACATTTACTATGGCATCGAAGGAACCAATACTAGAATAAGATCCTTTAATGAATTGTTAGAATACTGTAAATTAAATAAAATTGAATGTGATAAAAATCTTTTTGACTTCAGCAGTAAAAATAAAGAATCTGGTAAAATTTCTAATTTTTTAAAAATAGATGAAGCAAACTTGACCGAGGTTAAAATCCCCAAAACTTACAATCAAGCCATAAAAACCCCAGAAGCATCTAGTTGGAGGGACGCAATGAACCAGGAAATGAATGTTATGTATGAACGTAACGTATGGGATCTTGTGATACCTCCAAAGGATACAAAAATACTTGATAATCGTTGGGTGTATACCTTAAAAAGAAATGAAAATGGTGAGATTGTAAGGTATAAGGCTAGGTTAGTTGCAAAGGGGTTTAATCAGGTTAAAGGAGAAAGTTACGATGAAGTTTTCAGTCCAGTTGTTAGTTTTTCAATAATTCGGTTGTTCTTTGCCATATTTTCATGTCTGTTAAAATGGGTTAATGTCCAGGTAGACGTCAACAATGCATATCTTTATGCTGGTCTTGATGAAACTATATACATGCACCAACCTGAGGGTTTTGAAAAAGAAAAAAATAAAGTTTGTAAGTTAAATAAAGCCATTTATGGTCTGCATCAAAGTGGCAGACAGTGGTTTTTTGAAATGGATGATGCTTTATCCAAATTAAATTTTTGCAAACTAGATTGGTGCAATTGTGTATATATGTTTAAAGACAGATTGGTTCTTTTGCTTTATGTTGATGACATTGTTCTTTTTGGCAAAACTAAAGATGATTTGAATTTTGGGATAGATTTGCTGCAAAAACATTTTAACTTAAAAATTTTGGGTGCAACCAGAAAGCTATTAGGCATAGAGTTTGAAGAGGTTGGAAATAGACTTTACATACACCAAACAGCTTATATTGAGAAAGTTTGTGAAATGTATTCAAACTTTAAATTTCCAATTAGCTCTTTACCTATTCCTAAGGGTTTAGTGTTGTCAAAGCAAGATTCCCCTTCCACTAAGGAAGAATTTGATAAAATGTCTAGTTTTCCTTATAGAAATCTTATAGGATGTTTATCTTATATAGCGGGAAGGACCAGACCTGATATTATGTATGCAGTAAATTTATTATCTCAATTTCAAACCAATCCTGGCATTGCTCATTGGAATTGTTTATTAAAATTGTTAGGTTATTTAAAATATACTAAAAATTTCAAACTTGAGTTATCTAGAGTTAATGATTTAAATCTCTCATGTTATTCTGATTCAGATTTTGCAGCAAACAGAGACGATCGTGTTTCCATAGGTGGATATATTTTGTTTTTGGATGAAACTCCTATTTCATGGAAGACATTTAAACAACAATGTGTAAGTCTTTCAACCATGGAGGCCGAATATGTTAGTTTAACTGAAGCTGCTAAGGAATTAATCTGGATAAAAAATGTCTTACAAAATAAAATACTTAACTTAAATTTGAGAGATTGCACTTTATTCTGTGATAACCAAGCCGCCATAGCCTTTTCTAATTCCCCTTTTGAAAACCAGAAAACAAAACATATTCATATAAAGTATCATTTTTTAAGAAATCTTGTTTTTGATAAAATGTTTAAACTTAAATATATTCCTAGTAAACTTAATCTTGCAGATAGCTTTACTAAGCCACAAGTGAAAGAGCAGCTGTTGAATTTTTGTAAAAGAATTTTTGATATTTAAATCTTTATGTGGGGGGTTATAATTTTTCTTACAATGTTGTTCACTCTGGTCAGTGTCCTGCCAATAAAGTCTTATGTGACCTGACATTGATCAGATTGTTAGTTTTTGAACTTTTCAAGTGTAATTTTTTGTAAACTTTTTGAACTTTTTCATGTTTATGCAAATTTTTCATGCTTTTGTAATATTCTAGAGATGATGAAAAAGGAGGCCGATTGTTATGCATCTTTATAAACCCTTGGCTTAAAGCTTTTCTTTAAATATAAGTAAAGGTATTTAGTTTTACATTGATGCATTTCAGTTTTTCAACATCTCTTGAATAAACATACTCACGTATCTGAAACGGCCAGCGCTAATGTTTTCATTCACGATCTTCCAGTTCAAAATACGTTACTCAGTAACAGTAAGTAACCGGTGATGTCAGGATCGCGCTAGTCACCGTAGTCTGCTATTCGCGACTTGCGAGTATTCGTAGCCAATGGCGTTTCAGATGCGAATTTGTGTACCTCTAAATGGCAACATGTTTATGCAAAACATTCGCCGATGGTGTGTTTAAAAGGCTGGACTTTCCAGGATGTTTTCCCTTCATTTTTCCTTCCTCCAGCTTGTAATGCTGGTTGTAATATAAAAAGTAGCTGCATATTATTTTTCTTCAGTTCGTTTATTTAACAGCGAAGTTATGCTGTCTTATTGTATGTCATCATATTCATAATAAACTACTATGATTTTAAAGGAGCTGTTACTTTTTAAGTCTTCCACATGTCACATGAAACACAGTTTTTTATTGGTACGGCCAACAAAGACAATAAAAAACATAAATTTTGCACAAAGAATAAAGTTGATCGAATAATGAGTTGCCGAGATATTTGTAATCATTTTTTCCATACTCTTAGATTTTTCCTGACCCTTCATTCAAATTTCAATTCAAAGATACATTTTAATTGGAAATGAGACGCTTAATCCAACACAGTAAGCCGTTAGTTAATATGATTATCAATTTTGGAGTTATAAGGATGTTTTTCTCACGCAATTCAGTAATAGACCATTTAAAGTTCTGGCTTGATGACGTCATCAAGCCAGGATTTTATTTGAATTGCAATGCATTTTATAAATAGTTTACACATGTTTTTTTTTTTCATATTCTATATTATGCATATCCATGATGGGTAAGTATTATGGTGGTCCCCAATGACTAGTTTAATCTGTGTCCAATCCAATTACGATTATTGGATCAAACTGCTATTATGATTAGATTATGATTGTAATCTAAGTAAAATTTATTCATTATGATTATTGTGCGATTACTTCAAAACTAAAACTTGTGATTACCATTACAGTGCGATTACACAGTTTTTGTAATCTATTACACAATTACGATTACTCGTCTGATTCTGGTTCGACCTATTCTTTCTCAGCATCACTGTGTTTATGCTTAAGTGTGTTTTTGATGTGTAGATATATATTGAATTCACGTTAGTGATTTTTCAAACATGGTCGAAAATTAAAGGAAATGCTGCACAGAACAAAGGTATTTGGCTAGAAAAAGTGCTTGATAGTTTTTATAAAGTTGTGTGGTGGCAAATATTATATATTTTGGGAGGTGCAATTTATGTGTGGAACAGCTTGAGATTTCTAGCGGCTGTTTTTGTGAACTGAAATCTCACCCCAATGGAGAAAAATCACAATTAAATTTAATACTAGATTTTAAAACAAACTTATTTTTTCGGAAGCATTTCAGCAAAAAGTTAATTGCAACGAAGAAAATGCATTCTCCCGTGATGTGCAAGTTGCTAAGCCACAAACTCTT
Source organism: Maratus michaelseni (assembly GCA_963931845.1). Lineage (NCBI taxonomy): Eukaryota > Metazoa > Arthropoda > Arachnida > Araneae > Salticidae > Maratus > Maratus michaelseni. The sequence continues at coordinate 157,238,854 of OZ007594.1, read as the reverse complement.
TGGGCTCTTAGAGTTTGTGAAAGCAATATGTCTTTCATGTCTTGTACAGAAACAGTTGAGTTATTTAAAGAAATGTTCCCAGATTCCATCATTACCTCAGAAATGCAGTTGAAAGAAATGAAAGTTAAATTACTTCTGTTATAATACAAGTGCATTGAAAAATCACCGGGTATGATGGAAGTAAATTAGCACTAAAATATTCCTAAAAATTTTTTTTTATTTGCTGCTCCCCCTGTATATGACAGAAGAATAGGGATGCCAAACGTTAGGGTATTCCATACTTTGGAATGAAAAAATTAATCATTTAATAAAGTAATTACTTTTTAATTTCATAAAATTAGTTAAGTAATTTGATGTAAAGAAAAAGAATTTTGGTTTGATAAAGAATGACTATCAAAGACAACCTTCCTCCCCTTAGAAATTCCTTGCGATACCATGTGCCAGAACCCTCTAAAGTGATAATGTTATGTACAGCCCCTTATTGTATCCAAAAATAACAATTTATAATTGCTTAACTTTATGAAAAATATGTTCAATGAATTGAAGTCATTTGTTTACATTAATCTTCAGTTTCTAAATATTTTTAAATGATGAATTTATATTAAACTTTGATATCAATCTTGCAGATGCAGGCCAGGCTGATTATAGTCAAGCATGGGTGGAATATTACCGTTCTCTTGGCATGTTTAGAGAAGCTGAAATGATTGAACAACAGTCTAGAGGCAATCAAGGAGTAAGTATACATGCAATAATAAATTTCTAGAGCCTATAGCTAGATTCTATGTCATTTTTGTAAATTAACTTATTTGTACTAAGTAACACAGCACTTTGATTTGCTTTAACTGTAATTCAATTACACCAGTTTTTCAGATAAGAACATACATGACTTTCAATGTTTATATTACCGTTATGCACATATATTTAGAAAAGTAGAATTTTAAATCCGATTCTTTACTAAATAAGAATTTTATTAAATAATAGTCTTTTTATTTCATGACGGATTAGTTTGTGTTTAACCCAGGAAGTGCTAGATGCAAGACAATATCATTGTCGTATACACTCTTATATTATAAAGACGCGATTCGTTACATAAATAAGTCATTATTCCTAAATGGATTAATAAATCAAATTCGCCAAATACTTTATCCTTAAAAGACAAAATTGAAATTATTAAACTCGAAGAACAAAATATCCCAATTAAAAGCTTATGTGAAGAATCTCTTAAGAATTTAACGCTTTTACAAAATTTTTACATAGAGCGAAACAATTATGAAATAATACCAATGTTAACTGAAATACAATGTGCTACCGAAAAAGAAGCGATTTAAGAAAACAAATAAACAAACAACAATATTAGATTTTTTTTCTAATTAAGTTTCAGATAATAGAATTTTAAGGCATTTGTTAAGGAAAAATATAACTTTTTTTTTCCACCAAAATCTGTAGTTTTGATTTATATACCAGTGTGTTTGTGTACTATCAATTTGTAGTGTAAATTAATATTACTATAAATATATAAAAATATATACTGAGATTTCATGTTTATTTAATTAAAAAAGTTAAAAGATACTTTAGTTTTACTTTTTAGCCAAAGAAATGTTTAATACTCTGTGAACGGGATGTCAAAGTTTTTCTGTCTAAGGCGGAATTTTATTTCAGTCCCGAGCGATTCCGCCTTAGACAGATTTCACTGTATTTTCTTTGTTTTTAACAATAAAATTCTTAAAAATAAAATTTTCTGAATAATTTGTATTTTTTAGGGTGGTCAAGCTGGCAATCCAGTTAGTACTCCTACTGCGCCTATTTCCAATCCAGGTATAACCCCTCAAGTTACTACGGGAGCTACACAGCCTGCCCCTGCTGTTACTCCAGCTGCTCAGCCAGCTGCGGCTCCTGTGGCTGCAGCTGGCTATCCTGGAGCCTATCCAGCTCCAGGACAACAGCCACAGCCTGCTCAAGTACCTTATGGCCAACCTGCCCCTTATCCTGGCTATAACTATGCAGCAGCATATGGTGCTCAACAGCAGTTCCCAGCTGCAGCGCCTCAATAAAAGCTGTATTTATGGTAAGCTCTTTTGTACTCTAAATTGCTGTTAAAAATATTTGCTGATTTATTATGTATATATTTTTTCAAATTTCCTTTCTTTTTCTTGCAAATGAAATAATTTTCAATAGCACTTAAAATGACATTGATAAGATATTAGAGTTCTTACTCGTAAGCGGAACTTATGAATCTAAGAAATCTTGGGGGTTGGGGAGACAACTTTTGGGTTGGGAACAAATCATTAATTTGTTCAATTAGTTGATGAAAAGTATCTCAATTTGTCAATCAGTCGCTGGGGGGTGGGGATCATGAATTTCGTTAATCACTTGCAGCAAATTACAGAATTCGCCAATTGCTCATTGAAAAACAATTGCAAGTTTTGTAAATCAGTCACAGAAAAATATCACGAAATTCCACAATTGCACAAAAGTATTGCGAAATCAGTCTGATCTGATGCAGAAAAATTTAATGAATTTCATCTATGAAGGAGCATTAAAAAATTTTCCTTTTTGCAAATCAGTTTTTTTCCCCCCTGAATTAGTTGCAGAAAGATATTGCAAAATTTGTCGTCTATTGTTCACTGGTTATTTGTCAATGACTAGTGGAGGGGAGGTGGATATGTTCAGATGTCACTAATCGGTTGTTAAAAATTGCAAATTTTGTCAATCACTTGCGAAATTTGTCAATAAATTAGGGGAAAATATTGTGAAACAAAATTTTCACTGCTCATAAAACTGTTTTTATTGCTTCAAAATTAATTTTGTCTGCTCCGAAACTTCTTCAAAATGTCTTTCATGCAGTTTCATCACTGCTGTAAATTTTGATTTATTGTACATCTTTTCCAGTCAGATCACAAACCTTTATTTAAAAGACAAACTTCTGTGATATATCTTTATAGTTCTATACTAAAATATTATGAAAATGTTATGAAATGTCAATGAATTATTTTTGCAGTTGCGTAAATTTTATAATTTTCGCTTGTATTTTTTTTATCTTTCTGGCTGGTAAGATTTTTTGAAAAATCCTCACTCTTGAGTATGGGAACAATGACAAGGCAATGTACAGTAGCTCTCAAAAGTTTTGAAACGATATGTTTTTCTGTTCTAACTTTTTCTGTAAGCAAAATTTCTTAATGATGTAAATTAGTAATTTGTACCCTTTTTTTTAAAGCTCAACAAAATGCAACATTAGAACAATTAATGCATGTGCATAAATTAAAAATATTTCGGAATTCGCAAAAGTTTAGAGACGAATAATCAGTTTTTCTAAACTTTTATTGAAATTAAGCATCTTAATGTAACGAAATACAGCAATATTTACTTGCATGTCCTTTTGCTTTGAGGACTGCAGCACATCGTCTGAGCACGCAATTAACAAGGCCTTCTAAAGTGGACCTAGGGATTTTCGCTCATTCCGATTGAAGATCCTGAAAGAGTTCTACCTTTGACGAATGCTTCTGTGTCTCGACTTTTCTTCCATTGTGTTCCCAAAGATATGTAATTGAATTGAAGTCAGGTGACTGACTTGGCCTGTATTAGCAGTAAACAAATTTGTCACCATTTTGAAGGTTTCTGTGGATCATTATCCTGCTGAAGCCATCCATGCACAAAGCATCTTTTTACGGGCATAAGGCAGCATGTGATCTTCTAAAATGTTTTGATGAACATTTCGATCCATAATCACATTGTCTATTTGATAAATTATATTATTAAATATGAATTACCAACATTCATGGGTTCAAATTACAAAATACATAACTGGTTCATAAAATTAAACTAAAATATTATGATAGTAAAAATTTAGTCTGTTATTTCTCTTTCTAAAAATATTTGTTTTCTCCTTTTGTTATTATAGTGTGAATTTGTTTAAATTACATTGAATCTAATGAAGTTTATTTTTCCTTCTCAGGTTTTTAGGAAGCATTTTGATTTCTTCCAATCTTCATTTATTGTGTAGTTAATTCATCAAGATCATTATATCATCAGTTGTTATTCTAAGATATAAAGTCTGCATCATGATGTACAAGCTGTACAGTTGGGAAGAAATCTGTGAATAATTTGCAATTAGATCTTAATTTCAGAATTTGACTGAATTATGCAGAACTTCACTGAAAGTATATTGAAGATTTTGAAGCCACATTCTGGAAATTTGTTTTGAGTTGTGTTTATCATTGGACTTGTTTCAAAGACTTTCATGCTGAGCAGTTCTGTTTCTTCATCTTAAAACTATTGACATTTCTCACTGAAGCTATTCTTAGCCTACTGTAAAATATTTTATGTGATTTTTAGAAATTGTCAATTGTCATAAATAAATTTAAAAAATCAATTTTTTAGAATTTTTTTTGGCATTTTTCTTTTATAGAAAAGAAAAAAAATATATATTCAGATCTTATTTTTTTGAAAAGCTACTTTTTAAAAAAGATAATTTGTAGCAATTTTGAATTAAATGGCCTTTTTATAATAATAAAATTGGTCTTTAATACATTGACTTTTGTAAATTTATTTGTCACTGATTCAATACTTTGTCTTCTATTGGATTTTGAGATTTCATTAAAGAATAAAGAAAATTTAAATTATTTTAAGTTTTACAAATATTTTAATGAAAATACTGGAAAGCCCTCAGAGGGTTAAGGTGCAACTGTTTTAGTTGATCATTTGTATTAGTTTGGTATGGAAATGTGACTATTATGACCAACAGAAATTAAAATGTTCTCTAGTCACCACACTAGTAAAAAAGAGATCATTACAGTTGTTTCAGAGATTGGCCATTGAACTTAAATAATGTTCGGATTATTCATTATTTTTTCAACTCCTGACCTCTCAGCTTGTTACTGTGGTTCTGGTAGCTTAAATACAATATCACTCTACGTTGCATTATATTACGTATTATAAGTCTTCTGGCAGGTTGACAACAGTTTTCTATCTTTTGTAATTTCAGCAGTGTAAATACGGATAAAAATGTAATAAATTATTTTCACGCAAAGAACAGTGTGTAACTTTCATAGTTAAAAGAAATGTAAATCTTAAAGTGGATATTTAAAGCTGAATTCTCTAAATAAAAGTAAAATAAAGTCATTTTCTGTGACTGACTTCACATTATACACCAGTTGCAATCATGTTACCATTAACCAGGAGAAAAATCTCTGTTTCTTGTATAAAAATAAAATTTATTTTGCATCCAATACAGAGCTGCCAACTAGAGATCTGCACAGGCCGGGCCAAGGCCTGAAGCCCGTACTCGACCGGCCTATTTTTCTTCACGGTACTCGGGCCGGGCCTTACTTTTTTCCTGAAGGATAAGGCCGTGCCTTAAATTATTTTTTCCGTACAGAGCCGGGACTGGTTTCATTCTTCCTATTCTTCACGCCTCAAAATTTTTAGTCCTGGTGTAAAATAAGATCTGGCATAAAAATCTTTTCAAAACATGCATACATTTTTAAATCGCCATTATCTTATAATTAAACATTAAAATTTATTCTTTTTAAAGAATAGTCAGGGTTCATACTCTGCTTGAAAGTGCTTGAAAGTCCTTGAATTTTTAAGAGAGAAAAAAGGTCCTTGAAAGTGCTTGAATTTGCTTATATTTTAATGAAGGTGCTTAATTTTCATTATTTTTTTTATAGGTGCTTAATTTTTCTTATTCAGATATTCGAAATAAAATATAATTGCACGCTTAAAAAAAAATCAGCTAAAATATTTGTTCCGAGATTTTCTTTTTTGGGGTTCAGAGTACAAGCATTTGTCCCTTCTCTCTTCCCTCTATAGGATTAAGTTAACAAAAAAAAAAAAAAAATGAAAAGAGGGGTAACTTGTTGCTACTATCGACTGCAAGATCGGAAATTCCGTTCTTATCTGAGGAATGTGAGGAAGATTGGAGGCAATGTGATAGCAATGTTATTCACGTGTCGTGAAACTGAACTCCAAAAAGACCTTAAAAAACAGTATGATCATGGTATACTAAATATAGGTAGCTGCGGCTTGCATGTGTTACATAATGCATTTAAAGCTGGTAGAGCTTCTTCAAATTGGCAAATGGATGTTTTTTTGATTAATTTGCATAGGCTATTCAAGGACCCTCCAGCAAGGCTTCGATTATTATGAAGTATCATCAACTGGCAAGACTACCTTGAAGTTTTGCAGACATAGATGGCTTGACAGCCTACCAGCTATAAAATGAGCCATTGAAATCTTGGAAGATTTAAAGTCATTTGATTGATTGCGTCAAGAAAAAAAAATTCCAATCCCAACAATCACACATATGACTTCATAAAATCTGTTTTAAAAGATGAATTGTTAAATGTTAAGTTGCATTTTCTCTCATCAGTTTCATCTTTGGTGCAGCCTTTCATGACGAAATATCAAACTGTAAAACCTGTGCTGCCATTTTTTGCCCCTGATTTAACAAAGTTAATTTGGTCATGCTTATTGAATTACAAAATTCTTAAGGATGGTGAAATAAAAAATGTAACAGTTTCGAAACTTTGTCGGTTTGAATTCAAAGCTGATATGTTGAATTCCATTGCTAAAATAGAAACTATTCACTGGGTAAAAATTGCTCAAAAATCTAACAGAGCAGAAATCTGTGAAAGAAAGTGACGTTATTGCTCTGAAGCAAGAAATAAGGGACTTCATTTGTGCAATGATGAAAAAAATCCTTGAAAAAAGCCCAATAAATTATAGTATTGTACGCAATTCATCTTGTTTGAATCCGGGTAAAATTGCATGGAATAAAAAAAACTGCATTTCATAAATGCCTTTCAAGAAAATGGTTGGATCCCAGAAGATGACTGTGAAACCACTCTTCTGGATTATCAAGATTTCCTTGAAACAACAAACTTATCAGTTTTCATGAGCTTTAATGAATCGACAGATTGGATGATTTTTTTTATGATCATATGTGTGTTAAAGGACACCTTAAAACCTTCCATGTGACCAAACTTGTGTTGTTTATGTCCCATGGACAAGCTTCTGTCGAGAGAGGATTCTCTATTAACAAAAATATGGAAGTGGAAAACCTAAAAGAACATTCTTATATTTCTTTAAGAATTATAAAAGATCACATAGAGTATACAATAAAATTCAACGTTTAACACACAATATGGAACTGTAGCACAATAAACAGACGTACGTTTCATGAGTAACTTCGACTCACATCATCAGTGTCAGTAAAAATAAAAATTATTATATCCCCCCAAAGACATGAAACAGAATCAAAAACCCAAATGACAGACAATAACACAACGAAAGTTCATCACGCACGAGCAACCAATAAAATTAAGCCGGGAGTGATGCACTATGACACAGTAAATCAACCCAGAAAGGTGAGATGTAAGGTACGCTTGAAAAATCGTTGACCAAGGAGTTACCAAATCTATGAATATAAACTGCTTCAAAAAAATCTAAATCTAAAGGAGTATTGCATTTCTTTATAATAGTGGCTGAATCAAAATTGAAATTATGCCCCTCCCTCCAACAATGACAAGCAATAGAGGATTTTTGTAATTCCTTTTTCTTAACTTAGTTTCTGTGTTCATTGATTCTGAAATGGAGTTGTCGTTTAGTCTGTCCTATGTAGGACAAACCACATTGACATTGGATATTGTAAATACCCCTGAAGTTTTGATGTGTCATTGATTCGGAAACGGACTTGTCGTTTAGTCTGTCCTATATAGGACAGACTAAACGACAACTGCATTTCAGAATCAATGAACACAGAAACTACGTTAAGAAAAAGGAATTACAAAAATCCTCTATTGCTTGTCATTGTTGGAGGGAGGGAGATACAGTGAAACTTCCATTTAACGAAGTTTCATCGTCACACTTAAAAACTTCTTTATGAAGAAAATTCGTTAAATAGAAATCAACTTAAATTCACAAAAAATTCCCTTCGGATATGACAACCAGGTATTGGATTCAGTTATTCTGTCTTTTATTCTGTTTCAATTTTGAAGCCGTCTTTTAAAAAAACAGTTGTGTACGGTCGATGGAATCACGTCACATTCCCAAGCTTTCATCAGCTCTGATACACAGATTCTCAAACTAAAGTTTTCACTATATTGTCTTTTTTCTGTCTTTTTCGATAGTATTCTTCAGGATTTTTTATTATTCTTTAAGCTAATTGCTGAAGTTTAGAAGTTGTATTGCAGGAACAAAAATAACTTTGATGTTCTTCAATTTGCATTTTGAAGGACATTCTAGTGAATGTACAAAGCAATTGTCTATAAGCAATGTAAGGTCAGAATGGTAACTGTCTGACTCTAATTGATATTGTTTGCTTCAATGCATCTGGCGGCATTGCGTCGCTGCATCTTCTATATCATTGAAATTAAAAAGGGTGATTTTGACTTCCCCCAACTGTCAGCACAGGCATCTCGGTGTGGTAGAGTGGTGAAAACAATAATTTTTCTTAGTGTGAAAAAATTGTTTTATTTAGCACCAAGCAGAATGGAATTTATTTAAATGTGTTCATTTTCAAATTTTCATACAATCCACTGAAATAATTTCGCATATCCATCGCAACAGCAACCTCTTAGTTTGAATTCTGTATATACCTACAAAAGTGAAAGAAACTTCGTTATATAGAATATATTTTTCGTAATAAGGAGATTAATTTCCATGTTAATGGTGTTCAAAGTTTTGCAGAAAATTTCATTAAGTAGAAAACTTTGTTAAATAGGGACTTCGTTAAAGGGAAGTTCCACTGTAATTTAAGTTTTGATTCAGCCACTATTATTAAGAAATGCAATACTCCTTTAGATTTAGATTTTTTTTGAAGCAGTATATTCATAGATTCGGTAACTCCTTGGTCAAAGATTTTTTGAGCATTGCATGAAAAAATGCCTGGTAGTAGACATCAAAGAACTTCTAGCTTCAGCGGATAAGCTGTCTTTGAAGGCAAAGTCTACAAAAAAAAAAAAAAAAAAAAGACTTTCTGCATACAGTCAAACAGCCTGAAAAGAACCATAAAAGAAAAACAGGCTGAAGTTAAAATTTTAGATGAAAAAATAGAAGGGGCAATTAAAAAGCTTAAAGGCTGAAAAAGGCTTGTATTTAAAATGTAATAAATTATTCACGCTGAAACATGCAAATTTTTCTTTGTGTGTGTGTGTTTTAATATACCTTTTTGTAAAATGATTTAGTGGATGTTTTCAAATTAAGGTAAGGTATGAAAAATTGTTTAGTTTTTTTAAAAATTGTGTGTATTATATCAGTGCAGAATTATCAAGTGTCTGCTTTTGCCTAGTGTTAGCACAGATAACTTTCAAAGTATACTGCAAAAATATTTTCTGTATTTTTCAGAGACTTTTTCATAATATTTCACATTTAAAAATTTGCTACTACATGTTATGTATGGCATTCACCTGAAAACATATGAAAATGAATTTTTTTTTTCCTCTTTATACATTTGCATTATACAAACAGACATAGTATTTTGTAACGTTAAAATTTTCATTTCTGAAAAGGTGCTTGAATTTTGGGTAAGGTGCTTGAATTTTATCATGTAAAGAGAGTATGAACCCTGATAGTAGATTTATACACTTATTAAAATATGGCTAAATTAAAATATAGTAAAACGTGTGAGACTGCTTATGATGGAATCCTGTCTTAAATTGAAAAATGTGTTGATCCGTTAAAAATGAATATACTAATATTTAAGAAAAGAATATATAATACATTTACACCTGCTAAGAAGGCAAATTGTCTATAACTCATTTTTTTTTCTTCCCTATGCAATTCCATCTTAGAAGATTTTACTGTATAGCATTTTTCTGATTTTTAACACTTCAATAAATGGAATATGGATTAACTATATTGATGATAACTTAAACACATACATATAACAAATAAGAGATTTATTAAAAAAATAAATATTCCAGCTTGCGGCACCTCTATAAAAATCAAGATTATAAACATGAAAAAAAAAAGGCTAAGATAGGAATTTTTGGTTACATCTCCTCCTACGAGGCAAATTTTTAACCAAATCGACGTAAAAATTATGTTTTGTAGAAATTTACTCGGGCCGAGATTTTAACTTTTAAATCGGGCCGGGCCGTGCCAATATTTTTTTGTTCGGGCCGGGCTGGGCTCGGGCCGAACTTTTAATTTTTGTATCGGGCCGGGCCGGGCCGGGCCAAATTATTTTTTGTATGGGTCGGGCCGGGCCCGGGCCTGGAAATTTCGGCCCGTGCAGACCTCTACTGCCAACTGCTACGAAAAAATCGTAGTTGCTACGATTTTGAACCACAAACTACGATGCTACGAAAATCTGTCTAAAACTAAGATTTTCTGAAAAACAAAAAAAAAAAAGCGAATTTTGTCATAGGATCACTCGAAAAATCGCAAATTTCGTCACAGGATCGCGCGATAAATGACTAATTTTGTCACAGGTTTGAGCTAAGAAATGCGAATTTCATCAAAAAATTGGTGGGAAAAGGCAAATTTCGCCAAAGTATCATCGAAAAAAAAACGTGAATTTCATTCAACTGATTGCTTGAAAAATGCGAATTTCGTCAAAAGATCGTTCAGGGGTTGCGAAAAGTGGCAAATTTTGTTAAAAGATCGCGAAAAAACAGCAAATTTTGTCAACAGATCGCGGGAAAAGCATGACTTTCGTCAGAAAATCGCGAAAAAACGACCAATTTCGTCAAAAACATTGCAAAAAACGGCAAATTTCGTCAAAAGATCGCGAAAAAACATTGCAAAAAAAGGCAAATTTCATCAAAAGATCGCGAAAAAAAAACGACAAATTTTGTCAACAGATCGCGGGAAAAACGTGACTTTCGTCAGAGAATCGCATAAAAACGGCAAATTCCGTCAAAAACATTGCGAAAAACGGCCAATTTCGTCAAAAAATATCGAAAAAAAAAAACCTCACATTTTATCAACAAATCTTAAAAAAAAAAAAAAACTGCAAATTTCGTCAAAAGATCGCGAAAAAACACACATTTCGTCAGTGATGCAAAAAAAAAAGTGGCGGGATTGGACACCCCCACTCCCGGTTGGTTGTATCAGCTTACTCGACCTGATGAAGGCCTCTGACTCAGACATTTTTCTCTGGAAGATATACCCGTAGTTCCATCACTCCCTCCCCCCAACTGCCTTATAATCTTTCAGAGCATTAATTGAATAGGAATAATTATGTTAATCAATCCCACCCGCAACAAAAAAATTAGCAAAAACAAAAGTGTCTCCTACTTTGTGTGCTTATGGATATACACATGCATTTTAATTGATTAGTATTTGCTCGCTTAAAATTTACAGCATAAAAAACAGCCACCAACCTTCAGATAAAATTGAATTTGGTGTGCTACTATTTCTCATTTTCGAAGGTTGGCAGGTGCTCTGCAATTTTTAGGTAGATTTCGTAAGAAATACTACCTATTACATTCTCACCTAAGTTGGAAATTTTGAAAATTTTTTGCAGATCTGCACCGATCATGACTCCCAGAACCCAAAAACACCCCCAGTTCGAAACTATATATATATATATATCTATGTCACTTTTTTCTGACCACGATAACTGGAAAAATTCTGCATAAATCTCTTCCAAACTGATACATAAAATCAAGGGGCATAAAATCTCGGTCAAGTTCGTTAATGGGCAAAATCGAACCAGGGGGGCATTTTTGTGAAAACAGAAAAAAGCCATAATTTCTTAATTATTATACGTATCGAATCAGTTTAAAGTTATTATTACTTCTAGTAAAAAGGCCGAAAATTTATGTATGACAGATTTTTCATATAAATAAAAATGGCCCCAAGGGGGGGGGGGGGAAGGGGGGTTTTTAGAAGAAAAAAAATCATAGCTTCGTCAATTCACAAGATATCAAATCCGCGTAAATTTATCATTAATCCTCTTAATATTATCTAAAACTTTTATATTAACAAGTTTTTTATAGGACCAACCGTTATAGCAAAAAAAAAAAAATCCCTGCCGGCTCTGCCTGCAAACAAGTTATTTTTCGAAGTAGGCGGCTCCAACTCCCGTATCTTTTCGAAACTGATACATCAAGGGGCATAAAATCTCCGTCAAGTTCGTTAATGGGCAAAATCGAACCGGGGGGGGGGGGGCTTTTTGTGAAAACAGAAAAAACTCCATAATTTCTTAATTATGATACGTATCGAATCCGTTTGAAGTTATTATTACTTCTAGGAGAAGGGCCGAAAATGTATGTATGGCAGATTTTTGATATAATTAAAAATTGCCTTAATTGGGGTGGGAAGGGGGTTTTAGAAGTAAAAAATTCATAACTTCGTCAATTCCCAAGATTTCAAATCCGCTTAAATTTATTATAAATTCTCTTAATATTATCTAAAACTTTTATATTGACAAGTTTTTTATAAAACCAACTCTTATTAAAAAAAAAAAAAAAAAAAAAAAAAAAAAAAAAAAAAAATCCCTGCTGGCTCCGCTTGCAAACAAGTTACGTTTCGAAGTAGGCGGTTCCAACTGCCGCATCATCACAAAAAGGTCATTTCTTCCGCAATTCCCGACAAACAGGCGCCCCAGTCTGCATCTTCGAAATCTACCTGTGCCTGTAGGCCGAGCCGTCAGCGATTTTTTATATGTTATTGTCGTTATCTATAGTTATTTAATAGTTATTAAAATAACAAGTTATTTTTCGAAGTAGGCGGCTCCAACTCCCGTATCTTTTCGAAACTGATACATAAAATCAAGGGGCATAAAATCTCCGTCAAGTTCGTTAATGGGCAAAATCGAACCTGGGGGGGGGGGGCTTTTTGTGAAAACAGAAAAAACTCCATAATTTCTTAATTATGATACGTATCGAATCCGTCTGAAGTTATTATTACTTCTAGGAGAAGGGCCGAAAATGTATGTATGACAGATTTTTGATATAATTAAAAATTGCCTTAAGGGGGGTGGGAAGGGGGTTTTAGAAGAAAAAAATTCATAACTTCGGCAATTCCCAAGATTTCAAATCCGCTTAAATTTATTATAAATCCTCTTACTATTATCTAAAACTTTTATATTGACAAGTTTTTTATAGGACCAACCGTAACAGCAAAAAAAAATTTAAAACAAAAAAATCCCTGCCGGCTCCGCCTGCAAACAAGTTATTTTTCGAAGTAGGCGGTTCCAACTCCCGCATCATTTCGAAACTGATACATAAAATCTCGGTCAAGTTCGTTAATGGGCAAAATCGAACCGGGGGGGAATGGGAGGGCTTTTTTTGAAAACAGAAAAAAAACCCATAATTTCTTAATTATGATACGTATCGAATCCGTTTGAAGTTATTATTACTTCTAGGAGAAGGGCCGAAAATTTATGTATGACAGATTTTTGATATAATTAAAAATTGCCTTAAGGGGGAAGGGGGGTTCTAGAAGAAAAAAATTCATAACTTCGTCAATTCCCAAGATTTCAAATCCGCTTAAATTTATTATAAATTCTCTTAATATTATCTAAAATTTTTATATTGACAAGTTTTTTATAAAACCAACTTTTATTAAAAAAAAAAAAAAAATCCCTGCTGGCTCCGCTTGCAAACAAGTTACGTTTCGAAGTAGGCGGTTCCAACTGCCGCATCATCACAAAAAGGTCATTTCTTCCGCAATTCCCGACAAACAGGCGCCCCAGTCTGCATCTCCGAAATCTACCTGTGCCTGTAGGCCGAGCCGTCAGGGATTTTTTATATGTTATTGTCATTATCTATAGCATGTTCCCTATTTCAACTGAAGTGTGTAGCACTTATAGTTTTTTGACAGGGACACTCAAAAGAATTCCGTTACATTACGGTCTATGGTAAAAAATCATTTGCGGTTTATTTTAATGATTTTACACAATTTCAAACACATTGTAATTGATATATATCACTAAGGTGCATTACAAGAAGCTTAATATGGAATATGGTGTGCATAGCACTTGTAGTTACCTTATAGGGGCAGTCAAAAGAATTCCGTTACATTACGTCTATGGAGAAAAATCGTCTGCGACTTATTTAAATAATGTTCCACTATTTTAAACGCATTGAAGTTTATATATATTACTAAGGTGCATTACAAGAGGCTTACTACAGAATAGTGTGTGTATAGCAGTCATCGTTCATATACAGGGACACACAAAACAATTCTCTACTGTCTGCTAACAATAATTCCTGGAACTGCGTTTTAAGTTCATGAACACAATTTTAAATTTAACTCACTTTTTGTCTATTACTGGGTGTGTATAAATTCTTTAGATCATATACAGGGCAGCACAAAAGTTCGCGAACACATTTCCGTTTATTGTCATAAACTCCAGAAGTAGAATTTTAAACTGTGTTATGCGTTTCCTAACTAAACTCAAATTTAGCATCCTATGTAGTATATATACAAATCTATAGATCATATACAGGGCTGAATGAAAGTATTCGGATATTTTTCCGAATATTGTATATGTTGGAAATTCCTGAAATTACGTTTTTAAATAGGTTATGCGTTTTCCAAATTGTTTACTTAGATGTTATCTTTCAGGTTATTAAACGGTAATGATTTGTAAATATTTTGGAAGCGTTGGAAAGTGTTACATAATCTATGCTTAATGCATGATTTTTCGTTCTTGTTAATCATAAACTAGATGGAACCCGTCAAAACACGACGGAAAAAAAATACTATAACAATATTAGTAAAATAATCTACTTTATTATTTAAGAAGGGGTGCGTATGAAACAGTCTTTCAAATATTTTATTTTAAAAGTTTTTCCCCCCAGTGAAATACAGTACTATTTCCGATGCAAACTCCGAACAAACAATCCGTAAAGAACTGTGTAATGCAAATCAGTTTGACATTACCGCCATATAAACCCAATGGACAATATTCCCGTGACGTCACAATAAATATGAATTTTTATTTTCTTATAAAACACGCGGATAAATATTTTTACCGAAATTTAACTTGCAAATTAAAAAATGCGGCCTAAAAGCCACGTGCTTTTAATATTTATTATTTCTATTTTATCCTCGCAACCTCAGAGTTCGGAGAATAAACTATGTGCTTCGCAACAGTGGGCGTATTCCGATTGCCGACTTTATGACATCATAAGCAGATGTGAAAGTTTAAAATTACGGCTAATTAATAAAATTTTCGAACAAACGAATGTACGATAACAAATCTGTGTCTAAATCTTTCATTTAAAAAAAGAATGATGTAATTTGATGCGGTAGTTTGTTCTCACTGATTGTCGAAAGACAGTTTTTTTTATGGTCTTAAAAGTCATAATTTTTTTAATGAGTAAATTTTTGTTTTTAAAAATCCTTATTTTTTTTGCAAAATCTGCAAAAAGCTCCTAATTTTACCCTTATTATTTCTGAATCGGGGGGGGGGGGGGTAAAGATCTGCATTTTGTCAATTTTCTGTGTTAATTTTTTTTTTTTTAATCTAAATTTCTCGCTTTCTTGCCGACGTACACAAAGTTTAATAAAATCTTTAAAACTCCTTAATTTTATTAAAACTTTTTTCTGTGCTTTTTGTACAATAATTACTAAGTAATTCTTTCTTTCTTTCTTTTTTTTTTTTTCTGTCTTAATGGAAAATATTTAGTAAATTCCTACCTTAACATGATTACTTTGTTTCTTAAATGTGAAGATGAGGGTGAATGAGACGGTTCGTGAGCAAAGATTTAGTGATTGGTGTTATCGAAACCCAATTTAATTTATTTTCTATAACATTAAGTTAGCCCCACCACTTTCCAAATATGGGCAAAATTAAATTCTGACTATATGGTTGTTTTGCACCCTAACGCCATAAAAGTTATAAGAAAAATAATATGGCGGGAGTAACTTAATATTAAGTTAGTGCCACCACCACTCAAATATGAGCAAAATTAAATTTTGACTTATATGGTCGTTTTGCACCCTGACACAAAAACAGTTATAAACAGGGCTTTACAAATTTAATAAAATCTGGTAGCCAGCAAAAATTTCTAGTCGCCAGTAAAAATATTTACCATCCCCCTCCCCCGTCATTGTTTTTCAAAAAGCACAAAAATTTTCTATAAAGTGAAAAAAAAATAAGCAAGCAGAGTTTAGAATTATTAGTTACATAGTTTAGAATAGTACATAATTATGCTAACATATAAACTAAGAACACTCTAACATTTAACACATATAAACTAAGAACACTCTAACATTTAACACATATAAACTAAGAACACTCTAACATTTAACACATATAAACGAAATTTTATATATCTCTGAAAAAAAAAAATACTGTGAAGGCTGAATTAACCGGCATGTTCGAAAAATGCTGATTGCTGAATGATTCAAATGTTCGGATAGTTGAATACTACAAAACCGATATCTGATTGATGAAATGGGAAAACAGTTTTTTCCTATTTTCCGGTCGAAATCAGTCACATAATTCTGATTTTGTTATTTTAAAATGTGCATTTGATGAACTTATTTGCCAAATTTGAAATAAAAGTTACAAATATTTTTTTCTTGAATATAATTTCTAAGTTTATTTCTTAATATTTTAGAACTTTTCAACATCTATAATGAAACATCTTATGAAAATTTCAAGTTAAGATTGTGATGATAAGATGAGTAACAGACGGTGCTCTTGATAGAAATTGTAGGCAACTATCTCTCTCTATATATAGGTAAATATGATAAGTAAATGAAGGCTTCGAATTGGATTAAATATTGTATTGATTACTATTTACAAAAAAAGAACTATTTACAGGTTTAAATGCTTAAATTACATCGTTCTACGAAACATCATCTTCATGTAACTTCCGTTACGATTTATCATGCAACAGTCACGTCTTGTTCCTTCGAAATCATCTCGTCCTCTGGTTCTGGCGAGAAGTTTTACCGCTGAAGAAATGGTGGCACTGCTCTCAGTCCGTATCCGCTACCGGGCCGTTGCCATTCCGACACTCGGCCATTCGACTTGCCATGTCCTCATGGCGACGTTGCCAGGAACTGAAAATTGAAAAGGAAAAAAGCAACAGCAAGGAAAAACAAACAGTTTTTTTAAACAAATATATATAGTAACTGATGAATAGTGGTGATGATTTTTCTTTGTTTGTTCGTCTTCGTCGTCATCAGACCGTCTTAAATTTTGTCGTCTTGGATCGTCATAAAAATTCTTCGTCATCTTACAGTCGTAACATTCTTCTTAATATCACCAGATCATCGTAATATTACCACATATTCGTCGCATGAATTTAATTGAACATATCATTTCGTCTTGCTGTATACATGTTAAAATTTTTCATAAACTTATCTTCTTAAACCAAATTGGAATGAAACAAAATATTAATACATATACACTTGAGAATAAAAATAATAATAGAATCTTTCTTCACAAAAATGGAAAACACAAAAATATACTTGAATAATAAAATGATAGACGTCGTGTATTGTAAGACATAATATAAGACAAAAATATAGAAAATATGAAAATATGTACAGTATAAGAATAAAAAAAAGCGTTGAATTTCATCTTTTACGTGGTTGACCACGGTTTCATCATATCAACTGCAGTGGATGTGGTGTTTGGACCCTCATGGTGTCCAACCTTTTCTACCTCATATCTGTCATGACCAGGGCTTGACAAACACGGTCGCCACTGGCGACCAAATATTTTTATCTGGCGACCAAGTTATTTAATATAAGGGAGTTTTTGTTGTTGTTTCTTTTTTGTACGAAAATTCACCTAAGCTTTCTTGAAATGAGTACAAATGCCATCCACTCCCCTTTCCAAATATTAACAAGAACGAAAAATCATGCGTCAAGCATAGATTATGTAGCACTTTCCAACGCTTCTAAAATAATTTTACAAATCATTACCGTTTAATAAGCTGAAAGATGACATCTAAGTAAACAATTTGGAAAACGCATAACATATTTAAAAACGTAATTTCAGGAATTTTCAATCTATACAATATTCGGAAAAATATCCGAATACTTTTATGTAGCCCTGTATATGATCTATAGATTTGTATATATACATAGGATGCTAAATTTTAGTTTAGTTAGAAAACGCGTAGCACCGTTTAAATTCTCCTTCTGGAGTTTCTGTCAATAAACGGAAATGTGTTCGCGAACTTTTGTGCTGCCCTGTATAGGATCTACAGAATTTATACACACCACATAATAGACAAAAAGCTAGTTAAGATTAAAATCGCGTTTAGTAACTTAAAACGCACTTCCAGGAATTATTGTTAACAGACAGTAGAGAATTCTTTTGTGTGTCCCTGTAAATGAACGATGACTGCTATACACACACTATTCTGTAGTAAGCCTCTTGTAATGCACCTTAGTAATATATATAAACTTCAATGCGTTTAAAATAGTGGAACATTATTTAAATAAGTCGCAGACGATTTTTCTCCATAGACGTAATGTAACGGAATTATTTTGACTGTCCCTGTAAAGTAACTCTAAGTGCTATACACCTACTATTCCATATTAAGCTTCTTCTAATGCATCTTAGTGATCTATATAAATTTCAATGCGTTTACAATAGTGAAACATTTTTAAAATAAACCGCAAATGATTTTTCCCCATAGACCGCAATGTAACGGAATTCTTTTGAGTGTCCCTGTAAGAAAACTATAAGTGCTACACACTTCAGTTGAAATAGGGAACGTGCCATAGATAACGACAATAACATATAAAAATTGCAGAGCAATCCGAGCATATTTACGGGAGTTAGAGCACGGACAGACGGCCATCCGGCCAGACAAACCGAAGTCATAAGCACTTTTCAACTAGGTTGGAAAGTGCTAAAAAATAAACTTTGAAACTATATTCACACAAAAAATATTTTTTACTTTTGTTTTTAATTTGGCAAAAATAAGTTCATCAAATGTAAATTTTAAAATAATCAAATCAAAATTATTTGAGACTTCGACAGAAAATAGGCGAAAACTTGTTTTCCTGCTTCACTAATATTTCGTCGATGCGCTCCTCAGCAGATATAGATTTTGTAGCATTCAACTATAGGGACATTTCAAGCACTCGGCAATCAGCATTTTCGGTTAATTCACGCTTTACATTATTTTTTTTAATTTTTTTTCAAAGATATATGATTTTGATAAGTTTCATTAGAAAACTTAGTTTATATTATCTTTCTAAACTAACTAATAATTCTAAACAATGCCTGTTATTATTTTTCCTGAATTAATTCATAAAAACTTTTGTGCTTTTTGAAAATTAATGACGAGGAAGGAAGGGGTGGTAAATATTTTTTACTGGCTACTAGAAATTTTTTCTGGCTACCAGATTTTATCAAATTTATAAAGCCCTGGTCATGACTGTTAACAGCTTTGACTTTATACGGACCAAAATATTTGATTCTAAGTTTCAGGCCTGGTCCGAATTGAGTACGCTTAATTGCGACTAAGTCACCAACCTGATATACTTTGGGCGGTTTTCTACGTTTGTCGTAAAATCGTTTGCTTTGTTGTTGGTGTTGAATAATGTTATTTTTGGCGATTTCTCTTAACTCGTTTTTATTATCTAATGCTACGTTGGCAAGCTCTTCTTCTAGGAGTTGTTTTATGCGAATGTCATCTTTATTTTTCATTTTAATCCTAACCAACAATTCGAATGGGGAAAACTGTGTTGTATCTGACTTTGTACTATTGATAATTCTTTGTACTGAAGGGACATGTTTGTACCATTTGGTGGGATCATCCAAAGATAATTTAGTGAGAACTGGGATCAACGTGGCATGGAATCGTTCGACTTGGCCATTTCCACATGGTACACCAGTAGCGATTGGGACTTACTCTATGTGTTCTTCCTCACAAAATGTCATAAAATCGGTCGACGTAAAAGCAGGGCCTTTGTCGCAAATAATGCGACGTGGATTTCCAAAGACAGTTTGTTGGAGTTTAAGCTTGTCTAAAGCATCACGGGCAGTTGTGGATTTTACAGGATATATCCGCATGAATTTAGTAAATGCATCGACTACCGTCAAGAGAAGCTTATAATTTTTATTCGTCGACGGTAACGGTCCTAGAAAATCGACATGGTACGTATCAAGAGGAGTGTCACCTTTGGGAATTGGGTGAAGGAAACCTTCGGGCTTTCCAGACTTCCTGGAAGACAAAATGCATGGCACACAGTTCGTAATGACAGTTTGTACTAGTTTATTAAGATTTGGAATGTAATAGTCTCTGTTAAGGATATCTGCAGTTTTTTGAGTGGAAAAGTGACCTTTAGAATGTGCATCTTGTATAATTTGATTTTGCATAGCTTGTGGGACAATTAATAGTTCGCGATCTTGAACAAGTTTATAAAGTACACCGTTCTTTAAGAAAAAATCATTCACGGACGTGAATGCTCAACAGCTTGCTTCATACTACTTATAAAATCATCAGTGGCTTGAGATGCAATGATTTTTTGTGTAATTTCGTTATGTGTGACTAATATTACTGGGTATCTACTTAACGCGTCGACGTGTTGCATTTGTTTTGCAGCTCTGTGAGCAACAACAAAATTAAAATCTTGGAGAAAAAGAGCCCATCTGGCAATCTTTGCACTAATCTCAGCTTTATCCATAGTTTTGTGGAAGGCTTCGCAATCTGTGACAATTTTGAATTTAGTTCCATGTAAATATACTCTGAATTTTTTTAACGCTTTAACGACCGCTAAAACCTCTAATTCCTAACTGTGTAATTTTTCTTGTGTAAGGGATGTCTTTCTACTCATGTATAAAACAGGATGAAATTTGCCATCGGCAGATTTTTGTAAAAGAACTGCGCCGAAACCAAACTTAGATGCGTCTGTATGTACTTCTAATTCGGAACCGGGGACAAAAAGATGAAGAACAGGTTCAGTTGTAAGTAGCTTTTTTAGAGTGGAAAATGCAGCTTGTTGCTCTGAATGCCAAAATGAAATGTAGAATTATTTCTGAGAAGATCACTTAGGGGTTTTGCAATGGCTGCATATCCAGAGATATACTTACGAAAATAACCCGTTAAACCTAAAAAGGATTGTAAATGTTTCGCATTCTGGGGTTCCGGAAAATTTTGTACAGCTTTTATTTTCAAGGGCGATGGTGCAATTGTGTTATTTTCTATCACATGCCCTAAGAATTCAACTTTACGGACAAGAAATTGACATTTTTGAAATTAATGTTCAAACCATAGCTTGATGCTACTTGTAGGACGCGTTTCAGTTTAACAAGTTCATCTTCTTCAGTTTTCGCAGGTATGATAAAGTCATCCATATATAAAATTAATGTGCCGTCTGCTAATAAAGGACGAAAAACACAAGTTAAATATCTGTTGAAAGCAGCAGGGCTAATGCTCAACCCGAAAGGGGCCTTTAAAAATTCCCACTGACCATCATGAGTGATGAAAGCAGTATATTTAGTACTGTTAGGTACTTATATCCACATGGAAAAAACCATTTTTGAGATCAATTGATGTAAACACTTGGGCACTTTGCAATTGATCCTAAACATCATCAATGAGGGGTAAAGGGTAATTATCCCTAACAATTTTTTTGTTTAATTTTCTATAGTCGATACATAAACGTGTAGAATTATCTTTCTTTTTAACAAGGACTATTGGACTGGCATAGTCGCTACAGGATGGTTTAATGATGCCTTCTTTGAGCCATTGCTCAATTTGAGCAGAAACAAGTTGTTTTTCAGGCAATGACATTCGACGAGCTCGTTGACAAACGGGAATATCATCTTTTAATATAATGGACATCTTTAGATTGGTGGTGCGCGTTTTGATTGGTTTATAACTATGAATTAAATTATACACTTCTTGTTTACATGCTTTATCATGAATATGACTTAAATCTACGTCAAGGGGATCTTCAACAGCATTTACTAAATGTACAAACAAATTATCATCAGATTCTGGTTTACTAAGAGAAATACCAGTTTTGTCGTAAAGTAATGCGCCTTGAGTAATTATATCTGTACCAATGATAAGTGAGAGATTCATGTGATGCTTTTCAATGACGTATATAGTTGTAGAAAAAATAGTATTATCAATATCAATGTTACCAGAAAATGAGCCAACTGGTTTAGAATTACCGCTACCAAACCCTGTTAATGTTAAACCCACAGGTGTTAAGGCTGAATGATCATTCGTAATTGTAATAATCAATTGTAACAGAACTTAACATTACGATTTTTAGAAGTACATGGATTTTTCATGATATTAGCTTGTAGCAATGTTAAGTCTGAAAGATACGTAATTAAACGTGTAGCAATGTCAACTAAATTTCCCGCGCTGTCAACACAAAGTAGATTGCACAAAGTAATTAAATCATTTAAAGAAAAGTCGGCTGTAATTTTATCGACTTTCTTTTTAAACTCAATGTAAAGTAATGCGCCTTGAGTAATTATATCTGTACCAATGATAAGTGAGAGATTCATGTGATGCTTTTCAATGACATATATAGTTGTAGAAAAAATAGTATTATCAATATCAATGTTACCAGAAAATGAGCCAACTGGTTTAGAATTACCGCTACCAAACCCTGTTAATGTTAAACCCACAGGTGTTAAGGCTGACAAACCCAGTTGTGCATAAATATCTTCACGAAGTAAAGTAAAATTGCTTCCTGTATCGATGAGAGCATCAATCGTCATACCAGAAATTTTAACTAATTTATGCATTTCATTACAAGAACAAGTTAGAATATGGACTTGAGAATGATCATTTGAATTTTTTGCATCCTTTGATTTGTCACATTGAAATGATTTATGCCCGTACCGATTACAAGCAAAACAGAGGGGACCTTTATCTTTACAGTCTATACTCACGTGATTTTTTGGCCACAATTGTAACAGAACTTAACATTACGATTTTTAGAATTTTGGGAATTAAATGATGACTCAACATTATCAGATTTAGATTTAAATTTAGGAACAAATTTTTCATTGTGTTTCGGTTTTTCATCTTGAAAATGGCGCTTATTCTTGAGAAAATCATGCCGAATTTTGTCGTAAATTTTTAACTTTTGTTTAAATTCCATGATAGTTTTACATTCATACAGGATTGATTTTTGAAAAACAGACCCAGGAATACCTTTAATTATGTATTGCATAAGAGCAGAATCTTCTATATTACCGCGCGAACCCAACTGCTTCATGATTAAAAAATATTCATCCAATGACTCATTTTCATTTAATTTTCGCGCATTTAAAATTTCATGTAACTCTGCAGAATTATATAATTCACCAAATTCGGCAAGAAGCAACTCTTTCAACTTATTCCATGAATTTATGCGACTCTCTGTTTGAACTAATAATAGCGCTTTACCTCTTTAGGATCTTTTGGCGAATAAAAATTTATGCAGTTCAAACAAATTAAAAATATTAGCTACATCTTCAAAATCAGCTAACCATTTACGAATACTTTGAAAAGAACTGCCGTCGAACGGCGGAAGAACAGACTCGATATCATGAAAATTTACAGTAGTACTTGGTAAAACATGTTGAACTGGAAAATGCTTGTTAGGAGAATGAGAAAATTCTTCGTTAGTGCTTAAAACACTCGAACCCGTTACATTGCTTTGATTATTTTCAACATTATCAGAATTTAACTCAAAATCAGACTCTACGTCACTTTCGTTTTGTAAGATATTAGCTTGTAGCAATGTTAAGTCTGAAAGATACGTAATTAAACGTGTAGCAATGTCAACTAAATTTCCCGCGCTGTCAACACAAAGTAGATTGCACAAAGTAATTAAATCATTTAAAGAAAAGTCGGCTGTAATTTTATCGACTTTCTTTTTAAACTCATCCGAATCCGTGACAAGATCAAAACCAGTAAATTCCCGTATTCTTTTTCTATTCAAACGATCGCCTTCAGTATCATATAAAAATCGATGGAAAAGTTTTATCTTATTTGTTTTCTGATTCTTTAAAACAGTTTCCAGTTCAGCTACTTCCACTAGTTTCATGATTAATTTTGAAATATACAAAAGAAAGAGAAGAAGAAAAAAAAAATGAACTCAGCGCAAAAATATATCCTTTAGATAGAATGAAGAAAAAATAATTCTCCGTCCGCACGTAATACAAGAACAAGGGCTGCTTCAGTCTCTCTTTATTATTTTTTCTTTTCTTTTCTCGTAGAACAACTTCTGCGTCGTCGTTTAGCCCTGTAAATAATGCGCTGAATAAAAAACAAATTAGTTGGCTTTCCTCATCTTGAATGCTGGTTTAGGAGTTTTCATCTAGAATTCCAAGTGGCGTCGTATTTGTCTAGGGGCTTTGATATTTACTCAGGGTTCGACCGGCTGGGCCCCCATGTAAATATGATAAGTAAATGAAGGCTTCGAATTGGATTAAATATTGTATTGAGTACTATTTACAAAAAAAGAACTATTTACAGGTTTAAATGCTTAAATTACATCGTTCTACGAAACATCATCTTCGTGTAACTTCCGTTACGATTTATCGTGTAACAGTCACGTCTTGTTCCTTCGAAATCATCTCGTCCTCTGGTTCTGGCGGGAAGTTTTACCGCTGAAGAAATGGTGGCGCTGCTCTCAGTCCGTATCCGCTACCGGGCCGTTGCCATTCCGACATATATATATATAAAAACTAACGATTTGGAAATGGACCAATGAAAATATGCGTATATATTCCGGGTTATTCTCATCGCTTTTTTTACTAGGGACTTTTTTGAGGAGCGATTACTTTTTTTCTAGCTATCCTAGGGATTCGAAAATCACACCACCAGACGCGTAATATAACA
Source organism: Maratus michaelseni (assembly GCA_963931845.1). Lineage (NCBI taxonomy): Eukaryota > Metazoa > Arthropoda > Arachnida > Araneae > Salticidae > Maratus > Maratus michaelseni. Next base: position 157,214,126 of record OZ007594.1, on the reverse strand, counting down.
AGCTTTTAGAAATTCAAAAAATTATCACGGTCGGACAATAAAAACTCACAAATTCCTTAAAAATCAAGTAAAAAATATTTTATTGAAAAAGTCATTTTTTTATACTGTTGCCTTTTTCTAAATCAGCGCAAATGATTATGTTTTATCTGAAATAAAAAATGTATTTGCGCAAGACTATTAAAAACAGTAATGAAAGTTTAAAATAATAATTAAATGATCACGTGTTGAAAGCAGAACGGGGGTTGGTGAACGTAGCAAGCAGGGGGCAGAGCCCCCTAGTAATTGTAAAATAATAAGCTTTTCTATATACATAAAACCGCACGAGTAATGAAAAACTGTACGTGCTTGTAAAATAATCCCATATATGAGAAATATCAAAGCTAATTAAGCTTGCAAAATAACTCAAATGTTATTTGCATCCAAGGTTTTTTTGGATCCAACAATCTACGATTAAACATTTGAGGATAAATAAAATGATAATAAAAACAACTTCTGAAATGCAATGAATGATTTGTTGTGGTTCATTTGATTTTGATTGTTTGGTTTGCCATCATTTTGTTACTCATTATCACTTTTATAAATTCCAGATGACATTAAAAAAAAAAAAAAAAGTTTTTGTTTTATATGCTCTATAATAAAAACTACTTCTCCAGGCATGAAAGAGTTCCTCCTAAAGGAGGAATTCCACCTTTTTTAAAGCAATTTTGGTCATTTTCTGGATTGATGTAAAAATGCAAAGAAAATATTGGAAGTATATAGGCGGGGGGGGGGGGGGATTTAATAATCAGACATTTTGTCTACTCAAATCCTTGGAGTTTGTTTCTGAATTGCTGTGCCAAAGAGCCATCCAATCAAAGATTAACATCTATTATAAGCATCTGAAAGTTGATATAAATGAAGTTGTTTAAAGTGTCTTTCCAGAGTGAAAATTTTTATTACACTTAAGAGAAAGGAAGTTTCCATAAGGTTCTTTTTTTGTTACAGAATAATTTGTCTTATTTATACAACACTTTTGGGTAATTTCAGTGAGGCATTTTTAAAGATGTATTTCTGGAGCAAAGATTGATTTGACGTGTAGTTTAGTATGGAGAATTTTTTTTTCTTTTGAAAGAAGGGAAGAAAAATCTTGTACAGTCTAACTATTCAGAATAATATTTGTTTTGAAAAATTAATCACTGTACACACACAAGTTGATCAGATATATTTGGGTTTATACCTTTAGCAAACTATATTCCATAATTTTATTTTATTTTTTGATTCAATGATCCTGTACATTTATTGTTAGTTTAAATTTGTCTTTTATACTTTCCAAGTTACGGAAAGATAATAACAATCATATGTACAGTTATACTTCATTTCACTGGATAAATAACTGTTAAAATGCGTCTAAATTACAAGAGTTTGGCGCCATTGTATAGAGGTGTGGGGGGGGGGGGGGGGAATTCCACTTTTTTTCTATTTCCTACTTTCATGCTTGATTATTACAGCATAAAAAAAAAAAAAATAGAATATTCAAATGCAAAAAAGGTTCTAGGGCTCCATGGGACCAGGCACCGCAAAAGCTTTCACTGGCGAAATGGCGAAATAAATTGTTACCAAAAAAAAAAAAAAAAAAAAAAGGGACAATTAATGTATACATTTATTTATTTTTCTATATATTTATTTATTTAAAAGCAACCAGTCTGCAAAGAAGTAGTAAAATCTTATACGTCATATAGACGCCTACTTATTGTGCAATGTGTGCAGATAATAAAAGTGCCACACATTTTACGCAAGGGAGAAATATTTTTTTAAAAAACAAACAAAAAAACCCATTTAATTTTATTAAAATTAGTTATTTTTAAATCTATATTAATAAAAGAAAGTTTAGCTCTGTGTGTGTGTCTGTTGGCGATGGCTAGCAAAATCTAGCCCACCTAGAAGTCTGGAAATTTAGGTGTGGATAGTCCAAGATCTGGCCATGTGCACTTGAGCCTCAGAATTTTAATATTTTGATAATTAGCCTAGATATTAATTAGATTATCATTAACCATCGCTTCTGAAATGTCATCTTTTAAATCAAAATGGCAAAAGAAACGGACTGGTGCATTGGATTTGCAACCGGAAATGAACGAATTCGAAATTATTTAACTAATTAGCGAATTTTAAGAAAACTAATTGAGATATCAATTTGAAAATTTCTGAGCATATGTAAAAAAATATTCTGTATCTGACTATGTGACTTTTGAAAAATTCGGTTGGTAATTTTTTTTAATTTACGCAAAAAACTGCCAAAAATCTGCTGGCGCCAGTGAAAACAATTCGAGAAAGTTTCAGACAGGGATCTGCTTTCATTAAAAACTGAACTACAAAGAGATCTGTTTCTCAGGCAGATCCCTCTATTTAGTTTGCGAAAATGAAAGGAAATAATTGCCAATTTTTACTAATGAACAAAAATTTAGGTAACTAATTAAGATATAGATTTGAAATTGAGGTCAGGAAGGGGTGTCATCTGCCGGCTATTTTAGCGTAGCGTCTTCGTTATGTTCTAATTATCAGAAAAATGTAATTCTTATTTTTATGATCGCGTTAATGTAGGTGACGGTGGTTTTCTTGAACAAATTATTCATTATATTTGCGGGTATGGGGAGGGAGGGGGTTAACGCCTTTCTCTGAGATTGTAATTATCTCGGGGCCGGGCGGGTTAGCTAGTTTTTAATAAAGTTTTATAGATTTACTTCAAATGAATTGCTTAAAATCGCTTAACTTTGATGTTATTATTCTTATAAATGAATGTGATATCTTAATCAGTTTTAATTCCGAAATTCAAAAATCTCATTTGAAACAAATAACAACAGCAAAACCCCTTGAACATTTTTAGAGTTTCGTTCATCTCACGAAACTCTGTTACTCCCGCTCCGTTGTCTATCCGTCACAGAGCCATTCTCAGAAACTATGTAACTTACAGAGTTGAAACTTTGTGTATATATAGATGAATACCAGCTATGAAGCTCAAAATTTTAAAAAATCGTATTCTTTTAATAAATAGAGATAAAAAAAAACATAATTCTAACAGCCTTTTCCTATTAAAATTAAACATTTTTCGTTATAGCAGCTGTCAAAAATTAAAAATCCACAATGAAATTCTTTCTACGCAATAATTAATTTTCTATTGAACGATTTCCACGTGAAAAATGAAAATGAAATAAAAAGTTTCATCAATTGAAAAAAAGATTAATATGAAATAAAAATGATTGACGTCATAGTGGCTAACTTAACATTAAGTTAGCCTCACCACCTCCCGAAGATGAGTAAAATAACATTCTGGCTATATGGTCGTTTTGCACTCTTAACATCAAAATAGTTATAAGCAAAACAGTATGGCTGGGCTAGCTTAATATTATGATAGCCGCACCACCACTCGAATATGAGCAAAATTAAATTCTGACTATATGGTCGTTTTGCATCCTAACACCAAACTAGTTATAAGCAAAACAATATGGCGTCTCTAATTTAGCAGTAAGTTAGCCCTACCACCTCCCCCATATGAGCAAAATGCAATTCTGATTATACGGTCGTTTTGCAGCCTAACACAAAAATAGTTATAAGAAAACAATATGGCGGGTTTAGCCCCACCACCATCCAAATATAAGCAAAGTTAAATTCTGAGTATATGGTCATTTTGCACCCAAGTATGGTGTTTTGCACCCTAACACCAAAATAATTATAATCAAAACAATATAGCGGAACCTCCGAGATCACGCTGTTTGCTTTTACTATCTCGGAGGCCCCCGGTCAGGTGGATGTGTCAATCCCAAAACTTTCTTCTATCTCACACAGGTTTCGCATACACTAAAAAGAATCATCACCAATTTATATCAAGGTCTAACTGAATCTAAAGTTTTATTACATTCCGCGCATTAGTTCTTGACATATGACTATTGCTAAAATCGTGTAAATACTGCAAAATGCAGCATAGCAGCGCCACCTGTTTGGAGATTTAGACCAAAACCTAATCAACTATAACTTATGACACCGTCTAACTGAATCTGAAGTTTGATGAAAATCCGTGCATTAGTTTTTGAGATATAGTTATCGTGATTATAATTAAAAAAGTAACATAGCAGCGCTACCTGTCGGGCTATTTACACCAAAACGTAATCAGCATCTTATGTCAAGGTCTAACAGAATCTGAAGTTTGATGAAATTCCGTGCATTAGTTCTTGAGATATAGCTGTCGTAAAAATAATGGAAAGAGTGGTATAGCAGCTCCATCTGCTGCGATATCTACATCAAAATGAAATCAGCGTCTATTTATGTCCAGGTCTAACCGAATCTGAAGTTTGACGAAAATAACTGCATTAGTTCTTGAGATAGAGCTATTGTAGAAATCTCAAAAAATGCAGCATAGCAGCGCCACCTGTCGGGCGATTTTCACCAAAATTTAATCAGCACCAATTTATGTTAGGGACTAACTGAATATAAAGTTTTATTAAATTTCGCACATTAGTTCTTGAGATAGAACGCCCACAAAATTTTTGTCACATACAGACAGACAAAACTGTCAAATCGTATTCAGGACCTTCTAAAACGTATAAATCCGTCGAAAACCGGAAGTCGAAAATTTTCATAAATCCAATACTTTCTTCTTGTAAAGATAGAAGAAAGTAAAAATGAAAATATGAATTGGAGCACCCTCTTCAGCCATTTTGGATGCTTCACGTGCACATGTGATAATCAGGCCCTGGCGGGTCTAGCTTAACATTAAATTACCCCCACCACCTCCCCCATATACGAGCAAAATGAAATTCTGAATATATGGTCGTTTTGCACCGATTTGCCCCCCAAGTGTGGCGTTTTGCATCTTCAAACCAAAATAGTTATATCTTTACAAGAAGAAAGTATTGGATTCATGAAAATTTTCGACTTCCGGTTTTCGACGGATTTATACGTTTAGAAGGTCCTGAACACGATTTGACTGTTTTTAGAAAATGTCTGTCTGTCTGTATGTGACAAAAATTTTGTGGGCGCTCTATCTCAATAACTACTGCAGGAAATTTAATAAAACTTTATATTCAGTTAGTCCCTGATATAAATTGCTGCTGATTAGTTTTTGGTGAAAATCGCCCAATAGGTTGCGCTGCTATGCTGCATTTTTCGCGATTTCCTTAATAGATCTATCTCAAGAAGTAATGCACTTATTTTCATCAAATACCAGATTCATCTATAGACCTTGAAATAAATAGACGCTGATTACTTTTTGGTGTAGATATCCCTACAGGGGGCACTGCTATACCACTTTTTTTTCATGATATTTACGATAGCTATATTTCACGAACTAATGCACGGAATTTCATCAAACTTCAGATTCTGTTAGACCTTGACATTGCTGCTTACGTTTTTGTATAAGTAGCCCAACAGGTCGCGCTGCTATGCTACTTTTTTCATTATTATCACGATAACTATATCTCAAGAACTAAAGGACGGATTTTCATCAAACTTCAGATTCAGTTAGATGGTGACATAAGTTGTTGTTGATTAGGTTTTGGTCTAAATCTCCCAACAGGTGACGCTGCTATGCAACATTTTGCAGGATTTACACGATTTTAGGAATAGTCATAATACCTCAAGAACTAATGCACGAATTTCAATAAAACTTTAGATTCAGTTAGATCTTGATATAAATTAGTGCTGATTCTTTTTAGTGTATGCGAAACCTGTGTGAGATAGAACAAAGTTTTGGGATTGGTACATCCGACTAGTTATGTTTGTCGCAATTAGACAACATGAACTTTCGAAAACTTATTTGCAACTTTCAGAAAAACAGTATGTGACAATTTTTTTTTCTTCTGAAAATGAAATGGTAAATCCGCAAAATTTAAAATACATTATTAATTTATAACTAACTTGAAGAAGTTAAAAATTATGGTTTCTCGGTTTATCAAATATAGAATGAGAGACACTTCATTCTTATTATGTCAACTTTCATAAGCTAGTATATTTGGATACAACCTCTCATCTTTTTGCTTCCTTTTGGGAACAGCGAAATTTGAGCTTATTCTATCGACGATTATTATCAGAAATTTTCAAGCTATGTTTTTGAGACTTTCATAAAAGTTGGTCTATACATTTAGCTAATATATTATGCACAGTATATTTTGATTGAATTCGCGCATGCGCAGTGAAACAATATTTAGTAAACCTGCTCATTTTTCATACAATTTTTATTATTTTTTAATTCTGATTGCAGGGTATTGTGTACAATTTTGTTTGTCATATTTTCTGAAAATAACTTGTTTTTATATTAAAAACTTTGCAAATTATAAGCAAAAAACTTGGTAAAATTTGGGACTGTTTTTATAAAAACCTGAATTACTCTTCGAGTATACATGCTATCTCCATAAAAATGAACCCAAATTATTACAATAAGCCACTTAATCATAATCTACAGTTTGAATGCTTTTGCGATATTAGTTTTTACAGGGTTATCCAAAAGATATTCGTTTTTCTTCAATTTGTTGACGGGCCCTTATGGGGTTTCGGGAAAAAATCTTCGCGGAAATATATGACGTTTATCATTTTGTTTTCACTCCTAAAGTTTCAGGATAATTCCTCATGTATCTTTCCAGATATTTAACAAAACGTCTAAAATCGCAAGTGACGGTCATCTTTGGAAATATAGTGTATTTCAACCCGAAATGAAAGGAAAGTAAATCATTTTTTAATGCAATTATGAAAAGTAATCTACAATTATATCCTTAGTAACAATTTTACCTTTTATATAGAAAAATAGACATATTTATATTCTTTAATAATCAAATACTATAGTAAAACCTCTGAATAGTGGACACTCAGGGATCGTTGTATAGATGAGTTCTGCATCAGGTCGAGTTGTCTCTTATTTTGGGGTGGGTTAACTAATTTTCTTTCTGCGGGTTGCGTTCATCCTAGAATAATTCTTGCGGGTCAGATTTAGGTTTTTAGCGAATCTGGTTGTTGGGATTGTCAGAAAAAGTTTCCGCAGAACTATGTTTCAGATGAAAATAAAAATACGTATTTGAATATGGATAAGTGAATATCTGGAGGCACGGCAGTGCCTCCGCCAAGTCGACAGAGGACAGCCGTAAGCATACTTTTCTGGAAGCAACTCAGGGCACTTTTGACCCCCCCATATCTCCGCGCTGGAGTATCCCAAAAATTTGAAACTTCGTTTATATAGAGTATTTGGCAAACAGGACCAAAATTTAAAATTGCAACTTTCTGTCTTTTCTAGTTCAGACGATATATGAACTCAAACATTCGATTTTTTGTCACTCACTCACCACTCGTTCACGCGTCATCAAAAAGATTAGGTAGATCCCGTAGCCCTAGAAACTTGACATTTGGAAAAAACGTAGAGTTTAGGATACAAAGAAAGGAAAAATTATAAAATCCGGAAAATTCGAAAAAAAAAAAAAAAAACATTCGAAAATTTAACAAATTTCATCAAAATTAAAAATTGAAAATAATACGATCTTGTAGTCTTAGAAACTTAAGATTTGGTGTGAAGGTAGTGTTTAGCATCCAGAAAAAGAAAACATCAGAAACACAAAAAAAATCGAAAGCAAAATTGAAAAAATCGAAAAAATCGAAAATTTTCAAATAATCCGATTTTGTTGCGCTAGAAACTTGGAATTCGGAATAAAGGTAGTATTTAGAATGCAAAATAAGGAAAAATTAAAAAATCCGGAAAATTCGAAAAAAAAATTCAAAAATTCGGAAAATTCGAAAAAAATTGAAAAAATTAAAATAATTTGATCTTTTAGCCTTAGAAACTTAAAATTCCCGGCAAAGATAGTGTTTAGGATTCAAAATAAGTTAAAGTAAAAAATACAATAAAAATCGAAAAAAATCAGAAAAATCGAAAAATAAGGCAAATTTGAAAATATTTCGATTTTATAGCGCTAGACACTTGAAATTTGGAATAAAGGTAATATTTAAGATACTAAATAAGAAAAAATTAAAAAATATGGATAATTCGGAAAATACCCATAAATTAGTGCAGACGATATATGAACTCAAAGTTTCGATTTTTTGTCACTGACACACTCACTCACGCGTCATCAAAAAGATTGGGTAGATCCCGCAGCCATAGAAACTTAAAATTTGGAATAAAGCTAGTGTTTCGGATACAAAGAAAGGAAAAATTAGAAAATTCGGAAAATTCCAAAAAAAAAAAAAAAAAAAAACATTCGAAAATTCAACAAATTCGAACAAAATTGAAAATTGAAAATAACACGATCTTGTAGTCTTAAAAACTTAAAATTTGGTGTGAAGGTAGTGGTTAGAATTCAGAAAAAGAAAACATCAAAAACACACACACACACACAAAAAAAAAAAAAAAAAAAAAAAAAAAAAAAAAAAAAAAAAAAAAATCGAAAAAATCGAAAAATTTCAAATAATCCGATTTTGTTGCCCTAGAAACTTGGAATGCGGAATAAAGGTTGTATTTAGGATGCAAAATAAGGAAAAATTAAAAAATCCGGATAATTCGAAAAAAAATTCAAAAATTCGAAAAAAATTGAAAAAATTAAAATAATTTGATCTTTTAGCCTTAGAAACTTAAAATTCGCGGTGAAGATAGTGTTTAGGATTCAGAATAAGTTAAAATAAAAACGCAATAAAATTCGAAAATAAAATCAAAAAATTGAAAAAAATCGAAAAAATCGAAAAATAAGGAAAATTTGAAAATAATTCGATTTTATAGCGCTAGAAACTTGAAATTTGGAATAAAGGTAATATTTAAGATACTAAATAAGGAAACATTAAAAAATATGGATAATTCGAAAAAAAAAAATCGAAAATTTAAAAAAAAAAAAAAAAAAAAAAAAGTGAAAAATTAAAAATATGATCTCGTAGTCTTAGAAACTGAAAATTTGGTGTAAAGGTAGTGTTTAGGATTCCAGAAAAAGAAAAAAATAACACAACAAAAATCGAAAATAAAATAAAAAAATCGAAAAAAAAACGAAAATTTGGAAATAATTCGATTTTGTAGAGCTAGAAACTTAAAATTTGGAATAAAGGTAGTATTTAGGATACAAAAAAAGAAATAAATAAAAATCTGTAAAATTCGAAAAAAAAAATCGAAAATTCGAAAAATTGAAAAAAATTCGATTTTGTAGCTTTAGAACTTAAAATTCGGCGTAAACTTATTGTTTAGGATACAGAAAAAGGAAAAATTAAAACACAATAAATTCGAAAATAGAATAAAAAACTCGAAAAAGATCGGAAATTTCAAAATAATTCGATTTTGTAGCGCTAGAAACTTGAAATTTGTAATAAAGGATACAAAATAAGAAAAAACTAAAAAATCCAGAAAATTATAAAAAAAAAATCGAAAAAATAAAAAATTGAAAATAACTTTATCTTGTAGTCTTAGAAACTTAAAACTTGGTGTAAAGGTAGTATTTACTATTCAATAAAAGAAACAATTAAAATATTCGTATAATTCGAAAATAAAATCGAAATATCTTTAAGAAATCGAAAATTCGGAAACAATTTGATTTTGTACTGCTAGAAAAATTAGTTTTAAGATAATTGTCCTATTAGCTAGTACAACGCCCCTAATTGTTTTATGTTATTTCCCCCGGATTATGGTTTTCTTTTCTTTCGTTTACGAATTTCGTTATAGAAAAGTTCCGCTATAGACTGGCTACAATATAGGCGATTTCTTTATAGACAGGTTTGTTTTCTTTCACAGGTTGTACTCTATTTACTTCACATATGAAATATGGATTGTTAAATGATGTTAGCCCCACAAAAATTTTCACAGCTCCCCCTACCCTCCCGACATTACTGGCTGGTTATGGCTTGATAGACCTTTCTAAATAAAATCATGGTGACTCTAAGATTCACTTGATTTACCTCTAAATTGAACCTAAATGATCCTAAGAAGACGGATCAAATAATTACTATATTGACATGACAATCAGGTAACTTAGAATTAAAATCGAAAAGTCAATAAATTTATAACAAGTCGAAAGTTTGAAAATAATTCGATTTTGTAGTCCTAGAAGCTTGACATTTGGTAAAAACGTAGGGTTCGGTATACAAAGTAAGGAAAAATTAAAAAATCCGTAAATGATAAAAAAGACTTAAAAAAAAAAAAAAAAAAACGAAAAAAAAAAACATCGAAAAAATGAATATAGTTAGATTTATTGGAATTTCCAGAAATTTTAATTTTGGCTTTCTTTTTATACTAAAAAGTACTTTTATGCTAAATATCAAGTATCTAGGGCTGCGAGTAATATCTCAGATGGATAGCACCTATCCTGGAAGCAATTGGGAGTACTTTTGACACTCCCACTCCCATAACTTAGTGCTTGCCTAAGAACCTGAAATCTCTTCTTATCTACAGTACTTTGCAAACGAAACTAAAGCTTCAAATTTTTGATACCTGTAAATAATAGGGACAGAGTGTGGGCTTAGCGAAAATCAGTGGATGATCTCCAAAAAGAACCCAAAATCAAGAAAAGGAGGATTACTTACAAAAAGAAGTGAAATCTCACCAAAAAGTCACCTGTAAAAAATGCAGCCAAGTCTCGTGACTCTTTTTCGTAAAAAGTTCTGAGATCGTATAAAGCCAAATTTAACTATCTTATTAACTCTGAAAATTTCATTCACAAATCACTCCTAGTCTCTACATATTTAGTTAATTATTATTTTGTGATTTGGCAATTACGCAGCACAGGGAAGTTATTACACCTTACTATGTTATGGGATGGGATGGAATAATTTAGTTAAGGCAAATTATATACGCACAGGGAAGTTATTACACCTTAATATGTTATAGTATTATTTGATTAAGACTAACTATATACATCACATTCTCGTGCTACGTAATTGCCAAGTCACAAAATAATAATTAACTAAAGATGCAGAGACTAGGAGTGATTTGTGAATGAAAATTTCAGAGTTAATAAGATAGTTAAACTTGGCTTTATATGATCTCAGAACTTTTTACGGAAAAAGAGTCACGAGACTTGGCTGCATTTTTTACAGGTGACTTTTTGATGAGATTCAATTTACTGCATGAGAAATAAAATGTATATAAGAAATGTGATCATGTATCAAAAATACATGTGTCGTATTTGTGATAGTTTAGAGACCAGGGAGGTCAAACTCGTTTACCGCTGCGGGCCAAATTATGCAATATGTGTTAAGCCGCGGGCCACATAAAAAAAGTATTTAATATTAATTACAACTGCACAGAATAAAATTTGTACGTACAAAACACAGCCATGTGAAGGAACTATTCACGTAAAGTTAAAAAGTTTTTACATTATTGTTTGTTTTATTTTATTTTTTGAAAAAATATGCTCCAAATTGATTTTTATCAACCAAATTTATAAACTTAATTGAATATTTTAAATGTTATTTATTTAAAAATTGATTGTACACGCTGGTCTACTAATCTTGATCTAGAAAAGGCATGGCTGTCAATCTTCCGTATTTTCTTCAAGTAAAAAATAAAAACAAACATATTTTGAATCAGAATATTTATTTAATAAAATGCGTCTTGTATCTTTACGTTACTTATTTCATTTCATTTATTAAATATATTTTCTGGTTCAAATTATGTTTATTTGATTTGAAAAATTACAAAAGCTGGCAGCTATGCAAATACGTTGCACAAAAGTGCGTTGCCAAACATAGCTAAAATATGCCTAAATGCACACTATACTTTAAAAAATCGGTCGATTGATGAATAATTGCAGAAATTTGGAAACCCCATATCTATATATTTTTGCTAAATATGGAATCGTACTGACTTTCGATTAACTGTAGTAATCAATTCTGAAGAGTAATTTTAACATCAGCCAGTCATTAGAAATGAAGTTAATATATTAAACTAATTTTCATATTTCTTAAAAATAAAAAATCTTCTTTTTAATTCATTTTTAAATATACTTATAGTATATTCTAAATATTTACACTCCAATCATTTTTGTAAAAATGCTTGGCAACATTTAAAATGAAACCGTTTGGTTATCTTTGTATCCGCAATTCTTTTGTGCTAAAATATAAAATTAAGTTCCATCTGTCTACATCATGTTGCCAGATGAGCGGGATTTTTTTAATTCAGAATGCCACCACATTCTGAAGAGAAATATTACTTTTATTTACTGACAGAAAAAATAAGATAAATATTACTATTCACAAATAGTGGTAGCATTTTGAATTAACTGACAATTAAATTAAACACAGGTAAAATGATAAAGGCTTCACGGGCCACAATAAGTTGTCGGCGGGCCATGTGTTTGACATGCCTGGTTTAGACACACATACACATGTTACGTGTACGTAGATTGGGGGGGGGGGGGGGGGTGTGTCCACTGTTCAGAAGTAAAAGCGTACAAATATATAAGTGTGTTGCAAATTGAAAAAGGGTTCGCTAAACAGAGGTGTCCGTCTTTCTGAAGTGTACGTTATGGAGGTCTGATTGTATATAGATTTTTAATCTGGAAAAAATATTTTGGACATTCTTTTGAAAAATCGGTCAACCCGACCCGAACACGAAACAACAAAAGTCAACCCGAACCGCAACGAAAAAATCGGGTGCAGGTAACCTGACTCGATGTAGGACCCATTAACATCAATATCAAAACCGAATGCAGCAGAATATACATGGTTCGAAGGTCATGCTCAAATATGCATGGGACCAAAAGGGTGTTGTGTGCTATGACATGCTGTAACCTGGCTATTGATATCGGCTACAAGTGATTAGTTTGAGCTGTGCATTGCGAGAAAAACGGCCGGAATACGAACAAAGACATGACAAAGTTATTTTAAGTACGACAACGCTCGACCTCATGTCGCAAAAGTCGTAAAAAATATTCGGAAACGTTCAAGTGGGATATTTTATCGCACCCGCCGTATTCTCCAGCCATCGCTCCTTCTGATTACTGGTTCGCTAAATATCGCTAAATTTGGCGACCAAAATAAGTCTTCATAAATGAAGCCAACTTGGCTATAGGTGACTAATTTGGCAAATTTCTTATTCAAATTCAGTATTAACGAATCTTTTGTAATTGGGATTTTTGAATTTTAGTTTGCGGTTTCGAGTAACATTAGCTAAAATTTTCAAACGAACAAATAGGAAAGCTACCTTTTCCTCTCGGTTCAGGCCGGAAGGACTTTTTTATTTTATTTTATTTTATTTTATTTTGTTACAGGGATTTGTTTATTTTCCAACATAAAAGATAAACATAAAAGAATAATCACAAAGTGTTTTTCCATATATTTATTAAAATACTAGCAAGCTACGCCCGCTGCGCTGGTCGGTTTCTACAAATGAACCTTGAATCAAACAAAATATATCGTTTAATTTGAACTTGTATTTGAAAGCAATTTGTATATTTACCTGGAATATCCTTTCACATTACTGAAAAATGACGTGATTGCACTATTATATTTTCTAATGTGCAATCAAAATTTTAGCTGTTAAGGACCAACTCTTTTATTTGGTCATTTACAGTTAAGGTTTGCTAAAGAATGATAAAACTATATGCAATATACTAAAACCATCACTAAAAATTGTCGAACTAACAATGCAAACAAATTAACTAACAAAATTCATTTAGTAGAAGTTTTTATAAAGGCTAATCTTTGATAATCGGGTTCATCTGATTATAGAACTTTTCCACATAATTCTAAAACTAACAGAACGATATAAAATATACTAAAACCATCCTTATAAATTATCCACTTAACAATGCAAGTCGCAAAAAATACGCCCAGTAAAAACTTTCAAAAAGGCTCATCTTTCCGAATCGGGTTCACCTGACTATATAACCTTCACACATAACTGTTTGACTAAGCAACGTAGAACAATATGTAGTACATTAAAACCATTCCTGAAATAGCATCTAACTAACAATACAACTCTCATCAAAATCCGTGAGGTAGAACTTTTTCAGAAGGCTAATCTTTCATAATCGGAATCAAATATTGAAAAGGTTAATATTTGATAAAAAAAAATGATCACCCGATTTTCGAATTTTCTCCTATAATTCTAGAACTAAGCAACGTAGAATGATATGTTATATAATAAAACATAAAACTTTCCCTAAAAAATTCTCTAACAGTGTAGGTTCCATCGAAATCTATTCGACAAAATCTTTTAAAAAGGCTAATATTTCATAATCAGATTGATCTGATAATAGAACTTCCCAGAATAATTCTATAACTAAGCTACGTAGAACGATATGTTATACAATAAAACCTTCCCTGAAAAAAAAATTATCTTACAGTTTAAGCTCTACGAAAATCCATTCAGCAGAAATCGAGTTATAAGCAGTCAGAATATATATATATATATATATATATATATATATAAACTTATTGCAAAAATTAACCATTGAAACAGAAATAACTGATATATATATATATATATATATATATATATATATATATATATTCATACATATAAGTGTATATATATGTATGTATATACATGTATTTGTGTAGATATATGTGTATATATATACATGTATATACAGGGTGTCCATAATTAAACGATGCTACTTTAAAGTTGTCTACAGACGAAACTATTGGTCAGAAAGTTGTGAAATTTTGTGAAGAACATAATGAAGGAATCGGAATTTGTTTAAGCGAAAAAAAAAATTAGTTCAAAATTTCACCACCAGATGGCGTTTTTTAATGAATTACACATTTATCATACACGTACGATAGTTAAAAAATTTTTATTTCAACAAAACTTTTTTAAGACATGTTCTTAGCATTTTCCAAAACACACTACGGGCAACATAACATACAACTGTGGAACATGCTATTTTACGATTCCAGATGATAGCTGAAAATGATGACCGTTATGTGGAAAATATTTTGTTGCAATAAAATATGTAAACTGTCGCAAATGTATGCTAAATGTGTAATTAATTCATTAAAAACGCCATCTGGTGGCGAAAGTTTGAACTAAACTTTTTTTCGCTTAAACAAATTCCCATTCCTTCATTATGTCCTTCACAAAATTTCACAACTTTTTGACCAATAGTTTCGTTTGTAGACAACTTTAAAGTAGGGTCATTTAATTATGGACACCCTGTATATTACTGGCGCCCGGCTAACCGAAAAGTACCAAAAAAAAAAAAAAATTACTGCAAAAATGCAGTCGTACACTTAAAAAAAAAACACCTTTTGGCTTAAAATCTCTCATCAAAACTGTTTTTCTTTTTCTTTTCTTTTCTTTCTTTTTTTTTTTTAAAATAAAATTAGTAAAAGTTTTTTCTTTTATTTTTCCATATGTATAGCCATTTCAATTCTTTCTGCAACAAAAAAAGACACCTTTTGGCTTAAAATCAAATTGTTTGGGGTCAAAAGTAAAATCAAAATCGCCAAAAACAAAAGATACATCGCTAAATATTGTTTCAATATAGAAATCATGCCCCTTGAATATTTTTTTAAGCATTACGAGCATTCCCAATAATGTTTAAAATAAATATTTTCGTTTTTATAATATTCTCTCATCAAAACTCTTTTTTTTCTTTCTCTTTCTTTTTTCTTTCTTTCTTTTTAAAAAAAATTAATTGGTAACAGTTTTTCTTTTATTTTTCGACATGTATAGCCTTTTCATTTCTTTCTGCAACAGTAATGATCGCCAAAAAATTAGCAATGGTAACCTTTTTGGCCAAAATAACAGAACTTTCTATCATAATTCTATAACTAATATACGTAGAACGTTGTGTTATATACTAAAACCTTCCCTGAAAAAATATTTCTCGAACAGTATAAGTTCCATCAAAATCCATTCGGCAGAATTCGAGTTATAAAGGAACGGAACGAAATTTCCCATTACGACGCTACTTTAAAGTTGTCTACAGACGAAACTATTGGTCAGAAAGTTGTGAAATTTTGTGAAGAACATAATGAAGGAATGGGAATTTGTTTAAGCGAAAAAACTAATATACTAAATTTCCGTTTGTGTTTTATATATATAGTTATAGTAGATGGATTAATGCATAAAAAAATGGGGTTGAATTTCGTCGGTATCGGGTGGGGGTTTTGGGTTGACTTCAGATAGAATTTTGGGGTTCGGGTCAGGGTTGCCAGGTTGGCTCCTTTTTTTTTTAATTCAAAAATTTCGAATTCTTACCGGAAATTCTGAAAGAAGAATTTTTACTTTAAGTAATTACGAAATGTCTGTCATTAAATAAAGAAAAGAATATTGTTGGGAATTTCTGGTATGAATGCGAAATTTCGAAATTAAAAAAAGGCCAAACTGGCAACCCTTGGTTGGGTAGGTATAACCAGTGCAGGACTCTACTGTGGATTTTGCCACAAAAATACGGAGGTAAGAAACAGTTCCTTGAAGTCAGTTTTATTTTGTGTTAAAAATTAATTAATTAATTATCATTTTCTTTTTTCGAATAATCCATTTATAGTTTAGCTACCGCCAAAACTATTTTTAAAAAAATGTATTGAAATCGTTTCAGTTGTTTCCGAAAAAAAAAAATGTATCAATTCCAGCTGTTTTACATGGGATTTTGCAGATATTGTTGCCCCTTTAAATGAGTTTGACACAGCGCCTCTGTACCGGGTGGCCAGAATTAAAACACCTCTACTCCGACCTCTCTATATATTGAACTACTGAGTGTATAAGCTTCAAATTTTGTACACATACTATTCAAGAAATGGGGAAATGGATTACGCGAAAAAAAATAGTTTTAGAAATCCCCGATAGATAGCGCTGTACAACTGGACATATGCTGAAAAAACACAAAAACGCATTGTAAACATATTTTATTTGAGCGCACCAAAAAATCATGTGACAAGGACCTTACCAACGCAGAGAATACTGCTCAATATGGTTCCTTTCTTGAAGATGCAAAATCTGCTGAATCTGCACAGCTTGTTCAATTGCAGATCGTAGATGATCGACTGAGATGCTTCTCACATGCAGAGTGATACCTTCTTTCAAATCTGCAAAGGTTACCAGAAGTCCTCGATAAACAAGGTTTTTTAAATGTCCCTACAGCCAAAAATCACACAGATTATGATCCCGAGAACGAGATGGCCAGTTTGTTGAAAATGCACGACAGCTTACTCCGTCATTAGTGAAACGTTGCCGAAGAAAGTGGTGTACACAGAGTCTAATGTGCGGAGGTGCTCCATCTTGCATAAAGGTAATTGAATCAAGACATGCATGAGCTGGTGAAAATAGGGCACAACAAAAGTTTCGAACATCCTTTTGTACCTCTTGGCTTCCACGGTGCATGCACTGTAAAAATTTTTTGTCACAAATTACGGTACATATACTGGCAACTTTGTGACCAGTATATATACCGTAATTTAACTGGACGGTATATGTACCGTAAAATATTTAAAGTATATGTACCGGCTGCACTCCCCTGTCTCCTCAGACCTGCACGCATTACCTAACAAGAGCAAGAGCATCATTTCAGGGGTTGCCGTACACCGAGGCGGGGCTACCAGCTTTTTCCTTACTGAAAAATAATTATTTTACGGTATAAATAGCGATTTTTTACTGAAAAACAATAATTTTACGGTACAAATACCGTTTCTAATCGAAATGGCACATATACGTTTTTTTTTACGATTAATATACTCATACCGTAAAGAGTGAAAACCGTACAAGTACCGTTAATTTACGGTACATCTACTGAAATTTTACGAATTTTTTTTACAGTGTGCCACAGGGCCATTGCGAGTAGCCTCTTCAAAAGACAACTGTAAATCAACACATTCACGGGTTTTTTTTAATTATTATTTTTGTCTTTATTTTATATTTTCTGTTATACAGCGCCATCTATCGGTGTTTCTAAAACTATTCATTTATTTTATTTTATAGTATTATTTTTTTGTGTAATCCGTTGAATCTTGAATAGTATGTGCACAAAATCTGAAGCTTATACACTGAGTAGTTCAGTATATAGAGAGGTCGGAGTAGGGGTGTTTTAATTCTGTCCACCCTGTATATTGATTTCCAACACACTAAACTGAATAATTTGGCACAGTTTATAAGAATAAAGTAAAAACCAACTGCAATAGTTTTCATTTAATATTTTATTTACTTGAATATTTAATATTTTACAATTTTCTTTTAAAATTGTGTACAAATTTAACATTTTTAATATATGGAAACAAATGACACACAAATTCAAATAAAATATGAACAATAATATTTTTTTATTTTACAGATCTATCTTTCCGTTTTCGGCTGTGGCACTATTTGCTGAGCAGACAGCTGTATGGAGTACTATCTCCTATACACTCTCAAATTCGTTTTATCAAACAACTAGTAACAGTTCAACAATTTTTAAAGCGACTCTTCTGCTTTTTTCAATATTTTTATATAAAATTCTTTCAATGGCAGGACAGTAGAAATCATTCAGTGTCGTTCCCGAAGTGCAGTCTGAGTAATTTTAAATCGCCATTCGATCTAGCGTTCGACAAATACGTTTTATTGGAGAATAAAATATATAATTTTCGAGCAATATTCGCTAAGAGTTTTAATGTTAGAACATTTTCTCAATTTTCTGTTACTGGTAAGTTGAAACAGATTGATTTTTAAGAAATCTTACAATTAAACTTGTGAGTAAATAAAAAGGTAAATTCGGTAAAACTTGTATTATCCGTAAAATTTTAACAGTCGTTTTCCTGCAGTCACTAGAAATAGTAGATGTACAAAAAAAAAAAAAAAAAAAAAAGATTATATATTGTTTCGTCGTTATTTGTCGGTTTTCAGTCGATGTTTGTAAATTAGAAAATGACGCTGTAAACATATCGAGGAAAGCTATTCTTTCAATTAAAAAAATCATTAGAATTAAAGAGTTAAAATCTAGAAAAATGAAAGTGTTTCAAATTGTAATGCATCATCATACATCATTTCATACATCTGTTTTCATATTTTTATTTTGAATTAATGTTGAAAATTAAATCAGTATGAAAACAAAATGTATTGTAAATTTATAAAGTTCTAGTTAATTGGTTTCTTTTATTTATATTTTAAATATATATATTACTCTATATAATGTACTAAGTTGAGAGCTAAGGAGCTATAATAGTATTAACAGTTAACAATTTTAATCTTAAATCGTATCTTTACAATACAATATCTGAAATTGTCCCAAATATTAATCTTCAGCGTCCCATATTTCGCCTACTACTGTTTTCAAACTGCACTATAGTTTGAGTGCAGGGTAGTAGTCAAAATATGGGAAAATGCGACAGGGCAGGTTGCTAAATTTTAATGTTCGTCGTCGATCGCAGCTTTTATTTGTGTGTGAGGGGGGAGGGGACTATTATCCGCCTAATCCCTTATCCGTCAAAACGACTGTCCTGTGACGGACAGATAATCCAAGTTTTACTGTAAATCGAATCAAGATTCCGCATTAAATATTCCACTGACCAGTTCAATCATTCTTTGTAATTTATCCTTTTTAAACAAGATAATTATTTTAAATGTTTTGAATACTTTACTTTAATTAACTTGATTCAGCTGAACAGTTATTAGAAAATTCTGTTCATATGATGAATGAGTTTTTCAGGATTTTGATTAATTTGCATTAAATTTTCTTTTACTGTGAAAAAAAAAATACACATTAATATACGTATATTATTAAGAAAAACAACAGTATTTTTCCATGAAACATAAGACACCTAGTTTCAGCTGTATTGCTAACGATAATTGTCCGACTGAATGCAAGGTATTAATCTTCTTGGCTGAATGTAAAGCTCGACAATAGCTATGATGTAATGCTATGATATTCTAAATGCTGATGAGCCTGGACAATAATATTTATTCTGTGGAATAAAAACTGATACACGAAATATGAATATGTGAATTTACGTTTTTATGAAGTAAAATTTTTATGTCTTTGAATTTTTTTTTGACGATATCATTTTATTTCAGCATAATCAGTATCGTATGTTATTAATATAGTTTTATGCACGTATTCTTTCAATTCATTTAAGAATACTTAAATCTGTGAAATTTTGTTCATTGTTTAATTAGTTTTACACGAAATATTTTATATTTGCATGCTTGGCATAATCTTCTTTTCACATTAATCACTAAAAAGTAATATCATTAATTAATCTTATTTTACAGAATTCTATGTGTTATTTAGATGAATCATATGCATATAATTTTATTAACAATACTGAGAACGACATACTGAATGAAAACTTTACATTTCTTTGTTGTATTTCTAACTCTTCATTGAGTCTTTCTCTTTTACAGAATTGTATTCTACTAAAAAAACCAAAACCAAAAAAAACATCAACACTTCCGTAAAATCTGATTCAAAATAACATACAGCTGGTCTGCTCGGCAAAATTCGATAGAAAAATTTCTTTCTCTGATTAGGACAGATTGTTAGAATTCTTTTTGGATGTATTTTGTGTACATCATTATTTCTTTATAAGGTATACACATTAAATAGAACAAAAAAATCAAAGGAAAAAGTACAAAATGCTAAAGTCCTTAACGTTGTTAGTTGGCATATTGAAATAAACAGTAGAATCTGTAAATGAACACGGTTTCTCGAAATCCTGATCTACAAGTTTAAATCCGAAGAGCGATAATGAATATATCATAGTGATACAATCTAAGATACATGCGAAGGAGGGAGCCAACATAATATCTTGTACGACAGTAGATAAACATTTAGACTACAATAGCATAGAGGAGTGTTAATAAATCTGTATTATATCCGAAACGTAATGCTTCAAACAGGACTGAAAGTGGAAACAGCTACGTCTTTGCAAAGTTATCTAGGCAATTTCTTTTTTCGCATTGCAAAGACAAAGAAGGATTGAAAAACGTGGATACATCTGAACGCAGCCTGCAAAATGCCGAATTTCCTTCGCCGAGCCCTTTCGCTAAAAAAGTGTTGCGTTTACATTGCTGCAATCGTACTGTTTTATTGGGTGTCATTCTATGATTGTGGTCTGTTACAGTTTTTAAGCTTTTCGGGTCTGGCGTCCTATTAATAGGACATGTAAACTTACTATAATTTTATATTTACGATTACTTTAGCTATTATCTGCATGTAGAATTGGTAGTACACGTTTTTACATTTACTATTATCATTTTGTTTATACTTCAGCATTTAGTAATAAAGAAACGAAAAAAACAAAAAAAAAGTTCACTTAAAGTTCTATATATCGTTTGCTGAGACTTTTATTTGTACACTGCAAAAAAAAGTGTTGATTTTTGTTGATTTTATAGTATACTGGCACCCCAGCTGTCAGTATTATACCGTAAAATTAACAGTAATAAACAGTAAAATAAGCAGTAACACACTACCGCGCATGCGCGGTAGCGTATTACTGCTTATTTTACTGTTAATTTTACTGTATAATACTGGCAGCTGGGGTGCCAGTATTGTACTGTAAAATCAACGCTTTTTTTGCAGGGTAACACGTGTTTCATTCTTTAACCTCTTGAGACCTGAAGATAAAATAACATCACAAATACACATTCTTTCCTTTTGCACAAACAAAACGACACCGTAGATTGTAGAAATAGAGCCTTTTATCTGAAATTGATACATTAGGGGAGTGGTAACTTAGGTTCACAAATATGGATCTAAAATTACTAAGTTCCCTAAAATATTAATTTAATTATTAATAACCTAAATTCACACAATAACAAATTGAAGGGCTTGAAACAATCGAAAGCATCCACAAATCCTCAAAATGTTTTATTGTAAACGATTCGAGTTAAATAATTTTGAAAATTTCTTACTTTCTTGGTCATACTGTCTTGAAGGCATTTCGCAAACTCAGTTGAAAACAACATTTATTTTATGAGGAAATAAGCATCAGTGCTTCCATTTATTGGTTTTGTTCCAAAGCAAAAAACATTCAGCAATATAAAAATAAAGTAAAGTAAAAAAAAAAAAAAAAAAAAAAAAATCAATCAGTTTAGTTTTTATGAGGAAAATAATAGTGTACCTCAGGTCTGAAGAAGTTATATTTAAAAAAATAGAGGCTTCTTGTTTGAACCAATAATTCATGATAAAAAAGAAAAAATACTGGAAAGTTGTTATGTTTATTTAATCCTATTGCCATACGACATTTTCTAAACGTTTTCAAAATTCTTCCATAACCTATTGTCATATTAATAGTACGCAAAGTAACTATATTCGTTAGATTTCAGTAAATGGCACATTCACTAAATTTCATTTAATCTTATAACCCCTTGTAGCTCAACAAATACGATTTGAGAAAAAAAAATATATTTACTGAAATTTACTTCAAATGTTAGAATACATCATTTCAAGCATGCAGTTTTAGAAGATATCAGCAATCAATAAAATCGTCTTTTAAAACTCATTTTGAAAATAACATTGATTTTTGGGTATTATGCAGATATGCAGCACGGTGATAAAAAGGGTTAATTCTTGTCATTTAGATAGCTACTTTTAATTTTTTAAAGCTAACCCCCCACTCCCCCCCCCCTTAAAAAAATCGGACACGAAAAAGTGTTAAATGCGCGAATAATCAATGCATTGCTATCATTAAAATAAACAGTAATAATATGCGCAAATTTTGAAGGCGTTATAAAGTTTCCAACTTATCGTTAAAAAAAAGAAAAAAAAAATCTTCTTGTAATTCTTTTCATTTCTACTTTTTACTTGCAAGAATTAGTTTTATTTAAATAAATTTCCCCCCTTTTTTTTTTAAACTCGAATGTTTGATACATTATTTCTCAATTTTCCTTTCTTTTTCATTTCAACAAATATTAAGAACTGTTATCGTTTTAACGCCTCTTTAAAATAGAAAAGTTGCAAGTTATGAAAGGAAATAAATTTTATTGTAAAATCTAAAATCAATTCCATTTTTCTAACTGTAATATCTGGTACTTTAATTCTAAATTTGTTACACGAACTTGTTAGTTATTATTATTTTTTATTTCAAAGGTATATATAGATATAATATATAAGATATATAATATATATATATCTTAAGAAATAATTTTTGATACAGTTTCTAATAATGAATTTCTAATAATATTCAATTATTTTCTTAATAAATAATACTTTTCTGATAACTAATATTTTCTGATTGCATATATATATATAATAAAAATTTTGTATATAATAACCATTAAACCCACATAAATACTCGACAGTAGATAATATATCTATCTATCTATCTATCTATCTATATATATATATATATATATATTTATATATATATAATGCTTCCATTTCGAATCGTGTTTCTATGAGATAGTTCTCTGATTATGAATTCAGATAACTGAGTTAAATGTTCTTTTTTTCAATGATTTACAATGATTAGAAATATACTTGAAATATTCATTCTCAAATTAAGAAAAATTCACTTACGTTTAACATTGTTATTATAGAAAATTGGTTATAAAAATCAACAGCAAATAAAAAATTATTTTATACAAATGACCAAACAAGATTATATATTAATATTTTAACTGAATTACTTTTAAATGATTTTTTAATTTTTTTATATGAATAATATTAATTTAACAAACTAGTTATATTTTCATGAGCATTACATTAAAAAAAAAAACGATGGGGTGAATTTTAGGGGGGCGGGACTGGGTATGTATTTTTCAAACCACATTCATAGAATGAACCATTTTCTGTCTCCTTTAAGTAATCTAGGTTTATAACAACTAATTAACATGGAAATTATTTACAGAAAATACAAAATTGTTTGTCAATGGCAGTGCTTTATCTTCTGATCTAATCTAACAAAATAATAATAGTAAAATATTGCATAATCATAGGTTATTAGCATTCAGTTTGGAATGTTCTGCAATTAAAAGAAATATCCCTAAAATACATTTTAAAATATTTTTGAACTATGCATATATTTTCGTTTTCACTGTTTAGAGAATGGGCACAATACTAAGTTATTAATATTTTAAGGGGTGAAAATAACAACAGATCTAGCTTGGTTTAAATCTAAAATGTAGTAAAATGCATGTATGTGTTTTGTTGTTGTTGTTGTACTATGCTTTTTTTTGGGGGGGGGGGGGGGGGGTAGGAAACGGGAACAATGCTAGTTATTAATATTTTTCCAAAAGAAAACAACACAAATCTAGCGTAGTTTAAATCTAAAATATAATAAAATGCATGCCTCGTATGCATGCATGTTTTTATTCTTTAGACAGAGAAGAGCAGAAGGTTAGTTATTAATATTTTCAGAATGAAAATACCATAAACTTAGCGTAGTTTTTATTTAAAATATAATAAAATTTGCATGCATACTTCATTTTGTTGTTACTGTTGTATGCATATATATATTTTTCGCTTTTTCTTACGGTAGAAAAGGGCATAAGGCTAGTTATTAATATTTTAAGAAAGAAAATACCATAAATCTAGCGTAATTTGAATATAAAATTTAATAAAATGAGTGCATGATTTTTGTTGTTGTATGCATATATATTTTCTCTTTTTTTTCCGGCACAGAAGGGCATAAGGCTAGTTATTAATATTTTCAGAAAGAAAATACCATAAATCTAGCGTAGTTTGATTATAAAATGTAATAAATGCATGCATTTGTTGTTGTTGTTGTAGTATACATACTTTCTCTCTTTTTCTTTTGGCAGAGAACGGCACAAGGCTAATTATTAATATTTTTAGGAGGAAAATAACACAAATCTAACGTAGGTTGAATATAAAATGTAATAAATGCATGCATTTTGGTTGTTGTTGTAGTATGCATACTTTCTCTCTTTTACTTTTGGCAGAGAAGGGCACAAGGCTAATTATTAATATTTTTAGGATGAAAAGAACACAAATCTAACGTAGTTTGAATATAAAATGTAATAAATGCATGCATGTTTTTTTAATATATATATATATATATATATATATATATATATATATATATATATATATATATATATATATATAGTTCTCGCACAATGCATATTTTTTCCCCTTTGGACAGAAAATAGGCGCAATCCTAATTATTAATATTTCCAGAATGAAAAATAAAGCTAGATCAGTTTACATCTGTATTGTAATAAAATAGCATTTGAATGTTTCCTTTTTATTTATTATAAATAAGTGCTGTACACATTATTAAAAAAAATTAGACCAAACTATTTAAAAAAACAAACAAAATACATATTTTAAAAATGTGCATACAGGTCAATCTTATACTTTGAATTAAAAGAAAGTGGCAACAACAGGACAATAAAAGAAAGATTTTTAGACATTTCAGAAAAACAGCACATTTCGCACGGTTTTAAGTAGATAGACCTTTTTAAAATAAATGCAAACATTTTTTTTTTTTAAACAAACAAATTTAAAGAAATCTTAAAAGTATAAAAGATGATGTTTGTAGAATCACAAATTTGTAAATATGTCAGCATCATAAGTTTAGATCAGTATGAGGTGTATATGAATTTCATCGATATTTCATAAAATTTAAAATTAGATGAAAATAGAAAACATTGTTTTTTATAAAATACTTAATGAAAATGTTCAGTGAAAATGCATTTTAAAGTTATTTTATTTTCGGGAAAATGAATGACAAATATTTCACTTTATTACCTAAAGATTAAAGTATAAAGTAATTGTGTACAAAAGAAAATCTTAAAAAGTATAATTCAAAAGATAAAAATTACTTCGATTTACTTCAACAATTTATCCTCATTAATATTTTGATCGGATAAATGTATCATGAATTTATTTTCAGTTTAATTACGAGGAAAAGATTAAGTAATTTCATTATCTCTTTTGTTTCGATTTTCCATACATATTTTTTTCTTCTTTTCACTTAGAAATCTGTAATGAAGTTTTATTCGTGTTATTAATTAAAAGAAAGAAAGAATATCCAATAACGTAAGAACTGATGATAAAATAAGTAAATCCAATAACGTAAGAACTGATGATAAAATAAGTAAATTAAAACTGCATTAAATAAAGATTTCTTCTAGAGTGCTAATTAAATATTATTATTTTTAAATCATTTCATTATGGATTTTTTAAATAAAGAATTTTAACAGTGATTTAATGATCGTTAAATGTTGAAAATTTTCATGACGGGATATTTTGCTCGATTGCAATATATATATATATATATATATATATATATATAATAAATGTATGGACTTATTTTATAGTTTTTGAAAGTATTTTAAATAAAGATTTGTTTTTTTATAAATAAGTTTTATTTTATAAGAAAATAATTTATTTTTCTTGAGCCATTTCAAAACTTTGTAGTTAAATATTTAAAGTTTATAAACGAATACTTTGTGATGAAAAAAATGTATAATAACTTTTAATTTATGAGCTCTTCCAGAACTTTGTAAATAAATATCTGGAGTTTATAGAAATGTGCTATACAGTAAAATACGCTTACGGTATTAATGTACGATATAGTAGAAGACTCTCAAGTATGGGCTTATTTCATAGGCTTTTCCAAACTTTTGTATATAAATATCTGGAGTTTATAAATATGTATTTTATTTAACAAAAAACTTATTTTATGGGCTTTTTAAAAAATTGTGCAACTAAATATCTGGAATTTATAAGCAAATACATTGTAGCAAAAGAGATGAATAATATATATGATGATGAATATCCATTATTTCATGATAGTTTTCAAAATTTTACAATTAAATATTTGGAGTTTATAAACAAGTGCTTAGAAATAAAAGAAATGCATGTGGCTGAAGAAATGCATGAAAAGTAGTATTGCTGTTGTTCTGAAAAGTCATTGTTATATGTTTACATAATCTAAAACTTCTGGTGCATTCACTATATGAATGAAGAATACCACAAAACATGTAACTAATGTTCTGTAAACTCAGTTACATACATAATTTTTATTAACATTTTACATATAGAATCACTAAAGAACATAACAGAAATGATTGTTCTTTATCCGATCAATCATTTACATTGCCTATGTTTCCTCAAAATTTCTGGGGGATTTTATCTTTAAAAAAATAATTATTCATTTTATAGAGATAGATTGATTTATAGAAAATTAAACATTGAATTCTGAAAACTAAACTTTCGAACAAATATTCAGTGCACATTCTTGTAATTTGGAATAATACAACAAAAGACACTTTGCCGAATGCAATGATGCCTATGGCAGACTGTATTTATAACTGTGGCAGACTGTGCCTATATATTTCATTAACTGTATTAATAATCAGCTATAATGCTTTGTGCGTTTTTTACATTCATATATTGGCTAGCTGGAGTTTTGGTAACAGCCTTAGTTTGAGCTTTTAAATTTCAAAAAGTCGCAATACAAAAAAGATTGCCTTCCGAAATTAAAAAAAAAAAAATTACGAAGTGATCATTTGATATTTGTAAATAATGATAATAGCGTTAATTATAAAAATTGTTAAAATGTTTATAAAGAGTGACTTTGTGCTTTAATTTTATGCGTGATTTAATAAACATATGTGCATTTTTTTGTACCATTTCTGTTTATTTGTGCAAATTAAACTTATTGCATTACGCAAAATGAAATAAAATAAATCAATAAGCATTTCCTTTTATTTCTAGAGCATGCGAGGCAGTGTATTACTGCTTATTTTACTGTTTATTACTGTTAATTTTACTGTATAATACTGAAAGCTGAGATGCCAGTATTATACCGTAAAATCAACAATTTCTTTTTTCTTTTCTTTTTTCTTTCTTTTTTTTTTTTTTTTTTTTTTTTTTTTTTTTGCTTTGCAGCAAGGAACTCTGTTTTATTGCCCACAAAAAACGTAAAATTGTAACGTTGTTTTCCCCAATAATTCTTTAATATGCTAAGGATGATATGAAAAACAACTATGGATATGAAGATAAACGTTGGGAGCATTAACTATTAAGTAAAGGGTCTAATACATTTAAAAAACTCATAGAGCATGCGAAAAGTGTATCTGCTTCTTCGGCTGACCATAAGTTTTTAAATAGTTATATTGAAATTGAATATAAAATTGTACGATTTTCAAAGCTCTTTTTATCTATGAGAAAATGATAAAAGAAAAATTCTCAATAGATTAAAATAAAAAATATAGCACGATTAATAAAATATATTTACAAAAAATAATGCTACGCCACGATTTGTAAGAAAACTAAATTAAGAATGTTGATAATAAAATATAACTTTATTAAAATGAGCTCAAAAATATCTCCTATAGATTGAATTAATAATACATAAATCCTTGGGGAAAAATTATTGTAAAATTCATTCAAATTTGAAAAACGCAAAAATATAATTAAAATTAAAATTAATTAATTATTAAAAAAATCTAAATGTTTAATTATCTTACTTATTTCAATTTATTTCATAGATAATACAACCATTTACAGACAGGGAACATTTTAGGCTTATTTATTGAACATATATTTTTTTTCTTATCTTACTGATCGCTATGAAAATTATTGTTTTCAGAAAATAAAGCATAAAGTTATACTGTCTCTCAAACGGAATTAATGTTGTTAAATTATATATCTGGTTATATTGCGAATTTATAATGCGGGGTTTTTAATCTTTTCAGATTTCGTTATAAAATAAAAATCAGTAGTAAAATTGTTTCGATTTTTTTTTAATTAGAAGGTATGAGTTTTTTTTTTTTTTTTTTTATGATTTAACCCTTAACAAACGAATGCCGCTGTATTCGCGACAATCAATTTTTATTGTCCAGATGTGTTGTTTTCAATTATTATTATTATTATTATTATTATTATTATTATTATTATTATTATTATTTTACCACCACTTTTTCTGATATACTTTTTTTGCATTATTTAATTGCTGAAATATTGAGATTAGATACGGCGAAATTTTCTGTGCGGAAATACCGGTATCCAAATTCAAGGATTTTGTGCTGTATAGAGTGTGCAGAATCCTTGAATGCGAAAAAAAAAAAAAAAAAAAAAAAAAAAAAAAAATTGGTGCGAAAAAATAATTGGAAACAACACACTTGGACAATAAAAACTGGTTGTCGCGAATATGGCTGCTTTCGTTCGCTAAGGGTTAAAACTGCAGAATTATACAGTGTGTTCCAAAATTCGACCTACAAATTAAGAGGGATGATAGAAGGCATCAAGAGGATGAAAACTTACTATAGAAAATAGAGTCGTAAACCACGTTTAGTGGGAGAGAATCGCAAAAATAGTTATGAAGGGTTATAGAAAGAGAGGACCAAAACGTCAAGTGGAACAAAAAGGGCCAATAATAAGTAAAAAAAAAAACATTTATATGACGTCAAGCATGGTTACAATGCATTGCAGTTCAACATCAGAAAGGAGACGACGACACATTTTTATAGAAATTGTTCGAAATTGCGGCCGCGATGGTCATTGCACAGCCGACACCGACGGACAAAGGATTGCCGGACGCGTTAAAACACATTCCTATAAAAATGTCTCGTCGTCTCCTTTTTGACGTTAACTGTAATGCATTGTAATCATACTTTACGTCAAATAAATGTTTTTTCTGTTTATTATTGGCCCTTTTTGTCCCACTCGACGTCAAACCCTTCATAAATATTTTTGCGATTTTCTCCCCCTAAACGTGGTTTGCGATCCCATGTTCTATGGTAAGTTTTCATCCTCTTGATGCCTTCTATCAACCCTCTTAATTTGTCGGTCGAATTTTGGAACACCCTGCATAAATTTAAGTTATGCGTGAATTGCAGTGAAAATTGTAGTTCCTTGAACAAGTATTTACACGTTATTGCCACTCAAGAATCAAAATAAGCTGTTTAGAAAGGCAATCTGATTCAGTAATGCGACCTTAAGTTTCTGATTTTAGAATGATTGTTTATAGTTTTAAAAATACATGAGGATACACACATTTAAGTACACAAACTACACTGAAAAAAAAAAAATGTTGATTTTACAGTATAATACTGGCATTCCAGCTGCTAGTATTATACCTTAAAATTAACAGTAATAAACAGTAGCGCGGTAGTGTATTACTGCTTATTTTACTGTTTATTACTGTTAATTTTACGGCATAATTCTGGCAGCTAGCATGCTAGTATTATACTGTAAAATCAACATTTTTTTTTCAGTGTACACAAAAAAATTATGAGAAAATGTACCTCTGGAATGGTGGACAAAAATATTACAATAAATGAAGCATTCAATGATTTTTTTTCAGTCATTTTCTAGAAAAATTCAATGATTATAGAGATTTTGCTTTTGCATCACATAACTCTGAAAATTCTCTTCTTTGAAAATACGTTGTTTAAATATTTGCATAGCATTCAATTGGCTCCCATAATAATACTTTTGAATTTGAAACCAGAATTGCTTTTTAGTTTTAGAAATATTATGCAGACATTGTGTATGATAAACGAAACTTTAAAAACGAACTTTAAAAACGAAAAAAAAATCGATTATCAGGAAAAGGAATAACTCATATATTTTTATATTCACTACAGACTTAATTACATTTTTAAGTTCATAAATACTCAGCTAAATATTATTTCATGCATTCAACTGACTTGTTCACATAGTTTCACATATTTTATTTTTTTGTGAATTAACAATAGTTAACGTTTCTTTATACATTTTTTAAAAATTCTAACTGTCATTTCTAAAAAAAAATGATATTAAGACTTTCTTACATTTTAAATTAATGTGCTGCTTTTAATAAAAAATTGTAAAAAAAAAAAAAAAAAAAAAAAAAAAGTGTATTTTCGTTGTATTTCATCAGATATTTTAAAAACATTTTGTAGTAATTTTTGATTCGTGGATATCACAGATATGTATATTTTTCAGTTCAAGAAAGCATCTCAGCTTGGAGTTTTCATCAGCAAATTAAGCAAAGAAACATTTATTTATAGAACTGCATAAAAGAACTGCGTCCTGTTGCAATGGACTCTGGGCCATAGAGAGTGAAAAGATAAATTATACATAAGGTTTGTCTAAAAAAAAAAATGATAATAATCCTAGAGAAAAATCCTTTTATTAACAATGTGTCGATTTGAACTTGTTGGATCTGTTCGATGTGCCACTGTTGATAGCAGATCAGACAGACTTGACCTGAGATGCCTTTAAGAGGTTAACAGAGCTTCCAACCTCTACTAAAGATTTTTCCTTAGACGACATCAACTGAAATCTCCCCAAAATCAATAGTGACATAATTCTCTATTTCATTATACCAAATACATAATAAAGGCAGAACTTTTTTTAATTACCATTTTGAAAAAAAAAAAAAAAAAAAAAAAGCCGGTAGAAGCCTATTTTTGATTTTTAATATTTCTTGATTATTATTATTATTATTATTATTATTATTTTGTTTTTATATAGTTACGTTTAAAAATTGTCATGCCTGGGAGGAGGAGAAAGTGTCTAACAAAATATTTCTACTTTAGTCTATTTCATGTTTATATTCTCCATTTAAAAAGGGGGGTTTTGGGGAGTTTTAAAAGTGATCGGCATTTTGAAAAATGAGGTTTCTCCGGTCTTCAGCTTTTAGCCAATTTCAGAAATAAATATCTTGTTTTTGCGATTTCAAATAAAACGCCAAGACCAGGTTGCGGATCACGAGCACATCTAGTTCAAAATCTCGTCCTCTCTCTGGATTTCATTCTGCTGGCACTCATGCATAAAAGCAACCAATATGAACAAAACATCCGAACAGCTACGATGCGTGTTATGAAAAACATTTTGGGCCGAGATTTCATTAGCTGCCACCAACAGTGGAGGCAATATTGACACTACTGAATGATCCTAAAAAGAAGGAAGAAAGAAAAAGAGTATTTTTGGATCTACTGTTAATAAAACATTTAAAAAGAGAAATTAAGATTAATTTTATTTCTTTTGTAACAGACCACATATGTTTGGATATTGCAAAGCTGAAAATTTTATTCGTAAAATATTATTTTTTGCTACTGTATGCATGTTGTATGCATGCGTGCTTAAGAAATTAAAATATTTTGAATTATTTAAAGTTAATTGCAGAGATTCTCAATATGCATATACATTTTCAATGGCTAATGCGTCCTAATGACATCTACTATGATCTTTTTTCATCCATATTATCTGCTCAAGTCAGAATTATCAATAAATAAAACAAAATGACCTTACATGCGTATTGCCACCTAAAAGATATAATTTAAATATGTAACAACATCCATGCTGTATATTGTGTTTCTTGCGGATTGAATTTTCGGAACCCATAATATTTAAAAGAAATAATACACAACTAGCTCTAATTAGTAAACCAAAACGCTATATATACGTGTTGGTGGATAAAATATTGTTGGAAAAAAGTCAATATTGAACCACTACTGTACCTGCCAGAATATGCTTAATACTTAGGATTTTAATATTACTAATAATCTGCTATCTGTATACTGTATGCAAGATACAATAAATTACAGAAATTACTTAAAATTACAGAAATGGAACACACACTTCTAATATTTGATAATTCTGATCAAGAGCCTTGTAAAGATTTACCTTATTTTAAAAGATTTACCTTATTTTAAAAGAATTGTACAATCAACATTCATCTAACATACACGGTTAAATATTTTGTGGTGCGTTGAACCAACTTTTGGTGCTGCAACCATAAAATGGGTGAAATCTTGTTCCAACATTTGGAGCTATGGCACAACCGGAGCTCCAAATGTTGGAGCGATATTTCACCATCTTATGGTTGCAGCTACTGCAGCACCAAAAGTTGGTTCAACCAACCACGAAATTTTTAACAGTGAATGACAGATTTTTTTTTTTTTTTTTTTATTGTTAATGTAGTCCTAAAAACCTATCCACTGATTCATAATTCATTAATGGATTCGACAAGGCCCAAATTCGGACAAGGGGCTTTTGAGCAAAACAAAACAATTTTTATGATAATAATATTATGTAATTTTGTTAAATGTTATTAAATCATCGCAATTTATACCAGGGATTATTCTAACAATACCCACTCGTCATACTCTGATGTATATATATTTTTTAAAAAAAGTCAATATAGCTAATAGATAAATTTAGGAACATACACTTTTGATTTTCTATTTAGAAAACATTGCTAGTGTTTATACGTTTCAATTTATGCCCCACACAAATAAAGTACTAAAACTCTACAATTAGACTAAGTTTTGTTAATAATTCTGTGTGAAATTTATCCACAGTTTGAATAAATGCTCTGATTCAGAGCGTAAAAGTCATGATGTATTTTTATACTATATCACAACTTATTCAAAATAAAAATTCTAATTAAACCGAAAAACAAATGAAAATTGAAGATTAGTCACACAAGAAAAAAAAAAGCTTTGGTTCAAGACATGGGCGCCGTCGAGGAGGGGTGAAGGGGAAGCGACATTGCCCCTCCTTGGATTTTCAAATAAAATAAAATAAAATGTTTTTTTCTCTGATGAATTTGAAAAAAAAAAGTAGTAAAATTTGTTCGTCACAAGCGACTTAAAACAGTTAAACACTAAGACAATGAGGAGATAAACAGTTTTCGTCTGTTCCCCCTTGACGAAATGAAAAATTATTGTTTCAATTCTCCTTGAAAGATGCTGGTAGAAATTTATTTTTAAATATTTAATATTTTTTAACTGTTAAATTTTCGTATTGCTTATTTCATGTTTATATAC
Organism: Maratus michaelseni; assembly: GCA_963931845.1. Lineage (NCBI taxonomy): Eukaryota > Metazoa > Arthropoda > Arachnida > Araneae > Salticidae > Maratus > Maratus michaelseni. The sequence continues at coordinate 157,180,552 of OZ007594.1, read as the reverse complement.
TTCACAGAATAAATAAATAAATATGTATGTGTGTGTGTGTACATGTGTGTGCGCGACCAAAGCTGCGGACCACAATCATATCTGTGGTTATATTAAATTACTAAAATCTTTTGACATCTATTAAAATATTGCCCCCTCCTGGATTTCTTTCTGCCGGCGCCCATGGTCGAAGACGAAATACTGCGCATTTTGATGAAAAAATTCTGGATTTCAAGTTCAAAAATACAAAGAATAACATATTTTTGTGCCAATGTAATATAAATGTATCAAAAAGAGTCTAAAGAAACAAATTGTTATCTTGACGAGAAATTTCTCCATCCACGTCTGTGAGCATTTGTGATGATTGCAGCAAGCGTCCAACACGTGCAACAAATACAACAAGTGATTAGAACATCTTCTGTAAGTGTTACGACACAACTTCGCAGCGGCCCTCCAAAAAAGGCAGTAAAATATTTGGAGTTCTTCAGACTAACTAAACAAGTAGATAAAAATAAATTAAACATCTTTTTTCTCAGTCTTCAACGTCACCTATGTTTTTGATCATATGTCTTCGCCTTCCCAGTACATAATAGTTTCATCAAATGCTAGAAATCTACGCAATCTGAGCTTCATATGTGTGTGTGTATTTGTGTAAGTGTGTATATATATATGTATGCACTGGATGTATTCGAGGCATTGTATGTATATGCATATACATATACACATATTATCTTCTTGTAACCCTGGACTTTGAATGCAACATGTGCAGAGGCTCTGGAGTGATTTAGATTTCGTTATTGCAACAATGGTTTGAAAGAGTCAGTTTGTCTAATCGCAGTAATTCAATGACTATTACAGCTTGCCAGCATCAGTCTCCCATGCTCAGTTTTGTCTCATCCAACAGATGGATCCGCAAGTTTCTCCGCCACTTTCACTTTAACATTCTTATTACAGTTATACATCAATATTGGAGAAAAGTTAAAAGTTGGTCCGAAGTTCTATTTTAGTAAGAATTTTTCATTTTTATCAGTCTTATTTTATATATAAATGGTAAGAATTGCACATTTTGATTTTTGGACAGTGGAAGATGACGTCTAGTGTAATTAAATTTCAGCACCCCGTGGAAGATTTAAACATTCATTTTTATGAAATATTTTCACTTATTTGTCAAGAGCACAGCGTATTGATGACCAGGTGGTAGTTTTGTGGCGTTAATAATACAAATTCATAAAAAAATCTTGCATTGAAATGTATATTCACATTCTTCTATTATCTACATAAGAAAGTTGTATCGAAAATTTCTGACTATAAAATTAGTCCTTTTTAAAGTCTTTTTATTTAACAAAGAAATCCAATGAAAATATGTGTTTACTAAGTTCCATATCTACGATATTTTTATTCAGGTATCATCATTAGTCGATAGTTAAAATGTCACAGATAAAACAAACTACTGTAATTCATTAACGATATTAATGATTTAAACGTATCTTTTCACGTATAAAAGTAAAAAAGCGCTACATCTCAACCCTTTTCTGATTTAATTATATTCTAACAGTTTTGCTATTATTTTTCAAAATCTTCCTTAACTTTTTAATTATCATCTTCGTAAATAAGTTAAAGTGAAATAATCAGTAAAATGTTTTCTGTATATAATGTTTTCTGATTTTGCATCGATATTGATAGTCATAATATAATTTAATTGACATTCTTTGTTACCGTGCATAGCAATAAATCACCAAAGCAATTTTGCGTTGATATGTGCAACTAAACTCAAACCCACAGCTGCAGTTTTTTTTCATTACTATTTTAGAGCTGGAAACGAAGTAGGATATATAGCTTTTCATTTGCATGTCGTTGAAACATAGACCTGGCAAAGTCGTTTCTTTGAGAATACTCAAGTAATTCATAAAAAATATTTACGGGTATAGATTTTATCGTTTTTGGAAAAGTACTAATCATTGCTTATCAGAATTATTTAAAAAAAAACTGAGCAAGTTCTTTAAATTGTTCCCTGTCAATGAAAAATAAGAAATTTCTACATCACATCTTTTGATTTTCATCTCCTACCAGATACTGACAAGCTGATTTGACTTTGATCGTATGATATCGTAATAGCTGTTCGCAGTTCGCAGAAAAAAGGAATGTACAAAGCATCCAAGGAAACAGTTCAAACGGAATGTTGCGAAGTTGGGGAAGAGAAAACACGAAAACGGCCTTTGCTAAGATGTAAGTTGAGAAAACGTTGGCCCGACACTCTTTCAGATAACTCGAGCGTCGCACACACTCTTTAAGCTTATTGTGCAGTGGTACCACTTTTAATTTCGGCTCCAACAATAAATAATACTTTAACTTAACTTGATCTTTGACTTCGACATTACTTTGAAAATGTTTCCCTGAAATAAGTAAACTGTCACGGGAAACAACATACTCCTCTTCATAAGAAACAGATTTGAGCAAAACCGTTCCACAACGGTGTGCCAAGTAACATTGTGAATGAACTGTCAAAAGAACATAGGATGCAAGAACTCTGTGTCCCTCCCCTATCAAGAATACGCTTTTTTTCCTTAAGGGATGGCAACGGTGTCCTTTGAAGTCGATGACTAGTCAACAAGAATCCGATTGCATAAGAGAGAACGTGTGTGTACAATATATTTATATATATATGGATATATGTATATATATATATTCATATATTTAATTTATTAACATCATCTGAGAAAGAAACCATAGTTATATCTCAGTCCCTAGAACGGGCTTTTTGAGATGTCCAGCGTCATCCAACTGAGATCGAGGTCTTTCGAGTGGGTGGTGTGGGCGGCGAAAGCTGAGCCATCCGCCTGTACAGGGACGAGACCACAAAACGCGGGTATGAGTCCCGATGCATCAGCGTGTATATCTGTAGTTGGGCCTCGTCGAACGTGTTTGCCGTCGGAGCAACCATGTTGCGGTTCACAATCTCCCGAACTTTGGAATCCAAACTCACCTGTAAAGAAATTTTCATGAGAAAAAAAAAAATTCAATAAGGATTTCTGTGCATTATGTGTAAAAGATCTTCACAAATAACAAATAAACATGATTAATTATTTTATTAAACCTCAATTGCTAAAATATTAAAATAATGAAAAAAAAAAAAAAAAAAAAAAAAAAAAACTTAAAATGCATTGAAAGTTATGCTAAAAGATTTTGGATATAGGTTGTGATAAATTAGATTACTGAGTCAAGCTTTAATAATCCGAAGTGACTTAGATTTTATCTGATTTAGTAAAATTGCTCAGTTTTTTAATTGTAGCAATTTGCCTAGTTGAAAAGTGTTTATGACTTTGGTTTGTCTGGCCGTATGGCCGTCTACCGTCTGTCCGTGCTCTAACTCCCGTAAATATGCTCGGATTGCTCTGCAATTTTTATATGTTATTGTCGTTATCTATAGCATGTTCCCTATTTCAACTGAAGTGTGTAGCACTTATAGTTTTTTTACAGGGACACTCAAAAGAGTTTCGTTACATTACGGTCTATGGGGAAAAATCATTTGCGGTTCATTTTAATGATGTTACACAATTTCAAACACATCGTAATTGATATATATCACTAAGGTGCATTACAAGAAGCTTAATATGGAATAGGGTGTGCATACACTCTAAATAAGAAAGAGTGACTATTCACTCCGGAGGAGTGGATATTCACTCTATCGCAGAGTCAAAATTTGCCCAACCTCTTTAGAGTGACTATTCACTCTAGGAAAAAGTGAAATTCTTGACTCCCTGAAAGAGTGAATACTCACTCTTTCAGGAGTGAGTTTTTTCACCCCTGATAGGAGTAAATAGTCACTCTTTCAGGAGTGACTAAAATTCTTGAATAAAAAAGAGAAACTCATTTTTTACACACGCTTGTTCGTAGGCGGTCACCCTCCCAACTAGTAACCGAGCTCGCTGCTGCTTGACTTCTGCGCTCGGACGAGAACTGGCACCTACAGCTTGCTACAGCCGCGTACAATTTAAAGAGCTCTTATTACATTATTTTAGCTTTGTTTCTTTTGTGATATTCAAACACACTTATTAAATTTGTGTAGAAATCATAAATATCTACGGTGTTTCTCAACTGTGTAAATAAGAAACTGAAACCTTCTTTTTGTATCATATAATACAGAGACTGTTCGCACATTTTTTAGACAAATTTGATAAATTATTTAAAAAGATGGAATTCTTTTAGAGGAAAAAATTCTGACAACAACTTATTATGTGTAATTTATATTATCGTCTGATACTTTCAAATTTATTCTTATTTCATGATTGCGCATGCTAAAAAAGCTGTGAATGGGAAGATGCGTTTGCGTTTTTTTTTTTTCTTCTTCCGAACAGAAGTATGCTAATTCCACAGTCTAAAATGATTGCAAAGCGCATAATATAAAAACTTTTTAGTGCGAAATAAACATAACAATTGATTGGAAAGTGCTATTCCAAAAATCAGTACATATACATAGTAAAAAGATATCAGATGAAAAAAAAAAAAAAAAAAAACAGGGAAAAAAAGAGCCCATTTCAAGGCGGAAAACGAAGTTTCAAGTAAGGATTTATGACTATCGCAAATTTATCTTACATCGAAAACATCCATCGAAAGCATTATGCAGAATTAGAATCAAGAAACAAGATTATCATACAGATTATTTCAGAAAGCAATATTCATATTTTAAACGTTAAAAACAACAACGCCGAAATCGTCTAAAAAATGTGCGAACACCCGTCTGTACATTTCCGCTATGACAAAAATTCCGTTACAACAAAGCAGTTATTTATTTATTCATTCATTTTTTTTCTTGCTAATAATGTTTCCATAATTTAGAGCCCGATTAAGATTGTCCGAGGCACAGGGCCTGTTTACCAAATAGGCCCGTGAAGCCGAAGTTTACTCACTGAAATACAAAGGGGCCCCCAAATTTACTTTTCAAAACTAATTTTTTGGGGGAAAATTTTAGTCAGGGTAAAAAACGTTTTTTTTTTTTTCTTAAATTATAGCTGTTAAATTTTTCCTAAGATTATTTCCGACACATTTATACTCTTTTTTTTTTTTTTTTTTTTTCTATAATAAATGTTATAAAATCAGTGATTAAATGCAACGTTTTTCATTTCTCTTATGTTTAATTTCAAACGTGCTAAAAATAACAGAAAATTTAATCTGTATAGTTATATTTTGTTTATATTCATAAAGAGGTTAGAAATTATATAAAATATGTAGAATAGGTTATTTAAATAAAGAGGAAAATAATTAGCATTCAGAGATATTAAATTTCTGTTTATAAAATAGAAGCAAAATTGTGTTGCAGCTAAGCATAAATTTACTTCAAATATTTATTTTCCCTGCACTTTTCTTAGCATTGGCAAATCCTGCAATTTGTAAAGCATAAAATATATTTCCTGTCCATAATTCTATCGATTCATTTATTATTTCAATGCCTTTTTCAGTTTTTTTTTTAAATCGTGCTACTCTATATAAAGGATTTCATTTTAGGTGTTTCGTTTCGATAACGGAGATTACTTGGATTCTCATCCGTCAGCTGGCGCCATCTTGTGATTTTATTGAAAAAAACTGTTTTTCCTCACTCTTCAACGGAGTGAAATATCTCACTCTTGTCAACGGAGTGAACAGTCACTCTCGACAACGGAGTGAGATATTTCACTCTTTTCTAGAGAGTGGAAAGTTCCACTCGTTAAAGAGTGCATATTTATAAAATTCACTCCTAAAAGAGTGAAAATGCCTCTCACTCTTCCAGAGAGTCAACTTCTCACTCCTTCCAATTTTAGAGTGTAGCACTTATAGTTACTTTACATCAGGGACAATCAAAATAATTCCGTTACATTACGTCTATGGAGAAAAATCGTCTGCGGTTTATTTAAATAATGTTTCACTATTTTAAACGCATTGAAATTTATATATATCACTAAGGTGCATTACAAGAGGCTTATTACAGAATATTGTGTGTATAGCAGTTATCTTCCATTTACAGGGACACACAAAAGAATTCTCTACTGTCTGTTAACAATAATTCCTGGAAGTGCGTCTTAAGTTACTGAACGCGATTTTAAATTTAACTCGCTTTTTGTTTATTACGTGGTGTGTATAAATTCTGTAGATCCTATACAGGGAAGCACAAAAGTTCGCGAACACATTTCTATTTATTGACAGAAACTCCAGAAGGAGAATTTTAAATTGTGCTACGCGTTTCTCAACTGAACTAAAATTTAACATCCTATGTAGTATATATACAAATCTATAGATCCTATACAGGGCTGAATTAAAGTATTCGGATATTTTTTCGAATATTGTATATGTTGGTAATAAATGTTGGAAATTCCTGAAATTACGTTTTTAAATATGTTATGCGTTTTCCAAATTATTTACTTCGATGTTATCTTTCAGCTTATTAAATGGTAATGATTTGTAGAATTATTTTGGAAGCATTGGAAAGTGTTAAATAATCTAAGCTTGACGCATGATTTTTCGTTCTTGTTAAGATCTTTTAAAATGATCTCTTTCTGATATTTTAAACGAATCTAAAACCCGTGTGTAGATGGCACTTCAAGCAAAATTTATGTATAGATTAATTAGTATAGACGTTATTACTAATTGATTTCTACCAGTCACATCTTTACCACTGTGGCAGGGTTAGTAGGAGGTGGTGCGTTTCTTTTATTTTTATTTTTTCCAGGACTACATATTTCTAAGACTATGCACCATTGTGAAGTAGTAGATGTGTGCCTATAGGATCAACCAAACTCAAAATTAAGAGGATGTTCTACTTCTTTGGCCTAAAATTCACGTGATTTTTACGAATTTTTTTTTTCGGTACACACACAAAAAAAAGATATCACCTCCGAACCTTTTGCATTCTGTTTAGTGATATCTTTTAAATCATAGATTATACTTATTGATTTAAATTTTTGTGTGCAAAAAAATGAAAAATACGTGCTCGCCGTGAAGTTCCAATCGAGCGACTGCTTTTCTTCGGGTCACAAGCACCTGAAAAAATTTGGTTACTAAATTATGAAAGGACAGTAAATTCTCTGGAGTTTTTACCAACATTTATTTTTAAAAGTTGATTTTTGCAAAATGGCGGTCATTTGAACAAAAAGTCATTTTTTCGCCTTTTTAAAACATTTTGCGAACTTGAAAAAATAATTAATCAATAAAAATTATACTGTTCGGTGGTATAGTCTCCAGCAAAAACAATGACCTCCCGTTTAAAAAAAGTTAAGGAAATCGGTCGAAATAGTTCTCGAAAAAAAAAAAAAAATGGTCGCTCAGTTTGAAAAACATGGTTACGAGAAAAACAAGTTTAAAGTTTTACCACAACGTTATGCGTTCAAAGAGCGGTGTTACATTAAACGAGTAAAACAGATTGTAAGGATTTGGCACATCCGGAAACCGCTTAAGCAGAACGATTATACTTAGAGCGTGCTCAGTACGTGTTAAATTTGTTATCACTCACAAGCGCTACTTTCTTCTGCGGTCGCTGTTCAAAACCAAAGCGCTGCAATGCGTATCATATGCAAATTTTGTTCATATACATGAGCGCCACTTTCCCCTCCTGCGGCGAGTTCTCAAAACAGAAGTTCGTCGGACAAAAAAAAAAAAGTTATTTATAAATTTTATTATCTGCTGTGTAAGTCAACCCATTCAGCTGACTTATCAGAAGCATACGTTTTAAATTCAGGGTTTACATTCACACTTCACCTAGTTAGTGTGTAGTTTCGATTAATATTTTTCAAATAGCAAAGGGAAACCTTTGCTATTTTTTCTCGTTTAGGCTTTTCTTTTTCCAGCATGCAAAAATAAATACCAGTCGTCATTTTCAACTTGAGAAATTTCTTCCATTCATCTGCTCATACGCAGAGGTTTAACATAATGGCTTTGGCTTTAGGGCAACGATCTACACACTTGAGGCATGCAAAAAATGCAAAAAATAAAAAGTCGTAAATCTTGACACAAAGAAGTTGAATCACCTCTTAAAAGTTAAATTTAGCATGCTTCAGTGAAGTAATTTTTAATCATTATTTTCGACATACTAAGTATGCCGTGAAAATCTTATGCGTGCCGCAACCTTTTTTAAAAGAAAATTAATTAAATTGTTATCTCTAGATTATTTCTCAAGATTAAATTTCCAGGTAATGCGAAAAAACTAATAGAAATGCTTATTCCATTCTCAAACTCATATTTGTGTGAAATAAGTTTTTCTCCAATGACGACTACAAAAACTTAAAACGGTCAAAACTAGATTAATTCGAAAAAAAAAAAAAAAAAAAAAAAAAAAAAAAAAAGAATACAATCTCGACCGCAAAATTTAGCAGAAAACAACAACAACAAACAAATAAATCAATGTAATAAAAATACAATAAAAAGCAGAGGAAAGGGCAGAGGAATAAATAAGTACTACAAATAAGATTTAAATAATGATAATTGCTATTTTTTTAAAAACAATTTACAATAAATTAAATATTTGATCATATAGGAATATTTTATTTGAGTTGATAAATAAAATAAATAAATAAGTTTACTCTTTAATTCATTTATTTATTTTGTATCATCATAATTTAAGTGTTCCGCAGAGGTTTAACAATAGATTTAATTGTATGGTAAAGTTTAACAAAATAAATATTGAAAAACATTGCTTAAGCCCTACCATCAAGGTGGATAAAAAGTATACACCTGAGTAAGGTCCATGAATTTGTGTACCATTATTTCCGAACAGCCTTATATAATGACAGAAAGGATGTGATTAAGGCAAAAATTACTATTCCGAAATAGTGAAACTCAAATTCAAGACCGTATGAGGGCATTGCTCAGTAGTATACTTTTTTTCCACCCTTGATAGTTTAAGGTAGCGGTTCCCAAACTTTAGTGTTACGCGGCCCACCTTAAAGATTTACATTTTTTTCACGATCGTGATTTGTAATCACATGGATCCTTTTGTATAATCTATCCTAAGGGTTTTAAAAAATATTTTAAAAACACAAATTGCACAAATTGTGCTTATTAGTTGCTAAAATCAGTGTAAAAATTGTTTTAAACTCATAAAAGAGCTAAAATCCTACATGTTTCGGCTTTAAACTTAAAGCCATCATCGGGGAAGAGGAACAACACAAACGACTACTGATCTTTTAATTTTCGACACGAGAAAATTGAAATCAACAGTATGGAAAAATTTAAATAAAATAATCGGGCGCTCTCTGTTGCCAAAGAGCGAAAAACAAAACAAGGAATTAACAAGGGGTTAAAAATGTATCCCATAAACTAGGTATGTTGAAAGAAAAGTTATCATTACAAATACAATCTTTTCTAATTTTAATTTCCAATGATTCCCTAATGGCGGCTTTAAATGGGTTATTGAACCTATGGATAATTCTTGCTTTATCGAAATTACAATTGAATCCATTTGGACACTACACTGTTAACTAGTATTTTAAAAACACAAATTGCACAAATTGTGCTTATTAGTTGCTAAAATCAGTGTAAAAATTGTTTTAAACTCATAAAAGAGCTAAAATCCTACATGTTTCGGCTTTAAACTTAAAGCCATCATCGATTGGTTTTAAAAAAGTTCGAAATTTAAGGGTAAAATGAGCGGAAAACGTTTGAAATTGCGATTTATATAGAATTGTTAGGAATAAAAACTTAAAATTTGTCATGGTTGTTACTCTGTAAATGCTCGCCCGCACCCAGAACAGGTTTTTTTTTTCTTTTTTTTTTCTCGAAATTTTAAAGGGGTGCACGGGCAAGAAACGGTCTAAAATTGCGATTTATGTGAAACAGTTTGTACAGAAATTTGAAATAGAGTGTGATGATTACTTTTAAGATGTAAATACTTGCTACGAATGGTTTCTAAAAAAATTCGAAATTTAAAAGGATGAAATGAGCGGAAAACGTTCTAAATTACGATTTCTATAGAATTGTTAGGGCTAGAAACTTAAAATTTAACATGGCTGTTATTTTAGACATGTAAATGCTCGTCCAGAACAGTTTTTTAAAAATTAGAAATTAAAAAGGGTTCAGGAGCAAAAAACCGTTCTAAAATTGCGATTTATGTGGTACTGTTTGCATTAGAAGCTTGGAAATTTGCATGGTGGTTACTTTTAAGATGTAAATGCTTGCTTAGAACGGTTTCTAAAAATATCGAAATTTAAAAGATTGAAATGAGCAGAAAACGTTCTAAAAGCATTCTAATTTACTATTTAGTTGGAATTGTTAGTGTTAGAAACTTGAAATTTAGTGGTTACTTTTAAGATGCAGATGCTCGGTATAGACAGTTTATTAAAAATCCGATAGTTAAAGGCGTAAAATGAACGGAAAGTATCCTAAATTACAATTTATATAGAATTGTTAGAGATAGAAACTTAAAATTTGACATGTCTGTTATTTGTAATCAGTAATTGCTCGCACAGAACAGTTAATTCGAAATTTAAAAGGACGCAGAAGCGAAAAACGTTCTAAAATTGCGATTTTTGTGGTGATGCTGTAGCTAGAAACTCGAAATTTGTTATGGTGGTTAATTTTCAGATGCAAGTGCTCGTTAAAAATGGTTTCTAAAAAAATTCGAAACTTAAAAAGAGGAAATGAGCGGAAAACGTTCTAAAAACATTCTAAACTATTAATCTTATCTGATATTGTTGGTGACAGAATCTGGAAATTTGACTTGGCTCTTACTTTAGAGATTTAAATGCATCCACAGAACATTTAAAAGAAAAAAATTAAATTTAAAAGTGTGCAGAAGCGAAAAAAAAAGTTCTGAACGTTACGAAACGATTTTTGGGATATAGTTGATATAGAAACTTGAAATTTTGCATGGTGTTACTTTTAACCCGTTAACTGTTGGGCTTTTACGACACCATAAACTAAAAATTGGAACGGTACACCACTTTTTCAGTACTAAAATATTTGTTTTATATAATCGAAAAGTGTCTGCCAATTAATAAAGCGAAGATTGAAATTAAAAATTAGTGGTGTCCAAAAGCTTTTATTAGTAACGAAACAAGCAAACTCTTCTTGCCGAACTCAGTTCGGGAAAAGCAAGGAGAGTTTGCTTGTTTCGTTACTAAAAGCTTTTGGACACCACTAATTTTTAATTGTAATCTTCGCTTTATTATTTGGCAGGCATTTTTCGATTATGTAAAACAAATATTTTAGAATTGAAAAAGTGGTGTATCGTTCCTATTTTTACTTTCTTCTATCTTTACAAGAAGAAAGTATTGGATTCATGAAAATTTTTGACTTCCGGTTTTCGACGGATTTATACGTTTCAGAAGGTCCTGAACACGATTTGACTGTTTTTAGAAAATGTCTGTCCCTGAGTCTGTGACTCTGTCTGTCTGTCTGTATGTGACAAAAATTTTGTGGGCGCTTTATCTCAAGAACTAATGCACGAAATTTAATAAAACTTTATTTTCAGTTAGTCCCTAATATAAACTGGTGCTGATTAGTTTTTGGGGGAAAATCGCCCATTAGGTGGCGCTGCTATGCTGCATTTTTCGCAATTTCCACAATAACTCTATCTCAAGAGCTAATGCACTTATTTTCATCAAACTTCAGATTCAGGTAGACCTTGACATAAATAGACGCTGATTACGTTTTGGTGCAGATATCCCAACAGGGGACGCTGCTATACTACGTTTTACATGATTTTTACGATAGCCATATCTCAAGAACTAATGCACGGAATTTCAGCATTCTGTTAGACTTTGACATAAATAGATGTTGCTTACATTTTGGTGTAAATAGCCCAACAAGTGGCGCTGCTATGCTACTTTTTTCATTATTATGACAATATCTCAAGGACTAATGCACGGATTTTCATCAAACTTCAGATTAAGTTAGATGTTGACATAAGTTGTTGATTAGGTTTTGATCCAAGTCTCCCAACAGGTGGCGCTTCTATGCTACCTTTTGCAGGATTTACACGATTTTAGCAATAGTCATATCTCAAGAACTAATGCACGGAATTTAATAAAACTTTAGACTCAGTTAGACCTTGATATAAATTAGTGCTGATTCTTTTTAGTGTATTCGAAACCTGTATGAGGTAGAAGAAAGTTTTGGGATTGGCACATCCGACTAGTTAGAATATGGTGTCGAAACAGCCCAACAGTTAAGGGGTTAAAATATAAATTCTTCCTTAAAAAAAAAAAAATCGAAATTTCAAATGAAAAATGAGTGGAAAACTTTCAAAATACATTTTAAATTACGATGTATTTGGAATTAAGTTTAGATTTTCTCATTCATTTAAGTCTCATGTTCGTCCAATGCAGCATATAAGAATAAAGTTTATTAAAAATGTGGCTTAATTAGTAATTTGTATAATTTCCTCTAATAAAAATAGGCACACAAATACACTGAAAATGTTGATTTTACAGTATAATATTGGCATCCCAGCTGTCAGTATTATACGGTAAAATCAACATCCCCCCCCCCCTTTTTGTCGTGTACCACTTGAGCTATTTCAACAACTACGCATGCAATGCCGCGGATTTTGCTAGTTTATATCTTTTTACGATATTTTATTTAAAGTTGCAATGATTTTTATTATAACTAGGGGATCCAACCCGGGCTTATCAGGTTATAGAACACAGGTGAAAACCATTTTTTTCTAACTCTAAATGATTTTTAACATTTAATATATATTTTTAGATTGCACGTTAACCATACTAAAAAGCATTTTTTGTTACCCCCCTCAAAATGGCGTCAGCGTTACGCATGAACACGCTTGTCCACCGCCCCCTGAATACTAGCCTACTCGCTGACAAAAAAAATGGTGGCTGTTGTAGGCTGATTTTTTTTAAGCGTTTGTACGCCCCCCTTCCTGAATTTAGACACCAATATTTTATAAAAGTTTTCTTTGACTTATATAATTTCAGAAAAATAAGGAGGAGACAACTTTTATAAATTATTGGTATTCAAATTCGAGGGACCATACAAACGCTGAAAAAAATCCGTCTACGACAGCCATTTTTGTGTCAGCGCGCAGGCCTAGTATTCATGGGGCGGTGGTTTGTCATTTATAATATAGATATTGCAACAGATAAAGTTAACTATATATTTCTGATCATCTGACTGATCCCACAGTTTGAAAACCGCTGGTTTAAAGGCTAGTGAAAAACAAATATAAGAAAAGAATATGAGAAAAAAAAAGTGAATTATCGTGCCTCTTTGGGTGAAAGTATGGAGACGAAGTCCTCATAGATGAGCCTCGCCTTCTCTTCCACTTGGTCGGGATTCTTCTCTTTCTTCAGATCCTCGCATGCCTGCCAGAAGAGGATGTTCTCTTCGCTGTACTCGCACCTCAGAAAGTCGCCGAACACTTTCCTGCCGGCTGAAACACAAAGTATGCCTGTTAATCCACAGATACTTTCTATACTTAAGATATTCACGATTCTATAGGGGAAAATAATCATTTTTCTAGAAGGAAAAAAAAAGATCTTAGTACAGAGTTTTCAGCTTTATTTGATATGAATCAGACAAAAAAAGAAAAAAAAAAAAGACGCCAACAAAATTCCAATAAACCATGACACATATTTTGGATTGAAAATTTGGCTGGTTTTAGGAACTACCGTGTGAACCACACTACTTCTATAGTGTGGATTGTCATAATTTGGACAAAAACTTACCAATCTGCGCAATTGGCCTATTGCCCTGTGCGTAAGGGTATGTCACTGCTCTCTTATAAAGGCACTCATATCAGCTGTATGTATTGTATGTTATGATGTATCCTTTTCAGTATAGTTTGTATCAGTGTGTCAATTGTGACGACATTCACTGTACTGATAATTGATCTTATGGATTAATTATTGTTTACTTTTATACCTTTTAGTACATTAAGAGGAGCAAACATAGTTTGGTCTAATAGTTTATTGTAATATTAGTATATTAATATTGAAATATTAGTATTATTGTAATATTAGTGCATTACTATTGTCATATTAGTATTATTGTAATATTAGTATTATTGTAATATTAGTGCATTAATATTGTAATATTAGTATATTAATATTGTAATATTGGTTTATTATAATATTTTTTTTGTTTTGTTTTGTATCTCGTATACTTATAAAATTTGTCTTGATAAGGAAACACTGAATCTACTTTCCAGTTGGGGTAGAATAAAAAAAAAAAAAGAAAAAAAATCTACTTTATGTTCTTTTTATTTATAATTATAACTCTTGGAAGGCGAAAAAAATTCACCAATATCCACCAAGTTGTGTTCTTCGGAGCCAGATGAACACGTTACTTTAGAAAATATTTAAAAAGAAAAAAAAATGTGTTTTGAAAGATTAATAAAAATGATTATTTTTTATAAAATACGAGAGTTTTAAAGTATTTTGCACGCAAAATCAAATAAACAAGCAAACAAAATAAGTCATAACAATAAGATTTTTATTTTTTTTTGTATTTTGGATGATTAATGAGAATTATTATTTTTAATAAAATATGAGTGTCTCTATATTCTAAAAACAAATAACTAGTGCTGCTGCCGCCGCCGCTGCAGTAATTGAATTGATTGTGATTTTTACACTTTCTCAGCCCATAATAATAATAATAATAATAATAAAACTATTGTATATAAAAACATAAAAACTGGTAGTTTTATAGAAGAATGTATAATAAACACACTGAAGCAGACAGTTTTTAAATCGAAGAATTATTTTAAGCGTTGAATAAATGTTGAAATTCGTCAAAATATCTTAGTTAAATAAAAAAGTTGTTGCACCAAAAATCATGCATAGCAATTTAACCATTTTTTGCAGACACATTACTTGACTAAATTGTGGAATGCAATGTTCAATCAATTTTTAAAATTATTTCCATCTGTTTTTTCTAAAAATTTCATTATTTGAATAGATATTTAATTCATAGTTTGAAATACTCTTTTTACTTACTGTTGCCCGATTTTAAGAAGCCCAAATAATAATACTTAGACATTTTTCAATAAAAAAAATTATTTACGCAAAAATTTTAAAATAATTAAGCTGTTACGTATACGGAAAGCATTTATGGGGAAAATTATGTCGTATTTAAAGCAATATATCTAAAATGTATATTTAAAACGATTTTCTTATAGCATCTAAATGAAAATTTTTCTTTTAAGCGTTATAAAAGTCCGTATGTGTAATTGGTCTTTCTTCTTAATCAATCACGAAAAAAGCCATCATCTGTCGCGACAACGTTGAATGTGGCTTTGGGCAACGAAAAATACCTCAATGAAAGGGAAATGAATGACAACCCGATTACAGAAGATCGTCATTGGTCGTGATAACGCCATTTAATTTTTCGTAATCGGGTAATCTTTTTAAAACACACCAAATTAGCGTATATTTAGAGGCTGCGGGGTCTGGATGGAGGTTTGGCGACCGTAGCTCGTAGGGGGCAAAGCCACCTATTTTCATAAAAAGTGTTTTACATACACACACACACACACACAAAACAAAAAAAAAATCACAGCAATATCAAGGTAATAGAAAATATTTACTATCTTTGACAGAAATATATTTAAAATGTTAACATATATATGTTTCTAAAAAATGCTAGAGTGATAAATTTTATTTTACTTTTTTTCAGTAAATTCTTGAGAAAACTGATATACAGGATATCCTCTGTTATCGGTGTTGAACAGTTAATTCCCAAACCTCTAGTTTTAGAAGTAAAGTTCCAATTGCAAAAAATGTTTCAAATGTTGGTCTCTATCATAATATCAAAAGTTATTTACGTCGAAGTAATTTTTTTTTTTTTTTTTGTAAAAGTTACAAAATTAAAATGTTTATACGGTTCCTGTGGTCCTACAAGTTATGTTCAGTAAAACTTCATGCATGCTCAAGAATGTTTATCGTTTTTTGTCACTAAAAATGAAAACAAAAATACGTTTTTAGTCCTGGAAAATTCTGAAAATTCATAAAATTAAAAGTATCATACCTCCGTAATTTTTTGCTGTATAAGAATATTTTTTTTTTCTACTTGTTAGATCACGGAGAAACATTTTCTAAATATAAACTTGTACGACCGGGAACCGTATAAAAGTTTTAATGTTGTGACTTTTGAAAAAAAAAAATATTATTTTGACTACACCCATTTTTGACTTCACCGATTTTCATATGTCAATTTAAGTTCACTTCTTTCTGTTTCGTCCTCATTCATAATTGATGAGAAAAATCATACCATTTCAATGGACAATTTCTCTTGTAAATTTCAAATGTCGTTCTCGCACAGAAGGTGAGGTAGTGCTAATTTTTGCCCCCCCCTCCCCCCGTCACATTGGACATAGATAAGAGGGGCAGCCGGCATATTTCTTCGTTTAGTTCAAAATTGTCTTTTGAATAATGAAAAAGTTTTCACAAGTGTACACAAAAATAGATTGTTACTTTTTCAGAAGTGCATGCATAAATATTTTTATCCTGACAAAACATACTAACAATGTAAAAAAAAAAAAAAAAAATAAAACATTTTTTTTTTTAATGCAGGAAAATGTAATATAACCACGAATGAAAAATATACAATAACCTCCTCCGACTTACCCACCATTCCGTGGTCTTTATTATTAGAAACCTCAGAAAGCAATATATTTTCGAGATTTAATGAAGCATTTATAAATACAAAGTTTCTTTTGTTATTACTGATTTTTGGAAACGCTTCCGAGTAGTTTTTATAGTGTATGAATCAGTTTTCTCAAACAGGAATATCTGGTTTTAGGATGCTACCGATTCTCAAGTAAACATTTTTATGTTCCACAAACATGTTTTGTAAACAAATATGCTAAATGAACAGCATTAACATTAACATTAAAATTAATATTATTGTGTCACTCTAGCATGCATACATCCAGTTATGCAGCTGAGAATGTGTAATTGAAAATTAACAGCATCCAAAAAACCAATATTCCAGTTCAGAAACGTTTTCGAAAATCAATAGCAGCAAATGAAACAATTTTCATAAACGATTCTTTAAATCTGGAAATTATATTGGTTCCCGAATTTTCTAATGATAAAAAAACGCTTTTGTGAATCATGGTTAACTCGGAAGAGATTATTGTATACATCATCTTGGTGATATTTCCGTAGATTAAAAAACATTTGTCTTTTTGTACAGTGAATTTTAAACAATCACTTCTGCGGAAAAAAAAATCACAAGTAATCGAGTACTTTTAGCATAACGAACAAGAACACTCACCGTTACATTTCATAAGCTTTTCGAAAGATTCACCCCAGGTACGGATTTCTTCTAACGTCGGCCTGGAAAAGACACGTTTCGTTTAAATAGAAAACAATAAATTTCCACAAAAAGTACATAAATTGTAGAACAATTTTAAGGTCATACTTGTGCATTATAACAGTATTTCTGAACCGGTGAACGCGACACACTGAAAATTTTTAATCAAGTTACACATGAAATTTTTTTAACTAGGACTTCCCTCGAAGGGATTAGTCTGAGTGATATTGCTGAGAACACAGGGTTAACAATTACAATATAAAGAAAAAGAGCAAATTAAATGATAGAATTACAAAATATCATATATAAATTCATATACACTGTTAAAAAAATAGAAAAGAAGTACCGTTCATCAGATGTGTTGTCATATTTTTTTTAACATGTGGCAAAGAATCTCATTTTCTTGGAAAAAAAAAACCGCCGATCTTTTAAAACGCCAAGCTTTTTAAAGTTACGTAATTGGATTTGCAGTCAATAGATTATTCTATCAAGCGTGACTTAACGCAAATTTAATTTCATTGTTGCACCTTTTTTTGTGTGTGAATTAAAAATTTTTCTTCCTTGATTATATATCTATTATTTGTATAACTGTTTATAGAAACACTTACACTTCAAACCACATTGATAGCATGCTTTGCTACAAACCAGATTGCAAAACTATAGTCTAAATTACTATTAAAGTATACAAAAAATCTTTCGATGACTTTTGTAAAATAACTTTTACATTAAATCTCCGTATCGGCAAAATTGAAAAATTATATATATTTCAAAGTTAAGCTTAACAGATACTTCTTAATTATTCTCTAGGCGGCTCTGCCCCCTGCGCCTTTACTGTGCCAATCCGCAGACTTTTCTTTTGCCTGTCTGTCTGTCTCTCCACAATCTGTCTGTTTCCCTATCCGTTCTTCTGCCCGTTTCTCTAACCGATTGTCTATCTCTCTACACGTCTCGCTACCTGTCTATATTTCTCTACCGGTCTGTCTATCCGTCTAACTACTTGTATGTCTATCCGTGTCTCTATCCACTTCTCTACCCATTTGTCTATCTGTCTCACAACTTGTCTATCTGTCTCTCTACCCGTCTGGCTATACGCCTCTCTACCCATCTTCTTACCCATCTCCGTACCCATGTACTACCTCTCTACTCGTCTGTATACCCGTCTCACTATTCGTCTGTTTTTGTACCAGACTCTTTACCCGTCTCGCTACCAATCTCATTACCCGTCAGACAACTCGTCTCTGTACTCATCTCTCTACTCGTCTCTTTATCTACCACGTTACGCGTCTCGCAACCTTTCTCGCTACATTCCTGTCTACCGTCTCGTGACCCATCTCGCTACTACTCTGTTAACCCTCTTTTTACCTTTCTCTCTAGCTGTCTATCTATTCGTTTCTCTACCCGTCAGCCTACCTATGTCGCTACTTGTGTCTCTACCATCTCTCTACCTCTCTCTATCCGTCTGTCTACCCGTTTGTATACTCGTCTTTCTACCTCTCGCCACTTCTTCCCAATATTTAAACAATTCATTTAATATACAGAAGCCGATTAAATGCAAACAGAAGTAATTTATCTAATAAGTGTAATCAGATGCAATTTTTTTAAAATAGATCAGTTTCAACCACGTGATCACCAGCCCACCAAAAGTTATCAACCAATCATAATCGTGGATTTGTAGACTGTATTACGAGCTAACCAATCACAATCCACCATCTTTGATGGGCAAACAAAAAACAAATCTGGTTGCTAAGGTGGTTGCTAGGGTGTGACGTCAGTTGAAACTGATCTATACATACATAAACCTGAATAATAATTCATCAGTTTTGTGTTCATGGTTGTTTATATCATTTGACAATAAATCTCAACTTCTTAAACCTGAATTGTCTGAAGCATTTTTAAAAAACCACAAGGTCTGTATAACTGCAAAGTACCCTGAGGGCTATATTAGCTACATGTTATTAAGTTAAGTGAAAGTTTCGTTATCGCATTTGCAGCCAATTGCTTATGCCAGAAAGCGTGGCTTAACGCCATTTTAAATTCATTAGTGTTACTTTCTTTTTTTTTCTTTTCTTTTCTTTTTTTTTTTTTGGGGGGGGGGAGGGTTTCAAATATATACATATAAATTAAAACTTTTGCCTCCATGCCATTAGTGTTGTTTGTATCATTAACTAATACTTTGTAGACCGTGCTTCATTTGAAACAAATGTAAAAGACTTCTTCTACAGTTTTTTTTTAGGAGAAACTTTCGTAATTGGGCCTAAAGCCAATCGGAGCATTTAATATCAATATTGTAACTCTTATAGAGTTAAAACAATATTGTTGCTAGCTTTACTCTTGTTTGAGACCAGCCTTGCCTGTGTATCTGAATGGGGAAAAGTTTTGTATCCAATGTCGGTTGGCGAAAAAAAATTAAAATGGTGCCAAAAGGTAGTTTTAGCATCTTACAAAATTTTTCAAGAGAGCGGTAAAAAATGTTTTTCAAATATTTGCAAACATACGTTTATTAAAACATGTTTTTGCACCATCTTAAAAATTTAAGCACGATGCTAAAATAAAATTTTATCGCCATATTCGATATTTTAATAAGTAATGAAAATACATAAACAAACTTATTTAACAAACCTAAGAGGCATTTTTGTGATAAATAATTGTTATTGTCAGGGGAGTAAATTGTAAACAATTAATAAACGGCTAGTAAATAATAAATAGCATTTAAAATCTAAAAATGAAGAAGTGGTCCGTATAAAAATGCAAACCATAACATTATACGCTTGATATATGTAAATCTTTTTTTATTTTTAATATTTCCGAAGGCACAGATAAAAAGGTAAAAATCTCTTTTCCAAATGCCATTACAATTTAATATATATACATATGCAAAATAGAGAAATATCTGCAAAAAAATATATTTACATAATACTACATCTGCAAAAAAATACAATTTAGAAAAAGTAAGCCAAATTCTGGAGATCCCAACAATCACATCGAAAAACTTATCACCAAAAAAGAACTCGCCAAATCTTACGGCACAGGAGATGGATTTTCCCCTCTGAATGCAGAATATTAGTTTTTTTTCTTGTACGATGGGTGATTATAATATAAATGTTTCACTTACGTACTACATACCGTTTGATATATTGATACTTTTATGTTTTCCTGGCGCAGTTGATAAATCGCCAAATTTTGTTCCTATAACATTTTCATATTGAATTCATTTCATTTAAGAATAAACCTTTCACTCATTTAATTTAAAATACATGCCTTTCATTAATCCCATTTAAAATGCTAAAAAGAGAAAAAAAAAAAAGAAATAATGCCATAAATCGAAACCCATTATTTAAACACCAAAGAATTTTTTTTTAAATTTACACACGCGAAATAAAAAAAGCTGCTATTGCTGAGATTTGCGCCAAATCTCTAATACCAAGTCTACCAAGTTATTGCGGGGTTTTTCTTTCAAACAGAAAAAAATCCAGATTAATTTTCGATTTCTACTAAATTGAAATATATTTTATTGTGCTGAATATTAGCGCGTGCATATTTTTTTGCTCCATGTACTCCATGAACTTTTCAATTCCGATTGTCTACGAAAATCTCCCGCTGGTGAAAATGACGTATGCACAAAATTTAGTGACGTATGTACTTTAATTGTGCTTTTTTATCTATTTTTTTAACATAATTTCCAAACGGTTTGACATTTATTCTTGGTAATAAATAGACGTCGTTGTCACCGTTATAGGTACCTGCTGTAAAAATTTGAACGAAATCCGTTAAATATTTTTTGAGTTATGCTTGACGAAAGGTTTTAATATCCATCGTAGCTATATATGGGGCAAAGTAATACTGCGTTGTGTATGAGTCTTCGTTGCACTCAGACAATCAAGTTACAACAAGATTTTCGAAATAACAAAAGTACCTTTTTTTCTCAATTTTTTTCCTTTTGTAAATGCAATATTCTAAAACAGTGGTTCTCAAACTTTATCGTTATGATGCATAGATGGGTATTATTTAGCTTTTTATCCCACGTATCACTGTAAAAAAAAAAAAAAAAAAAAGGAGAGAAATATT
Source organism: Maratus michaelseni (assembly GCA_963931845.1). NCBI lineage: Eukaryota > Metazoa > Arthropoda > Arachnida > Araneae > Salticidae > Maratus > Maratus michaelseni. The sequence goes on along the minus strand of OZ007594.1, from coordinate 157,159,273 downwards.
TCTGGATATAGAAAACCTCACGAAAATGTGACATAACCTCTTACGATATATCCACGATTTTGAAAAGCGTTCCTTTATCTTCAAAAGCTCCAGAAACCAATAGATTTCCAAGATTTAAAGAAGCATTTCTGAAACAGAAGTTTCTTTTTCTGCCTGTGTAAGGAAAAAAATTCCGAGTTCTTTTTGTAGTATATTAACCAGTTTTCTCAACAAGAGATATTGTTTCCTCGGATGCTATCAATTCTCAAATAAACATTTTCAGCTGCGTAACAGAATTTATACATGCAAGAGTAAAAAATAATTTTAATTTTATTGTTAATTTTAATTCTTTTTATGTAGTATGTCTAACGTTGAACATGTTTGTTGAGCATAAAAATGTTTACTTGAGAATGAATAGGATCTGAAAACCGATATTTCGTGTTGAGAAAACTGATTTAATGCACTATAAAAACTATTGAGAGGCGTTTTGTTTTGTTTTTCTTTCTTTCTTTCTTTTTTTTTTTTAAACGAGCAGCAAAGAAGCAAAGAAAAAAAACTTTTGATCCAGAAATGATATTTTAAATATCGGAAACCTACTAGTTGCTGAAGTTTCTAAAGATAAAGGAACGCTTTTTCGGAATCGTGGATAACTCGAAAGAGATTATATTATATTTTCGTAAAGCTTTGCTAGATACAGAAACATTTATTATTATTATTATTATTTTTTTTTTTTAGTGTAAAGGCTTTTACATAATCTATCATGCGAAAAAGGCGAACTTTCATTACATCTCGCCTTGTATGCATGAAAACAGAATCCACGCATCCCAAAAATAAACAAAGCATATACACGAAAACAGTCACTAAGTATCCCAAATGAGAAAAAATCATATTAATAAATATGTATGACAAATAACCCTCTTCTTGCACGAAAAAACAATCGTTTATTAATGTGTTTAAAAATCGTTTTAAAGGTCAATCCAATTTATAACATTGTTTTGCACTGACTCGGGCCGAAATTTCCAGGCCCGGGCCCGGCCCAACCCATACAAAAAATATTTTGGCCCGGCCCGGCCCGATACAAAAATTAAAAGTTCAGCCCGAGCCCGGCCCGAACAAAAAAAAAATTGGCCCGGCCCGGCCCGATTTAAAAGTTAAAAGTTCGGCCCGAGCCCGGTCCGGCCCGGAAAAAAGTTAAGATCTAGGCCCGAGCCCGGCCCGGGCCGAGTGAATTTCTGCAAAACATAATTTTTACGTCGATTTGGTTAAAAATTTGCCTCGTAGGAGGAGATCTAACCAAAAATTCCTATCTTAGCCTTTTTTTTCATGTTTATAATCTTCATTTTTATAGAGGTGCCGTAAGCTGAAATATTTATTTTTTTAATAAATCTCTATTTGTTGTATGTATGTGTTTAAATTATCATCAATATTGTTAATCCATATTCCATTTATTGAAGTGTTAAAAATCAGAAAAATGCTATACAGTAAAATCTTCTAAGATGGAATTGCATAGGGAAGAAAAAAAATGAGTTATAGACAATTTGCCTTCTTAGCAGGTGTAAATGTATTATATATTCTTTTCTTACATATTAGTATATTCATTTTTAATGGATCAATACATTTTTCAATTTAAGACAGGATTCCATCATAAGCAGGTTCTTTTCACACGTTTTACTATATTTTAATTTAGCCATATTTTAATAAGTGTATAAATCTACTATTCTTTAAAAAGAATAAATTTTAATGTTTAATTATAAAATAATGGCGATTTAAAAATGTATGCATGTTTTGAAAAGATTTTTATGCCAGATCTTATTTTACTGACGTTCGAACGGACCAGGCCCGCCGAGACAATGATTTTCATCGGGTCAAAACCAGGACTAAAAATTTTGAGGCGTGAAGACTAGGAAGAATGAAACCAGTCCCGGCTCTATACGGAAAAAATAATTTAAGACACGGCCTTATCCTTCAGGAAAAAAGTAAGGCCCGGCCCGGCCCGTAAAGAGTAATCACTAGGCCCGGCCCGGCCCGAGCCTTCAGAAAAAAATATGGCCCGGGCCCGGCCCGGCCCGAGTGCCGTGAAGAAAAATAGGCCCGAGGCCGGCCCGAGTACGGGCTTCGGGCCTTGGCCCGGCCCGTGCAGATCTCTAGAGTCTATATCAGAGCTGCCAAGTCTCCGGCTTTTTGGATACCAGTATTTTAATACAGAAAGTCTTGTTTTATTTAATCGGAGCATTTTGCGATTTGAAATAACAACATTTTATCTAATAAAATACTGGTATGCAAAAAGCCGAAGACTTGGCAATTCTGGTCTATATCAAGTTTAAAGCATATTGACTCTAATCTAAAGTCACTCTCTACGCAGAGTTTAATAAAACATGTGGTTTTCGCGAAATTGTTTATCTATAACTCCATACAATGTTTAACTTTAAGGCTGTATCGTGTTTAATTTTACAGCAGATAAAATTAATAATATATTTTTGAAAAACTGATCGATCACATCCCGCAACCTACCAAAACACCGCCCTCCACCCACTGGTGGGTTGCGACAAGTGTTGCCAGGTGTCCCGATTTATGTGGGATGTCCCGATTTTCAGACCTGTCCCGCGTAACCGATTGGATCAGGAGTCCAATTTCGAGTCGATATTTCATGATGCACTTAAATTATTTTAAATTATTTTTCGTACCATGCTATCATTAGTCTACATCGTATGGAGCTTAATGCAGAAAAACCTGTGAAGACTGAACCTGTTTATAACGGAAAATTTTGATAGCCCCTTCGAAAGCAATACCTTAAATATTTACCTGCCTAAACGGAAACCTTTCTAAAGCGGAATTTTTTGTGGTTAATAGGGATTCTGTTTTCACAGGCTATGCGTTCAATAAACCTTGTGAAACCTGAACCTGTTTATAACGGAATTCTGTTTTAAAATTTATAAATGTTTTTGTCTCTACGATAGGGATACTATGCAATTATATTTGCTAAATTAGAACTTTGTTTCAAGACCTGGAGGATTCTGATTTCGCAGGTTTTGCTGTATAAGATAGCTGTATGTATTTAGTACTAGCGGCTTGTCCCGGCTTCGCGCGGGTGGACAATGTGTCGACTACAATGTAGGGTAGAGATGGGTAAGTAATTTAAAAAAAATGCAGTTTTTACAAATTTTAAACTTTAAATAAAAATTTGTAAAAGTGTGATAAATGTATTTTTTTTCTGTTTATGTACATATTGAAACTAATAAATTTATTTTAATATAGCAGAATCGCCCGGCTTCAACCGAGTTAACCTTGGCCTTCCGGATAACGGAAGTAAAAATGTAATATCCTAAAAATACGCCGATCACAATGACGCATTCGCGTTTATAAACAGTCAAAATGACAATAATAATAATAATAATAATTATAATAATAATAAAACTTGTTATTTTGAAGTAATCATACTAAATTCCTCCAGCTTTATAAATGGTTAATTATTTTTTTTCCTTTTAAAAATGTCTTATGTAAAATATCTAATAAAAAATCAGCAATAGTTGTCTTATTCGTCTAATCTTCCATAATACGGTTCATATCCGATGTTTAACCCCCTTAGTGGATGAATTTCTAAAATAGCTGAAATATATGTGTAACCATTTTTTAGTAGATTTGTTATCTTGAATTTCATGTTCCTACCTAAAACTGCTGCTGAGATATGGCGAAATGGCCTAAAACATTCGACGCCCCCCTTTTTCACAACCTTCGGAGGAGAAATTTTCAAAAATCCTTTCTTATTGCTTGCCTAGGTCGTAACAGCAATCTACTCTCCAAATTTCATGAACCTGACTTTAGTCGTTTCAGCTGGGCGTTCATGAGTCAGTCAGTCAGGCGTTCTCTTTTTATATAATAGTATAAATAGGAAAACATGCTAAGACGAAATCGCAAAGGACCGGAGAAAAAAATTCCATTTTAAACAGTTTTTGTTTTAGCAGGTATAACAGTATGGTATTTTTACGGTAGGGACAATGATGAAACTTTTACACTTAGCATAGGATTCTGTTATAGACAGGTTCCGTCTTAAATAGGGTTTACTACATTTTTTGATTTAGAAGCCGTTATCCCCCTTTTGTTTGTCTCCCTGTCCCGATTTTTGTGACTGAATCTGGTAACACTAGTCGCGACCGATAGATTTGAAACCGCTGCTGTTCTGAATCAACAGTTTATACATTGTGATGAAGTTTGGTGTAATAAAGTTTGCATTGTTACGCATTCCTTTTGGCAGAATCATAAAAAAATATGTTCCCACACGATGCTGCTTAACGAATAACATCGAAGAAAAAGAAATTTAAAAGAATTTGTGCATTAGGAAAAATCGGAATTTTTGGACTCCAGCGAAGTGGTTACCCTGAAAATCGGACGTCTCGCGTAAATCGGGATGTCTGACAACATTAGCCGTGACCCATACTTCAGGAACGGCTGTTCTAAATCACCGATTTAGTGCAATAAAGTTGCATTTCTTGCAGTTTTATTTCAGTGTTTGAATATTCATAATATGGGTATGCGCCGGTGAAATCACTAAAATGTTTTCCGTTCTATAACAGATAAAGTTAATTATACCAGATAATTCTTTTTTACACATCTGAGACGAAATATGATAGTTGATTGCAATGGAAAGATGCAACAACGGATATTAAAATCTACTGTTTTCTCTCAATTTTTAATTTGGAAATAAATATTACAAAAGAAGTCTTCAACATTATATGTTTGAGCAGTGAATGCTTTTGCAGTAAAAAATATCAAACATAGATCTCGTCTAGATCTTTGAAATAGTAAAGCGTATTTTTATCTCAAAAATTCAATATTGCGAAAAATATATTCCCCCCCCCCCAAAAAAAAATAAATAATAATAACAATAAATAAATAAAAAACTCTGTATTATAATGCAACGTTTACTAAAGTCAGCAGGAATAATAACCGCGAATCATTGTGTCACCAAATGCGTTGCTTTAATGTGTAAATGAGGTATGTAAGAGAAAATTTTCTCACTAAAATTGTGGTTTCCGTTATGAAAAGTTACTTTTCAGCTTGGTTTATTTTAATATGTAAATCAAATTTAGGAGAGAGCCCATAGGTGTTTCGTATGAGGCCGACTTTATCTAAATGGAATACTTAATGAATCAGTGTTGAATAATCTGCTGTGAAAAACGTTATCGAAATCTCTGACGAGACCAATTTGCCAGAATTTTAATATATAATAAAATAATAATAAAAATAAAAATTTAGTGCTAAGAGGATAAATTCTGGATGGTCGACGTAAACTTCATGATAAATTATAATTAAATTATTACAAAATTTATATACACGTACACGCATATTTGATAAACTTTCAAATGCAAAGTATAATAAAGTTTGTTTGCAGTTTTCATGGATACAAAAAATGAACACGATGAACAAAAATGTTGTTGTTTAAAGATTTCAATATTTTGTTCACAGGCAGATTTCATTTTAGAAAAAGTCTACAGATTGAAAACCTTTTCTTTCGTTTCACCGAAACAAATACTTTTTACTATATATCCATCAGAACAAAACATGTAATTATGTGAGCCGTTGATTTACAAAGAGGGGCAACTCCATTTCATGAAAAAAATTAGTTAAAGCTAAAACTTATTACAAATTAATATAAAATTCATATTTTTAATCAATTCACAATCAATATCTTTTAAAATCAGTATAAATTTGTTACTAGTAACTTGTTGGGCCAACGATATTTCAAATGCGTTCATTTTAAAAGTGAAGCAAGTGAATATAATTATTTTTATGCAATATTAACAAGCACAATCGGAATTTCGTCATGAATACTTTAAAAATATTCACGATCTAAATTAAGAAATATAATTATAGGCATATAACTTATTACTGAATATGTTTTTCTTATTATTTCCACTTTTTGCTTTAAAACTAAATTACTTTTTTGTTTTATAGTAACTTTCCTAAAGAAGAATGAAATACTGAAATAAAATAAATAAGTAAATATTAAATTTTTTTGTTATTATAATTGTATTCTATTCAAAGAAAACGAACATTTTCAACAAATCATTGCTTTTTAAAGTGAAGCAAGTCATTGGCGCATGCCAAAACTATGATTTTTTTCAACTAACACGGATAATAATTATTGCATAATAAATTTACATAAAATAAGACCACAAAACAATATAAAATAAGTCTATTGTTGCTTACAAATATTTTAAACCCATTCAAATGCAAACCTTTCAATATGTAGCAATAACATAAAATGGACTTGCCCACTTTAAAATCAACTACGGCTCATAGCCATATAAATTTACAGAAGTGTGGGCGCAACTGAAAATTTCGGTGGCCGTAATACGACCGCTTGCATGTAGTTGAAGGGCTCCTGTTCTAGATATATTTTTAAACACCTTCTAGAAAATAAATCAATTTGTTACCAGATAGAGCTAATTTTCCGAAATTATGTCTTTTATCTTCTACATGCGAAATAAAGATTCCACGAAAATTATATTTGGCCCAGCCACTTAAAAATATATTATAAATTTTATACACTAAAATAGTACATGTATAATAAATAATACAGCGCACAATTTTTTTTTTGTCTGGTGCCCGGAACATTTTGACAAATTCTGAGGTAATTTTGGCTGATAAATTCGAAAATAACTTATGTTTTTCTCTATCTTTTTTTTTTTACTGTACTCATATCCATTTGGCTCCATTACATTGTAAAACATATTTCCAACATTATATATGGTCTGATATTAGTGTGTTTTAGGGGAATTAAACAAATCTGTTTCTTTAACAAATGTTATTTTATTCGTATAAGAGACAAAAATATTAAGTGATAAAGTGTGCGTGACACATAAACAAATCACAAACATATATTCAAAATTGAAAATGCAAAGATTTCTCCAGAAAATCCAAGGAATAAATTTACGCTTATTTGCGCGTCGTGAATGTTGAGCAACAGGATTATCTCGTTTGAAATACCAACAGTAATCGGCCATCATCACAGTATCCCAACCGGGTGTCCATCTCCTTCATGTCCTGATAGAATCATTCACCTTGTTCGTCGCTGACATCTCCGAGATTTTCAGGAAAGCGATCAAGATGATTATAAAGAAAATACATTTTGATGCTCATATTCGCACCAATATCACGAAAAGTTGACACCATGTTACTAACAAGGTCTTTGTAGTTTTCACTTTTGTGTTTCCCAAGGAAAATTTGCACTCTTCTACAAAAGCTCGCCAAGCTCATTCTTCATTCTCGCACATTGTTTTCACGAAATTTGTGTCCGTTATGAGCTTACGGATCATTGGTCCATCAAAAATCCTGCTTTAAGTTTTTCAACCGTCACTTATGAACGTCACACACTTTGACTAACACCTAATATATAACAGAGGAATGTTACATATCTTAAAACCTAGACCTGACATGCCAAAATTAAGGTCATATTTGGATTCAGGGGGCCAATTTCGTATAGGAATGGTTTTTATTACCTAAACGCCAAAATCATTGTTCCCCAGTGTGTTCATTAAAGTATATATACCAGTATTTACCATTTTCTAAAGTTTATTAAAATTTGTCCTATTTCCCCTCCGAGTTTTATACACGTCAAACCCGGCTTCAGTTCGGCGATATACACCGAAATCTAATCAGCACCAATTTATTTAAGGCCAAGCTAAGCAAATCCGTGCATTATTTCATGGGTTATAACTCCCACAAAATTAATGCAACGCACAGACAGAATTGGTTCACAATTAATCAGACCGCATTGAGTACATCACAGAATCTTTGATGCTAATCCTCCAAAAACCGTAAATCAAAACTTTTCACGAGTCCAATACTTTTTTCTTATGAATATAGAAGAAAATAAAAATTAAGAAAAAGAAAGAAATTAGCACTTACGGAGGTTCATTATCCCCATTGAAATAACTGTCCGCTGGTTGCTTAAGCATCTGTTTTTCCTCCTTTCGTTTCTGTATGGATTGAAGGCTGGAGAGAAATGTAAGAATAATATAAATATACTTATAAAAGAAGTTTAAAAATGTGAAAGTGACAATAAATTTGTTAAATGTCAAAATAATTCTACCAACACTTGTGTAAAACTCCAAAGAAAGGTTAAAAACAGCGAATAATTTTCAGAGCACTATATTAGTAGATCTCTAAATCAATTCAATTTCATGTTTTCTTTAACAAAACACTGCAGAATTAAAACTGAACTCACCTAAATAAAGTACAAATAGTACAGGTAAAATAGGGTTTTACAATGACAACAGGTAGGCAATCACAAAAATTTGGGAAAAACGACATTACACTGTAAAAAAAAAGTGTTGATTTTGGTAGCGTATTACTGCTTATTTTACTGCTTATTACTGTTAATTTTATGGTATAATACTAGCAGCTGGGGTGCCAGTGTTATACTGTAAAATCAACACTTTTTTTTTTTGCAGTGTATAAATGAAGATCTAATGACCCCCCCCCCCCCCCCCTCCTTACAAAAAAAAAGTTGTTTTAAGATTTTTTTTTTGTGGGAGAGAAGGGAATTTTGTAAAAACTTAACCTTTTTTAACTAAACCGAGTGGGGTATCGTTGTTTTATGCTAAATTGAATGACACCATTCGCAAGTCGATACGATCACTTGTTACAAAGTTACGACAGGTTTTATGAATAAAAAGTCGCAATTACACTTTATGAGAGAGAACAGCTTTATTACATTTATTTACGTTAAAAACATGTTCATATCACATTGAATAATCTTAACTTTATCAATTTTATCGTAGTTGTCAAAATCAACTTCAGTTGGCACCGTAACTTCTTTTTCAAACTGTGTATTGCAGCAGACTACTCTCTCACAAATTTTACACAGTGCATAACCAACTATTCCACTTTTCTTGCAACTGCACTAGACTGACAAACAATCACCTTTGCAGGAACAATATATCAGCGTAATTATTTTCTCAGGAATAGGAGGTAGAGTAGTCCGAACAAGATGTAAGTCACCGTCTTGACGTACCCATCCTTACTGTTAGAGTTTCAATTTATTTCTAAGCCAATGTAGAATTTGATGGTAGACCCTAAATGAACGTCGGGTAGCAGGTAGCGCTAGCAGGCGTAGGAGAATGCATTCCAACTTGGGTGCGCTCCTTTTCAAAGACTACTGGATCTGAGTGTAATGAAGTGCACTGAGAGTGAGGTTTTCTGCCTTAGTTCGGTAGAGATGAAGGAACAAGGTTTACCAGCTTTCTTCACTTCGTCAGCCGTGGCATTCGTTCTATTGAAAGTATCAACACATTCTTTCAAGGCACTGTCATTAGCTATCGATTGCATAAGTAATTTTTTCCGTTTGCCGTGTATGGCACTTGCTGTTTTACGCCTGCTAAATGCATGTGCAAGGAGGATGCACGGTTTCATGCCATTATGTTGCCCTTATAATGAGGTGGAAGAATACACTTTCCTCTTCACACGCCCTATTTTGAATTTTAAGAAAAGTATAGGTTTTTTAAGTAATACAAGTGAAGTTAGGATTACCAAGACCAACTATGTCTTGAGTAACATGTCTTGAGTAACAGGTTGCTAGTAATTGCTGAGACTATTCTACAGCTGTCTGAAAAATTAGCATACATGCCACAAGACTGTCTCACTGCGACTATTTTATATATTATTGTTTTGAAGTGCAGTAGACATCATGATGATAAACTGCTTCTTATTCTCTCTTGATTACCATAAACCGGAGTACTTGCTGAAATCAGAAACAGTGGGCTAATGTGCCAGTTCCTGCGTAACTGTTCACTCTTTTTCGTACTATCTGGGTCATCATAACCATCGAATACCACTGTTACGTGTTTTTTCCGGGCATGAAATTGTTTTTCAAATAGTTTACGTACTGCATGCAAATATCATGGTAAGTGTTGCAAGCGTCCTTGTTCCACGTTACTGCATGTAGTCTTGTAACCATGAACAACGAAAGCTTTAGTGCGACTCCATTCGTATTCATCAACAATGGTGAATTTAATAAAATATTAATTAATATAAATTAATATTATCATAAAGTGCTGATTTCACGTTTTTCCGCATGCCAGAATATGTAAACAGGGAAAGTGGGTTCGATAAGGAGGTAAATAAGAAAAAGAAAATCAAAGGCTCAATAAAATTTTCATTAGGTATTTAGAATAAAAAATTTTTGTAAGTTATAAAACTTTCAATAAAGGCTACATATTTATTTATTTATTTGCTACAACGATTAAAACTACTTGTGTAACTTCCGGCAAGAAATGTCCATAGCTTCGCTCTCACTAAATGGGCGAAATATTTGAAACTGAAAGGGGAACTTGGCGGAACCATCTCCTTTTATGCCTTTGGACTTCGCCATTCTCCAGTCTCCCTCGTCTTTAATAGTATAATCGATCGAGCGACCCCAAACCTCGAGAGATAACGTAAGCCCTTCAATAAATAAAGAATGGAATTAATGCAATGGGTCCGCGTTCTCTTATCGGAATTACATAACACCTAAACATAATTTTGGGGCTCTTCTGAAGTTTTTGATGACTCTGGTGTTCATCATCAATTAATTACATTTCAAATCACTATTTAAAAGATGAAGATCGCTTGTTATGTGAGTGTAGGGCGTATAAAATAGGTGTAATAAAGTTGTGCTCTTTCTTAAAGTGTAATTTTCGACTTTTTATTCAGAAAAACTGTCGTAATTCCGTAACAAGGGATCGTATCGACTGATAATGATATTATTCGATTCAGCATGAAAATGTACATAAAACGATACCGCTCTCAACCTAGCTAAAAAAAAGTTGAGTCTTTTCAAAATTGCCACCCCGTTTGCCCTCCCTGCCCTCCCCCCCAAAAAAAGCTAAAATAACTTTTTTTTTATGAGATTCGTCGGATCTTCATTTCTAGTGGCACAACGAAGTTCTTACCAAATTTCCGTAAATGCCAACCAGTTGTCGTCTGTTACTCAATTTTTAGGTACTAAACTCTATCAAATATTTTACTTAAAGGATTTTATCGCAATTAAAAGAGATGACGTATGAACCCATCTTTAATATTTCGACACCCGTTTTCAAAGAAAAATTGTAGCGATTTTTCTTAGAATTAACTATTGCATGAGGATTACGCATAAATTGACATTTTCTAAATTTTTGGCGATGAATGTATTTTAAAGACAATGCATAGTTACAAAATTCTCAAGGAAGGCCTCTTTAAAACGTATTCTCAAAGAATTATGAAGAAAAAAAAAATATACTGAAGAATCTATATAGGTGTACAATAAAAGACCAATCTTACTATCAAATCAAACTTGAATCAAAATCAATTCAAATTTACATCAATCAAACTTAGCATCTGAATGTCGATAGATTTCTAAGAATATTATTTGAAATTTCACTTTTATCGCTAAAGCCAATACACTGTACAAGTTGGCGCGATTTACCGGGAAAAAAATGTGAAACTCTTGTTAATGTAATGATCTTGATACTGCTTTTTTAACGAAGGGATTTTGCTATTTCTTTGACTTAAAATGTAACATAAGTTTAAATAATATACTCCTGTAATACATAAGTTTAAATAATAAAAGCAAGTTACATGCATCAGTTATTTAATTTTATTGTAGTAATTTCTTTTGAATATCATTTTGCAAGCTGCAAGAATGGTTCTAGGAAAATTCGTCCACAACAAAACGTCCGCGAAAAAAAAACTTCCCAGCAAATTGCTTCAGGGCCCCCCTGAAAATTCACCAATCGTACTTTAAATTTCAATTTTTCATTGATTATTTAAAATATTTTACATAATGTCAATTCATTCAAATTGAAAATTTTCAATTATTTATGATTAGAAATAAATTTAATCTTTAATATTTCAATAATTAAAATATTTAAATTATTTAAACCAAGTTTTGAAATCTCATTGTTTACTTGCATGTAAAATTAATATTTGCCTACCTGTCTATCTGTATATTATATATTTTGATATAAAAAAATATTTACGTTTAAAGGAAAAAAAATAAATAAAAGGCAACAAAAGGGATAAATAATGCTGAGAAATAGTAACGACTATTTCCTTAGATAAATATTTTCCCTGTACTCTACTTTAATTCTTATTACAGGAAAGTTTGGGGAATATTTTTACCAATTTTTATTAATCTCTACTGAGAAAGGAACCTATGACCTATTTAGCATTTGTTGTATCGGGCTTCTAACGTTGCTACAAGGTATAGCTCGATTTCAAAGTGTTTTGTGTTTTGTTAAGTGTTTAGTTGAGCTTTGTCAAGTAAGGGTAAACATGTTCTACTCGATAGGAGGGGGGTGGGTGGGGAGGTACTCCTATGTTAAACAGAAGTATGAGGAGACAAAAAGGAAATCTGGAAAGGCCTCAAGTGGTAAGTTAATGGTACTTTATCTTAGTCAACTAACCTGCTCTGATATTCGTTGCTAAGGGTAAAGTTGTCGAGTTTTATGAGAATTTAATTTGCTCTCCCTACTTCGGAGACCATAAAAGACTACATAGGCCTACTGTATGCTCAACAAGCTCTTAAACTATTTTGAGAGTACTTGGAACGGACAGTTCCTACGAGCAAATTGAAGAAGAGCACCTCGCTATCATGTGGAAATGTAAAACTGCTTTGAAGTGACCAAAATAAATATTCCAAGGACCATTAATGAAATAACAGGGTGGCATCAGTCTATATCTTTGCTGCTTTCAGGTGATCATCCTACCGTTTGGAAATTTATTGACTTTCTAAAATTTGGCCCTGGAAAAAAAGGAAGTCAGGATTGAATAGCACATTACCGGCTTCATCTGCAAGAAAACATTACAAATCGCGACGTAAGAATATTTTGACTGTCATTAACGATTTTGGAAATAGTGACTTGCTGGATTCTTTGCGGGGTATAGCCGATAATCTTAATTTAACCGTTAGTTGGTTCTATTCCATTTCAGCGGCATTAGGTAAAAACTTTCATGTATGTGTGCAGTAATTCCTTAATATTCGCGAGGGTTACGTTCCAGGAAAATTTCGCGAGTCTATCGTTCTGCACTAAAAAGAAGTTACGTTCTATGAAATTTTAATTAGTGTGACACAGCATTAAATAATAATAATAATAATAATAATAATAATAATAATAAATTTATTAATAATACATTATGCTTAACATATATCTGGAAGTTAAATGTACGGACATATTCATAAATATGAAATTTATTTATGAAAGATAATTTAAACTAACTGATTAGAGAAATAATTACTACTAAAAAAGCATATGTTTTGTATAAAGTAATTTCGACTCTCTCTATTCGCAAAGAGATGATAATGTATTAGTGGGTCAGTATGCGATACGAAATTAAAATACGATATTTAAATTCAGCTAAATGCTTCAGAAATGCTTTCATTTATTTTCCTTCCAAGAGTAGTCACAGCTCCATCTCTACCAAACCCTGGACATGTTAAGTTAATAGATTAAAGATGTCGTTTAAAATGGGAGGATTGAACTTTGTGCCGCTATATTAAAATAAATTAACAACGTAAAAAATAGCACAAATAAAATACAAATAAAGTAGCAAACAGCTGTTTCGAAGCCTCTAAAGCTCCATCACCAGTGCCAAAGTTAAAAAGATTAAAAACAGATTTAAAAGTTTAGGCCATATAAGCATGCTAGCGTCTCCCGCTCGCGTTCAAGATGGAATGGCGATGAGTGTTTGAAAACAACAGCGGAGTTAGGAGTCTCATTTGACGATAAGTCCCAAGTAACATTAAATGCTCTGCTATTGCTAAACACTGCTGGTCTAACAATCACAGTTTTAATCTTTCAGAAGGTTCAATAATTCAGAAGTGCTCATCGATTTACCATCTTGATTTTTGGGAAGCTTATCATCACAGTGAGGTAGTTACAAGATATCTTGCGAGTATGATAGAATGTACATACATAGGTCAAACTAAGTGACCACTTAAGGTCTGCTTGGGGGAACATAAAAATTATGTTAAAAGTTGTAATATTAAACGCTGTGCTATTGCTAACCATTGCTGGTCTAACAATCACAGTTTTAATTTTTCAGAAGGCTCAATAATTCAGAAGTGCTCATCGATTTACGACCTTGATTATCGGGAAGCTTATCATCACAGTGGGGTATTTACAAGATATCTTGCGAGTGAGATAGAATGTACTTGTACATAGGTCATTTAAAAAGTAATAAGTGTTTTAAATCAAGAACTAAAGGAGCTGCGTGAAATACAGTCATCAAATTTGAGGACGTCCTTAAACTTCGAGGATATTTGGTCACCTCAGTTATACGATTGGTAATAATTCAACGATGTCTTGGAAGTGAAATGGTAGCAATTTTCTCCAACAATCTGTAAGTGCCTCTTGCAAAGCATGTACCGAGTATCGTCGGAAAGCAAAAGTGCATGTACACTATGGCGTTATCGTCCTGGACGTTGGCGTTTCTGGTAGAGATTAGTTCTGGCTCTTTTTTTGGAGCCCAAGTCTGGAAAGTTTTGTGTCCTCAGAACCGAGTCCGATATCTAAAGTACGGAGTAGAAAACAGTTAAATCATAAGGCCCAACCAATCAGCGGCAGTGTAAACAACCAGTGACCAACCTGATTGGTTGGGTCCCATAATTTAATGCCAGCAACACCAACGTCTAGGACGATAACGACATAACGTAAATGTACCTTAAGAGCTGAAGTGCAACATTCCAACATGTTCCATAAATTATCAACAGGGTTGATACCTGGCGATCTGGAAGGTTTCTTAAGTGGGCGAGTGTTTAAGACTTACTAGATTGCAACAAATATTTTGCTAAACGCCAGAGATACGAAGGTGCATTGATAAGAAGGCATCTGTAATTGAAGATAAACATGCTACAATGAAGTACTATTTTATTACTGAAATGAGTTGAAAGAGAAAAAAATAGTACCTCAACCAAAAAAAAGAAAAAAATATGTAACACCATATATTTCGTAACGGAATTTCGAAAAGAAATGAAAATCAAAATTAATCTTCCAAATTAATCCTAATTTACACATGTACATCACAAACCGTGTAAATTACATACATATGTATAAAAAGTTGCGGAGTAAATTACACTAAAGAGATTAAAAAGAATAATAATAAAAAATATATATATAAGGGAAACGGTTTCATGTTTTAACAGCCCACTGTCCTTTTAAAGTCACTGGAATGAATACATTTATTTATTTATTTAATTTTTTGCTTTCTATCGCCTCATATTAAAAAATGAACCTTCTATTCACTTGTATATCTGAAGTCGTGATAAAAGCAACATGGTCTCTTTGACTAAATCTAACAGGTGTAAACACTTGTGTTACGTTTCACATAACAGCTTATCTAAACATTGGATAACATCCAATGGCCTTTACCATGAGCAACTGCAACAGCAACACCAGCAAAAGCAACAGGACGATTCTCTTTTATTATCCTTGTTAACACCATCTTTCTGTGTATTGCTGCCTGTACCACCTGTATTGTTGTTATTGTGCGCCACCGGTGTCGAGTTGGAGCTGCTGGTGTCTTCCTTCTTGCTGCTCTTGGATGTGGATGGGCCTGGTCTGGTGCCTCCATCTCCATCAGCAATGGCCACTTGGCGTTTTTGTTGGTGGCCGCCTGCTGCTGCTGCTGATTTCTCTTGTTTGTTGGCTGCCGAGGGATCACTGCTGCTGCTGCTGCCACCCTTCGGTGGACTGGACATCTAAAACGAGAAGAAAAAATAATAATGACATTTTGCTGTGCACCATTACCAGAAAAAAATAGCAGATTTGAATATGAATGCATTACACGAATTCAGGGTACACAATGGAATGCTAGATAGCTCAGTTCTAGCAATATACTTAAAAAAAAAAATCAGGTATGATAAATCCACTTCTACATATTTCTCAGTTACTTAACCTAATTGTCATTCGTCACCAATCGATGTATTTCTGTTCCTGTTTAGGAAAACGCTCGAATATTGCATGGGGTTGTATCAGGGTCGAACTCGTAAAACACAATTTTAAAGATTCACCAGTTTAAACATACGCTCTATCATTAAAGTCAGTTTGTCAATCCGGATATTACAGCAAATTTCAGAGTATTAGCTTCAAAATGAACTCTTTTAAGAGATTGCACCAGTTATTACAGTCCGGTCTACTATGTTATCTCTATCTCTATAAAAGAGTAAGTGTCTGTCTGCCTGCCCGCGGATTTCTCCATAATTATACCACCTAGGACTCAGAAATTTTTGTCATGTGTAGATGTTATCACCGGACAGTATACCTCACGGTCGGATTTTTAAATTTTAATCTAGATTTAAAAAAAAAAAATTAAAACGTGTATATGGAATTTTGGGTTCGAGGCTATTTCAAGCTCTCCCATGAAATAGCCTCGGCAACACCATCCGTGGCAACGAAGCAGCCAGCCAATGAGAGCAGGTGCAGCATCCAGGATCTAGCCACAGATTAAAGATATTCCATTACTCTATGGATCTAGCTACCAGCGACGATTTATTTACTTTCTGTTCAGTGAAGTGTAAGATGAAATTGGCCTAAACCCAGTGACAGAACTATCTTCGTGTGTCTGCAACGCTAATAATATTTCAAAAATAGTTTGAAATATGCAATATATATCATATTAAGTTCCCGATAGTTAGTTTTGTCACTGGGGTTTAGGCCTATTTCATCTTACACTTCACTGAACAGAAAGTATATCTTCATGTATCTGCAACGCTTATAATATTTAAAAAAACTATTCTTGACTGTATTTTTAGTTAGTTTGTTTCATTTTTTAACATTATTAGTATGAAAATATTCAGTAAATAATTTGTGCAACGCTTATAATATTTTAAAAAACTGTTTTTGACTGTATTTTTAGTTAGTTTGTTTCATTTTTTAGCATTTTTAGTATGAAAATATTCAGTAAATAATTTGAGTTCTTGGGCGGTTAGGAATCCACTGTGATTTTTTTTTTACCTCATACTTACAAATTAAATATTTTTGATGGAAACAAACAATTTACATTAAATTTTTGAGTAATTTATTGTTTACAATTTTTTTCCTGTAATTGTTTTGGACTACATTTTTAGTTCCCGAGATGGATGAATTCATAACATGCGATAAATTGTTAAGATGTATGTTCTCATTAAGATTTGTTATTGAACTCCATTTAAGAACCATTTTTAACTCCATTTAAGAAGTTTCATTTAAGAACTTTTTTAGTCGCCCAAGAAAAATATTCTTAATGAAACAGATTTTCTGAGCTGTTTCTATATATTCATGATTTTTTTGTTGGGGCGTTTTTGAGTGATGTTTATGATTTAAGAACTTTCTTAGTCGTCCAAGAATCTAATGTTTTTCTTGAACTTTACTTTGAATAAAATGAAAACATTCAGTAAATAATTATTAAATCTTAATCACCTGAGAACGGATTTTTTTTTTTCCAAATTTGTTTCTTTTGTCACTTTATAGAATGCATACTTTGCGACGATCGGCCAGTAGCATCCAACCACCACCACCATCCATAAATATCATATAATACAATTCTAATACCGTGCAAGCGCCCCCCCTGGTTATTTTACGATTTTCCGTCGCATTTAGGGGGGCGGATTAACGAGATTTGACGGTAATTATTAAATTGTTTTGATGAACTGATTATAAATTCCCAGTCCGTGAAATATTTATGATGTGCATTTTGTGACATGAGTTTCATAAGAATCACTCACATATAGGACAAAATTAGCACTCACCAATCTGCAAGTAATACTAAAAATTTGTCGATTGACTGTTTTGCCACCACTGGCCATCTTAATAGTCACACTCGCCAATTGTGATGATTGATTGAAAAAAGATTTTTTACCCCTGCTGTCGTTTGATTATTTTCAAAACCATTTGGTACATTTCACAATTACCCCCCCCCCCCCAAATCATTTGACAAATTGTGATTTTTTTTTAAAGCTATTTGCCGATATTTGCATCCCCCCCCCCCCCCCCGAGACCATTTGATGATTTTTGAGATTTTTTTCAACTATTGATTGATCAATTTTGTGATTTTCCGTTTTCTCACATTATGAGTTTCATCAGAAAGTAAAACAATAAATAAATATGAATGATTTGCGGAGCTGTTTCAAAATAATTATAAAGAATAAGTCTTTAAAAATGTAAAATCAATGTTATTTCTGGCCGAGTTTTTTTTTTAAATAATTATAAACCATTTTAATTTGTAAGCATGTTGTAAAAAAATCACCATTTGTGACAAATTTTGTGTTTTATAAGAATCGCCCAAGAACGTACATGCAAATTTATGTTGTCATCGCACTCTTTATAATTATTTTTGTTGAGGGTTTTTGGGCGATGTGATTGAATTTTTGATAGAAACAGCTCCGCAAATCATTCATATTTACTTAATGTTTTAACTTGCTGATAAAACTCATAATATGTGAGAAAACAGAGATTTTTTTTTTTAACTTCATATTTACAAATTAAATTGTGGAAGACAGAATAGGTTTGTTTGTGTAGAGGTTTGTGTGTGTGCTGTTTTTAATAAAGACAGTTGCATTTTTCCCGTGACCCTTTCACGAAAGTTTTTCCTGTGAACCTTTCACAAAATCTGCATTTTTTCCACAATCCTTTGACGAATTTCGTATTTTTTCTGCGATCCTTCGATGAAATTCAAGTTTTTCCTGCAATCATTTAACGACATTTGCTTTTTTTGTGATCCTTTAACGAAATTCGTGTTTTTCCACATACTTATGTCGAGATTCATGTTTTTTCAGTGATCCTACGACGTAATTCGTGTTTTTTTTTTCTCAGCGATCCTTTGACGAAATTCACATTTTTCCTGTGATCCTTTGGCAAAATTTGCGTTTTCTCCGCAATCCTTTGATGAAATTCGCATTTTCCGTGATCCTTTGATGAAATTTGCTTTTTTAATGATCGTTTGACAATATTCGTGTTTTCTCTGCTGCCTTTTGACGAGATTCATGTTTTTTTTAGCGATCCTTTTACGAAATTCATGTTTTTTCAGCGATTCTTTGATAAAATTCGTGTTTTTCTTGCGAACCTTTGACGAAATTTGCGTTTGTCAGCGATTCTTTGATAAAATATGCTTTTTCCTATTATGATAGGGAAAAGCGGATTAGGATAGGTAGATAGGGAAACCCCATTATCAGATCGGGACATTAGATGTAATTAAGAAACATTTGTATATTTGTAATAATTAGCGAAAATGGCGAGATAAAGGGGGTGGGGTGGGAACGACTTTTTATTAAATATCACATTTATTCTACATCAACTTCCTCTCACCACCAGGGGGTGCTTTGCTATCTCTGTTTCTATGGGCTGGATCACAACGGGGTATGGCTCTTTCCACCCGACATCAATAGAGCTTACTGATTTTAGTTTGGATTTTCACCACAGGGGGACGCTTTCGTATCTTTGGTTCTATGGGCTGGATCATGACGGGGTATGCCTCATTCGACTCGACATCGATAACCTTAATGAATTCAGTTATGTTCGTATAGAACATATTGTGCTCCCTGGCGGTGGAAGGTGTAACTAAAGGATTTTGCAGCTAACTCGGGTTCTATGGGTCACATCACGACACGGTTTGGCTCATTCGACACAACATCAATAGAGCTTACCTATTTTAGTTCTGAATTTCACCACCAAGGGGTGCTTTCCTATCTCTGTTTCTATGGGCTGGATCACAATGGGGTATGGCTCTTTCCACTTGACATCGATAGAGCTGACTGATTTTAGTTCGGATTTTCACCACAAGGGGTGCTTTCCTATATCTGGTTCTATAGGCTGGATCACGACGGGGTATGGCTCATTCGACGCTACATAGATAGAGCTTTTCGATTTGCACCACCAGGGGTGCTTTTCTATCTCTGGTTCTATGGGCTGGATCATGAAGGGGTATGGCTCTTTCGACTCGACTTACAGTAATATATGGGAGTGTGTATGGCACGCCCAGTGTTTGCTGTCTAAGGTAGTGGGGCCCCCAACATTAGATTTGTTTAATAATAAAAAAATGTTCAACACTGATTTCAGGTACATTTAAGGTTGTGTTGGCACGGGCAACGCCGGGCGGGTAAGCTAGTATTATACTATATTACGTTTTTTTTTTTTTTTTTTTTTTTTTATCGCTCTTTGTCGACCCCTAATATTCACAACGCCTCGTATTATTTAATAACTTGCTTTAGAATCTTAAAACAATATTGCAAGTGAAGTTTTGAAAATTTATTTATACAAAGTGTTTGTTCACAATAGTAATCATGAACTGTAAAATTCACCACTTCAAAAACTATAATAAATATAGCGATGAACTAAGTGACATTTTATAAGGTAGTTCATAACATTTTGTATATGATATTGCTCGAAAAACTACATTCAAATACGTTTTGTTGCTGTTGAGAATTTTATTTTATGAGGGAGAGTCATTAAGTAAGTCACAAAAGATAATTAAATAATAACTTACAATGATATTCACTTCAAAACTATTTTTATTTCTCAACATATTCTCCACCAATATTTATGCACTTATATGACCGTTTTATCAGTGCCCCAACACCAGCTTCATAACATTCTTTGGGCTGCTGTCTCAGCCACATTAGGATTTGAAGTTGAACAGAGGAGACAATTCAAAAGTTTGGTTGGTAACTTCTTCAACATCCACCATACAGCTTCGACTTAGCCCCAAGCGATTTTCATCTGTTTAGTCCACTAAAAAAACATCTTGGAAGCAAGAAGATGTTCACAGATGATAAAAAGGTTCAACTTGAAATCCTAATGTGGATGAGACAGCAACCCACAGAATGGTATGCAGCTGTTGTTGGGGCACTGATAAAACGGTCATATCATTGCATAAATATTGGTGGAGAATATGTTGAGAAATAAAAATAGTTTTGAAGTTAATATCATTGTAGGTTATTATTTAATTATTTTTTGTGACTTACTTAATGACTTTCCCTCGTAAAATAAAATTCTCAACAGCCACAAAACGTATTTGAATGTAGTTTTTCGAGTACAATTCTAGTACATCAGGAAAGGTTTTAAGCTAAAACGATTCATTTAGTATAGAGCATAGTAATGCATACTATGTACAGGTAGATGTTTGTATTATAGTTATGTTAAATATGTTAAAAAATATATATTATAAAAAATGTTAAATTATGTTTTACCATTAATATTTACAATAGAAGACACAGTAGGCTTAAAATTTCATTTTAGTTGGGAAATAGTGGTTTTTTTTTTGGTTCATCATTAGGATTGTCTTCTTTAACAAAGAAATCAATTTTAGACTGAACTGTTTGTTAATTCTTTATAGCATAAATTTCTTTTCAGCAAGCTATAGCATCTTGTATATGTCCATCAGAACAAGAGCAATTAAAATACCTTTTTTTTTTTTGAAAAACACTAACACATTTTTTTTTTTAAATAAAATTTTTTTCAGACGCTTTTTAAACTGTTATTACATAAATGAACTGTTTATTTATAAATTACCTACCATTTTGGAAGAAAGGAGGCCTAAAAATCCTGCTCTCTTATAAATGAGTATTTCTCATTAAAAAAAATGTTTTTTGTATAACACTTTATCCAAGCGAATTTCTCCAGAAATCAAAATGACAGGCTGAAAGAAATTGCTTGCCATTTTTCTTGCTTTTGATTTTCCATCTGTTGGCAGCACAATTCTGAATTTATTTATTTACCGTATTGAAAATAAATGAAGTTCTCCTTTTCTTCATTGCGTTCTCTTCAATATTTTATCTAGGAGAAATCATCCTTTTTCATATGGATGGAATATTGATAGCTGTACCTTATAGTTGGATGATTATTTTATATGGCACACAGTATGTTTTGGTGCTCGTCCAAGTATAATGCCCCCCCCCCCCCCCCCCTTATAATCATTATATTCTGGTCCATAAACGGGACTTTACAACAGCATATGAAAATGACAGTTTGAAAAATATGTATTAAAAGTTTTCAGCAAATAAAGTACTTATTCAAAATACATGGAAATGCTCTGGCTTCTTGTCTTGAGCCCAGAGTGAAGTGAAAGAAGTAAGCAGGAAATTTGCTTCTATATGTAATAATATTAATGTTAATGATAATGATAATGACTGTAGAAGGAAAAAAAAACAGAATAAGGAAAACCGGTACCTTTTAAACTTTTTTTTTTTTTACTTTTTATGTATATTATTAGAAGTTATTAATAGATAAACTCATTTTAACTGGCAAAAAAAATAAAAATAATTTTTTTGGTTAAAAAAAAAAATCAACGATTTTAAATATTTTCTTCTCCTTCAATTTAAAACTATGAGAACTGTTTTTATTATGTTTAGAAGAGTTTACGCTATACTTCAAGAATCGATTTTGCAATTAATTAATTAGTTTTTGAGAAAAAAAAATACATATAACGCAAATATCTATAGGAAAAAAAAAAAACATGGATTCTGTTATATTTCATTTTTTTCTTCTCATTATATTGCAAAATACATCCCTAATTTTATTAAATAGTTCATACTGAATATATATATATATAAAAAAAATCAAGACATTTGAAAAATAATTGTTGAAGTTTTAGCGTTTTAAATACAGCACATTTTCCAAAAAGAGCAAACTGCGAAAAATCAATTTAAAGGTTTTATACTTAAAAAGAATTATTAAAAACTGATTTTTCTTAATACTAACTGAATATCTTTGCTGCTTATATACTTCTATGTCACCGATGTTACAGTTGTATTTATGAACATTTTGTGGTGTGAACATTTTGTGGGCGTGGCATCTAGAGAGCTGAAAAAGTAACAAAAAAAAATGCTTTTATACTACACTTATAATTGTCAGATTGTTTCAAAACTTCGCTCAAATATATACTAGAGTCTCCAAAGTTTATACTTAGCAAAAAATTAAAAAACAAATCGATATTTCTGTGATTTTTGACGATTCGAAGGTACCAAGTCCCCTTAAAAGCAAATTTAGATTATCGGAGATAGATAATTAGGATGTACTCTTTGGTGAAATTTAATTTACAGTGTGAAGACTGAAACATTTCTAAGGTATGCTTCGAAGCATTATTATACATGAAAGTAAACAAGGAAAGAAAAAAGACATTTTTGGAGAAATATAATTGACACGTGTACTCGTATAAACTTAATGAAATAAATCACTGAAAAGAGTTTGCATGTTTCATATGCCAATATAGATGTATATTTCATGTTGCGCGTAATAATGTAAATAATAAAGTTAAACAATTGGCAATTCTACATATGCTCATGAACAAATATTTGCCTTTAAAAATTATCTCAAGATATTTTTTTACTTTTTACTAGGCTGTTTTGTGTAGAATATGTAATAACCTTCAAAATTCCATCATGTAAAACTAAAAACTTGTATTTTGGAAAGCTATTATCCACAGAAAATTAAACCAAGAAAATATTAATCTCTGCAAAATTGTAAGTAAAGTGAAAAAATATGCTGATTAGTTTTGATTCTTGTTATTAGTATACTAATTTTATTTTTTGGTTTTAATGTAATATATATTGCATACAACGGAAGAAACAAATGCGATATTATATTGCGAATTTCTTAATATTTTCAACACTGTCAAATATAAAATTCAAATATTGTTTCAAAAATATGGCATAAAAGAAATTTCGTATCAGACTTTTGAGACTCAATCTAAATTGCTTTATCTCATCGACAGACGCTGTCAAATCTTACAAAAATGAATGGGACTCCCTTCTGAATAAAATAATTTAAAAATATGCTAAGTGAAACCCCGCCCAGTACGACCATTGAAAAAAAAGACATTTTCTCCCATTTGTTTTCCATTATAAGCTTTGGAATATAAGCGTCATATGCTTATTATATGCTTTCGTTATAAGTGTCATGTGCTTGGAACGAAAATGGTGAGGAAAAAAAAAAAATCACAATTTATACATTAGATTCAAAGACACGAAAAAATTTGTTTAATTAAATTACAAGAAATTTTCAGAATTAGAGTCTGCGTCAAAGATCAGCGGCAAACATAAGGCGGTTCCCAAATTCCCTGCTCAACAACGCGAAACTTTCTGACACATTTTTTAAACGTAAAGGCATTAAATCGGCAGGTCTGACTATTGAAGCGATTTGGAATCAAATGGAGTTTTCCATTTTTTGATAAATAAATTACTTTTAGAGTTATAAGCAATGGTTGCCACGCGACAAAAGGTTTTTCTCCTTTCCCGCTCTGTTGCTCCCGGAAAGCCGGTTTAAAACACCCTTTGACAGTATTTTCTTAAAAATCTCCTGCCTTTATAAAAAAAATGGAAAACACCATTGGATTGCATAGTTTATGAACAAGAACACTAGTCAATTTCTTTTGTTTCGGAACAAAACTGATTTCGGAAATGTGTCCTTTGGATTTGAGAACAAACCTAAACGACAAGATTTTGACAGAAATGTGGTTTAAAATGAATGCTGTTCCATATAACACTCTAAAAAGTAAGAAGCTAAAAGCACAAAGTAAACAACGTAGCAACAAAAACAACAACTAAAAACAACGTGAGTAAAATTGAATCGATTAATTCAAAAATTACATAGGTCCATATTTTTTTTTTCAAAATACACCTTTTCGTTGCAAATATGCTCTTGAAGGTAGGCTCAAATGTGTGGACAATAAATACGTATGTATACACAAAAAACCAACGTTTAAACACACAATACCCAAATGAAGCACCATGA
Organism: Maratus michaelseni; assembly: GCA_963931845.1. Lineage (NCBI taxonomy): Eukaryota > Metazoa > Arthropoda > Arachnida > Araneae > Salticidae > Maratus > Maratus michaelseni. The sequence continues at coordinate 157,134,575 of OZ007594.1, read as the reverse complement.
AACCGAACATATGTATGCTTCGTGAGTAACTTGGACTCACATCATCAGTGTCAATAAAAACCAAAACGACATCCCCCCCAAAACATGAAACTGAAAGTCGAAAACCCAAATGATAGCAAACAACACACCGAAAAACCATCATGCACCAGCAACCAATGAGATTAAGCCGTAAGTGATGCGTGCATCATTTCCGGGACATAAAGTGGGGTAGGTTACTTTGTGTTACTTTTTACAACATTTCACAGATAAGTAGAAAACATATATAAGGTGTGTAGACAGGCCACCCCTGACTGAAATGCAGGCATTACAGCTTTACAAGCTTACTGTCCTCCTTCCATTCTGCCAGATACACGCCATTTCTCGCAATTTGTCAAATGCCTTCTCAAAGACATGTTCCACCTCCAACACGCGAAAGTTCCATCGAATTTGCTTATTTCTGTGCGTAGCGAAGGTGAATACCATTGTAAAACATGATAAAGTTGACCCTGAGATACCAATCAAATGCTTTTCATTTGACTTCACTTAATAGAATTATCCTAAAGTACCTTTTAATACTAGATTAATTTTGACACAATTATTCAAAATTGATAAAGAAATCATAAATATTGTAAATTCTCAGCTGGGCGAAAAAGTCCAGGCCTGTTTTCGAACCAAGGATCTCTTGACTGAAGCAAGGGTCCAGTAAGGTTAACTGGGTGAATTAGATCCGCCAGATTTGTCCGGGATTGCTCAGTTGGTAAGAACATTGGCAGCTTCAGTCGAGAGATCTCTTGTTCGAAAATTGGACCGGACTTTTTCGCCCAGTTGAGAAAATTACAACTTATACCTTTTTATAGTTGTTTCTTTAATGTTTTCTACAACCTACAACACTCTAAACAAGAGAGAAAAATCATGCGTCAAGCATAGATTATGAAACACTTTCCAACATAGCCAGAAAACTGTAACGCAACTTCACCGTTAAATAAGTTGAAAGAAGATATGTAAGTAAACAGTTTAGAAAACACATAACACATTGAAAAATACAGTTTTCGAAATTACCTTCTAGTGTCAAAAAAGTAGTCGAATTATTTTGTGCTGCCCTGTATATGATCAATAGATGTGGATATATAGTATGATAAAATTTAGTTCAGTTAGAATATTCACATTTAGCAATTTTCGCCAATCGATGGAAATGCACTCGAAATCTTTTGTACAACCCTGTATATTATCTGAAGACTTTTGTACACACTACCTATTAAGCTAAAAAGCAACTTAAAACTCACTTGCAGCAATTACCAAACGTAAACGACAATGTATCTTTTTTCTTTTCGTAGCCCTGTATGTGAATTTATTTATATTCCACAAACTTCTATTAGCCTACTAAATATCAGCAAGAAAATGCGTAAACACAATTAAAAACTACCCTTAAGCAATTCACTCCCATAGTCTGTAGTACTTACGAATTTCCTTGTGTAGCCCTGCATATGGTCAACTGTATATGTATGTGTTTATAAACACACACGTACTATGAAAAAAAAAAGTTAAAAATGCAAACCAAAGTTGAAAACGCACTTATCACACATAGACTTTCAATATTGCACATGTATTGTAACCAATATCTTTTGTGTGTCCCTGTAAATAAACGCAATGCACACAAGAGAGCAATTTATAGTGCACCTCAGTAATGCATATAATTTTCATTATGTTTGAAATAGTGAAATATTACTAAATTACACTGCAGACGATTTTTCCCCATATAACGATGTGTACAGAATTCTTTTGCTTGACCCTGTAAATGAATAATAAATGCTTTGCATCCCATATTCTACAAAAAGTATGTTTTAATGCGCTTCATAATTATATATCAATTTCATTAGGTTTTAAATGACGTAGCGTCATCAAAATGCGCTTGAACCAATTATTCCCCATTGACTATAATGTAACGGAATACTGTCCCTGTAAAAAAAAACTATAAGTGCTACACACTTCTGTTGAAATAGGGAACATGCTATAGTAAGCGACAATAACATACAAAACGCTCAGGACAATCGAAGCATATTTACGGGAGTTAGAGCACGGACAGACGGACAGACGGCAGACAAACTGAAGTCATAAATACTTTTCAACTAGGTTGGAAAGTGTTAAAAAAGACAGATGTTTCTTAATTTACGAAACTAATAATACCCAGAGCCCGATTAAGGTCGTCTGGGGCCCAAGGCCCAGCAACTTTTTGGGGCCCCCTCAAGTTAAAATAGTGGCTAGAATTTTTTTTCGAGGATTATTATTAGATTTTATGATGCAGTTGACAAGTGAAAAAAAATCTTTTTGTTCTGTTTTTGAGAAAATAATTGCAGAAAATTTTTTCTAAATCATTTTACCCATTTTGGGGCCCCCATCAGCAGTGGGCCCAAGGCCGTGGCCTAGTTGACCTGTGCGTTAATCAGGCCCTGATAATACCTATTACTATAAACGAAAATGTACAATAACCTCATCCGAGTTAGCCATGATTCCAAAAAGCGTTCTTTATCATTACAAATATCAGAAAACAATACATTTTTGAGATTTAAAGAATCATTTATAAAAACAAAGTTCATTTTGCAGCCACGGATTTTGAAACGTTTCCAAGTAGTTTATATTAGTGTATTAGTCAGATTTCTCAAACCGGAGTATATGTTTTCAGAATACTATCTAGTTTCAATTCAACATTTTCAGCTGCGTAATTGATTTTATACATGCAAGAGTAACAAAATTATATTAATTTTAATGTTCATGTTAATGCTTCTAACTTATCATGTTTATCTGTAAAACATGTTTATTGAACATGGAAATGTTTACTTGACAATGGATAGCATCCGAAGCACCGATATTCTGGTTTTAGAAAACTGAGTAATACGCTATAAAAATTTCTCGGAAACGTTTCCGAAAATCAGTGGCAGCAAAAGAAACTTTGTTCTTTTAAATATTTCTTTAAATCTAGAAAACATATTGGTTTCAGAGGTTTCTAAAGATAAAGAACGCTTTTCTGAATCGTAGATAACTCGGAAGAAGTTATTGTATATTTTCGTTTGGGGTTATATTATATTTTCCTAGATTAAGAAACATTTGTCTTTTTTAACAGTGAAGTGTATTTCACCAGATGTATATGAATGCGTGTGCAAGTGCATGGATGTGTCTTCACTCAAGTATTACTGTACATATTGCATACAAAGGTTTCCAGATGTTTTCTCCATCTACCCTATTAAAATTCGTGCGCGTATCTATGTAACCTCAAAAACTCGGAAACCACAGGGCGCAGGGCTACGAAATTTGGCACACGGTTGCTGGTAGGGGGTCCATGAACTATTGGGGCAAAAAAATCGAAAATTTTAAATAGATTTTTTTTTTAATTTTATGTTTTTGGCGAACTTTTGCATTTTTTTTATGTTCAACCCAATCGCGCGGAGTTCTAACTAGTTCTAAATGTTTACTGCAATGTGAGATATATATATAATATATATTACGTACGCTACGCTGCAATACTAAGAAGCTGTAGCGGGTATTACGTTAATTCTTTTACCTCTCATGCAAATAATTAGAGTATTTAATTGCGCTTAATTATTACCTTTTTTAAAAAATAAAGAAAAACTTTTTATTCTATTTATTCCCTTATTCCAAAGATATCGTTTTATCGTCTGCTGCCATAGCAACATGATAAATTAAATTTCATAAAAAAAAAAAAAAAAAAAAGAAAAAAAAAAAGAAATTTTGCACAGTAGTAGAAAAATATTTTTCTACATATTACATAGATACATTTGGTTGTGCTGATTTTTATTTTTAATTTTGGTTTTAGAATTAAATTCATGAACTCCCGTCCGTAGAACGGGTTAAACAGCTAGTATAATCAGTATCAGCTGTGGAGTAATATCATAACAAAAGTACCGAAAATGGGATCGAAATGCGATTCTTTAGTCTTATTTTAATAGGTAAACATTTTATTATCTTCTTGAGTTTTTCCCATCAATCAATTTAATCATCGTAAATCAGATAATTAATAAATTAAGACATTCCCGAGAATCTAAATTCTGAAACAAGTGTGCTAAAATCAAAATTTTGCACTTGAAAACAAGACGAAATTTTAATCTTTTAAAGTGAAAAATACTTAAACTATTGAATAAAAGCAAAAGAAAAAAAAAAAAAAAAAAAAAAAAAAAAAAAAACATGTCTGTGTGTATGTTATCATATGAACGGTATAAAGATCAAATAACATTCACAGAGATTCAGTATTCAAGAAAATTTGAGGCGGAAGCCGGCAAGAGCAGTTTTTCATGATGCCATAGAGAATAAAATATTCGATCATAGTAGTGTTATTTTATGGAGAACAAATAGGTTTACATAAAATATGTTCTAGCATGAATCGCATTTGTATATATATATATATATATATATATAAAGTCTAGGACGTAACCCTATTTCTTTTTTATTGCATATAACTAGTGACGTAGAAATTCAAAAGTTATGGTAAGGGATTAAATAAACATTTTCAAATAAATCAAACAATTAGGATTATCAGAAATTAATAAAATATTATGAGAACAGTTAATAGTTCAAAATAGTTATTGATGCTATTATCACGAAATAAATATTTTAATTATTTTAGATACTAGAAGGGGATTTGAAATGCTGAATTCTAGAGAGTTACCGTTATGAAAGTAATGAGACAACGGGGGGGGGGGGGGATAAAAAGTATTTGATGCAATAAAAAGCTCACAGAAAATAATAACGTTTGTGTTTTAGTCATTTTTTGTTTTATAAATATACTTGTAATTATAAATCTCAATTAAAAAATTTTATCTCAAATAATTAAAAATTAATAATCTTAATTAAAATTTTTAATGCCGTACATTAATTATAATGTTAACATATTTCAATTTTAATTTTTTTTTTATTTTTAAGCCATTATTAAACGTTTCTCATCATTTAAAGATTTTTTTTTTTAAATGGATCCATTATTGACTAGTAAAAATTCCAAAGTCGTTATAAAATAACTTATTTTATTAATTATAAATTAATTCAAAGTGCAGGCATGCGTATTACAAATTTAAAATTCTTTAATACACAAAAAAATATGTTGTAATCTAATTCTTATGCTAAATTTTAATTATGCTTCTTACTTTAAAAACAGAGTAGTATTATCACCACATTGACTTCCCATGTTAAGGTAATATATATAAATAATGTTTCTTTAAAATCACGAATTCACACAATTGTTCAATATCGTTGCATCGATAAAACATATATGAAATGCATTTTAAAAGTGATAAAAAAAAATATTAACTGTTTAATGATGTTTTATACAACGATTTAGTTACAAATAAAAAATAAATAGGTTAACATTATAATTAATGCACAATATTATAATTTTTAATTAGGATTATTAAATAATAATTACAAGTATATTTATAAAACAAAAAATCCCTGACGGCTCGGCCTACAGGCACAGGTAGATTTCGAAGACGCAGAACGTGGGGCGCCTGTTTGTCAGGAATTGCGGAAGAAATGACCTTTTTGCGATGATGCTGCAGTTGGAACCGCCTACTTCGAAACCAAACTTGTTTGCAGGCGGAGCCAGCAAGGATTTTTTTTTTTTTTTTTTGCTATAAGAGTTGGTCCTATAAAAAACATGTCAATATAAAAATTTTAGATAATATTAAGGGGATTTATAATAAATTTAAGCGGATTTGAAATCTTGGGAATTGACGAAGTTATGAATTTTTTTCTTCTAAAACCCCCTCCCCCCCCCCCTTAAGGCAATTTTTAATTATATCAAAAATCTGTCATACATAAATTTTCGGCCCTTCTCCTAGAAGTAATAATAACTTCAAACGGATTCGATACGTATCATAATTAAGAAATTATGGGTTTTTTCTGTTTTCACAAAAAGTCCCCCCCCATCCCCCTCCCCTTGGTTCGATTTTGCCCATTAACGAACTTGACCGAGATTTTATGCCCCTTGATTTTATGTATCAGTTTCGAAAAGATGCGGGAGTTGGAACCGCCTACTTCGAAAATTAACTTGTTTGCAGGCGGAGCCGGCGGGGATTTTTTTGTTTTTAATTTTTTTTTTGCTATAACGGTTAGTCCTATAAAAAACTTGTCAATATAAAAGTTTTAGATAATATTAAGAAGATTTATAATAAATTTAAGCGGATTTGAAATCTTGGGAATTGACGAAGTTATGAATTTTTTTCTTCTAAACCCCCCCCCCCCTTAGGGCAATTTTTAATTATATCAAAAATCTGTCATACATAAGTTTTTGGCCCTGTTCCTAGAAGTAATAACAACTTTAAACGGATTCGATACGTATCATAATTAAGAAATTATGGGGTTTTTTTTCTGTTTTCACAAAAAGCCCCCCCCCCCCCTTGGTTCGATTTTGCCCATTAACGAACTTGACCAAGATTTTATGCCCCTTGATTTTATGTATCAGTTTCGAAAAGATGCGGGAGTTGGAACCGCCTACTTCGAAAAATAACTTGTTTGCAGGCGGAGCCGGCAGGGATTTTTTTTGTTTTTAATTATTTTGCTATAACGGTTGGTCCTATAAAAAACTTGTCAATATAAAAGTTTTAGATAATACTAAGAGGATTAATAATAAATTTACGCGGATTTGATATCTTGTGAATTGACGAAGCTATGATTTTTTTTCTTCTAAAACCCACCTTTTTTCCCCCCCTTGGGGCCATTTTTAATTATATCAAAAATCTGTCCTACATAAATTTTCGGCCCTTTTCCTAGAAGTAATAATAACTTTAAATGGATTCGATACGTATAATAATAAAGAAATTATGAGGATTTTTCTGTTTTCACAAAAAGCCCCCCCATTTCCCCCCCCCCCTTGGTTCGATTTTGCCCATTAACGAACTTGACCGTGATTTTATGACCCTTGATTTTATGTATCAGTTTGGAAGAGATTTATGCAGAATTTTTCCAGTTATCGTGGTCAGAAAAAAGTGACATAGATAGATAGATAGATAGATAGATAGATAGATATAAACTTTTGAACTGGGGGTGTTTTTGGGTTCTGGGAGTCATGATCGGCGTAAATCTGCAAAAATTTTTCAAAATTTCCAACTTAGGTGAGAATGTAATAGGTAGTATTTCTTACGAAATCTACCTAAAAATGAGAAAAGCAAACGTAGCTCGTCCTTGGCCCGCGGATCAACGAGCAGACGCCATAATAACTGAGCTACGACCAACACAGTAATTTCGTTACAAAGTAAGTATTTAAGTTGCGTTAAAATATTAGACTCCCGATTTGTCGAGAACAAAGGAGCTTTGTATAAAATTCGTTGAACCTGAGACTAAGGGGTTTCTACCCTACAACATATATAAAAATAATCAAAATCTGTGATTACCAAGCTTGGTCCTCTCCTTGTTAGTGAGGAACAAATGTCTCTGACTGCAGCATTCGACTAATAAAAATCATTAAAAAAAATGATGATGATGAAAGGATGACTTTTCGTGCATTAGTTTGTGAGATACCGCAATCGCGGAAATTGTGAAAAACACACCGTAGCATCAGTGCCACTTGTTGAGCGATATGCACTAAAAGTTAAGAAGCAACTATTTACTTTCAGGTCTAATGGAATATGCAGTTCGATGGAATTCCGTGCATTACATTTTGAGATACAGTTATCACGAAAATTGTGAACAATTCTGCATAGCAGCATCACCTGTTGGGCGATGTACACCCAAACCTAATCGATACAAATTTATGTCTAGGTCTAACTGAATCTGAAGTTTGATTAAATTCCGTGTATTAGTTCTTGAGATGACCAGTGACAAAAATTGTGTCACACATAGACTAACAGACAGACACACATTTTACAAAAATAGTCAATTCACGTTCAGATAATGCCAAAACGTCATCAAACATCAATCAAATGTATCTGGTGTTTTTTTTCTTTCTCTTTTTACTCTTTTCAATGATCTATTGCCTTTAAAAAAATTAATCAATCAATCCTCATAATTCATTCCTTTTATTTTTCAAATCATCTTGAATTTATATAATATGCATGACAACATATTGCAATCATGCAATTCAGGCATGCTTGTCTATCTCATACACGTTTTTATGAATTATATTCGCAAATTTTGCTCATATTGAATGCTCCCATTTTTTTTCCATAGATTTTTAGTGCGTTTTTATGTACGATAGCCCAAATATTGCACCGCTTACTATAGCACATGCTAAGATGAAATCGTACGTGTTTTGAAGAATCTATAGTAATTTGGGCTTGATCATTCTATTTTAAATTCCACAATTCTTTCAAAAATTTTCCATATTTTCAATTTTGGTACCCACCCCCTATTGAGCTCCCGCTCATAACACCATTGTAGATTTTCATTTGTTAACATATGAAAAATAAAGTAAAATATATGTAAAAACTACAATGGTGTTATTGAAATATATATATATATATATATAATATGATTGAAATATATTAAGGATTTCATAACTTAAAAAGAGCACACAAAAAATGTTTCTGTTGAAAATCCGTATAAACGATGAATGCCAATGTAATTAAAATACGTATCGATATTGCGTAGATATTCGTAAGGTATTTAAAGCTTATTTCAATGTTTATATATTTATAAAATACAGATTAGCTTGGTGAAGTATATAATAAAAATTATGACACACTTAAAACAACCCGAACTTCCATTGATTTTATCACGATAGTCGAGAACTATTCCAGAAAGCAGATTCATCCACCTACATCTGACATTAAAATGACCTCGAAACTATTCTATAGAATGAATTAATGATGTACAGAAAAGCAGCTCAAGTACCCAAATTTGTAAAAAAAGTATTGAAATTATAATTAATTAAAAATTAGGTGCTAAATTATCCTACTTTAGAAAATAGTTTTAAAATTACTCTTACACAAGTTATAAATTAATAGCTAATGTATTACAATGTATACTATAAGTATAAATCACGTATGACGAAAATTTTTATGTTGGATACTAATTATGTAATGTAAGTTATGTAAATTATGAAGAGAAAGTTCATCTCATTAGATAAAAGTATAATAAAATTAGTTTGAAATTAATACTTAATAAATTAAAAATGTTGTTTATGAGTTTTAAAGTGGTTTTTGTTACAGCCATAATAAATGATGACATTTTTTGATGAATGCATATTTTGTATTTGTATTAGATTATGTACATCTGATATTGAATTTTGGCAATGTTATGTAAAATGTCAATCGTAATAAGCTATGGGAAGAGAAACAATTGAGGGGGTCGGGGCAAGAAAGTGCCAAGCCACATTTTTGGTGAAATAAATATAACACTGTAATGTGTTGCTTAATATTGTAAATTATTATAATATCCTACATATAATTTGTTTCTAATGTCACTTGGTGGCAACATATTTCCCAGGTGTTATTTTTGTCCCTGATGTTCATGCCCCCAATGAAGATAGCTAATTTACAAAAAAACGTAATAGTAATATCATTCAAGTAATGCCATATTGTTACTCAGAATATCTCAAATGTTACTAAGACATTGGTGAGAAAACTTTGTGTTATATATCTTGATTTGAGTATTTGATCAAATTTTCAAATTGAAATATCTCAGAAGTTCAAAAATGTGGCTTAGCACTCTCTTGCCCCGACCCCTTCAATTTTTAGATATATTGTCGTTCATAAAATAAATAAATAAATAATAATAATAATAAAATAATTTATAGTTATAAAACGCTTTTAAAATTAGGAAATTACCCCATATAAAAATATGAAAGTAACATGAACATTAAAAAATAATGTAACCAGTAAACTAATCATCTTCTTTTTCAGTTTTCTTGAAAAAAAAAAAATAAAATTTTTTTATTATGCAATTAAAATTAATTACTAATTTCAATGAACTCGTTTGTATTTAAACATTTATTTACAGTGTCTATTTATACCTAACATCAATGGTAAATTATTAATGGCTATCTTCAAGTGATCTTTTCCTCTATTAAAAAACTGATGTTGGCATTGTGTCAGAGCAACTTTTTTTACTTTATTGAATGAGGAGAAAAATAAAAAAAAATATATAAATAATGAAAAATAAATATTTTTTTTTGGAAGAAAAACAAATATTGTCCATAATCTGACGGTAGAAGTTAATTCGGTATAATTATTTTTGACAAATTATGTGTATCCATGATTGGTGTGTATTCCATGAACTTCTTTTTTTAGAATCTATCTATACTAAACACTACAATACACTTTATCCATATGGACTCAATCAACTCCAAAACAAGAAAACCTTACACAGTATATTCTACATTATCTACCACAATTATAATTCACTCCACCCTTCACTTAATTACCCCTTATACAAACAAACCACACGTACACAAAGAGAAGACATTCTTCTACATCCAAAACACATCTTCCAAATTAACTAACACTCAAATTAAAAAATCACTACCTTACAATCTTCTTATCACAGTAATTTTAGTTGGAAAACTCTCCGTAAATTTATATTTGCAATTCCAAAGTATATAATCTCACTCATTTTTTTAAAGTTTTCACTTCAAATACATTCACCACCCATTTCGGTGATATCTTCTTTCATTTACTCCATTTTAAGTTTAAAAGTTTTCAATGTTAACATCAATTTAAAAACAAAAAAAAAATCAAATATGAGTACTTCACACTTAATTATTACATATACTAATCCTGTTTTTAACAAAATTAAACTTAATCACATTTTTAACAATGAACAATCTAAATTTCCACGTCATAGTATAAATATTAAAAGTACCTTTAAGTACCCTATTAGTTTAGGGCGTCGAATATTTACCTATAATAAATATTCTAAAACCTTCAAAATAATGACACACATACATGCAAATGCAATGAACACCAATTCTCAAAATATATTAATTCTTACCATAGACACATTATTACTGGTAATTTAGACATTACCACTAATCCTCATTTAAGATCTGTTATGGTTTTGGTACTAAGTATCGCATTCCTTCACAATCATTTCCAAAGTCCATCATACAACAATTCACTCATGATTTGGATTTCTTTATTTACAAAATTGCTATTAACTATAATAAACCCATTGAATTAGTAATTGTGATTTCAGTACGACTATGTAAGCAATTGCAAATTAAAAGTATGAGCGAATTATTAATTGTAACAAAAAAGTATTACTATGTTATTCTTTTATTTGTAATATCTTCTACTTTTATTTTCCTTTTTCCTTTTCCAAAACTTCCTTTTTAAAGACTTATACGAATTACATAAATAGTCGTAAGGTATTTACTTCTGTACAGATTAGAGTTAAAAATCTAGTTTTATTCCAGCATATAAAAAATGTATTATGCATGTTTAAAAATCCTCCGTAGTTTTAAAAATATCTGACTTGCTTGTTATTATTATTTTTTTCACCATAAAAGATGAAGATTCTCGACGTGCTTTCTGTGTCTTTGTGGATATAGCATGAATGCTTCTCCTGATAAAGAGTGCAGTACTTTTATAGCTCTCCTTACCCGGAGATTTTTTAAACAAGTACTACAAGTAGTTAAGTAAAGTACACATTTTTTAATCTAGTTAAAACCTTTTTTTATTTCGCTTGCTGGCAAATAACTTGTAAAATTTATCCAAATTATTTCATTTCAAGATCCGAAAAAGTCCTGAAATGCCAGTTTATTATCAGTATCATTTAAAATATAAAATTTTTTCGAAGCAATGCTCTGAGGTTTTTTTCTTCTTTTTTTTTAAACTATTGCGTTAAGAAATTCTAAGAAATATTCCTTGCGTTTGTGAATACTTTAGCATGAAGTGAAGCCTAGTGACAATATTTTAGTAACATTAGAAAGTATTTTGTATGAAATCAATTGAAAAATAAAAAAGCTTTAGAAGATATTTTATGTACCTTCCAAACAGATGCAAAATAATTTAATAATATAGGGTGAGGGAACCAGTAATTCACCAGTGAAATAGAAAAACTGCAGAAAACAGGACTTAATGGGTATACATTCTAACTTTGGTTGTTAGAGAACATATCTAACATCCAAAGAAATGTTTTTTTTACAAGTTATAATTGCAATTAAAGATGTGCTTGAAGATTAGCCTAAAAAATTAGAAATATTTTCACTTTTCTATATTTATTACACTGCAAAAAAAAAAAAAAAAAAAAAAAAAAAAAAAAAAAAAAAATTAAAAATGTTGATTTTACAGTATAATACTGGCACCTCAGCTTCCAGTATTATACTGTAAAATCAACAATTTTTTTTTGCAGTGTAGTTTGGGAATTATTGCATTTTGACTTTTGTATCCCCCAGTATACGTGACTTTTAGCAGCAGTTTTAAATACGAACATTTATATTTTGATTTTTACACCGAAAAAGAAGTAGTAAATTACTAGTGCAATCTCATTTTCCAACTAATATTGCAAATAATTTAAATTCTAGAAAATAAAATGAGAAAATGTTTCCGGAATACGAATCCTCATACTTTAATTAGTATATAGGGAAGACTGCAGAAAAATGTGCCAATAATTTTATTAGAAAAAAAAAAAAAAAAACTTGAAGAAATTTCTATTAAATGGTCAATTACTGGTGCACCTAGTTTTAATTAGTGATTTTTTTTTAATTGATGATTTTGTGAAAACTATTATTATTATTTTTTTTTTTGTATGTTTGATATATTTTTGATATTTTTATGATACCTATTTCAGCTGCTCAAATTATTAATTTTGATCTTGATTATAGCAAAACGACCATAATAATGATTAGTGCATTTTTTTTACTTACCCATCATACGTAGTATAGGGTAAGTCTTGTAATCGTTTTGAAAATCGAAAAAAAAAAATGGCGGATTTACACGTTTCAGACACTGGAGATTCCGAAAAACATATTTTTAGAAAAAAAAAAAATTTGCCGTCCGTCTGTGTGTCTGTGTGTTTGTAAACGCTCTATCTCCCGAACAAATTGAGATAGAGACTTGAAATTTGGTATGTACTTAGTATGTAATAGTGGGAAGAAGCTTATTGAAATTCAGTAACCTCGATTATCCGAAACTATTTTTTTCGGACTCTCGAAATATTCGTTCTGATAAAAGGTATAGAAAATTTTTCGAAATTGTTTATTTTAAGGAGGGAATATAAAAGACAGTAAAAAAAAACATAAATTTTTCATAAAGAATGAAGTCTGTGGGATAATGAGTTGCCGAGATATTTGTAATCCTATTTTCCACACTCTTCGATTTTTCATGACCCTGTATTTCATCCAAATTTCAATTCAAATATATATTTAAATTGGAAATAAGACGCTTAATACGACGCAATAAACCGTTAGTTAATAGGATTATTAGTTTTGGAGTTATAAGGATGTTTCTTTTACGCAATTCAGTAATCGAGCCTTTAAAGTTTAGGACGTCATCAAGCCCGATTTTATAAGAATTGCAATGTATTTTATAAGTAGTTTACACATTTTTTATTTTCATATTTTATACTATGCATATCCATGATGGGTAAGTATTACGATGGCCCCCAACGACTAGTTTTCTTTAACGAGTGATTGACAACTAATGTGACGTGAGAGGATCTAATGTCTGGCGCGATAATTTGTAATCAAATGGTGTGAAGTTATCGTGACTGGAAAGGTGTGTCAATTGTTATAAGCGGAGCATTCTGAATTATAGAGTTTAGTTTGTGACGAAGTTTCCTGCTATAAAGTTGCATTTCCTGCAAGTTTATCTCATCGTTTGAAATAGTCTGATTAAAAATATGCCGGAAAAATATGGAGACGTCGACAGATAAATTTAATGGTTTTAGAGAAAAATTATTGTTGTATTAGAAAAAAAAGAAAAAAAAAAAAAGATAATACAATGGAAATGTTTCAACTGGTACAGAAAAAATATAAAAATCTTATTGAACAAATTTGGCAAATTTAAGACATATTTTGCACAAATTTTGATAAACATTCATGTTCACTTGCATTTGATACAATTTCTCGGGATTAGTTGAAAAATCTCTTTGAGAGTATACCCCAGAAAATAATTTAATTATTAAAGAAGAAAAGGAATTAAGAGAAATAAGAAAATAAGAGACTTACAATAAAAATAATCATCAATGGATATAAAAGTCTTTTGTTTATATCTCAAAGGGGAAAACCGAAACATCACGAAGAGAAATTTTAATGGAAGTCATTGAACTCATTTCCTTAATTCTTAAAAAAAAAGAAGAAGTTTTTTGAAACGATTATAATTATTAAAACAAAATTCGATTGAAGATTAAAAGTCCTAATTTAATTAATATTAATTATTATTATTATTATTATTTAAATACTTTCAGCATTTTAATGTTTAAAACATCTCGTTGTTGCAGGTTCACAGCTAGTTGGCATACTTTGGTGAGCGTGGTTTGGCGGATAATTAACTCCATTGTTTTTATAATTCATAAACAGTTGTAACCATAAAGAATATTTGGCAATTTATAGCCTGAGGCCGGCAAATGGAAAAATGCCTTAATTTATAATTAAGTTCTAAAAATATTAAAATGCTGTATTGTTATCGGAAACACACCTGTGTGTACTTTTTTTTTTTTTTTTTTTTTTTTTTAAATATAATTTTAGCCTGTCAAGAAATGAGAGAAAAATCGATTATAAAATTTCATCTTTGCTTACAAAAAATTATCGAAATCGATGCACATTTACGAAAGTTATGCGTGAACAGGACCAAAACATACATACATACATGATAACTTCCTTTTTTTTTTTAAGTCGGTTAAAAACCAAGCTGAGTTAAATAAAAGAGTGTAATATATATATATATATATATATATATATATATATATATTTGTCAATTAATTATTACATACTAATTCATAATTTCATAGTTTTTGTTGGTGTTACGGTAATGTTTCATTAATGTTATATATATGTATATATATACTTTTATTACTCTGTTTGTTTCTTATTACTCCCTTCCCCTTCTCTATTTTAATGTTATACCAATGGCATAATTTACCTCGATTTGCGTCATTTCGATTTACGTTGTCAGGCATAGAACGAATTACTGACGCAAGTCGGGCGATCACTGTCATGCGAATAAGTTAAGCAAATGCAAGATTGCCAATTTCATGCAGGCTATTCTATAGAACTGAAAATGTTGTTACATCATTCGACCGGTGATTGTTATACAAAGCGAAGAGACGTTTACAATGCCCTTTATACGTTCTTAATCTTCACCTACATATTTGATACATTTTCTTGGGATTAGTTGAGAAATTTCTTTGAGAGTATACCTCAGAAAATTTAATTATTAAAGAAGAGAAGGAATTAAGAGAAATCAGAAAATCAGAGGCTTACAACAAAAATAATCATCAATGAATATAAAAGTCTTTTGTTTATATCTCAAAGGTGACAATCCAAACATCACAAAGAGAAATGGAATTTATTGAACATATTTCTTTAATTCTCAATATGAAATTTGTGTGAATTTTTTTTTCAACGAATAATAATTATTAAAACGAAATTCAATCATGACTAGAAAATCATTAGATTTAACCCTTTCAGGGGCAAATAATTTGTTTGCCCCTGAATTACCTATGTTGAATTCACACCATTATTTTCGAAAAAGTTTAATTAAAAAAAAAAAAAAAAAAAAAAATGCAATTTTACAGGTTTTTTTTTTTCCACCAAAGTTATAAAAATAAAATTTTATTAAAAAATTCTGGTACAAGCCTTTATTAAAATTAAGTGGGGTAAAATATATCCCATCACTTTTTAAGGGGTAAGTAAGAGCATACTTGTACAAAGTTTGATTTTGCGAAGAGGGCATTTTTTAAAGTTCTGATATCCCAATTAATGTTAAATTATTAAATAGGTAAATAAATATAAATATATTTTTTTAACAATTTTGATTTTTTTTTATTACAAGACAGATCTTTTGCTTTAATTTTTGATCGCAGTGGTGTATTTTTATTTATGTTGATACATAAATTTTAAATGGTTTATCCTTTATTTTTCGTCTTTTCTAATCATAAACGACAACTTCTTTTTGCATTCTTTAATATAAAATCTATTACTGTGGTTGAAACAGTAACTTTTAAAATACCAGAAATGCTTGTAGGAGATTACAGACCTACTTTTAGATCTTTTAGGTGACTGCATGTTTGCTCTATGAAGATATTTATGAAACTATTATTCTGCAAACTAGTCTTTTGGCTAAAAAAAAATCTGAAGATTTAACAAGCCACCATTTCACTTTTTAAAAATTGTAAACTATTTCATTGTCACGCTGTTACAATTGTCATGAATATATCCAGTTAAGATTTTTTAAAAGGCCATTTAACTAAAGGACTGAAATTCCCTTTTATTTTTGAAAAGTATAAAATTATTAAAACATATTTCAACTAAATACATTCATAGGTGAATCACACATGAATTCATGTACATTATTCTATTAAAAAAACATTTTAAAA
Organism: Maratus michaelseni; assembly: GCA_963931845.1. Taxonomy (NCBI): domain Eukaryota; kingdom Metazoa; phylum Arthropoda; class Arachnida; order Araneae; family Salticidae; genus Maratus; species Maratus michaelseni. Next base: position 157,118,120 of record OZ007594.1, on the reverse strand, counting down.
GAACTTTACAATTGAAAACACACTATAATATACATCAACAGTGTGATCATAAATTTGTCCGGTTTTACGTGGGTTTGAGCGAAGGCGGGCAAACAAAGATGAGCCTAAATTATTGTATGCTGAATTTGAAAATGTTAGAAACATTTATAATTGTAACAATGTGAATATAATCCTACGATAAATCGCGGGATTTGCCATTTTTAAGAGATAACGTTGTTTTATACAGATTGAAAATTGCTATAGAAACAATATTTATAAATCAAACATGCAAAGAAAAGCTCCTTCAGTATTAATTAGAAAATCTGCACTTTAACAGAAACAAAACTTCTACATTATTTTGTTCCAATTAATGCAACGTCAATTCTTCCCTGACCTCATTCATTATTGCTTTAAAAATTCAAACTCCTCGAAAAACATTATTTCAATGAATAATTTGTATACTTAAATACAAAACAATTCAACAAACAAATAAATAGAAAAATAAAAAATATTCATAATATAACAAGAAAACTCAACTATAATTATGTAAAATTTTCATTAAAAAGTGTTCACTAAGAGCAGCAGAATATTTTTTTTTAAGTTCAGAAGAATTTTAAATAAAAAGAAAAGTGCCCAGTTAAACTAATGGCATTGAGCTCACAGGCTATTCACACTAATTGCATATTATACTCTTATTTCAAAGAATAATGCCCATCGAAAAATAAAGAAATTTACAATAAATTAAGGGAGGGGATTAGCCCCCCATTACCCCCTTTTTACTTAACCAATGAACCCTCAAAACTAATCAGGGAAGCACCTTATTACAATGAATCTATATACAAAATTTGAAGCAAATCGGATAATTCTGCATGAAAAACCCATTTAGCCTGTGAGCTAAAAGGAAAAAAAAAACCCTGCTTAAATTACTATTAAGAAAAAATGGTTTAAATAATGATATATTGGCAGTAATAATAATATAAACAGACAAAGTCCGTGGCATTAACGTACTTTAAAATAAGCTTTTTTTTTTTTTTTTTTTTTTTTTTTTTTTGACATTGTAGACATTCCTATATAAGCATTAACCCCTTCGCTCCCAGTATATCCACTATAGTGGATACATTGGAGTGCTATATCGCATTTAGCGGTAAATAACTTTACATTAAACATATTTGTATATTGGTATTCCGTATCTTAATTACAGTACATTAAAACTTTGAATTAACCCCATCTGCTACAAAAACTAGCTGTGAAGTTCATCGGACAGATTTTTTTTTTTCGCTGCTTTATTACAAAGTTAATGGCGTCATAATGACCAATTCTTGGAAAGAAAACTATTTCAGAAGAATATCAATTAAACGTTGAATCACACATCTTTCTATTACTTCCGGTTTAATTTTGCACCTGCCTTTCAGTAATATGTAATAAGTATCAGAACTTCCGTCCTTAAAATGCATAAATAAAAAGAAAGATAATATGGAAATTATTTAAAAGTATAGATTAAAGAAATTGAGAAGTTAAAAAATAAATAGTTTTTCTGTAATGTGTATATTTTGTATAGTAGGGGCATACCTTCAAATTTTTGGAGTCCTTTTGATTCTTAACAGAGCTGGGCCGAATTTGTGACAGATAGATGACAGAAATAGTAGCTAGTGTGAGCTCAGCTGTTTAAATTCTCTAATAAAAGATTCTTTTTTTTGTCTTACTTGAACTTTATGTCTGATTCTATTATTTCAATGCAAGTGAACTTTACCTTAGGATTCACAAGTTATTTTTTCTCCAATCATTTTTTGCAAAATCGTAGGGAGTTTCTACTTTCTAAGATCGTAGAATCTCGCTTATTTTATAAGAATTATTAAGCGAGAGATTTGTTTATTTCTTTCAATCGTCGCCAACATTGGCGCCAAAAATATCAATTGCAGTAGCCTTTTTTTTTTGAGTGCATAGTTAATATTATATGGTTGCCGTATTAAAGGCAGTGTTATAAGTATTTATATGAGTAGATAATATGATACAGCATGTAGATATAGATATAATATACTCATTGTTACAATATGTTTATGCTACATAATATTTATATTATATTCATTTTGGCGGACATAACAAACCTCTGGAAATAAAACTAACATCGTTAATTGCTAAAAGTCGCCAATTTAAGGTTATGTATTTACTAAATGTAATAATAAATTAATTTTTTGTATTATTTTAGTTTGCTTTTATATTATTTATCATTTTTAACTATTTTATGTATTTATTAAATGTACATTAAACTACATTACCGTTTTGAACACGACGGGCGATTGACAACCATTTTTGGCGATCTACGTACCTGGCCCGGATAATACGTAAGTACCGTAGAATCTATTACTGATTGATTTCAGTATATGATATTCACGTTATAAAAAAAGAATTCGTACATATATTGCGGATGATTTTATCTGAAATATCTGTCTTTTAACGAAATTTTTTTATTTTGAGTGGGAATGTACATTTTCTCGGAATGGACGGAAAATTTCCTTATCCTTACTCGTTGAATGTTAAAACTAGGCTGCGCCGCCAGGAGCCTGAGGAGCGCCCGTCGCGTCTATGACCACCGAACCCAAGCCCTGAGAGACTTTTAGGGCGCACGACTGGATTTTTCTCTCCGTATGCGCTTTGGTCGCTCGTTTGAAAAAAAAAAATCCTTCCAAGAAAGACGAACAGAAATGTATGTTCCTTTTCAACTGAGAGAAAACGGAAAATATCCTGTTAAATTTTCGTAATTGATGTTTTAGGTTTTAGCCTATAACCTAGTCACTAGAAATATCCAGGTCGTGAAGGGGACGAGCATTCATCCTCTAATGATGAGTACCGAAGTTTGAATCCCGAGGAAGGCAAGGTAATAAAAAACGGGTGTGATAATATACAATGCAAATGTCTGTTCTTTCATCAGTATTGTATATAATTATTAAAAAGCTTTTTTCTTTTATACTACGCTATTGTTCCTATTTATTTTTCAAAACAGAAATTAATAACTTGAATAGCGGAAAATTTCCGTCTTGAAAACAAGGGAATACCAAAACAGAAGTTTTGTGATAAAACGGAGAATAGACGGGAACTTTGACTGTAAAAAAAAATCCTGAGGTTACTAAAATTTTTTTAGTATTTGTATTCCACAGATTTTTTTAGTAACCGGTACTATAAACCGGAATCGTTGATAGCTGTTTTCTAGTAATGTTGCTAGCTGTTTTCTAGTAATGTTGCTAGCTGTTTTCTAGTAATTCTTACAGATTTTCTTGTAACTGAGTAAGAATACAAAAAAATTTTTAGTAATTGCAAAGATCAGTGAGAAAAACTAAAATTTTTTTAGTAGATCGACCCATTTTTTTTTTACAGTGCAGGACATTTTCAATTTTTTCACGGATTTTTCTTTTTGTTTTCTCTCTCTCTTTCTTTTTTTTCTTTTTCATTTTTTTTTACAGTGCATTTTAAAGTAAAAATTAAACGCTACCAACTATTGTGTCAATGAAATAGACTTATTAAGTTTTAGTTGAATCACTATTAAGCAGGATTTCCCATTTATCACTGTTACCTTTTATTTGTTGAAAAAAAGAGTTGCAATATCTATTGTATGCATTAAAGATTGTTATATGTAAGTAAGTAGACATGTATGTTATAAGATGTGTGTAAGTACGCGGATGTAAGTGTGTAAGATGGATGCATATAAGCATGTAAGTAAAGGCAGTCTGTAACTATAGAACATAAAGGAAGAAAATTGAAAAACTGAAAAAGATTTATCAATCTTAGCCCTTTTTTTGCGCGTGAATAAAATCAGCGAATAAGGCAGATATTATTCCCCGTCAAAAACTCAAACGGGGCAACAAGAAGAAGAATAAATTGTAAATAATGACTTATTCTTACTTGCTTAATTGTTATAATTTTTGTTATTTTGTTATAAGGTAAAGCAAGGAGAGTCTGCGCACAATTCAAAAGAATAACAATAAAAAATATAAATATAAATTTTTCGCTAAACTATCCATGAATAATTTTGACTTCATTTGTTTTTTATGCATTTCCATTGCTATTTTGTTGTTATGTTGTAATTTAATAGAACAATTGTAATAAAACCAAGAAAGTTATTTTGCGCAATCTTTCCTTACAGGGTTGGTGTGATTGCGCACATAGGTAGGAGAGATTGTTACTAATAATAACAACAATTAAATTGTTGACAATAATAATTATACTTAAATGTCATTGTTGTAAGTTTTTTGTGAACAAATATTTAAAAAAATTTAATTAAAGAAAAAAATTTAAAGTATCAGAAAAAGCAAGTCCAGATAAGATTACAAAATGAAATTATGTTACTTAATAACACGTTTAACTTAAATTTAGTCCATTTTCATTTTTCATTTTTTTATGCAAATTTGCCAATAAGCTGCGTAATCTCTCCTAGCATGGAAACTAATGACAACAATGCGCCATCTCTCCTAAGTAGCAGATGCGCAAACTCTCCAATTTCGCTAGGAGAGATTGCGCTGCCTTTTATATAAACATGGTCGCTACTAAAACGAACCGTTGATGTTCACATTGTTAGTCTAGATTAGTAGCTTATGAGAAATCGTTTAAGTTTAAAATATTTTGTACTACTGACATTGTATAGAAATTCTGATGAATAGCTTTGAAAATTCAAGCACTTACTTTGGGAAAACAAAACAAAATAGCAATGCTTTATCTTAGACACTCAAAACAATCAAAGTGCACTTTCAAGTAGACACTCCACTACTGCTGTTATACAACTTCCTGGCGTCGCTGCGCGCTCATTCTACTCCTTCCCTCCGAACCTTTATGTGCGCAATCTCTCCGACCGCGCCATCTCTCCCGGCTTTACCTTAATCCCATTTCTTGAAAATGCTGATTCTGCGTAAATGCACCATTAGGATTAAATACAACAAAATATTGCCGTTAGATTTTTAAAAATTAATCTTAGGGGAAGGTGGTGGTAAATAATAGACGAATCCTCACCCTCCCCTTCCTAAATATAGATTTAACAATTTAAAAAAAATGCTAAAATATAGTTTTTATCTTTAAATTGTTATAACCTAATCCAATAAAAGATTATCATGATTTGTAAACATATATTTTTTGTCTCCTAATGATTCACGACTTTTTTACAATAAAATGTTATTGTGTAAAGTAAAGCCAGGAGAGATGACGCAGTCGGAGAGATGACGCAGTCGGAGAGATGACGCAGTCGGAGAGATTGCGCATATAGAGGTTTGGGGGGAAAGAGTAGAGTGAGCGTGTAGCGACTCCAGGTAGTTGTACAACAACAGTAGTGGAGTGTCTACTTGAAAGTGCACGTTGATTGCTTTGAGCGTTTAAGATAAAGTATTGCTATTTTGTTTTGTTTTCCCAAAGTAAGTGCTTGAATTTTCATAGCTCTTCATCAGAATTTCTATACATGTCAATAGTGCAAAATATTTTGAACTTAAACGATTTCTCATAAGCTACTAATCTAGACTAACAATGTGAACATCAACGGTTCGTTTTAGAAGAGGTCATGTTTAAATAAAAGGCCGCGCTATCTCTGCTACCGAAATTGGAGAGTTTGCGCATTTGCTAGTTAGGAGAGATGGCGCAGTGTTCCCATTCGTTTCCAAGGTAGGAGAGATTGCGCAGCTTATTGGTAAACTTGCATAAAAAAAATGAAAAATGAAAATGGACTAATTTTAAGTTAAACGTGTTATTAAGTAACATTATTTTATTTTTTAATCTTATCTGAACTTGCTTTTTCTGATTCTTTAATTTTTTTCCCTTTTAATTAAAATTTTTTAATCGTTTTTAAAATTATTTCCTTTTTCTGATTCTTTAATCATTAGGTTGAAATATTCACTCCTAATACAATAATATTTGTTCACAAAAGCCTTACAGCAATGTCATTTAAGTGTAATTATTACGGTTAACAATTTAATTGTAGTTATTATAAGTAACAATCTCTCCTACCCATGTGCGCAATCACACCAACCCTATAAGAAGATATTGCGCAAAATAACTTTCTTGGTTTTATTACAATTGTTCTATTAAAGTGCATCATAACAACAAAATAGCAATGGAAATGCATAAAAAACAAATGAAGTAAAAGTTATTCATGAGTAGTTTAGCAAAAAATTAATATTTAGAATTTTTATTGCTATTCTTTTGAATTGTGCGCAGACTATCCTAGCTTTACCTTAAAGTGAATTAAAATTTTACATATAATTAATACGTCAGTTTTTAACTAATGAAATATTAATAAATATAATTTTTGTAAATTAATGAAAAGGTTTCTTTTAGTACGCGTTTTCAGCAATATCTGCTTTTACTTATTGTCTGGTTAATAAGAAACACGACTGCTTTTGTTTCTTATTATTCGTTTACTGTCTCTCTATATCTCCTGACTATGTAACGTTTCACATTTAGTCCTTTATTTCAGTCTAAGCTTAAGGTGTGAAAAGTCATATTTCCCATCAATAACATTATCTGGAGCTGTATATGAATTTGTAGGACAAATAAAGAAACTTTGTTTCGTAAATAAAGAAATCTTATTTTTTAGACTTCTTTAACTAAAATATGAAATAGGAATTTTCTAATCTAATAAGCTGTGGGGAAATATATATTTTTTAAATGTCCCTTCAGTATTCACAAGGGACACCACCCAAAAGAGATGACTCCGTTTTCGACGAAACTTTTATCATAGAGAGTACTCATGATATGATGAAGAATGATACTAATTTTAATGGTTATCGTCAAGGTGTAGTATTTTTAAAATATTTGTAAAGTATTTACGAGGTCACTAATGAAAATAGCTAAATATTTTATTTAAAAATATTCTAATAATTCCAAGCAACATTATCGCCACAGAAATGAGAATTAGTATAGAAATGAGTAAAACACAATACATTGTTACACCTTCTACAAATTATAAAAGGAAAATTTTTCGCATTCATGACATTTGGTTTCCCTACTTGTGAAACAAAAGTCAACGGGATTCTGGAAAGTTGCGGGCTTTTCTTCAAGATATCCACATTTAAACCACGCATATTTACTAAATAAATAATATAATACTTAAAAAATAATACTTAAAAATAACACTTAAATATAATATATAAATATAATACTTAATACTTTAAATAATAGTTAAAAATACTAAATCTTGATGATAGACGATAAAATTAGTATCATTCTTCATCATATCATGTGTACTCTCTATGATATAACTTTCATCGAAATCGGGGTGTACCTTTTGGGTAAGGTTCCTTGTCAGTATAACATAACATATGATTGTTTGAAAAGCAACACCCTTACAAAGAATCTCCATAAGCACATACACAGAAATTTTTTTAAACAATTATGGAAAACTTTTTTTCTTGCGGTTTATCGCCGGTTGGCATCACAATGAAAAAAAAAAAAAACGGTTTTATGATATACGCTTTTCTCTTTAATGAAAAACTTTTTCTACTCTTTGTACTGAACTATAGTTAAGTAGATTTAAATGAAATAAATACACTTTTTGTAACAATAGTTTTTTCAGATACATCCATACACTGCAAAAAATAATTGTTGATTTTACAGTATAAAACTGGCAACCCAGCTGCCAGTATTATACCGTAAAATTAACAGTATTAAACAGTAAAAAAAGCAGTAATACGCTGCCGTGCAAGCAGTAATACGCTACCGCGCATGCGCGGTAGCGTATTACTGCTTGCACGGCAGCGTATTACTGCTTTTTTTACTGTTTAATACTGTTAATTTTACGGTAGCGTATTATTGCTTTTTTACTGTTTAATACTGTTAATTTTACGGTATAATACTGGCAGCTGGGATGCCAGTTTTATACTGTAAAATCAACAATTATTTTTTGCAGTGTATGCACATATAATGAAATTTAAGAATCGTATTATACTTTATACTGTTTAGAACAAAATTTAAATTAATTAAAATTGCTTCAAACTCGAAATTAAGGTCCGTATCTGAGTACTATCAATTTAATTTCGATAATGTTAGTGTCGGAGACAGCAAGAGAACAGTATTGTTGTCATGGAAATAACTATTTATTCAATATCGAAATGCATAACGATAGCGTTCATAATCGGACAGTAATTTTTAAAATACACTTAAAACTTATCCAGACGGTGCAACCGTATAAAATTAAATAACTGCAGCAACTTGCAACTTATATATATTGTACAAGTTTATATAAATAATAATAAACTAGTTCATCGTTTAAGTTTAAACTCATTAAGTACTGCGCGCATTTAAACATTTATTTAACAAGCAATTTCCGAATACATTAAAATGCTTGCATTTGGTGAGGAAAAAGTGTTGCTCGCCAAATCGTGTGGAGCGTTCGTTCTTTTCGCACTAAATACTGGAAAATATCTTATTTGTTTACATATTTTCTACTCGGAATCCGCAGCTAAATTTGATTGATCCTACCTTTATAACATGCATAAATAGTATCATTAACATTTTTTTTTTTTTTTTTTTTTTTTTTTTTTTTTTTGAGTATGCGCTTTAATTTCCTTATTAGTACACAGGGTATACGGTGATATACCGCGTGTACCTTTTGGAGCTTTCAAAGAAGCTAAGTATATCCTCTGTTTCTCGGATAAAGCTATATTTTTTGTTTCTTTTGTTTATTCAACTACAGTGCTTCATGGAACCCGTCAAGGACAAGGAATAATAAGCGACAACCGATTTCATAAAATAAAGAAAAAAAATATATATATTAAACACCAAAAATTGACTTTAACGTTATGAAAAATTAATTTCAAAACTTCACCAAAATTGTGTAATATAATGTATTTTTTACAAGACCTTTTTTCATTACAAAATAAATAAAAGTAAAAATAGTTTTTTAAAAACACTCATTTATAAGTATTCATTGATTATCTGTCTTAAAAATTACACCCAGTTTCATGATTACAATTCATGTAGTTCAAAAAATGTTATTTTACAATACGTTAGCTTACTTGGCATGAGCCCGGGACCTACGTTATACTATATAACGTATGTCGCGATGAGCCCTAGTGAAATTTCACCGATTTCGTTTACGCTTAATGAAAACCGCGAATTAGTGAATTTATTAAAGAAATTATAATTTTTGCTCTGCCTTTATTTATATATATATATACAGTGACCTCTCACTTATACGACTCTCAGTTATACGACTCTCTCGGTTATACGCCGAATTCTCTTGGTCCCGTCCACGCTTTATGGGAAATAATGCTAAACTTCTCTCAGTTATACGACTGCTTCTCTCACTTATACGACGCTTTAAACGGTTCGGGCGATTTTACATTTCTCACACAAGAATTTATTTTTATAATCATTAAAGTGCAAATCAACGTTTTCTTAGCTTTATCCTTTTTACTATTGTTAAAGTTTTTATCAATAATGGATAACATTGCTTATCTACCTTGGTGTGGTATTAACAATGAAATCTATGACGGGAGGTTGGTTGTAATGAATTTTCTTGTGCCTGCCATTTAACAAAAGCGATTAACAAAAGCGAGATGACCACCTGCAGATCACGTCTCTGTATAGTACTGAGTGAGATATCAAGGTTATTGTAAAATGCATTTTCCTGGATCAATGTCCATCACATCCAGATATAAAAGATCTACCATTTCTGCAAAAAATTAAAGTTCGATTTTTTCCAGAAAATTCTACAAACAGATTAAAGCCATTATATTTAGGAATTATAAAGAATTTCGACGAAACTTGAATAATAAGACGGTCTCTCACTTATACGACTCTCTCAGTTATACGACTTTTTCCTACGGTCCCCTGAAAGTCGTATAAGTGAGAGGTTACTATATATATAAAGATATGGCAGTAGATAATATTTGACAGTTCTACATCAGCTGCACGGCTGCACCGGAAGTTCTGTGCTCTGTGAAGGTCAGCGGAAGTGGCAGGTGTGGACACCGGATGTAGCAGGTGGGGATAACAGGCATGTTGAGACAGGAAGTGAACAGGAAGTGTAGATAGGAAGTTTAGCCGGAAATGTGACAGGAAGTGAATGCGATAAGGGAGAGAGGGGGAGGGCTTATTTTTGTGTGGGGCTTAATTTATTTTGTTGGTTTTAATCCTTCTAGTCGAGTGGAGTTGAGTTGTAGGAATCCTGCTATCAGAATGAATTTAGTTTGAAAGTAATATTAGCAAAATGTTCGATTTTTTTTTTTTTTTTTTTTTTTTTTTTGTTTTACCTGAAATAAAAATTTTATTTGCTAACTAACACCTAATATAAAAATGGAAATCTTTCTGACTTTGTTTTACTTTATAAAAGTTTAACGTGAAATTTATTTTTAGACTGGAAACGCGACAGGAAATAAGATCGGAAACGGGATTAGACATGCTTTTTCCAAAAAGGGTTTTCAGGAAGCAGTAAACATGTTTTAGGAACATGTTTGGGAGCTTGTTGGAACAGGACAGGTGGTTTGTGAGACCGGAAGTAATTAAGATGAGAGAGATAAAGAAGGTGCATGATTAGACACATAGATTTTGTTCTTTGTAGAGGGTTAAATTATTTTTTAGTGTTTTGAATTTTATTTATTCTTAAACCGTTATAAATTATTTTTTTCTATCATTTTAATTTTTAGTGACACCAATTTTAGAAGTAATTGCTCATTAAAAGAATTATTTTTCAACGCTGGCACAGGCAGGAATTGAACCCACTATCTTATATGTGGTAAACCAATGTGTTTATCCACTGTGCTAGCGGGAACTTGTAATGTTATCTCTTTAAATGCAAGAGATGGGGACTTCAGACATGTATTGAGATATCTTTATCATAGTTTTAATGAACTGCAGGAAATTTTCTTTAGCTATTGAGTAATTCGAGAGTTTTGGTTTAATATGAATGCTATTACATCTATTTGTTTAATTTACAAACACATTTCTTTCACAACACTCTGTCAACACATCACTTCAATATTCGAAATAATAATTTAGAGGGAAAATTTTTACTTTCTATACGAAATTTTATTTATAGAGATTGACGAAGATAGTATACCTAATTCTTTCTTGTATTAACATTATATTCGAAATAGAGTTTTGTTACGAAAAATAACGTGTTTATACATTTTAAAAACGAAAGCAAAGTGATTTTAAAAAATGTAAATATAAGCTATACACCCACGCATTTTTGTTATTGAATTAAATTACAAGGCTTAATATTGTATTCAGCGTAATATTTTCTTATAAAAGCAGTTTCACAAACTTGTATACTAAAAGTAATGTGTCATTTTTAGGGGAAAAAATTAATTCAAGTCATTGAGACTAATCCTTTATGGGGGAAAAAATTTGTCATACTTCTTTTTGTTACATTATATCTTCCGTTTTTTAAGTTTACAAATTTGTGGAGTAACTTAAATAATCGTTTTTATGCTAATTAAACAATATATTTTTTTAATTATATGTTTTTTTTTTTTTTAAATTAACTTGTAATAGCTTCTTTTTTTTTTCTTTTTCTTAAAAGGGTACTGTAGAATAACTTATGTCACAAATACTACATCCTTCTTTAGTTAAATATGTTTCACTTAAGACATGACAAAGTGTCTTAGAAACATTTCATTTTGGAGTTAAGTGATTAAACAAGAAAAATATTATTTATAAAAACACAACCCATAAGACTAGCGGCTGAGAGGTTCTACTCTCAAAGTTGATAGATGGAAGGTGTTAAGTTTAAACCTCTCTCAAGGTCGTCGACCTAACCGTTCGGAGTTTTCTTCGAACCTTGTCAATACGAGTTAGGAGCCCTTAGAATGACCCCTAGAGTGACCTATATCCCTAACTACAACCCTATATTTAACCAACCAGTCACAACACATAAGACATTTTAGATCATTACATAAGACATTTTAGATTATTACATTTAGTTAAGAAGTGATTTGACGTGCAAAATATTATTTATAAAAATATACAATAAGAGAATTTTAAAGATTTTTTCCTTTTAAATGAACAATTTTTAGTAACTATTTAACTTATTAAAGAGAGCGGGTATTTTGTTTAGAGTTATACGATTAAAATAAATTTTCAATAGATTTGACTTTATACAACAAACATTTAAAAAAAAAAAGGTAGAATGGAATCTAGTTTTTATAAAGTAACGTTTTTCAATTTTACAAATACTTCACACCTCGTCTTTTTCCCCCCTCTTTTAGTAGACTTTACATACATAAGACATAAAAAGCGTTTTAGAATACATCATTTAGAAATTAAGTGGTTTGATAAATAAAATATTATTTATAAAAGCAATAGATACAAAAGTAATAAAGATTTTTACTTACAAATGTACGAACTTCTGATAGGTAAGACTTTCTAAATCATTGTGCAAGAATTAAGTGGTTATTGAACTTATAACATTATAGGATGAAATAATCATGTGACGTATTTTTAAATCAATAAAATGTCAATATTTTTAAACCAATAAAATGTCAATATTTTTAAACCAATAAAAAGTTAGTATTTTTTACACGAGCGCCCTCTATTACTATATAAATTTCAATGAAACGAGTTCATAACATTCTACTGTGACCTGATATCGTTGTAATAGGTTGTATTTTTCATTTAAGTTATTGTGGAACGAGTTATGAATTCTTATGTTGGTGATGTAACCAACTTGGAGTGTCAACACTCATCACCAGAGTTAAATAATCAAGAGATGGATTCTACACTTTTATCCAAAGAAGGACTCGTTTCGAATTATGAAGTGAAACTCACCTCATCAGGACTAAAGAAACAGAAGTTACCCCATGTGCGTAAGATGTGTAACACAGCATTTCCTCGAAAAGTTAACTTAGTGTTTCATATGAAAAGTCATCTAAAGGAAAAATATTTTTGCTGTGAGGTGTGTGCTGAAGTTTTTTCACAAAAGAGTGATTTACGTAATCATCAAAAGATTCACAAATTGCCCAAACAATACAAGTGTAGTGATTGCAACGAGATATTTTCAAGAATGTCTGACTTATTAATACACAAGAAGACCCATAAGATTCGTAAACAATATTCATGTGCAAAGTGTTGTGAAATATTTAAGTGTGAATCGGATTTTTTACAACATTGTGATACTTTTCATAAAGTTTTACCTAACATTGCGAAATTACCCTGTTTAAAAGATTTGTTATTTGAACTTATAGTGAAGCTTATAGATTAGTTCGAACTTATAGTGAATTAAAAGACAAAATGATATGCAAAATATATGAACTAGAATTAACAGACCAAAACATACATGTACATGCTGAGAATGCCTTTTTAAAGTTGTACAACGGCTTTGAAGATTTCACAGAACGAGTGTTTAATTGGACATTACGAAAAATTTTGAAATTAGAATTGATTACAGCTCAATATGACAGGCTTATTTGATTTGTATTATTTTAAATGATTAATAAATAGTTTGATTTCGAAAAAAAGTGTTTTCTTTAGCATACACTGTGTGACTTTTAAACTAATGTTGTGTATTTTGAATGTGTCAGACAAAACAGGAGTGTGTTGACATTTAAAAAAAAAAGATTTTACATAATATAAAAGTTTTACAATAAAAATTGACTTACCTAAAGTTTTTTCAAGATAGTCACGATATCCTTTCCATTACAATTATTTTAAGGAAATAGAATTTAATTTTGTTGTGAATAACACTTTGTTGTTAACATCACGTGGTTTGTCTTATCATAACTATGAGATCCTAAGATCACTTCCTATTAACATGATAACGAAGAGTAAAAAAAAAAAAGACTAATGCAAGCCGATTTTCCTGCCTAAACTTGTTATCAGCTTGCATGAGTGACTCATCTTTACATGTGTGGATTTGTATGTTGAAAAAATGATTGCTATGTTTAACCCGTGTAGACGATTTTTATCCGGAAGCTGTTTGAACTACCAAATTTCAGATATCACACATTTTACTAGAACATTTAAATATTTTAATGTCTTTTCGCCCGCAAATTGGAAACTTAGGATTATCACCTTTACATCGAGACATGGAAGGTAGAAAAATAATAACTTTACACTTAGACAATATTTTAATTTAAGAAGAATTAGACTTAACACATTGTTAGAGTTTCTTTGAAAAATATCTAGTTGGTTGTAAATTTTAGAAAATTCGACCTAACGAAATTAACACACTTAAAAATATGTAGTTGGTTATACATTTTATAAAATAAGCAACAAATAAACATTTCGATACATTGACAAAAGAAAATAATTAAGTTTAAGTAAACTTTACACTTAGACAATATTTCAAACTAAGAAAAATAATAACTTTACACTTATATAATATTTTCAACTAAGGAAAATTAATAACTTTAAAAATTAGACTTAACACATTGTTAAAGTTTTTTTAAAACAACACAACATTTTCAAAGCAGTGGAAATAGTATACCTGAAAAAAATTCAACTTAGTGGAATTTAATAGTGAAATTTTTTAACCTCACTCATTTAAAAAATAAAACTTTGTAAATTTTTTCCATTTTTAAAATAAAACTTATTTAAAAAATAAATAAGCAACTATTAAACATTTTGAATGTCTTAGACAAAGTGTGAATAAATTTGTTGAAATTATATAAAACATGAAAAATTTCATTACTTTTAAAAGAAATTTTATTTTTGGTGAAATAAACTCGAGGTATTTATTATATGTTACTTAAACTACATGAGAATTGATTGAAAATGTGTTACTTTTAATCACTCACAAGATAAGACATGATGTTACAATATACACATAGGAATGACATAGGAATTTCAGATGGGTTTTTCTCCCACACATGACGTCACTGATAACATATTTACTGATCAAGTCATAAAATCATAGTTTAGGGTAGGTTTTTAAGCACGAAGTTTAGTTGAGATTTAAGATATTTGAGAAATATAAACTACAACTTTGGCTACTTTTTGAAATTTCCCCCTACATAAGAAAAAGAACATAGAAAAATAAAATGAAAAGTCGTATTTGAATGGAATCAAATTATTATCCTTTTACTTAACAGCTGAATGCGTCGGTAATTACATCACAAAGGCACTGATAACAACTGATTGAATATATTGTGTTTCTTTTTAAGGTTAAATTGATTTAATATTCAAGTTATTTCTTAATGATACACTTAAAAACAATAAACTTAATTAGCATTCAAAAAGCAAACGATCACATTATTGTGTAAAACAATCAAATGTTTTAAAAGTCACGAGTTAAAATTTGAAATGACTTAGAGTTTAAGTAGAATTTAGATGTGAACCTTTTAAAATGAAATAATAGTTTTTTGTATCGCCCTCTATCGGTGGGTAATAGAATTAAGAGATAATTAAAAGTTTTAACTTGAATTCGAGCCCACAACAAAAATTATTTTTCGGTTTTATAATTTAGGGTAGGTTTAACTGAGCAAGCCATGATAGTTCAGTATTTATAGACGATTTAAGATATTCGATAAAGCAAATCATTTGAATTTTTAATTTAATTGAAGGGTTTACTGCTTAAAGTACTACAAAATGAGTACAACACGATGCATAGTTTTTTAATTAATTATATTTTTCGAAAGGTGACTTATTGATAAACTTAGGATTTATGTTTAAAGTGAATAAATTTGACATGTTAGGTTCACTTAATAACAGAGGGTTGAATAAGTTATTTTTAATAAAAATAAAGTTTACTAAAAGTTTTTAAAGTTAAAAAAATATAGTTTTAAAAAATTTAAAGTTTACAAAAAGTTTAAAAATCTTTAAGTAAATCAAAATTAACTTTTTAATTTTAACTATTGAGAGACTATAATCTAACTGTTTATCCTTGTAACCAACTGGTGCATATCAACTATATACTCTGTATCTGCATATGCGCAGAAAAACATAGACATTTAATCTAACTTGAGTTCGACTTTAAATTATTTGCCAACTTTTAAGTTTAATTACTATACACAACTCGATTACCTTTCCCACAAAACACCTTTCAGAAACAAAACAGAAATTAACACTTACCGAAAAACACGTCCACTTTGGGTGTTAGTCTTCACTCAACTAACGTTTCTCCCTTATCTTTGCTAGGGGGCGCTGCAATCGCCGCTAGAGGCGTTAGTAGTCTTCAGGTGTGTGATAAGAATAAACTTTAAATCCAACTTACACTCGCTCAGTCATTCTTGCTTCTCTCTACCTTGCTAACAACCGTTTGCTGCTGGCTCATTGTTTGGTTGTTTAAACTTGTTGAATGACGTCATCATGTGTTTGTCTAAACTTGTCCAGTCTTGTTTTTATGCAGTACGTCTATTTAGATGAGTCATCACTCGTTTATCTTGGTTGACTTGTCCAAACTTGTTTTTGTGTGGCATGTCTATTTGGGTGAGTCATCGTTCGCTTATCTTGCTTTACTTGTTTGAACTTGTCTAGTATCCACCACCTCATGTCTTTTGTCATAGCTTGAATATACTTTACACCAATCACTTAAATATAAAAGTCTTGTCACAACTTACTTAAACTTTGATAAAAATATTAATTATTTATAAATTTCATCAAATTCTTATTTTTCTGATACATTTACTATGTAATTTTCGTTCAAAAATATGGTAAAGCCCGATTATAATCGAAGTCTAAGATAAATTCCCCAAATTTGTAACATTTTAACACTAATAATAAATATTGTAAGCACCCAGTACATACAAGTTTTGTAAAAATAATATTACTTATAGCTAACTCGTTATGTCCCATGATACAAAACTTCAATATAACTAAAATCAGTGTTAAACGAAAATCTAATCACGTGTCTTTATATATTATTTTGAAATGCAAAGCATTATATCTAAACGAATGATATAAGGAGTAGTTAGAATAGTTCTTATATTTTTGTTAGTAAAAAAATTATACACATTATCTTACAAGGTTGCAATATTCAACACACGGTTCACCATATTTAAAAACGATTCACCATGATTTAAAAACTTAGTAACATATTTTAAATTTATAAATTTAAATTAAAACATATTTTTATAAATAAACAATTATAAATACTTAAGTATTTTTAATTTAAATTTATAAATTTAAAATATGTTACTAAGTTTTTAAATCATGGTGAATCGTTTTTAAATATGGTGAACCGTGTGTTGAATATTGCAACCTTGTAAGATAATGTGTATAATTTTTTTACTAACAAAAATATAAGAACTATTCTAACTACTCCTTATATCATTCGTTTAGATATAATGCTTTGCATTTCAAAATAATATATAAAGACACGTGATTAGATTTTCGTTTAACACTGATTTTAGTTATATTGAAGTTTTGTATCATGGGACATAACGAGTTAGCTATAAGTAATATTATTTTTACAAAACTTGTATGTACTGGGTGCTTACAATATTTATTATTAGTGTTAAAATATTACAAATTTGGGGAATTTATCTTAGACTTCGATTTAAAATCGGGCTTTACCATATTTTTGAACGAAAATTACATAGTAAATGTATCAGAAAAATAAGAATTTGATGAAATTTATAAATAATTAATATTTTTATCAAAGTTTAAGTAAGTTGTGACAAGACTTTTATATTTAAGTGATTGGTGTAAAGTATATTCAAGCTATGACAAAAGACATGAGGTGGTGGATACTAGACAAGTTCAAACAAGTAAAGCAAGATAAGCGAACGATGACTCACCCAAATAGACATGCCACACAAAAACAAGTTTGGACAAGTCAACCAAGATAAACGAGTGATGACTCATCTAAATAGACGTACTGCATAAAAACAAGACTGGACAAGTTTAGACAAACACATGATGACGTCATTCAACAAGTTTAAACAACCAAACAATGAGCCAGCAGCAAACGGTTGTTAGCAAGGTAGAGAGAAGCAAGAATGACTGAGCGAGTGTAAGTTGGATTTAAAGTTTATTCTTATCACACACCTGAAGACTACTAACGCCTCTAGCGGCGATTGCAGCGCCCCCAAGCAAAGATAAGGGAGAAACGTTAGTTGAGTGAAGACTAACACCCAAAGTGGACGTGTTTTTCGGTAAGTGTTAATTTCTGTTTTGTTTCTGAAAGGTGTTTTGTGGGAAATGTAATCGAGTTGTGTATAGTAATTAAACTTAAAAGTTGGCAAATAATTTAAAGTCGAACTCAAGTTAGATTAAATGTCTATGTTTTTCTGCGCATATGCAGATACAGAGTATATAGTTGATATGCACCAGTTGGTTACAAGGATAAACAGTTAGATTATAGTCTCTCAATAGTTAAAATTAAAAAGTTAATTTTGATTTACTTAAAGATTTTTAAACTTTTTGTAAACTTTAAATTTTTTAAAACTATATTTTTTTAACTTTAAAAACTTTTAGTAAACTTTATTTTTATTAAAAATAACTTATTCAACCCTCTGTTATTAAGTGAACCTAACATGTCAAATTTATTCACTTTAAACATAAATCCTAAGTTTATCAATAAGTCACCTTTCGAAAAATATAATTAATTAAAAAACTATGCATCGTGTTGTACTCATTTTGTAGTACTTTAAGCAGTAAACCCTTCAATTAAATTAAAAATTCAAATGATTTGCTTTATCGAATATCTTAAATCGTCTATAAATACTGAAATATCATGGCTTGCTCAGTTAAACCTACCCTAAATTATAAAACCGAAAAATAATTTTTGTTGTGGGCTCGAATTCAAGTTAAAACTTTTAATTATCTCTTAATTCTATTACCCACCGATAGAGGGCGATACAAAAAACTATTATTTCATTTTAAAAGGTTCATATCTAAATTCTACTTAAACTCTAAGTCATTTCAAATTTTAACTCGTGACTTTTAAAACATTTGATTGTTTTACACAATAATGTGATCGTTTGCTTTTTGAATGCTAATTAAGTTTATTGTTTTTAAGTGTATCATTAAGAAATAACTTGAATATTAAATCAATTTAACCTTAAAAAGAAACACAATATATTCAATCAGTTGTTATCAGTGCCTTTGTGATGTAATTACCGACGCATTCAGCTGTTAAGTGAAAGGATAATAATTTGATTCCATTCAAATACGACTTTTCATTTTATTTTTCTATGTTCTTTTTCTTATGTAGGGGGAAATTTCAAAAAGTAGCCAAAGTTGTAGTTTATATTTCTCAAATATCTTAAATCTCAACTAAACTTCGTGCTTAAAAACCTACCCTAAACTATGATTTTATGACTTGATCAGTAAATATGTTATCAGTGACGTCATGTGTGGGAGAAAAACCCATCTGAAATTCCTATGTCATTCCTATGTGTATATTGTAACATCATGTCTTATCTTGTGAGTGATTAAAAGTAACACATTTTCAATCAATTCTCATGTAGTTTAAGTAACATATAATAAATACCTCGAGTTTATTTCACCAAAAATAAAATTTCTTTTAAAAGTAATGAAATTTTTCATGTTTTATATAATTTCAACAAATTTATTCACACTTTGTCTAAGACATTCAAAATGTTTAATAGTTGCTTATTTATTTTTTAAATAAGTTTTATTTTAAAAATGGAAAAAATTTACAAAGTTTTATTTTTTAAATGAGTGAGGTTAAAAAATTTCACTATTAAATTCCACTAAGTTGAATTTTTTTCAGGTATACTATTTCCACTGCTTTGAAAATGTTGTGTTGTTTTAAAAAAACTTTAACAATGTGTTAAGTCTGATTTTTAAAGTTATTAATTTTCCTTAGTTGAAAATATTATATAAGTGTAAAGTTATTATTTTTCTTAGTTTGAAATATTGTCTAAGTGTAAAGTTTACTTAAACTTAATTATTTTCTTTTGTCAATGTATCGAAATGTTTATTTGTTGCTTATTTTATAAAATGTATAACCAACTACATATTTTTAAGTGTGTTAATTTCGTTAGGTCGAATTTTCTAAAATTTACAACCAACTAGATATTTTTCAAAGAAACTCTAACAATGTGTTAAGTCTAATTCTTCTTAAATTAAAATATTGTCTAAGTGTAAAGTTATTATTTTTCTACCTTCCATGTCTCGATGTAAAGGTGATAATCCTAAGTTTCCAATTTGCGGGCGAAAAGACATTAAAATATTTAAATGTTCTAGTAAAATGTGTGATATCTGAAATTTGGTAGTTCAAACAGCTTCCGGATAAAAATCGTCTACACGGGTTAAACATAGCAATCATTTTTTCAACATACAAATCCACACATGTAAAGATGAGTCACTCATGCAAGCTGATAACAAGTTTAGGCAGGAAAATCGGCTTGCATTAGTCATTTTTTTTTTTACTCTTCGTTATCATGTTAATAGGAAGTGATCTTAGGATCTCATAGTTATGATAAGACAAACCACGTGATGTTAACAACAAAGTGTTATTCACAACAAAATTAAATTCTATTTCCTTAAAATAATTGTAATGGAAAGGATATCGTGACTATCTTGAAAAAACTTTAGGTAAGTCAATTTTTATTGTAAAACTTTTATATTATGTAAAATCTTTTTTTTTTAAATGTCAACACACTCCTGTTTTGTCTGACACATTCAAAATACACAACATTAGTTTAAAAGTCACACAGTGTATGCTAAAGAAAACACTTTTTTTCGAAATCAAACTATTTATTAATCATTTAAAATAATACAAATCAAATAAGCCTGTCATATTGAGCTGTAATCAATTCTAATTTCAAAATTTTTCGTAATGTCCAATTAAACACTCGTTCTGTGAAATCTTCAAAGCCGTTGTACAACTTTAAAAAGGCATTCTCAGCATGTACATGTATGTTTTGGTCTGTTAATTCTAGTTCATATATTTTGCATATCATTTTGTCTTTTAATTCACTATAAGTTCGAACTAATCTATAAGCTTCACTATAAGTTCAAATAACAAATCTTTTAAACAGGGTGATTTCGCAATGTTAGGTAAAACTTTATGAAAAGTATCACAATGTTGTAAAAAATCCGATTCACACTTAAATATTTCACAACACTTTGCACATGAATATTGTTTACGAATCTTATGGGTCTTCTTGTGTATTAATAAGTCAGACATTCTTGAAAATATCTCGTTGCAATCACTACACTTGTATTGTTTGGGCAATTTGTGAATCTTTTGATGATTACGTAAATCACTCTTTTGTGAAAAAACTTCAGCACACACCTCACAGCAAAAATATTTTTCCTTTAGATGACTTTTCATATGAAACACTAAGTTAACTTTTCGAGGAAATGCTGTGTTACACATCTTACGCACATGGGGTAACTTCTGTTTCTTTAGTCCTGATGAGGTGAGTTTCACTTCATAATTCGAAACGAGTCCTTCTTTGGATAAAAGTGTAGAATCCATCTCTTGATTATTTAACTCTGGTGATGAGTGTTGACACTCCAAGTTGGTTACATCACCAACATAAGAATTCATAACTCGTTCCACAATAACTTAAATGAAAAATACAACCTATTACAACGATATCAGGTCACAGTAGAATGTTATGAACTCGTTTCATTGAAATTTATATAGTAATAGACGGCGCTCGTGTAAAAAATACTAACTTTTTATTGGTTTAAAAATATTGACATTTTATTGGTTTAAAAATATTGACATTTTATTGATTTAAAAATACGTCACATGATTATTTCATCCTATAATGTTATAAGTTCAATAACCACTTAATTCTTGCACAATGATTTAGAAAGTCTTACCTATCAGAAGTTCGTACATTTGTAAGTAAAAATCTTTATTACTTTTGTATCTATTGCTTTTATAAATAATATTTTATTTATCAAACCACTTAATTTCTAAATGATGTATTCTAAAACGCTTTTTATGTCTTATGTATGTAAAGTCTACTAAAAGAGGGGGGAAAAAGACGAGGTGTGAAGTATTTGTAAAATTGAAAAACGTTACTTTATAAAAACTAGATTCCATTCTACCTTTTTTTTTTTTAAATGTTTGTTGTATAAAGTCAAATCTATTGAAAATTTATTTTAATCGTATAACTCTAAACAAAATACCCGCTCTCTTTAATAAGTTAAATAGTTACTAAAAATTGTTCATTTAAAAGGAAAAAATCTTTAAAATTCTCTTATTGTATATTTTTATAAATAATATTTTGCACGTCAAATCATTTCTTAACTAAATGTAATAATCTAAAATGTCTTATGTAATGATCTAAAATGTCTTATGTGTTGTGACTGGTTGGTTAAATATAGGGTTGTAGTTAGGGATATAGGTCACTCTAGGGGTCATTCTAAGGGCTCCTAACTCGTATTGACAAGGTTCGAAGAAAACTCCGAACGGTTAGGTCGACGACCTTGAGAGAGGTTTAAACCTAACACCTTCCATCTATCAACTTTGAGAGTAGAACCTCTCAGCCGCTAGTCTTATGTGTTGTGTTTTTATAAATAATATTTTTCTTGTTTAATCACTTAACTCCAAAATGAAATGTTTCTAAGACACTTTGTCATGTCTTAAGTGAAACATATTTAACTAAAGAAGGATGTAGTATTTGTGACATAAGTTATTCTACAGTACCCTTTTAAGAAAAAGAAAAAAAAAAAAAGAAGCTATTACAAGTTAATTTAAAAAAAAAAAAAACATATAATTAAAAAAATATATTGTTTAATTAGCATAAAAACGATTATTTAAGTTACTCCACAAATTTGTAAACTTAAAAAACGGAAGATATAATGTAACAAAAAGAAGTATGACAAATTTTTTCCCCCATAAAGGATTAGTCTCAATGACTTGAATTAATTTTTTCCCCTAAAAATGACACATTACTTTTAGTATACAAGTTTGTGAAACTGCTTTTATAAGAAAATATTACGCTGAATACAATATTAAGCCTTGTAATTTAATTCAATAACAAAAATGCGTGGGTGTATAGCTTATATTTACATTTTTTAAAATCACTTTGCTTTCGTTTTTAAAATGTATAAACACGTTATTTTTCGTAACAAAACTCTATTTCGAATATAATGTTAATACAAGAAAGAATTAGGTATACTATCTTCGTCAATCTCTATAAATAAAATTTCGTATAGAAAGTAAAAATTTTCCCTCTAAATTATTATTTCGAATATTGAAGTGATGTGTTGACAGAGTGTTGTGAAAGAAATGTGTTTGTAAATTAAACAAATAGATGTAATAGCATTCATATTAAACCAAAACTCTCGAATTACTCAATAGCTAAAGAAAATTTCCTGCAGTTCATTAAAACTATGATAAAGATATCTCAATACATGTCTGAAGTCCCCATCTCTTGCATTTAAAGAGATAACATTACAAGTTCCCGCTAGCACAGTGGATAAACACATTGGTTTACCACATATAAGATAGTGGGTTCAATTCCTGCCTGTGCCAGCGTTGAAAAATAATTCTTTTAATGAGCAATTACTTCTAAAATTGGTGTCACTAAAAATTAAAATGATAGAAAAAAATAATTTATAACGGTTTAAGAATAAATAAAATTCAAAACACTAAAAAATAATTTAACCCTCTACAAAGAACAAAATCTATGTGTCTAATCATGCACCTTCTTTATCTCTCTCATCTTAATTACTTCCGGTCTCACAAACCACCTGTCCTGTTCCAACAAGCTCCCAAACATGTTCCTAAAACATGTTTACTGCTTCCTGAAAACCCTTTTTGGAAAAAGCATGTCTAATCCCGTTTCCGATCTTATTTCCTGTCGCGTTTCCAGTCTAAAAATAAATTTCACGTTAAACTTTTATAAAGTAAAACAAAGTCAGAAAGATTTCCATTTTTATATTATTTGTTAGTTAGCAAATAAAATTTTTATTTCAGGTGAAAAAAAAAAAAAAAAAAAAAAAAAAAAAAAAAAAAAAAAAAAATCGAACATTTTGCTAATATTACTTTCAAACTAAATTCATTCTGATAGCAGGATTCCTACAACTCAACTCCACTCGACTAGAAGGATTAAAACCAACAAAATAAATTAAGCCCCACACAAAAATAAGCCCTCCCCCTCTCTCCCTTATCGCATTCACTTCCTGTCACATTTCCGGCTAAACTTCCTATCTACACTTCCTGTTCACTTCCTGTCTCAACATGCCTGTTATCCCCACCTGCTACATCCGGTGTCCACACCTGCCACTTCCGCTGACCTTCACAGAGCACAGAACTTCCGGTGCAGCCGTGCAGCTGATGTAGAACTGTCAAATATTATCTACTTATGGCAACAGGAAAGATTAAAAACATAATTTGAACTAACTATTCGGGATTTTTATTTTTTTTTCTATAAGTATAACCATAATTTAATTAATATTAAAAGTCTTAATTTAATTAATATTTTGAGGGGGAGGGTCCTTTACTGGCATGTCATTAAGGTAATTATAATAATCTTTCATCTATTTATGATGATCATTTTAAGAAAGGCAAAGTTATAAAGCGGATCTAAAATATTAAATAATGCACATGTTCACAATATACATGCACACATTTGTACTATAATTAGTCAGAACTACTTTTTATATAAACAAGAAATGCGCGGTCGAAATGACGAAGTAGTTTCAGCCGTTTGCAAATCTATCCGTATAAGACACGCGAATGCGTGCTACAGTTCATTTTCTCGCCAAAACGTTTGGCTATAGAAGTTGGCGTCAAGTGCCATAGGATGTTGAGTGATTGTGAATTTGAGCCCGGGATTCGTATTGGTCTTGACCAGACCACACATCAATCAAAACCTATTAAACCGATTAAGTTTGTTTCCCCCCAATTTGACACCTTCGGCCTCTTAGAAAATATTACAAGCGCTGTTCAAAAACACATAACCCGCGCGAAAAGGACAGATTTTGGTAGATTTGAGCGAGCCTACTGGCATGAGGATCGTGTAGGTAATAATTTAATATTTACGACTTCCGGGGCATCTTTTGAACATGTTTGACTATGACTGTATCCTGGAAATCTTAAGATTCAAGATACAAATTAAGGTGCAGTCAATGACTCAAGATTCGGTCAATTATTGAGATCCCGAGTCATTTAATTATTTCCATCAAGTTCCTTTCAAGTTATTTATATGATATCTGCACTGCAAAAAAAAAAAAAAAAAATGTCGATTTTATGGTATAATACTGGCACCCCCAGCTGCCAGTATTATACCGTAAAATCAACAATATTTTTTGTCGTGTTCCTGCACCAATAACCCTATGTATATCACAGAAATCTACCTGTAAATCTCGTATATCTGACATTTAATATATATATTACTTTTCTGTGGATCTCTACAAATTTTTCTATCTTTTGAATAAAAATTTTTTAAATAGAATTTCAAGGGAAAAAGTATTCGGAAGCAATAAAATGAAACGTAAGGTGTATGTTTCATTTTTAGATATCCACAGATTTCGCGAAATTGCATAATATAACTTTTTTCCGAAATACGAAAAGGTTATTGGAAACGTTTTTACAAAAAATGTTTGAAAAAAAAAAGTTACGTTTTTTTAAGTATGAATTTATAAATACGCAAAAAAATTTATTCCTTCGAAAATCTGATATGAGCTTTTGTCAGTATCAACAAGTATTAATAGATATAAAATAAATTATTTTCTTAAAAATAGAAAAGTAAAACTGACTTTAAATATGGTAACTAACACAAATAATAACTTCTCATAGACGATAATATACAAGGAATCTTTTAATTTCACTCTGTAAAAACCTTTGGCAAAAAACGAAGAAGAAAGCTATAGTTATAGCTAAAGCATTTTCGGAATTTCGGAAAAATATGAAATATAGTTGAAGAAATGTAAGTTAATCACCATAAAATGTAATAATATATAATGAATAAGCAGAAGAAAAAGGTATGATTATTAACATAAAAGTACTAAAGAAAAGTACTAAGTAATACCCTTTGAAAGGGTATTATTAATAAAGTAGTAGGTTCGATGACTATGAAAACAAGTTGGAAATGGTACGTCAAACGTGACAAAAGAGGTGCGTTCGTACTATAACTGGTTTTATAAATATTCAGATATTGGTGCAATAGCTGTTGCACTCATGCAAAAATGCATGAATACAAAATTTATCTTATGTGCAGATTTTCATATTATAGATATTAATTTTATTTTATGAAATTAAGTTTCAATGCACTTTTACAAACAATTAATTACAATTCTGTTACATTAAAATTACACTATGCGCAAATATCCAAAACAAAACAATATAAAAAAAAATCATAGTTATTATTTCAGTTAAATGAATTATATCGTCTGTTATTATGATATGATTATTTCCGTAATAAAATAAGTACATTTTGAGTTGGCAACATTTTATCTTTTGTTGACATTTACTGAAAATTCCAATGGGAAATTTAAGCGTAGCTTTGAAAATTTCCGAACTTGAGATCCATATTTAGACTCTTTTTTCCATTTAATATCTATTTCTCCGGAAACATCTATCCAAAAAACTGTCGGTAAATTATGTGATTGCTATAATTAAACAATTTTAGTAGACAAATTCGGTTCTTAAATTCAGTAATACTGAAATAATACAACTCCATCTTAAATATTACGTAATCACCATGGCAACCTACAATCATTACCTGTCATGGGATATCATTGAACTAATTACGTATGATAGGATTTAATAGAATGAATAAAACTTTTATTAATATCTTTTTAAGTTTTGATTCGATTTTCATAAAATTTGAAATGACTCGACAAAATTCTGCAACGATTATATATATTAAATTTCAAACCATTCGGTTGGGTAGTTTTTGCGCTGCTATATGCGGACAGACGGACGGCCCACACGACGACTATAAGTGCTACGTATTTATATAATTACAAACGTACCTAAAAAGGTACGATTATTAAAGTATATGTACTAGGGTCGCTGACTATGGAAAGGGTATCATTATTAAAGAAAAAAGTATAAAGTATTAATGTAAGCACAGTCGATAAGACTATGAAAGAGGCCTCTTTCAGTGGCAAACATAAAAAGTTTCTTCTAAAAACTTTTAATTATAATTTTTTTAATTGTTCATTATATCATTATATCTATATAATAGTATTTAGATTTATTGCAATAGTTTATTTATTTATATATTTATTTATTTTGATGGCCAATCCTGGGAATTTTTTACATTTTTACTATTTAAAAAACAAACAAACAAAAAACTTTTTATCTATTTAAGCTACACAGAGTGAAGAACGGTAGCATTTTAATTTTGATAAATGTTTATGTTAGAGGTTTAAGGACTTATAAATCATTAATATAAGATCGATATTTCAATTTATGTATACTGGAAAAAAACCTTATCGTCTACAAGGTAATTAAAGTTTATTATATTCAATTTTTATGTATTTATTTTATATTTTTTCATTAGGGGGCTCTGCTCCCTGTGACCTATGTGTGCCACCACCGGACTTTTGACAGACTTGCATGTTGCAAATTTGTTCCCAATTCATCTATTTGTAGAAACACATTGTAATACACCATAATAACCAATTAAAATTTCTTGGAATTAAGAACATTTTAAGAAATTTGAATTGTGTATGAATGAGCAGACCGGCAGACAGATTAATTGCATATACTTTGTGTTTGTGTGTTTTATGTAACAACTTAGTTGATAGTTTAGTATCAGTTATGAATAGCAATTTGTATTTATTTCCATATTTATAGTTGAAAATTTTGTTTGCATTATGAAATGAGTTTAATTTCAAAGTAACCATCGAAATGTCTTCATACAGTAAAACATAAAAAAATCAATTTTATTTAAATGAAGATACTATTTCCCGCCAGTGATCACTACAAACGCAAAAGAAAATTGTGTTGAATTAGTACAGAATTTTTTTGTCTTGAATTCGGCCATCATATAGAAAAACATAAAAAAAAAAAAAAACCCTTAAATTTTGTTAATATATTTCTCGCCAGCGGCCGTTATTGGCGTTAAAGTAAGTGGAGTTTAAATTACCCTATCTAATTTTAACTTACAGTATGGTTGCCATGAGAAAACATAAAATCAATCCATTTAAAAATTTTAGATATACAATTTCCCACCAGGTGCGCAACCAGCGTAAAAAAAACCTATAATGTAATTTTTTTTTTATCAAAACAAAATTGATGCGGCAGTAGCTTATTATGAAGTTTTATTTAAAAAAAAACAAAAAAAAACATTAAAATCAATTTTATTTCAACTTAGTAATTTTCCAACAGAAGCGCTACCAGATTTTTCTGAAAATTTGAGTGAAATTCGTTCGAAAATTTAGGTGGAGACACAGTTATACACATAAAGATACATGAAGCCTTATTAGTTTAAGTAGTTAGTTCAATTATTTAAAAAAAGCATTATTATTTAAATTAGTTAAACGTAATAGAAAATAGCTCTTCTAACAGTAATTGGCGATCAAGTGCAATGCATCTGATTGTTCTGCAAAAGAGCCAAGAACGTTACATCAAATATTTTCAATGAAAAACATGCCGTAGTTTTACATGCCGTAGTAAAACATGCCTTAGTAATATATGCAAATTTCGTAGAGTTTCAAATTATAATGTCACTAAAATGCATTTTGTTTAATTGCCCTCCATAGACGGTAGTATAATCGAATTATACCTAATCGAACAATAACTATATAAATGGTATATACAATACACCCTCTTCAAGAAAAGAAGTCTTGTACATGACTCTAACAACATAACTATAATTACAGTACCGCCAGCGTTCTACAAATCTTCGTTTAACATATATTCGTTTCATAAAATTATTACATATATCCGTATTCTTTTGTGCGGCCCTGTATAATAACTATAAATGCAATATAGACCCTCTTCAAGAAAAAGCATACTGTAAGTGACTGTAACAACATACTAAAATTAGATAATCCTTAGCGTTCTACAAACCCCGAATTTAAGAAATATTTGTTTCATAAAATCAATTGGTTTATAAAATCTGTACATAACGCTTCATAAAATCATTACATTAAGATTTTATATGGATAGGATAGATATAAATATTAATAAAAGAAAGTTTTTGTCTTTGTATGTGTGTGTGTGTCGTTTGTTGGCGATGGCTAGGGAAATGTGTAAAATTATACTTAAATTACCCGGAAGTTCTATACTTAACGTCAACCTGAAAGCCAACCCGAACAAGACGAAAAATTTTTCGTTGACCCGAAGCCGACAGAAATTTTTCGTCGACCGAAACCCGAAATCAAAGAATAATGTATCCATAATTTAATACAAATATAAACTAGTCGTTGGGGGCCACCGTAATACTTACCCATCATGGATATGCATAGTATAAAATATGAAAATAAAACATGTGTAAACTACTTATAAAATACATTCAATTCGTATGAAATCGGGCTTGATGACGTCATAAACTTTAAATGCTCTATTACTGAATTGCGTAAAAGAAACAGCCTTATAACTCCAAAACTAATAATCCTATTAACTAACGGTTTATTGCGTCGTATTAAGCGTCTTATTTCCAATTAAAAAATATATTTGAATTGAAATTTGGATGAAATACAGGGTCATGAAAAATCGA
Source organism: Maratus michaelseni (assembly GCA_963931845.1). Lineage (NCBI taxonomy): Eukaryota > Metazoa > Arthropoda > Arachnida > Araneae > Salticidae > Maratus > Maratus michaelseni. The sequence continues at coordinate 157,088,679 of OZ007594.1, read as the reverse complement.
AGAGTGTGGAAAATAGGATTACAAATATCTCAGCAGCTCATTATCTGACAGACTTCATTCTTTATGCAAAATTTGCTTTTTTATTGTCTTTTCTATTCATTCCTTAAAATAAACAATTTCGAAAATTTTTATATACCTTTTATCAGAACGAATATTTCGAGAGTCCGAAAAAAATAGTTTCGGATAATCGAGGTTACTGAAATTCAATAAGCTTCTTCCCATTATTACATACTAAGTACATACCAAATTTCAAGTCTTTATCTCCATTTGTTCGGGAGATAGAGCATTTACAGACACACAGACATACAGACACTCAGACGGACGGCAATTTTTTTTTCTTCTGAAAATATGTTTTTCGGAATCTCCAGTGTCTGAAACGTGTAAATCCGTCAATTTTTTTTTTCGATTTTTAAAACGATTACTAGACTTACCCTATACTACGTATGATGGGTAAGTAAAAATCGGATTAACCCGAAAACGATCCAAGCCCAAAACAATTACAGCCAACCCGAACCGCAACGAAAAAATTTGCTCCTCGGTTAAAATCGGGTTACCCTACATGATGCAGGACTCTAGTTGTCAATATATATATATAAAAAAAAGGTGTAATTTTTGATAAAAATCTGCTACTCCTGAAAAAAAGAAAAAGGAGAATAAATAAATATCAGGTTAAACTGGAAATGAAAAGTAAACCATAATGATTGAACAAAAAAAAAATATGGATTTATAAGTAGTTTAACCTGCATAATTTTATTTTGTCATTTTACATTTTTTTGTTTAAATATTAAATTTGATTAAAAAAAAAAAGAAGTAAAAATTGTGCTGAAATTTCTTTTATTTACATTCATTTGATTTAATTTTCTATTAAACACAGAAATAAAAAGTTATTATGAAAAATACAAAAAAAATCAATCTCTTATCTGTCTTATATCGCAAAATTAATATTTATAATTTGCTTTTAAGCCATGTAACAAAATTCTGCCTTTTCACTATTGTAATTTAAAGAAAAATATTCTTTATAATTCAAAACTTTTCTACAAAAATGTTTTCTTTCAACACATCAACTGAATTGGTAAAAATATTTTATTTAAGTCATTAAATTCGTGAAGCGAAAACTTGTGTAATGAAAGTCATAAATTATCACAGTGAAGCTATTAGAAAATCGATTTTATGCTTCTTTAAAGTAAAAAAAATAACCCTTTCTATCACCGCGTTGCATATTTGCAACATACTCAAAGGTCAATGTTACTTATACAGTGGGCTTTAAAAGACGATTTTATTTATTGCTGCTATCTTCCTACACAGCAGTTTATATAAATTGGTCATAGAATTCTCAATGAACTGCGATACTGAGTTAATGTTTCATGCCAAAGTTTTAATTATCATTTAAACAGTTTCACATCGTTATGAATTTCGTAAATTTTGTCAAATTAAAAAAGGCTGGGGACGTCCAAAAATAGATTTTTTACAAAGGTAAGTTCGTATACTTTAAAATTTTGTATTAGAATATTGACAATATTTATGAGATGTATGTAATTATCTGTTTATTGCAGATGTAAAAAAAGTACTTTTTAATCCATATACATATCTGTTTTATTATTATTATTATTATTATTATGATGGACTTTATTTCCGATATTTATTATTTGTTTAGAATAAGTTGGTTATCAAAGTTGATTCATTGGAACACTTCTCTTTTCTTCTTTCTATCTCGCGAAGCATAAAGACGATTTTTCATTTTGTCCCATCGGTTATGTAAAAAGTTAGTACAATTTTCGTTTTTCTCTGGTTTTATCGTGCTTTTTTTTTGTTTTATTCTTTCAATGTATTATATCGGCAGTGGTAGACAATTCTTGGCAAATTTGCCAGTCTATTATATGAAACTAGGGGGTTCTACCCCCTGCTCGCTAACGCTCCCCACCCCCCGTGAATTGCGATGCAATTCACATTGGCAGCGTTACGCGGTCCCAGATCGCTTCGCTCGCTCGTCACCTTTTTCAGCAACTCTAGCCAGAATGAATGCTATCATAAATCATTTTAACGTATGAAATTTACAATTTTTTTTAATGTAAAAAAGGTAAATGATAACTTCGTTGAAAGTACAATTAAAAATGCATTTAGTTGGTGCTACCAGTGGGCATAAATAATTTAAATACTATGAAAGAATGATCTTGGAAACACAATTAGTTTAAAATTCATTGCACCTATAATATTGTATAGTACGGCTTAAATTCATAAAAAAAAAAAAAATAATAAAAAAAGAAAAACACTACACTCTAAAAATAATCCGTGAAAATACAACAGATTTTCCGTAAAATTTTACGGAGAAGTTTCATTTTTCCAAAACAACAGTACAATTTCCGTAAATGACATTAGTTCCGTAAAGGAGATTTCAAATCCGTAGATATGCAGAAAGTTTTCCGTAAATTTGATGGATTTTTTTCAAAACAGTACAATGTCCGTATTTCCCCATTTCCGTAAATAACGTTCAGAGGTTTGCATACATATATCATCTTGCTTGAAATGTGAATTAAGATTGTTGTATTTATTAGGGTTCAGGGTCTCCTAGGATCCAGGCCTGGACCGTTCCTACCCGTGGGCCTATTTTCTGTCATTAGACTCGGGCCAATCCTGGAGCTCATTCTAACCGGGCCCGTGTCAGGACGGTAATTTTTTGTGAAAATAATAATGATATTTTTTATTTTTTAGTGAAATCTTTAGAAATTTACTTTATTTATATAAATTACAGAAAAATATTTTTTTTAAATCTACTTTTTTTTTTCTTTATAGTGCTTCAAATTATGAATTTTTCACTGACATTTTAAAATTTTATTTTAATTTTATTAACGTGAGGCAATATTAGGTTATTAAAGGTTTCGTAAAATAATAACTTTCCAAATTATTGGTATTGAACAAAACTGATTTGTCTTATAAATTTGTGAATAAAACTAAAATTTATTATTTTATAAATTATAATTTTAGAAAGTTTATATTTTTTTTCTTTAAATTTATAAAAATAATTAATGATTTTTTCTTTACTTTTATAAAAATGAAGTTCATAGTTTTATAAAGTTTATAATATATTTAGTTAGTTTATAATTTTATAAATTAAACTAAATTAATTTAGACTAAATTAATAAATCCAAATTTAAACATACCTATCCCAAGGTCATTAATTTCCAGAATTTTCGCTAAAAATCTTTTTTTTTTTTCTTTTTTTTTTTTTTTTTAAATATTTTTAAGGTTTCATAAAATAATATTTTTGCACATCATCGGTACGTAGGTGTTAAACTAAGCTGATTTGTCTTATAAATTTGTGAATTAAACTACAATTTATCTTATCCTAATAATATTATAAATCTGATTGTGTGCAAATGTTAGGCTGAAGCATTCAAAAAGGAAATGCTCATATATATATATATAAAATAGAGCAGGAAAAAAAAATAAATAAATAAAATAAAATAAAAATTAAATAAAATAAATAAATAAATAAAATAAAATAAAAATAAATTAAATAAATAAATAAATAAAATAAAATAAAAAATAAATAAAATAAATAAATAAATGAAATATAAATATATATATTGGGAAGAACAATATGATTCTGAAGAGTAACATGCCTCTTTGTTCGAAAAGAAAGGTGTTTAACCAATGTGTTTTGCCTGCAATAACTTATGGAGTAGACACATGGACGCTAACAAAACGGATGGTACAAAGATTACAAACAACACAGCGAAGTATGGAAAGATGAATGCTAGGCATAACTAGAAGAGACAGAAAGAAAATAACCTGGATAAGAAGTCAGACGAAAGTTTTTGACATCATTGAGATAATTAAATGGCTAAAAGGGAAATGGGCTGGGCACATTGCAAGAAGACAAGACAATAGATGGAGCACAAACACCTTGTAGCGGTATCCCAGCGATGTAAAACAACCAAGAAGACAACCTCAAGTAAGATGGAGTGACGAAATCAGAAAAAGTGGCCTGTGTTAATTGCATGACTAAAGCATAGACAGGAAACAATGGGAAAATCTGGGGGAGACCTACATCCAGCAGTGGTTTGGAAACGGTTGTTGCTTGTTTTGATGGATACATATATATGTTTCTTAGGACTACCTCATTTAATTTGTAATTTGACTCTGCTATTTGGTATTGTGATTTCATTGTATTTGGTCAATATCTTATGTTTTAATGGATTAATTGTACAGAAAGCTTATATATATATATATATATATATATATATATATATATATATATATATATATATATATATATATATATACAATTTTTAATTTAATTTCTTATTCTTTTAAATAAGTTTTTGGTATCCATATTCAGTGTGTTGGGGAATACTTTTATTTACAACTAATTATTACATACTTAATCAATATTTCATAGTTTAAGTTGGTGTTATGGTAATGTTTCATTTATGGTTATATATATATATATATTATGATAAAAAAATTTAAATTATTTTTTACATGCTAAAATGGTGTATTCTAAGACTTGAGTAAATATTTTTCAAATCGGAATTGTTGAAAACCAAAGGGTTAAAGCTAGATTGAGAATCATCAGCTGTAACATACTTAAATAGTGGAAGAATGAAATGAGTATTTGACTTTAAAAGCCTAAACTGAAACTCTTTCGTATTTCTTCCAAGCCTGTTAGCAAATCTAAAGTTTCCTACTCTCCAACGCATTCATGTTTTTTTCTTTTTTTTTTCTTTCGTAAATGCAAACAACTTACAAATATTCTTGCTCAGGAAGTAAAGAAGTGTACAAAGGAAAATGTTGTTCGAAATCTTTCCGTAAATGTTTCAGAGTAGGATTTTGAATGGATTTTTCGGGACTTGAAAGAAAAGGCTCATGTAATATAGGAGAAACTCCCATAATCTGTGTGGAAAGTTTGGCGAATTTTTTGGCAGACTTTTTTTGGCGATAAATGTTTCAATGTGGTTGTTTGTACATTTTTTTTTCGAAAAAAATCAAAATTTACCCTTATTTTTTTAAACGATATATTTTTTGTGTATTTTTTATAGATTATTTTTCTATTTTGAATATATATCTATATATATATTTGTCTTACGTGGCGCGAAAATCGGGCTGAATTTGTAACTTATGGTTTGGCAACAACCGTAGTTTCCAGAGCTCAGACCAATGAAAGACTAGATTGTGTTAGATCAGCTCCACCTCCAATATGGCGGTAAGTGTGAGATTAGTGAAACCATAGAATGAAACTCAAACTAGCAATTATTAAAAATAAAATAACATGTACGTAATCCAAAGCGTCTGAGATGATTCTTCAATTTAATCATGAGCAATATCGTTAATTTCAAATGAATTCTCAACTCTTGTTTAGAATTCATTTACGAATTTCACTCACTCAAAAGTCGAAGAAAAAAAAAATCAACTGTCTAGATTGCACCTGGCGCCATCTGTTGATTTATTGATGAAGTAAAAAATAATTTCTACGTAGTTCCCCCCCCCCCCCCCCTAATGAATTTAAGTCGTGCTGTACAAAATATCCTTTTTTCATAGTATTTAAAAGATTTATATACTCATTGGTAGAGCAAACTAAATACATTTTCAGTTGTGTTTTCAACGGAGAATTACTTTTTTACATAGTATATATTTAATTGTAATGGCAGTTGTGGACGAGATTTTTACCTTTTTATCTGTGCTTTTGGAAATATTAAATAATAATAAAGATTTATATAAATTGTGTAATTTTTTGCATTTTATATGTACCTCTTCTCCATTTTATGATTTTAAGTGTTATTTATGTCAGATGTACCTTTCCTGAGATCCCACAAGTTACTTTCGGTAAGTTTTTATTTTTTTTCCCGTTTATTAATTGTTTATAATTATTAAGAAAACGGCGGGTTCCGGAAGGTGGCAGAGCCCCCCCCCCCCTCTGACAATAATAATTATTAATCCAAAAAAGGCCTCTTATGTTTAGTTAAAATATCCAAAATGGTAATAAAATGTTGTTTTAGCATTTTACCTAACTTTTTAAGATGATGCAAAAATATGGTTCAATAAACGTATGTTATATTCAAATTAATTATAATTAACGTAATTAAAAACCATGCTTTCCCGCCATTTTGAAAAATTTGCTAAGATACTAAAACGGCCTTTTTGGCGCCATTTTGGGTTTTCTCGCCAACAGCGCCAAGCGACACAGGATACTAAACTTTCCCCAAATATAGCATTAACAGATTTTTTTTTTTTTTTTTTTTCATTTGATACCTGAATGAGAATGCCTGAAAATTTCATGCTTATTGAAATAAATACGAATATGTGAATATGTCAGAGATGTTTTGTTGTGAATATTTCAGTTTTCGTTGTAAAATGTGGATTTTTTAACCATTGGGAAAAAGGTTGTTGCTTTCGGTCGAGAATGGACCAAATGTAGTTCGCATTTTACTATTTTAACCAGTTTTAACGAAATTTTGTAACTTTAGAAGAACTTTTTAAGCGTTTTTAACGAAATTCTGTAACTTTATAAGAATTTATCTTTGAATAGGCAATAGAAATGCATAAAAGCGTTACAAAAATGTTAAAGTTACATTTAAATAAAGTACGCGTTATTTGAATGCAGTCTAAATCAATGATTATGCGGACCTTCAGATTTAATCATTCTATGTAGGATTAACAGCTGAAAAATTAAATTTAAATGTCGTTTCAGTGATAACTTTGGTATGAGGAAAGAAAAAATGACCAATAAGGTTATTCACCGCAGATATCAATCAATGATCGTATAGATTGAGCGAATTAACGTCTTTGCAAAAACGACGCAGAAATACGCAGTATGAAGCGACGTTTTTGACAATGAAGCACTTCAGCAAAGGTTTGAAAAAAATATTTAAATCTTCTATTTTTAATTTAACTTAATTGAATTTTTCATAAATTTAGTTTTCTTTGGTTTCATATGAACTAGTGTAATTAAAAGAAATATTTAATAATTTGTACACTTTTTATAGAATTGCATTTATCTAAAAGCTATCTTGCTACAGTTTTTTTAAACTATTTTTTTTTAAGAAAATTGGTAAAATGTTTTCTTTATTTTCTTTTTCTTTAAAAAAAGGTTTCGGCATTTTTATTAAAGTATAAATAGATACACATTCAATTCGGAATGTTCTGACAGTGAAAGCTTCTTAAAACCGTTATTTTTAATTGTATGTTGAATTTGTGTCATTTAATTTTAAATCATAGCGTGCACGTGTTTTCTGTTTTAATATTTAAAAAAAAATAGTTATAATGATCAATTATTAACATATCAGTAAATCATCAATATATCAAAGTACTTATGTTGAAATATCGCATTGTCGCTATTTTAATGAAAACGAATATTACGAATTTGATATTGAGAAAAATGTGTTAGAAACGCCCTTCTTACTTTATAAAATATTTGCACGAAAACAGTCGTTCAAATGATGGATTTTAATGCGAGTATAAATTAATAATATACTCGTTAAGTCGTATGTGCTGGAATCAAAAATTAAAAGAAAAAATGTAATGAAGAAGAAATTCTGCATCTGTAATATTAACATAACAAACAGAATGAGTTGGACTCTCATTTGGTTTTATTCAATTTTTAACAGGTCTAAATTAAATAAAATAAATAAATAAATAAAAAGCAGAGATTTTGTACTCGATAAAGTCTTTTACAGAATGTTTCAAACACAACTGTGGCACGTACACAGAATTTTGATTTTTTGAAAACATGCATTTCCTAGACGGTCTTAAATAAATCTTATTAAGATCCAATGCTCAAACATTTATTTATTCGTCTATGCATTAGTGGCGTAGAGTCGGGCCATGTTAGGGGATGCTGTAAACTCCCGAAATATTTTTTTTTTTTTTTTTTTTTTTTTTTTTTTTTTGCGTTTAATAAATAATTTACTTTTCATTAAGTTTTATTATTTAAAAGTGAAGAAATTGTATATGAAACACCTATGTTTATTCCATATTTTAAGCTATCATTACATAAAACTATGCTATCAACAACGTTTGATATCAAATTCTGGGATACTGTCGCCTACACTGCAAAAAGTTTTGATTTTACAGTATAATACTGGCATCCCAGCTGCCAGTATTATACCGTAAAATTAACAGTAATAAACAGTAAAATAAGTAATACGCTGACTGTAAAACAACTTTTTTTTTTTTTTTTTTTTTTTTTTTTAGAAAATTGGTAAAATATTTTCTTTTTCTTTTTTTTTTTTTTTTAAAGAAAATTGGTAAAATGTTTTCTTTTTTTTCTTTTTCTTTTCTTTTTTTTTAAAAAGTTTTTTGGCATTTTTATTGGTATACATAGATCCACTTCAATTCCGAATGTTCTGACAGTAAAAACTTCTTAAATCCGTTCTTTTCAATTGCGTGTCGAATTTGTGTAATTTAATTTTAAATCATAGCGTGCACGTGTTTTCTGTTTTAATATTTAAAAAAAATAATAGTAAAATAGTTATAATTATCAATTATTAATATATCAAATCATCAATATATAATTTGTAAATCATCAATATATCATCAATATATGTTTATTCAGTACTTATGTTGAAATATCCCACTGTCAATATTTTAATGAAAAGTAATATTACGCATTTGATACTGAGAAAAATGTGTTAGAAACACCCTTCTTACTTTATAAAATATTTGCACGAAAATAATCGTTCAAATGATGGATTTTAAAGTCAGTATAAATTAATAATATACTCGTTAAGTCGTATGTGCTGGAATAATAATAATAAAAAAATCTATTGAAGAAGAAATTCTGCATCTGTAATATTAACATAACAAACAGAATGAGTTGGACTCTCATTTGGTTTTATTCAATTTTTAACCGGTCTAAATAAAATAAAATAAATAAATAAATAAAAAGCAGAGATTTTATACTCGATAAAGTTTTTACAGAATGTTTCAAACACAACTGTGGCACGTACACAGAATTTTGATTTTTTGAAAACATGCATTTTCTAGACGGTCTTAAATAAATCTTATTAAGATCCAATGCTCAAATATTTATTTATTCGTCTATGCATTAGTGGCGTAGAGTCGGGCCATGTTAGGAGATGCTGTGTACTCCCGAGATATAAAGTTTTTTTTCCCCTTGCGTTTAACAAATAATTTACTTTTCATTAAGTTTTATTATTCAAAAGTGAAGAAATTGTATATGAAACATCTATGTTTATTCCATATTTTAAGCTATCATTACATAAAACTATGCTTTTTACGAACAAAATCAACAATGTTTGATATCAAATGCTGGGGATATTCTCGCCTACACTGCAAAATAAAAAGTGTTGATTTTACAGTATAATACTGGCATCCCAGCTGCCAGTATTATACTGTAAAATTAACAGTAATAAACAGTAAAATAAACAGTTATACGCTAGCGTATTACTGCTTGTTTTACTGTTTATTACTGTTAATTTTACGGTATAATACTGGCAACTGGGGTGCTAGTATTATACTGCAAAATCAACATTTTTTTTTCAGTGCATTTTTGCAGTGCAGATATGCAATTTTCGTAGGTGCGTGCTCATATGTGACAATTTGATTAACAAAAAGGGAGTGCCTGTACCCACATTTTACTAAAAAGTAGAAAAAGCTGTCATAGGTCTGTTTTTGCTATTTTTCCCCCTTATTAACATAAATAAAGTCATTCTTAAACTTATAATAAAATCAGTTTAGAATATTATATGAAGTGTAATGTAAGGTTTATTATTACTATTACGATTACTATTCACACATATTAATAAAAATATCAAGAGAATCAGAAAATTGCGATAAATTGTAATAACGCTGAAAAAATAAATCAGCATGTTTTTGTTCAATGCTATCTATGTTACGGTTTTGATTTATTTATGTATTTATGTAGATAAAAAAAAAAAAAAAAGAGCAAGGATTTGTCTTTTAACTCTTTTTTTTATTATTATTCACAATATTTTTTAAAGAAACATTGTAAGTTTGCATGTTTTGGCCTTTCTATCTGATTTTATTAAAAGAAAAATCAAAATTCGAGAAAATCATTAAATAGTATTTTTGTGGACTGTTACTAAAATTATATGTTTATCTCACAAAATTATTCACCAAGTTAGAAAAAAAAATTATCAGCTTCCTCAGTCACAAAGGTTACACAGGCGCTTTGATTCTTCATAAAAATACTTAGATTATCTGAAAAATTTAATACATTGCTCAGGTAGAGCATTTTTAATCTAACTTTGTACTTCAAAGAAGAGCGACCTTTATTCGACAACACATATGTTTTAGTGCACATTCATTTATAACTTTTGAACATTTGCTCCAATTTTGCAATTTATCTTTGTTGAAAAGACTCGTTTTCGTGATGGTTCCGAGTATTTTTAATCAAGGTTAAAAGTTATTATTTGTCTGGTTGTCTGTTTGTCCACCCCTCCGCTCTCTAACCTTTATAAAAATAGGGCAATCACCACGAAATTTGGATATGATCTTAAAACACACTGTATAATTTTACATTAAAAAATATACAATAACGTTTTTATATTTTTTGTTAACACTTTGACTTTTTAGATGTTGGGAATGTTTATCTCGAGACCTTTTAGATTTTCGTAGGAAATATTTAAGTTACTCTTAAAATTAATTTTGTTTTCGATATCATACAAATACTTAAACATTCACTTTTATCATTTATAAAAAATGAGATAATAATTTAAAAATGCCCTTTCTTTTATTGATAATTTTACACAATTAGTAGTGTAACACATATTCAAATAGGAAGCATGATAAAAACAGTTATTTCTGAAGAAAGCTCTTTGTTACAACTGTGATCTGCCTCATGAACTATCTAGTTTACCATATTTCAAAGATAAAATAAATAATTTGATTGTTAGTAACTATTTTAAAATAAGTTGTACATTACATTTACTGTCGAATTAACATTTATAAAACAAATATGTTACATTTTCTTTTAACAGCATTTCAAAATACATTAATATATATATATATATATATATATATATATATATTATAACAATAATTATATTATAATATATATTATAACAATAATTTGATGTTTAGAAACTTGCTATGTTGTAGCTTAACAACCTATGTTATACTTATACTTTTATAGAAGCTCCATTAAGGAGCTACTTCACTCAGACGAAAACACCCGCTCGCTAATGCTAATCCTATGGAGGAAATTTTTGAAGATATCTAGTTCGCATTTCAATATTTTTCAATAATTTTTTTTTTTTTTTTTTTTTTTTTTTTTTGCATTCGATAGCTGAGGTCAATCTCTATGCACGCTCCTTTCTACTTTTTCGATTTTGATTACAAGTTCTTTTTTATTAAGATACTTTCCCTTTCGAAACCGGTTTTGAAAGTGAAAGTATCCTCAATAAAAAAAACTGCAAAAAAAAAATCGAAAAAGTAGAAAGGAGCGTGCATAGAGATTTACCTCAGCTATCGAATGCAAAAAAAAATCATTTAAAAATATTGAAATGCGAATTAGATATCTTCAAAAATTTCCTCCATAGGATTAACATTAGCGAGCGGGTGTTTTCATCTGAGTGAAGTAGTCCCTTGGGGAGATTCTACTTCTTTGGCCTAAAGTTTACGTGATTTTTACGAAATTTTTTTTTTTTCGGTTACAAAGAAAAGAGATATTACCTTCGAGCTTTTTGCATTATATTTATTGACATTTCACTTCTGTAATTTTTTTTTCTTGTGTGTGTGTGTGTAAAAAAAATAAATAAATACTATGTCTTGTGCGACTGCAGGTGCGTGCCATGGACTTCAATAATACGCAACCGTTTTTGTCCTGTCACAAGCATCTGAAACAAATTTGGTCGTCATATTATGAAAAGGCATTAAATTATCTGGAGTTTATACCAACATTAGGTGTTTAAGAAGTTGATTTTTGACATAATGGCGGTCATTTGAACAAAAAAAGGTAATTTTTTTTCGCCTTTTTTAAACATTTTACGAACTTGAAAAAATAAGTAATCAATGGAAATTATATTTTTCGGTGGTATAAAGCTCCAACAAAAACGATTACGTTTCTTTTAAATAAAATATGAAGAACACCGGCTCAATAATTTGATTGTTATTAATTTTTAAAATAAGGTGTACATCACACTTACTGTCGAATTAAAGAATAAAAGAACGAATTAAAGAGGCCCCAAAGCAGACGAGGCCGCAGCATGTTTTTTGTTTCTTGTTTTTGCTCAGTCTTCAGTGAGTTTATTGTTGTATTTTTTAGTTTTTCAAGTTGTATTTTGTGTTCTCTTGTTATGTGAGGAAGGGGGGGGGGGGTGCGTTTGTTCAGACCAAATACAAATTTTTTTTGCTGGATTATATATATATATATATATATATATATATATATATATATATATATATATATATATATAATTATAATATCTATGAATTTCAAAAAACATATCAAGTTCTATTATCATTCTACTTAAATCTCCAAAGAGATAATTAATGATATTGTGTATACAGAATACCACATAGCTAATAATTAACATGTGCAAACATAATATTACCATAGCTTGTGCTTCAATGGTAATTGGCCAAATTTTACTCATACCTAAAGAATATTGAAAAAAGAAAAAAGAAATATAGAGAAAGGGGGAAAAAAATTATAAATTGGAGTTGCAATTAAGTAAATACAAATGGATTAATAAATTAAATATGAACCATATACAATGGAAAATTGGACCACATGAGAATTAAATATGAATTGGATATGAAAAAACACATGCACATGTACTCATCAGCCTGGATGCACCCACATGTGTTTTAAATAATAATTCAGTGTTTCATAATTCTACGGGCATAATGCTAAGATCAGTAGAATCATCCAGGTACACTGAATTATTACCAGACAACAATTGGAAATATTAAAATTTGGAAATATTTAAATAGGAAATAAAAAACCATTAAGAATATACAATATATTTCACTCACATCGATTATCCCAAAAACTGTATTTAACACCTCACGAAATTACCACGAGATAACAGTTTTGAAATAATAAAATTGGAAATATGAACGCGTAAAGTGTATATATATATATTAGAAAACTTTGACCCAAATAAGTAAAACTTCACCTGAAAGTAATATTCTTCTGTTTCACTGAACTAATGGATTTCTCGATAGAATTTTATTTAACAAAATTATAAGCTTTTCCCTTTCTGGATAATGCTCCAAATCTGATACATACCAAAAGAACCACTCTTTGGCTACAGATGTTAAAATTTATGATATTTCCATATATGTTAGACTAGAAATGGACCTCTTCTAATTGTGACATTCCTAAATCCCGAATCGCCAGAAACCTGAATTTTCAAAAAGATGGTTGATGAATTTTTAACCTGTTTAAGACTTTAACAATCAAAATTGAAAAATATTTATATGTAACTTCTTCATCTTTAAAATATTATATTCTTTTCTAATAAATTTTTATTTATTTATTTATTTATTTATTTATTTATTTATTTTTGAGCATAAACAAATAATAACAGAAATTTTAACCTGTTTAAGACTTTAACAATCAAAACTGAAAAATATTTAAATGTAACTTCTTCATATTTAAAATATTATATTCTTTTCTAATATTTTTTTTTGTTTTTAATTATTTTTATTTTGAGAATAACATAGTCATAAACACATATGTGTTAATTCTGACTGTTAAAAAATATTTTAATAGTTTGGAAACTGACACAGTCAATTTCAAACACTCTGGATTTTTATGTGATATGAAGTTAACAAGATTAATTGTATCCAAACCTGCACAGTTAATATTAATCGCAAAAGAATGCTTTCGGGAAAAAAGAAAATAGTTGAAAAAGTGTTAAAATTATAAGGCTATTATACAGAGTGCAAAATAAATGTTGGGTACACTGAATAAACTCTTGAACGGGCAAAACTGGAATTTCGGATCAAATGTCTACCTATATTAAAACAGCTATGCGCTATCATATGAGAGTGACTGCAGCGTCTCTAACGGCAAAATTTGGAACCTATCGAATCTATCTAGAAAACTGTGAGAGATACCTGAAAAAAAAAAATGAATTACAAAAGGTAGAGCGTCTCAGATTTATTGTGAAAAAGCGTCTTAAATGTAAAAATAACTGTATTAGAAACTCTGAAATATTAATTTTTCGATAACAAAGCACTGAACGTCACTAACCGACTGCAGAAGTGTGGCATTAACCACTTCGCGACAAGCGTTCTTTAATAGAATTTTTAATCTTTTTTCACTGGTTTTTTAAAAGAAAAATATTTTATTGATTTAATCGCAAAGTTTATCATACCCAGGACGTGTAGATGCTTTGCAACTGGGTAGCCCATCGATTCCTTCGTTTGTTTCTCGTTCTGATTAAATAAGGTAAGTTTTTCAATTAAGAAGTGCTGATACGAATTATCAACGATTTTGAGTAATTTATGCGTCACGTATACGTGACACTCGTTGCTAAGTGGTTAAAAGACAGATGCATATTTTCTAATAAAACTAATACATATAAACAAGGTACTATTTATTTAAAATATGAAAACTAAGATAAGTATGCTCAGTGCCCCCATCATCTGCAACAATGCATGAGTACATATGTTTGTTTATGTGTATTGCCTTCTCACAGTTTTAGATATAGGGTATAATTCTAAATTTAGCCACTAGGGGAGATGCAGTCACTCTTATATTATAACGAACAGTTGTTTTACTGCAGATAGATACTTTTCCCACAATTCTAGCTTTTTCTGCTCAGAAATGATTTGGGTGTATCGGGACTTTAATTTGCACTCTGTATAATAAAATGCAATTCGGGCTTTTAACAATTCAAGCTTTCTGGGTGTAAAAACCTAATGTCCTGAGTGTCCCTTCTGATATACTCCGAATTATGCTTTTCGTTATTTCAGACAGCATGATTAGTGATGTAAGTTCTATGCAATTGCAGTGACACATTCTTCCCATTAACCAGAAATTACCGACAAAAAGATCTATAAACGTGATGCATATTGCACCACAATTTATCCAAATCCTTTTCATTACATACATTTTGGAAAATAAACACTTTTTTGATAAATGTTTGTGTGTTTTGGATGCAAAAGCAATAGCATGCATTTTTTGGTTATGCATATTGCAAATTAATTTATCCAAATCCTTTTCATTACGTAAATTTTGGAAAATAAACCCTCTTTTGATAAAAGTTTCTGTGTTTTGTATGCAAAAACAATAACATACATTTTTTGGTTATCTATTTAAAAGTAATCATGCGGAAAAGGATAAAAAAAAAACCCAGAGATTTCGCGATTTTATTTGATGTATAGTACGCACTATAAAATATAATTATTCATTTTTTAATTAGAAGATATTTTCATGCCGGTGTAACCCACTTTCTTCATACAAATCCTACTTGGAATCTAAAGATGTAAAATTGTTTTCCTACAATTTTACACAATAAGAAAAAAAATAAAATAACTCGCAATCAAAGAGTTATGATATCTTGAAATTTCGCTCGTTTTTCAAAATAAAAGTTGAAAATAATTCTTACATTTTCTTACCAAGTCATCAAATAATCTCCCGAATCGGTCGTCGTTAAGCACTCTGTTTTCCCTCGGAGGCATAATCACAGTTGTCATGAGTTTTGCTACGAACAGCATATCCAAAAATGCAGCATTCTTCAGCCAAATCGACATAAGTTATTTTTGATGAACCTTCCCAAAGCTCAGCCGATTTTTCGCTTCCGTCTTCAAGGAAGTTTTGTTCCGGCAAAATGTGACGTTCCTTCCTAGAGTCGTTTCCCGTGATGCTACATCTGCTCTTATTTTGAGTCGACTGCATTTCCACGATTTCGTTTCCGAGAATTTAGAAAATTCCTTTTCTGCTCGTGGGCGAGATTTCCTAAGAATTCTTTTAGATTGGCAACTACTATCTGGATCAGACAATATCCGACTGTGAGTCTGTATTTCAAACCCAAATTCGTAGGAGGCAATTTGGAGGGAGAGGAGAGTGGGCAAGAGCAAGATGTCTGTTCAAATATATATATATTTTTGCAAATATTTGTATTTTATTTTGTTTGTTATTGGTTTTGTAACGAAAGTTTGACATCTATTGGGTATTTGACTAATTTGCTATATTATCGTTCCAAATACCGATTGCAAAAAGAAAAAAAAATTATTTAGGGGCGGAGTAGGTAAGATTACTATATACATTTTTTTTTAAATTACACCCATACTTAATAGCTTATGCTTAATACATTATCTCTATACTTATATACATTCTTTCCTTACTTACATGTTTGCATACACTTATGCATTTACACATACATCTTATACGTAAAACTTTTACCTTTTTTAGATACTTATACAAACTTTCAATACATACGATATATATAATAACATTTGTTTTTCTATAAATGCTAATAATAGTGTCTAATGAGAAATTTTCCATAATTCTGATTCAATTAAAATAATAAATGTATTAGATTAATGCAAAAATGAGTCGCGTTTAACAAGAGTTTTTACTTTTTTAATCGCGTTTTAGACTTTGAAACACCTTTAAAAATGAAGGCCTAAAGCAGTTGCCCTGTGTATTATTATAAAAATCAGGCCCTGAATTTAGTTGGTTTAATTTTTATTTGAGATGAATAGAGTAAGGCATTAAAAAATGAAATAGTAATAAAATTTCTCCCACAATATTCCCCCACTTAAGCAAACTCCACTTAAAGCTAACTCCACTTAAAGCAAACATTCTCTTTGGAGCCCCCACGACATTTTTCACACCCTCAATATATTCTCATTTAAAATAAACAAAAATTGAAATCGCTTTAAACACAGATGTTTTTAGACTCTTTAAAAATGAAGGAAAGCAATTGCCCTGTTTGTTATTATGAAAACCAGGCCCTGAATTTAGTTGGTTTATTTTTTATTTGAGATGAATATAGGGTAAGGCATTCAAAAATGAAATTGTAATAAAATTTCTCCCATAATAGAACAATCTATAACTAAACTATAATTGATTTAATTTTAGAAATGTTATTATAATTAAAATCTTGCCACTTATAAAAATTACTTTTAGTTATTATCTTTAAAGTTTAGGTTACTTTTTAGCTTACTTTTCAGTTTACTTTAAAGTTATGACTGTAACGGTGCTAACTTTCGGTTACAAATATACCTATGCTGGCAATATATATATATTTAGTTATTGAAAACTCCTACACATTTGTCTACATTTCTGTAAATACTGCATCATTTTTTACTGTCTATAATTTTCGAATTATTATTTTTTTACTTTTTAATTACCTTTGGATAACCTGATATATGAACGCAGAGTATCCTAAAAAATATTCGGAAAGTCAAAAGGAGTCACTCCATTTTTTTAAAAATTTGATAAAATAATCACATTAAATTATAAGTAAATGATATTTTGATTCATTTTCCATTCACCACAAAACAATCTCTACAACATTGGTTTTATTCCACGATCCAAATGCGTTTGTCGTAAACGAAGCAATATTTTTTCCCTGACTGAAAGCTCTAAGAAACTCTATCGCTTAATGGTGTTGATAAGCGAGATCTCAAATTCCCCTCGCTAATGTTAAACCTATGGCATCCGATACATTCGTATTTTTAAAATATCTCCTCAGGAAATTAATATTTTGAACTTATTATTTACCCATTATAAGTAGTATAGGGCAAATCTTGTCATCATTTTGAAAATCGAAAAAAAAAAAAAAATAAATAAATAAAATAAATAAATAAATAAAATAAAAAAATGACGGATTTTCACGTTTCAGACACTGGATATTCCCAAAAACATATTTTTAGAAAAAAAAAAATTGCCGTCCATCTGTCTGTGAGTGTGTCTGTAAACTCTCTATCTCCCGAACAAATTGAATAGAGACTTGAAATTTGGTTATGTACTTAGTTGAATTTCAGTAACCTCTATTATCCGGAACTATTTTTTTCGGACTCTCAAAATATTAGTTCTGATAAAAGGTATATAAAAATTTTCGAAATTGTTTATTTTAAGGAGTGAATATAAAAGACAATAAAAAAACATAAATTTTGCATAAAGAATTAAGTCGATCGGAAAATTATTTGCCGAGATATTTGTAATTATATTTTCCACGCTCTTCGATTTTTCATGATCCAGTATTTCATTCAAATTTCAATTCAAAGATATATTTTAATTGGAAATGAGACGCTTAATCCGACGCAGTAAACCATTAGTTAATATAATTATCAATTTTGGAGTTACAAGGATGTTTTTTTACGCAATTAAGCAATAGAGCATTTAAAGTTTATGATGTCATCAAGACACGATTTTATTCGTATTTCAATGCATTTTATAAATAGTTTACACATGTTTTATTTTCGTTTTTTATATTATGCGTATCCCTGATGGGTAAATATTACGCTGGCCAACAACGACTAGTTTTCTCTGTGTACTCTTCTTAAGGGGTGTCTCCTTTTTTTTTTTGTCAAAATGTTTCTAAAATATATACTTAATTTATAATTTTATGTCTTAAAACCTTAGAGAAACAGAGTAAGAGTTAAAAACTTCAAATAAAATTAAGTATATATTTAAAAAATATTTTGACCACTGAAAAACAAGAAGACATGATTTTACACACATTTTAGAAATATTAATTTTTCGAGGAGATATTTTAAAAATACGAATGAATCACAAGCCCGTAGGTTTAACATTAGTGAGGGGAATTTGAGATCTCACTGACTAACATCCTTAAAAAACAGATTTTAATCGTGAATTTTTAGACTATAATAAAACTATTTGCAATTTGTTTATTTCTTCTAATTAAAGCTTAGGCACATAATCACAATCATAAACACAAGTAAAATTCAAATTATAGAATCCCCCCCCCCCCTTAATAAATAAATCTAAAAAGTAAGAAATCCAATGAAAACATTACAATAATAAATAGCGACGTCATTATAATTATAATAATTAAGAGGCAATGAACTCAAACTCTCAATTCTGCGTTCCCACATTCTCGGGTATCACAACCTACTTATAGCTTATCTTTATCCAGATTGCTATCTTCTGAGAATAGTCGTTTTTAATATACAGGGTATTCCAAAAAGGTTGATACGTGCTTTAATTTTTTTATTTGTTGAAGATAAGTTGGCAATGTAAATTGTAAAAGTGTTCAAAATAAAGTTGGAAATAAGATTATATGGTACTTATGTATTATCTATGCCAGGCTAGATAGAACTGCGCCAAGCATGGTGCTAATTATACTAATTGCAGTAACCTTTATTTTTTTTTACTATTATGTAGTTTATTTATTACAGTTTATTTTTATTGTTATTTATAGTTTATTTTTTATTATAGTTTATAGTTATTTATTTATTTATTATTGTTCATTCATTTTATTTTATTTTATTTCATTTATTTATTTATTATTGTTCATTTATTTTATTTTATTTTATATTATTTACCATTTTTAACAATGTTATGTATTTAATAATTTTAAATTACTGTTTCGAACATGATTGGCAACGATAAACAATATTGGCAATTAGCAACCATTTTTGGCGATCTATCTCCTGGCCCGGATAATATACGTAAGTACCGATTATGTTAATGAAATAGTCCTTCCATTAATTTTCGAAAAGTTACACTTTTAAAACTTTATACAGTCCCTGGGTCCTATAAGTTTATTTAGACACATTTTCTCTATGCTCTGACTGGTAAAACAGTAAACGTTCCATTTTTCTACGACCAAAACTCACCGAGTTATGATATGTTGAATTTTACGAAATTTCCGAACATTTCGGAATTTTTTTTCGGTTTTTAATGCCTTAAATCTGCGAAATTTCATAAATTTTAAAATAACAGTACCTGACCAAAATTGGTCAATTAGAAACTTTTTTCTTTATCTCCTACAAGATCATGGCAAAAACTGCATATACCCGTATCTTTAAAATTAAGTGAATTTTGATAAAAGGGGAAAGCTGACATTTCCCTGTTCATCAGTAAAAATAAGGACGATTAAAAAAATTCATGATGGCAATCTTTAGATTAAAAATATGTTAACAAGCGTAAAGAAAAAAAAATTAAAAAATTAAAAATACAATCAAGCATTACACCCAAGCATTACACATAGGCAGAAATCTTATAACGAGACAAGTGCCATTTTCAATTCTAGAAACTTAGTTAAAAAGGAAAATTCGTAAAGATTTTTTAAAGAGCTTTCTCTCATTTTCAATACACGATTGAATTTTTATGATGCTTATATAAATATTTTGGAGTTCTTCGTCACTATTATTGCGGCAAGCATTTTGATTAATCTTTTGTTTAAGGTCGACTACATTTGTATTATCCTGGGTGTTTCAATTTTCTTGCAATATCTCACAGATTTACATTTCTTATTTTATATATGGTCTCCATTCACTATAATCAATTTAGCATTTTTTAAATTTTGTATGAGCAAAATGAAAAAAAGTCTAGTTGGCCAATTTCGACTATATAAGGGGTGTACATAAGTTTAAAAATATAAGTTTTTGAAAACTAATGAAAGGAATATTTAATTAACATAATCTTATTTCCTACTTTATTTTGAATGATTTTGAAATTTATACTGTCTACTTATCTCCAAGAGCGAGAGCGAGAGAGAGAGAGAGAGAGAGAGAGAGAGAGAGAGAGAGAGAGAGAGAGAGAGAGAGAGAGAGAGAGAAAGTGCGTTTCAATCTTTTTTGGGATACCCTATATATATGATAAACAAGTTTGAATACGTATTTTTGAACTGACTGTTTCATGGAAATTAATTTCTATTCTCGAACCATCACGAGCAATTTCTTGATTAACGGGGAATACAGGTCATTTAAATGTAAATCGCAAAATCATGTTCTTAAAAAAATAAAAATAAAAATAAAAATAAAAATAAAATAAAAAAATAAAACTCTGTTTCAACCGTTTACTCACCCTTTTATAAATTTCACACGAAATCTACCGACTATATTCGGCCCAATATTCACTTATTTAGCGAGGTAAACAGCCAAATATTTGATATTTGGTAAAGTGCTAAATATATTATTTGTTCCTAAGCTCCTAACAAATAATGTATTTAACACTTTACTACACAGTTTATTTATTCCTAAGTTCCTAACCTCCTAAGCTATTTGTTCCTAAGTTCCTGCCCCCAAGCTCCCTTTGTTCTTAAGTTCCTAAGCTCCTTTGCTAAATTAATTATTTGTTCCTGAAATTTTTTCTTTCTTTCTTTCTTTCTTTTTCTTTTTTTTTTAAATGAATAAATAGGTTTTTAAAAGGATCCGTAAAGCTGTACCTCCACCAATTTCTTAGAATCAATAACAGGAGAAAGAATAATATAAATTTGTGATTATGATTAGAATGATATACTTTACATATTTAAATGTCTCACTTTCTTCTGTTTTATTTACTTTAATAGGTAATTTGAACTAAATGTTATTAAAAAAGTTGCATTTTTTTTATACATTTAACATTTCTATTTCTCATCAAAAGCACAAAATTATTGCCCTGAAATACACAAAAGTCAGGAAAATTATTAAATTATTACGTTTAATAGCTAATGATAAAAAGTTACACAAACCTTGAGAATCCATAATTTGAGATAAACAAAGATACACATTTTGCCATGTTAGCTTCGATTATGCTTTAGGGAAAATGCCACAATTTTTCATTTCATCAAAAAAAAAAAAAATCTTTTCCAGACTATTTAAGCCCATCAGAAATTGTTTTAGATATAATTTTGTTCTTGGTGATCTTTACGAAGTTAGATTAAATTATTTTTGCATTGAGAAATTTGAAACAACTGGAGTTTTTGAATAAAATCACCTATTATGGAAAAGAGAATCGTCAAAAGTACATTTGTCTTCCATTAGCCAAATAATCTGCTAAGCAGGTCATGATTTTGTGTCATGACTTCCACTTCCAGTCTTTGTATTATGCGAATAGAAATTGAATCATTAGCACCTGATTGATTTAGTGGAAGTCAATCAGGTATTAATGATTCGACAGATTATGATTAACTTCCGAAAATTTGATTTGTGGAGCAACATACAATTTACTAACAGGATTATTTTTATTCAAAACGTTTATATCATGATATTTTACAGATAAGATTATTATTATTATTATTATTATTATTATTATTGGATGAAAGGGAGGTCTTTTCCAAAAACTCTTAAGTAGTTAAATATTTGTATTTATGTAATGTAACTCCCACTCAAACACACTTTCGTAATTACTTTCAACAATGAACAACAACTGCATTTCTACTTGAATTAGTATGACAGTAACCCTATATTCTGCCTCATTGTGTCGCTCATTCTGATATATCGCTCTTTTTTCATGTTTCATGGAAACAAATTTTACCTTAACAGCATTTTTTAACTAACTTTATATAGGTGTCAATCAGAGGTGCATTACCAAATAGTCTGATTAGAGATTAGAGTAGGCTGAAGATAAAGGGTCCTGAAGGAAAAAGGCCCCGGCATAGGATATAATTTAAGACTGTACTCCAATTCAAAGAAGCTACTTTCGGACAAATTTCTGAATTCATGATTTTTCCAAAGCGCATGAAATTTGCAGGCATTCAAAAACTATGTAATCGATTGACGTTTTCCAGTTTTTGGTCTAAAGCAGAATATCTTTTAGAAAATATTGTCAAAATAGGTGTTTTGAATTCTCTTCTCCGGACGCGACACCGCAGGAAAGGAGAAAACCCGGCTGTTACGTGACAAAAATCGCTTATAACTCAAAAAGTAATTTATTTATCAAAAAATGTAAAACACCATTCGATTCTAAATCGCTTCAATAGTCAGGCCTGCCATTTTTTTGCCATTATGCTTAAAAATGAATCAGAAAATGTGTCAGATACTTTCGCGTTGTTGAGTAAGGGAATTGAGAACCGCAGTAAGCTGGTTTGTGAAGTCTTCCCGAACACTTAAATACGTTTTAAAATGTATCATTAATTATTACTAATTGGTCTTCGATCCAAAACAGAATCAAGACATATCTCCGCTTAAAAATAAGCTACTGGAAATTAAACAGCTATCCTATGCTTAAAAAAAAAAAAGAATTAAAATGCAAGCGAGAAATTTAAAAAGAACGTTTGCGAGTTTTTCTTCGAATGACTAGTGTAGGCTCTTAACGTGTATTGTCATCCCTAAACGTTTGTACTAATAATGTTTAGATACCCTGTATATGTATTACTTTAAAAATAATAAGAAAAGCATCTTGCAAACACGAACGTCATTTATTGATTCTAGAGGGAACAGTTGTCTCCCTCAAGGAATTTGATATTTTAGAATGTATTAATCACTGCAATCAATCACTTTTTTTTTTCAGAAATCGCCCGAAACCTAAAATAGCTGGTCAGATTTGACAAAAATATCATTATCTTTATCAACATAGAAAAGTTATCATTAAACAAGCTTTTTAAGGATAGGGTGAGATCACAAATTCCTCTTGCTAATGTTAAAGCTATGGGCTTTATTTTAAAAATATTATTATATAAAGATATTTTTAAAATATCTCATCGAAAAATTAATATTTTAAACTTTTCCCCCCGTATATACTCTTCTTAAAGGGTGTCTCCATCTAGAAATTAATATTTTAAACTTTTTTTCCCGTATGTACTCTTTTTAAAGTATGTCTCCATCAAGAAATTGATATTTTAAACTTTTTTCCCTATGTACTCTTCTTAAAGGGTGTCTCCATCAAGAAATTAATATTTTAAACTTTTTTCCCTATGTACTCTTCTTAAAGGGTGTCTCCATCAAGAAATTAATATTTTAAACTTTTCCCCCCGTATATACTCTTCTTAAAGGGTGTCTCCATCTAGAAATTAATATTTTAAACTTTTTTTCCCGTATGTACTCTTTTTAAAGTATGTCTCCATCAAGAAATTAATATTTTAAACTTTTTCCCCGTATGTGCTCTTCTTAAAGGGTGTCTCCATCAATAAATTAATATTTTAAACTTTTTTCCCGTATGTACTCTTCTTAAAAGGGTGTCTTCATCAAGAAATTAATATTTTTAAGTTTTCCCCATATATACTCTTCTTAAAGGGTGTCTCTATCTAGAAATTAATATTTTTAATTTTTCCCCCGTATATACTCTTCTTAAAGGATGTCTTTATCTAGAAATTAACATTTTTAACTTTTTGTCCCGTATGTACTCTTCTTAAAGAGTGTCTCCATCAAGAAATTAATATTTTAAACTTTTTTCCCTATATACGCTTCTTAAAGGGTATCTCCATCAAGAAATCAATACTCTTAACTTTTTTTCCCGTATATACTTGTCTTAAAGGGTGTCTCCTCCTTTTTTAGATGACAAAATATTTCTAATATATGGTCACTGTGCCTAAATGTGATACAATTTCGGGTAAGTTTGTCGCATTTAGGGTACATTTAGCATTTTATTAAATTTAAAATGCCAAATACAGGCCGAAAATAATCGAATGTTATGCTTTTAATTCTAAACTTTCTTTTTTTTTTGAAAAAAATAAATTATTATCTGTAATTAAAACAAAGCTATTAGCATTGTCACATTTAGGTAATTTTTGTCAAATTTGTAGTAGTTAAAAACATAAATGAGGTGTCCAAAGTAGCTAAATGTGACAAAACATTTTATGCATTGTTATTCATCTAACTTTTAATATTTTATTTGTTATTTAATTGTTATGTACTTAATATTGGATTATAATTAAACTGTAAATCATTTCACATTCATACTTTAAACATTAAGATCACTTAATAAACAAGAAGTCGTTAATGAATAACAAAAACAATATTCTTTTTCAAAAGCAAATGTTCATCACTCAATGTTTTGTACAATTCTTTTACAAACAAAATTTCGACACTTAGCTATTTCTGAAACACCGCGCTTGAATTTAAAAATTGCGGTAAAGAGATAATTTCTTTAATTTTATGCATTTCCTGAAATATTTTATCCTACCATTTTAGTCACTTACAACTTTTGGAAATTATCATTACCATTGTGCTTACTTCTGCTTTTTTTTTTTTTTATCAATTTTACTAGTAATAACGGAAAAAGTTCCTTCCTCATATTCATCAATTGCATAGCTGATAACTTTAGTATTATCATTGAACTCTTCAATTAGCATTTTATCAGAAACTAGTCGGATGTACCAATCCCAAAACTTTCTTCTATCTCACACAGGTTTCTGATACACTAAAAACGAATCAGCACCAATTTATATCAAGTTCTAACTGAAACTCAAGTTTCGTCAAATTCCGTGCATTAGTCCTTGAGGTAGGACTACCGCTAAAATCGCTTAAATCCTGAAAAATACAACATAGCAGCGCCACCTGTTGGGAGATTTACATCAAATCCTAATCATCAACAACTTATGTCAACGTATATCTGAATCTGAAGTTTGATGAAAATCAACATTGGCATTTTGTTTTTTGGCATTATAGTTCTTGAAATATAGCTATAGTGAAAATCATGAAAAAAGTAGCATAGCATTCCTACCTGTTGGGCTATTCACACCAAAACGTAATCAGCATCTATTTATGTAAAGGTCTAACAGAATCTGAAGTTTGATGTAATTCTGTGCATCAGTTCTTGAGATATAGCTATCGTAAAAATCACGTAAAAAGTAGCATAGCATCGCCACCTGTTGGGCTATTCACACCAAAACGTAATCAGCATCTATTTATGTCAAGGTCTAACAGAATCTGAAGTTTGATGTAATTCTGTATATCAGTTCTTGAGATATAGCTATCGTAAAAATCATGAAAAAAGTAGCATAGCAGCGCCACCTGTTGGGATATCAACACCAAAACGTAATCAGCATATATTTATGTCAAGGTCTAACAGAATCTGAAGTTTGATGAAATTCTCTGGATCAGGTCTTGAGATATAGCTATAGTAAAAATCATGAAAAAAGTAGCATAGAAGCGCCACCTGTTAGGATATCAACACCAAAGCATAATCAGCGTCTATTTATGTTAAGGTCTAACTGAATATGAAGTTTGATGCAAATCAGTGCATTAGTTCTAGAGATAGAGCTATTGCGGAAATCGCGAAAAATGCAGCATAGCAGTGTCACCTGTTGGGCGATTTACACCAAAATCTAATCAGCACCGTTTATATCGGGGACTAACTGAATATAATGTTTTATTAAATTCCGTGCATTAGTTCTTGAGATAGAGCGCCCACAAAATTTGTGTCACATACAGACAGACAGACATTTACTAAAAACAGTCAAGTCGTGTTCAGGACCTTCTAAAACGTATAAATCCGTCGGAAAACGGAACCGGAAGTCGAAAATTTTCATGAATCCAATACTTTCTTGTAAAGATAGAAGAAAGTAAAAATAGAGTAACTACTCCCAAAAGAAAAATCTTTCTCGCATAAATTAGAGTCACTAATATGAAGAGAAAAGCATCCTCAATAATATTTGTTTCTGTTTCTTCCTTTTTGCTGTTCTGTTTCCATCTGTGCTTCAACATTTTCTTTTTTGGTACCAGTAATTTTTTTTTTTTTTCTGAGTGTCAAGGTCATTTCTCTTTCCAATTTCTTCTTTCTGCACTTGAGATAAGGCATCTGAGTTGTAGCACCTGAAGTAATGTTAGTTGAACAAAGTTAATTTATTCACAATTTCAGATTTTAAATAGAATTCTAGTTTAGTATGGGAAAATACCATGTTAGCGTACTGTGGTGTTTAGTGTTTGTTTATTATAATAGATGACAATAGTAAAACTCATTAAGTTCACTAAGATATAAAATTTACCTTACTACATCTGCTGAAAGCCGTTTCGCATTTGAAGAGGATCCAATTTGTCGCTAATAGAACTATGAAAATATCAGGCACCAAAATGTGACGCATATTTTAGAACAAATCTAATTTAAAATGGGTCATCATTTACCGCTTTATCTTCCTGTGGCTAAAACAGACGTTTAGTTACACGAAGTCAGTGTGGTCATTTGACATTCAAAGATACAAAACGAAATATTGAACTCGATTTCGAGATCAATTCTTGCATTTAGGGAGTGTTGTTGGTGTTTAATAATTAACTATGTGTACTGCAACGGGAAATTCTCCTAGAATAAACGCTTTAAACTCAGTAACCTGTTTTCGCGCTTTGTTTCTAAAATGTGGATGGTTGATTTTGTCACATTTAAATAGGATTTTTGCGTTAAAATTTTAAATAGAAGAACTTTGTCATATTTATGGATCATCACATTTAGGAACATTGATTGACCTTACTTAATTTTATTTGAAGTGTTAAAATATCATTCTCTGCTCGTCAGCTTCGTTAAGATTTTAACGCAGAAAATATTAAAATAATCATAGATTTTAGAAATATTTTGTCGACTAAAAAAAAAAACAAAAGATTTTTTTTAAAGAAAAGTATATGGTGAAAAGCTGTTTAAAATATTAATTTTCTGAGGAGATATTTCAAAATAGGAATAGATTCTATGCCCATACATTTAAAATTGAAGAGAAGAATTGGAAATCTAACTGACCAACAACTCTTAAGTAAGGAAATTAATAATTATCAATAATATTTGCTAAAGCCTTGCTATTGAACTGTTCTCAAAGTAAGAATGGATATTAATCATTAATGAGTACTTCGGTTAATTAAAAAAAATATGGGAATACAACTGTATCATTTGCTTCCCAAATACTAATTTTCTGAGGAGATATTTGAAAATAGGAATGGATTCTATGCCCATGCGTTTAAAATTGAAGAGAAGAATTGGAAATCTATAACTGACCAACAACTCTTAAGTAAGGAAATTAATAATTATTAATAATATTTGCTACAGCTTTGCTATTGAACTGTTCTCAAAGTAAGAATGGATATTAATCATTAATGAGTACTTCGGTTAATTAAAAAAAAAAAATGGGAATATAACTGTATCATTTGCTTCCCAAATACTAATTTTCTGAGGAGATATTTGTAAAATAGGAATGGATTCTATGCCCATACGTTTAAAATTGAAGAGAAGAATTGGAAATCTAACTGACCAACAACCCTTAAGTAAGGAAATTAATAATTATCAATAATATTTGCTAAAGCCTTGCTATTGAACTGTTCTCAAAGTAAGAATGGATATTAATCATTAATGAGTACTTCGGTTAATTAAAAAAAATATGGGAATATAACTGTATCATTTGCGTCCCAAATACTAATTTTCTGAGGAGATATTTGTAAAATAGGAATGTATTCTATGTCCATAAAGTTTAAAATTGAAGAGAAGAATTTGAAATCTAACTGACCAACAACCCTTAAGTAAAGGAAACTAATAATTATCAATAATATTTGCTACAGCCTTGCTATTGAACTGTTCTCAAAGTAAGAATGGATATTAATCATTAATGAGTACTTCGGTTAATTAAAAAAATATGGGAATATAACTGTCATTTGCTAACTGTCATTTGTCAACTATCATTTGCTTCCCAAATACTAATTTTCTGAGGAGGTATTTGTAAAATAGGAATGGATTCTATGCCCATACGTTTAAAATTGAAGAGAAGAATTGGAAATCTAACTGACCAACAACCCTTAAGTAAGGAAATTAATAATTATCAATAATATTTGCTAAAGCCTTGCTATTGAACTGTTCTCAAAGTAAGAATGGATATTAATCATTAATGAGTACTTCGGTTAATTAAAAAAAATATGGGAATATAACTGTATCATTTGCGTCCCAAATACTAATTTTCTAAGGAGATATTTGTAAAATAGGAATGGATTCTATGCCCATAAAGTTTAAAATTGAAGAGAAGAATTTGAAATCTAACTGACCAACAACCCTTAAGTAAAGGAAATTAATAATTATCAATAATATTTGCTAAAGCCTTGCTATTGAACTGTTCTCAAAGTAAGAATGGATATTAATCATTAATGAGTACTTCGGTTAATTAAAAAAATATGGGAATATAACTGCATAATTTTCTTCTCAAATGCACAACAAGATGAAAAGAAATTTTTGTCTCCTTCAAAGAAAATTTTGCGCCCGCCAAGAAAGTTCTGAATCGGCGCCACTGATTGCAAATGAAAAAGAGAAGATCAAAAGTCATCTAAAAAAGAAAATATCACAAAGATAATAATAAAAAAAATTATTTTGAAACTAATTATAAAATTTGCAAAGTTTTAAGGCGATTGTGGACGATGAAAACTTTTTTCATTTATAAGTTAATTGTTCTAGAATTGTGCATATTGGATATTAGTGCTTTTTACAAATGAAAATTACGAAATTGAAAATAGTGTACAAAATATAATGAATTAAGATGTTAATTAAAACTTATTAATTAATCATTTAATTTAAAATTGCTTCAGGCCCATCAGTTTTTGTTTCAGAATTCAAATTTTTTTTTCTCCTTAAGCTAGTTTTATACAGTTACAACAAAAGTTTCTAAATATTTCTTTTTTTATTTACAATCTTAAGCATTAGATAAACAAACTATTATACAATAACCCCAGATAATTTTTAGCAAAATTTCATCAAAAAGTATTTCAAATTAGCAAAATTTTAAAGTTTTTAAAATAATGTAATAAAATTATCATTAAGTTATGTACTAACATGCATAAAGAACAATTTTATCAAATTTCATCGTGATTCTACAATAATTAAAACAACTGGGCACTTAAACACGTCCGAGTACCCGGAAATTTTTGAGAAAATGCTAGTTAAAATTTTTCTTTCACAAAATATTGTAATTTTAGATTATCTCAGGACTCTGAGAGATTTGCAAATCCAAGTCCCGTAATTTTGGATCCAAATAGAATTTTTAAGGTCTAATAATATTCGAATCTTTTTTAACACTTTCCACCCTAGTTGAAAAGTGTTTATGACTTCGGTTTGTCTGGATGTCTGCCGTCTGCCGTCTGTCCGTGCTCTAACTCCCGTAAATATGCTCGGATTGCCCTGAAATTTTTATATGTTATTGTCGTTATCTATAGAATGTTCCCTATTTCAACTGAAGTGTGTAGCACTTATAGTTTTTTTACAGGGACACTCAAAAGACTTCCGTTACATTACGGTCTATGGGGAAAAATCATTTGCGGTTTATTTAATGATGTTACACAATTTCAAATACATTGTAATTGATATATATATCACTAAAGTGCATTATCAAGCTTAATATGGAATAGGGTGCGTGCATAGCATTTTTAGTTACTTTACAGGGACAGTCAAAAGAATTCCGTTACATTACGTCTATGGAGAAAAATCGTCTGCGGTTTATTTAAATAAAGTTTCACTATTTTAAACGCATTGAAATTTATATATATCACTAAGGTGCATTACAAGAGGCTTACTACAGAATAGTGTGTGTATAGCAGTCATCGTTCATTTACAGGGACACACAAAAGAATTATCTACTGTCTGTTAACAATAATTCCTGGAAGTGCGTTTTAAGTTACGGAACGCGATTTTAAATTTAACTCACTTTTTGTCTATTACTTGGTGTGTATAAATTCTGTATTTCATATACAGGGCAGCACAAAAGTTCACGAACACATTTCCGTTTATTTGAAAAAAAAACTCCAGAAGGAGAATTTTAAACTGTGCTACGCGTTTCCTAACTAAACTAAAATTTATCATCCTATGTAGTATACATACAAATCTATAGATCCTATACAGGGCTGAATAAAAGTATTCGGATATTTTTCCGAATATTGTATATGTTGGAAATTCCTGAAATTACGTTTTTAAATATGTTATGCGTTTTCCAAATTGTTTACTTCATGTTATCTTTCAGCTTATTAAACGGTAATGATTTGTAAAATTAATTTGGAAGCGTTGGAAAGTGTTACATAATCTATGCTTGACGCATAATTTTTCGTTCTTGTTTTTTTTTTTTTTTAATTCAGCGGAAGGTGAATTTTAGTTTCATTTTTCGAAAGAAAAAGATAATTTTGGGCACATATTTTTCTCAATCTGAAGTAGAGTCCCAGAAAATTCTGCTTTATGTCAATTCGACACACTTCAACCCGAAACAGACCTGTGCCCGAAATATTCAAACCAAACCCGATACGAACACGAAGTGAAAGAAAATTAATCAATATTTTAATACAATTACTGAAAAATAGCTTGTGATTATATCTCTCATATCAATGTTATATTTTTTGTATAAAAATGAACACACACACACATATATATATACACTCATTAATATTCAAATAACAGTTTTTTTCAAATGAAAAATATTCAGGAACTTTTTTTTTTAAATCGAGTCAACCCGACCCCGACCCGAAAGAATCAGAACTCAACAGAAACCGACCCGAACCCGAAACATTTAAATTGAACCAGACCCACAATGAAAAAAAATTAGTGTCAACCCTTCCCGACCCGAAATCGGGTTACCCAACCCAATGCAGGACTGTAATCTGAAGTCCGCTGTCTCCTTAAATGCAGGGCCCGATTAACCTCTGAATCCAGGGTAAGCACGGTATCATTTTGGGGCCCCTTTTTATTTGGCAAAAGTTTTCTTAATTTTTTTCATTTGCCAATGGTACTAATATTATATTCCCGTGAGTAGCCTCGCCAAGGTCACATATATTTCATTGAACAGTTTTTTATGTTCCCTGTATACTCTTCAGATATATTTAGTCAGATGTATTTTATTATATAGCTGTATGCTCAATTTCCCGGGTGGTTTCTAACAGGCACATCAGGATGCTATGTGATTAATTAACATCCTTATTGATGAAATTCATATTTCCCTGTTAAATAAATTTCGTGAAGTAGTGCGTATATTCTTGGATTAAACAAATTTTCTTTTCCAAAACAAAATTAAAAATACAATGTAAAAAAAAAATAAAAAATGGAAGTTGGGGCCCTCTTCAGAGTCATTTTGGGTCCCCTTTTAAATTTTAGAGGGGAAGTACGTGCTTCACGTGCCTATTGGATAATCAGACCCTGCTTAAATGCTGTCATGTAGATTTTTTTTAATCAAAACAATTCAATAAAACGAATATTTTAGCACTTCTCGTAAAAATACTACCATGTAAAACTAACACTACTGTTTTCAGCAGATCAAAACTGTTTTTGACAAGTCACCTATCAACAATTAAACTCAGCCATTCTGTTGCTCAAAAAGAACCCGATTCAACATAAATCTCCGATTTTCGAGCGAAACACGATGATGAATTCCCATCTTAACTTTAAATCCATTGCATCTGCACCACCTCCAAAATTTTTATTTTACCTTTCATAAGGCAATCACACTTTCTTTCATTCTTTCTATCTACCTTATATAAGCCATATCAACTATTGATCCGCTGATGGTTTCGATCGCATCGATTATCGCCAAGGTCTCGCCAACGCAAAGAATTTCGCCAAAACGTAAAACCAGAGAGTGGATTTCCTAAAATAGTTGGGCCGAGACAGAAATAGCGAATAATGGGGGACGTGGCCCAGTCGAAATTTTTGGGGTAGGATGATTTTAGAGGGAGAAGGGTGAAGTTTACGAAACGACCCAGTAAGGAAAATATTTATCGGAGGAGCGGGAAGAATGGGAGATTTATTGAAAGTTAGAACTTCGCAGTATCCGGAACAAATGCGCATCTTTATTTATTTGTATATATTTTTTTTAAATAAAAAATGTACAATTTTTTTATGTCGCATTAAAAATACATTTTCCTGAGTTTTTCAAAAAGATAAAACATTTCCTACATTATATATTTCGGGATTTGTACTTTTTTGTAACATACTGCCTATACTATACATAATATGAAGAAAAATGGATACCACTTTTATGTTATGCGAAAAATGGAGTAATTTTGATTTACTTTTAGGATTGAATGTTAGTGTTCGTAGATAAAAAGCACAGAAGAGGTTTTTTATTTCTTCAATATCAATATTTCAAAATATTATATTTTGAAACGGTATA
This sequence comes from Maratus michaelseni, assembly GCA_963931845.1. NCBI lineage: Eukaryota > Metazoa > Arthropoda > Arachnida > Araneae > Salticidae > Maratus > Maratus michaelseni. The sequence continues at coordinate 157,055,806 of OZ007594.1, read as the reverse complement.
AATAAAAGTACGTAGAAGGCTTTCTTGTCCACTAGTATGAACAAGTGTTCATCTATTTTTGGTATTCGACTAATTGTCTGTTTTAAGAACAAAATAAGATTTATTATTATTATTATTATTATTATTATTATTATTATTATTATTATTCCATTATCATTCCTATCCTCCTATCCTCATATATATATACATATATATATATATATATATATATATATATATATATATATATATATATATATATATATATATATTTGAAAAACCTAAATAATTATTTGAGTTTCTTATTTCTATACGCGCATTGTTTTTAAAGCGACTATCTGAACACCTGTGGAAAGAACTAGACGTGAACCAGACGTCTGCACGGGACCGGCCAATTTTCTTTCCTTACACTTGGGACAGCCCGGGTCTGGACTTCATTCATTCCGGGGTATGCCGAGCTGGCTTTTTTTTTTTTTTTTTTTTTTTTTTTTTGGTGGTGTTGTTTGGTTGTACTTTTTTTCCTTTTCTTTTCTTTCTTTCTTTTTTTTTTTTTTTTTTTTTTTTTTTTTTTTTTTTTTTAACTAAATAAAATTTTGTAACCAGTCTTTATTTGGGTGGAATTGTTTAAATTTTCATCGTTGTTATTCGGTATTCGATGGATGGCGGAAATATAAACTGAAAAATGTACTGAAAATTTTTTGCATAAATATATATATGCAATATTTATATGCAATATATATATATATAACCATAAATGAAACATTATCATAACACCAACTTAAACCATGAAATAATTAAGTATGAAATAATTAGTTGACAATGAACGATTCCCCAACACACTTAATATGGAATCAAAAAACAATGAAAGAATAAGAAATTAAATAAAAATTGAATTAATGGAATAAATGAATTAAATGAAATGAAATTTGTGGAATTTAGACAGAATTATCAAGTCCCAATTGCCTAAATACCACAAATAAAATGAGATGTTTCATCTTCATATTAGCCAAACATTGCTAAAAAATATGATATTGGGACTACATCTCAAATAAAATGATTCAAATCAGTGATAAAATAAAAAATAAAATACAATATAAAAAAGGAAAGAAACCATACTTAAAAAAAATCCATAAAGATGAATAGAGATATAAATAAGATACCTTGCAGTTCATGATCCATCATGAAAACTCCAACATGACTGGGGAATGAATTGCATAAAAAATCATATCATGTTGCCAATTTTAGAAATATAAATTGCTTAGAAATATAAATTGCTTTGCAGTGATGCCAGAAATAATGTTAAAATATAATGGATTATAAAATAAACAGGAACATTAGTGCTTATATATATATATATATATATATATATATATATATATATTGTGTTACAATCTCGAAATGTTATTTTCTAAAGAAATATAAGTTTTATTAGAATTTAAACCGTCTTTTAAAATAAAACTTTTTTTTTTTAAATTATAGCTTCGTTTTCGTTAACAAATTATGATTTTTAAACATGGTCAATTTTTATGTGATTTTTCAACCAATTTTCCAGTTTGTTTTATCTTAAGAGCAAAAGGGATTTCTTGAAATTTTTTTTAAATATCTTAAAAAAATTAAGGTGAAAGAAAAAAGGGTTTTCTGTAAAGTGATAAAAATACTATTGAAATTTTAGTTTTTAAATTAAAAGTTATAAATATTGAGCATGTTAAATTTCTTATATTATCCTTTGGCGGCTTTTCTTTTTCACATAGCTATCTATCATCTTAAACGTAAAAAAAAAAAAAAAAGAGAGAGAGAGAGACATTAATTTCTTGATAATTTGATTTATTGTAACCTGTAAAAATATTATTAGGAAAAATATTTACTGTTTTAAGAAGAAAAAAAATATTTTCGGAAGAATGATATAATTAATATAGCTTATATAACTTATATATCTATATTATGTATCTTTAAAAATAACATGTTACAAATTTTGAATTAAAAAAAAAATGTTCTACAATCAATTTTGCTTTTTTAAGTGATTCTGTTTGAATAAAATATTAAATGCTAATAAAACAAAACGCTAATGAAATATTTTAATTAATTCTTTAGTTTTTACGATCTATACACATATACGACAAATACTGTATAGATATATTTTTTTATAATATTAAAATATAATAATAGTAATAATAATTTACTATTTAATGATAAGCTTTATTATAATTCGAATATTCATATTTTTAAAATTAAAATTGTAACACAATAAAATGAAACACATTTAATTTGTTAAATAATTATTCATAATTTAAAAATTCAACCATTTTCTCTTTTGTATTTCCTTCCCTTTTAAGAATAAAAGTCTTTTATAATTTATATAGATAAAGAAAAATTAAGAAAAATTTGTAATTTTTGGAAGTAGAATTCTTTTTTCTAAAAATTATTAAAGTTTCTTGGAATTTGAAAATATATTTCTTAAAAATAAATAAATATACATGCGTATTATTTTATGTTGTTATTTGACTAACATTTCGATTTCCACAATAGCAAATTTCAAAGAGTTTTTTTAATAATTAATTTTTGTATGTATATACTCGAATAAAAAAAGTTACGACCAATAACCTTTAATAATAATTCAGTTTTAAAAATAAAATAAAATAATTTCTGAACAGCGTTAAGATTCACTTCATAGCGTTGCACTTCTATACTGCAAAAAAATATGCAGAACATTTCCTGAATACAGCAGAAACTTTTACGAAAATTCAAGTTAACCTTGTATAGTTATCAACGATTCAGGAAACCCTTCCTTATCTTCACCAAAAAAAAAAAAAAAAAAATCGATTTTTTTTTTTCCTTACGGAAATTAAATCTAGTGATGGGCATAACGATTATTTTGATTATTCAAATGAACCATTCGAGCATGCGCAGAAGCATATCTGTCCTCATAAAAATGAACACAGTATATTACAATAAGCCACTTATTAATAATCTCGAGTTTGAATGCCTTTGTTTCCTTAGTTTTTACAGGGTTATCCAAAAGACATTCGTTCTTTTTCAATTTGTTGACAGTCCCCTATGGGGTTTCGTGAAAAAATCTTTGCGGAAATATATATAACCAATACTATACTGTTTACACACCTGCAGTTTCAGGTTAATTCCTCATGTATTTTTCTAGATAGTTAACAAAACGTCTAAAATCGCAAGTGACCGGTCACCTTTGGCAATATAGTGTAGTAATTAAGTTACTTGAAAAAAAAAAAAAACTATCATTTTATGTATCGAGTATCTGTCAAACTTCAAAAAATTTTTTATTCAATTAAAACCAGAAATTCAAAAAAAAAAAAAAAAAAAAAAAAAAAAAAAGATTTTTTTGATTTTAATTAGAATTAGATTAGACGGTAGGTAAAAATGAAAAATGTATTTCGTATGCGCAAGCCCGACTGATTCATTTGAATAATCAAAATAATCGTTGTGCCCATCACTATTTAAATCCTTATAGTGTGTAGAATTACGTGGAAAGAGATTTAAAGTGGTATCTCAATTATTAAGAAAGATATCAGCAAAAATGCGAACGCGCGCACAATCGATAAAACCGACCTCGCCGTAAAGATTCTACTATAGATTCTACTCTCTTTTAAATGAGCAGATTAAGGCACAGGAGGATCCATAGTATTTTGCAGGAATAGAAAATCAAGTGTAAGTTGAAAAATATATATATATATATATATCAATTAATATTAAATTAGCATTTAATATTTTATTACATTTTTTTTTTCTAAAACTTTAAACGCGATTTTCTAGAAACTACATTTTTCAACGTGGGCAGCATGATCACTTGAACAGTTTTTAACATTTTTGGATAAAATTTGCGCCCATCTACGCATAATTAAATTGTCTAAGGCCATTAAAGCCATTAAACAAAAAAAAAAAAGAAAAAAAATCTTATATTTTCCCAATATGTTTAAAGGTCAAAATTTCAAACGAAAAATGATTTTTAAAGAAAAAAACTAGCGCACTTTTCTTATTTTTCAAAAATTCCACATTTTGAGTTGATGTTCCTTAGCTACAACCTTATTTTACAAGAAGAAACTGATGTTTTAATATTTTTAGGGTTCCGTACTTAAAAAGTAAAAACGGAACCATTATAAGATCATTCCTGTGTCAGTCCGTCTGTCTGTCACAGCCCTTTTTCTCGTAAAATATGGAACGTGGATACTTCAAACTTGGTAAAGTGATAAAATATTTTAACCCGCATATTTTCATATTATTAGCCATTCACAAATATGTTTAGGAAAAATTTAGGAAGCTAATTAATTTACTTGAAAAAAAAAAAAGTTTTCTTTTTGTATATCATGTGGGGTATCGTGTGAAAGATCTCGTAATATCGAACTCAAAAATATATTTGTTTTAATTTTAGGTATTATATTTTCAGAGATATCATCGAAAATACAGTGAAAAAATATGTCCCCAACCCCTCTATTTCCGAATCTAGTGAAACTAAAATTATGAAAAAATTAGAAAAATTATGAAAAAATTAGGTGTAGTAGGACTTTACGAATTAATAAATTGTAATTAATAAATGTAATGTACGGAACCCTTTGAGCACGAGTTATACTCGTACTTGGCCGATTTATCTGTTTCTATAGGAAGTTACGATGCTGCCCATCGAGCCCGGATATTCGCGGTCAACGTGGCTGCAGGATTCCGTTGTAATATGTGAACAAATTTAACAATAAATAAATAAATAAATACTTGAAGAAATAAAAAACAACGTAGAATTATTAGTTTTCCAATTAATTTTACTCCCTTCCTAAAAATCCAAAATATGTCAGTTTTTCGCCGTCGAGAACGTATGTAACCTCTTAATAAGAGTCCTCGGAAATAACTAAAACAACAGGCTTCCGAAGAGTAGGAAAACATTTGTAAAATAAAAAAGCTTATTTGCGAACCCATAAAATTAGGAAAATAGATTTCGATTAATTTTGGATACCTTCATTAAAGGCGTTATAGTCAATTTTTGGTTTATAAATTTCCAATCGTCTTTTTTTAAAGGTTCATGAAGATTAATCCACCCAGAAGTGTGTGTGTGTATGAGGGGGGGGGGGGGTATAGATACTACAAATTTCGAATAGAAATATTCTTCTTATTTAATTACAAGATTCTTCAATCAAAAAAGGCAAAAATTGCTATTCAGAAAAACTTTATTAACCCCCACCTCTTCTGAACTCGACAATGTTTCTGGAGATAAGAGAAAAGATTCCAGAGTCATAACAATAAGATTTTGTTTAATATTCGGAAATGTGTTTTCTACAACAGAAAACGTATATCTGCAATTTTTTTAAAAAAAATTACATTTAAAAATTATTAACCATGAATAAATAAATAATATATTCAATTCTAAATTTGTTTAATTTTTGATGCAACATTCAACCAACTTCTCTGTTTGTCTCTTTAATTTTAAGCGAAAAGAAATTCTGGATAGTTTGTCTTTATAATTTTACAAGAAGACAGCATTAGCAACTCTATATATTTATATAATTTTTCTTTTGTTATTTTCATTCCCTAAAGAGTTCAAAATTGCCAATAAATACCAGACATTTTTTTCTATTTCATTGACGACTAATCTGAGATGAATAGATTAAACACCTCCGTACGGAATTAAATTCAGTTTTTCTTATTTATTTATTTTTTATAATGATCCTCATCCTACGCTCCACCTCTGAAAGTAAGCGCATGTTACGTCAGGGATGACGTCAGGACAGATCAACTGGAAAGGTTGATTTACGCTGATCTTTTTTACACTCCGTACTTCTTCCTTTATTGAATTCCGAAGGGGAAATAGTTTAGTTTAATCGTACTTCAGCACCGAACTTTAATTACAGCACTAAAAGGAGAATGAAGGGTTTTTAAATGTACACCGAAAGAGACTTAAAGCATTGTAAGTGATACAGGAAAACAATTTAAGATGGGGAGCAGATGAATATATATGTAAGTTTATTCTGCCTTCGGGGATATACTGAACAGGTATATTGGATAGGAAATTTAAAGCTTTGATTAATTTTGGTAAGGAAAATGAATGTGCAAATAGGATTTTATTCACAGATTTTAAAAGTTGTTTAAAAATATTATAATTTTATATGAGTGCATACCAGTGTTGAATTTAGACACTTTTCTCCGGGAGGGATTTCTGTGGCTCCGGGGGGGGGAGGGGGTGGACATTGTAGATTTCCGGGGGAAAATTGCACTTGTTAACCATTAAAAACATAAAATATCAAATCTTCCGGGGGGGGGGATGCCCCCCGGGTCACCCCCTGAATTCAACACTGGTGCATACAGATAGTAGCCATAATTTGGCTGAAGTGGTGGGGATATTCGGTTGAGTTGTTAATAGTTAGTCTGGTGATCGCCGCTTATTTTAATCACTGGTTTTTCGAATCGTCATTTTTATTGAATGAATGCTAATCATTTTCTGGATATTAGAATCAGAAACTAATGTTGAGCATGATTCATTTAAACAGCACTTACTGTATTAGAGTTAGTTACACAACGAAAATGCACTAATGAAATAACATAAAACTATGATCGATTTATACAAAGTGTTTCAAAGACTGTACAGTACTCAAGGTGCCAGGAAGACAGGAAATGATCGTTCTTATAGACTGAAACCCGGTTCAGATCGGATACACTCACTTGAGGGAGTTCCAAAAACTCACTCAGTGAGTTCGAACCTTCTATTGCTAGATACATTGACTGTGATTGGCTGTTGAGGCTGGCTTTAACTTATGCGCATGCGCACATTCTACGTTTGTTCAGATCTCAGACACGGTGATGTTCAGTGAGTTACCTTAGATTAGTTTTGCGGTGAGAACAGATATTCAATTCCGGGAGGGTACCACCTCAAAATGGAGATCTAAGATATCTTAAATGTTCGGTGCGAACAGGGTATCAGGCTTATTCCTGATAATGCGACTGTTGTCCTTTTTTGAAACAAGCAACTTCTGAAAATTAGTTACATTTTAAGGAGCTGTATTTCAACTAACTTGAATTAAACACTGCCATTCAATTTCTTTTAAAACCCATGACCAAAATACCGTTCTATTAATTGTATCTCTTGCTTTGTGTAAGTTTTCTCAGAAGAAAACGAAAGAAATCAACTTTTAAAGTGCAATGTGAAAAAATAAAAATAAAGAACTAGAAGTCTCATTTTTAAGTTATTTTCAGGCCTTTCCTAAATGTTAAAGAGTAAGCTTGTTCTTGTCGTGCCATTTTGGTAACCAGGCCTTGGTCGGATTCAAGTGGACTGGATAAATGAGTTAACGATACCACTGTGGTTTCCGATACAAAAATTGTTGATTACTATATTTTAAAATCTACAACATAAGTCACATTGTATATATAATAAAACTAAACTATACTAAGCAAAAGTGGTGTTAATTTAATAAAAGCTATGTAACTATTCGTGTTAGGGATGTAATATTTATTTTATATTTTAATATCGAAGTGCTTTATATTTAAACTATTCCTTCCAAATAAAAATAAAGTGCATAAATAAAAACTCCATTAGAACGAAAATTCATTATAGTGAAACGATACTGGCGCTCCCATGAAGTCCGTTCTAACCGGATTCGACTGTGTAATAATAATGTGTAAAATTGACTAAATGCAAAAAATTGGGTCTGATTCGGAAGAGCTTTTGAAGTGTCTGGGTTTGCAGTGTAGTTCAAGTCAACTTCTGGTACTTTTAAATAATAAACAAGAATAAAAATGATTCACAAGAAATAAATGCAGAATTCTTAAATAGAATACAAATAGTGAGGTTCTTACAGGGTTCTTGGAGCGGGTTACCATCTAAGGTGGGAGAAGCAGCATCTGGCAAGAATCTTTATCTTCTTCTTTACACATCATTAGACTAGTTACCCCCTGCAACTGGAAAAGAAATGTGTTACTGCATTGAAAACTAATGAAAAAAAATACTATAGATAAAAGGCCCTTGAAAAATTAAGCTAATTAAAATAAGTGAAATACGCAAGTCAAGAAGTTACTTCATTTTGGAAACATTCTGTTTAGGAATCAGTTGTTGGTGGGACATTGTTTAAACGTACATTTTTTAAGGTGGATAAGTGGTTTCAGTGGTAAGTATGTTTTAAACAATGCTCACTGAAAAAAAAAATGTTGATTTTACAGTATAATACTAGCATAACAGCTGCCAGTATTATACCGTAAAATTAACAGTAATAAAAAGTAAAATAAGCAGGTAATACGCTACCGCACATGCGCGGCGGCGTATTACTGCTTATTTTACTGTTTATTACTGTTAATTTTACGGTATAATACTGGCAGCTGGCTAGCCAGTATTATACTGTAAAATAATATATATATATATATATTTTTTTTTTTTTTTTTTTTTTTTGCAGTGTACGTCGATTGGACGAGCGTCAATTTTAGAATTCCGTGCAGCAATCCGGTGTCCTGTAAAATGTGTATTCAGATTAAGATTGTTATCGTCTGCTGTACTTGGTATTTTAAAATAATTCGTCTCTTACGGACACCACCTTTAATGGCAACGCGACCATTAGGAATAATGTGTATCATTTTCCAACCTAAATACCCGTCCTCACATCAACTTCCTGCAAAAGCCCATTGAATTACATATCAGTTGTAGCTTTCTATTCACAGAGCTAAGTCACTGAATAAGGTTCGGTACTTCTTTGTTATAGAGGCCCCCTGGTTACCATAACTAATGAGTTTATTATGATATTTGATTAGACAAGTATCTCTACTCATACTTAGAGGTTGAAGATCCGCTTCACATAGTACTATGTCATTCGGGCAGCTGTTTCTTAAGCCAGTTGTGATGCGAGCAGCACTCAATTGAACTTTTTCCAGTTTCGGAAGATTAGAAGTTGAGGCGCTTAAATAGATAGGAAACCCATACTCCAATATAGGTCTTATGTTATAAGTGACATGTAAGTAGTTCGAAGGGTGTCAGCATAGGCACCCCAGTCACGCCCAGAAATATATTTTAGCAAGTTCAGTCTTTTTTGGCCTCGAAGAACAAGGTATTCAATATGTTTATTGCACGTAAATTCAGGATCTAGAACAAATCCTAAATACTTGGGGTGCTTTTCATATGTGAGTAGTTGACCCCCAAAATTTATGTGCGGTTTGTAGTTGTAGAGCTTTTTGTTGGCGGTGAAAAAACTGACAGTTGATTTCAGAGGATTAAAATCGCACTTCGGAGTTCATTCAGAAATGGAAAAATAAACAAAGGCTAAAGAAGAACAGCCCGTTAAGGCTGGCTACCTCCGTGAATATAATTCATAAAAACGTGGAGGCTCATTCCCTTAAGTCTACTATTGATCCCTCTGTTCGATTAACTGGTGTCTTTTTTCATACTGAACTGCTTATCCCAGTGACCAAGAGTTCAAGTATCCCTGATATTCTCAAACAGCTAGTTCTTGAGGTTATTGATAGAATACCGAGAGATGCCATCAAAATATACACAGACGGTAGTAAAGGTGAAAATAACCAATCAGGCAGTGGTATTTTTATCAAGACCCCAGATGGTGAACGAAAGATGAGCATTAGAAATCCAGACTTTTGCTCTGTCTTTAGAAGTGAACTTACTGCCACTGAAGTAGGGCTAAAGGCCATTCTGGCAGAAAAGTGCTTTGGTGAAGTATGGATTCTATTGGACAGTAGGAGCGCAATCCAGCATCTAAAAGACTGGAGTAATGCGGGTGATAGAACTACTATTTCCATTTTAAATATGCTGAAACGGATTTCCTTGACTCGAGTAATACATCTGCAGTGGATACCCTGACATGTGGACATTCAAGAAAATGAGGCTGCAGATAAACTTGCAAAGAGCGGTTCAGAGGCCCCGCTCCCTGCCCCTGTCTGGACTTTCAATGAAATCTCATCAATTAGGAAAAATAGGAACAATGTTACGTGGCAGGTCCCTCCAGCAAATGTATGGTACACAAGATCAAGTCCAGGCGGATCCTTGGGCCTCACTTGCGACCGAAAATCTCAGACAACCTTATCCAGATTTGCTAGTGGTCATTTGAGGGGACTTGCTTTTTATGGTGGAAATAAAGTTTACCCGGTTTGCAATAAGTGTGCTTCTGGGAATGCTTCTCCTGACCACATTTTGGACTGCCTCCAATTCACCCACAATGACATAAATAGAGATACCCTATTGTTTCTGGACTTCTTGCAAGTTTATAACCTCATGGAACAAGTCTAGCTGTCGCTGGACATGAAGGATATGAAACAACAACAGAGGCTCCCGAAAATGAGTCACCCAGCGACGAAGATTTATCGCCAAATTATATGATATTATAATCATATGATGCATACGACATTCCATGACGTATATGTACAAGTTATAGTCATATAGAGCGCATATATGACGTATATATATATGATATGTATATAAAACGTATATATGGCATATAAGACGCGAATATACATATACAATATTGACATGTATGGCGGTCATATGAGCATTTGGAGTACACATGTACGTATATATGATGCATATATAAACTTGATGATGACCTTAGTGAAATAGTAACTGCAACCTTGGCATAATCGTAATTGTGGGGGGGGGGCGCTTAAACAAAGAAGTACCTAAGGTTTTAATTTAAATGCAACATCCAACTGATGTTACATCTTTCGTGTGTTAAAAACTGCTAACTGTGCAGCCACATGCTCAAATTTCATCTTAAAAAAATTGTTTAAAAATATTTAAATGCAAACGAGATATCTCTATAATAAAACCGTAAGTCATGTGACTGTCATCAACAGTTCCGGGATGCCCGCTTCACTTTTTCATATGCCAGGCGGCCATTTTTATTCAAAATTATTTTTTCGAATAAAACTGCATAAAAGTTACATTTTTAGAAAGATCGTTCAAAATAAATTAATATTTGAGAGATGACTTACGTTCAATTATGTATACATTCTGCAATGACTTCAGTTTAAATTAGGTTCGCAGTTCAAATTCTCTATCCATGAAAGTAAACAACAACAAAAAAAAAAGATTCATTCGTTGTGAACGTTTAAAATATTAAACCATGAATTTTTGGACCGCTGCCTGGTGTAAAAAAAATAATCCGCACCAGTGAGACAGTCAAAGTTTACCATAATTCTGTTCTATACAACTCAACTTCCTTCAGGATCTTTTCTTGACTTAAGTTGAACTCAGTGGTTGAACTCATGTAATAATATATAATGGATCAAATTTCGAAACGAATTGTCAGCTTTTATTTTTCGCGTGTGCAAATTAGAAACGATACTTTAATTTTGAAATCAAATGTTTTGATTTATGATATTATTTCTTATTTATCTATTTCCTATTTAAAGAAAAATGTGAACGTCATATATTTTAAATTGGAACAGCTGTCACTGACGCACCAGGGTTGGCGCGATTTTTGTTTTGCGCCATTTTGGCGAGAAAATCCCATTTTCAGGTACCTATTAGAGATTACTAAAACAGCATATATACATTTATTTTATTATGAAATAGTTTATTTTATATTAAAAAACACACAATTTTATTATAAAACACACACAATGATTAATTTATTATAAAGTGGGTTAAGGGGTTTTTGTCAAGAAAGATGAAATACATAACAACAAAAAATATGCGAAATGCTACCGCTATCGCAAAAGTTCTTGATTTGTCTATTAGATTTTTCCGGTTTGGCGAAGGATTAAGGAAAAAAATAAATTATGAATAAAAATAATTTGTTACAATGCTTAACATACATTTAAGGGCGACCAAACTGGTCGCCAGTGGCGGCTAGTTAGAAAAATAATGCCCCATAGGATTAACATTAGCGAGCGTGTGTTTTCGCGTGAGGGAAGAGAACCCTTAATGACCTAAGTTTCAACAATGCTGACAGCAAGTTTAATTGAAAAATGCTCTATAAATAGAAGCTTTCGCCAGCTGCAACTAGCTTTCTGACCCATTGACGTTTGTACAAGCCTTCCATATTTTGTAATAAATCAGATATGGTACTAAATACTTACATAAGAATTATTTTATAAAAGAATTCTGAAAATTAGTACAAAGATATATTAAACTGTTTTGCATAAGATACCATCAGGAAACATGGAAGGTAATTAAATTAAGTCACGAAAATTTCTTAAAACTTCATAAAAGCATGGAAAAAGAGGTTATGATTTAGACAATAATTAATTTAAAGCTTTCATCAGATGGAGTAGAACACCTTTGTGATTGAAGCTTGCGTGTTTTATATATTTTTCAGGTGTACAAAAGTTTTCCTATATTATTAATAGCTTAGTATAAAATTTGGGAGGAATATATCAATTTATATCGATATAAGAAAGAAAGATAATTCAATAGACTTTTTTAAATATGAAAATAAATTAACAGGGAGGAAATTTACTGAATTATTTATTTTAATTCTAAGCAGCATGTTTTAAAATATGAAAAAAGATTTCTTCTCATTATATTTAATTTGTAAATTGCCCATATAAAGCATTATTTCACATATATTTAATGTAACATAAAAAGTCCACTTTTAATAGGCTGCTTCATTCAGGCGAAAACACCCGCTCGCTCATGTTAATCCAATGGGGAAATAATTTACGATATCTCGTTCGTATTTCAATATTTTTAAATGTTTTTTTTTTAGCATTGGATAGCTGAGGTCAGTCTCTATGCACGCTAATTTTGTACTTTTACAATTTTTGTTGCAGTTTTTTTTTTTTTTTTTTTGTTATGATTGAGGATACTTTCACTTTCGAAAGTGTTTTCGCCTGCGTGAAGTAGCCTCTTACGTGACAATGATTATCTCATCCAATGCTCAGTATGAACAGCCTTCGTTATTCTGCCCCCTTCCTTTTTTGCATATATTCAAAATGTGAAGTCACCGGACTTCATACATCATGTGATTTTCTTTTTCTAGGCGGATATATAAAAGACATTGTCTAAAACTCACCTTTATCAGAAGAATTTTGCTATCTCAAGCATTGCGTGAACTGCAAGATTGTATTAGCACTTCGGTGCAAACCATTGATAAGGAATGGCATGCGCAAACTAAGGAAGGGTGCTCATATTGAGCATTGGTGATAGTACAGTGCCTAGAAGTACCTTACTTCTAGGCACTGTAGTGATAGTGAGTTAACTTTACGATTACGAATGTTGTTTAAACTTTGGCAGTCACATTAGATATCTGAGGAAAATCAGATGAAATGAGTGTTGGTGAATAAAAGAACAATTGTTTTAAAAATAAAGATACTTTTTAGCATGTGTTATTATTATTATTATTTTTTTGGGGGGGGGGGGATAATAAAAAGAAATATTAATATATTATAATTTCCATTCTCATTTGCTTCCTCCCTGTTTCTGTTTATATCGGGATATAAGATAATCTGAACAGGTAGCAGTTCCATTTAGTTTGGATTAGAGAAGTTCAACTGTATGTATATCATCATCATCGTCGTCATCATCATCAACCGTTTTCAATCCACTGCTGGATATAGGTCTCCCCCAGATTTTTTCATTGTTGCCTGTCTAGTGCTTTAGTCATCCAATTAACACCGGCCACTTTTCTGATTTCGTCATTCCATCTTACTTGAGGTCGTCTTCTTGGTCGTTTTACATCTCTGGGATACGACTGTAGGGTGTTTGTGCTCATCTATTGTCTTGTCTTCTTGCAATGTGCCCATCCCATTTCCATTTTAGCCGTTTAATTATTTCAATGACGTCAAAAACTTTCGTCTGACTTCTTATCCAAGTTATTCTCTTTCTGTCTCTTCTGGTTATGCCTAGCATACATCTTTCCATACTTCGCGGTGTTGTTTCTAATCTTTGTACCATCCGTTTTGTTAGCGTCCATGTTTCTGCTCCATAAGTTAGTGCAGGCAAAACACATTGGTTAAACACCTTCCTTTTCAAACAAAGAGGCATGTTACTCTTCACAATGATATTGTTCTTCCCAAAAGCACTCCATCCATTTCTTATTCTTCTATTGATTTCATTCATGATACTGTTGTCCGATGATATATCTTGTCCAAGGTACACATAACTTTGCACTTCTTTAATCTTAGTGTTGTTGTAGACGACTTTTTTTCTTTTTTGATGCAAATGAATTGAACATCACCTTAGTCTTTTGACAAATTTTTTATTTTTAATCCCACATTAATGCTAGCTTCTGCCAAATATTTTAGCATATTTTCCAATCCTTCATGGCTATTACTGAAAATTAAAATGTCATCAGCAAACCGGAGATGGCTTAAATATTCCCCATTTATTCTAATCCCTTTGTTTTCCCAATCCAGCTTCTTGAAAATATTTTCGAAGACAGCAGTAAAAAGCTTAGGCGAAATGTTGTCTCCTTGTCTTACTCCTCTTCCAAGCTTGATCTTCGCTTTTCCTTTGTCCAAACGTATGGTGGCTGTTGCTTTCTTGTAAATATTCTTTATGATATTGATGTAAGGTTCCTGTATATATATATATATTGGAGATTTGGTTAGATCTGTTCCAAGAACTTGTTTGCTGTATTTTTAATTCAAAATATAACAAAACTGCTTTGGTAATTTATGTTTGCACTTGTTAATTTTAATTAACTTTGTGGTATTCTGTCTACACTTTATCATTAACTATCTCAATTGGAGATTAGGTTAGTAATGTTGAAAGAACTTGATTAATGTATTTTGAAATTCAAAGGTGCTATTAAGGTGGTACATATTTGCTACACCTTCCATATGTATGTTTGTTTTGAAAACTCACGATTAAATTTTATATTAAAAAAATTAGTATTTTGTGTAGTTTGTCTTTTAATTTATTGATCCTCCCCATCCCCGTGTACTTTTTTTAATATTACTTTAATCAATATTACTTCACCGTTTCATTCCAATCACACTACACCATATTAACATGCGGGAAAATTTAATTAGAGGATTACACATTACCTAGTATAACTATCAAAATACGGTTTCCATCATCAGAGAATAAAAGTTCGATGACAACAGAGTGCGTTTTTAAAAATTGTTTCATTACATTTTAATTTTTTTTAAAGAAGACGATACATTTTAAGATTTTGATCAAGTGAAAATTTCTAAGTTTTTAAGAATACTTAAAATGCAGGAAAATAATTTTTAAAACACACTACGTTTGCGCATCGAATGTCTACTTTCTGATGATGAAAGAGTATTTCGATAATTATAATAGGATTAGGTAATGAGTATTCACTTATTTAAATTTTCCGATACGTTAACATGAGATTTCGTGATCAGCGTGGGAAGAAACGTGTATCAGTGAAGCATCCCTTCAAGTTCGCGAAACTAAACGCACTTACCCCGACTTGGACGAATACTATACCAAATGACAAAACATGCGAGAAAAAAGAAATAAATTTACATAATACATTTTTAAATTTTATTGGTGATGAAACTTTTTTTTACTTTACCTTTTCCCACATAATATTTTAAGCATATAATCCTATACGGCCGAGCCCTTTGATCATTTTGCCAACATAATTATTCTATTAAACGGGATGCCCAGTTAGCCGTAATGTAATTGCCACATATTTTAGCAATAAAATAAATAAAACCATGACATATTTTAAATAGTTTACTCGAACTTAAAAAAAATGAAATGTTACATGAAAAGAAATAGATCTTTCAATATGTTCTAATTACAGGAATAAATCTACTACCCCCCCCCCCCCCCCCCGCCACACACACAAAAAAAAGGTAATGGGAATTTAAATAATACATACGCTAGAAAGATAAATGCAAGAGATGCGCTAGATGCTACACTGGAGTAAGTTATGTCCATGTCTAGAAGTTGGAGAAGAGCAATTTGAACATATGTTGTATCGTTTAGAACAAACAAATACTCTTAAAAAAAAAAAAAAAAAAAAAAAAAAAAATGTATATTTTTCGAAATTTCCGTAACTTTTTTTTTTTGACACTCTTTAAAACACTACAATTTATGTTACAAAATTTATGTTAACTTTATCATATCAGAACAGACGTTTATCAGTACACTGCTAAATGGTACAACAAGACAACGACTCCTAAATCACATGAAACACAGTATGGAATTGACACAATTTTGTCCAATAAACCTGTTTTATTTTATTTCTCATACCAGTAAAATTATAACATTCCTATATTATTTTGGAGGTTTTACTGTAAGCTACCTAATGAGTAATTCCTTCCTCTCATCATCAGTTTATTTGGACTTGAAGATTTCGTTGAGTGGGAAAAGGATAACATTCTTGGATTGTGTTACCCTTCTACCCCTCAAGTTGGTACTGCTCTGCAACATCATTCGAATTGCTAGCAAGCACAATTCCCCTTATCAAGTGAAGAGGCTTCAAAGTTCAAAACAATCAGTTACTCATTTTCAAGAACTGGTGGTCACGGTATTTCAAATATTTGCAAATACATAACGAAGAAAAACATGGCATTTAGCATTAGCAAATCATCTACACTGATGAGATGAAGGGTTGCGTCAAGTGTATGAAATTTATTGATGGTCTGAATCATGGGACTTTCATATTATTGAAGAAACAAGATCTTGTGGAGTTTTCCATAGCTTCGGCGTATATGGCAAATAATCAGCGTAATAGTGGGAAAGTTCCAATGAAAGGAAAAATAAGTAAATAAATAAATATATAATAAAATAAAATGCAGGACATCACTAAAAATATGCACTATAAACATGACGAAAAAATACCATTTCGCGACCGAATACTTCAGTTACCCACGACCAACACTGGAGATACTGACGAGTAGATAACTGTAAAAATATCTACTGTTTAATGCTTGAAAACAATAATAATAATAATTATTATTATTACCTACAATTGTTATTTTCTACACTTATTGTAAATATTATATTTGATTTTTAATTGTTTAATAAAGATGTAGTCACATAAAAATGTTTTATTTGCTAATTTACTTGTTCTCAGGAATTTGAGTGGAAAAAATATAAAATTCCCCCTAATAATAGCTAATAAATTAATGAGTATTTTTCTTTGAATTTTACAGGATTAAAACTCATCGACTAGACCTGCAATCGAATAATGGTGAAAATTTTTGTAAAATAGACAGTTTTTTTAAAAAAATTAAACGTTTTTTTTTTTTTTTTTTCCTGAACATTTACACCAGCACGAGTGTTATCCTTTTTCCACTCATCCGTCCAATTGTTCTGCGCTAAATCTTGCTGAATGAAATTGAATTTAATGGAATTTTGGGCCTTTCTGGCACTAAAAACGGACAGGCGATTTTAGTCCGGAAAGTTTTGAAATTTGATAAGATTTAAAACATCATAACTTGGTGAGGTTTCGTTGCACATTTTTTTTTACTGTTTTACTTGTCTCAGCACGAATGAAAGTTTTCTAAATATAACTTATAGGAACCAGGGACCGCATAAAAATTATCTTTCGTATTTTAATATCTATATAGCCCGCTGCAAAATAAATGCCATATCTAAACGCCGCGCTTGATTTGTATACTTTTTGTAATTAGAAGTATATTTCTATCATCAGTGGTTTACGAGATAACCACCATAACATATATATTGAATCATCCGATATAGTTGTGTCATCATGCATATTTACAATTACAAGGCAATAACAAAAGAAATGAACGAAAAAATTTAAAAAACTGCAAAATTGTAAATTAGTACATGTTTTTATATAGAAATAACAAATGAACGGGTGAGTGAAAAAAAAATAGCATTCCAAAAATTTCAAAAATGAACTGCGATAGTTTAATTGATAATAACTAATAAATTAATCACTATTTTTCTTTGAAATTTATAGTATTAACTATCATCGACCAGACCTACAATTGAATAATGATAACCATTTCTTTAAAATTGATAGTTTTTTTTTACATTTTATTTATTTATTTATTATTATTATTATTATTATTATTATTATTATTATTATTATTGTGTGTGTGTGTGTATGTTTCCTCAACATTTACATCAGCTGGAATTTTATCCTTTTTCCACTCACCAGTTCAAATAAATGTAGTATTATTGTATTAAATCATTCATTTAGAATAATACTATAATTTTTGTTTATGTAATTTAGTGCAGATAATAAATTACGTTATAAATAGCCAATATTTCTCAATTCGAACCTGAATGTAATCATTCAGTCATGCAATGTAAAAAATTACTGAAATGTTTTCTAATGGGCCTTTTATATATACCAGTTCAAATAAATGTAGTATTATTGTATTACGCCATTCATTTAGTTTAATTTCTAGCACGAATATAGCTTTTCACAGAAAAAAAAGAATAGTGTTAGTCTTTGTTTATGTAAATTAATGCTGATAATAAATTACATTATAAATAGCCAATATTTCTCAGTCGAATCTGAATGTAATCATCCAGTCATACAATGTAAAAAATTACTGAAATGTTTTCTAGTGGGTATTTTTATATATTACCAGCTCAAATAAATCTAGTAGTATTGTATTACATCATTCATTTAGTTTAATTTTTAGCACGAATATCGCTTTTGACAGAAAAAAAAAGAATAATGCTATAATCTTTGTTAATGTAATTTAGAACAGATAATAAATTACGTTATAAATAGCCAATATTTCTCAGTCGAACCTGAATATAATCATTCAGTCATGCAATGTAAAAAATTAATGAAATGTTTTCTAATGGGTCTTTTTATATATCACCAGTTCAAATAAATGTAGTATTATTGTATTACGCCATTCATTTAGTTTAATTTCTAGCACGAATATCGCTTTTCACAGGAAAAAAAAAAGAAATGTTATAGTCTTTGTTTATGTAATTTAATGCAGATAATAAATTACATTATAAATAGCCACTATTTCTCAGTCGAACCTGAATGTAATCATTCAGTCATACAATATAAAAAATTACTGAAATGTTTTCTAATGGGTCTTTTTATATATTACCAGTTCAAATAAATGTAGTATTATTGTATTACATCATTCATTTAGTTTAATTTTTAGCACGAATATCGCTTTTGACAGAAAAAAATAATAATGCATAATCTTTAATCATAATAATAATCTTTGTTTATGTAATTTAGTGCAGATAATAAATTACATTATACAGTGCGATATACATTTACGAAAATTCAGTGTAAATTCATAGACACCCACGATTTTATAAACTTTTCCCTTACCTTCAGAAACTTTTAGGAGAAGAACCAATCACACAGTAAAAAAGATAAATGTTTCTTGATCTAGAAAGAAGGTTTATGGATGTACAGAAGGTCGTTAACACTTTATGGAAACGATTTTCACAATTAATTTCTAAACATATATGCCATATTCTTTCAGACAATTATACTCTACTGTATAGCCCTGACTCTTGATTATAGCTCTTGATCGAAATTTTCATCATAGTTGATTCTTCTCTTAGTACAATCATATCAATTATCTTCCCCGCCTCTTCGAAAACTTTCTAAAGTCTTCTAATGTGTTGTGGATAGCGCTTTCTAACGCTAGCTTTAACAAACACATAGGTGGAGATTAATAAAAAAGTATCGTAACACTGGATGAAACGTGGTTTTATTTAAGTGAGTGTATCAAAATAAGTGCAATTTTTATGAACTAATAGAAAAAAAAAATAATAAATGGGTTTGTGAACGTAAAGAAAAATTTCCAAAAGAATTCATGATTGCTGCTGGATTTGGTTATGAAATTAAATTAAAGGTAAAAAATGCAGTAAAGCTAAGGTGATTTCACTTTATTACCAGTAAAATATTTTAGAACTCATTTTTGAAGAAGAAATCCCAGCTTTATATGAAAAATACATTAATTGAGCTTCATATTAACAAAAACTCCCAGCCGCTTTTCCATAACTCAACTGACGCATATTTAGCAAAGAAAAAAACCCATACGGAAATAAATTGTGTCTCAATTGAAGAAATGCCATAGCGGACTAAGTTCCGTTCGTTTTAACACTTTCCAACATAGTTCAAAAGTATTTATGAATTCGGTTTGTCTGGCCTTCTGTCTGCACGTCTGGCCGTCTGTCTGTCTTTCTGTCCGAGCTCTAACTCGAGTAAATATACTCGGATTGCCCGGTAATTAATGTATGTTATTGTGGTTTGCCATGCCATGTTTGGTATTGAAAATGAAGTGTGTAGCCGTTAGAGTTCATTTACAGGGGTACTCAAAAGTATTCCGTTACATTATGGTCTAATGGATAAAAATTATTTGCGGTGTATTTTAATGGTGTTACACTATTAAAAACATAATAAAAGTGATATTAATTTCTCAAGAACACCAAATAATGCTTTCTGTAGAATATGGAGTGTGTAGCATTTAAAGTTCAATTACAGGGACACTCAAAATAATTCCGTTACAGTATGAACCGCGGGGAAAAACCTTTTGCGGTGTGTTTTACTGATGTTACCATGTTACAAACATAATGAAATTGATAAGAATTTCTGAAGTGCACTAAAACATGCTTTCCATAGAATATGGAGTGCAAAGCAATTATCATTCATTTACAGGGTCACACAAAAGAATTCGGTTATATAATGGTCTAATGGGAAAAACTGTTTGCAGAGTATTTTAAATTATGCTACACTATTTCGAACAGTATGAAATTGATAGACATTATTGATCTTTACTACAAGATACCTGATGTAGAATATGATATTCATAGCATTTATCATTCATTTGCAGGGACTTCATTATTTCGGATAAGTACTATATCTGAAGTATTGTCTATTAGGGATAATTGCTGAAAATGCGTTGTTAGTTATGATATGCGTTTTTAAATTTAACTACATTTTGAATTCTACGTAGTGTGTATAAATTATACAGATTATATACAGGGCTACTTAAAAGTATTCGTAAGCATTACTGAATTGCTTAAAGGTGTTTTTAAATTGAGTTATGCATTTTCAAGCTCATTTATATTACTATCATTAGTATACTAAGAGATGTTTATAGAATATATTAATAAAATCATATACAGGGCTATGCAAAGAGGCCGGCTATGAATAGTAATACCTGAAAGTGTGATTTCAGTAGTTTTGGGCCTATTTTGCATGAATGAAATTTTAGTTTAATGTGTGGTGTGTATTTGTAGGTAATATACAGAGCTGTACAAAGGAATTCAAATACGTTTTCGTCAATTGTTAAAAATAGTTGAAGGTGAATTTTCAATTAAGTATCTGCGCTTTCCTGATAAACTTAAATTTAGCTTACTATGTAGAATATATACAGATCTATGGATCATATGCACGTCTGCCCAAAACAATTGGAGTACCTTTACGGCTATGGCCTATAATTGCTGAAATCAGGTTTTCAAATGTGTTATGCATTTACTAAAATGTGTGCTTAGCTTCTTTACTTTATTAAACGGCTACGTTTTGTTAAAGTATATTGGAAGTATTGGAAAGTGTTTCATAATCTTTGCTTGACGCATGATATTTCTTTCTTGTTAAATTATTAGTCGATCTATTTAAATTATTAGTTAATTTTCAATATTACATCTTTCTTAAAGAATAAAAAAAGGAGGAGTAAAAATTAATAAAAAGCATGTCTTATTTCATCAAAACAGCTACGTGATGATCCACTCTACTCGAAGTCTTTCCAGTATTATATAAGCGAATAATAATAAAAAAATATTTTCTTTAAAAAAAAAAACCCTTCTTTTTCTTTTTACTCACATAAGTGGATTAAAATGCACCGTCAAATTCTGCTTAAGTTATCTTATTATCTGTTTCGTTCGCGTTCTGGCTTACTTTTAAACGAAGTAAGATTATCATGAAATTTTTATATTATATAAAGGCGACATTTAAAATGAGACCAAAAATGCGAAATGAATAGAATAAGAAATTGGATTGAAGATTAAAAAAGGAATTTTCTATTACTTTCTTACTATGCCATAATCTTTTTACTTCACTCAATTTTAAATGTGTTATATAAACAGATTTAGGGCGTAAGCACTTAAATATCGAATTTTGATAACTGATTTCAGTGTATAACCGATTTTACTTAAATTTGAACTTTCTTGTGAATAGTATTATAGCTGTAAAGGAACGAGAAATGCTATAAAATAATTTTTTTATGATATTATGTTCAAGTTTATAAAATAAGGATAAAATATGGCTTTAAATCAGTGGTTCGACGGGCAATTCTGATTTTGTTACTAACACATTTGCTGTTAGTTATTTTTTAATAGGCTAAGTCTACAACATGACTAAAAGTAAAAGTAATACATGGAAAATGCAAAAAAAATAAAGAAAAAACGTTTTCCTTAAATTTTAAAGAATACTCCAATCAAAAGTTCAAAATCGAATCAAAATTAGAATTATTATATGAATAACCTTTAAAATAATTTTTAAAATCATTTATCATATTTAAAAAAAATTATAATTTTTCTGGTAGTTATGTATTTTACAATTTTTCGCAACTCTTTCGACTATATACATTAAATAAGCCTTGTATTTCTTTTCAGTCTGCTATATGTTCCATGAAAGAACTTTTACATGCGAAACTACTTAAGAGTATATCTAAAACTGACTGTCTTGAACTATTTAACCTTAAACGATATTTGAAATATCTAAACGAGGTACTATCAACACAAACTTTACAAAATTAGTGAATTTCACATGGGCATTAGAAAATGAAATGAGTAAATAGTAAATTTTTATGCGTCTAGTGCAGGCCTTCTTCACAATTAAAAACTATACACCTCTTCACATATACATTTAAAATTTTAAAATCACATAACACAAGTCGGTCAACTGACACTAATGGGGAAGGGAAAGTACGCTAACGGTGAAATGTGTTATGATGGGGAAAATGGCTATTTAAAATTGATAAAGATGAGAATCCTGAAATGATATTTGAATGTTGTGTTATCCACAGAGAAAAAATGTAGTGCCCAAAACTTTTCCGCCATCTCTTAATGTGTTACTAAAATCAGTTATAAAATGTGTCAATGCTATTAATTTTAATGACAAATAAGAGAGTTTTTCCTTGATATTTTGTGAAGATGAAAATGCAAGACCATGTATATCACTGGGGTAAGTTGGCAAGGAACAACAAAATTATCGTTTTGATAAGCTAAAAAAAATTGAAATAACTGCTTATTGTTAAGGCTCTGTTGGTTTTCCACCGTTACGCATAGCGTAGCCAATTGGTAACACTTTCTATTTAACTTTTTATAAATAAATCAAGTTCTTTGCAACCTCTATATTTATATAGAAATATTAATGGTGTAAAAATAACAAATATGCTACTAAATAAATTTAAAAATCTATCTTAAAAATTTCTTAATATTAGTATAAAAAAACACAATTCTAAAAGAAAAATTCATGAACTGTAGGGTTAAAATAGTGTTCATGTTTTAAATTATAAGAGATATATGATACAGAATGGATGGGGGTAGAGAGGCATCGTGATTTTACAGATGGTTTTGTCGGGCATGGTCAATAAAAGGTTGGGAAAACCAATGCTTTAAATCTAAAGTATTTTCGTGCTACGATTTGAAGACACAAGTGGTAGAGGGTCTTACGTACGAAATTCAAATTTTGGAAAAAACTGAAGTAAAAACTTTTTCTTTTCAATTTGTTTCATTTATTTTCTTCTAGATAACATATTTTTAACCCTTTAACCGCCAGGCCCACGTTTTTCCGTTTCTAGAAAGCATGTTAAAATGTTGTACACAAAATTATTTTTAACAGAATTCTGTTTTGAACCGTATATAGAATGAGAGGATATAAAAGCTATTATAGCATCAAACTGCGATTTAAATATATATATATTCTGGGGTTTACAAGCATACTTATGAAAATGCAGGAAAACCCTCAGATGGTGAAAGGGTTTTAAAATGTTAACGGGTGATACTAAACTCTTTCATAAAAAAATTTTAGAGGAAACTGAGGATGTTTAAGAATACCCACTGTATTTCTTTTCTTTTCTTTTTTTCGTTTTTCTTTCTTTCTTTCTTTTTTTTTTTTGTGATAATCACAACATGGAAGCATATTATAAGCCTTTTCTGCTAGTTAACATTGTTTTTTTTCAGCCATTTCTCATGCTAATAAAAAAAACTGGTATGCTGTGGCCATCACAAAATTTTCTTCTACGTAAATCAAGTCAATTAAATGATTTAAATAGCACAAGAAATTACACCTATTTAGCAAATAGGGTTTTTTACGCAATGTATTCGGATATTCAGGGTGCTAAGCGTGAAGTTTCGGTGAATTCAGTGCTTTTAAATTTGTGATATAAGCATCGTATATTTCAAACAAATCATCTAATTTCGGCACCCCCTCTTAGATGACCACAACCAAAATTGAATGACAGTCTATTCCTATTACGAGGTTCTAAATTTGATGTTTCACTGAATTTTGCGCATAGACACTGGAGTTATGAAGCGTCACATAAATCGAATAAAGCGATAATGCGTCAATTTGCGCAACCCATCTAGGCAATTTTGCCCTAAAACTTCAGCATCAGTTCACATGAGGACAGAACTTCATGTGAAATTTCAACCTATTCTACACAGTACTTGATAAGTTAGCGCGCCCACAAAATTTTTGTCACAGACAGACAGGCAGGTACACAGACTTTCGGACAGTCATTTTCTAAAAACAGTGAAATCGTGTTCAGGACCTTCTAAAACGTATAAATCTGTCGAAAACCGGAAGTAGAAATTTTTCACGAATCTAATACTTTCTTCTTGTATAAACAGAGGAAAGTAATAAAACGAATTTTGTAATTTCCACCCCCCAAATATATATATATATATATATATGTGTAAGTTTCCAATTACCCAAGTCCTGAGCTCCCATTCTTGTTGTAAATAAACTTAAAGAAGATTTTTTTGTTTTATAGTGACCTTAATTTAATGATTTAGAAGATAATAAAGTTCATTGGAACTTGGTATAGCTATTGTCATCTGTTTATATATATATATATATATTATTATTATTTTTTATTATTATTTTTTTTTTTTCAAAATTGCAGTTGTGGTTTGTTTGATTCGAGTAACATCTCCCGTTTTTCATCTATTAATGTTGAACATATTTTAATAACTGGATTTTACTTTAGCAATAATAGTAACAATAATTACCTTATCAGTAATTAATAGCGTATTATATATATATATATATATATATATATATATATATATATATATATATATATATATTTCAAGTAAGGAATACAATGCAATATTTCAATTGAAACTGAATGCAAAAATATCTATTAATAAATATTTTGAAGTACAAATTCAAACAAATGGATTTTAGAATTCGGAACAAATTATTCAGAACCACGAATTTGTATGATTTTATATTTTTAAACTAAAATATATCCAAAGGGACTTAGAGTTGAAGGAGGCCACTGCCTACGGCAGCGAACCTGGAGCATGCTACGAATGCTCCGCCCTGCAAACGAAACTCGAATTTGTATGATTGTATACTTTTAAACGAAATTCTTTCCAAACGAACTAAGAAGGTCCGTTATAGTGATTGCCGATTTAATTTCCGACATTTAGATATATTACATTTTCAGTTCTGATCAAAAGTTCCTGGGGGGACAGTTTTAAATTAAAATAAATTGGTTGTTCTTTTCTTTATTTAAAATTAAAATAAATTGGTAAAAATACCCATCAAAATCGATAAATAGCTATAGAATTATTAAATTGACATTTTAACATGGCGAAAAAAAAAATTCCTTTGTTCAATCCAAATTTTTCATCCATTCACGTCGGGGAAAGAAATATATCGACCCTCACCATGCGAAATTGGACGAAAACACTGGCGCAATTCTATAACTCGAGATACCTTCAAAAACATTAAAGGAAAAAAAAAAAAAAAAGAAAAAGAAAACTTTTGCGGCGATTGCGATAAACGACTTCCAGAAAATATTTTTTACAAAATAGTAAATATTAATACTTTTTTAAACCAAAGGTACCGTTACAACCCTGGGAAAATACCCTGAATAAATATTTTTTTTTAAATTTTTTTTTTAAATTTTTTTTTTAAATTTCTATTTGGAAAACGGCGACGGCAGATTAATGGCAGTTTATATTTACTAATGATCTGAAAGTGCAGTTTCTCATCTAAAACCCTATAATCTCTCCCCCCCCCCCCCCCCCCCCCCACTTCCACACCCGGAGGAAAATGTCTGAATTCAATACTGCTCTTAAGAGATTGATTGCGGTTTCGGTATGCACCGAATATTCGGCTGTCTTTTCACCGAAAGTTAATGTTCGCTGAAACTCGCCGAAAATGAAAACGAAACTGAACTTTCGGTCGGAGTCTAATAACTTTTCAACTGACTCTTGAATGTAAATGTTATATTCTTGAATTATTATTTCCTAAATAATTGTACTATTTGTAAATATTTGAAATCATATATTAAAATTAATGGAAAACATATCAACAAATAATCTCAAAGATTGCAGTGCGAAAGCCTCACACGTGTTCACTTGTAATGCTTAGTTTTAATAGGAAAAAATGATTAATTAAAGTTATTTGGATTCTTTTTTTGGTCTATTAGGCGTAACATTTTGTGATTATTGATTGTAAATTTCAACAGATAGGTATACAAATAATTGATTGCTGCCAAAAGTTAGCAAATATTCAACAAGTACATTTTTTACCAATGTCCGCAGCAATACATTGTCTCGATGGCGCAATGGCGTATTTTGTTTCTAGATTTTGAATTCCCTAACTGTCTTCACTGCGAACACTTAGGTTACTCGATTGTTAAAAAATTTAAAACTGAATGAAACAACATAATTTTATTTTATATTATTTAAAATTTTCTGTATTTATTTCCGGTGCTATTTTTTTTTTCAAATAAATAATTTTAATTTTATCAACACATTATCAGTGTAATATAGTATATGTCGTAGACTAATTGAGAAATCTGGTTCTTTGCAAAAGAGCCTTGGCTGTTGGCAAATAGTTAGTCTAATCGGAAAATCATCTCCCTTTTTCCAATAAGCCTGATATTTTCCAGTCTTACTGTAAAGAGCGTATGCAGTGTTAGGCTAATTGAAAACTGACTATTTGTTTCTCAATCAGTCTAATTTTTTTTTTCAAGCTTATTGCAATGAGCCTATGCAGTTTTAGGCCAAATAAAAAAGGACCAGCTGTTTGTCTAAACAACCAGGTTTATTGCAATAAGTTCAAGGTAATGAATGATTATGCGTATATTTTGCTTAGAAAATAGGAGCAGGCAACTTAAAATACCTTTAAAAAATGTGTAAGAAAATTGTCTTAAGACAGATTTTGTTTTCGCGACTGAGAGTCTAAAATTAGGAATACTTCATTTTTATTTTAAGGATATATTTTCGCCAACACTCTGTGCAGAAGTATCAATAAAATCTGCAGATAGGGCAGATAGGGCAGATTTTGAAAGTTTTCCCAACATTACGTAGAAAGATGGGATGCCGAATGAAAATAAATAAAAAAATAGTGCTAAATCAATTAAATCTGTGGATGAGACATATTTTTAACGCTTTCTCAGAATTACGTAAAGAAGGTGGATAGCTAAATGAAAATTGTTATAAAAAATATGTACGAAAATTTCTGTATTATTCAAAGCTGCAGATGAGGGAGATTTTGAATGTTTTCTCATCATTATGCAGATAAGATGGGTTGCTAATGAAAATAATTACAAAAAATATATATAAGAAAATTTCTCCAATAATGAAATCTGTAGATGAGGCAGATTTTGAATGTTTCTCCAGCGTAACATACAGAAGATGGTTTTCTGAATGAAAATAATTATAAAACATAGAAAAATGCTGTATAAAAAATCAGCAGATGAGGCAGATTTTTTAGAGAAGATGTGTTACTAATGAAAATATATATATAAAAAATTATATTAAGGAAATCTGCAGATGAGGCAGATTTTTAATGTTTTCCCAGCGGTATGTAGATAACATAACATGGTTGCTAAATGAAAATAATTATAAAAAAATACATAAGAAAAGTTTCTGTATCAGTCAAATCTGCAGATGAAGCAGATTTTAATGTTTTCCTCGCATTAGGTAGAGACCATGAGCTGCTGAATGAAAATAATTATAAAAAAATGTATTAATGAAGTTTGAAATCTGATATGAGGCAGATTTTTAATGTTTTCCCTGTTTTGAGTGGTGAAAATGAGTTACTGAATGAAAATATAAAATTTATATAGGAAAATTGTTGTATCAATAAAGTCTGCTGAAGAGGCAATTTTTTAATGTTTTTTTTTAGCATAACGTAGAAATGATATATTGCTGAATGAAAAAAATATATATAAAATGTATGTAAGGTAATACATGGATATTCAGTCGTTGTCTGGCCTGTTGTATTTTTTGTCTATCTTTATGGGGGTGGTAGGTAAATTTTATCTATAAAATTAAAATAAAGTGTTTATTAATCCCAATTTTCTACCAGGTGTATAAATCAAATCTGCCAATAAAGCAGCTTTATTCTTATTTTTTGTAATCCTTTTCCTTCAATAACCCATCTTCCCTAAAAAATGCTGGAAAAATTTTAAATATCTGCGTCATCTGCACATTTCATTATTACAGAAATTGCCTTATATATTTTTTATAATTATTTTCAATTAGCAACCCACCTTCTCTAAGTAACAGTGAGAAAAAATTAAAAATCTACCTCATCTGCAGATTTCATTAATACACAAATTTTCATATATATTTTTATAATTATCATAATTAGCAACACATCTTCCTTATGTAACGCTGGGAAAATATTAAAAATCTGCCTCATATGCAAATTTCATTTCTGCAGAAATTTTCTTATATATTTTTTATAATCGTTTTCATTAGCAACCCATCTTCTCTCCGCGATGCTGAGTAAACACTAAAAATCTGCCTCATCTGCGGATTTTATTGATACGGAAACTTTCATATATATTTACGTGATCCTGGGACAATATTAAATTAAAAAGAAAAGTGCCCAATTAAACTGATGGCATTGACCTCTCAGGCTATTCACACTTATTGTATATTATACTCTTTTTTCAAAGAATAATGTCTCTCGAAAAATAAAGAAATCGAAAATAAATTAAGAGGGATTAGCCCCCCCCCCGTCCCCTTTTTATACTTAGCCAATGAACCCCAAAACTAATCAAGGAAGCGCCTTATCACAATGAACCTATACACAAAATTTGAAGCAAATCCGATAATTCTGCATGAAAAACCCATTTATCTAAATTAAGGGGGATTAGCCCCCTTTCCCCCCTTTATAATTAAGCAATGAACCCCTAAAACTAATCAGGAAATCGCCTTATCACAATGAACTTATAAAGAAAATTTGAAGCAAAACGGATATTTCTATCAAGAGTTATCGCGTTACGTACATACGTACATAACATACAGAACGGGCGGGCACATTAGCTCTCAAGCTCCGATAGCCTGTGAGCTAAAAACTGCCTAATCTGCAAATTTTTATTATACTTCTGCATGGAGTGTTTTCGAAAATAAAAATGAAGTATTCATTTATCTTAGACTCCCAGTCGCGTAAATGAAATCTGTCATTAATACAGTTTTCTTATACATTTTTATAAGCATTTTAAGTTCCTATTCCTAGTTTTTACACTAAAATTATGCATAATCATTCACTATCTTGGGCTTATTGCGATAAGCCTGGACGTTTGGGCAAACAGCTTGTCATTTTCTAATTAGCTTAAAACTGCATAGGCTCATTGCAATAAGCCTCAAACAAACAAACAAACAAAATCAGGCTAATTGAGAAACAAGTGGTAATTTTTCAATTAGCCTAATGCAGTATAGGATCTATGCAAAAAAACCTAAAAAAATAGCAGGCTGATTAAGAAATAAATGGTCATATTTCAATTATCCTAAAGTTGTACAGGCTCTTTGCAGCCCTTTTCCCAATCAAAATCAGTTTGATTGGGAAAAGGGGAGATGATTCTCTAATTAGCCTGGCTCTTTGCAAATAGCAAAGGTTCTAGCCTGGCTCTTTGAAAAATAGAAAAGGTTCTAGCCTGCCTCTTTGCAAATAGCAAAGGTTCTAGCTTGGCTCTTTGCAAACCCTTTACAAAGTGCCAGTTTTCTCAATTAGCCTACGACACACATACATAATATACTTTTGAATATATACTTATTTTATCATCACACAGAACGGAATCATTCACATGATCACAGCAGAACTAATTACACCCATTGTCTTTATATGTCTTTGAAAATAATTTGCAAATATGAAATACAAATCTACACAGTTTGATCCTTATATAAGATTAAATTTTTTGGCTTTATTTCAATGATATTTTTTTCTCTCCTCACTTCTATAAATAGATAAAACTTAATAGTAGACAATTGTAAGCAATCGTTAGCGAAAAATTGTTGTTCTAAAACATTCATTCATTTATAGGGTCATTACGTCCGTTTCGCGTCAAATAATTAGTGAACCCAGTTAGCAAACGCCTTGAATTTGGTTCTACATACAGTTAAACAGGTATGCCCTACACATTGAGCTTGCCCGAGGTGGTACGTATGACGTATGGCAACATTTTTATGGCACACTGAAAATTAATGCATTAAACAGATTTATATTTCTTCTTTTATTTTCTTTCTTTCTTTCTTTCCTTTTTTTTTTTTTTTAGGGTGCTGTTTGGCGTTTTCGACATATACCACTAATTTTCCTCTGTATATGAACTTGAAAAGTAAGGCTTTATTTCTTCATTTCATAAGACATTCTCTGTAATAGAGACACAAGCGAACCCAATTTAGCTGCATATATACTACGAATATGAACCGAATACTATAAAATATTCTGCAGCGAATGTACAACAATAAAAATCCACAACATTGCAATATTATATAGGAATGACGGATAGAAAGTTGAAAACGAGGGTGAAAGGCATATAGCAAATATCAAACATAGCAGGAAAACTGCAACTTTAGCCAGGCTACATAACATAGAACTTTTATCGACTAATTTTAAAATAGTAAAATAATTTATACATCAAGATTTATTCCCCATCCATTATCCGCGAATCGACAGAAATCTAATATGCAATGAATCAGCCTCATTAGAGTTACCTAAAATTTCTCGCGAGATATTTAACATAGCTTATGTGGTAGGACATGAATTTTAAGTTTTAATTTAACGAAATGAACCTTGCCACTTTTAAAGATTTTCTTTTAAAATTACAAAGAAAATTCATAATGAAACGAAAACTTATTTTGGTGGTTTTTGACCATGCTGATTCTGAGTATCTGTTACACTTTATGAATTTTTAATTAACGTATTTACACGCATGATTGATGATTCCACATATGTTTCGGTACCTATACTTTTGACAATAAATTTCGTTGAAAAACAAAGATTCGGGTAATTTCCAAATGAAGATAATATGAGGTAATTTAAATTAGTGGATGGGATTCCATATTAATTTAGTCATGTGTGGCCTGGCAATATTAATTTCACAAACTGTTTTAAAAATAGATTTCAACTTGTTCTATACAGGGTGGTCCTAAAATATATATGTCAAAAATGTAAAGGCAGGTAGAGGGGACCTAAATAAGCAGATTTCGTATAGGAATGTGGGTTCGGAAATGCAGCGTTAAGGCAGTAGAGGGCGCTATTGAGTACGCCGGATGAAAACGTTTCGCTGTCTTTAATCGTCTTTCCCCGCACGGTTTTCGAGCAACAGGCATCGTTACACCAATGCGGAATTTGCCGACATGCATTTCATGTATGGGGCTGCGCAAGAAGATGCTCATAAGATGTACTTGGAACGATTCTCGGGTAGAAATCGGCCGGATCGCCGAACGATTGAGCGTCTTCATCGGGAGTTGTGCACGAGTGGATCGTTTTATGCTTCCAGTGATACGAGCACTCGAAGATATCGCATAATTCCAGCAGTAAAAGAAGAAGTATTATGCACAGTAAGGCTCCTATAATAGGAGCTGACGCATATCCATTTTGTTTCGCATTATTCGGGTCTCAGTTCAGTATCTCAATCTACCGCTGCCGGAGCTGGGGTTGCCTAAGGCCTCGTTCCTCCACCTTCTGAAAGAGGCTGGATGTTAAATGGCGGAAAATCAGCTTGGTTTTTCGACTTTGAGACACATATCTGCGAGGATGCGTCAGCCTGTATTATAGGAGCTCTAATGCACAGTAGAGTATAGTCCTTCGACAAGCTCGAAAGCCGTTGAACGTGCGCATCCTTTGAGCAGCCGCTCCATTTCCTTGCGCAGTCCCACATATGAAACGCATGTCGACAACCCCTGCATTGGTGTAACGATACATATTGCTTGAATCGTTTGAGGAATGACGATTCAAGCCAGCGAAACGCTTTCATCCGCCGAAATCAACAGCGCCCTCTACTGCCTGAACGCTGGATTTCCTCACCCACAATCCTGTACGAAATATGCTCATTTAGGTCCCCTCTACCTACCTTTACATTTTTGACATATATTTTAGGACCACCCTGTATATCTAAAAAAGCAAATTCGCTACAGAAAAGAAAAAAAAAACATTTATTTTTTCTTTACCTGCACCAAGAATGCCTGTGGTTTTTTAGCCACTAATATTACATTATAAGACGTTTGAAAATTAATCAATCTATGTTAAGATTTGCCTGCATTTGTTTAGATTATTTGTACTCTATAACAGAGATTACCAAACTTTAATGTTACGTGAACTACCTTAAAGTTGCATTTTTCACCACCCACTAAATATTTAGATATACAGAGGTGTAATCTATTCTATTGAAAATATGAACTTCGGCACAAAGCATACACGCGGTAACAGTAATAGGTGATATTAATATGAAGACTTAGCAAAACCTTTTACTATATACAAAAAATGTGTGTATTAATAATTTATTAGAAAAAATGCAGTTCAAAAGTCAATGTGATTTATGGCATTATTTTATATCAGTGACATAGTTTGTGTCGGGGGTAGAAACTTTTTTTTTTTTTTTTTTTTTTTTTAAGCCTCAAGCCACTTTCTACACAATGTTTAATAAGACATCGCTATTTCACAAAGTTGTTTGTCTTTATCTTTTCACGATATTTTACTTTAAAGAAGCAACAATTTTTTTTAATACTTTTTCAGAAGATAAAATTAACTATATATTTATCAAGATTAATCATTCCTCAGCTCACCGAAACATCGCGACCCATAGTTTGGGAACCACTGCTGTACAACGTTTACAAAAATGCTAGTGATGGGCATAATGAATGATTTTGATATCCGAATGCAAGCACAAAATCATTATTATCAACCTTCGTATTCTTTTTAATCAATCAAAACCAGAATTTTTTTTATAAAAAAAAGAAAGAATATTTAAATTAAGAGCCTAAAAAATAACATATGCATAAAACTTATATAATTTTTAATTTCATATATTTATTTAATATTATTATATTTTCTTTTACAAAATTTCTGATTTCAATTGATTAAAAAGAATACAAAGGTCAGTGCAGCTATGCTTTTGCACATGCCCGAATCATTCATTTGAATCGTTCATTATGCCCATCTATTCAAAAAATCTAGGAAATACCTTCAAGCAGACATGCAAGAAAATGTTAAGAGAAATCGAAATAATGATTGTATAATATCCCTTGAAATGGTACAACTACAAAAGCGCAAAGTAGCTCATTATCTGAAAATGCCTTAATTAAAACTGGTTATTTAATAAAATATCATATTTATCCTAAAACAATCACTTCTGTAGTTGCTCCAAGTTTTAACTCCAGAAAAATTGACATCTCTAAATACTTAAAGAAAACTACACGAGTAAATACGGTATTATTAATTAATATGTCAAAAACAGTTAAATCCAAAATATCCATAAGCGTTATGTTTAAAGTTTTATAAAGTTGCATGCAAAACTTAAAGTAATGAAATGTATAAATTAATTCTGGTGTATGTATCTTTCTCGCCCGGGACACCCGAATGTTCACGTTTCATATGCGAGCTGATAGACGCGACACATGAGACATGAAACTTTCATGTCTCATGGGTCGCGTCTATCAGCTCAAATCATGACAAGTGAGATATTCTGATCCAAATGGTTTTATTTAAATACAAGTAAGTAATGAATTACATTCATAAAAAATATAAAAAATCGCAAATTGCTTCATAAATAAAATTAAGTTAATTTTAACATAAAAGATACATAATGGATGAAAATCTATATATTTAAAACGCTAAGCGATTTCTTTCGACAATCCGTGAGAACAAACTATCGCATCAAATTACACCATTCTTTTTTTAAATGAAAGATATTTAGACACAGATTTGTTATCGTGCATTCGTTTGTTCGAAAATTTAATTAATTAGCCATAATTTTCAATTAAACTTTTACTGCTGCTTATGACGTCATAAAGTCGACAACCCCACTGTTGCAAGGCATAGAGTTATTTTCTGAACTCTGTGGTTCGCCAATCTTTGACATTAGCTGATATCAACTAGGTAATATTTTAACATTGTGATATTAAATCTTAAAAAACTTACTTAAAATTAGCTAAAATATAATCATAATAAAATATCTAAACATGAACATATCAATATGAATAACAAATCTCACGTAAAATATTGCAATTTAAATTATTCCAATTGAAAGAAGATTTGGAGAGTTATCTCTGACGCCCAGCTAATATAAAAGTACCAATTTTATTTTATTTATTTACACACATATTCAATTTTATTATAAAACACCAGGTTGCCATACAAAGCAAAAATCGTCATTTAGGCGTCAAAAATTAACCCCAGTTACAGCGCCTAGAATACATTATGTTTATAGAATGACATATATATATATATATATATATATATACTTCACTGGCGCCCGGCTAACCGAAAAGTACCCCAAATTATTCGCCAAACTGTAGCGCCCAATAAACAAACAGAAGAATGTTGCCATTAAATCTAAAAAAAAAAAAAATAATAATAATAAATAAAATAATAATTAGGAAAAACCCCATTTACTAAAGTATCATTTATCAGTAACTTTAAACAATAAAATTTATAATATATTAATGAAAACAGAATAAAAAATAGTCTTGAATATTTATTTATTTATAGTATTTCTCTTAATTATCCCTTTCGACTGTTGGATAAATGTTTGTAACCTCAGTTGAATTTTATCGATTGTACGAAACTACGAATCACAACATTTTTTCAATGCTTTTTCTATTTTAATATCCTGGTTTCGAAGATGTAATTTTTATTTTAATTAATGTAATAACTATGTAATAAGTAAAACATCATTATAAATACATTTAACGTCGAATTAAAAATCACTTGATGAGAACTTTTAGGCCGAATTTTTTAATTTGCAAGTTAAATTTCGGTGAAAATATTTATCCGCTTGTTTTATAAGCGAATAATAATTCATATGTATTGTGACGTCACCGGAATGTTGTCCATTAGGTTTATTTTATCATTATGCATTATAACTTTGTTGATGCCATTTTTTCATTACAATTAAATACAATATATATTTTTATTTGTAACATGGTCTTTAAGCATAAAAGTAACTTATACAAAGTACGTGTGAAAAGTTTGCGCCGGGGAAAATGACGTTATGCTTAGCTTGAAATGCATTTTAACATTGATAAAACTAAAAAGAAAAATTAATTGTGTCAACATGACGTAATTTTAACTGATTTTTCAATTTTTACTTTTAAAGGTCAGAATTTAAGCCTTTATTGGTTGCTTCATCTTGATTGCATACCTTGATTACATGTTACCAATTACTTTTTTCTTTAATTATAGGTTAGAATATTTCATTTTTTTATAAAAAAAATCACAAAAGTAAAGAATTTCAGGAAAATTAAAATTATTTAAAATAGTGTTATGGGGGAAAAACTTGAAATAATGATTGTATTTGTAGCTGTATTTGTTGTTGATTGGATTTGTTATAAGTTCATTTAACAGTTCCTTATTAGTGGCAAAGTCCTATTTCTTCCACTGTGAATTTCTGTTTCGATGTCAAAAAGTGATAGTCTACTTTTGGACGCCAGTCAAAACACAGTGGCAATTTTTAGAAATGTATAACGGTTGTGACAACAAATGGCCCTGTCGCTTTAGCTTTCATCGCGCTTACATCACTTCTAAATGCTACAAATTTCAATTTTTTACTACATTTTACTACATTTTACAATTTCAGTTCTTACATCATCAATTAGAAAAAAAATTAGCTTTCGATTGAAATTTATTTGAAAACTGCCGCTTAATTTAACGACTTTTTAAATAATTTTCAAGCATGAAATATTTTTCAATTCTATCTAAACAATGATCATCAGTTTGCTTTAATAATGTAACATATTCCCTGGGAAAGTTGCCCCAATTGAAAATAGATTTTCTTAACCATCATAAAAACTGAAAAAGAAAAATAATAAAAACCCCTGATATATCATATAATCAGATTATCCAAAAGAAAGAGCATTTTGGCGCTAAACTAAAATCTGTCAAGAAAAAAAACTATTTTTAGTTTATGATTAACATAAAATTGATATGCTGAATTCGTTGATGTATATATTGCATCAGAATATTCTAGGAACTGTATTTTATTATTTTTTTAAAGATCCATTGGATATTTAACTGTATAAAAAGGAAAAGATCCGCGACTGTGATGGAAAAGAAATATTCATCCTGATTATGTAAAGGAACCGAAGAATCCATACAAATAAATCACACTTGAAATTATTAAAAATCTCCCTTATCTGTAGATTGATTTATTATTGTAAAAAAAAAAATTCTTCATCTTTACATAGAAATTGATTAGCTTAAAACAATGGATGCGTTTAAGAAGATATGGATTTGAAACGAACAATGATTAAAGAAGATATTTTAAAACTTTTAATTTAAACATTTTAAAACTTTTTTTTTAACGTCGAATTTTGACGGTTCCTTTGATGAGATGCAATGCACATGCGCATAGGAGCTTATTCGGTTGCATTATCACAGGGGAGGGGGGGGGGGAGATGTGTGCTTTATTTACTATGTTCATTTATTGACTGAATATGAGATGAACGTAGGGATATGTTATTTGTATGATACTTCATAGGTCCAGGAAATTTTCTTTCTTGCCGTGGGGAATATGGCGGTAATGTCAAACTGATTTGCATTACACAGTTGTTTACGGATTGTTTGTTTGGAGTTTGCTTCAGAATTAGTACTGTAATTCACTGGGGGAAAAACTTTTAAAATAAAATATTTGAAAGGCTGTTTCATACGCTTATGTAATAAAGAAGCTTATTTTACTAATATTGTTATTGTAATTTTTTTCCGTCAAGTTTTGACGGGTTCCATCTAGTAGATGATTAAATTTAAAGCACCTGTATTGAAAATGTTCAAAGGTATATCATTAGCTGACAGGACGCTAAGTTTTTAATTCTGTGAATCGAATTGGAAGTATAATCAGCTTTAGAATGAATTAATAATATGGAACTATATTCCATATATAAATCTCATGAATTTTACTTTATACGGTGTATTTTTTATCTGTCATTTTACTTACCCATCATACGTAGTAAGGGTAAGTCTTGTAATCGTTTTGAAAATCGAAAAAACTTTTTTAGAAAAAAAAAAAAAAAATTGCCTTCCGCCTGTCTGTGTGTGTGTCTGTAAACGCTCCATCTGCCGAACAAATTGAGATAGAGACTTGAAATTTGGTATGCACTTAGTATGTAATAATGGGAAGAAGCTTATTGAATTTCAGCAATCTCGATTATCCGGAACTATTTTTTTTTTCGGACTCTCCAAATATTCGTTCTGATAAAAGGTATATAAAATTTTTCGAAATTGTTTATTTTAAGGAGTGAATATAAAAGACAATGAAAAAACATAAATTTTGCATGAAGAATAAAGTCGATCAGATAACGAGTTGTCGAGATATTTGTAATCCTATTTTCCACACTTTTCGATTTTTCATGACCCTGTATTCCATTCAAATTTCAATTCAAAGATATATTTTAATTGGAAATGAGACGCTTCATCCGACACAGTAAACCGTTAGTTAATATGATTATCAATTTTGGAGTTATAAGGATGTTTCTTTTACGCAATTCAGTAATAGAGCATTTAAAGTTTATGGCGTCATCAAGCCACGATTTTATTCGAATTGCAATGCATTTTATAAATAGTTTACACATCTTATATTTTCATACTTTATATTATGCATATCCATGCTGCGTAAGTATTACGGTGGCCCCCAACGACTAGTTCTTTTAAGCGGGCTAAATCTGTTTTTCAAAAAATGAACGATATCATTGGCTTTGTTTTTACCTGTGAAAGGCAGAGTCACCCCACAGTGTAATGAACTTAACCTACAGGTTGTTATGACAACACAAATGGTGGTACTATGAAGGATTCCGTGCGGCGATTGTTTCACACGAACATTAAGAGCCGATACTAAAACAACGATGTTTGTATTAAGGAGCAAAAAGTCCACAAGTAATACGATATCATAAATCGATGCCATCACTAAATGAAAAGAAAATAAGGAATTTGGGGTGATAAACATCCGACTTTACTGGATAAAAATAAAACCTAAAATGACCAAATCAACATACATTTTGTTCGAAATATTTCCATATCCATATTTAAATCATATTTCCTCCACTTCACTGATTTTTAAAAGTTAATTTACGTAATAATAATGCCATGAAAAAGTAATTTACTTTAAAAGCGTTTATTTGTCGGTTCTATATTAAGTGTCATAAATCGATCAATATTAATGCTTCGGATCTTTTTTAATGGGTATAAGTCTTTTAGCATTTAGTAACTTTTTAAGCAATGCCATAAAATTATTACTGTAAAAATTCAAAACTTTTTTTTATCTAGAAAATATCGTTTAGCAAATTAAGTCTTCGGATAGTTGAATATTATTTTCCAAATTTATGAGGGATAAAGTAATTACATAGCTACTAATTTCGCAGCGAATCATCATATAAAAACGACACTGGTAATAAAGTTTGGGAATAAAATTTACTATTAAATGATTAGGGTTTGTAGAGAGGGGCGGAGGCTATCTGACAAATAACAGAAAATTTTGAGCCAATATTCCCATTATTACTGTCATTTTCCTATTTTGATAAAATATCCTTATTCTACGTTTAAATTCATGCCCAGATGGCCCATTGCAAGTCACTTGAATGACAAGTTATGCAATTAACGTTATTCAAAATTTGGATCGTCCAATGTTAAATTAATTTTTTTTTTTTTTTTTTTTATTTATAGCTCCTAAATTAATAATCTTGTCATGCAAACTTTTCTTATGAACATACCCAATCACAAACTAGGGCTTGCAGCGTTCTAAAAATTTTTCACTTCATACCACTATTTTAAAACGATAATTTTTATTTTATATTTTAATTGCAGATGTTAAAGGAATGAAGATTTTTTATTTAAAATAGTGGTATAAAATTTTAGGAACCGTGAAAGCCGAGAGCACTGACAAACCATTTAGTCTTGTCTTGTACTTTCCGTAATTTTATGATATGAAATATGAATTACGAAATTAATCTTGAAAATATATGGATTATACAACTTACAAATGTTTTAAGATAAATCGATTTTTCCAGTCTCCTACACTAATAAAAAAAAAAAATGTTGATTTTGCGGTATAATACTGGCAGCTGGGGTGCCAGTATTATACCGTAAAATCAACATATATATATATATATATATATATATATATATATATATATATATATATATATATATATATATATACAGGGTGTTTAAAAAATGACCGGTATATTTGAAAAATCAATAAAAACTAAACGGGCAGCGATAGAAATACACCGTTTGTTGCAATATGCTTGGGACAACAGTAAATTTTCAGACAGATAAACTTTTGAAATTAGTTACAATTTTCAACAACAGATGGGGCTGCAGTCTGGAAAAATCTAAACCACGATACTTTCCACATATCCACCATGCGCAGCAATAATATGGCGTAGTCTCTGAACGAAATTACCAGAAACCAAACCTTTGTAAACGTGTCAGGCGGGATGGCTTCACATGCAAAAGAGATGTACTGCTTCAGTTGTTCAATTGTTTTTGGATTGTGGCAGTACACTTGGTATTTCAAGTGTCCCTACAGAAAGAAGTCACAGGTTTACAAAGGTTTCCGGTAATTTCGTACAGAGACTACGCCATATTATTGCTGCGCATGGTGGATATGTGGAAAATATCGTGGTTCAGATTTTTCCAGACTACAGCGCCATCTGTTGTTGAAAATTGTAACTAATTTCGAAAGTTTGTCTGCCTGAAAATTTACTGTTGTCCAAGCATATTGCAACGAACGGTGTATTTCTATCGCTGCCCGTTTAGTTTTTATTGATTTTTCAAATATACCGGTCATTTTTTAAACACCCTGTATATATATATATGTATATTTTATTTTTATTTATTTCTTTTTTTCAGTGTAATATGCGTATAAAACATTTTAACTTCTTCCGCCAAGTGGTTTTTAAATTATGCTTAAAAAGACTCATTACCACAAAAATTTAAAGATTCAGTGAGATCTCAAATTCCCCTCGCTAATGTTAAATCT
Source organism: Maratus michaelseni (assembly GCA_963931845.1). Classification (NCBI taxonomy): domain Eukaryota; kingdom Metazoa; phylum Arthropoda; class Arachnida; order Araneae; family Salticidae; genus Maratus; species Maratus michaelseni. Next base: position 157,015,327 of record OZ007594.1, on the reverse strand, counting down.
GTAGGTGTGGAATGTATTCTTATTTTTAATATATATCATATGGAAATGAATAGTTTTAACTTCTTTTTTCTACGTAAGTAGTGGGGAAAGGAGAGTTCTGGGTCAGGAGGTGGAGGGATTGAGGGATGAGGTGGAGGGATGAGGCGGAGGGATGAGGTGGAGGGATGAGGTGGAGGGATGAGGCACCGACTCTCCGATCGCCCCCGCAACGCACCCTAGCGGGAAAAATGGAAATTGTGAAAAAAAGGGTTAATTTTCTACTGTAACACGAGGGGTGAAAATAAGAACTCTAAGAAAAGTTAAATGGACAAGATTATCATACTATAAGATGAATATTGATTTTATATACTGATTTTGAATGACAAACACCTTAATGAGTATCACTAATTAAGCGAAACAATGGAAAAATATCAACTTTAACGAAAAAAGCAGATTTCTTAAGAATTTTTCAACTATAAGATGACGATATAAACTTATATGAAGAAATTTAAACTTACATTTTAGTTTTTGAACAATGGACACCTTAACGAGAATAATAATTAAGTAAAATAAAATAACAATTTTAACGAAACTGCTGATTTCTTATGAATTTTTCAACTATAACATGAGAATATCAAACTATAAGATGGATTTTAAACTTATATTATAGTTTCTGAACAATGAACACCTTAATGAGTATAATAATTAAGCAAAAGAAAATATTACTTTTAACGAAAATGATGATTTCCTATGAATTTTTCAACTATAAGATGTGGATATCAAATCATAAGCCGTAGAATAAACATATACAATTATTTAAAATGACGAACATTTTAATGAGTATTACTAATTAGACGAAACAATTGAAAAATATAAATTGTAAGGTATAAAGCTGATTTTTTAAGAATTTTTCTAGTATAAGATGAGAATATCAACTTATAAGAGGAAATTACACTTATATTTTTTGGTTTTTCAACCGTAATACACAGAAAATATTCAAAATTTGAATGAATTTTATACCTAATCAATTTATTTTCCGCACAATAATAGGAGTTTTAACAACCATTATCTAATTTTACTGTGTATACTTGATTTAATTCTGTTTAGACGTACGTAATATAATCTTTTTATATCATTTAGACTTGAAATAAGAACCATATTTAAATAAAAACCAGCTGTTTATTTATTCTTAATACGCAAACTTTTTTTTCTTTCCTAAAATGTAGCATTTCTGAGGAGGGATAATAATTCCACCCCACATTCTAAGGAAAAGGGGAGCATAACAATGACCGTCTAGGTCACAACTTTTACTATAATATAAATATTATTCACTATCAATGTTTACAAAAAATCCATGTTGGGAGATAGATATGAGTTATATTTTAATAAAGTTTACCCTCCTCCATCTTCTACACGATGCTAACAATTATACAAAACAAAAGAAATACCGATTTTTAACGAAAAAGGGTGAATTTTAATGAATTTTACACAAGTTTTCGGTATTATTGTACACTAACAGGTATGATTTTATTTCTTAGGTGATTACAATACAGAGAAAAGTATTCACCTTTAGATTACTTTTCGTGAAATATTTAACAGTAATTATATAAACTCCTGTTTACATCACTAATTTACATTTGAAAATAAGGATTTATAGGATAAAATAAATAATCTTAACTTATACTTAGTAAATTTTACGCAATTCCAATGATTTTATACCGTGTTTTTCACGAGTTTTATATTAATTAGTAATTTTATATTAATTAACTTTGAATATTTTCTATGATATGGTTAATCCATTTTTATCACAGAAATACCAGTACCTAAAATTTCACTTAAACTCATATTCTAAGTATTAATATTCACTTATAACTTTACTTTTAGTTATACTTTTACTTGAAACCATGTGAACTTGTAGAACCCTGCTTACGCATATGGAGTTTAGTACATCACACTGTTATCTAAATGAATATGAATACCTTATTGTTTTAAATTTTCCAATTTTAACAGAATATGCACGAATATAAACTTTAATTTTATCTAAACATTTTATTTCAAATAGCCTAGTTTATGAAAACGATACATATTACCAAATATTAGACAACATTTTAACATGAACTTAGATACTGATCACATACCTATTTTACCATAATTTTTTAGCATACAAAGCATTTCATCCATTTCTTTCAGAAATATACATATAAAATTATGGATTTACCGAGTATATATCCAATTTTAGCTTTCACTTACCAATTTTTTACACCATTTCAATGATTTCAATGTATTTTATATCACAGAAACGAAAAAATAATTGAATACAGCCGCGAGTAAATAATATTTGTATTGTATTTTCCATTCAAAGATTTAAAACTCAAGTTAAAATTTATGTTATAAGTATTGATATCCACTTTTAGTTATACTTTTACTTGAAACCATATGAACTTGTAGAACCTTGCTTACGCATATGAAGTTTAGTACACACTGTTATCTAAATGAATATGAATACCTTATTGTTTTAAATTTTCCAATTTTAACAGAATATGCACGAATATAAACTTTAAGTTTATCTAAACATTTTATTTCAAATACCCTAGTTTATGAAAACGATACATATTACCAAATATTAGACATTTTAACATAAACTTAGATAATGATCACATACCTATTTTAGCATAACTTATTAACATGCAATAGCATTTTATCCATTCCTTTCAGAAATATACATATAAATATATGGATTTAATGAGTAAATATACAATTTTAGCTTGCATTTAGTGATTTTTTACACCATTCCAATGATTTCGAGCTATTTTATATCACAGAAACGGAAACATATTTGAACATAAACGCCTGTAAAATAATAATTGAATTGTGTTTCCTATTCAAAAATTCAAATCTCAAATTAAAATTTATGTTCTATCACTTATCAACTATTTATCCCACATAACTTTTACCATAGAAACATCGTAGAAATTAAATATACGTTAAATGAAAATAATAAATTGTAAGTACCTAAAAATATCAAACACAAAATCTATTAATCAAAACTTAAAAAATAAAAAAAAAAATAAAAGTTTATACGAAGTTAAAAAAAAAATTACAAATGAAAAAAAAATACAAATGAAAAAAAAAATTACAAATGAAAAAAAAAATTACAAATGAAAAAAAAATTACAAATGAAAAAAAAAAAATTACAAATGAAAAAAAAAATTTACAAATGAAAAAAAAATTAAAAAATTAAAAAAAAAAGTTTTTACAAAAAAAGTTTAAAAAAAAATATTTTACAAAAAAAAAAAGTTTTTTACATTAAAAAAAATTACAAAGGTATCGTGTTGATATATTTTGTTTTGAATTTCCCTAATTCACATCTGTATTTCAACATTTTAAATCCATATTCTTAATTATTCAATCTTTAATTGTAACATATTATATTTAATTAATCTTACGTTTTCCCTCTTTTTACGTTCATTATTTTAAGTTTAATCAAGCGATCATCTTTCATCTCATTTATTTCGTAAAGTCTCTCTTTTTCCATTCATCTCCATCCCGTTTCGCCCTTGGCCGCGTGCCAGCTTGTTTCGTAGCCTTCCTCCTCGGAACACGAGCTTTTACGGCTAGGCAGCCGGCACTCTTTGCGCATGTGCGTACGGCCGCGGAACGGCAGCGTTTCGCTGTTTCTCCTTCGTGCGTAAACTCTTCATTGAGTCTACCAGTTTGGCGCATTCATCTCCGTGCGGCGAGTTTTTGAGGCTTGCTTTTACGCACGCTCGCCATGGTCGCGCGCTGTTCAAAATTCAGTTCTAGTGATTGTAGAGTTCAGAGTAGGTCGCTTGTTCGACCGTTGTTCGTGGTGCGTGTTCTCGCGATGGCCGGACTTGGTGTCCGATCCATTCGTCTTTCTAATTCCAATTTCATATTAGTTTATTTAAATAGTAAAGTGACTTACCTTCATTCATTTAATCAGTAGTAATTAACATCTCCCAGCATGACATCCTATTATACAGATATCTGAAGTTTGTAGCGTTTGTGAGCATTCAACACCTGAAAAAGGACAGCACATTTTCCCAAGTCCACGGAAGTTTTTCATAATAAAATCATGGAAGTATTCTACAGTATTTTTGCTCATTCTTTATGTCACCTCACTCCTGGATTCAAGGTAAACTTCTCTCTTATAATTTAACATTAAAACGACGTATTGAACCTGATATAATATATATACGATCACGTTTCTTCTTGTCTTCACCTTCAAAGTATAATCAACCAACTAATTTTAAAAGAACAATAGTCATCATTTAAATTCACATACAAGATCCTCTAAACATTTGGTGAAGCAAAACCTTCTTAACAAATATGGTGCTTCGTTCCAGTGCACAATAAGTGCTTAATACGTCGTTTTTCAAGATATATTTGAAAACAGGTGCTTTTTTTTCTGCCACCTTAATATTCATAATTTTATAAAATAAGCAATCCTTTTTAGAAATATGCAAGATTAAAATGTATAGTGCAGTTTTTATCAATTTTGCATAAAAATTATAAAGGATGTTAGAAGATTGAAAAATATACATAGAAGATTTTTTTAAACACATGGAAGCTTGTTTTTTTTTGTGTACATATATAAAATTCATTTTCTTTTCAAATTTCTGAAGTTCATCTATAGTGTTTGTATATAATTTTTCATTGCATATAATATTTAAATAAGTGTATGAAGAAGAATATTTTTTTTTGAAGATGTTTTTTTTGAAAATTTTTGAAGATATTTTGTTTGAAGAGATATATTTTTGAAGATGTTATTTTGAAGATATTTCTGGAAGATATAATTGTGAATAATCAATAATTTTTAATTTCTAATCAATAAATTTACACATTTTAATTTCTATTTCATCAATTTCTATTACCATAATCATGGATCAGAATACTCAAGTAATGAATCGTATAAATATATTTACTGAGGCACTCTCAGATTTTGTACAGAGCATTCCAGATACAATTAAGTATCTCGTTGAAAGCAATGGTGGTGATACCACATTTGACTCTGACATATTTTCCATTATAACTAAAACACTACAGTTTACAGGAAATAACATGATTGAGATGCACAAATGCTTTATTAAAGATACGTTCAGTAATACACTCAAGGATATCTCCAACCTTAAAGAGCTTAATCAGAAACTGTTGGTGAAAGTAAAAGAATCAACCAAAGTACAAAGCATTACAACTAGAGATTCATTCACACAAACGGAAGAGCAGAGCATTCCATCTACTAATAACATCTCAATATCTGATTCTTATACACAGTCTTCAATTCTCTCATCAAGTCATATAGACGACACCGTAAATCAATCCTTTTTCAACTCCACATTAAATTCACAATCATCCTCAACTCACTTAAGCAAGATAATAATTTATGATGTACCGCAATATTTTGGCACTCACGAAATAATTGAAGCAATCAATAAATTCAAGGAAACATCCCATATAAATGTGGTGAAAACATATAAAAATAAATTCAGCAATAACCTCAACCACATTTTAGAACTTCCAAGCAACATTGCCTACTGCCTAATGCGGCGTAAACTCCAGATCAAGGATCAACTCTTTACAGCAAAGAAATTCGTAAAAATTAAAAGATGTTTCAATTGTCAGGCTTTCCATCACGTAGCAAATCAGTGCAAAAAAATCAAGATGTTGTGTATGGTGCGGTGAACATCACGCACCTGGATTTTGTGAGAAACCTGCCAATTGCAGAAACTGTGTTCATAATAATCAAAATGGGCACAACTTTCGAACAGATCATCCAGCCTTTTCTAGAGACTGTGAATCATACAGACTGTGCTTATATAAAATAAGACTTAAACTCAATAATCGAGTTACATAAATTTTTGTGCCACATCAAACATAACTGATACGTCTGTGTTTTAATTTCTTTTCATGCATTATATATATTAATTTTGTAAGTTTTTTGTGTCTTGTCGGAGGAAAATAAGATTTCGGTACCCAATGGAGTGGTACTGTCAAGATATTTCTTGACACTTCTTTAACCCTAACCCGACAGATACATATGTTCATAATATTTTTAACTTTTATAATAATAACAATAATGAATTTTTTCATATCTTACCTGATTTTTCCTTTTCAAGTTGGTTTTTATATAAGTTTTTTCAGCTTTACAGGTAATTGTGTTCAGTTGACTGTTTAAACTCATTTTTCAAAATAATTTCTTTTTAGCATAATTTTGTTCATGAGATAACAAAATTTTAGAGAAATTTCTTTTCAAGTTTAATGTTTTTTTTAATATACTTTTCATTTGTTGTGTACATGTAATTTATGCTTCAGTAATTATTTACAACTAATATTTTAAATTGTTTGGCATTTTCGAAAGTATTGTAGCATAATTTCAAAGTAATTTTTCAGTGTTTTAAGCAAATGCATACAAAGATATGCCTCTTACTTTTAGAATATTTAAAAAAAAAAAAAAAAAAAACCTTTTTTAAAAAAAATCCTTTTGAGATTATATGTAATATGTTTACATTGTACCATTTTCAGATATGTATGTGTTAGTTATGTTGTGGTATATAAATTTTTTTGCATTTAATGTACATATAATTATCTTTTGTTTTTCTAAGCATTTTAATCTAACTTTAATTTTTTAATTCAACTTTAAAATTTTGACAAGTAAATAAAAATTCAATTTTGTGATTCAGTTCACATATCAGTCTTTTCAGACTTAAAATGATGTTTTTTATAGTATGATAGGCTCTTCATATTTTTTTTAGTTTTGAATCTTCATTTCACAGTGCAAGTATTTGCAATTTCATTCAGTAAAATAAAGGTATCCTGTGTAAATACTTTACTTACAATTTTTTTGTGGTCAATGTTGATGTTGACAAATTTTTCAGTAATACACCATTCTAAAAAATTCAGAGATGTGTTGTATTATTTTTCAATTTATGGTAAAATTTGATATACTTTGTGTAATTAGAATACATTTTTTAATACAATCTTTTATGAATACTCACGTAAATTTTTATTCCATGGATATGTAAACATCATTATTTAACAGTATACGTATACATAAATTTTTTCATGATCATGATCATCTTTGCATATAAAGTAATGCAAGGTTTACTTGAAAGTTTTCTTTCAGCATGCAGTGTATAATATCAAGTGTTACAAGATTGCAATGTATATATTTTTATTTTTTGTCCCTTTTTTTTTTGTGGCGCCACTCATTTCCCCGTAACTTTTTTCTTACCCTTTTTTTGTCTGTTTGAATTTAATATATATATATATATATATATATGTCTTGTATCATCATGATAGCAGCTGTACTGAAATTTTATATTGATTGTTGATATACAATCTCAGATACCCGTCTGTTGGGTATAGTATGTAATCCCGTGTATTCCCGTGCTGTCTTGATCGGTTGTTGATGCTCTTGGTAAGTAGTGGTCATTCTTGGATCAGTTTTTCCTCTTGGTATTTGGATATTCCTTATAGGTTATTTACACTCTCAATAGAGTACTTTTTATTGCTAAGTTTTTCTTTAGAGCTTTTTGTAAATTTTGTGAGTTTTTTTTGTTTTTCCAATTAATATTTGATATTCTTATGCAATTTTTGCCTTTTTTTTCACACTTTCTAATTTTTTGCATTTTAACTGACATTTTTTACATGTTCTCAATCGACATTTGGAGTTCTCTAATAGTAATGAGTGTTTTATTGATATTTAATGTTTTCGATTGATTGTTCATGTCCTTTTGTAATGTTCCTTGTAATCCATTTTTGCATTCCAGCTTATCTGATTCAGCGGTAAGTTGTGAATTTCCTTTTCATGTGGATCTTTCAGTTTTTTCCCTATTTGTGGTGGAGTAATATATCGTGTTGATATATTTTGTTTTGAATTTCCCTAATTCACATCTGTATTTCAACATTTTAAATCCATATTCTTAATTATTCAATCTTTAATTGTAACATATTATATTTAATTAATCTTACGTTTTCCCTCTTTTTACGTTCATTATTTTAAGTTTAATCAAGCGATCATCTTTCATCTCATTTATTTCGTAAAGTCTCTCTTTTTCCATTCATCTCCATCCCGTTTCGCCCTTGGCCGCGTGCCAGCTTGTTTCGTAGCCTTCCTCCTCGGAACACGAGCTTTTACGGCTAGGCAGCCGGCACTCTTTGCGCATGTGCGTACGGCCGCGGAACGGCAGCGTTTCGCTGTTTCTCCTTCGTGCGTAAACTCTTCATTGAGTCTACCAGTTTGGCGCATTCATCTCCGTGCGGCGAGTTTTTGAGGCTTGCTTTTACGCACGCTCGCCATGGTCGCGCGCTGTTCAAAATTCAGTTCTAGTGATTGTAGAGTTCAGAGTAGGTCGCTTGTTCGACCGTTGTTCGTGGTGCGTGTTCTCGCGATGGCCGGACTTGGTGTCCGATCCATTCGTCTTTCTAATTCCAATTTCATATTAGTTTATTTAAATAGTAAAGTGACTTACCTTCATTCATTTAATCAGTAGTAATTAACATCTCCCAGCATGACATCCTATTATACAGATATCTGAAGTTTGTAGCGTTTGTGAGCATTCAACACCTGAAAAAGGACAGCACATTTTCCCAAGTCCACGGAAGTTTTTCATAATAAAATCATGGAAGTATTCTACAGTATTTTTGCTCATTCTTTATGTCACCTCACTCCTGGATTCAAGGTAAACTTCTCTCTTATAATTTAACATTAAAACGACGTATTGAACCTGATATAATATATATACGATCACGTTTCTTCTTGTCTTCACCTTCAAAGTATAATCAACCAACTAATTTTAAAAGAACAATAGTCATCATTTAAATTCACATACAAGATCCTCTAAACATTTGGTGAAGCAAAACCTTCTTAACAAAAGGTTTAATATATTACAAAAAGTACCCATTTTTTACAAAATTAAAAAAAAATTACAAATTTTTTTAAAAATTAGAAGTTTAATTGCTATTATTACCACTATCACTTCTCAGAATTTAGCAGCCTAGACTTTTGTACACTATATATTTTTAATACTATAAAGAAAATTTCAACTGTAATTGTACCAACACTATTATTAAGTTCGCATAAACAAAATTTTATACTGTATTTAGCGAATTTCCAATTAACATCTTCCGTGTAGAGTAACTTTTTCCTCTAACATTTGAAATCGTGTATATCTGCTACTTTCATATTTATAATTAATATTTCAGAATTAAGACCATACTAACCATTTTAATATAAGACCATATTTAAGCAAGATTCCATGATAAAGCTTATTTTACTGATTATTTTTATTTAGTACGCATGCGCAGTTTTGTCACATGATCACTTTAACTGATGATAATATAAAATTTTGAAAAGTGATGCAGAGGTTCTCATTTCCCAAGTCAAATTCTTGCAGATGACTATTCAGATGACTGTATATGTATAGCTCCAGTAAATTTCCTGATTTTAACCCAGTTGGGGAAACAATTTCTCTGTTAACGAATAAAGTAAGTTGTACTATATCATTGTAAAACATCAATAAATGATTATTTATCTATTAAATCTTTTCTAAGTATATAATTATATTTCTTTTATTGTATAGATGTTACACCAAGATGAATCAAAACAGCAGAAACTCTCTTTACCAGAAATGGATACCCCGGATGATTCGTCGTCAACACATATAGAGTTAAAGAATAATATACATGTGAGTACTTATATGTGATATATTAGAATACATATATTAAACATAATTAGAGTGAATTTACAATAAAATATTGTACCAGATGTTCTATAAAATGTGATGTTTTTTCGTCTATAGTGTTAGAAGGAATTCTAAATATATGCATTTATTTCTCTTGCAGATGTGTTTCACTTGTAACAAGTACTTTTCAAGTAAATGGAATTTAAAAGAACATATACAAATCCATACTAGTGAAAAACCATATGTTTGTAATCATCGTCAAAAATCATCTACAAGAAAGCGTGAATTATCTTTTACTAGAAAATACAGACCATCAGTTCATATGAAAACACATCCTGTTAAAAAATTCTTTCAGTGTGAAAAGTGTGAGAAAATATTCGTTATTCGTAATAAACTGAATAGACATATGACTGTTATGTTGAACTTGTCGAAGACAGTATCCCAAATCATATTGAAGATGGATATTCAAAAATTAACCAGTAGTTTGAAGAATTTAACAGTCAAAGATCAGATTGGATACTTCGAAAAATTGACTGTATAGAACATAAACCAACATAACATTTACCAAAACTACTCATGCAGCATTATTGATTTGACATATGATATCCAAAAAGTGAAATTTGTAAAGAAAAATCCAAAGTGTTGTAAAGAATTTTATTGATATAATTGATAAAATGTATTGAAGAGAAATTGATATGAATGTAGACAATATTCACAATGTATTGTTTAAATACCCATAATAATAAAAAATGTATCTATACACATCTGTGTTTATTTTTATAAAACATATTTCATTGTTAAAATACATTGTATGATTTTTAACATGAAATTTCTACATGACAGTAAATAACTAATTTTGCTTTACGTAAGACTTGAGATTTATCATAACTTGTTCAACGAAACAACATTTTCCCCAATGAATATCCAGTTTACACACATACATATGAAAATCAACTTTTGATAATACTATACACTAAATTAATGAAAAATATATAAAATTCATTTAAAAAAATGTTTTTACAAATAAAAAATAAAATTTTTTTTACAAATTTAAAAAAAAAAGTTTTTTTACAATTGAAAAAAAAGTTTTTACAAATTAAAAAAAATGTTTTTACATATATAAAAAAAAGTTTCTACAAACTAAAAAAAAAAGTTTACAAAACTAAAAAAAAAAAAAAATTAACAAAAAAAAAAATAAATATTTCAAGTTTTTCTAATAATATTTACATATTAACAAAAATTTACTCAAAAGTCAGAACCAGATCTATATCTAACATAGCATTTTTTCGACTTCAGTTGTTAAAATCATAGTGTTAGCGCTGTGAAAATACAAAATAACACCTTCAAATGGTAATCTATCTTGGATCCAATATATGGTATATTAAGAATCATTTGTGATTTCGACAAATTAAATATGCATGAGAAAACCATTAATGTATCAGCAACTGATGAGACTCATTTTGCTGATGTTATATCAATCTATAAATCTGGAAGTTACCGACAGTAACAGTAACCAAAGACTAACAGATAGAGATGCTTTAAGGGTGTTGACATTACAGACAGATACAAGAAACAATTTATATCAGTCTTAATCAAATAAAAAAGCTTCAGAGTTTCCTTTAGATTTACCTACTGAAGTGTAGATAACTGAAAACATATCCATCGTTTCAGAAGTGACTAATATAACAGCAAAGCATACAGATAATGGGTATCGCAGACTTTTAGTTTATGTTATCACTTATCAAGTGATGAATACTGTTGATTTCGGATAGATATGCATACAAGTAAATTATATGATGAGTCGAAAATGAACCGTGAATTCATATCGGAGTATAACTTAAACATGTGTATCTGCTTATGACTTGAAAAATTCACGACATTCTACAACGACTGATTTCAAATTACACAACCAATAAAATATTTACCTTCAAGGAAAGAAAGTGAAACCCCATTCAACTGTTTCAGATATCCAAGTTGATCACGTGATCGATGTTGAACAGCAGGATCAGGCCTAAATCTAACATCCCATTTTTTCTCGATTTCAATTGTTTAAAGTGTTATTTTAAAGAAATGTACAATGGTTAGGCATATGAAATTGACATATGAACATATGAAATTGACAATTTATTTTAATGTAAAAAAGTAATTCTCCATTGAAAACACAACTGAAAATGTATTTATTTGGCGCTACCAATGAGCATATAAATCATTTAAATACTATGGAAAAAAGATTTTTTGTACAGCACGACTTAAATTCATTAGAAAAAAACTACGTTATAGGAAGATAGTTTGTTTTATTTCATCAATACACCAACAGATGGCGGCAGGTGATATCTAGACAGTTGATTTTTTTTTTCTCCGTCTTTTGAGTGATTGAAATTCGTAAATTAATTCTAAATCAGAGTTGAGAATTCATTTGAAATTAACGATATTGCTCATAATTAAAATGAGGAATCATCTCAGATGCTTTGGATTATGTACATGTTATTTTATTTTTAATAATTGCAAGTTTGAGTTTCAATCTATGGTTTCACGGTTCTTTCTCTGTGGTTTCACTTCTCTCACACTGACCGCCATATTGGACGGAGGCGGAGCTGATCTAACACAATCTAGTCTGTTCATTGGTCTGAGCTCTGGAAACTACAGTTGTTGCCAAATCATAAGTTACAAATTCAGCCCTTTTTCGCGCCACGTAAGACAAATATATATATAGATACCGGCGCCCTTCAAGGGGTTAAATAGCTTCTGAAATAAATTACCATTACAACCAAAACATTAAGTAACTCTGATTAACGATAGAGAGGACAGATTTAATAATTGGCACGCTGTATACAGTGGCGACTCGTTGATGGCTTTATTTGGGGCACTAAATGCATGACTTCCAAATTTATTATTTTCTTACTACTGTTTTTTAAAAGAAATTTTTCCCTTATTTATTGGCAGAAAATTCTGTCATTAAACAGAGAATAAATTTCTTTGAGAAAAATAATGGTATGAAATGAAAATAATAATTTTTTCAACCATCTATTTAGCGCCCCAAAAATAGCCATCAACGAGCTGCCACTGACTGTATACATGCATTACAGTGGGATTTATTAGTCACTAGTAAATCTGCAGATCAGGAGCTTCAACGTCAGCTTTGCAAGTCATTTGTTTTTTTAATCTCATTTTTGATATCATTTAACATCGTACAATCCGCAATTATTATTTTCCAATTGCATGCATAAGTATATAAAATTCTTGGAATGTTCCAGAAATTAGAATCATTAAATTAAACACGGTGTTATACAATGATATTCTGAAATTCTGATGAACTGCTTATTCTTATAATTTTTTAAAATAAATAGGCATTCATCCCCCTGTAGTCTCATTAAATTTACATTCGTTTTCATAAACATTAAAAAAAAAAAAAAAAAAAAGATGTTTCATCAAAATAGTGCGAACTCCTTGAGTTTTATTATTTTTCACTCTTTGAAATACGGTTGCTAAGCAACGAATAAATTAAAGTGGAAAGTAAAAATTAATGCTTTTAAAAATTGTAGAAAAAATATGAAAATAAGATGTTTATATTTCCCGAACAGATGCAAAAACATTTTCAAATATTTTAGAGGCAATTAATTTCTAAATTCTATTACATTTTTCGGCAAAATTTTAAAACTATTGGAAATTCATATAAAAAATTTATCATTTATAATTTTACGTCTAAATCCATTATGCAAATGGTCCATTTCCATTTCAGATAAAAATGAAATTTGAAAAATCGTCTGCATCCCCATAGGAAAGCATAATGACCTAAAATAAAATGTTCTATATTTCCCGAACGAATGAACCAAATTTAACCAAAAACTATACTGCTAATTTCGGATACCTCGCCAACTTACCTACCAAAAATCAACCTAATCGGACCATTTTTACGACAGTTATCGCGGAACAGACAGACAAACAGAAACCAAAAACTTTTCGCGTCTCCACAGTGAGCCTCAACTGATGTTTCGGCGGGATTTATTAGTCACAAGGAATTTCAAAATCTCGTTACTCAAAATGTTAAAGATGAAGAAAATTATTTTATGACTGTTTAGCAACACAGATCTTTATTTATAGTAAATTTCTTTGAACAAATCATCCACTTCTCAAAAGCAGTATCTCATTCACCAAAAGATTAAATATTATTAAGATAAACATACACATCCATTGAACGGCAATGGAAGTTTGTCGAAATATCGAACGCAACCTGATAAACCTTCAACGATTCGCCCGGATACAGTTAAGATGTAAAAAAATCAATATCAAAGTTTAACCCTCTTTTTGTGCTTGTGAAAAGTTGGTGATTAAATGACTTTATTTTTAGTTTGCTTAGTTTGACTGAAAAGTTTGGCAGAACTAGAAGATGATAATGAATAAATTTCTTTTAATAGGAGGAATAAACTCTTCAGATAAAATTGAAGGTTATTTATATTAACCAGCGTAATAAAAATTTGTTGGAAATAGCGAGTGCATATTTACAGACATTCAATAATTTACCCGTACACGATTAAAAGGTTGAAAATCAATATGAAAGATTATTCACTTTTTTTTTTCTTAGCTTGTGAAAAATTGTGATTGAATGATTTTATTTTAACTTTCTTTATTTTGTCTGGGATGTTTGGAAAGCATGTAAGACTTTTAACACGTTAACCGCCGCAAAAGTAAGAAATTGTGTGATATCCGAACCAATTTCTTTTTATTTTTCAATTAGCTGAAAGTGATATCAAATAATCATAATTGATTATTGCTTATATACTTTATGCAGCTAAATAAATTAAATAAGTGTGTAAAAATAGAATTTTTTGTCTGATGGGCCACATCAAGTTCACACTTGATTCGCACTTCAGGCAAGTTCAAACTGGTATATTACCTAGTTATATGCGTTTACTTATATTTACCTAGTTATATACGTTTACCAATTCTATTGCAAATTGGCCTAAATCGAGTAAAAATAAAATCCCTCTAACCACAACCCTCTAAGTCACAACCCCCAAATTATGAACAATCAATATGTATTATATTGTATTGATTTATTGTCTTTATTGTAATGTACTACAAATCAAATATGTCACAATAAGTATCGAATGTTCATAAATTGGGAGCGCTGTGTATATGTAGTTGGAATTCTGCCACGCTCATTATATAAACCCATTTAAGTACAACACGTGGTCAACGTGTTAAATGAGGCTTTCCAGAATCAAACAGGATCAAGTCTATAAAACATTGTCCAGAGATATTTTTGTAAAATTAATGATATCTCGTGCATTTCATTAAGAATCATAAGCGCCGACTTAACGGGAACAAATCAGGAAAACATCCACCACTAATTTTAAAATGTTTTTTAGTTTTAATTAAACACGGTAATTAAATAGAAATTAAAAAAAAAAAACTTGTTCAAAATTAGTGGTAGAAGTGCGCCTGGTTGTATATTTCGCCTTCGTAAAGTCGGCGCCTATAAGGCACAACTTAGACTATATCTAGTATTCTAGTGCTCCGGGGCAAGCATCATTCTGGGGGACCCCTTCTATTTATCTATAGAAAGTTTTCGTTAATTATGCCAAAGTGACAAGTACTAAATTTCATACCTATTGTGCATATTGTACCTATTGTATGTATACAGAAATTTTGTACCAGGTACTATTCACATCAGTATACAGGGCATCACAAGAAGTATGATCATAATACGATATACTACTTTTTTTTTTGTATTCATGTGAGCCTTTGAAGTGTAAATACAAGTATTTCAGTCACTCTTGGATACGGAAAGCAGAGAGGAAAAGGGAAGGGCCGCACTCCCTTGCTAAATCTGGGGAAATGTAAGAATTTGTCCAATTTTAACCATTTAGCACCTTCTTAACGAAAACTTCAATTACGCTCATGGGTTTCCCTTTCAAATAGGGGGCGCAAAGTAGCTGCCTGACATACACTTCATTAGGCAGTCCCTGGGCGCCTATGTTAAGAATCATTAGGGGACTAGGTGTCATTTGCTGCTCACATTTTCATCCTGGAACTTGGCTTGTTACGGCACAGAATAAAGTATTGTCTATTGAATAAGAATTCATCTCAAAAATACCGTTGAACGAAAAAAAGTCGACTTGATCCACTTTCGTTCTGAACGCCTCAGTTGATAACGAAGAAAGTTCTTTTATGGAAAAGGTCTACCTCTAAAAATGTATAAGGTTGATGTGAAATAATTGTAGTTTTAAATTAACAGCTTTAAAGCACTACATCTCAGCTCATAGTTAAGATAAAAAAAAATAACTAAGAACAATTAGAGCCTATGCATTTTTGAAAACAAGAAGCCAGTAAGTCAGTCTATTAATTCGATTCCGGTAGCATAGAATTCTAAACTGTTAAAAAGACAGGTGTTTCTTAATCTAAGGAAAATATAATATAACCACAAACGAAAATTACTACATATTTTAACGCTAAAATCCACACAAATTAAAATTTCTTAAGTTTTTGAGCACCAATATTTGTATTGATCAAATCGTTTTATCCTTATTAGTATAGTTATTATGATAATAAAAGCATAATAAAGAAAACTACATAATTAATTTTAACTCACTGCTAGATGAAGAAAACGCGATTTCATAGTGAAATTTGCAACTGATTATCGTCAGATAACAAAAATAACCACTCTATTTTTAAGTGATCTTTTCGTGTTAAAGGTTGTTCGACGATTTTATCGCTTTTTTGACGTATTTTGTTAATTTTAGCGTTAATTAATAGTTTTTTGTTAATAGCTTTAGTAATTACCTGTCTAAAAATTCAATACTTACTTTTTTGCTGTCCATCATTTAAGTCTTTATGTTGTTTTAAAAATTGAACCGATGAAGAAAGAGAAAATTTGATTTTCAGTGTCTTCACAGATTTTTTTAGAATTCTGTATCGCTGCTTATAATTAACTTATAAAGGTATGTTATGTTTCAAATTAAAGAACTTCTTCATTAACAAAGATTCCGAAAAGCATACTTTATTTTTAGAAGCCTCAAAAATCAATACCTTTTCGAAATTTAAATAAGCATTTATAAAAGCAAAGTTTATTTTGCTGCTACTGATTTTCGGAAATGTTTCAGAGTAGTTTTTTTTTTTAAATTATTATTATCAGTTTTCCCAATCCGTAATATAGGTTTTCCGAATGCTATGAATTCTCCAATAAATATTTTCATGTTTTTACAGACAAACATGATAAATTAACACCATTAGCACTAAAAAACACAAAATAACATTAAAATTAATATTATTTTGTTATTCTTGCATGTTTAAACTAAATTATGCAGCTGAAAATGTTTGATTGAGAATTTATAGTACCCTAAAAACTACAGGGTGGTTCAGAACTATATGTCAAAAATGTAAAGGCAAGTAAAGGGGACCTAAATAAGCAGATTTCGTATAGGAATGTGGGTGTGGAAATCTATTGTTGAGGCAGTAGATGGCGCTGTTGAGTTCGGCGGATGAAAGCACTTCACTGGCTTGAATCGTCATTCCCCGCACGGATTTCGAGCAACATCCATCGTTACATCAATGCGGAGCTTGCCAACATGCATTTCATGATATGAGGCTGCGCAAGGAAATGAAGCGACTGCTGAAAAGATGTACATGGAACGATTCCCGGGTAGGAATCTGCGGGATCGCCGAACATTTGAGCATCTTCAACGGATGTTGTGCGCGAATGGATCGTTTTATCCTTCCACGTGTGATACGGGCACTGGAAGATATCGCAGAATTCCAGCAGTAGAAGTATTACGCACAGTAGAGGATAGTTCTTCGACAAGCTCGAGAGGCGTTGTACGTGCGTATCCTTTGAGCAGCCGCTCCATTTCCTTGCGCAGCCCCCTACATGAAATGCATGTCGGCAAGCTTCGTATTGGTGTAACAATGCATGTTGCTCGAAATCCATGCAGGAAATGACGATTCAAGACAGTGAAATGCTTTCATCCGCCGAACTCAACAGCGCCCTCTACTGCCTCAACGCTGGATTTCGGCACCCACATTCCTATACGAAATCTGCTTAATTAGGTCCCCTCTACCTGCCTTTACATTTTTGACATATAGTTCTGAACCACACTGTATATTCCTGCTTAAGAAAGCTGATTAACCCACTATAAAAATGACTCGAAAACATTTCCGAAAACAAGTGGCAGCCCAACAAGTTTTTTTTTATATATAAATGATTTGTCAGGCTTTCATTGACAGCTGCTGTTTAGAACTGTTGTTATGTGATACTATCTTTTTGTGGGCTTATGTATTCTGTGTACTGTAAGCTTTAAACTAACATTCCTTTCTTATCTGCAATCTTAATCCGAGTAGGTGAGTGACATGATATGAGTTGAAAGAATGTTTATTACAGTGGAAGGAGTTTTTCTATTGTCATTGAAAGTTCATAGATAAGACAGACAGAGAGTTTCACCCAGGATCGAAGAAGAAAGAGGCCTCATAAAGGGATGACTTTTTTTTAAGGGGTCGAACCCTTGCGGACAGAGGAACCAACCCCATTTACGGAGGGTTGCCTCGTGGTGACAGCAGGGAGAGAGTTTAGTTTTAACGCGGTGAGGTGGATGTGTAGGTTGTTCCAGGGAGAGCTTTGGTACACGTGCGTTGAGGTAGGTCTCTTGGAGTGGAGAGATAATGTGTTTGTGAGATTAATAGTAATCTCCGGTAACTCTGAGTTAATTAACGTACCTTGAGAGATGTATAGAGTAGCTTAACAGTACACAGAACGTATTTTCTGTATTTTATTTAATGTTGAACCGGATCAGTTATATCCGAGTTTTTAAGTGTAAATATTGCCTTGTTATTTGTAAAGATTGTGTTTTCGTCAGTTTTCCTCTTAAAAAAAAATCCTGTTTATAAGGACTTATCTGATATTGCCTATCATAGGATAGTTCGTGTGATTGCAGCCTAAGCAAGAAGTTTACGGGGAGTTTGAAAAATTGATAGTTGGCCGGAGAAAAGCCTGTCGAGTAACTTGGGTGTGATAGAGTTTCGTATCTCGCAAGGAAGGTCCCCAATATTACATAAGTGCATACTGAAAAATTTTGAAAAAAAAATTACAAAACACAAAACAAAAAAAAATACAAAAAAAAAAAGAAAGAAAGAAAAAGAAAAAAAAAGAAAGAAAGAAAAGAAAGAAAAAGAAAAGGGCAGAATCTCCAAATTTAGTAAGTTAAAAAATGGTGAAATTTCATTATTTGGGGAAGCATAGCCCTATTGGGGACATATTAAAAGATCTAAGGAATTTTTTTTAAAACCCAGTTTCTTATGGTTATTGTTAATGTTAAATTAATCAGAAAGAACAGAAATATAATAAATGAATTTTGCTCTTACAAAACTGTTTTATTTGCTGAATTTAGAAAAATATTTCAATTGAGTGTAAAAGGGCAGGGGAAAAATGAAAATTTCAATGCATGAAAAGAAAAGTGAGAAATTTAGGAAAAGAAAAAATATTTCTTTAAATATGTTTATTCATTACAAAAACGTTCATTAGAGTGTTAGTAAGCGAATGAATAAATGTATAAGACAGATTAAGGTAAGTATAAAAGAATTATTTGAACATTTTCCACCAACCAACACTTCAAGAATTTCCTTACACTTTTCTATTCATGTTGTTTTAATTATTCACAATACGGTATTTATTTTTTTCTTCTGTAAATTCATGAATCGCAGTTTTTTCCTATCTGTGAATAAGTTACAGATGGTTCTATCAAGCAGGACAGGGGTTCTATCAAACCAACCTTAAAAAAAAAAAAAAAAAAAAAAAAAAAAAAAAAAAAAAAAAAAATACCCGCCAAACGAACAAACACCTAAAGAAGCAAACATCAGATTGCTTACTGCTTACTTACAGAAGAGAACTTTTCAATATTAATTCGACAAAACATACCAGCGTAAAATATCAGATATCAAAGGAACCAAGCATCGCAGAAACATAAAATTGAAAAGTAGAATGATTTAATGAAGAAGTTCTTTAATTTGATACCTAACATATCTTTATAGGTGAATTATAAGCAGCGATACAGAATTAAAAAAAAAATCTGTGAAGACACTGAAAATCAAATTTTTACTTTCTTCATCAGTTCAATTTTTAAAACAACATAAAGACTTAAATAATGGATAGAAAAAAGTAAGTATTAATTTTTTAGACAGGTAATTACTAAATTACTAAAGCTACGTCCTTTTATAAAGTTCAATTTAAGAGAAATTAATATTTCTAACTTTAATTAACAAAAAACTATTAATTAACGTTAAAATTAACAAAATACGTCAAAAGAGCTATAAAACCGCCGAACAACCCTGTAATACGAGATCATTTAAAAATAAAAATAGAGTGGTTATTTTTGTTATCTGATGATAATCAGTTGCAAATTTCATTATGAAATCGCGTTTTCTTCATCTAGCAGTAAGTTTAAATTAATTATGTAGTTTTCTTTATTATGCTTTTATTATCATAATAACTACACTAAGGATAAAACGATTTGATCAATACAAATATTGGTGCTCAAAAATTTAAAAAGAAATTTTAATTTGTATGGATTTTAGCGTTAAAATATGTAATTATTAATTATTTGATACGATAAATATAGAGTTCTGTAAATAGATATGTTATTTATATTATGTATGTTGTAGATTATGTTATTTAAATTATTTATAATAAAGTGAAATATTTTGAAGTGTTGAAACAGTGACTTGAAATATATATGAAGAAGTTCTTATATATTAATCTATAAACTGATGTAAATATGAAATTTAACTGAATCTTACAAGCAAAAGTTCGTTATATTAAGCATATTGTAAGTGCATGTACGACCTGAATAAAGTACACTATCTACCAATAAGTATTTAGACACCCATGCAAATGCTGATATCTGCGGTTCTGATACACGTCACGCTCTCCATCGTTAAATTTGCTGTCGGAAACAACATTGGCATCAGTCGCATGCAAGATGCCATGAAGTACAGAGTTATCTGATATCGAGAAAGGGTAGCAGACCCACGAAACTGGGAGATAGAGACCGACGGGTGCTGTGCAGAGAAATCCGGAAGAACCGCACTCAACCAATGGCCCACATACGTCAAGAGTTTCAACAGGCATCCGGGTGTGTTGTTTCGATGAATACCATCCGTAAGGAAATTCATCTGCTTGGTTTTCATGGTCGTGCTGCCGCCCATAAGCCTTTGATCACCAAGTCCAACCACGTTGCTCGGTTAAGGTGGTGCAAAGCACGTCGACCGTGGACCGTACAGCAGTGGAAACGGATTCTCTGGAGTGATGAATCAAGGTTCACCCTCTACCGTTCGGATGGTGGGGGTCTGGGTCTGGCGTCTTTCTGGAGAACGCCTCCTGCCAGAATGCATTGTGCTCACAGTTAAGTTCGGCGGAGGGGAATTATGGTCTGGGGGTGTTTTTCCAAAGAGCTCTAACGTTATAAGGGTCAGTTATAAGGTCTCTGGTTTTTCCTGGTTTATAGTCTGGGACCCTTGGTCCTAATTCATGTTAAGCTCAACACGGACGCCTACTGCACTGTTTTGGATGACAGTGTACTTCCTACGTTGTTGCAGTTCTACGGGTTGGATCCATGCTACTTCCAGGATGACAACGCCAGCTGTCATGTTGCGAGGTCCACCATGGACTGGTATGGTGACAATGAGATTGATCTACTGGACTGGCCTGCCCTAGAGCTCCTATAATACAGGCTGAATCATAACGCCATTTAATGACCCAGCGGACCAAAAACCAAGCTAAAACCGGTTAGCTTACCTTACTAGTGGACGGCGAGTGACAGTAACGAGGACGGCGAACACCTGCTCAGGCGGTTTCCTAATGCTGAGCTAGGTCACAATATGGCGGTTATTTTGGGCAACAGAATGGATATGCGTCAGCTCCCCTTATAGGAGCCTTAGCCTGCCCATGCCCAGAGCACAGACCTGAATCCAATCGAAAACCTCTGGGATGAGTTGGATCGTCGAATTAAAGGAAACGACAACCGTATAAAATTACTGAAGGAACTTATCTCTCTTCTTCAAGTCGAATGGGGAAAAATTGTACAAAGCATGCTCAGGAGGGCTGCGGCTGTAATTGCTTCTCGTAGAGGCTCTACCAACTATTGGATGTGAATAAATGTTGTTTTTCTTTTCGATCACAGGTTTCCGAATACTTTTTGGTCGATAGTGTATAAGCCGGCCGATGAAGGAGGGAGGGGTGCATCAAATTTAGCATGCATTTTATAAAGGTTTAAATAGTTTACAATATTTACAATAGTTACAATATTTTGTGAAACGGTTACTTCAACATGCAACTGAAAATAATAAATTAGATTCAAATGGTAATTTCAATCCAAATGGATAAAAGATTCACTCTGTTATTTATAGTGCTTATAATAAAGATAAATATTTTATTGAAACTATGAATTATAAATGAATGAATAGTTATTATGTATTGATCTACAAACTAATGTAAATATGGAACTGATTTTTTGACTGATTCGTAGTAAGTGCAAGTTCACGTCATTGTAATGTAAGCATATTATAAATGTATGGAGAAAAAGGGTGCACCAAACTTAGCATGCAAAGTTTAAATAGTTTAATTAAATAAACTACAGGTGGTTCTGGTTAAGTCTTAAAACTTTTCGTAAAATGGTTACTGCTAAAAGCATATGAAAGTATTCATAAGTGGTTATTACACCCAATATGGATTAAAATGCACTTTATGTTGTTATTATTATTTTTTTTAATAAATGAAATAGTATTGAAACGATGAAATAAATGTATGAAGAGTTAAGTATTAACTTAGAAATTAATGTAAATATGAAATTTAACCGATTCTTAGTAAGTATAAGAGCAAGTCATAATAAGCATATTATATATACCAGTATGTAGGATCTTAATACAATAGTAGTAATGTAACAGTAGTAATTATCACAGTAAGCATAAATTCAAGTCATTGTAAAGTAAGTATATTATAACTGTATGGGGAGTGGGAGGGATGCACCAAATTTAATATGCAATTATTTGAAGCTTAAATACACTGCTCAAAACAATTAAAGGATATTGCAGTTTTAGGTGGATTTTGTATCTGGGAAACTTTTTAGCTGATTGATACATGGTCGACAGACATAGTCGGTTATATGAGAATAAATTACACATGTTTGGCAGAAAAAAATGCATTTTATTGCGCATTTGTGTACAAAAGGAAAAAAACACAATTTGTGCATATGAGAAAAAAAGAATAAGAAAAGGTGTTTTCTTCAAAGAAAATCATTTTCAGTAGGGGGTATGGTTTCCACGGGCGGCCAGCAACGTTGAACACCTTTGAGGCATGGACTCAATGAGGCTATTAATGACGAGTTGGGGTATTCTGCCCCACTCTTCCAGAAGAGCTCTTTCCAGTTCTTGGAGAGTTTGTGGGGGTTGTTGGCGGCCAGAAACTCGTCTTCCTAGAGCGTCCCAAACGTGCTCGATTGGATTCATGTCTGGAGAACACGCTGGCCATTCCATTCGAACGATTCCTTCCTCGAAAAGGAAATCCTCCACCAGGTTTGCACGATGTGGCCTGCAGTTATCGTCCATTAAAATGAAGTTATCTCCGATTGCTGCAGCGTAAGGGACTACAATAGGTCTGAGGATCTCATCCCTATATCGGCGACCAGTCAGAGCTCCATCTCGAATGATGTAGAGGTCAGTGCGCCCGTCAATGGAGATGCCACCATACACCAACACTCCTCCACCGCCAAATCTGACACTTTCGTGCACGAACGCAAGATTATTCCTACTGCCACGGTCCCTCCAGATGAAAATACGCCTATTATCCGGATGCACAGAAAAACGGGACTCGTCAGAAAACAGAATATTGCTCCATTCATTTCTCCTCCAGTTGACATGCTCGGTTGCCCACTCCCTGCGGTCGCGACGATGCCTTGATGTTAATCTAACACATACGATCGGTCGGCGAGCATAGAGACCTACAGCATGGAGCCGGTTTCGGACAGTCTGAGTTGAAATCGTGCTGCCTGTAGCCGAGCGAAGGTGTTGTTGGAGAAGAGTAGCGTTCATGTTTCGGTGTCTCCGAGCTGTTAACGCTAAATACCGATCTTCATTGGGCGTTGTTGCCCGTCTACGACCTTGCCCTGGTCTTCGGCCTGCACATCCACTCTCCAAAAAACGGTTCCAGTTCCTGGAAATGACACTTTGTGACACTCCAATGGCTTGCGCTACTTCGGCTTGAGTTTCGCCCCCTTCTAACCTACCAGAAATTCTCCAAGCTTCTGAATCTGTCAAATGACTTCTCTGAGACATCGTACTCATCGAAACAAAGCAATCACTGAATGCCGATCATCCTTGTCTTCATTCTCTTTTATCCAGTTGAAAGTCAAATTTCATTCGCTGCCGCTGAAGCGACGTTTTTGACGTCGAACTCAAAATTTGCATACTCCACAGTTTGAAAACCAGAAAAATTTGCATTTGTGATTCTCTTCTTCTATTTTCGGCAAAAAAAATTCCGTTTATATCTTTATTTTATATAAAACTTCAAATATCCTTTAATTGTTTTGAGCAGTGTAGTTAGACCGACAGAGGAGGAGTGGTGGTGTATTAAATCCAGTGTGTATTATAGTTAAAATGTTAATAAAGTTAAAACGTTTAATAGTTACATTGTTTAAATACTTTAATTTTTAAAAGAATCTACATTGTTTCTAGTTAAGTTTTAAAGGCTTTTCAGCTACTTTTAAAAGCAATTAAAAATACTTATAAAGTGGTTATTTCTTCTAATGTAGATTAAAAATGCACTTCATACTACTCAAATTTTTTCTAACAAAGTGAAATGCTCTTAAGTATCTAAACGTTGAATTATAAATGTATGAAAAGTTATGTAATAATCTACAAACTTATGTCAATAAGAAATTTAGTCGATTCTTAGTAATCATAATAAATATATATATTGAATATATATTGAATATATACGGAATATCTATTGAATATATACTAAATTATATATTGAATATATACTAAATTATATATTGAATATATACTAAATTATATATTGAATATATACTAAATTTATATATTGCATATATACTAAATTATATATTGAATATATACTAAATTTATATATTGCATATATACTGAATAAAGTATATATGCTGGCAAAAAGAAGAGGATATGTACCAAATATAATATGCATTTTGCGAACGTTTAAATAGTTTAATTTTAAAAAATCTACAGGCGTTTCTGGTTAAGTTTTAAAATTAATTTTCGTTAAACGGTTTTAAATTATTTATTTTAACTGCATTCTGTTCAGCAAAAATTTTTGAAAAAAATTTGAATGACAACGAACAAAAGTCTTTGAACTGTTAATAAAATATAGATGAACTAATCAGTTCTACTAAGAAAAATATTAGTTTATACAGGGTGTGCGAAAAGACTGGAAACGGTCAAATAACTCGAGAAATATACATCGGATTGAAAAATTGAACAATGCATGTCCAGTATTTTTGAAAAATCTATTTAGGGATATCAAAGTTGCCTCTCCCTCAACTCTGCCCCCTGGAGGAAGGGGGGGAATTTAACCTTAAATGTAAACCTCCCTTTTTTATTGCAGATTCGGATTCTACGGGGAAAATACGTAACTTTTATATTTAACATTTTCTTCGAAAATTGTAGATGGCGCTGTAATCGAGTAAAATGTACTGAGAATCGTTCCATTGAAAAGTCTGAAACGGTCGACTAACTCGAGAAATATACATCCGATTGAACAACACAAAAATACATGTTCAGTATTTTAGAAAAATCTATTTAGGTATATCAAAGTTGCCATTTTTCAAAAATATTGAAAGTTGCCCGAAATAGATTTTTCAAAAATATTGAACACATATTTTCCGTTATTCAATCCGATGTATATTTTTCGTGTTATTCGACCTTTTCCAGACTTTCCGGACACCCTTCATTACATTAATGTTGCATTAGGATTATTATATTAAAATATGCTATAGCACATTAATTTCAACAGATAAGATTTTTTTAATGTGTACTGAAATCTCGGCTAACGAAGATAGTTCGTTCCGGGATCTTATTAGCTAGCCGAAATCTTCGTTAACCAAAACGTGATTTATCGTCTATTTTAAACGCTTAGCAGATGCGTTATGTTAGCGCACGCATCCAATAAAACATTCATTAGTCGAATTTATATTCGTTAGCCAAGTCCGAAAAACAGCAAAAAAGAATCTTCGTTAAGCGAAACGAATCGCTAGCCAAAGTATTCGTTCACCAAGTATCACTCTACCGAGAACAAATGAATAAACTTTCAATTATTCGTCCGTATACCAAAAGCATTAAAAGTTTAGAAAACAATATTAAAGATTATCCTCGTCTTGTGATTGTTGATAGTTTAGATTAAATTAGATGTACGTGAATTTGGTTGAACATTTTGTAAGGACTCTACGTGTTCAGAATGATAATAAATCGAGAAATGGCTGTCTTGTAACAGGTATTACTAATGGAGTTGCTGGACGAATTTTGTGCAATTTTTGAATATCTATCCGCAAACATCTAAGTATATTTTCACTAAACAGTTGAGAATCGATTGTTCTTCCCCGATCAGAAAATTATGGATAAGATGTTCGAGTAGTCTGATGAGATTCCCATTTGTTATCAATCTCTTTCACTTACCGATATATTTACGGACTTATTTATCGTTTTTAAACGTAAAAGCATGACATTTTTTGGCATGATTAAAGAAGTGATTTGTAATCGAAGAGCTTCTCATTTTCGGTAAATTAATTTACACATTGAGTTAAAATCGATTGTTGTCTTCTGACTTCAGTTTTTGTTTTCCTTCCCTGTACTGTAGCGTCTGGAATTTCGGTTCAAAACACCACCTTCTAACAACATTTTCTAGAAACTTTTTTTTTTTTTTTTTTTTTTTTTAACTGTAAAAGGAAAAAAAAACTGTTCGATTACATATTTTCTGAATAAGACCAATCCCATGCATTTGCGAACAAAAATGAATTGAGAAATGTGTCAGAACGTAGCCAATTTGGATTTGAGGACAGCCTTAAAAAGATATTTAAAACTTTATTAATGAGATATCAAAATTCTTCCCAACAGATCGTTCTATTACAAGGTGATCTGGATCGATGAAGTTCGTTTTCTCTTGAACAGATAAATGGATATGGAAATTTATCATTACGGGGGTGCACCAAGGAATTCCCCCTTTTTTAATGCTTGGCTCTTCTTCTATATAATGTCTGTAGGAATGTCAGGGATATTATTTTATGAACTGCTGTAAAAGATCTGATGGGATGCCGTTACATAAAAGTGTATAAAATACATTCAGCAGGCGTTAATAAGTTCATAAAAAATTTGTAGAGGAGCCAACACTGCAAAAAAAGCGCGGTAGCGTATTACTGCTTATTTTACTGTTTATTACTGTTAATTTTACGGTATAATACTGGCAGCTGGGATGCAGTATTATACTGTAAAATCAACAATTTTTTTTTGCAGTGAAGCATTAGAAAAAAGGTGTGCTTTGTGTATCCCGGTGATGATAATTTTGCATGTATCTGTCATATATCTGTCTAAGCGAAAACGAACTTCATCTAATCCAGATCATCATCTTGTAATATGTGTGACTTGTTTGGAACAATTACGACTTCTCATTAGCAAATTTTTAAAACTCTTTTTAATGGGTGAAACTGATAATGGTCGACAAATGAACATTAATCTAACATCTCATCCATTATTTTCTGATATGTGAAGAATAGTCAGCTATTTACTGGGTATAAATTTAGATGTTACGATTTCATCTTCAAATGTCGCTCAACAAATAATGCAATTCTTGAAGATAACACACCGATAACCAACAAATAATTTCTCTTACTTGCATCAAACGATTATTCATAATTAACCCTTTTAGTGCCAAAGCGCCGTCGCGCTCTTCTCGCTCTGTGTTTTTATTATCATAGTATGAAATCTTCTGAAGAGAATGTTGAAAAAATTATGAATATTGGTGTATTGTAACGGAAATGGTGAATATTTCTCTTGTTCATATAAATTATCTATAAAAATGCACTTTTTTACTGGCATTTTTAGCATATATTGGTAAACTATGTATGGCACTAAAAGGGTTAAAGAAATCTATTTTGAACACTTTTTTTTTTTAATGCATTGTAACTTGTCCGAACGATATAGCTGTTGTAGTAATTTTTACCTCACTGTAACAAAGAGGATAAGGCATTCATCAGTCTATGAATGTGTGCTGTTTGGGTGAGGTTGTTGTATGTTACGTCATGCATTCGATACTCCAATTGGATCAATGAGATTTTGTTACAATTATACGTATCCT
This sequence comes from Maratus michaelseni, assembly GCA_963931845.1. Classification (NCBI taxonomy): domain Eukaryota; kingdom Metazoa; phylum Arthropoda; class Arachnida; order Araneae; family Salticidae; genus Maratus; species Maratus michaelseni. Next base: position 156,987,286 of record OZ007594.1, on the reverse strand, counting down.
CGTGTTGTACATGACGGAACCAAAATTTCAATACAATATGAAATGTAATATGATTTCCTTACGATACATTATATGATATATGATGACATGATATTTCATCAATATCGGAATGTCCGACGAAAAATATTCTTTTCTTGGACCCATACCAAGATGAGCTTCGGACGAAAAGTCTTGTTTTATTTAGTGATTCAGAAATTCGCATATACGACTAGGGCCTGATTAAAGCATGAGCCAACTGGGTCATGGCTTAGGGGCCCTCAAATTTGTTTTTCATTTTTCTTACATCTTATATTTTAAACCTATTTTGAACTTGTACTGATTTTAATAAATATTTTGTACTTTTAGAGTAGACTAATATTAAAAACAAAAATTATATGTATATTAAAAAATTACTACTATATAACTCACTATTAAACTAAAACTACTAAATTAAAGAAAAAAGTTTTTTCTTTTAGCCTTAAGTTGATAACCTATTTATTTTCTGTCAAAAACTGAATTCAGTTTTGTCAACGAAAGGGATTTGTTTACGCCATTCAAATGTTTACATTGTTTAATGGGACTTCAGTTAATGCGGGCCTCCCTTTGGAAGTCCGCACTAACGGGAATTCATTGTACTCTGTTCCATTTAACAGTAATAATAACATTAATAAAGTTAAGGAAAACCTTTGTTTAGCTATTCTCAAATAATAACTAAATTTTAACTGTCATAAAAGGATAAAAAATGAGTCTAGTTACTATATTTATTTTTTAACACTTATGACCAGGACTTTACCAATTTGGTAAAATTTGGTAGCCAGCAAAAAATTCTAGTTGCCAGTAACAAATATTTACCCCCCACCCCCACCTCTCCCCATCATTGATTTTTAAAAAGCACAAAAGCTTTTTATGAATTAATTGGGAAAAAATAATATATAGGTAATAATGAATAAACAAGCACAGTTTAGAATTATTAGTCATGCATAGTTTAGAATAGTACTGGATTTTTTTTTAATTTTGTATGTAATTTTTAGCGTTTTTTCGTGTTATGTGGTAGTTTTTTGACATTTTGTACTTTTAGCCCAATACAGTAAATTTTGTCCTCTTGTTTAGCGATTTTTTCGCGTTTCGTTTTGATTTTTTAACAGTGGTAAAATGAATCCGATTTCAGTCTTTTAGTCGTTTCAGTCTTCTTAGATTAAATTTTGTCCTCTGCGATTTTTGAATTTTTAGCAATTTTTTATGCTATTTATACTTTTTTTTTTTTGTACATTCAAAAATTAATCCGGTTTTAATGAATCCGGTCTCAGTATAGTCATTTTTGTCCTATGCGATCTTTTGAAATTTTAGCGAATTTTTCGTAATTCGCTGCGATTTTTTGACTTTTGTAAAACGAATGAGGTAGTATTTTTTAATCCAATAAAGCAATTTTTTTCTCTGCGATTTTTAAATTTTGCAACATTTTGTATTGAATTTTTAGCGTTTCTTCATATTCAGCAGCGATTCTTAGAAAATTTATTTTTGAAACGAAAATAACTTTCTGGTATCTATTATAAATGCGGTTTGTGCTCATTTCTTTTGTACAGAAAAAAAAAAAAGCAAAACTAAATAACTCGTATTAAATAACTTATAACCATAAAAAAAATAAAAAAAATAAATAAATAAATAAATAAATAAAAGAAGAAAAAAAAGAAAGAAAGAAAAGAAAGAAAGAAAAACAAACCGTAAAAGTAAATAGTATTAAATAATTTATAACCATACAAAAAAAAAAATAAAGAGAGAAAGAAAAACAAACCGCAAAACTAAATAACTCGTATTAAATACCAAAATAATAATAATAATAATAATAATAAAAAGAAAAAGAAAGAAAGAAAGAAAAACAAACCGCAAAACTAAATAACTTATCAGCATACAAAAAAAAAAAAAAGAAAAGAAAAGAAAAGAAAAAGAAAAGAAAGAAAGAAAAAGAAAGAAAGAAAAGCAAACAGCAAAACTAAATAACTTGTATTAAATAATTTATAACCATACAAAAAAAAAAAAAAAAAAAAAAAAAAAAAAAAAAAAGTGGTCACCAGTGGCAACTTGGTGACCACATTTGTCAAGCCCTGCTTATGACATTTTATTAAGTTTCTGTAAAAAGTGATATTCAACAACATCTATAAAAATTACGACATGACAAATGAGCAATAGTTTCACTCAGCTGACAGTACTTTAAATTAAAAATTTAAAACAATATATGTATTTCTTTCTTTTTTCATCGAGAAAGTTATCCCCATCCAATTCTCTAGCGCGGTTTGTGGACACTACAATCACTGTCAATAGCGCAAGTGCAACCGATGTCATTAGTCTATAAGGCAGGTTTCATGACCCAGAAACAAATAGTCATGAGCTTTCTTTTTGCTGCTTTTTTTTTTAGGGGAAGAGACCTCGTGGGACATCGGTAATGAATTGATTGATCATCTGCTAAGAAAGTCTATATCGATCTGTTTCCGAGATATTTTTTACTCCCAGATTTAGATTCGATTCTCGGGGGAAAACACAGCCTCTGCACGATTTAGATTCTTTTTATGAGAAAAAATAGTTTTTATTTTCTGTTTGAAGTCATGGGAACGAGAATTATTATTATTAATGAAAGCCACTATATTCAGTTTTAAACGGATCGTTTTCGAAAAATATTAGTTTACTTTTTCAGTTCTCGACAATTCATCTCTCTCAGTAACAATTCATGTATAATGCCAAACTCAGATATATTCCTAGTATTATTTTCAAAGAGTGAAAATATTCCTTGAGGTGTTTTAAAGGCATGAATTTAGCGGTAAAAAGAGTACAAACTAGTCGGATGTGTCAATCCCAAAATTTTCTTCTATTTTAGGTTTCACATACACCAAAAAACAAATCAGCACCAATTTATATCAAGGTCTAACTGAATCTAAAATTTTATTCAATTCCGTGCATTAGTTCTTGAGATATGACTATCACTAAAATCGTGTAAATCCTGAAAAATATAGCATAGCAGCGCCACATGTTGAGAGATTTACACCAAAACCTAATCAACAACAATTTATATATCAACGTCTAACTGAATCTGAAGTTTGATAAAATTCTATGCATTAGTTATTGAGATATAGCTGTCGCGAAAATCGTGAAACCTGTAGCATAGGAGCGCCACTTGTCGGGCGATTTACACCAAAACTAATCAGTACCAATTTATAGCAAGTTCTAACTGAATCTAAATTTTTATTAAATTCCGTGCATTAGTTCTTGAGATAGAGCGCCCACAAAATTTTTGTCACATAGAAACAGACACACAGACAGATAGACTCACAGACAGACATTTTCTAAAAACAGTCAAATCGTGTTTTGGACCTTCTATTACGTATAAATCCGTCAAAAACGAAAATCGAAAATTTTCATGAATCCAATACTTTCTTGTAAAGATAGAAGAGAGTAAAAACAAGACGGGCAAGTGCCAAAATGTTGAACTTTTTAAGGAGGGAGGAAGGGTGTAATTTTAAATTATACTCCGTTAAATATTCAACGATAAAATGCGTATATCAAGTACAAGTCATATAAAAAGAAAGGATCAGTTTTAATATTATTATTTTTTTTTTATAGCATAATACTAGAACTTTTTAATATACACAAAAATATCAACCACATTAAAACCTTTTTGTAAGATGAAAGAATCATCTTTAAGGACATCCTTCCTTTATGTAATAAATTAAAACAATTTTCTAATATACACTGAAAGGTGGCAAGAAACAGATGTTCATTCTTGGCCTGACATTAGACATTTTCCTTTTATTTTGATGAAGAAAACGTGCACAGTTCTTCTAAACATGTTAACATTTAAAAAAAAAAATAATTTTACAAAATTTTATAAAGAATAACTATTATTTATTTCTTGGTGACTATTGTTTAAAAAAATGTATGAAGTGTTTCTAAACAATTGAACAATATTAATAACTAGGAAAAACTTTTAGAAAGAATAACGAACTTTAAAATGCAAAGCATGAAAAACGCATGATCAAAATTATAAGGGGTATAGTTTTTGTTTTTTAATGCATTATATACAGTTGTAGAGGCGTTAAAAAAATTTCTGATGCCAAAACATATAATATTTTTGAATGTTGGGTTATGAAATATCAATCAAATTCATACCTTATTATTTCATACATATTACTTTGATTTCTCTCAAAATATTGAGTCAATTTTAGTTTAATTTATATGTAGTAAAAATCCCCATTACAAACACTTCTATTTAGCGAACACTTTTCATTTCGCAACAAAATATTTACCTCTCAATTGATGCAATATTGTTCAATGTTTATATAATGTAATATCTCAATGTTTTTTACCTCTCAATTGAATAGCGGACAAAATCCGCCCTCCCGAGGTGCGATTTAGATGTGTTATTGTATATTTTAGAATGTCCAGTTATCCAAGATGAAATTGAATTAATGTGACTTTTGGGGTCTGTGAAGAACAATACGTATATAAGAAAAGCAAAAGCAATTAACATTGACAGACTCTTCAGTTTATTTGTTCTTGGACGTATTAGAAGCGTTATTGGCATATGTCCAAACATTTTTCACATACAATTCAGATACAATTGTTGCTTATTTACCGACAAATACACTCAGATGAGATACACTAAGTTTAGAAAATAACCAAATTTTATAAAAATACGAAAACTTTCTTTTAGCCTTAAATATATAAAGTAATTGTATAAAAGTATAAAAAGTCAGAATAAAGATTACATATATCTATTTAAATGCTTCAAAGAGAAAACCTTCTTCCATTATTATTTTGTTATAAAAAAGAAAAAAGTAGTATCATTAGTAGTAAATGTACAGAAAAAGCTATGCAAACATCATTAGTGACATTATGTGTACTATATTAATTGTTACCCTTGATTTATTTTACGTGAGATTCGAAGAAGAAACAATGCTACTAATTTAGAAATAAAGGGTCCATCAGGGTCCATAAGCCGTGTTTTTGGTCCATGAAATAAGACTAAAATTCGATTTTGTTATACTGACTTAACTCTTTCACTTTTTAATATTAGAAGGTTTATCCTGTACGATTTAAACAATATTTTTTGCATTTTGTTCGGATTTATATAACTTACACAAGCTCAAAGTTCGTATTATTCGTAGTTTTTGATGAAAAATACGCAATTTCACCTAATTTTACCTCAATTTTTAATGTATTTTTTAATATTTTACTATGAGCGCAGCTTTGCAAAACTTTTATTTTTACATATATTATACATTTTGATGTATTTTATAATATATGTAAAGAAGAAAGTGTTGCACGATTGCGCTCATATAAATAATTAAGGTAAAATTAGGAGAAATTGCGTTTTCTTCATCAAAAACTACGAATAATACGAATAATACGCTACATGTTTGTGTAAGTCATATAAATCCGAACAAAATGCATAAACTATTGTTGAAATCGTACAGGATAAGCCTTCTTATATAAAAAAGTGAAATAATTAAGTCAGTATAACAAAATCGAGTTTTAGTCTTATTTCATAGGCCAAAAACATGGCTTATGGACCCTGATCCTTTACCTCCAATAATAATAATAATAATAATAATAATAATAAACACTTCGATTATGGAAAATATTAAAAATCCCGGTACTTATATTTATCACAGCTACGTGAAACCAAATAAAAGATAATATCAAAATCCAAAAAAATGTTTAAATATCTAAATCGACTTTTGGAAAAATGGAGCAAAAAAAGAAGCAAACTGTTCTAACATTTAAATACATCAGAAGAAGAGAAAATGTTACACAATGCGGTATTCTATACCGCACAAATCTAATAAAAAATTACTTCTTTCTACAGTTCTTCAACAAATGCTATTAAAGATTCCAGAATATGTAATTTTTTTTTTATCTTAGAATTTTTTACGTAAAGAAAATTTACTCTTTATCGTAAAAATTACCTTATTTTACAACTTCTGCGAAACTCCTTCTGTTTAAAGAAAAGTTTAAAAAGTTGTAAAAGGTAATTCTGATATTGACTGTGGAATTTTTATAGTGAAAAATAGTGAAACTTTTTGAAATAACATTTTTTTGAGAATTTCTCTGAGACAAAACCAAAATAATAACATTATACAGATAAAATTAGAACAAAATATAAATTTAAAATTGTAATATGTGTAATTTTCCAAATTTATTTTTTACGAAGCTTTAACTATAGCCATAGCAGTATAAGCTACTATAGTAGCAAAATACATTAAATATGCTTAATGTCTTTTGCTACTATAAATGAAGTAACGCTTAAATAAAATCCGTTATTCTTCCATTAAATTTTGTATTTTTCATCTTTTCTTTCGCTTAACCAATACGGAAACATAAAAATAATCTTGAAAATATAAAAACGAAGTAAAACTGTATTAGTTAAGGTGCTCATAAATCCACGTTTTGAATAATTTTGATACTTCCAGTTTGACTGAAAATACGATTGATTTTTTTTTCTCTTCCTTTTTTTTCCGGAAAAGTCATATTGTAATCTCATAATTACTGCAATTACTTTTTCATGAATTGGCAACATGGAACATTAACTACTGGAAATGTTCCAAATCGTGTAGCACAAAGTTGTCGGAAGTTTTCCAACTTGTTACATTTACATGGGTTTTCAAAAACCACACTAATGGAGCTGGCTTTTATGGTTTATTGAAATTACTTTCAACATGAAAAATAAATCATTGCATTTTTATAACCCTCATTTATAAAAGGTCAATTAGTCCTCTAATGTAACTAATCATAGAAAAAAAAAAGAAAAACCACACGCACATTCATACAGAATAAAAGAAACATATAAGAGGAGTGCTTTTTATAAAAAAAGATGTATTTTTCTTGAGAATTCTTGAAACTGTTCTCAAACGATTAATTCTCTCCACTCAATTAAGCGAGGATTTTTTTTTTTCACAGCTACAAAATTATTTTTATCCCACTATGCTTTGCTTTTTTAGATGTTCGATCATTTGAGTAACAGCTAATCGAAAAAAAAATTCCCCCTACAAATTTGACATGTGTTTAAACGCTAACTAATGACCCTTTTTTGTAATTTTCATGTATTAAAAGTCGATTTAAAATATTAATTTTGATAGTATTTCCCTCTATATCTAAATAAAATAAAATTAAATTAAATAAACCATTTGATTCTGCAGAAACTAAATGGGAATTTAAAAAAAAAAAATGTGTAAGTGGAAAATTATTTTTGTGAATGTATTAGAAAAAAGCTGTTTTTAAGTTGGGAATAGTTTTAAAAAAGATTAACAACTGAATATACTGATTTAGAAAGAAAAAAAAAAGGCATTGAAATTATAAAGAACAAGCACAAAAACAACTCCTCAGATACCAGCCTACTATGGATTTGTGATTTATTACATGAGGTGCCAACTTTGTGTTCATTTGAACATCTAAAGAAACAGCGATACCAAGTAACAAAGACATCGATTCCAGTAGTGTTATTTACATAGCTGAATTTTCATTCTAAATTAAACAAGTTAGAAATTGTACGTCAAACGTGACAAATGAGGTGCGTTCGTACTGTAGCTAGTTACATAAACATTCAGATCTTGAGGGTTTTTAATTCTGTAAAATGAATTATATCGTCTGCAGATTAATTTCTGTAATAAAATAAGTATCTCGGTCGCTTGACGGTTAAAACTCGGAAGCTCCTATAACAAGAAAGCACCGATTGCTTTAAAAATAATTCAAATTTCTTAATAAATATTTTTATTAATATCTTCTAAAGTTTTGATTTTCATAAAATTAAAATGTCTCGACAAAATTCTGCAAAGATAATATATCTTAAATTTCAAACCATTCGTTTGGGTAGTTTTTGCGTTGTTATATGCGGACAGACGGACAGATCAGACGACGACAATAGGTGCTGCATATTTATATAATTACGAACGCACCTAAAAACGTAGGACTCATCTGTCACTTTCATTCATTATTTTATACGCCACAATGGCTAAGATTGATAAATATTTTTTTAAGTTCTGAATTGTTTTCTTATTTTAATTTTATTTTTAAATCTCCATGATTAATACTCCATATTTAAGACGTTACATCCATATTTAAATATAATCTTTTATCTATACATCGTATATACACCCATACATCTTACAATACATGCAACAACACTTTCTTTACAAATGAAATTTATATCATCAACTCTAACCTAATTGAGAAATATTCCGGAATCTTGATTCAATTGAAACTTTATTAATATATCCATTTGAACCGACGAATTTCTACAATGAGTGTCCTTTATTTGCCGGCAACACTTTTAAGAATAACACTTTTAAAAACAATAGCTACTCTGTTGCTAAAAAAGGAAGAATTAATAAAATGTAGTATAATACTTGAACAATAAAAATTAAATTAACTTTGCTTTAAAGAGCACTTTTTATTTGAGTATTATTTGTATAATGCATGCACTATATTAAAAGTCTCTCTGTTCATTTAAATTTTACACAACTTTAAGGTTTATTCTGAAATTTAAGGTTAAAAGATCACGGAACTGTTTGCACAATACATCTAAGCAAAATGCTCGCATAAAATGCATATTTATACGATTGATTATGTTAATGTAAACTAACTGCCATTATTTATTAAAAACTTTGTTGCAGTGGCATTGCGTGATGTAAGCCATAAACTAGATAATAACTCTTTTAATGTTACGAATTTTCAAGATCTTAATTTTCGTTTTTCAACTCTATAACGCGTGACTGTTAAGCGTTGAACCGTTTGTGCTGCTTCTGTTAGATAATGTTGCATCATGTAATTCCTTTTTTTTTTTTTTTTCATTTTTGATACAATTTATGGGCTGTTCGAAAAATTATATAAATATAAACTGTATAATATAATTCCGATAAATATAAACCGTTAAAAAAGCTAAGATAAGAGTCAACGTAAAGCATGTCGGCTAAACTTCCGGCTTGTTTTAAATCGAATAAACAGACTTGGAACCAGTAATTTAAATTCATAAAATAAATCAAATAAGTTACAAAAAGTTATAAAAAAGAGTTACAAGATAAAAACTCTTTTAATGTTACGAATTTTCAAGATGTGAATTTTTGTTCAGACCATAGCTATCAAACGGTTGTTCAAGTCAAAAAGCATATGTGAAACCAGAAAATTTATGCGATAAAATTTTTTAATAATTGCCTTGTTCCTAGGTCATACTTATTTGATTTATTTTATAAATTTAAATTACTGGTTCAAACGTTCAAAGTATGTTTATTCGATTTAAAACAAGCCGGAAGTTTAGTCGGCATGCTTTACGTTGACTCTTCACTTAGCTTTCTTAACGGTTTATATTTATCGGAATTATATTATACGGTTTATATTTATATAATTGATCAAAAAGCACATAAATTGTATCAAAAATGAAAAAAAAAAAGAATTACATGATGCAAACTTATCTAACAGAAACAGCACAAACGGTTCAACATATCATACTGCTGTCTCCAAGAGTTATTCTTATTTAAGGGTCTAGACAAATTTTTATATTTTCTTAAGTATATGTTGCTACTTTTTTACAAAAAAAAAAAAATAAATAAATAAAAAATAATAATAATAAACTAGTCGTTGGGGGCCACCGTAATACTTACCCATCATGGATATGCATAATGTAAAATATTAAAATAAAAATGTGTAAACTACTTATAAAATGCATTGCAATTCAAATAAAATCGTGGCTTGATGACGTCATAAACTTTAAAGGCTCGATTACTGAATTTCTTGAAAGAAACATCCTTATAACTCCAAAAATAATAATCCTATTAACTAACGGTTTACCGCGTTGGACTGAACGTCTCATTTCCAATTAAAATATATCTTTGAATTGAAATTTGAATGAAATACAGGGTCATGAAAAATCGAAGAGCGTGGAAAATAGGATTACAAATATCTCGGCAACTCATTATCCGATCGACTTCATTCTTCATTCTTTATGCCAAGTTTATGTTTTTTTATTGTCTTTTATATTCATTTCTTAAAATAAACAATTTCGAAAATTTTTATATACCTTTTATCAGAACGAATATTTCGAGAGTCCGAAAAAAATAGTTCCGGTTAATCGGGGTTATTGAAATGAAATAGGCTTACATACTAAGTACATACCAAATTGCAAGTTTCTATCTCAATTTTTTCGGGAGATAGAGCGTTTACAGACACACAAACACACAGACACACACACAGACGGACGGCAAATTTTTTTTTTCTAAAAATATGTTTTTTGGAATCTCCAGTGTCTGAAACGTGTAAATCCGTCAAAAAAAAAAAAAAAAAAAAAAAAAAAAAAAAAAATCGATTTTCAAAACGATTACAAGACTTACCCTATACTACGTATGATGGGTAAGTAAAAATAATAAAAAGGAGTACTATTGTTTAATGTAAAATATAAAAGTTAGAGAAAAAAGTAGCAATATGCTTACGGCAATATAAAAAAATTACTTTGACCCTTAAATAAGCATAATTCTTGAAACAACAGTGTGCTATATGCCTTTTTTTAATGCAAGTTTTTACTTTATGTGCAGTTTCAACCCATTTACCTATAATTACATTTTCAAGTATTATACTACAGTACTGCAATAATATTACATCATATTTTATGAAAATATCACAGTTATTTATACCGTGAAACTACCAGTTAGGGCGATAACTTAAATGGTTCGTTTAAATTAACAGCATAATAAAGCAATTTATCATTTTGGCAAAAAATAATTCTGGTACATATATAGCCTTTTTTTTTAATTTAAATTTATTTATGTTTTAAGGGTTTAAAGATTTTAATTGGATTTTCTAAAATAAAAAAGTCACCTTCATCTAAGGATCTGACTGTTGTTTATAAAGTAAAAACATTGATTATTGCCTATTTGAAAACACCATTTGTTTATTTTATGAATTAATAAATAAATGAGGTATCCAGTACTCCATTTACTACTCCAATACAATGTTTTTTAGTCTAGATTCAGTCCTGATGACAAGCATTTACAGATGCAATGCTCATTGTACAACAAAATTCATTGGTTTGCGAAATTTTATCATATGATCTTATTCTCATATGATATTCAAGACCATGTGATGAGGCATAGAAATCTGAGACAATAATGTAGAGGCTCTGCCTTAATTATTTTGAAACTAAGTTTAAATCGAAATTAGTAGTGTATATCGAAACTTTCTAAATAACGGTGAACTAAATTAAAACATCCCCTCTTTCTTAATTGAAGCACCCGCTTATCAACAAATCACCATTGTTTGTATGGGTTTAATTTGAATTTGAAAATTTCTCAAACCCAAATAATAAATGAAATACTGTCAAACATAAATTGTATGATTATTACTTTTAAAAAAATAAAAATAAAAAAGAAACTATTTATAATATAAGCTCGATTTTAAATCGAATTGTACAACTCTTTTATGTTTTTGTGCAAAATTATGCATTTTAACTAAATTAATAAATCGCAAAAATATTGAAACTTGTGGAGTGTGGAGGATAAAAATGCAGTGCTCATTGCCATCAAAATATATTGGTTTGCTAAACATATACATCGTCGCATGCAGGGCCCGATAAAGCCAAACAGAGGCTCAGGGCCCTATATTGACTGCCCTCCTTCCTATATTGTAACAAACAGTTGAGCATTTTCAATGCTTTTGCATACATTATATGAATATACAAAAGAATAAATCACTGAGTACAAACGAAATATGCAAAGAAATTGCCGTAATTACATAATTTAACTTTAATTAAAGTAATATCTCACTTTTCCTTGCGTTATTTGAACAAATGATCTTTTTTACCATATCATTTTATAGTTTTTCGACGCACTCGAAAATTTGGTCTGGTATATCACATTTTGATTGGTAATATCGGCGAATGAATGGCCATTAGTAGTATTTGAACCTCTCATATTTTTGATGATATAAAGTTTTCTTTTATTCGCCACTGAAAATTTTTTGGTCTCTCAATAATTAAAGTTACATCAAAGTTGCTATTGAAAAAATAATATGCAAAAGCAGTTTCGATTCCGCTATCAATTGAGGGATAAGAGTGGACTCCCGTTAGCTCGGTCAGTTTCTGAAAAAAATTGCCCACATTATCCGATGAGTAATACGCTTTAAATGATGCCTTTAACATTCATTGCATATAGAAAAGGATGGGGGAAACGAAATTATCCTCATTAACTGGGGATACGTCTTAAGCGGAGGCGCATTAACGGGAGTTCACTCTATATCCCTCAATTGATAGCCAGTACTCGAACCACTATATGAGGCGTGGGGTTAACGCACAAAGTCGTTTCTTTAGCATTAGACCGGGAGGAGGCAGCACAGATAATCACCTCATCGAGTTCACGGCTGAAATTCCAGAATTAGTTAAAACTCGATTCACGTATTAAAACGCAATCGGTCTGCCAAGTCATATCTTGGTGGAAAACACGTGAAAACCCGATTTTAGTGATTGACTTGTAGGTTTATACCATTGTGTTTTCCTGCACCCAGTTCTCCATGCTTTCATACTTTTGGGTGCAGGAAAACACAATGGTAAACCTACGAGTCAACCGCTAAAATCGGGTTTTCACGTATTTTCCACCAAGATATGACTTGGCAGACCGATTGCGTTTTAATATGCGAATCGAGTTTTAACTAATTCTGGAATTTCAGCCGTGAACTCGATGAGGTGATTGTCTGTGCTGCCGCCTCCCGGTCTATATGATTAGTTTTCTTTTTCATTTGAGAAAATCTGGAGTGACTCCACCCGACTTTCGGAATACGGGTTTCCGTGTCCAGAAAGTATACATATATCTAATTCCATTATGAATAAAATTAATTTACAACACGTTATTAATATTAAAAGTAATACATTTCCAATTAAAAAAAATTAATATTCACAAAACTTATAAATGTAATCTTACTTCAGGATGTAAAATTTTTAATTATATAATACTTTTTCTTGCAAAACAATTGAACTCTTCAAGTAATTTTCCCCTGTTATTGTAATGACTCAACAGTATAAAAAATATATAATGGACACACTATTACTGGTGATTTTTTAATATCACAGAACAAAATATTAAAATAAATAATGATAAAAAAAAAAAAAACTAAAGAAAAAAAAACTAATGTATTATGGTGTTAATTTCCGCCTTCCATACAAAAATAATATTAATACGCTTTATTCAAAAGCTTTAGATTTATTTATCTATAAAACGGTAATAGATTAAAATAAATCATTGAGTTTTTTTTATGAATAGAAATTTACAGTTGTTATAAATCATTTTAAAAATTAACTTATAAAAAATATGCAATACATTAAAAATGTAAATTACAAAACTATAAACAACTATATCAAGAAGCTACTAAATTAATTTATTATCCCTTATGTAGATAAATCACCAAACAATTATGTCATTATTCGTAAAGAGTACATTAAACAATTACTCCACATTGTTATTAATAGTAATATTTTTAACAAAACATCACTAAAAATTGAAATTAATATAAAATTATTAAATTGTCGTAAATTATTAAACTTTAAATGCATACACTTAATTATCTATATCTTGTTATTACTCCAAAATTTTACAAATATGACACAATTTCGTACTGTAACTATTGGTTGTAATGCATATAATAATGCTGAAAGTAATTTATTGCCGAATATTCTTACTCAGATATAACAATATAACGATTAAACAATATTCCATTTCTGTTCCAATTTATGATTAAATTCTCTTTTATTTCATTTATTATTTGGTATTGCCTACCTTTAAAATGTGTTAATGATTCTTAATATATTGAAATTTCCTGGTAGGTTTTATTTATTAAGATGCTTTCTGTGTATATTGTGCCAATATAACTATAAAAATAAATGTAAAATATTATTACATGACAGCCTTAAATATTAGATTCACATTCATTTTTGTTATACGAACTTGTAAGTTATTATTATTTTTTTTTAATTTCAAAGGTAAATATTTTAGGTCAGTTGGATTCGAACGCTGGACCTTCTGTTTTGAAAGTGGAGATGTTACCTCTGCTTTTACTAATGCCTAATTACATCGCCGCAATATTGTATGCTCTGTTACATTTCCTTATGGTGATTTTTCCTATAGAATCGGTCGCAAAATGATTTTAAAATGGAATAAATACCTAATCCGCGGCCAATTTGTACGAAAATCCATACAGTCTTTCGATTACATAGTTTCTAAATAACAACACCTTCCAATTCTATGCCTTTCCGAATAAAAATGAATAAAAAATGTGTCTGGAAATAGCCCCTTTGAATTTGAGAACAGCCTTAACTTACTTTATAATAGTAATGGATGGACTTTTTGTGACGCACATTCGGGTTGATGTGACTAATCACAATTTGTTACTAAAAATTTAAGTCGAAAACAACAACAATTTAAAGAGATTAGTAAGATAGATTCTGTTATATTTATGTGACTTTTGAAGAAGGACATACTATTGTTATTGCTTTTATAATTCAGATGATGCACCCTAAAGCTCCACATCAGTCACATCTCAAATTGCCCTCTTCAATGTTAAACCTATGGGCATAGAATACATTCATATTTTCGAATTTTTTCATCAGAAAATTACAACTCTTAATTTATTTTTCCTGCCTATTCTTTTAAAATGATTTTGGTTCATATTCTCTTATTGGTTATATTTAGAGATCGACTGAAAGTTCATTTTCGTTTTCGGCGAGTTTCGACACAAAATCTCAGTTTCTGCGAACATTCGGTTTCGAGGGGAAAACAGTCGAACGTTCGGTGCATACCGAAACCATAGTCAAATGTGACAAGAGTTTGCTTTTTGAGGAACACTTGCACAGTCCATAGTGTTTTCGGATATTTTTCATTCAAACTATCATTGTTTGACAGTTCGAATAGTATTAATGACGATAATGTATTTAGTAATAACAATAATCATTGATTTTTTTTAATAATAAAGAAATAAAACGAGTTGTGTATGATTAAAATACATTGATAGAAGTTGAATTTTCATTGGATCTGAATGCCAAATAATTTCTAAGAATCATATATATTTCTGATGTCAACTTCCTATTTTCTATGCACATATAAAATTCACAACGATAAACGAGGTATCGTATTTTACGACAGGTGTTTGAAGAGGATTTTGAAATAGTACACACACATTAAGACACGTTGTTTGATTAATAGTTGCAGTAATTAAAAATTAATGAAAAGAAAAAGTCTCAGCAAATAATCTCAAAGATTGCATATGCGAAAGTCTTGCACGAATCCACTGAGTTATTATTATTTGTTCTTATTTATAACCCTTGATACTTGCATTTATTTCTGAAAGAAGAATGTTTATAAAACTTTTTGCATCGTAACCAAGCTATAGATATTCATAATACACTTTTCGCTAAAAAAGAGCCCTTTTTTTCTATTTCGTAACTTGCATGATTACTGCTTATAATCAACTGCTTATTACCATCACTATGTTTATCATTGTAATATTTGTGTTTGACCAAAAAAGGGGGAAAAAATCTCAATTAAACGAGATTTTACTTCTTTTGCTCAGTGAACAACATTTTTTATGTTTAATATTGATTTTTATGAAGTTCTCTATATTAATGTAGTTTGTTTTATTGTAGTTCTGGGTTATTTTATTATGCGTTATATTATTGAGTTATATTATTATGTGTATTTTTTAATGTCCCGGCATGAGGAATGGAAAAATAGAGGGTTTTTTTTTTCTCTGTCATAAGCAGCCCTTTCAACCATCTCCGTCAAAGGACTTTTGAAATGTTAATAATTAATAAATTATGTACGACAAAAATATGTGGTTTTCACAGAAATGCTTAGAAACATGTCGGGTTTTTGTGTATAATGTAAAAAAAAAAAAAAAAAAAAAAAAAAAAAGTTATAATAGTTGCATTTTTGACCAACATTCAGACCCGAATAGTTTTTATCTGTGGTAAAGTATAGTTTATGGAGAACAGCTAATCAGTCTCTAAATGTCGGATTTTTCCAAAGTGACACCTATCACTTATAAGTATAGCCGTCACACGATTAAAAACAAGCCGCACAGAATTGGGGTGTCGAGGCAAGAAAGTGCCAAGCCACATTTTTGGTGAAATAAATCTAACACTGCAATCTGTTGCTTAATATTGTAAATTATAATATCGAACATATAATTTGTTTCTAAAGTCACTTGGTTGCAGCATATGTGTCAGGTTTCGTTTTTGCCCCAGATGTTTATGCCCCAAATGAAGATAGCTAATTTACAAAAAACGTAATAGTAATATCATTAAAGTAAGGCCATAGTGTTACTCAGAATATCTCAGATGTTACTAAGACATTGGCGAAAAAACTTTAGTTTAAAAATCTTGATTTGAGTATTTGATAAAATTTTCAAACTGAAATATCTCAGAAGTTCAAAAATGTGGCTTGGCACTCTCTTGCCCCGACTGCCTCAATTGAAGAACATTAACTTAAAAATGTTATGCCTAAAACATGATGGCGCATAGTATCTCCCAACTGGACCAATGACATTGGCTGATGTACACATGTGACTTTAAGTAGTCCCATAACCAAGGTCACAAGGCGTAAGATCTGCAGATCTTGAAGGCCATATTGGTGCAGAAGAGAGAGATTCAAGGCACGGGTCTCTTCAAATGAAGACTTCAGTATTGTCGTGACAGGAACAGTAATGTCTGTAGGCTCTCAATTCTGCATAAATGTTACAGATCAAATTGCATGGAAGTTCCTTTAAAATGCAATTTCTTTAACCTTCTATAAAATGTTTGAAAAGAAACGACAATGAAATCAAAATCTGAGCAATATCTTAGTAAAGATGTTGCGCAATGAACTCATCTTCGTATATAACGCATGGATTAGATAATCAGAATAATAACATTGTACTGCAGCGTCATCTGTTGACCAGAAATGTAACTAGTTTAACCTTTTTTTTTCATTCTAAACAAAAATCTAAACTAAAACTAAACTAAAACAAAAACTTCTCTGCATTTCTGTGAAAATCGCATATTTTTATTGTACATATTTTACTAATTATTAACAATTCAAAAGTCTTGGGACTTCTGGATCCATATTTAAACTATATTTGAACATTGACAAAATTTATAAGACTTTTCTGGAGAAACAAAAGAATTTTTTTCAACATTTTATCCCTAAAAATGTTCGAGAAGAAGAAGTTTGTGCTGATAGTTCTTATAAATGCCCTAAGTTTTCATGCAAATAAAAATATTCTTTAAAACTAGTGAAATGTTGATGTATTATCAAATGCAATCATGCATTTTAATGAATTTAAAAAGGTTGTATGAAGATGGCTTAAGAAAATCAAATTAATATTGATAGTTCATATCTAAAAAAAAAATCTCTTATGCAAGTAAAACAAATAATGTTTCTTTTGAGTGTCAAGTGTCTAATATAATTTAATGTTAAATTTTTGAATATAAAACATTTGAAAAAAAAATAGTTAAATGTTAAATTTATAAAGATACTATTATTATAGTCTTATCACTAAAAAGATTTATTATGCAAAATTTTATGTTCTAAAAATATTTATTTCTGTCTTTTGTATAGTTGATACGTTTATAAAAAATTAAGACGTAAGAGTTTTTATTTTATGCATTGCTTTTAGTTATGCACCGGCCTTGTTTAAATATACAATAGGATTCCTACAGGTCAGGGAATTTGCAGGCCAAAAAATGCATGGGAACCAATATTTTTTAGAGAAAAATTTACTCGTTAGTCGAATTAAATTAGATGAATTTTTCTATAAGAAAATAGTGGTTCCTGTGAATTTTTTGGTCTGGAAATTCTCGGAAATATAGGAACCCTGTATAATCGTTAATCGCATATAATTAAAAGGTCACTGGATTAAAAAATAATAGAAACATTAATAACAAATAATTAAACATCTTCAACATTTAAGTGTAATATTAAAAACACATTCACTATATTTTAAAATTGCTACTGAAGTAATAATAATTTAAAATGAAAGTAGCTATCACCTCTCCCCCCTCCCCCCGTCCCTCATCTTTCTAAGAATGGATGCAGGGCCCGCTTAAGACATAGAAATAGGGGAAGCCCGACGTCACACAGGGGACACCCCCCCCCCCTTTACTCTACCAATGCTTCAACAATTTAAAATTTTACCATCAAAATTTTGAGTAAACAACACTTTTAATATTAAACTAGTTATAAAAAATATTTTATTATATACATAACAAATTATTTTTGTAAATGAATTTACAAATATGGAACAGGTGCGAATATTTAAACTTCAAAATATATTTTATGCTTTACAAATTGCAGGATATGCCAGTGCTAAGAACAGTGCAAGGAAAACAAATATTTGACGTAAATTTATTCTTAGATGCAACACAATTTTACTTCTATTTTATAAACAGAAATTTGATATCACTGAATGCTAATTACTTTCTTCTTTATTTAAATAACTTATTCTCCATATTTTATATCATTTCTCTACTCTTTAAGAATATAAACAAAATATAATTATACAGATTAAATTTTCTGTTATTTTTAGCACGCTTGAAATTAAAATGTAAAACATTTGAGAAATGAAAATAAGTTGCATTTAATCAACGGTTTTTATACCATTTATTATATCAATAAAAAAAAAATAGAGTATAAATGTGTCGGTAATAGTCTGAGGGAAAATTTAGTAGCTATAATTAAGAAAAAAAAAATACATATTTTACACTGACTTAAAATTTCCCCCCTAAAAATTAATTTTGAAAAGTAAATATGGGGCCCCCTTTGTATTTCAGTGAGTATGCTCGGGCTTCACGGGCCTATTCGGTAAACAGGCCCTGAATGGATGTGCTATTACACTCTTAAAGTAGCATATTTTCGGCCGAGTGAAAAACTAAACATTAGGCATTTGGAAACTCTTTGTGATAACGTTTCGTTGTATGAATAACTATAAAATTTATAATGAATAAATGCCCGAAATGTTTGGTCATAAAATTTAACAAAATTAATGATTAAATGATATTTTAGCTTTTATTGAAAGCAAGCACATGAACATTCATGCATAGGAATAAGTAAAATTTTCACTGTAGATAGATATGAGTGTTGGCGAATAATTAATTAATGATATTTATGTATGTATCTATATATTAATAGCTTAAAATTTTGTTTAGAAGAGTTTCTTTTTCATTATCGTCCGAAACTCGCGAAAGGACCGAAATTCGGTTTCGGTCTGAAAAAGTTGTTTCGGTCGATCTCTAGTTATATTTGGCAAAATATTTTTTTTAAATAATTGCATAATTTTATATTTTATGTATTAAACACATAAGCTGACGAGCTGTGAGTAATTATAAAAGAGCTGAGTTAATAATCTAAATTGGTTTTCAGAGAAATTATAAAGTAGTAACGAATATTTTAATTTTTCGGCCGTTTTAAAAAGATAAGAATTCAAACAATAATGTGGAAAACAGCCGCATTTTAAGATTTTTCATTGAAGAATGTTATAACGAAGAATTCAATTCATTTGAAACATATGTGCTTAGCTGCCAATTTTCCTTCTTTTCCCAAATCAACTGAAACCAGAAATTTTATTAACTAAAAGAAATTAATTAATAACACCATAGAAACATTTCATTAAATAATTTTTCTTCAAAAATAATGGCTAAATTGTGTTTATTGGACTTGGGAAAAAAAATGGGGGAAATTCACAGTTATAAATGTTGCTCTTCATTTGAGATGCCTTATTGCGACGGCAATTATGAACAGCGTGGATTAAGTATGCGTTATTTTAATTGTTAGTTAAAAATATATATATTGATAGACATTGCACACTAACAATTGAGCAATAATAGTACCAGGTTGTCAAAAAGAATTGGTAAGAGAAAAATATCATGCATTACTAGTAAGCATCGTAAAATATCCTGCAGCATTTCTATAAGTAATTATAAAAATTAAAACCAAACGATTTAGGATGTAGAATTTAATAAGCTATAAGTGAAAATGTCTTTCAAGTCCGGAAAAAAATCATAATGACGTAATATGATGATACATTAATCACAAAACACTTTTCTATGAAAAGTTTACAATAAATATGAAATAACTGAAAAAAGAAAAAAAATGTACAATTTTATATTTTGGGCGAGGATTGGTTGAGAATTTCTAAGAATAGGAAGAAGGACATTTTTAAAAAGGAAAGAACGTTTCTTTTTAGAAGACGCCTTTGTCAAAGAAATGTTTTTATTAGTATTTTTTTTTAAATAAGAAGGAGAAGATCTTGATTGAGTATGTGTTATTTGAGTTTTTAGTAAAAACTAAACTAAACAATATATATATATATATATATATAATATTGAAAATAAATTTACATTATTTGAGTCATTTTTTTAAGAATGAGATAGTTGAAAAGAATATGCATTATTTCAATAATTTTTTAACACTTTAGTTTATGATTTCTTTTTGTCTAGCCGCCTGCCCGCGCCCTATAGCTCTCGTAAATATATTTGAATTACCACACCATTGATACACGTTATTGAGGTTTACCGTAGTATGTTCTCTATAGAAGATGAAGTATGCAACTGTTATAATTCGTTTACAGGGAACACAAACAAATGAATACCTTTGCCTTATGGTCTAAATAGAGAAAAAAATGCTAATGGTGAATTTTAATGATATTACGCTACTTCAAACATAATCAAATTAATATGCATCACTGTAGTGAGCTACAACATGTTTTCTATAGAATATGGAGTAAGTAGCATTTATAGCTCATTTATCGGGACACACAAAATAATTCTATTGCATTGTGAATTATAGGAAAACATTGTTTACAGTGTATTTCAATAATGTTACACATCTTCAAACACAATAAAATTAAAATGCATCACTGAAGTGCTCTATAACATAATTTCTACTGATTATATAGGGCA
The DNA here is from genome assembly GCA_963931845.1 of Maratus michaelseni. Lineage (NCBI taxonomy): Eukaryota > Metazoa > Arthropoda > Arachnida > Araneae > Salticidae > Maratus > Maratus michaelseni. Next base: position 156,966,357 of record OZ007594.1, on the reverse strand, counting down.
TAGCATTTGTCCTCCTTTTACATTGACATATAAAAGAATTCGGTTGCAATACTGTCTATGAGCGATAATTGTTAAAAGTGTGTTTTCAGCAGTGGTATGCGTTTTAAAGCTTAACCAAATTTTAGTGTACTATGTGGTGTGTATAAATTCTACACTGCAAAAAAAAAAAAAAAAAAAAAAAAAAAAAAAAATTGTTGATTTTACAGTTTAATACTGGTAGTTGGGGTGCCAGTATTATACTATAAAATCAAAAATTATTTTTTGCAGTGTATAGATCATATACAGGACTGCAAAAAAGGGTGCATTATCATTACCATCTATGGGTGCGAATTACTTAAAGTGTGTATTTAACTGTGTTATGCACTTTCAAGCTAAGGTATAGTTTAATATACTAAAAGAGGTTTCTAGATTATAAACAAATTCATATAAAGGGTTGCACAAAAAAAAAGTACTTAGATACATTTCCGTCTATGAATAGGAATAGCTTGTGAATTTTTGAGAGCCTACGCTAGTCACGCGAAGAAACGCTCAAGCTAATGTTAAGTCTATGGGAAGGTTCTTGCGCGATTTCTCGCTCGCATTTTAATATTTTTAAATGATTTTTTTTTGCATAGGATAGCTGAGGTTGATCTCTAACGTTGTTAGTTTTTACTTTTTTGATTTTGGTTATAGTTTCTTTATAAGCGCACATTTTCAATTTTGGAACCGGTTCTGAAAGTGAAAGTACCCTTATATAAAAAAAAAACTGGAACTAAAATCGAAAAAGTAAAAACTAACAACGTTAGAGATCAACCTCAGCTATTCTATGCAAAAAAAACCATTTAAAAATATTAAAATGCGAGCGAGAAATTGCGCAAGAACCTTCCCATAGACTTAACATTAGCTTGCGCGTTTTTTCGCATGACTGATGTAGGCTCTTAAGTATTTTGTGCATTTTCTATCTGAATTAACCTTTAGCATGCTGTGAGGTGCGTATGAAAATTCAACATATCATATACAAAGTTACAAAAAAGGATTCAAATGCCTTACCGACTGTCGGCGGTTGCTTAAATTTGGCTTTCATTTGCGTTTTCTAAATTGTTTATTTAGATACTTTCTTATAAAAAAAAATGAATTTTCAATAAAATATTCTGTAAAAATTGGAAAATATTTCACAATCTTGGCGTGACGCATGATTTCTCTTTTCTGTCAAAAAAATAACTATAAAAGTAATGTTTATCACTTAATTTTTGACATAATACTGAAAATTAATAAACATAATTCAGATTTATTTTAATGAAATTTCCTGGATGCTTTTATGTATAGAATATTCTAACAATTGCATGTACTTGTAAATATATAAACGTTTCAAAATTAAAAATGTTTCAATATTTTTGATAAATATAATTTTTTTTAATTAATTATCCTATTTTTAATACAATTCTACATTAATAAATCTACAGATAAGAAGCCTCTTCGTCAGTTGAGAAAGTCACATTTTCATTTAGATCTCGTTCTACTTAATATTTAGGCTTATATATTCTAAAAAGCCTACATCAAATTTCTTTTATTTTATATATGTATAAACGATTTTATGTAGTTTCGAAAAACTTATCTTTCCTGATTTCGTGAAATGATGCTTGCTCTAAAACTGCTTTCTCTTGCAAATTATTTGAATATTTAGGCTTATATATTCTAAAAAGTCTACATGGGATTTCTTTTATTTTATATATGTATAAAAGATTTTATGTAGTTTCGAAAAACTTATCTTTCCTGATTTCGTGAAATGATGCTTGCTCTAAAACTGCTTTCTCTTGCAAATTATTTGAAATAGAAAATATTTCTATTTTCAGAGGCCGCTGCCTCTTTAAACAACCTCATTATTTCTTTAATCTTATATTTGTAATTTGGAAAATTTCTACTATTTGAAGATTTCATTATATCAAGGAGGTGTATTTGCACTATGACTGTAATCAAAGAAGCATTTCGTTGCACATGAAATTTTATCTTGTCTTAAAGAAGATATTTACATACCTGCTAAACTCCAAACATCTACAACATTGTTTAAAATTTTTGAAGTTTGAAAATTAGTTTAGTTGAAAAATCTATAATATTAAACAGATCTCTATAAAATATTTTACAGATATCTATAAAATATTATAGATATCTGTAATCTATATAAATGCTAACCTATTTAGATAGAAGAAAAGAAACATGTCAAAATTACAAATAGGCAGCCTATTTTATTAATGAAATACCGTGTTTTTACTTTAATTGAGTGAGAAATGGCGCGATTTTTATTATTTCCTAAAATCGCAAGCATTTATTTTTTTTCCAATATTATCTTTGTTGCTATTGTAACGAATAAAGTTAATTGTCATTTATTTTTTAATGTGAATGTCAGATTATAGGTGGTAACACGACTTTCCCTTTAAATTATAAAAATAGGAAAATAAATCTAATGATTTTTTAATATTATTATAAACATGCCATTTATTTATCTTTACAACCAAACAATATAACAAAATTGACCATTTTAATTCTTTTGCCATCTTTATGTACCGTACTTAAAATTATAATATTGCAGCAGTCAAAAACGAAAGTCTTTATGAGGAAGTCTTATATGAAAATGTTAAAGCAAAAGTTACATACATTTCAAACAACTAAATTCGCCCCAAAACTATACAGCTGATTTTAAATATTGGATAAAGGTATTCGCGAAATTTAAAACTGATTGGATTATTTTTGCGATCTGTAGTGCGAAAATGGTGTAGTTCCGCAATAGCACTATAATTTAAAATTTAAAGGAATTGTGCTATTTTCTTTTTAGTGAATGATAAAGTTTTAATATCGTTTGAAATGTCAAAAAGCTTATAGCTAACATTATAACATAAAAAGCAATATTTGATATTTTCAGGACAAATCAACCAAATTAAATCAAAACCTACAGAGCCAATTTCATATACCTCACAAACATGTGGTGGTCTCTCAAGAGGGTGAGAGTCACCACAATCGCAACGGCCTACGTCGTCACTTTACTTGGGTTCAATGGTGGTGGTCAGCAGGTGTCTCCCACCCCATCTATACCGTAGCGCATACGGGAGGCTTCTCCTGGTCGTGCGCGTTAAAATTCCCTCAGGACTTGAGTACGGAGGTTGACGTGCTTGGCAGCGCAGCTTAGTTTTTTATACCTCACAAACATATTTATATAATTTCAAGCTAGTGGAAGTATTTCTGCAACAATTAAAGCGAATTAAAAATATAAAAATTCATATTTCCAAAATTGTTTTTTCAAATTTACGTATTTCTGTTATTATAAAAATGTATTTTAAAGCAATTCAACCAGAGTTGGGCAAATTTGCAATCTGATTAATCTGTAATCTGATTACAATATAATTGCATGTAACAGATTATAATTTCAATTACATGTAATCATAATCTGAATTTGAAATTCAATTAGGATTGTAATTGTAATTATAAATGGTATGATTATGATTACCCAGACTTGGGAAAATTAAAATCTGATTCATATGTAATTTGATTACAATATAATTGGATGTAACAGATTGTAATTTCAATTACATGTAATCATAATCTGAATTTGAAATTCAAATAGGATTGTAATTGTAATTATAAATGCTATGATTATGATTACACAGAGTTGGGAAAAATCTGATTAACCTGTAATCTGATTACAATATAATTGCATGTAACAGATTATAATTTCAATTACATGTAATCATAATCTGAATTTGAAATTTAATTAGGATTGTAATCATAACTATAACGCTATGATTATGATTATGGTGTAATCTATACTAATATTATAAAGGAGTAAAGATTGTTTGTTTGTTTGTTTGTTTGTTTGTAGGGGGTAATCTCTGGAACTACCGAACCGATTTTAAAAGTGATGGTGGCAAATTGATGGTGACAACCCCTGCTCCAACATAGGCTATATTTTATGTCGGTGCCACTAACCCCAGGGGGGTACAGGAGCGAAAAAGTTCTAAAATTGCGATTTTTTGTATACGGAAGGAGCTAGAAATTTGAAATTTGGCATTGTAGCTACTTATAAGATGTAAATGCTCTCTAAGAACAAATTTAAAAAAATTAAAAGGGTGAAATGAGCGAAAAGCGTTCTAAAAACATTCTAAATTACAATTTCTGTGGAATCTCTGGAACTATAGAACCGATTTCAAAAGTGATGGAGGCAAATTGATGGTGACAATCCCTGCTCCAACATAGGCTACATTTTATGTCGGTGCCACTAGCCCCAGGGGGTGCAGGAGCGAAAAACGTTCTAAAATTGCGAATTTTTTTATACTGAAGGAGCTAGAAATTTAAAATTTGGCATGGTAGTTACTTATAAGATGTAAATGCTCTCTAAGAACAAATTCTAAAAAAAATCGAAATTTAAAGGGTGAAATAAGCGAAAAGCGCTCTAAAAACATTCTAAATTACAATTTCTATGGAATCTCTTTAACTACAGAACCGATTTCAAAAGTGATGGAGGCAAATTGATGGTGACAATCCCTGCTCCAACATAGGCTATATTTTATGTCGGTGTCATTGATCCCAGGGGGTGCAGGAGTGTAAAACGTTCCAAAATTGCAATTTTTTTTATACTGAAAGAGCTAGAAATTTTAAATTTGGCATTGTAGTTACTTATAAGATGTAAATGCTCTCTAAGAACAAATTCTAAAAAAATTCGAAATTCAAAAGGGTGAGATAAGCGAAAAGCGTTCTAAAAACATTCTAAATTACAATTTCTATGGAATCTCTTTAACTACAGAACCGTTTTCAAAAGTGATGGTGTCAAATTGATGGTGACAATCCCTGCTCCAACATAGGCTATATTTTATGTTGGTGCCACTACTCCCAGGGGAGTGCAGGAGCGAAAAGCGTTCTAAAATTTCGATTTTTATTAAACTGAAGGTGTTAGAAACATGAAATTTGGCATTGTAGTTACTTATAAGATGTAAATGCTCTCTAAGAATAATAAAAAAAAAAAAATCGAAATTTAAAAGGGTGAAATGAGCGAAAAGCGTTCTAAAATCATTCTAAATTACAATTTCTATGGATTCTCTGGAACTACAGAACCGATTTCAAAGGTGATGGTGGCAAATTGATGGTGACAATCCTTGCTCCACCAGCCTCTTTAATAAAAAGCTATGCGATGCTGCCGACTGGGTTTTTCGCTAATTGTTGCCACACATTAATCTCGGAAAATGAAACCTTTGAAGTTACTGAAAAAAATAATAGCTCGAAAAGTATTTGTCAGAAAATTGCTAGACAAACTGCGTTTGAAAGGTAAAAAATTGTATTTTTCTTGATATAAATTTCAAATCTAATGATTATGCCGTTTTTCAAATATTGAATTTCAAAAATTACCAAATTTCACAATGGAGTACCATAGCGAAACCTTCATGCGTAAAAAGATAATAATAAGGACGACGTGTCCTGACGTGTATACTGGCACGAGTCATAAGTTATAGTAGACTTATTATTCTGTTAAAATATAAGAGTGAATTATGAAATGTCAATATTTTGTTTGATTAAAAGTTTGTTAAGAGAAATTGACCAGCGTAGCGGGCGTAGCTTGCTAGTTATAATTATAATTGAGAACTTATATTTACAATTACGTGTAATTTCAATGGCACATTTTCAATATGTACCACAAAATGCAATTTTTATCAGACACAGTAGAAATTTGATACAACAAGAACGAAAAATCATGCTTCCTGCATCGATTATAAAACACTTTCTGGCATGAGCAGAAAATTATTCAGAAATTTTAAATTTTATTAATTAATACCTGCAACCCTAAATATGTACGATAAAAGACAGTTTTTATCACACACAATAAGAAAGAAAAATTATGCAGCTGGCATATATTATGAAACATTTTCTACCAACCTAGTTGAAAAGTGTTTATGACTTCAGTTTGTCTGGCCGTCTGTCGTATGGCCGTCTGGCCGTCTGGCCGTGCTCTAACTTCCGTAAATATGCTCGGATTGCCCTGCAATTTTTATATGTTATTGTAGTTATCTGTAGCATGTTCCCTATTTCATCTGAAGTGTGTAGCACTTATTGTTTTTTTACAGGGACACTCAAAAGAATTCCGTTACATGACGGTCTATGGGGAAAAATCATTTGCGATTTATTTTAATGATGTTCCACAATTCCAAACACAGTGTAATTGATATATATCACTAAGGTGCATTACAAGAAGCTTAATATGGAATATGGTGTGCATAGCACTTATAGTTACTTTACAGGGACAGTCAAAAGAAATCCGGTACGTTACGTCTATAGAGAAAAATCGTTTGCGGTTTAATTAAATAATGTTTCCCTATTTTAAACGCATTGAAATTTATATCTATCACTAAGGTGCATTACAAGAGGCTTACTACAGAATATTGTGTGTATAGCAGTCATCGTTCATTTACAGGGACACACAAAAGAATTCTCTACTGCCTGTTAACAATAATTCCTGGAAGTGCGTTTTAAGTTGCTGTACGCAATTTTGAATTTAACTCACTTTTTGTCTATTACTTGGTGTGTATAAATTCTGTAGATGATATACAGGGCAACACAAAAGTTCGCGAACACATTTCCGTTTATTGACAGAAACTCCAGAAGGAGAATTTTAAACTGTGCTACGCGTTTCTTAACTAAACTAAAATTTAGCATCCTATGTAGTATATATACAAATCTATGGATCATATATAGGGCTGAATTAAAGTGTTCGGATATTTTTCCGAATATTGTATATGTTGGATATTCCTGAAATTACGTTTCTTAAATATGTTATGCGTTTTCCAAATAGTTCACTTAGATGTTATCATTCAGCTTATTAAACGGTAATGATTTGTAAAATTATTTTGGAAGCGTTGGAAAGTGTTATATAATCTATGCTTGACGCATAATTTTTCGTTCTTGTTAACATTTCATAATAGTTTAAAACTAATATATATAGTTTTTTGGGGATAAAAACCCTGTAAGAAAAATCCCCCCTATCTCTTTGTAAAATTATGGAGTATTCACAATAACGAACAAGCTGTAATCGGTATAACAGACTCAGTACAGAATTTGGAAAATGCATAGCATATTTGAAAACCCAATTGCAGTAAATACCATTAATAATCGAAAAAATATCCGATTTTGTTTCTGAAGCTCTGCATATTATCAATAGATTTGTATATATACTACATCGCAGTATGCTAAAATTTAATTCGGTTATTAACATGGTTGAAAATTCCCATTCGGGAATTTCCGTCTATAAACCTCAGTGTACTGGAGAACTTTTGTGCAGTCCTGTATATGATTTATAAAATTTATACAAACCAAGCAATATAAAAAAATAGTTACATTTAAAAACGCGTGCAACAACTGAAAAAAAAACGTATTTCTAGCAATTATTGTTCATAGTCAGTACTGTAACCGAAATTTTTGTGTGTCTCTGTAATTGAACGGTGAATACTATGTACTCCATAATCTGTAGTAAACATCTTGTAATGCACCTCAGCGATATATATGAAATTCAATAGGTTTGAAATACAGTAACATCATTAAAATACACCGCAAACGTTTTTTCATAATAGGCTGCAATGTAAAAGAATTCTTTTGAGTGGCTCTGTAAATTACATGCTACCCCATACTTCATTTTCTATACCAATCATACCACAGTAAACCTCAATAACATATATCAATTGCATGGAAATCCGAGTATATTTACGCGCATTAGAGTACTGATAGACAGACAAACTAAATTCATAAACACTTTTCAACTTTGTTGGAAAGTGTTAAAAATGCAACTAGAATTAGCTCGTAATAGATTGCAGTTTAATTTAAATACATTTTATAGAATTTAATTAAGATTTAGTTGCATTACATTACAGGTTAACCAAATTGTATTCTGAACAAACCTAACTGACATTAACTTGTAACACATTGAAATTTAATCTAAATTATATTCTTAAAAATGTAATTAGAATCCATCTATAATCCATTACAGATTAATTGGATTATACAATTAAAAACGTAATCGGAATCCTCTTATAATGCATTACATGTTAATTGGATTATACAATTAAAAACGTAATCGGAATCCCCCTATAATCCATTACATGTTAATTGGATTATACAACTAAAAACGTAATCGGAATCATCTTGTAATCCATTACAGGTTAATTGGATTATACAATTGAAAACTTAATCGGAATTGTCTTGTAATCTAATTACAAATTAATCTAATTACAGATTAATCTAATTATATTTTAAAAGAGAAAATGAGAATTGTCTTGTAATCCATTACACGGTAATCAGATTATGCGATAATCAGATTATATTCAAATTACTTTGTAATGCATTACATGATAATCGATTGCATAGTGAGGAGATTATAATGTATTTTAATCTGTAATTTGATTACTTTGTAATCAGATTCTGCCCAACACTGAATTCAACAATGAATGCACAAATTTTTGCTTATTTAATAAAAAAAAAACATTCATTCAAATCTTTTGCTAAAAATATGAAATAATTCTCTATGAATGAATTCGCTAATCTAGTCATATATGTGTCTGCAAAAGATGTTTAAATTGCTATGTATAGTTTTAGATCCTATGAAACTTATATAACTGAACTATCTTGGCCGATTTCAACATTGAATAGCGCTTAAAATAATTCTTCAATTTAAAAAATGTTTCCTTTAGCATGTTTATCATACTCATACTTTAAGTTTTCATGTTTTTATACGTATCAGTTTAATAGTATAAGCTGAAAAAGTGAAACTAACATAGTCGATTCAAATACGGCAGCAGCAACTGGAGAGATTCTTGCTTTCATAATAAACAGATTAATTTTTTTAAATGGTGGGCTTTAATTTTTTTTCAGCTCTACAGAAAAAAAAAAATCACATGCATAAATTAATGTACTTTTTTCAAAGAGAATTTTCTCTTAATCGTGTAAAAACTTTCATGCTGAATAAATATTGTTATTAAAATATATTTTCAGTTTTTAATCAAGTTTATAACAATTTATAAAAAAAAAATGCCCCTTAAGACTTATTGATTCTACACTGTTAAACATTTCGTTCTAGGTTGAACCAAATTTTGGTATTGTAGTAGCTGCAACCATAAGTTGGTGAACAACTTTACCATGATTTGCTTTTTTACATGAACCCTAAAAGGGTACAATATTAAACGATTAATTGGTAAATTAACGAGCTACAAATTAACTAGAGTTGTCATTTGAAACACCGGCTAATCAAACCAGAACCACTCTTTAAAGGAGAATTGGCACACTGAAAGCCTGAAGCCTGAAAAGCCTCCAAGCCTGAACAGGGCGCCTCTTGATTTGAAACCAGCTTTTAAACAACTAGACAAGCAGGTGTATACTAAAGTAGCATATTGAGGATGTATAGAACCCTAAAAGGGTACAATATTAAACGATTAATTGGTAAATTAACGAGCTACAAATTAACTAGAGTTGTCATTTGAAACACCGGCTAATCAAACCAGAACCACTCTTTAAAGGAGAATTGGCACACTGAAAGCCTGAAGCCTGAAAAGCCTCCAAGCCTGAACAGGGCGCCTCTTGATTTGAAACCAGCTTTTAAACAACTAGACAAGCAGGTGTATACTAAAGTAGCATATTGAGGATGTATAGAACCCTAAAAGGGTACAATATTAAACGATTAATTGGTAAATTAACGAGCTACAAATTAACTAGAGTTGTCATTTGAAACACCGGCTAATCAAACCAGAACCACTCTTTAAAGGAGAATTGGCACACTGAAAGCCTGAAGCCTGAAAAGCCTCCAAGCCTGAACAGGGCGCCTCTTGATTTGAAACCAGCTTTTAAACAACTAGACAAGCAGGTGTATACTAAAGTAGCATATTGAGGATGTATAGAACCCTAAAAGGGTACAATATTAAACGATTAATTGGTAAATTAACGAGCTACAAATTAACTAGAGTTGTCATTTGAAACACCGGCTAATCAAACCAGAACCACTCTTTAAAGGAGAATTGGCACACTGAAAGCCTGAAGCCTGAAAAGCCTCCAAGCCTGAACAGGGCGCCTCTTGATTTGAAACCAGCTTTTAAACAACTAGACAAGCAGGTGTATACTAAAGTAGCATATTGAGGATGTATAGAACCATTTTGTTTGGTTAGCTATTGAATAGCTCCATTTTTTGGTGAAAATTGAAATCATTTTTGAGGTAGAATCATGAGGAGGATATTGTGAAAATTATGAAGGTCGATATTGTTGTTCATCTAATTACTTTATGCGAATTAATGGTTTAACTTTGAACTGAATTTTTTTATAGTGTATCTATCTTTTAAAATATAATAATACTGAAATATATTATGGCTAAAACTTTTCCACAATCCCAAGAAAGAAATTTCTTTTCAGTCGAGAATACATCAATTCGAAACATCGTTTTAAGGTATAGCAGTTTTTATATCTTTCAATTGTTCCTGCATAAAAAGAAACTTTATCATTATTATTATTGTTGTTGTTGTTGTTGTTATTGTTATTTTCTTTAATCACCTAAACTTTCGGACTAATTCATGATATCTCAAGAATAAAGAATCGTCACTTTATTGAATTTATTTTGGAAAATTTTAAATCTTTTTGGGGAGAATATTTATTATTCGCCACTCAGACTTTTTGATAGATAAATAAGTACATCTGATCGTTATACAATTACTGTCTCTTTAAAAAAAATATTGAAACAAATGTGGAATAACATTGGTATTTGGTGGTATTTACAATATCTCTCCAACATTAAAAAATAATAATACATCTGTTACTAGATTATTTATCAAAAGCTCTGATCTAGCAATTTTTTTTATTACTATTAGGAAACAAACAAAAAAAAAAGTTTCTTTCTTATGAAAAATAAGTTTACATAAAAAAAAAGGTGTATTCTCTATTTTTAACAACTCTAGTTATCTTATATAAAAGCACATTGAATTTAACTGGTAAATTTGGAATATATTATGTAGAATTTGCCACTTTTATAATCTCAATTTTTAATAAATATTAAAAGTTTATTAATGTTTTAGTAAGAATATAAATTGGTAAACAAATTGTATAATGTAGTTATTTCGTTTTTAATTTTAAATACCAATTCTCTTTTATATCATTTTAGAGTTATTCGCATATTTTAATTAAAATAAAGCTTCTGTTTTGAATTTTTAAAGCTTTAATCTTATGCTTTATTGTGTTGTTTTCGTAATAACAGAAACGTTTAAAAAACATTTTATGGTATATTTTATTTATTTATCACTATGTTGGTACTGGACTTATCCACCTATATCCTTACTCCCCTCCACACACATACACACACATACCCTTCAATAATATGTTTATGATATCTATTGATGCTTTAGAACAATACAACAAAACTACTTATATACGATATTAAAAAAGCTAGGCAATACCTCAGCTTTCCAAAATTTCAAACATATTTTAAGTAATGTTTTACTGCTTGAATGAGAACAGAACATGCTACAGTAATCATTTATATTATTTTTCATTTAATTCAGATTATGTTATGAATAATAAAAAAAAAAGCAAAACAAATTTGTCTATTTCCATAGTAGCAGATATGCTACTGTACTTTTAGATTTTTTAAAGGATTTTTAATATTTCTTCATGATATAGATAAAATAGATTTTCTTATTAAAAAAAAAAAATTACATAGAGTTCAATATTTATTCCATAAAAAAAGGAGTATATAAGATGAAAGTAGAACTGCTAATTTTTATATTTATTACAGAAAGAAATATATTAACCTCTATTCATCATATATATATATATATATATATATATATATATATGTCTTTAAAATACGAAAAGAAATTCACAATAGGAAAAATATGCTATCGTTAAAAAAAAAGGAGTTTTGTTTTTTGTGTGTGTCATTTTTATTTCATTTGGTCAAAAGTAAATAATAATAATAATAAAGGGATGAGGGGAGGCGGGGGGAGCTTTTCCTCTCGAAAATACTCCAGAGGGGATATATATTTTAATCGAAACATTTTAAGAATGAATTTATTTCTCAAATAATAATAATAGGAATAAAATCGTTCAATTACAAAAAAAAAAAAAAAAAAAAAAAAAAAGTTTATAATTTTTTTTTCTTTTTTTTTTTTTTTTTTTTTCTTTTTTTTCTTTTTTTTGCGTCTGTTAAAACTATTTTATATTTTATATAACTACTTGTATAACCTATTTGAAATATACCTTCCCATAAATCATTATGCAGGGACCTTTGTGTTATAAGAAAAATTATTACGCCTCCGTTTGCTTGCTTATAAATTTTTCCTAGAGTTACACGGAATGTTGAAAAATGAAAAAATTGCCCTTTGGTGAATTGCCCTTTGGTGCCCTTTGGAATATAATAATAATAATAATAATAATTGCCTCTCTCTGTGGAATCCTTGTTTGAATTTAACTCTTTTGTGATGAATTATCTGTGTCTACAAAACTAATCGGAATTCAAATAAGATACAATCAGATTTTATACTAGTTCTTCACGATTTAAAATTTCACTTATAATAGATAATTCAAAGTAATCCGTGTGAATTACTTTCCCCCAAATCTTTCTTTCTTTCTTTCATTTTTTTAATAAATTAAAATATAAATGGATTTTTTTCCGAAAAATATAAATTATCAACCCTTTAAAAAATAATTATCAGAGATTTTAAGAAATGCAGTGGAAAGCCACAAAATCGAGTCAACATAAATATATCGATAATCGAAAAATATGTCAATAATATTACTAAAATTTGACAAGTGAAAACAAAACTTTACTTTTATTAAAAAAAAAAAAAAAAAAAACTGTTTACTTATATAAAGGGATGTTACATTAAACATGAAGAAGATTTAGTTATAATTTTCCTGTATTATGGACTTTTTTCATTCCAACTGATTCTGTTTTATTTGTCTTATTTTTTAATGTTTTACAAATTTTATGTTATATTCTACCTAGTTTTTAGAGTTTTAAAATAAATAAATTTATAAATAAAATTTTAAATTTGAATGCTAAGATTGAAATAAGATTTGGGGGAAAATATGTTTCTGTTTGAAATGACGTTACATAAGGCAAAAGAATTTCACCTATTTAGAATTATTATTACATATATAATATAATAAGCTAAATTTGAATGCATATTCTTATTCTAAGAAGTATTTTTGACCTATTTTTTATTTTAAAAAATTCGATTTTTTTCCTTCATAAATTTATATTGCACCTATTTAAGAAGTTGCGTAGGAAATTTCAGAATCAGGGAATAGTTGAAGTAGTTAATAAATGATCGTTTTATAAATGCTCACAAGAAGTTATATGTCCTTTTAACCATTTTTATAAGGCCTTTATTTGTGTTTACATATAGCTTTTTGTAAGTACAAATGCTAACTTTCAACAATGTCAATATTTGGCCAAAATATATTTGCGTAAAAATAAAGTTTTTCTTCTGTTATATTTTTTATACTTAACATGCAATTTTCTAGAAATCCTATTTTTGCAACTTTGTACAATTTCTAAATACTCAAGCTTTGAGATTTATGTCCGCCTAGTAATACCCGTTACATATTTTAATTTTAATTTAATTTTTAAGAAAAGTAAAGAGAGATTTCTTTCTATAAATATTTTAGATGTTATTTTTACGAATTACATTTCAAAATGGATATTTTTCTGAAATGAATCTTGTAACGAATAGTAAAACTTTTTAGTATATATTTTAAACAAAATACCCTGACGTTTGTTGTATTTAACACAATTTTAAAATATATATATATATTTTTTAGAATGTTAAGGAAAAGGATATAATAGTAGTAGACCGTTTTTAAAATATATAAATTAGATTTAGAATAACACAAAACTCATAATATAAATCATACTTGCACATAAAAAAATAATTTCTTTTATGATTATTACTAAAAAATATATGTTTAAATATTGTATAAAAATTTTTGCTATAAAATAATTCATACAAATTTTGACCTTTGGCAATACCATTTTAATATAAAATAAAAAAAGAGGGTGGTGAGTGTGTGTGTGTGAGGCGGGGGGGGGGGGGGGGGGGAGATGGTGAAAAATCGTAAACGATTACTTTCATAGTTTTTTGTCTCCAAATGCAAAAATGTGAAAAGCCATCTTTTGCTGAAAATAGCTTTATACTAAATCGTTGAAGAAATAGTGTCAAAAATGGTTGAAAAAAAAAGAAAAGAAAAGAAAAGACAGAAATTGAGAAAGAAACAAAAAAAGGGCTGAAAATACAAATTAAGCAATCAGTTGACTTTCGTATGACTTATAAATCAGAAATTGAATTATATTACTTTTATTTTCTGGATATTAGATTCATTTTTTAGATGGACATGCATGCATTTTTCCGGATGAAGTTTTTAATTACATGAAATATTAATTTTAAACAGAAATTCTTTAGAATATCTTTTTAAAGTTTAAGATACTTGATAGCAAACATTTCTTTTACATTTAATTTATTACCAAACAGTTTTCTTTTTTCTTTTTCTTTTTTTTTTTTCTAATCAAGAAATTTGATAACTATATATAATCTTTTCACTTATTTATTATAATTATAATGACAATTTTAAACAATATTTTAAGTAGTATATGTTTAAAATTTATTTTACCAACAGAGGAAATTTAATAATTTGTGGAGAAAAAAAAATACAATAAATCAAAAAGAAAAAAATATATTTTATCATAAGCATTTAGCAGTTTCAAAATAATAGAAGAGTACAAAATGTAGTGTTTTCAATTATTAAAATTGTTGAAAAAATTAGTTAATTATTAAGCATTATTTTATATATAATTATTTGCAACTTGAACTTGGTCATATTTATTATTCACAAGGAGTAATATATATATATATATATATATATATATATATATATATATATATATATATATATATATATATATATATATATAAAAATTAAATTATTTTTATTATATTCTTGAAAACCTAGAAACAAAATACATTTATTTTTTTAAACTGTTTAGTTGTAAGAGTTTTTTTTTTTCATAATAAAAAATTTATATGATTTTTGAACTATTATTTTATAAATTAAAAAATAAACGGCAAACATCTTCTTATTTATAATTTTAATCCAGTGATACATTATTTTTTTCCATAATAATTAACTTAATAAACTTATCTTTATAGATTTATTACACGAGTTACTTTATGTAATAATTGCATTATAATATAATTTTAAAAATCAGCAAAATAAATTGACGAAATTTTAAAAAATTACGGCTATTACGGATGAAATTTGAATATATCTATACATTTAATCACATGTTTGCTCTCAGAGTTGATGCTTTTTGAAAATATTTTGAAGAATTAAGTACTTTTTTAAAATATACTTATTAAATACAAAAATATTTTCTCAGAATATATATTCTTTACATATAACTGATTCTTGTTATATTCTTTATACTATATATAGGAAGAATAATAGTTTATTATGTATAAAATATTGCTTCTTTAATATTTTAAGTATAAAAAGGGTATATATGATTTTAAAATAATAATAATAGTAAATAAATAAATATTATCGTGGTCTAGTGCGCAAAAAATATGCATTACTGTATTATTTTTTCTAGTACATCTTCAACGTATATAAATTTTAATTATTTTTGCAGTTATATGATAATTAATTATTTAGTATTACAGAACTGAATTATTTTTTTTTATCAACAATGTATTTTTGTTAGTAGTAATTTCATAATATTTTAATTTGAATTTTCTACGTGAGCTATTTTTAAAAATAATTTTTGGAAGTATATTTTACATCAGCCTAATTGTTTTAGAAAATTTTAATAAATTACTATTTTTTTATAAGCAGCTTTTCATCTGTTAATTAATTAATTAATTTACTTATTGCCTCACTTTTGGTATATTTTAAAGTACTATGTTTTACAAAATTATTATTCCCCTTTATTTGAAAGGGGAAAAAAGGGAGGTATAAATATGTCAAAATAAAAAGATACATATTATGCTATAACTAAAACTTATAAATCGTTTCTTTTAAAGTTTTATTATAGATAAAAAAAATTATTAAATTTCAATTATTTATTTGATTTTTTGTTAGCTAATTATAAAAAATTACACTGAATTATTTCACATCTTCATCAACAAATGCTATTTGTCTTTTATTTTGCTCGAAACGTAATACAATGCACTCTGTTTCTTGTTCTATTTTGATATTTTGAATATTTTTAAAATCGCAGTAATGCTTTGTTATCTACATTTAATTAAAGAATTTCAGTTTTAGGTTGATTTAAGAGAAAATAGCAGTCCCTTCTGTAAAAAATTATAATCAGTCTAGGATGATAATAATAATTGTATTAATTACTATTTTAGTTTTAATTATTTTAATAATGCTGCCAAACATTTTATATGACTTCATATTTTGTTAATTTCCTAGGATTTAAAAATAATTAAATAAATGTATATTTATATTTAAAAAAAAATTATGTTTATAATCAGTATATAGTGATGATTATAGTGAGAATAAATATATATTAATTAGCATTTTAGTATAATACAATTATAAGAATATTATTACGCAATGTTTACTTTTTTATTTTATTATCTTTTTTCTTCTTCAAGTATTATCTTCGTTAAAAATTGACTTAAAAAATTATTAAAAGCATAGAACCAATCGAAGCTTTTCCTATTGATTTTTCTCTTTCAAAAATCTTCTCTCTTCTTTCATATTATTAAATGGAAATATATATTTTTTGTAGTCAAAATATATAATTTTTCTCCCTAAATAATCTGAAAAAACTATACATAAACATACATCTGAGTTGAAATTTGTATATTATCCATTCTCCATCAACGAGGTCGTAACAGGTGATTGATTTTATACTATTTATACCGAAACTCCCAGAGTCTGAATCGATATTTTTTATTGATTGTTCATAAGAAAATTATTCGAATGAATAACTTTATTTACACATTTTGGAGGTGAAATGGGAAAAGGTACATGTATACTGCAGAAGAGTGTGATTGTTTATCACGGAAATGTGAATATCTCTATAACCCTTCTCCATCACTTGTTTCTACAATATCTTCATGCTTCATTGGATATTCTCCCGGAACTAAATTTTAATCAAACATGTAATGAAACTCACCTTTTATAGTCTGACTTTTTCTATACGTGCCCATATCCTCTAGCAGGGGCACCTGCCCTTAAGAGGGCCCCCTTTCTCTGTCGCCCGTATTCTCCGTGTATATTTTTCAGTTAGGCCTAGAACACAAATCAAATACTATCACACTTTTTTCAGTATCCAGTATATCCTAGAACATTACACCATGGCACTAATTAAAGTTTATACTTATTACCATCAGTGGTATATCCGCGAGTATAAGGATAAGAGTGGGGACACGATTCTGGGTTTTTTCAAAGGAGGGAGGAGATATCTACCTCCATATTGTTCGCTCCTTGTCCACACTCTCCAGTGCGCACGCACTGAATGTAACCCTACGCACTAGATCGGACCGCATCACGCAGAAAGAAAAAAAGCGCGATGAAAACTCACTTGAAAGTGATCCCACGTTCTCCTAATAATCATTTATCTCTATTGGGGAGACGAAGCCAAAAATATCTCCTCGTATAATAGGCGAAAAGCTTATTTCGGAGACAAAAAATATTTCGAGAGAAAGGAATTGTTATACAGTTTCTGTCAATATATAAATACATTTGTTGTTTTGTTTCAAAATGAAATTGTTGCTTTTGGTGCCTTTCTTTAATAAAAGAAAACATAATTTTTGGTCTGTAGATTAAAAATAGATGAATTTTGCTTGAAGTGGTCTGAAATTAAATTTAATTAATTATTAAGAAAAAAAAAAGGATGAGAATAACTAAGATTTTTATTTAACTAAGTAAAATAGGTATATTTTTTCCAAAAATTATATATACACAAAAAAAAAGTAAGAAAAGCACAATCCCTATTTTTAAAATAAACTACTATTTTTTATTTATTCTACACTATTTTTTAGGAGCTATATGCATAATTCAAGCATCGTAAGTGCATTAATTTAGCACGACATTCCATGATTTATGCAAAACATTTCGATATTTTCGTGATTTTTAAAATTTGCACCATGAAATTAATTTAAATTTACGTCAAAAAAGTTTTATTTTAAAACATTGGAAAGATAACAATTAGAAATAACTGCAAGCAATGTCAATGTTCAACAAGTCTAAAAGGACTATTTTTTCAACTATCTTTTTTCGCTTTGGAAAGCATGTCAGTGAACCTGTAAATCTACTTACACTGCTCGCATACATAGCAAACGAGAAAGTCGTCTGACTGGGCGTTAACACAAAAGTGCAGCCAAGATGCTTTCGTAGATATATGTAATGTAGCTTATCTATATTATAAATTCTGTATTATTGTATGTATGCTGTACTATGTTATTTTAAAATACAAGTACTACTTTCGAGAAATTTAAAACTGGCATTACCATTCTTATTTCACATAGAAAAGAAATTGTAAATAAAGAAAAAATATGTTTTTTTTTTTTTTTTTTGCATATAAAATTGTAGCTAAATGCAATGTAATTTTTTTTAAATATTAAATTAATTTGTTTTGTTTTGTTTTGTTTTTTAAATGAATTTTAACTCAGCGAAAAGATGCTATGAGTGAAAACATAAACAGATGAATTGCTGAATTTTGAAAAAAGATTAATATTAAATTTTAATATAAACCTTTTCTATATACTTCTTTTTTTTTTTTTTTCCTATTTCTTTCTCGCTTGCTTGCTTTTTTCTCAACTCGATTTTAAAAAACGGAATTATTTAAATAAATGTATCTTCTTTCAATACATAAAATAGAAATAAATAAAATTTGTTTGTAATGGACAAAAATTGAATCAATTGCTGGAAATAAATTGGCACAAGAAAGCTAGAAAAAAAAAGTAAATTGCTCGTTTTTTTCCATAATTTATAATAATAATAATAATAAATACACACACAAACACAAAAAAAAAAAAAAATTAAATCAAAATACAATTTACAAAAAACAACTTATTTTATATTCATTTTGGAATATTTTGTAGGAGATAAATGAACAGGTCAAGCACCGTAACTGGATAGCAAGCTCATGACTTATGTAAAATATCTCGAGAATTTAACAAATTTCTAAAATTTCCAGGATTAAATTAACTTAAATCAACGACAACAGTATTTTATATTAAAGACAACGGACAGGCATTTATTAAAGATAACGGCAGACAATCTGAATGTTCGGAAAATCTAATGGTACTGTTTTTTCCACTATTTGTTTCGTTGTGGAAGCGTGTCACTGAACCTGTAAATCTATTTACATTGTTAGCAAAAGAGAAAAGTCATCTGACTGGGCGTTAATATAGAAGTGCAGTTTACAAGGAAAGTGTATTTAAAGCGTATACTCATTAGTTATTTAATTATATAATCATCACTTAATTATATAATCATCAGAATATCATTATAGTCATTTATTTTATATTAGCGCAAAAGAATATTTTGAAAAAAAAAAATGCACATGATTCTCCATGTGTACCTAATTTAAGATAAGTGAAATCTAGCTGTGGAATCTCAATAGAAAATTTATAAAATAATATAATAACCTATATTATACATATAAACTGCCGAGTTTATACCGCAAAAGCGATTTGGCGATGAAGAATGGTGCTCATCAAGTGCTCCTGATTGAATTTGCAATGCTTACTGAATTTAAATTTAAATAATGAAATGGTTTACTGCTTTTATGTATAATGATATTAAAATAAGTAAGTGATATTAAAATAAGTATTAAATTAAGTTTCGTAGTCTATAAGATTTGTAACTTCCCTATTTCTATCTGCATATTCTTTAAATATAAAATCCAGACGATATTGTACACGTTGATTCTCAAATGTATAAACATTATTTAAAAAAAAAAACTAAACGATTTAATTATCTAAATCGAAACATAAGGTCCAAAATGTTGAAAAACTTTATACAATAAGTGTTTTCAGCTTGTAGCAAAATAAAATATATGAAAAGTTTTTTTTTCAATGATGAAATTGAATAACTGAAACCATACACACAATGTTCATGTATCATACACTGTTAAAAATTTGCAGCTACCTGTCCAGTCGTTTGACCGTTTTTGTAGAAAACGGTTACATAACCGTAATTTAACTATATTCTGAAAATAAAATGAGCAATAATACGGTCAGAATATAGTTAAATTACGGTTATGCAACCGTTTTCTACAAAAACGGTCAAATGACTGGACAGTTTGCTGCAAATTTTTAACAGTGTATGATACATGAACATTGTGTGTATGGTTTCAGTTATTCAATTTCATCATTGAAAAAAAAAAACTTTTCATATATTTTATTTTGCTGCAAGCTGAAAACACTTATTGTATAAAGTTTTTCAACATTTTGGACCTTATGTTTCGATTTAGATAATTAAATCGTTTAGTTTTTTTTTTTTTTTTAATAATGTTTATACATTTGAGAATCAACGTGTACAATATCGTCTGGATTTTATATTTAAAGAATATGCAGATAGAAATAGGGAAGTTACAAATGTTATAGAATACGAAACTTAATTTACACTACTTTTCCGAAAAATGTATATATTGTTAAACTTATTTAAAATAGTTCAGTGTGAAGAGTAGAAACATTTCTATACATTTTACCCAACTCGTGAGAGGAAAGGTCAATTATCACACACATAAAACATATTTTATGTACCTTCTTTGTTAGATTCTTCCGAAGAAATGTTAGCTGATATAATATGACTTCTGTGATATTTTATGTATGTTATATTATCTCATATTTAAACAAAAGCACACGTTTCGAGAAATTTTTAAAATTCGCATTATCATTATTATTTCACACTAAAAAAAAATTATAAATAAGAAAAAGTTGTTTTTTTCTTTTTTTATAAATTTGTAGATAAATGCAATGGAAATGATTTTTTTAAGTTATTTTATTTTTAATCTTTTAAAATAAGCTTTAACTTAGTGAAAAGGGTTTATGCTTGCACTTCTTTTTATGTTTGCACTACGTGTGCAAACACAAACAAAAAAGTTCTTGAGTAGTGAATTTTGAAAGAGATTCATCTCGAATGTTGACTTTTTTTTTTTTTTTTTTTTTTTTTTTAAATCCAATTTCAAAAAGAGAATTCTATCAATGTTTATCGAGATAGGTTCATATCTTGTTTATTTCAAAGGAAAAGAATGGCTTAAAAGCATTTTTCCATAATTTGTTAGAGGAAAGAAGCCCGTTTCCTGTATTTCTTGGAAGTCTTTTAATTTACAGAAATGAGCCCTTTTTAAAAGTCACTATTAAATTCTCAGAATCATTCTCGTCGTAATTATTTATAATTTAATCTAAATTTATTTTAAACGTTTTAACAGCAATGAACTCATTTTATTGATTTATATATAATAAATAAATAACAACAACAACAACAACAAATAATAAGCTGTAAAATGCAATTTTCAAAATAAACTACTGTTTCATATTTAAGATATACACAATACACAATTTAAATAAGTTTATATTCCCTAATATTCTATGATTTAGTCAAAATATTTCGAGATTTTCATGAATTTCTAAAATTTACATAATTAAATTTACTATAAAGATGTTTCATTTTAAACTATTAGAAATATATTTATTAAAGATAAATGTAGGTATTATCAATGTTAATCAAGTCCAATAGGACTATTTTCTCAACTGTCTTTTATTGCTTTGGAAGCGTGCCTCTTTACCTGTAAATCTACTTACACGGCTCGCATACATAGCGAACGAGAAAGTCATCTGACTGGGCTTTTAACATACGTAGAAGTGAAGCTTGGATGCTTCCGTAGTGTCTTATATGTTATAATGCAACTTCTGTATTATAACAGATACGTTTTACTATGTTATATTAAAATACAAGTATTACTTTTCACAAAATTAAAGCTTGCATTACCATTCTTTTTTCAGCCTGAAAAGAAGTTTTTTTTTTTTTCTTTTCATATATAATTGTAGCTAAGTGCAATTGACTTAATCTTTTTAATACTAATATTTGAAGTTCTTAAATTAAAAGAAAAAAAATAATGCGTTTTAATTTATTGAAAAAATTTTACTTGGGAAAACATAAACAGAAGAGTGATTGAACGTTGAATTTCGAAAAAGATTTATCTAAATTTGTTATCATTTTCTTTTTTCTTTTGCTGTTCCTTTCTTTCTTTATGCCTTTCTTGCTTCCTCCCGTAATTCTATTTTAAAACGAGAATTCTATAGATGCTGATCGAGATAAGTTATCGTGCATATTTGAAAAGGAAAGGATTTTTTAAAAGGATTTTCCCACCGAATTTCGTTAGATAAAAAAAAGTCAATTTATCCTATTTCTTGAGAAAGAATAAATTATCCCCTACCTAAAAGTCACCTTTGAATTCTCAATTGCTCAATTCTCCTTATAATCATTTACAATTTAAATTATACGTTTTCTTCTTCAACACGTTTTATTTCAATTTTAACTGCAAACATTTTAATTTCAAATATAGCATTTTACTGAACTCTCTCACATTAAAAAATATCTCGTTTCTCTCGTGTAATTTAGATTTTATTTTTACTTTAATGGCATAAGCATAATTGTATTATAAAAGTTATATCTGTGTAATTTTTTATATAATTTTTTTTTCTCTAAATTGAAGAATTACTTAACCTTTCCGCATAAATAAAAATTTTACATAATTAATTTCCATTATCTTGCTAAATTTCATTTAAATTAACATTTTTGTAACATGTAAAGCAGGCATGTCACACATGTGGCCCGTGGGCCTCATTTGGCCCTCTGACAACATATTTGTGGCCTGCGAAACCTCTGTCATTTTCCCTATGTTTAATTCAGTTCATGTTTGATGCGGAAAATACGTTTTTCATGAAAAAACTTGCACTAACTGTGGCTGCAGTGTTGCCAAGTTGGAGAATTTTTTTATTCAAAATACCTACCACTATTTTAGAATAGTAATCTTCATTTTATGTAATGACAGGCATTCCGTTATAAAATAAAGAGAAGATTACTATTGAAAAATGGTAGTTATTTTATATTAAAAGAAACCACAATCTGGCAACAATGCAGTGGCATTAGAGATAACAAACATCGAAATTATAGCATATGTATATGGACAGATCAACATATGCAAAGATCAAGGTAATCTTTATAATACTTTTTTAATCTTAATAATACTTTTTTAATTGTTTTTTACATTTATTTATTTTTACTATAAAACTTAAAAAGCTTTTAATTATAATATATCTGAGATAATCAAATAGATTAAGAACTGCAAATTTATTCGTTTTTGATTTTCTGTAGTGGAATAATCTAAATACGTTTTACTAATAGATGCAATATTTTTGCAAAAATCAACTAAATAGGGCCATGGACACCGGCAGAGCGAAATCCGGAGAAAGAACAAGATTTTGAAACATATATGACTGCGGTCCTCATCCTAGGCTTGGTGATTCTTTTTGAAATTGCACATAAACGCTGTTTCTGAAATTGATCACCTACAGTGTTAAAAAAAAAAGACAAATATTTCTTAATTTATAAAAATATAATATAACCACGAACAAAAATATGTAACATCATCTTTCAAGTTACCCATGATTCCGACAAACGTTCTTTATCATTAGAAACTTCAGAAATCAATATATTTTCGTTGTTTAAAGAAATATAGATGAAAACAAAGTTCTTTTTGCTGCCGGTAATTTTCGGAAATGTTTCCGAGTAATTTTTATAGTACATTAATCAGTTTTCTCAATCCAAAATATTCGTCTTTCGGATGCTATCAATTCTCAGGTAATTTTTTTAGCTGCGGAAGAGAATTTATACATGCCTGAGTAACAAAATAATATTAATATTAATGTTAATGTTAATGCTGTTCATTTAGCATGTTTAACTGTTAAATATGTTGATTGAACATGAAAATGGTTACTTGAGAATTGATAGCAGCCGATCCGAAAAACCAATATTTCAGGTTGAGAAACTACTACTTGGAAACGTATCCGAAATTTACGGGCAATAAAAGGAGCTTTTTTTTAATGCCTCTCTCGAAAATCGATTGATTTCTGGTGCTTCTAAAGATAAAAGATCGTTTTATTGGAATCGTGGTAAACTCGGAAGAGATTAAATTGTATTTTTATTCGTGGTTATATTATATTTTCAAAGATTAAGATACATTTGTCCTTTTTTTTTTTTTTTTTTTTTTTTTTTACAGTGTAGTTGAAATATGGCGAAATCTCGATTGTCAAACTCGCAATCACTTACAAAACTTTCTTGAGTTTCTTTAAATGAAGAATATAAATATGAAATACATTGAATTATAAGGACTTTTTGCCAGAATTCGTCGTGCAAGACAATTTTTAAGCACATAGATATAAAAAGTAATACACAGATATAGCAGTTACAAAATATTAATCTTATTATATATTTTTTTTTCTTTCGTACTCTGTCCTCCTTTCCCCCCCTCCCCCCTTAAGATAATTTTTAAACACGTGAACGTAAAAATAAAATAAAACAAGTTGCACGAAGATTCCGAGGACTCTCCTGTCAAAAAATCTTTAGTTTTTTGTTCTCTTAGTAAAATTTAGTCACTCTTAGTCACTTGGGGAGAATAAATTTTACTATATTTTGTAAAATCATCATAGATAAAGAAAATTCAGTTAATTAAATTCCGGAATCCGGTGAAGGCAATGGCCTTCCTCTATCTGATTTGCGGTGTTCATGAATAACGCACGTTTTTTTTTTTTTTTTACTCTTTCCAACATATAGTTCAAAAGTGGTTATGAATTAGGTTTGTCTGTCTGCCGTCTCTCTGTCTCTCCGTGCTCTAACTCTCGTAAATATACTCGGATTGACATGAAATTTGTATGTTATTGAGGTTTACTATAGAATTTTGGTACTGAAAATGAAGCGTGTAACATTTATATTCCATTCACAGGGTCACACAAAATAATTCCGTTACATTAGGCTCAATAGGAAAATTCATTTGCGGTGCACTTTATTGATGTTACGATATTTCAAATATAATGAAATTGATTTGCATTACTGAAGCAAACTACAACATGCTTTATCCAAAGTACAGAATAAGCAGCTCTTATAGTTCGTATACAAGAACGCACAAAAGAATTCCATTACTTTATGATCTATGGGGAAAAATCGGTTGGGTGCATTATAATGATAGTATGATACTTCACACACAATGAAATCACTGAAGTGCACTACAACAGATTTTCTATAGACTATCGTCTATAGAAGTAAATGGAATATTTATTGTTCATTTGCAGAGAAACACAAAAGAATTCGGCTATTTGACAGACTAAGAACAATAATTACTGGAAATGCGTTTTCCGCTGTGGTTATGCCTTTTTAAGCGTATCTAATTTTGAGTGGTACTAGATGGTCTGTATAAATTCGATAGCTATCGTACAGGAATGCATGAAGTAACTCGCACACATTACCAGATATGGACAGAAATTGATGAAAATAGATTTTTTTTTTAATGAGTTGTGTTTTTTTTTAACCATTTGGAAAATGGTTGTTGTTTTCGGTCGAGAATTGACCTCTTGGCGTCGTCACTTTATTTTTTGGTAAATAGTACGTAGTTGGAAAATATAAACATGGAAGTCATGGAAACATGGAAGTCATAAACACTTTCCAACATGTAAGTGTTTATGACATGGGTTTGTCTGGCCGTCTGTTCGTTTATCTGTCCGCCCGTTTATCTGTCCCTCCGTCTCTCAGTCCGTGCTCTAACTCGTGTAAACGTAGTCAGATTTTCACGTAATTGATATATGCTATTGAGGTATTGGCATGTTCGGTATTGACAATGAAGTGTGTAGAATTTACAGTTCGTTTACATGGGCACTCAAAAGAATACCGTTACATTATGGTTTGTGGGGAAAATCGTTTGCAGTGTACTTTTTTAATGATGCTGCACTATTTCAAACATATTGAAATTTATACGCACATCAGTGAGGTACACCAGATGATTAAGCTAAAATTTGGTGTGCATATTAAGCTTTTATCGTTCATTCACTCTTACAGGGACACACAAAAGTCACAATACTGTGATTCCTGGAAGTACGTTTTCAAATATGGTATACATTTTTACATTTAATTTAAATGCTTTTTGCATATTATGTGGTGTGGATAAATTCTATCGATCCTATACAGGGCTGCACAAAAGAATTCGAGTACATTTCCGCTTATTGGCGGAAATTGCTGAAGGTTGATTTTTATAACTGTGCTATGCGTTTCCTAATTGAACTAAATTTTTGCATACTATGTAGTATATATGCAAATCTATAGATCATATATAGGGCTGCACAAAAGAATTCGGACATTTATTCGACTACAGATGGTAATTGCTGAAATTGTTTTTTCAAATATGCTATGTGTTTTTCGAATAAACAATGATAAATTATGCTAAAAATACTAAATAACATACACTGTTATTTAGTATTTTTAGCATAATTTATCTTTGTTTACTCTAGTATTATTATTCATTCATTATTATTCATTTAGTGCTTCCTTCTATCCATTATTATTATCTACTTCAGCATCTTGCAGTATTATTACATGATAGTAATTATTGCTCAGTATCACTTAGTAGTATTTAGTACTGCTCAATAGGATTGGTAAATTGTATTTTCAGAATTTGTATTTTTGGAATTTTTGTATTGTAAGAATTTGTATTTCAGCATTACATAGTATAATTATTGCTCAATATCACAAAGCATAATTTAGTAATTCTCAGTATAATTAGGTAAACAAACCTGCTGGGCGGGGCTAGTTGAGCTTAAGCCGAAAGGTAGGCCTCTCCGTCCGGTTTGACATTGACCTTGCTTATTTAAACATTATTTTTCACCTTGTTAAACGCTGAGGCTTTGTTACAGTATTCTGAATGTGTTGGAAAGTGTTTCATAATCTATGCTTGACGCATGATTTTTATTTCTTGTTAGTATTTTGTGATGAACCCTGCTTCGGTAAAAATAAGATAGGTTTTGTTTATAAAAATTTACGTTTGTTTGAGAAAAGCCACTACATAATAAGCAATTTCATATATCCTTATGAAAAAAGTTTGAGATTCAACCGAATCCATTCAAATTAATAAATTAAAGGTATATTTTGTAATCTTACCTTTACAACATGATTAATTTTAATTGCTACTTTTTGCTTTTTTGAGAAAAAATGCTGGCTTATTATTTAATGATTTCAATAAGTAAAAAATGCACGAAATGACTTGAATTTTGAATTGAAGCTCACAAAATTACAGCATATGGTACCGGTGAACTCCACGTTTAGCAAAATACAGATCTTCCAGTTTTTTTGTAACACAAGTTACCTTTCTGACTACCGGTTTGTTTAAAAAAAAAAAACTCATAAAAGAAAAAAACGATTAGAATTTTCGCCCAGATTTAGGCTGTCGCCTGATTTAGAATCAATGTTTCTTAAACTTGTATTTTAAAATTTCTTCAGTTGTTTGTCTTACAAGATAATTTCTTCAGAGGAAACAATTTGATATCAAATGGTAAGCAATCTTGCTTAGTGTTTCAAACAATAATATTAATTAATTAATTAATTAATTAGGTAAAACATAAGGTAGTATGAAATTAGGTTATGTGCTTTCTATTTGATTTCTCTTTCTTTCTTTCTTTTAATCATGTATTTATTTATTCATTTACATTTTTAATTTGATAATTTGTATTTTAGACGAAGTAAAATTCGTTTGGTATTAATGAATAGTCTTTTATTTTTCGTTTTATGTATTTATTTATTTTTACGATGCAACTTAAATGCTGCTGATGATAATATACTTAAGATAATAAAAAATATATTAAAAGCTAAAACTTATTGTTTAATTATTTATTGTAATAGAATTAATCTAAATAATTATTAATAATGATGCAATATATATATATATATATATATATAACCATTAATGAAACATTACTGAAACTTCAAATTATGATTTAGGAAGTAATAATTTATTGACAACGAAATTGTTTTAACGAAATTTAGCACTATGAATAAGATATTAAATACTTATTTAAAAGAAGTAGAAATTAAATTAAAAAACGAATGAAATAAATAGAATGAATGAAATTTGTGGAATTTATACAGAATTATAAGTCCCAAATGCATAAATTCCACAAATAAAATGAGTGGTTTCATCTTCATATTAGCATTAAAATTGCTAAAGAATATGAATTTGGAACGACCACTCAGACACATAACCAGCTAGTGAAAAAAAATATTTAAAGATCATAAAACAAATATAATACTAATACAATACCAAAAAGGAGAGAAACCTTACCTATAATTATAAGAGAAAAACTTGATAATAGATCCCCAAATACCAAAAACAACGCGATGAAGAAGGATTCCTGCTCACAACACTGACCAGATACATGAAGACAACAATAAAGGCAATGAATTGCAAAACAAAATTTCTAAATGTTGCCAAAAACATTTTTAGAAGATTACAAACCCTATTGCCAAAACAATTTAGAAAATGAATTACTTGGATATATGGAATATTTTAAAGCATCACAAACCATGGTGCTTCCATCTATGATTTAGAAAATGAATTACATGGATATATGGAATATTTTAAAGCAAACAAACCATGGTGCTGCCATCTAATGATCTGAATATGTAGTGAATATACAATGGAAAAATCAATATTTAAAAATGAAACCATTCTATCTAAAGTAATAATAATTAGTTAATAAATATAAATGAAATTAAAAATAAAATAATTAATATTTAGTTAATATATATGAAATTAAAAATAAAATGAATAATATATCCAATTACATTAAAGTAAAAATGGATGTAGTAATTATTAATTCTATGTTAAAATATAGGATGTAATGTGTTAAAATTAAGAGTTAATGATTAATACTACAAATAAATACATGTACCAAGAAATGACATAGCCACTATTAAATATCTTTGCCATAAAAGCAACAACATAAAAATTAAATTAAAATCAAATTAAAATACTAAATATGTGAATTAAGATGCTATGGATTTAAAATTAATATTAATTAAATATAAATTAATAGTTACAAATTATGTTTTTGCATACAAAGTTAAAAATTAAATACACATGATACAAGTGGTTAGGGATGAACATTAATTTAAATTAATACATATTATTAGCGTTTAAGAAAGTATTACATTATATTAGAATATGAAATTGTCCACCTTGGGTAAATTAAAATACTAAATGTGAATTATTAACGTATTTTTTTAGAGTGGGGTCATTGCATTTACACGGAAAAGTACTTGCATCAGATGTATTTTTTGAAAATGCATTATAGTTAAAAATCTTTCGTCCAACTGTATTAGGATATTTAAATGTTTTTGAAATTTGAAGATTATTAATAGGAAAATAACAGTTTTTATCATTAATTATAGAATTAATATTAATTTTATTAAAGATTTGATTTGAAAAAGTGATTATCATTTGAGTATTAGTGTTTTGAATTTTTTGTTTTTTATGTAAATTAATGTTGAAAAGATTAGCTCTTGTCATAATAAGATCATAAAAAATATCAGAGAAATGATTCGAGTAAGATTTACTAAGAAACACATTTAAATATTGCACTATCTGTTTCTTTTTAATAGCAAATATGTATTTTCGAATTAATAACCAGTTGTAATTCTTATTATAGTTATGTTGAAGAGAATTTATTTGTTTAACAATATATTTTTTGGAAATAACAACTGTAGCAGTACACTTTCCTCGTTTGTTACGTGTAGTTATATATATATATATATATATATATATATATATATATATATATATATATATATATATATATATATATATATATATATATATATATATATATATATATATATAATTATAATATCTATGAATTTCAAAAACATATCAAGTTCTAATATTCTACTAAAATCTACTAAGAGATAATTAATGATATTGTGTAATCAGAATACCACATAGCTAATAATTAACTTGTGCAATCATAAAATTACCATAGCATGTGCTTCAATGGTAATTAGCCAAATTTACTGATACCTGAAGAACACAATTGAATCCATTTGGACACTACACTGTTAACTAGTATTTTAAAAACACAAATTGCACAAATTGTGCTTATTAGTTGCTAAAATCAGTGTAAAAATTGTTTTAAACTCATAAAAGAGCTAAAATCCTACATGTTTCGGCTTTAAACTTAAAGCCATCATCGGGGAAGAGGAACAACACAAACGACTACTGATCTTTTAATTTTCGACACGAGAAAATTTGAAATCAACAGTATGGAAAAATTTAAATAAAATAAGCGGGCGCTCTCTGTTGCCAAAGAGCGAAAAACAATGAATTAACCAGGGGTTAAAAATGTATCCCATAAACTAGATATGTTGAAAGAAAAGTTATCATTACAAATACAATCTTTTCTAATTTTGATTTCCAATGATTCCCTAATTTGAATTAAATTGAATAATTAATTTGAATTTGCCATTAGGGAATCATTGGAAATCAAAATTAGAAAAGATTGTATTTGTAATGATAACTTTTCTTTCAACATATCTAGTTTATGGGATACATTTTTAACCCCTGGTTAATTCATTGTTTTTCGCTCTTTGGCAACAGAGAGCGCCCGCTTATTTTATTTAAATTTTTCCATACTGCTGATTTCAAATTTTCTCGTGTCGAAAATTAAAAGATCAGTAGTCGTTTGTGTTGTTCCTCTTCCCCGATGATGGCTTTAAGTTTAAAGCCGAAACATGTAGGATTTTAGCTCTTTTATGAGTTTAAAACAATTTTTACACTGATTTTAGCAACTAATAAGCACAATTTGTGCAATTTGTGTTTTTAAAATACCTGAAGAACATTTAAAAAGAAAGAGAGAGAAAGGGAAAAAAAATTATAAATTGGAGTTGCTATTATGTAAACACAAATGGATTAATAAATTAATTATGAACATTATTCAGTGGAAAAACTGGACCACAAGAGAACCAATCAAGAATTGGATATGAATAAACATATGTGGATGTACTCGTCAGCTTGGCTGCACCCACATGTGTTTTAAAAATAATTCAGTATTTCATAATTCTACTGGCATGATGCTAAGTACAGTAGAATCAGCCAAGTATACTGAATTATTACCAGACAACAATTGGAAAAATTTAAAATTGGAAATATGTAAAATGTAAATAAAAAACCATTAAGAAATATATAATATATCACTTACAACGATTATCCTAAAATCTTTATAAATCACCACACTATATAACCACCAGATATCATTTTTGAAATAATATTGGAATTTTGAACCCTTAAATTGTAGAAAAAATGTTTTACTCACAAGAATGATACAGTATCCTCAAAATATAGCAACTTCTTCATAATGATCAATTCCACATGGCACGTATCAAACATGTTGACATTCGAGTCGAGTTGAGAGAAATGATTTGAAAGACAAGTTGAGAGTTCATTTTTTTAAAAACACAACTCGATCAATGACACCCCAACACAATATAATTCAAAAACACACAAAACTATTCTGTTGATAATACTCTTATAACAAAATTATATCCGTGAATATATAATTACTCCATCTAATTTTAATTCCTGAAAGTAAAATCAATATACAAGCAATAGCTCCCTCTATAGTTAAATTCAAAATAATTATATAGCTAAAATCTATAAATGTATTTAAATATCGTGCACTATTCTACGATCGAAGATATATATACTTTTTCGTGAAAATTCCCATATAAATTCCCAGTTTTGCTAAGATGCCTGTAAAACTTGTTTTACTGCTCGCATATATAGTAAGCGGAAAACGTCGTCTAATGTGTCCCAATGTTTCTCTCAATTATCTTTTAAAATTACATCAATAATAACTGAAGTTGCTATTGATTTGTTGCAATTGTTTGTCAGTGAGTAATCATTTCGGAAGAAATTATTTGACTATAAATAGAACATATTCTCCCTTTATACGTATTTGAAATACAAATGAATATATATATATAAGATTACGTTTTACGTATAATATAGGATAAATGACAAATGACATATTCATGTTTTGTTTACGATTTCTTTCCTCCTAGTAGCTGATATTCCCAATCACTAGATAAAACTAGTCGTTGGGGGGGGGGGGGGCACCGTAATACTTACCCATCATGGATATGCATAATATAAAATATGAAACTAAAACATGTGTAAACTATTTATAAAATTCATTGCAATTCGAATAAAATCGTGGCTTGATGACGGCATAAACTTTAAATGCTCTATAACTCCAAAATTGATAATCATATTAACTAACGGTTTACTGCGTCGGATTAAGCGTCTCATTTCCAATTAAAATATATCTTTGAATTGAAGTTTGAATGAAATACAGGGTCATGAAAAATCGAAGAGTGTGGGAAACAGGATTACAAATATCTCGGCAACTAATTATCCGATCGGCTTCATTCTTGGTGCAAAATGTATATATGTTTTGTGTTTTTAATATTCCTTCCTTAAAATAAACAATTTCGAAAATTTTATCAGAACTAATATTTCGAGAGTCCGAAAAAAATAGTTCCGGATAATCGAGGTTACCGAAATTCAATAAGCTTGTTCCTATTATTACATACTAAGTGCGTACCAAATTTCAAGTCTCTATCTCAATTTATTCGGGAGATAGAGCGTTTACAGACACACACACACACACAGACAGGCGGACGGCAAAAATGTTTTTTTTTCTAAAAATATGTTTTTCGGAATCTCCAGTGTCTGAAACGTGTCAATCCGTCAAAAAAAAAAAATTTCGATTTTCAAAACGATTACAAGAATTACCCTATACTACGTATGATGGGTAAGTAAAAAGCGTTAGATTTATGATAAAAGTCTCCCGATCATTATTTATTTTATTTATTAATTATTTTAAATAATTTTGAAATAACTATTATTTTAGTTTGTTATAAAACAGGAGTTCTTTTAATTAAGGAACAACAAAGGAAATGACTATTATGGAAGATTCTCCAATTTAAATATATATTTAAGATGTTTAGTTAAATTAGGAATTTTTTTTAATATAAACTAATTAACGAGCAATAAATTAAAAATTTGAGTGAAATATGAGATGACTCTTAAGATATGTCATACTTTTCATGTAATTATACCATAATGGGTTCTTATTTAATTTAATTTTCATAGATACATTTTGCATACCACTCTATAGAGCTAAAAATAGTACAGGGACAATATCCAGAGAACAAAAAGACCGACTCCCCAGTTGTAGCAAAAGGACGAAGAAAAAAAGCTAGAAAAATCACAAAGCGATTGTCAACAGAAAACACTAAAAATTTGCCTCATTTGCAGATTTCATTGACGTGCCTGCGGAAGAATAAAATATATATTTTTTTAATTAAAAATTATTTATTAATCTTAGCTTGTCGCGTAAAAAGTCATAAGGCATCTTATGTAATGAAATCGCATGTGAAAAACTATAGAAGAGATATTATAAAAATCAATGGAAAAGATACTGCAAGAATTAAAGTTAAAAAAATTAAAAATTAAAAATGGAATACTATGAATATCTTATGGATTATTCAGAGCAGAATCATAAGAATAATTCATAGTAAATATATGTTATTTCCTCAAATATTATCAGCATTAAGCCTAAAAATGACACTATTATATATATACAACGAAACTTTAAAAAAATTTATTGTCAAGTACAATATTGTTAAGTACAGTCCTGGGGGGAAAAAAAGTAATCACCCCCTACTAACTCTGCTGCAAATAATCATATAAAAATATAATTGGTACCAATCGATTAGTAATGACGTCTACTAGTTAATGCTACCTTTAATTTTTGCCTATGGGGTCATCTACAGATATAAATTGCAAGAAACTTAAAAATTTTAACACAAATGCCTAACTTTGACATTAATTTTTTTTTTTTTGTTACATCATATTTGGATTCTTTGATAAATTTTACCTTCAGATACCAAATGGGAAGTCATTCGGTCAAGTAGTTTATGAATTATACAAGTTTAAAATTGGGAACTCCTAAAGTTGAATACATTATTAATCGTTGCAAAACAGATTTCAATGCGTGTAGTTTTAAGCATAACTCAAAAACTACTTTGTGGAATGATCTGTAATTTTGGATTAGCATGATTGAAGCTTTGAGAAATCGATTTTTGTTTAAAAATGTACAAGTGCTTTTGTGTGTGTGTGTGTTAGCGGGCGGGGGGGGGGGGTGAATAGTTTGAAAAAATAGACATTTTCTTGCGGTAAATTTAATTCTTTACATAGAATAAATATGCCTAAATGTATCTTTAAAATATGTTTGTGTCCCATAAACCAGTTCACATATAAAATTAATTATAAAAATCTAATATATTGTCGAATCGGAGTTCGTTTTTCCCTAGACTGGTAAATGAGTACACTGCAAAAAAAAAAAAAAAAAAAAAAAAAAAAAAAAAAAAAAAAAAATTGTTGATTTTACAGTATAATACTGGCATCTCAGCTGCCAATATTATACCGTAAAATTAACAGTAATAAACAGTAAAATAAGCAGTAATACGCAGCCGCGCATGCGCGGCAGCGTTTTTTTTTAATTTACAAAAATAAAGATGAATTTTTTTTTCTGATAAGTGTCGTTATTTATGTCCAAGTTATTAAAATACATAAAAATATTGAGATCATGCAGCTAGTATTTATTCGGACTGGAGTGTATAGTTAGTTACCTACAGTCCAAAAAAATATTTCTATTATTTTCAGGAACATTTAAAAGAATAACCAATCAAAAATCTCACGTTTCCAAAATTAACATAATTGGAATTTATGGGCAATAAAGAATAAACAGTTCTTTTTATTTCAGAAATGTTTTTGGAAACGTATATTTTTTAAAAGCTTCTTATTGTTCTTTTTTCCCCCATCTAGTTTCTGAAGAAATTTAAAAGAGGTCCAAAATCATGGATAATTAGGAAGGTACGCTGAATTTTCGTAAACATTTCTGTTGCATCAAGAAATATTTAGGCTATTTTATTTATTTATTTATTTATTTATTATTATCATTATTATTATCCATCAGTATACAATTACTATGGTTATTTATATTCCTAATCCAATCCAGTTTATTTACATTCTTAATCCAATACATCTTTGCCATGTATGATTACATATAGACACAAGAATTTTTTTTTTCTGACACTGATCTCCCAAAAACGTAATTACACCACTAAGTTGCATTTGTTGGAAGATTAATAAAGGTTTACGAAACATTTACACATCTTCTGGAATAACCGTTTAAATATTCTGACTTTAAAATTGAAATATTTTTTTTCCGCAAATTTTTCAGTTTTCTTAACAAAATAGAGGTTTTTTTTTTTTTTTTTTTTTTTTTTTTTTTTTTTTTTTTTTTTTACAACATCTTTGGTAAGATTAGTTTAAAGTGGTAAAAGCTTTTTGCAAATATTTGAAAATGTCATAGAAATCTTTCTCCCAAATCTTTCTTTAAAATTTTCGAGGTATAAAGTTTCCTTCACGAAAGAAATTTCCCATTAGAATTTGTATATTAAGATTTGACAAAAATTTCAATAGAAATCAGAATTTGCATGAATGTGTTGTGAGATTTTTTGTCATAATTTAATTTTTAAATTAAAATAATCATATCAAAATTAATGTAATATAATTTTTAAATAGTTGTGTGAAATGAGGCAGTGGGAAAAAAGATATAATAATTTATGTAAGTATTAACACTTTTGTGAACATGGATCATTCTCTTAGAAACGTAATAAATGATGTCATGAAATATTTATTTAAAAACTAATTGAAATTGGAAATATGTAATAATGGAAATATATTTATGTAAAACCATACAATACATGCAATTATTCAAATAATCTAATGCATTAATCTTTCATACAAAAATAATGTCTACACAAAGTACAGTATGACAAATCAAGTCCGCGGACTGTCACTGCAGTAGTTTGTACAATTATTTGAGTCTACAAGGTTGATTTAAAATTTCCCTAATGATAATTAATTTATTTTTAATTCAATGCTTTTTAAAAGCAATCTCAAATGAAATTTCAAAAGTAATATAGAAAATCCTCTAAACAACAGACATCTCGGTAGTGCGGATTTTGTCCGCTATTCAGAGGTAAAAACATACGAATAACATATGAGTTGGGGATTGAAAGAATTTTCGCTAAATAGAAGTGTCCGCTATTCGAGAGTGTCTGTTATGGATGTTTTACTGTATTAAATATTTGAAGTTTTATTTAATAAATAACTGATGTCACAATAAACTGAGTCATACGGACAGAAAATTAATAGCTTCTAACAAGGAGGGGACCAAGCTTGGTAATAACAGATTTTGACTATTTTTATATATGTTGTAGGGTAGAAGCCCCTTAGCCTCAGGTTCAACGGATTTTATACAACGCTCCTTAGTTTTCGAGAAATAGGGGGTCTAATACTATAAAACAACTTAAATACTTACTTTGTAACGAGATTACTGCATTAGTCGTAGCTCGGTTGTTATGGCGTCTGCTCGTTGATCCGCGGGCCCGGGACGAGCTACGTTTGTTTTTCTCATTTTTTGTTTTATAAATATACTTGTAATTATAATGAACCTGAGACTAAGGGGCTTCTACCCTACAACGTAAATAAAAATAATCAAAATCTGTCATTACCAAGCTTGGTCCTCTCCTTGTAAAAAGCTACACTATATTGCCAAAGGTGACCGGTCACTTGCGATTTTAGACGTTTTGTTAACTATCTAGAAAAATACATGGGGAATTAACCGGAAACTGCAGGTGTGTAAACAGTATAGTATAGGTTATATATTTCCGCGAAGATTTTTTCCCGAAACCCCATAAGGGACTGTCAACAAATTGAAAAAGAACGAATATCTTTTGGATTACCCTGTAAAAACTAATGTAGCAAAAGCGTTCAAACTCGAGATTACTAATAAGTGGCTTATTGTAATATACTGTGTTCATTTTTATGAGAATAGTATGTATACTCGAAGAGAAATTAAGGTTTTTATAAAAACAGTCCCAAATTTTACCAAGTTTTTTGCTTATAATTTGCAGAGTTCTTAATAAAAAAAAAAGTTTTTTTGAGAAACTATGTCAAACAACATTATACATAATACTCTGAAATCGGAATTAAAAAATAATAAAAATTGGATAAAAGATGGACAGGTTTGCTAAAAACTGTTTCACTGCGCATGCGCGAATGCAATCAAAATATAATATGCATAATGTATTAGCTAAGTATATAGAGCAACTTTTGTGAAAGTCTCAAAATCGTAGTTTGAAAATTCTGAAAATTATCGTCGATAGAATAAGCTCAAAATCCGTTGTTCCCAAAGAGAAGCAAAAAAATGAGGGGTTGTATCAAATATCTGTTGATTAGTGCCAAAATAGCGTACACAATATTGCACGTACGTTGCGGAGTTACATATTTGGATGCAACCCCTCATCTTTTTGCTTCTTTTTGGGAACAACGGATTTCGAGCTTCTTCTATCGACGATAATTTTCAGAATTTTCAAACTATGATTTTGAGACTTTCACAAAAGTTGCTCTATATACTTAGCTGATACATTATGCACATTATATTTTGATTGCATTCGCGCATGCGCAGTGAGACATTTTTTAGTAAACCTGCTCATTTTTCATCCAATTTTTATTATTTTTTAATTCCGATTGCAGAGCATTATGTACAATATTGTTTGACATATTTTCTCAAAATAACTTCTTTTTATATTAAGAACTCTGCAAATTATAAGCAAAAAACTTGGCGAAATTTGGGACTGTTTTTATAAAAACCTTAATTTCTCTTCGAGTATACATACTATCCTCATAAAAATGAACACAGCGTAATACAATAAGCCACTTATTAATAATCTCGAGTTTGAACGCTTTTCCTACATTAGTTTTTACAGGGTAATCCAAAAGATATTCGTTCTTTTTCAATTTGTTGACAGTCCCCTATGGGATTTTTGAAAAAAACTCTTTGCGGAAATATATAACCTATACTATACTGTTTACACACCTGCAGTTTCAGGTTAATTCCTCATGTATTTTTCTAGATAGTTAACAAAACGTCTAAAATTGCAAGTGACCGGTCACCTTTGGCAATATAGTGTAGACAGAAGGCAGCAGTTGAAACCTTCAATGCGGAAAAGAAGTCTGTTAGTAATTTTGTATATAGCAACCTACAATCCTAAACTGTGTGAAATATTTACTTAAAAAAAAATAATAATAACTGTGATAAACTCCTGGAAGTAAAGATCACAGTATGAGTTCCGTGACCAAGATAGAGTCAAGTAAGAATTATAAAATAATAGGATTAAATATAGAATAACATGTAATATTAATTGCACAAAACTTCATTCAGTTCCTTCTAATATTTAGTTATCTATTATATTAAAATCTGACCGTCTGATAGTATTTCAGAAAAGCTCCTTCTAGAATATGGAAAGCAGCGCAATGATATTAACAGTATGTTATCCGCAAGGATCCGAGGATGTGATACAAGCTTGAGAATTTTTAATTGGTTGCCGAGATATAAATTTTTTTGTAAATTGAACGTTCTTTAAAGATAGAAAATAGACTTTTCCATTTTTGTAAGAAAAAAAAGGAAAGACATACGGAAATAATGAGAGGTCTGCTTTCCGAACTGATGAACTTTGTTTGAACTTTGATGAACTTTGAAGAAATCTTTGTTTTTGTTTTGTTTGCATACGAATTTATTTAATGATTTTTACTTTACATTCTCTTTTTACAATGTAATATAAAGAACATTCATATAACTTACTTCCACATTTATTAAAAATTATTACCAAACAGCTGAAAGATTTCTATATTTTTTCATTCTATTTTTATATTATTATTTTATATATTTATTATTATCTATCTATCTATATATATATATATATATATATTTTTTTTTTTTCCTACGTGGCGCGGAAATAAGACAGAATTTCTAGCTTATCGTTTGACAACAACCGTAGTTTCCAGAGCTCAGACCAATGAACAGACTATATTGCGTAGATCAGCTCTGCTTCCAATACGGCTGCCAGTGGCGAGCAGTGAAACTCAAACTAGTAATTATTAAAAATAAAATAGCATGTACGTAATCCAAAGCGTTTGAGATGATTCCTCATTTTAATTATGAGTAATATCGTTAATTTCAAATGAATTCTCAACTCTTATTTAGAATTTATTTACGAATTTCACTCGCACAAAAATCGGAGATAGTAAGAATATCAACTGTCTAGATTGCACCTGCTGCCATCTGCTACTGCCTTGATGAAGTAAAAAATAATTTCTTTTGCAAAAATCTGTAATCAATTAGAACAGTAAAATGTCGAACGAAATTTAAACAATGATTGATGATATATATAAACTATTTCCCTAGCACGTAGTGTTTTTTAAATGAATTTAAGCCGTGCTGTACAATGTTATAGGTGCAATGAGTTTTAAACTAATTGTGTTTCCAAGATCGTTTTTACATAGTATTTAAATGATTTATGTACATTGGTAGCACCAACATAAATGCATTTTTAATTGTGTTTTCAACAAAGTTTTCAATTACTTTTTTTTACATTAAAAAAAATTGTCAATTTCATATGTTAAAATGATTTATGGTAGTACTCATTCCGGCTAGAATTGCTGCAAAAACGAAAAGGGGAGAGTGAGAGAAGCGAACTGGGAACGCGTAGCGGTCTTAATGTGAATTGCTTCGCAATTCTCAGGGGTTGGCGAGCGTTAGCGAGTAGGGGGCTGAGCCTCCCAGTAGTCATATATTTCATTTAATAATAATAAAAAATGATCCGTATGAAATAATATTTTCCGAATTTATTCATTAATGCAGATGAATGGAATGTGTTATAACATGGAGTCTTATGCATGCCGTCTGATCATGATCATACACACTATGCTGAGATTAAAAGTTTGTGTCCAAGCCAAAGCAAACGCACAGTACAGACTCAAGTTATTGTCCCAAATCCTCGCGACGAATCAAAAGTTATGGCCTGTATATATCGCCAACTTTCTTATAAAGTCATTATACTATAATTGCATAAAAAAAATCACGTAACTTGGAAAATATAATTTTCGTAATTTTCAGTTAATCTACCCTATTATATAAAATCATACTGAAATGACTTTATGAAACGACTATAAAAAGATGTTATAAAACGATTTTATGAAACGACTGATTAAACGAATAAAACGATTGATTAAACGAATATATGTTAATTGCGGGATTTGTAGAACTCTGGCGGTAATGTAATTTTAGTATGCTGTTACAGTCACTTACAGAATGTTTCTCCTAGAAGAGGGTGTATATAGCATTTATAATTATTTTATAGGGCCGCACAAAAGAGTCCGAATATATGAAACGAATATGTATCAAATGCTTCATTTTTGGAATGCTGACGGTAATGAAATTTTAGTAAGTTGTTATGGTCACTTGCAATATTTATTTATTTATTTATTTATTAATCGAAAAAGGTGTATATAGCATTTATAGTTATTTGACAGGGTCGCACAAAAGAATACAAATTAATGTCGAATGCTGATTTGTAGAATGTGGACAATGATGTAATTTCAGTATGTTGTTTACACAAAAGAATATGAATATATGAAACGGATATATGTTAAATGCAGGATTTATAGAATGCTGGCGGTAATGAAATTTTAGAATGTTGTTACAGCCAACTACGGTATATGTTTTATATACTAATTAATTTTTCAGCAGAGCTGAAATTACTAAAATACAAAGGATGTGAATTATCACATTACTTAACAGCGAACAACCAACAGAGTGAAAAAATGTCCAGATCCCTTGGTACAGCGCACCAAGTGCTTTACCAATTAAGCCACCCGGACGACATCCGGTCTAGCATTCTCTCACTCTTATATGGCTAGGCTACAACCTTGCAGCACAAGATGGAACGTCAATCATGAGCACAATTCCATTGGCATACATGAGACAAATCAAACCCAGTATCGGTAAATATTTTATATACTAATTAATTTTTCAGCAGAGCTGAAATTACGCTGTAAATTACTGAAATACAAAGGATGTGAATTATCATATTACTTAACAGCGAACAACCAACAGTGTGAAATAAATGTCCAGACCGGGGCTCGATCCCGGATCCCTTGGTATAGTGCACCAAGTGCTTTACCAATTAAGTCATCCGGACCACATAAGGCAGGCTTATGTCATCCGGATGGCTTAATTGGTGAAATATGATAAATATATTTTTAATGTAGAATAAAATAAGATTTCACTTTTCTCCAAATATTGAACGATCTCATACAATTCAAATTCAACACATCAGATTGTTACGCCAGCTAATGTTATAAATTAAAAAAGTCAGACATGTAAACTTCATTTCCGTGGACATATGGTTACGAACATAATATTTAGATAATGAAAAAATTGAAATTTTAATAAAATATTTTCACGATCTGGAAAAATACTGACATGATGAATTCAAAACAAAATAAAATATTTGTTATATCCTTAATTTGCATTTTGCTTTCATAAAGTTTAGTACTGAAAATGTATTTTCTAGAAATGTATTTCCCACATATGATAAGCAACATGTAAAAATCAAGACGCGATATGTAAAACATAAAAGAAAAAGAAAGCTTACATTTTTTTAAAGTTTTCATAAATGATCTTTCAACAGTACAAAATATGAAAGAATGAGTGAGAAAAGCAGCAGCAGCATTAAACATTTGCATCTCAGACCAAGAATGGCCATTCTGACTGCTATAATAACCTTACCGGATCTCATTTATTAACTTATGTTATTAACTGATACCGGATGTCATTTTTCCTTTATCAAATCAGAACATTTACTCCTAGTAATTATGTAAAATTATTTCTCATTTTGAAAACATACAGTATTTTCTCACGCATGTTAAATGATATGCTTTTGTTGGGGGCTTTCTATAATATTACAGCAAATTTTATTAATGAATAAATCTGCGGTTTAAAGACGTTTTTAATGCATAAGCAGAAATATTGCTTTCATGAACATGAAATTAATAGTAAATAATAAATTCCTTGCAGAGCGGATCCGAGATGAATTTCCATTTCCATACCCCCAAATAGGTTAATAATAAAAATTTTATTACTTTCAAATAACTTCTGTTATCATTATGCCAAATTCAAATGAGTTCACTTGTCTTATATCTTTGACAATTTTATAAAATTGTCAATGATATAAGACAAGTGAACTGTTGAACATTTTATACACTTTCTTTAAATTTAAAGGATAATTTTTCTTAGTCAAAATCCTTTGGTCCTTCAGAAATTTAATAATGAAGGGCTAATAAAAAAAAATCATATATTCGCAAACAACTTTTCTGAAAGTCACTTTTAAAAATTTTAGTTGAATGTCGAATCATTTTAATGAATCAGAAGAACAAAAATATCATTCTTCTTAGCTCCCAAAAGGTTTTTTTCTTCGTGGTTCAACATTGAAAATGGCTTCAACTTTCATAC
Source organism: Maratus michaelseni (assembly GCA_963931845.1). Classification (NCBI taxonomy): domain Eukaryota; kingdom Metazoa; phylum Arthropoda; class Arachnida; order Araneae; family Salticidae; genus Maratus; species Maratus michaelseni. Next base: position 156,923,770 of record OZ007594.1, on the reverse strand, counting down.
AAAAAAAAAGAAGAAGAAGAAGAAGAAGAAAAATAAAAGTAAAAATAGTTTAAAAAAAACCACTCTTTTAAGCATTTAGTGTTTATCTTGAAAATCACGCCTGATTTCATGACTGCAATTAATGTTTTTTTTTTCAAAAATTTCCATTACAATACGTTAATTAGGCGTGGACACTGAACTCGATTATAAAAAATTGACCTTTTTTTAAGGTTGGTAGAAATCGCGAGGTAGTGAATTTAGTTTTTAAATTATAATTTTTCTTCTTTAAATGGCAACCGGAAAGAAAAAAAAATGAAATATCATTTAAACAATCTATTCAGGATTTCTAAATTGATTTCTCAACGTATAATCAAAAGTAGTGTTCATGGTCATATGCGATTTGGCAAGGAAGGTCCTCTCTGTTACTCGGTTTCTATTTTTCTAACTGGTCTATGATATATAAATTTTCTGGATTTAATTAGCAAATATTTTTGGAATTCACTGTACTTTTAACTTTCCGCATGTTATAACTTACTCACAGTATATACAACAAAACCCCAACAGTTTACAGATGTCCATCTTAGAACCTATATGTATATTATTTCGCAGTTGCATCAAAATTGAAGGGATTGGAGCAGGGACCGTAAGAAATTTTAGGCTACTTGACATGGAATGACCCTAATTCAAGGGTCAATAAGAGAAGACAGAGATAACAAACAGTGTGCGCTTTTGATTTGTGTTTTTACTACCCGAACATGCCCTTTCTTTTTTTTTTTTTTTTTTTTTTTTTTTTTTTTTTTGTGTGTGTGTGTAAAATTACAAAGTCTTCACTATTTTTACGCATCTAAATTTACAGTCTTAGATATTTCTATAGATATAAATTTACACATTACTTTCTCTGTTGTTTGACAGAATCTCGGTTTTTAATTCTTTGAAACTTTACATAAAACTTAAACTAAATGATTACCAGTAAATTCTCCTTTATTTCACAGAACAATATTTAACACTTTCGTCTGAACTCTCTTATTTGGGTTATTCAAATTATAAACCAAGCCAGCACACTTCAAGATTTATCAAGAAGTACAGTTTCTTCACAATAAGGGAAATTCTGCGAAATTTATAGAAGAAATTATAGATATTTAGGAGATAAACTTATTAAAGCAGAATTCGGTGATTCAAAACACTTTTTCGCAGTTTATCTGGCTGAAAGTACTGTTATAGCTGAAGAAAATTAATGAAATTTGCTAACAGCTGTAAAAGTAAATATTGACATGATTATTGCAAACACTGTTTCAATAAGCAATGCGCCTGAACAGCATTTTTTAAAAGAATAAACAATGAATATAAGCATCCAGAATTAAAAAAAAAATCAATGATATTTTTTTGGGGGGGTAGAGCCAGAGTTATAGATTTCTGGAGTTGGAGAAAACTTATAATTAAAAATTTTGATGAATTTAACATATTTTTTTTTTGACTAGATTTCAAACCATCTGAACTTCCACTTTTAGTGAGAGAGTTGTTATTATTTTCGTTTGTTAAAGAGCATTTTTGTCAAAAATTATGGCGAACTCCCTTTACGGAAAATTCTTTATTAGCAACAAAGTTGTTGTCATAATTATCATTTGCAAAAAAAGCGTTGTTGTAAAAGTTCGTTATACAATATGACAAATATGTCTGGATAATAGATCTATTTATATGTTCACGGTTTTCGAGTTAGGGTCGATAATTTCAGAATATATCTAGTAGGGTGCCCAGCAGTCACACATGATAGCGCATAATCGTTTTACTAAAATTGGGCATTTCTTCCATAATTCTAACTTTATCCTTTCAAGAGTTAATTAATTGAATGTACCCGGACTTCACGTCGCACCCTGTATGCTTTACATCCATCTTACATCCTACTTTTACATTGACGCATACTTATATAAAACAACTTTCAATACATTAAAAGCCATTATTTCGACAAATGAAAGTAACAGTGACTAACAAGGAGAGTGCCAAGCTTGGTAATCACAGATTTTGATTATTTTTATATATGTTGTAGGGTAGAAGCCCCTTAGTCTCAGGTTCAATGGATTTTATACAACGCTCCTTAGTTCTCGAGAAATGGGGGGGGGGGGGGTCTAATATTATAACACAATTTAAATACTTACTTTGTAACCCAATAACTGCGTTGGTTGTAGCTCAGTTGGTATGGCGTCTGCTCGTTGTTCAGAGGGCCCGGGTTCAATGCCGGAAGGCGCTACGTTTGTTTTTATCATTTTTTTTTTTATAAATATACTTGTAATTATAATTTAATAATCTCAAGAGAAAATTTTGTTAACATAATTAAATTTTAATTTGGCATTTTTTATTTTTAAACCATTATTAAACATTTCTGATCATTTAAAGAGCTTTAAAAAAATTGGATATATTATTGACTAGTAAAAATTCAAAAATCGTTACAAAATCAGCATATTAACTATCGAATTATAGAATTCTTCTCCCATCGCAATAGGAAACGAAGATATTTCAGATGCTGGATTATTTGTTAAAAATTCATTGTTTTACAATAAAATTTTACAGTACTTCAACGCATTTGTGACATCACTTTTCTGATTTTCATTGAATCCCGACACTTCAGATTGATCTTGTGAACTACAGCTGGCTTCTTCCATTTTTATACGATTACTAGCTGTTATAGAATGATACGCACTTGTGCGATAAAGATTGAAAACAAAAACCACTTAACAGCATCAAACTAAAAAAATAATAATAACCAAAGTATGTTGTGGCGCCCTCTAGTTACAATAAAATAAAACATAAATATGTTGTAATTTAATTATTATGCTAATGCTTAATATGATTATGCTTCTTACTTTAAAAACAGAGTAGTATTATCATCGCATTAACTTCCCTTGTTAAGGCAATTTATAAATGATGTTTCTTTACAATCACGAATTTACACAATTGTTCAATATCGTTGCATTGATAAAGCATATATGGAATACATTTTAAAAGTGATTTTTAAAAAAATCCAAAATGCTCAATTAAAATGTAATTATGTTAACAAAAATTTTATTGAGATTATTAAATTATAATTACAAGTATATTTATAAAAAAAAAGAAAAAGAAACGTAGCGCGTTCCGGCATCGAACCCGGGCCCTCGGAACAACGAGCAGACGCCATACCAACTGAGCTACAACCGACACAGTTATTTCGTTACAAAGTAAGTATTAAAGTTGTAGTATAATATTAGACCCCCCATTTCTCGAGAACTAAGGAGCGTTGTATAAAATCCATTGAACCTGAGACTAAGGGGCTTCTACCCTACAACATATATAAAAATAATCAAAATCTGTCATTACAAAACTTGGCACTCTCCTTGTAAGTATAAATCTTCCATAATATTAATCAACAACACAACAATATTTTTTAGCACTTTCCAACTTAGTTGAAAAGTGTTTATGAATTCAGTTTGTCTGTCTGTCCATGCTCTAACTCGCGGAAATATACTCGGATTGCCATGTAATTGATATATGTAATAGAAGTTTACTATGGCATGTACAGTGTTGAAAATGAAGTGTAGCATTTATAGTTCGTTTACAGGGACAATCAAAAGAATTCCGTTACATTACGGTCAATGAAAAAAAAATCATTTCAAATGCATTTTAATGATTTTACGCCATTTCAAATATAATGAAATTGATATGTATTTATGAAGTGGACTAAAACATGCATTTTGTAAAACATGCGGTGCAAATAATTTACAGGGCCACACAACAGAATTCTGTCACATAATGGTCAACGGGGAAAAATTGTTTGCAGTGTATTTTAATTATGTTACACTATTTCAAATATGTTGAAATCGATATACATTACTGAGGTTTACTAGAAGTCCCTTTCTGTAGAATGTGATGTGCTCCTCCATTTACAGGGACACGCAAAAGAATTCGATTACAGTTACTGTCTATGAGCGATTATTTGCTGAAAGTGCGTTTTTAGTTGTGGCACACGTTTTAAATTTAACTAATTTTTTGCATATAACTTGTTGTATATAAATTCTAGGTCATTTACATGGTTGAACAAAATATTTCGAGTACATTTCCAATTATTGACAGAAATTGCTGAAGGGGGATTTTCAACTGTGCTATGCGTTTCCTAAATGAACTAAATTTTAGCATACTATGTAATATATATACAAATTTATAATTCATATACAGGGCTGGACAAAAAAATGTCGCATATTTTTTCGACTATTAATGGTAATTACTGAAATTGGGATTTCTAATGTGTTATACCTCTTACAAATTGTTTACTTAGACATCATCTTTCACCTTTAAACGATTAAGTTTTCTTACAGTATTCTGAATATGTTGGGACGCATGATTTTTCGCTCTTGTTTTCCATAATCTCATAACTGACATGAGATTTTTCTGGCTACTGAAAGCAATAAGGAAATCTATCGATTAAAAAATAAATAAAAACGAGTTTTTTTTTCTTTTGAAGTTCTATACCTCTGATACGTTCCGAGACGCGCCTTCAAAAAAATAAGACAAATTTCTTAAACGTCGAACATGGTTTTAATTTCTATTTGTTAACCCATTTTTTTTTCTCTAGTCAGGAAACTATCTCCTTATCAGTCAATTACTGTGCAATACCAAAAAATGTGCTAATCGAGAAAGAAAATGTCTAAACAATTGCCTATTGTATCGAAAGTTTAACTTTTCCAAACTTTTTCCACAACTGTCCGTTTACAAAACAACACATTAAGTTAAAAGGGAAAATACCAATTATTCCCGAGAGCTCTCTTCCCAAACAGATATAATATAATATTTTATAACTCAGATGTGAGTTGGATTAATGCCAAAGCTTACCAGGGGTCGATGTGCCTGTGTTTGCCACGGAGAAGACATAAATATCAATAATAATTTTAAAACTCGGTTCTCAAGGGGAAGGGGGGATTCAGGGGGCCCGCCCAATTCGACTGTAGACAATTTTTTAAGTCACATAAGCTGTCCAAAAAACAAATATTTTCTGTCTTCAAAATTGTATAACTCATATGTAAAAAAAAAAAAAAAAAAAAAAAAAAAAAAAAAAAAAAACATCCTAAGTATCACCATTTGACTTTCGATACAAAAAGGTACCAGAATATACAAAAAAAAAAAAAAAAAAAAAAAAAAAGGCTTTTATATAAATTTCTGACACAATGGAAAACGATAGGATTCGAAAACTGGACCTCATGTTTTGAAACGGGAGACGTTACCTCTGCACCACTAATGCTTGATTACATCGCCGCAATATTTGTCCCTTATCCCCTGTCACATTTCCTTGGTGATTTTCCGTATACAATCGGTCGCAAAATGGCTTAAAAATGGATTAAATTCTCAATCCGTTGTTCGATTCCTACGAAATTTTATACAGTTCTTGTGACAGCGGTCTATAACATAGTCGCCAAACGGGAGATCAATCGGAAGTACCGTTTAGGGGTTACCGTGTTCACTTACACACACATGCATAAATCATTATTACAATATTTTCCTTAAACTATGTGTTCGGAAAGAAAAAAATGAACTCTGTAAATAAAGACACGCTATAAATAACAATTACATTTGTGTTTAATAAATTTGCAGATCATGGGTTACCATCTGCCCTGCAAATCGCATTTTCATTTTCAATCCATTTTGTTTAATATTTCAAGCTTTGTACCCACAATTTCATTCTTTTTCAACTAGTATTACTGTAAGTAACTGGTGTCCAGAAATTAAGGGCAGTGACCAATTTCAGACGTTTCGTCGAATATCTTACTGAAACTCGTGAGGGAATGCCCTTGAACTTTGAGGATGTAAAGAACATGTTTGACTTCATGTTTTTCAGTGAAGATTTTGTCGCGAGGACAATTAGGGAGGGGGGGGGCAATAATAATTTTAATAATAAAATAATATTTTTGATCACCCAAGTAACAGAAAATGCAAAAGTGATCTGTCACTGTAGCAAATGACTATGTAGGTCTTGTTCAACACCTGTGTGTAAGCATAGCACGTATATTCGTGAAAATGTTAACGTTTCTGTAAAAAATTCAAAACTTTATTTTTTTTTTTTTTTTTTTTTTTTTAGCATGCAGAGTTTTTAGCCGAATTTAACGCCGCTTTCCAAAAACTTAACAAGAAATCGTAGAAATAGTATGCTGTGATTAAAATATTAATGTATTGAATATCTGATGAGATATAGGTATTTTTATGAAATAAATTTTAACTGCGCATGCGCGAATTGCAGCAAAGATTTTTTGTCATTATTTGATAATCAATACTATAGGGCAACTCATATAAAAAGCCCAGTGAAATATCGTGAAAACTCAAAAAGTTACAGCAATAATTGAGAAATTGAGAAATAAGTCCCATAGGATTATATGGGATGTTCATGGGACAGGATTATATGGGATGTTCATGGGACAGGATTATATGGGATAAGAGTTTCAGTAAGATATTCGACGAAACGTCTGAAAGTGGTCACTGCCCCTTAATTTCTGGACACCAGTATAAGATTTCAAGTAATTTGAGAAATTTACTCTTATGAATTGTAAAGTGAAATACGACTGCATGCACTGATACTCCAAGACTCTTCATTTTCTATGAAATTTTTTATTATATTGGACTGTATGCATTGCTGCACAATATGTATTATGTTAGGGGTCTCTGCCACCACCCAATCCCCGTTTCCTCATAATTTGATAATCACAAATCTTTACAATTTTCGGTATCTTAAATTTTCTATCTAAACTAATTAAATTTTGATTTTGTGATAATGGCATTAACAGTTAGTTTGAATAATTAATTATTCTTATAAATACTTTATTAATAGCTGATAATCGTAATTTATTATCAATTTGTTTGTAACCCTTCCATAATTTTTGAATTGCGACGCCATTGTCGGTTCGGAATGATTTTCAATTCAGGCAAGCTTTTATCATTCCCCAGCTAGCACAAAAAGCGTAATCGTTAGTTTTGTTTAACACTTTCCAACCTAGTTGAAAAGTGGTGACTTCAATTTATCTGGCTGTCTGTCCCTAAGTCCGTACTATGACTCTCCTAAATGTACTCGGATTGCCCTGAAATTTTTGTATGTTATTGACGTTTACTATAGCATGAAACCTATTGAAAATGAAGTGTGCAGCATTTATAGTTTATTTACAGGGACTGTCAAAAGTACTTCAATACATTACAGTCAATGGGAAAAAATCGTTTCAAGTGGATTTTGATGATGTTACGCCATTTAAAACATGATGAAATTGATATACAGTTATGAATCGCACTAAAACATGCTTTTTGTAAAATATGCGGTGCAAAGCATTTATTATTCATTTACAGGGTCACACAAAAGAATTCTGTTACACAATGTTCTACGGGGAGAAATCGTTTGCAGTGTAATTTAATGATGTTTCACTATTTCCAGCTTAATGAAATTTATATGCATTACTGAGGCGCAATATAAATTGCTCACTAAAAAGTATCGTGTGCATTGCGTTTATTGCTCATTTACAGGGACACACAAAAGAATTCGGTTACAGTCTATGTGAGATAATTACAGTCTACGTGTGATAGGTGTGTTTTAAACTTTGATTTGCGTTTTCAAGTTTAACGACATTTTTGCATCGTACATGGTGTGTATAAATTCTGTCGATCATATATAGGGCTACGCTACACAAAGGATTTCGTAAGTATTACTGACTATTGGGGTGAATTCCTTAAGAGTAGTTTTTAATTGTGTTATGCATTTTAAGGCTGAACTATATTTAGTAGACTAACAGAAGTTTGTGGAATATAAATAAATTCATATACAGGGCTACGCAAAGAACAAGATACATTGCCGTTCATGATTGTTAATTGCTGGAAGTGCGTTTTAAATTTCCTTATGCGTTTTTTACCTGAATTAAATTTTAGCTTAATATGTGGTGTGTAAAGAATTTTAGATAATATATACAGGGCTGTACAAAGGAATTCGAGTGCATTTCCATCGATTGGTGAAAATTCCTAAATGTGAATTTTTTAACTGAACTGAATTTTATCCTGCTATGTAGTATATATCCAAATCTATATATCATATGCAGAGCTACACAAAATAATTCGACTACTTTTTTAACTATGGAAGGTAATTGCTAAAACTGGATTTTTAAATGTTTTATATGTTTCCTAAACTGTTTACTAACATATCTTCTTTCACCTCATTTAACGGTGAAGTTCGTTTACAGTTTTCTGGATGTGTTGGAAAGTGTTTCATAATCTATGCTTGACGCATGATTTTTCGCTCTTGTTTTTAATGCTTTCAGAAAATAATATCCCAGAATACCAAGTAACTAAAGATAATAATAACAAAACTATTACTGACAGATTTTATTTACGCGCCAGAGAAGATAAGATTAATATTTTTTTCCCTTTTAAATAGATATATTTAGCCCTCATTATAAAGTTTTTAAAAAACACTCTTGAGTCAAATCACATTTGCACAAATACATCATTTGGCAATGGACATGATTAAAGATTAACAATAAGATACCACTCTTTGACACTAAACTAAAATCTGTCAAAGAATAGATAGATTTTCAGTTTATGTTGTGCATAAAATTAATATAAGATTAAGTTGAATTAGTGCATCAGGATATACTTAGAATTGTCTTTATATATATATATATATATATATATATTCTTATTTTAAATTATTATTATTTTCAGTACTTAAAAAAAAATAGAGATAGTAAAAATAATCCAAATAATCCGCATTAAATACTTGCATGAGTAAAAATGTTAAAAAAACATTTCGATTTAGCTTTTGATATATTCTGATGTTTTATTTATTTATTTATTTATTTATCTTCCATTAATGTAAAATATGTTATTATGGTACAGTATTTGTAGACAAATACTAGTTGGGGGAGGGGGGGGCGCCATAACATAGACTCAATTTATAAATTTTAGTAAAATGCTTGATTTTTAACACTTTCCAACCTAGTTGAAAAGTGTTTATGACTTCGGTTTGTCTGGCCGTCTGTCCGTGCTCTAACTCACGTAAATATGCTCGGATTGACCTGGAATTTTTGTATGTTATTGTCGTTTACTACAGAATGTTCCCTATTTCAACTGAAGTGTGTAGCACTTATAGTTTTTTTACAGGGACAGTCAAAAGTATTCCGTTACATTACAGTCAATGCGGGGAATAATCGTTTCAAGTGCACTTTTATGATGCTACGTCATTTGAAACATGATGAAATTGATATATAATTATGAAGCGTATTAAACCATGCTTTTTTTAAAATATAGGGTGCAAAGCATTAAGTATTCATTTACAGGGTCAAACAAAATAATTCTGTTACACATTGTTCTATGGGGAAAAATCGTTTGCGGTGTAATTTAGTGATATTTCACTATTTCAAACATAAAGAAAATTATATACATTATTCAGGTACACTATAAATTGCTCTGTTGAAAGTGTGGTGTGCATTGCGTTTATTTACAGGGACACACAAAAGATATCAGTTTCAGTACATATGCGATATTTACAGTGTATAATAAGCCGTTTTCAACTTTGGTTTGCTTTTTTAAGTTTAGCTAAATTTTTTCATGGTACGTGTGTGTTTATACACTCGGTTGATCATATACAGGGATACTCAAGGAAATCCGTAAGTATTACAGCCTATGGGAGGGAATTGCTTAAAGGTAGTTTTTAATTGTGTTACACATGTTCCTGCTGAACTATATTTAGTAGACTAATAGAAGTTTGTCGAATATAAATAAATTCGTATACAGGGCTATGCAAAGAAAAATATACATTATCGTTTACGTTTGGTAATTGCTGCGAGTGAGTTTTAAGTTGCCTTTTAGCTTCATATGTGGTGTGTACAAAAGTCTTCAGATAATATACAGGGCTGTAGCTGTATAAAAGATTTTGAGTGTATTTCCATCAATTGACGAAAATTGCTAAATGGAAATATTCTAACTTAACTAAATTTTATCTTGCTATATATCCACATCTATTGATCATATACAGGGCTACACAAAATAATTTGACTACTTTTTTGACACTGGAAGGTAATTTCGAAAACTGTAGTTTTCGTTCTGTTATATGTTTTCCATATGTTTTCTATATGTTTACTTACATATTTTATTTCACCTTATTTAACGGTGGAGTTTTGTTACAGTTTTCCGGCTGTGTTGGAAAGTGTTTCATAATCTATGCTTGACGTATGATTTTTCGTTCTTGTTAGTTTTGAGGGCTGCTTTCAGAGTTGACGGCACTGGGCAGATGCCCAGGCACGCCATTTTTTTTAAGCTACTGGAGCAATTGCCCTCTTTAAGGAATTTAATATTTCAAAATGCATCAGTCATCACATATTATGCTAAAAAATGCCTCTCCCCCTCCCAGAAATTGCACAAAAACACAAATAACTTGTCAGATTTGACAAAAAAAAAGAAACATTATCATTTAAATAAACATTTAAAGCGCAAAAATTAATAATTAACAATAATATTTATTAAACCCCTTATTCATGCAACATTCTCAAAATGAGACACACTTATCATTAATGAGTACTTTGGATAACTTTTAAAATATCTTCTAAAATAAAAGCGTAAGTCATGTGACTGTCATCAACAGTTCCGGGATGGCCGTTTCACTTTTTCATATGCCAGGCGGCCATTTTTATTCAAAATTATTTTTTCGAATAAAACTGCATAAAAGTTACATTTTAAGAAAGATCGTTCAAAATAAATTAATATTTGAGAGATGACTTACGTTCAATTATGTATATATTCTGCAATAACTTCAGTCGAAATTTGGTTCGCAGTTCAAATTCTCTATTCATGAAAGTAAACAAAAAAAAAAGTAGATTGATTCGTCGTGAACATTTCAAATATTAAATCATGGAGGTAATCATTCGCAAAACAAGTTCTCCGCGAATGAATTTTTGGACCGCTGCCTCGCGTCAAAAAAATAATTCGCACCTGTGAGACAGTCAAAGTTTGCCATAATTATGTGCTATACAACTCAACTTCCTTCCGGACCTTTTCTTGACGTAAATTGAACTCATGTAATAATATTTAATGAATCAGATATTTAGCATTTTTAAAATCGCTAATACGGCTTTTATTTATCGCGTGTACAAATTAGAAACGATAGTTTGATTTTTAAATCAAATGTTTTGATTTATGATATTATTTCTTATTTATTTATTTATTTTCTATTTAAATGAAAAGTGTGAAGTATTTTAAATTTATGTAATATAAGCATTTTAGATTAAAGTTAAGTATTTTAAATGAAATGAGTGACAGGTTTATAATTTAAAATTAAATTAATGTAGTATGAATGATGGTGATGGGAACAATATTTAGCGATTTATCATCCGCTCCCGGCTAACAAAAATACTCAAAATTAAAAAAGGAAATAAAAATAAATAAATGATAGTGTGATGTAAATAAATATTGATATACATATCAAAAATAATTTATAGAACTAAAAAAAATAAAAGTAAATAAACAACAATTTCCATAACAAAGTTTTCGCCAAATTGGCGGGGGGGATCGCGCCAACCTGCGTATGTGACACCTGTGCCCAAAAAATATGCGAAATGCTACCATGATCGCAAAAGTTCATGATTTGTCTATTAGAATCTTCCGATTTGGCGAAGGATTGAGGGGAAATTAAATTATGAATAAATGTAACGTGTTGCAATGTTTAACATACATTTAAGGGAGACCAAACTGGTCGCCAGTGGCGGCTAGTGTGTGGAAATAAAACTGCATCAATAACTTCTCAGATGTGCTCAGCAAAATCAAAAGAAATTTCTCCCCCCCCCCCCCCTCAAAGAAAACTTTGTCCACGCCTCCCAAAAAAGTCCTGAAATGGCGCCCCTGCAGCTGCTCCGTTTGCCTTGTGATAATCAAACACTATGCAACAACCAGCTTTAGTCTGTCTGCTATCATACTTATTGGTGTCTACGAGCAATAGATCATCATTTGTGAGTAAATTTACAGTTTACCAACTGTAAATTATGGTATTTTTAAGGCTAAATTTATAATTTACCAATCAGACAGAAATTCGGAATTTGTGTCGAAACTGTGCGTGGTGGAACTTTTTGAGTTTTTTTTTTTTTTTTTTTTTTTCGAAATTAACATAAAAAATAGATATGAAAACCCTTCACTTTGAAGAAAAAAAATTTCATCGCAGGTCATTACACAACTAAAAGATAGTAATATATCTATATTATAAAGAAAAATATGTCCGTGAGTAATTCGGACGTCATATCGACGATGGCAATGACTTTTTTAATAACGAATGGTTTTAAATTATACAAACAAAGAACAAGTAAAATGATTTATTTTCCAGATATTAGTTAAGCAAGTAAAATGATAATAATTAAATAATTTCACATATTTTTTTAACATTCATTTATATGCATTTTTTCCAAATTTTAAATAAATAATTTCTTGTGATTATTGCAATAATGATGGTTTTTATATATCAAAATATAACTAACTATATTACAGATTTTTAAGCTCTTTTTAACATGTGTGTATTTTATTTCAAAATTTCGAAGTAATAAATTCTAGTAATTCTTTCTATAATGATTATTTTTATATATAAATGTAACAGATATATTTTTAATGTTTTACATCATTCCTTAGAGTCTTAAGCAAGCAAAGTAGAAATTAAAGAATATGTTTTTCAGATATTAATGAAGTAAGTAAAATAATAATAATAATAATAATAATAATAATAATTCCATGTATGCTTTTTGCATTCAGTTATATATTTTTTCCCCCTGGAAACCGTATATAAATGAATGTAGAAAATTCGTTTATATACCGTTTCCCAAAATTTCAAAATATAGATGTAACAATATTACATTATTATTTATTATATTATATATTATTATTATTATATTATTTTTTGTATTTTATATCAATTGTATTACAACTTATGTATACAAAGTTTTCTTTTTTTAGATATTAATAAAGGAAATAAGATTATCATTATGATAAAATAATAATTTCATGTATGTTTTTTTTCATTCATTTAAATACACTCCCCCCCCCTTCCCCCAAAATTTTAAAGAAATAAAAAATGGTTTTTTCTATGGTGGTGATTTTCATACACAAATATAATTACATTACAGATTTTTAAGCATGTTTTAAATGTTTAATATAATTGCTCGGAGTCTTAAACAAGCCAAATATAAATTGAAGATTTTCTTTTTCATATGTTAATAAAGCAAGTGAAATGATAATAATAATAAAACTAGATGGAACCCGTCAAAACTTGACGGCAAACAACTTGATAGTACCATAAAAATAAAATTCATAGCTGTTTTTAAAAGTTTGATATTTTTGAAGAATAATTCGAATAAAATAAGAAAAACTATTCTGTCCACAGCAGGGATCGATCCCTGCTGTGGAGTTTGCCGTCAAGTTTTGACGGGTTCCATCTAGTTTTACTGCTCGACCAACGTTTTCGCATTTGAGTGTGCTCTAAAACTGATTAGGTTGTAGATTTAAGTTTACGCATGCGTATTGGGCACGAGTTTATGTGGATTTGACAAAAAAAAAGCCTTTTCTTTTAAATATATAGATGTTTGGGATGTTATTACTCCCGATAGCGTTAATGGCGTCATCTGTTTCAAGATAAGTAAATCAAACACACGAACATATAGCCCTATTCTGCAATAATTAGATATAGAACAAATGCCAAACTGTAAGGAAATCTATAATATCCAGCTTACTTTGCGAATTTTCGAAGCAAAAGTCTTATTCTCATAGATCCTGTGAAAAAATTAAAGGAATTTGTAAATACTTCGTTCCACACATTTTAGAGAGCTATTTTAAAACAATGGAGTTATTAATTGAATATTAATCAATTACAATTGTAGAGCTAAAAATAGAATATACTAAGAAAATGAAAATGCCATTACTTAAAAAAAAACAATTCGAAACATATTAAACTCTTTATAAGTATATCCAGCTTGATTTTTTTTTATAATTCATATATGGATATTTTTGCTTCTTTCTTTTTTCTCTTCTTTTGTTTTCATTTTTTTTAAGAAGAATAATCATATACTTTTCTTATTTTATTTACCACAGTCCTAATATTATAGAAAAATTACAATATTTAGTATTTCTGATTTTTTTTTTTTTTTTTTTTTTTTTAACTACGCGACCTTTAAAACCTTTCATTAAATTATTTTTTATCAGTCTGATTCTAAAACCTCGAATTTAAAATTTGCTGTTTGCAGCTAATGTTTAATAATACATATTTTTTTATTTAGTAATTAAAACAAAATATTCTTGGGTGTTACATTTTACTTAATTATAAAGCATTCTAATAATAATAAAAAAAAAAATACAAATTATATAACTTTTCCTCCTGAATTAAATGTGGCATTATTAAAAGGAATTATAGCCATAAAGTAAGAAAAATCATTCTGTCCATAGCGGGGATCGAACCCACACAATAATCGGAACAGTAAAAAAATGCGCCTTATACCATTCGACCCCCGTTTTCGCACTTGCGTATGCTCTAAAACTGGTTAGGTTCTAGATTTAAGTTTACGCATGCGTATTGGGTACAATTTCATGTGAATTTGACCTTTGCTTTTAAATATACTAGGGCATCCAACCCGAGCTTCCCGGTATAGAGAAAATATGTGAAAACCATTTATTTATTATTATTGAAAACTCTATTAGATTTTTTATATTTAATATTTTTTGAGATTGCTCGTTAACAACATCAAAGAGTATTTTTGTATGAAACATGACACATATATATTCAAATGAAATTTAGAAATTTATTAAAAGTAGTAATTTTGTATTAGTCTCGTGCCAGAAGTTAATAGCCGAAGAAATCGCTAAAAAGTTCGTTATCTACAGCAGTGTTTTATTATGATAATTTAAGCGGTTTTAAAAGCTTATTTCAGTTGCATGGCTGTTAAATCTGTGTTTTATTTATACCGTTTTATTTATTGATTAATGAAGTTTTAATTTCGTTATTGAATATTAGCTGGAAACAAATGCTGAACTTTTTATATTGTTTAAAGTTGCAAACGGATTAATATTTTGTAATCGTCTGCAAGCGACAGAGATATGATTTTTTAAAAAAAATCATGTTTGAAATTTAATTAAAAATCCATAATAAATGAGTAAATTGCGATACAGTTTTCAAACAAATTGCATTTGAAAGTAGATTTTTTCCCCTATATAACGGTATAAAAATATGCGATGCTTAGAAATTTAAAAATTGCAATAGCAAAAACTGCAAATCCGAAATTTCATCGTCAACTGTTGCCATTTGCAAAATGACGTCAGCGTTACGCACGGACACGTTTATCCTTTATAACATAGATAGATAGATAATAATTCTATGTAATCTTTATACAATCATTTATAAACATTTTTTTCCCAAAA
Source organism: Maratus michaelseni (assembly GCA_963931845.1). Lineage (NCBI taxonomy): Eukaryota > Metazoa > Arthropoda > Arachnida > Araneae > Salticidae > Maratus > Maratus michaelseni. The sequence goes on along the minus strand of OZ007594.1, from coordinate 156,908,365 downwards.
ATTTTAAAGAAATAAATTTTAGTGATTATTTCTATGATGATGATTTTCATACACCAAAATTGAAGATTAATATTACAGATTTTTAAGCATTTTTTAAATGTTTTATATATAATTGCTATGAGTCTTAAATAAGCCAAGTGTAAATTGAAGATTTTTTTTCAGGTGTTAAAGGAGCAGGTAAAATGATAATAATAATAAAATAATAAATCTATGTAAGATTTTTTACATTCATTTATATCATTTTTTTTTCACAAAATTTTAAAGAAATAATTCTAGTGATTATTTCTATTAGGACGATTTCCACACACGAATATAATTATTTATATGATTGATTTTTAAGCATTTTTTAAATGTTCTACTTAATTGCTTTGAGTCTTAAATAAGTCAAGTACAAATTAAAGATTTTTTTTTTTTTTGTCAGATATTAATGAAGCAAGTTAAATGATACCTAATAATAATAAAATAATAATCATATGTATGGTTTTTACATTCATAATTCAGTTATATAATTTCTTTTCCAAAAATTTTAAAGAAATAATTGCTAATGATTATTTTTATGATTATGATTTTCATACACAAATATTACAGATTTGTAAGCATTTTTTTAATGTTTTATATAATTACTTTGAGTCTTAAATAAGCCAAGTGCAAACTAAAGAATTTTTTTCCCGATGTTATTGAAGCAGGTGAATTGATAATAATAATAAAATAATAATTCTATATATGCTTTTTAGATTCATTTATATACATTTTTCCACAAAATTTTAATGAAATAATTCTAGTGATTATTTGTATGATGACCATTTTCATACACAAATATAACTTTATATTATAGATTTTTAAGCATTTTTTAAGTGTCCTACTTAATTGCTTTGAGTCTTAAATAAGGCAAGTACAAATTGGTGGGTTATTTTTTTCAGATGTTAATGAAGCAAATTAAATTATAACAATGATTCTGTGTATGCTTTTTACATTCATTTATATACATTTTTTTTCTTTCGAAAACTTTAAAGAAATAAATTCTAGTGATTAGTTTTATGATGATGATTTTCATACACAAATATAACTATAGTGCAGATTTTATTAAGCATTTTTTTAAATATTTTATATCATTGTTTTGAACTTTAAGCAAAGAAAAGTGCAAATTGGGGATTTTTTTTTTTTTTTAGATATTAATGAAACAAGCAAAATAATAATAATAATAAAATAATAATTCCATGTATGCTTTTAACATTAATTTATATACTTTTTCCCCTAAAATTTTAAAGTGAATTCTACTAATTATTACTATAACGATGATTTTTCTATACAAATAAACTATATTACAGATTTTTTAAGGATTTTTTTTTTTTTTTTTTTTTTTTTTGTATGTGTGTTTTATATAACTCCTTTGAGTCTTAAGCAAGCAAAGTATAAATTTAATTTTTTTTTCAGATATTAAAGCAAGTGAATGATAATAATAAAATAATAATTCTGTGTATGCTTTTATAATTCCTTTATATATGCGTTTTCCAAAATTGTAAAGAAATAAATTCGAGTGATGATTCGAGTTTAAAAAGAAAATAACTATAAAACATAAAAATAATTCCTTGTATTTTACATGAATTTACATTACATATTAATTACTTCTTTAATAATAAATCCTTGATCTGTATATATAAATACATTTAAATGTTATTTGATTATTAATAAAAGAAGGTAAAATTAATAAAAATAAGGATGATGATATTTGTAAATTTATTTTTCCAGATTTATATGTGTACGATATTTACAACAAAATTATGTAGACTATATGAAGTATATAAACAGTCACGTTTATGTAATTACTAAAATAAAACTTAATAAAAAATATTCTGTAAAATTACCTATCGTCCTTAAAAATTCTGATAATCTATACTAATATTACAAAGTAGTAAAGATTGTTTTTTTGTTTGTTAGTTTGTTTGTTTGCTTGTTTGTAGGGGGTAATCTCTGGAACTACTGAAGCTATTTCAAAAGTGATGGTGGCAAATTGATGGTGACAGTCCCTGCTCCAACATAGGCTATATTTTATGTCGCTGCCACTACTCCCAAGAGGGGGTGCAGGAGCGAAAAACGTTCTAAAATTTCGATTTTTTTTATACTGCAGGAGCTAGAAACATGAAATTTGGCATGGTAGTTACTTATAGGATGTAAATGAGAGAAGAAAGAACAAATTCTAAGAAATTTCGAAATTTAAAAGGGTGAGATGAGCGAAAAGCGTTCTAAAAACATTCTCAATTACAATTTCTATGGAATCTCTGGAACTACAGAACCGTTTTCAAAAGTGATGGTAAAGTACAATCCCTGCTCCAACATAGGTTATATTTTATGTCGCTGCCACTACTCCCAGGGGGGTGCAGGAGCGAAAAACGTTCTAAAATTTCGATTTTTTTTTTTATGCTGAAAGTGTTAGAAACATGAAATTTAGCGTGGTAGTTATACTTATAAGATGTAAACGCTCTCTAAGAACCAATTCTAAAAAAATTCGAAATTTAAAAGGGTGAGATGAGCGAAAAGCGTTCTAAAAACATTCTAAATTATAATTTCTATGGAATCTCTGGAACTACAGAACCGTTTTCAAAAGTTATGGTGGCAAATTGATAGTGACTGTCCCTGCTCCAACATAGGCAATATTTTATGTCTGTGCCACTACCCCCAAGGGGTGCAGGAGCGAAAAACGTTCTAAGATTTCGATTTTTTTTTTAAATACTGAAGGTGTTAGAAACATGAAATTTGGCATGGTAGTCACTTATAAGATGTACATGCTCTCTAAGGAAAAAATTCTAAAAAAAAATCGAAATTTAAAAGGGTGAGATGAGCGAAAATCGTCCTAAAAACATTCTAAATTACAACTTCTATGGAATCTCTGGAACTACCGAGCTGTTTTCAAAAGTGATGGTGGCAAATTGATGGTGACAGTCCCTGCTCCAACATAGGCTATATTTTATGTCGCTGCCACTACTCCCAGGAGGGGGTGCAGGAGCGAAAAACGTTCCAAATTTTCGATTTTTTTTATACTGAAGGAGCTAGAAACATGAAATTTGGCATGGTAGTTACTTATAGGATGTAAATGCTCTCTAAGAACAAATTCTAAAAAAATTCGAAATTTAAAAGGGTGAGATGAGCGAAAAGCGTTCTAAAAACATTCTAAATTATAATTTCTATGGAATCTCTAGAACTACAGAACCGTTTTCAAAAGTGATGCTAGCAAATTGGTGGTGACAGTCCCTGCTCCAACATAGGCTATATTTTATATCGCTGCCACTACTCCCAAGAGTGGAACTCCCAAGAGCGAAAAACGTTCTAAAATTTCGATTTTTTTTTATACTGGAGGAACAAGAAACTTGAAATTTGGCATGGTAGTTATTTATAAAATGTAAATGCTCTCTAAGAACAACTTCTAAAAAAATCTGAAATGTTAAAGGATGAGATGAGCGAAAAGCGGTCTAAAAACATTCTAAATTACATTTTCTATGGAATCTCTGGAACTACAGAACCATTTTCAAAAGTGATGGTAACAATCCCTGCTGTAACATAGACTATATTTTATATCGGTGACCACAGGTGTGTGTGGGGGGGAAGGGGGATAAAAAAGCGAAAAACGTTCTAAAATTTCGATTTTTTTTTTTCGACATTAGTGTGGCTTAATTAGTAATTTCTGAATTATCTGTGGCAGTAAAATTTCCTCTAATGAAAATAGACCAACGAATACCACTTGGCATTTTTCAAGAATTACGCGAGCAAAGCCGCGGGTTTTGCTAGTATATTAATAATTATTTTCCTTAAATCCGTTTTAATAAAAAGTTTACTTCTTGAACTTTTTGATTTTACGTTCATTAAGCGTTTTTATACCTACCTGCAAAATCGATTTATTTATTTTATTTTTTTTTTTTTTTTTCAGGAAAATGAAGCAAGATATTTGAAAAACTTTTTTCGTATTTTGTTTATTACGCTTTAAAGAAAATAAATTGATTTTTGTAATGTGACGAAATAAAGTTGAGTGTGTCCGCCGAAAATGGTGTTGTTCTGGTAGCCGTCTACGGTGATCACCGTAATGAAGCAAGATATTTGAAAAAAAAAAAAAAAAATCGTATTTTATTTATTACACTTTAATGTCTCAAATGTATCTGAAATTATAAAAAGCATAACGCCTTTACTATTAACATTTAAAACTAGAAAGTAATCGTTCGGCTTTTGGAAAAATTGACTTTGAACAAAATTGCGGTCGTTCAAAGTTAATGTACCGATTTTCACACAAAAATTTGAACTTTGACTGTCTAGTTAAGAAAAAAAAAATAAAAAATAAAGTAAAATAAATCGAAGAAATTATTAGACTGTGAAAAGGAACGATTATTCTTTATAGAATAAAAATTCGTCAAAATTTAAAGAAGATTGGTTGAGATTTGTTCGAGTTATCCGACCACCGATTTTAAAAACTCATAGTTTTGAGATAATCACGTTTCAAGATTCAAGTCATTATTTATGTATGATAGAACAAATTAAACCGAAGTAATTTTCTTAATTTTTATCAGATTGACTAGAAAATGTACTTTACTAATTGTACTTTTAGAAAATGCAATAAAAAATGTATTTTTTGAAAATTTACAAGTAGGCATAATCCCTTAATATTCGTCATGTTTTTTTTTTTTTTTTTTTTTTTTTTTTAATCATTTAACATCTTTGTGTAATTTCTTAGTCAGGTATTTGAAAATGAATTTATAACTTTAGAAACATTATCAAATTGATTGTTGCCACATGATACGCAGGTGTCATTAATGCTTAAAAGTTGACAATTCTGTATATAAATAGTTATCAAATTTACTAAAATACCATTCTGGCTTATAGATTTTTGAAAGCACAGTTCATACTCTTCCGAAATTATTTTTCGAAATATGCAGAAACTGGGAGTTAAAATATTAATGACCAGACATATATATATATATATTTTTTCAAAACTTCCTCTGTTTATCATATTTTGAATTGCCGTAATATCTTCGGCATTCATACCAGCAATTAAAGGTAAATTCTGTTCGTTTTCAGCCTCAATCAACAAATGCTTTTTTTACTTTCTTTAGCTGAGAAGCTTAATTCACATTCTTCGCAAATCAGTTTTAAGATACGTACACAAGGCCGTAGCCAGAAAGATGTTTCGGAAGGGGATTTGAAAACCCATAATTTTATTCTTGTCTTATTTTAGATTGAATTTTTACTAATTGAATAGAGGAAAGAGTTTAGAATCTTATTATAAGCTTAATTCTGAGTTCAAATATTTCCATTTCATGTAACTACAAAAGAAAATTTAAGCCTTTTGCATTGCAAATAAAATTATAATCTCATTTAAATGTTTCTTTGGAGACATATTGACGCTAGTGTCAACCAAATTAATGTTTGACATTTTGTTCATATGTATTCAAATGTCTTAATGCCAAAAATGTCTTCCCAGTAGTATACATCAGAACAACTAAGTTTGTGGATATTTTAAATGACTTTCAGTGAATTCTTTAAAAAAATTGGGTTAAACAACGGTCTGTATCAAGCTGTTGTAGACATTTTATTTTGACATTCTGGATTCCAAAAAATTTCGAACAGATTTTAAAGATTTCTTAGAAATTGCATTTATTTTTCAACATACAAACAAAATCAAACAATAAAGATATGTTAGCGTAGAATTTTAATTATTGAATCTTGACTATAGTTGATTTTCGAATCTTGAGCATCTTGACTGATTTTTAATGGCATATTTATCTTATATACAGAAATTTCCGAGAGAAATCAAACCCTGGTGATCCCCCCCCCCCCCTCCCTCCCTCACTGGCTACGGCCTTATATGTACATATCTTCCTGCGTGCGTCAAGATTGAAATTTTATCACTTGTCGCCTTTCGATCAAACCAAGAAATACATTTTCAAATTTTGAAATATCAGTATTACGTATGTAGCTGTACAAATTTCATAAATAAACGCCTGGATAATTTCCCCAAATTGAATCCAAACTCAAAATACTTTTCACTCTTATTTTTTTTCCCCACTCTAGAATCTCTTGTACTGTCACATGATAATTTTATCCTGACATTTGACGATATAATCCAAAATGAAATCAGAAACAATCTTACTGGGAGTTTTCTTGATAGAACATATTCCACTCCATTTTACAGTAAGAATTCAATTATGGATTTCATGTATGTTGTTCTGTGCGTCAACTTAAAAAAACGTTTCCTCACTTAAACAACCACATCTTGGTTTCTGCCAAGCTTTCAATCAATTTTTGAAATGCTCTAAAAATGTTAAACGTTCATCAGACAAAGAGCTGAAAGGACAGCTGTTTACATTTCTTGGGCGTTTTTCTTTTTCGGGATTATTGACATTCATTATGTAATGTCCCACCACTTCTTAATAGTCTTCAGAAAATGGGATTGTCTTTCCAGTCGAAAATTAAATTAATTTTCTCTCCATCTATCTATGGCTCTCTATCTATCTATGGCTCTCCATCTATCTATGGCTACGCTTCTGGTTTCATCAAATTTTTTTAGTGCCAAATTGACATTCTGTCGTTCTATATTTGAGGAGTACATAACTTTAAGAGGTTACAAACGTTCTCAACTTTCAAAAAATCGATTTTTTTCCGGAAATTAAATTTGTATAGTGTGTAAAATTACGGGCAAAAATATTTAAAGTGATATCTCAATTATTAAGAAAAATATGAGCAAAAATATGAGCGCGCGCACGATCGATAAAACCGATCTCGCCGAAAAGATTCTACTTCTTTATTGAAGCTACAGATGGCTCAGGAAGGTCCACAGTATGACACAGGAATAGTAAATTAAGTATAAGTTGAAAAAAATATATATGTTATTAGTATATTCTTTTTCTTCTAAAACTTTAAACGCGATTTTCTGGAAACTAAATTTTGCAACATGGGCAGCATGATAACTTGAACAATTTTAACTTTATTGGATAAATTTTGCGTTTATCTACGCACAATTACATTGTCTAAGGACTATTCAAACATTTTTTGAAAATTTTAATTTTTTATATTTTCCCAATATGTTTAAAAATCAAAATTTTAGACGAAAAATGAAAAAAAAAAAATCAAAGTAGCGCGATTTTCTTATTTTTCAAAAATTAAAAAATTTGAGCCGATGACACTTAGTTACAACCTTATTTTACAAGAAGAAACTGATATTTTAATATTTTTTTGTTTTTACAGGAATTTAGGATGCTGTGCATCGAGCCCGAATATTTTGGTACAGGTCAACGCGGTTGCAGATTTCCGACGTAATATATGACCAAATTTAACAACAAAATAAATATTTTTAAATACTTGAAGCAATAAAAAAACAACGTAAAATTATTAGTTTTTAAATTAATTTTACTCCCTTTCTTTAAAAAAATTCCAAAATATGTCAAGTTTTCGTCGCTGAGAACGCATGTATAACCCCTTAAAGCTCCGTTTATTCCCATATTTCATAACTTTGTTATTTTCAGAATTAAACAATTTCCCCCAATTTCAAACAAGTTGAAAATTGTACGTCAAACGTGACAAATGAGGTGCGTTCGCACTACAGCTAGTTATATAAATATTCAGATCTTGGTGATTTTTAATTATGTGAAATGAATTATATCGTCTGCAGATTAATTTCTGTCATAAAATAAGTATCTCGGTCGCTTGACGATTCGACCTCGGAAGCTCCTATAACAAAAAAGCACAGATTTTTTTTATTTTTTTTAATTCAAATTTCTTAATAAATGTTTTTATTAATATATTCTAAAGTTTTGATTCGATTTTCATAAAATTTGAAATGTCTCGACAAAATTCCGCAAAGATAATATATCTTAAATTTCAAACCATTCGGTTGGGTAGTTTTTGCGTTGTTATATGCGGACGGACGAACGGACGGACGGACCAGATGACGATAATAGGTGCTACGTATTTATATAATTACGAACGCACCTAAAAACTGTCATTCACACTTTCCTCATAACTATTAAATCGTGAGCAAATAAAGGTCTTTTCAAAATTTAACTGGTTCAACCAATTATTCCTAATTGATTTTATTAGATGTAGGAGTTGAACATAAGAAATAATTTCTTTGATTCGTCAACAGGATTTTTAACACAAATTTGGCTGGAGTTATTTGAAGAAAAAGGTTGAAACATAATCTGGTTAATTCTATATTAGTATCAGAAACTAAGCACAAAAATTCGAAATCCGCTTCATACTGTTAAAGTTTGTTTTGTCAAATCATACAAATCTCTTGCAGTTAGATTGCATACAGGAACAAGTATACTATTATTTCTTTATATGTCGTATATATAATGATGAAATCATAAACACTTGAATGGTAGAGGCTTCAGTGGATGAATTTTTATTTGCTGCAATACCTGATAATTGATTACCTTTAAATGTTTTTTTTTTTCTTGTATGGATTTCATCTATCAATAAATTAAACTGTTTTTTTTTTCACTCTTTCATTTAACTCAACTTGTTTTTTAGGGTTTCGTTCATCTCACGAAACCCTATCAGTCCGGCTTCGTTGTCTCTCCGTCACAGAGCCGGTTCTCAAAAACTGTATAACTTACCGACAAGAAATTTTGTGTACTTACAGCTGAATACCTACTATGAAGCTGAAAATCATAAAATTTTAAAAAATCGTATTATTTTAATATAGAGAGATAAAAAACCAAAAATATAACCACCTTTTCCTATTAAATTTAAACATTTTTCGTTATAGCAGTTGCCAACAATTAAAAATCCACAATAAAACTCTTTCTACAATAATTAATTTTCTATTGAAAGATCTCCACGTGAAAAATGAAAATGAACAAGAAGTTTCACCAATTGAAAAAAAGATTAATATGACGTCATATCACTACATAGTATAAAACAAAGTCGCTTTTTCTGTCCCTATATCCCTATGTACGCTTAAATCTTTAAAACTACGCAACGGATTTTGATGCGGTTTTTTTTAATAGATAGAGTGATTCAAGAGGAAGGTTTATATGTATATCCATTAAATAGTGGAGAAATACTGTTATTTTTGAGGTTTTTAATGTGATGTCGTAAATAATTTCATTTTTTCCGCTTATACATTGCAAACGCAGGCTGAACCCTACAAGATTTATCAAAATAATGTACTAATTATTGTACACATTAAAAAGGTCTACAGAAAACACAAAGTGATGAAGGTTTTCAAGGTTAACCCGAAGCAAAGCGAGGGAGGGCCGCTAGTTGGTAATAAGACGGAAATTTTCAAACATTTCTCAATAATACAAGGAGTATGAGTATGTGTAAGTACAGAAAGCAGGTTAATATGAAGTCTTAGAGAATTAAAAAGAAAATTAATCTGACGTAATATTGGAAGTTTAACGGACTTTTTCAAATGTTTGAGAATAATACAAAGAGAGTATCAATATGAGTAATAGAGAAAGCAAGTAGATATGACGTCAGCAAGTGATTAGAACGTCATATGAGTTTGAGGAACGTATTGAATCATGATATACACCCGATAATGGAAATAAACATTTTGAAGGTCTCTATACAACATGTTTAATTTTGAAATTGATTTTTTTTTTTTAAATATCGCATTTAGTCCACATGACAGATATTATTATGACAGAGTATAATAGCGGGCTTCGCCCGCTATCGGGCCGGTTCAGAAATTCAAAAAAAAAAAAAACGAGAAAAATAGACCGGTAAATTTTTACTTTATAAAAAAACATGAGTTTTTTTTTTTTTTTTTTTTTTTTTGGGAGGGGGGGGGGGGGGGGGGGGAAATGAAATTTATTTGGATTTATTAAAGAAAGGATAAAGTGTTTTGAAAGGAATATTAAACGAAACCCTTTGTGCGATCTTCGATCACACTTACCCACTTGTTGCATGTAAAGATGGAATTTCGAAATCGATTTTTAACTTACTTCCTGATTATAATTATAAAAATTATGTACAAAGGTGCTGTGTTTCCGATGACAATACAACTTTTTAAATATTTTTAGAACTTAATTATAAATTAATTACTTTTAAGGCATTTTCCATTAGTCCGCCACAGGGGATAAATCTCCAAATATTCTTTATGATTACAACTGCTTACGAGTTACAACAACAATGGATTCCATGATGCGTCAAAGCAAACTCGCTAAAAAAGGCCAACTGGCTATGAAGTTGCAAGAACGAAAAATTTGAAACACTAAAGGTCCTCTGTTTTCTTTCATTCTAAACTACATCAAAATTTTTAATGTCTTTATTTGAATGCAATAGTTAAGAGTCTAAGTGATCTTTGATGTTTTTATTATTCTATGGGCTTAAACCTGTAGTGATCTAAAATATACTGCAAAAAATTCAGATAAATATGTATGCAGTATTCAATAATTTAATCTTAATTGTATGTTAAGAAAAATCGGATTTTTTTTGTAGAAATTGAGTCGGGTTCGATCGGGCCTGTTTTCACTGATATTTTAACGGACCGGAACGTGAACTGGAAAATCATAAACGGGCCGGACCGGCCGTCGGCCTGGAAATTCCGGCCCGTGCAGACCTCTATTTCAGGGTGCATAGGAGAGTCCATTTACCCTGAAATAACTCTTGAACGGATAAAGCTAAAATTAAGCAACGAGTGTCTACCTATAGCAAAACGACTATACACTATCCTATGAGAGTGACTGCAGTGACCTTAGTGGTGAAATCATCAACCCCAACTTGAAAACTCTTAGAGATAGCGAGAAAAAAGTCAATTTCAATAGTTTAGTGCGTTCTCTATTTAGTATGAAATATCTTCTAAGAGGAAAAAATAACATTATTATAAGCTTTATGCGTTGAAGAGTTATTTCATGATAACGATACTTTCCTACGCACCTAGTATATTTTAAAAACTTTACCATTTACTTTTAATTACTAATTTTTATTTTCATAATAATTTGTAATTGAAAGTAAGATTTTATCTGTTAATTAAATCACTTTAATAAGTAGATGAACGATCCCGACATTAATTAATAATTACACTTAAAAATGTCGGAACAATTAAACAGAGTTCGTACAACTCAGGGGAAGAATAGCAGAATTTTCGTAAAGTAATATTTCCCTTATACTTAATGAAAAAAATTCTGTGTTTAGATATTTCGACCATTACTTTATGAAAATTGCGGTATTCAAACCCCTTAATTCCTCTGAGGCATATGATTATGAACCCTGTTACAGTAAGTATTATTTTTCAGTATTACAAATGCTTACATCGATACACAAGAAAGAGAAATCATGTAACGGAAATAGATGAAATACTTTTCAACACTAAAAGAATATTGTTGAGAAACTTTATCTTTCCATACAGTGAAAGTAGATAATAACAATAACTGATAAACAATTTAAAAAACGCATAATACAACAATTGAGAGTGCACATTCAGATATCAATGTTCATAGACTGCAATGTACTATTCGGATCTTTTTGGGCACTCCTGTTTATAACATATGGCTTTTTATACAGTCCACATATTACCTTAAAATTTTATTAAATTTGAAATTGCATAACACAAATGAAAATACACTTCCAACCAGATTTCAATCATAGACGGTAATTATATTGTGTAGCCTTGTAAAGAACATTAAATGCAACGTGCAAAAATTTATTATACAGATAAAATTTTATCGTGCGCCCTTATAACGTATATTATTTTCATTAAGTTGTATAACACCGATAAAACGCATTTTAAACCATTTCTGCCTATAGACAGTAACGTAAAGGATTCTTTTGTGTATCCTAGTAAAAGAACGACTCACGAGACGCTTGTCATTTCTTAAAGGGAAACTACTCCAGTGCATATCAATATGGTACACCATTTTCGTAAAGTTTGAAGCACAGTATCACTGTTAAAATGTACTTGAAACTATTATCCACAACAGACCATAATGTATTTAAATTATTTTCAGCGTTCCTGTAAACGAATGGTAAATACAATATACTCCATCTTCAACAGGGATCATTTTAAGGCAAACGTCAGTACCATCGATTTCGTACCAATACAAGCATATTTACGAACGTTAGAAAATGAACAAGCAGACAGATTGACAGACGAACTGAGCTGATAAATACTTTCAACTATTTTAAAACGTTTTAAAAACCAAACTAAGTTGGAAAGCGTTAAAAAAGAGCTGTATGCTTGAAATAAATTTGTTAGTAGTCAAAGTGAGATCCGCCAAACCTGAATAAAAGTGGTCTTTCCTGTCTGACGAAAGTGCCATGATGTGAACTGGCAGACCGAAAAATTCGAAAAGTACACATTTTTTAGCTTTAATTTGAAACTAAATTATCTGTGAACGCGATGAGTTGATTGTGGTTCTAAAAATAAACCACTAAAATTTGGTCTTGCTGCGGTACCCACAAAGGTATGATGCGTCCGACCAGTTCCAATGTAATATGCTAATCGAGTTTTATTTAATGTAAGAATTTCATCCGTGAATTTGATGAGGTGATGGTTTCTGCAGTCAGGGGGGAAGCCCCCGAAGCGAATGTAAGTTATATTTCAATTGCAGGAATGCCCTCCCCTCCGCCCTCCGTTTCGGTAGGTGCCCATGTGAGATACTTTTTCAAAGCTTTGACACTTCAAAATTCAATCAAAGCACATTAAATAGCAATACAAATGATAGTTTAACAGCAATATAAATTTAACATTTTAATAGAAAAAGATTATATACAGAATCTCAAATTAAAAGTAGTTAAAAAAAAAAAGATGATAAATCAAACTATAATATAGTTCTCATCTGCATTTATATTAACTTGAGAATCCGATTTTTTTCCATAAATACTTTTAATACTGACACTGCGGTTACTTTTTTTTTTACAGAAGTTACTTTCAATATTAATTAATGAAAGGCTTGAAAACCTTTCTTGTGACATATTTGATCTTAGCCATGTTTTCATTCTTCTCATTGTGGAAAAGCTTCGTTCACATCCAGCCGAACTGACAGGAAGAACAATCGTAGCTTGCAGTAACTTGTATAAATTTGGACAAAAGTCCTTTTGCACGCATTTTCCATACTGTCAAAAGTTACCTCCGTGAATTTGGCTTCTATCATATTTTTTATGTCTGTCATTTCTGCTTGCAATGCAGATACGTCAATGTTAAGCACAGCTTCGAATTAATAAATTGTAGCGCATGGGCAAAATCCAGTTTAGTGAATGCATCAACGGCTTGTGCTAATGGTAAATTATTGAAGCAATGCTTCAGATTATTGATTATATTATCCATCACTTGAAAATAGATATTTATTTTCCAATATTCATTGGGATTAATATCTGATGGTAAATTAAGCAAAGATCCTTTGCCTAACGTGGAAGTAATTATAAAGTCAGCTTCTTTGGTTTGTTGCCGGCATTTTCTTTTGTTCCCTCTTGTCGGTTCTAAAGAAATTTCTTGTTTGTGGGCAAATTCTTTGATTTTTTCCCACATATCTTCAAATTTATTTCGATCATTTTCAAACGTGGTTGTAATACCTGTAATTAAATCACTTGCTTGCCCAAGTGTTGCTGTTTTTTTGCTGCAAATTTTTACTCAGCACGTTTATTTTTAGAAGCACTGAATTGAAAACATGCAAAGACAAAAAATTCGGGTTTTGTAATGCACGTCAACAAACCCAGCGCTTCTATTGCATGCCTATCCACATTTTGATTTGTTTCATCCTCCAAGGCTGTTTTAATTGCCGTGTAATTAATTAATACGGCCTTACAATTTTCATAACGGCAGCTCCATCTCGTGCAACTCAGAGTTCCTAATTCACATTTTAATACCTAAAGCATCTTGAATTTTTCTAAGATTAGCGTGACGGCCTGGTTGTGAAAAGTGTATATGTAAAGCTTCAATGGTATTGAAGAATGCAGTCGCTGAGGAAATGTTTGAACATGAGTCAACGATGACTAAATTAAGTCTGTGAGCCAAACAATGTATATAAATTGCCTGAGGATACATTTCTGTTATGATTGACTGCAGACCCTTATGCTTTCCGACATCATACTTGCACCATCGTATGATTGTGCAAGAATTGGAATTTTCACTAAGCCATTTTTTTTTTTAAGTTTAAAGTTGTAGAAGCCAAACTTTTTGTATCTGTAGAACTCTAACAGTCAATAAAAGTCAAAAATCATTCCACTATTTCTAAATTTTTAGCATATCTTATCACAATCGACAATTGCTCTTCTTTAAAGCATATCGCTTCATCAACCATCAGCGAAAAGAAGCCACAGTCTGAAACTTCTTGAACAATTTCTTTTGTAATAGTTTTGTTTATTATTTCGATTATCTCATTTTGTACTTTGGGACTACAGTATTTAACATGGTTGTCTAAATGTTTAAAAAGATTGTTGTCATGGTTTGCAAACATCTCGGTCATTTATAGAAAATTACCCCTATTTTCGGAAGCCTCATTCTCTCTGTGTCCTCTTAAAGGTAAACCTTGACGAACTAGTAATAATATCACATCTATAATTTTTATTAAGCTGTCTCTGTTTTGGGTAACCTCTTGTTTATGCTGTGAAATTACTTTATCATACACATTAGATTTCTGATGATGCTGATATGCAATATGCATTTCGGTACATTGAGTATGGGTTGTCACTTGTGAGTGCTTAAACAAGGCTTTGGACATTTTCTTCCAATTATTGAATCCACCTTTAACGAATTTTTCATTTTGGTCATGGATAGTTTCTTTATGAAAGTGTCTGCATACAAAACAATAAACTTTATCTTCTACGACGCTATACTCCAGCCAAGAATACTTCTTGTAATATTGCGCTGAAAATGCTGGTAATTTGTTTCCAAATTTCGTACATGGAAAAACAGTATGCGGCTGTGATGGTCCGGTTTGAAGTGTACCTAAGTCATCATGAGTTTTTTTTTTTTGCTTGTCGTAACTTTTAAATGTGACAACAGAATTAATTGTTGATGTGCATGGTGGCAAAGATATATTTCTTGAAACAGTTTTGGAATTTTCAAGAACATTTGCTAGTTCTTGCTCACTTTCTAAATTAGACTTTTTAGTTTCTTCCGTTAACTGAGCAGAAGCTGTGCATGGTGACGGAGATATATCTCTTACAATAATTTTGGGATCTTCAAAAACATTCACTACTTCTTTTCCTTTTCCAAATTACATTTTGTAGATTCTTCCATTAACTGAGCAGAAGTTGTGCATGGTGGCGGAGATGTATCTCTTGCAACAGTTTTTGAATCTTCAATAGCATTCGCCACGTCTTGTTCATTTTCCAAATTAGACTTCTTATCCTCTTTCATAATATCAGCAGAAGTTGATGGAATGGGCTTTTCAGTATTTTTCCCTTTACTTTTTTCATTAGTAGAAGTTTTTGGAAATATGAAAAAAGATCTAATGTCTTTCGTTTACTTCATCCTTTTATCTGAAACAATAAAACATAAATTCGCATTTTTTTAAAAAAAGTGAAAATAGAATACTTTAAAAGTATAAATTAATATTACAGTTGAAATCAACAATTTTAATGCGAATTTCTCCCCTTGAAATAAATTTTGCATTGGATAAAACGTGATTTGTACATTGTCTTAATTACTAGACAAAGTGGGAGGTCACAGTGGAAAGGATACAGAAAACAGCATGGCGAACCCAAAAAGAGCTCAGTGCAGTCGAAAAATGGCACGGCGTAACGTCACACTAAATATGTGTAAAATAATCGGTAAATAATATTTTTCATATATTGAGACTAATTATGCCGGCGAGTAGAAAAGAGGTAGAAGCAAATGCCTTAAATTTCTCAGTAAAAAAGTCTGAGATAGCCGTTTTTTCATTAATAGTAGATGCAATGTTGTGATTTTAATATCAGGTAAATTCAGTATATGGCAAAAGGGAAGAACTCTTGACTCTTTTCTTTTTTTTTTCGCCCAAGATTTTGTGACTGCCCTTTTAATTTTTGACATTTAGATATATTAAACTTTCAATTCTGATCAAAAGTTCATCTAAATAATATACAATGCGCCCCTTACTCTTTTAAAACATGAAATGATATCTTCCAGTGTATTAACAACTTGTATTAAAAATATTAGAGGTTTACTTGGATATGCGCAGGAACGAAAATGCTATGTTCCAAAGCATAGTATATATATATAATATACTAGCTGATCCGCCAGGCATTGCCCAAACCCGTAATAATAATTTAAAAAAAAATAAAACCAAGTTTTCGATATCAAGTCAAATGACCCAAACCCTGTTAAAATCAAGCCCATAGAACCCAAGAAAAGAATGAGCCCCCAGTCAGTGGAAGATGTCTCCTGTAAATTTAACGAATTTCCTTTAACATTAACATGATATTTAATTTACGGATGAAATCCCCCCCGCTTTTCTCTAAACTTAACCACTTACCTTTAACAGTAACCCGATTTTTTAATTTATGGCTGTAGTGAGTAAACATAAGTTAATGACGAAAAAGAAGATTAATATTAAAAAAAGGTGGTAGTTGGGAGTCTAAAAAAATGTTTAGGAGTTTATAAAGTAGCTGGAGTGCTCTAGAACTATGTTTGTAAGAGTATAATTATTATCATTACCATCACTCATTTTTAGGTGCGTTCGTAATTATATAAATATGTAGCACCTTTAGTCGTCGTCTGTCCACATATAACAGCACAAAAACTACCAAACCAAATGATTCGAAATTTAATATATATAATCATTGCAGAATTTTGTCGAGTCATTTCAATTTTTTTTTTAAATTGAATCTAAATTAAAAAAATTAATGAAAGTTTTCTTTATTCTGTTAAATTCTATCATACATAATCTATATAATAAAAGCGCAAGTCACGTGACTGAGGAAAACAAATACGGGCTAACCATATCTTTTTTCATATGCCAAGCGGCCATTTTTATTCAAAATTATTTTTTCGAATAAATTTGCATAAAAGTTACATTTTTAGAAAGATCGTTCGAAAAAATTATTTGCTTGAGTGATGAGTTACATTCAACAATGTACAGATTCTGAGATAACTTCAGTGGAAATTAGGTTAACCGAATATCTCAATCCATTAGAGTAAATAAACACAGGAGATTCATTCATTATGAGTCATAAAAATATTAAATCATGGAGGTAATCATTCGCAAAGCAAGATTTCCATGGTGAAAAAAAATTCGCATTTGTAAGAATGGCATACATAAGGAAAAAATAAAATAAAAAATGCATGCTTATTTCGCTTCTAGCAGACGACATAATTCATTTCACTGAAATGATGATTTTTTTTTTACATTGTGAAACTATTTATAAAAAGAACGCACCTCATATGTTTAACGTACAATTTCCAATTTCTTTATTCAATTAACGTTATAATTATGGCGTCCTATTTAAATTTTTACAGTGGGCCGGCTGTTATAAAATTATTGAACAGCTATTCCAAATCAAACTGTATACGCAACCTTTCAAATTCAAATATGCATTTTTCTCATCTGAAATAATATTCTAGACTTTTTGAAAAATTGGGTATACGTGAACTTGACCTGAATAAACTAAATTGCAACTTAAAATCGAAAAATAAAAAAAAGTCAACACGACTTGCCAAAAAGAAAAAAAAAAGAGAGAGAGAGAAAGTGAGAAAAGAAAGAAACAACCTAACCAAATAAAAATAAATTAGAACACTGTATACAGCAAATCCTATAAATGACTAAATGTCGCTGCCACAGGAATAGAAATTTAATGTTTGAGTTGAAACTTTAATTTGACAATAATAGGAAAAATAAACTAACAGTACTCCATTTCTAAATATTCTTAGTTTCTTCCTTTGATTTTACTTGCTGGATTTTTTTCAGGTTCTAGTTGAGTAAAGCATTTTACGTTGAACGCCAGAACTTTGCAGATCCCTGAAGAAGCGTTGTGGACAGGGTTGTAAAAACTTTTTTTTTTTAAACATTTTGGGCGGGTACCTGGGCTACCCACTACAACCCCCAGGGTTGTAAAAACCCCAGCCCAGGCAGCGACCCACTACAACCCTGGCTGTGGACCCCTTACGGTTTGCGGACCACAGTTTATGAACCACTGTTCTACAAGATTCATCTACAAAGTCTTTTGCACAAACAGTTAAGCGAGTATGAACATCCAGACTACTTTATCAGGAAATTATTGCAGAAAAAAGTATTATTAATTTGGAATTATCTATAAAGGGTAGTTTCAAATGATGTTACAAATCAACCATTGGAGGTCAAACATCCGTTGGAGGGCAGTTGTGATTGGTAGCTGAAAGGAGTGTGGAATTGGCTAGATGGCAAACGGGAAGTTGTGATTGGTGGATGAAAAGGTCAACTTCACTCAGGCGAAAACACTCGCTTGCTAATGTTAATCCTATGGGGAAATAATTTACGATATCTCGTTTGAATTTTAATATTTTTAAATGACTTTTTTTGCATTGGATAGCTGGGGTCAATCTCTATGCACGCTCTTTTGTACTTTTTCGATTTTTGTTGCAGTTTTATTTTAGCCACATACTTTATTCTTTCAATCTCTATCATTTTTCAAGTTTATGAAAAGTCCAGCCATCCATCGTTGCCACAGGTTAATCTCGGAAAATGAAACATTTGAAGTTACTGAAAAAATTAATAACTCGAAAAGTATTTGTACAATACACATACACACACTTACAAAATAAAACTGTCCCTTTTGGAAGTTGAGTTCTTTTTTTAGTAATAATACAATTCAACATAATACAAATTATGTATATTTTAAGATTAATTACCAAAAATTTTAATCCTTTCAAGAAGAGAATTAAGCATCCTAAAAGACCCTCCCATCACAATTTGTGTTATGCATCCCTTTTCGAACTTTATGCATAATTTATACGTACTATAGCACAAGTTGGAAATTTACAACTTGTATGATTGCTTTACCAATTTGAAATAATTGTGTCAAAAATTAATCTAGTGTACTATAGCACACTTACAGCATTGCTGAGTGATTGCTTCAGGGGAATGTAGACGTCAAAAGTAGCAAAAAACTGAATAAATAAATAAATATATATGTTACAGTCAATATGATTAATCCGGTTATTATTAATAATGACAGGATTAATCATATTGACCGTAACATATATACACAGTTTGTGTGCGTTATTAAATTGTTAAAATAAAAAAATTAACATATTATTTAGTTTGTAACATATACTGTCATATATAATGGCAGAAAATGTGTTTTCATATTTCTTAAAGGTAAGCAATGAAAATAACATACCACACTGCATTTTTATCAAAACATATTTTCCGTACTCTATACATCTTTAAAATCTCCATGTGTTTTAATTTTTGTTCACAATTCTCAATATGTCTAAGGGACACTCTTAATACATACTACAACCAATCTCTGCATCTATTTTGAAATGTTGATTTATTAAGGATCTAAAATTAGTAATTGAGAATGTGAATTTTTAATGAAAATTAAGTTTTGTACCAGTTATTTTTATTAACTGTTTGTTAGACTAAAAAAGGATGCAAACTTTTTAATAAATTCCTTTCAAGTAATAACATAAAAAAAAGGAGAAAATATTTTGAAAATTTGAGGAGAATTTAAAATAATTTATTTATTTTTTCATTTTCAGTAAATTGAATTTTTTAAAATATATATTTATTGAATTTGTGGTAGAGAACATTTCTTTGGAGATTTTTTTTTTCTTTAATAACACAGATGAGAAATTTTTAAAATCCATTATCCTCTTAACTTGACTGCCCAGCAAAAGAGCAAAATTGTAATTTTTTCTCTGTACTTTTTTTTTAAATGCTAAAAAAAGATTTTTCTACCGTGATATAAAAAACATAATTACACACATGCAGACATATATGTCTGATAATATAATCATTCATATATATATATATATATATATAATTATAATATCTTTGAATTTCAAAAAACATATCAAGTTCTTGTAACAATCTAATTAAATCTCCAAAGAGATAATTATTAATAATGTGTAGACAGAATACCACATAGTTAATAAATTAACAAGTGCAATCATAATTTTACCATAATATAAATATATATATATATGAATATAACCCTTGAGAAAATTAATCATTACTCAATGTTTTAAAACTATATTGTATCCTGTAGAATTAATTTAAATAATGCTTCTATTGCAGTGAAACCTGACAGCTTAGTGAACAAATATATCAGTTCACAGCACTGAGAAGTTTAAAAGACAAATTTGTTAATCCATGCCTTTTGAAACATTTAATTTTAATCTACAGATTATTAACTTCATTTTCTAACTTTGTCAACAGGTTTTTTTTTTTTTTTTTTTTTAACTGGGTAAAACTATGCATGGAAATTCAACAGTATAAATGTCTCTGAAAGTTAGAAAGTTAAAATTAGAGCAATTTATATTATGACAAAAATATATACATCTAAACTTAAACATTATGTTTCTCTGAATTTCTAAAAATTGTGCCCTTAATTTGTTTTTTAAAACATGTTTCATTACACCATCACAAACTGATAAAATCTTGATTAAATATTCAGTTCATCCACATGTTCAATAACATTGAATTCAGTATTAATTCAAATTCAATATTGTGCTTTCATGCATAAATGTTATGAATAAAATAAATAAATAAAAAGTTTAAAACAGTGGTATTTATATTAAATGTGACACAAATAAAATATACAAGATTTTATTTCAATATAAATGTACAGTACAAAATCTGAAGTTGATATAAAAAACTAATAGCACATGTTTTCCATAAGTACTTTAAAATATTAAGACCACAATATTACACACATAAGCTTATAATCTTAAATACATAATATTTTGTATTTGTCTATATTAGCATGCAAATATTTAAACATTTAAACACAAAGACATGTTCAAATGAAATAAAGTGGATTTTGCATTGAAAGAAATCTTAATCTGGATGTAAAGTTACTTGGTAAGTGTATAAATTAGAAAGAAAAATAAACAACTTAAAATTAGAAATAATAATTTCGAATTTCTGCAAATATGCATCCAATTTTTTTTTTTTAGCCAACAATTCAAATTTTAGTCGTAAACTTAAATTCTTTAATTATTAAATAAAATTCAGAAAAAAGTATCTTATCAAGAACTTACACCTTTAAAAAAAAAAGTAAAGAAAAAAAATCTGACATGCTTCATTTAAAATCACACAATTTTGCATTGAATTTTTTTTAGACTGTGGCCAAAATTAGAACATTAAGTTCATGAGATTCAAGGTCCAGAGGTCCTTCATTGCATTGACAAAGAAGTTAATGCTATCACACAGAATAAAATTCAACTGAGAACGAGGAAATATAAAACAAACTTTCTAAAAAAAAAAAACCTAATGAGTTTTACAAGACAAATAAAATTGCAAAAACCACAAGATTTAGCACTGATCTTTAAGCCATCAAATGACATTTTTAAAAGCTTGTTATTGCCAATCTATGTTCAAACTTAACAATTAGGAACATTTAAATATCATGTTATATAACAATTATAATATTCAAGTGGAAAATATACAATGCGTAATAACTTCATTTAAGATGTAATGTTAGTTAATGCCCGCTTTTCACAATGTTTGTAAATCAAGCATGCTTCAATTCCATAAATGTATTAATACACAAAAACTTCCACCAGTAAAATGAATTTCAGAAAGCACTAAAATATTTACAATACATTTTAAATATATTAAATCTATTAACGACTCATAAATCACAGATATTCATAAATATCAGATTTCTTTCAAAACGACACACACACAAACAAAAAAAAAACTTTTACAGAATTTAAAGCTATTTTTAGAAGTACACTGCAAAATTAAAAAGATTTTCTTCAGTCAGTTCATTTATTGTCATCAATTGACAATAACTTTGTAAACTGTTAGTGGAAACTATTCAACACTTTCAGTCAAGATTCAAACACATTAATGAAACTACAGTCGAATTCATTTATAATTATGAAAGGACTTACTTTATTCATTTATCAATTACAAGGAAAAAGTTAAACACGGACTTATAATTAATAATTTACATTTATACAACTTTCACATATTCTTTCATTTTCGATTAAAATAAATGAACAGAGGCTTAAACTCATTTATTGCAAGAACTTGGTTATAACGAGCAAAGGCATAACCAAGCTTTCTGGAAAGTAAAGTAACCACTCTTACTATTTATTTATTATTATTTGCAGATTTGAAGAAAACCTTTTTTTATATTCTGAACTTTTTCAGAATCTCTTTCATCACAATTAAACTCAATCTCTTTTGAAAAACATTATCGCTTGTCCCCTACTTTTAAAAAGCTTTGTAAAAATGGATTTCTACGTGAAATTCAAATCTTCCTTTTCATCTTCATCATTTTCGGCAATCTTGTACATATGCTCTATGAAAAAATGTGTTTTTCTTGTTCAGAAGTTATTCTTTAATAATATTCTTTCGACTTTTTCACTAGCTTGCAGATCTTTTGCTCGCTATATCCAAATTTCACTTGTAATAATAGAGTTTCTTGCAATGCATTTTTATATTGGTTCAACCATTTGCTCACTAATTCCTCATTAAAACTGACTTCTTGTTACCTCTGAGCCTACTATAACTGAGTTTGAGTATGCTTTAAAAATTGTGTTGTAACAATAGGCTTGTAGACAGAAAACAAAACTAATAAGTGTTTGTATATGCATAGAAATGTCTCCAGGAAACTCAAACTCATTTTATCAAACTTTAAATAAAATAGTAATAAAAAATTTAGGTAAAGAAAGTAAGCTAATTGGACTGTATTTTTCAGTAATAATATAAATAAAAAGGAAATAGATATCACAAATATAACAGAATCACAGATTTTCTTCAATTTTTCTTTTAATTCTGGTATTAAAAGTCTCCAAATTCTTGAAGGCAGAAGAAAATAGTTATCCTATGCACAAAATTCACCAAACATTCAGTTCTATATTCATTTTGAGTATTCTACAGTAATTTAAATATATGATAAATATTTTATATGCGAATGACTAACTTAAACATATATAAAAAGTAAATTAATATATATATTTTTTCTTTTCACTCCACCCCCCCCCCCCCCTTTGATTTTTCACTATAAAACCATTACAAAAATCCTAAAATAATTACAATGAAGCTTATTTCTTATTCACTTATACCATTTTTTCTATTTATATGCAAAACCCACAGCAGAAAATGTAATTTCAGTATTAACAAATGCACAAATATTTGGTCACAAATGATGCTTTTAAGCCAATATTGCACATTTCTAATTTATGAATTGGAGATTTGGAAAAATCAACAATTCAACATTCCCATAACAAAAGAAAAAAACAAAAAAAACAGATGATATCCATAATAAACGTAATAATTCAAAATATCTTATTCTACCCATACATACAGATATTGTTCCCTCCTAAAATATTGCCACAACACTCTTTTCCATATTTTCATAGAAAAGGTTTAAAACTCCAAAGGAAAAAAAAAAAAGGAAGAAAAAACACAAATTTTTAAAGAATGATTGTATAATGGCCCCACTAAATTCCTTTTTAAAATAAAATTTTGTTATTGAGATGCACTTTTAATCAGCTTGACATATTTAATGTATGTAAATATGAATAGAAATAAAAGGTGTCAGAGTGGGTTTCAGCGTCATACACTATATGGCTAATGATGAAAGGTCACTTGCGATTTTAGACGTTTTGTTCAAAATCTAGAAAAATACTTAAGGAATTATCCCGAAACTTCAACCGTGTAAACAGCATAGTCGACGTCATATATGTTGGCTGAAATTTTTTCCCGAAACCCCATTAGGGGCCATCAATAAATTGAAGAAAAACAAATATCTTTTGGATAACCCTGTAAAAACTAATATCGCAAAAGTGTTGAAACGGTAGCACAAGCTTTCTTTTAATAAACTATGTTCATTTTTATGAGGATAGCACGTATACTCATGGCGAAATTAAAGTTTTTATAAAAACAATACCCAATTTCACCAAGTGTTTATAGTTATAATTTTCAGAGTTCTTAATATAAAAGAATGTTCTTTTCAGGAACGATAACAAACAGCATTATATACAATACCCTGCAATCAGAATTAAAAAATAATAAATATTGGATGAAAAATGAGCAGGTTCATTAAACATTGTTTCACTGCGCATGCGCGAATGCAGTCAAAATATACTGTGCATAATATATTAGCTAAATGTATTGAGTAACTTTTGTGAAAGTTTCAGAAACATAGCTTGATAATTCTGATAATGATAGTTGATAGAATAAGCTTGAAATTCGCTGTTCCCAAAAGGAAGCAAAAAGATAAGGGGCGGTATCCAAATATACAAAGAGAGACGCTTCATTCTTATGTCAACTTTCATAAGCTAGTATATTTGGATACAACTCCTTATCTTTTTGCTTCCTTTTGGGAACAGCGAATATCGAGCTTATTCTATCGACGATTATTATCAGAATTTTCAAGCTATGTTTTTGAGACTTTCACAAAAGTTAGTCTATACATTTAGCTAATATATTATGCACAGTATATTTTGATTGCAATCGCACATGTGCAGTGAAACAATATTTAATGAACCTGCTCATTTTTCATCCAATATTTATTATTTTTTAATTTTGATTGCAGGGTATTGTATATAATGTTGTTTGTCATCATTCCTGAAAAGAACATTATTTTATATTCAGAACTTTGAAAATTATAAGCAAAACACTTGCTGAAATTTGGGATTGTTTTTATAAAAACCTTAATTTCTCCACGAGTATACATGCTATCCTCATAAAAATGAACATAGTTTATTAAAAGAAGCCTCCGAAGCATGTGCTACCGTTTCAAGGCTTTTGCGATATTAGTTTTTACAGGGTTATCCAAAAGATATTTGCTTTTCTTCAATTTGTTGATGGCCCCTTATGGGTTTCGGTAAAAAATCTTCACAGAAGTATATGATGTCTATCATGTTGTTTACATTCCTGAAGTTTCAGGATAATTCCTCATGTATCTTTCCAGATATTTAACAAAACGTTTAAAATCGCAAGTGACCGGTCATCATTGGCCATATAGTGTATTTCAGCAGATTCTAATACAGATCTTAAGGACAAGCAATTTCACAATGTGTAATGCTGAAAATTTATCTGGTTGTTTAATAAACGTGTTGCATATAAGATAAGATATTAAAAATGTTCGCCTCTAAGATCTCAAATGGAATCTCAGAAATCTAACACTGTGTTCCCACTGGGACCTTGTATTATGGTTTATTTTCTTTTAATAAGATGATAATACATGCAGAGAGCTTTTCAACTGAAAATATAAACCTGATGGATTACAAAAATAAAGCATTACTTTTGTATTTTCCTATAGTAACTTAGCATACTTACAATTTAAAAACAGATTGAGTTTTTTTTTCATATATAAAATGAAAAATGGCCATAAAATCAATAATACCACAAAAAAATCCTATTGACTGAAAAATGATAGGTAAAAATAATAATAAATAAATAAAATAAAACAACAAATTTGAAATGTCAATTGATTGCCAAACTGTATATAGGCCAAATGATTCTGAGAAAATACAAACTTATCTTTGAATAATGCAAATATTTGATTTATACAGCTAGAAAAAAATATATTAAGCATAAAAAATACATATAAAATAAAGGTTTGAAAGATTTCACTCTCAAATGTCTGTAATAGTAATAAAATAAGTCAGGTTCAGGAAAATACACAAGTACCCCTGAAACCAGCAGTACTTTCTATGTGGTTCGCAAGCCACATGTGGTCCTCAAGTGCCTTTCATGTGTCCCAGAAATTTGGGAATATAATGTAAAAAAATATATATAAAGATGTATGTTTTGTAAAATATACTTTTTAAAGAGTTTGGAATTGTTTTTAAAATCTGATAAAAATAAACATAAGGCTTCTATGATTTTTTTTTTTTTTTTCATTTAGATTATTTCAGTACTAGAGTAGAATATTTAAGTCTGGTCTATGGCATTTCACTTCCATCAACTTCCCATATTACTTCATGAGACTTAATCCGTTATGCATTTAACATAAAATGGTTAACATTAGTTAAATTTAATAATTATTTATTAATGTTAGTAATTAGTACAATATTATTAACTTGTTATAATATATGGGACTGTAAAAAATCTAAGTGAGGTCTTTGAGCTCACTTCTCTATCAGATTAGGGCTCTTACAGAAATTTGAGTGAGTACCACTGCATTGAACAACAAATTGTATGTATTTTTATATTACAGTCAATATTAAAAAAATTGGTGTAAATGAATTAACAATAAAAGGATGATATTTTAAACACTACATTACTATTGATGCTATAAATTATGAATTCTCAGGAATTGTTATGAATAATTAATACCATTAGGACAAAATATGGATCTTATTACCAAAGAGACAAGATTTGCAGAAGTTGGTCTCTTCAATTAAAAACCGTAACAATTATTCAGAGAATCTGTGATTCTCAACATCTCTACATTACATCTGACATAATATATTTATCAAAATCACTTCCATATTTTTCCTCTGTTTTAGAAAACTGTTCTTTAACAACAACAAAAAAGAAATAATAATCACATCAATATTAATCCATAAACAATTTAAAATCACAGGTGTTTGAAAATATGATAAATGACTTGGCACAAAAAACTATTCTATTAAAGACAGATTTCAAAAGCTGTTATCTGGTCATCTTTATGAGGAAAAGATAAAACATTTAAATACTTTAGGAAAAGAATGTAAATAGTCATGGTGAAGTTTATAATAATAAAATTCACTGCTCTTCATTTTCAATATTACATTCTTCTGAAACAGATGGACCTGGAACAACTTCAGAAACAGAAGAATCAAATTCTTCAACAAAAGAATTAATGGGAACATCTTTTGACAGTTCATCTTGATTTTCTGGAATTACATCTACTTTTGAAGTGCTGGCATTAGAGATTTCAGATGTTTTGGCAAGATTGTCTTTTCTCTTAGCAATTACTCTAAATGTTCCAGTAGATGAATGCTGACCTTTAAGATAATTAGCAGGGACAAGACCAACTATGCTGTTTTTGTTGCAAGCCAAGAGCCATCCTTTTGGTGTTCGTGCTTGTAAATCTAAAAGTACACAGTTAAACACTTTCAAGATTATTCATACTTCAGACAACTTATTCACATTTAAAATAACATAATTCCTATTCATTTTTAGGTACTTCCTTTTTAGGGGTCTTGACATACTCGGTTTTAAGAAAGTGCAATTTATTGCCAAATATAATAAATAGTTATGAAAATTAAATGCTGACCAATGAGACAATTTTTAATTTGCACATAGCTGACTTTACTTCAGTAATTAAATTAATCTTTACTAAGTAAAATGTTTTGTGTTTCTGAATTTTCTATAATATTCATATTTTACAATGCCAGTGACTGAAAAGAGTTACAATATTTTTCCCAAAGAAAGATATTTTACTTTCCAAAAAAAAATCTATGAAAATCGTCATAATATGCAACAATATATTGGGAAAAATATCCTATCTGGATGTGTAATATAAGCAATTGAGAAAAGAGAAAGATGTTCACATGGCAAACTGGTTCAAGTGCTCTAAAATATCTTTTCTTTACAGCACTGTAAGAAGTAAATTTGAATAAATATGCATTACCAAATATGCATCATTATTCAGCTTATTTGTGTATATATGAAATAAATTGCTTCTCAACGTATGTGTTAAATGGTGTAAACATTGAACAAATTTCTTGTGCTTTTGATACATTTATAATTATTTGACAAAGATAAAACATTCTCATGAGGTTGTTTTAAAATGTAAAAAAAAAGTTGTCAGAAAGAGCCTTTGAAAATGTTGCTTTTCTTACAAAATTGAACATAGGGTAGTTTCAAATGACGTCACAAATCGCCCACTGGAGATGCCACAAGTTTCTTCTCTTTTATTCCAATAAATTCTAAAAACTAGTTACAGGTCAATTAAAAAAAGTAATTAAAATTTTTATTAGAAAGTTAAAAATCTGGCTTTGAGGTATTTAATTAAATATTCCTTATAATGGATTTGATTTTAACTTGTAGTCCAGTGATCTTCGCTCAATCATGCAGATAGGCATATGTTGTAGTTTCTAACTCTATTGCAGACTCTTTAGCACACAGATGACAAAATGTATGAATTGAATTGAAAGGAACTTTTGTTCATTAAATTGTTCATTGCACTCTATTTTAGTTAGACATTTGATCGTACAGTGATAATGTGCAGATATTGATTCTCTCTCTCTCTCTTTTTTTTTTGTGCCAGTGTTAATCTTATGTGAAATTTAATTGTTTTTCACCTAAAGATACAATTTTCAATTAAAATTATACTTACCAATAAGATTGAGCATTAATAAAGGCATTCATAATCCATGAATGAGGTAAGACAATTTTTATAAGTTTAATATTAAGAAGAGATTGTTCCTACTAGTTAGATAAGATTACATAAAAATATTTTTTTTTAGTTCATTTGATGGCCTTTATTTAGTTGAAATATCACTTTGATAAGTATTTATTTCTATTAAGAATATAAAAATGAAAAGTTTCGATACATTGAAGTCGAAACAAAAAAATATATAATAGGGTGCAACAAAACTCATAAATAGAATTAATGATATGTTTAAACATTCTGAAAGTACAATTGCATCCTTTGGTTAGAAGATTCATTGGCACAAATTAAGGATAAAGAGAACCAATTTCTTGAAATGTGTAAATCTATTGAGGAAGAAATCAAAGATTTAAAGAGTTTAGAATCAGATTTTGAATATAATCAAGGGTATAGAGAAAAATTCATTTCTGTAAAAACTAAATCAGAGTTTCCCCCAGACAGTTTCAGAAGGGTGCTGCACCCTGCCTGCCCTTTGGTTTATAAAATAACACTCTTCTTGCCCATCATAAAAATAATTAGCACCCTTCTTGCCCCTCAGTAAAAAAAAAGTGTCCTTTCTCCTTTTTGCATTAAAAAATTTGCTTTCATAATAAAAACTGACACAATGTTGTTTTAAAAAGAATGCCCTGACTTTTAAATATTAAAAGTGGCTTTAAAAACCAAAAGAATACCTTTAATAATTAAAAAAAGTGCCAATAAGAATCTGAAAAGTGCCCTCAAGAATCTGAAAAGTGCCCTATAATAAAAAAAAGTGCCCTTTTCTCAGCAGCAGCACTCTGCCCTTTTTTAAACCTGGGGGAAACTCTGCTAAATTTAAATGAAAGATTTACAGAAAGGAGAAAGTAATGTTATTTTAGATTTGACTGCTGCTCTTAGTGGTATGAAAACAAATTTACCTTATATGGCTGAACATAAAAATCGTGTTAACCTGTCTAAGCTGAGCATTCGATGGGAATCCAGAGAATTTCTGAGAATTTTACAGACGGTTTAAATCTGTTATTTATTACAATAATGAGAAAGTGAAATAGATAAACTTTTATACTTGAAAAGTCTCCTAAGATCAACAGCATAACTGCCATTTAAGGATTGTCAATTTCTGAGATACAATATGATACTGCTGTAAAAATTTTAGAGAATTGCTATGGTAAAAAAGAAATGTTGATTAGATCTCATATTAATAAGTTATTAAATTTACCATATTTCCATAACTCTTCTATTTAAAGGAAATGTGCAATTTGTATGATGTTTGTAAAACACATATACATACTTTAAAAATCAATGGGAATTAAGTTAGAAAGTTATGGAAATTTGTTATTTCCTATAATAACAACGTTAATAACAGATAATTTAATTTTTAATTATAACAGAGAAGATAGAAACGGAACAGAATCATGAAATGTTTCTAGACTATTTGATTATTTGAGTGCTAGAGAACGCACACTTTCATTTTGCAGAAAACAATCAGATGACAACATGAGATTTGAAAGTAAAGCAATTAATAAAAAAGAATTATTTAAAAGAAATTTTCCTTGTAGTAAATCATTTAAGCACAAAATGCTTACAGTGACTACTTTGGACACAAATGCTGAAAATAAATGTGTTCTGTTCTGAGAATCATGATAAAGAATCTAATTCCAAAACTATAGAAGAGAAGAAAAACATTATAAATAATCAAAACAAGATGTTTCCATGTTTTAAAAGATTTCATCTAATTAAACTTTGTAATTATTGTAGTTTTATCCTTTTTAGATTTACATAAAATAAGTTTAACATAAAAATTGACTTCATGTTGTGGATGGAGAAAGACAAACATTAAAATGCCTTAGTATAACTTTTGACCAAGCTGCCAAAAATCACGATTTTTGCTTTATTGACAGACAAAAATCATGACTTTTTGTGACAAATCACTGAAAATCACTATTTTAACAATAAATTGAAGAAAATCGCACCTTTCGTAATTGCTATGCATCTGTAATAAGCTGCATCTCCCCCCCCCCCCAGTACCAAAATCACTATGCATTCACGAACTTTAATACAAATTTTCACTGATCTCAGAAATGGACCAAATCAAGGTAAAAAAAGCAGAAATTCACAATTTTGCGAAAAAGTAACATGTCTACAACAAAAAAATATTTCTGGCTTTAGGAAAACCTTATTTTTTAACTGAAAAAAATTTACACTAAAAATATCGCACATAATTTTCAAGCGATTATAAGAGACTAGTGAAAAATGAAAAAATAACTCGGGCCACTCTAGAAAAAGATCCTTCCCCCAGAAGCAAGGTCTGTGGTGATCGCATACACATATATGCAAACACTTCAAATTAATATACAGATGTAGGATTTTTAAACTGTTCTAAATCAGGGTTAGAAATTAGGAACTCTAAGTAAGGCATCAAATGACACCTACATATTTTTTCTAGATGCCAATCTGCAATTCATAGTTGCAATTTTATGTTATATCAGATTTTCTCATTTCTTCTCACAACCATGTTAACAATAATATTGTTTTTATTTTTATATGTTAAGTGCAAGGGGGGGGGAAGGGGGATGTACATATTAAACAATTTATCTCTGTGTTAATAACTAATACAAAACAAAACTGGCTTTCTATAAAAGTGTAAAACCTGATTAAACTAAAATATTTAGATTCTGGAAAAATGTTTAATTTATTCTTTTTATAAAGCTAATATGCTGTACAAATCAGATTATCAAGCCATTATGTCCACAGATAGAAAATTTTAACTTTTAGATACAAGGGATAAGCCTAGTTTTAAAAAAATCCTGTGACTGAAAGTACATCAGAAAAATTAACAAATAAATGAACCTTTGGATACCAATTGTGGTATGGACATTTAAGAATATTCACAAATCCTACATAAATACTTTTTTTTTTTTGAAGGGGGAAAGCACTTCTTTGCGAATTGTTCAAGAATTTGCATTGCTAGAATCCAGGAGTTGTTTATTTTCTTCATTTATATTCAAAAATTTACTAGCAAATGGTAATGAAAAGTAGAAAAGTACATTGTGTTTCACCATTTTAAAACAAAGGTGTGCAAGAATTTTAAGGGTATAGCCTCTAAGGTGAGTTTTATCGGTCATTGGTTAAAGTGAAGTCAACTTAGAGGTGATTGACAGGTGCAAGGGAGTCTAAGACACGTGCCACTGTCCGATCTTTTATCGAAAACAGGTGCTCTTGAAGTGCATGCAGCAAGAGGGAAAACTTTTACTAAAATACGAATCAGGGTGTTTGTTAAATAAAAATTAAAGTGAAAGAAAGCTAGGTGTCAAATATGACTAGGCATAATTTTGTGGCTGTAAAATGCTATAATTTAGTTGCATTTAACAACTAATGACCACTAATTTCTAACCCTGGTTCTAATTAAAATCATTATATGAAGCATGTTTTCTTAATGCTTTTTACAAATGAAAAGGTTCATACAAGATTGAAATATTTCTTTTATTATTATTATTTATAATGATTATATCATAATCCAAAATCATGTACAGCTTAAAAAATCTGAAATACTACCATTTTTTCATAGAAAAAAATGTATGTTTACATTTTTCATACTTTGATGTAAGTAATGGCAACAACTAGCACAAAAACTGAATGTAAATTATTTTATAATTTTTTACTGCAAGTTCATTAAAACTTAATAGTGCATGTATAATAGAAGAAAAATGTTCCAAATATACAGATGTGGCAGAAATTAAAATATCCGAAATGCAGGATATCTGATATCCGAATGAAATCCATATATGGTCTATCCCTAATTAAAATGTTACTGATCTTTCAGCCATCCAATTAAAAAAAAATTTAATAAGTTTTAAATAATTATCTTCTTTAATATATTTCATATTCTTGTGTTCATGTATATAATAATAATTCTTAACATTTTACAAGTCTAAAAATACTTACGTTTTGGAGCAATATATAAGCATTCTCCAGCAGTAAATGGAAGTTCACCTCGTCTATTAGTGTTAAAGCTATAATTTGCATAGCATGTCCAGTATCCACCTTTATCAACTTTCCAAGAGTTAATATCTAAAAATTTATTTTGAAGATTAATTAAAATAGTTTTTAAATAAGTTTAATAGCAACATCAACAACAGATATGAAGTGGAAAGTAATTGAAAGATTAATATATTTTACAATATTTAAAATCCAATACATTAGATTTTCAATGAGATATATCCCAATCATATATATTATTTCTGATGTCAACATCCCTCCTCTATGCACACACTAAATGCACAATGATGAAGGTATCATATGAAGGATTTTTGTACAGCATGGTTTATACACATAACAACAAATAAAATTACTACTTTAGAAAAATAGGTAACATTATGTTAGCTAGGCGCTAGTGATAATGTGCCAAATCTTGTTTCAAATGGCATCATTTTCATTGCAAAGCTTTTCCGTCATTCATATCCAATTTTACAAATTCTAAAGGGTATTAACCACTTTACTGGCGACAGGTATGGGGAAGCAGTGCTTTTACCCCCGACTTATCTCGGGGCAAACAGTGAAGTGGTTAAAAGATTTTGGGATCTTATATAATGTAAGTTTCTATTTTTGTGTATATAAAATTAGATACGATGCTTTCATTATGAAATAAAATGTTTCTAGCTTAAGTTATGTCTTATTCTGCAATTTTTGTTATTGACTAAGCCTAATCATTAATAGATCCAATTACGTGAGATTTTGTTATTTGTATTGATATGTTTGTGTTAATGTATTTTATCATAATTATTTATTTTAGCTACTTTTAAGTAAGTTTTTTAAGATATTATATTGCAATGTTAAAATATTGGCTATTTTTTATTAGCTAGTATTAAAAGATTGGCAAGAAAGTAAGGGTTGGGGAGATTCAAAATTTTTTGGCAATCACTGGCACCCGGCTAACATAAGAAGTACAGAAAAATGAAACACTTTCCAAGGACTTATTTAAATATTTTTAACAACTGTTTAGATATATGTAACCTTACATGCATTTAAAATGGCCAGCTTTTTGGCTTCCTCAGGCAGCATATGAGGCAAAAACTATGCTTCTGATTGCATTTGAGGAAGAAATTTTCCTCAGGCTGCAAAAACAGTGGCTACTAATACTAATGATAGTTGTTAAACAAAAATGTTAGAAAATATATATTTAATGTGATAAAAATGCAAAAATGTCAAAGGAAACTTTTATGATTATCTACATAATATTGTGTTGATCCAATTATACAACTGAGATATGCAAAACATTTGTAATTCTTCTTAGAATGGAAAGTAAGTGACTGAATGTAGAAAGTACTAAATACATAAGAATAAGTCTTTTAGATTCAGTTTTCGAATGTTGCTCCATTGTTAAGAGAAGATGGTATCAATGAAAATCACTATTCTCCTGAAACAATCATAGTATGTTTTGACTTTATATAATGAAACATTGAATTTTTGAAAGAATCAATTCTTACAGGAATTTTCTAGACTAAGAAATATATTTGATTTTTAAGGAAATTTTTTATTCTTTGCTAGACATCATTTATTATAGCACCAGGTCGCCTGAGAATCATGGGCTGGACAGCCCTACTCTAGAATAAATGTAATACATAAGGGAAAGAATCGCCACATTGCTTGACTATATCAGATCTTTAAAATATATATATATATATATATATATTAGGTATTTTCAAAGACACAATACTATTAGAGAATTTTTAAAGGATAAAGTAGAAACTTAACATAACTTAGAAAGGTACATCTATATCATGCAAAGAAATTTTACACATCATAAAATTTTAAGAAAAATAGCTTGGATCTTCTCTTCCGGAGCAAAAAAAGAAGAGAGAGAGAGAGACATATCACTATAAGAGCAGAAGTCTCAAATAAAATTTCTTTTCACGATATTGCATTTTTACCAGTATTTAAAAATTTGCTCAAAAAGAACTTTAAATTAAAAGTAAGTTAAAGATTTCTCTCTGTTACTTATCATGATACAGGTTTCTTAAATTGGTGAGACTATCATCATAAATTTTACTTCCTACAAACAATTTAAGAAAATACTAAAAAGAAAATGAAAGTCTAATAATTCCCTACAGGACTTTCATTCATTTAATATCAAAATATGCCAAATAAGATCAAGACCACCAAATAAAATTCAAGGACAAATGAAGTTTAAAACAGGGATGAGACTGACAAAAGAGTATAAAAGAGGAAATGACATGTGAAATAAAATTTGTGTCATTATTTGAATTCAAAATAAAATGTATACATGCAATACAAAAATACATTAAAATAAAATAAGAAAACTAATACACTATATTGCCAATGATGACCGGTCACTTACGATTTTAGACGTTTTGTTAAATATCTGGAAAGATACATGAGGAATTATCCTGAAACTTCAGGAGTCTAAACAACATAATAAACATCATATATTTCCGAGAAGATTTTTTCCCGAAACCCCATAAGGGGCAGTCAACAAATTGAAGAAAAACGAATATATTTTGGATAACCCTGTAAAAACTAATATTGCAAAAGCATTCAAACTGTAGATTATGACTAAGTGGCTTATTGTAATAATTTGGGTTTATTTTTTATGAAGATAGCATGTATAGTCGAAGAGAAATTCAGGTTTTTATAAAAACAGTCCCAAATTTTACCAAGTTTTTTGCTTATAATTTGCAGAGTTTTTAATATAAAAACAAGTTTTTTTCAGAAAATATGACAAACAAAATTATACACAATACCCTGTAATCAGAATTAAAAAATAATAAAAATTGTATGAAAAATGAGCAGGTTTACTAAATATTGTTTCACTGCGCATGCGCGAATTCAATCAAAATATACTGTGCATAATATATTAGCTAAATGTATAGACCAACTTTTGTCAAAGTCTCAAAAACATAGCTTGAAAATTCTGATACTAATCGTCGATAGAATAAGCTCGAAATTCGCTGTTCCCAAAAGGAAGCAAAAAGATGAAGGGTTGTATCAAATATAGAATGAGAGACACTTCATTCTTATTATGTCAACTTTGATAAGCTAGTATATTTGGATACAACCCCTCATCTTTTTGCTTCCTTTTGGGAACAGCGAATTTCGAGCTTATTCTATCGACGATTACTATCAGAATTTTCAAGCTATGTTTTTGAGACTTTGACAAAAGTTGGTCTATACATTTAGCTAATATATTATGCACAGTATATTTTGATTGAATTCGCGCATGCGCAATGAAACAATATTTAGTAAACCTGCTCATTTTTCATACAATTTTTATTATTTTTTAATTCTGATTGCACGGTATTGTGTATAATTTTGTTTGTCATATTTTCTGAAAAAAACTTGTTTTTATATTAAAAACTCTGCAAATTATAAGCAAAAAACTTGGTAAAATTTGCGACTGTTTTTATAAAAACCTGAATTTCTCTTCGAGTATACATGCTATCTTCATAAAAATGAACCCAAATTATTTCAATAATCCACTTAATCATAATCTACAGTTTGAATGCTTTTGCAATATTAGTTTTTACAGGGTTATCCAAAATATGTTCGTTTTTCTTCAATTTGTTGACAGCCCCTTATGGGGTTTCGGGAAAAAATCTTCGCGGAAATAAATGACGTATGTCATGTTGTTTACACTCCTGAAGTTTCAGGATAATTCCTCATGTATCTTTCCAGATATTTAACAAAACATCTAAAATCGCAAGTGACCGGTCATCATTGGAAATATAGTGTATATATATATATATATATATAATAAATATAATAAGAATGGCTAATTCGAAATTTTATTCAATAATTCTCAGATATAAATGACAAATATTAATATGAGAATTTCTCAAAAATGTAAAACTATTCTTTAAAACTTTTAAAAACAAATTTCATTTAAAAATCTACATGCTTTCAATGAAAACACCAGTTAATACATATGGCTAGCTAATGTTTAACCTGCCACTCAGCTGCAAGAACATTTGTTGAGAACATATATGTTGTAGCAAATTATTTATATGAAAGTCCAGCCATATTTTCCTACATAAAATTAGTTTTTAGGCAATGCAATTGAAAATAGTACAAACGAAAGATTTTAAAAACATACATTTTACCTTTTTTATTTTTTAAATCTTGCTCCCTAACAACACTAGCATTCACTAAAAATTTATTTTTAACATTAATAGTATACAAGAGTAGATGGTCGCTGGATATATCTTCAATGAAAACTATCATGTGCAGATATTTACAATTTATCGGCCATTTCTTTTACAACTGTGGTTCCTTTTGTCCTTGTGCATAGCTATTTTACTACAGGATCATTCCATGTCGAATCATTCTCCCTGATGATATAAATGAGAATATACTTTTATTTTTTTTTATCTCAGTAAATTTTCATACAATTTTTTTAATTTTGAAAAATCATCATTTTTTTGGCTTGTATAAATGTTTTCAATTTTGAATTTCAGGCGTAGAGAGTTGTGTTTGACCCCTCATTTTAAAGAGAATTTGATATGCAAGTTGACTATGCTTGCTTATAAAAAGTAAATTTAATTTAATTTAAAATTTTCAAATAAAAAAAAATTTAAATAGTGTTTTTTAAAAATTTTGAAAAAAATATATGTTTTTTGTAATTTTGTAACTTTAAATTCTGAAAATTTTAGAGTGTGATCTCAATGGGATCAGCAGTTATGTTAAAAAAACTAATGTTAAACATCAGTTGGGGCTGGCGTTTAA
Source organism: Maratus michaelseni (assembly GCA_963931845.1). Taxonomy (NCBI): domain Eukaryota; kingdom Metazoa; phylum Arthropoda; class Arachnida; order Araneae; family Salticidae; genus Maratus; species Maratus michaelseni. The sequence continues at coordinate 156,871,249 of OZ007594.1, read as the reverse complement.
AGTTGGCACCTCGCCAACTTTATGATTGTGTTGAAGATAGTATGATTTTATTCATTTTAAACATTATTTTTTTTATAACTGCTGATCCCATTGAGATCCCACTCTAAAACTTTCAGAATTTAAAGATTATAATATTAAAAAAAAAAAAAATCAAAATATTTAAAAAAAAAAAAAAAAAAAAAAAAAAAAAATTATTTTAAAAAAATTTAAATTAAATTAACTTTTTATAAACCAAGCATAGTCAATTTGCATATCAAATTATACCTTATGAAATTCTCTTTAAAATGAGAGTTCAAACAACTGTCTACGCCTGATAGAACTTGAGAAATTCAAAATTGAATACATTTATACAAGCCAAAAGATGATGATTTTTCGAAATTAAAAAAATTAATTGTATGAAAATTTACTGAGATAAAAAAAAATTACAAAAGTTATATTCTCATTTGTATCATCAGGGAGAATGATTCCTGAAGGTTTCATTAAAATCTGAAATAGTCAGGTTGAATATTGAAAATTTTTGGTTGATTTGATGTGGAATGACCCTACAGCATATCTTTTTAAATAGGGATACTGCATGTTATGAAGCATTTAATGGTAAACTATGATCCACTAAAACTAAAAGAGATAAAAACTAGTCGTTGGGGGCCACTGTAATACTTACCCATCATGGATATGCATAATGTAAAGTATTAAAATAAAAATGTGTAAACTACTTATAAAGTGCATTGCAATTCAAATAAAATCGTGGCTTGATGACGTCACAAACTTTAAAGGCTCGATTACTGAATTGCTTGAAAAAAACATCTTTATAACTCCAAAAATAATAATCCTATTAATTAGCGGTTTATTGCATCTGATTAAGCGTCAAATGTCCAATTAAAATATATCTTTGAAGTGAAATTTGGATGAAATACAGGGTCATGAAAAATCGAAGAGTGTGGGAAATAGGATTCCAAATATCTCGGAAACTAATTATCCGATCGACTTCATGCTTTATGCAAAATTTATGTTTTTTTATTGTCTTTTATATTCATTTCTTAAAATAAACAATTTCGAAAATTTTTATATACCTTTCATCAGAACGAATATTTCGAGAGTCCGAAAAAAAATGTTCCGGTTAATCGAGGTTATTGAAATGAAATAGGCTTCTTCCCATTATTACATACTACGTACATACCAAATTGCAAGTCTCTATCTCAATTTTTTTCGGGAGATAGAGCGTTTACAGACACAGAGACACACACACAGACACACACACAGACATACACACAGACGGACGGCAAATTTTTTTTTCTAAAAATATGTTTTTCGGAATCTCCAATGTCTGAAACGTGTAAATCCGTCAAAAAAAAAATTTCGATTTTCAAAACGATTACAAGACTTACCCTATACTACGTATGATGGGTAAGTAATAAATATTCCGCTTTAATGATTCTTTGATCCATTCCATCAACATTTAATTTGATCGATTGTAGATTATCTATATGATTTTGGGCGTTACTAAATCTGGCAAAATGGGAAATCAAAACAACATGTTGTGCATTTGGTATGCGGACTTACTTTCACTCATAATACGTAGTATTATCAAAATCTGAAAAAGACAATGCATATTTCTTTTGTGGCATAATAATTAAATATACAGTAGAAGATCTTTATAACGCAAACCTAAAAACACAAGGTTGTGCATTATATAGATCACATTTCACACATCATTAAATTTAGCTTGTAAAACATGGCCAAATATGTGTGAAACATACCAAAATACATTAGGGTATCTTTATATTGCATTCTTTATTACCAGGAGTTATGCAGATTAAATTTTTTTGCATAATATAGATCATTCCACACATTGTTAAATTTACTTTATAAACATTGTCCAAACATACCTGTATCAAATCATAGCAATATTTTCAGTAATTAGCTCTGAATTAAGGAGATAAAGTTGAACTAATGTATCAAATTTAGTCCTCTAGAGAATAGCAACTATTTATAATATGGGAATTCAGGTATTTCTTAACTGAAAATTCATTGTTTACATCTGAGAACTTGTGCGTTATATGAAGAATTGCGTTATATAGAATTGCGTTATAAAGATCTTCTACTGTAAATCGAAAAACAAACGAGATTAAACACTTAATCGATCATGAGATTTCAAAGCTTACAACCTACTTCCGCACATTGTCAGTAAAAAGTAAACAAACATGGCTCATCTACACTACTTATCGAAAGCCACACTTTATGCTCATTGGTCAGTTGAATCATGACTACTCCCACTAATGATGTGACTTCAAACTCAGGCTCGTAGCTAGACCTTACTTCTAGGTGGGGCAAATATTTTTTCAGGGGGGGCAGATTATTTCTTAATTTTTTTCACGTCTCTTATACCTTGAAAAATATGTACTGTACTTTTAATGTAATTTTTTTCTCATTTAAAACGTAATATCTCTCGAAAGCCAGAATGAAATTTTTAATGTTTGTTCCAAGACACAATAAAAATATATCAAAGACACATAAATAAAATATTTACATTTACATAACGTAAATAAGTTGTTTCCTTTTAATTAAGTAATTTAAATTTATGTAGGTTTTATGTTCGTTTATATTAATAGATGCATTCAAGTACAATTTATTAACCCTTTAGCGGGCGCAAAAAAGGACACCTAATTTTAATTCCAAAACTGACAAACGGCACCAAGAATATTTAATTATTTTTTTCCTTTTATAAAGTATTGGAAATTTAGCAAGTTTTTATTTTGTAATAAATTCTTTTGTAAATTCTGATGTCAGTCCATTATTTCATCATTTTAAAAACAGAATTACTCCGCGCCGGAAAGGGTTAAATGATGTTTCGTTATATTTACATCACGCAATAAAGATATGAGAAAGAAAAAACAGAATGAATAAAATGAATAGAACAAGTAACGAGGATGTCTTTATCGATAGTGAAAAAATATTTTTTTTAATTTTCATTTCATCGATGTTTTTCCAATACATTTTCATTGATTAAAGTCGATACAGATGTAGAGGAATTAACTCGAATCTGTTTTTCTTTCCACTTTGCCATGGCTTGGATGTGAGCTTCTGATTTTTCGTGTTTTGGAAAACTGCGGCCATTGTCTAAAGCATTTTTACAAGTTTTAAAACCATGTTCGGTGTATGCGGTTTCTTTGGATCCGAACCGGTTAAAATGTCTACAAGCATAACGAATGCTGCGTCCTTTGCCACAGAATATTCCAGCCATTCAAATTGCTTATACTATGCAGCTCGAAAAGAACGTTGATTTTTTCGTGGGAATTCCATCAAAATAATTTGTTGAACTGGCTCGTCTCTTTTAGGCAAATCGAGATCGAGAATAATCTGGTTTACTTGTAGTAGGTCCAGTTAATGATAATGAATTTTTATCATTACTATTTGCACAATATTCAGGAGCAGGACTCTCTATTTTCTGTTCTAGTCGACGCTTCTTATTACATAAATGAACGGATATCCATATTTTCAAATATAACTTGTATTCACAGATAAAGAAATCCGTTCCGTTCACAGATACATACTTATCCAAATATAATATATACAGCTTTTAAAACGAAAACCTTTTTTTTTTCACTGTCACCAAAAACTGGTTAGCATCTGGAAACCACAACGGTTAAACAAAACTGTAATAAGGCAGAATGCATTATTTTCACAAGCGGATTTTCAAGAGTCACTAAATCTATTCCTCGAAATCGTTGAACGGGACACAAAAACATCCGGGTGGTCTTGCACAAACACAGGCCCGCTGTCGACACAATCACAGGAGCGACAAATTGCACCTATATCGTCCCATTGTAAAATTGTCAAAATCTTTCTTTCAGAAAATAGTTCATACTACTTCTCTATTTATATTTCAGAGGACGGGTAACACAATTTCACACCACAGGTGGTCCAGTGATGTGTCAGAAAGTCAAAGTCCAAAATCACTTAAGTACTAAAGGGTGCTGAGCAATTCGGCTGCTTGGATGGCGCTTGTTTGTGACAGGCGATTTAATAGTAGTCTTGAAGTCAAGTTAAAAACTTTTCGTGCAATCCTAACTATAAGCATTACAAATGAAACAAAATGAAGATATAATAATAATAAAAGGAACTTGTAAGAGGCAGAAAATTCAAAATTGCAAACGGACGCTCCGGTTTTTCAAACAGATAAAGTCTTAAAATTCTCACGCTTCTGTTGTTATGTGTTATTCTGTGTCAAGTTCTGAAAAAGCCGTAAATTATGGAAAAAAAATAGCATAAAAACAGTATATTTTCATATTTCTTTTTAATGGATTTTTATGAGAGATTATTAAGATTAATACAGAATTAATGTAAATATTGTTAACACTGTATGGTAAATTACACTGCATCAACACTTGCTAAAATAACACGGAATCATTTATGTTTAAAGTATTAAACATAGATTATTCAAGATCTAATTAGCACAACCCAGTGCTGTCTCTGTTTCAGACAAAACAATCCCAGTTTAGGTGCGTTCGTAATTATATAAATGCGTAGCACCTATAGTCGTCGTCTGGTCCGTCCGCAAAAAACAAAAACTACCCAACCGAATGGTTTAAAATTTAATATATAGAATCGTTATAAAATTTTGTCGAGTCATTTCAAATTTTGTGAAAATTGAATCACAAATTAAAAAGATATTAAAAAAGTTTTCTTTATTCTATTAAATCCTATCATACGTAATCTGTATAATAAAAGCGCAAGTCATGTGACTGAGGAAAACAATTATGGGCTAACCTGCTAACCACTTCTTTTCTCATATGCCAAGCGGTCATTTTTATTCAACATTATTTCTTCGAATAAAATTGCATAAAAGTTACATTTTTAGAAAGATCATTCAAAAAAAGTGTTTGCTCGAGAGATGAGTTACATTAAAAAATGTATAGATTCTGAGATAACTTCAGTAGAAATTAGGTTAATAGCCGAATATCTCAATCCATTAAAGTAAATAAACACAAAAGATTCATTCATCATGAGTCATAGAAATATTAAACCATGGAGGTAATCATTCATAAAGCAATATTTCATGTTGAATTTTGCAGCAGTCGGGTGTCGAAAAAAACTTCGCATCTGTAAACGTGGCATCACTAATAAGAAAAAAAAAAAGCATGCTCATTTCGCTCGTAACAGACGATATAATTCATTTCACAGAAATAATAAAGATAATTTTTTTTACATTGTAAAACTAGTTATAGTACGGTCGCACCTCATTTGTCACGTTTAACGTACATTTCCAACTTGTTTGTTTGTTCCTTGCTACATTAAAAATAATAATAAACACTATTTATGCAGAATGTTTAGTGTCGAAGAGTCTGTGCAAATATAAAATATTTTTTAATTTATTTATTTCACTGCCCATTTCCTATAAAGCATTGCTATTTCTTCAATCGCCGTATATTTTTTGAAAAGAGCTATGCATATTGTTTATGCTTAAGACTGTTGTGACATTAAGGTCACATTTACCCGTAATTAAATACCATATCAGATATCCACCATGAGGTTCCAAAAAAAAATATTATATGTATATTAATTGTGTGTATGTATGTATATATATATATATATATATATATATATATATATATATATATATATATATATATATATATATATACAATTTTTCCGGCTGAAGAACACGGAACTTTTTTGCTATATTCGCACTGTCATTTTTATACATAAAAGCATGAAATTTACAAGTTTTAACTACTAAAGTTATTTAGAATCGAATAACGTTTTTCACTTTTCTATAGATTTTGAGTTGTAATCGATTTCTCCCTTATGAACTTTATCAGACTGTCATGTCCAGAAAATTGGTTTATATCGTTAACTTTGACGGTCATTTTCTGAAAACTGATTTGCTTTTACGAAAAAATGGAAAATACTATTTAATTTCTTTGTTTTTAATAAGAGGACCTGAAAAAATTTTGAATTTAAGAATAGTGAATGACTTTGTGAATGTGTCAGAAGATAACTAATTTGGATTTGTAAAATCGTAAGTAGCCCGGCCTATTTTATTCTTTAAATTTGAAAAAATGATTGGTTTATTTCAGAGGCGCCAACTTTTAAAAATTTCAGGGGGGGGGGCGTCGGGGAAGAGTAGATTGAACAGATAAAGGGACAGACCTTTTATTAATTTTTATTTCCAGAGTGGGGGGGGGGGCGATGCCCCTGTGAAAATTTCCAGAGAATTTTTATGGCCTTGTAGTCGGCGCCTATGATGGATTTAATTTGTTATCTTGTTCATTATTATAAATATTTTCAAGCCGTAAACAAAAGTATGAACTTTTTTAAGCTACTTTTATCATATTATTTCGATATCTGCAAATAAATTCCTTCAAAGAATATATTTTACACGAAATAAAACATTTTATAAAATCTAAGTATACTTAACAATATCATATCGTTACATTTTTCTTTTTGTTCCTTGATTTATTATTGATTGATATTATTTTGTTCCTTGAAGATTTTGTACTTTAAGATGAAAAGTTATTTATGTTATGTTACATGAAAGTTATTTAAAGTGAAATACATTCAAACGTGTAACGCGGTAATATAATTTCCTCTACTAACCACTACTTGTAAAACCCGTGGGGAAAAATATATAGATATATAACTTAAGACACATGTATATTCAAAACAATTCACAGATAATTCTGTAAATTTCTTATTTAAAAAATAAATTTATATCATTTAATTAAAACAAATTTTATATTCTATTGGTTAAAGATGATATTTTCATTGTAATTCCATTTCTTCTTTATGCGGAAAAACTCCTCCCATAATTTTTTTATTGTGACATAGGTTTCACAAATTTTTATCATTCACTAATATGTAAGGAAAGATCAGAAGAATGAAAGACATTAGTCCCCTCTTCCCAAAGCAAACAAGTAAACATAACAATCTGTTTCATGGAATTGGAACCAGTTCCATGAAAGAAGCTGCAAACTTGTCATGTACGACAAATTCAAAAACATTATTGTAGGCTGTTCCGCTTTATTTTCAGATTCAGAAACCTTTGGTTTCAACCCCGCTTTCTTAAGATAAATGTCACATGGTGACAATCCTACAAAGAAAGTAAGCTTTATGGATATCAGTCAATACAGAATTGTTGCTGGGTCGGTACGGGCAGGAATATCCTGCGGTACGGTGTAATTTTTACAAAGCAACAAAGCGGGGAATGTCCTAAGGGACAATCTTCGACAGTCTGTTGTATGTTAAAGAAATAGAGAAAAAAGAAGGTTTATAGATGAAATTTTTTCTGGTTTTGTTTCCAGTTTAAAAACGAAATTGGGAGGAGGAAGAGGGGGGGGGGGGGTCCTCTTTGCTTAGATCTGGCAAGAAGATGGAAAAAATTGGGAATTTAAAGTGAAATAGTGGCTGATAAAGTGATCGGAATGTCCAGTCTCACACTAGATTAGACAAAAAATTGTAAAAAAAAATAATAGAAATTTAATGTTGTTTTAATCGGGATGTAAAGTTTCACACTAGGTCGGGCAAAATATTTTGCAGGTCGTGCTTTGCCCGACCTGGCCCCCACCTAGCTACGGGCCTGTTCAAACTTATGCACCAATCACAGAGGAGAAAGTGTTCAAGAATTCTTCCAAAAGATGGGTTGATTGGTTGGTTCTGTTTGATGCATTAAAGGGAAATGCGTCCGAGAAATAAGCAAAAAAGCAGAAATCCGCGTTTTTGTGAAAAAGTGGCATGCCTGTTATAAGTAAGAAAGTAGTGACAATAGTTATTTTGGAATATTTGTTATGAATATCAGATACAGTGGCCTGATTTGAGTTTTTCTCCCAGCAACCTCTGTTACCAATTATTTATCACCTTTATATTTTGATTTTAGAATAATTACAAATAAAATTAAATCCCATTTGGTACCACTATCAAATATTTAGACTAGTGGGTAAATCTATTAAAATATGTTTTTAGGATATTTTTTTTTCTTTCTGAATGTAACCTCTGTTACCAGATACATCTATTATTCTTTAAAATTAGCTATAAATTCATTTAATTAAGAAAAATTTTGGTGTAGTAAACTTAAAACATCATTCCTAAGGTATCAGAATAACAAAATCACCAAATTAAGTTGGTTTTGGTAATTTTAAGTTGGCTTTGGTAACAGAGGTTCTGTAAAAGTGAAATCTGCGTGTAAAATTGAAATAACCCATGAACAGATGATTACCAGAAAAGATAATGGCATTTTGCCTATTCAATAAATAACATATAAAAAAGAACACTTATGCTTTTCTTTTCTGAAGCTAATCATCACAAGATTTTAAGCCTTGCCTTTCATATTTTTTCCTCCAATCGCCATCGAGATCATTCTACTACTGATAGGATTTCATTCTCGTGGATCATGAATTTATTACAACCCGTGAACTGTTTAATTTCATTGAGTTAATACTTTTTGTTTGAAGGTTGCTATCCATATGATATGCAGGTGGGATGTTAAAAGCATTTAACTTAAATCAAAACACTTTGTTGTTATATATGTAGTTCCAAAGCGATCCCATCAAAACTATACATCTGCCTCTCCTACTTGGCAAATAGAAGCGACTACTAACAATATTTTATCACTTTATCTTCAATACTACTGTTACATTATTTCTTTCTAAAACACTGAATGAAAACAAAAAGTTGCACATAATCGGATTTCATTTTTATCCCATTAATACTAAAGTGCTAAGAGAAAAAATGAACATACCAAAAGGCTTTTTAGTTACACTCCTAGCAAGTAACCTGAACATAAGCCATGGTGCTCCAATAACTAATCCAACAAACATGAAAAATGGCCAAGGTGATTTAGGGTCATTTGGAAACTGAGAAAAATCTGAATGTTCAGTCACTGATTTAGCTGTATTCCAAGCTGATTGAACTGATGGGTTGTTTTTCTTTAATCCTAAAAATAAATAATATTACATACATACATACATATTCAAGAAACTAAAACAGGATAGTACAATCAAAATATTCATGATAAAAAAAGGGTAAAGACCAATAATTTAAGTTTTTTATACAGAGTAGCCAGCATTTGAACTTTTCCCAGGGTCATTTCTCCTTTACTTGCCCATGCAACTTTTTTTGAAAAATTTTATTGTTTTTAATTACAAACTACAAATAAGATGACTTTCAGAAAATTGAATTAACCCATTATACAATAAAACTTTATATTTTGCTTGATTAGCGTAAAAATAAAATTAAATTGTTAACAAACATAGTTTTATTTGTTTTGAAAAATATCCATGTTGGTAGAGATCAAGCATTTTTTTAAAGCATAAATCTTTTAAAAATTTTGTAAAATTTTTGTCTCTTTCTTCCAGGAAATCATGTCATGAGCAGTCAGTTCGAAACTAATATTGAAATATCTAAATTTTAACCAAAATTTCTTGATTTTTCTAGTGTTGCAAAATTTTCTGGCATTTCCAAGTTAGCTAGCCATCCTGTTATAAATAAACTCATTAAACCAAAATTACATTAAAAGATTAGCATCAAAATTACAGTAAAAGATTATCATAAAAGTATTTTTAAATATTAATATGCAATACTTACTTAATAGATAAAGTATTTTCAGGCATAAATACTTTAAACCTCTTAAAAGGGCAAGAAATGACAATACTTCAGCCAAATGATCTCTCAATCTGGCAAATTGGTCAACAACCCCAAGTATAGCATGATACGAACTGTAAACAGCATGATATGTAGACTCAATCATCATACTTATAGAACTAACTATATCCACAACAGATTCAATTGATTCAAATGCTGGCCTAGTACTTTCTTCAGCAAGCTGAATAAAGCTGTTATAAGAGTCATGAGGCATGCCTGGCATACAGCGACTATAGGGTGTTCTGTAGCTTCCACCATAACCTCCATATGAAAACATACCAGGAGAAAATCGGTTATATGGACTATACATATTACCATATGTTGAGTATCTGCTACGAGTAGTTACATCTGTACGTGGCGGTAAAGCAGGTGGTTCAGACTGAGAGGTAGTTCCTGAATTTAAATAGCTCATAGACAAAGGGACACCTTGAAAATCTGGATTTCCATTAGACATATTTCCAAAGACTCTCATTCTATCACCATCAAAAACTGAAGTCCTACAAAATTAAAGGAAAAAGATTATTAAAAAAAAATAATAATAATAATAAATATGATGATTTCAATGCTTGGAAAAACTATTACTTAAAAAGGTTCCTTTTTTTTTAGAAGTTTGTTTTTTAAGAAAACCTTCATAATTATAATGTGATTTAATATTACATACTAACTACATCAAAAGAAGATAACTGGTGCTAGAAACTCACCCTTAGTTGATACAATAAGAAGTAATTTAGAAAAAAAAAGTACTTTTTGATTATTGCAATGACATTTATAATTTATTCAAAATTAAATTATGCGTGCCAAATGTGACAATTTAAATGACGAAACCTGTTTATTACTCTTCCCATATTACCACACACAAATGCCGCTCTACAACTTAGAAAGAATAATCATACCTTATAATTATTTTTCTTGTGATTTTTAGTCCATTCCGGTAAGTCTTTTCCAAAGTGGAAAAAACCAGTCAGATGAAATAGGTTTCTTCCACTAGTGGAAGAAATTAAACAAACAGGTTTTTCACAAAACAAAAATAAAACAAACAGGTTTAATAATTTACTATGGTACTTCCTTTCTTCTAGGGACAATGGTGAGATGGAGAAAATGACAAGATTGAATTTGGCAAGAAAAGATAAATTTTAAACAATTTATAGCAATCTATTTACTTTTTAAAACCACATCAGATTATTATGGTTTTATGAAATAACTTCCAATGCACAAGATATTTGTTTAATATTTACACCATTTAATACACAAATTCAGAAAAAATTATTTAATATTTAAATCAGGGTTGTTTGATTTAAATCTGTATTTTTCACATAGATATTTACAAGCTGAATAAGGATCAAATTAATCATCATTCTTGTTAAAATAAACATCATCGTTCATGTCGGATTAAAAATTAACTTTTATAAATTGAAAATACTATTGTATTTTATGAAAGTAAATGCAACGCTGCATTCAAAATATTTATCTATAGTGCATCCCAAAATAAATATCGATAAATGATCTCTCATTTTTAAACTTTTTTCATTCCTAGATAATCACTTCATTTTTGCAAGTTAGGTGCTGAAGCTAAAGTTAAATATATTCAATATAAAGGTATTTAATATAATAGTATTTTCAGGGAAAAGTTTAAAGTAGATTGATTATACATGATTTACAAGTTTGTTTTATGTTTAGTTGCTTAGACCTGCAAATTATAATATCCCATATGTTGAAGTATTGATCATATAATATGTTCAATACACAGACTAAGTGTAACATAATAAATATTTGGACTGTGTCTAACATAGAATTATATAATTCCAGTTTCATGATTCTTTTATAACTGAAAATGATTTAATCCCTGTGACTGTCCCCTTTCCTCTCCTAGAATTCATTATCCAAGAAAATATAAGATATACTGTACCGTATTTCTAAGCTAAGCAGTCATTTCTACTGTCAAGTAAGCAAGATTAATTGATGAAATTGTCAATGGCTGATGGTTGGATAACACTGACAGTTGATAGCTTCGTACTTTTAGTTATGTGATTACCTTGGATCTTGTAACTGTTTTTTAATTATTAATATAGTATAATGTAAAATACAAGTTGGGATAAGAATATCATCTACTAATACTAGGTACAGTACCGAGAGCTTTTAAATACACTGACACATAAGAAAAACAGTTGGCAGAAAGAAAAATCCAATGTTGCTTTATTTTACGGAGAGAAAAATACTATTTCTGGAAAAGGTGTGAAAGCAATATACAAACCATGTAGTAGTGTAGAAATGGTGGAGATTGTGAGAAGAATATAAAAACACAAAGAAACTTGCAATCCATGTGATAAAGTTGACATTAGTGAATCTGAATCAGTTGAAATAGAAATACACATATACATTTAGCATTCTTTGCTACATTTATTATGTGATTATATCAGGGGTCAATTTAGAAAAAGAAAGTTGCATAGCAGTAACTGCTTTACAAAGTCAGTTTTGAATAGCAGTTAGACACTTTTGTATAGCAAGTAAAAAATAGAAAACGTAACTCTTAAATCTTGAAAATTTACAACAAAATTTTAAAAAAAGCAACATTTAACAAAAGGCATAAATGAAAGTAAATAAAATGATACAAAAAATTAAAAAAATGATAACTCACCAACCCAATATAAATTACTTAAGAAATCAGAAGCTGGCTTTTGAATCACTCATGGGTCAATTAATCTTCTCAGAAACACAATTTTTGTAATTTTAAATAAAACAAAGGCGAAATGAAAAAAAAATAATTGAAATCTTCATTTAAGTTAAGTACACTACATTCCAAATTCATGTTTCGCACAGAATATGTTACAAACAAAAATTTTATAATTTAATAATGCTTATGTAAATATATTTAAGTGTAGAATTTCATAATAATAGGCTTAATTGTTTTTCATTAATTCATGTGTTTACTTAAATTATTACACAAAAAAATACCTCCTCTGTTTAAGTGTACATGACATAATAAAGAGTGCGGGAAATATGCATCGCAATGATTGCAATTTAATGCATTTTAATTAAATTTGAATCGTAAATTGTGATGTGATACTGCTTAAATCGAACCCTGGATTATATATTTTATATAATTTTGGAGTAATACATTAATGAAAAATTTAATGACTTAAATTAACTAGAAATTTATACACACAACACACAGAGGTATATCTATAAAAATTTAATAGTAGAATAATATGATTTTAAGTAAATATCTGAATTTGTTTGCAACAATTTATTTTTATTTAAATTACTTTGAATTTTTATCTAGGAATTACAATAAATAGAAATGTGCAAAGCTATATAGGGAAAATAAATATATGCACAGTACAAAAATATTAATAATAAAAAAAAAAATCTGATTTAAATAAAAAAAATAATTTATTAAAATCAAATAAATCCGATTTAAATCAAATAAATCTGGGTTTTTAAAAAATTCTTTAACCCTTTTAGTGTGGGAGTCGACAAAAGTCAACATAAAGGTCCGAGTGTGGGAGTCGACATAAGGGTCCGAGTGCGGGAGTCGACATCTAGGAGTTGGGTGCTGTAGACTACACTAAGCATTGAAAAAAGTCGCCTAGGCGTTCACAGCGTGTGTTGTGCTCACTGTAGTGCGTCATGGGCTTAGCAGAAAAAAAAACCCCAAAAAATTCCGCACTGAAAGGGTTAAAAAAATCATGATTTTTACTCATCCTGATTTAAATAAGCTATATAAAATGTAATACAAAATATATAACATACGGCTACATAAACGGTTTGTTAGGATGAGGATGTATAGAAATTTTCTTCAGATTATATACACTGTAAAAGAGGAAATCGCAAGAAATTGATGAAAAATACAGTTTTAGCAGATGTAATTGCATGGTATTTTTTTTCACTGGGATAAGGAATTTTCCCATTTAAGGTACGTTCTGCTGTATTTACATATACATATTTATGTTATTTATATGTTAGGGATGCACCGAATAGAGATTTTGGCCGAATACCGAATATTCGGCCCATGGGTAAATCTAATACCGAATATTTGACTGGCCAAATATTTTTATATTTCAGAGTTTAAAAGTTAAATTATACAACAATTTTACATAACATTTAACAGAGATACTACCATTTTATGAACTAGACCTTTTTACAAGAAACCTTTACACACAAAAAAAAATATCTGTGCTTTGAGTTAACTTAAAAAGATGATAATCTTAAAACATTTTTAACTAATAAAGCTTTAAATGTTGTAGCTTCTTCTGTGAATTAAAATAAATTTATAAAATGTTCTTATATTCTAAAACAAATACTTTAAAATCAAAGAAAAATTTTGAATGAATTAGAAGAAACATTTTACAGTGATATATATATATAGTGTTTATTTGTCAGGAAGGTACAAAAGTAAAATATTACAACATATTAAAATGGTGGCAAATCAGCAAGAACAACTTTCCTCCTCCTTTTGATTTGGCAAGGAATTTTTTAAATGAACCAAAGAGCAGGTGTCTGGAATGGACGATTAGTTGTAACCATACACATACAGGGTGTTCATACATCTTGGAACAAACTTTCTAAGTAGATAATGTGGTCAAAGTCATGTCATTTTTTAAGCAAGAAACATTATCTCAATCCACTTATTCCATCAAAAATACAATACATTCAATCAAAAACTCAGGGTACGTTTTTTGGCACCTGGGGCAATAAGAAATTGTGCCCCCCCCCCCTTCCCCCAATAAAAAATAACCAAATTTTTCCTCAAGACGGAAGGTAAATCTTTCCGGCTTGTACTGGAGGAAAAGGTAGATTTCCTCTTCCTTGTTTTTAAGAATTAAACGAATTTTACTCAAACATAAGAAGGTAAAATGCATGGAACATGATTATAGAAGATTCCTAATTTTCGTCAATATTTGGGAACAAAAATTGTCAGCTATCGCGAATTTATGACGATATTTTCATTTATGACGACATTTTCATTTATGACATATTTTCATTTATGGTGACCTACTTTTATCTCCAAGACGTTTAGCTATGTAGTTTTAAGAGTATGACAGTAGCAACAATGATTACAACAATGAAAGTAAATTATTTGCTAGAAATCATGTGTTTGCGGAAACTCCTAAGTTAAACCTGACTATGGAAAAAAAAATCTGCCTTGTTTCATTTACAAGGTACGTACACTCTTTAAAAATTACAAGGAATTTCATGTATCCTAAGTGATAAAACTGCAACAAATATTTTTCAATTGACTTTTTTTTTTTTTTTTTTTTGAAATCCTTAAGGTGCATTTCGTAAAATTAAAAAATACAATATAGATAGTTTTTTTTTTCTAAAAACAAAAAGATTAAGTAAAATGTCTTTTATATTTTATTTTAAAATTTGTCATGACATTTTAACTAATTGAAACTGTGATCCTTACATTTATAGAGTAGATTTGTAAGGAAAGTATGAAAGAAAAATGTTGCAGTTTATAATTATACAAAAGTGTGGTTTTGAAATTTTCTTTAAAAGATTTTCAATGAAATATTTTTAACACAAAATGAATTTTGAGTATACACTATGGGTTTTAGCACTGCAGAATATCAGGGCTCGGGTACTTTTTTTTTTGTTAGAAATTAAGCCCTGATATGGACTGCCTGTTTTATGAAAGTTAATGGATTTTTATTTTTATTTATTTTATAAAATTTTGCTCTTTAAAAAATATATATATATGAAGATCTAATAAAACATTTTAGTTATAAAATTATCTATGATTAGCGTCATCTTTAACTTTGGAATTCATCTATTATACTTGTGTCTTTACTCAATAAATAAAGATTTCATTAATAATACATGAATTCATTTTTATTTATTTCCTTTTCATTTAACTTGTTTTTTGTAATGTAAAAATGGAATTTTCTAATTGATTTTTCACCCACTTCCTGATTAATAATTATAAAAATTATGTATGCAGGTGTATATCAGAAGACAATTCAGCATTTTAATATTTTAAGAACTTAATTATCTATACTAATAAACGAAAGTTGTTTGTCTGTGTGCGATGGCTAGCGAAATCTAATGCCCGCAGAAGTCTGAAAATTTGGGTATGGATAGTCCAAGGCAGGTCCTGATGTACCTGAGGCTCAGATTTTTAATTTTTTAAGACTTGGGTCTCTTTTATGTTTTTGTGTTCTAAATTGTTAATAACTTGTCCCTCTTTCAATCCAATCTTCCACATTTTGGGGCATTTTCTCCATTTAGTTATTCCCCCATTTCAACATCCCAGTTATGACCCTGGGGCCCGATCCGGGACACCTTGAACTTTTTTTCACTGTGCATTTTTCACCTCCCTAATTGTGTCACCCTCTTAATATGCATAACTTTAAAGTTTTGTATTAATTCCTCTCCTCGGGCCACAATCCTCATATTTTTGTTAGGGTCCTAGGGCCCTTTTTTAAACATTTCCCCCCACTTTTGGCGGATTTCTTTAAAATTTTATTATAATGATTAATTCATAACCTATGCTTAATTCCGACTAACTGAAGATCTAAAGCGCTAAGTAATAGGACCTTTTAAAATGTTTTCATCTTAGGGCACTGCTCAAAACTATCGCTTGGACCTTTTTGGGCTCCCTACCAGTTTTGATTTAAAAAGTCTCTCAATTGGGCGCCCCTCCCTCGTCCATTTAATTATTTTGTGCTTCCTTTCATGTGTACGTAATCATGTAAAGTACGAAGTGTGTTGAGCCATCCCTAGAAACATTTACAGAAGCTGTTTCTTTCATTATTTGAATATAATAAAATATTTTACTAAAGAAAAGATTCACACACATAAAAAAAGGTCAACAATTTTTATTTATTGTCAAAATATAAGCGATAATTTCGGTTAAAAACCCCTCTCAATTTGGCACCCCTTGGCAGCGGCGCCTGGCCCCCTTAGCTACGCTACTGGAAGTTGATATTGGCCAGTGACACAGTATAAGTACAAGTAGTATTGTCAGCTGCACTCTGAATAAAGGAATATCTAGCCCAGTGTTGTTTAGATATGAAAAGTGGCAATTTCCAGTACTTCTCGTGATTCACAGAAATCAAAGTAACAATGTTGAAAATATCGTTACAATATCTTCAATATTATTAAAGTAACAAACGAAAATTCACATTTGACCTGGAGTGAGATGCACTTTATTTCTGATTGAATAAGTGTGCTGTGATCCTGATTTCCTGAACAAAAATTGTCTATGTCTATTATCACCTGTGAAAGTTTTTTTCTGTGCTCTGTTGAAGAAAATATCCTCAGTAGAGGGAATTGGCCGTTTCTGACTCTGTGGCGCAGTGGCAAATCATGTGGCCAGAAGGGTCGTGGTTATGACGTCATCAAGTTGAGTTGTAGGATGCTGTATTGATTTTATTTTAGGAAATGGCAACACCAAGTTTTATTTTAATGGAATGGCAACATTTTAGTTTCGGAATTGGACTTAATTTTTTTGTAGATGGTGAGAAAGGGGACGGGGTTCGGGTATAAAAATGAGTGGAGTTGAGCAGTACGAATGCTGCTGTTAAATGAAATGGTTTTCCGAGTTAGAAAAAAGAATGGAATGGTTTATTTAGATTAATAATACGTATTAGTTTAACGGTAACTGGAATGAAATATATTTAGAAACAGGTTTTGGTAGCATAGGAATATCACTTTCATCCTTTTATTCCTACGCGTGTGGAAGGATACAAATTCATTATACAGCCAATGAGAGCACTGAATTTTAATGATGTTTCACGAAACAACCAATTAGAGAACGGTACCCGAAAATTAGATCTTCTGAACTACAATCGACCTGTTGGGGTTATTCCCATTCTGTACGTGACCTGTGGTGCCTCAAGTATTTCGATAAGAATTTAATTTAAAAAATGAAACAATCCAGTGATAGTTCAAACAGTATTTTAAAAAAAGTTCGTTCGACGGAGCCTGAGATGTATCCCCTTCATCATTTCCATCTAGGAGGTGAGAACATTGTGGTTGTGTCTGACTTTACAAACACTTTGAGAGTGCATATAAGGAAATTTTGGAGGAACAATTACGATCAGCTTGTACTAACAACTATGGGAGTTATGCTTTCCTCTGTGCAGTGGCGGACTCTAGCCGATGATTTCGAGTCTTTGATCCCAACATACAAGAAACCTGAAATTGTGAGGGATTTTCTTATGCTGTCTATGGTTGAGAATGAAGATGCTACCAATTTTGTATTGCAACGCTATATTTAGCAAAAAGACTTTGTGTGCGTGTTTTTACCTTCGATATGCTTTCTAAGTGAATTAGAGTGGAAAACTTTGAAAGATATTCACACGAAGGTGACTAAAGAAATTACTTTGGTGCTCTACGGTCAATTGTTTCCTAAAATAATTCTAAAGGAAGCGAGCAAGCAAACGTTTTCCAACACGACGGATATTGAAAACTGTGATGCCGAGATGGTGTTTACCACTTCATTCATGGAACTTTTAAAACATCATCTACAGAAGAAAATTGATGAGTTAATTGTATGTTCAGGTTGTGAGGCAAACTGCGAAAACTAACTGGGTCATGAGTGCTATTATGAGTGCACATTTAACTATAATCAAAGACTCTCTCGTTGTGGTAATTTAGCCTTTTTTTCTATTGACTTGGAACTTTTAGCGAGTGAATTTATTCAGCAAAATCAACACATTGTAAATTATATTACTGAAGAATTTTTGTCTAAGTTGAACATGTATTCTATGTTAACAATTATCAAATAAGTTTATGTAGCATCCGATCCGGATCCTCTACTTATGTTTTAAATAAATTATTTTCTTGTTATATTGCTTTATGTTTTACTAGCTAATCCGCCCGGCCCGAAATATTAATAATCTGTTCTATACGAATATGACTGAAATCTGTAAGGCTATCGAAATCAAATGGAATGAGGCAAACCCCGTCGTAATCGGGCTCATAAAACCAAAGATCGGAAAGCACATCCTGGCGGTTGAAAGTGCAGCTAAAATATTTAAGGCTATAGATATCAAGTCGAATGAGCCAAACCCCGTCGTAATCGGGTACACAGAACCAGATATACTCATATAGTTCCACTTTCCACCGCCAGGGGGCACAGTCTGTTCTGGAAGAGGCCTTTTCAGAACACTTGACCCAACCAAATTTCCTAGTAGAATTGAAATTTAACTACGGGTAAACATTGCCAAAATAGCGGAAAACACGAAAGTGGGTTATGTAATCGATCGGTTTCTAAAGGGTTAATGTAGATATTTTTAAAACCCAACCGTGCATTTTGAAGAAAATGAACGTGTCTATGATCTGGAGTCTACTGTTTGTCCGTACTTGCATTTCCCGAGTCGATGCCGATTTTTAAATCTGGACCAAAAAAAGGAAATTCGCATGAGTGAGTTTTAGAAAGGATTTTTTTTTTTGGAGAGTTAAAATTAAATTTTTTCAAAACGGATACCAGATTTTAAAAAACAAAGGGATATAGATTAGGCACAGTATTTTTAGTTTTTCGTATCTTGTTTATAAACGCCAATTCGGATTTTTAAAAATAGGAGAAATAGTTAAAAAAGCGAAAGTGACTTACGGTTAAAAACGTTTTCGAAAGGGTTAACACTATTTATTTTTTAAACTAAAGGTTTCTGCCTAAACCCGATAAAACATAGATGTCTTTAGGTGTGTTTGCTTTTTATTTGGTTATTTTAGAAAGCCGATGCCAGATTTAATATATAGCAGAAAATCGGAATTCGCAAAAGAGTCCTGCGCATGAATTTTTTTTTTAAGGGTTAATATTCATATTTTTCAAAAACAAATGCAGATGTCGAAAAAGGAATAAATGTAGATATTGTCTGGTATTTTTAGTTTTCCGTACCTGTCTCTGAATCGCCGATGCAAATTTTTAAAAATTGCCAAAATCGCAAAAATCACAAAACAGCATACAGAAAATATACTTTTCCGAAGGGTTAATTTTTGCATTTTTTAAAACCAAAGGTGGCTTTGAAAAGGACAAAGACAGTTCTTTAATTTGGTGACCTTCGTTTTACCGTATCTTTTGTATTCCGGTAGATGCAAGGCTCGGAAAACGGGAGAAAATAAAAAACATGAATTCGATGCTTTTTGATTTTTTTTTTTTTTGAAAGGGTTAAATGTAAAATTTTTTCAAACCAGTCAGATCGTTCGAGACGTAAAAGTATGTTCTTTTAGAATATGTAGACGGTTTTTCCGTATTTTTAGCCGTTTGTCCATGGCGAATTTAGAAATACTTTTAAAAAAACGGAATGTCTTCTGTTCCGGAAGATACGGAAATTGGTTTCTGCCCATGCGCCAGCTAGATTCAGAATAATGACTTTTTTATTTGTGATCTTTGATCAGTTTTTAATTGATAACTACTTTAATTTTCAAAATATTAAAATTCTGACGTAATGGCGCACCAGGAAAGGGTTTGGACTACCTAAATCTAAATTTGCAGCCTTCTAGGTGGGCTAGATTTTCCTAGCCATCGCCAACAGACACACACACAGAGCGAAACTTTCTTTTATTAGTATAGATTATATGTGTATTTTTTTTTTAATTGTGCTTTATTTTTTAGAGTAGTATTAAAAAAAAAAAACAATTATATTATCTTTTTATAAAGAATTCTCTTCCAAAACAATTCAGCAGGTGTTTATTTTAGAAAGTAAATTATTTACGTGTATATATATAACAAATAAACACAAACATGTAAAAAATATCATTTTATTTAAAGTTTTCCCAACGTTGTACATTTGCTTTCAGTTGCGAGAGACTGACAGCAGGACTCTTTTTGGTTTTTACAAAGTTTCTTCTGGGTGAGAAAACCTTTTCTGCTTGAAATGACAAAAATTTATTTTTGATCATGCTTTCGGGTACCCCTATTTTTTGAAGAACTTGTAGAAATTCAGTCTGTGCTTTGACAGGCGGTTTTTTATTCACACAAAAAATTAAATGGAAAAATTCAGCTAAATTCGATTGCTCCAATGTCTGTCCGTTCTATTTCACGAGACCTCTTTAATCGCATTCAATAGTATTTGACTTTGACTTGAGAAAGTTTAACAATGTTTCTGCGTGTTTCTTTATGGGTTTGGGAACAGAAAACAAGCGCTTCATAGTGTTCCTCCTGTTTGGTAGGAGATTTTTGTATAATGGAGGGCTCTTGCTTAATGATAGGTTCTTGCTTCATAGTTTCGTCTTTTCAGATGTCTACCATTTCTCAGGTTCCTCTTCGTGTTGTTTAGACCTCCAAGGTATGTTAAATTCTTGTAACTTCATTTTTTGTTTTAAAAGTTCGTAGTACTGCTGAACTTTTTCATGATCAGGTAGAGAACTGTTTAATATTTTCAACATAGCCATAGCCACATCAAACTAAGTCATTTGCTTTTTAGTAGGCATGTGTCTAGACAGATCATCTTCAGGGACCAGTGCATATTTAGTACCGAATTCCATTAATTAAACCACTTAAAACATTCAAGGCAACCAGGATTAAAATATTTAAAAATCCTCCGTGTTGCACAATCAGCTTTTTCTTATGAAATAAAGTACCTTTTTTCGTGCCAATTTTTCGAAAGGTTGTTTTATATTTGCTTACAGACCTTTTTTGATAGGTTGAGAGAGTCACATTTCCTTTTATGACGTTTAATGTGCACTCACAAATGGCTTTGACAGACCGAGAAGGTAATGTTTTTTTTAATTGCTTGCGTAATGCTTTCGGGCAAGACTTGATCAACTCCAAATCACGCACTTGCTTCTTCGACAATGTCATGTTCACAACTAAATTATAAGCAGAGTGTCTTTCTTATTAAACCTTTTTTCGGCATGTACACAAATTGTGTTTGTCCAGGCAATATCTGTGTTCTCAAACGCATGCGCTCTACTGTTTCATTCCTTAAATCCACAAGTAAATAAGAGAATAGTTTTTTTGTCACGTCTTCGAATACTTCCTGGAAAAATTTACTACGAGTCGGATATAATTGTCTACCCAAATAAATAATTTGACTCATGGCACAATGATTTTTAAAAAGAAATATTGGCTGTTGAGTGAAACACCTATCATTTCTTTTCCTTTATGAAACATATTTTGTGTGATAAATATCACGCTTATGTTTAAATGATGACTTTCCTTTGTAAAGAGATAAGTCAGTCGTTCGTCATTAGCACATTCAACCGTCAGATCGTCTAAAATGATGAGGGAATTCGTTCCTAAATAATCGGGAAAATTTGAAGGAAAACCTTCAACAAAGGTAATATTATCCATTTCATTATATAGCGTTTGGTAAATACTATAAAACCAAATTACTTTATCTGGAGGTGGTTTAAACATGCGGGTTCTTTCTGCAAGTAAATCCCGTAAAAACAAACTCTTACAGACTCTCGTAGGACCCGCTAAAAGAACCCTGCAAGGGTGTTGAAATCGTGGAAACTCCATCATAAATAAACATACACAAGTAAGGAGACACTTTAAATAATCTCAGACACATAGGTTCACAGTTTACATAGAGATGTATTGATAAAAATTAGCATGAGTACCAAATTGTTCGGCTACAAAATTATAGACTTGTCGGTCGTTCGATAAATTTTCTGCTACAAAATAAGATAGAAATTGCTCCAGAGTTTTACCTCTACATCGACAATAAATATAAAATACACAATACTGCCCGCAGACGGCAGTCACGTGAGTTTGTAGAATGCGTGAATTAAATTTAACTCGTGAAAAATGTAATACATAGTCCGATAAAGGTCCTTTAAAGAAGGAGGGCTCATTTCCATAAGAATCGAAGAATTCCACTTCATCAGGCGAAGGTATAAAGAAGGCCACCCAATGGCTTCCAGGTTCTGTAGACTTGTCAACATTGCAGATGTAGCAGGCAGGATAGTTCTTGATTCTTCTAGGCAGTCGATCGCTCGGAAAAACACCCAAAAAATAGTTTTTGGTTGCAGGATCTTCTGTTAGAATCTTCTCAATTTGCAATGAATTCATTTAGATGGAAAAGTCGCAGATCACGTGACGTGATTTGCTAATTTTGATAATGTTTTCAAATTCTGCATAAATTAATACAGTAGTTGTTTTTTCTAATGCTTCGGAAAATTTTATTTCAATGCGTAAATTGCCTTGATGTTGCAAATTCAGATGAGGTCCATCACATAGATCGGGACTCAAGTCGAACACATATAACGTATGTCCATTAGCAAAGTCTTCACGTGTTAAATAAATACCGGCATCATGATGAAAACCAGAGAACAGACGATGATAGGCTTTCAGTGTTTACGTTTTACCTAGTTATAGTAAAATCTATGAAAACTGATTAACTGGCAAAATTTATTATCTTTAGTTTTTTTTTTTACTGGTACTGGTATTAAATACCATGTTTCTCGTTCATACTGAGGAAAAAAAATTTAGAAATTCTAAAATTAGTTAAATTTTAGAAATTGTCTAAGAATACATTGTTATACATTTATACATCCAATGTAATATAGAGAAATAATACCACACTATACATAACTAAAATTTAAAGTATTATTAGAATAATCCTTACTATAATCCTTACCTTTTCCTTACTATAGTAAAAAGAATGTGTCATTGCTATGCACCGGGTCCTATACTCTTTTGAAGGCCCCAACAAAATTTTACACCTATGCAGGGATTGAATTTCAGGGTGGGATGGGGAGGGGGGGGGGATTCACGGCCAAAATTTTGAAATCCCGCCCAAAAGAATATCGTAGGCAGGAGTCTCCCGCACAAGTTTCCTCATTTTCCAAAGAATTTTGCTTTTTGAAATGACAATCAAGTCCCACAACCGGTTGACTGATACTGAGGGGGCTTACCTGCAACAGATCGACGAATTTCGCATTTTTTTCCCGTGACCAATTGACAAATTTCACGATATTTTCTGCGACTGACTGCCAAATTTCGTGGTTTCTTCTTCCTCAGATTGACAAAATTCAAGATTTTTCCGTGTATTCAAAATTCACAAATTTTGTAATTTTTCTCCGCAACCGACTGACGAAATTCGCGATATTATCCTACCACCAATTGGCGAACTTAGCAATGGTTTTTTT
This sequence comes from Maratus michaelseni, assembly GCA_963931845.1. NCBI lineage: Eukaryota > Metazoa > Arthropoda > Arachnida > Araneae > Salticidae > Maratus > Maratus michaelseni. The sequence continues at coordinate 156,847,570 of OZ007594.1, read as the reverse complement.
TCTTGTGACAGACCAACGAAATTCATGATTTTTTTCCACATCCAATCGAAGAATTTCAAAAAAAAAATTTCCGCAATCGATTGACAAATTCTATGATTTTTTCGCGACCGATTTTTCTAACTTCATAGTTTCTTTTTGTGAAAGATTGGAGAAATTCAAATTTTTTTCCCTCATGTCCAGCTGCAAATTTCATGATTTGTCTCTATGACCGGCTGATGAATTTCGTGATCGTTTGACGAATTTCACAATATTTTCCTGTGAATGTTTGGAGAATTTTGCGATATTTTTCCACGACCTATTGACGATTTTTGCGATATTTTTTCCAGACCGATTGGCGAATTTCACAATGTTTTCCCACGACTGATTGGCCAACTTCAAGGTTTTTTTTTTCGAGTGACCGAAAGAAAAATTTCGCGATTTTTTTTTCTACAACAGAATGACGAAATTCCTAAATTTTTTTTCTTCTTGCAACCGATTGACGAAATTCATGATTTTTTTCTTCGCTTTCGACAGAAAAATCTCGAGATTTTTCTTCATGACCGACTGACGAATTTTGTGATATTTTTCTATGGATGTTTGGCAAATTTCACAATGTTTTCCTGTGGTTTGATAAATTTTGTGATTTTTTCGCAACTGTTTGACGAATTTCCCTATATTTTCCCATGGACATTACACGAATTTTGCAATATTTTCCTACAACCAGTTGACAAATTCGCTGACATTTCCCTGCAACCAATTGACAAATTTTGCAGGTTTTTTTTTTTTTTTTTTTTTTTTGAACAACCAAATGACAAATTCTGCGATTTTTGTTTTTGTTGTGAGATTAATGAAATGATTTTTTTTCTCCCGCAAACGATCGGTGAATTTCACGATTTTTTTTCTACAATCAAAGAATGTATTTGGCAATTTTTATTCCTGCGGTTGAAAAAAAAGAATCAAAAGGGCAGTAAAGGCCACTGGGTGTTGTACTTAGCCAAACTGGTTTAAAGTCAGCACTAAACAGAAATGAGATTAGAACTACAAAAATTTTGTGGTGCACAAGAAGAAAATTTTTTTCCGAACTCCAATGAAACTCCAATATTTAGAAACAACAAACTATTTGCAATTTACAGAAATTAGAACTTGACATTTTAAAGTCAACCTACATTTCTCATGTAATAGAAGAAATGAATCGATGGTTTTCCTTTTAAACTTTGGACATGGATTTAAAATTTCTCAATGCGGCGAAACTAGTTTAATCCAGAGTTGGGTTTTAGACGTCAAAAACTGGTTTAAACTGTCAAAAACATATAACACACTTTAAAACATTTTAACGGCTACAGGTATTCATTAAGTATGTCATGATGATTTATGTAATATTTTATTTAGTAAAATTATAGTAAATTAATAATTACAAAATTTTTGTACAGTAGAACTCCAATTATCCGAACTCCGACTATCCGAATCGCTGATTATCCGAATCGCTTTCAGAATATCAGGAAAAAAAAATAAGACGGAAACATACTGCGATTCGAAAAATAATAATTCTGTCTACGCGCGCTATTGCTCTTCCCTCCGCGGAAGAGACAGAAGAAGGTAAGGATGACGTGCAAACCTGGATGTTCAGAATGTTCCTGGAATTCCTGGATGTTCAGAAGTTAGTGTTGAAGATATAGGAGAGTGGATGCTGTGTGATTCGTGGTTTCAAATTCTAAATGATGATGAACTTATTGAAAGTGTGAGAGAAGAAAGTGTCGAGGAAGAAGATGACCTTAATGACGAAGTTGAAGCAGACTTTGGACCATCAGCTAGTGAAGCATTTTCCGGCCTTGAAACTGTGATGAAGTGTATGGAGCGTCAGCCCGAGTATGACCACATGCAACTTCTCACTGTCAAGCGGATGCGCGACTTGGCTGTCCAAAAACGGATGAAGCTGTCAAACAGTTTACTTTAACCGAGATATTCAGCAAGCAATGACTAGACATGTAAAAGTGTTGCCTTTTTATTTAATTAATTAAAAGCTCTTTTTCTTTAAAAATAGTTTTTTTCTCCCATTTTCAACATACATACAGTAATTAATTAAAATAGACCCCTTTTTCGGAATAAATCCAATTATCCGAATGTTTGATTATCCGAATGGGGTCCGGTCCCAATTGATTCGGATAATTGGAGTTCTACTGTATTATTAATTGCAATAATTTTTTTTATTTTTTGGAATATTCAATCAGAAGAAAATCATTGTACATTTAATAATCTGGATCAATTTTACCCCCACATCCTGTAGCAGACAACTAGTTTTGCACATTTATTTACACCAAAATGATTTCTGAGTTTAGAGGTATGAAGCTAAATAAAGTTTGAAAGTACTCTCTCAATTGATGCTAAGCTAGCAGGACTTGATGGCAAAAGCATTGCTAGTTGAGCAAGTTTGGAGGCAAGCTCAGTTGGAACAACTATTGCATCTAATACCTTTCTACTAAGTCATAGGGTTAACTGTCCTCCATGTAGCCCGAAATAAGAAAGGAAAGGAGATTCTTCAGCTTTGTATGCAATCAGCACATGTAAACATCCATCGATTCTTTCTGTAGTCCATGTGCAAGCTGAATCAATTTGTGCATCAATCAAACCTTCACCTTTATGCCCGAGATGCAAAATTAAACCAAAAAATGGTATGGTTTCATGACTTGATCCATTCTATTACACACATTTTCAATATGGGGCTTAAGTGAACTTTTCTTTAGAAGACTGGACCAAACATGACATGCATCAGCAATTGTAGCAGTATTTCGTTGAATAATATCTATTTCAATACCTGCGGGTTTAAGCTGAAGTATAAGAATAAATTAAAAACATTAATCAGTTGGGAAATTCTAATATTCATTGCATCTTCATGCTGTTCCACAATTTTCTGAAATATTGACCTATTCCATAAAACAGTTTCAAGGTAAGTGAGTTGACTATTCCAGCAGGTATCACTTGACAATTGGGGTTTAACTGATTCATTACTCTTTAAGCCATGCTGCAGGAAGATGGTGATATCACTATTGTTGTAAATTACTGGGACATTTAAGATATTTTAAGTTAGGAAAAAAAATGTGGAGCTCATGTGAGCAGTTTCAAAAGAATATTTTTTTTTAAAGCACCAATTTTACCCAAAAAAATTTTCTAAATAAAAATTTTACCCAGTTAAAAAATTACACTTAACAATAGCACTTTACTAGATATTAATTATTGATAAATACAGTAATAGTAACATTTTAAACATTACATACATCTAATGTTGTATATGTGTGACATTTAATGTGAAATTTTACATATCAATGTAGTATTTTAGGTTTATGACAAGGTTTTTGATGCGACAGTTTAAACCATGGTTTAAACCGTCAAAAACTGACACATGTCAAAAATCTGCCAACCCTGGTTTAATCAAAGAAAATACCAGATATTCCAATTTTGGCTTTATTCCCTTCGTATTTTGACTAAAATAATTACGTTGAGAAATGGATATTGATATATAATGTTCGCCACCTTAAATATACATTGTTCAGAAAGTAGTTAAAAATGAAGGCTCATCAGATTTTGCAAAGTTTCCTGAAATGTTTTTAAGAGAGCACAGCCATAAGTTTCTGATACTTTCTAAACTTACAAAAATTGCTCTTGAGCTGCCTGTTACAAGCATACCTTGTGAAAGAAGCTTCAGTATCCAAAATCGAATAAACTCTAAATTCAGTAATTTATTTAACAACCCAATTGTTAAGGGTCCGTAACATTTGCTGAAAATAGAAAAATAGGTGTTGTGTATATAATATCAGAGTTTCTCCCAGACAGTTCAGAAGGGTGCTGCACCCTGCCTGCCCTTTGATTTACAAAATAGCACCCTTCTTACCCTTCATAAAAAGAATTAGTACCCTTCTGCCCCTCATTAAAAAAGTGCCGTTTCTTCTTTTTGCATTAAAAAATTTGCTTTCATAGTAAAAACTGACTCAAGTTGTCTTAAAAAAGTGCCTTGACTTTTAAATATCGAAAGTGGCCTTAAAAACCAAAAGAATAACCTTTAAACAATTAAAAAAGTGCCCTTAAGAATCTGAAAAGTGCCCTCAAGAATCTAAAAAGTGCCCTTGAGAATAAAAAAAAGTGCCCTTTTCTCACCAGCAGCACCCTGCCCTTTTTTAAACCTGGGGGGGAAACTTTGTATATATAAGCACAAAGCTGACTTTCTTCCTATTTTTAGATAAAAATAAACATTTTGCATAATTATTCTGAGTTGTTGATTTAAAGATTTTCAATGGTATTTTCATTTTGTCATGCCTGTTAATAGTGGTGTTTAAAAGATTTTTTTTCTCCCTCTTAAACAGTTCAATACCCCCCCCCCCCCCATTTTATAAATGTTGGGAGGGAGACTCCCCTCTTAGGAAAAATAAAATTTCAAGCCCTGCTATGTCTACATCTATACTCCATGTTTATAGGGACTCTAATGAGAATAAAAGAATGTTTTAAATCTTAGAAAATAATTTAAGACCACAAACTTTATCCATCTGGGACTATAAAAGGAGAAGGTCAGCTCTGACAGTGTAAAATGGATATAAAAAAATCCCTGACGGCTCGGCCTACAGGCACAGGTAGATTTCGAAGACGCAGACCGTGGAGCACCTGTTTGTTGGGAATTGCGGAAGAAATGACCTTTTTTGCCATGATGCAGCAGTTGGAACTGCCTACTTCGAAACCTAACTTGCTTGCAGGCAGACCCAGCAGGGAATTTTTTTTTGCTATAAGAGTTGGTCCTATAAAAAACTTGTCAATATAAAAGTTTTAGATAATATTAAGAGGATTTATAATAAATTTAAGCGTATTGATTTTATGTATCAGTTTCGAAAAGATGCGGGAGTTGGAACCGTCTACTTCGAAAAATAACTTGTTTGCAGGCGGAGCTGGCAGGGATTTTTTTTGTTTTTAATTTTTTTTTTTGCTATAAGGGTTGGTCCTATAAAAAACTTGTCAATATAAAACTTTTAGATAATATTAAGAGGATTTATAATAAATTTAAGCGGTTTTGATATCTTGTGAATTGACGAAATTATGAATTTTTTGTTCTAAATCATCCCCTTCCCCCCCCCCCCCCCTTGGGGCCATTTTTAACTATATCAAAAATCTGTCATACATATATTTTCGGCCCTTCTCCTAGAAGTAATAATAACTTTAAGCGGATTCGATACGTATCATAATTATTCAATATGTATCAAATTTTTCAAAAATTCCAACTTAAGTGAAAATGTAATAGGTAGTATTTCTTACGAAATCTACCTAAAAGAGGCTTCTTGGCAATAGGATATTGTAATCTGTACTTATAAAAGAGAATAAAGCATTGCTGATGAGTATAAGAGAATGGTACACTTTGAAGGAAGGGGGGAAGAGGATTAATAATATCATTTCTAGATCTACTTTAACTAAAATGGATTAAAAATTTATTACAGTATGGAACCAGTTATCCGGAATTAAAGGTGAAAATAAGGAATTTCAATTAGTAGCCACTGGCCGGTAGGTTGAATTTTTTTAGTAGCCAGTTACTGGCTAGTGAAAATAATTTCTTTAGTAGCCAGTAAGTAGATTTATGTCATTGAATATTTAATTTAAAAAAAGTATGATGACTATTCAGTAAACAAGTAATTTATGTACTAAATAAAAATATTTTAATTTATATTGTTTTGAATAAACTTGAGATATTAATTTCCAATCTATTTTAAATTTAAAAATAAGTTAACAGCAAAGTTATACACAACATGCTTATATACTTGTGTGGCGAACAACATAAATACCTTTTTTTAAAAAATTACTTGTCTAGAATTAAGATTTGACAATAATAAAATAGGTGTATGTTTATGCACTAAATAATAACACAGAGCATGATATTCATTACACATGCACAACCTGGGAAAAAAGGAAATCTGAAAATCCTGCATTTGGCCTGGTCTTTTCATATTTTTATCGCCGAGTGCTTATCTTCACCTTTATTCGGAATGGTTTGGTCCAGATGTATTCTTGATAACTGGTTGCTCGTAGATAATGTTCATGTTTGTCAACAAACTGGCTTGTTTAGTGTCTACTCAACTTAACGTAGGCAAAACTTTAGCTAAATTGCTCAAAGTTTTGCTAAAATGTTCGTAATTTTTTCGTAGTTATAATATATAATATTATGTGCAGGAAATAATACACTATAAATTACTATCTGTGCGAGAATAGTTACTTTCTGCTTACAGCCAGTTGAGAAGTACATCTTTAACTGGGTGTATGATGGCACAAGCACATTATCTATTGACACAACACCCATTAATCAGATAATACAACTAAGCACTGCTTTTATTTGTGATTTAAAATGAATTATTAAGTTAAGAATCAGATGCAATCAAGGTCAAAGATTAATTGAAGTTCTAACAAAACTATCTTCTTCAATTTTTAGAAAAAGAAATTCAATAAGGGTAAAAAATGCATTTTTCCCTTACAAAACTTGGTACTTCTCTATTATCCCGTTGACCACCTTTCATAACCAAAAGCTATCACCAAACTGTAAGATTAAATGGCAAAAATGTAGTCCCATTTACTTGATGTCTGAAGCAATATACGTGTTTGTTATGTCATCAAATGGTTTTTAATTCGACATTTGCATGTATTTTTCATTATGTTTCACTGATTTATTAGTTATTTCATTAATTGAAATAACAATTGTGTCCTTAAATTCTTATATTTTATTTATTTATTTATTTTGATATTCCAATGGCAACGTTCTTCCGTTTATTTGCCGTTACAGTTTGGCGATAGTTTTTTGTTATGAAAAGTGGTCGACGGGATAATAGAGAAGTACCAAAAGCTTTTATCTAAATTATGAAGCTCACTGTTTCTAAAGTGTTATTTAGTCGAAAGTTTGATGGTAAAATTTCAAATTGTTGCAGCATATGAAAAAGTGGATTTAGCAAATATTAAAGCAATTGATAGGAGTAATAACGGCGTTACTCAGGGGGCGGGCCTTTGGCATTAAGTATCATCTTGTTATTTAAAGCTAAATTAGTTGATTTCATTTTAGCCAGATATCTTTAAATTCATTTAATATCTAAAAATCCTAAGAAACAAATGTGTTACACTCACGCCCCAATGTTTGGTGACTTTTTGATTGGTGCGATTTCCAAGCCCACAGCAAACATATAACTTAATACAACAACCAGGTTACCATTAAAGGAAAAAATCTCCAAAATTGGCAATTTTTTTTAATAACCGATTTTAAAAAATTTGAAAAAAAACTATGCGTGAGTGTAAGACATTATAGCCAATCCCACAATAATAAATTATGTGGCCAAAAGTGGAACATATGTTGTCGCATTTATGGCCACAAGCATGGCCAAGAATGGTAAATATAGAAAATTTAGAACACCGGTTTTAGCCACCTTCGATTAAATGGTTAAAATAATTAATTTAAATATGAAATTACAATAAAAAGAAAGCTCATGTCATAAAACCTAATTAGTATGTAGTTCTATAATAACAACAAAAAATCCTGATGAGTGCTTAATGTTGGAGGATTGTGAAAAACTTGTTAGCTGAACAAAAATCTTAATACTTTAAAGCACATACTACAGGTTCACACATTTATTTTTCTTGCAAGTCACATGTTATGAAAAAATAAACTAATCAGATTGGAAATGATAAAATAGGGTTTTCTTAAGGTGTAATAACGCATTTTATTTGTTAATATCAAATCATAAGCTAAATACTGGACAAACTGATTAAATATGGCCAAAACTGTACATTTTTAAATTACATAATATAATATACAGAAATTGAATGACTAGCAACAATTTCATTCAATAACTGGAAGAAGGAGTGGGTGAATAAAATGACAGCAAAACAATTTAGAAATAGTCCAATCAAATATAACTTAAACATTGAACAGAAACTTATTTGTAAAGCAGAATGTTTCTCAGCTTTTTAAAACATTAAATCTAAAGCATACTTATGCAAGAAATATGTTTAAATTATTTAATGCACTTAACATACATATACACAATGTACTTACGTGCGACGATTCAGATTGAAAGGTACTGAGTTTTTAGGTTGAGAAGTCATATTTTTGCGTTCTGATTTATTTATAAAAAGAAACTTAAATTACGCTAGAAAGTTCTATTCTACTCAAAATTCAATTATAAATGCTTCATAATAAAGAAAATACGTATTTATGTCGATTTCCTTATTTCTAACTTCACCATACTTCTCGCCAGAAGCAAGCAGCAGCAACAAATAAAAACAGTTAACACTCACAGCTGACCATGACCGTATGCTAAGTTTCGATTACGATTCAAATTGTGATTTCGATCAGAAAATCTGTTGAATTAATAATTTTATATTATTATTTTACAGTTCATTTTAATTATTTATTAATGTGATAAATAATTACGTTGGCTTTAAAAGTCCCTTATTTAGTAGCATTTAAGTAACAAATATATAGCATATCAATCGCAAAAATGATCGTCTAATTATTTTTAATTAAACCAACCAACCGCGGAATCTTAGCGAAAAACAACGAAAGTGAAAAGCAGTTGTTTTTAGTTTACTAATGTTTTTTATCATCATTTCTTAAAAATGAATCAAACTAAAGTATTATTTGATGCTCTAAAACTTTTAAATATTGAGGGTTCTGAAACTATTCTTAATTCTAGTCATGTAAGTATGTTACAGAAATGGTTCTGATTGTTTTTAAACTTTATGTTGAAATTGAAAATGGGAATTTAGGTCTAGAAATTGATAATCATAAATTAAAATATAAAAAGTGAGAAATCTCCAGGATGGTTTTTCTATCAGTTATGCTTTTGTAATGCTTTTTGATAAACTGTAAACAAATACCAGCAGTGATGTCACTGGACTCTAAAAATTCTGGGTCCCTTTTTTATAAAAGCGGGTCCCCATTCATAATAATTCAAATTCATATTTTAAAGGAACAAGTGAACTTGTTTATTTGGAAAAGAGAAATGCAATAGTTATTGCTTTGATAATAATTAAATAATGAATAATTAAAACCAGTATTTCCCAATCAAATAAGATATTTTTTTTTAACTATTAAGAGAAATTTTCTTTGCCTTTATTTTAATGTAAATGCTTAATTATGAAATAATGATTATTTGAGTGTAGAAGATAACAAGTATATCACTAATATTTGCATTTCTTTTAAAAGGGGAGGACAGATTTATTGAAAAGGACATTTTTGTTGGGTAAAAGAATACTTTTGTTGAGTAAAAGGGACACTTTTTGTTGAATGAATGGATGCTTTGATTAAACTTCCCACTGGATTATTTGTCAGCATAGATCAGTGTTGGAATCAAACATTTTCTTTGGAAAGGAGTTTCAGGAGCGATTCTGAATTTTTAAAAATATTTTCTGAAATTTCTCAGCAAATTTTCTGAAAGGTTACGTTCAGGGACGTAGCTTTAGGGGGGGGCGGAGCCTCCCCCTCCAATAAAGTTCAAGTAGTAGGGCGCCACAGAAGGTTTAAGGGCGCCGTCAGGCAACCATAAAGAAAGGGTATATTAGTAGTAATAAGTGATTATACAAACACTTTATTTTAAATCTTAAATTAGAAAGTAAGTTACTTTTAACATACAAAATTTGCTTAAGGGGTTTAATTTTAGATTTGTAACTACTTCTATCCTTCCTACCCTGCCAAAAAATATATATATACCGTAATTTTGGGAGTAAGCGCCGCGACGCATACGTGTTTAAAAGTTCAAAATATCGGCGATGCGGCGCATACGCAAGGGCGGCGGGTACAATGATTCTTTTTTTCTCAACATAGCAGTATCTGGATATTGTGAAAAGCCTTCATTTCATGTTTTTTTTTGTCTTACTGCCTCAAATACACTTTTAAACACATGGATTCATTAACATTCATTCATATTTCACCTTTATTTACATTCATTTAATCTGAGTATAAAGTTCATAAACAGTTTATTATAAAAACGTAATTACTATAGTCAAAATATATTTAACTTACCCATATTTCTCTATTTTCTGTGCAATATTAATAGCTCACTCTTTAAAAGTATTTATTGTATACTTTACAATAGTTGATAAATTATATTTATTTCATAAACATTCAAACGCCACGCTTTAGTTATGTTTTGCTATTCTCATTCATGGCGTACGGCAATGTTCGATTGAAACGATAATTGATTAGTGTAGTACGCTATCGTTCCAAGAGATGGCGCCAGACAAGTCTTTGAGTTTTATTTATGCTCTGTTTACTTTTATCATTTACAATAAACCAAGAATGTGTTTTTCTAAAGGGAAATTCTATGAATTTTTAATTAGTAATTCAAGCCTAATCTTCTTCAAAGCATCGATCTTCAAAGTAAGCATAGACAATTTTATTAAATTGAATTTTTCGTACGATTTTTTTTCCTATTGTATTTTAAGATAACCTGTGTTTTATTGTTAATTCATGTATCTTGTAAGATTTTATCGCTATTCTTGTTACTTTTAATCCAATTTTGCCGATCGTTTTTTATCGTGACTATTTCATTTTTACCGATTTTTCAATGATGCGGCGCTTACGTGTATATTTGTTTTTTTTGTTACCGATTTTTCAATGATGCGGCGCATATTCCCAAAATTATGGTATATACTACATGCAAAAAGGAAAATTCTGAAAATAGGAATTGTGATCAATTGCGGGACGGTAAGTGTAATTCGATCCTTAGAAGTACAACTATTCCCTTCTTATCTGAGTAGTTGTTGGCCACCCTTTGTAGTAGAAAGAAAATGTGAAGATGTAGAACTGATTTGTGGGGGTTAGAACGGTTCTCCAATACGTTCATGTTAAGGGGTCAAAGAACGTTTAAGGGCGCAGTCAGGAGGCACTCATAAAGTAAGGTTTTAAATAGTAGTTGCAAGTAATTATACAAGAACATTACTTTAAATGTTAAATTACAATGTAAGTTACTTTTAACATACAACATTTGTATAAGACCTTTAATTTTAGAACTGTTACTACGTCTATTCCCTAACAAAAACAATTTATGCCTGCAGAATAGAAAATTCTGAAAACAGGAATTGCAATCAATTGCAGGACAGTAATGTAATTCAATTCTTAAAAGTACAATTCTTTCCTTATCTCAGTAGTTTTTGCTCACCTTTGGTAATCGAAAGAAAGTGCAAAGAAATGGAAGTGACTGGAGAGAGGTTACAGAACGGCTCAGAGAGGGTGGGGATGGTCTAGAGGTCTCCACAGGCTGAAATTTCTAGGATCGGACCCACCCGGATATAAACGAAAGCTATCTTGGTCCTGCCCAGTCAGTTTTAAACACCCAAAGTTCGGCCAGCCCGGAACGGTTCAATTTCTACAAAAGAAAATCCGATTTTTCATAACATATAATTAAGATTCTTTTAAAGAATACTCCTTTTTTTTTTTTTTTTTTGCAGATTATATGTGGGCAATCCATAGAATACAAAATATCAACATTAATGAATACTTAGACGTCTAGACTTTTACATTCAAGTAAAGACAAAAAAAATGTTTAAAAACATCATAAATTTTGAAGCTTTATAATTAAAAAATTAGATTAAAACAAATATTTCTTCGGAATTCATTAAAGTTTATTTCGAAAGATTTTGTTACCAAAAATCCATTATCAATTTTAGTTAAAAAAAGTCTGCCCGACATGTCTTAGAAATAATTAAGTTCAGGTCCCGGCCCGCGTAAGTAGAAAAAAATGTATGTCTGAACATGGCCGGAGTCGACAGGAAAAATTAAGCACAGGCTCAGACACAATGTAACTGTCCGATGAAAATGTATGTTAGGCATATTAAATTTCTGTATTAATGTTGCCAAACTAGTATCGGATTGTGCAACACATTTATAACATATTCTGGCATAGCCAGGTCCATTGAAAATTATTCATATTTCAACAGCTTAGTCCGATCCTTTTAAATTTGGTATATCGGTGCGGTAGTTCCCTCTTAATTTTTTTAACCAGCCGCCTAGCCCGTTTATTTTTTTTTTATCAGCCCAGCCCGTTTGAACGTTTGACTTCATTTGGCCGGGTGCGGGAATCGGGCCGTGCAGATCGTGATCTCTAAAGCAGAGGTCTGCACGGGCCAGAATTTACAGGCCCGGCCTGAACAAAAGCTATCTTGGGCAAGCCCAGTCTGGTCTAAAAGCTAAAAGTTTGGCACAGGCTCGGACCGGCCTGTTGAAAATTCAGTGAAAACAGGCCCAACCCGTTGAAAAAACAACGAAATCAGGCCCGGCCCGACCTACTCGATTTCTACAAAAAAATTCCAATTTTATTAACATACGATTAAGGTTCTTTTAATGAACACTGCATGCATGTTTATGGGAAAATTTTACAATATATTTTAGAATACTTTATACATGCCATAGAATACAGAATAGTATTATTAATGATCACTTAGACTCTTAGAGTATTACATTCAAATAAAGACATTAAAAAAATTAATGTAAGAATAAAAGAAAAAGAAAATGGTTAAAAATATCCTAACTTTTGTTGCTGTATAATAAAAAAAAAAATGTTTTTCTGCAATTTATTAAAGTATACTTCCAAAGATTCCATTAACAGAAGTTCATTATCGCTATTACTATTGTTACAAAACAACTCGACACGTCCTTAGGAAAAATTAAGCCCAGTTTCCAGCCGGCCTGAGTACATAGAAAATAATGTAAGCCTGATCCCAGCATGCCCGAGTATGCTGAAAAAATTAAGCCCAGGCTCAGATATGATGCAACTGTCCAGTGCCGATTTCTACGCTTGACATATTTCTGTATTGATGTTGTGGAGCTAGCATCGGCTCATGCAGTACATTTACTTATTGTCGTCCCAGACAAATCCATTAAAAATTGTTCATATTTTATCAGCTTAGTTTGATCCTTTTAAATTTCTTATATCAGGCCAGTCGGCTGACTTAAAATTTTTATCGGCCCGACCCGTTTATTATTCTTCATCGGCCTGCCCAGGCTCGTTAAAAAACTGTTTTCATTCTGCCAGACCGTTCCGTTTGAAAATTGACCTTCATTTTGCCGGGCCGGGTGCGATCCCGTGCAGACCTCTACTCTAAGGTCGTCATATGGCAATTTTCCTGAAAGAATCCGCTGAACAAAAAATTTCTTCCACCCTGACATTTGAACTCTTTGAAATCTGCTCTTGTGCAAAACGAGACAACAGACATTGATATTCCGTTCATTTGGAGGATTAGAGGCATGTATTTCTTGAAATGAGTGTTACTGTATATATTTTTTAAAAACTTATATCCCAGGAACGAATTCTTCTAGAGTAAATAAATAAAATAATAAACTAGGTACCTTTTACAAAAATCAAAACAATAAATGAATTTAAGAAGAAAGCAGATTATGTAACTTCATTTATGATCGAGTGGTTTCAAATTGTTGATGATGGAGCAGAATGTAAGAGCATGTACAAATGTTTGCTTTAGTTAAGGTTCAAATCCATTTCAAAACAGTACGTTTGACACATTCATAAAACCATTATCACCTGTTTGCATATAAAATTTCATATATTTTTAATCAGGTCAATCAAATAGAGAGAGAGAGAGAGAGAGGGGATCAGGATATCAATTTTAATCAATCAAATAGTATTGTAATTTTTTCTGTAAAAATTAAAACTGATATTTTAAACAGGCTTTAGAGTTAGGATCTGCACGGTCCGGGCTTAACCTTTTTTCTGCAGACTTGGGCTGAGACGGACCAGACTTCTTTTTTTCTGGGCCAAGCTGTGCTTGGATATCATTCTTCCTAGAGATCTGTATAGACCAAAATTTGCAGGCCAGCGTAAAAATCAGAAAATTAGGCCTGGTACAACATTTTTTACGAAAAATGAATATATTTTTAAATGGCCATTATTCTACAATTAAAATTTGTTTATAGAATAGTACATCCTAAGCAAAAAAAATTAAAATACAGTAAAACCTGTGAAATAGAAACAATCTATGACGAAAACCTTTCTTACATGGAAAAATGTCTTGATCCGTGCAAAAAAAATATAATACATACAACAGACAATGTACCTGCTAAGAATGGAACCTGCATATAACGGATTTTTCTTCTCTTACTGAATCTTCATTTGAATGTAATAGTCTAAGTCAATTTTTTAATCAGTGTTTAATTGTCTAAGTGATCATAAATATTGTTGATATTTTGCTTTCCATCCATAATCTGAACATAAAATCTATGCATAAGTGTGCTTTTTGAATAAGTAAGTGTAATTTTAAGTTTACGTTAATGTTGCTTCAGAAATATCGGCATACTTTGTAGATATTCAGTCGGGGCAGGCTGGTTCGGACTCGGGACTCACTTTTTAACACTTTCCAACCTAGTTGAAAAGTGTTTATGACTTCGGTTTGTCTGGCCGTCTGTCCGTGCTCTAACTCCCGTAAATATCTCGGATCGCCTTGTAATTTTTATATTTTATTGTCGTTATCTATAGCACGTTCCCTATTTCAACTGAAGTGTGTAGCACTTATAGTTTTTTTACAGGGAAACTCAAAAGAATTCCGTTACATTACAGTCTATGGGGAAAAATCATTTGCGGTTTATTTTAATGATGTTACACAATTGCAAACACATTGTAATTGATATATATCACTAAGGTGTATTACAAGAAGCTTAATATAGACTAGGGTGTGGATAGCACTTATAGTTAATTTACAGTGACAGTCAAAAGAATTCCGTTACATTACATCTATGGAGAAAAATCGCCTGCGGTTTATTTAAATAATGTTTCACTATTTTAAACCCATTGAAATTCATATATATCACTAAGGTGCATTACAAGAGGCTTACTGCAGAATATTGTGTGTATAGCAGTCATCGTTCATTTACAGGGACACACAAAAGAATTCTCTACTGTCTGTTAACAATAATTCCTGGAAGTGCGTTTTAAGTTACTGAACGCGATTTTAAATTTAACTCACTTTTTGTTTATTACGCGGTGTGTATAAATTCTGTAGATCCTATACAGGGCAGCACAAAAGTTCGCGAACACATTTCCGTTTATTGACTGAAACTCCAGAAGGAGAATTTTAAACTGTGCTACGCGTTTCTTAACTGAACTGAAATTTAGCATCCTATGTAGTGTATATACAAATGTATAGATTCTATACAGGGCTGAATAAAAGTATAAGTTTCCGAATATTGTATACGTTGGAAATTCCTGAAATTACGTTTTTAAATATGTTATGCGTTTTCCAAATTGTTTGTTTAGATGTTATCTTTCAGCTTATTAAGTGGCAATGATTTGTAAAATTATTTTGGAAGGGTTGGAAAGTGTTACATAATCTATGCTTGACGCATGATTTTCGTTCTTGTTGCTTTTATACCAGGCCGGGCCTGGGCCTGGAAATTTCCGCACCTGCAGACCTCTAGCGCTGCTGACGACAATGTGGCGAGAGAGGGGAGAGTGGAAAATGAAAATTATATAAAGGGTGTCGAAGTCAGGTCCTCCCCCACCCCCCCCCAATAAAAATTTCAAGCTACGTCCCTGGTTACGTTACAACAGAAAGAGAGAGGGTGGGGAATCCTCTCTCAGCACTATTTTTGTTGTAGGTCAGATTAACTCTGCTTTTGATTTGAGTCGATTTCAGGCTGAGTGAATTTTGCATTTTTTCCTTGGCCTTTGGATGATATTCGCGTTTTTTCCATGATCCTTCGACGAAATTCGTGGTTTTTTCGAAATAATTCAACGAAATTCGTGGTTTTTTCGAAATCCTTCAACGAAATTTGCCATTTTTTCGAGATTCTTCGACGAAATTTACCTTTTTTTGGCAATCCTTCGACGAAATTTACCGTTTTTTCGAGATCTTTCGACGAAATTTGCCGTTTTTTCGAGATTCTTTGATGAAATTTACCTTTTTTTGGCGATCCTTCGACGAAATTTGCCATTTTTTGCCAATCCTTTGATGAAAATCGCCGTTTTTTCGCGATCTTTCGACGAAATGCGTCGTTTTTTCACAATCCAATGACGAAATTTGCTGTTTCTTCGGATTCTTCGATGAAATTGACCTTTTTTCCATGATTCTTTGACGAAATTAGCAGTCTTTTCACGATCCTTTGACGAAATTGATGTTTTCTCCATGGTCCTTAGGCGAAATTTGTGTTTTTTCCGCGATTCTTCAACGAAATTTGCCGTTTTTTCATGATTTTTCGACGCATTTTGCCGTTTTTTTCGCGATTTTTTGACGAAATTTGCTTTTTTTGCGATCCTTTGACAGAATTCACCGTTTTTTCGTGATCCTTCAGCGAAATACACCTTTTTTCTGCAGCCCTTTGACAAAGTTTGCATTTTTTTTTCGCGATCCTTCAATGAAATTCACTTTTTTCCACGATTCTTCTACGAAATCTGCCTTTTTTTTTCTTGCGATTCATCGATGAAATTTGCCTTTTTTTTTCGTGGTTCTCGGACAGATTTCGCGATTTTTCGAAGAATTTACGTGTCCCATAGGACGTGTAAGAACTATTTTTTTGCATCCCAACTCCAATTTTTCGCGTAATTTACGCACTATAGCACGTCTGCGACATCGCTGACCAGTTTGACAACGTTCTTACATGTTACATTTTATGATTGAAGGAGATTCATCTTATGAATAAATGTTAATGAAGATCTGACAATAATAAACTGAGTATGTTTATACTACATACTAACCCACAGCATGGTATATGTTGTGAAAACCTTAGTGTGGAAGCTTAACTTCCCCATATTTGTTTTTCCTTTTAGGTCTCGCGCCACTGAGATATTCTACTTTAAGTGCTTCTATCGCGATCGTATGTACGACGATACGCGATCTCTTAGCGTAAACAAAAACACATGTTTTTCTTGCTCCCACGTATGCATTGCGTCATTGCCAGGTGCCGTTTCCTGATTGGATGCCATGACTGCGCATGTGTTGAATAACTAGCTTAAATATCACTGCATGACTTGTCTGCTCTCTCTCTCTTTCTCTTTTTGCTTATGTGGCAGCTGCATATCGTACGATGTTTTGTTTTAGTTATTTTTAAATGTCTGTGCAAGTATGCCAGACTGTTTGTTAATTCTTATAATGTTAAAGTATGTTTAATAAATGTTATTTATTAATTTAAGCCATCCTCTTATTCAGAGTCAGTTTACTTTTACTTTACCATTTGAGCCCGGTGGATTAACCACCCAAATTCTTTAAGAGTATACAATACACATGAAATTCGTCGATCAGGTGCATAAATATCATGAATTTCGTCGATCGGGTGTGTAAATATCATAAATTTCGTTGAACGGGCACGGAAAAATCACGAATTTCGTAGAAGGTTGAGGAAAAATCGAAATTTTAGGGAAAAAAGAAAATTGGAAAATTCTGCTTGAGTGCTTATTTTCACCTTTACTCCATTCTGAATCTTCCACAAATGTAATGATTTTAGAATAACAAAACCTGCCTAACAGCTGAAATCGCCAATGAATCTATTATCTTACTCATGTTCA
The DNA here is from genome assembly GCA_963931845.1 of Maratus michaelseni. Taxonomy (NCBI): domain Eukaryota; kingdom Metazoa; phylum Arthropoda; class Arachnida; order Araneae; family Salticidae; genus Maratus; species Maratus michaelseni. The sequence continues at coordinate 156,830,075 of OZ007594.1, read as the reverse complement.
AAATTAAGAAAATTTTCCAATTTTGGTGATTTTCTCCAGAGCTACTGGACAGATTTTAATAAAATTAGGTTTGTATATAGGCTGATGTAATAATACAAAAAAAAACATTCAACAGTTATAATACACATGCATGGTCGTACGTAAAACTCATCAGCGTCGGAAGGTATAAAACAAAGCTTACAATATTGAACAAAAAAATGGGTTAATACGGGTATGGTCCCATCTTACAGTCATAACAGCTCTCTCACAATGTGAATTTACACTGGAAATCAGGCAGTTTATGAATCCCTGTGGCATTTGCTCCCATTCTTCCAGCAACGCTGTTTTCAGGCCCTGCGTGGTTCTGGGAGGTGGAAAGCGAGTTGCAGTTGCCTTCCCCAGAGCATCCTAGACATGCTCTATAGGGTTTAGGTCTGGAGATCTGGCCAGCCAATCCATCCCGCGAATATCCTCACTTTCCAGAAATTCATTGACCAGATGATCGCTAATGTGGGCACATGTTGTTGTACATTAAAATGAAATTGGGGTCAACTGCACTATGGAGAGCCAAACATAGGACTCGGAGATCTGATCCCTATACCTCATACCAGTCACAGAGCCTCTACCAAACAGATAGAGGGGTGTGCATCCATTCAACACGATGAATGCCCAAATCATCAAACCTCCACTGCCATAGTGATCCCTTTCTCAGACATTGGAGGGCATGTAGAGGGTCCCTGGTTCTTTCCAGATGAAAGTACGTCGACAATCCGTGTTTAGGCTGAACCGAGACTGATCAGTGAATAGAATGGTCCCTCATTGATCCCTGATCCAAAGTCGATGATCACCATGCTAAATGGGCTCTCTTGTTGCAGAAGTGAGGGACATAAACAGTAGGTCTTCTTGCAAACAGCCCTCTGCCATATAGCCTTCTGGAAACAGTAACCATTGAAACTCAGCTTCCTGTAGTCACATAATGGTCACAAGAGAGTTGAGAAGCTGTTGCACTCCTGTTATGCCTCGCTGTAATGGACAAATAGAGATCTTCATTGGCTCTTGGACGACCTTGCCCAGGCTTTATCTCCATGGATCCAGTATCCTTAAACTGTTTCCATAAGTTGGACAAGATACTGGGCATTATATTGTTAAAAATTTGTAAAAATTGAAAAATTCAGAGGAAAAAATTTTTAAAAGTCGAAAAAATCAATGAAAAAATTGCTAAAAGTAAAAGTTGAAAAATCCAGAGGAAAAGATTGTTAAAAATTTGCAAAAACTAAAAATCTGGTGGAAAAGATTTTTTTAATTTTGTAAAAATCATAACATTCAGAGGAAAGATTTGTAAAAATCAAAAAATATTCATATTAAGAATCAAAACTTAAACTAAAACCAAAACATAGTGTTGGTTTAGGTCTAGACTAGAAAGCTATACAAAAACTAAATTTACTGGAAATAAAAATTCTAATTGTAAGAGGAAAAAATGTAATACTGTAAATTATTATCAATTTTTAAGCAATGGAGGATTTAAAAATGATAATCTATATTATAAAAGCCAAACGTGTCCGTATATAACGCATACGTCATTTTGCGAATGGCAACAGCTGATGATGAAATTTCGGTTTTGTGATTTTTGCTATTGCAATTTTTTTAATTCCTAAACATAGCACATTTTCAATTTTTACACCGTTATAGAGGAAAAAAAATTTACTTTCAAATGCAATTTGTTTGAAAACTATGTCTTAATTGCCTGATATATTATTGCTTATAAAATAATTTTTAAGCATGAATTTTGAAACGCCCAAAACAAATGGAAGAATGCTGCCATTATAAATTTTTAAATAGTTACAGGTAGTAAAATGAATGAATTTTGAAATAAAAACGTCACAAGAATAGGGTGCCTTTATATGAGAGTAGCGTTATACCGGATACAAAATTTGATTAGTTCAGACGATTTTGGAGAAAAGGAAGCTTTGTAATAATTTAAAAATTTAAAAGAAAATTATTTGTTTACACCATAAACAAACATCAGATATTTTAACAGATAATATAAACAGAAGATATTGTTTTAGATATTGCATTTTTATGAATAAAATATAAAAAAATTATTTCACAAATTTAATAAAAATGCATATAAAAAGTTAATATGAGCAGTAAGGAACAACGTTTTAATTCATATTTCATCAGTATTACAAATAATGTTAACGGTCATTGCGAAGTTGGAAAAAACGAATATACATGAAATTCGTTAATATCGCGATCACTATATCGCATGCATAAGCTGATGAATAATAAATTAACAAAGAAGCATCACTGGATGCAGCAAACTCCCTGTATTAATAATACCAAAAAAATAAACAAAACCCTTGAAATTCGTTAATGTCGCGATCAGTATATCGCATGTATAAACGCTTAGTAAAAAAAAAAAAAAAAAAAAAAACTGGATAGATACTGCACGTATGAGCGCTTTATGCAAAGAAACCAGTAAAAAAAAATCACTAAATGCAGCAACTTTGACAAATAAAAATATGAAAAATCTATTAGATTTAGGGATAAAAATGATTTTCGCCTGCGTTCTGTAACCCGGGAAGCCCGGGTTCGATTCCCTAGTATTTATAATGCCACAATTACAATAATTTGTTTCTTTAAAATGGCATCATTTATGTACTTAAAAAGCACTATATGGAGGGGATGTATAATGCAGTTTAAATTTGCTTTCAAACTGCAGATATATTGGTTGTAACTCATAAGATTTTTTTGTTGTTGTTGATGTTTTTTAAATTATCTCTAATCTCTACCAATGACAACAAATGCAACTGAAAAATCATTTCAACAGAGACATGATATATTAGAAAAAATGGTGTTAAATTAGGCAAGAAAAGCTACTGTCAAAATTCTGAGATTGAAAAGCTGACTTTTTTATTTATTTATTTTTATTTATTTATTTTTATTTATTTATTTATTTTTTATTTATTTTTTTTTATTTATTTTTTTTTAGGGGGGGGGGGGGGGTGCATAATATATTCATGTAAAGAGAAAAAATATATTTTTTTTTTTAGTATGCAGAAATTTTAAAAAATGTTTTTTATTTTATATTTTTTAAAGAAATGTAACTTATTTTTGAAAAACATTTGTAAAAAATCAATTTTTCCAGAAAGAAAAAATACTTTTTTTTTTTTAGCAATTTCAAAGTTTTTGTAAATTTTACATCTCTAGTTAGAGAAGCGTATTTGGTTGCTACTCTCTTAAATAATCTTCTTTGAGTGAATTGGCATGGCATTGTGTCTTAACTTCAGTTTGTTTTAAAATGTATCCTATCTAAGAAAATTGGGCGGGGGGACACTTGAAATAATAGTCTTTGTTATCTAATTATGGGCACATTATGATCATTTTCAAAGCACTGCATAAGCCCATCCCTACTGAAGATTGTACATTGTAATAATTTTTGACATTGTAATAATTTTTGATTTTTAGACGGGACATCAATCAAAGAGTTTGAGAAACAGTTAAATATTTGTAAAAATACAACCATTGATTTCAACAATTTTTTGTTGGTATTGTGCTTAAACATAACGAGCAGGGAAGACCGAGCTATGCTCGGTCAAAATTAAATTTGAGTTCAAATATCATGACCCATGACCAAAATGACCCACTAATTGAATTTTCTCGAACATGTGACTTAGCCCAACAGTCTTCTCGTTCCCGAAAACCATAGGATGCAAAATTTAGTGTAAATAGTCTGAGCCGTTTTTAAGATAAAATAGCTTGACCCATAATGACCCATGACCAAAATGACCCACTAATCGAAATTTCTCGAACATGTGACCTAGCCTAATAGTCTTCTTGTTCCCTAAACCTGAAGGGTGCTAAATTTATTTCAAATCCTCTGAACCATTTTTAAGATAAAATAGCTTGACCCATAATGACCCATGACCAAAATGACCCACTAATTGAATTTTCTCGAACATGTTACCTAGCCCAACAGTCTTCTCGTGCTCGAAAACCATTGGATGCAAAATTTAGTGTAAATTGAGCCGCTTTTTAGATCTTGACCCACAATGACCCACTAATCGAATTTTCTCGAACATGTGATCTAGCCCAATGATTTTCGCGTGCCCGGAACTCGTAGTATACAAAATTTAATCAAAATCGTTAGAGCCGTTTTTTAGATAAGATTAATTTGACCCGCTTTGACCCAAAAATGACCCACTAATTGAAAGTTCACGAACATGTGACCCAGCCCAATAGTCTTCCCGTGTCCGAAAATAGTCGGATACAAAATTTCGTCAAAATCGTTTTTTAGATACAATTAGCTTGACCATGACCCAAAATGACCCACTAATTGAATTTTCTCGAACTTGTGACCTAGCCCGACAGTCTTCTCGTGCCCGAAAACCATTGGATGCAAAAATTAGTGTAAATTGAGCCACTTTTTAGATCTTGACCCACTAATCGAATTTTCTCGGACATGTGACCTAGCCCAATGATTTTATCGTGCTCGAAACTTGTAGGACACAAAATTTAATCAAAATCGTTAGAGCCGTTTTTTAGATAAAATTAATTTGTCCCGCGTTGACCCAAAAATGACCCACTAATCGAATGTTCTCGAACATGTGACCCAGCCCAATAGTCTTCTCGTGCCCGAAAATGGTCGGATATAAAATTTCGTCAAAATCGTTTGAACCGTTTTTTTAGATACAATTAGCTAGACCATGGCCCAAAATGACCCACTAATCGAATTTTCTCGAACACGTGACCTAGCCCAATGGTTTTCTGGTGCCCCAAAACGGTAAGACACAAAATTTCGTCAAAATCGTTAGAGCCGTTTTTAAGATAAATTTTGCATATATATATATGCATATATATATATATATATATATATATATATATATATATATATATATATAACCGCACACAAGATTTGCTCGTATTAGAATATATGATAAAGGCCAAATTAGAAGGCCCAATCCAATTGTCAAAGAATCTATTTTTAGGCAGAATAAACAATGCTAGAAACATCTTACTAAAACACTGTGAGGACATTTGCCTCAAAACAGGACAGTGCTTTCTAATTGAAATTCCTAATAGAGAGGCCAAAACACTGTTTTAAATATTGTTAGCCATATTCAATCTAGCTCAACAGTGCAGTTTCTTCCAACTATGGTTTTGGTTTGTATAGTTGAAAGTTAAAAACAGGCTAGGCATGTATGGTATTTATTTACAGAGTATTACAGAATGAACCTACATGAACAGAATAAACATTATCATTATCTTTCATAACAATTACAGTGAAATACAAGAGATATTTCAGGAACAAATGTCATCTTTCTTCTCTTACTCTTCTGACATCAAATCAGCCAATTGCTAGCAATGTTAAATTCATACATTTTTCCACGGGAGGTATTTTTGTGGAATGGTAAGGGTACATTGTGGAGCTCTGGAGAGGGATTTGCACTTCTAAACCATATTTAATGCCTTTTTGACGATAGTCTAGTACAGAATTTGTAATCTTTTATCACCAGTATTTCAAATAAATTTAGTCCTAGAAATGCTGTGAAAGGCAAAATATTCTATTAAAATTTGTTGGTAGGAAAAACAAGGATTTTGAGCACCCTTATATGTTACGTATATGCAATGGTCATTGCAAACAGGTTAAGCATAAAATTTTGAATCGTCTAAAAGGGGTAGTAGTAGCCGTATTAACTTGTGAAATCATTTGCATTTGTAGGCTATAAAATGAATTCTAATCATTAATAAAACTTGTGTAGGAAACAAAAAATTGAAATAAAAATTATGGTAAATGATGTTTTTAAAATGTACATATTTAAATATTTATATGAACTTTTTTCTTTTTTAGGATTTAAAGGTAAAAACTAAAGATGGTCAGGAATTGAAATGTTTCATACCAGCAGCTACTTATATAGGAAAGATATCTGCTCATGATGGATTTTCTGGTAATGCATAATAAATATATTAGATCTTGTGTTGTGCAGAAATTATACTGCTGTTCAGTTAATTATAATTATTTTTAGCACTATGTATTTAATATTGTAGTTCTTTCTAATACTGACGATTTTTTTTTTTTTTACCCTTTAAGTTTTAGTTATTTTTAATTTGTTTCAAACTGCTTTTCAAATCAGATTCTTTTTAATGAAAAAAAGAACTAAGCAACTTTATCACAATGGGTCATTCCATGTCAAATCAACCAGTGACTCAACCTGACCATTTTAGATTTTGATGAAACTTACTGAAGGAATCAGTCTCCCTGATGATATAAATAAGAATATACTTTCATTATTTTTTTATCTCAGTAAATTTCCATACAATTAATTTTTTTAATTTCGAAAAATCATCATTTTTTGGCTTGTATATGTGTTTTCAATTTTGAATTTCTCAAGTTCTATCTGGCTTAGAGAGTTGTTTGACCCCTCATTTTAAAGAGAATTTCATAAGGTTTAATTTAATATCCAAGTTGACTATGCTTGGATTTTAAAAAGTTAATTTAATTTTAAAATTTAAAATTTAAAAATTTTTAAAATAGTGTTTTTTAAAAATTTTGAAAAGAATATATGTTTTTTGAAATATTATAAACTTTAAATTCTGAAAGTTTTAGAGTGGGATCTCAGTGGGATCAGCAGTTATGTTAAAAAAACTAATGTTAAACACTAGTTGGGGCTGATATTTAAAGTTGGCACCTCGCCAACTTTATGATTGTGCTAAAGATAGTATTATTTTATTCATTTAAAACATTATTTTTTTATAACTGCTGATCCCATTGAGATCCCACTCTAAAACTTTCAGAATTTAAAGATTATAATATTACAAAAAACATTTTTTTTTTTCAAAATTTTTTAAAAATACTATTTTAAGAATTTTTAAATTTAAATTTTTTAAATTAAGTTAACTTTTTTAAATCTAAGCATAGTCAACTTGGATATCAAATGATTGGATCCTCTTTAAAATGAGGGGTCAAACAACTCTCTACGCCTGATAGAACTTGAGAAATTCAAAATTGAAAACATTTATACAAGCCAAAAAATAATTTTTCGAAATAAAAAAAATTAATTGTATGAAAATTTACTGAGATAAAAAAATTATGAAAGTATATTCTCATTTGTATCATCAGGGAGAATGATTCCAGAAGGTTTCATTAAAATCTGAAATGGTCAGGTTGAATATTGAAAATTTTTGGTTGATTTGACATGGAATGACCCCCAATATTACTGAACTTCATTTTTTTTTTACCTCATTTGTCCTTAAATCTTAATTTTCTTTCACATTAAAATATAGCTTTTGACTTTCAATAAACTTTATTTCAGCTCTGTGTATTTATAATTTTCAGGTTTTAAAGAAATTTTCTTTTTTTATAATCACCAATCGCAGAAGATGTGCTATGGCAGTTATGCAAAAAATTGAAGAAAAAATGCACAAAGGAAATTGTGATGAGTACTTTAAGATGCATAATTTTATTTCTTGAAAAGAATGTAATATTTTTTTTATATATATATAAGGGAGACATATCTAGCATTAATATGATGAAATTGTCTTGCTACTAAAAAGGCGACCCCTGTTTCAGAAATGTTTGGGTCCCAGGGACTCTGTATTATAGAGAACCGATTTTAACTAGTAGTTTGTTTATCTAATATATATAGAAATGAAATGTTGTAACTCTGTCTGTTTCTAAAAATATATACAGTTTCGAAGCTAGAATCGTGAAATTTTACATACAAGTGTATTAAAATATTGCGGATGAATATAAAGTAATTCGGATTCTAAATAAATTATAGTTCATTTTTAATCAATAAAAAATGAACAAGATAATCAGCCCTTTCCTATAAAATTTCTTATTTTTTGTTGCCAAAAATTCAAATCACACAATAAAATTTTTCAAAAATCAAAAAATATATTACTAATATATACTAATAAAAAAATATACTTAGCTACAGCGCAATTGGTCTGCATGGGTATTATATACCATGTAGAACAAACATATTAAATATAATATACTTGAGTGATACGGATCAATAAAAAATGTTTCATACTTATAATTTATACTTATATTTATACTTAGAAATATAAAGCTCAAAATATTCATTCTGGATTTCTCATAATTTTGTCTATTTATACATAAAAAGGAATTTCAATATTTTGTTCAAAAATGTAAAAACTAAAATTACTTTATTTTATTGTATATGGGAATTTTAAATTTTAACTAATTTATTTCAGATTTATTTAATAACATGAGCATGCGAATTAAAAGTAAAACAATAACTTAAGTACAAAGCTGATACTAACAAATATAAATTTTCTGTGAAAATAATATGGCAGCATAAATGCTACCATGGGCTCATGATCACTAAGGTCCATCGTAGCAGATTTGCTACTTTGATATTAATTACTCATTTTACCGTTAAAAAATAAACTTACATTGAACTTTTTAGTGCAGAGAGTAGAAGTAACTTTTTTTATACCTATATATCATATGTATTTAGTTTTATTTCAATAAAATATTTGAAAATTTGAGCAAAAACTTAACACTGTAAATGAAATTTTGTTCTTTTTATCAGACATGTTTCAAACTAATTTTTTCTTATTTAATGCTGCCATCTGCATTCAAATTTCATAACTAAGTACAGTGCTGTGATAAATAAAATGTATTTCTTCTTTAAATGTTTATGATCCTTATTTTGTAAAGTGATCTGTTTTTATTATGAAGTTTTCACATTTGTACATTTTTGTAGGTAAGACAAAAGAAGAACAGGCCGCAGTGTATCAATGGCTAGAATATTGTCTATTGCAGTCCTCTAACAAAGTGCAAATGCTGTCTGTAAGAACTTTTATTTATTGAATATGTTGTTTTTAATTTTTAGATATTTTTGATTAGCTTAGTTTATGTATCACTAGTGATGGGCAATTTCAATCTTTTTTTATTGATTTAATCGATACTATGGCCGAATCAATTTTATCGATAATCTAAATTTTTTTTTTTATCGATGTCGGATCTTTTGAATCAATTTAATCAATATTATGGCCAAATCGATTTTATCGATAATCTAAATTTTTTCCCGATGCCTCAACGAGTAATTTCGATCTTTTATTTTTATTTTCCATCAAATCATCTGTCTTTTGCTTTTCTTTCCATGCACACACTTTTTTGTTTTCTTTCTTCGTGATTCATTATTCATTAGCATAGCTGAAAGTTGCAGTTAGGCGTTAAGCTCTGATTTTTTTTTTTTTTTTCTGTTTATTTAGATGTTTAGACAACTAAATATCTTACTTTTAAAGAACGAATAATTAGAATCAAAATGGACTATTTGCATTTGTTTCATTACGAATGGATGTGTTGTCTAATAATATTTAACCATTTTGGATTTTTTTTTTTTTTTTTTTTTTTTTTTTTTTTAGGAAAAAATAGGTTTAAAATAATTAACATAGATCAAATACTTTGTGCAAATTTTAATTCATAGACCAAAACACTTACAACATTGTAACGCACAAATATTAAAAATTGGAACAAAAAAACGCATACGGCCGTTTCAAGGATTCCTCAATCCCCTTCCTCAATGTGGGGGAAAAAAAAAAAAAGATAAAAATGGGCTTAAAGAACCCCTCGATTATAGCCCCGTTTCATTCAAGCCAGTATTTGGGGCTATAACCGAGGGGTTCTTTGTGCCCATTTTTATCTTTTTTTCACACTGAGGAAGGGGATCGAGGAATCCTTGAAACAGCCGTATGCGGTTTTTTGTTCCAATTTTTAATATTTGTGCGTTACAACGTTGTAAGTGTTTTGGTTTATGAATTAAAATAATTATGAAATTTTTTTGGGTATCTATAGATCGATCATTCTGGCACTAATTTCCATACATTTATTCCTTCAAGTAATTATTTTAGCAGTAGAGCTTAGCAGCTGCTGCTGTTAAATTTCGCATAAATAAGGGCCTTTTCTTTCCAGATTAAATTGCTGTCTTTTTTGTTAATACGTTAAGAGACTAGTTATTTGGGTTGTTGGATTATAAGGTTATATTTTTCAAGTCTGCCCACCCCTCCTCCAAATCATTTTTTTTTTTTAAGTATGGTCTGATTTGAACAGGATATTTTCTGACATTCTTCCCAAGTCATTTGGTTACCCAATAAATATTGATATTATATTTGCAGCTCTTGGTCCCCACTATTTATGAACAATAATCAAAATTTTTTGGCTTTTCCCCATTAAAACACTCCATCCCTGGTTTAGTGCCATGCTACTCAGGGTTCTCGTTGGTTAAGTTGTATCTGTCAAGATTGTCTTTTCCACCCTCACCCCTCCCCCTGATCCTCCCCCTCAAATCATAACTTTCATAATTAAGGTCAGATTTGAACGGGACCTTTTCTGATATTCTCCCCCAAGTCATTTGGTTACCAAAAGAAAATTTATAATACTTCTGCAACTCTTGGTGAGCACTATTTATGAACAATAATTAAAATTTTCAGCTTTTTTTCAGTTAAAACATTCCATCCTTGGTTTAAAGCCATGCAACTCAGGGTTCTCGTTAGTTAAGTTGTATCTGTTAAGATTGTCTCCTCTGCCCCCCCCCCCCCTGAATCATAAATCTACCTTTTGCATTGTTTATGTGATGAGCACCTAGTTGTTTAATGTGATGACGATCGTCAGAGAGCATAGCAATCAGATCTGGGTGTGCAAAGTAACCATTGTAATGAATAACTTTTTTAACTATTTGTTTTATGCCATTTTCTGTGTTGTTTAGTAGCCAAGTAGTTTCGCATAAGGTTTTAGATCCATTTTTTAGGTGTGGATTACATTTAATGGTAAACAATCCTGGGGCATAAACTTAGATCACATACTTTGTGACTTAAAATAGAGACTCTGATGCACAGTCAATGTTTATATAAAGACGAAGAATTCTATTCGCCGTTGTGAGCCATCTTGCATGGGGCAATTTTCCTGAGCTCCTATTCGCTAGTTCTTTTGAGCAATATTGTGATGAAATAGCTTTGCAAATGTCCAGCAGGTATTTCTGGTCTGTGTTGAGTGCCTTTTCATCGATTTCAGGATAGGAAATATGTTTTCTAAATTACTCTCTCTATGGGTTCAAAAACTGCAATAGGGAGTGAATGACACATGGACAAGGATTTTCCTATTGTTCCGCTGAATATGTGTGGGAAAGAAGTTTTCACATCGATCTTTCCTAACAAATGACACAGAGGCAATTCATTGGAGTGGAGCTGGCATATGATCCATTGTCATGGTCTTGCAAGCTTCTCTTCCATACGACGGATTACTCCAGTATGCTTCCTCGTATTCACAGGACACCCATCACAACCCAATCATGAGAGGCTGGACAAATCAATATTTCTATCTTCTAAAAACTTCCATATGCATTTAAAAATATCTTTTGATGCTCTAGATGAGGAAGTTATGTGTCCCAAATATTTGGAGCCAGGCTCTTCTAAGATAACATGTTCTTCTTTTGAAACTCTGCAATACGCATGTTTATCACTTCTCTTTACTATACACATTGTGTCATCTTTTTGGGAGTCAAAATATTACGTTTGTTTTAGAGTGCTTTTCTTTACATTGAGACGAACGAGCCGATTGACATTCACGCCTTATCTTGCTTCTATCTATAACAGGTATGAGTACATTATGTTTCACAGTGTCATTTGCTGCACATGTACAATCCTGGAGAACCGCTGAAGCAAGAGCTGCAACAGACTGATCAGAAATTTTATAGCTGTCACATGTTTTAAAAAAAGTTTGAAGCTTCATTCTAGTTTCGGTATTGGAGGATGAAGATGGAAATTCAATTGTATCTATTATTAAATTATTGCATACTGATTCGTTTTCTTCAATTTCACATGCAGTATCTTCTAATTGCAGTGCTTCTTTATTTAATCTTCTTTCTATTAATTTTTGTTCAACGATTCGTTGTATGCTGTACCAGAATAACGCCTTTTTTTACCAAAAGTTGTCATTTTTGCTCCAGTTATACAGAATAACAATATCATTTCAATATTTTAAATCTTTATTTATAAAGGTTCAAATGACACTTTTAAATTATAACCAATTCTACAGAAAATTAAAAATTTTTTTTTTTTTTTTTTAAATTGTCAAATTTTACCCAAAATTTCGACATTTGGACCAAAAGCGCAGACTTAAGCCATTTTTTTCAGCAGTAAAATTGCAGACAGTTGATGTACTAGTATAAAGGCAACTTTTTACACCTACCCGTTTTTGTAAAAAAAAAAAAGAAAGAAAAAGAAACTCGCTCCACCATAATATACATATATTTAATTATTATTATTATTACTAGCCGCCACTGGCGACCAGTTTGGTCTCCCTTAAATGTATGTTAAACATTGCAACACGTTACATTTATTCATAATTTAATTTTCCCTTAATCCTTCGCCAAATCGGAAGATTCTAATAGACAAATCATGAACTTTTGCGATCATGGTAGCATTTCGCATATTTTTTGGGCACAAATGTCACATACGCACGTTGGCGCGATTCCCCCCCCCCCCCTCCCCCGCCAATTTGGCGAAAACTTTGTTATGGAAATTGTTGTTTATTTACTTTTATTTTTTATTTTAATTCTATAAATTATTTTTGATATGTATATCAATATTTATTTACAACAAACTATCATTTATTTATTTTTATTCTTTTTTTTAATTATGAGTATTTTTGTTAGCCGGGAGCAGATGATAATTCGCCAAATATCGTTCCCATCACCGTCATTCATACTACAATTAATTTAATTTTAAATTATAAACCTGTCACTCATTTCATTTAAAATACTTAACTTTAATCTAAAATGCTTATATTACATAAATTTAAAATACTTCACACTTTTCATTTAAAAGAGAAAATAAATAAATAAATAAGAAATAATATCATAAATCAAAACATTTGATTTCAAAATCAAAGTATCATTTCTAATTTGTACACGCGATAAATAAAAGCTGTATTAGCGATTTTAAAAATGCTAAAAATCTGATTCATTAAATATTATTACATGAGTTCAATTTACGTCAAGAAAAGGTCCGAAAGTTGAGTTGTATAGCACATAAATATGGTAAACTTTGATTGTCTCACTGGTGCGAATTATTTTTTTGACGCGAGGCAGCGGTCCAAAAATTCATTTGCGGAGAACTTGCTTTGCGAATGATTACCTCCATGATTTAATATTTTAAATGTTCACGACGAATCAATCTTTTTTTTGTTTACTTTTATGAATAGAGAATTTGAACTGCGAATCTTTCGACTGAAGTTATTGCAGAATATATACATAATTGAACGCAAGTCATCTCTCAAATATTAATTTATTTTGAACGCTCTTTCTTAAAATGTAACTTTTATGCAGTTTATTCGAAAAAATAATTTTGAATAAAAATGGCCGCTTGGCATATGAAAAAGCGATGCGGCATCCCGGAACTGTTGAGGACAGTCACATGACTTACAGTTTTATTATAGAGATTTTGAGAACCACCTTAAAACACACATGGGTTTCAATTTAAGCTCTTTTAACACTTTAAACAACTCTCAAGATTTGATTTGTTAGCTGAGAAGTTAACACGAAAGTTGTTAGCCATGAAAGATTCCAGTTTGCCTGCTGTTGGTCGCAGTCTTTGATAACCAAGAATTTTACTAGAGCTATTGCAGATATGTAGTCTCTGTCAATACACTGAACAAAATATCGGGTGGTAGTAATGGCACTGCTTACATAAAAGCAGTGTTGCCAATTCAACAGATTTTTTTTATTCAAAACATCTACCAAAAATTTCTAATAATAATTTTTGCTATATTTAATGACAGACATTTGGTAATTAAATAAAGTAAAGTTTACTATTTTTAAATTCTGTTTTTCAACTAAATTCTACTAAATTTTCAATACTACATACGAGTTTAAATTTTGAGAAGATAACAGTCGAGCACACACTTGCTACGATTATTCGGGATACATTGTTTCATTGTCAATGCGTTGAAACTAAAATTGGTTGGTTCCACTGGTGGCATCTTTATTGCGTAAGAGTTGAATTTTAAAATATATGCATGAAAAACTTTCAAGGCCACTTTAAGCATATAGTTTGAAATGCATCAAAATATTATGGCACTGCAAGTATGGAAAGTGCAATTTTTTTTTTAAAGCTTCAAGACCAGCTTTCTTTCAACAACTAAAGTAATCTTAGTGTTCATTTCGAATTTGAAATTATCAATGTCTCCTTGACGACATCAAATGAATGTTTGCAAATTTACTTGCTCAGCTTAATTTTGTGCAGGTCCCATGTGGGCTTTTCTAGTTGTTATTATTTTTATTTTTATTTTTTTTTTTGTGACTTTTTTCATTGATTACAGGTTTCTTTGTTTTTTTATAGTCAATCATCCTCTCCCCATAAGATTATAGCATTTATAAAATTTCTGTGTTATTGTAGCTATTGAAAGTTACACTTACTAGTATTACTTTAGTTCAAACATGATGAAATCAATATATATTACTGATGTGCACTATATGATGTTTACTGTAAAATATGGTGTGCATAGCAATTATTGTTCATATACAGGGATACACAAAAGAATTTGGTTAATATGAGCAATAATTGCTGAAAGTGCATTTTTAAGTTTAACTAAATTCATTGTATTACATGGTGTGTATAAATCTTTTGATCATATACAGGGCTACACAAAAGAATTCGTAAATATACTGCCTACTGGCATGAATTGCTTAAGGATGTTTTTTAATTGTTTTGTATTTTCCTGCATTACAATTGTTATACATTTTCCTGTTGAACTGTGTTTAGTATACTAATAGAAATTTGTGAAATATAAATAAATTCATATAAAGTGCTATGCATAAAACTAAATAAATTGCTGTGTATGGTTGGTAATTGCTGAAAGTGCATTTTTAGTTGTGTTATGCAGTGTTTCATAATCTATGCTTGATTGCATGAATTTTTGCTCTTATTAGTTTTTTTTTATGTGAATCCAATTATTTGGTCTAAAATTGCTTAAAGGTTTTTATCTAACTGTGCAAATTATTCTAAAATACATCAAATGCTTAGTATGAATAAAACTGCTTATGATAAAAATTTCTCACTACTCAGTAGAATAAACTTTTATTTTTTCCTTTATTACTTTCTATGTAATAATTGTTTCTTTTTGTTAATCACATATTTAATCACAAAATTTTTTTAAAAAATATTTAATTTCAGTTTGTCCTTAGGTTGATAAATGTTTTTAATTATATGTTTCTCTTTGTAGGACTTGAATTCTTTTCTGAAAGACAAAGTTTACTTTGTGGGCAATCGATATACAATTGTTGATCTTGTGATTTATTTATGTCTGCATGAAGTTTATGTAAGAAAGTTTAATTTGTTTTGTACTATTTCAGTTATTTATTTTATCATTCATTTTGTGAAAAGTTCTAAATAATTAATATAATTTTCTCTTTCAATGCTTTGATATTTTCTGAATTTGTTCCATAGACTTAGATTCTTGTCAACTTTCAAAAACATTATTATTTAAAACTTGTCATTTAATTGTATTTGTATTAAGAAAAAGTCTTTCTATCTAATCAATAATTTTTATTGTGAAAGATTCATTCAATAAATATGACATCTGACAGGTAGTCTCGTCTCCTTGTAATCTTTTTTGTGAAATCATTTTTTGTAAATTAGCACTAAATTTATGACAAGAAAAAAATAATGTATAAATTTACTTAGATTTAGCATGAAAGATATGTAATTGATATAGTAATTTTAGATCATATTTATGCATTTGTATATTTTATACAATAATCTCTCACTTGTACGTCAGTGCAAGGGACTAACCAAAAACAACGTATAAATGAGTGATATGCATAAATGAAATATGAAATAAATGTTAAGACAAAATTAATCTTAGATGGTTAAATAACATGCAGAATAATAAAAAAACATGATTTACTTAGATTGTTAAAGATTTACTAATTCAAATCTAAAATACTTACATCTAAAATTTTTAATTAGATATCTTAATTTTTTAAATAGTCTAAAATTGAAGTTTGATTTTGAGCTTGATGTCTATCCCTAAAAATAGCTTTTTAGAGTTCATTGAAACATGAATATGTTGAACCAGATGAATCAGTTCATTAGGACTGGGCGATATTAGGATTTCTACATCGCATACATCATCGAGGCTAAATCGTGATATTGCGATGTATCACGATATTAGACTTTTAGTATTGCAAACATGGTCGTAATTTTAATATAAAATTTAAGAGTATTTATTATACATACACATTAAACATATTATGTTTTTAAAAACCTTTTTTCTTTAGGCTTATGTTTACAGACAAAAATGCAAAATATAATAAAACTTGCTGCAAAAAATTAAAAATTTGAAAAAATATGTTATAATTAATTAGAAGAATATTTTTTTAAATAAGCTTTAATTCTTAAAATAATATCAAAAACCAGAATTTGATATTTAGATATATTTCACTTAACTATTCCAATCTTCATATTTTTATGGAATTATCTTTAATATGAACGATTGTATTAATTTGCGGAAGTAGTCCGTCTCCTGTACTGGCCAAAATTTAATTTCTGATACTGAAATAAATGACACTTAACTATTTACACTGAAATTTTCTTGCAATTATGTTTAATATTAACGATTTTATTCATTTGCAAGCGAAGCCTGTGTTTCTATACTGCCCAAAATTCAATTTCTGATAATTAGATAGGTAACACTTAACTATTCACCCTCATATTTTTATGCAATTATGCATTTTCATTTCAGATGAATACCTAAATTGAAAATTCATAAGGCAAATCCCCCTTGGCACTATTATATCTCTTAAACTTAAATGTGAAATGATTCGCAAACCCCTCCCCCCCCCCCCCCCCCAGCTGGAAAACAAACTTGTAATTGGGCATGCAGTTATTTGCAATCGGCATCGATTTTGGATAATCCCGATGTCTACTAAATCAACGATGTGATCTCTCAACGATGCTTCATGGGAGCGTTGTTTATCCACTTTGGAAACGCAAGACCGGAGGAGAAACGAAATCGCCTTTTCCCCACCGGTCTTGTTCGCGCATGCGTCGTTTATGCACATTAAAGATTGGAGGAGAAGACGATCTCTGATACCGGTCTCATTCAAGCATGCGTTGTTTATGCATTTCGAAGATCGCGGGAGAAAGCTTTGTCCTCGTTCATCATAGATCTGGTGTGCATGTGATGCATCACGGCCGCCGCGATGCATTGCTAAATGAAAGATCAAGAAGCCGGTTTGACGATTTATGATTTAAATCGATTTTTCGCGATACATCGATGCATCGCCCAGTGCTACAGTTCATTGGATATAGTGATGGAGGGTTTCCACAGTATCTATTGCCTTTGCAAAAGTCGGTGGATGGTGTTTCAATGTTTTCTTCATTATCTAATTCATCTGCATTGGCAACATCTTTAATTTCTGCAACTATATCTTGTATGTCCTTCATTTCTGTTGTTTATTACATTTCCATCAATATCTACAAAATCGTTAAAATTAATCATTCCCTCAGAAATGGAATTCCATTCTGCATCTAATATTTCTTGATTTTTGGCAGAAGTTGCATCATTTTCAAATTCTTTCCGAATGAAGCCTGCTTTTTTGGAACAATTTTGAATACATGTTGTGTAGAATGGGATGAAATGTCAAGAGAAACTTCAAATTTCTCCAACGCATTTGTGAGAGATACATTTCATGTTGCAACACATAAATGAAAAAAAAACATTGCATTGCTATATCTTTATATGTAACTGTTGAAAATCAACGTATAACTCAGAGAGACTCATAAAAGAGGTGGCGTGCGAGAGATTACTTTATTTCTAAATACAATGTTCTTTAAATATCAATCATAGATATAACAGAAATAAATGGCAATATCTTCCCTGCAATTTATTATGTAAGAAAATATTTTTTTTTTCAGTAATAATTCAAAGAGAAAATAATTAGCAAATTAAGTTTTTTCAAAAGTCCAAAAATGGACATTGGTCATTTTGGTCTCCCACCAAGGTACAGATATCATACTTGCCAAATCTGATTTTGCCAGACTTCAGTTATTATTATTATTTATTTGTTTATCTTCTTTCTTCTGGCCAGAAATTATAATCTTCTCTTTTTCAATTTTCTCTTTCTCCATTCCCTGAGATAAATAATTCAAAATTACGTAATATTCAAATTAAAATTATTTCTTTAACAATAGTAAAGGTTTGCAAAATTTTCATTATAATATTGTGTCATTCCTTTGTTTGCATATCAAGCACTTGTATCATAATCATCCTGTATTAAAAAAATATTATACACCTGTTTTTATTCGCAGAATGTTTACAATAAAAACACAACAAAGATCTCACTTGGCTTGGAATGATGTTTTCTTTCTGAATATAAATGCAATTATTGAAACAGGGGTCATCTAGCTATTAAAATTTATGTATGAGCTTATGTATGTAACTTATGTATGAACGCTTCGCGCACAGTAACTGAAAAAAAGAAATCACTAGATGCTCAAAACTCACTGTGCAGCAATCTTTAGAATGCACGAAATTCATTCAAACAGCAGTCAGTAACTTAAATATGAGCACTTTGTGCACATTCACCGAAAAAAACATCACTTACCACATAAAACTCACTGTACAGCAATCTCTAGAATGCATGAAATTCATTCAAGCAGCAGTCAGTAACTTATGTCATAGAAACTTGATTTGAACACATTTTCAATCTCCATTTTTTAGATAAATTCATCAACACTTAACAAAACAAACACGCATAGGCAAGGTAAGATACAGTACTAGCCAACTGCGTAGCTTACGTGATCTGGGTTTGCTCATGAACCGGTTAGCCCCAGTTTTAGCCAGCTAAAAAAGGAAGCATTGAGAACTCTTTGGGCTTTAACCAACTAGGATTGCTTAGATCCAGTTTTAGCCGGTTAAAAGTGGAAGCGTTGGGAACTTTTCGGGCTTTAGCCGCAAAGCCTTCGAAAACTCCCATTTAACCAGTTAAACCTAGGTTTATCTTTAATTCTTGCTTTAACCGTAACATATACATATTCTTGCATTTAAAAAAAAAAATGTTCTGAAGTTTTTAAAATTATTACTTAGTTTTTGCTTATATGTTTAAGGGTCAAATTTTTAAAAAGTTACTTAGTTTGAAAGAAAAATTCTGTTTACTTAATTCTTTTTAATAAGCATTTTACATTACTCCAAAACCAATCTGTAATTTTATAAAATGCACCACAGAGAACTATATATTGCAGTTTTAGCATTTTGGACATACTGATATATTAGAAAAAACAAACCAAGAAAAAGGAATTTTGTTTGTAGTACAAGGATCACTCTAGAGAGTTTCGGAAGGATGCCCTGCCCTCATGCCCTTTTTGGATAAACTCTACCCTCCTTGCCCTTTTTCCAGGTAGAATCCCACCCTCCTTTTATTCCTCGGTAGAATCCTGCCTTGTTTGCATTGTACTTTCAAAAATTCTTTACCTATCTTTTCTTTTCAAAATGCTAGAATGGTACTTCAGTATGGTACTCCTCTTTTATTTCTCTCTGAAATGTCCTGGTATTCTTAATCTTGGACTCTGTGATTCATTCTCTCCATTGAAATAGGCATAAAGGGTAACTAGGTCATTGATTCATTTCACCTTCTCTAGTGAACTAGTATTATATCAGATGTTCTGGCCTTTGACCACATGATAACTTACACAAGTTGTATAAAAAAAATTGAGAAGTAGCTTTAGAACTTTTATTTTTAGATTTTTCAACCCGTTTAGTTAAAACCAAGAAAAAGTTATCTCATGAGTAAAAGTTTCTAAAGATCTTAGGATAAGGGGGGAAATGACCATGCAGTAAACAAGGGCAAAGACTATTTTGCAATGAAAATTGAGAATATAAGTTTCATTTTACTACTTTTAATACTTTTCTTACAGTGAAGAGTTATGTAAATATTAAATGCTATTGTATTCTTTTAATTAAGGACTTTAGTAGCTATGGTTTCTTTAAGCAGTTGTCAAACTTCCTTCCCCGTCAGTACATTAGTGTATGCACTTCTTACAAAAATGTCCTTTTTATGAAATGATGTGCCCTTTTCAACAAAATTGCCCTTTTTATGTTATGTGCACTCTGTCCTTTTTTATGTTCTAGAATGATCCCTGTGTAGTAAGATATTTTATCTCTGATACATTTAAAATTATGCAGTAAAAAAACTTTTTTTACATATTTATAACTATGAGATCGTTATGAAACTTCATCAGAATATACTAGTGGTGTCTAAATACATTTTAAAGAAAAATTTGGAAAAATGATAATGATACTTTTGCCAAATAAAGAGTGCTGAGTCCCTGTCAAACTTACTTTATGTCAAGTGTATCAAGAAAATAATTTTGAGATACAGTCACAAATACGATAATAATCACAAATTATAGAACAATGCTCTTCTCTCAAGGACCTAAATAGCACTCTGCAAAACTTCCAGGTTTGTCAAACCCCAATTTCCCCCCTCTGGTAGTGGTGTGGGGAAGGGGAGTAATTTGCATACCGACCATTAACCATTAAAGTGAATAATGAAAGTTTGACCAAAGTCTAAAATAATTATAAAATCAGATTTTTAAACATTCTTCATATTTACCTTATAATTGAACTAATAAATTACTGTGGGGAGAAAAGTGGTACTGTTCTTGAGAAACTTAAATTATTTCTTGATAAGGAATTCTTTCAGTATCTTTCTTTCTGATAAAAGAGAGAAAATGTAATGATCTCATTTTTTATTTAAAGTTTGATAATTACTAAGGTATGGATATTCACTGCATTTTGACTGTTTATTCACTCTTTGCTGCTTGCAAGTTTTTTTTTTTTTTTTTTTTTTTCTGTATGTATGTATGTAAAGCACAATCATGATATAGTAAGGTAATATTTTATATCAGTTTTGAAGGTTACATCTCTGACCTTGTAATGCTGAATAGTTTTCACATACAATAAATATCTAGATCTCCCATATTTTATTATTTATCCTATATTGTTGTAATTCATTTCATTTCTCCTCGTCAATAGTTATTGTACTGTTTATTTCATGGGCATAAGATCTTAGGTAATTTAACAGCTCCAAAATTTAAGATTTGATATGGTTTTGTTTTAGTTCTTTTTTTTTAACACTTTCCAACCTAGTTGAAAAGTGTTTATGACTTCGGTTTGTCTGGCCGTCTGCTGTCTGTCCGTGCTCTAACTCCCGTAAATATGCTCGGATTGCTCTGCAATTTTTATATGTTATTGTCGTTATCTATAGCATGTTCCCTATTTCAACGGAAGTGTGTAACACTTATAGTTTTTTTACAGGGACACTCAAAAGAATTCCGTTACATTGCGGTCTATGAGGGAAAATCATTTACGGTTTATTTAAATAATGTTTCACTATTTTAAACGCATTGAAATTTATATATATCACTAAGTTGCATTAGAAGAAGCTTAAAATGGAATAGGGTGTGCATAGCACTTATAGTTACTTTACACGGACAGTCAAAAGAATTCCGTTATATTACGTCTATGGAGAAAAATCGTCTGCGGTTTATTTAAATACTGTTTCACTATTTTAAACGCATTGAAATTTTCACTAAGGTGCATGCCAAGGGGCTTACTACAGAATATTGTGTGTATAGCAGTCATCGTTCATTTACAGGGACACACAAAAGAATTCTCTACTGTCTGTTAACAATAATTCCTGGAAGTGCGTTTTAAGTTACTGAACGCGATTTTAATTTTAACTCGCTTTTTGTCTATTACGTGGTGTGTATAAATTCTGTAGATCCTATACAGGGAAGCACAAAAGTTCGCGAACGCATTTCCGTTTATTGACAGAAACTCCAGACGGAGAATTTTAAACTGTGCAACACGTTTCCTAACTGAACTAAAATTTAGCATCCTATGTAGTATATATACAAATCTATGGATCATATACAGGACTGAATAAAAGTATTCGGATATTCTTCCGAATATTGTATGTGTTGAAAATTCCTGAAATTATGTTTTTAAATATGTTATGCGTTTTCCAAATTGTTTACTTAGATGTTTCAGCTTAAACAATATGATTTGTAAAATTATTTTGGAATTATTATGTTGGAAAACTTTGGTGAAATATTTCCTTATTTTAATTTTTACTTTTTATATTACTTCCGTCTATTTGATTTCTCGTGCTAGTTAAATTATAATATTTTCCGTGTTTTGTTATTTCATTTCCATCTTTTGATTTGCTCTCGCGAGTTGAGTCACTTTTATCTGTTTTCACCGCGCACGCTAAATTTATCTTGAAATTATTTTCTGAATTATTTTTATTCATAATACCAATCATTTCGTTTTCTGCACGTGAACTATTTCCTTTTGATACTTTGGCTTCATTCATTGTATGAATTGGCAACATAATTTAATTTGGTGTCGGTAACAGTAACGGTGACGGGTCGCGAATTCAATGTTTTTTTCCCATCTCAAAAATGCCCAACGCGCCTAAAGAAGTTTTCACTTCAAGAAGTGTTTTGTGATTGTTTTTTAGTTAGCAAAGTAAGGCGTAATCTGTAAATTAATTACAGATATGCTCACTTAGTTTACAAAATGTAGTTGTAAAGTTATAGCTCTTATTATTATTTTGTAATGTATTTTTTTAAAACTGGGGAATAGGGATAAATGTCTTCTTTGATAATAAACAGATTATAAATTGTAGCACAAAAAGTACTTTCTTTGTTGACAAAACCTTTTAAAAGATAGCTTAATTACAGATTGTTAAAAAAAAAAAAAAAAAACTACATACATAGGTTTATTTTTTCTTACATTTGTCTTTATTTTCTGCTGTTATTGTATTTGCTATGAAAAAATTGTTTTTATTTTCTATTTTGTGTTACTTAACAAATTTGTTTGTTTGTTTTAGTGTAAAATGTCATTCCAAGAAAAAGAATCCCATTGCAATCTCTCCAGGTGGTTTAGGCTGGTATGTTTTTAACATTTCCTATTTTTTCTTTATTAATTAATATTCTATCTATTTTTCTTCTTTGATTTGTGATTGCATTTTTTCATATATTTATAACTTTTCTCCTTTTTTAAAAACATTCATTTGTCAAAATAAATAAATATTCTGTATTCCTTAAATAAAATTATTAAAATCAATTTAAGAGGATTAATCCAAATAACAAATACTGGTTTAGAAAAATAATCATATTCTGAGTTTTTATTGCAGGACGATTAAAAGAAAATGTACATAGAAGAAGCTAATTCATGCACTTTTTTTTTTAGTAGTTGATATTATACCAACAGTGAGAACTTTGAAATTTTATAATAGATTAAAATAAATTTATGAACTTTTTTAAATATACTTCTGTTGTTCTAATTTTATTAATAGATACATACAACATGTTATATTTTTGAAGAAAATGTTTAAGTACTTTGAAAAAATATCTTTTCAACTAATTTTCTCTTTTTTTTTTTTTTTTTTTTTGTTCTAAGCATATAGTAGTGTGCAAATTAATTGGACATAGACAGACTTTTAATTTCAGACTTTTTTTCCAAATTTCTGGAAAACTATTTGACAACTTGTTCTTCATCTTTGGACTTGTAACAGAAGTTGCTTAAACTCACCACTTTTGATGAACATTCAGCCTGGAACAGTCTTGAAAATATTTAAGAGAGGAACAACAAATTTAATTTAAAAACAATATTTCTGATCATCTTGTGATATAAAAATCTGGAATTGATCTGTAACTTTTACAAATAATTGTTCTCCCTATGGGCAATACCCATATGCATTTTCATAAGAATAGCAGGTATCTTCACAAACATATAACTATTTCCTTTAAAAATTAAAAAAAAAAAAAAAAAAAAAATCATTTTTTTTTTCTTATACTATGCACAATTTTCAACCACATTTAACAAAAATTTGACAATTTACAAAGCATTAACCTGAAATTTGCAATGAATACATTGATTATTCGAAGAGATATGAAAGTTTATAGGAAAACGTATTTAATTTCATATGCATAAAATATAACACTTTTCTTTCGTTGTTTAGCAGCTAACAGTATGCAAATAAAGTATCATGATAGTTCAAAAAGATATTAGCGATACGATGACTGAATTTCCATTACTTTCTAAAATATGCTTTCGTATTAAAATTTTTGTTGGTTCCCTAAATGCACTTGAAACTGAATTTCGATTAGAAAGTGTGACTTTAAGTAAGTTCTTTACTGGGACAAAGATAAACTAAAATTTGTCTGGTGGTACTTAAGAAATGTTGAAAAGATGTCTGAAATTGAAAGTTAATTCATCTTGTTCCAATGTATCAATTGTTTTGCAAACTTAATATTGTACTATACTTACATATTGTATTCAATGTTCTTAAACATTGAAGTGCAGAATAATTCCTATTTACCATCAACAAACATTTAAAAATATATTTTTATTGGAATTACTGTCCATATCTTCATTAATTTTATTCAATACATAGTAGTAGTTATTTTACAGTAAAACTATATATTGTTTCAAAAAGTAGTTTTTATCTATCATTTATTGTAAATTCTAACTGGGTATGCTTTGAAGAGAACTTCATAATACAAATATTTTAATATGTTCTAAATTACTTGAACTTAAATACTTTTTCTAACCATTTATTTATTATATGGGTATATATTTAGGTTTCTAATGCTTGAGAGTTTTTTCATTTTCTTTTTTAATCATGTATTTAATAAAACTTTCTCAGCCATTTGTTTGTAAATCTGCTTAAAAATAAGTTTAAATTAATACTTTTTTATAACTTTTTTTTTAGAAATTTACACATCTGTTTCACATTTATTTCTACTTTTGTAAAACATTTACAGGTGATGATGTGTATTTTTTTTTCAACTTTAGCCTTTTCACACATGTATGCAGTGTGAATATTTAATGAATATATCAATTATAATTGTTTCAATTGATGTTTGTATAAATCAATGGAGGTATTCCTAAAAAAAAAAAATCTTCCAAAAATTACATAGTTTTCAGCCTCTAAATATATAATTAAATATTTTTTAGAGAAAAAGTAATTAAGAAAATATTTATTTTTCTAATTTATGGTAAACATATTTTCTATACTAATACATATCCATAATCAATGCAGATTTTATTCATGAGGAAAATGACATCAATCATTTAAGGCTGTTCTCAAATCCAAAAGAGCTACATCCTGACACATTTCTGAATTCATTTTTGTCCAGTAACACATGAAATTTGCAGGTGTTCTTATTCAGAAACTATATAATCAAAAGACATTTTCCATTTTTTGGTAAAGGTAGAAGACCTTCCAGAAAATATTGTCAAAGTTGACATTTTGAACCGAATTCCTGACGCAACAGCATGAGAAAGGAGAAAAACGTGTTGTCATGTGACATAAATTGCTTATATATAACTTGATAAGTAATTTATTTATCAAAAAATGGAAAACTCATTTTGATTCTAAATTGCTTCAATAGCCAGACCTGCCAATTTTATGCCTTTGCATCTAAAAATGTGTCAGAAAGTTTCACGTTGTTGAGCATGTCATTCGAGAACCACCTTAAACAAAAATTTTTGAAGTCTTCTACAGTAACTAGCTGTATGCTAACCTGGTGTGTTGTGTTCCAAATTGCATAAGGTTTTCCGATTGTTTTGGGGAAGAAGAAATCTAGTTTTATTGTACATTAAGAAAATATTTATAATATTAATTTCATTAAATACTAAATTTTGAATAAGAAATCTTATTTCATTGTAGGGTAAAAGATTTAATAAAAAATAAAATACATGTTTTCAATGACGTCTTTGTCATAAGCATTTCATTCTATCAATTTCTGGCATTTAATTTCAGATTTGGTGAAATGAAAAAGTTATCATTTTGATGAATGTATACAATAATGTTTTAGTTTTATGAATTTGTTTTTTTTTAATGTTGTTTTACTCAATAAACCATTTCACTTTTAATGCCCTTGTGAAAAGTTTTAACCACCATCTTTCAGAAATAATTGCTTGAAAATCCATGTTTTTTTCTTCCATTATTTTTTCTGAATTCAATTTTTGTAAATAGTGGGCCATTATTATCCAGTTAGACACATGCGATTTGAACTTTTTTTACCTTCTTCGTTGAATGTAAAATTAAACAAAGCTGTGATAAAATGCTTTCTGGATTTGTCAGCAGACGATTTTTGTCTCCTAGAATAAACTCATTTGTTAAGCTTGAATATGTGAAAATATGATTTTATATCTTCTCTATTTTTTGAAAAATATAATTATATCAGGATATTTTTCTTTTCAATATTAATAGAGAAATGATGCTTATAAAAATATAATGATCTGTATTACTGCACTTTTTCTTCCTGACAGGATAAATTATTCACTTTGAGTGCAGATGTGTTGCACTGCAGTTATCAACAGCTTAACTACAATCCAAACTTGTTTTTAAAGCGAAAACTTGGATAAATAAAGCAGTAATTTAAATTACAGTACTGATAAAAAAGAATTTTTTTTTCTAATTTAGTCGCTAAAAAGGTCTTGTAAATAAAATCGTTTCACATCTGGATCTGAGCCTAATTCACCCAGATATACAATTTCCGCAGCAGGGTCTAGGTGTTTACCCATATGTTTATATTATAAGACTTACATTTTTTTCCATTATGTTTTTTCTAAGCCCCCACCTATTTTTTTAAATGGAACATTTTAGTTACCATATTTACAGAAACTTTCTTAAAAGTAATTAATAGTTAAATTAATATCTTGGAAACTAATTTAATTTTAAAATTGTGAGAATTTATGACATTCTTGGATCCACATGAATAACTGTGTTAATTCTGTCACACAAAATTCCATATTCTAAGAGGGGGAGTTGTGAAATACAAACAAACAGTCAAATTTAAATATACCGTAAAATCCTGTTAATGCGCCTTTCCTGATTAAGCGCCCCCCCCTCCTACTTTGTAAACAAATCGGAAAATTAAAAAAATCCTGAGAAAGCGCCCTACCCCCCCCCCAAAAAAAAAAAAATTTTGCTGTGCACATCCAGATTAATACAAAAAATTTTATTTGCTGAGTGTTTTTTTTTTTTTTTTCTCCGACGGATCAGAAAGGCATGACAATTCTTTGATATGTTGCAAACATGTACAAACAGAAAAGTACATACTCAACTGTTGTTGCCAATCTGATAAAGTAATATAACCAAACATTAGTTTTGCTGTAAATTTATCTCCATGGCAATATAATGCTAATAAAAACATCGATAGTGAAAGTTTCTTATGAAATAAGTTTTAAAATGTGTATTTGATGTTGCGTGTGAAATGTTTTGATTAAAAAACAATCTATTTATTTTATCAAAGAATTTATAGTCGTATTTAACGTTATTATGAAAACCAGTCACAAAAAATTTATCGATTGATTGATCAGTAGATGGTGCCAAAGTCAAATTTGTAGCGTATTTTGTGCTATCTTTGTGGCAGCAATGTTTTTCGTTTTAAAAATTTGGCAACACTACCAATTTGTTCTGTATGTTCTCTTCTCCTATTGTGATTTGTATTATTTATTTAGCATTTATAGATAAGAAATCATGATTTAAACAAACAAACACACAAAAAAAAAAGGGGTAATTTAATCTCGCTAATTTACAACAGATGATGACATCACATAAAATGTTATTAATTCTAGAAAGTATTTCAGGACATTTTCAACAGCAATTTCTTAATGTTTTTTAATTATTTTAAATTAGTTTCCTTTTATTTTTCTGTTACGATATTAATGGCAGATATTTGTGTTGTTATTTATCTTATGACAGATGTTAGTGTTATTATTTATCTAAATACGTTCCCAAAGCTTCTGAAATCCAGAATTTTCTATAATCTGAAATCGCTGTTAATCACAAAGTTATACTGTTTCTCTATTTTGTATATCTTTTTTTTTTTTTTTTTTAATGTTTTTCTTTTCTCACTTTATTAAAATAATTCATACTTTGTGACGATCGGCAATTAGCACCTCCCCCCTCACTAGCACCACTCATAGATATGATATACTACAATTTTAATACTGTGTAAGCGCCCCCCTCTGATTATTTTTTGATTTTCCGTCGTGTTTTGGGGGGGGGGGGATTAACAGGATTTTACGGTAATAGATACAACTTGTCCTGATGCAAAATTGCAATTTATCTTGCTACAAAGCTTTTATAAAAACTTCTTTTTTTTTTTACATTTTTTGCTCTGTATTATTTTACTTACGTTTAACTTGTTGCTTGAACAAAATGAAATATTGCATTTATTACCATCTTAAAATATATCATGAGCAACCTCACTTGAATTAACATTGATTGTAAATAATTATTTTTTCCACTGAGTGTCTGTTTAGTAAGTATACATTGAAACTCAATTAAAAAGAAAAACTCTAAATATCATGATGACCTCTTTTCTAAAACTTCTTGATTGCAATGAAAGTTTACTATATAAATACATGATGACTTACCAATTCATTCTAGACATCAAGTTTTATTTACAAATAACTTCACACACACTGATCGCTTATGTAGAAAAACAAAATAAAAACTACTTTAAAAATAGAAGAAGCCACTATAATAAAAGTCTGTTAAGTTGACAAAAACATAAAAATATTTTCACCTCCTTGATTTGAGGCATCTTCAGTTATGCTGTTAGTCAAACACTCCGTTGAAGTTTACCACTTAAAATTTAATAACTGTCCCCATCTGTTGTCAATTGTCTGTTGTCAACACATCGTTACAAACATTCGAACTTTCTGTGGTATTTTCAGTTGCTTCTCTCAATAATGTGCATTTCAGGCTTTTAAAATTTGCAAGTTTATTTATATTATTGAAGTCAATTTTCCATAGAGATTCCATTTTAAGTTCTGCTATTGCTATGATATGAAATCATATATTTGTAATTTAAGATACTCAAAATTAATTTATTTCATAACATATGTTCTGTTATTACAGTTAGGTGGTCATAAATCTAAATCTAGTTTACTTTTTATCTATATGTATTATAATTCTTTCTTTTAGTTAATCAAAATGCTTTTTATTCAAATAGAAATAATATATCTTTTACAACTGACATTTATTGAAAACGCATAAGTAATCATTATAATATATCTCTTTCAAAATCAATCTTCAGCTAATATGCTTTTATGCACCATTGCTTCAAAATCATTAAACTTTTAAGTGTTGACTGATTCGATAATTATATATAGGCAGTCATTGCGAAATCTGTTTCCTATTTCAATGTAATTCTATAAACAAAGGATAATAAATCACTCGCTTATAATTATTCGGTGACATTCACATCTGTTTATTTTAAGGACTGCCCATTAATATGTAAATTTTTTTTTCTAAATTGCCAAAATCTAGTAAAATAGTTGGCAGGCTTTCCCCAAACTTAACATTTCTATGAAGCTAACGTAATTTTCTCTTGGTGTCATGTCTCGATACAAAATAACTTTATTTGGCAATAGAAATAACACACTTCCATTCTAATCTTTAAGGAGTCAACACGCATAGTTTCTGTGAGGGATGCCACCTCAAAAATTTCGTCTCTTCGGGCAATAAATAATATTCCACGAAAGATGTCTACGTTTATTATTCAGGGCTAGCATTCCCCCTAAAATTCCTAAATTTCCTAACTATTATTTTATTCCCTAAAATTTTCTTCTTGTTCCTAAAAATTTGAGATCGACAAAATTTCACCGAAAAATATTGCTAATTTTGACAAATGGTCACCGAAAAAGACACGTATTTTGTCAAAAGATCGCTAAAATAACGCAAATTTCGTCAAAAGATTGCGGGAAAAAGCTAATTTCGACAAACAATTCTGAAAAAACTCAAAGTTCATCTAAGGATCGCGACAAACACTCATTTCTTCAAAAGATCGTAATTTTTTTAAAAACATCTCGGGGGAAAAAAAAACTAGAATTTCTTAAAAAGATCGTGGAATAAACGTGAATTTCGATTTTAAAAAAAAAAAAAATCGTGAAAAACCCCTCCAATTTCATCCAAAAATCAAGGAAAAAAAATAATTTTGTCTAAGAATCACGGAAAAAACGTGAATTTCATCCAAAAATTGTGGGGAAAAAACACCAATTTCGTTGAAGGATCGCAAAATTTTGTCAATCAATCGTGCATATAAGACAAATTTCATCAAACGATCGCACAAAAATTCAAATTTCGTCAAAAGATTGCGGATAAAACATGAATTTCATCTAAGAATCGCAAATTTTGTCAAAAGATTGCAGAAAAACGCGAATTTTTTCAAAGGATCACAAAAAAACATGAATTCCGTCAAAAAGGCACGAAAAAAAAAAAGCAAATTCCGTCAAAAGGTCGCGAAAAAAGAAACAAATTCCGTCAAAAGGTCGCGAAAAAAAGCAAATTCCGTCAAAAGGTTGTGAAAGAAACACGAATCCGACAAAAGTTATCGAAAAAAATGTGAATTCCGTCAAAAGATCACGAAAAAACGTGGAATTTTGTCAATACATCATGCAAATAAGGCAAATTTCATGAAAGAATCGCGAAAAAATGCATGTTTCGTAAAAAAAACACAGAAAAAATGCAAATTTCGACAAAGAAGTGTGAAAAAAACCTTTCAGAAGTTTTTCTGTTAACTTCAGAATTTTTCTTTCTCATAATCACCCCTGCTTCCTGCCTCTTGTTCTCTATGTTCACCGAGAACATCAAAAGAGAGAGAAAGAGAGCGTTCATTCTGGTTAGGCTCAATGATCCAGGAATTCAAAATTCTAATTAATATAATTGCAGTAAGCATAAGCTGTCAAAACGGTTTGTAATATGAAGCCGGTTATTGTGCAAATTTAAATGCCCTCATTCGCAACAAACAACACAAGCACATGGAACAAGGGCTGAATTCATTGGAATGATGGGAATATTCTTTGGCAGTGTACCACATGTGCCTGACTAGCACGGAAATACTGTTATTACATACTTGTAATGTTAAAAATATTGCAAATGCCCCCTAAGAATTTCCTAAAATTTGGAAAAAAATTCCTAAAATTCCTCCCTAAAATTTTGAAAAATCCCTGATTATTTCAATATATAGCCTTTTAGGATTGGAGTTTTCAGGTTCTTGTTACAAGCAAATTGTGCTACCATTTTAATTGAAATTTCGAATTTTTAAAGAAATTATCACAAAACAACAATTATTTATGTCTGTCAAGAAGATAAGAAAATCTCTTTGACAATTGCAGTATTCAATTTATTCATTTTTATATCCCTTTTGTGCTCTTTCATCTATCTTTCTTTTATTTATACCTATGTAGGATCCTTTATTGCCTTCATTATTGACAAAGTTAATTCTGTAAATCCCTAATGTTTGTAAATGGTTAACTTTTTCATAATCCAAGTTGGATATTGGAAAACAAAAAATACCATTTACAAACATCAAGCATTTATAAAATTAACTTGGTCAATAATGAAGGCAATAAAGGATCCTACATAGGTATGACTAAAAAAAAAGATTGACAACAGTATTAAAAAGCACAAAAAGAATATAAAAATGAATAAATTGAATGCTGCAATAGCTAAACTTAATAAGGAATCACCGTTGAACATTGACTTTGATAATATAGATAAATTTGCAGCTTTTAATAAACTTAATTACACATTATTGAGAGAAGCGATCAGAATTACCACAGAAACTTCAAATGTTTGTAATGATATAATACATTCAACAACTGACAACAGATAACCTTAGTTATGGAATTTCAAGCCGTAATACTAGGAAACTAACTGAGCATCTAACAGCATAATTGAAGAGGCAGAAATATTTTTATGTTTTGCCAACTTTACAGAATTTAATCATGCTGACTTCTTCTATTTCTAAAATAGTTTTTATTTTGTGTTTGTAAATAAGTGATTGACATCTATGAAGTTATTTTTAAAGAAAACTTTGTGTCTAGAATTAATTGCTAAGTCATCATGTATTTATATATTTTAAATTATGACATTATTGATTGAATATGAATTGAAATTTTACTATTTCATGCACCTACAATCATACCATTTAAAGTAAACGTTTTATCTAAAAGTAATAAGAAAATTTCCTATGTTTGTAGAACACCCTATTATAGACTCTTCGAAAGATGTTTTTTCACTTATTATTAAAATTACTTATGGATTTTATTTTCCTTGTTTCAGGTTCAAAATGAAGTTAGTGGATCAGACCTATATCCTAAAATATATTTTAGCAAAACTCATCTGTATACTTAAATATTTATTTATTTTATTTATTGTGACCAATCTATATTAAATTAAAACCTTGTTTTTAACATTTATTCATTGTGTGTTTTCTGTTTTCTTGCATAATTCATTTTGCTCATAAGTGAATTGATGAATATTGAAACTAGTAAGTTTTACAGACCTATACAACTTACCAATTTAGATTTTAAAAAAAACTTTCTAAATTATCTATGGAAAATATGCACTTTCTAATACATTCATACTCTATTTACTAAGAAATGTAATTTCTTGTAAATATGATTATTTTCATTTTCTAAAATCAGGCTGTATCTGATTTGTGATGATATGTTTCTAAGATTTTTCTTTCTGTATTTAACTAACATATCATGTAGATTAAGCAGTAGGGGAGATTGGGGCTGGTTGTCACTAAGATCAAGCATTTTAATTTTCAAAACTATTATATTCATTGCTCATTTTTAGTTTTGTAGATTTCCAAAATTTTTACTAGAAATTTACTTTTTATAATTTTGAAAATATTAGGAAAATTGTGACAACTTATCCCAGTCATTGGTTGGCTGACACAATGTGTAGGGTTGGTTGTCATAAGGAATATCTTGGAAGTTTTTGCTGGAAACTTTTAATTTAAACATTAATGGTTTGTGACTGCCTTTTTTGGAAGTACCGCATGTTTTTTTTTTTGTTTTTTTTTCCAAAGAGTTTTTTTTTTTCTCAGTCTTTACTTTTGTAAGCATTTCGAATGCTAATTGTAGCCTTATTTATTTGTAGAATATGGTACTAATAGCAGTAAAGTGCTTATAAAAGTAAAGACCCTGAAAATAACATGCAGCATCTCCAAAACAGAGTCACAAGTTGCTACTCAATAAAAAAGAACTGATAACCTAAATGTATTTTTTTTTCACATGATTTAACAAAAGTAGGTATGCAATTGTATAAAAATGTAAAAAAAAAAGTTAATAAAAACATTGAAATCAAATTAAATCATTCATCAGCTGAAACATCAGATTTTGTTGGATATCCAGTTTTGAGACAGTTGTTTATTTTATTCTCCTACTTTATTTGACAACATTCTTAGTTCCTTTGGATTTAAACCAAAATAAATATCTGATACTTGCAGCAAATAATTTAAAGCTCATTTTCTGATCTTGCTGAAAATACCTGTTGATTTTTCCCATATCTTATTTAGGATGCATGGCATCCCTGTACAGTAATTCTATTGAAGTGTTTAAACTTAACTTAATACACAATACATATAACAAAGGTGCAAGTTAAAAATTATATCATCTGAACAGCAATACGATATGTAATTTTCAATCGGTGTTTTCATGAACAAATGTCCAACGGTAATTTTTTTTTCTTTTGTATGAGTAAGCTGTTTTTTGCTCATACAAAATTTGTTTATTTAAATGATTATAATTTCCAAAAATGTGTATAAAACCTCCCAAAAAAGTTTATTAAATGATAAGACAGTATTTTTGTTGTTGATTAATGGGCTTCAAATGATGAGATTTATCAAAATATATGCCTAATTCTTAGCATATATTTTCTCAGTAAAAAAAAAAAAATATTTTCATAACTATATTAATAAGTAGGAAAAGAAGTCAAATTAATGAAGAATTGGTTTCAAAATGCTGTTTTTGTCTAATTTGTGAAATTGGGTTGCCTTCTTTTCTCTTAGCCTAAACTCGTTAAATAATAATAAAAAAATATTGCATAGCTTAATTCTCAGTTATTTATAAATTCAAATACACATTTATAAGTTTACTTGCTTTTTAAATAACTTTAACAAAACAATTGAATGAAGGTTGTGGTAGTGTTAATTAATGAGTATTTTCTTGTCAAAATATTTGATATTTCTCCAGAATGTAGATCATCATTTTGGTTATTCATCATTTGATCATAATTTTGATTAAATTATTGCTGCTGTTAATTCTTTGCTGCCAATAATGAACAGTTTTTATTCATTAATAAGTAGTTGTTTTACAGCTTTGCGAGTAGACATTTTTACCCAGTACATGTAAGATTGTAAAATGTTAATTCAAATAGGGAGTTAAAAAATATATGAGTGGTATTAAGTCATTTTTAATATAATTTTGGAAAAATACATGTGCAACTTCTTTAATGTTTCAATATACTGTCATAAAAAAATTGCTAGAAATATTAACTCGTCTTTGTTATACTGACTTGAAATGGAACTTTATTATTATTATTATTTAATGTCAGAATGTTAGGTAAGTGCATTAATTAATTAATTTGTTAGAGATGATTGATTTTTTTTATTAATTAAAATCAACTGTTCTAGTTAAAAATTAACTTTTCCACTATTAACAAATAAATGTTATTCATTTTTCCTCCTTTTTAATAAAGAGGATCATTCTAAATAATTGCAGAATCTTTTTCATAATGAAAGTTTAAGATATTCTCATTTAGATAAAATGAATGTACCAATATTTTTTACTTTCCCTTGAATCCAGTATGGATTTTTTTATTATTATAGTTGATTTCTGACTGATAATTATATTTCATATGTCTAAAATAACTTTGGAATATCAATTTAAATATTGCGTTTTCTGACAAACATTCAGCTGTTATAAGAAAATTTGGTAACTATGTATTATTCGCGAGCTAAAGATAGATTCCCAAAAATGGTTGTCAGTTGCCATTGCCAATCACAATCAAAATAGTAATCTAACATTATTAAATACATAACATTGTTAAAAATGGTAAGTAATATTAATATAAAATATATAGGGATGAGAAGGATTTTGTATTTGTGTCAGAAAATAGTGAGTTTGAATTTGTGAAAAATAGATAAGATTCACAAAAATTTTGTTTCTACTTATACAGTCTCCATTTCAGAAAAAAAGAAAAAAAACCTTTTTTATTTGCAGATAGTTTACAATAAAATGTGTCATTAAATTCGGAATAATATCTTTTTTTTTTTTTTTTTTTTTTTCAAATATGAGTTCTTTTTTTGAAATAGGGATCATCCGTATTTTAAAAATTTTACCAACTTTAATTTTTAAAATGGTAACAGTCTCTTTTGACACTTTGTTTGAGTTTCTTGGATCAAAGCACCCTAGAAAATAATATAGTTTATGCATTTACATACACATTACAGGCTAAATTACTGGGAACATTAAATTCATAACCAGAAAATATTTATAGAAATTCTAAATATAAGCTACATGGTACTTCTCTATTATCCCGTCGACCACTTTTCATAACAAAAAACTATCCAAACTGTAACGCCAAATAAATGGGAGAATGTTGCCATTGTAATATCAAAATAAATAAATAAATAGAATATAAGAATTTAAGGACACAATTATTATTTTAATTAATGAAATAACTAATAAATCAGTAAAACATAATGAAAAATACACGCAAATGTCGAATTAAAAACCACTTGATGACATAACAAACACGTATATGCTTCTGACATCAAGTAAATGGGACTGATTTTTTGACGTTTAATCTGACAGTTTGGCGATAGTTTTTTATTATGAAAAGTGGTCGATGGGATAATATATATCTCGAAAATTAATGATAGGAAGGAGCAATAAAAGCACTTGGCCATGTTTTTGAAGACTCTGATTCTTTTTATGTAAAATTTATGCCATGCCGTACTGTTTCTGATACTGGAATGTAGATTAATTATTTTTTTTTTTTTTAAACTATAAAATTATGAAGAATGGCATGATTAATGAAATGTTGAATTAAATGCTTCTGGTATGCTTCCATCATTTAAATGTTTTTGAAATTAAATGCAAAAAATGTTTTATTGGAGAAAATCCTATAAGCATGTTTCTTTAACAATATTTTTGTTAGCAAATCTCTCTAGGACTTGTATTTTTTAATGATTTTTTAAACTCGTTAGGTGTTTATTTGTTGCTTTGTAGTGGTATCACTTAACAAATAGAAGACAACAAGAAGTTAGGCAAAGTAAGATAAATCTCTAAATTGTAGATGAACAGTTGTAACGTTGGCAACTTTAAAGGTGTTTTAATTTATTGTTTTGGTGACTTTTAGTCTATGTACTATAAAGTCTAAATTTGTTTTTTCTTCTAATTAATAATTTTTAAATCTTATTTTGTAATTAAAGATAGATAAACAATTTCTCAGGGTGGAATCTAGATTTAACAAAAGTGTTCACTCTTATTTTGACTTTCTAGAAACAGCCACTGACTTACTCCAAACGCGCAAATGAATGTGAAAACGGAAATTTTATTTTGCTCTGCATAAGGGCGGGGAGGGGGAGTAAATTAGTTGTCAACTGATAACTTCATGTCTCCCGTTATAAGTGAACGTTTATATAAAAGAATCTTGTTCCATTACTTAGTCTTGTTTCTTTTTTGTTATGGTTGGTGCTGCCATCTATTAACATTTTGTGAACTATAAAACTTCCTCATGCAACAAGATATAAAAACAAGGTAAAATGAAATATTGAAAAATATCTCAATTTTGCAATTATCTCTTTACTAGTGGAGAATGCGATTATGCTATTAATTTTGCTCTATAATCCATTATACTCTATTCAATTGGGCTGCTATATTGCCGACAATATATAATACAGAAACGCGTTGCTTTCTGTCTGATGTTCTGTCCTGGTTTAATATTTTTTAGAAAATAAAGTTGTTTGAATCACAGTCTTTAAACACTGAATTTTTGTTTTCAGTTTGGATTTTTCGTTGTATAACAGTTCTAATTTATTTTTTGTTAGATTTACTCAAACGGATTTCAGAAAAAGATCTAAAAAGTTTAGTGCTGCCATCTGTTGATAATTTTTTAATTACGTTAAATTCTAGAAAATGCTGAAGTTCATACATAACAAAATAAAATGTAAAATATATGTAGAAAAACAAAAAGTTATTCTAACATTGATTTAGTTTGTATTAAAAGATTGTATTGGAGATTTTTCAGCAGCTCCGAAATTAGAAGCCAAATTTTTAATGGAGGAAAAGGATACATCACCTATGAAAATTACGTTTTCAATGACATTAGACTGCAACGTACTCTTTCATTAAGAAAACTGCAATTTTTTATGACGGTTACATCTGAATGACGTTATTTATATTTTATTTCTCTTATATACGGAGATTAGGACCAAAGTGTTCTTATACATTACCCCTACACTACAATAGGTCCTAATCGTAAAAAAAGACGGTTTGCTTCCACCAGTAAAAATGACGACAGGTTAAAAAAAACATTCATTTTCTTTCTTTCTTCTTTTTTTTTTTTTTTTTTTTTTTTGTACATTACTATACACTTGTGTCGAATTGTATAATAAATTTCCATTACTCTGACACTGATTAAGACCTTAGAGCCGTAATACTGACCAAATGAAAAATCAGTAAAAATCTACGACAGTTCGACCCGATTATATATATATATATATATATATATATATATATATGTGTGTGTGTGTTTGTGTGTGTGTTTGTGTGTGTGTGTGTTAATTTATAAATAAAAATGCATGTTTATGACGTCGTTTTCCATTGATGAAATCAGTCGGAAAAGAGCTAAATGTTTCAGCATGTGAAAATGACATCATATTTAAAAATCAGTGAGAATTTTCATTAATAAAACTGAAGCATTTAACTTACGAATATGTCTAAATTACGCAAATTTTTGGACTTTTAACTCTGCCATTACTGGGATTAGGACGTCGCGTCGGTGAGATCCATGAAGCGCGAAAATCGTTCGTATGCAAAGTTCCCACTGGTAAATATGATGTCAGTTCTAACTGAGAATATATGCATTTCTATCAATAACATGTCTCCCTTTAAAATATACATGGATCAAAAATGTGGAAAGTACATATGAAAGGTTTGCGCCGGTAAAAATGACCTTCTATTTAGCTTCAAGTATATTTTTTCGTTGATAAAACTTTTTTTTAAAAATTGTGTCAAAGTGACGTAATTTTCGTTGATTTTTTAATTCTTAATTACAAAGATTAGAATATTAGATTAACTCAATGTGTCCACCGGTTGTCGGCCCAGGTAGCTCAATAGGTAGAGCGTTGGCAATTTAAGTCAAAGGTCTTGGGTTGGACTCTCGGCCTGAGTATTTTATCATTCAGTTGGAAAAATTCAGTTCGTATGATATCTTTACCAATCAGTTTGATTCAATTAAAAATAATAAAGTGTATCTACACATCCATGAGGATAGAACTACAGATTTAGAACTAAAGATCTTTAGATTTATGTTCATATACACATCCATCGTTTAATGGAGTTCAATTACATGCGGTATATTCTGTTGAGCTGTCTACATGACCAACCAGACGCTATTGCCAGTAAGGTTATCTGAGTGAAATGTGTCCGCCGATTGTCGGCCCAGGTAGCTCAATAGATGTAGATTATTGGCAATTTAAGTCAAAGTTCTGGGGTTCGACTCCCAGCCTGGGCATTTTTTCACTCAGTTGGAAAAATTCAGTTTGTATAATATCTTTACCAATCAGTTTGATTAAGTTAAAAATAATTAAGTGCATCTACACATCCATCGTTTAATGGAGTTCCATTACATGCGGTATATTCTGTTGAGCTGTCTACATAAACGACCAGATGCTATTGCCATTAAGGTTATCTGATTGAAATGTGTCCGCCGGTTGTCGGCCCAGGTAGCTCAATAGATGTAGATTATTGGCAATTTAAGTCAAAGGTCCTGGGTTCGACTCCCAGCCTGAGCATTTTGTCACTCAGTTGGAAAAATTCAGTTCGTATAATATCTTTACTAATAGTCATTATGATTGAGTTAAAAATAATAATAGTAAAGAACAATTATCTGATTTGAAGCTTTTATCCCTCAATCACAGTACATTTAAAGATAAAATAACAAAATATTGAAAAATGTGTCAAAAATCAGGAATGCAGGAAAATATGTGACAACCAGGAGCTTTCTGCGAAAATTAGAAGACTTGGGAAGTCTGCACCGTTCTAAAAATATTTTTACGTCTACACGAATAGCTCCGGGTTCTTCGTTTTCAGTTGCGCAAAATCGTTCGGTCGAAAGTTATATCGTTATTTTATACATGTATATATATATATAAAGCACATTGTAAAACTCTACTCTGAAGTTCTAAAAATAGCTCACTCCATTTCTCTGACCCCAAAACATTATTCTTTTGTGAGCAAATTTCACCGAAAGTTTGAATGGATACGTTTTCACTCCATTCCATTTTGTTGGAGAGAAGAAAAAGAGAAATAAAAACTAAAAGTTCATAAAGTATACTTTGCTGCCTGGTAACTACAAAAGGTTTGATGTTCAGTCCAATTCATTCTCTTTAGCTGGGATTATTTAGGTCACACCAGTTGACTTAAGTAGACATTGATAGTAGGCATTGAAAATTTCGTTTTCTGTTAATTACAATTACGTCGTTTTATTTCATTAGCATAATTTTGAAGATGGATGAGAAGAGAAGTAATATCACTATCACTAAACCGGCTCGATGGTACACAAGGTGTCCCCAAAGCTGTTGCAAGCAATGTAAATTGTAAAAGTATTCAAGATAATGTAGGAAGTAAGATTACGTTAATGAAATAGTTTTCTCATTAGTTTTCAAATTGTTACATTTTTAAAAATTGTATACGACCCATTTGACCAGGGGTTTCCAAACTATGGTACGCGTACCAGTACTGGTACGGGAAGCTCTGACTACTGGTACGTAGAAGTCCGATATTGGTACGTGGAATAAAATACAGAATGCAGCATATTATTATGGAATCAAAATCGCTTGTTTTTATTAACTTGGAAATTTTCAAAAAAATTTCGTTATATGAAACACAAATACAGGAATAAACTAAACATCGAATCTGACCTATGACTAAAATTACCTAATATTGAGCCGACATGAGGTAGCTGTGCTTTTATAAAACAAGTCCACCCATTTCATTAGCGATAGAAGCAAATCAATCATCCTACTTTAACAGTATATGAATCAGTGTGCGCCTATATATCATTCAGTATTGTAAGCTTTTTTCCTATACCAAAACACTGTATTTTGATATTGTAATACATTGTTAAAAATGAATGATGATACTGTTTTTTTACTTGAATGTTATTATAAAGCAGTGAGTCTAAGTATCAATTTAATAATGAAATCATTCATTTTAACAATGCATACAATATCAAAATACAGTGTTTTGGTTTAGGAAAATCAGCTAAAGCGGAAATATAAAAGACCGGATATATATTTCGCTTTAGACAGGTTCCTTTTTGCGAGTTTTTCTATATCAGATTTATGTTTGTTACCTGGTGGTACGCGGAAGTATGAACTTTGATTTAGTGGTACGTCGGTCTAAAAGTTTGGGAACCCCTGCCTTAGACGAAATTGACCAATTAGAAAATCTTTCTCCAGCAAGATCATTTTAAAGAACTGCATACCCATATCTTTAAATTTAACTCAATTAGATGAACTAAAATATACCATTTTTTCGTATCACTTAAAAAAATACTATTTCATTAGTAAAAAGATAAGGGACCTTTAAAAATTGATGATGACGTTCTTTAGATCAAAAATATCTTCACAAGAGTGAAAAAATTGCATCACAAGTAAATTTATATAAAGCATTATACAGTCATGGATTTTGTAGAAAGACAAATGTATAGTTTTAAATTCTAGAAACGGGATTAAAAAATAATAATAAACAATTCACAAAGCATTCTCAAGATGCTTTTTCTCATCTTCAATACATGACGGAGCTCTTCTAATAATGTTTCTGTAAACATTTTGGAGTACTTTGCCACTAATATTGTTGCACGCATCGATTATCTTTAACTTAATATTTTGAAGGCTGATATATTACTTATACACTGCAAAAGTGTTGATTTTACAGTACAATACTGGCAGCTGTAGCTGGGATGTCAGTATTGTACTGTAAAATCAACATTTTTTTTTTTTTTTTTTTTTGCAGTGCACCATTTAGTTTTAATTCCAAACTGTCAAATGATACTCAGATTTTTTTTTTTTAATTAAAACTTTATTTATATAATGTACGTGAAGAAAATAATATATTTATTTTCAAATAAATTTATTCGTAATAAAATTTATTCACAATAAATTCTGCTGTCATTCAATAATTTCAACATATTAGCCACAGAATTACTTTGCCCCTGAAAAGATAAGGTCAACTGCATATTGGTTATGATTTCCCTTTTCTTGCAATATCTCAGAAATTTACATTTGTAATTTTATATATGGTATCCATTCACATTAAGCATAACTCATTCAATTTTAAAGATACAGATAAGCAATTTTTAACACTTTCCAACACAGTTGAAAAGTGTTTATGAATTCGGTTTGTCTGTTCGTCTATCTGTCTGCCGTCTGTCTGTCCGTGCCTTAACACGCGTAAATATTGCCTTGCAATTGATATATGTTAATAAGGTTTAAAAAGACGTGTTCGTTATTGAAAATGAAGTATGTAGTGCTTATAGTTCATTTACAAAGACACTCAAAAGAATTCCGTTACATTACGGTCTATGGGGCAAAATCATTTGCGGTCAATTTTAATTATGTTATACTCTTTCAAAAATATTTAAATTAATGTATATCACTGGGATGCACTACAAGAGGCTTACTATAGAATATGGTGTGAATATCATTTATCGTTCATTTACAGGGACACGTAAAATAATTCGGATACAGTACTGTCTAAGAACAATAATTGCTGGAAGTGTGTTTTAAGTTGTGGCACGTTTTTAATTTAAACTAATTTTTTGCCTATTACTTCGTGTGTATAAATCCTATAGATGATATACAAGGTAGCACAAGATCTCGAGTACATTTCTGTTTATTGACAGAAATTGCAAAAGGGAAATTTTACAGTTGTACTATACGTTTCTTAATTGAACTTAATTGTAGCATACTATGTAGTATATATAAAAGAAAACTATAGATCCTATACAGGGATGAACAAAAGATATCGGATATTTTTCCTACTACTGATGTTAATTCTTCAAATTATGTTTTTAAATGTGTTATGTGTTTTCCAAATTGCTTACTTAGACATCACCTTTCACCTTATTAAACGGTGAAGTTTTGTTACAGTATTCTGAATGTGTTGGAAAGTGTTTCATAATCTATGCTTGACGCATGAACTTTCTTACGTGTTTGTAAAGATCTTGTTGCAGAAAATGTAAAATTGGAAAGGGATGGCCAACATTT
The DNA here is from genome assembly GCA_963931845.1 of Maratus michaelseni. Lineage (NCBI taxonomy): Eukaryota > Metazoa > Arthropoda > Arachnida > Araneae > Salticidae > Maratus > Maratus michaelseni. The sequence continues at coordinate 156,787,679 of OZ007594.1, read as the reverse complement.
TGTCTACACGGGTTCATAAAAAATTAAAAAAGTGTAAATTTTTGAAAATTAATGGGAGTATTCTATCATTAATAAAATATTATTTCCTTTTTTTTTGAAGACTTTTTAAATTCACATTGTCTACTAATGTCTAACAAGTAAACAATTAAAGCTAGTTTCAAACTTTTTGGAATATTCTTTATACACGAAGAAGATTTTCTGAATGTATCGAAAGTGGCAAATTTGAATTTGATAACATCTTTTAAAACAAATCTGACATCAAGTCATTTCAAATTCGAAACTTGTCGTTGGGGGCCACCGTAATACTCACCCATCATGGATATGCATAATATAAAATATGAAAATAAAACGTGTGTAAACTATTTATAAAATGCATTGCAATTCGAATAAAATCGTGGCTTGGTGAGTCATAAACTTTAAATGCTCTATTACTGAATTGCGTTAAAGAAACATCCTTATAACTCCAAAATTGATAATCATATTAACTAACGGTTTATTGATTGAGTCGGATTAAGCGTCTCATTTCCAATTAAAATATATCTTTGAATTGAAACTTGAATGAAATACAGGGTCATGAAAAATCGAAGAGTGTGGAAAATAAGATTACAAATATCTCGGCAACTAATTATGCGATCGACTTCATTCTTTATGCAAAATGTATGTTTTTTTACTGTCTTTCATATTCACTCTTTAAAATAAACAATTTCGAAAATTTTTATATACCTTTTATCAGAACAAATATTTCGAGTCCGAAAAAAGTAGTTCCGGATAATCGAGTTACTGACATTCAATAAGCTTCTTCCCATTATTACATACTAAGTACATACCAAATTGCAAGTCTCTATCTCAATTTGTTCGGGAGATAGAGCGTTTACAGACACACACGGACGGCAATTTTTTTTTTTCTAAAAATATGTTTTTCGAAATCTCCAGTGTCTGAAACGTGTAAATCCGTCAAAAGTTTGTTTCCGATTTTCAAAACTATTACAAGACTTACCCTATACTACGCATGATGGGTAAGTAAAAACATCCATATTCCGGTGAACACATTTGATTCGGATGTAACTTTGTCAGTATAAATTTAAGCCTCGGTTAGGTGAGGGATATGCGACTAGCAACAGCACCTTAGTACTGTGCCGATCTACAAAAATATTAAATCACAGCGTAAATTAAAATCCGGATATACGTACTTAAATTAATGAAAATTGCTCTCTATTTTTGAGGCGTTGTCAGTAGAGTTTTCAGTTGCATAACAACTCGAAAATTATGGGCGGGTCTCAAATATGAACATTGGCATAGCAATTCAAAAATTGCGGAGGGGCTCAAGTAGTTTTCAAATAAATTGAACAATTAGGATTACCGACAACTGATAAAATATTTATGAGAATAATTGACCTTTCAAGATAATTATTAATGTCATTATCACGAAATCAACATTTAAGTTGTTTAAGATGGAAGATTGATACTGGTTTTAAAGAGTGTGTGTGGTTAAAGAGTTTTAAAGAATGGTTTTAACCAGGGCTTGACAAAAGCGGTCGCCAGTGGCGACCAAGTTTTTTAATCTAGAGGAGTATTTTTTATTCTTACAAATATTGGCCTAAGAATTGAGCACAGGCGGCAATTTTTCTCTTCCCCCAATATTGAGAAATAAACTAAGAAACTATTATATTCAAACGAAAAATATTTTTAACTTTATGAAAAAAATAAGTTCATCGAATGCAAATTTTAAAATAAGATCAGAATTATTTGACTGACTTTTCGTCAGGAAAATAGAGAAAAAATTGTTTTCCTGCTTCACTATTTCATCGATGCCCCCTCATCAGATACAGATTTTTTAGCGCCGACTATCCGAACATTTGAAGCATTCAGCAATCAGTATTTCCGGAAGATGCCGGTTAATTCAGCCTTTACAGGGTTTTTTTTTTTTCCCCAGAGATATAATTTTAATATGTTTCATTAGAAAATTTAGTATATATTATATTTCTTAAGTTATGTAACTATTCTAAATTATGTAAGTAATAATTTTAAACTATGCCAACAACTATGCCTGGTAATTGCTGCGAGTGAGTTTTAAGTTGCCTTTTAGCTTAATATGTAATGTGTAGAAAACTCTTCAGATAATATACAGGGCTGTACAAAAGATTTCGAGAGAATTTATATAACATATATTTATTATATTTCTTCAATTCATAAAAAAGATTTGCACTTTTTGAAAATCAAAAACGGGGGAGGTGGGGGGGGGGAGCGTCGGACTGGGCCAGGGAAAAGGGCGCAGACCTTGGATTTTCAGAGGGCGTAAAAATTTTAATGAACTTGAATCAATTTTGTTGATTTCTGTTGTGTCTGATTTGACAAAGTTTAACACATATTCGCATAGCACCAAGTAAGAAAAGGGCTTAATATTATATTCCTGAGTTTAGATAGACCACTTCGGTATATTCCCCTTGCATGTTTGAAGTTTCATTAAATCTACACAAATGCTACACAGTTTTTTAAACTATGTCATGTAATATTCAAAAACTCTAGAAAGATGAATACAGATTACCTTGTATCCTACTTTATTCCTTTGTCAATATAGGTACCTTAAGACAGTCATGTTATGAAAGTGATCACTCCTTACTAATTATCCTGCAAATAATGTATAACAAGATACATAGGTACCAATGGTACCAATTTATTGGGAATAATTTCTACTATTAAATTCTATTCGAAAATTTTGTTTCGGGGATTGTCTACATATTAAAAAATGCTCGAACGTTTCTTTTCCAAATTGTAACACCTATTTTGAGTTCCCTTGATCAAGACAGCCTGGGAATATACTTATCTTAATTCTTCATAGAGTTGTAAAAGAAAATGTGTTAGGGATTTATCTAAAAATTTCGGAAAATAAAATTTAAATCTTACAACAAAAAGTACTGAACACTCATTTAGTCAGCAGTAAAATTATACAGAAATTTTAAATTTATAATGAACTGTCTTTATATAAAAGTAAATACTACAAAATGTTTTTGGTAAATGTCTACGTGTTATTTTCTGCAGATTCTTTGAAAACATAAAGCGATCCCCTTAGACTGTAGGACGGTTCTCTGCATCTCGAAAACTAATTATTCAAATGAGCTGTACACTTACACACAGTTTTTTTTATACAAAAATTAATGTAGGTGATAATTCCTAATTTTTTAATATTAATTTATTAATAATTTTCATAATTAAAAATATGTCTTTGAATTAAAAAAAAAAAAACCTGGAATATGTTTGGGTCTATTAAGTGTATTTCATTAAAAAAATAATAAAAATTCAATCGGATGATTTTTATATGTTTGTCAAATGTATTTAACATTAGCACCCTCAAACTTTAAACACTTCTAGCTTTATGAATATTTAACATAAAGTATTTAAACTATACCTTTTCACAGGCTGTCTCAATCCAAGAAACTCAAATAGGGTCTTAAAAATAGGTGTTATTTGAAAATTCAAAGTTGGTATAATTTTTAATGTGTAGACGACTCCTCCTGTAACATACTTACTCCATAGCTTTAATTAGTAGACATTTCCAATCGATTAGCAGGGGAGATGGGGGATGAATGGGACATTTTAACAAAAATATTTATTTTAAATATATTTTTTAAGTTATTATCAATATTATATATCACATTTCATACATTAAGCGTTTGGCTACATCTTATGCACAATATCTATTCAAGATTATTATTATACAGATATATATTATGAAATTAAAAAAAAGTTCCTCTCTGTCCCAATCATCCCCACAGCCACAGCAGGGATGAATGGGACACAAATATTTTCCTCCCTGTATTCAGTGTTAAAGACTAAACGCTGACAAAAATGCCTCCTTGGCAAAAGCTGAGAGATTATAAATTGTTATATGATCTCCAGGATTAATTGTCAGCCAATCATCTTGGACTCATCTCAACTTTGTCTTAAAAGGCCCATAAATGGAAGCATTCAATGGCTGAAGACGATGGCTACAATGAGGATGAAATGTTAAAAGAATAATTACCATAAATTATTAATTTATCAACCTGTATAACATTATTTATTTAATAAATATGTTTTTCAGCATCATCTAGGGATGAATGAGACAGTCCCATTCATCCCCATTTGAAATCTCCCAATCATCCATCCCCATGATGCATATATTCAATTGTCAGCCATTTTGTCTCAAAAATTATTCTGTCACAATGGTTAATATTCATTCATTTTAATTACCAATATTGAGCCTTTAAATAAAAAACTACAACATATCTTAATTGTTTATATTGCATAAGATATTTAAGTAACTTCAAATGTAAAAAAAAAAATACTTTTAAGCAGAGTTTTCAGGAAATGCAAATTTGAGGGAAAATGAAAACAGCCATGTAGTCTAGCTTTTGGTTCTGAAGCACACTATGATAGTGAAATTTATGAGGATAGGAAGCAACTAAAAATAAATGTTTGTTGCCTGAAATATTGAGAACGTCCCATCCATCCCTTGTCCCATTCATCCCCCCTCTCCCCTACCTATAGATTTTTTACAATTAGTTTTAGGCCAGTAATGACTTTTTTTTCCAGGACTGTAAATTAACACACGTGATATATCCATAGTTGTGTCCATTAACGAAAAAAAAAAATGTTGTTTTACTTTTTTAACAATTTCATACATTATTACAAGTCTGACGATATTTATGATTTTTTTAAACCGTCATCGTGCTGTGAGATATGACTTGACCAACTCTTCCCTTTTATACAATTCTTTTTTCACTCAAGCAATACAGAATTGTTGGATATTTCGTTGGTTAACGATTTTGTTTGACTGCTTCCAATAGCTGAACCAACGGTTAGCTGATCGTTGGTCTAAAGATATGTGTTCCCATTTGACAAACAGTTATGTTTGCTTTTAAAACTGCGCTAATAATAATATTAAAATATGCAACTAATTGATCCTATTTTAATTAGAAACTTCAACTAATTTGATGATTTTTTTTAGGAAAAATTAATTATGCTTCTAGAATTACCTGTTAAAATTTGCTTCTAATTTGGTTTCAGAAGTGTTTCTTCATTTAGCATTTATATTTAAACAAATATCTCTAAAACTATTATGCAAATAAATTTTACTTTTATGACTTACTAAAATGCAAGAATATCAGTGCTAAGAGTTCCAACCTCTATTTAAAAAAAAAATATTTATTTGATATAATATGAATTAGTTATCAAGTCAGTTAAAATAAAGATTCACTATGCAAAATGCGTTCAAAAAATATTTATATCGAGAACAAAAATGTATTTTCAGTATTGAAATAGAGGTTTTGAAACTAAAACTCATGCTTGATTTTTTTCTTTTGGAAAAGTACCACATATTATAGCAGTATTTGAATGTCCAAATATAAGGATATTTGAATGGGGAAATAACACTTGCTTGTGAAAATATTACACTTGCAGCGCTTGGGATAAGGAAAGGCAGGAGGAAGAAAACGCATTTTGTGCGCTTAAAAATGACTTTATGCATCCTTAAAATGCTGAATTGATATCGCACTATAAAAAGGTTTCTACTGAAAAATGACATCAAAAATAGCGATTAGCAGCCTTAAATCGTTAAAATAATTGAGTAAATTTACTTTTCTCAGCACACTCTTCCCATGATTTGCAAATTTGTTATCATAGTTAGAGATCAAGGGAAATTAAGTTTCCATAATTGAAAGAAATCTTCCGGGGATTATAATCCTGCAAGCGACAGAATTTTGCTGCTAAGCGTTTTATAATTAAAAAAAACCTACAAAAGTTTCTGAATAGCAATCATCGCTTTATTTAATGATCGATTTTTCCGTGATTAAATAAAACAATTCTTTATTTAAAATACATACCAGAATTTCCGAACAGTTATTTAATTATGGAAAGGCTGTCATTAAATAAAGCTAACCGAATTGCAAGCAAATTTTGGTAGGTAATTTGAATGAAAAAACGCTGGCCGCGTGATCCCAACTTGCAGAATTGCAAACCAGAAGTGTCATCGAGGTTGTATTTATTCCTCGAAAAGATATGTTTTCTAGTCAACAACGAAATCCACACAAAACGTTTTTGCCTTCTAATATTTATCTCTTTATTTTATAAAATTGTTTTTCGAAAAGCATGGTTTCAATTATAGGTCCATTCAGGGACGGCTTTAAAAGGACGCAAGGACCCCTGGGTAGAGGTCTGCACTCGCCGAAATTTCCAGGCCCAGGCCCGGCCCGACCCATACGAAAAAAAATTTGGCCCGGCCCGGCCCGTTACAAAAATTAAATTTTCGGCCCGAGCCCGGCCTGGCCCGGAAAAAAGTTAAAATCTCGGCCCGAGCCCGGCCCGGCCCGAGTAAATTTCGACAAAACATAATTTTTACGTCGATATGGTTAAAAATTTGTCTCGTAGGAGGAGATCTAACCAAAAATTCCTATCTTAGCCTTTTTTTTTTTCATGTTTATATCTTTATTTTTATAGAGGTGCCGCAAGCTGGAATGTTTATTTTTTTAATATTTCTGTATTTGTTGTATGTATGTGTTTAAGTTATCATTAATATTGTTAATCCATATTCCATTTATTGAAGTGTTAAAAATCAGAAAAATGCTATACAGTAAAATCTTCTAAGATAGAATTGCATAGGGAAGAAAAAAAAAATGAGTTATAGACAATTTGTCTTCTTATCAGGTGTAAATGTATTATATATTCTTTTCTTACGTATTAGTATATTCATTTTTAATGGATCAACACATTTTTCAATTTAAGACAGGATTCCGTCATAAGCAGGTTCTTTTTCACACGTTTTACTATATTTTAATTTAGCCATATTTTAATAAGTGTATAAATCTACTACTCTTTAAAAAGAATAAATTTTAATGTTTAATTATAAAATAATGGCGATTTAAAAATGTATGCATGTTTTGCAAAGATTTTTATGCCAGATCTTATTTTACTGACCTTCGAACGGACCAGGCACGCCGAGACAATGATTTTCATACGGGTCAAAACCAGGACTAAAAATTTTGAGGCGTGAAGACTAGGAAGAATGAAACCAGTCCCGGCTCTGTACGGAAAAAATAATTTAAGGCACGGCCTTATCCTTCAGGAAAAAAGTAAGGCCCGGCCCGGCCCGTAAAGAGTAATCACTAGGCCCGGCCCGGCCCGAGCCTTCAGAATAAAATAGTGCCCGGGCCCGGCCCGGCCCGAGTGCCGTGAAGAAAAATAGGCCCGAGCCCGGCCCGCGGGCCGGGCCAAGTACGGACTTCGGGCCTTGGCCCGGCCCGTGCAGATCTCTACCCCTGGGACTATAATGGAGGGTATGCAAAATATTTGATATGAGATTAAGACCTAAAAAATATCATCCTAAGAACTGATGAAAAAAATCTCTCTCAAGGCGCAGGAGTAGTACATGGGCGTAAGGGCGCGCCAGGGCTATTAAAACTTTCCCTAGGTGCCCGTTTTCTATCCTTAATCGTATGCAAACACGTTAGCTTTGGTTTCCGATTCTGAAAATCCCTTCGATGTTCAATTTCTTTATGATAATAAAAATCCCTCTCTTTTGCTATCTGTCTATTAGTTGATGATTATCCCTAAGCAAATTCTCGAAATATATTACACTAATCTGTGTTAAAAAATATTGGGGTAGCTTAGGGGCGCGAAATTTTCCCTGGCTCAGGGCGCACCGGCCATCGGGCCGATGGGCCGGCGGGCCAGTCCGAGCCTGGGGGGGGGAGTTATTATTTTTTACTGGCAACTAGAATTTTTGCTGGCTACCAGATTTTATCAAATTTGTAAAGCCCTGGTTTTAATCTTTATCGAATTATAAGATAACGAGGGTGAAGTTACCATGATATAATAAAAAGTTTTCACAGAAAATGTATCATGGCATTTCTATACAGGCAATTGTTTTTCGTATTACAACTCGCAAAAGTTAAATCTCCTGAAACCACTTATAATAATAAGTGAAACTGGGGAGTTAAGAGTTTCAAATCATGTATAATATAATTCCTGATGTTAACATCCCTTTTTCTATACACATACAAAACATACAACGATGAATGAGGATTATAAGAAAGGTTTTTGAACAGGCTTTTGACATAGTGCATTCACATTTCATTAAAACATGTTCTTTGATTAAAAATTGCAGTAATTAAAAGTTAATGAAATTACGTATTAACAAATAACTTCAAAGACAGCAGTGCGAAAGCCTCCCCTGGTCCACTGATAATAAGGTGGTTCTCAAAGGACCTACTCCACAACGCGAACCTTTCTGGCACATTTTCTGACATTTTTAAATGCAAACTCATAAAATTGGCAGGCCTGTCTATGGAAGCGATTTGGAATCGAAATGAGTTTTCCATTTTTTGATAAATAAATTACTTATTGAGTTATAAGTGATTCTGGTTACGTAACGACACGTTTTTTGAGATTATCGGGTTACTGCGTTGGGAATTCGGTTCAAAACGTCGACTTTGACAGTCTTTTCTGAAAGATCTTCTGCCTGTACCAAAAAATGGAAAAAGTGTTTCGATTACATAGTTTCTGAATAAAAACATCTGCCAATTTCATACTTTAGCGAACAAAACTGAATTAAAAAATGTGTCAGAAAGTAGCCTGTTTGGATTTGAGAACAGTCTTAAATAAAATACGTATGTTCAAAATGAAACTGCGACTCGCAGAGCTGACGTATAGGCAGGGCCCGCTTAAGATATAGAAGTTAGGGGAAGCCCGACATTTACTCAAAGGGCTCTCTTACTCTACCAATTGCGATGTTATTTACTAAATCCATTTTTCGTATGCTGCAACAATTTGAAATTTTACCATCAATATTTTGAGTAAACAACACTTTAGAAAGAGCGAACTTCATAAGTTAAATAAAAGGGAAAAAATGTATTTTTTACCCTGATTGAATTTTTTCGTTTCTAAAAATTTATTTTGAAAAGTAAATTTGGGGGCCCCTTTGTAATATTTCTTTGAGTAAGCACGGGTTTCCCGGGCCTATTCGGTAAACAGGCTCTGCGTATAGGTCCCTGATCTGCAGATTTACACATTATAGAAGTATAATCAATGCATAAAGTACACTGCAAAAAAAAAAGTGTTGATATTACAGTATAATATTGGCATCCCAGCTCTGGGATGCCAGTATTATACTGTAATATCAACACTTTTTTTTTTTTTTTGCAGTGTACTTCTTCGTGTTCAGAGTTGTTTTTTCAAAGATGAATTATTAAACATTGAAGTCAGAAAATAAAAGTCTTTGAGAAAACTCATGTTACTTAATATGTTATTTCATTTGCACACGGAGGGCTTGCGTACCATGAGCACCTCTATGCCCTATGTCCCTGGATAGTTGTATCATTCGTTTCCGCTTCAACAAACTGCTATAGATTATAATCAGATCATGTTACTGGATAAGAATTCTTTCTAGAGACGGTTTTGGTCGAAGCACTCTTCTTCTAATAGCCTTGTTCAACTATAATGTGAACCGATGACTGGACTTACAATCATTGAAGTCCTTACATAAAACAATGTGTCATTAAAAAAGAAATATTAAATAAATGGTAATATTATCATATGGCAGAATTATCAAATGATATAATCTTTAGTGTGTCTGTGTGTGTGCAACTGCTAATCCATACTAGACTCATGATTAAGATAAATGGTTATAAACAAACCATTGAACCGATAGATCGATATTCGATAAGTATACCTTACCCCTTACTACTTATAGAAATAACTACTTGTCGAAATTATTAATATCATTTTCTTGTAGACGACAACAGCGTTTTAAGAATGTTCCTTTTATTCGTTTCTTTTGGTTGGCTGAAATGTTTTTACGGCGGGGTCCATCGTAGTCGGGGTACACGTACAGCTTATCATTATAAGCCTCAGTTTCTTGAAAATGAAAATGTTTATTTTTTGAAAGACAACGAAATGAATTTTTCTGACATATTCACAAAGATTTTTTTTTTTTTTTTTTTTTTTTTTTTTTTTGGTAAATGCATACAATTTTCAGATAATACTATTAAGGGGCTACTTCACTCAGACGAAAACACCCGCTCGCTAATGTTAATCCTATGGAGAAAATTTTTGAAGATATCTCGTTCGCATTTCAATATTTTTAGATGATTTTTTTTTTTTGCATTGGATAGCTGAGGTCAATCTCTATGCACGCTCCTTTCAACTTTTTCGATTTTTGTTGCATTTTTTTTTTTTTTTATTGAGGATACTTTCACTTTCAAAACCGGTTTCGAAAGTGAAAGTGCATAGAGATTGACCTCAGCTATTCAATGCAAAAAAAATCATTTAAAAATATTGAAATGCGAACGAGATATCTTCAAAAATTTCCTCCATAGGATTAACATTAGCGAGCGGGTCTTTTCGTCTGAGTGAAGTAGTCGCTTAAAGTACCAATGTATCGAGTAACGTTTTTCATTTTCCTGTAAAAGTAAGTTCATATTGAATTACAATCGTTTGCTCTCTTGTGGAAGATTTTCCCCTGACTGTCCTGTCGCAAAAGTTGGTTCAAAACGTCCACTTTGACACAGCTCTCTAAGAGATAATTTACATGCATAAAAAAATAAGAAAGGTTGTTCGATTTCTTTAAATTTGAATAAGAATATAGCGGCACATTTACGAGACGAATGAAAGTAACTTTGCGAATGTGTCAAAAAGAAATGAATTTAAATATGGAAACAATCTTAACCCTCCAGTTCTCAATGCATTCTCCAGGGCGCACCTCCCCCCCCCCCCCCCCACTTCCCATACACACACACACCTCCTTAATTTTTTAAAAAATCGTCATGGACATTTTCAAGTCTATCTATTGGCTTCTTGGATGCCAATAGAGAGAGCCAATTGGGGCTTTCATATTGAAGGTGTCGATAATCTAACGATAATGAACAGTTGCTGGTATAATCAGATGCTTTTTTTTAAATAATTTACCAAATTTCTTCGTGTTTTTTTTATTACTCGCGACATTTTGACGTTGCTCAAGTTTTGAATTATCATGATTTATAAAAAGGAAGTACAGTTGTCCGGGAGGCAGAGTCATATCTTTGCAACCAATCTTAGCGTCGGTGATTTTGGTATATATGATAGATTAGATGATACGTATAATGAAACTGCCAGTTATCTGAAGCACCAGCTGGTGTTGTTGTCATAGCTTCATCGTATATCCCGTTGCAATGTAAATTGAATAGCAACTCGATCACTGATGAATCTTCCTAGTCCGTTAACGTCAGTAATCGCATGTCACTCATTCTTATTGCATCGCGCCGTGTGATGTTGCTACCCCCCCCCCCCCCCCAAGACAAATGTTTCTTAATCTACGAAAATATAATATAACCATGAACGAAGATGTGCAATAACCTATTCCGAGTTACCCACGATTCCGAAAAGCGTTCTTTATCATTAGAAACCTCAGAAACCGATATATTTTCGAGATTTAAAGAAGCATTTATAAAAAAATAAAAAATCTTTTGCTGCCACATGATTTTTGAAAACTTTTCCAAGTATTAGTTTTCATAGTGTATTAATCAGTGTTCTGAAACCGAAATATTGATTTTTAGGATGTTATTAATTCTAAATATACATTTTCAGCTGCATAATTGAATTGATACATGCAAGAGTATCAAAATAATATTTATTTTAATGTAAGTGTTAATGCTGTTAATTTATTATATTTCCCTGTAAAACATGTTTTTTGAACATGAAAATGTTTATTAGAGAACTGATAGAATTCGAAAAATCTATATTCCGGGTTAAAAAAAAATTAATTAATAACACTATAAAACTACTCGGAAACATTTCCGAAAATCAGCGCCAGCAAAATATTTTATGTATACATATAATATATGCTTCTTTAAATCTCGAAAATAGGATGGTTTCTGAAATTTCGAAGATAAAAAACGGTTTTTGGAATCGTGGGTAACTCGGAAGAGGTTATTGTGTATATTCGTTCGGACTTATATTATATTATCCCAGATTAAGAAACATTTGTCTTTATTTAAAGTGCATTTCACTAAATGTTAAAGGACTAAAATAAAAGAGTATTTAAATATATATATATTGCACTCTTTAATTTTTATTTATATTTTCAACTTTTTAGCGTTTAAAATATTTCTCAGCGGCAGATTTACTGCCAGTTGGCATTTTTTGGCGAGAGTGGTTTGGCGCACAATTAACTCCGTCGTTTTTGTAACTCGCAACCCAGTTATAACCATGAGGAATGTTTGGCGATTTATCACCTGCGTAAGTTCTAATAATATTAAAATGTTACACTGTCATCGGAAACACACCTGTGTACATAATTTTTATAATTCTAGCTTAAGAGGAAGTGAATAAAAAAAAAATTCGATTACAAAATTCTATCTTTACATATAAATACCAAGTTAAGTTAAATAAAAATAAAAGTAAAAATAGCTTTTTAAAAATATATATTTTTATACGCATTCAATGTAAATCTTGAAAATCACGCATAATTTCATGACTGCAATTCATAATTTTTCAAAAAAAAAAAAAAAAAAGAGAGAGAGAGAAATTCATTAAAATACATAAATATGATGTGGACACCAAACCCGAAAACTCACCACTTTGATTTACGTTTGATAGAAAACGCGAGCTTGTGAATTTATTTAAAAAATATATTATTTTTGCTCGGTTTCTTTTTTAAGATATGGCTAACAGGAAAGAAAAGCAAACATTATTTAAACTATCTTTTTAGGATTTCCAAATATATTTCTCAACCTATAATCCTACTTTAATTAATATGAAACTATTAATTGATAAAAGCGTGTAATTTTTTTTTAATATTATATGCTACTTAATATATATATATATATATATTTTCTCCTTTTTAGTGTTTAAAATAGAATTCTTGCAGTTTCACAGCCATTTGGCCTATTTCGTCGAGCGTGTTTTCGCGCATAATTATATCCATCGTTATTGTAGCTCGTATACAATTTAGAGGTCTGCACGGGTCCGAATTTCCAGGCCCGTGCAGAACGAAAGCTATCTTGGCTCGGCCCATGCAAAAATTAGTCAAATCAGGCCGGAAATTTTTATAGTTATAATTTAGATTACTAATATCTTCACAAGTCACAGAATACAAAATAGTAACATTAATGATAACTTAGAATCTTAGACTATTACATTCAAATTAAGACATTAGAAAAATTAATGTAGTTAGTTTAGAAAAAAAGAAAAAGAGATGGTTAAAAACATCATAACTTTTGTTGATGTATAATAATAAAAAAAAAAAAGTAGATTTTTAAAACTGTTTATTAAAGTATATTTCCAACGATTCCGTTAAGAGGCTACTCACTTAGTCGAAAACACCCGCTCGCTAATGTTAATCCTATGAGGGAAATATTTTACGATATCTCGTTCGTATTTCAATATTTTTAAATGATTTTCTTTTTCTTTTTTGCATTGGATTAGCTGAGGTCAATCTCTATGCACCTTTTACACTTTTTCGATTTTGGTTTCAGTTCTTTTTATTGAGAATACTTTCTGGTTCCGAAAGTGAAAGTATCTTAATAATAAAAACTTGTGATCAAAATCGAAAAAGAGCAAAAGGGCCGGCATAGAGATTGACTTCAGCTATCCATAGTGTAATATATATATATATATATATATTTAAAAACACTGAAATGCGAACGAGATATCTTAAAATATTTCCCCCATAGGATTAACATTAGCGAGTGCATGTTTTCGCCTGATAATAATAAATTTATACCATTAATAAAAATAAATAATATAAAATTAACCCTTAATAAACTTTCATTATCGCTATTGCTATTTTTACAATACAAATTGCTTGATCGACGTCCTGGGAACAATTATGTCCACTTCCGGCGCGGCTCAAAAGTATGTAGATCAAAATGTAAGTGTGATCCCGTCCTGCCTGATTCTGGCTAAACAAGAACGAAAAATCATGCGTCAAGCATAGATTATGTAACACTTTCCAACGCTTCCAAAATAATTTCACAAATCGTTACCGTTTAATAAGCTGAAAGATAACATCTAAGTAAACAATTTGGAAAGTGCATAACATATTTAAAAACGTAATTTCAGGAATTTTTAACATATACAATATTCGGAAAAATATCCGAATACTTTTATTCAGCCCTGTATAGGATCTATAGATTTGTATATATATATAGGATGCTAAATTTTAGTTTAGTTAGGAAACGCGTAGCACAGTTTAAAATTCTCCTTCTAGAGTTTCTGTCAATAAACGGAAATGTGTTCTCGAACTTTTGTTCTGCCCTATATAGGATCTACAGAATTTATGCACACCAAGTAATAGACAAAAAGTGAGTTAAATTTAAAATCGCGTTCAGCAACTTAAAACGCACTTCCAGGAATTATTTTTAACAGACAGTAGAGAATTCTTTTGTGTGTCCCTGTAAATGAACGATGACTGCTATACACACACTATTCTGTAGTAAGCTTCTTGTAATGCACCTTAGTGATATATATAAATTTCAATGCGTTTAAAATAGTGAAACATTATTTAAATAAACCGCAGACGATTTTTCTCCATAGACGTAATGTAACGGAATTGTTTTGACTGTCCCTGTAAAGTAACTATAAGTGCTATGCACACCCTATTCCATATTAAGCTTCTTGTAATGCACCTTAGTGATATATATCAATTACAATGTGTTTGAAATTGTGTAACATCATTAAAATAAACCGCAAATGATTTTTCCCCATAGACCGTAATGTAACGGAATTCTTTTGAGTGTCCCTGTAAAAAAAACTATAAGTGCTACACACTTCAGTTGAAATAGGGAACATGCTATAGATGACGACAATAACATATAAAAATTGCAGGGCAATCCGAGCATATTTACGGGAGTTAGAGCACGGACAGACGGCCATATACGGCAGACAAACCGAAGTCATAAACACTTTTCAACTAGGTTGGAAAGTGTTAAAAATTAAGCCCGATTTCAGACACGATGTAACTGTCCGATGCCGACTTCTACACAGGATATATTATATTTCTGTATTAATGTTGTCAAGATAGCATCGGCTGGTGCAGCACATTTATACTCGTTCTCGTCCCAGTCACGTCCATTGAAACTTGTTCATACTTTATCAGCTTAGTTTGATAATTTTAAATTTTTTATATTGGGCCAGTCGTACCGCTTAATTTTTTTTATCGGCAAGACCCTGCCCGTTTATTATTAGGGTTTCGTTCATCTCACGAAACCCTATTGCTCCCACTCCGTTGTCTGTCTGTCACAGAGCCATTCTCGAAAACTATGTAACTTACAGAGTTGAAACTTCGTGTATAAATCAGAATATCAGCTGTCAAGAGCTGAAAATATTAAAATTTGAAAAATTCGTGTTATTTTAATAAATAGAGATAAAAAACCAAAATTCTAATAGCCTTTTTCTATTAAATTTAAACATTTTTCGTTCAAATGCCAAAAATTTAAAATCCACAATGAAATTCTTTCTACAATAAATGTTCTATCAGACGATTTTCACGTGAAAAATGAAAATGAAATAAAAAGTTTCCCCAATTGAAAAAAAGATAAATATGAAATAAAATTGATTGACGTCATAGTGGTAAATAAAATGGAAAATGTCTCAGATTTCTCAATAATACAAGGAGTATGAGTATGTGGATGTACACAAAGCAGATTAATACACGTCATTAGAGAATTAAAAAGAAAATCAGACGTCCTATTGGAAAGTTTAACGAATTTTTCAGATATTTGAGAATAATACAAAGCGAGTATCAATATGAATAATAGAGAATAGTAAATATATGAGTTTGAGGAATGTATATTGAATCATGATAAAAACCCGATTATGGAAATACTCGCATATTTTAACATTTTGAAGGCGTTCAACATGTTTATTTTTGAAATTATATATTTTTTAAATATCGCATTTAGTCCGTATGACGGATATTATTATGACAGAACATAATAGCGGGTTTCGCCCGCTATCTGGCTGGTTTAGATTTTCGAAAAAAATGGAAAAATAGACCGGTAAATTTTTACTTTATAAAAAACATGACTTTTTTGTTGTTGTTGTTGTTGCTAAATTATATTTATTTGAATTTATTAAAGAAAGGATAAAGTGTTTTGAAAGGAATATTAAACGAAACCCTTTGTGCGATCTTCGATCACACTTACCCACTTGTTTTTTTATCGGCCCGGCGAGCCCGTGCAGACCTCTAATACAATTGTAATCCTCAAGAATATGTGGCAATTTATCACATGTGTGGGTAAAAGGAAGAATGCCTTAATATTAATGTATTAATTTGTAATTAAGCTCTAAAAATATTTAAAAGTTGTATTGTCATCGGAAACAGACTTGCGAACACAATTTTTATAGGTGCGTCCGTAATTATATAAATACGTCCTAGTCGTCGTCTGGTCCGTACTTCTGTCCGTCTGTCCGCATATAACAGCGCAAAAACTATCCAACCGAATGGTTTGAAATTTAATACATATAATCGCAGAACTTTGTCGAGTAATTTCAAATTTTATGAAAATCGAATCAAAACTTAAAAAGATATTAATAAAAGTTTTCTTCATTCTATTAAATCCTATTATACGTAATTAATTCCATGATATCCCATGATAGATAATGAGTCTAGGTTGCCATGTTTATTACGTCATATTTCCGTATTACTGAATTTAAAAAACGAATGTGTATACTAAAATTGTTTAATTATAGCAATCATATAATTTAGCGACAGTTTTTTGGATAGATGTTTCCGGAGAAATATTAAATGGGAAAAGAATCTAAATACGGATTTCAAGTTCTGAAATTTTCAAAGCTAGGCTTAAGTTTCCCATATGAATTTTCAGTAAGTGTACAAAAAAGATAAAATGTTGCCAACTTAAAATGTAACACTTATTTTATTACGGAAATTAAGACTATCATAATAACAGACGATATAATTCATTTTTTCAGGGAAATAATAACGATGATTTTTTTTAATGTATAATTTGTATAATTTTAATGTAACAGAATTGTAATTAATTGTTTATAAAAGTGTATTGAAACCTAATTTCATAAAACAAAATTAATATCTATAATATGAAAATCTGCACATAAAATAAATTTTGTATTCATGCATTTTTGCATAAGAGTGCAACAGCTATTGCACCAAGATCTGAATATTTATAAAGCTTAGTTATAGTACGAACCTCATTTGTCACGTTTGACGTACAATATCCAACTTGTTTAACTCTATAGCATATGAGAAAGTTAGTGAAAAATCGATTACGAAATTCCATCTTTATATACAAAAACAAAGTTAAGTTAAATAAAAGAGTATAATACAAGAGTGTAAAAAGACGTAACTTATTAACTCAAAGTTAAGTTAAATAAAAGAGTATAATACAAGAGTGTAAAAAGACGTAACTTATTAACTCAAAGTTAAGTTAAATAAAAGAGTATAATACAAGAGTGTAAAAAGACGTAACTTATTAACTCAAAGTTAAGTTAAATAAAAGAGTATAATACAAGAGTGTAAAAAGACGTAACTTATTAACTCAAAGTTAAGTTAAATAAAAGAGTATAATACAAGAGTGTAAAAAGACGTAACTTATTAACTCAAAGTTAAGTTAAATAAAAGAGTATAATACAAGAGTGTAAAAAGAAGTACTTATTAACTTTGTTATGCGTGAGTAATGACAATTTAAATGCAAAAAAAGTCGCGCAATTTGTTGAATTCTGAAACTTCTACATTCAAATGCTTACCTGTCTTCGGTTACAATTTTTTTTTCATATATTTATAAATTGAAAGAACAGAGCTTAAAAAACATCTAACAACATTTAAATAAACGTTGTATCTCATAAAAAGGAAAAAGAAGTACTTATTAACTTTGTTATGCGTGACTATTGACAATTTGAATGCAACAAAATTGCGCAATTCACTGAAACTAACAATAAAAAAAAAAAAAAAGTTTTATCAAATGTCGGCAGGGCTTTTCTAGGAATGCCCCAGTCGTTCAAAATGGACATATTGTATTTTTTTTTTTTTTTTTTTTCCTATGAGAGTCAGTCAACGCAATTTTTGATTTTTTTCTGTTCAAGGATAAGAAATGAGCAGAAAAAGCGTTATCAAGGATGCGTGTGTGTCAATTTATTGCGCGGTTCTTTCGTCATGTAACGGAGAAAAAAAATGTTCCGCCTCAGGTGGTTGCCCATATCTATGCTGGGACGCTAGAAAAAAATGGGGCCCCATCAGGGACACATGATTAGGGGACCTGGCTGATCATAGCCTGTTGCCCCCTCTTCCGAGATAATATCGCTCTTCTTTACTTGCAAGAAATACTATCTGGAACTCTCATAACTCATTTCGTCTTCCTCTATCGCAGTCCGATTGAGAAACCATGTCTGACTCACTAGAAACAATGGAGAAAAAAATCAGGTTGATCCTTAACGATTCCTTGTCGTTATAATATGACACTGTAAATTTTTACACTATATCTCCTTTTGTTTTATTTGTATGTTTTTAATGCCGCTGTTGTCGTTGGCCTGTGGAAGGTTAACTTAAATAGAACTGTTAAATGGTACCAGCGATAAGTTGCTTAAGGTAGTTTTCAGATTCCCAGCTCAACAACGCGTAATTTTCTGACTCATTTTTAAACTTAAAGGCATAAAATTGGCAGGTCTGACTGTTGAAGAGATTTGGTATCGAATTGCGTTTTCCATTTTTTGATAAATAAATTACTTATCGAGTTATAAACAATTCGTGTCACGGGACGACACGTATTTCTCCTTTCTTACATCGCCGGATCGGGAATTCGGTTCAAAACGCCGACTTTGACAGTATTTTTTGAAAGATCGTCTGCCTTTACCAAACAAATCGGTCAAGTGCGAGTATAACTCGCGCTCAAAGGGCTCCGCGCATTGAATTTATTAATTACTATTTATTAATTAATAAACTTCTACTACCCCTAATTTTTTCACAATTTTAATTTCAGTAAATTCGGAAGTACATTTTCAGTACTTTCGACGATATCTCTGAAAATATAACAACCAAAATTAAAACAAATATATTTTTGAGTCGATGTTTACGAGATCTTTTGACCCTTACGATATATAAAAATATTTTTTTCAAGTAACTTAATTAATATCTCAGCTAATTACCGACAATTTCTTTCGAAAATGATTATCAAATACCCTTGGGTGATTCTACGTCGATAGATACCTCGAGCGCCTCCGACAACTCCCCCACTGACCGCCCGAAAAGTAAAGTTTGTGTGCAGTGGAAAATTGCGTTTTTCTCAAACACTATCTTACCTGGAAAATCTCTATAGTTTTTTCATAATTTTAATTTCAGTAGATTCGGAAATAGAGGAAGGGGAACATATTTTTTGCGGTGCATTTTCGACGATATCTCTGAAAATATAATACCTAATATTAAAGCAAATATATTTTTGAGTTCGGTATTACGAGATCTTTCACACGATAAGAAAACTTTTTTTTTAAAGTAACTTAAACAGCTCCCTAAATTTTTCCTAAACATATTTTTGAATGGCTAATAATCTGAAAATATGTGGGTAAAAAAAGGCTTTATAACTTTCCCAAGTTTGAACTTTCCACGTCCCATAGTTTACGAGAAAAATGGCTGTGACAGACGGACAGACAGACACAGGAGTGATCTTTATAATAGTTCCGATTTTACTTTTTAAGTACAGTAAACTCTCGACTATCCGGCCCCCGACTATCCGGTCCTCCGTACTATCCAGCCTAGTAAAAAAAAATGCTAACTGGTATATCACGCAACTAAGAGGGAGATATAAATGGGAAAAATAGGGGAAAATACTTAAGATACGGTTTTCGGCATTGACTTTTCAAATCATTCGGAGGAATGAAGAGTGAATGGGGAAAAATTTGCGTTCTGATACATAAACCAAAACAATGAGGAATGTTGCGAGTGACCGATACAGGCAGGTTCTAGTCCGTGGTAAGTGCTGACTCACAACAGGAAGAAGCAAGCGGTCATATATCAAAGACTTTTTTAAAAACTAAAAACTGTGAGTTTTGACTCTTTTATCTTATGCATAACTTTTCATATTTGTGCAATCATTTATCAATAAACAGTAAAATAATATTTACTATTTTTTTTCCGAATTAGGTTTTCGTTTTACTTTAATGTTTTGCTTATTTTGAAACTGTATGTACTGTATATATAAAATGTATCTTAAAATGTGTAACATGTGTTTTTAATATTAGGGGGGGGGGGGGGTAAAGGAAGAAGTGAGTAAATATTTATGGAACTTCGGCCTATCCGGCTCTTTTGTTATCCGGCCTACCCTTCCGCCACATTAGGCCGGATAGTCGGGAGTTTACTGTACTTAACCCTAAAAAGGGAAAACGTCTTTCGATGGCAAAGTTTCTGAATACGAACACCTGCCAATTTCATGCTTTTCTGAACAAAAATGAATTTAAAAATATGCCATAAAGTAGCCAGTTTGGATTTAAGAACAACCTTAACTTAAATAGAATTGTAAGTGGTACCAGTGATAAGTTGCTTAAGGCTGTTCTCAAATCCAAACTGACTACTTTGTGACACGTTTTTAACACTTTCCAACATAGTTGAAAAGTGTTTATGAATTCGGTTTGTCTGTCTGTCTGCCTGTCTGTCATCTGTCTGTTCGTGCTCTAACTCGCGTAAATATATTCAGATTGCAATGGAATTGATATACACGTCAGTAGTGGGAAAAGGAGAGTTCGATTGGAGGGGTGGCGGCGGTGGCGGCGGTGGAAGGGGGCTTATTTTTGAGGGGGGCTTATTTTTGAGGGGGGGCTTATTTTTGAGGGGGGCTTATTTTTAAGGGGGGCTTATTTTTTATTTTTTTTATTTTTTGAATTTTAGAATGGACTTTCAGTTTGAAGGCGAAACGGAGATCAATTTTTTTTTGGTGGCGCCCTCTATCGGAAGGGAATGCAATAACGAATATTTAAAATAGGTTTTCTTGAATAGATTTCACTGAGGTTTGAACCTGCAAAATAGCTTCTTGACTTGATAATTTGTGGTAAGTTTAACTGATCAAGCCAAGAAGTTATACATGAATGTCGAGATTTTAAGTGTTTAAAGAGAGATATCGCGAGAGTGACGTATCATCTGTTAAAATGACTTCGAGAGAGGAAGTGATTAGCGTCGTGTGTCTGTATATAACGGTCTGCGTTTTGTTTTCGCTCATTTACGTATTTACCGGAAGTGAAAAGTTTAAGGTTGATTTTATACTGAATTTAAATGAAACCGGAAATTTATCTTTTTCGATATGATGCGATTGAATATTAACATATTTCTTCTAAAATGTATAGTGGAAGCAATGGTAAAAAGAAGACATGTTTAGGGGTAAGTACTGTTTTTATTGTGTTTGGTGTAGAAAACATTAGGAAAGAGGTTTAGTTTAAAAAAACAAATTCAATTTTATTAATAATTTTCCCAAGGCAATACATGTGGACCCACTTTTCGTTTTTAGTGGGTTTTGACAAATCTAATACAGAATCTTGTTTAATGTTTGTTGATAAATATTTATTTTTAATAAAATTTCGCGGGACATTCATTTCGTTTAATGTTTCTAATAATTCGTTCTGTCCCCTGATCGGTTTTCTTTTATTCACAGAAAACAAAAGATTAAATAAATCTGCCAAGTTCGATTCGGGGATAGGTTTTCCTTCGAAATTACAGTCAAATTTTTATCCTATCGAAATTTTCTTGGACGTGCCATGACAAACTGAACTAATGCTTTGATAATTTAGGATAGCTTTATATGTTCAAGTTATGATATCATGGTGGTTAGATTACGGATATTTGTGTTTGGAATACACATGTGGTACACGTGATTTTTAATTTTGCCTGTTCAGTTTCAATTATATTATAATATGAGGGTTTATTTTTGAAAGATAATGTTAACTTTTTGTGATTATCTTGTAACAGACTGCTTTCATTAAAAGTGTATTTTAGAATTGTAAACTACAATTTTCGTCTGTTTGGAAAAAAAGCACAGGAAAAAAAATAAAAGTATTAAAAAAATAAGAACAACTGTTCAAAAATATAATAACAACTAAACAAATGATCAAAACTAATAAAAAACTGTTCAAATAATAATAACAACTGTTCAAATAATAATAACAACTGTTCAAAAATAATAACAACTGTTTAAAAAATAATAACAACTGTTAAAAAATAATAAACGATTGACTTTATACAACCAACATTTAAAAAAAAGATAATCGAATCTAGTTTTTTCTAACGTGACTTATTTGAAATATTCACTTTTTCTAGTTAGATTTATAACACGTAAGTGATTCGATCAGTAAAATATTATTTATAAAAGCACTAAATACGAGATTAATAAGAATTTTTAACTTACAAACATATGAACTTCTAATACACAAGGGATTCGACCAGTGAAATATTATTTATAAAAACATTAAATACGAGAATTTTTTACTTACAATTATACGAACTTCTGATATGTAACCCTTTCTCAATCAATGTTGTAAGAACTAACTGACTATTGAACTTATAACAGAGTATGATAAAATAATCACGTTAGTTTTTAAATCAATAAAGTGTTAATATTTTTAAACAAGCGCCCTCTATCATTTTATGAACTTCCAAGAAACGAGTTAATATGATTATATTGTTTCCTGTTACCGCTGTGAAAGGTTGTGATTTAAGTTAGTTTACATTTAAGTGATTATGGAGCGAGTCATGGATTCTGCTTTGTTAAGTGTTAATGATATGTCTAACGTGAAGAGTGAACCCTCATCACCAGGATGAAATGACCATGACATGGAATTTTTAATACAGCCTAAAGAAGAACCCGTTTCAAATTATGAAGTGAAACCCACCTCATCAGGATTAAAGAAACAGAAGTTACCCTTTGTGTGTTCTACTTGCAACAAAGCTTTTCCCCGAAAGGTTAACTTAACGTTTCACATGAAATGTCATCTAGAGAAAATACCTCTTGTATGTGTAATTTGTGAAAAAACATTTGCTAGAAAGTATCATTTATTAAATCATATGAAGGTTCATTCAAAGACCCCTGTGATTCATAATTGTAATGTATGTGGCGAAGTATTTTCACAAAAGAGTGATTTATTAAAGCATGGGAAAATTCATAATACTTCCAAGCCAAATCAAAGGAAAAGTAGACAGTCACCCAGTCACTGTAAATGTGACGATTGTTTTGAAACATTTAATAATAGGTCTGACTTAGTGAAACATAGAAAAATTCATCTTTCACCTAAAGAACTTAACCCATCTGATCAACTTTCCATGGGAAACAGTTCGAAATATGAAATTTCAGACATCACTCAGTTTAGTAAAATATTTAAGTTTTTCGATGTTTTTACTCCTGCTCATTGGAATTTAGGTGAGGAAATGATTGTTGAAGTACAAATGAATAAGAACTATGAGCTTTATGTTCACATACAGAAATATGAAGAATTTGAAAACAACGGTCGTGAACTCACCCCCACAAATGAAGGCATTACATTATCATGTGCAACATTCGACAAATTTGAATCGAGATTGGATAAATTTA
Source organism: Maratus michaelseni (assembly GCA_963931845.1). Taxonomy (NCBI): domain Eukaryota; kingdom Metazoa; phylum Arthropoda; class Arachnida; order Araneae; family Salticidae; genus Maratus; species Maratus michaelseni. The sequence continues at coordinate 156,764,133 of OZ007594.1, read as the reverse complement.
ATTTTGTTTCTGAAAAAGATACATTCGTATGTAATAATGACTTACTAATTGCTTATGTAAATAAGGAATCATGCATACTGCAAAAATTATTCAAATCGAAAAAGTTTGGGTTTTGTTTGAAGTCTGATTTTTTATTGCTTACAAAAGATCAATATTTGAAACTAGTGAAAAATCGCTTTAAAATTACTGAATGTCTCATTGAGACGCTTTTAACTAAACTGATTCCTGTTTCGGTTTTAGAAAACTTAAACAAATGTAAATGTACCCACCTCACAATCGAAGAGACTTTGAACTATTTCTTAACATGTTTCGATGACGAGTTAAAGTCATCCGTTTCTCGCGTGTTTGATTGCTGTCAATGCTCAATCGGAGAACCAATTAATATGAAACACGAGTGTGATAGTTATAATTTGCGTAGAAAGTATAATTGGTGTAATGACAGTGCACTGCTAAATTTCAACGTGACTGAATTTGTAAAAAACCTGTCCAAACAATGTTCATGTAATTATACTCATTTATTTTTTGAAACTATGAATATGGACTTTTATAATAACCATTTAAACAATGTATTTATAAATTAATATTGAAATGTATTTATTTAATAAATATTTGTTTTTATATCACATATCTGTTTTTATTTCACATGTCTATTTATTTTTATTCATGAAATCAATCTTTGAAGTTTTATTTTCTAGAAAAAAAGTGAACATATATTTATGAGTAGGCAAATTTTTTTTTTATTTATTGTAGTCTTTAAAATTAACCCTTTTTAGTTAAATGAAATCTCTTTTTTAAGAAAAATTGATTATTTTTATTTGAATAGGTATTAAACTTATTTATTGATAAGAAAGTTTATTATTTTTTAACAGTTGTTATTATTTTTTAAACAGTTGTTATTATTTTTGAACAGTTGTTATTATTATTTGAACAGTTGTTATTATTATTTGAACAGTTTTTTATTATTTTTGATCATTTGTTTAGTTGTTATTATATTTTTGAACAGTTGTTCTTATTTTTTTTTAATACTTTTATTTTTTTTCCTGTGCTTTTTTTCCAAACAGACGAAAATTGTAGTTTACAATTCTAAAATACACTTTTAATGAAAGCAGTCTGTTACAAGATAATCACAAAAAGTTAACATTATCTTTCAAAAATAAACCCTCATATTACAATATAATTGAAACTGAACAGGCAAAATTAAAAATCACGTGTACCACATGTGTATTCCAAACACAAATATCCGTAATCTAACCACCATGATATCATAACTTGAACATATAAAGCTATCCTAAATTATCAAAGCATTAGTTCAGATTGTCATGGCACGTCCAAGAAAATTTCGATAGGATAAAAATTTGACTGTAATTTCGAAGGAAAACCTATCCCCGAATCGAACTTGGCAGATTTATTTAATCTTTTGTTTTCTGTGAATAAAAGAAAACCGATCAGGGGACAGAACGAATTATTAGAAACATTAAACGAAATGAATGTCCCGCGAAATTTTATTAAAAATAAATATTTATCAATAAACATTAAACAAGATTCTGTATTAGATTTGTGAAAACCCACTAAAAAACGAAAAGTGGGTCCACATGTATTGCCTTGGGAAAATTATTAATAAAATTGAATTTGTTTTTTTAAACTAAACCTCTTTCCTATGTTTTCTACACCAAACACAATAAAAACAGTACTTACCCCTAAACATGTCTTCTTTTTACCATTTCTTCCACTATACATTTTAGAAGAAATATGTTAATATTCAATCGCATCATATCGAAAAAGATAAATTTCCGGTTTCATTTAAATTCAGTATAAAATCAACCTTAAACTTTTCACTTCCGCTAAATACGTAAATGAGCGAAAACAAAACGCAGACCGTTATATACAGACACACGACGCTAATCACTTCCTCTCTCGAAGTCATTTTAACAGATGATACGTCACTCTCGCGATATCTCTCTTTAAACACTTAAAATCTCGACATTCATGTATAACTTCTTGGCTTGATCAGTTAAACCTACCACAAATTATCAAGTCAAGAAGCTATTTTGCAGGTTCAAACCTCAGTGAAATCTATTCAAGAAAACCTATTTTAAATATTCGTTATTGCATTCCCTTCCGATAGAGGGCGCCACCAAAAAAAAATTGATCTCCGTTTCGCCTTCAAACTGAAAGTCCATTCTAAAATTCAAAAAATAAAAAAAAATAAAAATAAGCCCCCCTTAAAAATAAGCCCCCCTCAAAAATAAGCCCCCTTCCACCGCCGCCACCCATGCAATCGAACTCTCCTTTTCCCACTACTCACGTCGGCTGATAAGTTCCCGGTCTGTCACACAGATGGCGCTGCAATCGCCGAACCGATGCTCTTTTTTTTTTTTTTTTTTTTTTTTTTTTTTTTTTTTTTTGTAAATACTAACCTTTATAAGGTAGCAGAAAAAAATGTCATGACGATTCGCCGTGTGGATAAAACTTAGAGTGGTTTTAGTTGAACGACTTTGTTGATAAACAAAAAAGTGGATAAACAAGAATTTCAAGAATTGTTGTTTGATGGGGAAAAAACACCGTTCAAACAAAAGCTTGGCTTGATAAGCGTTATCCGGACACTGCACCAGGTAAATCAGCCATTATTGAGTGGTTTGCTGAATTTAAACGTGGTCGTACGGACACCAGTGATGCACCACGCAAAAGAGGTGGTTACTCCAGAAAACATAAAAAAAAAGTCCACAAAATCGTTTTGGGGAACCATAAAGTGAGCTGGAGATAGCTCAGACTCTCAAGATATCCAAGGAACGTATAGGTTTTATTGTGAATGAACATTTGTCTATGAAAAAGCTGTTGTCAAAGTGGGTGCCGCGTGTATTGACTTTTAACCAAAAACAACAACGAGTCGATGATTCTCAGCACTGTTTGGAACTTTTTCGTTATAAAGTTAATGTTATTTATTATTAAATTATTATTACTATTTATTTATTAAATTATTATTACTATTTATTTATTAAATTATTATTACTATTTATTTATTAAATGTTATTACTATTTATTTATTAAATTATTATTATTAAATTATTATTACTAAATTATTATTATTAAATTATTATTTATTAAATTATTATTATTTATTATTAAACTTATGTTATTTATTAAATTATTATTATTTATTATTAAACTTATGTTATTTATTAAAGTTATACAGTTATAAAGTTATAAAGTTGTGTTAAAGAGTTGTGTTTTCTTTATTAGACCGGGAACTTATCAGCCCATGTGTTATGTTATTGAAGTTTACTATGGCATGTTGGATATTAAAAATGAGCACTTATAGTTTTTTTTACAGTAATACTCAAAATGATTCCGTTACATTACGGTCTATAGGGGAAAATTATTTGCGGTTTATTTTAATGATGTTGCACAATTTCAAACATATTGAATTTGGTATATATCACTGAGATGCATTACAAGATGCTAACTATGGAATATGATATGCATAGGACTTATAGTTCCTTTACAGCAGGCATGTCAAACTCGTTTACCGCCGTTGGCAAAATTAAGCATGATATGCAAAGCCGCGGGCCATATCAGAAAAAAAAAAAAAAGAATAATATTATTACCATTGCACAGAAAAAAATTTGTATAGAAAAAACATAACCATGTTGCAGAAATATTCACACAAAGTTTCAAAGTTCTTCTTATACATAGTTTATTTTATTTGAAAAAATTATTTTTCGAAAAAATACTCAAAATTACTTTTCATCATTCCAATCTATACAATTTAATTAAATTTTCTATTCAATTAAATTCTCTTCCCTAATTAAATTGTTTTATTTAAAAAAATAAATGTACACGCTGGTCGGTGAATCAGAAAATTTATTTAATGTGTCTTGTATCTATTAGTTACTTGTTTGTTTTTATTTATTAAATTCATTTTCTGGTTCAAATTATGTTTATTTGACTTGAAAAAAAGAAAAGGTTGGCAGCTACACAAATATGTCAAATAATTGTGCACTACCGAACACATAGCTAAAATATGCCTAATTACACACTAAAAAATTGATTGAATGATGAATAATTACCGAAATTTGGAAACCCCATATCCATTTATTTTCGCTGTAATATGGAATCACACTGAATTCTGATTAGCTGCAGTAATAAATTTTGAAGAATAATTTCATCATCAATCATTAGAGGTGAAGTAAATAGATTAAACTTGTTTTCATATTTCTTGAAATTCAAAAATCTTTTGAATTCATTTTTAATACATTTTTAGTATATTCTAAGACTTTCAACTCCGATAATTTTTGTAATAATGCCTGGCAACATTTAAAATGAAATGCATTTTCTTTTTGAAAAATTTTAAGCAAAGTAATAAATTCTATTTGAAAACGCTAATACTATCAAATAACCAGATAGCATTATGAATTTTGGTGCTTCTCTTGTGCTTTGTAATTTTAAATGAAAACTCCAAGTACTTTGTTTATTGGTGGTCTTTTAATAATCCATATTCATAATTTGTCAATTTAAATGAAAATTGTAACCTTGTTTAACAGTTCGAAATTAACAGTTAAAACTTGATGATGGAAAGCCGTCAAATATCTGTATATGAAGGTAGATCTGTTTATCTTCACTATCCATATTTCCAAGATATTTTCTAGATTGACGATAATTAAACATATACGTGCGAATCTATATGTATATTTCTCTTACGTGGCGCGAAAATAGGGCTGAATTTGTAGCTTATGGTTTGGCAACAACCGTAGTTTCCACAGCTCAGACCAATGAACAGACTAGATTGTGTTAGATCAGCTCTGCTTCCAATATGGCGGTCAGTGTGAGAACAGTGAAACCATAGAATGAAACTCAAACTAGCAATTATTAAAAATAAAATAACATGTATGTAATCCAAAGCATCTGAGATGATTCCTCATTTTAATTATGAGTAATATCGTTAATTTCAAATGAATTCTCAACTCTTATTTAGAATTCATTTACGAATTTCACTCACTCAAAAATGAAAATAAAAATATCAACTGTATAGATTGCACCTGCCGCCATCTGTTGCTGTTTTGATGAAGTAAAATATAATTTCTTTTGTAAAAATCTATAATCATTTAGAACAGTAAAATGTCGAACGAAATTTAAACAATGATTGATGATATATATAAATTAACTTCCTATTTTTTTTTCTAATGAATAATGAAATTTAAGCAATGATTGATCATATATATATATAAACTATCTTCCTATCACGTAGTTTTTTTTTCTAATGAATTTAAGCCATGCTGTACAAAAGATCCTTTTTCCATAGTATTTAAATGATTTATATGACCATTGGTAACGCCAACTAAATACATTTTTAGTTGTGATTTCAACGGAGAATTACTTTTTTACATTAAAAAAATTGTCAATTTCATATGTTCAAATGTTTTATGGTAGAATTTATTCCGGCTAGAATTGCTGAAAAATAAAAAGGGGCGAGCGAGCGAAGCGAGCTGGTCCGCGTAGCGGTCTCAATATGTGAACTGGGAAGAAATTCACGGGGGATTGGCGAGCATTAGCGAGAGGGGGCTGAGCCCCCTAGTACAATATAAGTTTTGAAGCACATATCCGGCTTGTATATTCGCTATCCGTCATTTTATAAATCTTTCTAGCAATGGTACTTATGCTTATAGCAATGGTACTTATGCTTATAGTATTTAAAAAAAAAAAAAAAAATTAACTTGCTCTAGACATCATTTCTTCAATTTCGTAGTGAATGATTTCGACTCGCGGGATATTTAAAGTAACAAAGATAATAATTAGTTTGTCTATTGGTGGTCTTTTAATAATACATATTCATAGTTTGTCGATTTAAAATGAAAATTGTAACCTTGTTTAACAGTTTGAAAATAACAGTTAAAATTTTCTGATGGAAAACCGTTAAATATCTTTATAAGAAGGTAAATTTATTTATCTTAAAATACAGATATTTTCTATATTGACAATGATTAAGCATGTGCACACTAATATAATATAAGTTTATAACCACTATAAGTTTAAAATCACATATCTGGATTTTATAAATCTATTCGTTATATATGAATCTTTCTAGCAATGATACTTATGCTTACAGTACTTTCAGATTTCTGTAACTGCTCCATATATCATTTCTTTAATTTCGTAGTGAATGATTTCGATACGCAGGACATTTAATGTGATAGAAAATAATTAGTTTTTTTTTTAAGCAAATGTGTTTTATCCAGTAGACTTGGTGAAAGCACTCTGATTCTCTATTAAGAAGTATCAGTTTCAATTCTGACAGTTTTTATTTCCGATGTGCTGTAGCACCTCTTACTGATACCTTTTTCCCAAACTCCGTGTCAACATATCAAACATAAAACTTCAGTTTTCCTTTGAATATAATTGTACTGTAAATCCCCTTTAAAAATATATGCGATGTTCATCTTTAGTTTATCATATTTATTCATAATGGCAAAGAGCATACTATATTTTATATAAATCCCGCGGGGTGTATGAGAGTATGTCAATAAAATGTATGTATACCTATTTAAAATGAATGAAAGGAAAGAATCATCACGCAGTATTCCAGATATAGCACACACAATTACTAACCTAAGTAATAAAAATAATTAAAGATCTTAATTCCCAAATCCTTATGTTCGACTAAAATCCAAGTGAAGAACCTGGATGACAAATTCGGGGGTTTTGTGTCAAGCACAAAAGTGATAATTTGTGTCACTTTCAAAGCGACTCATTAAAAGCTATTTAATTTTATATTTTGATATTTTTTAAACTTTAACTGTTCTTAATTAATACTGAATTTTATTAATTTTACAATACATTTCTTAGTTTAATAAATACATCACATTATTTTGTAAAGTGGTGGGTAGAATCGAAGAGTGGTAAGTAAAGTTTCGACATAAAACAAATAAAATTATAAATAAAATAATTTAAAAATTTAACAAATCTTTAAAATTTCAGACTCAAGATCCCGTGCTTTGCTATGTTTCAAGTGATTATCTGTGTATCCACATTATTTTTTGGACTAAATTGTAAAATTGAGTTATATCTGTCTACATACATTACTGTTGCCAGATGAGCGAGATTTTTTTTAATGCAGAACTTTCTGAAGAGAAATATTTATATAATCTAATGGAAGAATAAATAAGACAAAAATTACTATTCAAAAGTAGTGGTAGCATTCTGAATTATTTTTCTTATGTTTGCCATCTCTAAGGTTGGTGCAAGCATGTTCGTGCAAAGTATTTTCAGCATGCGTTTTCTAACAACTAAATTAAATATAGGTAAAATGCCAAAGGATTCGCGGGCCACAGATAAGTTGTCGGCGGGCCAGTCGTAGCCCACAAGCCACGTGTTTGACATGCCTGTTTTAAAGCCTAACTTAAAGAGGTAAATATATTTTTACGTTTTATTTCTCCTTACTCATTTATTTTTTTTATAAGAATATTACAGTACATACAGTACTACCATCGTCATGTGTGTATCTGTGTGAGTATGTGTTCTGTGTTTATATGTTGATGTTAGAAATGAACCTTTTTGCACAAAAATACTGATTAACTTAAAATAACTATAAAAAATTTCTCTGCAGATATCATGTACATTCTTTGATATTTTTGTTTTAGTAATTTATTTTTTAAATCATCCTAAATACCTTTTGCTGTTTTATCGGCGGGTTAATACGAAACGATTTTTGCTGCCCTTCGACTTCGTCTTAACGAGGTTCGACTGTATGTATATATATATATATATATATATATATATATAAGCTTTCTGTACAATTAAACCATTGAAACATAAATAAATATATATATAATACCTTTTAATTTATATATATATATATATATATATATATATCCAGTTTCCAGTCTTGTCCATGGAAATTTAGAATCGTTATAGATATGAATAGTTTTTTAAAGCTGCTAAATGATTCATTTAATTTTATTTTATAGGCAGTGGAAGTTCAAATCTTCATGTGATTGCAGATGCTTTTTAACACTTTCCAACATAGTTGAAAAGTGTTTATGATTTCGGTTTGTCTGTCTGTCCGTGTTCTAACTCACTTAAATATACTCAGATTGTCTTGAAATTCATATATGTTATTGGTGTTTACCATGACAGGTTTTGTATTGAAAATGAAATGTGTAGCATTAATGGTTCTGTTACAGGGCCACTCAAAAGAATTTCTTTACATTACGGTCTAATGGGGAGAAATTGTTTGTGGTGTATTTTAATGATGTTACTTTATTTTAAACGTATTTAACTAGATACACATGACTGGGGTGCACTAGAAGAAATTTACTCTAGAATATGATGTGCATGGAATGTATCGTTCATTTACAGAGACACTTAAAAGAATTCCGTTACATTACGATCTAAGGGGAAAAATCGTTTGTGGCGTATTGTAATGATGTTACACTATTTTAAACACACTGTTAAAATTTTGCAGCAAACTGTCCAGTCATTCGACCGTTTTTATAGAAAACGATTACATAACCCTAATTTAACTCTATTCTGACCATATTATTACCCATATTACGGTCAGAATAGAATAAAATTACGGTTGATTGACCGTTTTCTATAAAAACGGTCGAATGACTGGACAGTTTGCTTCACATTTTTAACTGTGCATATTAAAATTCATACATATCACTCAGGGGCACACTAAAAGGTGCTTACTCTAGAATATGGCATGCATGGAATGCATCGTTCATTTACAGGGGCACTCAAAAGCATTTGGTTACAGTCATTGTCGATGAACAATACTTGCTGGTAGCTCGTTTTCATTTGTGGTACGCGTTTTTAAATGCAAGTAATTTTTTGCTTATTAATTGGTGCATATAAATTCTATAGATCATATACAGAGCTGCTCGAAAGATCTCACGTACATTTCCGTTTATTGACGGAAATTGCTGAAGGGAAATTTGTATTTCCTAACTGAAGTAAATTTTACCATACTGTGTAGTTTACATACAAATCTATAGATCATTTACAGAGCTGCATAAAAAAGTTTGGATATTTTGTTTGACTATTGGTAGTAATTGAGCTTTCAAATGTGTTATGCGTTTTCTAAATTATTTACTGAGTAAACTGGTGAAGTTTTGCTATACAGTATTTTTAATGTGTTGGAAAGTGTTTCGTAATCTATGCTTGACGAATTATTTTCCGTTCTTGTTCATAATAATAATGAGAGATTAAACGGCTGTATATCATATCCAAGACTAAAGAATGAAGAAAATGGGCTTTTCATAACTCAAATGAACAAAACCTCTGACGATTTTTAGTTGAAAGAAACTTGGTTGCAAAAAACTTATTTAGATATAAAAGCAAATAAAAATAATTTTACTAAAATCCCCAAAAACAGCTTTTTTAAAAACAATTCTTTAATTTCAGTGTGGGAGGTCTGGATTCCATGAATCCTGTTCTTGACTATGTCACTGATAATGAAACATGATGTGCAACCAATTAAAATTTGGCAGTCGAGAGTTACCGAAAATCTGTGACTTTTTTCTCAGATTTTCAAGGTGACAAGTTTTGCAATTTTAGGTATATTTCGTAAGAAATACTACCTATTACATTCTCCCCTAAGTTGGAATTTTTGAAATATATTTGCAGATCTACGCCGATCATGACTCAGAGAACCCGAAACCACCCCCAGTTCAAAACTTTATCTATCTATCTATCTATCTATCTATGTCACTTTTTTATGGACACAATAACTTCAATAATTCTGCACAAATCTCTTCTAAACGGATACATAAAATCAAGGGCATAAAATCTCAGTCAAGTTCGTTAATGGGCAAAATCGAACCTGGGGGGGGGGGGGCTTTTAGTGAAAACAGAAAAAAAACCAGAACTTTTTAATTATACGTATCGAATCCGTTTGAAGTTATTATTACTTCTAGGAAAAGGGCCAAAAATTTATGTATGACAGATTTTTGATATCATTAAAAATGGCCCCAAGGGGGGGGGGAGAGGAAGAGGGGTTTTAGAAGAAAAAAATCATAACTTCGTCCTTTCACAAGATATCAAATCCGCTTAAATTTATTATAAATCCTCTTAATATTATCTACAACTTTTATACTGACAAGTTTTTTATAGGACCAACCCTTATATCAAAAAAAATAATAAAAAAATACAAAATCTCTGCCGGCTCCGCGTGCAAACAAGTTAGATTTCGAAATGGGCGGTCCCAATTGCGGCATCATGGCAAAAAGGTCATTACGTCCGCAATTATCAACAAACAAGTACCCCACGGTCTGCGTCTTCGAAATCTACCTGTGCTTGTAGGCCGAGCCGTCAGAGATTTTTTGTTTCCTTTTTAAGCATTTTTTTTTTTTTTTTAAGCACTGATAAAATTGAGGCTATCTGGAATTTAATGACTTATTTCATTTTTCTCCACTTTTGAGAAGAAATCTTTGCACCCTCCTCCTTTCGCAATAATTTTCTGCTTCATTCATTTGTAATAGATAAAATGAATATGATTTATTCATTCATATAGTTTTAAATGAATACATGATAATTTTATAATTAGAAATTCAAATTGATATAATATATAGAGTGAGTTACATAAAATCGGCCGCGATGAAATAAGCCGTTATTACCTATATGTAATTTCTGGTTCCCATCTTCTGCGATTGTTTGCCGCCAGTTTATTTTAATAGAATTTTCATCTTATTTATTTACAGATTTCTGCGATGAAATAAACCGAAGATTACTATTAAAATATACTGTGACAACGGCTTATTTAATTGGGGTCCACACTTATATGTAAGCACTTTATTTTTTAGCGACACTAAGATGTATTCAACATGTGAGTCGATATAGCTGTCTTTTAAATTGTTTATTTTATTTATTTATTTTTATTTATTTTATTTATTTATTTATTTATTTTAGTATTTTCATATAAAAATCCTTTTTTGTCTTTCAAAAATCTCATATTTTTAAACAGAAGTAATCTATAACAATATTTCGTGCTATTTCATATAAATCGTTGATGATTCGAAAATATATAAAACCAACAAAATATAATAGTTTTTTTTAGTCGCCGGTGTCTGATGCTTGGCAAATATTAAAAAAATCTAATGATAAAAAAAGAACTTCTGTGTATGAAAAGGAAATGTTTTGGAATAAATTGGTATATCTAATTTAAAAAAAAAAAAAAAAAAATTGAAAAAAAAAAAATTTATACAAAAGACTTTAAAGCACTAATTGAAGAATTTCCATTATATATGCAATTTATTTAATTAAAATGACGGCTTTTTGTCTGTTATATTACACTTTAAGAATATGATAAACCATTTATTCTTCATAGCATCATTAAGTAAATCCATGGTTGTATGATAGATATAGGTAATTTAATTTTTTTGGCGACGCCAAGGCTGATTCAACATGAAAAAAATAAAAACCATCTTTTATATAATTTATTATTAAAAATTTTGATATTATTTTTAAGTATACTCATTTAAAGATACTTTTTTTTTTCTTTTCAAAAATCTTTCAAATGATTAAATCAAGGTAATTCCTTCGTGAAATTTTAGAAATATTAAAAATATATATTTAAGAATATGCAAATAAGTATAAGGAAATCCTTATATCAAATAAGTAACAAATAAAATATAATAAGTTTTACTCGTCGGCATCTTCTATGTTTTGAAAAATACAAATACATCTAATAAAAAAAGTATATCAAATTAAATAATAATAATAATAATAATAATAATAATAATAAGAAGAAGATTTAAGTTTTATGTATAAATTGAATAAATTGATATTTCTGAAAATGATGCTGCAATAGGCTTAAAAGCACTAGTTTGAAAAATCTCCATTATATAGATGCAATTTATATAGATGCAATTTATTTACTTAAGTTAAATTAGCTTTCCGTAAAAAGAAGAGATAAGAAGAATTGAGAATGTAATAGTACTTTTATTAATCTTATCATTTTAATTAGGTAAATCTATGCAAATTATATGATTGTTAATTAATATATATAAATATATATATAAAGGTACTTTTTTGTGGGGGAGGAAGGGCGACGACAAAACGGATTTAGTATGAAAAAGAACAACCGTCTTTTAAATCATTTTTTATTAACAATTTTGACTTTTAGGGTTACGTACCTTAAAAAGAAAAACGGAACCCTTATATAATCTCGATTTTGAAATCCAGATTATGGAAAATTGCGTAATAAATCGACATAAAATTATAAATTAATGATTTTCGGATTTTTTCCTATACATTTGTTGTAAGACTTTCCTTCGTGCCAATTTTCAAGGTTCTAAGTCAATCGGAAGTATCCTATATGTTTTGAGAGTAAAACCTATTGGGTACTTCCGGTTGACCAAGAACCTTGAAATTTGGCACGAAGGAAGGTATTATAGCACATGTTCGGAAAAATAAACGAAAATCCTTAATTTATAAATCTATGTCGATTTATTATATGACAAACTCATGGATGAATTAATCGGTACCAACGTATTATAATGGAATTTTTTGTAACGCTATCATAACATAACGGTACGGAACGCTCAGGGAGCGAGTACTACTCGCCCTTTTTTTTTTTTTTTTTTTTTTTTTTCTTAATATACTCATTAAAAAATGCCCTCTTTTCTTTCACAAATTTTTCACATGATTAAATAGAAGTATTCCAAGATAGTACTTCGTATACAATAATTATATTCTTCAAATAAATCTTCCAACTAAAAATATATAAATAAATATAAGAAAATTCACAGATATGATAACAAATAAAATATAATAATAGTAATAGCTTTCAATTGGAGACGTCTTTAATGGTTTAAAAAAATATAAATACGTCTAATAATAAAAAAATATATTAAATGTTAAAAATCCGTTTATGTTTTATGTATGAATGTCTATTATGAAACTTAAATATTTTGGAATAAATTGGTATTTCCTATTATGCTTATACAACATACTAGATTGAAAAATCTCCATCATAGATGCAATTTATTTACTTAAAATGATAGTTTTTCGTATGTTATTATATCACACCATAAGAATAAAATAGAGTTTTTATTGTTTATATCATTTCGAAAAGCTAAACCTCTTGAATGACGGATTTTTTGGCTTGCACGCAATTATATAGAAAGATATTCAATCTGCTTTTGAGAGGAGGAAATATATTTTGAATCAAAAATAAATTAGACAGTGTAATATATTTATTTCTTTTTATTATTGAAGAAAAGGGAGGGAGGGAAATCAGTTTAAAATACCCCTAGGGGGTGAATATGCTATTTCGATTTTGAAGTTTCTTTTCATTTTTGAAAATAAAATGAGTTTCTTTTTCTTTTCTTTTCTTTTCTTAGTTAAAAGTATTCGCCGAAAAAAAAAAACACATTTAAATTTGTTTTCGTCTGGTATAAATTGGATAGTCTCATATTGAGCCGTCTTAATCCTTTCGGCTGCGTTTTTTTTTTTAGGTAGCTTTTAATACAAAAAAGTATAAAGCACCTATTTTCCATAATGCCACATATTGAAGTTTAACTAATATAATTATTTTTCGTACTATTAATATGACAATAGGTGAAAGATGAATTTTTTAACACATTTGGTAAATGTCGTATTAGAGTAGGATAAAATAGACATAACAACAACTTTCAAGTATTTTTCTTTATATCATAAATTATTAGTTCGGACAGATAGACCCTGTTTTTAAATTTAAAGAATGAAACATGAATTTGAAATAAAAGTGTCAGTGATAGTGTATAGAGCTTTAAACTAACAGGGTGTTGTTGTTTTTTTTAAATTACTAAATGTTGACACATAAATGAAGTGATACTAGTAAATATACAGATATACTAAACTACTAAATCCTACTACTATTTCCTTACTAAATGCCGATAACAAACGTAATAGTAAAGACATGCATATATGTCTTTAGACAGACAGGTACTCTCACGATTAAGGCACCAAATTCTCAAATCCAAACTGGCTTCTTTCTGACACATTTTTTTATTCAATTTTTTTCGCAAACGCGTTTGGAAAGTGTGCTTATTCAGAAACTATGTAATCGAATTACGTTTTCTAGACAGAAGATTTTTCAGAAAGTACTCTCAAAGTGGGCGTTTTGAACTGAATTTTCGACGCGGCAGTGTGAAAATGGGGAACAAATCGTCACGTGACCAGAATCTCTTATATAAATAATTTATTTATAAAAAAATAGAAAACGCAATTCGATTCCAAATTGCTTCAATAGTTAGGCCTGCCAATTTTAGGCCTCTAACGTTTAAAAATGTTTCAGAAAGTTTCGAGTTGTTGATCAAGGTATTTGAGAACCTACCTTAAGACTTTCTGGAGCCCTCGGCCCGATTGATTTTTGCAGGGTCTTAAATATAAACATATGTGTAATTTCTTGTTATTTTTAGAAATCTTCAGCTGCAGAGCCGTAACCAGATGGGGGCGGGATGGGTTGAGCCCCTTTACCAACTTCTTGGACCCCCTTCAGACTTCATAATCTTTCAATACTAATATTATTTATGTTGCATTTAAGGGGTCAGATACCCTTTAAAATGTCAAAAATTCGTTTTTTTTTTGTTTTTTTTTAATTAGCTTATAACTAAATATGATTTTTTAGGAACATTTTAAAATAAACCCCATGCAAAAATTCACTTTAGAAGAGGAGGTATGTCTAAACCTCCCATAGTTTGAGCTCTTTTTATATGATCAAGGGGTAGTTTGTTTTTTCAAAGTCAATTTTCTCAAAACGGCGGTTTTGGTCATTGCGCGTACGATTTCTGAAAAATGGTTGGTTAGAATTTCATAAAATTTTAAGTGAATGTATTAACCCATACAGATGCACAAAATGACCTATTAAAATGTTTCTCAAGTAACAAGTTTAGAATTCATGACTATTTTTGCATTAAAAAAAAAAAAAAAAAAAAAAAAAAAAAAAAAAAACCCTCGATATTTCGAATTTCTCTAATTTTTTTTTTCTCGGGATCTACACATTTAATTTTTTTCATCGTAGGTCATTTTGGGAACACATTATATTTTTACTCATTAAAAAAAAAGGCAGGTTTTAGCAATTTAAATGTAAAAAATTATGCATGCGCCCAATGCATGCAAGAATAATTCTTTCGTAAAAAGTGTATTGTATTTTATAAAGTATATTTATTATATTTTATTGTGGTACGCGTATCACGTTTTGACTTAATAGTATCTATTTTTTTCCGAATATAAACAGTTGTCAAATATCGGCAAATACATACATAATGGCCAAATATAGTCAAATATAATAATGGACAAATATAGTCAAATATAATAATGGACAAATATAGTCAAATATAATAATGGACCAATATACTCATAATTGTCAAATATAAACAGTAGCAAATATATACATAGTGGTCAAATATTATGTATATATAATATTCAAATATAACTCGCATATCCAAATATACGATACAAATTCGAAGTCTTATTTGGTGGCAAAAAATTCGGAGTGATACTTTTTTAATACCGGAAGAGTATAGTAGAAAGCATCTTTTATTTTTAGTCATTTCTTGATGAATTCCTTTCAACCAGTCAGCAAAAATATTGTTTGTCTTCCAAGTCTTCGTATTTGTCTTTAGTATTGCTTTCACAGAAATACTAAATTTGTATAAAAAGGGAGAGGATATAATAAATAAATAATGAACTGAGAAAGGACGTCTCCTTAAAGCACATACTAAGATTATTTTGACAAAAAATGTTGATGATTCTCTATATGTACCTAATGTAATACCAGTAAAATTTATTTGCGGAATCTCAATAGAAAACCTGTAAGAAAATAACAAATTATCCCGTTTTTAGCACTAAAACGGTTTGGCGAAGATATATGATATATATAGAAGATATATTTGGTGCTCGCCATATGCCACATGATTGAATTGCAATGCGTAATACAGAATTTAAATTTAAACAATGAAATACTTTACTGCTATTTTGTATAAGGTTAATATACTATAATACATGCAATTTGTGTGTGTTTCAGTTATTTAATTTCATCATTGAAGAACTTTTAATACATTTTATTTTGTAAGCTTCTAATACTTATTTTAACATGCATTCAAGTTAAAATTTTAGACCTTATTTTTTGATCTGAAAAATTACATCTTTATCTCGATTTTTTATTTTATTATTTTTATTATTTTTAAAAATTTAAATAATGGTTATATATTTCACAATCAATTTGTTCAATATCGCATGGTTTTTATTTAAAGAGATGCGGAAAAAAATATGGAAGTGACAAAAGTTATGGAAGCGGAAACTGAATTTTAAAAAAAAAAAACTATTTTTCCGAAGTTTTAAAATGATATGAAAGTTAAAACAAAAAACCACGTTAACGTGCATGAAGAATATAAATTTTTATATTCTTTTTCCTTTATCAGACGAAGTTACTGACTTAGAAAACCGTTATAGAATATTAATGAAAAAATGAACGAGGGGGGGGGGGGGGGGCTGTCACATTTCATAATGAAATATTTTTTGTTCAATATTTATGTGTATTTCTATACAACAAAGTGTGTTTGTTTGTATTTTTCTTCTTCATTATTTATGACCTCCCCTCCCCCCCCTCTCTCTCTCTCTTCCTCCTCTTGTTTAGAATCATCTTCAGTTTAAGAGGGAGTGATATTGTTAATTTTACTTATTTTTACAGCAAAATTAATTTTAAATATTTTAAATGAAATAAAATAAATAATTTTTGTTTGGCACCAGAGTTTGTTTTGTTTCCCATTTAATTCATATTCTATTTTTATTTAAGGCTGCACTCAAATCCAAAGAAGATTATTTCTGGTAATTTCTGGATTTTTTTTTTTTTTTTTTTCAGTAACATATGAAATTGGCAGATGTTCTTATTCAGAAACTGTGTAATCGAATAGTATTTGCATTTTTTGGTAAAAGCAGATATTTCATAAAATATTGTCAAACTCAGTGTTTGGAACCAAATTCACAACGCGAGAAAGGGGAAAAGTCGTCACGTGACAAGAATAGCTTATGATTCGATAAGTATTTCATTTATGAAAAAACGGCAACACCACTCGATTCCAAATCGCTTCAAAAATCAGGCCTGCTTACTGTCATGCTTTTGCATTTAAAAATGGTCCCTTAATGTGTCAGAAAGTTTCGAATTGTTGAGCAGGGAAAAATATTTTTCTGAGAACCGCCTTAACCCTTCATTTCAAAGTTAAATTGTAATCCCTGTATTTTAAAATAAATTCAGTTTCAAAAAAATTTCTCATCAACATAAATTTTAGTCTAACCTGTATAATAAAATTGTTGTATTCAACAAATCAAAAATATTTATTTACTTCACAAAACTTAAATTATAAAAATTGTACTTGTTTAAATTGGTTCAGCATGTAGAGTAAGAAAGGTTACAAAGTGAATATTGGCCTAAAATGTAAAATTGCAGCTTAACATTCACTAAAAATACCGTTTTTTAACACTTTCCAACATAGTTGAAAAATGTTAATGAATTCGGTTCATCTCTCTGTCTGTCCGTGCTCTAACTCTCGTAAATATACTCGGATTGTCATGAAAGTTTCATACATTGTTGAATTTTACTATGGAATGTTCGGTACTGAAAATGAAGAGTGTAGCATTTACAGGGACACACAAAATAATTCCATTACATTATGATCTATGGGGAAAAATAGTTTGCGGCGCATTTTATTGAGGTTACGATATTTCAAACATAATGAAATTAATATACATTACTGAGAGGACCACAGCATATGCTTTTACCGGAGTATGCAATTAGTAGCATTTATAGTTCGATTTCAGGGACGTACAAAATAATTGCTTTACAATATGATATATGGGGAAGAATCATTTGCTGTGCATTTTCAACAGGTTATGATACTTGAAACATAATGAAATTTAAAAGGATAACTAAGGTTCAATACAACTGATTTTCTATAAATTATGGAGTGCGTAGGATTTATCGTTCATGTACAGAGACACACAAGAGAATTCCGTTAAAGAATTGACTATGATCGGTAATTGCTAGAAGTGCTCTCTCCGCTGTGATATGCAATTTGATGTATTTTTTACTATATTAAGAGTTGTTTACAAATTATGTAGATCATATACAGGGCCGCACGAAAAACTTCGAATATGGGCTGCAATTACGAAAATGGATTTTCAGTGAGTTGTAAATTTTTTAAATTGCTTATTTAGATATATCATTTAATCGTATGAAATATTTAAATTTCTTAATAATATTCTGTTAGTGTTGGAAAGTGTTTCATAATCTGTGCCGAATGCACGATTTTTCATTCTTGTTCTATATTGAAGTGTATTTCCATAAAATCTGATATAATTTTTCGTCATTTTTCTTTATTCAAGGGCGTATGACCCCCCCACCCCCACCCCGTCTCGTCTCGTCTGGCTTATAGTCTCGCTTAGAACTACTTTCGTTTTACGTTTGATATTGTCAGTTCTCTATGTTTTTACAACAAAATTATTAAAAATATTCTACATCAAGTTTAGATAAATAAATTAATTATTTAAATCAATAAATTTTCTTTGCGATAAAATTTTACGACGTATGTTCTAAATTGCTTAATAAGATAGTTAAACTTAAATACGATCAAAAAAGTGTATTTGCTAAATGTAAATTTTTAAAAATGCATTTATTTAAGTTAAATTTATTTAAAATGGTTAAACGTGTAGGGTACAAACATTTATTTTATATATTTTGCCCAACCAGTAGAAAGGAAACTGGCAATGATTTTTTTAAAAAAAGTATTTTTTTAGATATTACATAGTGTCGCCATTGAGAAATAAATCACCAAACAACAAATATTTTTTTTAAGCGCGTATAACTGAGATTCCACAGATGGGTTGAGGTGGAACTGCTAAAAAAAGTTAAAAAAAAAAAAAAATAAATAAAAGCGGGTTTCATGCATTTAACACAATTATTTATCATTCTGTCATTAACACAATCATATTATCGTTTATCATTTACATAATGTCTCCTCATAAATGGCTATATATTTTCATTCCCTTAAATTATTACTTTTTTAATATTAATTTATCATTTACATATTCATCTCTTTTTTATTTTTGTTCTATTTATACATTTTTAATTAATATTATCTTCTTTATCTATTCAATTTTTAAGTTATTACTTACATTTATTTTTCCATATTTTTAAATATTATTAACTACATATTTTCTAATTTTAATTATTGTTTATACCATAGTATTCCCCTTTAATTTTCATAATCTATTTATGTCTTCATTTTCATAATGCACATAATTGCTAAATGTTCCTCTTTTAAGGATAGATGGCACCCCCTGCATTTTTTTACTTATTTAATGCTAGATGGAAGCACCAGCCACTTCCTTTTTTATACTGCTGTTCTCTGTTTTGTCAATGATTCAGCATTTCCTAGTGATGAACTTTGAACTAGCACATGGATAATATTTTTGAATCTTAATTAATCATCCCCACTCTTTATTTTACTGGTGAGTTGTATCTATTATTATTTAGTTTTTTATCTATTACAGTCGGAGCATAATTTTTTTAAAATCTCTTATTCTTTTCAAATTTTTGCTGTTTTTTCGATATGTTATAAGGAGCTTAATGTTGTCATTTTTAGCCTTAATGCTGACAGCATTCGACAAAAAACACATCCTTACTATGAATAATTCTTATGAAGCTCCTCTGACGAATCCTTAAGATATTCATAGTTTTTCATATTTGAATTTTCATTTTATTGTGTTTAATTTTTACAGTATATTTTCCTTTGATTTTCACACATGTGATTTCATTTTAACTATTTCAAAATACAAAAAACAAGTTCTAGCAATAAAACTGACCAAATCTCCCATTTTTTAAATATAGGTAAGTATAAAGTGTATACAGAATACTATAAAGTTAATCAATAATTAAACCAATTCAGACATCAAATTACCGAAGCTCCAATTCAGAGACGGCACGCAGCCAAACATACATAATAGTTTTAAAGAAAAATTAGAAAATAAATATTTAGAACGATAAAAGATGCTAGAAGAACAAAAATGAAATTTAAATATCAACTGATTGTAAAATGGAATTGGGGGCGGGGGGAAAAGTAGAAGACGTGTGCAAAATACATAATTTATTACATATATAATATATATACACACACACATATATATATGTGCGTGTGTGTGTGTGAGGAAGATCATTCCTAATTTATTTTCACAAATTTTCTAACCATGTACTTATGGAACCTTCTTACATGGAACCTTGTGAGATTGGTACTCCAAAACGAATAACTGACAGAGCGAAAAGCGTCAACAGAAAGTTGTTTCTGAGGTAAAATTTTCGACAAATAAAGGGTTTTAAAAAGAACTATGGAAAATACACAGGAATTCAATAAAAATATAGAAGAAATATATTTTTTCGAGATTTCAAGAGGTTCGAGATATCAATGTTGTACTGTATTTTCATTGGTCTTTCATGAAAACCACATGAAATGCGAATTAAAATGTGTTTTGGGGACTGTGCCAATAATGAGAAACTTATTTTGAAAGTTGCATGCGTATTTTTTATAAATTATGTACAGTGAAATCTGCTAAGACGGATCGAAATGGTATACGGAAGAAATTCCATTTTTAGACAAGCTTCTGTCTTACCAATGTATACTTCATTTGTAACTGTTACTGTATTCTTTTCACCAAGACCATGAAAATTTTCAGTTTAAAGCAGGATTCCGTTATAGACAGATTCCGTTTTCACATGTTTTACTAATAAAGTAAAAATACAACTATTATTTATTATTTAGAAGAGTAACCTTGTTATCTGGAAATCCATATATAAATTCGCTAATATTTAGCAATACTGTTTGCCAATATTTGTCATACGTTTAAAAAGGCAGAAAATTGATTTTGAATTTTAATCTAAAATCTGTTTTTACTGAAAGCTTTTTCTGTTTACTTTTCTGAAGTTTTGAGTATTTCAAATTCGAGTATCCAATCTACTGCGATATATTCATTTTGTTTTTTTACACGATTTTGTTTAACTTTGTTTCCTGATGTCTGTCTGTGTGGGTCAAATCTTGCAATCAATATTTGACCTATTTCCGTTGAACCCATTTTTTCAAATGTTTAATACAAGTTCTCTTGTCAATAAAAATGGAATATTGATGTACTGTCAGGGTGGATCATCTCATCAGCGTAGGTTCTAGAGGGGGGAAATCATTTATTTACGTTTTTGATTGAAATCACACATCTAACGAACCAATTTTGCGTCCAATTTTTTCACACAAATTCATTGTTTATGACAGTGCAATATTTATGTAACTTCAGGGCTATATCTCACCAGGGGCAGAAAACAACATTTAACGTTTTCACTTGAAATCACATATCTAATTAACCGACGTTGCTCAAATTTTGCACACGTCCCTGTCGATGACAATACTTATATGGAAACATTTTCTGTGCCGTACTTCATCAGAGGAGATCATCACCAGGGCAGGGCCGAAACTAGCTTTTTTTTCACGGGGGCAAACATGGATTTTGGCGCCTCCCCCCCTCCCTTCTCCGTAAAGTAAATTTACAAGAATAATGTTAATAAGTTTCTAATTGCCGACTTATTTTTAAATTAAAAAATATGTAATTATAAAATACGTAATATGTAATCAGATTTGTCAAATATTTATTCAGTTAGGTCTGTGAAACCGGAATCGAAAGGAACAAGAAAAAATTCCGGTTTATACAGATTTTCGTCTTAGTAAATATAATTGTTGATATTCTTTATATTGGGACCATGTAATTTTTTCATTTAAGACAGGATTCCGTTATAGACAGATTTCATTTTCACAGATTTTTACTGTAGTTATAGTGTTACCTAAAAACTGAGCAGGCGTTTAAAATCATAGTGATATGAGCCACAATGTCTTAAGAACTAAAAAAACCAGGATTTTCTGTAGGGATAACAATGAATTTTAATACCGTAAAATATTTTTTTTGTGCTATGCACAGCCAGTTTCATAGAACTATCACTTATACTGCTCTTCCTATTTATGGAGTAATATGTTTAGATACTTTCCTGAACCTAACGCTAATGTTCAAAATTATTAGTGACTTAGAACGAAAACTAGCAATATATAAGTATTTTATTTTGTGAATTTTTCACTCCTTTGTGTTTAGTGTTCCAGGCACTCAGTTTTTCTTTTTAGATTTTACAGATGAAAAAAAAAAGCTCAAATTTTATGTTTTTTTTTTTTTTTTTTTTTTTTTTTTGTAGCAAACGACAAACCAAATGTTCATTTGGCGACCCCTCTGCCTTCCGTTCTGGCACCCGGAGCACAGCACCCTCTGCCCCCCCCCCCCCCCCCATTTAGTTTCGGCCCTGACCAGGGGATTAAAAACTTTCTTTTACTTTTTTGATTAAAATGAAATATATAAGGAACCGATTTTGAACTCAAATTTTGCTCATGTCCCTGTCGATGACAATACTATATGGAAATATTTTATGGGCCGTACTTCATCAGAATCAAGGCTCCAGGGGATCAAAAGCATTCTTTTACTTTTTTGATTAAAATGAAATATATAAGGAACCGATTTTGAACTCAAATTTTGCTCATGTCCCTGTCGATGACAATACTATATGGAAATATTTTATGGACCGTACTTCATCAGAGGCAGGCTCCAGGGAATCAAAAGCATTCTTTTACTTTTTTGATTAAAATGAAATATATAAGGAACCGATTTTGTACTCAAATTTTGCTCATGTCCCTGTCGATGACAATACTATATGGAAATATTTTATGGGCCGTACTTCATCAGAGGCAGGCTCCAGGGAATCAAAAGCATTCTTTTACTTTTTTGATTAAAATGAAATATATAAGGAACCGATTTTGTACTCAAATTTTGCTCATGTCTCTGTCGATGACAATACTATATGGAAATATTTTATGGGCCGTACTTCATCAGAATCAAGGCTCCAGGGGATCAAAAGCATTCTTTTACTTTTTTGATTAAAATGAAATATATAAGGAACCGATTTTGAACTCAAATTTTGCTCATGTCTCTGTCGATGACAATACTATATGGAAATATTTTATGGGCCGTACTTCATCAGAATCAAGGCTCCAGGGAATCAAAAGCATTCTTTTACTTTTTTGATTAAAATGAAATATATAAGGAACCGATTTTGTACTCAAATTTTGCTCATGTCTCTGTCGATGACAATACTATATGGAAATATTTTATGGGCCGTACTTCATCAGAATCAAGGCTCCAGGGAATCAAAAGCATTCTTTTACTTTTTTGATTAAAATGAAATATATAAGGAACGATTTTGTACTCAAATTTTGCTCATGTTCCTGTCGATGACAATACTATATGGAAATATTTTATGGGCCGTACTTCATCAGAGGCAGGCTCCAGGAAATCAAAAGCATTCTTTTACTTTTTTGATTAAAATGAAATATATATGGAACCGATTTTCTGCTCAAATTTTGCACACGTCCCTGTGGATGACAATGCAATATTCAAGTATTTTCAGGGTCGAACCTCTCATCAGGGGCAGGCCTCCAGGGAGAAAAACATTCTTTTACATTTTGATTGAAATCAAATATCTGAGGAACCGATTTACTCAATTGCTCAGCTTTTGAAAATATCCGTGTAGATGACAATGCAATATTCACGTATTTGCAGGGACGTACCTCATCTGGGGAAGGCCTCCAGGAACAAAAACATTCTTTTACTTTTTCATTGAAATCAAATATCTAAGGAATCGATTTTTTTTTTCATTTTTGTGTACAGATTCATTGACATTACATATCCAATGCATTAAGTTTTGGATTAAAAGCGTGTTACTCAATTTTTTAAGTTATACACTGCTGTCCAAAAGTTAAGGGGCAGTGACCGAACGCTTTCGCTTTTAACACGGTTTGTCGAATATCTACTGAAATTCTTGACAAATTGTTCTTGAAATTCGAGGATGTAAAGGACATGTTTGACTTCAAGAGCAGTAGAAACAGTATACTGCAATTAAAAAAAATAATATATTGAATATTTAATGAGATATGGGCATTTGTATGAAATGATTTATAACTGCGCATGAATGAGATTTCCCCCCGAATTTGCCAATTGGCCCACTGTATTCCAGGCATCCTTCTGAGTTTTCACGATATTTCACTGGTCTTTTTATATGAGTTACTACTCTATAGAATTGACTACCAAATCATGAAAAAAAAATCTTTGGTACAGTTCGCGCATGCGCAGCTATAAATTATTTCATACAAATGCCCATATCTCATCAAATATTCAATATATTAATTTTTTAATTGCAGTATACTGTTTCTACTGTTCTTGTAGTCAAACATGTGCTTTACATCCTCGAATTTCAAGATCAATTTGTCAAAAATTTCAGTAGATATTTGATAAACTGTGTGAAAAGCGAAAGCGTCCGGTCACTGCCCCTTAATTTTTGGACAGCAGTGTATTTATTGCAAATGTTTTATCAAAAATAAGATATAAAATTTAAAAAACAAAAACTGAAAACTTTGAAAAATGACCAACAGTACATAAAATTGCACTAAAAAAAATAGCTAAAAAAAGAAAACATTTAAAAAATGAAAAACAGAATTTAATTACCATCAACATTCATGCCATGTCATTTACTGTCGCTTCATATCAATTGGTGTATCATTTAACACTTAAGTATTAGAATTTTTTGCCCGAAGCACCCTTTTCCCCCTATGAGTGGAAGTTATCTTGTGTCAATACTTTTGACGATATTTAATCTTAGGAAAAAATCCTTTTTTTCTCACTTTCAATAAATATGTGGGCGAAACCGGTCGACGGTGTGAAACACGCGTTCTCTTTTTCTATAGATACACATTTTTGTTTTCTATTTTCTTTTTAATCAGCCTACGTACCTAAGAAAATATAATAACCTGCAGGTGCAACTTTTTTAAAGCGAAGTAGACGCTAATGGCGTTCGTTGTCCTCCATGAATTTTAACATAGACATTGAGAGCTGTCATTGATTAACTTATTATTTTTATCTTCTCATTTTTTCCCCTTTTCTATAGAAGGAGATGTTTGAAAATGAAAGAGATTGGGTGGTCAGAAAATAACAGCTAGACAGCTCCTGCCAGGACGATGAGACAGAATTCTGCAAGCCGATGCTCACGTGTGACTTCAAAGGATTTGTGTGCTTTTCGTCTTTTCATTTTTATTTCAGGAGTCTCCCTCACCCCCTCACCCTGAAATAAAAAGTATTTGATATAATAAAAGAAATACACAGAAAAAATTGTCTTGAAGCATTAGAACATATAATCGTATCTTCCGCGTTACAATTCACAAGAGTTAAATCTCTCGAAATTATTAAGCATAATATTAAAGATATTTTAAAGTACTGAGATTAATGAAACTGCGGGTTGAAAGCTTTTAACATTAAAAAAGATAAGTCCAAAATAAAAATGGGATTTTTAGAATTGACGTTGAGGGTCCTGATCTGCAGATTCACAACTTAGAAACGCAACCAATAATTATAGTACATCTATATGTACAAAAAACTAATAGAGTTGAATTATCAAAAATTGAAGATAGAAGATAAAATGTCTTTGGAAAAGCTTATGTGACTTAAAAAAATATTTTTTTAATGTGGAGGGCTTAAGTCTCTGAGCCCCTCCCTTTCCTATGCTCCTGATGAAAGGTGAGTAGTCATGTAATCATGGTAATATAATACCTATTACTACCTAAATCTCTTTATATCTCCCTGCATGTAATTCACAACCACATACAGCTGAAAGTGGAAAAATAGCAGCTATATAGTCATTTGTCATTATTGCATTGATTATTATACCATATACGCGTTTAAAAATATGAGTATGTGTATGTCGGTGATTGAGTTTTAGTCTAGCAAATAAAAATATTTTATCATTATTTCGTATTATTAAAAATTTAAAGCCAGCGTTTGAGGACAGATGGCACACATGTCAAGACAATTATCGCGCGCCAATTCATTGAAGAAGCGGACGGTGTACAATGAATCGGCGTACACAGTCCAATCATCGTACACGATAATGGACAGATCTGATAGTATTTGGACAAATATCCAGTTAGATCATATGGATAATGACGACTGGATAATCCACCTGATCTATCTAGTCAAATGGATGATCTAGTCGTCATCTCACGACTTGAATCAGTTTCAAAGTTTAAAAAAGTGAACTATGAAAATAGTCCAGTTTCCATAGTAAACTGGAACTAGTCAAGTTTACTATGGATATTGTTCTAGTTTACTAATTATTGTAAAATAGTTTGGATAGATATTATTTATATTTGAATATGTTTTATTTTATCAGAATAGCATATTACAAATTCGTTTTAGCATTTTTATGAAAATTAAAAAAACAACAGACTAAAGAAAGTCGGTAACACTTTTAAATTACTTTAGAAAAAGTATGATTTTTTTTTTCACCGAAAGATAAAATCATTTTTAATTATAGTCGTATGTCAAAATAAGAGACTTGTTTGTGATACTACATTTTACAACAGGAAAATAAATCTTTAAGGAATAGTGGAATTTTGGTAAACGTTCTTTCAACTTCTGTAAATTTCTAATTGAAAAATCCTTTTTATAGCTTTAACATGATGCATAGTGCTATAAACTGTTTGATAGCGAATGAAATAACAAATGCGACTTAAAACGCATATTTACAAATGTAATTAGATAAACACAAGAATTAAATTCTAAATGAAAGTGTATTTAATTTGACTAAAACAGCTTAGCAATAATTTCTACTTTTGAATGGCTTTTTTCTCCATCTGTATGAATTATTTTTCTTGTTCTTTCTTTACTAACTATTATTAAATAATGTCCAAGAAGCGAAATTGCTAAGCATGAATCATTACACCTCAAGAATAAAGTATGTATAGATTGTTTAGTATGATACATAAATATAAATGAAGGACATTATGTTCAAAGCTAAAGTATTCAAAGTAAACAAACAAACAAACTCGAAATAATGTACCATGGTATTCTTAAAAAATGCTGTTCTAATCTCTTGTAACATAAGAAAAAACATTAACCTTGCTTTATGTGATATATCATACATTTACACAGCATTTACGCTTTCACAAAAGAAATTAATGGCATTTACCTGAAAAACAAGAAAAAGGTAATATCTCAAATAACACCTTATACTTCCCAAACTTGTGTTTGAGGGAACGAATTTAAAAAATATTTAAACAAATAAATAGAAAATGCAAATAGTTTTTACACGACCTCATCTAGAAGTAAATAAAAAAGAAAGTTATAAAAAATGAAGTCCGTCTGATTACTTCCAAGTTAAACCGAAATGAACAATCAAAACCTTCTATAAGGCTTGCGGTTGTCCATGACCCAAAACCTTTCTGAAATATTAATCGCAGTGGTAAAACCAATTCCATCCCGCCTCTTTTTACCCCAACTTGAAAAAAAAAATTCTATTAATTATTATTATCTGAAGAATGGAGGTAAGTTATGAAGATTTGTCGATAATGACTGCTCTCCATAAAAGTTACAAATGCCCTCATTTCCAACGCCGATGAAACATCCCAATGATATGTTGCGAAATTCCTCTTACATTTTACTTTGTTTCGTTATTCAAGATTGGGTGTTATCCGCATTTTCATGTCGTGCGCAACCAGTATTATGTTTGGTTAGGTTATAATTATTTTGCGTTCCATTGTAATTTTGTTGGTTTCATTCAAATTTTTCTATTCAAAATGTCACAAATTTTCATATGAAATTATAATGAACTATATCAAAGAAGTAAATAATTTTCACCATTCTTCAAGGAAAGCTAATTAAATTCGTATTAAATTTTTGAAATGCATTCATGTTAAATTACATTTTTACTTTATTCTGTATTTACAAAAAGAAAGTATTGGATTCATGAAAATTTTCGACTTCCGGCTTTCGACGGATTTATACATTTTAGAAGGTCCTGAACACGATTTAACTGTTTTAAAAAAATGTTTGTCTGTCTGTCTGTATGTGAACAAAATTTTGTGGCCGCTCTATCTCAAGAACTAATGCAAGGAATTTAATAAAACTTTAGATTCAGTTAGACACCCAACCGCCAGTATTATACCGTAAAATTAACAATAATAAATAGTAAAATAAACAGTAATACACTACCACGCATGCGCAGATACTTATACCGCACAGATACTTATACACGAAATCACAAAGGTGTAAAATCATTTTGTATTCTTAACCCTCTGATTAGATGCTCGAGACACAATACGACCCATCGACTATTTTTTATTCTATTTGTATCCCTTTCTTAAAAATAATCTCTGCCACTTATACTAAGATATTTTCAAGAGTAATTTACCATATTTTATTATTATTATTATTATTCGTATATTGTAGTACGATTGCATATAAAATAGTCGCCAGTCCTGATCCGTAATCAAAAGATTAAAATAAATACTCCAAACGTTTGGTTTAATTTATTTTAGAATCGCACACCATTATTTTTTGTAAATACTCTTTTCCTAAAATTAAGATTACTATTTATATTTTTAATAAAAATATATGTAATATATATGACATTCAAAACTAATTGATAAACCACTTTAAAATATACAGTAAGATTGTATTTTATGTTAAAACCTTATATTCACGGCTTTGCTAAGATTGTATTTTAGCACTTAAAATAAAATAAATAAGCGTATTTTAAGTATTAAAATATACTTAATTAGTGTTTAACCCTTGCCCAGTATTACCCGAATCCAGTTCAGGTTACAGTATCATTCTCAAACGAGCAATATTTTTTATTATTCAAAGGCAATTAATTTGATGTGTGCCTTATTCGATTCTTTTACGTGAAATCCGTGCTGAGTTCGCTTACCATTCGAATAGACACTCAAATATATAATTCACTATTTTGATGGTATTTTTATTATCCTTAGGACAGGGCACGAAATGTACTGGAGCAAACCGGAACGATGTTCCGGTTCGTGAAATTCTGACAAATATTGTTCCGGGTCCGTGAAATTATGATAAATATCGGCCCGGTTCGTGAAAATATTAAAACATATTGTTCCAGTTTTATATATATACTATCAAAACCCGCGGCTTTGCTCGCGTAATTGTTGATGCCAAGTGGTACATGTGCCTAGTTTTAATAGAGGAAATTATACTGCTACAGATAGTTAAAAAATTACTAATGCCACAATTTGGGTAAACTTTATTCTTATACTGCATGAGACTTAAATTAATTCCAGATAAATGGTAATTTAGAAACTTTTTTGAAAGTTTTCCGTTAATTTCATTTTTTATTTGAAATTTCGAATTTTTTAGAAATCATTGCTAGAAATGTTCCCGCACATCATAAAAGTAACCATACGATGCCAAATTCCAAGCTTCTGGTTATCCAAGCTTCTATAACAACTGTAACACAGAAATCTCAATTTTAGAACGTATTTTATTCATGTACACATTAAATTTTCTGATTTTTTAAAAACTGTTTTGTGGGTGCAATTTATACATCTCTAAAGTAACAGCCATGTGAAATTCTCGCCCATTACCAATCACAAAAATCGCAATTTTAGAACTTTTTTGCTTTTGTATGCTTTGAAATTTCGAATTTTATAAAAACTCATGTAGTTAAGCAATTATGTCTTAAAAATAACAGACATATCAAAAATTGTAAGTTTCTATCCCTAACAATTTTGAATAAATCCTAATTTAGTACGTTTTGCGCTCATTTGACTTCTTTAGATTTCGAATTTTTAATCAACAGTTTACCGTGCATCTGCATCTTAAAAGTAACCACTAATGCCAAATTTCAAGTTTCTAACTCAAATAAATGCAACTAAATCGTAATTTAGAATGATTTTAGAACGTTTTCTGCTCATTTCACCCTTTTAACTTTTGAATTTTTCAGAAAATGTTCTTAGCAAGCATTTTAAAAAAAAAACACCATGCCTAATTTCAAGATTCTATACCAACTGTATCGCATAAATTGCAATATTAGAACGCTTTTTGTTCCTGCACCCTTTTAAATTTTCGATTTTTTTAAAAAAAACTGTTCTGTGCGAACCATGTAAAAAACGTCTTAAAATAAGACACCATCTTACACCATGTCAAATTTCAAATTTCACATTCAAGTTTCACATTCTTTTTATATTTGTGAAAAATCTAGTCCTAATTTTTGTCAATTTAAAATGTTTGTTACATTTAGGTTCTTGTTTATCCATTTTTAAGAAAATATATGTATGTAAAAATATATGTAAAATACATATTTTTTCATTATATATGTAAAAGTGACAGGTCAAATTAGCTTTAAAATGATTAAGTTTGTGAAAGGTTCGGTTTAGAGATGGAAAAAAATTGTGAAAGGCCTATTTTTAAGACACGGAATTTTCTGAAGGTTTCTGTTTTAGAGCTGCTCCGTGTCAGTAAACCTCCCGATTTCCCTCGCTAATGTTAATCCTAATATGAGCGTAAGATGCATTCGTATTTTTAAAATATCTCCTCAGGACATTCATGTTTTTAACTTCTGTTTTTTGTATACTCTTCTTAAAGAATGTCTATTTTTTTCTTAGTTATCAAAATATTTCTAAAATATGTATTTAATTTATAATTTTATGTGTTAAAGTCTCAGCGAAACTGAATAAGATTTTAACACTTCACATAAAATTAAGAATATATTTTAGAAATAAAGTTGACAACTAAGATAAAAAGAGACATTCTTTAAGAAGACTACAAAGAAAACGGAAGTTAAAAATATTAATTTCCTGAGACGATACTTTAAAAATACGAATGCATCCTACACCCATAGGATTAACATTTAGCGAGGTAAATCGGGAAATTTACTGACACGGTGCAGCCTTAAAGTGAAAAGTTTTGTGAAGGGTCCTATTTTAAAATGAAAAATTTTGTGAAGGGTTCTGTTTTAAAATGAAAATTTTTGTGAAGAGTCCTTTAAAGGACTCAATTTCTTCCTAAACAGATCCCTGATAGATGCTATCAATTTTCAAGTAAACATTTTCATTCTGATGTTCAAAAAACTTGCTTAACAAACATGCTAAATTATCAGCATTAACATAATAAATTTACAGACAAACATGATAAATTTACAGCATTAACATTAACATTAAAATTATTAATAATTTGGTACTCATGCATGTATAAATTCAGATACGCAGCTGAATATGTTTATTTGAGAGTTGATAGCATCCGAAAAATCGATATTCCGGATAGAGAAAACTGATTAAAACTACTGGGAACCTTTTCCGAAAATTATGGTCACATACTTGCCAACTTCGCACTTAACTTCCGTAAAATATGGGTTAATTTAATCGAGGTTAAACACGTTTCAAACCAGAATTATGTTTAAGAAATGCATTTAAATAGGTTCCACAAAAAAATGAAACTAAACATGTATTATTATCTCAGATATATTTTCTGGTTGGAAACGTGTTTAACCTGGATCAAATTAACTCACATTTTACGGAAGTTTAGTTGAAAGTTGGCAAGTATGTGGTCAGTTAAAGAAACTGTTTCTTTAAATCTCAAAAATCTATTGGTTTCTGAGGTTTCTGGAGATAAAGAACACTTTGCGGAATCGTGGGTAACTCAGAGGAGAATATATAATATTTTTGCTCCTGGTTACATAATATTTTCATAGTTTTAGAAGCAATTTCTCTTTTTTAAACTGTAAGTTATGAACATCTGTCGACGAGTAAACGCTCTCTATAAAAGTTACAATTGCCCCCATTTCTAACATAGATAAAATATACCATGATGCTGCGAAACAAAAATATTTTAAACATACTTTGTTCCATTACGATTGGGTGTTATCCGCATTTAACCTCGTGCGAAACCAGTATTATGTTTATGGTTATGTTATAATCATTTTGCGCTTCATTATAATATTGTACTTTTCATTCGAATATTTCTATTCAAAGTGTTACAACTTTTCATATAAAATATTACAATGAACTATATTAAAGAAGAAAATAATTTTCAGCATTATTCAAGGAAAGCTAATTAAATTCGATTTAAATTTAAAAATGCATTCGTGTGAGGATGCTATATTATGTAATTCTTGCAGCTTGAAAAGTAGGTCGATAATTTTGAAATTGCACCTGTGCGTTTTACTAAATAACATATAATCTAATATTACATTAGATACATTTAATAAAACACATGGTAACAATTCTAAACGAAAATTTTAACAATTCTTCCTCAATCCAATTTAGCAGATTTAATTTGCTTGATTTTAATCCAAAGTAGTGCAACAAGAAATTTGATTGGAAAAATATTATTTCCCATGCTTTATATGAAATGAATTGTTTAAAACTACTTGTTAATAAAAACATTTTGCAATGAAAAAAGAAAAATACTCTCCACAAATTGTAATGTCGATGGTAAAACAAACTAGTTAACCTAATATATATATATATAATTAAATGTAAAAATGTTTAAATAAAGTGATGCGTCAGAGTGGTCATTGTAATTGTTTTCTACATTTTGGAAACACAAAGGTGTTTCTTTCATTAAAAAAATTTCTTTAAGAACTTTTTTAAAGTTTTCTTTAGAGTAATTTTCTTTCAAATTTAACTTAAATTTTAAAACTTTATAATTTTCTTTGCCAAATTTTTTAAACAATATTTTTTTAACTTAAAAATAATATTTATTTTCCATCTGCATTTTTTCTTCTTCTTCTTTTTTTTTTTTTTTTAATTGCAACATTTTTAAAATTGTATTTAAAAAAATAATTAAATTTTTCTTTTGTTTTAATTTTTCTTTATTTTACACAATTGTTTCTTCATGTGCCCTATAAAAGAATAAGATTATTTTTTACATTTATCCTCTAAAAGAACATTTTTCTCTAAAAATACACAATAAACACACAAAAATTTAAACCTAATCAGTTTATCAAAATCATAATGTAATTGTTTTACATCGGATAGAATTTTAAACAAAAGTCTAATAATAACACTAATATCACAGTTTAACAAAATATCGTTCGAGATTCTAGGTGTTTGCTGAATAAAGTTTATCACAAAAGTTTCAAAATTTATCATAAAGAAAATCGCTTAAGGGGTATTACTTCACTCATCGGAAAAGTAAAAAACGGCCTTTGTAGAGATCGACCTCAGGTAACCAATGCAAAAAAATATATATATGTTGAAATGCAAACGTGATATTTAAAAAAAATTCTTCCAAAGGATTAACATTAGCGAGCGGGTGTTTTCAGGTGAATGAAGTGCAAAACTTATTCTAAATTACTTGTAGTAATGTATGCGAGTACAAGGTCTCTCTCATATTCTATTATACAGCCAGCAGATACAAATTCGATTTTAAAAACTTGACAATGTTCATTTTCAATACATGAAATTAATTTCTTTGAAGTGTGAGACGGTCTTCTTTGGCACTTTTCACTAAGGCGGCATTGTTAGGTATTATGTATGTCATTATGTATTTTTCGTAGTCGTAGATAAATTACAGCAGCTCTTCATAGACACACAAGTGTCTATGCACAAATTGTTAATGTCTCCAGCCAAAAATGATTTAAAGTAATGCTTTGCCTTGTTTGTTAGATGCTCAAGTAACATTACTGCTATTCTGCTATTGCTCCATCACGTCGTCATTTTAAACGAAAAAGCTCATTTTGTGCAGTAAAATAACGAAATATTTGGTGTTTTAAAAACTAACTATGACTATCCTCACAAATGAAAGATTTGGGGGTGGGGGGGTCTTAACTGTTGGATTGCATCGCGAACGTATTTTAGGGAATGAACACCTAATTGTCCCCTAAAAATTTGATCATTTAAATCAGCGGTTCCCAACCTGGGGTAGGGGAGATGGGGGAGGAATGGGATAAGGCATGGATGGGACGTTCTCAATATTTCAGGCAATAAACTTTTTTTTTAGTTGCTTCCTATCCTTATAGATTTCACTACCATAGTGTGCTTCAGAACCAAAAGCAAGACCACATGGCTGTTTTCAGTTTCCTTCAAATTATCATTTTCTGAAAACTCTGCTTAAAAGTAAATTTTTTTTACATTTGAAGTTACTTAAATATCTTATGCAATATAAACAATTAAGATATGTTGTAGTTTTCTATTCCACGGCTCAATATTGGTAATTAAAATGAATGCATATTAACCATTGTGACAAAATAATTCTTGAGACAAAATGGCTCACAATTGAATATATGCATCATGGGGATGATTGGGACATTTCAAAAGGGGATGAATGGGATTGTCTCATTCATCCCTAGAGGATGCTGAAAAATATATTTATTAGCTAAATAATATTACATAGTTTGATAAATTAATAATTTATGGTAATTATTCTTTTAACATTTCATCCACATTGTAGTTATCGACTTCAGCCATTGAATGCTTCCGTTTATGGGCCGTTTAAGGTAAATCTTAGATGAGCCCAATATGATTGGCTAACAAATAATTCTGGAGATCATATTACAATTTACAATCTCAGCTTTTGCCCAGGAGGCATTTTTTTCCAGATTTTAGTCCTTAGCATTGAATAAAGGGAGGTAAATATTTGTCTCCCATTCATGCCTGCTGTGGGGATGATTGGGACATAGAAGAATTGTTTTTTAATTTCATAATCTATTTCTGTATAATAATAATCTTGAATAAATA
Organism: Maratus michaelseni; assembly: GCA_963931845.1. NCBI lineage: Eukaryota > Metazoa > Arthropoda > Arachnida > Araneae > Salticidae > Maratus > Maratus michaelseni. The sequence continues at coordinate 156,729,493 of OZ007594.1, read as the reverse complement.
TTGTGCATAAGATGTAGTCAAACACTTAATGTATGAAATGTGATATATAATATTGATAATAACTTAAATAGAATATTAAAAAAAAACATTTCTATGAAAATGTGCCATTCATCCCCCATCTCCCCTACGTGGTAGAATAGTTGGGGGTACGTAAAGATTATATTGGTAATGGCGTATAATGCAAAATAATAATAATAATAATAATAATAATAAATAAATAAAACTTTAAACTTTTCACTTACAAAGAGACACTTGTGTAAAAGTAAAATAGGCTATTCACATAAAATGAAGGAAAATACCTAAACTTAGTAAGAGGTTGATCATTTGTTGTTTCTCCTTTTTAGGGTTTCAATCATCTTACGAAACCCTATTACTCCCGCTCCGTTGTCTGTCCGTCACAGAGCCATTCTCGAAAACTATATAACTTATAGAGTTGAAACTTTGTGTATAAAGATGAATACCAGCTGTGAAGAGCTCAAAATATTAAAATTTGGAAAATTCGTATTATTTTAATAAATAGAGATAAAAAACCAAAATTCTAACAGCCTTTTCCTATTAAATTATAGCAGGTGCCAAAAATTTAAAATCCACAATGAAATTCTTTCTACAATAATTAATTTTCTATCAGACGATTTCCACGTGAAAAATGAAAATGAAATAAAAAGTTTCACCAATTGAAAAAAAAGATAAATATGAAATAAAATTGATTGACGTCATAGTGGTAATAAAACAGAAAATATCTAAGATTTCTCAATAATACAAGGAGTATGAGTACGTGTATGTACACAAAGCAGATTAATATCACGTCATTAGAGAATTAAAAAGAAAATCTGACATCCTATTGGAAGTTTAACGAATTTTTCAAATGTTTGAGAATAATACAAAGCTAGTATCGATATGAGTAATAGAGAATAATAAATATATGAGTTTGAGAAACATATTGAATCGTGATAAAAATCCGATTATGGAAATATTCGCATATTTTAACATTTTGAAGGTGTACAATTTGTTTAATTTTGAAATTATTTTTTAAATATTGCATTTAGTCCGTATGACAGAATATAATAGCGGGTTTCGCCCGCTATCCGGCTGGTTTAGATATTCGAAAAAACGAAAAAATAGACCGGTAAATTTTTACTTCATAAAAAACATGACTTTTTTTTTTTTTTTTTTTTTTTTTTTTTTTTTTTTTTTTTTTTTTGCTAAATGAATTTTGTTTGAATTTATTAAAGAAAGGATAAAGTGTTTTGAAAGGAATATTAAACGAAACCCTTTGAGCGATCTTCGATCACACTTACCCACATTGTTTAAAATTATTTTATTATTAATAATTCTAGAAATATCTAGATAAAACATGAATCGTATCGAGACTTCTCATTTTTACGATTTCATTAGCCATTTGAAAACATGTCATCATTTTAGTGTTCAACTGGTCAGCTTTCGCATAAATGTCTTAACGTGCATTAATGAATGTAGTTTCACCTCTTCTTTGTGAGGGTTTAATTTGAAATATTTACCTAATATTTAGTGTTCTGAGTGATTTTATGTTGATATTGTATTGTGGTTCAAAATGGATAAGTGGTTAAAAATTGGAATTCTGAAGAGAACTGCATTTAACATTGTTAACTAGCATAAGAACCTTACTAAAGAACGGAAACAAAAATATTTTGGACAAGCTTATGTGAGAAGGGGTACGCATAAATTAAAAATCTAAGCAAGGGGTACGTGAGAGAAAAAAGGTTGGGAACCGCTGAAAATAATAAAGTTCCCTAGTACGAAGGTTAACAAAAACATTTATCCATGTTCCACCTAATGAATCTTTCGGATTACCAAGGTTTATTGTTACATAATGCCATGCTAACGCAAACAGTTGGTCCTACATTAAGGCTATTTAGTAGAATTTGAGATCTGACTGCCCACGAGTCTTAAGTCGACTTGTTTTTTTTATTCCAATGGGACGTAGACTTATCTAGATTCCACTGTATTATTATTATTATTATTATTATGTCTATTGATATTGTTGTTGCTGTTGTAATATTCAGTTTGTGTCTTTGACACTCAACTAAAATCTCGTGTCTTTGCAGCCTTAGTTATCTGATATATGACTCACCATGAGTAATTTTATAAGCACCCTTGGGCTATTATTAATGAGTTGGCCATTGCTACATGTTTAGATATAAAACTTAAGATGCATCACCTTCAAGCGCAAGAAAATGATCAAATTTTGATAAAACACTTTACTATATCGAAAAAAATATATATAATAGCAATAAAAATAAGTATTACCCTCATTGAATTACTAATCAAAATAACGTTTCTCTGCTTGTTTTGAACAATGTGGTAGGAGATGATGAATGTTGGCCATTTTTGATTAACTGTGAGAAAAACAAGTTTCTTCGAAAGGTTAAAGAACTTAAGGATCAATAAATGGCCTCGCTACATCCCTGGGAGCTAATTCAAGTTATTCTTTAATAGTAGATCAAAGATTAAAAAAAATTGCTCTCTCAATAGAAATTACCCTTTTCCAACTCCATCTCGATCACAAAAAACAATTTTTCACAAGCTTTTCCAATAAGTAGCAAATGGTAAAACAATTGTTGTTAAAACTTTCCAACATAATTGAAAACTGTTTATGAATTTAGTTTATCTGGCCATCTGGCTGGCCGAGCTCTACCTCACGTAAATATAGTCGGATTGCCATGTAATTGAGATTTACTATGGCATGTTCGGTACTGAAAATGAAGTGTGTAGCATTTCTAGTTCGTTTACAGGGACACTCAAAAGAATTCCGTTTCATTAGGGTTTATGGGGAAAATCGTTTGCAATGTATTTTAATGATGGTACACTATTTCAAACCTATTGAAAATTATATATATTAATACAAAATGCTTACTGTAGAATATGGTCTATATAGCATTTAACGTTTATTTACAGGGATACACAAAAGAGTTTGGTTACAGCACCACCTATGTGCAATAATTGCTGGAAGTGCATTTTCAGCTGTGGTATGCGTTTTTAAATTTAACTAATTTTTTGCATGTTACTTGGTGTGTGTAAATTCTATAGAACAAAATGGTTCTATTGGTTTCTCTAATGGTTTCTAAAACAATTCTATAGTGCAAAAGAATTTGAGTACATTTCCGTTTATTGACGGAAATTGCTGCAAGGGAATTTCCAACAGTGTTGTGCGTTTCGGAACTCAATAGAATTTTAGCATATTATGAGGCGTTGAGAACTAGAGTGGACTATCCCACATTTTTGTGAAAAACGAGTTTGAAGTGTCAAAGCATTGTATGTCATGCTATGGAGGAAATATTTTAAAATATCTCGTTCGCATTTCCATTTTTTTTTTTCTTTTTGCAGTGGATAGTTGAGGTCGATCTCTATGCAGGCCCTTTTTGACTTTTTCAATTTTGGTTGCAGTTTTTTTTTTTTTTTTTTTTTTATTGAGGATACTTTAATTTTCGAAACCGGTTCCGAAAGTGAAAGTATCTTAATAATAATAATAATAATAATAAACTTGTGTAGCCAAATTTGAAAAAGTACAAAAGGGCCTGCATAGAGATTGACCTGAGCTATTCAATGAAAAAAAAAATCATTTAAAAATATTGATCTGTTAACGAGATATCTTAAAACATTTCCCCCAATTAACATTAGTGAGCGGGTGTTTTCGCGTGAGTGAAGTAGCCTCTTAAGAGATGGTCCAACGTGACTTGAATATCAAGTTGCCAGTGTAAGAGTGGATAAAGTGGCTTGGTTACTCCATGGAATGCTGTAAAAAATCCTTTAAAAAGATTGGGTTTTGTTTAAAAACTTGGGTTTTTGGGGATAAAATAGGGAAAATAAAATGTCTTCTTTTCTACTAAGTAACAATGTGTAACACATGTGTATATATGTTTATATATTTTATTATGCTTAAAGATACACTGTTTGGCAAACACAAAAAGTATTATTTAATTAATAAGATTAATAATTCTGCTTGAAATTGGGGGTTTTCAAATATTTGCATGTACCATTAGAAAGCAACTGTATTTGAATTTTAAGTATGGAAACAGAAAAGCAAGACAGCTTGGAGATATACTAATACACTTGATGAAAAATTAATATTAATAATATTTTATTATTATTAATCCTTTTAATCTCCAAATAAAAGTCATTAACAAAATTATATGTAATGTAATAACTACACAAAAGTATGTTTATTGTTGGTTATCTTTTCTTTATTAGGGAGGGTTTTCTTTTATCAATCTTGCTTTCTTGTAATAATAAAATTATACTTTTAATTTCACTTTGACGAGTTTATTCTGTTAACTATTTTTTACACTATACCTTTTTATTTAGATATAAAAAAGAATTATATAGACAGACAGAAGTTAAATAGGTACACTCAAAACATTACTACAATTAAAATTTTAGTATTGGTTTGGATTTTAAACTTCTAAACCAAAACTTTCCATAACAACACAAGTAAGATATAATGCAACTACAACTTTAATTTCTTCAAATCTAAACCAAAACTGTTCTTATTTAAAAAGTTTTGGTTTGAATTCTAAGCCTCTAAACCAAAGCTTCCCACAACACTGAGATAATTGGATTAAAAATATAAAAGAAAAGAAAAGAAAAGAAAGGAGTTAACTAAGTAAAGTATTTCGCTGAGATTTTTTATCTGATGGCTGAAAACAAGGAAGATCAAGTTTAGCAGTTTCTGATATTGAGTTTTTCGTTTAATTTGTATTCTGTTTAGATTCAATTAGGCAATTTTCAAGAAGTAATTATCACAGAACAAGTCTATTCTCTGGATGTTTTTTATTTGGAAAGATAAGTATTTTTCTCCTATAATTCCTTTAAAATAAAATGATATATATATATGTGTGTGTGTATATATAAAAAAAAGGTACAGATTGGTATTTCTAACAAAATGTGTATTATGTATTACTTTTTCTTCCCTTCAAAGAAGGGAAAAGAGTATTAAAAAGGATAAGAAAATTTAAATAAATGTATTTTATTAACTTGTTTTTTAAATAAAAATGCAATTCTTCATTATACATTAAATTATATTTTTTTATTGAAATGACACAATATGAATATATTGGCTTTATGCTAAACATACAGTTTGCAAAAAAGTATTTCCCTTACTTTAATCAATATGAATGATGGTTTCAGAAAATACTTTTCTTATGAACACGAAGCCACTTTTTTTTTTTTTTTTTTTTTTGGGGGGGGGGGGGGATTATAACTAATTATTAAAATTAATAAGCATATTATTAAATAAAAGTTATGTATTTTGAAAAAAAGTCTCTTTTAACAATAGATCATCCATATATTTAAAGCTGTTTGGTAATTCTGTCAAATCTATTCCATCGAAATTCGATCGAATACGCATGCGTCAAAAAATCACCGGCCAATGAGGTGAGGGTCTATGACTGTCTCTACAAACGTGTTTGGGATCGTATCATCTGTTGTTTTTTTCTGTTGTCACGTTGCGTTAAACCTAGGAAGATATTTATCTAGAACTCACTGTGGAGTGTTTAGAAGGTATTTATTTTATTTATTTATTGTAATTTGTATGAATACTTAGATGTCCATTTCGGATTTACTGTTTAAAAATGAATTTAGGCTCATAAGTTGGCGAAATCCCGATGGAAATTTTCTTTTTAGATCTCTATCATTTTGTTTATATAGTACAGAAAATAATTATTCAAACGTGTAGAACACGTAATACAAAATTGGACCACTTATGGTCTGTTTATTATCGGGAATGAATCTTATGGTGTTCCGATTGATAATGAATTCGATTATGTAAATATAATGTCAAAAGACAGTACGCACGGTAGTAATATTTTTATTATTATGTGTTCGAAAAAAGCAGAATCTGAGCATCTGAATATAAGTTATAAAATAAACAGAAATATATTATCTCTACTCGATTTAAAAGTTTTCTCATTACATAAGTGGGCTATTTTATTTGTAAAGAGTATGTATGCATTATATTGTTTGTATGTATACAAATCTTTATAATGTTTTGATTTGCAAACTCTTAATATTTGAATAATGTTTACATTATATTTGTTTGTATGTATACAAACAATATATGTATACAAAGAAGTATATATACAAACAATGTATAATGTATCATGTAACAATATTAATATTTACATTGTATTGTTTGTATGTATACAAATCTTGAATGTTTTAAATGGGCAAATTTGTAATGTTTTTTCTGTTATTTTTTTTAAATGTCAAAAAAAGATAAATTTTCAAACTTGGTATAAATAACTTAGGTACTTTTCTCTATTATCCCATTGACCACTTTTCATAACAAAACAGAAATATATTATCTCTATTTGATTTAAAAGTTTTGTCATTATATAAGTGGGCTATTTTATTTGTAAAGAGTATGTATGCATTATATTGTTTGTATGTATACAAATCTTTAGAATGTTTTGATTTGCAAACTCTTAATATTTGAATAATGTTTACATTATATTTGTTTGTATGTATACAAACAATATATGTATACAAAGAAGTATATATGCAAACAATGTATATAATGTATCATGTAACAATATTAATATTTACATTGTATTGTTTGTATATATACAAATCTTGAATGTTTTAAATGGGCAAATTTGTAATGGTTTTTTATGTTATTTTTTTTAAATGTCAAAAAAAGATAAATTTTCAAACTTGGTATAAAAAACTTGAATACTTCTCTATTATCCCATCAACCACTTTTCATAACAAAATACTATCGCCAAACTGTATGATTAAATGCCAAAATTGCAGTCCCATTTACTTGATGTCGAAAACATTATACGTGTTTTTTATGTCATCAAGTGGTTTTTAATTCAACATTTGCGTGTATTTTTCATTATGTTTATTTGATTTATTAGTTATTTCATTAATTAAAATAACAATTGTATCCTTAAATTCTTATATTTTATTTATTTATTTTGATATTCCAATGACAACGTTCTCCCATTTATTTGGCGATAGTTTTTTTTTTATGAAAAGTGGTCGATGAGATAATAGAGAAGTACCAAAACTTAATTACGTATATGAGTATATTCTTTGACAGTATTAATCATTACTCGATATTTTAAAACTGCATCATATTTGTAGAATTATATTAATTTAAACAATGCTTCTATTGAAGTGTGAAGAACCATATACCTCTATGAAGAACCATATATTTACATAATTGTCTTCATTAGCAATCGGAACACCATAAGATTCATCCCCGATAATAAACGGACTATAAGTGGTCCAATTTTGTATTACGTGTTCTACGATATTTTTACATACATTTAAATAATCATTTTCTGTACTATATAAACAAAATGATAGAGATCTAAAAAGACAATTTCCATCGGGATTGATTTCGCGAACGTTAAAAGAGCCTAAATTCATTTTTAAACAGTAAATCCGAAATGGACACCTAAGTATTCATACAAATTATAATAAATGAAATAAATAAATACCTTCTAAACACTCCACAGTGAGTTCTATATAAATACCTTCCTAGGTTTAACGCAAAGTGCAAGAAAAAAACAACAGGAGATGATCCCAAACACGTTTCTAGAGACCGTAATAGACCTTCACCTCATTGGCCGGTCCTACCGGAAGATTTTTTTTATGCATGCGTATTGGGTCGAATATTGTTGAAACATTTGACAAAATAAGCAAACTGTTTCCACCTAGGTATTTATACACAATACAACAAATAAAATAAATGCCTTCAAAACCCTTTTGATCATCACATCAGCGTGCAAGACAATTTTTTTACCGAAAACCGTTTGATGAATTTCATTATTTTTCCGTTATCGATTGACAAATTTTACGATTTTACCGCTAACGATTGCTGAATTTCACAATTTATCGACTATTGATTAACGAATTTCATGATTTTTTCCATGAACATTTGTCGAATTGCACAAAAAAAATTAAGAATATCGTCAAATTGTCTTGGGTAAAAAAATTTTGAATATTGTCAAATGCCATCGAGAAAAAAGTCTCTTTGTCAAATGATTTTGAAGAAAAAATCGGGAAATTCACAAAATGGTTTCGGAAAAAACTTCACCAAATGGTTTCAAAATTCTTTGAGTGACAGCGGGAAAAAAAATTTCATTTTACATTCAATCATCGCAATTGGCGAGTGTGACTAAGTTTAGCCAGTGGTGGCAATAACATCAATCACCAATTTCCAGTATTACTCGCCGATTGGTGAATGTTAATTTATCTTATATCACAAACTGTATTTACATATACTACTAGATATAATGATTATGAACCATGATTTTTCTGTTATTGGGCGAGATTCATGTTTTTTCAGCAATTCTTTGACGAAATTAGTGTTTTTTCAGCGATCCTTTGAAGAATTTCGCATTTTTCTCACGATCCTTAACGAAATTCGCATTTTCCAGCAATTCTTTGATAAAATACATTTTATTCCGCAATTTTTAGACGAAATTTAGTAAAAAAGCGTGATCTTTTGGTGAAATTTCCATTTTTGCGATTCTTTGACAAAATTTGCTTATCTTTCGCGATCCTTTTGCATAATTACGTTTTTTCTGTGGTCTTTTAACAAAAGTCATGTTTTCCCATTATCCTTTGATAAAGTAGTGTTTTTTCCTCAATCATTTGACAAAATCTGTTATTTTCCCCCCGCGAAGATTGGTTAGATGTTTTTAGTCTGCAGGTGCCCTAAAAAGTCTGTGACGCCCGTTGCTGCATCGCACACATTCTTCCATGGGGCATCGAACGAAGTAAATTCAACCTAAAGAATCATTGTTTCATTCCTGACATTTCTCGAAAGAAACAACGTTCAAGTCATTGACTGAATTGTAAAGGGCGAAATGTGTCAATTAGCAGAAAGTGCGCAATTTGTTCGTTCATGGAAAAAATCGTGAAATTCGTTAACCGATATTCGATAAAATTCGAAATTCGTCAATCGATAGCGGAAGAAGTGCAAAATTCATTAATCTACACAGTGGAAAAATCGCAAAATTCATCAACTGGTTTCGGGAGAAAAATTTTTCGAATATCGTCGAATTTCTTCGAGAAAAAAATTCACAATCTGCCAATTTCGGGGATGAAATTTACCAAATGGTTTCAAAATTTGTCGCGCGACAGCAGAGAAAAAAAATCTTTTTCCATTCAATCATCGCAATTGGTGAGTGTGACTATTATGTTTGACCAGTGGTGGCAATAAAGTCCATTGCCAAATTTTCAGTATTACTCGCTGTTTGGCAAGTGCTAATTTTGTCCTATACTTCAAAACCCTTTTGATCATCACATCAGTGTGCAGGACAATTTTTTTTACGGGAGACCATTTGATGAATTTCGTGATTTTTCCGTTATCGATTGACCAATTTTACTGCTATCGATTGTTGAATTTTATAATTTATCAACTATTGATTAGCGAATTTCCTGATTTTTTCCATGAACGTTTGACGAATTACGCAAAAAAAAATAAGAATATCGTTAAATTGTCTTGGGTAAAAAAAAATTTAATATTGTCAAATGCCTTCGAGAAAAAGGTTGCAAGTTGAAACGGCTGTGACTTCTTATTCATGTTATGCATCTCCGGGGTCCATCCCGCGCCCCCCCCCCCAAAAGGACACCCCTCATGTCATACATTGTTGGAAAGGTCTGTGACTGCTTAATCATATTATGCATCTCCGGTGTCCATCTCCTCACTTTGCCCCCCCCCCCAAATGGTACTTTCTAAATTTTGCACATTACCCTCATGTTATATATCATTGGAAAGGTCTGTGACCACTTAATCATTTTATGCATCTCCAATGTCCATCTCCCCACTTTGCCCCCCCACCCCCCTAAGGGATACTTTTCTAAATTTTGTTGACACCCCCTCATGTCATATATCATTGGAAAGGTCTGTGACCACTTAATCATATTATGCATCTCCGATGCCCATCTCCCCACTTTCCCCCCCCCCCAAGGGATACTTTTCTAAATTTTGTTGACACCCCTCATGTCATATATTGTTGGAAAGGTCTGTAACTGCTTAATCATATTATGCATCTCCGATGTCCATCTCCCCACTTTGCCCCCCCCCCCCAAAGGGTACTTTCTAAATTTTGCCCATTACCCTCATGTTATATATCATTGGAAAGGTCTGTGACCACTTAATCATATTATGCATCTCCGATGTCCATCTCCCCACTTTGCCCCCCTCCCTCCCCCAAAGGGTACTTTCTAAATTTTGCACACAACCCTCATGTTATATATCATTGGAAAGGTCTGTGACCACTTAATCATATTATGCATCTCCAATGTCCATCTCCCCACTTTGCCCCCCCCACCCCCCTAAGGGATACTTTTCTAAATTTTGTTGACACCCCTCATGTCATATATCATTGAAAGGTCTGTGACCAATTAATCATATTATGCATCTCCGATGCCCATCTCCCCACTTCCCCCCCCTGAAGGGGTACTTTCTAAATTTTGCACATTACCCTCATGTTATATATCATTGGAAAGGTCTGTGACCACTTAATCATATTATGCATCTCCGATGTCCATCTCCCCACTTTGCCCCCCTTCCCCCCCCAAAGGGTACTTCTAAATTTTGCACACAACCCTCATGTTATATATCATTGGAAAGGTCTGTGACCACTTAATCATATTATACATCTCCAATGTCCATCTCCCCACTTTGCCCCCCCGAAAGGGTACTTTCTAAATTTTGCTCATTACCCTCATGTTATATATCATTGGAAAGGTCTGTGACCACTTAATCATATTATACATCTCCAATGTCCATCTCCCCACTTTGCCCCCCCCACCCCCCTAAGGGATACTTTTCTAAATTTTGTTGACACCCCTCATGTCATATATCATTGGAAAGGTCTGTGACCACTTAATCATATTATGCATCTCCGATGCCCATCTCCCCACTTCCCCCCCCCGAAAGGGTACTTTCTAAATTTTGCTCATTACCCTCATGTTATATATCATTGGAAAGGTCTGTGACCACTTAATCATTTTATGCATCTCCAATGTCCATCTCCCCACTTTGCCCCCTCCCCAAGAGATACTTTTCTAAATTTTGTTGACACCCCTCATGTCATATATTGTTGGAAAGGTCTGTAACTGCTTAATCATATTATGCATCTCCGATGTACATCTCCCCACTTTGCCCCCCCCAAAAGGGTACTTTCTAAATTTTGCACATAACCCTCATGTTATATATCATTGGAAAGGTCTGTAACTGCTTTATCATATTATGCATCTCCGATGTCCATCTCCCCACTTTGCCCCCACCAAAGGGTACTTTCTAAATTTTGCACATTACCCTCATGTTATATATCATTAGAAAGGTCTTTGACCACTTAATCATATTATGCATCTCCGATGTCCATCTCCCCACTTTGCCCCCCCCCCCGTACTTTCTAAATTTTGCACACAACCCTCATGTTATATATCATTGGAAAGGTCTGTGACCACTTAATCATATTATGCATCTCCGATGTCCATCTCCCCACTTTGCCCCCCTTCCCCCCCCAAAGGGTACTTCTAAATTTTGCACACAACCCTCATGTTATATATCATTGGAAAGGTCTGTGACCACTTAATCATATTATACATCTCCAATGTCCATCTCCCCACTTTGCCCCCCCACCCCCCTAAGGGATACTTTTCTAAATTTTGTTGACACCCCTCATGTCATATATCATTGGAAAGGTCTGTGACCACTTAATCATATTATGCATCTCCGATGCCCATCTCCCCACTTCCCCCCCCCGAAAGGGTACTTTCTAAATTTTGCTCATTACCCTCATGTTATATATCATTGGAAAGGTCTGTGACCACTTAATCATTTTATGCATCTCCAATGTCCATCTCCCCACTTTGCCCCCTCCCCAAGAGATACTTTTCTAAATTTTGTTGACACCCCTCATGTCATATATTGTTGGAAAGGTCTGTAACTGCTTAATCATATTATGCATCTCCGATGTACATCTCCCCACTTTGCCCCCCCCAAAAGGGTACTTTCTAAATTTTGCACATAACCCTCATGTTATATATCATTGGAAAGGTCTGTAACTGCTTTATCATATTATGCATCTCCGATGTCCATCTCCCCACTTTGCCCCCACCAAAGGGTACTTTCTAAATTTTGCACATTACCCTCATGTTATATATCATTAGAAAGGTCTTTGACCACTTAATCATATTATGCATCTCCGATGTCCATCTCCCCACTTTGCCCCCCCCCCGTACTTTCTAAATTTTGCACACAACCCTCATGTTATATATCATTGGAAAGGTCTGTGACCACTTAATCATATTATGCATCTCCGATGTCCATCTCCCCACTTTGCCCCCACCAAAGGGTACTTTCTAAATTTTGCACATTACCCTCATGTTATATATCATTAGAAAGGTCTTTGACCACTTAATCATATTATGCATCTCCGGTGTCCATCTCCTCACTTTGCCCCCCCCCCAAGGGGTACTTTCTAAATTTTGCACACAACCTCATGTTATATATCATTGGAAAGGTCTGTCACCACTTAATCATATTATGCATCTCCCATGTCCATCCCCCCACTTTGACCCCCCAAGGGTGTACTTTTCTAAATTTTGCATACACCCCTCATGTGATTTATCGATGGAAAAGTCTGTGACCACTTAATCATATTATGCTCCCCACTATGAAATTTGTCAAGTTAAAGCAACTATAAATTTTACTTTTATGGTATTATCAAGTTGTTTGCCGTCAAATTTTGACGGGTTCCATCTAGTTATTATTTATTACAGATCAATTCAATTCCAAGTTTAAAAAAATGACTAGTAAAGAAAGATACAAGGCACAAGAGGGAGTGAATTTGAAGAAAGTTACAAACAAAAAAACTGTGAAACAAAAGTGTATCCATTGTGGGATAAAAGTTAGTTCAAAAATTGAAAAATTGACAAAGCACTTGAAAAAATGCAATAACTTTCTCCTGCAAGATGAAAACTCATCCGACGAAGAAGTGTCAGTTCAAAAAATAAGTACCGTATATACTCGTGTATAAGTCGACACCCCCCCCCCCCCCCATTCTTATGCAAAATTTTGGAAAAAATTGAATTTTCGTGTATAAGTCAAACCACATTTCTGGTAGTATGTTGAAAAATGATTTGTAATCGAGGATAAAAAAAAAAATAATAAATTTTCATTAAATTAGTAAACTTTTTTTTTTTTTACGTTTCTAATCAGATTTCCTTTTTTTTTTAATTCAACATTTTAAAATTGTATAATTATGTAAAACTGAAGAAGGTTAAACTATTTTGAAAGCTATTCACATCAATTTAATGATTACTTACTTTTTTTTTTTTTTTTTTTTTTTTTTTTTGAAAAATCTATTCAAGCTTTATTTACAAGGGTAAACAACTTCTTAAACTGCTAAAATATAGTACTTCTTTGTATTGTAGGACTTTTAGGAGAGAAATCTAGAAGCATTCGCAAGTTGAACTCTTTTTTAAAAAGGGGATTAAAATGTTGAAAGGAATCCCCCAGTATTGAAGGGAATTCTATCCCAAGAGAAAATGGGTGCAGAATAATTACAGAGACATTATTGTTGAGCTTTTTTTTTATTAATCACCATTGTCCGCTTTTATCCGTCTCTCCAACCTAGACCCATATGTGATTAATGAAAAGACTTGCATATTCACCAATTATCTGCGAAAAAAATAGGACTCCGGTATTTCACTCCGCTATTTATTTTTTTTTTACTAACTCTTGTATAGGTCGACCCCCTATCTTCAACTCCCGAATTTTGTCTAAAATTCTTCGACTTATACACGAGTATATATGGTAAGTTTTATTCTGAAAAAAATAATAATTTAAAATATCATAATAATAATAATGTCGGAGGAGTTACGGGAACTGAAGGAACAGGTTCTACTGCTGTAGAAAAAAAAAAAAGGAATACAGTGCCTCAGTTTCGTTAGACAATATGAATTTAGCTATATAGCCAAAGAGGTTTTGTACGTACTTCTAAAATAGGTAACTTCATTTTCAAGACAACTTCTGCTGCAGCAAAGAAAAAATTAGACTTGCAATTTGCAAAGTTGTTTTATGCTTGCAACGTTCACTTTTCTGTAGTTGAAAATGATCATATGAAAAAACTGGTGCAATTATTGAGGGGAAATTCATATACTCCCCCAAGAAGGCATGATATAAGTACACATCTACTTGATGAAGTATATGAAGAATGTGAAGTTTTACTAATCTCTGAACTTAAGGGTCAGAATGTAACCATGATACAAGATTGTTGGTCAAATGTCCATATACAATGCAATTTGAGCCACATGTTTGCGGAATGGGAGTAAAGCTTTCTTCATACGAACAAATGATCCAGGATCAGTGAAAAAAAAAACTGCTGGTACTGGACAAATTTGGCAGAAAGAGAAATTGATCATTGTGAAGAAAAGTATGAATGTAAAGTAAGTACATATAATATATGTAATGTATTCTCTTCCTCCATCCCTAATTTACCTATTCCAGAGAGCTATTTTAACGAAATATATAATATATGCTGTGTGTGTCTATGTACACTGCTGTCCAAAAATTAAGGGGCAGTGACCGGATGCTTTCGCTTTTTACACGGTTTGTCCAAGGATGATAAGGGATTTCTCCCCAATTTGTCAATTAGCCAATGTATTTTCTATATCTTTCTGACTTTTTACGATATTTGCCTAGTCTTTTTATATGAGTTGCTCTATGAAATTGACTACCAAATCATGAAAAAAAAAATCTTTTGTATAGTTCGCGCATGCGCAGTTAAAAATTATTTCATACAAATGCCCATATCTCATCAAATATTCAATATTTAATTTTTTTAATTGCAGTATACTGTTTCTACTGCTCTTGAAGTCAAACATGTGCTTTACATCCTCGAAGTTCAAGAACAATTCGTCAAGAATTTCAGTAGATATTTGACAAACCGTGTAAAAAGTGAAAGCGTCCTGTCACTGCTCCTTAATTTTTGGACAACAGTGTATTATATAAATATATATATATATATATATAATTATAATATCTTTGAATTTCAAAAAACATTAATCAAGTTCTCGCAACATTCTAACCAAATCTCCAATGAGCAATTAGATAATTAGTAATAGAGTATAGACAGAATACCACAAAGTTATTAAGTCAATACAAAATTAATTTTGGCAAAATACAAAAAAAAACCTGAATAAGATGTTATAAAAATGCATTTGAAAATTCAAAAGATGAGCGAATGATACCAAGATACAATAGTAATATTGTATAAAAATTATTATATATATATATATATATATATATAAATGTGTGTGTGTGTTAATCTTATTAATATTTAAAAAATATATCTATATATTTATTGAAATCATAATTTATGTATGTTTTTTTTTATTATTTTAATGTTTAAAAAATAAAAATCTAAAAAAGTTTTTCTTTAACATTTCAAGGACCTAATTTTTTTAAAGATAAATATTAGTTTCAAAATAAGTTAAAAGCAAACATATGTTCAGTTTATTAAATTTAACTCATTATTTATATCAACCATGTCTAAATATTTATTTTTAATATTTTTAAATATGAGTATTAAATAATTCTTACATTTCCAGGTTATAATGTTTTGCTTTGATAATGAAAATAAAATAGTCGTAACATGAAAAAACTTGGAAAAGAGTTTTGAGGAACGAAGGAGTGAAAATCTTCGGGAAAAAAAACTTAAATGTCTATGTTTGGCGCTGCCCATTATTTAAATCTACTAGAAAATGATGTTTCACCAAGAGTAATATCAAAACAAATAGTTGAAATTCAGCGGTACTTTAGGAATCATCATCAGCCCTCGGGGTGGCCAAAAAAAAAAAGTGTAAAGCCACAATTGCCAAATTCTACACAATGGAACATTCAAAATGATTGCATTTATAGCTTTTTAAAGAATTATACGATAATACATGAAATATGTATTGAAAATAAAAATGACATCGGAAAAAATATCATCAAGATAATGAATAATGCAACACTTTACATGGAAACTGTAAATCTTCAACAGCAACTATACGCTTAGTATCTACTGCACTGAATAACTTTCAAAAGGATAATTGCTGTCTAGGAGAAGTCCTACATATTTGGTCAACTTTACTGAACGATGAAGTACTTGCTCGATACAAAGATTCCATCCAGAAACGAAATAATCAACTGCTCATATGATAGTTTATCTAGCTCACCCCCAAATATAAATTGTCAAGCACCTAAGAAGAATTAGCTTTAGAATGGCTAAAGATCATTAACAGTGTTTATATAATACCATTAACGTCGTTAATAATATCAGATAATGAATATTATCCGAAATCATTGTTACGTATCCCACAGTGTCACAGATATATTGACTCCACCTAAATGGTGGTAAATAATGACAAAAAATGCTGAAAAATCAGTCTTCTGAAGCAAGATTTTTGTCACTATATAGCATTGTTAAAATCATTGCCTGGCAGTTCTGCATCAGCTGAGAGTTTTTTTTTCAACTTTTGGCCCTGTTCAAAATAAACTTCGTAATAGGTTAGGAAATCAAAAAGCAGAAAAACTAGTTAAGTGCCACCAATTATTGAAAAGTGAAAGTGAAGACGATTGGTAAATATCATAAAAATTTCAGAAAAGTTTGAATTTTTGTGTAGTGTAAAAATTTCTTGTGTATTATAAAAAGTAAAAAAATATCATTAAAATTTTTTAATACTCTCCTTTATTATGGTGATAATATGATGCTTCTTTTTGTCCATCTGCTTTATTTATTTATAAAAGTATCTTATTTTTTCATGTTTAATTTCAGGAAATATGTTTTCGTAGATATTAAATATATTTTTCTTTATTACGTTGTGCAGTTATTTTCTTTTTTACAATTATCTGACTAATTTTTTACTTGGTCTATAAATTTCATGTTATATAATACTCACTGTATATGAAAATAATAAATCTAATAAAAATTGTATGATAGCCAAGAAGATTTTGTACATGTATGCTTGTATGTAAAAAAACATTTTACTGTTGCATTTTTTGTTTAAAAAAAAAATTACAAAATGTTGTTTTATTGGGTAAAAACCCATTTTTTCCCCAAAACCCGGGTTTTTTAAGCTACAAAACCAAGCCCAGTAGGGTAAATGGGTACCTACTCGAGCAGCAAATCTGAAAACCATGACTCCATGGAACTATAAATAAGCATTCTTTATTCATAACTCCATTGTCTACTCTGGCACTGCCAACTTAATCTCCACATACTTGCTGGTCTCCTCTGGCACTGTCAGATTTTAATTTTTCTTCTTTACCACTATGACAGGTCCAAGATGTTATGAATTAAAGGGGTAGCGTAGAACCTTTAAATGAACCACTTCCGTAAATCATCGAAATGAATTTCATTAAATTCAGCACTTCAAATACATAAAAATACAAATTCTTGATTAGTGGGACTGCACAGCAACAAAATATTACGGGCTCTTTCAGCTTATGATTATATTTCAGCTACGTAAATGTCTAGCATTATTCATTGTCTATGCTTTCAAAGGTAAACAGAGGCAATGTTCCTCTCCAAAGGTAGGAGCGGGAGTCGAGGGTTGGCCTGCTCGTCTGGAAATTCACAAAATGTAAAGGATTGCAAATTCTGTCAATCTCCTCCGGAATATGAGAAGAGGATCAAAATAGTCGCTGTTCGAGCAATACTAAAGAATGTCCACGCTCGCGTTACAAGGCTGTCACGTAACAACCTCAAAATTTGTTAGAGAAAGGTTTTCTTTGCCCGGTGATTCTACAATCACCCGAAAGTAGTTTTTCTCGGAGTTATGACTCCGTCCTTAAGGTTGAGAAAAATCTGCAACATACCTCGAGTACTCTTCACTCTTAGCTCACTGTTTTTTCGTCATCTATCCTCGGTGTTACCCCTCGAACAATAGGGTTCTCTCCAGCCACTAAAAAGTCTTTCAGATGAGGCAATAACAAATGTCCGTTATGATAGGTGGAAAAGGGATTTCCCACGTATATTCTCTCATAACTGAGGTCATCTTGTTTCCCACGATACCTTTGGTGGGCGGCTCGACCAAAGAGATTCCGCTCTGCTCTATCCATTCATCTAGCTGTTTCCAAACCTTCAAATAGTAAGATTGGTGATGATTGAGCAAAACTTTTGAAATATCCCGGCCG
Source organism: Maratus michaelseni (assembly GCA_963931845.1). Lineage (NCBI taxonomy): Eukaryota > Metazoa > Arthropoda > Arachnida > Araneae > Salticidae > Maratus > Maratus michaelseni. Next base: position 156,711,306 of record OZ007594.1, on the reverse strand, counting down.
ATTACTGGACTTAGTTTTATCTTGGAAGAAAATTCCAAAGACATGGGATCTGCCTATACCTGGCTTTAGACTTCACAAACAAGGGTTTTTGGTGAGATATAGTGAATTTCTCACACCACTATGAACATAAAGTAGTGAGATTTCTTACGAAATAGGCTTTGAAGGGGGGAAATCAGCCTAGAAAAACTTTTGAAATAAGGGCGCTCTGTGTAGCACGTCTGTCTTCGGTTCGCTGCTTCTAGAAATCATCTGCTTCTTCATTGAGAGTCAGCTAAAGAACTTTGTCCGCAAGGTGGCGCTTTCGGTCCACTCTAGTACTCTAGACACAAAAGTTCCAGGCTTTATCTTTCACCTTACCTCAACATCTGGATAATGTGCAATCATTATAAAGAAATGACTCCTTAGTAATGCTTCAGAAGGTAAATTCCGAGAAGTTTTTACAAATAAATTTAACCAGCATTTCCATTCACCCATTACTGACTCATGCAAAGCATGCGACTGATTGAATATGAAGATACAATGTTCAGAGCTCAATGAAACAGGCAACTCAAAGGTACAACTGAAACTTCATCGAATCTGAAAGAGAAGCAATGAAACAAGATAGCACTGAGCTCTTCGGTTTTCGACGATGCCACTAATGCCATCGCCATGGAATTAAGAACTTCTTACTTCTTACTTCTATGGTCATCGTCTTTGATCTAACGAAAACGCTGACAATACCCGTTTTGCCCACAGGGTTGGTGTACTACAAAAGGTAGTTGTGGACATACTATTTAGGAGGGGCACCACTTGAAGACAAAAAAAAGTTATGCATGTATGTTTGGAACGAAAGTGCAGCTTCTTGTGGTACAGATGAAATCGGATTATGCATCGTCTATTTCTTGAAAAATAAAATGGCATGTAAAAAAAATTATAATGTATTTTGATTGCTGTGGTGATCAGAACAGAAATATAAAAATGGCTGCTCAAAGAAGTCTGATTGTTTCATCTCCAAATTTTTCAGCATAGCAAATAGAGCACAAGTTCCTGGTAAGTGGGGCACACTTTTATTTGCCATATAATTCAGATTTTGGTTTTATAGAAAAAAATAAAAAACACTTCAACCAAATTTTTGTGCCACAAAACTGGCATCAGGTATTGCTTCTGCAATGTGCTGCTTAGAACGGGGAAAACAAGGGATGGCAATTTCACGGGGAATAAAGCGAAAATTAAATTTAAAATTTTAAAAAAATTAAAAAAAAAAGGCAGAAATCCACCGAAACGAAGAAGACTCTTATAGTCCAGTCATTTTAGGAAAAATAGCGAAAAAAATTAGAACAAAGCTGGATTTTGCACAGGTGCTAATTAGGGTATGTAGTTTAACATACTAAAAGTCCTCATCGATCCGGTGTGAGCTTTCGCCGCCAGGGGGCGCAAATGATCCTGAAAATCAGTTTTTTGAGAATATCTCAGTAACGATGACATCTAGAAAAAAAAGTTCAATTACAAAGATGTATAAAATTTAATTTCCTACAAAAAGTGTGCATAACATTTTTTTGTCACACCAATACTTCTCTGCCAAAAATCAAGAACAGTGAACGTACTTGGAAGAAAAACGATAAAAATACGAAAAACCAGCTGTTATTTTCAAAGAAGTTATATTGAAAGGTGTAAAATTCTTACTTTTGAAGAAAGGAGGTGAATGTATAATATGCTTATTTCCATACCACCCTAGAGGTAAAGCATTTAGCGTATTTTTTAAAACTCTTGTATCCCTCTAGGCCTAATCAACATATAATGACTGTCTTGTTCAAATCTCAATCATTTGACGGAATGAGTAGTCGTTTGCACATTTACAACTTCTTCACTCGATTTAGTTTCGTCATCATCTGTATTTTTTCTTCAATTGTTGTATTACCTTCACTATTTTCTGGTTGTCCTTCGATATCATCACTAAATTCAGGTGTAGCAATTCCCTCATTCCTTGCAATGAGCGTGGCTGAGAGGTTCTGCTCTCGAAGCTGGTAGACGGGAGGTGCTGGGTTTGATCCCAATCGCGCCCGTCGGCCTAATCGTTCGGAGTTTCCGCGGTTTTCTTCGAGCCGTGGATTTCTCCATGCGTAAATACGGGTTAGGTTCCCTTAGAAAGACCCCCACGAAGGGCACTCCCCCCGGGCCTATATCCCAAGTGTAGATAATTGGCCGTCAATAATCAACCTAACCTAACCTTGCAATGAGCATGATATTGTCAGTATCCTCCTCATCTTCTAATTCAACTTTACTTGCATTGTGACATGAAACTCCGCAAATATAAGAACACTTGAATCCAATTTTTTGTCATCCACACGTTTTGCCACATCCTTTGGAGCAAGTACAACAAATGGATTAAATAATATTTTTTGGTGCGGGTGGTAAGGTAGCTGAAACTGGAGACAGATTAAGTGCATTTTGCCAGCCCCAGTTCTCAGGAAGAAATTTATTGCCCAACCAGTATTGTATTCGATGATAAACACATAAACTGCGCAATCTAGCTGCGTCCACAGTAAAAGGTAGCTATGAAAACCTTTTTTTTTTACCAACAGTAACTCATTTCTTGAAACATATATAATGGTACATTTTCAGAGAAATTTCTGCTTTACCACCATACAAAGCAAGATAAATAGTTTTCCCTCTCTCGAATATTTCAATTTAGGATGCTTTGCCACTTTTAAAAGTGCTGGCAGCTTGTATGTTACGGTTTCCTTCCCTTTTAGAAATTTTTAATAACGACATTTTGCCTTTCCCAAGCATTGCTGTGTAGAGTCACAACCTCAAAAAACGTGAAAAAACGATGTATGATATTTCAGAACTGCACCATTATTAAGACTGTGCGACGAATACAAGGTGGTTGTAATTCTTGTTTTTCGAATTTTGTTGCTTATTAAAAGTATCTCTGTCTCTGGAGGTGTTAAGGCAGTCATCAATACGAGCAAGTCAGCATCGTCGCCTGCAATAACAACCAGCGCACCAGACTTTGCTACTTCAATGGTTGCGTTAACAATAAGTGTGTCAGCCTTTCCCTCTGCCTGTTTCGCATCGAAACCATTCTCCATAAATTTCTCCTTCAGAATAGAGATGAGGTGTGTCTTGTTTTGATGATTAGATAAAAACTTTTGACTAATTGACATATTCATTTCTTCGTTAATATCGATGTCGACAGTTAGAATTTTCGAATACCGATGAGTTCATTCGGCCTCTTTTGTACTATAAACTTCGTCAGAATAAACATAAAAAACGATTACACATTTACCACATTAGTTTATTAAGATATAGTAAATATAACTTTCTACGACCCTCATGTATGAGGAAAGTGCAGCTGACGTCACTGTGGGGAAGCGAGAAATACCTGACAGTCGTTAAGACTACTATTGTTCACAAGTGTTCAAGCGGTCTGATTAGTCTACGATAAAAAGATCTGTGATACGATTTGTCAGCATCGCCATGATGATTCTGCAATGATCGCTAAGGAAAAAAATGTAGATTGGTTGATGGAATTGTTTGTAAAAATGTAATTTCCTTATTTACTGGTTTCCACTTGGTAAAAAACCCTTATAAAGAATTTATGGTGGTACCTTACTTCAGCTGCAACCAAGTCAATAACATTAGATAAACGCTTACTGACTTCGTTGCCCCATTTGTCTTCATTGCAAACAGAATTAGACTATTTTTCACCTCAAAGCTTCTAACTATTTTACTTTTTCGCAATACTTTAGAGATTTCTGTATTTCCTTCCGCTTAAAAGCTGCATCTAATGTATCAGAAAATAGTAAAAAATTTTCATTGAATTCAAACAAGCGACTGTCTTTCTCAATTTTTCATTTAACGATGTAATTTGTGTGGACGTTGGTGGTTTTATGCAACAGATTTCTCGTACGATTCAACAGAATTTTTTCATGTATAATTTTTCTTACACGTCGGAGAGACTATAATTCCACTATTGTTTTCTGCCATTTCTTCAAATGCTGTCCAATTATTGTCATTTTTTCCAAACTTGAGGTCACAAGTGACTTCAGTGCCTTTTTTCCAAATCATTCACAACGCAGCTCTCACCACATACCAGACAAAATACTTCGTCAATCTCTATTTTAACGCTCTCAATCAACAATCATGAAAGAGTCATTTTACACTCTCAAAACTATTTAAAACTTCCTACAATACGCGCGGAAAATAACACTATTTACTTTCTAAAAACTCACAAAGAATACTTCATTCAGTAAGTTAGGGTGATTTAATACCAGCCAAATGCTCATTAATTGACATAAAACGCGGCAAAGATGTATGAATGACATAAGCATAGGATGCTACAGCAATGACTATTTCAGCAACTTGCGAAATCAGTCTACAGAGAAAAGGACAGAAGAGGAGGTGTAGGGTTCAAAAGTAAATAAGTATTTGTTCTGCTTCTTCGGCGCGTTAAATACAATCGTTTCCCTATCTTTTCCCAGTTATGCTCCCTGCTTGTGATATGATATATGACAGGGAAGGGTTGGTTTGACAAAAAAATGTTATGAATATTTTTTGTAGGAAATTAAATTTTCTACATCTTTTTAATTGAACTTTTTTTTCTAGATGCCATCGTTAATCAGATATTCACGAAAAACCGATTTTCAAGATCATTCGCGCCCCCTGGCGGCGAAATCTCACATCGTATCGATGAGGACTTTTAGTATGTTAAACTACATACCTTAATGAGCACCTGTGAAAAATTCCAGCTTTGTTCTAATTTTTTCCGCTATTTGTCAAAAAAAGTACTAAAATGACTGTAGTATTATTTTTGCATCAGAATCCGTTTTCACACACACACACACAAAAAAAAGAGCAGAAGAAGAAAAGAAATAGTTATATATATATATGAAACAAATTTAAAAAAAAAAATCGCCGTTGGTCTCATCAAAACTATAATTCTGTGTAAATCCCATTATTCTAAATTATTTTCTCGTTTTAGTATTTCGACTGTCAAAATCCCACCGTGCTAAAATACTTTATTCTAAATTCATTCTCTTAAAAAAAATGGCTTTGATCGCGCTGTTCTATTAAAATTACGCACTTTTGTTTCATTAAATAAATGCATCCTAGAATTTAATTCTTTTAAACATCAATCTCCCAGCTAAAAATATTTTAACTCTCTTGAAATAACAACCTATGTATTTTTATTTATTTTATTTTTATTTCCCTATGTTTTCTGACAAAACAATATTCTATCTCAAAATTATGAAAGCTAACTTCAGTCTCAATGTAAAATATTATCTTGGGATCTTGCCCATGCTCGATAAAACCTACGTATTTTTTTTCTTCTTATTTATTCGAAGGAATTAGATTTTCGGTAATGTTCTAGAAGTATTGTTTTCCCGCATTTTTTTTTTCAGATTACGGTCTTATAGCTTCAAAATCAGAGCGCCGGAGAATTTAGTCCTATAGCGCTGATTGGTCGAAAGACTGTTTAATGAAAATGTATTCTGGGGCGTCCAATAATAGATATACGTGGAGTTTCCCGCGTCAGCGTCAGATTGCTCCTGGATCCAGTTGTACATGTAACCCCGGCGCGTACTTCACGATCATGGAATAATCTCCTTGGCTGCCGATAGATAGAAAAAACAACTGCCTGTAAGAACAAAAAATGTCTTCTTAATTATTAAATTAAGTCACCAAGTTTCTTCACGGCATTAAAATCATCATGTATGGATTTAGCATCTTAATTAGTAAAGCATGGCCATTTTCTTTTACTTCGAATAAAAAGTGAACTGGTACGGACTGTCTCTTATTTGCATTCTGTACGCACACTATGAAGTGAATTCTCGGCGCCCGACTGCAAATTCCTCGGAGGAAGCCCTTGCCTGGATAATGATTCTACAAACATTATGGTGATACAAGTTAAATCGTGACATATATATATATATATACCTTTCAAAACAAAAAATAGCTTACAAGTTCGTATAACAAAAATGATGGAATCTCTTATTTAAAGATGGCATGTAATAATATTTTACGTTAATTGTTGTACTAAAAGATGCACATAAAGAAAACATCTTATGAATAAAACCTACCAGGAAATCTCAATAATATTATGGCTGTTGTCATATCCAAAGCAGCTACTTTCTGACACATTTCTAAAATATTTTATTTATTTATTTATTTTGAAAATGGCAGGTATTCTTCTTCAGAAAATATGTAATCGAATGGTGCTTTCTATTTTTTAGTATAGTAAAAAAATCTTACGAAAAATATTATCAAAGTAGGCGTTTTGAACCGAATTTCCGGACGCGACAGCGCTGGAAAGCAGAAAAACTTGTCGTCCTCGTCACGTGACATCAATCGCTTATAACTGAATAATTCATTTATCAAAAAATGAAAACCGCCATTCCATTCCAAATAGCTTCAATAGTCAGGCCTGCAAATGCCATTCTTTTGCGTTTAAAAATCAGTCAGAAACTTTCCGTTACTGAGCGGAGGAAAATATATATATATATATATATATTTTTTTTTAAACCGCCTTAAGAGTCGTAAACATTTTAAAGATAGATGATGCCAAACAAAAAATGAAATAATAAAGATTTCACAAATTGAAACAGAAATGGTATAAAGAAATATGATGATGGAAAATTAAAAACAAAGCGACATGTGAGTGATTAATCATCAGTCGACAAGAACATTCACGTGTCGCAAAAATGCTTTATTTCATATAATAGACTGGAATAGCCAAGAAGTCTATCATTGCCGTTTTTAATGCATTGAATTCCAGTAAAAAACGAAGAAAATCATATAAAAACATATGGAAAATTAAAAGAAAATCAATTAATAATAATACTAAAAATTGTGCTATTAGAGTTAAGATTTAATACAAACAGTTAAGTTACTTATGAATTTAAAATTAATCATCAATAAATTATTACTAATTAAAACTAAATATAAGGAAAAAGTAAAACTAAATATAATTGTGTGTATTTCATTTTAAGACTATCAACCTAATACGTCGTTCCAGCGACTATTTTTTTATTCTACTAGGGGGGCTCGGCCCCCCTGCTCCCTACGCTCACCAACCCCCCGCGTAATTGCGCCCTAGCCAACCCCAGACGTAATCGTTTCGCGTTTCCATTCTGAATCGCCTCGCGATCCCTTATTTTCTATGCATTCAATTTTTAGATTCCATTTCGTAATTGTTGTTGTAATTTAAATGAAACCTAAATTTATTATAAAAATCAGCTTCATCCATCACCAAACAAATCCAGCCTATCTCCTCAATTAATTGTGAAAGAAAAAGATAAAAAAGTTGAAATAAAACAAATTTATTTCCAAAATAAGTTTAAAATATTTTTCTTTATGATTAGATTTCAATATCTTGAATAGTACTGGATTTGTACAATACTTTGTTGTAAACAATGTTCTCCAAGTTCTGATCAATGTACAATATCTCAATTTGTTGATTTTTTTGCAAGCGAATAAATGCTATTGTATTTCAATGGGAGTCTATGAAAATTTGGCGAAATACTGGAAATAGCGTCAAGTTGGCGCCACTCTTGGCAGCTAATTTTGGCCGCCAAATTTGGCGATATATCGCCAAGTTGGCGCTAAACTTGGCGACAGACCCGGGTCGCTTCCCCTTGGTAACCTCCCTAATAGCGCCCATCCTATCTAAATTCTCTACTTTCATGTTAATTGCCCCTAAGAAAAGTCAGAAAGCTCTGACCAATCCTATACGTTTCGCGGTATCTACGCAGATTTTCATTGGTCCATTTCCAAACCATTACTTTTTTTTTACATATAGAAGGATTTGCATCAGTTTTTGAAAAAAAATCTTTGCCATATACTTATACTAGGATACTTTAAAGAGAAATCTATCACAAAGAAATTTTTTGTAAGTTGTGGTACGAGTAAATATAAAAATAGTCGCTAATCCTATCCCGTAATCAAAAGATTAAAGCCTGTAGAACAGTGGCAGCAATATATATTGTGAAAAAAATTATTTTAAACAATTTAGTGTTGCCATCAATTAATAAAGTCATATGTTTAATTTAATAATTATGAGTTATTTAATAATAATGTTCAAATATTAACAATAAATTTTAATTATAATATTTAAAGTCAGTATTGTACCAAATTAATCAAACAATTTATTTTTAATTATTAATATTAGTAATTGCCATGTGTGAATTTATATACAAATAATAATAAATATCTTACATCATTAACTTATATTCATTTGTTCCAAATAACTAACCAATTTTTCTATAGTATAATTATTATAATTATAATAAGGTTACATAATTTTTAACTTGTATCTAATTTTCAATAAAAGAAAATTTGATATTAATTTAGTTTTAATATTTATATTTGTGTATAAATCCCATTGAAAAATAAAATATGACTCATAAAAACAATAAATTTAATTTAAAAAATTAATAATGAATCATTATGTAAAAGTAATAGCATAGTAATTATCACAGTTTTGTTTTTCACGAATAATTAACCAAATTAATATTTCATATCGTGATTTGTTTTTAAAATAATATTTATAAGCCATGGAAACCGCGAACAAAACCTCCACTAATATTTATATATTGTTGCATATAAACATCAAATTATATAAATGAACTAATTATTGATTTTACCATGTAGTTAGTATAACCATATAGTTTAGTTTGATTACTAATAAATTTAATGTTTTTATTTTTATCCGAGCATAAATATTTCAATCTACGTAGGTTATTAATTTTTATAAACAGATTTATGAAAGCATGAATTATAATGCTTAAAAATATTTACTCTAAAAGGAAAATCGGTTCTGCTATCACAAATGTCAAATATTAATTTATTTTTACTATCAAGCTTTATTTTTAAATCAAAAAAGTTTATTACCTTATTAATCATATCATTTTGGCTTAATGTAAGCTGTGTGAGATGTTGAATAGGTAAAGGTGCGATATTAGAGTCATTGAAATAAAATAATAATTATATCATCTATATAACGATAGTAAAAATAATTATTGTTATTACCTAATGAATTCCTCTCATAGTAATTCAAATAAAGATCAGAAAGTATACTTGATGCTGTTCTTCGTTGAGAAATTCCTTGACATTTTTTATAAATTGTACTATTATAAATAATATAATTATAATAGTCTAAATAATTTAACAGAAATTCGATCTTTTAAATTTATGTGAAAGTTGTATTCTTTAACCCCTTGAAGGGCGGTGGGATATAATATATCCCACTTAATTTTAATTCTAAAATACCACACTGACACCAGGATTTTTAAGTAAATTTTTTCCTTTATAATGAACTTTAAGAAAAGCTTTTGCTTATTTTCAATTACATTTGTTTGTAAATCCTTGTGTAAATCAGTCATTTCAACATTTTAGCAACAGGCCTCTGAAAGGGTTTGAAAGTCAAAACATAGTTTTACGTATATTTTTTATATCTATTTTGTTAAATTAATCATTAAAATCAAAGGAATTTTTATTTTTATTTTTTGGCAGAATTTATATTTTGTAAATTTTTGTATTTCTTTATAAGCTGAAAACTGTATCAATATAATAAATTATAACCCCTTGTAATAATATATTTCTTTTAAGTGCTAAAAGGTGCAAATTAACAACATAATATCAATTAAAATAACTTTTATTAGGTTGTTTGACATGTATCGACTCACTCTGAGTCATTTTTAAAAACAAATGATAATATTCCATAATTGCACGGGCTTTGAAGTTATTTAAAATGCTATCATTTAATTTTCATGCCCTTTTTAAAAAAAATACGCACGTTATCTTTTATTTTTACTTGGATGTTTATTTTCATATCTGTAACCATGGAGTAACTCGAGCCACAATTTCGCAAATTGCAAATTGCAGTAAAATTGACCAAATTATTTTTGAGAATTATTCAGGAGTATATAAAATACCTTTTATTAAAGAAGACGGATCCCAGAATTACTATATTGGCATGACCAGCAGGAAATTTAGTTACAGAAAAAAGGCTGATATTAAGTATAATAGAAAAAACACAGCCCTGGCAAGATTAAATCAAGAAAAAACCATCCAAATAAATTTCAATGAAAGTAAAATAATTTTTCCCTCCAGTCTATACTATCCATCCATAATAAAAGAAACCATAGAGATACTATCACGAAAAAATACAATATGTAACGATACGGCATCTTTTAACTTGCCGAAATTGTGGCTCGAGTTACTCCATGGTTACAGATATGAAAATAAACAACTAAGTATAAAAGATAACGTGCGTAATTTTTTTAAAAGTGCATGGAAATTAAATGATAGCATTTTAAATAACTTCAAAGCCCGTGCAATTATAGAATATTCTCATTTGTTTTTGAAAATGACTCGGAGTGAGTCGAAACATGTAAAACAACCTAATAAAAGTCATTTTAATTTGTATTATGTTGTTAATTTACACCTTTTAGCATTTAAAAGTAAAAATAAAGTAGCTGAAAACTGTTTTTAAGCAGTGTTGATTGTCATTTTTAATCATTATATTGTATATATTTGAGTAAGAATATTCAGAAATAAATTACTAGCAATATTATTATATGCATTACAACTAACAGTTACAGTACGAAATTTTATCGGATTTTTGTTTTCTTTTTTAGCAAAATGCGAATACTTAAAGTTTTTACGTTTAAGTTTTAATAATTTATGATAATTTAACAATTGTTTATTATTAATTTCGATTTTTAATTATGTTTTGTTAAAAATATTACTAGTATTAATAGCATTGTGGAGTAATTGTTCATAGTATCCTTTACAAATAATGGCATAATTGTTTTGAGATTTATCTACGTAAGACAAGCTACGCTGCCAAAGGCAGACGTACTTCACCGCCGATTCCAGATTCTCGTAAATCCATACAAGGTCACGACCAAGAAGGGGCCGGTTTACCCGGACACCTCCAAGGTGGTGCTTTGCGTGAGCCTACCAGCACTTCGTCACCCTTATTTATCTACATAATAAATTCATTTTGTAGATTTTTAATGTAGTTGTTTATGTTTTAAATATCTACATTTTTAGTATACTGTATATTTTTTAATAGTTCATTTTTAAGTGATTTATTTATAACCGTAAATTCTATTCATTACAAAACTCAATAGGTTTATTATAATCTAATTGCAATTTTAAAGATAAATAAATCTAAAACTACATTAATCTAGTTTGAATATTATTTTTGTACAGTAGGAGAATAGCAATAACATATATATACATTTCCATATTTTAGAGAAGATATCTCTTTAAATCTATAAGATTTTTTTTTTATTGCAGAAAAATAAATTACACTTAAAGTAATATCACAAAAAGTAATTTAGAAATAATAAATACTTATTTAAAGATGACAAAAGAAAAAAAACTGCATCTTTAGTCCTATTTTAAATCCCAAAGAAAAAAAAATATTCATCTTACCATTTTTAAAACAATGATCTGTCCTTTCATTCTTGATGAAAGCAGAAGCACCTCTCCTAAACTATACAGAGAAGCACGTATACCAGCAAGATTTGCCTTTGAAAATGAGAATTATAATTCACACTTCCGCATTTCCAAGGCATATTAGCTAGTTTTAAAATATCCGGTATAGCTTCTTTAATCGTTTTTCAAACTGCCTTCCAAATTAAACATCAAGTATCTGCAAATAAATAAATAAAATACACAAGGAATAATTAATCTTCAGACAAAATTAGGAAAATTATATATATATATTTAATATATTTTACATTGTTCCGTAGTTTCTAGCCGTCGTTCATACATTTTACAGTGGATAGGTCTTAAAACCATGATGAATAAAAAAAAACTTACACTAATAAAGTATCACCAAAGGTAAAGATAAAGCTAGGATAAATTATACGAGGATTTTCTACTTGGGGGAAAAGAAAAAAGAAAAGAAGAGAAAATAGGAAGAAGGAAAAATATTCCTCTAAGAACTATAAAATATTTTTTCTTGTAATCCATGGTTTATAATAATTAAATAATGTATGAAAATGTTAAATTAAATTCAAGTAACTATAAATTTATATTTCAAATCGTTAGCTGCAAGCAGCAAATTTTAATTTTGGGGAATGAGACTGATAAAAATAAAATTAATGAAAAATTTTAAAGGTCGCGAGTCACGTAATTTTAAAAAATTAGAAAATACTAAATATTGTTATTTTTTCAAAAAATTTGAGACTGCAATAAGTAAAAATAAATGCTCTATCCATTCAATTAGTATTTTTAGTTAAACCTCTGCTAAAAAAACAAGCATAATAAGTTATAAATTACAAGTTTAAAATTCTTTCAATTCGTTAATTGAGAATGTCAGACAGAGAGCATCAACTATTGCCTTGCATCTATAGGAATCGCTTATACAATATAGCAATTGTTCAAGTTTCCAATACTTTAAAAAGAAACTAATTAAAAGTTCAAATATTTTTCTAATGAAACTTTCAAGTTGTTTACCGTCAAATCTTGACAGGTATTATCTAGTAGTGTTTATATTTGCCAGGAAGCGAGTAAAATACATAAATAAATACTCAAATGGTAGCAACTTAACCAGAAAGTTTTTGAATGTACCAGAGGGTCTAAAATGAACGATTATTCTCAGAGGTTGGAAATGTACAGGATGTTCCTAAAATTTTAGAAAACATTTTCAAGGGAGATAATGCGGCCAAGACAAACATTCTCTGTACAGCATCGCAATGCATTTATTCAATCAAAAATACTGGGTGTTTCACTACAAACTGAACACAATTTTTGTTCACAACTTTAACAATAAAGATAATAAGCGAGGTTTTCACCATATTAACTTTGCTTGGTATGAAATGTGCTGAAATCATTAGAAGTGACTGAATTTTAGTCAGTGACACAGTATATGTACTGTCAGCTGCATTTCTGATTAATGGAATGTCTAGATTAATGGTGTTTGCACTACAATGGTGGCAATTTCTGGCACTTGTCATATTTCACAGAAAGCAAAGTAGGTCTGATGCTTGACTATATTGTTACAATATTGTAAAAGTTAAACAAAAATGCAAGTTCGACTTTGAATGAGATACACTGTATTTTTTAATAAATGGATCTGTATATCTTGTTACTTATTATAACACCTGAAAGTTGTGTATTATCTTCCATTATCTTTAGAAATGATCTGGAAAAAAAAAAAAAAAAAAAAAAAAAACAAGCAATTTTCAGGAACTTGCATTTATGCATCATTAGTTCCTATGAATGTCGTCATCAACAGTTAATTTTATTGATTGTTACTTTTCAAACAGCAAATAAATAATGTAAAAGAAATCTCTATTATTTAAAAATGATTATATTTCTTAATTTTCCGAAATATCTCTATTTATTGACAGTTTTAAATAAAAGTTATCTAAAGATTTAAAAAAAATACTAGATAATATACCCGTGAAGAATTGAAAGTAAACAACTTGTAGTTTCATTAGAAAAATGTTTGAATTTTTATTAGTGGATTTTAAATTTATTAAGTACTGAAAAGTTGAAGAATTACTATATTGTATACGCGATTCCTATAAATATAAAGCAATAGATGTTGCTCTCAGTCCATCATTACTCAATCGATGAAGAGAAAGAATTTTAAACTTGTAATTTATAACTTATTATGCTTGTTTTCTAGCAGAAGTTTGACTAAAAATATTAATTGAATGGATAGGGCATTTATTTCTACTTATTGCAGTCTCAATTTTTTGAAAAAATAACAACCACTCTAAAACCCCGAAATTAAAATTTGCCGCCTGCAGATAATGATTTATAATATATATATATTTAATTATTTGAATTTTTAACATTATCATACATTACTTAATTATTAAACCATAGATGTAAAAAAAAAAAAAATTATTTTATAGTTCTTAGAAAAATATTTTCTTTATTTCTATTTTCTCTTCTTTTCTTTTTTTTTTTTTTTTTTACGAAAAATAATCGCATACATTTCTTAGTATACATGTAAATATATTATTGATAATGGTCATACAAAATATAGCAAAAGTTGTAGATCAATTTATTTAATAGGTAATTACATGTTTTTTTTTTTTTAAATACTTTTAATACAAATATATATTTTTTTTATTATTATTATATATTTAATACAATTTTTAGTAACAAGTAAAAAAATTTTTAAACAATAGCCTCAAACTTTTTAAATAGTTTTCAAAAGCTTCTCCCAATTTTTTTTTTTGCGAACACTAAAACAAAAATTTGAATTGTAAAATTAAATATTTAAAATCGTAAATTTAGTAAAGTAAAATTAAGTAATATTTTACAAGTATATTCCGAATTTCGTAAATCTAAATTTCGTAAATTTAGATATTAGAATTCGTTTCTGAAAACATGAAATATGCAACTGTAAGAGGTACATGTAATGAGAGGTATATGTAAATATGTAAGAGGCGACATTTCAAACTTTTCTTGGGAATGGGGAGACATTTTTTTTTTCTATCTTGTTGTGCATAAGACGAGAAGTATAATTGATACAGTTTTATTCTCACATATATTTTTAAAATTAATTAAAGTACTCATTGATGATAAATGTATTTCAATTTTAGAATGTAGCAATAGCAAGGACTTAGAAAATATCATTGATAAATATTAATTTCTGTATTTAAAGTGTTTATTTAATGCTAACATTTATTTTCTAATCACTTCTGACAAGTAATTTTAGCTTTTGTGCAGTTTCTTTTCTATTTTCTTTTTAGTCTGACATTGTTATGAGTGCTACACTCTGAAATATCAAATTCCTTGGGAAAGGGGGAAATCCCCCTATCCCTCTCAAATGGCGGCCCTGGAATTGTTGTACCTTGTTAAATATTTAAATAAGAATAAATTGCGATTGATAATTTTCTACAGTTTTTCATGACAACATTGTTGTTAGAAATATTCATTTTATAATCATGTCACTGTGCTTATTTTTTTTTTAAGCAAATCTTTTAAATATAAATGGTGTCCCATAAGTCTATTCACAATTCACATTTAAAAAATTCATAAATAATAATAATAATAAAAATTTCGTAACAGAGTGCGGTTTTCCACCATCAAACTTGTCAATTTTTTTTTTTTTTTTTTTTTAAATGGAGGGGAGGAGGAAGACGGGAGACCACAGAAAATAAGTTCATAAATAAGTTCATATTTCAAAAATTCAGAAAAATAAATTTAAAAAACTTGTCGCATCTAAGTGCAGTTTATACCTAAGACTTGTCAAAAAAGAAAGCGAAATTTTTCGAGGCAAAAGAAACAAATACTTTTTTTAAAAAAATCCATACGTCTATTCACATTTCCAAAAACTCATAAAAATTTAATAAAATGTCTTATTAGAGTCTGGTTTTGCAAAAGAGCGAAATATAGCAAAAAATAGTTCAAACATTTTTTTTTTCCTTTGCCACGAAAACTCCGATGTTTTTTAACAAGCCTTATGATGCAAACCGCACTCTGATAAGAAAATTTGTTATTTTTTTATGAATTTTAAGTGAGAACGAACTTCTCGGTACCCTGTAAACAACAAAAATATATTATAAAAATACTTTAGATGCATATTTAGTTTTAAGATAATAATTTTTTGAAATGATTTTCGTGATTTTTTTTTTTTCTTAATAATTATACAGACTGTATTCATGTTTTATACCGAAAACGATTCATGTAATCGCGCCAAGTTTTTCTATTATTATTATTATTATTATTATTATTATTATTATTATTATTATTACGATGTAAGTAATCTCTCTTGCGAAAATACAATTTTGAACTCAAAAATTTAATGACATTATTTTACCTTGAATGATATTTGTTTCAGCGCAATTGTGTATTTAAAGCAATTTGAGGTTAATGAGTCCTTGAAATATAGTTGTTAAAAATTTTTACAAATAAAATAAAATTAAAATTATTGTAAACAGGAATTTTATTTTTTTAAACATAGAAACAAATTTTGCAAATAAAATAAAATATAAATTATTGTAAACTGGGATTTTCTTTTATTTAAATTATAAGTAAAGTTTCACGATCAATGTGAAGTTTATCGGGCCTTAAAAAAGAATTTTTCAAGAAATTACAAAAAATAAATTGAAACTTTGTTAACAAACTTTTATATATAATCTAAAAACTAATTTCGCTTCAAATGAGTTCAGTTAAATTTTATCCTATACAGATTTTCGAAAACTTTTGGGATACGGAAGAGTTGCTATACGGCAGCATAAATGATTACTCATAACTATGTTATTTTTTTATATTCGTGCTAGCAATTTTTAAGGCAATTAAGCCTCAACCCAATTTAAATTACCAAAAAAGGTCCGCAACCCGGAAATTAAAAAAATAATAAAAAATAAATAAATAATAAAATTACAAACTTATTCACTTTAAGGGGGTAAATGTTACCACCAGAATACCTTTTGATTTTATTTTAACAATCATAACGGTAAAAGATAGAGAAAAGATTTCAAGATAAAAGTTTATCAGTTCTATGTTTAAAATATTAACAAAATATCAATAGCTAATGAGATTTGAAATTTCTTTTAACAAAAATCTGAAAAAATATATTAAATGATACATTTTTTTTTTTAGAATATCCGACAATTCTTATTTTATTATTATTGAAAATACGAAACTTTGCTCTTTTGTTTTGAATTGTTTATTTTTTAGAGGGGCTTTATATAGAAAATAAATATAAAATATAAATAAACAATACAAAAAAGGTAGTATTTTTTACAAACAATAAAATAAGAATTGTCCTGTATTCTAACAAAAAATATATTAGAATTAATTTTTATTTATTTATTTATTTATTAATATTATTAACAATTGATATTTTGTTAGCATTCGGAAGAAATAAAAAAAAAGTTTATTAAGAAACTTTTCTTTTTTTATTACCATTAATGAGTTTTAAAATAAAACTGAAAAATATTCAGCGGTAAAATTTACCTCCTTAAAGTAAAATTTGGAAAGGGGGCGAGCAGAATACATACCTTCATCAGCCTTACATATTCTCAAAGTTCCATAATTTTTGTTTCCGGATACGGGACCGCCCTTTGTTAAAACTTGAGGTTCTAATATTGAAAAAACAGTAGTCTCTCATAACTTCCATCAGTAAAAATGATGTCCTGTATGGAAAAAAAGAAAGAGCACTTTCATTTATAAAGACTGGATTGCATCAAAATTTGCACTGATTTTTTACAATTAAAAAAAAAAAGGGATCAGTATGATAATTATTACATTGTCAAACATATCATGATAGTAATAAAAAACTAGTCGGACGTGCCAATCCCAAAACTTCTTTCTATCTCACACACCAAAAACGAATCACCACCAATTTATGTCAAGGTCTAACTGAATCCAAAGCTTTATTAAATTCCGTGCATGAGTTCTTGAGATCCGTCTGTTGGGAGGTTTACACCAAAACCTAATCAACAACAACTTTTGTCAACGTCTAACTTAATCTGAAGTTTGATGAAATTATGTGCATTAGTTCTTGAGATATGGCTATCGTGAAAATCATGAAAAAAGTAGCATAACAGCGCCACCTGTTGGGCTATTTACACCAAAACTTAATCACTGTCTATTTATGTCAAGGTTTAACAGAATCTGAAGTTTGATGAAATTTAGTACATTAGTTCTTGAGATATAGCTATCATGAAAATCGTGAAAAATGTAGCATAGCAGCACCACCTGTGGGGCTATTTACACCAAAAACTAATCAGCATATATTTATGTAAAGGTGAAATGCACTATCATGTAGTTATCAGCCGAAGTTATTGTTTCCTGATAATTAAATAAAATCTCAAGATTATCGTATAGGACAGGTAGTACATTATATCAGGGACTAACAGAATCTAAAGTTTTATTAAATTCCGTGCATTATAGTTCTTGCGATAGAGCTCCCACGAAATTTTTGTCGCACACAGACAGACAGACAGACTCACATACAGACAGTTTCTAAAAACAGTCAAATCGTGTTCGTACCCTCTAACTCGTATAAATCCGTCGAAAACCGGAAGTCGAATTTATTTTTTGCACGAATCCAATACTTTCTTCTTGTAAAGATAGAAGAAAGTAATAAGGACAGAAAACGTTTCGATTATTTTACAGATAGTTTGTTTCCAAGTGCGAAATTTGTAACAATAAGAAATCTTTCAAACGTTAAAACATACTTTTTGTGTGATTCTTTTATCCCGAGCCCACGCAGTATAATGCCATTTTGCCTAACTGTAGCTC
Source organism: Maratus michaelseni (assembly GCA_963931845.1). NCBI lineage: Eukaryota > Metazoa > Arthropoda > Arachnida > Araneae > Salticidae > Maratus > Maratus michaelseni. Next base: position 156,693,096 of record OZ007594.1, on the reverse strand, counting down.
GTATATCATCGGTCAGAATACAAAAATTTTTCGGATTAGATTTTATAAAATCATCATTGTCTTCTCCAATGCTTAAGAATTAATTAAATTTGTAGATGATTGCTTATAAATTTTTTTTATTATAGCAATTTAAACAAGAAAACTTCTGCTGCTATTTATTCTGTGATGCATCAATAAAAAAAATTTGAATTAAATAATATATTTTGTTCTATTGGTGTTTTGAAATAAAAGATATTTTACTTTCTTCTATTTACAAGAAGAAAGTATTGGATTCGTGAAAATTTTCGACTTCCGGTTTTCGACGGATTTATATGTTTGAGAAAGTCCTGAACACGAATTGACTGTTTTTTGAAAATGCCTGACCGTGAGTCTGTCTGTCTGTCTGTATGTGACACAAATTTTGTGGGTGCTCTAACTCACGAACAACTGCCCGGAATTTAATAAACTTCAGATTCATTTAGACCTTGACATAAAATGGTGCTAATTAGGTTTCGTTATAATTATTCCGATTAATAATTATTATATAAATCCGATTTATAATTATTATATAAATCCGAGAATTATTGTACACATGACGAAATTATGAAAAGAAAGGAAAAAAAAAAAGATAAGAATAGTGGGGGGTTTTCGATGTTACATATTAACAACATGTTTCCAAAAGTTTTTTTTTTTTTTTTTTTTTTCCTCTGTAACATTGTTAATCCTAGAATTTTCCCAATAGATTGGTTGTGGTGGTCGGATTCCTTGGCTTCCTTGATCTCCAGATTTAACCACGTTCGGTTTTTTCATGTGGAATTATTTGAAGGATTGTGTGTATAAGACGCCTTGTACTAATTTTCAGGAACTAAAGCAGCGTACATCAGTGGTTGCCCTATCCATAACTCCTCAGATGCTTTCAAATACATGAAATGAAATCCAGTATCGCTTGGACATAGCTTCTATACACGTAACCAAGGGATCTCACACATCGAGATGTATTAACTTTTGTACTTCTATTATAAGTTAGTAAACACATTTTGTTTCTATGCTATCTAGTTTTTGTTTTACATAATTTTGAAATGTATCCCATAAATTTCGGACACCCTGTTATATCGCCTAATAGGTGCCGTTGCTATACTGCATTTTTCACGATTTCTGCGTCATAAAAACTAATACGCAGAATGTCATCAAACTTCATATTCTGTTAGACCTTGACATAAATAGATGATGATTCAATTTTGATTTTGATCAATAAACAGGTGACGCTTATATCCTGTACTTGGGGAAAGATTTCTAATTTTGCCCACAATCAACTGATGCAATTTAGTTAGCGTGATTTTTTTTCTATTTCTCACTGATCACTGTAATTCTATGGTAAATTAAAAGAAACTGATTATACTTCATATCCATAATTGTTGCTGTGTGATGCTATTAAAATAAATGTGTATTATAATGATATAGAAAAAATTTTTGTGATGGCTAATAGTTTTTTTTTTTTTTTTTTTTTTTAAGGAGGGGTGGGAGGGGAGGTCTAATCTATTAATGTTCTCTCTTTCTCTATTACAATGACAATTTGTTTTCTTACTGAAAGTAAAAGACATTTTTCTGTTTATTTATAGAGAAAATGTTTTTCAAAAACATGCAGAGCGCATCTCCTCACGAACTACACTGGCATATTTTAGTTGGGATTTTTTTTTTCCATGAAGCTAACTGATGGATACAGCGCAATGACGACGTCATCGAAAAAAGGAAGTCTCTAAGTATAATGACGTCATGCAGAGTGGTCGTAGCGTGAAAACAATTTGCCTGATAGGGATCACTGGAATTTTGAAAGAATTTCCGTTAATAAAAATATTTCATCGGAAAAACTTAGGCATGGAGATTTATGCTTAGGATATGATAAACTTTAGAGAGTGGGGTTTCTTCCAGAAATATATTAGAAAAACCTAGTTGGGTGTTATATTCTATTTTTAAGAAAATAATATTTCCATTTTATATTTCAAGAGTACCACCAAATGTCCTTCAAGGGTCATTGAACACATCTAAATATACACCCAAATAGTGCAATAAGTAAAGAAGAACAGGTACAATTTTGATAGCATTTTAAATCCCCATGAGCGATTCATGAAAAGTTTGTCTAATGATCAACTAAAACTCTGAGAATTAAAATTGTAATTGTAATAATAATAAAATCCATCGTTTCTTTTTACCTTTAAGTAGATTGATCATTATCAATGCATTTAAAAAGGTTTATATTTGGTAATTGCTAATGCAAAAGTTGCCAAATTTACAAAATAATAATAATAACAATCGCATGCTGAAAGTCTGTATCTAAAAGGCATTTACTTGCATTAGCTTATAATAATAATTGATAATAAACAAAGTTCAGTACACAAATCTAAATTTTAGTATAAAGTTAATTACGGCTTTCTCTGTTGTTTTCACCTTTATTTTGTGGATAAAATACAATAATCAGCATTTTCAGCATATATATAGCATTTATCGTAACTAAAACATATCTTTAGCTTTCCTTTTTTTTTTCAGTTTATTAAACCCAGAGTACTTAAGGATGTGTGCAGGGGGGGGGGGGGGTGACAGATGCATTAATATCGTAACTTGATCATTAGATTTATATTTTAGACCCCTCTTTAAACAAAAGATGTATAACTTAACGAAGTTTCCAAACGCATCTGAAATTTTCCTATTCTCTGGAGCTTGACTCGAGATCAGAATATTGAAGATATTATGTCAAGCATATAAACCAATTTATGATCATGAGAGTTACATTATAAACTAGCCGCCCAGCTTGGCTTCAACAAGGCTTGGACCAAGCTTGGACAAGGCTTGGACCAAGCTGGCCTCTGGCGACCAGCTTGGTCTCCGTTAAATGTATACTTGCATTTGACTTTTATTCTCAATTCAATGACTCAAAATAAAATGCATTGTTAATAAAATATTTTTTTTTTTTTTTTTGCTCATTTTTCGTGGCAATAGGATATTTAAAAAACCCCCACACAAACACACTTTTTATATGAAAGATGTTAATTATGTTATACTGCGTTTAAATAGTGAAAATTTAAAAATTATTGAAAATCTACATGTCTTTTTCTCGGTTATAATACACCTATGTAATACAAAGTTTAAAGTCAATCAATTCTATTATTTTAACGAATTTAAGCTTGAAGTTCTTGATATTTATGACACCATTTGAGCAAATCCATTCTATTGGCTCTGCCTGAACCAATTACATTTCTATTCTCTTACAGTTTTATTTATAAGATGATGAGAACAGGAATGAGCTTCCCTAAAAAACAAAATCGTTGATCGCGTGAGCTTTTTAATTACAGTTCTTATGATTTTGCTACAGGTTAAAATAAAGAAAACAGGAATTAAAAAAAAAACACCAAGTAGAAACATTGTTATTTTCTCCTTTCATAAGGTGCATAGCATACAACAATATTAGAAAGCAAGGACGATGATGGCATTGATAGACGGTATTAGGTATTAGTGTGATCATCAGAGTAAAACAGCATAGGTTTGGAAAGCTAGCGAGCAATGACGAATGCTGGAAAAAGGGTGGGTTCAAACAACTTCTAATCTGGGATTATTCGAAAGATAGATGACATATTACAAACTAAAAGTCATTTTTTAATATATATATATATATATATATATATATATATATATCAAGTAGTTTTGTATCACCGAAATGGTGAAGAAATGATCGTAACACTCAAATAAACATTGCTATTTTTTGTTGTCACGGTATGTTTTCATTAAACGCATAAAAAAGAAAAGATCATCTGTTATAGATCAAGAGAGAAAAACTAAATACCGCCCCCCTCCCTCTCCACTAAACAACACAATAATAAAACGATATATAATAGAGTACCATTTTTACGTTTCTTATTTATTCGACTGTTAAATTTATACGTCATTTCACCTTTGTCCCGATTCACTCCAGTTCGTTTTAATAGTTTTATAATTCATCATTTTAATGGTATTTACAATTTATCATTTTAATAGTATTTAAAATTTATCATTTTAATAGTATTTATAATTTATCATTTTAATAGTATTTATAATTTATCATTTTAATGGTATTTATAATTTATAATTTTAATTGTGGACGTCGATTTTTTTTTTACAGACATGAGGGGAAAAGGAGGTACTTTGACTTTTCTCCCCCCTCTGATTTAAAATATCGAACAGCAATTTAACAGTAACGATTTACTTATTCAATACCTATCGTGGAAGATTTGGAATAAGAAATAAATAAAAATCACTGTTTAGACAAAAAAAAAAAAATAAAAAAAAAATGGATTTTTTTTTTTTTTTTTTTTTCCCGATGAAAGCGACTTTGTGAATTTGTTATTATTGCGAACATGGATTTGACATTTAAGGGTATCCTCAACATATAATGCTAAATTTTAATTTTCTTTACAGCTGTATGATTTATTTATTTATTTATTTATTTTGTACTGCAAAAGAAAAAAATGCGTAAAAATCTAGAAACTGTACTGGCAAAATACGAAAATTCTTTTTAAAATGTAAAAATTAAAAAAAAAATTTCCAAGCCTTAGTGAAAATGACAAACTAAATAGATTTTTAGCACTATCTGTCAAGGATGTTCTTAAATCCATATTCGATATTTTCTGCCACATTCACGAAATCATTTCTTTGGAGAAAAAAAATCTCCGTAAACTAACAAGCAACTTTTTTTTTTTTTTTTTTTTTTTTTTTTTTTTACATTGTATGTAATAGTTTACCTTTTGGCAAATTCAGTGAACAAATGCTATCATTAAAATACAAAAAATAGAAATTTTAAAGGGGTATTAGAATAAATGATTATAGGAAAGTCGAATCAGGGAAAAGTGGAATAAGCGAAAATTTAAGCTATATATTTTGCCACTTTTCCCAATTTCTGATATTTATTGAAATATTTTTAATTTGAAAATCGTACAATAAGTTTGATATTTTATAAATAAGTCTTTAAAAACTTTAAACTTCTAATGTAGTGCAATGCAATTCATTGTATAGATGTGTAAATATTTTAGAGCAAAAATGTGTTAGCGCCATAAAGATAAAATTTTGGTTACACGTCTTTTTATTTATATGCGTATGTAAAATGTAAACGGTGCTTTACTGTAAAATAAATAAAAATAATTAAATCAATAATTTTAACAGTTAAAGCAAATAATTCCGCTCTGACAGATATTAGTTATAACAGCTTATAAAAAAATCACTACGCTCCCCTCCCCTTTTTTTTTTTTCGTTTTTTTTTTTCTTTTACAATTCTGTGACAATATTTTTTTAATTATTTATCAGGAGTGCTATACATTTTAAAAGACACTGAGATTTGTAAGAATATACGATTCCATTTTAATTTAACTTAAATTTAGGAATATCATTTGCTTTTTTGGCTACAAAGAAAAGAAAATTCTATCTTAAGTATTTTCTTGCCCAAAAGGAGTAAACCAGCTGTTTAAGAAATTACCAAGAGAAAAGTATATGTGTGAATTAGACGAAGAAAATAGTTTTAGACATGAGGTACATTGTCAAATGTAAAGAAATGTTTGGATAAAGTAAAATTTCAATAACACAGAAAAGCATAAAAAATTTATTGTTTTTTTTTCTTTTCTCATTCATACTCTTATACACTATTTTTATGTCCATTAGTCTATTTTATTTTAAATTACTGATGACTTTTCAATTCTTTATTATTATTATTATTATTACTGTATTTCTCCTTTTATTACTACACGCTCAATTTTCTAAAATGTAACTATCATTTTTTACATTATTTTTTTATTGTGTACGTTTCGCGATTTCTAAAAGCTGGTTGTTCTGCATACATTGATTCACAACTCCATGGCCATGTAGTAGAATCCAAATCAGTAAATCTATCATTAAATCGAGGAAATCGGTAATTTAAAAGCATTTAAATCGAGGTTATAAAGAATGGAGATCATCTATCTATTATATTTAATTTCAGTTAAATGTCATGTTACATTCATACGAATACGTGCATGTTTTTAGCGTATGTGCGTTTTAAATAAAACCAAGTAAACCATCTAAAAATAAATGAATAAAATGTTAGAAAAAACAAGCAAATACATCATAAAAAAAAAAAAAGAGAAAGAGAGAGAGATGACGGGTTGGGGGGGTGGGGGTTGTTGCAACTATTCATTCTGCGTTACGGCAGTCGGTTATGGTTCTGATCATAAAGGTAACCTTTATACAGATATTCCATTGTTTATCTCGGTACATGTTTAGAAATGAGGTTAGTCGTGCGTAACATCTTAATAGTCACAGGTGGTCTGAAAACGAAAGTTTGGAACCTGTATGTGATTTCCAGCTCATCAAATTTATCAAATCTATAGCTGAAGATTTCAATATGTGATTTGTGTGGCATATGGGTACAAAACTTCTTGAGACATTTTCTCATACCATGTTTAACAATGATTCTCAAACTTTTTTTGCGTAGATATTTTGATAAGGCATATATACGTATTTGGTAATTACACTTGACAAAAAATTTGAACTTTTGCTCTGTCCCAAAATCAAAATCAGTTGCTTCTTATTCAGTTTTTTGCGCTGATTCTGAATCCAGTTTTAGATTTTCTCCAGCATGTCCAGATTTTCATGTATTTGCATATTTCGATTTATGGAAATTTTGGAATTTGTGTACATGGAAATTTAAGGCACAAAGCATTATCAGACTGGCTTTTTTTTGTTTTACGTTATGATTACTGGCCAGTTTACTTTACAAAAGTGTTGTTTCCAAGATTATATTGACATGAGACCGTGAAGTATCGTGTCTAATTTGCATATTTTTCATGTTTTTCTAATAATGTTTCTTGACATCCAAATATTTCTACCATATGAGTATGTTAACAGGTTTCTATCAATTTTCTACGCTAATTTCAAATCTAGTATCCGGTTTTTTTCTATCACGTCTAGATTTTTTTTTTTTTTTTTTTTTTTTTTATGAAAATTTTATTTTTTGGTCAAAAAAAGTCAGAAAACGCTTTTTATGCTACTGCGTGATCTATTTAAGGATCTTCAGCTATTTAAGGTAGATTTTACTACTTTTTTTCAGTTGTTTTTCGACTATATCCATTGGTGATTATGTCCTGATAGGAATCTCACACTGTTAACCCTTTTGACAAGGAGGTACACTCCCCTAAAAAGCATTTTATGTCAAACGTGTGCCAATACAAACGTAGACATTCATTTTACAAAAAACCTAGAAGTGATAGAAGGAAACGGATTACAGATTCGAAATCAACATAAAAGTCAAATTTAGAAAAACAATTACGTCAATTCTGTGGTGGTAACTACTTTAAAATTGATGACATTACACCATTGAAAAATATGCAAATTAGGCTTGTTAATTGACAGGTAAATGTTAAGAATATACAGACTGCAACATTTATCTCAAACAAATTGTATAGTCGTAATCTAGAAAACGTAATTCAATCTGACATTTATTGTACCTAAAATTTGCATAAAGTGGCACAACAAAGCCGAAATTTGCATACACATAAATATGCAAATTTCTCAAAAACTGGACGACCTATAGAGAAAAGCGGAAAATATATTCGGAATCAGCGCAAGAGACTGATCTAGGATTAAATATTTTCATCTAAAGGACATTTTTCATGTAGTACAGTGTTATTAGCAAAGTGCATATCACATCCGGAATGCAGGGTTGGTAACCTTTTTTCAACAGATTCAAGAGTTACTGACACCAAATATCAGAAGTTTCTAAAGAAGCAATGCGATAATTTAAAAATCATGTAGAGACGTTTTTAATTAAATTGAATGCTTGAAAGGAATCATTTATAAGTGTTCTCAATTCTCCTAAAACATCTATAAATACATTCAATTTTTACACTAAAAAATAAATATTTATAGATATTATAGGTACAATACAACATATTAACTTTGGCAGTTTGAAAACCTGTCTTCGAATTCATATTTATTATCATTATTTAGAGTAGAGAAGAGTGGAAATTAGTGAGATCGAAAGATTGAAGACTAACAGAAAAAACGTACATATTGGTAGGAAATCGCTTATTAGAAATCAATTAAAAAAAAAAAAAAAAGATATCTTCGAAAATTATTTTATAATCAAAATTATTTTCTTTTGCAGTTCAGAATTTTTTAACCTCTGCCCAATAATCAAATAAAAGACCTCAAAGTTTTTATTAAATTATAAATGTTAAACATGCAAATTTTTGTAATAGGAATTTACTCCTGTATTATTTAATTTCATGAAGTATTTTTTAATACATTTATTATTTAATGTTAGTTAAAAAAAATTTTTAAATGAGATTAATTTTGTTAGGAAAGTTAAACCCTTAAATTAATCCATCTCCAATTTATTTAACGCTTCCTGCGATTTCAGAGTCAGGGAGTTTGAAAACCAATACTTTTTTCTTTTCTTTTCTTTTCTTTTTTTTTTTTTTTTTTTTTTTTTTTTTTTTAATATATTGGACATTTCGTTCAGTTATTATCATAACAACCTTACTAAAACAATAATAATAATAAAATAAATAACACAAATAACAAAAAGCTTCAATTTTAATAACTTATGATCTTGTTTTTATTTTATATTTAGTTATTTATTTATATTTTATTTTATTTATTTGTTGTTTAATAAATAGTTCTTTGAAATTTGCACGGAAAATCAAATAATGGAAATTTAAATAAAAAGAAAATGAAAAAACAAGTGAAAATGAAATTGAAAATAAACAAAATTTAAATTACTTGGCATAAACAATGTATCAGTCGCAGTTGTTGTTATTTTATTAGATTTATTTATTACATATTTCACTTTTTTTTTTTAAATCATAAAAACAAAAAGTTGATCATTGCCGCAATGAATTGAAGAAGCGAGTAAAAGAATGTGTTGTGTAACAAAAATTAAATTTCGAAAAAAATGAATTGAAAAATTTATAAATTTGTTTGATTTGTTTTATTTTTAGTAGATTATAAATATTAAATAATAATTAAAATATTAAATATAAAAAATATTGTTGCATATCTTCAAAAACAATTAGAATTTTAGTAAATAAACCTTATTATATGATAAATTAACTTGTAGCATCTTTATTTATGAAAAAAAAAAGGAAAAAAAGACCTAACACCTTCAACAAATAAATAAATTTCACAAAAATAACTTTTTTTTCCCCACAAAATGGGGGGGGGGGGGGGGACTACATCGACACCTCTTTATGCTCAGGATTTCAAAGCCTTTTTACTTGCTTTTTGTATTGCATTTAATTAGAATATCAAATCAGCAAAATATATTAAGCAGATGAAAAGTGGTATATTTATTCATGATGCTGTGAAATTTCAGAAATTGCTTTGCCACATTCATAGTATCATTGCTATAAAACTAGATTTACAGGCATATACTTTCCGTAGCCGATGGGACCTTTTTCGTGAATTTCATCCATTTAATGCTGAAGTAAAAAATTCACGTGCCTAAACGTGATTTTGTAATTTCTAATTTTAAACTTGTTGATGTCCTAAAAGGTGAAATTTTATCTGCTCTTGAATGTAGATTTGATTTGATATATTTTGATAATGGTAAAATTTCTTATAATATATACGGATTTTTTTGGCCATTTGGCGAAGTTAGTTACAAAATTTGCAGCCAAAAATTTTATCAGGATAACTATATACGTGGGAAAGTCATTAAATAAGTCACAAAAGATAATTAAATAATAACTTACAATGATATTCACTTCATAACTATTTTTATTTCTCAACATGTTCTTCACCGATATTTATGCACTTATATCACCGTTTTATCAGCGCCCCAACACCAGCTGCATAAGATTCTTTGGGTTGCTATCTCAGCCACATTAGGACTTCAAGTTGAACCTTTTCATCATCTGTGAACATCATCTTGCAGCTTCTTCAATATCCACCATACAGTTTCGACTTAGTCACAAGCGATTTTCATCTGTTTAGTCCACTAAAAAACCATCTTAGAAGCAAGATGATGTTTACAGATGATGAAAAGGTTCAACTTGAAGTCTTAATGTGGCTGAGACAGCAACCCAAAGAATCTTATGCAGCTGGTGTTGGGGCACTGATAAAACGGTGAAGTGCATAAATGTTGGTGGAGAATATGTTGAGAAATAAAAATAGTTTTAAAGTGAATACCATTGAAAGTTATTATTTAATTCTCTTTTGTGACTTACTTAATGACTTTCCCTCGTAGAAATAAAAGTTTTAAAAACATAATATATGATACGAGGTATCGAGTATACTTCTCAGAATTTGAAATAACGTCAACAGATGTTCTCGCGAAGCCCATAAATGTGTTGTCGTAAGACAAATCAATAATGTTGACCGCTATTTTGTTTCTATGTTGTTGCGCGTTTTAAGTAATGAGATACTTTTTTTTTTTTGCACTACTTCATTCTACTTATTATTGTAACTATGACTGGATGATAGATGAATAGAAGATACACTACATTGGCGTAAAATCTAACTGGACATGCTGCTTCAAGCGAAACGTGGTATATTGTAATTATGCTGTTTTCCTGAATTATGTAATATGAGCTGTGACCAGTTCACGCGGGGATGTTTGTGTTAGCGCATTCATTGAGTGAGAATTGTACGTTTATTTACAAATCTCTTTTCATTCAGTGTAACGAAGGACGAAGATTTTGAAACAATATACCGATTTTCAGCAGCTCTATTTTAATATATAGAGATGATTCGTCGCACTTAAGTCAAGGGGCAAAAGTAGTATTTTGTTAATACAAAATATGTAAGTTGTATCTTTGTCGTGATTTTCAGAAAGAGAAAAAATATGGAAACAAATTTTAAAATATTTAATTTTTAAAATTAATATTACACTTAATGTGTTTTATTAATTAAAAAATGATAAAATTATAAAAACGATGTTAAATTACATTAATATTTTTCAGCTATACACATACTCATAATTAAATTTTAAACTAAGCCGTTGGTAATAACAGTTTGTATTTTATCCCTGATGATAGCTATGTGTATAGCTGAAAGTGCTTGGAGTAATTGACATTGAATAATATTAATGTAATTTAACATCCCTTTTGTAATTTTATTATCTTTTAAGTAATAAAACACATTAAGTGTAATTTTAATGGGTTTTTAAAGATGAATTTTAGCATTCTACTCATTTATTTGCTTATATTTCAGTTTAGCATTCATTTACTTACTTATTTATTTTAGTTGCCATAAGCAATCAGCCCTAAACAATTATTGAATGGACGTATTGGAAAAAGGGCCTATGTTACAAATTTAAAATTTCGAAAAATGAATGGATGTCTGGAAGAAGAGCCCATGTTACAAATTTAAAATTTCGAGAAATGAATGGGTGTCTGGAAGAAGGGTCTGTGTTACAAACTTAAATTTTCGAAAAATGAATAGGTGTCTGGAAGAAGGGTCTTTGTTACAATACAAATTTAAAATTTCGAAAAATGAATGGGTGTCTGGAAGAAGGGTCTATGTTACAAATTTAAAATTTCGAAAAATGAGTGGGTGTCTGCAAGAAGGGTCCATGTTACAAATTTAAAATTTCGAAAAATGAATGGATGTCTGGAAGAAGGGTCCATGTTACAAATTTAAAATTTCGAGAAATGAATGGGTGTCTGGAAGAAGGGTCTGTGTTACAAACTTAAATTTTCGAAAAATGAATAGGTGTCTGGAAGAAGGGTCTTTGTTACAATACAAATTTAAAATTTCGAAAAATGAATGGGTGTCTGGAAGAAGGGTCTATGTTACAAATTTAAAATTTCGAAAAATGAGTGGGTGTCTGCAAGAAGGGTCCATGTTACAAATTTAAAATTTCGAAAAATGAATGGATGTCTGGAAGAAGGGTCCATGTTACAAATTTTAAATTTCGAAAAATGAATGGGTGTCTGGAAGAAGGGTCCATGTTACAAATTTAAAATTTCGAAAAATGAATGGGTGTCTGGAAGAAGGGTCCATGTTACAAATTTAAAATGTCGAAAAATGAATGTCTGGAAGAATGGTCTATGTTACAAATTTAAAATTTCGAGAAATAGGGAAAAAACTATTAATGTTATTGATTAGCGATGTCCTGAGCACCTTAATGCCATAGGCCCTTCTTCTGGTCTTAATTACTCTCCACTTTTGTCTTCATGCTGAACAATGGCGAGTAATAAAAAAATAGTTTGGTGGTAAGTAGAGTAATGATGTTATTTTTAGTTCATTGTTTTAATTTTTATTTAAAGTAAACACACTTGTATATTATGAAATTGTAGTTTTTAACACTGGATAATCATCAACCATTCCACAAAGGCCCTTCCCCCCCCCCCCCCCAAAAAAAAAAAAAAAAAAAAAAAAAAAAAAAAACAAGCTTTCCAAAACTTTTAACAGAACAAAAAAACCTTTTAAGTTTTAACTAAGTATTATATTTTGTGACTTTTCCACTCAGTAGTGTTTAGCATCCCGATCAATCTCAGTTCCAGCTGAAAAACATTTATATTACTCAACTTTCATATAGGTATTTTTTGTATTAAACAACAAACCAAATATTCATTTAGCGGCCCTCTCTGCCTTCCGATCTGGCGCTCGGGGGATTTACCCCCCTCTGCTCCATCTTAGTTTCGACCCTCTGGTCCCCCTCTCTCGAAAGATTATGCGCTCCCATTTTGAGGCCTTTGACTGTAGCCTAATACTATTAGAAGAAAACCCATTATGAGCCCCTATTTCTGAATGCGAAAGGCATTATAAAGAATACTTATTAAAATACAGTCGGAGAAGGGGGAGATTAGGGGGAGAGAGACTTTCGATTAAAATTCATTAAATATTTTATTTTCTTAACTATTCATCCTGAATCGTGAATCTCCTTAAATGAAAAAAAAAATGATAATAATAATCATCTTATCTCTGCCTAAGGAGGAAAATTCTGCACATCCACTAATCACATAACAGCGACTGCGACTATACGACTACGATCCATTTTCCGACTCACGGAGTCTGGATAAATCGGGCGATTTATTGCGTAAATTCTCTCGACAAATGAACTTTAAAAAACTCTCACGTCCAGCCAAGTGCCGTAGAAAAATAAAAGAAAGGAAACTCGTTTCAGAAGAACCTTTTTTTGCAATGAATAAAACAAAGAAATGAACTAGTCTTTTTAGTAACTGCCGCAAGCATAGGCGGAATGCGTCCGCCTACGGTTAATATTTTTTCACCAATCGTAGCTTTCGACAACAAAGCTCCGCCTTTTGACGTAACATTCTAGTTGATTGGATGACATGGGAGCTTGATTTGTTTGTTGTGTTCTGATTGAAGATTAAATGTGCTATTCATTTTTCTCTAGAGAGAGAAAGAAACATGAGAAAATGATTTTCAAGTGTGAAAAGATAAATTATTTTTATATTTTCGGAGCTCGAATAACTTGTTTGCAAAAATGTCAGAAATTGCATCAATGTATCAGTTTCACAAGAATTAAAATCTCTATAATATCCTTCTATTTAAAAATAAAAGAATTAATTGTATAAGACTGCAATATTCTATGAAGACGGGAATGCAAAATATAATTTAGGGTGAGGATCTAATGAGCAACATTTTGCATCTATGAGTAGAGCACAACTGTCCCTTCCCTAGTTTTACCTTGTATTAGAATGTATATTGTTATTGCTCTCATTAAATAAATAAATAAATAAGTAAAGTTATTTTAAGATAAAAGTAATGAAAGTTGTTTACAAAATGCAAAATATAATGGAACCATTTTGGACTAACTATACAAACCAAAAAAGGAAACGAGGAAGACCACGAAAGACCTGGATGGATGGTATAAAAAAGCCATGAAGGATAGGTGTCTGGAGGAGGAATGGACCCTTGACCGGAAGAAATAGAGTGGTCTCTTGTAGATATTTCGATGGCAGCACCTGACGCCATAAACAGAGTTCATATATATATTTATATACTAAGTCATTCCCTTTTGAATACGATGAAAAAATTTCGTGATTTCAATACATTTGATTATTTAGCACCACATTTTATAAACAGACAATTAACTTAAATAAAAAAAAACTGATTGTGGAAATAAAATAATACATTTTTTTTTTTTTTTTTTTTTTTTTTTTTTTTTTTTTTTTTTTTTAACCATAAGACCTCGCACAACCATTAATAAATATTGTTAAATAATTCATTATGCAATTACGTGTATTGTTCTTCCTTAAATAAATGTAACAAGTTCAAGCACTGTGTCAGTAAAAAATAATTAAATTCAACCAACTTTGAAAATGCCGACATCGAAATAGCTCGTATTATAAAAGCATTGTTAAATAACGAGAACATTACTATGACCACCAGCAATATCTTTAAAAATATATAAATATAATTTTAAAAATATAAAATAATATAAAGGGCTATATGGAATTATATTCAAATTCATCAAAACAGTAACGCAATTCATCTATTTCCTAGAATCTCGAAACATTTTGTTAGACCTTTGAATTATTTCGCTTTCAGTATTATTTCTTGTTACTGCTTTCTTTCCTCTTTTTTTTTTATGGATAATTTATGACAATCTTTCTATCTTTATTTTCATTTTATTGTTATGGAAAATTATATAGCTTAGTCCTTTGCCTATTAAACTCTGTTTGAAGAAGAAGAAGAAAAAACGACATTGTTTTAGACTTACATTATTTATACAAACTAGCGAAGATAAGAAAATGCGGCTAGTACAAATAATAAAATTAAACTGAATTAAATTTAAAATTTAAATCTGAATCCAGCATATGAACAGTACTATTGGACATGGATCACAAGGTAATAAAGTAAATTGTGGGGTTGATATTTAAAACAAACGGAGGGGTGGGGACATTAACTATTATGTGTATTTTAAGATACTCTTCTAAACAAAGGAAACACTAAAAATGCGTTAAAGGTTTGTTCATTAAGCATGATTGTACAATGTTCAGTTATGAATTCAGAGCGTGGAGCACAAGAACTCCCTTTCTTATGGAATTCTTCGAAATTGACTGAAAGCTTAAATTACCCACACAGAACTCCACAAAATTGCTCTGAAACTGCAGAAATCACTTGGGGGGAAATGTCTGTATTCAACTGGAAGTTATGTAAGAATCACGGCTTTCAATGGCAATAAAATAAAATAAAATAAAATAAAATAAAAATTACCAAGAAGTACAAGCAGTACATTCATTTGGAAACTTGAAGACTTTAAAATAGGGAGAACGATGCTAAAAGTACATTTTTAATTGTTTAACGATTTTTGAATTGCTTGTATTTATCACTAAAAGTGTAGCACATCAAAATGACAATATTTTATCTGGTATAATATTAACAGGTAATTATTCTTGAAGCATCATGGTCTTATCTGTTTTCTTTATAACTATTGCTCTCAATCAATGTTACCAACTGTATAAATTTACTACCCAACATACCCACATTTACTACCTAACAAATTTTTATCTAAAAATTTTTTGGCACTTTACAACCATATTTCCTCTAAGTTAAAGGCGTGTTTAACAGTGACTTTTGAATTATTGCACCTAAATTTTGGTATTATAATTTTTTTTCACTATTTTTATTGTTGCCATTTTTTATATTATTATTATTTTATTATTATTATTATTATTAGATACTTCTTTAAAGGGAACATGATATAGTGTAGTTTTTTATAAATTTGATTCATGTATATTGGAATATGATGCTATCAAAATATTACTTAATAACCTCATTTTTAATCTTTAAATAATTATAAATGCTGTAAATAGTAATAGAATTTATAACAATTATTGTTTTATGCGTCCAGTATTTATTTCTTTATTTGTTTTACCTCTTTTTTTTAGCACTTTTAACAAAAATTTACCCTTTTTTAGCACATTATCCCATAAAAATGTAGCCACTTTTAGCCCTTTATTTCCTTGATGAGTTGCAACACTATGTTTTTAATTCGTTACAAAAAAAAGCGACTAAAATTAAATGAAAATTTAGTTTACCATATTACTGTTATACTAATGATGAATTATATATGGAATGGGTTCACGGTCACCAACAAAAATAAAAACTGGTTATGAAAAGCTTACACTGGTAGTGAAATTTGGGTGAAGTAACTTAGCGTCAGGAAGAAAAAGAATGGGAAATAGGTCCAATATGATGCTGTTTAAAGTGGCTGCAGAAACCGGTGCAGTCAAAACAAACCTTACCCAAAACCAAAACAAATGACCGGTTTCGTAAGGATTTATCTGCTATAACAACCAGTTTTTCGTACTGAATCCGAAACTACAACCACCACTTTTGTATCGAAAGTGAAAGAAAACGAGCTTAAAAACGGTGCAAAAAGCACAGAAAAGTACACAGTTCTCAGGCATTAAGAGTCTCAGGCATTAAAAAGAATGGGAAATAGGTCCAATATGATGCTGTTTAAAGTGGCTGCAGAATATTGGCTGCAGAAACCGGTGCAGTCAAAACAAACCTTACCCAGAACCAAAACAAATGACCGGTTTGGTAAGGATTTATCTGCTATAACAACCAGTTTTTCGTACTGAATCCGAAACTACAACCACCACTTGGGTATCGAAAGTGAAAGAAAACGAGTTTAAAAACGGTGCAAAAAGCACAGAAAAGTAAACAGTTCTCAGGCATTAAGAAAAGCTATTTGCCCATAAGAAAAGAAAGAAAAAAGAAATTTGGAGAAATTGTAGGGGAAAGGGGGGTGGGGTGATTGCCAGGACGCGGTTCACTCAACTCAAGGTCAGGCAGGTAGAGGTAGAAATCATGACGTCATCATCTCGAGAAGATCCGGGATGGGAATAATGCAGAAAATGCATCTTGAAGTGAAAGGAATTAGACTTTGAGCAGAGAAACCTCCTTTGTGTGAAAAGGACTCTCTCCAACATGTCGATTGAAACATTAAAAGAAAAAAAAAAAAGGAAAAGAAAAATAATGTATTTATTTTTCACATTAGAATTAATCCTACTTAAAATTAATTTGACCTCAACAAAAAGTTTTTTTTTCTTTTCCCTTTCCTAAAAAAAAAAAAAAAAAAAAAAAAAAAAAAAACGATTAGTTCAATACTCACATTTGAAAAAAATATTTTAAGAGATTCTATTTGAATCGAAATCTTGATTTGAACCATCATTATTATTCTAAGAGGGATAAGCGATAATATATATATATATATATATATTGGTAATATGTGCATGGATAAATTTTATGCAAGTGGAAAACTTGCCAAATTTTAATATAATGTTTTATAAAATAATATTCCTCCAGATAAAAAAAAAATTCACAGATAGGAATGTGATACGAATTAATGAAATGCATATTGTTTATTTTTTAAAGCTTTATATATATTATTTTTTAAATGTTTTTAAAGCTTTATCCCTGTACCACAAAAGTTTGGATAATGATTCTTCAATAATTAAAAAAAAAAAAAGTCGTTGATAACAGCTCTTTACACATCAAATCCAAAAGCAACACGAGGCACTTTTCACTGTGAAAATGGAAATATTGCCTTTCTTTATTAACCTCTCCTCTTTCCTAGCATTTTCTAAATTTTGACTATGAACTATTATACCATTTTGACCTTTGTAGACGTTCTTTTTTATAGATAGTTCTTTAGTATAAACTTTGTTCTACTTTGACAGATTTTGTCTTATTACCTTTATGTCTCTATATTTCTCCGTTTTTAATTTTCTTTTTTAGTTATTAAAATTTTCTTTAAATATTTAATTTTTGAGTAAAAAAAAAAAGAAGAAAGAAGAAAGAATAAAAAAATATATAATTTCTAAATGTTTATGCCGACATCAAAGCAATTATGTAATTAATCCAAAAATTTATTCGGTTTTAAAAACATCACATAAAATGGTTTTTAAATTTTCGATATCAAAATAATCCTTTGCTTTAAAAATAAATATGTTTACATAATTATTTAAAACTTTTTTTATATATATACTAAAGTTTTAGCAGATACTAAGGATATAATAAACCTAAAAACAGTTTCTAAAACATCGAGTTATTATTTTTTAAGAATTAAAAAAATAATAGAGGCTCTTTCGCAGAACCTAAATATGAACCAGTCTTCTGATTTAGGTAAAAGTTTAATACCTATAATCTGACAATTATTCAATTTATATACTGCAGATTTCATAAAACAATAAATTTTAATAATTAAAGTCTAAAAATAAAGTCTAAATAATTAATATTTAGAGCCAATTAAACTTTTGAATTATGTGTGTACTGAATAGACTGCATCATTAAATAATAATAATAAGCATTATGTATAAATTATAGATTAATTTGGCAATTAAAAAGTATTTAATTAAGATTTTTTTAAAATAAATATATCAAACAATACTTAACCTACTTAAACCTAATACTTAAATCCTTTTTAAAAAATGGTTTTTAATTATAAATTGCATTTTAAAGTTAAATTCTGATCATTCAAAATTTTATTCCATTTATTTTACAAACTGTACGTTGGGAAGAATTTACCGTTTTTTGTTTCCTTTACTTCAAAGTTGACCATATTTTATCGAATGGGAAAACTGCCTGTTATTATTAACAGAAATAACATTTTGAACGTAATTTTATTTTATTTATTTTTTGTCAATTTAATTCAATACTTATATATCTGTGTTTCTATTATATTTTTTCAAAGTAGATAACACATAAAAATGGCTATTAACGAAATTTTTTATATTATTTATATTTATTTTTTCCCCATAAAAAATAGTTTCAAAAATACTTAAACAAATGTCATTAAAACAATGATATAGGGGAGATGGGGGATGAATGGGACATTTTCACAAAAAAAAATTTTTTTTTTAATATTTCATTTAAGTTATTATCAATATTATAATATCACATTTCATACATTAAGTGTTTGACTACATCTTATGCACAATATTTATTTAAGATTATTATTATACAGAAATATATTATGAAATAAAAAAAAACGCTCCTCTATGTCCCAATCATCCCCACAGCAGGGATGAATGGGACACAAATAATTTCCTCACTTTATTCAATGTTAAGGTCTAAAAGCTGACAAAAATGCCTCCTTAGCAAAAGCTGAGAGATTGTAAATTGTAATATGATCTCCAGGATTATTTGTTAGCCAATCATCTTGGACTCATCTCGGCTTTGCCTTAAAAGGCCCATAAACGGAAGCATTCAACGGCTGAAGAAATGTTAAAAGAATAATTACCATAAATTATTAATTTATCAAACTATATAATATTTCTAGCTAATAAATATATTTTTCAGCATCCTCTAGGGATGAATGAGACAGTCCCATTCATCCCATTTGAAATGTCCCAATCATCCCCATGATGCATATATTCAATTGTGAGCCATTTTGTCTCAAAAATTATTTTGTCACAATGGTTAATATTCATTCATTTTAATTATCAATATTGAGCCTTGAAATAAAAAACTACAACATATCTTAATTGTTTATATTGCATAAGATATTTAAGTAACTTCAAATGTAAAAAAAAAAAAAAAAAAAAAAAAAAAAAAAATACTTTTGAGCAGAGTTTTCAGGAAATGATAATTTGAAGGAAACTGAAAAAAGCCATGTGGTCTTGCTTTTGGTTCTGAAGCACACTATGGTAGTGAAATCTATGAGGATAGAAAGCAACTAAGAAAAAGGTTTATTGCCTGAAATATTGAGAACGTGTCCCATCCATCCCTTGTCCCATTCATCCCCCCATCTCCCCTACTATGCCTTTAGAAAGTAATCGCTAAAGTAAAAGCATTTTACAATATTTTAATACCAGTTACTTTCGTTTACTTTTACATTATTATATAG
Organism: Maratus michaelseni; assembly: GCA_963931845.1. Classification (NCBI taxonomy): domain Eukaryota; kingdom Metazoa; phylum Arthropoda; class Arachnida; order Araneae; family Salticidae; genus Maratus; species Maratus michaelseni. The sequence continues at coordinate 156,673,292 of OZ007594.1, read as the reverse complement.
TTTTTGTGTGTAAATTTTAATGCAGTTATTGCGTTTTTTACAATATATTCCACGCCTTGATGTAATAGTTAATTTAATGCCCTTAGAATAATATATATATATATATTAAATTGTCTTTAAAAATCATTAAAAAATACTTTTAAAAATAGCCTTATTGCGACAAATTTTATTTAAGCGCTAGAGGAGTTAAGATTAATTACATACTTTTAAATTTGTATTATAAATTATATGTTTTGCCTTACTAGTGCATCAATTGAATCTGAAGATAAGGCATATTTTTAATGTTTTTAAATGGTATCATTATAATTTTTCTGCCATTTTTCTTTGTTCTTTTTCTATAATCGGGTGTCTGTAATTTTCCTTGATTGGGCTTCTTGGCCTTTGGAGTGACATGGAAAATAAACAAATATATATTACCTTTGAAATCCAATATAATTTTAAAAATAGTATGATATATCTTAAATATATATATAGACATTTCATTAAAGTTTTTAATTCACTCAAGTGGGGTTACTTTATATTTTAACAAATCTAGATTCAATTAAAACTTGATAAATAGGCATTTAAATTGTAAAACATTCTATAAATCGAAATTTCCATAATTTCTGGTAGCAAATTATTTTGCCACAAACGGAAGATAATAGTTGTCACAAAAAAAGAAAAAAGACAGAAAAGAAAACTTTAACTTTTTTCAAAATCTCAAAATTTATATTTCAATATTTGAAAAATTATTTTTTATTGATGAAATGATTCAATTTTAAGAATTCTAAATTATTTGCACATGATATCTTTAATAATCAGTTTGATTGAGATGAAAATAATAAATTATTTATAAATTACTCTACAGTGTTACCTCTTTATTAATTTTTAATAACACACAGTTTTTTGTTTTTTTGGAGGGGGAAGGGGGGGGGAGTAAAAGTTTTAATTTTTTGACAACTTTCTGTCTTTTTTCAAATCCTTTTGGATAGAAACAGTGTGAGCATTCTTTAATTGTAATGTGAAATGAGAGAGTTTACAGAACCTAAAAATAAAATCACTTCCTGGGCAGGAAATGATGCGGTCCAATGTTCAGGAATTGCTGCTCATGTGCATTAAAAAATCCCGTGAACAAAGCTTCACAATTAAACTAGTCTTTAAATCTATCTTTTATCTTATTTTCTCCTTTCATTTTCTTCTGTATCTGTTTTTCGTATTTTTTTAGCTTAAAGATATACTCCTTATAAAATTTTAGTAATTTATTTAAAAAAAAAACAGAAAATGAAAAAAAAAAATCTAAAACTTTTAAAAATGTGTTGAGGGTATAAAACATAAAAAGAGAAATACAGTAAAACCTGTAAAAACGGAATAGCTAGGAACCGTAAATAAATTCCGTTTTATCAGGTATCATTATTTTGTTTTCCTTCCTTCGGGACCATGAATTTTTTTCTGTTTATAGGAGGATTCCGCTTTAGACAGGTTCGTTTTCACAGATTTTTTTTCTTGTATATTAAATTTGTTCAAAAATATAGGGTGGGGGAAAAAAGAAACTCTATGCCCCAGTGCATAAGCAAAAAAGACGCAGAAATGCAAAAACATAAACTTCTTCAAAACAAAAGTCTTAAAGTCCGCCTCAATTAGATAATAAATTTTTGTGTCATTTTGCTTAGTCATGCAAAAAACGAAAAAAGTCAAGCAACGGTCACGTTCTTTACAGTAGCTTGCTAATTTTGATCAGTTAGCAGTGAGTGGTTCAGTGGATCATTACTGTTTTCCTTTTTGCTAGAAAAGAAAGTGCCAAAATGATAAAAAAGGAGGAAATTCAAGAAAAGACTAACGCCCAAATAGTGTTTGTGGGATAAAGTGAGAATGGACGTAACACAGGAGGAGAGTAGATGCAGGAGAACGTCGCCCCCTCTTAAATATTTGGAAAAAGTAAGTAAAAAAAAAAAAAAATTAACTCACATAATGTAAATTTGGAAAAGCTGTTTGTGATTATGATTGAACTGATTAATTCTCGATTGCAATTTCATAGCATGACAATTTTGTTTTGAGGATTTTCATTATATTTCAATACAAGTATAAATAGTAATTTTATTTTAGCTTGGAGGCACTAAAACTGCTTACCATAACCACTCAATGTCTTCAGTTTGCTAAACGGATGATTATTGATAAGACTTTTCAAATTCTTAGCCAAGATTTTTTTTTTTTTTTTTTTTTTTTTTTGTGGGTTGGGTGGGGAGGGGGGGGGGCGGAAGTACCTTATAAGTTATCCTTTAAATTAAAATTAAGTAATACTTTTAAAAATATTATTGAATTTCTTCTAGAACTAACTGATTTTTGCTGCCAAAGGTAAGGTACTATAATCCATTGCCTGACAAATGGTAGCTGGGTAACATAATCTCAATTTTCAAATATTTTAGACATGTGGAATAATATTTCTGAAAAATTTTCATAAATTTAGATTGTGTTACCAGCCATCATTGAGTGAACTCTCATAGTGACTTTACAAATTAAATAAAATCTGGTAGCCAGCAAAAAATTCTAGTCGCCGGTAAAAAAATATTTACCCCACCTCCTCCCCCATCATTAATTTAAAAAAACTACATAAGTTTTTTTTTAATTAATTAATTGAAAAAAATAAGAAGTAGTATAAGCTTAGAATTATCATTTACATAGTTTATACATGATTTAGAAATATAATATAAACTAAGTTTCTAATAAAAGTTATAAAAATTATATATACAGGGTGTCCATAATTAAACGACCCTACTTTAAAGTTGTCTACAGACGAAACTATTGGTCAGAAAGTTGTGAAATTTTGTGAAGGACATAATGAAGGAATGGGAATTTGTTTAAGCGAAAAAAAATTAGTTCAAAATTTCGCCACCAGATGGCGTTTTTAATGAATTACACATTTATCATACACTTACGATAGTTTACAAATTTTTATTTCAACGAAAATTGTTCAACAAAACTTTTTTCATGACATGTTCTTAGCATTTTCCAGAACGCACTACAGGCAACTGTGGAACATGCTATCTTACGATTCCAGATGGTAGTTGAAAATGATGGCCGTCATGTGGAAAATGTTTTGCTGCAACAAAATATGTAAACTGTCATAAACGTATGCTAAATGTGTAATTAATTCTTTAAAAACGCCATCTGGTGGCGAAATTTTGAACTAATTTTTTTTTCGCTTAAACAAATTCCCATTCCTTCATTATGTCCTTCACAAAATTTCAGAACTTTCTGAGCAATAGTTTCGTCTGTAGACAACTTTAAAGTAAGTAGGGTCGTTTAATTATGGACACCCTGTATATCTTAAAAAAAAAAAAAAAAAAAAAAAAAAAAAAAGAGACTGTAAAGGCTGAATTAACCAGCATGTTCGGGAAACGCTGATTGCCGAATGCTTTAAATATCCGGATAGTTGAGTGTTACAAAATCTATATCTGATGATGGGGGCATTGATGAAATACCGAAGCAGGAAAATAATTTTTTGCCATATTTTCCTGTCGAGAAATCAGTCAAATAATTAAGATGTATTCTTTTAAAATTTGTATTTGATGAACTTATTTTTGCCAAATTAATAGAAAAAGTTAAAAATATTTTTTGTTTGAATATAATTTCTATATTTCTTAATAATTTGTAATTTTGCAAAATCTATAATGAGAAATCTTATAATAATTACGAGGGGAGGGAAAAATGCGTTTGTTCTCATTTCTTAGGTCAAATTTGTACAAAAAATAATTGACATGTTAAACAGTGGCGACCTGACGACCACATTTGTCAAGTCCTGCTCATAGTTATTCCATGTTTGTAACCCTTCGTGTTAAACTAAATCTTATAATTTAACTCCTTTTAGATCATTCTCATGGCATACAATTTAGTGCTCCGTTTCCAGTCAAAAAAAGGATGAATCCATCTTCTGCATATATTACTGGGAGAAAGAAATAACAGAAACGGTAATGATAAATTGAGGGAAGATTACATTTGTTGAAATCACCATATGTATATATTATTTCTGATGTCATAACATCTTCTTTTCTATGCACATAAGAAACGCACAACGATGAGTGAGGTATCATACGAAATGTTTTTGAACAGGCATTTGACGTAATCCACCCGCAGTTCGTAAAAACATTGTTTGATTAAACATTGCAGTGAATAAAAATGAATTTAAAAGTGTACAAAAACCTCGCACGGGTCGACTGGTTTATATGCAATACAATTATTTCAGTTAACTTTACATTATTATCTAATTTTTAACTAATATTATTATATAATTTTTAACTTAACTTAAATTATATTTTAAAAAACTTATTTTATAACTTAAAAATTATATTTTTTAACTTATTATATAATTTATAACTTAACAACAGTGCATATTTTAAATAATTAAAAAGGAAAAAAATATATATTAACAGTTCCTAAACATCTACTAAAACATGCAATAAAATACTACTATATTTTTCTTTTTTCTTCGTCCCCCTCCTCACTACACATAAAAAAAGAAGAAAATCTTGAAAGAACCCAATAATTTCCCCCTCATTCCTATGTTTACCCCCCCCCCCTCTCTTTTTTGTTTCCTTTTTTTTAACTCCTCTCATAAATCATATTATTAGATCATTTGATATGCGTATTTTATCAGTTAAAAAACTGCGTCGAGTCGAAAATGTCTCGTTTCTAAATACCACATTCCATTTCTGATAATTTTTCAATAAAGTAACAGCGGACCTGTACTCTCTTCACATTTATTATCTTTCTTCATAATCTCCATCAATTTTTCAAGTGCTTGCTGTCTCCTAAAGCAAGACCTGACCTCAATACAGAATGATGTACTTACTCTATCCCCCCTCTCTGCTGCAAAAAGGAGACCCCAAGCTTGAGTTTCGTGGGCCCCTGATTCTAAAGAGATGAAAAAAAGAAGAAAAAAAAGATGAAGAGGGATAGAAAGTGGGCAACGGAGCATGTCCGCCGAAATGTTGTGACCGATTTGGGGGTATATATTTCTCGAGCCTTTCTCTTTTTTTCATAGTTATTAAATACGTTCTGGGTGTCGAAGCGTAATGGATTTTGATAAAAACGCCTCCATGCAAAAGGTAGAAGATAAAATGTGTATTTGGATACTTGTATATATATACGTAGGTGTTATGCTATGAAAGAAGAAAACAAACACCTTGCAATTTCTTTTTACATATAACGACATGATTGCACTACCATTATAATTTTCTAAAGGATCAAATAAAACATCTTCATTAAGAATATTATCAATCAATGATATATATACTATATAGAACTTGTTTGATGTATATTTTGATTTCAATGGTATTATATATCTATATATACGGGCAATTTGAGTAGGGTAAATTCTGTTTTTGCTTACTTTACTCAAACAGAAATCAATTACGATTTACTTATATTGTGGAATATTGCCCTTGATAACGTGTGTCGCAATATAAGTTTAAATTTGCTTCTTGTCTTTTTTCACATTCTGCACATTGGATTTTTTTCTGCCACATACTTTTATTTATTTCTCCACTTATTTCAATTTGTGAATTTTACATTAATTGGATCTATGTTTTTGTATTGTATTATAATTATCGGTTCATATTTTGTCGATTTTAATGAGATTGAATGGTTATTATTCACAAAAGTTTTATTACACACGCACACACACATATTATAAGTATATATACTTACCCATTTTCATTTGTAAATTATTATCACATCCTTAACCCTAATTATGAGGAATATGTTTTTTATAAATATTGTTGTATCTTTCCTTTTTTTATTCATTTACACATTCATTCATTAAAAAAAATAATATTTTACCGAACGGAAATTTGTTGTTCTATGATGGTATTATTAATATTGAGATTTTTTTTTTTTTTTTAAGTGAGCAAAATGATGCAAACTCTTTTAAATTTTGGGTACATGATTAAACCGTAAATCGCGTCATCATTTTTTTCTGCATTGTGAAATAAATGCATTAGAGTCTCTGGGAGGGGGATTACAGGTTAAAGTTTATTATTATTATCTATATATTTAAAATGCAAGCCGGATGATTTCGTCATTTATCCTGGACTTTATACTAAATAATCCATTGTAATAATTGGCTTTTTTTTTTTTTTTTTTTTTTTTTTTTTTTTTTAACTAAAAGTTGTTTCTAGATGAGCTAGCATTAGCTATTTATTAAAATATTTGCAGTTTCATATTTTATGTTTAATTTTTATGAAATTTCTTCAAAAGAGTAGCAAATGGGTAACTTCATTGTTGTGAAAAACGGGAAATTAATTTATTATAGCTTTATCAATGCCATTTTCTCATTACAAAATAAAATAAAAATATTTTAACTTTGAATATAGATTTAATTTAAAATCATCAAAGAGCTTAACCCGGGAAAAGTCGCGCTTACCCAGAGGATGGATGGTTTTTACTTTCTCACCAATAAATACAAATAATAATCATCACCTTATTTAGTCGGAGACAATTGTTACAAATTCTGTGATAAAGTTGAAAATTACTTTTGAAAAAATAGTGGTGAGAATTGTAAAAACAGTAACTCTGGCTATGTCATACCCAGCGCAATTGCTCCCGGGTTAATGATCACAAAAATTCAAATCACACCATTTTTTAAATCATAAATTCATCCATCTATATTGATTCAAAAAAATTGTAACATTTTCCTGTAATAGCAGGAAAATTGCATTATTTTCAGAATTTTTTCATCTATCCCTATGATATAAAAGTATTCTAAACGTCATATAACAGCTTATTCTAAACATCATTATTTAATTACTTTACTCTCCTTCCTTAGTGACATACAGTGTCTCACATAAGTGATGGGACACTTGTGCTTTACAAAAGGAAACTAATCAAATAAATTAAAAAAACATGTACACATTTTTTTTGTGGGTGTGTTTCATACTTAAATTTAGTAAAGATTATTACATAACATACATTTTGTCAAAATATTAAAATATTAATTTAATAAAAATACAAATGTTTAGAACGGAGCAAAAAATAGCTCACATAAGTGATGGGACACCATTATATATGCAACAAAAATCGTCTGAAATAAGCAATAAAAATATTTTTTTGGGGTTTTATTTTTACTTAAAAGCAATTGGCAATAATTTATAAAATCGTCTGCAGTATTTCTCTCCAGTTTGTTTTGGAATTTTTGTGTTTTTTAGCTCTGTGTAGTCATGAATGCTAAACGAAAAGAAACTTCGCCTGAAATTCGAAAATTAGTTATTAATTTGCATATTGAACGTGGAAAATCTATTAGAAAAACTGCTGAAACAGTTAACTTGAGTCGTTCAACAGTTTTCAATATCATTAAACGATATAAAAAGAATCATATGATTCAGGATAAAAGAAGACCTGGCTGACCATCAAAGCTATCCAATGGAATAAAGCGAATTATCGTTCGAAATATTAAAAAAAATCCAAGAATTAGTGCTTCAAAAGTTGCTGCTGATTTACAAGCATTATATGGAATAATTGTTAATCCTGAAACTATTAGAAGGGTAATTCGATCTGCTGGATATCACGGTAGAGTAGCCAGGAAAAAATTCTTCGTAAGTGAAAAGAATAGAAAACTCAGACTAGCTTTCGCAAAATCCAACATAAATAAGAATTCTGATTACTGGAATAAAGTTATATTTGCTGATGAGAGTAAATTTAATATATTTGGTTCTGACGGTAGAATCTTGGTGTGGAGAAAACCCAGGGAAGAATTTCGCAAACAGAACTTGGTACCAACAGTAAAACATGGTGGAGGAGGAGTTATGGTATGGGGGTGTATGTCGTCCGCTGGAGTTGGTAATCTTGTTTTTATTGACAGTATAATGGATCAGTACAAGTATATTGATATTTTAAAGCAAAATTTGAAATCTTCAGCACGAAAATTGAACCTTCATAACGATTTTAAATTCTACCAGGACAATGACCCCAAGCACACTGCTCTGAACGTTAGACTCTGGCTGCTATATAACTGTCCTGAAATAATAAAAACACCACCACAATCTCCAGACTTAAATCCCATAGAGAATATTTGGCAAGAATTGGAATCAAGAATTCGCAAACACACCATTTCTTCAAAACAACAACTAAAATCGGTGCTTCAAGAAGAATGGAGTGAAATCACTCCAGAAATCACAAAAAAATTAGTCGAATCCATCCCAAAAAGATTAAATAATGTTTTAAAAGTAAAAGGAAATCCAACAAAATATTAAAACCTTTTAAAAAGCAAAATTTTTGGATAAATATTTGATGGAAAAGTAAGTGTCCCATCACTTATGTGAGCCATTTTTTGCTCCGTTCTGAACAATTGTATTTTTACTAAATTAATATTTTAATATTTTGACAAAATGTATGTTATGTAATAATTGTTACTAACTTTAAATATGAAACACACCCAAAAAATTTTTGCACATGTTTGTTTATTTATTTTATTGCAGTTTCTTTTTATAAAGCACAAGTGTCCCATCACTTTTGTGAGACACTGTAAATATTTCCCAACATCTCGCACTCCAATGCGCTGTGAAAAACGAAAATATAAAATCTGGAATACTATTTTACAAATTAGCATTTTTTTAATCTTATTGATTTTTTGGCAGTTTATTTACTATGTGAAATAAACAATAACATACTAGGTGTGCATCAGTTAATATGATGACCATTTTCAGCTGCATAATTGAATTTATACTTGCAAGATTAACAAAATAATATTTTTTTAATGTTAATGTGGTTAATTTATCATGTTAGTCTGTAAAATATGTTTGTTGAAAATAAAAACGTTTACTTCAGAATTGATACACTGCAAAACAAACTGTTGATTTTACAGTATAATACTGGCATCCCAGCTGTCAGTATTATACCGTAAAATTGACAGTAATAAACAGTAAAATAAGCAGTAATACACTACCGCGCATGCGCGGCAGTGTATTACTGTTAATTTTACGGTATAATATTGGCAGCTGGAATGCTAGTATTATACTGTAAATTCAGCATTTTTTTTTTTTTTTTCAGTGTATCAATTCTGGAGTAAACGTTTTTATTTTAAATCATTACATGGCGACTCATACGTAAATTTCACATTTAAAAAGAAAAAAATATATATAATAAACATTCGACTTACGCGTTCATGCCTTTATAAAACCTCTCCTAAAACATATATTTCACTGCTAAAAAAAATAAGAAATTGTTGATTTTACAGTATAATACTAGCATCCCAGCTGCCAGTATTATACCGTAAAATTAACAGTAAAATAAGCAGTAATATACTGCCGCGCATGCGTGGTAGTGTATTACTGCTTATTTTACTGTTTATTACTGTTAATTTTACGGTATAATACTGGCAGCTGGAATGCCAGTATTACACTGTAAAATCAACAATTTTTTTTTTCAGTGTATCAATTCTGGAGTAAACTTTTTATTTTAAATCATTACATGGCGACTCATACGTAAATTTCACATTTAAAAAGAAAAAATATATATATAATAAACATTCGACTTACGCGTTCATGCCTTTATAAAACCTCTCCTGAAACATACATTTCACTGCTAAAAAAAAATAAAAAATTGTTGATTTTACAGTATAATACTAGCATCCCAGCTGCCAGTATTATACCGTAAAATTAACAGTCAAATAAGCACAGTAATATACTGCCGCGCATGCGTGGTAGTGTATTACTGCTTATTACTGTTAATTTTACGGTATAATACTGGCAGCTGGAATGCCAGTATTACACTGTAAAATCAACAATTTTTTTTTTTCAGTGTATCAATTCTGGAGTAAACGTTTTTATTTTAAATCATTACATGGCGACTCATACGTAAATTTAACATTTAAAAAGAAAAAATATATATATATAATAAACATTCGACTTATGCGTTCATGCCTTTATAAAACCTCTCCTAAAACATACATTTCACTGCTAAAAAATATATAAAATTGTTGATTTTACAGTATAATACTAGCATCCCAGCTGCCAGTATTATACCGTAAAATTAACAGTAAAATAAGCAGTAATATACTGCCTTTATAAAACCTCTCCTAAAACATACATTTCACTGCTAAAAAAAAAAAAAAAAAAAAAAAAAAAAAAATTGTTGATTTTACAGTATAATACTAGCATCCCAGCTGCCAGTATTATACCGTAAAATTAACGGTAAAATAAGCAGTAATATACTGCCGCGCATGCGCGGTAGTGTATTACTGCTTATTTTACTGTTTATTACTGTTAATTTTACGGTATAATACTGGCAGCTGGAATGCCAGTATTATTATACTGTAATATCAACATTTTTTTTTTTTTTGCAGTGTAGCATCCGAAAAACCTATATTCTGGGGTTTTTTTTTTTTTCATTCCTCTTTAAATCTCAAAAATATTGGTTTCTGGGGTTACTAAATATAAACAACGCTTTTCGGAAACATTAGTAACTCGAAGGGGGTTATTGTATATTTTCGTTCTGGTTATATTATATTTCCGTAAGGCTATTGAATAGTAAGGCGTTACCAGGTTAGTACCACAGTCACATTTTTATACGACGATTTGCGATAGAAAAAGAAATGTTAAATGAAAAATGGCCATATATGGCCATTTTTCACGTTTCGATTTTCGGGGGAGATTTTTTTTTTTTTTTTTTTAAATAAAGGTACTTTTAGTTTCGAAACATCAGTTTTTTTATTTACTGTAGATTACCTCATAACACCTCATTCTACTCAGATCTTCAATTGTTTTGTTACAGAATTAATATTTGTACAGCCGTGGAAAAGAAAAGAAAAGCCCCTCTCCCACTTGCTAAATCTATCGCAAATCGTCGTATAAAAATGTGACTGTGGTACTAACCTGGTAACGCCTTACTATTTGCCGAAACGTCAGTTGAGGCTCACTGTAGAGACGCGAAAAGTTTTTGGTTTCCGTCTGTTTGTCTGTCTGTCTGTTTGACTGTCTGTCTGTTTTGCGATAACTGCCGTAAAAATGATCCGATTAGGTTGATTTTTGGTGGATATGTTAGTGAGGTACCCGGAATGAGCTGTATAGTTTTTGGTTACATTTGGTTCATTCGTCCGAAAAATATAGAACATTTCTTTTTAAGTCATAATGCGGTCCTATGAGAATGCAGACGATTTTCAAATTTCATTTTTAACGAAATTTAAATCGCATACTTGAACAATGGATTTCAACGTAAAATTACTAATGCTAAATTTTCGATATGGATGTTTTAAATATATCCAATAGCTTTGAAATTTTTTTCTGATACATTTATTAGAATTTAGAAATTAATTGTTTAAATTATTGGAAAATTTTTCGCATCTGTTCGGGAAATATAAAACATTTTATTTTCATATTTTTTACAAATTTTAAAATGCATTTCTTTTTTACTTTGTTCTTTAATTTATTAGTTGCTTAGCAACCCTATTTCAAAGAATATCAAAATAATAAAGTTCAAGTAACTCGCACTATTTTGCTGCAATATTTTATTATCAAAATAAATTATTTTTGTATTCTAATTGTCATAAATAAAGAAATTATTTTAATACAAGTTTTTTTTTTTTTTTTTTTTTTGTATCTAAAAAGTTACACGAATAAGAAGTTAATACGAATTTCAGAATATCATTGCATAAACCTTGTTTAATTTAACTCTTCTAATTTCTGAAATTCCTGATCTGAAGGTTTACTAGTTATTGCAAGCTTCTAAAGTATACTTCAGAAGTCGCCTGCTTATTGAAATTGTAACGAATTTTTAAAAATGGCAATACTGCCAGTCACATTTTATATCACGGAGGAAGATAGGAAGGTTCTTTCTCCGTGTTTTATATGACGATTGTCAACCGAATTAGTAAAGTGGAGGATTATCCCTTTTTTTTCCCCACTCTATACAAACTATTTAAGCTACCGCAATAATTTACTCTGGACATTTTGTGTGACATGTAACACCAAAATTTGAATATCATAAACCCTTCATAATAATTTGAGAGCAGATCAAATAGTAAGAAATGCAGAAACACTATGAAGAGGTAAGTCAATAAAAAATTTATTTAGATTTTATTTTTCATCTCTGCTACATTCTCAACGGACTGTCATGTGTGGAATTCGTCACTCCGTGTTCATTCATCAAAGTTTTTTTTTTTATTATTATTTCTTTTTTATTACCAATTCACTCTCGTAAAAAAGTTACTCATCCAGCCCACAAATGTAGATGAGAGCAGGAGGCGAAAAGAGTGCAGGAATCGAGGGTGTTCCTTTTTTGTGGTTGTGCAGCGGATGAGCAACAGGTAATCCCGTCTCACCTCTGTTCCTGTGACCTCTACACCTGTTGAAGGTTTTTTTTTTTGTTTTTTTTTTTTACGTCGCACATTCGGAACGGTATTTTTGCTGTGCATTCTTATCGTTCCCCTTCGATGAATAATATAATTCTCTTTTAGGCTGCTATATATTACGCAGGTTCATATTATTTAGGTGGCATGCTAGAAAATTGTGATGTTTTTTAGGCGACAGATAATCATACGCTTTTTCCCTGCTTTTCAGAAGTCTATTACTGCGAACTGTGCGGGCTGTTAATATTTGGGCTATTAGCACTTTTTAAGGGTTTAATATAAAACAAGCGTATTGTAGTTGTTATTTTTGAACGATTCATTAGTTTTAATGTGTATTATTTTTTCAACCAAAAGGGTAAAATGTTTATAATACTAAAATGTATAAAAAAATATATATACATATTAAAAAAAAATAGCCCAGGTTTGTTTTAAATAAAAATCGAGTTCAGAAAAACGAAAATAGACGCATAGAACAACAGCAAAATATAAATTAAATTTCCCTTTTTTATTAATACAATCTCATTTAAAAGTATGTAAGTGTGTAAGTCCAATATTTAAAGTTATCATTTAAACTTATCTAAATACATGGACACTGTCAGAAGGAGGGGCTATTTCCTCTCCCAGGGCTTTCCAATTTAATTTCATTTTAACGCTTTCCAACATAGTTCAAATGTGTTTATGAATTCGGTTTGCCTGTCTGTCCGGACTGTAACTCTCGTAAATATACTCGGATTGCCATGTAATTTTTATATGTTATTGAGGTTTACAATATGACGTCAGTATTGAAAATGAAGTGTGTAGTATTTATAGTTCGTTTACAGGGTTCGTAAAAGAATTTCGGTACATTGTGATTTATGAGGGAAATAGTCACCGGTGCATTTAATTGATGTTACAATAATACTTAAAACATAATGAAATTGATATGCATACTGACGTGTATACAAAATAACTTTCTTGGGAGTATAGAATACGTCTAGAATACGTAGCATTTATAGTTCATTTACAGGCACGCACAAAAGAACTTCATTACATTGTGATATATGGGGGAAAATAGCTTGCGATGCATTTTAAGAGGCTATTTCACTCAGACGAAAACACCCGCTCGCTAATGTTAATCCTATGGGGGAAATAATTTACGATATCTCGTTTGCATTTTAATATTTTTAAATGATTTTTTTTTCCCATTGGATAGCTGAGATCAATCTCTATGCACGCTCATTTGTACTTTTTTGATTTTGATCACAATTTTTTTTTATTAAGATACTTTTACTTTCGGAACCGGTTTCGAAAGTGAAAGTATCTTCCACAAGTCGGTAAGTGTGATCGAAGATCGCAAAAAGGGTTTCGTTTAATATTCCTTTCAAAACACTTTATCCTTTCTTTAATAAATCGAAATAAATTTCATTTGCCAAATAAAAAAATATATAAAAATAAAATCATGTTTTTTATAAATTAAAAATTTACCGGTCTATTTTTCTCGTTTTTTTTTTTTTTTTTTTTTTTTTAATATCTGAACCTTCCCGATTGCGGGCGAAGCCCTCTATTATACTCTTTCATAATAATATGTGTCATGTGGACTAAATGCGATATTAAAAAAATCACTTTCAAAATTAAACATGTTGTAGACCTTCAAAATGTTAAATATGCCAATACATCCATAATCGGGTTTTTATCATGATTCAATACGTTCCTCAAACTTATATATTTACTATTCTCTATTACTCATATTGATACTCTCTTTCTATTATTCTCAAACATTTGAAAAATCCGTTATGACGTCTGATTAATTTTCTTTTTAATTCTCTAATGACGTCGTATTAAGCTACTTTCTGTATTTACACATACTCATACTCCTTGTATTATTGAGAAATGTTTGAAAATTTTCGTTTTATTACCAATATGATGTCATATTAATCTGTTTAAATTTAATAGGAAAAGACTGTTAGATTTTTGGTTTTTTATCTCTATATATTAAAATGATACGATTTTTTTAATTTTATGATTTTGAGCTTTATAGCAGGTGTTACGGTTGGTTTCAACAAATTTTTTTTTTTTAATCTACATTAATTATTTAAATCACTTTCTCAACATTTATTTAAAAGCACTCTTTTTTTCTGTTTCTAATAAAAATTTAAATAAATAAAAATAATTGTAATAATTATAATAAAATCAGTTTTTATTTTTTCTTCTTTCTTTTTCTTTTTGCAAAGTAATTTCAACGTTTATAGTCTAACGTAGCTTCCTGTTTTTCAAATACGAAAAGCAGACAGCAAGGGAGGGATGTTTTGTCAGTAGACTGCACAGGTGGAAAATTTGGAGTCATCTAGTCTGACTTTGATATAAGAATGACCGACCGCCCTGTATAAGAATTACGTTATCTTATGAGTGTACTATACACGCAATTAGGCTTTGTAAGTTTACGTCAGGCTTCAATTGGCTCTGCTATCAGGCGGATAGCTGGCGCCCATGTAAACAGAGGCTAACAGGACCCCCCTTCAGCACACGCCATGGGGGTGATGCATGGTTTCCTTCCCCCATGAAGCGGCCGGCAGAGTGGAGCGGCAAGCTGTAGTCTTCACGATGAGTCCATTTTTCCTTTTGTTTCCATTCCCGTACCCCTGGCAGAGTGGATCGGTCCCGTTTTTCAAGCAGCGCGGGAGAATGAATGTTTACGACACTTGTTGCTTGGCCAAGAGACCTGTCGTTTGACTCGTAAAAAAAAAAATTCGACTTATTACGGGGCTCGAAGATTGGCCTGTGGGCTGGATCGCGAAGTTGTTGAAGGCGGACAGGTTTCTGGAAGATTTTTTTTTTTTGAGAGTGGGGCATTGATGGCCCTACATTAACCATCCTAAGTCATGATGTTATGATGAAAAGAGGCTATAAGGGCATTTTCGAATTGCGGATCTATAACTGTTAACGAGAAATTAAGAAGAAGATATGTGTAGCCTATTTTTTTTTTGGCGTAGTGGCGCTCCAAGATTATGACTTCTTAACCATCAGAAGTGATCATAGATATTGAACTAAACCGGTCGTTAGAAGTCGTAGTGTTCTGAGTTACGGTGATGGCTATCTTCGAATAAAACACATGCTTCAGGAAGGTGAAATTACTGACTCCGACGGTGAAGTTCTGGACCGTAGAACGATTTTCCCCTCCGGACTAGATGATGGACCTAGTAGTTGATGGCAAGTGATGCAGTGAGATGAGAGGATTGATGAATGTTAGCTTGAAACCACGTCTGAATTTTTCCCCAGCCTGAATACTCCAGCTTAAGTGCTTCATCGATTTTGAAAAAGGAGGAAATGCTCCTAAGTGCCCATTGACTAAAATTGTAGAACTCTCTACCTGTTGTAAGTACTATTTGCATAGTTTTTCTTTTTATTTATTTGTACCTCTTTAAAAAAAAAAAAAAAAAAAAAAAAAAAAAAAAAAAATGTTTGCTATACCAGAGTTTAAAAGTGAAATGAATATCTTTGGATAATTTCAATAAGAATAAACATTATGAACAGAAATAGTCTGTAGGTTAATATATAATGTTTGTATGTTTGAACGACCATTAAATGGTAATATGATGGTAATTTTAAAAATATGATGTGTAATTTAAAAGTAACCAGTGAGTGGTTTCAACTTAAAAGATCAGCTGTTATATTGTTTTATTAAGATTATTTTTGATAACTTAGTTGCTTCATTATTTTAAATGTTCAAATAAATTGTGTTTTTTTTGTTTATTATCAAAGTTGGTATGTTTTTCTTTGTATAAATCTCTAAATAATTAATTTTTTATATTCACAGTAGACCTATAAGAATGGCCTAACCTTTCTGTGATTAATTAAAAAAAAAAAAAAAGGGAGAGAAAATTCAACTTTATTAAATTAGGACTTTAAAATTTCTTAAGTTTAAATTCATAACTGACTGTTTTAATGAACATAAATTGAAGTTCACTCAATGTTATACAATCGTATTTTTGATCTTGATTTAAGGATGGATAGATTAATAAGTGAAACAGTAATATTAAATTTAATTTCATAAAATGTTAAATTAAGCTTTAACTCTCCTCTTTCAGAAACATTGTTTTTCTAAAATATACACCAAAATTGTTTTATTTTAAAAAGTAAAAAAAAAAAAAAATATCCAGTCATTATACACCACTATACGATTCTTGGTTAACCGATCGGATCTTGTTCAGAATCTCTATGGTTGTTCTAAAATTTTAGTACATCATCATATCCCTATTCTATTAACGGATTTAACTCTTTCCCCTTTTGGTCCTCATATTGGAGGAATTTCAGGTTGCCTGCATTTTTCCAAATTATATGATGATTACACTTTTGTTAATTTAATGTGTATGGAGATTTGAGCTTGATCGGGTTGGAGTGGAGTTGGGTGTTCTTTATGCAATCCAGTATGCTACTTGATTTAGAAATCTGTTGCCCCTTACTACATTTAATATTGTCTTAAAATGATGAGTTCAAAATTATCATTGTTGTATTAACCTATTCGGATTCTTAAGTTTTGATATTTTGATTAGTTTAATATAATTTGCTACCTTTTCCATGGCAACAGATTTCAGTGGAGCTAATCAGGGTATACTTATTTTTTTCTAAATATTTAATTGTCAAGTGAAGATTGAGTAATAAATGAGCTTTTTAAGTTTAAGTAAGTTGTGTTTTAGAAAGAACCCCAAAGATCCACAACAAATGGAGCCGTAACAATTCGGTCTCTGGGTTATTGATTTTTTTTTACTTGTATGTATTTATGTATCAAAGAGCAACTGGGTGTTTTTGCAATTAAAATTTTATTTATATGTTCAAGTGTAAAAAGAGGTCTAGGCTCTCTCTCTGTGCTAGTAAGCTACAATTCCCAGTCAAAATTATGCCTTGTGAGCATAACCTTTTCTTATTTACAAAAAGCATAGTCCTGTACTTAAGTTTTATGTATTTATAAGGTTTTCCTTTCCCCTCTCTTTTTCTCATTTTTAAGTTGTCCCCCCCCCCTTTTTTCATTTTCTTTTTGGTTTGTTTGTCATTTTCTAACTCTAACTATGGCTGATAAGCACTCGGAAGCAATTGCCACTATTCAGCGAAAAAATGCTTTAGTGGATAATTTGTCAAACATTCCCCCATTCAATGGAGAGGCCAGCTCAGTCTGCTTCTCAGATTTTTCTGAGAAATTTGAGAGTTTTGCCAAATTATTCGACTGGAATGAGGAGGAGAAAAAATTCGTTTTGTTAGCTAGATTATCAGGAGCTGCTTCTAGGCGAATAAAAATTCACAAAGCAAAAACATCTGATGAGCTATTAAAAATCTTAAAAGAGAGTTATACTTCACAGGCCACACCAGATGTTGCCCTCAGTCATTTTTTAAATTTTAAACAGCCACCCAATATGAGTGTTCAGGAGTTTTATGACAAGGCATATGATATGTCATTAAGAGCCCTTGTAATTGAAGGTATCCAGGGTGAAGTAGTCGATAAAAGCCGAACGGCTCTACTACACTCCATGCTGTTGAGCAATCTTACACCAGAAGTGCGAAAGGGGGTAATTGCGAGAAATCCACAATCCCCAGAAGAGGTCCTCAAAATTGCGCTTCTTGAGGAAAAGGCTTATAGGAGCATTAACCCTTTCTACAACCACCGCGAGGAAATTCTCAACCCTAATTTGACCCAAAACCTACCCTGTGCTGCAGTTTTTCAGCAAGATAGCTCACAAAAGAAGGAGATAGACCAACTAAAATCTCAAATTGATGTTTTAGCAGCTAAGATAGACAGTTTAGTTGATCTTAGGGCTAGGGATGTACAGGAGAAAAACCAAGAGGTAAGACCTGTAACCTGCTATAGGTGCTCCGTACAAGGCCACTATGCCAGAGATTGTCCACTAAATTTTGTCGACTATAATTTTAGAAGGGGAGGTGGTCAAAATTTCAGGAGCCGTGGGCAAAATTATAGAAACAGAGGTGAAAATCCTAGAGGGAACCACAATCAGCGAGGCGGATATAGGGGAAGAAGAGGTGGTTATTACCAAAACAATAGGAGCACAGCTGCGAACAGAAATGAAGAGCAGGCGGTAAATAACACCCCAGTAGCTAACAATGAAAGTGAGGCTTTAAACTATTAGTGGCCGGATCAGATGTGGTCAAGTCGATCCCCAACAGTCCCCTGGACCCCCCAACTGTGTATAGTATGTTTCAGCCCCAATCATATACATTACCAACTGCAAGAATTTACATAAATAAAGTTTGCCTAAATGCATTATGTGACACGGGTTCTGCAATTAATCTCCTGAGTGGTACTGATTGTAACTGTTTAGAGAATTTTGAAATGGAGAATTGCAATATCCCCATTATGACTGTCACCGGTGAGAAAGTTCACCTAAATAAGAAAGTATTTTTAAAATTTGTTTTTGATAATGTTCAATGTCAAGCTGAATTCTATGTAGTGGAAGGTAAATTAGCAGAGGAATTTAATATGATTTTGGGAATGCCATTTTTGAAAGAGTACCGGGCAAGTATAAATTGTGATACAAATGCTGTCGCTCTTAAAGTGCCAGTTTCAGGCCAATGTAAACAAAGCGTAGAAACCCCAAGTAATACTTCAGGGTGTAATACTTGTCTTGCTACTAATTCTGTAAATATTTCTAACTCTGTATATAGTGTAAATTCTAATAATAATTGTATAAATAATGATTGTGTTAAAAATAATTCTGTAAATATAAAATGTGTCAACAAAGTAGGGGAGAATTCAAAAAGTAGTAATGCCAATAGCCCTCCTGAAAATTGTGCATGTGAGAAAGTTCATGACTCAGTTAATATTGAAAATGGGAATCATAGTAGTGAAAATATGGTAGTTCAGGACCCGCAGTTGAGTAATATGGGAAAAGATGTTGAGATAGTCATTCAAACTGAGTCGGATAAGGAAGTTGAAAGTGTTGCGCAGAACTTTTGCATGCAAACAACATCAGGCGGTAGCTCTGAGGGTAATAACACTGAAAATTTTTCAAGTATTCAAAGTGTCGACAACATTCTTTCAGCAGCGAGTCAGGTAACTCACGGTAATTTAGCTGAAGAGACTACTGAAATTTGTAATATTGATGAAAGTGAAGATTTGGTAAGTATAGAGGATAAGGTACCTGAAGTCGAGGAGGAGAGCAATGAAGATAGCAGTAGTGATAAAACCAATAAAAATAAAAATATAAGTTTCGCTGTGTTATGTAGCAAAATTTCAATTCCCCCGCAGTCAAAAATGTTAGCCCAGGTTAAAAGTTATAAGGAAAATTTTATTAAGGAAAATGATATTGTTATGTTAGAACCTTTGGCGAAAAATTTAAATCAAGGTCTCCTTACCTCCAGAGCCATTTGCACTAAAGAACATGGCCTATATATCTCATTTGCAAATTTTTCAGACAATAGTATTCATTTAAATAAAGGAACCTTTGTTGCCAAAATTCAAAAATGTGTAGACCAGTCAAATATACCCGTAACTGATAATAAATTAACCTATAATATAAATTTGGCCCCTCCAATTGGTGACTTTGATCACGCTGATCTCACTTGGAGCTCTGAAATTAATTTAGATCATTTAGAACCCCCATTAAAACTTAAAATGCAAAATTTTCTAGACAAAAACAAAGATGTATTTGCAGCATCGGTCTTAGATTTACCCGGCTGTGATACAATCCCGCATGAAATTAACTTAACTTCAAATAAACCAGTTAAAGGCAAAGCTTATAGAGTCCCCTACAAATTACGTCAAGAAATGGAAGACCAACTTAATACTTTGTTACAGGCGGACATAATTTCCCCTTCCATGTCTGAATTTGCTTCTCCGGTTATTCTGGTTCGGAAATCAGACGGTTCCTATCGACTTGCTGTTGACTACAGAAGATTAAATAAAAATCTTGTTAAAGATGCTTACCCAATACCTAACATTACCGACTCTGTTGATGCTTTAAGTGGGGCTAAATTTTTTTCAACGCTAGATTTAACTAGTGGGTTTTTTCAACAGGTTATTCGCCCAGAGGATAGGCATAAAACTGCTATAATCACCCACAAAGGACTTTTTGAGTGGACCCGTAACTGTTTTGGGCTCTCAAATTCAGGTAACAGTTTCCAAAGACTTATGAATGCTATTTTCGGTGATTTAGGCAATCTTGGAATTCTTGTTTATATCGACGACATTGTAATTGCCTCCAGTGATGTTAATTCTCATTTTGAGAAGCTTAGCATGGTCTTTGAAAGGTTAAGACTGCATAAACTTAAACTTAAGCCCAGTAAATGCACTTTCCTTTCGAATAAAATACAATATCTAGGTTTTGAGATTTGTAGTGGCCAAGTATCACCTATCAATAAAAATATTGCCGTAATAGAAAATTTTAAACCTCCAACTACCCGAAAGGCTGTTAGGTCATTTATTGGAACTCTATCTTTCTATAGGAGATTTATACCAGATTTTACTAAGAGAGCTAAAAATCTAATCAACTTAACGAAAGAGACAGGAAAATTTTCGTGGAATGAAGATGCACAGAAAGAATTTGAAGACCTTAAAATGGCTCTTATTTCAAAACCATGTCTTGCACTCCCTGATTTTGAGAAAGAATTCCATTTATATACTGATGCCAGTGGCGAAGCATTAGGGGCAGTGTTATCACAATTAGATGAAAATAACATGCTCCATCCTGTTGCCTTTGCCAGCAGAAAATTGAAAGATGCTGAGACCCGCTACTCCACCACTGAAAGGGAATTACTAGCTTTAGTTTGGGCTACTGCCCACTTCAAATGTTACATTGCTAATACCCATTTTTTCATCTATACAGACCATGCGCCTCTAACATTTATGTTAAAAATTCACGACCCTACATCTCGCATGGCTAAATGGATCTGCACTCTCTCAGACTTTAATTTTACAATCAAGTTTGTTAAAGGTAAGTGTAACAGTGTCGCAGATTTCCTTTCGAGGTATGTCAACAATGATAACTCCAATGATACTGTTAATTGTAATTTTTGTATACAAGTCGAAAAGGAAGTTACTTTTATGCCTCATTCTAATCTACTTGAAAAAATTGGTGAATTACAAAAATCAGACAAGAAATGCTGCGAGATTGCAAGAAAACTAGACCAAGGTGTAGAAATTGCTCCTAAATACATGAAATTTTTTTTTAGAGATGACATTTTAGTTTGTGAGGATACAAGGGAGTCAGCTATTTTGAATAAATCTGTAAAGTTAGTCGTGCCAACAGAATTGGTTACTCAAGTTTTTGCACTAACACATGAGTCCCTAGCGGCTTGTCATCAAGCCTTTCAAAAGACCATTGATCGCATTCGTGAGCACTTCTATTGGCCAGGAATGTCGTCAGATGTCAAGCATCTAGTGGAGTCATGTATTAGTTGCCAGCAGAAGAGAGCTTATAGAGCGAACCAGCTCGCCCCTCTGCAACGTATGCCGACCCCCCAGTTTCCCATGAACAAGGTTCATTTGGATCTCATTGGACCCTTACCGCAAACTTTTTCGGGAAATAAGTATATTGTCGCATATATAGATTCATTTACTAAGTGGCCAGAAGCATATGCGGTTAGTTCAACCACTTCAGATGTCATTGCGGACACTTTAGCTGATTTCATATCACGCTACGGTGCGCCCTGTTTTATTACGACGGACAACGCGAAGAATCTAATTTCAGATGCGATAGAGCACGTATATAAAATGTTTGGTATTAATCATATTAAGACCTCATCTTATCACCCGGCTGGCAACTCGCAAGTGGAGAGACAGAATCGTACTCTTAAAAATGCACTTTGTCACATAGTCAACCAAAATCAATCTGACTGGGACACTAAACTCAAATTTGCACTACTAGCTATGCGTTCAGCTGTCCACTCTTCAACTAAACTTAGCCCAGCTGCAGTTATGTATGGCAGAAATATGAATCTACCATATAATCTCTTTTCTCAACCACCTTCTTTTAATTATAATGATGCACCCTCTTTTTGCGAACTCTTAATCCCAGCTCTTCAAAAAGTATACACTGAAGTACATAGTAATTTAATTAAAGTTTCTGAGCAGCAGGAAAAATACCGTGAAAAGACAGCTGTTGATAAAAATTTTAAAATAGGAGATCTTGTGTGGTTATTTACACCCACAGTCGCCCCTGGTAATACAAAAAAATTAAGCAAGCAAAATAATGGTCCTTTTACTATAATTGAGAAGCTAAATGAGGTTAATTTTAAAATAGCGCTAGTTGCTAATCCCAAAAATTGTCAGGTTGTCCATGTTGACAGGTTGTCTTCTTTCAAAGACAGACTCCCCATCTGGTCCAGTAAACCAAAACAAACAATTGGCCTGGGATCGACTGAAAACGTGACCATCGATTCACCACACCAACCGCGCGATTCTCCTCCTGTACGCAGGTGTAAGCGTAACCGATTCATTCCCTGGGCACCATATGATAGTAACCGCGCACCAGCAGTAGTGAACGTCAACAATAACGAAACTCCGGTAGCGCCGGAAGTGGAGGAAACAGACAGCGACGCGACTGAAATCATAAATCCCTCTCCCCCACCTCCCATTTCTCCGGAGATTGCAGCGGCAGAGAATAACGAGATGTGCGTAAATAAAAATTTAGCAACGGCAGAAGGCAGTGAAATGCGCGTAGGTAAAAATTCAGCCACGGCAGAAAGCAGTTCAACTGCTGAGCACAGCGATTCGCGCAGGTCTCGTTCATCGATTCGTCCAGCTGCTAAATCGAATAGAAGTAGTCGTTCAATATCGATTTCTAGAACCGACTATTCGCTACGGGATAGAAGAGACCGTCCGAGTTATAAATACTAACTACCTTTTTTCGTTATTCAAGCATTTTTATTCAATTTTACCTTGTTTATTTGTATTTATTTATAGTTTAGTTAATGTGTATGTATATTTAATTATTTTTTTTTTGACATTTTTAAAACGGAACTTAGTTTTTCTAGCGTATTAAAGGTTTGTTTTGGTTGTGTGTTGATACTCTCATGTAGGCATTTTTAACCCTTTTTATGCCTATACTTAAGGTTTTTGTCTGTTTTATGGTAGATTATGTGGTATATACCCGTCCGCACCCCGTTTTCGTAGATTTTGGGTATATTTTTGCAAAAAAAAAAAAAAAAGAAACGAATGTAATTTTTGTTACTTTAAAATTTTTTTAGGATGTTGTGTTTTGTATGCCCTTTTGCCGAGGTAGATCTGTTTAGTTCAGTTTTTTTTAATGCATCAGTGTTTTGTATATAACTTTTTAAGTATGTGTTTACTTTAATTTCTACATTTTAACTAGATAGATTTATTATTTACTATACAGTTTGTGGTTTTATTTGAGCTTAAACTTTAAGGAGTGTGGGCCCTTTTTCTTTTTCTAGTACATACTGTCTCATGTACATGCCTGTATGTTGTTGTGTGTGGCTAAAAGTGCTAAAATTAACTATTTTATTTATTCTACTTCCTATTTTTGTGGAATGTGTGTTTTCCTTCCTGGTGATATATGTCACCACCCCTGTTTTTTATTTTATTTTGTGGAATGTTTTCCCTGTAGTGCCCAAAAGGCCCGAAACTGCTTTTTGCTATAAGTAGCACAGAGGCAGAGATACTCTTTCCCATGCACATTACTTGTACGTGCATTTGTAAAATCTACATAATATCCCGAATCATTAGACTGTGTTCGAAAACAAACATGTGTTCTCATATAAAATTGTTACAATTGTGTGCGTAATTCTCTAACATGGTCTGTGATACCATAATTTGTGTCTTACAGATGTATATGTATATATTTTTTTTGTGTGTCACCAGTTGCTCTTGTGTATTTTTGTATAATAGAATTAATATGTGTTTTACAAATTTCATTGACATTTACAGTGTTGTAACTATGATATTACTAGTACTTATTTACATTAATAGATAGTGTTGTAATATACTGTGATGCCAATTATTGAAGTTATGTATATAAGCAGTATAGTGACAATTAATCAGTGGGCACTTCTCTTCTTTTTCGGCTAATTTTTTTTTTCAAAATTCAATTTATGTATTATTTACAGTTCTGTTGCCAGAAGTCTCAGGAAGGATGCAGTTATGCGTAGGAATGACAGTAGTAGGGAAGTGAGGTTTCACAATCAGGTGGAACATGTGTTCTTTTACAGGTGCACAAAATATCTTGGTCATTTTAGTGGTAAAATCAGCCTTGTGGTCCCTCCTCTGGTAGTACTCTTTTATGGTCATGTTTCAGGTAATATTTTAGGTAATGGTTTCTACGGATGTGCGAGCTCTGGTTGTATATATCCGGAATATATTGTCAGGGTGGTATTTCAGCGGTGAACTCTCTGGATCCCGTCCCGGATCGATGTATGATCTGTGTTTGTGGGTCAGTTTTTTCAGTGTTGAGGTCCCAGAATGCCATGTGGTACCAAGTTACCTTTCAAAAAAATAATTTGTTTTCTCAAAAAAAAATTTTTTTTAATTAGCCGGGGGGAGCAATCTTGTTACGGTTGGTTTCAACAAATTTTTTTTTTTTAATCTACATTAATTATTTAAATCACTTTCTCAACATTTATTTAAAAGCACTCTTTTTTTCTGTTTCTAATAAAAATTTAAATAAATAAAAGTAATTGTAATAATTATAATAAAATCAGTTTTTATTTTTTCTTCTTTCTTTTTCTTTTTGCAAAGTAATTTCAACGTTTATAGTCTAACGTAGCTTCCTGTTTTTCAAATACGAAAAGCAGACAGCAAGGGAGGGATGTTTTGTCAGTAGACTGCACAGGTGGAAAATTTGGAGTCATCTAGTCTGACTTTGATATAAGAATGACCGACCGCCCTGTATAAGAATTACGTTATCTTATGAGTGTACTATACACGCAATTAGGCTTTGTAAGTTTACGTCAGGCTTCAATTGGCTCTGCTATCAGGCGGATAGCTGGCGCCCATGTAAACAGAGGCTAACAGGACCCCCCTTCAGCACACGCCATGGGGGTGATGCATGGTTTCCTTCCCCCATGAAGCGGCCGGCAGAGTGGAGCGGCAAGCTGTAGTCTTCACGATGAGTCCATTTTTCCTTTTGTTTCCATTCCCGTACGCCTGGCAGAGTGGATCGGTCCGTTTTTCAAGCAGCGCGGGAGAATGAATGTTTACGACACTTGTTGCTTGGCCAAGAGACCTGTCGTTTGACTCGTAAAAAAAAAAATTCGACTTATTACGGGGCTCGAAGATTGGCCTGTGGGCTGGATCGCGAAGTTGTTGAAGGCGGACAGGTTTCTGGAAGATTTTTTTTTTTGAGAGTGGGGCATTGATGGCCCTACATTAACCATCCTAAGTCATGATGTTATGATGAAAAGAGGCTATAAGGGCATTTTCGAATTGCGGATCTATAACTGTTAACGAGAAATTAAGAAGAAGATATGTGTAGCCTATTTTTTTTTGGCGTAGTGGCGCTCCAAGATTATGACTTCTTAACCATCAGAAGTGATCATAGATATTGAACTAAACCGGTCGTTAGAAGTCGTAGTGTTCTGAGTTACGGTGATGGCTATCTTCGAATAAAACACATGCTTCAGGAAGGTGAAATTACTGACTCCGACGGTGAAGTTCTGGACCGTAGAACGATTTTCCCCTCCGGACTAGATGATGGACCTAGTAGTTGATGGCAAGTGATGCAGTGAGATGAGAGGATTGATGAATGTTAGCTTGAAACCACGTCTGAATTTTTCCCCAGTCTGAATACTCCAGCTTAAGTGCTTCATCAGATTTTGAAAAAGGAGGAAATGCTCCTAAGTGCCCATTGACTAAAATTGTAGAACTCTCTACCTGTTGTAAGTACTATTTGCATAGTTTTTCTTTTTATTTATTTGTACCTCTTTAAAAAAAAAAAAAAAAAAAAAATATATGTTTGCTATACCAGAGTTTAAAAGTGAAATGAATATCTTTGGATAATTTCAATAAGAATAAACATTATGAACAGAAATAGTCTGTAGGTTAATATATAATGTTTGTATGTTTGAACGACCATTAAATGGTAATATGATAGTAATTTTAAAAATATGATGTGTAATTTAAAAGTAACCAGTGAGTGGTTTCAACTTAAAAGATCAGCTGTTATATTGTTTTATTAAGATTATTTTTGATAACTTAGTTGCTTCATTATTTTAAATGTTCAAATAAATTGTGTTTTTTTTTGTTTATTATCAAAGTTGGTATGTTTTTCTTTGTATAAATCTCTAAATAATTAATTTTTTATATTCACAGTAGACCTATAAGAATGGCCTAACCTTTCTGTGATTAATTAAAAAAAAAAAAAAAAGGGAGAGAAAATTCAACTTTATTAAATTAGGACTTTAAAATTTCTTAAGTTTAAATTCATAACTGACTGTTTTAATGAACATAAATTGAAGTTCACTCAATGTTATACAATCGTATTTTTGATCTTGATTTAAGGATGGATAGATTAATAAGTGAAACAGTAATATTAAATTTAATTTCATAAAATGTTAAATTAAGCTTTAACTCTCCTCTTTCAGAAACATTGTTTTTCTAAAATATACACCAAAATTGTTTTATTTTAAAAAGTAAAATATCCAGTCATTATACACCACTATACGATTCTTGGTTAACCGACCGGATCTTGTTCAGAATCTCTATGGTTGTTCTAAAATTTTAGTACATCATCATATCCCTATTCTATTAACGGATTTAACTCTTTCCCCTTTTGGTCCTCATATTGGAGGAATTTCAGGTTGCCTGCATTTTTCCAAATTATATGATGATTACACTTTTGTTAATTTAATGTGTATGGAGATTTGAGCTTGATCGGGTTGGAGTGGAGTTGGGTGTTCTTTATGCAATCCAGTATGCTACTTGATTTAGAAATCTGTTGCCCCTTACTACATTTAATATTGTCTTAAAATGATGAGTTCAAAATTATCATTGTTGTATTAACCTATTCGGATTCTTAAGTTTTGATATTTTGATTAGTTTAATATAATTTGCTACCTTTTCCATGGCAACAGATTTCAGTGGAGCTAATCAGGGTATACTTATTTTTTTCTAAATATTTAATTGTCAAGTGAAGATTGAGTAATAAATGAGCTTTTTAAGTTTAAGTAAGTTGTGTTTTAGAAAGAACCCCAAAACTCCACAACACAGGTATTCAGCTATAAGTACACAAAATTCCATGCCTGTAAGTTAAATAGTTTCTGAGAACCGGCTCTATGACGGACAGACAACGAAGCGGGAGTAATAGGGTTTTGTGAGATGAACAAAACCTTAATTTAAAAAAAAAAAAAAAAAAAAAAAAAAAAACTGCAAATGAATGGTTTTCCTAACATTAGTGTTGTCACAAAAATAAAATACCGCAACAATGATTATACATATAGAAAAATGTTTAATAAAGATAAAGGAGGACATAGTTGCTGCACGGGTTTATTTTATATTTATGATTTAAAAGCAAAATTTAAATTCAAATGCTCTGTGATGAGTTGACATGTTTCAACTCCTCCCTTATTTGTGGAAAAAGGATAATCTCTCTGGAATGAAAATAATCTGACAGATTGATCTCTATTGACGAAAATTCTATCAATAGTGTGAATTTCATTTTCACTTTGAGATAAGCCAAGCTGCAATACATGCTTTGTATTGAATGATATGTTATCTGAATGGGTGGATAAGAAATGGGAATGGCATTTTTTTGGATACAATGGATCTAGCCCATATGAGTTGGAAATTCTAACTGGATAAGTATGGGATTAAGATAGCTGTCTCTCATAGGAAGGCCAGAGGGGCGTTTCTTTCCTTATGGAGAGAAAAATACCAGTTTTGCCGGAGAGAAAAAAATGCGAGGGGATACGAAAGACGGCAGTTGGATTTGGAATACTCGAGAGTGAGGTTCCACTTGGAGCGGACGTCAGAATCAGAGTTTGGCTGACCATGTAAATTTACAGCATGGATGCTTATTATAATTTTTCATTTTTACTTTTGTTTTCTTTTTTTAATGTGTTAATTTAAAATAAAGTTTTTTCGTTTCAAACGATAAATGGAATTTATTAATTATATATACAACGTCTCACGTTACCACAGCAATAGTATATATAATTAATTGGTGGCAGCGGTGGGATATATAATCTAGAATAAATTAGATTACGGATCTATGTTAACCTGATTAAACAGATGAAGAGCCAGTGGAAAACGGATAAGCAGAATTGTGGAGTTTTGAAGTATAATTGGAGTCGTGGTATTTCTTGGAGTTCTAGCAAGTAGAGAACTGGTGAAAGAACTTTATCGACTAAAGCTGTGAAGTGTATGAACAGTCAACTATAGACTTGGTGCTATTTGTGTGTGCTTCAAAATATATCAGTGGAATGAAGATATGCGGTGTACCATTTAAGTTGTTTACATACGGATCTAAGGTGCAATTAGTGCCTCTTCAGTGAATAGAGTGTCTTCAAATCTTCATAAACCTGCGTGTGTGTCATCTTTAAAAGTGCTTGGAAGCCTGGTATCAGTGTGGAGGAAATATCTGCTTCTGAAGGTAAGCTCTTTTATGAAATCTTCTATAGAGGTCTGTTTTAAATTGAATTTTGTGTATAAATTTTAATTTTGGGGAACAAAACTCTAGGTGGAATTTAAGAATTCTAGGGAAGCTATTAATTTGGTATTTAAATTTTAGTTAGAATTTTTATGTTTGTTGATTTTCTGGTATCTGTTTGGTATAATATTGGGTTAAGAAAATTATATACTTATGTATATGTTAAAATTTACTTGGGGTATAGTAAATTGTTATTGATTAATTGAGATTATTAATCAGGGTATTTTAATCATAATTTTGTATAAAACTTTTGGAAATAAAAGTTTTGTTTATATACATTTTAGTTATTACAGTAATAAAGTTATAACTTAATTTTATGGGTATACTGTGGATGATTATGATTAATGTTTCAAAATAAATTGATGTTATACTGTACTGTTGGGTATAATATTTATTTTGGGGGATATACTCAGTTTGAAAGACGTCACTGTTGCATGAGAATTTGCTATATTAAAATTGTGTCGTTTTTGAATACATTATTATACGTATAGTGAAGAAAATTCTATTTCTGTGTTTATTGCATTATTGTAAATTGAATATATCTGATATTTTGAAAATTATTATATTTTTGGGGAAAATATGGCAGAATATTTAGGAAAATATAATAAAAGTGTCTTGCTGTTATTAGCAGAGGAATTTGAGACCAGTGTGTCAAAAACGTGTAAAAATAAAGCTATAATTCAGGCTATCGTAGATGCAGAGGATTATGATGAAAGTTTCGCTAAAATTCGATTGCAATATTTTCTTGAACAGGAGGCGGAGCGGAAAGAGCAGGAAAAACAAATCGAAAAAGATCGTAAAGAAAGAGAGAGGCAAATTGAATTAGATAGGATTGCGCAAGAGGAAAAAGATAAGCTTAGGAAATTTGAGTTAGATAAACTTGAAAAACAACTTGAGGTAGATAAACTTGAAAAACAACTTGAGGCAGATAAACTTGAAAAACAACTTGAGGCAGATAAACTCGAAAAACAGCAACAACTTGAATTACAAAAACTTGAAAAAGAACAGCAATTTGAATTAGAAAAATTGCGTATTCAAAATTCTGCGGATGTTGTTAGTGTTTCATCTAATGAATCAAATGTAGATTTTCATAGAACTCCTAAGGTAAATTTAAAGGATTTAGTTCCGCGCTTTGATTCTAAATTAATTGATATAACTCTTTTCTTTATGATTTTTGAAAGGCAAGCCGAGAAAGCTAAAGTTTCTCAGGAAGATTTGGTTAGTCAATTAATTCCTTTGTTACCTTCTGATATTGCCGAAATTATTGTAAAACAACCAGCAGACAAATGTGATGATTTTCTGCATATAAAGAAAGTTTTGTTAGATAGGTTTAGGCTAAGTACAGGCGCCTTAAAACAAAAATTTGAAACTCATCAAAGAAAATCTGGTGAATTATGGGTGGATCTGATTTATGAGTTAAGGGGTTATCTGGATAATTGGTTAGAGTCATTAGAAGTGAGAGATTTTGAATCCTTAAAAGAACTAATGCTCACGGAACAATTGAAAAAACGTGTCCCTTTTGAGATAAAAGAAAAATTTATGGATGATTGGGAGGAAATAAAGATTGCTTCTAAACTCGCGGAAAAATCGGATAAATTTGAGAGTATAAGAAGAGAATTTAAGAGGTCGGATAGAAAACCTTGGGAAAATAAATCTTTTCAGGATAATCAAAAAGATAACTTTAATTCTAAAAGTAGAAAGGAAATTAAACCAAAATCGGAATTTGAGAATACGAAAGAGTGTGGGAAATTTGATCAATTTAAGAAGGACAATGCTTTCGAAAAGCAAAGACAAATCCAATGTTATAATTGTTTGGCAGTGGGCCACATCCGTCAAAATTGTCCGGAATTGTTAAAAAGTAAAACTAATTATGAAGATAAAAGCATAGCTTGGATCATTACTAGTGATGGAAAAAATGAAAATAATAGGGAAGGTGTGGAAACCGAGTTGCCTATGGTTGATTTATGCGTGAATGGTAAGAAAGTAAAAGCGATTAAGGACACAGGTGCGCAAATTGCGGTTTTTGATGCTAATGACATTCCGTGGAGTGCTAAGAAAGTGGGAGAGGTCTTTCTTATACCGGCCCTCGGAAATAGACAAAAAGCGGATTTGGTGTCAGTGCCGGTTGCTTTGATGGAAAGTGAAAAAGAGTATGTTGAAAAAAATGTGGTGGTTGCAGTTGTGAGAAAACTAAATTCTCCGCCCCTTATAACACCAGCTGTTTATGAATTATTAAAGTTAGGAAATATGGATAAGCAAAATTCAGTGTGTAAACAGGTGGAAAATCAGAGAGAATTAAATGGGCAGGGAACCTTCAGATTGTCTAGCGATCATGAGCAAAATTTTGTTAGAAAAATGGTTGGAAATGAAATCTGTGAAAGGGATAAGTCTGTTAATAAGATAGAGGCATATTCACTAGGAGACGTGAATGATAGGAATTTGGAAAAAGGATCTGAATTGATCGACATAAAAGATAATGCTTCTCAAATGGATATGGTTAAAAGGTCATGTAAGAGAGGTCAATTTCGGGAAAAGAATTCTGAGCATGATGTAAATATACCCAGGTATTTTGTTGGTAGTATGGGATTTATACATGTTAGAAATAGAATTAGAAAGAAATTGAGTTCATCTATGACTAGGGCCAGAAAAAATAACTCTTGGATGAATGTAAATAACAGAGTAAATTGGGGGGCTAAATGCCAAGAAAGTGAATATGGTAATTCAAAGTTAAAAAGAATGGAGCATTCTACTTTTAAAACGGATCATAAAGAACGATTTATTAAAATCAAACAAGATTTTGAAAAGAAAAATTGTGATCATGAAGTTGTGAGTCGAAAATTATTGTCGAAAAGATTTTCTGATAGAAGTAATATAGATATTGGTTTTCGGGAGAATTCTCTAAATTAAGTTTTATTCTAAATTTGGGCGTACTCATTATTGTAATATCTATATTGGGTTTATTTATCATTTAATGCTTAATATTTTCGTAATAGTAAAACTTCATTAATTTAATAATTGCATAATTTAGTATGCTTTCTTTTTGTTTGTAGAAGTGTCCAAAAATTAAGCTTTTAAGCATGTGTTTTTTTAAGAAAATTGTGTTAGGCATTGTGTTATATATGGATCTATTCTTTCTTTTTATTATTATTATTTTTTTTTTTTTTGTTAGAATCATGTAAAGTGTAATCTGTATTTGGTATTATATGTATGTGAAATATTTCAAAATTGTTTCTTAGGGCATCAATTGTAGAAATTATTCCTGGAATTATACATAGGTATTGTAGGTGAGGGAGTATAGTAAATCCTATTGACAGTGTGGTCTATCAAATACTGAGTATGGGAATGTGTTTGCATTCTATAGGGATTTTTCATGTGTTATTCAAAATTCCTTTGTGCTTTGATGACCTCTTTAGAAATTGATTGAAGGAGCTTATTCTATTAATATATATGCCAAATTTCTTCTAGAAATTTTTTCTTAGGGGGAGGTGTTGTGATGAGTTGACATGTTTCAACTCCTCCCTTATTTGTGGAAAAAGGATAATCTCTCTGGAATGAAAATAATCTGACAGATTGATCTCTATTGACGAAAATTCTATCAATAGTGTGAATTTCATTTTCACTTTGAGATAAGCCAAGCTGCAATACATGCTTTGTATTGAATGATATGTTATCTGAATGGGTGGATAAGAAATGGGAATGGCATTTTTTTGGATACAATGGATCTAGCCCATATGAGTTGGAAATTCTAACTGGATAAGTATGGGATTAAGATAGCTGTCACTCATAGGAAGGCCAGAGGGGCGTTTCTTTCCTTATGGAGAGAAAAATACCAGTTTTGCCGGAGAGAAAAAAATGCGAGGGGATACGAAAGACGGCAGTTGGATTTGGAATACTCGAGAGTGAGGTTCCACTTGGAGCGGACGTCAGAATCAGAGTTTGGCTGACCATGTAAATTTACAGCATGGATGCTTATTATAATTTTTCATTTTTACTTTTGTTTTCTTTTTTTAATGTGTTAATTTAAAATAAAGTTTTTTCGTTTCAAACGATAAATGGAATTTATTAATTATATATACAACGTCTCACGCTACCACAGCTCACTGCTTTTTTTTTTATCCTTTTTTAACACTTTCCAACCTAGTTGAAAAGTGTTTATGACTTCGGTTTGTCTGGCCGTATGGCCGTCTGCCGTCTGTCCGTCTGTCCGTGCTCTAACTCCCGTAAATATGCTCGGATTGCTCTGCAATTTTTATATGTTATTGTCGTTATCTATAGCATGTTCCCTATTTCAACGGAAGTGTGTAGCACTTATAGTTTTTTACAGGGACACTCAAAAGAATTCCGCTACATTGCGGTCTATGGGGAAAAATCATTTGCGGTTTATTTAAATAATGTTTCACTATTTTAAACGCATTGAAATTTATATATATCACTAAGGTGCATTAGACGACACTTAATATGGAATAGGGTGTGCATAGAACTCATAGTTACTTTACAGGGACAGTCAAAAGAATTCCGTTACATTACATCTATGGAGAAAAATCGTCTGCGGTTTATTTAAATAATGTTTCACTGTTTTAAACGCATTGAAATTTATATATTTCACCAAGGTGCATTACAAGAGGCTTACAACAGAATATTGTATGTATAGCAGTCATCGTTCATTTACAGGGACATACAAAAGAATTTTCAACTGTCTGTTAACAATAATTCCTGGAAGTGCGTTTTAAGTTACTGAACACGATTTTAATTGTAACTCGCTTTTTGTCTATTACGTGATGTGTATAAATTCTGTAGATCCTATACAGGGAAGCACAAAAGTTCGCGGACAAATTTCCGTTTAGTGACAGAAACTCCAGACGGAGAATTTTAAACTGTGCTACGCGTTTCCTAACTGAACTAAAATTTAGCATCCTATGTAATATATATACAGATCTATAGATCCTACAGGGATCATTCTAGAACATAAAAAAGGGCAGGGTGCACATTACATAATAAGGGCAATTTTGTTGAAAAGGGCACATCATTTCATAAAAAGGGCACTTTTGTAATAAGCGCATATACCAATATACTGGTGGGTAGGGGAGTCTGGCAACAGCTTAAAGTACTCCTTAATTAAAAAATCCAATAACATTTCTAATTTCCATAACTTCACTGTTTTAAAAGTATTAATAAAGCAAAATGAAACTTGTTCTCAATTTTTATTGTAAAATTGTTTACTATATTCACAGTCATTTTCCCCCTTTCCTACGATATTCAAAAACTTCTCTCTCTAAAACTTTTATTCACCAGATAATTTTTTCCCGGTTTTAGCAAAACTGATTTTGAAAAAGCAACAAAATAAAAGTTCTAAAGCTACTTCTCAAATTTTTTATAGAACTTATGTAAGTTATGTGGTCAAAGGCCAGAATGCCTGATCTAATACTATATTTCACTAGACAAGGTGAAATTAATCAATGACCCTTAGTTACCCTTTATGTCTTGTTCAATGGAAAAATTGATAAATGAAAAAAATGAATCATTTAAAGTCAAAGATTAGACATACCAGGGCATTTGACACAGAAATAAAGAAGGAAAGAGGAGTACTTTTGATGTACCATACTAGCATTTTAAAAATAAAAGATAAGTAAAGAATTTTTGAAAGTACAATGTACTTGCAAACAAGGTAAGATTCTACCCAAGAATAAAAAGAGAGTAGAATTCTACCTGGAGAAAGGGCAAGGAGGGTAGAATTCTACCTAGAAAAGGGGCAAGGAGGGTGGGATTTTATCTAAAAAGGGCATGAGGGCAGGCCGCCCTTCTGAAACTCTCTAGAATGATCCCTGGATCCTATACAGGGCTGAATAAAAGTATTCGGATATTTTTCTGAATATTGTATATGTTGGAAATTCCTGAAATTATGTTTTTAAATATATTATGCGTTTTCCAAATTGTTTACTTAGATGTCATCTTTTAGCTTATTAAACGGTATGATTTGTAAAAATATTTTGGAAGCGTTGGAAAGTGTTACATAGTCTATGCTTGACGCATGATTTTTCGTTCTTGTTTTTTTTTTTTTTTTTCGAAAAAGATGATGTTACCCTTTAATGCAGTTAAAATACGATTTTATTTTATTTTATTTTATTTATTTATTTATTTATTTTGCGTTTGCTATCGTCGGTTAGTTTTTCTTGTAACTTTGATGGAATAAATGAGATGATATTCTGGCTTGATTTATGTTGTTTGCAGATAGTTTTAGTACTTATTTTATTTTATTTATTTATTTTTTTTTTTTTTTGTAGCATAAATCTGCATCTAAAAATATTAGACTCGAGTGCGAAATCTTCGTACTGGTCCACTGGTGAAAAACTGATAACTTTGACAATAGCTTTTCAGCTATATAATTTTAAATAAATATTTAATATATAAATTTTAAATTTTTTAATTGAAAGAAGGGGAAAGCCTCTGACAAATCTCAGTTCATTGAAATTGTTACTTATGAAATTAAATAATTGTTTAACTTTTAAAGCTACACCATATCTTTATCTTATCATCATATTCATTAAGCACAGCTAAAGTATATAACTTTATAGAAGTTAACAATTTACAGGTTCTTTTCATGGAACGTTGAAACGTTGGAGCTTTTCGTTGAATAGCATTTTTTTTTTCTCCACCATAGATGACATTATTTCCTGACACTTTTAGTACGAAATTAATTCTTCCTTTTGGTGTGCAATGCAATCATTTTTTTTCATAAATCTTCCTCTAAGGTGGCATTTACATCCTTATGAAAATTAATGTGAAAAATCAAAATCTTGACATACTACGAAAGTGTCAAAATGAAAGTCGGTTGAAATGAAACCACAATGGTGGAAACTACTTCTCGGAAACAGAGTAGAAAAAGAGGAAACTAAATGAAATGATTGTCACAACGAAACAAAATATAACCTATCTATGATGGGCAATTAAATAAATAAAAAAGATTACATAGATATATATTTATTTATTTATTATATTTCTGCTTTTCTCTACACTTATTATGTATGTATTTACTATGCCATCTTTAATTTGGTGTTTTGGTAATTTGTTTTCTGAATTTATTAATTATTTATTAACTTAAAAATATTCTTTATTCACTTACCACATGCCATCTTTAAATTGACATTTGGGTCAGAATTCAATGATAGAACTTGTTTCATGTATTTTGCTTCCAAAGGTATATATCCAAAGGTATATATTTGCTTCCAAAGGTTTGCACATGTCTTCCTGCCCCCCCCCCCCCTCCTCAATTCCATTTTACTATCAGTTGATATCTAAATTTTATTTTTCTTCTTCTGGCATTTTTTATCATTTTAAATATTTATTTTCTAATTTTCTTTAGAACTATTATGTATGTTTGGCTGCGTGCTGTCTCTGATTTGGAGCTTCGGTAATCTGACGTTTAAATTGGTTAATTATTTATTAACTTTACAATATTCTGTATACACTTTATACTTACCTATCTTTAAAAAATTGGAGATTTGGTCAGTTTTGTTGCTAAGAACTATTTGTATTTTGAATTCAAATGTATTATATATATATATATATATATATATATATATATATATATAAAGTCTTTCTAATAAACCTAAATATAAAACTAATAATACACAACTAATTATAAATTTTTCCAATCATGTATTTAATAATATCAATTTACACAATGTCATAAACAACACTACTAATAATTTTCCAATACAAAATTTTACTATTCACAAGACATATAAATATAATCGCACACTTGGACGTAAAATTTTTAATTACAATTCTTTTGCAAAGCAATTGGTCTCTTCAAATAATTACCCTTGTTATTGTAATGACCCAAAATTTCAAAAGTACATAAATACAACACATGGTCATATTATTACTGGTGATCTTAATATTGTAGAACAACCTATTTTACAAAACTTAATGCATAATGGCACAAAATTTCGCCTTCCATACATGTGTAAAATCAAATCCATAATATTGCGGTTTATTCAAGATATTGATTTATTTATATATAAAATTGCTATTGATTACAATAAACCTATCGAGTATTTTAGTGAATGGAGATTTTCTGTAATAGATAAATTTAAAAATGAAATTATAAAAAAAATATCAACATATTACACATGCAGCTTTTAAAAACATAAATAAACATATATCAGAACTACAAAACAAATTTATAATTACTTATGTTGATAAATCTCCAAATAATTATGCTATTATTTGTAAAGAGTACTATAAAGTGTTAATTCACAATGCAATTAACACAAGTAATATTTTTAATAAAACTAAATTAAATATTGAAATTAATAATAGAAAATTATTAAATTATCACAAATTACTAAAAATCAAATGTAACAATTTAAATTATCCTTATCTTGTTATAATTCCAAAATTTCATAAAAATCCAATTAAATTTCGCACAGTTACCATCGGGTGTAACACATATAATAATAATGCAAGCAATTTACTTCTTAATATTTTAAAGCAGATATATGATATAACGATAAAACATAATAACCAACATTGCCTAAAAAACAGTTTTCAGCTTATTAATAAAATACATAATATCAATCCGGTAAAATTCATAAAAACATTGGATTTTAATGATTTATTTAATAACATTGATATAAAAGACTTACATAAAACAATGTGTATATTATTTAAAAAATTTAAATCTCAATTAAAATTAAAAGATCATATTTCCGTAAATTTTTTTAAAACTTTATTAAACTTTACATTGCATAATAATTACATCATATATGACAATATTATTTATAAACAATGCCAGGGAATACCGCATGGTGGGACCGCTTCTAGTATTCTCTCTGACCTTTACTTATATTATTATGAAAGAAATATTGGTCCGAACAATGATTATGTATTTTATCGCTATATTGATGACATTATCATTTTTTATTTCAATGATAAAAATTGCACATCTCCACTCAATTTTTATCCTAATCAGCTTACATTAAGCGAATATGATTTGATTAATAATAACATAAATTTTCTTGACTTTTAAAAATTAATATTAATGATAATTATAAATTAATATTTGATATTTATGATAAAAGATTTGACTTTCCATTTAAAGTAAATATTTTTACCAATTTTGCTTCATGTTTACATAAATCAGTTTATAAAAATATAATTATCAATTACCTTCATCGTATAAAATATCTATGCTCAGATATAAATAAAAACGAAAATATTAGATTTATACGAAATCAAGCAAAACTTTATGGTTATCCTATCTTTTTGATAAATTCAATTATCAACTCTTTTAAATAACATTTATTACATCATATAAATATAAACAATTTATGTAATAATTTATTTTGTTTTAGTGTGCGATAAAATATAGCAAATAATACAATTAAAACACATAAGGACTATTATTAAGATGGTTGAACATTGTTTACACTTTATATAGTCATGGTGAATGTGCGTCTGCCGATCACCTGTATATTAAGTGATACTAATGATCAGTTATAAAAAGTCTATAAAATATGCATTGTATTAAAATAACTGTAAACATAACATATACAAAAACACAACTCATCAAGATTATGATATTTCATGATGTGCGCCATGTGGTTGTATTGGTATAAATGTAGACCTTGTGATGTTTAAGGAATTTTTTGTAATTATTGTGAGTAAGATATTTTATCTATTCTTTACAAGTTTTTTATTTCCAATTGTTTTCTGGTAATAATACAGTATACCTGGATGAATATACTGATCTTAGCATAAATGCCAGTATATTT
The DNA here is from genome assembly GCA_963931845.1 of Maratus michaelseni. NCBI lineage: Eukaryota > Metazoa > Arthropoda > Arachnida > Araneae > Salticidae > Maratus > Maratus michaelseni. The sequence goes on along the minus strand of OZ007594.1, from coordinate 156,634,620 downwards.
ATGAAATACTGTATTATTTTTAAAACACGTGTGGATACATCCAGGCTGATGATTATATATACACGTGTTTTTTCATATCCAATTCTAATTTAAATCTCTTGTTATCCAATTTTCCATTATATTTAGTTCATATTTCAATTCAAAATCCATTTGTATTCACTTGATATCAACTTCAAATTATTAACATTTTATGGTTTATTATATATTTTTATTTTTCTCTCTCTCTCTCTTTTTTTTTAACACTTTCCAACCTAGTTGAAAAGTGTTTATGACTTCGGTTTGTCTGGCCGTCTGCCGTCTGGCCGTGCTCTAACTCCCATAAATATGCTCGGATTGCCCTGCAATTTTTATATGTTATAATCGTTATCTATAGCATGTTCCCTATTTCAACGGAAGTGTGTAGCACTTATAGTTTTTTTACAGGGACACTCAAAAGAATTCCGTTACATTGCGGTCTATGGGGAAAAATCATTTGCGGTTTATTTAAATAATGTTTCACTATTTTAAACGCATTGAAATTTATATATATCACTAAGGTGCGTTAAAAGAAGCTTAATATGGAATAGGGTGTGCATAGCACTTATACTTACTTTACGGGGACAGTCAAAAGAATTCCGTTACATTACGTCTATGGAGAAAAATCGTCTGCGGTTTATTTAAATAATGTTTCCCTATTTTAAACGCATTGAAATTTATATTAGGTTCATTACAAGAGACTTACTACAGAATATTGTGTGTATAGCAGTCATCGTTCATTTACAGGGACACACAAAAGAATTCTCTACTGTATGTTAACAATAATTCCTGGAAGTGCGTTTTAAGTTACTGAACGCGATTTTAATTTTAAATCGCTTTTTGTATATTACGTGGTGTGTATAAATTCTGTAGATCCTATACAGGGAAGCACAAAAGTTCGGGAACACATTTCCGTATTATTTAACTCCAGACGGAGAATTTTAAACTGTGCTACGTGTTTCCTAACTGAACTAAAATTTAGCATCCTATGTAGTATATATACAAATCTATAGATCCTATACAGGGCTGAATAAAAGTATTCGGATTACTTAGATGTTATCTTTTAGCTTATTAAAGAGTATGATTCGTAAAATTATTTTGGAAGCGTTGGAAAGTGTTACATAATCTATGCTTGACGCATGATTTTTCGTTCTTGTTTTTTTTAATATTTTTCATATTTTCAGTATTTTTGGCCAATTACCATTGAAGCAAATGCTATGGTATTATTATGATTGCACTTGTTAATTTATTAACTATGTGGTATTCTGTCTACACTTTATTACTAATTATCTCTTAAGAGATTTAATTAGAATGTTACAAGAACTTGATATGTTTTTTGAAATTCAAATATATTATAATTATATATATATAATTGTCATACCTTTGAATTAAGGTAATTGATACTTAGCTTTAATAGAACACGGATACATCAAATAAAATACCGTTTGTACAGTTTGAACAATTTAAAGGATTTCATTAAGTTAACTTTATGAAGTTAACTTATGATAAGTTAACTTTATGAAGTTAACTTATGATAAGTTAACTTTATGAAAGCCTACTAAGTATCTCAATTCTCTATTGAGTAAGAAAAATGTAATATTAATGTTCTTTTGTGTACTTTAATGACAAATTCTGAAATTGTTATTTCATGTGCTATACAATGTTTATTAAACAGATAAAGATATCAATTGTTAGGAATTTTTTTTATTATTATTATTAAGTCACTAAATAAACAAGGTATATAAGAATAATTGGTATTGTGAGTATGCTTCTAAACCGAAATCATTTAAACAGACTTTACATCCAAATTACAATATTACTTGCAAGGCACCAACCCGGAAAATAAAAAATATTGAAACTTTGAGGATATGTAAGGCTTATGAAGGTATGTAATATACAGGGTGTCCCAAAAGTCTCCGTACAACTTCAAAAATTTATTACAAAAAAAATAATAGGCCTACAGCAAAAATAATTACAACAGTACATAGAGTAGCTTAAAAAGTTTTTTTCTGCTACCTTAGTATACTTGTACATGAGATCTTGTCGTTGCACGAAGAATATCAAGTCGATATTCCAATTCCATCCACGTGCGTATCAGCATGCTAACATCAACAGTAGTTACAACTGTTTGATGACTCTGAACAAAAGTTAATAGTCCCGTGGAATTGAAACAAAAGATCCAAACAGCAGTAGCTACTGTTGATATTAGCATCAAAAACGTTCATGGATTGAATTGGAATATTGTCTTGATATTCTTCGTGCTACGAAAGGATCTCATGTTGAAGTTTACTAAGGCAGTAGAAAAAAAAACTTTTTAAGTTACTCTATGCACTGTTGTAATTATTTTTGCTGTAGGCCTATTATTATTATTATATTATTTTGTAATAAATTTTTGAAGTTGTACGGAGACTTTTGGGACACCCTGTATATATATATATTCCAGTTTAAGGGGGAAATTTAACTCCCGCAATAGTTTTGGACTTCATTTTATAAGTCATTAAGAATAAGTGACAGAGAAAACATTTTAAGAAAATTTTATTTAAATTATTTTATATTATATTTCGTTAGAATACTCGGAAATTCCTATTGCAAAATGTAAATTCGATTTTTTTTAAACCTTTGTTAATTTTTTTTTAATGTTACTAACACTTGATATTTTGTTAGTAATCGATTAGGTACTATACATATACGATATCGATAGAATTAATATAGAAGTAACGTTTTTCTATATATCTTTTACGATTAATGAATACACAATAAAATCGTAAAATATTTTGTGGTAAAATTTACCCACCTTAAAGTGAAATCGGTTAAAACAATAATAATGCGTATTACGGATTTTTATAGGCCCTACATGTCCTCAAAATTTCATATTTTTTTAGAAATTCAGTGTTATGTATCTTCTCTTATAAGTTTAGAATATTTTGAAGTGTATGGCTAATTATTTAAATGAGATGCATAACAGAAAATATCGAAATGTATAATTTTTAATATAAAAGATAATAATAGGATACTCGTAAAAAAAAAATAAATAAATAAATAAATAAAAAACACTTAATCGCAAAAAAATAAAATTTGCGTCGTTTAAATAACAAAATATTAGGTAATAGAGATTGTAAGTATAATCATTTTATGCATATCTGTTCAAAATAAATCATTTGTCTGCCAACTTTTTTTTTCCTTTCTTAATTTATTTTATATTCTTTTTTCTTTTTATTTTTTGCGCGCAAGTAGCAAAAATAAAATTTTCAGAAAACGCATACAAAGTTAAAATCAATAGAAGTGCACATTTGCAATAACAAATTGGTTCCCTTCTAATTTGAATATTTTCATGCGGCTTGTTCTGTTCAGTTTAAAAAAAAAAAAAAAAAAGTGAAAAACGAAAAATCGATTTTTCGAAAGTTTAAAACTGATGACTCCGCTAAAAGTAGTCGGTATCCATGAGGCAGGGCTGGTCTTTTTGGACGTATAGCAAACTGGGCATTCACCCGGGGTAACTAAAATTTTATAATACGCGTAACAAAAATTTATTTGCATCAGTTCCAGCCTTTTAATTTCTCTGCTAACATAAAAACAGACAATAAAAAAAGATTGTTTTCCTGAAAGTGTATGCTCTTTTTTCTGTTTTTCTTTATATCTTTTTTGTGTGATATTTGTGAGGATGCCTTGGAGGCACTAACATCTCAAGCCGCTAATATCTTTGCCTTTTCTTCAAGAGATTTTGTTGTGTTTCTGTTGTATAAGGTTTCTGTAATAAAGTTGTCATCGAAGAATGTAGGAATCACCGTCATAATCCATTTGACTGCTGTTCATTTCAATTGCAAAGTACGATTATTCTTCATGCTGTATTCATATCAACAACTAATGCATATAATTCAGTTTTTTTTTTTTTTTTCACATTGTTCTCTCTCTCTCTTTTTTTTTTCTTTACCTTATTGTGCATCAATATTTAATGACCGTTCTCAAATGTTGATTTATTTATTGTTTTTATTGATTTATAGTGAATTATTTATACAAGTTGATAAAATGTTACATATATAAATTGTTACATTAAAATAGAAAAAAAAGGTGGTATTAGTCTTTCAATAAAAGATATTCAGTTGAGGTTTAACTGACACCCGGAGCTGATTATCGCACACTAGATAGCTGCCCTTACAGGACGCATAACTATTTCCGAATAGAAAATGAGAAATTGCAATATTTAAGTACAGAATTCCTGTCATAAATAAGGTGATTATAATTATTTGTAAATAGTCGTGAAAGATTTGACGCATACACCACAGAAGGTCGTTTCTTTATGGGAAGATGATTTAAAATCGCTAAAAGCCTTAGGAATGGCACTGCCACAGGCTGACTGTTTAACGAGGTTTCACTCTAACAAGTAAATGACAAATATGTGACGATGCATAGTACGAGTTATTACATAAGTGTTGATACACATTTCCCAAGTCTGAAGGTGTTTGACACCAAGTTGTTTATCCGTGACGAGTTATTACATTGACATTCAAAAACAAAAGGAGTGAAACTCTTTGTCTTTTCGAAAAAGTCGTATTCCAGTCGAAGACTTCCTGTTGCTTGCTGAGTTATCACTCCTTGCTAGACATAGACGACTTCCAGTTGCGATGAACCTGGCATATTTGGATACTGGAACGGAGAAATATTCAATATTATAATTCAGGGAAACAAGGTGAATGTGTTGCGGTTCTCTTGTAACAGTTGATCGCATTTTCTATATATATATTCGTTCTCCCAGTTTATTTTTCCTGGCAGAAAGAAATTTCTTGTTATGGTAATTTCGTTTCCAGATTTCATCCTTCCTTTCTTCACTCTTTTTTTAAAGTGTTTTTCAAAGAAGACGATAGTGATATTCAAAGAAGAATTTAATCATTTGTATATCGAAATTTAAAAGGACAGTTTGAGTTGCAGTCAAATGCCCATATACTTTGGGCCTTCATTCCTTATACTTGGGACAATTTGGGACTTTTATTTTTAGGGTGTTAATGGTAACACTGTAGGTTGTCGCATGTTGCCTCTGAAGCAGGTTATGTTTTTCTATTGTTGTTCTGGGATGATTCGGGGCTTCTCCTGATGTTTTCGGGCATGGTCTCCGAGGAGGAGAATTTGTTTTCCGTTATCACCAAAATCGATAAGTTTTATCTTTGAAATACTAAGGTTTGTAAGTTAAGACTTCATTTATCATATACTTTGGGTTTTCTCTGTTTTAGAGAACCCCCAGGTAAGATCTCTCCTATCTGAAATCAGTCCAATATTTTTATCACTATTGTAGGAATCTCTACCGCAGCTTAAATACTAAAAGGTCAAAGTGTTCAAACATGAAACATTGTTTCAAGTTGGCATTGTTGTTCCAAAGTTGTAGATTATGCATTGTTAGTTTTTTTTCTCAAATGTTTTTATGTTTTAGACCGTGTATAATATATTTTACTGAAGTTTAAAAGCTTTTTTTTCAGTCCGGTGATTGATCAACATGAAGAGACCATTTCGTGATTTCAGTGATTCTACATTTAAATGTTCCTTTGTTCATCCTTAAAATATGTAGTACATAATTTTTTAGTCAAGCCCAAGGAGGTATTTATATATGTATACTTTCATTTTTCAAGTTTTGTTCCTAATCTTCCTGGTCTTTATTCATTCGGATTTGTAAATAACGAGCACATTCTGACGTGCCTTACTAGAGTAACTGACTGCAAATGTCATCACATGTTCATTATCCATTCTTAGATTTAACAAGATTTTTCAGAATAAGTAGAATTTGTTTTTAAAAAAGTAAAACTTTTTTTTACCAGAAAATATTTACTGTGATGTTATAATGAAGATTGTAACCTTATTTTGATAAATAAACTCCTTTTTTTTTTTTTTTTTTTTCCAATTGTCTATTGTGTTTAAACATTTCTTTAAAAGATTCAACCTGTCCCATGTTTAGAATAAAGAACCTAAACAGTAGACAAGTGGAAAAAAGGGAATGTCCCAAGTTAGGTTGTCTAAGCCCAACTTAGGACGGACGCAATTTTATTTTATTTTAAGATTTAAACGTGATCTTAAAAATAAAAAAATTTAAGTAAACATAGTCCAGATACTCTTCAAAACATGTTTATTTTTTTAACTTCTACTTTTTATAAAGGGGTTGATTTCTCAGTGCAAAGTTCGAAATTGTTCCAAGTATATGAGCTTTTGACTGCACTTAAAATTAAATTAGATGTGGATAAATTTTGTCTTTAATAGTGTCCCTATTTCTTTTTTGTTTATTTACAGATATAACTGCTAACATGAATCAAATAAATCAGAAATGTACAGTCATAAAAATACTAATCCAATATCAAAAATCTTTAATATATACAGCACGTTTAAATACCTTTTGTGTAACTTTTTTTTTTTTTTTTTTTTTTTTTTTTTTTTAACACTTTAACTTGTAAAATCGCTTTATATTTTAACATCGTAAATACGGAGAAAAACTTTCATTCGGAAGAAAAAAAAAACTATGCAAGTGTTTTTAAAAGATGACTTACTTAACTTTCAGTTCACAAGTTGCTCAATATATATATATATATATATATATTCTGGTAGCCCATTTCATAAAAAATCAGCAATTTTACTTTATCCATCTTATTACTTTACTGTAATTAAATAACTTTAAAACACATAGAAATATTTTGAAATTATCATATATTATTTATGTTAAATCACGTGCTTTTCATTCAAATAATTTTGTAAACTTAAAGGAGGAAAGGATTGAAAACACAAGAAAGAGAGATGCACAGAGATGGTTTTTTATACTTTTGTATTTATTTAATTGCAGAATTCTACATTTTCAATAGAAACTTTAAGAATAAGAAAAGTACTACATATTGCCAAAAAAAAAAAAAAAAAAAAAAAAAAAAAAAAAAAAAAAAACAATGATTTTCGTCAAACAGTATAGATGTTACAATTTTCAGTTTGGATTTATAAATCAACCCTTTATTTTACCCAGTTTAAGGTTATTTGCTAGACGTTTTCTTATTTGGAAATTTGTGTAACATTTTATTGGCAATTCTTTTTACTTTATATTTTACTAACAAGGAGACCGCCAAACATGATGCGCACAGATTTTGATGATTTTAAAGTATGTTGTAGGGACCATACCCCTAACTATTCAGGTCAAAGGTTTCCTTCAAATGGGCTTTAGTTTTCGAGAAATTTCCGGTTAAAGTTTAGCATGCATTTCAAATACCCATTAGTTCGCAATCTAGAACGTGGCTCTGTGCTAGCGCGCGCGATTTGAGAGCCGGCGATGAGGGTTCTGTCCTCTCATGTGACTTTTACCTTTTTTTAATAAATTTTATATGTTTTTCGCGTTATAAGTTTTATGCAGATGTATGAATTCTGCATCTTTGAACTTTTAGATATTTTCCTAAAAATTCCATTTACATTTTCGAATTTTTCGTGAAAATTTATAGTTTTTGCGCAATTTTATTCTAACATTTCTGTTGATGAAAACCCAAACTATTTTAAGTCTTGATATCTCGTCTTTTTAAAATGATTCTTGTTTACATTTATGTATATTTAATTATTTATTTATCGTATTTATGAAATAATTTATGATAATTTTATTTGTCGCAAATTAGGTCATATACTGGCTAAGTTTTAAAGAACCCTATCGCTTTGATAGTGATGTTAAACTAAATATGTATTTATAAAAAAAAAAAAAATTAGACAGCTTTTAAAAATTTGAGTGTTTGACTCAAAATTATTATTTGTTAGTTTCGCAATTTTTTATTAATTTTATTGCATTAAATTTTACTGCAGCATTACTACATTAAGGTATCGTTTTATACATGAATAAATATTTTGCATTTAAACATTTTCAAAAAAGATAAAAAAAAAAAAAAAATTACAGGCCATTGTAGTAAATAATACTTTCATCATTTTGGAGAAAATCGGTATCATGAAAAAATAAATGGAAACTAGAGAAGTTTGTTTTGGTTCTTTAGCATTAAAATATTTATTGCCCTAAAATTTCTCCGGCATGAAGTAAGTGTTTTAACCTTAAAAGAGATTTCACAGCACATTATAATCGCTAAAAAATTACCATTTCATCCCTCCTTATTTTTACAACCACACATTTTTTGTACATATGCATGCATATAAGTTTCGATCATAAGAAAGTTTCTGAAAACCACAGACTACGTGTAACAATTTTCTATAAGACATGAGGTAAGCGCTTGGTAATTCCACTGGTTGTCAATAAGTTAATTTAAATACAATCAGGAACTTTCCTCAGCTTTTGATAATGTCACTTTTTAGATTGATAAGGGGTATTATTATTATTATTATTCTGTTATAACTTCCTAAACGTACAGAGATAAATGAATATGAAACGTGAGTCTGGCAGATAAGAGCAAATTGAAATGCATAATACTGTTACGAAATGTCAGATTACTTCACTGCTTTGAAACTTTTATGGCTGGAAAAGTTGTTTTACAAGTTTCGGGCTCGGTAGAGTGGAGCCTGTTTCATGGACTTGGTAACGAAAGTTTTTGAAAAGGAAGATGTTCAGGAACGTGGGATGGCGGAGGGTGACAGGAGCGCTTGACCCCGGAAGCCAAAATTTAGGGGGCGCCAAAGTTACGAAATACTTTTTTTAACGAAATACTTTTTATCCGTCATTCTTATACCTTTTTATTTGTTTATATAATATACTGACATTAAATTTTAACAAATCCTTTAAAACTAAATTTTCTTCCGCAAATAGGTTAGTACCTTAACGGGGGCAATATAGGTAGTTGCCCCCGTGATCTCTTATGTATGGGGGCAAAGGTACTTTTCCGCCCTCGGGGTTCATAAAAGTCGGAATTTTATATGCTTGTTTCAGAAGCAAAAAGTTTATATTTATCCATTAAAGCTATTCTAAAAAAAATCTCCCCGCTAAACAACGCCAAATTTTCTGACACTTTTACGGACTCATTTTTAAGTTCAAAAGCATGAGACTTCTAGGCATGATTGTTGAAGCAATTTGGAATCGAATTGTGTTTTCCTTTTTTCCTTTTTTTTTTTAAATAAATGAATTATTTAAAGAGTTATAAATGTTTGTTGTCAGGTGACGACAGGTTTTCCATTTTTTCCGGCGCTGTTGCATCCGGAAATTTGATTCAAAACGCCAACTTTGACAGTAATTTCTGAAAGATATATTCTGCCTTTACTAAATAATGGAAAAGATTCGATTACATAGTTTCTGAATAAGAACACGTTCATAGTTCCGAACATAGGGTCTGTGTTACCGATAGAAAACTTGATACTGAATCTTACCTTTCATTTTGAACATCAGAGAAAAGTAATTGAAAAATTAAACAGTTTTAATTTAATTTAATTTAAGTTTTTTTTTTTTTTTTTTTTTTTTTTTTTTTTGTAATGTTTTAAATAGCTTGCCCCTAATTGAAAAGTTGAAAACTATATTTCGTGTTTGAAAAATGTCGGTCCATGCTAGATTGAAGCTATACAATTAAATTATATCATTTTCAATAGTAATAATAATGCAAAGAAACTCAAAAAACATACATACATTTTGTCACAATTCAAACAAAGTTACAGAAGTTAGAGTGAGAACAGATAAACAGACAGACATGGCAAACGATTCGAAATGATAAGCACATTTTAACTTTGTTGGAAAGTATTAAAAATCAATGCTTTATTTCTTAAAATTATTAATTTATTAGCGTGATTATCACTTAAAAAAATTAAGTTTTGAAAGTCTGCGTCCTCCCGCGTCCCTACCGTCCCCTTGTAAATAAAAAGTGGAGGGGATGCTTGAGATAAAATTAAAAAGTTAGGGGACACCGTCCCCCTGTGTTACCCCTCGACTACAAAACTGCCCATACCCATACCTATTTTACAAAAAAATATTATGTTTCTATCTGTGTGTGTGGTGTGTGGGGGGGGGGGGGGGGAAGCTTAAGAAATTTTACATAACATAGCACATTAAAAATACAATAATTAATTTTACAGCAGACCTGAAATTACGCTGTAAATTTAATAAAATACAAAGGAAGTGAATTATCACTTTACTAAACAGCGTACGCATTAAAGTTAAAAAATGTCCAGACCGGGGTTCAAACCCGGATCCCTTGGTATAGCGCACCAAGTGCTTTACCAATTAGGTTATCCAGACGACATCCAGTCTAGCATTCTCTCATCACTCTTATATGGCAAGGCTACAATCACGGAGCACAAGATGGAAAGTCAATCATGAGCACAACACCGTTGGCATGCAAGAGGCAAATTAAACCCAGTATCGGTGAATATTTATACACTAATTAATTTTCCGGTCTGGACATTTTTTCACTCTAATGGTTGTACGCTGTTTAGTAAAGTGATAATTCACATCCTTTGTATTATATAAAAAATCTTTGAGGAGATTGAATATTAGAGAATTTCTAATTTTATTATTATTTTGCATAATGAATAGAGGGATACTTGTAATACCTCCGTTATATGCCACAACTTATTTTCTCTATTAACATTTTCACTTACCTTTTGAATGTGATTAATACATTATTCATTCAATAAAGTATTTTTCCCCTCTAAAAATATCTTCATATGTAAATTAAACTTTGTTATGAGAAAAAAAAAAAATCAAAAGTATATTTTAAATCACTTTCAGAAACCTTTTCCATGTGTGTTCCAAAAATAAAATTTTGTGCAATAATTTATAGTAATACAAATATTCAGAGGCAGGAAATAGCCATTTTAAATTTTAGTTAGTAACAGTGAATTCGCACATTGTAGTTTGTCATTAATTTTGAAGTATTCACAGCACGGAACTGAAAAAAGAATCCCAAGAATAATATATTTATGATATGTTATATATCCAAAAATAACGTACCGTTGTTACAATGCAGAACTCTCCAATGTAAAACCTCTGCTTAAGATTAAAAATTTGTTTCAAAAAAACTTTTTCCTTTAGTTTGGCAAGATAGTTAACGAATTTCAGATAGGATTTCCCGTTCTAAATGCTACATGCTGCTCACAAATAGCTACTGTAAACTATCTAAAATGAAAAACGAGATTTTTCATATTAGATAGTTTTATATCGACGACATTTTTATTACATAACCTCACATTTTCGGTTGATTGATTTTATGACGGCCGATTATCTACACGAGGGATATAGGCCCTGGGGTGAGTGCCCTCCGTAGGGGTCTTTCTAAGGAATCCTAACCCGTATTTACGGCAAGGTTCGAAGAAAACCACGGAAAACTCCGAACGACTATGTCGACGAGCGCGACAGGGGTTTGAACTCAGCACCTCCCGTCTACCAGCTTTGAGAGCAGAACCTCTCAGCCACTGGTGGGGCTCTCACATTTTCGGAATGGAAGTATTTGAAATACTTTTATTCTCCAATTCCATTAGTAAGTACTTTATTAAACTAATAGTTAGTAGCTGAAGCTAAAATTATATATAAACACGGATAAGGCCGGATCTAAACACAGGATCACGGGAGTCTTACCCCCCCACCCCCTCTTTTGAACCATTAAAATATCTATAAGGCAGGACATGGAAATACACAAAAATATTGAAAAACTGCTTTATTAAGGGGGCTCCAAACATGAGTGGTGTTTTCATAAAAGGAAAAAAAAACTGCAACCAAAACCGAAAAAGCAAACCACTACCTTTGTAGGGATCGACCTCAGTTATCCAATGCAAAAAAATAAATAAATAAATAAATAAAATAAAATATTGAAACGCAAACGAGATATTTTAAAAGAACGCTCCCATAGGATTAATATTAGCGCACGAGTGTCTTCTCGTGAGTGAAGTAGCCCCTGACATGACCCTCCTCTATATCCCCCCTCTTCCCCCCCCCTTGTTGTGGATCGAACCATTGACTAGAAATATAAATTTATATTTCTAGTCAATGGATCGAACAGACACTACATCTCAAACCAGTTTACATAATGATAAAACCTCGACCTAAGAGAGCCAACTTATTAATAATATTGTGAAAGTGGACTGCAATGCAGAAGGAGCTGTGTATGCATCATAACTTCACAACGTTTATTTTGGAAAACAACACTTCCACATTCCTTCAGTCTTTTTACCTTACGCTTGTGTCCTAATTCAGACGTTATTCTCCACTACTTTTACCCCGCAGATATTCTTTTTATTTGTTTGAGAAGACAGGGCGCCAGCCAACTGGAGGCACTAGGTAGGACAATGCAAGTAACGTCTCCTCTATTTCTAAACATCGATAGTCGGTACCCTTTGATTTCAACAGTAGTCATTCCAAAAGATAAAAATATTTTCCAAAATATGATGAAAATATATTTTATAGAATAGTCTGAAATAAGAAGATAAGGTTCTTGACAATAACAATGGAACTGAAACAAAGGAACAGAATACAGGTGCATTTATCTAACTAGTTACTCATATAATCAAAAATAATTTATTAACGTTATTTTCTGATTAGGATTGTCCTAATCAGACCAAGATGGATATTTTTATCCATCTCATTTGAACAATTTCCTTTTTTTAATCTTCCTTCTTTTTTTTCTGGATACAGGGCCTTAATCAGCCGGCAAAGTCTAATGAAAAATTTAAATTTTTAGTGGGTTTAATTCACAGATTATCTTTTATCTTCCACTTTAATGCTATATAATAATAAACTAGATAGTACCTATATAATAAATTATAACACTTTGTAATAATATATTTCTTTTAAATGCTAAAAGGTGTAAATTAACAACATAATACAAATTAAAATAACTTTTATTAGGTTGTTTTAATTTGTATTATGTTGTTAATTTACAACTTTTAGCATTTAAAAGAAATATACTACATAGTACCTGTCAAAACTTGATGGTAAACAACTTAAAGGTTCCATATAAAAAAAGTTCATAACATCATTAAAATGTCAGACATTTTACAGAATTTTGTTAAAAATGGTTAAAAGAAAAAAAAAATCTCTTTTTTTATAACAGGGCTGGAAACCGGCTGCATATTAATTGTCTTTAAACGGATGCAGACAACAGAACATTTTCCAGGAAATTCAGTTTTCAGATTAAAAAAAAGCAACTCTAAGCTTTTTTTTCTTAAAAATTTTACAAATAAAGAAATGTTTGAAGTAAAAATTTTATTAGTTTTCTAAAGTATAAAAAAATGAACAATACCAATAGATGGGACCACAGGTTTTTATATACATACCAAACATTTATTTTTCTTCCATCATATCTATTAATGCAGTGACAATGCGTTTTTAGCCATTTTGATATGTCTTTGCACAGCACATTTCATCCAGTTCAATCATCCTTTATCTTCGTTTTTTTTTTTTTTTCCCGTGAGTGTTGTCCATTGCTTTATGATCTAATTTCTATTTATGTTAAATAATTGTTTATTTATTTATTTTGTTATTTAAGCTGTTGTTTTTATCTATGTTATTAGGAGCTTAATGTTGTCAATTTTATGCATAATGCCGACAATATTTGATAAAATAATATATATTTACTATGACTATTTTTATGAAGCTCCTCTGACGATTCCATTAGATATTCATACAGGGTTCCTACAGGTCAGGAAATTTCCTTGACTTTAAATCAGAAAACTACCCTATTTACTTAGAGAAAATATCGTCTTATGCAATCGTGCGTTTACATAAGTTGAGTTTTTCTATAACAAAATAATGGTATTTTCCATGAAAGCGTAGGAACCCTGTCATAGTTTTTCATTTTATAAAGTTTAATTCTAGCAGTATACTTTCCATTTATTTTTATAATATTTCTTCCTTTGTTTTTCACATGTGTTTTCATTTTAAATATAAATATATATTTTTATTTTTTATGAAAGTAATTACCTACTTTTCTTAGTCTCATCAAACAATTGAAAAAAAAAAAATACTAAAAGTTGTAGATAATTTCTAATACTACTACTTTTAATAATAATAATGTAGTCTATAATAATATTTTTAATAATAATTTAATTAACAGAATTTTTAACCAATATTGTTAATTATTTGCAAATTCATAAATTGTAATTAATAATATTGAAATACTCATAAATTGTATAATTTTTTTTTTAATTAATCTAACTTTAGAAGAATAATACCTGTCTTATATGAAAATTGTCATGTTTTTAAAATACTGAATTAGCTAGTTCTTTTGAACTAGTTCAAAGAACGGGTCCATAACAGGAACTATACGATAGGAACTAGTTCCGCTAAAGGTACAAAATTGCCCATCTCTACTTATGTAAATATTTTTGAGTTCTTTGTAAATAATATTGTTGCAAGCATTCGATTGTTTTTATTTATTTATTTTTATTTATTATAGTTTGATTTTACTCTTTTTGCAATATCACACAAGGATCATATACATTACTAAATTGGTATATGATCCCTATCCATAATGGTCAATATTCAATTAAGAAACTCATTAGGTTGACTCATTCAGTTTTAAAGATGCACGTAAGCCAGGGATCATTCTAGAACATAAAAAAGGGCAGGGTGCACATTACATAATAAGGGCAATTTTATTGAAAAGGGCACATTTTATAAAAAGGGCATTTTTGTAATAAGTGCATATAACAATATACTGGACAGGAGGGAAGTCTGGTAACAGCTTAAAGTACTCCTTAATTTAAAAATCCAGTAACATTTCTAATTTCCATAACTTTACCGTTTGAAAAGTATTAAAAATAGCAAAATGAAACTTGTTCTCGATTTTTATTGTAAAATTGTTTACTATATTCACAGTCATTTCCCCCTTTTCCTACGATATTCAAAAACTTCCCTCTAAAACTTTTATTCACCAGATAACTTTTTCCCAGTTTTAGCAAAACTGGTTTTGAAAAACAAAAGTAAAAGTTCTAAAGCTACTTCTCAAAATTTTTTATAGAACTTATGTAAGTTATCATGTGGTCAAAGGCCAGAATGCCTGATCTAATGGGTCCATGACGGTCTTACGGGAGGGCAAAGCAATATGGGGGAAAAAGAACTGATAAGGTCGGCTGGAAATTAAATGATTATAGTGATAAAACGCGAAAAACCAAATCATCAAATCCGCCATATTTGAGCACACATCTGAGATTCGCGACCCTACAGATGAAAATTTCTTATCTTTCACCGCCTACTGTGAAATCCCATTAAAGCTTCCGCTAATTAAGGTATACGGCGCAAAGAAACTAACTTGCTATATGCTCCCTCACTGCATTCCTCTGTCGTCCTGTTTTTAACCTGCGGTGAGAAGATAAGAACAAATTGAAAGTGATGGATTCAATGTTTTTTCAGCAGTATGATATCCTGGCAGCATGTAAAAATGCAGAATTCACAATTTAAGGTTATTAATTATTAGGATTATTAGGAAGGTTATTAATTATAGTATAATTTAAGGTTTTAACTTTCTGACGAATTTCTCAATTAAGTTTTGTTCGGAAACGCATGAAATTGGCAGGTATTCTTATTCTGAAACTTTGTAATAGAATGACGTTTTCCATTTATTTCAGAAAGCGCAGTTAGTTTTGAACCAAATTTTTGAACAGGCATGAGAAAAGAAAAAGGCTGGTCCTCTCATGTATAAAATCGCTTATAACTCGATAAATAATTCATTTAATTAAAAAATGGAAAACGTTATTCGATTTCAAATCGCTTCAATAGTTAGGCCTGTAAATGCCATGTTTTACGTTTAAAAATGAATCTGTAACTTTCGAATAGTTGAGCGGAGAATTTTTTCTTTCTTTTTTTGATATATATATATATATATATATATATTTAATCTTAAAAATTATGTAATGTATCTGTAGTAAAAATTATTAGCTCACCTTTCTCTGCATTCTTATTTGTAATTTTAATTCATATTTCAAGAACTTGATTTTTAGAACCTCTTGCCTTTATTTATTTATTTATTTTCTATTTTTTTTTTTACTTTTTCATTTTTTCTATTTTTTTTTTTCTAAAAAGAGAGAAAATATGAAAATGTGCACTAAAACTTGGTTGAACCCCAATTAAGTAAGCATTAGACTACATTTTCCTAACTCGTTACTATCGGACATATTTTGGAAATTATTTTTATTCTTAAGTGCATAAAATTTGCTGATATTATTACTCAAATACCAAGGAATCGTTCAGACTTTTTTCTATAAAAGCAAAGGATCTTAAAAAAAATATATCGTTAAAGTTTTAAGTCGAGTTTCGGAACAATGGTCACGAAAATGTCGCCATCGGAATACAACTAAGATTCAAAATCTTTCACATTTATAGAAAAAATAAAAATACTGTTGTATACTGTAAACACTTTAAGGTGGCTCTCAAATGATGTGCTGAACAACGCGAAACTTTCTGACACATTTTCTGGCTCATTTTTTTTAATGCAAAGGCATAAAATTGGCAGTATTGACTATGGAAGCGATTTGGAATCAAAATGAGTCTTTCAATTTTTGATAAATAAATTACTTTTCGAGTTATGAGCGATTAATGTCACGTGACGGCACGTTTTTCACCTTCTTCGTCGTGCGGAGTCGGGAATTCGGTTTAAAACGCCCACTTTGACAGTATTTTCTGAAATATATTCTACCTTAAAATGGAAAACATCTCTCGATTACAAAATTGCTGATAAAGAATACCTTTCAATTTCATTCTTTTGCGAACACAAATAAATTAAAAATATGTCATAAAGTAGCCAATGTGGATTTGTGAACAACCTTAATCGTAATTCCTGAAATTTTCATGTATTTACAGATAAAAATCTATTCTAAATATGTTGAAAATATTAATATTGTTCATCTAAGGAAATAAAAATGAGAATAACCTTAAACGGACTCAGTGCGTCTAAAATTTTATTAAATATCGATTTAAAAACATTATAATACAAGATTTTATATTTAAAAATATTATTTGCAATACATTGAAAATTTTACAAGATGCATACACGCTAATATATAAATATTTGAAACAAATATTTTATTTAATAAAATAGCTGTAACATTAAAAACGTCCGGCGAAAAATCATTTGTCGTGTCCCGGTTGGGTTCCAAGTCAATGTAAAATGAGTTACGATGAATTTCATTTATACTATTTCAGCTTTTAAAGAACTATTTTTAAAGACGACATTTTTATATTAAAACGACATTTTTATCTGCCAGTTTATTTGTATTTCACAGCTACTGTTCCTGAAATATAGAACGCAGTGTGGTGAAATTAACACCAATTATTCGCATGGATCCGAGGATGTCGTAATAGCTATATCAGAAATTTAATTATTTTCCGAGATATTAATTTTCTTGTAACTTTTAACTAAATTTTTCTAAAGGGCAACTCTATTAGTTCTTCTCTAAAGGGCAACTAAATTTATTCATTTTTTTAAGGAAAGAAAAGATAAATAATGGGGTATCGTCTACTATTTGAAATGGTGAACTTTCGTTGTAAAATATCTTTATCTTTGTTTAAAAGTCATGAATTCGTCAGAAAATAACCATTTTGAGAAGAAACTTAAATAACCAAACCGTTTTCAGATCCAAACTGGTTAATTTGTGACACATTCCTGAATCCATTATTGCTTGTAAACGCATTAGACTGGCAGATTCTCTTATTCAGAAACTATGAAATCGAAATAATTTTCAATTTTTTTTTGGTAAAGACTGGAGACCTTTCAGAAAACGTTGTCAAAGCTAATGTTTTGAACCGAATTTCCAACACGACAGCCTAATTAAGGTCGTTGGTTATAAGACAAAAATCGCTTATAATTCAAAATATAATTCATTTGTTGAATAATGAAAAAAAAAAAAAAACTACTTGATTTCAAATCTCTCCAATAGTCCTGCCTACAAGTATTATATGCTTTTACGTTTAAAAATGAGTACATAAATGTGCCAGAATTTTTATGCTAATACGTATTCCAGTTGAAAATATCATAATCGAAAAAAAAAAAATCTTTAAGTTCTTACTGTTATTTCTGTAAGTCAAAATTTTCATTTTTTTTTTTTTTTTTTTTTTTTTTTTTTGGCTAGCAAAATGTTAAAAAAAAAAAAAAAAAAAAAAAAAAAAAAAAAAAGTAAAAAAAACTATTTTTTTGTTTAAATGCCCGCCATTTTGTAAAAAAATCAACTTTTAAAAGTAAATAGTATCGGTATAGGCTTTATAATTTGTCGACCCAGTTTCTTTCCCCTGCTTATAATCGGAGAAAAACGGTCGCACGATTGGAAGTAACTTGCAATTACTCCCCGTCACACAAGGCGTATTATTATTGTTTTTTACACACAAAAAATTTAAATGTAAAAGTGAAACTGAAACGTCAATAAATATAATGTTAAAAATCCGAAGGTAGTTTATCTTCTTTTTTTTTTTTTTTTTTTTTTGTAACACACACGCATAATAAATAAATAAATAAATAAATATATCTCGAGGTCCAGTATGAATTATTAAATCTAATTCACTTATTTCAAAACGATTGTCACATAGCATTGGAAAGTGTTTCATAAAGTATACCATGACTCATGATTTTTCCTTCATATTTATTTATTGTCACTTATTGTAGATCCTATTTTATAATTTACGTTAAAATTTTTCATTCATTCCTATTATGTTCTGGGTACTCTGTATATATATTTTTAAGTGTGTATTGTTAGTCTAAATTTTATCGAAGGTATTTCTGTGATAATATAGGTGAGGTAGCGCATTGTGTAATACAGTGTAATACTGTATAATTAATGTGTATTTTAACTATAATCTCTGTTTTAACAAGACTTGTATCGAATTAGATATCGCAATAATTCTTAAGGGTATCTCTTAATTACTATTTTTAATTTTATTTCTTAGTTATTATTTTTTATTGAATACTTAATAAAGCATATATAACGAATCGAGTTGAATGTTTAGGAATAAATTGTGCATTCTTAAGTCATTTCGAAACAGGCTCCTTCAAACAGACCCCTTCACGAAACTTTTAACCCTAAAACAGGACACTTCACACAACATTTCGTATTAACAATAGGCCTTTCACAAGCATACAGTATATACTTTTAATAGGATTTTAAAATGTTAAACGATATAAATATTAGATCTAAATATAAATCTTCTTTTTTTTTTACATTCAGTGAATAATTCTAGTCTAAAAATAATCTTGCTCACGCATATGAATTGTATACAGGAGCTTGTATAATATAAAAATGAATTTCATATATCGTCCCATCATGCTGTGTGACTCATCGCATAAATTGTTAGTATGTATTTTTAAAATAATTATTTTTAAAATAAATTAGAGGATACATGCAATAATACCTATTCTTTTTTGCTTACCTATTCCTTTTTGCCTATCATACATATTGAAAAAATACATTAATATTATATCTATTCATATATTATAACTTTAAACATATAAAGTAAGGATACTTACCTAGATCTTACAACCAACTCATACACTTGCATTTGGGAGAAATGAATTGAAATGTATTCTTATCAGTAAATCTTGTATAGAATGTTATCGCAATCAGTCACGTGATGTTACTAATCTATAGATTAACAATAAGATAATGGACTTGTACTGAAATCATTTCTGGTCTAGTTGCTATACAAGTAGCACGCATGTTTTTTCATGCTGTAGTCATATATTGAAGACGGGATTGCAAGTTTGTGAATAAGGTAAGATTAATTTATGTATATATTTTAAAATGTTAAACGATATAAATATTAGATCTAAAAATAAATCATTTTTACATTCAATGATTAATTCTAGTCAAAATTCACGCATTTCAAGCCTGTTGGTTAAATATAACATACACTAATAAGATTCGTTGATGATTCATTTTCTCATATAGGCAATAGTAGCAATCATTTCACATACTACAAGTGTAAAGTATGCAAAATTTATGATTCTGCTTTATAATACCTATTCATTCTGTATTCTACCCTATGCTTTATCCATGACGTCACGATATCCCGTAATTTTAAGAGATAAGCGAACACGTTATACCGTTTAGTTGTTGTAAGGCATGCATGCAGTCGAATTTGGATGAAGTCCACAGTACATTATGGTTTAAATATTTAGGTAAGATAACTTTGTTTTTCAATATTAAAAACAAATTTTTTTTAAATAATACCCTAACTATTTAGTACAATATATATTTTATAAAAACAAAGCTTAGTTATTATATTCATTCCTCAAAAGAAATTTTTAAGTTAAAATACTAAAAACACAATTTAGTATAATTTTTCTATACAAAAAAAGCATAGACTAATGTAATTTTAAAATATTTAAAGTTTAATTCATATATCTTATAGGGGACCCTGTATTTTTTTTTTACCATAACATGCGTCAAATTCATTTAAACACAGGTACATTTAAACAGGTTCAAATTCATTTAAACATCTGTTTGCCTCAAAATTCTTAAGGGTATCGCTTAATGACTAGTTCTTATTTTTCATTGAAGCATTTTAAAACTTAACAGATTAATAATTATATAGGACTACACGAAATAATTCGTATACATTGACGGTTTTAAATAGCTCATTTACCTACAAAAAATGTGTCAGAACTGTTTAAATTTGAGAAAAAGCCCAATAGCCGCATTTCTTATCGCGAGTGATTCACCGTGTCAAAGCAAGATCTTCGCTTATCTGATAATATGACTCATTATGATTCAGCGATATGTATGTTGAGGGGGTAACACTCAAATCTTAGTCGCAGTTATAAATATGTATTTTAAAGCATAATCATTCGAAAATTCAATTATTTTTCATGAAACGATCTACCCTATTTTACAGACTTGTATGATAAATTTGGTGAAAAATGTACTTTTTTTTTTCTAAAATCTATATTTTGAACGTTATACTAAAAATGTATTCGTGTAAAACCTATTTCTACATTGCATGAATTCGTATTCATTTGAGATTAGTACTCTATTTCTTAAAATATCTGTGGAATCATAATAATTTTACAGGGTATATTGTGAAGGGAGGCCTTTTCATTCAAACAGCGGACCTTGCATTTTTATGAAAGGTCAATATCCCTTGTATTTCTGTCGCCATAATATAACATGAATCTATTGAATTTATTTTGTGAAGGGTGCTTAATATCTATAACTATGTGTTTTGAACATATCGACGCGCAAGCTGTACTTTTAGCCTAACTTGAATTGAAATAAAAAAAGGCGAAAGTGTAAATTATCTGATTTTATGAAGGGTCCTTATGCATAAATGGATTATTGTGAAGGGTGCCTTTTTATTAAAAAGGGGATCTGTTCACTATTTTAATTAACTATGCACTATATGGTAAAATTATATTTTGTTCACATAACATTTCAATAATGTTGGAAAGTGATTCATAAACTAAACCGCTACACATGATTTTTCATTCTTGTTTATTTTATATATACGTTAAAATTCTTTTTGTACCAATCTGTATTTTTTGTGGAAAGTGATTCATGAATTATGACGCTATGCATGATTTTTCATTCTTGTTTATTTATTATTTTATGTATACGTTAAAATTCTTCTTTTGATATCACTCTGTATTTTTGAAGTGCGTATTGTTAGTCCATCGAAGGACCCCTCTGAGTAAAAAAAAGGGAGGGGGGCGAGCTATTAGAATTGAGTGCAGTATAATTCATACGGGACCCTATATTTTTTACTATAACCCCCCGTGGTGATTCCTGGGACCAGGAAGTTTTGACTCTAGGTCACTTCTAGCTAAAAGCTCACACCTTCAGGCAAAATCCATTTCAGTTGAGAGTTTATATCTTAGATTACTTTCAGTTGAAAATCCTACTTTTGGCGACTTTTAACTCTAAAAATTCTATTTTTTGGCAATTTTTAAAACTAAAAAATCATAAAAATTTCTAAGTTCTCCAATTAAAATTAATCACCATTTTTAATTAAACCATTATTGACTTTTAGAATTCTCCTCTAACATGTATATCGAATACCCTACTCTCGTTGAAAAAAAAAAAAAAAATCTCGCGAAAATTCTTAAGTTCTGCAATTAAAATTAATTAATTACTATTTTTAATTAATATTTTTAATTAATTAATCATTCTCCTCAAATATACTCTAACATATATTTAAAATACCCTACTCTCGTTGAAAAAAAAAATTTGCTTCGAAAAATTTCTAAGTTCTCCAATTAAAATTAATTAAATTTCTAATTCGCTAAAATAAATCCCTTGAAACACACCTCGTATTCTAGTAGAAAATTCTCCGCGAAAAAAAAAAAAAAAAAAAAAAATCTTCAAAAAATTTCTAAGTTCCCCAATTAAAATTAATTAACACTAATCCCCTTATCTTAGGTGGTGGAGGAGGACACTTCGGGAGGAGGAGGGCACTTCGGGAGGAGGAGGGCACTTCGGGAGGAGGAGGGCACTTCGGGAGGAGGAGGAGGGCACTTCGGGAGGAGGAGCCCTCCTCCCTCCTCGCACCTCATACCTCCTCCTGAGGTCGGATCCCCATTTTCTCTCTACTAATGTTGCTTTCCGATATTTATCGCTATTTCTATTTGTATTTATTGTTTATATTTCGATTAAATTTTAATATATTGCATAAATATCTCTCGTTAATTATTATTTTTTTTCTTTATATCTTTTTCTTTTCTTTATATCTTTTTCTTTTCTTTATATCTTTTTCTTTTCTTTATATCTTTTTCTTTTCTTTATATCTTTTTCTTTTCTTTTCTTTTCTTTTTTTTAAAGTTTAATTCACAATTTGTTGAGAATGTATCATTTTGAAACACGGTGAATTAATTGCGAAAACTATAAGTAATATTTAGAAAATTTTAAGTTTTTAAAGTATAACGATTCATGTTGAATATATTAAGTTTATCTTTATTATTTTATCCAAATACCCTATCTCTAAATAAACTCGAATTTACTTTCTATATATTATGGCAATAGATTTAGCTGTGTAATAATAAAACAAAAATTTTTGCTCGTCTGATTCATAACAATAATAATCAAGTACATATATATATATGTATATATGTAGGTATATATCCAATTTTATTATTTCAAATTTTAATATTTCCAATTGTTTTCTGGTAATAATTCAGTATACCTGGGTGATTCTACTGATCTTAGCATATATGCCAGTAGAATTATGAAATACTGAATTATTTTTAAAAACACATGTGGGTACATCCAGGCTGATGATTATATCTACATGTGTTTTTTCATATCCAATTCTGATTTAATTCTCTTGTTGTCCAATTTTCCATTGTATATGGTTCATATTTCATTTCTTAATCCATTTGTATTCACTTGATAGCAACTCCAAATTATTATTTTTTTTTTTTTCTCTCTCTCTCTCTTTTTAAATTTTCTTCATGTTTTCAGTATTTTTGGCCAATTAGATATGTGGTATTCTGTCTACACATTATCATTAATTTATCTCTTTGGAGATTTAAGTAGAATGATACAAGAACTTGATATGTTTTTTGAAATTCATAGATATTATAATTATATATATATATAGACTACCACACAAAACTTTCCTCTGTTGTATATGTTTCTAAATTTTATTGCAAGAGAAATTACAAAAATAAATTTGTTATAATGAATTTTTCAATCGTGTAAATTTTGTCATAACATTTTTCAACTACATGTTGCATCTTGCTGTGAGATTTTCTGAAAATTCACCACTCTTTCTTGAGTATGATTTGTGAATATGTAAATAAAATCAATATTATCATTATATTACACATGCAGCTTTTAAAAACATAAATAAACATATATCAGAATTACAAAACAAATTTATAATTACTTATGTAGATAAATCTCCAAATAATTATGCTATCATTTGTAAAGAATACTATAAAGTGTTAATTCACAATGCAATCAACACAAGTAATATTTTTAATAAAACTAAATTAAATATTGAAATAAATAACAGAAAATTATTAAATTATCACAAATTACTAAAAATCAAATGTAATAATTTTAATTATCCTTATCTTGTTATAATTCCAAAATTGCATAAAAATCCTATTAAATTTCGCACTGTTACCATCGGTTGTAACACATATAATAAAAATGCAAGCAATTTACTACTTAATATTTTAAAGCAGATATATGATATAACGCTAAAACATAATAACCAACATTGCCTAAAAAATAGTTTTCAACTCATTAATAAAATACATAATATCAATCCGGTAAAATTCATAAAAACATTGGATTTTAATGATTTATTTAATAACATTGATATAAAAGACTTACATAAAACAATGTGTATATTATTTAAAGAATTTAAATCTCAATTAAAATTAAAAGAACATATTTCAGTAAATTTTTTTAAAACTTTACTAAATTTTACATTGCATAATAATTACATTATATATGACAATATTATCTATAAACAATGCCAGGGAATTCCGCAGGGCGGAACCGCATCTAGTATTCTCTCTGACCTTTACTTATATTATTATGAAAGAAATATAAGTCCGAACAATGATTATGTATTTTATCGCTATATTGATGACATTATCATATTTTATTTCAATGAAAAAAATTGCACATCACCACTCAATTTTTATCCTACTCAGCTTAAATTAAGCGAAAATGATTTAATTAATAATAATATAAACTTTCTTGACTTAAAAATTAATATTACTAATAATTATAAATTAATTTTTGATATTTATGATAAGAGATTTGATTTCCCATTTAAAGTAAATATTTTTACCAATTATGCTTCATGTTTACATAAATCTGTTTATAAAAATATAATTATCAATTATCTACATCGTATAAAATACTTATGCTCAGATATAAATAAAAACAAAAATATTAGATATATTCGAGATCAAGCAAAAATATATGGATATCCTATTTTTATGATAAATTCAATCATCAACTCTTTTAAATAACATTTATTATATAATTTAAATATAAACATGGTATGTAATAAATTATTGTTTTAGTGTGCGATAACATATAACAAAAGATATAGAAAATAATAATTATAACATACATTATTACAATTATAACATATTAGGAAATTTAATATTTAATATTTGTTTGAACATTATATACACTTTATGTAGAAAATTACAAATATAACATACATAATTACAATTATAACATATTAGGAAATTTAATATTTGATTGAACATTATTTATACTTTGTATAGTTGTGATTGTGCGTTGCCGATCACCTCTGTTTAAGGTATTATTGATGTGCAGTTTTCATAAATTTATAAATTAACTTATACAATAACAAATTAAATTATACAATGATAACATTGGTGATTATAACTCATATATATATATCTATTTGCAATATATATAAAAATAAATATATATAGTTTTTATTTTTGTCTATGAATAATTAAAATTAACAAGTATTTTAATTACTGCATTGCATTAAGTTGATTGAAAAACAGTAGTAATACTATTAATTATCAACATTATAAATTTTGAGATATTTTGAATTGTTTATGAATTATTTAATTAGATATTTAAATTAATCTATAAATATAAAATATATTTACAATGTAGTATAAATTAAACATTAATTATTTAAAAACAAGTCTAATATATATTTAAGTAGTAGTAAAAATAAAACATTAATTATTTAATAAATGTCTATAATATCAGTGGATTAACACAGCTGGCAGCAAAAATAATTTGAATTAAAATAATATCTCTTTTACATAATATATTCTTGTTAAGAATATCTGAAATGCTGTGCAAGTTGAATTAATTCTGTGTAGATTTATTCATATAGTAGTATTATATTTTATTTGAATTTTAAGTAAAACTACAAGTTAGTATTGTTTTTTAAAGTTTATTTATATAAATAAATCTAATGAAGTGAGTATGTAACTAATAAAGTGGATATTTAACTAAATATTAATTATGAACTATTATAATACCAATAGATGGCGACACTTTACCTTTCAGGTAGTTGTAGATAATATTGTTAATATTATATTTAATTTAACTATAGAGGGAGCTATTGATTGTATATTAATTTTACTTTCAGGAATTAAAATTGGATGGAGTAATATATATTCACGGATATAAATTTGTTATAAGTGTATTAAAACCAGAATTATTTTGAGTGTTTTTGAATCATTTTGTGATTGGGTGTCATTTATGGGGTTGTGTTTTAAAAAAAGTGTGCTCTCAACTTGTCTTACAAATCATTTCTCTCAACTCGACTTAGTTAACATGTATGATGCATTGCCATGTGGATGTGAATATTATGTAGACGTTGTGACATTTTAAGGATTCTGTATAATTATTGTGAGTAAAATATTTTATCTACACTTTACGCGTTCATATTTCCAATTTTATTATTTCAAAACTGTTATCTCGTGGTAATTTAGTGAGGTGTTAATTACAGTTTTTTGGATAATCGATGTGAGTGAAATATATTGTATTTTCTTAATGGTTTTTTATTTCCTATTTAAATATTTCCAAATTTTAATATTTCCAATTGTTGTCTGGTAATAATTCAGTGTACCTGGATGATTCTACTGATCTTAGCATTATGCCAGTAGAATTATGAAACACTGAATTATTATTTAAAACACATGTGGGTGCATCCAGGCTGATGAGTACATGTGCATGTGTTTTTCCATGTCCAATTCATATTTAATTCTCATGTGGTCCAATTTTCCATTGTGTATGGTTCATATTTAATTTGTTAATCCATTTGTGTTTACTTAATTGCAACTCCAATTTATAATTTTTTTTTTTCCCCTTTCTCTCTATTTCTTTTTTCAATATTCTTTTGGTATGAGTAAAATTTGGCCAATTACCATTGAAGCATCAGCTATGGTAATATTATGTTTGCACATGTTAATTATTAGCTATGTGGTATTCTGTATACACAGTATCATTGATTATCTCTTTGGAGATTTAAGTAGAATAGAACTTGATATGTTTTTTGAAATTCATAGATATTATAATTATATATATATATATATATATATATATATAAACTTATTGCTAAAATTAACCATTGAAACAGAAGTAACTGACCAAATGCAATGAAATTATTACCCCAAATAGCTATGTCAAATTACACATTATAAAACATAGTCCTAACAAATGAAGTATTCATTCAAAAAGTGAAACATAAGTAAAAAAAAAAAAAAAAAAAAAAAAAAAAAAAAAAAAAAAAAACACAAATGTAAGCTTATAATGTAATTTACTTTTTCAAGGGCTGGGAAACCACATTATAAGCAAAGAATGATTGTTTTCTGTAATTGTCACAAGCTTAAAGCCAAAATTTTGTGACAATTCCAAGCCCTAACAATCATTGGAAAGAAATTGAAAAAAAAAGGATACCTTTGAAAATAGAACATTACAAATCAAACGGAAGAAAATAAATCCATTTATAAACAAATAAATACAAAGGAAGACAAAGAAAATCTATACATTACAACATCAATTTGTCCAGAATCCGAAGCCAAAAATGTTATGTGCTAAGCACATGGTAAAGTGAATTCAAACGTACAAGTTAAAATTACAGTTAATTTTCTAAAAGTAGCAGTTATTAATTTAACCATTGTGATTTTAACTATTTCTAATTTAAATATATATATATATATCTATATAGTAATAATAATAATCTATATGAACTTTTAAAATATTAATAATTAAAAATATAATAATAAGTGGCAAAAACGCATGCAGTCAATTTATTTTATTATTGGAGATATACGGAGATATAGAACTAGCATTCTACAATTAAAATTTCGAAACTATTGCTAAAATTGAAACAAGTTTAGTTTAATACATAGATAGTCACCAGCAATAATGGTTTATCACTGAACTCATGGTTAAATTTTTTTCCTTCTTTTTTTAATATAATTATATATAAAGAGGAGTTATTAATTTTGCAGCTAAATAATCTTCTATTTAACTTTCTCGCTCATCCGAATCTTATATAAGAGTACAAATTGGGGACACAATACTAGGGACACAAACTCCTCACAATTAAAAGTTACTTGATTAAAGGTTATTTCAGGAAACATTTCGCTATTAATTATGAGAAAGAGTAAGTATTATCGCGAATTTTGAATGTAAGAAAGGATAAACCTTGAGTATCCTGACTTAGAGAAAATCAATTTGATATATCTGAACTTAAAAGAATACAATGCAATTTCATAACTTTTTTGCTAAAATAAAATTTTTAATTAAAATGTACATTAATATAGTGGTAATGACCAATAAGTTTTTATTTTAGATAAAATGTTTATGAATTTCTTTGCTGTAGAAAAAATTATACTATTATAATTTAGATATACTAAAAATTGTTTTATTATTACAATCAAGCCATATGAAATATTTCAAGAAATACATCAAGCTATTAAAATTTTTTATCGCATATAAATAATAAAACATCATTTTCTGTTTAATTCTTTTTCCATTTAAAAATTTTAAAACTGTATGCATAATAAAAAAATCCCTGACGGCTCGGCCTACAGGCACAGGTAGATTTCGAAGACGCAGATCGTAGGGCGCCTGTTTGTTGGGAATTGCGGAATAAATGATCTTTTTGCCCTGATGCCTCAGTTGGGACCGCTCACTTCGAAATCTAACTTTTAAATCTGATTAGAAACAGTTTTGAATAATAAGAAATATATCACTATGCCCTGAACAATTGCATTTTAATCAGTTAATAATAACTGATTTTTTTATCTGAAAGAACTGATTTTCCATCAATTTTAATAATTGCATGGTTACGCACTTTCGTGTATATTTCACTGTTTCATATGCTTTCGTCACGCATAATTTTAATTTGAGGATCATGTCAAAAGAAAAAGAAAAAAATCCCTGGCGGCTCGGCCAGCATACACAGGTAGATTTCGAAGACGCAGACCGTGGGGCGCCTGTTTGTTGGGAATTGCAAATTACCTTTTTGCCCTGATGCTGCAGTTGGGACCGCCCACTTCGAAATATATCTTGTCTGCAGGTAGAGCCGCAGGGATTTTTTTTTTTTCTTCTATAAGGGTTGGTCTTATAAGGAACTTGTCAATATAAAAGTTTTAGATAATATTAAGAGGATTTATAACAAATCTAAGCGGATTTGATATTTGTGAATAGACGAAGTTATGAATTTTTATCTTCTACCCCCCCCCCCTGGTGCCATTTTTAGTTACATCAAAAATTTATTATAAATAAATTTTCGGCCCTTTTCATAGAAGTAATAACTTTAAGCGGATTCGATACGTATCATAATTAAGAAGTTATGGGTTTTTTTCTGTTTTCACAACCCCCCCCCCCCCCTTGTGTCGATTTTGCCCATTAACGAACTTGACCGATATTTTATGCCCCTTGATTTTATGTATCAGTTTGGAAGAGATTTATGCATAATAATTGCAGTTATCGTGTCCATAAAAAAGTGACATAGATAGATAGACAGGTGAAGTTTTGAACTGGGGGAGGTTTTGGGTTCTGAGAGTCATAATCGGCGTAGATCTTCAAATTTTTTTTCAAAAATTCCAACTTAGGAAAGAATGTAATAGGTAGGACCCGAACCGTTTGGGTAGGGTGCGGGTAAAAGCGGGTAATGTGATCCCATGCAGGACTCTAATTGGAAGGTACTCTTATTCAGAAACTAAGATTTTTCATTTTTTAGTAAAGATAAAAAGTTTATTATTAAACGATGTCAAAACTGGTGTTT
This sequence comes from Maratus michaelseni, assembly GCA_963931845.1. Classification (NCBI taxonomy): domain Eukaryota; kingdom Metazoa; phylum Arthropoda; class Arachnida; order Araneae; family Salticidae; genus Maratus; species Maratus michaelseni. The sequence goes on along the minus strand of OZ007594.1, from coordinate 156,605,009 downwards.
TGAACCGAATTTCTGAGAACTACAGCCCAATTAAGGGGATCCTAAGACAGAAATCGTTTAATAACTTAATAATAAATAAATGAATTAAAATTAATCTATTAAACCTTACAAATATAGTTATTTTTTAAGTAAAGCTTCGATTTTGAATGCAACATTTCTAAAAAAATAAAGAAAATAATAATTTAAAATAAAGTCTAATCTGAGAAGAAACGTACAAAAATTGTTGATAAGTAATTCCTATTTTCTGTTAAAAATCTGACTTTTTTGCAAACATTTTAGGAGACATAAAAACATCTTTTTTCTGGAAACCAGATGTCAATGAAAGGATCTTTTCCTGGAAACAACCAGATGTCCATAAGGGGTATCTTAAGGGGCTATCTATTTAATGAATAGAGGAAAAGATCAACAGAAATTGTGTGCTGTTTGAATAAGAAATCGATCATTCTCTAATTGACTTATTTCCGGTTGTATGCTTCCAAAATCCACAAGTATTTAATAAAGTACTTGGGACTCAAAATGGTGGCGATTCTACTTTTTTCAAAAATCCTTATCTATGCTATCAACTGTACCTTTGGCACTCCCTTTCACACCACTGATTGATAATATACGTGAAATTGTCGTAATCCCGATCTAATACTATATTTCACTAGACAAGGTCAAATTAATCAATGACACTTGGTTACCCTTTATGTCTTGTTCAATGGAAAAAATAAATGAAAAAATGAATCACTCAAAGCCAAAGATTAGACATACCAGGGCATTTCACAGAGAAATAAAGAGGGAAAGAGGAGTACTCCTGATGTACCATACTAGCATTCTAAAAATAAAAGATAAGTAAAGAATTTTTGAAAGTACAATGCAAACAAGGCAAGATTCTTCCCAATAAAAAGCGTGTAGAATTCTATGGAGAAAGGGCAAGGAGGGTAGAATTCTTCCAGGAAAAGGGGCAAGGATGGTGGGATTTTATATAAAAAGGGCTGGCCGCCCTTCTGAAACTCTCTAGAATGATCCCTGCGTAAGCAGTTTTCTGTAAAGATCCTGTTGCAGTAAAAGGAATAAAAATCTAATTGATAAATTGTGTCTAAATGGGCCGTATGAAAATTTTAAATGTTTAATTTTTGAAAAATAATCGGAGAACTATTTTATTAAAATAATCTTTCTTTTCCTATACCTTATAATGAACATTTTTACAAATTTCATTGCTTTTTCCAACATGTAAAAAAATTAAAAAATTTCAACTTTTTTGAGACACTGCGTATTTTGTCGAATTAAATAATCCTCACTTTTCGAAATCAATTAAATATTACTTTCCTGGCACACGTACTATAGTTGCCGTAAAAGTAGTTTTACAGGCATAGGTAAATAATGTATTAACCGGTATACAGCTCGATCTTGGCAAAGGTTTCACTGCAGTTATTTCCAAAGGTTGGAAAATGTTCGATTTCATAATTTATGCATGACATGTGACTTTTCGGTTTGTTTTTCTGAATTTTTTTTCAACTATCGTTATATAACTTAAGAAACATAAAAGCTAGTATTTTAAGTTGGTTGAATAATAATTCTTACCATAAACATGTACCATACTCCACCAATTACGGAAGATGCTTCGATTTTAAATGTTCATTTATAACGTTTTAGTTGAATCGAGAGAAATCATTAAAAATATATATAACATCATTAAAAAATATATATAACAAATTAATCTACGAGGAATGAATTAAAATTTTGAACAAAATGTGTTTTTATTTAATGTATATTATCTCTTTTTGTAATAATGGTAAAATGATTTTCTTTTACTTTTTCTTTTAAATGATATCTTATACGTAAAAACAGTTAATAGGGGTGAAAGGAACAGGATTATGGAAATGGGACAAAATTTTATAGAGATTATCAATAGAAAAATTTAAAAAACTGCTTCCTTTTTTTTTCTTTTACTAGTAGAGGAAAATATATCTTGAAAAAAAAAGTATATATATATATATATATATATATATATTAATCTTGAAGCCACTCTGGCGCATAAGTAAAATCTGCCAATAAGGCAGTTTTTTTTAATATCGAATTGTATTTACTCGTGTAAATTGCCCACCCAGTTTTTATAACGGAAAAAGAAAAATATATACATCGTGTATACTGCTCATTATGCTTTTTTAATGGCAGAAAATTTGAAAAAAATATATTGTTTAGAAAGTTTGATTTAAAATACCTTTTTTTTTTTCATGGAACTAAATTGCCATGTTATCTCATGTATTTACTCCCTAATTAAAATACGATAAAATTAATATTTCTTCAATGTGTACCTTAGTCTCATTGAAAACTTTTTTTTAAAATATTTATCCCAATTGGAAATCGAAACAGTATATTTTCTCTTTGTACCAAAAACTACTGCAAGAAAAAGTGCAATTATTTTCCTTATTTTATTCATTACTTCATTATTTGTATAAACTTTATTACAATATCAACTTGCTGTATGCAGCAACTTACTCTAAGATAATGTTGTTTCACACAACTGACAGAAATATTCCGTGTATAACGTGCATCACAATTTTTGGGTTTAAAATTATTGGAAAAAGTGCGCAGTGCACACGAGTAAATACGGTATACATGTTTATCTTGTTTAACCTTGTGAATAAATAAAAACTTCGTATACATTTTATACGTAATAAAGTCAACTGTGATTTAAAATAATAAAAATAATAAAGTTAAACAAGCACCACTATCCAAAGAAAACATTTTGTAGGTTACTTGTTAAAATATTTCTGAGAAATGCTCATTAAAATACTTTTACACGCTTCAGAAATTTCAGTAAATACTACTTAATACTAACCGTTTGCTTTTCAAATATTAAAAAGTTTTTTAGAAATACTTTTATAATGAGGTACATTATAATAATAATACGTTTCAACAATAGTAAATAATTTATCAACTTGAAGATTTTTTTTTTAAATAAACTGAAGGACATCCTATGAATCTTTAAATCATAATCACTCATTTTAGTTTACATATATGGCAAAATAACTGGAGATTGTTAAAAAATATGTGGCCATCGTGGCGACAAGAAATTAACAGAAAAAAAAAAAACAATTTTCACTTGTTTTGAATATGAAATAGAGTGCAATTAGGAAAAGAAAGAGGGGGAAAAAACTAAAAAAAAAAAAAAAAAACATGCTTGCATTAGAAATACCAAAAATCTTATTAAAGATGTAGAAAAATGTTTTGGAAATTATATCTTGCATGCGTAAAGAGAAAGTGGTTATTAAATAAATCATGATACTACTGCCTTTGTTTCGTTGAAAATGTAGGGGGAAAATGAAAAGGAATTTCCATAAGTAAACAGCGATTAGTCAGAGCTGAGTTCATTTATAGTTAAAATCCTGTTTTTATTCCTTGAAAGTGTAGAGAAAAATATCATATAAAATACTCTTATATACGTTCAAAGATATATGTACATATTATTTTTTGCTGCTTACTGAAAGTATTTAACATCCCCCCCTCCCCCGCGCCTATTTATTAATATTTACCAAGAGCTAAATTCACATAAATATGTTTTTCCTGGTCAATTTATTTTTTCAATTTATATTAAAATAAATTTTAATGCACAAATAAACATTTAGCTACTGTTAAGGGTTACTACGCAAGGGAGAGAGATAGGGGAATGTGGATTTAGGGATTAAAAACCTTTCTCAAGCCACTACTAAGAAAAACTAGTCGTTGGGGGCCACCGTAATACTTACCTATCATGGATATGCATAATATAAAATATGAAAATAAAACATGTGTCTACTTATAAAATGCATTGCAATTTGAATAAAATCGTGGCTTGATGACGTCATAAACTTTAAATGCTCTATTACTGAATTGTGTAAAAGAAACATAATCGACTTCATTCTTAATGCAAAATTTATGTTTTTTTATTGCTTTTTATATTCACTCCTTAAAATAAACAATTTCGAAAAATTTTATATACCTTTTATCAGAACGAATATTTTGAGAGTCCGAAAACTTTCCGGATAATCGAGGTTACTGAAATTCAATAAGCTTCTTCCCATTATTACATACTAAGTACATACCAAATTTCAAGTCTCTATCTCAATTTTTTTCGGGAGATATAGAGCGTTTACAGACACACACAGAGACAAACGAATCTAGGAAAAAAAGTAATCGGAAAAAAAGTAAACGGAAAAAAAGTAACTGAGTCAACAAGAGCGGAAAAAAAGTAAACGGAAAAAAAGTAATCGGAAAAAAAGTAAACGGAAAAAAAGTAAACGGAAAAAAAGTAACAAGGTATTGATAAATATTGAACTTATTGATAAATAAGTGTTAAAAGATAATGAAGTAACATATGTCTGATTTATATAATTCCCGTAGGCGGATATTTGCGAATGCTATTAGGAATTGAGTAAAATCACCCTCTGAAAAATGCCCCATCGGTAAAAAGCTCCCTGATAATAAAAAAAGGGGGGTGGGGGGGGGATAGGCTTCACGTTAAGATGGGAAAATACCACACATTTATGAATAACACGTGTTTGAATAAGCCAATTATAATTTCGGGTAAAGCACGTGCTACCACGCGTATTTACTAACCACGTGTACTAGGAACAATCAGAGCATTATATGCACCATTTATTCTAATACGAGAGCAAATCTTGTGTGTGTGTGTGAGGGGGGTGGGGGGGTTATATATATATATATATATATATATATATGCAAATTTTATGTTTAAAACGGCTCTAATGATTTTGACGAAATTTTGTATCCTACAGTTTTGAGGCACCAGAAAACCGTTGGGCTGAGTCACATGTTTGAGGAAATTTGATTAGTGGGTCATTTGGGTCACAATATGTCAGGATCAAGCTAATTGTATCTAAAATACGGTTCAAACGATTTTGACTAAACTTTTATTACCATTTTCGGGCACGAGAAGACCATTGGACTGGGTCACATATTTGAGAACTTTCTATTAGTGGGTCATTTTGGGTCAACGCGGGTCAAGTTAATTTTATCATGAATCATGATTCTCAAATCTTACATATATTTCAAAACACTGGGATAATTTTAAGTATTAATAAAAGTAATTTTTAACCAGGTATAAAGTTGTTAAAACTGCACTGTAAACTGAAATGTCTTAAATTCAGACACTTAAGTGTCTGAAACGGATGGTTAAAAAAAGAGACACTTTAAAGTGTCTTAATTTTTTAAGACATTTATTTGTGTCTGAATTTAAGACATTTGAAACTCCTGAATTGCTGCCATTTTCGTGCTCTGATCTGTCGGCAATAAGTAGTCATTTCTGACCACAATTTTTTTAAGCATTAAATGCAGCCATGTTTGACCACATTGCATCCTCAATAAATGGGACTATATATGATCACAAAGAAGAACCTGATAAAAGCATGGGCCCATGGCCTCACCGCCCCCCCCCCCCCCGATTTTGTGGGGCCCAAAATTTAGAATTCAATTTTCGTAAAGCTGATATTTTAAATCTCTTTCGGCATTGTACTGATTATATTCAATGTTTTGAGCTTTTACAGTAAGATAAGATTGAAAACAAAAACTATATTTATCTAAAAACAGTAAAATCTCTCAATAGCGGATACTTCGGGAGCACAGAATTTTCCCGCTATTCGGAAGTGTCCGGTTTTAGAGGTAAAAGCGGATACCTATATTTAGCGAAAATCCACCTTTTCAATACACAACACATACATGTTTGAATATTTTTTCATCAGAAATGTGGACACCTCCGAATAGTAAACAAATTTTGTAGTCTCGAAACGTCCGCTATTGAAAGGTTTCACTGTTTTTAGATAAATATATATTTTTTGTTTTAAATCTTATCCTACTCTATAAGTTTAAAATATTGAAAGAAATGTCAAATTTGGGAGGCACCTAAATTCAGAGGGGAGGGGGTCAAAGCCGTGGAAGAGTTTGCCCGTGCAATAATCAGGTCTTGCCTCTGGAAGCAACCCAAACCTGATTTATAGTTCGCTAAATGGAGATATATAGAGAACAAACCCAGTAGTCCCGAGGTATCCGCTATTGAAAATTTTAACTGCATAAATTCATTTTGCAGTTCATTTTCTTAGTAGAAAGTACAAGTTTCTATCATTTAAGTATGCTTTAACTTATTTTAGCATTTGAATAGAATAGTTTAATAATAATAATAATGAAAAATCAAGCTTTCATTCTTTTTCTGAATGTATTATATTTTTATTCAAATATTAACATCCATAAAAACCATGCTGGTGTTATGAGACCTTCTTATTAAAATAAATAAATAAATAAAAATAAATAAGAAATATATATATATATATATATATATATATATATATATTTTTTTTTTTTTTTTTTTTTTTTTAAATGTTAAGAGTATATTAAAATTTGCTAAAGAACTTTTATTTTTATCTTGTACAGAGCATACTTAAGCAGTTATACAAAAAGAACCAATTTAATCCTAAATTTTATTACAAAAATGAAAACAAAATATTTGTCTCTGCCATGGGCCAAACATGGTTCTTATCTACCCAATTCCCCCCCCCCCATACACACACACACACAACACCACCACCACTCTTTTTTTTCTTTTTTCAATTATCTTTATTTAGTTCCACATTATTTTGATTCTTTATTTAGAATCTTATTCAATAAGACTTTTTTAATTTTCCCAGTTCATATATGATTAAGTAAACCGATTTGGATTCTTTGTTTGTGTTGCATTTTGAAAATGGCTGTGTGTCCTGAAATTTAAATATGTTATTTAGATGGAACACAGTAAATACATATAAATACAGTTTTTGTATTTTGAACAAGTTTTCATGAGGAAATACTTAGAAAAGATCCATTCCCATAGGAAATATTGAAAATCATTTATAAAATATTCAGAATTTCGCAGCAATTTAATTCGGATGATTTTGTGATTCGTTTTCTTGTTCTATATTCCTCTTTAAGCAACAATGTTTTTAACAGTTTCCGAACATAAATTTAATTTTGTTTAACATGAAAACATTGACTTCGAAAATATAATCTGTAAGAGAATTAACCGATCTGTCACTAAAATTAAAAATTCATATACAAAAATATATCAATAATTCAAAGTGACTGTGTGGAAAGAACTTAATAACTCAATATCATTTAAAAATTATATATATATTATATATATATATATATATATATATATATATAACCATAAATGAAACATTACCATAACACCAACTTAAACTATGAAGTAATGATTAAGTATGTAATTAGTTGAATGAAAGTATTCCCCAACACACTGAATATAGATACCAAAAACTTATTTAAAAGAAGAAGAAATTAAATTAAAAATTGAAAAAATGAAATTGAATGAATGAAATGAAATCCGTGGAATTTAGACAGAATTATCAAGTCCCAAATGCCTAAATACCACAAATAAAATGAGTGGTTTCATCAGCATATTAGCCATAACATTGCTAAAGAATATGATTTTGGGACTACTACTCATAAACAATGAATCAAACCTGTGAAAAAATAAAAAAATAAATATAATATTAAAAAGGAAAGAAACCATACCTATAATATACAGATAAAACTTGAAATAGAGTCATAAAGTACATAATCCATTTGGATTAAAAAAGATACCTGTGCACCACATGAACCACACATGAAAACAACCAAACAGAGGGAATGAATTGCAAAAAATCATTACATGTTGCCAAATTTAGTTTTAGAAAATGATTTACCATGTTGCCAGAATAGATGTTAGAATAATATGAATATTATTGTAAAGCAACAGAAACCATGGTGCTGCCATCTATTAGGATAAAAAGTGAATATACACTGAATAAAAATAGCATTGGATGAAAATTAATATTTAAAAATTAATATATATATATACTATATAACCATAAATGAAACATTATCATAACACCAACTTAAACAATGAATTAATGAATAAGTATGTAATAATTAGTTGTCAATGAAAGATTCCCCAACACACTGACTATGGAAACAAAAACATATTAAAAGAATAAGAAATTAAATTAAAAATTGAATAAATGGAATTAAATGAATAAAATGAAATGAAATTTGTGGAATTTAGACAGAATTATCAAGTTCCAAATGCCTAAATACCACAAATAAAATGAAATGAGAGGTTTCATCATCATATTAGCCATACATTGCTAAAGAATATGATTTTGGGACTACCTGCTCATAAACATTGAATCAAACTTGTGAAAAAATAAAAAATAAATACAATATTAAAAAGCAAAGAAGCCATACCTATAATATACAGGTAAAACATGAAATAGAGTCAGAAAGTATAAAATCCATTATGATTAAAAAAGATACCTGTGCACCACATGAACCACACATGAAACACAACCAAAACTAGGGAATGAATTGCAAAAAAATCATTACATGTTGCCAAATTTAGAATTAGAAAATGATTTACTATGTTGCCAGAAAAGATGTTAGAATAATATGAATATTGTAAAGCAAACAGGAACATTAGTGCTGCCATCTATGTTGGTAAAAGTGAATATAATCTGAATAAAAAGTATTGGATGAAAATTAATGTTTAATAATTAAACCAAATTACTATCGGAAATGATAGCAATTAGTTAAATAATAAATAAATGAAATTAATTAATAAATAGAATATCTAATTACATTAAAGTAATGGATGTATTAATGAATAATTCTATGTTAAAAATAAGTTGTAAGATGGAAAAATTAATAATTAAAGCAACATAAAAATATATGTACCATTAAATGACAAAAACTATTAAATAACTGTGCCAAAAATGCAACATCACATACATTAAATTAAAATAAAATACTAAATTAATATTGGAATTAAGATACAAAGAATTTAAAATTAATATTAATTAAATATTGAAATGAATTAGTAACATATAATGTTTCTTCATACAAAGTTAAAAAATTATAAACACTTAATATAAGTGGTAAGGGTAGAACGTTTAATAAAAATTAAAACATATTATATTAACACTTTAGAAAAGTATACATTATATTAGAAGTTAATATGATATTGTCCACCGTAGGTATTAATCCAAATCATTAAATCAAAAACATTCTTAATATTAATGAATATAAATTCATTGAAATTAATTAAATAATGAATATGTAAATATAACTAAATTAATATACATATAAAAATATCACATCACAGTCCATTATAAAATGTGTAATATCAAACAATTGTGTAAATCAAAAAGCCCCCCCCCCCTTTTTTTTAAAATAATATAAATTAACCATGCGTTTTTTCCGTACAACTCCGCCACACACCATCTCAATCCAACATCTACCCACCCAACCGTCCTGTTATATATATATATATATATTTTTTTTACTATTTTCTAAGATTATATGATTTTTTTATACATTTTTTAACGCATGTGTTAATTTGGTTGCAATTAAGATGATCATATGGACATTTTTTTTAATATAAATAAGATGATAATTGTAAGAGCTAGTTAATAGAAAGTGTTAGCTCTCCTTAAAAATATATATCTATTCTTTTTTAATAACACTAGGAAAAGTTCATTCAAGTTTCAAAACTAATTAGGTGTTAAATATACATCTTAACTGTATGTAAGTAAATATATTAAATTGTATCTTTTTTCTGATTTCCATTTTTTATTTCAAATAACTTTTTTATTTAAAAAAAAAAAAAGAATAAAAAATCAAAATTAAAATTAATTTACATTTTCTCCAGGTTTTATAGCGTAAAGCTTTCAAAATGAATTTGTGTCTTGAAATCTAAATATGTTATACAGATGGAACATAGGATCTAATTGTAGTTTTTATTTTTTGAGCAAGTTTTCAGATTAAAAAAAACTTCTGCAACTAAATATAATAGTAATTTAATTTTTTTTAATTAAAATTTATTTATAAAATATTCAGAATTTTATGATAACTTCATTTTGGATGCTTTTATGATTATTTTTCAAGTTTTATGTCCCCCGTCTGAGAGCTGTTTTTAAAATAAAATTTGTATATATATATATATATAACCCCCCCCCCCACCCCCCTCACACACACACACAAGATTTGCTCTCGTATTAGAATAAATGGTGCATATAATGCTCTGATTGTTCCTAGTACACGTGGTTAGTAAATACGCGTGGTAGCACGTGCTTTACCCGAAATTATAATTGGCTTATTCAAACACGTGTTATTCATAAATGTGTGGTATTTTCCCATCTTAACGTGAAGCCTATCCCCCCCCACCCCCTTTTTTTATTATCAGGGAGCTTTTTACCGATGGGGCATTTTTCAGGGGGTGATTTTACTCAATTCCTAATAGCATTCGCAAATATCCGCCTACGGGAATTATATAAATCAGACATATGTTACTTCGTTATCTTTTAACACTTATTTATCAATAAGTTCAATATTTATCAATACCTTGTTACTTTTTTTCCGTTTACTTTTTTTCCGATTACTTTTTTTCCGATTACTTTTTTTCCGCTTTTGTTGATTCAGTTACTTTTTTTCCGTTTACTTTTTTTCCGATTACTTTTTTTCCTGTTACTGAGACGAACAGACACACGGACGGCAAAAAAAAAATTTCTAAAAATAAGTTTTTCGGAATCTCCAGTGTCTGAAACGTGTAAATCCGTCATTTTTTTTTTTTTTTTCCAAAACGATTACAAGACTTACCCTATACTACGTATGATGGGTAAGTAATAGAAAGATTTGTGTTATGGTGAATACGTTACCTGTAAAACGCAAACATAAAAGAAAGCCAGGATTAATTTAGCATATACATATATTTCACGACTTCAAAAAAAAGAAGCTTTATGTACAAAATCGCAGTGAAAGAGTAGCTCATAATAATCAGGGCCTTCGCTAAGAAAAGAACACCCACCCACTAAAAAAAATTCCTCTATCGACATACTTTCTGTTTAAATGGACACAGTTGTCAAACATATGATCCTAAAGGGATTAAGATCGTATGTTGGTCTAGCTATAGAGAGTTTCAGAAGGGCGGCCTGCCCTCATGCTCTTTTTAGATAAATCCCACCCTCCTTGCCCCTTTTCCAAGTAGAATTCTACCCTCCTTGCCCTTTCTCCAGGTAGAATTCTACCCTCCTTTTATTTCTGGGTAGAATCCTGCCTTGTTTGTATTGTACTTTCAAAAATTCTTTACTTTTATTTTTAAAATGCTAGTATGGTACATCAGTAGTACTCCTCTTTCCCTCTTTATTTCTCTGTGAAATGCCCTGGTATGTCTAATCTTTGACTTTGAGCGATTCATTTTTTCATTTATCATTTTTTCCATTGAACAAGACATAGGGTAAATAAGGTTCATTGATTAATTTGACCTTGTCTAGTGAAATATAGTATTATTTCAGGCATTCTGGCCTTTAACCACATGATAACTTACATAAGTCCTATAAAATTTTGAGAAGTAGCTTTAGAACTTTTATTTTGTAGCTTTTTCAAAATCAGTTTTGCTAAAACTGGGAAAAGTTATCTGTCTGGTGAATAAAAGTTTTTGAATATCGTAGGGAAAGGGGGAAATGACTGTGAATATAGTAAACAATTTTACAATAAAAATCGAGAACAAGTTTCATTTTGCTATTTTTAATACTTTTCAAACGGTGAAGTTATGGAAATTAGAAATGTTATTGGATTTTTTAAATTAAGGAGTACTTTAAGCTGTTGCCAGACTTCCCTCTCCACCAGTATATTGGTATATGCGCTTATTACAAAAATGCACTTTTCATGAAATGATGTGCCCTTTTCAACAAAATTGCCCTTATTATGTAATGTGCACCCTGCCCTTTTTTATGTTCTAGAATGATCCCTGAATAATTTGACTTCACAATTTTAAATCTCCTACCCCTCTCCCCCCCTCCCTCCCTTTCCCCTATAATAAGGCACTGGCAGCAGCAGCCATGTTATTTTTTCTTACTTTTATATGTTCCACACTCACGGGAAAGGAAAAAAATATATACACAATAAATAAATAATATTTAAATGTTTTGTACTTTGATGAGTAAGTAGATGATACAGATATTAGATAAAAATCTTTTTTTTTTTTTTTTTTTTTTTTTTTTTAGTGAAAACTAATAGATTTTTTACATTTAATACATTTTTTTAACCCCCCCCCCCCCCCAAATAACAAAAAAAAAATATGGAGATGCAATTTTCAAACAAATTGCATCTGAAAGAACACCCCCCCCCCCCCCCCACACAAAAAAAAAAAAAAAAAAAAAAAAAAAAAAGGGTTGAAATTGTGCAATGTTTAGAAGTTAAAAATTGCATTAAAAGCGAAATGTATTGGTCAGATGTTGCCACTTCAATATGACGTCAGTGTTACTCATGGACACGTTTTTTTTTTTTTTTTCATTATAATATGGATAATAGATCTGCCGCTCTGTCTATCTCACTTAAACAAATGAGGATCCTGTATACACCCCTGGGTGAGAATTTTCTTTCTAAATGAGACTTTTAGTGCAAAAACTTTTTTTTTTTTTTTTTTTTTTTTTTTTTTTCAGCAACTTATAATTTCAGTTGTCTATTTCTAAGTGTAACTTTGTAATATTTGCGAGTATTTACGCATGAATTTCAAAACATAATACATGAAATCATGGTTCTGTCTAGCTTTTTCTCACAGGATCTTGTTTTTTATGTTAGTGAAAAACCTGTCACAATTTTGTGAATTTGAAATTATCGTTATATGCAGGTTAGTGTTTTTAAGAAATTCCTTGTAACAAGTTCCTGTTTCCTATTTTTAACAAGATCCTTTATATGTAAAAAAGCTTGATGATATGTTTTTAAGCAGCTTCAATTGTCTTATCAGATTTTATTTAAAAATAACTAAATTTGTGAAAGTTCAAGTTTTATGGAAAGTCTATATTTAAGATGAAGAATTTCGTGAAGTGTCCTGTTTTATGATGGAAATTTTTGTGACGTGTCCCGTTTTATTTATGGTGAAAACTTTCGCGAATGGTCCTTTAAAGGGCCTGGTCATTCACGTGAAAACACCCGTTCGCTAATGTTAATTCTATTGGAGAGTAATATTATAATATCCCGTTTACATTTCAATATTTTAAAACTATTTTTTCTGCATAAGATATCTGTGATAGATCTCGACAAAGGCCGTTTTCTACTTTTTACTTACCTATCATACGTAATATAGGGTATGTCTTGTAAATCGATTTGAAAATCGAAAAAAAAAATTTTTTGACGGATTTACACGTTTCAGACACTGGAGATTCCGAAAAACATATTTTTAGAAGAAAAAAAAATGCCGTCCGTCTGTCTATTTGTGTGTCTGTAAACGCTCTATCTCCCGAACAAATTGAGATAGATACTTGAAATTTGGTATGTACTTAGTATGTAATAATGGGAAGAAGGTTATTGAATTTCAGTAACCTCGGTTATCCGGAACTAATTTTTTTTGGACTCTCGAAATATTCGTTCTGATAAAAGATATAAAAATTTTCGAAGCTGTTTATTTTAAGGAGTGAATATAAAAGACAATAAAAAAACAAATTTTGCATAAAGAATGAAGTTTATCAGATAATTAGTTGTCGAGGTATTTGTAATCATATTTTCCTCCCTCTTCGATTTTTCATGACCCTGTATTTCATTCAAATTTCAATTCAAAGATATATTTTAATTGAAAATGAGACGCTTGATCCGACGCAGTAAACCGTTAGTTAATATGATTATCAGTTTTGGAGTTATAAGGACGTATTTTTTACGCAATTCAGTAATAGAGCATTTAAAGTTTATGACGTCATCAAGCCACGATTTTATTCGAATTGCAATGCATTTTATAAATAGTTTACACATGTTTTATTTTCATATTTTATATTATATTATCCATGATGGATAAGTATTACGCTGGCACCAACGACTAGTTCTATTTTGTTTTCGGATTTTTTTATGGGGATACTTTCACTTTTGGAACTGGTTTCAAAAGTGAAAGTATCTTCATAAAAAAAAAAAAAAAAACCCTCCAAGCAAAATCGAAAAACAAAAAAACGGCGATTGTAGAGATGGATCTCAGCAATCCAATGCACCTTTTTTAAATATTGAAATGCAAACGAAACATTATAAAATAACTGTCCAATATGATTAACATTAGCAAGCGGGTGTTTTCGCATCAGTCAAGGTCCCACATTTCTTCTAAAAAAATCCCTGCAAATATAAGGAAATGAAAAAAATAAAAATAAATAAAAGCCTATATAAAGAATAATAAACTATATACTATTATAGTTAACTATAACATAAGGAAATGAAAAAATAAAATAAAAGACTATATAAGGAATAATAAACTACATGCTATTATAGTTAACTATAACAAACTATAAGGAAATGAAAAAAATAAAAATAAAAACTATATACGGAATAATAAACTACATGCTATTATAGTTAACTATAACAAACTATATTGCAGTTAATTATTAATAGAGATTTCATAAGATATAATGTGGAAACTTTATCTGTCATGTCAGAGGGCATTATCTTCAAATAATTCTCTGTTGTTAATTTTTAAATTAAATACACATATATTTGTGTGGGGATTTTAGAATTGTTATTTAAAAAAGAGCAATTTTGACTAAGTTAAAAAAAAAAAAATGAAACAAAAAATTACTTTTTTTTTTTTTTAACTTTAAAAAAAAGGAATTCTTGTTTACATAAAGAAGATAATGAATACATAATCATCTTACTCCAATCAGGTGTAATAAAATTCCAGAATTTTATTATTTTAAATTAGAAGTCAAATTTATAAAAAGAAATTATTCGTTATCTTTGTTGTAAGAATCCATATGGGAAGTCATAGTGATGTATATAAATATTCGGAAAACTAAGAAGCTGAATTTGTGTTTCCATTTTGTTTTCATTCAGCTTGGTTCTTTAAAATTAAATTTCCATAATTTATAAACTTCTTCTGTAATAAAATACTGCATAACGCGTTTGTATCGCGTACTGTATTTCGCCAACCTCTTTCTACTCCCCCCCCCCCTCCTCCTCCTCCTCTGTGTAATTTTGTGATAGTGTTTTTTTTTTTTTAAAAAAAGTGTTTATAAAGTTACTATTTGGTTGTGAAAACAGTTCCAGATTCAGAGAAAAAATCATTTCTGAAGACACTTATTAAAATTAAATAAATAACTAAATACAAGGATCAATGCAGGTTTTGAGGAGGGGGGGGGGGGGGGGGGGCACTTTTCTGAAAAGTAAAGGTTATTTTTGTGAAATTTGTTATATTTTTGTGAAAAATAACATTTTGTAACCAAAGTTGAAATCCAGTTAATCATTCGAACCAAGCATTTATTAACAAACACTTTTTTAAATCCTTTTGCTGAAGTTTTCATCTCTTATGAACTTGTTTGTTTACAAATTACACATCTTAAAAGGTCACAAAATTATAAATAATTAATAAATAGTAAGTTTTTATGAAATAGAATTTTGTGAAAGTGCCTATTTTATTAAAAGGAATTTTGTGAAGGGGCCTGTTTTGTTATAAAGAATTTTGTGAAGGGCTCCATTTTATTAAATTGATTTTTGTGAAGGGGTCCATTTTATTAAATTCATTTTTGTGAAGGGACCCATTTTATTAAATAGATTTTTGTGAAGGGGGCTTAAATAGGCCCCAAATTTTGCCTGGATCGACCCTTGAAATATAAAGTAATTTTTTATGACAAATATCAAAGATTTTCTTACCACTCCAGATATTTTATGTTATTTGTTTCAAGATATATAATTTTTTTTTTTTTTTTTTTTTTTTTTTTTTTAATGCCGTTTTAACTATACGAACTTGTTAAGTATAATTTTTATGTTTATTTTTTGAAAATATTGAGTATGAAAATGAAATTCAGAAAAAATAATTTTATCCAATATCGAAGTTATTATTATTTTTTTTTTTCATGCACTGGGATTGTTTTCTGAAAAAGCTTAATAAAATAAACAAAACAAAACTTATTGCATAAACAGATGTCTGCCTGATTACGAAACTTTAATTAAGAAAGGTGCATTTTATTTAATCTACGAATGTAATTAATGAAAGAAATTTCAATTTATACATAAGTATTTATTCATGAATAAGATCAACAAATATATAATACGTCTCTGTCATCAAAATGTTTTTAAATGTCTTGTAGAATATTCGAGCTGTTTTACAATAAATCATAGTAATCACCGTTAGAAACAAACATCTTTGTAACAATTTTATATGACATGATTTATTTACCTTCTTCAGTTAACACATCGTTTATGGGTCTCGAGTTTATTTTCAAACGTCACTCAATAGTTAATTCTGTTTTGTTCGTTAGTAATTAAACTTCAATATGTTATATGTGGAATTAGAAACATAACAATTAAAAAAAAAAAAAAAAAAAAAGAAAGGTCCATGCCACTTTCACAATCTATAAAACGGGGAAAAAAGCATGAAGAAACGTTGCTATTTCTTTTATGTGACTCTGATTTATCATATTATTGTGATAAATCGAATTGCCATAAACTCGCTGAAATGATCAATACGTGAATAACAGATTCATGATAGTGCTTAAAATAAAAAAATCATTAATTTTTTATTCTCGTAAATATTATGAATGAACAAAGTTCGTTAAATTTAGTGTGCATTTATTGAGAAGGGGGGGGGGGGAGGGGTATAAAAAACAGATGATAATTTTGTTTAAAAAATAAAAGAAATAAAAAATGATGCAAAGAAAAAAAAATACAAAAAAATAATTCTAAAGTTTTAATATTCTTATATTTTTTCATTACTCATATACACAAATAAATACCTATAAAAATTTTATGTTACTTTTCATTTTTTTAGAAAACTATTACTAGAAAATGATGCTCTTAAAGCTACTTAGACAAAAGCCTTTTTCTGAAATATAAGAAAATTCTAATACGTAGTATAAATAACAAAATAAGATGTAACAAAATAAATGTACACAGAAGCGAGTACGAGGGGAACTAACAGGATATATTATTTGAATAGCTAATGTTGAAGATTTCCAAAATGTTTAAATATGCTATATTTAATATATAATAAATTATTCAAAATAAAAATATAAATAGTAATAATTAATTGAAATTTATTTATTGCGGCAAAATATTTTTTAAACTAACAATTGTGATAAAATATTTACTGAAAACTAACGATTCTGAAAAAAGTAAACATAAAATAAAATAATAAAGAGCATGTTATGCTAAAGTTAATAAATATCATATTAAAATATTGCAGTAAATATAGTTAACCGAACGATTATATAAGTCATGTGTAATTATTTAGATTCCATCACACTTAATCTATGACAATGAAAACAATAAAAAAAATAAAGACGGGAAATAATAAAAAGTTAATGAATATATCAATGCTTCTAATAAGCAGAAGAATTAAAAGAGCAGGACACAAAAGCAAAACCATAAAAAAAATACCCCTAGGTAGTAAATCCCCTTGCCTGATTGCCTGGCCTAGGTGACCATCAGCGCGAAAAACTTCAGGTAAAAACTCATCAAGTTCCCGAAACACCCCCGAGGGGATAAACCCAAGACGGGGGGTCGAAAGGGGCGGGCAGCCTCGCATGCCAACACTTCACTCCACTCACCTGCGAAACGCAGAAAAAGGGGGAATGTAAAAGAATTCACCTACCTGCCTCCCCCAGCGCCATGATTCGATGTGACCTTGTACTGTCTTGGTGGGACGGTCCCGGTCTCCATAGCAACGAGCCGGGCTGCCTCCATTGCGCCGATTCGAGGGGTGTCAGCCATCCTACCTGTTGCGCGACTGCTGCCGCGTTCGGGCCACGTCAGAAGCGCAGAAGTTCCTTGACTCTACGGTCCTGCAAAGAGATGAGGTGACTGGACTTGGACGTTGGACCTCAAACTAAGAAGAACTAATCCCCACACCATCCAGGACTTTGAGTGTCCTGCTGCCGAGTGAAGTGCCGGACACTGAGGCAGAGAGAGTGGTGAGACACACACGCACACCAGAGAACAAGGAGGACTGGTTCCAGAGAAGTTTGGCTTGGCCATGGAGGCAGATCAGACTGGTTTTTCGAGTTCGTCTTCGTCCGGTGTAGCAGGTGTACCCGCGGCCGCCGGATCCACTACCTGCAGCGACGAAACCGAGGATTCGACTCCCCCGACCCCCAACAACAGGTGAGCCCACTCTGGGACGAGATTTTTTTCCCATTTATTTATTTATTTAGTCGAATTATTTACCATCTTCCTAAACTGAATTGTTGTATACCCACTCAACCTGTTTGACTATCAGTGAAAATGTCATAATAAGTGCATGATATGGCGATGCATGTTTGTTTACTAAATACAGCTACTAGTTTCCTTCTACTACTGATTACTGAAATCGTAGCTGACGATTTCCTGCATTGAAACTGGACAGTTTGTCCTGTCCTGTCATTCGATTTGGATAATCGTGAACCTTTGGATACTTTGAAAACATTTGCTTATACATACAATAATAGCAAAATCTTTGGATACTGCACAGTGTGACACAAGTTTTGTAATGTGGAAATTTCACGAAGCTCAAACGTCTACAAAATGTTCCTAGATATTCAATAGCAATTTGTGTGCTTTGAGATTTTAATGAAACATTGTACGGGTCAGAGCAGTTCGTGATCAAATTCAGATTTCAGTCAAAGTGGCTCACTATCAGATGCGAAAAGCGTTCATTTGTACTGAATTTCTCAACTAGAAGGGAAACTGTGTTTAAATCCTTCCTACAGTTTCTATTCCTCTATGTTCATGTACTTTTGCTACCATCGCTATTCTTTCATTTTAATATAATTTCTTATAGAAGCTGAGGAGTATATTTACAACATTAGATGAATATGCCTGAAAGATATTTCTTAAAATATTCCTGATGAGAAATTAATGTACTCAACTATACATAAAATTCTACTACAGTTGAACCTCGTTTACGCGAACACTCAAGGGGAAACTTTTTTTGTTCGTGTTATCCGAACTTAAATACATTACATACACCTGGACGGGGCAATCGGAAACAGTTCGTGCTAAAAGTAATTCGCGTTAAGCGTGTTCGTGTTAACGAGGTTTGACTGTATAAAATTATGGGTTTAAAATGCCTTTATATTTTTTTCATAAAGTACTTTTTAACTGAAAGTATACTTTGAATAAAGATACGCATAAGACATTTTATTTTAGAAAAAAATTATCTGGTACATTCTTCAATTTTATATGAGTTTTTCTAACATGATTGAGGGCATAATTTTATTAATTGGACTGATGAAAAATTTCAGAATTATTTGACCGGTTTTAATATGAATTTCATTTACTTTCAATGCATATTTAACTGGAAAATAAATCGTTGGGATATTTTTCATGATTTTTGTAATAAATGTTGGCAAAAATGTCAAATATGTTTCATTCTTACATTGCTGTTATACGTTGATTTAATTCTTTCAGAGACTTCCTTTACCTAGTTGACTCTGTGACAAATCTAAAAAAAATGTTGTTAAAACATGATTTTTGCCAAGTTTTCATTTTATTTCTTTTTCAGTTCAAACCTATAAGAATTAGATGTAGCACAATATTTGTGTCTACTGTTTGTTTTTAGTCTGTTACAAATAGAATTTTCATGTAATTCAGTATTAATCTTATTATACCAAAAGAAAAAAAACTCATATTCATTAATAGAATATATCTATAAACAATAGACTATTAATCTTGAAGGCTGCTCTTAATTCTCATTATTTCTTCTCTCCTCCCCACTGTTGATAATGTGCTTTTTCTGTCATGATTACAAAAATCATTTAATCCTTACAAACATGAAAATGTCATAAACTTAATGTTTAATAATAATTATATATTATTAATTTATTTATTTATTGAACAACCTTTCTTTTATTTTGTCATAAATATGCTTTTTCATTATAGACTTTTCATAACAGATGATTATCCTTTCCCCCCCCCCCCCCCCGATTTTCATTATGCCCTAAAATAGACTTTAATTATCAAATTTGGCAGCATTAAAAATGCTTTAGTTTTATAGAAAAGTGAAAAGGCAGTTTGATTCGTTGGAACCTGAATGCACAGATTTTGTCCCCTTCCTCTCGATAGAATAATAATAATAATAATAATAAAACTTCTAAGATATTTTGATTAATATTATTTAGAATCCATATTTACTGCCTCGGATTTTGTTTGAAGATTGTTTTAAAGTGTTATGCTATGCAATATTAGAGACATTAGTTTATTTAGAAAATTTTAATGTATTTTAATTGCATCAATTTCGGGGGAGTCGATATCAAGCGCTCATAACACCTCATTAATTATTTTTCTTATTTTTTACGTCACATATTAACATACATAAAACTGCGATGCTGTTACGGCGTTTCATAGCGAAAAGAAAAAAAATTCAATTGATGTAATTGAAATGCATTAAAATTGGCTAAATAAACCCATGTTTGACTGTTTTAACATATTTAAATATTCATACAAAAATAAAATAGGAAATAACTGTAGATCTTAAATTATATTAAGACACACGAAACATTTTTAATTAAATCTTAGAAAAAAGTAAAAACATACTCTATAAATAGAGCAGAAAATCAGTGATTATGCAAAGATAAAAATTATTTTCATGGTAACCAGAAAATAGCCTGTTTAGATTCAGTAATATCCCTGAGAATTATAGCCGTTTGTCTGAGAAAGTTGCTTTCGGGTGAATCATTAGTTTACGGAAAGTGATTTGTTTGGGGGAGAGAATAGCTAGGCTAGAAGGGATAATGGATTTTCTGGATAGGGTTCCAGTTACAAGTTTGCTTGTCATTCAACTTCCTTATCCATATCTCAATAGAGTACTGTGTTGTATATATGTGAGGGTTCTATTCAAATAAGTACAATACCTGTTCTAACTTAACAATGAACCTTGGTCTACAACAGGCTTTTAGTCTCTTCCGATTTCTATTGGAATAATGGTCTTTCTTTCGTGACAGATATAATTTCGTTTTCTGTTCTTGAAAACAAATGTTTACTTTATTTTACTTATTTTTATTTATTCTTACTCTTTTGACATAAATCCTGACAGAGAGTGAAGTTTTTAAACATTTTGTTGAGAGAGAAATAGAATTTGGTGTTTTTCTGCAATCCTTTTCAAAGATTCTTTGAAAAGGATTGCAGGAAAATACCAAATTTTATTTCATATTTTAAAAAATTCAATGTGTGATAATCGGGATAATTAATGACTTCGTTTAAAACTGGGACTTCTCGTCACGTTAATTTTAAGAAAAGTTCTGAAACTTTAAAATTCTCTTTTCTAAAGAGCTATGAACGTCTCGAAATGTTAATTTGTAATACAAAGAAATTTAGAAAAATGCACAGTATATATTTTTCTAAATCAAAATACAAAGTCAAATAATTTAGAATAAAAGTCCATTTGGAAAAGTTGTTTGCCTTCTTTAAGTAATTAATAAGGAAGGTTTTCCTAAATTTCAACAAGTTTTGTGTGTATTTGTCATATTCGTTATAATAAACGAAGTTGAAAATGTCATAAATCAAATTGTGACTGACTTGTTTTTCTCATGCGTAATTTATTTCCAACATTGAGATATCCAAATCTGTTACATTTTCCGTAAACTAGCAGGAACATTAGTTGTTCTCTTGTGTAGGTATGCATTATGATTAAGTAAATGATAAATACCCTACCTATATATGCTTTATGTTTTTAAAATATAAAATTAAAAAAGCAAAACCCAAGTTTTTTCAATTATTGAATAAACAGCATACACATACATTTATCATAAAAAAAAAGGACTACTTACAATACTGTTTTAAAGATTACGAGGATCTTAGACAGCCCAGTCTATATGAATCGATGATGTGCTTTATTCTATTAAATTATGATTTTATATTGCATTTTTTCTTCTTTACGATATCGGTCTTGCAAAAAACTTTGAAGAATGATATGTATATTAAAAAAAAAAAAAAAAAAAAAAAAAAAAAATCAGAAACCATGTAGATGTGTAGAGCTGGTGAAATGAAAAGAAGATACCTGGATCACTCCCATTATGAGTTTAATAGATATTAAATGATAGTGATACATTAAATTTAAGTTTAATCCAAGGCCTGAGTAATGCAAGGGCAAAATTAGCACTAACCATAGGGCCACAAAATGAAAAAAGTAGCTATAAAAAAAAAATCTGTCAACGGCTACCTTATGACCACTTTCCTACAGGGAGAGAGTAAAATTTTCTTTCATTCTATGAAGGATTCTATTTTTGCTGGTTGCAATATTAACACATTTATTTGGACTATTTAATTTTAGATTAATACTAATAGAAATTTTAACAAAAGTTTACTGTTCAGTACTTTTAAATAAAAAAGTGGCCACTAGTTTGAAGACAGTGGCCACTTATAAAACTGCTGCCACTGGCCACTATGAAATTTCTCAATTTTGTCCTCTAGCATGTGGGGAAGCTTCCCCGCGCCCTCCACTTGCAGGGGGGGGGGGGTGTCCATGGGCGTAGTTGGGATTTTCGTTAAGAGGGGGCCGAATAGTTAAAACTGGCCAAAATCCTTGCCATTTTCAAAGATTTAGGAAGGGAGAGCAACCCTCCATTTTTCCCTCTCTGCTTCCCGTATCCAAGAGTGACTGAAAAACTTTATACTTCAAATGCTCACATGTATGAGCATTTATACCCTTATATTCCTGTACAAAAAAAAATTAGTGTATTCTATTGTGACCATCTTTCTTGTGATACCCTGTACACAGATATGAATAGTACCTGGTACGAAATTTATGCATACATACAATAGGTATGATGTTTAGTACTATGTCACTTCAGTATAATTAACGAACAATTTATATAGATAGATGGAAATGGGCCCTCAGAATGATGCTTGCCCCTGGGTATTAGATAGTCTAAGTCGGGCCCTGGTTTAATCATCACTATTCCCAAGTTAAATTAGAAAGTGCAATTTTAGAATTTTGCAAAAAATAACGATTGATACCCACCTCAACTTATCACTTGATGAATTTTTTATTTAGAATTTGCTAAAAACAGCAACAACTCGGTTGCAAGACATTTTAAATTGTTAATTTCACTTAAGAGCCTACTTCAGTCACGCGAATAGACTGGAAAGCTATTGTTAAGCCTATGGAAATGTGCTTTTAAAATTTTTCGCTTGCATTTTCAGTTTTTTGCATAGACTAGCTAAGATCAATCTTTAAACTATTTTTTTTTTTTTTTTTTTTTTTTTTTTTAAAGGAGGATACCCTTGGAACCGGTTCCGAAAGTGAAAGTGTCCTCATAATTGCAACCAAAATCGAAAAAGTTCAAATGTACAACTTTAGACAGAAACATCAAATGTTAAAATAAAAATATTAAAATATAAGCGAGAAAATTGAAAAAAAAAACGCTCCCATAGGTTTTTACATTAGCTTGCGAGTGTCTTCACGTGACAGAAATAAACTGGAATAGCCCTGTCAGGGCGATGGGATATTTTTTATACTACTTAATTTTAATCAAGATCTGCACCAGAATTTTTCAACAAAATTTTACTTTTATAACTTTGGTGGGAGAAAAAAAAAAAGGTTACTTTCTGAAATAAATTTTTTTTGCCACATTACAGAAACACAATGACTTGTCCCGGAAAGGATTAAGCTGATACAACATTAAAATGTATTTAAAATATATATATATAAAATAATTTACCTTTGCTTTTATCTTTATTCAAATTCAACGTTTTAAAACTTAATATACTGTTTATTTACTTAATTGTAAATAGCTGACTATTTAATTTTATACACTTCGCATGTTTTCACAATTAAGTTATGTATGGATTACATAACGGATAAATAATTCAGATTACTACATTGACAGCTGAGTCATTCAAGTGTAATGTTGCGTAATTTACGATTATTTGATGAGATATAACTATCACTTCAAAGAAAAATGCCTAACAACCAGGTAAATGGCAATATGGATTCTACGAAAAGGTAAAGGAAATAAAATATTAATTTCAGTTATATTAACTTTGATGTCTCTACTATTATATGCTTCCACCCCCCTCCCCTCTAAGTTTTGAATGCAGACGTTAAAATGATCATTTTATTAGTTCCAATATGCGTTTAATTTGGTAAATTTAAGAGTTTTCTTTTTTGACGTAATATAATTTTGCTTATAAGCTCTATAGTACTTTTAACCCGCTGTTATAAGTCTTTTTTCAATCTTCATTCATCGTATGCTTTTACCCAGGGTTTGTCATTTTGCCGGCAAAATAATATTTTTGCCAGGACAGTGGCGAAACCTGGTAAAAACTGGAAAAATGGCTGGATTAAAAAAATATATATAACAAACAATATAATTGCTTACATAATATAACTTAGACGTCAATCGGAATATTAATTTGTATTTCATTGATATTAATTTGATTAATTAAATTAATTTTAATTTATGATAACATTTGAAGTACAAGTAAAAACATCTGCTTTGTAAATACATTTATGTTTGATGAATAATTTTTTTTTCTTCATTTTTCACTTTTAATATAGTAATGTCATCTTTAATACCTTATATATATATATATATATATATATATATATATATTAAACGTCTTTGAACCCATAATTTAATATATTCAAGAAAAACCTATAACTATTAAAGACAAAATTATTACATTAAAAGTTGCCTTGTAACATATATAACAGCTTTGTAACAACTAAATCAAGCTTCATTTTCTATTTGTCTTAACCTTTATAACTTTTAAAATTAAAATTTATAGAGGTAAACCTTTAAAATTCCTACAAAAATATTTTTTCTATAAAAAAACATATAACCAAATAAAAATTATTAATATACATGTAAGAGAGGAGAAACTATATACTAATTTACTTATACTTTGTATCTTAAAATTACTATTGTTCTGATAGCACAACAATGTGTGGGTAATATTTCTTAGACTTTGTTAACGATTAACTGAAGCATAAAAATTATTTGTTCAATAATTATTGTTTAAACCTAAACTCAGGGAGTTATTTTATTGTTATCTAGTCTTCCCTTTCCCAACCTCTGCATCCATAACATAAACTAAACGACATTTTACGATAAACAATGCAAACTTAATAGCATTTAGATTTCTGTTTGAATGATGGATTGAATGTTCTAAGTTCAAAAAATTCAAAATTGCATGTTATTAGAGTTAAAATCAATAAAATTTAAAATAACTTAATTACATTCTCGTAAATAAAACACACCTATTTTTTGCCACTCTGGCAAAAAGTGGCAAAAACTTATTTTTGCCGGTATTGTTTATACAGATTTTTTTCATCTTTAGCAAAACTTGCCAATCCTGCTGTTACTTTACTATATTCAAAATGAACTGAATCTATACATATGACATTTTCTATACTTATTTTAAATCTTCAAATTCACTTAGAATTTTTTTTCCTTAAATCTTTAAATTCGTATTTTTAAATAGCCATAAAAAAAGAAATATTTTCAGCTTTATACAAATCTTTCTACTCTTTAACTATCAACTCAATTTAGAAAATAAAAACACGTGTAGAAGAGAGTGATATGCCACATTTTTCTTAAAGATTTTTTCATTTTACGAATGAAGATGTTATGAGATTACTACGATTTTAATTAGTCTTGAAGATATGAGACATTGTTTTTTAATATATGAATGAAGGTGTTAAGCGATAGTTTATTACACAGTAGAGCTAAAATAGTACGATTTTAATTAGTCTTGAAGATATGAGACATTATTTTAAAATAAATTTAATAATTTAAATGATTTTCCTCAAACAATCACTACTAATTATATGTTTAGTTTCTCCGAGAAAGTTTAGTACATCTCTTAAATTTTTAAATATTTGCTACCGAGAAGAAAATAATTAAAAAGGGCCTCCCCCTCCAAAAAAAGGAGTGCGGGAAGAGAGAGAGAGAGCAAATCAGCCAAATTATCACAGGCAAAGAAGAAAGAAAATAGTCATTCGATTGGAAATCATGTCTTCTTTCAATTTATGGTTAAAAAAAAAAAAAAAAAAAAAAATTGAGCTTAGTGGGAATTTGTAACGAACTTTGAAATTTCCAACATCTTAATTTTGACCTTAATTGTCTAATTTTGACACCATATTTGTATTCTTCGGAAAATTTTACAATACGATACTAAACGAGAAGTCATTCAGTGAAATATTTTAAGAATTATCAGATGTAAAGTTTGGGATTCCTTATGCTAAATTATTTGTTAATAGTTGCAAAACAAATCGCAATGAATGTAGTTTTTTAAGCATAACTCAGAAATTACTTGCAAAATAAGCTTTAATTTTGGATTCGCATATTAATGCTTCTGCAAATCTATTTCTATTAAAAAAATTTGTAGGTTATTATGTATAATTTTTTTTTTTCGAATATGAATTTCATAATATATAAAATATGAAAGTGATATTCGAAAAGCAGTGTGTTGTAACCTATAAAAGTGTTAACAGAAAATTTATTTAAAAAAAATGCGAATCTAAAATTTCAGCTCATTCTGAGAAATAGTTTCCGAGTTGTGTTTAAAAAAAAAAAAAAAAAAAAAAAAACCTACACGCATTGCAGTTTGTTTTGCAACTATTAAAAATAAATTTAATACTGGGAGTTCAAAAATTTAGATCTTTTTAATTACTGAACTTCTTCACCAAATGACTCCGTGTTTGATATCCAAGAGTAAAATTTTCCGAAGAATCCAAATATGATATCAAAATTAGGAGTTCGTATTAAGATTTCAAAGTTTATTACAATTTCTGTATGGAGGCGGTTCTCCAAAAAAATTTCGCTGAACAACAAGAGACTTTCTTACTCATTTTTAAACATAAAAGCATGATTATTGAAGTTATTTGTAATCGATCAGGTTTTTTTTTCATTGCCTGATAAATGAATTACATCTTGAATTATAGGCGATTATTGTCTCAGGGCGTCAGTTTTTTCCCTTTCTCCAACTGTCGCGCCCGGAAAGCATTTTCTGAGCGATCTTCTAACTTTACCATAAAAACGTAAAGAACAGTTCAATTATAGATTTGCAGAATAACATCTGCTAGTATCATGCGTTTGTAAGCAAAAATTAATTAAAAAATGCGTCAGAAATTAGAGTTTGGCGTTTGAGAACAGACTTAAACAAAACGTTAATTTTTAGCTTATAATTAAAGCGTAAACTCCTGTATCATAACATCTTAATTTCTTTGTACGATGAAATGGTATGGTAACTTCTTATCATGTATCATATCTTGTTCAGAGTTCGTAAATATAAAAAATATCCGATATTTTTATATATATCCGATATTTTCAAAATAATCAACTGCTGATTCAAAATATAGGTTTCAGCATAAAGTATCATGAAAATTTTATGTTTTATACAACAAAATTTATAAGTACAAAATAATTTTTTTAATTCAAAATTTGAACATAAATGTAATTTTGTGCAGTTTTTCATTCCCTTACCTATTGTGCAGTTTAAACTGAGCTAAACAAAAACCAGAAAAGATTCTTTCTAATAAAGCTGTAAATAAATGATTACTTAAATTAGACAGCATCTTTCAATGTCTGTTCTAAGTTGATATTGTCTCACATCTTCTCAGTTCTACATTTAAAAATTCAGTTTTAAACGTACAGCTTAGAAAAGATTTTCTTTCAAGGGAAGGGGGGGGGGGGGATCTCTAAAGATGTCACTGACAGAGGCAAAAGTTCTTTATCTACAAAACGACATAGTTAATATTTGTTGAAAAAATTCATTTATACTTGTTTTGACTGAAAATATAAAAAACACCATATAGAATGATATTTAATAAATAAATAAGTATCAAAAATATGAAATTATCAAAAATAATGATATTTTGAAAATAAATACCGGGTATATATCATGATACATATCACGATATATATATTGATTGATGTATATCACCAAACCCTGATCTTGTCAAAATTATGACAAGGGGGGAAAAAAACAGGGCCTTCAGATCCTATTTAATAATTCATCGCTCTCGCCTGCTGTTAATTGCATCATGATATTCAAAGTAACCCTTTATTCAAAACATCCCAAACAGAAAGTGAAAGAGAAATGACTTCTGGAAATGCCCGTAACTGTCCAAATCGTTTTCTCAAAAACTGGTTCCACGTGTGCCGTCTCGCTTTCGCAGAAAGAGAAACGCACAGGAACCACACTCTTCTGCCGATCCACTTACTTCCCTCTGAGAGGCAGGCATCCATACAATTCTGCTCTCTACAATACTCTCAGTTGAGTGTTGAGGGGGGGAGGGGGAAATGTATATAAAAAGAGAAAAAATAGCTTTTTTGAATGAAAGTATGCTCGTACAAACTACAATGAAGGGAGTAAAACAGTAAGTCAATGGGACACAGGATTTTTTTTTTTTTTTCGAATATTAGGTGTGAAATACCACATTCGGTGACCCATCCTCCTTCCGGTAACTTTTGATGCATTCTTTCAATTATTTAAAAAAAAAAAAAAAAAAAAAAAAAAAACAATTTAGTCATCGTAAGCAAATGATATATGCAATTCGTCCAGCTGTAGAACATTTTTTATAAGCTATTTCCCAGCAATCTACAAACGAAAGAAAAAAGCACATTGCAAAATGTTATCTGAAATGACCACGTACAAAAGTTGCCACCCACTCATATTTGAAAAAGTATGGCTATTTCGAAAGGGTACGCTTACTAAGGGAAAATTATAAACTAAAAATTTATCTGACTGTATATTGGATAAGATTCAGCATAATGACGTTAAGAGGCTACTTCACTCAGGTGGAGGAAGGGGGGGGGGGGGGGGGGGTTCACTGAAGCTTTTGTGTAAGCAAAGCAATGTATCGATTTTCGTTTATTATAGAAAATGTCTTATAGTTGCAAAAATCACATCGTTATAATGGAATGAATGATTTGGTACAGGAAGAAGTATGCATGGAATTTAAATAATATGCATTTGATAAAGATTAAAATATGGCTTGTACACTAAAAATTAAATTACAGCGTAAAACAAAAGCATCGAAATATGCTCGGTTCGTGTACAATCTTTTGTCACTTTATTGGTATTGAAATAATTCTTAACACTCTACCGAGATACGGGTATTCAACAGTTTTGATATATTTTTTGTCTTGTTCATGCCATCAAAACATGGAGATGTCGAATAACAACTGGACAAATCATTGCAGTGACACTTGTAAATGCAGGGGTAGTACTTGTCCTAAAATTCCTGATATTCCTGAAAAAAAAAAAAAAAAAAAAAAAAAAAAAAAAGTCCTGAAATGTCTTAAAATAAGGTAGTCTGTCCTAAAATTCCTGAAATTTTGCGAGTTTTGTGCTATATCGGCATTTGATATCATCAAATAGGGATAGGTGTACCTTTTTACTGATGCAAAATGATCACGAAATTTGCAATTTTCTTCAATTTATCATTAAAAATACTGATTTTCGTCGACTTGCACAAAAATTTTTTAATTTTGGCGATGATCAGTTACCAAAAATCACAATTTTTATCGATTAGTCATTAAAAAAAGCTTGCTATTTTCGTCATTCAGTCACAAAAAAAATCACAATTTTTGTCGATCAGCAGAAAAAATCGATTTTTGTCCTTCAGTAATTAAAAAATTGCAATTTTTTAGCAGCTTGGTTAAAGGGTTCTGATAAAATTACTTTTCTTTTACATGTACCTATACTTTTAAAACAAAAACATTGTGTATATAGTGTACTATTTATGATAATAAAAATAGAATGTATTGAAGGAGTTGTATTGAAGAGAATGTACTGAAGGTTTTTTCCGTTAGTATACCAAGCAAATGTGTCCTGAAATTGTCCTGAAATATCGAAAAAAGTATATCCTAAAACATCTAGGGTTAGTACTACCCTTGTGTAAAAGACAAACTTTCATTCTCTGTAGTATATGTGTGGATTTCACTCCAGAAAGTTTTCGTATTTTCTCTTGCAGGTTTCTTTTCTTTCATTCTTAGCTTTATCTAGCTTAGAGAAGAAGAAAAGAACATTATCCACTAAAAGAAAAAACATATGAGAAAAGTTTAAAAATCCTCCAGGGACAGAGTTGCTAAAAAGAGAAACAGTCATAGTCCCCGCATTAATTCTGCCTCAAATCATCATATAATGATATACTTATGTTAGTCGACTGGGGAATAACGTTACTATTAAATGGTATGCAGGGATTACAGTTTGGAAGCCGTCTACATATTAAAATTTTAACTCTTTCATATAGAAACACCTAATTTCGAAGAAATATTTTTTATACTACATTTTTAATTTATACCCAGATATCAAATTCCAAGTTTTTTTTGCTAAAAGTTATTCAAATTAAAGTTATTCAAAATTTTGACACGCTAGTGTAAAATAACTTTTTTCAAAGGATCAGGGTCCATAAGCAGTGTCTTTGGCCCATGAAATAAGACTGACATTCGATTTTGTTATACTGACTTAATTATTTCACTTTTTAATATTAGAAGGTTTATCCTGTACGATTTCAACAATATTTTTTTGCATTTTGTTCGAATTTATGTAACTTACGCAAGCTTTAAAGTTCGCATTATAAGTATAGTTTTTAATGAAAAATACGCAATTTCGCCTAATTTTACCTCAATTTTTAATATATTTTTTAATATTTTACCATCAGCGCAGCTTTGCAACACTTTTATTTTTACATATATTGTACATTTTGATGTATTTTATAATATATGTAAAGAAGAAAGTGTTGCACGATTGCGCTCATATAAATAATTGAGGTGAAATTACGTATTTTTCATGAAAAACTACGAATAATACGAACTTTGAGCTTGTGTAAGTCATATAAATCCAAACAAAATGCAAAAACTATTGTTGAAGTCATACAGAATAAACCTTCTAATATTAAAAAGTGAAATAATTAAGTCAGTATAACAAAATCGAGTTTAGGCTTATTTCATGGACCAAAAACACGGCTTATGGACCCTAATCCTTTATATTTCCTAAAATAATATTCTTATTCTGAACTTTTTGTATGAACATAAGGTACTACTGAAAAACATAAATATCGTAGTCCTGTAATTCTCATAATTTTGTTATGTGAATTATAAAATTGATATTAACCCTCCCGTTCATTTTTGTCTTTTTTAAAATTTGGAAAAAATGACTTTTACCTTAATTATAAATAGCTATCCAAATTAGAAAAGTTAAGGTTTACCGAAATTTAACAATTGTTTTACCATAAATTATTTGTTCAGAAAAGTAGTTAACTATTTTAAATTTAAAGAGTGAAACGTGTTTGAAATAAAATGATCGAAAATGGTTTATTATTATTAAATGCTGAAACATAAGTGAAGTCTAAATATATAAATATATACTATCATTACTACACTACAAATAATAACAATAATTGTTAAGGGGACTCAGTACCTTCATTTTGAGAAAAATGTCTAATTTCAGATTTTTATACTAAAATGTCTGTGCCTAGAACACTTTGTCCAAATTTCTTGACAGTGTGAAGTAAAGGAGATATGATTTACTTTACGTATCTCTCTTTAATATCTCTTTTTTGTAAATGAAATATTTAAACTCATTTTTTTCAGTTCGTATTTTTTCATATTCTCCATGTAGTAATCAAAAAGCTAAATGCTTCCACAATAATGTCCGAAAAAAAATTGTCCGCAAAAAAAAATAATGTATTTTTAGATTTTATAAGAGATAGATAACTAAGTATCGATTTTTTTTTTATATCTTTTGAATTTTTTGTTAAAAAAAAATCAAATATATGCGATTTTTATAGATTTGCTTCATATACATCCAATTATTATTTTTTTCTGATCTAATCTTTGTATAAAAAAATCCGATACTTAGCTTTGTAGAACAAAGCACCCTGAGTATAAGATAAAAAAAAAAAAAATCTAGTTTGAAGTACTAGAATGAGAAAAGGAGAAGGAATTTTAAAATTGTTCAATTTTAACTTTTTTTTCTCGGAGTGGTTTATTTAAGAAAGAAAGTAAAAACTATGATGATGTAGAAGTTGAAAAGTTGACGGAATTTTAATTGTAACTTTCCGTGTAAGTACTTTTAAGATGATAAAATTTCATTAAGTGGAAAACTCTATGATGATGCAGAAGTTGAAAAGTTGACGGAATTTTAATTGTAACTTTCCGTGTAAGTATTTCAAAGTTTAAGGGGATTTTTTAAATACTTAAGATTTAAGGAGATAATTTTTAAAAACGCACATTGTCAGCATCTGATGTTAGATAATGAGTAATCGCGTTTTTAAGTTTTCCCATAAGTTAATATAGGATTTCGCGAACCAAACACAGTTAGCATTTGTCTTTTTTTCTCGTGTGCAATAAAATTTGCATAAAAATTCTGCTTCATTTGCAATAAAAGTAACTTATTAGTGTAACATTGTAATAAAATACTCAATGTAAGTACCACTTTTCTATTTAGAGATTACCCCTGAAATCTGATCCTGTAGCTGATTTTACTGTTTTCATAAAAAACGAGGCTGTTCATTTTAGCAGGTTTACGTTCATGTGACTAACAATATCTTATTAAATCTACACTAATTTAGGAATGGGTAGACGTTATTCTTTATAATGGTTAATTTGAGGCAGAAAAATAACAAACTCATATTTTAGTTTTCGGCGATAGTTTACGCGTACCCTTTAAATAAACTAGAACATCTGCTTTCTAGCTGTACACCAAAATTGCATTTGCAAATTATCTGCATTAATATGAGGCAACGTAACGATTTACAGATGTTTCCTATATCGAACCGACTCAGTTTAGTTATCTAAGGTTACAGGAAGTAAACCTTTCCCTTTATTAGCCCCTGATATACTGAACTTTGCAATAAAGAATTCGTACGATCGAATGTATTCAATTTAGAACCGGAAGTCGAACCAAAGTGACAGGAGGCCTTCAAGAGGAATTTGTTCATCTTGTCAAAACTGTTCAGATCCTAAGAAAAGGAATAATAATGATAAAAGATTATTAAAGTTTTAACTAAACTAATTATATCATTAGATTAGATGTTTTAAGAACTAAAAATTCAATTTAGAAATGACTCTAAACAGGATTTTTTTTGTTTTAAGTTATGCTAATGTCTTTCAATGATGATTTCAAGGTTGAACATAAAATAAATAATCGTTTTCTGATGACGAATTCGTGCAGAAAATGCAAATTAAATTTTGAGGAAACTTGTATACCATACCTACGTTTTTCGAAATTTTATGCTTACAATTTATGCTAAGCTACCTTGCGGTTTTCATAGTACGATTAGTTACGCGTCTTTAGTTGTTTTTTCTTTCGTGTATTTTGATTGCTTTTTTTTTTTTTTTTTCAAAAAAATAAATGCGTCGTTCTTTTGAATATAATTTTTTAATTACAGGTAACATTATTTGTTACAAGATATATTAAATTTTCCAATGCAGTTAATTAAAAGTATTGAAGTATATTTTCTTTAGAAACATGAATATTTTTATTGTATTGTTTCTTATATCTAAATTATACTTTGTTACTTAGAACTTAGACAAGTTTGCCGTTGTAAATTTTTAATTCAACAAAAGTTAGCACATTTAAAATAAAATATAGTATTTTAATAAATATGTACATGTATTTTTTATAAATACGAAGATATAGCAGCTATTGACCAATATTTAAAATATTGTTAATGTTTTAAACCATGGGTGCAAGACCCTTCAGTCTCAGGACTGATTTCAGTCTTGGAGAGATTTTTGACTGATAGTAAATTCTACTTTATGTACTTAAATAATAGTAAATATACTATCAATAACTTTTAATCACTTTCATTTATTGTTAGAGATCAATTTTTAGCCATAATGCAAGACACAGATATCTTCTAGCCTTTTTTCATTTGGATAGACTTCTTGCAACCATGTTTTAAACCTTTATGCCCCAACACGATTTTAAAGTACCATTTTATTAAGAATGTAATAAAATAAAATTCATTTAACACTCATCACTCATACAATAATTCAAAATGATTGATAAATAACTATCTTACTTAAAAAGCATTGTCATTTCTTCAAAAGTGAAGATTTCCTCTATAACTAACTGTAATCTTCTTGTTTGTCAGAGACATAGAGTGCAAAGTTTGTTCTAAAAATCACAGAAGTTATATGTAAAGTCCACTGTATGTATTTTCTTATTCTATAAGATTTTAAAAACGTTTAAAAAAATTAATTTGATAATACTGTTTTACGAAACATTCATAAATTAATTTTAACCGATGAAAATCTTTTAATGCATTTTCAAAAATGATGAAAAAAGGCATTAAGAAATGAATTTTTTATTTTCATAATATGATGGTTAAAACATTTTAAGTAGCAGTAGTACATCTATGTAATTTAAATGATTCTTAATTTATAACATTTAGATGATCCTCTCTCCCCGCGCACATAATAAATTTATTCTTAATTGCATAGTATATATAAAAACCGTAGTTTTCACATTAAATTAAAAACTACTATTTAATAAGACCTCAATAAATGCTTAAACAATATTTAGATTGCTTTGAATTTATTTGATTTTTATAGAATCAAAAATACCAGGTTATTTAAAATTAAATACCACAAAATTGGGCCTATTTTGGAGCTCCTCCACAATATTTAATTTAATAAAAAGGGTGCCTTCACAAAATTTAATTCATAAAAATGGCCTTTTCACAAAATTTAATTTAACAAAAGAGGCTTTCACAGAAAGGATCTTTCACAGAAAATTACAATCTATAAAATCATCTTCATATGTATATGTATATCTACCTATATTTTTATCTATATCTCGCTCTTAGTTTAAATTCGATTAACTATCTTTCGGTACGAAAATTAATTTTTCTCAAATTATAACAAATTTTACAAAATTAACCCCAAAATAGGGTTATTTTTCAAAAAATAGGGACGAAAGTAAGAACTTTGCATCAACTTTTGATATACAGTAGCGGGAAAAAAAATATTTGAACAAGGCATATTTTTCTTGTAAATTTTAAATTTTAGTTTTGAGTGCGAGTACTAGTAAAATAAATAAATTTCACTCACGAATTAGATTGTAGAAAGAAATCGGGCAAATATTTAATAGTTATGTTTAAAATACAAAATATGCAAATTTGTGTGTGTGTGGGGGGGGGGGGGGGGCAACTGGACGTTTATACAAAGAACTATACATTTTTGAAAAAGCATATTTAATGCTTCGGAAACAGCGTATTATTGTCTATAATTAATTACACTATAGCCTGCTTGGCATGGATTCTACATTCTTGTTAAATTTGAAAATATATCTTTCTATTTTCTCGAGTGTTTTAAAATTCAAATTTATTTAAAAAAATAAAATAAAAACTAACTTTTTGATCCAATAATGACTATACATTCTCAATCGAACTAAGTTCTGGTGACGGGAGAGGTGTCTGAAGCATTCAGGGGAACTTATATTACTCTTTTGCTATTCGCACCGTGGGTATGAAGTTGCTGTCTTATTGGAAAATGATATTGTCTCTGATTCCTAAATTCTACACACTTTCAAACAAATGATCTCTCAATACATCAATATAATTTCTAGTATCAAGATTTTCATCATTTTTTTCAGATTATTTCCACTTCAAGACACAGATTTCCACATTAAAATCAGCGGTTGATCCAGGCAAAATTTGAGGCCTATTCATAGAGTCCCTTCACAAAAATACCTTTAATAAACAACTCCCTTCACAAAATTACAAAATTCTTCTTAATAAAACATGTCCCTTCACAAAATTCCTCCTTATAAAATAGGGACCTTCACAAAATACCATTCCATAAAAGTATAATCTTCAGTAATTAATTATATTTTTTTAGGTTTTAAAATGTGTAATTTGCAAACAAAATAAGTTCACCAGGAAGGAAAACTTTAGCAGATGGATTTAATGAAGTTATTATTAATAAATTTTTGATTCGAATTTGAGTAACTGAATTTCATCTTTCGTTACAAAATATTATTTTTCACAAAAATGAAAAAAAAAAATCACAAAATTAATGTTTATTTTTCACAAAATGGGCCCCAAGAACAAAAACCCGCATCGACACCTGAAAATACTATCACCATTGTTTTTCATACTTGGAATCACATGTGAAGATTGTAAAAGAGTTATTTTTTTTAATTGGATTTCGGTGATCGCAACCGAATAAAAACAATAGTGCTTATCAATAAAATCTTTTGCAAACTTCAATCCTTTTTTCGGATTTACTTCATATTTATTTACTTTTTATTAGCACTTCTACTCTTATAGCCATATTTATGCTAATAATTTTTGCTACTTCAGGGTGTCACATGAATACCAGAACATAAAGAAACTTAATCTTTAGCTAAGAGTTAATTGCTAGATAAAGGATTTTTTTCAACTGAGTTTCACATGTTTGTAGAAGTTAGGTTGTCCAGTTCTCGTTTGATTTTCCATTTTCCAGTAAATTGAAAAATTACATTAATGTATAAAATCGTAGAAACATCCGGAGCACAAGTTTTTCGGATGCTGTTAATTCTCAATTAAACCTTTTCAGCTGCGTAACTAAATTTATACATTCAAGAGTAACAAAATCAGGGGTCGATACAGGTTTTTTTTTTTTTTTTTTTTCCCTGGGGACCATTTTGTAAAAAGTTGTTTTTGCGAAAATTGTTATATTTTTGTGAAAAATAACATTTTGTAACGAAAGATGAAATCCAGTCACTCAAATTCGAACCAAGCATTTATTAACAACTTCTTTAAGTCTTTCTGCTAAACTTTTCCTACCTGGTCAACTTGTTTGCTTGTAAATTACACATTTAAAAACCTAACAAAATAATAAGGAAGAGTATGTTTATATGGAATGTAATTTTGTGAAGGGGTCTATTTTATTAAAGGAAAATTAGGGACTTGTTTTATTAAAAGGAATTTTATGAAGGAGCCCACTTAAAAGGAATTTTATGAAGGGACCTGTTTTATTAAGAGGAATTATGTGAAGGGACTTGTTTTATTAAATGGATTTTTGTGAAGGGGTCCTAATAATCTCCAAATTTTGCCCGAAACGAGAACTGAAAATAATATAAATTTCAATGTTAATCTTATTAACTGATCATTCTTGTCTGTAAATCTCGAAAATATATTGGTTTCTGAGATTTCTAAGGATAAAGAATGCTTTTCGGAATCATGGGTAATTCCGTAAAGGTTATATAGTATTTTCGTTTGGGGTTATATTAAATTTTGCTAGATTAAGAAAATTACCCCCTTTTTTTTCAGATTACTAATAATAATCAAGGGTCAATCCAGGCAAAATTTGGGACTTATTTAGGGTCTCTTCACAAAAATCAATTTAATAAAATGGGCTCCTTCGCAATAATCAGTTTGATAAAATGAATTCGAAATTCTTTATAATAAAACAAGGCACCTTCACAAAATTCCTTTTAATAAAATACGCCTTTTCACAAAATTCTGTTCCATAAAAACTTACTACTTATTAATTATTTATTATTTTGTGACGTTTTAAAATGTGTAATTTGTAAACAAACAAGTTCACCAGAGAAGAAAACTTCAGCAAAAGTATTTTAAAAAGTTTTTGTTAATAATTGATTGGTTCGAATTTGAGGAACTGGATTTCCACTTTCGTTACAAAATGTTATTTTTCACAAAAATATAATCAATTTCACAAAAATAGCCTTTACTTTTCACAAAATGGGTCCCCCCCCCCCCCCCCCCCCCCTCCCAAAAAAAAAAAAAAAAAAAAAAAAAAAAAAAAAAAAAAAACCCCGTCATCGACCCCTGATAATGGTACTGAGCGCAGACAGATTAGAACGCCAATATATTTTTTTAATTTTATAAATAAAATTTATATTTTTATTTTATCAGTGAGGGTATTTCCAGAAAAATGGAAGTTGCTACAACGATATAAGAAAAATTAAAGGACAATTAAAGAAAAGTACTAATAAGATTCAAATAATTTGAAATAATTAAATTTGTTTTGTGAAGAAAAATACCATAACTTCAAAAATTTTATCATTTTAAAGCGGTAATAAATGCTTAAGTAACCCTAACATTTTTCTGTTTTTTCGTACAGTAACATGTTTTTTTTTTCTTTCTTTCTTTTTTACACTGAATGCATAGTGAGTTTAGAATTTTTTTGAAATATGAAGTTGATTAAAATGTAAAATATTTTAAAACTGGAATAGATCTTGAGAAAAGTGTGGTTAAATGAAATAATTTAAGATAGTAATTTAATTGAAAGAAAAATTCAAGAAGCGCAGATACAGGATGCTATATTTAATATAAATATTGCAGATTGTGGAAAGTCAGATTTATGCCTCTGAGCGTCAATACTAACAACTATGTCTGTAACATGGTTTTTCTATTCTCTCTTTACTATAAAATAATAATAATTAATAAATAAAAGACAATATTTATATATCTTATAGAAATCTCAGTATTTATCATATACATTCCCCTAACTTTACTCAGACTTGTAATTACTTTTAAATTTATGAATAGTTATAGTACGCTTTATTAAATAGAAAATGGACGCCTGTTCCTGGAATTTTTCGCACGTATTTCGTCTTCCAAGTCTCATATCAAACGATTAGAAGAAAAAATAAAACAAAGAATGAAAACAGTCTTCGTCGTATCTAGAAAAGTCACGGAAAGTAGCGCGTGATGCAAAGAGAAACCCTTCGGGGTGTAATAAATTAAGGAACAGTCCATTCTTTCACAGGGTGTGTTTAGTAGACAAGTAATTTACCGCTGCCGGAAAGAGGAGGAGCTAGGGTAGGCGGGAGGAAAATGCCAGCGAATTCGTTACTGAGTGTCAAAGACAGCCCATAGTAATGGGTATTGTTTAAAGAAAGATAGAAATATTTTATCGTCCGATGATCACGCAAGGTTGTTGAGTGTGATACGCCTGGGAATTTTTGTAATACTTTAGCACCTGTTGATACTTTAATTTAGTCAATAACTGCGGATGAATGTAGCGTAAAATACTGGAGGGGATAAATAATAATGGCATTTAACACTTTTAACTCCAAAAGAAAATGCAGATTTTTTTATTATTATTTTTTTTCAGATAGTATAATAATTTACAGCTCCTTTCATTAAGTGGAGCAGAAATATACCTACACCTAAATTAAAAATACATCTGCCTTTTATATGCATTCGATTCTACTTCATTTAATAACTTTCGTCGTGCTCATTGTCCTATTTTTGAGGAGAATAACCAAGTGTTAAATAACATAATCTACACATATCTTCATACCATCTGCCAACGTGGCGAACAAGAAACCTAATAACTGATTAACTCAAACTCGTCGTTGTGTTAGTGGGAAATTCAAATGGTTGCCCGGGAGGAAAAGTTAACACACCTGGAAGATTTCGAATTTTCTTATAATGATCGTCTACAAAGGAAATCCATTCCTGAAATTCCACAGTTCTATCTTTCCCGTGTTTATAAAAATCGTCCGCGAAAAAAGGTCCAAATTCAACATGCATTCTATACTAACGTATGCTTGAATGGTCACATTGAATAAAAAAATTTAGTTTTTCTTAAAATACTCAATTACTAACAATAAATGCTCCTATTTAGTGCCGTAATCAGAAGCTAACAACATAGACGGGTGTCAAGCACAATGTATGACAATTATTTTAAGAATGCAAAAAATCAAATCTTTGCCTAGTGCTAACTACAACGTCGTTACTTCTCTTTGAAAAGAACTGTTCCAATAAAATTTTAGATATTAAGAAGGAAAAGCCTGTAGCAGGGGTCGATCCAGGCAAGATTTTGGGGCCTTTTCACAAAATTCTTTTTAATAAAACATCTATCTTCACAAAATTCCTCTTAATTAAATAGGGCCCTACACAAAATTCCATTCCACAGAAACAAATTTTTCATTATTTTTATTTTATGTTTTAAAATGGGTTATTTGGAAACGAAACAAATTCACCACTTGCAAAAACGTTAGCAGAATAACTTAAGAAGGAATAACTTAACCTAAAGAAGGTATTAAAAAACGTTCAAATTTGAGTAAACTGAATTTTATCTTTCGTTACAAAATGTTATTTTTTACAGAAATATAATAAATTTCACAAAAATATCGTTTACTTTCACAAAATGCGCCCCAAGGAAAAAATAACTTACATCGATCCCTGCTTGTAGTATACACAGCTGTTAAACCTTCTGATTTACAAGTAATCACTATTTCCGTATACAAATATTTCCTTTATTAATGGTTCAAATTTGCGATTAAATAACACGAAGATTACAGTACATAAATAGTGGTATTTAAAAATCGGAAGTTTTGGAAATTATGGTAATGTTTCTCTAAATTGAATTATTTTTTTAATGATCGGTATATCTTCAAATATTGCATTTTTTATTAGTTATTTTGGGCCAGTGATGCAATCAGTGACTGCAAAAACAATATGGGAATTGTGTTTAAGCTCTTCCTGGAAGTGCCCTTCCCCTTGGTATAACTGGAGTGTAAGACAAAAGATAATCAGTTTGAATTTGATTTGTTAAAGATTTTTTTCTTTTTTTAAGATTTGGA
This sequence comes from Maratus michaelseni, assembly GCA_963931845.1. Classification (NCBI taxonomy): domain Eukaryota; kingdom Metazoa; phylum Arthropoda; class Arachnida; order Araneae; family Salticidae; genus Maratus; species Maratus michaelseni. The sequence goes on along the minus strand of OZ007594.1, from coordinate 156,564,500 downwards.
ACATTTAAAAAAAACAATTTATTAAAACTGTTATTCATTTTTTGTTTGGTGTTTATATTTTATCATAGAGCAAGTATGTATTTTTAACCTTCTTTATTCCAAAAGTTATAAAATGAGTTTTATATTACGACTTACTTACAAATTCATTATATTATTTTTACTTATTTCTTCTCATGTCGATTCTGTGTTTTTATTAGTGCTAATAGAAACATATCAAATACATCCAGAGGAATTATTGAACTATAACTTTCAATTTGGATTTTAAAAATATTTAGATTTAAGGCTATAAATAATTAATATGCAATAAGGTGAGGGGGAGAATTAAAAATAAATTATGTTATTACTCCTAAGACCCCCCCCCCCCCCCCAAAAAAAAAAAAAAAAAAAAAATAGCAAGGGAGTTATTTCATGTATATTTAAAAATAGGGCTGTGCTGATTAATCAATCAATGTTCAGTTATATATATATAGTTTATATATATATTTTTTTTTTACAATTTTCCAAAGATTCAATAATTTTTTTATTGTTATTATTAATAAACTAATGTAAAATTATATGTGTAAGTCTGAGTTCACCATAACAACATTTATGAGTGAAAGCATTTGCAACAGCTTCTAAGGGAAGTAATGTAAATTCGGTAACTATTATGAAGAAACAATTAGGAATAACTAATAGTCTAGCTTTTTGAGTTGCTTCTAATGGACGGTCTTCAAAAACTGAGGGTCCCGGCCCTCTGCAATAACAGGGCAAGTGGAGTTACCTTGATTCTCAATTTTCAGATTTATGTTATGTATTATTCAGCATATAAGGAAATATAAATTTTATGATCAAAAGCAAAGAGAAGATGCTAGAAAACTCTTCTTATAATAGGAATATATGCAAAGACATTATATTCTAAATTAAAATGTTGAAAGTAAATTTAAAAGCTTTGTAGCTCAAAACTCTATTTTTACTTGCTTTGTAATTGCAGAGGGCCTCTCAATTGTCGAAGATAAAGGACTTGAAAAAGTTGTCCAAACTGCATTAAGTTCCCAATTCTGCAAAACGATTACTTCAAGGATTAACTATATTTTTGAAATGGAAAAAGATAAGTTACAGAAGAAGTTAGACCAACGGCAAGTTCATTTCTTTAACAGCTGATATCTGGACATCAGTATCCATGATAGTTATCTTGGCTTTGGCGCAACCAGGATTCTCATCTGGGAGGGATTTTGAACCATTGTTATTCATAAAATTAATAATTTCGTTGTGTTACATGCCCATAAGATATTGTTCAGTAAATACGTGACTCATAAAAACCGACGTAATGAAAAGCACAATAAACCATAATAAATTTAGCATTTACGTGTTTAAAGGTTACATAAAGAACATCCCCTTTCATCTTCAGGGGGGAAAAAAATAAAAGGAGAAGGAGCAGTAAGTAAGTAACATAACGTACTACTTTGCTGCTATTGCTCCTAACTTTTTCTTTCATCAATTTTGTGTTGAAATAGATTCCTATTTATGAAGCCTTTAAACAGTTTAATGGTAAACATTTTATTATGCATTTTATTAACACTTATGCTTTTATTTTCACCTTTGTTTTTATACATCATAATTTTTATCTTAACGGAAAGACGTTTTGTATGCAACTTATCAGTTTTCAAATTCTCTGGAAGTGGTTTTAACCTTGAAATCCCCCCCTCCCCCCGTTGTTGCGCCAGTGCTTTACTGCACAAAGGATTGATGATTCGTGAAATTTCAGTGCTTTGCTACCAAATGATCCATCCCCCCTTAAATAGCAGTATTTACTGAGAAAAACTTTCGCGGTAGGTCTTTACAAAATTTGCAAGAAAAATCTAAAAATATTTTTGCATTAAAAGAAAAATTGGTGTTCATAAAACGGACCAGGAGTTTAGGAGCTCTGAAATTAGAAAAAGTAAGCCAGAGACCAAACATTTGTGCAGACGAGTTTAAACGTTTTTAAATCGTTGGTTTACGATTACTCAGCAATGCAAGTTTCTTTTCTTTTCTTTTTTTTTTTTTTTAGCTGCCTCTTGTATTGTATTATCTACGTATTTGAAACATCTTATCTTTGGATTTACTAGATAAAAAAAGTTACTTTTTTTTTAGCGTTGGCTTAGTTAACTAAAAATTAAAATTATGTAAAATAAAATAGAAATCGATTAAATGGTTAAAAAAAATTCGACTGACGCGCTATTAATTCGCATATTTTCTTCATTAAAACCCTGAAATAAAAGAATCATTTTTAATCCCTTATTTTCTTCAATCGAAAAGGGAATCAAAACTGCCATTCATTCTTCCATTCCAGGATTTTAAATAAAGCGAATATTTCTATTCGAAAAGAGTAAGTTCTTCGAAATCAGAAAGTTTGACAGCTATGCGGCAAGTCAGAGAATGCTTTCTTTTCATCCCATAAATCTGTATCCAACATTTCTGGCTCATAGATTTTTGTCGGGTCTCGTAGAACTAATTAAAATCAGTTCTCAGCTACTTATCAGGAGCTGTCTTCCATGTCTCGCATTTCGGATTTGCAACAGAATTTTCGACTGATAATAATCGCAGCTCATTTTCCTCTCAAGCGGGCTGTGTTCGTTCATTAATGAAGCACTTAACGTGTTCATTATTGTATTTTTCTTTCCACTCTCTGTTCGCGTTGGGAAATTCCAGTGCGTGGGTAAGAAACAAGTGCGCGTAGGCCTTCGTACATTTGGGACAATTTAACGACCACTCCCTATTTGCAGACTTTAAAATATTGGTTTTAAAAAGGGCTTGAATTATAGTCTTGATGTTATGGATTTGACCTAAGGAACTTCTGCCCGTTTGTGGGTGGTAGATATATCCTCTCCAATATTCATTGATGCGGAGGAAGTCGTGACTATTCATTAAAACTCTTTCGAAGCCACTAGTAGTTTTAAAGGAATAATAATAAATATATATAAAAGGCTTTAAAAACATCTTAAAAGTAATCAATCGAAATTTCAAAAATATATAACAATTAAATGTTTATTCACACAGTAACTGTTGCTGTACCCCAGTAGTATGGAACATTTTAAAGACATTGAAAAGGCTGGATATATCGATACAATTTTTAACGTTTTATGAGCATTGCGTGCTTCCGTAGCACAAATGGAATTTTGTTCTGAGAATATTAATAAATAAATATTGTTTACCAGAATTAAGATAATATACAACTGCTTAAGGATTCAGTAAGTAATTTTCAGTGCAAAGTATTTAAAAAAAAAAAAAAAAAAAAAAATGTGTTTCAGCTATTTTCATTTTGTACTAAAGGAGGGCTGTTGCCTTATTGAAGTTTTGAAATGACATTTTAAGAAAAAATTATAGAAAATCACTGAATGCATTTCGAAATTTAAAAATCTAATTGCTTTTCACCTCATGGTCATCGGTACATCGAAACCCAGGGAATGACAAGCAGCCTAGGCTTGGCGCTTTTTGTCAAACCTTTGACAAAATACTGTTTCTGAAATTGATCACTAAGGCAAGTAAAAAAAAAAAAAATCAGGTTTTCAAAATGACGATCATTTTCAAAAATCTTTTAAACATGATCATTCAAACCCTCCCCTCCCCTCCCCCCTCCCCCCCCCCCAACAGTTCCCAGAAAGAAAGAAAAAAACTGGCTGCACCACTGTTAAAAATATATAACTTGGAAATCTACATTTTTATCTAAATTAGACTGTTAACAGTGAATGAATATTTATATAAAGGATTTTATATAAACATCCAAGATTACACAATAATAATAAAAAGTTTACCTTTGTTTGAAAAGGTTTATTAGAAGCTATACAGTTTGAAATTTTACTTCATTATCTAAATTGCGCAAATAATGTTTAGATACATTTTATAAGTATCATGATGTATACGAATTTTTTGTGATTAAAAAAAACAGATTTAATGCTCATTTGCAGATTTATTCAACCGCTTTTGAAGATCTATAAAAATACACCTCTCTATAAAATTAGAAAAATTATTATTTTTATATATTTAAATAAATATTACTTTAAAATAGAATAAAGTTTTTTAATAAAAAAATGTGAAGTAATATCAAAGGTTCTAAACTAGTACAGGAGTTTGAAACATAATTGCAATTCAGTCCTTGCAAATAATGGTTCAAATGAAATCCATTTCCTGGTTTTCAGTATTATTTTACTTACTAAAAGAAAATAGTTCAACTGTTCTGAATCATTATAATTGTTCAGAATACTATCTTATATTTAATTATTTTATTCGTTGAAATAGTTTTAAAAATCGATTAACCCATTAAAAGAAGTCATTTATTTTGTTTTCGTCAATATTTCATTTAAAATCACATTTAGGTTAATTAAATTTCAAAATCCAGATAACCTCCACATTCTTTTCATGCATTTTAAAATTTTGATTTAATCTTTATTTTTTCATTTTTAAGAAAAAAAAAAATGCATCTAATAAGAAACCAAATAACCAGTTCTTTTAAAACGTAAGTTCTAAATATAAATAAAACTCAGTGGGGAGAAAAAAACAAACTTGTGACAGAACTTTTCTCCTCGAATGTTATCTGTATTTCGCATACATGTGCACACTAATTTCACATCCATTCAGTTTTCTCTCTGCAATAATCCGCTGCAACAATAGACCAGATAGATCTCCGCTGATGCACGCATTCATCGAGGAGTAATTCCCGGGTTGAATGACTCCCTGAACAATAGCTCTTCCATAAATGTGTGTGGATATATAAATATACAGATGCATTAATATAAAACTATATATATATATATTCACACATACTGGTCAGCAAACCGGTTGAACGGCCGTTTGGTCCAGCTGAGGTGTCGGATTGGTGATTAGATTATATAATTAGGATAGGATGACCAGTCCGGTTGGTTGGATGCGAAACGGGTCAATGGTAAACGATTGGGAAGAGCTTACATTTCTGAAAAAATATTGAAATAGGGATGGTCACGAATTACTTGCATTAAAATAGCCATGTCTGTTCGGAATAAGGAAAGGGATTTGAAAGTATTCTGAGCATTGTGTGTTAAAAGGATGATACGAGTTAATGTAACGTAGGTTGTTAACCTATTTATTAAGTAAAGTTAAGAACATTACTGCTGTATGTGTAAATAAAGTGTACTTTAACTATGAATCAAATGTACTTTTCAAACATAGCTGTATTTTGCTGATTTCTCGTTGTCATTAAAAAAAAGCGAGGAGATTTTTATATACATATATATATAAGGAAACATTTTGTTGTTTTCATATGTAAAAAAAAAAAAAAAAAAAAAAAAAAAAATTAAACGTGGCTATAGTCTTGTATTCTGTTTTTAACTGATTTCCAATTAACAAAAAAAAAAAAAAAAAAAAAAAATCACTTTGAAGTTAAAATTTTGCAACGGTGTCATAGTTCCAAAGTGTCGTGTTTTAGGAAGACTTCTTTATTTTGTGACTATCTCCCTTTCTTTCTAATATTTAAACGTAACTCCTGCTTTATTAAATATTTAAAATACATAAATATAATATTTATAGTATTTCAAACGCTCATAATTTTGACCAAACGTTTCATTAATTTTTTTATTTGAAGCTAAATCTGTTTCTGCTGTACAATACAAACGTAAATTTATTTTCCTGAAAGAAAAACAAACAAAACAAAAGCAGTAATGGGAATGGGCATGGTAATTATAATGGTACTTAAGAATTAAGTGACTAATGTTAACTTATTTATTTTAAAGAATGAGGCTTATATCTACATTTTTTAACTTAATTACATGTCCATAGAAAAAAAAAATAAATAAATAAACCCTGCATTGCTCTTTCTAACTTTTACCGTTTATGTATATTTTAAAACTGCACACTAACTCAGAAATTATTGCTAGTAGAATCTCCTTATTATTTTTTTTCTCTCGAAAGTTGGAAGGTATGCGATATAAAGGAAGCTATACTTTTTTATGTAGACACATAAGCGACTATGTATTTTACTGTAAATTATGAACGGTATTTTATTTTTTTATGCTGGAAAATATTCTGCACATTTACAAATTACAGGCTGTCTAGCCACTTAGAAAACCTGGAAAAGTCACGGAAATTTACCATTTCTGAGGAAAAGTCAGGGAAATTTGAAAATTTTGAGAAAAGGTTAGAAAATTTTGAACTCTCAAAAAAAAGGTGGGGGGGGGGACATGTTTCTTATAAAACTAAGGATTTGAAATTGTACCCCCCCCCCCCCCCATTAAAATCAAACTGTGCTCTTCATAAGTACTGTAAAGAGTATTTCAACCTCTTGTGCAAATCATTTAAAATCTAACTGTGCTCTTCATAAGTACTGTAAAGAGTATTTCAACCTCTCGTGCAAATCATTGTAAAAAATTATGTAACAAATCAGTAGTTTGTGCTTCAGAATCAGTTGTGAAAGCAGGGATCTGTTTAAGAAAGAATTGGGTCCTTTAAAGGACCCTTCACAATTTTTTTAATTTCAAAACAGGACCCTTCACAAAACTATTTTCCCTAAAACAGAAACCTTCACAAAATTATTTATCTTAAAAATAGGTTTTCACAAAAATTTTCCATCTTTAAACTAAACATTTCATAAATTAATCATTTAAAAGTTAAATCTGACCTGTCACTTTTACAGATATAAGAAAATATATGTATTTTACATCCATATATCTTCCTAAAAATGTATAAACAAGAACCTGAATATAACGATCATTTCAAATTCACAAAATGATGACTAGATTTTTCACAAATATAAAAAGCTGTTCACAATTTCACAAAAGCAGGACCCTGGGAAAAAAGTCTGGACAGACCCTTGGAAAGTTTCACTCTCAAATTCCCAACTTTTAAGAATTTTTGTGTGTAACATAAAAAAATCTCGATACTTGGCATTTTTTTATTTATTGGTATGTAAAACCTGGAAAAGTCAGAGAAATGTCAGGTAAATTCGTTGATGATCTGAAATAGATACCCTGTAATTAATAAGAAACGGGATGTTTTTTAAAATCATAACTTGGGAAAAATCAGTTTAGCGTTCAGCTGCCGATGAAAACAGAAGTATGTGAAATTTGATATTTTGTTGCGATGTAGGCACCAATAAAGTTTAATATTTTGTTAAGATAATCGTAGACACGTGCAGATTTATAACCTCATAGTTGAAAGAAAAATCGAATGTGTAGCAAATTTTTTTGCGTTTTTTTTTTTCTACCCTTAATATTATTTATGATATTTGTGTTATAAGGGTTTATTATTTGTGATATAAGGGTATAAAATATTCAGGGCTCTCAAATGGTCCGCTTTTTGAGTACCGGTATTTTTTCTAAGAAAATTTTGTTGTTTCTGATGCAAAAATATAAGAGGAAATCATGGCCGCAAAAAATAAGAGGGGGCGAATTTAAACGTAAAGTAAACGTTGACAGTAATTTGCAGTGTATGTTAACTGCTGCAATCGAAATTATACTGTTATACGTGAACATTTTAATCGCACCGCACCCCTCTCTCTTTCTTTCATAACATTTATAACTTTATTACAACATTTATAAGAACTTTATAAGAATTTATAGGGTTGAAAATATTCCTAACGATTTCTCAAATTATCTTAACAATCTAAATGGAAACTTCCGATATTATGTGGATAAATTACATCCATATCGATGTATTTCCCTTAATTCGTTAACTATCTCCTCGTCGCGGCCAAGCAAAAGATCTGGGCCAAAACCTGGATATTCAAATTTTCTGCCCGCAGCGTTTATCGAAGTGTATCTATTTCCTCGTTAATTTATTACGGCCGGCGTATAAGAATTGACTTCTTTTCCGTATTTGCGTCAGACTCCATGCAGGAAAGCAGATGTTGCGTTTATTGAATTTTCATTTTCAGTCGAATGGATCTAATAACGCCTTATTTTATTTGAACTAAAAAGGGGTAAAATTTCAACTTGTGTAAGATAGCTTTAAAATCCAACCTTAGTTAACCCGGGAAAAGTCGCGCTTTCCCAGAGTATGGATGATTTTTACTTTGTCACCAATAAATACAAATAATAATCATCTCCTTATTTAGTCGGAGACAATTGTTACAAATTCTGTGATAAAGTTAAGTTGAAAATTATGGTGAGAATTGTAAAAACCGTACACACTCTGTATATGTCATACACGGGCGCGACTGCTCCCGAGTTAAAAAAAAAAAAAAAAAAAAAAAAATACGCAAATGCAGTCAGTGTTTTTCTAATTCATTTTAATATATAAATAATAACTATTCGGCATCGTTTCCATTTATAGTTTTTGAAGGTTTAAATTTTGAATCATTGCTTATGCTTCAAAAGATTGATATTGTATTAGGAAAATCGGATTATAACGATACCGAAGGGACAAATAAAATGTACCGTTATAGATATGGTTAAAGTCAAATCGTTGATTCATTATATAAAATAAAATTTAAGCGTTTTCTAATCGTCTAAATTAAAAATAGAAATTAGTTTTTAATGATTAATGATCAGAACTGTCGACAGTTAAAATATATACGATGAGTAGGGGAAATTGAACCACTTTTTTATAAAACTGAATATATTTTCTTTTGTAATCAGCATAGAAAAATAAATCGGGTCGATGCAAGGTTGTTTTTTGAAATTTTATAACGAAAGATCAAATTTATACTTATTCAAATTCGAACCATCATTTTAAGTCCCTCTTACTAAAGTTTCCCTTTCTGGTGAACTTGTTTTGTTTGCAAATTACACATTTTAAAACCTAACAAAATGAAAATAATTAATAAAAAGTGTGCTTTTATGGAATGAAATTTTATGAAGGGTTCATGTTTCATTCAAAAATAATTTTGTGAAAAAGGCTAATTCATTAAAAAGAATTTTGTGAAGGGATCCTAAATAGGCTTCAATTTTTGCTTGCATCAACACTTGGTAAAAAATTGAATAAAAGGTATGGTCAGAGATTCCCCCAAGTATAAAAAAGGGCAGGGTGCAGCTGGTGAGAAAAGGGCACTTTTTGGATTAAGGGCACTTTTCTGATTCTTATTGGCATTTTTTTTTATTGTTAAAGGTATTATTTTGGTTTTTAAAGCCACTTTTGAAATTTAAAAGTCAGGGCACTCTTTTTAAGACAACATTGAGTCGGTTTTTACTATGAAAGCAAATTTTTCAATGCAAAAAGGAGAAAGGGCACTTTTTTTTTTACGGGCAAGAAGGGTGCTATTTTGTAAACCGAAGGGCAGGCAGGGTGCAGCACCCTTCTGAAACTGTCTGGGGGAAACTCTTTGTATGGTCACTTCGCTACAAAATATAAAATTCATATTTTTCTAAATTGGTAAATAAAAAGTTCTGCTCTAGTTTTCTGAAAAGTTTAAAAATGGCTCAAATCTCCCTCGTGTGTGAGAGATTTAAACCAGATGACCGAGAAATATGACCAAAGAAAGTCAGAATAAAAATGAAATATGAAATGCTTTATTTTTAAAAATACTTTTTATTTCAAAAACGGCTTAGCGTAATTCAATCCATATCATACTTCCTAGCAATTGTTCTCAATGGCATCCCTTTTAGGACGTCATCTAATGCATTACTTGCCAACCTCGGGCTTTTTCAACATCATAGTTTAAACAAGAAAATTTATTTTATTAAATGAGTCTTGCTTCTATGTGGTAGTTATGTTAAATCTAGTTGATTTCACCAATTAAATAAAATTTCTGGTTCAAAATATGTTTCTTGCTTCTATGTGGTAGTTATTTTAAATCTAGTTGATTTCGCCCATTAAAAAAAATTCTGGTTCAAAATATGTTTTTTGATAAAGAAAAAAAAAAAAAAAAAGCTGGAGCTTGGCAAGTATTTAAAGTATTGTTTTGTAGAAGGTTTTATTTTTGTAGGACTTTCCTTTGTTTTATATTGGAAAAGCATTTTTTGTCTGAAAGCAAATAAAAATTATTTTAAGTTATTCTTTAAGTATTGTCTATAACGTGTACATACACACACTGTTCATATCGCCTCTTAAGAACGTGTTCCAAATGTCCCACCTGGTACTACTTCGATATTTTTTTATTTTTGAAATAAAAAGTGAAATATAATAGATAAAACTATTGATAAGGTATGAAAATACAAATCGTTTAAAAACACATTACACTTATACATACCTCATTTAAATAAACAATGAGCAAACAGCAGAAAGCAACAAGTTTTACTTTGATCACGTCAAATCATATTTGAATTGACTTGAATCAAACAACTCTTTGGAAAGCAGTTTTACCACACCACGACGAGCTTATAACTGTAATGGACGTTATGAATTAACCATCGTCCAGATAGCTCGAAATCTGAAAAATATATTTGTGATGATTCATGTCTACTCCTTGGGGTTCTAGACTCTGCCTATACTATAATAAGCGGGAATCTAATAATATTGACCAAAGGGAACTGAAATACTGACTTGCCCGTGCTTAAATAATATGGGAGTTTGTCACAAAACCTTCTTTGAATAAAGGCCTTAGAGTATTTATCGTTGATGATTCCTTAGGAATGGATTTCTAGTGTAACTGTGTGCTTCGTTTCGAGCTGATGTCTCTTTATCAACTTACATTTATTTTTCTCAGCCTTATGTAAATAAAGAAATATGGGGAAAGACCGGGACAATTGAACCACTTTTTTATAAAACTTAATATATTTTTTTTTGTAATCAATATTGAGGATTGGAAGCAATATGTGAAGAAAGTATGGTTACTTCGCTATAAAAATATAAAATACATGTTTTTTATATATAAATTGATAAATAAAAGTGCTACTGTTGTTTTTTGAAAAGGTTGAAAATTGCTGAAATCTCTCTCGTGTATGGAAGTTTTGAACCAGGTGACCGGGAGATATGAGCATACCAAAGAAAGTCAGAAAAAGGGTAATAAAAATGAAATATCAAATGTTTTATTGGATTTTTTTCGAAATCGGCGTAGAGTAGTACTATTGATAGCCAATTTTTTCTCAATAGAACCACACTGACGAAAAAACCCGGAAGAATATTACACTGTTTGAAAATTGGAGAAAGGGGAAATTACTTTACAATATCGACAGTAGATGTTCATTTAGAGATGTGAACTATTACTAAAGCACCAGACTCGAAAGGATTAAATTGCTGATCCATCCAATAAAATTTTACACTGACATTATTAATAAAAGAGGAAAATAATTGCCTATATAACTCAGTTTATTATTAAACAGAATGACATTGGTGTCCTTAATTACATCCAAATACCAATAAAATAGCAAACTTTAATCTTCGTCGATTGTTCGCAATTAAAGAAACAAAATGATAAATCAAGACCTTTTTTTTATTGTCATTGTTAACTGGTTTTGAGGCATTTATTATTCAAGTCCACTTCCCTCCGAAGGCACTTATTGCAAAGAGTCGTTTTTATGTCCTTTCTATTTCACGTACCTTGTTTGTTGCTTATTAGAACCATAAAAACTGGACAAGATAATCTCTGCCAGACTTTCTCGGATGCAAGGACTTGTTTTCTGACCCTCGGGCCAATCTTGCTACTTGCTCACGAAATACTGTGTTGGACATATTAATGGCTGGAGAACGAAGAGAAAATACGATTTGTGTTGCTTTTCTTTTAATTATTATTGTATTTAATTCACATTACTAACTAAGTTATTCGTAATCAATACGCGATTGTATTCTCTTCGAACTGGAAATAAATCGGGAGGTATTTTAGGATATATGTCATTAATAATTAAATTTTAAAAAGTGAGATAACTTACCCAAGTAATCTCATTACTTAGGTAACGTGTAACGCGTGTTCATATTTATAAAACAAAATAGTGTTTAATATCAGTACTTACGATTAACTTTTATTTTCCCCTATCCCTCCATTATTTTGGAGCTCAAATTAATGAATAGGATGTCTGGTGGACTAACAAAAAAATAAGTAAAATATTTTTTTTAATAATGTTTAAGTAGCATTATAGACAATATTACACAACTTAAGATCCTTTTTTTTTTTTTAAGGGAACAATGCAAATATTTCATACGTCACCGCATCAGGCATATTCTGGCATTTCTTAATTTAATTCAGAATGTCTTTTTTTATTTTTTAAATTGGTAATTTCTCTGAATGTTTTGACATTAAATATTAACTTCATGGATATGAAAAAGTATACTATTGGTAAAATTAAAGTCAGGAATATGCAGTCACTAAAGATATATCTAAAACTACTTAGGACCTTTTTTTTTTATCCAGTCATTAATATGCAAGTGAATTTTGGATTTGTTATAACGAGAAATAGAACATTAATTTCATTAGTGTCGTACTTTTTAAATTATTTTACATTTTTCTTTAAGAATCGGCTTTTTTCAATTATTACTGCACCAGCTGTAGGATTGTTTAATAATTCAGCAAAAGTTCATTTGCGCTTCGCGTATATCATAAACAGTAGAAAGAATTGTGATAAAATATAGTGTTTATCTGCAGTATAGCTTCTTAGTTCTGAAAACGACGCTGTTTTCAGAGTTTCGCTTCTTTAAACCCGTCACCGACCATAGTCACTTCCAGATGACACGTCTTTGAAAGGACCTGTAAGGCTTAGATTTTAAGTGAATATGGGATCTAGAAGAGTTTACCTTAATCACAGAAAAACTCTCATATATCTCGGATTTTCAGATATGATACTATGTACAACCTTTCCAAGTTTCGTATCTTCTACAGGCAAGCAAGGACTTGAGTTCGTCTTCCTTTAAACAACAAAAAAAAAAAAAAAAAAAAAAAAAAAAAAAAAAAAGTCATGGAAATTAAAAAATATATAGGAAAAGTCAGGGAATTTACAAATATTTCCTAAAAAGTCATGGAAAGGTCTGGGAGGAAAAAAATTGAATTTGAAACCATTTCTTTTTCAGAAAAGTGTTACTATTATTTCTCGCTACATGGCGCCTCTGAAAAATCTGTGGACTCTTGTCGGTTTCAAGATTGAGAAATTCCTTCAAATGCAATGCAGAAAAACCATAATATGGACAAAAGTTTTCTACATTTTTCAGACTTTTTCACGACATTTCACATTCTAGACTTTGTTGTATGGCATTCATTTGAAAACTATGGCAAATATGAAGTGTGTTTTTGCATTCACCTGGGAAAAGAGTATAAACTCTGTTATTACAATACAAATTTCTGATTTTTTTTTTTTTTTTTTTGTGTGTGTGTGTGTTATTTAAAGCAGATTTTGTGTATGCCCGTTTGGACATGGAATTTTTTTGGATTTGGTCAGGGAAAATCATGGAAAGTCAGGGAAATTGCCAGACATGTTTCGCTGGGAACCCGATGCGATCTTGAATTTGTGTGTCACTTACATTATAACATGTAAATAAAATTTGTTTATTATTACTCTCTTTCCGTGAAAATAATACAATATAACCTATGAAATTGATAATATATATATATATAAGTTATGAGCGTTGGAGGGGCCACTGCAATGGTTGCTTGTTTTGCCAGCAATTTGGGCTCACCCTACTTATTATTAAAACCTATGTTAAATATTAAAGAAGGAGGGGAGGGTTAGGGTAATGGTTTCAATGGTCCAAATGGTTTCAATGATTTGCATAAATATTTAAACGAACTACGAATAAAAGTATACTGTTGCCATAAGATATGAAATTCAACATCCCATCGTTTATTTTCACACATATTCGTTTATATTCACAGCTATTTTTTATATACTCTAATGATTTAGAATAACAATCATTCTCGCTTCCTGTAATCGAAAAGTGAGACAAAAATGGTTTTAAGTATAGACAAAATATTCCTTTTAAGTAAAAGAAGAAAACAAGCTGTTGAAAGGGAAACAGAATAACTTCTACTTTCTGTTTCCTTCGGTGTCTGTGAAACGTGAAATCTGCACTCCCTAAAATAAAATCAATTTCTATTTTATCTCGTTTGCAGTAATACCACCCGAATGCAGTCAAACACAGAGAGGTGTCACTGAGCATTACACTTTCCCCTCCCGAATAACTTCATAAGGAAAACCTGTTTGGCAAACAATCCACTTTTACGAGTGATTTGAACTATCTTCTTTTTTTTTTGTTTACTCGAATATCGGCGTGAAAAAGTCCACAAAATCATTATTATTTTCCACTTTTTTTTCTGCACCCGTTACGTATGAATAGAGAAAGTAACTCAGTAGTAAAAAAAAAAAGTGCTAGTACGCTGAAGGAAGTTAATGCAACCAAGATTTTTCCTGCCGATGGTGGCGGGCTGTCCCTTGCCCTGTTTGCGCTTGTGTCAATTGTGACTGCTAACCTCAATTATATATAAATGAGACTTTCAGTATAAATTGATAATCAACGTTTGTAATCTAATGCAGGAACAAAAGCCAATTGTACATAAACTGAAATAGATCCTGACGGTTTTCGCATTCAGAAGTTTTATGTTTTCTGAATAGAATAAAGTAACATTTAAGTAGGGATCGATAGATGTAAAAATTGGGCCTATTTAGGGGCTCTTCACAAAATTACATTTAATAAAAGGAAACCCTTCACAAAATCCAATTTAACGGAAGAGGACCCTTTATGAAGTTCAATTTAACTAAAGGGCATTTTTTACAAAAGGATAAACAAGACCGTGCACAAAATACCATTCTACAAATTTAAACTTTCCATATTTATTTATTTAAGTGTCGTTAATATTTGAAATGTGTAATTTTCAAACAAAGCAAGATCACAGTAAGAAAAACTATGACAAAGATCTTTAAAAAGCTAATATATTAATAAATTCTTAATTTTTATTAACTGTATTCGATCTTTGGTTGAATTTTTTTTTTCGTTTTTCTTTTTAAAAAAAAAAAATCAAAAATAGGGATTTAAACAAAACAATAATAACTAGCATAAAATTTTGATCTAAGGCTACCGTTGACTCACGCGAAAACACCCGCTCGCTAATGTTAATTTTATGTGATAGTTATTTTATAATAATTTGCATTTGAATATTTTTAAATGTTTTTTGCGTTGTATATTTAAGATCGATCTCTTCAATCGCCGTTTTTAACTTTTTTGAATTTGATTGCAGGTTTTTTTTAATGAAGATACTTTCATTTTCGAAACCGCAAACAAGATATTACAAAATAACTGTCCCATAGGGATTAACATTAGCAGGTGGTTGTTTTCGCTTGAGTCAACGGGAGCCTTAAGTACATTGTAGCGTTGGTTAGATCTATTTTTACCTTAACTGTTGACACAAATTTGTACAAATGAAGGTGGACATCAATATGAAATTGAAAGATTTTTATCTAGTCTAGCAATTTATTTTTAATCACGTATCGGTGTGTGTTTAATTTTAATTTCAATTAACAGTTTATTATGTACATGATTATTTAAATTGCAGTTCAAAAAATTATTTTAAAGA
Source organism: Maratus michaelseni (assembly GCA_963931845.1). Taxonomy (NCBI): domain Eukaryota; kingdom Metazoa; phylum Arthropoda; class Arachnida; order Araneae; family Salticidae; genus Maratus; species Maratus michaelseni. The sequence goes on along the minus strand of OZ007594.1, from coordinate 156,549,142 downwards.
AAGGTAAGATATTAAATCTGGCAATGACAAATGTTATTTGTGGTACAAATAAGTGACATTTTTATTTTGAAAGGCTTCTGCTTTGTACTCAAAATCATGTTTATTTTTTAAACCAATCTTCGTATAAAGACTTATTTTCAAACGGAATTCTATCATTTGAAACTATTTAGAATGATCGATGTGTACTGGACATATCGATCCAGACAAAATTTGAGATCTATTAGACAAAAATCCATTTAATAGAACAGGCCCCTTTCACAAAATTCCTCTTAATGAAACAGGTTCCTTCACAAAATTCCATTCCATATAAACTTCTTCATTAATTATTTTTAGTTTATTTAGGTTTTAAAATGAGTAATTTGCAAACAAAATAAGTTTTTTTAGAAAATAAAACTTTAGCAGAAGGATTTAAAGAAGTTGTTATTAATAAATGCTTGGTTCGAATTTGAGTAAGTGGATTTCAACTTATGTTACAAAATGTTATTTAAAACTACATCGATTCCTATCGTGGGAATTAAAAATTAATTAAAGTTTGAGCTCAAGTACCTCGATAAATATATACAGTCGTGGGGGAAAAAGTGAATACCCCCCACGAACCCTGCAACAAACTATTGTAGAATTAAAGTTACTGATACCAAAAAAATGAAAATAAAGTCCACATTTAAATTATGTATATAAAATCTGCTTAGGGGCCATCTACCTATCAAAACCAGCCCAAACTTCGTTGTTTTTTTTCATTGCAACAATCAATTTTGACACGATATTTTAAACGTTGGTTTAAACTATACCTAAATACCAAACTTCAATTCATTTGGATGATACGTTTTTCAATTATAAACATTCAAAATTTAGAGCTTCTAATGTTAAATTACGTTCTCATTTTTTTATTAATATCGCTTGAAATTAAAATCTTAATGTGCTAATCTTTTGTTTGGTTATAATATACTTATATATATATATATATATATATATATATATATATATATATATATATACGTTGAATTTGTAATTATAATTTTATAGTATGAATTATGAAATTAATACTCGAAAAAATTATGAATTGCAACCTACAATTTTATATATATATATATATTATGTGCTGGTTTAAGAATGTGCAGGATTGTGTCTATGATGTGCAGAAAAGCATAAAAATAAAATTATTGAAAAAATATTTTACTCATTTTATTGTTGATTAGAATAACATTTTTTTTTTCAAAGAATTTCCGTGTCTGCTTTTAAATTATTTTTTAAAATTAAGTAAATAGCATTTACCTGAGATATAATTTTACGTCAGTTATGTAAATTAGTTTTGCTTTTATTTTTAAAATAACAAAGTTCATTTTTTAAAAATGAACAGTTCTACCTTAGAAAAAAAAAAAATCTTACTCATTATTTTTGTTACCTTTAATTGAATTTCTATTTCTAGCTTCTTTTCTATAAACCTATTTTATATTTGCTGTGGTATATATGTTTGAAGTAATGGTTCTTATAAATGCATATGTGTTGTATATTCGCTGAATTTTTTTTTTAAATATGACCATAGCAATCGAGTTAAGATTTATATAAGAGCAAGTAAAATTAATTCTAAAATATGAGAAAAAGCATTATAAAAACACCTATAAAATTCCAATCACATTCACAGGATTCACACACTATTCGAAAACTATTTTAATCATAGATAACCTTATATATTTTTAATCGGATAATTCTACTATTGTAAACATTATAAAATAAAAATTGAAAAGGATTTTACCGTATTTAACAATTGCCGAAACATATTAAGTGAGTAAAATGGTCATATTGGCAAGAAAGGATACATTAATAGAAGTGACTTAAGTCATTCTGTAGCATTTCAACAATCGAGTACCAAACTGCAATTTGGATACAGCCCCTAAAATATACCCATTTTAAAATAATTAATTTCATGGAAATTTGGATTCTATGCATAGTTTGAACTGAAGATTTCAAATATCTCATCAAAATTGGGGCTTGCCATTGAAAAAAAAAAAGTTTTAATTGGTTTTGATATGTAGATGCCCCCTAAGAAATTTTTATATACATCATTTAAAAGTAGACTTTATTTCCAATCGTTTGGTACCAGCAACTTTCTTCTACAATAATTTGTTTCAGAGTTAGTAGGCGGTGTTCACTTTTTTTTTTTCATTACCGTACATCATGACCATTGCATAAAATCCCTTGACCAAAATATTTAAGGGACATAATGTCACAACACGTATAAAAATTATTATAATCAATTATTTACAAGTTATGACTTCCCTTTGTAAGCTATACATTATGATAAGCGTAACAAACACGAAACACACATGATAATATTTTAAAAGAAAATTTCGTTCGAGATGACATAATACTGTGCAATATTGGTCAAGTACCTCACTGTGCTGCAAAGAAAAAAATGCTGTGTAGTATGCTGTTCTTGTTTTGAACATTACAAGGAAACTGTCGCAACCGTATGTTTACCTGAATTTTATGAATTTAGAGAGAGAAAGTAAAGCATCTCACGAAAGTGAACAATAGAAACATATATGGTATGCTAAAACGTTCTTTGGTTTCTTCTACGGCACTTTATTCCGCCAGCTGGTCTTTCGTGTTGCACGAATAATTGTCGAATCTTCAAGATATTTTGGCGTGCAGTCCGTCGAGCGTAAAATTTCAGCAAGGACTGTTTTCTCGCAGCAATTAATGTTGTCTTTTATTGTCTGTGAAGAGTTTCTTTGTTAAGTAATAACATTTGTGAATGAAAGCGCGGGAAGTTGCTTGAAGGTCGAGGTTGGAGCTATGGAGCTTTTCTTTGCAATTGCAACGCGATGAATTTAATGTACTTGTTTCTCATCCTGGTTTGCGTGTGCGCGTTTTGAATCTTTACTATTGTAGGAAGTGTGATAGTCAGTATTTCCTATGAAAAAAATATTTTGTAAATGTATCACGTTTTGGCATTCAATATAGTTAAATTATATTCTTCATTTATTGTTACATATTAATTCATATATGCGTGGCAAACACGCACAATTTCTAACTTTTAAATGTGTTTTTAAGGTGGTTCTCAAATGACCAGCTGAACAACGCGAAACTTTCTGACACATTTTCTGACTCATTTTTAAACGCAAAGACATGAAATTGGCCGGCCTGACGAGGGGTGGGGAATTTTCAGAAAATCTTACCAGCCAGCAAGAAGTAATGTATACAGTTGAAAATTAATATGACAAAATTTACTTGGCTTCAAAGATAATTCATTACTACAATGCATTTCTGTACTAACATTTTCTTAAATTTATCCATATTTCATTTTTTTTTTAATATAAACTTAAGAAATATATACCAACAGAGAAAAATTTAGTGTAGATTTAAGAACTTGGTGCCATGTTTACACTGTGACAACTGGGAGAGATGCAAAAAAGGGCTAATAAATAAAAGTATAAAGTTTTGTTATATTTTCGATAGCCTGTATTTTTTAAGACTACCTAAAAATGCACCCACCCTGTCAGAAAATCCACTCGCCAGTGGCGAGTAGAATGATGCAATCCCCCACCACTGGCGCCTGACTGTGGAAGCGATTTGGAATCGAAATGAGTTTTTCATTTTTTGATAAATAAATTACTTATAAAGTTATAAGCAATTCGTGTCACGTGACCACACGTTTATCGTGCTGTAGCGTCGGGAATTCAGATCAAAACCCCAACTTTGACAGTATTTTCTGAAAGATCTTCTGCCTTTACCAAAAACTGGAAAACGAGTTTCGAGGACAAAGTTTCTGAATAAGAACACCTGCCAATTTCATGCGTTTCCGAACAGAAATGAATTTAAAAAATATGTCAAAAAATAGCTCCTTTGGATTTGAGAACAGCCTAATCCTCCGTCTGGTGGACTCCGGGTTCGGGAACTGTGCTCCTGATTGGCACCTGTTTAAAATCATCATTAGAACCTAATTAATTCAATTCTAACACTCCTAAAGTAATTAGTGACCTTCATTAGGAAGCACAAAGATAAAGCATTCGAAATCTGATTCAAAAAAACTCCCCTATTAACCTAAAAACAAGTATTGGGGTTTTCCTTGTTACTATTTTTTTAAGAAGTTATTTTAATGCATCTTATGACTATAATCTTACATTCTACCACTTCACAATATTTAACTTCAATCTAATTATACAAGAATTTAAATTTAACATTACACCAGGTGAGAAAGACATACCACCAACTGAATATTGTTACCATAAATTTATTACAAACACCAGGTAATTAGATTTAAGAAGGGGCACCAAAATTTAGTACAAGTTAACACACACAGTACAAAATATAAGAAAAGGGAGAGAATGGCAAAATAAATTCATTTACTTTTAAATTTTACTTTTAAATAATATCAAAGGAGGTAACAATATTCTCATATCTTTCACAACCTTAAAAAAAGGAAAAACACCCAATACTTCTAAATCTCAAAAACATAAAGTATTCATAAATAATGACGAATAACAGTGAAAATTAAACTAATTTTGAATGACTGAATGGAGACAAACTCTCATATTTGAGAGGATAAAACCCAGAAAATTTGCAAGTAAAAACCAAAATGACATTATTTTATGAATACATTTATACCTTTAAAATTTAGGGACCAATGAAATCGTATAGTTGAGCACACTACGTATTTTATAAATCATTTGAAAAGCTGTGATTCAAGATGATAGGACACATTTTTAATTACCTAAACAGTAATATTTCACTTAATAGGATTCTCTTAATACTTCATAAATTTATTAACTCTCTTTAAAATATATAAAATTTCACAATTAACTTAATTCAGAATAAACAATTTATTTTAAGTGCATCAATAAACTTTAATCTATAAAATTTACTATCATCTGTCTAGCTATTTAATCTTATTTACATTTGGATATTTAGATTAGGTCTACACATTTCACCATATTTCATCTTAAATCCACATTAATTTAAAATTATATTTGTCATACATATATCTCTTACAGAATTAATATTTTTAAAGAAAACATGTGTGATTGAATTTCACTCCATATGAATTCTGTTATCAATTTAAAAAAACCAATGAAGGTGGACTTTTTCACAGAATAAAAATATAAGGGCAACAAAGCTAATAAAAAGGAAAGGGGAGGGGGTTAATTTACTATTAATTTACATATTTTAAACTTAAAGTGTAGAAAAGAATTACTTATTAAATAATATTTATAAACACATTTGAATAAAACAATAACAGAATTCTAAATTCAATTTTTTACACATGTATTTGCTGTTATTATAATCGAACAGACTACTATTAAAGTAGAATTTAACATTACCATTTAAAGTTTGATAACTTGAATAAAATCTTTTAAGCTACTGTTATAATACATGAGAAATGTATTTAAATTAATCAGAATAATAGATGCAAATTAATAAGGGAAAAACAGATTCTTGGTTAATTGTGGGTTTATTTACAAGTAAACATTTTCATATCAGTACTAGAAAGAATATTATAATTATAGTATGACATTATAGACAAACCAAAATTTACTCACATATATTTTTCTTAGACCACAACAGTTATCTCATCTATAGAGATTTTCATCAGGATGACAGATTAACAATTTTATATCAGATCACCACATTATCGTCGAAGATGGCCTCTACTTCATCGGCAGTCCCCACTTTGCCGAAAGAGAAATTCTTTACCACCTAAAACCGCATCTCACAGGTCACGTACTGCTTTCACATGCTATTTCGGGGTTGGTATTTGTAATACCGATGACATTTGTGTCGATGATGTCGAGAGAAATTCCGCTTACACTATCGGGGTTGGTATTTGTAACACCGATGACATTCGTGTTGATAATATCGAAAGAAATTCCGCTTACACTAATTAAGTTTTAATGTAGCAGCAGGATTATTTGAAGTATAACATTAATTCCTCCTTCTGCTCTTTAATTCGATCCTCATCCAACACATTCCGAACTTTCATGTACTACCTCGGCTCAAAGTTGAGGAAAGCTCATATCTCCTAAAAACCTCTGTAATGGAGATAGCAAAAAATACTTATAGGACCAGCATCCTTTTTAGTTAGCCTCTTCTGTAGTACAAATGCCTTTTTTTCTGCGCTCATGCTTCGGAGCTCAGGGGTAGCGGGGCGCATTTTCCCGCCAAAAATCCCCCTCGCCCGCTCCAAATTTTTTCGACTCGCACCTACATCATACGTTGTTCTCTGCTTACTGACTGACCTTCTCGTATCACCTCTCTCTCCTCGAACCTATATGGGACCTACCCATTTAAAAAAAAGGGGGAACGGGGGCCTATCGCTTCTGTTACTATGCGCTAACTACATGGTAACAGAAAAATATTTGAAGGAACGGGTCACCTAATGGTCCTTTTTTTGACCGAAATCCTGGGGGAAGGTTGACTGCATGTCCTACAAGGTTAAACTTTGCGGGTATTTTTCCTGGAATAAGTGGGGTTGAACAACAAGGTCACAACAATTTACACTTGGGGTTGATATTACGAAAAGGGAAAAAAAAAGGAACATTTAACTAGAATTTGGAAGAAAGAACTGCATTACTTACCATGTTATACATTAAAAAAAAAAGAAAGTGAAAGAAAAGTTAACTGAAAATTTAGAGAAATGAAGGGTTATGTTAATATAAGTTAAAAATTTAGAATTTGCGAAAAATTCTACAACAAGACTCCCCTATCCTGAATAAAAAAAAAAATTTTGACTAAAAAAAAATTTTTTTTTTTTTTTTTTTTTTTTTTTAAACAAAAAAAAAAGAAAGTATAAAGCTAACTCCCAATGGAGAACTCGATTTCCTACTCCAAGTTAGTTAACCTAGACTGGTTAAAACCAAAAAATTGGAAAAATGAAGGTAAAATGGTTTACTGCCTGCTGGAGAAACACCTACGTGGGTCCAAGATACTCGAACAAATCAAACAGCGACTTGAAGAGCTTCCAAGCATCACATAGTTGAAACCCCGCTCGTCACACTCCGGAATGTGCAATTCGAGCTGCACACAATGAACCGTCCACCTGACCACATCCCTAAAAGAAAAATGGAATTGAGTTTAAAAAGGAATTTATACATAAGTAAAAGCTGTGAGCCATATAAGTAACCATGGGGTTTATCACAACCAACTGAGCCTCTATCCTTGCCTTCAGATTTGCCTACAGTTATCTGTATTAGATGACACCTACTGAAAATTTTCACCAACTTCCCGAAACAGACCAGATATCCAGACGGTGAACTCTCATTTCACCACTACTACTTTCTACAAGTGAGTATGCCACTCCACCGTAATTGCCATGTGTAACTGCAGCTAGGCCCCAAAATTGTTGCTAAAATTAAATAAATTTAAGTTTAAGGTTAATTAACATGTGAAGGACTGCCAACTGGTAATTTTCACAATTTACATACACATCAAGACACAGGCTGGAGATGCAGATGTAGATATATATATACATAATACACAAATAAAATCTTTTACTCGACATATAACAGTGTGTGAGTCAAAGGTAATAAAAAAAACTATTTAAATCAAATTCATAGAAATAGCACTAGGTTACATACAGGTAAATAGCATAACACAAAAAAAAAAACACAACAGAGATGCAATATTTCATTTTCAGTTTAAAATGCTTTACAAAAAAAAAAAAAAAAAAAAAAAAAAAAAAATACATGAATGCAAGTTCATTGTATTAGCAGGGAACCCCTATTCATTTGAAAAGTTCATATTTTGATTGTTGGGGTTTTACTTGGAGTGTACAAATGCACTTACAGATCATTGTGCATACATTAGTGTATGTCTGCAACTCTGTATTCCTATGGGAACACTTACCATAGCCTAGACAACTTTAAAAATGCAGAAACTAAAAACAACATGCAAAAAAAAAAATGTGAAAAACAAATTCCACTACTACCAGGTAACTCTGCCAACAAGATATAAAAAGGGGAAAATTAAAAAAAAAAATGCAAAGTGAAAGAAAAGTTAACTGAAAATTTAGAGAAATGAAGGGTTATGTTAATATAAGTTAAAAATTTAGAATTTGCGAAAAATTCTACAACACAAGTAAAACATTTAGTCATTTCCAAGGTAGTGTTTTCTCTAAGTCTTGGTTGTGCGCCTGTCAGGCATGCTGCATCCGACTGAGGGTTAAATAAAATATCTCTATCAGAAAAATCTTTTAAAATTAGATAATAATTCCATTGTCAAAATTTAGATTTGTCTTCTCCATAAATCGGTATTTACTTGGATTTTGTGATTCACCTGCAAGTGATGATTCAGAGGCTACTTCACTCACGCGAAAACACCCGCTCGCTAATGTTAATCCTATGGAAGAAAGTTTTTACAATATCTCGTTTACATTTCAATATTTTTAAATGACTTTTTTTGTATTGAATAGCTGAGGTTAATCTCTATGCAGGTCCTTTTGTAGTTTTTTGATTTTGGTTACGAGTTTTTTTATTATTAAAATACATTCACTTTCGGAACCAGTTTCGAAAGTGAAAGTATCCTCAATTAAAAAAAAAAAAAAAAAAAAAAATTCAACCAAAATCGAAAAAGTAAAAAAGGGCCTGCATAAAAATTGACCTCAGCTATCCAATGCCAAAAAAAAAAAAAAAATCATTTAAAAATATTGAAATGCGAACGGGGAATGAGATAACGTAAAATATTTCCCCCATAAGATTGAGATTGGCGAGAAGGTGTTTTCGCGTGAGTGAAGTAGCCTTTTACCCCTTTCAAGGGCGGTGGTACGTTTATGAAACCACTTAATTTTAATTCACAATGACACCAGAATTTTGGCATGAAATTTTAAGTTTATTATGTATGTGTAATATAGATTTTTCTTATTTCGAAATAAATTTGTTTGTAAATCCCGGTGTCATTCATACATTTCTCTATTTTAGCAATGGAAGTGCTTTGCCCCTGAAAGGGTTAACTGAAAAAACCGAGACTTGTGAATTTCTGTGTTTCTATTTCGTTCTATTTATTATTGACAAATTGTCCTGGAGTCTTTTATATTTGAAACCAGTAAAAATAAAAAGAAATCGCATCTTGCACGTACTTTAGCAGCCAGACGCGGAAGGGGAAAGAGAATGACCGAAAAAAAGTCAGACATTACAAAATCTATCTATTTTACAGATAAAGAATTTTCAAACTTGTCTAAAAGTGAAATAGATTTTTTGAATGCTTGTATAATATATTCATAAAACTGATAGCCATGCTCTATAAATATGCAATTATTTTATCTCTGTATTTTTTACCAACCAAATAATCATAATTCATTGTAAAGGCTATCCTTTAGTTTTTAATTCAACAATGACTTATACTTCTCTTAAGATAGTTCTAGACTGACCCGCTCTTATTATGGGTCGCACTTTATCTTAAACTACTATTTTGTATGCACATTGCAGCAAGTACTTTATTGAAATCTCTCTTCCATTCCACGACCTTTAATCTGCCGAATCACAATCTTTTCCTTTCGAAAATCCGTCTCCCATCATACATCGATGTCATTTACATAATAAACTTTATGAACTTTTTCACCTTCAAAAAGATCAAAAACAATTCCGGTGAGTAATATTTATAACAATGAATGATGAGTGGTTATTTATATCTTTAAGGAAAAAAATTTCTTCGTCCTATTTGAATTTTCTTGTCTCTTTTCAGACATGTTTAAATCAGGATTAGCATGCATACAAACTGGTTAAAGGTAGACTTTAAAAGAAAATTTAACCAAAGTTTACCCACGCACACGTGTAAAGGGAGAATGCTGATCTAGGTTTTTAAGGATTTCGTTCATCTGATGGAACCCTATTCGTCTCATTCCTCTGTCTGTTTGTCACAGAGTTCGTTCTCAGAAACTGTATAATATAGAGACTTGAAATTTTGTATTCTTATAGCTGAATCATACAAAAAAAATATTTTATTTATTTATTTATTTATTGAAAATGGGTATTTAACAGTGCCCAAAATGGATACACAGTGGTAACCAAAACAGGCATGACCCAATTTGGGCACATACCTAAGAATCTTCCGACCCAAATTGGGTTTTATTTTTTTCTGTGTGTACCTTTCATAAAATATTTATTCCAGAGTTATCCAAACATTTCGTAACATGTATGCAATTATAAAGAGATTGTCAGGTTTTATGTTTTGCAAAAATTATTTATTCAACTTTTTATATTACTCACAAATTGTTAAGTATCTGATACGATACACTTTCTACGAATTAAAAAAAAAAAATTTTTTTAAACAACTTTAAAAGTTATTAGGGTGAATTTCAAACTATTTTGTTTAAAATTCCTTGAATTGTATATATATATATATATATATATATATTAATAAAGCAATCTTCTATATGAAAATTTTCCTTAAATTTGTAGCTTTAAGCTTTCGGTGTTTTTCTAAAACCTGAGTGGGAATGTTTATTATTTCAAACTAGGACAAATATTTCTTGCATAATCATGACAGAACTGCAGCATTACTTCAAAAAATATTCGAATTAAGTTTTGTTGACTTAACACTTTAGAAACAAGCCGAAACATTAATTTTAATTAAAACTGTATGTAACAGAAACTAAACTGCGAAATTAAAAAATTGTGTTTTTGATTGTAGTAGAAAAGGCATTAAGAAAAAAAGGTCACCTGTTTCAATTTATTTGAAATCGCTTTAACTTTCAGCCCCATTCCTTGAAAATAATTAAAAAAAACATTTCACTTAAACATTTGCTTTTAAAATTAATCCACACGTTTCTCTACCGAAAAGCATTTTTTTTCTTTTGATGAAGAAAGCATTAAGTAATTTCCTCAATCTGCTTTCCATGTTTAAAATATTAATGTTTGCTATTTAAAATATTTATTTCATATTTAGTTATGTTTATTTTACAACACTGCAAAAAAAAAAAAAAAAAAAAAAAAGGAAAGGGGCAAATAAAAATTCTTCATTTGTATGTGACTTTGTTTTTTTTTTTTTTCCCAATATTTTTGCTAGAATGAAAATATTGAGTACATCCACGAATTTCCAACTTTGTGGTAGTTTTCTGTGATCAGTTCCAATTTCTTGCTACTATATTCTGATTGTTCTTGTAATTTTCTCTATCTTTACTCCTCCTTCTTTTTATGCTTTTTCTTTAATCTCCGTCCATTTTGTACTTTTTAACACTTTGGCTTGTTTTATCTTTTGATTTTATAAAAAAAAAAAAAATGTTCGAACAATACTTTCATCAACTGAAAGATTTCTTAATTTGCTTAGAGCTTTTGATCAATATCCGATTTGAGTTTGATCATGGCCTAGTTCTCTACTAAAAATATTATTTTATATGTACCAGAATACTGTTTAGATGTTTTCAGTGTCTTTACAATTAAGCAAGATATTGTTTACTATCACTTATCCAATTCTTTATGCTTCGAATTGTTTGGTTATATTCACCTTTTCCCAAATTAATGTATTAATTTCTGTTATCTAATAATGCATATTCTTCATTGATCCTGCAATCTGATTTTTAACATTTTTTTATATATATATTTTCTTTTTTTCTGGATTGGAGAACTTTGCCCTGTTTATTCACATGAATAGATACACGGTTTGATTTCTTCACCTTTTGGATCATACGATACGTATAAAAACGGAAATAAATACCAGTTTTGTATTGGACAAAGGCATGATATGCAATTCGAAACCCGAAGTTTCATTTTCTGGAAAATTCTAACTTGTTTGAAATTTGAACACTTCCAAAGAAGTATCCCAAACCTGTCTGAAATCGGAAGATAAACAAAACTTGACTTTCTATAGCCCTTGACACCGGCCTCTTTTTACAGAAACTTATTATGCAAAACCCCAATCTGACGTCCCTTGTTAATTCAAGACCTCTTTCTATGACGTCTAACCCATTCTTTTGCTACGGATTTTTATCTTAATTGAGCCTTTTGACTGATCGAATAAACAACCTTGTGGCCCCGCTTTTCAGTTTTTGAGCTCCGCGTTAGGTCAGAAAGGTCTAGGGAAGTCCTTGGACACTGCAAAAATATAATACATGCGTGCAAGATCATCTGGAAAGCTTATAGATAACTTTTCAATGCTGTTTTATAGATTCAAGGAATTTTCGACTGGAAAAACGGTAGAATAACGTCATAGCCTATTTTCTCGTTTTAGAGTGGGCAGTGCAATATGAATACTACAAGATAGCTGTATAACTTATAGATAAGTTATTAAAGTTCCATCTAGTCAACATTCTAAATTCTATCCTATTTTGTAGACGGTTATGATATTCGAATTGCGCAGGATATTCTGTTTGGAGAATTGCTAGCAAAGTTAATTACTTGCGACATTAGGACATAATGATAAATTTACTGTGGTTGGAAAAATATCACACATCTCGAGTGCTTTAGAATACACTGCAATCACGCCTTAACTAAATGCAAGTTTTTTGGATTAGGGGCCTATGCTAGTCACTTGCAAAATAATGTTAAATTCGCAAAATAATGTTAAATCGTTAATATCGCCCGCTATGCTGGTCGGTTTATTTCAAACGGACCTCGAATTAAACGAACTTAGAATTGGGCGCCTCACTGTCTTCGGATCAGGTCTCTGCAAATCGCCGCAAAATTCGGAACAACGTTAAAAATCGCAGAGAAAATTTAAATAAATTATAGGAAAAAACTTCCTGTCAAATCTTTAAAAAAAAAAAAAAAGCTTTAGCTTTCAACGCAATGGTCATATTACGCAAAAAAAAAAATGAAGCATACGCAATAAGATCAATTTTGTGCGGAAAATCTTGTGTGGAAAAAAGAATGTGGAATTTTAGAGAAAGCTCTTTTCGCTTTAAATATATTGATGGTAACGTTCTTTCAAATTTTTCGTTTGCACTTTAATATTTTATCTATTGGAACCTATATTTTATTAGAACCTATGAATTTTTAAAAATAATAAATCGATTTCGGGAAGCTTCAAATATGCGAATCCAAAATTGCAGCTGATTCCACCAAGTAGTTTTGGGTTGTTGCTTATAAAACACCCGCATTGTAATCTATTTTACAACTTATGAAAAAAGGAATTTAACATTAGGATTTTTAAACTCAAAAACCTGCACAATTTCTAAACTACTAGACCGAATGACTTCGCGTTTGGTATCCGAAGAAAAGAATTCAAATATGTCAACATTTAGTATTTGTATTGAAAAATTAAAAGTTTGTTTCAATTCGTATTTGTAGACGATCGTCTAAGCAAAATTTAAGCATAGCATTAATATACTTTACTGCTAATCGATTAGTACCAGTGACATTTTTGTATGATGATTTGCAGTCGAGTTAGTAGGGAAGTATACTTTTTCCCCACGACTATACAAAGACGACCCACAGGTTCATGTAAATCAATGTTTTAGGAAAAAAAAAATGTAATATTTTAGTAAATTCGATATGCTACAAAGAAGGGGGGCTTGGGATGTTCATATTTAAAAAGAAAATAATAAATATAATACCATTTCTTTGCAATTGCTGCCAAGTTTTCCGATTTTTAGATAGTACGTTTATCTAATAGAAATCTTCGTCTTATTTTAATTGCAAATTTTTGTCATTAAATTAAGCTAATATTTCTGTTTGGAAAAGTTAGTGTATATTAGAACTGGTACTTCTAATATAATGTTATACTAAAAAATATTTGTGCGATTTTTTTTTTTTTTTTTTTTTTTTTTTTAATGAATATTTTGTATCTACGAAGTTTTGTTAAAGATTGATTTTGCAAATCTTTGCTTTTACAACTTTCCATCTTAAAATGTAACCTTAACCTTGAACTGTTATTTATTCGTCCTTTTACCATGCAACATGTTTTAGAGAAAATCCACCTACGTGTAAATTCGCTTTACGAATTCTTTTGTTTAAGTTCCATTGAACTTTTAAGATGATCGCCGTATTTTGCTTACAGGAAAAGAAAATATCGTCTATCTTTTATTGCACCATCGAGAGCAAGAAAGTGCCGGTTGGTTCTTTTCAATATATTTTGACCCATTTATTTAACATAATGGAGATTTCCAACTTTTACTCCACCTTGAATTTGTTCTGCTTTTATTTGAAACATCTGATCGCATTTTCGAACGCGATCGTTTTTTTTTTTTTTTTTTTTTTTTTTTTTACTTTTCTTTCTCGAATCTTCGAGTGTACATTTAATTCATACGTATTAACCAGGATAAAATATCACGGGTTAATGGGTCAGGATATTATTAGTATAGTGCGAGGACAATTTTAAAATTATAATTTTTGACGGGAAAATAATTTTTTTTTAAATTGTTTTAGATTTCGTAAAACTGTTATGTTAAACAACTTAAAAAAGCAATACCCCAAATAATGTTGAAAAAAAAAAGCACTACTCCAAATGGTGTTAAAAACCTAACTTCAGCAGTTACCAGCTATAGTCGGAAGAGTATTCAAATATGGAATTCGTTTGGGTGTCTCTGTAAACAAAATATAAATGCTACACACTTCATTTTCAATAGCGAACATGCCATAGTTATCTTCAGTAGCATATATCCATTACATGGCAATCCGAGTGCATTTACGCGAGTTGGAGACAGACAGACAGCAGACAGGCAGACAAACAGAATTCATAAACACTTTTCAACTATGGTAAATTGTGTTAGAAATTGGGCACTTTTAGGAGAGATTTCTTAACATGCTGGTATGAAGTTTACAATTTTAGCATCCACTTGAGTTCAGATTGTCACTTCTGTTATAATGCTGACTGATGCTGACAAAATATGTGTTGTTTTAGAAATAAGGGTTTTGGGAAAGTGAGGGTGGCGATTAGGCAGTAGTCTTGACTATTCAAACTTGGGAAGTTAAGCTCCTCATCTGTCAGATCAAAAATTCTCCTGTCAAGTGTTAAGTCTGTTCTCAAATCCGAAGGAGCCTCTTTCTGACACATTTCTCAATTCATTTTTGCTCGGAAATGCATGAAATTGGCAGATGTTCTTATTAAGAATTTATATAATCAAATGGTGTTTCCCTATATTTTGGTAAAGACAGATCTATCAGAAAATACTGTCAGTTGGCGTTTCGAACCGAATTTCTGGAAGCGATAGCGCGGAAAAAGATATAACCTGTCGTCACGTGACATCAAATCTTATAAGTAATTTATTTATTAAAAAATGGGAAACACCATTCGATTCCTAATAGTTTCAATAGTTAGGCCTGCAGTACTATGCTTTTGCGTTGAAAAGGGAATCCTTAAATGTGTAAGAAAGTTTCGCGTTAGCAGCGAAAAATATTTTTTGGAGAACCTATGGCCATCAAATTTGTATTTTTCACATTTCTCGTCAGAAAAATAAATTTTTAATTTTCGCATTTCTGTACACTCTTCTTAAATGATGTTTATTTGCTGTCTAGTTTACAAAATATTTCACTTAAGTGTTAAAATCTTATCTCGTCAACGCTTAAAATGCAACATTAAATATTTATTTTAGAAATATTTTGTCAAATACACAACACATAAACATCATTTAAGAAGAGTGTACAGAAATGCGAAAATGAAAAATTATGATTTTCTAAAGCGAAATTTGAAAAATACTAAAGCATTGTATGGGCATTCATTTAACATTGATAAGAGGAAATTGAAATCGGATTTGAAATTTTCTTCAGGAGCAGTTATTCATAGAAGGGCTGAAAAGGGAAAACAATTCTGTACCAGGGCTGTCATGGATCGTTTAAAGCCTTCTATGGCATACCATACCATTAAGAGGTTAGAATTTTAGTTATTTTCGTAAGTTTTATTTTATGTTACAGTAGCCGTCTGATAACATTCTGCACTCTGAGCAAAGTAGCACTGCAAACACTGCACCTTCTGCAAAGTAGCATTCTGTAACTGCAGCGGTCTCACAAACCGCTGTTTTTTCAATTTTCACAGTTTCATTTGTAATTTTCAGTTTAACTATAGATGCTAGTGAAATTTTGTTTCGTTTGGAGCTCTGGGAGATTACTAGAGAATTCTATATAGGTTAATTTTAATGATAAT
Source organism: Maratus michaelseni (assembly GCA_963931845.1). Lineage (NCBI taxonomy): Eukaryota > Metazoa > Arthropoda > Arachnida > Araneae > Salticidae > Maratus > Maratus michaelseni. Next base: position 156,533,134 of record OZ007594.1, on the reverse strand, counting down.
AGGCCTATACATAAAGTTTAGTAGCGAAACAGTATCCTATCAGTTAATCAAGCCTTTTAATCATCTTTCGACCGCTCACAGCATCTATGCGACAAATTTTGTCCAAGAAGTTAAAGGTTAAACTGAACATCCTTGTATCGCTCGTTTTGATATGTTGGTCTTTTTGTGATAGTCTTTAGAACAGAAAAAAAAGAAAAGCGTCAACGTTTCTGTACTTTTTAAATAACTGCATCAGAGTAACAAGCCAACCTGAAAAAGTAGAGGGAATTTATTTCAATGTAATGCTATTCACGCCACGGTTTCTTGGAAGAAAAAGAAAGCAGTGCAGTATTTAAAAATCTGCACCAAAACTGCAGATTTTGTACGAAACCACATTGCCATTTTGTTTCTTGTTGGGAAAACACTTAATAAGAGAGATGCATACCAATCAACATCGATCTAAAGATCTTTAGTTCTATGTTCACGTGCATACCTTTTGAAGCTGCGAATGTGAAATGATCGCCGTTTCAAAAAAGCCTCGTGGGAAAGTGGAGAAAAAGAACCTGACAAAAGTTGGCGAAATTTTGACCCAAGAAAGTCTAGGAAATTTAAGGGAAGAATAATTCGAGCGCTGGCCACCCTATATATAGATAGCAGAAAATGAGTTTAATTAATTATTGTTAATTCGATTAAGAAATTTGTACTATTCATATAAACTAACATTTAAAGATAACAAGCATTTATTTATATATTGCTTTTCTTACATTCTTTCACTGTATTCTGTTATATATAGCGATTTTTCTTCGTCTCTCGACATGCGAGATCGATATATATAACGAACAGCTATTGTATTTTATTTTTTAGCATTTTATGGGATCATTTTATATGAAAGTGACAAGAAAACGTAAGACGATAAGCCAATTTAGTTTTCTGCTTTTGGAATATTTATAGAATACTTTTTTTCCTGTTAACCTAGATGAGATGATTTAGTACGGCCTCTAGATGGAGCGTTTCCCTGCTGAGTATTATAAATGGCATTTATTGCAAAATGGAAAGGTGTCAGAGAAGGTCAAGGCAGAAGAAAAAAAAGCTACCACATGCCTGCGCAGTTCTAAACCTTATAGTATACCTAATGTTTGCACACGTCATCATTTGAAATCTTAGTATATTTTATTTTTCTGTCTTTCAGTCGTGATAAGAATTTCATCGACAAATGGCTTGTATAGAACAATAAGGGGTGAAAGTAAAATTAAATATCGAACTACATCGTTCTGTTTTTAAATAAGTTTAAGAGCCTACACTAGTCACGCGAAGAAACGCTCAGGCTAATGTTAAGTCTATGGGAGGGTTCTTGGCAGATTTCTCGCTCGCATTTTAATATTTTTATATGATTTTTTTCCCATAGGATAGCTGAGGTCGATCTCTAACGTTGTTAGTTTTTACTTTTTTGATTTTGGTTACAGTTTTTTTTTTTTTTTTTATAAGCGGACATTTTCAATTTTGGAACCGGTTGGAACTAGTTCTGAAAGTGAACCCTTATATAAAAAAAAACTGGAACCAAAATCGAAAAGGTAAAAATTAACCCTTAACTGCTGTTAGCGGTCTCACAGACCTCTGCTTTTTTCAATTTTTGCAGTTTAACTTGTCATTTTCAGTTTAACGTAGATAGCTGTGAATTTTTGCTGCGTTTGGAGTATCGCTAAAGATTTTTGAATAGATGAATTTTAATTATAATAGTTCTGTACTCAAAGTTTAGTACAGAAGTATATTCTATGAGTTAATCGAGCCTTTTATTCATCTTTCGATCAAGAGGTCTCAGACACTGCTCACAGTAGTTACGCAGCAATTTTTGTCACATCAGTTAAGGACTAACAACGTTAGAGATCGACCTCAGCTATCCCATGCAAAAAACATCATTTAAAAATATTGAAATGCGAGCGAGAAATCTGCCAAGAACCTTCCCATAGACTTAACATTAGCTTGTGCGTTTTTTTTTGCATGACTGATGTAGATTATATAAAATAACTGGAACCAAAATCGAAAAAGTAAAAACTAACAACGTTGGAGATTGACCTCAGCAATCCTATGCAAAAAAAAAAAAAGCATTTAAAAATATTAAAATGCGAGCGAGAAAATTGCGCTAGAACCTTCCCATAGACTTAACATTAGCTTGCGCGTTTTTTTCGCGTGACTGATGTAGGCTCTTAACTGCTGTGACAGAAATTGTTTCATAACTGCTGTGAGCGGTCTGTAAGACCGCTTGATCAAAAGATGAATAAAAGGCTTGATTAACATAACTCATAGGATACTGTTTCTGTACTGTACTTTATGTACAGGGCTATTATAATTAAAATCCATCTATTCAGAAGTCTCTAGCGATAGCACTGGGGCTCCAAATTAAACAAAATTCCGCCAGTATCTATAGTTAAACTGAAAATTACAAGTTAAACTGTGAAAAAAATAAAAGCAACTGTCGGTGAGACCGCCAAAACCAGTTAACGATTAAAGAATTGATTTTAACTTATCAATAAAAATATAAGTATAACTTAACAATAAAAATATAAGTGCTTTAAATATAATAAAATTGTAATTTAGTTAAATGAACCGGTTAATTTTTTAGACATAAATGGTTATTAGACTACTTTTTAAAAATGTTATAACAAATAAAAAAATGTCACAGAGACAAATTATTCTAAAATATCGATAAAAATTATTTATTTTTTATGTCATTTGTTACGACTGTCTCTCTCCCCCCCCCCCCCCCCACCAAAAAAAAAAAAAAATAATAATTAAAGTACAAGATGAGCTGACAGTGAAGAATTTTAAAAATTTCATTATTAAAGAATTCGCAAATTAATGCATTTTATTCTTGGACTATTTCCACCCAAATCGCGGGCATCGGCCTAATTGTTCGGAGTTTTTCGTGGTTTTCTTCGAACCTTGCTTAGCTTGCGTAAATACGAATTAGGAATCCCTTAGAAATATTCCAAAAGAAGGCACCCCCCCCCCCCCCCCCTCTTCGGCCTATGTCAAAAAACAAAACAAAACCACCAAGATCGAAAACACAATATTTCATGTTTACTTTTAAACATCATATAGTTTTTTAATTAAAAATATCTTTTAAAAATTGAATGGACAACGCACCTTCCAGTTTTGTTAATAGGCAATTAATTGCATTTACTCTTTTCTTCTTTACTGCAAAAGTCCGATTTAATTCGTAGAGAATCTTTCTTGTAATAATCTGTATGCCAAATTTTAATTAATATGTCACACTGCAGGGATCTGTTTAGGAACAAATTTTGTCCTGTAAAGGACCCTTCACAATCTTTTTCATCTCAAAATAGGACCCTTCCCAAAACTTTTCATCATTAAACAGGGACCCTTCACAAAATTCTTTGCCTTTAAAAATAGACCTTTCACAAAACTTTTCTCTCTCCTAATTAAATCTTTCACAAATTTAATAGTATTTTTTTAAGTAAAATTTGATTGTCACTTTTACATATATACAGAAAGTTGTGTAATTTACATACACGTATCTTCTTAAAAATGTATAAATAAGAACTTGAATATATATATAAAGATCATTTCAAATTCACGAATTATGATTAGATTTTTCACAAATGCAAAAAGCCGTTCACAGTTTCACAAAAACAGTACCCTGGGACAGATAAGTAAAATATCGAATGTTGCTTTTAAAGCGATTGTTTTAACCCGACAGAAGGCACGCACCCAGCACTGACGTTGGAGATCGCGCGGGGTGACTGGGTCACCCCAATCAGTTTTATACAAATATTGTGCTATAAACAAGAAAAATATCATTTGATTTTAACAATAAGTTCATTAAATCATTAAGAAAATACTTCTTCAGTTTAAAAAAAAAAATTGTAATGTTTAAGAAAACTTTACAAACAAAATAATTACATACCTTTATCAGGAGTTTTAAATATACATACATTTCTGGTAAACATAAGAAGAATGATTTTTACAGGTAAAATTATCATACTTTATGCAAGAAATCGTAGTTTTATTGTCTTTAAATCTGTTTAGTTATGTTATATTGCGTGCGATAATTTTTACTCCTGCTTAATGACTTATTATATTTTAAGATCACGTTTTCACTTTTTGATTTGTTTTTTCTTTTTCCAAAACTGTTTTATTTTTGCTAACAAAATTGCTTTCTTCTGAATCAGAATTTTCGTAATATTTTCGTAATTTTTATGCTTTTGCTCAAACTCACTTTCGCTGTCGTGAGAACTGTATATTCCCTCATCAGGTTCATTTTCACCAGCTTGCTCAATTTCTTCTTCAGAAGACTCAACTTCATCTAATAAATTTCTCAAAAGTTCCATTTATTTTTAATAGTCTGTAAGTTTACGTTTGCACGCCATTATTTATTAAATAATTCAACGCAAAAAACAACATAAACACTTCAGAACAGAAAACTACGGTGCTTAGAATTAGAAATTTCGAAGCAATAACGGTCGCGTGGGGAGACTGAGTCACGCCCTTTTTTACATGAATTCCAAAAAACGGTTGTTTCACGCGCAGAAAGGAAAGGAATGTAAAAATAACATTACACCTAGCAAGGGGAGAATCAGACAGGAGGATACTGAAAGGATGGCTGATTATACAGATACACATTTTTCGCGGGACTGATGTTTTTCTAAGACAGGGGTGACTCTGTGCCCCGCGCGATCTCTCTTGGGTTAATGGTGTCAATCTTAATATTGAAAATTTGTTGATGTTTTGTAAAAATTATAGTATAAAATCGTGAAAATTTTCTATTAAAAGTCAGAGAAAAATTCTCTACAAAGTAAGATTAATATTGTTTAATATCATCACTGTTACAAACACAGAAAAGTACACTATTTGTTCATTAAGTACTATATAAATTTACCCCATGGAAGAAGTAATATCTTTCTTCCATGATTTTCCCTTTCTATACTGCTAAAAAACGGGGAGGGGGCTGATAGGTCGGAGTTGAAGTTGGTTTGGAATTTTACAGATTACAAAGTTTTAAGGGATACCGATACAGGTTTTTGAATTTCCGATCGCAAAATTCCATATTAACGTAAGGGAAAATTTTAATTAGGAGATTACTCATTATCTAATTATAATTATCAAAGTACGATTTTCACCCCATCAGAAAATGACGTTCCATGCAGATGTAGTGCTGTTTTCACGATTGTCTGCTTATATTCTAAGTAATTTAAAACTCTGAAATTTGTACTTGAGAAAAATGTTCCAATTTTATCATATTTTTAAAAATACTTAATATTTAAAGGTAACAATTGTTCAAAACGCACGTCGGCATCTGGCATCTTTCTAATGGTGAAAATCGTCTTTTTATAATTATATTAGGTAATGTGTAATCACCTAATTTTCCCATAGGTTAACATGGGATTTCACAATCGCGGAAAATCAGTGAAGCGGTCCCTTGAGGGATGGAAATCGGCCTGCACATATTTCATTTATTCACCTTCTTCTGTTTCGTCAGTTAGTTATTTATATGAAATAGAAATAGATACTCGCGAGTTTCTCTGATTTTTTTTTTTTTTTACCTCTTTCTTTTCTTTCCTTTTTTTAGCCCTTTCTTTCTTTTCTTTCTTTCCTTTTTATAATATTGATTTGAAATCGATTCAAGTTATTCTCAGTCGAAATGAATGCATCTATTGATTTTACTTCCGTCTGTAATAACAATGCAGTGACTTTGTTATTTAAACTGTCTAACTAAATATGAAACTAAAACTAAAAATTATCCAATCAGAACTCTCCACACCCTTCTTGAAATCCGAATGCTCGTTTTTGTATAATCCAAGGCGTCAACTTGCCAGCTGTCCCAGAAGCAAAAATGGACCCGCCCAAAAATTCTGGAAGAACAATAGACAAAAGGAGCGGCGAGAATCAGAAATTAGGCTTAGCAAAAGACCCCCTGGAGGCAATGCCTTCACCTTAAAAAAAATGCATTTTCCGCTTCTTCAATTGACATTAGTTTTTAGAAAAGTCTTATCAGATTGAGGATGATGTCATTGTTATCGTTGAATCATTGTCCTGTCTGTTACACATGACTTTCTCCGATTTTTTTTTCATGTTTAAAATGTATTTAAGTAATCATTGTCCTTTTAACAATTAATATTATTTAACTTAGATTTCTATGCCGCTTTCATTAGATTGTGGTATTCTTTTATTTATTTGTTTTAAATCAACTCTTCCCCCTAGTTTAAGAGGACGCTCTAAACTAAAATAAAAAAATTTCCTCGCGCAGATCTTGAAGTTGTGATAACCACCTATGTCGAAATATAGACACAGAATTACTCATTACCTAATTTAATACAATTATCAAAATTTGGTTTCATCGACCGAAAGTTGGCATCCAATGCGCACGTACTATGTTTTTGAAAATATTCTACTTACATTTTATTTCTTAAAGACAATCAATGTTGAAATTTATTGAACATTTCGGTATTGGATGTAAACTATTTGATGGCGAAAACCGAATTGTGATAATTAAGTTATATTATTTAATAAATAATCTCGCGTTTATTTTTCCCCAAAGGTTAAGGATTTCGCGGGCGTATCTGAAGCGACCTCAGGAGCCAATAATCATGTTATTGTAATAGATGATATCATGAAAATAGGTTCACAAATTCATAAATAGATTTCTTTCGAAGGCATATTTTTATTAGGCTAGGTTGTTATTATATTAGTAGTATGTCCCAAATTGCTAAGTAATAACTTTTACAAACTTGCAATGAATGCGAAACAGAATCAAACAGGCGTGTGTGTGTGTGGACGGAGGGTGAATAAAAACAGATAAACAGATTAGGAATTGAAGTTCAAGACTGACGAAATATAATGATTTTACAAAGGTATGCAATTTTTTTATAAAATGTTACTTTTTTTTTTTTACTATGAGAGTTCATTTGTATGCATGAGAGATATGCTAAGAGGAAATCATCCTTATATGCCTTATTGATTATATCTTAGTTTGCTAATTTCAGTGTTTAAACATCATTTGAAAAGAATTGGCAGAAAATTTCTCTCTCTCTCTCTCTCAAAAATTACCACTTTAGTTTTTAATTTTCCTTAAAATAAATCTTCAAATCCCTTTCAGGGATTCCTATATTTGTTTTTTATTCCCAATTGCTCTAGTGCTATCCTTTTTCCTATAAATAATATTTCATGTCGCCAAATACTATTCATATTTAAGGCAAATATTACTAAAAAACATTTTAATGTTTCATTTTTATAAGGAAGTGTGTGCCGTAAAAAGCTTAGTCTTGCAACGTCACGGTAAACATGTTTTCGGAAGTCATTCTTTTCGATATGCTATTGAAATTTGAACAGAAGAGATATTATCGGCTCATATGTCGATCTATCTCTTCATTCAGGCATAGTTCGATGGAATTGTTTTCCGTATTGACATCGAATTTTGAAATAATATTTATGAGTCAACTGAACATACAGGTCTACGCGGACCGATATTTTCAGGACTTGATGTGTTAACTCTTCTTAGTTTATGACCCGTGTAAAAAATCAATGAAATCGGGTCCGGTCCGATTCAATTTCTACAAAACATGCTGATTTTTAACCCCTTGCCTGTGACACCCGAACACTGTTCGGGCAATGCAAATGCGCCGATTTTGGAATACCCGACCTGAGTTCAGGGAAGAGAAAAATCGGTGTTTCAATTCCGTGAAGCCCGAACTCAGTTCGTCTAATGCTTAAAAACAATGCAAAGAGACTTTTAACTTGTGAAAAATTTATATATCTGCTTGGTATAAAAATTTTTTGCAAGTTAAAAGTCTCTTTGCATTGTTTTTAAGCATTAGACGAACTGAGTTCGGGCTTCACGGAATTGAAACACTGATTTTTCTCTTCCCCGAACTCGGGTTAATCCAAAATTGGCGCATTTGAGTCGCTCGAACTCAGTTCCGGCGTCACAGGCAAGAGGTTGGAGAAAAGAAAAAAAAATCCATTTTTGGCACGTTTTTCTCAAATATATTCCATAGGCAAGGGGTTAACATTCAACACTTCCTACAGTTAAAATTCTTACATCGCATTCATATTTATGTAAAAGTACAGCATTTTAAAAATAATATTTCCGCAATCCATGAAATACGGAATAACAAATATTAAGGATCACTTAGGAAATTGTGTACGTGAACACTCATTTAAAAAAAAGTAATAATTTTTTAGAATTAAAGAAAAAAATAATTAAAAAAAATATTTCCCTATAATTTATTAAACCTTGAACCAAATTAAATTTTCTAAAGATTTCGTTACACAAATGTACAATGTCATTTTTACAAAAAACAATGCCAGACTGACACTAGCTCTCGGGCCAATTTTCTTTCATTAGACATTAGACCACAGGTCTGGAAAGAATGAAATCCAAGCCCGCCCCTGAAGAGTTCCAACTGCTCATACTGTTTTTCTTTTTTGTCGTTTATGGTACTGAATGTAATGATCTCAATGTAGAATCGGGTTTTTCGTCTCCCTTATTCTTATATTTCAAATGATACAAGAATCTAAGACGTAAATTGAAAACATGTGATCAGCCACTGTAGGTACTAATTACATCTTTCTAAACTGAATGAATGGAAAAGCAATTACAGAAACACAGTTTTATTATAAGCTGAAATGTTTTCGTATCATTTAAATTCCTGTGTTGAAATAGTAAAAAAAAATTACCACACTTATTTATACATTTCAAGAAGTACCCGGAAATGAAAAAAGCAATAATCAAATAAATCCTTGAAAATGGAAATTGGATTGTGGAATCAAATTATCAGATCGTTTTGATAATAGTTCTTATGTTGCTCAGAACTTAAGTTTTTATTCATTGTGGAGACCCTGTAAGTGGTTGAAAATGCTGAAGGAGAAAACCATAAATGTAATTAAATGCAATTTAACTGAAATATTCAAGTGGTTTCTTTAACTTTCAGGTTATAAAACTATCCATATGCTTTACCAATATTTAGAATATCCTTGGAAATTAAAACAATAATGAACAAGGTTGTCATTTATTTGGCAAATTGGTATTTTTGCCAGAAACTGTGGAGAAAACTGGTAAGAAAGAAAATTGGCAAAATTGGAATATTCTCGCTGTTCTTAATTTTAATACACACAAGTCTTTCAATAGACAAGGATTCATTATAGTATTAAATGATTAAAATCAACTTTATAAATTTGTTATTTAATTTGATAAACAATAATTTACATGATTAAAAAATAAAATGGGTTGACATATTTTATGTTTTCATAAATAAATAAATGAAAATAAAACAAAGTAAATAAAAGGAAACCAATTTATTTTTGCTAGTAAAATACTCTGAAATAAATATCTACCAAAATAATAATAATAATAATAATAATAATTCATATTTATTAATATTTTAAAATAATTTTGAGAAACCTTATTTCGTCAGTCATTAATGTTCTTTTAATTATCGAAAGATTTCATAATAACTAATTTCGATATTTTATAGGATTGCACTTACATAATATGTAGGTATATTTAGCTTTTGAATGCTGTTTTGCAATTACTTTTCTGCTTAAACCAGTCAGTGTTACATATTAAAAATATATATAAAATGATTTCTTATTGGAAGGAAGACTACGAAGTTGGAGTGATCCCTTTTATTAAGTTTTCTTTTTTTCTTTTCTTTTTCTTTTTTTTTAACCCGTAAAGCACTTTGTTTACGTAGGTTTGGACTTGTAAAAATGCTGTCTTAAAAATACAATTCTCCGAGCTATGCTGTACGCCTCATTTCAAAATTTTCAACGCGTTCCTCATTTTCGTATTTACAGTTTTTCTTTGTTTCTTTCTTTTCTTTCTCCCCCCCCCCCCCCCCAATAAATTTGTTTACGTCTTCTTGCTCATCGTCTTTATTTTGTATTTCTTTGTAAATTCCTTGACAAATTTAAAATTTCGTGAGCTTCGCAGCAGTTTCAACATCGTTGTCGATCACCATCCGAGCCTCATAATCTTCTTTCGTGATATCATCGGGAACATTTTCTGGAATTTCTAAGTTATCAGTTCGTCATCCTGTTTCAAATTCACAGAATCTTGCACTAACAAAGCAATAATTGTAGTAGTAATATTCGATTTTGTGCATTGAAAAGGCTTTATAAGAGAACTTTGCATTTCCAATTTAATTGCACCCTTGCGGGATCTGGACTTCTAAAAACCTGATGACATTCAACAAATAACTGATAACACAAAGCGATTGAATTTAGTGTAAAATTGAATATAGTCGGTCGATTCTGGCAGTTTTCGATAACATTAAGTAATGGCTAACAGTAACCGTGATCATATTAAACGGCATATACTGTACTATTCTTCTAGAACGTATTTCATTTGCTTTATGGAAATTTTTGAACGTTCACTATAGATAAGCGTCATTTAAAATTAAAAGCATTTAAAAATATTGGAAATAAATTAATAAATGTATATATATATATATATATATATATATATATATATTACCCCTCCCCCCCCTTTTTTTTAAGAACTCTAAAAAATACTTGCATTTAACTAATAATCCTTCAAAACATTTATTTTTTCTTGACAAATTAAATAGTTCAATGACATTTCAAGGTAAAAACATATTGGGGAAATATATTGAAGAAATATCTAAAATCAAATAAACAGATTTAGAGGAAATATGCAGGGGGGGGGGGTAATTAAGAACCTAAAAGTTTTATAATTTTATGTAGAGATTTACATTAAAAAATAATGCATTGTATTAGAACGTTACAAATAAAACATGAGTGTATTCTAATGTTGATTTCCTTGTTTAAAATAACTTTCAAACCCACTTTCACATCCACACACACACACTCCTTTTTTTTTAAATTGAATTACGTAAGATGCTTATGTAAAAAATATTTGTCCCCTCCCCCCCACCCCGCCCCCCAATTTAATTTATCTCTTAGATATAATTTTAAAAATACAATTTAAAAAGTTAAAATTATTTTTCGCATGATATTAACATATTTTTTCTGTCATCTTTCAGAAGGGTTTTTAAAAGTAATTTGATCTATAAAATGTTTTTTAGGACTTTTTTAGAACTATATGTATTTTCGTAATCATTGTGTTTATTTTTTAGAACTATGTAATAGAAAAATTAAAATTTGGGCGTCAATTTTTAAATTGCAAATTTTAAATATTTCTCTATTTAATTGAAGTTTATATTAATACTACTTTAATCTAACATTAGCTAAACGCATTTCAAATACACATTAAAGGCAAGAAGTTTTCTTTTTGGTGATGGGCATTGTTTACTGATATAGAAAATTTTGAGATTGCTAATGTATTTTTCAACGGGCGCTTTTCATGATATTCAAAATACTAAAGTGGAGTTTCATTTGTTAAAATATTCATCCAGACACAATCTTAAAATACTAAAGCGTACGAATAAATTTTTCTTTTGTAAGTAATTATTAATCTTAATGCTGTCGCCGTCTAAGCTGTCATAAAGATATTTCCGGCTGAAGGTTAGCACGCAGGTTTTCATACCCTGAGGCAAATACTTTATTTTAATATATCTTAGGGTTGTGACTAGATGAATATTTTTACAGACGAAATTATACCTTCATAAAATTGATATGAATCGGATAGAAAATAAAATTACTTCTACAAAACGATTTTTCTTTATAAAATAAATAACAAGAAATGAAAGTTCTCAGCCTTCCTCTTCTTTTACATCTTGATGATGATTTATTGAAAATATTTTCTGAAAGCCCTTTTTAAAATACTGAGTGTGTTTAAAGAAAGGTAAACAGCCTGGTTACTTTTTTATTCTTAAAAATTAAGTAAGTCTGGTTGCATTTTAACATAGACACATACATGGGAGGAAAAAGGAAAGAAAGAAAAGAGAAATGTCACATTATTATCTATATTTCGTTTGTTGAAGACTGAAAAATATTTTCCGACTAACAAATTTTCGAGTCTAATGCGTTTTTACTTTTACTTTTGATGAATTCAGATTTTTTTTTTTTTTCCTGAGTATTTTGCTACATTTTCCTTCTTTTGAAATTAAGTTGAAATCATGACGTTCCTTTTATTTCAAAATTTTTCATTTATAACTTTCAACTCTTGTCTTTTTCCTTCTAATCCATGAAAAACTTACAATGTCACAACATATGAAATTATCCGATTCTTATTAAGCTAAGCTCAAAATGTACATTTATTTCTGATATACTTTATATATGTGAAGATGAAAGGGGGGGGGGGGATAGAAATAATCGTGCAGAAAAAATTTACCATAATTTGAGGAACATTTAATAGAAATTTCACAATTTTTTTTCCTATCCAAATTTTCCTCGTATTTCAGCAACGGTTTAAACTCTAATTTGGATGCCCCAAAACATCTTTTTGTTAAAGGCTAAGGAATTGATAGAAAATATTTTTCTAAATATTTATTCTTTGAATGAAAAAAAATACAAATGATTTTTTCTAACTTGTTTATCATTTTATGTTACTTTTTTAGTAATTCATCGGGTGCATTTATTTTAATTATTGCATTTTTTAAATGTATTTTTTAGCATACAGGTTACATATATTTCCTATTCGAGATTTTCGCCAAAAGTATTCGTCCAAGGACCATGTGGCTGAATTTTTTTTTTTTTTAATTGCATTTCATTCTAACCGAATTTTATATATATTAAAAAAAAAGAAAGAAAGAAAAAATGTATTTGTCTGTTTGAATGTTTTCTGAAAAAAAAATCATTCATTCAGTAATTTCTCTGCTTGAATAAATAAATAAATAAATAAAAATCTCAATAATATCAGAACTATATCAATAACATTAAGTGGTCAAAATTATTCATTGTCTAATGAGACCCATGCATAATCCTTAGCACATTCACACAGTGCCTCCGCGCTTGAGCGCGATCAGTCACCTTTGTTTATGTTAAATACAGGTATATGAATCACTGCAATCAGAAAATCCCGAGCACCCACGCTGAGCTCTTCCTGTTCCAAATTGTAACATCTTCGGCAGGAAAGTGGGCGACCTTCACATTCAAAAACTGGCATAGTCTGCATGGGATATCAAGGACCAGTTTTCTTCTTGTTAGCTTTTTATTTTTGCGTGTGAATTTTGATGAATAGTACCGGGTGAAGTAGGAAGTGTGACAAGGTGGAAAGACAAAAGTGTTTCGAATTCTTGGGAGGAATTATTTGGTAAACACACAGGTTTTCCACGCGCGAACAGGTTCACTTTACCAAGACTACAAAATGAGGGATCGGTTATTCAATCAAGACCAATTTATTTTTCAGAACTTATTTTTTCGTCTCTGTTCATCGGTAATAATATTTAAAAAATATATATATTCTTACTTGGAACTCTAAAAACATTGCCGTTTTACTAAGGGTCTAAAAATTGAATTGATAATCTGAAATTTTTGAATCTTCAACTGTTTGCTATGTAAATTCTCACTTATATCAATCCTATATTATCCTTCTACACATTTTTTTTGTTTTTAAGAATAATTCATTCAAATCTAGCCTATTCCGCATAAGATTTTTTATTAACATTTAAAAAATAGAAATGCATTATGTGATAGTCTTAACTTGATATTTATGGTTATGTAATTTAGAAATATGTGTGTCTAGTAAAACAAAAAAAAAAAAAAGTCATATCAGCGTTTTCATTAATTATGTGTTGCATACGAAGATCTTGTTTATTTGCTTTATATAATATTATAAATAGTATAATAATTATTATAATAGTATTCGATAAGATTCAGAGTTTTCTTTTCAATTGTATAACATTTTTCATAATGTTTTAACATTTTTGAATTACCGCATATTTCCGTATATAAGCCGAGAATTTTTGGACTTTTTTCTTCGCTCCAAAGTAGGGGGATCGGCTTATACACTAATCAAAGAAATTTTCCAAAATTGAAATTATAAATAAAAAATATTATATATAAATAAAATAAAACAAATATATAAAATTCCTTTTTTTAATGCCCCATTCTTTTACAGTAAAAAAGTTACCCATCATCATCCACTATCTAAGTCATTTTCTGAATTTTCAAACAACCTTTTAAAAACATTTCCTGTCATTGGAGTATCAGGTTGAATGTCTTCAGCTTCTACTTCATCATCATCATCATCATCATCGTCGTCGCCATCTTCTTCAAAAATGGTGTCATCCTCAGTTCCGACCATCGCATTACTGATGGAACATTTTTTGAAAAATCGGATGATAATTTCTTGTGATATTTGAAGCCAAGCTTCTTTCTTCACCCACATTCAACGATGGTGACGATGTCAACTAGTTTTAAAATACCGTCATTTATCATAGCTGCATCCTCATGTGACATCCATTCAGTCCATTTCAAAATGAGCCTGTCTTTAAATGACTTATTTACACAAACGTCCAGTGGTTGTAGAAAAGAAGTAAGCTCATAAACCAAGGCGCACATTGAGACGCAGCCAACACGCGCGGGGCAGGTTCTCACGTCACGCGATTTTGTAAAGCATTGAAATGAGCGGGAGAGCGCATATTGACGCACGCGCAGTTTTTCTGACGCAGGTTCTGCCTGCCACTTGTGTTCCGAACACAGTTTCAAGTGCGAGTGTGTCACGTTTTTCAGCGAAAATGAAGGAAAAACTGATCGAAGCTGTTCGCGCCTATCCTGTTTTGTAAACATTTCAGTAAATAATGGACGTTAGTCCTAAAACTTTAAAAATAAATGTAATTTTGTAAATGGTTATTATTATATAAAATTAAAAGTTTTCTATTCTATTTTTCAGAGTAATAATGATAAAAAAATCTTGTTTAATATAAAAAGTTTTATTAATCACATGAAATTTATTAAAACTAGCTTTTTTTTTTTTTTTAAAGGTACTTTTCTGTTACCTGGGTGCCAGTGATATGTATATTTATGTTTATATATATCACTGGCGTCCAGCTAACAGAAAAGTACCTAAAAAATTATTCTAAATACGTTATGGTAAGTGGAATTCAAAAATTAAATTTTATTACTTCCATTTCAGTTACATCAATTTTAAGTGCTATGAACATTAAACTGAAATTGTCTTTTAATTATAATATCCATTACTGAAAAATGCCTAATTAAACATTTCAGCAATGGACATTGGTCCTAAAACTTAAAAAAAGAAAATGTAAATGGTTTTTATTATATATAAAAAAAAAAAAAAAAAATTCTATTTTTCAGAGTATTAATGATAAAAAAAAATTGGTTTAATATTAACTATTTTATTACTCGCTTAAAATTTATTATAACTATCTATTTTTTTTTTTTTTTAATGTTCTTATTAATACATTATGGTAAACAATTGCATGTTTTGATTTTAATCTGCTGCTAAATAATAAAATTTAATTTTTAAATTGTTTACCATAATGTATTAATAAGAACATTTAAAAAAAAAAATAGCGAGTTATAATCAATTTTAAGCGAGTAATAAAATATTTAATATTAAACTAATTTTTTTTTATCATTATTACTCTGAAAAATAGAATACAAAATTTTTAATTTTATATAATAAAAACCATTTACATTTTCTTTTTCTTTTTTTTTAAAGTTTTATGACCAATGTCCATTGCTGAAATGTTTAATTAAATTTTATTATTTAGCAGCAGATTAAAATCAAAACATGCAATTTTTGCAAGAAAATGAAGAAGATATAAATTAAGTAAAACCAGCTCTTAGCTTGTTTAAAAATTTTCAATGAAAACAGAATACTGTGAAACATTTTCTGTATGAAACTTGCAAAAGAGAGTTACAAGAAAAAATTAAAACTGGATTTTTATTGGTTATTTTTTTATAAACAAAAAACTTTAGAGGGGGTGTGGGGAAGGGGGGGGGCATTACCAGAACATATATTGTATCATGAACAGTACAAATTTTTTAGTCTAAAAATAAAAAATCCCTGACGGCTCGGCCTACAGGCACAGGTAGATTTTGAAGACGCAGACCGTGGGCGCCTGTTTGTTGGGAAATTCGGAAGAAATTACCTTTTTACCATGATGCGACAGTTGGAACCGCCCACTTCAAAACCTAACTTGTTTGCAGGTAAAACCGGCAAAGATTTTTTTTTTTTTTTTTTTTTTGTTATAAGGGTTGGTTTTATAAAAAACTTGTCAATATAAAAGTTTTAAATAATATTAAAAGGACTTATAATAAATTTAAGCGAATATGATATCTTGTGAATTGACGAAGTTGTGGAATTTTTTCTTCTTCTTAACCCCCCCCCACCTCCTTGGGCCATTTTTAATTATATCAAAAATCTGATAAATTTTCGTCCATTTTCCTAGAAGTAATAATAACTTTAAACGGGTTCGATACGTATCATAACTAAGAAGTTATGGTTTTTTTTTCTGTTTTCACAAAAAGCCGTACTAATATATACTAATAAGCACGCATCCATTTCAGAATCAGATAATCTGATTCTGAATTTAAATCTATGTACTGATCCAAGGCAAAAAATATCTAAAAATCCCAAAAAATGAACTAATTGTTTCTTATTCTACGAAAAACGAGCCGTTTTACACGCGTGGCATACGTTAGCAATGTAAACAAACGTGAACGTGACGGAAAACTGAGTCGCAATATGCGCACACCCTGCCGCGCGCAGTTTTTTTCCGAGCAGCATCGCTTCACCTGCGCGTGGCAGCTGCGTCTCAATGTGCGCCGCGCCTTACTCCCGAAGATCCCCTCTCACAGCAAAGTTGTTTTACTTTTTCTGTGGGCGCGCTTTAAACACATCCCAAACAAGAATCTTTTCATCTTTTTTTTTTTTTTTTTTTTTTTTAACATCGGCTTATATACGGGTTTCTGATTTTAGACAATTTTTTACTGAAAAATGATATACAAAACTTATACACGGAAATATACGGTATTATTTAGGAATATAAAATATTTCTCTTTTTCTTCAATTTTCATTCATTTCATTCATTCGTTTTATGTATGCGAAAGCGATGAATGATTTGCTCCTTTAGTCAACTTTATTCGTTGTAAAATTTATTCCCTTGAACTTTACTAATTTTGAACTTCTTTTTTCTCTAGGATATCTGTGAAAGAAGAACCCGACGAGGATACTCCACATACAGTCCTTGTCACGACAAATACAGCTCCTCTGCCTTCCATTTCTGAAGAAAATTGGAGGAATTATTACAATCAACCCCTTGTGGTGCTCAACGGTGGAACTGAGGATGCCGCCATTTACGAATACAAGTTGCCATCCCTTGCCAAATTTGGAAAAGGTCTTGTTGGCAAGCTTCCTGCAGCCATATGGAGGTAAGTGGAATGAACTGGTTTTTTAGAGTTTCGTTCATCTGACGAAACCCTATTCGTCTCTCCGTCACAGAATTCATACTCGGAAACTGTATAAGTTAGAGACTTGAAATTCTGCATACTTATAGCTGAATACCCCCTCTTACATGACAAATCATAAAATTTTGAAAAGCCTCAAATTGTTTTAATTAAATAAATTAATTTAATGACATCCGTCAATTTCGTAGATCTTAAAACAGAATCTTAATTTCAGTCTTTTTCGCGAAGGCTAGATGGTTCAGTGGTAGAGCGTTTTCCTCCTAATCCAAAGATTCCTGGTTCTATTCTGGATGACGGAAGTTGAAATTTTCGAATTTTACATTTCATTGTCCGATTTAGAACTTTTTTGGCTATATAATTTCTTTTTTGTTTGTTTGTTTGTTTAAGCTAAAATTAAATTATGTAGTTAAATGTGCTTTTCAGATATACGAACATATGCTATTACAATTGTCTAAAAAACACTTCTTGAATATTTTTAATTTGATTTAAAAAACAGCTTCCTCTTGTTATTTTATTATTAAATTTTATAGTGTTGCCATCTGTGTTCTTATTGATAACAGGGTTCCCAGCGTCATGGAAAGTCAGGAAAAATCTGGAAAGGTCATGGAATTTCAAAGAAGTCAGGGAAATTTTAAGATATATAGAAAAAGTCAGGGAATTTACAAATATTTTCTAAAAAGTCATGGAAAAATTTTGGATAAAAAATGAAAAATGATGCGAAATTCATCATATAGTCTCGGGAAAAAAAAATAGAGAATTTTGAAGAGCGATCACAGAAAAAAAAAATCGCTGATTTTTGACAAAGGATTGCAAAAATAAGTAACAAATTTCGTCGTATGCCCGTTTGGTCAGAGAATGTTTTGAGATTTGGTCAGGGAATTTTTTGAGATTTCGTCAGGGAAAGTCAGGGAATTTGCCAGTCATGTTTTGCTGGGAACCCTGGATAAGGTGATTTGATAAAGATAATTATAAATTAAGGATTTGCATTTATTAATTAAAGGATAAAGTGTTTTGAAATGAATATTAAACGAAAAACCCTTTGTGCTATCTTCGATCACATTTACCCACCTGTTTTAAAACTTGTTATTTTGAATAAGCATACCAAGACATTAATTTGACATTATTTGAACTATTTTAAATTTCATTTCTGAAGGAAAATATTTCTTTTAAAATATTTATTAAGTTACAACAGCAGATTATTTTCTTAAAAATTCTCTTTCACAATAATGTAACGATTTAATTTTTTTTTTTTTTATGTCAAAATTTATTATCGAGAAAAAAAATACAAAACTAAAATTGAAATGATATAGTACATGCATGATAGATCGTATATATATAATAAATGTTCTGATTATTTAATATTTAAAAATAATACATAAAACTTTCTGTAATAATATTTCAGTTTAAAACATTATTGTTAGACTTAAAATAGTCATTATTTAGCACTCCAGTTAATGCCAAATTAGTAAAAAAAGGCTTCCGAGCCTCTCATAATGCTACCGGGATAAGGTTTCTTCAAGTACACGTTACGGTCACTTTGATCTTTAGAGAATTTTAATTTGAGACAGTTTTTTCTACGAAACTCGCGACAAGACGTTTATATCTAGAATAAAAATAAATAAATAAATAAATGTGTAAGTTTCGGAAAATCTGAATTCCTATACTATTTAATACCTCAAGGTGAAATATTTTTTGTCGGGCCGAAATATCATCGAAAAGATAAAATTAGAAAAAAAATCTCCAAGAAAATATTTCAAAGTTTATACCGTTTTTTAGAATACTAAAAATTTAGAGAGACGTGTTTTTAAAGCGCATTACATCGGCATCTAATGTTTAGTTTCTAATGGTGAAAATCTTAGTTTAATAATTATATTAGATAATGAGCAATCGCTTATTTAAAATTTCTTATAGTTTAATATGGAATTTCGCGAACGACGAGAAAGAAATAAAGCCCTTCCTTAACGTTATAACTCTATAGTTATTTTTTCTTCAAATTGCATTAACAATTTAATTCAACTCCAAAAATACATTGTTGGCACCTTTTTGAAGTATTTTTTATTGCTAAAAACTTTATATTTTTGTAGAAGCATTATTTTCTCCACGTATCCATCACAAAGTTCATAGCTA
Organism: Maratus michaelseni; assembly: GCA_963931845.1. Taxonomy (NCBI): domain Eukaryota; kingdom Metazoa; phylum Arthropoda; class Arachnida; order Araneae; family Salticidae; genus Maratus; species Maratus michaelseni. The sequence goes on along the minus strand of OZ007594.1, from coordinate 156,513,712 downwards.
TTTTAGCAAGAGCATGTATTATTGCAGTTAGTATGGCAGTTAATTTACTCAGAAGCAATGCAAAAAGCCATTCATTTTTTTAAAAAAATCTCATTTGCTACAGGTTCAACGACATAATTTCACAAGCAGTTTCTGATCCGTGAAATGAAGTATTGAGTTTTAAAGCAGTGGGAGAGTTAGATTTCATTTGTTACGCACTCTTAATGATGAAAGAAAGAAAAAGAAAACTACGAAATTTTTTTTAAACGCAGCTTTTACTACCTTACATATTTACTCTGAGCTTTAAAGCGTCTATTTTACATTCGGCTGCTTTTAGCAGGATCATTAAAAATGGGTTTTCAGCATACAAATTCGTGGAAGTTTATAAAGATGTGTTCGTAGTTCAACTTTTTGGACTCTAGTGCCCCCCCCTTCTTTTTTAGGGATGGGGGGGTGTATATGGCTTTAACCCTTTATGCTCTGGTGGAAGAATTTATTCATAAAGTAAAAAAAATATTTACAATCAAATTCCTTTGATATTAAAATGGATAATACGATTTAGAGGTTTTACTTCGCTTTTTTATACATCTACAAGGCAGCAGCACACACTCTGCCAATGTCTAGTTGCTTTTCCGAGATGAATTAAAACTTAAAACTTTCAAATATTCATAAGTTGTTTTAATCATATTTTAATATTTTTATATAGTACTAGATGGAACCCGTCAAAACGTGACGGAAAAAAAATACTATAACAATATCAGTAAAATAAGCTTCTTTGTAGGGCTTCGTATGAAACAGTCTTTCAAATATTTTATTTTAAAAAATCCCTTCCCCCCCCCCCCCCCCCCCCCAGTGAAATGCTATTTCCGATGCAAACTCCAAATGAAAACTCCGTAAACAAATGTGTAATGCAAATCAGTTTGACATTACCACCATATTCCCCACGACAAAAAAAAAAAAGGTCATGGACCTATAAAGTATCATACAAATAGTCCTATCATAAAGTATCATACAAATTTCCTACTTTCATCTCATATTCAGTAAATAAAAGAACATAGTATAAGCACCCCCCCACCCGTGATAATGCAATCGAATGAGCTCCTATGCGCATATGTATTGCATCTGCCCAAAGGCACCGTTGAAATTCGACGTTAAAAAAGTTTTAAAATGTTTAAATTAAAAGTTTTAAAATGGCCTCTTTAATCATTGTTCGTTTCAAATCCATATCTTCTAAAACGCATCCATTGTTTTAAGCTAATCAATTTTTATGTAAAAATGAAGAATTTTTGTTAAAAATAATAAATTAATATGCAGATGAGGGAGAATTTTAATGTTTTCAATTGTAATTTATTTGTATGGTTTCTTCTATCCCTTTACATAATCAGGATGATTATTCCTTTTCCATCATACTTGGTCTCTTATACAGTTAAATATCCAATGGATCTTTAAAACAAAAATAAATAACAGTTCCTAGCATATTCTGATTCAACATATACATCAACGAATTCAACATATCAATTTTATGTTAATCATAAACTAAAAATAGTTTTTTTTTTCTTTTGACAGATTTTATATTAGCGCCAAAATACTCTATCTTATGGATAATCTGATCTTATGATTTATCAGGTTTTTATTTATTTTTTTTTTTTTCACTTTTCATGAAGGTTAGGGATACCTATTTTCAATTGTTGCAACTTTCCAAGGGGCTATTTTACATTATTAAAACAAACGGATGGTCATTGTTGAGATAGAATTGAAAAATATTTCATGCTTGAAAATTATTTAAAAAGTCGTTAAATTAAGCGGCAGATTTCAAATAAATTTCAATCGAAAGCTAATTTTTTTTTTCTAATTGAGGATGTAAGAATTGAAATTGTAAAATGTAGTAAAAAAATTAAATTTTTAGTATTTAGAAGTGATGTAAGCGCGATGAAAGCTAAAGCGGTGCCGTTTGTTGTCACAACCTTTTTACATTTCTAAATATTGCCACTGTGTTTTGGTTGTCGTCCAAAAGTAGACTACCATTTTTTGACATCGAAAGAAAAATTCACAGTGAAAGAAATAAGACTTTGCCGCTAATAAGGAACTGTTAAATGAACTTATAACAAACCTACCAAAATAATTCCTATAAAATATTAGCCTTACATTGTTTATTCTAGCTAAAAATACAATCATTATTTCAAGTTTTTTTTTCCTGAAATTCTTTACTTTTGTGAATTTTTTTATTAAAAAAGGAAATCTTAATAATTTAAATCCTATAATTCCTATAACTTAATCCTATAATTTAAAAAAAGTAATTGGTAACATGTAATCAAGGTATGCAATCAAGATGAAGCAACCAATAAAGGCTCCAGTTCTAATCTTTAAAATTAAAAATTGAAATATCAGTTAATATTACGCCATGTTGACACAATCATATAAATTTTTTCTTTTTAGTTTTATCAATGTTAAAAGGTACAAACTTTTCACACGTACATTTATGCTTAAGCACCATGCATACAAATAAAAATATATTTTGCATTTAATTGTAATGAAAAAAATGGCATCAACAAAGTTATAATGCTTAATGATAAAATGAACCCAATGGACAATATTTCCGTGACGTCACAGAAAACACACGGGTAAATATTTTTACCGAAATACTTAAACATTTTAACTATATTTTAACTTACAAATTAAAAAATTCGGCCTAAAAGTCACGTGCTTTTAATATTTAATATTTATTTTTTATGCTCGCAATCATTGAGTTCAGAAAATAAACTCCGTACGTTGCAACAGTGGGCGTTAATCCGATTGCCGACTTTATGACGTCATAAGCAGAAGTAAAATTTTAATTTAAGATTACGGCTAATTAATTAAATTTTCGAACAAACGAATGCACGATAACAAATCTGTGTCCAAATGTCTTTCATTTACAAAAAGAATGATGTAATTTGATGCAGTAGTTTGTTCTCACGGATTGTCGAAACAAAACGCTTAGCGTTTTAAATATATAGATTCTCCAATCCTATCTTAAGAAATTTTCTTAATTTAATATTCAGATTTCAGATCTGCTTATATTTGAGCATAATCATGTTAATGCATTTGATTATTTTATTATGTAAACAAGTTTTATGTTTACATTTTCATGAAATTAAGACACATTTCAATAACATTTTCCAAATATCTGAAACGGTGCTTAATCAAATCTTCGCAAATCGAACTGCGAATCAAACAAAACAAAAAAATGGCTTCTAGCATTTAAATCCATTTCCTTATTGAATGGAAGTCTAGAGACCCATGAGTGTATTTGATAGTAGCTGGTCAATTTAAAATTTAAAAAAGTAAAATTTTAAAATTAAAAAAAATAAATTTTTGAATTGAAAACGAACAAATTGTCTTATATAACTTCCAGACTTGCCAAGTCTTCTGATTTAGTCAGGAGATTCCCGATTTTCACATGTTTTCATGCACTCCTGATTTTTGACATATTTCTCCTGATTGTCTTGCACATTTTCCCATATTCTATTGTTTCATACTCAAATGCACTGAGGTTAAGGTGGCCCTTAAATGACCTGCTCAACAACGCCAAACTTTCTGATTCATTTTTATACGCAAAGGCATAAATAAAATTGGCAGGCCTTTTTGAAGCGATTTGGAATCTAAATGAGTTCGCCATTTTTTTAATAAATAAATTATTTATAGAGTTATAAGCGATTCGTGTCACGTGACGACACGTTTTCTCCTTTCTCGTGTTACGGCGTCGGAAATTCAGTTCAAAACGCCTACTTTGACAGCATTTTCGAAAAAATCTTCTGCCTTTACAAAAAAAAAATGAAAAAAATGAAAAACGTATTTCGATTACAAAGTTTCTGAATAAGAACACGTGCCAATTTCAGGCGTTTCCGAACAAAAATGAATTTTAAAAATGTCATAAAGTAGCCCAGTTTAGATTTGAGAGCAGCCTTAAGGCATAAAAATTTCGAAAAAGGTACTTGTTCTGTATTATGATTGATCAGTAATATACTTTATGTTATAAGCTGCACTTAGATTGATTATAAAGGATGAATCTTTAAAACTTGACTGTTACTAAGATCCTATTTATTAGTAGCACTAATTTGTCTCAGTTAAGAATAATTTAAGATCTTCGCTATTTTTTATAAGTATTTATAAGAAATCTAATTTTCCTCTGTTGCTTATATGTCGTTTAAAATCATGTTAAAACATCCTAAATACCATTTACTTAACTTCTTTTTACTTGAAAGAAGTTAATGTTTTTCTTATGCGAATAAGAGTGATATACTTTTTTTTTTCTTTCGGGAACTAGAAACTTGTACTAAACATTTTTACATTTAAAATATAATTAGCATTCATGGAAAAAATTCTCCTGATTTTTGGCTTCTAGAACTTGGCAAGTCTAAACTTCAATACTACGCAGTAATCACTTACGTTGGATAATTTGTAAAAATGAAAATAGTTTGGTCAATAAATTACACTCGGGAAATTAATTTCTAATATTTCAGATTCATCACGTAAAATGCTATAGGTATAGCTCGGATGAATGAAATTAGCGCTGCAGTTCGCAGTATTGTCCAACAAATAAGAGTGAAATATACCAGCCAGGATATCGTTGGGATAGCTCAGTAGGGAGAGCGTTGGCACGGCAAACCAAAGTACCCAGATTCGAGTCCTGGTCCCGGCATTTTTCGCTCTATTGGAATAAATCTCAACTATGATACTCCAACCCTTGAATATAATTTCTAACCTTTTAGAATTTACCCATGTTGTCCTATATAATTGAAATAATAATTAGGAAGAATAAACTTATTTTAGGCTCTGATGGTTGTTTCCATAAACATCTACATCGTCTTTTAAATGTTAAAATACCTTTCCTTCGCATTAAGTCTGTTGCGTGCAATGCAAGGTATTATCGTATGTTGCAATAACACAAAAGTTGCAGGAATTTTTTCCCTTTCTTTCATATGTAATAACCCATAAGTTTCCTCCAATCCCGTATCTATTATCTATACATTTTGTAATAGATTATCATTAGTTTTTTCCCTCTTCTCTTCTGCATCTAAAAATGCCAATGCTTGTTTATATAGTAGTTTGTTCCCGCTGTTTACTTTGCCCCCCCCCCAACCCCCCCCCCCAAAAAAAAATAAAATAAAATTACATTTAATAAAAACAAATTTACTAGTGCCTTTCTATGTTGTTATTTTTAATGTGTTTTACATTTAGAACAGTAGTTTGGATCTGCATGACATTCTTTTGAAACTATAATGAAAATAATTGATGATTAAAACCTTTTTTCATAAAATGGTTATCTTTTTTTAAAACCCATTTTCATTTCTGTGAAACAAACGTTGTATTCAAATTAAATTGTAAGTAGCCCGCAAGTCTTTAAAAATAAAAGTTACATTTAATAAAAACAAATTTTCTAGTGCCCTTCTATGTTGTTATTTTTAATGTGTTTTACATTTATTTAGAACAGTAGTTTGGATCTGTGCATGGCATTCTTTTGAAACTATAATGAAAATAACTGATGGTTAAAATCTTTTCATAAAATGGTTATCATTTTTTAAAACCCCTTTTCATTTCTGTGAAACAAGCGGTGTATTCAAACAGGGATCTGTTTAGGAAAAAATTGGGTCCTTTAAAGGGCTCTTCACAAAATTCTTCATTTAAAAAAAGGACACTTTACAAAATTATTTTCCCTAAAACAAGACCCTTCACAAAATTCTTTGTCTTAAAAATAGGTTTTTAACAAAATTTTTCCATCTTTAAACCAAACATTTCAAAATTAATCATTTGAAGGTAAAATCTGACCTGACACTTTTACATATATAAAGAAAATATATGTATTTTATATCTATATATCTTCTTAAAAATGCATAAACAAGAACCTGAATCTAACGACCATTTCAAATTCACAAAGTTATGATTAGATTTTTTACAAGTATAAAAAGCTGTTCACAATTTCACAAAAACAGGACCCTGCGAAAACAGTCTGGACAGACCCCTGTCAAATTAAATTGTAAGTCGCCCACAAGTCTTTAAAAATAAAAGTTACATTTAATAAAAACAAATTTTCTAGTGCCTTTCTAAGTGTTTTACATATAGAACAGTAGTTTGGATCTGCATGGCATTCTTTTGAAACTATAATGAAAATAATTGATGAGTAAAATCTTTTCATAAAATGGTTATCATTTTTTAAAACCCATTTTCACTTCTGTGAAACAAACGTTGTATTCAAATTAATATGTAAGTAGCCCGCAAGTCTTTAAAAATAATCATTAGACATTTTAAATGTTTCCCATTAGAAATATGAAGATGATGTAAATGATATAAAATAAAATAAATATCCCTGTTCATTTGTATTGCTACTTTTCTGAAATGCTGATAGAAAATTAATTGATGGGAAGATGGAATAAACATTTTTAATTATCTTGATATTATAATCAAATGCATTTTGTTTTCTTCTGGCGGTTATTAAATATCAATCAATACAAGCATTTTCAGACTAAGTAATTAGAATCGTAAGTCGTTTGCCAAAGTAAAGCGACGCGTTTTTTTTTTTTTTCTTGAACTGATTTATTCATTTTTAATATGTGTTGCAAGAAGTTTCTACCTTACTGAAAACTTATCTGACAAATAATTGCACAACTATTTCTCTCTCCTTTTTCTCCCTCTATCCCCCTACTGAAGCCCCTGAATAATTGCTTTTAGGAGCAACGTAGAAACGCGCCAAGAATAATAGTTTAAAATTAGGCGGAATTTTCTTCTAAAAGTAAAGATAAAAAGTAGAGAAAGAAATATTACGTGATGGTCTGAGATGGGACACAAGTTTAATGGACATAAATTGGCAGCTACGAAGGACAGAAAAGCCCAAAGGCTGATAAAAAGTAACCAGGGAAGTTCATGAGGTTATTGATATTGCTCTTGCGCCACAACTTTGCTGAAACAGTTAAAAGATGTAGAAATTTTAGTTGAACGTGCTAGAAAATCCTCGGTATTAACCTCCATTAGTCGAGTTAGCAAGATAATATAGAGTAGATTTATGGTTGTCTTTTGTGTGTGGAAAATAAGGATTCACTTGTAGATACATAGGAAGATAAACAAATATATTTTTTTCATTTTTCAACAAATTAACTTTTCTAACTAAAAACTTTTCTACTTAAGACGCTCAAAAAAATATTCTCCCCCGCCCAACAACGCGAAACTTTGACACATTTTTAACCATAAAAGCGTGATACTTGCAAGCATGATTATTAGTGTGATTTATAATAGAATTTTTTTTTCATTTTCCTATAATTGAATTATACCTTGAGTTATAAGCGATTGTTTTCTCAGGACGGTAAGTTTTTCCTTTTCCTGCGCTGTCGCATCTGGAGATTCGATTCAAAACGCCAACTTTGGCAGCATTGTCGAAAAAATCTTTTACCTTTCAAGGGTCGATCCAGGCTATTTAGGGACCCTTCACAAAAATCAATTTAATAAAATGGACCATTTCACAAAATTCCTTATAATAAAACAGGCCCCTTCACAAAATTTCTTTTAATAAATAAGGCTCTTTCACAAAATTCTTTTCCATAAAAATACTATTTATTAATTATTTATTATCTTTTGACATTTTAAAATGCGTAATTTGTAAACAAACAAGTTCACCATAAAGGAAAACTTCAGCAAAAAAGATTTTAAAAAGTTTTTGTTAATAAATGCTTGGTTCGAATTTGAGTAACTGGATTTCAACTTTCGGTACAAAATGTTACCTTTCACAAAAATATAACAAATTTCACAAAAATAACTAATTTCCACAAAATGGGCCCCAAGAAAAAAAAACCTACATCGACCTTTGCCTTTACTGAAAAACAGTTCGCTTACATAGTTTCTTAATAAGAACACCTGCCGCTTATGTTTACAAAGAAAAATGAATTTAAAAAGAAAAATGTTCCAGAAAGTAGCCAGTTTGGATAAATTTTTGCTTATTTATCTAGTCGAAATCTAAAGTTATTTGCAATATTTTAGAAGTTATTAAAGTTGAACTCGCTCAGTGGGAATTTCGTTCAACATGAATTGTTTTCACATTCCAATCAAAATGAATAGAAAGGTCTAGTTACTGTTTACATGAACTACTGTTAACATGAGTAAAATTTTAATCCATTTCAGATTCACATTAATGAGGTTCGACTGTTCCGCTATTTCTTCAGTGTTGCACATAGTCACATATTTAACAGGTCTAGAATAATTTTTTTTTCCTTTTCTCGTGGAAACTTTGATAGTTGATGGTTACTCTTGCGCTGTAAGCTTTTTTGCTTGCTGAATTTTATCAAAATATTTACCCTTCCATAAGTGCCAAAATTACAAATTTATGTGTCCTCACTATCACTTCAGAGCATACTGGACAAGTACACAGATTTGTTTAGGTCGTTCATTATATTGATCAGAATTTCGGATCGAATATATATTGCATAACAAATTATCCTTCGTCGTGTATCTGTGATGCACAGTGAAGATATAGCTTTCCCCTTCCCTTTTGATTCTGACTGTACGTTCTCATTTTACACTATTTTTTTACTTGCAAGCAGGGTCCCGTTTTTGTGAAATTGTGAACAGTTTTTTTTTATATTTATGAAAATTATTGTCATAATTTTGTGAATTTGAAAATATAGTTATATTCAGCTTCTTCCTGTGTATCTATACTTAATGTATGATAAAAGCTAAGTAATATGTAATTTGATGACTTTAATTGTTTTGCGACACGTCAAATTTAACTTTGAAATGATATTTGGGAAAAGTTCAGTTTGGAGGTGAAAAAGTTTTGTAAAAGGTCTATTTTGAAATGAAAATTTGTGAAGGATGCTGTTTTAAAATGAAATTTTGTGAAAGGTCCTTTTAAGGACCTAAAACTTTCCTAAACAGATCCCTGGCAAGTATGATAAAATTTAACACAGATCAAAATTGCAGTGTTTTGTTTAATACATTATATGTCTATTTACTAAAAGTACGCTCAGTATTTCAACAGATTGTTTTCTTGCTTTGCACGAAATTTTTTGACTTAACTGCAAAAAAAAAATGTATTTGATTTAACGTCTGCGAAGCACTTTTCACTCTCAATAGAATTGGTATATAGTGGTCTTTTTTATGCATTAACAAATAGCTCTTCATCAAATACATCGAATGCACCTTGCACGAACAACAATTTTCTTTTGTTGAAGCACCTGAATTGGTTCACGCCTCGCTGAGTGGGACACCCTTTGCCACTGTCTGAATACTAACGAACAGACCCGATACAAAAAAGGGAAGCTACTCATTTCTTCAGCTGGCTAAATCAATGGACCTTTTCACAGCCCGACAAGCAACGTAAATAGGCTTTCGCAGAAAAGTGATTCTCTTTGTCAGTGGATGACCATTGTCCCTTGCGATCTCCCAGGAAGTGGCTAATTGCGGTGGCTGATAGTGACCTTGCAAACTTTTTCCCAGTGACTGCGTCATTTGTTGTGCAATGTGTTGGCGGAAAACTGCAGCCACCAACGCAGTGAGCAATCCACCATGTCGCAGAATACCGATCCCTCAGACGAATTCAGAATTCATTGAATGAAAAGAATTGGTAATCATAAATAAACATCTGAATAATCTTTAAACTTGGTAATTCTTCTTTTTTCTGCTTTTGTTATCCATATAGAATCTTCATTCACGAAATTCACTGATCTTGAAATAAAATGGAAAGATTAAATTGGCTGTCGTTGATGCAAATCAAATATATTTTTGTATCGAGTAAACTTTTCTCCTCTATTTCTTTTTTTCTTTATGTTGCTTCTTCGTATTGTTATTATATCAATATTTAGTTTGATAACCCTTTTATTCGAGATTATTATTTAGGATAAAACAAATAATTCAGATCCGGCTAAAGATGCTACACATTATTTTAAAAAATGCACGTTAAGATAACCTTTTAATATATATATATATATATATATATATGTACCATGACGTATTTACAAAAAAGGTATGATCTTGCATGAAATCGCACATTTTTTTCAACATTTTAATTGCTCATGTATAATTTTCAATTAAAATAAACTAAAATAATAAATGTTGTAACATACATAAATAGCTTCGTGAATAATTAAACATTATCTTAGTGTAGGTGGCACACAGCACCCAATCGGCATCTACACACTCTCTCTCTTTTGTATGCCCGCACTGAGAGATTTCTTCGTAGTGTGCACGTGCACTCAGACCAGTAGGGCTTGTAGACCGTGGGCAACGCCTGTAATGATTTATGAAGATAGATTTTCTTCTTCGGCTAGTCCTATTGTAAATATTAACCCATGTAAATAAATCTATGCCAGTGGACCCGTGCGAAGAATTCGCACTGCAATCTAATATTTTTTAGGTGTAGGTTTAAACTTCTAAAAAAAAAATGAAGGACAAAAAATATCTGCAAACAACATTATTCAAGCCAGAATATCATCTCATTTATTCCACCAAAGTTACAGTAAAAACTGACCGAAAATAGCAAACGCAAAAAAAAAAAAATCGTATATTTTAACTGCATTGCATAGCCTTACATTCGAGGATGACATCATCTGTTTTGGAAAAAAAAACATAGGATAAAGAAAAATAAATTGAGCATTTGAATTTAAATTTTGCTTTTTAATCATAAATATAAAATAAACCCGTGCAGCAACTAAGTTCCACTTTATCTTTATTGAACTTTTTTTTAATATAATCTTTATTGCGGTATTTTATTTTTGTGGCAACGCAAGTTTGAGGAAAACCTTTCATTTCATTTAGGAAAACAATACCGATTTAATTTTTAATTAATAGCACTTTTTAATCAAAATACATGTTTTAACGTTTTTTTTTTAAATGTGAGTGTACTATGTCAGAAACCGCTTCAAAATCCTTTCATATGGTATCTTATTTATCGTTCTGTGTTTTTTATTTGCTTAGAAAAAGAGATGTTGACAACAGAAATAATATGTAGAACAGATATGTGTGATGTTACCTAAACAATGTAATCCAGAATGAGACATTAAACGTCTTTTACAAAAATCCACATGTGCTTTCTGATTAAAGAAACATCTATGTTAATAAACCGGTTCAAACTTCAAATTTAATTAATTTTTTCATATTTTACTTTGAAAATTGCTTCCCCCCCCCCTCATAATACCATTTAATGTAATATCAAAAAGGTATTATAAAATACTCAAATAAAGAAAATAGTTTAAAGGGTAAACAGAGTCCCCTTAACCCTTTGAGCACCAATTAAAATTAGGTGGGATATATTATAACCACCTAATAATTCCCACCTAATTTTAATCAGATTCGAACCAGAAACTTTTAATTAAATTTTACTTTAACTTTGACGGGAAAAAGTTCAAAAATTGCTTTTCCTTATTTTGAACTAAATTCTTTTTAAATTCCGGTGAGAATTCAACGTTACAGGAACACAAGTGCTTGCCCCTGAAAGGGTTAACACATACACATATATTATCAAAATTTATTTCTGTCTAATATTGAAATTAATTAAGGCCCTCTTTAAATCTTTTGGTCACATCGGTCTTAAAGATTAAATAAAATACCTGTAAAGAAAATTAATTAATTTTAGAGTTCCCTCTGAAATGAGTCGTTGTCCCGCATAAATTTTTAGCCTGTGATGTAGGATTAGAAAAGAGAATAAATAATAGGACAAAAGGATTCTTTCAAGCTTCGCTTGCCAAAAACACCCACTATTGTTCAGGAATGCCACCGCTATTTATAGAAGATGCTATTTTTTGGCATGCTAATAAACACATCATTATCTTTTATGACTTCTTTTTTTCGCGTGCTATTTATTCTTTTGTCTCCCGAATGTTTCTCCGGGGAGAATTCCATTAACATGGGCGGCATTTGTAAAAAAAAAAAAAAAGCCATTTCCATCATAATGCTGTATTTCAATCTACATGAAATTATTATCTGAACATATTCCTCATAACAAAAATTTAATCATCCTTCCAACTGCAGGCATTTATTTGGAAAAGAAATGGAACTTAAATTTAAATCTACTGAGATTAACTTAGGTTTAAACAGTAACTGGGGAAGTGTTTTAAAACAACACTATGCTTTAGAAATATCGAAAATTTCTGTGGAAACTCTTTTTTTTTTCCTTTCTGTCGTAAAATTGAATGTTCAAAACACTAGAGTTCGGCGATATGTATCGATGTATATCCTGATTTATATCATGATATAGATGTGATATTTATTTTTAAAAATATCATATTTGATATTTAGTTTCAAAGTATCATTGTGTATGAATTTTTCAATATGTTATTGACTGTGTTCTTCTGTAGATAATCTTGTTCTGACTCATTAAATAAATAAATAACGATAAAATAATAATGATAATCTTTGCAAGGTTTATGTTTAAAGCTGAATTTTTAAATGCAGAACTAATAATTATGGGGCAATTACTATGGAATAATAATGGAATAATTATGGAGAATTACTTTTATTTTTAATTTATAAGTCAGTATTTTAAGATGAAAAATTATCTAAATTTTTGCTAACTCTTATTTAGGTATTTTACATATTTTGTACTTATACTAAATAATCATAGTTCTGGGTTTTTAACTTTTATTTATTAAACTCATTAAAAAAGTCCTTGACCACATCGTTATACAAACTGGACAACTGAAGAAGTAAAGCAATAAAATTTTAATTTAAAAATAATAATAAGAACAAAAAGGTTTAAAAGCTACTTTAAAAAAAAAAAAAAAAAAAAAAAATCTGAAGACCAATAAAAGAGACCACCATGTTAGCAACGGGTAAGGAAAAAAGGAGTTAATATTTTCGTGCGCTTATCCTAACTTCATTTTTCTCCGTAAGGAAACCTGTTCTCGCCACCGAGAAACCGAAACTAATGCATGGTGCATTTTGTGATAGTGCTCCCCCTAGATGTTAGTGGATTTTATTCGAATTGCAATGTATTTTATAAATAGTTTACACATGTTTTATTTTCATATTTTATATTATGCATATCCATGATGAGTAAGTATTACGGTGGCCCTCCAAAGACTAGTTTTTTATAGCTCCCCCTAGATGTTAGTGGATTTTATCCGAATTGCAATGCATTTTATAAATAGTTTCACGTTTTATTTTCATATTTTACATTATGCATATCCATGATGGGTAAGTATTACAGTGCCTCCCCCCCCCCCCCCCCCAACGACCAGTTTTTTTTTGCAGTGTAGTTTAGGGATCATGAAGGTTTAAAGTTTGGAACTCCTAATTAAATTCATTTGTAATCGTTACAAAACAGATTGCAATGCGTGTATGAATTTTTTTAACAAAAGTCTATTTCTTTAAGCTTCAAATATGTGAATTTAAAATTTCACCTCATTCCGTCAAGTAATAGTTTTTGAGTCATGCTTAAAAAAACTACAGGCATTGCAGTTCGTTTTGCAACTATATTAATAATGGATTTAATATTAGAAGTTCAAAACTTTAAGTAAAGCATAATGCCTAAACTCCTTCACCAAATGACTTTCCCATTTGTTACGGTAAAATTTACCGTAAAATCTAAATATGATGTGAAAATTGGGTGTTCGTAAGAAAATTCAGAGTTTGGTAACAATTTCATCTATTAGTTCACACTCTCCCTATATATATATATATATATATATATCTTCAAATTTTCAATTACATTTTTTAAAACTTGTAGTGGATGACACTTGATGTTAATACAGTTCTTTCAAATATTAATTCATTAATTAAATTAAATTAATTAATTGCATCATAAAAAGCGACTAAAATAAGTAGCGACGCTTGAGAAAATGGAACATCTAGTCATATAGCGTAGTGGTCGGGACCTCCAGTTTAGTACACGGAAGATTGCAGGTTCAATTCTCATCGTGGCAAGGTTTGGTTATTTAAAAAGCTCGAAAAAAATGTTGGTACATTACTTTTAATACAATGTTTTACGCATATAATACATAATAAGTTAAAATTTATCTGTTATAAGGCATCAAATAATAAATCAAAATATTGAAAATTATAAAAAGAAAATATTTTAGTTTTATATGGGAGAAAAAAAATTATCTTATATAAGATATTTAGCAAGATATAAATTTAGGAATAAATACCGTCAGTGGCGAAGCGTGTAGATCGCTGAAAAAAAAAAATCTTTTTCAGATTCGTTTTTCATTCTGGGTTCTAGTCTAAGTAGGAATTGACTTTATTTTATTTTATTTTATTTTATTTTTTTACTTGTGAAGAAAACATAATTTGCAATCGAATGGCTATTTCCTTTTTCTTTTTCTTTAGGGGTTTTTGGACGGCTGTACACCTCCAATAAGAACTAAAATTAATACTAAATGCTAAACATTTCCCTCTTATTTTTTTTTTCAATGTTTCGTTTTTAATTTAATTCGGTAACAGATTTATTGATTAAAATTGATCATTTTCTTTATTTTTTCTTTTTAATAAGCAGTAAAAGTATGTCATATAAGCAGTCATTTGACCAGATGCACATAATGCAGACCATAGTTATGGAATAAATGTATTTATACCCTACATTTATATATCAAAATATCTTGGGGGGGGGAGGTATTTGTTTATAACCTTTAAGTACCAGTTGTTCATTTTTTGTTAAATGAATATGAAAATATACTTAACAATAATTGAGTTGATGCCAATTTTTTTATATACTTTACAGTTTACAAGGATGGGCACTGAACTAATTTATCTGCAAGATCTTTGTACCGAGAACTACAAATTAAGAGCATTTTTGTGGTTGACTTCAATCTAGCTACCAGAAAAAAAAATTCGAATGAATTTTAAACTGAATAAAAAAAATCTGCGTATTCGTTTCCCATATCGAATTTTCCGTTAACGAGCTCCACCGTATACTTTTTGTTCATTTCTACGTTGATCTTTAAAATGGGTGCCGGAAAAAAGGGACAGGAGAGGGCATTGCCCCTCCCTAGATTTTGAAATTTAATTAACTGAATTTTCTTTCTCTCATTTTGAAAATAAAAAATGGTAAAATATACTTTTCTCGAGTGATTTAAAATAATTAAACAATAAAAGAAAAATGAATTAAGGATTTTTCTTCGGGTGGAAAAGGGGGGGGGGGCAGAACCCCACCGACGAATAAAGGGCAAAACCGTTTCAATATTCCATTTCGAGAAAAATCCAGTATAAGTATTACTTTTGAGTTTTGTAATGTTGCATTTTATATTATATATAATATATATTTCTGTATTTATTTTTACATTGATATGTTTAAAAATTGTCATGCACGAGGAGTTTCGACAAGAAAAACTTATTTCATGTTTATATTCTCTATTTAAAAAAACGCGGCATAGTCTGCGCAATACAACTATATCTGTTTCAAAATTTTACTCTACTCTGGATTTAGTTCCGCCGGCGCCCTAATCTAAATAAAAAGAAATGCATTCTGGTTTTATTCTAATTTTTTTTATCTTAAAAATTTTAACATAGTTTTATCTAAACAAGCAAAAAATACTCAAATGAAAATAAAATTAAAACCCAAGTTGATCCATTTTTAGTAACATACTTTTTGAGCTAATGAACATTAAATTCCTTGCATCAGCCGGTGAAAGCCTGTTGTCAACAAATCCACCCTTTCGTCATGCTCTGCCGGGTGAAGTTTCCAAAAGTTGTAGAACAGGAAGAGAACCACCTCCCGACTTTCTGCTGTGGTATTAATAATAAAATATTAAAAAAAAAAAAAAAAAAAAAAAAAATCTCTGTTTTGCTTGTCTAACAGGCTTTGGACTCTATTTAGCAATATAGGCTGATTTTTTGGTGCTTGTGATGTTTCTAACATTAAGACAAATGACTGTCTCGGTAGTTTCAGGGAAGATGGGGGGGACTTTAATTTTTTTTACTTGTGTGGTACTTGAGCGTGAAAGGTTGAAGATCCCCTATTCTAAAGAAACTCTTAAGTTTTAACCAAGCATTTTGCTTTATTTCCCGCCTCTTAGTGTTTAACTCGCTGGGCTATTGCCTAATCTCACTGACAAAAAAAAAAAAAAAAAAAAAAAAAAAACTAACTGTATGTCCCCCAAAATTTTGTATATATGCTTGCATGACATATATTCAAAAGCTCATGTAAAATAAATGGCGTTTTATTCTATTATATTTTATGTTATAAAATTTACTTAGAACTATACTTTAAGTTAGTTTCGCCTTTCCGTCTGGTATAAGATAAAATGTATTTCATTGTTAAAATAAAATATATACAGTTTTAAATAATTTTTTTCCTATTCAGTTTTTGTCAAAAAAAAAAAAACTACTTTTAAGCTAAAACAATAAGTTACTATTTTCTATGGTATTTCATCTCTGTATTAAGATATTTGATAAAACTTTAATATCTTTGTGGGGTTAATTTCTTTTCCAGTTTAAATACGTAAGTAAGATATACTCAGTACTTAAATGTAAGATATACTCTTTTATATTTAAGAAAATATTTCTTAAAAAATCCTACTTTTATGGGATTTTGTTCTAGAAATAACACGAATACTAAAAATCAAGTTTTTAATGTCTGCAATCTTTCAAACGTGTGCCAAAAAAGTCGTATAGTAACAAGCCAATATAGAGACACTATTCAAAAGATAGTAAATTTTGAGATTTTCAGCAATTAACTGTTCTTTTTTACATTTTGAAATAGAGCTCAAAAAAGTAATACTATTACTTTTTATTTTCAGTGTTGTCCAGCAGCCCGAAACAGAGCTTATTACTCCCAATCACCACGACCCTCCTACACCTTCTCCTCCCGTGGTGTCAAGTCCGATTCCAATGGTTCAAGACTTGACAACCCCTTTATACCTGCATCGTCAAGTTGACAAAGTGATCGTCCAACAACAAGCAGACCACCGAGAAGAAACAGTCATTCAGCCTGTGCCGGACGACAAAGCTCAAGACAAAGATGTAGCCGGTGTTGTTGTGGAAACTGTCAAAGCAACGGATGATGAAGGAAATCCAATCAGGCAGAGAGATATCCAGGTAATTGCACCAACTTTCTCTTTTCAGCGTCATCGTGGTTTTAAAAGTATTGATTTCAAACAGTGTCGCAATCACATCAAAGAACTGGTGATAAAAACCAACTTGTGTTAATAAAAATCTCTCAAAAACATCCTGTAATCATTAAAGTATATTTAATACAGATGTTGAGAAAATTTTTAACGATACATTGAATGATTTTTTTCTCTCCCTTTTGGCGTATCATATTTTTGCTCTAATGATACTGAATGCTAACAGAAGAACGAGATTTATTTTTCTTTAATTTGCTTGAATTATCAATTTCATTTTTCTTAATTAAACATTTTAGATTTTTCTGAAGGC
Organism: Maratus michaelseni; assembly: GCA_963931845.1. Lineage (NCBI taxonomy): Eukaryota > Metazoa > Arthropoda > Arachnida > Araneae > Salticidae > Maratus > Maratus michaelseni. The sequence continues at coordinate 156,496,399 of OZ007594.1, read as the reverse complement.
CATGTTGTGCGTGATCGAATTCAGTACTTTAGTTTCACGCGCATTTTCCTTAATCGGGGGAAGGAAGTACTATTTCAATAAAAAATAATTCAAACTTCAATAATGTTGACTTTCATAAAATACAAAAGGTTGTGATTAATTCTGTTAAAAAATATATTTAAGAACCATAAAGCACTGAGAAAAAATGTCTACCAAAATGTATCCAAATAATTTTCACTTTTTTAAACGAACCATCTTTACGTCATTATACCATATACTATATTAAATCAAATGATTTCAATAACCAATTAAAATGAATTTTTATTAATATATTCATTTCGTGTGAATTTGAAAATGGTGAAATGATCCAAAAATGCTCCATGAAATAACTAAGATAACTAAACAATTTTCGATTTATAATTTATATACAAAATTATTTCATTTATCCAAAACAGAAAACGTTTACATAGATACATTCAGTGTCGCTAAATTGTATTATTTTTACCACATTAATTAACAAATATACCGTATAGTGCTTTTTTTCTGTACAGTCGAACCTCGTTAACGCGAACACTCAAGGGGAACCTTTTTTTGTTCGTGTTAAAAGTAGTTCGTGTTATCCGAACTTAAATACATTACATACAACTGGACGGGACAATCGGAAACAGTTCGTGCTAAAAGTAATTCGCATTAAGCGTGTTCGCGTTAACGTATGTTCTTATGAAGGTTTGACTGTATTAGGGATATATTTCTAAGAAAATTGGATTGAGATTAGAGTCTTAAAATTGTCTGATTTTGTAAACCAGTGGTTCTTATAATACGTAATCTCTGTGGTTCTGCTTAATAAAATAAATATTTTGATTGCTGATGCAAAAAATAATAAATAAATACTATGCTCATTTTAAAATTGAATGGAAGTGTTCTTTTTCGACCAAGCCCATAAGCATGGGTGACGAATTCAATTGGAATTCTTGCTTGTACAAATGCAATAAATGCTTTGTGAGAATTTAATTGAAAATTTAATTTGAAAAATGCTCTGAAAATGTAGAGACACTATTCAAAAAATATAGTCAATTTTGAGGTTTTCCGCAATTAATTGTTATTTACGAAACATAATCATATGCTGCGTATTATCGTATTAAAGTTTGAGGTTTCCGGAAATTAAATATTATTTACGAAAAGTAATTATACGCTATGTGTGGGCTGAGAACTAAAGAGAGGTTCAACCCGTTTCCAGATTCCAATTTAAAAACTTGATGAATATGGACTATTTGCGTATTACTTTCTGACTCTATAAATGTTGTTTAAGTATTGTAAAGCAAAATAAAACGCTAACAAGTAAAATATATGATATTTACTCTTTATTCAGTTTACTAAAGTGCTTCAAAACTTGAAGGATATACAATCGTTTGAAGAAATTAAAGTTTTTATCGTTTGAAAATTTTAAATTTCTTTTGGGGGGGGGGGGGGATAAATACTCATAATTGTTATTATTTGACAACAAAGTATTTTAATGAAATAATATTTAGGTTTCAATTTTATTAGAAAATCTGAAGACTCATTTTGTTGGATGTATCCATGGATGTAAGGACCTTCCGTCTCAGGACTGAGTTCTGTCTTGGAGAAATTTTTTAGACTAAAATTGATATGAAAAGGAATAGATAAAGATAATTTTTTTCATCCATTTCAAAAAATCATGCTGCATAAAATGGAAAAGGTGTTGCTTTGTAAAACTTTTTCAAAAGCAATTTAAATTTGTTTTACTTTTCTTCTGCGATTTACATTATACAGTAGAGAAACAAGAAAAATGACTTTGCCATTTTCTGAATGTATAGGAATAATGAACCTATGTTTAACTCGTGTATTTTTAATATGAATTGGTTACTATTTTCTGGACATTTTATAAAAGTCATTGCATTTTGGTTATATACAGATTTTTAATGTATATATAAGGTTTGTCGATAGAAAATAAAATCTGTTTAAATAATATAAGCAAAAACTTTTAATCGTTTCGAAAATATTTCACCCTTACCTTGAATGGGCTACTTACTCACGAAAGTATCTCCTCGGTATAGAAACAAGACTAATACATTAATATGACACGTATCATGCTGAAACTGTTTTTAAATGTGAAGAAGAAACACATTAAATAAGAAGCAGAATATGACGTATAATGAGTATCAGAAATATATACGTCATATTTCATGTTTTTTGTCTTTTCAAATATCTCACAATGACGTTTCTTTTATGTGTTGTTCTTATTTGAAAATACTAAAATTTGAAAATTCTAAGCTGAAACAAGTACTTAGAATTTTAATTCAAAATTTAGCTAAAACTATTATATCTGTTATATGATAATAATGCTCATTTTATTTTTAATTCTTTTAAGGCTGAAACATCTCATGCCGATCTTCCATTAGAAGGTGCGTCCTACCCTAACAGTGATTTTTCTCCGAATTCCTATGAATCTCTTGGTACTGGTCAATACAGTGTTCTCACAAATGTAGTGGTTACAGTTGCACCACCACAATACGGAACGCAAACAACTACAGTCGGAAACGTCTACACTTTAGCTACTGGCGACTATTACAGAGAGGTAAGTTAATTTTTAAATGTAAAGTAAATTTAACCCCTTCCCTATCAGACATGGCCATTTACTGATTGATGTTTCTCTCCTATCCTCTCACATAAAACTGCACCAAAAAATACTTTTTTGTGAGAAATATTTTAACTTTACATTAATTAAATTATAATTGCACACGTATCCTCGTATGAGGAAGAAATGTTTCTATTGCTACACTGTACCATTATTTTTATTTGGTGTAATTTCGGTCACTGAAAAGTTTGACTGAGATTTTTGAAATTTTTTATTAAAAACATTTTTTTGCATTTTTTTAACTATTAAAAAAAAAATCTGGTGTAGTATAGTTTATAGTACATATTTAATGCATATTTGGTGCAGAAGGTGTTAATTTCCTCTCCTTTTAGTTAAGTTCAATAATTCATTATTGAAAATACTTAATTTCGTATTTTGTTTCTTTCAGTATTATGCAGCTACTCAAAGTAATGACCAATATGCACAAGCCGTACGGCATCACTTAGCGACATATCAAGATAGTTCTGATAATTCTGTTTACGTTGATCGTTATATTCGACAAAATTACAAAAATTCACCTCACGGTCTCACCGTGGACTTACCGTCTCCGGACTCCGGAATTGGAGAGACAACAGTGACTCCCAGAGACTCTATGCATCAGGTAAATTTATTAAAATGTATTAATAATAAACCTCTCTGTATTTAGCAGGATTTTAAGCTTTAATAATACAATTTTTAAAAATTTGGAAACATTTCATATATATATATATATATATATATACATTCAATTTTTACACCGTCAAATAGGGGGAAGGTAAATGTTCTTTTAAATACGATTTGTTTAAAAATTGTATCTCAAACTACTGATTTTTTACGGTTTAAAAAATAATTATAAAAAATTTCTTTTAGACTTGCGTGCAACCCAATTACAGAAGATTAACCAGTTTGCACTTAATGTAATTAATTCAGCATTTGCTGTTTTCTGAGTGTTATTCCATAACTAAATAGCCAAACGAAATTTAAACTTCTCAAATCAATAAAACACGCTTAAAAATACGACATACCGAAATAAAACACGAATTTAACAGATATGTAATCGAACTACGCGCTTAAACACTGAAATAATCGGAATCAAAAGATTGCTATAAATAGTGAAATGTTTCTCAATTGACTGTTGGCATTCGGCTAATAGAAAAATACACAAAATGCTTTTTGTTGTAGTTGATGGACAATTTAAGAAAATATACTAAATGTAAAAAATATGTTAGTTTTCAATTGAAAACTATTTATATTTACGTTCTGTTCATCGAATAGTATATCAGGCATCTTAAATCCGGATATGATTGCCTGGTTATATTAAATGAAATTTTATTTTATTTTTAAGAATAATTATGATAGTATATTTCTTGTACTCGTGCCCTTCTTTTCCTGCCACTACGCCACGAGCCTTTTTTTCTGCAAGCAAATGGTCTCATAGGGTATATATTATTTAGTTGACGACTTCTTGCGACAGTGGCCTGCAACATATTCACTAAATGGGAGGTCAATCGAAAACATAGTTTGGGCGCTATCGTGTCCACTCACAAACATAATCACCAAAAACGGACTTTAAGGACTAGAAAACGTTAAAAAAAAAAAAACACGCATAAATACATAATAATTGTAAAAATAACGAAATCGGATTGATGGAACACCAAAATGTAAAAATATACGAATATTTCCATAATCGAGTTTTTATCATGATTACAATACTTTCCTTAAGTTATAATGTACGGAAAGTAAATATGCAGTGAAATACATGTTCTATTCTTATAAATATACATGTTTATAATGAATTTTATTATTTTCAGTCTATTAACACCCTCATTTCATGATTAAGTAATCGAATAAATCCGACTGATGTCCTTTTCTAAAACCAAAGTCACGAATCTGAAGTTATTCTCCAACAAATGGGAATAAACTGTCAACGTCAACCCCATTTAACATAACGTTTTTCATTCTTCAGGCTTATATTTTACGTAAATGCACTCTCCTTTGAATGTCCCATCTAATTGGAGAGAATCTAACATTTATTATATCTGAAGGGATGTTCAAAAAACGGTTTTTTCCGACTCTTCTTTTGCCTTTCAAATCAGGTTTTGCAGAAATTTTTGTTGTTAGTCACGAAGCCTTTTATATTTCACTTGAAGTAAATCAAAGTCGTGACTCCTCGAGAACAAATCTCCAAAAGGTTTTTCCTGATGGAAAATTTATAAATTGGGACATGGAAGTAAGAAAACAAATATTGCATGAAATTAAACCGCATAGAGCTAGAAAGACAAGGCAAATGGGAAATTGAATGGAAAAGGCGGATTGCTCTGAAGATTTAAAAACCATAGTCGTGTGCAGGCTGTTGAATAATTTCCATGACACAATTATTTGAATTTCTGTCCATAATTTTAAATATGAAATGAATTTATGAAATGACTTTCGGGGAAATAAATTAGTTAAAAGCTTCCGAGGAAGCAACTGGTAATTTAATCCAAATTTATTCCGATGTTCTTTTGTATAATTGAATAAAAGTAATAATAAAATTACTTTTTCTTTTACTAACAACAACTATGATAATAAATCAAATTTTTAATTTATATGGTCATGGCGAACTAATATATATAATTCATCTTTATTTCCCTAAATCCTATTATTTTGAAGAATTTGAAAGATCGTAATCAATTTACCGGATAGTAATTGTTTTAAAAAGCGAGTTTTCGTAGTCATGTGCAAATATGATTTTATTCGATAGCCTAAGAGGGACTCCTCAGACGAGGAAACCAAGTCCGTAGAGCATAATGTGACTCCCGGATTCCTTTATTAAGGTACATTAAAAAAATATATACATACAATAATCAAACACCTGTCCTCCTTGAGGAGAACACACTTGCGACACGAAGCAGGGTGGCTTTAAATGACATAAAAAATATGAAATATACAAATATATCCCTCACTGCCGGAAAATATATTTCCCACGCGACACTGGGAAGTGAAGTTGGTGGTGGGATATGCTAATTTAAATGCTATGCAAATATATATTATATCATATATGATAATTGTATGCGATATGTCGTAGGCTAACTGAGAAATCCGCAACTTTGCAAAGAGTCAGGCTATTTGGAGAATCATCTACAACTTTCCAATCAGCTTGATATTTGTCAGACTTATTGGAAAGAGCCCTATGCAGCTTTAGGCTAATTGGAAAATGATCAGTTTTTTCTCAATCAGCTTGATAACTTTCCGGCCTATTGTAATGAACTTAATTTACTATTCTTAATTATCAACGAGGCGCGTAAATCAAATCTGCCAATAAAACAGTTTTCTTTTACTTTAATTTAAAATCCTTTTCACTCAGCAATTTATTTTCTTTGCGTAATACTGGGAAAACATTCAAAATCTGCATAATTTGCGGTTTTTATTAATAATTTCTGCTCATTATATTTGCACAAAATATATTCTTTAACACTTGAATTTCGGTTGTTGATTTTTGGACCACTTAATTTTAATCCCTAAATGTCACATTGGCACCACAATTTTGAAATGAAAATTTTCCTTCCAATCAAGTACGTAAAAAAAAGCTTTTACTTATTTTAAAATATATTTATTTGTAAATTCTGGTGTCATTGAATCATTTCAATATTTTACAAATAGATGTACTTTACCACCGAAAGGGTTAAAAAATAAAAATAAAAATGCTGTATTTATTGACCGATTTTTTTATGCATTTTTATAAACATTTTAACTTTCTGCTACTCTTTTTATACTAAAATTATGCATATACATTCACTACCTTGGATTTATTGCAATAATCCTAAATGAAACCAAGCTGTTTGGACAAATAATTGGTCATTTTCCATAATTAGCCTAAAGCTGCATAGGCTTTTTCCAATAAGCCTGAAAAATATCAGGCTGATTGGAAAATGGCTAATGATTTCCAAATATTCTGTTCGTCATGAGTTTTCGGTATATATATATATATATATATATTATGTATAAAGATTATTTATTAAAAAATAATAACACTGAAAATAATATCATCTAATTTTAAAATTAGATAGAAAGAAAGGAAGAAAAATAAGCGGTTGTATTCTTTTAAACTAGGAAATTTGAAACAATTTTCAGTTACACGGGCGTTGTACCGGCAGTACAAACTCCAAGAAGGGGCATTATTTTTCCCTCTCTAAGATTTTTTTTTTTTTTTTTCGAAATCACGCCAAAACGTTTTTTATAAAAAAGATCGGCGTACAGAACAGATATACCTGGGTTTTTCCAAATGGCTTTCCACTTTCGAAAATTTCAAAATTCGCAATTTTATTTATTTTTATTTAGTAATAGAAAACATGAAGTAACACGAAACTAAGTATTTTATGCCAGCACCCTTCTTACAATTTTTAACACTCGATTAGTATCCTTGTATCTATAAAATATAATGTCTAAGGTCAATGTTACGACAAGTTTATAATAAGTTTTGTTAGTTTCATAATTTTTCCTATTTACGTTCATCCTTTTTCTTTATTTTGGAGGATTAAAGCCAAAAGAACATACATTTCTAGTTAATTATTATCTTTCCCCTAAATATCCCTGTATGAAGTGTATAAATATGAAAATTGTGTCATGTATCTCACATATACAACGAAGGCAATAACGTTAGTTTGTTGTGAAAAGTAATCGAGTGTTAAATATAATATATATATTCAAAAATAATTTCCTACGGGCATTTTGTTAGGGGGCGCTGGGAGGGGGGGTGCTTTCCAACCTCAACGATTACATGCACCTGTTTAAAAATCATTCTAAACGGGGAAATTAGGGGGTTATATATTTATTTTTTCAAAATCATCCGAGATGAAAAAATATGTATGTTAAATTCCAAAATCCAGGAAAGGATAATGCGACGCATATGTTCAGCTGTGTTTGAATAAGTTATAATATTAGTTCGATGTAAAAATGAGTGAACTCAGCCCTCTCCTTCTCTGTATTTTTATAGCAGTAAAAGCAAACGTAAAAGAGGGCACGTATATCATCTCGGGTTCAAAGGGGAAACTTAGGTGAATAAATACGTCAGCGAAACCGGATTTCTACAGTAAACCAAAGTAATAAGTAAATAAATGTGGCTTTTTATCAATCTACTCTATTGTTTTGGATTCAGCATGGGCATAAGCGGTTCAATAGCAATAGAAAGAGAAACTTTATAAAGTTGAAGCAATAAAGGTGGCTCGAAGATGTGTTACATGCTCACGAAATAATAGGCATCATCCGAATTTATTTATTACGTGAATAATACTTATTGTTGGAGCACCTGCGTTAGTCATGCAAATAAAAAAAAAAAAACGAATTTATGCTTTCAGCGATCTTATATATATATATAAATTTATCGCCCAGATTAAGTTTTCTTTTTCCTCTTTTTATTTATTTTTATTTATTTATTTTTTTTTTTTAGTTGAAAATTAATTATACAATTGTATATGTATTGTATATGTGCCTACTTCAGCTTTACGCAATGAAATTGAAAGAAATTAAAAATAAGCTGAATTTTACTTGTTTTATTTTTTATTTATTTATTTTTTCTTGAAATATAGAATATAATTTATTTTCAAATAATGTAAATTCTTTTCAAATAAGTAGGTCAAAATTGTGTTATTTTGAGATTTTTGTGTTCCGGACCCCTGAAGCGAAGACAATCCATAGGAGGAATCCATTTGAGGAATCAAAAGTTCAAAAATATTCCGTAAAGCGTTTTCAATTGATGCCCAAGAATACTATTAGTTGTATAATCGATCCAGGTATAATTTGGGGCCTATTTTGGGTTTCTTCACAAAAATCCATTTAGGCCACCATCAAAAAATTCCTCTTAATAAAATAATTCCCCTTCACAAAATTTCATTCCTTTTAAAACATATTCATCATCAATTATTTTTATTTTGTTAGGTTTCAAAATGTATAATTTGCAAACAAAACAAGTTCACGAGAAGGAAAACTTTAGCAGAAGGACATTTCATATTTCATTACAAAATGTTATTTTTCACAAAAATAACTTTTATACCTTTCACATAATGGATCCCAAGAAAAAAACCCTGCATCGACCTCTGATAATTCTTGTATAATAAGCAACTGAGCCTTAAATATGGTGTTTTAACCACTGTATTGAAATAAAAAATTTCTTAAATCCCTTTAAATGTTTTCCAGATGCTTATGTCGCAAAATGCATTTTTCCAAATTTTACAAACCAATTAAAAGAACACTGAAATGATAGTAAATTCAATAGTAACAGATTTATTAATGTAAATATATTTAATTATTCAGGGTAACTCAGAATGACTGTTCAATAATTTGCAAGGAGGTCAGGAACATAAAACTAAATAATACTACCAAGTAATTGTGAACACGTGGGGATGAACACGATCTCTGCTCTCCACATTTTAGAACGGAGTTGTCAGTAATACGGTATCACTTGGTATCATACGGTATCACTGATTGAATTACTGTTCTTTTTTATCACTTTTCGTGATGTTATCACATTTTACCCTTAACGAACCGAATGCCGCTATATTCGAGAAAATTTTTATTTTCCAATTGTGTTGTTTTTAATTATTATTGCTTTGGCACCACTTTATCTGACAAACTTTTTTTTGCATTATTTAATTGATGAAATTTTGAGATTAGATAAGGCGAAATTTTCTGTTCAAAAATACTGGTGTCCAATTTGAAACATCACATTTGGACAATAAAAATTGGTTGTCGTGAATATGGCGGCATCAAAGCAAGTAAGTATGTAAATTTTCATTACAATATCATCACTTTCCTCAAAGTTATTAACGGAAACACGACTTCGGATAGACTGGAGCACTCTCTATCTTGGTGTCCTATAATGGTGTGTTTCTTTTCAGATTTTCGATTATGCAGAAATTGCCCCAGCACAACCTATTTTACCGCCCACAGATGACGAGTCTTCCAATGCAACTTCCAAGACAACGCCAATTCCGTCTCCCGCTAGGAAAAATTCTTGGAATCACGAATACGGCCGGAATGCGGAACTAGACAAGGTGCAAATACCAAAAATGTGAGTGAAAGTGTTACTTCCTAAAATTTCTTGCGTTTCTTATCTAAAATTTGTATCTGATTATAATAATTTAATTTATGTCAAAAAAAACTCTTGTTCACATTATAAATTATTGTATTAAAGAATAGGGGTAAAATGATTTCTATCAATCATATTTACAACGCGAAATGATTTTTGCTGTATGGAATTGATGGACGCCAGCAGTAGGAAATCCAAACAGGGGAAAATTTTGGCACAGCTGTGTCTATGTGTGTGGACTTGGACTAGGATGAATTTAAACTCTGAATATAAACGCAAAATAGGCTAAATTAAAAAGTTTTTGGCCGAAGCCCTGTGCAAGACAATTTTTAAGCACATTAATATAAAATACCATACAGAAATGTAACAAATTTGAGATGTTAAATATACAACTTTTTTTTTTTTTTTTTTTTTTTTTTTGTTACTGTCAATGGGGTCCTACCTCCCTCCCTCCCCATCTCCGTTTAAGGTCATTTTTAAACCTAATAAGAGAAAAAGCTAAAACTTGCCTTACACGGAAGTTCAAGAGGCCGGAGAACCACCCTTGCTGAAAAATTCTTAGGTCCTTTTTCTTTTGTTGTTCAATTATTTTAAATCAGAAAGAATAAATTTTACTTTTTTTCTCTCAAAATCATCATAAAAAACAAAAAGAAAATTTTAGTTAATTTAATTTCAAAATCCAGGAAGGAACAATAAACCTCTCCCACCTCCCCTCCCCCCCCCCCCCTAATGCCGGCGCCCATGTTAGAATTGAAATAGTCTGAAAAGAGATGTGAGCCGATTAATTGAATGAAAATAAGATTATAACCCGTGTAGAAAGGGTAAAATTTTAGGGCCCTCTTCAAAAAGATTTTGTAACTAAGAATGATAGCTATAAATTAGTTATTCTAAATGTTAGTCATATTTTTTTATTTTAACTGTTGCAAAACAAAATAAAAATTTAATAATTTCTTTTTTATCTCTTTGCAGATTTTCTGATGTAGGTTTTCATTATTACTTAGAATCTCCCATCTCCACTAGTCAGCGGAGAGAAGATGATAGAATGACATATATAAATAAAGGTAAGACAGTTAGAAGAATTCAAGAATTTAGGATTTAAAATCAATTTATTTTGTCCCTAAATCAAAAGCCTCTCTTCTCGGCAGACTGGAACGAATTTTTAAAAGTGAAATCCTGCTGCAAATTGCAGATTTCCTATGTCACAAAATCTAATTTTCAACTATTCAAAATTTTTAATTTAATGTATAATTTTATATTTGTCATGACGAATTGCAAAAAGTTTCAGAATTGCATAAAAAAAAGGGGGGGGGAGGCTTACTAGAAATCAAAATTTTTGTATATTTTTAAAAGAGGTTATTCGATCATTACCCGAAACGTAACATACGTTAGTTAGCTATATAACTATAGCTCGTAATGAGGCAGCAATCGATTATAGCTCAAAATGGTAAAGCATTTGTTGAAAAACAAACTTTATTTGATTTCAAATCACTTGACTGGTAATTCTTGCGAATTTCCTGATTTTATAAATGACGCGAAGATGTTAGAAAGTTTCGTGTTCGAAGGCTAGAAAAATAATGCGTACAATATTCTAATGCAGTTACATAAAATTATCTTTCTTATTTTAAAATAAAAACAATATATTTGTACATTATTTTTCTGATATGAAATAGTAATACTCTTGTAAAACATCCCGGATACAACTTAAATAACAAATTAATATATTAGTGAACGTTATTTTCTATGGTAGGCATATTGTAAGTAAGTAGGAATTCGGTGTCTATGTTATACCTAAGAGAGTTAAACGTTTCTCGCGGAAAAATTGGTCCAAAAATCGCGAGAAACTCGAGCAAATATCGCGAAATTTTCGAGTGAGGACTCGTACGTTTATAACATTAAATTTTACTTCTTGTAAGCTTGTTATAGTGAAAATGTAACCCATGTACAAAATAAGCATGTAATATTTTTAATAATTCGATTTGTTTTGCTTTTATATATATTAGTAAACATAATTTTTATTTAAAATATTCTGTTTTGTTAACTTTTTCCTAATGCTTTTTAATGAAAAATTATAACTCATTTTTTTTTCCATCAGAGAAGCTATTTCCTTCTGAACCTTTCATGCAAATACAATTTTCAATTCCATATATTTATGTTCGAGTGTTTCAATATTATTTTAAACGGGGAGGGGGGTGTTCCTGAGACGGGCAGATTCCCCATAACGAAAATTTCTTAACACCTTTTCCTCGTCTTAGAGTTAAATTATTTTAAGATATTTAGAAATAATAAATTTTATTTATATTTCAAAATCATCATAAATAAAGAATATTTATTTTTTTACATTCAGGAAGCGACAATAGCCCTCCCCAGCTCAACCTTACCGAAGCTCATGATTAACTATACAAATGGTTTCGATTAGGAAGTTTCGTTTAGAAATCGTTTTAGTGTGATGAACCAAACACAAATTAAATATTTGAATTGTAAATAAAGTGTGATATTCTAATCGAATTATTTTAATTATTTATTCGTATGATATATTACTTTTAAATGCTAAATGTGTAAAATTAACAATTATAATATAAATTAAAATAACTTTTATTAGTTGTTTTACATGTTTCGACTCTTCTGAGTCATTTTCAAAAAAAAAAAAAAAAAAAAAAAAAAAAAGATATTATATTATAATTGTTAATTTTACACCTTTAGCATTTAAAAGTAATATACTATTACATGGTGTTATATTTTATTATATTGTTATTCGTATGATTTAAAATTTTCCTTTTACTGATTACATTTTTTTTTCTTTTTAGGGCAATATTACGGTATAACACTAGAATACATTCCAGATTCCGACAGGCCGCTAAGAAGCTGTACTGTCAAGGTAAGTTGATTATCTTTTAAAAAATATTTGATTTTAAAAAAGTCTCATATTTTCTATATACTTAGGTTAATTATAGTTGGTTAGGTTAATTATAGTCGAAAAATATTATGAGAGAGAAAAATTATCAGAGGAAAGAAATTATCTGATTTTTTTAATTTTTTTTACAAGAAAACGAAAAACCCTTTTGATTACATAAAGTATTTCTTGGAGAAATCTTATTTAGCGGTATGAGTAACCATTGATATCAATCACCAGAATAATTGCGAAAAATTTATGATAAAAGACCTCTTTTTACTTTTTTAAGCAACAGATTATTATTTTTTTTTAATTATTGTTATTAAAAATTACAGGACGCGATTATGGAATATACCTGAATTTACATAAGTATCTATCAGGTTTTAGTAAGATTGAGATTTTTTGTTTTTTATTCAATCATAAACTAATTCGTAAGTTTCTCGTGAGTTGTCTCGTAAGTTCACTAATTCAAGTTTTTAATATCATACTTTTCTTAAAATTATAACATAACATAATGATTTTGTTTTCAATCTTCATTTTAAAAGATGTGTTTTACATGCTTTAAGACAGACAGGGACACCGATCATGAAAAAAAGGGGCTGGTATCTCGATTATGGTAAAGAGACGAAAAATTACAAAAAATATTGCCAACTGAAAACATGAAAAATCTGTCTCACGCATCAGCGGACAAAATATTTAAAGCAATACTGAAAAAGCATTTTTCTTTCTCTGGTTCGTAAATAAAATTTACCATTAAGGCAATTTGTGTTTTATTACATTATTTATTTCTTTGTTTTTCTTTCATTATTTTTTTCTTTAACATTACCAATTAAAATTTTTAGTATATCAGAAAATCAAATGTATAAATTTTTATCTATATATTCTTCTCAAGGGAAAATAAAAAGCCCGGTCTTTCTTTCTTATTTTTGTTTTCTTCAGAAAGGGTCAGATTAAATAATAGCAAAAATATATATATATACATCAAGCATAGATTATGAAACACTTTCCAACGCATTCAGAATACTGTAACAAAATTTCAAAGTTTAATAAGGTGAAAGATTATATATAAGTAAATAATTTGGAAAATCCATAACACGTTTCAAAACCCAATTTCAGCAGTTAACATCTATACTCTGAAAAGTATTGAAATTATTTTCTGAAGCCCTGTATATGATCTATAGATTTCTATATATGCTACATAGTATACTAAAATTTAGTTCAGTTATGAAACGCATAACACAGTTAAAACTTCCCCGTCAATAAACGGAAATGTACTCGAATTTTTTTGTGCAGCCCTGTATATGATCAATAATAGAATTTATGCACACCAAGTAACATGTGAAAAATTAATTAAATTTAAAAACGCATGGCACAGTTGAAAACTCATTTTTAGCAATTATTGCTCATATAAACTACACACTTCTGGTGTGTCTCTGTAAATGAGCGATAAGCGTGTCTCTGTAAATGAACTATAAATGCTACACACTTCACTTTCAATACCGAACATGACATAGTAATACTGAATAACATATAACAGTTGCATTGCAATCAGAGTTCATTTACGTGCGTTAGTAGAGTGCAGACAGACAGATAGACAGACAGACAGACAGACAGACAAACCGAATTCATAAACACTTTTCAACTATGTTGGAAAGTGTTAATAATAAAATCTTTCAAAAAAAAAATAAATACCCGAAATATAGCTAGGTTTTTAATCCTATAGAATTTTTTTTGTCCTGTACGAAAATTTGTTTCACTGCATTTTTACTCTGAATTCTTCTGTGTGTTTTCATCTTATAATGTAATATACAGTAAAACCAGCTAAAGAAATTTTTTTCAGAGTGTTTAGCCACCTGGAAAAGTCAAGGAAATTTATTTGGACTGGAAATATCAGGGGAAAGTCAGGGAAATTTACTAATCCTGAGGAAAAGTCAGAGAAATTTTGAAACATCCAAGAAAAAAAATAGGAAAATTTTCAATTTAGAAGCATTACGCAATCATTAACCATAAAATAAATATCTTAATGTTCAACATTTTGTGAATTTTGCAAAAATTTGTTTAACAAATCAGTAGTTTGTATTTCAGAATCAGTTGTGAAAGTTTCACTCTCAAATTCACAACTTTTTTGTGTGTTGCATCACAAAATTTCGATACCTGGATATTTTTATTATTATTATTATTGGTATTGAAAACCTGTAAATGTCATGTTGTTGCTGATCTAGAATAGACGCCCTGTTTTTTTGTTTTAGACAGGTTTCCGTCTTAAGACGTATAATGGTAATATGGCATTTCTTTTGCCAGAAACATGAAAAAAAAAAAATCTCCGTTTAAGGCAGAATTTCAATAAAGACAGTTTTCTTTTTCACAGGTTTTACTGTATTTGTACGATAAACCTGTACTTATCTTATACAAACTTTTAGGAATGTTCACATTTCACGGAAAGATGATTATCATTCTTAGATTTTTCTGAGAAAAATAATTATTTGTTATTATTCGAGGAAAAAATATATTATTTTAAAACATCCAATGTGTTTCTTGTAACGCATGGAAACATCTTTCCATTTAAGGAAAACATTTATTATTGTTGACAATAGTTCCACGTGTCTTATAATGAATGGGATTCTTCTCTCTTTTTTTTTTTTCTCAAGTTGACAATAAAGAAATAACCTGTGTTTTACAATGAGTGGTCATAATTAGTTTCCAAGTATTTTGAATTTCTTAGAAAAAATTTCGTATTATAATGCAATATACAGTAAAACCTGTTAACACACTCTCACTAGGGATCGGAAAAACTTTCGTTTTAGTCAGATTTCCATCTTAAGAAGTATAATAGTACTAATGGCCGTGCAAAACTTTAGCTTGAGGACAGAATGAACCTAATAAAGATTTGACAAATTTTAGATTACGCCAGATCTGTGTTAAAAAAACAAGACTTTTTTTTACTGCCTTTTCATAAATATATTAAAATGCTAAGAATCACATTTTGCATATTTTTGATTAAAGCGTATCTTTAATGTTGGAATTGAGTTTAAATGCCGTAAATGCGAGAATGAGACAGCTGTATACGGAAAGAGAAATTTGTTAAGCATTGGTCAGTAGTAGCCATATTGCTAAAGGATATAAATATGAATTCAAGGAGGATTTTTGTTGTAAAGAAAGCGTTCTCGCAGAAGGAAAACCTTACTCAGGCACTCCTCCCAGATCGCACTGGCATCGAACCCGCGAATATCAGCAGC
This sequence comes from Maratus michaelseni, assembly GCA_963931845.1. NCBI lineage: Eukaryota > Metazoa > Arthropoda > Arachnida > Araneae > Salticidae > Maratus > Maratus michaelseni. Next base: position 156,480,593 of record OZ007594.1, on the reverse strand, counting down.
TGATAATCTTGTAAGATTGGGCTTTAATTTGAGACTCTTTTTGTTTTGTTTTAAGGCTGGTCTCAAATCCAAACTGGCTACATTATGGTCATGGATACAAGACCTTCAGTCTCAAGACTGATTTCAGTCTTGAGATTTTTGACTGAAAGTAAATTAAACTTTTTATAAGCTTAAATAACAGCAATTTTACTATCAAGAAGTTTAAATCACTTTCTTTTATTGTAAAAGAGCAATTTTTAGCCGTAATCCAAGACATAGAAATCTGCTAGCCCATTTCCATTTGATTATACCTAATATTCGGAAAAGTTTTCAGTCTTGGCTTGGATGGACGTCTTGCACCCATGATTATGGTGCATTTTTTAATTCCTTTCTGTTAACAAACGTATCAAATTGGTAGATGTTCATTATTAAGAAACTATATAATCGAACTGTTTTTTTTCCGTTTTTCGATAAAGATAGATTTTTCAGAAAATGCTGTAAAAGTTGGCGTTTTGAACCGAATTTCCGGACACGACAGCGGAGGAAAAGAAAAAAAAATTGTCATCCCAAGACAACAAAGCTGCAGAACAATTTCTAAACAGGAGGCCTTGAAATTCCATCTTTAAGAGGGTACTTCACTCACGCGAAAACACCCGCTCGCTAATGTTAATCCTGTGGGAATTTTTTTTTTTAAGTATCTCGTTTGCATTTCATTTTTTTCCCTTGCACTAGATAGCTCAAATCGATCTCTCTGAGTGCCGTTTTTTACTTTTTCAATTTCGTTTACAGATTTCTATTATTAGGATACTTTCACTTTCGGAACCGGTTTCGAAAATAAAAGTATCCTCTTCAAAAAAAAAAAAAAACCCTGCAAACAAACTCGAAAAAGTAAAATATGGCCTTTGTAGAGATCGACCTCAGCTATCCGATGAAAAAAAAAAATCCTTTAAAAATATTTAAATGTAAACGAGATATTTAAAAAAAATTATCCCGTAGGATTAACATTAGCAAGCGGGTGTTTTCGCATTAGTGAAGTAGCCTCTTAAGTGCAATGAAATTTTAAATTAGTTCATTTTGGAAACATTTGTCTTAGGTACCCGCATTGCGTAAATTTATAAAAATATCAACGTCAAGTTATCAAAGTTTAATTGCTTAACCTTTTTTGGAATATTGCCGAGGTAAATTTGTATTCTACGCTATTTTTTTAAAATAAAAAATCTGAATTAAAAAGAAAACGATAAATAACAAATTATTCATCTGCAACCAATGAAGAGTTGTAAAAAAAAAAAAAAAAAAAAAAAAAAAAAAATACATCAACTGTTGACAATCAGAACAACATATCGTGATTTTTGTTTTCTGTCAATGTCTGTCAAACAGGGGTATGAGAATAAATAATAATAATAAAAGATGATTCTCAGCTTAATGACTCTCTACAATATAAATAGTTAACACGCATGCGTGTTCTTGTATATTATTTATCAAGGAATAGCTGGCACGAATTAAATAAATAATGATTGGAGAAAAAAAAAAAGTGGCCACCTTTCACCCGAGATGCACAATTATTACGTTAGAAAAGAAGGCTGAGGTTGATGTCCTAGCCGGCATTTTGTTTGCTGTCCATTGTAAGAAGCATGATAAGGCAAAAAAGATAGGGTTAGATCTCTGAAGGGGAATGATGCTCTGCCTACTTGGGAACCGGTTTTAATTTAAAAAGACGGATGACACAACGGTCAAGATGAACGCCGTGTCAATAAGCAGCTGAATTTTAGATCAATAATGAAGACTGAATTGCTAAGATTTCAGCCTCCTGCTGTTTTTTTGTTTTTTTTCCTTCTTTCTTTTTGCCGGTCAATTCCTGTGGATGCCATCACAGATTTATTTGATCAAAAGCAGCGAAGAGCTGAATGAAATGTCACAGAAATAATAATTTAATGCTGCATTTATGATAAAGGAAATAAAATCCGTATTTCTAAATTTCATGGATATCGCCATTAAGAGTGCATGCAATATTTATGCTTTTGCACATTTTTTTTTTTCTTTTCTTTAGATATCTTTTTGTGAAATAATGATACATTTCATTTTATTTCATTTTATTATTTATTTTCGTCTTATATTGTTGAGGTCTGCTCAGGCCGGTCCTAAGAATTCATTCTTTCCGGGCCATGTCGAACACACGTTGTTACTAGTTTTTAAACGGATCGAAATTTTATTATACTTACAAAGTGTCAAAAAACTTTCCCACTTACTTATTACTATTGCTGTAAAAGTGGTTTTACAGGAATTTGTGAATAATAAGCATTGGAGGTCTGCATGGCTGGGGTCAATTTTTCTTTTCTTTGACTCGGTGTGGGTTAGAAGAAGATTTAAAGATAGATTATACTTTAAATCTTATCTTTAAAGTATAATCTTTAAACATAAGATTAATTAATTAATTAATAATTATTTTATTAATTTATTTTATTAAAATAGTTAATTTATTTTATTTCATTTGGTGAGAAATTCTGTTCTTTTGCGTCGTGGAAATTTTGCATCAACAAACGCCTCTGAAAAATGTTTTACAATTCAACGAATATTTAGCTATTATCTATTTATTGATAATTAGAATTATTTCATTTCATTCATCTTACTTTTAAACAAAAAATATATATTTTTTACAGGGGAGATATTTTTCCGAGTTTCTGCGAGTTTCCACGTTTAAAAAAAAATCTGAATTTTACACATACATGTTTTTTTTTTTCTTTGTAAAGTGAATTATTTTTAACATTCTAAACCACAGAAAAATATTTATTATTACTTATTACAGTACACTGTTAAAAATAAATCCGTTAATTCACGGGAAAAGTACTGGCAGCGAAGTTGCCGGGCTTTTTCCGTTCCGTTAGTAGATTTTCCGTTTTGAAAGATTGAAGAAACGGTAACTTTCTGTTATGAATGACCTCGGTTTAAAAAAAGAAAAATTCTCGATCTGTTTGTGCTGCCATCTGTTGACTATAACAGGAGTACTTAATTTAATATTAAATACTCACTGGTACAGATTTCCTGGCTGCCCTTGGGGTTCGAACTAGGGATGACAGCGACATGAGCCGAGTGTTTTACCTCAAGACCAGCGGGCCCTTGCTAGAATAGGAGTTTGAAAGGATCATAGGGGATTTCTTCAAATCGCTGCTTGGAACTTAAACAATCTGGGGTTTAAAAACCTAACAACTTTGAAATTAAGTGGGGGGATATTTTGTTATAAGATTATGATTGAAAAATTTAGTATTAATAGAGGATTGAAACATGAATTATATTAATTCCTAATTTGATTGTTAGATGCAAAATATGAATATTATATTTTGAATTAAATTCGATAAAGTATGTTTGCTTTTTTGAGAAAATCGATTTTTTTTCAACTATTATATATTTTTTAAATGTGTTCTGTTAGAATATATATTCTTTGAGAGTGTCTTTTATAACTTTAAAAAGCAAATTACGAATAATAGCAAAGGAATGAGAAAGTTATTTGTTATTTTTTTTTATTCGGAAGCATTATTTTTGTTTGTTGCTTTTTTGCGTAAAATCGATTTTTTTTCACTTAATTTAACTATTATATATATATATATATATATACTAAGCTATTTGTTTAGAATATATTTTAAGTGTGAATATTTTTTTGTAACTTTAAAAAATAAATTGCTAATAATTTTAAAAGCATGAGAAAATTAATTGTTGCTTTTTAAATTCGAAAGAACTATTTTGTTCTTTTAAATAAACTCGAATTTTTAATTTATTGAATTTTTAGTTTTTCTGTGCTGCAACATGCCAGTTTTTTAAACATTGGAAATAAATATGCAGCAGATAACGGAATATCTCCGTTGGCCACTTTCTTCTCCTTCTGTTCCGTTGTTTTCAGGAAATATGAAGAATTTTTCTGTTTTTTAACGGAAAATGCCCTTTTGTCGTGAAAAGGGACTTTTTCTGTGAAATTCAGGGAAAAAAACCCGTGAATTTCAGATTATTTTTAACAGTGTAGTCTCTCGCTGTATTGTGCATGTCTGTCGGAAGCAAAGAAACAAAACGCGATCTAACACCCAGTGGCGTATCCAGGGGGTGGGCTGATGGGGCTGCAGCCCCCCCCCCCAAAAAAAAAAAAAATTGTCGAGAGTAAAATGAAAAAAGTGCTTTTTTCTTGCTTTTTTTAGATAGATTTGTAATTTTTTTTCTGTTATACAGCGGATTAGCCATTCTCGTTAGTCATATTAGTCCGCACTGGCATCGCAGAATAAACAAAGTAAGGGGGCTGATGGGGTTATAGCCCCCCCCCCCCCCCCCGCCCGAAATAGTCGAAAATCTCATGAAAAAAGTGCTGTTTTCTTTTTTTTTCAGCTAAATTTGTAATTTTTTTTTGGTTATACAACAGACTACCTACTCTCTTCTTTTTAGCCCCATATTAGTTCACATCGACATCAGAGCATATCTAAAAAGAGGAAGGGGGCTGATGGGTTTACAGCCTCCCCCCCCTTCCCGAAATACTCGTATATCTCTTAAAAAAAGTGCTGTTTTTTCCTTCTTTGAGATAAATTTGTATCTATATATATATTTTGTCATACTATAGACTACCCACTCTCTTCTTTTAAAACCCATATTAGTCCACATTGACATCAGAGCATACTTAAAAAGGAGAAGGGGGCTGATGGGGTTACAGCCCCCTCCCCCTTCTCTTCCCGAAATAGTCGAACATCTCATGAAAATAGTGCTTTTTTTTCTTCTTTGAGATAAATTTGTATTTTTTTTTTGTTATACAACAGACTATCCACTCTCTTCTTTTTAGTCCCATATTAGTCCACACTGACATCAGAGCATACCTAAAAAGGGAAGGGGGCTGTTTGTGTTACAGCCCCCCTTCTCGAAATAGTCGAACATCTCATGGAAATACTGCTGTTTTTTTCTTCTTTGAGATAAATTTGTACTTTTTTTTTTGTCAGAGAACAGACTCTCAACTCTTTTCTTACTAGTCCCACATTAGTCCACATTGCCATCAGAGCATACCTAAAAAGGAAAAGGGGACCGATGGGGTTACAGCCCCCCCCCTCCCCAAATAGTTGAACATCTCATCAATATAGTGCTTTTTTTCTTCTTTGAGATAAGTTTGTATTATTTTTTTGTCATACAATAGACTGCCCACTCTCTTCTTTTTAACCACATATTAGTCCACAATAACACCAGAGCATACCTAAAAAATCCCTGACGGCTCGGCCTACAGGCACAGGTAGATTTCGAAGACGCAGAACGTGGGGTGCCTGTTTGTCGGGAATTGCGGAAGAAATGACCTTTTTGCGATGATGCTGCAGTTGGAACCGCCTACTTCGAAACGAAACTTGTTTGCAGGCGGAGCCAGCAAGGATTTTTTTTTTTTTTGCTATAAGAGTTAGTCCTATAAAAAACATGTCAATATAAAAGTTTTAGATAATATTAAGAGGATTTATAATATATTTAAGCGGATTTGAAATATTGGGAATTGACGAAGTTATGAATTTTTTTCTTCTAAACCCCCCCCCTTCCCTCTCCCCCCCTTAAGGCAATTTTTAATTATATCAAAAATCTGTCATACATAAGTTTTTGGCCCTGTTCCTAGAAGTAATAATAACTTCAAACGGATTCGATACGTATCATAATTAAGAAATTATGGTTTTTTTTTTTTCTGTTTTCACAAAAAGCCCCCCCCCCCCCCCTTGTGGTTTGATTTTGCCCATTAACGAACTTGACCGAGATTTTATGTCCCTTGATTTTATGTATCAGTTTCGAAAAGATGCGGGAGTTGGAACCGCCTACTTCGAAAAATAGCTTGTTTGCAGGCGGAGCCGGCAGGGATTTGTTTTGTTTTTAATTTTTTTTTTTGCTATAACGGTTGGTCCTATAAAAAACTTGTCAATGTAAAAGTTTTAGATAATACTAAGAGGATTAATAATAAATTTACGCGGATTTGACATCTTCTGAATTGACGAAGCTATGATTTTTTTTCTTCTAACCCTCCCCCCCCCCCCCCCCCCTTGGGGCCATTTTTAATTATATCAAAAATCTGTCATACATACATTTTCGGCCCTTTTCCTAGAAGTAATAATAACTTTAAACGGATTCGATACGTATAATAATAAAGAAATTATGAGGATTTTTCTGTTTTCACAAAAAGCCCCCCCCCATTTCCCCCCCCCCTTGGTTCGATTTTGCCCATTAACGAACTTGACCGAGATTTTATGACCCTTGATTTTATGTATCAGTTTGGAAGAGATTTATGCAGAATTTTTCCAGTTATCGTGGTCAGAAAAAAGTGACATAGATAGATAGATAGATAGAAAGATAGATAGATAAAGTTTTGAACTGGGGGTGGTTTTGGGTTCTGGGAGTCATGATCGGCGTAGATCTGCAAAAATTTTTCAAAATTTCCAACTTAGGTGAGAATGTAATAGGTAGTATTTCTTACGAAATCTACCTAAAAGGAGAAGGGGGCTGTTTGTGTTACAGCCCCCCCTTCCCGAAATAGTCGAACATCTCATGAAATAGTGCTGTTTCTTTCTTCTTTGAAATAAATTTTTATTTTATTTTTTGTAATAGAATAGACTATCCACTCTCTTCTTTTTAGTCCCATATTAGTCCACATTGACATCAGAGCATACCTAAAAAGGAAAAGGGGACTGATGGGGTTACAGCCCCCCCCCCCCCCCCGCCTCCTCTCGAAACATTCGAAAATCTCATGAAAAAAAAGTGCTGTTTTCTTCTTCTTTGAGATGAATTTGTAATTCTTTTTAGCTCACAGGCTATCAAAGCCTGAGAGCTTATGTGCCCGCCCGTTCTGTATGTATGTATGTACGTATGTACGTACGTAACGCGATAACTCTTGACAGAAATAACCGTTTTGCTTCCAATTTTGTTTATAGGTTCCTTGTGATAAGGCGCTTCCCTGATTAGTTTTGGGGATTGATTGTTTAACTATAAAGGGGGGAACGGGGAGGCTAACCCCCCTTAATTAAGATAAATGGTTTTTTCATGCAGAATTGTCCAATTTTCTTCAAATTTTGTATATAGGTTCATTGTGATAAGGTTCTTTCCTGATTAGTTTTGGGGGTTCATAGGTTAAGTATAAAGGGGCTACGGGGGGGGGAATCCTCCCGCTTAATTTAGATAAATGAATTTTTCATGCAGAGTTATCCGATTTTCTTCCACTTTTGTTTATAGGTTCCTTGTGATAAGGCGCTTCCCTGATTAGTTTTGGGGATTGATTGGTTAACTATAAAGGGGGGGGGGGACGAGGGGCTAACCCCCCTTAATTTGGATAAATGGTTTTTTTCATGCAGAATTATCCAATTTTCTTCAAATTTTGTATATAGGTTCATTGTGATAAGGTTCTTTCCTGATTAGTTTTGGGGGTTCATAGGTTAAGTATAAAGGGGGTAACGGGGGGGTTAATCCTCCCCCCTTATTTTAGATAAATGATTTTTTTCATGCAGAGTTATCCGATTTTCTTCAAACTTTCTATATGGGCTCATTGTGGTAAGGGGCTTCCCTGATTAGTTTTGGCGGTTCATTGGTGAAGTGTAAAGGAGGGAAACGGGGGCTACCCCCCCCCTTAATTTTGATAAATGGGTTTTTCATGCAGAATTATCCAATTTACTCCAAATTTTGTATATAGGCTCATTGTGGTAAGGCACTTCCCTGATTAGTTTTGGGGGTTCACTGGTAAAGTATAAAGAGGGGAACGGGGGGGACTAACCCCCCTTGATATAGATAAATGGGTTTTTCATGCAGAATTATCCTATTTTTTCAAATTTTGTATATAGGTTCATTGTGGTAAGGCGCTTCTCTGATTAGTTTTATGGGTTCATTGGTTAATTATAAGAAGGAGAAACGGGGATGGTTCCCCCCTCTTAATATATTGTCAATTTCTTCATTTTTCGAGGGCTTATTTCAAATTCTTTGAAATAAGAATATAATTTACAGTTAGTGTGAATAGCCTGTGAGCTCAATGCCGTCAGTTTAACTGGGCAGTTTTCTTTTATTCGGTTATACAACAGACTACCCACTCTCTTCTTTTTAGCCCCATATTAGTTCACATTGACATCAGAGCGTATCTAAAACGGGGAGGGGCTGATGGGGTTACAGAGGTCCCCCTCTTCTCGAAATAGTCGAACATCTCATGAAAATAATGCTGTTTTCTTCTTTGAGATAAATTTGTATATTTATTTTTGTTATACAACAGACTACCCACTTTCTTCTCTTTACTCCCATATTAGTACAGAGTAACACCACAGCATATCCAAAAAGAGGGAAGGGGCTTATGGGGAACAGACCCCCCCCCCCCACCCACCTCCCAAAATGGTCAAAACTGGAATGAAAAGAGTGCCGATTTTTCTCTTTATATGTTTGAGATAAAATTAGAATTATTTTTTCTGTCATGCAATGGACAACCCACTCTATTTTCTTTAGTCCCATATTAGTACACTAGGGGTGGGGGTTATGGGGTAACAGCTCCATTCCCCTTCCGAAGTGGTCACAGTGAAATTAAAAAAACTGACTTTGTTTCTTTCTTTTTTAGATAAATTTGTTTTATTTTCTGGCACGCAACGAATTTGTTTTTTCGTTAGCCCCATATGCCTCTCAGTCCTGCGATCACAATTACTTTAGACCACAAAATCTATTTTCAAATGACTGAAAAACAGTTCCATACATGTTTTAATGGATAATTGAATACGTATAATATGCTCAATTGGCAAGATCTAGAAGTTGTTTAATTAATTTAAAGAATATTTAACTCTCTTCCACAGATGGTGCCAAGACTAAGGAGATATATTAGTGCGCAGTGACATTAAACATTATCGCCAAATCAGCAAATGTACGAACTGAAATTTTTTCTGTGAATGGCAATGTCAAGCAATATTATTGATTTTCGGTTTTGGAAGGGTCTTTTAAAGATACCCAGTAGTAATACTAAAAAAATAATCTGTTGATTTGTTTGTTCCTGGTCTTTTTACTAGCGAACTAGTTTTATTTACGTTACGTGCTTTTCTAGATTTAAAGCTGTTCTCAAATACAAACTGGCTACTTTATGACATATTTTTTAATTCATATTTGCTCGGATTTGCTCATTTTTGCATGAAATTCACAGGTCTTTTTATTCAGAAACTTTGCAATCGAAACATGTTTTCCCCCTTTTTTTTTGTAAAGGTAGAAAATCTTTCAAAAAGCACTGTCCAAGTTGGCGTTTTGAATCGGATTCAAGACGCGGCAGCCTGAGAAGCGCGAAAAAGGAGTCGTTAATACGTTATCAGAATCACTTATAACTCGATAAGTAATCTATTTATCAAAAGATGGAGAACTCATCTAGATTCCAAATCTCTTCCATAGTCAGGCCTGCCAGTCTACTGCCTTTGCGTTTAAAAATGTGTCAGAAAGTTTCCCGTTGATGAGCAGGGAGGAAGATGCCTTTTTCAATATTTCAGAGTACGAGTGATCCAGCAAAAGATAAAAATTCTTAATTACTCTTCTATGAAAGTACAATATTACGAATAGTGTTCTTTTCTAATCGCTCTTATTTTGACACGACAGACTTTAGTATCGGCATTTTTACCATTTGGAATATTTAACAAAAGAAGCATTAAATAAATTCACAGGTTAAAAATAAATTTTCTTACAATTTTACTTAACCATTTTTTTTTTAAGTTCAGTAATATTGTTAGCCATAATTCAATAACTTTAACTCTTTTTTAAAAAAGGGAAATCTGATGTTTAGTTTCCAATTAATTCTTAACTTGTCCCTTCCTTCACAAATTTGAGTTTTTTTTTTTTAACATATATTTCTTGAAGGTTAATAGCCATACGTTTGATCAAAATCCCAGGAGCATGTATACGAAGGGAAGGGGGAGATCAAGAAAGAATGCTTGCTACCCCAAAGATTTGGAATTAAATTTTTGTTGGTATTAAAAAAGAGATTTTGCAAAGAAAGTTTGTTTCTGCTGAACAGACCCCGACCATCATCATTTTGGGCGATGGCAAAAGAAAATATTTTTGGCCTTAATCGTAGATTTTCACATTTTTACAAATACTGTGAATGAGAAGTGTATGAATATAGGTATGTAATGCGCCCATTTAAATGAAAGACTGAGAATAAATGTGAACTGAAGTTGTATTAATATTATTATTATTGAAATTTCTTCGTAAAAATTAACTCGACAGACTCAAATATCATGTTAAATAAACATGAACTAATGTTGCACGAACTTTAAAACCATAATACGCAACCCAAATAAAATGATAGTTTATAAATAAAATAGTCCTAAAATTAAAACATTTTTAAACAAGTTTAAAACACATATGCAGAAACTGAAATAAATTGGGCGCACTATGAGAAACTTAAATCTTCAAATGAGAAGAAAAATTATAAATATACTTATGATATCATTGACAATTTTAGCTTACATAAGTTGTGTAATGAATCTAGAAATTTTAATTTCTTATTCTATTAAGATTGTTTACAATAAAATTGATTTGAAACACCATAAATTTTTGGCCCCCTTAAATATGTGGGTTCTGGGAAAGTGCCCCACGTGCCTCGGCAGTAATAGGGAATTGATCCTAAAATAGAAAACAGATTATGAAAAAAAAATTGTTTGAGATTGTCCCAAGCAAAATTAATTTATTGTCAAGCAAGAATAGTAGCCAGAATTTAGGGGAGAAGGTGACAACTTTATAGATTATAAGTTGCAATGACTTTCTTTTAAATGAAAGTATATGAAACAATCCATTATCACTTTTCAACTTATTTCGGCGGGGGGGGGGGGGGTTGTTTCGTAAGACTCAGAACATTATCGAAATTTAAGTCAGCCACCCCCCCCCCCGCGAAATTAAATCCTGGATACGCCACTGCTAACACCTAACAGAGGTCACTGGGAAAATTAAGAAAAGCAATTAAAAGCTCAGAAAAGCTTTTCTTTTCTTTTCTTTTTTGAAACACACGGAAATAAAGCAGTATTATCCTACTAAGTGATATAACAAGGAACTACTGTATTATTGTTTTGATTAATATTATCTAAACCATAACGAATTTCTGCTGTAAAATATTTTTCCAGCAAATACCTAAATGTTTATTTATTCCTGTAGTCAACTGTGATGCTGGTCTTCCGAGAAGAGAAAAGTCCCGAAGATGAGCTTAAAGCTTGGAAGTTCTGGCACAGTCGGCAGCACAGCGTCAAACAGCGAATCCTCGATGCTGGTAAGAAGCCCTTCAACAATAAAAACGGTAACATACTCCGCGTCACAGGAGGTCCTGGACAAGGAGTTTCACCTTTTAAACTTTAAAATTAATGAATCTGATAAGAAAAATCCTGTCAGCATATTTTGATTGACGCATTAACGCGACAAATTGAAATATCTCTCAGTGAAATTTAAAAATTTCTTCATTCCACACGTATGTTTATCATTTTACAAGGATTAAAAGCGCCATTTGAATCGATGGAAAATTATTTAAGAGAGATTAGTTTAATTGTGATTCCTGATGTTTACATTTCATAACTATATTACTATCATCTTCATTGATAAAAATAGTTTATACATCTACTTCTAAATTTGTGAAATTCAGCAAATTTTGATCTTTTGATTGGAATATAATACCTCCGGGATATCCAAGCAACCGTCATTATGTGTTAAAAGTAATTTAGGAATAAAAGATAAAGTATATTATTTATATAGTTAATCTAATATTAATAATTTATTTTACTTAATTGCTACTTTAAAAAAAAAAATATTTTCATTTTTACTAACGAAAATAAATTGTATTACAAAGTGTTAAAAATATATATATATGAATAAAAATGCGAAATACATTTGTCTTAGAAGATCATATTTTAAAAATGTGCTTACAGGATTTTCACTAAGAAAATATTTTTTGCACTATTCGAAAGATATCCTATATTTCATTAACCATGCAATTCTTCATACTTTAATGTATAGTTCTTTTCAGTTCTTAACCTCAATATTTCATCTTAGCTGTTAAATAACTTTTAAAAACTATTTCTAAATATTTCGCATTTCTGTGTAGTTTATCAAATAATGAGTTTTTTTATGTTAATGTTATGACAAAAATTCTAATTTATACTAATTACAAATCTTTGAAAGAATAATGAAATGATAAATCATCAAGTAATTATTTATCATTTCTAATTTTCATAATCCTCAAAGAAAGATTTTTCAGATTTGTACTGCAGAACATTATAAAAATACTGCTATTCCACTGATAATGACAGAAAATGTGTTTTTAAATATTATTTAAATAAATTCATAAGATTATTTAAGCAGCTTAGTTAATTGGTATGTTCCAGTTTATGTATTTTTTTTTCACTTTAATAAAAGAAAATTTCTGTCTCTGTGTGTGTTGCCAGTGTTGCCAATGAAGAAATCTATCGCATGTAGAGGTCTGCAAATTTGGATAAGGATAGACGAAGACGTGTTCTAATGCACCTGATACTTAAATTTTTGATTTTTTGTTAATAAGCAAAAATTTCAAATAAAAACCTCATCGAACGCTAATTAAAAGCTTCGGCTCGCTGGAGCCAGCATAGCTTCCGCCTATGCCTGGGGGAAAACGTGGTTCTTCAAACAAAAAAAAAAAAAAAAAAGAAAGAAAATTATCCTCCTTTTTTTTTTCTAACGATTAAAATTGCTATCGCATGGTCCAAGATTAACTTTAAAAAATAATAATAAGGACACCTGTGTATACACGGTACATTCGTCGTTCTGATGATACCTTTCATTAAAAAATATCAATATTTACTAATATTTAAAAAAAAATGTTTTATTAAAGCCTTTTCTTTTCAAAAATTTTTTTATTCCTTCCAACGCAGTCGGTCGATCGCGCAAAATCAATCGTGAGCAAAAGGGAAAATGAATCATGTTTCTATGATAACCTTTTATCACCAGGGCAATTTTTTCCCCCTTTCCCTTTCGTTGTTCTAACGAAATATAAATAAAATGAGGCCTCCAACCCTAAGTTTGTTTCGAAAAACCGACCGGCATAGTGAGATATATTTAAAGCCATCCCAGACTAGTCTGCTAGGTTTTAATATGGTACAATGCACTACTTTAAACGTGTTCATTTTACTCCTAAAGAAATCTTGAACAATTTATTTTTTACTTCAATCGAAAAATGCAAAAATAAGAGCTTGCATTAATGATTTAATATATTTATTCATTGATCAACGACATACCATAATTTTGAATGATGCCATTCTTAAGCTATACTGCTTTATTCTTTATTTTGTAACATCAAAACTTATGTCTAATAAATATGAAATTTCATTTTTTCTACTTAAACCTGTCAGAAGGAATGTGCCTGGTGAATATATATATATATCTATATCTATTATTACTATAGATGATTATGTAATCTTTCAGTGTTATATTAGCGTGATTATGTTAGATTACAATAGCTGTAATACATTTTCATTACAGATACTAAGAATAGCTGTGGAATCATCGGTCAGATAGAAGAAGTGACCCACAATGCTATCGCTTTTTATTGGAATCCAATGGAAGGGCCTGCTAAGGTAAGTGATAGTATATTTTATTTAAAAGAAAATGAAATATGAAAAATGCTTGGAATTTTTTTAATCTGTGTTGAAAATAAAATATGTAATGTTAATTTTTATGTCTAAAAATATTTTCCTGTTTGTTAAATATGTGCTCTTTTTCCTTTTTAGATCAGTGTATCAGTACACTGCTTAAGTACTGATTTCAGCAATCAAAAAGGAGTCAAGGTATGAAAAATTGCACATTTAATCTTCTGTAATAAGTTTTAAGAACCCTGTCTTACTTGGTTATTTTTTAAAACAGAAAACAAATAAGTAACTAAGTAAAATGCACCCATTTTTATCTTATGTTAATTTTAAAAATACTTGTGAAATACAGCAATAGATAGAAAAACAATTACCTTTTCAAATATTTAGTTGGAAAATTCCCCTTTTGACAAATTTGTTTTGTTCTGCATAGGAGATGAAGGTTTTTTCAAAGAATTTCTGCACTTTGATCTAACAAGAATATTACCAAAAATGTTTTTCTACTTTGTGTTAATGTATCTAAAGTTTAAATTATCGCAAAAAAAAAAAAAAAAAAAACTATTTAATAACCATTAATAATAATAATTTTTTTTTTTGTTGCTTTTAAACCCCATATGAATTTGGTTTTGTAATTTTGTAATAAACGTAAGGTTTTTAAATATTCAACATTATTTGTTCTTAGCAATTGATTTTAAATCTGTTTTAAGTGCAAAATCTGTTTTTCATCCATTTTGAAAGGTTTAAAGCATTTTTAACAATTTGTCCCTCACTCCAACATTACCAGGGTGGCTACAGATTCTGGAAATCAGGTAAAAAACCAGGGATGTTTATCAATCTGGAAAAATCAGGGAATTTCGTAAAAGTACTTGAAAATCAGGGAAATTTGTCTATTTACAAAAATATTTGTGTTTTTGCACGAGACTGTTTCGTCGACAAACATGTAATATTTAAGCAAATAATCGTACGCGATAAAGAAAAAAAAAAAAGTAAAATTTTTATATATTTTTAAAAAGATGCACATGATATGAGCTTTTGGTATTTAACACAAATTAAGGTGATCAGACGCCCTCATTTTCGGTTCATAGCGCTTACATTGAAGGTAATTTACCCATTTTTGAAAATTTTATGATACATTAGTATAAATTGACAAGGTGGCCGACTTAATCAAATTAGCTATCCCATCAGATATAGATATGTCCTATAATTGAACTTGAACATTCTTTAGAAAATGAGGAAATTTTCTGGTCACCATATATTCATTGGCCACTATATGAAATTGTGGGACTAAATTTTGAGTTTGGATTTATGAAACTGTGAACCAGTACTTTATGAATATTGTGCAATTTTTATATTTTCCTCTTGTTTTTTTTTCCCAAATGAGGTATTAGCAAGCTGAATAAGTGTGTTATACGAGGAAGCAACTTACATTAAAAAAATACCGTATGTATATCGTTAATAATGAAAATCAGGAAAATCTGATAAAGTTAGTCATGGAAATCGGGGAAAAATCAGGGAACTTTTTTTTTCCAATTTCTGTAGCCATCCTGATTACCATTAAAGCTATTTTATTGAAAAACAAACTACAATATTAGATAGGGAGAAAATCACATTAGTTAGGTTTCTTTTGGCATGCCCATGCGTTATACTTTGCTGTAAAACTTAATTTTAATTTCTTCATTTCAGGGTTTCCCTCTCCACATCCAAATAGATACTACTGATGACCTCAGAGAAAATAATGCTCCTCCAGTTCATCGTGGTTACTGTCAAATCAAAGTTTTCTGTGATAAAGTAATTATTTTAGCGTTTTATACATAATTTTTGTATATATAAATTATAGTGGGAGTGGGGGGTGATTGTTCACAGGAATTTCCTCTAATTTCAGGATTTTTTTTATTATTATTATTCTGTTAATTGAAATCAGTTATATGTTACAGAAATGTTGAAAGTTTCTTCAGTAATTTAATTGTATTTTTAATGTTTATTGTCACTTATAGTGTAGTTTATTGGTCACAACCAAAGTTAAACATAAAGGGTTTAATTATACAACACTGTTTTAATTTATTTTTTCCATAACATCATTTCTTTATTTCAAAAATTTTAAAGTTAAGTTGAAAACACTCCTTCATTATGACTTCCATACATGTTAGCTATTAAGGTCTCAAATCCAAAGAAGCTACTTTCTGACATACTTTTTAATTCATTTTTGTTCGGAAACTCATGAAATTGGCAGGTGTTCTTTTATTCAGAAACTTTGTTCTCGAAACACGTTTTTCCATTTTTTGGTAAAGGCAGAAGATCTTTAAGAAAATACTGCCAAAGTCGGCGTTTTGAACCGAATTCCCGACGCTGCAGCACGATAAGTGCAAAAAACATGTCGTCACGTGATACGAATTGCTTATAACTCGATAAGTAATCTAGTTATCAAAAAATGGAAAACTCATTTCGATTCCAAATCTGTTCCATAGTCAGTAATAGTTATGTTTCTGCGTTTAAAAATGATTCAGAAAGTTTTTCGTTGTTGAGCTGGTCATTTGAGAACCACCTTAAAAAGAACCGCAGCCCACAAACCAACCAACCAACTTTTGATTATTTTACTTTTTTTAAAAGAGAGGTTACCATCGCCCTAGGCTGTGAGTCTAAAACGTACAACATTTAAATGATATATTTATGCTATATACAATTCTGTTAAAGTGTATGGCATGTATTTTTGCAAAATTATTATGATTTTTTTAGTTATGTATTTCCTTCTTGAGCAGGGTGCTGAAAGAAAGACAAGAGATGAAGAAAGAAGGGCAGCCAAGAGGAAACTAACCGCAACAGGCAGTAATAATTTATTCTTAAATTTTAAAATTAATATTCAACCCATTTGTTAACGCATAGCATTCAAAAATTGGAAAGTTTTTTGATTTTTTTCACAAATAAATTAATATTTTTTTAGATATGCCATTACTTTTTCTATTTGTTTCATTCATTTTACATCATTTACAAGCAGAATACTGAAATTAGTCAATTAATATAATATAATAATAATTATATGTATAAGCAATTAAACATATTGTGAGGGGGGGGGGGTCAGGTACAAATGGGTTGAAATATGTTAAAGAAAATTAATAAGAGATTTTTTTTAATATTATTATTAACATAATAAATATCATATGTCATTGATTCAATTTCATGTAGCGGAATTTTAGTTGTTAAAGTAAATTTTTATAGATTTTTTTTTTCTTAATGGTTAATTTAAAGTTATCCAAACTTATAGCAATAAAATGTACTGAATTTCTTAGAATGACAAATTTTTAAAATTCAAAATTTATTACATAATATTCAAAGACTGAGTTCTATGTAAAAAACAATTAATGACTATTATTATTATAAGTGAGGATTTGTGATTTTAAATCTGCTTATATTTTAAAGTTAATTCCTATGGATATTATCACTAAAGAAATATATTAGTAAAATATGGTATAAGAAACTCTTAATTCAGCTTGAATTTGTGCTAGTAATTATCAGTTAATCTTTATGATGAATGGACATAATTTAAGATTCCTTTTCATTTTGCTGAGTAAATTTTATACATTTATAATCATGTCATTAACATTGAAAAGCCTGTGCTCGCAGTTTTTGTGAAATAAATATTTTTCTTCTTTTTAATTTCAGATAGCAGGAAAAAAATTGAAGAAATGTACCACTCACCATGTGAACGATCAGAGTTTTATTCTATGAGTGACTTAACAAAACCTCCTATTCTCTTTACACCTGAAGATGATAATGATAAGGTACTTTCTCATAGCTTATTTTACTTTATACAGATTATTGCAATAATTGTCGTCTTTCTTCATTTTAATAAAAATACATTCAGATGAAAAATATTTACTTGTAAGCTCATTCAAATCATAAAAGTTTTTTTAAATACCCTAATTTCCAGTAATTTAATAAAAAAAACAACTTTTTATTAATTTTAAGCTTGCACAATATTGCAAAGGGGGAAAAATGTAATTATACATTTAAGAAATCTGCTTTCTTCTGTTTTAAGTAACATTAAAATCCCATTTAAATTTCATTATTTATTTCAGATATAAAATCATTTCCACTAAAATTGAAATATATATATATATATAATAAAACTTTTGTAAATAATAACTATTAAACCACATAATTAATGGACAATAGATAAACCGATAATTACAATAAAACATATAAATATATCCAAAAATTTAAGATTCTCAAAATTAAAATAAGTGGAGAAAATGCTTAAAGATAAGTAGAGGAAAAATCCAATATGCAGAAAGTGAAAATTATTACAAGAGCAATTGGAAACTTATATAGTGGAACACTTTTTCAAGGGCAATATTCCACTAATATAAGTAAAATGTAATTGATTCCTGTGTGAGTTAATAGTCATGAGCTTAATTTATTAACAAAATTGCCAAATCAATTACCAAATGAAATTTAAAGAGAATTCGATAACAATGAACAAATAGTGAGTACCTGAATATATATATATAACATTCTTAATATTTACAATGTGTCTAGCCACC
This sequence comes from Maratus michaelseni, assembly GCA_963931845.1. NCBI lineage: Eukaryota > Metazoa > Arthropoda > Arachnida > Araneae > Salticidae > Maratus > Maratus michaelseni. The sequence goes on along the minus strand of OZ007594.1, from coordinate 156,462,496 downwards.
TGGATAACCTAGAAAAGTTGGTGGAAAGTCATGGAAATTTACCATTACTGGGAATTAGACATAGAAATTTGAAATTTCTGAGAAAAAGTCAGAGAAATTTTAAACTTCCGTGAAAAATGTGGAAAAAATTTCTGATTATAACAGTAAGGATTTGAAATTGCAGCACAGAAAATTTAACGTTGCTTTTCATAAGTACTGGAAAGAATTTTGACCTCTCATGCAATCCCCTTTGTCTACCTCCCTTCAGTCTTTCCTTGTAACTCAGGAGACTTTCAATACCAGCTTCACTGAAACCTTATACAGCTTTTGTAAGATTGCTTAGGGGATTCAGTCTTTATCTTTGTTTGGGAACTGAACATTTGTTTAATTTATTGAATATTTATAATCCTTAAATTTGATTAGTTACAGAGTTATATTACTTATTTTAAAAAAATTGTATTAAAATGTGTCAAAGCATTCTGTGACTAATGTGATAAAGAACTTCCTCCTGATTGGACAAAATGGATGGAATCCTGTGATGAAAGTGTGTATCTGGAAAATGTTTAGCATGTAAAAAACATCTTCATTAAGAAATATCTAATTTATCAAATGACTGTCAAGCAGTTATTAACCATGACATAAATATCTTGTTGTTCCAACAATTTGTAAATTTTGCAAAATTTCTTTAAAAAATCAGTAGTTTGTGCTTCAGTCAGTTGTGAATGATCAACTCTCAAATTCACAATTTTTAAGATTTTTTTTTGTGTGTAACATCACAAAATCTGGATGCCTGTACATTTTTTTATTGGTATGGAAAACCTTAAAAAAAAGGGGGGGGGGGGGTCAGTGAAATTTGTAGCTAAGCTGGAATAGACAGTGTTTAGTTTATCTTAAAAATTATTAATAAGAAAAGGGGGAAGGGAATCTTGAAAGATAGTATAATACTAACTGAATATATATGAAACATTGCTTAGGAAAATAAACTTTATTGATATTATTACTCAAATTATAAGAAAAGAACAAAGTCAAGTTTAATTGTTAGAACACAAATGCAATATATTTAAAAGACATTCACTGCAATTTAAAAATAGTTTAACAGTTAAATAAAACTTCAGTTTGTTCTTATTTTTCTTTTTTCTCTTTGCAGTCAAATGGACCAGAACTGACATTCTATACTATAACTGCCGCTGCGGCAGCAGCAGCTGCTGAGGAAAGTGTTGCATCTATTGGGTAGATTTCTCTTTTTATTATTTTTTTAAGTGTTAATTTTTTCAATTTAGTTAAGACATTTTTAGTGCTCTTGCAGTATTTTTATTTCAGTTGTCAGTTATGCATGTAGGTGCCAGCAGGAAGGGAGCTATTGCTATTCCTTAAATTTTGAAATGTATTTAATTGAATTTCCCTTTTCTCTAATGATTAGAAAAAAATAATAAAATTTATTTTTCCCACGTGACATAAAATAATTAAACAAGAAAGTGAAAAAGAATGTTAAGAAACTGTGCTCTCTCTTCCCCCTGGAATCGCTCTAACAAACAGATTTTTTTTTTTTTAATTCACCAATTTGAAAGAAAAAATTATTAAAAGTTTTAATTTGGATTTTAATATTGCATAATTATTACATTTCACTATATTGATATGTTTTAAATTAGTAATTACCTGGTGATGTTCCGATGAAATTTTCTTGGTTTAGCTTATTTCATGTATATTTATTTTCTTAATTTAAAAAAAATGTAGTCTAGTAAGTTTATCACAAACCCTTTCAATGTCTCGCCCCTCCCTGGATTTTGTTCTGTTATAAACTTAGTATTACCCATTTTTTAAATTAAAATGTTAATTACTCTCAAAATGACTTCTTGGCTTATATATTATTGGATTTGATAATTTAGAAAGTGACATAAGTTTTTCAAAGTTAAACCTTCCTACCATTTAGATATATTTAAATATTTATGCATGCTAGTTACAGAAATACAGGTTTAGAATGATTTAATTGCAAAATACAACTAGGAATAGTTCCAGTTTAAAAAAAGTTCATTTAAAATTTTACACCTCTTTAATTATAATACATCCATAATCGTATGATTGCACATCTGAAAACTTCTTTAATGATACATATAACTATGCAAAAATATATGAATTATAGATCTATTTAAATTTTACTCATCAATGATTTCAGTCGGCATATTCAAAGATTGAAATTTGTTAACTCATCTGCTACTTCTGCTATATTTTAATTCAGTATTATTTTGTAACAAAGCACACCGAAAATTAAATGAACTAAATTTATGAGTAGAATTATTTTCTACAAAAAAGTAGATTTGATTGCTGGTGAATATTAATTTAATAATTTTAGTTATATTAATCAAATTTAAAATGTTACATTCTTCTAATTGCATTATTAATTATACTACACATTAATTAAACAACAAAATGGCTGAAAGTAAAATGATAATTTCTAAATTACTTAAAAAATGCTTGAATACCTAGTTTTAAGATTGAAAAGGAAAGTCAGGCCTGTCACTTTTCCATTGGTTTTGCATCAATTCTTGATGCCACATAGTATTGTATTAACCAAAAAGTATTAATGACTTTTTCGTTTTTATATTTATATTTGTTGCATTATCATCACTTTTACTTACACATGTAATTGACCAACAAAAAAAATTCAGAATTTAATATGTTAGGATCATTATTATTAAATATTTATTTAAAAACAATTTGAGTATTCATTATTGTTAAAGAATTTTAAGGACATTGCCCATTGTATAGTAATTCATCTAATTGTTTTATTTTTATTCAAATTATTTTAATTTTTATAAAACTTCATTTTATTATATATGGAAGTTTTAATTACATTTAATTTAGACTGTCAAAACTTGCTACTCTTTTATATTTCTGAATCTCTTGAAAAGTTAATCCCTTCATATACACCCTAATCGTTCAGAAAAATAAAATTCTATATTTTATGTTTGATGTGTATAATGTGTATTGAAGCTGAAGATACTCAAAATTTCACTTTTATTTGCTCATTTTTAAAAGAGCAATTTCATTTTCTAGTGAAGTGAAAAGTCCCCTTGATATTCCCATATCGCCACCTGCAAAGAAATTCAAGATAGCTCCAGCAGACAGAGGTATGTATATTTTCTATCAAGAAATGTTTAGTAATTTGTATAATTCAATGTAATAAAATCCTTTTTTGGTACTTTTTGGTTAACAGGATGCCCATCAATTCTTTGTCATCTGTGGTAACATGTTTATTTTATTTGACAAGTCATAGTTGTACAATGATGGCATTGTCAATAAGCAATGAACAATAATACAATTTACCCTGTATTATTAGTTGCTTTTTAGTTGTAGTGGTGATTTTTTTTTTTTTTTTTAGAGGAGTGCGGGGGGGAGGGGGGGTGTTCAGCATGCAGGTATAATCTATATGATTTGGTAATTGCCAGATGACATACAAAATGAAATTCTTTTAAAATAATGTATCACCTTAATAACAAAAAATAAAATAAAACTTTGTTTTGAAAATCAAAGAAGGAAATTGTACATTATGGCTACCAAAGCAACAAAATAGTGATTTTCCAGTGAAAACAAAAAAAAAATTGTAGAATGAAAAATGCTTTTATGTATATATATATAATATATTTACAACTCTTCAATTTGTTTCTGGTGTCGAATCTGAAATTAGATTAAACTGTATTATTTTGTCAGGCCTGTCATTTTTTTCATTGATTTTTCATCAATTTTTGATGCTACATAGAATTGTGTTAACCAAAAAGTATTAATTATTTTTTCTTATGAATGTATTTATATATGTTGCATTATATCATCCCTTTTATTTACAAGTATAATAATTGACTATTGAAAGAAAAGTTAAGATATTTAATATGCTAAGATTTTTATTATTAAATATTTATTTAAAAAACAATTTGAATATTCATTATTGTTAATGATTCTAAAGACATTGCACATTGTATAGTAATTCATATAATTATTTTATTTTAATTATAATTATTTTAATTTAAAAAAAAATTCATTTTATTGCATATGGAAGTTTAAACAACATTTAATTTAGAAATAATTTCCATTAAAATAACATTAAGTAAGATAAATCAGAGGTTGTTAAACTGCATATATGTGTTTGTTCTATGTTTATTCTCAATATAATGTAATATGTAATAATACAAAAATAGTAAGTAGTTGAATACAAGTTCTTTAATTCTTGTAGTAGTATTAATTAGTATTTAATACTCAGATATGGGTATTAAATACTAATTGTTTATGTAAGAGATATATACTACCCTTTTAAAAGTATTTAATACAAGTAATTTTTTTAATTATTTTTTCATAAATAATTAAGCACAATCTAATAAAATGTTATATTTAAATATTTTATAAGTATTAGCACTTTTATTTTGTTTCAAGAATATGATCAAACAATCATCAAATTCAACCAAATATTACATATCTTGTCTATCCATTTTAATGAATAAAGCGTTAAGAGGCTACTTCACTCAGACGAAAACATCTGCTCGCTAATGTTAATCCTATGGAGGAAATATTTTAAGATAGCTCGTTCACATTTCAATATTTTTAAATGATTTTTTTTTTTTGCATTGGATAGCTGAGGTCAATCTCTATGCACGCTCCTTTCTACTTTTTCGATTTTTGTTGCAGTTTTTTTTTATTGAGGATACTTTCACTTTCAAAACCGGTTCCGAAAGTGAAAGTATCTTAATGAAAAAAACTTGTAATCAAAATCGAAAAAGTACAAAGGAGCGTGCATAGAGATTGACCTCAACTATCCAACGCAAAAAAAAAAAAAATCATTTAAAAATATTGAAATGCGAACGAGATATCTTAAAATATTTCCTCCATAGGATTAACATTAGCGAGTGGGTGTTTTCGTCTGAGTGAAAGTAACCTCTTAAATGTTTAAATATTATTGTTTGGCTCCTGTATATTTTCAGTTTAAATTTATGTCACCTCTCATGAATTTATAACTGTTATGCATTGTATTTTCTTTAGAATTTATATTAAAAAATTTAAATGAGTTAAAAAATTGAATTTTTAAAATTTTCTTCTACATAGGGGAAGATGGGGCATATTGGGACTTTTTTTTTTTTTTTGTCTTTTTTAGAAAACTACCATTCTTTAAAATTAAAAAAAAATGTTATTACTTAACACATAAAGTATGAAATAAACATACTTTTATTTGACATCTCTCAAATATATTATAAAAATTATACTTATAAGTATAATAAATGGAAAATATTAAAATACAAATGAAACAGAAGAGCCTCATGAATGGGACACATTGAACAGTACTGATAGGGTACCATTGGAAAAACTATATTTTTACTTATAATCATAAATACTTATTTGAAAAACCAGAAATAACAGTAATAAAAATCAATAATACGATTCATGATTACAAAAATATTCAGTTAAGTAAATAAAACAATTTTTAAACAGGGAGTTAATATATGTAAGTAATGTTACAGTGAGTAATTCATACAGAAAGTCAGTGACCAAAAGAAATAATAAATCTGGAATGTATATTTAACACACTTGATAATCCAACAGTTCTTCATGGAAGTTAAAAGTTGTGTGAAATTACATTCATGTGCCAGGTCCTGTGACTGGTGTTGGAAGTTTAAATACAATGTTGTTTGTATCAATAGATCTTATACCTTCAGTTTCTGGTGGGAAATATTTCACATGATTTGTTTTTACTTAAAAAAAAAAAAGATATAACTTGTTTTATTTTATGGCATTATTCTGATCAACATAATGAACAGGTTTAGGGACAATGGAATCTTCTAGAACAAACTTTACTAATATGAAGTCTTAGGTTGCATTTCATTCATTAGAAGGTGAAAATTAATAATTTTTCCTTGTATTACCCAGCTTGAAATCAGAATCCTATCCCATTTGAAATTTATACTTCTTTCAAACTCACTACTTAAATCTGTTTTCACCCAGTGTTTAGTTTTCATAACATAGTTTTGCCATAGAACTATTCATTTTTGGCACTTTCCAACATAGTTGAAAAGTGTTTATGAATTTGGTTTGTATGGCCATCTGTCTGCCTGTGCTCTAACTCATCTAAATATACTCTGAATCTGACTGCCATGTAATTGATATATGTGTGTCGTGTAGAAACAGCTTTAGTATTTTCCATTTGATTTTTTAATATATTTGAGAGTTGTTAAATTTGAGTAAAATCATATAGCATGTTTTTTTAAATCGGTGTTTAGCAACCTCTGTTATGAAATAAAACTGGTAGATTCTTTTCGTTTGAACCCTTTGTTGCAAGTTGAATTGTCAATTTTGGTACTTAGAACTAACAGCATTGTCCTATTGGGGCTCCCCAGTGCTGCTGTATGTGAAGAGAGCAGATGAAGAGATCTTCCATCCACTGCACCTGGTTCCTCCGACGCTTGTTGGTCTTGCCAAGGCAGTAAGTATTATTCGGTATCTTTTGTATTTGTATTAAGAAGAAAGAAAAAGGGGGTGGGAAAATCTGTGCTTCTTTTGTTTTATGATAGAAAATATGTAAACTATGCTGTTATTTCTTGAATAGAGGTGGGGGGAGGCAGTTTTTTTTTTTTTTTTTTCAATTTCTACAGGCATTTTGTACATCGCTAACATATTCTATAAATTTATCTGAACACATGCTGCTTTATTTTATTGTTCATTTATATCTGTATAGAAACACATAGATTTCTATAGTTTTTTGTTGAAAATGCTCAACATCAAAGCATTGAATATAATTTTTCTATTTTAATGTTTAGGAAAAGATGCTTATTGCTACAATGCAAAGTGTCTAAAGATGTTATTGCGTTCAGTTTCTGAGAATCTGTTTAGTTGTCATATTATTCCATTAATATTTCTCAATACAATGAGACTATATTAACATTTTTATCACTCTCAGTAGTACAGGCACTTTTATCATCTAATGACTCCTAAACTTTCATAGAACATTAAACTTATTGTTTCTAAGCTATTCAGTACAATTTTTTTTTCATTCATTTAAATATTAGACCTTAATACCTTAATTTTGTTTTATTTATATAGGCTTTCTTAGAATGCTCCATCTTCTCCTTCCCCTCCCCCTTCTTTTTTTTTTTTTTTTTTTTTTTTTTGTAGAATTTATGAACAATGATCATTTTTAAATGATATAATTTCAAGAATTGTTAGTTTCAAAATATAGATTTTTTTTTTTTCGCTAAAAAATTTTGTATACTAGTTAATTTATGTGTGTATATTAATATCATATGTACTTTTTAATAGCTGTGTATGGCTTGTAAATCACAATTGTTACGTTTTAAAAGACAACACTTAGTAGATTATGTGTGTTTGATATAAATTTACCTTAATAACTATATTTGATTGTTTTGTTTTGTATGATGTGACAAAACACTCATCAGTTTAAATTAGATTATAAAAATAAATAACATTCTTTTATGAATAAGAAACAAAATGTCTTAGGGATAAATTACTCTCCACTTATAAAGTTTTTATTTTTATTCAGTCACTGAAAGATATTAGACTTTTTTAAACCTTTTATAAATACAATTAATTAGACTAAAGATTTGTTTTTAAGTGTTAATTAAAAAGAATAAAGTATGTAAAATATTGGGGTTCACTTTAAAATTTTACAATTGTTATGAATAACCAATTAATGTGACATATTATATATACTATTAAACTTAAATAAAATTTCATATGTTCTTAAGTGAGCCCATAAAAATAAAACAGATTTATTTTTAAACAACTCCTTTTTTTTATGAATTGAGCTTAATTCATTAAAACAAGGCTCAAAGCCACAGCAACGGTGTTATAGGGCTGTGTCCATTGGCGTAGAGTTTTGCAAATTATTGGTGGGGCTCATCTGGAGTATAACTCTTTTCCACACAAATACGTGTGTGTATGTATAATAGGAGATCGATTGCCAATTTAACGTTGCTTTTTAAATTTCCTTTTAAAGAAATTAAATAGAATCATTGTTAAAGAAATCACAAATTAAATCAAATGTTTAGACATTGTACAGTCCAGTCTATGAAATTATATACTTGCTATTATTCGCAAGTCATTTATAATAAAATCACAGCAAAAGTTGACTTTGAATAAAGTCTTTTTTTTTTTTTTTTAAATATGGATTTTGTTTTCCTATTTTAATTTTAATATGGCCTTTCGGGTGCAAAAGTTCAAATGTTTTGCATTTTATTTTAATTTTAAAAATAGAGCATAAAGTAAAAAAAAAAAAAAAAAAAAAAAACCCTAGTAACGTTTATCCCTGTAATAAAAGAAATAAAGAAAAACAAGTGGGTAAGTGTGATCGAAGATCGCTCAAAGGGTTTCGTTTAATATTCCTTTCAAAACACTTTATCCTTTCTTTAATAAATACAAATAAATTTCATTTAGAAAAAAAAAAAAAAAAAAAAAAAAAAAACTCATGTTTTTTGTTTTTTATAAAGTAGAAATTTACCGGTCTATTTTTTCGTTTTTTTTTTTTTTTTTAGTATCCAAACCAGCCCGATAGCGGGCGAAGCCGGCTATTATATTCTGTCATAATAATATCTGTGACGCGGACTAAATGCGATATAAAAAAAATAATTTTAAAATTAAACATGTTGTACACCTTCAAAATGTTAAAATATGCTAATATTTCCATAATCGGATTTTTATCATGATTCAGTATGTTTCTCAAACTCATATATTTACTATTCTCTATCACTCATATTGATACTCGTTTTGTATTATTCTCAAACATTTGAAAAATTCGTTAAACTTCCAATAGGACGTCATATTTTCTTTTTAATTCTCTAATGAAGTGATATTAATCTGCTTTGTGTACATCCACATACTCATACTCCTTATATTATTGAGAAATCTTAGACATTTTCCGTTTTATTTACCATTATGACGTCAATCAATTTTATTTCATATTTATCTTTTTTTCAATTGGTGAAACTTTTTATTTCATTTTCATTTTTCACGTGAAAATCGTCTGATAGAAAATTAATTATTGTAGAAAGAATTTCATCGTGGATTTAAAATTTTTGGCATCTGCTGTAACGAAAAATGTTTAAATTTAATAGAATAAGGCTATTAGAATTTTGGTTTTTTATCTCTATTTATTAAAATAATACGAATTTTTCAAATTTTAATATTTTGAGCTCTTTATAGATGGTATTCAGCTATATACACAAAGTTTCAACTCTGTAAGTTACATAGTTTCTGAGAATGGCTCTGTGACAGACAGACAACGGAGCGGGAGTAATAGGGTTTCGTGAGATGAACAAAACCCTAAAAAATTGTAAAATTCAAGAAAAATTTTTCTGCCGAAAAAATACCTATTAAAATATCAGTAAAACATTAGAAAATCAAAAAACTAAAACCTTTTTTTATATTAGAGGAAAACACCTCTAATAAAAATAAAAACCCTTTATAAATTATTGGTGGGGCTCGAGCCCCACGAGCCCATACAACTCTACGCCTATGGCTGTGTCCCAATATCACATTGCTCTCTAATTTCCCCCATGTGCAAACAGTAAATATGAGATACACATCAATTTCTATTGTTTTCAGAATACATGATTTTATGCATGCAGTGTTGTAATAGTACTCATAATTAATTTCAAGTTTTCTGCCAAAATGTTCTAATAATGAGTAATAATTTATTAAGAAACTTGAACAGATTTATTCATTTTCCGTGTGGGGAAATTGTACATTAAAACTGTATAAATCAAATTTGGTACAGATTACCTCCAATTTCTAGAAGTCCATTGTGGTATTAACCAATAAAAATAAAGCCCAAAACTCTATACATTTTAAGATTGTTGATGTGAGAAATTTAACTCTATCAATCTTCAAAGAACTAACTGTGCATACATAATTTTTCCTCCTTTATTGCTCATAAACCTTGAATGAAATTCAATAATGCTTGTGAAATGCAGCAATTGATGGCAAAGACATTTTCTTCTCGTTTCTTCAAATATTCAGTTGAGAAAATTTACCCTTCGCAGATTAGTTTCTATTTTGCACAGAGAGAAGGATTTCTCAAAGCATTTCTGCTGTTGGATCTAAATAAGAGCATGGCCAAAAATGTTTTTAACGTTTAATTGTGTTTTAATGTAATAAAATATTAAATTATCACAAACTGTTTAATAACTTTTCTTAATCTGGTATTGCTTGTAAACCCTATATAAGGTTCACTTTGTATTTTTCTTTCATTTTTTTTTAATTCAACATTATTTGTTCTTTGTAATCCTTTTTAAATCTACTGTAAATGAAAAATGCTTTAGTCATCCTTTTAAAAATAATTCATGCATGAGAGAGTTAAAGTATCAAAGTAAGACTGTCAAATTATTTAATTATATTATCCATTTTTTATATAAATACTAGCCTGCTTTTCCCCTTACACTGGTTGGTTTTTCTAATCAAAATATATCAGTGAATTTGGCCTTTTATTTTCAAGTAATATGAATCTGTACCTGGGATTTCCTTCAGCAATGCCGAAAATGATACAAATGCAATTCCCTTATATTTTCTAACGTGCAAGACAAAATTTGTTCTCTTAAGGGCTAACTTTTTCAGTTGATCATTTACAGTAGGATTTGGCAAAAGACGGTAGAACGATATTCACTATAATCATGCCTGAAAAATTAACAATGCAAGTCTTATCAAAATTTGTCCAGTCAAACTTTTTAAAAAGACTAATCTTTCATAATCGGATTCACTTGATTATAGAACTTTCCCCCATAGTTATATAACTAAGGAACATTGACCGATATGTTATATATTAAAACCTTCCTTGAAAAATTATGTAACTAATAGTGCAAGTTCTGTTGAAATCCATTCAGCAGAATCTTTTAAAAAGGCTAACCTGTCATAATTACGTTAACCTGATTAAAGAACTTTCCCCCATAGCTGTATAACTAAGCAACATAGAACAATATGCTATATGCTACTAAAACCTTCCATGAAAAATTATCTGACTAACAGTGCTAGTCTTGTCAAAATCCGTTCAGCAGAACTCAAATTATAAGTAGCTGGAACAAAATTTCCATTTGCATTTTATATACATACTAGATAGATGTTTTGTATTCAATAGTTTGATTGGTCTTTTTATTTTTACAGCTTGAAAATAAATATAACCTTTCAGCTGAAAACATGAGACATTTTTACAAGAGATGTAAAAAAGGGTATGTAAAGTATTTTTACATTTTTATTCATTTATCCACTTGAAATTTTTTGCTTAGTATATATCCAAGATAAGATTCTATGCTTTATATCTTGTGCTTTAAACAATAATGAGGCACAAGAGTTATCATGCCATCATTGCCTTATGCCATTGAACATAATACTATAACATCAAAGCATTTAAATATTTTAAGATATTCATTTATAAATTAAAATAAATGTCTAAATACATACTAGATACATACTAGAACTAAGAAATTGATAAATTTTTTGAAATAAAAATTGAAATCTATTTTTTTTTTTCTTTCTCAAACAAGTACAAGTGCACAAACATTAGCTAAAGATTCAAACTCTTAAAACATTTGATTTTTTTTTTTCAAAACTGAAATTACTATTTATAATCGTTATTTAAATATTTAAAATTATTATTCTTACCAAGTAAAGGTCAAAGGAATAAGTCTGACTAATTTGTTTAGTTATTTCAGGAGTTTTGGGTCCAATTAGAAATAACTAAAAAATATCTAAACTAGTCACAAGTATGCTTACAACTTACGCCATTCTTGTGACTGTTTTTATTGTAACTCATTAGATCAAATACTCATTTCATTGGAAAAATAAGTTATGAATGGCTGGCTACTTTACATTTTATTAATTCTTACAGTAAAATTTTCATTTCAATTTGATTCTTAATGATGTGCAAGTATTTATTGCTTTAGTTTTTCATTAAAATAAATAAAGATTAATATGAATTTATTATCAAAATCATTATCAGTTCTTAAAAAGTTATGTTAATTATTTTAAAACTATTACCCTCCTTCATTTATTGTTATTATTAATTGACAAATAAACACCATATTTCATATATCATAGAACATTTGTTGAAAAATTATAAAGGGAAAAAATATTCTTTTGATTATTTTACATATGCTTTTTATAAATTAAAAAATAGAATATACATATTTCAACTGATTCAATCCATGCTTCAAATGTATTCATCAATATACATGAAATAATTATCCGTTACTGCCCATACTTGAATTGTCTTTTTTTTTTTTTTTTTTTTTTTCAGAATCACAGTGATTATGGATGATGACATTATTCGCCTATACAGTAACGAAGATACCTTTATTTTAGACATCATCAAAACAGAAGACAACAAATATGACATAACATTAGTGGAACTCTAGTGAACATTTTTACATTCCATCCCTAACATTACTACGGACTGTTTTAAATACAGATTTTGCCATCTTTCGGTGCTTACAAAATAAATAAATAAGTACTGAAATTTTATCCTCTTGATTGCTGATATTCAGCTTATATCTTTTTATACTGATTTTTACTTCCTTTTTTTATACACATGGGACTCTTTTATATTTTATAGCAATTCATATATAAATATGGGGTTATGTCATTCCATTTTTATACAGTGTCTGTCTGGAAAAATAGTTTAATTTATGCTTTGGGGCTGGTAATTTAATAATGATTTTTATTATGTTGACTAGATTTTTATATTATCAGCAATGCTGTTTTCTGTTATGTGATCATTATACAATAGGGTGCTCTACAGTTATACTATAGTTTTGAACGGTAATGGCATTCCATTAAATTTTTGGGCACAACGTAGTATTTTGGACAGACTCCGAGACCTAAAAGAAAATCTACTTCGTATCATATCACAAGTATATATTACACAAACAACTGAATATCATTAGCTTAACAAAACTCAGATGAGCATAAATTGCACTTTTCTAAAAATAATTTAATAATGAAATAAATATGTCTTTTAAAACCCAGGGGAGCAGATATTCCTTTTGATGATAAAATTCACAAAGAAAATTAAAACTCTTGCTACTAATTGTTATTCTCTTATACTCGGCATATTGTATTGTTAATATAAAAGACATGATTTTGTTATTGAATTAAACTTGTAAGGATAAATGATGAACACAATGTATTTCTTCAAATGAAGAATGCAGTATCATAGCTACTATCGTTGATGCTCATGGGAAATTGAATTTTATTCCACCTCTTCTTCTCTCCCCCACCATCCTCACAAAAACAAGCTTTTTTTTTTTCCTCTTCTATTACAATTTTGGATTGCACTCCTACTGTCAGTTCTTAACTCTACATCGAACGAAATATGTTGATTGTTCCTTCAGAATAACTACACCGCCAATAAAAAAAAATAATAACACTTGTATCAAACACAGTGTTGAATACAGGCTAGGAAGGATTTCTGATGTACAAGGTTTTTTTTCTTTCTTTTTTTTTTTTTTGGGGGGGGGGGGCGGGGGGCTCCAGGGTTCGCAAATATGTTTTCAAAAACATAAAAAAAAGTCTGATATTTATATATATATCTTCTAAAATAAAAGCGTAAGTCATGTGACTGTCATCAACAGTTCCAGGATGGCCGTTTCACTTTTTCATATGCCAGGCGGCCATTTTTATTCAAAATTATTTTTTCGAATAAAACTGCATAAAAGTTACATTTTAAGAAAGATCGTTCAAAATAAATTAATATTTGAGAGGTGATTTACGTTCAGTTATGTATATATTCTGCAATAACTTCAGTCGAAATTAGGTTCTCAGTTCAAATTCTCTATTCATGAAAGTAAACAAAAAAAAGATTGATTCGTCGTGAACATTTAAATTTTAAAATATTAAATCATGGAGGTAATCATTCGCAAAGCAAGTTCCCCCCCCCCCCCCCCCCCCCCCCCCCCCGAATGAATTTTTGGACCGCTGCGCTGCCCACGACAAAAAATAATTCGCACCAGTGAGACAATCAAAGTTTACTATAATTATGTGCTATACAACTCAACTTCCTTCCGGACCTTTTCCTGGCGTAAATTGAACTGATGTAATAATATTTAATGAATCAGATTTTTAGCATTTTTAAAATCTCTAATACAGCTTTTATTTATCGCGTGTACAAATTAGAAACGATACTTTGATTCTGAAATCAAATGTTTTGATTTATGATGTTTCTTATTTATTTTCTATTTAAATGAATAGTGTGAAGTATTTTAAATTTATGTAATATAAGCATTTTAGATTAAAGTTAAGTATTTTAAATGAAATGAGTGACAGGTTTATAATTTAAAATTAAATTAATGTAGTATGAATGATGGTGATGGAAACAATATTTGGCGATTTATCATCTGCTCCCGGCTAACAAAGATACTCATAATTAAAAAAGGAAATAAAAATAAATAAATGATAGTTTGATGTAAATAAATATTGATATACATATCAAAAATAATTTATAGAACTAAAAATAAATAAAAGTAAATAAACAACAATTTCCATAACAAAGTTTACGCCAAATTGGTGGGGGGAAAATCGTGCCAACGTGCGTATGTGACACCTGTGCCCCAAAAATATGCGAAATGCTACCATGATCGCAAAAGTTCATTATTTGTCTATTAGAATCTTCCGATTTGGCGAAGGATTAAGGGAAAATTAAATTATGAATAAATGTAACGTATTGCAATGTTTAATATACATTTAAGGGAGACCAAACTGGTCGCCAGTGGCGGCTAGTATATATATATATATATATATATATATCTGATATTTTCAAAATAGCCAATTTTATAATTATTTTCAGGTTTAATATAAATTAGAAACTGAAACATATTGCACTTAGCATGAAAACTTAATAAAACAATGTTCTTTTCTATTACAATCTCTAACAATCCTTTTCTATTTCACTTATATAACAAATTTGTAAGTCAACAATTAAAAACAGTCAAAATTTGCTTTTTACACTCATGAAAGACAAACTATAGGATTTAGTATCATATGTCACGAAATTTTTTTTTTCATTCAACAAAATTTTAAATGCAAAATAATTTATTTTTATAGGAAATTTTGAACATAAATGTAAGCTTGTCTGCTTTTTTTATTCCCTAACCTGTTGTGCAGTTTAAACTGAACTAAACCAAAACCAAAAAAGATTCTTTCTAATGAAGCTGTAAATAACGCATTATCAAAATTAGACAGCTTATTTTTCAATGTCTGTTCTAAGTAAATATTGTCCTATATATTTATTCGTTCTACATTTAAAAACTCTGCTTCAAATGTGTAAAGTGTGAAAAAGATTTTTTTTTTCTTTTAAAAAAAAAAAAAAAAAAACACTGGCAGAGCAAAAGTTTTTATCTACAGAATGAAGTCTACAACAGTTGAAAAATTCATTTACACTTGTTTTGATTGAAAATATCAAAAAATAGCACACACAATATCGTGAAAATAAATATCAAATATATGAAAATATCAAAAAACAGCATACACAATATTGTGAAAATAAATATCAAATATATGAAACTATCAAACATCATGATATTTTGAAAATAAATATCTGATATATCACCGAACCCTGTGTTATCACTGATGAAACAAACAATTCATCATTAGTTTTAGCCTTCTTAGTATTATTTTAATTACTTTCTCCCCCCCCCCCTTTCCCTCCTCTCATTCAGTTAATGATCTGAAATAATCATCATCATACGCTATCAAGAATTTCTTATATGATCAAAACATTTCACGAGTTCCTATTTTCTTTACATAGTTTTTTTTTCTCTCATTTATGTATTTATTACATTGATGAAATATTGTTGTGATTTTTAGTTACAATACTGTTTAATGTTAGTCAAATTGATACACACACACACACACATATATATATATAATATATATAACTCATTTTAAATAACTGTAGAGCACTATTATATTTTGATTTTTCATCATCTGTTTTTAAATGCACTTTCATGTTATTGTGTTGTCCCCTATTTGTTTGTATTTTGTAGATGGAAAAGTATTATTTCTTTTCAATTTAAAAAAAAAAGTGATCTGAATGTTTATATCATTCCCAAGATGTTTTTGTTTAGTTCGAGTTAAACTCATCCTTACTCTTATTCCCCCTTTTCAATTTCATAAATATTGTTATATGATAAAGATCTTCTACTTAACATGTCACGTTAATGTTTTTTTTTTTTTTTTTTTAAATGGAATATGTTTGTGCCAAATCATTGAAATCTCTTTGAATCTCAGCATTTTTATTCATTCCCTTTTTTACGATCTAAACCAATTATTTAACTGAATTTTTGAGATTTCATCACTTTATTTTGATACCATTTGCATTTGATGTTTTTTATTATTATTATTTAATAAGTTCTATTATCTTTTGTTTGTCTATGAAAAATTAAGACTGTAAATTTCAGGATTTAGCATTGGCATTTATATCTTGTAAAAATAACATCAAATTTTATGTTTCTGCTTAAATACAACCAAACGACCGAATCTAATTGCTTGATAAATGTTTTTCTATTATTTTGAAAGTGCAATAATACAATCAAAATTATTTTTCATGACTAGCTGAAGTATAGTCATAAAATTTGTGGAATTATGTTAATGTCATACATGTGCTAATGTATTTAATTTTCTATATAATTTTTTATTATTATTATAGAACAATGTTATGGCAATTTACTTATTTTACAAGCTATATGAATTTAGTTTGTAAGAGGATAAATCAAAATTTATTAAATAAAATATAGAGCATGTATATTATGTGTGTAGTGTTTTATGCTTTCAAATGATCTTTGCATAAAAATGTTTTTTTCTCTCCTTTATTTCAAATACTCTTATTTGAATTCTATAGATATGATTTAATGTTATTGGAGATGAACATTTTTTTTTTCCTTTTGTACATAATTTGGTTCATACAGAGTATTGTGTGATTATTATATTTCTTGTGCAAGATGTAAGTTATTATGTGAATTAATGGAAGTGTTGATTGTATGTTTTTTATAATATTAAGTTGCATTTAATTGTTTTACTCATTAATGCTATCTAACAAAATTAGACTGAATCTATTTTGATGACAACAAAGGTAGTCTAAAAATATATTAGAAATTAAACTCTTGCTAATTTTATTAATGCATTTGGAATGTGATTTAAATGCTCAAATTGTATTGATCTCAAGTGGTTGTTATTAATTTTCACTTCTGTTTATTTAAATGTATACAATCTTTATGGCTTCCATATTATTAATTTAAATCCATGATGCCTTGCAAAGTGGAATAATAGTGTCTAACTTTATCGAATTACCATTGTTTATTATTATTATTTGTTGTTGTTTTCTCATTTGATGAAACTCTTTGAAAAAATATTTATAGTTTGCACACTTCTTAGAGATTATGTAGATACCATACAATTCTTCCGAAATTACCTAGATGCAAGATGTAATATATTATTTTAGGCATTCTGTTTGCAATTAATAATAAAGGTCTTAAAATTAAAAATTGCTACAATACTATTTGCATCTATATGATGAGGATAGTCCACCCAATCATTAAGAAAATTTAGCAATTTAGGTCACAAAGAAATTTCCCACCACTTTCTTCGAATGACCCTTAAACATTACTGTTCTATGATTATCCTTTTTACCTGACTAATATTTTATTAAGGAAACTGTTTTGAATGATGAAATGCTTAGGTTAAAGCTTAGGTAAAAGAAAATTATACATAAGGTATAATAATCAGTGAATGTTTATCCTGCTTTTCTAAGCATAAACCAACTGAGTGGAAAATGTCCAAGCGAGGGCTTAAACCCAGACCCTTGTAATAACGCTCCAATACTCCCCGGATTGGACATTTTTCACTCTGTCGGTTTAAGCTTAGAAAAGCAGGATAAACATTCACTGATCATTATTCAATTATTACAGGCGTAATTCACTTCTGAAAAATGAATTAAAATTATACATAAAGTATTTTAAGTAAAAACTTTTTTCTGTTACAAAAAATGTATAAAAGCTGTAAATTCTTATCTTAAAAGAGTATTGCAGTTTAGGATCTCAAAATTGATAGTTTACATGTAATTTAAAATTTTGGTAATCTGGAATAAACATTTTATTTTTTAAACTATATTTTCTCATCTGTTACATGTTAAAAGGATACAAATTTTTCAATCTTCTCATTTTTTAATAAAATGAAATAGTAATTAATATTAATTTAGTAGAACACTTTTTTTTTAATGATCTTTTTTTACCAAGCAAAAAATATTTCAAACCTGTTAAGAAATTCAATAAAAAAAATATTGTTGTGAAGATGTTGCTCAAAAATTTTCTCTTCAAATGTGTCTTCCATATTTTTGTTTAAGTTTACTTATGTAATATTAGATGTAAAAATGAAATTATGTCTTTATCGCACAATATTGTATTCACTTTTTATGCCTACACTTAACGGATGCATAAAAGGGCAGCTATACTTTTTTTTTTTTACGACAACTCCATAAAATGCTCTTTGCAATCAAATTGTATATAATGATAAATTCTTGGTTGAATTGTACAGAAATATCTAAAATGCTCTGAAATCAGTGTAAATAAATCATCTTTTTTTATTTAACAGTGTTATTTATTGTGAATCTTATTATTTTACAAACATTACAACTAACATGGTTTCAACATAATATTATTTATCCCCTATTAGAAGAATAAGTTTTTACATAAAAAATGTTTTTATGAGATGTTCATAAAAATTTGTGTGTTTTTTTAAAGGACTTTTCACAAATTTTATTGTATGTTCATTTTTTTACATTTTAATTTTATAACGTATTTTATTTTTAAATTTGGTATTCTCTTAAGTTATTTTCACCTGTGGTATGATAAGTTCTCTGAATTTCATAGACATAAGCCTCCCTGCTGCACTTCAGATACGAATACTTTATTCAGCCGAGTACTTTTTAGATGCTAATGTTTATCAAAATAAAAATGGAAAAATAAAGTCTTCAATTTGAATAAATATCACGATTGTTGTCGGATATCTAAATTAGTGAATATACAGTAGAACCTCGATTATCCAACTCTCGTTTAACTGGAGCTCTCCGTAAACCAACGTCGGTTTCCTGACCTTATTTATTACTTTCCCATTCCTTGCGTATGCAAGCGATCCTTTCCGAACTAAGAGTACAGATAAATATTTTGGTTCCCCTTTCTTGGAATTCCTTTCAAATTAACGTGATCTCCCACAAGCTCCGATCTCTGTATAAGTGTATACTCTTCCCCCCCACCCCCTGTGTACTCGTTCCTGTTCTTAACAAAAACACTCCCCATTTTGAAATGTGTAAGATCGTACTGCCTAGTCTCACAACATTCAAATATTATTGAACCCTCTGATTGTAAGCAAACGCAGGGAACAAAAACCCTTTTAGTCACCGTTTCAGGAACAGAAATTTTCACAGCTGCAGAATTTCAAAAGGGGGAGGGGAAATCAATGTCATATTTTTGGTACGTACTCGCTTACTGTTCGTTTCCAATTGGCACACCTACCAAATAAAGAAAAAATTTCAAAATAAATTCATTTTCATGTAAAATTTGAATTTAGATATTTATTTATCAGTTTAAAAAGTTATAAAAGCAGTTCAATGACGATGTTACATATTAAACTAGCTGATTATTGATAAATTCTCGATTATACGATGTATGTTTGGTCCCAATTACGTCGGATAATCAAGGTTCTACTTTATAGCTTTAATTTAACTGTTTTGTTTGTTAATGGCTTCTTGTTTAGTTTCTCTTTTAAAAATGTATATTAAATAACGTTCATGCAACTTATTTCCACATTTACTTAATTAATAATTAAAAGCTGATTATTGCAAATTGCAATACTGATCCGTAAGAAATACAGTTTCCCAAATTTGGAGAAAATGTAGATGAATGGCCAGTGGCGTAGCCAGGATTTTTTTTCGGGAGGGGTCCAGAATTTTTCTTCAGGTTATATATGTAGTGAAACACGCCAAGATAAAATCACAAAAAGTGGTGAAAAATTCCGTTTTAGACAGGTTTTTTTCTAAGCAGGTGTAATTGTATGGATTCTTTTCCATGGGACAAAGTAATATTTCCGTTTAAGTGAGCATTCCGTTATAGGCAGGTTTCATTTTCACGAGTTTGCTGTAATTATATAAATATACTTATTTATGTTATATGTATAGTAAAACCTGTCAAAACGGAACCTGTCTATAATATAATCCTGTCTTCAGTGGAAGCATTACATGGTCTTGATATATGGATTACCATACAATTAAATCTGCTGAAAACCTGTCTGAAACAATATTTTTCACCGCTCTTTTGTGATTCCGATTCCGTCTTAACAGGTTTTAATGTACTTATAATTACAGTAAAGCCTGTGAAAGCGGGACCTTTCTACAACGGAATCCTGTCTCAAACGGAAGAGCTTCGGGATCACGTCCAAACTCCAAACGAACATTACATCTTATTGAGGTAGTGTATCTTAGAGTTTTAATTAATTACACACTTCGTTAAACGAAAACCTGTCTAAAATGAAACATTTTTCCAGTCACTCCAGTGATTCTGTCTTGACAGGATTGACTATGTGTGTGTATGTGCAATAGGAGTATTTCGAGTATTTTTAAGAATGTAGGTATTTTTTTATTTAAAAAAATAGTATGTCTAAAATAAAGTAAGATCAATCTCTATAACTGCAGCTAATAATACTACAATGAAGTTTCATTAACCTTTAACAGTGAAAAAGATTTTTACAAACAATATGATATAAATAACTGAGAACATACTGTACAGTTAAATGCACTTGAATCAAGTTTCATATAACAAATATTTTCTTGTATTAAGTGGCATTATTTCTTGCATCAAATAGTTACATTTATAACTGCAATTCTTATGTTTAATTTCTTGTCATTGAATTGAGAACTTGCACTGTAATAGGTACTGGATAATAAGTTGACATAATTGCCAATTTCGTTAACCACTGATTCCCCATGGGAGTTTCTGAGATAAGGTTTTAATCTTTAAGAAGAAGGTCTTGCAATTTTAGCTATAGAAACTAGAAGTGTAACAAACACTACAACAACACTACACTACAGGCAAAAAATATAGTTCACGTTGGAAAAAATAATTTTACAATTGTCTAAAACATACATAATTATTCTGGGTTTTTCTGTTTCAAGTTTCGCTGTTTTCCATACCAAAGTAAATAATTCGACCTCAATAATTGTCTCCGATATCAGGCCGACTTAAAAGATGTTAAATTTTTGTGATCATTTTGTTGGATGAGCACTTTTTAGTAAGTATTAGATTGTATAAAAAATAATGGTGGTTTCTATTTTTTTACTTTTCAACCAATGTATTTTAAGTGGTTGGAAACAGTTTTAGAACATACTCCAAGTTCAGAAGGTCTTTGGTGCGTGTATTAGGTTCAATTTCTTATTTTTAATGACATAATGTCACCCACGACCTTCTCCATATTCAAAACTCGCATTGCCACCATGAAATTTCTGAAAGGAATGCTAAAAAGTGCGTTCACAAGTCATACTTGGGTCAAATGTAATGTTGAATTCAGACAGTTTTCTCCGGAAGGTACACTGTGGAATTCTGGAAGGAGGATTCCACTTCTAACCCATTAATAAGCATAAAATCCCAAATCTTCCAGGGTGGACATTTCGATGCTTCTGAATGGATCCCTCCCCCCCCCCCCCACCTCTGCTCTTCCTGAATTCAACGATGTTGTGCAGTTGATATAAAAACCGTTTCCGCTGTTTTTTGTACCATTTTAAATTAGTACAAAAAATCGTATGAACTTTCCCATACTTAATTTCTATAACTGCTTTAAATATCCCTGTACAATGCGGAAAAAAAATTATAATACTAAATAAGTAAATAAAAACTTGCTCTTCAGAATAATGTGCAACAACGTAATATTCCATTAACAATTTATTAAAAATAGCTTGGGTTTAAAAGTTGAATAATAAAAATCACCATTATTTTATACAAACTCAGAAGAACATAAAAATCTTTCAATATCCCTCTGTTCTTCCTTTAATGATTAACGAATAACGAGATCAGAAATAAAAGTATCAAAAGGTGAAAGAAAATTCACCTCCCGAAATATTCTTCAGGTTTGAAATGAGATGTATCTGATGGCCAACTTGACAAGGAATATGTGTGGCTAAAGAAAATTGCGTCAAAAGTTTCTTTAGCAAAGGATTGTGCTCTCTTGAACAGGTCAGAAAACTTTTGAACACCAATCTTCTCTTCCTTGCTTACTGATTGATGTAAAGTTTCAAAAGCTGAAAAATAACATCATCAGCATGTTTTACAGCAGAAGACATTTACATTTTTGCAGGTATTTTGAAAGTGGCAATGTAATGTTGGATAAAAATTCACAAATGTCTAGTCGAAGAATAAACTACTTTTTCTTTAATTCCAGCCAGCATATTCAAAGTAAATGATAATATTGCTTGATATATAATTATAAAATGAACACAGATAAGGGTCGCCAAACTTTGATCAATGTGCTGTTATTGAATTCGTATAAACTCGTCTTTTCCCGTAAGTGTTGGCAACAGTTGGGCCTGCCCAAGTCTCTGTTGACGAAGTTTTGCGTTTAATCTAGTTACATTAAAATCTGTAAAAACGGAATCACTATAGGGATCATTAAATAATTCCGTTGTAGATAGATTTCCGTCATATCAGGTATACTTATCAAGCATAGTTATCTTTCCGTCATCGAGACCATGAAATGTTTCCGTTTACAAGAGGATTCTGTGTTCACAGAAAGAGAAGGAATCACAACCTTAAAAAGTTCCATTTTAGATAGGTTTCAAATATTAGCAGGTGTAAATATGTAGTGTTGTTTTTGTTGAACCTTGAACTTTTGCCGTTTAAGATAGCTCTCATTTTCACAGATTTTATTGTAATACATCTATGCTTTTCAGAAGAATACTATAGAGTGAATACGTTTTAACAGTTTTAGAGGATACCTGAAAAAATAGAATGTATCTATCAGAAAAACCTGTCTTAAACGGAAAATTTTCATATCCCCGGCGAAAGACATAACATTTAAATAATACTTGCAACGTCAAACACCTGTCTAAAGCGGAATTTTTCATGGTTCTTTGCGATTCCGTCTTATCAGTATCTGGACCCCCCCCCCCTTGGCTACGCCACTGTGAATGGCCTCTGATAGAACATGGAACTATTCTAAATTATTTATATTTCAGTGCCGATACTATAATATCTACAAGAAAGACACCTACATTGCATAAGTCAACTATGGAGGACACCATCATAAAATTTAAAAGAAGCATTCACGTAGTAAAAGACATAACAGTGGGCCGGAGGAATGTGGTGTTTAATATACACAATCGGACTGAAGCAGTTTCTAGCTAAAAGGTTTGCCTGGTCTTCACCTTTTCAGACCAGGCTAGACTTACTTTTTTCTTAACTTTTTTTTTCCCCTGGACGAGCCAGGACTTCATTCTTTCAAGAGATTTGTATGATTGAAATTTCCAGGCTCAGCTCAACAATTCTTTAAAAAAATACATATATTTTAAAATAGCCATTATTCTACAATTAAAATTCTAAAGAGTAGTATACATACATTTCTAATCTAGTCAAGTTCAGTAAAACCTGTGAAAAGGAGCCTGTCTATGATGGAAAAATGTCTTATACTTGCAAAATATAATAATCCCTGCAAAAATAATATAATACATTTAACAACAGACAATGTATGTGTTAAGAAGGGAACCTGTCTATAACGGATGTTTCTTCTCTCCTATGCGATTTCATCTTAGAAGATTTTACTGTATAGCATTTTCCAGATTTTTAAGTTACCAAGCCATGAAATGTGAATTATAAATGATAATTCAGACATTTACATACAAATTCATTGAAAAATCAAAGTAATTTACATGATAAGAGGAATCTAGGGAGGGTCAGTATTTTGGAATGGATGGTACCTGTACTTCGCAGCCCAGGTTACTTCTTTTAAAATGAATTAATAAAGTTTGCCCCCCTGAAGTCCTGTTTAAGATAAATTTGAAACACAAACATTAAAAGAAAAACATTATTAAAAATTGTATTCCACAGGGGTACAGGATGTGGAAAAATTCTTATTTATTGCTTCTATTAGTGTTTAATTATTTTATGTTCCTTACAAAGAATAAATTTTACTTTTTTTTTTTTTCCAAATCGTCAGAGGAAAAGAAAATTTAGTTAAATTTCAAAATCCAAGGAGGAGCAAAGGCCATATCTAAATTTTTAGCTTCGATTTTTACAGAATAGACTCTTACTAATATCTAACACAACCAGAGAATAATGAAGTCTAGGCCCAGTCCAAGTCTTTGGAAAAAATAAAACCTGGACCTGGCCTGTGAATAATGAAGTCCAGGCTAGAGTACCCGACCCGACCCCGAGAATTCCATTTGCAGTTAACTTGTAGCCCAACATATTTCAACACGAAAGGAAAGTAAATCACGTTTTAATGCAATTATATCTCTAATATCTATTTTATCTTTTATGTAGAAAAATGGACATATCTATATTCTTTATTATTCAAATATAGTAAAACCTGAATGGCGAATGTCTCAGGATTGTTGAATAGCATCCTGCATCAGGTTGAGTTGGCCCTAATTTTCTGTTTTCGAGTCAAGTTGACTCTAATTTTCTTTCTCTGGATTGGATTCACCCTAGAATAATTCTTGCAGGTCAGATTTAAGTTTTTTGCAAGTTGAGTTGTTGGGATTTTCACAAAGTTTCAGCAGAACTGTTTCAGATGAAAATAAATACGTATTTGAATGGGAATTAGTATATACAGTGAAACCTTCCTGTGCGACCACATCCCACAATGACCATTTTTCATGGAACAAAATTTTTTCTAATAGGCTCAATGTTAATTTTACCTCCATTCAAAAACCATTCTCAATGGAACTCCATAAGCGACCAATTTGCTTGAAGAAACTGAAAAAAATTCATTCTTTCCTGGTTGTTTGACCTTTAGCTTGACCGATCTGTACATGCTCTCCCAACTGTAATGGTATGTGGATCATACCTACTTCCTAGAACAGCATGTTTGATGAACCCCAGAGAGAGAAGTCTTAAGGCTCGAACAGTGCGTAGACTTAGGTCAGTATCTTTTCTTGTGGTTTATCAGAATCTTGACATCTTCATAAGAATGAAAATGCTGCTCAGCAGTGCCATCGATCGGAACAAATGATAATCAGAAGAGGCAATGTCTCTTCCGGCAGGTGGAGTTAGGACTTCTCATTTAAGAATTTCCAAGTACGTTTTCACCGGTTTTGCAACATGTGTCCAAGCATTGTCATGTTGCAAAATCACTTTGTCATGTCTCTGCTCATTTTTTTCTTCAATGCTCATCTCAAATGCATCAATTGTAATCAATAGCGATTTCTTGTGATGTTTTCGTTCTGCTTGAGCAACTCATAATAAACTACACCCAGCTGATCCCACCAAATGCAGAGCAGAGGCGACGATGTTTGTGCATGGCCGGGGTTACCCCATGATTTTCTACACTTAGGGTTATTGTAGTGTGTCCGTTTTTCATCACGTCTCGATACGATGCAAAAAACCTTTCCTTTTCTTCAATTGAAGCAGCTGTTCACACATGAAAAGACACCTTTGGTTGTGTCTCGGCTTCAACTCATATGGCATACAATGTCCGTGCTTTAGAATCATTCCTAAAGCTTTCAAACATTCATCTAGCATCTGACAGGAATCTTCATGAAGTAATGCGCCCAATTCTTCATCTTTAAACTGTTTCAGTGTGCCAGAGCATTATTTTTGAAGCATCTAAATCAATCTCTGCATGTTGTTTTTGACAGAGCATGGTCGTCGTAAGTCTCAACAAGAATTCTGTGTGCTTCAGCTGCAGTAAAATTCCCCGCATATACTCTTTTCTTGGTACGAAATTCAACATGTTTAATGCTATGAAAAAAAAAATGTTGTTTACACTTCAGGCAAATGACATACACTGAATTTCAAGCTTGCTTATGGAACTTCTTTATAGATGTGTTACCATCTTAAACTACACACACACAGTTCTGGTAATGCCATCTGTTAGAAAACAGCTAGAACTTATGCAAACTCCCAATATCTCAGGCTGACTTGCAAGTTTGCGCACTAAACGCAACCTTATTTGGCCTTCTTGCTGTAGGGAAGTTCCTACCTCCCCATTTGTTATTGCAATCGAGGTTACAAAACATTTGAGTGTGACCGTTTGCTTCTGCTGTTTTCACAGTGCAGATCTGTTTCAGTAGCATTTTAACAACAACTGTGAGCCGTTTTAAACTTAGAGGAGTGTATACACTCTATAAATGAACATAAAAATGTAATGGCAGAAAGATTCCAAAATGTTTAACAATAGAAAAACGCACATAAAGAAAACTTTGAAGACTAAAGAGGCTTTCTTAAAAGAATTGGCAAGACAATAAATCATGTGGAATGAAACAAGCCAGGACTGTAAACTCCTTGCCCTATCCTCTCAGGAAATTCTCAAAGTAGAAAAAAATAGAACTTTCATTAACGGTTCAAGGCAAAAAAAAATTTGCATTTATTCACTAAATTTTGAAAGGGCTTGTAAATAAAATCTGTAAAATACAAAATTGTAAAATGAAAGGAGACATCAGTTTGTACATTTTTAAAACCATTCCAGTATTTAACTTATGAATTTATATTAAAGTTTTCTTTTCGTACTTATTTTTTTTCCTAATGTGAAAGATCAGTTCATAACACTACTTGTTACCTTATTTTCGACAATCAAAAACTAGATTTAGACATGACCTTCATTAAGAGACCACCTCTCAGAGCGTACAATTTTTAATAGAATGGAGTGTGGTCGCTTTACAGAGGTTTTACTGTATTTAATTACTGTATTTCTAAATTATTTGCAAAATGATTAAATAAAATGTATATGTGGCAAAGATTCTGTCCTCCAAGAAAAAATGATGAGGAGTAATAACATAGAGGCCATGTGTTGTTCCATCCCTTTCAATCCACTGGCTCAGAAATTTTTTGTCTAGGAACTTATGAACTATGGAACCCCAACGAGGGGGTGCTCCATCTTGCTGATAAATAATCCACTGTTGAAATTCTTCTGAAGCGCAATGAACAGTTCAATAACTCTAAGTAAATGTCTTCAGTGATGTTTTTCCCCATGAAGAAAGTAGACATAGAGTGCCATCTACTGAAAAATAAATCTGTTGAAAGTGAACTATCCAATGATACAAAAATACATTCAACGGTTATTTTGTTATAAATTTGTATAATCAGCACAAAACTTTGTGCCCACCCTGTATATTAATTCAGACCTAAAAAAGAAAAAAAACTTACATGAAAAGGAACTATAGTTTTAACATTGGAAATTTTTAACAATTGACTAAACAAATCAAGTGCAAGTACGCATGTGTTTTGGTTTGTTTGGGAGAGAAAGTCAGCTGTCTTGCTTTGTCCAGTAGTACAGTTATTGTTATTTATGTGAAAGAATGTTTGGGTTATCTTCAAGAGTTGGAGTGAATGAGATTTTTTTAAATTGGTGTGTCCATGCCTGCAATCTGTGTAACATTTTCAGACCAAAGTAAAAAAGCCTATTTACATTTTTAATTGTGCATAAAATACTATTTGTTATTATATAATTATTGAAACAATTTTTGAAAAGAAACTGTTCTATTTTGATCTCTGAAAAAGATTAGCAAATGTACGGTTAAATGGATTTCTTTACGCAGACTAAAAAATATTAAAAAAATAGGAGGAAAAGGATTTTATTAGGTTCTACCAAGCTCTACATGTATATTTAAGAATATAATTCAATTTTTTAAAAACAAATATAAAATAGTTAAAAATCTTTAATTTTTTTGTATCTTTAGTCCATTTATTAACTATTTAAACCAGAATTAAT
This sequence comes from Maratus michaelseni, assembly GCA_963931845.1. Taxonomy (NCBI): domain Eukaryota; kingdom Metazoa; phylum Arthropoda; class Arachnida; order Araneae; family Salticidae; genus Maratus; species Maratus michaelseni. The sequence goes on along the minus strand of OZ007594.1, from coordinate 156,434,578 downwards.
TATATTTCCCCTTTCATTAATTTTATATTTTTAAAATTCATCATAATTGTGAGACTAAAATGTAAATTAGGCCAAAATATACTTTAGTTGATTAAAATATTATAATATATACTTCAAATTATTTAAATTTAAATATACTTTAGTTGTATCTCTATTGAAAAAATAAGAAAAAAGAAATCTATCTTTCTTTATGGACTTAGTTAATTAGTTGTTCTTAATTTAAATTTCAAAATATATATTTTTAAAAGTATATTGATTTAGCTTTCTTTATAGTCTTCCACCTCCCTTGTTAAAATCATCAAGTTTTAATTATTTTCATGAGAATTAAAAGGTTCTAAAGACAAAGTCGTTCAAACGTTCTTTTCCCTTAGTTTTATTTAATGATATTTTAAATACTTAAATAGATAATTAATTTGTGCTATCACTTATTTCAAGAATAATTAAATATATTAATGAAAAAAATAAAAAAATGTGGTTCTTAGTGAAAAAAAGGTAATTTGAATAAATTAAATTATTAAATGTAAAAAGAAATGTTAATTTTTTTTTTTTTTTAATTATCAAAAAAAAAAAAATTCTTTGCTCAACAATGCAATACTTTGGCACGTATATTTATCTAAATATGCATTTATATATTCATATCTGTATCCCAAGGCATAAAAAAAAAAAACAATTTTTTTGTGATACTATAAGAAGGCGGCACTGAATGAATACCTTTTCCCTCTCTTTTGCTAATTTTTTTAAAAGTAAAAGCATGAAATTGGCAATTGAAGTGATTGGGGATCGAAACGAGTTTCTTTTTTCTGATAAATGTATTGCAGCTTGAGTTATAAGCAATCGTTGTCTTGTCTTTTTCATTCACAGAGCCTGATTATTGAAAAAAAGGCCAATTGGGCTGTGTGATTGAGGCCCCTTGATTAAGGCGCCTCATGCTTCTTAAATGGCCTGAGCCCCCAAACTTAGTAAGCAATTTTCATAAAGCTGATATTTTAAATTTATTTCGACCTTGTACTAATTATAATCCATATTTTGTACTTTTATAGCCAGATAAGATTAAACACAAATAATATCTACATAATAATCTACATATTAGCCCCAATTTCGTACAAAAATTTTGAAAAGCTGAAATCATATATTCTAATACGAGCAAATCTTATGTGTGTGTGGTTATGCAAATTTTATCTTAAAAACGGCTCTAACGATTTTGACGAAATTTTGTATCCTACCATTTTTGGGCACCAGAAAACCATTGGACTAGGTCACATGTTCCAGAAAATTAGATTACTGGGTCAGGGTCAAGCTAATTGTATCTAAAAAAAGGTTGAAATGATTTTGACTAAATGTTGTATCCTACCATTTTCGAGCACGGGAAGACTATTGGGCTGGATCACATGTTCGAGAACTTTCTATTAGTGAGTCGTCACTTTTGGGTCAAGTTAATTTTATCTAAAAAATGTCTCTAACGATTTTAATTAAATTTTGTATCCTACAAGTTTCGGGCATGAGAAAATCATTGGGCTAGGTCAAATGTACGAGAAAATTCGATTAGTGGGTCATTTTTGGGTCAAGCTAATTTTATCTAACAAACGGCTGAGAATTTGAACTAAATTTAGTATTCTACAGTTTTAGGGAATGAGAGAAGACTATTGGGCTAGGTCACATATTCGAGAAATTTCGATTAGTGGGTCATTTTGGGTCAAACTGTTTTTATCTTAAAAACGGCTCGAACGATTTGAACTAAATTTTGTATCGTACGGTTTTGGGGCACGAGAAAATCATTGGGCTGCTCGAGAACATTCGATTAGTGGGTCATTTTTGGGTCAACCTAATTTTATCTAAAAAACACTCAATTTTGATTAAATTTTATATCCTATGGGTTTCGGGCACGAGAAGACAATTGGACTTGGTCATTTGTATGCTCGGTCTTCCCTGCTCGTATTAAATTTATTTTGACCAGATTATACCTATTTTGTACTGATCTATATTTCGTAATTTAGAGTCTGAAAATGTAAAAGCAAAAAATATATATCTAAAATGTATTTATATCTGTATTCAAAAGCCTAAAAAACACGATATATATTTTTTGTGACAGTATAGGAAAGGGGCATTGGATGAAAACCTTCACCCTCTCTTTTGCTTGATTGGGCCCTTTTTAAACGTAAAAGCATGAAATTTGCAGACATAATTTGATCATGGATACAAGAATCCATCGAAGCCAAGACTGAAAACATTTCTGGGACTGTATTGGGAATAACCAAATGAAAATGGACTAGATTTCTATGTCTTACATTATAGCTAAAAATTGATCTCTTACAATAAATGTTGGTGATCAGTTCAAAACTTTGACAGCATTTTTCTGAAAGATACTTTGTCTTTATCAAAAAATTGGAAATACTATTCAATTTTAGTTTCTGAATACACCTGCCAATTTTCTTTAAAAGAATAACAAACTTATAAATAAAAATCAATTTAGGAATGTATCAGTAAATACAATTTGAAATTGAGAACACCTTTAATATTAAACATAAAAAAATATATTGGCTGTCTTTTGTTTTCTGCCGAAACTTTTAGTTTGTTTAAGACTAAAATACATATTTTTTAACCGAAAAATGTTTTGTGTTCAAACTAAAGTTCCTTTCTATGTCAATTGAAAGTTTTTTTTTTTTTTTTTTTTTTTTTTTTTGTGGGGGGGGGGGGGGGGGTGGAGGTCAGAGTTATATAATACAAAAGCATATAGTAACTTATATACACATCTTTCTTCTAGATGCTATACAGTTACAGATATGATACAAAGCCAAACAAAATCATTAATTGCCCAATTATTATACTGAGTTTCTTGAACAGAGTCACTGCTTTGCGCTTTTATGCATAAATTTTATTGTCAGATGTCATTTACATAGAGCTGTATAAGGTGACGTCACAAACAGGTTTCTGCTGCTGCTGTAGGACAGCTGTCACTACCTTTAGCAATGCTTTTTCTATTTGTGTGTCCTACACCTTTTTTCATTGTTCTCCGGTAAAAGTCACGTGATGTGAACTGCTCTATTCTTCCTAACATTTAAGAATAGAAAGAAGTTACCATACTTGAGGAACGTGGAAGTTGACAGTACACAATATACTGTGAACAGTATACTTCCGCGAGAAGTAGTGCGCTGCCTATTTTAATAAAATATCTCTCTGTATCTGTTTTTTTTTTTTTATCTTTAAATAAACGATGGACCACTTAAATGAAACTTATTTAAGTTAAAATGTGCCACTGTTATGATATATATTTATATTTTATAAAGAATGTATCTATTCACTTGGCAGAATTTTGGCGAAAGACGGGGACAGGTTGAAGAGAAACTGCAAACCTAATGATGATAATTTCACCCCATTTCTGCCCAGTTTCAGATAATTATATTAAGATAGTGGTTTTAAATGCACAATGTTTTTTTATTTTTGAAATTATTAAAAAAAAAAAGCAAAAATGTTTGTGAATTTGAACTTTTTGGGAAATTTTATCTGAAACTAGCTAACCCACCCGGCGTTGCCCGGGCCCAAGATAATTACAATCTCAGAGAAAGGCGATAACCCCCTCCCTCCCCATACCCGCAAATATAATGAATAATTTGTTTAAGAGAACCACCGTCACCTACATTAACGCGGTCATTAAAAAAAGAATTACATTTTTCTAATAATTAAAACATAATGAAGATGCTACGCTAAAATAGCCGGCAGATGACACCCCTTCCCGACCTCAATTTCAAATCTATATCTTAATTAGTTACCTAAATTTTTGTTCATTAGTAAAAATTGGCAATTATTTCCTTTCATTTTCACAAACTAAATGGAGGGATCAGCCAGAGAAACAGATCTCTTTATAGTTCAGTTTTTAATGAAAGCAGATCCCTGTCTGAAACTTTCTCGGATCGTTTTCACTGGCGCCGGCAGATTTTTGCATAAATTAAAAAAGATTACCAACCGAATTTTTCAAAAATGACATAGTCCGATGCAGAATATGTTTTTACATATGCTCGGAAATTTCTAAATTGATACCTCATTTAGTTTTCTTAATATTCGCTAATTAGTAAAATAATTTCGAATTCGTTCATTTCCGCTTACAAATCCAATGCGCTAGTTCGTTACTTTCGCCATTTTGATTTAAAAGATGTCATTTTAGAAGTGATGGTTAATGAGAATCTAATTAATATCTAGGCTAATTACCAAAATATTAAAATTCTGAAGGTCAGATGCACCAAGAGAGGGTTTGGACTATCTAAATCTAAATTTACAGACTTCTAGGTATGCTAAATTTTCCTAGCCATCGCCAACACACACACACACAGAGCAAAACTTTATTTTATTAGTACAGATACATACCAATAATACATTTAAATTAACAACAAAAAAAACTTTTGAAAATTAAATGAATGGAAATGTGTTCTCAAATGAAGTGCTTAACAACGCGAAACTTTCTGACACATTTTCTAAATCATTTTTAAACGCAAAAGTATAAAATTGCCAGGCCTGACTATGGAAGCGATTTTGAATCGAAATGAGTTTTACATTTAAGCGATTCGTGTCACAAGACAACACGATTTTCCCCGTTCTCGCTCTCCTCGTGAATTCGGTTCAAAATGCCGACTTTGACAGTATTTTCTGAAAGATCTTGTGCCTTCACCAAAAAATGGAAAACCAATTTCGATGACATAGTTTCTGAATAAGATCACCTGCCAATTTTATGCATTTCCGAAGAAAAATGAATTCAAAATTGTGTAAAAAAAAAAAAGCTCCTTTGGATTTGAGAACAGCCTTAAATGCTGTGGTTGTAAATAAATAATAAAATCACGCTGAACAACACAAATTTTTCATGATACAGAAACATAGGCATATGAAGGGAGGGAGGAGATGCCAATTATATAATTAAGGCTTTTCTAAAAACTAAACTGGTTATTTTATGACCTTTTTAAATTCATTTTTGTTCAGAAACGCATGAAACTGGCAGGTTTTCATATTCAAAAACTTTTTAATATAAATACATCTTCCCTTTTTAATCAAAGGATCTTTCAGAAAATACAGTCAAACCGAATTCCCATTGTCGCAGCATGAGAAAAGCGAAAAATGTGTCGTTATGTGACACAAATCGCTTATAAGTCGATAAGAAATTTAATTACCAAATAAGGTAAAACTCGTTTAGATTGCAAATCGCTTCAATAGCCAGGCGTGCTGATTCCATGCCTTTGTGTTTAAAAACAAGTAAGAAAGTTTCGCTTTATTTAGCAAGGAATTTAAAAACCACCTTGAAATGAATGGAAATGTGTTTATTAAATGCTGCCCCTTTAATAAAAATAAACAAAGGAAAATTGCTCTCAACAACACGAATCTTTCATTAAACAGAAACATAGACATACGCAGGAGGGGGGAGGGGGAGGTTGAAGGAGAAGAACCCCTCTAAATCTTTGGAAAAAATTAATAACTTTAAGAAATCTTTAAAAATGTAAATGTAATATTTTTGTTGGTGGTGTATGTGCCTGCGGGGGAGGGCTTGGTTTTAGCAATCCTAATAATATTATAAATCTGATTGTGTGCAAATGTTAGGCTGAAGCCAGCGTCAAAATGAAGCATTTAATTATCCTGTATATTTGCATATAAGTTGATTATAACCCTCAAATGAACATAGGCTTGGTTTTGTTTATTTTATTTCAATATTTTTCTTAATAATTCAAAATTTCATTATTTTCATAGAGAATAAATGGACATTTTTTCGTATATTTTACAATGGTTGGTTGGTTTGGCTTCAAAGGGCCCGGTTTTGCAGCTTTTTTTAAAATGGTTAAATTTATTTTACCGTTGCTAATACTTTATCGTTGCCAATATAAAATAAAACCCCTGAGTAATAATTTTTAATCAACAATTTATTTTCAAGTGAAAAATGAAAAGGAAATGAATTATTTAAGAATTAAACAGAATATGAAATGATGTCATATTAGAAATAAAACGTGCGTTTTCCAATATTTGATAATAATACAAAGTGCATAAATACGAGTAAGTATGGAAAGCAAGCGAATATGATGTCATATAAAAAAAAAAAATTGTTTTGATGTTGAAATAAAATTATCTTGGGTTATCAAATTATTTTTGATTAATTTCTCTTTTTTTTCTTTTTCTTTTCTTTTTTTTTTTTTTTTTTTTCACATGAAAGTAATTATTTTAAATGTACGTAATATATGTATTTTAAATGTATGTGTTGCAAGTTAAAGTTCTGTGTTTTAAATTAAATGAGTGAAAGATTTATTAGCCACACACAGGGTGGCTTATTCTTTCAATCTCTATCATTTTTCATGTTTATGAAAAGTCACAGCAATCCATCGTTGCCACAGATTAATCTCGGAAAATGAAACATTTGAAGTTACTTAAAAAATTAATAACTCGAAATGTATTTGTCACAAAATTGTTTTACAAACTGCGTTAGAATGGTAAAAAATTGTATTTTTCTTGATATAAATTTCAAATCTAATGATTATGTCGTTTTTCAAATATTAGATTTCAAAAATTACAAAACTTCACAATGGAGTAACCGTAGCGAAACTTTACGCGTAAAAAGATGATGTTGTTGTTGTTGGCGTGACAGAGAAAGTGCCAAGGCACTTCTCTGAAAGAAGGGGTGCCAGAGCCTCAAGAGAGGAAAGGCATTGTGGCTCGACGTGTATCGTGTATACTGGCCATAGCATGAGTAACGAATTATAGTAAACTTATTATTCTGTTAAAATATAAAAGTGAATTATGTATATACATTTTTAAAAAATAAAGAAAAACATTTTATCACAAACATCAACAAATTTTTTTCTTCTATTTATTCCCTTATTCCAAAGATATCGTTTTATCGCCTGCTGCCATAGCAACATGAATTAAATTTCATTGAAAAAAATTGCTCAGTGGTAGAAAAATATTTTTCTAAATCGAAAGGTTATTGAACAACTCAACACTTTAACAGGGGAATTTTTATTTGTTATTTAGATACTTTAAAATTGTTTGTTGTCATTGCGTTTTTATTCTGAGTTACAGCTAGTTTATTTATTTTTTAAATAAAAGCCGTGTGTGGCAATCTATATTCGGCCTTATAGCAGAATTTTCCCCTCTTGTATTTTTAATGAATTCAATACGAATGATGGGATAGGTTGGCGATTTATCGTCTGCATACGGCTAACATAAAGATACCATATTTTTTATTTAAATTTTAAAAAGTAAAATATATATATATATATATTTATATATATGTATGTATATTGGATGGCAAATGTCAATGATATGCATCGCAAAATTATCCGTATCGAAAATCAGAAAATCTTAATAAAAGTAACTATATTTTTTAAAAGAAAGTTGCTTTTCTCATAAAAGTTAATGATTTAATATTATTGTGTCGAAGTAACCGGATTTTTCCTCTATCATTTTCCCACAATCGAAACACATTTGTAAATCGTCGCTTCGAACCGGAATTTAATTTTACGTTTCTTTTAGTTTTAAAATAGGAAAACCTTTGTTGTCGTTTTTAAATATAGCTTTTTTAAAAGTTGTTTCATAATAGATTTTTGTAAAGTCTTGTAGGATAAGAAAAATTGCATAGATTTTAAAGCAATGTTTAAGTAAAATTACAATATTTTTTAAACTTAGAAAACAACAATTTATTGAAAAGAAAATCGATTTTACCAACAAATTCGCGTAATGGAAAAGCAAAGAAGAAATCAAAAAGTAATGAATCTTTTCTTCCACCCGAATTGTGTAAACTTGAACAAGCCGATCGTGCCAATTCATAACATTATAAACATGAAAGCGCGTTCTATACAGTAGAATTTTTTTTTACATATAAGTAGAAAATTTCCGGGAATAGGAAGGTTAGGGGTCTGTAATTAGGCCCATAGTCAATTTGCTTTTTTTTTTTTTTTTTTTTTTTTTCTTAAATAAGTGAAATTTGGCGCAAAATTAAATACATTGTTGTAACCAGATTTGTTTTTTGCGTGGTAAACACTTAATGGTATTTTAGATGATCATTTCCCCGCTCACCTTTGATGCCAACTATGACTGTAAAACATATTAAAAAATATTAGCCGATAATTTTCTAATTTTCTTATTGCTTCATGATGTAAATAGACATTCTGGTTCATACTTTAAACCTGAATCGGTCATGCTATTGTTGTTCAATTTTTATTCCTAATCCTAACCCTAATCGTATCCTATCCTAATCCTGATAATAACTTTAAAGAATATTCTTTGACACGAATATGTAAATTAAATCAATATCCATAAATGGAATGAATGGAAAATAGCATAAATAGAAATGGCAAAATAAAATAACGAGAAAGTACATTTATTCGACACCTAAACCTAGAGAAAGCGTAAAAAATTTCAAGCGCATGAAATAAATTAATAATCCTATATATACTAACAAAAATATGTAAATTTAGGTCATCAGATTTGTGTCGTCGGTATTTATTTGCTTATAGTGTTCTTGACGCAATAGAGAAAATATCGAGGTTAAATTGGGTAGAATTTAAAGTATTTTCAACCTTTATTTATATTTTAGAATCGCATCAGATTCTTATATCTTTGTGAAATATCTATCAATGTGTAAAATCCACAAGCAGTTTGTTCACTATTTGCACCACTTAGCGTGAAGCACTTAATTTAATATATACATAAACAAGATAATGTAGTAAGAAATATATAACATATGTCTATGCAAATAAACAATATAATAATGCCCATTTAGCAATGCACACATATACAAATTGTACACCAAATACCACCTAAAATGCACTGTTGTATAGAAGAATTCTGCCAGTGTTGTTTTTCGTTTTACGAAGAGGAATTCCTCGATTTTCACGATTTTACTTGGTCCTCCTTTTTTCATTAGTTGCAGTTTCATTTTCGCGATTTTATATATTATTTGGCATGAAATTTCACATTTTTAAGACTAGGTTATGTCAAGGCCCCTATAGCAAAGAAATACCGTATGGTCTCCTATAAAATATGATAAAGCTTTGGTTAATTATATATGTTGTTAATTATCAAATGAAATGTTTTGCTAAATTAATGCATTTATTCTTTTTTTAATGTTACGTGAACGAAGTCACGGGTAACAGCTAGTATATATATATAGAGAGAGAGAGAGACAGAAATTCAGTTAGGTTTTTTTCTCTTCCAATATGACAATAGTCATATGGCTGTAATGCAACATTGTTAATTTACGTTTGCCACATGTGTTTAAACATATGACATACACCTTATGTGTTAAACACTTAGTTTCTAATTTTAAACCTGTTTTACATACCTGTACTAACTCTTTAGCCATGTGAAAACTGGATATCAAAGGAAAATTTTACTTATCTCGCAAAACAAACGAAAATATTTGTCTATGTTTTTTTATGATTGTGTTTTTCTTGCAATTTATTTCTGGGATTTTTGTTTCAAACATGGAAACATAATTTGATAATGCTTTAATTATTCTTCTTTCGACTTTATTATATATATATATTTTTATTTATTTATCACAATTTTCATTGAGTCTTTTACATATGTTATTAATAATTTAAATAATGTGCATTTGTGATAGATTGTAAATAACCAATTATATTTAATGCTTCAAAAGAAGTCTAAAAATATTTTTTAAGCTTATTAATTTATTTTACATGTTTTTATGGTGTATATATGCAGTAATTTGATTATGCTTTAATTATTATTTGGATTCTTCTTTCGACTTTATTATAAACGGCTTATTTTATATATATTTATTTATTTATCACAAATAATATGCATTCGTGATAGATTGGAAATAACCAATTATATTTAATGTTTCAAAGGAAGACAAAAAAAAAATCCCAGAAATAAGGTTTTTGCAAGCAGTCTATGTCGTCAAGAGCTATATATCGCCCGATATGGCAAACTAATTAAGCCAAAGGTTGTGATTCGGTGGAGCTAGGCTTTTACGCACTGTCTTCTTAAACTTTCCCCAAGTATAAGTTAGAAAATGTCCAAGATCTTAAAAGTAGAATGATTTACTGGATGAAAATGACATTTAATACGTATTTTAACTCTTAAAACTGAAATAGTTTTGTATGCATAAAAATGTCATTTTCATACCACAAGTTTTTTCAAAGTAAAAGTTACCATGAAATGTTACCTTAAAAAAAATAATGTCATTGAAATCATATACTGAGCAATGTTTTAAAAGCATTTAATTAGAACCAGTACTATTATAAAAGAGATATGCGACATATGCACACTAGAGATGAGACGGGCTCAACCCGATTTTTATACCAGCCTTCGGGCCTGGGCTCAATTTTTCAGAAACTGACAATTTTATTTATTCTCATATAGGAAAAATAACCTATTTTAACCTAAAATAATTATATTCCATTCCAAGCCATTTTAATGTTATTTTGACCATAATAAATAGAAGAGGAAACAGAATTTTTTTTTACTTTTCTTGTTTTAAAAAGAAAATTTACAGTATTTGTGACACGACTGACAACTGGGTTATGGCACGAATAATATTTGTTGCTAAACTTTCGTTCCCGATAGGATATTTTTTAATTAGAACATTTATTTTATTTATTTTTTAGAGATGACGCGAAATGATTTTTTCTTTAGGTCAATCAGCAATAGGTTTGCAAATTTTTAGTCTTCTATTGTGTGCGAGTCATAATCGCTCTTCATATGAAAATAACGTTAATGATTCTATTTTTAATTATAAACTCTGTTCATGGCTAAAGCTCTGCTCTGCACATCTACGAAGTCGCTTTCAGTAGTAGATATAATTGTCATGTACTGTTATTCCAATAGAAAGCAATTGAACAGTGTTTTCACTTTTCCTTTAAAAGCATGGTATCTTTCAGATAACTGTAAAATTTTTGATTTAAGTTACTACATTTCCCAAACAAAGATAAGTAAGCAGAGTGAAACACCTTATCAATCCTACAACATTCAGTAGAAAGTGAAGCTGTAACTGAAAATCAGAGTCACAAAGTAGACAAAATAATTTGCCAGAGAAGCTGGAATACTCTTTATACGTTTGAAGAGCAAAGTTTGATTTTAATGACGCAGCAATTTGAAATCCTAAGAAACATTTTTTTTTTCTTGAACTTTTTCTAAAAATTTTCAAATTTCCCCGACTTTTCTGAGACCCAGATTTCTAGACAACAAAATTAAAGTTCAGTAAAACTTAAGAGAACTTTTGTTTCAGCACAGATTTCAACGTGTGGCATTTTTCAGATTTTTAAGTCTCCAATCCATGGAATATGGATTAATGATATTAATAACACACATTGACATACAGAGATTCATTTAAAAAATAAATATCAGAGTCCAAGGTGCTTTTTTAAAACTAAGATTATAAACACGAAAAAAAAAGAGTCTAAAATAAGTTATTTGTCAGAACACCTCGTACAAGACAATTTTTGATCCATATCAACACAAAAATTGATGATTTGAAGAAATTCAGTCGGGCCGGTCCAGACGAATTAAGTTTATGTATGGGCCAGGCCGAACTGTTTGTTTTTATACCAGGCCGAGCTAATAAATTTGTTGTACATATTTGAACTTTGATGAAATTCTTTATCACAGTTAAATAGATTAATTTGATATATTTTAATAATAAATATTCAATAAATGAAGAAATGTACAGTTTCCAAACAAAGATACAGCCATGGAAAAAAATTATAAGGACACGTTAAAAAATGAGTACAGTCGAACCTCGTTAACACGAACACCCAAGGGGAAACTTCTTTTGTTCGTGTTAAAAGTAGTTCATGTTATCCGACATGTTATACATTACATGCAACTGGACAGGGCAGTTGGAAACAGTTCGTGCTAAAAGTAATTCGCGTTAAGCGTGTTCGTGTTAACGAGGTTTGACTGTAATATACATTAAAGTAATCATCAACTGAAGACAAAATCAAACATAATTTACTACTCGTTATTAGGAACCTATAAATACAAAATTAAATTGCAATAAAATTTTTAAAACATATATTAATAGAAATATATGACATGAAACATGGAAAAAATTATAAGGACATAATGAAATATGTCAGGAAATAAATTAATATTCTACAAAATCACTTTTTTTCAATTAACCATATTGATCGTGCAGTCATTTACTCAGAAAGTCCAGTTAAAATTTGTTTAGAAATGTTTTTCCATGCTAATTCGACGGATGATGTCAAATCGTCTGTATTTGCATATTGTGTGTCATGCTTATAGACTTCTTTAGTTAAAATTCTCCACAGATTCTCTGTGGAGTTGAAATGACGGCCAATCCAAAATTTGGACAGAATTGGCCTCGGAACCATGAACGTGATCTATGAGACAGATGACAACTTGCATTGTCTTGTTGAAGCAAACATTAACTACCTGCGATAAGGGGTGATTCAGGAAATAATTTTTCAGCTAACATATCCACATATGATTCTTCATGCTATGATATGATAAATTCATGCGACCTCGAATGGATACGATTGGTGTTGTTTCATTGGCTTCAAAACCTGCCCACAATGTCACAGAACCTCCTCCGTATTGGCGTTTGGAAAACACAGGTTTGTCTTTTCGCAAGTCATACCAATAAGGACGAAAACCATCCTGTCTGCTCAAATAAATTTTTTAAGCATATCTAAAGAAATCCCAATATATATAAAACAGTAATTTATAATTTTTTGAACAATCTAAAAGATTATGGCGAGAAGAAGCATACAGGTACGACTGTTTCTCCGACTACGCGCCAGAAACGTGGAATTGCACGTCGAGTTTGCTTAAAAAACAGAATTCTACTCAAGTTAAAACAGAACTGAATGTACCATGCACTAGCCGAAATTTGCGTAATGTTCTGCCAAAAAATCCCAATGTTAAATAAGCTAAACTACGGTCACATCCACCACTTACAAAACTACACAAGAAACTTAGATTAGAAGTTGCTAAGAAATACATTTCTTTTGGATCTCGCTGGAAATATGTGGTATTTTCAGACAAAAAAGAAAAAATATTTGAACAGACAAGATGGTTTTAGTCATTATTGGTATGACTTGCGAAAAGATACTTTTTTTTTTTCAAACACCAATACGGAGGAGGTTCTGTGATGTAGCAGGTTTTGCAGACAATGAAACCACGCAAATCGTATCCATTCGAGGTCGCATGAATTCAGAATCATATGTGGATATGTTAGCTGAAAAATTATTGCCTGAATTGCCCCTTATCACAGGTGGTGAATGTTTGTTTCAACAAGACAATGCAAGTTGCCATGTGTCTCATAGATCACGTTCATGGTTCGAGCCAATTCTGGACTGGCCGATAAGCAGCCCTGATTCCAACTCCACAGAGAATCTGTGGGACGTTTTAGCTAAAGAAGTCTATAAGCATGGCACACAATATGCAAACAGACTATTTGACATCATCCATCGAATTAGCATAGAAAAACATTTCTACACAAATTTTAACTGGACTTTCTGAGTAAATGACTGCACGATTAATATGAGTAATTGAAAAAAAAGGTGATTTTGCAGAATATTAATTTATTTCCAGATATATTTCATTATGACCTTATAATTTTTTCCATGTTTCACGTCATATATTTCTATTAATATGTGATTTATAAATTTTATTGTAATTTAATTTCGTATTTATTGTTTCCTAATAACAAGTAGTATATTATGTTTGATTTTGTTTTCAGTTGATGATTACTTTAACATGTATTGTATTACTCATTTTTTAGCGTGTCCTTATAATTTTTTCCATGGCTGTAAGTAAACACAGAATCACCTAAGCCAGGGGTTCCCAAACTTCGACTGACATACTATTAAATCTAAGTACATACTTTCATGTACCACCACATGGCAAATGTAAAGCAAATATTCTAATTCTAAAAATGAATGATTACATTACTAAATTGGTAATTAGATTGCTTTATAATGACATTCGAGTGAAAAGTGGTATCATTATTAAATTTCAATAATGCATACAATATCAAAATAGTGTTTTGGTATAGGAAAAATGCAACAATACCTATTGACACATACTGATTCATATACTATTATAGTAGGCTAATTGCACTAATTTGCTCCTATCGCTAATGAAAGGGTGGACTTGTTTTATCAAGCACACCTTCCTCATGTCTGGCTCAATATTACGTAGTTTTAGTCATAAGTCAGATTCGATGTATAGTTTATTCCTTCATTTGTTTTTCCATATAACGAAGGGGGGGGGGGGGGGGAAAGGAGTTAACAGAGATGTGTTCTGCTAAACACAAGCAGACAGTAACAGACGGTACTCTGATATTCTCGCCAATGAAAATTCCAACCATCCAAAACTTCAGATAATTCAATATATAAAGCATGTTTAAAAACAGTTCTTTCACAAATTAAAAATACTCCATTCATTAATGAAATAGAAAGAAACTATATACATTTTGTATGAGAGAAGAATATAAAGTTTTATTAAATTCCGTGCATTAGTTCTTGAGATAGAGCACCCACAAATTTTTTTTCACATACAGACAGACTCAGACATTTTCTAACTAGTCGGATGTGTCAATCATGGGTGCAAGTATGAAATGTGGCCAGGACTGAAAATATTTTGACCTGTCACCCCCTCCCGTCCAAGCGCACACGTGTGCATAGACAACACGTTTGGACTTTGAGATGTGGCAAAGACTGAAAATATTTTGAATTCTCCAACCAGACCTCTTCTCCGAATGCACATACCATGCCCACTTAGACAAAACGTCGAAGGATCTCAAAAAATGGCAAATTTTGTCAAAGGATCGCGAAAACACGCAAATCTCGTCAAATGGCCACCGAAAAAGCGCCAATTTCGTCGAAGGATAGTGGAAAAAACTGCTAATTTCGTTCACGGAAAAACAGGCAATTTTGTGGAAAAGTCTGAAAAAATGGTGAATTCTGTCGAAAGATCGAAAAAAACTGCAAATTTCGTGGAAATATCTCGAAAAAACGGAATATATCGCCGAAGGATCTTGAAAAAACGGCATATTTCGTTAAAGGACCTGGAAAAAACGGCATATTTCGTTAAAGGACCTGGAAAAAACGGCATATTTCGTTAAAGGACCTGGAAAAAACAGCAAAATTTGTCAAAGGATCTCAAGAAAAAGGCAAAATGCGTTGAAAAACAGCCAATTTTGTCGAAGGATCTCGGAAAAAAAGGTAAATTTCATCGAAGGATCGCGCAAACATGCAAATCTTGTCAAATGGCCGCCAAAAAAGCGCCAATTTCGTCGAAGGATCGTGGAAAAAAACTGCTAATTTCGTTTAAGGATCACGGAAAAACGGTGAATTCTGTAGGATTCCGAAGGATCGAAAAAACCCCGGCAAATGTCGTCGAAGGATCTCGAAAAAACGGCATGTTTCATCAAAGGATCTCGAAAAAACGGCATATTTCGACGAAGGATCTCGAAAAAACAGTGAATTGTTTTCCGTCCCCGGCAATTTTCAAAAGACTGAATTCTGTCCTGTGGAAGGAAAACTTGCACCCATGGTGTCAATCCCAAAACTTCATTCTATCTCACACAAGTTTCGCATACACTAAAAAGAATCAGCACCAATTTAAGGTTTAACTGAAACTCAAGTTTTATTAAAATCCGTGCATTATTTCTTGAGATAAGACTATTGCTAAAATAGTGTAAATCCTGCATAGCAGCACCACCTGCTGGGCAATTTTTACCAAAAACTAATCAGCGCCTATTTATATCAGGGACTAACTGAATATAAAGTTTGATAAAATTTCGAACATTACTTCTTAAGATAGAGCTATTGTGGAAGTCGCGAAAAATGCTGCATAGCAGCACCCCCTGTTGGACTATTTACACTAAAACGTAATCATCATCCCAATTTGTCACGGTCTAACATAATCTGAAGTTTTAAAATTCCGTGCATTAGTTCTTGATATAGCTATCGTTAAAATCATGAAGAGTGGTATAGCAGTGCTACCTGTTGGCAGTGTCTATCTCAAGGTCTAATTAAATCTGAAGTTTGATGAAAATCAGTGCATTAGTTCTTGAGATAGAGCGAAAAATACAACATAGCAGCGCCACTTGGTTGATTTTTACCAAAAACTAATCAGCATTAATTTATATATCAGGGACTAACTGAATATAGTTTTATTAAATTCTGAGCATTAGTTCTTGAGATAGAGAGCCCACAAAATTTGTCACATACAGACATTTTCTAAAAATAGTCAAATCGTGTTCAAGACCTTCTAAAACGTATAAATCCGTCGAAACCGGAAGTCTAAAATTTTCACAAATCCAATACAATGAAAGTAAAAAGGGTTATTACACTTTGTATTTTGTTTTAACTCCCCCTACTCACAAAAGCTGCTCCTATTTCCAACCATCCAGACTTTACCTTCAGATAATTCAATATATAAAGCATGTTTAAAAACAGCTCTTTCACAAATTAAAAATACATCATTAATTTTAAAATTGTCTTTATTAAAAATTATTTATAATTAAAATTTTGATCCATATAAATCAATGTTTTTAATTCTGGATATTTCTGTATCATAAATGGTGACTCGAATTTCAGCAAGTCTGCTATAACAAACATTTTTCGTAACAAAAAATAGAAAAAGCCTTTACAGATCCTAAATCTCATTCAATTTTTTTGTTTTGTTTTGTTAATAAAGACAAATTTTTGATTCTACAAAATCCTTCATTCTGTATTTATTCTACGTACCAGTAGCCAGAGCTTCACGTACCAGTACTGGTACGCATACCATAGTTTGGGAACCCCTGACCTAAGCAATACTACAAATTTCAGTGAAGCTGAAAATATTTGAGTTACGAGGAAAGACAAAGGGATAGACAAAATTATTTGAACGAGGTTGAACTACACTTTACAGTACCTATTAAAAGAACAGAGATATTTTCCTGGCATTGCAATTTAAAATCTTTCCCAAGGAATGCTAATTTCTCCCGACTTTTCCAGGTGGCTAGACCATTGACTAGTAATCTAAATGGACAGCGGACTTTTTTTTTCTTCCGACAGACTTTAAGAAAATATCTTTCACCTTTCATCGCCAAAATAAAGGCGAAAGGGTGTCGCTTTCTGGCAGTAATCCCTTTCTTGGCAACTTTCTGTTTTCGCAAGTGAAAAATCTCTCTTCGCGGGAGATGTGAAATTTCCGTGACAGTTTGGCGCGAAAAAAAACCTGTTTGGCATAATATTCTCCCTCCACACCTGCTGCAGGAAAGGACATATTTTCTTCAACAAAGGGTTGCTGGTCAGTTCTAGCAATGGGCTAGACACCCTGATTTATACAGCCAAAAATCTCTCCAAAACTGAAATGAGTTTTAACAATGACGTCCTTGCACTCATGGGATTAATAATGAAAGATGAGCTATTGATGTCTTTATAGTTGCATTATAACGACAAATAAAACAAAAAAGTAAGAGGCTATTTCATGCAAGTTTGGAGAGGGAGGAATTTTAAATTATTTATTACTGTTGTAATAAACTATCAAATAGAGCAGAAAAATCTTAATTATTTTAAGAGCTTCACGATTGTACAAACCTTGTTCTACGTGAAAATTTAAAAAATATCCATATATTTCCAGAGTTTCCCCCAGACAGCTTCAGAAGGGTGCTGCACCCTGCCTGCCCTTTGGTTTACAAAATAGCACCCTTCTTGCCCCTCATAAAAGAATTAGCACCCTTCTTGCCTCCTCCAGTAAAATAATTAGCACCCTTCTTGTCCTCAGTAAAAAAAGTGCCCTTTCTCCTTTTTGCATTAAAAAATTTGCTTTTATAGTAAAAACTAACTCAATGTTGTCTTAAAAAGTAGAGTGTCTTTGAAATATCAAAAGTGGCTTTAAAAATCAAAAGAATACATCTAACAATTAAAACAAGTGCCCTCAAAAATCCAAAAAGTGCTCTTATCTCAACAGCAGCACCCTGCCCCTTTTTAAACCTGAGGGAAACTGATTTCCATATACTTGGTAGAAAGTTTTCATATCTCTAAAAAGCCAAGCAATGTATTAGAAATGCATTTTCCTCAAAATACACATTTTGCAATTAATACATGTTTAAAATAGTCAATGTATTTTTATTTAAAATACTAAATGTGTCTAATAGACAATGTTTATACACACCAGAACAATTTTTTCTTTCTCCTTTTGGAATTTTGTTTCATTAAGATTCACCAAATTACTAATAGATTAATGAAAAACTAACAAATTAGTTTAATGAATGTTTTCTTTTTAATCACTCGTCAGATTAAAATAACTATATATCTTTTTAAAGTCGTCTACATAAAGGGTTTGGCTGTAAAACTTTTCCTTTCGTTTCAAAGTAAAATACAAATTTACCATGCTAAATATATGCACTTCAAAGTGATGTAGATTCTAGAAATCTACAAAAATGTCACTGAAATTACTCTTAAGTGTTAAATTAGACAAGATTCACTACTATTAACAAAAGGGGAAAAAAAGTAAACTTCCTGTTTAAAGACCAAGTATTAAAAGAAAAAAGAGAAATCAGTCAAATTTTTATTACAACTGAAATTTACACATTTAGTACAGTCTCACAGAAGGACCCATTGTACTTTTTAAATGAAGTGATCGAATATTTTGCCAATTTTTCTTTAACAAAGATACCAAGAAATTCAATGCCAAATTCAAATTTTGAGCCAACTCATCTGGAGTCATCTTAACATGTCCAATAGCAACAGCTAAACACAATACCTAAAAAAAGAAGAAAAACATTTTATTCTATTTTACAAATACATTTTAAGCTTATAAAAGTTACTTCTGATGATAGCAGTAGATTTCAACAGAACACCAAATATTTAAATATTGTTAAAGGAATAACATGATATTCACAAATAGGAAGACTCAGTATAAAATTAGGAATGACACTTTCATAAACTTACTTTAGAATTTTTTTTATAATTCTGGATAAATGAATAGTAGGAACTGAACACAAAAATTATACACATAAACTAGATTGACAAGCACTAATTTCATGATACAGTCAAATACATAACATGTAATAACTTAACGTCATCACTGAGCATTTCATTATTTGAAATGAAAATTATTTCCGATATTAGCAATGAAAAGTTTATTAAATTCTACAATTTTATCAGATATTTTACTTTTACACTTAAGAAGAAATTATTAGGAATGTATGAGCTACTTGTTAAACTAATACTTCACATTGCCATATTTAGAAAAAGGGAGTCTAAATAGAAAATTTTGCTTATTAAGGCGGTATTCAAAAATAAAAAAAATTTCCACGCTCAACAACTCAAAATTTTGAGACATTCCCAGACTCATATTTAAGAGTAACAGGAAACTTGGTGGCGTGATTTATAAAGACATTTATAAGGGCCCCATGTTTTTATTTTTCGTTCAATTAGAAATTGATTTACAGACAATTATTTTCACAGTACGATCATTTTTCTTTTTTTGTTTCCAGCGCTATCACTTTTTGAAATTCGGTTCAAAATGTTTACTTTGACAGCATTTTTTGAAATATATTCTGCTTTTATCAAAAAATCGAGACAATATGGACATCATAAAGTTTCTGAATAAGAGAACCTGCCAATTGGATGCATTTCAGAGCGAAAATAAATTTACAAATGTGTCTCAAAATAAGCAGTTTGGATTTGAATACACCTTTAAATCACTGAATTCTTTAAATAAAGCAAAAATACTCTTCAGGAATAATGGTATCTATAGCCCACACTCTGAGTATGTTTCTAAAATTTCAATAGTACACCAAATATTTAAATATTGCTAAAATAATATTTACAAGCAGTAGGATTTATAAAATTACAAAATGACACTTTCTTAAAATTCTTTTTATTTTAGAACTTTCACATCTTCATAAATAAGTGAAGAACTGAACAAACATAAAAAATTTGATCACTCAAGCACATATGTTTGTTTTCATGATACACTCAAATACACACTGCAATAATTTATCATTGAGCATTACATTTTAAATTAAAAATTATTTCCCGATATTAGCTATGAAGAGTTCAGTAAATTCTACAATGGCATATATTTAACTTTTTTCACTTATGGAGAAATTATTACTAGAAATACAAAGTATGGACAAATAATATTAAGCACTAAAAAACACGAAACCCTAGTAACATTGATGCTCACTCAGTCAAGGTTTGTTTTCATTGTATCTCAAATAATACATGCAATAATTTAACATCATTGAGCATTACATATACTGTTGACAAAAATGTTATTTACACTAATAAAGGGAAGTTTGTCTGCTGGACAGTTTCCAGTGCAGTTTGTTATTTCATACACGTAAAGATGGAATTTTGAAATTTATTTTTCTCTCATTTCCTATGCTAAAATAAAATTTATGTACACAAGTTCATTTCCAATAACACATTTTATTTTTAAAACTTGATTATGAATTTTGAAAAAAGCATTTTTCAGTCATCTAATAAATTGCCAAATATTCTTTATGGTTAGAAGAAGTTTTGGGTTAATTAGAATAACCCTTTTATCGACAAACTGTTACTATGACTCAAATTTTTTTTCAAATCCTCAACCTTCCAAAACCCAACTCAATTTTATTCAAACCAGATCCTTGAGAATGGAGAATGCAAAAGGAAAAACAAAATCTATCTCTGCCCATAAAAATCCATTGGTTATAAAAGATTCTTTATTCCATGCATTTAACGATTGTGTATTTTCCCAAAATAATTTAAATTTATCAAGCACGACCTAAATCTGTTAATTTTTCTTTTTTGTAAATGCAGCATTTAGTAAAGTGTCTGCATGCAGAGACGGATCTAGACTAAATTTTAGCCGGGGCAAGCTTGTAAATTTGCGCCTCCCCCCTTGCTCTCAAGAATATCAGAATAAAATCTGCGAAAACAATTGCTTAAAGAAATAATATTAATACTCAAAATCTGCATTTTTACTATGCATTTTTTCTATATAAAAAGTACAATATTACACAGTACAAAAATTACAGAATATACTTGTTTTAACATTTATTTTTTTAAATTTATTGCTATGTTAACCTACGCCGTTTAAATTTAATTAATGTATGTTTTTTACGAATGTCGAAAAATTTGACACGAAACGCGAAAATACTCTAAGAATCGCATTAAAAATCACAAAAAGTTCAAAAATCGCGGAGAACAAAATTTACTACATAAGGCTAAAAGTTTGAAACCGAATTCTGTTTACAAATGTCGAAACATGCTAAAAAAAAAAAAAAAAAAGAAAAAAAATTGCAGACAACAAAATTTACTAATAGTGGACTAAAACGTTGTAACAGGAAGCATTTCACGAATGCCAAAAAATTACCGCGGAACACGAAAAAACACTAACTATCGCAAAAAATAAAAATATTGCAGCAGTCAAAATTTACTATATTAGGCTGAAAGTTTGAAATAGAATTCTTTTTACGAATATAAAAAAAAATCGCCACAGTTCGCGAAAACATGAGTTTAAAATCACATTAAAAATTCAAAAGTTGCGGAGGACAAAATTTACTGTCTAAAGGTTTGAAACCGAATTCCTTTTAACAATGTAAAAAAATCGCAGCAAAACTGGAAAAAACTAAAAATCGCATAAAAAAATTAAAAAATCGTTGTACGAAATCCGAATAAACTTTATGGAAAACAGGACAAAATTTACTATTATTGAGCTAAAATTTTACAACTGGATTCCTTTTACTAAGGCAAAAAAATCGCCACAAAACAAAAAATAAAGGCATAAAAATTGCTAAAAATCTCTGAGAAGCAAATTTACTACAGTTGGCTAAAACATTTTAAAAGGAATTATTTTCCGAATGTTAAAAATCGGCGTGAAAAGACGCTAAAAAATTGCATTGAAAATCGCGGAAGACAAAATGTAATATATTAGGCTAATTATTTGAAAATGAAATTCTTTTATGAATGTGAAGAAATCGCTGCAAAGCGTAAGGAAATGCTAAAATTGTATAGAAAATTGCAAAAACTTCAAAGATCACGCAGGACACAATTTACTAAATTAGGTTAAAAGTTTTACGCCAAATTTTTGTTACAAATGTCAAAAGATTGCAGCAGAACGCCAAGAACCGCATTACATTAACCGCTAAAAATTCCAAAATCGCAGAGAACAAAATTTACTATATGAGGCTAGAAGTTTGAAACAGAATTAATATCTTTAACGAATATCAAATTAGTAGGATATGCCAATCCCAAAACTTTCTTCTATCTCATACTTGTTAATACTTCCAAATTCGCTATCACACCGCCAAAAAAAATCAATATTCTTCGTCATTCTGCTATACGTCAGCTGCTTGCAGGGTTCATACTCTCTTTACACGATAAAATTCAAGCACCTTACTCAAAATTCAAGCACCTTTTCAGAAATGAAAATTTTAACGTTACAAAATACTATGTCTGTTTGTATAATGCCAATGTATAAAGAGGGGGGAAAAAATTCATTTTCATATGTTTTTAGGTGAATGCCGTACATAACATATAGTAACGAAGTCTTAAATGTGAAATGTTATGAGAAAGTCTCCGAAAAATACAGAAAATATTTTTGCAGTACACTTTGAAAGTTATCTGCGCTAACACTAGAGAAAAGTAGACGCTTGATAATTCTGTACTGCTATGATACACACATTTTTTAATTAAAAAAAAAAAAAACTAAACAATTTGAAAACATCCACTAAATTATTTTACAAAAAGGTATATTAAAACACACACACATACAAAGAAAAATTTGCATGTTTCAGCTTGAATAATTTATTGCATTTTAAATACAAGACTTTTTTCAGCCTTTAAGCTTTTTAACTGCCTCTTCTATTTTTTCATCTAAAATTTTAACTTCAGCCTGTTTTTCTTTTACGGTTCTTCTCAGGCTGTTTGACTGTATGCAGAGTCTTTTTTTTTTTTTTTTTTTTTTGTAGACTGCCTTCAAAGACAACTCATCCGCTGAATCCAGAAGTTCTTTGATGTCAACTACCAGATATTTTTTCTTTAAGTCATCTAAATCATCTTCAAGCTTTCTTTTCTTGTTCTCAGTGAGACATTTTTCCTTCTCTTTTTGCTGATCTTTCAGGTACATCATGTACCTTTCTTTGTCTACCACTGGATGCAGACGAAAGTAGCTCTTTTGTTATAGGTACTTTAAGCAGGCCACCACAATACTCTATATGATCTTTTATAATTCTTAAAGAAATATAAGAATGTTCTTTTAGGTTTTCCACTTCCATATTTTTGTTAATAGAGAATCCTCTCTCGACAGAAGCTTGTCCCTGGGTCAAAAGCAACACAAGTTTGGTCACATGGAAGGCTTTAACGTGTCCTTTACCACACATATGATCATAAAAAAATTCATCCAATCTATCTGATGATTCATTGAAGCTCATGAAAACTGATGAGTTTGTTGTTTCAAGGAAATCTTGATAATCCAGAAGAGTGGTTTCACAGTCATCTTCTGGGATCCAACCATTTTCTTTGTTCTGTGCAATTTTACCAGGATTCAAACAAGATGAATTGCATACAATACTATACCAGGGCTGCCATTCCAAAAATTATTAAAAATAGTTGCCTTAGTAGCCTTTGAAGTCAAAAATAGTCGCATATCATTTAGTAACAAAATAGTTGCATATAAAGTATTATCCAAATTAGTCACAGTGGATCAGGTTAGATAATGATTTCCCTTTTACAAATTTTCTGACTATTCCCTGATCTTTCCTTAAAAATGTTTAAGTTTTTCTGATTACAACAATACAACATTTTATTACACAATCTGCACAAATTCAGTACTGTTTTTACATCTAATTATTATATAACATTATTAATAATTATTATCTATTTATTGTGTAACAAGATTGTTAAAAGTAAATCCATTCTAGTTTTCATGACATTTGAGTTTAGTTTGCTGCAACTTTTGGATCACTTGATATAGCTTTTGTTAGTTGCAGATGTAATACAGTAGAGTGCCGCTAATCCGCAAACCTGTAATCCGCAAAGGCCTCTAATCTGCAATCAATTTATGAATGTAAACAAAGAAATTTAATTCTTTGAAAATGCATCCATGGTGACAAAATTTTGAATTTTGAAATTTTTTTTACCAATTTTAACATTTTTCTTATCTTTATATATAGCTATTATATATCATATAACATTCTTCTTTATAGTTTAAAATGAAAGCACATTTAATTAGTATATTATTTTATATATTCATTTCCTCATGCAGTACTTGTAAAATACAATTTGAGCTTTTGTGATTTTTTTTTATTTTAATGATAAAAAATCCTTACTTAGACAATATATTTTATAATTTATTTATTTTTTCATTAAATCGTAATTATAAAATTGAAAAACACATAAAAAATACATATATATTACTTTTGAACTCTTACTTAAAGATAAAATTCAACACTATAAACCAAATGTCTTAAAAAAGACAACAATTGATGCCATATGTAAGAAATTTAAAAAATAAAATTATTTTTTACATAGTTATTACTTTATCTATATATTAAAATGTATAATTTATTTATATTTTAGTATTAGCAATCTAAATTTGTCCAAAATATGAATTTAAAAAAATGTAAACAAAGATTAAATAGACATGGCCTGTAATCCGCAAAAAGCCTCCAATCCGCACAACACTTGGAACCAAGCTTTGCGGATTAGTGGCTTGCTTTTGTAATGAACTTCAAGAAATCTTTCTTGGAACTTTACCTAAACTTCAGATTTAAGGGATTTTAAATATTTTAAAGAGTTTGAAACTGTGGTATAAGGGAAGATTTTATTTTATGTGTATATTTGCTTACTTTGAAATTACATTTTTTGTAAAATACAACATAGTTGGCATCCCGATTTAGGATAATACACTACACATTATGAAAATCTATTTGACAAATTTTTTTTACAAATGAAAATTTTCAGGAAGGAGGGAATTTAGTACAAAGTATCAAATGCAGCAATTTTTTTTATAAAATTAAAATTTTAAATATTTTAAAGAGTTTGACATTGCAGAAGTAGGAGAAAAAAGAAATTGGGCATGGAGGGAAGGGCGGGGGGGTATGTATTTCAGATGATTGATTAATTATTTATTGTTACTACAAAGCAATGAATATGACAGATTTTTCTTTTAAATAAAGAGTTTTAAATATTTTAAGCCCATATTATAACACAATTAGGCAAGACTTTTTCTCTAAATAAATATTTTAAACCACTTTCTATACTGTAGGGGGGATGAGGGAGAAATGTAAATTTGAGAAGGAGAGGTAGATGATTAATTATTTTAATTTAATGTTATTAGTTATCAACAAATAGGGCAGAATTATTTTTCTTAAAATAAAGTTTTGAAAGATTTGAAAATCCGCATGCTAGAGGGGTTGGGCAAAAGGGAGAACCAAAAATTTTGGAAGGAAGGGGTAGTTTGTAAGCCTAATTATTTATTTATTGCACCAGAGAGAAACAAGTAGGATAATTTTTTAAATATAAAAATACAGATTTTAAATTTCCTTGTACAGGGTTCCCAGCAAAACATGACTGGCAAATTCCCTGACTTTCCCTGACGAAATCTCAAAAAATTCCCCGACTTTCCCTGACCAAATCTCAAAACATTCTCTGACCAAACGTATATACAACGAAATTTGTTACTTATTATTGCAATCCTTTGTCAAAAATTAGCGATTTCTTTTCTGTGATCGCTCTTCAAAATTCTCTATTTTTTCCCCGAGACTATATGATGAATTTCGTATCATTTTTCATTTTTTCTTCAAAAATTTTCCATGAAAGAAAAAAACATGAGAAAAAAAACATGAATTTTGTGAAATAGTCTCAGAAAAGATGCAGCATTTCCTTAGAAAACAGCAGACACACAAAGTTCTACATGCTTGTTAATATAGGCATAGTTTTTAATCTGAAACAATATACTGAACTAACTTTTGAAAAATCAGGTTAACCCGAACCAAATTTGCTGGAATATACACTCAGCCTAAAATCGCAAGTTAATTCGACCTGCAGCAACAACAAAAATAGTGCTGAGAGAGGATTCCCCCCCCCCCACCACCCCCAGATAAAATGTTTAATATGTACAGCCCCCTCGCCCTTAACACATAAAGATAATTACAATATTATTGTTAACATAGGTTTGAAAAGAAATGAGAAATATGATATAACATAAAATTGCAACCATGACATGCAGTTTGGCACCTAGAAAAAAAATTGCAGGCGTCATTTGACGCCTTACGTAGAATTCCCAATTTCTAACCCTGGTGGGGGGAGATAAATTTTGAATGAGAAGGGGGAGGGAATTTAGATGATTGTTATTTATTTATTGTTATTAGAAGCAGTGATCAGTAAGTAGGGCAGATGCCTTTTAAAAAAATAAATAAAAAGATTTAAACGATTTGAAACACAGCGTGAGGGTGAAAGGCAATTTTTTTTTTTTTAAATTTCAGAAATAGAACTTTAATGATTTAAAACTACGTATGCTGGGGATCAAAGGATATAATTGCTTATTTGCTGACTGTTATTATGCAGCAGCAATTAGAACAATTAAGAGAAAAATGAGTGAAATTGAATCTTGGTCAAGAAAAGTGCTGTTTGGTGGTGGTATTGAACATCTGGAAAAATTGTACTGGAATGGTAATTTTTTTTAATTGTTGTTCCATATTTCCTGCAACATGTATTTGAAAAAGCTAGAATAAAATTTTCAAAAAGTCTCCCTTTTCATAAAATAGTTGCCTATTTGTCAGAAATAGCTGCTTTTCAAGCTTTTTTTGCTTAAAAAAGTTGCTTTAGTCTCCTGAAGCTGAAAATAGTAGCATTTTAGTAGCAAATGGCAGCCCTGCTATACGTTAGACGTTGCAATATTGAAGAAACAGAAGGTACAAAGGAAGAAAGATAAGAACAGAATTTCTGATCTTGCAGTCAGTAGTAGCAACAAGTTACCCCTCTTTTCATTTTTCTTTTGTTAACTTAATCCTATAGAAGGAAGGGAGAAGGGACAAATGCTCCTACTCTGAACCCCTGAAAGAAAAACTATCTCAAAACAAATATTTTCACTGATTTTTTTTTTTTTTTTTTTAAAGCTTGGATTTATATTTTATTTTGAATATCTGAATAAGAAAAATTAAGCACCTATAAAAAAAATAACGAAAATTAAGCACCTTCATTAAAATATAAACAAATTCAAGCACTTTCAAGGACCTTTTTTCTCCCTTAAAAATTCAAGGACTTTCAAGCACCGTATGAACCCTGTGCTTGCGAATCGTCGGGTTATCTGAATGCGAGCAGCCGATGTATACTAAACTACGAAATGTGCTTCTGGCCGGAACCGACAGGAAAAGATAGCCTCCTTATTCCTTGGTTTTAAGGTTTTAACTAATTTTACTGAAAAACACGAAGCTAAAATGCATGGAACTGATTACAGAAGAGACATTCCCAGTTCTCGTCAATATTGAATTTGAATGAGAATATCCCCAAATTAGACAGCCGTTTGCTTCATTTATGACAGCGTACTTTTGTCGCCAAGTTTGGTGACAATTTGACGTTGGCGAATATAAATATATAGTGTTAAGTACGTAAGAGTTGGAACGAGGACAACAATGAAAGAAAATTGGTCGAAACCATGTTCACTAAAACTCATAAATTAAACCCATTTATGGAGGAATCCTGCTGTATTGTTTCAAAATGTCATCCACTCTAAAATTTCAAACTGCTATATCTCAGCCATTTTTTAAGAGAGAGGCAAAACAAAAAATGTTCTGGAATCCTTGGATCAAGGCCGAACATTTAAAGCAAAAAATTTTAGGATTTCTAATTTTTTTGCACATTTTTTAAAAAATTTGAAATTTTTAAATGGCTGTCACAGCGCCCCCTCCAGGCACAATATTCCCAAATTCAACTGGGACTTGCAGGCCTTAGTCAAAAACATACACAAAATTTCGTTCAATTATCTGCATAACTTCATATACTTTTCGATGATACAATAGTGAAAATGGAACAAAAATCGCTATCACAGCGGCTCCTTTTGTCGTATTATCCTTAAATTCAAGTGGAACCTGCTGACTATGACCAAAAACCTATATATGAAATTTGGTTCAATTTAAGCATAACTTCATATGCTTTTCAATGATACAAAGAGGACATTCACAGACATACGGATAGACAGACAGTTTGTAAAAACATGTTTTTTCAAATCTCTGACTCCTAAAACGTCGAAAACCGTAAAAAAATTCGATTACAATACTTTCTTCTATTACAGACAGAAGAAAGTAAAAATCACAGCGAAACGCAAGAGAACGCTAAAAATCTCGTCAAAAATCACTAATCAAAAATTGTCGAGAACAAAAAGTTATTAAAGTGGACTAAAACATTGTAACTGTAATTCTTTCACTGTAAATATATGCAACTTCTTTGACTGTATTTATATGTAATGCATTCCGCATTTTTATTTTAAAATAATAAAAGAAAATTAATTTCTCCCTCTCTCTCTCTTTTTTCTTAAGTTTCGACATATATAATGGATTATATGTTCAATGTATGCGAGCCAAATGCCGCCCTTCTAAGGGTGCGTCCTGAGGCGGCTGCTTCATCTGCTTCACCCCTGTATAACCGAAATAAAATACTCCACGCTATAAAACAACATACAGTGGAACTCCAGTTATACGTTTTGCCCGGGACCAGACAAACGAAACGTATAACTCAGTAAAACGTACAACTCAATTAATGGTTTACCGGAATCATTTTTAAAATATATCGTAACTTTGATCCGCTGAAGTGTTTGCTACCTTTTATATTGAAAACAGAAGTTTCCTAAGTAGTACCACACCCCTGACATAAATTTTTGGAAATGAGAAGAAAAAAAGTACATAAGAGAAGTACACATGAACTTATTTTATCTTAAAAACTTTATTCAAATTATATTTAATACGCATAGAGTACTTAAAAGAAATCGTTGGAATCGCCTTGGCATATAAATCATTTATCAAAAGACATTTCAGTAGTTTATTGAATCTTGTTGAAATAATCACTAATCTTCGGTTGTTTCTTTTCGGCAGAGCCGACACTGAACTGCAAATTTTGTATTTCTGTTAATAATGCAGCCGCCTTATGGTTATTGCTTTTACTACTGACGAACCGATTTACTACGCTTCCACATCAGCTCTGAAGTTTGAGTGGGATCTTTCAAATCAGACTCCTCGGCCGCGTCGCCAGTGTTTTTGGTTTCAAAATGGATAAATGAAAAATATATTCGTCCGGGAACGCAAAAACGTAACGTATAACTGAGGGAAATGTATAATTCAAAACGTATAACTCAGCTAATTTTTAATGGTAAGTGGTCGGGACCGCTGAGTTAAAACGTATAACTGAGGGAAACGTACAACTCAGGTAACATATATCTGGAGTTCCACTGTAGAACGATATCGGAAAAGAAATGACGCAAAAAATCTTTAAATTTTAAATAAATAAAAATTTCTTAAAAATACTGGTGGCAATGTGATATTTTATATAATATAAATTAATTTATTCTTTATTTCTGATCCTTATACAACGAAAGTAAACCGCCGTTGAACAAAATAAAATTGAATATATTTTCATGTGAATTTTAAATATTCCTTTATTCTTAATCTTTTATGATTCCTCATTTTTGCACCCTTCCAAGTCTTGCACCCGGGGCAGCTGCCCCGGCTAACCCCCCCTTAGATCCGTCACTGTCTGCATGGGTTCGGCACAACACAATGTTCGAATCTGTAGCAGCATACAGCGAGCTCAAAACCAAGCAAGACTGCTAGTTTGAAATATAAATTTTAATTTTTTAACATTTGGTAAAAACCACGAGGACTTATCCTCATTACCAGACTTAACATTTCTGCATTCTAAATACATAAATCTTTCCAAAGGCAATTTTTTTAAACTCTAGGATTGTTATAAAATATTTTAGTTTATTTTACAAACACCTCTAACCATTGTCTGCATTTGCATGAGCACCTTTCTTGAAAACTCTAAACTGATAAAAGATTATTGATTTATATTCTAACAGTTATTATTAAAGCATTAATTTCAATAATTGTATGTCATTTATGAATATCCCTTGCTTATCAAAGAAACAAGGAACTCGTGCATGACATTTATTATACCTCCTGGAATAACTGACGTCATTATTAAAGATGACACCAGGAATAGAGGAGGAAAATTTGCATTGAAAATTTCAGCCATTAGAAAAATAAATTACACCTAAATAGTACAAAATAAAATGGAAATAGAAAGTAATTTTTTAAAATATGCTTTTATTAAGGAGAAATTTCTATTTTTCCTGTAATGTTTAGTTCACCTGTTTTTAGATAGTCTATAAAACAATCTAAATGCAATCTTTCAACACAAATTCTCTTATACTTAAGCCATTATTATTTGTTTATCACCATTATTTATTACGCCATTAGACTAATCGTTAATAGTTCTATTCAGAATTTGTGTTATTATTACTAGAAATATAAAGTATTGGCAAATAATATTAAGCAATAAAAAACAGGAAACTATAGTAATATTGATGCCCACTCAGTCGATGTTTGTTTTCATTGTATCTCAAATAATACATGCAATAATTTAACATCATTGAGCATTTCATATGTTGACAAAAATGTTATTTACGCTAATAAAAAGGAAGTTTCACCCAATAAATTGCCAAATATTCTTTATGGTTACAAGAAGTTTTGGGTTAATTGGAATAACCCTTTTATCGACAAACTCTGTTACTATGACAAACATCCTTGAGAATGGAGAACGCAAAAGGAAAAACAAAATCTCCACCCATAAAAACCCATTGGTTATAAAATATTCTTTATTCCATGTTTTTAACGATTGTGTATTTTCACAAAATAATTTAAAATTATCAAGCACAACCTAAATTTGTTTTTTTTGTTAATGATACATCTAGTAAATGGGTCCGGCATGGCACAATGTTCGAATTTGCAGCAGCACACGGTGAGCTCAAAACCAGGCAAGTCTGCTAGTTTGAATTTTCTACAAAATAATTTAAATTTATCAAGTACGACCTAAATTTATGTTAATTTTTCTTTTTTGTAAATGCAGCATTTAGTAAATTGTCTGCATGGGTTCGGCACAACACAATGTTCGTATCTGCAGCAGCATACAGTGAGCTCAAAACCAAGTAAGGCTGCTAGTTTGAAATAAAAATTTTAATTTTTTAACATTCAATACCATGATGACTTAACCTCACTGCCAGACTTAACATTTCTGCATTCTAAATACATAAATCTTTCCAAACTCTAGGATTGTTATAAATTTTTTTTAGTTTATTTTACAAACATCTCTAACAATTGTCTGCATTTGCATGAGAACCTTTCTTGAAAACTGATAAAAGATTATTGATTTATATTCTAGCAGTTATTAAAGCATTAATTTCAATAATTGTATGTCATTTATGAATATCCCTTGCTTATCAATGAAACAAGGAACTCGTGCATGACATTTATTATACCTCCTGGAATAACTGACGCCACTATTAAAGATGACACCAGGAATAGAGGAGGAAAAATTGCATTGAAAATTTCAGCCATTAGAAAAATAAATAATATTAACACCTAAATAGTAGAAAATTATGTGAAAATAGAAAATAATTTTTTTTAATGCTTTTATCGAAAAGAAATTTCCATTTTTCCTGTAATTTTTAAGTTCACCTGTTTTTAGATAGTCCATAAACAATCTAAATGCCATCTTTCAACACAATAAATTCTCTTATACTGAAGCCATAATTTTTTGTTTATCACCATTATTTATTACACCATTAGACTATAATCAGTTAATTAGTCTATTCAGAATTTATGCAGCAAGCTTGAACTTTTTTTCAGCTGATATCATAACAATTCAATGTTTATTTTATACGGTCCCATGTGAAGAAAATGCCCTGGAAGCTTTTTTTTTTTAATAATTATTTAATTAAATATTGACATCTTAAATCAGGATGGATACAGAAATTACGAATAAACTTCTCTGACTAGAGTCTTTACTGACTACAGTTATCAGATTTCATCTATTTCCATTATTAACAATACACATACGGTATTTTTGAATATATGTCGCTTCCTTGTATAACACACTTATCTAGCTTGCTAATAACTCAATTTGGGAGAAAAACAAAAATTGCACAACATTCCTAAAGTAAAGTTCCCACAGTTTCATAAATCTAATGTCAAAACGTCATAATGGCCAATAAATATACAGCGACCAGAAAATTACCATTTTCTGAAGAATGTTCAATCCTAAGACATATCTATATCTGGTGGGAGAGCTAACTGGATAAGCTAAGCTGGCCACCTGATCAGCTTATGCTAATGTATCAAAAAATTTTCAAAAATGGACAAATTTGCCTTCAATATAAGCGCTACCACAGAAAATGAGAA
This sequence comes from Maratus michaelseni, assembly GCA_963931845.1. Lineage (NCBI taxonomy): Eukaryota > Metazoa > Arthropoda > Arachnida > Araneae > Salticidae > Maratus > Maratus michaelseni. Next base: position 156,402,177 of record OZ007594.1, on the reverse strand, counting down.
CATCTGATTACCTTAATTTGTGTAAATACCAAAAACTCTGATCATGTGCATCTGTTAAAAAAAATATATAAATTTTACTTTTCTTTATTGCATGCTATTATTGGCTTAAAGTATATCTTTGTCGATGAACTAGTCTTGCGCGAAAATGCAAATATTAATGCATAAAGACAAATTTCCCTGATTTTCAACTACTTGAAATTTCCAGATTGATAAACCTCTCCGATTTTCCTTCAATTTCCAGAATCTAGCCGCCCTATAAATATGAAATTTACGACAATTCTAATAAAGATAAGAAATATTCCCCAGCGTTGGGTTAACTTCATAGAATAACCCTTTTATCGCTAAATTATTACTTTGACGACTAACATCTTATGGAGAACGCAAAAGAAAAACAAAACTGATCTCCACCCATCACCTGGGCTTTTAGTTACAAGATTTTTAAATTTATGCTTTTAATGATTGTGCATTTGAGAAATTTTTTTTTTAATTTATCAGGCAATCTAAATTTACATATTAATTTTTGTTTTTCAATTGCTGCATATAAATTGTCTGCATGAGTCCAGCAAGGCACAATGTTCAAATCTGCAGCATCATACGGAGTCCAAAACCAGGCAAGTCTGCTAGTTTGAAATAATAATTCTGGAAACTATCATGCGATATACTTAAAACTCCTTAAATGTTGATTTTGTATTAAAATTCTTCATATTTTTGCATTCTAAATTACATAAAATCTTTCCAAAAGCAAATTTTTAAAAACTAAAGGATAGTTATAAAATTTTTTAGTTTATTTTACACTTTCAACCATTGTTTGTTTGCATGACTGCCCTTCTTGAAAACTCTGAATCTGATCAATTTATATTATAACAGTTTATTAGAGCATTAATTTCAATAATTGTATGTCATTTTTGAATATCCCTTGCTTATCAAAGAAACAAGGAACTCGTGCAATGACATTTATTATACCTCCTGGAATAACTGACGTCATTATTAAACATGACATCAGGAATAGAGGAGGAGCCATTAGAATAATAAAATTAAATCAAATACAATGATAAATACATAATTTAGACTACATAATCATTTTGGAATACATAATTCAAGACACTTCATAAACTACTCAAATGACAAAACAAGAAATTGAAATGCAGAAATAACCAAACCATACCTTTTTCATCTGGAATTTAATAGTAGCTTTAACTTCATCAATCTTAGCCATCATAGACTCATTATGTGTCAGCAGAGATGGGAATTTACCAGCTTTGTTTAAGCCTGGGCCCAACAATCTTGGAATCTGTTTGATGAGAGACTCTGAGGCAAGGAAAGCATCGTATTTCTTTGCTATTAAAAATTAAATTCTTATTACTTGAAAGGCTCAAAGCAGAATGTTTCATATACATGTCTGCACAGAAAACTTTTGAAATGATATTTATTGATTGAGCATGTTTAGATTACTTAAAAATAAGCATCAACATGTCTTCTTTAAAAAAGGCATACAATAACTTACTAATAAGAAAGTAATGGCCAAAAACTATTTTATTTTAGACTCTACAGAACAAACTTTGATGTTTCCTGTTACTGTCTAGCTGCAATAATTTCTGAACAGTAACTTACAGTAATCTTTTGTTACTTATGAAATATAAGAAACAAAGCAATAAAAACGTGTGACGAAAAATTTCCATGTCCTTCTTAAAAGATATTTTTTGCCAGTACTAACTTTTCAATTTAGGACAGGTAAAGGACAAAATTAGCACTAGCTACCAGCCACAAAAGGAAAAACAAGTGGCTATTAAAAATTGTCTGTCAGCAGTCACCTTATCTACAAGAAAAGAGTAATGTTTTTTTGCATTTCCTTAAATATTCTATTTTTATTGGTTGAAATATCTATATATTTAAAACGCTAAGCGATTTCTTTCGACAATCCATGAGAACAAACTACTGCATCAAATTACATCATTCTTTTTTTTAATGAAAGATATTTGGTCACAGACTTGTTATCGTGCATTCGTTTGTTCGAAAATTTAATTAATTAACCGTAATTTTCAATTAAACTTTTACTTCTGCTAATGACGTCATAATCGGATAACGCCTACTGTTGCGAAGCACAGAATGGTTGAATAAAAGAGAAAAAATATTAAAAGCACGCGGTTTTAAGGCCGAATTTGCTAATTTGCAAGTTAAATTTCGGTAAAAATACTTATCCGCATATTTTATAAGCGAATAAAAATTCATATTTATTGTGACGTCACGGGAATATTGTCCATTGGGTTTATTTTATCATTATGCATCAAAGCCATTAAATAATGGCTTTGTTATGCATTATAACTTTGTTGATGCCATTTTTTCATTACAATTAAATACAAAATATATTTATATTTGAGTGCATGGTGTTTAAGCATTAATGTAAGGTATATGAAGTACAGTATTAATAATTACTTTGACAATTACATACACGCAGGTTCATAGAAAAATTAAAATTAATATTGTTTAGGGGAAGAAAAAAAAGATGTAAAGAAATACATTCTTTTTTCAGTAAGATTTGAGCTGTATTAAAAAAAAAAATGTAAATTAAAAAATGTATATATCTCTACATTTGAAAAAAAAAATATTCTAAATAGTTCGTTAAATGTAAATATCGCTAGTTTTATTGAAAAATAAATTAAAAAAAGGGCAGGGGGACCTCTCACAGTATATTTGTCTGAGAGCCATGATAAGGTATCTATTGACGGCCCTGTGCCTAAAATAATACAATCATAGACCTTCTAATATACATATCTTCATCTTCTATGATCTTTGCTCTGAGAATACAATTTTAATATTCTATTTAAATTATATTCTTGATAAGTATACTTTTATCTATACACTTAAGATATTTTTTTAATAATTTAAATAATTAACTAAATATAGTACTACAACCAGAATGAGGAATCTTTAAGGGGGCAAAACTTGTCTAAAAACAAAACTCATTTTAAATTTTCAATATGGCGCGTAATTTGCTTCTATTTTAGGTTTACCACAAAACATATTGGCGAACACAATGATGCATGCATGTGACTGGATCGCACCTTTGAGAGTGTTTCCCAGCATAGCTATATTCACTGTTTCGTTAGTTACGGTTTCCAAAGCCTTGATATTACTGCGGTTCATAAAAAATGTGTCATATATGACAAGAGATGAACAAACAACAGAAGCAGAGACTCATTACCGATTGTTTGTAGGCTGTAAATGTTAAAAAAGATTCCTAGTTTGACGATATACAGCACGCATTTTTTATATTTTCATACTGATGTTGATTCTTTCTTTAATAAAAATGATATTTCAGATTATCTGTGTTTTTCTACTCTCAATACAACACCTTCCGGTGATTAACCCGGATAATCGGGAATGCACTGTAATTCTAATCTTTAAAATTAATATAACTGTATATTTACCCAGTATAGATTTACACAAATACCGGGTGAATATTCAGATGGTTTTGAAAAAAACCTGTCTTTAATTACATTTTAGAGACTTGCAATGTTTTCATATTCAGGGGGTGATTGGGACATGAAAAAAATACCGGAAATTTTAGCGACAAAACATTTTCGTATGGAGAGAGAGGGAGGGCAAAATTTATTACAGGGAGATCAAATTATGAAAAATATGAATTTTAAATGTTTAGCAATCATGTGAAATTGATATTTTTGTCTTATTTTATAAATTTAACTATCAGAAAAACCAGAAATTATGTACCGAAGATTAAAAAAAATACCTGAACCAGGTATATAAACTGAACACAATCACTCATGCATATTTTAAATTACATAACATGACAAATTAAAAAATTTTAATTTTTATTAATTTTATTCCTAAGAATTTCATTTATAATTAGCATTTCAATAGTCACAATTTTTTAGGCTATACTTTTTAATAGTTATTACTAATATTCTCTGAATTCTCACCCCATCTCACTCATGACTTTGAAATAAATATTACATAATTTACTTTTTAAATATAAATGATTTCTTATAAATTTATAAAAAAAAGAATAAAAATTTCGTTATCCCTATAGAGAAAGACATGCAATCAGACAGGTTACGCAAAACCTCAACTTCTCCAAATCTAATGTTTCCCTTCCTTTGATATGGTGTATTTTCTTGGCAGCTTGCCAAGGAGACTGGTCAAGCAGCAACACTAATAAGCAGTAATTTAACTGCAACTGATAAAATTAATTTTTTTTTAATCATAAGTGAACTGCTTTTCAGAAATATAAAAATTGTTTAAAAACTAATTTTTTGGCTAGTTATTTTTCTTTGCATAGATGTAAAAAAATACAATTCAGATTTTTCAGAATACCACAAAAAATAACTTATGAATTAGACCAAAAACCAATATATACATACAACAAAAAATCTTGAATCTAGTACCTTCGCAGCTTGTGGGAAAACCAAAAGTAAAATTAGTTTTGTTTTTGGAAGGCTGCAATATTTCAATAATTTTTATTATTATTATTATTATTATTATTATTATTACTGTACTATCGTATTTCTTACATTTTCAGATAAACTCTGGAGATCCCAGAGATGTTAACATCTATAATAAGTTTATATTATATTTAATTACTGCTATACTTATTTTACACATTAAAATTTAAAACAAATTGAGCATTAAAATAAAAAATTTTACACATTGCATTTGTGCAGCATTGCAATTTTACTCATTCACATAATTTTTTATCTTATTTGTGGTCAGCATTTCGCCTTATTTTTTCAAACTTGCAAAAAAGCTAATTTCAGAGAAAACACTGAAAACTTTCATGCCTAAACCATAAATGTCAGATAAAAAAAGCCAACAAAAATATCAATTTTTATTTGACACTCTTATTACCTATTTATATTGCACACATTTAGGAACCTATAAATATATTGCATATGTATAGGAGGGTTCTGCATGCACAATGTCTTCAACTAAAAAGGATAAGATAATGGGAAAAAATGGAAATATAGTGAATAGAATAAATTTTAACAAATTAAGAAAAGAATATGCACACACAAAGTATATCTTAAAAGGGAACAGGTGTGTTACACTCACGCACCAATGATTGGCGTGATTTTCATGTCCGCGCCAAACCAATAATTTAATACAATGGCTAGGTTGCCAATAAAGATAAAATCCCCTAAATTTAACGTTTTTCCTTTTTATAACAGATTTTTAAAAACTGTGCGAGTGTATGACATCATAGCTTAAAAGTATACAGTATATCTTAAAAGTATATAAAAAAATGTCACATAACACTAGCAAATAAAAATACAAATTTTTATTAGATTTGTATTTGTTATCAAATTATGTCACATACATTTAGGAACCTATAAATATATTGTATATTTACAGGAGGGTTCTGTATGCATAATTTTACCACAATATCACCAATACCAATATTTCAAATTATTTTTTAATTACTATGAAGCTTGTTTAGATTGATGAATTTTTAATGAAAAACTTTCAATAATTACCCAATTTCTTTACAAGCTTCTTATTTTTGTTTAGCTTTTTCAAAGCTTCTGCATCCATATGAGCAACATCATTAGCTTTAGCTTCATCACAATGCTGCTGATCTCCGAGAACACAAACTGTGAATTTGGGACGAGGGATATTTTTCAGCCTAAAGATTTTTAAAAAAATTTAAATAAACAAAAGAAAACAAATACAAATTTATTGGACATCCATACAATGCACCTAATATTGGTAACTTTTTTTACTATGTTAAATTTGTCAAACTCCTGAATATATATTAACACTATCGCTCACTAAACTGTCTTTCACACAATTTTTCTGCACTTTACTTCGAATGAGATTGTTTTATTCCTTGGTGCGAACCTTTTGACAATGTAAAATTCTTCTCCCTAACCAAATTTTTGAAATTTCAGGTCATTTAACTTCAATTATTCATTCTTCAAATATAAAACAAATTATTTAACCATAGTTTGATATCAGTTTCCTTCTCACTAAAACTGATTATTTTTAAGATTAAATTTCAAAATCTATATGAAATATTAATCAACTTATCAGTTTCTAAAATTGGAAAACTGGCTTCACACCCTGAATTCATCAATGTTTATTATTACCTAGACCAGGGGTTCTCAAACTATGGTACGCGTACCAGTACTGGTACGCGAAGCTCTGGCTACTGGTACGCAGAAGTCCGATACTGGTACGTGGAATAAAATACAAAAATCAGCATATTATTATGGAATCGAAAAACGGCTTGTCTTTATTAACTTGGAAATTTTCAAAATAATTTCGAACGTGATTTCGGATCTGTTAACGTTTTTTTCTATTTTCTTGTTACGAGAAATGTTTGTTACAGCAGACTTGCTGAAATTCGCACTCAACGCTTATGATACAATCAGTTTTTCAGAATTAAAAACACAATTATTAGATTTATACAGATAAATATTGAATTTTTAATAAAGACCTAATTTTAAAATTAATGAATGAATGAAGTACTTTTAATTAGCGGAAGAACTGTTTTTAAACATTCTTTACAAATTGAATTATCTGAAGGTAAAGTCTGAATGCTTGGAAGTAGGAGGAGCGTGTGTGAGTAGGAGGAGTTAAAACAAAACAACATTCCAAGTGTAATTTATAAATTATACTTGAAATGTTGTTTTATTACCCATTGTTTTTTTTTTTGTACTAGAAGAGCGTCTAGGAGGTGTTGAAATAAAAGTCTTATTTCAAACATAATTCATAAATTGAATCATTGTGTTGATTGAAATATATTTCTTCTCTTGTACAAAAAGTGTTATAGTTTCCTCTTATTTCATGGAAATCAGTTTTTAAGAGAGTAAGGTTATTTAAAATGGCCAAGAGAGTAAGATTATTTAAATCAAACAAAACCTGTGGGCATATGCAGTGGTATATATATGAATGTATGAAGAAACTTGCAAGTGTTTGCCTACTGAGCGATGTTACTGTCGCATTTAAAGGTATCCAGATTATTAATACGGTTGTATTGAGTCTATGTTAAATGCGCTAACCAAGCTTTAGATAAGAAATTCGCAGGACCTGATTAATGTAGAGGCCGATTAGCCATGGCCTATGGCCCACCACTGATGGAGGACCCCAAAATAAATAAAATTATTTACAAAAAGTTTATTAAAAATGCAGTTTTTTCCAATTATTTCTCCCCACACCAAAAAAGTTTTTGATTAACTTGATAGCCATATCATAATATCTAAGGATAACCATCGAATACTCCCTCCAAAAATTTATAGCTATTATCTTGGTTTGAAACTGGCTCCGAAAAGGTACTGGGTCTTGAGCTCCACATGACCTTAATCGGGCTCTGGAAATTCGTTTCTCATTTGAGACACCCTGCCACTGTATCTCACCAGAGAGGAAAGAAATTAACTTATTCAGCTCTCCTCTCCTGTGATTGATTACTTACTGGAGTCCACATTTAAAAGGATGAATGTAACAGAATTTTCGCTGACGACAATATCAGAGTACCATCTAATATCGTCAAAGTCTGTTTGTGTTTAGCACAACATATCTCTGTGAATGTGCTTTCACCCCCTTTGTTATATGAAAAACAAATACAGGAATAAACTAAACATCGAATCTGACTTATGACTAAAACTTCCTAATATTGAGCCAGACATGAGGAAGTTGTGCTTGATAAAAGAAGCCCACCCTTTCCATTAGCCTACTACAACAGTATGTGAATCAGTGTGTGCCATTATGTCATTAAGTATTGTGGCTTTTTTACTACACCAAAATACTGCATTTTGATATTGTATGCATTTTTAATATTTAATGATGATACTACTTTATACTTGAATGTTATTAAAAAGCAGTCAATTTAGTAATATAACCATCCATATTTAAATGCAATAAATCCTGCTATGACGAAAATACAAAAGACCGGAGAGATATTTCGTTTTAGACAGGTTTTTCTATGTTAGCTTTACGTTTATTACCAGGTGGTACGGGGAAATGTGAACTTCGATTTAGTGGTACGTCAGTCTAAAAGTTTGAGAACCCCTGACCTAGACAACATGTTATACTCACAACCCACCCATTTAACTTTCCATTCATAAAAACATGCCAGTTTCTCCGGTGTATGCTGGCAAATAGCGTGGAATAAATAGAACATTCCAGGTTTTTCCCTTAACGTTAATGTTCTTTGTTTACAATTATTTTTACCATATATTTCTATTCAGGATGGATGAAACTGGTGAAAAGAACATATTTAAAGTCAAGACAGTCCATCACAAGTGTTTATTTTTATTAATAAAATTTTCATATTGTGTAAAAAGAATTTCTGATTAGTAAACTACTAGATATAATGTAAGAGCTTGATTAAAGAAAGTTTAAATATTTCAACAATATTTAGGATTTTTATTTGACACAAATACTACATAACCTTATCAATTTAAAGATCCATCCTAGAAATTGCGTTTTGGCACAGTTACATTATCTAATCCTTTTATAATTTCCTCCTTTAGAATAAAAATAATTTCAAAAGACTTCAATTACTATTATTATTGCTCCAATTTTACATAGGATACACAATATTACCTACTTAAATTATTGCTATTGCTTGCTATGTTATTTTATCAAAAATTTAAATGATTTAAAGATAGATTATATTTTTACCAACTTGCCCCCCACCCCTCATTGAGTCTTTTCAATATATTCACCTTATCGAAGTCCTTTTTTTTTAAATGATATGCAATTGCGTATTCTCTCCAAAAACTAATGGCACTGGATGTGAGACAATTATTAGATTTCTTTGCAGATGTGTTATTTAATAACGTTTATTACTTTAGTGCATATAAAATATTTTACAGGAAGATTTTTTATTTTTAATAACCACATGAAAAAAGGGGTGAATCCAAGAGTTCACCCCTGCTTGGCGTGTTAGCGCGCACGCGATAGCGGACTGACTCTTGCAACCCTCATCATTTATCAATCGTGCCAAATCGTCGATAGTTAGCCAGATGTAGCTCTTTTATTGTTGGAAAGGCTGAGCAATGATATTTTTTGTGATGACGCGTTTGTTACGTATGACGTATTTGTTACGTCATCAAATGATTATTCGACTTTTATTTGTATTTTAATGATATTTAATGATTTATTAGTTATTTAAAACATGTTTTTTTTTAATACAGTTAAATAACACTTATGTCATTAAATGGTTATGTCATGATATTCATCATCTACTTCTTTATTTAAATCTTGATTTTTTTTTTTTTTTTAAATTTATGTATGTGAGTGGCTACTCTTGTTACTTTAGAACAGTGTGAATTAATTGATTGCAGTTTTCATGGAAGTCTCATGTTCGCGAAGCGATCATACATACGGTATAGTGATCGCCGCATTTACAAATTTCGTGTATTTTTGTGATCTCTATACAACGAGGTTGCTGCATCCAGATGTTTATTTTTCGGTTTCATGCTCGCAAGCGATCATACGTGCGGTACAGTGATCGCGACATTAACGAATTTCATGTATTTTTTGGGATTCCGATAAGACGAGGTTGCTGCATCCAGTGATGTTTTTTTTCGGTTTCATGTTCGCAAAGCGATCATATGTGCGGTACAGTGATCGCGGCATTAACGAATTTCGTGTTTTTCTTGGGACTCCGATACGACAAGGTTGCTGTATCCAGTGATGTTTTTTTTCGGTTTCATGTTCGCGAAGCGATCATACAGGCGGTACAGTGATCGCGGCATTAACGAATTTCGTGTTTTTCTTGGGATTCCGATACGACGAGGTTGCTGTGTCCAGTAATTTTTTTTTTCGGTTTCATGTTCGCGAAGCGATCATATGTGCGGCACAGTGATCGTGGCATTAACGAATTTCGTGGGATTCCGATACAATGAGGTTGCTGTATCCAGTGATTTTTTTTTTTCGGTTTCACGTTCGCGAAGCGATCATACGTGCGCTACAGTGATTGCGGCATTAAGGAAATTAGTGTATTTTCGTTTTTTCAACTTCACATTAATCGTTAACTTTTATGTAATATCAATGAAAACGTTTTTTACTGCTCGTATTATCTTTTATATATGTATCTTATTAAATTTGTCAAATAAAATATTTTATTTCACTCATAATTGCAGTATCTAAAAAAATCAACTCTGTAGGGTTTAATTTAATAATTCTGTATTTAAATTATGTCTTTTGTCCAAATTGTTTTGAACGAATAAAATTTTACTCTTGTATAAATGCAATTATTTTTCAGGGACCTTTTTATTGCTAAATCCATTACTTTTCCTATGTGTAACTATTTAAAAATTAAGAATGGCAACATTTTACCACTTGCTTATTGTGGGTTACAATACGATAAATGTAAGTAAACAATTTAGAAATCGCCAATGTTGCATCATTTTTTAAAAGCGCTAAATGGTGGCTTGAGTAAGGATTAGGTCGAGATCATTGGTTCTCTTTTATTTTTCATAAATGTATTTTGATGTTATTTTGCTGTTTAAAGGTTTAGATTAATTATTTTTGCTTTTATTTTGATTCTCGCGATTTCAATTTGCATGGTTTTCGGAACACTCCGCACAAAAGCAGGTGAGTTTAATTCTTACCTAGCCATTCCAAAAAGTGGATTTTATTTTTTAAACAAAAAATCTGTTTTTAAAAACGTTATTTTGACATTATTTTGCTTTTAAATGTTTTAAAATATGTATTTTTGCTTTATTTTGATTATCGCCATTTCAATTTGCACGCTTTTGCCTGTTGTCTTCTGGAAACAACAGGCAGAAACGCACAAATTTGGCAATTTTTTGAAAACTCGCCAAGCAGTGGTGAATCCTTGGATCGCACCGAAAAAAGAAATAAACAAGAGTTCTCAGATCTCAGTTCTATAGCCTCAGGGTACATCAGCTACAACTATATTGACATCACTGAACTCCAGTTATAAATTAAATATCAACAGACAGCATCATTCACCATAGAAGGTACAAGAATCAAGGGTGATTGAGAGTTCATGAAAAAAATACCTGAAACTTTAGCGACAATAAACAAGCCAAAGGTTCCAAATTAATTTTTTGTAAGTACAATTTTCTAAGCTCGTCATCAAATTGTTCCATAAAGTCTTATTTATACAAGTTTCTTGCAATTGCTAAAATGTTAACTATTACCTCCCCTCTTTCTAAGAATAGTACTAATATAACTTCAATGCATATTTAACTTTAAAACATGGTTCAAATATACCAGTTATACAAATGCAAGAGATTATCTTTCAAAATGCTTTTTTCATGAGAACTTTTATATATTTGTTCCGTTATTTACACAAACTTATTTTATTGGATTCGTTTACTTTGATTCTCTTCTTAAAATTTTAATCTTTGGTCATAAAATGATTATTAAACTATACATAATTAAAGAAGGTAACTAATACTTCATGGGGATACAAGAAACATTTAATTTAATTAAAACTCAAACGACATATAAAAGAAATATCTTACCAGCAAAACAAACCAGTCAAGTAAGAAAAATAGCGGTAATTCAAGACTAAAAGCCTTCATTACCTGCCCACTTTATTTTAAGACCCTGGGTCAAGGTCCGCCAATTTATTGGCTTCCCGAGGAAATGAAGATTTGCTGAAACATTCGTAAGCTGCACTTTTAGCTCTATGGTTAGATCACATTAACAGAAAAATAGACCATCATCTATCTATAAAAGATCATTTTGGAACAATGAAAACCGTCGCGAATCGTAGCAAACTGCATGAATGTGCAGTTTATCAAAAGTATTAAATAAACAATTTATGTTCATTGTTCATTATTCAGCAAAACTTCATTTTCCTAAGGCAGATACATGAAACAAACCATACTTGACTGTTCCGGAAAAACGTTTGTCTTTTTGAGGATCATAATTCTTCAAAGCGATCTGAAGCTCTACTGTCTCTAAGAAACCCCTCTGTTTTTTCTGAGAATTCTCCAAAACACCGTTTACACACTCATATAATGTTTCTCTGCTGACTTTTGAACTATAGTACAAAAGGAAATAAAATAGTTTGAGCAAAATTATAACAATTCACAAATTGTAATAAATAAACATGTTACATTCGTTAAAATAACCTGATCTACGCAAAAAAACATAATTAAGAATAATATATCAATATTTAAATGGAGATTAATTCAGATTACATAGTACATACCTCATTTTGATACTTTAAAATTTAACACGCCGTCAACGCGATACGAACACGAGCTTAAACACAAATGCCCTGATTGTTGCCAATTTTCAGTTATCTACTTTTGTACTTTTGCTTAAAATCACCATCACGCTGTCTAGTGGCGGGTGCGAGGGTATTCGGAATTAAAACGGCCTATAGAGGCGCTGATCGCAGTCGTTGGTACAGGAAAATAGTCCCTTTAACTAATGCTAAAGTGTCATTGAAACCATTATTTATTGTAAACGCGTTTGAAAGTGTTAGATATTCAAATTTGGATAATTTTTCCCTTGTCATATAAACACAGAACACAAATATCACATGAAATCTGAAATTGTGCAAAAAAATAATCATTATGAACAAATTAAAAATGCAAGTAATGCAATGGTTTGCAAGGCATTCTCCTGAAGCGAGAAGTTGTATCTTTTCTCCACCAGATGGTGCATCTGTAAATATATAAATAAACTCTTGATTTTAATAATAATTGTTTCTTTGCGAATTTCCGAATACTTCCAAAAAACATTTCTAGCTACTATTTATATTTTGGTTTGAAAGGGCCATGAAAAGCTGCATTTAAATTACTGTGTGTTTTTAATAACTTTTCAAATAACAGAATTCTAAATCAATAGCAATTTATTTTCTTTCTTGAATTACAGGTACAAGAACAAAATGAATTTCTCAGTTTTTAACAATTTATTTTTAAAACGATACAGCTTGTAGCAGTGTTTGCCATTACTCATGTAAACAAATATTTTATCCACTTAGATTCATTTTCATACTTTGAGCAGTGCCTGATTAGCACACAGGCCACCTAGGCCACCGCCTTGGGCACATTGGAGACAGGGGCTCCAAAATGAGTCAAATTATTTAGAAAACAAGCGGGAAAAATTCTACCTTACGGCAGAATATAGATTGGCCACCCACGGCTTTTATCGTTGAGATTTTTTTTCAGCCAAGTCTAACTCGTCAAAACAAATGGAACTAGCAAGCTAAGCGCGCTATGCTGGTCAATTTCTCTTAACGCACCTTTAATCAAATGAAATATTTATCTTGAATTTGACCTCGTGTTTTAAAACCATATAGATCTTTATTTGGAATGTCCTTCTGCATTTCTGAAACCGATACGAAGCCATTGCGTTATTACATTTTTAAAGTGTCAGACAAAATTTGGGCCGTTAAGGACGAAGGCTGGGATTGCGGTGCCTCGCTTTCTTAAATCTTACGCTCGATCTTAGGATGGACGTTCCTACGATCTATCTTAACTTCGTATTGCGGTGCCTCATCGTAAGTCCTCCTGCTTAAACCTAAGTCCTCCTGCAGTTAGCCAATCAGAGGCCATAGTTCGATTTGTTATGGTTGCGCGCGCATACACTTGTGCTTCGTCGTAAGATAGCTTTCGGGTTAGCGTAAGTTTGCGAGGCACTGCAATACCGGTTACGCTTTGTTTATATCGTAAGTCAGACTTACGTTCAAGATTGATCTTAAGCGAGGCACCGCAATCCCAGCCAAACTCTTTTAGTTGATGATTTACAGTAGGATTTGGTAAAGAACGATAAAACCATATGCTATATACTATAACCATCATTGAAAACTCATCTAACTAACAGTGAAGGGTGCGTCAAAATCCATTCGGCAGAATATTTTTAAAAGGCTAAGATTTCATAACCGGGTTCATCTGATTATAAAACTTTGCCCCATAATTCTTTAACTAAGCAAGGTAGAACAATATGCGAGATACTAAAAACATCTCTGATAAATTATATAACTAACAATGCAACTCATGCCAAAATCCATTCCGCTGGGTTAATAAACATTTCCTTTTTGAATCAGGGAAAAATGTAAGTTATAACTTAATAAAAAGTATTTACGATTCAAAAAATAGTAAATTAAAATTGTTTTTAAGGCTTACGATTAAATAATAATTTAAAAAAAAGAGATTCGCGTTGAATAAATAGTGATTCACAGCTTTTGGCACGGTTTGAAATAAAAATTATTTGTACATTCAGAGTTGAAATTAAATGGCGCATTAGCATACATTTTGGCATGATGTTGGTATAACGGAAAAGTACCGAAAGATATCCAAAAAACTTCGTTCCAAATTAGGCCAATTCTCTGTGAACTCAATTATGGAATAGATCAGCTTTAACAAAAAAAAATGAAAAATTGTGTTACATTATGGTGTCTATGAGGTTTACATTATGGAGTCTATGGAGAAAAATCATTTCCGTTGGATTTTAATGAAGAAACAGTACTATTAACAGTACTACAGCGTCTAGAATAAATTTATTCTAGGCGCTGTAACAATACTTCAAATATAATGAAATTGATATGCCTCACTGAGGTGGACTAAAATATGCTATTTCTCGAGAAATAAATAAAAATCATGCACTCGTGACATCATAATTCACTTTTATATTTTAATAGAATAATAAGTCTACTATAATTTGTTACTCATGCTATAGCCAGTATACACGATACACGTCGGGACACATTGCCGTTATCAGTATCTTTTTACGCGTGAAGATTTCGCTATGGTACTTCATTGTGAAGTTTGGTAATTTTTGAAATTCCATATTTGAAAAACAGCATAATCATTAGATTTGAAATTTATATCAAGAAAAATACAATTTTTTACCTTTCTAACGCAGTTTGTCTAACAATTTTGTGACAAATACTTTTCGAGCTATTAATTTTTTCAGTAACTTCAAATGTTTCATTCATTTAACCTGTGGCAACGGTGGATGGCTGTGACTTTTCATAAACACGAATTTTATTGTAGACTGAAAGAATTAGCCGTGTGTGGCTAAAAAATTATTTCAATCTGTGTCTCTATAAAAGCCTTGCCTGTACTTTTCTGTTCTCAAAAAAAAAAAAAAAAAAAAAACAGCTAAAATTAGGAATGCTGTAGAAAAAATATTTTTTATGGGAATTTTTTTTAAAAGAAATATTGAAGATGAAGATATATTTAAAATTTAAAGTATTGTAGCATCAAACAGCAAAAGAAAATGTAGGTTAACCTGAGTTTCATGAGTATTTTTATAAAATGCAGGAATATTTCCGAATACTTCCAAAAAACATTTCTAGCTACTATTTTGGTTTGAGGGGGTCCTGAAAAGCTACTGGGCCTTGGGCCCGGTCAATCTTAATCGGGCTCTGACTTTGAGAAAATGTCAAGGAGAGGAGTGGAATTATGCTCACCAATATTTTTTGAAAGTTTCAAAATATTTCCCCTCATTAAAGCCAGAACCAGAATATTCCATATAATACTTGCATGTATACAAAATTAAGAAGTAGCTTATTAATTTTTTTGTTGTTGTTGTTGGTACTAAATTTACTCTTTCTGTTATAGGGGACTGGGAAAAAGAATGAAATTTTTCATGCATATTTTTTGACAAGCTATTCGCTGTTAGATATACACAAAAAATGTTTTAAATATTTATACAATTTATTTAATATAAAGAAGCCATTTATCTATTTTTATATAGAAATGGAAGTAATTTGTATATAAAAAAATAATATATATATATATATATATTATTTTTTTATATACAAATTACTTCCATTTGTATATAAAAATAGATAAATGGCTTCTATATACAATATATCTTTGTATACAAATGGCTTCTATATATATATATATATATATATATATATATATATATATATATATATATATATATATATATATATATATATATATATAAATATATATATATAATGTTTCATAATTATATAAATAAGCATAAAAGTTCCCCAGGTTAGTTTTCATAACTGTTTATACTATTTGGCAACAAATCTCACTTTCAGAAGCCTGAATTCAGGCAAGCTTATAAAAAAGGCCAATATAACAGAAAAGTACCTTTTTTATCAATAATGCCTATTTCCAAAATTATATCTAAAAGTAGACACATTAAGAATAGCAACATTTATATTTCCCGTAAATAAGACCAACAGTGCAGCAACAGTATATTTCGCCTTTTTGGAAAAAATTTTAGCGCCCTCTAGTGATTGACTTCAAACATTAGAGGCTTTCTTATTACCTATGACACTGCTTTTATATTTAATTTTTAACTCTATGGCATGATAAAAATGGATTATGATTTCACGATAGTATATTTAATTTAAATTTATTTATTTTGGCTACAGAATATTTGATACGGATAAAAACACATTCATATCCCCTCAATTAAGTTCCTTAAAATAAGCCATGTTTACAGAATATATTTATGCATTATGCATCAGTTAGTCAGCTAATCTTTAAGAAAACCTATGTATTAAATTAACACTGAAATGTCAAAATATTTAACTTAATACTTATGGAACACCGTAATATTTTATCTATTTTATGGCAAAACAAAGAAAAATATGGTATCATAGATGAAGAATTATTAGCAGAAAATACATTTATACAGGTAAAAACTTTTTTTTTAAGTTTCTCACCCCCCCCCCCCTTTCCATTAAAATTTAGTAATAATTTAAAGCAATAAAATTAAAAATGCAATTGCTTTTCTGTGGTTTCTGATGTATGTCGTTTGTTGTATTTTCTGTAATTAATCCTTTGTATGAATATATGTATGCATGTTAGTCTTATCGTAAAACGGCCATGGTTTTCATACCAAATCAGCATATTTACATTTAAAAGGTCATGTTTTGGTGTAACATAAATTTCAGTCTTGTAACGAGGAGCCATTTTGGCACAGATGTTATATACGCACCACGTTGGCGCGATGCCCCCCCCCCCCCCCCCCCCCCGCCAATTTGGCGAAAACTTCGTTTTTTAATATTAGTTACAAATAGCATGCAATAATAGCAGGATATTTTTTATTTCAATACAAAAATAAAATAACGTAATAAATGAAATAGCTTCTATTATTTTAAAAAATAAAAAATAAATAAATAAATGATAGTTTGATATAAATAAATATTGATATACATAATAAAAATAATTTTAAAAATAAAAATAAAAGTAAATAAACAACAATTTATTGTTTTCCCCAAATTGGCGGGGGGGAAATCGCACCAACGTGGTGCGTATATGACATCTGTGTCGCGATTTTTTGTGACAAAGAAAAATATTTGACAATTTAATCATTTTGGAACAAATGTCGCAGACGCACCGGGATTGGAGCGATGTTTGTTTTGCGCCATGTTGGCGAGAAAACCTCGTTTTCTGGTACCTGTTAGGACTAGCTTGTTAAAACAGCATGTAAGTTTTATTTTATTATGAAACAATTTATTTTATTATAAAAAAAAAAAAACAATTTTTATTTTAAACACACGCAAATTATTTTATTATAATGATTAATTTATTATAAAGAGAACATTAACAAGAGAACACAGAATGATTAATTTACTATAAAACACACAATAATTAATTTAATATAAAACACACGCAATCTGCTCTCCTGGGTTGCTATATGAAACAAAATCGCTGGGTTGTACAGGCATAAAATTGCTATTTTGGTGCCAAAAAGATATCCCGGTGCGTCTGCGACATCTTTACCATCTATACTTACTGATGCCTTTTTCACGTCTTTTATTATTTATTTATTTCGCATTTAACAGTGTTATATATACCACATCCAATTTTAAACTCCATTTTTGGCTACATTGGTCATGCTACCGTGAAAGACCGAAATTGGAGAATGTCGACTTTCACCGGTGAATGTCAACAAACACCAAATACGTCGGTAAAAGATCGAATATTTCATTACATTCTTGTACATTCGGACCCTCACCGGTGTATGTCGACAATCACAGATTATGCTCTGGTGGAGGTCAAAAAGAGAGGAACTTGAATCTTACATATGATTTCAACATATGAATTAAACATATGAATCAACATATGAATCAACTATATGAATCAACATATGAATGAATATATTTCAACATATGATTTCAAAAACTTTTTAATAACATGAACTTATTAAATTTACGTAACATAATAAATGCCTTATTTAAAATAAATCAAAATCAGTTGACTCTAACTATACATTTGGATGCAGAGTACTTTCATACACTAGCTAATTACATTAAATATAATAAATACGTTCTACCAGATAATACTATTTATTTACAGAAATTGGGTATTCCACAAGTTGGATGCACATCAGGTTTACTTACAAAATTTTATTTATTTCACTAGGATCAAACATATTGTAACAGTAATATTCATTTATATCGTTATATTAATGACATCATATTAATCAATACCATCCAATCACATGTTTATCAATTTCCAGTAAATTATTCTACTAATTTAGAATTAACGAAAAACCTATTACCTAATAATACTATTCACTTTTTAGACCTAAAACTTACACTGCATAATAAAAAACTATTGCAGACATATATGGCAAGCGTAAAGAATTTATAAATTCAAAGTTAATACATTTACCAATTTTAAGTCATGCCTTCATATTTCTGTTCACCGTAATATGCTTATTAATCATACTAGCCGCCACTGGCGACCAGTTTGGTCTCTCTTAAATGTATGTTAAGCTTTGTAACACGTTACTTTCATTCCTAATTTAATTTTTTTCTTAATCCTTCTCCAAATCGGATCATTTAAAATACATGCCGTTCACACTTTCAGTTTAAAATAGAAAATAGAAAAATAAGAAATAATATCATAAATCAAATAATCTGATTTCAAAATCAAAGTATCGTTTTAATTTGCACACGCGAAAAATAAAAGCTGGTATTGGCGATTTTAAAAATGCTATTGGCGAGATTTGCGCCCAAATAACATAAAAATACTTAATAATATTATGTATTTCATAAATGTATATTAAATTACTGTCTTGAACGCGATTAATCATTAACAATGGTAAATATGATTGGCGATTAACAATCATTTTCGGTGATATCTCTTCTTGCCACGATAATATATAAATACAAAATTAACTGATCATTTCAAAATTTGATTCATTAAATATTATTACATGAGTTGTATTTGTTTACATTCAATTTACGTCAAGAAAAGATTCGGAAGGAAGTTGAGTTGTATAAGGACTTCATCAAACGGAATTATGGTAAACTTTAATTGTCTCACAGGTCCTGGTGCGAATTATTTTTTTGACACCAGGCAGCGCTCCAAAATATCATTCACGGAAAACTTACTTTACGAACGATTATCTCAATGGTTTATTGGTTTCATATTTTAAACCTTCACGACGAATGAATCTTTTTTTTTTTTTTTTTTTTTTGTTTACTTTCATGAATAGAGAATTTGAACTGCGAGGCTAATTTCAACTGAAGTTATTGCAGAATATATACATGATTGAACGTAAGTCATCTCTCAAATGTTAATTTATTTTGAACGATCTTTCTAAAAATGTAACTTTTATGCAGTTTTATTCGAAAATTAATTTTAAATAAAAATGGCCACCTGACATATGAAAAAGTGATGCGGGCATCCCGGAACTGTTGATGACAGTCACATGACTTACGGTTTTATTATAGAGATGTTTCGAATAAAACGACTATGCTCTTCTCATCTTATAAATAAAAATATGAAACAACTTATTTATGATGCATTACAACATGGTTTTCCATGGTTTTTTATGTTCTTAGTCATTCCTAACAGAAAAAGAGGCAAAAAATTTATCACGACTGAATTACGGAGAAAAAAATATAAATCTCGGACATGTTCAACATTCACCATTAGTGCATGGTGAATGTCGACATTTACCGGTGCAAGTCAGAAATAAGGGTATTTAGCAAATATTTCGGACATACACCAAGCGACTATGTGTTTGTTGACATTCACCGGTGAAAGTCGACATTCTCCAGATTTCGGTGTTTCACCGTGACAGTCACATTTATCGCCAAGCTTTGTCATAGATCCCAATTATGGAAGAATAATCCGCAATATCTCTTTATATATGCATGTTCGTTGATTTTGAGACGAAAATTTTCCAAAGTAGTCGTCAAATTATCGTGTTTCGGAGCGATTCAGTACAATTTGGTGATGAGTGATTTATTTATGGTGAGCATTAAATACGTTATTGAAAAATCATAAGCAATAAAATTATAAATTTCAAAATATAATTTAACGTAATTTGAAATGATTGTATAATTTGAGATACTTAGTAAATTTTTTTAATTACAGTACAGCAGATGATTATGCATAAAATATTGCAAAATAACCAGCATCATATATATTTTGCATTATAGACGGCTTGCACATGACGTCACATGTGCGGCATCGCTTCAAATAGCGCCCAAATATAAGGCGAATGTGGTGCTCTGCATTTGATTTATTAGACTTATTTGCACTATAATAATAAAAATAAGAAAGATCTAAATTAAACAGAAAGATAACACGTGCTTTTGACAGCAAACGGGGAGTTCTGACATTCTGTGTGTGCTCCAGATGCAGTAGTATCAGTCGTTGCTAATAGCAACGTGACGTCAATGCAAGCCGTCTATACGAATTATTGAGGTGCCACAAAATAACCTTTTTTGGTACTTCTCTATTATCCCGTCAACCACTTTTCATAACAAAAAACTATCGCCAAACTGTAACGCCAAATAAACGGGAGAACGTTGCCATTAGAATATCAAAATAAATAAATAAATAAAATAAAAGAATTTAAGGACACAATTGTTATTTTAATTAATGAAATAACTAATAAATCAGTAAAACATAATGAAAAATACATGCAAATGTCGAATTAAAAACCACTTGATGACATTACAAACACGTATAGTGCTTCTGACATCAAGTAAATCGGACTGCATTTTTGGCGTTTAATCTTACAGTTTGGCGATAGTTTTTTGTTATGAAAAGTGGTCGAAGGGTTAATATAGAGAAGTACCCATTTTTTATTTGATATTTTCATTTTAATTAGTTTTACCACATTCTATTTTTGTAATTAATACTAGGGGGCCTACCCCCTGCGAGCTACGCTCGCCAACCCCCGCTCAGACTTCGAGGCCTCTAAAAATATGACAGCGTGCTTTGTTTTAAAAATATTGGTAAATCTGTAATTGGGTTGCCATGCTTTTAACGTTTTAATGGGGCATTTTTTTTTTTATTATCATGGCCTTATACACAGATGTTGCGACAACTGACGACTGTTTTCGGGATTGATAAGTAAATTCAATTACAATTTGGAAACCAGCTTGTATAAAATGGTTAGGTTTAAATTGTGGCTACTTCTCGGACTTTTATAACAACGATCTGTATTCTATTCTTCCTTTGCGTTTAAGGATGAGAAAAATTCCAGCTGCTTGTGCATAACATTAAGAACCACGGTATTGAAAAGTACGATGTTATAGACATTTTCAGTAACAGGTTTTAACTTTCTCTGTATTTTAGTGCACCATCATGCATATTTTCATGTTATTTGAAATATGTAAATTATTTATTTTAATTAATATGTATATACGAATTTTCTAATAATTATTTATCATACAAAATTAATTAAATGTTTTGTGCAATAAATGCCTGCATTTATTCGGCATCAATTGATGAGATATTTAGGCAAATTTGCTATCCGCGATAATTTTACACCATGTTATGTCACTTGAATATTGTCCATAAGAAAATCGGGTACTTTTCCAGTATAGGATCCTTTGCATTTAGGTTTGGCGTAATTCGAGTTTCGAAAAGGGATAGATTCGTTAATATACATAGATTTGTTGCCAAAAGTTATGAAAACAAACCGAATGAACTTTTGGTGCTTTTCTATTATAGGGGTCTTGACGCTTTTTTAAAAAGCTTGGCGCAATTCGGGCATTAGAAAGTGAGATTTGGTGCCAAATGACATAAACAGCCATGGAAAAAAATTCGACGATTTTTTTGTTTTTATGCGTTTTTTAATTATACGTACATTATTATTGTTTTTTCTTTACAAATTACTTCTGATTATTATATAAAATAGGATAAATGACATTTTACGCTAAACAAATTGTATAAATATTTTTTTGCTCCTTTCTTTTGCGTTTACATAAATGACGTCATTTGGACGAATTGATTCAAATATTTTCAGTTTATGAATTAAATTAAATGCTGACAGACGATTGAATCCTATCGATAGAAATGTGATTTTTTTTTCAAATTTTCCTGAAAAACATAATTTAATCACAATCTTGTCTTCATTATCGATTGAAATAAAGGATAAATTCAATTTCAATTTGAAAACAAGAACGAAAAATCATGCGTCAAGCATAGATTATGTAGCACTTTCCAACGCTTCCAAAATAATTTTACAAATCATACCGTTTAATAAGCTAAAAGATAACTTCTAAGTAAACAATTTGGAAAACGCATAACATATTTAAAAACATAATTTCAGGTATTTCCAACATATACAATATTCGGAAAAATATCCGAATACTTTTATTCAGCCCTGTATAGGATATATAGAATTGTATATATACTACATAGGATGCTAAATTTTAGTTCAGTTAGGAAACGTGTAGCACATTTTAAAATTCTCCGTCTGGAGTTTGTCAATAAACAGAAATGTGTTCGCGAACTTTTGTGCTGCCCTGTATAGGATCTACAGAATTTATACACACCACGTAATAGACAAAAAGCAAGTTAACATTAAAATCGCGTTCAGTAACTTAAAACGCACTTCCAGGAATTATTGTTAACAGACAGTAGATAATTCTTTTGCGTGTCTCTGTAAATGAACGATGACTGCTATACACACAATATTCCGTAGTAAGTCTCTTGTAATGCACCTTAGTGATCTATATAAATTTCAATGCGTTTAAAATAGTGAAACATTATTTAAATAAACCGCAGACGATTTTTCTCCATAGACGTAATGTAACGGAATTATTTTTACTGTCCCTGTAAAGTAACTATAAGTGCTATGCACACCCTGTTCCATATTAAGCTTCTTCTAATGCACCTTAGTGATATATATAAATTTCAATGCGTTTAAAATAGTGAAACATTATTTAAATAAACAGCAAATGATTTTTCCCCATAGACCGCAATGTAACGGAATTCTTTTGAGTGTCCCTGTAAAAAAACTATAAGTGCTACACACTTCCGTTGAAATAGGGAACATGCTATAGATAACGATAATAACATATAAAAATTGCAGAGCAATCCGAGCATATTTACGGGAGTTAGAGCACGGACAGACGGCAGACGGCAGACGGCCAGACGGCCAGACCGCAGACGGCCAGACGGCCAGACGGCAGACGGCCAGACAAACCGAAGTCATAAGCACTTTTCAACTAGGTTGGAAAGTGCTAATGACGAATAAAAAGAAATCAATAATCCCTATCGGGATCCTTTTCAATTTTTTTCCCTTTTTTGTCACAAAAAAACTGAGTAATTAGTTGCCATCATTACAGAAATGTCATTAAAATTAGAAAAAAATAAATATCTCGAAAACTAATTCCAATTTCTTAATTCTATCACCAGTTTTGACATCCGCGGATTTTTATGGACAATTGGTATTAATTTCACCATCAAGCGTTTAATATTTTATTAAAAATAGCCCTGAAACATAATCAGTCGTTTAACCAGTCGTTTCATAAAATCGTTTCATAAATTCGTTTCATAAAATCGTTTCACAAATTCGTTTCATTAGGATTTTATATATATAGGGTAGATAAGTATTTTTCTATTAATCACATTTTCCTTTGAAAAAATTCATTTTCAAATAGTTTTTTTTATATATACGGTACTTGCGTATTATCCGGGTTATACAGCTGATCCAGAAGTTTATTTTTTTAACTTGGTACTTATACTACAGCGCCTAGAATTACATTCAGAATTTATTCTAGGCGCCTACATCTAGACTACATCTAGAATTTATTCTAGGTGCTGTACTTATACTTCTCAGTTATCCCAGCTCGCACATTCTTGATGACATTTTTTTTTTCACCATCATTTTTTCCATATTGCAGCCTTGTCATATGGATCGTAAAACCGAAAATAGTTCGATTATTTGGAATTTTTCGGAACTTTTTATTTTGTTTTTCTTTGTATCCTAAACAGTACTTTTATGCTGAATATCAAGTATCTAGGGATGTGAGTAATACCTCAGAATCCCCGCTCCCCATAACTTAGTGCTTGCTTAGGAACCTGAAACCATTGAGCTCTATATGTAACAGGAGCTCAGCGGTCAGAAGCATGAAAGGCAAATGAAGCTTGCTAGGCAAAAGTAAAAAATAGTCCGTGTTGACAATGTCAGATATTAGTATTCTCATTTACTATTATCCTAATTTATGCTTTTATAACTAAGCTATGCTTATCTAATTCATAAATAATTCACTAATCATGTAAGGGAATGCGATAGACAGCATGTTTTGCCATGAATGCGAGCTAAAATTATCGTCACTGTATTCTTCCGCGCTGACCGCTGGAAAGCATGTTGGGCATTAGAAAGACAGATCTCCTGTTATATTTGGAGCTCAGTGCCTGAAACTTATTTTTATCTATAGGACTTTGCAAACGGAAGTAAAGCTCCAAATTTTTGGTACCTACAAATAATAGGGACAGAGTGTGAGTTTAGCGAAAACCAGTGGATGATGTCCAAAAAAGAGCCAAAAGTCAAGAAAGGGAGGATTACTTTAAAAAAGAAGTCAAATCTCATCAGAAATGTCACATGTAAAAAATGCAGCCAAGTCTAGTGACTCTTTTACCGTAAAAAGTTCTGAAATCGTATAAAGCCAAGTTTAGCTGTCTTATTAACTCTGAAATTTTCATTCACAAATCCCTTCTAGTCTCTACATCTTTAGTTAATTTTTTTTTTGTGACTTGGCAATTACGCAACACAAGGAAGATATTACACATTACTGTGTTATGGGAACAATGGATTTAATTTTGCGTCAACAAACGATCGCCAAAATATGCCAAAGGGCTGCCATAAACTGCAACAATGAAATATTTTAACGGCTAAAAAAGAGAAAAATCATTATAAATAGAAAATTAAGAATGTGTTATTTAAAAAGAAAAGTTTTATAAAATAACAGTTTAATATTAATTAATGGTACAGACGTCGTAGACGCACCAAGGTATTTTTTTGATGCCAAAATGGCGATTTTATACATGAGCAACACGGCGATTTTACGTGATTTTGCTTTGTCTGGCAATCCAGTAGAGCAGATTGCGTGTGTTTTGTATTAAAATAGCTGATCCGCCCGGGTTTGCCCGGTCCCGTAAAAAAAATAGTACGAAACGCGAAAACACACCAACTATCGCTGTACGAACACACGCTGTACAATAAATGCGATATTTAATAAAGTCGTCCCCCTCCCCACCGCAAATATAAAAAATTCTGTTTAATAAATTTTGCCTTTATTAATTCCGCCTATTGTCAAATAGCTATTTGTTTCTTTTTCCATTAAAAAAAAGTTATAAAAAAATAAAAATCAGGATTTACGTTGTTACACCTTGCTATGTTATGGGATGGGATGATATTTTTTGATTAAGGCTAAATATATACAGCTGTCACATTCTCGTGCTGCGTAATTGCCAAATCACAAAATAATCATAAACTAAAAATGTAGCGACTAGGAGTGATTTGTGAATGAAAATTTCAGAGTTAATAAGATAGCTAAATTTCGCTTTACACGATCTTAGAACTTTTTACGGTAATGACAAGCTACGGCTGCCGAAGGCAGTCGTACTTCACCGCCGATTCGAGATTCTCGTGAATCCATACGAGGTCACGACCAAGAAGGGGCCGATGACCCGAACACCTCCAAGGTGGTGCTCTTCGGACGGGGGGAAAAGCGGAGGCGTGAGCCTCCTGCGCTTCGTCACCCTTTCCCAAATAAATGACGACAGAGATCGCTGTGATGATACGCTGGAGCCCAAACTCAGAGGGCACCACCACCACAACACACTTGGTCGGAACGCGGAAGTGAACAACGGCTCCGTAGCCGGGATCCCATAAGGGAAACCGGGTCCTCGGCCAGCATAATTTCCCTCCACCGCCGATCGACGATTGGGATTTTTACGCTTTCTGATTATTTGTAAAATCAAATGCTTTTTAAGTCATTTCCGGTATTTTGGAGGATTATGAAGATATAAGATGATATAAGAAATTAATATATATTATTAGATTATATAGAAATATTAGATTATATAGAGATTAGATTATATAGAAATTAATTAGATTATATTACTATAATATTTATTATATTACAGTTACAAAAATTTTAGATTATATAGAAATTAATAGATATTATATAAGAAACCAAGTTCAGCCAGAAATTACTTAAGAAGCGTTCAGTTTTTAACAACTAATCAGAAAGCATGATAATCGCAATCGTCTATCAGCGGTGGACAGGGAAATTATGCCCTCGGCCAGTGTCGAACATTCCCACGACCCATTAATGTAACCACATCTACCGATTATCAAATCTTAGGGAGGGAGGACGTGGCGAGCAGAAGGGGCTTCTCGCCATCCCGGGACCTCGAAGAAACTTGGTCCCTGGCGCATAGACGCGCCTTGGCTAGGTTGTACCCCACCGAATGGCTTCCCGCGAGACAGAACCCCCTAGGCGAAACTAGGAAGTGGTCAAGCGACCCCATTCGAAGAGATCATGCACATATATATACACTTTAACGGAAGAATGAAGGACCACTACCAGACTCTGAGGGTCGTGGAAAACTCCCTCAAGTGCGCTAAAGAAGCGGACCTGGTCGAGGTTAGTACAAGGAAGTTATTGTTAGGAGAAGTCTGCTAGTCCCAACCTTGTCAGGCACAGAAAGCTCTGACTACACAAAGACGCGCTGGACTGGTTTCGGCCCAAGGTCCGACAAAGGTCTGGACGCCGTCATAAGACGAGCCTCCAGCCCGGTTCCTCGCAGTCGAACAGGTCCGAGAAGCATGCGGTCCCCTCCCAGAGTAGGCGACACGAGCCACAGACCTCGGACCTGAGGGCCCTCCGTGACTCAAACCGCTCTTGGTACAAACGGGCATCTCTTTCCTGAAGGATCCTGAGGTCGACTCACAACTACTTCAGCTACAAGGGAATCGTAGTGGGAATGTGAGGCACGTGGATCGACGGACTCGACACCAGTGCGTCGAGCCACACCGCACCCACTTCCTACGTTCCGCCCCTTGCACAGTACCGAGGGTTGCGACATGCCTCCTCGCGCACAGATAGGCGTCACAACGGAACCGCCTGCGTTCCCTGTCATACAGAGTCCGACCTCAGCTCCGTCTCGCCTTAGACAAATGTGGTGACTGTCCTATCCCCGTTCGCTAGCCTTTGCCTTCACGTCACCTATCCTCGGTGGCAACACACAGTAAACCACCTAGAGACGAGGGTTCAGCCTACGTGGTTCCTTTTACCACCCGGCTGCAACAAGACTCCGCGGAGACGAAGCTCTGCACATGAGGTCTCAAAGGACAACCTGAGGCCGCAAGCCCCCCTGCAGCCGAGAACCGGACCAAAGGGGGGACAACCCGGAGAGTGTAGGTTGGTTAGGCCCAGCCCCCAGCGAAGTCGGTTAATCAGACACCGCTTTACCACCCGCTCACCAAGATGAGGTGGGGATTCGTCAGTCACCGGCCCCGGTCGTGTCGACGCTACTGCGCGCAATGCCGGGCTCCCGGTCATCTTCCCAACTCAATGGGCCGATTCGGGACCACTCGGAGGGGCGAAGCGGAAACTTTTTACGGTAAAAGAGTCACTAGACTTGACTGCATTTTTTACATGTGACGTTTTTGATAAGATCAATATTTCTATAATCAAGTTTTTATCATGATTACAATACTTTCCTTACACTGTGTGTGTTCTACGGAAAGTAAAAACAGCTAGTGCTTGCTCATTTACAAATGAACAGCTCTCAGTTTCAATCTCTCTCTCTCTCTTTCTCTGTATGTATGTATATATATATATAAATTGATTTCAGAAGAAAACTCAGGGTAGATGGCGAAAAAAATTACCGGCTTGTATTTTAAATATAAAGATTTTTAGGATATTATTCAGCCATCAGAAGCCGAAATCCAGACTATTTTCGATTTTTAGTTTTTATGTTTTAATATGTTAAAACTTTATGTTTTCTCTTTTATCCACCTGTTGCGAATAATTTTGTGAAAAAGTATTTGTTTAAAAAATAAATATTTCAACATTTTCTTTTAGCAGACAAGTACTGGCGGAGAACTCTGGAAAGCTCAATTAGGTAAATATATGTATTAAAATTTGATGCTTGTTCTTAAACACTTGATGAAAGCAGGGCTTTTTAAACTTTTTTGTTCCACGGTCCCCTCTGCCAATCAGGCCAAGCCACGAACATCTTACATGAACATACATGCATAATATAACGAGTTTACTCTTTCTTATTCTAGCTCACGGATCCCCAGAAACTGGACTTTAAGCTCATGACCTGAGGTCAAAACTAAAATTCGTCTGCTGGCGGTATTTACTTTTGAATATATACACGGAGTTCTAAGTATAATAGAGATGGCATATACCCTCAAAAGAGGTTTTCAATATGAGACCGATTATCGCTCAAATTTCAATGTCCTCATTTGGCCCAGACAGAATAAGCACGAGTAACGAGGGCTGTATTCTTCATTAGGGAACTTTGCATGTCATTCTTTGAGGCCTTTTGTACGTGACCTTTGACGTCATGCGTGCATTTCTCTAAATGAAACTGACCTGTTTAAGCCAGTTTAAGTCTCCTAAAGTAGTATTTCAGAAGGGAGGGATAGTGACAAGTACCCTGCCCCACAGGTGCTTCCAAGCGAGCTGCAAGTGTTTGGGCCGAATTGTAACCGGTTTTAGAGTTGTATTTTTGGCTGCACGCAAAAATTACACGTTTACTCTCTATTACCCTTATATCTCTACTAGGGGGCTCAGCCCCCTACTCGCTAACGCTCGCCAACCCCCCGTGAATTGCGAAGCAATTCACATTGAGACCGCTTCGCTCGCTCGCCCCTTTTTTTCAGCAATTCTAGCCGGAATAAGTTCTACCATAAAACATTTGAACATATGAAATTGACAATTTATTTTAATGTAAAAAAGTAATTCTCCATTGAAAACACAACTGAAAATGCATTTATTTGGCGCTACCAATGGGCATATAAATCATTTGAATACTATGAAAAAAGGATTTTTTGTACAGCACGACTTAAATTCATTAGAAAAAAAAACTACGTTATAGGAAGATAGTTTGTTTTATTTCATCAATACACCAATAGATGGCGGCAGGTGATATCTAGACAGTTGATTTTTTTTTCTCCGTCTTTTGAGTGATTGAAATTTGTAAATGAATTCTAAATCAGAGTTGAGAATTCATTTGAAATTAACGATATTGCTCATAATTAAAATGAGGAATCATCTCAGACGCTTTGGATTACGTACATGTTATTTTATTTTTAATAATTGCAAGTTTGAGTTTCATTCTATGGTTTCACTTCTCTCACACTGACCGCCATATTGGACGGAGGCGGAGCTGATCTAACACAATCTAGTCTGTTCATTGGTCTGAGCTCTGGAAACTACAGTTGTTGCCAAATCATAAGTTACAAATTCAGCCCTTTTTTCGCGCCACGTAAGACAAATATATATATAGATGATTAGCATAGCGATGTAGCTTTATGGACTATGTTTTATTAATGTTTATTTGTTAAAAATACTGCAAAGAAATTAATTTTTTTATCAGTAGATACTTACAATACTGTAATATAAATTCAAAATATCGTTCTGTATCGAAGGATAATGTCTACATTGGCTAAATTTCGGTTTTAATTTTATGCATGCTACCAGGGTCGAGGCTAAAATTCGTCTGCTGGTTCGTGCGGCTGCGCATACAGGCATAAGGAAAGGGCATGTTTACAAACAAACAGATCCATCAACCAATCTACCACTACACTTTTGTCGTAGCTATTATTACAGAAATCATCATGGCGACTTAGGCCAATCATATTATAGACCAGTTTAACGTAGACCAATCAAATTTCCCCCATTTCATGTGTACAGTAGGAGTCATAAAGAACAAACAGGTTTTTCTTGCTAACCAGCCGTAATTGAACCAACAGCGACGCCAGTTGTCCTTTCCTTATACTGGCGGATCTAAATACACAGAGTTCTAAGTACTGTAATCACAGAGTTATACAGAGATGAAATGTATACGTTTGGCGTGACGTAAAAATGCAACCCTAAAGTCGGCCCAAACAACTGGCGGTTTGCTTTGAAAACTTCTCCTCGTCCAATGAATCCAGTCCTTGTTCCACGTGAAGCCTCTCTCCATATAATGAATTCAGCCCTTGTTCCACGTGCTTGTCTTATTTGAGCGATAACCGGCTTCATATTGCAAACCGTTTTTACGGTATAGTTAGTGCCTCTCTGTCTACCTTTGAACTAAGTATAATAGGAATGCAGCATACTGTCAAAACGATTTGCAACTTGAAGCCGGTTATCGCTCATATAGAACTACCCTGGTTCAGACTTCAATAACTCAATGTTTGCTTAAGTCATATTTTATGCATTGAAGAAGTCTTGACAGTAGAACTGTCCGATCCAATTTTACTTTAACCTATTTATTGAAAGTAATATTACTGGATTTCTGTATATGACAACTTGAGGTGAATGTAAACTATAATAAAGATAATCTGATAAACTATTATATACTATACAGTATTTTGTATTAGTTTACATAAATTCGTTGCAAGTTTAAAGAGTTTCTTAGTGGTTATTTTTAAAATCTCAAATCTTCTTTTTCTTCCAACAGGCATGACAAAGAACTTCATAATATTCTTAAGATGTTGCACTGATTTGATATTAAATAAGAACAGCAATAACAATTTAGTACCAGAAGAGATAAATATATTAATAAATATGGTACCGATGAGTCATCTGAAAGTTAGAAAATACAGAAAACGAACAATCGAAGTTTTCTTCCCTTCAGGCATTGTTTGTTATTTCAAATTACTTTTAGGCGACAGATGTGGTAGAGCATGGTCTCGATGGGAAGCTCTAGAACAAGTATGCGATACTGATATTTTACCACTTGTCCCGGTATCTATTCTGATTCCTTTCTTGAGACTTAATAGCACAATGCAGAAAAGAATTATAGCTGATCAGTTCGCTAGGTGCTTTACGAATATCTCAAAATATTCACTCGAAACGGCAAACTTAGTAGAAAGGATTTGTACCAGCGATGAAACAAAATCTCGCAGAATCGCAGATGAAGAATTGAAACGAGATGTTAATTTACAACCAGTAGATGGTAGCAGCAGTTTTAAACGAAAAGAAAAAATAAATAATGAAAATAGCTTGGATGCAAATATGAAAATTTGTGGCGGGACTCCTACTTCTAAATTGGATAGAAAGAAACCAAGGAAAAAGCGGCAGATACGAAGATTTGGGGAAGGTGTTCCAGAAAACTGCATATTTGATCTCACATTTAGTTACAGTGATGAATTAGCAGTTGATAATGATAATAAAATCGATGATGATGAAAAAAATGATGTGTTGTTGTACGACATTATCCCTCTTGAAGAGCGAGCTTCAAGGATGATCGGTAGAACATTGACAGATTCGTCCGAAATCGTAAAAGCGCCATCGAAAGAAAAATTACGTGGCAAAATTTATTTTGAGGAGCAATGTTTAAAAATATTCGGCAGAAGCTTCAAAGATTTGCCCAAAATAGAAGAGGAGAAGCCAAACGAAAATCAGCGTAAAATAAAGAACGGGAAAATGAGAAATGATAATGTTAAATTGAAGAAAATTTTTAACACTGCCCAGTTTTTTACAAACGTTTCTTCATTAGTAATCCCTGGTGGTCTTCGCACGAGCAAGTCTGTTGATTCTATCAAAGAAATTCAAGCCACTAAATGTGATAAGATTTTTGTCACGAGAAATGTGTCCCTTCCAGACATGAATGAAATGCTATTTTATCACAGACATAACCGCTTAAATTATTCTATGGATTATTTTGTGCATAAAACTGAGATAGTGAATTCGAAGAATCATTATTCCCATCCGATTTCCTTCTGGTTACCCGACAAGAAATCCTCCGGCAGAATCTACTGTACAGTGCCTATCTGTCGTAAAATATCAGCTGAAAAAGTTTACAGTGCAAAGTAAGTTTACTTGACTGCTTATATATTTATTATCTGATATTTATTTAATTTTGTAGTGTGATTTACAAGGACAGCCTTAGAAGTGTCCGACATGATTGTTATTTTACTACTGTAGTTTTCTACATTATGAATGCATAATAGGGAAAACTGTTACAAAGATGAACAATCTTGATGTTGTCCGTCGCCTACATGATGCAGTCCGGCGCAACAAACAAGATTTGCAAGTTTGAAAAAACTGGTACTAGCATTTCATCTACTCTTTCCAAGGGCCGGTCATAATAAGGGACGTACTGTAGATGCAATGCATCCGAGTTCGCGATTATAGAAACCCCCAAACAAAATTAAAAGATATCTTTTTTAGAATTCTAAACAAAAAGAAAAGGGGCACCAAAAATTTTTGCATTTTGGCCCTTATGCTTAATGGGATCTTCAATGCGACTTTATAACCTCTCTTTTAATCTTTGAAACAAAATTAGGGCACCTCGAAATTTTCTTGCACCAGGACCTGTTTCGCAGCCAAAGAAAGAGACAGGCCGCGACACTTCAAACCCTCTTGGCTCTCACGTGATCAAGGCAGTCTGGTTTCTACCAATTGTTGAACTGTCGTGTGATCAAGGTAGATTGAAAAGCAGCTGAGATCGGCGGAATACCGCGGCTTCTCTCTTTCGTTGGTTGCAGTCTTTGGCTGAAGGGGAGGCTGGGCCTTGTTCCATCTGCTTGACACTTTCTTTCCAGA
This sequence comes from Maratus michaelseni, assembly GCA_963931845.1. Classification (NCBI taxonomy): domain Eukaryota; kingdom Metazoa; phylum Arthropoda; class Arachnida; order Araneae; family Salticidae; genus Maratus; species Maratus michaelseni. Next base: position 156,369,251 of record OZ007594.1, on the reverse strand, counting down.
GAACATAATTGTTGTTCTCAATGTTCTATACCAAGGCTTAATTTCTTACAAAAAAAAAGTACAGGAGCACTAATATTCTGCAGTACTAATCGTAATCACCGCAGCGTATCCCTTCTCCCAGTTCGTCCTACATATGTCTCTTTCACACATTTATTTTCAAAAAAGTAAAGAAATTTTTCTGCAGTGAAAAAAATATCAAGCTAGTTTAAAAACATATATGTAATAATTCTAGGGTTGCCTTAATGGTAATGTTTATACATAAATTACCGCTTTAATAAATATCTCACAAAGCTAAGAATTGTACTGTAGTGACCACATGCTAGCCATGAACGGACATGTGACCCTGGCTCAAATTTGTTAATGAAAGGTCCAACTGTAGTCTAATAAACTTGAATTAGATAATGTTTTTGCTTAAGCAAAGTACAGTAGGCTTTGGTGCACATTATTTTTACTTTCTTCTATATAAGAAAATATTTGATTCGTGAAAAATTTCGACTTCCGGCTATCGACGGATTTATGCTTTAGGGGGTCCTGAACACGAATTAACTATTTTTTGAAAATGTCTGTTCGTGAGTCTATGTGTCTGTCTGTATGGGATACAAATTTTATGGGAGCACTAACTCTCGGACTACTACGTAGAATACGATGAAATTTCACAAGACATTCTATCCTTATGTGAACTGGTGCGGATTAGTTTTTAAACAAAATCTCCCGAGAGGGGGTGCCGCAAATCAATGATTTGTTTGATTTATGTGATGCTTAAATCTCCAGCTTATGTGTACAGAATTCAATGAAACATCAAATTTAGAATCCTCATGATAGCAATAGAATGCCATTTAATTTTGGTTGCGGTCAGCATCTAAGGGAGGGTGCCGAAATTCGGCGATTTTTTCGAAATATGCCATGCCTCGTAACGAAATACGCATCGATCAAAAATTGACCAGTAGCGAATGACACGTATAACGATTTTTTATTCACTTAAAAAACGTGATTTATTAATAAACAGGCTTCTTGAATAAATGTAAAATAACAACAAACAATATTAAATTATGCGTCTTTCGACTGTTATATACAGTTTCAGAACGTAGGTAAAAGTTCATCTTGAGGAAATTAAGTCTTTTCTATTATCATTCTTTTTTTAAGCACATTCAGTCTTAAAAGTTAATGTTAATCCCTTTGAGGATTCTGTCTCTGAATGGAGAAATAGTATCTGGCTTTATTTCACTATAGAACTAGAAATTTTTGTTGGGATACCTTTGAAGAATAATGCTTAATCCTTTAACGAATAAAGCACTTCAATTGTTAAGATGTTGAAATAAATGATTGACACCGGAAATTATGAAAAAATTTATTTTTATATAATAAAAAAGCGATATTTCACATATATAATAAATGAAAAACATTTCTATTAAAATTCTGCTGTCATTGTTGAGTTTTGTAATTAAAGTTTTGTGGTTTCGTGGGGAAATCAATGAACGTTAAAGGGTTAAACAGTAAGTATTTGCCAGGAGATCTTGACCGACCTCCCCACTAAGAACTGACTTTCTCAGTAACTTAAACACGGGCACATCTCCTGCCTCCGGGAATTCTAAACCGACTATCCATAACAGCTCTTTCTAAAGAGATGCTCTCTTCTCTCCAAACTTTCAGGAACTGACTTTTCTTTTTTATCCATTAATCTACTAAAAAAATTCAAAGCTGGGTGGGTGCAAGTCTGTCCTATCACACACCTAAAAAATGATGTCATCTACAAAATGACTGTTTGGCTGGCTAAAAAATTCAAAGCTGGGCGGGTGCAAGTCTGTCCTATCGCACACCTAAAAAATGATGTCAACCACAAAATGACTTTATGGCTGGTCAAAGGGAGTAGTAATGTTTCTCCACTGTCCGTGAGAAAGATCTAGAACTGAAACTCAGAAGCTGGGAAAACTACCCCTTTGGAATGTTTCAAGTTTTTTTTTTTTTTTTTTTTTTTCCACTTGTGCTCTTAAATTAGTCCAGATTCTCATTAACACAAAATTAAAGCTGGAAAGACCAATTCTTTACAGCCTATCTCATCATGTTAAATGCACAGAATTCAACGAACTTCACACTTAGCATCCTGAACATGGAAATACATTGCCATTCAATTTTTGCTGCAGACATCTAAGAGTGGATGCCGAAATTCAAAGATTTATTCGAAAAATGCGACACTTATATATAATCTCCAGTTTAAAATGCAAATAATTCAACGAACGTGTTTTAGAATCCTCATCATGGGAATAGATTGTCATTTAATTTTGGTTGCAGACTTCTAAGAGGGTGTGCCGAAATTCGGCGAGTTATTCGAAGATTATATCTCCAGTTTAAATGCAGGCAAATAAATTTGCTCTTCCTTGCCCTTAGGGGCCGTCCATAAACGATGTCACGCTTGGAGGGGGGGAGGGGGGTTCATGAAATTGTGACAGTTTGTGACAAGGGGGTTGGAAGAAGTGTGACATCACACATTTTGGTTAAAATAAAATCATTAAAATCAGCAGATTAAATTTTGAAGTTATTTTGAAATTACCAGAATTTGAGTGCATTTTTTAATCGGACTAAAACAACTTTCACGTAATTTGTTTTCACTTATATTCCTTTCTTTTCAAAAAAAAAAAAAAATATATATTTTATTACTAATTGTATTATTTTATTGTATACTAGCAAACTACGCCCGCTACGCTGGTCAATTTCTTTTAACGAACCTTTAATCAAACAAAATATTGACATTTTATAAATAACTTTTATATTTTAACAGAATAATAAGGCTACTATAATTTGTGACTCGTGCTATAGCCAATATACACGTCAGGACACGTCGCCCTTATCATTATCTTTTTACGCATGAAGGTTTCGCTATGGTACTCCATTGGAAAATTTGGTAATTTTTGAAATTCAATATTTGAAAAACGGCATAATCATTAGATTTGAAATTTATATCAAGAAAAATACAATTTTTTACCTTTCAAACGCAGTTTGTCTAACAATTTTCTGACAAATACTTTTTGAGCTATCATTTTTTTCAGTAACTTCAAATGTTTCATTTTCCGAGATTAATCTGTTGCAACAATTAGCGAAAAACCCAGTCGTCAGCAACGCATAGTTTTTTTATTAAAGAGGCTGTTGGAGCAGGGATTGTCACCACCAATTTGCCACCATCACTTTTGAAATCGGTTCCGTGGTTCCAGAGATTCCATAGAAATTGTAATTTAGAATGACTTCAGAACGCTTTTCGCTCATTTCACCCATTTAAATTTCGATTTTTTTTAAATTTATTCTTAGAGAGTATTTACATCTTATAAGTAACTACAATGCTAAATTTCAAATTTCTTGCCCCTTCAGTATAAAAAAGTCGCAATTTTCGAACATTTTTCGATCCTGCACCTCATTGATGTTAGAGCACGGACAGACGGCCAGACGGCAGTCAAACCGAAGTCATAAACACTTTTCAACTAGGTTGGAAAGTGTTAAAAATGGCAATTTTAGAACATTTTTTGCTCCTGCACGCCCTGGGGTTAGTGGCACCGACATAAAATATAGCCTATGTTGGAGTAGGGATTGTCCCCATCAATTTGCCCACCATTACTGTTGAAATCGGTTCTGTAGTTCCAGAGATTTCATAGAAATTGTAAGTTAGAATGTTTTTAGAACGCTTTTCGTTCATTTCACCCTTTTAAATTTAAATTTCTTTTTTATTTTGTTCTTAGAGAGCATTTACATCTTATAAGTAACTACAATGACAAATTTCAAATTTCTAGCTCCTTCAGTATAAAAAAAAAAAATAAAACTGCCCAGTTAAACTGAGGGCATTGAGTTCACAGGCTATTCACACTAATTGTATATTATACTCTTATTTCAAAGAATTTGAAATAAGCCCATCGAAAAATAAAGAAATAAACAATATATTAAGGGGGGGGGGGGGTCATCCCCCGTTACCCACCTCATAGTTAACTAATGAAGCCCTTAAACTAATCAGGTAAATCTCTAATTACAATGAATATATATACAAAATTTGAAGAAAATCGGATAATTCTGCATGAAAAACCCATTTATATAAATTAAGGCGGGATTAGCCCCCTCCGTTCCCCCCCTTTATACTTAACCAATCAATCCCGAAAACTAATCAGGGAAGCGTCTTAACCCAATGAACCTATAAACAAATTTTGAAGCAAATAGGATAATTCTGCATGAAAAACCCATTTATATAAATTAAGGGGGGGGGATTAGCCCCCCCGTCCCCCCTTTATACTTAACCAATCAATCCCGAAAACTAATCAGGGAAGCGCCTTAACACAGTGAACCTATAAATAAAATTTGAAGGAAATGGGATAATTCTGCATGAAAAACTCATTTATATAAATTAAGGGGGGTATTAGCCCCCCGTTACCCCCCTTTATACTTAATCAATCAATCCTGAAAACTAATCAGGGAAGCGTCTTAACCCAATGAACCTATAAACAAATTTTGAAGCAAATGGGATAATTCTGCATGAAAAACCCATTTATATAAATTAAGGGGGGGGGGGATTAGCTACCCCCCTTTATACTTAACCAATCAATCCCGAAAACTAATCATGGAAGCGCCTTAACACAGTGAACCTATAAACAAAATTTGAAGGAAAACGGAATAATTCTGCATGAAAAACCCATTTATATAAAATAAGGGGGGATATGCCCCCCGTTCCCTCCTTTATACTTAACCAATCAATCCCGAAAACTAATCAGGGAAACGCCTTAACACAGTGAACCTATAAACAAAATTTGAAGGAAATGGGATAATTCTGCATGAAAAACCCATTCATATAAATTAAGGGGGGGATTATCCCCCCCGTCCCCCCCCTTTATACTTAACCAATCAATCCCGAAAACTAATCAGGGAAGCGCCTTAACACAGTGAACCTAGAAACAAAATTTGAAGGAAAATGGAATAATTCTGCATGAAAAACCCATTTATATAAAATAAGGGGGGATATGCCCCCCCGTTCCCTCCTTTATACTTAACCAATCAATCCCGAAAACTAATCAGGGAAACGCCTTAACACAGTGAACCTATAAACAAAATTTGAAGGAAATGGGATAATTCTGCATGAAAAACCCATTCATATAAATTAAGGGGGGGCATTATCCCCCCGTCCCCCCCCTTTATACTTAACCAATCAATCCCGAAAACTAATCAGGGAAGCGCCTTAACACAGTGAACCTAGAAACAAAATTTGAAGGAAAATGGAATAATTCTGCATGAAAAACCTATTTATATAAAATAAGGGGGATATGCCCCCCCGTTCCCTCCTTTATACTTAACCAATCAATCCCGAAAACTAATCAGGGAAACGCCTTAACACAGTGAACCTATAAACAAAATTTGAAGGAAATGGGATAATTCTGCATGAAAAACCCATTTATATAAATTAAGGGGGGGATTATCCCCCCCTTTATACTTAACCAATCAATCCCGAAAACTAATCAGGGAAGCGCCTTAACACAGTGAACCTATAAACAAAATTTGAAGGAAAACGGAATAATTCTGCATGAAAAACCCATTTATATAAAATAAGGGGGGATTAGCCCTCTGTTCCCCCCTTTATACTTAACCAATCAATCCCGAAAACTAATCAGGGAAGCGCCTTAACACAGTGAACCTAGAAACAAAATTTGAAGGAAAATGGAATAATTCTGCATGAAAAACCTATTTATATAAAATAAGGGGGATATGCCCCCCCATTCCCTCCTTTATACTTAACCAATCAATCCCGAAAACTAATCAGGGAAACGCCTTAACACAGTGAACCTATAAACAAAATTTGAAGGAAATGGGATAATTCTGCATGAAAAACCCATTTATATAAATTAAGGGGGGGATTATCCCCCCCTTTATACTTAACCAATCAATCCCGAAAACTAATCAGGGAAGCGCCTTAACACAGTGAACCTATAAACAAAATTTGAAGGAAAACGGAATAATTCTGCATGAAAAACCCATTTATATAAAATAAGGGGGGATATGCCCCCCGTTCCCTCCTTTATACTTAACCAATCAATCCCGAAAACTAATCAGGGAAACGCCTTAACACAGTGAACCTATAAACAAAATTTGAAGGAAATGGGATAATTCTGCATGAAAAACCCATTCATATAAATTAAGGGGGGATTATCCCCCCGTCCCCCCCCTTTATACTTAACCAATCAATCCCGAAAACTAATCAGGGAAGCGCCTTAACACAGTGAACCTAGAAACAAAATTTGAAGGAAAATGGAATAATTCTGCATGAAAAACCCATTTATATAAAATAAGGGGGGATACGCCCCCCCGTTCCCTCCTTTATACTTAACCAATCAATCCCGAAAACTAATCAGGGAAACGCCTTAACACAGTGAACCTATAAACAAAATTTGAAGGAAATGGGGTAGTTCTGCATGAAAAACCCATTTATATAAATTAAGGGGGGGATTATCCCCCCCCGTTTCCCCCCTTTATACTTAAGCAATCAATCCCGTAAACTAATCAGGGAAGCGCCTTAACACAGTGAACCTATAAACAAAATTTGAAGGAAAACGGAATAATTCTGCATGAAAAACCCATTTATATAAAATAAGGGGGGGATTAGCCCCCCGTTCACCCCTTTATACTTAACCAATCAATCCCGAAAACTAATTAGGGAAGCGTCTTAACACAGTGAACCTTTAACCAAAATTTGAAGGAAAACGGAATAATTCTGCATGAAAAACCCATTTATATAAATTAAGGAGGGGATTAGCCCCCCGATCCCCCCTTTATACTTAACTAATCAATACCGAAAACTAATCAAGGAAGCGCCTTAACTCAGTAAACCTATAAACAAAATTTGAAGGAAAACGGAACAATTCTGCATGAAAAACCCATTTATATAAATTAAGGGGGGGGGGGGGAATTAGCCCCTTGTTCCCCCCCTTTATACTTAACCAATCAATCCCGAAAACTAATCAGGGAAGCGCCTTAACACAGTGAACCTATAAACAAAATTTGAAGGAAAACGGGTATTTCTATGAAGAGTTATCGCATTACGTACGTACATACATACATACAGAACCGGCTGGCAAGCTCTCAGGGCTTGATAGCGAAAAAATGGCAATTTTAGAACGTTTTTTGCTCCTGCACACCCTGGGGTTAGTGGCACCGACATAAAATATAGCCTATGTTGGAGCAGGGGTTGTCACAATCACTTTTGAAATCGGTTCGGTAGTTCCAGAGATTACCCCCTACAAACACACAAACAAACAATCTTTACTCCTTTATAATATTAGTATAGATTAATTATGTTTTTGTCGTAAACCTTAATCTTATTTTATACAAAATAAATACACGAATAATTTTTATTGTTATGCTCACAAATGTCATTAAAACTTATAGTTAAAGTTGAAAAATAAAATTTGAAACATGATCTATAACGTAGTGCTTTGTTTCTGAACTCCTATGTAATATAGCATGACATGTGACAAGGGGGAGGGGGGGATGGTGAAGTGTGACACTTTGTGACTAAGGGGGGGGGGAGGGGGGTCAAAAACATTGAAAAAAAGTGTGACATCATTTATGGACAGCCCCTTATGTCTTCATTGTACACGATTCCATAACAATATTATGCGTGTATATATTATATGTATATAAATCTACTTGCTAAATCGATATAATTTCTTGTACTGTTTAAATCATTTAATTGATTTAATTTATAAAGAATAAAATATTGTGACGGCAACAATATACTAATTATTTATGAGCTCCAGCGGATTCAGTCTGTTATTTAAATATTCATTAAAGGAAGGGAAGTACCGGAGTTGAGTTCCGGCACAAATTAAGCACTGTTCTATGGTTTCTTGTGACTTCAGACTTTTCCCTATAAGTAGATCCACGATCCACAAGCGATTCGATACCTGAAAAGGGTATTACAACATCAAAATTGACGTTAAAAATAACTTCAAAACACACATTCTAAACATGCTTCTTGCAATGGCAGGATTGATCGTGTAGGGAGTGGAACACGAAATATCTTATTACGAAGATAATTAGCATTTCAAACACATCATATGATTAATTTTTATTAGCCTTCCGTTGGGTACTTTTCAGACTAACCTTATATCAGACGGTTTTACATTTTCTTTCTTTTTAAATGCGTATCTCTCTCCGTGTGTGTGCAGTGAAATGTATCATTTTGAATATTATAGGCAAAATGCTCCACGAATGAGTTTGAAACGGAAGAAATGTTCAAAGACAAGCGTTCAAAGTGATCCCATGTTTAACGAAGACAAAAAAAGAAAAAGTCAGCATATAAGAAAACAAAAGAGAGAAAGTCACAAGACTGAAAATCAAATTCTGGGTAAAATTATCACTATTTTTCTCGTCAGCTAAAATAATTATATAATGTTAAAATTTTGCTCGTATCTACGTGTGCATGTATTTTGATATTTTATTACTTCCCAAAAAGGAGTAGCGAGGTAGCAAAGGTAATGTTTTGCAGATCAGTATATGAATTAAGAAACTAAAGACAATGTAACAAAATAAACCTGATTACCCAATCCTTCTCCATCAGAGCAAGAATGCCAACGTTCCTATTATACATACTTCAGCTTGTATAAAGTGGTTGAGTAAAAAATGTAGCTGCTTCCTGGACTTTCATGCTATAAGAAAATCGTTTTAAATATGACGTAAGTTTCACCATTAAATGCGTTTTGCAAGTAACCATCTAATTAGTTGTAATTTTCCAACTGGGCGAAAAATGTCCGGGCCAGGATTCGAACCTGGGATCTCTTGGCTGAAGCTGCCATGCTCTACTAACTGAGCTACCCCGGTTGAATGTGGAGGGCAAAATTCATCCAGTTAACCTTATTGATCATAGTATCTGGTCTGATATTTTAATCAGCTCAACAGAATAGATTGCAGGTAATGGAATTCCAGTAAACGCTGGATACGTGATTACACAAGATTAATTTTAACACAACTATTCAAATTGGTAAAGAAATCATTACCTACGATCTATTCTGTTGAGCTGATTAAAATATCAGACCAGATGCTATGATCAATAAGGTTAACTGGATGAATTATGCCCTCCAGATTCAACCGGGATAGCTCAGTTGGTAGAGCATGGCAGCTTCAGCCAAGAGATCCCAGGTTCGAATCCTGGCCCGGACATTATTCGCCCAGTTGGTAAATTACAACTCGTTTGATTTCTTTACCAATTTGAATAATTGTGTTAAAATTAATCTTGTGGAACCATCTAATTATTTAAAAGTTTTCTTTCTTTCTTAATATCCACGTGTAAATATATTTTTCAATTAAAAAAGGTTTGGAAATATTATTTCGGCTTTTTAAAATTTGCAACAGTAGATAAACGGCTACTTCAATTTTTTTTATTCAAATAATGAAATGTTGAATAAAAAATTGAAAAAAAAAAAAAACTTAAAAGCGCTGCCCACCACAATAGTCAAGTGTATGCCTGCAAAATATGGTCAAATTGCTATGCATAGTTTTTGATCCTATAAAACACATGTAGTTGAATTATCTTGACCGATTTCACCATTAAATAACTCTTAAAATAATTCTTTGATTTCAAAACTGTCTACTTCGACGTGTTTATCTCAACATTTCTCTATAAAACAACCAGTTTTCATGTTTTTATATGCAATGGTATTTGCAAGATAAGCCGAGAAACTGAAAAGGCCACATTAAATTCAATTACGACAACAGCAGCGTTAGTTACTCTTTTTTTAAAGAATAGAGAGACATTTCAAAGGAATATTAATATTTTTAATATTATAATTAATTTATATGCACTTCTTAATATATTGGTAAAAATAAGAGAAAACGTTCATTTAATAATAGGTAAATTAAAGAAATAGATAACGATAAAAACAAAAGGGTGAAATTCAGGAGAACAATTGCTCTAATTCGCCCTTCCTGTAGAGGTCTGCTTGGGCACAAATTTACAGGCCCGGGCTTGGCCCGAATGAAAGCTATCTTACAATTAAACATCCGCTGTAAAAATTAAAAGTTCGGCCCGTTCAAAAATCAATGGAGTCAGGAACTTACTCAATGTCTACAAAAAAAAAATCCGAATTTTCTCAACATACAATTAAGATTATTTTAATGAATACTGCATGCATATTTATGGGAAATTTTTAGAGTTTAGATTATTAATTGGAACTTTTACAGTATATTTCCGATTACTTATATCTTCACAAGCCATAGAATACAGAACACCAACTTTAATGATCATTTAAACTCTCAGACTATTACATTCAAATAAAGGCAGTAAAAAATTAATGCAGTTTAGAATAAAAGAAAAAAAAAAGATAGTTAAAAGCATCATAACATCATTGTTGCTGTATAAGGAAAAAAGTAGACTTTTCGTTAAATGTTTCTCTATAATTTATTAAAGTATATTTCCAAAAATTCTGTTAACAAAAATTCATTATTGCTATTACTATTTTTACAAAACAGATTACTTGCTCGACACGTTCTGGGAACAACTAAATTCAGTTCCAGCCCGGCCAGAGTATGTAGAATAAAATGTAAGCCTCATCCCGCCCATTGACTAGAAATATAAATGGACAGCGGACTAGCAACCCTTTCTTGAAGAAAACATGTCCTTTCCTCCAGCAGGTGTGGAGGAAGAATATTCTGCCAAACAGGTTTTTTTCCGCGCCAAACAGTCACGGAAATTCCACAGATCCCGAGAAGAAACAGAGATTTTTCACTTGCGTTTGAGTTTGTCAAGTTTGAGAAAGGGATTACCGCCAGAAAGCGGCACCCTTTCGCCTATTTTTGGCGATGAAAGGGGAAAGATATATTCTTCAAGTCTGTCGGAAGAAAAGAAAGGAGTCCGCTGTCCATTTATATTTCTAGTCAATGATCCCGCCCTGTCACAGTCTGCTTAAAGAATTAAGCCCAAGCTCAGACACGATGTAACTGTAAGATACCGATTTTTACGCTGGAACCTTATATTTCTGTATTTATGTTTTCAAGCTTAGCATCGTCTCGTGCAGGATATTTAAATTTATTCTCGCCCCGGTCACGTCCATTGAAAAAATTTCATATTTTATCAGTTTAGTTTGATCTTTTTAAATTTGTTGTACCGGACCGGTTGGCCCGTCTCGTTAAAAAATTGCCTTTATTCTGCCCACCTGGTCTGTTTGAAAATTTACCTTAATTGTGCCGGCCGGGACTGGGGCCGCTTTTTCGGAAAGACTCACGTTTTCAGTACCTTGGCGCGAGAGCTACGGTTGGCGTGGTACTAAATCCAACGCTACGTAGAGAATATGCACCCCTTCTTGTTTGTGACGTCAAACATATAGCAAACAGCAACCCAAAAATGTTATCAAGTGGAGAAGATAGTATGAGAAAATGTTATTTTACTGTGGCTTACATTTAATACATCGCTTTAATACAGATATTTTTTTGATATTTAAATGCTTTTAATTTCACAATACATATAATTCAAGCTAAACTGTTTTTTCTTTTTCAGTTTTTCCTCTTCAACAAAATACAAAGTTTAATAATTGCTCTAGTTACCTTATTGTATACTTGCAAGTAACAATAGATAGTCATTCTACATTTTTCTTTACACCCTCCCCCCTCTCTGCACACACACACACACACAGAGAGGCTATTTGGTCCGCCTCCATTTCTCATTTAAGTTCAGATCAAAACAAAAAGCATGGACGACGATTGGCGATAGAGCTGGCTGCCCTTTCTCTCTTTCACCAAGCTGATGCTGAAAACGTGAGGCTTTCTGAAAAAGTGCCCGGGCCCGTGCAGACCTCTATCCTGTCAATGATCAAACGGTTTGTTCAAGTTATCATTGCAGACTGGGCAAACCATTAGCATGTTGTTTTAATATTTTCCATTTCTTTCGTGCTTATCTAGGATGTGGGTCGGAAAAGTCATTACGAGAGATTTTGGAAGCTTCGCTAGTTCAAGCAGAAAAGGCAGAAGAGGAAATGGCACCAACGGGAAAGACAGTTAAACCTAATGTCGAAAAGAAACCGTCAAGTGAAATGGACCCACTGGCGCTGGAACCTTTTAGGGTGGCATATGAACTACAGCTGATTCAACAGAGAATGTTCTGTGAAATAGAGAGTTCGGAATTGATGAGGTTCATCCTGAAACCTCATACTGTGACGGAAGTAATTAGCTTATTAAATAGATCAATAATACTTTTTGTTACGAATTTAAAATTTTCAACGTCTTCGAGGTTTAAAAAAACACAAAAATAAAACAATTGTCTATTTAATGAAGGGGCGTTGGCAGAAATTGTGAGATATAGTATTAGTTACGCTAAATGGGCTTCTTACATGCATATAGTGGTGGCTTTAGTTGCCACGGTGTCCTGGGCAAGATTTTTTTTATTTCAACACCTCTAAGAATGAATAATATCTCCTAAAGAAAGTATTAAGTTTTAACATATTGCCCGCCCTTTAGTAATTAGCGCCCGAGAGGTCTGTTTATCTCGTCACCATAACCTCTCCAAACCTGAGGTACACAAATGTGGACTTTTCCTCATAAAAACTTAACTGTTTGATTTTTTTTTTACATTTTCACTGTATTTCTATATAGCTGAATGTTTTTTACTTTGGAACAAAACCAATAAATGGCAGCACTGATTGATGCTTATTTCCTCATTTTAAATTCTGAGTTTACAAAATGTCTTTAAGACAGTGGTCAAGAAAAATAAAAAAATTCATAATTATAAATAATTATGAAAAAAATACTTAAAACCTTCAAAATAATTTCGGTTAATCCTTTACAATATAAAAATTTTGAGGATTTGTAGAATATTCACTTGTTTAAAGCCCTTCAGTTTGTTATTGCGTGAATTTAGGTTATTGATTAGATTAGATTGATTTTAAGGGGGCTAGTAATTTTAGATACATACTTGGGAGCCTAAATTACAAGCCCCCTAAAGTATCAACTTCAGAAAAAGGAATATTTATGTCATCTATGGTGCCCCTTTGTTTGTGAAAGCAATGGATGTGCATTTGTAGTGTTATTTTAGCTTTAGATCTCAAGAGGTTACATTGGAAAAAAAATTGTTGTGCGTGGCAGCGTATTACTGTTAATTTTACGGTATAATACTGGCAGCTGGGGTGCCAGTATTATACAGTAAAATCAGCAAATATTTTTGCAGTGTAAAGATGGATTTCTATATGAAATCTCTTATTATATGACTCGTTATCAGTTACATTTCAAATTCACCTCTCCAACTCCAACGTTGGACCTATGGCTATGAATGTCATTCATGTTTTTCGGTGCGTTCGTAATCTATACTATTATATAAAGAGGAAACTGTGACTGACTGACTGACTCATTAACGCCCAGCCGAAACTACTAAAGTCAGGGTCACAAAATTTGGACTGTAGATTGCTGTTATGGCCTAGGTAAGCAATAAGAAGGGATTTTTGAAAATTCCACCCTGAAGGGGGTTAAAGGGGGGTTCGAATGTTTTAGGCCATTTCGCCATATCTCAGCAGCAGTTATAGGTAGAAGCGCAAAAATCAGGAAAACAAATCTACTAAAAAAATAATTAAACACCTATTTCAGCGATTTTAGAAATTCCCCCCAGAAGGGGGTTGGTCGAATGTTTTAGGTCATTTCGCCATATCTCAGCAGCAGTTATAGGTAGAAGCGTGAAAATCAGGAAAACAAATCTACTAAAAAATGATTAAACGCCTATTTCAGCGATTTTAGAAATTCCCCCCAGAAGGAGGTTAAAGGGGGGGTGGTCGAATGTTTTAGGTCATTTCGCCATATCTCAGCAGCAGTTATAGGTAGAAGCGAGAAAATCAGGAAATAAAATTTATTAAACACCTATTTCAGTGATTTTAGAAATTCCCCCCAGAAGGGGGTTAAAGGGGGATGGTAGAATGTTTTAGGTCATTTCGCCATATCGCAGCAGCAGTTATAGGTAGAAGCACGAAAATCAGAAAAACAAATTTACAGAAAATCATTAAACACCTATTTCAACGATTTTAGAAATCTGTCCGTGCTCGCAAATATACTCGTATTGTCACGAAACTTTTACAGAATATTGATTTTAACTGTAGAATGTTTGGTATTGAAAATGAAGTGTATAGCATTAATAGTTCATTTACAGGGACACACAAAAGAATTACATTATGGTCTGTTTATGAGAGAAAATCGTTTGCGGTGCATTTTATTGATGTTACGATATTTCAAACATAATGAAATTAATGTGCATTACTGAGGTGGACTACAGCATGTTTTTACCGAAGTATACAAAGCATTTATAGTTCAATTACAGGGACATACAAAATAAATCCTTTACATTATAATCAATGGGAAAAAATCATCTGCGGTGCATTTTGTACATGTTATGATACTTGAAATATAATGAAATTTAAAAAGATCACTAAAGTTCAATACAATTTATTTTTTATACATTATGGAGTGAGTGGGATTTATCGTTAATGTACAGAGACATACAAGATAATTCAGATAAAGGACTGACTATGATCCGTAATTGCTAGAAGTGCTCTTTCCGTAAATTGCTTATTTAGATATTTCATTTTATCATATGAAAAAATTAAATTTCTTAATAATATTCTGTTAGTGTTGGAAAGTGTTTCAGAATCTATTCCGGATGCATGATTTTTCGTTCTTGTTTCAAATTATTTTGAGTGTGTGCTTTATGGAGACCTTCCTTGTTAGGAGTTTTTTTTTTTTTTTTTTTTCAATCATCAAAGATAAAAAAATTTTACTTAATTAAATTTTGAAATCCAGGGAGGAGCAATGACCCTTCCTTGACAACTATGCTATTCAATAATAATTGTTTGATGAATTAGTTTTACAAAATCGAAAATTCACTGAATTGTGTGTCAATGAAGTTGAAAGAAATAGGGATCGTTAACGTACTTCATTTGTATTTGATGTAATTTTAAATGTGCATTTTCTTTTTTAGATGACTTGTCCATATTTATGTGGCTTCCTCTTTTTCTTTGAGCGATTGAAAAACCTCGTCGCAGCTGAGCTTTCTGCACAAAATGATGCAACAGACACAGCTAGCAAGTATGAACTGTATGGAAAGGTAATTATTATGAAATTGTAGAATAATGTGTGAAGTGGTAAATTTGCAGAGGTCTTACATTTGCTTTTTCAATAGGAAACATAGCTTAAACTTGTAACTTTCATAAATACAAAAATTCCAGCCGAGTGAATAGACATTTTGTCAGAACAAAATCGCATAAAACTAATTTCCCCCCATCTGATACACATAGTTGAGCTCACGTTGACTTGTGCGAAAACACCCGTTCGCTAATGTTAATCCTGTGGAATACAGTTATTTTATAATTTCTCGTTTGCATTTCATCAATATTTTTAAACAAGTTTTTTTTTGGCATTGGATAGCTGGGATCGATCTCTACAATCACCGTTTTTTACTTTTTCGATAGGTTTTATTTATTGATACTTTTATTTTCAGAACCTGTTTCGAAAATGAAAGTATCCTCATGTAGTTTTCGCAATTAATTTAATTATTAAAAAAAGATTAATTGCTAAATATGACGAGGAGGAAAATTCAAGGCAAAATTTTCATCTGGTGGCGGAAACTTAAAAGTAGGCAACTGTACTTGAGCTTATCACAATAAGCATAACTTTTAAGCTTCTTTTATTTACAATTTTTAACATTATTTTGACTGGAAAACTAGTCCTTATAAGCACATTAAATAAAAATGGAATTAAAACAGTACTAGCATAAAATGAGGATTTCTTTCTATCATTGAACATGCTGCTTTAGGCTTTAATTATGTAACTGACACGTGAAAGTGTGTATGCAGAACATATGCCGAAGCTGGAATGAATTTTTGCAGAATTTCCTTTTATTTATTAATTGTGTGTTAACAGAAAAATTTAAATTATTTTCCAATCAAATTCTGTTTTTTCATTGTCTAAAACTTTAAAATAAGATAATTGAACTGAATATATGCATTAGAACAGGCTTCATCTGGCTAAAATGATGGCCGAATTAACAAATTCCTGTACAAGCAAGTTTGCTGGTGATACTCATTCAGACTACGATATTTAAGTTAATTTATCTCGGATTTTGGAGGTGGTAGGCGTTGAATCAGAATTGCCTGTTCACACTGCAAATTTTTTTTTAAGTTAAACCACCCGAACACAATGGAAATGTGTGCAAGCACACAAGTTAATAAGTTAGTAACTGTAAACTTTTAACCCTCATTTAAAAAGTAAAAAAAAAAAAAGAAAGAAAGAAAACAGATGTATAAATTTAACAACAACAACAAAAAAAAAAAAGACTATTAGATCAAAAGAATCGGTGACTAACTCAACGAATTAACCATTAATGCTTGTTTTAACTTATGCACACACTTTCCATTTATTCAGATCACAGACACAGCGACGTTCAACGAGTTATTTTAGATAAGTTTTGCTTCTAATTCCAGCGGTGTACCACCTCCAAAATTGGGCTCTAAGATATCTGAAATACTCCGTCTGAATGTGGTATAAGTGAGTTTAGGAGTCTGAGTTAACTTAAATCAGTTTGTTTAAACGCATAATAATATATTTCCAGCTAAGCTAATTACATACAAGCCCAGGGAGAGGCAAGTGAATAGGATACAATGATTTTTTTTCCTCCCATGCATGTATGCAAAGTGCAGCAGGAACTCAGATGATCTTCGAGCCAATGAATTTCATGTTTCTTTAGATTCCTTTACAGCCAATTAGCCAGTGCCACTGTTTTTTTAGGGCGTTATCTGGATCCCTTCAAATCATTTTGATTTTGCTACAACTCCAGATTTTTTTCAATTCTACCTCTCCCCCCACCACCACACACACTTAGTAGTAAGTTTTGAACTGTTGTAAATTTTCATAGTTGTGAATTAATTAAAATTTTTCTCAGTTCCTTATTAATTCAAACAATCTGGATTTGTAGATTGCTTTGGCCTGTTTGAAGATGAAAGACGAACAATCAGCTTATGCAATTATGAGTGGACTTTGCAATCCAAAAATCTTCTACAATAAGACACTTTGGACGTACATCCTGAAGAAGAATGAAGCAATAAAGTAAATGGTCATTTAAAAAAAATCTAGATCATAAACTTCAATTATATGAAAACATGTAAATAAGAGATTATATTCATATCCATTCATACATATTTGAAACAATTGGATAAGTATATTTCATTTCACAAGGTTGTATGTAAATATGCAAAGTTCTTCCTTATCCAATGGCTCTGCTAGACTTTTGACTCTATTCCGTAAAACTTCTTTTTGAACACTAGCGATAGATTACTTATTTCAATACTAAATTTATTATCCCATTAAGGACTAGCGTCACCATATGCAGACTTGCCAAGTTCTGAAAGCCAAAAATCAGGAGATTTTATTTCAGAAATCAGAAGATTATTTTTTCAGTGCAATCTTATTAATTTTTATACGTAAACATGTTTAGCACAAGTTTAATTTTAAACAAGATTTTGTTATTATTGAAGATTAAGAAGTATCACGTTTTGTTTCTCCATAAACATATAAAATATAGTGAAGATCTTAAATAAGTGTTAATCAGGACAAATTATTGATAATCATAAACATACCCACAGTAACAGTCAAAAAGCTTTAGAGATTAATCACTTATAATGTATCTAAGTGTAATCTTGAACATAAAATACAACTGGCCAATCATACTAAAGAACAAGTACACCCGTATGGCAATTTTCATCCCTGAATTGCAGCACATCTCATGGTACAATAATAGAATATTGAAAAATTTGAGAAATCAGGAGAAATATGTCAAAAATCAGGAGTCTCCTGCCAAAATCAGGAGACTTGGCAAGTCTGCATATGGTAAAGGAATAGCTGCCAATCATTTTGCTGTTTAAGTACCAGTATTTTTTAAGAGAAATATTCGCTTTATTGGATGACAGAAATTCCGCAATAAAAAGGGACCAAAGTTGCAATTCTAAAAAATTTGTAGGAAATGCAATTTTTGCATTTTAAAGAGAAAAATAATTCCGTCATTAATGGGTTATTATTCAGGCACTACTGTAATTTGTGTCTAAACAGAAAAGGAATAAACTAATGATATTTGACAAAAATTAAGACTCATAGAAAAATCAGTAACTTTAATTCTTGAATGATTAAACATATTCTATTTAATTTCTGGGAAAATTTAACTGAACTTCTAATTAATGAAATCGTTAAATCAATGCCAAAAGTTCATTAAATAGAGGACTTCATATAATAAAGGTTAGTTATTAAAAATAGATATTTGCTCAAATAATTTGTTTCAATTTGACTTACTGCATTAAAATAAACAGATGCATTTAATGTACTACCATTTGCTAATTAATCTTACAGAATGTATTCAACAATATTTAAAATATTAAAATGAATATAAAAACTTACATGATAGGGACAAATAAAGCATCAAAAATGGTGTTTGTGTACAATTAGAAATGAAATTTTTTATGCTGAAAAAGTCTGTTACTCTCTGCTAGACTTTCGGATTTTTCAAAAAGTATCTCACACCTTTATAAGAAATTGAATACGTCATCTGGTACATTTTTCTTAAAATTGAAATCCATATCTAACTGTTTTAAACACTTCAATCATGTCCAGTTTGGTAGCAGCAAAAGCAATTTAAGCAAACAAAAAGAACTGGACCCCAAGTAGTGGGAGGCTTTTTCGTGAAATGTGTATCATTTGAGGACAAAGTGATTAGTGAATAGCGGGCTGCTCAAGAGTTAGGAGTGGAAAAAAATAATAAGATTTTCCAGCAAAATCTCTTCTGAATAGTCATCGCACGGCTTCGTTAAATAGAGATTTTGCTTCGGTATGTGGAAGTTACTTTATACGTAATTTTTTTTTTAAAGTTCAAAGACTAAATTTGCCAAATAGAGATTCTACTATATATGCATGTATTATATAATAATAAAACAAACATGGAAAAAAATCTAATAAATTTTTTTCTTCTTTTAACTTCAGCAATTTAATGAATCTTTTTGAAATGTGCTACAAGAGAAGAAAGTTACCTATCATACGTAAAAAAATTCCCTTCTTCTTGGACTTCATAACTTTTATAGTAAAAAATGCAATAAAAGTATGTAAGTGTTCTTCAAGTATGAATAAATGGAACTCTTTGTCAGGTAAGTTCAATATCAGTTTCAATGAATTCTATGATTTTTTAAACATACATAACTCAGAAAAGTACTTTTGTTTTATTCCTGAAGCATGAAAAGCATTTCACAATTGTGGTTTTAAGTAACATTTTATAAGAACAATCCTAATGACTAGAAATTACAAAGTACTCATAATGTACAATTACAAAAATTTTGAGATTTGGTACAGATATAGGATTGGCCTCCTGCATATGCATATCTGTACTAATAAAAAAAAGTTTCGCTCTGTGTGTGTTGGCGATCGCTAGCGAAATCTAGCATATCTAGAAGTCTGAAAATTTTGGTAAGGATAGTCCAAGGCATGTCCTAATGCACATGAGACTAAGATTATTATTTTGATAATTAGTCGAGATATTAATAAAAAACTCATCTTTTTCTTGCGAGTCAGAAAAATTGCTAGTGCATGCCCAGAACCAAATTTACACATCGGGAGGAATTAAAAAACCAAACGTGAGTTTTTTTTGTGTTATTTCGTAGTTTTAAATCAACCAAAATGATTGGTATAATTAAAATGGACAGACATATTCAGAAAGATTGTACTCTTATGTGTCAAATGATGCAATCAATTAAAAAACATATAGTTGTTAACACTTTGAAAATTTTTTAAAAAAAGGGTCATTTTCCCATTATGGCAACGCCCCCCCCAGGATGCAATTTTAGAGGTACCAACAAACCAAAAATATGCTCTTAAAGCTGAAACCTTTCTCTAATTGACGGTGCAGTCAGGGTTTTAAAAAATAGAAATTTTAACCCTTTCAGAAACACTGGCGAATGCAAGTCGTGCCTCGCAGAGACTATCTTTATCCTATGCTAGAAGTAACTAAACGTCTGTATTTCGATACAACCTTTCTAGAGCATCTCGGAAGACCAGATTTGCATCACCAACAAAAATTTCAAAACATTCAAATACAATACTTATTATAAATAGAAATATTAAAAAAATAAATAAAATCTGAAAATTTTTCGAAAACAAAATGTGAAAAGTGGGAGTGTTGTCGCTCTGCTTCGACTCATGTTTTCACAACTAAACATGCATATTTTTTCACAAAACTTTAAAGAGAGAAAATTTCAGAGAGTTTGGAAGAGGTGAACTACTTTTTATTGTTATATTAAAGAAGCTAATGCGAAAAAAAAAAATAGGCGAGAAGAAAACATTTTTTTAAGAACAAAATAACATTTCTTCACAAAATTTTTTACATGGGCTGTAAAACTGTTATATTTATTGAATAATAAACATGTGAATTTTTACCTTGCTAAGTTAGTGTTAACTGAAAGTCATACAAACTATAGTTTTCATACAAACTTGAGGTTTGCTTAAATTTATGAAACAGCTGTCGCAGACACACCAAGATTAGCACAATTTTTGTTTAGTGCCATTATGACAAGAAAATCCCGTTTTCTGGTATCTGTTATGCCTAGTTTGTTGTTTTATTTCATTATATGAAATAGTTTATTTTATTATAAAACATACACATTTTTTATTATAAATACACACGATCTACTCTACTGGGTTGCCATATGAAGCAAAATATTGTAAAAATTGACAGGTTGCCCAGGCATAAAAAAAAATACCATGGTGAGTCTGTGACAGCTCTACCAAACTTATTATCACAGGCCTGGACAGATCAGCTATTACTTAATACAGAATTGGCTCTCACAGGACAATTTTCAGCTTATCGGCAAAGTTGTACTGGGTTGCATGTCCCTCACTAAACATATGTATGATCAGCAATTCATAATTCGAATTTATTTCTCCTGAATGTACAGAAATGTTTTATGCATTTCCTCCATGCTTAAATATAACATCTTTTAATACATGTAACCCTTTTTTCAACAATTGAAATGAAAGTAATAATGACTGATGAGGAATCTCCCATAATACTGATTGAATAACTTAAATCAGTAATAGATCCTCCTCTACAAAACAATGTCTTTCCATGATCAGGGTGCTTTTATCATAAACAGAAATTTTCTTCTAGCCGCTGAAAGAAATATGCAATTATATAACTTAATAATAAAATTCTGTTTTTCCTCTATCAGACTACAAGTTAGATAAGGACTTGCCTGTTGCATTGCAAAACTTCTTTTTCCTGGACTTGACTATTTCACTATTCATTGGCACTGGCAGAAAGAAATCAAAGGGGTGGCAAGACTTTTTGTAGAAAATAATTTGTTGCCATAAACAGATGTCTAGTTATAAATAACCGAAGTACATTTACCATTAATCAAAACTTGTTTATGTTAGAATTTATTTATTTATTTTAAGTCACCTGGGTAAAAGTCTAATATAAGTCACCTGGGTTTAGATTGTAGCCTCTCATATTGTGCATACCAGAAGGCATGAAACAAGCATGATGTACCCAAATGTTCAAATAACTAAGGGCTTTTAAAAATTAAGAAATGATAATGAACAAGAAAATGTTTTACATGTCTCCAAAATGTTAGTTTATATGCATATTACATTTTTTTTCAATAAAATGATTAATAATTACACTTATTCAAATTGAATTAAATATAATTTACTTAAAAATTGCTGTTAAAATATTATTTTCTGAGAGACATATAAGAGCGTTATATTTGAACTAGTGTTGTAACAGGGCACAAAATAATGAGAGGCTACTGTA
Organism: Maratus michaelseni; assembly: GCA_963931845.1. Lineage (NCBI taxonomy): Eukaryota > Metazoa > Arthropoda > Arachnida > Araneae > Salticidae > Maratus > Maratus michaelseni. The sequence continues at coordinate 156,347,428 of OZ007594.1, read as the reverse complement.
CTATTTTTTTTTTATTTTTTCAAAATCATCAAAGATAGAGAAATTGAGTTAAATTAAAAAAATCCATGATGTGGGCTTACCATTGCCCATGTTGCAGATGATTGACTGAGTCAAGTCAAGCAGACTTTCATTTTACTCACAAATACATACTTTTTGCATCATGCCAATTATAGAACCAATCATAAGTATTAATTTTTATAGTTTTAAACAATAATTGTTTTTTCCATGTTCTACTTTTGTGTAAATATTTTTTATACTCTAGCTTTTCTAATGTCAACATTGTATGTGTAATAAGATTTTTAGCAATTACAATACAACAGATACCTTCTTATGACACATTTACACAGCTTGCATAAGCATCTTGTTAAGTCCAACATAACTGTTGGATTTTCAATCTTTGCCTAGATTGTATAAAATCTGCATAATAATGTTTATGCAAATAAAATCGTAGTATAAATGTTCCCTTAATCAGGCTGCTGCAGACCAAATCCTTTGCCAAATAATGAAATGGCTCATTAAGCCAACAAAATCAATACAGAGGTAAAAAAGATTAACCAGGCTGTTGCAGACCGCATCTTTGGCCAAATAATGAAATGGGTTATTAACCCTATCACTATGTCCTGGGGTCCATGCGGACCCCAAGCACTTTCAACAAGTTGTTAAAAAAATCTACCACCCACTGAGTAGTTTCAGCCGGTGACATCTCATATCATAAAGTTTGTAACACATAGTAAAAATTAAACTGTACAAATATAAGTGGTACTTGTTTTTTTTTAAATTTGAAAAATAGATAGCATATTTGTCCTGGGCAACAACATGGCATGTTTCGATAGGACACAGTAATAGGGTTAAACCAACCATGTCAGTATCGAGGGTGTTTCATAGGACTATACTCAAGATATTTTACCATTAAAAATAATATGAAACGTATTAAACCTATGCACTGAAAAATCTATTAAAAAAAAAAAAAAATCTTAGTTTACATGTAAAATGCCAAGAAAGATTTCAAATTATTATGTTTTAAATGTGAAACTGATTTTATTTTTGCCTATTTCAATCCTCTGATAAGAGTTTTGATTTGGATCTGAAACTAAGTTAAAATTCTGACAAATAGTTATTTTTTGTGTCGTAACATCTTTTAATGGCATATTTAAGTAATGTTTTAATGCACCATAAATTGAGGTACTTGGACCCTTCTTAATATATATAAGAAAAGTTTAAAATCAGTCCTGTCTTTACTGTATTGAGTACGAGTACTAACATAGTGTATGAAGTATAATTTAATTATGTAATACTCTCAACACAGTAGAACGCAGACGGATTTAAAACTTTTTCTTTATTGCAAGTATAGTAACTACCAGTATAAGTAAAAAAGTTTATACATGTGATATTTAAAAACATACTAAAAATTTACACATTTTTGCCATTTTGTGTTTTGATATAGATACTCTTTTTAAAATAAAATATTTTTATTATTGTATTTTACACAGGTAGATGCTTAATAACAACAATAATAATTTCTATAAGTTGTTCAGAACGGAATAATGATTTCAGGAAATTCAATGTAAGGTATTAAATGTAAATAATTCGGAAGATGTATTTATTTATTATTTTTTAAACCAAAGTTTGCCAAATACGAATTCAGATATCTAAGTACTGATTCTCGAAAAGAGTTACATACTTCATTTTTAAATCAGTGATGAATTCAGAGAATAGTCTGGTAGGAAAAATGCCCTCCCTTGTTCCCTGAATTTTAATATTGTGTTAATATCTTGGAAAAAGAAAATTTCTTTGTAGCTCCCTGCTAAGGTTAAGTATTTCTGTTTAGTACTAATTGTGTTAGAAAGAGTGTCATAATTAATTACATACTTTCATAATGAATGATTTTAAAAAAAAAATACTTAGTAAATTTTATACAGGTGATAAGTCGTCCATTTTAGAATATAATGTTTCTTAATTTCAGGGTGCTTTCCAAACACAGAATCTAATACAGGCTGTAAAAAAGTTTTCTCCGAATTTACAGTTTTAAGTTATGGAAACTATGAAAGGATATTTGAAGTCATTGAAGAAAGTCGCAACTATTTTTTATTTGAAGATGATTATCTTAAAAGTGACACTTTTACAAGAGAATACTTATTATATAAACAGTTTTAAAGTGTAATATATGTAGATGACATTGAATAAACCAAACATATTTGGAGTAAAATGTGAAATTTGTACTTTAATAATACAAAAGACAATTCATGCTTGCGAGATTCAAAAACAAAAATTGCAAGATGCTGTGCATTACAACACAACAGTTAAATCATTCGTATGAGAAAAACATAGCATAATAAGAACACTAAACAGAATTTTCTGTTTTGTAGATTTAAATATTAAAAACAAAATGAAAGAGGTTTTTCATCTTTATTTCTTCTTGCCTTTACGACCACCTTTAGCTTTTGCTTTGGCTGCAGGAGCAGCTTTTTTATCCAGAGTGCTGGATCCACCGGCTTTGGTACGTATTTCACTTTCAACATTTTCTCTGATGGTGTTTTCAAGTGCCTGAATCCAAATAAAAAACATCAAATGAATGAAAAAAAAATTATATATTAGTAAAAAAAATTATAGTTAAATTTTGTTTAAAAAAATATTAATAATCGTCTATTTATAAAATATTGAACTGGTTATCAGGCTGATTTGACTCATTAATAATTTTAAGTTTCACACAGTACAATCACACTGTTCCAATTTCATGTTAAAAAAAGCCACTGCCTTTGACCTTGATATGTAAATTGCCAATGCATTTGGCTTCTGCCTAAGTCAGCAAATTCAACTTCGCTGATTTCTATTTGTAGTATCATTAGGTTTACTTTATTTTTTTTTGTTCTGGAAAACTAACAATATTTCACAGTACAATATAATATTAACAATATAATTATATATATTTAATAAAATGACACAAAAAATAAAATTTTCAGATCTCATTATAAGACTGATATCCACATCCACCCTTTCCAACCTATTGAAAAGTGTTTATGACTTCGGTTTGTCTGTCGTATAGCCACCTGCCCGTGCTCTAACTCCCGTAAATATGCTCGGATTGCCCTGCAATTTTTATATGTTATTGTCGTTATCTATAGCATGTTCCCTATTTCAAATGAAGTGAGTAGCACTTATAGTTTTTTTACAGTGACACTCAAAAGAATTCTGTTACATTACGGTCTATGGGGAAAAATCATTTGCGATTTACTTGAATGATGTTATACAATTTCAAACACATTGTAATTGATATAATCACTAAGGTACATTACAAGAAGCTTAATATGGAATATGCTGTGCATAGCACTTATAGTTACCTTACAGGGACAGTCAAAAGAAATCCGTTACATTACGTCTATGGAGAAAAATCATTTGCGATTTAATTAAATAATGTTTCATTATTTTAAACGCATTGAAATTTATATATATCACTAAGGTGCATTACAAGAGACTTACTACAGAATATTGTGTGTATAGCAGTCATCGTTCATTTACAGGGACACACAAAATAATTCTCTACTGTCTGTTAACAATAATTCCTAAAAGTGCGTTTTAAGTTGCTGAATGCGATTTTAACTCACTTTTTGTCTATTATTTGGTGTGTATAAATTCTGTAGATCATACACAGGGCAGCAGAAAAGTTTGTGAACACATTTCTGTTTATTGACAGAAACTCCAGAAGGAGAATTTTAAACTGTGCTACACGTTTCCTAACTAAACTAAAATTTAGCATCCTATGTAGTATACATACAAATCTATAGATCATATACAGGGCTGAATAAAAGTATTCAGATATTTTTTCGAGTATTGTATATGTTGGAAATTCCTGAAATTACGTTTTTAAATATGTTATGCGTTTTCCAAATTGTTTACTTAGATGTTATCTTTCAGCTTATTAAACGGTAATGATTTGTAAAATTATTTTGGAAGCATTGGAAAGTGTTACATAATCTATGCTTGACGTATGATTTTTCGTTCTTGTTAAATTTTACCATGAAAATATCATAGTTGCTAATGCTGGAGAATGAAAATTATGAAGATTTTGCACACAACATGTAAAGCAAAAAATTAACAGCACAATGGTGAAATTCAAATAAAAAGGGAACATTTACAATTAAAAAGGGAATTCATCTCTTCTCCTTTGTAAACTGTGCTAGAAAACTACTAGTTCCTGAATAATGTAATCTAATTTTCACTGCAATTTAATGGTATATATATTCAATCAAATTAATTGTTAAAAAGAAACAAATTTCAAAATTACATACATTTTAATGAAAGTTGCAAAACAGATTGGATAGATAGAAAAATTAAAAGTCATTAATAATAGTCAAAATGTACAAAACACATTTTTTTTTTTTTTTAAGAAACAAGGTTTAAAAAACACACCCATTCTTAAATATTAAAAACTACTCTTTTACAGTTGTTTTCCACCATGTATAAAAATTCTGGCTATTTAAAATAGAAACATGATTTTTCTCTAGTGATACAGTACTTTAAATATTCATTGGAGTTAAATGCCAATAAAGAGATTCATTGATTAATTTTATCAGTCATTTAACATGACAATAAAAATATTGTCAGCCGTTTTTATCTATAAAAGTAAAATAAAACAGATGAGTAAGAAATATGGCGCAGTTTTATTTCTTTTTAGGCTTTAGACTTTAAAGAAACAAGTTTATCCTAGTCAGACTCGAAGTACACAAATGTGAACCTTTATTCTTTTCCTCATAAAAACTAAACTATTTTATTTTTCTACATTTTACTTTACTTCTATATAGTTGCTAAATGCCTTCAAGACAGTAAGAAATTTTCATAATTATTTATTTTAAAACCTTTTTCAATAAAAAAGTTCGACGATTTGTAGATCATTTACTTGTTTAAAGCCCTTACATTTGTTATTACATGACAATTAAATTGATATTTTAAGGGGTCAGTAATTTTCAATCCATATTTGTGAACCTAAATAAGTGTCAATTTTAGAAAAAGGTCTCTTTCTGTCATTTTGTTTGTGCAAAAGCAAAGAATAGGTATTTGTAGTGTTATTTTAACTTCAGGTCTCAAGAGGTTAAAAATAAATGCTGAAATTCATCCTATGAAAAGAGAAGGATGAAACAAAGCATGTCAAACTTGCAGTCCACAAGCATCTTTTAGGGCCAAGCCAATATAACCCAGTGTATTTTTCCTTTTCGGAAAATCAGCTGAATGAATATTTAACACACTTTCCAACATGCAGCATAAACAAAGCAAGTTTAGTAAAATTGCATTGTATAACAAATTTTTAGAATTTTTTTTAAAGTCTTTTGAATTTTACAAATATATTTGCCAGTCAGGTTTGTAAACCAAGTAACAAAATTCATGATTTTAATGACGTAAACACTCTATTCCATTTCTGTCTTATCATGAATACAAAAGACAATAGGGAATTTTTAGTGAAAGCATAAAGAATTCAGGAAATGCAATACTTTTCAGGAGTTTGGGAGAATGTCTCTAATTTGTGGTTGCCTGAATTTTGCAAAAGAGTTGGTACCAAAGAAAAGTAATTTTTTGTCTAACTAACATTTCTCTTTTTTCCATTTCTGAATTTGTTTACATAAAACTGTGAACTGTAGCTTAACAGGTTTACTGATAGTTTAAAGAAATTATGTTAACTACTGGCTGTAAGATTTATCGCACACATGCCATTTTACTTACCCATCATACGTAAGTCTTGTAATGTTTTGAAAATCGATTTTTTTTTTTTTCACGGATGTACACGTTTCAGACACTAAAGATTCCAAAAAACATATTTTTAGAAAAAAAATTTTGCCGTCCGTCTGTGTGTCTGTAAACGCTCATTCTCCCGAAAAAATTGAGATAGAGACTTGCAATTTGGTATGTACTTAGTATGTAATAATGGGAAGAAGCCCATTTCAATAACCTCGATTAACCGGAACTATTTTTTTCGGACTCTCGAAATATTCATTCTGATAAAAGGTATATAAAAATTTTCGAAACTGTTTATTTTAAGAAATGAATATAAAAGACAATAAAAAACATAAATTTTGCACAAAGCATGAAGTCGATCGGATAATGAGTTGCCGAGATATTTGGAATCCTATTTACCACACTCTTCGATTTTTCATGACCCTGTATTTCATCCAAATTTCACTTCAAAGATATACAGTATAGAACCATTTATCCGGAATGGTCAGGGCCAGATGTATTCTGGATAACTGGTTTTTCTGGATAACTGGTTGGACATTAAAACAGCTTCCACTTAATGAGATTTGTAGAATATCTGTGGCTGTAACATTGTTACTGATTTCAAATTATTAGATTACTCTGATTAAGGCTCAGATCCTATCAAGATCAAAGATTAATCAGAGTTTGAAAGAAGGCAATTTCTTTCAATATCTTGGAAACAATAATACTGCATAAAACTCAATATCTAACTCAATAGGCTTTCATTTCAAATCCAAGATATTGATCAAGTTGTACAATGCATGTGGTAATCTATCAAGCAATGCACATGTCAAACTAGCACTGCATGGAACTTTTTTCTGGAAAGTTTCTGAAATCAGTCAGTTGGAAATATCATTCCGGATAACTGGTTTTCCGGTTAACTGGATTCCGGATAAATGGTTCCATACTGTATTTTAATTGGAAATTTGACGCTTAATCAGATGCAATAAACCGCTAGTTAATAGGATTATTGTTTTTGGAGTTATAAGGATGTTTCTTTTAAGCAATTCAGTAATCGAGCCTTTAAAGTTTGGGACGTCATCAATCCACGATTTTATTTGAATTGCAATGCATTTTATAAGTAGTTTACACATTTTTATTTTAATATTTTACATTATGCATATCCATGATGGGTAAGTATTACGGTGGCCCCCAACGACTAGTTCAGTGTTTCATACATCAAAAGGCAAAAATGGAACACTTATAGGGTCGCTCTTTTGTTCATGAAGACATTTTTTTCCAAGAACGGCTGAAGGTATCAAGTTGAAATTAATATCAAATAATAATGTCAACGGTCACCTTGTTTTGTAAAAATTTCGAGCTTCTAACCCAATGCAGTAAAAAGTTATGACCTAAAAACAATTTTTTAAGGCTGAGTCAGACGAGTTTATCACATAATAAACTGACATAGAATTAATTATAAATTAACATTTTTTTCCTTTTTTAAGATTCTAGCACTCTATACCCTAAGTATCCTACAGTTCTTGAGAGTGAGTTTGTATGTTGTCATATTTGTGTGTGACAACATACAAACTCTTTACTCAACATAGTTTTGTGTATGTTGCACAAGTTTTTTTCCCTCCAGGAATGGCTGAAGGTATCAAGTTAAAATTAATATCAAATAACAAGGTCCACACTGCCATTCGTTTGTTAAATATCAATCTTCTAACTCAATGCACTAAAAAGTTATGGCCTCAAAATGTTTTTCCCCCCATACAAACTCACTTCTCGTTGACCCAGAATCTTGAAATTTGGCATGAAGGTAGGTCTTATAAAACATGTAAAGAAAAAAAAATCCGAAAATCATTAATTTATAATTCTATCAGGATGTCTATTCCAGATCAGCAACGAATTTCCCTGGCTTTTCCATACCAATAAATAAAAAAGAAATTCCAGGTATCGAGATTTTGTGATGTTACACACAAAAAATCTTAAAAGTTGTGAATTTGAGAGTGGAACTTTCACAACTGATTCTGAGGCACAAATTACTGATTTGTTACATTGACAGATTTTAATACAAATAATAAATATTCAAAAAATTAAGCTAACAAATGTCGCACACAATCGAAGTCATTTGAACCATTAAGTGACTAGGCAGCTACCTAAGACAGCAAGAGTGGAATTCTTTTTACCTATGCATGCCTAACAATATCTCGAACATGAAAATTTTTATTTGATAAGAGTTATACAAAGAGATTTTTTTTTTTTTTAAATAGTAATAAGTGAAATTTTATTTAATACATTTATTACTGACACAAATAACAGTTATTGTTGCACAAATCAACACAATAGAAAATTTTCTTTTTCTGTGATGCTAAGCAACATTTATGGCCTAACTGTTTTGCATTTCTCTATGAATTTAATAACTTTATTACTTCAAATGAATTTCATAAGACAGTCACTGCAATAAAATGATGAGTAGACTGAAATTTTTCTATATATATCACACACAAAAAATAAATAAAGATAAAAAAGCATTTTTTATTAAGACCATTACAACAAGAAACCTCATTAATAAATTAAATTATTGATACTTTGCCATTTAAATAAATTTTATTTCCTAATCACAAGTTCATTAATGACTTGTTTTAATAGGAAACAATGCAGAAAAATTATATTTTGATTTTTGTTCTTTTACTTAGTCACTTCATGATTCTACTAACCAGTATTTTATATAAGCAGCACATGCTGCAATTTTTTATTTATTTTTCATTATAAATGCAGATTTCCAAAATCTGAAAGGAGCCAGTGGCTCCTAAACCGAAAAAATCCAGTGGCCACATTGTGATACAAACATATACAACAATATTTTTTCTACATTAAATTTGGAGGATGGGATTTTATAGAATCTTTCCACCATAATTGTATACAGTTTGTAGGAATAAATGTTTGCAATGTAAGGCTTGAAAATTTTATGAATAAGTGACTCGCTAAAGTTTTTTGTTCTGTACTTAAACTCCCCTCCCCTCCCTTAAGTATTTTACATAGCTGAAAATAAACGCTCACATAGGAATTTGCATAAAAAATATCTCTATAAAAATCAAAATTAAAAATATATATGAAAAATATATGGAAAAGATTTATTTTCTTTTAGGTTTTAGATTTTAATAAAATAAATAAAAAAATTTCTGACATTTTCAAGGATGATAGAGAAAGATCGAACACTATAAGCCTCATTGCAGCTTCTGTTGGCAAGGGGATTTTTTTAAGGATTTATTAAATATATTTTTAAATTCCTATATAGACAATCAATTACAATTTTTGTGACCGATCACCGATTTTGAAGTTTTATTATCGCGACTCCTTGACAAAATTTGTGATTGTTCGATGAAAATAATTTTTTTATTTTTTAAATACGACTAATTGACGAAATTCAGTATTTTTACCACGACTGATTTAAAGAAATTTGTGATCTTTTTTCGCAACCATTCATTTTTCTGCGTTGCAGCCTAATTGTGTCATGCCATCGCCAAGGAGTTCATTTGCGGCGAATATCAACATAATTTTTTCTTACAATTTCATGGACATTGCAGATTTTTTTTTTTTAAAGAAGAAAACGGGAAATTTAGGAATCAGCAGAATTGTGACACCCATGTCTAATCATATTCTTTAATTATAGATAATAGAAAAAAAAATTGTTAAATATTGTGGAACTATGGAAGATAATCCGCGGATTTGATTAAAAACAAAACAAAACAGAAATCTGCCACTAGGCAGAAATAAGGCATCCCTGTAAAACAACTGGCGACTTAGACATCGAAAGTTAGTGGCCAAAGCAAAATATTTAGTCGCCATGTGGTGACTGGCAACCACGAATCTGCACCTATATTTTTCATACAAAAGTTTGGTATGTTTCAATGTTGATAAATACTATTTATGAATTTTTGACATGTGCGTTTGCCATCCCTGGTCTAAAGTAACAAAACACTAAAAAACACCTAGAAATGGTTCAGGCCAAATTAATTCTAAAGGAATTCAAGATTTTAAAATAAAATACACCACAACGCAGTGAACATACTTTAAAAGAATAAAAAATTTCTTAATAACACCATAAAAATAAAGAATGCGTTAGGCCTTTCAAAAGAACTTTGTCTTTCTCCGTCAGGCGTAAAGAAGACATGCAACCACTTCGAAGGAAGTTCTTTCGAAAGGCCTAGCGTATTCTTTATTTTTATGGTGTTATTAAGAAGTTTTTTATAGCATCACATCAGTTTATTCAATACTTTAATGAGAACATATTTTTACTTACTAACTTACTAGGTGCAAACGTACAATATATATAAACTAAACTAAAACAACAAAAAGCGATGCACAGTACAGAGAAAGGGTTAGAAAAATCCGAATGTTAACACAACTAAACACCTGAAAATCATTACCTTCTGTAGTTTCTTTTTCTCTGGCAGAGACTTCTTTGGTGTCCTTTTGGTCACTTTGCTTCCTGAAATGAATTAAATCAAATTAATTTAATGACATTTTTTATTGAAACAAGAATGACTTTCGCTTTAAAAGGCCCTTCATGCATGAAAATGTTGGGGGGGAGGGGGAGGTTGCACAGGAGGACAAGGAATATAGTTGTACTGGGTCCTTAGCTGAATGAAAAAAGCAACATCAGTAAAAACAGCAGTTTCTGTACCATTATATTGAGTAATCACCAGCAAAATATTGCTATAGCAGCAGGTATAGGTGAAAATTAGCAGTCGCCAATCGCCACCCCAGTCGTAACTCGCCAGGTAGCGATTAAAAAATCTGTTTTCGATCGCCGAGTGAAATACACCATTTTTCATGGAAATATGCATCTTTACATTGATTACATCTAATTAGAGAACTGGTTAATTCTTTTTCCTACCAGATGCAAACAGATTTCAACGACGTAGCTGTATTTTCAATATTTCGGCTTTTTCTTATGTGCTCTTTAGTTGGATTATTTTTTCAAGAAATACAGTTTTATTCTGCAAAATATATTCATCAGCTTTGATTCCACATGCATTTTAAGTAATTTATTATTCCTTTTTTTTCTCACCGGATACAAGCAATTTTAATGACATTTCAGTATCTTCAATATTTCGACTCCTGCCACATGCTCACCAGTTGGATTATTTGTCTTCAAGAGATACTGTTTAATCATGCGAAATACACTCATGCTCATACAATAGGTATAAAACTCTTATAGAAAAATATGCTTATATACAAATACAATGATTATAATTTATCTAGATGTCAAAAGAGTTTGAAACATAATAGTGGCCAGACCACTAATCAAACTGAGTCTACCGGCCACTGGCTAACTAAATTTCCCAGTTTTCACCTATAGTCTCAAACCCCTTCTGCAAATATGGATTCTGAATATCCTGTTAATGTGTAAAAATGTATAAAAATCATTCTTCTTAATTTGACCTAATTAGAGGTTTAATTACTTTAAAAATTTACTATGCTTATAATTATAATCATTGAGTAATGTAGGAGGATTTTATTTATTTAAGCATCATTTAAAAAAAAAAAAAAAAAAAAAAAACCATACCCAAGTGATTTGTAAAAATGATTCAAACATAAGGTCAATACATAATACAAACAATAATCCATAAAAACTATTATTGGATAGTACATTTTAAAATGTACATAAACAAAAACTAATAAATTAAAATAATAATAGGAATTAGATTGGAGAGTTTGAATAAAGAATAATTCATAGAAATAGAATAAATATTTCTAAAAAGTAGTTAAATTTATTGCATTTTAAATTATTACGGCAAAAATACCAGTATTCTACACTCTCAGCAGATGAAGATAATTTTTATATAGGTGTGTCATGTGTACTATATTGCATACACATAGATCTTGATTCTGCAATGTCCAACAACAAAGTACTGCAACATTTCATAAAAGCATGCATATATTTGGATCATCTAATCTCACTTAAAGAATTTTAATAGTAAAGATATATCAGTTTGAAAACAATTTTATAGAGAATTAAGAAAAAATCAAGATTTAGAATAACACTATTGTAAAAATGTTGTGCATTTGAAAAATGACAAGAAACTGATGTCAATACATACTTTATATATTTTTTTTTGTAAACTAGAAATAACTAAAATTAAGAGAAGATAAGGAAAAATTACAAAAATATCTTATATTCAATAAATTTTAAATATAAAAATTGTTACAGCAAGTGATAATCATTTGATAGATTGAATTTATATCAGAAGCGATAATGGGTGTAGGAATCAATTTCAATTTTTGTTGATTAGTTTTACTTTTTGTAATTTATATCAGAAGAAGCGATAATGGGTGTAGGAATCAATTTCAATTTTTGTTGATTAGTTGTACTTTTTGTTATTATTTTTTTCTTTCTTTTAATCAAATAATGCTGGTGGTTTAAAACATTGAAAAAATCTGAATACTATATAAAATTTATTTAAAACAATGCACATGATTTATTAAATTTGGAATTAAAAGTTAAAAAAGAAGAAAAAAAAACTTTTATACTCAAAATATTTGTTTTCAAGAAGTGACCTTTGCATATGTCTATGTGTAATGCAATTACATTTGTAACATTTTTCTTATGTTCTGGGTGTTACCTCCAAGTTAAATTCTATAAGTGCACAAGTATTTTTTAGTTACAACTATTACTCGGTATTCGACCAAAGCAGTACTCGGCAGAACATTTTTTGCATATTTGAAGCGAGTGGAAATGGCGCACATGCAGGCTAATTAATTTTTTTTTAAATTAAATTTACGAACCCTATTTATCATTAATTAACATAACTGTCTTAACTAATTTAGTTGAGAAAAAATGTACGTACAACCATTTAAAACTGGTACATTGTGAGAAAATCATCACAAACAATTTCCTTTTAGTGAGGATAGAGATAACTCTAAAAAGAAAAAAAAAATACAAATTGTTTCTTTAATTGACGTACTAAATATATAATTACAATAATTAAATATATCATAAAATCTTTCAGGGTAATTTTCTTAAATAATTCACTTAAAGAAAAAAAAAATCATAACACGTAGCTATTCAGATTTACAAATATGATTAAGAAAAAGTCAGGAGATCTAGTTTCAACATCTGCGCCAAAAGTAACGGAAATTAAAAATACCGCCTAAATAAATTTTATTTAGAAATATACTCACCTTTCTTGGAAACTTTTGTGATTTTAGGTTTTTTGGGGGTACCTCTAGCTTTTGCACGTGATCCTTGAGGCATCTTGAAATATTGAAAAGAGAAGAAAAAATTAAATCAAGTATCGAAAGCTTCTAACTCAACGATACGGTAATAAAAATAACGCTTGCAACCGTTAAAAATAATAAAAAAAATACGATCGCAAAGACAATCAACAAATTAAGCGAGCATAAAAATTTAGTTGTTTTGCTGCTGGATGACATTAAAAACTTGAATTTATTCGTTTTAAATCGAACATTTATAATTCATTATCGCTTAATATTCATAAAAAAAATTAAGTATTTATTTTAATGTTCTTCAAGACTAATCTAAAATGCTTTGAAGAGTTAAATATTATGAATTAAGCATTCTAAAAGTTTATTATATATAGATATATATTTTTATCACACTTCTACTTCTACTTCCACTTTTCTTTTTTCTTTAAAGATTTCGAAAAAAATTAAAAGAAGAAAGAGAAAATATATTATTATCGTTATTTGCCAAAAATACGTCTTTCTTTTATAATTACGTTTCCAAACAAAACAATCATCCAGAACATCATTGAAAAGAAAAAGAATGTTAATGTTGAAAGACCATTTTGTTTTTTGTTCTCAAGAAGCGAGAAAATTTCAATTTCAATAAAGAATTTTTAGAAGTAAAAGGATTTGAAATTAAAACATTAAAAAGAATTTGAAAATAAAAATAAATTTCATTTATTAAAATATCCAAAATTTTTTATTTAAATTCCATTTGTAAAGGTGCAATCCTAAAAAAAAAAAAAAAAAAGCTGCAACTGTTGATACAGCTCTACTTTATCACTTCTTATTTAATACGAAAACATTTTTTTTTTCGACAAATGTTAATGAATGAAATGCAGGAATTTTTTTTTAATGAAAACAACAACAAATTTTAATTCTGTTAATAATATTTGTAGTTACATTTTTAACAGCAGGTACTTTTTATTGTATTTAACTTTAGTTACAAGATGTATTTGTTGTGTTAGATTCATTGTGTGATCTATAGAAATTTTTAATGGTAAATTTTATTCATATTTATTTGAAGATGAAGTACTATAGTAAATATATATTGCAATAGATGGCAGCACCATTCCAGAAAATGTCCATTGATTTATAAATATAAATCACGGAGGAAGATCTTTCTCCGTGATATAAATATTTACTTTTTTGCTTCAGATGGCATGTTATGAATGTTCTTCTGTTATATTGAATATGATGATTTGACTGAGAAACAGAAAATGTGAATTTCATAAACTAAAATAATGAAATCAGAATGAATCAGATATACAAATTTAGATACGAGAAGGAAAAAAAAAAAAAAAGAAACTATTAAAAATTAAAAAATTGAGGAGCATTTGTGAAATAATGTTAGCAATTTAGCATTTAGCCAGATGATGGAGGCCAGAGATTTCGTTTGAAAACACGAATAAGTATATTTAGAGACCCTTTCATAGGGGAAAAAAAAAAGTTACATTTTATGTTTGCACTCTGCATGTGTTAACACAGAGAATTTTTATGCGATAAATTTCTCTATGGTCAATATTTTAGAACTTCTAACAAAAATTAATATTAATTACTTGCACATTGATTCAAATAATAATAATTTTTTCACACCTATGTTTGGAGAAACATTGAATTTTTTAAAAAAATTTCTAATTACAATGAAATTTTATTTTAAACTTTATACTATTTGACATCTCACTTATAAGAAATGGGATAGAGCAAAATGAAAAGTAAAAAATCACTTAAATTTATTTTTTTTGTAAAAGAGTAACAAGCTTATAAAAAAATAATGTATTACATATTTGTATACAAATTAAATATTTTGGGGAAAGCAAAACTAACAAGTTCAAATATAATTTTAGGAAACTTTTATTAAGTGAATAAGTAACTTTATTATTAACTGTTTTGTTATTTTTATAATAATATTTTTTATAATAATATTCTGAAATAAACACACTCATTCATACACTTATGTATTCTGGTAATTTTAAGTTGAAACCTAAACATTGCAGTATGTCTCAGAATTCTTATCTAAATTCAACATGCGTCTCCAATCCGAAAGAGAGACAGACAAAAATGACCACGGGCGCCGGCAAAACGAAATCCACGGAAGAGCAAGATTTTCGTACAGAATGCCTGAGGTCCTTAGCCTAGGTAGCGTTTTTTTAAATGAATGCTATAAACTTTTAGTAAGCTAAAGTTATATATGTATAGATATATATATTTATTTATTTATTATCATAACCCTCATGCAAGAAACTTTTAAATATATCAGTGTAAAAAGCAATGCAAAAATATGTCAAGTAAGAAATAATTAAAAATACAAATGTACACTTCTACTAGCTTTTTTTCAAAATGAAGAATTAAAACTTTTTTCTCTTTCCTTATCAGGGTGTCTGCACGCCCCACCCCTTACCCATCGTTTCAGATCATTTTTAAACACATAGAAAACAAACAAAAAGAAACGGGACTAAATATTGTCTTTAACGGGGCGGTGATGGTGTGTGTGTTTGGGGCAAAGCCATCACGATGAAATATACTTAGTTCTGTCTTTGCTTAGTGTTTCATTATTTTAAGTCACTCTGAAAGAATAAAGTTTTACTGTGTTTTTTTTCTTTTTAAAAATCTTTAAAAAAGAAAACAAATTTTCATTAAATTTCAAAATCAAGGGAGGGGCTTCCTTCTTCCTCGAGTCTAAGAATTAGAATTAGACGATCTGGAACATTTATATATTGAGTATTATTAGCAGAGCTGCCACTGGAGACTGTTTTTATATTATATTCTCACTACTATAAAAAAAAAAAATGATATAGTCTGTCAAAAAATATGTACAATTTTTTTTATGAAGAAAGTGGTACAAATACAAAAAAAAAAAAAAAGTCGCCAATGGTAGCCCTGCATTAGGTACGCATTTATTTTCCAAAACGATCGCATGCAACAAACATGACATTCAAGGTAGAAAAGGCTGGACAGGAATTCAGAATCAAGAATAGACATTAAAACTCCGTGTCCAAACAAGACGGAATTCGGTTTCGCCAGAGTGGATAGTAGTATCCTATGCAATGTGGGTCATTGTTACCGAATGGACAACAGAGCGTGGAGATTGAGAGATGTTAAAAGAATTCTTTGAATGGTAAAGAAGAATTTCGTTATGAATCAGAACGTACATTTTTCGAGCAAGACAGCAGATTATTCCCCAAAAATGAATCAGAAATAATAGCACTTATCCGGTTCCTCATTCTGGTCGTTCCAGCAAGGGGTGGGGACTCTTTCCTGGATTTTAAAATTTAATTAACTAAATTTTTCTATCCATTCTCCATTCTTATTAAATTTCTCTTCCTGGTGATTTTGAAAAGAAAAAAACAAAATTTATCTTTCCCAAGAATTTAAAATAATTTAGCACTAAAAAAAAAATTGAACTAAGAATTTTTCGCAGGGATGCTCTGCCCCCGTGTAGCATACGTTTTTAATTCTGTCTTTTTAATATTCGCGTGTTTAAAATTTGTCTTAAGCGGGGAGATCAGGGAGGACGGGGGTAAGAGTCCCCTTGTCGTAGAAAAGTTGTACATTAATATTAATATTCCTTAATTGTTAAATGTCTGGAATGATTTTCATGTTGATAGTTGATATGTTTAAAAATTGCCTTTCACGGAAATTCTGACAAAAGAATTCTTAGCTTAGCATTTTTCACGTATTTATATTCGCCATTTTTAAAAACGGAAGTTTAAAAGAGTTTTGAAAGTTTTTGATAATCGGAGTCTTTCCGGACTTTCAGTTGGACGATCAATTTCGTAAAGTGCATTTTGACAAAGATTTGAAAAAAAAAAAAAAAAACCCAAGCCACAGGCACATCTACAACAAAATCTTGTCTCTACCCTGAAATTCTGTTTTGGCGTACCCAAGTAATGATGTAGGTAATAAATATCACCCCCCTCCCCATATCTCAAATATTATAGTCTTCTAAATATTTCTTTTAAAAACAAGTCATACTTTAAAAATAACACAATTTTAAAGCATATATTTATTTTTAGCCTTATATCACGTAGAACACTGCTACAGTTTAAGATTTTTATACTGCTTTTAAAAAACTAATGAACAAAATATTTTTGCAACCCTTCATTTTTAGTTACGGTTCTGGAGGCACCCATGCATTGATTATCTTTTACAGTCGGACCTGGTTAAGACGCTCACGGTTAATACGCGATCCCACTTAATACGCGGATTTTTTCCAGTCCCTTACACATCGTCCATTTAAGACTAATGCAAAAAGATCAGGTTAAATACGCGAACGGTTATTAGTAAAAAACAATCCTACGCCAGTCAAGCGAAGAGATTCGAACGCTAATGTTAAACCTATGGGAAGGTTATTTACAGGTTTCTCGCTCGTATTTTAATATTTTTAAATGATTTTTTTTTTTTTTTTTTTTTTTTTTGCATAGAATAGTTGAGGTCGATCTCTAAAGTTGTTAGTTTTTGCTTTTTTGATTTTGGTTACAGTAATACTTCTGTTTACCTGAGTCAGATAAATCGGTGTCTTCTCATTACACAAAAATATGAAATAAGGCCATGGAAAGTAAAACAGTATTCGTAAAATAGACAATTTTTGAGTGAAACATATAAAGGAAGGCTCTAAAGTTCATTTAGATTATTAGATTTGTACATAAGCCCGTTCCTGCAACATTATGTAAAATCACATTTAATAACGTGATCCCGCTTAATACGCGAATTGTGTCCAGTCCCTTGAAACGCGCCTTAACCGGGTTCGACCATGTACTTTTGGCCTTATACCTCGTAGATTACTGCTGGCAGTTTAATATTTTTATACTGCTTTCAAAAAACTAATGCGACAAATATTTTTGTGACCCTTCACTTTTAAGTTGATCCTGTACGGGTCTAATTATGCCGATCCGAACTTGAAACTATCATGATAAGTCACAAGAGATGAGACGTGCTCACCCCAAAACAAGCTCGGGCTCGATTTTTATACCAGTCTTCGGGTTTGGACTCAAAATGAAACATTTAAAATGAATCACAATTTATTACTCATTACTAAAATAGGCGTAAAATGAAAATAAAGGTTTTAAAACATTAAAACCGTTCTATAGCTGCTAAAATTTTCGTCGGAGTCCCGAGCGCTTTCGACCAGATCCTGGCCATCATCAAGAGGGCGAAAATGAGAAAAAATATCTTTCGAACAGAACCTGGCCATCATTAATAAGGCGAAAATGAGAAAAATTCTGAATGATAATTTATCTCATTTTCACACCCTTGATGATGCCCAGGTTCTGGTTGAAAGCGCTCGGGACTCCGACGAAAATTTTAACATCTACATAACAGTTTTAATGTTTAAAAACCTTTATTTTCATTTTACACCTATTTTAGTAATGAGTAATAAATTGTGATTCATTTTAAATGTTTTTAATTTTAATTCAAAAAAATCTTTAATTTTTTAATTTACCCCCTCTTAGTTTTTCAACACATGAACATAAAAAAAAAACCCCAGCAAAATATTATTGTCTTATACGGGCTTTCAAGGGGGCAGATAATTAAGAACTTTTCGTCAGCGGCAATCAAGCTGACAAAAAATTCTTAATTTTTTTCTCTCTTAGTGTCTCATTATTTAATATCATTTGGTAAGGATAAAATTTGTTATTTTTAAATAATGACCAGAGATGATGATATCGCGAAGCAAATTTCAAAATCCCCTCCACTCCTTGCCGACGCCAATGTGTCCTAAATCTCCGAACGAGAAAGTAATATGAATTTATATCCGGAACTATAGTTGATAAAACTAAGAGATTAATAATTAATGTTTAATAAGAATTTCAGTTTAAAAAAAACATCCGTCCTATGTAGTAAGATTACGTACAGAGTCCAGTCTCCGTGAAAATATTTCGATACATATATGGCGTGTTTCCACATCGAGGAAGTATTTTTAATTCCGTCTAACATCCGGAAGGTCAAAACAGCAATTATTCGCGAAACAACTGGAGAATTTCCGTTTCCTGATATATTATTTGCGACAACACTAAATATTTCGGATAAAAGAAGAGCACAATTCTAGAATTAAATTTCATTGCAGTTGATTTTTTAAAAATAAAATAAATACATTCTTGTAAATAAACTGGATTCTAAAAAGCTATATCGAGTAAAATATCTCTGAAGTACATAAAAACATCGTGAAACATTAGCACTACAGTTTCGCGATCAATAATTAACGGATTCCTTTTCTCAGGCGGAATAAAGCGTGCTTACGCCAAGAATGGTGGAAAAAATGTGTTAAGACTTCTGTTTTCTTTTCATAGATTTCTTTGGCTACAACAGATCGAGGAATCGAATCACGAATATGCCAATGCTGCAGGAAAGTAGGAATTGCATAAAATCCGTTCTCAAATTTGCACCCTATTTGCTGACATATTTGCAAAATCACTTTCATCATGGATATATTCAATTCTCACATATTTTTATTCATGTACCCCAAAATAAATAATGTTTTTAATTTTTCTATAAAGGCAGAGCATTTTTCAAAATACCCTCCAAAATTTGGTGTTTGTAGCCAACCCTCTGTCTATGATAGGCACGAAAAACTGGTTATCAGGTAACTGTAATTCAAGATGTAATCTATTTATGATAAAATAGAAAGCGCTGTTCGATTCTTTAGAACCTAAATTAAATTGGCTGAATTTTTTACGTATGTATGAAAAACAAAATTGCATTTGAGTCCGGTGTTGACATTAGACGTTTTACCCTGCTAAGGATTTCAGCTGCCCCGACAGGAATTTGCACATTTCATGCATTAAATAAGCATGCAATCTCACATCTTCCGATGAGGGGGGAGGGGGATTTTGATGATCCGTGGGAAAATGTATCCCTCGAACCCTCTGTATTCATCACTGGTTGAGCCAAAAAGTTTTGAGTGGAGAGGCAAGTTTTATTATTCAGTACGACTGGACCGTCTGGTATTGCCCATGCTAATTTCTAATCGTGGAGTCCTCCTGTGTAAAATAAATAAAAATTAAATAGCCTGAAAAATAAAGCGATTACTCATCACTGTAACTAGTACTAGGCTGTGCTTTGCGCTCCATAAATCGTTAAAACGGTAATCACTATAATAGGGGGCCTTCACTGTAACGAGGCCTTCAGTACTTCGCGCATATAGGCAGGTTTCTCTTATCTGGTTAGACCATCTATTGAAATTGTATTGTGTTCTTTTAGCTAGGACCATGGAAATTTTCCATTTAAGGCAGGATTCCGTTACAGACCATAGACCAATTCAGTTTCCATACGTTTTACTGTATATTGTTTTTTCTAATATTTCGTGATCATGGAGGGGGAAGGGGGAGGCTCAAGCTCCCCTCCTTGAGATGTTTGTCTGTAATGCCATAGAATGCGGAATTACAGCATTAATGAGCACAATCACATTCAAATGAAGAACTCGGTAAAAAATAAAAAAAAATATAATATAGTGTAATCTAAAAGGAAAGAGAAAGGTGGTTAAAAAAATCGTAATTTTTAAGATCTATAAAGAGAAAAAAATGTAGATTAAAAAAAGTATTTCTTCTTAAGGCTATTCTCAAATCTAAAGCTAAACAAGCTACTTTCTGATACATTTGTTAACTCATTTTTGTTCACAAACGCATTAAGAGGCTAATTCACTCACGAGAAAACACCCGCTCGCTAATGTTAATCCTATGGAGGAAATATTTTAAGATATCTCGTCCGCATTTTAATATTTTTAAATGTTTTTTTTAAATGTTTTTTTTGCATGCGTTGCATATAATCAATTTCCACTACCTTAATTCCGGCAACAGAAAGGGAAAAAAAACAAAAACAAACAACAACAACAACAAAAACAGAAAGAAGTGTAAAAATTGATATATTTATCAAGATTGAGAACCGTTCTACAAACCGAATTGAAATCTATGCATTGCACTGAAAACTGAAATGCACTTTCTTTTTCTGTCATTAGCGTTATCATTTTTAAGTCTACTGCAGTGACCTACAACCTACAATTTGAGAATCGCTAGTACTATTTGCATACTCTGATCGGACATAGAAAAATGCATAGCATTTCCCCGGTGATTTCTGCCATCGGCATGGCCTTTCGCGGCTAATAACAAAGAGCGAGTGATGAAAACAACTGATGGCAGAGAACAATCAAGCCGATACAGAGGGTCGACTCATTCTGGTTACTCATATGACTGCGGTCACTCACTCACTCGGAACGAATATTAAAAACCATTCTTCTGCTTGTTTTCGCTGGGAGCAAGATTATTGAGGCGCCTTTGTCAATGCTTTTTCCACCACTCTAATGTTTGGCATTTACAAAACGTTTTCTGTGTTTTTAACGCGTGCTTATTAGTGTAATATTTTTTTATTTATTTATTTTTTTTTTAATTCTGATGTAGTTTTTTCAGTTCAAGTATTTAAAATAAAACGCGTTGTCTTGTTTAGATGTTGTCTTTTTATTATTTTTATTTATCTAAGAAAGCTTTAGCTCGCCGCTTTTGAGGTTCCGCATTATCGTATTTTGAATGCTAGATAGTCGTAGTTTTTTAAAAGCGAAAACTAGTAAAATAAAATAGAAAAATCCCCGACGGCTCGGCCTACAGGCACAGGTAGATTTCGAAGACGCAGACCATGGGGCGCCTGTTTATTGGGAATTGTAGAAGAAATGACCTTTTTGCCATGATGCGACAGTTGGGACCACCCACTTCGAAATCTAATAGTGTCTGTAGGCGGAGACTGCAGGGATTTTATTTTATTTTATTTTATTTTTTTGCTGTTAGGATTGGTCCTATAAAAAACTTGTCACTATAAAAGTTGTCGATAATATTAAGAGGATTTATAATAATTTTATGCGGATTTGATATCTTGTGAATTGACAAAGCTATGAATTTTTTTCTTCTTAAATCCCTATTTCCACCCCTCTCGAGGCCATTTTTAATGATATCAAAATGTGTCATACATAAATTTTTGGCCCTTTTCCTGGAAGTAATAATAACTTTAAACGGATTCGATACGCATCATAATTAAGAAGTTATGGTTTTTTTCTGTTTTTAGCCCCCCCCCCCACTTGGTTCGATTTTGCCCATTAACGAACTTGACCGAGATTTTATGCCCCTTGATTTTATGTATCAGTTTGGAAGAGATTTGTGCAGAATTATTGAAGTTGTCCATAAAAAAGTGAGATAGATAGATAGTCAGACGATTACACAGTCACGATTACATAGTCAGAAACTATGTAATCGAACAGTTTTTCTTTTTTTTCGTTATAGACAGAGGATCTATCAGAAAAAAGCTGTCAAAGTTGGAATTTAGAACCGAATTTCTGGACTCCACAGCGCGGGAAAGGGGAAAAAACTGCGGTCCTGAAACAACAATTGCTAATAACTCAACATGTAATTCATTTATCTAAAATTTTAGATAAACAAATAAATAAATAAAAAACTATTCGATTACAAATCCCTTTACCAATCAGGCTTGCAAGTGACAGGATTTTAAGTTTAACAAGACAGAAAAATCATGCATCAAGCATAGATTATGGAACACTTTCCAACTCTTCCAGAATACGTTAACAAAATTTTGCTATTTAATGAGGTAAATAAAACAAGTGGGTAAGTGTAATCGAAGATCGCTCAAAGGGTTTCGTTTAATATTCCTTTCTAAACACTTTATCCTTTCTTTAATAAATCCAAATAAATTTCATTTAGCAACCAAAAAAAAAAAAAAAAACTCACTTTTTTTGTTTTTTATAAAGTAAAAATTACCGGTCTATTTTTTCGTTTTTTCGAGTATCCAAACCAGCCCGATAGCAGGCGAAGCCGGCTATTATATTCTGTCATAATAATATCTGTCACGCGGACTAAATGCGATATAAAAAATAATTTCAAAATTAAACATGTTGTAACACCTTCAAAATGTTAAAATATGCGAATATTTCCATAATCGGATTTTTATCATGATTCAATATGTTTCTCAAATTCATATATTTACTATTCTCCATTACTCATATTGATACTCGCTTTGTATTATTTTCTAACATCTGAAAAATTTTAAACTTCCAATAGGAAGTCAGATTTTTTTTTTTTAAATTCTCTAATGAGGTGATATTAATCTGCCTTGTGTACACACACATACTCATACTCCTTATATTATTGAGAAATCTTTGAAAATTTCCGTTTTATTACCACTATTACGTCAATCATTTTTATTTCATATTAATCATTTTTTCAATTGGTGAAACTTTTCATTTCATTTTCATTTTTCACGTGGAAATTGTCTGATAGAAAATTAATTATTGTGGAAAGAATTTCATCGTGGATTTTTAATCTTTGGCATTTGCTATAACGAAAAATGTTTAAATTTAATAGGAAAAAGCTGTTAGAATTTTGGTTTTTTATCTCTATTTATTAAAATAATACGAGTTTTCCAAATTTTAATATTTTGAGCTCTTCATAGCTGGTATTCAGCTATATACACAAAGTTTCAACTCTCTAAGTTACATAGTTTCTGAGAATAGCTCTGTGACGGACAGACAACGGAGTGGGAGTAATAGGGTTTCGTGAGATGAGCGAAACCCTAATAAGAAAAAGCATAACACATTTAAAAACCAGATTTCAGCAATTACCGCCCATAGCTGGAAAAGTACTCCAATTCTTTCTGAGAGCGTGGAGAATTTTTTTCTAAATATAACTTATAGCGATTGTATAAAAAAATTCAATAAGTGTAACTTTTAGACAATTAATCGCAGAAATTTTTTCTCAAAATAATCTTATTAATACCTTATTTTGAACCCTTTTGCAATTCATATTGCCTAAGGCGCGTTTCAATATTTTTGAGTCACCCTGTATATGTATATTTTATCTATTGATGTAAATATTATAAAACCCTTAACGTCTTCCGTGCTTTTACTTCAAGCTGTTGAAACTCAAAGAAAAATGAAAAATATACCTAATTCTACCTGAAGGCAAATACGTATGTTTTTTTTAATGAACTTTATTATACTGCTTGTAAACAATGCCTACCTAATTGTTTTCATATTTTAGAGTGACATCCCAACATGGTGACGCACTTCTCCTTCCGTGTCATCACACTGTGTCACACTTTGTGCCCCTCTCCCCATCTTGAAGTTTGGCGTAATTAACGGATGGACCACAAATGCCTGTAAAACCACTTTTACAGCAACTGCACTAAATATACGGGGGAGTCATGCTTGAAATTTTGTAGCTATAATAAAACTTTCTTCAGTTTAAAAATGCATAACATCACTCAAGAGCATTTCAGCCAATAATGGTAATGTATTCGAATTATTTTGGATGGTTCTGTATAAGAAATGTAAATGATGCATGCATATTATAGCATAGTAAAATTCATTTCTAGTGAAAATGCATAATATTATTGACATACACTACGAGAAGTATAGACACTAAAAAAAAAATAATCTGTCAGAATATTTATATGAGGTTATGTATATGCATTATATACAGCTTTTTAAGACTGTTCTAAAATAATAATTAAACTAGTCGTTGGGGGCCACCGTAATACTTACCCATCATGGATATGCATAATGTAAAATATTAAAATAAAAATGTGTAAACTACTTATAAAATGCATTGCAATTCAATTAAAATCGTGGCTTGATGACGTCACAAACTTTAAAGGCTCGATTACTGAACTGCTTGAAAGAAATATCCTTATAACTCCAAAAATAATAATCCTATTAACTAGCGGTTTATTGCATCTGATTAAGCGTCAAATTTCCAATTAAAATATATCTTTGAAGTGAAATTTGGATGAAATACAGGGTCATGAAAAATCAAAGAGTGTGGAAAATAGGATTCCAAATATCTCGGCTACTCATTATCCGATCGACTTCATGCTGTATGCAAAATTTATGTTTTTTTATTGTCTTGTATATTCATTTCTTAAAATAACAAATTTCGAAAATTTGTATATACCTTTTATAAGAACGAATATTTCGAGAGTCCGAAAAAAATAGTTCCGGTTAATCGAGGTTATTGAAATGAAATAGGCTTCTTCTCATTATTACATACTAAGTACATACCAAATTGCAAGTCTCTATCTCAATTTTTTCGGGAGATAGAGCGTTTACAGACACACAGACAGACGGACGGCAAATTTTTTTTTTCTAAAAATATGTTTTTCGGAATCTTTAGTGTCTGAAACGTGTAAATCCGTTAAAAAAAAATTTCGATTTTCAAAACGAGTACAAGACGGGAAACTTTCTGGCTCACTTTTAAACATAAAACCATGATACTTGCAGGCATGATTATTGAAGTGATTTGTAATAGAACAGTTTTTTTTTTCCGATAAATAAATTACATCTTGAGTTATAAGCGATTGCTGTCTCATGACTTCAGTTTTTTCCTTTCCCACGGTGAAGTTCTGTTCAAAACGTCGACT
Organism: Maratus michaelseni; assembly: GCA_963931845.1. Classification (NCBI taxonomy): domain Eukaryota; kingdom Metazoa; phylum Arthropoda; class Arachnida; order Araneae; family Salticidae; genus Maratus; species Maratus michaelseni. Next base: position 156,322,078 of record OZ007594.1, on the reverse strand, counting down.
TTGACAGCATTTTCTGAAAGATTTTCTACCTTTACCGAAAAACGGAAAAACTCTTCAATTACATTAGTTTCTGAATAAGAACTCTTGCCAATTTCATCCGTTTGCGAACAAATATGAATACAGGAAGGTGTCAGAAAATAGCTAGTTTGGATTTGAACAGCCTTAAATGAGAACATGATGCATGTGTTTCTTTTGTTCCTTATTTTTAATTTCACGTAATTTCTTGAACACTTTAACTACTTTATGCATTAAAAAATATAATAATAAAAATAGAAATAAAATCCGCTGCAACAAACGAGTATAACGTCGTTTATACACAGAAAAAAATAAAACCCAGTTTGGGTCGAAAGATTCTTAGGTATGTGCCCAAATTGAGTCATGCCTGTTTTGGTTACCACTGTGTATCCATTTTGGGCACTGTTAAATAAATGGGTATTTAACAGTGCCCAAAATGGATACACAGTGGTAACCAAAACAGGCATGACCCAATTGGGTATTTAACAGTGCCCAAAATGGATACACAGTGGTAACCAAAACAGACATGACCCAATTTGGGCACATACCTAAGAATCTTCTGACCCAAATTGGGTTTTATTTTTTTCTGTGTAGTCATAGCTTTAGAAATGGTCAGTTTGCAGTAATTATTACTTACATTTAAACCATAGCAGACAGAATGTAAAAATAATAGTAATAATAATATCCTTCTATTATCTACATATCCTTAAATAAACAATTCCTCTTCGAATATCGGTATTTTCCTTCGTATTTCCCTTGTTTGAATTACAAGAGCTTGGAGTAAAAATAGACAAGATCATCAAGATCTTGACGGTTATTTGTTAGATCTTTATTTCCGTATGAATAACTGACAAAATGTAAAAATAATAGGTATAATAATAATAATAATAATAATTAATTTTTAAAAAATCAACATTTGCTCTAAAATAACTAAAAAAAAGTGACTTCGTAATAGGGAAGGGTAAGGAATATATGTACATTAGGATTTCTAGGGGAGAGGGTATCACTCGAGTGTGATAACCTGTGACATAGGGGTGGGTACAACACCCCCCCCTCCCCCCAAAAAATCGCGTGTAAGTAATGAATGAAAATTAAATATGACTGGATTGATATGAATTACTACCCGTTTAACCCAAGTAAAAAAAAAAAGAAAACTTAATTTTTGATTTATTTTATTGAAACAAAAATTTAATACTTGAAAGCGTTTTTCGCCTTTTTTTTTTAATCTTTACTTTTTTGAAAATTTTAAATAGCCTCGCCACTTTTAGGATGGAAGTGGGACAAATGATGCTTTTTATTGGAAAAAAAAAAAAAAAAAAAAAAAAAAAAAAAAAAACGTTTTATTGTATCAAATTAACAGCATTCGCTGAATTTATTTAAATCACAATTACTGCGTTATTTTGTAAGTCTATCGTACAGACGAACCTAAAGATAAGTATAAAAGTGAAAATAGTATATTTTTTAAAAATACTCTTTTATGTACATTCAATTGTTGTCTTAAAAATGACTTCTGATTTCATAACTGCAATGCAAAAAAAAAAAAATGTTGATTTTTAAGGTATAATATTAGCATCCCAGCTGCCAGTATTATATCGTAAAATTAACAGTAATAAACAGTAAAATAAGCAGTAATACGCTACCGCGCATGCGCAGCAGTGTATTACTGCTTATTTTACTGTTTGGTTGTTACTGCTTATTTTACAGTATGACCTTTTAATTTTACGGTATAATACTGGCAGCTGGGATACCAGTGTTATACCGTAAAATCAACATTATATATATATATATATATATATATATATATATATATATATTGCAGTGCGCAATTCAAGCTGTTCCAAAAGTTTCCGCTGCAATGCGTTTAATTGGCATGGGTCCCTATTATGAAAAATTCACAGCTTTAATTTACTCTTGGTAAAAAGCGCGAGCTAGTCAATTTATTAAAAATATATATATAATTTTTGCCCTATTTCATTTTTAAGATAATGGCAACAGGGAAGAAAAAGAAAGCATTATTTAAACTATCTATTCAGGATATATTTCTTTTAAATGCTAAAAGGTGTAAATTAACAACATAATAAATACACAGTAAAATAACTTTTATTAGGTTGTTTGACATGTTTCGACTCACTCCGAGTCATTTTCAAAAACAAATGTCGAAACAGGTCAAACAACCCAATAAAAGATATTTTACTATGTATTTATTATGTTGTTAATATACACCTTTTAGCATTTAAAAGAAATATATTATTACAAGGTGTTATAATTTATTATATAGAATTTCTAAATTGTTTTCTCAAAGTATAATCATAATTTAATTAATATGAAGCTATTAATTGATAAAAGCGTATATATATATTTTAAATTATTAAACTATTTATATTTTATTTATATTTTATTTTCTATTTTTTAGTATTGAAAATATTTCATTGTTGCAGTTTCACATAGACAGTTGGCATATTTTAAATAGCGAGCACGGTTTGGCGCATAATTAAAGGTATTGTTATTGTAACTCGTCTGCAGTTGTAACCATAGAAAATATTGAACGATTTATCATTTGTGCCCGGATAATGGAATAATACCTTAAAATTAATTTATTAACTTACAATTAAGTTAAAAAATATTAAAATATTATATTATCATCGAAAACACACCCGTGTACGTAATTTATAATTCTATCATCAGTAAGAGTGAAATATCGATTTTCAAAATTCCATCTTTACATACATGAATAAAATTAAATAAATAATAGTGTAAAGACGTCCATAAATAAACAAAAGTAAAAATTTAAAGAATTAAAAATTTAGACAATTTAAGAAAAAAGAAAAAAAAACATTGTTATGTTTGCTGTTATTAAATTATGGTGAAACAACTTTAAGTTCATTTCGAAAAATAACTAACTGTATTCCATGCTTTTTTACGTTTGAGTGAGTTTGTTTGTTGTTGAAAAATATACATTTCTGAATCTAAAACTGAAACTGAACGGGATGAAACGCTGATACCCCCCTTTTTTTTTTTTTACGAAAAGAAATAGCCATGCTTTATTAATTTCTTTGTTTAAAATCTTAATAAGCCAAAAAATATTTCAGACAGTTTTATTTTTTAAGGAATTAAATAATAATAATAATAAAAAAAACAATTTTCGGCAAAATGTCACATTTTTATTTGATTTATTTGAAAAACGATACAATTAGCTATCCAAAACGGCTTTTATTTTCTTCGTGCGATCATTGGAAGTGTAGTTATGGCTGTTTTGATTTCAACTCTCAAACAGGAAGTACGTCTTTAAGAAACCAAAAATGTGTATTTAAGAAAGAAATTCAGATTAAGGTAGATCAAACAAATAAATCTGGACATTTTTAAGAACTTAATGAATTTTTCTATTAAAAAAAAGAAAGAAAGAAAAGAAAACTTTAAATGCGTTTTCTAGGAAATATAATTTTTATAAACAATCATCAGTTACTAAAAACGTCCAATCTCCAAAACTTATGATTATTTTCATATACGATTGATCGCCTATAATTTATGTGATATTGTGAAGATTATGAAATATAGTTTTAAGGTTGTTCTCAAATCCAAACTAGCTACTTTATCACACATTTTTTTAATTCATTGTTGTTTGGAAACGCATGAAATTGGCAGATGTTCTTATTGAGAAATTTTGTAATCGAAACACGATTTCCATTTTTTGAACATAAGGTTGAAGATCTTTCAGAAAATATTGTCAAAGTCGGCGTTTTGAACCGAATTTCCGACGTCGCTCAACGAGAAGCGGGAAAACGTGTCGTCACATGACATGAAGCCTACGGAATAAAGTGATTCATTTCTTTTTTTTTTTTTTCTTTTTTCTTTATTTAATTTAATTTTTTCTTTTGCAAATGAAATATTATTATTAATGATTTATTTAGTTTGATACAAATAAAGTATAATTAACGTGGTCTTTCTAAATAACTATATCATTTATCTCAGAATAACAACAACAAAAAAGTCCATTGCAACTGCCATCCTTGGGAGAACAGGGGGGAACGTGGGGGACAGACTAAAGTCAATCCGATTTTCACCACGAGAATGAATAATTGCATTGTTTCAATAAAATATTATGATTCAAACGAATAGAAAACAATTATTCAAATCTTAATCTTCTTCTTTCGGAGCTCGGGAACTTTTTATGTTTGTAAAGGAATCTTTGTCTGAGGTATTTCCTGTTTTACCTTGATTTTAGGCCATTTTCTGTTTTTTATCTTCACCACTTTTGTTGTCAATCAAGCATATTCGCCAGAAAAGCATAAACCAGTATGGTGCAATATTTCGGAACCCATGTGCCTATGGCAAATTTTTCCGAAATCGTACCAAAGCGGAGTATCTCAAATTGATCGCTAAGCTGAAAATTCAGAGAAACTCTGGTTGTCAAAATGCAATTAAACTCAGGATTTTTTGTCAGAACTTTACGTGCAAGAAAACTTTTAAACATATGAGCATAAATGGCAATATAGAAATTCAGCAATTAAAAAAAAATATTAATCTCATTAATTATTTTCTCTCGGGGGACGGGGCTCTTTGATCCCTCCCACCTTTGAGTTAATTTTTAAACACCTTAACGTAAAAAAGAAAAAAAAAAGAAAAAGAAAAAAACATTGCACGAGAGGTTCAAGGGGACTGACCCTCCCTGACGAAAAATTCTTAATTTATTTTTTCTCTTAGTGTTTAATTATTTTTTGTTATTTGAGATATTTTACTATTTTTTTCAACATTTATCAAAGATAAAAAACAAATAGTTAATAAATTAATAAAATCAATAAGGCACAATCCTCCCTCCCCCCCCCCCCCCCCCCCCGACCTCTTCGAGCGGTGCCCATTGAAGCTGCCATCCTTGCGGAGGGATACTAAAGTAACCCGATATCCACTATGAGAATCCATATAGATTGCATTGTTTCAATAAAACAGTATGATTCAAGCAAATAGAAAACAATTATCCAAATCTTAAAGCGATACGATTCTTTCCTTCATCCTCTCTCGGAGCTCGAAAAACAATAGGGAGCTTTTTTTATATTTTTGAAGAAACTTTTGTCTGAGGGTTTTCCTGTGGCGTTTACCGTGATCTTAGGCCATCTTCTGTTTTTTTTTTTTTTTTCTTAGCCACTTCCGCTGTCAATCAAGCATGTTTTATGAGTCAGAGAGCATTTCCCGTTTTTGAGCCTTAATCGTCTTAAAAAAATGATACAAACGACATTCATCTTAGCATCAGAACTGGTGAGAATCTGTGAGCATTAAGCCGTAATTTCCTGAAAACTACTTCTCAGAATGTTGGCAAATGTTTTTTTTTTTACTTTCCCTGCACGTGCAGAGGTGGAAGGTTATTTATTGTGAATGACACTAGCTTGTAAAATTTAATACGAAGGAAAAGTTATGCGTTATATGGGCACCGGCATAGGGGGTAGGGGCAAGAGAGGGTCATTACCTCTTCCTAGATTTTAAAATTGAATTAACTAAATTTTCTTTTTCTCTAATTTAAATTAAATAATAAAATTTATTTTGCACAAGTGTCTTAAAATAATTAAATATTAAGAGAAAGGGGAACAAGGATTTTTCATGAGGGACACTGTTCCCCTGAATCCCCCTGGAAGTTGCATTTTAATTCTGTTTTTCTTTTTATGCCCATATGTTTAGATTCATTCTAAAAGGAAAGTCAGGGGGGAAAAGTCCCTTCTCCCCTGACAAAAAAATAAATTACTGTTTATATTCTCCTCTTTGAAAAACGCTGAATGAAATTTATTTTTGAATATTTAATATATTTTAATTGTTAAATTACTGATTGCTTTTCTTGCTGATAGGTTTTAAAAGTTGGCTTGCTCGGGGTGTTGGGGAAAAAATTCTTAATTTGGCTTATTTCATATTTATATTCTCCATTTGAAAAAGAAAAAACGCGGTCAAGGCTCTGGACAACAGGCGTATCTGTCCCAAAATCTTGACCCTCCCCACCTCCACTGAATTTTGTTTTGCCGACACCCATGCATTATGTACTGATTATATCCCATTTTCAGATATTTTTATTATAAGAAATGAAAACAGTATTTTACATTCATTTATTTCTCGCAGTTTTTTCATTTTCTATATGCAAAACGGTGTCGCGTCAATTCATTTCGCACAATTCATCTCGGAACAATTCATCGCGCACAATTCGTCGCAGCGTCAATTCGTCGCAGCATCAATTCATCCCGGCGGCAATTCGTCGAAGCGTCAATTCGTCGCGAGCTCAATTCGTCGCGGTTCAATTCGTCGTGGGCTCAATTCGTCGTGCTATCAATTCATCGTGCTATCAATTCGTCGCGACGTCAATTTGTCGCAGCGAAAATGTCTTTGAAGGCTATTATGATAAAAATAAGGATAATTTAGTAAAATTATTTAATGATAATTTGGTTTTTAGATATACAGAATTATAACTAACATTTTAAAGGCGATTTCGGAGAAATTATTTTTTATAAGTGATTTTTTTGGGAATTTCCTTATTGTGAACATGAAAGTTTAATGAATAAGAGCAAGTCATTTCTTATTTAAATTAGAGATAGAATAAATATTGCTTTAGATAACCGAAAAAATGGCGAAGGATTTAGGTTAAAATCACCCAGATCATGAAAAAATGACGAATACAAATGCTAGAAATTAAAAAAAAAATTATTAGTTGACATATGTGTACACAGGGTACACCTCCCCCCCCCCCCTCTCTTATATTTGAAAGAATTAGGAAGTAAAAAAAGTATTGAGAGATGTAAACATAAAATACTTTTTGTGATTGTGATTGAACTGATTGCTGCATGAATGCAATTTCATTTTGGTTTTATAAGTTTTTTCATTTATTTCATCTATACTAATAAAAGGAAAGTGTTTGTCTGTCTGAGTTCTGTGTACGTGTGCGCGATGACAAGCGAAATCTACCGCACGTAGAAGTCTGAAAATTTGGTGGCGGTCTCTCTTGTACCCTGTGTACGCATATGTCAATAAATAATTTTTTTTGTCATTTTTCTAGTTCTAAAAAGTTGCGAGAAAAAAGCTAGTGAATCGGACGCTTTTTAAGGGAGCTATACCAGGGATCGCAAAAATTTCCAACCGATAGTTTTGCGCAGGGTTCTAAGAGGAAAATATCTTGAAAGGTCCTGGTAGCACATTAGATCTTCAGTTAGTCAAAATTAAGCATAGGGTATTAATTAATCATTAGAATAAAACTTAAGGAAATGCTTAAAAAAGGCCCTAGGGCCCCAATAAAAATATAAGCTTGGTGACCCGGGGAGAGTAGTCCAAGACTAAACTTTAAAGTCGCTTAGTAAGAGGGTAACACAATTATGGGGGGGGGGGGGGTGAAAAATACATAGCACACAAAAAGTTCAAGGGACCTCGAGTCGGGCCCCAGGATCCTAACTGGAATGCAGAAATGTGGGAATAACTAAATGAAGAAAAGGCACCAAAAACGAAAAAGATCGGATTAAAAGGAGCAAGTTATTAAAAATTTAGGGAACAAAAACCTTCAACGTTGCCTCTATACTGAGTCCCAGGGGGCCAGGGTCTTAACTGGAACGTAGAAATGGTGAAAAGCTTAATGGAGATAAAGCCCCAAAAACGGAGGAGATCGGGTAAAAATGTGGCTAATTATTAACAATTTAGGGCACAAAAATTTTAAAGTGCCCAGGAGGGTCGGGACTTGACCGACAAAATTTTGTCGTTCTTTTGTAGCTGGAAGTCCTAAAAAGTTATCAGTAAACAAAAGCTTAGTGGATCGATCGATTTTTAAGGGAGAGGTCCCAAAAGGGGCCAACTGATATAGTTTTCAGTAAGACCTTAAGAGGAAAACATCTTAAAAGATCCTAGTACGTAGCGCTTTACATCTTCAATTAGACGAAATTAAGCATAGGTTATAAATTAATCGTCAGAATAAAATTTGAAAGAAAAGCTAAAAAAGGGCCCTAGGGCTTCAATAGAAATATGAGGGTGGTGGCCCGTTGAGAGGAGTCCAAGACTCAACTTAAAAGTCACGCATTGAGAGAGTAACAAAATTAGAGAGGGTGAAAAATGCAGGGCACACAAAAGGTTCAAGTGAACAACGCATCGGGCTACAGGGGGCCAGGGCCCTAACTGCAATGTGGAAATGGGGGGAAAGCTTAATGGAGAAATGGCCACGAAAACAAGGGAGATTGGATAAAACCGGGGCAAATTATTAACAATTTAGATGGAAAAACCTTAAAAGGGCCCCAGGGGCCCCGGGTCTTAAAATATGAAAAATCTGAGCCTCAGGTCTTCAGGGACTGCCTTGGACAATCCGCACCCAAATTTTCAGACTTCTACGTACGGTAGAATTCGCTTGTCATTTCGCACACACAACCAGGACTCAGAAAAACAAACAACTTTCTTTTATTAGTATACAGGGTGTTTTTTTTTTAAACTGACGCTGTTCAGAGTCACCTGTAGCTCGTTCTAATAACTGGATTGACACAAAATTTTGTGAATGGACTAAGAAAACCATGGGAAAAAAGATTCCAACAAAAAAAAAAATTAGTTCCAATCACCGCCAATAGGGGGAAATGTGGCGCTGTACATTGAAAAAAAAAACATCAGAAACAGACAAAATTAATAATTTGGATAAAATGCCATGTTTTATTCATCATTTACACTTTCCCTTTCGTTGATCGCAGTTGAAACATCCATTATCACTTTTTCTGCCACCGGTTTACGTCCTCTGCCTGACCGAACTGCTAGCGAGCCTGTTTCTTCGAATTTCAGAATCATTGCTCTTTCAATACATTAACGGATAAAGGTCCTTTGCGCAGTTTATGGCGTGTTCTAAGTAAACGAAGAACGACTGGTGCATTGCACTGGTTACAATAATAGAATTTCACAAGTAACGCGCGCTGCGGTAACTTGAGATTCATTTTCAACCTGAGCTGAAATTGTTTCTCGGTGTTTTTCGCATGCATTTATAACTTAAAATATTGGCGCTACTGTCGCTTGCGTAAGTAAAAATTTGCATTTTCATTTATTGCCCGTATTTTATGCTAAATCTCAGTTGCATAAATTACCACAGCGCCACATTTCCCCCTATCGATGGTGATTGGAACTAATTTTTTTTTTGTTGGAACCTTTTTTCCCATGGTTTTCTTAGTCCATTCACAAAATTTTGTGTCAATCCAGTTATTAGAACGAGTTACCGGCGGCTCTGAATAGCGTCAGTTTAAAAAAAAACACCCTGTAGATGAAATGAATGAAAAAACTTTTAAAGCCAAAATAATCATATAATGAAATTGCATTCATGAAGCGATCAGTTCAATCACAATCACAAAAAGTTTTTATGTTTACATCTCTAAATACTTTTTTTACTTCCTAATTCTTTCAAATATAAGGAGGAGGGGGGGGGGGGGTCCTCTTTTGTACTCTGTGTACGCATATGTAATTTTTTTCTAGCATTTGTATTCGTCATTTTTTCATGCTCTGGGTGATTTTATCCTAAATCTTCCGCCATTTTTTCGGTAATCTAAAGCAATATTTATTCGATCTCTAATTTAAATAAGAAATGATTTGTTTTAATTCATTAAACCTTCATGTTCTCATCAGGGAAATTCACAAAAATCACATATGAAAAAAGATGCCTCCAAAATTGCCTGTAAAATGTTAGTTACAATTCTCTAAATCTAAAAAACAAATTATCATTAAGTAATTTTACTGAATTATCTTTATTTTAATCATAATAGCCTTCAAAGACGTTTTCGCTGCGACGAATTGACGTTGCGGCGACGAATTGAGCCCGCGACGAATTGACGCTGCGACGAATTAACGCTGCGACGAATTGTGCGCGATGAATTGTGCGTTTTCGCTGCGACGAATTGAGCTCGCGACGAATTGTCGCCAAGATGAATTGACGCTGCGACGAATTGTGCGCGATGAATTGTTCCGCGATGAATTGTGCGCGACGAATTGACGCAGAACCGTAAGCAAAGAAAAAAAAACCCAAAAGGAGATAAATTGTGTCTCAATTGAAGAAATGCATGTAAAATCACCTGACGCATCCCCCCCATCAATGGCTTTTTCTGCTTTTGGATTGTTTAAATGAATTCAAGAACATTGAAAAGACTTTGGAAAATCTTACAAGAGGAATCGGAAAAAATTGACATGACTGTAACAAGGAAACTCTATTATCATAGAAATTTCGAGCTAAAGCTATAGCCAAAAGTCAAGGCTATCCAACAAAGTCAAATTGTTGTAAAGAATATGTCATTTATGCGTAGAAATTAACTTTTAAAATCATTTCCATAAAGTGTAAACGACCTTCTATAAAGAAATTTTAAACTTGTTGTTTGTTCACTTGTTGAGTGCATGAAGATATTCATTCCAGATGATAAGTAGTATTCCAGAGAATTCAGAAGATGAAAAAAGTGTACTAAGTTAAGGAATATCATCCGTTTTAAATCTTCAATGAATGGATTCTTTGTTTTTCGTATATTTATTAAAAATTTACACAATTCTGAACCGAACAAAACAAACTGCATCAACATATCCTAATTAGAACGCGGTCAATCTGAAATTGATAATGTACAATTAATTCCAATTGATTGATTGATTGATCAATTAACTCTAACTGATTTTTAATACTTTCCAACATAGTTAAAAAGTGTTTATGACTTCGGTTTGTCTGTCTGGCTGATTGTCTGGCCGTCTCGCCGTATCCCAACTCTCGTAAATATACTCGGATTGCCATGTAATTTTTATATGTTATTGAGGTTTGCTCTAGAATGTGTGGAATGGAAAATGGATTGTGTAGTATTTACAGTTCGTTTACAGGGATGCACAAAAGACATCCGTTAAATTATGGTCTATGGGGGAAAATAGTTTCCGATTCATTTGAATGATGTTACAATGCTTCAGACATAATGAAGATGATATTTATAACTGAGGAGGACGAAAAGATGCTTTATCAGGAGTATAGAATAAGTAGCATAAATAGTTCGATTACAGGGTTGCACAAAAAATTCCATTTCATTATGATCTTTGGGTGAAAATGGTCTGCGATGCATTATAACAATGTAATGATATTTAATGCATTAGAAAATTTAAAAGGATCTGTGAGGTGCATTAAAAATTTTTTTCTATATAGATTATGGAGTGCATAGTATTTATTGTTCATTTACAATGCGATCAATACGCACAAAATAATTCGGTTACAGAGCGGACTATGATCGATTTCATTGTGCGAAAAAATGAAATTTCTTAATAATATTATGTTAGAACTGGAAAGTGTTTCATAATCTATGCCTGAACCATGATTTTTCATTATTATTAACTTTGCACGCGGTTTTCTAAAAGCTGTGCTTTTGCTACTTGGGCGCACTGCGAAAAAAAAAAAAAATCGTTTGCAGACAGATAATTTCTTTTACAAAGCTATGCATAAAATGAATATACCTACAATCTCTACCTACATTTTTGTCAATTAAGCGACGCAAATTTTATTTGTTGCAATTAGGATGCGTTTTTGAAAGTGATACCCGTTAAAAAGTGAAATTTAACTTCAACAAATAGTACTTTAATATCGTGCTAATGCAATGCAGGTATTTAATTTCGTTAGCGAAACTTGCTAACTTTTAACGCTTTTTCTTTTTTTAAGTGTTTTATAATACCTTTTTGACATATTATTAAATGATTTAATCAAAAAAAAAAAAAAAAAAAAAAACGCAATTTTTGTGGTAAAATGTGAAAAAAATAAGAAAATCTTAAAACTCTATACTTCTCTTAAATTTTTTTAAACTTTTTTTTAAACGCTATATGTACATCGTTATAGCACCAAAAAAGTTAATTAGTTTAAGAAAAAAATAAATGAAATGCCATGACATATGTAAAAATTGACTATTTACTTAACATTTTTATTTTTTAAAAATAAAGTATTTATATTGCTGAAAATCCGATCCCTTTTTTTACAAAATGCCCCTTAAAAATCGCCAAAAAAAAAAAAAATATATAGTGAGTCAGTTGAAAAGTGTATGTTGAAGCCAGTTTATACACTTCGATCATACTGAAATATTGAAAAAAAAAATTTCCAGTTTATTCACTTCAATCATACTGAAATATTTAAAAAAAAAAAAAAAAAAAAAAAAAAAAATAGCAAGTCAATTGAAAAGTGTATGTTGAAGCCAGTTTATACACTTTAATCATATTAACATAGTATTAAAAAAAAAAGAGAGAGAGAAATAATTTAAAAATTGTAACTTTGACAAATTTAAAGGGAAATGGATGCAATAAATAGGCTTTTTCATATCTTTATTATAAAGCAAAAACACATCCGTCAGTAACGCTGACGTCATATTGACAGTGGCTACGCACCTGACACACACACACACATATATATATCAGCATCATCAACCGTTTTCAATCCACTGCTGGATGTAGGTATCCCCCAGATTTTTCCATTGTTTCCTTTCTAGTGCTTTAGTCATCCAATTAACACCGGCCACTTTTCTGATTTCATCACTCCATCTTACTTGAGGTCGTCTTCTTGGTTGTTTTACATATCTGAGATACCACTGTAGGGTGTTTGTTCTCCATCTATTGTCTTGCCTTCTTGCAATGTGCCCAGCCCAGCCCATTTCCATTTTAGCCGTTTAATTCTCCCTGAATGTATACGGGTGACGCGCTGCAATGTAATATTTTGGAAAAAAATTGTTAAAAAATATGAATTATTATTATTTTTTTTTTTGCCGCAGTACACATGTTTAACATTTTCACATTAAATATAATAAATTAATTTAACATTAATAGCACAGCATGATTTTTTTTTTAGTTTATGTGCACCATGGGATTTTATACACAAATTCAAAAAAATATGCAGCATCTCACTCGGAATTACTCTTTATATGAAATTTATGTTGTCTTATAATGGTTACGAGCAGGTAAGACCGAGCTATGCTCGGTCAAAATTAAATTTGAGTTCAAATATCATGACCCATGACCAAAATGACCCACTAATTAAATTTTCTCGAACATGTGGCCTAGTCCAACAGTCTTCTCGTGCCCGAGAACCATAGGATGCAAAACTTAGTGTAAATAGTCTGAGCAGTTTTTAAGATAAAATAGCTTGACCCATAATGACCCATGACCAAAATGACACACTAATTGAATTTTATCGAAAATGTTACCTAGCTCAACAGTCTTCTCGTGTCCAAAAACCATAGGATGCAAAATTTAGGGTAAATAGTCTGAGCCGTTTTTAAGATAAAATAGCTTGACCCCTAATGACCCATGACCAAAATGACCCACTAATTGAATTTTCTCGACCATGTGACCTAGCCCAACAGTCTTCTCGTGCCCGAAAACCATAGGATGCAAAACTTAGTGTAAATAGTCTGAGCAGTTTTTAAGATAAAATAGCTTGACCCATAATGACCCATGACCAAAATGACCCACTAATTGAATTTTCTCGAACATGTGACCTAGCCCAACAGTCTTCTCGTGCCCGAAAACCATAGGATGCAAAATTTAGTGTAAGTAGTCTGAGCCGCTTTTTAGATAAAATAGCTTGACCCATAATGACCCATGACCAAAATGACCCACTAATCAAATTTTCTCGGACATGTGACCTAGCCCAATGATTTTCTCTTGCCCGAAACTCGTAGGATACAAAATTTAATTAAAATCGTTAGAGCCGTTTTTTAGATAAAATTAATTTGACCCGCGTTGACCCAAAATGATCCACTAATCGAAAGTTCTCGAACATGTGACCCAGCCCAATAGTCTTCTCGTGCCCGAAAAGGGTCGGATACAAAATTTCGTCAAAATCGTTTGAACCATTTTTTAGATACAATTAGCTTGACCATGACCCAAAATGACCCAAAATGACCCACTAATCGAATTTTCTCGAACATGTGACCTAGCCCAATCGTTTTCTGGTGCCTCAAAACGGTAGGATGCAAAATTTCGTCAAAATCGTTAGAGCCGTTTTTAATATAAAATTTGCATAACCACACACACACACGCACAAGATTTGCTCGTATTAGAATATATGATATATATATATTTTTTTCTTTTTTTTTGGGGGGGGGGGGCAACATATGCTTAAAACTCCCCTTCCTGTAATATGCTGACTCAAGTTTGGATTTGGCTTTCAAATGGGGTAATTTCATGTTTTTATTTATTGTGTATTTCTCTACATTCTGCGTGTGGTTGTCCCAAATTCATATTCTTTAGCTATTTTATGGCTAATATGAAGATGAAACCACCCATGTTATTTGTGGAAATTAGGCATTTGGGGCCTGAAGATTCTGTCTAAATTCCACAAATTTCCATTATTCAATTTCTGTTTTTTTTCTTTTAAATACTATGTTTGTGGTATCTATGTTCAGTTTGTTGGGAGGATCTGTTTTGTTGTCAATTAGTTATTTTAATTTATTCATAATTTCACAGTTTTTGTTGGTGGTTGTAACGTTCATTTAATGGTTATATATATATATTATATATACACAATTTACATATACTTGTATAACCTACGTGTACGATTATGTATACTTTTATAACCATATATATTATAATATATACACAGAGAGATAGAAATAGGTATCTTCGTTTAAATTTATATCACGTACATTTATCGATCATCCAAAGTGATGCATTCAATTTAGACGTAGTGTTTTTCCACAGTCACTTTAAAGTCACTTTAAAACCCTACTTTAAAGTGATGGAGCTTTTAAAAATTCATGCAGAGAAAATACGGTAAGAATCTACTTTCTGTATTTTCGTAGAAAAAGCTCGTTTTTAGAAAGCTTGTCAGGTTCAATAAAGAATTGTTACGTCAAGTGAAATGTAGAAAGTATCACATAGATCTTTGAGACTTGAAGTGATTTAAATAATAATAATAATAATAATAATTAAATGAAAAAATATATTGGTTTACGTGACTTATTTTTACTCCTGATTCCGTTTTTATGTATGTGGAAAAACGGCATAGTTTTTCAAATTCCATAGCCTTTTATTTGCAAACAAGATAATGCATTTTCACCAAAAGAATACTTTTATCCGATTCAGAATAAATAAATAAATAAATAAATAAAATTGAAATTCGTCTGCGTAATGGTGAGATGGTCAAAAAAATCCTAATGCCATTACAACATTGTGGTCACTGACACTAAGGATTCTAAATTTGAATTTCTTATAGTAGTCCAGTAGAAATAGCATTTTACCTTACAAAAATTCGGGTAGTTCTGATTTTTGGGTATGTTGTAAAGGTTGACCCTTTAATAATAAAACCAAGTTTTCAACCTTCTAGACCTTGTGCGTTTTTCACAATATTGTAAAAACCAATATTTTTCGATTTTTTTTTAAATAACTCAATTTTAGTGCATTTTACAGAAAAAAGCACTGTTACCATTTTGTAGAGCATAAAATTCTCCACAACATCCAGTATTCAGGTTTGTAAATTGTCCAAATAGGGGGTAAGATACGGAGCCGGGAAAATAGGGTTAAATTTGGAAAAAAATGTAAAAATCCACAAATGACGTTAGTGTTCGCTTAATAACCCACTTTTAGTGCATTTTAGAAACAAAAAGCATGAAATAGTCGATAGTTTCATTTATTATAAAATTAATTGTTTGTAATAAACTTTTAAAATCACAGCAAAAAGATTTTGGATGAAAACAGGAAAATACTGCCTAACAAGTTATTAATGTTCTAAAAAGTTGATTATGACAATTTTGTTTCTAAAATGCACTAAAAGTGGGTTATTAAGCAAAAACTAACGTCTTTAGTGGATTTTTGCATTTTTTGCAAATTTTACCCTATTTTTCCGGCTCCGTATCTTACCCCCTATTTGGACAATTTACAAACCTGAATACTGCATGTTGTAGAGAATTTTATGCTGTACAAAATGTTGAAAGTGCTTTTGTCTTTAAAACGCAGTAAAAGTAGGTTATTAAGCAAAAACTAACGTCTTTAGTGGATTTTTGCAAATTTTATCCTATTTTCCCGGTTCCGTATCTTATCCCCTATTTGGATAATTTACAAATCTGAATACTGCATGTTGTAGAGAATTTTATGCTCTACAAAATGGTGAAAGAGCTTTTTCTGTAAAATGCACTAAAATTGAGTTATTTAAGAAAAATAAAAAAAAGTGCCGAAAAATATTGTTTTTTTCAATATTGTGAAAAACGCACAAGGTCTAGAAGGTCGTAAACTTGTTTTTTTTTATTAGAGGGTCAACCTATAATAAATGAAACTATCGACTATCTCATGCTCTAAAAAGTTGATTATGACAATTTTGTTTCTAAAATGCACTAAAAGTGGGTTATTAAGCAAAAACTAACGTCATTTGTGGATTTTTACATTTTTTCCAAATTTAACCCTTTTCCCGGCTCCGTATCTTACCTCCTATTTGGACAATTTACAAATCTGAATACTGCATGTTGTAGAAAATTTTATGCGCTACAAAATGGTGAAAGTGCTTTTGTCTCTAAAACGCACTAAAAGTTGGTTATTAAGCAAAAACTAACGTCATTTGTAGATTTTTACATTTTTTCCAAATTTAACCTTTTTTTCCCGGCTCCGTATCTTACCCCCTATATGGACAATTTACAAAGATGAATACTGCATGCTGTAGAGAATTTTAGGCTCTACAAAATGGTGAAAGAGCTTTTTCTGTAAAATGCACTAAAATTGAGTTATTTAAGAAAAATCGAAAAAAGTGCCGGAAAATATTGTTTTTTTCAATATTGTGAAAAACGCACAAGGTCTAGAAGGTCGTAAACTTGTTTTTTTTATTAGAGGGTCAACCTATAATAAATGAAACTATCGACTATCTCATGCTCTAAAAAGTTGATTATGACAATTTTGTTTCTAAAATGCACTAAAAGTGGGTTATTAAGCAAAAACTAACGTCATTTGTGGATTTTTACATTTTTTCCAAATTTAACCCTTTTCCCGGCTCCGTATCTTACCTCCTATTTGGACAATTTACAAATCTGAATACTGCATGTTGTAGAAAATTTTATGCGCTACAAAATGGTGAAAGTGCTTTTGTCTCTAAAACGCACTAAAAGTTGGTTATTAAGCAAAAACTAACGTCATTTGTAGATTTTTACATTTTTTCCAAATTTAACCTTTTTTTCCCGGCTCCGTATCTTACCCCCTATATGGACAATTTACAAAGATGAATACTGCATGCTGTAGAGAATTTTATGCTCTACAAAATGGTGAAAGAGCTTTTTCTGTAAAATGCACTAAAATTGAGTTATTTAAGAAAAATCGAAAAAAGTGCCGGAAAATATTGGTTTTTTCAATATTGTGAAAAACGCACAAGGTCTAGAAGGTCGAAAACTTGGTTTTTTTATTAGAGGGTCAACCTTTACAACATACCCAAAAATCAGAACTACCCGAATTTTTGTAAGGCAAGGCCCTTTTTTGCGCTATTTCTACTGGACAATAGAACATATTATATAAAATGATGCAAGTCAGCTATTTTACATAATTAACATTAGTAATTATGGTGGTAATAAAGATTCTGAACATACTAATGAAGATTACTAAATATAAAATAATAAGCAATGTGAGATCGTTATCTGTTTATTTTGATGACATTTACCCTACTCTTTTCCTAACCGTACTGTCATGCGAAATACCGTTTCACTGCCGGACATGCCCGACAAGCGAAATTTTTTGAGTTGGCGATCTTACTTAGAGCCCGTCCGGTTGAAAACAACTTGCTGACCGGATATCTCCGGTAAATTTACGTGTTTACCAAATCAATCAAACAAACAAAAACTCATTCGATTTAGAATAATAATTTGAAACAATCTATTCAGACATTTCTTCTAGTTTAGTATCATTTTAATTTGGGTTGCTTATTTTGCTCATTGTTATTAATCAGGAAATACCATTCATTAATCTTTGACCACCCAAATATGCCTTTTAGTATATCATTATATTGTTTTCATAGCAATTTATTGAAACAGAAAAGTCTGATCAATTGTATTACACAATATGTTTCCTTTCTTCATTAAATATTTATTATACCTGTCAAACATTAAAAGACCATTAAGATGGGAGAGGCAACCTAATTAACAGCACGACGAAGATTAATGATTAATGTCGTAAGCCCGAATGTTTATTCAAGACGCTGGAATTCGGGGCGTTCTGTTTGTCGGATAAGCGAATACTCGATTCTATTTATACGGAGCTTACGTAAGAATTACATTCAACACATACAAAACAAGCCTGGACATTATATTTGACAACAAACTGGCGCAAGAGATAATACTGTTTCTTTCATCATTTTTATTTTTGTTTGTATAAACTTTTTAAACATAAAGACTAAATTTGTTGTGTCTCTCTATAAATAAGTACGAATTGACACTGGCTTGGTTAATTTCTGTCTAGACGTTCTAGATTTTTTTTGAAACGAAAGAAATTTAATTGTCTGCGTACACGCGCGGATTCAGGATTTTCTAAGTGGAGAAGGTAGGGTTGGGGGGGGGGGGGGGGGGGTTAAATATCGCATATTTCTAATTTTGATGAAAATCAAATTGAAATATTTATCATTCTAAAAATATATACCTGCGTGTCTTATTTAGAATGCTGCAATAAAAAAAACATTAACCGCATCATGTTATCAAATCAAAACATCCACAGAAAAGAAAATCTGTGGGAATAACCAAAAATTTTTCATAGAATTTTCTAAAGTGAGTTTATATTTTTACATATACTAACCTTAACTTAACTATATTTAAATATATGGCAATGAAAACTGCCTTTTTGAAAAAAAACTGGGGTACAATTACGCTCTTCTTTCTACATTTTGCCTTTATAGCGAACGATTCTCCTTTAGAAACAGTAAACCATACTTTCTCATCGTCTTTTCACTTATTTTTCTACGAAATTATTCTATCTTAATACATTCCGTTTCAGCCTACTACTTTTTTCCTACTCATTCGACTCTTAAATCGCAACTTACATCTGATTGGCTGCTTAACGCAAACTAATCTTGACTGGCTATCTTACTAATTTCGGATTGGCTGTTGAAGTTGATGGTGAAATCCTCAGCTTCTCTTTAATTTTAAAGTGAATTTTTGCTACTTTTATACTCTTTTTTACATGGCTCTTTAGAATGTGATACACAAATACTCATATACAGGGAGTGGAGTTGCTTGTAACTGGAAATCCCCTTGAAACGATCAACTGTTTTTTTACTTGTAAACTATGTATAACTTTTCTTCCAACTAATTGTGTGTTTCAGGTACTGACAGCTACTTTCTTGAAGTTTTTTTAAGTGTTCGCCAACATTATATCAAACATTTAATTGTAACTGTAACATTTCATTGGTTCCTAAATAATTTTACCAGTCAAAATCAGAATACTCATGCATCAATTATTAGGTTTTTTTTCCACATTTGTGTCTTATTGGTCAATTATTCGCCTGTGGTCAATTGCTGATGGATCATCCAATACTTTTTATTTGAGTGTGAGTGGAAGGGTGCTACAAAAAGAATATTTTAATACATTTTGCGCCATTTGTAATATTTTAAATCCTTTTTCACAGACAAAGATATAAAGTATGTTTTTACTTGAATAAGAATATTCAAATGATAAAAAAAAAAAATGGAGGTCATTAAGATATTGTTATGAATTTTGTATATATCTGTAAATATTCTATTTGTTTAAATTTATTTTACTTTATTATTGTGAAAATTGCAGTATTATTAATGTAATTCCTATTGAGCATCATGTAACTCAATGCTAAAGGCCTCAGGTGGTTTGCAAGGAAAACAACCTTACAGCATCGGTTTTTATAATGAGTTCTATTGGAAAATCGCCAAGGAATGGGTTTATCGCCAAGTTGGCGACTTTTTGTGCAACCCCCCCCTTATACCTGTACATTGGGATCCTTTCTCGCTTGGGTTCTCTATCGAAAGTTAAAGCACTTTCTGGTAATTTCTAGCATCTGAAGGCTCTGGAATAATCTGGAAAGATCTCTGAAACCTATATAAGGACCTCCATCAGTTCAGTTGAGTTAGTTATCTGTCAACTGCGATTGAATTCATACGAGAGGCTTTGCATTGAGAACTGTGTTTCTCGGATTGATTTTGTCGTTGATACGTCGTATTGAACGCATTGTTTCTGTGTGAAATTTTGCTGCGCTTTTATTAGATTTGAAGATTACTGAATATCTTGTAATTTTCAGAAGATATTTGTGATCGTATTGCACTGTTTATAGTGAATAAAGCCTTTTTATTGTTCTTATATATTGGCATCAGTCCTTTCGAACCCCGAGCTCACAACAATATAAAAGTATGATTTTACCAAATCGTTATAGTCTAATTGATTATTTAAAAATCCTCAAAGTTGTTATATTAATGAAACCAGAGAATCCAATTCGGGCTTCCTGGGTGGCAAGATACTGCCCGGTCAGCAAACAGAACATAGGTGAAAACTATTTTTAATTGAAAACTCTAATGTATTTTTTACATTTAATTTTTTTTTTTTTTTTTTTTAGATTGCACACTAACAACACCAAAAAGTTTTTTTAAAGCGTTTTTATAAACATTTACACTATTTTATGTACACCAGTTTTTTTTTTAAACTGATTGTTTCAGTTTAAGTGCGTAGTTCGATCAGTAGCAGTTCGCGCGTAGTCTGTTAAATTTGTTTTATGTATATTTTGGTGAAGTTTTAATTTCGTAACATAATGTTAGCCAGAATGAAATGCTGAACTATTTACATTATTTTAAATGAAAATGGGTTAAGGTTAATCTCCCGTAATCATGTTGCATGCGATTCAGATAGATAAAAAAAAAATTAATAAAGATTAAAAATTATTTCAAATATTACAAAAAATCAGCAAATTAAGTTACAGTTTTTAAAAAAATTGCTGTCGAAAGTACAATTTCTTTTTCTATTCGACGGTGTAAAAATTTAAATTGTGCGATGTTTGACAAAAGAAAAGAAAAAAAAAATTATTCTTGAGGTCGTTGCCTGCGTCGATATGACGTCAGAGTTACTCATAGACATGTTTTTACTATATAATATAAACAGTTAAAAAAAAAAAAAGAAAGAAAGAAGAAACTATATGTTGTTGAAAATTCACTTTACAAATGTAGTAATTGCATTTTTCTTATTTATTTTATCTTTATTTTTTTCAAATTTGCTGTCACCATAAATCTAATTCAGCACATTTATCGTTTTTGGAAGACCTTTTTAATATTCTTTTCATATTTGGGAGATTTTTATCTACATTTAAATTACCGTTTCAATGTATTCTTTAAAATGTCCAGGAATTAAATTGTATAAAAAAATAATATTTTCATGTTCATTTTGTGAAAATGTTGTTGATAATTCAGGCATGATGAATCTAAAGACAGCAAGAAAACTTTTTTATTTGCTTAATCTATTTATTTGATTAATAACTGATCTCTATTTTGCAATTTCAGTGCCATGGCGCTGAAACAACTTACTAAGGTTTCGTCATAAATTTCAGTATATTTTGAAGGGGAATTGCGATATCCATTTGATTCAGCTATTATATTTTTCTAAAACAGTACACCCATTCTTTGAGATCTAAGTTTGGGGCTATTGCATTTTCGTGCACCTTTTTGTGAGAGTGAGGAACTCCATGTATAGAGAACTAGCTGTTACCCGTGACTTCGTTCACGCAACATTAAAAGAAGAATAAATACATTAATTAAGCAAAATATTTTACTCCCAATAATTAAAAACGTTAATAATTAACTAACTATTTATCACATTTCATAGGAGACAATATGGTATTTATTATTATAGGGACCTTGACATAACTCAGTCTTAAAAAAGTGAAATTTTGTGCCAAATAATCGCGAAAATGAAATTGCAACCAATGTAAAAAGGAGGACCAAATAAAATCGTGGTAATAGACGAATTGTCAATTTTACCTGATAAGCAATTTTACTTTTAACACCTTTGTGAAACGTTTTAACAGCCATCCTTCAGGAAAAAAAAAACATTAATTAGAAATAGTATATGCTTTTTCTTTAAATTCAATTCTGCCTCCTTGGTTTAATATATAGTTGAAACAAATCTTGTTTTCTAAATGACAGTGTATTGGCAGGCAATTTTTGTTTTCCAGAATAAATTGATTCATGAAGTTTGAATATGTGAAAATATGTTTGTATTTTTCGGATAATTTACTGAAATCAAGATTTTGTTTTCACCATCTATTCAAAGTGAAAATAAATTCTGTTTTTCAGTTTTAATGAGAAAATGGTGTAAAAAATATACTGATCTGTTTTATTTCTCCTTTTTTATACACAAATATGGAGTAAGTTACTTTCCGTTTTTAGAGAGACTTCGTTAAAAAAAATGTCATTTAATTTAATTTTTTTTAATTGTGATAGCTTGTGTGACATCCTCGGATCAATTATAACCGGTATTCGCTAAACCGGTAGTAAACTAACCGGTAGCAAATCGCGCTGCGTTCGATAGTCTAGGAGTAGTTGCGAAATACAAACACACGGTCAGATTTTAATATAATAGATTCGTGTTCATTTTTCTTTTCTTAAAATTATGATTCGATTTTTAGCAGAAAACTCGTATACTCTTGCGGAACGAAATAACGAAATAACGGATACTCATGCTTAATAATCCGTATAGATAACAAAACATTTAAATTTTTCGTTATAAATATGGCGTGAAACTCATCTACTTTCTATACTTATTCATCCTTGTATTATTAATGTAAGGAATTGATTCACACTCATTTTAAACGATAGGTACTGGAAAATTCCCGTTTTATTTCAAATGTGACGTCTCCTTTTTCCCCAGAGAAATCCCTTTTTAATGACATAATTCTTGTTAATTTTCTTTTCCAGGCAATTAATTTCAATACTGGCATAAGGAAAATTATGTTACTTTAACGAAATAATATTAAATCTTTAGGTTTTATCAACAAAAATGGAACTATTAACATTCGTCATTATTTTTGTTTTAGGTAATCGAGTTATTTCTTTTAGTTTTATGAATGAAAACTCACTATTTCTCGCTATCCATGACATCATTTACGACATGGATAATTTTGCGGAGCATATTATTGACATTTGCTAACCATTTTCTTTTGAAACTTCTTTTTACTTTTTTAAAATTTAAATAAAAAATACGGTATAGTTATATTAGCCATGCGCAGACGGTAAAACGGTAAGTATTGTTACCATACAAAAGAAAAAAAAAGAAAAAAAGTGAAGAAAAACCCCAAGATCATTTTATTTCACCAATCAAAGCATATCCGCTTTATTTTCGATAAATGACGTCATATTCGCTTATTTCCTATAGTTACGCATATCGAAACCTTGTATTATTATCAAAAACTAAAAAACGTACGTTTTATTTCTAATAATATTATTTAATCTTCTTTTTAATTGTTTAATTTTTTTATTTGATTTTCATTTTTCCCGTGAAAATTTTTCAATTGAAACTAAATTGTTGAGTAAAAATTATTTTTTCGGGTTTTGAATTAGTTTTGGCAACGATAAAGTATTAGCAACGGTAAAGTAAATTTAACCATTTTAAAATGCTATACGAAAAAATGTCCATTTATTCTCAATCAAAAT
Source organism: Maratus michaelseni (assembly GCA_963931845.1). Classification (NCBI taxonomy): domain Eukaryota; kingdom Metazoa; phylum Arthropoda; class Arachnida; order Araneae; family Salticidae; genus Maratus; species Maratus michaelseni. Next base: position 156,298,478 of record OZ007594.1, on the reverse strand, counting down.
AACGAAATTTTGAATTATTAAGAAAAATATTTGAATAAAATAAACGAAAAACAGCCTATGTTCATATGAGGGTTATAATCAGCCTATATGCAAAGATACAGGATCATTAAATGCTCCATTTTGACGCTGGCTTCAGCCTAACATTTGCACACAATCAGATTTATAATATTATTAGGATTAATTCCATGAAAAACATTACTGTTGTCTGATTTGAAAATGGGTGTTAATGGGTAATAAAACTTTTCGTTATGCAGTTAATATAATGTCCAAGCAACGCCTTTTTTTCCAACAATTTAAATTTTGTGAAAAATTGAAAAATTCATTGTAATAAATTGATATAGGGAGTCAGCTGAGCCCCTGAACCCCTTTTTCTACCACGCCAGTCTACACATATTTCATAAATAGAACTTATGGTAGAGATACCATATATATTCGTTTCAAAAATTAAAGAAATCTATATTTTATGTATTTTATAAAATATATTTTCCTCTTTCTGCATTATCGTAATTCATATACATTCCCGGCTGTTAAAGCGCGCACCTTTTTATCTTTCTTTTTCAACGAAAGACTTTTAGTCAAAATCATGCATATTGTTTTTAAATTATCATTAACGTACTTAATCGGTCTCCCACATATTAAAGGAAATGAAATTATACAAGGCATAAAATGTTTCCTTTCTCATGGTCAGTTTTGACTTGCATATTGCATCCAGATGTTTATAGCATTTCTATGGCGCCTTTGCAGCATTCCTCGAAACCCTGTTCCCAAAACAATAATTAACGGTAATATTCTTAATCACTCTCTTTTAGCCAAAGTGCAATCTTCGCCAAAAAAGATTTTTCCCTTCCACTGACGTCAGTTATGAAGTTGATATGTTGTATATGTAACGGTTACAATTCCCACGCAAAAAAAAAAAAAAAAATGCGATTCTCTTGGCTCAAAATGTAACTCGCTTGGCGTGTTTTCCTTGCGCCCGCTTTCATATCGGATAGGACACTTCACCTCTGAACTTCATCTCCTAAACATCTAAAAATGTTTTGGCCCCTTTGGCCACCCTTTGGTTTTATAAAGAAAAATCCCCTTGATGTTCTTAAAAACTCTTTGGATATACGTGATCATGATCGGACCCGTTCAACAGCATTTCTGAATTATTCTTTGGATTACTTTCGTGTGCTTCACCCCTGACTTTAAATTTAAAATGTCACCTCACTCATATTCATCAGATTCATTCAAAAATCTGAAACTTTGATTGATGAAAATCTCACTATTGTGGAAGACTGTGAATTGTGACATGTTTCTCCGATTAAAGACCATTAACTCTAATGATATGATTTTCGTCTTCTTTGCTTCATCATATATATATATAAAAAAAGAAAACTACATTCCGGTTCAGTACTTCAGTACCCAGGAAACGTATTCTGAGGTTTGCCAAAACAACCAATTGCCACTATATCTTCTTGCTTTATCAAAATTGTTTTACTCCGTAAAAATCCTTCAGGTCTGTAATGGATTCTCCAACTTTGACAACATCTTCTCAATACTCACCCCCCTGAACTTACTTCCCACGATAACTCCATCATAGAACTCATTGTTTTTCTTTCTTTCTTTTGCTTTCTTTTTTTAATATCCTACCAGCGGGGAAGGCCGAGCCATGCTCGGTTAAAATTATCTTTGTGTTCAATTCAATAGAACAATAAATTCTCTGTACAATATATAACAATCAGTTCTATGTACCTGAGTGGTTGCATTCTGTTTTTGAGAATATGTTCTATGGACTCTGATTGTCGAATCATGTATCTCGGCTCTTATTGAGAATTTCTAGAAAATTCCTTCAGATTCTGAAAGCAAATTTTTTCTCCAAATGTCGACAAAATTTAGCGGAAAGTTGCTAATTTGGCGACATTAATTAGCTTGACCCATAGTGACCCCAAAATGACCCGCTAATCGAATTTTCTCGAACATGTGACCCAACTCAATGGTCTTCTCATACCCCAAAATGTAGGATACAAAATTTAGTCAAAATCGTTTCAGCCGTTTTTTACATAAAATTAGCTTGATCCTGACCCGTAGCGTAGTGACAAAAAATGACCCACTAATCGAGTTTTCTCGGACATGTGACCCAGTCCCTACTTCTCATGCCCGAAAACGGTAGGGTCAAAAAATTAGTCAAAACGTTAGAGCCGTTTTTTAGATAGAATTAGCTTGACCCGTAGTGACCCCAAAATGACCCACTTATCGAATTTTCTCGAATATGTGACCCAACCCAATGGTCTTTACGTACCACAAAATGTAGGATACAAAATTTAGTCAAAATCGTTTCAGCCGTTTTTTACATAAAATTAGCTTGGCCCGTGGCGATCCCAAAATGACCCGCTAATTGAGTTTTCTCGAACATGTGACCCAGCCTAACAGTCTTCTTGTGCCCGAAAACGGTAGGACACAAAATTTAGTCAAAACCGTTAGAGCCCTTTTTTAGATAAAATTTGCATGCACACGCAGATATACACGAGATTTGCTCATATTATAATATATGGCATTGGCATCCGATCTGAAAGTTGGTGTTGCAAAAAGTAATAAACGTTTGGTAATGCAGTTGGTACAATGTCCATGTTTTTTACTAACAATTTAATTTTTGTGAAAAACTGAAATTTTCGTTGAAACAAATTGTAGGTGTCTGAGCTGAGCCCATGAACACTCCCTCCATAGGCGTAGAGTTGTATGGGCTGGTGGGGCTTGAGCCCCACCAATATTTTCTAAAATGGACTCTTTTTATTTTTCTTCTTTTAATATAAAAAAAAGTTTTTTTTTTTAATAACTTTCTAGCATTTTATAGAATTTTTAAATGTTCCATTTTTTCCTTTTTTTATTTTTTTATAGGGATAAACGACATTAGGAAAACTTTTTCATTTTAAGTTTTTTTTTTTTTTTTTAATTAGAATAAAATGCTCAACGTTTGAACTTTTTATGTAAAAGAAAAAAAAAAAAGACGTTATTCAAAGTCTACTTTCGTTGTGATTTTATTATAAACGATTTGCGAATATCCGCGAGTATTTTTTTTTATAAACGGGTCTATTCGAATTTTTATACTGTCTTAAAGCTTTATTTAACTTGTGATTATTTATCAGTGTACGGTTCTGTTTAATTTCTTTAAAAGGGAGTTAAAAAAGCAGCATTAAATAGGATCGATCTTTTCACTTCCATATACATATTTCAGTAAAAAAAGATTTGAGCCCCACAAATAATTTTCAAAACTGTACGCCTATGCCCCTCCCTCATTTGGAACTGCGCCTGTCTTCACATGTCCCATAAATAGAGCTCATTGTTTTTTCTTTCTTTTCTTTTTAATATTATAAGATTTTGGTGGGTATTTCCAAATGCTGTAAGATAAAATTAGACGGTTTACAGTGTGAGTTTTTCTTCTGTAATTTGTTACCGACTTAATTTACGCATTTTTTTAAATTAAAAAATAAGTCGTTCTAAAAACAAACAAAAAATAAAAATAAGTAAATAAATAAAGAAAACTCTTAAAAAATCCTATGAAATTTTGAAGAACATTTTTCCAGTACACTCTTAGTTGTAGGTCATAAACCCCAATGTTTACGCTATACGTTGGAATTTTGGACGTGCTGTTTGCCAAGATAATGAAGACTCGATTGTATTTACAGGTATTCTAAAAAGGACTAAACGGTTTTAAAATTCAACGAGAAGTAAATGGTGGCAGCTATTGTAATTATACTTGCAGGAAAGTAATATGTGATGTCAAGAATTCATTTATAATGCTTCCTTGTTTAAGCTGAAAATATCACCGACAGATGTCATTGCGCTGTCTCAAACTTTTAGAACACTCGATTTAACGTATAAAAATGCATTAAGGTTCAGTCCTTGTTAAAACTTTTCAACATAGTTCTTAATACTTTTCAACCTATCGTTGAAAAGTGTTTATGAATTACGTTTGTCTTGCCGACCGCACTCTAACTCTCGTAAATATACTCACATTATCATCTAAATTTTATATGTTATTGAGGTTTACTATGGTAAGTTCGGTATTGAAAATGAAGTGTGTAGCATTTATAGTTCGCTTACAAAGACACTCAAAAGAATTCCGTTACATTATGGTCTACGGGGAAAAATCGTTTGCAATGTACACTATATGGCCAATGATGACCGGTCACTTGCGATTTTAGACGTTTCGTTAAATATCTGGAAAGATACATGAGGAATTATCCTGAAATTTCAGGAATGTAAACAGCATGATAGACGTCATATATTTCCGCGAAGATTTTTTCACGAAACCCCATAAGGGGCCGTCAACAAATTGAAGAAAAACGAATATCTTTTGGATAACCCTGTAAAAACTAATATCGCAAAAGCGTTGAAACGGTAGCACCTGCTTAGGAGGCTTCTTTTAATAAACTATGTTCATTTTTATGAGGATAGCACGTATACTCGTGGATAAATTAAGGTTTTTATAAAAACAATCTCAAATTTCACCAAGTGTTTGGCTTATAATTTTCAGAGTTCTTAATAAAAATAATATTCTTTTCAGGAACTATGACACACAACATTATATACAATACTCTTCAATCAGAATTAAAAAATAATAAATATTGGATGAAAAATGAGCAGGTTCACTAAATATTGTTTCACTGCGCATGCGGGAATGCAATAAATATATACTGAGCATAATATATTGGCTAAATGTGTAGACCAACTTTTGTGAAAGTCTTAAAAACATAGCTTGAAAATTCTGATAGTAATCGACGATAGAATAAGCTCGAAATTCGCTGTTCTCAAAAGGAAGCAAAAAGATGAGGGGTTGTATCCAAATATACTAGCTTATGAAAGTTAACATAATGAGAATGAAGTGCCTCTCATTGTATATTTGGATACCGCCCCTCATCTTTTTGCGAATTTCAAGCGAATTCCAAGCCAATTTCCAATTCTTCAGCGAATTTCAAGCTTATTCTATCGACTATCACTATCAGAATTTTCAAGCTATGTTTTTGAAACTTTCACAAAAGTTGCTCTATGCATTTAGCTAATATATTATGCACAGTATATTTTGATTGCAATCGCGCATGCGCAGTGAAATAATATTTAGTGGACCTGCTCAGTTTTCATCCAATATTTATTATTTTCTAATTCTGATTGCATGGTATTGTATATAATGTTGTTTGTCATCGTTCCTGAAAAGAATATTGTTTTATATTAAGAACTCTGAAAATTATAAGCAAAACACTTGGTGAAATTTGGGATTGTTTTTATAAAAACCTTAATTTCTCCACGAGTATACGTGCTATCCTCATAAAAATGAACATAGTTTATTAAAAGAAGCCTCCTAAGCATGTGCTACCGTTTCAACGCTTTTGCGATATTAGTTTTTACAGGGTTATCTAAAAAATATTCGTTTTTCTTCAATTTATTGACGGCCCCCTATGGGGCTTCGGGAAAAAAAAATCTTCACCGACATATATGACGTCGACTATGCTGTTTACACGCCTGAAGTTTCAAGATAATTTCTTATGTATTTTTCTAGATATTTAACAAAACGTCTAAAATCGCAAGTGACCGGTCATCATTGGCCATATAGTGTATTTTAATGATGTTACACTGTTTCAAACATATTGAAATTGATATACATTACTGAGGTGCACAAGAAAATGCACACTGTAGAATATGATGGACATAGCATACATTGTTCATTTACAGGGTCACACAAAATAATTCGGTTACAGTATTGTTTGTGATCGATAATTGCTGGAAGCGCGCGTTTCAGTTGTTGTATGCTTTTTAAAATTTAACTACTTTTTGCATATTACTCGGGGTGCATTCATTTTACGGATCATATTCAACTCCACGCAAAATAATTCGACTACACTGACAGAAATTGCTGAACGGAAGTTTTCAACTGTATTATACATTTCCTAACTGAACAAAATTTTAGCTTACTATGTAGGATATATATGAAACTGTAGATCATATACAGGGCTGCACAAAAGAATTCAGATACTTTTCAGACGGTAGATGGTAATTGTTGAAATCAGGTTATCAAATGATTATTCGCTTTCCAAAATGTTTACACATGGATATTATCTTTCATCTTATAAAACGGTCAAGTTTTGTTACAATATTCTGAATGTTTTGGAAAATGCTTCATAATCTACGCTTATAACGCATGATTTTTTCTTGTTTACTCTTAGTTCTATTTAGCTGTTGAAAAACCAAACAAATGGTTTGCGTTTTGAATGTGCAAGGTTGTTTTAAAAATATTAAAGTTGCCAATTTAAAGTTTCAAAGCGGTGCCATCTATCGGAGATATTTGGAACTAAAACAAGAAAGCATTATAAAGAAATTCCCAACTTCACACATTACTTTTCTGCACGAATAACTTCACTGTTTACTTATTTTTTAATTTTAAAACAGTCAGTCTATTTTAGGTGCCTTGTATATACATATCTTACGCAACAATTACACACAGCACAAACAAAACAAGGTTAGATTTCACCCTTCAAAATAAACAGTCGCAAAAGCTAAAACTAAAACTATTTTTTGCGGCTATCTTCTGTGTGTATACATACATCAACAAAACAGAAGATAAAAAGTTTTCTTCAAAGAAAAGAAAGAGTTAGATGGCGTTTATGTCGTTTCATACGGATAGAAACGTAAATCATTCTAGCTTTTGCACAATTTTGAGAGAAATGCATGATTTTATTCCCTTTTCAATGATATTTTATGCGAAAAATGTAGGTTATATGTTGATTTACGAGTATTTTTCTTGCTTTGCATTTTATCTAGCGCATATTTTATACGCTTTATAAAGCGTAGGAAACAACAGAAGAAGTGCGGATGTATATTATTTTCCAAGTTTGGAAAAGAATTTTCTTATATTTTTAACTTTAGTCTTATATCAATTATTTTTATAAGGAAAAAAAATAAAAGTGAAAAGTAATATTTTCTTATAAATTTTTATAATATTGTTTCCATATTTTTGTTCGTTTATTTCAATTGAGACCAGAAACTTAATAGACAAATTATTTCACGATATTAAGTAAAAAGAAAATATTTTGGTATTATTTAGAAACTGTTAAAATTTATTTTTTTAAATTAATATTTTAGATTTTAAAATTGAATGTCTATCATTCATTTTAAAAGTAAAGTTTTAGACACTGATCTGATAATTTAAAAAATTATTCTTCGTTAAAACAATGTTTATTAAATAAATTGTATACTTTTTCATATACTTTCCTACTTACAAATACATAAATTCTTACAAAATGCAAGAACACGCTTATGCATTTACAAAATATAACGCATATATAAAATTTTAAAGTTCTTGGAAGCTATGAATTGATTTTACACGGGAATGGCACAATGATAGATGCTTAACTATCGTGATAGAAGATTTGCTACCATGATTAAGGAATAAACGAAAAAGATCTAAATGATGATGTTTTCATATCAAATCTATTATTATGAACCGAACTTTCACCTACTGATAATTTCATATTTCTTTGTAAATAACATATCAATTTATAAGGGGAAAAAAAGTAACATCGATGTGTAAACTAAATAAGTAGATGTAAAAGTAAATAAAAATAATAACTTTTTGTGCTAGAAGAAAATTATATTTTGTGTTATGAATCCTCGCCTGCCACCCCTCGTCCCAAGTATTTAGTTTTTTTTTTTCACAAAAAGTCATCTTTAAAAATCTTTTTAAAATGATGAAATAATGTAAATCTCTAAAATGAAGATAACCAAATACAATACCATATAATCAAAACAAGAAACAAATGCATCATAATTTCCTTTTTATTTGTCTGAGATATGATAAAGAAAGGAGAAAAAATGGGTATTTTTCAGAAGAGAATTGAGGGTCAAAGACCAGACAATCTAAATTCGGAATCTCAAATGTTTGCACTGCCTTGTCAGTTTCTGGCCGAAATAAATAAATAAATAAATATAAAAATAAAGATTTTAAAAGAATATAAAATAACTCTTAAAGAATATATAATAAGGTCTATGCCTGCATATTAAATCTTATACAGAAAGTAAATGCTTATACAATAATAGTTAGTGCTACTCAACGTCACTGTACCGATATGTCATATTGCTGTTGCAGCTTCTCTGCAACAGCCATATTAACATGAAAAAAGTACTTTTACAGGATTTCGACATTACAATACTGCCTGTTGCCACATCCGCGTATTTTCTCGAAATCTTAACTAAAACTCGAGTCAAACTTTATTTCTATGAAAACTTTGCTCTTATTAATTTTTTTCGAAAACAATTCAATAGTCAGTGTTACTAATTAACTAGGAAGGGGGGGATGTCTGTATTTTATGAAACATAGAGTTCACAGGTACCATATAGTGTAATTTTGAAAACTTGTATGTACAATTCAAGACATTTCATTTATTGAGTGAAATAATTAAATTATAAAAGATAATTTTTTGTATCAAATTAGCAAAATAATGCAATTAAATTTAATCATGTTGCAAAGGGGGGATTATAAACCGTTTCTCCCATTTGTTAATTCGAAATTCGAAATACGATCCGAACCCAATACACTTCAACTCGAAACCTACCCGAACCTGAAATATCAAACCCAAACCCAATCTGAAGCCTAAGTGAAAGAAAATTAATTCATATTTTAATACAATTATGGAAAAATAGTCTACACTTATATCTCTTGTGGCAATTGTATCTTTTTTGTATAAAAATGAAATCATATACACTAAATAACAATTAGTTTTTTTTTTTTCATTTAAAAAGTATTCAGGACTTCCTTTTGAAAAATTGGGCCAATCGAACCCGACCCGAATCCGAAACATTTAGAGTCAACCTTTCCTGAACCGCGGGTCGAGTCCGGTTTGGAAAAATTGAGTTACCGGACCCGATGTGGGACTCTAGTTTGATCTTAAACTTTTTTTTTATAAAGATATATAAAGAAATATAAAATTGTTCATTCTGTGGTAGTCTTTTTTTCCTTCAAAAATTCAAAAACGTTTACGACTAAAAGCTAATAATGTATCATTCCTGAAACACAGTAAATTATAAAACATTAAATATTATCGCCAGAAAAGATAAATCTTTAGTGTATTGTTTTGAACAATGAAGATCATTATTTATGAAAATATTCGTCATCTCGATGGTCTGAACTAAAATAAATTGTATTGCCTTTATTTTATGGAATAAAAATGAGCTAAACATATTTTAAAGAAACTCACATACAATTATGTAAAATTGCGCGTAGAAAGAGTGTAACTTTGGTTTCCAGATTTTGGCCAGCATATTGGGAATTTCTGCTAGCGAATGTTTCTTGCAGTTCGAATTAAAAAGAGTCCTTGTATGTAAGATGAAATCTTTAAAGCTGTACTTTGATCATCAGAGTGTCTAGTTTATTATTTTACCGAATCAGGATCTTTGGCATCTGAAGTACAAAAAATCGTGATTTGTGTACAAAAAAGCCGGACTTCAAAATATTTATTTCTATGAAACCAATGTGAGTGATTTTGTAAGAGTAAAACACAAACTAGGAAGCTCTTTAGTCTTTACTTATCAAGATATTAATAATATTAAACATGTAGGTTTTGTTTCAAATGAAAAAAAAAAAAAAAAGAAGCAAGTACTCTCCGGAATTTTGACTGCCATTAATTTCAAATAGCAATTTTTCTCTTAATTTTCGTAGAATTTCTGCATTAAATAAAGCAAAAATTTCGAAACTAAAATAGGGATGGTTAAAAACCCGGGTGGTTGACAACTCTAAAAATGTATTTGCCCCACCAGTGGCAGGTTCTGCTCTCAAAAGCTGGTAGACGGGAAGTGCTGGGTTCAAACCCCTGTCGCGCTCGTCGACCTAATCGTTCGGAGTTTTCCGTGGTTTTCTTCAAACCTTGCCATATATAAGGGTTAAGATCCCTTAGAAAGACCCCCCACGGAGGGCACTCCCCCCTAGGGACTATATTCCTCGAGTAGATAATCGGCCGTCATAAATCAACCGACCATATGGGGAAGTTGTCGTGTTCATTTATGCATATAGAAGAGTTATCGTGGAAAGTAAGTTCAGGGGGGTGATTATTGAGAAAATGTTGTCAAAGTTGGCGAATCCTTTTAAAAGACCTAAAGGATTTACTTTTACGGAGTGAAACATTTGTTAAAACAAGAAGGTATAGTGGCACTTGGTTGTTTTGGCAATCCGCAGAGTGCGTTTCCTGGGTACTGAAGTACTGAACCGGAGTGTAGTTTTTCCTTTTATTTAGTATGATGAAGCAAAGAAGACGAAAATCACTTCATTAGAGTTAATAGTCTTTAATTGGAGAAACATGTCACAATTCACAATCTTCCATAATAGTGAGATTTTGATCAATCAAAGTTTCAGATTTTTAAATGAATCTGATGAATATTGGTGAGGTGACATTTTAAATTTAAAGTCAGGGGTGAAGAACACAAACAAAATCCAAAGAATAATCCAGAAATGCTGTTGAACGGGTCCGATCAAGTTCACGTAATCCAAAGAGTTTTAAGAACATCAAGGTGATATTTTCGTTATAAAACCAAAGGGTGGCCAAAGGGGCCAAGACATTTTTAGATGTTTATGAGATGAAGATCAGAGGGCAAGTGTTCTATCCGATATGAAAGTGGGCGCAAGGAAAAACACGCCAAGCGAGATACATTTCAAGCCAAGAGAATCGCATTTTTTTGCGTGGGAAATGTAACCGTTACTTATATACATATCAACTTCATAATTGACGTCATTGGAAGGGAAAAATCTTTTGGCGAAGATTGCACTTTGGCTAAAAAGAGAGATTAAGAATTTTACCGTTAATTATTGTTTTGGGAACAGGGCTTTCGAGGAATGCAGCAAAGGCGCCGTTTAAATGTTATAGACATCTGGAACAATATGCGAGACAAAGCTGACCATGAAAAGGAAAACATTTTATGCCTTGTATAATTTTATTTCTTTTGATATGTGGGAGACCGAATAAGTACGTTAATGATAATTTAAAAACAATATGCATGATTTTGACTAAAAGTCTTTCGTTGAAAGAGAAAGATAAAAAGGATGTGCGTTTTAACAGCCGGGAATGTATACGAATTACGATAATGCATAAAGGGGAAAATATATTTGATAAAATACATAAAATATAGATTGCTTTAATTTTTTGAAAGGAATATATATGGTATCTTTACCATAGACCAACCAACTAAAAATGTATTTACAAAATAAATAAATAAATATTAGGCTGTTTGGTTCCAAAAAGGAAACTGTCCTCAGAAGGAAACTGCAACCAAAAGAAAAAAAAATCCCTGCCGGCTCGGCCTACAGGCACAGGTAGATTTCGAATTTAAGTACTAATTTCACCAACAAAAACTAAATCAAGATTAGAGATAAACCCAGTTTAACAATTTTATCTATCCGCATTTGACGAGTCTTTTTTCCCATTGCAAATAATTATAAAAATTCTCCCGTGTTCATTCAATTATTTAGTCTTGTTAATTAGTAAAGATAAGAAATTAAAAAAATTGGACCATAAACTAAATTTATCTTTAATCTATATGGTTACGTTCGTTGTTGGTGGGATAGCTTCTAAGTATCAATTCTACCAACACTGTACCAGGCACAATTAAGGACTTGGAAATTCATGAAAGTGGATCCCGCGTCTTCGCCGCAGACCTGGGGCGCCTGCTTATTGGGAAGAACAAGGAACTTTTTGCGATGATGCGGCAGTTGGGATCGCCCACTGCGAAATCTACCTGTGTCTGTAAGCGGAGCCAACAGGGATTTTTTTTTATTATTTTATTTTATTTTTTTTTATATTTTTTGCTGTAAGATTTGGTTTTATCAAAAATTTGTCAGTATAAAAGGTGTAGATAATGCTAAGAAGATTTACAATAAATTTAAGCGGATTTGATATCTTGTGAATCGACGAAGTTGTGAATTTTCTTCTTCTTAATCCTTTATTTTTTTCGCCTTATTTTTTGAGTCCATTTTTATGGATATCAGAAATCTGTCATACGTAAATTTTTGGCCCTTTTCTTAGAAGTACAACTTTAAACTGATTCGATATGTATCATTCAGAAAAACCTTCCCCATTTCCACCCTCTCAATTCGATTTTGCCCATTAACGAACTTCACAAGATTTTCTGCCCCTTGATTTTATGTATCAGTTTGGAAAAGATTTGTGCAGAATTATGGTAGTTATCGTGTCCATAATATATATATATATATAAGTAGTAAGATAGTGGGGGTTCACCGGCAGAAGGCGCAATCCGCAATGAGGAATGGGGATTCCTGACTGAGGAACGAGGATTCCCCAATGCGTAATGGGGAAAAGGAGGTGCCTTCTCAACCGGTAGTGCAATGTTCAGAATCAACCCTCTTTTTCACACAATAATCATTTCATCTCATTTTATTGGTACATCTGATATTTTATTAAAAAGGTTTGTGTGTAAGAGTATGTTTTAAAAAGCATATATGTCTTATAGTTATTATAAGTAGTTCTATGTGTGTGTGTGCGTGCATGTATGTGTGTGTGTGTATCAAATAGTTCTCTTTATGTGTGTATATGTGTGTGTGTGTATGTATGTGTGTGCGTGTGACAAATAGTTCTCTTTGTGTGTGTGACTATCTGCTTGGTTATCAAAAAATATTTTTCATGTTTTTATAACGAAAAAAAAATATGCGTTAGTTAGTTAAAAAGTTTCATAAATTAAAAAAAAAAATTCTTTTAGAAAAAGTTTCACATTACTTAAAAAATTAAAAAAAAGTTCTCAATAATAAAATCAACAATTTTTATTATAACAAAATAATTTACAGAAAGGTATTTACAGATCAAAATATACATCGCGATTTTGCGTTAGCAATACAAATCAACATTATCTTCTTTATTACAAGCGGTATTAATGTCATAATGGCCATATGCTAAACTGCTTATTCCATCATCCAATAAGTAACGCTTGTCGTCAAAGGGACTTAAGCTAATTTTATTTTGAGTTAATGTATATAGGCGATGGTCATCTTGGGCAATCCTTACCTGTTTCTCCATACTTGTTTTTTGTTGTTGGAGGCACTCCAAGTAGTCTTCATGTTTAATTTTCTGCCGAACAATCTGCGTAGATACGCCTTTTGCACGCTTCTTTTCGTCTTTAACAGATTTTAGAGAATACATTTTTGATTTCAGTCCGACAAACTCAAGGGCTAATTCACCATTAAGTTCATCCTTAAACTTTCCGAGTGTCTTCTTATTATCCTCAGAGTATAGACGATGAGATTTCGGGTATTCAGAAAAGTCAAACAACTCACGATGCTGCTCCAGATCCTTATAAATGTTACTGGTTTGAATATGATACGTTAGGGAATCTGTATCCGTAAAGAGTAAAACTGCACGGTCTTTGTATGTTTTCTTTATAAAATTGTAATGGAAATCATACATACAAAGTTTAGATAGTTCGAGTATAGAAAATCCAACATAGATGGGTCGGTTCATATGTATGCTAGTTTTTAATCTCTCCACAGCAGTCAAGTCTTCATCATAAGTTTTAAACGATTTAAAAGTAGGCGATGCTACTAATTTTTTGGCTCTTTTTTCACCGGTACAAAGCACAATATTTCTTCTTTTTCGTAGATTTTCCATGGTTTTACCAAAAACAGAATTGTTCATTAACTTAAAAAAGTCTTTCTCAAAAGAAGATTTTGCTTCTTTCCTTTTTTCGGTGTTGAAATTAATATATTTCTGCAACCACGGACCCTGTTTAAATTTTAAGGCTTTATGCACAGCTGTAATTTTTAAACCAAGTTCTAAATAAAATTTGAGATTACGATAATGGGTTATATAATTTCGTTTATTATTTAAATTTGGTATAAGTTTAGGAGTTCCCACGAATTTCCTATTGTTAAGTAAGCTTCTTGCATGAGAAGACAGCATCTGATCCTCCACAGTTACTCTCTCAGGGGCGACAGGGTATTCATTATGCAAAGGATGTAAATGTTTCGGGTATTCCATGTCTACCTCGAAAAGATACCCAATTTCGGAGCTATCAGATAAAGATAGAACCCACTCTTCTGTGATATGACTTGTTTCACACCATTCAAAACCACCGTAGGGTAAAAATTGGCTCATAGCCCACCCATATAAGTTATTGGCATCCCAATACATGATGTAGCTGGGTGCCTCATTTTTCTTATAATCGGGGGTACCAGGGATGTTTGCTCGGGCATATCTTTTACTTATCATGCTAATGCCGCCTCGTATTCCATTTTCAACCATAAGCAACATATCTATATCACTGAGTAACTCTAAAGGTGTATCAGACATCTTCAAACAAGCCTGCCATGCTAGCCCAGGTGCTGTAAACAGGTGAGCAGGGTCAATTTCATAATACTGCTGACATAATTTCCTAAAGTTTTGAAACACGTCAGCCAGTAGTAGAACATCTGTCTTCACATAAAGGTTGTGATAATCACCAAGAGTCTTGATATCAAATGTTTTCCATACATTCTGGGCGTGTTGGTATTCCTTTTCACCTATAGGCTCATTGGTTAAACTATTAAAAAAGGCAGAAGGCGGAGGAAGCTGCTTCTCAGTAAATTTTTCAAAGCAAGTAAAATAATCATAGGGGTAAACCCCTTTCCGTATAAGTAAAGATAAATTATTATTTCGGGGGAAATTTTCTTCAAGTATAGCGAATTGATCAGGTTGAAGGTTTTTAACAAGTTTTTCCAATGACGTAGGCAAAAATTGGAAAGAGTCTATAAACACCATCTGAATATAAGATGTAGGCTTTCTGATTTTAAAGGTGATATAGTTTTCCATAGAAGTAGCAATAACATCGATTTCATGATCTTTGAATTTTCCAAGCTTTGTCATAATATGATGACCGTCATAGTTTTTCAAGTTATGGAATATAACAGGAATTGTTTTACACTGCTTATAGTTCAAGTTGCATTCCACATGTGCAGCTCCTCTGTATGCACCTGACAGGTGATCATGGTCACGTGTACGTTTCTCATCTAAAGTTTTCTTACAAATGTGACAAAACTCTGCTTCTCGAAATGCCTTTTCTTCCTTGGGAGAAAGCTTCATAGGTTTAACATTTAGTAACTTTTGACCTAAAATTTCCTTCTCTTGCATCATTCGGTTTAAAAAATGATCAACACAGTTTCTACCACGATATACCTGTGCTTTCTTCACACACGTTCCATCGGGTCCAATAACCACATAGGCATAACCACATGGCAAGTGATAGGTTGTTTTCTCGGTATAGGATGCTTTAGAAGAGGGAGGGGCTGATGAAATAGGTATAAGCAGACTCTCAAAATCCGCATAAATCGTATAGGCAACAGGATGTTGTAAACGAATACCTGTAAACTTTAATATATTATCATTTTCACTAGGCATCTTTATAGCTTGTGCAACATGTTGAGAACAATATTCATTATGCTTATCCAATAGATCTTGTCTTGAAAATCGATGTAAACATCGATAACAATAATAGCCAGCGGCTCTATGCTTGGTAAGATCACCTAAAAGTCTTGAAAAACTTCTTATCAAACAATAGTGTTGTTTTTCACCGTCACCAACCAATAACAAATTAACCACATCTTGATCTTTCTTTTCAGATATATACAGGGGGCAAACTTCATCCTCTTCATAACCAAACACATTAACCCGTAAATTGTTGAGTTGTTCAATAACAGGTATCTTCTGAAGGGGTACAGGGCATTCTACACTACCTAATTTAATATCATGTTCATAAGGTCGATAATGTGAAACACGTTCAGGTTTTTTTGTATAATCCAAGTTCAGTTTAAAAGCCAAAAGACACCATACTAAACATTTGTTATCTTCGTTTTTTATATTCAACACTGCTTTTTTGTCATCGAGTTTTTTAGACAAAGGAATATAGGAACTCGCAGCGAGGGGGTGATATTTAGCAATCTTGAGTTCTAAATGAAGAATTTTTCTAAGTTTCCAGCCAGAACCTCTTTGTACAAATTCTTCAAAGGATTTAATAATCTTCGAAAATCCTTCCTCAATATGTTGTGAGATAGTATCTTCTATAAGTTCGGTCATACACGAACATCGAAAATAACATTGAATTTCTTCAAACTCCTCATTATCAGTTAGACGTTCAAGTGATATTTTTTCCACCATATACCATTTAATTGCACCTTTTTCATGAATTTCACTTATTAAACGTTCTTGTATTTCAGTTTGTACATGTCTATGAAATACCTCTAAATCATTTTCCTCACGTTCATCAGGATGCAAAATCACTGTTTTAAACACATTAAGTGCATCAGAATACTTTAAGTTTTTCGACTTTGCATTAAATGAGCTCATTTTACGTTTTACACTCACAAGAGGTGTGCGGGGGTGTTGAGTGCGAACATGTTGTCTCAGGTCAAATTTTCTTCCAAACACTTTATCGCATTCAAGGCAAGGAAATGTTGAATTCCGATGCGACTGTAAATGCTGCTTCAAATTATCCCTCCGGGTAAAAACTTGATCACATTCATCACACTTAAATGTAGACTGTCCACCAGTATTATGGGTTTCTGAATGTCTTAACAAGTCCGATTTCCTTCTAAAACACTTTCCGCAAGTTTCACAGATAAACGACTTTTCATTAAGATGAATCTTAACATGCTGATTTAAATTAGAATATGTTGCAAAGACTTTGTCACAGGTGGGGCAAACATGCTTCTTTTCCACATTCGTAGGAGTCACAGTCTTTAAAGACACATCCTCTTCAACTTGCCGATTAAAATTGGAAGAACTTTGAGATATAGTATCTTTTTCTGTAAGAACTTCAGAGAATCCATCATGCTGTAACAATCCAACACTATCATGTGTTTTTAAATGTCTTTGTAGGTTTGATCTTCGATAAAAAGACTTCTGGCAGATATTACAAGTATATAATTTCTCACCAGAATGAATTTTCATATGTCGGTTCAGATTAGAAATGCTCGAAAAATCTTTATCACAGGTAAGACAGGTAAACATCTTCTTCACAGATACAGAATCTCCCACAATCGGGGTTTCATCAATAGGCATATCAACATCCATAATATAAAAATCAATAAAAAACTTTAACTCTTAAAAGCAAACAACAACGATTCGCACGGATAAAAAGCGGGAGCAATTTAAAACACGTTTAACCACTAGCGATAGGAATCCTCAAATGATGAAAATCCTAATTTTCCCCCGTCTATTTATACCGACCCGAAGGCAAAGTTGAGTTGTAGTATTGCTTGATATGATTGTTATCAAAACGCGTCATACGATTTCGGGGCCTGTAAGTTTCTTTCCCCTCTTTATAATATTGCATAATTAAACAGATAAACCCGAATGTATACAAATTTAAATTCGTAAATTATAATATATCACAAAATATAAAAAATCCTACAGAATAAAAATAGAATTTAGTACTTACCCCAAAAACACGTCCACTTTGAGTGTTAGTCTTCACTTAACTAGCCTAACTACCTTATCTTTAGTAGGGGGCGCTGCCATCGCCGCGAGAGGCACTGCCCGTCTTCCGGCGTGTGACGTCATTTCCGGTTTAAGATAAGAATAAACCTTAAATACACTCGCTTAGTCATTCTTCCTTCGGTCTTACTGGCTAGTAGTTGTCAGTTTCTTGTTTAGACGTGTTGGGTGACATCATTACGTGTTTGCGATAAGAACAAGATTATCCCCTTATCAACAGGTAAAAAGCTGCGCTTCAGTGACGTCATAAGTCATGTGACATAGCTGATAACGGTACGATTAGCTGATAAGGATTTGTACTAATCATCTATTTCCCTTCAAGTCATTGCATGAGACGGTTGAGCTCCAACAGCTGTATATAAGGTAAGAGTAATTTATATATTATAATAATATTTTAAATTAATTTAGCAGATGTTACAATTTGATATTTAAAATTTTTCATGCTAAACGATGTGATTATATGTTGTTCATCATACTAAATCCACAAATTTTAATTCGAAAGAAATATTATTAAAATTATAATCTAAAATAAATTAGCGAAAATGCATAACAAATCTCAGCAAAAAGAAGCTAATTATAAAAGAAAATGTACAAAGTTTATAAATTTACACATGTGTTAAACGCGTTTACAAACCTTATCATAGGCAAAAGTCTAATTCGACTAGCCTATTTGTTATAAGTTTAACTATAAGTCAACATGTAAGATATTTGTAAAAAGGAATCTTATGATTTTTAATTTTCCAAGTTCAGTTTCAATCATATTGTAAAAGGTTAATTCAAACTTTGATATGATCTATAGTAAAACACTTAAATTAAAATGTATTTTTGATAGTTTAAGAATTATAAACTACAACTTTGACTACTTTTTTAAATGTTTGCCTGATAGGAAACTGTGATAACATGTCTATGTTTGAATTTTTCTGATAACATGCCAATGCCTGAATTTTTCTGATAACATGTCTGTGCTTGAATTTTTCTTATAACATGTCTATGTTTAATTTTTCTTATAACATGTCTATGTTTAATTTTTCTCTGTTTTTGAAATGTATAAACTTTTACTATACATGTCTTACGATTTCATTGAAGAAAAAAGTGATCGATCAAGTTTATCAAACCATTTTAATGTTAATATTTTTAAACGAATGCGATAATCAGATAAAAATATATGTAGCTAATTCATGTTATTCCACTAAACATTGCAAAACAAAAAAAAACTCTTAAAAAAATTTTATACTTCAACATTCAAAAATTGACAATATTCACATCTTAATACTAAAAAACAATCCTAACAGTATTTCCTGTAACAAAATCTAAAAATTTCATATCAACAAGACCCAAGTTAGAAACTTTACCTATGAACTTAATACCAATCTTTAATCATAAAGTGATAAAACTGATAATTTTTTTAAAAAAAGTTACTTCTAAAACATCTCATAGATGGCGCTGTTGAAAAAAATTAATTCAAAACTTGTTTCAAAGACTTAAAAAATTAAATCTAACTTTAAACTAACAAAAACCTGTAGAACAATCACTTTCAGTTAGAAATATTAAAAAAAATAATTGTTAATTCTAAAACCGCTCACAGAGGGCGTTGCTGTTAAAAAAATAAACTGAAAGTTGTTTAAAATATATTAAAAAATAAATCTAACTTTAAACTATCATCAAACTCCAGAAAATTACTTTCAATTAGAAATATTTTAAAATAATTAAAACTTCTAAAACCGTTCATAGGGGGCGCTGCTGTGAAAAAATCATTTCGAAACTTGTAAAAAATTAATCCAAAACTTATTTAAAACACTTTTACAAAACAATTGGCAAAATACCGATAAACATCAAGTAGATAATAAAAGAGAGTTCTGCGCCAGAGGCGTACGAGGCGTAGGCTCAAGGTCGAAGGAAGGTCACGGAGCCGGAAATGGCACGTGTGGACACCGGATGTAGCAGGTGCTGATAACAGACATGCTGGAACAGGAAGTGGGGCATGTTCAGACAGGAAGTGATTCCGGAAGTTAGACCGGAAACGCGATGGAAGTGGAAGCCGGAAGTTCCAGCTTCCACTTTCTGTCGTATTTCCGGTCTTACTTCCGGGATCACTCCTGTCTAAACATGCCCCACTTCCTGTTCCAGCATGTCTGTTATCAGCACCTGCTACATCCGATGTCCACACCTGCCACTTCCGATAACCTTCATTCCACTTGCGGCGCACCTTATTTATTATCTACTTGATGTTTATCGGTATTTTGCCAATTGTTTTGTAAAAGTGTTTTAAATAAGTTTTGGATTAATTTTTTACAAGTTTCGAAATGATTTTTTCACAGCAGCGCCCCCTATGAACGGTTTTAGAAGTTTTAATTATTTTAAAATATTTCTAATTGAAAGTAATTTTCTGGAGTTTGATGATAGTTTAAAGTTAGATTTATTTTTTAATATATTTTAAACAACTTTCAGTTTATTTTTTTAACAGCAACGCCCTCTGTGAGCGGTTTTAGAATTAACAATTATTTTTTTTAATATTTCTAACTGAAAGTGATTGTTCTACAGGTTTTTGTTAGTTTAAAGTTAGATTTAATTTTTTAAGTCTTTGAAACAAGTTTTGAATTAATTTTTTTCAACAGCGCCATCTATGAGATGTTTTAGAAGTAACTTTTTTTAAAAAAATTATCAGTTTTATCACTTTATGATTAAAGATTGGTATTAAGTTCATAGGTAAAGTTTCTAACTTGGGTCTTGTTGATATGAAATTTTTAGATTTTGTTACAGGAAATACTGTTAGGATTGTTTTTTAGTATTAAGATGTGAATATTGTCAATTTTTGAATGTTGAAGTATAAAATTTTTTTAAGAGTTTTTTTTTGTTTTGCAATGTTTAGTGGAATAACATGAATTAGCTACATATATTTTTATCTGATTATCGCATTCGTTTAAAAATATTAACATTAAAATGGTTTGATAAACTTGATCGATCACTTTTTTCTTCAATGAAATCGTAAGACATGTATAGTAAAAGTTTATACATTTCAAAAACAGAGAAAAATTAAACATAGACATGTTATAAGAAAAATTAAACATAGACATGTTATAAGAAAAATTCAAGCACAGACATGTTATCAGAAAAATTCAGGCATTGGCATGTTATCAGAAAAATTCAAACATAGACATGTTATCACAGTTTCCTATCAGGCAAACATTTAAAAAAGTAGTCAAAGTTGTAGTTTATAATTCTTAAACTATCAAAAATACATTTTAATTTAAGTATTTTACTATAGATCATATCAAAGTTTGAATTAACCTTTTACAATATGATTGAAACTGAACTTGGAAAATTAAAAATCATAAGATTCCTTTTTACAAATATCTTACATGTTGACTTATAGTTAAACTTATAACAAATAGGCTAGTCGAATTAGACTTTTGCCTATGATAAGGTTTGTAAACGCGTTTAACACATGTGTAAATTTATAAACTTTGTACATTTTCTTTTATAATTAGCTTCTTTTTGCTGAGATTTGTTATGCATTTTCGCTAATTTATTTTAGATTATAATTTTAATAATATTTCTTTCGAATTAAAATTTGTGGATTTAGTATGATGAACAACATATAATCACATCGTTTAGCATGAAAAATTTTAAATATCAAATTGTAACATCTGCTAAATTAATTTAAAATATTATTATAATATATAAATTACTCTTACCTTATATACAGCTGTTGGAGCTCAACCGTCTCATGCAATGACTTGAAGGGAAATAGATGATTAGTACAAATCCTTATCAGCTAATCGTACCGTTATCAGCTATGTCACATGACTTATGACGTCACTGAAGCGCAGCTTTTTACCTGTTGATAAGGGGATAATCTTGTTCTTATCGCAAACACGTAATGATGTCACCCAACACGTCTAAACAAGAAACTGACAACTACTAGCCAGTAAGACCGAAGGAAGAATGACTAAGCGAGTGTATTTAAGGTTTATTCTTATCTTAAACCGGAAATGACGTCACACGCCGGAAGACGGGCAGTGCCTCTCGCGGCGATGGCAGCGCCCCCTACTAAAGATAAGGTAGTTAGGCTAGTTAAGTGAAGACTAACACTCAAAGTGGACGTGTTTTTGGGGTAAGTACTAAATTCTATTTTTATTCTGTAGGATTTTTTATATTTTGTGATATATTATAATTTACGAATTTAAATTTGTATACATTCGGGTTTATCTGTTTAATTATGCAATATTATAAAGAGGGGAAAGAAACTTACAGGCCCCGAAATCGTATGACGCGTTTTGATAACAATCATATCAAGCAATACTACAACTCAACTTTGCCTTCGGGTCGGTATAAATAGACGGGGGAAAATTAGGATTTTCATCATTTGAGGATTCCTATCGCTAGTGGTTAAACGTGTTTTAAATTGCTCCCGCTTTTTATCCGTGCGAATCGTTGTTGTTTGCTTTTAAGAGTTAAAGTTTTTTATTGATTTTTATATTATGGATGTTGATATGCCTATTGATGAAACCCCGATTGTGGGAGATTCTGTATCTGTGAAGAAGATGTTTACCTGTCTTACCTGTGATAAAGATTTTTCGAGCATTTCTAATCTGAACCGACATATGAAAATTCATTCTGGTGAGAAATTATATACTTGTAATATCTGCCAGAAGTCTTTTTATCGAAGATCAAACCTACAAAGACATTTAAAAACACATGATAGTGTTGGATTGTTACAGCATGATGGATTCTCTGAAGTTCTTACAGAAAAAGATACTATATCTCAAAGTTCTTCCAATTTTAATCGGCAAGTTGAAGAGGATGTGTCTTTAAAGACTGTGACTCCTACGAATGTGGAAAAGAAGCATGTTTGCCCCACCTGTGACAAAGTCTTTGCAACATATTCTAATTTAAATCAGCATGTTAAGATTCATCTTAATGAAAAGTCGTTTATCTGTGAAACTTGCGGAAAGTGTTTTAGAAGGAAATCGGACTTGTTAAGACATTCAGAAACCCATAATACTGGTGGACAGTCTACATTTAAGTGTGATGAATGTGATCAAGTTTTTACCCGGAGGGATAATTTGAAGCAGCATTTACAGTCGCATCGGAATTCAACATTTCCTTGCCTTGAATGCGATAAAGTGTTTGGAAGAAAATTTGACCTGAGACAACATGTTCGCACTCAACACCCCCGCACACCTCTTGTGAGTGTAAAACGTAAAATGAGCTCATTTAATGCAAAGTCGAAAAACTTAAAGTATTCTGATGCACTTAATGTGTTTAAAACAGTGATTTTGCATCCTGATGAACGTGAGGAAAATGATTTAGAGGTATTTCATAGACATGTACAAACTGAAATACAAGAACGTTTAATAAGTGAAATTCATGAAAAAGGTGCAATTAAATGGTATATGGTGGAAAAAATATCACTTGAACGTCTAACTGATAATGAGGAGTTTGAAGAAATTCAATGTTATTTTCGATGTTCGTGTATGACCGAACTTATAGAAGATACTATCTCACAACATATTGAGGAAGGATTTTCGAAGATTATTAAATCCTTTGAAGAATTTGTACAAAGAGGTTCTGGCTGGAAACTTAGAAAAATTCTTCATTTAGAACTCAAGATTGCTAAATATCACCCCCTCGCTGCGAGTTCCTATATTCCTTTGTCTAAAAAACTCGATGACAAAAAAGCAGTGTTGAATATAAAAAACGAAGATAACAAATGTTTAGTATGGTGTCTTTTGGCTTTTAAACTGAACTTGGATTATACAAAAAAACCTGAACGTGTTTCACATTATCGACCTTATGAACATGATATTAAATTAGGTAGTGTAGAATGCCCTGTACCCCTTCAGAAGATACCTGTTATTGAACAACTCAACAATTTACGGGTTAATGTGTTTGGTTATGAAGAGGATGAAGTTTGCCCCCTGTATATATCTGAAAAGAAAGATCAAGATGTGGTTAATTTGTTATTGGTTGGTGACGGTGAAAAACAACACTATTGTTTGATAAGAAGTTTTTCAAGACTTTTAGGTGATCTTACCAAGCATAGAGCCGCTGGCTATTATTGTTATCGATGTTTACATCGATTTTCAAGACAAGATCTATTGGATAAGCATAATGAATATTGTTCTCAACATGTTGCACAAGCTATAAAGATGCCTAGTGAAAATGATAATATATTAAAGTTTACAGGTATTCGTTTACAACATCCTGTTGCCTATACGATTTATGCGGATTTTGAGAGTCTGCTTATACCTATTTCATCAGCCCCTCCCTCTTCTAAAGCATCCTATACCGAGAAAACAACCTATCACTTGCCATGTGGTTATGCCTATGTGGTTATTGGACCCGATGGAACGTGTGTGAAGAAAGCACAGGTATATCGTGGTAGAAACTGTGTTGATCATTTTTTAAACCGAATGATGCAAGAGAAGGAAATTTTAGGTCAAAAGTTACTAAATGTTAAACCTATGAAGCTTTCTCCCAAGGAAGAAAAGGCATTTCGAGAAGCAGAGTTTTGTCACATTTGTAAGAAAACTTTAGATGAGAAACGTACACGTGACCATGATCACCTGTCAGGTGCATACAGAGGAGCTGCACATGTGGAATGCAACTTGAACTATAAGCAGTGTAAAACAATTCCTGTTATATTCCATAACTTGAAAAACTAAGACGGTCATCATATTATGACAAAGCTTGGAAAATTCAAAGATCATGAAATCGATGTTATTGCTACTTCTATGGAAAACTATATCACCTTTAAAATCAGAAAGCCTACATCTTATATTCAGATGGTGTTTATAGACTCTTTCCAATTTTTGCCTACGTCATTGGAAAAACTTGTTAAAAACCTTCAACCTGATCAATTCGCTATACTTGAAGAAAATTTCCCCCGAAATAATAATTTATCTTTACTTATACGGAAAGGGGTTTACCCCTATGATTATTTTACTTGCTTTGAAAAATTTACTGAGAAGCAGCTTCCTCCGCCTTCTGCCTTTTTTAATAGTTTAACCAATGAGCCTATAGGTGAAAAGGAATACCAACACGCCCAGAATGTATGGAAAACATTTGATATCAAGACTCTTGGTGATTATCACAACCTTTATGTGAAGACAGATGTTCTACTACTGGCTGACGTGTTTCAAAACTTTAGGAAATTATGTCAGCAGTATTATGAAATTGACCCTGCTCACCTGTTTACAGCACCTGGGCTAGCATGGCAGGCTTGTTTGAAGATGTCTGATACACCTTTAGAGTTACTCAGTGATATAGATATGTTGCTTATGGTTGAAAATGGAATACGAGGCGGCATTAGCATGATAAGTAAAAGATATGCCCGAGCAAACATCCCTGGTACCCCCGATTATAAGAAAAATGAGGCACCCAGCTACATCATGTATTGGGATGCCAATAACTTATATGGGTGGGCTATGAGCCAATTTTTACCCTACGGTGGTTTTGAATGGTGTGAAACAAGTCATATCACAGAAGAGTGGGTTCTATCTTTATCTGATAGCTCCGAAATTGGGTATCTTTTCGAGGTAGACATGGAATACCCGAAACATTTACATCCTTTGCATAATGAATACCCTGTCGCCCCTGAGAGAGTAACTGTGGAGGATCAGATGCTGTCTTCTCATGCAAGAAGCTTACTTAACAATAGGAAATTCGTGGGAACTCCTAAACTTATACCAAATTTAAATAATAAACGAAATTATATAACCCATTATCGTAATCTCAAATTTTATTTAGAACTTGGTTTAAAAATTACAGCTGTGCATAAAGCCTTAAAATTTAAACAGGGTCCGTGGTTGCAGAAATATATTAATTTCAACACCGAAAAAAGGAAAGAAGCAAAATCTTCTTTTGAGAAAGACTTTTTTAAGTTAATGAACAATTCTGTTTTTGGTAAAACCATGGAAAATCTACGAAAAAGAAGAAATATTGTGCTTTGTACCGGTGAAAAAAGAGCCAAAAAATTAGTAGCATCGCCTACTTTTAAATCGTTTAAAACTTATGATGAAGACTTGACTGCTGTGGAGAGATTAAAAACTAGCATACATATGAACCGACCCATCTATGTTGGATTTTCTATACTCGAACTATCTAAACTTTGTATGTATGATTTCCATTACAATTTTATAAAGAAAACATACAAAGACCGTGCAGTTTTACTCTTTACGGATACAGATTCCCTAACGTATCATATTCAAACCAGTAACATTTATAAGGATCTGGAGCAGCATCGTGAGTTGTTTGACTTTTCTGAATACCCGAAATCTCATCGTCTATACTCTGAGGATAATAAGAAGACACTCGGAAAGTTTAAGGATGAACTTAATGGTGAATTAGCCCTTGAGTTTGTCGGACTGAAATCAAAAATGTATTCTCTAAAATCTGTTAAAGACGAAAAGAAGCGTGCAAAAGGCGTATCTACGCAGATTGTTCGGCAGAAAATTAAACATGAAGACTACTTGGAGTGCCTCCAACAACAAAAAACAAGTATGGAGAAACAGGTAAGGATTGCCCAAGATGACCATCGCCTATATACATTAACTCAAAATAAAATTAGCTTAAGTCCCTTTGACGACAAGCGTTACTTATTGGATGATGGAATAAGCAGTTTAGCATATGGCCATTATGACATTAATACCGCTTGTAATAAAGAAGATAATGTTGATTTGTATTGCTAACGCAAAATCGCGATGTATATTTTGATCTGTAAATACCTTTCTGTAAATTATTTTGTTATAATAAAAATTGTTGATTTTATTATTGAGAACTTTTTTTTAATTTTTTAAGTAATGTGAAACTTTTTCTAAAAGAATTTTTTTTTTTAATTTATGAAACTTTTTAACTAACTAACGCATATTTTTTTTTCGTTATAAAAACATGAAAAATATTTTTTGATAACCAAGCAGATAGTCACACACACAAAGAGAACTATTTGTCACACGCACACACATACATACACACACACACATATACACACATAAAGAGAACTATTTGATACACACACACACATACATGCACGCACACACACACATAGAACTACTTATAATAACTATAAGACATATATGCTTTTTAAAACATACTCTTACACACAAACCTTTTTAATAAAATATCAGATGTACCAATAAAATGAGATGAAATGATTATTGTGTGAAAAAGAGGGTTGATTCTGAACATTGCACTACCGGTTGAGAAGGCACCTCCTTTTCCCCATTACGCATTGGGGAATCCTCGTTCCTCAGTCAGGAATCCCCATTCCTCATTGCGGATTGCGCCTTCTGCCGGTGAACCCCCACTATCTTACTACTTATATATATATATATATATAATAACTTTGAATTCAATATACAATGAACAAGTTTTTTACTAAATATGACCAAATCTTTAATTTAAAGATTGTATGTATTTAATTAATAAATGGAATAACTAACTTGAAATCAAAATCTAAAATACTTAATCTATATATATAGATAGATAGATAAGGTAGATTTTTTACGAAATCTACCTAAAAGTAGGAAGATACAACGTTAGACATCGACCTCAGAAATCGTATGCAAAAATATTAAAATGCAAACGATAAATTTACGAAAAACAACTCCATTGGTTTAATATTAGCTTGCAAATGCCCGTCGCGTGACTTGGTGTAGACTCTTGAACGATTTATATGAAAATTGTGAAATTAATTGTCCCGCATGGGGCATTTAATTATAGTAAAAAAAAAAAAAAAATCAGGATGGCTGGCAAGCCTGATTTTGATGCTGAGATTCATTGATAGAAAAGTAGAATATTTTTTATACCAAGGAAATACCAGGAAGGAAATGCCTTTTTTTATTATTTATTTATTTAAGGAGGTACAGTTCCTACTTAAGTTATTTAGGATATCCGGAAAAGTCTTTTATCGACACTGATTGCCGAAATCTCCAGAGAACAAAATAAAAGCTTTCAGTCACACAAATCTATTGTAAGTAATAGAACTATTTATCTGTAGACATATTTCTTTGAAAAAAGTAATTTTCCGGAAAAAAAAAAAAAAAAAAAAAAAAACAATATATAAGAAAAACTTTTTATACTGTCGGCAGGATTTTATAGTATTAATCTGGTTTTAAAAAAATAAAAAATAAAAATAGAAAAATCCGACAGAACATAATTCTATTACTTACCCATCATACGTAGTATAGGGTAAGTCTTGTAATCGTTTTGAAAATCGAAAAAAAATTTTTGACGGATTTACACGTTTCAGACATTGGAGATTCCAAACAACATATTTTTAGAAAAGAAAAATTGCCGTCCGTCTGTGTGTCTGTGTGTCTGTGTGCCTGTATGTCCGTGTGTCTGTAAACGCTCTATCTCCCGACAAAATTGAGATAGAGACTTGCAATTTGGTATGTACTTAGTATGTAATAATGGGAAGAAGCCTATTTCATTTCAATAACCTCGATTAACCGGAACTATTTTTTTCGGACTCTCGAAATATTCGTTCTGATAAAAGGTATATAAATTTTTTTAAACTGTTTATTTTAAGAAATGAATATAAAAGACAATAAAAAAACATAAATTTTGCATAAAGCATGAAGTCGTTCGGATAATGAGTTGCCGAGATATTTGGAATCCTATTTTCCACACTCTTCGATTTTTCATGACCCTGTATTTCATCCAAATTTCACTTTAAAGATATATTTTAATTGGAAATTTGACGCTTAATCAGATGCAATAAAACGCTAGTTAATAGGAGTATTATTTTTGGAGTTATAAGGAAAAACCTCTTTCAAGCAATTCAGTAATCGAGCCTTTAAAGTTTATGACGTCATCAAGCCACGATTTTATTCGAATTGCAATGCATTTTATAAATAGTTTACACTTGTTTTATTTTCATATTTTATATTATGCATATCCATGATGGGTAAGTATTACGGTGGCCCCCAACGACTAGTTTTTCTATTACTTTTATTAAGAAAACCCTAACATGAGTATAATGTTTGGGAAAAAATAAAACTTTTTGTTTACTGGTGTAAAAATTGTACTCTTTTGTACCGACGCGACGATTAAATGCAAAAATTCATCTGCGATTATTACGCGAGGAAATCTGATACCCAGTATTCAGGGCCTGATTAATTTCATGTGGGGCCTGGTACACATAGGCCATGTTGGAATTCCCCTTTTCAAAGCAATCGTCTGATACAAAATTCATGCATTCTAAGATGATATAAAACAGCTTTACGTGCACTTTAAAATTTAAGCCGCAGTTTTATGAAAACAACAACAACAAAATGTTTTAAGGTTCTGGACACACGTAAAGATGCATTAAAAAAATTGCAACGACATTTAGTTCGCTATAGTGAAAATTGCCCATTCACACATTATAATTTGTTTTGTCGGTTATTCAAAAATATATAAGAAGATTTTATTTTACTTATTTATTTATTTATTTTTGTCAAAATTATACACTAAAATATTTTGAACTATCTGATAATAAGAGAACAAACCATTTCTTTATGCTTATTCCAGATAATTAAAGACAAAACTTATGCATTAAAATTTACTGTTATGCTATTTAATGTGCAAAATCCTAAGCCTAAATGATTGGATGAAGCAGGTTTGATGCAATATCCGTTCTTCGCTGAATTTTGAAGTTTACTTTACAATTTATAGTGACGAACACTGACATAGTTTAGTGTAGACGGATGCGAAAAATACATTTTTTTTTCTTGTAAACTATAAAAGGTAATTTGTTTTAAATTTGTACTTTCAGAGAATGGACAAAATGCCCTGCAATTGGATATGCGGGCATCTGCCCTGCATGCAACAATCAGGCCCTGCCAATATCCTATATCATACGTACTCATGCTAGAAAATATATCGGTGTATAAAAATCTGTATATAAACCCTATAAAGCTGGATTTTCATACTTCAAAATCGATACAGAAAGTGCGACTTTTACATGAATATACACAGTATTTGTTTATCGTCTTACTACTGTTATATCATGACTACTGTAATATGATCAAAGATTTTCAATCTTTATTTTAAAATATCGTTCGTACATCTTCCCCACAAAGCGATTTTGAATGATCTCTTGAAAAAAAAAAACGTATAAAAAATATTTCATCGCGTAAGTGCATTTCTCCTCCTTCTTTCATAAGTGGTCATAGACACGCAAAATTCGAATCTTCAGTTTTTTTAAATGACCATTCAGTTGTTGAGCTGTTACGTTCTACAAGTTCAAGAGAGCAAGTGCTCTTGCCCGATGCTACACTTAAAGAGAGAGAGAGAGAAAAAAATCTGATTCGAAATAATAAAATCTGAGGAATGCATAAATAAAATATCATAATTCTGGGGTAGATTTTTATGTCGAGAACTTGGGACACCGGTTTGGTGGCCTCTGGTAACGGACATGCTTCTGTATTTGTGAGACACCTGTAGATTAGGTTGTTCAGTAGATCATCAGCTAAATATTTCGGTGTGCTCCCTTTCCCTAAGAAGGACATGGTTGAATATGACTCAGCATCAGGGAGTAGGCGACTGCCAGGAATGAATCATTCACGCAACTTCATTGTCTCATATCTCGGGGTCAGAACATTAATGGGGAAGAGACGGGGGTGTGAGTCATACTTATTTGGTCCTATTATAACGGGGGAGGATATAGCTACTATCTCTGAAAACTTGCCCTGTGCTTGAAGGATGTTTCTTGCTTTCTCTTTTATTTTTCACTTCTTTAAAAATAGACATTTAGAAGTGTCGTTGAACACGGAAATGAAAGAGAGTATTTTAGGTCTTAAAAAATGAAAGGAAGAAAAAGAAATTTTATCAGAATTGTAAATAGCTATTATTTATTTAGTAAATCTGGTTTTCAACGTAAAAGTAAAGACTAAATGAAAATTAAGAAGTAATGATGCATGATTATTCGTTATATTTCTCTATGAATAAATAGGAAATAATACCAAATTTACTTTTTAACTACTGTCTACATTTCTTAATGTAGGATTGAAAAATCTTCGAAAATAAGGCTATTTACACATCAGCGCATGCCCTATAAAAAACGTTCAGTGATTTTCCCTTGCCTTCGATATCACTGTTTTCTAATGTATGGTTCTGGATATCTGTGAGATTTTTCTTCTTCTTTCCCGCTCTTTTTTCTATGACTTGTTTAATTTATTTTTCTTTTAAATGAAAAAATAAAATAAAATAAAAATTCTATTAGTTTCATAAAATGATTATTTGATTTTCTCAAAAATTTATAGAAATTTTGCAATAAACTCTCCGTTATAAATAACTTTCTTTATAACTTGAACGCTTTACTCGAGATATCGGATATGCTGCCATGTATTTCATTTCTGAAATATATTTCATGCTGAACAAAGTGTTGCAACTGTCTCTTAAAGTTTTATAACGTGGGATATCAAAATAAAAGATTGATCATTGCAATTTTTTGAACACCATCTCATGTAACATCAGCAATGCGAGTGTGACGGTGAGTCACACGTTATTAAGTCCTGTTATAACGGGGGAGGATATAACTATTATTTTCATTTTTAAAAATAGATATTTGTGTGTCGCTGAATATGAAAATGAAAAAGAGTACTTTAAATCTGGAAAACCGAATGAAAGAAAATTAATTTGAAACTTGATTTTCTGCAAACGGTAAATTTTTATAGGATTTGTTATTAATTTTGGTTTAGGTTATCGGATAGGGCTCTTTTGAGCCTGATATTTATAGTAAAATAATTAGATATCATGTGTATAAAAAGCATATTATAGGTATGCCTATAAAAACTTTTTAGAAATATTAAAAAATAAGATGTATAAGAAAACTTTTCCGTTATTATTACTTTCTTTCTTTCTTTCTTTTGAGGGGACTGCATAACTTTGTTTATGGACGTGTGCATATGTACACAAAAACACTATATTTTCGATGTTTTTATTCTTTTAACAATCTAATCCAAATTCGCCATTTTCTGACGCATTAATGGAATCATGTTAATTCATAAATATACAAAAATTACAGTCATTCAGATACATCTAAATCGAACACCCCACCCCCTCCCTTTCCCATACAATTGATACTTTTGATACATCTTTCAGAAAATCTCATCAAAGTTAGCGTTTCGAATCAATGTTCAGTTTAGGACAATGACAGAATGGTGGAAATCGCGTAGCAATTGACTATAAATCAAGATTATCGAATTTATAGTACAATAAAATTGCTGTTCAATTTTTAGGCAGCTGAATAAGAATATTTAATATTTTCACACTAATAAAATGGAAAAAAAATTGTCATGTGTCAGAAAATTTCGCGTTTTTAAAAAAGGAAAAAAAAAAAAGACATAGAAAATTTTTAAAGATTTTTCTAAATAAAGTATTTACATGAAATAATAGTCACGCGGAGTTGTTGACTCTTTGTGAGTACTAGAAAGGGAATTTATCTTTTGAATTAAAATCCATCTAACCCTGAGGATTGCATTTTTGTTTTTCAGTGAATATCAGAATATTGAATGTTTCTCTCTGAATCCTATTCGGCATTATTCAAATAAATCAAACATACAAACTCTTTTAATCATACATGGCAGCTCATACGTAAATTTTACATTTTTTTTTTTTTTTTTTTTTTAATATAAAACACATTTGACTCGTGCGTTCATGCTATTTGAGGCGTTGCAGATATTAGGGGTGAACTCGCAAAACACAAGTTTCGAGAAATAACAATTTAAGTAATACACATCATTATCGTCAGTATGTCAGTTTATTTTCAAAAGCGAATTTCGGAGCATGAGAGAGGCAAAGTGTTATAAACTGCAAAAATAGAGAGAATAAAATTTAGATGTGTAACCAAATCGCGATTTCACATTTATGAAAAGTTTCTTAATGCAGTTGCTATTTGCTATTATATCACAATAATCAATAATTGGGAAATATATAAACCTGCAGCCAGAGGAAATCACTGTATCAATGAATAAGTTAAATGTCGCTACGATCGTCCGATGTATTAAATGCTCCTTCCCTCCCGCATGCCGGTCGATGTCTTAAACTTATTAAATTTAGCTTTTAAATTTTTCCAGTGCGATCTTCCGTGATCGAGTTTTCAACCGTGCAGCCTTAGGTCCGCGGTTTCGCATGTTCTGCGAATAGCGGCGGCCTGTCAGTTTGCTTTCAAAAGCAAATTTCAGAGTATTAGTAATGATATACATGAACTTGTACTACTATAAACACCACTACTTCTGATTACTACACTATTACTGCAAAGAAAAGAGAAATGTTGATTTTACAGTATATTACTGGCATCCCAGCTGCCAGTATTATACCGTAAAATTAATAGGCGCGGCAGTGTATTACTGCTTATTTTACTGTTTATTACTGTTAATTTTACGGTATAATGCTGGCAGCTGGGATGCCAGTATTATACTGTAAAATCAACTTTTTTTTTCTTTTTTCTTTTTTCTTTTTTCTTTTTTCTTTTTTTTTTTCTGTGTAATAATAACTATATAATAATAATAGAACATGGTCGCACATTACTGACATTTGGATCTGTTAACAAAGTTTTTCTCTCTTTTGGATTCAGTATCAAAACTTCATGTTTCGCTCTCCAAACTGAAGGTTTTGCAATAAATATCTTTTCTAAATTCTCGAAATGTTTCCATTCACCCGATAAAAACGGAGAAGGATTAAGAAGTGGTGAGAGGTCGAATAAGTAATAATTATTCTGACCCCATTTTTGGAATATAATGAATGCGCAAGTGGAGTAGCCAAGTCATAACTCTGTGCGTGTATCACTGCTTCATAAAATGGAATACTTTATAAGGTAGTGGATGATAGTCTTTTTAAAATGATGCATATGCCAAAGCGATGACTGCTTATACTTAACAAGGAAACACAGTAATGAATTTCTTATTACAAGAATGATTCTTCTGTTTAATTATGTTGTTTTTCCATAAACTGTTAAAAATGTTTTGCTCAGGGCTTGATTAGGTGCTACTTCACTCACGCGAAGACACTCGCACACTAATTTTAAACCTATGGGAGAGTTCTTTTAAAATTTCAATTGCATTTCAATTATATATATAACTGTAATATTAATATAATATAATATTATATGTGTAAAGAATTATCCGGGGACGACTTGGGAGATTAATAATCTAGAGATACACAGAAATAATTAGAACTCGGGACCTCTTTGCGGATCGAACTCTTTTATTGGCCGTTCTCTTGTACATATATAGTCGGGAGTTCGACCAGAGCCCCCGCGAGCCATCGTCGTGTCGGTGATATTGGAACTCTTCTACATGGTCGAGGGTTTGGCTGACCGCTCAAATCTGCCAAAAATCTGTCTTCTTCGCCCTTGCATGCCGGTTTTAATTAGAATTTAGGATATTTTCCAGCAGAGGGAGAAAGAGTCAAATTGGAAGGATCATTTATTTTAATTGGTCAATTAGCTTTTCATTGATGTCTGGGCTAGACTTTGCAGAGCATCCCCAGGCATAAGCTCAAGCCGATCTAACCACAAATAAAGGATAATTCTACAAACGTCAGCACTTTTAATCTTAAAGAAAGTTCAATTTCGGAGTCTGGAAGTAATAAGTGCTGTGCAGTTAGAAAAAATGTTTTGGGATTTTAAATTTTAATTTTTGAACTTTAAATTTAATTTTGTATGAAATGATATAAATGAACCCTTATGTCAAAATCAAAATTAAATTACCCTTATTGAAGTCTTTAGACATCTATATGCTAAATTCATGTTTTCTTTAAACCAATTTTACAAATTTATTATTATAAAAATATTTTTTTTATTTTCATCAGTTACCTCATCAAAGATTCATTATTTAAAGAGAATGTTTTTTTTTTTTTTTTTAAATAGAAAGTAAAATTTTTATTTAGGGACTCCTGTATCGATATAGAAATCTTCGCACCAAAACTTATCGTAACTAGTAAATCTGCAGATCAGGAGCCTCAACGTCAGCTCTGAAAGTCATTGTTTTGTAATCTCACTTTTCATATTATTTAGCATCTTACAATTCGCAATTTAATTTGTTTTTATGTTACATACATATTCATAGGCATATAAAATACTTCGGAGGTTTCAGAAATTAAAAGCGTTAAATTAAACACGATTTATGCAATGCTATTCTGAAATTCTTATGAACTTATTCTTGTAATGCTTTAGATAAAATAAATGCATTTCTTATTTTCATATTCTTTGAAATATGATTGCTAAGCAACTAATAAAATAAAGAGGGGAAAAAAAAGAAATGCATTTTAAAATTTGTAAAAAATAGGAAAATAAAATGCTTTATATTTCCCGAACAGTTGCAAAACATTTTCCAATAATTTAAACAATTATTCATTTCTAAAATCTAATAGATGTATTGGCATATTTTCATAGCTATTGCATATATTTAAGACCTCCATATCGAAAATTTAGTATCCGTAATCCGATACGTTTAAATCCATTGTTCAAATATGCGATTTTCATTTCAGTTAAAAATGAAATTTGAAAATCGTCTGCATTCCCATAGGAAAGCATTATAATCTAAAAAGAAATGTTCTATATTTTTCGAACGAATGAACCAAATGTAAATAAAAACTATACAGCTAATTCCGAGTACCTCACCAACATACCCACCAAAAATCAACTTAATAGGACGATTTTTACGGCAGTTTTACAGACAGACAGACAGACAAATAGACAAACAAACTGACAAACAGACAAACTGACAAACAGACGGAAACCAAAAAATTTTCGGGTCTTCACAGTGAGCCTTCACGGGAGTTTCGGCAACAAGAGAGATGTGATTTGGAAGACTATTTTCGTATTTGTATGTTTCGTATTTATTTGAGAATAATAATGAACGCACAAGTGGAGTAACACCAAGTCAGGATTCAGTGCGTGTATCATTCCTTCGTAAACCGGTATACTTTATAAGGATGGAAGTGAATGCTTAGTCTTTAAAAATGATGCATATGCCAAAATGATCTGCTACCTAATTAGCGCTGAGAAATGGAGTGGGATGGTATGTGTGTGACTGAGCTGCTCACGAGTGGGCAGCAAATAAAAGGGAATCTTATAATTAGGAATGAAATCTTAAATGCACGAAATTAATTCTTAATCCTTTCAGGAACAAGTTTCTATAATGCTGAAAACTCACCAGAATTTGCGAACAACTTCATTTCTAAATAAATAACTGAAATGTGAAAAAAAAAAAAAGTTTTTTCACGTAAACTATAAAAGCCAAATTTTATTATTAAAATTCTGGTACAATTCTTTATTAAAATTAGGTGACTTAAATAATACCACCGAAAATAAAACGGTTAATCTGAATGAATCGAGAGTATTTTGTCCAAACTTACAACCAACTCTTTACGTACTTGCTTAGTTTACGCCCTTGTGTATTTTTCTCGGAGCTGCTTTTCTGCTTATGAAAAAAAAAAAGGATGTAATTTTTGCATGAAGAATATGGAACAGTTTTAATTACTGAAATGCCATTTCATATAAATCGATCTCCATGTAACCTGGAATTTTTCATTTTTCATCCTGCACAAAAATCGCTTCAGCTTGTTTCTGCGATCCGAAATAAAGCTATTTCCCCCCTCTAAAGCTTCATCTAGATCCAGTGCAGTTGGTTATTGTAACAGATAATGGGAACATAGGAAAGGGAGGGGGTTGGGATATTGAGATTCAAGCCCCCCCCCCCCCCAATTTAAATAAAGGCAATTTTTCTAAATCACTTGAAGTATCTCAAAGACTACTATTTTCTGCCTTCAAAGTTTAATAATAATAATATTAATAATAATAATATATATATATATATATATATATATATATATATTCCCACATTTATTTATTTTTTTCACTATTTATTTATTTCCTTTTTAATATATATGAATCGTTCCATACAAAAAGGGCTCCAGTCACCAAATTGCAAAATTGAGTTAACCACGGATTTTTGTTCTTATAGGGCAGATTTAAACAATTTTTTTTTCTTTCTTAGCGGTGTTTGATTAGTATAATTTTTGTTTATAAAGGGAAAAAAATATTTTGATTGGTTTAATATTTTTAAAACGGCAATGTTTTTTTTTCAATTTTCTCAAAACTGGTTTAGTTGACTGAAGCCTTTTTTGCATGGCGCCATTCATATATAATAAAGGTTTCTGAAATTAATATTAACAAGATAATTGACACAATATAAATTAGCCAAATATTAGAAAATGATAGAAAAATTATTTTGTGTGCGTATGTATAAATACTGGAATTGCTGTAATACTTTAAAAAGATGGAAGTGAAGGTTAGTCTAGAAAATGACGCATATGTCAAAGTGGCGTGTGTGACTGATAATGAAGCTGCTCACGAATGAGGAGCAAGTAA
Source organism: Maratus michaelseni (assembly GCA_963931845.1). Lineage (NCBI taxonomy): Eukaryota > Metazoa > Arthropoda > Arachnida > Araneae > Salticidae > Maratus > Maratus michaelseni. The sequence continues at coordinate 156,261,623 of OZ007594.1, read as the reverse complement.
AAGGGAATCAAGTAGGAATGATATTTTAAATGCATGAAATTAATTCTGAAGTTTAGTGAGTCATAGGCATTTTGTGCAAACTTAGAAACAACTCTAGACTATCTCACATAATATACGCCTTTTTGAAAGAAAATTTCATATAAACAAAAAAAAAGCGTAATTTTTGCATGAAGAGTAGACAATTTAAATTAATGAAATGCGTTAGATTGTTTCTGTAATTTGAAATAAAATTATTTTGCGAGTTTTTCACACCATTTACCCCCCCCCCCCTTTTTTTTTTTTCGTTACCTTCACGAGTTTAATGGATTATTGTAACAGATAATGCTACATTATCAGTGGGGAGATCTTATCGATTGAAGATTATTGAATCTCAGTTAGACTTATACAGACAGGGTGGTCCAATTAACATGGCAGAAAGTAGATAGCTGATTGTTATGAATAGACGGAAACAGATAAATACAGTTACATGCAGAACGATTTACATGAAATGGCATTTGAGTAATTAAAAGTGTTTCATATTCTTCATGCAAAAATTACACCATTTTTTTTTTCTCATATGAAAATTTCTTTCAAAAGCAGGTGGCGAGAAAAATACACAAAGACGTAAAATATGCAATAACAAACTGAAACAGCTCAACAAAATGTATATAATTTTATTTTAAGTGCTCAAATCTTATTCACAGCTCGACAGCCTCGCTAAAATTTTAATATTTGAAATATAAAATTAATTACATATATATTTTAGAAATATTTTGGCAAGCAAAAAGAAAAAAAAAAAAATCTTTAAAATAAGTATACAGAAAAATAAAGTTAAAATTTTTAATTTTTTGATGAGAAATTAAACAAGTGGGTAAGTGTGATCAAAGATCGCTCAAAGGGTTTCGTTTAATATTCCTTTCAAAACACTTTATCCTTTCTTTAATAAATTCAAACAAATTTCATTTAGCAGCAACAACAAAAAAAAAAAGTCATGTTTTTTATAAAGTAAAAATTTACCGGTCTATTTTTTCGTTTTTTCGAATATCTAAACCAGCCAATTATATTCTGTGATAATAATATCCGTCATACGGACTAAATGCAATATTTAAAAAAATAATTTCAAAATTAAACAAATTGTATACCTTCAAAATGTTAAAATATGCGAATATTTCCATAATCGGATTTTTATCAGGATTCAATATGTTTCTCAAACTCATATATTTACCATTCTCTATTATTTATATTGATACTCGCTTTGTATTATTCTCAAACATCTGAAAAATTAGTTAAACTTTCCCATATGACGTCAGATTTTCTTTTTAATTCTCTAACGACGTGATATTAATCTGCTTTGTTTACTTACTCATACTCATACTCCTTGTATTATTGAAAAATCTTAGACATTTTCCGTTTTATTACGACTATGACGTCAATCAATTTTATTTCATATTTATCTCTTTTTTTAATTGGTGAAACTTTTTATTTCATTTTCCTTTTTCACGTGGAAATCGTCTGATAGAAAATTAATTATTGTGGAAAGATTTTCATCGTGGATTTTTAATTTTTGGCATCTGCTATAATGAAAAATGTTTAAATTTAAAAGGAAAAGGCTGTTAGAATTTTGGTTTTTTATCTCTATTTATTAAAATAATACGAATTTTTCAAATTTTAATATTTTCAGCTCTTTACAGTTGATATTCTGATTTATATACAAAGTTTCAACTCTGTAAGTTACATAGTTTTCGAGAATGTCTCTCTGACAGACAGACAACGGAGCGGGAGCAATAGGGTTTCGTGAGATGAACGAAACCCTAAAAATTACCAATGCAATCTAAGGCCATGAGATTAATATTGGAAATGGTGCTGGTGTTGCTAATTACGGCAGAATATCTACAAGAGAGATATAGGTCGAGAGGGATGTGCCCTCAATGAGGGTCTTTCTAATGAAACCTAACTCATATTTACGCCAGTTTACTCAAGAAAACCACGGACAACTCCGAACGGTTTGGCCGATGGGCGCGATTGAGTTCAAACCCAGCACCTCCGGTCTACCAGTTTTGAGAGCAGAACCTCTCAGCTGGTACTGCTGACGGTAATATTGTAAAAGGGAATTTAAGATCTGATTGATGAGGAAGCCTTAAGCTTTACTATTACTTGAAGTATCTTAGAATCTTGAAGAAATTTGCACATTTTGTTATTTTTCATTAGCTCAAGACACAAAAATAATTACAAGTTCCACTCGAAGGCGATGACAATGAAGATTTCAAAGTCTTCAAAACAAAATCCAAAACAAAACATGCCTGAACAAAAGTCACATTTTACAAAATGCCTCGCAGAATTTCTTCGAATCGTAAACAAGCAAAGTTTGAAAGGAATTATTTGTTGTTCGAGCTCTTATCAAAGGCTATCATTACACATATCTTTCTATTTTATTTTCCGATTTTGTTTTTGACAGAGTTTAGGTTAAGAAAACAAGACATAACATTGCTTGTAAACACCTGAAGATGTTATTTTGCAATAAAAAAAAAGTGTCACGAGTTTGTCTGGATCATTCGTTTCGATAGCATTTATTTAACACGATATTTCTCTATAAAAAAAGGCAACTTAAAAATAATAATAATAGGGGGGGAGGAGGCTTACCGAGTTACAGAACATAGGTAAAAACCACTTTTCTTAGAAAACTCTAATAGATTTTAGATTGCCTACTAACAATACCAAAAAAACATTTTATATGAAAAACATCAATAATATGTATTTCATCAGTTATAACGTTTTGTAATGGTAATATAGGGCTTTAGGTATTTGAAAAATTATCCTTGAACTTCGGTCTTGCAAGATTCAGCTACGAGTGCGATTACGAAAAACAAATTGAACAAGTGGGTAAGTGTGACCGAAGATCGCACGAAGGATTTTGTTTAATATTCCTTTCAAAACACTTTATCCTTCCTTTAATAAATCCAAATAAATTTCATTTTCCAATTTCAAAATTAAACATGTATTAATTGTTGCATGTTGTAACCTTCAAAATGTTAGACGTCAGATTAATTTTCTTTTTAATTTTCCAATGACGTCATATTAAGCTGCTTTCTGTATTCACACATACTCATACTCCTTGTATTATTGAGAAATGTTTGAAAATTTCCGTTTTATTATCAACATGACGTCATATAAATCTTTTTTTCAATTGGTGAAACTTTTTATTTCATTTTCATTTATCACGTGGAAATCTTTCAATAGAAAATTAATTATTGTAGAAAGAATTTTTTTGTGGATTTTTAATTGTTGGTAACTGCTATAACGAAAAATGTTTAAATTTAATAGAAAATTTTTGGTTTTTTTGTCTCTCTATATTAAAATAATACGATTTTTTCAAATTTCATGATTTTGAGTTTCCTAATAGGTATTTAGCTATACGTACACAAAATTTCATGATTGTAAGTTACATAGTTTCTGAGAACCGGCTCTGTGACGGACAGACAACGAAGCGGGAGTAATATGGTTTCGTGAGATGAACGAAACCCTAATAAGAAAAAGAAATGTAATCATCCTGTATTATTTAAAGCTGGAAATAATTAGTGATTTTCAAAACTAATTTTACTTGGTATGTGCAATGTTTTTATGCATTTTCATAAAAATAACACGCATATTAGTGAAAATATAAAAGTTTCTTTTGAAAATTAAAAAAAAAAAAAAAAATCACATGGTTTTTGCTTATAAGGTGTAACTTTCAACTAAATTTTCAAAACATACAGAAATCTTAGAAACGTCCAAGAGAAACATCATACTGAAATTTAAAATGTATACAATAAATAAGCCGTTGAGATATGAGCATTCATAAAAAATAATTTTTAGCTGTGCATGTACGAAACATAGTTTTTTTTTCATAATTTGGTAGTCTTTTTAACACTTTCCAACATAGTTGAAAAGTGTTTATGAATTAGGTTGGTGTTTCTGTCTGTCCGTGCTCTAACTCGCGTAAATATATCCGGATAGTCATGCAATTGATATATGTTATTGACGTTTACTATAGTATACGTTCGGTATTGAAAATGACGTGTGTAGCACTTATACTTTTTTTACAGGGTCACTCAAAATAATGCCGTTACATTATGGTCTACGGGGAAAAATCCTTTGCAGTGCATTTAAATGATGTGACACTATTTCAAATATATTGAAATTGATATAACATCACTGAAATACACTACAAGATGTTTACTATTGAACATGGTACGTCTAGCACTTATAATTAATTTACAGGGAAACTGAAAAAAATTTCATTACATTATGGTTTAATGTGGAAAATCGTTTGCTGCGCATTTTAATCATGTTACACTATTACAAACATAAATGAAATTGAAATCAATTTCTGAGATGCACTAAGACATGCTTTCTGCAGAATATGGAGTGTAAAGCTTTCATGCCACATAAAAGTATTTTTTTACATAATGGTCTAACGGGGGGAAAAACTGTTTGCAACGTATTTTAATTATGTTACGCAATTGCAAATATATTGAAACAGATATACATTATTGAGGTTTACTACAAGATATTTGTTATGTGTATAGCATTTATCGTTCATTTGTAGGGACACAAAATATTTCGGGTACAGTACTGTGTCCGAAGTATTGTTTATAAGCCTCAATTGGAAGTGGGGTTTTAGTAAGGTATGCGTTTGACTAAATTTTTTAATGCTATGAGGTATGTATAAATGCTACAGATCATATACAGGACTACACAAAAAGATTCGTAAAGCATTACGGTGCATCAGCGTAAATTGGTTAAAATGGGTTACTTAGATACCTTATTTACCTTATTAAACAGAGATGGTTTGTTAAAGCATTCTGTTAGTGTTAGAAAGTGTTTCATAATCTATGCTTGGTGCATGATTCTTCTTTCTTATTTTCAAAATTTGGCAGGAGAAACTTACATAAAAAGTCCAGTGGAATATCGTGAAAATTCAGAAATATGTCGGGGATATAGTGAGCTGAATTTCAGTTGCACTCTAAAAGTAGTTGGGTGATAAAGGATTTCCCCCTTTTGTCTTTCACAAATTGGTAGCAAACTATTTAGGGCAACTTGTATTAAAATTTCAATTGAATATCATGAAAATTTAGAAAGACCCATATTTAGAGAAAGTCATTCATTATGCATGGCTTTTTTTTCTTCTTTTTACTTACCCATCATACGTAGTATAGGGTAAGTCTTGTAATCGTTTTGAAAATCGAAAAAAAAATTGACGGATTTACATGCTTCAGACACTGGCGATTCCGAAAAACATATTTTTAGGGGAAAAAATGGCCGTCTGTCTGTCTGTGTGTCTGTAAACACTCTATCTCCCGAACAAATGGAATAGAGACGTGAAATTTGTTATGTACTTAGTATGTAATAATGGGAAGAAGCTTATTGAACTTCAGTAACCTCGATTATCCGGAACTATTTTTTTCGGACTCTCGGAATATTCGTTCTGATAAAAGGTATATAAAAATTTTCGAAATTGTTTATTTTAAGGAGTGAATATAAAAGAAAATAAAAAAACATAAATTTTCCATAAAGTCGATCGGATAATGAGTTGCCGAGATATTTGTAATCCTATTTTCCACACTCTTCGATTTTTCATGATTCTGTATTTCATCCAAATTTTAATTCAAAGATATATTTTAATTGGAAATGAGACGCTTAATCAGATGCAATAAACCGCTAGTTAATAGGATTATTGTTTTTGGAGTTATAAGGATGTCTCTTTTAAGCAATACAGTAATCGAGCCTTTAAAGTTTATGACTTCATCAAGCCACGATTTTATTCGAATTGCAATGCATTTTATAAGTAGTTTACACATATTTTATTTTAATATTTTACATTATGCATATCCATGACGGGTAAATATTACGGTGGCCCCCAACGACTAGTTTCATTTGTATTAGCTTCATGTTTCGATTTTAGATTTTTTTTCATATACGCAAGGAAAACACAATTACTTTTGATATTTATGGTAAGCTTTTATATTTAATTAGTCATTATTGTCGTGATACATGTTACATACCAAATCGTAATTCCGATACATTTTTCTCTCTTTTTTCTTATAGTTAATACGCAAGAAGGATTAAGTAATTAACTATAGATGGAAATTAACTTCAGATGTCTGCCTAAAAAAGAGAAAAAGAAAAAATAACCTTAAGAACACACATATATATATAAAGTATGTTTTTATTGATATATTTCTTTTTTCTTTCACGTATACATTTTATTGTCAGGGAATTTCGTTACTATCGAACTGTCAGCTATTAACCTCAACGGCTCTTCTAAGAGTATCGTGTTTCTGTAGTCAATTGAAATTTCACACTCCATGTGATTCGGCATCTGATCACGCTTGCACAAGCGGGTTTTTTTTATTTATTTTTTATTTTTTTTATAATCCCCCCTTTTTTTGAAGTTTTTTATTTTATTTTATTTTATTTTATTTTATTTTTTAACGGCTTTACTTTGCTTTTCAAATCAGACTTACTTTCACGCTGAAATTTTCAAGGTACAGAGAATATAAAGCGGTTGTGAAGATTTTTTAAAAAAACTTTTGCCCATGTGTGCGTGTGTGAGCATTCTAAATTAATTCAAATACTTTTCCCAGCATTAAAAAAAATATATGTATTTCGGACTAAATTTTTTTGTAATATTCTTTGTCATTTAAGAAATCGGGGCCCAGGATTAAAAATGTTTTAGATGCAGAAAATTGTGCTTTTTTTTCTCTCCTTTTCTTTTTGCCGAAAAATGGCGTGGTCTTTAAATAGGCATAACATCTTAAACAAACTGGCGACAAAAGATTTAATTCAAAGAAGGTCTTCCTTTGACTATCATAGTAATATGTGGGATTTTTTTTTTTCACAAGATTCTTTCTTTTTGATTTTTTTTACAGCTAAGATATGATCTCTACATTTGCAAAATCCTTTTTATTAAAAATGCACAACTTAATGGTATTAACAGATTAAAATAATGTGTTTGCCAGAGTTTTCTTTATTTTCGATATATTTCGAGCTTTTAAACTAGTATTTCAGAAAGAAGTGCTCAATGTAATCATATCTTTTGCACCTCCCCCACCCAACCCATGTCTTAGCAGTTATGGATATGTGAAAAGTACGAAAGTTTTTTTGAAGAAATATTCTTGATCTTTTTAACTTTCTCCTTTTCGTTTGATAAAAGCTCTGCATAGTAAAAGAAATAATTAAAAAAAGGATAAATATAATATTTTAAGAATTCATTAAACGGGGGATCTAATCCTACCCGGGTTACACAACATACTGTCCGATGTACAGAACATAAGTCATTATGGTTTTTAATTGAAAACTATAACAAATTTTTTTATAGTAAGTTTTTTATAGTACTTTTCTAGATTGCTCACCAACTACGCCAAAAAGCATTTTAATATTTAAGATATCAATTATGTATATTTAATCAAAATATTTTTGAAATTTATTAAAAACTACACGTTTCAAAAGCCCTAATCTTATTTATGATATATCGATATACAAAGTTTCAAAAGAATGAGTATTTCAGTCATTTTTCTATTCTGCAAAATATTATCTATCTATTTCTCGTTATATGAAAAAGGATGAAGAAGTAGCTCAAGCTAAGCTTGGACAATCTATTAAAAATTGTGGTAGCTCTGCCATTTTCTCATTACTCTTGCACAAACATTTATGACACAGCAAATGTTGATCTACATTATTGGGTACTTTTATGATAGCCGGGAGCCAGTGATGTGATATATATATACATGTATATATACATATATATACTCTTATGAAACCCTTCTGAAGATTCTATAAGATATTCATCGTTTTCCAATTTTTGCTTTTTCATCTTATTAAGTATAATTCCTGCAGTGTCCATTCCATTACTTTTTATAACGCCTTATCCTTTGTTTTTCACATGTGCTTTCATATATATATATATATATATATATATATATATATATATATATATATATACAGGGTGACTTTTAATTAACCTACATCTTTAAACTGAAATAATATCCTAGAGCCTCACTAGATGCCGGCACGAATGCGTGCAGTGAAAGAGGACATAAAAGAAATTTGTCTAGTGTCAGTTCCACGTAATTTTGAAAATGTCTCCCAAAGCGTCATATTCAACTGAAGATAGTATTTTTATTGTTAAAAATTAGTATTTATGTGGTGAAAATGCAACACAATTTCTGCGGAAGTGGTATTCAACATTCAGAAGCCAGTTATCACTTATCAATACCCAAATCGTTATCGTAGTGCATTGCATTGGCCACTTTATTCCCCAGGTATGGATCCATGCGATTTCTATCTTTGGAGTCATATGAAATATTTCGTGTACAAGAAGAAGCCGACAGACCTTATTAGCCTCAAAAGTTTCATATCTGACTCATTTCATGCATCAAAAAATAAACGCCCCATTTTTTACTGTCAACTTTGTGACTAATTAGCGCTAGTGTATCACCTCTGAAGGTTCTGACTTTGAAACTCTTATCCATTAAATACCTTTGCTATGTTCTTCTCAATAAAAAAAAATGTTTGTAGTGCTATCTGCAACGACTCAAGAATTATTTCAGTTAAAAGTTGTAGGTTAATTAAAAGTCACCCTGTATATATATATGTGTGTGTGTGTTTGTGTGTGCGTTTGTGTGTGCGTTTGTGTGTGCGTTTGTGTGTGTGTTTGTGTGTGCATGTGTGTATACGTGTATACATATCACTGGCGCCCAGCTAACATAAAAGTACCCATTATTGTAACAAACAAACATCCATTGTAGAGATAGATTAAACATATTAATGCTTGAAAATAAATTTCTTTAAAAATCAGTGCTGTTTTCAAACAAATTTTATTTTAATGCATACATTTTCTATTCGATAGTATAAAAATTTAAATTGTGAAATATTTAGAACAGATTATGTGCGATGAACGTGAAAGCGATAGCGCGGGTTGCTGCCACTGTCGTTATGACTACAGCGTTCGTGATACACGTGTTTTTGCTTTATAATACAGATTGTATTCCCGTTTCAACAAATGGTAGATCATTTTTTTTTAAACCAAAACCAAACTTATTTTTATCAAACATATTGAAAGAATTTAATTTTTAGAACGTGAACAGCCTAGGCAAATGGATGCCTAGATAACTTAGGCTAATTAAATAAATACATAAATAAATAAAAATCTCCCATTTGTACTCTTAAAATTTGACCATCTTGAATTACAGACAAAATGACTGAAAAGTTCGAAAATGGTCACTGAAAATCACGGTTTTTCTTATTAAAAGAATATTTTAGAAGTTGGTATGTCTGATTTACGTATAGTATAAAATGCTTCTGTGTGTAGCTAAAATCAGGAAGAATCCGTAAATTCCTTTACAGATTTACTCAGGGCTCGGTAATGTATATCAATGGTTATATATCGTTATATTTATCAATAGATATATATAGTGATATTTATCAATGGATATATATCGTGTTATTTATCAATGGATTTATATCGTTATATGTATCATGATATATTATATCTGATATTTATTTTTCAGAATATCATGTTTGATAATTTTCGATATTTCATGTTTGTTATTTTCAAAATATCATTGTGAAAAATATTTTTGATATTTTCAATCAAAACAAGTTTAAATGAATTTTTCAACTGTTATTGACTGTGTCTTTCTGTAGACAAATAACTTTTTTTGCCTCTAGCAGTGACTTTTTTAGCCAAAAGAAAAAAAAAATTATTTTATCTAAGAGTTACGTTTGAAGCTGAATATTTAAATGTCGAACCAATAATTATGGTGGGTAATATGAACTTAGAACAGCCATTGAAAGATAAACTGGTGTATAATTTAGATAACCAGTTATTTACAGCTTCATTAGAAATAATCACTTCGAGGTTTTGGTTTTGTTCAGTTTAAATTGCACAACAGGTTAAGGAATGTAACAGCAGTTGTATAACACATAAAACTTGATACTGAATCTTATATTTTGTTTTTTTGATTAGCGTAAAAAGCAAACTGTTTAACTTTTCAGAAATTATTTCTGTTTTCAATTGATCTTCAGTTTTGTTGTAAATTGGAAAAAAAAAAAAAAAAAAAAAAAAAAAAAAGAATAAAAAGAAAAAGAAAAAGACATTTAGAATACTGTTTTTTTTTTAAAGTTTTATGTTAGGTTCAATAATGTTTTACTTTCTAATTTATATTAACTCTAAAAATATTTATAATCAGCAGTAAGTTGACTGTTTTGAAAATATCGGATATGTATCAAAGGTATCAGAAATATATCAAGCTATCGGAAATTTTTTATATTTATGAAAATATATCATGATATTTACGAACCATGGATTTACTTAATAATAATTGTTTTTTTTTTTCAATTACAACGCGACTAAATAAAATAAATAACTTTTACAAGAAGAAAATTTCACATTGTATCTGAAAATGAAATTCTGTAAAGTTTAAATGAATATTTCAGGACGTTATTTTTTATTACTTTTGTGTCTATGGGATAAATAGGAGCATTCTTCTTTCGTAATATCCTACGTGAATTGAACTGAGGAAGATAGATGATCAAGCAATTATACGAACAGAAGCCATAAGCAGTTTTATGCTCTCATAGAAATTGTTCATTAAAAATAAATTTGTGTTGGACTAATAGCTTTTAAAGGCTGCAAGAGCAATTTGGATTGTTTAAAACAGAACTGTCGTTAAATAGAAAAAATATATATGCAAAGCATATTTAATATAGCATTTGTTTTGAGCCTGCTTAGTGGTAAATTTATCACTGGTCTTAAAAAAAGAGGGGGGCGGGGGGCAAAAGCATCAAATCAGACCACTTCGTGAAATCCATCTAAATCTATTAGCCATGCACCTAATTTATATAACATTTTGTTTAACAACATGAACAGGGGTACATACATTTTGAATTTAACCCGTTGACGTCCAAATTGTTTTAAAGGGGCAACAACACTTGCAATGCGATATCCTATGGAAAACAACTTTCTAGAGAACTACTGGAGCGATTTCAATAATTTTTATAATATGTTTGGCAGTAGCTAAAATATTTTTTAAAATGCAATAGTTACGTTATTTTGAAAAAACAAAACAAAACTAGAGAATTTTTAAAAATTAACATTACTGAAAAGGAATTGATTTTTCAGTAAAACATAACGATCGAAATATAGTTAGTTATAATACTGAAAAAATATATGTATTGAAATCGCTTTAGTAATTCCCGAGAAAAGGATACGTCAATACCACTTGTCTATAGGAGATGACTATTAGAATCTACAACTGTTGTTGCTCCTTTAAAGTTTGAGTTTAAGTGATATGTTTTTAGAATATGTTTGGATCATTGGTCGTTGATTTTATGTTCAACGAGAGGTTCTTATTTTAGACATTTTTGAGAGAAGGTTTCCTATGTATTGTCTTTTTATTTTTAGATGATATTTCGTGTGTACCTACTTCGGAAATGAGCTTTGTATGTATAATAAGAATAAACATAAACACCTTAATCACACTGATACTCAAATAAAATCTTGCATTATAGAAATTTCTTTTTCTTCGCTTATCTCATCAATGGTTCATTGCTCTACAGAGAGACCTTTTTTTTATGAAATAGAAAGTAAAAATTTCATTTTGAAACTCATATATCAATATACATATCTTGGCACAAAAACTTAGCGGACCAAGACAGATGTAGTGATTTCGGCGATTATTTTCGTGTTTGTCCTTCGACATTGATTGTCATCGCATCCCCGATGTTCCATCATCCGGTTTTTGAATTTGTTTTCCACTATTTTCTCACGAAAGAAAATCGTTTATTAAAGTTCTTGCAAAAACACGGGGATGATTTCTGTTCGGTTAATGTTCATTGTTGTTGTTCACCCAACTGGCCTTGAATCACGAACAGCAACGGATGACTGTCTTTTTGTCCAACAAGCTGCAACCATTTTCGACATGATTGCGGTGATGTAAATAACTGTACCGCAAGGGTATATTTTTATGTTATGTTTCAGCGACTATATATTTCAAATGAAACGCAGTTTAGATAGATAGCAAATAGCGTTGGCAGATGTTACGATTTACACAGGATGTAATTTTCAGGGATCCTAAGTAGAGCCCTGCGTGGATCAACTACAATTGAATTAGAAATCCAAAATTCCATTTTAAAACAAACCGAAACCCGACAAAATAATTTTCATCAACCCGAAGCCCTATCCGAAACCAACCCAAACCAGAAATACTAAAACCCTAACCAGCTGACCCAAAACTAAAATAAAAGAAAAATAGTGCCAAATTTTAATGAAAGTATGAAGGAAAAAAAAAAGTCTATAATCATGCCCGTATTATTATTTTTATCCTTTAATGAAGGAAAGTGAATAAGTATTAGCATTGAAAATAAAATATATATATATATTTTTTTCATCTGGAAGAATATTTTCTTCTTCTTTTGGAAAGTCGGCTTATACCTAATATCTGAACACAATCCACAATGTGCAGAACTCAATCCGAAATCGACCATAATCGAAAAAATTAGAGTCAATTTTACTCGCATCCTATCCACAACAAAAATATTAGAGTCAACCCGATCCGAAACTGACCCTCAAGAAAAAAAAATTGGAATCAACCTGACTCGAGATCCGCCTTGTAGAATGACAGTGTGGGACGGTAAAGCTCGCCAAAGAGGTATCGGATTTTCTTACTATACACCAAATACTTTTAAATTTCTGCATGCACCATACTCAGGACCAGGATCTGATTTTCTATTAGGCGCAATAAGCAGGGTCTTAGGGTTTAATATTAAAACGTTCCTCTATTAACAACAACAATAACAAGAAAAAACACGTAAATAATATGCTGTTAATTATGACATTGTCAGCAAATTTAGTATTAGATTTTGTTTAATGTTGCGGATTCCAAAGAAAAACAACTTAAACTGCGCAACACCGTGGGAAAAGGAAAAAAAAAAGTCGATTTGAGAGATGCAAACATTGATGTTTCTGTTTTCGTGAGCATTTAAAATGTAGATACTAATCTAATTAAAGCCTACACCGCCTAATAGTCCGGATCTTAATCTCATCGAAAATGTGTGGAACATATCAGAAATTAACATTGATTTTCGAAAGGTCACAAACGCCGCATGGAATTAAGCAAAGCTATCTGGGAATGTTGGTGTGAAATTTCTCCCAATGAGTGAGCAAAGCTTATTGAATCCATCCCACGAAGAATTTCAGCTGCCATCCGGGCCAAAGATGGATTTACTAAACACTGATTACAATGATCGGTTAATTTTTTTCCACACCAAGAGTCATGGATAATTTTTTCTTCGGTGTTTAAACTTCAATCACCTATTTTCTGCTTATAAATTGATGTGTAATGCTTTTTCTTTGTTACATATTGTTGTTTATATTATATATACAAATGTATTATTGCTAACAATTGTTCAATTATTATGTATTTTCTGTAATGAGAATAAATAAACATTTCTTACATAAAATGGTAATGTTGGTGTGGTTGGTCGGAAATTTTGCGCCAAGGGTTGTATACATTTTTATCATTTAGCAACCCATCTTCTCTACGTAATGCTGGGAAAACATTAAAAACATGTCTCATCTGTGAATTTTATTGATACTTCTGCACGGGGTGTTTGCCCAAGATATACCTTTAAAATCAGAATTAGCTAAGCTTGGATATTCAGGCGGCTAAATGAAACCTGCAAATAAGACAATTTTTCTGCGCATTTTTTATAACCGTTTTATGTTCCTACTGCTATTTTTTATTCTAAAATTATGCATAAACACTAGCTACCTTCGATTTATCGCAAAAAGACTGGATGAAACCAGACTGCTGGGATAAAGGGTAATTTTCTAATTATCCTAAAATAGCATATGTTCTTTGCAATGGGTGGCTTGAAGCTGAATATACTCATCGCAATAAGCCAGAAAATTATCAGGCTGATTGGAAGCAACTGATGGTTTTCCAACTAACCTAAAGCTGCATGAGACTCTCTACAATAAGATTGAAAAATGTTAGGCTGATTGGAAAATGTCAACCGATTCTCCAATTAGCCTGATCTTTACAAAGAGCCGAATTTTCCAATTAGCATAATACAACATCGCACACATGTATAAAATAGAAATGTGTATATGTATATATATGTTCATATTTTCTTACGCAAAAGATAAAATTAATATTAGAAATATAATTCCAAATGATTGTTTTATAATTGCATTAAAATGTGGATTAATGCGTTAAAATATGCGATTGAAGTATACATTGGGATATTACGGGTCTGTTTTAGGTTGACTTCAAATGGAATTTTCAAGTTCTGGACGGTATAATCCGCAACCAATACAGATGTGGATAACAATACAGGATTGTTACGAAAACACGAAGATAAGAAACAGTCTCTTAAAGTTTGTTTTATTTTTTATTAAAAATTACTTATTTTTATCATTAATTTTACAATACCATCAATCATTTTGAACATAAACTTATAAAAATTATCACTCATAAAAAAACAAATATAATTTTTTTTTTAAATGTCAAAAGTTTTAATTTGAAAAAATATATTTTGATGAGTTTTGAGTCTTATTAAAGTTAAATTAGCAAGTGGGATGAGTTTCAAATTCTTTATATGGTGATTTAATTGCATTTTTTTTTCATAAACTTACTGTTTAAATATTCAATCTCAAAACATTGTAAATAACTTAATGGAATTCTGTACCAACTATGTAAACAATCTAGTCACAAAATAAAACATATAGTATATGGTTATAAGGCATTATAGACATAAACTGCAAGATTTAACAAAATTGTCAAGGAAGAAATATAATATGCTTTAAATTTTGTATGTAATGTCATTGATCTGTAGATTTGATAGCGCAAAGAAAATAAAAACTCCCTTCCAATATATGACCTACATTATCATAGGGTTTAAATAAAAAATAATATATCATGAATTGCATTTTATGAACAGAAATAGAACAAAATGAGTAGTTTTCTAAAGTTACTAAAATTTTTTTGAATTATCTTAATTCAAGTATATGCTCCAGAATGAAAAGCATTATAAAACCGATAAAAAAGTGATTTTTCTTAGTAAAACTTCAAAATGGGCTTTCACGAATCACCCCTTTTTACGCTGTAATTTTCCAAAAATTACTAACATATTTTAAGATTAAAGTTTCATTTCATGGATGAAAGAACGAATGAAAGTTTCAAAAACAGAATCATTGTATATACATGTTATATAAAAAAAGAAAATTACACCATAAAGTAAAACTTGTATAATTTATTATAGAGGTCAGTAGACATTTTTGTCATCTTGGAATTGTCTACTATTGCTAAATAATGATTGAAAATTTAGTAATCATAAACAGTTTTAAAAATAGAAATATTTTGAAAAAAAAAAAAAAAAAAAAAAAAAAAAACAGAAATGTTTTTTAATACACGAAAATATAATACAAGGTGTCCATAAATGATTGCCTCGGTTTCCTCGCCTTATAACTTTTGATTTAACAATATGACGAAAAATATTATTACATATTCGTAAATTGCAACTCAAAAAGTTTTTTTAATAACACAAACAAATTTACATAAGCGTAACGTTGCAACTCAAAACGTTATTAAGTAAATAACGATTATAATCAAATAATAATTAATATTAAAATTTTATCAAATTTATCAAAAAATTATATCTATCTATCTAATTTTGTACTTATAAATTCATTAACAGCTTTTTGATAAATTTGATAAAATTTTAATATTAATTATTATTTGATTATAGTCGTTATTTGCTTAATAACGTTTTGAGTTGCAACGTTATACGCTTATGTAACTTGAATCAAAAACTTTTCATACTGGATTTTTTTATTATGAATTAATTATATCTGACAAGTTAAATTACTGTAATTATATGAACAAATTTACAGATGATGTATAATATATACAGATGATGTATATAAAGAAAAAAATTACAGATGTAAAACATGTTTGTTGAAAATGAAATTTTTAATTAAGAATTGATAGCATCCGAAAAACATATATTCCGGATTGAGAAAACTGATTAATCTAAGCCGAAACGTTTTCAAAAATCAGTAATTGAATATCAATTATTCATATAATTACAAATTATTTACAGATAATCATTCTGTAAATTATATGAAAATTTTGACATTTAAAAAAAATTATATTTGCTTTTTCTTGAGTGATAATTTTTGTAAGTTTATGTCCAAAATGATAATTTATTATTCAATTATGCTGGATATGCATGCATTTTTTGGAATATTTTATCAAAAAATTATGTTTATCTATCTAACTTCGTACTCATAATTCATTAACAGCTTTTTGATAAATTTGATAAAATTTTAAAATTAATTATTATTAGATTATAATCGCTATTTGCTTAATAACGTTTTTAGTTGCAACATTATGCATATGTAACTTGAATTGTGTTATTAAAAAAACTTTTAGAGTTGCAATTTACGAATGTGCAATAATATTTTTCGTCATATTTTTAAATCAAAAGTTATGAGGTGAGGAAACCGGGACAATCATTTATGGGCACCATAACCGCAACGAAAATATACAATCACCTCTTCCGAGTTACCTACGGTTTCAAAAAGCGCTCTTTATCATTCAAAACCTCAGAAATCAATATATTTTCGATATTTAAAGAAGCATTTATAAAAACAGATGTTTTTGCTGCCCACTGATTTTCGGAAACGTTCCCGAGTAGTTTTTATAGTGCATTAATCAGTTTTCTCAAACCGAATATCAGTTTTTAGAATGCTACCAATTCTCAATTAAATATTTTCAGCTGCGTAATTGAATTTATACATTCAAAAGTAATAAAATTTTATAAATTTTAATGTTAATTTATCATGCATGTTTGTCTGTAAAACATGTTTGTTGAAAATGAAATTTTTAATTAAGAATTGGTAGCATCCGAAAAACATATATTCGGGATTGAGAAAACTCATTAATCTTACATGGAAACGCTAGCAAAAATCAGTGGCAGCAAAAGAAACTTTGTCTTTATAAATGCTTTTTTCAGTCTCAAAAATATATTGGTTTCTGAGGTTTCTAAAGATAAAGAGTGCTTTTCGGAATGGTTAGTAACTTGGAAGAGGGATTGGTATATTTTGGTTAGTGGTTATATTATATTTTCCTAGATTAAGAAATATCTATTTTCTTTTCTTATTTCTTATTTCTTTTCTTTCTTTCTTTCTTTTTTTTTCTTTGTTTAAGAATATATGAATTTTTTTTTAAATTATTCTTTTATCTTTAATCTGTTCTATAATTATGTTATTCAAACCAAATAAATAAATATATATATAAATATACTAAAAATATTTTAAACGAGTCGAAGAAAATGTATGTAATTAAAAAAAAATAAAAAACTTTATAACTAAGAAACTTTTCTAATTTAATAAATTTATATAGTTTGCTTAAAACAGCAACTTGAAATGAAATTTAGTAAATTCAAAATCACGCTTCAATGTGTTTAGTAAAGCAATTTTAAATGAAAACAGGTTTTTAAGATGAAAAGCTTTTTGGGCAGTTTCGGAAAACGATAAACTTACATTTAAAATACCTTTTTTAAAATGTTAATTATTGAAATTCCTTGTAATATTAGGATGACAATGTATTAATGTACGTGTCTAATGTACACACGTGACGATTTGTAGTTGTAAACAGAATATTTTAAAATGAAATTGTATTTTTAGCACTATTTTGTAGATTCCGCGATTGAAATTAGATTTATAAATACATCAAAATATAAATAAAAAAAATAAATAAAATAAAAATAAAACACTACTTATAGATACCCTACTTTTAATAAACATTGTAATTTACAAATAATATAATACAATTACTTGTTAACTTTATTAGATTAATTAGAATTAGTAATTGACTTTAATTAATTGTAATTTACTTTCAATTTCTAATTTTAAATTTTAAATTTTAAATCTTAAATAATCTAACTTTGATATTAAGCAAATATATTATAAATTATTTATTTAATATTATAAAATGCAAAATTAAATGTTTGATGCAGTGCTAAAGAATTTTTATTCGGCAACGTTACTTTGTAAAATTGAATTTAAACTGATAATTTTTAGTAAAATACTGTGAAATTACTATTTTAAAAATACCAACACTTCAAAGCATTATTCAAAGTATCTAGCTGTAATATTGGCAAGCATATACTGAGTTTAAAATTAAATATTTAACTTACCTGTCTGAAATTCAATTTTAGATTGGATTTTTTCTTTATTTTGTTTTATCGAACAGAATGGGATTACAGAATTTCAGAAAAAAAATAATCTAATAAATATTTTTTACAACACCGATCCGTGAACTTGAGTTTCTGAATTATCTATTTTAACTCAATTTCGGAACTGTCTTGTTTAATATTTAAACGATAAAAATTGTAAGCAAATATCTTTTTTACCCCCCCTATAAACTGCACTTTTTAAATGTATTAATTTTGAATGTCTAGTTTTAAAGTATTTAAAATTGAGCAAAGTACCGAAAAATCCCAATTTTTTATAATACTAAGCATGCAATTCTATTTTCGAATTATTTACCTATAACATTTGAGCAATGATAAGGATAATTAAATATTTACTTTATGACTACAGATTTATTTTCTAAATTATTTTTCACTGTTTTCTAGAATTTAAGTAAAATTGAAATAGAAAACGTCATTTTTTGTAAGGGCATAGTTCTTATTTTTTACATCTAAAGCTATTTTATATATTTTTTATATCCTTTTTAAAAAAGATCAGCTGAATTCAAGTAATACAGGTACTTTTAGATAGCTTAAAAACAGAACATTCTATGTCTATATAATGCCCGCATTATATTTAAATCTTATTTTAGTATACCAAACATCAGGCATTGTAGTATTGATTTTGGAGAGTAGCCTAGAGGAGTATTTTCATATTACTATTGCCCCACCAGTGGCTGAGAGGTTCTGCTCTCGAAGCTGGTAGACGGGAGGTGCTGGGTTCGATCCCAATTGCGCCCGTCAGCCTAATCGTTCGGAGTTTTCGTGGTTTTCTTCGAGCCGTGGATTTATCCATGCGTAAATACGGGTTAGGTTCCCTTAGAAAGACCCCCACGAAGGGCACTCCCCCCGGGCCTATTTCCCAAGTGTAGATAATTGGCCGTCAATAATCAACCCAACCCAACCCAACTCATATTACTATTATCCTTAAAAACACATTACTTCCTTTTAAAAATTCTTTTATATTGTCAGTAAAATACATACATTATCAGTATCTATAAAAAACGTATTTAGTTATTTCCTTTAAAAACACATATAGATACAACCTGACGTCTTAAAAGCTATATTACATACCCTACAATAAATTATACCCATTAAAGAAGTCAGAATAACAATTATAAAGAATCTGTGCAAGAAATTGGGTATGTAATATATCTTTTAAGACGTCAGACTGTATCTATATGTGTTCTTAAAGGAAATAACTAAATATGTTTTTAATAGTTACTGATAATGTAATGTATTTTACAGTAAGTGAATTAAAAATTTACAGTAAGTGAAGGAAGTGAAGGAAGTAATGTGTTTTTTAAGGATAATAGTAATATGAAAAGACACATCTATGCTACTATTGCTCTCCAAAATCAATACTAATGCCTGATGTTTGGTATGCTAAAATAATATTTAAATATCCAGATACTATTTTAATTAGCTAGAAGAAAGGATTGAAAAAGCTGCCAAAGTTTAAAAAATAACATAATATAAATAAATACTTCATGGTTATTTTCAGGGAATTAAAGTTTCCTCTCTATAGTTTTTTTCTTCTGCTCTTTATAAACCCTTAAGTGTTATGATTTATTTAACAGGCTTTTAAATATTATGATTTTTTAACACTTTCTTATATAGTATGATTTTAATTTAAAGGGCTCTTATGTACTATGACTTTTAACCCTTCTTTGCATGATTTTTTCTTTTACAATTATATTTTTTTATACATATATTAAATATTAGACACCAGAAATTTTAAGATAGATTTTTAACTTTGTTCAGCAAAATAGTTCACGGGAAATTTACTGGATTAATATTTCTATATAAATATAGTGGTGGCGAATAAGTTGATTTATTTATTAAAAGTTAAATAAACAGTGATGGAAATTTACATCACTATGCAATTAAGGGTTAAGTCTTTAATAATATAATTTTTATTTAAGGAGCTCTTAAGCGCTATGATTTTTAACAAGCCCTTAAGTACTATGATTTTTTAAACACGACCATAACTAAATCCATGTAATGCCTCAAAAAAAAAAAAAAAAAAAAAAAGTACTATTTTTTTTTTTTATAAATTATATCCTGCCAATATTTAAAAATATTTTTTATATTAATATTTCATTTTTTTAAAAATTTGTATTATGAATACAGCAGAAAATTTTCATGTTATATGGGTAGTTCGTTAATTATGGTAAAAATAAGTAGAGCCAATAAATGAATATCATGATTTTAATGCTTTAACAGTATTCAGAAAAATTGATATTAAGCTATAAATTATCCTCCTTCAATTATATCAGAGCGCATTAATACAAGCACCTATTTCATAAAGTCTACACTATAAAGTAGACCTTAAAAAAGAAGAATAAGCTATCGCTTCTGTGCATATGCATATGCAGCTATTATACCCTCTCCTAATGGATAAACTTTATTAGAATTTCGTTTACCCCTGAATACATAATTAAAAATTAAAACTTTAGATCCCCTTTCCTGACATCCCACTTCGTTTTCATCTAAATAAGCTTATTAGTCGACAATGATGCTGCAGAGAAGAATGAAACCCCCCAGCTGAGGCTCGTAAGGACAGTTTTCCCTTCATCCTACCGACGGATGTTCAGGTCATTAGGTAAGAGATGCTGCAGAACTGATGAGCAAGTCCCCATTTCGTGTGCAGAGTCAGAGGTAAAAGGCATCCCCACTGCTATGGATGTGCTTTATCTAATGACTCTGTGTAACACCTGTGTCATTTCAGATCATTTATGGTGAAGAAATACAATCCCGTTTTAGATCCATAATCATTTCGAAATTTCGCAGAAAAGTCTTATACAGTAATTCGCATTTTAAAAATTAATGAGGATTAACATTAATGGAAATTATTTATAAATGTCCTTTTGATATTCATAATAGTATATGATAAAGAGAAAAATATCTCTCCTGATATAGATGTGCTTTGTCTAATGATTCTGTTTCTGTATAACAGCTGTACCATTTCGGATCATTTTTTAAGAAGAAAGACAACAGTTTCACTTCAGAGATCATTCGAAATTTTGCAGTACAGTTTTGGACAGTAATTCAGATTTAAAAAATTAAAGGTGGCAAACATGAATTGAGAACTATTTATAAACATCCATTTTATTGCGTATCCCTAAAAACACAGCTAGTCGCTGTGACGTTATTATGTTTCACAAAGAGTCGCAGTGTCACATTCACTACCGTAACCAGAATATGATTCCTTTAATTCGTTTAATTTTGACTCTAAGGTGACTATCATTTTGAACTCTAATGTGAAATCGTCGTGACCAATTTTTTAATAGTTTGCTGTTTGTCAAAAACTGGGACAGATCGACCTCACAGTGATTTGGGTACGACTGATGTGATGTGACGATAATGGCGATAATAATTTGTTTTTTGGTCACGGTACATTCACATTTCTATCATATTTTAGTCACGGTGCTATAAGGAATGATTTTATGTAAATGAATGTAAAATAATGTTCATTAACAGTAATATCTAGATTAGAAGCCCTAAACGACCTTCAGTTTATCTAGTGGTCAGTGTGCTGATTGATAGCTAAGAGATGCTGTGTTCGAATCTCGATTCGGGTTTGGATGATTATTCTGCTTCCTGATCACATTAAGCTAGAGGTCGACTATATGTGAAAAAGATTACGGAACCAGATCTTTGTAGGTTCTCTACAAAAGGTGCCTGTAGTGCACCAAAACACATAATAGAGATAGAGATTTATGAACTGCATTCATTTTTATGTTAAAATGGCTTAAAATCTGTTAGACCTCAATGTTATGTTTTTGGTTTGGGAAGACGCAAACAGAAAGCAAAAGAAATATATATTTTCTGTTTATGTTCAGAGTCGTGAATGCTTAGTGCCAATGAATAACGCATTATTATTTAAGATTTAGGATAATGTGGTTCTAGTGCTCTCTCTAAATTCGGAGATGAAATTCATTCTACCCCAAATAGTTTCTCATGAATTTGTAAATAGAAGTGTTATATTTTGAAACCAATGCCATCACTAATATTGTTTACCAAATATTAAGACATACACGTACTCTATACAATATTTTTATTATATAAAAAATTAATATTTTCTATGTAAAAGTAAATATTAGCACGACATTATAAATATTTGTAATTTAAAACTAATAAATACATTATTAGAACCGCCTTGGGAGAATATAGGTTTGCTTATGAAGATGTAATTATAGTCAACTAGAGTAATTGTGACGAAATCTAGGAAAATATGAGGACTATTTTCTTGTTAATGTATGTAAATTTGTGCCTCTGATAACGAATCAACTATGTATGCTAACTCTGAAGACGATTTTTTTTCACTGGGATAAATTAAGCTAGTTCTCTTTATGAGTTTTCGATCGGCTAGACCTCGAAAGGAAATCTTATTACAGAGGCAATGGAGGTTAAATTCAAAAAGTTTAATGTTACAATTACACTTATATAGCACATTCCTTTCATATTATTGTTACCATCACGATTTCTTCTCTATTTTTTAGTTAATATATTTTGTCTTTCTGAATTACTAAAATAACTTATTACAGACAGAAGGCATTAAATATGCATAATGTAGAATAAGCATTTCCTAATATTCATAACATTCATAATATATTTTGTATAACTTTTCTTAAACCAATAAATGATAAATTTATTCATGCTTAATAAAAATTTTCGTTTCAAGTATGGAAACTATATTTCATTCTACTAATAATTCTTGTTTATTTTGAAATGATAACGGAAATAAAAAAGTATTTTTCACTTAATGCATAAAAGATAATTGAATTTTTAATAACGAAAGAAATGAATTTTTAATAAAGAAAATGATAAATAAAATTTTAATAATGAAAATGACAAATGAAAGATTAATAATGAATACAAATACATTTGAAAAATGTAATAAATGAAACAAAGATTTTTTGTAACACATTTCGTATTACATTGATAATCAGAAAAGATTACTTCTTTTGTTGGAAAGGGTTTTCGTTTTGGTGGTACTTCGATTATAAATTTACCCATACTGTAAAAAAAAAAAGGAGAACTGTTTCTGGATATAGCAAAATTTTACGGAAATATAAGATAAACTCTTTTAGTTATCCACGATTTTAAAAATCGTTTCTTTATCTTCAGAAACCTAAAAACCAATAGAACTTCTGAAACGAAGAGTAGTTTTCAGTGTATTATTAATCAGTTTTTTCAACATAAAATATCGGTTTTTCGGATGCTATCAATTCTTAAGTAAATATTTTCAACTGCGTTACAGAATTTATACATCAAGAGTAACAAAATAATGTTAATTTTAATGTTAATATTAATGCTGCTGGCTTAGCTGTTTGTCGATTGAACATGTTTCATGAACATGAAAATGTTCTCTTGAGAACGAATAGCATCCGAAAAACCGATATTTCGTGTTGAGAAAACTGATTAATGCACTATAAAAGCTACTCGGGAAGATTTTTGAAAATTACGAGCAGGAAAAGAGAGTTTTGTTTCAGAAATGATACTTTAAATCTCACAAATGTATAGGTTTCTGAAGTTTATGAAGATAAAGGAAAGTTTTTTCGAAATCGTGGATAACCCGGAAGAATTTATATTACACTTTAGTTAATTTTTTAAATATTCCTGAATTTTTTTAATAATAGCTAGAGACATTTCTTTTCTCTTTTCAGTGCAGTATCCAAACATGGCATGTTTGCCTACTTGTTCGCTCGCTTGTCTTTTCTTTTTCTTTCTAGGCTGTAACTTTCGTAAAAATTGGTCAATCGGTGCAAAATTTCAATATGATGCTAAGGTACACAGTACTATTTTATGGTTTTAAAATAGTCACCGATTATATATATATATATATATATATATATATATATATGTTACGATAAATTGATACGTACAATTCCATTTCGGTGAAATATGAATATCAGCAGATTAATTGAAGTTTAATTGCAGTCGTCGTGTTGATACCGATTGATTTTAGTCGAAAAGCATTAGGATTTTCCACAAAAAGAAGAACGAATTTCGATTATCGAAGAGATTTTATTGTTCTCTTCGACTAGAATCCAATGAGAAAAGCACTCTCCACTCATATTTGATATCGTGTACTCTTTCACTGCTAATATTCTAACGGCTAATCATGGTTTACTTCTAAACTGGATTACATTGCAGAAATGATGTTATAATACTAGTTCGAACATTCTAGATTCTCACTTCAGACGGCACATAATTTTGAAGACAACAAATATCACAGAAATCTGCGCTCCGCCGCTCATGTTTGATGTTAAATAATTCAAGCGAGCAAGGTTAAATTCGCATTGCAGAATCACGGTTCCGAAATAGGTACGAACTATATATTCTTATGGCAGTAGAAAATTGACGCTTGTAGGTCTTTGCGAGAAAAGGGCACGGATTTAACTTTGGAATAAAAATTTAAAAAAACGAAAATGGTACAAAATGATAACTTTAAACAGAATAAATTCGGCTTGAGCAATAAAGCAGTTTTTTTTTAAGAAAAATAATTACGGGAAGCGCTTTTTAGAATATTTTGAAGGGAAATAAAATATTAAAATAAGCATTTTAAATAGTAAGAAATTTAAATAAATGAAATAAATGGAATATTGTTTAAGATAGGAAATAATTTAATAAACTAGGGATATATAATAAATTTAGAAGGGGGAAATTTTTATGGAATAATTTTAATGAAGTGCGGAATTTTAATTTTTGTAATATATATACATATTACAAAATTTAAATTTTGTTTCGCCAAGGTTAATATTATTATTATAAATTTTACTTTTAATAATATTCCATATATTATACCGGCTTATTAAATTAAAACCTATTCTTTAACTAATATATCAATCTCCATATGTAAAGGTATAAGATCTTAATCCACCTGATAATATTTATTCCAAATTGCTTAAATCTAAAAATGGCGCGAACTATTTATATTCCGTAAATAAAACCCTTTTATTATTTAAATCCCTATTAAAATTCACTGTTACTTCCCGTGTGTATCAAACTTCTCTAAATTCTTTACTTAATTTGCTAAAATGTCTTAACTTCTAAATTATCCCGTTCTAAAAATCCTATTTATTTAAAATCATTCTTTCATTAAAATATCAAAATATCTCTTATAATATTTCAATGCTTTAATATAATTATTTTAATTCCGCATCAATAAGTTCATTTTTTCTTTTCTGTTCTTCTCTGCGTAAGCTAAAATTATCGTCTGGTAGTCTAAAATCTATTTTTAGCCAGAACTCTCGAAATAAGATCTTATTGTTTGTTTACACGACGTGTACCCAATTCGAGGCTATTGGATTATTCTAGAAGGTCTTTTCGTGCCCTGAAAATAAATTTACTTCAAGATTAGTTCACCGGAACTGTTAATAAGCCCCTCTTAATGCGATTGTGATTGGAGTAAAGAAAGCAAGTGACTTGATTGTCACTTTGCGCGCGTGATTCACTTAAATACGCAAACGCAGCATAGTCGAGGAGACGCAGAGAGAGCAGTGAAATTTTGCCATCGAAGTGTTGTTAAAATAAACTGTTGCTTGCCTTCGAATTGATATATTATAAAATGATGATCTTCTATAGAGAGTTATTAAATTTATCGATATCTAAAGAGAGCATTCCCCGGATTCCCCCTGAATTTAGAGAGGATGTATTGTAATACAATGGATTTGACTGTCATCGTGTTTTTACTGCGTGTTTTACAATCTACACTACTCGGCTGCTGATAATGCAAACTCAAATTACAACTGCATTAAATTGGAAGTGTTTGCTATTATTTTTTTTCGATTGTTGCAAAATGTAACATAAAATATATATAATTCTTCAAAACAAGAATTTTTAAATCTTAGGAAACGAAAGCAGATGTATACACAGAATAATCTAATTGTATGAAACAATTAACAATAAACTTCAAAATATTAAAAATTAACTTTAAACTATTCAAGTAAATAGACTGCCTTTTTTGCATGAATATGTGAAAATTCAGGGAAAAAAAAAAAAAAATACCCGTCCCGACTATAAAAACTTACCCATGCAGGTTTCGAAAGGCGTGCTACTCTTACATTAAAAAAATTTAGAAACTTAATATACAGTTTTAAATTAAATATATATTCTGCAACTTAAAATAGCAACTTCTGCAGAATATATATCTATCTATATATATTTGATGAATGGTATTTTTTTACTGATCAAATTCAACGAAGTTTCCAGTCAAAAAATTAACACGTGATTAAAGAACAAAGAAAAACACTTAATTTATCCACACATTTTTCAGATAATGATCAGACGTTTTATATGACTTCCTCCTTACAGATCAAGTGATTAATCCTGCAGTAAGATGTTTAAAACAGTTTTATTTTCACCAGTTCTGTAAGATGAACCTTACAGAACTTTTACGGTCGGTTTGCTCCAGTCGATTTAAACCTTTACTGATGGTTTTCAAGAAAAGACTGATTAGACGTCAATGACTGTTAGCTAATGTTCGATAAAATCCTACAAACGAGTTGAAAATATTTTGTTAAGCGTCTATCAAGAAATCAAAGACGGATAAAATGTTTAATAGCGTTTTACATTCGCAATTAGAATATAAAATGAGATCTTATTTTTCCTCGTTGCAATATCTTTGATATGGTCTGTGTGAAACCATCTATAACTTTTATTTATTCTTTAATTTTATTTCATTAGTTTTAGAAGATATGGTCTTTGTGAAACCATCTATAACTTTTATTTTTCTTTAATTTTCGTTCGTTAGTTGTAGAAATCATTTAGATATCTAGATTTTCGTGAAAACTCTGTAACGTCGACTGATCGCGCGTGTAAAACGACGGTCACTCGAGAAAAGAAGTGAAAATGAGTTTATTGAACTAGGTAAGTATAGGAAAATTAGCCAGGAATTCCTTGTATGAAATCGTCGATTTTGTCATGCTCATTTTGAAATGACGAAAATTGACTGGAATTTTATTGTGGATTAGGAAACCTGAAATTAATTTAGACTATTGTTTCTTTTTTGCTTTTATTTATTTTTTGATTTATAGAAATAAAAAAGTATTTATTAAATTGAAATAATCAATAAGAAAAGTTTTAATATTCTTCAACAAAATTAATCTTCCAAAATTATAGTTTTGGCTCGGTTTTGAAGTCCAGGTTCCATATTTTTGAGTCGTAATTTCTTCTTTATACTCTTATTACGTTGTCTCTCAATTATACATAAAAAAACAAAAACAAAAACAAAAACAAAATAATAATTTAAAATTTAAATAAAAAACTCAAATTCTATAAATATCAATAACATTTGTTGTTGAAAGCTGAAAAAAAAAATTGTTTTTGTTTATTTAACAGGTATATTTTGTTCATAATTTAATTTAATTAATTTAAATTTTTAAATGTAAATCCTTTTAACCCTCTAATGCCCATGGTAGAATGCACTCTAGAAATTCCAAAATGAAGCAAATCGGAAATCACACCAGAAGTAACAACTATTAATTTTCGTTTATTTTTAATCACGAAATGTCTGTCCTTAAATAAAGCAAAATTTTCTATTCGGATTTTCTGCTTTGAATTCGGAATATCTGAATTAAAAAATCCACTAAAATGGCAACACTGCTGCTACCATGGGCATTAGAGGGTTAACGTGTTCAAAATTTATCGTAACAAAACCGCTGATAAACAGTGTTTCAAAAATTTTGAGTTAAAAGTTATAGACAACAATATTCATATAGCTGAACGTCATTTTCTTTAGTTTGCTCGTATAATTGGTCTGACAACCTGTCAGACCAAATGTACGACATTCTTAAAGTTTCAAACATTATAATAACAATAATAACCAAAAATACATTTATTCGTCATTTCAAACATTTCTGGTCCCTTTAAATAGACACGAAATAGTTAATAATAGTAACGAGAGATATGAACGAAGTAATGAGAATTTTCTCAATTTTTTTTTTTCGTATAGGATCAATCGAAACTAATATGACACCCCCCCCCCCCAAAATGAAGCATGTGAGACACTGTAAAAATGTGCCTATTTTCATAGTAAAAAAAATGGTTTTGTGATTATTTTGTAACATCAACATTACAAACCATTACAAACCAACTCTGAATTTTTTTTAAACAAATGTACATTACATAACCTTACTTTTTTGATAAGAAAAACTTTTCTGTCAGACTTGAAAACTTTTTCCCTGCAACGCTTAAATAAAAACGTAGGTAAGTTATTCTAATAGGAATTTATTCAGTAAGAAATAGTGAGTATTTCTACCTTTAAAATTTGGAATGTGTTTAACATAGCCTGAGTTACAAACAATCAAACTGAGGGGACCAATGTAAGACAGTGTACGGGGCTAATATGAAACAATATGCTTGAGGCTGTAATAATACAATTCTTTCATATAGTTTGATACATCCAGCACAAATAAAACAAAATGTGTTAATTTTTGATTGTCTTTTTATTTTCCTATGCTAGTTACGTTTCATTTTTTTCTATGTCTAGTATTATGTTCTTCTATGTTTGTTACATATTTTTAATCAAATGATATGAAATATTAGCTAGTTTATTTTACAACTAGTTGGTTTTAAACCTTATGCTAAAAGTTACATTGAAGGTTAAAGCATGTGTCGTTTTGAACATTGAAAAGGTTGAGTAAATACAAACTGAAACAAAGTAGGAGAGTTCATCCACATTTTAGATGAAATTTAAAAATAAAGGTTATTCAATAGTGAATAATTACAATACTTAGATAAAAATTGTAAAATTGATAAATCGTTTTTGAGCCTTAAAATTATACTAGTCTACATATCTACATATCCTATTCTACATATCCTATCGTAACTCTTGCGAGCGAAGATTCGTCAATTTCCCCTAGCTCTTGTGAGATGTTGCTTTTACAGATAATAATACAAAAAAAAAAAAAAAAAAATGCTGCTGCAAAGAAGAACAGAAAAATTACAGATGCTAGTTCAAAATTTTTTACAAATGAAGAGTTACAGACGACAGAAAAATTAAGAATTGAAAATGAGGAAGAAAAATCAAGAGCAAACTAACTTAAAACATTCAACGAGTGCAATAAAGAAAATGATTCAAAGAAGGGGAGTAAAGCTTAAAAAAACAGGTAAGAAAGGGAAACAAAATCATGATAACAAGTAAAGAAGATATACGTGTTGAAAACTATACAGAAGAAATTTAAGATGCAGAGGATTGCACAAACACAGAAGTTATTAACCAAATAACTTGTTTAATAACTTCGTTATTAACAGATATCAGTAGATTAAACTGAAAACTAAGCAGTTATAAAAATACTAAACCTAATCAAAAAAGAATAAAAAAGAATTTGATCGATAAATTGCTCAAGGAGACAGAACAGGCAGTGCAGAATTACGTACTCTGTATAAGAGTGATGAAGAATCATTGACAAATTTCAATTTAAATGCTACAGGGGAAAAAAATTGATCCAGTTGTCTATAAGAAACACCAAAATTTCAAGAGAATATTCAAAAAGGAAATTTTGTTTTAGCTGACGTTAAACATGAAGTTATAATGTCTATTCACTATAAATACATTTGTCTCATAAAGGAAGTGGATGAAGACGAAAGAGAGGTAACAATCCAAGGTTTGGGGTGTTCTGACGATCGAATTTCGTGTACAAATTTGATAAAATCTTTGTGGGCACTTTCGATATCCTGCCTTTTCCTGAAACCACATTAAAAATCAGGAAACATTATTTTCCCTGACTGTATAAATAATCATGAACAGTGAATTAACTCATTCAGTCAAGAACCTAGACAGCATTTTTTATTTTTATTTTCCAATAACGGGTGTTATACCATCACAAATTTACTCTCAAAAATATAATTTTAATGATGCAAGCAGTTTTGTTCTTAGTTTTTTACCCTAATTAATCATTTAATAAATCGGGAAGAGAGTTTATTGCAATGGGTTTTCATCAGAAGTCTGGTGGACGCATAAAAAAAAGTCTCCCAAAATTCAGGCAAAATGAAAGATAAACAAAATTTAAAAATACACTGTTAAAAATTTGCAGCAAACTGTCCAGTCATTTGACCGTTTTTATGGATAACGGTTACATAACCGTAATTCAGCTCTATTCTTACCATATTACTGCCCATATTATGGTCAAAATAGAGAAGTACGGTTATGTAACCATTTTCTATAAAAACGGTCAAATGACTGGACAGTTTGCTGCAAAATTTTAACAGTGTACAGCTGAAACATTAGAATTGGGCAACTTTCTACATGTCTGTATTTCCTTAGTGCTTACAACCAATTTAAAATAACTGTGTCTCAATTGAGCGCCATAGCCGTCTCATATTAACTCCATTCCGTAAGGCTATAATATGAGACAGGGTTTTAATTTTTTTAAACCTTTATTCTTATGACAAACAATAATTTTTATCCGTAAACAGATAAAGGAAACAAAACCATAAATTACAGTACTTTTTATTTGGAATTAGAGACAACAGATCGAAAGTGACTGTAAAAGGTTTAGAACTTTGTCTCATAACAGCCCCGATTGACCCTAGTTGCCTGAGTGAAACCATCTGTAACAAATCTTTTCCTTTGATTTCTTACATTAGATGCAAATTCAGTAACGCCGACTTTCGTTGCGCGTGAATCGATGGTTTATTTAAGAAAAGAAGTTGCAAACTGGGTAAGTATCGGAAAAATAGTCAGAGATTCTTAGTTTAAAATGGTCTATTGTGTCATGTTAATCTGTTAACATGTCACCTGTTAAACAAGAATTATGATCGTCATTATGATTGCTTCTAAATATTATTTGATAATTTTTTTTTCAACCTGCCATCTAAAATTTCCAAGCTTTAATGCTGTCTGGTTATATGGAAAAACAAACAAACAAACAACAACAACAACAAAATAACCAGAAAACTAGAAATGATATAAAAATATCTTTTTGTACATCTATCGAAAAATCTAATACGAAAAAAAAAATAATAATAACGTTTTAAATTCATAACTGGAACTTAAAACACGATTTTTTTTTCACTCGAAATATCTTTGATATGGTCTGTGTGAAACCATACCTTTACTTTAATTTTCTTCCGTTAATTTAAGATATTTTATGTATCTACTACCGAGACATTTTCAAGCAAATTCTGAAACGTCGACTGGTTGTGCATGAATCGATGGTCACTCAAGAAAAGAAATGTCAATGAGTTTATTGAACTATTAGGTAAGTATCAGAAAATTAGTCTGAGATTCCTTGTATGAAGTCGCCGATTCTGACGTGTTTATCCCAGGAAGCTATTAAAACAGACACGAAACAGTCATTATGATGTCTTCCACATGTTATTGGGTCATTTTTTTTTTTCACTCAACGAGTTACCTGTTAATTCTGAAGAGTACTGCATCGAGTCGGGTAACCCGATTTTACCCGAAACCCACCCAAACAGTGCTTCCGGTCGATTCCAATTGACGCTATTTGTTTTTGTTGCGAATAGGGTTCGGCCCAGTTTTAGGTTGGAATTTGACAATTACGAGTCGGGTACGGGTTGACTCCATTTTTTAAAACAGTCTATGAATATTTAAAAAAAAAAACACACACAAATTGCACAAGTTGTGCCTGTTAGTTGCTAAAATCAGTATGTTTTAACTTTTTCATGAGTTTTAAAACAATTTTTATACTGATTTTAGCAACTAACAGGCCCAAATTGTGCAATTTGTGTTTTTTTAAAATAACTAATCAACAGTGTAGTGTCCAAATATAGATTTATATTTTTACTTGTTAGTCTATGAATATTTTTTCAGTTGAAAAAACTACACACACACTATATATATATATGTTTGATGTGTGCGTATGTATATTTGCAACATAAAAGATAAACTTGATATTAGAGACATAGTTGTAGACTACTTTTCCATAATTGTATTAAATATGGACTAATTTTCTTTCATTTCAAATTCGCGTCAGTTTTGAGTCGGGTTTCAGGTTGACGAAATTTATTTTGTCGGGTTCGGATTGACTTTGTGAGTTCGGTTCGGGTGTAATCCGACCCGGGCAGGACTCTAATAGCTCGAGGTTTAATGTTGTTACGTATTTTATTCGGATGGTCGGGTTCGGGTCGGTGTAACCAGACACGCGCGTGATTTTAATCTCGAGCTTCAATGCCGTTATGTAAATATTATATATAATCGGGCAATTTGAATGAATAAAATTTGGCTTAGGCTTATTATTCAAACAGAAATCAATTACGTTTTACTTATATTTGTGGAATATTGCCCTTGATAAAGTGTTCCATGATATAAGTTTCAATTTGCTTCTTGTCATTTTTTCACCGTATGCAAATTGGATTTTTTTCTTCATATAACTTTATTTTTTCTATTTATTTCATTTTGAGAGTCTCGCATTTTTGGATATATTTCTTTGTATTTTGTTATAATTATCGGTTTTTATATTGTCGATTATTTATGTGATTTGAAGATTATTATTAACAAAAGTTTTATTCTCTATCTCTCTCTGTGTGTCTGTCTCTCTTTCTCTCTCACTATATAAGGTAAAGCCAGGAAAGATGGCGCAGTCGGAGAGATTGCGCACATAGAGGTTCGGTGTGAAGGAGTAGAGTGAGTGCGCAGCGACTCCAGGTAGTTGTACAGCAGCAGTAGTGTAGTATCTACTTGAAAGTGCACGTTGATTGTTTTGAGAGTCTAAGATAAAGCATTGCTATTTTGTTTTGTTTTCCCAAAGTAAGTACTTGAATTTTTATAGCTATTCATTAGAATTTCTATAAAATGTCAGTAGTACAAAATATTTTAGACTTTAACGATTTCTCATAAGCTACTAATCTAGACTAACAATTTGAACATCAACGGTTCGTTTTAGTTGCGGCCATGTTTAAATAAAAGGCCGCGCAATCTCTCCTACCAAAATCGGAGAGTTTGCGCATCTGCTACTTAGGAGAGATGGCGCAGTGTTCCCATTAGTTTCCATGCTAGGAGAGATTACGCAGCTTATTGGTAAATTTTCATATAAAAATTAAAAGTTAAAATGGACTAATTTGAAGTTAAACGTGTTTTCAAGTAACTTAATGTTAATTTGTAATCTTATCTAGACTTGCTTTTTCTGATTCTTTAATTTTTTCCCCTTTAATTAAAATGTTTTAATCGTTTTTAAAATTATTTCCTTTTTCTGATTCTTTAATCATTAGGTTGAAATATTCACTCCTAATACAATAATATTTGTTCACAAAAACATTACAACAGTGTTATTTAAATGTAATTATTATTGTTAACAATTTAATTGTAGTTATTATTAGTAAAAATCTCTCCTACCTATGTGCGCAATCACACCAACCCCGTAAGGACAGATTGCGCAAAATAACTTTCTTGGTTTTATTACAACTGTTCTGTTAAATTACAACATAACAACAAAATAGCAATGGAAATGCATAAAAAACAAATGAAGTAAAAATTATTCATGGATAGTTTAGCAAAAAATTTATATTTAGATTTTTTATTGTTTTTCTTTTGAATTGTGCGCAGACTATCCTAGCTTTACCTTACATAAATATATATTTAGATTGTTTCAGCTGTAATTTCGTTTTATTTTATTAACCATACTGACAATCGTATTGTTTCTCATAAAATGCAAAATAATCTTTTCCACAGGATAATTCCCTTTCTGTTATAAATCATGAAAATATTTAATGTGAAAGGCTGTACTGTGGAAAAGAAATGTTTGAGATAAGCAGAGAAAAATCAGAAATATTTGCCAAAAGCAATCTAACTGTAGATTTCTTAGAAAGTAAAACCATAAAATATACGAATTTTAACATGATCAAAATAGAATATTTTTAGTTTTTAATGAAAATTGTATATCGCTCATAACTTGATGATGACGGAATTATTCTAGTAGACATTTTTTAATAATATCATGATTGGAAGTTTGGGCAAACTTGAAATGAACCCAACAGTAATCTTAACTGATAGTGAAAAAAATCGTTGTAAGTGTCATATACAAAATAAAAAATTTAAAACATAATTTTATTGCATGCTTATTTTAAAACTACTTATGATTTATACATATTTTTAGCAATAAAATAAAGATATGTAATTCTGAAAGTTAATTAAATAATGTCTACAAAATTTAGAGCGCGTAAATTGTCAATTCCTATTAAATTGGTAGTCTCTGTTAAGTTTTTATTAAAGTTTGTTAAGGTTAAATTAATACTCTTTGTTAAGGTTCTATCAGTCGATATTAAGGTATCCTACCGTGTTTGACATCCATAGCAAAAGTGAATAAACACAAATTGTTTAAAATAGATTGTTTAAAAAGACAATGTCATTTGTTAAATAACGATTTTTTCCCCCTTTTCAGTTTTTACAATTTTCAGGAAAAATTATGCAATATTAAGTATTTACCAAAAATGTCCCCATGACAAAAATAATGAGAGTTTACAAATTTTCCTTCCATAAGCTTCGTCATAAACGGTTTCCACTGTATTTCGGAGTATAAGTCGAGGTGGTCAAAATTTTGTGGTTTTACTAAATCACATCTGTCTTATTCAAAATTTAAATTGTCTAGGAACTAGTTTAGGCTTGAGAGTGCTATTCAGAAAATAATAGGGTGTCTATACCCGTAAAACTAGGATTAAAAACATTAAGAAGTGGTACAGCACACCGTAACAAAGGCTTTTTTTATAGGCGCAATCCATTTATTCAAAAATATAGGGTGTCCCACACAAACCGAATCCGTATTTTTGTTAATAATTATAACAATAATGAAGATATTTTAACAATATTTTCAACTTTACTTTATCTTAAATGTAATATCACGAGAAGTTGAGGAGATGTGTACTATACGTATCCAAACAGAGCTGAATTAGACACTCTATACTTTGGAGTGCATTTGACATTAAATACGTTTGATTGACAGTAAATTTGACAGTAAATATATATATATATATATATATGTGTGTGTGTGTGTTTAAACAAATTAATCTTATTGAATATTGAAATACTCTCGTGAATTAATAAACAATATTAAGTTGACAGAACTTATCATGAAATATCGGGGGTGGGGGGAAGGGGAAGAAAGACTGTGAAAAAAAAAAGAAAAAAATAAGGTCTATGATGCATTAGGAGTGGAATGTTTTAAACTACTGCTTTATTTCTCGAAGATTAAGATAAAAAAGGATTCCAAGTAATTTAATTTCAATTTCCAAGAGTTGGATATTCTCGAAAACAATTGGTTTTGAAAAAAAAAATATCCACCAGACGAATAAAAAGGCTGACCTACATATATTTTTTCTTTAACAGAGAAATTTGAATAAACATATACATTTGGAGGTATCACGATTCAGCGAAGCATAGAAATGCGAAATTTTTGCTGGCGTTAGGACAATGAACCACGTCTTTTAAAGGGTTACTTAGGAAGATCTATAGAAGTAAATGACCGCAGTCTGTATAGCTTTTCATTAAAAGTAATTTAGCAAGATTTTAGGACTTTAACTAAAACTTAATACTTATTAAATTTTTAAATGAAGCATTTAATAACGATCTATGTACGGCTGCATTATACATATTGCTTTTTCTGTGTATGTGCTTGTGTGTGTAGAGTAGTTTAAAAAGTTAGACTTCGTATATCAAAAGTAGAGTCCTGAATCTGGTTGGGTAAGCCAATTTTACCCGACGATCGACTGTAATTTTTTCAGGCTCGGGGTCGGGTCGGTTTTGGATTGCGTTTTGATATTTACTAGTCGGGTTTCGGGTACAGGTTAACCCGCTTTTTCAGGAAAAACAAAAAGTGTCTTGACTATTGTTTCTGGGGAAAATCTATATATTTGAATACGAATGAGTCTTTACATGTTTATTTTACTATATAAAATATAATATTGATATTAGGGACATGATGTTAGACTATTTTAAATTACAGATCAAATTTCCTTAAATTCGGGTTCGGGTCGAAGTTTTTTTTTTTTCGGATTCAGGTAGGATTTTGGGCTAACTTTAAGCAGAATTTACGGGTTCTGCGCAGAATTCTAACTGGAAATTGTCAACTTTGAACTATTATGAGTGCATCTCTCCAATTCATCCCTTTCTAGTATGTGCGTTTGTTGTGTGGGTGATTACACTTTGCTTATACTATATACACAATCTTAGATATGAATAGATATGGATGTATATTTGCAAAAATTTTCAGTGCAAACTATAAAAAAACTTATTTGAAGCTACCAAAGTTTCAAAAAATGAAACAATACAAAAATAAATTACTTTTTTCTTTTTTTTTTTCTTTTTTAAGTGCAAGTAAGTGTTTAATAATATTTTTTTATTCAATGAAAAAAAAATGATAAGGCAGGAAATATTTTCTTTCTTTCATTACTACATTCCCAAAGATAGAATCTTGCATGTGACCAGGTAAGCTAATTTTACCCGACCCGACCCAACCAGTGGCGCAGCCAAGGGGCAAGGGGGGGGGGGGGGGGGTTGGGGGTTAACCCCGCCCAGCTAAAAAAATTACTATAATTGCCGCTTATATGAATCAAAACTACTAAAGTTAAAATTAAGTTTTTTGGCCTTTCCGCCTTGGCAGAATCCACCGCTTTCTTAAATCAAATTCTATTCAACAATGTGATTCAATTAAACGGCGAAAATTCTACTTAAAACTGTGAAAGCGCGTATTACACGCACACGCATAGGTTATGTCAAAACTTGATTTCTGGACTGCGTCACTTTGTCGAGACGTCTTATAGTAAAAGATGGGTCATATACTCTCACACAGACGCTTTGAGTTATATAGTATACAGTTGTCTGTTTCTTAATTGCATTTCTGTCCGAAACAATAACAGATCATCGAATTCCAGAGGAAAAAAAACATACACTTTGTAAGTCTCTCTCAGTTTCAAGTGGCTTTTTTTGCTTTTTTTGCTCTCAGTTATATCTAAGACCAAGCTATGTGCGTACCCAGGAAAAAAATCTTTGCAAAAGTAAGAATTTAAAAAAAGTACTTAAAGTTATAAAAAGCTATTTTTCGATTATGAGCAGATTTTTGCAATCGGTGTTTCTTTCGAATCATTTGTTTCGTAGGGGGTCTGTACACAAATTTAAAGACTATATTTCATTTGTTGGTAATGTGGCAACGACGTCTTGCTTATGATGGAGATTCATATATTTATCGTTAAAATTTTATAAATTAGTTGTGGTTCCTCTTTTAGCTATTTTTAATTCTATCGCGCTTCTGTGAAAAGAAAATCTCTTTCCTTACTATTTAAAATTCAATAATTCTTAAACTCTTTTATCGCAGCTTGAAGTGATCCTTTTTCAATTAATGTACATGTCTAAATTCTTTCTTTTGTAGGTGCTTGCGGTTTTCATATGAAAAATGAAATCATTTTCAGTTTGGCATCTGCGTGCCTTCCTAATGCATACATTTTGGATCACAGAATAAATAAAGAAAGATAAAATGGAACGTCTATTTCTCGATACATCTGCATGCTAAAATTCCTGCCGATGTTAAGTTCGGACAGTTAGTTTTCTGTTGTTATAAAGATGCTGATATGGTAATTTCCT
This sequence comes from Maratus michaelseni, assembly GCA_963931845.1. Taxonomy (NCBI): domain Eukaryota; kingdom Metazoa; phylum Arthropoda; class Arachnida; order Araneae; family Salticidae; genus Maratus; species Maratus michaelseni. The sequence goes on along the minus strand of OZ007594.1, from coordinate 156,223,804 downwards.
CGTAAGGGTCTCTCGTTTCATAGTTAAAAAAAATAACCCCAGTTGTCTGAATTCTACAAATTTTTCATCAGTTATAAACAGGTCTTGACAAATGCAGTCACCAAGTCGCCACTGGCGACCTAGTTTTTCTATCTAGCCACCAAGTTATTTAACCCGATTTTTTTATATTATTATTATAATTTTTTATACAAAAATTGACCTAAGGAATGAACATAAATAGCATTTTTTCTCATTTTCGGCATTTTTAATTAGGTAAAAATAAGTTTAACAAATGCAAATTTTAAATTAATAAAAATTAATTATTTGACTGACTTCGACACGAAAATAGGCAGAAATTGCTTTCCTGCTTGACTGTTTCATCCATGCCCCCCTCATCAGATATAGATTTTGCAGCACTCACTTATCCAGACTTTTGAAACCTTCGGCAATCAGCATTTCCTGAACATACCGGTTAATGCAGCCTTTACATTTTTTTTCATAGATAAATAATTTTGATAAATTTCATTAGAAAACTTTGTTTATACCATCTTTTTAAATGATATAACTGTTCTAAACTATGTAACTAATAATCCTACAATAGGCTTATTATTTTTCTCAATTAATTGATAAAAAACTTTTGTGCTTTTGAAAATTAGTGACTTCGGAGGTGAGCAGGTTATATTTTTTCACTGGTAACTAGAATTTTTTACTGGCTACCAGATTTTATGAAATTTGTAAAGCCATGGTTATAAATATAATGGTTTTACAGGCCGTGGAAAAATATTGATATCTAGCTGTAAAAGAAATGCTTTCTTCTCGCGTCTTTTTTTTTTTGCGACGTGTCCTTTAAAATAACAACACAAAAAAGTTACTGTCCGAACTGTCTGAAATTTTATTCGATTTTAAATATAACTGTATCCAACCCCTCTTTAAAATTCCGTGAAAAAAGTCTAAGTCTTTGACTAAAGTCGAAGAGAACAGAGTCACGTTAAAAAAGAGTCCCATTTAATACTGAAAACATGAGCCGACGCCGAGCAAACCCACGTTAAAATAACCAACTTTCTTTTTGCATTGTTATCGAAAAATTATCAGATTTTTTTTAATACTTTTATTCATCAGAGCGTTTCCAAATTTTTGTAGGCGCTGTAATTTTGATCTTCCTAGATGCTTTTAATGGATTGCGTCGAAATACAGACGTTTAGTTACTTTTAGCATAAGAAAAAAGATCGTCTTCGAAAGGCCCGATATGACGCGAGGTTCTAAATAAATCGTAATTTAAAATGCTTTCAGCTGTTTCACACCTTTAAATTTCCATTTATAATAAATTCTTTATGCCAAGCATTTCCATCTTAAAAGTAATCTCTATACTAAATTTCAAGTTTCTAACACTAACAGTTTCAACTAAATCATAATTTAGAACACTTTTAGAAAGTTTTCAGCTCATTTCGTCCTTTTAAATATTTAAATGTTTTTAAAAATGTTATAAGGAAGCATTTACTACATAAAAGTAATCATCATGCCAAATTCCAAGTTTTCATACCAATTGTGTCACATAAATCGTAATTTTAGAATGCTTCTTACTCTTGCATTCTTTTAAATTTCGAATTGAAAAAATAAATTCTGGGGAGCATTTACGTCTTTTAAGTAACATCCATATAAAATTTCAAGACTCTAGCCCTAAAAGTTCTAAATGACTTGTTACATTTGGCAAAAAGCAAGGTAAGTAAGTCTATTGAAAATTTTGTTAAAATTGCTTCATTATTATTAAAGTTAAGAATAAGAATTCGTGATTCTCTTGTAATGAAACCTTGTGTATTTTTGATTGAACAAATGGATTCCAACTCTGTTATTTTGTATGTAAAAATTATTTGATGTACTGTGCTCTTCCATCTTTAAGTTTTCCCCTCATCAATTTTTAAACACTTTATAAATCTAACCTAGTTTTGTGTTATTTCATTGGTGCATTTAGTTTGTAACTCTAATATTGTAAACGCTGTTTAAATGAATCATAACCAACGTAATTGCGGAGAAAAGCATTATGATTTCATTCATTTAAAAGACTGATTCCATTAACCGATGATTCATATAACAGGCGACCATCTGTATTATAAACTGAACCCCCCCCCCCCCCCTAGAACCGAATTCTGGCTGCGCCACTGGACCCCACCCGTGGTACTGTTCGGGTTCGGGTAAAATCAGCTTACCCGGTCGACTCTAATTGGTTTCGGCTCTAATTGTCTAATTGTTCCTAACTCCATGTGTTCAAAATATGCAGTTATCTGTATCAATGTATAGTGTCTTCATAGGTGAACGGAAAGTGGTCGATGGGCACAAGAGCTCCCGAGGACACGCGGTTGATGAACTTTGGAGTATATATTATCATTTATACAACAAGCGGCGTGTTAATAAAATGCATAAAATTTTTTCACGTTAAACTACATAATATATGATATTATAAATAAACAATAAAAAAATCCAAGACTAGCGTACACTTTGCGTAAAATCCAATAATTACGTAATGCTTAGACTTACAGCCAATATGGTTACAAAGCTCTGTTATTGGTGCATTTTACAAAAGTTTGCCTGATAAAGAATACACAGAGATGTCAACAGTCGCGGATTCCCATTAGCCGTTATGGTTTTTAACAAATTACTACGGCATTACAGAGAATTATTACAGAAAATCATTATTTTCTTTAGTGAAAAAGACGTATTCAAAGTTTGACATCTCAAACGGATGTGTGCGCGTAAGTGATATATTAAACACAATAAAATAATAAAACATATATGTAAGAAAAGAAAATCAATAAATTTTCTTTGAATCGTGAAATACACGATAAACATTTTCATTCGCACATCAAAAAAGAAAATTGAAGGAGAAGAAAGAAAAAAATTCCATTATCCATGTGAGAGTGCATATTTTTTATTTTTTTAATTGCCGAAAAAATAAAAAATTACTTCAAAATGTAATAATGAATAATAAAAAATAAATAAATTTCTAATGAAGTAAGACATTCCTTTGTATAATCCAAAGTTAGGATAAATTTTTCCATTACGCAACAAAACTGTTTATTGATTTAATCCCCCCCAAAAGTGCTGCATCGTTATTTATAATAACATCCGGTTATGTAAAGAAACCATTGTAGAACCATTGTCGTACATAAGTGAAAAATCTTTTGCCGATTCATTTATGAATGCTATTCATCTAAAATAAAAAAAATATATATACGCTACCAACTTTTGCATCAACCTAATAATAGATTTGTTCAGTTTTAGTTGAATCAGAATTGTGGAAGATTCTTCATTAGTCACTATCATTTTTGTTTGCTTCAAAAAAATTATTATATCTTTTTTGTAACAGTGAGAGGGTGGGAGAAATTTTGTTAAGCATCAGCCAGTAGTGGCCATATTGTTATAGGAAGATGTCTTCACGCGGTACTTTTGAAGGGAAGGTGACTCGAATTATCGTTCTCGTACAAGGAAAACCCTAAAAACCTTGCACATCACCCTGACCAGACGGTGTCGAGTGAACTTTTACCCAAAGCTCCTCATTTTGTGGTCAGCATACTAACCACTAGGCACTTTGCTGAGTGGACTCCCTGTTTTGAAACTTAGTGTATTATGTAAGTATGAATATGCATAAGATGAATGTAAGTATATATAATGGACATATAAGGTATATTACTGCACGGAAAGGGGCTCGATTATCCATATGTGGGCATGTAAATTACAATAACTCAGTTTCCAGATCCACTCAGCACCCCACTGGGCATTTCAAGAGCCAAACACCCATATCCAGATCTACGGCGGAAAGCTGTCTGGTCTATATGCTATATACGCACCCCAGACATCTACCCTCTTGTTCTACAGATCAAACTTAAACTAAAACAACTATTATATAGCATCACTCTAGGCCTAGGCCATGTCTCCTCGCATAAAGGCGTCCAAGGCAACGAATGCGCGTACCAACTGGCCAAGCAAACCACATCCAACACCACAGTAGACCACTACATTCTAATACCACCCTCCTTCATAAAGAAGGCCCAGAAATTCAGAATCCTCACTGAATGACAGGACGATTGGGACACAACAGACAATGATAGGCATATACATGATTTAATCTTCAAGGTTTCTTACAATCGATATACACTAACACCATACACTACAAGCTTCCTCACGGGCCACGGACCCTGTACCTGCACATATTCAGTTTTGCCAGTTTAGCCAGATGTGAGTGCGGAGAGATGGTACTTCTACTCATGCCTTTCATCATTGCACGCTCTCGAAGCACTGGTACATCATTCGGCTAACCATGCCCCATTAGAACTGGTTGTTAAACATCTTAACACGCCCTACACTCTTAACAAAATTCAAAAACATTCATAACTTTTTCCGCAATTTATCGAACTTAACCAACTAGTCGTCTGGGTTCTCTCTACTACTTTGTTTACCACCAGTGTCGCGATCTGAGCTGGCTCAGGAGGTACCATAGTGCCCCCTGCCGCATAAGAGATGATCTCCGGCATACACCTCAATGCCTCCAATCTCGCAGGTGGGCTATGCCCAGGCAGGGCCGGTCCCTAACCAACTAACCACCAAATCCATTGTATTTGCCCTGCTCTGTGTCGCGAGTGGGCGATGTTCAGACAGGGTAGGTCAATGACCACCTTGTGCCCCGCTTTTCTTTTTTTTTCTTTTTTTTATATTTAACGCTTTGTATCGATTTTTTAAATAATATATGATGGGAGTTCGCGAGGCTGGAATTCCCTAACGAGCCCCTGCGTGTGGGGGAACATTGGCGAGGTGGCGCCAAAGCTCTTCCAATATCTTGGGAAACCTCGATGAGCTGTCTCCCTTAGGTTTTCTTTATAAGATGGATTTAAGTATGTAAGGGTATAAGTATGTAAGCATATCAGTAAGGAAATGATGTATCTAAGAAGGATATAAAGTATTAAATATTGTAATAGGTCTGAAGATATTTTCTAAAATTAAAAAAAAAATCTTTAATAATCTTAACCAATCTGGCAAGTAAATAAAATCTGACAAAATGAGCTTCCTATTCTTGTTTGTTTATTTATTTCGGCTTTCAATATTAATGATAATAATACAATAATTGTTTTTATTTTGCGCTTCCATTTTAACTTACAGAGCATTTTTTTCAAAAAAAAATCTTATTTTAAAAATAAGGCTTATTTGAAATAATAAGAACATATTGTTTTCACATAATTATTGAAAATGACATCAAGTAGGAGGAATTCTGTTCTCAACAGCACTGATCATTTAACAGCTATTCAGAATGGTACGATGAAAACCCAGCATTCTCTGTAGACGGCCATTAACCAATTTACAGCAGTTATCACGGCCATTAAGTCAGCTGAAAACGCGTGTTTTTGTCCTTTCCTACCAAATGGCCTACCTGGTAATGCCATTAGGCCGCATGGACAAAGAGGTTGCAATTCTTCCCTGGAGATAAACGGTACCACGAAGGAAATAATTTGATCAAAGGATTTTACCTGGAGCAGAATGGCAATCCATATTGACCCGCAGTCAAGCTGATTCATCATATTGTGAATAATTGATGGCGATAGTGTATCAGTTCAGAGTCATTTTGCAGCGATAAAGTGCTTTCTTCAATAGAAAAGTGAACGTGAGAACAGAGAAAATGTTATTCTTGGAGAATATTACCGGAAAATAAATTTATAAAATGTCAGATTTATGAAACTTACGTTAGGAAAAGTGCACGATTTTGCAGTTAAAAAAATAATGTGTTATCATTTTTCACTTTTGGCATATTTGTTTTTATACTCCATAAAAACAGGCATATGATCCTATGTTCAGAAATTTCTGCTGTTATAAATCACAGTATAAAACAAATATTTGTTTGCTGTTTGAATGTGCCAAAGGGATTTTCAGTAAATCAGATGTTCTGAATTTAAATATGTAGCATGATTTTTTCTATCATGTGCAGGTTTTATACAACGATATATCCGAATTGCAAACGACATTGCATTATTCAGTAACAAGTTTGTGAAAAATGTGTTTCGTTTACACAACGAAACACATTTTAAATTTTTATCTGGCGTCTAATCTAATCTATACTATTAAAATCCATACACGTATCTATGTAACCTCAAAAACTGAGAAACCACAGGGAGCAGGGCTACGAAATTTGGCACACGGGTTGTTGGTAGGGGGCCCATGAACGATTGGGGCAAAAAAATCGAAATTTTTAAATAGATTTTTGATAAATTAAATATCAATTAAAATCCACCCGCAAAGAGATCTCTTCAAAAATACGCTTTTTTTTTTTTATCTTCGGTTGGTTGGTTGTATAAAATCTTCACAGAAATCATTAAATAAATTAAGGAAGGGATAATTGCAACCGGGCGAGTTGAGTGTTTATATTCGATGGATCAGAGATTATATGAAATGTAGACAATCAACTTAATTATTAACCGTTGCCAAATGCTAAAAACTTAATTTTAAAGGATTTTATCTACTTAATGAATGACTTAATGCTGGGTTTAAGGGTTATTTACATGACATATATTAGCATGATAGAGATTTTTAATACAGAAAACTTTATTTAACAGATTATTCGTTAAGTTTCTGGGAATGGTAAAAGACTTTTTATTGAATATCACATTTATTTTACTTGACCGTGCGCCACCTGGCGGCGGCTTTTTCATTAATTGACCCTCCTTATTAATAAATCCAAATTAACTGTTCTGATTTCAACAGAACTAATTACATTTAACAAATTTAACATTTTTAGCTTCACCAGTAACTTTTAATCGCTGTTTTATATAGATAAAACCGCTATTTTAGAATAACAGTTTTCGTAAAAATTAAATTCGTGTTCAAACAACAAATTATGTTCAATTTATGTTTCATAACAAATTTTTATATTCATAAACTTTAGTTTGGTTGTACTGATTTTAATTTTTTATTTTGGTTTTAGAATTAAATTCATGAACTCCCGTGCGTAGAACGGGTTAAACCTCTAGCTGTTTAGCTGTTTATAGATAATACCGCTATTTAAGAATAACGGTTTTCGTAAAAATTAAATTTATGTTCGTAATAAAAGTACAGAGTCCGTATTCAGTTGATGCATACCAACAGTCAAAGTTAGTGATTTGTTTTTGAGCACTTGTGATCCGCGTGCGGACCTACCCTATTAAAATCCGTGCGCATATCTATCTGTGTAAACTTAAAAACTCGGAAACAAAAGGGCGCACAGCTACGAAATTTGACACACGGGTTGCTGAAAGGGGACCCCTGAACGATTGGGGCAAAATTTTCGAAAATTTTAAATATATATTTTTTTTAATGTTTTTGACGAATTTTTGCCTTTATGTTCAACCCGTAATCGCTTGAGTTCTAACCAGTTCTAAATGTTTATTGAAATGTGAGATATGCATATTACGTACGCCACGCTGCAATACTAAGACGATGTAGCGGGTATTACGATATTTCTTTTACCATGCATGCAAATAATTAGAGATTATTTAATTGCGCTTAATTATTATCCTTTTTTTAAAAAAATAAAGAAAAACATTTTACCACAAACATTAACAAAACTTTTTATTCTATTTATTCCTTTATTCCAATGTATCGTTTTATCGTCTGCTGCCATAGCAACATGATAAATTAAATTTCATTAAAAATATGCACAGTAGTAGAAAAATATTTTCCTAAATCGAATAGTTGAATAACTCAACACTTTAACAGGGGGATTCTTACTTCTTATTTAGATATTTTAAAGTTGTTTGTTGTCCTTTTAATTTTTAATTTTGGTTTTAGAATTAATTTCATGAACTCCCGTGCGTAGAACGGGTTAAACAGCTAGTTCTAATTAAAATCAGAAACTTCTTTTTTTTTCTTCAAAATTTCTGGTAGTAATTGAATAATAATAATAAAAAAAAATTGAAGTTTGACAGATATGCTTCTACGCATGCCCGAATGATTCATTCGAATAATCAAAGTAATCGTTATGCCCATCACTAGCTTGCTCGTATTTCAAACTAAACTGATATTAACAAATCAAAATATTTCCGACTTATTAAATTCTGCCTTTATTTAATGAGTAATGCATTATAATAGGACAGACTAAGTACCTAAAATCCATACGACGTCTAAATTTGTTCCCCTTGATAACTTTTGTCGAATATTGATGCTATTTCTTGGCAAGTTTATGAAACACTTCTGTACTTCCCAATCGAACATTGGTAGCAAAATGGAAGAGGTTTTTTAGCGCAGTAATTTTGAATAATACGTGTGAGAAGAAGCTTGTTATGTTTTTTTTTTTAATTCAAATTCAGAACGTTATTCTGATGCCTCAAGGTTTTTAGCATTACATGATCAATATTTGTAGATTGAAACGTGTTTATCACGTTCAAAATCTGCATGGTCTGTGAGGTTCATTGTTAAGCCAGAAGCGGTCAACAGTTTTTAGTACTTCTTGTCCTAAATTCGCCCCCTCAAATCTTACAATCGAATCAAAAAGTGTCTAGTCCAAAAAATACCTGTGAAGTTTCTCCCACTTGTGCTAGAACTGACAATTCATTTTTTTTTCGTTTCTTGGAAAGGTTTTCCTCAAAAGGAGTTTCTAAAAATTTCACAAGAGGAAAAACAGCAACTTCAAGAATATCAGAAGTAACAACTAAACTTTGAAGAAAATAAATTTCGTTGTCTTTTTCCCAAATGTTACCAACTTCAAATACTACTTGAATTATAAATTTAAGTAGGGGGCGGAATAAGGAACCCTTCTTCAAAATTCGAAAGGTTGGATTAATTTCGCTTTTGTTTACTCAGAAGTAGGACAGTTAATCCGATTCAACTACCATTACTACCTAATACTGGTAAGGAGCAGAGCTGCTTAAGTTGATTTTTTGGACTTTTTAAACTCTATATCAAATTTTAAAATTACGATTTTTCCTTATTGGGAAGATATTTGGACATTTTCAGGGGTCGATCCAGGCAAAATTTGGGGCCTATTTAGGGCCCCTTCACAAAAATCAATTTGATAAAATGGGTCCCTTCACAAAAATCAATTTGATAAAACGGGCCGCTTCACAAAATTCCTTTTACTAAAATAGGCCCTTTCACAAAATTCTATTCCATAAAAACTTACAATTTATTATTTTGATTTGTAAACAAACAAGTTCACTAGAGAGGAAACTTCAGCAAAAGGATTTAAAAAAAGTTTTTGTTTATAAATGCTTGGTTCGAATTTGATTAACACATTTTCAACTTTCGTTACAAAATGTTATTTTTCACAAAAATATAATTAATTTCACAAAAATAACCTTTACTTTTCACAAAATGGGCCCCAAGAAAAAACCCCTGCATCGACCCCTGTTTACTCTACTGGAACTTTTTAAAAGTGAGAAGCAAAGGCATCTCTAAAACTACTTTAAAATTTAATTAATTTCATGCTAATTTACATTATGCAAGTTATTTAAATCGCGTCGTTCGACAACTATTATTTGTTTTAGAAAGGATTTTCCTTTTATGATAACTGCTGTGCGCAAACTTTGGGGATTATTGTGAGAGGAAGTTCCAAAAAGGTTAACAAAAACATGTAAAAAAATAACAGACTTCCAAATATCATATAAAAGACATTAAAAGATACCGATAAAATATTTTCAGGCGAATTTTTGTCATTGTAAATTAATTCTTAAGAAAAACAGAATCGTAAGATTGTTAAAACATGTTATTTCACAACTTTTATGCGTTATATTCAACGAGTGCATAAAATAATAACTAGTAATTTATGCTGTTGATGTTATAATGCTCTCATGCATGCTATGATGTTGATATAGCTATTTTGAAAACATTTTTTATAAGCTCAAAAATAAAAAATGCTTCGATGTTTTAAGTTTTAATTAAAATTTGATTTGTATTTTTAATATATATATATATATTTAGACGATTTGGATGTCTTTATATTTGGGGATTTCTTTAATCCTATAAAGGTTTAAATCATCTTTTCTATTTCGTTAATACTTTAGTATATACAAAATCACATTGTAGCATAATTACATGCTGACATAATTTATAGTTCGACATAAATTACAATATAGAGAAGTAAATTATGATTTTTTTTTTTTCATCAAACTATATTACAAGCCATGTCCACTTTAAAGAAAAACTTTTATAAAAAAGTTTTTATAAAAAAAGTATGTTCAAATGAAAAAGTTCAAATAAATTTGCCAGATATTATTGAAATTAAAGCACAACATTATATTTCGTTTATTATACATTGAACTGAATGTTGGTGATCTAACAAGTTATACTTGCAGAACAGGAAGTCAATTATTTTTTTATTTACAATTATGATCATACAACCAATACATATTTGTAGCTATGTGAATGTAAAATTCTAAAATTCCTAATTTTTTATTTTTATGTTGCAAAATGACGAATTTATTTTTGTTAAAAATATAACGAAGCATCATTAACTGAAACTTTGGACAATGCTCTTTCAACCTTTTGAACGAGAAGTAAAACTTACGGTTAGCGATACAATGGGATGGTATAAGTAGAAAAAAAAACTTAAACACATAAACTTGGTTTGTTAGGCTGGAAATATGGAAAATGACTTTTCAAATTTTCTTTTCTCTTAGACAGGATGTTAGAGTTAATGTTAGCGATAAAATGAAAAGTTATAGGGAAAAAAAGTTAAAAATAAAAACTTTGTTTGTTAAAACCGAAAACCAAGAAAATCAATCTTCAAAAGTTGTATAGAGAATCTTAAATACTTCTTTTGTACATTCATTGGTTCTCAACTTTTATGATTCGCGTACCTCAAAGAAAGAATTGAATATACCTAACATACCCCTATTTATATTTTCTTATAATAGTTATGAATAGAAAAATGAAAACAAAGAACAGAGCGAATTAATACAAATGAACATAACATTTATTTTACATTTAACTTTTTAATTACTGGCCAGGACTGACGACTATTTTTATATCCAACCGTATACCACAACTTAGAAAACAACTTCATTGTGGTAGATATCTCTTGAAAATTACCTAGTATAAGTGAACGGCAGAAATTATTTTTCAAAAAGTAATACGAATAGAATTTTTTTAAAAATGGTTGCTGGGACGTATGGTGTCCCAACTCCGTAATCAAAAGGTTAATGTAATCTTTGCAGGTAGTAAATTTTTCAGTGTGATGGATGAGCTTGTTTACTCTTGTATATTTGTTGAATTTTCGGTGTTCATTTGTTGAGGCGGAGTTGTAAGTCATTTTTGATATCTAGAAGGTTTTTATTATTAATTTTTTTTTAAGTCAACGAGTTGGAAAGCTTTCTCACTGACTGTGACTGATATATAGCTTGGTTGTACTGCATGTTACGAATTGTTGATCCACACTAGCCGTGTACTTCTAGAATAGAGCTGCAAAGACTACTGTCACAAAACGCGGGACAGGGAGACAACAAAAGCGGACCAGTGGTTTCTAAATCGAAACATAAATATACAATAAATCCCATGAAACTGAAGAAATATCATACAATTATACTTGCTGAGATGAAAACCTTTCTAAAATGGAATATTTCTCCTGTCATATGAAATTTTGTCTTAGTAGGTTTTATTGTACTAAATAAATACCATATATAATCTTATAGAGTAAAACCTGTAAAAGCGGAATCGCTAAGAATCGAAATGAATTCCATTTTAGAAAGGTTTCTAATTGTACAGTTATAGTTGTGCAGTATTACCTTATCCTTAGGGACCATACAATTTTTACGTTTAAGACAAGATTCCGTTTACTCAGGTTTTACTAAACAAAGTACAAAAAACATAATCGATCGGGACTGAAAATATATTTCGCCTTAGCAGGTAGCCTACGGCATTCCTTTTTTGTCAGAAATCATAAAAAAATTCCGCTACAGACAGGTTCTGTTTTCGTAGGTTTTACTGCATTAAGTTTCACTTGATGCAAACTGGAAACTAACAAATAGCATGGCAAGAAAAAAAAATTAAAAGAATTCATGCATTTTGAAAAATCGAGACTTTTGACGTCCCGTGCAGTGGTGACGCGGGGTGGAACTTGGAAAGCCTGAAAATCTCTGGACGTCGGGGACACCTTGCAACACTATTCTAGAAACTTTTCACGTATTCCCAAGGGTACGCACACTCCCCACTTTAAGAAACACCGCACTAAGATACATTATTAAATTGCATTACTGGATACGACTGCTTTTCCGTAGAACATTTTCCTATAAGGATCAACTGATAAAAAACAATCGCTTTACACATTACAATCCGCTTTATTTGTTTAAACACCGACCGCAACATTTCACACAAAACTGCGCTTACACCGAATTCAGGCGTTTTTCCAAAGCAGGAAATCCAATCTTCGAAAGCATTTTAAATGTATACTTTTCCATAACGCTATCACCACAGTCGTCCGCCCTAAAAGCATTTTTGTTCGTCTAAAATGCGGTGCATAGTTCAAGGAACTATTCTGCTTTCCCGGTTTTATTGTCTCGATTTTCATCGAAATCTAATTTGCCGCCCTTTTCTTTGCCATCTGCGGTTATGGAATGATCTGAAAATGCTATTAAAGCGTGAGGAGGGTGAGCCTCTAATTTCTCCCGAGAGTGTTCCTACGTATGAATAAGTGAAAGGTATAAGTTCCGAGGACGGCATTTATTACAGGTGTATCCAGAATCACGTCGGAAAGATTCGTCACATAGACGATGCAATATTTTTTTCCCCTTCTTTCTTAATCACCTATAGCATGATAAATCCATCTTAAGAGTTTCTTTCTATATATATTTTTTCTTCTACCATTAAAAGTGACTTGTTTTCGTGAAAAATATACAGGGTACAGCTACACTATAAAAAATTTTGGTCAAAAATTACGGTACATATACTGGCAACTTTGTGACCAGTATATATACCGTAATTTAACTGGACAGTATATGTACCGTAAAATATTTAAAGTATGTGTACCGGCTGCACACCCGCCTCTCCTAAGGCCTGCACGCATTATGTAACAAGCAGAGGCCTCGCTAAGGGGGGGGGGGACGGGGGGGGGAGCCCCCCCCCCCCCCAAACGTTTGTGAATGCTATTACACTTGGCAAATTTACAAACTCTTATTTGGCAAATTTGCATAAAACTTTAATAAAAACTATAATATACTCTCTATTTTTAATGGATTTGTCAAATGTTACAAATCTAATTGGGAATATTATTAAACTTGTTGAATTGGCGAGAACTATTTATTTTTCCTTTTCAATGAGTTGGCAAATACTGAAATTTGACTTGGCAATTTAAGGTCCTCTCTCCCCCCCCCCCCCCCCCCAATAAAAAGTCAGCGATGACACTGGTAACAAGAGCAAGAGACTCTTAACTTCAGGGGTTGCCGTACACCGAGGCGGGGCTACCAGTTTTTTCCTTACTGAAAAATAATTATTTTACGGTATACATAGCGATTTTTTACTGAAAAACAATCATTTTACGGTATAAATACTGTTTATAATCGAAATGGCACCTATACGTTTTTTTACGCTTAATATACGTTAGAAGTAGGGTACTCATACCCTAAAGAGTGAAAACGGTACAAGTACCGTTAATTTACTGTACATCTACTGAAATTTTACGAAAATTTTTTACAGTGTAGAAAATGGCAACAACTTTAAGGGATAACATTAAATGTCCACGCAAACAGTTTTTATATAGAAAATAGGTAGCTTCTCTGGTCAGTTTTTCCAAACGAACACCTCGAATGTTTATGATTTTTTTGTTTTAAAGAAAATTCTTTCCAAACGAACCTAGTGTCGAGCCGACGGCAGCGTACGATTTTTTTAAAAAGAACATCGAACTTTTATGATTTCATAATTTTTAAACAGAAATCTTTCCAAACGAACCTAGTTTCGGAGACCTCCACTGCTTTCGGCAGCGTTTATCCGGGTGCACTTGACCCGCTAGACACCCTTATTAGTGGTAATCCACTTATGTTGTGAAAAATACAGTCCTGTCTCACTCTAAAGACTGCACAATGAAGTCGTGAATAAAGTTCCTACTGAGTCTATTAAATCTCTAATTGCAATTGTAAATCTGAAAACTATAACAAAATCACTTATTACTTCATAACTATCTTCTAAAGTAACCTTTTAAATTCATACCCAAAAAAATTGTGAATGGTGCCAAAAATAAAATAATTATATTTATAATCCCAGTTAGATAATTATATTTGTAACCCATTTATTATTAAGATAATCTCTTTTTACATTGGAATATTGAACCAGCCATAATAACTATCTTCTAAACTAGCCAATAAAATTCGAATAAAAACAACAACAACTACAAACCTATTGTTTGTGCATTGTGCTACAATAAAATAACTATATTTATAATCCATGTTAGATAATCATATTTGAAATCCATTTATTATTAAGAAGATAACCCCCTCTTTACATTGGAATATTGAGCCTGGCAGAGTCCACAAAATTTACTTTATCTCGGCACAGAGCATAATTTTGAACACTAGCAATATGGCATTGATGTTGCAAATAATATTAGAATAGATATTGATAGTAGGAATAGGAATATGCTGTGGAAAATATATCAAAAGGTAGAATAGGGGAGAATATAATTTGGATCACAAATGCGCGCTGACGAACAAGGAAAAAGAAAATTTTGAGAAGAGCCCTAAGCCTATAAATACGCTACAGTTTCAAACCGAAATTCAAATCTAGTCCTCACTGACATCAAATACTTTAAAATAGACAGCATATATACACCGACACACATATGCAAAAAAAAAAAAAAAAAAGTAAAAAAAAAAAAAAAAATCTCTGCAAAATGAAAAAGGCAATTTCTTAGAAACAGAGACAGCAGTCATTATTTAGGACGACTTTTTGGTGGGGAGATGATTGCTTTTCAAATCCTCCTGTTTTTACAAGACCACACCAAAAATGATCCAACATTTTTTTTTCTCCCAAGAAAGGGGAAAATGTGACATAATGATCTACACTCAAAATTTCGAAAGAGAGGAAGAGAGAAAAAAAGACATCAGTCTCTCTAAAACTTATAACAGTAATTTTGTTCGAGAGTCTTGAAAAAACTAATACCGTCGAATGAGGCTATATAGAAAATAGCAATTATTGCAGTTTCATCTAATGAGACTTTTTTTCAGTCGTTCCATTCACTCTCTGTTTAAATATGTTGAATTTAATTGGAGAGTGAATTTCAAAGAACTTTGAAAAGATCAACAATTTTAACGGCCATTTTCACGAGGAAAAAAGAGAAACGAGAAAAGTTCAATTTTCCGAAAAGTTTCAACGAACATTAACTTTTAAAACGGAGCTAGTTTTCAAATTAATATTTCATCTTGTTAATGACGTATTAAAGGGTATTTCAGTAATGCTGTTTTATGATCAAAAATGCATTTCATATGTTTTAGAACTTCAATTTTGAAATAATTTTCATCTAGCCATCCATTAAATCAGAATAAATATTCATTTATTTCAGGTTATTCTAAATTATGCTAAAAAAATGATGCGAATGTTTTTTTTTAAAGCTGTAAAAGAAATGTATTTTTGATCAGAAATTGATTATTATGGCTTTGACTTCCCCCCAAAATTGCATTAAAAAATATTTCGGCATATTGGGTACGGTATTTTAGTTATACGTTTTGTTAGGATTTTGTAGACATATTCTTATGGTTTTGACACCCCAACCTCCATCTACCATTTTACAAAAAATAAAATAAAATAAAATAAAATAAATAACAGTAATAAATTTAATTTTGGCACATGGAATATAGATCTTTGTTGTACGTTTCGTATTTGTATGGTTTAGAATTCCAATAATCTAATGATTTTAATCACCCCCCCCCCCCCCTCAAAAATACTTAAGGTGGAATTTTGGTAAATGAAATAGTGCATCTTTATTATATATATAAAAAAAAGCAGTGACAGAACACATACGTTTTAATAACCAAATTGTCCCAGGGAAAAAAAAAAACAGAAATTGCCCGTTTGACTGGAAATTATTTCTCCTTTCAATTTTTGTTTTAAAAGAAAACGCTTAAGGGTCGTACCAAGCTGTGAAATTTTCACATTATATCCTGTCAAAATGAAACATCCAATTTTGACAGTATATATGAATTTTTTCGGTATATTTTACCTTCAGATGCTAAACGGTCACATAGTTTCCTAATTGTGAAGGTTTAAAGCAGGACCGTGCGAAGAGAAAACTGCGCCCGGGGGAAAGTTTCAATTCCCCCCCCCCCCCACTCAATTCATTTCTCTTTGTGACAGGTGTCAAAGAAATTGACAAAGTGCAGAAACAGAAATAAATTCTATTAAATAAATATTTCGCGTTTATTTTGGAAATTTAAAATATTTAATTTTAATTCAGAAATTCCAAACAACAAAATAACATAAGACAATTGTACTTTTTTTCTAGAGAAATAATGATGTTTTGAAAAGAAGAGAAAATAAGAGAATGACGAAGAGAGAAACTGAAATTCCCCGGAAAATGATCGACGGCCAAAAAAGGATTAAATAAATAAATAAAACTGTGGTTGGTTGTATAAATTTGGCGCCCCCCTCAATTTCCGCGCCCGGCCCTTTTCGCACGGCCCTGGTTTAAATTTAGAACTCCTAATGTTAAATTGCTTTTTTAATGTTGCAAAACAGATCGTCATGCGGGTAGATTTTAATGCATAACTCAAAAACTACTTAGCGGAATGAGCTATAATTTTGGATTCGCATATATAAAGCTTCCAAAATTCGATTTCTGTTTTCTTTTTCTTTTCTTTTCTTTCTTTTTCTTACTTTTTTCTTTTTCTTTTCTTTTCTTTCTTTCTTTCTTTTATTCTTTTCTTTTCTTTTTTTTTAATTATGTCACAATTGATATTTTATTAAAAAATTAATTTCGAGAAAAAACAAATATTTTGAAATTGATTTTCGAAAAAATAAATAAAAAATAAATTGTAATCTATACAATTTTTAACAGAAGTCGATTTCTTAAAGCTTTATGCGAATCCAAAATTGACTGATTCCGTCAAGCAGTTTTAAGTTACTTTTTAAAGACTACCCACATTGCAATCTGCTCTGCAACGTTTAAAAAAGAATATAATATTAGGAGGTGTAAACTTTAAACTTTCATAATTCCTTAACAACTATTTGAACGAGTAAGTTCCCACGAGTTGTAATTTTCCAACCGGAGTGAAAGACTTCTCGTTAGGTATTCGAAGGTAAAATTTACCAAAAAAGCTAAACATGTTGTCAAAATTGGGTGTTCATATTGAAAATTTCAGAGTTTGGTGCAGTTTCAGCATGTAGTTGACTCCTTAGCTTTTTTTTTTTTTTTTTAACATAAAAAAAAGACATAATTTCCAGTCGAATGGCTATTTTCGATCTTTTTTTCTGCGACAATTTAGTGATCATTAAAATGTATGAGGTATTCTCTCTCTCTCTTTCTCTCTCCCTCTCTCTCTCATTTATTTATTTATTTATTTTTTTTTTTGGGGGGGGGGAGGGGAATTAATGTTCATGTATCTATGGCTTTGTATTCCTAAGAGGGATTTCTAATTGAGATTAATAAACATGGTGCATATAATCCTTAATTTTCAGCACCACCACTCCCAAATTGTAATCTTCGCCTTATTTAATCGTAGAAAATTATTACAAATTCTGCAATTAAATAAGGTAAAAACTAATATTCGGAAACATTGGTATTCAAAAGTAAATACATACGCACCTTGGTAAATATGTTTTAATTTTTAAATCAACTTCGTGCTGAATGCTTCATTACTTAATAGGGGAGATGGGGGATGAATGGGACATTTTCACAAAAATGTTTAATTTAAATATTTTATTTAAGTTATTATCAATATTATATATCACATTTCATACATTAAGTGTTTGACTACATCTTATGCACAATATTTATTCAAAATTATTATTATGCAGAAATATATTATGAAATTAAAAAAAATGTTCCTCTATGTCCCAATCATCCCCACAGCAGGGATGAATGGGACACAAATATTTTTCTCCGTTTATTCAATGTTAAGGACTAAAAGCTGACAAAAATGACTCCTTGGCAAAAGCTGAGAGATTTTAAATTGTAATATGATCTCCAGGATTATTTGTTAGCCAATCATCTTGGACTCATCACAACTTTGCCTTAAAAGGCCCATAAACGGAAGCATTCAATGGCTGAAGACGATGGCTACAATGAGGATGAAATGTTAAAAGAATAATTACCATAAATTATTAATTTATCAAGCTATATAATATTATTTAGCTAATAAATATATTTTTCAGCATCCTCTAGGGATGAATGAGACAATCCCATTCATCCCATTTGAAATGTCCCAATCATCCCTATGATGCATACATTCAATTGTCAGCCATTTTGTCTGAAAAATTAATTTGTCACAATGGTTAATATGCATTCATTTTAATTACCAATATTGAGCCTTGAAATAAAAAACTACAACATATCTTAATTGTTTATATTGCATAAGATATTTAAGTAACTTCAAATGTAAAAAAAAAAAAATTACTTTTAAGCAGAGTTTTCAGGAAATGATGAAGGAAAATGAAACAGCCATGTGGTTTTGCTTTTGATTCTGAAGCACACTATGGTAGTGAAATCTATGAGGATAGGAGACAACTAGAAGAAAGGTTTATTGCCTAAAATATTGAGAAAGTCCCATCCATCCCTTGCCCCATTCATCCCCCATCTCCCCTACAATGTCTCCATATTTACATTACACTTTTGTTTTCTTGCATGTTTACATACATACATACATACAAACATCCATCGTACATAAATCTTATATACTTACATACCACTTATAATAGACGCACATACAAAAACTTTTGATAATGCAATAGCTATAACAACATGTTTAAATTAGAATATCTGAAGTTTTTATGTTTGAATGAAAATAACATAAATTATTTCGTTGTTGCGGATTAAAGTAAAATGCATTTAAATCAATAACAGCTTTAAACTAGCGGGATATGAGACAAGACATATGTGAAAAGAAAGGAATATAATTTATTATTTTTAAAACATTTGAAAATTTAAAGCATGTAGTTTAACTGTCGTCCCATCATAATTTATGCAGATATTTTTAGTGTTTTCCTTTTCTTTACTCTTTTTTGACTTATGATAACTTTTCACCGAGAGAATTTTTGTCTAGACAAAAAAAAAAAAAAAAAAAAGAAAGAAAGAAAGAAAAGAAAAGAAAAAAGAAAGGAAGAAAAGAAAAAAAAAGAAAAGAAAAGAAAATAATCCCCCCCCCCCCCCCCCTCCTCCGAATATTCTTTAGAATATTATCAGGCAGTGGATCTTATTTTCTAGTAGCCTAATTTATTAAAAAAAAAAAAAAAAAAAAAAACATATATTGGATTTTTAAGTTTTAACCAATAAATTAACATTTCTTTAATCTGGAAGCCATAGATATACAGCACTATTTCAGTAATGTTTTGTTACTTATCTATCATACGTAGTATAGGGTAAATCTTGTAATCGTTTTGAAACTCGATTTTTTTTTTTTTTTTTTTTTTTTTTTTGACGGATTTACACGTTTTATACACTGGAGATTCCAAAAAACACATTTTTAGAAAAAAAAAAATGCCGTCCGTCTGTCTGTGTGTGTGTCTGTAAACGCTCTATCTCCCGAAAAATTTGAGATAGAGACTTGAAATTTGGTATGCACTTAGTATGTAATAATGGAAAGAAGCTTATTGAATTTCAGTAACCTCGATTATCCGGAACTATTTTTTTCGTATTCTCAAAATATTCATTCTGACAAAAAGTATATTTAAAAAATTTCGAATTTGTTTATTTTAAGGAGTGAATATAAAAGACAATACAAAAACATAAATTTTGCATAAAGAATGAAGTCGATCGGATAATTAGTTGCCGAGATATTTGTAATCCTATTTACCACAATCTTCGATTTTTCAAGACCCTGTATTTCATCCAAATTTCAATTCAAAGATATATTTTAATTGGAAATGAGACGCTTAATCCGACGCAGTAAACGGTTAGTTAATATGATTATCATTTTTGGAGTTATAAGGCTGTTTCTTATACGCAATTCAGTATTAGAGCATTTGAAGCGAGGCTAACGAAAAAGACAGGCTACCGCGGTGCATTCCACTTATCTTTTTTTACAGACCGCTAGAGTGACGTGATGCTCTTTTCGTACACCTTCATTGGTGCATTCGAGCATCACGTGACTCCGGCGGTCTGTAAAAAAAGATACGCGAAAAGAACCGCGGTAGCCTTTCTTTTTCGTTAGCCTTGATTTGAAGTTTATGACGTCATCAAGCCACGATTTTATTCGAGTTGCAATGCATTTTATAAATAGTTTACACATGTTTTATTTTCATATTTTATGTTAGGCGTATCCATGATGGATAAGTATCACGGTGGCCCCCAAAGACTAGTTTTTCTTTTTAACGGTTTATAGCATTTTATTGAAACAAATTTTACACCTTAATATGCAAAATTATAAACGAAAAATATTTCGCGATCAGTGTAGAGAAGAGTTTTTTCAGTTAATTCTATTACTTTCTTATAGTTATTTTAAATATTTTTTTCTCTAAATCATCAGACATGAATGGAAGTTTTTTGAATTGCCCACTATTTAAATGAAGTTCGAGCAGTAGCCATAACTAGAGAAAAATGTGATTTTATTTTCATATATATATAAATTAAAAACAGTATTTAATCTCTCTTTTTAGTTAATCATTTAAATTTAAATCATAATCCCAAACTGTTATATAATTGAAAAGCAATTTAATTAGATAATACTAGAATGTTTTAGAATTAAAAATATATATATATATAGATAAGAGAATTCACTCAATTTTGTATATTTTTTAATTTAATAGTTTAAAAAAATATTTTGTGAAAGTAAAAAACAAAATAAATTAAATAAAAGATTTCTAACTGTAAACGAGCTCGGTAAAATATTTCCACTTAATAGCTTATTCTGTATAAAGGTTATTTTTGTTATTATTATTATTATTATTATTATTATTATTTTATAATGTTAAGTTGCCTTTTTTTTTTTTTTTTTTTTTTTTTCAGTTGTGGAATAATTGAAGACACGAACGAAACTAAGTATTATATATATTTAAAAAAAAAAATATATATTTCGAGAAAGCATATTGAGATGAAAGCTTTTAGCAATATATATATATTTTTTTAATTGGCAGTATGTGCGTTTAAAATGTTAAAAAGTGCGACTAAACTTGCTTAGAAAACACATAAGAAATATAGACTAAGAAGGAAGTAGAGGTTCATACACATAGAGGTTTCATACACAGCATGAAAAGTATCTTTTAATTAAATTTCAGTTATTTTTGTAACGTACTGAATTGAAGAAACTAATAGAAGAAATTGTTATGTCAAACTTTTCTATTATGTCAAATGTATTCTTTTGTGCAACAAGGTGTTATGAGGTAATCTATCATCTGGTAAAGCTGAAATAACAAGATTCTAATTATGCTTTAAGATAGGAGACATTTTTTTAAATTTTATATTTTAATATTTAATAATTTAAATTATAATTTTTAAATTTTAACAGTTGAAAGTCAGAAGGTTTTTCAGAGCGAATTTAGTCTCACGTTTTAACATTTTAAACATATGCTACCAATAATTAAAAAAATGAATAAAAAATTACTGCTTTTTCTCGAAATTAAATTTTTGTTATATAATACCTAGTTTTGTTCGTGTGTTCAATTATTACACAACTGCAACAGTAAAACTTAACATATAATAATAATAACAACAGCAACAATAATAATAACAAAAATAACTTTTATACCAAATAAGCTATAAAGTGAAAATATTTTACCGAGTAGAAAGTTCGTTTACGGTTAGAAATCTTTTTTTTTTCTTTTTACTTGCATATATTTTTTAAACTATTAAATTAAAATTTATACAAAACTGAGCAAATTCTCTTACCTATACACATATTTTTTCATTTTAAAGCACTCAGGAATTATCTAAATAAATGCTTTTCATTTACAGACAAGTTTGGGATTAAGTTTTAAATTTAATTGATAAACTAAAAAGAGAGAATAAATAGTGATTTTAATTTAAACTTTAAAACAAATCATATTTTACTGTAATTAGGGCTAATGCTCAAACTTTCTCTACATAGTACGCAATTTAAAATACTTTAATTTATGTGTGATTATTCAGCGAAAAAATATTTAAAATAAATACAAGAAATCAGTAAAATTAACTGAAAAATTTCCTCTCTTAGGCACTGGTCGTGGTATACTTTTCGATTTTAATTTTGCATATTAAGGTGTAAAATATTTTCAGGGTTTCAATAAAATACTAATAAGCCACTACAAAGAAAAAAAAAAATCGAGCGTTGTAAACTGATATAGCGCTGTATAGCTATGGCTTCCAGATTAAGTAAAAATAGGTCGACTCGACAATATAAATATTTTTTAATGTATGTTTACTTTTAGGCCACATTTTATTTTTTTAAATTACTTGTTGACCATGAGCTGAAACATACATGGATGAAAATCGTTGCACTTGTGACTCTTCGCTCTCCGATTTCGTGTTAACTTTTTGGTTTTTCCTATGTTATCTTCCGAATTCGATTTTAATTATCCCGTATAAAAACTTCCTCTTTTCGCATTTGTCACGTTTTTTGTCTCAGTGTTGAAGCATGAAGAGATTTTACAGCGAATTGTGGCAATATTTTCTTTAACTATCAAATTCACGAAAATATTCGTCCATGAACAAAAATCCCAATGTTTTCGCTTCTAAAAGTATATGTAAAATGATGTGTAACATATATAGTATTACAGAAAAATGTACACTATATATATAAAGAGGACAAAAGATTCTTAATCTGCAAAAATATAAAATGACCACGAACGAAAATATATAATAAACTCTTCCGAGTTACCCACGGTTCTGAAAAGTGTTCTTTATCTTTAGTAACTTCAGAATCCAATGTATTTTCGAAATTTAAAAAAGAATTTATAAAAAACTAAGTTTATTTTGCCGCCACTGATTTTCAGAAATGTTTCCGAGTAGTTTTTATAGTGCATTAATCCGTTTTCTCAAACCGGAAGATCAGTTTTTAGAATGCTATCAATTCTCAAGTAAACATTTCCAGTTGCGTAACTGAATTTATACATGCAAGACTAACAAACTAATATCAATTTTAATGTTAATGTAAATGCTGTTAATGTATCATGTTTGTCTGTAAAGCGGGTTTGTTGAACATGAAAATGTTTAGGATGCTATCAATTCTCAAGTAAACATTTTCAGATGCGTAACGGAATTTATACCTGCAAGAGTAACAAAATAATATTAATTTTAATGTTAAAGTAAATGCTGTTAATGTATCACTTTTATCTGTAAAGCATGTTTGTTGAACATGAAAATGTTTAGGATACTATCAATTCTCAAGTAAACATTTTCAGATGCGTAACTGAATTTATACATGCAAGAGTAACAAAATAATATTAATTTTAATGTTAAAGTAAATGCTGTTAATGTATCACTTTTATCTGTAAAGCATGTTTGTTGAACATGAAAATGTTTAGGATACTATCAATTCTCAAGTAAACATTTTCAGATGCGTAACTGAATTTATACATGCAAGAGTAACAAAATAATATTAATTTTAATGTTAAAGTAAATGCTGTTAATGTATCATGTTTGTCTGTAAAGCGGGTTTGTTCACTGTAAAAAAAATCTGTAAATTTTACAGAAAAAACCCATTTTTTTTACAGAAAAAAACTGTTTTTTAAAAAAACAGTTTTTTTCTGTAAAAAAAATGGGTTTTTTCTGTAAAAATTACAAAATCCATATTTTTTACAAGAAAAAACTTTTTTTTTCTTTTAAACAGTTTTTTTCTGTAAAAAATACGGATTTTGTAATTTTTACAGAAAAAATCCATTATTTTTTAGAGGGAAAAAAGCTGTTTAAAAGAAAAAACAGTTTTTTTCTGTTTTTTTTATTATTATTATTCCTAACCGATGCAAAAAATGCTGAACTGTAACCATATTTTGATTTTCCCTGTTTGCCTGTCAATGTCATTTAAACACCCGCCAAAGACAAAACAGGGGAAATTTTTATAAAGTTGAGAATTTTCATTATTTACAGGGTAAATGGGGGGGGGGGGGAATTTATAGACTAACAGAAAATGTGAAAAAAAAATTCTGAAATTTGGTCGGTGGGGGGGGGGGGGGGGGGGGGCACCGTTTTGACATTTTACTGGGGGAAGTTTTAGATGCTTTTTTTCTTCAAGGAGGGGGGGGGGAGGCGAAGGCTGGTTAAAAATATAATACTATATATAAATTATTTCAATTCGCTAAATTCACAGCGATATATATATTTATTACAAAGTATGTTATTATTGTTTTCAATAGTTAATTTTCACCAAGAATAACCTTTGTAGGTGGGGGGGGGGCGTAAGGGGCAAGAAAATTAAACAATTATACATAGAGAGATTTTAAAAAGATTCAAATAAAGAACAATGTGGAAAGCTTTCTCCATTATTATTCCTTTTTTTTTCTCTCTTTTTTAGGATAAGGATGAGGCAGAGTTGAGATTGGGATAATTGAAATATATAAGATAAAACTCTGAAATTTAGCACAAGAACGCACAATTTTGATATTTGGCAGAAGAAATTTTAATTTCTTTAATTTGAAGGGAGCTTTTAGCGGGGGGGGGGGATTAAAATGGTAATACAATGGATAGATAATTTTTCAACTCGCTACATGGATTGGATATATATTTAAAAATGAAAACACATGTGAAAAACAAAGGATAAGACAATATAAAATGCAATGGAATGGACACTGCAGGAATTATACTTGATAGGATGAAAAAGCAAAAAAAATGGAAAACTATGAATACCTTATAGAATCTTCAGAAGGGATTTATAAGAGTATTCATAGTAAGTATATGCCGCCAATGGCCTTTAGGAAAAGGATGTGTGGGGGGGGGGGGGGGTCAAGAAATTAAAAAATGCAAAGTAACATACAGAGATTTTAAATAGGGATGAAATAAAGACGACCAAAGCAGAAACTTTTAAAAGGATAATATTTTTCACAGTCTAACCTTTTTAGAGTGTGTCTGGGGGGTGGGGGGGGTAACAGAAAAGAAAAATAATCTATAAAATATTCAGGTTTGATCAACGAACACCCATTTATGATACTTTACTGGCAGAATTTTAAAAAAAATGCTTTATTTCTTCAAAGGATGATGAGCCAGCAGGGGGAACTGGTTAAAAAGAAAATACCATCCCTTGAGCCCTTCCCCCTCCCGCCACAAAAGCCATTCTTGATGAAATAATAGTAATAATAATATATCAACCATCGTATCATCCTCTATATTAAAACTAAAAGCTAATTCATAAGATCAGTTTTTTTCAGTGCAAAAAAAGAAACAAATGCGCATGATTAAATGTAGAACATATCCAGCTTTAGAGCAGACTAGTGTGAGGTCGGGATGGCTGAGCGGTCTAAGGCACCTGTTTTAAGCAGTGGTTCTAAGCCGTTGACAGCGCAGGTTCGATGCTCGCTCGGGGTATCTCGGGGTTTTGTTACTTAATTGGCGATAAGATAATTAATTTCAATAATTTCTTATTTTACTTCAAAAGATGTTATATAATTTGTAATTTTTTTTTATTCGAATGCAATTAAGTAAATTTTAACATCTAATAATATTTTTTTTTAATTACCAATTTTATATTTAAATTAAAAGATTGTGCATGTAATTATTGATTAAATAAATTGAACTGATCTACAATTTTTGTTATATTTGGTATGACCATTAACAAGATGCCATATAAATACTAAGATATATACAAAGAATAGTATTTTATTATTTTTATATATATAAAAAAGTGAGGAAATAAAAGGAGAGAAATATATTCAAACAGGAAATCTAAAAGAAAAATGACGTTGATATCCATGATTTAATAATTAAATAATGTATAAAAATGTAAAATAAAATTCAAGTAATTAAAAAATATGTATTATAAATCGTTAGCTGCAAACAACAAATTTTAAGTTCGTGGTTTTAGAGTAAGACTCATAAAAAAGAATAAATAAATAATAATAGTGAAAAATAAATAAAGATAGCGTGATTTAAAAATATTCAGAAAATACTCAGTATTGTTATTATTATTATTTTTTTTTTATATTGCGACTGTGGTAAGTAAAATTTAACACCTGACAATACTTTACTAATTTACAACTAAGACAATACTTTACAATGATTAATAATTTGATATTAAAAATATTTAAATTAAAAGATTTTGCATGTGTTATCGATTAAATAAATTGACCTAAACTTTTATCTTTTTTTTTTTTTTTTGCCTGACCATTATCAAGAAGATATGTTTATATACTAAGAAACGTATGTGATTATTCTCCGTAAAAAAGAAAAGAAGAGAAAAAAGAAAGAAAGGAAAATATTCATATAAAAACTATAAAAGAAACCACCATGATATACATGGTTTAACATATAAATAATGTTTTAAAGTCAGGCTGGTAAAAATAAAAGTAAGGAAAAAAATTTTAATTTCGTATAATTAAAATATATATATATATAAAATACTAAATACTGATAGTTTAAAAAAAAGTTTAGACTATAGAAAATTTCCATTAATATTTTTAGTTAAATTCCTGCTAAAAAGCAAGCATAATAGGTTATAAATTACAAGCTTAAAATCTTTTCACTTCATTAGTTGAGTAGTTTGGACTGACAGCACCATTTATCGCTTTATATCTATAGGAATCGCTTACACAAGTTTTCGATACTTTATTAAGTTAAATCAACTAATTAAAAATTAAAACATATTACTAATGCAATTTTTAAGTTGTTTACCGTCAAATCTTGACGGGTACTATCTAGTATATATATTAAAGCACAAGTTTAAAAATTTAAGTACGAATTATTCAGCGCAAAAATGAACAAAACTGCGTATGAGTAAAATCAAATATAGAACCTGTTCAGTTTTCGAGATTAACAGACCGAGGTCACGATAGCCCAGTCTTTTAAAGCGTCGGTTTATGAACTGGTTATCTACATAGAAGATGAGTTCTATTCCTGCTGCTGATAGAATGCTTTCTGGAATATCTTTTGTTATAATTAGTCATATTTTATTTCAGGGGGAGAAGTTATATGATCTGTACTTTTTTATTATTATTCGAATGCTTAATAATTAAGTAAAATAGAACATCCAAGAATATTTTTACAAATATCTAATTTTGTATTAAAAATATTTAAATTTTAAAATTTTGCATGTGATTATCGATTAAATAAATTGAAATGGTCTATCTGAAATGGTCTTCTACAATTTTAGTTATATTTTGTATGACCGTTATCAAGAATGTAAAGAGAAATATTTGATTTTTTTCCCTTTAAAAAAAGGAAAAAGAAGAGGAAAGAAAATAGAAAGAAGGAAAATATTCATCTAAGAATTATAAAAGAAACTATCTTAATAATGTATGAAAATATAAAATTAAATTCAAGCAATTAAAAATATGTATAGCTGGATGCAGCAAATTTTAAGTTCGGGGTTTTAGAGCGAGACTAATAAAAATAAAATTAGTGGAAAATTTTAAAGGCCACGTAATTTAAAAAAAATAAATACTAAAGATTGATATTTTTAAAAAAAAATTGAGGTTTGTAGTATGTACAAACAACTGCCCTGTCTATTCAATTAATATTATTAGTTAAACTACTGATAAAAAGTAACCCTAATAGGTTAGAAATTACAAGCTTAAAATTCTTTAAATTCTTTCACTTCATTTATTGAGTAGGTTCGACTGACAGCGCCATCTATCGCCTTATATTTTTAGGAATTGCTTAGACACTATAGCAATTCATAACGTTTTCAATGCTTAATTAATTAAAAAGCAACTAATTAAAAATTCAAATATATTTCAAATGGAACTATATAGTTGTTTACCATCAAACCTTGACAAGTACTATCTAGTACACACATACACACACATATGTATATATGAGCTATCCATTTAGAGAGTTGAAAACAATCTATAGATTTTTTTTTTTTTTCAACTGCACGCGTCCGCCCTACATCGCCTTCAAAAAGCTTTCCTATTTGGAAGAAATAAAGCATTTAAAACTTTCCTTAACCAAATGCAAAAATTGTGTTTTTGGGGCCAAATCTCATTCTTATATTTTTCTGTTACCCCCCTTAACTCTGACCCTTCCATACTCCGTAAAAGCCGTATAATGAAATTTTATAAGTTACCTTTTATAAGTTTCTACTTTGTTCGCCTATGAAGCGACGGGCCTAGCTTGGGGTCCGGACTTGCTCCGGCCCCTCTCGATCTGTTGAGTGGGGCTCAATCGCAGCGTCTGGAATCGGTTAAAAGCCCTGTCATATCCAATATTGGATGAGTACAGTACTAAATAGTCTTATTTCACCCCCATTCAATTATTTATAAGTATTTTTTTATTTTTTTATTTATTGCCTCCCCCACCAATCTTGGTGAAAGTTTCAAAATATATGTATACATAAGCAGCCCACAGTTCTCTCAGCTACCAATCACAACTATTCTCCAACGTTTATTTGACCTCAAACCGATGATTTCTGACGTCAACTACCCTACATCAACGCCCCCTAGATAAGAAAGCCGTGACACGCGTCACGAAAACGTCATACCAAGCAGGCAAAACAAAGAAAAAAATTCGAACAACTTGCATGTTTCGATTTCATTGGCTCATAGAATTAATAATTATTGTTTATGACTAATAAGGAAAGGGCATGTTTACAAACAAACAGTTCCATCAACCAATCTACCACTACATTTTTGTCGTAAGCATCATTGCAGGAATCTCATGGCGACGTAGGCCAATCATATTATAGACCAATTTCACGTAGACCAATCAAATTTCCCCATTTCATGTGCATAGTAGGAGTCATAAAGAACAAACAGGTTTTTCTTGCTAACCAACCGTAATTGAACCACGAGGCTAACGAAAAAGACAGGCTACCGCGGTGCATTCCACTTATGTTTTTTTACAGACCGCTAGAGTGACGTGATGCTCTTTTCGTACACCTGCATTGGTGCATTCCAGCATCACGTGACTCCGGCGGTCTGTAAAAAAAGATATGCGTAAAGCACCGCGGAAGCCTTTCTTTTTCGTTAGCCTCGATTGAACCAACAGCGACGTCAGATGCCCTTTCCCAAGGCTAACGAAAAAGACAGGCTACCCGCGACCTACGTTATACACGGCCGGTGACGTTTAAAACGTCACATGGAGTGGACCATTTTTACACGGTGATTGGTGCAAAACGAGGGGCGCGCCGCTTTGCACCAATTGTGGTGTAAAAATGATCCATTCCATGTGACGTTTTAAACGTCATGCACCGGCCGTGTATAACGTAGGTCGCGGGCTACCGCGGTGCATTCCACTTATCTTTTTTTACAGACCGCTAGAGTGACGTGATGTTCTTTTCGTACACCTGCATTGGTGGATTCGAGCATCACGTGACTCCCGCGGTCTGTAAAAAAATATACGCGTAAAGTACCGCGGTAGCCTTTCTTTTTCGTTAGCCTAGCCCTTTCCTTATAGTTAATAATTCCACGAGCCATCGAAATCGAAACATGCAAGTTGTTCGATTTTTTTTTTTTTTTTTTTTTTTTTGCCTACTTGGTATGACGTTTTCTTGACGCGTTTTACGGCTTTCTTATCTATGGGGCAGTTTTGCGCATTTGATCCTGAGAGACTTTGCTGTATTTTAGAAGCGAGATGAACCAATCAAAAGCTTGTATTTATGCAAAAATTTCGTATTTTAAGAAAATTTTGCAGAATACAGATTCCTGGTGGTTAATCTTGTTTAAAAAATAGTAAAATATTCTATCTGTATACCTGCTTAAGTCTTCAATAAGGAAAGGACATATTTACAAACAACCACTTCCATCAACCAATCTATCAGTACATTTTTGTCGTAGCGATCATTGCCGGAATCCTCATGGCGACGCAAGCCAATCATATCGTAGACCGTTTAACGTAGACCAATCAAATCACCACATCTTATGTGTACAGTAGGAGCAGGGCTACACTAGATACCGGGCTGGCTCATTCATTATCATGACGTCACAAATGGTGGCTGGCCGTGACCAGCGATTGGTACAAAGCGACGCGCCCATCGTTTTGTGCCAATCGCTGTATGTCTTTCGCTTTGTCCCAATCGCTGGTCGCGACCAGCCACCATTTGTAACGTCATGATAATGAATGAACCAGTCTGGTATCTGTGTAGCCCTGGTAGGAGTCATAAAGAACAAACAGGTTTTTCTTGCCTTCCAACAGTAATTTAACCAACAGTGACGTCAGCTGCTCTTTTCTTTTAAAGAAAGGGCAGCTGACGTCACTGTTGGCTCAATTACGGTTGGTTAGCAAGAAAAACCTGTTTGCTCTTCATGACTCCTACTGCACACATAGAGTTGCAAAAACCCCGCAGTTTTTGAGGGACGGGAATAAATCAGGGAATTTTTTAGAAAAAACCCGGAATTTTGGGGAATATTGTAAATTTTGAAGGAGTTTTGAAAGTAAACAAAACTAGTCATTTTCAATTTAATTTTTTTTATTTGTAAGAAATTTCAAGCATTGTTCCGAAAAGTTTAAAATAGGTTTGAATTCACAAAACTTGGGATTTTGCGCTCTAGGTTTTTATGATTTATTAAAACTCATTTGCTTTACAACAATGGCAGCTGTGAATTGGTAAAGATTTGAATGTTTCTTTAAAAATTAAAATTGTTTAATTTCTGTTAGCTGGCATATTTACTATTCAGGCATACTCAATATTAATTTTCTTCTGAGTTAGTCTATTTTTTGCATTGATTTCTATTAGTTTTGTTCGTTTTCTTTTTTTTTTTTACATTGTCTGAATCAGAGAACAGGGGTGATGTTTATATTCATGTCAGGCAAGATGAATCTGTCATCTGCTTCTCGCACTTTTTGCTTATCCAAGATTAAAATATCAAATTACTTATGATATTTTAATTTATCTTACTTAATTATTTCTGCAGCTTAACCATGTAAGTCGTCAATTTTCATGTAAACTGTGCTATTTTTCTGTATTTGTGTTACTGATTTTGTTTACATTTGTAAAAAAAAAAAAAATAAAAAAAAAATTGTTTAGAAATTAAAAAATTCCATGTCTAAAACTTTATGAAAACGCCCGGGAATTATTAATATTTCCCTCCCAAAAAAACCCGGGTTATTCCCGGGAATGGACTTTACTTACGAGTGGCAAATAGCTACGCCTCTGCTGGTATATGTCCTCCGAAAAAGACTATTTAATGGACGAAGGGGAAGCTGTGTTAAAATATTCTTCACGCCTATTGGTGTTTTTCTTCTAATACCCGTAGATGACGTGACATGGAAAAAATCCATAAATCTGTTTTTTCCGCCCTTTGCAACTCTATGTACACATAAAATGGGGAAATTTGATTGGTCTACTTTAAACTGGCCTATAATATGATTGGCCTACGTCGCCATGACGATTCCTGCATCGACAAAATTTACTGGTAGATTGGTTGATGGAACTGTTTGTTTGTGAACATGTCCTTTTCTTATAGAGTAGTATCGTGACCTACGTTATACACGGGAGGTTCATCACTTTTAAAACGTCATACGGAGTGGATAATCTTTACACGGTGATTGGCACAAAACGATGGGTGCGACTCTTTGTACCAATGGCCGTGAAAAAAAAAATGACGTTTTGAACGTCATGAACTGGCCATGTATAACGTAGGTCGCGGTTTCTGCCATTGTCGAAGACTAAAGTTTAAAATGTCACAGAACAGAGTTGTTGAATTCTGTTGAGTGCCTCTTTAGGAGAGTGGTAACATACGCACAGAATCAGGGCTACACTAGATACCGTGCTGGCTCATTCATTATCATGACGTTACAAATGGTGGCTGGCCGCGACCAGCGAATGGTACAAAGCGAAACAACAAAACGAAAGACATACAGCGATTGGCACAAATGATGGGCGCGTCACTTTGTACCAATCGCTGGTCGCGGCCAGCCACCATTTGTGACGTCATGATAATGAATGAGCCAGCCAAGTATCTAGTGTAGCCCTGACAGAATGCGAGCTCTAATTGAAGTTTTTGTCCAATCTAGGAGAATCAAGATCCCAGAACTTGTCAATAGCTGCTTAGATGAGTATGGATTTGGTTGGAAAATAGATAGAAGTCTAAAAGCATTAGCTTGACGATAATGGCAGTCTCGCTATGATGCTTGAAATTCCTTTTTGTTTAACCTCTCTCGACCAATAATTTTTTTTGCCACTATGTCATCACTTAAGTATTCTGTAGTAGCGCGACCTACGTTATACACGACCAGTGCATGACGTTTAAAAAGTCACATGAAGTGGATCATTTTTACACAACGATTGATGAAAAGTGGCGCGCCCACCATTTTGCACCAATCGCCGTACAAAAATGATCCACTCCATGTGACGTTTTAAACGTCATGCACCGGCCATGTGTAACGTAGGTCTGGGCTCAACAGAGGATTTTGTCAGGGCTACACTACATACCGGGCTTGCTCATTCATTATGATGACGTCACAAAAGGTGGCTGACTAGGAGGAAAGACATACAGCGATTGGCACAAAACGATGGGCGCGTTGCTTTGGACCAATCGCTGGTCGCGGTCAGCCACCATTTGTGACGTTTTGAGAGTGAATGAGCAAGCCCGGTATCTAGTGTTGCCTTGGTTTTGTCCAAACTATAGCAAACCTAGATTCCAAAACATGGCGATAATCGCCTGCACGTGTTCGATTAAATGTGAATTAAGTTTTAAAACATTAATTTGGTAATAATGGCAGTCTCGCCATTTCACGCTATTCATTTTTGTCCAAAATCGTCTCAACCAATCACATTTTATAATCTGTATATCACCATTCTGATATAGAAACATGTAAGTTAATGTTACTGACCAATGGAATTTGGGATGAATTTAGGTAGGACATTTGATACGGAGCATCGATTGGTTTGTATGCTACTAATATGCCATGGACTATTGATATTTTTATGTATAATTTTTATGTTGAATTCTATAAGTACAAATCCGACCTCCCCAGGAACCTTATAATATCCCCTTCCTGGATTTCCAAAATCTTTCCTGGAGAAAAGTGTCTGAATTAACACCATATAGGACAAATCCTACTGTTTGAGAACTATGATTTGAGATTAGCGCTGTTAGCCTTTTGAAAAGTGTATTCCGGCATAATAACTTGTTATTTCCACAGGGAATTTAAAGTAAAATCGAGAATTTTAAATATTCCCGAAAACTAGGAATATTCCAACGTCAATATTTTAAAGCATTTTCATTAACATACGTTTATACTGTTATCGTACAAATTATCAATCGATAAGTTGATTAATATCAATAAACATACAAAAATCACAAAAATTTACAAACTTTAAATATTTCCACGTAAAACATTGAAATTGAATTAAATAAGCTATACTAGTCATCATTTTGTATATGTAAATTACAAACACTTAACGTTCAGAACAAAGATACTTAGTGGTTTAGTAATCTTCATATAATAACATGAAATAATATTATGAAAGATATTATAGAAGAAAATAAATTATTTGACAACAGGAAAATTGATATTACAAAAATGACTTTACAATTACTTTTTTTCAGCTTACATTCTATATAAAAAGTCAGTATTTCGATACTAGTTCTCAAACGTAGAATATAAATAATACAACAATTCAATTGTATAAATCATGTATAAAAACTGAAAACTTTTTTATATTATGTAAACAGCTCTTTCTTCTTGAAAATTTCTTAAATTTGTTTATTCCTCGAAAAGTTCCCAATTTTCCCAGTTTTTTTCCTAAATTTTCCATTGTTTTTCATTGTTCCAAAATTATCGGGTATTTTGCTATTCTACTTCAGATGATTCAATGCGCAGCGAAGCGCAACGACAATGATATTTGGAAAAGATAGATCACCCAATATAAAACTATTATGCAGATAGTACTTTTGTTATGAATTTTAAAGATATTTTTCTCATAATGTAGCACAACCTATTAGTAGTACAGAAATATGTAATTACCTATGAGATTTATGGCCAGGGTTGTAAAACACCCAGGTTTCTTTCTAAACCCAGCGGGGGGGGGGGGGGGGGGGCTCAATTTTTAATTTTAACCTTCCGGCTATCAAGATGGGTCCATTGCACCCGAAAGCGATTTTTGTCCATTTTCGTCAAGTATAGTGAAGTTGCAATCTGCTGATTACCGTTTCATCCGTCAATCAAAACTGCCCGGTTGACCTCCAGTCGCGTCCAAAATCCTCTCAGCTACCAATCACAACTACCTTCTAAAGGTTATTGGACCTCCAATAGTCGATTTGTGACGTTATTTTAAATTACCCTATACAGTAATTGAAAGTAATAAAAATAAGTGCCTAACCATTAACAATTTTTTTGTATAGCATATGCTGTATTATTATATCTCTTTATAAATCAATAATTCAGTTGTATTTTGATAATTCTATATTATATGTGTCCAATAGACCAGTTCACATCACGTGACTTTTACCGTAAAACGATGAAAAAGCTGTAGGACACAGAAGTAGAAAAAACATTGATAAGAGTAAACGTTGAAAAAGCTGTAGGGCACAGAAGTAGAAATAACATTGATAAAAGTAAACGTTGAAAAAGCTGTAGGACACACAAGTAGAAAAAACATCGATAAAAGTACCGATATCTGTCCTACAGCAGCAGCAAAAACTTGTTCGTCACGTCACCTTGCACAACTCTACAGACTAAAATAATAATTCTTGGATATTTTATTCAGTGGTCGGATGGTTAACATAGTATATTCATCATGTGAATACAGTGTTATTAATTCTATTCACAATACTAAAATAATTTTAATACAATGAATTCAATATAATTCAAAAACTTTCGAGAAATATAAAAGTAAATCTCGGATATGTGTGTGCGTGGGGGCGGTTGAACGCTGAACCCCAGTGTTCGAGCCTATAAAGTATCATATTGAGAAAATATTGAAAATCGCATCAATTGATTTCAAAAGCATTAAGCTTTTGAAGAATTCACTATTTTTTTTAATTCTATCAGTACTAATTATAAAAATATGTACAATAGATCTGAAAAATATAAGGAACATACACAATATCAGAATGATTTTGTGTTAATTATCTTATTTATTATAAATATATATAACGTTAAAAAATAAATTAGATTATAACTGATGTCGATATAAATTAGCGAAATTACTTAAATATGTTTTTATTTCACGATTTCAAATGTTAATTTTCAGAAAATTTCTATTCAAATTCTGCAAATAATGCTTACAAATAAATGAGCTAGACTAGAGCTACTGAGCCCTAGAGCTACTTCCTCATAGGGGTGACGTCACGAGCATATATTAGACTGGGGAAGAAATATGAGTTGGCAACAGCTAGTTTTGTTTACATCGACGCGGAAGCCGGAAGGCGCGAAATTTTTGTGCTCTGCTCATATTGCCGACATCTGATATTTTAAAACTGATAAGGTAAGTTTAAATTCATCGTTTTTTAAAATAATGAAAGGTATGATATTTGTCAAACTAAATTAAAACTCTTTAGCATATCTGTTAGAGAATTTTCATTATATTTCAATTTAAAATGTTTATTAGTACCTCGTGGTGAATCGTGGAAGCTTCCATATTGCTTGGCTTGCAAGCACATAAGCTGACAAATATCATATTCCTTATAAATGTGCATGTAATTAAATGTTCTTTTATAAGTACGGTTGTTATAGTATTGCAGAATATTAGAGCTCCCAGAGTTCGTAAATATATTTTCGAAAATATAAAAAATATCCGATATTTTGATATTTAGATATCCGGTTATTGTTATTATTATTTTTTATATCTGTCCGATATTTTCAAAATAGTACTGCTGATTATAAACTTTTTCAGATTTTCATTATTTTCCGGCGTATAATACGCAGATCAAATGTACTAATCATGTTTCGACCCAGAAATTTTATTTTATAAAATGTCGCTAGATCGCTGTAAATATTTGACTTAAATCGTTGAATAAAATTTCTGTGTTGAAACAGAATTGGGGGGAGGGGGGAGGGAATTCTAAAAAAGTCACTGACAGAGTCAAAAGTTTTGTATCTACAAAGTGTCATATAGTCAATAAAAGTTGAAAAATTTATATTGTTTTAAGTTTTCACTGAAAAAAAAAAAAGATACTTTAAGAAATTTATTATCAACTAGAGACAGGGTTATGATTTAGCCCAATCCAAAAAACCCGGGTGGGTTTTTCTGAAAAAAAAAAAAAAACACTTGAAAAAACCCAACTGGGTTTTTTCAAAATTAAAACTTTAAATTACATAGGTAATATATTTCTTAACGTCACTACACCAGTCGTAAAGTTCCGCCCACCCCAAGCGAAAAAAAGCCTTAATTCTCCCAATGACAATTTTTAAAACAAATAATTGTAACTTAATTTTCTATAAGTGTATGTGTAACTATCACAAACGCAAAAACTAATTTTTTTTTTTTTTCCATTGAAAAAAATGCTTTGATATATATAATCCCACAGTTGAAACTCATAACACATATGCTGAGAATTCTAATTTAATGATGTAGACAAGTAGAATTATTTGGTTTATTCTATTAATTAGTTATAATAAAAAAAATACTTACTTTACAGCAAATATATTTTTTCCAGTTCTGCAAATTTTGTTATATCCCGTTTCAATTGCAAAAAATTTTGCTTAACTAAATATAAACTACCACCCATCTTAATTCAATAACAACACAAACTAAGGGAAAACCGAAATTTCCTGTTTACCTCGGGCTGAGGAAATGTTACTTTTTACTTACTGTACCTAAGAAAGAATATAGCAACACATTTTGCAATGCAAACTACTCAAAAAAAAAAAAAAACCTTGCAATCCATCAATCAATATGTTTCAGAATGAATTTTTTCTAGAGAAAATATTTATTATATATAGGCAATCACTTCAATTAAAATGAATATAAAGATACTGTATCCATAACAAAATATTAGTTTAAACGTTCTAATTCATCACTAGTATTAGTATAGTACTTTAATGATAATTCTATTGTTAAAACTATTACTAATAATCAATTTATCTAAAAGCAAAGCATAATTTTGATTATTGTATAGCTGCAGATTCCCAAAATCTGGAAGGAGCCAGTGGCTCCTAAACCCAAAAAATCCAGTAGCCACATTGTGAAACAAACACATAAAAACATTTTTTTTTTCCTCCATTAAATTTGGACAATGGGATATTGAATATTCCCACCATAATTGTATACAGTTTCTAGGAATAAATGTTTGCAATGTAAGGCCTGAATAATCTGTGAATAAACGATTCTCTAAAGTTTTTTATCTATAGATACCACCCCTCCCCCCCCCAAAAAAAAGGATTTTTTATAGCTGAAAATAAATAATCA
The DNA here is from genome assembly GCA_963931845.1 of Maratus michaelseni. Taxonomy (NCBI): domain Eukaryota; kingdom Metazoa; phylum Arthropoda; class Arachnida; order Araneae; family Salticidae; genus Maratus; species Maratus michaelseni. Next base: position 156,186,326 of record OZ007594.1, on the reverse strand, counting down.
ACGTAGGAATTTTCATAAGAAAATATGTCCATAAAAAACAAAATTAAAAATAAATATATATAAAAAAAAATATGGAAAAGATTTATTTTCAAAAGAAAATAAATACTGGAAATAAAACCTAAAAAGGTTTTAGATTTTAATAAAAAACATTTAACAATTTCTGCCATTTTCAAGGATGATGGAGAAAAATCGAATACCATAAGCCTCATTGCAACTTTCGTTGCAAGGGGATTCTTTTAAGCATTTATTAATTAAAGAATTTTTAAAATCCATATGGAGACAAAAAAATTACAATTTTTTTGACCGATCGCCAATTTTCATGTTTTATTATCACAAGCCCTTGACGAAATTCACTTTTTTTTTTCTGCAATCGATTGATGAACTTCGCGGTTTTTTCGCGACCGATTGATGAAATTTGCATTTTTTTTTTTTTTTTTTTTTTTTTTTTTTTGCTTCTCGAAATTCGCTTGCATTTTTTTTTTCTCCAAAACAAATTGAGGGAGGAAATTTGCGGTTTTATTTTGCGACCGATTTAAGAAATTCGCGGTTTTATTTCATCAGCGATTGATGAAATTCTTGGTTTTATTTGGAGAGCGATTGACAAAATTTACAAAATTTTTCAGTGACCGATTTCACGAATTTCGCGACCGATTCACGAAATTTCAGATTTCTTTTCATTACTGATTGGCGAATTGATTTACGGAAATTAAAATAATAATAATAATAATAATTCGAGTTTTGCTAATTCGTGAAGGAATCGCATGCCAGTATCTATGTCTACATGTAAGAACATATCTGAAAAATCCCAGAGCTGTAGATTTAATGAGTAGGCCCAAAATTATTCTATTCTCGGCACGAATTTTACTGTGTCGCTGGCTAATTGTAATATACGATCGTCGCAGAGTTCATTCGCGACGCATATCAACATGATTTTTTTTTCTGATTATGCGGACATTGAAGTTTTTTTAAAAGAAGAAAACGAGAAAGTTGCGAATCAGTGGAAATGTGGCATCCATGTTCAATCATATTTTTTAATTATGGACAATAGAAAAAAGAGCTAAATATCGCTGAATTATGGAGGACAATCCGCGAATTCATGTTAAAAAATAAAGCGGAAATCTGCCTTTCGGCGAAAAAGGGGTATCCATGTAAAACACCTGGCGACTTAGACATAGAAAGTTAGTCGCCAAAGCAAAAACTTTAGTTGCCACGTTTCGACTGGCGACCGTGAATCTGCACCTATAGATTATTGTCATTGATTTATATATTTTTGTAATCAATTAGTTACTTTAAATTGTATTTAGTAGTAAGTAAATTTTTTTCAAACATTCTGAACCACCTCTTTTAACTTAAAAAACCCAGTGGGTTGGGTTTTTTCTGAAAAAACCCGGGCATTTAACCCTGACTAGAGAAAATATCGTTACTTATTATCTGGGCCAGGTCACATTCACTGCACCAACAATAGCGACGGAAATAATAATTACAGTAACGCTTATTTATTTTTGCTTTTTTTATGTTACGTGCTTAGTTAATACCTCATAGTTGGCATATTAAAGACAATGGTAAAAATATTTATATGCACATTATTACTATATAATATAGTTGGCATATTAAAGACAATGGTAAAAATATTTATATGCACATTATTACTATATAATATAATAGAGTAGAATATACAAATATAATAGTATATTTGTTACATTTATTCAGATTGGCATAACAGACCACTGGAAATAGAACTACCATATTTATTGCCATATGGCTGAAAGCCATCAATTTTATTTTATGTACTAAATTAATGTTTTGTATTGCTTTAGTTTGCTTTTATATTATTTATCATTTTTTTAATAATTTTATGTATTTATTAAATTATTGTTTTGGACACGATTGGCCACATTGAACAGAATTTGCATTTGACAACCATATTTGGCATTCTATAAGTTAAGGTTCTTGGTTTTTTTACTATCCAAATGATGCCAAATTAGTCTGAAAAGATAAATGAATCTTATAAGAAATGAAAATTATATTTTGTGTTATCTCAAAATAAAATGTTTGTTAGGAAAAAAAAAAGGCTGTGCAATATTACACTAAGTTAAAAATCAGACACTGTGTAAATAAATAAATAAAAAAATGGAAAATCTCAAATTAATATAACCAACATAATGAAAAACGGTACTTTTCGGTTAGCCGGGCGCCAATGATATATATATACATGTATATATACACACATATTTACATATGCAAATATATACATACACACATATATATATATATACATATATGTATGTATATGTATATATATGTATTTATATATGTACTTATATCACTGGCGCCCAGCTTACCGAAAAGTACCTGAAAAACTTTAGTCATGCAGAATTATACTTAAAATAAACTTTTTATTGTTATATTAAGGTTGTTCTCAGATCCAAAAGAACTACTTTTAACATATTTCTTAATTCATTTTTGTTCAGAAACATGTAAAATTGGCAGGTGTTCTTATTCAGAAACTATGTAATCAAATGATGTTTTCCATTTTTTGGTAAAAGCAGAAGATCTTTCAGAAAATATTGTCAAAGTCTGCATTTTGAATCAAATCCCTGATGCTGTTTGCACGAGAAAAGTGAAATACGACACAAATCGCTTATAACTCGATAAGTAATTTATTTATCAAATTGTGGAAAACTCATTTCAATTCCAAATTACTTCAATAGTTAGCCCTGCCAACTTTATGCTATTGCATTTAAACAGAGTTTCCCCCAGGTATAAAAAAGAGCAGGGTGCTGCCGGTGAGAAAAGGGCACTTTTTCTATTCTTAAGGGCACTTTTTTTTAATTGTTCAAGGTATTCTTTTGGTTTTTAAAGCCACTTTTAATATTTCAAATTCAAAACACTCTTTTTAAGACAACATTAAGTCAGTTTTTACTATGCAATTTTTTAATGCAAAAAGGAGAAAAGGCACTTTTTTTACTGAGGGCAAGCAGGGTGCTAATTATTTTTTATGAGGGGCAAGAAGGGTGCTATTTTGTAAACCAAAGGGCAGGCAGGGTGCAGCACCCTTCTGAAACTGTCTGGGGGAAACTCTGATTTAAAAATGTGTCAGAAAGTTTTGTTTTATTGAGCAGATCATTTGAGAACTACCTTAAATTGCAGGGTATTCATTTGACTTCAAGTTAAGTTTTACAAGTAAACCTAATTCACTAATGATAAAATTACGAGTGAATCAGCAAGAAAATATTAATCTTATTTTCAACAAACTAATTAAAAAAAAATGTGTTTTATTAGAGTACTGACACTGTGCACACATACAAATTAGAAATTTAAAAATAGGTGGTTGCAACTGTTCAGAAATCATGCCTAATTTCACAACTGCAATTCTTGTAATTCTAAAACATTTCTGTTAAAATATGAGAGTTTGGCATGTGCCTTGATTGTGGAAAATTTTCCACTTTTATTTAGGGGAGACCGTTACACAGTGGACCACTTTTTCAGTTAACATTTTTTTTCTCTTTAACAGACTGACCGATCTGTATGAAAATTTGAAAATATTTTTGAATATTCCTTAAACCTTCTTACATCCATCATAATTTTCTCACAACATAGTTTTCAATACATTTAAAAAAAAAAAAAAAATTATATGCACTTGTAAAGTGGACCAGTGTACCCCGGAAGCTGGGTACACTGGTCCACCCACCGAGGTACAGTGGACCACTATTAGGTATTATCTAAAATACAATATAAATCTATTTTTCATTAATCTAATTCTTTTTTGTTGCCCCTTCACCCGCAAAATAACATAGTAATATAAATTTTGAAACAAAAACAAAAAATTAATTATATTTTGAAAATAACAACAGATTAATACAGGAACAATTGCAATTTAGTTGAAGTTATTACTTAAGTACAAAAAAATCAGCGCACATTAAAATTTGCAAATGAAATTCCAAAGTACTTATGAGTAAGATTGAGCCTGGAATTTTCAAGAAATAATTTTGGGTCTGAGAGCAACATTATGAAATCATTGACATCATCTTTATTTGCTCCCAAAATTGTTTGAAAATTTTATGCACTGCAGTTATTATTATTTTAACTAAAATATTTAAGGTTACATTGATTTTTGACATATGATTTGTAGTTTCTCATGCATTTTGTATAATAAAATATTTTGGTAGCCTAAAATATTACCTTTTAATCATTAATGTAAATTGTATAAAAATATTATATATATTGCATTGATAATACTTATAGAATAATACTTATTAATATATATTGGTAATACTTATAGCATGCATGTATGTGCATAATTTTTATTTTATAAATTAAAAGAAAAGTCATAAAATAATAATATTGTGAGTTTTTTTTAAAAATTGATTTAAATTTTTAAAAAATCTGATTATTTTGATTTAAAAAAAATCACAAACCCTGTTTAGTTATAATTATATTAATAATTATTTATTAATTGACAATTAAGCTATGAATATATTGTATTATCATCAGGAACACAAAACTGTATATAATTTCTAGAATTCTAGCATATCAGAAAGTGGGTACAAAATTAATTACAAAATTCCATTTTTATATACAAGTGTTTCATATAAGCAGCTTGTACTGCAATATTTTTTTTTATGTACTGTTTGGCATGTTACAATGATGAAAGACATTGTCAATTTTGGGCACACATACATAAAAAACATTCGTCATCCTTGATATAGAAACAAAAGCTAAATTTTAGATGTTTTGTTGTTAATTTTTTATAATTAAAAAAAATGTAATACTTTTACTACTTAAACTACAGTACTTAATATAATTGCGCTTAATGTGATTGCGGTTAATATTATCAAAATCACCATGTCCCGACCCACCGTATTTTGCTTACAACATCGCTTTATGTGATCAATACTCCGTTTAATGTTATCGCTTTTTCAGCAGACCAATTCCTGAAAAGTTTGCAAAAAAAAAAAAAAAAAAAAAAAAAAAACTTCTGGAAACATTACATCTCAGGGGTTGATCCAGGCAAAATTTGGGGCCTATTTAGGGCCCTTTTACAAGAATCAATTTAATAAAATGGGAACCTTCACAAAAATCAATTTGACAAAATGGGCCCCTTCACCTTTTTACTAAAATAGGCCCTTTCACAAAATTCCATTTCATAAAAACTTGCTATTTATTATTTATTTATTGTTTTGTGATGTTTTAAAATGTGTAATTTGTAAACAAACAAGTTCACCAGAGAAGAAAACTTCACCAAAAGGATTTTAAAAAGTTTTTGTTTATAAATGCTTGGTTCGAATTTGATTAACTGGATTTCAACTTCCATTATAAAATGTTATTTTTCACAAAAATATAATAAATTTCACAAAAATAACCTTTACTTTTCACAAAATGGGCCCCAAGAAAAAAAAACCTGCATCAGCCCCTGCATCTTTTGGTAATGTCATGGAATGGAATATCATCTGCTACAATTAAAAATTGTTTTGTTACTGCTGTATTCTGTGAAACTGAAAACAGACTATGGAAATCTTCCCTGATGATATGACGAATGAAGATAATGAGGACTGGATGGCGATCAGCAGTGACATTCCTGTAGTTGCAAAGCTCACAGAAACTGAAATTTGCAAAAAGTTTGCGAAGATATACAAAATCATAGTGATGATGAGGATCAGGAGGACAATGAAAGCCAACTTTTTGAAGGACCACTTACATATGCAGAAATGAGGAATGCATTGAAAATGTTCTGAAACAAGGTGTACAACATCATAGGACAATAAATAAAAATAAATAAAAATATGAGTTATAAACAATTCATTAATAAACTTTAAGAGAATTGTAAACAAACAAAAATTACTGAATTGTCTCAATAAATGTTTATCACTTTACAAGTCGTCATTGCAACAAGGGTGAGTAATCATTTTCTTAGTAATAGTACTACTAGATATGATTTGGTATTTTCTTAAATCGCATATTGTTATCAATCTGATTTGTTATCAAAAACTCATGGTCCCGAAGTGATCACATTAAGCGGCATCTACTGTATTAGAAATATTTTTGAAAACTATGAATATCAGATATATTTTTATATTAAAAAGCAATTTTTTTATTTTATTTTCTAAATGCAATTTGGAAGAAAAATGCTAGAGTGTAGTGTAACACTTATAATGTATGTAATGTGTAAATTTGTACTATATTTTAATTTCATATTTGCTGCCAGAGATTAATATTTACAATTTTTTTCCCCATATATCCTTGGAAATTAGGAGAGCACTGGAATACATGTAATTGATGATGGATGCCTTTATGGAAGCTATGTCCAGCTAAAGAAAAATATACATGTAAGTGTTTAGGAATTTCTTTAAAAATGACAAAAAATGAAAAATAACAGCATTTTTTTGCCTAGCCATGGGGTCGAACAGAGATTGGATGTCATGTATGGGTACATCAGTCCATGCAGCTTCAGCACTATGCCACAGTTCATCAACCATAGTGACGGGCGAGTGGTGGCGAGCCAGTCTATCAGAAGCCATTGACAGGACATTTTCAATTGGTGAGAAATCAGGAAAACGTGCCGGCCAGGGCAACAGTCAAACATGTTCTGTATCAAGGAAAGTCAGGATAGTACGACCAACATACGGTCATGCATTGTCCTGCTAAACCATAGAGTTGCAGAGGCATCGAAAATAAGGCAGAACCATGGCCGTAACACATCAGAAATGTAACGGCTGCTGTTCAAATTGTCGGCAATGAGAACAAGAGGTTACCGAGAGACATTTCATACTGTCACTCCAGGTAATATGACAGTACAGTCAACTCTGTGAAATCCGCCGATCTATAATCCGCCATCCATTTTCAAATGTAAACAATGAAAATCATACTTTCATAGTTAGCTTATTAAAGAAATTACATATAGTTGTTTTTATGAATTATCAATTTTTAAATGCTTTAAATTGTGATTTAATAAGTTTTATGTGATTTGCATGATGTATATTAAAATAATAACTTTAGGTAAGCAAAAGGAACAACTAAATGCAAATATCAGTGGAGTAATTTACATTTTAAAACTAATACATTCATGTAACAGCTGACTAAAGAAATATCTGCAGAAATCAGTAACTGATTTGGTCTTATTTGGAAGGCACTTTTGCTAAATACACCTTTAAACAATTTGGATATAAAGATTTAAGCCAAGACTTAAATTCCCATTGAGTAAATGTTCAAAAAAATAAATAACAGCTAATGAAATTAAAATTTTATAATAATTCCAACATACTTAAAATTTAGAGCTAAAAGATCTTCTTAAGAAGATTAGCTCTTCTTATCGATTCTTAGCTCTTATTGTTTCACACCAGTTTCAACTTATTTTCTATACTTAGAATTATTAAATTACTTTTGAGTTATAGTGTTCCTTTTTATATTGTTATTTTTGTACAAATATTAGTAATTTATAGTTCAGTTTAAAAAGAAAACAAAGGAATGATCTGTGATCTGCAAAACTCTTGGTCCCAAACTGTGCAAGTTTAACAGAGTTGACTGTATTTAAAAAATGAATAATATAAATAAAATTTGCATTGTATAATTAATTTTTCTTTAAATTAACTTAGTTATTAAATATTTTAAACCAGTTATGCATTATATTTTCCTTTTCTATTGTAATTTATGTTTAAATATTTCTAATTAATAGTCAGATTATAAAAAAATGAAATGTAAACAAAGAAATTATCTATAATCCGCCAAAATCTATAATCTGCCAAACACTTGGTCCCTAAGTGTGCGGATTTCACAGAGTTGACTGTATGACGATTCGAATGCAAGTTGGCAATGTGCGTTTTCCATGATGCCACCAAACTTGGATGCTGGCATCATGATGCTGCATACAGAGCCTGGATTCATCAAAGACGACGTGAGACGCCATCCCTGCGTCATATACAGCATCATGATGCCAGCATTCATGTTTGGCGGCATCATGGAAAACGCACATTGCCAGCTTGCATTCGAATCATCATACTGTCATATCACCTGGAGTGACGGTATGAAGTGTCATTGGATACACGTCTCGGTAACTTCTTGTTTGCATTGCCGGCAAATTCAACAGCAACCGTTACATTTCTGATGTGTTACAGCCCATGGTTCTGCCTTATCTTTGATGCACTGCAACTGTACGGTTTAGTAGCACAATGCACGACCGCATGTTGTTCGACTGTTGCCCTGGCCGGCACGTTCTCCTGATTTCTCACCAATTGAAAATGTCCTATCAATGGCTTCTGAGCGACTGGCCTGCCACCATGCGCCCGACACTATGGTTGATGAACTGCGGCATAGTGTTGAAGCTGCATGGACTGATGTACTTGTACATGACATCCAATCTCTGTTCGACTCCATGGCTAGGCAGAAAAATTCTGTTATTGCGGCCAGGGGTGGATGCTTTGGGTAGTGTTTTCTCAAGATCTATATCTCCTAATTTTCTGAAAATGTAATCACTTGTCCTTCCCATTATAATGTATTTGTCCAATAAATATCATTCTGTTATTTGCATTCCTTCATGGTGTAGCATTTTGGATGGCCAGTAGTGTATATTCAATATAAAGGTATTTAATATAATACATACTTGCCAACTTTTACACTAGGTGTAAAATTTACACTTTTGGAGCATTTTTTACACTTTTACACTTTTTTTGTAAAGTTTCTTCCAAGTTTCATTTTCATCTCTTAATTTATAAATTACTTTCTGGTAATAACAGTAAATGATGAATGAAAGGGGAATGAATATTTAGTATTGTCAAAGGAATGAGTTCAGGCTTCATTCTCAAATGGAATCAGGGAGATTTTTTAAAATTTGTATTCTGTGTAACAATAAGCCATGTTTTGAATAAATTAGCTCAGAAATTCCTTATTTAAAAAAAAAAGTTCTAATAAGAAATATATGTTTTTAAAGTTATTTTCTTATTGAGTGTTGTAATATTTTTCTCATCAAACTTTCACTATAATTAATGTATTATTTAAAAATATTTTCATGTATTATGTACTTAAGAAAAGTGAAAAAGGCCGTTTATGTGTTACTTAAAAATGGGTTATACAGGTCTTTATTGAAAAAAATTGTGTGAAATACTCTTCCGCGTCATTTTACACTTTACCATTTTCAAAATTTGGCAGGTATGTATAATAGTATTTTCAGTGAGAAGTTACTTCCTCTAAAGTAGATTATATATGATTCACAAGTTTGTGTTATGTTCAGGGATCACTCTAGAGAGTTTCACAGGGCCGGCATAACCTCATGCCCTTTTTAGTTCATGTTATTTTTTACTATGACAATTTTTCTCAATTGTTGAATTCTATAGAATTGCCCATCACTAATTCCAAGTAATCCACCAGAAATAAAAAATATTTACTTAAAAGAAAATGACGAAGAGCATCAAGAGAAAGAAGAAAACTGTGCTATTACAAATAAGTGTTGCTGTGTGTAAAATATAAACTAGAAAAGTTATTTTTAAGCTGATCTGAAGAATTAAATTTAGTTAGTGAACTTATGAATGTATAAAACATGTTTGCCAAATAGAATTTAAAAGACAAAAACTCTTAACTGAATACCTTAAATAAACAGATGTACTACCTAAATATTCACATTTACATTTATTCTTTGAAATTTTTAGTCATAAATTTTTTATTGACATAAGTCAGTACTCATTATTGATTACATCATTATTATTAAGGCAAGGCACAAACTTTTGAATTATTATTATACCTTTTTTAACTTTTGTTATCTTGAATCTCTTAAGGAAATTTAAATTGTTATATATTTTATGTATTAATATTTTATTTTTTCAACAATACCTCCAAATAAAAGACAAAATATCCAATCCCATCGATGTGCAAAATTGGAAGGTTTTACTGTATATTATTATAAATATTGAAGAAAAATAAAATGTATCAAAAGTAACTTAGTAGAACTTAAAAGTAAAACATAAAAGAACCTCACATTTTTATCTATTTTTAATAAAAACTGCCCTTTTTAAATAAAATTTTTGTTTTTAAAAATGGTGTCTAATTAACTTTCAGATGAAAATTCTTATAAATGGAGCTTCATGTATGATTTGAACATGGAAAAGTTATAACTGCAGATAAATTTGCTTTCAATGGTATATGGTAAGATTACTTTTAAATATATAAAACAATGATTTAATAAAAATAAAAATATTTGACTTTTACTAAATGTAGTTTTCTCAATAACCCCCCCCCCCCTTTTTTTTTTTTAAATAGCAGTGCTCTGTTCTTTTTAAATACAGTGAAATTTTCTTTTGTAAAAATTTTCTATGTCTATGTGACTGAATCTTTTTTTTTTTTTTTTTAAGTAGAATTTTCTTAAACAAGGGGATTATTAAATCATATTGTAATTTAATTGTATTTTTTTATTTATAGTTCATAAAATTATTTGTAATTAATGTTACTGTATTTGCCATATCTAAAAATTGCATCTTTTTTAAACATTCCTAAACACAATAGCGACTACCTGCCACTTTTCTTTCTGGAGTGAACACTAATTGGATGCATTTCTTAAAGCTTTTAAAATGCATTGCTGGTTTTTAGCTATTTTTTGCAGGTTTATTTTTTTTAAATACTTTTTTTTATAGTGTTATAAATAATATTATATAATAAATATCAAGTCAGTGATAGAAATTGGGAAATGAAAGGTAGGTGTGAAGTGACGCCACACCTACTGTAAATATCTTGGGTGCCAAATAAAAAATTCTAGTTGCAATTTCTAAAATTCACATAACTGTATCATTATATTCTACTTTATAGAAAATCATGAATATTTTGTTTTTATTTAAATTATTGAAGTTCATAAACTACAATATTATAATAATTGAAGCAACTGTAAAACTGATAAAGTCCTTTTAATTAATACTACTACATTTTCAAATTAATAAAAAAATGCACTTAACCATGTTAAACAAAATTAAACCTAACAAAATTTTATCCATTGTTGATAATTACACTTAAATTTAGTAAAAAAAAAAAAAAGATATATATACATATAATATAATTACAGACGAATATTGTTAACATGAAATCTAAAAGACCACTTTTTTTTTTTTTTTTTTTTTTTTTTTTTTTTTTTTTTTTTGTGTGTGTGTTAACCGTTAAAATAATAGTACCATCTTATCTGTTGGGACTGCATTATCAATTCATGTTAAGAAAAAATTCACATTAAGTGATTTAATGCTAACAATGCTTTACTGCATATAGATTGCAAAGATGAAATTCAAACAATACCCATTAATTTTAATAAAGTTAGATAATAAAATCAGGATGTCTAACCGTCCTTCAGATACATCATTTCACAATGATTTATAGCTTTATCTGGACAAAAATCTGCTAAATTGGGATACTATAGGATAGAACTTAGTACAATGTTTACATCACAGTAATTTGGAGTGAGTTGCACACAGTTGATCACAGTAAGTTGCAACATACAGCTAATTAGCTAAAAAAATACAGTTTTTAGCATATCTTCTATAGCCTGCAATTTTTTAAGTCACTCGCCCTATCATAAAATCCATTCACCAGTGGCAAGTAAAAGAATATATTCCCCCACCCCAGTGTATTAAGTTAGCCACCAGCATGGTGTTTCTAAAGCCTATATTACAATAGCACTACATATATGATACAATTTAATGATTATATGTGGAATTAAACAGAGAGGAGCCATACTTCAAAAAGAAAAAATATTTTTACATAAAAAGGGAAAAACATGTTTTACATTACAACTATTTACTTTTTTACATTGATTAAAACAAAATAATTTATATGTATTTTTTAAATGAAATTATCTGAAAATACTTGAGCTTATCTATATTTAGCAAACAGTGAATTTTAATGCTTATAAAAATGATATATATATATTTAATTTATAATATGCAGAAATTTTTTTTCCCCTTCTCTGCTCCTAAGCGGTTTTATAATTTATTCCAGATAAATCTTCATGAAGAGAAAATTCTCTTCATATCTTGAGAATGTTCAATGTTGAAAAGGGAATTGAGCAGAAGATAATATTTGAGGAAATTCTGGTACAAATTTAGAACAAAAGAAAAACTATATATATATATATATATATAGAGAGAGAGAGAGAGAGAGAAAGGTTAAAAGATGTGCTCAAAATAAAACTTATTATTTTCTTTTGAGAAGCTTCTTGCTAATAAGTTATTCATGCTATTTTATTCTTAATACTGTTTTCAACAGCGAGAAATTGAGATTTTTACTAAATAATTTTATGTATGATTTACATATCTATGTGAGAAAAAATAGTTTCTTATCCTTAAAGTCCTTAGAAAAAATATCACTAAGCAGTTACTATCCTAAATTAAAATACATAATAGCTATAACCTTGAAGTTTTTTTGGTATTTTCATGTTATAGCACCCCTTACAATTATGATTATGCAAAGATTGCAGCTCTGATTTCACCAATATCATAGAAAAGCTTATATATGCCTCATGTATACATCCAGGGTTACAAAAAAAAAAAAAAAAAAAAAAAAGCCAGCTAAAAAAAAAGGGGGGGGAGGCATACCGGTTGCTTTTATTGGTTTTAACCAGCTTTTTTTTCTGCCAAAATTGGCTTTTATACATTGAAACATTTTATTTATCAACTTGTACATTTTAAAGTGTTTTTTAACTAATTTAAAAAACATTTTATAGAGTTCGAATTTAATAAATAACCTAATTTCTCAATAATGAAAACATTCATATTGGAATAACACATAGATGTAACTGCTAGTGATTTGTAGTCAGAATTGCAAATATGTCAGCTAAATTTTAAAAAGCAAAATAAGGCAAAAAAATTGCTTTATCTGGTTTAACTTTTTTTTTTTCATTTTTACTGCTTTATATAATTAAAGAGGATGCTGGTTGCTTAATTACGTATTTTATTAACTAATTTTAATGTCTTTTCATATACAGGTCTTATTTTTTTCTCACAAATGTTAAAATCATACATTAAGTCATTTAATAAAAACACTATTATAAATAACATGCATGAATAACTCTTTTAAATAGCAATAAGCTATTCAAATTTTTAATTCAACAAATTTTATTTGAAGACTTTTTTTTTTTTAATTGGGTTGTTTTTAATGTACTTAAATTGTCTAAAATATTATATCCTTATATATATCAAATATTATATCCTTATATTATATCCTGATTTCTCTTTCAACATTGATCAATGAACTTACATTAAAACATGAACAAAATTTTGAAATAGAAAAAATAAATTTTACTTTATATTTAAAAAATTTTTTTTTGAAAAATGAAACTTTATACAGAATTCTATATTTTGTGTTTTGATGGGTGTAAAAAGTCAACTTGTTAAAAAAAAAAATTCTGTTTTCTATTAGTTGATTTTCAATTTTTCTATAACTGTAAAACAGAAAAAAAACATTTAGAATATTGTTTTATTAAGTTTTCATGCTAGTGATATGTTTCAATTTCAAGTTTATATTTTAAGTAAAACAATATTTATAATCAGCAGCAAGTTGACTATTTTAAAAATTTTGGATATTTTTGCCATTTTCATGTATATTATATATTTACAAATTTTGGTTTTTTAAAGCATTCAGAAATGAAATTTCAAAATTGTGATTTCAGTACCATGACTATTTCTTTTCTAAAATGTTGTTTTATTCAATTGTAAAAGAAGACAAAAATCTTTTATTTTAATCCACTGAAATAAATATATTCCTTTTACAGGTACTCTTTTGGAATAAATCAACAACTAATGTTTGAAGATGAATCCAGAAGTGAAATAAAAATGATGCATTAACTTGAAACATCTTTATTTGTTTAATAAAATTTCAGATTGTGAAATGGCTGATCATTTTTATGTACTATTTTATTTATTTGATAATAAACATCATAATTTCATTTGTTTGTTTTTATGTATTTTAAAATTATAAACATGATTATTAGATGTAGCTTTAGTTTAAAAATAAATAAACTAATATTTAATTTTCATGCACATATTGTATGGTGATGACTGCCAACTACTACCTATTTTTTGGCTCCAGTAATTTCGAAGCGACTTCATCTTATTTAATCGCAAATTTCTCCAATTAAATAAGATGAAGATTTCTCTTCAAAATTACTGGTATCAAAAAATAATAGCAGTTGTCAGCTATGGGTATAGTGTATAGTGAGAACATCAGCTGAAAGCTTAAATATAGGTTGATATTTTTTAATGTTTTATAATTTAATTTGCTTCAAGCTAGAAAATTTCGATAATCTGAATTTAAGAAATAATTTGATTTTATGATTTTTATATATATATATATCCTGTAGCTATTCTTATTTTCATTTACAGGCTATTGCTAAAATACAAGAACTAATTTCCAGGAAATCTATAAAATAATTTTCATACATTTGCATTTACATCAAGAAAAATGAGAATTCTCATTTTTGTAAATTATGCTCTCGTCAGGAAACAATTTTTTTTTTTTTTTTGTAATAAGAGTATGCTCCACAATTTCTTTGAATTTTCATACCACTATTTCAGATAGTAATTTCTGCTTTAGTAAGTTGTAGAATTACTATTACAGTTACTATTTGCAAACAGTGTTACTCAAATTCAAATACTTGTAAGAGTGTTGAATATTTATCAAAAATTGTCGATGTGAGTATGTCAAAAATATGTTTGCTTTATTTTGAAAATTATTTATATTTTATTTATTAGAAGGTGATGCCCTCACCAAACTTGAGCAATAAATTCACAAATGTTGCTTTAAATATATTAATTTTTCTCTAAATTAATATTTTAGCGAAAAGTTCACTTTTTTTGTACTAAAGTTAGCACATTTGTATACAGGCCCTGACTATCACATGGGCACCAGGGGCCCATGCCCTGGGCACGAAATTTCTAAGGGGCATGCAATTAGAACTTCTATTAGGACTTTTGTTTGCACTCCGTTTTGTTTTATCATTTAATAGCAATAACATCATTATTTTCTAGTAAATGGTGTACTGTATTCATCAAGTCATTCAATTATATCATATTGCACATTTATTCGAAAAGTGACACAACTGAAAATATGTGGTGCTTGAGATATTATTACGATGAAATGACAAAAATATATCTCAATCTGTGGTTAAAAGCACATTTCAATAAATAATAAAAAAAATATTTTATTTTTATTCCTGGAACTGTTTTCCAATTTTCCAGAAAACTTAATTTTTTGAGTTGACACCTTTTGAATAAGTAGACTAAAAAACTAGTATCAGTAAACCAACCAATCTATGGGGGCATGAAAAATTGAAAGTGCCCTGGGCACAAAAACTTGCTAGTCGGGCCCTGTTTGTATATAAATAAGCATACAGGATGTCCCAAAAAGAGTGAAACATGCTTTAATTTTTTTACCTGTTGGAGATACGTAGGCAAAGTAAATTGCAAAAGTGTTCAAAATAAAGTAAGAATTATGATTATATGGATTAATTAGTTCTGAAAAAGTTACTTTTAAAATTTTTATAGCGCCCCTGGGTCATTAAGTTATATTTAAAAGAAATTTCTGCTTGCTCTGAAGAGTACAACAATAATAATTCCATTCTTCTGTAACCAAAATACACTAAGTTATTATACTAGGAATTTTATTAAATTTCTGCGTTTTATGGCACTAAAAATAATCTGTCTATTTAGAGGCAGAAATTTCATAAACTCTAAAGTATAACTCTGTGTGTTTTGGTCATAGAATAATGCAATTTTGACTGTTGTACTTGTCAGAACAGGGATAATACTTTCCTAACTATAACTTGTAAGACCCAGGCATCAGATAAAAATTTCAAAAGTGTAACTTTTTGAAAATTAATGGCAAAACCATTTCATCAACATAATCTTATATTCTAGCTTATTTTGAACAATTTTGCAATTTACATTGCCTACGAATCTCCAACAGATAAAATATTAAAGCATGTTTCAATCATTTTGGGGTGCCCTGTATTTGACTTAAAAACACGAGATTTCTGTAAATACTACAGATTTTTCTAGTAAGATTTACATGTTTTATCTGTTAAAATCACAAAATATTTCTGTTGAAATAACAGTTTATTTCTGTAAATGTAACAGCATTTAACTGTTAAAAAAACAAATATTTCTCGTAAAACTCGCAGAATATTTCTGTTAAAATAACAGTTTATCTCTGTAAATGCAACGGGATTTAACTGTTAAAAAAACAGAATGTTCGTTAAAATTTACAGATATTTCTCGTAAAATTTACAGATATTTCTCGTAAAATTTACAGATATTTCTTGTAAAATTTACAGATATTTCTTGTAAAATTTACAGATATTTCTCGTAAAATTTACAGATATTTCTCGTAAAATTTACAGATATTTCTCGTAAAATTTACAGATATTTCTTGTAAAATTTACAGATATTTCTTGTAAAATTTACAGATATTTCTTGTAAAATTTACAGATATTTCTCGTAAAATTTACAGATATTTCTCGTAAAATTTACAGATATTTCTCGTAAAATTTACAGATATTTCTTGTAAAATTTACAGATATTTCTTGTAAAATTTACAGATATTTCTTGTAAAATTTACAGGTTTTCTCTGTACAAATCACAGAATATTTCTGTTAAAAAAACAGTTTATCTCCGTAAATGTAACAGTTTTTAACTTAAAAATACAGGATGTTTGTTAAAATTTACAGATTTTTCTCGTAAAATTTACAGATTTTCTCTGTAAAAACCACAAAATATTTCTGTTAAAATAACAGTTTATCTCTGTAAATGTAACGGTATGAAACTGTTAAAAAAACAGTCACTTCACGTAAAAAATTACAGATATTTCCTGTAAATTAAACGGTTTTAAACTGGCTCCAAAATTGACAGTTTTTTCTCGTTAATTCGACAAAATTTTTTTTACAGTGTTGAACATGAAAATGTTTAGGATGCTATCAATTCTCAAGTAAACATTTTCAGATGCGTAACTGAATTTATGCATGCAAGACTAACAAATTAATATCAATTTTAATGTTAATGTAAATGCTGTTAATGTATCATGTTTGTCTGTAAAACGTGTTTGTTTGACTCGAAAATGTTTAGGATGCTATCAATTCTCAAATAAACATTTTCAGATGCGTAACTGAATTTATGCATGCAAGACTAACAAATTAATATCAATTTTAATGTTAATGTAAATGCTGTTAATGTATCATGTTTGTCTGTAAAACGTGTTTGTTGAACACGAAAATGTTTAGGATGCTATCAATTCTCAAGTAAACATTTTCAGATGCGTAACTGAATTTATGCATGCAAGACTAACAAATATCAATTTTAATGTTAATGTAAATGCTGTTAATGTATCATGTTTGTCTGTAAAACGTGTTTGTTGAACACGAAAATGTTTAGGATGCTATCAATTCTCAAATAAACATTTTCAGATGCGTAACTGAATTTATGCATGCAAGACTAACAAATTAATATCAATTTTAATGTTAATGTAAATGCTGTTAATGTATCATGTTTGTCTGTAAAACGTGTTTGTTGAACACGAAAATGTTTAGGATGCTATCAATTCTCAAATAAACATTTTCAGATGCGTAACTGAATTTATACATGCAAGAGTAACAAAATAATATTAATTTTAATGTTAATGTAAATGCTGATAATGTATCATGTTTGTCTGTAAAACGTGTTTGTTGAACATGAAAATGTTTAGGATACTATCAATTCTCAAGTAAACATTTTCAGATTCGTACCTGAATTTATACATGCAAGAGTAACAAAATAATATTAATTTTAATGTTAAAGTAAATGCTGTTAATGTATCACTTTTATCTGTAAAGCATGTTTGTTGAACATGAAAATGTTTACTTGAGAATGGATAGTATCCAAACAATTTAATATTCCGGGTTGAGAAAACTAATTATTACACTTCTAAAAACCACTCAGAAATGTTTCCGAAAATCAATGGCAGAAAAAAAAATTGTTTTAATAAATGCTTCTTTAAATTAGGAAAATATATTTGTTTCTGAGTTTTCTTATCATAAAGAACGCTTTTCAGAATAGGGAGAGTAACTCTGAAGAGATTATTGTATATCGTCGTTTGTGGTTATATTCTATTTTTCTACACTGAAAAAAAAATGTTGATTTTACGGTGTAATACTAGCACCCCAGCTGCTAATATTATACCGTAAAATTAACAGTAATAAACAGTAAAATAAGCAGTAATACGCTGTCGCGCATCAACAATTTATTTTTTTCAGTGCAGATTTAAGAAACATTCGTCTTTTTTACTTTCTTCTATCTTTACAAAAAGAAAGTATTGGATTCATGAAAATTTTCGACTTCCGGTTTTCGACGGATTTATACGTTTTAGAAGGTCCTGAACACGATTTGACTGTTTTTAGAAAATGTCTGTCCGTGAGTCTGTGACTCTGTCTATCTGTGACAAAAAAATTGTGGGCGCTCTATCTCAAGAACTAATGCACGGAATTTAATAAAACTTTAGATTCAGTTAGTCCCTGATATAAATTGGTGCTGGTTCGTTTTTAGTGTAAGCGAAACCTGTGTGAGTTTTTTTGGGAAAGTTTCTGACAGGTTCTTCTTTCTTCTCAGGTTCAAAACACTTGAAATAATGGTTGAAACTAGACCCAGCTTTAAGCAAAGGAAATTTATCCTAAAGTGTTGCTGGAAGTTCGAGAACGTAGCTGAAAAGCGGAGACAGTTTAGGAGAGAGTTTCAAGCAGATCCTCCTACGCGACTTACCGTCGCTAGAATTAGAGATAAATTTGAGGGAGATGGAATTGTTCAAAATATTCACAATCAGCGTTCGGTAAGACCGCGGTCATCAACAAAACCAGCAGAAACCCTGGTAGAAACCTATGACGAAACTTCAAGGAAATCTTCTCGGCAAGCGATTCACGATGTAGGCTTTTAAAAATTAAGTGTCTATCACATTTTAAACCGCCTTCATTGGAAATTTTACATTCCAAGGTTACGCTGTAAGGAAAAAAAAACCTTTGATTGCCAGTACACTCTCCGTAATTTTACTTCCCTTAAACTTGTGGGATTTACTTTTATTATTTTACTGCGAAAGAAAAAAAAATCCGGCCAAATACGGTAATTGTATTGCAAAAATACGGAAATTCTTTTTAGAGTGTAAAAACATAAAAAAAAATACAAATTCTAAGCGAAAACGACAAATCAACTAGACATTTAGCACCATTTTTTTGTCAAGGACGTTCTTAAATCTATATCCATTAATTTCAGCACTTTTACGAAATCATTTTATCGAAGAAAAAAAATCGTAAAAATGCTCAAATTGTTCTGTCAATCAACGGAATGTATTTCTACAGCGTAGTCCACATTCTCAATGGAGATTATCCGTGCCGGAGACTGCAGTTGTATAACCTTTTCGGTACGTACGTATTATCCGGGACAGGAGATAGATCGCCAAAAATGATTGTCAATTGCCAATCTTGTTTATCATTGTAAATCATGTTCAAAACAGTAATTTAACATTGTTAAAAATTGTAAATAATATAAAATAAATAAATAAATAAATAAAATGTAATAAATGAACAGCAATAAATAAATAACAAAAAACTATAATCTACAATAATAATAATAAAAAAACTATAAATTATAATAAAAATAAATAAACTGTATACTATAATAAATAAATAAACTATACAGTTGTAACAAAAAAAAAATAAGGTTTACTGTAATTAGCATAATTGGAACCACGCTTGGCGCAGTTGTATTTGACTTGTCCCGGATAACACGTAAGTACCACATTTTTTCTTTTTTAACATTTCAAAACATTTAATTACTCTGCACTCATTTAATTTTCAATCACTAGTCACAGAACGTACAATTCCACGAATTCTGTATGCCTGGTAATTTAGTGCTGCGTCATAGAATAGTGATGTTTATGTCTCTCTTGCTTCTCTTTTTGCTCCACGACTAGAGACTTTTAATCACGAATTCTATAATCTTTTTTTTTTTCTTTTTTTTTTTTTCTTTTTTTGAAATTTTTGACGAATTCTTGCTGACAAATGTTGCATAAGAGGTTTTGCTTAAGTTATTCATTAACTATTTTATTTTATTTTTATTTGTTTTGTTTTGTTTTTGAGAGTCTAAAATCCACAAAAAAATATATATAATTTTATACATTGTGTCTCATAATTTTCATTAGCCTTTAAAAAAAAAAAAAAAAAAAAAAACTTTTTACACGGTAAAAATAATTAACTGTGACTGATATTTCTTCTTTCATTCCTTCTTTCTTCTTCTTCTTTTTTTATAACTTTTACTTCATTATAACTCCTTTCTTAATCTTAGTAGTTTAAAAATGAAATCTAAATATTCCATTGATTCACATTTTACACGTACATGAAAGTTAGAGAAAATAAATAAAAAATAAAGATTACTTTAGTTTCTTCACAAGTATTGTAACAGAGCGTCAAATTTGACAAACTACAATGTACCATAGCCTAATTTGTTAAGTTAATACTTCTACTTAAAGGAAAATTATTTTCTATTACATCTGAATCGTACTTCAAAATTTCAGTGTTTATTGAAAAAAGAAGTATCAAATAATGCATATGAAAGATATGTTAGTTGCCTTTAATTATCATTTTAAAATATAAATTGATTTTATTGTAAAAATTAAATTAAATCTTCTAATCTGCTGTACATGCCAAACATTTCTTATATTTTGCCTTATCTCTACAAAAATGTATTTTAATTTAATACAATTTTGTATAATATTTTCACTTTCATTCTTTTCACTTTCATTCTTTTAAATTTATTTTATAATAGCAGATACATATATATGTATATATATCCAACAGTTCAATATAATTAAGACTTTTCACATTATTTCACATAAGAACAGTTATTTTTTCAAGAAAATAAATAAATTATTGTGAAATATACCAATAAATAAACAAAGACTTACTATATACACAAACACAATGTACAGAATTGTGATTTTAAAAACTTTGTTGTTTTATTGAGAGCAAGTAAAATTGGATCAATTGAATCATTATTTTCTCTGCTTTAAATCTATTTTAATAATATGTTTATATTTTTCAAGAAAACTTGTTGTGTTTATCTAAACTTCAACTAATGTTAAATGCTTGAACAAATTTCGGAAGCAAAATTTGACAGAATTAAACTTTTAAAAATAAGTGCGACGTGTAAAAGATGTTGTTATTTCCTTCAATAGAGATAAAAATGTTTTTTTTTTTTTTTTTTTTTTTTTTTTTTTAATTTCGACAATACATTATTTATACATGTTTTAAAATAGTTTGTATAAAATCTATGACATATAGCCCATAAATTTTGACTATAATATAATATCAACTACTTCATCGTGCGAAATTAATTAGTTTTATTTATTTTTAAGGGATATTTTGTTTAGGTTTTTAAAATGCATGGCAAAACTGTGTAATTATTTTATGTTGAAAATTAATGATTCCATATATATAGGGCACCGTTGACCAATAGCTAATTCCTAAACCATTAGTTTTAGAGGTGTGCTTGCTTCCAATTGCAAAATATGTTTCAAATGCTGTATATCGTCATCATTTATGTCAAAATAGTTATTTTTTTTAGTCACAAAATTTCATATTTTATATGAACCCTCGGTCTTATTATATTTAGAAAAACCTTTTCTGTGGTCTAACAAGTAAAACAGTAACAATTTCATTCTTCTACGATCAAAACATATCAAGTTATGAAAAATGGAACTTAAAGAATTTTCGACATTTTCTGGCACTAAAAACTTAAAAAAGGCGCTTTTTTTTGGCGGGGGGTGGTGTCAACGGTGAGAAGAAATCCCCTACATATGACTATTTCTGAAAAAAGAAAGAGAAAAATGTTTAGTATTTCAAAGAAAGTATATTTAATTCACGCAACATTTCAAGATAAAAATTTCATTAGTTTTTTAGAAGAATATAGCGAAGTGGAGATTTCATAAATAAGTAAAGTATTTGTTTAAATTGTTATATTTTTTGTATTGGGTTTATATGTATAGCAAAAAATCCGTTCAAGTCGAAAGAAATCAGAAAAAAAAATCGTTTTTGAACAGTTTTCGTCTTAGTAGAAACACAGTTCTTTAAAATTGTACTATATTCCTTTTGTTGAAAGGAAGAAATTTTCCATTTAAAGCAGGTTTTCGTTATATACATATACATGTTTCGTTTTCATATGTTTTATTGTATATAAATCACAGAAGTATAAGTTTACGTTTAAACCAAAAATATCTAATTAAATTCTCATAAAAATGTACACAGATGCATTCATATTCAAGGATAATACTGACATGGAAATTTTAGCGAAACAGTTCCAGTTCCGCAGTTGTTCCGCACATGTCTGTGTTCCCTCATAAATCATACACGTTATCCTAAAGTGTTTGTTTTAGAGATGCGTCTTTGTGTTCATTTGCCCTTCCTTGCGCCGTGGGTATGATAAATGACTTGTTTATTTAATAAGGTAAGCAAGCGACTGTTGACTCTTGATTTCAACTGGCCATGAAAAGTGACAGATTCATAATTTGCAAAGTAGCGTTCAGACTTTCGAAATATATTTCATCTTCTGCACTACATGTACTTAGTACCGTCTTAATTGGCGAGCCAGCGGGACCTGGTCTTGACCAGACAAGGATACCAGTCAAAAAACTAATAATGTTCTAGATAACCTGACCAATTTTAAAGTAAAAACATATTTATGACTGCACACAAGACAGTCATTTCCAATTAAAAAAATTTATGATGTAATGCATTTTTTTCACTTTGGATGTTGCAAAAATATTTAATCATTCTTGTACGTTCTGTTTCTTGAATCGAACCAAAAGTTTCATTATTGTAGGTGCACGCGAGGTACATTCCCTAGTCCTCAGTTACTGGGGTGCTCGAAATGGCCTTTGTGCACTCTATAAAAATACAAATTAAAATAAATTTCGGTTAATGGTTCATAGTAAAAAATGAATATTTCCCATTCGTCTACACTAAACTATCTCAATCCTCGTCACTAACTGCAATGAATTGTAACGTAAACTTTGAAATTTCGAGAAGAAGGTATGTTGTCTCAAATTCCTTCCTAGTCTCAAACATACTCCAGCTCTAAATCCACATGTGATTCTAGGATCACATGTGGGTCTAATTCTAGCTCTAGCTAACCACTTAGGCTTAGGGTTTTACTCAGGAGCATGCAGAGAAATCACGAGGCCCGGTACAGATAAAACTAATGGGCCCCTGAAAATCCCGTACATATATGCATAATCGAACATGTTATACGAAATCGGTTCCCAATGCCCCTCACCCCCTCGGCTTAGTATCCGGTACAACTGTCCTACTTGTTTCTTTCCTGTGTACGCCTCTGATTTTGTTTGTAAATAGCATCACGGAAAATATAGTGCAAAGACTTTACTTATCCATAATAAGGGTTTTAAAAGCTGTATCATTATTAATTATATGAGTTTATCCATGTAATAAACATAAAGAAATATTTCGTTCTCTTATTCTTTTATTATCGGAGAGTTTAAAGTATTTGATATATGGTTAATAAAATATTTTGTATATGATTTCAACAATACATAAATAAATAAAACTTTTATAAATTTTTGAATAACTGAAAATAATTATAAATCGTGATTGTTTAATTTTTACTGTAGTGAATTAAATGTCTTTATAAAAATTTGAACGCATCTTTACATATACGGTTGGTTGATTGACTGATTGGGGTTTTATGGCACAAAGTCCCTTTAGGGATATGCTGCGCCAAAAAAAAAAAAATAATAAAATAAAATAAGAACGTCAAGTTGAAATATAAAAACGATTTAAAACTTTGTCATAAAAACAAGATGAATGAAAATAACATTTAAATGAAAAGAGTGATATGGTGATAAATGTATAATTAAAATCATTCAATGGAAATATAACACAACGTCTTAAAGAAAATAAACAGAAGTTTTCACAATTAAAATATAAACAATGTTTAAGCTAACATTTGGTAAAATGTTCAAATTTTCGAGCAAAAATATATTTAAAATCACGTAGGCTAGCTTTACATATATGTCTGAAACTTTATAATATTAAAAAAATAAATAAAACTAAGGTTTAAACTTTAAATTGCATAATATGTCATATTTAAAATACATGAATTTAGCCCGACATGAAGTTTTATTAGGCCTTGAATGAAAGAATTGTTTTCTGAGTGACACATGATTCTCAACCAGTACTTATAACAAATATTAGTGTGCTGTAATTTAGAACGTGTATTTAGAGAAAAATGACATACACAGTGTCTCACATTTACACCACGACATCTTTTGAGAAAAATATCTATTAAATTTTGAAAGATCGATTTCATTTTTCTTTTTCACATGTACTCTGCTTTACGTATTTCAAGATTTATAATAATTTTTAAAAATAAAATATTTTATTCGAGATGTACTGAAAAGGAACTTGCATAAGGATCAAGATACTTGTAAATTTATGTAATTTTCTTTAGCTGCCGATGTTATTTCAATATAGTTTGTTGATTTAAATAAGAATGCAATATTAAAATATCATTTTCAATTTATGCTAAATTGTTATTTGGCTACATATATATATATATATTTTAAACCTCTGATATGTAGTTAGCATGGCGAGTATATAGTTACAAAATAACTATAAGTCCCACTCGAAAACGGATTATAAAACATTATAATGTTTACAAAATTGTTAAGAACTTGCCAAAAATTGTTTTTTGCAACGTTAATCTACAATATCATGGGAACTGTGTGGAGCAATTCATGTTTCTTTAAAAATCTGAAACACGTTTCAAGCTACCCTAAAGAAATTGAATATTTATATCCTGTGGGAAATCAAACTAAATCCAAGATTTCAGAAGTAAACTGCTAGCTCAATTATAAGAAAGCTTTGAGATCAAAGTTTGTTATTAGAATATAAGAGATGTTATACAAGCAAATGGTACAATAGTCAAACAATCAAAAAGAAAAATCTTCGTAAAATCAGTAAACAGGAGAATTTTGCCTGATTTTTATTCTAAATCAAAAGGGTATGTATAGAATTTTTCTTTAAAAAATTTTAAATAATGTTATATTTTAATGACGCATCGAAATTTAATATTTTTAGGCTGAAAGAAAGAATCGTTGGTTTAGTGTATATCAGACGAACAGTTGAATCTGAAATACCCCAGAAACTACAACCTAACACGGGGATGATGGTATAATTTTTTAGAGATATTTTTTATGAAACTGGAATGGAAAATTTGATTCTACAGAAAAAATACAATGGATCATAGAAATATTTTTAAACAAAAATTTGAAAGTATCTGCGTAAAAAATTGGAAATACAGTTTAATTGCGACGTGGGCGCCGAGTAAGTTAGTCGTGAGTGAGTGTTTTGTTTCCGTCAATAAAATTTTGTTGCTCCTATCAAATTTTATTGCAGGTTATTAAGAAAGATTAATTAGATTTTAATTAGATCTTATTTTAAATTATCTTTATTAGACATTAATATCGTGTTTATATAGATGCATCGGATTTTTATTATAATTGTGATGTTTGTAAGGCCAAAAAACGGTTGGGACACCATTGATTAATATGTCCGGGGCTACCCGCCGTTTCTTGTGACGCCAAAAAAATAAGGTCAAACTACTTTCAGTATATTTCATTAAATTATTCGATATTATTAGCAATGTTTAATTAAAATCATTAAAGAAGTTCGTAATTCTATTTTAAGTATAAAATAAAGACAGAAATTTCATTCATTTGTTTTTTATTTGCAATTTATCCAAGTGTCCGGGGCTACCCGAGCTTCCCCTAAGAGTAAAAAATTGCAGTTTCTCACTAAATATTTAGTAGGTATTTTTTACAAGGAAATTCCAGAAACACAGGTATCTCAATATAAATGTGAACCACTGTAGTTTCAAAACCAGGCACAGAGAAACTCCGAATAAAATATTTCTAGTTGCTGAGAGTGTTTGTATCAAAATTAATAGATTTCTGACGCATGAAAAAAACAGCATGTCCTTCATTTCATTTTTCTATCAACTTTGATCAAGTATGACACCCTAATTGAGATAAAATACTACATCCTTTAGAGGTTTGACAATATGTCAATGAATCCGAGAAATTGATTTTTCGGATATATATATATATATATATATATATATATATATATATTTTTTTTTTTTTTTTTTTTTTTTTTTTTTTAAGCAGATGCAGTAAAACCTACTAAGACGGAGTCACAAGGCACCAGAAAGAAATTCCCCTTTTATAAAAGAAGTTCGTTACAGCGGTTACACAATCTGTTATAATTGTATTGTTTTGTCTTGACCATGAAATTTTTCGTTAAAGACAAGTTTTAGTTGTACATATGCTCCGATTTCATGTTTTACTGCTGTATACGGATTGTTATGATCATTTAAGGCTCCTCTTCAGTAAACTTCCCGACTCCCCTCGCTAATGTTATTCCTATGGGAGTAGGATGCATTCGTATTTTTAAAATATCTCTTTGGAAAATTAATATTTTTAACTTCTGTTTTCTTTGTACCGTTCTTAAAGCATGTTTCTTTTTTTCTTAGTTATCAAAATATTTCTAAATTATATGCTTAATTTATATTTTTATCCGTTAAAATCTTAGCGAAACTGAATAAGATTTTAACGTTTCATATAAAATTAAGTATATAGTTTAGAAACAAATTGACAACTAAGAAAAAAAGAGACATTCTTTAAGAATAGTACAAAGAAAACAGAAGTTAAAAATATTAATTTTCCGAGGAGATATTTTAAAAATACGAATGCATCCTACTCCCATAGGAATAACATTAGCGAGGGGAATCGGGAAGTTTACTGAAGAGGAGCCTTAAGAGTTCTAAAACAAAATCTTGTAGTAAACTTGCTAAATTAGATTTTTTTTTTTTTTTTTTTTTTTTTTTTTAAATAAACGAGTTTTAATCATTTACTCATAATTTTCATTAAAATTAAATGAAAAAAAAATTAAACTTTTCCATATCGTTAAAAAATTGTAAATATTTCATAAGGATTTTTTAAAAATAAAATGACGATGAATATTTAATTTTCGAAAACTAAGAAAGTAATGAAAATAGTGTATAAGAGGAGAGTTTAAAAAATCTGGTGCAAGGCCTCAGAATACTTAAAAAAGATTAATGTACTAAACACCCGTTTTTAGCGCAAGGAAATGCTGCAAATTAATAAAATTCTAAGAATCATAACTTGATATTTTTTCTCATTAAAAAAAAAAAAAAGGGATTTTGTTTGTTTTACTTCTCAGAGGACGGGGAATTTCTTTCTAAGTATAACTTATAGGACACAAAGACCGTATAAAAATTCAAATTTCGTAACTTTTAAGAAACAACTATTTTGATGAAAATAGGTTCTAAGATGACAAAATGACATGTGAAGCATTTTTGCATATCTCTAAAACAAGCGGCTTAAAAATGAGCTATTAAACAACGATAATAGAACAATTTCGTAAACGTCAAAATTACAAAAACAGTCTCTTGACAATCAATATTTTCTAATGCCTATTTTTATATTCCAACAAATCATTGCTTTAAGTATATACTGAGAAACGGCACTTATTTAAAGTATCTTTTCCTTTAAAAAATAATATGAAAATAAGCAAATCTCCACTTTCGGCTATAAATTTCGCAGGTCACATCAGAGGGATAACAAATGGAGTGAAGCGAGATTGAAGCATGGATGCGTATCAATATCACTATTCAGTGAACAGTTAACCTCTCATGTTCAAAGTTTCATCATTCATATCGAAGTTTAAAATAGACTGTTGTGATTAAAATTTCACTGGAAGTTGAACAATTGAACTTTCTTTCTAACTTTTCCGGCTATTTTCGTAAGTTTTTGGAAAGATTTTTTTTTTTTTTTTTCTCTCGTATCAGGGTTATCTAGTGTCCAGCGATTCATATCATGCTTTATAATCCCTCTAGTGTTAGGATTAAAAAAATAACTATTATGCCTGTGACTATCTACGAGAAAGCTGTTCATGCTTCACCAGCTTTAGCAGTTGAGCCATTACTTTCAAATATGTGGTAATCGCGCATGCGTGCTAATTGTGTTGCACTTAATATTCCGACCAGTATTTTCAGCCAGCAGTCTGAGAACAAACGATTACCTACGAACAAAACATGCAGTAAATAAATAAAAAAAAAGAAATCTTAGGATGTTCCGGGACAAATTTGTTTCGGAAAGTATACCATTTTATTTTTGTAGCTTAAAAAAACTCTGCAGGGGTTCCCAAACTTTTAGACCGACGTACCACTAAATCGAAGTTCATACTTCCGCGAAATACCAGGCATCAAACGTAATGCTAATATAGGAAAAACTGTGAAAGTGAAACTTCCCATATTTTGTTCTATTTCAAATCACAATTTTAAATAACTTTAATGTATTAAAAACCAGTTTCCATGAAACAAAAAGAAACTTACATATTTGGTACAGAAGAAGAGAAAAATTTCAATTGAGAGACTTAAATAAATAATGAATTATGTTCCAAATAAAACGTCAACACTGAAATAACCAGTACAAAATAAATAAATAAATAAATAAATAAATAAAAAGTTTTAACTCCTCCTACTTTCACGGATTCAGACTTTACCTTCAGATAATATAATTCAAAAACATGTTTAAAACAGTTTTTCTGCAAAGTAAAACTGTTTCATTATTTAATTTTTAAATGAGGTCTTTATTTAAAAATTTTATTTTTTTCCCGTATATGTAATAATTACATATGTGTTTAATTGAGGAAAACTGGTTGTATCATAAGGAGAGTGTACGGATTTCATACACTTTTTTATAACAAACATTTCTAGTAACATCAAAGACAACAACAAAAAAAAAAAATGCGTTTACAGTCTAATTTTCATTCGAAAATTTCCAAAGTTATGAATTTATGCCGTTTTTGATTTTATAATATTATGCTGGTATTTCATGCACGTACCAGCATCGAACTTTCGCGTACCAGTAGCCAGAACTTTGCGTACCAGTACTGGTACGCGTATCATAGTTTGGGAACCCCTTCTCTAGAGGGCTTAGAATACAATGAAACAAACGATGGCCCGATACCGAAAGTATGCATTAGGGAAATGTTAATAACATTTAAAATTTGTTTTACGATTAATTTTTTCATTTAAAAATCTCTTTTTACATAGAAATAAGTATTAATCCTAAATATTCCTGCATGACGTTTTGCGATTTTCATGTCCCTGACCATCTATTTAAAATAGCAAATTTGTTATTTACCCAACCACTGGTAGATATCTGCAAAATTCGCTATTTTTATTATTTTAAAATGTCGTTGTACAACTATAGAAAAAAATGCATAAATTCTGTTTTCCAGTAATTCTGGTAAAGGACTTAAAACAAAAGGCGAGGATAGACAAGGGGGTATCCCACGGCTTCTTTATGTTGCTAAAAATGACCGTACAAAGGCTTCAGAATCAGATAAAATATAGCACCTTATATCCCATCAATAACAATTCAATTCCTTTCAAACTGATTTTCAGAGGCATCCTCTGACTTGAAACACCTTAAGAAATTTAGCTACAGTAGTGTTTCCCAGATAACAATTTCTTTCACTTTTTTCAATTTGTGAATAAATAAATTTTTCGCTTTCAGCCCAAGCCCATCTCATCTTTAGCAAACAATATGTAAGCAAGATAATTAGTTCAAGAGACAAACTTTTTTTATGTTGTACTGTCTGTGTGTGGCCGCGTTTTTTTCCAGGATTTTAATTCATTTATCTCAGAATGTATCTTTTTAAGATTTGTCACATTTAAATTGATATAGCTGAATTTCTATGCAAAAGAAAGACACGACACTTTGTGCAGTAGTGGAAGGAAAAAAAAAAAAACTGAACACTACTACTACTAACTACTACTCTGCAACAAATTATTGTAGAAGAAAGTTAGTGGTACCAAACGATTGGAAATAAAGTCTATTTTTAAACGATGTATATAAAAATTTCTTAGGGGGCCATCCACATATCAAAGCAAACCCAAACTTTTTTTTTTTCAATGCCCAAGTCCAATTTTTACAAGATATTTTAAATCTTCAGTTCAAACCTACCTTAGATACCAAATTTGATGGAGTTCCTACGATTAGTTCCAGAGAAATTAATTATTTTAAAATGGGCATATTTTAGGGACTGCAATCTAAATTGAAGTTCGGTACTTTTAGCTTACAAATTAATATTTTTTACAACTTTAGTTTTGAAATTTCTTTCTAGCACATCAGGTTTTCCCTTAACTAATCGGAAATCTCATGTTAACGTGTGGGAAAACTTAAAAACATGAATTACTCATTACCCAATACAATATGTAGTATATAGAGCATCATCAACTGTTTTTAATCCACTGCTGAATGTAAGTGTTCCAAGATTTTTTTCATTGTTTCCTGTTTAGTTCTCTTTGGTCATAATAATTATATATATAAATATTTACCTTTCTAACACTTTCCAACCTAGTAGAAAAGTGTTTATGACTTCGGTTTGTCTGCCTTCTGTCCGTCTGTCCGTGCTCTAACTCGCGTAAATATGCTTCGATTGTCCTGAAATTTTTGTATGTTATTGTCGTTTACTAAAGCATGTTCCCTATTTCCACAGAAGTGTGTAGCACTTATAGATTTTTTACAGGGAGAATCAAAAGTATTCCGTTATATTACAGTCAATGGGAAATAATCGTTTCAAGTGCATTTCGATGACGCTACATCATTTAAAACATAATAAAATTGATATATAATTATGAAGCGCATTAAAACATGCTTTTTGTAGAATATGGGTTGCAAAGCATTTATTATTCCTTTACAGGGTCAAACAAAAGAATTCTGTTACACATCGTTCTATGGTGAAAAATCGTTTGCAGTGTAATTTAGTGATATTTCACTATTTGAAACACAATGAAAATTATATGCATTACTGAAGTGCACTATAAATTGTTCTCTTGCGTGCATTGCGTTTATTTACAGGGGCACACAAAATATATGGATTACAGTACATGTGCGATGTTTACAGTCTATGTGTAATAAATGTGTTTTCAACTTTGGTTTGCGTTTTTAAGTTTAACTAATTTTTTTCACAGTACGTGTGTGTTTATAAACTCGGTTGATCATATACAGGGCTACAAAAGGGCATTCGTAAGTATTGCAGACTATGGGAGTGAATTGCTTAAGGGTAGTTTTTAATTGTGTTTACGCATTTTCCTGCTGAACTATATTCAGTAGACTAATAGAAGTTTGTGGAATATAAATAAATTCATATACAGGGATAAGCAAAGATAAAGATACATTGTCGTTTACAGTGGGTAATTGCTACGAGGGAGTTTTAAGTCCCCCTTTAGCTTAATATGTTGTGTGTACAAAAGACTTCAGATAATATACAGGGCTGTACAAAAGATTTCGAGTGCATTTCCATCGATTGGCGAAAATTGCTAAATGTGAATAACTATTCTAACTATTCTAACTGAACTAAATTTTATCATACTATATATCCACCTCTATTGATCATATATAGGGCTGCACAAAATAATTCGACTACTTTTTTGTAATTGGAAGGTAATTTCGAAAACTGTATTTTTGAATGTGTTATATGTTTTCTAAACTGTTTACTTACATATCTTCTTTCACCATTTTTAACGGTGAAGTTTCGTTACAGTTTTCTGTGTGTGTTGAAAAGTGTTTTATAATCTATGCTTGACGCATGATTTTTCGTTCTTGTTGAACATTAATTGGGTTATCATATAGGTGAGAATTTTTATTAGATTTAATAGTTTTAAAATGGAATTAATTTATTGATACTTTTTGGTCGGTTTATAATTTGTTAAAATAATTTTTATTTGTTTAAAACTGCAATTGTAATTATACGATTATTCCATGTGTATGTCAAAATTGATGGCATGGCTGGTATGTTGACATTGAAATGGTTCGTTAGATTCTCTATTTTTATTTACGATTATAATCTTTGCATTAGAATAGTTTGGGATTTTTTAATGTTTCCTTGTAATTGATATTGCATCTGGAATGCTTTGATTTTATCCATTTATTTATCCATTCTTGCTACAAATTATTTAATCGTTTAATAATTATCGTGGTTGATCGGGCAATTTGAGTAAAATAAATTAGGATTAGCGGATTATTTTTACTCAAGTAGAAAGCGATTACGATTTACTTCTATTGTGGAATATTGCCCTTGATAAAGTGTTTCGCAATACAAGCTTACATTTGCTTCTTGTAATATTTTATATTTTCTGCTCGTAGGATTTTTTTTCTCCACATTTTTTTTTTTTTTTTTTTTTTTTTTTTTTAATTTTACATATTGGAAATCACATTTTTGTGCTGTATTATATTTATTGGCTGAAAAATACTGTCGATTTTCATGAGACTTAATAGTTATTATTAACAAAAAATTAGATATACAGGGTGTTTCCCGAAGGACCCCTAACATTGAAAATAAATAACTCGGAAACGGTGATAGATAGATGCATGAAACCAGTGGCATGTTTATTAAAAAAACCCGTGAGAATCTTACACAGAAACATCAAAATTTTAGCTAAAATAGCACCGATAGATGGCGCTACAGGCAGCATTACGGATCTCTATAAAGAGAGCTCAGATGCCGAAAACGTTCAGTCGTTGAGGCTTTCGCCGTTGAAACGTGATCGTCGCTATTAGCGCATAGTGAGAGAGAAATTCTGGAAGTGACACTGAAGGACATTGTTTACCGCAACAATACTTTAACACTCGACGAGCTGGAGGAGGCTATTTGTCAAGCTTGTGTGTTGATTTCCGGTGGCTACTACAGAGAGTCACTCTGTTGTGTGAAAGGTGCACATTTGGAATCGCTTTTGATGGGATACAGACCACTTATTGTTATGACACCTGCAGCGCCATCTATCGTCGCAATTTCTGACTAAATTTCTTAGGTTTCTGTATCGGACTTTTACGGGTTTTTTTAATAAACATACCACTGGTTTCATGCTTTTATCTATCACCGTTTCCGAGTAATTTGTTTTCAAAGTTAGGGGTGCTTCGTGAAACACCCTGTATATATATATATATATATGTGTGCGTGTGTGTATGTGTGTGTGTACAAGCAAAAATTACATATTACATACAATTATCATATTTAGAAGGCAGAGCTAATCTTACAAAGTTGAATATCTTTTAAAATATATATTTTTTAAACCTTTTGCAATTGGATAGCTTTTTGTTGCTGAAAGACGTCCTGTATAGAAAATATCCACTCAGAATAATATCTATATTTAGAGATAAAACGACAAAATATTTACTTTTCTTAAATTTGATAAGATTTGTGTAATTTTTTTAAAACAAGAACGAAAAATCATGCATCACGGTATAGATTATGAAATACTTTCCAACACTATCGGAATATCCATTAAGAAATGTCATGTTTGTTCATACAATGACATGAGATAACTAAATAAACATGAAAGAAAAACACATCGCAGTAACACTTTCAGCTATTGCTGTCCATAGCCGATAATGTGTGTGAATTCTTTCGTGCAATCATAGTACACTAAAAATTAATTAATTTTGCAAATTGAATAACATAGCTGAAAAAGCACATCCGGCAGTTTATGACTCATAAGTCTCTCCTGTAGCCGAATTCTTTTGAGTGCCTCTGCAAATAAACGATAAACTGTACATACTCAACAATCTATAGAAAACATCTTGTAGTGCACCTCACTAATGCATATCCTTTTCACTATGTTTTCAATGAGCGTAACATCATTAAAACACACTGCAAACGATTTTTCACCATAGATCATAATGTAATGGAATTCTTTTGTGCGTTTCTGTAAACGAAGTATAATTTGCTACATATTCTATACTCTATAAGAAATTCTACCTTATAGTCCACCTTGATGTTGAACATAAATTTCCTTATGTTTGAAACAGTGCAATAGCATTAAAATGCACGGAAAACAATTTTCTCCCATTGTCCGCAATATAACGGAATACCTTTGAGTATCCCTGTAATGTAACTAACTATAAATGGTATGCACTTCATTTTATATACCGAATATGCCATGGTAAACATTAATACCATATATCAATTACATGGCAATTCAATTATATTTACGCGAGTTAGAGCATGGACAGACGAACAGACTGCCAGACAAACCGAATTCATAAACACCTTTCAACTTTGTTGGAAACAGTATGATATTTTAGTAAAGTAAGTACTTATGTTATTATTTTACAAAAAGACCTATAAGTTATTGATTTAATTCGTCAGTTTTAAAGAGTGAACTCTTCCTAAATTTTATATTATTGTTATATAATTTTTCTTATGTATCTTCAAATATTAATGGGGATAATTATATAGGTTAAAGTGTTATTAATTTTCAATTTCGGATATAAAGAATTAAAGATAAAAAAAAAAAAAATCCCGTGTTTTTCTCATTCTTGGCCGAAGGAACATGACATGTTGCTGATACGGGATTATAAAAGTGCAATGAATTAAAACATAAATTCTAAGATTAAATGGTATTAAGTTTTATCCTAGATTTGGTTGAGTTCCAAAGTTATTCATATTTCATTGGCGAAAAAAACAAACAAACAAACAACAACAACAACAACAAGAACTCAATTACAATATGCATTTGAGAATTTAATACTTCATTTTTACTAAATGCGGTTAATTTGTGATTCTTTTTTTCGCTTTTGTATAATTTCGAAATTGAACTTTCCAACCATTTTGAGAATTGAATTCTAGTCATTAAATTCTTACAACAAATAACTTTAAATCGATCAGTCTAAAATGAGTAAATTTATCTTAAAAACTTATTAATTTTACAATACGTTTAGTTACATGCTCATATTACAAATATTTATATTTTAAAGCAATAAAAAATATACTCTAACGTTAAAAAAAAAAAAAAAAAAAAGTCACTGTCATTACGTTTATTAAAACTTTTGCTCCATGTACAAACTTAATAAGCATATAATTTTTACAGAGTCTGATTTATGAGTGAAAATTACGAGCATTTTGTACCGTTTTTAACACTTTCCAACATTTTGAAAAGTGTTTATGAATTCGATTTGTCTGTCTGCCGTCTCTCCATGCTCTAACTCGCGTAAATACACTCGGATTGCCATGCAATTGATACATGCTAATGAGGTTTACTATGACACGTTCGGTATTGAAAATGAACCGTGTAGCATTTACAGTTCGTTTACAGGGATACTCAAAATAATTCCGTTACATTGCGGTCTAAGGGGGGGGGGCATTTGCGGTGTATTTTAACGATATTATCCTATTTCAAACACAATCAAATTGATATATATCTCTGAGGTGCACTACAAGATGATTACTGTAGAACATGGTGTGCATAGCATTCATCGTTTATTTACAGGGGCACACACAAAAAAAATCGTTTACAATACTGTCTATGAACAATAAAGTGCTGGAAGTGCGCTTTCACTTGTGGCACGCGTTTTTAAATTTTAACTAAACTTTTGCCTATAACTTGGTGTGTATAAATTCTATTGATTACAGCAGCACAAAATATCTGCATTTCCATTTATTGAGGGTAATTGCTAAAAGGGTATATTCAACTGTACTAATACGTTTCCTACTTGAACTAAATTTTAGCATACTATGTAGTATATATACAAATCTATAGATCATATACAGAACCGCACAAAGGAATTCGGATATTTTCCCGACTATTGGTGCATTGACGGTAATTGCTGAAATTGGTTTTTCAAATGTGTTATGCGTTTTCCAAACATCATTCATAACATCGTTACAGTTTTCTAAATGTGTTGGAAAGTGTTTTATAAACTATGCTTGACACATGATCTTTCGTTCTGGTTCTCTTATTATTTAAGAACAAAATTTCTCGTGTTGGAAGTAACTGGACCTGAACTGAAAGAAAAGTTTGAATTCGACCTTTATTTCTACTCCTACTTTCAATCAGGAAAGCTGAAAATAATTTTTTGAACCGCCAAAAAACAGAATGTTTACATGACCCTTTTTAGAATAATTGTTTTTGTTTTAAACATGTATTAGTGGGAATCAAATTACATCCGGTTCACCTTTTATTTTATTTTTTCTGTGAATCAGGAATTTCAGAAAAAAAAAGCATGAAATCCTTATAATATAAACTTTCAAGATAGGTTAAGTAAATATGAATATGTTTCACGCGGATTTTCTTCACAGATAATTGATATTCAAATATTTCTTTACTATTTTAGTTTAAGGGGAAGATCATATACGGGTTGCCAGATTTTATTTTGCCAAATTGAGAATTTTGGCACTTGAAGTTAATAATAATAATAATAGTAACCGGACTCGAGCAAGAAAAATACAGTAAAATTTCAACTATATTTAACGGCCCCGCGACGAACGTCCTTTACAGAATTTTTAATCTTTTTTCAAAAGTTTACAAAAAAAGAAATTTTTGCCTAATTGAATAGCAGAAATGCTTTGAATAAATAAGACAACATTTTTAATTAAAAAATTGTTGATAATAATAATCAAGTTTTCTGAGCGCTTTATGCGTCACGTATACGTGACACTCGTCGGGAAGGGGTTAAATGTTTCAAAATGTTTATTGCTTTGAGATTATTCGGTGTGAATTTTATTGCAATGACAAAATAGAAACTAAGAAATTATTTAATTATCAAAACAGTAATGTTAAAGAAGTAAGTGTCATTCAAAATAATAATAATAATAATAATAACTCATAACTGTTTTTACGTCTTATAGAGAGCTTTTTTTTGTTCCTTGGTATATTAGTGAGTACTAGACGGTGAAATGAATGACGGTGAATTTGAAAATTTTTACCGAAAGTGAAAATCTATATTTTGCACCAGACCATTTGATATATATTTCAGAGCATGTCAATTCGTCATAGAAATGGAAAGATATATGATGCTTAAAAGAAATTAACTTTTATATTTCTAGTATATTTTTTTCTGGGAATGGTTTAAAATAGTAATTCTATTTCTCTGCCGCTGAATCTTTAGAATTTTCCACAATTACAGATCTCTTCAACAAATTAAATTCCTCGTACAACAGTTTCATTGTGCGCCAAAACAGATTATGTGTTATGCGTAACAGGCCTCAATGATTTATACTATGAAAAAACGAGAAATTAAATGTCGTGCCATTAAATTACATTAAATTAACTAATAACTATCGTTTAAAATAAATATTAAAAGACTCCATAGCATACGCCCAATACCTGAGGGGGTAATAAAAAAATTGGACCATAAAATGGACTGGT
Source organism: Maratus michaelseni (assembly GCA_963931845.1). NCBI lineage: Eukaryota > Metazoa > Arthropoda > Arachnida > Araneae > Salticidae > Maratus > Maratus michaelseni. Next base: position 156,149,043 of record OZ007594.1, on the reverse strand, counting down.
ACCATCCAGAATATTAATCTCTGGGCTCTTCTGAGCTAATATCAATTGAGAAAATGCGGTTGTCATATTTTGCGAACTTAAGTCCTTCTAGCGCCCGGTCTATCGGGGAATTTAAATTTAGCCAAAAAAGGGACGTCCCGTGAAAATTGGAATGTTAAGCAACACCGAATCTATTAATTAAAAAAAAAGTTTTTATATGTATTAAATAAGTTTGTTTCATTTTTTTTACATTAATTTGTTTTTACATCTTCGAATTAGAGATCAGTTCGAGCTCGTTTTTTGGAGCCAGAGTCCGCCCAAGACCGATACAGAAAGCCCGAGTAGAAAATTGTTAATAACATTTTAAAATTGCTTCAAGATAAATTTTCTCATTTAAAAATACTATCTTCTTATATAGAAATGAGTATTGATCCCAAATACTCCCTTATGCCAACGTTTCGTGATTTTCAGTTCCCTGAAAATCTGTTTAAAATAGCAAATTTGCCATTTATATCAAAACACTGGCAGAAATCTGCTAAAGTCACAATTCTTAAAATATAAATAAAATGCTTAAGTGATTCAAAGATGAACACAAAAGGCTTATAAAAACCTTTTAATGATCGACATATGTTTCAGCGCTCATATACGGCACCATTTTCAAGATATATAACGATAAACAAAAATATTCTCGCAAATTAGTTTGCGAGAATATTTTTGTTTATCGTTATATATCTTGAAAATGGCACCGTATATAAGCGCTGAAACATATGTCGATCATTAAAAGGTTTTTATAAGCCTTTTGTGTTCATCTTTGTATCACTTAAGCATTTTATCTTTATTTTAATTATAATTAGTGATCTTATTATGTGATTATATGTCACAATTCTTATTCTTTTAAAATATCACTGTACAACTATGGCAGAAAGACATGAGTTTTGTTTTCTAATAATTAATGGAAAAGTACTTCAAACAGAAAGCAAGAATAGACGAAAGATACCCCACTGCTTCTTTGTATTACTAACACTGGCCGTGCAAAGACTTCAGAATCAGATATAAAATTTCTCTTTATATCCCATCAATAACAATTCAGTTCTCTTTCAAACTGATTTTTATAGGATTGTAAAACATTTTAAGAAACTCTTCTTATTTTTCAAATAGCAAGTTCTTTTCTTTTTTTCTTTTCAAATTCTTCAAAAGTTTTCACTTTGAACCCGAGCCCAAAGACTACAAATCGAACTCGAACCCGTGTCGGGCCCGGTCTCTGGCTGAGCCCGTCTCACCTCTACTCCGAATTTAGGGAACGGAAGCAAGAAGGTTATTGAAACATTGATTGAAAAGGAGTTCAACAAAATAGAGACGCATCAGTTATGAAACTATAATCGATTTTATTGCGGTATGATATTATGTATGAAATTTAATTCCGTCTGATGGCCAGTTGCGTGCTTTCCTATAAACAATGATTTCATCCAGCAGGTGGCAGGCTTCAGTAAATGGTTTTAAGTGTAAGTAATCCTTTTTAATCTATTATCCTAAGTATTAGCACTTGTACAGCTGAGTGTAATCCATTTACACCTAGACAAACTGAGAACAAAAAGATACAACATACTTATAGATACTTTGAAGGTTATTTCTTGATTATGTCATCCACAGATTGTTGAATAATGCGATTGGTTGGTTGAGGGAGCTGCGGTCTTCTTTTGCGGACGAGGGCTAAACAGACCGGGACCTCCATTTAAAGTGAAATGCGACTAGTATTGCCAGGTCCAGTTTCGCAAAATGCTAGACAACTGCTTCTAAATCTGGACATAAAAATGCACTAAATCCTATTAAAACAGAACCTGTCTATAACGGAATCTTATCTTAAATGTAAAAATTTCCTATTATTTACGGTAGGAATACATCCTAATTACTTTTAAGAGAAAAACCTGCTTAAAACGGAATTTTTCTCAGGTTTTTTGCAATTTCGTTTTAGCAAACATTACTACTTTAAATAAACACAGTAATTTTATACAATAAAAATTTTGAAATCGGAATCGCTAGAGACTGAAACAAAATTCCAATTAACTGTATAGCATTCCTATCGTAGAGACACTAAAATTTTTAACTTTTAAAACACAATTCCGTTATAAGCAGGTTTCATTTTCAAAGGATTTTTTAAACAAAGTATAGTAAAATCTTTGAAAACAAAATCGCTGTCTATGGTTGCTGTGCCTTCTTCCAGGAAAAATGCATTTATCTCAGCATATCTCATATTTATAAATGCATTTATCTCAGAATGCATTTTTTCAAAATTTGTCATTTAAATTGATATATCTAAATTCCTATGAAAGGTAAAGTTACGGCACTTTGTGCAATGTTTTTAAGCAATATATTACATAAAATGTTTTCGGATTTTTCAGTTTTTAGAAATAATTGAAAAATTATGTGTCTCTTAGTAAAAAATACTTATAGAAAAAACATTTTTCTCTTTTTAAAGTTATTAAATTTTTTGAAATAATTTTTTTTTAAACCCGAAAACCAATGAAATATTCATTTCTATAATCAAGAATGAGACAATCATACAAAAAGATTTATTTTTTCGGAAGATAATATCAAATTTTAAACATGACTAGAACTTGAAATTTTTAAATTAAAAATTATTTTTTAAAGAATTTACATTGGAAAAAAACACACATAAGATAATATATACATACAGATACCTTTCAAGGAAAAAAAAGTGCAATTTTGTGTCCAGAACCACTTTAACAAAACCGTATCTCTTTACTTTTTGGAATACACGTACTAATATCTTATAATTATTGGAACTTAGCACTTATTGAAATACAAGTACTTATATCTCAATATATAAATAGTACTATATTTCAGAATACCACGACTGTCTGTTTCACGATCCTTGGTAGCACATGCGCACCAGTGATGTAATGAATGCAAACCATCAAATACTCAGAAATTTCCTCAAAAATTCTCGATATTTTAATTATATTATTTCAATATGTGGTTTTAACAACACATTTATTAAAAATATTACTTCACGAAAGAGTCCTGTATCGAGACGGGCAACTCAATTTTACCCGAACCCGAACCGCAGGTCGGGTTGACGTTAATCTTTTTCGTTGCGGGTCGGGTTTGGGCTGGATTGACTTTAAATTCTTCGGATTGTGTTTTGATTTTTTTTTCAGGTCTGTTTCGGGTTGATTTTTAATTACTTCGGGTCGGGTTTGGGCTGATTTTAAATGTTTTGGGTTGAACTTTGATTCTTTCGGGCTGGGTTTGGGTTGACCCGATTTTTCAAAAGAAAGTCTTCAATTGAAAAAAACAAAAAACAAAAAACAAAAACAACAACTATATATTTGAATATTAATGAGTGTATATATGTTCATTTCTTATACAAAAAAGGTGAAATTGATATTAGAGGCATAATTGTAGACTACTTTTCGATAATTCTATTTAAATATGAATTACTTTTCTTTCACGTCGTTTCCGGGTTGAAGTGTGTCGTTTTCGGGTTGACGAAACATTTTTTGTCGGTATGATGCGGATGTAAATTTACTGTTGAAAGAATGCGTTCAAAGAATTTCCTATATTAAAATCATCAGATTCCATATGACAACTCCTATATTGTATTCAAGTGAGTATACTTGCCTTGAATATAATTCCGCGTGACAACATAGAAAATGAATTTAAGAGGTGGAGAGGATTTTGGCTAATCACTGTAGATCATCTAATGGAGAAGGCTTGTGATTTTAATGTTTTCTAAAAAAGGTTAATATTTATAGAAGTTGGGCTGCTTAGAAAATGAGTATATTTAAAGCCGTTGAAATGATAACTCACGAATTTCTTCTTAGTAAAGAGATAAAATTGAGTAATCGATGCTTGAATATTTAGTACAGTGTGTCTTTGAACACTTATTACAGGGCTTCCACTGGAGGCTATTTATTATTATTGTTTTTTGTACCACTCGTTCAAAACAATAATTTTCATGGTGGATTTGTTCAAATCTTCGAGGTAGATTGTTATTGTATAGTAAAGGTGGCAGGGGAAAAACAAATAAAAACTCGCTAGTGGCATCCCTTTTATTAACGAATTTTAGTTTCCATTTCAAGCTTTTACACGCTGCGCCCCTTAACTTCTAGCGTCCACATCGCGGGGTCCACTGGTTATTAATTTAAGTCACTGTGTTTTATAGGGTGCAATCAAATTGCAGATCAAACAAGTTTGTTTAGTTTTGTGGCACTGCAATAACTTTTTGTTCCGACACCAGGGAGGCAGAATGTTGCCTAAATTGCTGGTCATTGCTTCCAAACTCCACGAAATAATTACGGACTTGTATGGTATATCACTTGTCGGATCTGCAGCAAAAAATAATCACTGGGACAGCCATTTGATTTCTCAAAAATAATATGCAACCACTGAACATCATACGGTGGAAAAGGGGAGTCTCTTATAAAATGCAGTGATTTATATCTTTAAGATTGTATTTTCAAAAATTAGTCCTTTAATTGAACTTTACACTCCTTCTCAAAGCAACAAATTCAGTCGAGGTTTTGAAAGGGCACGTTTAATATATATATACATACATATACACTTTTAACTAACTCATCCCCTGTTTAGATACCAAGGTGAAAAGGGTATACAGACATTTATTGGTCCAGGTACCTGGTAAGAAATTAAACAAATAAATGAACAAATATTGCTTTGAAAATCATTTGCAGTAAAATGGAAAGTCTGAGACGTATGGTTTTTGTCGCGCATTTTGTGATACCGGTGCAATTTCTGCTACATTGCAAATTTCGTCAACTTTTATTTATAGAAAAAATATATAAATTGAATTATACATCATTTTTTAAGAAAGAATTTATTTAAATGCGTCGATTTATAATTTTTAATAAATTTTTATTGCTACATTGCGATTTAGCATATATTTATTTCTTTATTTAACATGTAGAATTCAGTTGAGCTTGTATTCTTGGAAATAGTCACGAATATATTCCCAGTTTTAATTATGAATGCTTGGATGTGTTAACATTGATTTAACACATAATTTCACACTTACAATAATTCTAAGAAAATTTCGTGATTTTATCAGTGATGCTCCCTTTAATATTTTTAAACATGAGAAACCAGTTTTTCTTTCACTTTAATTGCAGGATTTTGACCTTACCGTAGTGCAAAAATAAAGTCAAATCCATAAACGAGCTAAAACTAGTTAAAATGCATAATCGCCATTATTAAAACTCCGTGCATGGTCGCGCACGTGTGACTTTTTTAAAGAAAAATCAGTGATCTCTCTTTTCTAAGGTAAAGTTATATAAGTTTAGAAATCACCTCATTATTAGAGTAACAGAACATTCGCACATTTAGAAATTATGTAAAATTTGCGAATTATTAATATGTTTAAAAATGAAGTTTTAAAGAAATAAACGTTACTACCTTTTCAATTATTTAAAGCATTTCAAAATAATAAACGAAAATTACTTTCCTCTCTTCCACCCTAAAGAAAAAAAGTCAGCTAAAAATTTTAACTATTAATATTTTTAAGATAAAGAGCAAATGAAAAGTTTTTTGGTAAAAGAAAATAGCCACTCTTTTTTCAATGATATTTAGTAGATTTCAAAATAATAAAGGAAAATTGCCTCCCCGCCACCTCTAAAGAAAGCTGTCAGCGAAGATTTAATTATTAATATTCTTTAGGCGAATGAACAAACGAATAATTTTAAGGCGAAAAAAAAATGTAATTTAACAAATTACAACAACCATTGGGAAAATGTTCCAAAAGCTTAAAAATAAATAAATAAATAAATAAATAATTATTTGTCATTCGATTGTAAGCAATGCACCATTCCATCATCGCATGTCGATGTCGCAGATGTTTCAACCAGCTAACGATAAACGTTGCGCGATACGTAATAATATTTAACAAGGAAGAACAACTATGTAAAAACAGTTCGTCCGAACTATCGCCGCAGTTATCATAACCGTTTCATACTGCTACAAATAAACACATTTTCCATTACTGCAGTTGAAGAGATCCTGGCATTCTCTGCTCTCGCAAAATTATTCGTCGGCACCATCTACACAATACACATTTTCCATTACTGCAGTTGAAGAGATCTTGGCATTCTCTGCCCTCGCAAAAATATTCGTCGGAACCATCTATAGATAAACACATTTTCCGTTACTACAGTTGAAGAGATCCTGGTATTCTCTGCCCTCGCAAAAATATTCGTCTGAACCATCTACACAATCAATCTCACCATCGCACCCCTGACAGCGATGAATGCATTCGTCATTCAATTGTAAGCAACGCGCCTTTCCATCATCGCATGTCGATGTCGCAGATGTTTCAACCAGCAAACGATAAACGTTGCGCGATGCATAATAATAATTAACAACATACTGTCTGGAAGAATTGCTTAAACGAGTAGGTTGATAAGAGAAGCAACTAAACGCTATTGAGTAACATTAAGTCGTGCAAATAAAGGGAAAGTGGTAACCAATATATGTTAACCAATATACCTTAATATTTTATCGGGTCCTTCCTACAATAACTTTAACTCTTGTTTAGATTGTCTGAGCTAAAGGTATTTTGAGGAAATTAAAGTTGAAGACCACGTTTTTTGCTTTATAAGACGATTTCTCATCCGACGTCAATTTTTGATTTCGGCTTTTTTTCATATCTGATAGTTTGCATCTATCCTTTTTGTAACTTTAACATTTTTGTAACGATTTTATGCATTTCTATTGCCTATTCAAAGAAAAATTCTTCTAAAGTTACAGAATTTCGTTAAAAACGCTTAAAAAATAAAGTGACGACGCCAAGAGGTCCATTCTCGACCAAAAATAACAACCAGCTTCCCAATGGTTAATAAATTGTCCCCCCCCCCCCCGCTTTAAAAAAAAATAATATTTAGTACTTTTCAGTTTTTTTTTTTAGTATTTTTCAAAATAATAAAGGAAAATTGCTCCCCTCCCCCTTTAAAGAAAACTGTCGGCGGAGATTTTAATTATTAATATTCTTTAAGCGAATGAAGAAACGAATAATTTTTAGGCGAAATAAATTGCCTTTTTTAAAAAAAAAAATAATATTTAGTACATTTCAAAACAATAAAGGAAAAACTACAAGAAGGAAAAAAATCAGCTAACAATTTAATTATTATTATTATTATTATTATTTAAATGAAAGGTAATCTCTGAAAAAAAAATAACAATTTATTTTTAATGTTAGACCGTTTACAAAGACATTCTATATCTATACCGTTCAAATTAAGACGGACATGAGAGATATTTCTCTGTTTGCTTCATCCCTGTTATTTTGGCTAAAGAAAATGAAAATGGTTTATTTATTTATTTTTGTAATATTATTATTTTCTTAACCATTCGTATACTTGCCATTATAGTCTTATCGGATTAGGAAGTACGTAAATGTGGATTTTTCTAAGTTTATTAGATCACAAGAATTATTTTCATAGGAATACTTTTCCGAACCCATCTCAATAGCATATTAAAGTTTCATTGAGCTTAATCCATAAACTAAACTATTTATTTTCTTCAGACTCCAGACCTGTTACATTGGACATTTATATTTTTTATGCTTACTTTATTAAGCCTGCACTGCGTTGATGAAAATTGAAATGGAAAGCCTTTTGTTCTAAATTTTAATGATTTACAGTGATGGGATTGCTGCTGAATTTTCGTACATTCTTGCCACTATTTCTGAAACTGCTATAATATCTCTTTTATTCAATGTCAGAAATTCTGCGATCAAATGTTGCAAAGATTACAATTCGAAAATAGTGGTAGGGACGTAGGAAAATTGGAGCAAAAACCACATCGCTGGATTTTCATCCCTTCTTGGTAGCACGTTTAAAATGTTAACAGGTGATACTGAATTCTCTCAGAAAAATGTATTAATATTTAATTTTCAAATCTATATCTATACTAATATTATAAAGAAGTAACGTTTGTTTGTTTGTAGAGGGGTTCTCTGGAACTATCGAACCGCTTTAAAAAATAATGGTGGCAAACATCTCTGCTCCAACGTATATTTTATGTCGGTACAACAACCTCCAAAGGGGCACAGGAGCCAAAAACTTTTATAATTGCGATTTATGTGGTATTGTTGAGGAGAGAAATTTGAAATTTGGTGTGGGGGTTACTTTTAAGATGTAAATCTCCTATGAACGGCTTCTAAAAAGTTTGAAATTTAAAGGGTGAAATGAGCGGAAAACGTTCTAAAAGCGTTCTAAATTACGATTTATTTGGACTTGTTGGTGCTAGAAATTTAAAATTTTGCATGACTGTTACTTTAGAGACATAAATGATCGCGCAGAATAGTTTTAAAAAAATGCAAATTTTAAAAGGGTGCAGGAGCGAAAAACGTTCTAAAATTGCGATTTATGTGATATATAGTTGGTATAGAGGCTTGGAATTTGGCATGACGATTACTTTTAAGATGTAAATGCTCGCTAAAAACGGTTTCTGAAAAGAAAAAAAAAAAAAAATAGAAATTTAAAATGGTGAAATGAGTGGAAAACAACATTCTAAAAATGTTCTAAATTACGATTTAGTTAGAGTTGTTACAGTTAGAAGCTTGAAATTTAGTATAGTGGTTACTTTTAAGATTCAGATGCTTGCTATTAATGATTGATAATAAAAATTCGAAATTTAAAGGTGTGAAATGAATGGAAAACGTTCTAAATTACGATTTATTTAGAATTTTTAGGGATAGAAAATTTGACACGCCTGTTATTTTTAAGACGTAAATGCTCGCACAGAACAGTCTTTACAAAATTTAAAAATTTAAAAAGTGCATCAGAGGTATAAAAGACGGTCTAAAATTGCGATTTTTGTGATGATGCTGTTCTAGAAATTTTAAATTTGACATGGTGGTTATTTTTAAGACGTAAATGCTCGCTAAGAACGGTTTCTAAAAAAATGCTCAATTTAGAAGGGTGAAATGAGCGGGAAACATTCTAAACTATGATGTATCTGAAATTGTTGGAGATAGAAACATGATTTGAAATTACTGTTACTTTAGAGACATAAATGCATCCACAGAATAGATGTAAAAGTTTAGAAATTTAAAAGTGTACAGGAACAAATTTTTTTTTCTAAAATTGCGATTTCTGTGATAGGGTTGATATAGAAGATTGGAAACGGTTTCTAAAAAATTCGAAATTTCAAATGAAAAAAGAAATGAGTGGAAAACCTTCAAAATTCATTCTAAATTACGATTTATTTGGAATTGATTTTAGATTTTCTCATTAATTTAAGTCTCATGTTTATCTAATGCAGTAAAGGACTGAAGTTTACTCAAAATGTGACTTTAATTAGTTATTTTTGCATTATCCGTATAGCAGAATAATTTCTTGTCGTAAAAATAGGTAGACAAATACAACTTGGCATATTTCAACAAGTACGCGTGCTTGTGACAGTAAAATAAGCAGTAATACACTACCGCGCAGCAGCGTATTACTGCTTATTTTACTGTTTATTGCTGGTGCCAGTATTATATTGTAAAATCAACACTTTTTTTTTTTTTTTTTTTTTTTTTTTGCAGTGAGATGGATGATAAGGTATTTTCCACAAATCGTCATTTTTAATTTTTTAATTCTTCATTTTTTTATTGATACTTTAGTTTTTCTTGGAAAACCATCTTTGAAAAAGTTTAGGTGTGCCCGTTATATGCCGGTATTCACGGCATTAAAAAATATTAATATTATTTAAATTATTTAATAAAAAAATGTTAGACAGTAAAAAAATAATGACTTATATCTCCAAGACAAATTAGAATTTTAGTATTTTAGCTTTACCATATAACGATAGATTACTTCATATAAAATAAAAGATTTTTTCAGAAAAATGTGACATAGTATCTTCTTCCACCAAGGTTGTGAAATATAAGGAAATGGGTGCTTATTAAGACGGAATCCTGTTTAAAACGGGATTCCTTTGGCAAATTATGTTTTTTTGTTGCAATGTACTTTACATTTTAAATAGAAAATATGTTAATAACAATAATACATTAAAGTTTTTATTCTTATTTGGGCATTTGAACAAAAGTCAAACCAATAAACAGATAAACAACCCGAAGCAGTAAACATTTTACAGAATAAACCGTTAAATAAATATTATAGAAATGATTTTCATTTATTTAAAATAAATATGTGATTCTGTAACATTATATGCTTTTCTATTTTTTATTATGATTTTTCTTTTTTCTTTCTTTCTTTCTTTTTTTTTTTTTTTATCGAATTTATATTTAAAATCTAGCATAAAGAAAATTTAAAATATTCAAGCACATACCAAACTTTCTCCATAGCTATGATTATAATAAGAAATATTTTCACTTTTTGAAAATAAATACGCCACATTCTTTAAAAACACATATTGTATGTTATTCATCATAAATATTTTCTTTTTTTTATATACGATATTTTTCTCTGATTTCTTTTCAAAAATTGGGGTAAACAAAATTGAAAATGTTCAAACACATATCAAATTTTAGCCATAAATGTGATTATAATAAGAAATATTTTCAGTTTTTAAAAATAAAAACGCCACACTTGAAAAAAAAAAAAAAAAAAAAAGAAAAAAAAAGAAAAACATATATTTTTATGTTATTCATCACAGGTATTTTATTTGCTCTATATTATATTTTTATCAATTTTCTTTTCAAACATTTGGGTAAACAAAATTGAAAATGCTCAAACACATCAAACTTTCTCCCTCCATAAATGTGATTATAATAAGAAATATTTTCAGTTTTTAAAAATAAAAACGTCACGCTTAAAAAAAAACACATGTTTTTATGCTATTTATCATAGATATTTTATTTCCTCTATAAGATATTTTTATCAGATTTTTTTTTTAAATTGGTGTAAGCAAAATTTAAAATGTTCAAACACATATCAAACTTTCTCCATAAATGTGATTATAAAAAGAAATATTTTCACTTATTAAAAATAAACACATCACACTCTTTAAAAAACTTATATTATATGTTATTCATTATAGATATTTTATTTTCCTATACGATATTTTTATCAGATGTCTTTTCAAAAATTGGGATAAACAAAATTTAAAATTTTCAATAAAGCATCAAACATTTCAACGTCACTTTTATTTTCTTTAGTTAAAAAAATAAAAGAAATGAAATGAAAAAAGAAAAAGAAATGAAAAGAAAATGTTATGTATTAGTTTCTGCTGTGCAACATAGTTAAACATCTGGTAGAATTCTTTTTCTATGAGAAAACGCTAGCACGATTGATATGTACGCAATAGTTAATCGATACACCCACATATAATCGATCAGTCTGTGACATTTAACTGAGCACGAGAAAAAGAAAAAAGAAATAAAATTAGTTTAATGGAAATGAAAACTACGCAGCTGGATCGAAAAAGTCTAATAATGAAAATGAAAGGATTAATACATATACACGAAATATATTGCCGCTATTCATTGCTGTATCTAACCAACCACCTCCTCTCCCCCCATCCCCCATCCCCACCCACCTCGTCCCAGACACGCACGCGCGTACTCACAAAAAAAAAAAAAAAAAAAAAAAAGAAAGATGAAAAACTTTAAATGACATTTATAGGTCAGAATTCACAATAGATGAAATTAAGGGGGCGGTGACAGTACAACTTAAGCGTGTTAAAAAATCGAATAGTTAATTTATGTATTAGCAATTGCAATGTTGAAAGTTTTAACATATGTCCTTTAATTCAAAAGTTTTAAATGATTTTATCTTGGAATACTAATTTTGATATTGCGCACTAGATTTGAATCGCTCATTTCAGAAACAGCATAACTGACAAAAAATTATACAAGTTGTAAATTTCCAACTGGACGAAAAATGTCCGGGTCAGGATTCGAACCTGGGATCGCTTGGCTGAAGCCGCCACGCTCTACCACTGAGCTATCCCGGTCGAATCTGGAGGGCATAATTCATCCAGTGAGTAATAATCCAGTGACAAAAAATTGTTTTCTTTAAGTGTTAAAAAAGATTGGCGCAAAACTCCGCTAAAATAACTTTCTGTATAGTCCCCTGATTTGCGTCTTTGGAATATCGTTTAGTGCAGAAACACTCACAAGTGACATCACTTATAGGCTCAATTTTATAATTTAGAGGTTTTTAATTTTTGTATTTTAGAGCAGGGGTTCTCAAACTATGGTACGCGTACCAGTACTGGTACGTGAAGCTCTGCTTACTGGTACGCAGAAGTCCGTTACTGGTACGTGAAATAATGCGGCATATTATTATGGAATCGAAAACGTCTTGTCTTTATTAACTTGGAAATGTTTTTTAAAAATTTCGAACGCGATTTAGGATTTGTAAACGCTTTTTCTATTTTTTTTTTTTTTTTTTTTTGTTACCAGAAATATTTGTTATAAAAGACTTCCTGAAATTCTAACACAACGCTTATAATACAATCAGTTTTCCATAATTAAAAACACAATTATAAGATTTATATAGATCAAAGTTGAATTTTGTAATAAAGACCTATTTTTAAAACTAATAAATGAATGAAGTATTTTTAATTAGCGGAAGAACTATTTTTAAACGTGCTTTATGAATTGAATTATCTGAAGGTCTGAATGCTTACAAGTAGGAGGTGCTTGTGTGAGTAGGAGGAATTAAAACAAAATTGCATTCCAAGTGTAATTTACACCCATTGTTCTCTTTGCACTAGCAGAGCTTCTAGGTGTTGAAATAAAAGTCTTATTTCAAACATAATCCATAAATTGATTCATTGTGTTGATTGAAATATTTTTCTTCTCTTGTGCAAAAAGTGTTATAGATTCCTCCTATTTCGTGAAAATAATATATTTTAAATAGTCAAGAGAGTAAGATTACTAAATCAAACAAAAACTGTAGTTATATGCAATGCGGATGTGAGGTAAAGATTGTACATATGGATTGAGGTGGCATATAATTAAATGTATGAAGAGACTTGCAAGTGTTTGCCTACTGAGCGACATTATTGTCGAATTTAAAGGTATGCAGATTATTAATGCGGTTGTATTCAGCCCATGTTAAATGCGCTAACTAAGCTTGAGATATAAAATTCGCAGGGTCGGATTAATGCAGAGGCCGACTAGACCGTAGCCTAGGGCCCACCACTAATGGAGCCCTCCAAAATAAATAAAATTGTTTGCAAAAAGTTTATTAAAAATACAGTTTTTTGCAATTATTTCCCCAACGCCAAAAAAGATTTTGATTAACTGGGTAACCATATCATAATATCTAAGGATAACGACCGAATATTCCCCCAAAATATTTATAGCTATTATCTTGGTTTGAGACTGGCTCTGAAAAGGTACTGGTCTTGGGCTCCACATGACCTTAATCGGGCTCTGGAAATTAGTTTCTCATTTGAGACACCCTGCCACTGTATCTCACGAGAGAGGAAAGGAGTAAACATATTCAGCTCTCATCTCCTGTGATGGATTATTAGAGTCCACATTGAAAAGGATGAATGTAGCAGAATTTTCGCTGACGAGAATATCAGAGTACCGTCTTATATTGTCAAAATCTGTTTGTGTTTAGGACAACAAGTCTCTGTGAATGTTCTTTTCCGCCCTTTGTTATATGAAAAACAAATATAGGAATAAACTAAACATTTAATCTGACTTATGACTAAAATTTCTTAATATTGAGCCAGACATAAGGAAGTTGTGCTTGATGAAACAAGCCCACCCTTTTCTTTGGCCTACTTTAAAAGTATATGAATCAGTGTGCGCCAATATGTTGTTAAGTAGTGTGGATTTTTTACTATACCAAAATACTGTATTTTGATATTGTATTCATTATTAAAATTTAATGATGATACTACTTTTTACTTGAATGTTTAGTATAAAGCAGTTAATTTAGTAATGTAATAATTCATTTTTAAATGCATCAAAATCTGCTATGAAGGAAATACAAAAGACCCGAGAGATGTTTCGTTTTAGACAGGTTGTTCTATTTTAGCTTTACGTTTGTTACCTGGTGGTACGCGGAAGTATGAACTTCGATTTAGTGGTACGTCGGTCTAAAAGTTTGAGAACCCCTGTTTTAGAGAATGCGTTACCTATTCGTAATATTTCTCACTGAGCTAATTTTGTACATTATATAAAGTGCTTTATGGGTCATTCCACAGTATTCATGTGTTACGTACGAGACATTTCACAGCAAATTTTTGAGATATTTATACTTTTTTCAATATCAAGATATAAATGAGAAAGTTTGTAATTATTTTTAATGCATTATATATCACTTCAACTAGATTCTTATGAAATTTCTTTTTGTTTGAGCCAATACATATATATTTTTTAATTAATAAAGTTACGTCGGGACATCACAAAAAATTGTTTTAAAAGTACCTCTAACAATTTGGATTTTGCTCTGAATTTATATTTAATATTTTCACAAATAAATTTAATGAGTAGAAGCAGAAATATACATTTTATTAATTAACTTTAAAATTATTTTTTTAAATTGCGTCATTAATTAATGAAAGCTAATTATTTCTGTTAAGTACGGGACAAAGCTATTTCTTACGTATGGGACATATGACCAAATTTTTCTATATGGCTGCAAAAAAATGCTCTAATTTTTATTTGATTTAAAAAAAATAATAATATTTTGGATAAATTTTAATAGAAGATATTTAAAGCTTTAAAATGATGTATTACACTTAACTTTTTATAAAACTTTTTTTTTTCAATCTTGTGAAACCAAATACTGTGGAATGACCCTTATTCACTTTATTCAGATCACCTGAAATCTTTAAATTTCAGAGAACATTTTATTAAAGTAGATTACAACATGTTCTTTAATGAATATGCTCTTTCTGAGATTTACAGTTCTTTTCTAGGGCTAGTGACTGTATTAAATACGACTCTAATTTAATAAATCGTCGAGCTCTGGTTTCGAATTAAGAGCCCGAACTCATCTTTACTGCCTATGCCTACCTCTCCATAATGCTTTGCTTTTCAGCTCGGATATGTACGTGGTCGCGCATAATGGCTTAGACAGTGTTGCTGTAACTGTGAAGTACACACTTCCATACCAGCATTTTTATCATTTTACGTGAACTAGGGGATAGATACTGAGATTAAGCTTAAGGATTATATAATGAAGAAAGAATTAAAATAAAGTTTTATTGAATATTGTCGGTAATATCGAATGAAAACAGGAGATGCTGCAAGACCGTAACCAGACGGGGACAGTGTGGGCTGAGCCCCTCCTAGCAACTTCTTGACCCCCTCTAGACTTCATATTCTTTCAATACGAATAACATCATTTATTACATTTAAGAATTTTAAAACTTTATAACCAAATGTTTTATGACAGTTGGGGGACTCGCTTTCGACTTCTGTCTATATTTATATGTCCTTAAAATAGAGGGGGAAGGACAAGCTGCGAATTAGTCCAACCAAAAAAATTCAAAGATGCCTCTGACATTGCCGGCTGGTTACGGCCCTGGGATACTGGAGTTACGCAATGCCTTACCAATGATGGAGTGAGATAAAGCAATAATCAAAACCTAGACGATTTTTTTTTAATCCTGTAATGTTTACGATACAAACTTGATGGTCGATTAAAAGCACGCGTCAACAACCTTAGATGCATAACTTTAATCGTTTGTTAATTAAATTAAAATCTAGCAACATCTTTGAAAACTGAAGATTATTATCTTCCATACCAATTAGTCGACGCGTCTAATCATGCATCATTTGCTGCACTAAACTGAAATACATAGCGGAACGTGCAATTTACCTGGAGAAAAAGACTTCCGAAATGGAACTCATGCGATAGATTATTGAAGCGTTCGCAAATGGTGGAAAAAAATGTTTGTCTATATATTAGTAGAGAAAAGCCTATGCAAACACGTGTAATATGAAGATATAAGAATAGAAGTCAACAAATGATGATCGAAACAGAATAATTACAAATTATCTTTCCTTAACGGTTAATGTGGAAAGGGCTTGGTTGGTCAGCATGAATGGTTTCGTTTCATTTCACTCTTTAGTAACTTTAGAAAGAGAAAGTTTATAATAAGGAAGTTAAATAATTCTTTATTATCCTAATTTCCTTATTATCCGCCAGTGATTAAAGTAGATTTAATTTTTACTTTTGACGGGAACTGTAGGCGTATGTATATTGGGAGGGAGCACGAAAATGAGAATTGACGGCAATGCTTGTTTTACGCCTACGAGCATGAATTACGAGAGAAAAGGTTTTCATATTATAATTTAGATTATATGGATCAGAATGAACTAATTTCTGTAAGTTCGGTTTTGAAAAGCGACTTTTTTGAAAATGTGAAAAGCAACGGCTTTAGTGCAAAAGATGAAAATTTAAACTCACTGACTGTGATAGTGTTGATTTTGTTAATTTGAATTAAATTAAAGTTAAAGAAGAATAAATCAATATCATTGATCAATGGAGAAAGACTTGATTCAAAGTGGCAGAATAAATGTGATACATTTTGAATGATGGATCAAATATTTCAATTGAATATCAGTACTATGAACTTATCAGTTTCATTAATGACGCGATTATAATCGCGTCGGAACAATCGAATCGGTAAATGGTACTGCAATAGCTTCATGCCGATTTTCACGTTTAACATTTTCCAACTTAGTTAAAAAGTGTTTATGGCTTCGGTTTGTCTGATCGATCGTGCTCTAAATCGCATAAATAGTCTAACATTGGTTAACATTTTTCAACTTAGTTGAAAAGTGTTTATGGATTTAGTTTGCCTGATCGTGCTCAAACTCGCATAAATGTACTCGGACTGTCATGTAATTGATATATGTTATTGAGGTTTACTACAGCATATTCGATATTCAAAATGAGGTGTGTAAGCATTTGTAGTTCGTTTACAGGGACATTCCAAAGATTTCCGTTACACTATGGTATCTATAGAGAAAAATCATTTGCAATGCATTTTAATGGTGTTACACTATTTCAAACATATTGAAATTAATATGCATAACAGAAATGCACTACAAGATGCTTACTATACAATAGGCATTTATTGGATATTTAGAGGGCACACAAAAATATTCGGTTACAGTATTGTCTATA
The DNA here is from genome assembly GCA_963931845.1 of Maratus michaelseni. Lineage (NCBI taxonomy): Eukaryota > Metazoa > Arthropoda > Arachnida > Araneae > Salticidae > Maratus > Maratus michaelseni. The sequence goes on along the minus strand of OZ007594.1, from coordinate 156,131,983 downwards.
ACCGATAATTGCTGGAAGTGCGTTTCAGTTGTGGTATGCGTCTTTAAATTTAACTATTTTTTTGTATATTACTTGGAGTGTATAAACTCTATAGATCATATTCAGAGCTGCATAAAAGAACTCGAGTACATTTCTGTTTATTGGCGGAAATTGCGGAAGGGGAATTTTCAACTGTGCTATGCGTTTCCTAACTGAACTAAATTTTAGCATACTATGTAACCTATATACAAATCTGTAGCTCAAATACAGGGTTTCACAAAAGAATTCGGATGCTTTTCCGACTATAAATATTAACTGTTGAAATTGGTTTTTCAAATGTGTTATGCGTTTTCCAAACTGTTTATTAACCCCTTAATCTTTCGCGCCCGTTAAGTGTAGGCTACTCTTTTAAACTTCAGATTGCTTGATTGCCACCAATTTTTTGAAATAGAAATATTCGCCTTATTTAATGGCAGATAAAATAATGCGAGAATAAAGCCAATTACACTATTTTAAAAAACTGGTGGGAACCAAACAATCTGAAATTTAAAAAAGTTACCTACACTGCCCGTGAATGTACTGAGCGCGATGTTTAAGGGGTTAAGATGTCATATTTCACCTTTTTAAACGGTGACGTTTTGCTACTGTGTTGGAAAGTGTTTCATTATCTATGCTTGACGCATGATCTTTCTTTCTTGTTTTAAATCCATTGAAGAAGTGAAAAGTAATTATTTTTTAAGCATGATGAAAATTGTGAAGCGATAAACCCATGTTTTAGACAGGTATTAATCAATGCCACAATGATGTAACAATCATGATTTCAGCCAAAATAAAGTACAACGAAAATTTTAGGTTACTATGCGTGAAAAAATATTTTTAGAGAACATTCCTCTGGAATAGCATAACCAAATTAATTTCTCATGTTTAATAATAATTATAATGTACACTTATAATAGCAGTATATCAGCAATGTATTGGACATAAACATCATTTATAATTGCTTTGTTATAAAATTTGAAATGAAATAAGTTTCCAAATACATCATATTTATATGTGGAATCTTACCAATGAAAATATATTTTGAAATACACTGGAAGGGAAAATGCTATGAAAAAATAAACATTTAAAAAAAGTCTATTCAATCCCCTTGAAGCTTTCTTGATAAAATCTTCAATGCACCTGCCAGTTTCACACAAGATAGAGGATATAAAATCAGCGATTATCAATTCAAGCAGCTTTAAGGATCAAAGCCCGATCATCAAAATGATGGATGAAAGACCTATGAGGTGAAGATTTACCGTTCTTAACAGATTAATATGGAATCCCGTTTTATTAATCCAGTCTATCCCATAATGTTCAGGCAGAAATTATGATATGTGGATTTTTTTTTTTTTTTTTTCAGAAAATTATTTGCAAAAGTAGAGGTTAGGATGCCTAGTAGGGCATTTCCATGAAAAAGTGGACATGAGGGTTGAAATTTCAAATGTCTTTTATTACTACAAATAATATATCAAATTAAAGGTAAAAATATGGCGCATATGAAATTACAGAGAACTGATCTCTAAAAATATTTTTTTTTATAATTTATCTAGACTCAAAGTTGGAAAAAATCGAAAAACTTTCCGCATGTAAAATATGGTATTTTCATTCTGCCAGAAGCAATATTTAAAACAGCAGCATTTTCAATATATGTGCATATATTACTATTTGTGACCTTTGTGTATCTTTTAAAACACTTAATTTTTCAAAAAAATTTAAAAGACCCAATTTTTAATAAAAATATATTTACACTGTGTCTCTGTCACATCCGTCACAAAAAAGATGCTTAAGTTATTATACAAAATGCATTTTTCCATGAAAATACATGAAACTTTCGGAAAGTCTAACTATTGCAAGTCTGAATAACTACAAAACGTTAAAAATTCATTAAATTTTTATTTTGTGTGTAATTTTAGTGTGACGAGTGTGACAAAATTCTTGTAACAGGTATGACAACATTTTAAATTGCTTTGAAATATATTTAAATATTTTTAAAATGAAGTCTAAGGTTGAATCATTCTTGTTTCTGAACATATTTAGGCCAAATTGCCAAAAAAGAGAAGATAAATCATGAAATATATATTTGAATTATTTTAGAAAATTGTGAGCTGGTAGCAACTTACTTTTAACTTACTCACTTTTAACTTAATTCTGCTTCGGATTTTTTTAAATGTGCTCAGGAGATTGGTGCAATAAAGTCACTGTATGTCTCAGCAGTGAAAATACTAGAAACTAAACAAATACTGACAGAAAGATGGGAAGGCATCAAGTCCATCGAAGGCATCAAGTCCATGGAAGGCATCAAGTCTTATCACCACTTTAAAGTAAGTAGTGATAGTACTATCCTTTTGATGGGAAAGACTGCCAAATCAACATTGAGGGAAATGACAGTCACTGCTAATTGTGAATCTCCCCCCAGAGAGATTTTGAAAATATCAGATTTAAATATTGGTGATTACTTTTGGTTTCCCTGGCCAGTAGTAAAAAGCGTAATAGCTTGTACTATGATAATGTCTTGAACATCAATTTCCATAAGGAAGAAATAAGCTTAAAATACATGCAAGTCAGTGGGCCACACTGGATTTGGCCAGAGGAAAATGATATCTCAATTAAAAAGTTTTCTGCTATTGTAAAAAAAAGTAGCTTCCCCATCACTTATAACGAGTAGGAGGCATTACAAATTTTAAACTAACTGCATAAATAAGTTAGTTTGATTAAATTTCTTTTGTATATTTACTATTGTTGAGTTTACTGTCTATACTGATCACTGTATTTTTTTGGTAAACAACTTTCAAATTGTACACTTTGCACAATGTCACACCCGTCACAGCAGGAAAAAAAAATTCTTATACATTAAAATAATTAAAATTTATTATGAAAATTACGTATTAAGTTTAATTTGAATCTCTTTCATTAGAAAAAAATTGTTTTAATAGTGACACAGTTAAATATTCACAGGACTTTTAACAAATGTGTATGCAAGTGAAAACTCTTGTCCCGAGAGAGTCACATCCGTCACAAGTTTATTTATTTATATTTTTTTTTAATTGAAAGCTATTGAAGTTATATATTTGCTCAATTATCCAAGCATATGCATGGAAAAACATAATTAAAATACTTTTCAGGGATTTCTTAGCTAATTTATTTCCCAAAATATAGATATAAACTCTTAAAAGTTTGTCTGGATGTCACACCCGTCACAATGGAATGGCCCAGTAGCAAAATAATATTGGTCAAATTTTGGTTTTTCTGAATATAAGCTTAACCATTATTGTCTATTGGTGGTAAAACATTCCACATTTCTGTTCCTTATGCATCATTCTGTTTGGTTTGCGCGAATTTAGCGTAATAAACATTTTAGAGACAATTATCTCAACCATCAAACAATGTACAAATATTATTTTTACATATTATTAATGCATCTTATTGAATTGTGCTTATGACATATATTTTATGCATTTCAATTAATATTAACTATATGTTTTTTTTTCTTCTCCCATAGAAGAACAATGCTAACGAAAAAGGTGTTTTAGCCAAGACGCTATGCCTGGATTCCTAGTTTACTGAACAGTAAGCTGAAAAGTTTATGGATCTAAATATTTACAACAGGACAAGGGTGAAATAGAGCAATCAATTCCTATCCCCACTTGGTGAGGTTAAGACCTTCTTCAAGTCAACGCATAATGATGATTTGAAATGACTTCGAGTCGATAGTTACCAGAGCAAGGAACCAACGAGGGTTACCAAATGGCTTCCCTCAATAATTGATAATCACTGAATTGATTTGAAATCACTTGAATTGATAATCACTGATTTTATATCCTCTATCTTCTGTGAAACTGGCAGGTGCATTGAAGATTTATCAAGAAATGTTCAAGGGGGATTGAATCGACTTTTCTAAAATGTTTATTTTAACCAATTCGCGTGGTACCTAAAAGTTGCAATGGGTGGCTTTGAAGCGCCCTCGTATTAAGTGAATATATGGTGATGCACACGAAAAAAGAGTATTATTGTAATCATTATAAAGAGTATCATTCTTCAGTGTTTTCATCATGAAGACATTCATTAATTTTTTTTAGAGAAGTTTTTATACTGACTTCACATTGGCACTTACGAGTCAGATCTATTTTCGTAATGTCGAAAAACTTACGGACCAATAAAATTGAGAGGAACGCTGAAGTTTCTCGAGCCTTTTAACAATATATCAAGGTTCGCCCTAACTGTTATTTCGTCAATAACTGCATGCAAGTTAAGCAAGCTAATTTACTTGGCAAGTTAATTCCAAATTAATGGAATTTAATGACAAATCCTTTAATTTTGGCTATGTGGTCCATGTGTAAATATTAGAAGCGTGTAGTTATACAAAGCCAACAAACTGCTCACTCCAGATGAGGAGTGCCACTACTGCTACCCGAGCGTCGCTATATGCCTATATTTAGGTCTTCGGGTATAGTTTGTAAATATTTTAATTCCAGTTATTGAATGTTGTTATATATTAGGAAGACGTATTATTTTTTGAACAAAAATTTCCAAAGTAAGTCTGAGTATTAAAGGCAATTAATTTGAACTATTTATCTAAATGAAAATTATCAAAGTAAAAGCTATTTAGCATTATTATAATGGAATTAAAGTGCTTAATTTTAACTATAAATTAAAGGTGTAAATAATTCTTGTCATAAACTTTATGAAGCTGTTAAGTAATAGGATCCAATGATCCTTGAAGGCTGCTACTTAGTACCATGTTTGAATCTAATGTTTGTTTCCTTATTGTATATATTTCAAACTTGTAAATAAATCTAATTTATTTTATTTTATCTGTCTTATCATTTCTTGCATCATGTATCAGTGTTATTTTAGGTTAAGTTAATTTCAGTAGCTCTTAGGTTAATGTTAGCTAATTGGTGCTTCGTGTCATTAACTTTTGAATTCGTAAGCCGGGATTTATTTCAAAAAAACACAACGCACACTTATTTATTTTTAATTAATCCCCTGCTAGAGTCGAAATTGATCACGCAATTCTTTTAGACAGAATTGCTTAACCGCTAAGAGTAAATGTATATCCAGATGTTTGGGACGGTTTTTCTAAATCGTAACCAAGTAGCATGCAGGTATGCATAGATCATTCCAGCGTCTATATTTTAGCTATATATTGGACAATATTGACATCAAATCTTGTTCAACATCGGGATATTTTGGCGTTTCATTGAAAAATTGTCTAATATAACACCAATATTTAACCAATGTCGTTATTTCATTGCAATTATTTAAGATGAATATAACATTGAACTCCAATATAACCAATATTGATTTATTATTAAGAATGTCACACAAAATGGTATCGCTGAAAACCCCCGTCACACAGTTCAGGAGATACCACATGGACTAAATATTCCATAAAGTACTATATATGATCATTTGATAGCTTCTTTTAACAGGTCCTTCTTTACAGATGATGATGGTCGTCCAGAGTGGGCATCATTTTCGAGACTAAAATTTCCGCGCTTAAACTTCTTAAACCACCTTCGAGCTGTGTCATCTGAAATAGCACTTTGTCCATAAACAGCACAAATTTTACGAGCAGTCTGACTAGCATTTTTACCTTTCTTGAAATAAAAGAGCATAATTGAAGAAAACGAATTTTTTGGTTCTCCATGCTTAGCACCGCATTGAAACAAAAAGTATCCCACAACCCAAACAAGAATTAAGCAGCGCAAGGAGAAAAGACCGAATTTACATATCTGGCTCATTCAAACTCACTCCATATCAGCAGTGGAGAAATAACTAGATGAAACCGCGCTTCACTTTTTAAAAAACTGCAGAACTTTCCGGATGACCCAATTTATATATATATATATATATATATATATATATATATATATATATATATATATATATATAACCATAGGATAAATGACATTAAAATTAATCATACACAAATGGGGAAAAAATACATTATTGGGGAAGTGTAATGCAATTTACTGTATACAAAAATAAAATACAAACAAAGATGAGCACACAAAGCTAAACAAAAGGGATAAAAACAAACATGTTATTTAACACTAAAAAAATTACTTGCGTATATAATACAGTTTACAATTAAAATATAATAAATAAGCATAACATATGTTTGTAATAATAACATGCTTGCAATGCATGTTATCCTTCATGCATGCATGGATAGTAACATGCTTGTAATTGACAGAGAGAATAAATAAAATAATAAAAATTGAAGATTCTTAACAAAAACAGCACTTGTCAAAATATAAAATTTTCAGAAAAAGGAAAAATAATGATCTGTGGACAAGCGTTGTTTCTAGGAGACGACCAAAAGATTCTTAAATCATAATGTGGAAGTACGGATTATTCTTTTTAGTTAAGGTTATTCTCAAAAAATATTTTTTTCCGCTCAACAGCAAGAAACTTTCTGTCATTTGTATGTGTAAAAACATAAAATCTGCAGACGTTATTGAAGTGATTTTGAATCAAATATCATTTTTCACTTTTCGATAAATATATTACATGTTGAATTATATAACCGATTGCTTCTTGCTGACAACCTTTTCCGAATCGTCGCGCGTCTTGAAAACTTGCATCTAAAACACCATATTTGACACTATTTTTAAAAAGATTTTATGTTTTTATAGAAACTAGGGCATCCAACCCGGGCTTTCCGGGATAGAGAATATAGGTGAAAACCATTTATTTTTTTTATTGAAAACTTTAATAGATTTTTTACATTTAATAATTTTTTTTTTAGATTGCCCCTAACAACACCAGAAAGTATTTTTATATATAATATGTGAATTATATATTCAAATAAAATTTTGAAATACAGGGTCATTCATAATTCCCTCCGGGGTTTCGAAACGTTATAGTAAAAAAACGAAGACGAATATGAAAAAAAGAAACATATGAAATTATTCCGAAACTATTCAAGTTTTACTTACATACATTACAGGTGTTCTATGTGTGAACCCTTGGTCACACGGCATACATCCATGCGATAGTCCAGTTCCTGCCATACTCTACTCAACATGGTACTGTCTATGTTATTGATAGCACGTGTTATCCAGGTTTTTGTACAACCTATGCCACGTGATTTAGCTGACCTGCGTGAAAGGATAACACGTGCTATCAATAACATAGACAGTACCATGTTGAGTAGAGTATGGCAGGAACTGGACTATTACATGGATGTATGCCGTGTGACCAAGGGTTCACACATAGAACACCTGTAATGTATGTAAGTAAAACTTGAATAGTTTCGGAATAATTTCATATGTTTCTTTTTTTCATATTCGTCTTCGTTTTTTTACTATAACGTTTCGAAACCCCGGAGGGAATTATGAATGACCCTGTAAAATTTTGAAATTTATTAAAAGCGGTAATTTTGTACTGGCTCCGTGACAGAAATTAATAGCCGAAGAAATCGCTAAGAATTTCGTTATATACAGCAGTTTTTCTTATCCTTATGATTTCAGAGGTTTTAAGCGTTTGTTTTGATTACATGTCTGTTAAATGTGTGTTTTATTTATACAATTTTATTTATTGATTAATGAAGTTTTAATTTCGTTATGGACTATTAGCTGGAAACAGATTCCGAACTTTTTATTTTGTTTAAAGTGCAAACGGATTAATATTTTGTAATCGTCTGCAAGCAATATAGTTCTTTAAAACATCATGCTTGAAATTTAATTTAAATGCTATAATAAATGAGTAAATTGCGATACAGTTTTCAAACAAATTGCATTAGAAAGTATTTTTTTTCCTATATAAAGTTGTAAAAATTGAAAATGTGCGATGTATAGTAATTAAAAAAGTTACAGTAGTCAAAATCGCAAAACCGAAATTTCATCGTCAAGTGTTGCCATTCGCAAAATGACGTCAGCACGGACACGTTTGTCCTTTACAATATAGATAGATAGGAGAAGCTCTTTTCGATTTCTTCGTATCTGAAAGGGAAAACATGCAAATTTTGATAGTTTTAAAATACTTTATGCAATGGCAAAGCGTGGGTTTTGAGGGACCGCTACAATTCAAAATATTGCGCCCTTCCTTAGTGGCTACCAGAGTTCTGGTAACGTGATTTTAGTCAAATCAGACTCGATCCGCGGTTCGAGTCAAATTGGGTTTCCGCAAAGTCTTTTCGTTGCGAGTTGGGTTCGGGTTAACCTGATTTTTCAAAAGAAAGTCCAGAATACTGTTTTAGGTGAAAAAACATTGTTATTATGCATTATTTGAATAAGTGCATATATACTTATTTTTCAACATAAAAGAAAAAAAAAACAGAGATTACTATTTTTCCATAATTACACTAAATTATGGATTAATTTTCTTTTTCTTTCGGGTTTCGAGTTGAAGTATGTTAGCTTGCGAGCCAATGAATTTTTTCTTTTTTTGTTTTGGTTTCGGATTGGGTTTTGTATTGATTGAAAATATAACTTTTTGGTTCTGGTAGGATATAAAGCGATCCAGCGGAACTCAAATGGCTATCATAACTTTTATACCACAGTTCTTTTCGCAGCAATCTTCTGGTGTCCTAAAATTAAAGCACCTGGGGCGATTGCTTCCATGTCCCCCCACGCTGCGCCACTGACTTTTTGAATGTTTCAGAAAACAGTGAATTTGTATTCGAGAACAGTTTTATGGGGTTTGAGTATTATCATAAACAAAAGTATTGCACTGTTGCTTCCTTTTCATGATTTTGGAAAGCAAGTGCTGTTTTTGTTGCGAATTCTTCAATTTAAATGAACAACAACAACAAAAAAAAAACTCCACCAACTCTGGAAAAAATCATCGTATAAAAAGATATTGGTACCAAGAGACTAGGAATAATGTCTACTGTTAAATGTTATTCATAAATTATACGTAGGGCTTAGGGTCTACATATTAAAAATTGTACCAAATTTCTTTTTTCAAATGGTAACATTCACTGTTGACACTATATTTGAATTATTTGGATCAAATCAGCCCAGAAAAGTAGATAGTTTATACATTTTTTCTTAAATATTCATAGAGGTATAAACGGTAATATATAAGGGATTTATCAAAAAATTTAGAAAAATAAAATTAAGACCTTACAGAGAAAATATACAAAAGACAATCAATTAGTTATAGGAGAAAATTTTATAAACAATCTAAACATAAAAATAAACTCTATAAATAAAAAGTCATACAACAGTTTTATTTTCTACGATTTCCTTTCCTGTGCAAGCAACGAAGACGGTTCCCTTAAACAGCAGACCAACGAAAAGTTAAATTTATCTCATATCTCGAAAACTAATGATTTTAATTCAGATGTAAAAGTCATTCTTTTAACAATATTTATTCTTCTTATGTAAACATTAATGCAGGTCATAAGTCATATTTTTTAATATAAATTTATTACGTTTTCATAATTAAAAATATATTTTGAATTAAAACAATGGCCTAGATTACTTTTGGCTTGATTTATTGTATCTTATTAAAAAATAAACATTTTAATCGGATGGTTTTTTTTCCGAAGGGGGAAGGGGGGGACATTAGCTCTACAAATTTTGACTTCCAAATCTGTGAAGATTTAAGATAAAATGCATAAACTTTATATATAAATATTTTTGGGCTGATTTGATTCAAAAAACTCAATTATGGTATCAGACATGGATGTTACCATTTGAAAAGACAAAGTTATTAGACTATTTAATATGTAGACGGATCCCAAATACTATACCATGTGTAAAATTTAATAGTAGACATTATTACCAATCGATTTGTGCCAGTATCACTATTATACGTTGATGTTTGGCAGAGCTAGTAAGGATGGAGGTACTATACTTTTTTTCTTCCACGACAGTACACTAAAGAATAGCAATATGGTAGCAAAACATTGGATAGCAATAAAATTGTATATAACTAACAGGAACAAGCTTCTGCATTATAATTAAAAATCTTAAACTGAATAACAGATTCTAAATATGTCATATCTTAGCAATAAATATGTATTATAAAGCATTACTAGAATGGAAAAATGATATAAAAATACATATAAAAGTAGATTCTATTCAAACTGAAGCATTTTCTGATGAAATCTTCCATGCATCTGCTTCCCGTTCCCACAAGGTAGGATGATATAAAATCACAGCGATTATCAAATCGAAGCAGCTTCAGGGATCAAAGTCCGATCATCAAAATGATGGATGAAGGAGCTGTGAACTGAAGATCAATCAACCCCTCTTACGCAATTTCCACGAACTTATATGTTTTCGGGGGTTAATAACTAGGTTTTTGACATTTCTTTCATTGTGGAACGTGCTACATTTGCTGGAGAGTTTACCTTTCTTTCTTAATAGAATATAGTAATAAAAAATAAGGTAAAACAGGTGCTACAGGAAGACTTACTTCCATGCATTTTAGCAATAAATTGAATCGACTCTCTCAATGATGCAACGACAAATAAAGAACAAAAAAACGACCGTATTGACTTGGGTATTTTTAGCACACTCTACTTTTGAAAAAGAATTCGATAAAAAAAAGGAAAGATTCGCGTAATTTTCACAAGAAGAATATGAGGTAATTTGAATTAATAACTGAGATTTTATATTAATCTAACCGCATATGCCCTCCCAGTCCCATATATCCCCTCAATATTTCAATTTAATTCTTTTTACAAATTCCGAATTTTTTTATTCCGAAATTACATTTGTTTTTCTATTTAACTGTATGTAGATTGTATTGTAACCAATAATGTAATATCAGCAATCTTGTGACATATTAGTACTGATTTGTATACATTAATAAATTTTAAGAACACTAGCAATTTAATTGAAAGACTTAATTTAATTATGCATAGTATACAACTTTTCAGAAAAAATGCAGTAAAACCTGCGAAAGCGGAAATCTTGATTAAATGGGAAAATTCTTGGTCTCGATTATGAATTTTGGGGCCCTGGGCACAGAGACTTGAACACAGCCCTCGTGCGTATATTATGTAGTAAAATGAAACAATTTTCATGCATGTATATTTTATGTAACTTTTTAAATGCGTTCGTAATTAGAATTTCTTAATGCTTTAACAAGGAATTTTAAAAAGAAACAAGAATGAAGAATCGTGTGTCAAGCATAAATTATGAAACACTTTCCAACACATGCATTCAGAATACTGGAACGAAACTTTACCGTTAAATAAGGTGAAAGATGTAAGAAAGTAAATATTAATTCGGAAAACGCATAACACATTTGAAAACACAACGTCAGGAATTACCGTCAACAGTCTGAAAACATCCGAATTATTTTGTGCGTTTTCTGTATAGGATCTATAAAATTGTATATATACTTCATAGTATTCTACAATTTACTTCAGTTAGGAATCGTATAGCACAGTTGAAAATTCCCTACAACAACATCCGCCAATAAAGGGAAATATACTGGAGGTCTTTTGTGCAGCCATGTATAGGATCTTAATAATTATACACACCCAGTAATATGCAACAACAAAATAATTATAATAATAATGATAATAATTAAATTAAAAAAACGCGTATCACGACTGAAAATTCACTTCCAGTAATTATTGTTAATATACAGTGCTGTAACCGAATTCTTTTGTGTGTCCCTGTAAATGAACGATGAATGCTATGCACACCTTATTCTATAGTAAGTATCTTGTAGTGCACCTCAGTGATATATATCGCTTTAAATATGTTTGAAATAGTGTAACATTATTAAAGTACACCGCAAACGGTTTTTCCCCACCCTAATGAATTGGCATTCCTTTGAGTGGTCCTGTAAATGTACAATGAATGCTATGAGCACCACATTCTATTCTAAACATCTTGTAGTGCGCCTCCATGATATATATCACTTTCAATATGTTTGAAATAGTCTAAAACCATTAAAATATGCCGCAAACGTTTTTTCTCCATAGGCCGTAATGTAACGGAATTCTTTTGAGCCTCCCTTCTTTTGAGCCTGAGTAAATTAACTATATATGCTAAATATTTCATTTTCATTACCGAACAAGCCATAGGGAACATCAATATCATATATCAATTTCATGGCAATCCGAGTATATTTATGAGAGTGAGAGCACGGACAGACGGCAGACAGAAAAACCGAATTCATAAACACTTTTCAGCTATGTTGGAAAGTGTTAAAAAGGGTCTTTTAAAATGCAATTTGTTTGAAAACTGTGATCTAAATTTACTGATAATTTTATCGTTTTTAACATAATTTTGAAGTATGATTTTTTTTTTATATCTATCTTTAACTCCTAACATTTGATGGGCTTTCACAGATTCTGATTACAATAAGAGAAATACTAATAAGCATAATGACAATAATGAAGATAATACTTGGACGGGGGTACAAAAATATAGACTCTCTTGGTTTTGAAAGCCTTTTTAAGAGATAGGTTTTAGAACTTGCTATGAGATTACCGCGAGATGTTGGAAATGGGAAGATGATATCTCCAGGGTTTCACCGCATATTTTAAAGATCAGCTAATGTTCCACGGAAATATAAAGATGTAGGGCTTTTTCGTGTTCTTCAGGCTATTAAGTTTTAATGCGGCATTAGTTCAGCGTAAAACTTCCGAGTAGCGGAATGCATTCGGAAAAGTAATCATTCATTTGCAACATATCTTTATCGTCAGTCTTAAAATTTATTTGGTATCATGAAAAATTTTTCATTTTTATATAATAAAATTTTGTTTTCATTTTCTTATTTACTGTATTTCATGATACCATTTTCATAACTGTGATATAAATCAAAGTATTGATAACAGGCTATTTTATCTATCAAATAATCAATGCTATTTAGCGAAAAATGCTTTAAAGTTGTATTTAAATCCAAACTTGCTAATTTCTGACACATTTTCATTTGCAAATGCGTTATATTTGCAGATATTCAAGGATAGATATATAGAAATTGAACATCGTTTCTCTTTTTCTTATAAAAATAAAGGATTTTTCGTAAAATGTCAAATTTGGAATTTTAAGGTTCGTTAACTGCAAAATTTCTGTTAAAACTATGGCGATGGAATGCACTCGTATTTTCAGAATTTCTCTGCAGAAAATAGAGGAATATTCATTTTTTTTTCTGTTTTCTCTTTATAAGTGATGTTTCTTCGTCATGTAATGATCACATTTTTGTAAAGTTATGAGATAATATGCAAATTCAGCAATTTTAAGGGATAATAGTTTAGATTAAAGTTGAAAGATCCCATTTAATGTATGATAAGTGCTACCGAATCAATAGTAATGTTATGAATTTCCATATGAGCATAGCTACTCTTGTTAGTAAATACAATCGAACTCGGTTAATACAAGCAAGAGAATTATAAAAGCCCTCGTATTAGCCGTTACTCGTAATAACGAAGATAATACATAGGTATAAAGATAATAAAAATTTCAAAAAACACACGTAATTAAATTAAATACTACTATTAATTGTTCTAACTATCTCAATGTAAAATTAACTTAATATCGTAAAGTATATTCAACCTTACCTTTGTGAGGATCATTTTCTTTACACAGACATTTTCTTTAGAAAAAAATCACAGTATCTCTAAAGAACTCCACTTCTAAAGAATGAGTAATTTCAGAAGACATGAATGACATACAGTAATGCAACTGATCACTTCCCTTTTTATCGGAAAATTCGGCTAACTTTGTAATAGTCACTACAATATTTGTACATTTGATTTTCTATAGCTTTTTCATCTTAACAGTAAAATAAGGGACGCGAAAAGCTGATTAAAATGACCCAGAGTCAATATTTAAAGAAAGCAACAAATAAAGGATTTCTTCTATGATCCTTTTTTTCCATGGCTCAGTTATAAATCTTACGAAGGGACAGTATTTCAAACGCCTATTGGGGTTTTTCTTGTTACTATTTTTTTTTTTAGAAGTTATTTTAATGCATCTTATGACTATAATCTTACATTCTACCACTTCACAAAATTTAACTTCAATCCAATTATACAAGAATTTAAATTTAACATTACACCAGGTGAGAAAGACATACCACCAACTGAATATTGTTACCATAAATTTATTACAAACACCAGGTAATTAGATTTAAGAAGGGGCACCAAAATTTAGTACAAGTTAACACACATAATACAAAATATAAGAAAAGGGAGAGAATGGCAAAATAAATTCATTTACTTTTAAATTTTACTTTTAAATAAAATCAAAGGAGGTAACAATATTCTCATATCTTTCACAACCAAAAAAAAAGAAAAACACCCAATACTTCTAAATCTCAAAAATATAAAGTATTCATAAATGATGACGAAAAACAGTGAAAAATAAACTAATTTTGAATGACTGAATGGAGACAAACTCTCATATTTGAGAGGATAAAACCCAGAAAATTTGCAAGTTAAAACCAAAATGACATTACTTTATGAATACATTTATACCCTTAAAATTTAGGGACCAATGAAATCGTATAGTTGAGCACACTACGTATTTTATAAATCATTTGAAAAGCTGTGATTCAAGATGATAGGACACATTTTTAATTACCTAAACAATAATATTTCACTTAATAGGATTTTCTTAATACTTCATAAATTTATTAACTCTCTTTAAAATATATAAAATTTCACAATTAACTTAATTCAGAATAAACAATTTATTTTAAATGCATCAATAAACTTTAATCTATAAAATTTACTATCATCTGTTTAGCTATTTAGTCCTATTTACATTTGGATATTTAGATTAGGTCTACACATTTCATCTTAAATCCACATTAATTTAAAATTATATTTGTCATATATATATATTTCTTACAGAATTAATATATTTAAAGAAAACATGTGTGATTGAATTTCACTCCATATGAATTCTGTTATCAGTTTTAAAAAAAAACAATGAAGGTGGACTATTTCACAGAATAAAAATATAAGGGCAACAAAGCTAAAAACAAGGAAAGGGGGGGGGGGGGGTTAATTTACTATTAATTTACAGATTTTAAACTTAAAGTGTAGAAAAGAATTACTTATTAAATAATATTTATAAACACATTTGAATAAAACAATAACAGAATTCTAAATTCAATTTTTTTACACATGTATTTGCTGTTATTATAATCGAGCAGACTACTATTAAAGTAGAATTTAACATTACCATTTAAAGTTTGATAACTTGAATAAAATCTTTTAAGCTACTGTTATAATACATGAGAAATGTATTTAAATTAATCAGAATAATAGATGCAAATTAATAAGGGAAAAACAGATTCTTGGTTAATTGTGGGTTTATTTACAAGTAAACATTTTCATATCAGTACTAGAAAGAATATTATAATTATAGTATGACATTATAGACAAACCAAAATTTACTCACATATATTTTTCTTAGACCACAACAGTTATCTCATCTATAGAGATTTTCATCAGGATGACAGATTAACAATTTTATATCAGATCACCACATTATCGTCGAAGATGGCCTCTACTTCATCGGCAGTCCCCACTTTGCCGAAAGAGAAATTCTTTACCACCTAAAACCGCATCTCACTGGTCACGTACTGCTTTCACATGCTATTTCGGGGTTGGTATTTGTAATACCGATGACATTTGTGTCGATGATGTCGAGAGAAATTCCGCTTACACTATCGGGGTTGGTATTTGTAACACCGATGACATTCGTGTTGATAATATCGAAAGAAATTCCGCTTACACTAATTAAGTTTTAATGTAGCAGCAGGATTATTTGAAGTATAACATTAATTCCTCCTTCTGCTCTTTAATTCGATCCTCATCCAACACATTCCGAACTTTCATGTACTACCTCGGCTCAAAGTTGAGGAAAGCTCATATCTCCTAAAAACCTCTGCAATGGAGATAGCAAAAAATACTTATAGGACCAGCATCCTTTTTAGTTAGCCTCTTCTGTAGTACAAATGCCTTTTTTTTCTGCGCTCATGCTTCGGAGCTCAGGGGTAGCGGGGCGCATTTTCCCGCCAAAAATCCCCCTCGCCCGTTCCAAATTTTTTCGACTCGCACCTACATCATACGTTGTTCTCTGCTTACTGCTTGACCTCTCCGCCTCACCTTTACTCCTCGAACCTATATGGGGCCTACCCATTATAAAATTAAGGGGAACGGGAGCCTTACGCTTCTGTTACTATGCGCTAACCACATGGTAACAGGAAAATTTTTGAAGAAACGGGTTGCCTAATGGTCCTTTTTTGACCGAACGTTTATTTGAAAGGTTGACCGTTTGTATACCCATAAGTCCTACAAGGTTAAACTCAAACTGCGGGGATTATTCCTGGAATAAGTGGAGTTGAACATCAAGGTCACAACAATCTACACTTGGGGTTGATATTACGAAAAGGGAAAAAAAAAGGAACATTTAACTAGAATATGGAAGAAAGAACTGCATTACTTACCATGTTATACATTAAAAAAAAAAGAAAGTGAAAGAAAAATTAACTGAAAATTTAGAGAAATGAAGGGTTATGTTAATATAAGTTAAAAATTTAGAATTTGCGAAAAATTCTACAACAAGACTCCCCTATCCTGAATAAAAAAAAAAATTTTTGACTAAAAAAAAATTTTTTTTTTTTTTTTTTTTTTTTTTAAACAAAAAAAAAAAGTATAAAGCTAACTCCCAATGGAGAACTCGATTTCCTACTCCAAGTTAGTTAACCTAGACTGGTTAAAACCAAAAAATTGGAAAAATGAAGGTAAAATGGTTTACTGCCTGCTGGAGAAACACCTACGTGGGTCCAAGATACTCGAACAAATCAAACAGCGACTCGAAGAGCTTCCAAGCATCACATAGTTGAAACCCCGCTCGTCACACTCCGGAATGTGCATTTCGAGCTGCACACAATGAACCGTCCACCTGACCACATCCCTAAAAGAAAAATGGAATTGAGTTTAAAAAGGAATTTATACATAAGTAAAAGCTGTGAGCCATATAAGTAACCATGGGGTTTATCACAACCAACTGAGCCTCTATCCTTGCCTTCAGATTTGCCTACAGTTATCTGTATTAGATGATACCTACTGAAAATTTTCACCAACTTCCCGAAACAGACCAGATATCCAGACGGTGAACTCTCATTTCACCACTACTACTTTCTACAAGTGAGTATGCCACTCCACCGTAATTGCCATGTGTAACTGCAGCTAGGCCCCAAAATTGTTGCTAAAATTAAATAAATTTAAGTTTAAGGTTAATTAACATGTGAAGGACTGCCAACTGGTAATTTTCACAATTTACATACACATCAAGACACAGGCTGGAGATGCAGATGTAGATATATATATACATAATACACAAATAAAATCTTTTACTCGACATATAACAGTGTGTGAGTCAAAGGTAATAAAAAAAACTATTTAAATCAAATTCATAGAAATAGCACTAGGTTACATACAGGTAAATAGCATAACACAAAAAAAAAAAAAAACACAACAGAGATGCAATATTTCATTTTCAGTTTAAAATGCTTTACAAAAAAAAAAAAAAAATACATGAATGCAAGTTCATTGTATTAGCAGGGAACCCCTATTCATTTGAAAAGTTCATATTTTGATTGTTGGGGTTTTACTTGGAGTGTACAAATGCACTTACAGATCATTGTGCATACATTAGTGTATGTCTGCAACTCTGTATTCCTATGGGAACAATTACCATAGCCTAGACAACTTTAAAAATGCAGAAACTAAAAACAACATGCAAAAAAAAATGTGAAAAACAAATTCCACTACTACCAGGTAACTCTGCCAACAAGATATAAAAAGGGGAAAATTAAAAAAAAAATGCAAAAAGGGAAAAAAGAAAATATAAACACAATTACCCAAATTTACAGAAGAGAATAGAATATAGAAGGCATAAAAATGTACACACCGAAAGTGTATATGTACGGCTGTAAATAAGTCACACCCCACATACAGAAATGTATAAAATATCTCTGTAAGATTTGCACATATACCCAACAAATTACAACTTCCGAGAAGGTAACACAAATAAGTAAACTAAATAAGTGTTAGAATTAGCTATATATATACAATACAATTATATTTTCAAAAGGAAGTAAAAAAGGGGAAAAAAAATTTACCCAAATCCCTTCGCTTGCATCACGTAATTTTCAAAACATCCCCCAAAAAACTCCAAACATCCCAGAAATAGCACGAATTTTGGTTAAAAATTTATAAAAATTTACAAAAAGTGGGTGCGGAGCGGTATGCATGCCAAAATATAACATAATACCCAATACCCTTCTAAAAAAGGTACATATAAAGCTCCAAAAACGCTTACTAACACTTCCGGAAAGCAATCAAAACAAACCCATTTTAAGTTGAAAAATTTTCAATTCCGAGTTTTAATTTCGATAAATTTCCTCTAAAACACATATAAATACAAATTAATTAGACTATATACAGAAAACATTGAGTGAAAAACAGATAAAGTCGTTACTCTTTATAAATGGGACGAACGCTTCTGTCCCGAAAGGAATAATCGACCCGTGGAGTCGATCTAGAACGACCGAGGCGTTTCGATTTCGCGACAGGCCGTATCGAATCACCCTCAGTTGCTTTTTCGTTGCTATCGGACTGATCAACCTCTCTGCCTCTTTCAGCAATATTAGGCTCCTCTTGTGTGCTACCCGGACTTTCCCCTACCGGAGCAATCTGTGGATGTGACTCTTCCCCTCCCGGACTGACCTGTGGTTGTGGGGAAAGAGCACCAATTTCGGTTGAAACGCTGCGCGCCTCCTCCTCGTCTTCCTTAGTTACGGTTTCAGTGTTGCAATCATTCTCGTTTTCTTGCGCTAAAGGGGGCGGAACCCATGCGAAATATCGTCTATGTCGTACGGAGGTGGGTTGGTTGCTCGCCACTCTGAATCGGTTCTGTTTCATCGATGGGCGGATTGTGAATCGAATTTCCGTTAGTCGTTTGTTGTTGTGGATTGTTTTGGTTAGTAATCTTCCTGTCTTTGAATAACGTTAGTCTATCAATATGGACAACTTGGGTATTTTTCGGGTTAGCAACTAAAGCGATCTTAAAATTTACATTATTTAATTGTTCAATAATAGTAAAAGGACCGTTATTTAATTTACTTAGCTTTTTAGTCTGTCCTGGCTCAATTCTAGGTGTGTAAAGCCACACTAGATCACCTACTTTTAGATTTTTACACACTGCTGTTTTTTCTCTGTATTTCTCCTGAGTTTCAGCTGCTTTAACTAGATTGTTATGGACTTCTGCATATACTTTTTGGAGAGCAGGAATTACAAGTTCACAGAAAGACGGTGCATCGTTGTAATTAAGTTTAGGTGGTTGTGAAAATACATGATAGGGAAGATTTAAGTTTCTACCATACATGACAGCTGCCGGTGTTAACTTTGTTGATGAATGTACAGCGGTCCGCATTGCTAACAGAGCAAATTTAAGTTTAGAGTCCCAGTCTGTTTGATTTTGATTTACAATATGAGAAAGTGCATTCTTTAACGTTCTATTTTGACGTTCCACCTGAGCATTTCCGGGTGCATGATAAGAAGATGTTCTGATATGTTTTATGCCAAACATACTGTATACATGCTCAATCGCATCCGATATTAGGTTTTTTCCATTATCTGTCGTTATATAACACGGTGCTCCATATCGGGATATGAAATCTGCCAACGTGTCCGCTATTACATCAGAAGTAATTGACCTGACAGCATACGCCTCTGGCCATTTGGTAAAAGAGTCTATGTATGTGACTATATATTTATTTCCTGAAAATGTTTGTGGCAAGACGCCTATAATATCTAAGTGTACTTTATTTAGAGGAAATTCAGGGGTGGGCATACGCTGAAGGGGGGCAAGCTGATTTGCCTTATGGGCTCTTTTCTCTTGACAACTAACACAAGATTCTACCAGGTGTTTGACATCTGCCGACATCCCTGGCCAGTAAAAGTGCTCTCGGATGCGGTCAATTGTTTTCTGAAAAACCTTGATGACAAGCAGCTAGAGAGTCGTGTGTTAGAGTGAACACTTGCAAAACCAGTTCCTTAGGAACCACTAACTTGATGGGGTTGTTTAAAATCAAAGATTCTCTAGTATCCTCACATACCAAGATATCGTCTCTAAAAAAGAATTTCATATACCTAGGTGAGATTTCCAATTTCTGCTCCAATTTTTTTACAATTTCACAGCATTTCGTGTCCGATTTTTGGAACTCGCAAATTTTTCCCATAAGGTTTGAGTATGGTTCAAAAGATGTTTCTTTAGCTACCTGAATACTAAAATTGCAGCTAACTGCACTTGTAGGCTTCTCTACATTAGCAAAACGCGATAGGAAGTCTGCCACACTGTTACATTTTCCCTTGACATAGTTTATTGTAAAGTTATAGTCTGATAAAGTGCATATCCACTTGGCCATGCGTGACGTGGGATCCTGAATCTTCAACATAAAGGTGAGTGGAGCATGATCTGTATAAATGGAAAAATGTGTACTGGCTATATAACACTTAAAATGTGCAGTGGCCCAGACAAGGGCTAAAAGTTCTCTTTCGGTGGCAGAGTATCTTGTCTCTGCATCTTTCAGTCTCCTGCTAGCAAAGGCGACAGGGTGTATCATTTTGTTATTATCCAATTGTGATAACACTGCCCCTAAAGATTCACTACTTGCATCAGAATATATAATGAATTCTTTGTCAAAATCAGGTAAAGCTAAACAAGGTTTTGAGATAAGAGCTTTCTTAAGATCATCAAATTCCCGCTGGGCTGCCTCGTTCCAGACAAAACGCCCTGTTTCTTTAGTGAGGTCTATTAAATTAATTGCTCTTTTAGTAAAATCTGGGATAAAGCGTCTGTAAAAAGACAATGTGCCGATGAAAGATCTGACACCTTTACGATTTGTAGGAGGTTGTAACTTTTCTATAATTTCAATATTTTTATTAATGGGGGATACTTGACCACCATGAATCTCAAAACCAAGATACTGAATTTTGTCTGTCAGGAAATTACATTTGCTGGGTTTAAGTTTTAAGTTATGTTGGCGAAGCCTTTCGAATACTAAGTTAAGTTTGGTAAAATGAGACTCAATGTCTTTAGAAGATACTACAATGTCATCAATATACACTAATATACCCAAATTTCCGAGATCCCCAAAAATGGCATTCATTAATCTCTGAAAGCTATTTCCTGAATTAGCCAATCCAAAACAGTTGCGCGACCACTCAAATAATCCTTTATGCGTAATAATAGCAGTTTTATGCATGTCTTCAGGTCTAATGACTTGTTGAAAAAAACCACTAGTAAGGTCGAGAGTTGAAAAATAATTGGCACCTGAAAGGGAGTCTACAGAGTCTGTGATATTAGGAATGGGGTATGCATCTTTTACCAAGTTTTTATTTAGCTTCCTAAAATCAACAGCTAATCTGTATGTACCATCTGTTTTTTGTACGAGAATGACTGGAGAAGAAAATTCTGACATTGAAGGTGACAAAATATTAGCTTCTAATAAAATGTTTAATTGGTCCTCCATTTCCTGGCGCAGTTTATAAGGGACTCTATATGCTTTGCAACGAACTGGTTTATCAGAGGTTAGATTTATGGTACGGGGAATAGTGTCACAGCCAGGTAAATCTAGTACAGAGGCTGCGAACACATCTTTGTTCTTATCCAGGAAATCTTGCATTTGTGCTTTTAAAGGGGTGTCTAAGTGGTCTAAATTAATTTCAGAGCTCCATTTTAAATCTGCATGGTCGAAATCTGCAATTGGGGGGTCAACATTTACATTACAATTTAAATTACAGATCTCTGGGGTTAAATTTAAGTTGTCTTTACATTTAAGAATTTTGGCAACATATGTTCCTTTATTTAAATTAATAGAATTATCTGAGAAATTAGCAAAAGATAAAAATAAACCATGCTCTTGTGTGCAAATGGTTCTAGAAATAAGGAGGCCTTGATGCATACTTCTAGCAAGGGGTTCTAACATTATAGGGTCATTAACATTTACATTTAATTCTTTATTACACTTAACATTAGCTAAAATTTTAGTTTGGGGGGGAATTGTAAGTTTGTCACATAATGCGGCAATGCCTATGATAGTCTTGTCATTACTCTCATTGCTACTCATTCTATTTTCACTCTCATTATTTTGTGTGTTCCCACTTAATTGTTCCTCCATATCATAAAAAACAGTCTCATCAGATTTGCTAGCATTATCCGCATGTTGTGCAATATGGTTTACTTGTTGAGCCTCAGTAGTCTGTGGTATACTGTAGTTATTTGTGGTACCCTCTACTTTTTCACTTTGCAAGACACTATTACTTTCACTTGACACCTTATTCTGCCCACCATTATCGAATTCTCCACTAATACTACTTATGGTACCCTGAACTGTCTTTACATTACTACTACAGTCTACCTTCTGCTCCCTTTCACCTTTGTTGACATATTTGCACTGGGAATCTTCAGGGTCACAATTATCACAATTACACATTTTTGAATCATTATTATACATATATTTACAATTATATTTACAATTATTTACTATAACCCCTACATTATTTACAGAATCCTGACACTGTTCAGTATTTTCCTCGACGTTTTCCACACTCTCAGTAGACTCACTAAGATTATGGCAACCCTTGTTTGTCTCTAATTTGGAATGACTTTGCATATCAATTTTTTGTTTACATTGGGTTTGTTCAGGGCTTCTAAGAGTGATAGCATTGTCTGAACAATCAATGAGAACTCGATACTTTTTTAAAAAAGGCATTCCCAAAATAGCAGAAAATTCCTCCGCCAGCTGACCTGGTACAACAAAAAACTGTGCCTTGTACAGCGTATCATTAATTTTAAATGTTGCGAGTACACTTTGATTGAGATGAACTTTTTGACCAGTTACTGTCACAATCGGTGTGCAACACTCTTCTATAGGGCTAGTCGTGAACAAATTGAGCATAGTGCTACTCAACAAATTGATAGCCGATCCCGAGTCACATAACGCAGTAATATTTTTATTATTTACAGTAATTTTAGTAACTGGGAGACTATATAAATGGGGTGAAAACACACTATATACAGGGGGTGAGTCGTTTGGCTTTTGGGGGATCAATTCGACCATTAAAGATCCGGCATCTAACCGTTTAAAGGCCTCGCAGGAGTACCTTGGGCATTAGCATCATTACTCGGTTGGTTTCCATTACTGTTTTCATGTCTGTCCCTATTATTATCTCCTCTATTTATGTAGTCATCACTATCTCTATAACTGTAGTCATTTCTACCCCTATAATTATATTCATTTCTATTTCTATTTCCCCTATAGTTACCATTCCCTGCTTGGTTTGAATTTCCTCTATAATTACTGTTATAGTTTCCACGGCCCCTATAGTTATTATGCCTGCTCCTACCAAAGTTATACTGGTACCTCGCCTGTGGGCAATCTCGTGCATAATGTCCACTTTCTGAGCACAAATGACACTGAAAATTTCTGAATTGTGCTCTTTCCTGGCTCTGGACCTCACTCTGCCTTTCCTGAATTCGAACTAAACTGTCAATTTTTGCTGACAGCAAATCTACCTGGTCTTTCAAATTGCTGATGTCCTGCTGTGATTGTTTATACTCATTTTGGGGATACATAGCTGCACAGGCTAAATTTTGTGGTACAGATTCAGGTATAAATGGAGCACTAATTTCATTTTGGAGGTTATAGAATGGATTTATACTCCTGCACGCTTTTTCCTCAAGCAATGCAACAGTGAGGATTTCTTCAGGCGTTTGTGGGTTTTTCGTAATGACCCCTTTTCTTATTTCTGGGGACAGATTTCCCAAAAGCATTGAGTGAAAGATAGCGTTTCTACTTTTGTTAACTACCTCCCCTTGTAATCCATCAATAACTAGGGCTTTAAGCGACATGTCGTAGGCTCTGTCATAGAAGTCCTGCACCGACATTTGAGGGGTTTGCTTGAAACTAAAAAAATTTGAAAGGGCTACATCTGGAGAAACATGACTGGTGTATCTTTCCCTGAAAATTTTAACAATTTCATCTACCTTTTTATCTTTATGAAGCTTAAATAACCTTGCTGCTCCCCCGGTAACTCTGCTAAACCAAGCGAATTTTTTCTCATCCTCCCCCCATTCGAAAAAGGTAGCAAGGCTATCCCACTTTTCAAAAAATTCACTAAAAGAAACTGAATTTTCAACACCGCTAAAAGGTGGAATTGAAGAAATATTTTCCATAAGGGAATTTTTCTTTTGAATATTAGCCAAGTTTTTTGCCTGATCTTCTGCCATAATAAGTTTTATCAATGAGAAAAAAAAAATTAAGTGGGAGGGGGGTGCAACTATACACAGAAATACACATACAAAAGCATAAAAACAAGAGAGAATTTAAATTTGGAACTATCTAAGTGCAGAGATGTCAAAACTTTAACCAAATTGCAATACAGAGTCACAGACTTACCTTTCACAACCATGAAAATTAAATCAAAATACCTTTTACAACCATGAAAATTAAATCAAAATACCTTTTACAACCATGAAAATTAAATTAAAAACACAAAATACAGCTTCATATTTTTTAAAAAATTTCAGATTTTTATAAATCTATAAGCATAAGCCAGGTTTGAAATGTCATGGGCACCAATCTTATTGGGGTTTTTCTTGTTACTATTTTTTTTTTTAGAAGTTATTTTAATGCATCTTACGACTATAATCTTACATTCTACCACTTCACAAAATTTAACTTCAATCCAATTATACAAGAATTTAAATTTAACATTACACCAGGTGAGAAAGACATACCACCAACTGAATATTGTTACCATAAATTTATTACAAACACCAGGTAATTAGATTTAAGAAGGGGCACCAAAATTTAGTACAAGTTAACACACATAATACAAAATATAAGAAAAGGGAGAGAATGGCAAAATAAATTCATTTACTTTTAAATTTTACTTTTAAATAAAATCAAAGGAGGTAACAATATTCTCATATCTTTCACAACCAAAAAAAAAGAAAAACACCCAATACTTCTAAATCTCAAAAATATAAAGTATTCATAAATGATGACGAAAAACAGTGAAAAATAAACTAATTTTGAATGACTGAATGGAGACAAACTCTCATATTTGAGAGGATAAAACCCAGAAAATTTGCAAGTTAAAACCAAAATGACATTACTTTATGAATACATTTATACCCTTAAAATTTAGGGACCAATGAAATCGTATAGTTGAGCACACTACGTATTTTATAAATCATTTGAAAAGCTGTGATTCAAGATGATAGGACACATTTTTAATTACCTAAACAATAATATTTCACTTAATAGGATTTTCTTAATACTTCATAAATTTATTAACTCTCTTTAAAATATATAAAATTTCACAATTAACTTAATTCAGAATAAACAATTTATTTTAAATGCATCAATAAACTTTAATCTATAAAATTTACTATCATCTGTTTAGCTATTTAGTCCTATTTACATTTGGATATTTAGATTAGGTCTACACATTTCATCTTAAATCCACATTAATTTAAAATTATATTTGTCATATATATATATTTCTTACAGAATTAATATATTTAAAGAAAACATGTGTGATTGAATTTCACTCCATATGAATTCTGTTATCAGTTTTAAAAAAAAACAATGAAGGTGGACTATTTCACAGAATAAAAATATAAGGGCAACAAAGCTAAAAACAAGGAAAGGGGGGGGGGTTAATTTACTATTAATTTACAGATTTTAAACTTAAAGTGTAGAAAAGAATTACTTATTAAATAATATTTATAAACACATTTGAATAAAACAATAACAGAATTCTAAATTCAATTTTTTACACATGTATTTGCTGTTATTATAATCGAGCAGACTACTATTAAAGTAGAATTTAACATTACCATTTAAAGTTTGATAACTTGAATAAAATCTTTTAAGCTACTGTTATAATACATGAGAAATGTATTTAAATTAATCAGAATAATAGATGCAAATTAATAAGGGAAAAACAGATTCTTGGTTAATTGTGGGTTTATTTACAAGTAAACATTTTCATATCAGTACTAGAAAGAATATTATAATTATAGTATGACATTATAGACAAACCAAAATTTACTCACATATATTTTTCTTAGACCACAACAGTTATCTCATCTATAGAGATTTTCATCAGGATGACAGATTAACAATTTTATATCAGATCACCACATTATCGTCGAAGATGGCCTCTACTTCATCGGCAGTCCCCACTTTGCCGAAAGAGAAATTCTTTACCACCTAAAACCGCATCTCACTGGTCACGTACTGCTTTCACATGCTATTTCGGGGTTGGTATTTGTAATACCGATGACATTTGTGTCGATGATGTCGAGAGAAATTCCGCTTACACTATCGGGGTTGGTATTTGTAACACCGATGACATTCGTGTTGATAATATCGAAAGAAATTCCGCTTACACTAATTAAGTTTTAATGTAGCAGCAGGATTATTTGAAGTATAACATTAATTCCTCCTTCTGCTCTTTAATTCGATCCTCATCCAACACATTCCGAACTTTCATGTACTACCTCGGCTCAAAGTTGAGGAAAGCTCATATCTCCTAAAAACCTCTGCAATGGAGATAGCAAAAAATACTTATAGGACCAGCATCCTTTTTAGTTAGCCTCTTCTGTAGTACAAATGCCTTTTTTTTCTGCGCTCATGCTTCGGAGCTCAGGGGTAGCGGGGCGCATTTTCCCGCCAAAAATCCCCCTCGCCCGCTCCAAATTTTTTCGACTCGCACCTACATCATACGTTGTTCTCTGCTTACTGCTTGACCTCTCCGCCTCACCTTTACTCCTCGAACCTATATGGGGCCTACCCATTATAAAATTAAGGGGAACGGGAGCCTTACGCTTCTGTTACTATGCGCTAACCACATGGTAACAGGAAAATTTTTGAAGAAACGGGTTGCCTAATGGTCCTTTTTTGACCGAACGTTTATTTGAAAGGTTGACCGTTTGTATACCCATAAGTCCTACAAGGTTAAACTCAAACTGCGGGGATTATTCCTGGAATAAGTGGAGTTGAACATCAAGGTCACAACAATCTACACTTGGGGTTGATATTACGAAAAGGGAAAAAAAAAGGAACATTTAACTAGAATATGGAAGAAAGAACTGCATTACTTACCATGTTATACATTAAAAAAAAAGAAAGTGAAAGAAAAATTAACTGAAAATTTAGAGAAATGAAGGGTTATGTTAATATAAGTTAAAAATTTAGAATTTGCGAAAAATTCTACAACACGCCCTTATCTTTCGATTCTTTCATTGAAGACCTCAGAATAATTTCCTTTGCATTTTCTTGAGTGAAGGGACTTTTTGAAGGTTGGAATTCTGTCTCTTAAAACTGATAAATTACAGTAAGCCCTCGATACATCGCGCTACTTGGAAGATAAGAAAAAAGCGCGATATACCGAGGGGAGCGATATAACAAGGGGGGCGAGAAGAGTGTTTATAAATGAAAAATTAAGAGCCCTAAATTAAGCTACGTAGTTTTCAATTTAATACTTTTTCAATAAAGCTACAAGTTCAACACAAAAGAGATGGTAAAACGTTAAAAAATACAAAACTGTACAAACACATTATACATTTTATAGTATTTTCTGAAAATAAGAATCCAGAGTTATTTGTTTTTGATTTTCTTTGATTATCTGCTTGCCTCTGGAAAGTAGAGAACGAAAATGAACTAATTGCGTTTCAGTTATATGCTTAGATTTCGATGTTTCAAAAGTTTTAAATGGTTTTTCGAGAAACTGAACAGCTTCGGTCATCTGAGCTAGCTAAATCCTCGTCAGATACTTTATCAGCCAACGGAAATGTATCGGGGAACAACTAAAAAAGAGCGAAATAGCCGAATGCGCGAAATACCGAGAAGCGATATAACGAGGGGTTACTGTACTACATTTTTGACAGACAGTTGTAATGTCGAAATTGTATAGCTGACCGAGAACAGTGTTCGAATAGAAATGGACTTCTTTCCTAATTATACTCTACTTCCAAGAAAATCACATTGAAATGAACAGATGTTTTGCTTGTATTAGTCGTGATCCTGATTTGTAACTCGTATAGAAAACATGAAAATCTTAATATAGTTTAAATGATAAACCACTCTTACTGTGAGCAAATTGCTAGTTATAACCATGTTCTCGTTTTAAAAAACATGCTCTTAAAAAACGAGTTGGACTTGTAATTGTTACATTATCATTTTAATAGTTTTCAGCCGCAATATAACCCATTCTCCAAATTGAGTTTTTCCTTAATGGCACATTCCTTGGACATATTTTATCCCAACGTGTTTATCAAGACAGAGCAGTTAATTTTCCATGCAAATCGAGAAAAAAAACAAACAAAAAAAACCATGTAGGGCTTAGTGGTGAGGTTTGTATAAATATTAAGTTGCGTACGGTTCTTCAAATAATTTTAACTATATATAACTGTAGAATATCATAAATAAGAAAATTATATGCAAATAACTTTATCATACACATTTTAAAACAAAAGTTATGACTTGCGTTTGTATTTTTGTATTTTGTTTTATTTTATTTTGCGTATTGCACAATGAGAATGGAAATTAATAGATTCGAGATAAAAATAGCTATTTTTCTATTTTTAATATTTCTATCCGTTAGGAAATCCAAGATACAGGAAAATAAATAAAATGACAATGATAGTAAACTTTTGCAGTTCGTTGATCGAGAGTTATTCCATCTAAAATGACATATTCCTCGCTTCTCTCTCTTTTTTTTTTTAATTTTCCATTGTTAGACGAAGTGATTCATTTGCTCGCATGACAGAGTCGCATGAAACTGTGCAATTTTAAGGGACCGGAACTGGTTCTCATAATTCCGAGACAAAGTAAGGGAAAAAACAAATACTAACCTCTTCATTGTAGATAAGTGTTTATATGTGTGCATAATTATTTGAGAAAGTCCCTTCTTTATTTCTGTGAGTGCTTTTTGTGTTGTAAACTTATAATCCCAAGTTAAATTTTTTATTTTATTTTTAATTAAAAAAAATTTAAAAAAATATAAATTGAAAAAGTTGTTTCCGTTAAGTGTTAGATCGTAATACAAAGATCCCGGAACATTTTTTGTTTTGGCTTTATCTTAAAAAATGGCAGAGATATGGAAGTTTGAAATTCTAGGTTGGCTAACATTTTGAAACAAACTGATTTTTGTTATGCTGGTAACTTTCATGCTGAAACGCGCATTCAAATTCAGTATTAACGAAAATCGGATTGAATCTTGTATAATCCGGTTAAAAGCAATTTAACTTCGGGTGTTTGAGTAAAATAAGTTTAATTTTTAAAAACATGGACTATGAAAGCTACATTTCTTCCCGGTACAGGCCGGAAAGACTTTTGTAAAGTAAGGCTGGTATAGTCTTGTTACACAGAAAAATATTTTTGAGTGTGTACTCTTTTTTTTTCTTTTTTTTTTCTACTCTCTCAAACATTTTTAAGAAAGCACTTCATGATGTTAACATATCATTATAATCATTAAAATTATTTTCGCATACCCAATTGCTGTATTATAACTTTAAACTTGGAAAACATTTCGAAGATTTGCATTACTTTCAAATTAAATGGTTTAAGAATTCCAATAAATGACTAGTTACGATTGTTAAAATGTAAATACAGTTACTAAAAAAAAATTCAATTTAACTTTACTACCATTTTAGAATCAAGAGGATACTTAAACAGCATTTACATCCGTCCAAAACGGAAAGAAAATAACAAATTTATATAACATTTTTGGTTTAAAAATATTCCTCTTTTAACTTTTTTTCATGAGATCTCATAACGAGAAAAAAATAAGGATATTACACAAGCTGCCTAAACGCCCTTTTTTAATAATGGTTGCAAAGAAGAATAAATAAATTAATAGCGTGCATTCTCAAAAAAAGGTAAAAAGTACACAGGCAGCTAGTTGTCGGACCACCCTCGTGATTTGAGGAGATTTTTTTTTGTTATTTGAAGAATTTTCTGTCTTTTGACTGTAAATTTTGAGCTTCGTTTTCTCAAATTTAAGAGAATTTGACTTAGTAAGCACTCATGCAAAACCTTTTGTTAAATGCAAAGTTTACTCTCCCCCCTCCGTTCCTTCCTTACTTAAATTTGATGTAATGCGACCAATCCTTCCAGTCTTACTTAAATTTGAGGTAATTTAAGCAAGACTGGTTATAATCTTGTTACACAAAAAAATATTTTTGAATGTGTACATATATATATATGTATATATATTCTCCCATCTCTTCCAAGAAAACACTTCATGATGTTAACAGATTACATATCATTATTAATCGTTAAAATTCTTTTCGCATACCAGTTGCTGCATAATAATTTAAACTTGAAAAAACATTTCACAAAAATCATTTCGCCAGCACAGACCACCCATACTGAAGTGCGTTGCTCTCAAGTTAAGTGGTTTTAAAATTTCAATGTGTGATCATTTACGATTGTTAAAAGGTAAGTTCAGTTACTAAAAGTAAAAATTCAATTAAATAGTATACTGCCACTTTAGAATCAAGAGTAATAAATATATTTAAATATAGCGTTTGCATCCGTTCAAAGCGGAAAGAAAATAGGAAAATTTAAATAACATTCTGTTTGTAAACATTCCTCTTTGCGTTTCTTTCATGAGATCCGCAAACAGTTCCTGGATTCACATGCGAGAGATTTAGTAAATAAAACAAAAACTTCCGTATATCATTTCTATTCAATTACAGGGAGAGAAAAAGATCGCAGGTAGATAAAGAAAACAAAGGCGGCATCAAAGAGGATTGACAAATATATTCAAAGTGTACTTTTTTTTTTTTTTTTTTTTTTAGGTATGGTGAATAATATAATACTCTCCTAAATTACATGTAATAATAAAAGTCAGCGGCAAAATCTAAAAGACAATTTAAAGAAATCTAAATCTGAATGTCCATGTTCTTTTTTCAACACTTCCCAACAGAGTTGAAAAGTGTTTATGACTTGAGTTTGTCTGTGTGCCATCTGTTGTCTGCTATATGTCTGCCGTCCGTCTGCCAGTGCTCTAACTATCGTAAATATACTCGGATTGCCATGTAATTCATATATGTTATTGAGGATTACTACAGCAGGTTTGCTATTAAAAATGGAGTGTGAATGAGTATTTTTAATTCGTTTACAGGGACACTCAAAAGTATGCCGTTACATTATGAGAAAAATCGTTTGCGGTTTATTTTAATGATGTTACACTACTTCAAACATGATAAAATTGATATGCATTTTAGAGGTGTACTAAAACATGTTTTCTGTAGAATAAAGAATCTAAAGCACTTACCATTCCTTTATATATGGTCATTTACAGAATTACGTTACTTAACACGTTCACTACCGTGTTAAAATTTCCGGACTTTTATTTTATTTAGAAAGTTTGAATTCATACCAGAAAATACTAATAGCAATGTTTACTTTTTTTAATTACAGACATTTCGTGATTACACAAAATAAAAATTCTTCTTTCGAAATTTCTGATACGAATTCGTGATTTTAGATTGAAAAACCACGAGTATACTCGTGATTGGCAGCGAATGAGTTAACGGTCTATACGAAAAGAATAAATGATTACAGCGTAATTTAACAAGTTACACTATTTCAAACATAATGAAATTTATAAATATTATTGAGGAGCAATATAAGATGATTACTGTAGAATACGACTGTTTTTCAGTTTTTGCTCATTTACAGTGTCACACAAAAGATTTCTGTTATAGTATTGTCTATATAAGCGATAAATTGCTGAAAGTGTGTTTTTAGTTGTGGTATGCATTTTTAAGTCTTAAATAAATTTTTGTGCACAAGGTGTGTGTAAATTCTATAGATCATATACAGGGCTAAACAAAATAATTAAAGTTCTACTATGTATGAGCATGAATTGTTTATTGGTGTTTTTCAATTGAGTTAACATTTTCTTGCTGAACTAAATTTAATATACTTAAAAGATGTTCGTAGAATATAAATAAATTCATTTACATGGTTATTACGTAAAGAACTAGGTACATCGCCGTCTACACTGAAAAAAAAAAAGTGTTGATTTTACAGTATAATACTGACATCCAAGCTGCCAGTATTATACCGTAAAATTAACAGTAATAAACAGTAAAATAAACAGTAATACGCTACCACGCACATTTTTTTTCTTTTCCTTTTTTTTTTTTTTTTCAGTGTTGCAGTGTACGAATGGTGATTTCAGAAAGTATGTTTTCAATTGTGTTAGGCGTTTTTTTTTTTTTTTTTTTTTTCTCCTTCTTGAATTAAATTTGAAATTAATATGAGAGGCGTATAAAAGTCTGTAGATAATATACTGGACTGTACAAAATTAATCGAGTATATTTCTATCAATTGACGGAATTAACTGAAGGTGAACTTCCAACTGTGCGTTTTATAACTAAGATAAATTTTAGTACACTATGTAGCGTATATAACAGATTTTATAGATCATGTACAGAGATGCTCAAAAGAATTAGAGTGCATTTCCGAATATGGACAGTAATTACCGAAATCTGATTTTCAATTGTGTTTTGCGTTTTCTATATTGTTTACTTACATATCTTTTTTCGCCTTTTAAAACGGTGAAGTTTCGTTACAGTATTCTGGAAGTGTTGGAAAGTGTTTCATAATATATGCTTGAAGCATGATTTTTTCTTTTCCTTTGCAGGATAGCAAAGCTTTATAAGTGCTTTTTTAAATATTGGTTAAAAAAGAAGAAATTAAAGGAGTAGTTTTAATAGTAATTGGTGCAGTCTGAATAAGCAGAAAGAATAATAGTTTTAAAATTAAAGTATTTTTAGAATGGATCTGAATTCAATCATTTTGGAGAGGAAAGAACTTCATACATCTAGTATTCCCATAAAGTTTTCACCATTGTTTAGAATATCCCATTTAAATTTTACAAGAAAGTTTGAGCAGTAAACGTTCATATATTTACCTTTTGTTTAATGGAAATGTGTAGAACCTTAAAACAATTTTCGAGATATGACACATGAAATAGCGATCATCAGATAGCAATTGAGTATAATTATTAAAAGTATATGACATTTGCCAGAAAATTGAAAACGCTATTCCGATTATTTGGCATTTGGGAAAATTTCACGGATGCAAATAACTTTGTAAATGTATTATTTATTTATTTTTTATTTTATTTTATTTTTTTTTGTCAAAGGGAGAAAATTAAAAATGTGAGCAGCACCCTTGTAAGGAAAAAAAAAAAAGTAAAAATTAACAATGAAGAAGAGATGGGCTGGAGAGAAATATTTTTAGAGACGTAAAAATGCATGGGATATTACAGGGATATGCGATTTTCGGGGTATTCTTTATCCTTCGATAGGTGTCGCAATGTGATTCACTTTACTTGGATATATATATATTTTTTATTTAATGTTTACTTTTCTTAAATACTTTTCGATAGGCTTCAAATGACATTTTACTTTCATTGATTTTCCCTTAGTCTAAACCTATTGTAATGGTGCGAGATAACATAATTTTTAAAGGCAATTAATATTTTAAAAAGATTGTTTCAAATATGCACTGCCAAAAAAAAAAAAAAAAAAAAAAAAAAAGGAAAAAAAGAAAAGAAAAGAAATTGATTTTACGGTATAATATTGGCATCCCAGCTGCTAGTATTATACCGTAAAATTAACCGTAATAAATAGTCAAATAAGCTGTAATACGCTGCCGCACACTAACTACTACAACTACAACTACTAACTACTACACTAACTACTACTTTGTACTAACAAATCAAAAAATAATTTATTTTGTAAAAACGAACTATTTTTCTATGAATTTGCGCCAACATTTGATAGTTACAGGATAGTTAGAGGGAAAAAACGTGGAGATGTATGTATGATATGCCACCAATTTTCTGCAGTCCATTTACGTTGTTTATTAATCGAGAGAGCATTAAAAAACTTTCAAAAATGTTTGCGTCACAGTCAAAGGAGTTTTCAAATTTTTTTTGTTTGAACGCTTGTTGTTTGTTGGTTGCTATCACAACATCATTTGCACAGGTGCACTAAATTACTCATTTATGATACACTTACCGATGTAAATCAGAGTGCGATGAATGGAATATTTTCTGTAATTACAGTCTTTGTGTTGTTGATCAAATAGATCTTGAAGTTTTACTTCCTCCATGTTTTCAGTAACTTGGTTAGCATTTTCCTTTAGCTCTCTGCAGAAGTAAATAGCAGTCACATACATTTATTTATATTAGTAGTTCGTGAAATATACTGCTTTTATGGGAAATCTGGTGCAACGAACACGGCCAAAGCAATGTGTTACATACTAACACCTAAAAGTAACAAATTTAAACTATCAAAGTCTCTGACGACAAGACTCCGACGTTTCAGATGTCATAAATAAATTCCCCTCATTTTTCCATCCAGAGATAAGTGAGATGCTATCCAGTCACATTTAAATATATTTTTGAAGAATTAAACTTCTTACCTGGGTAGTTCACTTTCCGTGTCCACTAAATTAATTCTTGTCATCTTCATAATCCAGTGAAATTCATTTTTTGGGGAAAAGAACTTCGTATTTATTATTGAAAGGCACAAGAGAACATACTTCTTACAAATCCAGAATGGTACTGAATCTTTTCATAAAGATCCACAGTTAACAAAAATTACATCATCAACCATAATTACCACATCCTGTGAATATAATACTTATAATTTCCCAATTATAACACATTAAATCACCAAAAATCGTTATAAAAGTAATAAATCTCCATTATGAGGAATATAATCAATTATATGTTTTATAAAGTAAACAAATTGGGGTTTTTTCATGCTTGATTATTTAGAAATTGAAAGTATAAACAATTAATGATTATCATTTAGAGAAAGTTGGCAATACCCCAAAATATCATGAATGAAAATTATATTTTACTGAAAAAAGAGAAAAGAATGATGCATTAGCACAAAAATTATAAAAATAAAATAAAAGATGATTGCACTTCACAGATGTAAAGATGCCTTGATATAATAAATAGTTTCTTGATTAGATTAATGTTCTAACATCCTCCCACCTTTTGATTTAGTGGGAGGTAAATCAAAATCTGGTTAAACATCTGGGATAGAGTCCTTAGCACAAGAAGAAAGTTCCAGAGGATAAAGTTTTCTGACTGGTCGAATTACATAACCATTGGTAGTTTTCAATTTAACTGCTCTTACTCGGCCATCTCTACTGGGGCAGAGTTCTTCAACTTTAGCAATTGGCCAGTTCTGTCTCTTTACGTTTTCAGAACCCATCATCACGACGTCGCCGATCTTTATAGTGCAGTCGTCAGTTGTAGCCTTTTGAACTAACTGTCCGAGATACTCCTTGCGGAATCTACTTCTTAACTGATCTCGAAGTTCTTTGCAGTATCGTTGTCGTTTCAGAAGTTTATCTCGATGTAGAGCATCTAAATCGGGTGTCCCAAACTCCTTACTGTCATGGAGGAACATCGAGGGTGTCAGCGGTGAAAGTTCCTCGGAATCGTTGGAGATATAAGTAAGGAGACGGTTATTGATAACCGCTTCAATATCGCATATGATCGTGAGCAGCTCTTCATATGTCACAGCTGCACGTCCTAGAACCCTGACTAATAGCTCCTTAGTGGTTCGAATTAGTCTCTCCCACCATCCACCCCACCACGCTGCAGTGGGAGGTATGAATTTCCATTTGATCGGGGTTAGCATACGGTGAGTGACGATTCTTTCCCAATTCACCTTTTTTAGTGCTGCTGATGTACCGACGAAATTTGTCCCATTATCAGTGTAGACCACGGAATGACGGCCTCTCCTTGCTATAAATCGTCTCAAAGCTAAAAGAAAATTCTCTGTACTAATAGCTGTGACTAGTTCGAGATGTACTGCACGGTACACTCCACATGTAAATAACACTACCCAGGTTTTGGTCTTGTTTCTGAGAATCAGAGGGCCACACAAATCAATCCCCGTAATTTCAAATACTCCTGCATCTCTAACTCTGTCTAGAGGCAACTGAATTGGAGCAGTAGATGGGGCCTTCGCTTTGAATCGTTTGCAACGTATACATTTGTTAAGAATTGTACGTATAGTACGCCTGCTAGAGATTATCCAATATTGCTCTCGTACTATTGTCATCAGTGTTTGAATGCCCGCATGGGAGTTGTTTAAGTGATATTCCAAGATAAGGAGGTTTACAAAATAATGTTTTGAAGGCAGAAGAATGGGATATTTAAATGAATAATTATCTTCTCTTTCAATTATACTAGTTTTTACTCGAATCAGGCCACTCTGATCTCTGATCACTCTTAAGCCAGCTATAGAATCTGTGGTGTTTGGTAGTGTTTGGCGCTCTCTCTCTGGATAAGAAAACAAAGGGTATGAACAGACTCCTGTACTTCCGAAGCGGAGAGTAATTTATCTTTGTTTACTTCCCTCTTTCGGGAATTTTTAATAAACCTATAAATCCAGGCTAAAATTCTGACTACTCTAGAAAATTTCGAAAATTTCTCATACCATTTAGTCTCGTTAACATTTACACTGGTAATAACTAAAGTGGCACTTTTCTTACATTCCGAATTAACTAGGTTTTCATCCGGATTGATCTCAAGAATTGGCCAGCTAATCCCTTGGACCTTTTAACCAATGGGGTCCCTCCCACCAAGATGAATTTATAATTTGCCGTGGAGTGCATCCCCGGGAGGGTAAATCTGCGGGATTTAATTGGCCCGACACATGAAACCATTGACCTGAAACTGTGAGAGAGCAAATTTCTTTCACCCTATTACCTACAAACGTCCCCCACTGCTCATTTTTCTTTATCCACGATAAAGCAGTAGTAGAATCTGACCAATAATAAGTCTTAATTTCTCCGAGAGACATTGCCTCTACAACATATTTAGAAAGGCGAGAACCTAAAACGCATGCCATTAGTTCTAACCTAGGAATTGTCATTCTTTTTAGAGGTGCAACACGAGTTTTTGCCATGACAAACCGCACATAAATTTCATTCTCTTCTTCACATCTCAAGAAAATTACGCTAGCATACGCCTGTTGACTTGCATCGCAAAAGACATGCAAAGACCATGAATTTTGGTCGCCAAAACCTATTCGTCGAGGTAATTTAAATTCAGACATGACTTGTAACTCATTGTACCATTTTTTGAACTTTAACTGAATTTTCTCTGCCAAAGGGCTATCCCAGTCCGATTTTGTCACTCACATTTCTTGAATCAGTAATTTAGCTGGGAGCAAAACAGGCGCGAAAAATCCTAACGGATCAAAAAACCCCTGTGTCAAAGAAAAAATTTCTCTTTTTGATAAATTTTCTGAAATTGGTGTTAGTTTCACGTGAATCGCTAAGCAATCGCTTTGTCTATTCCATAAAATGCCTAAAACGGTAATCGGTTCTTTGTATGTAGAATCGCTGTTTGAATCATTTATTACTATGTTTGCACAACTTTCCAGTGGGCCAAATATCCACATACGCAAGTCCATTTTTGCTTGCGCTAATATTTTCACTGAACTATTAATAAAATTCTTTAATTCTACTTCGCTATCTACAGACGTCACACAATTGTCGATGTAGAATGATTTGTTAAGCTTTTGCGCAACAGAGTTTTGTTCTAACGGCACATTGGATAAATGAAACGAAATAACAGCTCCGAGGAGCCAAGGACTTGATGTAATTCCAAAGACGACTCTAGCATGGCGGTATATTTTAATAACATTATTTTTCTCCCACCATAGAAACCTAAGATAATTTCGATCTTCCTTCTTTATTTCTATCTGCAAAAATGCTCGCCTGATATCGGATGTGACTCCAATACTTTTTTCTCGAAATCTCAATAATATTGGAGGTATTTCCTCTATTAAATTTGGACCCCTTATTAAGCAATCATTTAAAGATAGGGATTTATTGACCTTACATGACGCATCAAAAACTGGCCTAATTTTTGTCGTTTCGCTATCCGGTTTAAATACTGGATGATGCGGAAGATAGTGCCCTTGAATTTCTAACTCTTCATTCGGCATTGCCTCAATAACCCCCTCCTGAAGCCACTCTTTAAAAATTGTATCATATTCTTCAAATTTATTCAAAAATTTAAGCCGCTTTGTTACATTAAAGAGCCTTTTTTCGGCAGCGTGACGATTGGACGGTAACTCGAAATTATTTTCCATCCAAGGTAAACCTACACAATAACGGCCATTGTCGCTTTTTCTAAGAGAACTCAAAAAATGTTCTCTGGCGAGGTCTTCCTCAGCAGCCTTCGTGAAATTGCTACATGGATCTACTATCCCAATCGTTTCTAAACGCCAAAGATCGGAAATATTAAAGTCCTTAATAGCCAAACTACACAAAACCGAGGTATTTTCATTTTTCTCTCGGAAATCCTCAAATTTTTCGCAAACAGTCCATCCCAATTTTGTATCAATTGCTGTCAGACCTCCTCGAAGTTGCCTTACCTGCCCAGTAAGTATCTTCCCATATACATCGCTGCCAATTAACATCTCAATTTTTGGACATTCTGATCCCAAATCCGATAACCAAATTTTGTGACGGCTTAACTCTCTAATTAAATGTCCTTTAGTCACACGAGGTATGTTTCCGCAAATTGTCTCCTGATCTAAAAATTCAAATTCAAGTTCTGATGCTTTACGTCGATCCAAGGAATACAATTTTATGCGGTACTTATTATGCAGTTTAGGATCAGTCCTAGTTCCGCCAAACAATGTATGAGTAATATTTTCTTTTGAAACCACTGGAAATCCCAATTCTTGAGCTGTTGATT
The DNA here is from genome assembly GCA_963931845.1 of Maratus michaelseni. Taxonomy (NCBI): domain Eukaryota; kingdom Metazoa; phylum Arthropoda; class Arachnida; order Araneae; family Salticidae; genus Maratus; species Maratus michaelseni. The sequence goes on along the minus strand of OZ007594.1, from coordinate 156,093,177 downwards.
TTAAGACATACGATTTTTGCGACCCACAGTCTAACAACGCCCTTATACTTCTCCCTCCGGCAACTCTCACCTGTAGGGTCATCAGAGCTACCTCTGCAGTGCATACCTGTCCCGCAGTGGTAGCCTGTAAATTTTCGGTAGTGGTCTTTACCCTTTCCTTTTGACTTATTAACTCGGGGCAAAGAAGCTCAACACACCAGACACTTAACAAAATTCTTACAGACATTCTGCCTGTGCCCGACGCGTAAACATTTCAGACAGCAATTTTTTTCTTTTATTTTTCCAACTCTCTCTTTCAGAGATAGTGCTCTCGCAGCAAAACAGTCTTTACTCTCATGGGATTTATTACAAAATAGACAGCTAACTTCTTTTCCTGCAAATAAACTAGCCGCCGTGGGAACCCGGGTATCCTTTTCCCTCCACTTTTCCTTGTGATTATCTCTTATAGGGGTAGCCTCAAAACCCGACCTAGCTAATTGTAGGCGTTCCTCACCTTCAACTTCCTTTTTTAGGAATTTCATAAGTAACTTTAAATTGGATTGGGTTGTCACATCCTTTTCATCCCCACCTAAAACTGAGTACCTCTGCCATGCCTTCAAGACATCTTCTGGAAGACTTGACTCTACCATGGGATATAACCATGCTGAATTATTCTCCATATTCAAACCCATGGACTCCAATGACCTTAAATACGCCTCCACTTTCATAAATAAATCAGGAAGCGGTAACCTGTCTTTACTAGAGCTACGGACATTGGCGATTATTAATTAAAAAAATTCCCTCACGTAAACTTCCGTCAAAACATCCTCTCTCCCAAACCTTTCTTGAAATGCATTAACGGCCTTTGAATAATTTTCTGAAGTCAAGGGATAGCTTTCCAAAAGTTCCCTGGCCCTAGTACCGTACTGTACAGATTGTATTAAATATTGAAACTTATCACAATCATCTAACTCACTATCTTCATGGATCTTTTTAAATTGCGACCAGAAAGACAAATAATTAATTAAAGAACCGTCGTAAGGTTTTATACTTAATTTAGGCAATTTGTAATGTTTAGTTTGGGTAACTGTACTGACAGGCTCGGATTGATGAGAAATATTCTGCACTGACGAATTCAGACATTCATAAACATTTCGTTTAACAGATATATATTCGTCCGAATATTTCTCATTATCTTCTATCAAGGCATATATTGTATGTTCAGTACTTTCTCCAACTTCTGACGTTAAATCTACAATAGTGTTATCATATACCTTTAATTTATTCATTAATTCATCTAATTTCGTTGTTGTATCGAGAACAACGCCTTTATTAATTTCAGTCTTTTCTAGTTCCGATTTTAAACTACTCAAAGTCTTTGTGAAAGACGTTCTCAGCGCCGCACGCTCCTTTTCTGTTTTTCAATCTTACTCATATTTATCTTTATTCTTTCAAATTTAATTCTCAATAAAACCAAAACAAAAATTAAATTCTAAAGCATATATGAAAGTAAGCAAATTATGAAAAACGATAAACAATGAATTCAGTAATCAAAGTTAAATCTAAAAAATAAACAAGCAAACATCTTAAAATTTATCTAATCGAAACTAGAAAATATAATGAGTCGAAAAAAATTGATTGATCCTGTCGCGGACGCCACTTTTGTTACATACTAACACCTAAAAGTAACAAATTTAAACTATCAAAGTCTACCCGACTCTGACGTTTCAGATATCATAAATAAATTCCCCTCATTTTTCCATCCAGAGATAAGTGAGATGCTATCCAGCCACATTTAAATATATTTTTGAAGAATTAAACTTCTTACCTGGGTAGTTCACTTTCCGTGTCCACTAAATTAATTCTTGTCATCTTCATAATCCAGTGAAATTCATTTTTGGGGGAAAAGAACTTCGTATTTATTATTGAAAGGCACAAGAGAACATACTTCTTACAAATCCAGAATGGTACTGAATCTTTTCATAAAGATCCACAGTTAACAAAAATTACATCATCAACCATAATTACCACATCCTGTGAATATAATACTTATAATTTCCCGATTATAACACATTAAATCACCAAAAATCGTTATAAAAGTAATAAATCTCCATTATGAGGAATATAATCAATTATATGTTTTATAAAGTAAACAAATTGGGGTTTTTTCATGCTTGATTATTTAGAAATTGAAAGTATAAACAATTAATGATTATCATTTAGAGAAAGTTGGCAATACCCCAAAATATCATGAATGAAAATTATATTTTACTGAAAAAAGAGGAAAGAATGATGCATTAGCACAAAAATTATAAAAATAAAATAAAAGATGATTGCACTTCACAGATGTAAAGATGCCTTGATATAATAAATAGTTTCTTGATTAGATTAATGTTCTAACACAATGAGTGTCTATTTATTTGAGTGTTTCTTCTCAGAAAGAAATCATAATTTTTCGATATTTTGTGGCTCTAGTTGGGATGGGTGTGGTCCATCCCAAACGATTTTTTCCAGTACGATATTTTCTAGATATCCAGAAACATTTTAACTCATTTGATCAGTACATAAAAATTAAATTGTTCGTGATGAATTTCTGACATGTATATTTGTTTAGTTTTGTGTTTCTTGCTTCCATCACTACAATCGTGATATCTTTTTGCTGGACAACAGAGATTCTCTATTGTCCAGATCAGTAAAATTAGTGTTCGTTTTAGCCATTTCTCTTTCTCTTTCCTAAAATGGTTTCATTGAACTTTTCAGGTACCCATTTCTGTTTATAATGATGTTTAAAATTTTTTAATCTATTTCGAAAGAAATGCAATACATTTTCAGGACATTCCAAAATTTAGATAAGTTTCTTCTCTAAAAACTCCAATCTATCACAAATTCTTCTACAATCACACTGGCTTTATTACACCATATATATATCCCCTCGATATTTCTAATGACGTTTCCATGTTAACTGTAAAAAGAGTAAAAAAAAAAAATAATAATAAAAAATGTTGATTAAGCTAAAATAATGTTTTTTCTAAAATATTTCTTTGAAAATTTTTTTGGTTAAAAAAGAAAAAGCGAAGTAAAAAAGACAGATTTTATTTCACAATTTCTAAGAAATAGATCCATATCCATACTTCCTGTGAACCGGAATTCATATTGAATTTAATTTAACTCCTTATTAAAATTATCTCCTTATGTAAAATATTTAACATAAAAAATACTAGATATTCAAATATGAAACTCTGAATGGAAATTCATTATAGCTTCAAAACTTTTAATATAAAACGATATATGCAGATAAAAGGATATGCTTCCTCTTTAAATAACGTAAAAAAGTTTCTGAAATCTGAGTGAGAATAGTACTTTATAACTTCAACCAAAAGATAAGTAGGCTAAGAGCACAAACAAATGACAAGTACAACACACTTTGGAAAACCGTTAGAGCACAATGGACCCTTCATCATGTGGATGGGACAGTGCACTTATGCTAACGTGAAAATTAACAATTAAACGTGAGGTTTGATACTTTGACTTAGGCCAGAGCTTTTCTAGCGAAATTACCACTCTGTGCAACGGTACATAAAAGTACTGCTTCAGTTTATTAGCTCTAATTAACGAATTGTATTTTAGTTTTGCATTATTGTTGTATAAATCTTCTAATCTGATTTTATAACGTAATAAAACAGTTTTGGGATATATATTTTTTTTAATCATAATTTGTGACATAAAGTTTTAATACGAATGGTTTTTGCCGTTTTACTGTACAGTACAAAAGAAAAAGAAAAAGAAAGAAAAGAAAAGAAAAAGGAACGTGGGATTATAATTTCAGTTCTAACTGATGCTAGGAAAAAATAAAATTTTTTTTTTAAAGTTCTTCATGAATGCTTATAGATTATTTTGTCAGAATGGTTTATTATAACCAGTCATATTGCAAGGATTTTTTTCAAGGCGTAAAAATGCTTCTAAGACTTATTTTGGAGGAATGAATTTAGCGATTTAAAAAGTGAAAAAACAAGACAGACATAAAAGTGATCAATGCGAGAAAAAAAAAAAAAAAAAAAAAAAAAGAAAGAAAAAAAGAAAGAAAGAAAGAAAGAAAGAAAAACTGAACTTTCACGCACGGGGGAGGTGGGGAAACATAAAAAATGCTTTGTTAGAATTATTTTATTTATAGGTACTTTACTGTCAAATTATCACGGGTATTTTTTTTTAAAGTCTTACTTCTTTTAACACAGTTTAATCTAATAAGGATGTAGATTTGGACAGGATTGGTTAGGATGTAGATTTGGACCTACATCCTAGGAGATTTCTTCGAGCTTTTTTACGCATAAAAAATTCTTCGAATAGAACGCTGCATCTCAAAATCTCTTTATTTTCCATTTCTTTGAGAAAACACAAATGCCTATTTATAGTTTTAGAGCTAGATAATCTAATTTTTCCAAATGCGCTAAATGGGACCCGGTAAAAAGATTTTACAAATGAAAAGAAAACCTTCACAATGGGGGGAATCTCATGAGGAATATTACCTCTTTCATGCTTGCTCTCGGAGTTATAAGCAAGAAAAGACATTTACTTTTCAAAACATCTTTTGTCTCATGCTTTTCTTGAAAGAGATAGAAAAAGCAAGAATCGTTTTTAAAAAAATCTTGAACTGACTCCACTCGACTTCCCGAACTCTTTACAGAATATTATGCGTTCAAATAAATCGTAATATAAAAATAAATAAAACTTAGATACGAATTTTACAAATGTGAAACGTTTCCACTGGTGAAAATGACCTCATGTTCAAAAGCAAATGTGCACTATCATTCATAAAGCTGAAACATTTTTCTAAAACTATGACGTAATTTTCAATGGGTTTTCATTCCGCCTGAGATGAGATGAAGTTAAAATAAATATTGAAATTGTATTTACATAATGGCAGTTTTGAATTATTTTGCAATTTTCCCTCAAAATAATAATAATAATAAACTAATTCTTAAATTTTCATAATACGCTTTTATCAGATTTATGAAATTCACTGTAATATTTTCTCTGTGTTTTTTAAGAGAGAAAAAAAAGTTTTAATAAATTAAGTCATGTTCTGGTGAAACATGATTGTTGTATCAATATAAAATGAACGTGAACAATAAAAATGAATAATTGAATTCTATACCAAGCCTAATTTGTACAAAAATGGATACAGTTGCGACATGGCCTGTAACATATTCGCCATGTGGTATCTCAATCGAATTTATTTTATTTTATTTTATTTTATTTTTATTTATTTATTTTATTTTTATTTATTTATTTTATTTTTATTTTATTTTTATTTATTTATTTTATTTTTATTTTATTTTTATTTTTATTTTATTTTATTTTATTTATTTATTTATTTATTTTTTTTTTTTTGGGGGGGGGGGGGGTTGCTATCGTATTCACTTACACACATACTACATGCCTAGAGAAATCAACAACCCCCCCCCCCCCCCCCATACACACACACACACAAAAGAAAAAAAAAACTATTTTATTGGCAGATATTTTACGCATAAATATGTCTGCATAACAAGAAACATAAAATACAAAGCATTCATGCAATATATTGTATTTATTTACAGAAAAAAAATATATAAAATTATTTTTGCAGAAAGTAAGAAAAGTCTTTTCTTTGCAAGTTGCAGATCATGCTTAGTGTTGCAACAAGTTAAAGAAAGCACCATAATAGGCATATTTATTCTTTCAAGTAATATTATTCAATAGCGAATGTTTTATACAATTTAGGTATGCATTGGAAACATAAATTGAACCCTTTGTGTATACAATTTATTATATTACATTTGAAATATTATTTACCAAAATCATATCAATGGTATTTTTCTAGAAAGCGTTTTCTTTAACATCTAACGCACTTTCTTCAATATATTGCGAGTTGTTTTTATTCTTGTATAATATTTTTGTATATAAAACCTTGAATTCAATAATAAATATATGGTAACACACAAGAAAAATGTTCGTCTGTACAAAATGTCAAAAAGTCTATGCAGAAAACACACATCTTTTTAAACATTTTATTTAAATGCCATTTTCAGGGCATGTGCAGATAATTGTTACAGTGAAACTTCTTTTAAAAGCCACCCCTATTCAAGGGCCACCTCTATTAAGGGCCAATATTTTTAGGAACGAAAAAATTTCCCATAGACATAATGTTAATTTTACCCCTATTAGGGGCCGCACCTACCCCTGATAAAGGCCATTTTTTTTCACATGTACCTTAAATTCTAAACAGGTTTATTGAATTAGTTTTAAATTTTTTTTTCAGGAGTTCAATCTGATTCAGATAATGATAATGATTCTGCAACTGTGAATATATCCTGTCAGGAAACGCTAACAGAAATAAATAAACTAATATCTCATTCTAAAGCATTAATAACTTATGCAAATTTAAGTAATTTGTTCCAAAAAGTAAAAAAAAAAAATCATTAAAAACAAAAATTGTCTGCAAAAAAAATTATGAAAAGTAAACAAACTTCAATAGAAAATTTTGTCATCATGTATAGAGTTTGAAAATGTTAATAAACAGTTTTTTCACCTATATAGGTTTTGATTTTCTTATTTTAGTTTTTTTGTCACCCCTATTCAAGGGCCAATTTTCAATAGAACGGCAGGTGGCCCTTACAGAGAGGTTTCACTGTATTTTTATTTGTTGTTTAGTGATAGCATAAAAAGTCATTTTCTTTTCTAGAATGGAATAATTAGATTTTTTTTTCTTTTGGTCCCCGAGAATTAGATAATAAAGTATATTAATTAGAGGGTAATACGCCATATACCCTCTGGATTTTTCTTAAGCAGCTCCATGTATCTTCTGTTTCTCAAGTGATGCTATAGCGAATAATACTCTCTGCCTATAGCGTATACGCTCAACCTATAGTGCATATATCCTCTCTGCAAAGAGAAAAAAATTTTGATTTTACGGTATAATACTGGCATCCCAGCTGCCTGTATTACTGCTTATTTTACTGTTTATTAATGTTAATTTTACGGTATAATACTGCCAGCTGGGTGCTAGTATTATACCCTAAAACCATTTTTTTTTCTTTTTTTGCAGTGTACTCACAGTCCCCCCCCCCCCTTTTTTTTTAACGACTCACTGTAATAAGCGTGGACTTGTTTGGAAAAAGCATAAAAAATATCCACTCCCCAAACAGGTGTGTTTTACCGTTTTTGTAACACTGACTAATCATTTGTCGAATGAATGAATCATTGATAGGAAACCACCATTACTCATCTTTGTTTTTCATTACAGGAAATTAGAAATTAGAACTTTTCAACTATAATGAAATGAATCACAATTTAGCAAGCTCAATTTGAAACAGTTAAAAATAGACACTGCTAACTCAATGAAATAACAAATGAACATGTCCACATATTGTTTGCTGTTTATTTATTTAACAATAAATACAAATATTCGTAGCCTCCACAACTTCAAAAATATTTCTCTTTCATTGAAGCGAATGACGACATAATAACATTCTTTCTTTTCTTCTTCTTCTTTTTTTTTTTTAAGTTGACAGATTTTGTCTAATAAGAAACTCGTTCTAGACTAGACTGACGACGCTTTGTAACTCTCGGTGAAGTTTCGTGCACATTACTCACTGTAAACATTTCTTTTTCTTTTTTTTTTTTTCCCGGAAAATGGATGAAACACTGGTTAAAGAGAAATAAAAATAGAGTTTATAATTAGCATAGAATTAAAAAGAAAATTAAAAACTTCTGAGTTCATAAATATGCTATAAGATTCATAAATGTGTTTTAAGCAGATAAAATCACTATTAATAAGCTGCATGGAAAATAAAATTGGCATTTTAATAATCCTTTTTATGATTTTTACGGTAACAAATTGACAAATTAAAATTGTTCTTAGAGCTGTATCAATTTGTGTACTTGATAACCCACCTTTGTACTAACCCGGGCACATCTAATTTTTTTAAACATCTTTGCGGGCGCATCCCGCAAAAAACACGCACTCATACATACTAGAAATGAGTTCAGGCTCTTTTTTTTTTCGGAATATAGAGCCTGACGATTTGGAATACGAGCCCAAAAAATTTTGTGGCATCAAAACCCGAACCCGATACCGAAAGAACGAACCAGAAAAGTGTTCATTTAAAAATTGTTTTAAGATTAATTTTCTGATTTAAAAATCTCTGAATTCTTACATAGAAATAAGTATTAATCGTAAATATTACCTCATAACAACGTTTCGTTATTTTCATATTCCTGAAAATCTGTTTAAAATAGCAAATGTTAATTGTTATTTATACCCAACTCACTCGCAGAAATCTGCAAAAATCACAATTCTTATTCTGTACTAGAATATCATTGTACCACTATGGCAGAAAGACACGAGCTCTGTTTTCCAGCAATTCTGTAAAAGGACTTCAAACAGAAAGCGGGGATAGACAAGGGACTTCCCACGGCTAATTTATGTTACTAATACCGACCGTGCAAAGACTTCAGAAACAAATCGAATATTTCTCCTTATATCCCATCAATAACAACTTAATTCCCTTTCATACTGATTTTCAAAGGATTGAAAAACATTTTAAGAAACTTTAGAATACATTCTTGTTTCTCAAATAGCAAGGGGTTTTTTCCCCATTTTTTTTTTTTTTTTTTTTTAATTTGTGAATAAATAAAATTTTTACTTAGAGCCCGAGCCCGAAGACTGGAATAAAAATTAAGCCCGTACTCGTCTCATCTCTAATACAGACATTACAGTTTATATATAAGGTGCGCCTTGCATATATATTTACAACCCATACGCAGATGGACAAACATTTATATTTGTGAAAAATTTAAGTGCAAAAGCTAACAAAGTTCCTTTACAAAAGCTACTAAAATGACACTATGCCTACAAATATGTATTTTTCAATGCGAAGGAGTCTTGTTGTTTATATTCAGTCACACGCCCCAAAATACATGGAAAAGTGTGGCGTTACATGTTTTATTAGTAAATGGGCATCCGCCTTAAAATCTCACAATTCTGAATGCAATTTGAGGTGTGTTAAAGCTGGTGATTGGTTATAAATATAAAAACATTTCAGGGATTCTAGTAAAGGTATTTTTAGATGAAACACATCATTTCATACTCATCGAAGATGATATGCAACTTTATAATTGACTTTTTTTCCCGCATCTCTTACTGGTTTCGAGATAGGAACAATAACTCCGCAGTTCGCCGCTAGAGGGTGCTGCGAGGTACCTTATCGTGAAGTGCATATCCATTTTCTATACCTAAGACACCACTTTTATGGATATAGCTAACTCGGTACAACAGTTATTTGAGTCAAAACGGAATTAAGGAATCAACGGTATTCTTTACAGCAGATATAAGAGAAACCATCGTTACAGATACAAATATTTTCTTTCTTTTATTCAAAATCAACTTACTATATATATATTTTTATAGCCATGAGTGTAAAATATGTATTTATACATATAAATTTATGCACACTTCGTGGGCGCAATGAAAGGGGTCGGTGGGCGTAAGTGCGCTTGGGGGCACGGCACGTGATACCCTGATACAAGGTATCTCCTCTTATCGCTGTCCAATAGCTAACTTCTAAACCGTTAGTTTTAGAGGTATAGTTTACAATTGGAGAGATCCTTCAAATGTTGTTCTACATCTTTACTATGTAAAAAGTGTTTTCTGTAAAAGTTATGAAAATTTAATTTTTATACGGTCCTGGGTTTTTGAAAACATTTACCCATGCTCTAACAAGTATAAATAAATAAATAAAATCCCTTTTCTATGATCAAACTTTATCGAGTTATGAAGCTTTGAATTCCACGAATTTTCAGCTTTTCAACAACATTTCAAGAACACATTTCTAAGAACAACATTTCAAGTATTTTTTTACCAGTGGGAAATGTCCCTAACAAAAACTAAAGGTTTAGAAATTAACTGTTGGACACTGATAAAAAGGAACACCCTGCATACTGTAAACATAATATATTTCTATTTTTCGGAAACAAATAGGATACAACTCACATTTAGATTTTATACATAAACAAATGAAATACTAAATGGTTTTTCCATTGAAATACACTTAGTTAAAACATAGAAATGGAATCTAACCAAGTACAAAACCAAGATTCAATTTAAAATAAAATAAAATAAAAAAATCCCTGACGATTCGGCCTACAGGGACAGGTAGATTTCGAAAACGCAGACCGTGCGGCGCCTGTTTGTTGGGAATTGCAGAAAAAATGCCCCTTGATTTTATGTATCAGTTTGGAAGAGATTTGTGCATATTATTGCACTTATCGTGTACATAAAAAAGTGACATAGATAGATATATAAAGTTTTGAACTGGGAGTAGTTTTGGGTTCTGGTAGTCCTGATCGGCGCAGATCTGCAAAATTTTTTCAAAAATTCTAACTTAGGGGAGATCGTAATAGGTAGTATTTCTTACTTAAAATAAAGATAATTCTAAAAAAAGATAAAGACAAAAGATATAACAATGAAATAGCTGAATGTCTTAAAATAAAAAATAGCTTAGAATTGAGTTTTTCTTGGCAATAATTCGTAATAATTAAATTTTCAACAAAAACTTAACGGATTTTTAATTAAACCAGGCGTCATTACTTTCACTCATTAAAAATTCAATCAATTTTAATGCTGCAGCTGCAAAAAAATTAAATAATAATTAAATATTATGGATGTAATATAAATCTCCTAACAAATAACTTTCGCTTAAATTAAGAGAAATTTATACTGAATGATAAAACTATAAAATTTCTGTAAAATAATTTCAAAGTAAAGCTGAAAATTTCAAAAGACGATATTAGAAAATCAAAGCTCGTTTTGAATAAAATCATAATTTCTCTTGTTTCTGCTCTTATAGTAATAGTTTTGTTTTTCCTTTAGATTGAAGATGAAATGAAACTTTTGGAATATTTCCCCGCCTCGATTTATAAATATTTTGTTGCAGTGTCCAATATCTCAATAATATATAACAAATTTAGGAAGATTCATTAATAGAATCTACTTCAGTGTGAAATTATTTCTGCATAATCAGTTTTATAAAACACTAATCGGTGTGGCATGGGCGCCGGTAGAACGAAATTCAGGGAGAGGAAAGATGTACCAGTGGCCCGCAGCCATGTCGTGCTTTTCTTTTCTTATTTATCTATTTTTCTTGTTTGGAGGCGGGGTAGAATCGGAACTTCCATGCACGACAATTGTTAAAACTTATCAACATGTAAAGCAATGCAGAAATTTAATGTGTTTTCCAAAATTGAAAATATTTTGGGCTTTTCCTGTTTATAAAGCCCGAACTGCCACCTTTTTTTCCCTTTCGTTAATAAGTACCTGTCTTCGATGCCTCAAGGCAGTTTAAAAAATTATATATAGGGTAGATGTGCCAGTAATGGACATCCTCCAATGTTTTTGGTTTATAAAAAAATAACCAATAAAACTTTTGCTTCCCGCCCCCCTTTTATGTTTTATAATCTGGGTTATTGTTGACACTCTTACTCCAACTAATCAGGAAGCAGTAAATAATGTTTCACAGATCCACTATTTTTCTGTGAAAATCTTAATAAACATGTTAAGAGCTGGCATCACTTAATTTATATCTTCCTTATTTTCTTGCAAAAATTGCATGTTTTTGTTTGAATAGTAATACGAAACTTTGAATTTCATATACCAATGGCCACTCCTTTTTCCTGTTTGACCACTACTTTTAAAGAGAAATTCACAAGGTTTCAGTTGATATGCAAGATATGCTTGATTAAAAACTAACATTTTTAAAATTTAAAAATTTTTAAATCGTGTTTTTTAATTTTTTTGAAAATATGTATGTTTTTTGCATTAGTATAAGCTTGAAATCTTAGAATTCTTAGAGTGGGATCTCAATGGGATCAGGAGTTATGATTTAAAATCTGAAGATTTTCAGAAAAATAATAAATAAATAACAAAGTAAGCGAGAGTTAGATTATTATTTGTATGGTAATCTTCAGCTTTTATTTGTTATAAATGCAAACATAGTTTCAATGATGAAAAGCAAAGAAGCGGGTAGAATGTAACAAGTGTAAGAACACATATTTTAAATGCATTCCAAAATTCATATTGAATCTTTTGGATTATCAGAAACTGATGAGGAAACTGAAGATTTGCCATTTGAATGCTATAATTGTACAGCGTATCATTCGGATGTTCATATGAGTGAAGATCAGATATAATGAGCCAATAAAAAAATGTCGCCAAACTTAATTATTGTAAAACTAGTAAATCTTTACACTTTACGTTATAAATCCTTTAATGTACTAAATTTCTATCTTAAATTTCAATATTATCTTTTATGAATATGCTTTCATTAAGTTCTGAACCTAAATACTATCACAAAACAGTTACCCAATTATTTTTTGTAGGGTGTCTATTACTGGAACAGAGGGTGTCCATTACTGAAATTTTGGGTGGTTTGATACATTTCTGTTATTTACAATTAAATTTTGATTCACATTGGGAAATGAGACTGTGAGATTGATTAAATAATGTTGATATATTAATATAATATTAAAAATAGTGGAATATAATTATAACTATTAATTAAAAAATAATTTTTAAAGAAATTCCTTAAAGGTGTCCGTTAATGGCACATCTACCATATATATATATATATATATATATATATATATATATATTCCCTCGCTCAACAACGCAAAACTTTCTCACTCATTTTTAAACATAAAAGCATGATTATTTAAGTCATTTGCAATCGAATAGTTTTTTTCCTTCCATTTTTTGATAAATGAATTACATCTTAGAGATACAAGCGATTGTTGTCTCATGAGGGCAGTTTTTTTCTTTCCTGCGGTTGAAAAAGCCAACTTTGACAGCATTTTATAAAAATATCTTCTGCCTTTATATATAAAAAATTATAAGAAAAACAGTTCGATAACAAATTATCTTAATAAGAGCATCTATCTGCCAATTTGATAAGTTTGCAAACAAAAATTAATTAAAAATGTGTCAGAAAGTAGCCAGTTTGGATTTGAGAACAGACAATCTTAATGATATAATAGAAATTTAAAAAATCATTATGAAGGCCTAATTAAGAAAAAAATAATTTTAACATCAATAAAATTATTTTTCTAAGTCTTGTAAAAACATCTTTTGTATACTATAACAACTTCATCTTACCGTAGACTATCACTATACTATTTTGTAGGTTAAATTTTTAAAGTTTACTTCATGAATTTACTTAATGATTATTTTGCTGGGATGTTGTCAAAATTTGTTTCCTTTTATCGAAGTTTTAATTCTGCATTTTTTGTTGTTTATTTTTTATTTTGTTAAATAATGGTCGAATTGCAAATTCTATTCAGTGTTTCTTAACCCCACCCACACATAACACACATGGTTAAACTTCCGCGAAATACTAAAAGTATAACATATTTTCCCTCATAGTCTTATAAAGAAATAAACCCACAAAAAGGACAACTTTATGAAACTATAACTCATTACAAAGCAAATCGCATATTATGGATTGTTGTATGTAAAAGTAATGATACTACGATTAATAAATAAAATCTTCTTAGAACTTGGCTGAAAATTTTCGTTGAACACTTGAGGCCATCCCACAGAACCACTGATCTATTTGAATGAACAACTAAAATTCTTTTACGTAATTATTTACATTTGTAAAAGACATTCTGTTATAAATTTCTTTAAAATGTTTTATTTACAATCAATGTTAAACTTAAAAAAAGAAAAAAGATTAGTATTCCGCTATTCAGTCAATATATTGTTCGTTACATCCCTATTGGTCATAAGAAATTTTTTTTAAGTACCGTGTTTACTCGCGTAATAGTTGCACTTTTTTTGCCAGTTTTTCATTGTGAAAGTCTAGGTGCTACTATTACGTGGGGAAATCTACTGCACAATAACACTCTAATGCTAAAACATTACTGGTATAAAAAAAACCCATTATAATAAAATTAGCAACTTACCAAATGTTTCCAGATTACGTGCTGTTTATTAAATACTATTTTTCTTTTTATTGTAATATTTTTATAGACATAAAATTTACAAATAATCTTTGTGAAAATTTTGACAAAAAAATTCTTATGATAAATTACTTTCACTGAAGGTATCAGCATCACTATTGTAATGTGAATTGGTTATGCGAATAAAATATTTTGACGATTTTTGTGCTGCAAAAAGGGGATAAGACTATTTACGCCAGTAAACACGGTAATGAGATAGCAAAATTTGTTATATTTTAAAGAATTTAAATATTTGTTAAAAAAAAAAAAAAAAATCCCAAAAAATCTTCACAGCAAAAGAAAATTATTGATAATTTTTGCCCGCATGTAAGAGCATTTGTGCCATGCCCTTTTTTTTTTTTTTTTTTTTTTTTTAATAGGTAACTACTAATATAAATATGCGTTAATATAAATTAAGTGAAATATTGTCCGTTTTCTTCCTTTCCTACACCCAAACTATTTTCCCCTGATAGATATCACACAGTTTGTTCGAAATTACTTTCACTCATACCATAAAAAAAAAAAAAAAAAAAAAAAAAAAAAAAAAAAAAATCATATGATATAATCATAATATTTACTCATACTCTTTCAAAATTATAAAAAAATATCTCGATAAGAAATCCTTTAATCTGTAATATTTGACTTAAAAATGAAAATTGATGTCATTTTAAAAATGTTTCAAAGATTTCATTTTTATATTGAAAACAAATCCGCATTTAATAATAATAGTGCTTTTTATATTATTATTAACTTTGCTTTTTCATATTCAATTAATGATATAATAGATGATTCAATTAATAATTTAAAATAATTTTTCAGAAAAGATGAAAATACGATTAAAATAAATTAAACTAATAACAATATACTGTATAAAATTATTGTAGTACTATGTCTTGTAAAAACAGTTTCATTTTCTGCAGATGCAGACTATACTATTTTGCAGGTTTTATTTCTAAATAATTTTCAGAAATACAGGCTGAATCTGAAATTTTCCATTTCCATACTAAAACATTTAAAAGTATTTTTTTACAACTACTTTCCTTTACACATTTAATTAATAATATAATTAATAATCCAATTAATGATATCTTTTAAAAAAAAATATATATTGAATAAATTCAGATTAAGAAAACGGTAATGAAGCTTTCTATAATTTAGAAAAATTTAAATAAATAAAACAGTATTTTACCTTTTTACCTATTACGATATGGTCTACATTAGATAATGCATCACTAAAAATTTCGATATGATAAATATATGCAGATTATCCAAAAGTCTATAATTCGTTCAAAATCAAAAAAATTAGAAATTGTTAAAAATATCTTTGAAAATTTGAAATAAAAATCTTAAAGCACACAACATAATTAAAAATCAGAACCATTTAAATATCCGAAATTACACACATTTAATTAATTTTTCACATTTAATAAAGTTCCTAAATATTTACGGTAATTACTTGGCAATAATAAAACCTTCAATCCTAAAAAAAAAAAAAAAAAAAAAATTGAAAAATAAGAAAACAAAATTAAATGGTATATGAATTTAATTTGGAAAAATATTGATTTTTTGTAACCAATTAAAGTAATATTAATCACTGAAGAGAAATATATTTCAAAAGTTACTTATACAATTACATTTTTATGTGTGCTAAAATCAAACAACAGTTATGAAAAATTGTGTTCAAAAAATAAAATACAACGTATTTCAAAACTTAAGTGAAATATTGGCCTATTTAATTTTTTTAAATATAAAAATGCACAAACTAATAAATCTTTTAGAAACAATAAACATATTCAATTATTAGCTCACCTTCAATTAAAACTTTATAATAATTTCTTCACATTCATCAAATATTATAACATAACGATGTACTTTTAACAGTTACTTTTAATTATCTTAAAAATTACACTCAAAATTATAATGATCGATGTTTTCACGATTAAATTAAATTATTAAAGTTAAAAGGAAGATTTCAAATAGATGATAATTTATAATTCAAAACTTACCAGCTGTAACGATACGTATTTTAAAATCATATATTAAATAAACATTTTAAACTAAGACAAATGAAGAGAATAGATTTTCTATGAACAAGTTTATTATTAAAGACAAATAAATAAAACTTTACAAGAAAAACAAAAAGATAGTTATGTTATTTACAATGTTATATTAAAAAAGAAAAAAAAATGAGTATATACAAAGAAGCAAATTTAGAAACTAGGATTCAAGTAAATCAGTTAAAATTTCAATATTTTCTGCTAAATATCGAAAAGTTTATATAAATTCACAGGTAGAGAAAGAAGCAAGTATTACAAACGGTATCAAAAATGTTAGAAACTTGTGCGAAACTGCAAAATTTAAAAAAATTCAGTGATCATTTATCTCGACCATTTGGATTCATTAAGGAAATGATCACTGAATTTTATTACATGTAAAAAAGATTTATATATCTCATACACATACCTGCATCACAACATTTAAGTTGGCATTGTCCTTGCTTGCATAAAAACTTTAATGCACATTACTATTACTTTGATTAGTCCAAGCACTTCTATTTTATTGTTAGATTTTTTTAAAAAAAAAAGTCTTATAAGTTTAAATCTCTAAATGCTTAAAAAATTCATTTATCAACAGCAAAATATAAGAAAATAAATGCATTTATCATTTAATAAAATTGATTTTTCTCTATCCGCTTTAAATGCAATTAAATATTTCAACTGTTCAGTTTCTTATACTGTAAAAAAAAAAAATGCAAATTGAATATATATTTTATGAAAATTATAATTATAAATATTCCATTTTTAAGGTTTTGTCAGCTAATATAAAAATGAAAAAAGAAAAAAAAAATAATAATTGTCGAATAGTCTTCATACATCTCAACGAAGACAACTCCTAACAAAATATAAAATTAAATATAAAATAGTTGATCCACATATGAAACAATTGATAGGATATAAACTGGAATGTTTAAGAATTTAACTCTTTACAAAACTTAAAATCAGCAGTAAAATAATGCAATTTCTAGCACAGATTCATAAAAAAATGAGAAAAGGTTGATTGAGCATCAACATTTTACACATCAGAAGTACATACCTAATTTAAAATGACGGCATGTTGAAAACGAAACTGCATATACGTACACTGTGATGGTAGCTATTTGAAACACCATTTCACCATATTAAAATTCTTGCTTCACACAATTTACAGATTATCTACGATTTCAGATTTTTTTTTTTGCAATATTAATAGAATTATTCGCTTTACGAAATACACTTCACAATCGGAAAAAAAAATTAACAGATATCTCTTGAAAAGCAGTCAGTCATACGTCAAGTTTCAGGATAAAGTAAATAAATATTAAAATAGCATTTTAAACTACGATTGATTCAATGTCAAGAGTCCGTATTAAAAAGAGAAATCGTCAACAACTTCTTAAAAAATACAATTCGGCTGTGAGGAATCCAACTTCATCATCATCATTATTAATTAATAACGAGGGGAGGAAAAACAATCACTTGTCATCTAATGGCACTGGAAATATTAGATGGAAGAAAAGTTTAAAATCATGCTGCTCACAATATAAATGATGGAACATAGTTCTCAAATGCGTTATCACAGTTGAATCATGTATAGGGCACGATGAAGGATATGAAACTGATTCTGGAATAAATTATAGAAGAACAGAATGTCAAAAACAATTCATTCGGTGGCATCTTCTTCACTTTCTTCCAGAACAGGCAAAGGAAGCCTGTGATCGGACACTCTTTTCCTCTTTGGGTTGGGGTCTTGGACCTCGCTGAACGCTCTAAGCCAGTCGCTGATCTGGACATCGCTGGTGGTTCCTTCGATCCCTTTAAATGTGACGGAAACACCTTCGCAGGATCGCGGAGAAATTCGGAATTCTTTACCCGGTAATGGCTTTACCGTACAGGATTTTAAGTTGAGACTCAGCAGTGGTCTGCATGCTGTTATTATAGCTCTCACTGGATAAACAACGGCGAAATGTTCGCTAGAAGTACGATAAACTCTCACGAAAACTCGCTGGGAGAGGTTACTGCTGGAAGGCACTGTTTTACGGGGTGATGATGTAAAACTAGAAGCACCTATCACTTCTAAAACGCCGGACATTACTTCGCCAGCCTCAGCTCTCCTATCGACTGGACAGTCGCTAAATCTCAGTAACGGTGCACAAGGCATGATATTTCTTTGACTGGAGCTCTCGAAAACTGATTGCCCAAACTAACCTGCTTTCGCTTTTATTCTCTGGCTGAAAATGCTTGCGCGCGTAAGGAGTGACGATAGGGGTTGCCATTGGGAAAATGCGCAAGCGCGGCGTCTCTCTTGGCAGAAAAGAATTGGCGAGAAAACGGAAAATCTCCGAATACAAACTATTGCCAAAGAAATGCTACCGCAGTGCTACAGTTTTCAAAGAATTAGATGCAAGGGAAAAAAAAGCCCTTGCAAGGAATGAAGTATTAGTTTTCTGGAAACTATCCTTGTGAAATGGGGCGCAAATTTTGTTTAGTAAAAGTTAGAAATACATGGAAATAAAGTTGAAAAATTGATAAAAAGTAATGAGCTGCCGATTGTAGCTTACGCTGCCGTCACCTCGTAAAAAATAAAATAAAATTATGCAGTTCGAAATGCTTTATTAGATAGGTGAGTCAATAATTACGGATGCACTCCATTCCACCCCCCCCCAAATAAATAAATAAATAAATAATGAAAGGTAGAAACCCCCACCCCTCCCCACTTCCTTAAAAAATAAGTAAATAAACAAATAATAAATAAAAATAAATAAATAAAATAAATAAATATATTAATCTTAATACACACTCTTGAAAATTTATTCAGAGAATCACATCGAGTTTTTCCAGAAGAAACAGTATACTAAAATGAAATTTATTTATTTCCTTCATTTTTCATATAAAATTTTCAGCGAAGTATTGGTACAAAAATTCGTGTTAGAGAAAGTTACCAGTTAATAAATAAAATTTCTCAGGTATACTAAAAAATTTGTGAGCGGTAAAGGGGGATAAAAAATGTATCTAATTTCGATCGGAAGTGTATGGGTGCATCTATAATATATTCACGCGTTTTGTAAGATTTTCTTTTCTTTCAATGTAGAAAATATAGATATTCATTTATAATAAATTAATAGGTCATTTTTAAAGATAGGAAATTACATTCAACGATTTTCCGTAATATTGTTAGAGGAGAACTATTAATTCAGAACTAATTTTACGATCTGTAAATTCTATATGATATAAATTCTGATAACATATATATGATATAAATTTTATATAGCAGTCAAGATCGTATGTGTTTTTACAAGTTGTTGCAATTCAAAGAAAAGAAAAATATATACCTACCTACTACTACCTATATACATAAACTTGCAATAATCCCTTACTATATTTAGATTTCGCTAGAATTTACGATTGGATTTAACTCAATGGTTTCCAACGTGGGGCATACCCACCCACACACACAGGGGACAGTTCGAAGTCTGTTTCTAAATCATTCCCTGTCAGGATTTTTTTTTTTTTTGGGGAGGGGGGGGGGGGGTAAATGTTGCAGATTAAAAATAAAAGTAACAGATATAATGTCGAATATATATATTTTTAATTTTCAAAAAATTATCTATTAAAATGTGAAAATAGACTATCTACCAGAATAATTATAAAACAATTTGAAGAACAAAACTTTTCCGATTACTGTTGTATTTTATAATTTTCCAAGCTATTTTTCCCAATTATTTATTGAATAAAACTTGTGTTTTTATTCCTTCAGCTATATGAGTATGAAGAAACTTTTACACGTTAAACTACTCAAGGGCATATCAAAAATTGAATGTCTTGCACACATTTAATCTAAAAAAATATTTGAAATAGCTGAACGAGGAACTACTAACCTTATAAAATGCATAAAAGCCAAATGTGCATCCGGAAAGGAAATGGTTAAATAGTAAATTTCTTGCAGGCCTCATATACAGTAACAGATCTCGCAGTGTTCCTAATTTTTTCTACCTTTGCTACCACTATTGCAAATTAAAAATCTTTGTGCGGTTGATTCCTTTAACAACTGCAATAAAAATAAATGTATAATTAAGATTGTCTTTTTAAAATAGTGGTAGCAGAGTTAGAAAATTTTAGGAATGCTGTCACCCCTGCAGTAAATAAATATATATATACTGACGTACATATTTGAAAATCAGATTATACACGTGTGTTTTGATGGGAAATAAATGTTTCTTGATTTTTAGGTGCGTTCGTAATTATATAAATACGTAGCACCTATAATCGTCGTTTGGTCCGTCCGTCTGACTGTCTATCTGTCCGCATATAACAGCGCTAAAACTACCCAACCGAATGGTTTGAAATTTAATATATATAACTGTAGCAGAATTTTGTCGAGTCATTTAAAATTTTATGAAAATCGAATCAAAACTTAAAAAGATATTAATAAAAGTTTTCTTTATTCTATTAAATCCTATTATAATACGTAATCTATACAATAAAAGCGGATGTGATGTGACTGAGGAAAATAAATACGGGCTAACCACATCTTTTTCCATATGCCAAGTGGCCATTTCTATTCAAAATTATTTTTTCGAATAAAATTCCATAAAAGTTACATTTTTAGAAAGATCGTTCAAAAAATTGTTTGCTTGAGAGATGAGTTATACATTAAAAAATGTATAGATTCTGAGATAACTTCAGTGAAAATTAGGTTAACAGCCGAATATCTCAATCCATTAAAGTAAATAAACAAAATATTCATTCATCGTGATTCATAGAAATATTAACCATGGAGGTAATCATTCGCAAAGCAAGATCTCCATGGTGAATTTACAGAGCTGTCTGGAGTCTAAAAAATAAAATAGCATCTGTAAACATGGCATACGTAATAATAAAAAAAGAGCATCCTCATTTTGTTCATATTAGACGATATAATTAATTTCACTGAAATAATAACGATGATTTTTTAGATTGTAAAACTAGTTATAGCACGAAACGAACTTTGTATTGTATTGTTTAAAATTAAATCTTTGTATGTCCAAAAATATTTTACTAGTTCTTAAAGAGTTATTAATATCTATTATAAAGTGTAGAAATGCTACTAAATTTAATGCCTAATGTGACAGTCTCTTTAAGAAATTTTTTGAAGATGAAAATACAAACCATATAACACTTTTGTTTCACACTGTGGTAAGTTAGCAAGAAACATCAAAGCTCTTTATGTCATAAAAGTGAACGCGTGTGGTCTCATCACTTTTATGTTAAAAACATATTTGTGACAGAAAAATTACCTATTTGATACTAAAAAAATGCAAAATGATGTTGTTATTGTTAAAGTTCTTTTCCGGCTCCTTCCATGTGAAAATATTCCGCCTTTTAAATAATAAGAGATATATGTTTTAGAGTCTGTGTGTGTGTGGGGGGGGGGGGGGCATCGTGATTTTACAGTGGCTTCGGTGGGGCGTGGTCAATAAAATGTTGGGAACCATTGCTTTAACCCTTTTGCAACGAGCATTCCTTACAGAATTTTTTATCTTATATCACCGGATTTTCAAAATAGAAAATTTTGCCTAATTTAATCGAGAAATGCTTTGATTAAATAAGGTAATAGTTTAAATTAAAAAAATACTGGTAGGAATAATTACATATTCTGAGCACTTTATGCGTCACGTATATGCCACGTTCGTTGCGAAGGTGTTAAATGGTGCCTCATGAATCTAAGACTAACAAACACTTTTATTGTTCTAAGTATAAAAGTGTGTATGAAATATATAAGAGTTATGTATTTTAATAAAATGATTTTGATTTTCATTATTATCCTACATTTTGTCCTTAGAATCCAACTTTTTACTTCTTTCATTAAAATGAAGGCAGAAAAGTAGTGATTTAGTTAAATAATAATATGAAGAAGAACAGCGGATTTTTTAAGTTATATATATATATATATATATATATATATATATATATATATATATATACGTATGGTTTTTATTTTGTTTTTTAGTTGGCACCAGACGCCAGCTAGTTTTTCTAACGGTTATTCCTATCTTTATATTAAACAAAAATCCCTGACGGCTCGGCCTACAGGCACAGGTAGATTTCGAAGACGCAGACCGTGGGTTGTCTGTTTGTTGGAATTGCGGAAGAAACGACCTTTTTGCCATGATGCGCAGTTGGGACGCGCCCACTTCGAAATCTAACTTGTTTACAGGCGGAGCCAGCGGGGATTTTTTTGTTTATATATATATATATATGTATATTTGTATAAGTGCTGGTCCTATACAAAACTTGTCAGTATAAAAGTTTTAGATAATATTAAGAGGATTTATAATGAATTTAAACGGATTTGATATCTTGTGAATTGACGAAGTTGTGAATTTTTTTTCTTCTGAAACCCCCATTTTATCCCCCCTTGGGGCCATTTTTAATGATATCAGAAATCTGTCATACATAAATTTTCGGCCCTTTTCCTAGAAGTAATAATAACTTTAAACGGATCCGATATGTATATCATAACTACGCAATTATGGATTTTTTCCTATTTTCACACACACACAAAAAAAAAAAAAAAAAAAAAAATCCACCTCCCCCCCCCTCCCCTTTGTTTGATTTAGACCATTAACGAACTTGACCGAGATTTTATGTCCCTTGATTTTATGTATCAGTTTAGAAGAGATTTGTGCAGAATTATTGAAGTTATCGTGTCCATAAAAAAGTGACATAGATTAATAGATATATAAAGTTTTGAAGGGGGGGGGGGGGGGAGTGGTTTTGGGTTCTTGGAGTCGATCGGCGTAGATCTGCAAAAAATTTTCAAAAATTCCAAGTTGGGGGAGAATGTAATGTAGTATTTCTTACGAAATCTACCTAAAAGCAATTTTAGGGAAATTTGTATTTCACAACGTAACATTTAAAAAAAATAACTGATTCGATTATCCAGATTTTTGCATATCCGGATTACGCCTGGAATTTATTAGTTCGGATAATTGGAATTTCGCCGTATTTCAATTTAATTTGAATGTAGATTTCAACATGCCTTTTGCAAGTTGAAAATGCATAACCAGTTTCTATAGTATTTTCTATTAAAAAATATACTTTCAAGGGACAATATTTTTCATTTAAGGTGATTCTCAAAAAAAATGTTTTCCCCGCTCAATAACGCGAAAATTTCTGACTCATTTTTAAACGTTAAAGCATGACGCTTGCAGGCATGATTATTGAAATGATTTGCAATCGAACAGTTTATTTTCAATTTTATTTTTAGATAAATGAATTACATCTTCAGTTATAATCGATTCTTGTTTTATGACGGCAGTTTTTTCCCCTTTCCCGCAATGTCGCGTACAGAAATTCGGATCAAAATGCCTACTTTAATGAAGCATTTTCTGAAAAAAAAAAAAAAAAAAAAAAAAAAAAAATTCGGCTTTTACAGAAAACTGAAAAAAAAAATTGTTTGATTACATATTTTCTGTATAAGAGCATCTTACAGTTTCATGCGTTTGCGAACAAAAAGGAATTCAATAATGTGTCAGAAAGTAACCCATTTGGAGTTGAAAAAAACTTTAACATAATTAGAAAGTACATTAGGGAATTTTCTATTAAAAAATATATACTTTTAAGTGGCAGTAGCTTTTATTTAACATGGAAAATATAAATAGAAAGTATATTATTGTCCGCGTTGATTATTTATTGAGGTTTATTATTATTATTATTATCTTATATCCATTCTTGTAAAAATTTAGTGAATTACATTCACTAATGCTGAGATTTACTCGTTTTTAGGTGCGTTCATAATTATATAAATACGTAGCATCTATAGTCGTCGTCTGATCCGTCCGTCCGTCCGTCTTTCCGCATATAACAGCGCAAAAACTAACCCAACCAAACGGTTTGAAATTTAAGATAGATTATCTTTGCAGAATTTTGTCGAGACATTTCAAATTTTATGAAAATCGAATCAATACTTTAGAAGATATTAATAAAAATATTTATTAAGAAATTTGATTTTTTTTTTTTAAATTGGTTCTTTTTTGTTATAGGAGCTTCCGAGGTTGAATCGTCAAGCGACCGATACTTATTTTATCACAGAAATTAATCTGCAGACGATATAATTCATTTCACAGAATTAAAAATTATCAAGATCTGAATATTTATATGACTAGCTATAGTACGAACGCACCTCATTTGTCACTTTTGACGTACAATTTCCAACTTGTTATGATTAGCATACTGGCCGTAACTATGAGGATACGTGCTGATGCTGGAAGTTCAAATCTGTGTAAATCGTTCTAGCAACTTTTTAAAAGATTTTCGAAGTTTTCTTAACACGAAAACATGAATTCGAGTTCTCTTCCCGTCAAAATATTTTAAGATCAACTTATAACGACTTCATGTGTAAGCGAGAGTCTAGATTTAGAAATAGAAATATTATATTTTGTTTGATATAATGTCAATGTTTGATATATTGTTTTGTTTTATAATTGGCAATGCGATATTATTTCTTTTAGCGAATTAAATTTTTTTCACTTGATGTGAAAGAAAAATTGAAAAAAAAAATTTTTTTTTTTGGTTTTAATCGCGTAACAAACTGGGGAAAGGTTGGGCGACCGACCGGGGCACTAAAAATTAAGGGACGGAAAAAATACAAAGTACGTCCTTAATAATCGCTTCTTTAGAAGCCATCCTTTGTTGCCAGTTGTGCGGTTTTTCAGATTTTGATTGCTACCACTTTTTTGAAATAGTAATATTTTCCATATTTTATCTGTCATTATATAAGCCGAATATTACTATTGCAAAAAAGTGGTAGCAATCAAGCAATCACATTAAAAGAAGACTCCATCCAACTGGCAACACTGGTAAAAACGCTGAAAAAAAAAATCTCACTTAGGGCCTCGTCGTTAATAATGCCACGTCTCTGACTGTATGTACTGTAAATACTGGCATGTTATTTTCTAATCATTGTATATTTACAATCTTATAGGAAATCTTAACTAATTGTATGTTGTATATTATCTAATAATTGAAAGCATGTCAATATTCCGAAATACATACTTTGTCTATCTAATTTCCGCAACTTAAATTTTTGGATTTAAAAATGAATTTAGAAGCGAGAGGGTGATTATCCCATTTAAACGAGCGATATAACGATTGATTAATTTATTTTAATTGGCGAATACGATTTAACGAGAGCTTTCATTGATACCGAACTCCTCGTCGAAATGATCATTTACTGTTTTCGACTCCCCTTGGAACAGAAAGTTATCATCTTCATGATTCTTTTTTTTTTTTCCTTTTGCAATATATAAATGAAGATGTTTCAATTTAATTCCCACTTAAAAAAATAAAATAAACCCCTACTTTCAAATATCGCTTAGAGCAATTTGTTAAAATTCATTTAAAAAAAAAAAAAAAAAAAAAAAAAAAAAAAAAAAAAAAAATCCAGCATATGATATGATCTTACACCAGAAAAAATTTAAAAGTAAATAAATAAATCCTTAAATGATCCTCAATTTCAATTTTGGAGTAATTCCAGTCGTCGAATCTAATCATTTAGATTCCCCGACTCCTAAATGATGTATCCCAAGGCTTGGAAGAGCCCTTGCACGTCTTCCAAGCTTCTTACGGTGACAGGAATGTCGTGTAGCAAGTGAAAATTAATGCCAAGGGCGCGAGTCTCGTGAAAATATGCATTTATTATTTTTTTCGCTTTAGCGCGGACATATTAAAAGCTCCCAGCTGTTTTTGTCAGCTTGTACCTTCACAGTATGGCCTAGTTGTGTCAGGCGGAAGGGCACGTTTTCTGGGTACTAAGACGCGATTTCTCGCCGTCAGTTACTAGGAGAAGGTGCCAGGGGTGCTATCAAGGTTTCACAGTTTGATACCAGTCAGAAAGAAAACAAACATACTTGTGTTGTGAGCTAGCTACTGACACAGTGTTTTACGTACTCTTGGGTAGTACATAAGAATTATCTAGAAATATAATCGTTGATAAATAGAGGTCTGCACGGGTCTGGTTCGGCTGGGCCGGGCTCGGTCCTTAATTTTTTCTGCAGACTCTGGCCGGGACTGGACTCTTTCTAGAAGTTTCTATGGGCGAAATTTTCAGGCCCGGTTACGACCCAGCACATATGAAAATCAATGGCCCGGTGCGGCCTGGTCCGTGCAAAAAGTAATCAAATTTGGCTCGGACCAAAAATTTTTGTAAAACATGCATGTTTTTAAATTGCCATCATATGTTTTTATAAATTGCCACAATTAAAATAAAAAATTTATTTTTTTAAAAGAATAGTACATATATTTCTAAGCAATAAAATTAAAGTACAGTAAAATCTGGAAAAAGAACCCTGTCTATGACGGAATCCTGTCTTAAACGGAAAAATGTGTTCATCCATGCAAAATGAATAAAATAATACGTGCGAAAAGAATATAATATTACATTTACAACAGATCAGATAATGTACCTGCTAAGAAGGAAATTTGTCTATAACGGATTTTTCTTCTCTCTTATGCAAGTCCGTCTTAGAAGATTTTTCTGTATAGCATTTTTCAGATTAAAGTCTCCAAGTCATGGAATATGAATTAGCGATAACTCGGACATTTATATACAAATAGAGATTCATTAAGAAGATAAATATATGTATAGTTTACATGGACACAGGAGAAATAAATCTAAGGAGGGACAGTGTTTGTGCTTTTACTTTGCAGCCCTGGGCGTTTTGTTAAAAATAAAGACTAAAAACATGAAAAGATGATAAAATAAGTATTTTTTGTCAGAACTCCTCGTACCTCGAACCATTTTTAGCGTAAAAATCTCTAAATTTTTTTTTGTAGAAATTCAGTCGGGCGGGGCCAATTAAATGTTTTTATACAGGCCGGGACGGGCTCAGGTTGAAATTTTAGCATATCGGGCAGGACTTGGTTCGAGATTATAGCTTTTATACCGGGTCGTGCTGGACCAATAAATTTTTGTACGGACCAGCTCGAAGTGATCTTTTAACTTTTATACCGGGCAGGGTCGACTAAAAAAATTTCTACGGGTCGGGCCTCAAAATTTCGGTCTGTGAAGACCTCTTGTGTAATTTTTTTTAATGGTTTTCTTCATTTCTTGAAATTAAATATGATAAACATAGGCTGTTTGTAAAACAGAAGATAAATTTTAGAATATACACATACTTACACATACTCGAATTTCTACATGTATCCATATCTCTATTTACCTCCATATTTGTGTATCCACATTGTAAGTATTTCTAGGCCAATAAATTATTCTGTTTATTTATAACGAAATATAGGCCATCATAATTTTTTTTCATCATTATCTTCTTTTCTTTTCTTTTCTTATGTGTGTTAATTTAGAAACATGCTGTTTTTTCATCAAAAGAAAAGATGGAATGAATTCATATTTAAAATTAAAATGTATTTAAATAAACAGAACTTCAAATTAAAACCTAAAATCTGCCTGTGGAAATGTATGTCTGCATCGGTGTGCGCTGAAATAATTGGTATGCAATAAAATAATATTGAGTTAACTACATAATCACATAATGTTGCGCTGTAATTCTTATATGATGCCTTTATTTTCTTATAGTGCGGATAAAGCACCTATCCGTCTTAGAATCCCCTGCAAATTTTATTTAAAGTCAATCTGCAACTCGACCCGCACTCGACAAAAATATTTTTCGTCGACCCACAACCCGTAATCAAAGAAATTGGTCTACATTTTAATATAATACGGATTAAATAGTCTATAATCATATCTCTTATATCGACTTTACCTCTTATGTTAAAAAAATGAACAAGTAAAGAGTCATTCATATTCAACTACAGTATGGTTTTTCATTTGAAAAAAATATTCTGGATTTTCTTTTAAAATATCGGAATAACCTGAATCCCGACCCGCAAGAATCAAAATTTAATAAGAAACCGACTCACAACGAAAAAAAATTAGCGCAAACCGATCCACCCGAACTGTGGGTTGGGTTAATTACGTCTAAAGTCGGGATATTCGATCCGTCTCAGGAACTCTAATCTCTTTTGGCCGGCAATCAATAAATTAATAGTTGGGAGAAATTAACCGAAGAGCTTTTTGATAAATGTATTTAGAGGAAGAATTGAAAGCTGACTTAATTTTTTTTAATTTCCTTTACGCAACTTCTGATAGGTCGTAATCTCGTAACATATAATGGTTTCAGAAGTAGCGGGAAAAAAAACCCAATTAACTAATACGCAGCCGCTATAACTGAGGCACAACAGCATTAATTATAGTATACTGTCTCTCATTGTTAGCTCCTCTTTCTCATTTGATATAATGGTCCTTCTAATACTATTTACGTTAATGGACATTAATATTTTAATTCTTAATTACTTAATCATTTTATTGGGATATAGGGGTCTATCAATGTTTAACTATATTTTCGTCCCAAATAAGATAATAAAATCACTTGTTAACGTTAAACTAAAGATGCGATTAATGCGTAAAGCTTTGCAAATTGATTTGAAGAAAAAGTGAAATAATTTTTCCATCAAGAGTTTATTTCCCATCCATTATCCGTGAATAAATAGAAATATTTTTGCGAAACGAGAATATATGCAACGAATCAGCCCCTTTTGAATTACCTAAAATTTGTCACGAGGTGATTTACAAACTAAAAAAGGAATAAGTAAAATAATAATTTTCACTTTACAGTTTAACCTGTCTCGTGTTTATCATTTTCAAAAACTTTGCAAAAATAGTTTATTTATCATTTTCGATCTTGAAGAAATCGCCGTTTGAGTGTACGAAACATGTCATCTTTTATATTAAAAGATATTTTAAGCCTTTTTGTGTAATGTTTTCATCATACTTTAAGCATTAATTATTTTGTAGTATTTATTTTCGTCTTCTTATCTTGTTACAAGGTTCTTGCTTAATATAATATAAAAATTTTGCGTTAAGGAATTACAAACTACATAACGTGTCTTTAACCACGAGTATACTCGTGGTTTTTCAATCTAAAATTACGAATTCGTACCGGAAATTTTGAAAGAAGAATTTTATTTTATGTAATCACGAAATGTCTGTAATTACATAAAGTAAATATTGCTTTTAGTATTTTCTGGTATAAATTCGAACTTTCTAAATAAAATAAAATTCCGGTAATTTTAACCCAGCAGTGAACGTGTTACACACGCTTCCCCTATTTTATATAAAAAACTCGAATCAACCCTAAACAAACCAATACTGATTATGTTGTTTATATCGGGCACAATATTACGGCAATATTGCGATTGGAAATACCTCGAATGACATACAATATTGGTTAAAAAAGTATTATATTATTTTTTTTAATAGAAAATCCTAGCAATGAAGTGCCGAAATATTTATTAAGGCTATTCTCAAATTCAAACTGACTACTTTTGATAAATTTTTTAATTCATTTTTGTTCGGAAATGCTAGAATTTATTAAAAAATTATCTAATCGAACAGTTTTTCTATATATTTTTCGGTAAATATAGAAGATTTGTCGGAAAATGCTGTCAAAATGGGCGTTTTGAACCGAATTTCCGGACTTGACAGCACGGAAGAGAGAAAAACCTGCAGTCATGAGTCAACAATCGCTTATAACTCAAGATGTAACTCATTTATCGAAAAATGAAAAAAAACTGTTCGATTACATATCATTTCAGTAATCATGCCTGCATATATCACGATTTTACGTTTAAAAATGAGTCCGAAAATATGTCAGAAAGTTTCGCGTTCACTGAAAAAAAAAAAAAAAGAAAGAGGTTGATTTTACAGTACAATACTGGCACCCCAGCTGCCAGTATTATACCGTAAAATTAACAGTAATAAACAGTAAAATAAGCAGTAGTATGCTGCCGTGCATGCGCGGTAGGTTATTACTGCTTATTTTACTATTTATTACTGTTAATTTTACGGTATAATTCTGGCAGTTGGGATGCTAGTATTATACTGTAAAATCGACACATTTTTTTGCAGTGTTTGTGAGCGGGGAAAAATATTTTTATGAGAACCGCTTTACTATAAACAGCTAAGTGTTGGCGCAATATTTCATGCCAATATTGACCAAGATATAAGTCAAGATATAGAAAATACAAACATGACTGGCCCAATATTACTTAGCTTACTAGGGAATTTAATTTCAAAACGCAGTATTTGATTCTAAAGTTATGGTTTAATGATCTCATGATCTCGTTACTTCGAAAATTAGAATGCGTGAAACCCCCATCTTACATCTCCTTTTCAGACCCCCCTTCCAGTCATAGAATATAAATTGTTTATTTATCGATATTAAACTTGTGACTCGCAGAGAATTCCTTTATCTCACAAGGCTTGAGCAAAGCGGTCGATATTTACTTCCAACCAACAATCATAAATCCCCTGTTTAACATCTCTTAGAGACCTTGCCTATTAATTCAAGTCTGTTGTATGCGTTAATAAGTCAAATAAATTAAAACCGTTGGTTACATTCAAATGTAGCATTAAATAAATAAAACATATTTTATATTCTCTTCTATATTTCCCACATTGTACAAACTTCATTCAATTAAATCCTTTATGCCCCGACGGTATTTTAAAATACCATTAAAAACCAGTATGTTGTGTGTCACAAAACTTTATTCTATATTATTTATTCCAATATACTGATTTAAATAACACTATTGCACTGAAAAAAAAATTGTTGATTTTACGGTGTAATACTCTGATATCCCAGCTGCCAGTATTATACCGTAAAATTAACAGTAATAAACAGTAAAATAAGCAGTAATACACTGCCGTGTCTGCTTATTTTACTGCTTATATTTGTACTGCTTATTTTACTTTATTATTATCAACATTTTTTTTTCTGCACAGTGTGCACATCAACAATTACGAAGTATAATTCATTTCTTTGAATTGGAGTTATATAACAATATGAACAGTGAATAAAAAAAAAGCACAGTTCAACAGCAACCCGTGTTGGATATTCAAATACAAAATCGCACCAACATATATATTTTTAATAATAACTTCCTATATAGATACCGTATTAATTAATCGATATTCATCAAACTAAACGTGAAGTTTCGCTGAAGTCTATACATTTAAATTGGTGATTATAAACATCGCATATTTCGAACAAATCACCGAAATTAGGCACTCCCTCTTCGATAACTGCCTAACCAAAATTAAATGACAATCCATTCCTATCATGAGGATTCTAAATTTGATGTATCGTTAAAGTCTGCGTTCATAAACTGGAGATATAAGTATAACATAAATCGAACAAATCATCGATCTGAGTTATTTTGCCCAAAACACCAATCAGCGCATATTCACATGCGGATAGAACTTGATATGAAATTTCATCCTATTCTATACGCAGTAGTTCGTGAGTTAAAGCGCCCACAAAATTTGTTCCCTATACAGACAGACACACACTCAGGGACAGACATTTTTCTAAACACAATCATGTTCAGGACCTTCTAAAAACTATAAATCCGTCAAAAACTAGAAGTCGAAAATTTTCGCGAAACCGATACTTTTTTCTTTATAGATAGAAGAACGTAAAAAAAGAGTTTCTCATAAAATTCCTTTAACGCATCGATTGGCAGTGATACAATTTAGGATCAATTAGAGATGTACGACTTTACTTTGTCATGTTTCTAAAGCATTATTCGTTATACAAACAAAAATGTATTTTTTAAATGGGTAGTTTCTTTTCCAATTACAATTGTTCAGCTTTCTTGATGTTGAAATACATGGAGTGGAAAAGTTTAATTCTAAAAAAATTCCATATTTATTATATATAAGAACATTTTCTAATTCTATATAATGCTACTAAAAATACTCAAATCATTTTAAATTAAATTATTTGAGCATAGAGTTGTTAATATTCTACAATATCGCTTTAGTTTATTAATTTTGATGGACGAAATCATTCTAAAATTTATTTAATGTTTGCACACATATTCTAACGTATTTTCAAATATAAACGAATAATCATGCGTCAAGCCTAGATTATGAAACATTTCCTGACACATTCAGAATACTGTAACAAAACTTCACCGTTTAATTAGGCGAAAGATGATGTCCAAATAAGCAAGGTCAAAGTCAAACCGGGAGGCGAGGCCTACCTTTCGGCTTAAGCTCAATCAGTCCCGCCCATGTCTAAGTAAACAATTTGGAAAACGCATAACACATTTGAAAACTCAATTTCAGGAATTATCACCAGTAGTAGGAAAATATCCAAATTCTTTTCTGCAGCCCTGTAAAGGATCTCTAGATTTGTATAAATACTGCTAGAATGATAAAATATAGTTGAGTTAGGAAACGCATAAGCTTAGTTGAAAATTCTTCTTCAGCAATTTCCTTCAATAAATAGAAATGTACTCGAGATGTTTTGTGTGCCCTGTATATGATCTATAGAATTTATATGCACACCGAAAACTAGGCAAAAAATTAGTTAAATTCAAAAACGCGTGATGCAACTGAAAACGTACTTCCAGCAATTATTATTAACAGACACAGTACTTTAACAGAATTCTTTTGTGAGTCCCTGTAAATGAACGATGAATGTTGTACGCAGAACATTCTATAGTAAGCATTTTGTAGTACACCTCGGTGATATATATCAATTTCAATATGTTTGAAGTAGTGAAACATTATTAAAATACTCGTAAACCGCAAACGATTTTTCCACGTAGATCGTAATGTAATGGAATTCTTTTGAGTATCCCTGTAAAGGAATAAGTGCTATGCACACTATATACGATAGTAAGCCTCTTGTAGTAGATCTCAGTGATATATATCGATTTCAATATGTTTGAAATAATGCAGTGACATTAAAATAAACTGCAAATGATTTTCCCCCATAGACCGTAATGTAAAGGAATTCTTTTGAGTGCCCCTGTAAAAGAACTATAAGTGTTACACACGTCATTTTTAATACTGAACATGCCATAGTAAACCTCAATAGCATATATCAATTGCATGACAGTCCGAGTCAGTGTTGAATTTAAAGACTTTTCTCCGGGAGGGATTTCTGTGGCTCCGGGGGGGGGGGATTGCACTTTTTAACCGTTAAAATCATAAAATCTAAAATCTTCCGGGGAGGACATTTCAATGCTCCAGGGGGATACCCCCCCCCCTGACCACCCTCTGAATTCAACACTGACCGAGTATATTTAGGAGAGTTAGAGCACGGACAGACAGACATACCGAATTCATAAACACTTTTCAACTATGTTAGAAAGTGTTAAAAATCGGGAAAAATGCTCTGGATTGAGAATTTTTGTATTAATTCATAATAGTTGTCGTAAAGGGTTAATCGAAAAACCCATGATTTAATTCTGGACCTAGAGTTACGGTTTAACGAAAACCCCTGCTCTCATTACTTCGAAAATTAGAATGCGTGGAAACCCCACCCCATCTTGCACCCCCCTCTTTCGGACCCAGTCATAGAATATAAATAGTTTATTTATCGATATTAAACTTGTGACTCTCTGAATTCCTTTATCTCGCATGATTGAGCAAAGCGGTCGATATTTACTTCCAACCAACAATCATAAATTCCTTGTTTAACATCTCTAGAGACCTTGCCTATTATCTCCCTAAGTCTGTTGTATACGCGTTATCAGACTTCAGCATTTTCCACACTGAGTGTGCTACCGCGGCGGTCGCCTGGGGCCACTATTTCCATGCATCGTGGTAATGTTGCCTCATAAATCATTTATATACTATCGATAAAAAATGCGCCCCTTTACAGGGAGTTCTTATGCGTTAGTCGTAAACTTGGGTTATTGGGTGCGGTGCGAAGATTTTTCAGAAATATTTAGTTTTAAGGCTCTGCGAAAATAAATCACATATATTTGGCATGTTTATTAAAAATTTTAATAATTATTCTAAATTACAGACTCAATGCATGGATAGTTACACGCAGGGATCAGAAAAACTACTTTTTGTTTGTAGCGAACTACAACTACAACTACTTTATGTAAAATGTAGTTAACTGCAACTACAACTACTTATTTTAAAAAGTAGCGACTACAAACTACTTTTCAAAAGTAGTCACTACTTCGCTACTTTAGTTATCATCGCTAATTAAATACACCGCAAACGATTTTTCCCTATAGACCATATTGTAACAGATTTCTTTTGAATGTCCCTGTAAGCGAGAAATAAATACTACACACTTCATTTTCAATATTGAACATTCAATGGTAAGCTTCAATTACATATAAAACTTTCATGGCAATCTGAGTATATTTACGA
Source organism: Maratus michaelseni (assembly GCA_963931845.1). Taxonomy (NCBI): domain Eukaryota; kingdom Metazoa; phylum Arthropoda; class Arachnida; order Araneae; family Salticidae; genus Maratus; species Maratus michaelseni. Next base: position 156,058,893 of record OZ007594.1, on the reverse strand, counting down.
GAGTTAGAGCACGGACAGACAGACAAAGAGAATTCATAGATACTTTTTAATTATGTTGAAAAGTGTTAAAAAGAGGAAATTTGAAAACAAAATTGTAATAATTTTACAAATTTATGATAGTGATATAGCCCAGTAGCGCTTTAGGTGGTTCTCAAATTCCTTACTCAACAACGCGAAACTTTCTGATACATTATCTGACTTATTTTTAAACACAAAGGCATAAAATTGGCAGGTCTGACTATTGAAGCGATTTGGAATCGAAATGAGTTTTTCTTTTTTGATAAATAAATTACTTATCGGGTTGTAAGCGATTCGTGTCACGTTTTTTCCTTTTCCCCTGCTGCGGCATCGGAAATTCGGTTGAAAACGCCGACTTTGACAGTGTTTTTTTTTCTAAAAAATCTTCTGTTTTACCAAAACATTAAATAAAATAAAGAATAGTGGAAAACTTCTTTCGGTTACAAATTTTCTGAATAAGGACACCTGCATTTTCATGCGTTTCCAAACAAAAGTGAATTAAAGAATATGTCATAAAGTAGCCAGTTTGAATTTCAGAACAACCTTAAGAGCGGATAGCTCTTGGTAAATTTGAATATATATTATTTTTTTTAAATAGAGCTAAATAGTCCTATTTCTTTACAATTTAAATATAGTTACTGAAAGCAATTTAAAAATTGAACAAGAACTTATAGCCTTGCATAAGTTAAATCCTAGCTTTTCTTTTCCTTTCTATCTCATTTTGCTTGTTTCCCATTGAAAACTCGAATTTCAACATACTGGGCTTTAGATTCATTCTGGAGACAAAGATAAAGACATTTCATTAAAACACCAAGCTATCCAATACCAAATCAAATATAAAACATTATAAATAAATTATTTTAGCGATAAAAAACCTGTACAGCTAAAGTAAAAATAAATAGCCATAAAAATAAAATTAAGCATTCTTAGGCATTTTTTTAAATAATGTATTTTTATTTTCAACCACCTTAGTTTTATCTATTGCAATCTTCAAAAGGAAATATGCAATAAATTAATTTGTATGCATATATTGGACAAATATTTCACAACGATCAAAAGACGTATTAATAAAATATTTTTTTGCGATAATAAACAGTTCGATAAGATTATTTTCTGAACCAGGGATCTTAATTCGAAAATACTCTTTTTAATGATTTATGAATTTTAGTGAATAACGATTTAGATATTCAGTGCGAGATGCGACCAGTAATTATTATTAATAAAGAAAATGCTAACTCACCTCTATATTCCACTTCAAGTTGTAAGAAGATGATTTTCATACCGATAAATTCTTATTAATTGTACAACGTACACATGTTACAGAATAATTACCAATTTCTTGTTGTTCTATAATTTCAAAATATTGATTATATGCCGAGCAGGCAGTTCTATACTATTTTTGTCTGTCATTCTATTACATTAATCTCAAAATAAACATCCCCACATTAAAACACAAGATCTAATAATGAGTAAGAAGACAAAGAGTTCCCAGCAAGATTTTTTTTTTTTTTTTTTTATGAGTGAGTATTTTGAGGTTTTATGAGCAAATACAGCAAATATTAGATCACGGGCATGCTGAAACTTTACGTTGTAACTACTGCAGAGACGTTGTAACTACTGCATTGTTGCAGAGAACATATTTCGCACAAAAGAAACGAGTTATGATGATCACGTAATTTAAAGATTGGCACTTTTTTTTCTCCCTCCTAAAGTAGCTTCAAAAGTAGCGTCGATGCTCGCTACAAACTACTGATATTTTGTATCGCGCTACTCGCTACACTACACTTTTTTTAATGTAGCGCGCTACACTACAAACTACTGGAAAAAGTAGCGGCTACTGTAGTTTCGCTACTTGTAGCGCGCTACTTCTGAGCCCTGGTTACACGTAAATCATATAGTTTCTGCTTGGACGGCATTAATTTCTTTTCTTTTTCTTTTTTTTTTTCCCCTTATCTTTTAGCTGTTCTGTTAATAAATAGAACAGACTATAATCGTAGAAACAGATTATAAACGTTTTTTTGTTATGCTTCTAAATAAATAGGTATATTGTATTTTCTAAGTTTTTCGTGAAAATGTGTACATAAAATGTATAAAAAAATGGGGAAAAAAATGTAAAATTGTAATTGTTATTGTAGTTTAAATATGAAAATTTATAAAAGTACGACGCGAATCTTATTTGATATGTGGATTACTGTGTTTTTTACGAATATGTTATTGTGGTTCTTTTATTTGTATAATGAATATTCTTTGTTACTACTCAATGAGTAAGTTTATTGCTTGTTAAATCGAAAATAAAAAATGATAAAAGAATAATAAAGAATTTGCTACATTATTCAACATCTAACGAATCCAATAATTAAATTGCTTTATTATTAGCTTATACTACTTTTAAATGGATTGTCTCAAAAATATTTTTATACAGGCTCACTGATTCATCTCTCTATTGTAATGTGTTTATTAATTATACGCCTTATATTTGAATGAGCCAACATGAGAAATGACAAAATAATGCGTTACAACTCTCACAATAAACTTGAGCGACCACTTCTCATTATACATGAAAAAAGTTTCTTGTTATAAAACCCAGTGACACAATCAAATACTTATAGATAAAATAGATGCAATATCGTATACCTCGGGAGCTTATAACAATTTAAGGTGCATTTTTTACACTGTGGTCTTATTTCTACAAGATCGACTTAAGATTAATAAGACTTTTCCAACCAAACCATGGACGTTTGCTTTATGGATTCTCTTGCATAAGTTGCGATTGAATAAAATCTTATGCAGTTGGGGGTCGGCCGGGTTGAATTTATGTAAGTAAGACCACCGTGCAGTGGCGTAACTAGGGTTAATATGTATTCCCAGCGTGTTGTACACGTATTGTACTATACCCGTGTTGTACATACTATACACGTGTTGTACACGTTACAAAAAGAAAAAAAAAGGGGGGGGGGCGAGAAAAGAAAAGCAAAGAGATTTGAATAGGTATCGCAATAAAATATCGATGTATATTGATAATAATAATAAAATAATAATAACAATAATGATAATAATCGACTTTTAACATCGATGTTAGTCTCTCTCTCTCTATATATAACGGTTTTATTACATCCGGAATATCGATATACTTCTTAGAAAATAATATTTTTATACATGAAAATGAACTTTAAGAATTTTTCATGTACATTTCTAAATAAATCTAATTAAACTTATTTTATTGTAAAAAATAAATAAATAAATAAATAAATAAATAAAAGAATTCTGTATTGGCTTAGTCGTCTAATATGGCTAAGAATATTTATTAATGTAAAAATATCTTTCAGACAGTGAGAAAAACATCCCACCATAATTTACATAACTTTTAACTAAACATCATTATCAAAATCAGAACACAGAAAAAAGTACACTCCACTGTACAGTTTGATTCATAAATATCGAAACAATAGGCTATCTCCTTAAATATTGCCCTTAGGCACATACTTCCAATTGCAAAGTTTCATAAAAAAAGGTGCAAAATTTGATGAGATAGGTTGCAACTCCATGGGGGGTCTATTTGAGAAAATACAAAAATTAAATTTTTATACGGTCCCCGTAGGATAAAATTTCCAATTAGGAAATTTTTCCTTATCCATTTCTGAATTAAACACAAAAAAATCCATCTTGATATCTGCAAAATTCACAGAGATATAAAATCCAAAATTCGTGACTTACACCACTTACGCATACCTCTGACCGACGCGATATCAGTTCATTTGAAATGTAAGTTAGGGATCGACCATAAATTTACACATTATTAAAAGTCGATCTAAGACAATGCCTTAACTTTTAAATATAAAATAACAGCGTATAGATTTTTGCGTTAAACGTGATTTAGAAATATGCTGGAGGTCTGCATGAGCCCGTTCTTGGCAACAGGCCCGTCACCGGCTCGACCCGCTAGCCGGGGTGTTTTTATTGTTCTTAGGACGTGTCGGACATAGGCAATAGGTTTTGTAACAATAGTAATAGCGATAATGAAACTTCTGTTAACGGAATCATTGAAATATATTTTAATATATTACACAGAAATATTTTCAAAAATCTATTTTTTGCTATACACCTTCAAAAGTTATGTTTTTAAACCTATTTTTTCTTTATTTCAAACGATATTGTTTTTTAAAAATAAATCTTTATTCGAATGCAATAGTCTAAAAGTATAAATAATCATTAAATTTGCTATTGCGTATTTTTTGAATTCCCAGTAATATTCCGTTATAAGTAAGTGTATTTTACCCAGGTTAAATACGCTCGAACCATAAACTCTTTTAAGAAATTCAATTGAATAACTTCGACTTAAGACCTTTAAATTAAATAAGTCAAAGTTTCATTAAATAAATTTTCTGGTTTCAAAGTTGTTAACTGGTTCAAATTAATCTATATATTACGGAGGATTAATGGGAGGTTTGGCAGCTATGTTTTTGTCATGCGAACACATAGTAATCTAAAATATACCATAAAATTTTCTTATAAATCTGTATGTAGTATTCTTTAAATAATCTTAATTGTATCTTAAGAAAAATGGGAATTTTTCGTACAAATTTCTGCTGTGCAGAAACCTGAAATATGCGTAGACACCTGTCTAGATAATGAATTACATAAAATTAAGTGCATCGCCCATAAAAAGGGCGTTCTTTCACATAATATCAAAAAACTCATCTATCCCCATATTATGTTAGAAAAGTCTTGTTTAAATCAACTGACACATCTAAACAGTAAAGAAAGAAGGTGAGAATGGCACAAATTAAACTAAATCAGAAATTGAAACTACAGGAAGGAGTTACTTACTCACCTGGAAGATTTTAAAAAACATTTAAACGCTCTATTAGGAGCCAATCTTTGTTTAAAACTTTAAATGAATTTTTCTGCATCATGGGATTTTTTCACCATTTCTCATATTTAAATTGATATAAGTGAATAACCGTTAAAGAGAAATGGTTGAAACGAAATATATCTTTTTCAAATATTTTCCTTAAATTTTAATTTGGCAAATTTGAAAAAAAAAAATCACTTTTGAATACATGATTTATTTAAAATAAGTTGCATCTTTTTTTAAAATTTATATTTTAAATATTATTAATTTTTTTTTAATTAATATTTTTTTAAATGCTGAATCAAAATGAAAACTTATATATTTCTGTTTAATTGAAAGAAAAAAATTCAGTTCGGCAAATAATATTTCGAGTTATAACAATTTAAAATTATTCTGAATTTTTTGAAATTTTGCAAGAAGTCTTATGATGTGATTCTGTTTACAAATTATATGGTTAATTATCACAAAAAATCAAAATTCTAGCTCTATAAATAAATAAATAAATAAAAAATAAATGTTTCCCGGACACCTTACAGTAACATTGTTTCTGGAATTACACGCATTTCAATATGTGTCTGATCCCTTGAAACCTCACGAATTATTAAAATGGAAATATCTCTCTGAGTTTTGAAGATATCAAGATGGAATTTTTATGTTTAATTCAGGAATGGATAAGGAAAAATTTCCTAACTGGAAATTTCATTCTACGGGGGCCGTATAAAAATTTAATTTTTGTATTTTCTCAAATAGACCCCCCATGGAGTTGCAACTTATCTCATCAAATTTTGCACCTTTTTTTTTTTTATGAAACTTTGCAATTGGAAGTATGTGCCTAGGGGCAATATTTAAGGAGATAGCCTATTGTTTCGATATTTATAAATCACACTGTATATACTTCATTTTATTGCCACAAATGATTTTTTGCTCGCAAATACTATGTCAAAGATATTTCAGCGTGCTTTGTAATTTGTCTTTATTTGTTCGTGAATCTTATTTGATAGGAGTATTACTGTGTTTTTCACGAATGTGTTAATGTGATAGTTTTATTTGTATAATGAAAATTCTTAATTACTATTCAACGAGTAAGTTTATAGCATGTTAAATCGAAAAAATGCTAATAATAAAGAATTTGATACGTTATTACAAGAAATTATTCAAAATCAAAAGGATCCAATAATTAAACTGCTTTACTATTAGCTTATTCTACTTTTAAATGGATTGTCTCAAAAATACTTTTATAAATGTCAATGTTAAACACATGAGTGTAAAAAGCTTAAAAGCCATTTTTAAATAAAACATTGCTTAACATAAATATAACTAAATCATTCCACGTAATAAAATATTCCAATATATTGAAAAACCGATATATTTATATTTTTTGTCCTATGTTTTTTCGAAAATGGACGTCTTTAAGACGATATATCGATATTGTGAAAAATTTTACCATCATCCCTATGAAAGAATTTATCGTGTTCATTTATGCATATAGAAGAGTTTATCGTGGGAAGTAAGTTCAGGGGGTGATTATTGAGAAGATGTCAAAGTTGGCGAATCCTTTGAAAAACCTAAAGGATTTACTTTTACGGAGTGAAATAATTTGTTAAAACAAGAAGGTATAGTGGCACTTGGTTGTTTTGGCAATCCGCAGAGTGCGTTTCCTGGGTACTGAAGTACTAAACAGGAGTGTAGTTTTCCCTTTTATTTTGTATTGTGAAGCAAGGAAGACGAAAATCACATCACTAGAGTTAATGTTCTTTAATTGGAGAATGATGTCACACTTCACAATCTTCCACAATAGTGATATTTTGATCAATCAAAGTTTCAGATTTTTTTAAATGAATCTGATGAATATTGGTGAGGTGACATTTTAAATTTAAAGCCAGAGGTGAAGAACACAAACGCGATCCAAAGAATAATCCAGAAATGCTGTTGAACAGGTCCGATCAAGTTCACGTAATCCAAAGAGTTTTTAAGCCATCAAGAGGATTTTTCATTATAAAACCAAAGGGTGGCCAAAGGGGCCAAGACATTTTTAGATGTTTATGAGATGAAGATCAGAGGGCAAGTGTTCTATCCGATATGAAAGTGGGCGCAAGGAAAAACACGCCAAGCGAGATACATTTCAAGCCAAGAGAATCGCATTTTTTTGCGTGGGAAATGTAACCGTTACTTATATACATATCAACTTCATAATTGACGTCATTGGAAGGGAAAAATCTTTTGGCGAAGATTGCACTTTGGCTAAAAAGAGAGATTAAGAATTTTACCGTTAATTATTGTTTTGGGAATAGGGCTTTCGAGGAATGCAGCAAAGGCGCCGTTTAAATGCTACAGACATCTGGAACAATATGCGAGACAAAGCTGACCATGAAAAGGAAAACATTTTATGCCTTGTATAATTTCATTTCTTTTGATATGTGGGAGACCGAATAAGTACGTTAATGATAATTTAAAAACAATATGCATGATTTTGACTAAAAGTCTTTCGTTGAAAGAGAAAGATAAAAAGGGTGCGCTTTTTAACAGCCGGGAATGTATATGAATTACGATTATGCAGAAAGGGGAAAATATATTTGATAAAATACATAAAATATAGATTGCTTTAATTTTTTGAAAGGAATATATATGGTATCTTTACCATATATATATCACCCCTTCACAAGATTTTGAAAAATTTAGAATGTCACCCTGTAAATATAATACAAAATATCAAAGCAGAAAAATAATAATAAAAATAAAATAAGTATGCATACAATAATGTAAATAATAATATGTAGTACTACAATAATATCTTCATATTAGTATGATAAATGGCCATACATTTTTCAAATTGCAGCAAAATATACTTTTAAAGTCTTTGAAAAGTCTTTTATCCATATTAGAACTAATGTTAGCTGCAAACATATTTTTTTTTTTTTTGTTTTCTTGCAAGTTTATTCATTTTACAATATGATGGTGCACCTATATAAATAAACTCTTAATTGTTCATTTTTTTTTTTTTTTAACACAGTCTTTAAAAAGAGTTCAAGAATGAAAAATTACAGCTGCATTTTTCTTTGAAGGTTTTCTCACGTGATTTTATTTATCAACAAACATGAGCATGATAAATGAGTCTTTAGTGCACAAAATTTTTTTTGTATTTGCTTAAAAAGTTCACAAGTTTGCACTATATTATTAAAAATCTTAAATGAAATGTAAATACAAAAATTTCAAAATAAAGAAACACAATTACAATGATACAATGATAATATAGAGATTATAAAGATTATAAAGATACATATATAAAATATTAAACGTAAAAAAAGTTTTCGTGTAAAGACACAGGAGAGATAATAATGATGCAAGACATGGGCATCGAAAAAAATATCTCCCCTTAAACTTGTTGTAATAACAAGGAAGAGACCGCAGTTTAGGACATTGGTCATATTCGGGACAGGGCGTATTTAGGGAGAGGGGTTTATTTTTGGTAAACCCCCCTTGCTCCGCACATATTTGGAAACTCCGCCTATGATTGGAGCGACTCGGGTTCATCTACGGGTTTGAAAAAATAGTAAAATTGGGTATACCAATTTTAACAAAGTTTTGCTCTCATACACAATGGAATAAAGACCCCCACATGGGTAATAATTTTGAACGGGGCTTATTCCGCAAGGGCGAATAAAAACTAAAAAAAATGCAAAATAAATCAAAGTTTTTTTTGTTCAAAAACCTAAAAATCCTTCCATAGACACGTTCTAGAGTGAAAAGAGCATAAAGTCACATTCGGGATAAATATATATTGTTTCGAAAATTAAATTCTCAAAATAATTCATTTATTTTAAGTTATTTAAAAATTCAAAGATTAAATTAAAAGGAAAATGAGTATTAAATTCAAATGAGATAATTAATTTGATTTTTTTTTTTTTTTTTTTTTTTTAAATGCTAAGTATACTTACAAATGCAGAGAGTGTTAATAGAATTATCAAATGTTTAAATTTATAACAATACCTATTATTCTTAATTTATATTATCTATATATTTTATTTATTTATTTATTTATCCATTTATTTATTTATTTTTATTTTTATTTTATTTTTTTAACAGGATTTTAAATTATACGAACTTGCTAAACAAGAATATGGGTGGAAAAAAATCTTTTGCCAAATAAACAAGTTCTGCAGTACTGCTACATAACACATAAACAATGGACCAGCCATATCACAATAAAAACAAATAATACAATACTACATAACATGCATGCATAAATACACCTGTTACCATGGATAAGGAGCATTTATGAATCTGGCAACAGAAAATTTTATATTCATATTAATATTTTATCACCTTTCGAGGACGTAAATTATAGGAATGAGCACTTTGTTCAATATTGTTATTACTAGGAGTATTGTTATGAACATTATGATAATTTAAGTCAAATAAATCGTTATTTCTAGGAGGTGCAAGTAAAAGTCTGTCTATATGAACTCTGAAAATTGAATTGTTAATATGAGAATTCAGTTGTTGAATTGAAAAAGAAACAGGTGAGTGTTTCTTTACAACTACATAAGGTCCTGTATACCTTGGCTTAAATTTATCTGATGAGTTTAGGTATACAATGTCTTTCTCAGTAATTGGCCTGAGTTTTGCCTTTTTTTTATGATATTCGTTTCTTTTAATTTGAGATGCTTTTATGTTGTCATAAGCTTTGTTGTAAATACCATTTAAATCATGAAGGAGATTGTAAAAGTCTACATTTTGGTCTAGAAAGGGTTGATTTGCATTTAAGTCATATGTATCAAATATTAGAGATAGTTCGCGTCCAAAATGTAAAAGATTCGGAGAGAAAGAAGTAGAAGAATGTTTAGAACCATTATAGAGATTTTTATGAATAGCAATGGCATTTTCAAAGGAATGTCCTTCTTTCATTAAAGTATTGATTGAGTATTTAAGAGATGTGTTTATCCTCTCGCTTATAGAATTGCTAGCTGGGTGTGAGACAGAAGAGTGATTTATTTTAATACCTAGAGTATTATTTAAAGTATTATACACATAAGAACGAAATTGGGGCCCAAGGTCTGATAAGACGCAGGCAGGGCGCCCGAAAGTTGTCATATAGGCAAATAAACACTTTACAATTTTAGGTGCAGTTGTATTGTAGAGAGGGTACAGTTCAATATGTCGAGAAAAATGATCCGTAACTGTGAGAATAGTTTGACCGTTTTTAAAAGGACCAACAAGATCAATTGAAATGGTGTTTCCTGGTTGTTTAGGGGTATATGTTGGTTGAAGTGGGGCATTAGGTATACGATGATGTTTAGCCTGCAGACATAATAAACAAGAAGATACATAATTTAAAGTATCGGTGTACATACCTTTCCAACAATACCGTGAAGAGAGGAATTCATATGTTTTAGCTAAACCAAAATGAGATAGATGGGATATTGTTAAAACTTTAGGTTTTAAAGAATTGGGAACCATAATTACATACACGAAAGTATTATTCGCAACATTACTTTTTTTTAACATTAAAACTTTAGAATCAGGATGAATGAAATAAGATGGAAATTTTTTTGAAGAACCTGATTTTAAAATCTCTTCATATATTGGAGCTAATTGTGAATCTTTTAATTGTTCTTGGTCAAAAGTTTCATTAGAAATTTCAAGCAAAGCATCTTTTTTATTTTTACTATTAATGACTAAGCAATTCACAATTTTGTTGTTGTTATTTTCCTCAAAATCATTTTCAACAATAGGTAATGCCTGTTTATCTTCAGAAATGAGATTAGGATTAGAATTCAAAGTTTCAATATTTTCTTCAGTAAATTCGCATCGGGATAAATAATCTGCTAGAACATTAGAAACACCTGGAATATGTTTAAAAGTAAAAGTGAATTTTGATAGCTGCATGAGCCAGCGAGTGGTGATATCTGCCGGATTAGTGGTTTTTTTGTATTTATCAAGAGGTTTACTGTCCGATAAAATTATGAAAGGACGATTATAGATATAGTAATTGAAAGCATTTACAGATTTTACAATGGCCATAAGTTCTAATTTTAAAGCTGGATATTTCTTTTCGGAGGGTTTGAGAGATTTTGAGAAGTATGAGACAGGAAGCAACTGATTATTATGCTCTTGTAATAATACACCAGAAATAGCGATACCCGAAGCGTCCGTGTTCACGTAAAATTCTTTGTCCCAATCTGGTAGCGTACCATTGGTGGTTGAAAAAAGATTTTTTGAATATTATGAAACACATTTTGATGCACCTCTGTCCATTTAAAAGTTGAGGATGGTTTTGATAAGTCTATGAGGGGCTGAATAAGTTTAGAAAATTCTGGAATTAAACTCTTATAAAAAGTAGCTAGTCCTACAAAACTTCTTACCTGCTTTTTTGTTTTTGGAACAGGAAATGACTTAATTTTTAGAATATTAGCTTGAATTGGAGAAATAGTGTGGTTATGAATATGAAAACCAAGATAATCAATATTATTCTTGTGAAAAGAACATTTAGAAGGTGACAAAGTCAAGTTGTATTTTCCTAAGATTTCAAGAATTTTTGTTAGTTTATCGTACGTTTCCTGAAATGAGTTAGAGCCAAAAATTAAATCATCTTGATAGGCATAAATTCCTTCTAACTGCATTTCATCCAATAAACTATCCATAAGGGCTTGAAAATATGCACTTGCATTTTTTAATCCAAAACAGAGTCTTTTATATTTAAATGAACCGAACATAGACGTGAAAGTGACCTTATCCTGATATTCTGAAGGAAGGTCAATTTGATGGTAGGCCTGTTGGAAATCAAGGGACGTGAAAAATTTATATTTAGATAAGTTGGAAATAATATTTTGTATTTTAGGGAGAGGGTATGAAGAAGATTGTACAACTGTGTTTAACATCCGTAAATCCAAGGCAAGACGAAATTTTTGTGTACCTGATCCATCAGGTTTTTTTCTGACTAGAAGGATTGGACAAGACCATTCCGAACATGAGCGTTCAATGATACCTGCATCCACTAATTGGTTTATTTGTGTTAATGCTTCTTTTTGAAGTGCTTGAGGAATTGGAAAAGGAAGTGTTTTAATTGGGAAATCGTTAATAAATTTAATGTTTGGTTTAAATTTATCAGTATGACCTAACGTTTTCATAGATTTTGAGAAAACAGCAGAATTATTCAATAATAACTCTTTCAATAGTTTAGCTTCAGTATTCGGTAAGTGTTGTAAATTAAAGTCATCTTGTGAGAGATCACGTTTTCGTTGATTCAAAATATCAGTAGAAGCCTGAATGAAATTTACTAATTGTTTGGTTTCTTCTTTGAAATTACTTTTAACAGCCTCTAGCTGTTGGGCATCTTCCACAATCTGGTCAATTGGCGTTAAGAAACCAATATTTGCTCTTTTATTTACATGAACATTTTTAGTTGTCATATTTTTTACATAAATTTTAAATTCATGTGGGTTTGATTTATCAGTTTGAATAATCGAATCAAAAGCAAGAATGTCTTTTACAAGCATGTCATTCTGAAATAAATATGGGGTATTATGAGAAATTTGTTTTGCGCGTACAGAAATACATTTTACCTCATTTGGAGAAATAACCAGTTTGTTTACTAGACAAACATTATGAGAGATATCAGTTTGTACATTTACGTTATGACATTCCGCTGATTCTGAGTTATCATCTATGTAGATAAAGGGAATTCTCAGATTATCAAGTTGCATTATTTTGTTACCTAGATCTAATGTGATGTTAAATTTCTCAAGAAAATTTAATCCCAAAATACCATCAAATTTATACTCTTTAGGAATGTCAACAATGTAGAAGTAATGCGAAAAGTGTTTTTGTTCAATTTTGAATGAAATTCGAATACATGCTGTAAAATCTATCTTAGAATTAACTGTAGTTAAAGTCACATTAGTCCCTAAACGTTTATACTTAAGCACATGTTTAAGTTTATCAAATAACTGTACAGATAAGAGGCTAGTTGTACTTCCAGTATCCACAAGTAAAAAGGTATCTTGTTTTGCGATGGAGGCCTTTATAAGGGGAAGTGTGGGAGAGTACTTATTGACATTCAAAAGAATTTCATGAAAGGAATTACCGGTCAGTGCTGTATCAGTGACACTGTGAGAATCAATAGAATTTTGGGGAAGATCAGTTTGTACAGCTGTTGTATTTGCAATGGAAATATGCTGAGAAGTTTGAGAACCTGTTGAATTAACCAGTCTCTCAGCCGACAATTTTGGAAGAGAATTATCAATGTAAAAACATTTATCACTGTGTGCTGACTCATTTTCACATGCAGACATACACTGGTCAGCCTTAGCATACGTCTCTAGGGGTTTAAATTTTTGTTTTGTGGAAACCTGTCATTTCTATCACTGTTATATTTACTAAATTTTTGATCATAACGCGCGTTCGCTCTTTGCCATCTGAAACATTTCTGCGCTATATGCCCAAAACGAAAACATAACTGGCAACAATCATTATTTCTGGCCCAATTATTTTGTCTAGTTTGTGGCGCTCTATGAAATTTTGACTTATAACGAGCCTGAAAGTTTTGTCTGTTGACATGTTTACATTGTTTTGGAGACTCCGATTTTCTTGATGTTTGAGCAAAATTTAAGTTATTAATTTTCTCCGTTAATTCCTTAATTTTACTTTCTAATTGATTGCATTCTACATGCGCCGAACTGCTAGCAGACAAAACATTGTTATTTATGAAAATCTCTTGTAGAGATTGTCCCCTGTCAATTGCTTTATCATATGTGTTGATGCCTTCTTCTTGCAACTTAATTTTAATGGGCGAAGGTAAACAAGATATTAATCTAACGTATTTTATTTTATTTAATGCGTCTTTGTCAAAAATTTCGGGGTATACCTTTGCTACAAGCACATTAAGTCTATGAGCAAAATTTTTTACTGTCTCCTGTGGTAACATAGTTAAACAATTCAAATCGTTTAAAGTTGCAGCCGAAGAATTCTGTGAAAAGAATTTTTGAATGCGATCGCGAATAAATTCAAAGTCTTGTGCGTTATATAGTACAGGGTCTTCAAGATAATATTTTTTGGCGGGACCTTTCAGTTTAGTTTTAAGATAATCGATGGTTTGTTCATTAGTTATTTCCTTAATTTTCTGATAAGTTAAAATTTGGTTAAAGAAATGGTTAAGTAATTCGGGGTCGCCGTAAAAATCATCAACAACGTACTCAAAATTCTTAGAATTAGCCATGATGATATCACCTTAAAAGTTTAACTTTTTTTTTTTTTTTTTTTTTTTTTTTTTTTTAGACACAGGTAAAATATCATAAAATAAGAAAATAAAAAAAGCAACAATTTTAAACAAACCACACTTGATAATTTATTTAAAAATCATTAAATATTTAATCTTAGAAGTATTAAAGAAAAATTAACTATAAATCATAAATAGTGGTTTCAACTACAAAAATAAATATAATATACCAAAATATAACACGGAGAAAAATATACTTTTCCGTCATGAAACATTTTAGCTATAAAATGCAATGTTTATAAATAACAAAATTTGAAAGTCTATGAATATTAAAAAGCCATTCTGTCTTACCTGAACACAATTATACCTTTTAAAACATTATTATTATTTTTTAAACATCTACAGCAAAAAAAATTTTTTATTAAATAAATAAAATTCAATGAGTGCTTTTTAATCGTTTAAACATATATTGCTCATATTATATATCTAGATCCTTCTAAAAATATAAAAATATTACTTGAAACTATACGGAAATAATATTTCATCAATGTAAAAGTTCTAGCAAAATTGAAAATTTCCTTTTTTTTATCAACCTTTTACAAAATAAAGACTTACCTCTATAAAAAAATATCCATAGCGCTTTTTTTTTGCAAAACATATTAATAGAAAAAGAAAGCACAAAATACTGTATTTAAATTCCTATTTCGGATCGTATTCGCTAAACTTTAAATCACTGAATGAATTAAAAACGAAAACAAAATTTTTCTTTGTGGTTACTCATTGAGAAAGATATTTCTTTCGTAACGTGAATTTTTATCTTGTAGCTGTATAAATTTGGATTGTCTGAAAACAAAGTTCACAAGATGTTGCTAAATTGTGGTACTCAGCTAAATACTAAAGGTCAGAATGCAGCGTTGAATTAGATGCAGATAATATTCATTTCTTGTGTTTTAATTGTTGCACGGCGATGAAAATCAATTTTTGGATGACTGAGAATAGTATAAATAAAATAACACAATAAGAAGTTCACAAAGTTCAAGACAAAATAGCATATTCACTTTAGGTGCGGGCGAAGGTTTTATGAATGAAACATCACTCATTGAAGAAAACCACATGTTGAAAATCACTGCTTCCATCAGGGATTGATTATCATTTTTCACAGAACAATTATGCAGCATAAAACACTAAGATGAAATAATTCGATGGTGCTCCGACGCTGAATAATTTGCGACGAATAATTAAATTAATTTACTTCGATGAAAATCACATTGCATATCTCACACAAAAAGGATTAAGTTTGAAGTTAGCAACTTTCGATGATAGGTAAAAACCACAGTCACAGGCAGGCTCCAACAAAGCATTCTCAAAATGAAAAAATATAGTCAGAAAAGTTGCAAATTAATAGGAATTTTTTTTTTTCGTTTCGTGGCCCCAATGACACACCCTTTAGAAATTGTCGTGCGAAAACGATCACATCCAGTTCAAAAGTCCGGCACCAATGCATATGAAAGAATTTATCGTGTTCATTTATGCATATAGAAGAGTTTATCGTGGGAAGTAAGTTCAGGGGGTGATTATTGAGAAGATGTCAAAGTTGGCGAATCCTTTGAAAAACCTAAAGGATTTACTTTTACGGAGTGAAATAATTTGTTAAAACAAGAAGGTATAGTGGCACTTGGTTGTTTTGGCAATCCGCAGAGTGCGTTTCCTGGGTACTGAAGTACTAAACTGGAGTGTAGTTTTCCCTTTTATTTTGTATGGTGAAGCAAGGAAGAGGAAAATCACATCACTAGAGTTAATGTTCTTTAATTGGAGAATGATGTCACACTTCACAATCTTCCACAATAGTGATATTTTGATCAATCAAAGTTTCAGATTTTTTTAAATGAATCTGATGAATATTGGTGAGGTGACATTTTAAATTTAAAGCCAGAGGTGAAGAACACAAACGCGATCCAAAGAATAATCCAGAAATGCTGTTGAACAGGTCCGATCAAGTTCACGTAATCCAAAGAGTTTTTAAGCCATCAAGAGGATTTTTCATTATAAAACCAAAGGGTGGCCAAAGGGGCCAAGAATTTTTAGATGTTTATGAGATGAAGATCAGAGGGCAAGTGTTCTATCCGATATGAAAGTGGGCGCAAGGAAAAACACGCCAAGCGAGATACATTTCAAGCCAAGAGAATCGCATTTTTTTGCGTGGGAAATGTAACCGTTACTTATATACATATCAACTTCATAATTGACGTCATTGGAAGGGAAAAATCTTTTGGCGAAGATTGCACTTTGGCTAAAAAGAGAGATTAAGAATTTTACCGTTAATTATTGTTTTGGGAATAGGGTTTTCGAGGAATGCAGCAAAGGCGCCGTTTAAATGCTACAGACATCTGGAACAATATGCGAGACAAAGCTGACCATGAAAAGGAAAACATTTTATGCCTTGTATAATTTCATTTCTTTTGATATGTGGGAGACCGAATAAGTACGTTAATGATAATTTAAAAACAATATGCATGATTTTGACTAAAAGTCTTTCGTTGAAAGAGAAAGATAAAAAGGGTGCGCTTTTTAACAGCCGGGAATGTATATGAATTACGATTATGCAGAAAGGGGAAAATATATTTGATAAAATACATAAAATATAGATTGCTTTAATTTTTTGAAAGGAATATATATGGTATCTTTACCATAATCCCATAGATTTGGAGCCATCTATATTGAGTCTCGGGGCCTATATCTGTAGCATTTACATCTCAGCCGCTCTGTATCTAAGCTACTGCCTTACTGTAAACATTCCCTTAGATTACAGTGTAAGTGCGCCTTAAAATCAGAATCAGATTGGTTCGCACAATATTAACACTCTTCTTTACTCTAATACTAAGAAAAGCAAATAATTATTTTCCGCTAAAATAAATAAATAAATAAATAAATAATAATAATAATAATAATAATAAAGAAAAATATTTAATTAAAAATCTGTGATACCATCTATTGGTATTGTAATGCAGTTAAATGATTATATCTGACAAAACTAATAAAATTTTAGATTAAAAAATTTCTTTATTTGTAAAATTTTTAATTAAAAAAAAAAGAAAAAAAAGAAAGAAAAGAAAGAAAGAAAAAAAGAGAAAGAAAAACTCGGATTTGCTCTTTTTTTTTAAAAATCTAAAAACTGGATTATCTTTTGTCTGTGTTCGTGTAAAGACAGTTAATATGCAGCCGGTCCCTAGTCCCGTTATAAAAGGAGATGTTTTTATTTCTTTTAATGATGTTATAAAACTTTTTTTTTTTTTTTTTTTTTTTTTTTTAATCTGACGAATCCCTATTCGTCTCTCTTCTCTGTCTGTCACAGAGTTCATATTCGAAAACTGTATAAGTTGGAGACTTGAAATTTTGCATACTTATAGCTGAATACCTCCTGTCACACGATAAATCATAAAATTTTGAAAAATGTCTCATATTATTTTAATTAAATGAATTAATCTAATGACATCCGACCATTTCTGCGATTTTCTTAGACCTTAAAACATATCTTTTAATTTCAGTGTTTTTCCGTCGGATAAATGGTTCAGTAGTAACGCATTTTCCTCCTAACGCAAAGTTTCTGGGTTCTACGAGGTAGAGTCAATAAATTCCCGGAATGGTCGCCTACATTCATGCAGGTGTTCGTTGGAGGGGAAATATCTTTTTTGGAGGTTGGCAGCAGTCATAAGAAAAACACACAGGCATCTGGAATTCATTTCCGGTACTGTTGGCGTTAGCTGCATATCATTTCTGACAAAGCGAATTTTTCATTCGTCGGATTTTGAAATATCGTCTTTAGAGCAGCGTGCACTCATCAGATTCTGTGTTTTGCTCGAGAAATCGCTTTCTGAGACGCCCGAGATTCTGAAGGAAACATACGGAAACGATGGCATAAGCGTTTTCGTAAAGGCACGGCCTAACTCGATTTTCTCCTTCCCTTTATACGGCCGTAACAAAAAGTCATTTTCCCTTTGTTCAAGAGGAATAAGAGTTTCTCCCCGGAAGAACGTAGGGGGCGCTATTACTTACCATTACTAATGGAGAATTTCCTTATCTTAGCGTTTCGTTCGTCAAAACTATTTATGAATTGATATATCCAAGACTAATAAAAAACCCTTTAGGGGAATGTGACTTAAACGAGCATAAAATAAATATATGCTCATTAATATGTGCAAAATTCTTGCCCATCATTTAAAAAAATATGGCAAGGTATTTTACAAATGAAACCAATTTATCTGCATGTAAGAACTCTTTATCAAGAAAAATTTTAAAGTTTACTTAATTTTAATTTTATAATATTTAATGTATATTTCACTGTAAAAATTATCAATGTTTAAAGTCTAATCAAGAAATAGAATCTGCATATACCTATAGATACATATATATATACAAGTAGGGTGGATAGATTTATGAATTAATATTTTAAAAATCTGAAAAAATATTCTGTAATTTCTGTAACCACACAATATTCTAAAATTTCCACAAAAACTATTCTCTCATAAATGGAGTACATAATGCTACAGCAAAAAAAAAAAAAAAAAAAAAAAAAAACTTGTTCATTCTCTAAAATAATAAAACCTGTAAAAAATATTATGAATTTGTTAAATAATCCATGTTTTGAGAAAAAAAAAGCGATGTGAGTTGATTGCCGGATATTGGCGAAATATGTTTTCTTATTCTGTTGATATTATGAAACATGAAAGTATATTTTTATTTTTATATACATACTTTTATACCATGACTTTCCTGAACTAGAATATAATATTTAATTTTATATGTAATTCTATTATATTTCTATATGCTTATATATTTCAGATCAGTACCTATAATGGTTAAATTTATTAAAAATTGTTTTGAATGTACACATATATACATATATTTTAAATAATTCAGAATCGTGTAAAAATAATCCATGTTTTGAGAAAAAAAAAATCGATATGAGTTTATTGCCGGATATTGGCGAAGTTGCTTAATTTTCTTACTACTATTATGAAACTAGTAATTATTTTTTTTATTTTTTGCTGTGTATTTTACGCTCAGAATTATCAATGGTTCAAGTAATCCAGAATTTTAATGTATTGAAATTTACTTATAATGTTTGTTTTACATTTTGCTGTAGGATGTTATTTAAACTATTTTTAATTGCTTAAAGCATTGTATTTAGTTATTTTATCTCTAAATCTTTTAGTTTTTCCTGTTTGTCCTGTTTGTTTTGTTTAGTTTTTTCCTTTTAGTTTTTCCTGTTTGTAGTAAAGAAAACGCCGAAGTAAAAGATAGATATGTTACATATAATGCTTATATATTTCAGATCAGTACCTATAATGATTAAATTTATTGAAAATTGTTTTGAATATACATATATATATACATATTTTAAATAATTAAGAATCGTGTAAAAATAATCCATGTTTTGAGAAAAAAAAAATCGATATGAGTTCATTGCCGGATATTGGCGAACTTGCTTAATTTTCTTACTACTATTATGAAACTTGTAATTATTTTTTAAATTTTTTATTGTGCATTTTACCCTCAGAATTATCAATGTTTCAAGTAATCAAGAATTTAAATGTATATAAATATAGAAATTTACTTATAATGTTTGTTTTGCATTTTATAGTAGCGTGTTATTTAAACTATTTTTAATTGCTGAAAGCATTGTATTTATTTATTTTATCTCTAAATCTTTTAGTTTTTCCTGTTTGTAGTAAAGAAAATGCCGAAACAAAAGATACATATGTTATATATACCTTTTATAATGAATATATTGCAAATATTCTTGTATTTTTATGTATAGAAGTAACATTTACTAAGCATTATTTATGGTAAGTATATCGCGCCATCTACCGGCGAAGAAGCCTTTTAACGATTCCGAAACTAAGGGGTGATTGTGAAGGCCGTATGAAGGGAGGGAGAATCGAGTTTGGCCGTGGTAAAGGTCAGCAAAAACATCACCAAGGAAGGAAAAACTTCGCTTGGAGAAAAGCCGAGGGAAAGTGATGTTGGAGGTGTTTTTCGATTACGAGGGCGTCATTCATTACGAATTTATTCCCGAAGGCCAAACTGTCAATAAAGAACTTTACCTGGAGATCCTTAAAAACTACGAGATGCAATCAGACGAAAACGACCTGAAAAATTGGTAATAAATGATTGGTTTCTTTTACACGACAATGCTCCACCACATCGCGCTCTGATTGTGAAAAATTACCTTGCCAGACACAGTGTTACCACTCTGGAACACCCTCCTTATTCTCTCGACCATTCTATTCACCAGCGGATTTTTTACCTGTTTCCGCGGCTGAAAATGAAATTGAAGGGACACAGTTTTATGGATTTAGATGAGATGATCGAAAATGCGACGAAGGTACCGAAGGACGTCTCAAAAAATGGATTCAAGGGGTGTTTTGAATAGTTATACGAGCGCTGGAAGAAGTGTGTGGATGCAGGAGGAAAGTACTTTGAAGGCCAATAAGGTAAAATTATTGTTCTATTTTTTAATAATTTGTGATTTACCTATTCCGTGAACTTTTTGACCCTACCTCGTATTCTCGACGACGGACGTTGAAATTTTCGATTTTTACATTTCCTTGTCCGATGGATTTAATTAAATGAACTGTCGTACTTTTTTAGAATTTTAAGAATTTATTTTTTTGTTTTTGTTTTTTTACCGAAAATTAAATCATGTAATTAAATATGCTTTTCAGCTATAGAAACATATGCTACTACAATTGTCTGAAAGGCACTTCTCGAATATTTTTAATTTGATTTCAAAATAGCTTCCTCTTGTTTCATTTTATTATTAAATTTAATGGTGCTGCCTATGTCCTTACTGAAAAAGCGTATTGATAAATGATAAGGATAATTATAATTATTAATGATTTGGATTTATTAATTAAAGCATAAAGTGTTTTGAAAGAAATATTAAACGAAACCTTTTGTGTGATCTTCGATCACACTAACCCACTTGTTTTCTTTTCTTTTCTAGAATCTTTAAATTGTTTACCTTGAAGTTTTGATGGGAATTATCTAATGTATTTTTAACTCTTAACAACTGTCATAAAAATTGTCGCATAGATACTGTGAGCGGTCTTTGAGACTACTGGATCGAAAGATGAATAAAAGGCTCGATTAACGTATAAGATATTGCTTCTGTACTAAATCTTATGTACAAGACTACTATAATTGAAATTCACCTATTCAGAAAAACGAAACAAAATTGCACTAGTAAATATAGTTAAACTGAAAGTTACACGGTACTATAAACATTAAAAAGAGCGGTCTGTGAGACCGCTCACAGCAGTAATAGTTCATTTTATATTAACTTATATAGGTTAATGCAAAAGTTATGTCGTATTTCAATATCTAATTTTATGTTAAAATTTTACCGGTATTAAAGGTATTAAAATTAGATATTAAAATGCGACAGAACTTTTGCACCAATCTAATACGTTAATGACAAAAATAAAATAATAAATGCTTCTTTAATTACATTCTTCCTTAAATGATCTCTAATCAAAAGTAAGATCTTAATTTTACAAAAGTGAAAATGTGCACGTTCTGGTTTTTGAGTCTGACAACATGTTTCACATAAAATATATTCTACGGCAAACCTTGAATGTTATCGAGAATCGTCTGCTTGCCGTTTACATTATCGTACCCCAGTTTCCCCGAGGCTGTTCTGAACGACTGCATCAAACTTCTGTACTTTATTTCATTTCAACTTTTTTTTTTCAAGGTTATTTACTACCTGATGATGATAGAAATAGCATATTTAAGGGTTTTCTTTAAAGTAGAGTAGAGAAATATATTTTTCGTTACATGCTGTACTTTTTTCTAACCATTATGTGCATGTTGTTGCAGGATAACGGAAAATAGAATAATACTTTATTTTTCTAGAGCGTCTAAATTTTGAAACTAAAATGGCACCCAAAGTCAGAGACAATAGAATAGTTTAATTTTTTAATTAAAATTTAGAATAATTATTTTCACCAGTATTAGTAATTAATTTTGAACTCGTAATGCTGTAACCAGCACCGCGAATGAAATTTGAAAATCTCGTTAATATATAGTTCTCAATGTGTTCAAATACGGTTACTAAAATTTTTTAAAACAACTTGTATTAAAAAGTTGTTATAATATTAGTAAGTTAATGTTAGTTAAAGTTAAACGATAGTTAAAGTTAAATGTAATTAGGGTCGTTAAAGTAAAATGTAGTAATGTCGTATCTTAGTCCGGTTTGGACATAGGGGTGTTACCGTAGACCAATGCACCCGGACCCCATGCTTATACAGTCCCGCAATGAAACTAGCCTTTTTTAAAATACCTAATAAAAAAAAGGGGGTGTGTACCAAAAATTTTTATACCCGAATCCAAACATGACTCATGCTTAAAATGCTCTCCAATAAGACTTACTTACCTCAAATAACTTAGAAAGTAATTTTAGACTCCAAATTTTTTCTTGCACCCAAGTCCCTTTATGAAAAGATCGACCCAAATTTTAACGCCACTTGACTCAGAAGAAAGTTATAAAATTAAACTGATTGACATACTTTATTTTTCAATTAAAGAAAAGGATAATGAAAAGAAAGGGTACTCTAAAATTAATCTTAAAATCTGCATTAGAACTTCATCCATTAATGTAAAGGCAGAATAGGATAATGAACTTAAAACCGGTGCTTATATTCGGTACTTCTAAATTGGAAACGTTTGAAATCTATCTATTTGGCATCTTATTAAAACGCACGGAATGTTTTGTTGGGAAATAAACATATTATTTAATATGTCCATTAACTTGTCAATAAAGATACTGATACTTTGTTCAACAAATTAAATTCTCCGCAGCACATAAAACCTAAATTAACAAGAAACGCATTTGGAAAATGAAATCCAGGAAAACGTGCTCAAAATGTTTTTCGTAGAACGATACTTCATTGATAGAGAGAGAAAATTCATAAAAATACAAATATGTAAGACGATTCATGATTTTTTTAAAAACGTAGGTGAATGATTTCATGCAGTGTATAATAAATTTGAAATTTGTATATTATCTATTTGTGTATAAGAATAAAAAATAAACAGTGTTATTTTATTTTTATGTATTTATTTATTTTTGCTGTTGTTGTTGTTGTTGTTGCGCTCAAGTAGTTTTAAAAGTTTAATTTCTTAAACCGATTCATTAAAAAAAAAATAACAAAAATTAAAAAAATAATAATAATAAAACAAAAAGCTTCAATATTTTATTTATTTATGTTTATGATAAACAATTTTTCAGAATATTTTTACGATATAAACGTCGCAACTGATAAAAACGTAGTACATTTTCACAATAATTAGACACGTTTTATTTTAGAATAAATGATTTTCTTCATTAAAAAAAATGTGCTATTAAAAAATATGTAATAGATCATTTATGTAAGTTATTTTAATACGTTATGAGTTTCTAATAACGCTGTCATCAATGCTAATATTAATTTTAATATTAATTGCAGTATGCACGCGTATGTAATAATATGTGCAAGAATTTACTTTACTGGGCGAACATTTCAATATAAATTTATTAATGATCACAGTTGAATGTTCTGAAATCATCCTTAACTCTCATTAATATTTAAGACTATTTTTTATTAATATTAAATTTTTCTGTTTAATTGTGTTTCTCAGGCTAAAGCTTGCAATAACATTCACATAAATATAAAGAAATCAAAATTCCTTTTTAACATATAAAATCGAAACAGGATAATTTGAGGAAATACAATAAGCCTATTCGTACGTAAAATAAATTAAAATGTGTTATAGTATATATATATATATATATATATATATATATATATAGTATATATTACAGTAAATTTAACATTTTAGTATCACTTGACTTCAAAGAAAATCGTCAAATTAACCTCAGTGGCATGTTTATTTTTCAATTGAAATATTAAGAAAAAGATCCACATGAGTTGTAATTTTCTAACTAGACGAAAAATGTCCGGGCCAGGATTCAAATCTGGGATCTCTTACCTGAAGCTGCCAGTGCTCTACCAACTGAGCCATCCCGGTCGAATCTGGAGGACCTAATTCATCCAGTTAACCTTACTGATCATAGCATCTGGTCTGATATTTGAATTAGCTCAACAAAATAAATCTCAGGTAATTTGGAACTCCATACCAATTTGTATAATTGTGTTAAAATTAATCTAGTAAAAACATCCTTATATGAAACGAATGTTATATGTATAACAATTAAAAATACACTCTTCTATAGTAATTCTTAATGAAAGGTAGATGAAGACAGCATTATTTGCTAAAAATACAACGAATATTGTAAAAAGAGAAGTTATTATAGTTTGCACAAAGCATATTTTTATCGATTATTGTGTATGTATCTAGAACTGAGAAAATCATACTGTAACTCTAGATAGGAACATAGGAAAAGGATATGTTTACGGGGATCAAGATTCAAAACCTTCCCCATTCAAATAAAGAATTTTTTTTTTTTTTTTTTTTTTTTTTTTAGTCACATGAGCCATTTCAAAGACTTATTTTCTGACTTCAATATTTGATAATTCATATCTTAAAAATCAACTTTGTACACAAAGAACCAGTATAAGTATTGATTATATTTCTAACATGTAAATCTCAGGATTCGAAGCATATAGGAGAAATTTGATAGTTTTTACCAGTATCCGCAATTACTACACTGCTTCCAGTATGATACTGGCATCCCAGCTGCCATGCGCGGCAGCGTATTACTGCTTATTTTACTGTTTATTACTGTTAATTATACTGTAAAATCAACACTTTTTTTTGCAGTGTAATCTTCGCAGTAAATTTCTGTAAGGTAATCGTTTCGAAATCCTGGTAGGAACAATAAAATTTTTCGTATACGTTTCGATCCCCGTAAATCTCCAAATCAAAGGCCTTAACGTGAGAGCTGGTAAGCAGCATCTTTATTAACACATTTTATTAATTACTAGTTGCGTAGCAATCCGATGTGTTGCATTTAAATTACACGAGGTCTTTCGATGGTTTGAGGTAAAAATAAATTTAGTTTTTATTATACATTTCAAGAGTTTCCCTAACAATTTCAAATAAATTATAATTTAAAACGTTTCAGATTTTTAGATTTTGAATTTTTTTTTTTTTTTTTTTTTTTTTTTTAGAAACCGTTTTTAGAGAGCATTTACATCTAAAATGTAGCCACCATGAGAAATTTCAAGTTTTTAGCCCCGGCAGTACCACCATAAACTCACAATTTTAGATTTTGCTTTTTGTTGTTGTTCCTGCACTCTTTTACATTTCGAATTTCTTAGAAATTGTTCTGTTGCGAGTATTTACGTCTTAAAAATAACAGTCATGTCAAGTTGCAAATTTCTAATCGTAAGAGTTCCAAATAAATTGTAATATAGAACATATTTAGAACGTTTTCAACTCATTTCACCATTTTTAATTTCGATTTTTTTTTTTTTAGAAACTGTTCTTTGAGAACATTTACATCTTAAAAGTAACTACCATGCAAATCTTTAAGTTTTTATACCTAACAGTGTCACAGAAATCGCAATTTTAGAATGTTTTTTGTTCCTACATCCTTTTACAATTCGAAATTTTTATAGAAACTGTTCTGTGCAAGCATTTATATCTTAAAAGTATAACAGCCATATCAAACTTCAAGTTACTAACATTAACAGCTCCAAGTAAATCGTAATTTAGAACGTTTTAGAACGCTTTCCGTTCCTTTCACCCTTTTAAATTTCGATCTTTTTTGAAAACCATTCATAGCAAATATTTACATCTTAAAAGTAACCATCACGCCAAATTTCAAGTTTCTAGCCCCAACAATATCAAAGCAATCGTAATTTTAGTAAAGTCTTTAGTTCCTGCACCCCCTTGAGAGTTATTGTGCCGAAATAAAATAAAGACTAAGTTTGAGAAGAGATGTTCACCAGCATTTTGCTATCATTATTTTTTTAAATGGGCTTGGTAGTTCCAGAGATTAACCCCTAGAAATAAACAAACAAATGTTACTTCTTTATTACATTTGTATAGATTTGAAGCTCTTAATCCTCAGTTTCATTTCTTTCATATTAATTTTTCAAAAGCAGTTTCAAGAGTTTGAGACTTTGAGAGTTGCAACGTGAAATACGAGTAAATGCCCGTATACTCCAGGACTGTTATTTTCTGTAAAAACTTTTTATTATAGAAGGGGACTATGTCCTCCTGATCTCCCCCCCCCCCCTTCGCGCGGTTGTTTCATTAATTTGATAATCGCAACTCTATAAAATTCAGTATTTTAAATCTTCTACCTAACACAATTAAACCGTTGATTTTGTGGTAATGGCATTAATAATTAGTTTGAATGATTAATTACATTCGTAAATATTTCATTAATTTTTGATTAATTGTAATTGTTCAATTTACTCGAAAATGACTACTTAACTCCCTACTAATTTTTTTTTAAATTGCTACGCCACTGACTGTAGAGGTAGATGTCTTAAATAGCTCTTTTTCCAGTCTTAAAAAAAAAAAAAAGTACGGAAAATTTTGCGCAGTTTACGAAAAGACTAGTATAGATTGAAAATAAAATACCTTACATTGTTTCATATAAATATTAATTTGCCAACAAAGACACTATTTGTTCAGAAAACTTAATTTTTCCCCTGTACATAAAACTTAAATAAACAAGAGGTGCATTTGGAAATGAAATCCAGCAGAACGTGCTCAACATGTTTTTCGCAGAACGGTACTTGAGGGAGAAAAAACATCAGAAAAAGTACACAAACATATGAGACGATTCATGATTTTTTGTAACCCACATTGATGAAATTTGAGATAAAAATTAAATTTGATATTACTTATCTATGTTTAAGGATTTTTAAAATGTCTGTTATGTTTTTTTAAATTAATTAATATATACATATTTTTTATTTTGTTGCACTCAAATTATTTTTAATAACATCCCCTGTTCTAACCCTGTCCACCCTATTCTAATAATAATAATATGTATTAATTTTAATGAAAATCTACGAGTACATTTTTTATGATATTACCAAAATTGATAAAAACAACTAGGAGTTTTAGAATAATTAATCATCTATACTATTATATAAAGAGGAAACGGTGATTGACTGACTGACTGGGTGACTCATCAACGCCCAGCCGAAACTACTAAAGTTAGGGTCACGCAATTTGGACTGTAGATTGCTGTTATGGCCTAGGCAAGCAATAAGAAGGGATTTTTGAAAATTCCCCCCTGAAGGGGGTTAAAGGGAGGTTCGAATGTTTTAGGTCATTTTGCCATATCTCAGCAGCAGTTATAGGTAGGAGCTTGAAATTCCAGAAAACAAATCTACTAAAAAATGATTAAACACCTGCTTCAGCGATTTTAGAAATTCCCCCCCCCCCAGAAGGGGGTTAAAGGGGGGTGGTCGAATGTTTTAAGTCATTTCGCCATATCTCAGCAACAGTTATAGGTAGGAGCGCGAAAATCAGGAAAACAAAGCTACTAAAAAATGATTAAACACTTATTTCAGCGATTTCAGAAATTCCCCCCAGAAGGGGGTAAATGGGGGGGGGGGTGGAATGTTTTAGGTCATTTCGCCATATCTCAGCAGCAGTTATAGGTAAGAGCTTGAAATTCCAGAAAACAAATCTACTAAAAATGATTAAACACCTTTTTCAGCTATTTTAGAAATTCCCCCCAGAAGGGGGTTAAAGGGGGGGGGGTTCAAATGTTTTAGGTCATTTTGCTATATCTCAGCAGCAGTTATAGGTAGGAGCTTGAAATTCCAGAAAACAAATCTACTAAAAAAAAAAATGAGTAAACACCTGTTTCAGCGATTTTAGAAATTCCCCTCCCTCCGAAGGGGTTAAAGGTGGGGGGTCAATGTTTTAGGTCATTTCGCCATATCTCAGCAGCAGTTATAGGTAGGAGCGCGAAAATCAGGAAAACAAATCTACTAAAAAAATGATTAAACACGCATTTCAGCGATTTTAGAAATCCCCCCCCCCCCCCCTGAAGGTGATTAAAGGGGGTGGTCGAATGTTTTAGGTCACTTCACCATATCTCAGCAGCAGTTTTATGTAGGAGCGTGAAAATCAGGAAAACAAATCTACTAAAAATCAATAAAACATGTATTTCAGAAATTTTGGAAATTCCCCCCAGAAGGTGGTTAAATGGGGGGGGGGGCGAATTTTTTAGGTAACTTCGCCATATCTCAGCTTTTATGTAGGAGGGCGAAATTAATTAAAACAAATCTACTAAACAAATGATTAAACACGTATTTCAGTGAATTTAGAACCCCCCCCCCTGAAGATGGTTAAAGGGGGGTTCGAAAGTTTTAGGTCATTTCGCCATATCTCAGGAACAGTTTTTGGTAGGAGCGCGAAATTCAGGAAAACAAATGTACTAAAAAAATTACATTGCCTACCCGTGCAAAGCCGGGACGGGCCGCTAGTTTCTTATAAAAAAGGAATTTTTTAAAGCAAAATGAATGATGTTTCGAAGAAAATACATATAGTTTGCTGTTAATCACAGTTCTGTTTCTTACTAATCTACTGTTTCACAGTAGATAGGAAACAACTTTAGCAAATTTTTATCCGTCTTTTGTATTGTTATTTATTTTTAATTAATGTTAATTGCAATACGCAAGTGAGTGTACACTAGTAATGCATGTAAAACAATATAGTAGTTTTCGGAGCATGGGCATGAAATTGTTAATACAGTTGGTTGTTTTTAAGTTGAAGTAATAAAATTATATTTCAGTCTTATTTTCTTGTGAAAAAAGTTAGATTAGTAAATCTGCAGATCAAGAGCCTCAACGTCAGCTCTGAAAGTCATTGTTTTTTAATCTCACTTTTCATATTATTTAGCATCTTACTATCCGCAATTTTTGTTATATATTGCATACATATTTATAGGCATATAAAATACTTCAGAGGTTTCAGAAATTAGAAGCGTTAAATTTAACACGATTTTGCAATGATAGTCTGAAATTCTTATGAACTTCTTATTCTTGTAATTTTTTAGATTAAAAAAAAATGCATTTCTTATTTTAATATTCTTTGAAATAGGGTTGGTAAGCAACTAATAAAATAAAGAGAAAATAAAAAGAAATGCATTTTAACATTTGTAAAAAAATAGGAAAATAAAATGTTTTATATTTCTCGAACTGTTGCAAAAAATTTTCCAATAATTTAAACAATTAATTTCTACATTCTAATAGATGTATCGGCAAATTTTCAAAGCTATTGCATATATTTAAGACCTCTATATTGAAAATTTAGTATCCGTAATTTTACGTTTAAATCCTTTATTCCAATATGCGATTTTCATTTCAGTTAAAAATGAAATTCGAAAATCGTCTGCATTCCCATAGGAAAGCATTATGACCTAAAAAGAAATGTTCTATATTTTTTGAACGAATGAACCAAATTTAACAAAAAAATAATATACAGCTCATTCCGGGTATCTCGCCAACATACCTACCAAAAATCAACCGAATCGGACGTTTTTTACGGCAGTTATCGCGGAACAGACAGACAAACAGACAAACAAACAGACGGAAACCAAAAACTTTTCATGTCTCCACAGTGAGCCTCAACTGATGCTTCGGCAATAAATACGAAATTTCAAATTTTATTTTTCCAAACTCCAAACGAAACTAGAGATTTGTAGTTAAAATAAGTGTATTTAAATTAAAATCAGATAAAACTTGATGAAAAAGTGTATTTTTATTTTCAATAACTTTTTTAAAAATATTTAAAACTCTCAATCTGCGGTTTCATATACAGTGGACCTCCAGATATACGTTACCTGAGTTGTACGTTTCCCTCACTTATACGTTTCAACTCAGCGGTCCCGGCCACTTACCATTAAAATTAGCTGAGTTATACGTTTTGAATTACACATTTCCCTCAGTTATACGTTATGCTTTTGCGTCTCCGGATGAATTTATTTTTCATTTATCCATTTTGAAACCGGAAACACTGACGACGCGGCCGAGAAGTCTGATTTGAAAGATCCCACTCAAACTTCAGAGCTTATGTGTGAAAGCTTTTGACGTAGTAAAGCGATTCGTCAGTAGTAAAAGCAATAACCATAAGGCGGCTGCATTATTAACAGAGAAGCAAAGTTTGCTGTTCAGCGTTGGCTCTGCCGAAAAGAAACAACCGAAGATTAGTGATTATTTAAACAAGATTCAGTAAACTACTGAAATGTTTTTTGATAAATGATTTATATGCCAAGGCGATTCCAACGATTTCTTTTAAGTACTCTATGTGTATTAAAAATAATTTTAATAAAGCTTTTATGATAAAATAACTCCATGTGTACTTCTCTTATGTACTTTTTTTCTTCTCATCCTACTACTTAGGAAACTTCTGTTTTCAATATAAAAGGTAGCAAACTCCGCACCGGATTAAAGTTTTCACGATATATTTTAAAAATTGTTCCGGTAAACCATTAATTGAGTTGTACGTTTTACTGAGTTATACGTTTCGTTTTTCCGGTCCCGGGCAAAACGTATAACTGGAGTTCCACTGTATTTCCAATTAGTATTACTAAGAAGTTTCAAAATATTTAACTCTTGCGAATTGTAATGCGAAACACAATTACATGCATTGATACTTCAGGATTATTTAATTTCTCTGAAAACTATTTATTATATCAGCGGAGGCTCTGTCCATCTGAATCCCCCTTTCTCTCATTAATTTGACAGAATTCAGTTTTCAAATCTATCTAAATTAATGAAAACTTAATGTCATTAAAAATTAGTTTGAGCGATTAATTATTCTCACAAATATTTAATTAATTATTATTAGATGTAGAGTATGACTATTGTAATTATTCAATTTATTTGATTACGTGAGTTCTCTTAATTTTTTAAGGGTGTATTCAAATCCAAACTGCTTATTTTGAGACACATTTGTAAATTCATTTTTGCTCTAAAATGCATCCAATTGGCAGGTTCTCTTATTCAGAAACTTTATAATGTCCCCACTGTCTCGATTTTTTCATAAAGGCAGAATATATTTCAAAAAATGCTGTCAAAGTGGACATTTTGAACCGAATTTCCCAACGCGATAGCGCTTGAGACAAAAAAAAAATGATCGTACTTTTTAAAATAATTGTCTGTAAATCAATTTCTAATTAATTGAACGAAAAATAAAAACATGGGGCCCTTATAAATGTCTTTATAAATCACGCCGCCAAGTTTCCTGTTGTTACTTTTAAAAATGAGTCTGGGAATGTGTCTCAAAATTTTGAGTTGTTGAGCGTGGAAAAATATTTTTTTTTTAATACCGCCTTAACTGTCGCTATTTTCAAACTCGCTCAAAATACAACAAAGCTTCAAAAATAAATAAATAACACACACACACACACACACATATAGACATTCTGATCGAGCTTCAAAAATTCTATGTATAACTTTAATTCTTTTGTGTATATTTTTATATATGCTTCTTTTTTGTATCTATGGCTTTTGAATAGCTACGCCAGTATTATAAACTCGCTCAAAACACAATAAATCATCAAAATTCATAGTTGTTATATCCCTTAAGAGAAACTTCTATATGTAAAAATAATGCAATCGGTTGGTTGGTTGATTTATGATGGCCGATTATCTACTCGAGGGATATAGGCCCTAGGGGTGTAATCGGCTATATGCATTACCTTTGTTACCTTACATAAAAAACTGCTTCCAATTTGCAGTTATAGCTCATAACACAAACGTATTTTCAAATTATCAGCAGGATAGAATGTATTTTGCAAAAAAAAAAATCACAAACAGTACAGAAAATTAATTAATAAAAAGTTAAACTAATTTTAAAATAAAATTAATTTAAAAATGAAGAATTTACAAACATATGAATTAATTAAAAAACAATTCAAATTAAACATAACGAATTTAAGAAACATTATTAATACTTTCTAAAATTTCACCTTATATTTAAATACATATATGTGGAACCATCTGGGAAACTTTATTCCCCGGGGCTGAAGTTGGCTCTCTGCGAAAGTTCTATATATGTATTTTGATTTACTTTCTAAGGAGTCATACTCTTAATATCCAGTTAGATTAATTAAGTAACAATACTAAACAAAAGAAAAAAACAAAACAAAGAATAGCTTCCAGAAATGCTATATTTAACGATGACGAAGCAGGAAGGTACATCATATGTATGTTTGGATGTTCTCTTAAAAAAATCGCAAAAAGCTTGAATGAACTGTATTAATATAACCAATACATTTGCCAGAATTGGCATTATTCAATTACCATTTGTTTCGTTCAACGCAAAACGCCTACGGTTAAATCTTTAATGCTGATGAAGATATCCAAACTAATTCTTGAATGAATTTTTCGAAAAAAGAAAAAAAAAAAAAAAAGAAAAAAGAAGAAAAATATATCGACTGTAAATAATAAGCAAACCATGCGTGAAAGATAGTGCAATTGAATGTAATGAAACAGTTCAAGAAATTATAAGTTGAAAATTTTGCTTTTTCTTTGCGAAAGATATCTGGTTTTTATGTACATAAACTATGCCAACGCGATAGTTTTTAATTTTGAATTAAACTAAATTCAATTCTAACTAAGCCAACACAAAACTTTCTTCTGTATCATTTTAATAGTTTAAATATAGCGCAGTTATGTGTAATTTTCGGAATTGTGTAATGTGGCTATATACTCGAGTTTTCAGAAATTGATGCTCTGATATTAAAATGTATATTTCTTTCTAAGTCCACCCACGAGAAACACTACAGTTATATAGGACGCTTTAACATGTTATGTAAAGAGCATTTTCCTGAAAACTTATTTTCCTTATTTGGCAACAAAACCCAGATACTAAAAGTCAAAATTGGACTAACACAGGGCGCGAAATTTCTGCTCGCCAGCTCGCCATTGGCGAGTAAATATTTAAGGTTGGCGACTAAGTTTCGTTTTTTGAAATGCTGTAGTACTTCAAATAAACTGTATACGATCAGAATATCGTGCCTCAATCCGGCGACACGCGGAAGTGTTTTAAAATCAAGCGACGGCATTTATCTTCCAAAATAATAAAAAATGCGGCGTCATCCATTTACATTTCTATCCTACGGAGGAACGAACCTCCCCCGTCTACATTCGTTCCCCGGTTTTTGCACCGCGCAAGCACCAAGGCTGCTTTTTTCGCTTCCGAGTCTCATTGTGATCGCTCTTCACTCCCATGCGAAGTCAATCAGGTTTCGCCACCTAAGCTCAGCTGCTTGAAACACGGTAAAAATTATTCGCTTCCTCCCAAATTTTTAACATTTAAAATTTTTTTATATTGTTCATGAATATAAAATATTCTGAATTTAACAGACAGCTCCTTCTAACAATGGGCAATTTAAATTCAGTTTGTCATAAATAGTTCATTTTCCGGGCAGGTGTGGTGACCGACGTTACTGTCTGAATGAACGTAAAATAGTGGCGAGTAAAAATTTAGTCTGGCTAGTACCTTTTCGACTGAAATTTCATGCCCTATAACATGTATATTTATATTACCGTGTTTCCACGAAAATAAGACCTATTCCAAAAATAAGACTAGTATGTTTTTTCAGGATACTCGTAATATAAGACCTACCCCCAAAACACGACTTACCCTAAATATAAGACATGGTATGATTTTTCAGGATACTTGCTAAATCTACCTTGGAAATAAGACCTAATATGATTTTTCAGGATACTCGTTAGAACTATACCGTGAAAATAAGATCTATCTCAAAAATAAGAATAAGCATAATTTTTCAGGATACTCATAATATAATACCCATCCCGAAAATAAGAAATCTCAAAAATTAGACCTAACATGATTCTTTAGGGTACTCGTAATATAAGACCTACTCCGAAAACAAGATCTATCCCAAAAATCAAACTTAGCATGATTTTTCAGGCTACTCGTATGTATATAAGACCTACTCCGAAAACAAGATCTATTCCAAAAATAAGACCTAGCATGATTTTTCGGATACTCATAATATAAGACCTACCCCGAAAATAAGACATAGCATGATTTTTCAGGATATTCGTGATATAACATCTACCCCGAAAATAAAACTTGCCCCCAAAATAAGCGCGTCTGGCTTTCGAAAAACAATAATTTTCTAAATTAGTCTTCTGACTTTAAAAATGTACACAGTCATGATGAGAATTTCAAGCAATGTATATTTAATTTAAAGTAATGATGTTGATATCTTTATTCTTATAGGGAAATTTATGCATTTTACGAATGAAAATCATTTTTTGAACATGTCAGAGAGCAGCAAAGTTGGTTTTGAAAACAGGCATGAATAAAACGCGAAAATCCGAATCGTATTCAGGACATCCCAAAACGTGTAAATATACATAAAAAATTGGAAGTCGAAAATTTTTACGAATCGAATATCTTCTTCTTATGAATATGGAAATTAGTTAAAAATCAAGTTTTTTATAATAATATTTCTTTACATACTGCTTTTTTTCCCCCATTTATTTTATACTATTTTTTAGTTTAATAAAATTTCTAGTAACTGTTTCAAATTTACTTGAATTTCTTGGAAAGATTATGTGAATGAGTTATGAGAATTTTCTAATGACATTTCTTGTAAACAGTTTGGGGTGTTCCCGGATCTCAGAGAAAGCTGTAAAAAGTAATCAATAGTTATCCAGATTCCCAGACGCGCTTTGAAAATTCTCGATATCGTTGTGAATCATCGATTACCTATTCGAGAAACTCATACTATACTGATAGCGGACCAACAGATCAAGTAAATACATTGCTTTGGATAAATGTCACAGAAATCACGTACGCTGTGTGGAATTTAAAGGAATGTAAATAAAGCGAATTGTGATACAAATAAACTGGCACATTAAAATATTAGTAATTCAGATATTTTGAAAAAGTTTCTCAAATCTGTTGTTTTTAATTACCGGGAAAATGGTGTTTTGTTTGTAATAAAAGTACTCGATCATGGAAAGGAACTCCCACAATGTTATTTTTATTTATTTATTTGTTTTTCTTAGCGACAGAGTAGCTATTATTTCCGTTTGTTGCAAAAAAGTATTGCCATAAAATATCAAAAGACAATCCAATAAGGGGAGATTCCTTTGTCTAAATGTACATTTATTGAGCTCACTTGAATCGTGTCTAATATGGTAATTTTCTGAATTGGAAGATTTCGCATCAGCGACAAAAATGTTGAATTCGGACATTTTTCGCCGGAAAGCATTTATATTTTCAATTACCGGGAAAATTGTGTTTTGTTTATATAAAAGAACTCGATCATGGAAATGAACTCCCACAATGTTATTTTTATTTATTTATTTGTTTTTCTTAGCGACAGAGTAGCTATTATTTCCGCATCCTGAGTTCCTCATAGATAGACAATAGTCACTGTTACTTTCAGTTGTTGAAAAACGTTGTATTATGTATTGCGTATGTAATGTACAGGGTGTCCATAATTAAACGACCCTACTTTAAAGTTGTCTACAGACGAAACTATTGGTCAGAAAGTTGGGAAACTTTGTGAAGGACATAATAAAGGAATGGGAATTTGTTTAAGCGAAAAAAAAATTAGTTCAAAATTTCGCCACCAGATGGCGTTTTTAAAGAATTACACATTTATCATACACTTACGATAGTTTAAAAAAGTTTTATTTCAACAAAAAATGTTCAACAAAACTTTTTTCACGACATGTTCTTAACATTTTCCAGAATACACTACGGGCAACATTACATACAACTGTGGAACATGCTATCTTACGATTCCAGATAGTAGCTGAAAATGATGGCCGTCATATGGAAAATGTTTTGTTGCAATAAAATATGTAAACTGTCGTAAATGTACGCTAAATGAGTAATTAATTCATTTAAAACGCCATCTGGTGGCGAAATTTTGAACTAATTTTTTTTTCGCTTAAACAAATTCCCATTTCCTCATTATGTCCTTCACAAAATTTCACAACTTTCTGACCAATAGTTTCGTCTGTAGACAACTTTAAAGTAGGGTCGTTTAATTATGGACACCCTGTATATACCGTTTCATGTAGTGGTATTCGCTACGCAGTCCTCGAGTTCATTTTATGTGCAAGTTGGCCACATAATTAGAAATATAGTCCGGGAAGTATTGTCACATTTTTGCATCCAATTTTAGCGTCGATGATTTTGGGATACATGATAAATTAGATCGTGCAGATAACGAAATTCCCAGTCAGCTGGCGCACCATTGTGTGTGTGTGTCTGGGGGGGGGGCTGCCATAGAAATATCGCATAGCCCGCTGTAATGTGAAATGAATGGCATCCCGATTACTAATGTTACCACGACTTCGGTGCATCATCATCAGTAGTCAGGTTGTCATTCTTTTCACATTGCAGCGGGGTGTACGGCGTTGTTGTGGCAACCTATCTCGATGGTGAACCAGCTGACTGGTAGTTTCGTTGTATGCACCATCTAATCTTTCACGTATTGCAAAATCATCCACGCTAAAATTGGTTGCAAAAATGTTATGCTGCCTCCAGGACTAATACAGATACATATTTTGTAAAATGTATTTTTAAAAGAATTTTGCAATTGTTTTTAAAATCGCTTACAATAAAAATACACATAATGCTTCCAAAATCCCCACCCCACCCCCTAATTAATATCCCCAATATTGCAGTAATTCTATTTACACTGTTGGCGATTCTTTTATTTCAAACATATGTTTCACTCTTCAAATTTATAATAGGAGCTATTTTTCGGAACAAATAATATGTAATAAAACATAAAAAATATTAGAAAGTTGTTATGTATGTTTAATCTTGTTGTAAAGCGACATTTTTCAAATATCTTCAAAAATTCTTCTTTAGCCTTATTGTCATATGAATAATACACAAAATAACTATATTCGTTAGTTGTCAGCAAATAATATAATCATTAAATTTCAGTGAATCTTCACTTTTGTTAGTTGAATAACTACTTTTAATAGTAATAAGGGTGTACTCAAATCCAAACTGCTTATTTTGAGACTTATTTTTAAATTCATTTTTGCTCTAAAATGCATCAATTGGAAGGTTCTCTTATTCAGAAACTTTATAATGTCCGTATTGGTCGATTTTTTGATAAAGGCAGAATATATTTCAAAAATTGCTGTCAAAGTGGACATTTTGAACCGAATTTCCCGAAGCGATAGCGCTGGAAACAAAAGAAAATTATCATACTGTGAAAATAATTGTTTGTAAATCAATTTCTAATTAATTGAACAAAAAATAAAAACACGTGTCACTTATAAATCTCTTCATAAACCACGTTGCCAAGTTTCATGGTTTTACTTTTAAAAATGAGTCTGAAAATGTGTCAGAAATTTTTGAGTTGTTGAGCGTGGAAAAATATATATATTTTTTAATACCGCCTTAACGTAAAAGCAATAGTTTTCCTAAAATTGAAAAGAAAAAAAAATCAGACCCGAAAGGGTTAAAATAGGGTGTATCATGCAAGTATTAAAATATGGGGGTAATTTTTAACATGGAAAAGAGTTTATAAATTTTAGCCCATTCTGGCGCATAAATAAAATTTGTCAGATATTTTCAAATTAATAAATTTACCATGTAAATGAATAAAAAAGTAAATAAAAATCGCTTTTCAAACGAGACTAAATTTTGATTTTATACTTTTTCAATCCTCCCATTACATCAGGGAGCGTGCAGACCGATGGAAGATGACTAAATTTGGCATCAGCTGTTGTCCGATTTAGAAACTTTGTCTTATTAACGTTTCTGTCTGCCTCGGCCTCACTCTCACGTATCTGACGGGATCTGCTTATGTTTAATTTTCTCTATCTATCATCTCGGGGTATTCTTCGGTTTCGCTTAAAATAGAACGAAGCATCCCTGCTCATAAAATGTTATACTTTTTGTCACGTTATTGAAAAACGGGACCTTGGAAAACCATTTCTCTATCCTTCGGCGCGGTTTCTGTGCTGACAGAGGAAGAACATCTGAGACCAAGACCAGAGGGGTGCTTGTACGTATTTCTGTTCAGCCGGTACTCAACGCTACTGTTAAAGCAGGGCTGTCCAACCCGGGCCCTTTCGAAAGTTTCCTATTACTAGAAGTTTTTAAAATAAAAATCCTTGAGATGCTTCATAAAAGATGCTTCTTTAAAAAAAAAAAAAAGATGCTAATTTAAACTCATTAGTGTTTTCCATATGATTCGTTACTATAGGCGCCGTTAAATTTTTGGCTCCTTTCTCTACAAAATTTTTTAGATAGGCCACTCTCAGATAAATTTAATTTTAAATTTACTATAATTTATGTTTTTTTCTTCAGTTATTTTTCACATCTATCCCAACATAGTAAGGGGCCTTATGGCTCACACTGTGAGGTGTTTGTGTATCTTATAAGACGTCTGCATACTGTTACCCCCTACCAGTGTATCTAGTTTGGCCTCCTTTTTTATCCAGATATTCCGAATTTATACCAAAAATTCCGAATAGTAACTGTTGCCTTATTTAATGACAGATATTTCTTGGTAACTTAAAGTAAAAATTCTATCGGAATTTACGGTAGGAATTCGGAATTTCTGAATAAAAAGGAGGCCAAATAGAAAGGCGTCTAAATATCACCCACACATAAAAATAATTTTATTTTTTCTTACCTCTCTTTCTTTCTACGTTTACGTTACGTTCTCTCTACGTTCTCTCTCTACGTTTATTCCAGTTGTCATGAAAGTTTTATTAACTCTGGTAACTCTGCCCCCTACTATAGTGAGGTAATATTGTTCTATATTTCTTTTTATGAGAATAATGGCGCCCTTGAATGTTTGAAAATTAGATGAGGTGCGCCCGCGCTAATTGAAAGGTTGGATAGCCCTGCTGTAAAAAAAACACATTTTTTATATAAAAATTCAGTGAGAAATGTTAGGCATATTCGTAGTTGATAACCTCCCAGTTTTTGAATACCTCTATTTTTATGTAAAAATATTCGTAAGATTTCTACGATTAAATACAAAGAACATTTCTATACGAAAAAAAAATGGAGGTTGACAATTATGAATATGTACCTTTTCATTATTTTTAACTCAATCACACTGATCGGTAAATATATACGAATTATTGATTTTCTTTCCAACTGAGTGAAAAATTGCCACAGTTTGGAGTCGAACCTATGACTTCTGGCGTAACTTGTCAAGGCTCTGCCTATTGAGCTAAATGGACTGACAACCAGCAGACATAATTTAGTAAAACAATCTTTTTGACAATAGCATATTGTCTGTCACGTAGGGACCTACGTAGCTGTAGGAACATAGAGACAGTTCAACAGAAAATACCGCAAGTAATGAAACTAAAATTAAGGACTCGTCGATACACTTTTTACTATTTTTAACTTAATCATACTAATTGGTAAATATATACGAATTATTGTGTTTTTCCAACTGAGTGAAAAAGAGTCGAACCCAAGACCTCGGGCTTAAATTGCCAAGGCTCTGCCTGTTGAGCTACCTGGGCCGGCAACCAGCCGAAATAATTCACCCAGTCAACCTTTTTGATAATAGCACCTGAACTGTCGTGTAGACAACTCAACAGAAAATATCGCAGGTAATAAAATAATAAAAACAATATTTAGTATAATACCTTTACTAATCAGAATGATTGAATTAAAAAATAATTAAAAGTGTATCTAGTTACATGTTAGTAGTAAAAGAGCTCCATTACCTGCGGTATTTTCTGTTAAGGTGGTTACATGACAGACCGGATGCTATTACCAAATTGGTTGTCTGAGTGAATTATGTCGGTT
This sequence comes from Maratus michaelseni, assembly GCA_963931845.1. NCBI lineage: Eukaryota > Metazoa > Arthropoda > Arachnida > Araneae > Salticidae > Maratus > Maratus michaelseni. Next base: position 156,019,027 of record OZ007594.1, on the reverse strand, counting down.
GATTGTCGGTTCAGGTAGCTCAATAGGCAGAGTGTTGACAATTTAAGTCAAATGTCTTGGGTTCGATTCTCGGCCTGAACTCTTTTTCACTCAGTTGACAAAAAAAAATCACTAATTCGTATATTTGATTGTAAAGTTTTAAAAACGGCTGAACGGCTTATAACATATATCGGAGAATTATCGTTATAGATAAAATGAAGAATATTATTAATCGTACGCATTAAAAATAAGAATTATTTTATTATTATAAGTAGGGTCCAAATTTCATCAATATATAAAAATCATTTTATCTTTTCTTACCTCTCTTTCTCTCTCTCTCTCTCTCTACGTTTACATTTTCCAGTTGTCATGAAAATTTTATTAAGGATTTTAAAATGGCCTGCTCAACAACGCGAAACTTTCTGACTCATTTTCTCACTCATTTTTAAATGCAAAGGCATAAAATTGGCAGGCCTGACTATGGATTTTTTTTAAATTCGTGACTTTTAAAAAACTAGTCGTTGGGGTGCACCGTTATACTTACCCATCATGGATATGCATAATATAAAATATGAAAATAAAACATATGTAAACTATTTATAAAATGCATTGCAATTCGAATAAAATCGTGGCTTGATGACGTCATTGACTTTAAATCGAGGCTAACGAAAAAGAAAGGCTACCGCGGTGCTTTACGCGTATCTTTTTTTACAGACCGCCGGAGTCACGTGATGCTCGAATGCACCAATGAAGGTGTACGAAAAGAGCATCACGTCACTCTAGCGGTCTGTAAAAAAGGATAAGTGGAATGCACCGCGGTAGCCTGTCTGTTTCGTTAGCCTCGCTTTAAATGCTCTATTACTCCAAAATTGAAAATCATATTAACTAACGGTTTACTGCGTCGGATTAAGCGTCTCATTTCCAATTAAAATATATATTTGAATTAAAATTTGAATGAAATACAGGGTCATGAAATGTCGTAGAATGTGGAAAATAGGATTATAAATATCTCGGCAACTCATTATCCGATCGACTTCATTCTTTATACAAAATTTATGTTTTTTATTGTCTTTTATATTCACACCTTAAAATAAACAATTTTGAAAATTTTTATATGCCTTTTATCAGAACAAATATTTCGAGAGTCCGAAAAAAATAGTTCCGGATAATCGAGGTTCCTGAAATTCAATAAGCTTCTTCCCATTATTACATTATAAGTACATACCAAATTTCAAGTCTTTATCTCAATTTGTGCGGGAGATAGAGCGTTTACAGACACACACACAGACAGACGGATGACATTTTTTTTTTCTAAAAATATGTTTTTCGGAATCTCCAGTGTGTGAAACGTGTAAATCGGTCAATTTTTTTTTTTTTGTCGAAAATCAAAACGATTACAAGACTTGCCCTATACTACGTATGATGGGTAAGTAATAACTCTTTTGACGTAAATGGATTTTCATATGATGAAGTAAAACATTTGAAATGTTTTTGCCATTAGCACTGTCCACTGTACCTCTAAAACGAACACATTAGGAATTAACTATTGGTCAACAATAAGAAGGGACATCCTCTATACCATAGATATAATAACCTTCTTTCAACAATTGAAAGTAATAGTGACTAATAAGAAATCTTCCATAATTCTGATTGAACTAAAACAATAAATTTAATATTGATGCAAAAATTGATCAGTTTTATTTCAGATGAATTGGAAGCTTATAGAAATGAATCAGCAATAGATTTTGCCCACAATACGACAATGATTTCTATCCATGATCGAGACGCTTTTATCCTAAGTGACTGACACACGTTTTTCAGCCGATTCAAAACCATAAGCAACTACGACGTTTAAAAATGAAGACAAAGTTAAATTCTTTATAAATATTTTTTCTACTAAATTCTTTGAAAAGTGTGATTTTGATTTTAACACTTTTTTGTGACATTCATTAATTTACCAAGTAGTTTTGTTCATTCTGGCTTATAAGAAGAAAATTTCCTTCCAGCAATTACCTAGAATTATTCCCTTTTCCTTATCTTTCAAGAATCCATCTTGTGCATAAATCACTTCCATTCAAACATTTTCTTGCCAAGAAAAGTGATAAGTTTATCTACATAGCAACCCACTCGCCTTTTCCTATACGTCAGCGTCACATGACGTGGGCTTTCCGCTTCCCGCGCTCTGACGTAATGCTGATCGCCGGCAGCTTCCCGGAGCGATAGATAATAATTTCATAAAGCGATTCCTCAGAATGGTGTTGGAAAAGGAAATTCAGTTGATAACATATAGTTGTCAAGAAAAAAAAAAGTTTCTTCCATAGAATAAGAGAAGAGAGGTGTGTTCGATGTATTAGGATACTGATTGGGGAAAGAGTTTTCTGGGTTCTCTTTTGCGACGTAGTTGAAAAGAACTGGACAGGATAAGAAAAATATAATACAAATATTTATTTATTTATTTATGTATCTATTTGCAGACCTCGGCCTTATCTTTTAGGACGCAGTTGAAAAGGATTGGGCAGCAGAGAAAAAATAAATGAAAGTATTTCTTTTATTTGATCCCAGTACATGTTAGGAATGAACAAATCGGAGATTGAATAATAGTAATATAAAAGAAAAGACGTTTCTTTAATCTTATGTAATCATAATTAATCAAATCGTTTATTATAGGAAATTCCATATTTCTTAGGATTTTTTCTTTCTTTTTTCTTTTTCTTATTCTTTTCTTTTCTTTTCTTTTCTTTCTTTTTTTTTTTCCGGAGCGTGGCGGTTAGTCGTATTTCATGCACACAAAATTATAACACTCTCTTTAAAAACAATAACAAAACATTCTTGTTCAAATGTTTATGATCAAAACCGTAAGTAATATATGCACTCTCTTTTTCTCTCTCTTCTCTTTTCTCTCTTTTTTTCCTGTCCTTTCCCCCATTTTTTGTGTAAATTTGTTTGAAATATATTTTTTATAATTTGCGAAGGAAATGTTAACTTGCAAACATATTAGTGAATACAATTGAACAATGAAGATCCATTTAAAAATTTTAAACCAGATTTTAGCGACAGAATAGTTACTATTTTCGTTTGTTTAAAAATCTTTGTTTTTCAGAATTCCATTTACGGACATTCTATTTATGGAATTAAAATGTATAAACAAACCTTATATATTTATTATACCTCAATTAAAATTTATATTTATTTATTTAAATTGAATCGTAGTAGTTTTTATTTATTTATTTTTCTTTTTGATAAACTATTTTTGAATATATTTTACGCTTTTCTACGTAAGATTATATATATTGTACGACGTATGTTTGTAAGTATGGATGTATTATACGGGGTTGTATTTTATATAATTGGACACTGACGGTAAAAAGAGTTTGTAGGTTTTCTCCTTTTGCTTTACAGTGCATTGAAAATATCGAGAAATATATAATAAAAGTATTCATATCCTTAGTCGGTTCAAAGACACATAGAAATTAATAAAGTAAAGAATGAAATAAAAGAGTAGTATTTCTTTTTTTTTTTTTATTGACTGTTATATAATCACAATCAAAATGTTTGTTAAAGGAAATTTCATATTCCTTAGTTATTTTTTAAATGTGGCACCTAGTCCTATTTCATGTCAGTGATTTCTATTACACAGAATTATAACTTCTATGTTATATTAATTTTTTTACTTTAAGCTGTAAAACTGTGATGATTAAATCCCTCCCCTGCCTTCCCCCGCCCTCCCCCTACAATCACCCTACCTTTTTCTTTCTTTCTTTCTTTGAGTAAATTTTTATTTATTGTTTGTAATTTAAAAAAAAAAAAAATTAACTTCTGAAGGAAATAATAAACTTGTAAACCTATTAGTGAATATAAATGAATAATGAAGATCCATTTTAAAATTTCATCCTGTTTCTAAGGGCAGAGAAGCTATTATTTTTGCTTATTGAAAAAGCATAATTTATAATATAGGACATTCTATGTGAGTAAGATTCTTCAATTTAAATGTACCATAAAATTGGGTTATTTGGATACTGGGATGTTACTTGGACACAAAAACAACATTTTAAACTAGTCTTAGGTCTAATATGCTGAGATTATTGACTTGATTCACCAATATAATAACAGGCAATAGCGCTTAATTGAGATACTCGACTAACATTCCAGCTCTTTTCGCCTTTTTCTAGTTGAGGGAAGATATGTTGCTTTATGATAAAAACACGAAATTTTGTGATCAAAAGACTCCTTTTTGTGACCTAGCTTTCACCTGTACATCTTTGCAATTGTAGTTACACACACTTTAAAGAGAAATGTACCTGCAACATTCCCTTTTTAAGAAAATAACAACAGTATTAGATAGAACAGTACAATTACAATACTATATAGGAATGACAAACAGAAAATTTAAAACGAGAGTAAAAGAACATATAGCAGATTTCAAATATGACAGAAGAACTACTGCCTTAACTAGACAACATAGAATAGAGCCGTTGCAGATTGATTTCAAAAATAGTAAAATAATTATTCAATCAAGAGTTTATTTACCATACATTATCCGTGAATCAATAGAAATATATTTGCGAAACGATAACATTTGCAACGAATCGGCTTCTTTTGATTTACTTAAAATTTGGCACACGATGCTTTGCAGATTGAAAAAGCAATAAAAATAAAAATAAATAATAATTTTCACTTTTTCCAGTTTGACCAATTTAAGCACCTGCTTGCATTAGACATGTGATCTTGTGATTATGTTTACCATTTTCAAAAACTTTGCGAAAATATTTTATTTATCATTTCGATCTGAAGATGTCGCCGTTAGAGCGAAGGAAACATATGTAATCTATATTAAAAGGTATTTTTAAACGTTTTGTGTTATGTTTTTATCATTTTAAGCAATAGTTACAATTTTATTTAAAGTATTAGATAGTTCGAAAATTACATAACACTATAAAATCAGGGCCTAAGCCTGACTAATACAGGGACATGAGGAACAGCTGTCCCGGGGCCCCTGTGAAATGCCCTCCCATAGACGTAATCGGATTTTCGTTGAGAGGGTGTCAAATGGTTAAAATTGGCCAAAAGTGACCAAAATTCTTACATTGTCAAAGATTTAGGAAGGGAATTCAGTTCTCCCTATCCTAATTTTATGATATTATGACAAATAGCTAAGAGTGATGTGCTAATAACTAACAAATAATGTTACTTTGCCGCTCTTCCGAACTGAGACCAAATAACCCATAACCACATTTTAAAAATTATACATATTAATTTCTTTCTCTAAAAGTACTTTTTAATCATTACTTTTTTTTTTTTTGTTAATTTTATTTCCTTAAATGGCTTAGTCACTATTCATGTGAATTTATTTGCAGATCTGAAACCAAAAAATCCCCCAAACTTACAAAAGGTCTCCTGAAAGCAGACAGAATGACAATTTTACTGCTGAAATTTTAGAAGAATGTTTAAATGTCTATGAGATCAGGAGAAATGTCTTAGAGAGACACATCAGCCACTTTTCAAATAAGTAGGTAGATTGATATTTTCACTATAAGAGGTGTGATATACGTAAAAAAGAAAGTTACTCAAGCGACACTGATGAAAAGAGGTTTTTTATTTTTCTCAGCTCCAATGTAAAATGACTTTTTCTTGTATTATTTTCTCTTATTAGCACTAAGTTAGCAAGACATAAAGGGCTGCTAAAATATCTCATTCAGCATCACACAATTTATGATGTATTTTCGATGCATTTTCCAATTTAATTTCAAGTTTAAATAAAAATTATTAAAATTAAAATGACTCTACGTATGTCAGATCCTAGCTAGGTCATGCTTGAGTTCTTCCCCTATTTAAATGTTTTATGAAAAAAAAATAGCTTGTGTCTAAGTAACTCAAACTCGGGTGTTACTTGAATTCAAATTTCAATAAGTAATTACACTGTGGTATCGTGGTTGCATACATATAATTAAACACATCATTTCGTATTAAACGAAAAGTTTTATTTCAAAACTCCAATTGTAAAAAATGACATGATAGTGAAAATTCAGATGATGTTTACAAGACATTCTGGTACATCTCAAGAACCCTAAAAAACAATGTCTAACTCTCCAGAACTCAAAAACCAGACTGCCCTCTTCATGGCGAAAAACTCTATCCTCTTCCCCTGTGCATAATCAACTGTTTCTCCTTGATTGACACACCATTCTTCCATCTTCCAACCCCTTGGTATCCAGGGTTCTTCGAAATACCTTTCTTTAGTCATTCCATTCATATGAATACCTTCATGACACATTTCAAACCTATTCAGATAATCTTCTTATAGATAAAATTCACACACATTTAGCAAGGCCATACAAAGCGTGAAAGTCTTTCACTTTTACTTGAAATGAACAAAGAATTTCTTTTCTCACGGATAATCTTCTTACAGTAGTTGCCAATCAAGACCGATCACTCCATTTTATTTTGGAATTATTTTAATCCCATCAGAATGCAATAAGCTGATGGACCCCTATCCATCACAACACATATAAAAAAAAATTAAATTGTAATTTGAAGTAGACGAAAAGTCTTAGAAAAATATCGCAAAAGTACTAAAAATTCGCTTATCAGTACAATTAAAGTATCTTAGGCGTTAAATATTTTTTCTTTATTAGTTTCTTAGTTTGGTACAGTCGGCAAAGAAAGAAAAAAAATCTATAAAGTATACCCTCTGGGTTTTTTTACTACAACATCACTGTTTATGAACTCTTTTAACCACAGTATTTCTTTCATAGAAATATTTTTTTTCTCCAAAATGTGATGTTTTCTAGAACTCAAATGAATAGTAATGATGTAGTCGATAAAGATCAAAGTAAAGATCCACATCCATTAAACTAACGAGAAGAAAAAACAAAATAATAACAAAGAAAAGTTTAAAAAGAAATCCCACCCTAAATATTTTATATCTCTATGAATGCCAGACGTAAATTACTATACGAGGAGAAAAGGCAGCATTGACCCTTGAATAAATTGAGGGTTTTTTAAAGATTTTATGTTTTTCAGTTATTAGGTATGTTTATGTTATGACTTCTTCTTTTTTTTTCATATTTTTACTGCACTTGTGTTGTATAATTAGCTATAACAGCTATGAAGAAAAAAACTTGTCTCTGGAAAACAACATTTAAGTAGCCCAACCGAAAATAAATTATGAATACTAGCATTTTAAAACGAGTCTGGCGAGATTGCTATGATCCGGCTACTCCATCACAAAACTTTTGTGGACATATCATTTGAAAAACAGCTCATTATCTAACTTGTTTGTAATGTACGGTTTTATTTTATTTCAAGAAATATTTTTATCTCTACTCTTTTATTACGTAATAGTACGGCAGTCTGACTAGTCTCTAGTTTGTTGCTCCCAGTCTGTTCCATTTTATCACAATTTTTAAATTCTTGTTTTCTATTAAGTTTCTTAAAATACTGTTTTCTTCATTTGATTTAGTGTTGAATTCAGACACTTTTCTCAGGGAGGGATTTCTGCGGCTCCGGGGGGGGGGGGGGGGCATAATAGAGTACCGGGGGGAAATTCCAATTTTTGACCATTGAAAACATAAAATCTCAAATCTTCCGGGGAGGGGGGCGGGCATTTCAATGCTCCGGAGGGGAACGTCCCCCTTGGGCCACCCCCTGAATTCAACATTTAATTATCACTGATCACATTTCATTTAATTATCACTGATAAATAGATTGAATTTTATGAACGCCCCCCCCCACTTTAAAATGCTGAGTAATTAAATTTAAAGAAATGTTTCTTCGTAAAGTTTATTCCTTAAAAAATGAAGAACTACACCTTGGGACAAAAAATCTTAATTTAAAATATCTATTCTGATCGGCCTCTAGTATTTAAAAAAATCTACTCAAATTAAAAATTTAAATCTACTTCTTTTTTTTTTTTTTTTTTTTTTTTTTTTAAAGAGCATTTGTTTTATAAACTTGGTGCAGTCCAGGGTGAAATATAAATAACCAAATGTATACTTTAAAATGACATTGTCAATAAATTTAAGCACAATGTCATATCATCTGCGCCGGCGAGGGTGGTTGACAGGGGAGGGTCATTGTCCCTCCCTGGATTTTGAAATTTAATTAACTAAACTTTCTTTATCTTTGATTTTTCTTCTTTAGGAATTTCTAGTAAGTAGTAAGTTTCCTTGACCAGAAAAAGTATTGCTGAGGATTTATTTTCATTTCTTCCTGTAATGTGTACATGTCAATACCTGTGTAAGCTTACAATATATCATGTAAACTTTATGGGATTTATTTGTTTGCCTTTCTTTCTTTTTTTTTTTTTAAACTGTCCAAACACATAGTGTAAGGAGGAGAGTGTTGTAATTATAATTGGTGTGTGCGTGAATGTGTGTGTGTGCGTGTATCTGTATGTGTGCACTGCACTGCAGGGAAAAAAAAAATGTTGATTTTACAGTAAAATACCGGCATCCCAGCTGCCAGTATTATACCGTAAAATTAACAGTAATAAACAGTAAAATAAGCAGTAATATACTGCCGAGCATGCGCTGCAGTGTATTACTGCTTATTACGTCGTCTCTCGATTATACCTGAAAACGAAACCAAAAAATTAAATTTAAAAAAATACATTGGAAGATAATAAAAAATTCCAAATTCATAAAACTTGATCATAAAATATGTTTATTTTTCAGGTATAATCGAGAGACAACGTAATAAAGAAGAAACTGGGAATAAATATGGAACCTGGATGTCAAAATCGTGGCAAAACACTAGTTTTGCAAGAATAATTTTGTCGTACAATACTAAAACATTCGTTATTGTTTTTTTTTTTTTTTTTTTTTTTTTTTTTTTTTTTTTTTTTTACATTTCAGCAAATAATTTTTATTATTTATATTAAATATAAATAAATAATTTCAAAATAAATAAATAAGTAAATAAAAATAAAATAAAATAAAAATAAATAAATAGTAATAGTAATAGTCTAAATTAATTACAAGCTTCTTATTCCATGATCAAACTTCAGTCAACTTTCAAATCTGGTCCCCTTCAATATTTCTCTGTGGCATGATAATAAATAAATTCGATTACATTTTTTTTCTCTTTCTTAAACATAAAGATATTCCTTTCAATGTGAACAAAAAGAAGTGATACAAACAAGATTAAGAGTAGAATATAGTCTCTCTCGCTTCCACTAAGCAAATGGGAAAGAGAGAAAGAGATAAACGATAGAAATCTGAGAAGAAAAATTTCCTTAAACATTTCTTTTCTATTAAAAAGTGCCATTCAATAAATAACCATAGAAATGTCACTGACCTTTGAATGGATTGAGGTTTTTAAGATTTTGTGAAAGTTTTTTCATTGGTCATGTTAATCTTACACTGCAAAAAACAAGTTGGAAATTGTACGTCAAACGTGACCAATGATGTGCGTTCGTACTATAGCTAGTTATATAAATATTCAGATCTTGATGATATTTAATTCTGTGAAATGAATTATATCGTCTGCAGATTCATTTCTGTAATAAAATTAGTATCTCGGTCGCTTGACCATTAAACCTCGGAAGCTTCTATAACAAGAAAGTACCGATTTTTAATAAAAATTCAACTTTCTTAATAAATCTTTTTATTAATATCTGATAAAGTTTTGATTCGATTTTCATAAAATTTGAAATGTCTCGACAAAATACTGCAAAGATAATATATCTCAAATTTCAAACCATTCGGTTGGGTAGTTTTTGCGTTGTTATATGTGGACAGACGGACAGACGGATGGACGGACGGACAGACAGACGGACGGACCAGACGACGACAATAGGTGCTACGTATTTATATAATTTATATAATTACGAACGCATCTAAAAAATGTTGATTTTACGGTATAATACTAGCATTCCAGCTGCCAGTATTATACCGTAAAATTAACAGTAATAAACAGTAATATAAGCAGAATACTCTACCACGCATGCGCGGTAGCATATTCCTGCTTATTTTACTGTTTATTACTGTTAATTTTACGGTATAATGCGTGGTAGAGTATTCCTGCTTATATTACTGTTTATTACTGTTAATTTTACGGTATAATATTGGCAGCTGCAATGCTAGTATTATACCCTAAAATCAACTTTTTTTTTTTTTTTTTTTTTTTTTTTTTTGCAGTGTACATTTTATAAATTTTTATTATTTTTCCGCTCATAATCCACTACAATTGAGTCATGATTTCTAACTCGTTTCTTCAAAATAGCATTAAAAGAGCCCAGAGAAAAATAAATTATGGAATAATAACGTTTTAAAATAAAAATGAGCCTGTAGAACTTATAATTAGGGTATTTTATTACAAAACTACGTAAAAGTAAACTTTTAAAAACATCTCATCATCTAACTTGCTTATAATGTGTGGTCTTATTTTATTTCAAGAAATATTTTAAACTCTTACTCTTTTATTAAATCAACTGTCTGACTTTTTCTAGTTCGTTGCTTTCAGACGCATTTGTAACCTTTTTTCTGCCTCGTGATCTTTAGAATCCCCATTTCTATCAGAGTTTATTTATTATTTAGAATTTTTTTTTAAAACCCCTAGTTCAAAAACGATTTTAATTGTTTCTTAAAACGCAGAATAATCAATTTTAAAGATATTTCCTTACTAAACTTTCTTTTGTCTATTAAAAAAAAATGAAAAACAAAAATTAAATTTCTTAAAGAATACAATAAACAAATGTAGATTTTTGGGAACCACATATAAATGCACTTCTATTATTGGTTGAAATAATCTTAAATACAGTAAAACCTGCAACAACGGAATCGCAAGGGACCGGAATTTTTTTTTCGTTTTAGACAGGTTTCAGTCTTTGCAGTTAAATTCAATAGTATTCATCCCGTCGGGACCACGAAAAATCTCCGTTATAGACAGATCTCGTTTATACAGGTTTTACCGTATTTTCGTTTGGCATGTCTGAAAATTTTTAGAGAAATTTGACGATCAGGTAAGGTACGAAAATCTTCAAAATATATTGCAGCTTTATAGGTTTGTGTTTATAGGAAATATCACTTTTTTAATGTTTATTTTATTTTATTTTTTTATTTTAATGCTTTTGCTTATTTTTCTGCTAATTTACTATAATTGAGTTTTAAAAAAAATTCTCACTTTTTTCTTCCAAGCAACATTGAATAAACAAAAAGAAAATAAATTATGAAGACTAACATTTAAAAAAATCCCTGACGGCTCGGCCTACAGGCACAGGTAGATTTCGAAGACCCAGACCGTGGGGCGCCTGTTTGTTGGGAATTGCGGAAAAATGACCTTTTTGCCATGATGCGGCAATTGGAACAGCCTACTTCGAAACCTCACTTGTTTGCAAGCAGAGCCAGCAGGTTTTTTTTTTTTTTTTTTTTTTTTTTTTAAGAGTTTTTCCTATAAAAAACATGTCAATATAAAAGTTTTAGATAATATTAAGACGATTTATTATAAATTAAAGCGGATTTGAAATCTTGGGAATGGACGAAGTTTTTTCTTCTAACCCCCCCCCCCCCCCCCCCCTTAAGGCAATTTTTAATTATATCAACAATCTGTCATACATAAATTTTCGGCCCTTCTCCTAGAAGTAATAATAACTTCAAACGGATCCGATACGTATCATAATTAAGAAATTAGGGTTTTTTTCTGTTTTCACAAAAAGCCCCCCCCCCCATCCCCCCCCCCTGGTTCGATTTTGCCCATTAACGAACTTGACCGAGATTTTATGTCCCTTGATTTTATGTATCAATTTCGAAAAGATGCGGGAGTTGGAACTGCCTACTTCGAAAAATAACTTGTTTGCAGGCGGAGCCGGCAGGGATTTTTTTGTTTTTAATTTTTTTTGCTATAACGGCTGGTCCTATAAAAAACTTGTCAATGTAAAAGTTTTAGATAATATTAAGAGGATTTATAATAAGTTTAAGCGGATTTGAAATCTTGGGAATTGACGAAGTTATGAATTTTTTTCTTCTAAAACCCCCTCCCCCCCCCTTAAGGCAATTTTTAACTATATCAAAAATCTGTCATACATAAATTTTAGGCCCTTCTCCTAGAAGTAATAATAACTTAAAACGGATTCGATACATATCATAATTAAGAAATTATGGGGTTTTTCTGTTTTCACAAAAAGCGCCCCCCCCACCCCCCCCTTGGTTCTATTTTGTCCATTAACAAACTTGACCGAGATTTTATGCCCCTTGATTTTATGTATCAGTTTCGAAAAGATGCGGGAGTTAGAACCGCCTACTTCGAAAAATAACTTGTTTGTAGGCGGAGCCGGCAGGGATTTTTTTTGTTTTTATTTTATTTTTTTTTTGCTATAACGGTTGGTCCTATAAAAAACTTGTCAATATAAAAGTTTTAGATAACATTAAGAGGATTAATAATAAATTTACGCGAATTTGATATCTTGTGAATTGACGAAGCTATGATTTTTTTTCTTCTAAAACCCCTCTTTTTTCCCCCCCTTGGGGCCATTTTTAATTATATAAAAAAATCTGTCATACATAAATTTTCGGCCCTTTTCCTAGAAGTAATAATAACTTTAAACGGATTCGATACGTATAATAATTAAGAAATTATGGGGGGTTTTCTGTTTTCACAAAAAGCCCCCCCCCCCCATTCCCCCCCTGGTTCGATTTTGCCCATTAACGAACTTGACCGAGATTTTATGCCCCTTGATTTTATGTATCAGTTTGTAAAAGATTAATGCAGAATTTTTCCAGTTATCGTGGTCAGAAAAAAGTGACATAGATAGATAGATAGATAGATAGATAGATAGATAGATAGATAAAGTTTTGAACGGGGGGTGGTTTTGGGTTCTGGGAGTCATGATCGGCGTAGATCTGCAAAAATTTTTCAAAATTTCCAACTTAGGTGAGAATGTAATAGGTTAGTATTTCTTACGAAATCTACCTAAAACGAGTGTGTGGAACTTACTATGATCTGATTACAGTATTTGCTCATGCGAGAAATCTGAAGAAAATTCTGATTTAAAAAAAAACGCGAAGAGAAATTTCCACACTTACTTAGTCTTGTATATTTACCATACCATAAAATACAACGAAATCCAGAATTCCTCGATAAATGTTTTTCTTACATTAGAAAAATTGTTCAAAAATATTTATCTTCACCGGAAATATAATACTTCTAGTAATTAGCAGAAATTGCAAAAGGAGAAAAGTATATGTTTCGCGTTTTTATTTTGTTTTCAGAGAGAGTGCGTTTACAGTACGAAAGAAGGCAAGTTACAACGACGCGACGCTTTCAAATTCCAAGTTATGTAAAGCAACAGCACAAAAAATCAATGTTGGCTAATTTTAGGAACGAATATAGAGGAAGGAAGAAGAAGAGCTGGGAAAAGCTCCATCCCTCAAGTGCTGATTCGGTAAAAAAGCATGAATGGTTTCATATAGTTTTTTGAAATACACCAACGATAACGCACACCCCGCTTTTTAGACATATAATATTGGGAGGAAAGTACGCATTATACATGATTAAATACAGCAATTTATTGCAAAACTTCCGATTTAGAATTAAAAACATCTAACATGCTTCTAATAATGTGTAGTTCTATTTTATTTCAAGAAATATGAAATATTTTAATCTCTACTTTTTTATGCACCGTACGAGCTACGATCGCCAACTCCGCAGGTTCTGAAAACACGCTAATTTTTTCTGTTTGAAAAAGATTAGTCGACTACGTAACATTGAATGATATTATAGCGACCAGTGGCGATCTTCTGTAACCGGGTTGCCATTCATTTCCCTTTGTCTGGAAGATTTTTCGGTTCCCAAGCTGCAACCACCGCCCTCGCGACAGCTGACGGCTATTTGCGAGATTGATTCACTAAAATCAATTGCACATTTGAAAACCAGCTTGCATAAAATGGTTAAGGAAAAAAAGTCGCTTCCTCCCAGACTTTTATGAAGGACTTTTATGAGCGTCTAGAAGAAAATTTTTCTTTCAGACACGGTAAAGAAATCGTTTTAAATATATTTTTTTTTTCATATGATATAATTTTCACCATTAAATACTTTTCGCACATATTCATTTAATTATTTTAAAGTTTTCATTCTTTTTTAATATTCAGTGTAAATATATTTTTCAATTATAAAGTGTTTGGATATATTATTATTTAGACTTTTGAAAATCCAGCAACATCAGATAAAAACGGCTATTCCAAACTATGAATTAAATCTCTATTCAGATAAAGAAATTTGAATAAAAAATTAGACAAATTTAAAAATAAAATTTGTAACGGTACACCACAATCAGTCAAGTATATGCCTGTAAAAGAGGGTTAAATTGATATGCATAGTTTTTGATCATATAAAACTTATTTAACTGGACTATCTTGATCAATTTTAACATTAAAGAACGCTTAAAATAATTCTCCGATTTAAAAACTGACGTGTTTATCATGTATTTCTCTATAAAACTGCCAGTTTTCTTGTTTTTATATGCAATAGTTTTTGCAGGATAAAACGAGAAAGTGAAAAGATCACAACAAATTTAATTACGACAGCAGCAGTGTTAGTTACTTTTTTTAAGAATAGAGAGATACGGCTGTCGGACTTTTTATAGTTCGTTGCTTTTAGACTTTTCCTTTTTTCTGCTGCGTGATCTTTAAAATCTTCCTTTATCTTGGAGTTTTTCAATACTTTTTCCTTCATTTAATTATCTCTAATTTTTTTTCTTTTTTAAAGTCTACATCAAAAACAATTTTAATGTTTTAAGCGCAGAGTAATCTATTTTAAATATATTTTCTAATTAAAAATTGTTCCTTAAAAAAGAAGATAAATTAAATTTCTCAAGTAATACAATGAACAAAAAAACTACAGATAAATGCATTTTTGTTATTGATTGAAACGTTTTTAATGATTTCTGTGTGACATCGTTTAAAATTTTACATATAGTAGTTAACAACCAAGATCTGCATGAAAATCTTTAAAATACAACAGAAATTTTAAAGGTGATCCCATCCGGGTTACTGAATTTACTGCCCGGTATACAGAAAATAAGTTAAAACAATCTGTAATTGAAAACTGTTATAGATTCTCTTATATATAATATATATACATTTAGATTGTTTACTAACAGCACCGAAAACTATTTTATATGAAAAATATCATAGTTATAAATTCAAATAAAGTTCTGAAATTTATTAAAAGTTATAAAGCTTTTCGTATTAGCCGCATGCATTCCAGGCATTAATAGACGAAGAAGTTGCCAAAGATTTCACTATTACACATCTGTTAAATTTGTGTTTTATTTATTTTATTTTATTTTACTTACTTATTTATTTATTTACTAATGAAGTTTTAATTTCGTTATGCAATATTAGACGGAGAGAAATGCTGAACTATTTATATTGTTTTGTGTGCAATATGGTTATAGGTTAATATTCCGTAATATTGCTGACGCGATAGAGATAGATAAAAAAAAAAATCGTGTTTTAAAATTATTTTTAAAACCATAAAATATCAGTAAATAGAGATACAGTTTTAAAAAAAAATGCGTTTGAAAGTACATTTTTCGCCTATTAGACGGTATAAAAATTAAAATTGTACGATGTCTAAGAAGATAAAAAAAAAATTATTGGTCAGGTGTTGCCATCGTTAATATGACGTCAGCGCTACTCGCGGACATGTTTTTACTTTATAATATAGATTTGGAGATATTTTTAGCATAAAGAATAAAATAATAAATATTTTTTCTTCTGAAGACTGATATTTTTTGTCAATTTGCATAAAAAGAAATTGTGTAATCAAGAATAACCATTGAAAGTACTCCCTTTAATATTAAAATGAATTTTAAATTCGTTATTAAGGATAAAAAATGTTGATGTTTTAAAAATATTGCATTTATTACAAAATAACAAAAACTAACCTGATGTAAAGTTCACAAGCACTAAAAAATTATTATTTGAGTTATGATTTTTTTTTTCTTGTGATAATTTAAACTTAGTACAACTTACCACAAAAAAAAAAAAAAAAAAAAAAAAAAAACTATTGTTTCCTTTAGATTCAAGAGCAAAAATGTTTTGAGAAAAACTTCTCTTTTGAAGAGCAGAAACAAAAATTGTCAAAGGCGGATTTCCCAACTGAATATTATAAAGAGAAAATAGCCCTGCTATTTATCCCTTTATTTCACAAGCATTATTGATCTTTTGATGAAATTTATATGTGACACAGGTATAAAAATAAAACACCCATAGTTCGCTGGGAGGTTTTTTTTTTTTTTCAATACAAGCTCATACGAGGATTCCATGCATAAGAAAGTTATGAAAATCAGAGAAAAGTAATAATTTAAAAACATCAGTTTAAACAGGAAATTTACCTTAAATTCTTTTTGTTTCCATTAAAGAATATCGATAAACAAATAATCTTAATAAGTAATATAACTGGCCCTTGAATGAAATGTGTTTTTAAAATACTTCCGTGTTTAAAAGGGTACGCTTCTTTGAAACTGTTCTTGTATTTTTCATACTTGTACTTATTGTTTTTCTGTTCATAATTCACTATAGTTGAATTATGAAAGTGTTTTGTACTCTTTTTTAAGAAATAACGTTGAAATAATTAAAAAGGAAATAAATTATGATATTATGAACAACAGCATTTTAAAACGAGGCTGCGGAAATCATCTTGATCTAGCTCTTTTATTTGAAAACTCCAAATGTAAAAAAATCCCTTAAAGTATCTCATTATCTCATTTGCTTGTAACGTGTGGTTTTATTTTATTTGAAGAAATAGTTCTATCTCTATGATTTTATTCAATCGATTTTATGGTTATAAGACTTTTTACCATTCGCTGTTTTGAGATTTCCTTCACTAAGTCCTTCCCTATTTTTATAATCTTCATTCCATTCAGAGTTTTTATCAATACTTTTATATTCAATTAATTACCTTCAATAATTAGATTGGGTTTTTCTTGAATGCCTTGTGCAAAAATGATTTTTTTTATGTTTTCTTAAAATGCAGAATAATCAATTTTAAAATTATTTTCTTACTAAAGATATTACTCCCTGAAATACGAAGAACAAAAAATTAAATTTATTAAGGGATTTAATGAACACATTTTAAGGGGTTAAACTTGTCTGCAAAATAATAAAAAAGGGCTATTTTGTAGAATATTTTTCAGAAAAATGAACACTATATTTGAAAAATTATTTTTGTATTTTATTTATTACACTTTAAAGAAAAGAAATTGATTTTTGCAATCACGAAATAAAGTTGGTTGTCCCATCACATCCTCTTCGGAGATGGTGTAGTTCTGGTAGCCGTCCTCGGTGATCACCATAACTCTATCAAATATCTGAAATAATAAAAAGCATAATGTTTTTACTCCGAACATTTAAAACTAGAAAGTAATCGTTCCGTTTTCCGAAAACTGATTTTGAACAAAATGGTGGCGTTCAAACTTAAGTTACAGATTTTCACAAAACTTTTTGAACTTTGATTGTTAAAAAATAAAATAAAATAAAAAAGAAAGAAAGTAAACAATCATCGCAGTTCACCAAAACGAACGATTGCTCTGTAGATAATATTGTTGTTACACTGCAAAAGAAAATTGTTGATTTTACAGTATAATACTAGCACCGCAGCTGCTAGTATTATACCGTAAAATTAACAATTTTATTTTGCAGTGTAGAAATTGGCCAAAATTTGAAGAAGATTGCTTGAGATATCGTGATCACCGACTTTTTAAACATAGTTTTGCGAGAATCACATCTAAAGATGCAAGTTATCATATATTCTAATACGAGCAAATCTTGTGTGTGGTTATATATATATATTGGTTAAATTTTACTTAAAGTTTTATATATATATATATATATAACCATAAATGAAACATTATCATAACACCAACTTAAACAATGAAATAATTAAGTATGAAATAATTAGTTGACAATGAAAGATTCCCCAACACACTTAATATGGAATCAAAAACATTGAAAGAATAAGAAATTAAATAAAAATTGAATAAATGGAATTAAATGAAATGAAATTTGTGGAATTTAGACAGAATTATCAAGTCCCAATTGCCTAAATACCACAAATAAAATGAAATGAGATGTTTCATCATCATATTAGCCATACATTGCTAAAAAATATGATATTGGGACTACATCTCAAATACAATGATTCAAATCAGTGATAAAATAAAAAATAAAATACAATATTAAAAAGGAAAGAAGCCATACTTATAAATTACAGAGAGAACATTTAATAGAGACATTAAGTATAAAATCCATAAGGATGAAAAGAGATATAAATAAGATACCTTGCAGTTCATGAACCATCATGAAAACTCCAACATGACTGGGGAATGAATTGCATAAAAAATCATAACATGTTGCCAATTTTAGAAATATAAATTGCTTAGAAATATAAATTGCTTTGCAGTGATGCCAGAAATAATGTTAAAATATAATGGATTATAAAATAACCAGGAACATTAGTGCTGCCAACTATTAGTAAAAGTGAATATAATCTGAATCGAAGGAATTGGATGGAAATAAATGTTTCATAATTCAACCAAATTACTATCTTAATTGATACCAATTAGTTAAATAATAAATAAATGAAATTAATTAATAAATAGAAAATCGAATTACATTAAAGGATGTATTAATGAATAATACTATGTTATAAATAAGTATTAAGATGGAAAAATTAATAATAAAAAACAACTTAAAATAGTGCTGCCCTCTAGTGGTAAAAGTAAATATAAAGGAATGGATGGAAATTAGTGTTTAATAATTAAACCAAATTACTATCTTAATGATAGCCATTAGTTAAATAATAAATAAATGAAATTAATTAATAAATAGAATGTTGAATAATATCTAAGTAATGGATGTATAAATTAATAATACTATGTTATAAATAAGTTGTAATAAGGAAAAATTAATAATTAATGCAACAGTAAAAATGTACCATTAAATGACAACAACGATTAAATAACTGTACTAAAAATGCAACATCAATTAAAATAAATTAAATTAAAATACTAAAGATTTGAATTAAGAATCAAAGAATTTAAAATTAATATTGATTAAATATTGAAATGAATTAGTCACAAATAATGTGGCTTCAAACAAAGTTAAATTAAATAAAAACACTTAATAAAATTAAAACATATTATATTAACACTGTATAAAAGTAAACATTATCTTAGAAGTAAATATGATATTGTCCACCAAAGGTATTAATCCAAATCAATAGATCAAATACATTCTTAATATTAATGAATATAAATTCATTTAAAATAATTAAATAATGAATAAGTAAATCTAACTAAATTAATATACATATAAAAATAACACATCGCAGTCCATTATAAAATGTGTTTGATCAAACAATTGTGTAAATCAAAATGCCTTTTTTTTTTTTTTTTTTTTTTTTTTTTTAATATAAATTAACCATGCGTATTTTTCCATACAATGCCGCCACACACCTCCTCAATCCAACGTCTACCCACCCATATATATATATATATATATATATGCAAAATTTATCTTAAAAACGGCTCTAACGATTTTCACGAAATTTTGTGTCCTACCGTTTTGGGGTACCAGAAAACCATTGGGCTAGGTCACGTGTTCGAGAAAATTCGATTAGTGGGTCATTTTGGGTCATCAAGGGTCAGGGCCAAGCTAATTCTATCTAGAAAACGGTTCAAACGATTTCGACTAAATTTTGTATCTTACCATTTTCGGCACGAGAAGACTATTGGGCTGGGTCACATGTTCGAGAACTTTCGATTAGTGGGTCATTTTTGGGTCAACGCGGGTCAAATTAATTTTATCTCAAAAACGGCTTATCGAAAAGAATCAAGAGAAACTTCGCAGTAGAATCAAAAATGGTTCGGAGTATGGGAATGGTCGAAGATATTTGTAGGCATCTGAAATATAGGAAAATTGTTTTCGGTGGGACATAAGCATTTAGGTCCCGAGTGACGTATAGTGAATTGCATATGTTGTTTCCCGTAATAACTCAAGTTGACGACATCCTGCTGAGAACTGGAAAAAGTTTGTTTCGACGAGGAAGAATCAAGAAGTATTTGATAAACATCTTTTCTTTATTTTAAAACGATGAAAAGAAGACAAATCCATGAAGTTATTCCACAGTTAATAATCCACGGGTACAAGAAATCACATCTTGTATGATGGGGTGACAATCCAAATTTTTGACAGAGGAGCGAAGTAAGAATATCGAGAACTTAGGCTGCATATCCGAATTTTAAAAAGTGGGAA
Organism: Maratus michaelseni; assembly: GCA_963931845.1. Taxonomy (NCBI): domain Eukaryota; kingdom Metazoa; phylum Arthropoda; class Arachnida; order Araneae; family Salticidae; genus Maratus; species Maratus michaelseni. The sequence continues at coordinate 155,998,796 of OZ007594.1, read as the reverse complement.
AGTGCTTTAGGAGGGTACCATAGGGGTGGCCAAGGGGCCGGAATATTTTAGAGATGTTACATCGCTGAGATCAGAGAGGAAAGTGTTTTTGATAATGACAGCGTGCGTTGAAAATACGCCAAACCATTTACATTTTTAGAGCCAAGAGTATTGTATTTTTGCGTGGGAATTGTAACCGTTACATATACATCAGATGAACTTCATAATTGACGTCAGTGGTAGGGGAATCTTTATTGGCGAAGATTGCACTTTGGCAAAAAAAGAGAGTGAAATAGAATTTTGGTGGTTAGTTGTTTTGAGAAAAATGCAGGAAAGATATTTCAGAAATATGTTATAAGGCGTCAGTCAGACGGAATTAACATCTGGATTCAGTATGAAGTCAAAACTGACCATGAGAAGGGAAACATTTTATGCCTTGGATAATTTCATTTCCATTGATGTGTGGGAGACCGAATAAAGTACGTTAATGATAATTTACAAACAATATGTATGATTTTGACTAAAGGTTATCGTTGAAAGAGAATGATCAAAAGGGTGCGCGTTTTAACAGCCGGGAAGGTATATAAATTACGATAATACAGAAAGGGGAAAGTATATTTAATAAAATACTTAAAATATAGATTTCTTTAATTTTTGAAAAAGATATATATGGTATCTTTACCATATATATATCACCCCTTCACAAGATTTTGAAAAATTTAGAATGTCACCCTGAAAATATAATACACAATATCAATATATAAAAATAATAAAAAATAAGTATGCATACAATATGTAAATAAAAAAAATGTAGTACTACCATAAAGCTTCATACTAGTATAATAAATGGCCATAAAAATTTCAAATTGCAGCAGCATGTATTTCAGTAGCTTTCAAGAGTTCCATTATCAACATGAATATTTGTTTTTGGCTGCATAAAAATATATCATTTTCTGAAAAATGGCATGCCTAATGATATTTTAATATTATTAGTGCACTTGCATAAATAGTTACATTTTGTCTCATATTTTATTTCGAAGATTAGAATGTGCACAATTAAACTTTTCACTTTTACTTCTGGCCATAGTGAAATATAAACACAAATAATATTTCAATATTGAAAAAAAGTAGTTACAATTGTACAATATAAGGATGACACAATAGAGAGGTTACAAGACACATATACCAAATGAAAAATGTAAAAAAAATTTGTGTATTAATCGGGAAATGTGCATAAACAGTTTACAAAACCACCTTGTAATTTAATAATTGCATAAATAGTCTTTATTTTATTTTATTTTTTTTTTATTATTTTATATAACTGGGAAAACTATTAAATTATTATAGTACACAAAAGGGATTATCTTTACCGAATATTAAAATAGCAATTGAATAAGTAATTTTGAAATAACTCATAACAGTTGTAATCATTTAAAAAAATATATATCTAACTTTCATTTAATAAATTTCTTTATATAACAATTTTTTAATGCATCTCAAAAGAATTTCTGAAATATTTAAAAGAAACAATACGATGAATAAATATAGAAGAATTGAATTTTTTTTTTTTTTAAATGAAGGATCTGCTTCTACAAGTGAGAAAAAGAAAAAGAAAAATGCCTAAAATATCACTATAATCTATATAGTGTGACGTAAAGGTGTTAACATTATGTATGTTCGATGAGAGAGAGATGTTTACACCTGAACAATATTTAGAAAAAGCAACATGTACGTTATCGAAGTAAGAAGGCATATCATAGAATTCAAAAATTTAACATAATTCCAAATTTTAAGAACGATTATGGGAATTATCCACTGAAATAAAGTTCAAAAATTCTTTCTAATTGATAAAGTGAAGGTGGCATGTAAAGTGATGTAACTTTGAAAAAAAAAAAAAAAAAACGATGACATAGTGTATATATAAAGAGCAATAGAAATTAATGTATACACTAACATGTGAAGTGCGAACAATATAAACGGTATGTGTGAATGCTTGACCATACCTATCAGTGAATACGAATCTTAAGTATAGAAGTGTAGTAATAATGAATAAAGGAAAAAAAAGAAAAGGTTTGGATTACAAAGGAATCAGACCGGAGAAAACTAAGTGAGAAAACGGTAAACAAAAAAAAAATTCTGGTTACAAAGGAACCAGTCACACAAAAGAAATTTCTGATAACAAGGGGTATCAGAGCTCAATAAATTGTATATCTGAAAACAAAGGAATCAGACTCACAAAAATAATATCTGATAACAAGGTATCAGCCCTCAATAAGTTATATATCTGAAAACTAGGAATCAGACTCACCAAAACAATATTCTGATAACAAAAGTATCAGCTCTCAATAAGTTATATATCTGAAAACTAGGAATCAGACTCACCAAAACAATAATCTGATAACAAAAGTATCAGCCCTCAATAAGTTATATATCCGAAAACTAGGAATCGGACTCACCAAAACAATAATCTGATAACAAAAGTATCAGCCCTCAATAAGTTATATATCCGAAAACTAGGAATCGGACTCACCAAAACAATAATCTGATAACAAAAGTATCAGCCCTCAATAAGTTATATTTCTGAAAACAAAAGGAATCAGAACCACAAAGAATTTTTTTTTTTTTTTTTTAATCACAACCGAAGTTTAGAAGAATGAATAAATTTCTGATTATAGAGAAAAACAGAACCAAAAGAATTAATTTAATTTAAAAAAATGTCATTACTTATTTCTACCAAAGGAAATTAAAAAAAAGAAAAAAGCTGAATGATGTGAATTTCTGCAAGAATGTGCCAAAGGAAAAGATGTGACGCCGAATCTATTTTGCCTTAATTTTTAATAACAATTTATTTTTATTTATTTCTATTATTTTAATTTTAAAAGGATAGTGATGCAAAGAAGAAGAATTGTCTACTCCTGAAATGTCGAAAATACAACGAAGATAAAAGGTAAAATTAAGCTGTGTGTACGGATCAGTTACACTTATTCAATATGCGAAAAATTTCTGACGACCCGCACCAAAAAAAAATCTCGACATACAAATATACCTCTAATCGCTCTACCGTTTCCGTACGCTAAACAGCCAAACGAAAAGAGACGAACCATCTATACACACAGGTGTGTAAACAATAAAAACATTAACGTATGAAATAGAAAGAAAAATATTCATAAGAGCAGTTGTCTGGAAAAATTACCTATATAGTAGGGAAGTGTATCAAAAAAATACCGAAAAAATTGAATCGAAGTAAGAAAAGGAGTAAAATATTTGTGACAGTATATAATAAAAGAAATAGATATGCAAAGAGCATCATAATCTAAAATCTTATCATTAATATAATAGTTTCAAAAAAATATATATAAACTAGAATTAGCAGAGAGTGGTATTTCTTTCTTCATCAATATATTTCTTTATTGACGGACACCCTGGCGAAGATACGGTGTGAGAAATGTTAAAATTAGTATTGTTATTTTCATTATTTGATAAGCAATTAATGCATTTAGGAGGGTTTGTGCACCGAAGATTGTTATGTTGGCCTGCACAAATCGGACATTTTATAGAATTAAGACATACCTGTGCAATATGATAAAATGAATGACATCGAAAACAACGTTTTACAGGGATAAATCTGATTACAGGATATTTTTGTCTTCAATAGTTATTTGTTTAAGCTCCAGTAATATTTTTGCAATAGGAAACGACATCTCAAATATCCAGTTGTACTCATCTGTATCCCTAAGTTTACATTTCCTTATAAATTGTATAGAGGACACTGGTGTTTGAAGAATATCAGAAATTTCAAATAAAATGTCTGGTATATTAAATTTTAAAGGTAATTTACAAATAATGATGCGAACCGGTTTATGATGCATTTTAGTAGGTGAACAAATAGGAACGCTTTCTGAAAGATCACGATTGCTAGAAGTATTTGATTGCTGCATATCAATTTTTTTTATGTGCAAATTCATCGAATGTGTTCTCATCATCTGTAATTTGTGAAATATCCGTCTGTGTAAAAATATTATGCACATTTCGGGGTAACATATAACTGTTATAGGGAGAATTGCCCATTTTATCATTAAAAACATCATGCATATTTTCTACCTTTTGGGCATGAAGTCGTTCTAATAATTTTTTATTAAGCGAAATTAAATTTTTTTTGTCTAGTACCAATTTATCAAATTCCTTCATGACAAAAATATCATAAAATTGCAAAAGACTGTCAAATTGGCGTTCCAGAACAGCCTGAAATTTGCATAAAGGGGAAAGTATATTTAATAAAATACTTAAAATATAGATTTCTTTAATTTTTGAAAAAGATATATATGGTATCTTTACCATACGGCTCTAACGATTTTGATTAAATTTTGTGTCCTACGAGTTTCGAGCACGATAAAATCATTGGGCTAGGTCACATGTCCGAGAAAATTCGATTAGTGGGTCATTTCTGGGTCATTGTGGGTCAAGATCTAAAAAGCGGCTCAATTTACACTAAAGTTTGCATCCAATGGTTTTCGGGCACGAGAAGACTGTTGGGCTAGGTCACATGTTCGAGAAAATTCAATTAGTGGGTCATTTTGGGTCATTTTGGGTCATGGTCAAGCTAATTGTATCTAAAAACGGTTCAAACGATTTTGACGAAATTTTGTATCCGACTATTTTCGGGCACGAGAAGACTATTGGGCTTGGTCACATGTTCGAGAACTTTCGATTAGTGGGTCATTTTTGGGTCAAAGCGGGTCAAATTAATTTTATCTAAAAAACGGCTCCAACGATTTTGATTAAATTTTGTATCATACGAGTTTCGGGCAAGCGAAAATCATTGGGCTAGGTCACATCTTCGAGAAAATTCGATTAGTGGGTCATTTCTGGGTCATTGTGGGTCAAGATCTAAAAAGCGGCTCAATTTACACTAAATTTTGCATCCAATGGTTTTCGAGCACGAGAAGACTGTTGAGCTAAGTCACATGTTCGAGAAAATTCAGTTAGTGGGTCATTTTGGTCATGGGTCATGATATTTGAACTCAAATTTAATTTTGACCGAGCATAGCTTGGTCTTCCCTGCTCGTGATTTATGTATAAGATAGAACAAAGTAAATTAACACAACTTTCTTAATTTTTATCAGATTGACTAAAAAGTGTAACTGAATATTCCTTACTAAACGTACTTTCAGAAAATGCAATAAAAAATGCGTTTTTTGAACGTTTGAAGGCAGGTATAACTCCCTAACGTCTTAAGATATATACATGCATTTTCATTATTGGTCAAAACAATGTTAAACATTTCTGTAAGACATCTTTAAAAAATTTAAAGAAAATTGGTTGGTAATCAGAAAGTGTGCGGAAATCTTTAAAGTACAATAAGGATTTAGAATGTGTCTGGGCATCTTTTTAACTTAGGTACCGTTTTTTAGCATAGGTATCTTTTTAACATACACTCTAAAAAATATTTTGTCAAAAAAGTGGAATGTACTGACAACACGATTAGAGGAACACGCCCGTAATTTGAAGATTTTTTTCTGTTATTTGACAAAATTTCATTCTGTTGACTAGATGATTTCAGGAAATTTTGAGCTTAGATTCGCGAAGTTTCTGTGATTTAAAGAAGAAAAAAATACATAAAAGTTTAGTTTCTAAATGGAAAAGTGCTTGCAGCACAGTTGTCAGAACACCCCTGTAATTTGACGAAAATCCCGCTTAGACTGAAGGATTTCAGGTAATTTTTTGCTTAGATAAATGAAGTTTCAGTGTTTTGTTGAAAATGGGCAAATCAAAACGGAAAAAATCGCAAATTAATGGAATATAAACGGAAAAATACATGCATGAAAGTTCCGTTTCTGAAACTGAAAAGCGTTTGAAGCATAGTTGCAGAAGACCTCTGTAATTTGACGAAAATACCGCTTAGATTGCAAAATTTCAGGCAATTTTTAGCTTATTAGTAAAGTTTATTCAGTGTTTTTGTGAAAAATGTGGGCAAATCGAAACGAAAAAAAATCGTAAATTAACGGACTATAATATACGGAGAAATACATACCAATTCACGAGTTTTCTTTAGTGACTAAAAAATAAAATGAAGGTATCTTTTATAAAGAATATAATGGCAGACATTTTTTTTTTTTTTTTTGTCGTAGAATGATCATTTTTTTTTTTTCGCATGAATAGAAGTCAAGCCGGTCGAAAAATTATTTACTCTCTCGCCTCAAATAAGCAAATGAGAAGAAAAATATAAATAAAAGACATAAATTTAAACTGAAAACTTACCTTAGACCTTTATTGTTGTTGTTGTTTCCATTAAATAATACAGAGAAATAAATAACCCTAAAAAGAAAGGTCACTGAGCCTTGAATGAAATGAAGATTTAACAGTTTCGTGTTTTAAATGCATTACTCTTGTTTGAAACTAATCTTGTGCTTTTCAGACTTATTGTTTTTCTGCTCATAATTAACTTTAATTGAGTTATAAAAGTGTTTTCTTACTCTTTCTTCAAAACAGCATTGAAATAGGTAAAGGAAAATATATTATGAACAACAACATTTTAAAATGAGTCTGGGGAAGTTATTTTGATCTGTTTTTAGGTGCGTTCGTAATTATATAAATACGTAGCACCTATAGTCGTCGTTTGGTCCGTCCGTCTGTCCGTCCGTCTGTCTGTCTGTCCGTCTGTCTGTCTGTCCACATATAACAACGCAAAAACTACCCAACCAAATGGTTTGCAATTTAAAATATATTATCTTTGCAGAATTTTGTCGAGACATTTCAAATTTTATTAAAATCGAATCAAAACTTTAGGAGATATTAATAAAAATATTTATTAAGAAATTTGAAATTTTTTTTTTAAATCGGTGCTTTTTTGTTATATTAGCTTCCGAAGTTTCAACGTCAAGCGACCGAGATACTTATTTTATGACAGAAATTAATCTGCAGACGATATAATTCATTTCACAGAATTAAAAATCATCAAGATCTGAATATTTATATAACTAGCTGATACATATATATCTGAATATTTATATAACTAGTTATTAAGATATTTGTATGAACAGTGTCATAAAATATATACTTAACTAGCTGTTTAACCCGTTCTACGCACGGGATATCATGAATTTAATTCTAAAACGTGCGTACGAACGCACCTCGTTTGTAACGTTTGACGTACAATTTCCAACTTGTTTTTTTTATTGTAAAACTTGACGCGTTAAAATATCTTTAAAAAATATCTCATTACCTAACGTGCTTGTAACATGTGTGTATGTGTGTGTGTGGGTGTTTCGTTTAAAAAAATATTTTTATCTACATGATTTTATTCAATTAATAATTTGACTATTTAACTTTTTTTCAACTTACTGCTTTGATATTCACCCCCCCCCCCTCCCTTACAAGTCTAGCGTTATTTAATTTTTTCCCCTCAGAATTTCTCTTAATATTTTTTTTGTTTCATTTAATTATCAATGATAATTAGACTTTTTTTCTTGAACGCCTTATTAATTTTTTTTTCTTTACTCCTTTTTATGATTTTTTTATGTTTTCTTAAAATGCAGAATAGTGAATTTTAAAGAGTTTTCCTTTTTTTTTTCTCTTGAAAATGAAGAAGAAAATTAAATTTCTCAAGTAAAACAGTGTGCAAATGTAATTGCTCTCTAGTAATTACACTGAGAGCGATTTTTGTTAAGTTAAAGACATCGACCAGCGAGTTAGGTAAGATTCTCGACGGCTTCTAAATGAAGAAGGGAAAGTAAATTTATCAAGGAATACAGTGATATGAATAACAGTTTTACCACAATTTTCGAATAGAATTTTTCGCCTTGTTTAATCACAGAAAAATATTGAAAATTCTGTGGTTAGTCACAGAAAGATTTTTAATCTGAAACAAAAAAACATATATATCAGGCAAAGATTTCTAAGGTAAAATAGTGGTGACATACTCTTTGAAAATTCTAAGGAGTGCGTGTACCTTAATAGTAAAATGAAAAAAAAAAAAAAACGACATTAAGTTAATAACTGAGGTTTTAAAGATCAAAACTGAGTTTTTATATTTTTCGGGTATTATGTTTGTGTGAAATACTTATTTATATTTTTTTCTTCTGATAATCATAATCTACAACTAGAATCCAACCATGAAATTTTTATTTATTTGTCTTTTAAAAAGCAGCATTGCAGTAACAAAAAGAGAAGAAATTATGAAAAATAACATTTTAAAACGCGGGTGCAAATGTTATTATGATTTACAAAACCCAATGTTTTAAAAATATCTTTTAAAAAACATCTATTATTTAAGTTGTTTATAATAGATGGCTTTATTTTATTTAAAGAAATATTTTCATCTCTATTTTATTTAACTAATAACATGGTTGCGATTAATAATATGATTTTCCAGTTCGTTGCTTTCCGACTTTTATTTCATTTTTTTTTTTTTTTTAAATAAATAAATAAATAAATAAGTCTTGAGATTTTTAGAATTGTTTTTCTTTTTTTAAATACCTTTTTCTTTATTTAATTTTAGCTTTCATAAATACGGATTAGGTTCTCTTAGAAAGATACCCCCCCCCCCCCCCCCCCCCCGTCCTCGTGCAGATAATAGCCGTAACAAAGACATGTAACAAACCTTTATTTAATTATCTGGATTAGATATATTATTTTTATTTTACAGTTTGTTAAAAAAGTATTTTTATGTGTTTTTTTAATAAAGAAAAATTAGTTAAAGGAAAAAAAAAAAACTCACATAACTTTTATACCTAAAAATAAAATACAATTAATAAAAATTAATTAAATAATTAATATTAACTAATTGTTTAAGGGATGCAATGGGCAAGTAATAATTTGTAGGAACTACTTACAAATGTTTTTTTTTTTTTTTTTTACTAGTGGAGAGAGTCTTAAATAATATTTCTCTGTGACATACTTTAAAGTTTTGAAGAAAGCTGACAACCAGGAGAAAAAAGAAAAAGAAAGTGGGTAAGTGTGATCGAAGATCGCACAAATGGTTTCGTTGAATATTCCTTTCAAAACACTTTATCATTTCTTTATAATTACACCAAATAAATTGAATTTTCCAAAAAAAAAAAAAAAAAAAAAAATCATGTTTTTTATAAAGTAAAAATTTACCGGTCTATTTTTCTCGTTTTTTCGAAAATCTGAACCGGTCCGATAGCGGGCGATGCCCGCTATTATACTCTGTCATAATAATATCTGTCATGTGGACTAAATGCGATATTAAAAAAAAAAAATCAATTTCAAAATTAAACATGTTGTATAAGAGACTTTCAAAATGTTAAAATATGCCAATATTTCCATAATCAGGTTTTTATCATGATTCAGGTTTTTATCATGATTCCTCAAACTCATATGACGTTATAATCACTTGCTCACGTCATATCTAATTGCTTTCTCTATTGCTCATATTGATACTCTCTTTGTATTATTTTCAAACATTTGAAAAAGTCCGTTAAACTTCCAATATGACGTCAGATTAATTTTATTTTTAATTCTCTACTGACGTTATATTAACCTGCTTTCTGTACTTACACACACTCATGCTCCTTGTATTATTGAGAAATGTTTGAAAATTTCCTTTTTATTACCCATATGCCGTCACATTAATTTTTTTTTTCAATTGGTGAAACTTTTTATTTCATTTTCATTTTTCACGTGCAAATTTTTCAATAGAAAATTAATTATTGTAGAAAGAATTTTATTGTGCATTTTTAATTGTTGGCAACTGCTATAACGAAAAATGTTTAAATCTAATAGGGAAAGGCTGTTAGATTTTTAGTTTTTTATCTCTCTATATTAAAATAATACGATTTTTTTCAAAATTTTTGATTTTCAACGTGACAGTAGGTATTCAGCTGTAAGTACACAAAATTTCAAGTCTGTAACTTATACAGTTTCTGAGACGAACAGACAGAGAAGCGGGATTCGTGAGAGTAGGGGTTCATGAGATGGACGAAACCCTAAAAAGAAGGAACATTTTCAAAATACAATAGAGATTTTTCTATTATCTGGGAATATTTTAAGCATAAAGATTTACACGGTAAACAAAAAATATAACATGCAATTAATGATTTTCATAATGAATAAAAATATAATGCCTAATGTCAGATTTTAATTATGCTCTACCAGAACGATACCCACAAAGGTACGTTCACAACCCACAAATTCTGAAATTTATGGAACTTTGGGGATATATAGAGCTTATGTAGGTATGTAATACGCAATTTTGTTGTCCAAATCTCTTTATTGGAAGTAAATTTTACCCGGAGTATTTTTGCACCTTACTCGTTAATGCTCAGAGATAGAGGAAAGTTTTAAGCTAAAAATTGCTCCTTTTTATTAGTTCTGTCAAAAACCGTCAAAATATCAATTGTTAATATATATATATATATATATATATATATATATATATATATATATATATATATATATATATATATATATATATATATATATATATAAATTGAACAAATATTTGAAAAAAATATAATATACATTTTGTAGACAAGTCGGCAGTTTTATTTATTTATTAATTTTTGTAAGTAAAACCGCTAATTTTCACTATATTTAATAAATTATTATCGTTATTCCAAAAACTTTGTGCATTCACAATTGACGATCGCGAAACTTCGCATTTCTACAGTCAATTAAAGAGAAAACTTTGAAACTTCACTATCGACGAGTAAAAAACTTCGCAATTTTACAAAAGTATTAAGAATTCTGTTAAACATTTACTGTTAATATATTACTATACACTATACAGTACTTATTGCTGTTAATACTATTAGTTTATTCTATGTTATTTCAATCGCGATTGGTGTTTGTTTATATAATTTAAAATGGATAAAGAAAGCCAAAAAAAAAGTGTGATCATATCAACTTTATAGTATTTTTTCATAACTCACAGTAATATTCATTATTTTATTAGACAAGAACTATAATTAAACAATACAATAAAGATCGTATTTTCTCCAACAATAAAATAAGAATTGCATATGGAAGTCTACCAAATGTTATATATCTTTTAAGTTTTTGCTCAATTTTTTTTTTTAAATGTTGTTAACGATTCTTACATTGTTATTTTTCGGCAGAACTAATAAACAGAAGCAATTTTTAATGTAAAAGTTTTTCTCTGTCTTTTACCATTAATGAGCAATAACATAAGGTCGAATGTAACGTTATTGTAAAATTTTAAACCTGTTTTTCTCGAAACCTTGTTTTTAAAACTGGGTGACCATTTTTCTCGAAAAACCGTATATGCGTGGGCAGCATTTGCTGAAAATGGATTTTTTCTGAGATATATATGTTTTTAAGTTGTTTATTGAGGTATCTCATTTCACTGTATGAAAAAAAAAATAACTTCTTAATGTTCTGTTAGTGTTGTAGCATGTTTCATAATCTGTGCCTGATGCATCATTTTTCTTTCTTATTATACTTTTTTTTTTTTTTTTTTTTTTTTTTTTTTGTGAATATAATTTATTAGAATCCATCTGTGAACATATTTATCTACTGATTTTTCAAATCTTTATTAAAGTATGTAAAATAATAATAATAATAATAATAATAATAATAATAATATTTTTAAATGAGTCTTGTAAACTTATTATCATTTGACTATTTTATTGAAAACATTGGAGATCTAATTTTTTTTTTCAAAGAACATCTCATTATCCAACTTGCTTTTAATATGCGGTTTTATTTTATTTCAAGTAATATTTTAATATCTACACTTTTATTCAATTAAAAATAATACGTCGGCCTGACTTTTTCCAGCGCATTGCGTTCAGACTTTCTCTTCTTTTCTTTTCCTTTTCTTTTCTTTTTCTTTTCTTTCTTTCTTTTTTTTTTAAAGCTACGCGATCTGTAGACTCTTTCTTTCTATCAGAGTTTTAACACTTTTTTCTTCATTTAATTACCTCGCCTAATTAAATTGATTCTGCACGTCTAGTTCACAAACGATTTTAATGTTTTCTTAAAATTCAGAATAAGCAGTTTTAAAGAGATTTTCTTACTGAACTATTTTTTATCCCTTACAAAATGAAAAATAAAAATAAAATTTCTTAAGGAGTTCAATTTTTGTCTTTAAAAAAAGAAAGATTAAAAAATATATACATAGCGTAGTCCGATCAGTAAGTCAATAGCCCCCAGTGAATGAACAATAAATAAATATTTTAATAGATAAGGTTTGAAAAATTCCCCTAATTATCATGCTGGGTTTAAAAAACCTGTAATTCAGTAAAAACATAAGTTATCTATACAAGTTTTAAAATAAATAACATATAGTATGAAACTTAAGAGTTTTTAAATTGCTGCCTGTTCATCTAATGGAAAATTTTGCCTTCATTCACTGGTAAGAACTTGTTCATTTACTTGGTTTTTGTATAACGTTTTATTATGACACCTCTAACATTCCAAACAAATGATATATAAACTTCCTTGTTATTATTTTTTAATAATTTGTATACCAACACATGTATTTGCACTGTCAGATACCAAAAGGTACTGTTTATTAAAATATTATCAATCTTTTTTTTTTTTAAATCCCTGGCGGCTTGGCCTACAGGCACAGGTAGATTTCGAAGACGCAGACGGTGGGGCACCTGTTTATTGGGAATTGCAGAAGAAGGACATTTTTGCCATGATAAGGCAGCTAGGACCGCAAGCTTCGAAATCTACCCGTGCCTGTAGGCGGAGCCGGCAGGGATATTTTTGTTTTTATTTATTTATTTATTTATTTATTTATTATTATCATTTTTGGTGTAAGAGTTGGTCCTATAAAAAACTTGTCAATATAAAAGTTGTAGATAATATTAAGAAGATTTATAATAAATTTAAGCGGATTTTATATCTTGTGAATGGACGAAGTTATGAATTTTTTTTTTTCTTAAACCTCTATTACCCCCCCCCCCCCCCCTTTGAGGCCTTTTTAATGATATAAAAAATCTGCCATACATAAATTTTTGGCCCTTTTCCTAAGAAGTGATAATAACTTTAAACGGATTCGATATGTATCATAATTAAGAAGTTATGGGTTTTTTTCTGTTTTCATAAAAACTCCCCATTCCCCCCCCCCCCTCCCCCCAGTTGGTCCGATTTTGCCTGGGAAGTTATCGTGTGAATAAAAAAGTTACACACATATATATATATATATATACATATATATATATATATATATATATATATATATATATATATATATATATATATATATATATATATATATATATATATATATATATAATTTTTCAAAAAATTTTCAGAAATTCCAACATAGGGGGAGAACGTAATAAGTAGTATTTCTTACAAAACCTACCTAAATTGTGCTTAAGTGTGCATTTTACAATGAGAAAATGTTAACCTCTATGATATTTTACATAAGCGTATTATTTTTATTATTGGTCAAAACAATCTTAGATATTTACGTGCGAAATCCTATATGACTATTAGAGAAGATACGAGTATTTTAAAAAATACAATAGAGGTTTTGTACCAATTTTTGTTAACCGAGGATCAACATAACGAATAAAATGATAATCAAAGAACGTAACGTGTAACAACAATATTAATAATTTACAAGAAAAATGCTTATTAACAACTTTTATTTAAGCGCCACAGCTCAATCCACCTCCACCCTCTTAGTTGGATCTATAAACAAGAACGAAAAATCCTGCATCAGGCATAGATTATGAAACTTTCATAAGTAACAGAAATTTTTATTAAGAAATTTAATTTTTACAGGTGATCTTTTTTTCAGTGATCGTTTTAATTTCATTGTGTTTGAAGTATTATCACATCATTAAAACGCATTGCAACCCCCTTTTTCCTATAAATCATAATGTAATGGAATTCTTTTAAATTTCTATAAATTTTACTTATTCTATACTCCTGAGAAAGTATGTTGTAATTCACTTCAATGATGCGTATTATTCTCATTATGTTTGAAATATCGTATCATCAATAAAATGCACTATACAGGTTTTTCCCACATACACCATAATGCAACGTAATTCTTTTGTGTTTCTGTAACCGATATAAATGATACACACTTCATTTTCATTACGAAACCTTCTATAACATATATAATAGTCTAATAACATATATAAATTACATGAGCATATTTACGAGAGTTAGAGTACGACCAGACAGAGAGATAGACAAACAAATCGAATTCATAAACACTTTTTCAATTTGTTGGAAAGTGTTAAAAATTGAAGACAGGGAAGATTATTTTTCTTTTTAAATATTTTCTTTTGAAAATCTGTTTGCAATTTTTCTTTATGCGATTGCCATGATCGGTGTGTTTGTTTGTTCTCCGAGATCAGGGTTCTTTTTTCGATCTATGGAACGGCACGAAAAATGTACCTATAAAGAAAAAAAAAAGAATTATGACATAATTGTCATAAAAATATGATGTGTCATAGGTAAAAAGTGCATTTTATTAAAATTTCCAATTTATTGCTGGTGGACTAGTATACATAAAGAAAAAAAAATCCAATTTAACTAAAATTATATAAACATTACATATAAATGAAGAGACATTTCAAAATCGGAGTGTCGTGTAATTTTCAGTAACAATGCTTTGCTTTATTAACAGACGAAAATAATACCTACTATCGCAGTAATAAATATATTTATACTCTTTTGTCAAAGATATTTATTTCAACTCGTATGAAAAGAAGTGATGCAAAATCAAGAGCAATAGAAAACGTTCGCGTCTCGCCTCCATTTCGCAAACGAGGAAAAAGAAAAATTAAAAAGATGCAAATTAAAAAGAATCCTTACATTAAATTATTTCTGTTTTCCTTAAATAGTACCAAGACATAAATAACTATAAAAAGGAGCGCCACTGACCCTTGAATGAACTTTTTATTTTAATTTATTTTTTCAAGACTTCGTGATTTCCTCATATTTCGCTTGCTTCACATTACTACGTTTTTCATACTTATTGTTACTGTTTTTGGTTGCAATATAATTTATTATAATTCAGCTAAAGAAATTATTTCCTAATTGCCTGTTCGATGCAACATTGAAAAAAAATAATAAAATAATAAAAAATTATGAATACTTAACATTTTAAAACAAGTCTTGTTAACTTTTTATGATCTGGCTATTCCATTGCGAAACGTGATATAAAAAAATATCTTTTAAGCATACTTTATTATCTAACTTGTTTTTAATGCATTGTTTTATTTGATTTTAAACAACTTTTTTATCACTAATCTTTTATTCAATTAATACCTGACTTTTTCCAGTTCATTGTTTTCAGGCCTTCTTCTTTTTTTTTTCTTTCCGAATATTTTTTTACTTTTCCACGTCTTTCGATTTTTAGAGGCTGGATTTCTCCTTGAGTCTTTCTTCATTTTTCTTCATTTAATTATCTCTGATAATTAAGTTTTTTGGACGGCTAGTACGAAAGTACTTATATTTTTATACTTTCTTAAAAGGCACAATAATCAATTTTAAAGCGGATTTTTCACTAAAGTTACTTTTTTTCTCTTATAGAAAACGACGAAGAGAAAATAAATTTCCGAAGAAAACAGTGAAGAAATATTAACTTTTGGGAACTACGCGTGCATCTACTTTTATTATTGGTTGAAAAAAAATCTTAAAATATTTTTTGGGATATCCTTAAAATTTTTGGAGAATTTTGGTAATTAGGAAAAGCATGGAACAAAGTACAATGGAAGTTTGGAAAATACAATACAAGCCTTTGGAAATTATTTTTTGAATAAAAAATAAATTGTTAAATTAATTTGATTCTTTTTTTTTATTTGTTTGTTTGTTTTGAAATAATATGTAGTAAAATCAGAAACTCAAGCTAGTTTTAACCCCTGAACTGTTGGGCTTTTTCGACACCATAAACTAAAAATAGGAACGATACACCACTTTTTCCGTACTAAAATATTTGTTTTATATAATCGAAAAATGCCTGCCAAATAGAAGATTGCAATTAAAAATTAGTGGTGACCAAAAGCTTTTAGTAACGGAACAAGCAAACTCTTCTTGCCCGAACATTGCAATTAAAAATTAGTGGTACCCAAAAGCTTTTAGTAACGAAACAAGCAAACTCTTCTTTCCCGATTTATTGCAATTAAAAATTAGTGGTGCCCAAAAGCTTTTAGTAACTAAACAAGCAAACTCTTCCTGCCCGAACTATTGCAATTAAAAATTAGGGGTGCCCAAAAGCTTTTAGTAATGAAACAAGCAAACTCTTCTTGCCCGAACTATGGCAATTAAAAATTAGTGGTGCCCAAAAACTTTTAGTAACGAAACAAGCAAACTCTTCCTTTCCGAACTATTGCAATTAAAAATTAGGGGTGCCCAAAAGCTTTTAGTAATGAAACAAGCAGACTCTTCTTGCCCGAACTATTGCAATTAAAAATTAGTGGTGCCCAAAAGCTTGTAGTAACGAAACAAGCAAACTCTTCTTGCCCGAACTGGGTTCGGGCAAAAAGAATTAACTGAAAGTAACTGAAATTAACTGAAAAAGCTTTGAAGAGTTCGAAAAACATTAAGGCTAATATACAAATTTTCAATGCTTGCAGAAAGCAAAAACACTCTTTTTTCAAGTAAAAACTGGGAAAATATGTATTTGTATAAGCTAGATATAGGGAAAATTGAAAAAAAATTTTGTACAACTTTTACAATTGGATTATTATTATTATTATTATTATTATTATTATTATTATTTTATTTTATTTTTTAATTTGTTATTATTATTATTATTATTATTATTATTATTATTATTATTATTATTTTGCGTGAAGGAGGTTGGAGGAGGGGGAGGTACAAAAGAGTATTTTATAGCATAGTTACTTATGAACATGTATATTTCTAATATTTCATTAAATAAGTTTTTTTTTTTCATTTAAATAAAGAAAAGTTGATGGTTGTTAAAATAGATGGTTATTTCTAACTTTGTTCCATGTATATATATGTTCCATGTTCTAACTTTGTCCCATGTATACGCTACCGCGCATGCATATATACGCTACCGCGATTTTAAAAAATCAAATTAAAAAAATACATGCTACACTGTTAAAAAATTTGGTGTTGTGTTGAACAAACTTTTAATGTTACAATAGCTGCAAAACCTTGTTCCAGCATTTGGTGGACCACGAAATTTGTAAAATTTTGAAACATGAGCTAGTAAAACTTTGAACTTTAAACAGGTAAAATAACTGCTGAACCAGAAAACTGAAATGGTTATTCTTTGCAAAAAAGGGCTAGTTAAATAGGGAAGTGTTAGATAAGTTAAAATGGAATCCAACACACAATGAACATCCAAGCCTATTGATTCGGTTAAAAATTATGAGAGAAAAAAAAATTGCTATATTTCGCTAACAAGGATATGTTACATTATTTGGATTATTTGGGAAATTAAAAGTAGCCAACAGCATACATGCGCTATCGCGCATGCGCGGCAGCGTATTACTGCTTATTTTACTGTTTATTACTGTTAATTTTACGGTATAATACTGACAGCTGGGATGCTAGTATTATACTGTAAAATCAACATTTTTTTTGCAGTGTAACGTAAAAATTTTAAACTTAAACTATAATAATAAATAGAAAAGTGTTTGAAACGACGGTTAAAGCATTGTTTTCTTTTAAGGCCATCCTAATGTTTTGATTTATTCGGATTTTAAATCTCTTTTCAATTATCTTTAAGCTAATGTTTTCTTTCTAATTAAATTATTTTTTCTTTCTACGGTAATCGACGTACACAAGGCTTCAGCTGTTTTTATTTTGCCCCAGATTTCTAAAGGAGTTTACAATATATCACAAGAAATCTTATTAGTGTATTTATTTATAGCAGCACAGCTTGTTGTAATTTGATATTGCTTATAGTATCGGAGGTGAGCTGTTGTAATATTTCGCTTGTTATTTTCCTCCAGTTAAATAGTAAAAGGAAAACCGGGTCAACAAGAATAATCAAAATCAAATATTTACAAAAAATTGTTTCGTCTAGACTTTTAACAAAGATGAATCATATGTCTGGTTCCTGTTTTAGCTGTTTGGCTACTTAATATTTTACAAATAATCCAAATAATGTAACATATCCTTGTTAGCGACATATAGCAATTTTTTTATATCACAATTTTTAATCGAATCTATAGGCTTAGATGTTCATTGTGTGTTGGATTCCATTTTAACCTATTTAAACTTCCCTATATAACTAGCCCCTTTTTGCAAAGAATAACCACTGCGACTTTCTGGTTCAGTATTTATCTTACCTGTTTAAAGTTCAAAGTTTTACTAGCTCATGTTTCAAAATTTTACAAGTTTCGTGGTCGGGGTCCAGCTAGAGCACCAAATGCTGGAACAAGGTTTTACCATTTTGAAGCAATTGTAACATTAAAAGTTTGTTCAACGCAACACCAAATGTTTTAACAGTGTAGCATGTATTTCTTAAATTTGATTTTTTTAAGGAACCAAACTGAACGCAAAGAGTTCAGATTCTTTTATTTAAATTATCGTAAGTATCGTAATATTAGCATCGACGTAAAATTTGGCAAAACTATCCCGGCTGTACTTAGGGAAGAATCTGCATCATCAGTGTCTTAATATCCAATCTTGTTTTTATGGATAAACTAATTTTCCCCGTGACTTCAGTAACCTGTGATGTTAGTCATTTTAAAAAAGTTCATCTGTTTAAAAAACAGCATGTGCACAATAAATCTGCAGAATGGAATGATTTCCAGCTGGGTGGTTAATATGTGGAAGAGAGAGAGAGAGAGCTATATGAGAACCCCTTTATGGAGACGATTGAAATAGTGTGTAGGGGGCAGTGGCGGATTAAAAAATGTACTGCCTATAGGCTGACATTACTTACCGCCTACACTATACATTCAAAAATTTTATTAGATCAGAATTAAAATCTTAATTTTTTGTATGAAATAAGAATGGAAATAGTATAAGTAAAAAATATCTTACTATAATAATTTTGAATTTTTTAAATTTATAATACCTATCCTAAAAAATTCGCCATCCTAGGCCAAGGCCTACTTGGCTTATGGATAAATCCCCCATTTAGTAGGGGTTCTTTCTGAGTTAAGTTGAACTTTACCTTTTGCGTGGCTTAAACAGCACCTTCTCGAATGGGTATGTAATGATGTATATCGAGATGGTGTTGGGTCTGAAGCTGCTTCTGTCTCTTATAATTCATCGGCTCACAGATGCTCGTTCATCCAATGCAAGCTTAGATGAACGATAACCCGGTTTTGAAGAACAAAAGAAAAGAAACGGTTGGTAACATAAAAAAGAGATTGCCGAAAATTCGCTTGTTACAAGGAAACTTGGATATATAGAGGGAAATTTTTGCAAAGTCGCAGAACATTTTCTGATTCCCCACTTTCTCTAACCAAAACGCGCATATTCTATACTTTAATGAAATAGGATGAAATATTTCGTAAATTCGAAGGTGTGCCTACGAAATTATTTCGCTCTCGTTATAATCGAGTTTGATTAACTTAGATTAAAACAGAAGGATAAGAAATAACATCGCCAAATGGCTTATTCGTTAAAACAATGTAAAATAATAAAACAACTGCCCTATTAGTGCTTTCAATACTTTCTGGAAGTTATTTATTTTTCACCATTGTAATTCATTCTTAATTTTATGCAAAAATACGTGATTTGAAATTACATTGCGTATTTTTAAAGGATTACTCAAATGGGTTTGTTTAACCTCTTTTCCTTCCCTATTACAGCTTGTATAATGCAAACAAAACCTAACGTTGAGTGGAGATCTATGCGACTTTAAAAACAATTATTAATTGCACTAAATGTCTATTCTCATCATGTAGACATATATTATATTCCATAAACAAAAAAAAAATGTCTGTTTGAAGTTTAACTCTTCAAAATATAAAACTATAAAATGACCTGCAAATGACATTATGGTATACCCATGCAGCCAAAGCATTACCTAATCTAAAATGAGTGCCTAAATTCGAAAGTAGAATTACTTTCAGCTAAGACAAATGCTAAAGCTTTGTGATGTACTGAATCTATGACATGTATAGAAAACAACAAAATTAAAAACACAAATAACCAGAAAAATGCTAACTGTTTCAAATCTCAAAAAAATAACAGTTGTATAATTAGTAACAGCTAAAATAATGATAATGCACAAGCTGTTAGAAATCTTAAAAGAAAATTCTAGCTCCTTTTTCAGATTCAATTTATACCCTGAAAAAAAAAAAAAAAGTTGATTTTATGGTATAATACTGGCGGCTGGGGGCTAGTATTATACCGTAAAATTAACATTAATACACTGCCGCGCATCGTAAAAAAAAAAAAAAAAAAAAAAAAAAAAAAAAAAAAATTCCCCAGTGTAAAAGAGAGTGGTAAAAGCATCAACAGGAGAAACACTCATACTTACTCCAAAGACCTATGCTTTGACATCTTGAAATAGTTATATGTTATCATTATTCTAATTATTTGTGCTTTTCTTCACAGGTTAATTTTTGCATATCATGTTTGATTATCCACCTAGTCTGTCGCATGTGCAGGCAGCTTGGATTGTATAAAGCTCAGGTCTCGAAATCTGATATTCAGAAATTAACATTTTGTGTATCTACAGATAAATGTGTACAATAGAATTTTCTTGACATGTTTATATTTACACAGTTCACCAGCTATTTGAGGCAAAACGGAGTTGAGGAATCACTCTATCAATAAGGAAAGGGATATGTTAGTATGAAGATTATCATCATCATCATCATCATGCCAAAACATGGTTTAAGGCTATAAGCCTGTTCCGGCCTCAATCCATCTCTTTCGCGACCTTCCTCTGTCTCTTTTCAAAATTGGTTTATAATTAAAGGCTTCTTTTGGTATGCGATCAGAATCCATCCTTTCCATGTGGTCCCTCCATTTCCTTCTGTAATTTCCAATTTTATTCAATATTGGCATAACCTCAAGCTCTCTTCTGATGTAGTCATTCTTTATTTTGTCCATTATCAAACATCCCTTCACACTCCTCAAAAATTTCATCTCTGAGGATTGTATTTGTCTTTCATCATTTTTTGTGAGTGTCCATGCCTCACTTCCGTATAGTAAAGTTGGTATTGCCATTGTTTTAAAAAAAGTTATTCTTGTGTTTTTTCTTGTATTTCGAAGAGTTCTTCTTATAGTACTACAGATGTATTGAAATTTATAAGGCTTATTTCGTATATCGTTGTCATAGTCATAAGATATATCAAATCCTAAGTAATTAAAATGTGAAATCTGCTCTATTGGTTTATTTTCTAAAATAACTTTTGTTCTTATAGGATCTTTGCCTTAAATGCCATTACCTTTGTCTTATTCTTTGAAATCCTTAAATTATAATCTTTACCAATTTTGTTTAAAGTAAAAACTGCACGTTGTAAATTGTCTTCATTGTCCTGAAATAAACAAAGATTATAATGTATTAAATATGTAGTATTCCACATAAAGTTTATAAAAAAAGAATTAAAAATATTTATTAATCTTAAACATTCTGGTACGTAAATAAAATCTGCCAATAAGGCAACTTTTTTTCTAATATTATTATTGATTATGATGAAGTTATAATGTTATCACATTGTGAAAATAAGAAAAAAAAATTTAATTAAGTTTATTAATGAAGGCTTTTGAAATTTCGTTATGGGAGCGAATTGAAGCTCATTTAATAGTCGAGAGGTTCCTTAGAGCATGTGACAGCACCTGTGTGAATTTCTGCATGAAATATTCTTAACTTTAAATTATATGCGCAAGTTTGAATACCAGGTTTTATGCCAGTTTGACTGCGTGCGGGATTAATTTTCATTCAAGGGGACTTGAATATCGTAATAAGTAGGAAAACATTAAAGGGAGGCATGGAAGGGAAAAAAAAAAAGTTCAATAAAGAGCTAGTACGGAAGAGTAAGATGATAACGTAAAAGTGATGACAATAGTAGTGGGGGGTTTGGGAAGCTCCCTTCCTCATATTATGATAAAAATGCTGAGTCATCAATGAGTGGGGTATGCGATATATCTGTAAATAAACCTCTCGAATTTAGTAAATATCAGCCCTACAGGAATTTAAATAATCTTTCGTATTTTAAAACACTAATTGTTTCCCATAAAGGGACAAGAGGGGGTGGGTGGTGTTTTTGAAAGAGAGGAAATTTAAAACTACATGGTATGTTGATTAAAGTACTCATAGCTTTCAAAAGTCTGCACTGAAAAGGTTTTTCAGTATATCAGAGCCTTATATGTTGTACCATTAGGATGAGGGGACTGAAGAAATTTCCAAAGTGATTAAGAGAATGACTTAAAAAAAAGAATACGCGGTTATTTTTTTGTTTACGCAAATTTGACTTTTAAGCAATTTCTTAAAAATATTCGATATGTTAAGAGTTTAAAATGATAAATAAGCATTAGAAAACTAAATAATTTCTGTTTGAAAATTATTTCATTAAAAATTTATTGAATTGTACCTCTAAATGTTTCGCATGCCGACGACCGTATGTGACAAGTGCTGTTTTTAAAGGTTTTTGATGTTAACATTGTTAACTTATGCCTTAACTCATCCATGGTATGCATGCTATTTGAAGTACATTAATGCATTTTGTATTGAAGTTTTATAAATGGACTAGTTGCGTAACAACCCGTTGTGTTGCATTTAAATTACATGATGTCTTTCGATTGTTTGGAGGAAAATAAATAAAATTTTCTTGTTATTCATTTCAAGTTTCTAGTCCTAACAATTTCAAATAAATCATAATTTAGAACATTTTTAGAACGCTTTCTGATCATATCACATTTTTAAATTTCAAAATTTTTAGAAACCGTTCTTAGATAGCATTTACATCTTAAAAGCAACCACCATGCAAAATTTTAAGTTTTAATCATCAGCAATATCACAGAAATCGCAATTTTAGAAAAAAAAAATTCTGCATTCTTTTATATTTCACATTTTTTAAAAAAATGTTCTGTTGCGAGTTTTTACGTCTTAAAAGTAACAGACATGTAAATTTTCAAGTTTCTAGCCCTAACAATTCCAAATAAATCGTAACTTAGAACGCTTTTAGAACATTTTCCGCTCATTTCACGCTTTTAAACTTTGAGCATTGTAGAGACAGTTTTTAGCAAGCATTTACATCTAAAAAGTAATTACCACGCCAGATTTCACGTTTGTAACCTCAACAATATTACATAAATCTCAATTTTAGAAAGGTTTTTGATCTTGCACCTCTTGGGGGTTATTGTGTTCATTTCATCTGAAAATATCTACTTGAGCTGCTTCCATAATTTTTGAAGTTGCAATGCCACTGCGCTTCTAACTTTTCGCTTCCCAATTTCGTATTAACTCTTTTGTTTTTTTCTGCGTTATCTGCATGGTGCGAGTTTGATTGAAATTATCCTATCTGCCAAATTTCCTCTCTTCGCATTTATGTCACGTTTTGATTCACATTGTTAAAGCATGATGACAGTTACAACGATTCGTGGCAACATTTTTTTGAATTATCAGTTCGACGAAAAAACCCATTCATGAATAACAATTCAATTTAATTTGCTGATAAAAAGAAATAGAAAAATAAGGATGAGTCGAGTAATTTTTAAGAAAAAATAAATAAAACCGACTTCAAGGGATTGTTTCATAACTTAGTATACTTATATATTTATTGAAGGCTAGTTAGCATAATTGACTGGAAAGTGATTTAGCGCAACAGAATGTTTTTTTTTCTTTTGGTAACCTATTATTGTTATCCATGTTAATTTTTAACCTCACTGTTGCCAATATCACTCATTTTGACACGTTATTGACAAACCTATAATAAAAGTTTTTGAGGTATATCTGTAAAAAAAAAAAAAGAAACGAAAGAAATAAAAAGAAAAGAAATAAAGGACAAATACGAGTGTTGCTTCTCTATTTGCAATAAAGAAGGGATCCTTTGACGAAGTCTTGATATAGCCATAAGTATACGAGCATCTAGGGATATAGCTGATTGTTAATATCAGCCACAGAAGTATGAATCAATACACATATCCCCCATAGAAAAGAGATTTGCGTACGAAAAAACTACATGGATTGTGTCGCGTTTACATGTATAAGCAACGTATATTTGCTATCGTCTTTTTAGATTTTATTGAAAATTCCTTGAAACATGTAAACATAATTCACTACACCCTTTATGATCTAGGTGTTTCTGTAACAATGTCAATTAATTTTGGTTCAAAATCTATGCTTCATTTGGAAATGTGATTGACATAGCTAAAAAACTTCGAAAATATGGTTTAAAGAAAAAAGACTGATAAATACACTTTTGTATGACGCTAAACTTTTTTTTCTTTTTTTAATTTTACCATATAAGCATATAAAGACAAGCCAGTCTTTGCCCTAGACGCTCGGTGTAGGGGGCAGGCTGCCTTCGGCAGTGTAGAACTGGACTTCCGACAACCGTTTATCCAACAGTTAAACTAAAATCTCATAAAAAAACAGAAAAAATAATGCTAAATTTTAAAATCAATACAGTTTTGGGCTAAAATTTAAATTGTATAATATTGAAAAGTCAAAACGCACTAAAAACTGAAAAAAAAAACAAAAAAAAAAAAAAAAACAGAACAGTAATTTTTATTAGAAAGCTTATTTTAAAATAAAGATTACGACCTCAACTATTAAACCATTGCTTCAACAACATATTTTTTTTTTTTTTCATGACTGTGATAGATTTAAAAAAAAAAAAAAAAAAAAAAAAAAGAAGAAGAAGAAATCGAATTTCACCCACTTCTTTGGCGAAAAAGGGAAAAATGTTCATTTTCTATCAAGTCGCAGAATATTTGTTAATAACTTTTTCATATTTTCATCTGTAGCGGACGTCTTCATCTTCAATAGAACCCCATTTCGCAATACCTCGAACAACAAACGTCATTGAGAGTCATTATTTGCACAAGACGGGCGTCCAAATATTTGCTAACTTGCGGATCCACTGATCTATCTATCGCCCACGCCTTGACTTTCTACTGTATCAGAGCGAAAGCACGCTTTAATTTATAAGCCGTAGGATTAAACCCCGACCTCTTTTCAACACTTCCACCTTTTGGTTATTATATAGTATTGCATAACTTGATGCAATCTAAAGGAAATTACATTGCTCTAAAGTTAACGAAAATAGCCTAGTTTTATATTTTGGGGGCTTTATTATATCATCTATTTTCAGGTTCAAATAACCAAGAAGAAGAAATTTTTCATAAAAAAATATGTTAATTTGTTGCTAAATAAAAAGAAAAGAGTAAAATAAATATCTTCACATTTCTTGATAGAACATTAATTATAGTAAAATTGACCGTATCGGTTAGATTTGTAAATAATTATTTAAACGCATTAGAAAAATAAATAATTTGAAAAATAAATAAATCATTAAGCAATCTTGGACCTATAGCTTTACAATTTGCTGAAAGATAATTTACTCAAAATATTTTTTAATGATTCTAACCCCAGTTTCCACAAAATCATGTGGAGTTTTTGCATTTGATGTTATCGCACTCAAAATGTCAAAACTATCACAGAAATAAGATATGCAGATAGTTCGACAAAAGCTAATATCCTACCTTTGTGGAATAACTAAACTTATTACGTCTGATTCAGAATTTTAAAATTAAAAAAACATTTAAAAAATCAGACACCTTTGATAAAACTAGAAGCACATTATCACATAATAAAATCAATTACAATAGACATTTTTTTTAAATGCTAAAAGGTGTAAATTAACAACATAATATACAGTAAAATAACTTTTATTAGATTGTTGACATGTTTCGGCTCACCCCGAGCCATTTTCAAAAACAAATGAGAATATTCTATAATTGCACGGTCTTTGAAGTTCTTAGTTGAAATGCTATTATTTAATTTTCATGTACTTTTATTTAAAGTACATTACTGTATATTATGTTGTTAATTTACACCTTTTAACAAGAAATATATTATTATAAGGTGTTATAATTTATTATATTTTTACAATAGACATTTCAAGCTCTATACAAGCTCCTCGCCAATACAAATGTATATCGAAAACCAAAGCTGTTGTTTACACATGTTCACGTGTAAAATATGCATTTGAAGTACTAAATCACTTAGGAGCATATATACGTCACATTAGAACCACATATCCTGGTGTAATTGTACACGTTTCGTTTAGAGGAGATTTCTGTAATCATTTTATCTATTTAAAAGATTACAGAAATCTCCCCTAAACAAAGCATGTACTATTCCACCAGACTATGAGGTAGTGCTACTGTGACATATAGTGATTTAATATTATAAATGCATATTTTGAACGTGAATATGTGTAAGCAACAATTTTGATTTTCGATTGACATTTGTACTGATGAAGCAGCTTTAGAAGTGAAATGTCTATACTGTAACGGATTTTATTATGTTACATTAATGTGTTTTTAGATGTATTAAATGTCTAATTTTAAATGGCTTTTAAATAGTCTCATTTTGTTTGCTAAATGAATGTTCAATGTAAACAGCTTTACATCTGCCCACAAAACATTTATGGGCATGTCATGAGCCAGTCTTTAACATTTAAGTTTTCCGATTCGTACTTTTATTTATCAAAAGAAAGAAATCAATGAACACATAATAAAGACGTACATCATCATGTAACACCAATATATTATCAATATTTAAAGAACTGAATAGAATTAGTGTTTTTTTTTTCCCCCGATGCACTAAAACTTTTTCGACATCCCGTATTTTCAAAAATTAACAAAATTATAATGATTTCTTTTCAAAATAATTTAGGTGAAAAATATTAGGAAAATGTACATTTATAAAATCTATAATATCATTTCAGTTATTTGTTTATTTTATTTTCTTTTATTTAGTTCAAAAGAAAAAAAAAATCTAATATACATTGGACGTAAAAGAAAGAAAAAGAATAATTATTTGGCATTTTTTAATGTTGTTGTTATTCTAAAATCATTGGAAAATGTGATTGCGTCATGGCCACTTGTTAAATATTAGTTATTTCTAGTGAGCTCCTCCCCCCATTCCCCCCCTCCCAACTTTGAAATATCAAAGATCTTCTTTCCCCCCCCCCTTTTTCTTTATTTTTATCAAACCTTTGCTTCTTCTTTCAAATCTATTTATTTAAGATATTTCAAAAAGTGTAATTTGATTCACTTCTTAGTTATATAGATATCAAAGTTGTATCACTCTGTCTACATCCCACTCCCACAAGAGTTTAATCCATTGTCATAAACACAACGAAGTTGACAGTGTTACTCATTGTCTTTAAAGAGGTGAGAATATTGTTTTTATCTGGAACTGTGTGTCACCAGTTGGTTTCGTATTGTGTGGCAACCGCCGTATTATACATATTGTATATGAGAATATCATAAAAAAAGAAATCTGTCAAGTTGCTTTGTTCATTGTCATCGTTGTTTTCACCCATGTAAACATTTAGTTTTCAATTAAAAAATGGTAAAGATGATTTGATAACAATAAATTATAAGTAAAAAAAATGTTTTAAAGACAAGCTTTTTTATTGTAATAAAGGACAATCGGTTGAAATAAATACCCTTAAAAAAATAAATAGACTGCGAGGTATTTTGTATCAGTTTTTTTTTTAAATAAAATGGATAAACAATTTTAAATCCAGTTTCCTGGCAAGAAAAAAAAATCGATCAACATCCGCAGGATCGAACCTACATCCATTCCCCCCTACGCGGAACTGGAAGATGGTGCATTTACCAGCCGTGCCACGGTTCAATCGAAGAGTATCAGCTTATTTCTAAAGCCATCAATGACATTTGCGTGATCACATACGTCATGACATTTACGCACTCTTATTGGACAAATGTTTTTGCCCCCTAAGGCTGTTCGTCAGTAAACTTCCCGATTCCCTGCGCTAATGTCATTCCTATGGGCGTAGGATGCATTCGTATTTTTAAAATATCTCCTTGGAAAATTAATATTTTTAACTTCTGTTTTCTTTGTACTGTTCTTAAAGAATGTCTCTTTTTTTCTTAGTTATCAAAATATTTCTAAACTATGGGCTTAATTTATATTTTTATGTGTTAAAATCTTAGCGAAACTGAATAAGATTTTAACATTTCATATAAAATTCAGTATATATTTTAGAAAAAAATTGACAACTAAGAAAAAAAAGAGACATTCTTTAAGAATAGTACAAAGAAAACAGAAGTTAAAAATATTAATTTTCCGAGGAGATATTTTAAAAATACGAATGCATCCTACGCCCATAGGAATAACATTAGCGCGGGGAATCGGGAAGTTTACTGACGAGCAGCCTTAAGGGGTATCTGAGGCAAATTTTAAATATTGTTTTTACAGAATATTGTATTGTCACCGGAAACACGTCACACTATCAAAAATTAGGTCCATTGTAGCACAGGAAGTGTGTTAAAATTGGATTGCAATATTTTAGCCGAGCGTACAGACAAACCAAGTTGAATAACAGCTTGTAAAAATATAAATATATCAGGGATCAATATTACCAAAGAAAATGTCATAGCAGACGAATAAAATAACATTTAAATGTTATTATTTATATGTTATCCTTATTTATATTCAACAGTTTTGCCTTTCGAATATTTTTGCACCATCTAGTTTTGAAAGATATGCTACATAAAAAGAAATCGCTGAATATTTGCATTACATATAAATATATTAGGTAGAGTGGTGTAAGAGTACCCGTTTTCAACCAACTGACTACTAAGGAAAAAATAATGATTGCATCCAAATAATTTGTATTTGTTATTAAATCTTAATAATAATGAAGAAATTATTATAAACATTTGCGAATACATAATACTATACTATTAGGAATAATCGACAAATATAAGAAGGTGGTAAATGCGCGTTCTTACAAAACACCCAAGAGTGTAAAAGTGCGCATATTTTTACAAATTTTAAATTCGTGCAAAATTTAAGTTACCAATGTCGTTTCTTAATACATCAGGGAGCTTTCTGTTTAGTTCCTAATAACTTCATAATTTTGTCATTCAAAACAATCACGAAATTATTAGAAAAGTAAAATTTTGAAACTGCAAAAATTAAAATTAGAAAAAAAAAGAAAAAAGAAAAAAAAAAAGAAAAGAAAAATTAAAAAGAAGAAGAAGATGATGATGATTATGATGAAAAGTGGTTTGAAACTTTGAACTGTCTTATTGTGTTCGTTTTTAATACCATCAAAATTATTTTTCAAGAATACAAATCAGCCTTGGCCGCACTCAAAACACAATTGAAATTAGCAACGTGCTTAACTCCTGTATGTTGTTATGACGAATGCACACATTTACACCATCCATCTATTTAAAATATTAAAAAAGAAAATATTATAGTAGATGAAGCTTCATGTTTCTTTGTTAGCTTTGTTTTTACTCATGAAAATAATTTTTCAAATCAAGAAGACGATTTGGTTAAAAAGATAAAAATATATAATTCGTCAATTTAAAACAAATATTATAGCGGGCGGATTAAAACAACACTTAAATGTCATACTTTATTCACATGCCACAATTTTGCCTCCACATACTTTTGTACCATTTAGTTTTGCAAGATAGTTTGCAAACGAGCAGGAAAAAAAAAAAAAAAAAAAAAAAAAAAAAAAAAAAACCACTTAATATTTACATTACTGAAATTATAAATATATTAGGCAATAGTATTACAGGGATAACTAGTTGGGTGTGCCAATCCCAAAACTTTCTTCTACCTCACACGGGTTTCGCATACATTAAAAAGAATCAGCACCAATTTATATCAAGGTCTAACTGAATCTAAAGTTTTATTAAATTCCGTGAATTAGGTCTTGTGATATGACTATTGCTAAAATCGTGTAAATCCTGAAAAATGCAGCATAGCAGTGCCACCTGTTGGGATATTTACACGAAAACCTAATCATTAACAACTTATGTCAACGTCTATCTGAATCTGAAGTTTGATGAAAATCCGTGCATTAGTTCTTGAGATATAGTTATCGTGATAATAATGAAAAAAGTAGTATAGTAGCACCACCTGTTGGGATATCTACGCCAAAAGGTAATCAGCGTCTGTTTATTTCAAGGTCTAACGGAATCTGAAGTTTGATGAAAATCAGTGCATTAGTTCTTGAGATAGAGCTTTTGTGAAAATCACAAAAATACAGCATAGCAGCGCCACCTGTTGGGCGATTTTCACCAAAAACTAATCAGCACCAATTTATATTAGGGACAAAGTGAGTATAAAGTTTCATTAAATTTCGTGCATTAGTTCTTGAGATTCAGCGTCCACAAAATTTTGTCACATACAGACAGACTGACAGAGTCAGAGACTCACAGACAGACATTTTCTAAAAACAGTCAAATCGTGTTCAGGACCTTCTAAAACGTATAAACCTGTCGAAAACCGGAAGTCGAAAATTTTCATGAATCCAATACTTTCTTCTTGTAAAGATAGAAGAAAGTAAAAAGATAGTGGATCAATCTTTAAATTCATTAATATATTAGACATCGATATTACTAAAGAAAATATCATAGTGGTTGAATTAAATAACTATCATTTAAATGTTCATTAGTGTCTTTTTTACGCACGAAAAATTCGCGCCTGCTATGAAAGAATTTTATCGTTGGTTGATTTATGCATATAGAAGAGTTTATCGTGGGAAGTAAGTTCAGGGGGTGATTATTGAGAAGATGTCAAAGTTGGCGAATCCTTTGAAAAGACCTAAAGGATTTTACTTTTACGGAGTGAAACAATTTGTTAAAACAAGAGGGTATAGTGGCACTTGGTTGTTTTGGCAATCCGCAGAGTGCGTTTCCTGGGTACTGAAGTACTAAACTGGAGTGTAGTTTTCCCTTTTATTTTGTATGGTGAAGCAAGGAAGACGAAAATCACATCATTAGAGTTAATAGTCTTTAATTGGAGAAACATGTCACAATTCAGAATCTTCCACAATAGTGAGATTTTGATCAATCGAAGTTTCAGATTTTTTAAATGAATCTGATGAATATTGGTGAGGTGACATTTTAAATTTAAAGTCAGGGGTGAAGAACACAAACATAATCCAAAGAATAATCCAGAAATGCTGTTGAACGGGTCCGATCAAGTTCATGTAATCCAAAGAGTTTTAAGAACATCAAGGTGATTTTTCGTTATAAAACCAAAGGGTGGCCAAAGGGGCCAAGACATTTTTAGACGTTTATGAGATGAAGATCAGAGGGCAAGTGTTACTATCCGATATGAAAGTGGGCGCAAGGAAAAACACGCCAAGCGAGATACATTTCAAGCCAAGAGAATCGCATTTTTTTTGCATGGGAATTGTAACCGTTACATATACAGCATATCAACCTCATAATTGACGTCATTGGAAGGGGAAAATCTTTTGGCGAAGATTGCACTTTGGCTAAAAAGAGAGATTAAGAATCTTACCGTTAATTGTTGTTATGGGAACAGGGTTTTCAAGGAATGCTGCAAAGGCGCCATTGGAATGCTTTAAGCATCTGGATACAATATGCAAGACAAAGCTGACCATGAAAAGGAAAACATTTTATGCCTTGTATAATTTCATTTCTTTTGATGTGTGGGAGACCGAATAAGTACGTTAATGATAATTTAAAAACAATATGCATGATTTTGACTAAAAGTCTTTCGTTGAAAGAGAAAGATAAAAAGGGTGCGCTTTTTAACAGCCGGGAATGTATATGAATTACGATTATGCAGAAAGGGGAAAATATATTTGATAAAATACATAAAATATAGATTGCTTTAATTTTTTGAAAGGAATATATATGGTATCTTTACCATATATATATCACCCCTTCACAAGATTTTGAAAAATTTAGAATGTCACCCTGTAAATATAATACAAAATATCAAAGCAGAAAATAATAATAAAAATAAAATAAGTATGCATACAATAATGTAAATAATAATATGTAGTACTACAATAATATCTTCATATTAGTATGATAAATGGCCATACATTTTTCAAATTGCAGCAAAATATACTTTTAAAGTCTTTGAAAAGTCTTTTATCCATATTAGAACTAATGTTAGCTGCAAACATATTTTTTTTTTTTTGTTTTCTTGCAAGTTTATTCATTTTACAATATGATGGTGCACCTATATAAATAAACTCTTAATTGTTCATTTTTTTTTTTTAACACAGTCTTTAAAAAGAGTTCAAGAATGAAAAATTACAGCTGCATTTTTCTTTGAAGGTTTTCTCACGTGATTTTATTTATCAACAAACATGAGCATGATAAATGAGTCTTTAGTGCACAAAATTTTTTGTATTTGCTTAAAAAGTTCACAAGTTTGCACTATATTATTAAAAATCTTAAATGAAATGTAAATACAAAAATTTCAAAATAAAGAAACACAATTACAATTATACAATGATAATATAGAGATTATAAAGATTATAAAGATACATATATAAAATATTAAACGTAAAAAAAAGTTTTCGTGTAAAGACACAGGAGAGATAATAATGATGCAAGACATGGGCATCGAAAAAAATATCTCCCCTTAAACTTGTTGTAATAACAAGGAAGAGACCGCAGTTTAGGACATTGGTCATATTCGGGACAGGGCGTATTTAGGGAGAGGGGTTTATTTTTGGTAAACCCCCCCTTGCTCCGCACATATTTGGAAACTCCGCCTATGATTGGAGCGACTCGGGTTCATCTACGGGTTTGAAAAAATAGTAAAATTGGGTATACCAATTTTAACAAAGTTTTTGCTCTCATACACAATGGAATAAAGACCCCCACATGGGTGATAATTTAGAACGGGGCATATTCCGCAAGGACGAATAAAAACTAAAAAAAATGCAAAATAAATCAAAGTTTTTTTTTTTGTTCAAAAACCTAAAAATCCTTCCATAGACACGTTCTAGAGTGAAGAGAGCATAAAGTCACATTCGGGATAAATATATATTGTTTCGAAAATTAAATTCTCAAAATAATTCATTTATTTTAAGTTATTTAAAAATTCAAAGATTAAATTAAAAGGAAAATGAGTATTAAATTCAAATGAGATAATTAATTTGATTTTTTTTTTTTTTACAAAATGCTAAGTATACTTACAAATGCAGAGAGTGTTAATAGAATTATCAAATGTTTAAATTTATAACAATACCTATTATTCTTAATTTATATTATCTATCTATTTTTATTTATTTATTTATTTATCTATTTATTTATTTATTTTTATTTTTATTTTATTTTTTTAACAGGATTTTAAATTATACGAACTTGCTATACAAGAATATGGGTGGAAAAAATCTTTTGCCAAATAAACAAGTTCTGCAGTACTGCTACATAACACATAAACAATAGACCAGCCATATCACAATAAAAACAAATAATACAATACTACATAACATGCATGCATAAATACACCTGTTACCATGGATAAGGGGCATTTATGAATCTGGCAACAGAAAATTTTATATTCATATTAATATTTTATCACCTTTCGAGGACGTAAATTATAGGAATGAGCACTTTGTTCAATATTGTTATTACTAGGAGTATTGTTATGAACATTATGATAATTTAAGTCAAATAAATGGTTATTTCTAGGAGGTGCAAGTAAAAGTCTGTCTATATGAACTCTGAAAATTGAATTGTTAATATGAGAATTCAGTTGTTGAATTGAAAAAGAAACAGGTGAGTGTTTCTTTACAACTACATAAGGTCCTGTATACCTTGGCTTAAATTTATCTGATGATTTTAGGTATACAATGTCTTTCTCAGTAATTGGCCTGAGTTTTGCCTTTTTTTTATGATATTCGTTTCTTTTAATTTGAGATGCTTTTATGTTGTCATAAGCTTTGTTGTAAATACCATTTAAATCATGAAGGAGATTGTAAAAGTCTACATTTTGGTCTAGAAAGGGTTGATTAGCATTTAAATCATATGTATCAAATATTAGAGATAATTCGCGTCCAAAATGTAAAAGATTCGGAGAGAAAGAAGTAGAAGAATGTTTAGAACCATTATAGAGATTTTTATGAATAGCAATGGCATTTTCAAAGGAATGTCCTTCTTTCATTAAAGTATTGATTGAGTATTTAAGAGATGTGTTTATCCTCTCGCTTATAGAATTGCTAGCTGGGTGTGAGACAGAAGAGTGATTTATTTTAATACCTAGAGTATTATTTAAAGTATTATACACATAAGAACGAAATTGGGGCCCAAGGTCTGATAATACGCAGGCAGGACGCCCGAAAGTTGTCATATAGGCAAATAAACACTTTACAATTTTAGGTGCAGTTGTATTGTAGAGAGGGTACAGTTCAATATGTCGAGAAAAATGATCCGTAACTGTGAGAATAGTTTGACCGTTTTTAAAAGGACCAACAAGATCAATTGAAATGGTGTTTCCTGGTTGTTTAGGGGTATATGTTGGTTGAAGTGGGGCATTAGGTATACGATGATGTTTAGCCTGAAGACATAATAAACAAGAAGATACATAATTTAAAGTATCGGTGTACATACCTTTCCAACAATACCGTGAAGAGAGGAATTCATATGTTTTAGCTAAACCAAAATGAGATAGATGGGATATTGTTAAAACTTTAGGTTTTAAAGAATTGGGAACCATAATTACATACACGAAAGTATTATCCGCAACATTACTTTTTTTTAACATTAAAACTTTAGAATCAGGATGAATGAAATAAGATGGAAATTTTTTTGAAGAACCTGATTTTAAAATCTCTTCATATATTGGAGCTAATTGTGAATCTTTTAATTGTTCTTGGACAAAAGTTTCATTAGAAATTTCAAGCAAAGCATCTTTTTTATTTTTACTATTAATGACTAAGCAATTCACAATTTTGTTGTTGTTATTTTCCTCAAAATCATTTTCAACAATAGGTAATGCCTGTTTATCTTCAGAAATGAGATTAGGATTAGAATTCAAAGTTTCAATATTTTCTTCAGTAAATTCGCATCGGGATAAATAATCTGCTAGAACATTAGAAACACCTGGAATATGTTTAAAAGTAAAAGTGAATTTTGATAGCTGCATGAGCCAGCGAGTGGTGATATCTGCCGGATTAGTGGTTTTTTTGTATTTATCAAGAGGTTTACTGTCCGATAAAATTATGAAAGGACGATTATAGATATAGTAATTGAAAGCATTTACAGAGTTTACAATGGCCATAAGTTCTAACTTTAAAGCTGGATATTTCTTTTCGGAGGGTTTGAGAGATTTTGAGAAGTATGAGACAGGAAGCAACTGATTATTATGCTCTTGTAATAATACACCAGAAATAGCGATACCCGAAGCGTCCGTGTTCACGTAAAATTCTTTGTCCCAATCTGGTAGACGTACCATTGGTGGTTGAAAAAAGATTTTTTGAATATTATGAAACACATTTTGATGCACCTCTGTCCATTTAAAAGTTGAGGATGGTTTTGATAAGTCTATGAGGGGCTGAATAAGTTTAGAAAATTCTGGAATTAAACTCTTATAAAAAGTAGCTAGTCCTACAAAACTTCTTACCTGCTTTTTTGTTTTTGGAACAGGAAATGACTTAATTTTTAGAATATTAGCTTGAATTGGAGAAATAGTGTGGTTATGAATATGAAAACCAAGATAATCAATATTATTCTTGTGAAAAGAACATTTAGAAGGTGACAAAGTCAAGTTGTATTTTCCTAAGATTTCAAGAATTTTTGTTAGTTTATCGTAC
Organism: Maratus michaelseni; assembly: GCA_963931845.1. NCBI lineage: Eukaryota > Metazoa > Arthropoda > Arachnida > Araneae > Salticidae > Maratus > Maratus michaelseni. The sequence goes on along the minus strand of OZ007594.1, from coordinate 155,963,160 downwards.
GTTTCCTGAAATGAGTTAGAGCCAAAAATTAAATCATCTTGATAGGCATAAATTCCTTCTAACTGCATTTCATCCAATAAACTATCCATAAGGGCTTGAAAATATGCACTTGCATTTTTTAATCCAAAACAGAGTCTTTTATATTTAAATGAACCGAACATAGACGTGAAAGTGACCTTATCCTGATATTCTGAAGGAAGGTCAATTTGATGGTAGGCCTGTTGGAAATCAAGGGACGTGAAAAATTTATATTTAGATAAGTTGGAAATAATATTTTGTATTTTAGGGAGAGGGTATGAAGAAGATTGTACAACTGTGTTTAACATCCGTAAATCCAAGGCAAGACGAAATTTTTGTGTACCTGATCCATCAGGTTTTTTTCTGACTAGAAGGATTGGACAAGACCATTCCGAACATGAGCGTTCAATGATACCTGCATCAACTAATTGGTTTATTTGTGTTAATGCTTCTTTTTGAAGTGCTTGAGGAATTGGAAAAGGAAGTGTTTTAATTGGGAAATCGTTAATAAATTTAATGTTTGGTTTAAATTTATCAGTATGACCTAACGTTTTCATAGATTTTGAGAAAACAGCAGAATTATTCAATAATAACTCTTTTAACATTTTAGCCTCTGTATTCGGTAAGTGTTGTAAATTAAAGTCATCTTGTGAGAGATCAAGTTTTCGTTGGTTTAAAATATCAGTAGATGCCCGAATGAAATTCACAAATTGTTTGGTTTCTTCTTTGAAATTACTTTTAACAGCCTCTAGCTGTTGGGCATCTTCCACAATCTGGTCAATTGGCGTTAAGAAACCAATATTTGCTCTTTTATTTACATGAACATTTTTAGTTGTCATATTTTTTACATAAATTTTAAATTCATGTGGGTTTGATTTATCAGTTTGAATAATCGAATCAAAAGCAAGAATGTCTTTTACAAGCATGTCATTCTGAAATAAATATGGGGTATTATGAGAAATTTGTTTTGCGCGTACAGAAATACATTTTACCTCATTTGGAGAAATAACCAGTTTGTTTACTAGACAAACATTATGAGAGATATCAGTTTGTACATTTACGTTATGACATTCCGCTGATTCTGAGTTATCATCTATGTAAATAAAGGGAATTCTCAGATTATCAAGTTGCATTATTTTGCTACCTAGATCTAATGTGATGTTAAATTTCTCAAGAAAATTTAATCCCAAAATACCATCAAATTTATACTCTTTAGGAATGTCAACAATGTAGAAGTAATGCGAAAAGTGTTTTTGTTCAATTTTGAATGAAATTCGAATACATGCTGTAAAATCTATCTTAGAATTAACTGTAGTTAAAGTCACATTAGTCCCTAAACGTTTATACTTAAGCACATGTTTAAGTTTATCAAATAACTGTACAGATAAGAGGCTAGTTGTACTTCCAGTATCCACAAGTAAAAAGGTATCTTGTTTTGCGATGGAGGCCTTTATAAGGGGAAGTGTGGGAGAGTACTTATTGACATTCAAAAGAATTTCATGAAAAGAATTATCGGTCGGTGCTGTATCAGTGACACTGTGAGAATCAATAGAATTTTGGGGAAGATCAGTTTGCACTGCTGTCGAATTTGCAATGGAAATATGCTGAGAAGTTTGAGAACCTGTTGAATTAACCAGTCTCTCAGCCGACAATTTTGGAAGAGAATTATCAATGTAAAAACATTTATCACTGTGTGCTGACTCATTTTCACATGCAGACATACACTGGTCAGCCTTAGCATACGTCTCTAGGGGTTTAAATTTTTGTTTTGTGGAAACCTGTCATTTCTATCACTGTTATATTTACCAAATTTTTTACCATAACGCGCGTTCGCTCTTTGCCATCTGAAACATTTCTGCGCTATATGCCCAAAACGAAAACATAACTGGCAACGATCATTATTTCTGGCCCAATTATTTTGTCTAGTTTGTGGCGCTCTATGAAATTTTGACTTATAACGAGCCTGAAAGTTTTGTCTGTTGACATGTTTACATTGTTTTGGAGACTCCGATTTTCTTGATGTTTGAGCAAAATTTAAGTTATTAATTTTCTCCGTTAATTCCTTAATTTTACTTTCTAATTGATTGCATTCTACATGCGCCGAACTGCTAGCAGACAAAACATTGTTATTTATGAAAATCTCTTGTAGAGATTGTCCCCTGTCAATTGCTTTATCATATGTGTTGATGCCTTCTTCTTGCAACTTAATTTTAATGGGCGAAGGTAAACAAGATATTAATCTAACGTATTTTATTTTATTTAATGCGTCTTTGTCAAAAATTTCGGGGTATACCTTTGCTACAAGCACATTAAGTCTATGAGCAAAATTTTTTACTGTCTCCTGTGGTAACATAGTTAAACAATTCAAATCGTTTAAAGTTGCAGCCGAAGAATTCTGTGAAAAGAATTTTTGAATGCGATCGCGAATAAATTCAAAGTCTTGTGCGTTATATAGTACAGGGTCTTCAAGATAATATTTTTTGGCGGGACCTTTCAGTTTAGTTTTAAGATAATCAACTGTTTGTTCATTAGTTATTTCCTTAATTTTCTGATAAGTTAAAATTTGGTTAAAGAAATGGTTAAGTAATTCGGGGTCGCCGTAAAAATCATCAACAACGTACTCAAAATTCTTAGAATTAGCCATGATGATATCACCTTAAAAGTTTAACTTTTTTTTTTTTTTTTTTTTTTTTTTTTTTTTTTTTTTTTTTTTAGACACAGGTAAAATATCATAAAATAAGCAAAATAAAAAAAGCAACAATTTTAAACAAACCACACTTGATAATTTATTTAAAAATCATTAAATATTTAATCTTAGAAGTATTAAAGAAAAATTAACTATAAATCATAAATAGTGGTTTCAACTACAAAAATAAATATAATATACCAAAATATAACACGGAGAAAAATATAATTTTCCGTCATGAAAAATTTTAGCTATAAAATGCAATGTTTATAAATATCAAAATTTGAAAGTCTATGAATGTTAAAAAGCCATTCTGTCTTACCTGAACACAATTATACCTTTTAAAACCTTATTATTATATTTTTAAACATCTACAGCAAAAAAAAAAATTATTAAATAAATAAAATTCAATGAGTGCTTTTTAATCGTCTAACATATATTGCACATATTATATATCTAGATCCTCTTAAAAATATAAAAACATTACTTGAAACTATACGGAAATAATATTTCATCAATGTAAAAGTTCTAGCAAAATTGAAAATTTCCTTTTTTTATCAACCTTTTACAAAAATAAAGACTTACCTCTATAAACTATATCCATAGCGCTTTTTTTTTTGCAAAACATATTAATAGAAAAAGAAAGCACTGCAAATTCTTAACAAAAACACTGAAAATCCTTAAAAATAAAAGAATGATATCTTTTATATTAATCTTTCATTACCGCGTATTCTCAAATCACTTTTAGTATTCTTTCTTTGAGTCAGAAACAATAAGAAAAACTACGATGAAAAATATATTGTGGTTAAGTAGTATTTGGAACACATGAAATCATTTGATGAATGAATAAGCGTCGAAGACCAAAGTTCTTCCCAGATAATGATAATTCTAGCTAGCACAGCGTAATTGGGAATCGAATTATTCAGTATTCTTTTAGTTCACAGTTACACGGCAATTTGAAAAAGTTTTTCGATGATTGAGGAAAGAATAAATAAAAAGAACATAGTAGAAGTTCACAGTAGTAGAAGAACAAGAGTTAGACCCCAGCAGGCGCTGTGTGCGTGGTGGAGGTGGGTACCGGAAGTGAGCCTGGTAGTGGAAGCGGAAGTGATGGAATATAAGACAGGAAGGGAAAGAAGATAAGACAGGAAGTGAACCGGAAGTGTTGGAAGATAAGAGAGGAAGTGAAGTAGGGGAGGGCTTAATTTTTTTAACCGATAAGGGAGAGAGGGGAGGGCTTATTTTTAGGGGGGCTTAATTTTTTTGTAGGAAAATAAAGGGTTTTAATCAGATTCTTTCTTGTCAGGGAATTTTTTTTTTATTTTTATTGTGGACCCACCATAACCACCCGCTATGAAAACGCCACATTTTTTTTTTTTTTTACCTATTCTTTTACACTAGTCATCTGCGTGAGACCTGTAACGAAATAAAAGGGTTTAATTATTATTATGCTTCAGCAAAGTCGAGTGGAGTTGAGGGGTAGGAAGCCTGCTTTAAAAATAACAGAATGCGAACAGTGCGAGTAGAGTTGAGGGGTAGGAAGCCTGCTATAAAAAAGAATAATGTTAACAGAATATACAAATTTTTTTTTTTTTTTTTTTTTTTTTCTCACCTGAAATAAAAATTTTATTTGCTAACTAACACCTAATATAAAAATGGAAATCTTTCTGACTTTGTTTTACTTTATAAAAGTTTAACGTGAAATTTATTTTTAGACTGGAAACGCGACAGGAAATAAGATCGGAAACGGGATTAGACATGCTTTTTCCAAAAAGGGTTTTCAGGAAGCAGTAAACATGTTTTAGGAACATGTTTGGGAGCTTGTTGGAACAGGAGAGGTGGTTTGTGAGACCGGAAGTAATTAAGATGAGAGAGATAAAGAAGGTGCATGATTAGACATATAGATTTTGTTCTTTGTAGAGGGTGAAATTTTGTTTTATTTTTTATTTAAAGTGTTTTCATTTTTTTTTAATTTAATTTATTTAAAGCGTTTCAAATTATTTTTTATATTTTTTTTTTGTAGTGTTTTACGTATTATTTTAATTTTTAGTGACATTAGAACCTGCAATTTCTGTATCACACATGTCTTATCTTAGGTCACCAAGAATGTGTGTGTGTTGTTATCTCTTTAAATGCGAGAGATGGTTACTTCAGACCTGCGTTGAGATATCTTTATCATAGTTTTAATGAACTGCAGGAAATTGTCTTTAGCTATTGAGTAATTCGCGAGTTTTGGTTTAATATGAATGCTATTACATCTGTTTGTTTAATTTACAAGCACATTTCTCTTACAACACTCTGTCAACAGATCACTTCCATATTCGAAATAATAATTTAGAGGGAAATTTTTTACTTTCTATACGAAATTTTATTTATAGAGATTGACGAAGATAGTATGCCTAATTCTTTCTTGTACATTTCTTGTACAACATTATATTCGAAATAGAGTTTTGTTACCAAAAATAACGTGTTTATACATTTTAAAAACGAAAGCAAAGTGATTTTCAAAAATGTAAATATAAGCTATACACCCACGCATTTTTGTTATTGAATTAAATTACAAGGTTTAATATTGTATTCAGCGTACTATTTTCTTATAAAAGCCGTTTCACAAACTTGTATACTGAAAGTAATGTGTCATTTTTAGGAGAAAAAATTAATTCAAGTCATTGAGACTAATCCTTTATGGGGGAAAAATTTGTCATACTTCTTTGTGTTACATTACATCTTCCGTTGTGTTACATTACATCTATTTTAAATTTATAAATTTAAATTAAAACATATTTTTATAAATAAACAATTATAAATACTTAAGTATTTTTAATTTAAATTTATAAATTTAAAATATGTTACTAAGTTTTTAAATCCTGGTGAATCGTTTTTAAATATGGTGAACCGTGTGTTGAATATTGCAACCTTGTAAGATAATGTGTATAAATTTTTTACTAACAAAAATATAAGAACTATTCTAACTACTCCTTATATCATTCGTTTAGATATAATGCTTTGCATTTCAAAATAATATATAAAGACACGTGATTAGATTTTTGTTTAACACTGATTTTAGTTATATTGAAGTTTTGTATCATGGGACATAACGAGTTAGCTATAAGTAATATTATTTTTACAAAACTTGTATGTACTGGGTGCTTACAATATTTATTATTAGTGTTAAAATGTTACAAATTTGGGGAATTTATCTTAGACTTCGATTTAAAATCGGGCTTTACCATATTTTTGAACGAAAATTACTTAGTAAATGTATCAGAAAAATAAGAATTTGATGAAATTTATAAATAATTAATATTTTTATCAAAGTTTAAGTAAGTTGTGACAAGACTTTTATATTTAAGTGATTGGTGTAAAGTATATTCAAGCTATGACAAAAGAGATGAGGTGGTGGATACTAGACAAGTTCAAACAAGTAAAGCAAGATAAGCGAACGATGACTCACCCAAATAGACGTGCCACACAAAAACAAGTTTGGACAAGTCAACCAAGATAAGCGAGTGATGACTCATCTAAATAGACGTACTGCATAAAAACAAGACTGGACAAGTTTAGACAAACACATAATGACATCATTCAACAAGTTTAAACAACCAAACAATGAGCCAGCAGCAAACGGTTGTTAGCAAGGTAGAGAGAAGCATGAATGACTGAGCGAGTGTAAGTTGGATTTAAAGTTTATTCTTATCACACACCTGAAGACTACTAACGCCTCTAGCGGCGATTGCAGCGCCCCCTAGCAAAGATAAGGGAGAAACGTTAGTTGCGTGAAGACTAACACCCAAAGTGGACGTGTTTTTCGGTAAGTGTTAATTTCTGTTTTGTTTCTGAAAGGTGTTTTCTGGGAAAGGTAATCGAGTTGTGTATAGTAATTAAACTTAAAAGTTGGCAAATAATTTAAAGTCGAACTCAAGTTAGATTAAATGTCTATGTTTTTCTGCGCATATGCAGATACAGAGTATATAGTTGATATGCACCAGTTGTTTACAAGGATAAACAGTTAGATTATAGTCTCTCAATAGTTAAAATTAAAAAGTTAATTTTGATTTACTTAAAGATTTTTAAACTTTTTGTAAACTTTAAATTTTTTAAAACTATATTTTTTTAACTTTAAAAACTTTTAGTAAACTTTATTTTTATTAAAAATAACTTATTCAACCCTCTGTTATTAAGTGAACCTAACATGTCAAATTTATTCACTTTAAACATAAATCCTAAGTTTATCAATAAGTCAATTTAATCTTTCGAAAAATATAATTAATTAAAAAACTATGCATCGTGTTGTACTCATTTTGTAGTACTTTAAGCAGTAAACCCTTCAATTAAATTAAAAATTCAGATGATTTCCTTTATCGAATATCTTAAATCGTCTATAAATACTGAAATATCATGGCTTGCTCAGTTAAACCTACCCAAAATTATAAAACCGAAAAATAATTTTTGTTGTGGGCTCGAATTCAAGTTAAAACTTTTAATTATCTCTTAATTCTATTACCCACCGATAGAGGGCGATACAAAAAACTATTATTTCATTTTAAAAGGTTCACATCTAAATTCTACTTAAACTCTAAGTCATTTCAAATTTTAACTCGTGACTTTTAAAACATTTGATTGTTTTACACAATAATGTGATCGTTTGCTTTTTGAATGCTAATTAAGTTTATTGTTTTTAAGTGTATCATTAAGAAATAACTTGAATATTAAATCAATTTAACCTTAAAAAAGAAACACAATATATTCAATCAGTTGTTATCAGTGCCTTTGTGATGTAATTACCGACGCATTCAGCTGTTAAGTGAAAGGATAATAATTTGATTCCATTCAAATACGACTTTTCATTTTATTTTTCTATGTTCTTTTTCTTATGTAGGGGGAAATTTCAAAAAGTAGCCAAAGTTGTAGTTTATATTTCTCAAATATCTTAAATCTCAACTAAACTTCGTGCTTAAAAACCTACCCTAAACTATGATTTTATGACTTGATCAGTAAATATGTTATCAGTGACGTCATGTGTGGGAGAAAAACCCATCTGAAATTCCTATGTCATTCCTATGTGTATATTGTAACATCATGTCTTATCTTGTGAGTGATTAAAAGTAACACATTTTCAATCAATTCTCATGTAGTTTAAGTAACATATAATAAATACCTCGAGTTTATTTCACCAAAAATAAAATTTCTTTTAAAAGTAATGAAATTTTTCATGTTTTATATAATTTCAACAAATTTATTCACACTTTGTCTAAGACATTCAAAATGTTTAATAGTTGCTTATTTATTTTTTAAATAAGTTTTATTTTAAAAATGGAAAAAATTTACAAAGTTTTATTTTTTAAATGAGTGAGGTTAAAAAATTTCACTATTAAATTCCACTAAGTTGAATTTTTTTCAGGTATACTATTTCCACTGCTTTGAAAATGTTGTGTTGTTTTAAAAAAACTTTAACAATGTGTTAAGTCTGATTTTTAAAGTTATTAATTTTCCTTAGTTGAAAATATTATATAAGTGTAAAGTTATTATTTTTCTTAGTTTGAAATATTGTCTAAGTGTAAAGTTTACTTAAACTTAATTATTTTCTTTTGTCAATGTATCGAAATGTTTATTTGTTGCTTATTTTATAAAATGTATAACCAACTAGATATTTTTAAGTGTGTTAATTTCGTTAGGTCGAATTTTCTAAAATTTACAACCAACTAGATATTTTTCAAAGAAACTCTAACAATGTGTTAAGTCTAATTCTTCTTAAATTAAAATATTGTCTAAGTGTAAAGTTATTATTTTTCTACCTTCCATGTCTCGATGTAAAGGTGATAATCCTAAGTTTCCAATTTGCGGGCGAAAAGACATTAAAATATTTAAATGTTCTAGTAAAATGTGTGATATCTGAAATTTGGTAGTTCAAACAGCTTCCGGATAAAAATCGTCTACACGGGTTAAACATAGCAATCATTTTTTCAACATACAAATCCACACATGTAAAGATGAGTCACTCATGCAAGCTGATAACAAGTTTAGGCAGGAAAATCGGCTTGCATTAGTCATTTTTTTACTCTTCGTTATCATGTTAATAGGAAGTGATCTTAGGATCTCATAGTTATGATAAGACAAACCACGTGATGTTAACAACAAAGTGTTATTCACAACAAAATTAAATTCTATTTCCTTAAAATAATTGTAATGGAAAGGATATCGTGACTATCTTGAAAAAACTTTAGGTAAGTCAATTTTTATTGTAAAACTTTTATATTATGTGAAATCTTTTTTTTAAAATGTCAACACACTCCTGTTTTCTCTGACACATTCAAAATACACAACATTAGTTTAAAAGTCACACAGTGTATGCTAAAGAAAACACTTTTTTCGCAATCAAACTATTTATTAATCATTTAAAATAATACAAATCAAATAAGCCTGTCATATTGAGCTGTAATCAATTCTAATTTCAAAAATTTTCATAATGTCCAATTAAACACTCGTTCTGTGAAATCTTCAAAGCCGTTGTACAACTTTAAAAAGGCATTCTCAGCATGTACATGTATGTTTTGGTCTGTTAATTCTAGTTCATATATTTTGCATATCATTTTGTCTTTTAATTCACTATAAGTTCGAACTAATCTATAAGCTTCACTATAAGTTCAAATAACAAATCTTTTAAACAGGGTGATTTCGCAATGTTAGGTAAAACTTTATGAAAAGTATCACAATGTTGTAAAAAATCCGATTCACACTTAAATATTTCACAACACTTTGCACATGAATATTGTTTACGAATCTTATGGGTCTTCTTGTGTATTAATAAGTCAGACATTCTTGAAAATATCTCGTTGCAATCACTACACTTGTATTTGGGCAATTTGTGAATCTTTTGATGATTACGTAAATCACTCTTTTGTGAAAAAACTTCAGCACACACCTCACAGCAAAAAGATTTTTCCTTTAGATGACTTTTCATATGAAACACTAAGTTAACTTTTCGAGGAAATGCTGTGTTACACATCTTACGCACATGGGGTAACTTCTGTTTCTTTAGTCCTGATGAGGTGAGTTTCACTTCATAATTCGAAACGAGTCCTTCTTTGGATAAAAGTGTAGAATCCATCTCTTGATTATTTAACTCTGGTGATGAGTGTTGACACTCCAAGTTGGTTACATCACCAACATAAGAATTCATAACTCGTTCCACAATAACTTAAATGAAAAATACAACCTATTACAACGATATCAGGTCACAGTAGAATGTTATGAACTCGTTTCATTGAAATTTATATAATGATAGAGGGCGCTCGTGTAAAAATACTAACTTTTTATTTGTTTGAAAATACTGACATTTTATTGGTTTAAAAATACGTCACGTGATTATTTCATCATGTAATGTTATAAGTTCAATAACCACTTAATTCTTGCACAATGATTTAGAAAGTCTTACCTATCAGAAGTTCGTACATATGTAAGTAAAAATCCTTATTACTCTCGTATCTATTGCTTTTATAAATAATATTTTATTTATCAAACCACTTAATTTCTAAATGATGTATTCTAAAACGCTTTTTATGTCTTATGTATGTAAAGTCTACTAAAAGAGGGGGAAAAAAAGACGGGGTGTGAAGTATTTGTAAAATTGAAAAACGTTAATTTATAAAAACTAGATTCCATTCCCTTTTTTTAAAATGTTGGTTGTATAAAGTCAAATCTATTGAAAATTTATTTTAATCGTATAACTCTAAACAAAATACCCGCTCTCTTTAATAAGTTAAATAGTCACTAAAAATTGTTCATTTAAAAGGAAAAAATCTTTAAAATTCTCTTATTGTATGATTTTATAAATAATATTTTGCACGTCAAATCACTTCTTAACTAAATGTAATAATATAAAATGTCTTATGTAATGATCTAAAATGTCTTATGTAATGATCTAAAATGTCTTATGTGTTGTGGATGGTTGGTTATTTGTTAAAACCGATTATCTACGCTTGGGATATAGGTCACTCTAGGGGTCATTCTAAGGGCTCCTAACTCGTATTGACAAGGTTCGAAGAAAACTCCGAACGGTTAGGTCGACGAGCGCGAGAGAAGTTTAAACCCAAACGTCTAGTAGCTTTAAAACCAGAACCTCTCAGTCACTGGTCTTATGTGTTGTGTTTATATAAATAATATTTTTCTTCTTTAATCACTTAACTCCAAAATGAAATGTTTCTAAGACACTTTGTCATGTCTTAAGTGAAACATATTTAACTAAAGAAGGATGTAGTATTTGTGACATAAGTTATTCTACAGTACCCTTTTAAGAAAAAAAAAGCTATATTACAAGTCAATTAAAAAAAAAAAACATATAATTAAAAAAAATATATTGTTTAAGTATCCTAAAAACGATTATTTAAGTTAGTCCACAAATTTGTAAACTTAAAAAACGGAAGATGTAATGTAACACAAAGAAGTATGACAAATTTTTCCCCCATAAAGGATTAGTCTCAATGACTTGAATTAATTTTTTCTCCTAAAAATGACACATTACTTTCAGTATACAAGTTTGTGAAACGGCTTTTATAAGAAAATAGTACGCTGAATACAATATTAAACCTTGTAATTTAATTCAATAACAAAAATGCGTGGGTGTATAGCTTATATTTACATTTTTGAAAATCACTTTGCTTTCGTTTTTAAAATGTATAAACACGTTATTTTTGGTAACAAAACTCTATTTCGAATATAATGTTGTACAAGAAATGTACAAGAAAGAATTAGGCATACTATCTTCGTCAATCTCTATAAATAAAATTTCGTATAGAAAGTAAAAAATTTCCCTCTAAATTATTATTTCGAATATGGAAGTGATCTGTTGACAGAGTGTTGTAAGAGAAATGTGCTTGTAAATTAAACAAACAGATGTAATAGCATTCATATTAAACCAAAACTCGCGAATTACTCAATAGCTAAAGACAATTTCCTGCAGTTCATTAAAACTATGATAAAGATATCTCAACGCAGGTCTGAAGTAACCATCTCTCGCATTTAAAGAGATAACAACACACACACATTCTTGGTGACCTAAGATAAGACATGTGTGATACAGAAATTGCAGGTTCTAATGTCACTAAAAATTAAAATAATACGTAAAACACTACAAAAAAAAAATATAAAAAATAATTTGAAACGCTTTAAATAAATTAAATTAAAAAAAAATGAAAACACTTTAAATAAAAAATAAAACAAAATTTCACCCTCTACAAAGAACAAAATCTATATGTCTAATCATGCACCTTCTTTATCTCTCTCATCTTAATTACTTCCGGTCTCACAAACCACCTCTCCTGTTCCAACAAGCTCCCAAACATGTTCCTAAAACATGTTTACTGCTTCCTGAAAACCCTTTTTGGAAAAAGCATGTCTAATCCCGTTTCCGATCTTATTTCCTGTCGCGTTTCCAGTCTAAAAATAAATTTCACGTTAAACTTTTATAAAGTAAAACAAAGTCAGAAAGATTTCCATTTTTATATTAGGTGTTAGTTAGCAAATAAAATTTTTATTTCAGGTGAGAAAAAAAAAAAAAAAAAAAAAAAAATTTGTATATTCTGTTAACATTATTATTTTTTATAGCAGGCTTCCTACCCCTCAACTCTACTCGCACTGTTCGCATTCTGTTATTTTTAAAGCAGGCTTCCTACCCCTCAACTCCACTCGACTTTGCTGAAGCATAATAATAATTAAACCCTTTTATTTCGTTACAGGTCTCACGCAGATGACTAGTGTAAAAGAATAGGTAAAAAAAAAAAAAAAATGTGGCGTTTTCATAGCGGGTGGTTATGGTGGGTCCACAATAAAAATAAAAAAAAAATTCCCTGACAAGAAAGAATCTGATTAAAACCCTTTATTTTCCTACAAAAAAATTAAGCCCCCCTAAAAATAAGCCCTCCCCTCTCTCCCTTATCGGTTAAAAAAATTAAGCCCTCCCCTACTTCACTTCCTCTCTTATCTTCCAACACTTCCGGTTCACTTCCTGTCTTATCTTCTTTCACTTCCTGTCTTATATTCCATCACTTCCGCTTCCACTACCAGGCTCACTTCCGGTACCCACCTCCACCACGCACACAGCGCCTGCTGGGGTCTAACTCTTGTTCTTCTACTACTGTTCACGATAAAATAGGATATTCAATGTAGATGCGGGCGCAGATTTTATGAATGAAAAATCACTCATTGAAGAAAACCACATGTTCAAAAGCACTTGTTGAAAGGCCTAGATTGCAGGTTCTCGAACTGCCGAAGAAAAAAAAGCACAAAAATGCACGTCTTATACGATGAATATATTTCACAATAGTACTTTGCGTACACCTTATGGAATAAATGATTCAGGAAAAAAAAGGTTTCTCATCCTAAGAGCTCGGATATCTTTAGTTATATGATCCACATTTGCATATCTCACGGAAAATGGTTAAGTTTGAATTTAGCAACTTTCGATGATAGGTAAAAACAACAGTCACAGGCAGGCTCCAACAAAGCATTCTCAGAATGAAAAATATATGTAATCAGAAAAGTTGCAAATAAATAGGAAATTTTTTTTTTCGTTTCGTGGCCCCAATGACACACCCTTTAGAAATTGTCGTGCGAAAACGATCACATCCAGTTCAAAAGTCCGGCACCAATGCATATGAAAGAATTTTATCGTTGGTTGATTTATGCATATAGAAGAGTTTATCGTGGGAAGTAAGTTCAGGGGGTGATTAATGAGAAGATGTCAAAGTTGGCGAATCCTTTGAAAAGACCTAAAGGATTTTACTTTTACGGAGTGAAACAATTTGTTAAAACAAGAGGGTATAGTGGCACTTGGTTGTTTTGGCAATCCGCAGAGTGCGTTTCCTGGGTACTGAAGTACTAAACTGGAGTGTAGTTTTCCCTTTTATTTTGTATGGTGAAGCAAGGAAGACGAAAATCACATCATTAGAGTTAATAGTCTTTAATTGGAGAAACATGTCACAATTCAGAATCTTCCACAATAGTGAGATTTTGATCAATCGAAGTTTCAGATTTTTTAAATGAATCTGATGAATATTGGTGAGGTGACATTTTAAATTTAAAGTCAGGGGTGAAGAACACAAACATAATCCAAAGAATAATCCAGAAATGCTGTTGAACGGGTCCGATCAAGTTCACGTAATCCAAAGAGTTTTAAGAACATCAAGGTGATTTTTCGTTATAAAACCAAAGGGTGGCCAAAGGGGCCAAGACATTTTTAGACGTTTATGAGATGAAGATCAGAGGGCAAGTGTTACTATCCGATATGAAAGTGGGCGCAAGGAAAAACACGCCAAGCGAGATACATTTCAAGCCAAGAGAATCGCATTTTTTTTGCGTGGGAATTGTAACCGTTACATATACAGCATATCAACCTCATAATTGACGTCATTGGAAGGGGAAAATCTTTTGGCGAAGATTGCACTTTGGCTAAAAAGAGAGATTAAGAATCTTACCGTTAATTGTTGTTATGGGAACAGGGTTTTCAAGGAATGCTGCAAAGGCGCCATTGGAATGCTTTAAGCATCTGGATACAATATGCAAGACAAAGCTGACCATGAAAAGGAAAACATTTTATGCCTTGTATAATTTCATTTCTTTTGATGTGTGGGAGACCGAATAAGTACGTTAATGATAATTTAAAAACAATATGCATGATTTTGACTAAAGGTCTTTCGTTGAAAGAGAAAGATAAAAAGGGTGCGCTTTTTAACAGCCGGGAATGTATATGAATTACGATTATGCAGAAAGGGGAAAATATATTTGATAAAATACATAAAATATAGATTGCTTTAATTTTTTGAAAGGAATATATATGGTATCTTTACCATACCTGCATTTTTGCACATCAAGTTTTGACAGTATATTTCACATTTCAGAGGGAAAAGAAAATCTTACAATTTTTACTTGAAGAATATAAGACAATTTACTAGGGTACGGTGAGAGTTTATGTCGATTTCACTGCGTGGAAAATTGATTTTTTATTTTAAAATTTACTTTCAACTCATGTTTATTTCTTCTTCAATTGCGGAAAGATTAAAAATTTGCTTTTAAGTCATATGTTTAACTTTTTACAACTTGAGCCAAAAAATTCTGATATTTATTCTTCTCCGCCCACGAAGCAAGCATTAAACAAGACTTAAAAAGTAAACTTTAGAATACAAATCTACATTCAACGCGTGGGATTAATTTATTCCAAAACTTATTTCTAAAACATTTTTATTTCTAAAATTTGTTTGGTTGAACGAAAGGGAATAAATTTTAGAATATGTTTTCACGTGTTTCACTTGAATATTTTCACAGCACATAAAAGATATTTTCAAAAGATGTATCATTTTCTCGATCGTGTGATTTAATCACACTTTCTTTCTAATGAATATTAAAATGAGTAAAGTAAACAATATGCGTTTGCTTAGTTTATTCTTATAATATATTTGAAAAATATATTCAAACTACCCACGCAAAATATTACAGCAAATTTTAAAATTAAATTAGCTCATTCTGCGAAAAGAGAAAGTATCATTTAAGAGAAATTTCCTCATGCTTTTTAAAAGGGTCCTAAAGATTAAAATGTTAAAATAGATTTAGCTTATAATAAATATTTTAAGATCAATTTTTGTTCATCTTATAATTTGTTTGATTGCAATAAGCTGTCATTACCAGAAAAATAAATATCAGTAAGGGTGCAAGTACCGTTATGAAAACAATGAAAAGCAGCCAGTTTTTATGTTTCATTTTCTTGAAAATCACTAAATAAATTTAATTTTTTTAAAAATGTTTTTGCTATTGTAATTAACTGCATTTTGACTTTTTTTTTTTTTTTTTTTTTATTATTTTTATTGCGTAACTATTAAACTTTTTATTTTTAGATTTTGCCGTACAATCAAATTATAGCTGAGTTACCGTCAAAATAATTTGAAATATATATTGAAATCGCTTCAATAGCTCTTTAGAAATTAGAACAAGAAATAAGCAACGTAAATTTACAGGAGAAGATATGAAAGATTCCGGCTGAGCGATATAGCCTCTCGCTGTGTTTGCTTGACCGTAAAATTGTTTCGTTCCATTTATTTTCTTTTAATAATTTTTAAAGTCCTATTATTTATGTTTTGCTTAAATAAAAAGTATTTACCTAAAAATCTAAATAGAGTTCACATCCATGCTACCATTCCATCTCTCCGCCACGCGCTCGAGTCATGACAACATGCTCTCGTAATTTAAATATTCTTATCTAAACTTCTTTAATAAAAATCTTCTTTGGCTGACGAAATCCCCTTATTTATATCCTCGTGGGATTAATCTGGCAAAAAATTCTTATAAATTTGCCATTATCTTAAATATTGTGTCATCTCTCTACCTATTAACTCTTTCAGGGGCAAGGTACACTTCTATTGCTAAAACTTTGAAATGATTGACTGACACCAGATTTTACAAACAAATTTATTTGAAAATAAGTAAAAGATTTCCTTCAAAAGATTTGCATTGGAACAGCAACATTTTATTTCAAAATCCTGGTGTCGATGTGGCATTTGAGAATTAAAATTAAGTGGGATATATATGTTCACTCGCCTTCAAGGGGTTAAGGCTGTTTTAAAATCAAAACGGGCTACTTTCTGACTCATTTTTTAATTCATTTTTGCCCCACAAACGCATGAAATTGGAAAGTACTCTTATTCAGAAATTATGTAATCGGACAGTTTTTCCAGTTTTCGGTAAAGGCAGACGATCTTTCAGAAAATTATATGAAAGTTGGCATTTCGAACCAAATTTCAGGACACGACTTCCCGGGAAAGGAAAATACTGCCGTTATTGTGGTGTCTAGTTCAAAATGTAAGTAATAGATGGCAGCACCACAGCAATCTACGGCAACTAAGGATATTAAGTTTTGTTTACTGTCATGTGTAGAATGTTCTGTTCCGTGTTGTTAGATGTACGTGTTTGTGTAGATGTACGTATTGTGATTTAAATTGTAAATTAAATGTGTTCAAACGTCCACCTCGAGTTATCCATTATGAAGTTGCTGCAATTACTTTAATTTAAGTACTTAATATATTATATTATGGCGACGCAGGTCAAGGTTTTTACCGGAATTAATATAAGAAGAAATTCCACCTGATTCGCAAAATGGCGAAGTTTCGTTTTTTACATCTACAATTGTATATGCTGCAGTAATATTTTGAAGGCGTACATCATTTCGAGGGTGGTAAGTGCTGACATTTTTTTTTCTTCTCTGAAATAAATAAAAGTTCATAATGTTTGCAAATTTCAAGGAATACAATGATTCCATTGAAACGTTCCAACGTAACTCTTATCAAAATGAGAACGAATCTATACAAGATTTTGTTTCAAAATTAAAGAAGTTAACCACATTTTGTGCGTTTGCTGGTGAAACACTTAATGAAAATTTGTTAGAACAATTTTTACGAGGTTTAAAAAATGAAAATATCCAAAGTAAATTACTTTCACAAATAGATGATTTAACTTTTGAGAAAGCTATTGAAAAAGCAATTATTTTGCAAAATAATGAGCAGGATATATCTGAATTGAAAAATAAAAATGTAAATGTCAATAAATTGGCATATTCTAAAAATATTCAACCGAATAAAATTTCAAATAATTTCCAGAAACCGAAATTAAATAATGTAAATAAAAGGAATTTTGATGTAAATAAAAATAAATTACAATGCTATCGATGTGGAAATCCATCGCATCTTGCTAATAAGTGTAAGCATATCAATACTATATGTAAAATTTGTAAAAAACGAGGCCATCTTGGTAAAGTATGTAAAAGCAGTTCTCAGAAACAAACAAATGTATTGCAAACTGTCGACATTTTATCTGTCAGTCATGATAAAAGTTCTACACCTATAAAAGTATGGGTTTTAATTGAAAATAAAGCTAAAGCTGAAATGGAGGTCGACACGGGCTCAGGAATTTCTGCGGCACCTGTAAATCGTTTTCGGAGAATTTTTCCGAATAATAAAATTTTTCCACCAGATGTTCAGTTGAGAACGGCAACGGGTGAGGTGTTTACACCTGTGGGGTATGTAACAGTAGATGTTTCTTATGCAAATATTACTAAAAATCTTAAATTGTATTTAATTAAAGAAGATAATTTCCCACTTTTATTTGGCAGAGACTGGGTAGCTGCATTTAATTTGTTCCCTACTAACTTTAAATCTGTGTATGTAAATGAAATTGCAAATTCTACGGATCAATTGAAAACATTATTAAATGATTTTTCTGATTTATTTTCGGATAAAGTGGGTGAAATAAAAGGTTTGAAAGCAGAACTTTATCTAGAAAAAGGTTCTACGCCCATATTTTGTAAGGCTAGAACAGTCACGTATGCTCTACGTAATGCAGTAAATGATGAAATTCAAAGGTTACAGGATGAGGGTATTATTAAACCTGTCACCAGTAGTAAGTGGGCAACTCCTATAGTTCCAGTGGTAAAACCAAATGGGAAAATTCGTTTATGCGGAGATTTTAAAGTTACAGTAAATAAATTTTTGAAGGTGGAAAAATATCCTTTACCTAGGGTAGAGGACATGTTAGCTACTTTAGGTGGTGGTTTACATTTTACGAAAATTGATTTAAATCAAGCTTATCTTCAGTTACCTGTAGACGAAAAATCACAAGAACTATTAACTATAAATACTCCGAAGGGCTTATTTCAATTTTTAAAGTTACCAATGGGTCTTACTAGCTCTCCAGCAATTTGGCAACGATCTATCGAACAAATATTAAGTGGTATTGATGGTGTCACTGTGTTCATTGATGATATTGGTGTTACAGGGGAAACGGATGAAATTCATTTAAAAAGACTAAAACAAGTCTTAGAAAGATTACGTGAATATAATATTAGGATAAATAAAGATAAATCAATTTTTCTGGCTGACCATATTACATATTGTGGTTATAAAATTGATAAGCAAGGTATTCATAAAACGCAAGATAAAATTGAAGCTATTGTCAATGCTCCTAGACCAATTAATGTGTCACAAGTTAAAGCTTTTTTAGGCTTAGTCACATATTATTCTAAATTTGTACCAAATTTATCTACAATTGCCCATCCTTTAAATCACTTGCTCAAAAAGAATGTAAAATTTATTTGGTCTCCTGTTTGTGAACAAGCATTTAAAGATATAAAAAAGGAAGTTATTTCAGATAGAGTTCTTACTCATTTCAACCCTAAATTGCCTTTAGTATTAGCGACAGATGCTTCTCCATATGGTATCTCTGCAGTTCTTTCGCATGTGATGCCAGATAACGTGGAAAAACCAATTGGTTTTGTGTCCAGAACGCTTACGAATGCAGAAAAAAAGTATAGCCAGGTGGATAAGGAAGCTCTAGCTATTATCTTTGGTGTAAAGAAATTTTTTCAATATTTATATGGTAATAGGTTTACTTTATTTACAGATAGCAAACCACTCGTGTCCATATTTTCTCCAAATAAAAGTATCCCTGTTCTTTCAGCTGCTCGGATGCAAAGATATGCATTATACTTACAAGCGTTTAAATATGATATTCGGTATAAGAAAACATCCGAACATGGAAATGTCGATGCTCTTTCACGACTTCCATTACGTAGTGAAGATTTACCCCCACAATTAAATTCAAGTAATGTAATTGATGAATCTGAATTTTTTCAAATTAACCAAATTTCTACATTGCCTCTAAACGCCAAATCAATTGCTGTAGCTACAAAATCTGATCCTTTATTACGTCAACTTTTTCATCATCTAATTTCTGGTTCTCCAATTCCTAAAAATTTACTTTTTGGTGGCAAACAAGAAGAATTTACTCTTCAACATAGTTGCATTTTAAAAGGATGTAGAGTAATTATCCCAGAAGTTCACCGTAAACAAATTTTACATGATTTGCACTATGGACATTTTGGTATAGTGAAAATGAAGTCCTTAGCTCGCAGTTTTGTTTGGTGGCCAGGAATTGACCAAGATATTGAAGATCTTGCACGAAATTGCACTACTTGTGTCAATTTAAAAAATAATCCTCCTAAGGTAGATACTCATCATTGGGAATGGCCTACAGCTCCATGGCAAAGAATTCATATAGATTATTTTGGTCCTGTGATGGGTAAAATGCTTTTGCTGGTGGTTGATGCTCATAGCAAATGGCCTGAAGTTTTTATTGTCCCTAATACAACTTCAGAACATACAATTACTTGTCTTTCTTCTCTTTTTGCAAGATACGGGTATCCTATATCTCTGGTATCAGATAACGCAAAACAATTTACTTCTGAAGAATTTGAGACATTTTTGAAGAATCATGGGGTTAAACATAGGTTTAGTGCTCCATACCATCCAGCTACAAATGGGCAGGCAGAGAGATATGTGCAGATTCTTAAAAAAGGGTTAAAAGCCTTATCTTCAGAATCTGGTACATTGCAGATGAAAATAAATAACTTTCTTTTACAGTATAGGAAGATGCCTCATGTTACTACGGGGGAAAGTCCTGCATCTCTATTTCTCAATAGAAATATAAGAACGAAAATAGATTTGATACTTCCAAGTGTTACAAATTTTGTGCATGATAAACAAAATGCGAAAAAGGCCAATTCTAAAGTAAAAGAATTTCAAATCAACCAGAAAGTGGCTGTAAGAAATTACACTCCAGAAGCCAAGTGGAAAATTGGTCGCATTATTGCAAGAGAGGGCAAGTTGCATTATAGAATTCAAGTTGGTTCGAATATTTGGAAAAGGCATGTTGATCAGATAACTAATGTCGGTTCGAAGATACATCTAAATAATGATTCAAATTCTGAAGAAAGTGGTACAGAAAGTCACAAAAGTGATTCTCAGCTAATGCCTCCTAGTGTCTCAGATCGTCGACCAGCTGACTCTGTTGTTCCATCTACTCCAAATCCTGAACCAGCTGACTCTGTTGTCCCAGCTCTTCCAAATCCTAAACCAGATGACTGTGTCCTCCCAAATACTCCAAGTCCTGCTCCAGTCGACTCTAAAGTGAAATCCATGGTGCCCAATACTTCTAGTGATCATGCTACAGATACTGTAAATACTAACTCTTCTTTTTCCCAACAGGTACCTAGAAGATCCACCAGGAAAAGAAAATCTCCCACGAAATATCCAGAGTAAGGAGGGGAGAGTCTGTGGTGTCTAGTTCAAAATGTAAGTAATAGATGGCAGCACCACAGCAATCTACGGCAACTAAGGATATTAAGTTTTGTTTACTGTCATGTGTAGAATGTTCTGTTCCGTGTTGTTAGATGTACGTGTTTGTGTAGATGTACGTATTGTGATTTAAATTGTAAATTAAATGTGTTCAAACGTCCACCTCGAGTTATCCATTATGAAGTTGCTGCAATTACTTTAATTTAAGTACTTAATATATTATAGTTATAAAACAAGAATAGCTCATAATTCAAGATATATTTCATTTATAGAAAATGAAAAAAACTGTTTGATTACAAATCATTTCAATAATCATGCCTGCAAGCGTCCTGTTTTTACGTTTAAAAAGGAGTCAGAAAATGTGTCAGAAAGTTTCGTGTTGTTGAGCGGGGAAAAATACCTTTTTTGAAAACATCCTTAACACCATGCCTTGATTTCCTGAACTTAATGCAGATAATGCAGTCGCCAACTTCATCAAGTAAAAAAAAAAAAAAAAAAAAAAAAAAAAACGTCAAAGTGATGAAGGCACATAGTAAATGTTCACACCCGATCAAAATTAGTGATGGGCATAACGATTATTTTGATTATTCGAATGAATCATTCGGGCATGTGCAGAAGCATGTCTGTCAAACTTCAATTTGTTTTTTTTTTTTGTTTTTTTTTATTCAATTACTACCAGAAAGTTTGAAAAAAAATTGAAGTTTGACAGATATGCTTCTGCGCATGCCCGAATGATTCATTCGAATAATCGAAATAATCGTTATGCCCATCACTAATCAAAATCACTCCCTTTTACTGTAAATCTCCTTTCACAGCAATAATAGAGAGATGACAGAGAAGCGAAGCGATTTCTAACATTTCCCAGTTACATGCGATTTAATGATTGCAATTAGAATAAATAGGATGATACATTAAAATAATCTTACATTTAAGAAATTTTAGATATTTAAAGGAATTATTGTAAATGCAATCTTTCGTATGACTGATGATATGGCGTCTCTTTGCACTTTCGTTACGGTGGTTTAGAAATTCTTAAATATTTTTCAAATTTGCGTAAAATGTTGTAAAGTGTTTTAAACCTTTTTTAATTCCTCTGAAAAATGTATAATAATCTATTATAATGGATTATAATAGAAAATATCTTTTTTCAGATTTTCATAATATTTCATATTTTAATTTATAAAATAATTTTCAAATTAGAGTAGTGTTACCAAGTATCCCGATTTATGTAAGAACGTCCCGATTTACGTAGGACGTCCCGATTTTCAGAGGATAGAAGACCCATCCCACAAAACCACTCCATAGGACGCCAAAAGTGTAACATTTTTTATGATATTTGCACAAAAAAAATTGCTAATTAATTATTGTAATGTAACGGTAATTTTTCACGAAATTGTGTTAAACATGTCTTTTATCTTTGTTATTTTTGTTGTTGTTTGTTTGTTTGTTTGTCTCTCTCTCTCTCAATCTCTGTGTATTTCAGAGAGTGTGTATTCAAAAAATAACAATAGAATAAAGTATTGACTAAAATTACTTACCAGAATCAATAAATCCTACAAATACTATTTATGTGCATTTAAAGGTGGATCTATTTCTGGCTGCCTCCAAATTTTTTAATTCTCCTAAGCACAATGTTGTTATTTTAGAAATTATCATACGCAACCACGAAAGACACACATAAAATACTGGTCTTCTAAAAAAACTCAGCAGTTGCATCTCTTTAAAGACACTAAGACTTTTGATTATTTTTAATGTTGTAAAACTGCAAGGATAAATAATATACACTGTTAAACATCTGCAGAAAACTGTTCAATCATTAGACCAATCATTTACATTCTTTTACTTAACTCAACTTTGTTTTTGTATGTAGAGATACATTCTTTTATTTAACTTAACTTTGTTTTTGTATGTAAAGATGGAATTTTGTAATCGGTACATTCTTTTATTTAACTCAACTTTGTTTTTGTATGTAAAGATGGAATTTTGTAATCGGTATACATTCTTTTATTTAACTCAACTTTGTTTTTGTATGTAAAGATGGAATTTTGTAATTGGTACATTCTTTTATTTAACTCAACTTTGTTTTTGTATGTAAAGATGGAATTTTGTAATCGGTACATTCTTTTATTTAACTCAACTTTGTTTTTGTATGTAAAGATGGAATTTTGTAATTGGTATACATTCTTTTATTTAACTCAACTTTGTTTTTGTATAAGATGGAATTTTGTAATCAGTTTTTAACTCTTTCTCATATGCGGGAAAATGTTCACATTGTTGGAGAGAATATTTCAGTCCCTATATCTGACTAACCTTCTTTATTATATATTTTATTTATTTATGTTTTAAACAGTCAGGTGTACTCATGCACATGGTTTTCCTGAGGCAAAAAGAATAAATAGTAAACATACTACGCACCTCTCTCACAATATGTGTGTTTCCTTTGACAATACAGCATTTTAATATTTTTAGAACTTAATTATAAATTCAAATTCAAGTTTCAAAATGCCAACATTTTTTTAAAACAGTTCTTTATTATTTTTTTTTAAACCCAGAATCGTAACCTAAATACCTACTAAGGAAGTCCCATAGAAAATTATTTAATCAAAATGAATTTTCCTAATAAAAAAGAAAATAAAACCTTATTTCCTTATTAAAGATTTCAGTATGGCACCTGTTGTTAGTTTGTTGTTGTGATGTGCGTTGACCTCATTTCCCATCCTTGAAAAATTTCGTTATTTTACTCAGATTACGAGTCTTGAGTTTCACGTGAAACAAACGGGTTTTCTAAGCCATTTTAAGACTTCCATTTCTATTTATTAACGTCATTCGATCTTCCCTATTTTCGTTTTGCTCTTTTTTTCTCATTGTTTTGTCCAGGCACTTTGTTTATGCTCACGTGTATTTGTTATTCTTTCGGCTGATCTTCTCTTCATCATTAATCCTCTTCTTCTCTTTCTTTTCCAATTTTAGAACAGAAAATGTTTCTTATTTTGCTGGAATCTTTCCCCCCTCTCTATGTAAAATAAGTATTTAAAAAGAAGAAGAAGAAAAAAGAACAATTTTTTATATTTATTCAAGGTTTATGTTAAAAATTCACGCCTAATTGCATCACTGTAATTCTCGTGATTTCAAACAAATTCCGTTGAAATGCGTTATTTTGGCGTGAACCCGACTATGGAAAATGAACCTTTTGATTTACGCTTGGATGAAAGCACGAACTAGTAGATTTATTTTTAAAAATTTAATTTTTGCTGTGTTTCTGTTTTAAGATAGGGTAACAGGAAAGAAAAAGAAAAAATAGCAATATTGAAATTATCAATTTAGTATTTCTAAATTGTTTTCTCGACGTATTATCATAATTTAATTAATATTAAACTAATTATTGATAAAAACGTATTGTTTTATATCACTCTCTTTATTTTTTGTTATATTTTATTATTTACGTTTTAGTGCTTAAAATATTTCATTGTTGCAGTTTGCCAGCCACTTGGTATATTTTAGCGAGCGTTGTTTGGCGCACCATTAAATACATTGTTTTTGTAATTCGTAGACAGTTACCATAAAGAGTATGGCGCTCTAACACCTGCCACCTTCTAATTGAAAATTTCTGAAAATTAATGTATTAATTTATAATTAAGTTCTAAAAATATTAAAATGTTGTGTGTACATAATTTTTATAATTAGCATACAAGGAAGTCGGTGAAAAATCTATTACAAAATTCCATTTTTACATACAAAAACCAAGTTGAGTTAAATAAAAAAGCGTAAAAAAGAAGAAAAAAGTTAGTTTTCATATAAAATAACATTAGAGAAATAGAAAATTTAAGGTGGTTTTCAAATGACCTGCTGAACAATGCGAAACTTTCTGCCACATTTTCTGACTCATTTTTAAACGCAAAGGCATATTGGGCAGGCCTGACTATTGAAGCAATTTAGAATCGAAATGAGTTTTCCATTTTTTTTTATAAATAAACTACATATTGAGTTATAACAAGCTTGGCGACACGACAATTGACATGAATCATTTGAAGATATAATAGAATTTTGGCCGTTGGAAAGAAATCCAACAAGGATTTACATTAAACAAGGAAGTTAATGTTAAGCTTCGACAAAAGCGCAGATGTAAAAACCATTTTATAATTATCACGAAATTTTCTGGACAGAGAATAAAGTTAAAACAGGATGTCTAGCCACCTGGAAAACCTGGAAAACCTGGAAAAGTCAAGGAAATTTACCATTTATGAGGAAAAGTCAGGAAAATTTGAAATTCTGAGAAAAAGTTAGAAAATTTTAAACTTAAAAAAAGGGGGGGGGGTGTTTCTTATCAAACTAAGGATTTTAAATTGCAACACGAGAAATTGCACCATTAAGATCAAACTTTGTTCTCATAAGTATTGTAAAGAGTGTTTAAACCTCTCTTGCAAACCATTTGGTCTACCCCCTTTCAGTCTTTCTTTGTAACTCTAAGATTTTCCGTTCCAATTTCACTGAAACTTTCTACTGAATGTTGTAGGACTGATTAGGTGTTTCACTCTGCTTACTTATTTTTTTTTGTTGGGAACTGCACATTTGTTAGCTTAATTTATTGAATATTTATTATTTATATTAAAATATGTCAAAGCAATCTGTATTTAACTATGACTGATGTGATAAAGAATTGCATCCTGATTTGACAAAATGGATAGAACCTGATGCTAAAAGTGTGTATCTCCAAATTGTTTAGCATGTAAAAAGTTCAACAATTTGTAAATTTTGCAAAAAAAAAATATGTAACAAATCAGTAATTTGGGCCTCAGAATCAGTTGTGAAAGTTTCATTCTCAAATTGACAACTTTTAAGATATTTTATGTGCAACATCACAAAACCTTAACATCTGGAATTTTTCTTTTATTGGTATGGAAAAGTCAGGGAAATCTCAGGAAAATTCATTGCTGATCTGGAATAAACACCCTGTTAAAAGAATAAATGAAAATATCTAACGTACTTAAACAATTGCAGCTGCATTTATATACATTTATATGAAAGGAAGATACGTTTTTGAGGTTAAATAAAGAAAGACCAGACATAAAATGAAAGAACTCTAATATATTTGATGAAATGTAATTACTTTTAATCTTTAAAATAGAAAGAGTTTAAGTAAAAATAAATTAATCGTTAAGAAACATAAAGAAACTATAAATTTAGAATAATAATGAAAATATGTATATGATTTTTATCATAAAGGTATAAATAGCTCATATTGTCTAAATAGGGTATAAATAGTCTAAAAAAGTTAATCGAGTCTATAAGGGAAAAAAACCCCACGAAGATATGATTAATTTTACAGAAAGCATTCTTTAAAATGGGTATTTATATTTTGAAAAGATAGTAACAAGAAACATTCGAAAGGGCGCCTTTTTGACAGCACTGCTAGCTGTTCTTCAGATGAAGAAAACTACACAATTAATAGATTTAAAATAGATTTATAAAATTGTTTTGATGAGGGACAGGAATAGGTGCAAAGAATAGTTCATTGATCTTCGTACATATGCTTCAGTTGTAAAACTCGTCCAAGATAAAACTTTTCATAAACAAGCAAGCAGAGAGTATCACAAAATAAATACTTGAGAAGGGGGTTTAAAAAAACAGCAACCGAAGTAACATACTACATCTGATAACGAAATATTTCGTAAACACGCATATTTCTGTTGAAATATTGAGAATTCAGAAACGCTACTTAAGATTTTATCAACCACAGGTAAGTTGTTGACCTGTGAATTAAATAAACAATACTTCTCAGTGTTCTATATCAATATATTTTTGAAATCATACATTTCTTTTGTAATTGCCTAAATAAAATGATGTAAATAAAAATCTTGAAAAAGTAATACAATACCAGGATAATTAACTTTAATGTTATATAAAATACATAAATAAAGAGTGGGGACACTCTTTATATATCTTTATATAAAACATTGAATATAAAAATTCATAAATATATAAACATATAAAAATTCTTATATATCTAATAAATTTCCAGCAGAGCTGATGTAAGTGATAATCCCCATCATTTGTATTCTTATGAAAATTCATTTACGGCAAAATGTTTATTTCTAAAACATTACGAAATTTGAATTTTTATACATTCCCTATGTCCTATAAGTTATATTTAGAAACATTTTCTCCATGCTCTAACAATTAAAAGAGTAAAAATTACATTCTTCTAAGACCAAACCTTACTGAGTCATGATATTTTGAATTTTATGAATTTTCGGTGTTTTCTGGCACAAAAATCGGAAAAACGCTGAAAATTTATAAAATACGAAGTACCTTAACTCTTTAACTTTTGAACGTATAAAAATGGATTTTTTAATTATTTGACACAGAAACCGTGGTATAAAATTAAATTTTGTAATTAAAATAATAATAACCAGTGGACCCGTGCGAGAGGGAGAGGATTCTGGGAGAGGATTTCGCTCTGCAGTCTAATATTTTTTAGCAAAATCTAATATTTCTGAGATGCAGGTTTAAACTTTTAAAGAAACATTAAGGATAAAAATATCTGCAAACAGCATTAATCAAGCCAGAATATCATCTCATCTATTCCATCAAAGTCACACTAAAAACTGATCCAAGATAGCAAAACGCACGAGCGAGAAACAAAAAATTAACAGTCGTATTTTAACTACATTAGAGGATGACGTCGCTCGCTTCGGAAAAAAACTGAGAAAACCTTTCATTTCATTTAAGAAAACAATGCTGATTTAAATTTTAATTAAGTGCAATTTTACTTCCAGTTTTCATTTTTAATCATAAATATAAAATAAACCCGCCCGCAGGAGTCACATTTTATACTTGTTGGACTTATTATGTATTCTACCGCCTATGTATTACGTAAATATTGTAATCTTATTACGTATGTCTCGGTTGTGCTATTTATTTTTTTATAATCATTGTTGAGCATCACATAATGCGGTATTTTATTTTTGTGGCAACTCTAATTTGAGGAAAACCTTTCATTTCATTTATGAAAACAATGGCGATTTATATGATGTTGAATCATATATATTTTAAATTAAATTTATATTCTAAATTACATTTTTATTTTTCATCCCTTCTTTCCAAAATTTAAATCCTATTATTCTTAAAAGAACAAGGTCATTTTATTTAAACTCATTTTATTCTGCTAGGCAATCTCAGATCCGCTCTTCTATCAAAGTGACCACATATAATAATAAAAATAATAATAAAATGGAAAGAAAAGTGCAATAGTCATAAAGAATTAATATCAGCATTCACCAGATGTCTGCTCCGCATTCAAAATGAAATAATTTATAAAAACAAAGGATGTTGTGGCACTTCACTTATATGTAATACCCTAAACATTATAGATCTCCGACGCCTGCTTTTGATAAACATACATGTAATAGCAGATGTTATTTCGGCCTTTCCCATAAGGGTTAATGTTACAAAATTCATGGTTTTCAGCGCTACTGGTAGCACAACATCGCGCCAAGCAAATTCAAACCACCCCCATTGGTTTAACATTAACGAATCTTTTTCTGTTATGCTTTGACATATTTTCGCAATCGCCATGACTCTATATTCGATTATTGGCTGTTAAAATGTAACCGTGATTCTTAATCTCTTTACCGCCTCTGCTCATAGAGTAAAGTTCTAATTAAAAAAAGACTGAGAGGCCATCCCATGTTTTTGAGTTGTTCTATCCCATATTATTTTGAAGTGTTCTTGTCTTGGATAAATAAAGCCTACAGTATGCAAAGAATACAAATGACTGGACTTAATTCTGGATTAATCTTCTTCCATTACAGGAATACGTACCTGCTGGATTTTGCGGAACAACTACCGTGATAATGTACTCTTGCCACAATTCTATACGATCACTTTGTATCTTTAATAGATGCAGACAATCCCTTGAAATAAAAACTATATATCAATACCCAAACCAGCTCTACACGATATATATGTGGTGCCGAAAGGTATTCAAGAGCTGATTCGTATGGGATATTTATACAACTCGGGATGGCCTCCGCTTGAATATAACAATCACTTTTTTGCTTCCTAGTGAATATTGTGCATCGAAAAAAAAGCCTGATAAAATTTAGCCTAGAACTGTATTTTTATGCAAAAAGACTATGATGTTGTGATTCTTCATAAACATTCACCGGCTCCTGATTTAATTTTCTCCATCGCCTATGAATCAATTAGACTTTATTTACCGATCTCCAACGTATTTTGCTTTCTCCATCACCCGTGTGAAAGGATAGCGGACTCTGACCTCTTGCCGTCCACGTACAAGCTACCGTCCTGGATTATTCGCTTCTATCGCCCGCTGTGAATTACTAGTTTATGACGCCTCCCGTATCTGAATGTTTTTGGATGGAGTATCAGAACTCTACATCTGTTGCTTTTCCATCGCAAGAAAGTGAAAGCAGATTTTGATCACTCGACCGCATGTGAAATTTTACCGGCCCGGAGAAATTTTTCATTGCCAGCACCCGATGAGAATTATCCCAAATGGTGATAAGTACTGAAATGCGCTTTAGTCAGTGAATATGAGAAACCTTTACTCCCGTCTGCCAGACTCTCCTTCCGAAGCCGACCTAACTACGATGGACGATTTTTCTTTCAAGTGTGACCCGCATATTAGATTTATTTTCTAGTAATAAAAATCTTTAATAATTTAAAAATTAATTAAAGAACAACTCACCTAGAAGATTAAAACATCGACGTCGTTGTGTTTACTTTCTGGTTTTATTTCTGCGATTAATATTACTTTCAGCTACTATTTGTGTGTCTTCAACGGATTTTATAATAAAAAAATGACGGTACCTCTTCAAGGAAAAAAAATTACATTAGTTACATTTAATTTTGGGGTGTCTCCATATGACGTTGAATTCCATCCAAATTTCTAAATTTCAGTGCATTTCATACTAAGACTGTTTATGGTGGATAAAAAAAACAGTTTAATAGATCGACAAATTTTTTTTTTCCTTCATTTACAACGGTGTTTCAGCAGACAAAAATAAAGAAAGAGATGCAATTAAAGGTTTTTTTTTTTTTTTTAAGAGTATGAGAAAAATATATTAAAAGTATGTTATTTGTTTTTAATTATTAATATGGTTTATTTAAACTCATATCACTTTTAGTCTAAATTTATACGTAAAATATTCGTTAAACATTTTTCTTGCTTGAATTTTATTTTCTCATGCTCATATATTTTCTTTGAATATTCACCAGATATTTTTGGTAGTATTTAGAAATGTTACATATTACTTTTCAGGTGTAGTTTTAGAACTGAAATGCAAAAATATTGGTTTTCAGATTACTGAATTTTTTATTTTCTGTTCACCCTTGTTTTTGAAAGAGGTTTTGATAATATGATACTCCAGAAATGATAAAAAAAGCAAAAAACTGATCATATATATTTTTGCATTATTCTATGTTGGTATATTGCTATCATAATTTGAATTTATTTTAACTAATGATTCAGTGAATATAGGACTCATTGCATAGTTATTCACAGTAAATTTCAAATTTTTTTGTTTTAACTGTATGTCTTCATAGTTTTAAAATTTGATGAGCATACTGTAGATTTTGAATATTACACGGAAGTATTGGTAAGTGTATATATTGTGTATGTATATAAGTGTATTGGTAAGTGTATGTGTTAAACCCTATTGTGAGTTTATTTTTTAACTCATACTTTGACAACTAATTAATTATTTTATTTGTCTATAAAACAAGCTTCATATATTAGTGAAGTTTTGAGAAATTCCTTGCTGTCAGTTTTTGAGTTAATACGATAATTTTAAATAACATTAATTTTATTATCAGAACAGCTTAGATAAAAGGTAAATTTTATGAACTTTAATTATTAATACCTGACAATTACAAACAACTCATTAGCTCATTTTAGTCAACAAAATCAATAAAGTGAAAGAAAATAAAAGAGATCATATGTTATATAGGATCACTGTCTATCCTCATTTTTTTTCTTTTTCGCATTCCTAATGTGAATGCGCAATTAATATCTTATGTGTTAAAAATCTAATTGTATATTTGTTATTTTGTGTATTTTGTTATTATTGATATGATCATTATAATATGTACGGGTAAGTACAAGAATTTTTCTTGTTTATTTAATTAATTCTAAAGAAATATAATCTAAAGAAGTTTCATTTTTATTTTATTTATTTGCTTATTGATAATTGATTGCTTAGAGCAGATTTTTTCCAAAATGCATGGTAGAAGGTCACGTAGTAAATTTCAGGGTTGCAAATCTTTTCAAAATTTATTTCAACACTCTGATGCACTGCAGATTGATTCTGCGAATTTTGACAGCACTCCTGAAAATTTTAAGGTGAAATCTAATTCTTTTAGTAGTTTAACTTTACAAAATTTAAAAAATATCTTAGATAAATTCGTTGGCACACTAACTTCTGAAATGCATACATTAATGGAGCCTTTTCTTAAAAATGCTAATCCTGAATTCATTCAAAATTTTGATGCATTTCAAAAAGAAATAACATTTAAATGCAATATTTTGATGAATTTATGCCAGAATGCTCAGACTGAATGCACTAAATTAATTAAGGATAAACATAATTTATTTGAGGTGAATAAAAAGTTAATAGAAAGAGTAAAGATACTGTCCACGTCCAAACAATCCAATTCTTCTGATGCAGTCATTCAATGTGACCTTATGAAGTATACTTTGACAAAACCTTGCAACCTAGTTAATATTAAGGATAATACTGTTTATGATAATACAAATTTGGCATTTAAGGATAAAATGGAAGTCGAAACTCAGACACTAAACATGTCAAACATATGTGAACCCACTTCTAGGAAAAGTCAATGTAATAACATTATTTCATTACCAAAATATATTGAAGATCTCTGTAAACACAAAATCACAAATAATGATGACATATCTGATGACATAAGGATTATATTGCTAAATTTAAGGGATAATATAGACAGTACGGATATTATGTTTGCTATTCACGACAATATTGGTGAAACTATTCCTTCTATTCATTTCGAAAGAAAATATAAGATAAAACAAGGACAAAAATTTAATTGGGTCATTAAAATTACACCTCACATAGCTAATCTCTTAATTCAACGTGGAATATTAAATATTAATGCAAAGGATTATGTTATTAAACCTTTTGTTCAGGTAAAACGCTGTTTTCATTGTCAGAAGCTAAATCACGTTGCCAAATTTTGTGTTAATGATTTGGCTTGTGCAATTTGCGGTGATAGTCAGTCTTCTCTTAATTGTAAAAACACTCCCCGCTGCATTAATTGCACCACCCATAATCTCACTCACCGAAAGTCATTTAATATAAATCACCCTACATTTTCACCTGAATGTAAAACATTTCAATTTTATGTCAGGCAAAAAGAATCTCTGTTGTTAAATTCGACTTAAATTTTTCATTTGGCATGCTAGCGTTATGTTTTTAAAATTCACACATGAATTTTCTCATTTTACAGGACATGTTTACTTTTTGTGCTCGCCTGTTTCTCTTTTAATAATTCACGGTTATTCAAAATACATCGAACATATTTTTTCTGAATACACTTCACTTGTTCATTTTTTTTAACTCTTGGTATGCACATGCATAGGATATATTTCTTCGATTAATGACAATTTGTGATATCCTACTTTTTCGTCCAATATGTATGTTTAGGTGTCTTCTTCATTCACCGCTTATCTGCAGAAAGCGCTGACTGATTCTAATTTTTGCATTTTTGATTCTATGTTGTTTTTCTTTTAGTGGTTAAAGCCGTAATCGGTACTTAGATTTCCTCATTGAAGCTTAAATGTTTCTTTCTATCTCTCACAATTTAATTGTTGCCAATACTTTGTCAGTTTTCTAATATTTTCTTTGGCATTTCATACATTTCAATTCCACTCATTAGAAAGTTACATTTTGATTTTGTACATTAACATTATATTTCGATTTTTTCCATTTTTCACGGATGCAGTGTTCAAAATTTTCAACTGTCAGATTATTCATACTTAGGATGTTGTTCTGTCTAATTTTATCAGATTCCATTTGGTTACCGATTGCATTTTTAAATATGTTTTCACATATTTATCTACATTTTCACGCAGTGTCGTTGTCGTATGTTCATTGGTACCCATGGTACAAAGTTTACAATGATACAATTTTTTTCTTATTTTTTCTTTTTGGGTATTGTGGATATTTGCGAATGACACTCCTCCCACGACATCTTCGCAAGATTTGCTGCAGTTACATAGTGTACAAAGCATATTTTCTACAAAGGTTACAACGTTTCTTTTTGCAGTAGGCCTTGCATTGAAGTTGTTTACTACACTTACATATTACATGTGCAATTGCGTGATCATTGATTCTTTACAAATTAACGATATTCTTTTACAATTTGTTTACCACATGTTTCTCGTTTTCCCAAAAAAAAAAAAAAAAAAAAAAAAGTTTGTAGATTTGTTTATTCAAATTTTACACAGTTCATGTTAGGTACATGTTAATATCTTATTAAAATTCTTCTAATATTACTTTTCAGTGTCATGTTCCATTGTTACACATTCTAGCATTGCCACTAAAATTTTCATGTTTACACAAACATTTTTGAGTACATTATTTATCACACACAAATAAATTATTACTATAAATTTCTCTGTATAACATATGCTTATGTTTATGCATTCGTATATTTGATTTTTTTACTCTCATTTCTCCTCATCGTAAAGATACAAAAAAAAAAAGGTTTTGATTTTTTTTTTCCACTAGGGATAATTCAATCTCAAGTTGAGATAATTTTTTTGGTCCTCATATTCCAAAATTTACAGTTGTTAAAATTTATGTTTTGGTTAACTTATAGCATTTATTTATCTATTGGTTCAATTTATTTTAAATGCAACAAAATGCAAAAAAAAAGCCTTAAAAAAATTTGGATGTTTTCAGGTTATGTATACTCACATTCACTAAATATGTCTTTTCCACTGCAATTGGTGTTTTCACGTTTGACTACATTTTTTTCTCTTCAATACTTAGAATTAAAAAAAAAAAAAAGAATTTAATTTATTTTCAATTTTTTTTTTCGTTTTGTTTTAAAGGTGTGATAACTTCTTGTTATGCATGCTTAACATGCATTTTTCTTACTTGCCCTGCATAATAAAAAAACAAATGGTTTGCTTATTTTTATATGAATGTATATAAACTTTTACAGTTTTGAAATGTGTATATGATATTTTTATTTTATATGTGTATTTTATTGTTGCTTGCAAGCGTATATTATCATATGACATATTGAGAGTTGGTAATTGAGATAGACCAACCATGTGCACATAAAAAAAATACTATAAAGTACAATTTCAGAAAAAGGAAATATTGTGAACTTTTTCACAAAGATCTCACTAGTGAAGTAAATATATAGCATGCTGATGGTGAGAAATACCACCATCTAGATCTAAACTAGCACACACTATAAAAAAAAAAGTATTTGGTTTTTTTTCTGCATATTAGCAGAGTATTTGGTATCATTTTAATCAGTGAACAATACAAATTAATGATCCATTTTAGGATCAGCGCATACAGATAGATAATTGTGGAACAAAGTGAACCACGGCAGTCAAGGAAATATTTGGTTTTCCGTTCCCACGAATGATTTAACTACACCTAATAAAAATGTCATGGAGAAAATTGTCAGAACAATAATATGACACATTTATTTATGAGAGCTTAAATAGGCACGAAGACCTCACAAGTAAAAGCATCTTTACCTCCCAGACACAGCACGGCGTCAAGAGGAATCGCTATTGTACCGACGGACCTATGAAACACTCAAGGGGAGTACCAAATTTCTCCCGCATGCCAATGGTCATCTCTCTAAAATCAGAGGTATTGCCGAAACATGCAAATTTTCAAGAAGTTAAAACGTATAAGGCCTTAATTTTATGTGAAAAGGGAAAAATGGTTCCATCCCTTTTTTTTTGCTCCACGAAAAGAATGTGATTTTTCTTGAGAGTTCAGATTCAAAAAAAGATGGAAAAGTAGAAGGTTGACTGCTCTCTAACTAAAAAAACAGATTTTGAGTGTGTGTGCCAATAGATGGAAATGTACGCGCTAAGAAAAAGCGAAAACGCGTCAGCCATTACCTCCTGCTGTCAACGTTATCTAGTAATATAAGGTAACAAACAATCTTCCTTCACCATTGTTCCATTTTATTTAATTAAGCTATATTCTTTTAATAATACGAATTTAAGTGTGTATGAAGATCCTACCCCGATCTAAACATAAAAAGGCTAATCAAATAAATACTTCTAGGGTATGGAACTCTGCCTTTCAAAATCGAATTTTTTAATTCAGTAAGATAAACTGTAATTCTCAGAAAATAAATGTTGAGAATACAGTTCTCAACTAGGATTGAATATTTTTATTTTTTTTAAACATTTATGTTTGTTTTTAATCATATGCTTATAATTACCTTGTAAATAAACTCAATTTTATATTCAATTAATTTTAGTCAGTTTTCCTTTTGTTTACTTAATTTATTGAATTAATATTAAGTCTTTTATTTTAGGAAATGTTTTCTTTAATATTACAATCTAGGTTTTAAAATAAGCCATTATATATTTAATGTTACATAACTCTCTGCAGGTAACCTTTGATGATTGTAATTGGCTCAAAGAGGATCCGAACATCAAAAATAATTCACAACGCAACTTTTTCTTTTCTATAATTAATTGATAATTTGTCTAATAAAATTTTCTAAGTATAAATCATCATATCAGATCCTTAGAGTCATAGGTGCAAAATAAATACTATACGTCTCGGATAATTTAAAATACTCATATTAATCAATTAACAGCAATATAGTGGTAAATCCTATGCAGTCAGACTTAAATTCAAATAATTTAATTGATCACTCTGTAGCATTCCATCATAGGGTTTACCGAATTAGAAGTGGTACCGTTACCTCTTTCTAAATTATTTTAATATATTAATTTAATTTTAGAAATAGAACTTTAGGTTATTGTATAATTTTTTAAATATAAAAATATATATGCAATATTAAGACTAAAAAAAAAAAAAAAAAAAAAAAAAAAAAAAATTTTTTTTGCTAACATAAATGTTCTTAATTCTAATTCTTTTGAAAAAATTTTTTTTCCTCTTTTCAACAACTAATTAAAAAAAAAAAAAAAAAAAAAAATTTAAGCATTCATTGGGGAATCTTCATACACTCTGTAACATGCATATACCTGGCAATTCTTTTTGGGTACCTCACTAAATATATAATGATATATTAAATAATAATAAGTGTTATTGGATTGATTTTTATTATCAAAGAATTGAAAATATGACTTGTGTTACATATACTGCAACAGCAGCAAATATAAAATAAATACATAATAATGCTCAAAGATTGAAATGATATATATTATATATAATTAATTTCTCGAACAGTGCATAACAATTCACCATTGGGTATCTTTTATTTTATGTTAAACAATTTTTTTTTTTTGCTCTCTCTCTATTTTATGATTTTTGTACTTTAATTGGATGAATAAGCGTAAAAGTCAAAGAATTAGTAGAATAGATACTGGTGTCAAAACTAGACAACAATTACGCGAATTAAATAATCAAACTGTAGACACTAATATTATTTGTAATAATAGTAATAATAATAATAAGAAAAAAAAGAAAGAGAAGAAAATTATAAATTCTGAAAAAGCTACTCCTAAAATTACTACAATGGACACCCCAAATGCAGATAGCCTAATTAATCTGATTCCATACTATGATGGAAAAAAGGAAGCAAATATTAACCATTTTTTCTTACAATTTGACAATCTCATCAATAAAACTGAATTGAATAATGATTCTAAATTAACTATATTAAAGGCGAAAATTGTAGGACCTGCTAAAGATAAATTGATGAGGGATCAAAATTTGTTCGTGGAACAGAACTTAGAAACCTTTAAAACAAAGTTAAAACAATTATTCGAACCCAAAACCACATTTCTAGAAGCGCAAAAGAAATTTTGCAATCTCAAACAAAAACCGGAAAAAAACATGAACGAATTTATATTAGAGTTTAATGCGGCAGCAGACCTTTATCTAAAAAAAAGTGGGCAAGATATAGGAGCTAACAACAGCTCTACATTCATGGAAATGATCAAATTATCTCAGTTTTTGGAATCAATTCGTAGTGATTTAAGTCTGGAAGTAAGAAAAAACTCTCCGCCGGACTTTAAAACAGCGTGCAACATAGCCTTAAAATTAGAGGAGGCTTATTCACATGTCAATTTAAAGGACATCAACAACATTTCCAAAACTAAAGATTCTGATTTGTTAAATGAACTGCTTAAACTCAATGTAGAAAGTGCAGAGAATATAAAATTATTAACCGCGGAATTAAATAACATAAAATTAAAGGTAAATGCCACTAACAATGATACAACTAGGTTTTGCAAGTACTGTAAATCCACATCCCATACGAACCCACATTGTTGGTTTTACAAGGGCAACGAACAAAACAGCAGTAATTACGTGGACGAAAATAAAAAAATTCCTGAGAATATTCAAATCGAAAAACCAAATTTTTATCAAGGGGGAAACCAACAAGCTCAGGGAAACTTTCAGCAAACCCCAAATTACACGCACCAAAACTTCAACCCTATGCAATATTCTGCTCCTCAGTACATGTACTATGCACCACCCCCACCCCACCAACAATTTATGCCGATATCATATCCCAGTTTCGGAAATTATGGAGGCAATTTCAACGAACAGAGATCATATGACCAGCGAAGAAATTATAGAGGGCATAGAGGGGGCTACAAGCAAAATAATTATAAAAAACATGATTATACAAAAAAAAATAATTCACAGCAGAAATTTGAAAACAATAAACAAGATAAAGATCATGATCAGAATTCTAGTAACAATAAGGGAAACTAAAGTCGGGACTTACATTCTCAAATACAAGGCACCCGCGTAAGTCTCACTGCGGGTCTAAAAAAAATAACAAAATTATTGCTAGTGTCAAAAGTAATGACAATTCTCAACTTCCGATTATTACTTTTGAAATTAATGGTGTTAAGATTAATGCTTTGACAGACAGTGGGGCGGCAGTAACTTTGGCATCACCTATATTGTTCGAACAATTAAAGAATGCACACGTAAAATATAAAAATCTCTGTAACCAGGTAAAAATTCAAACATTAACAAATTCGACAATCTCTTTTAAGCAATGCATTAAATTAACTTTCAAATTGGAAAACGTTTTTGTATCGGGGGCATTCTATGTTACAACTCAAGATTTTGGTCGGAACTACAATATGCTATTGGGATTCGATTTCCTCAAAACAAATAATATTATCCTAGATTTTGAAGATAACACCATGAAATTAAAAAACAAAAACATTGCACTTCAATTTCTAGAAAATGAACCTCAAAGTCTGATAAGTAACTTAACTGCTAACTCTAATGAGAATCAAAATAAAGAAACAATACACAAAAAGAAAAAAAAACGTATCTCGCACAAAAATTTTGTTACAGCAAAACTAACACAGACAACGGAGTTACTACCAGGCGAAAAAAAAATTGTTGCATTACTATTAGATCCAGATAAATTCGCAACTACAAATACAATACTCTTGGAACCGATTAAACATAATATGAAAATTTATTATAAAACATCAATTCACGAAATTGCCAAGGATAATAAAATTCATATAATAATCACTAACAAATCACAACAAAAATTAATCTTAACAGAGGGAATGAACATTGGCAAAATTTCTAAACATTTTGAAATAAAATCAGTTGACACTGAGGGTCAAGAAGTAACGAAGCAGGTAGTGCACATTAATAATCTGAATTTAGAGCAAGTTCGTGAACGGAGAAAAGCAGAACTTAGATCAGACGACTTTAATTTACAACATTTAGACTCGGACACAGCAGAAAAATTAAAAAAAATACTTCTAAATAATGCACATGCCTTTTCTAAGAATTACGATACACTCGGACAATCTTCATTAGTCGTCCCAAGATTTAATTTAATACATAATTATCCTCTGCAGACTAAACCATACAAAACTGCACACAATGTTAAGGAGTATGCTAAAAAAGAAATTGAAAAACTTTTGAGAGCAAATATCATTCGTAAATCCAACTCTGATTACGCTTTCCCTGTTATTTTCGTTAAAAAAAAATCTTTGCAGAAAAACGAACAGGCTAATGAAGTTAAATATCGTATGGCGGTCGATTATAGACTTTTAAATGAAATACTTCAAAATTATGCGTACCCCATACCCGAAATTAAAGAGATTCTGCGGAGAATGAGTGGAAAAAAATATTATACAGTACTGGATCTACACAGTGCGTTTTTCCAAATAAATTTACGTGAAGAAGACACTGAAAAATTAGCTTTCATAACGGAGCACGGTAAATTCTCCTTTTTAAGATTGCCTTTCGGAACGCGACTCAGTACTGCGGTGTTTGCAGAATTAATTGATAAAGTGTTGGGCCACTTTAATGAAGATCAAGTCGCTTATTTTATTGACGATGTGATCCTAGCAGCCGACTCACTCGAAGAAATGTTAGATCTGTTAGACAAAGTCCTTAAAGCTTTTATTGAAAATAATTTAACTATTGAGCCTACTAAAATACAAGTCTGTATGTCAGAAATCGAATTTCTCGGTTTCACCCTAAACAGCGAAGGATACTCTCCTTCAAAAAGAAACATAGATAAAATTCAAAATTTAGTTAAACCTAAAAATAAGAAGGGAGTTAAATCTCTACTTGGTCTTTCGAATTATTTTAGATCGCTTATTAAAGACTATTCTAAAATAGTTGACCCATTAATTAATCTTACTAAAGACAAAGTGAAATTTAAATGGTCTGACATAGAAGAAAATGCTTTCAAAGAAATCCAAGCAGCGATAGTTAAAAATCCCACATTAAAACCCCCGGATTTCTCAAAAGATTTCATTTTAATCACAGACGCTTCTAAAACAGCTATTTCTGGAATTTTAGCACAAGAATACGACGGAGAACAGCTGCCAATTGAACATTTTGGGCGAAAATTAAGGGATCCCGAAAAGAACTACCCCAGTTTCAAACTCGAACTACTGGCGGTTCATGAAGCGGTGATGTATTTCAAGCATATTCTCGCAGGGAGAAAATTTAATATTTATACAGACTCCAAAGCGCTAACGTATTTTTTAAATTTGGAAAAGCAACCAGACATTGTAGCAAGGTGGTTGGACAATTTGTCCCCTTTTAACTACTCTTTTCAGCATATCGAGGGATCTAAAAATCCTGCTGATTATGTTTCGAGGAACATTAATAATATAATTTCAAGAGAAAAATTGCAAAATTCATTGCTTACGGTAAACAAAGCTCTATCAGATGAAAACATTAAACTACAACAATTAGAAGACGAAAAATTAAATAAAATAATAAACAAAATTAAAACTGACAAACAAAACAAAACCACAAAAAAATTCACTCTCAATCAAAAAGAAATATTAATATTAAAGCCAGGCTCTGATACAAATGAACTGTTAATTGCTCCGGATAAACTTAAAGCTGAAATAATACAGGAAGCTCATAAACCACATTTCGGATTTTTTAAAACTTATCAAATAATAAAAGCTAGATTCTACTGGTACGGGATGTACAGGGATGTAAAGAATTATTGTACTAAATGTATACCATGTAACACGACTAAACAACATCAAACTATTAAAGTTCCCACACAAAAAATAATCAAAGATAAAGAAATCGGATCAGTTTTGCATATAGATTTAATTGGTTTGCTTCCAATGACGCTACGCAAAAATAAATTTGTATTTATGATTATTGATTCCACATCAAGATTCTTGGAGGCTGTACTGGTTCGCAATTGTGAATCACAAACACTTCTAAATGTATTGAATCGCTATTTTAGTAATTTCGGATTGGCGCGATCCATAAAATTGGATAATGGCCGGTATTTTCACTCTGATTTATTCAAAGAATACATGGATTCTCTTAACATAGACCTAGATTTTACGTCCGTGAATAATCCACGCAGTAATGGGCTCTGTGAAATCAGTAATAAAATATTAAAAAATTCAATTGTGGCTATGTGTAAAAACTCTTTAGAATGGGATACCAGGATTGATTTTTTTAAAATTAATTATAACAGTACGCCGCACAGAGCTACGGGATTTCCTCCGGTACTTCTATTTTTCGGTAGAGAAATAAGAACTCCTTTTTCCATACACTTGCCCGACCAAGACATAATTGTCAAAACCTACGTTAAAAATAGAGTCCAACATATTGAGGAAATAAAGAAATTAGCCTTACAAAACCAAAAAAAAATGATGGCGGAGTACATCGACA
This sequence comes from Maratus michaelseni, assembly GCA_963931845.1. Lineage (NCBI taxonomy): Eukaryota > Metazoa > Arthropoda > Arachnida > Araneae > Salticidae > Maratus > Maratus michaelseni. The sequence continues at coordinate 155,921,893 of OZ007594.1, read as the reverse complement.
GTACTCCAGTCCAAAAAGTAAAATTTCTACAAACGGGACAAGAATGCTACTTAAAAGTCGTGGGTAAACCAGGTGTACTTCAGCCAAAATTCTTGGGACCATTCGAGGTGGTAAGGAAGCTTAGGAATAACAATTACCTATTAAAGGAAATTGCATTCCCAGATAAAGCGACTATTAAACGCCACATAAATAAATTATTCTCACCAACGAAAGTGGAATCACAGACTATACACATAAATTCCTAGATAGGGAAGCGAGAAAATTTTTTTCTCTTTTATCGCTGTCGAGGCAATATGTATATATTTATTTTAAATTTTTATCGTTTATAGATGTCCTATTTTTCTTTAGTTTAGTACACATTTTATAATTTTCCATTATTGTTTATTTACAGTACATTGAGGACAGGTTACTATGTAAAAAAAAAAAAAAAAAAAAAAAATGATCATTTAGGGAGGACACTGCAAGTTTTTTTTCTTTGCTACACAGTGTACTACTGAGGGATTTGGCTCGTCAGAGGGAGTTATGAACAAACATGCACGTTAAATAAAAAATAATAATAATTACGGTAAAAATAAAAACAGAGGCAGCCTTGCCAGGGTATCACCCTTTCAAACCCATTTTATACTAATTTATATAACAAAACAAAAAAATTTTTTAATATATAACCTTACCCCCTCTACTAAAAGTGAAAATAAAAGTCTTTATATGTAGCACAAAACATATAACTAATCGATTTAAAATTACAAGTCAACATCTATTCACTCGGCGACACAAATATAAATAATAATAATACAACATTTTATATTGACCAATATTTATAATAATTCATCCTTTGCTTAAAGCCACGGATTGACGAATCCACTTGAATTATTATAACAAAAAAAAAATCGGTCAGATTTTACAAAATTATTTTAGTTTAATATTTGATATAATCTATAACTTGGTTAGAACAACGCGTTTCAATTTTAATTTTAGAATAATCGTACGATTTTATATTATAAAACAAACAAAAAAAAAAAAAAAAAAAAAAAATTATTAGTTGTCCCTAAGGATTAACATTTCAGATAATTTAATTACAAAAAAAAATAATAAATAAAAAAAAATACCATTGAACATTTCAATTATTACAAAACATAAATTGGATGTTTAATTTATACCTTAAATATTTAGGTAAATTATTTCATACTAAAAAAATAATAATGATAAAAAGGTGTTGGATACATGTCAATGATCATTTCAGCAATTTATTGGATGTTAAAGTCTCGTTTTTGCAGGCGAAATTGAGACTATCTGCGCAGAGCATCTAATAATGCATTTAGCTGAGATATTTCTAATTAACTAAATTTCCAAACTTTACAAAAAAAAAAAAAATTGTTTAATTTTTTTTTCTAACTATATGTAATATTTTATAAAACAAAAAATAATAAGAGAAAAGAAAAGCGAACGCTCGCTTTCGATTCCTTAAATATGTATATTTACACGTTAATATATTTTAAAATAATAATAATAAGAAGAATAAATAATTAAATAAACATTTCACAATTGCATGCACATTTTCGTTTGTGCAAAGCAACGCTCGCTTGTTCTCGCTAACTTAAATTGTAACTAGAAAATCAATATTATATTAAAAAAAATATATATATTATAATACATTACGTTTTTATACACAATATAAATAAATAAGTAAATATATAAATTGACGAGAAGATAGTGCGATGCAAACGGATTTGACCACGTTACACGTGTACCGATTTTTTTTTATAGAAAATATTAAACAGATATACAGATTTAAACATACCCCTTTTTTTTTTTTTAATCCAAGCCGGGTATACACGACTTTTTTTTATTTTAAGCACACATGTAATCTTATTTCAACAATAAAATACAGATAGCTGAATTTTAGCGAGTAATCCAAAATCTGCACAGACACACGTGCAATCAAATCGTTTCACTGATTTTTTTTTTTTCCCCACTGTCAGTAATACAGGAGTTTAGTAAACGTCACCCACAGGTGAGGAAAGATACCTAATACACGGCTTATCATTTCGCAAATCGTCCCCTGGGTACAACTGAATCCGAAGGTAGGGAGATGAGTCATTGTCCACAGGTACGGTCATCTAGCTGTCATTCTCTATCCTTCCGCTTAGCGGTGATGGATTAGAGGGAGAAAAGATTACTGTTTTTTTTTTCTTCTTCTGCCTTGTTTTTTTTTTTTTTTTTTCCCAACCCCGTCCATTCCAAGGCAGGCAGTTTAAAAGGGTATTGTGTTTGACTTTATAGATGGATATTTAAATTTTTGGTATCGAAAGAAGAAAACAAATTTTCATTTTTCGATCTGTTTCTTTTATGAAAATATATTATTATTGAGAATATCTTTCATTCAGAAAAGTAGCCTTTTCACATATTCCAAAACAATTGTTTTAGTAAGAATGATAAGATTTTTTTTTTTTAACATAACATTTTCTTTATATATATATAAAAAAAAATAAAGAAGTTTTCCTTTCTGCTCAAGAGAAAATAATTCATGTGAGAATTAGATTATAATGTTTATAATACAGATTGTAGTACAACAGACATGTGATTATATAGATGTGTTTTCTCTCAATGTTTTTCATATATTATATAATTTTTTTTAATTGTATGGTATTCATTATCAATGCATACAGCTTACTGATTATATTGAGTATTTGTTTTAAATGATTCTGTATATTGTGTTTCAACGTATGGGTACCTAATTAGCCTGTAATAATTAAAATAAAAGATTTGCCAATTTATATGTATGTAATAACTAAAAATATAAGAGTGGAAAAGAAAATTAATTTTTTTTTCTTTCTTCTCTCGGGCATTTTATTTTATTATTTGGCTTATTCAAATTTTCCTGCTTTATTTGGATTTGGACCTATTAAAACTCAAAATTTTAATAAATGTTTTTGGAACAATGGAAATTGAAACCAACTACACATGATAACTTGCTGAAGAAGTCATGTCTTTCATCAGATTTTTCAACAGTGAACTTTTGATTACGCTTTATTTCACCAATGTGTAAAACTTTTTTCTGGTGTTGCAAACCTACTTACACTCCAAACCTAGTGACACCCCAGCTTATCCCAAGTTCCTAGACTTTTCCATGTGAACATTTTCAGTTTTGATCTTCAATATAATACGACGATGGACTTTCATCGAGTACTTTGTGGCTATATATATATATAAAAAAAAAGATACTGTGGACCTTTTTTTTTTCTAATGTCGGGGGAAGAGATGATGGTGAGAAATACCACCATCTAGATCTAAACTAGCACACACTATAAAAAAAAAAAGTATTTGGTTTTTTTTCTGCATATTAGCAGAGTATTTGGTATCATTTTAATCAGTGAACAGTGAACAATACAAATTAATGATCCATTTTAGGATCAGCGCATACAGATAGATAATTGTGGAACAAAGTGAACCACGGCAGTCAAGGAAATATTTGGTTTTCCGTTCCCACGAATGATTTAACTACACCTAATAAAAATGTCATGGAGAAAATTGTCAGAACAATAATATGACACATTTATTTATGAGAGCTTAAATAGGCACGAAGACCTCACAAGTAAAAGCATCTTTACCTCCCAGACACAGCACGGCGTCAAGAGGAATCGCTATTGTACCGACGGACCTATGAAACACTCAAGGGGAGTACCAAATTTCTCCCGCATGCCAATGGTCATCTCTCTAAAATCAGAGGTATGGCCGAAACATGCAAATTTTCAAGAAGTTAAAACGTATAAGGCCTTAATTTTATGTGAAAAGGGAAAAATGGTTCCATCCCTTTTTTTTTGCTCCACGAAAAGAATGTGATTTTTCTTGAGAGTTCAGATTCAAAAAAGATGGAAAAGTAGAAGGTTGACTGCTCTCTAACTAAAAAAACAGATTTTGAGTGTGTGTGCCAATAGATGGAAATGTACGCGCTAAGAAAAAGCGAAAACGCGTCAGCCATTACCTCCTGCTGTCAACGTTATCTAGTAATATAAGGTAACAAACAATCTTCCTTCACCATTGTTCCATTTTATTTAATTAAGCTATATTCTTTTAATAATACGAATTTAAGTGTGTATGAAGATCCTACCCCGATCTAAACATAAAAAGGCTAATCAAATAAATACTTCTAGGGTATGGAACTCTGCCTTTCAAAATCGAATTTTTTAATTCAGTAAGATAAACTGTAATTCTCAGAAAATAAATGTTGAGAATACAGTTCTCAACTAGGATTGAATATTTTTATTTTTTTTAAACATTTATGTTTGTTTTTAATCATATGCTTATAATTACCTTGTAAATAAACTCAATTTTATATTCAATTAATTTTAGTCAGTTTTCCTTTTGTTTACTTAATTTATTGAATTAATATTAAGTCTTTTATTTTAGGAAATGTTTTCTTTAATATTACAATCTAGGTTTTAAAATAAGCCATTATATATTTAATGTTACATAACTCTCTGCAGGTAACCTTTGATGATTGTAATTGGCTCAAAGAGGATCCGAACATCAAAAATAATTCACAACGCAACTTTTTCTTTTCTATAATTAATTGATAATTTGTCTAATAAAATTTTCTAAGTATAAATCATCATATCAGATCCTTAGAGTCATAGGTGCAAAATAAATACTATACGTCTCGGATAATTTAAAATACTCATATTAATCAATTAACAGCAATATAGTGGTAAATCCTATGCAGTCAGACTTAAATTCAAATAATTTAATTGATCACTCTGTAGCATTCCATCACATGCAGAACAATGTTTTTAAAAAAAATGATTGAATGTTGTAGTCGACTACTTACTCATTACTTACTAACCTATTTACTATCTACTTATTGAATTATAGGAACATATGAAAGTTCCAAGGTGAGATATATGAAAAGAAAATCACATTGGTGTGATTATTATATGAATATGGACGAATGAATGTCCAAATGGAACTGATCAGTCACATATTTTAAGAGCTCATTTTTTTTTTTACATTTATAACTTTATGTGTTGTTTAGTATACTTTTCTTTGCATATTGTTTTTGTATCATGTATGGTGTAATTGTTTACATATAGGATCATGGCGAGACTCAAAAATTTTTTTTCATCTATTGTCGGGGTGTATATATATGATGTTGAATCATATATATTTTAAATTAAATTTATATTCTAAATTACATTTTTATTTTTCATCCCTTCTTTCCAAAATTTAAATCCTATTATTCTTAAAAGAACAAGGTCATTTTATTTAAACTCATTTTATTCTGCTAGGCAATCTCAGATCCGCTCTTCTATCAAAGTGACCACATATAATAATAAAAATAATAATAAAATGGAAAGAAAAGTGCAATAGTCATAAAGAATTAATATCAGCATTCACCAGATGTCTGCTCCGCATTCAAAATGAAATAATTTATAAAAACAAAGGATGTTGTGGCACTTCACTTATATGTAATACCCTAAACATTATAGATCTCCGACGCCTGCTTTTGATAAACATACATGTAATAGCAGATGTTATTTCGGCCTTTCCCATAAGGGTTAATGTTACAAAATTCATGGTTTTCAGCGCTCCTGGTAGCACAACATCGCGCCAAGCAAATTCAAACCACCCCCATTGGTTTAACATTAACGAATCTTTTTCTGTTATGCTTTGGCATATTTTCGCAATCGCCATGACTCTATATTCGATTATTGGCTGTTAAAATGTAACCGTGATTCTTAATCTCTTTACCGCCTCTGCTCATAGAGTAAAGTTCTAATTAAAAAAAGACTGAGAGGCCATCCCATGTTTTTGAGTTGTTCTATCCCATATTATTTTGAAGTGTTCTTGTCTTGGATAAATAAAGCCTACAGTATGCAAAGAATACAAATGACTGGACTTAATTCTGGATTAATCTTCTTCCATTACAGGAATACGTACCTGCTGGATTTTGCGGAACAACTACCGTGATAATGTACTCTTGCCACAATTCTATACGATCACTTTGTATCTTTAATAGATGCAGACAATCCCTTGAAATAAAAACTATATATCAATACCCAAACCAGCTCTACACTATAATTTAATTTTTAATTAACTACAATTTTTAATAAAAAAACATGTTTTAACGAAATGTTAAATGTGCTATGTCAGAAGCCTGTTCAAAATCCTTTCATATGGTATCTCATTTATCGTTTTGCGTTTTATATTTGTTTAGAAAAAGGGATGTTGACAGCAGAAATAATGTATAGGAATTATTATTATTTTAAGGTAAATGGATTTTTATATGAATGATACGGAAGGACTTATTTTGTCACGGACTGTACGCTTGTTTTCACTTGTGTTGAAATTTTTAAGCGCTACGTATTCATATTAGTAGAACAGATATTTTTGCTTTTATCTTAATCGAATCACTGACGAACCTTTTATAGGGTTTAATCTGAATTACTCATAGTTGCACTGAAAATAGTATAATGCTATTTTTTCTCGATACATTTCATCTGGTTATTCTCTTTCTTTTGTAAACAAGAAAAACGATCTTGGATAAGGAGAGGTAAAATAAGAAACAACTTAAGATTTCTGGATCGTGTAAGGTTTCAGCAACGCAATTAACGGAAAGCTGCGACATAGCTTTGTGGTGCCTTTATTTTATGACGCATTTCAACATTCATATCCTTTTGTTAAGATTAATTTAAATTAAATATGTTTTTCACCATGTGGCGTTGCAATTCAAGAATTATGGGATAAACTCAAGTACAATCTCTTTAAAATAAATTGAATAATTACGATTATCAATAGATTATTTATTTTAGATTAGAACAGATTATTTAAAATATTTAAATATATATTTATACGAGGCGTGTTTTTTAAGAAATGACGTTTTTCATATTATAAAAACACAAGGCCCTTTAAAAAAAAAAAATATATATATATATATTTACATGAAAGCCTGGACCTTAATGTACTTTTCAACATAATTTTCACCTATATTAAGGCAGTTATCGTACTGTACGAGCAATTTTTGTATCCCATCCTCATAGAAATCTGTCTCCTGCTGTGCTAACCACTGCATCCCCGCCGTTTTGACGTCGTCATCGTCGTTGTAGCTCTGACTCTGACCGCCAAGGTGCTTCTTCAAATGCAGGAACAATTGGTAGTCACTTGCCGCTTGGTCAGGGCTTTACGGAGGATGATGAAGTTGTTCCCAACCATATGACACGAAGAGATCACTGGTTTAACCCTGACCTAGAGCAAAGTGACTATCACTAGTGTTCACCTACTCTAAAATGAAGGTAGTCTAGGATCAAATGGATTTTTGAGTTTTGTGTATGCACATATTGTCCTGATTCTAACATTTGTGCTCAAACGAGCCACCTATTCTGCGGTTCTTTTAATTTTTGAAAAGTGTGTCTGAATCTCCGAGAATTTGGTTTTTATGATTACTTCGAGCAATGATATGTTAGCTGGTTAAATACGCCAGTAGGAGTTGGTTACAGCGGATTTAGTCACATCCTGTCCTTTGTGAAGAATCAGACTGGAGTTTCAACGCTTTTGGATTTTGAAGTTAGTTTTTGCCCGTGCTGAATAGCCAGTGTCTATTTTGAAGTGTTTTTTTGGAGTTGAATCCTCGACTGAGAGTTTCGACAGCGTGGTAAGATGTTGAAAATTAATACTACAAATAAATAGAATTTAAAATCCACGGAGTTCATTTTATAGCGCCAATACTTTGTTTAAAGTGACATTCATAGTATTTTCAGTGACATTTTATATCGCTAACTATGGCCTTCCTAGCGACATTTTAATCGTAAGCTGAAGTGATTTTTCCTTAGATTCCCGTGAACGATCCGTGCAGATACTTTATTCTCAATTAGTGCTAGAATTTTGAGACTTTCTTGGTGATAGCATTCTTCCTCTCATTATTTTAGTACCTCGAGCTTAATTTCAATCATTGTTAGTTTAAAAGTGCCCGATCCACTGCCATCCATCCTAATTATTATTTTAAATAAACCATTGTTATTGTTAATTTCTGTTTCATGGCTACATTCTTAAGCTGGAGGGCCCGAAGGATCTAGCACATGAACCCGAAAGTTACTTTACTGTATTTCTCTATTTTTATATTGGAATAATTCATTTGTATTTTAGAAATTATAACTGAATTTCTAAGTGAAAATCATAGTCGGCATTTTCCAGTGTTGTAAAACAATAACCTTTGTTGGACATGTTCAGTTAACACCTTTTTTGCCAAAACTTCAGTTGAGGTGAAGACCCGAAATTTTTTTTGTGTTTGTCTCTCTGTTTATTTATCTGTGTGTATATGTCTTGCGAAAACTTCCGCAAAAAGCATCCGATTAGTTTGTAATTAGGTGATAGGTGCAATGTTAGGTGGTGCAATGTTAAAAAAATGCAACAAACTGTCCAGTCATTTGACCATTTTTATAGAAAACGGTTACATAACCTTAATTTAACTCTATTCTGACCATAATTATTGTCCATATTATGCTCAGAATAGAGTTAAATTACGGTTATGTAACAGTTTTCTATAAAAACGGTCGAAAGACTGGACAGTTTGCTGCAAATTTTTAACAGTGTGAGGTACCCAGAATTAGCAGCGTAGTTTTTTGTTAAGTTCTTTCGTTCGAAATTATAGAACATTTTCTTTTACATCATAATTCTATTTTATGGAAATTCAGACGATTTTTGCCTTTTACCATTCATCGAAAAGAAAATGACAAATTTGGATAATTAATTTAAATGTTAAATTATGGATGCTAAACTCTTCCCAATGAGGGTCTTAAACTACTACAATTCGTTTGGAATTTTGTCAATACATATTTCAGACATTCTTAATTATCTATGTATTTTTGATGGAATTTTGTGCGTATGTTTGTAAAATATAAAACATTTCAACTTTCGAATTTTATATATTTGCTGTCATAAGTAATTAATTTTTCTCTTTTTCTTTACCAATTGCCTAGCAACTCTATTTCATAACGTGTCAGAAAAAGAAAATTTATTAAAATGAGTCATTCATTGTGGGTTTTCCGATTATGAAAGAATGAAAAAAAAAGTTTAAATAAAATATAAAGTAGTTACCCGTGAAGACAGCCCCCCGAAGAGTTGCAAATTTTTATTCTAAAGAATTCTAACAATAAGCAGTTGAAGAGCATCAATTCATGGAATCGTGTTTGATATAGCAGTTATGGATGTTTGGGAAATCTTATATGCTTAGAAATATACATTATAATCTAACGTTATAAAATTGTGGATTTCTGGATGTTGGATATTGTGTAGTGAGATAAAAATTAAAATGTCGTATATACAAAATTGACGTTGATCTGAAGATTTACTAGTGTTTTGAATTGTATTTATTATTATTATTATTATTATTGTTAGTAGTAAAAGTGATCATATTTTCATTGTATATATCACGCTTACCTTTTCATTAAACGAAAGATTCACTGTAATGTTTTCCTTTTATTATATTTTTTGTAATAAAAAAGAAAATAATAATATTATCAACCTGCGTTTGGATATACAGTCAAACTCGGTTACTTGATTACTGAAGTGATTAAGTGATTTGTGTACTACAACAGTTTTCTTTTTCCTTTTTGGAAAAATTGCTAATTTTGAATAAATTACATCTTGAGTTATACACTGTAAAAAATTTTGCAGCAAAGTAACCGGTCATTCGACCGTTCTCTATAAAACCGGTCGAATGACCGTACTTAAGCGTACATAACCGTAATTTAACGCTATTTTGACCATAATATTGCTCATATTAGGGTCAGAATACTGTTAAATTACGGTTATGTAACCGTTTTTTATAAAAACGGTCGAATGACCGGTTACTTTGCTGCAAATTTTTCACAGTGTACGCGATTGTTGTCTCAGGACGACAATTCCTTTTCCTTTCTCGCGCTGTCGCGTCCGGAAATTCGTCCCTCTTTTAAAGCGTTTTCTAAAAGATCTTCCACTTTTATAGAAAAATAGAAAACTGTTTGATTACACAATTTCTGAAAAAGAGTACCTACCAATTTCATTCAAAATGAATTCAGAAATTTATCAGAAAATAATCACTTTGAATTTGAGTAACAGCATTAAAGAATGATTCTTTCAAGGAGATATAATTTTATAGTGTAGTGTATATACACCATTGCCAGAAATGAGGAAGGTAACTATGATACAGATAAATATGAAGTAATATCCTCTCTATTCACATATGCAATTAATTTGGATTGCTGCGTAAGAACCCCAAAGAATCAAAAAGAGCAAGCGATACTGTTTTCCTATGAAACGAGCTTAATTAAATAAAAAATACACTGCAAAAAAAAAAAAAAAAAAGTTGATTTTACAGTATAATACTGGCATCCCAGCTGCCAGTATTATACGGTAAAATTAACAGTAATAAACAGTAAAATAAGTTGTAATACACTACCGCGCAATCAACAGTTTTTTTCTTTTGAAGTGTATGTGCTGAAATCGATTCTAAAAAATTCAGAGTAAAAGATAACTTTCTTCTCTGTTTGAACTTGCTAATAAAATAAATAAATGTCCAATTTGATTTATTTTCTATTATTGCATTTTCTCTTCATTAATTTATATAAATAATGAAACATTGCGAGGATAAAATTAATTAATTAATGTACAAGTCAGTGCTAGAAATATTTTCCACCTTGGGCATCCTTTTGAATTCTTCTTCCCCTTAAAAACTCTCCATACTTTTGAGGGTTTAGAGTTTCAATGGAGATTGCCTAATCCGGTAACTTAGAACTGCTGCTGTAAGCAGAGGTGATTCAAAATGTAAATATGAAAATGTCTGTCACAGGATGTTTCATGATAGAAAAAAAAAGTATATATAGCGGACAACTGTAGATAGAATTTAAACCTGCGAGTATGTTTCTTAATCCGATTTAAAGCTTCTCGAAAAGGAGGAAGAAAGGGTTTTTGGTTTATATTTCGTCCAGTCTGCAAGAAGATGATCCTTTTTAGCTCACAGGCTATCAAAGCCTGAGAGCTTATGTGCCCGCCCGTTCTGTATGTATGTATGTATGTATGTATGTATGTATGTACGTACGTAACGCGATAACTCTTGACAGAAATAACCGTTTTGCTTCCAATTTTGTTTATAGGTTCCTTGTGATAAGGCGCTTCCCTGATTAGTTTTGGGGATTGATTGTTTAACTATAAAGGGGGGAACGGGGGGGGGGCTAACCCCCCTTAATTAAGATAAATGGTTTTTTCATGCAGAATTGTCCAATTTTCTTCAAATTTTGTATATAGGTTCATTGTGATAAGGTTCTTTCCTGATTAGTTTTGGGGGTTCATAGGTTAAGTATAAAGGGGCTAACGGGGGGGGGAATCCTCCCCCTTAATTTAGATAAATGAATTTTTCATGCAGAGTTATCCGATTTTCTTCCAATTTTGTTTATAGGTTCCTTGTGATAAGGCGCTTCCCTGATTAGTTTTGGGGATTGATTGGTTAACTATAAAGGGGGGGGGAACGGGGAGCTAACCCCCCTTAATTTGGATAAATGGTTTTTTCATGCAGAATAATCCAATTTTCTTCAAATTTTGTATATAGGTTCATTGTGATAAGGTTCTTTCCTGATTAGTTTTGGGGGTTCATAGGTTAAGTATAAAGGGGGGAACGGGGGGACTAACCCCCCTTGATATAGATAAATGGGTTTTTTAAGCAGAATTATCCGATTTTCTTCAAATTTTATATATATGTTCATTGTGATAAGCCGCTTCTCTGATTAGTTTTGGGGGTTCTTTGGTTAAGTATAAAGGGGGGACGGGGGGCTAACCCCCCCTTAATTTAGATAAATGGATTTTTCATGCAGAATTATCCGATTATTTTGTATATAGGTTCATTGTGGTAAGGCGCTTCTCTGATTAGTTTTATGGGTTCATTGGTTAATTATAAGAAGGAGAAACGGGGGCTGGTTCCCCCCTCTTAATATATTGTCGATTTCTTCATTTTTCGAGGGCTTATTTCAAATTCTTTGAAATAAGAATATAATTTACAGTTAGTGTGAATAGCCTGTGAGCTCAATGCCGTCAGTTTAACTGGGCAGTTTTCTTTTATTATTTTATTTTTTTAAAGATATATTTCAGTTTCTTATACATAAGAATGTAAAAGTTAAAAATCACTCAATAACTTTTAGGGAATTTCAAACTGAGAGTAAGGAACATAAATAGCAAGAACGAAAAATCATGCATTAGATTATGAAACACTTTCCAACACTCAGACTATTGAAACCAAACTAAATTTTATCATTATACCTTCATTGGTTTTAACAGTAAAATTTCTTTATTTTTTAAAGTCAACAAAATATTGCACATAAGAAACAAAAAATCCTTTCATAGAAAAGTAAAAAAATTAAATAAATATTGCAGTCATTATTCAATTCCTATTATATGTTCACACTCTCCCTATATACGAGGGCTATCCAGAAAGTAGATTACGTTTTCGTCTGTGTCCGCTAGGGGCGGGGCTAGCGCGGCCATCTTGGGGTCAGAGCGTTGCGCAGCTCAGTCGGCATCTAGCCGTGCTAGTGAGAGGTTCGTGCTGTGCTCCGTTCAGATACTGTGACGGTTTGAAATGTCTGCGTTAATTGAAAATCCCGCGAGCTGCGAGGTGCGTGCAGTAATAAGTTCACAATAACGGAACTTTCTTTGAGTTTTCCACAAATTTCGCGAAGTTTGTTGCACGAAATCATCAGCGAAAAGCTTGGTTACCACAAGTTTTGTGCAAGATGGATTCCAAAAATCTTGACAGAGGACCACAAAAATCAGCGAATGGCTGCAGCGTTGAACTTTTTGGACGCTTACCATAAGGATGGTGACTCTTTACTCGATCGCATCGTTACTGGTGACGAAACATGGGTGAAACACGTGAACTGTTGGTTGAAGGCGCAGGCGGCCGAATTTTTCGACGAAGGCATTTCCAAGCTCGTACATCGCTACGATAAATGGCTTAATTTGTATGGTGACTATGTAGAAAAGTAGTATTTGAGTGTGGCTTTCATCTGTATATAATAAAATTTGTTTCCTATACTTTGTTTATTTTTTATTCCAAAACGTAATCTACTTTCTGGATAGCCCTCGTATATTTATATATCTTGTTCAAATTTTCAATCGTTAATAAAATACTTTTTATTCATCCACTCAAGTTCAAATACATTTTTCTAAACTTGTAGTGGATGACACTTGATGTTATTACAGTTTTTTCAAATACTAATTCATTAATTTAATTCAATTAATTAATTTTAGTTTTATATGGGAGAAAAAATATCAACACGCAGCCGACTTATTTCAGACGTTAGTTCCATTTAAATGTACTCACTCACAAGTCTTGAAAGCGCAGTCGATTAAACTCTGAGCTCGTAACCAAAAGCTCCCAGGATCGAGCCTCGCCTGGGACGGAAGGAAATTCTTCCGTACTCGAAAATAAATTTCCCTTATAGAAGATATTTAGGAATAAATACCGTCAGTGGCGGAGCGTGTAGATCGCTGCAAAAAAAAAATTCTTTTGAACTAAGTAGAATGAATAGACTAAATAAGTAATATAAATAACTGGTAATATGATAAATAAATGAATATACTTTAATTTTTTTTTTTTTTTTTTTTTTTTTTTTTTTTAAATATTGAAACATATTTCAAAATCAAACTCAATGATCGCGTACATTAATTTTAGTTTCATAAAGATAAGTTTTTTCTTATAAAGATATAATTATAGTCAAAATATTATGGAAATTGAAAACCGAAAGACACTCAAAGTTCTTTAAGAATGCGGTAGCAGGGGCAGAAAAGAGTACAAGAATACTCTTTACAACATTTTATTGAGCTATGAAAAGGTTTGGATAGGATGAGGACATTTAGGCATAAGGTGGATCCTGAATAGTGATACCAGATGTCCCGATTTACGCGGGTTGTTTGATTTTCAAGGATTTTATGATCCGTCCCGTGAAACCAGTGTTCGGGACGAAAAAAGTACCGACTTTTCCTGATGTACAAATTCTTTTAAATTGCTTTTAGTATCATGTTATTCGTCCCTCTGAACAGAGGGAACCATTATGCAGTAAACCTGTTAAGACACAACCTGTCTATAAAGAAAAAAAAATATGATCTCAACAAAAGGAATCTAAGTACTCAGACGGAAATCTATTTAAAACGGAATATTTTTCTGTTCCGTAGATCTTGTTTTTACAGGTTTTACTATGTTCAGTTTAATAAATTCTGTAAAATGGAACCTTCCTATGACATATCCCGTCTTATACGTAAAACAATCATGATCCCTATGGAAAGAACACCATACAATTATAACTGCTCAATCGTAAACCTCTCTAATACGGAATTTTATTCCGGTTCACTACCGATTCACCTTTCACAAGTTTTACTCACAAAAGACTATTGTGTTTATTTAATACAGTAAAACTTACTAAGACGGAATCTCACGCCACCAATGAAATATTCCGTTTTATACAGGTTAAGTATTAGCAGGTACATTTTCATGGTACTCTTTCCGTCGGGACTATGGACTTTTTACGTTTAAAACAAGATTCCGTTACAGGTTCCGTTTTCATAGAATTTACTTGTATTTTTATGTCCCGCTCTTTCTAACTCCCTGTCCCGCTTTTCTGTGACAGTGGACCTGCCAACATTAATCTTTAATCAAAACAGAAGGGAGTTTAGCATGTTAATGACCGACGTTGTCTGTATGGTGTAGAGCTGTTTATCCGCCAAAATACAAGCTGAAAAATATTGCAAAAGTTGAAAAATCATAGGTAATACTATAGTCTCTTAATGGAATATTTGTAGAATTTTGAAAGATGACAGTTATCTGAAATGTGTCTAAAAATATACCAAACACTGATATTTACCTAAGATCATGGAATTGAACTTCTTCGTTGACTTCCCTAAACTTACCAGACTTTAATTCAATCTAAAATTAGTTGTTTATTATTCAAATAATTCTTTTTAAACAAGATTCGTGCAGTGTTATGTAAAGGAAACGCATTGCTGCGGATTTATTGGGTAATATGTCTCATGACCTTTTGGAAACTTTCTTTTCATTAGTGTGTCAAGAATATAACAGAATTTTTATTTTTCAATATAGTGAAAATATTACAAAATATAGAACATGATGTGTTTTGTAAAATTACAGTTTCTTGAGCAAAATTACTTAAGCTTTGTTACAATAAATGTTTTCCTAGCTTTTTTTTTACTTATTCTTTTGCCCTTACTGCAGTACCTTCCCTTAAGTGAATGTCTTTTCTAAGCATAATCACTGGTTTCGGTTATCTACACAGTTTATTTCGGGTTAATTTTGTATCTTGAGTTACAGGATCTTTTTTATGCAGTGATCAATCGCACCGATTCAAGTTCTTCTTCTTCTTCTGATTATTATTAACATTACAACATTCCTTTAATAGTACTTTGATCTTTGATTTATCTTATCACTGTTTCTTGCACGCTGCTTCAACGCAATATCAGTGTTTTAACGAGAAAACTCGACAGAAATGAATGTCAATTCTCTTATTAGGCGAAAGTGTTCCGTGTCTTTACAAAGCTTTTCACTACCTAACCTCATAAAAAAAAAATGTTAGCAGCATATTAATGAGCCCAAAAAGACGATTTTGTAAGACGGCGGTCACACTATCAATGACACTTACTGTATTTAGGCAAGAAATGTGTATCCATTCGTGTGAGATAATGTAGGTGTTCACTGAAAAAAGTTAATGGGATCTAAATTGTGTGGGAAGACTATTTCTGTTGTCTCTTAAATTAAAAAAGTGGAGATTCCCAAGTCTAGAGAATTTCTTCTATTTTAATTTAATTTGTACTTCATTTATTTTGGCCGAAAACGGTATTCTAGCTGTTTCTTTTTGTTTTTCTTGTTCCCCTTAACCTTTCTAGTGTAATTGTTATTCTGGACTTGAGTTTCGGTCATAAATGTAAGATCCACATTGCTATTTTTAGAGATACGGAGCCCGTGGCTCAAGAGACTCTGTGTAATAATCTCATTCCAAGTTCCAAATTCCGTGAATTAAGTTAAATATTATAAAATAAAAATTCTGATTTAAAGTACGTTTACATGAATTACATTTATGACCCTTCTAGTATTAATAATTAACAAAAAAGAACCATATTTTCAAAAAGAAAAAATTATATATAACGAGTAATGTTTTAGAAGATGTATGCTATGTGTGATTATTGATAGACAGGAGGTTATTCAATTATCTTGCAAAGATCCCCACCACCTTCTAATAAAAAGTTCCAAACATGCTTCCGTTTAAAATATATAGATAGAAAGAGAAGAAATTAATTTTAAAAAAAAAGTTCCCTATCTGAAGTTATTATGAATAGTTTTTTCAATAAAATGAATATCATTATCAAGCCATTAGAAGCATTAATAATTTTTTTAGACATAAAATCAAATATAGTATAATAAAACTACTTCCAGGTAACTTTCCTTTAATCATTATAAATAAGTCCTTAATCTTTAAAATACAGAAATTCGAATAAACTCTAATGTACAAATGTCTTTTGAATATATTAAACTTTTATGCTTTATGATTACTGACAAAGAATCTATTTTGTTTCATTTTGTGATTAACTTTTCTATAATAGATTTTTTTAATTTTATAAGACTTAATTAAACTCAATAAGAATTGAAATTTAATTATGTAATGCATTCTGAATTATTATCTTTACGAGATATATTACATTATTTCACTGTGCAAAAATGTGAAGTCGAAAGCAGTTTAATTAGGGCCTCGGACATGGGACCTATACATTTTTTTTAGCATTTATAAGAATATCTTAATTCCTTTCAGAAAGCTAATCAATATTATTTTAAAGAGTCCTTTTTCTGTTGGAAGTGGTTGTGCTTTAATTTAACTTTTGATTTTGGCTTTACTATATATATTGTTTGTGCAGTGCTTCCATAAAGTTACAATATATTGAACAATGATATTATGGAAGCCGGCAGAACGAAACCAGTGGTAAAGTAAGTTGTATTTATTTATTTGTTTGTGGTGGTGGTGGTGGTGTGTGGGGGGGGGGGGGGAGGAGAATTTTGTGTGAAGACCGTTATAATAAACGAAAAGCACTTTCGCTCTTTGTTTTCTAATAACGTTCAAGAGACGCAACACACAAGCGCAACATATACAAGCGCAAGTTTCACAAGCGCAAAATGAGAAATAATAACAATAATATGTGGGGAAATTTTTGTTAAAAGACTAATTCCAGGAACTTAAAATAAATAAATAAATAAATAAAACCAAATTATATTCTAATTTTATGAAATCCATCTTTGTTGATTTGCACCATTTAAAAGTTCGCACTTTGTGCTAAAGCGTTAATATATACCAAAGCAAAGTCTTCCTAAAAACAAAACGGAAATTCGCCAAATATGGTTACCAAATTATAGTTTAAAGAAAACCCAAGACTAACGGAAAGTGCCTTCCTTATTTTTTCCCCAGTACAGTTCCCCAGTAGGATTAATGAGCTTATAAATGAGATTAAGAGATAATATAAAGGTCATCAAATGATAATGGACTGCCTCAACGTCCGTCATAATGCGGTATTAAATTATGATGTTAGTCATTTAAAAAAAAATGTTAATAAAAGAAGATAATCTAACTTATAGTTTAGATATCTATACTATTATACAATTTTAAAAAGTTTTAATCATTGTTGATAATGGTAGTATGGCGAGAGCGTGAATTTCTGGTTGAAGTTTGGGAACCCCTGATTTAAATAATATTTTAAAAAGTTCTGACAATTTAAATACTGCTGATAATATCGATACAAAATGTCTCAGTTAATATCCAGATTTACAATAGCATATTAAAAAACACATCCTTTGATAGAACACCCATACGTAATATTTTGAAACAATAGCAAGTTTATTTCTATGTAACTATTTAATTAAGCAATCATAAATACAACTGAAGAATTATGTGAGAGGATTTCCTCTTGGGCAATGACAACGAAATCATTTTATCGTTTGGATCAACAAAAACTATTAATAGCAAAACGGTTTTCGTTACACCCATCATTAACTACGATTAGTTAACTAAAGTGGGTCGCGTGGTGTCCAGATTTATTTAATAACTTGTCTTGAACAATGGGATTTACGGAAAAGTATGTTAATCATTGTCCAAAGAAGCTTAGTTTTAGAATTAATAAAATTACACAAGGAGAAGGTTGTTCATGATAACAATAATTTAGAAAAACAAGCTTATTAAATCTGCATGAAATTTGCAATCCCCCCTCACACTTTTTATCTCCTTTTTTTTTCTTTTATTTTGAACATTAGTAATTTATATCAAAATAGGGGAGGTCCTCAATTTGATTGCTATACAGGGTGTCGCAAAAAGGTTGAACGAGATTTATTTTTTAACCTGTTGGAGATAAGTATATGGCAATGAAAATCGCAAAAGTGTTCAAAATAAAGTTGGAAACAAGTTTAGGTTCGTGAAATAGCCATCCCATTAATTTTACAAAGTTACACCTTTTAAAAATTTTACAAGATCATAAAAAAAAAAAAAAAAAAAAAAAAATCATATTTGTATCTGTAAAACTAACTGAATTATAAAATAAAGGAAAACATCTGACTTTTACCACTTGTTGTAAAATTTAAGATGCTTTATAGGCAGATAAAACAATGCTTTAAGCACCAAGATTTAACTAATTTCAGAAAAAAAAAATAAAGTTTTACAAGATCTTAAAAAAAAAAAATCTTCATACCTGTATTTGTAAAACTAACTGAATTATAATAAAGAAAACATCTGTGGCCAATATAATAACAAGAAATTACATAGAACAGCCAATAGGAAATTGCCTAGGGAAAGGAATTGGGAATATGGAAAACTGTTAGTAGAAATTAAGAAAAGCGGTTTTTATAAAATATTTCCAACAATCTGGCAATGGGGGAATAGCGAAGTCACAATTAACAATAATTTTATGATATTTATAGATATGCTTACAAATTATAAAAATATTCTTTATTGTAACTTCGGTATCCTTGTAATTATATTGATGAATAAACCTATTACTCAAATCCACTTCTCTTCTATATAATGGGCGAAATTCCACCTTTTTTTGGACGGACGACGGATCGACGGTACGCTGAATGCTACCGGAACTAGTCTACAATTAGTTAAAAAGTTCTAGTGTTTGAAACGTTATTTTATCTGCGTATATTGTACTGCGCCAAGTATCATATATATTATTTCTGTTGTCAACATCCCTTTTTCTATGAATTTACGAAACTCACAACAACGAATGAAGTATTATTCGAAAGGTTTTTGAATCTACTTCTGACATAGTACACACTTACACTTCCCTAAAACATGTTTTTTGAGTAAAAATTTCTGTTAAATAAAAATTATATCGACGTTGTTTTCATGAACGAAATGAAAGGTTTTCCTCAAATTAGTGTTGCCACAAAAATAAAATATCACATTATAGGATGCAAAACAATGATTATAAAAAAATAAATGGTACAAAAAAGATAAAAGTATCGGATTATAGGATGCTAAACAATGATTATAAAAAAATAACAGTTCAAAAAAGATAAAGTATGATTTCTCCGCATGAGTATATTTTATATTTATGGTTAAAAACGAAAACTGAAATTGAAATGTTTAGAAGAACTGTGAATTGAAATGTTCAATCGCAGCAGTGTTATTTCACGTGTGGGATAAAATGTATGCTTTCTCATATTAAATTAAATGGTATTTTATATGTATTCAATTTATTTTTCTTTGTTCCGTGTTTTTCCCGAAGCGGATGACGTCATTTTCTGATGCAGTTAAAATAGAATTTTTTCTTCTTCTTTTTTTTTTTTTTTTTTTCCTTGAGCATGCAAGCATGCAAGCGTGCCTTTTTTTCTTTTTCTTTTTTTGCTGTAATTTTGCTGTAATAAATGAGTTGATATTCTGGCTTGACTAATGTTGTTTGCAGATATTTTTAGTCCTTAATTTTTCTTTATAAGTTTAAACCTGCATAGAAATACTAGACTGCAGTACTAAATTCTCGCATGGGTCCACTGGTCATCCTTATTGTCATTTAAAATGCTATTTCATCAGTAAAAATAGGAATCATTCACAAATTTATGAAGGCGTTCTTTTCAAAATATGTTAACAAATGTGAAAAAATTCATAACAAAATTATACACCTTAAATGACACTAATATAATATGCTAAATTCTTTACAGAAAAAAAAAAAAATTGAATTCAGAAAACTGACATCAAACAAAAATGGGTGATTTTTTTTGTAAGCCAGTAACAAATGGGTACGTATTGAATTGATACAATTAAATACTACGTAGCATACACTTACAATGCTTTCCTTAATTTATCATCCATTTCATGAAATCTAATTTTTATTCTACTGATTTATATAATTTATAATTTAATATAGTTATAGGTATACTATAAACATTTGTAATTTCATTTTATATTTAATATAAACTCCGCTTAAGAAGTCACCCCGCTTAGTAAGTCATTTTTAAGTGGACATGAGAGTGGCGTATTAACGAGGTTTGACTGTAATTAAATTTAATTTGCAATTTTAACGGGAATACCAATTATAAAAGCCAGTATAATTGTTTCCAGTAAAACACAAAAAATCTTTTCGTGGCATTTTAGCAATACTGGATTTTTCCACGTATCCTTCGAGTTTGTTAGAATCGGCTATTTACATTTTGGGTCGACTCCTTTGATTTCTCTGTTTCGAACGGGGTCGACCTAAAGACAGGCGTAGGAAGTGTGAGAGAAAAAAATCTCAGAAGAAGTTACGGATGAAATTGCAATCCATGATGCAACATTTTATGTTATGTTTTCAGGCGGAATGTATTCCCACTATATTATGCTGTAACAATAACGGAATCAATGGCCTTATTGCATTTATGCAGAAACGTGGGGGAGGGGGGGAATCTTGCGATAAAGATTTCGCCAGGTTGTAATGCTTTGAAACTTTAAAAGAAATTTTTATGAAAAGTTTGTAGCGAATCCTTAGAGTTCATTGGTTTGTGAAGGAATCTTTGGTTATATCATATATTTGTGGACCACAAGGATAGCTGTGATGCGATGGAAAGTAGAAGAAAATAATTTCACCGGTAATTTTAGAGAACATTAAAATTAAAGTGTTTAAAAATTTTACTTAAAGATAAAGACACACATATAAATAGAAAGGAAGACCTCAAAATTTGCATTGAAAGAACAGAAGTTTTTGTTAGACAGAGGAAGCGCAAATTTTTTATACAAACTGTGAGATTAAAATCTTTTTTCTATTTTTTTTCTTACCCCTTGAATAATAGCAACATCTTAAAAAGAAAAGAAAAATAGATCCTTGAGAAGGAATTTGTAATCTGAACTGATATTAACCCTTTCGTAACAAGCGACACGTATACGTGCCATATAGGGTGTGCAAAATCCTTGAATTTGAAAAAAAAAAATTCCAAATAGTAATTTTTGCCTTATCTAATTACTGAATGTTAGCGATTAAGTAAGACAAAAATTGCTATTCAGAAAAGTGCAGCCCAAAAATTAAAAATAAATAAATAAATAAATACGGCATGCTCATTGCGAACGAGTTAAGAGCGCGATACGCAAATGCGTAAAAGTGCGTTGGTTTTTAAACATCCCGAGTCCCGTTCCGATGTTGTTTGGGTTTTGACTTTTAGTGCATAAAATATATTACAAGAAATCACTAACATGACTCTTTTTGATCTGTGGCGATTCCTCGTATGTACAATATCTGTTTCAATTGTTTTTCTTTTTTCTTATTGTTTTTGTTATTTGCATTTAACGTTTCTCTTTATCAAAACTTTCATGCGAAATTGCTATTCTTTTAACACACATTTTAGCCCGGTCAAATGATCGGCCGAATCCTAGTCAAATTTTTACCTGAAACGTGTTGGAGATTTTTTTTTTTTTTTTTTTTTTTACTTTGTCTTATTTTATGTTTTTCGGAGTTCTGAACATGAAATTCAACTTTCCCACCTCCTAATTTACCTACTTAAGGATTCATAAAAAAAAATCCTTAAAAAAATCATTTTTTTTTCTCTCGTTTTTACCTTTTGTATTTTGTAAACAATTATTAGTGTTTAGCACCCCTTAATATATAAAAGAAGAGAAAGATAAATTTATTCAAAAAAATTCAGGAGGAACATTTTCGCTACCATTTGATTGGCTTTTTCTGAAAATTATCATATTGTGAAATAATAATAATAATAACAAAAATAATTTTGTATTTATTTCCCCGTGTTAAGCTGAAATTTAAGTCCATGTAAACAGAAGTTTTCCAACCGTGCAATAGAATATCGTGGAAATTGACAGTTAACTGCATATACAAAAACAGAACCAAGATTCTCTTCTATAAATAGAAGTCTTCAACGAGCTCGCATGAACAACATTGTTATTTCACTGTGTTCAGGAAAATAGCCAGTAAAACCTGAAAAAGAAACATGGAATGTTCATGCAATACTTTAAATAAAACAACAACACCGGAATTTACATTTTTGTAATCAGCGGTCGATAAATGTTATCGCCTTTTTAAATCAGAAACTACTGTATCTGCTTCAGAAATATCAGTTTCCCCTTCCATTCCAAGTAAAAATTTTCCTTTTTTTAATCCTGCACGCATGCATATCATTTCGAAATTATGATGTTAATGAACGGGATATTGTTATTCCGACAGAGATTACTTGCGGTCAACTTATCTTTTTTCAAACTGATACAGAAAAAAATTAATCTTTGGAATTATTTTTCACTGCTTTTTTTTTTCTTTTTCTCTATTCGTTGTGACTCTGCTTAGAGGAAAAGTTTCTAAATCACGAGGAAAATAGCACACGGTGAAATAATAAACAGAGAAGCTTTGCGTACTTTGACGTGGGATATTGCTTTAGTAGAGAGTTTGTAAACAGACAACCTGCTGTCAATGAGTTCACTATTTAAATGTCATGGCAATTATCAAAGAAAAGCTGCTTGCTCAGCTTTTAAATTACAATATTCCCTTTTCTTGTAGTTATGATAACGTTTTAAAGAGCTGCATAAAAGCATACAGTACAGCGGCGGCGGCACAGGTATGGCGGAATCAATACAGGTGGGCGCCCTGTATATTAAATACGTATCGTTTTTTAGGAAATTTTAATTGCTAGATAATAATTGTTGCATGACATACTTTCAAATTTTCATGGATGTCACAGGGGCTACACTGTTAAAATCTTATCGATCCTTAGTTCTTGGCTTTCGCTACTCTACATATCATTCATCTTTACGCACAACTAGAAGATTTTTTAATCTTAATGTGGCTTCTAAATAGTACTGTCCAGTGTCTCAAAAAGTGGTACAGGGGGACAAAAAAG
Organism: Maratus michaelseni; assembly: GCA_963931845.1. Taxonomy (NCBI): domain Eukaryota; kingdom Metazoa; phylum Arthropoda; class Arachnida; order Araneae; family Salticidae; genus Maratus; species Maratus michaelseni. Next base: position 155,898,516 of record OZ007594.1, on the reverse strand, counting down.
TGGGACAACGGCTTTTAAATTGGCACATAAAATACAGTAAACCCCATGAAAGCGGAGCCTATCAATAACGGAATCCCGTTTTAAACGTAAAAATTTCATTCTTCCTAAGTTAGGATTACGATACAATTATAACCTTCTAAGACGAAAGCCTGTTTAAGACGGAATTTTTCTCCTGTCCCTTGTGATTCTGTCTTAGCAGGTTTTATTACGCTAAATAAACACAACACTCTTAAGCAGTAAAACCTGTAAAAGCGGAATCACTAGGGGCTGAAATAAAATTCCAATTTAGCAGGCATAATTGTATAGTTTTCTTATCGTAGGAGCAATGAAATGTTTACTTTTAAAACAGAATTCCGTTATAAACAAGTTCAGTTTACGCAGGATTTACTGAACAAAGAACAGTAAAACTTGTGAAAACATAATCGCTAGAAATCGCAAAAAATCAAGTTTTAGAGAGGTTTCTGTATAGACAGGCAGATTTGTAATGTGTTCCTTTATGGAACGGACTATAAAAATTTTCCGTTGTAGCTAAGTTCTGTCTTCACAGATTTTCACTCGACAAAGACTAACAAAAGATGCGGGCAAAAATCCCACGGACAAAAATCCCTCCGGACATAAACCCCGCTCTGCTGAACAAATGCTGCATTTTGACTAATATATTTTAAAAAACCTTTTTCTTTTACAAATTTATTTTACAGAAAGAAACTCGAAACATTTCAAAAATTTAATTCTTCAGCTCTTCCCCCCTGCCCCCCTCTGAAAATCAGAAGTTATGAGTTATGTGATAAGTGTTTTCTATTTCTGTTATGAAAGTATCAGCACTTATAAAATCATACTTTTTTTTAATTTGATGATTTTTTTTTTGCTCCTCTTGCCTCCTCTCCCCCTCCCCCCCCTTGTCCAAGGAGTGAATCAATACAGTGGGCAAACTGTATGTTAAATAAGTAACGTTTTTTAAGAAATTTTAATTACTAGATAAGAATTGTTGCATGACATACTTTCAAATTTTCATGGATGTCACAGGGGCTACACTGTCAAAGTCTTATCGATCCTTAGTTCTTGGCCTTCGCTACTCTACATATCATTCATCTTTATGCACAACTAGAAGATTTTTTAATCTGAATGTGGCTCCTAAATAGTACTGTCCAGTATCTCAAAAAGTGGTACAGGGGGACAAAAAACTGATACAAATTTGCAGATTTTCAACGATTAGCACCAGATAAGGAGGATATTTTTAAAATTCAGCAATCTGGTTCTTGAATCTGGCGGCAGGAGGGGGGGGGGGGGGGGGGGTTCAAAAACGTATCTTAAAACTTGTCACTCAGCAACAGAATTCTTCAGCAAGAATGCCTAATTGAAAAAAAAATCATCTTTATCTGGTGTTATATATTGATGATCTGCTTCTTCTAAAGTTTTATCAGGAAGGCTGTCATAGATTTTTTGTCTCTATCCCCCCCCCCCCTTGGGGGATAACGGAACAAATTCAAAAAATCATCCGATCTGATCTTATATTCTTAGAAAATATCCAGCCAAAATTTTATCTTCTAATCTCTATCGGGACAGGTTCAGAGATACGTTTTTGCAGCTCCTCTTCCGCCCAAAAGGTAAAAAAAAAAGGGGGGGGGGACTGAATTTCAAAAAAAGTTATCTGTATCTGGTGTTTATATTCTGATTCTCTTTATCTTACAAAATTTTATCATTGAGGCGGTGATAGGTTTTGAGATACTTTTTAACTCCCCTCCTTCCCCCCAGGGGAAACAAGGATGACTAATTGAAAGAAATCATCTTTTCTCGGTGTTATATATTCAGAATCTGCTTCTTTTAAAGTTTTATCAGAAAGGCTGTCATAGATTTTATGTCTTCCCCCCCCCCTTTTGAGAGGAAAGGGCGCAAATTAAAAAAAAATCATCCGATCTGATGTTTAAATAATTAGAAAATATCCTGCCAAAATTGTATCTTCTAAAGCCGTGATAGGTTCCGAGATACGTTTTTGCAGCCCTCCCCCCGCTCTGCCATAGGTACAAGAAAGGGGCTAAATTTCAAAAAAAGTTATCTGTGTCTTGTTTATATTCTGATTCTCTGTATCTTACAAAATTTTATCATTTTGGCGGTGATAGGTTTTTTAATACTTTTTAACTCCCCCCCTTCCCCCCCAGGGGGAACAAGGATGCCTCATTGAAAGAAATCACCTTTATCTAGTGTTATATTCTGAGAATCTGCTTCTTCTAGCAGAGTTTTATCAGGAAGGCCGTCATAGATTTTATACCTCCCCCCTTGGAGGACAGGGGAAAAAAATCATCGATTGATGCTTATATTCTTTCAAAATATCCTGCTGTAATTTTATCTTTTAAAGCCGTGATAGGGTCCAAGATACGTTTGCAGCTCTCCACCCCCCCCCCATACCCCCAGGGGGAGCAAAAATTCCAAATTAAAAAATATACATTAATCTGGTGTTTATATTCTAAGGTTATTCACCTGAATTACTATCAGACTTATCTAAGATGTGATTTGTGAATGAAACTAATTCTCTTTTTTTATATAAAACAAATTCTACGATTAATGTAAAATTCACAAAATTCTTCAATTGAACAAACTAAATTTACTTTTATTAAAATATTAAGCCTTTATCAGTAAATTTTGGTTTGAAACAGTATTGCAACTGTAAGTACACCTGGGGTTTTTGTCCGCAGTGTTTTTCTCTGTGGAGTTTTTGTTTTGGATTCCACTAACGAATAGCATGGTACTTACAAAATTTAAAAAGAATTTGTGCGTCATGAAAAATCGGGACTTTTGGCGTCTTGCGTAGTGGTTATGAGGGACAGATCTTGGAGCATCTGAAAATCGGGACGTCCCACGTAAATCGGTACACCTGGAAACACTAAACTTAAAGGTCTAAGAAGATCCCTCATATATATTTCCTTTTTTGCGGAAATCATTTTGAAATTCTAAGTATGAATCCTCAATTCATTTCCTAGAATTCAGCCTGTTTCTCATTTATTGTGATGCAGTCGGTATTGTGAAACGGAAATCGCAAGTAATGTAAGATGATGATAACCCGGAGTATAAAAATAAAATAACTTGACCTTAAAAAGGTAAAATGCATGAGTCATTAGTGGATATGCTTTTCTGCAACACCTTGAAAAAGGATTTCACGTTGAAAACGGGGCGTGGGCAAATTATATTTGGTGATTGGGGTCAAGTGAAGAAGCTGACTGATCTTGTTGATAAGTCTAACAGAAAATTTAAAATTTTCACGTAGGTAATTTTGATTTGTTGAAAATGGGGGGCAGTTTAGATTTCCACATTTGACGTGGAAAAAAAATAAAAGTTGTAGTTCGTGATTTACTTTTAGGTTGTGCTGTCTAGTTTAAATTTGATTTTCTTACATTGAGTGTGAGTTCATTATGATTAGTCATAATCAAGGGCGTATTCGAAAACGGACATGAGGAACTATTGTACCGGGCCTAAACTGGAGACAATCGGTTTTTTATTAAGTAAATGCGTATACAAGTTGAGGGTCTATAACAGTAATCTGTATCGGAACTCGCAATTTATGTGAACGCTCCTAATCATATGTTTTTGACTTAATATTTAATTGACTATTATGAGATGTTTAATATTTTTCCCAAGCTACTAAGAGACAAACCTTGTTGATTCTGGGTTTAATGTATATTTAAAACACTCGATGAAAATAATTTTGTAAAAATACTAACTTTAACGAAAAGTAGAAATAACAGAAATACGCAAATACAACAACAAACTAGTTTCGAAGATTTTTTAAAAAATATATCTTTTATAGTGAAAAAAAAAAAAAAAGAATAAATAGTTCCGTAGATGCACATGCTTATTACAGAGACCAGATGTCTATTTGACGGTTAAATGCATATACCGTTATATTGTCAGGTAATTTTTCGGCTGATTATACTAGCATATATTTTGAGACAACTTCAGCAAGTCATTAAACTTTAACAGCATCTTTGGAAAACATTTAAATGTTTACAGCAATAAAGTATTTTGTTGTTCTTCCATGCCCCAATTCAGAGCTCTAAAATAAAAAGGCCCAAATTAATCAAACCTAAAAAATAAATAAATGAATAAATAAATAAAAGGACAAAAAGAGAGAAAAAAAAGAAACAGAAAAAGAAGAAAACGTCTCTAATATAATGTCTTTGACAATGTTGTTTTTTAGTCGCAAATAGTTTGCGATAACTTTATTCTGCTTTTAGAAACGATATTATGTTTTCATTTATATATGATATAGCACAGAAACAACAACCCACTTGATCGTTCCGATATTGTCTGAAAAAAAAAAAAAAAAAAGTCATCCGGGCTAATGAAGTTGTAACACGTGATTAAGATATGCAATACGTCCTCAGTAGCCAGTTCATCGTTAATTTAGAAATTTCCAGGTTAGCATCTGCTTATTGCTATCTTGTGATTTTTTTCCATTTCAACTTCCTTGTAATTTTAGCTACCGTGACAAAAGGATTTTTTCTTCCTTTCGTATCCGATTAATAAAATCATCTGCTAAAGATGACACAGTACTTGAATATATAATTAGTGCCGTAAACCTAGCCAACTGCACAAGCTTTATCTACTAAAAGAAAGTTGTAGTTGTTAATTTGATTTTTTTTTTTTTACATTGTGTATTGTGTTCAAACCATTTAACCAAAAAATACTCTATCTTAAAGAAGGATTAATAAATGTTTGTTTTACTACACTACTCTGGGACGTTTCAGCCCCAAAGTAGTGTTGTAATTATTGAGAGTGAGTGCGTTATTGAAAAGTAAGCTTTATTAATTCGGACTCAATCTCAATAGATACCTCGTTATGATATAGAATCATATATATATATATATATTGTGTTTTTATTCTAAAATTTAGTTTTCCTATCTTAAATTCCCTCTATTTCAATTAATTTCCTTATTCAAAATCATTTTCTATTCTTTAACCTCAAAAGTGATCCTTTTTTCTAACTCGAAATTCTCGCTGCTATTTTTATATTAGCACTAAATGCAGATGTATTTCAGTCATGCGGTTTTTTCTTTTTGCATATTAATGATTGTCTAGATTCATTGATACATCTGCGTTTGCCTCTTTCATTATCTTATGCTAAAACTAAGCGCCGTTTTCATTAAATTGACAGCTGCATAAATATGCAAAATCAACATTTTTGTTCGCTTCTCATAAGACAGTTCTTGCTTTCTTAAAATAACCTCAGGTTGTCCATTAAAATCGCCAAATTGATATGCGCTAATTTCTGGTATGCCTTCACATTTGTCATTCAAAAAATCTTAATATTGGTCTATCTCTAACAGTCAGAGTCTGGCGGTTAAAGCTTGGCCAGATTTATAATGTTTTGGCATATATTTACATCTATGTGTTGGCGATAATGCATATGAAAAATTAGAGCAGATCTTCTCTGACTGTTGAACAAGAAGGTTCTATTATGTAGATGTATAAGACCACCCTCCTTCCTTCCAACTGTATCGATGTGTCCTTAATAAAGAAAAGTGTCACGTGATTATTCCTCTCTGTTTGAACTGATGTGTTTCTGTGGACTGTTTCCTATCATCTCGGTGGAACCTCCAGACTGTTTCCTATCAGGAGGGGAACCTATAGACTGTTTCCTATCAGGAGGGGAACCTATAGACTGTTTCCTATCAGGAGGGGAACCTCCGGTTATAGCGATGAACGCAAATGTATGAAATTTTCCACTATTCAACAGTTTCTCTACGATCACAAAAAGGCTCTAAAAGTATTCTCCGATTTTTCCAGCCATCTTCATCATGCTCGTACTCAAACAACTCTGTGCTACCTCGGTACCCATATTCAATTCATTTCAGTAATTTGATCGAGGACTAAATTGTTCTAAAATCTAATACATTTTTAATCTTAAGAAATAATGAAAATACTAGTATTAATTAGTTCCTACCTTCCAATTTACTCCCTATATTTATTTGTTTCAACCAGTACACCATACAGTACAATAAAGTACGCATTACAGTACTGTACACATAAAAACACATTACAGTACTGAACACACGGGGGGAACAAGGACAACTTTATAATGTTTTAATAAAAATTTAACAAAAACCGCACCCATACCTTTATTGGTGAAACTTCAGATGACACATGAAGGGATTAGAATGACAGTGGAGTAAGTCAACAATTTCAAAGATTTAGACAACCATATTTTTACTGAACGTATATTAATTTCTGTTCAGGGTGACAGTCAAATAAGTCATAGTTCACCTAGGGAGTCGCTAGAGGTCAAGACAAATTGGACCACTTAATGCAACGGCAATACGACAAGTTTCACAAAACCCTTCATGTCGCAAATTACTAAATATTGACTTACTCCACTGTCATTCTATAACTCCGTCATATGAGATTGCAGAAAAGGAGAGGGAGAGAGGGGAGATGGTCCATTCTTATATTTTTTAGATTATTAGTTCCACTAATTAACTCGCTGTCTTTGAATATCAAAATGCACGAAATTCATTATTACCGAGATCGCTATTCTGCATGTAATATATATGTGCTTCGCGCCCATGAAAACCAGAAAGATAAAGAAAAAAGAACCAGTGGAAACAGCAACTTAGCTCAACAGAAATATTAAAATGCATGAATTTTGGTAAGACTACGATTACTGCATCTTACATATGTACGTTTCTCTTTAAAAAAAATAATTAAATTAATTAATAAAAATAAATGAATGAAAATAAATTAATCAAAACAAATGAATGAAAATAAAAAAATAAAAATGAATGAATGAAAATAAATAAATAAAATGAAAATAAATAAAATAATATAAGAAATTCGGTAGTTTTGCTTAGTTTGTTCATTCGGTCGATTTGACTACCACTGTTTGAAAACATAATCAAATTCAGCTCGCATTTCTTGTTCGACAACTCGGGTGTTCGAGAACCAAACTGTTCGACAATTCGGGCTTTCGAGAATCGAGGTTCCACTTTTTTTGAAACGCTCATTGAAAGTTAAAATGACTTTATGAAAATCTTGACTTTAACAAAGTGTAAAGAAAAAAAAAAAGAAATGAAATGAACATATAATATAAAGACAGCTGTTTCTAGTTTTCAAAAGAATGTCCCACTTTAATAAAAAATCAAAGGAAAGGGAATAAAAAAGTTTAGGCAACACATATACATGTTGCACGACTAGCTAGTCAGATATAAGTGAAAGCTCTTCAAATAATTTTTTGGATGCATTTTTACGGCTAAAACATAATTTTTATACAACTTACTCGAATATAGGCAAACAGGAGTCATTAAACTTTATCAGCTTCTTAAAAAATAATAATAGTAATAAAAAAAAATTAGAAGTTTACAACGGTAAGAATCTTGTTTTTCTTTCTCAGTTTATAACTTCTAAAATGAAAAATCCGTAATTAATCAGCCAAAAAAATTGCTATATTGTCTTTGACAATGTTGTTTTTCAGTAATATGGCAATGTCAAATAGTTGGAGATAACTTTATTCTATTTTTAGAAACGTTACTGAGTTTTGTTTTATATAAGATGTAACACAGAAACAACAAACTACTTGATCCTCCCAATATCATCTGAAAGAAAAGAGGCATTTGAGCTAATGAAGTGGAAACACATGATTAAGATATGCAATACGTCTTCAGTGCCCAATTCATCCTCAATTAGAAATTTCCAGGTTAGCATCTGCTTATTACCATCTTGTGATTTTGTTTTTTCACCGTTTGAACTTCCTTGTAATTTTAGCTAACATAACAAGAGGAATTTTTCTTTCGTATACGATTAATAAAATCCTCTGTTAAAGACGGCGTAGTATTTGAATAATTAGAGTTGTAAACCTAGCCTCATCTGCTCAAGTTTTATCTGCTGAAAGAAAGTTTTGGTTATTAGTTTGATTTTTTTTACGTTGAGTTCAGACGAATTAGTCACAAAATTCTCTATCTTACAGACTAATAAAAAATTTGGCAATCTACAAAACTAAAAGTGTGCACTAAATATAAAAGTTTCGACGGGAGTAATACATTTTTAATAAAAGAGTACAGAATTTTTCGAAAATTAAAACGTTTGATTTTTGTGACAGTCAGCTCCGGTCTCCCCTATCTCTAAAATGAAAAAGCCTAACTAATCGCTCAAAAACATCGCTATATCAGGTCGCTATTAAACATCGCTATATCAAACAAGCTATATCAGGGCTGTCCAACGCGGCGCTCTTTGAATGTTTCCTTGGAGCTCTTTCAAATATTTCCAGATATATTATATATATATTAAAATGATCTATTTAAAAATATGTTTTCCTTAAATTAATTAATGTTTGCTTGCTTTTCTATTGTAGGCAGCATTAATGTATCTGGATCCTAGAAAAAAAAAAAAGATATAGGCCCTCCCAGAGAAAGGCAATTCTAAATTTACTATGGATTATGCTTTCCCTGCAATTTATTTTTACATGGAGCCCCTGCACCGTAGTATACTTATAGAGCATACTCTGAGCTGTATGCATTGTATCAGACGTGTATTTTGGCTATCACTACTATTAGTACGATTAGGCATTCAAATATATTAAAATGATCTATTTAAAAATATGTTTCCAATGTATGTCCAATTGTATGTTTCCAATTATGTGAATAATGGCGCAGTTTATTGTTTGCCATCACCTGAAGTGCGCCCCTGCCTATTATTGAAAGGGTGGACAAGCCTGGCTATAATGTCTTTGTAAATGTTGTTTTTTAGTCGTATGCCAGTCTCAAATGGTTGGTGATAACTTTATTCTATTTCTAGAAACGCTATTGAGTTTTTCTTTGTGTAACATATAACACAGAAACAACAAACCACTTGATCTTTTTATATCATCTGAAAGAAAAGAGTAATTTGGCTAATAAAGCTGAAACACGTGATTAAGGTATATAAAACTGCCTCAGTAGTTAGTTCATCGTCAGTTCGAAATTTTCTCGGTTAGCATCTGTTTATTATTGTCTCGTTTGTGTGTTTATTTTTACGTTTCAACTTCCTTGTAATTTTAGCTACCGTGACACAGGATTTTCTGTGTATCCAATTAAAAAATATCACCTATTAACACTTTTAAGGCGGCTTACGTTGTGACAAAGAAGGGATTTTTTGGAGATATTGACAAAGCGGTTTTCTGTGTTTATCGAGTCGGTTCACAATTCAAAATCACGATAATTTTCGTTAATTTTATGTATTTTTAATTAAAGACCTCAGAATTTATTTATTTTTAAACAACAACAAATTTTTTTTTCTTCTTTTTAATGAGGCTGGTGTAGTAGCATGTTTTTTTTTAGGCGGTCTTTTCATTCAATCAAACCCCCAAATTCAAGTGGGACCTGCTGGCCATAGCCGAAAACAGAAAAAAAAAATTTGGTCCAATTTAAAGCATAACTTCATATACTTTTCGATGATACAATGAGGACAGACAGACGGACGGACAAACATTTTGTAAAAACATGTTTTTCAGAATCTCCGACCCCTAATACGTGTAAATCCGTCGAAAACCGGAAGTCGAAAAGAATTTCGATTTCAGTACTTTCTTCTTATTACAGATAGAAAAAAGTAAAAATGACAAATCGTCTAATACTGTTTCAATCGCAGTCTTTGACAATGAAAACTTCTTTTAAGCCGTACAAAGCCGCCTTTCAAATTTAAATTAAACATCTCTGTGTTATAATATTATTTCTCATTAAAATAAGTGACAAGAAAATAAGTAACTTTTTTTTTCGAGGTGTTTGTATTTTTTTTCTAACTAAAAAAGCCGATCCAATACTTTAACCAAAAGATATCATAATATACCACCGCCAAGATGACAAACAAATACAATTGGCAACCTTTTCATCCAAAATAAGAAAAAAATTCCAAATTTTATTATAAAAAATTATTGTTATATCGATATATTATACGTACACATGCAAATGAGCGCGGGAAAATTGTTTATCCAATGGTGTAAACCATAAAAAAATGTATCCGGTAGTTTTTGACCACAGACATACAATTAACAAACCCCAGATATACCGACAAACACTTTTATGGCATATTGTTTCATAATATACATGATAATGTTGAGAGAATAAAAATATAATACATATGTCTGTATGTAACTAATACTTATTTCAATAACTACATTTTGTGAAGTTTTAAAATCTTGTTTCGCATTTCGCACTCTACAATTTAGTAAATTATCATTAACTTGAATTAGAACAAAACTATTGGGTTGTTCGGAAAGTTCCTTGCGTTTGGGAAAACCAATTCGTCCCAGAAAATTCTACCCGTTAATTATTAGACATCGGAATTGATGTCTAATAATTAAATGATAAAATTTTCCGGTACTAACCAACTTTCCCAAACAGAAAGAACTTTCAGAACAACCCAATTCTTATTTGTGAATGCATTTTACAAGACAAAAATCCTTTAGAAATATCGTTTGTTTAATGGAGTTAAATGTCATAAAAATAGAGCATCGACTTCAGCCAGGAATTTCATTACCAGAAAAACAGTTTTATAGAGAAATGGCACTTTATTAATGAAAATTTGTTTTTTTAATTATGTTAAATATATACTTATTATTATTTTGTTATTACCACTACATATATTTCAACAAAATATATAACGAAATGAGATAATATTTCTCGAAAAGAAATGCTAGCCCATTAAAATGAACACGTTTACTTTAAAATATCGTATTAAAAATTATTATAATAACTTTTGAGTTCATTTGTACACTATTTGTATTATAAATTATGCTTTTTTATTTATTTATTTTATTTTTTTTAATAAAGAGTTATCTGTGCATATGTGTATACACATCTATTTCATCTGCAAGTTTTACGGACGTACTGACGAAGGCAAAATATATTCTTTGAAACAAACAAAAATAAATTAAAAATAAAATAAAATAAAATAAAATAAAATAAACAAAAACTATTTATTAATATTTATCACTCTGGTGCCTTAAGGGGCTACTTCACTCACTCGCTAATGTTAATCCTATGGAGGAAATAATTTACGATATCTCTTTCGCATTTCAATATTTTTAAATGATTTTTTTTTTTTTTTTTTGTATTGGATAGCTAAGGTCAATCTCTATGCACGCTCCTTTGTACTTGATGGTGAGAAATACCACCATCTATATCTAAACTAGCACACACTATAAAAAAAAAGTATTTGGTTTTTTTTCTGCATATTAACAGAGTATTTGGTATCATTTTAATCAGTGAACAGTGAACAATACAAATTAATGATCCATTTTAGGATCAGCGCATACAGATAGATAATTGTGGAACAAAGTGAACCACGGCAGTCAAGGAAATATTTGTTTTTCCGTTCCCACGAATGATTTAACTACACCTAATAAAAATGTCATGGAGAAAATTGTCAGAACAATAATATGACACATTTATTTATGAGAGCTTAAATAGGCACGAAGACCTCCCAAGTCAAAGCATCTTTACCTCCCAGACACAGCACGGCGTCAAGAGGAATCGCTATTGTACCGACGGACCTATGAAACACTCAAGGGGAGTACCAAATTTCTCCCGCCTGTCAATGGTCATCTCTCTAAAATCAGAGGTATGGCCGAAACATGCAAATTTTCAAGAAGTTAAAACGTATAAGGCCTTAATTTTATGTGAAAAGGGAAAAATGGTTCCATCCCTTTTTTTTTTTTGCTCCACGAAAAGAATGTGATTTTTCTTGAGAGTTGAGATTAAAAAAAGAGATGGAAAAGTAGAAGGTTGACTGCTCTCTAACTAAAAACAGATTTTGAGTGTGTGTGCCAATAGATGGAAATGTACGCGCTAAGAAAAAGCGAAAACGCGTCAGCCATCACCTCCTGCTGTCAACGTTATCTAGTAATATAAGGTAACAAACAATCTTCCTTCACCATTGTTCCATTTTATTTTTTGAAGCTATATTCTTTTAATAATACGAACTTACGTGTGTATGAAGATCCTACCCCGATCTAAACATAAAAAGGCTAATCAAATAAATACTTCTAGGGTATGGAACTCTGCCTTTCAAAATCGAATTTGTTAATTCAGTAAGATAAACAGTAATTCTCAGAAAATAAATGTTGAGAATACAGTTCTCAACTAGGATTGAATATGTTTTTTTTTTTTTTTTAAAACATTTATGTTTGTTTTTAATTAAATGCTTATAATTATCTTGTAAATAAACTCAATTTTATATTCAATTAATTTTAGTCAGTTTTCCTTTTGTTTACTTAATTTATTGAATTAATATTAATTCTTTTATTTTAGGAAATGTTTTCTTTAATATTACAATCTAGGTTTTAAAATAAGCCATTATTATTTATTTAATGTTACATAACTCTCTGCAGGTAACCTTTGATGATTGTAATTGGCTCAAAGAGGATCCGAACTTCAAAAATAATTCACAACGCAACTTTTTCTTTTCTATAATTAATTGATAATTTGTCTAATAAAATTCTCTAAGTATAAATTATCATACCAGATCCTTAGAGTCATAGGTGCAAAATAAATACTATACGTCTCGGATAATTTAAAATACTCATATTAATCAATAAACAGCAATATAGTGGTAAATCCTATGCAGTTAGACTTAAATTCAAATAATTTAATTGATCACTCTGTAGCATTCCATCATAGGGTTTACAGAATTAGAAGTGGTACCGTTACCTCTTTCTAAATTATTTTAATATATTAATTTAATTTTAGAAATAGAACTTTAGGTTATTGTATAATTTTTTTTAAATATAAAAATATATATGCAATATTAAGACTGCAAAAAAAATTTTTTTTTGCTAACATAAATGTTCTTAATTTTAAAATTCTTTTGAAAAATTTTTTTTTTACTCTTTTCAACAACTAATAAAAAAAAAATTAAGCATTCATTGGGGAATCTTCATATACACTCTGTAACATGCATAAAATTGGCAATTCTTTTTGGGTACCTCACTAAATATATAATGATATATTAAATAATAATAAGTGTTATTGGATTGATTTGTATTAACAAAATAATTGAAAATATGACTTGTGTTACATATACTGCAACAGCAGCAAATATAAAATAAATACATAATAATGCTCAAATATTGAAATGATATATATTATATATACTTGTTTTCAACAACTGTTGTAAAAATAATAATAATAATAATAATAATAATAACAATATATATATATATATATATATATATATATATATAATTAATTTCTCGAACAGTGCATAACAATTCACCATTGGGTATCTTTTATTTTATGTTAAACAATTTTTTTTGCTCTCTCTCTATTTTATGATTTTTGTACTTTAATTGGATGAATAAGCGTAAAAGTCAAAGAATTAGTAGAATAGATACTGGTGTCAAAACTAGTCAACAATTACGCGAATTAAATAATCAAACTGTAGACACTAATATTATTTGTAATAATAAGAATAATAATAAGAAGAAAAAAAAGAAAGAGAAGAAAATTATAAATTCTGAAAAAGCTACTCCTAAAATTACTACAATGGACACCCCAAATGCAGATAGCCTAATTAATCTGATTCCATACTATGATGGAAAAAAGGAAGCAAATATTAACCATTTTTTCTTACAATTTGACAATCTCATCAATAAAACTGAATTGAATAATGATTCTAAATTAACTATATTAAAGGCGAAAATTGTAGGACCTGCTAAAGATAAATTGATGAGGGATCAAAATTTGTTCGAGGAACAGAACTTAGAAACCTTTAAAACAAAGTTAAAACAATTATTCGAACCCAAAACCACATTTCTAGAAGCGCAAAAGAAATTTTGCAATCTCAAACAAAAACCGGAACAAAACATGAACGAATTTATATTAGAATTTAATGCGGCAGCAGACCTTTATCTAAAAAAAAGTGGGCAAGATATAGGAGCTAACAACAGCTCTACATTCATGGAAATGATCAAATTATCTCAGTTTTTGGAATCAATTCGTAGTGATTTAAGTCTGGAAGTAAGAAAAAACTCTCCGCCGGACTTTAAAACAGCGTGCAACATAGCTTTAAAATTAGAGGAGGCTTATTCACATGTCAATTTAAAGGACATCAACAACATTTCCAAAACTAAAGATTCTGATTTGTTAAATGAACTGCTCAAACTCAATGTAGAAAGTGCAGAGAATATAAAATTATTAACCGCGGAATTAAATAACATAAAATTAAAGGTAAATGCCACTAACAATGATACAACTAGGTTTTGCAAGTACTGTAAATCCACATCCCATACGAACCCACATTGTTGGTTTTACAAGGGCAACGAACAAAACAGCAGTAATTACGTGGACGAAAATAAAAAAATTCCTGAGAATATTCAAATCAAAAAACCAAATTTTTATCAAGGGGGAAACCAACAAGCTCAGGGAAACTTTCAGCAAACCCCAAATTACACGCACCAAAACTTCAACCCTATGCAATATTCTGCTCCTCAGTACATGTACTATGCACCACCCCCACCCCACCAACAATTTATGCCGATATCATATCCCAGTTTCGGAAATAATTATAAAAAACATGATTATACAAAAAAAAATAATTCACAGCAGACATTTGAAAACAATAAACAAGATAAAGATCATGATCAGAATTCTAGTAACAATAAGGGAAACTAAAGTCGGGACTTACATTCTCAAATACAAGGCACCCGCGTAAGTCTCACTGCGGGTCTAAAAAAATAACAAAATTATTGCTAGTGTCAAAAGTAATGACAATTCTCAACTTCCGATTATTACTTTTGAAATTAATGGTGTTAAGATTAATGCTTTGACAGACAGTGGGGCGGCAGTAACTTTGGCATCACCTATATTGTTCGAACAATTAAAGAATGCACACGTAAAATATAAAAATCTCTGTAACCAGGTAAAAATTCAAACATTAACAAATTCGACAATCTCTTTTAAGCAATGCATTAAATTAACTTTCAAATTGGAAAACGTTTTTGTATCGGGGGCATTCTATGTTACAACTCAAGATTTTGGTCGGAACTACAATATGCTACTGGGATTCGATTTCCTCAAAACAAACAATATTATCCTAGATTTTGAAGATAAAACCATGAAATTAAAAAACAAAAACATTGCACTTCAATTTCTAGAAAATGAACCTCAAAGTCTGATAAGTAACTTAACTGCTAACTCTAATGAGAATCAAAATAAAGAAACAATACGCAAAAAGAAAAAAAAACGCATCTCGCACAAAAATTTTGTCACAGCAAAACTAACACAGACAACGGAGTTACTACCAGGCGAAAAAAAAATTGTTACATTACTATTAGATACAGATAAATTCGCGACTACAAATACAATACTCTTGGAACCGATTAAACATAATATGAAAATTCATTATAAAACATCAATTAATGAAATTGCCAAGGATAATAAAATTCATATAATAATCACTAACAAATCACAACAAAAATTAATCTTAACAAAGGGAATGAACATTGGCAAAATTTCTAAACATTTTGAAATAAAATCAGTTGACACTGAGGGTCAGGAAGTAACGAAGCAGGTAGTGCACATTAATAATCTGAATTTAGAGCAAGTTCGTGAACGGAGAAAAGCAGAACTTAGATCAGACGACTTTAATTTACAACATTTAGACTCGGACACAGCAGAAAAATTAAAAAAATACTTCTAAATAATGCACATGCCTTTTCTAAGAATTACGATACACTCGGACAATCTTCATTAGCCGTCCCAAGATTTAATTTAATACATAATTATCCTCTGCAGACTAAACCATACAAAACTGCACACAATGTTAAAGAGTATGCTAAAAAAGAAATTGAAAAACTTTTGAGAGCAAATATCATTCGTAAATCCAACTCTGATTACGCTTTCCCTGTTATTTTCGTTAAAAAAAATCTTTGCAGAAAAACGAACAGGCTAATGAAGTTAAATATCGTATGGCGGTCGATTATAGACTTTTAAATGAAATACTTCAAAATTATGCGTACCCCATACCCGAAATTAAAGAGATTCTGCGGAGAATGAGTGGAAAAAAATATTATACAGTACTGGATCTACACAGTGCGTTTTTCCAAATAAATTTACGTGAAGAAGACACTGAAAAATTAGCTTTCATAACAGAGCACGGTAAATTCTCCTTGTTAAGATTGCCTTTCGGAACGTGCCTCAGTACTGCGGTGTTTGCAGAATTAATTGATAAAGTGTTGGGCCACTTTAATGAAGATCAAGTCGCTTATTTTATTGACGATGTGATCCTAGCAGCCGACTCACTCGAAGAAATGTTAGATCTGTTAGACAAAGTCCTTAAAGCTTTTATTGAAAATAATTTAACTATTGAGCCTACTAAAATACAAGTCTGTATGTCAGAAATCGAATTTCTCGGTTTCACCCTAAACAGCGAAGGATACTCTCCTTCAAAAAGAAACATAGATAAAATTCAAAATTTAGTTAAACCTAAAAATAAGAAGGGAGTTAAATCTCTACTTGGTCTTTCGAATTATTTTAGATCGCTTATTAAAGACTATTCTAAAATAGTTGACCCATTAATTAATTAATCTTACTAAAGACAAAGTGAAATTTAAATGGTCTGACATAGAAGAAAATGCTTTCAAAGAAATCCAAGCAGCGATAGTTAAAAATCCCACATTAAAACCCCCGGATTTCTCAAAAGATTTCATTTTAATCACAGACGCTTCTAAAACAGCTATTTCTGGAATTTTAGCACAAGAATACGACGGAGAACAGCTGCCAATTGAACATTTTGGGCGAAAATTAAGGGATCCCGAAAAGAACTACCCCAGTTTCAAACTCGAACTACTGGCGGTTCATGAAGCGGTGATGTATTTCAAGCATATTCTCGCAGGGAGAAAATTTAATATTTATACAGACTCCAAAGCGCTAACGTATTTTTTTAATTTGGAAAAGCAACCAGACATTGTAGCAAGGTGGTTGGACAATTTGTCCCCTTTTAATTACTCTTTTCAGCATATCGAGGGATCTAAAAATCCTGCTGATTATGTTTCGAGGATCATTAATAATATAATTTCAAGAGAAAAATTGCAAAATTCATTGTTTACGGTAAACAAAGCTCTATCAGATGAAAACATTAAACTACAACAATTGAAGACGAAAAATTGAATAAAATAATAAACAAAATTAAAACTGACAAACAAAACAAAACCACTAAAAAATTCACTCTCAATCAAAAAGAAATATTAATATTAAAGCCAGGCTCTGATACAAATGAACTATTAATTGCTCCGGATAAACTTAAAGCTGAAATAATACAGGAAGCTCATAAACCGCATTTCGGATTTTTTAAAACTTATCAAATAATAAAAGCTAGATTCTACTGGCACGGGATGTACAGGGATGTAAAGAATTATTGTACTAAATGTATACCATGTAACACGACTAAACAACATCAAACTATTAAAGTTCCCACACAAAAAATAATCAAAGATAAAGAAATCGGATCAGTTTTGCATATAGATTTAATTGGTTTGCTTCCTATGACGCTACGCAAAAATAAATTTGTATTTATGATTATTGATTCCACATCAAGATTCTTGGAGGCTGTACCGGTTCGCAATTGTGAATCACAAACACTTCTAAATGTATTGAATCGTTATTTTAGTAATTTCGGATTGGCGCGATCCATAAAATTGGATAATGGCCGGTATTTTCACTCCGATTTATTCAAAGAATACATGGATTCTCTTAACATAGACCTAGATTTTACGTCCGTGAATAATCCACGCAGTAATGGGCTCTGTGAGATATCTAATAAAATATTAAAAAATTCAATTGTTGCCATGTGTAAAAACTCTCTGGAATGGGATACCAGAATTGATTTTTTTTTAAATTAATTATAACAGTACACCGCATAGAGCTACGGGATTTTCTCCGGCACTTTTATTTTTCGGTAGGGAAGTAAGAACCCCTTTTTCCATACACTTGCCTGACCAAGACATAATTGTCAAAACCTACGTTAAAAATAGAGTCCAACATATTGAGGAAATACAGAAATTAGCCTTACATAACCAAAAAAAATGATGGCGGAGTACATCGACAGTACTCCAGTCCAAAAAGTAAAATTTCTACAAACGGGACAAGAATGCTACTTAAAAGTCGCGGGTAAACCAGGTGTACTTCAGCCAAAATTCTTGGGACCATTTGAGGTGGTAAGGAAGCTTAGGAATAACAATTACCTATTAAAGGAAATTGCATTCCCAGATAAAGCGACTATTAAACGCCACATAAATAAATTATTCTCACCAACGAAAGTGGAATCACAGACTATATACATAAATTCCTAGATAGGGAAGCGAGAAATTTTTTTCTCTTTTATTGCTGTCGAGGCAATATGTATATATTTATTTTAATTTTTTTATTGTTTATAGATGTCTTATTTTTCTTCAGTTTAGTACACATTTTATAATTTTCCATTATTGTTTATTTACAGTACATTGAGGACAGGTTACTATATATAAATAAAAAAATAATAATAAAAAAAAAAAAGATCGTTTAGGGAGGATACTGCAAGTTTTTTTCTTTGCTACACAGTGTACTACTGAGGGATTTGGCTCGTCAGAGGGAGTTATGAACAAACATGCACGTTAAATAAATAAAAAATAATAATAATTACGGTAAAAATAAAAACAGAGGCAGCCTTGCCATGGTATCACCCTTTCAAACCCATTTTATACTAATTTATATAACAAAACAAAACAAATTTTTAATATATAACCTTACCCCCTCTACTAATAGTGAAAATAAAAGTCTTTATATGTAGCACAAAACATATAACTAATCGATTTAAAATTACAAGTCAACATCTATTCACTCGGCGACACAAATATAAATAATAATAATACAACATTTTATATTGACCAATATTTATAATAATTCGTCCTTTGCTTAAAGCCACGGATTGACGAATCCACTTGAATTATTATAACAAAAAAAAATTGGTCAGATTTTACACAATTTTTTTAGTTTAATATTTATGATATAATCTATAACTTGGTTAGAACAACGCGTTTCAATTTTAATTTTAGAATAATTGTACGATTTCATATTATAAAACAAACAAGTAAAAAAAAAATTATTAGTTGTCCCTAAGGATTAACATTTCAGATAATTTAATTACAAAAAAAATAAAAATAAAAAATACCATTGAACGTTTCAATTATTACAAAACATAAATTGGATGTTTAATTTATACCTTAAATATTTAGGTAAATTATTTCATACTTAAAAAAATAATAATAATAAAAGGTGTTGTATACATGTCAATGATCATTTCAGCAATTTATTGGATGTTAAAGTCTCGTTTTTGCAGGCGAAATTGAGACTATCTGCGCAGAGCATCTAATAATGCATTTAGCTGAGATATTTCTAATTAACTAAATTTCCAAACTTTACACAAAAAAAAAGAATTTGTTTAATCTTTTTTTTTTCTCTAACTATTATATGTAATATTTTATAAAACAAAAAAAAAATAAGAGAAAAGAAAAGCGAACGCTCGCTTTCCATTCCTTAAATATGTATATTTACACGTTAATATATTTTAAAATAATAATAATAATAAGAATAAATAATTAAATAAACACTTTACAATTGCATGCACATTTTCGTTTGTGCAAAGCAACGCTTGTTCTCGCTAACTTAAATTGTAACTAGAAAATCAATATTATATTAAAAAAAAATATATATATTATAATACATTACGCTTTTATACATAATATAAATAAATAAGTAAATATATAAATTGACGAGAAGATAGTGCGATGCAAACGGATTTGACCACGTTACCACGTGTACCGATCTTTTTTTTTATAGAAACTTTTTCTGTAATTAAGCAGATATACAAATTTAAGTATTACATACCCCATTTTTTTTTTTAAATCCAAGCCGGGTATACACGACTTTTTTTTATTTTAATCACACATTTAATTTTATTTTCACAATAAAAAAAACATAGCTGGATTTTCACGAGTAATCCTTTTCACAGACACACGTGCAATCAAATCGTTTCACTGATTTTTTTTTCCACGGTCAGTAATCCAGGAGTTTAGTAAACATTGCCCACAGGTGAGGAAAGATACCTAATACACGGCTTATCATTTCGCAAATCGTCCCCCGTGTACACCTGAATCCGAAGGTAGGGAGATGGGTCATTGTCCACAGGTAGGGTCATCTAGCTGTCATTCTCTATCCTTCCGCTCAGCGGTGATGGATTAGAGGGAGAAAAGATTACTGTTTTTTTTTCTTTTTCTTCTTCTGCTTTTTTTCCCCAACCCCGTTCATTCCAAGGCAGACAGTTTAAAAGTGTATTGTGTTTGACTTTATCGATGGATATTTAAATTTTTGGTATCGAGAGAAAAAAAAATTCATTTTTTCGATCTGTTTCCTTTATGAAAATATATTATTATTGAGAATATCTTTCATTCAGAAAAGTAGCCTTTTCACATATTCCAAAACAATTGTTTTAGTAAGAATGATAAGATTTTTTTTTTAACATAACATTTTCTTTATATATATAAAAAAAAATAAAGAAGTTTTCCTTTCTGCTCAAGAGAAAATAATTCATGTGAGAATTATATTATAATGTTTATAATAAAGATTGTAGTACAACAGACATGTGATTATATAGATGTGTTTTCTCTCAATGTTTTTCATATATTATATAATTTTTTTTTTAATTGTATGGTATTCATTATCAATGCATACAGGTTACTGATTATATTGAGTATTTGTTTTAAATGATTCTGTATATTGTGTTTCCATTCATGGGTACCTAATTAGCCTGTAATAATTAAAATAAAAGATTTGCCAATTTATATGTATGTAATAACTAAAATATAAGAGTGGAAAAGAAAATTAATTTTTTTTCTTTCTTCTCTCGGGCATTTTATTTTATTATTTGGCTTATTCAAATTTTCCTGCTTTATTTGGATTTGGACCTATTAAAACTCAAAATTTTAATAAATGTTTTTGGAACAATGGAAATTGAAACCAACTACACATGATAACTTGCTGAAGAAGTCATGTCTTTCATCAGATTTTTCCACAGTGAACTTTTGAGTACGCTTTATTTCACCAATGTGTAAAACTTTTTTCTGGTGTTGCAAACCTACTTACACTCCAAACCTAGTGACACTCCAGCTTATCCCAAGTTCCTAGACTTTTCCAGGTGAACATTTTCAGTTTTGATCTTCAATATAATACGACGATGGACTTTCATCGAGTACTTTGTGGCTACATATATATATAAAAAAAAAGATACTGTTGACCTTTTTTTTTTCTAATGTCGGGGGAAGAGATGATGGTGAGAAATACCACCATCTAGATCTAAACTGGCACACACTATAAAAAAAAAGTATTTGGTTTTTTTTCTGCATATTAACAGAGTATTTGGTATCATTTTAATCAGTGAACAGTGAACAATACAAATTAATGATCCATTTTAGGATCAGCGCATACAGATAGATAATTGTGGAACAAAGTGAACCACGGCAGTCAAGGAAATATTTGTTTTTCCGTTCCCACGAATGATTTAACTACACCTAATAAAAATGTCATGGAGAAAATTGTCAGAACAATAATATGACACATTTATTTATGAGAGCTTAAATAGGCACGAAGACCTCCCAAGTCAAAGCATCTTTACCTCCCAGACACAGCACGGCGTCAAGAGGAATCGCTATTGTACCGACGGACCTATGAAACACTCAAGGGGAGTACCAAATTTCTCCCGCCTGTCAATGGTCATCTCTCTAAAATCAGAGGTATGGCCGAAACATGCAAATTTTCAAGAAGTTAAAACGTATAAGGCCTTAATTTTATGTGAAAAGGGAAAAATGGTTCCATCCCTTTTTTTTTTTTTGCTCCACGAAAAGAATGTGATTTTTCTTGAGAGTTGAGATTAAAAAAAAAGATGGAAAAGTAGAAGGTTGACTGCTCTCTAACTAAAAACAGATTTTGAGTGTGTGTGCCAATAGATGGAAATGTACGCGCTAAGAAAAAGCGAAAACGCGTCAGCCATCACCTCCTGCTGTCAACGTTATCTAGTAATATAAGGTAACAAACAATCTTCCTTCACCATTGTTCCATTTTATTTAATGAAGCTATATTCTTTTAATAATACGAACTTACGTGTGTATGAAGATCCTACCCCGATCTAAACATAAAAAGGCTAATCAAATAAATACTTCTAGGGTATGGAACTCTGCCTTTCAAAATCGAATTTGTTAATTCAGTAAGATAAACAGTAATTCTCAGAAAATAAATGTTGAGAATACAGTTCTCAACTAGGATTGAATATGTTTTTTTTTTTTTTTTTTAAACATTTATGTTTGTTTTTAATTAAATGCTTATAATTATCTTGTAAATAAACTCAATTTTATATTCAATTAATTTTAGTCAGTTTTCCTTTTGTTTACTTAATTTATTGAATTAATATTAATTCTTTTATTTTAGGAAATGTTTTCTTTAATATTACAATCTAGGTTTTAAAATAAGCCATTATTTATTTAATGTTACATAACTCTCTGCAGGTAACCTTTGATGATTGTAATTGGCTCAAAGAGGATCCGAACTTCAAAAATAATTCACAACGCAACTTTTTCTTTTCTATAATTAATTGATAATTTGTCTAATAAAATTCTCTAAGTATAAATTATCATATCAGATCCTTAGAGTCATAGGTGCAAAATAAATACTATACGTCTCGGATAATTTAAAATACTCATATTAATCAATAAACAGCAATATAGTGGTAAATCCTATGCAGTCAGACTTAAATTCAAATAATTTAATTGATCACTCTGTAGCATTCCATCAGTACTTTTTCGATTTTGATTACAAGTTCTTTTTATTAAGATACTTTCACTTTCGGAACCGGTTTCGAAAGTGAAAGCATCCCCAATAATAATAAAAATAACTGCAACAAAAATCGAAAAAGCACAAAGAAGCGTACATAGAGATTGACCTCAGCTATCCAATGCAAAAAAAAAAAAAAAATCATTTAAAAATATTGAAATGCGAAAGAGATGTCGTAAATTATTTCCTCCATAGGATTAACATTAGCGAGCGGGTGTTTTCGCCTGAGTGAAGTAGCCTCTTAAACTACCAAAAAGGTAGTTTTATATTTCATATATATATGGATTAGAAGAAATATTATTAAAAACATTATTGAAAAGCATCGAAGTTCAAATGTCATATGACTGGAATTGCAAGTATTTTATTCAAAATTGTATCTATAGTAACAGATTTTTTTTTTCCCCCGGGTACTTTTATATTTTTAAAAAGGATGTTTTCATCTCCAGCATCCAAGATGACGTGCATTATTTCCGTACAAACACGCGGTCAAAGTGCTTCTGGAGTCGTAGTACAATGATGTCGCTTCCGGACGGGATGAAATCTTCGCAGGTGTTCGGAAACACGGCAACTGAAAATGAGCGCAAATCGGATGTAAGCGCCGTCACTTTTCGGGTACTATTCATAGTTAGATTCGTTCTTACGTAAATATATGTTTTTTTTCTCTTCTTATATTGCCATATTTAGAGCGCAGCAGTGGCGTAACGACACAGGCAGGGGCCCGTGACAAAACTGAGTTCTGGAGGCCCCCTGCATCCTATTTTTGACTGCGTATTTAAACAAAAATAGGGGAAATTGGCCTTGTGCCATATTAATTATGTGAATTAGACCTCTACATCGGGCATGGCATGGGCATACATTTTTTTTTTCTAGTTAGTCGAACCGGGACAGGCCTGGACTTAATTCTTCCCGGGCAGTGTCGGCCGACTTTTATTTATTTATTTATTTATTTATTTTTATAGAGCTTCAACATTATGATTGTTTAACCTTCTTTTTTTCTTTTTTTTTTTTCTCTCTTTCTAAACAATATTATTATTTTAATGAGACTTTATTTGTATGTCTGTAAATGCGTGTGTGTTGTTTTATTGTCTGTAAATGAATATTAATGTTATACTATACTATATCCCAAGGCTTGTAGACATATAGTGTACAATACGCTGTAAAATTTTCGCATTCAGTATTAGTTAAAAGAATCTTAAATGTTTTAAGAAATTGAGTTAGGTTGGACCTGATTTCATTGATTTTTACACAGGGCCACGCCGGCCTGTGAACTGCAAAAATATATACGGGGCGGGCCAAGATAGTTTTCTTTCGGGTCGGGCCTAGCCGAGCCTGGGCCTGAAATTTACGACTAGTGCAGATGCAATTGTGAATAAACATTGTTAGTTCAGACATGGGCACCTGCAAAACAAGGGAGGGGAGGGCCCTTGCTCCATCCTGTATATTCAAATTTAATTTTTTTTTTCTCTGATGATTTCGAAAAAAAAATTGGTAAAATTTATTCTTAAATAAATTTATCCCTAAACTATAAATTGATCATTCAAAAAGGCGATAGTTACGTGGTGTAATTTTTTTTCTTTTAAATTAACGTTGCAAAAAAAGGATTGATTATTCAGAAAAACAAACTGATCAAAATATAGCTAATTATGATAACAAAAATTTAAATAAATTAAACACAAAATTAAATAATAAATAAATAAATATTGAAATTGCTCCAGTTGGACCCCAAGAAAAAAGTATGCCAATGTTAACTGGTTATATAACTGTGTTAACTGGTTTCCATTAGGATTTCTCAACTATTGTTGCTCACTTACGGCTGTTCTCAAATCCACAAATCTCAAATTTTAATACTACTACTACTAATAATAATAATAGCAATATTTCCCCCTTGTCATATATTTTGATTAATATATATTTTTTCTTTTATGCCGAAATTTTAACACTACTGCTACTATTACTGATTATTATCCCCCTTTCCTTTAAACATTCGTACAACACTATTCTATTTTCAATTCAAACAGCATTTGTATTTCATAACTGTCACTACTTTCTCCGATTTCTCAATACAATGTTAAAATGCTTAAACTGTGTATTACCTTGTGCTACTCTAACGCTACCAACAAATGTGTGGGAGTACATAAACTCCCACGCATTTGATGATAGCACGCGTGTCCGCGTACCATAAGGAAGACAATTTCTAAGCTCGATCTTTATTCTTTGAATTTTTAATTGACTGCGGATTTTTTTTTTTCTCCTAATAGGTAGTTTGAAAAATTTTGAGAAATTTTTTTTAATTTTATTTCTTTGAAATTTGTTTTAAATAAAGTCAAGATTATATTATTTTTTGTAATTGTTAGAAAAGTTTTAGAGTTTCTATTTCAGATTTAGAGTTTCCGTTAAGAATAAATTGTAAATGCCGTGTTTGTATTTAACGTTTATTATTCGTGCAAATTTATGAAACATGTAATGGTTTATTATGAAATGTGAATGACATATGGAAAGTTAGGACATTTTCAGTAATAATAATACTAAATTTAAATAATAATAGTACTAATTATACAAAATAATGATAATAATGTAATTTTCGTCCTTTTTGGGATTCCGTACTTAAAAAGTAACAAGTTGAAAATTGTACGTCAAACGTGGCAAATGAGGTGCGTTCGTACTATAGCTAGTTATATAAATATTCAGATCTTGATGATTTTTAATTCTGTGAAATGAATTATATCGTCTGCAGATTAATTTCTGCAATAAAATAAGTATCTCGGTCGCTTGACGATTCAACCTCGGAAGCTCCTATAACAAGAGAGCACCGATTTTTTGAAAAAAATTCAAATTTCTTAATAAATATTTTTATTAATATCTTCTAAAGTTTTGATTCGATTTTCATAAAATTTGAAATGTCTCGACAAAACTCTGCAAAGATAATATATCTAAAATTTCAAACCATTCGGTGGGGTAGTTTTTGCGCTGTTATATGCGGACAGACGGACGGACGGACGGATCAGACGACGACTATAGGTGCTACGTATTTATATAATTACGAACGCACCTAAAAATGGTAACCATTATAAGATCACTTCTATGTCTGTCTGAACCCTTTTTCTCGTAAACTATGGGGACGCGGAAAGTTCAAACTTGGAAACGCGCGCTTTAAAGCCTTTTTTTCCCGCATATTTTCAGATTATTAGACATTCCATTCACAAATACGTTTAGGGAAAATTTAAAGGGATAATTAAATTACTTGAAAAAAAAAAGTTTTCTTTTTGTATACCATGTGGCGTAATCGTGTGAAAGATCTCGTAATATCGAACTCAAAAATACATTTATTTTAATTTTAGGTATTATATTTTCAGGGATATCGTCGAGAATGCACTGCAAAAATATGTTCCCACCCCTCTATTTCCGAATCGACTGAAACTAAAATTATGAAAAAATTAAGGGTTGTAGGAGTTTATTTAGACCTTGCAGGAAAATTATAGCGATTTTCGTAAGTAAGATAGTTTTTGAGAAAAACGCATTTTTCTGTTACACACAAATTTTACTTTTCGAACGGTCAGCGGGTGAGTTGACGGGCGCTCGAGGTATCTATCGACGCAGAATCATCCAAGGATATTTGATAATGATTTTCGAAAAAGATATCGGTAGTTAGCGATAGTAATTAAGTTTCTTGAAAAAAAAAAATCCTTTTATATATCGTGTAGGGTATCGTTCGAAAGATCTCGTAACATCGAATTCAAAAATATATTTGTTTTATTTTTAGGTATTATATTTTCGGAGATATCGTCGAATGTATACTGGAAGAATATGTCCCCCCCCACCCCTACCTATTTCCGAATCTACTGAAACTAAAATTTTGAAAAAAATTAGGGGTAGTAGGAGTTTATCCTCTTTAATAAAAAGCTACGCGTTGCTGACGAGTGGGATTTTCGATAATCGTTGCCACGGATTAATCTCAGAAAACGAAACATTTGAAGTTGCTCAAAAAATTATTAGCTCGAAAAGTATTTATCAGAAAATTGTTAGACACACTTCGTTAGAAAGGTAAAAAATTGTATTTTTCTTGATATAAATTTCAAATCGAATGATTATACCGTTTTTCAAATATTGAACTTAAAAAATTACCAAATTTCACAATGGAGTACCATAGCTAAATCTTCACGCATAAAAAGATAATGATAACGGCCATGTGTCCTGACGTATACTGGCTATAGCACGAGTCACAAATTATAGTAGCCTGACTATTATGTTAAAATATAAAAGTGAATTATGATTCCACGAGTGCATGATTTTTATTTAATTTTAATATAATCATCTTAGAAACAAGGTTTTGGAAATTTTTTTCGAATGGGACTAATAAATTGGTCAATACTCTATATTATTTTGAGTTTATAAGAGGAAAGGTGAGGGAGCGCTTTATATTATTTAGGTTTCCCCAGGAACTTTTCATCAGAATTGAAAGTTTAATACATCAAAACGTCAGAAATTAAATCGACAGTAAAACGGCAATAACTAACGACTGTCCTTCAGTTCGTTTGGATATATTTTCATTTAAAAATATAAAATCATTCAACATTGATTTTAGGTATTTTTAAGGTTATTATCACGGGCCCGGGCAACGCCAGGCATGTCAGCTAGTTAATTAATAAATAGTAATGAATAAATTTAATGTATACGGAACCCTTTGAGCACGAGTTATACTTGTACTTGACCGATTTATTTAAGGTTTGATGCAATGTTATTTGATTTTACAATTCAGATTGCATTTGAATGTCATAACTGTCAGTACTTTCTTCGATATTTCAATAGTATGTAAAATGCTTCAGTTGTGTACTACACCTTGAATATCCTCCTACACATTTTTTTGTTGACATGTGTGTTTGCGCGTTATATTTAGAATAAAATATCAAAGGTTTATTTTATTCCATTCATTTTAAATTGACTGTAAATGTCTATATTACTTTACCAGGTGTTCTGGATGTCATAAGTTAGCAAACTTTTTTGTTCGTGTGATAAAAATACACTTTAGAAGTGCGTTTTGGTTTTCAAACATCATTATTTTTATTTTTATTGTATATATATATATATATATATATATTATTATTATTATTATTATTATTATTATTATTATTATTTATATATATATATAATTTTAAGCAAAGATTTGCAATACAATTTTTATTCTAGATTTATATTATACACGGCGAAAACAATTTGTTGATTTTACGGTTTAATACTGACATCCCAGTTGCCAGTATTATTATACCGTAAAATTAACAGTAATAAATAAAAATAAGCAGTAATACGCTACCACAGATGCGCTTCAGTGTATTACTGCTTATTTTACTGTTTATTACTTTTAATTTTACGGTATAATACTGACAACTTGGGTGCCAGTATTATACCGTTAATCAACATTTTTTTTTGTTTAGTGTACATAATGTCTATACTAATAAAATAAAGTTTCGCTCTGTATGTGTGTGTCTGTATGTCAGTGTGTGTGTGTGTGTGTGTGTGTGTGTGTGTGTATGTGTGTGTGTGTGTGTATGTGTGTGTGTGTGTGTGTGTCTGTTGGCGATGGCTAGGAAATTCTAGCCAACCTAGAAGCCTGAAAGTTTAGATTTAGGTAGTCCAAACCCTCTCCTGGTGCACCTGAGCTTCAGAATTTTAATATTTTGATAATTACCCAACATATTAATTATAATCTCATAAAACATCGAAAATGCCATCTTTTAAATCAAAATGGCTAAAGAAAAGAACTGCTGTTCTGGATTTGCAAACGGAAATGAACGAATTCGAAATTATTTTACTAATTAGCGAATTTTAAGAAAACTAATTAAGATATCAATTTGAAAATTTCTGAGCATATGTAAAAAAAAAAAAAAAAAAAAAAAAAAAAATTGCATCCGACTATGTGATTTTTAAAAAATTCGGCCGGTAATTTTTCTTAATTTATGCAAAAAACTGCCAAAAATCTGCCGGTACCAGTGAAAAAATCGGAGAAAGTTTCTGACAGGGATCTGCTTTCATTATACAAAGAGATCTGTTTCTCTGGCCGTTCCCTCCATTTAGTTTGCGAAAATATAAGAAAATAATTGCCAATTTTTTACTAATGAACAAAAATTTAGGTAACTAATTAAGATATAGATTTGAAATTGAGGATGGGAAGGAGTGTCATCTGCCGGCTAGTTTAGCGTAGCGTCTTCGTTATGTTCTAATTATCAGAAAAATTTAATTCTTTTTTTAATGATCGCGTTAATGTAGGTGAAGGTGGTTTTCTTGAACAAATTATTCGTTATATTTGCGGGTATGGGGAGCAGAGGGGGTTAACGCCTTGCTCTGATTTACACAAAACAAATCCCATTTAAGAAATATAACATTTTTAGCTTCTAACGTAGCGTTTTATAAATGTTATAGAGAATACAGGAAATTTCAACGATTTTCGTAAAAATTAAATTTATGTTCCTAATAAAAATACACAAACCGTATATACTTGAAGGATACCAACAATCAAAGTAAATGAATTATTGTTGAGTACTTGACCAAGTGCCCCCTGGCGGGCAATCCTACAAGTTTCTTTATCTAACTGTGCACTCTTATATCGAGTTCTATGGGCACGATCACAACGGCCTTTGGAGGATTCGACTTGGTTTTCGTTTGTGTTACAGATTTTAGTTCCACAATTCACCACCACGGGCGCATTATTTTCCAGAGTTCTATTATTAGAAGGTCTATGTATGGGCCTGATTTCGACGGGAATTGGTTCATTCAACGCCTTTTATACAACGGGTACCCGTGTTGGATGTTTGTATGGAAGAAATTGCGTCCCTTGGCGGTGGAAAGCAGAACTAAAGGATTTTGAGCGCGTGCCCAGCACGTTTGCTATACGATGCCGGAGGCAGCGGCGACAAGATTTGGAGTTTCATTCTGAAGGTGGTTTCTTTGGAATAGGATGCGCCTCCTGGCGGCGGAAGGTGGTACTAAAAGAGTTTGGAGCGCGTGCGTTGCATGCCTACTATACGGTGCTGCAGGCAGCGGGAACACGTGTCGGAGGTTCGTTTTATCAGAATGTACCCGTATCAGCGGAAAGTGGAAATAAAGGATTTTCAGTCGCCGTGCAAAGCACTTTTAAATAAGTAATTTTATACAAAATTGGGTTAAAGATAGAAAATCATACAAACTTTAGGTTTGTTTAATTTTATTATCACGGGCCCGAGCAACGCCGGGTGGGTCAGCTAGTATATCTATCTATCTATCTATTTATATATATATATATTATTTTTTTTTTCATTGAGAGTAATTGATGCTTGCATTATATTATTTCTTTATGTCTTTCTTTTTCTATAAAACTCCTCCATGCTTTAAGAAATATTTATTAAAAAAAAAAAAAAAGAAAAGAAAAAAGCCAAATTACGTTCTTTGTTTCAGCTACTAGTTATTTTTTAAACTACTGTAAAATGATTTATACTTAATATACAGAGCAAAAATTTTCTTCATTGCATCTTAAATCTTTGTATTTTTATGTGAGTAAGTGAGGGGGGGGGGAGTGGTTCATGCGGATAGATTGAAACTATGACCAGATCCGCTGTCACAAATAGCGGGATAGCCCCAATTATAAAAGCAGGACATCAGCTTCTAAATCTGGACTTAAAGACACCATAACCTGTTAAGCCGTCGTCGCTTAGGTACTGATAAAAAATTCCATTTTAGATAGGTTTCCGTCTTAGAAAGTAAAATTGTATGGTGTCCCTTATGGTATCCTCCGGGACCATGAAATTTATTCATTTAAGACTGTGTTCTATTATAGACAGTTTCCGTTTTCACAGGTTTTATTGTAAAGGAAAATAAAATCTCTCCACTAACAAATGATATTAAAACAGATGAAACCAAACAACCTTATGTAAATATTTAACATGTATAATTCTAAATCTGGACATAAAGACACCATAACCTGTTAAGCGGGCGTCGCTAAGGTACTGATAAAAAATTCCATTTTAGATAGGTTTCCGTTTTAATCGTCCACGTAAATCGGGTCCTGGTTAGATTAAGATTTATTTAACGGTGAATCAACATGTCTTTAAAGTGTATTCTCTTAATCCTTTGATTACAGGCCAGGACTAACGACCACTTTTATATTCAATCGTACCACAATTTACAAATTTTTTTTTTGTGGTAGATTTCCCTTGGAAAATATCTTAGTATGGGTGTATGACATACATTATTTTTCTAAAACTGATACCAATAGAATTAAAAATATATATATATACACTGCAAAAAATAACTGTTGATTTTACAGCATAAAACTCGCGCCCCAGCTACCGCGCATGCGCGGTAGCGTATTACTGCTTGCGCGGCAGCGTATTACTGCTTATTTTACTATTTAATACTGTCAATTTTACGGTATAATACTGGCAGCTGGGGTGCCAGTTTTATACTGTAAAATCAACAGTTATTTTTTGCAGTGTATATATATAGTCTACTGCGACGTAATTGTCCCGAGCCGTAGACAAAGGGTTAATCAACAATTAATCGTAAACAACAACAAAAAAAAAATATGATAACAATTAAAGTATAATGGAGGAAACCATTTTACGTTCTGAAAATTCAGTACTGTGAGAACTTTCCTGGAATGTTTTTGTATGTTTACTAATTAGTTTGTGCATTTCTTCGTATTAAATATCATTCGAAGCAGACTGACAGATAACATGGTATGAGCGAAAATATAAAATAATTTGTGTAACACGAAAAACGGGACTTCTGGCGTCCCGCGTAAATCGGGACATCTGGCAATGGCAACACTAGTTTGAAACTCACAAATTTTTAACCCAACTTTCCTAATCTTGTCAAGAATCACCAACCCCATCAATCAAACTGACAGTGTCAATCACTTTTAGAAACTTAATAAAAGTGTAATTGCAATGCATCTGATTACACATGAATCCATCGTTGGCCATAATTAAAGTGGCAGTACTCAGCGTGCTCTGTAGCGCAATCTAATTGCAAGAATAGAACCAAATTTTGTATTATGGTTAAACAAGATAGGGGACGACAGATTCCGCGAAAACAAATTCAGTTCCAAATGTCACCATTAGGTGGAAATATGGCGCTGTGTAATAGAAAAGAGGATTTAAAAATGCAGAATCAATACTGAAATAAAATTTACGTACTAAATGAAAGTTAATTTTATTTTAGTATTGATTCTGCATCTTTTAATTACTCTTTTCTATTGCACAGCGCCACATTTCCACCTATCGGTGACTTTTGGAACTAATTTTTTTTTGTGGTACCCTTCGTATTTCGTCTTGTTTAACCATAATACAAAATTTGGTTCCATTCTTGCAATTATATCGCGCTGCAGAGCACGCTGAGTAATGTCACTTTAATTGTGGCCACCCTGTATATTAAACGCATTTAATATAAATGGTAAACAATCTAAAAATTACATTGACGTCTTTTTTATTTATTATTATTCTTTAATTATTATTATTAGGAAACAGCATAGCAAGGGAAGTGGAGCGATAAAAAGTTGAAAAATCTTTGAAGGTGTGTTAGGGGAACCGTCGGTAGCGTAATAAATTTTCTTATTTTTATAAATAGTTAAATCAGTCTTCAAATTTAATATACATTTTCATCTTTTGATATGTTAAAGAAGTTTGTTCAGCTTACCTGAAATTTTCCTTTTTGCACCAAGTAATATCCACAGTAATCCAAAGTGTTGTAGCGATATTTATCTTATCCATTGATTCACTTATATTCGAATAATAAGAAATAGTATTAGTAGAAAATAACAATTGTGTGAAATGAGCAGAAGATTCATTTTCCATTGAATATAATATTATAATTCTTGGCTAGATGTACATGTTTAAAATCGCGTTTTGGAGGCTGCGTATAAGTGCTCCAATTTTACATTATATTAAAATATATTTACATCATATATATACAAGAGCGTCTTAACTGCTCGGATACATTTTGGAAACTGAAGGGAGATTGTTATTTGAGTTCTGTGCACACGCGCGGGACAGCAGCTGTAGATTTAAGGAGGGAGATCTGCAGTATTTCTCCAGTTAGTTTCGACAGTCTCTGGTTTTATTCACCGTTTTGCATCTGCGGTTGTCATTTAAAGTACTTATAGTTAATTGGGGTCTGGTTTTTAACATGTTTTTCAATCGTTCGCTGCACGTGGAGATTAATTAACTGCATAAAAAAGGTTTCTCCGTCAAGGTGCTTACGGTCAAAAAAGTTTGGGGACCTCTGGTGTAGCTGATCATCTAACCTGTCCTTTTTTCCCACACATGTATCACATGAAGCTTACTTTTTTCAAGAACGCATTTTTAGCTATGTATATACTATATTTGTATTTCATCACCTAACACAAGAGAATGGTTAGTTACAAAACAAGTGTCGTGATCAATTTTTAGAGTAACAATATCAAGCTATGTATGTTCAATAAATTAATTAAAACATTCTGACTTATTTGTAAACATAAAAGCATGATACTTGCAGGCATGATTATTGAACTGATTTGTAATCGAACAGTTATTTTCATTTTCTTAAAAATGAATTACATCTTGAGTTATAAGCGATTGTTGTCTCAAGAAGGTAGTTTTTTCCCTTTCCTGCTCTGTCGCGTCTGAAAATTCGGTTCAAAACGTCAATTTTGACAGCCTCTTCCGAGCAATCTTCTGCCTTTACCTAAAAAGGAAAAAAAACAGTTCGATTACATAGTTTTTTAATAAAAGCGCCTTCCAATTTGATA
Source organism: Maratus michaelseni (assembly GCA_963931845.1). Classification (NCBI taxonomy): domain Eukaryota; kingdom Metazoa; phylum Arthropoda; class Arachnida; order Araneae; family Salticidae; genus Maratus; species Maratus michaelseni. The sequence continues at coordinate 155,864,892 of OZ007594.1, read as the reverse complement.
CATTTGGAAACAAAAATAAATTTAAAAATGTGTCAGAAAGTAGCCAATTAGATTTAAGAACAGCTTTAATAAACTTATTTTTTGCTCCCACACGAAAAAAAAAAAAAAAAGTAAAAAAGAAAAAAATATTTTGGTTTTGATTGGAAGTTCCTGTAAATGCAACACAACCTTAGGGCCGGCTCTGACAACACAACTGTACGATTTGGTACGCATTTTCGTCAAAAAACAAGATATCATATTTGAAAAAAATAGAGCGTATTTGTTATTTTGTATCTGAACTCGTAACTCACTTATGGTAATAGAAGTTATTCTTTCTCAGAAGGGTGCTTCAACCTAGAATGGCCTTGACTCGAGCTCGTGACTGGAACATGGAATAACTTAAGTAGCATCGCGGCGAGTGGCGGTGTAGATTCGGTCGCGTAATTTAAAACGCTAATGAGCCCGTGTAAAAGAAATTCATTTTTCTTTATTTTTTTTTCCTTTTCTTTACAATCAAGGAAGTTAACTGGAGCCTCCCTTATCTCATACAACTTGCATGACTCCAGTAACAAGGAAAAGAATGTTATGCCAGTTATTTAAAACTTCCAGAGATGTAAAGCTTACATGACTGTAACTTACAGTGATAATAAATAATTCATTTTCAGCTAAAACTTTCAAAACTTGGGATTTTTATTCATTTTAAAACGACACGTATTGATTCCTAAAAGATTATTTACTAATTTATAAGTGAGATAGTAATTGCAAAAATATTCGTATGCTAATATGAATATGTGACGTACAAAAAACTAGCATAGAGAAAAGCAAACACATAAAATAAAAAATCCCTGACGGCTCGGCCTACAGGCACAGGTAGATTTCGAAGACGCAGAACGTGGGGTGCCTGTTTGTCGGGAATTGCCGAAGAAATGACCTTTTTGCAATGATGCTGCAGTTGGAACCGCCTACTTCGAAACGAAACTTGTTTGCAGGCGGAGCCAGCAAGGATTTTTTTTTTTTTTGCTATAAGAGTTGGTCCTATAAAAAACATGTCAATATAAAAGTTTTAGATAATATTAAGAAGATTTATAATATATTTAAGCGGATTTGAAATATTGGGGATTGACGAAGTTATGAATTTTTTTCTTCTAAACCCCCCCTTCCCTCCCCCCCCTTAAGGCAATTTTTAATTATATCAAAAATCTGTCATACATAAGTTTTTGGCCCTGCTCCTAGAAGTAATAATAACTTCAAACGGATTCGATACGTATCATAAATAAGAAATTATGGGGTTTTTTTCTGTTTTCACAAAAAGCCTCCCCCCCCCCCCTGGTTTGATTTTGCCCATTAACGAACTTGACCGAGATTTTATGTCCCTTGATTTTATGTATCAGTTTCGAAAAGATGCGGGAGTTGGAATCGCCTGCTTCGAAAAATAACTTGTTTGCAGGCGGAGCCGGCAGGGATTTTTTTTTGTTTTTAATTTTTTTTGCTATAACGGTTGATCCTATAAAAAACTTGTCAATATAAAAGTTTTAGATAATACTAAGAGGATTAATAATAAATTTACGCGGATTTGATATCTTGTGAATGGACGAAGCTATGATTTTTTTTCTCCTAATTTCTCCTTTTTCCCCCCCTTCGGGCCATTTTTAATTATATCCAAAATCTGTCATACATACATTTTCGGCCCTTTTCCTAGAAGTAATAACTTTAAATGGATTCGATACGTATAATAATAAAGAAATTATGAGGATTTTTCTGTTTTCACAAAAAGCCCCCCCATTCCCCCCCCCCCCCTTGGTTCGATTTTGCCCATTAACGAACTTGACCGAGATTTTATGACCCTTGATTTTATGTATCAGTTTCGCAAAGATGCGGGAGTTGGAACCGCCTACTTCGAAAATTAACTTGTTTGCAGGCGGAGCCAGCAGGGATTTGTTTTGTTTTAATTTTTTTTTGCTATAACGGTTGGTCCTATAAAAAACTTGTCAATATAAAAGTTTTAGATAATACTAAGAGGATTAATAATAAATTTACGCGGATTTCATATCTTGTGAATTGACGAAGCTATGATTTTTTTTTCTCCTAACCCCCTCGCCCTTTCCCCCCCCCCTTGGGGCCATTTTTAATTATATCAAAAATCTGTCATACATACATTTTCGGCCCTTTTCCTAGAAGTAATAATAACTTTAAACGGATTCGATACGTATAATAATAAAGAAATTATGAGGATTTTTCTGTTTTCACAAAAAGCCCCCCCATTCCCCCCCCCCTTGGTTCGATTTTGCCCATTAACGAACTTGACCGAGATTTTATGACCCTTGATTTTATGTATCAGTTTCGAAAAGATGCGGGAGTTGGAACCGCCTACTTCGAAAAATAACTTGTTTGCAGGCGGAGCCGGCAGGGATTTGTTTTGTTTTTAATTTTTTTTGCTATAACGGTTGGTCCTATAAAAAACTTGTCAATATAAAAGTTTTAGACAATACTAAGAGGATTAATAATAAATTTACGCGGATTTGATATCTTCTGAAATGACGAAGCTATGATTTTTTTTTCTTCTAAACCCCCCCCCCTTTTTCCCCCCTTGGGGCCATTTTTAATTATATCAAAAATCTGTCATACATACATTTTCGGCCCTTTTCCTAGAAGTAATAATAACTTTAAACTGATTCGATACGTATAATAATAAAGAAATTATGAGGATTTTTCTGTTTTCACAAAAAGCCCCCCCATTTCCCCCCCCCCTTGGTTCGATTTTGCCCATTAACGAACTTGACCGAGATTTTATGACCCTTGATTTTATGTATCAGTTTGGAAGAGATTTATGCAGAATTTTTCTAGTTATCGTGGTCAGAAAAAAGTGACATAGATAGATAGATAGATAGATAGATAGATAGATAGATAGATAGATAGATATAAACTTTTGAACTGGGGGTGGTTTTGGGTTCTGGGAGTCATGATCGGCGTAGATCTGCAAAAATTTTTCAAAATTTCCAACTTAGGTGAGAATGTAATAGGTAGTATTTCTTACGAAATCTACCTAAAAGAATAAATTTCGTACACAGATTTTAAGGTTTCGTAAAGAGACCCACTTCTAACATAGGTGCATCTTTCAGCTGTCACAAGTAAGAGAGAGTGAGAGAAACAGAAGCACAATCACATCACATATTCTTATAAGACTGGCCATCTCATGTTCTTTCAGCATGTGTGGCTACTAATGTTTCAATATCACTTCATCCTGTATCGAAAATGCTTCCCAAATTTTATCTAAAAAAGTGAAATTTAAATTCGAAAATACGGCAGAATATGCTTTGCGAAATAAAAATTTAAAAACAAGTAGCATCTACACTGAAAAAAAAAAAAAAAAAGATTGCTGAAAATTTCTGATTTTACGGTATAATACTAGCACCCCATCTACCAGTATTATACCGTAAAATTAACAGCAATAAACAGTAAAATAAGCAGTAACACACTGCCGCGCATGCGTGATAGCGTATTGGTGCTTATTTTACTGTTTATTACTGTTAATTTTACGGTATAATACTGGAAGCTGGCCGGTATTATACTGTAAAATCAACAATCTTTTATTTTTATTATTTTATTTTATTTTATTTTATTTTTTCCCATTGTATGCCCCTGGATATAAACTTCTGATATTTATGCATTATGATTATGAAATATAGTCAAATTACTAGAATTTCACATATACTGTATTTACTCGAGTGATTTTGTTTTGTTTGCACCAGTTGGTAATTTTTTTGGTATAAAAATTAGATTGTTTAAGAATTGTGTGCTATTTTTAAAATATGTTATTGGTATTGAATTTTTTTCGGTAAAAATTATTGGAATAATAATAATAAAAAAAAAAGATAATGTATAAGCGAAATCTAATTTTTCAATAAATAAACAAGTATTATTAAATAAAATATTCAAAACATTTTAAAATAAAATTCTTAAAGTGGATAATAACTGTTCTTTTTAGTTATTCGGGAATAATAATAATGAACTTTATGTTAACGAGAAAACATAAAAGCTCAGAGTTCAACATTCCTAGAGGCACATAGGTTTAAATAAATCCACTATTCTTTTACTAGGTAGTGAAATATTTTATCTATATACTTTTGTTTTAGTTATACATAGTGCAGCTTCTGAAAATCCAATTAATCTAAAAAAAATAAAAATCTACTTTGAAATTACAATCATAAATTTAAATAAAATAACAAAGTTACACATTCAACATATTTATAAACATTTTTCATGTATTATTAATATAAAAATTGAAGAATATCGAAACAGGAAGTTTTCAGACTACAATAAATAAATAATTTCGCCTGAACAGAAATTAATAAAAATATTACTAGAAGAAAAAAATTCGCATTAACATAAATTTGCATTAATAGAAATTCACTTTTCACGATACGCCATCTGTTTAAAATATCTTCCTTTATGAATACCCCCCCCCCCCCACACACACACACGCACTACTCTATCTACTTTGATTACTACATTTATAAATTTAAATAAAAGTTCACTCTCGTATGTTACACATTCAGCAATGTTTATTTTGTTTATTGTAATGGAAACTGGATAAAAATCAAGCGAAAATTTACAGACAAAGTTAAAGAGGAGAAAAAACTGTTGTACGTGCCTAAAATTAATGATAGCAATTTAGTATACAAGGCAGGTAATCTACTTTCAATATCTCTCTAGTTAAAAATAATTATTTTATCTATTCATTATTATTATGAGAACTGGAAAAAATTTAAAAACTAGTGACGAAACGAAATTATTTTTGAAAACATATTGTGCTTATTTTATAAAGATTTAGATAGCAATTCAATATTCAAGGTACGTTATTGCGGAATACCTCTCTAATTAAAAATAATTAGTCTCTAATTACTATAATAACTTTATAACAACATAGGATTGTATATTCATCATGTTCAGTTTATTATTATAAAAACTGGAAAAATAATTAAAAATTAATGAAAAGTTTTTTTAAAAAAAGAGGAAAAAGTTTATTGTGAATTCTTAAAGTATTGGTAGGTATTTACAGACTTCTCTAATTAAAATTAATGTTCTGTCTAATTCTGTCATATTTAGGAGTGAAAACATGCAATATACCTTTGAAACTTTTTCTGTTACTATAAAAAAAAAGGGGGATTTTTTTAAGAAAAAAAATATTGATGGGAAAAAGAAAAAAAAAAAACACTTAGTTGCAATGGCTTAAAATTATTGGTTGCGATTCACTATCTAAACTGCCATTTGCATAGAAAACTTATGTAATTAATAACAACACATTAATAACAGCGTACTTATTGTTATAGATTTAAATGAAGCCCATGATTAAACATTCAACATATTTATCATTGTAAAAACTGCAAAATATAGTTAAAATATTATAGACTAAATTTTAAAATAAGAAGAAAACTTCAAATTATTGAGAATGATTTATTTTACATGATAGGTCATTTCTATAGAATGTTTCCCTAAATAAAAAATAATTAAACTGTCTGATGATACTTTATATGAAAACATATGAATACAGACTAAAATAAAAATGAACTAATTATTCTGTTTAATTATCAGACAATGGTTTACATACACTGAAAAATTGTCAAAATATGCATGCGATAAGAACGTTAAAATATGCTATTAAGTTCCAAAATATGCTCTTATTAGCTTTTAATGAAATAATTTTTTACTTATACTAAAGCAGTTCCCCTTTTTTCTTACATAATTTTTAATCAAATTCATATTTACTATTTTTAAAAAAAATGTGTTAGTCATATAGTAATTTTATTAAAAGACTACATTTAGTTACACATTACTACAAATTTTCATCTCATTGCGAGTAATTTTTGTTTTAATACACAACTACTTATGTTTCTAAATTTTTCGATTTTGCCTATTACCATCAAAAACCATTTTTAAAAGAAAAAAAATATTTTTTCAACATTAACCATAGCTTATTAAATAAAGAGTTGATAAAGAGTTGGTAATTCATCTCCATCACCGTTCGAAAATTATAACAAATTGAACATGTTGTAATTAAAAAGTTAAAAATATGCATTTATGGGCAGTTTTATGTGTTTACATGCTTTAAACGTAAAATGGCTTTAAATGTGCCATTGGATATGCAATTACATAATCCGCTGTCTTCCAACTACTATAATAATTTAAAATAACAGCGTATGATTCAGATTCATCATGTTTAATTTTATTATTATATAAAAAGAAATTCGGAAAATAATTAAAAATCCCCCCCTCCCCCCCAAAAAAAGAGCCTTTATTGCAAAGTCTTAAAGTTAGCGATAGCTTAGCTGTACATATAGTCCAAGATGGATCAGAATTACTTCCTAATTACAGCTAATTGTTCTGTCTATTGCTGTCATACTTCCCTAATTAAAGCTAATTGTTCTGTCTAATTCAGTCATATTTAAAAATTAAAGCGCGTATTATACGTTTGACATTTTTTTTACTATGAAAACAGAAGAAATTAAATAAAAAGAAATTGCTGATGAAATAGAAAAACTTCCTTGCAAGGGGTTAAAAATATTGACAGCAATTTAGTATCCAAACCAACTCATTTGCGCGAAAACATATTTAATTAAAAACTAAGTCTACATAATTACTGCTTTAGATTTTAAATGGAAGCACAAGATTAAACATCCGACATATCTATTTATTTATTATCTATTTATTTATTATCTATTTATTTATTATTATTACTTATTATTATTTACTACGGAATATTTAAATATACATATATATTACAGACAAAATCAAAAAGAAAAAGAAGAGAATTTAAAAAAAAAAAACCTTTATTTTGCCGGGACTTAACAGTATTAAAAGCGATTCAATTTCCATTTATTGATCATTTCTGTGGAATATCTTCCTAATTAAAACTCATTACTATCATAAATTTATATAAAATCACATATTTATGCATTCAGTATATTTATTTTTACTTGTCATTAAAAAACTGGAAATTTTTAAAAATTACAATCGAATAAAAAAAAACCTGATAAATAGAGGGAAAAAACCCTTTGACTATATGTATAGTTAAAAGTAGTGAGCAAAATTCGTTATCCATGATCTGCTTTCTGTTTGGAATGTCTCCCTGGTTAAGAATAAATTAGTCTGTCTGGGCGGGGGAGGCAGTTCACAGGTCCTTACCTGATGAGGCGAGCCGAAGTCATTGCACCGCATTCTTTTTTTCCATTTTTAATATTTTTTTGTGTTATACAAGTCGCATATTTATGTAGGAAGGTAGACATTCCTTTGACACCCTTTCCGCTTCTTGTTTTGCATAAATCTATCGATTTAATAAATTTCTTCTAATCTTTACGTTTTTAGTGGTTTCATTAAAATTAGCATAATTTGGAATGCAATATTAATTATACAATTTAAACAGAATTAATATTTATTATATTTAAATTATTAATTATTATAATTTATTTATTATATACTTTTTAAAATACAAGGATTTTAATATAAAAAGTAAATTAAATAAAGTGTTTATGTATATATGTTACTTATGTAGGAAGATAGAAATTCCTCCGACACACTTTCATCTTCTTGTTTTACAATGTAATGTAACCCAATGTAACAAATTTCTTCTAATATTAAAAGTTTTTGAAGGTTACATTATAATTAGCCCAATTTGGGATTCAACACGAATTATATTTATATAATTTAAATATAATTAATGTTTATTACAATTAAATTATCAATTATAATTATTTATTTATTATATTTTTTAAAATATGTTCTTCAAAAAACAAGACTTTCAATACAAAAAGTAAATAAAATAAAGAGTTTATGTACATTTGTTACTTATGTAGGAAGATAGAAACTCCTCCGAAACACTTTCGGCTTCTTGTTTTAGAAATGTAATGTAACTCCATGTAGCAAATTTCTTCTAATCTGAAAATTTTTGAGCGTTACACTATAATTAGCGTAATTTGGAATGCAACATGAATTATATTTATATACTTTAATTATAATTAATGTTTATTATATTTAAATTATAAATATTATATTTTAAATACATATTTTTTTTTCAAAAAGCGATGATTTCAATATAAAAAGTAAATAAAGTAAAATGTACATATGTAACTTATGTAAGAAGATAGATATTCCTTCGACACTCTTTCGCTTTCTTGTTTTACTTTGTAAAGTAACTTAACGTAACAAATTTCTTATATTATTAAAAGTTTTTAAAGATAACATTATATTAGTGTAATAGTAAATGAAATAGTATAATTTTCAAATAAACCTTAAAAAACAAGGATTCCTATATAAAAAATAACTACAATAAAGAGTTCGTTTATATGTGTGTGTTTGTGTACAAGTAATTATAGAAGTAATTATAAAGTACAAGTAATTATAAAAATAGTTTAAATGAAAATTGCAAACTGTGAAATACATATATACGAGGTAAACAAAAAAAAAATTGTATAAAAATTAGAAACGAGTTGAATAATAGTTTCACGAAAACTCATCCACACAAGTTCAATCCTATTTATTTTATTTTTATTTATTTATTTTATTTTATTTTTCAAGCTTGTACATGTATAAAACTATACACTCAAAATTTCAAAAGTATACTCATTGATTAAAAACATTGTAACGTAGTAAAATCTATCAAAGGAAACTGTCTATTACGGAAGACTTTAACAAGATTTAATATTCTTTAAATATATTTTTTATTTTATTATTTTATAATATCTTTTTGACATATTATTAAATGGTTTTATGGAGGAAAGTGATTTAATCAAGAAAAATGCAATTCTTGTGATAGAATTTGAAAATTTAAATTTTTCTCGAAACACTTAAGAAAATATAGAAATTATAATCCTCTTACAATTTTGAACTTTTAGAAACATTTTATTGCATGCCTTTCTTACAAGTGTTGTTCTGTAAAAGTAGGGATCAGATTTCCAAAAAGTTAATTAATTTAAGTAAAATAAAATAAAACTAGATAGTACCCGTGAAGATTTGACGGTAAACAACTTGAACATTCCATTAGAAATATGTTTTAATTTTTAAGTAGTCGCAATCAACTTAATTAAGTATTGAAAACTTAATGAATCGTTATATTGTGTAAGCGATTCCTATACATATAAGGCGATAGATGGCGCTGTCAGTCCAACCTACTCAACTAATGAAGTGAAAGAATTTTAAGCTTGTAATTCCTAACCTATTATGCTTGCTTTTTAGCAGATGTTTAACTATAAGTATTAATTGAATGAGCATTAATTGAGGTTTAAGGTCTTTTTTTTTTTTTTTTTTTTTTTTTTTTTTTTTACTTACTCAATTATCTCAATGTTTTTTAAATATGAATATCTAGTATTTTCAGATTTTTTTTTTTTTTTAATTACGCGATCTTTAAAATTTTTCATTAATTTTTATTTTTATCAGCCTGATTCTAAAACCCTGAATTTAAAATTTGCTGTTTGCAGCAAACGATTCATAATATATAGTTTTTAATTACTTGAATTTTATTTTACATTTTCAGACATTATTTATATGTTAAACCATGTATATCAAGGTGATTTCTTTTATAGTTCTTACATGAATTTTTTCCCTCTTTCTTTTTTTCTTTTCTTTTCTTATTTTACGGAGAATATAATCACATACTTTTCTTAGTATATAAATATATCTTCTTGATAATGGCCAGACAATATATAGATACAAATTTAGATCAGTTTATTTAATCGATAACTACATGCAAAATCTTTTAATTTGAATATTTTAATATAAAATTAATAATTTTAAAAAGTATCGTCGGGTGTTAAATTTCACTTATCACAGTCGCAATAATTAAAAAATTAATGATAACAATACTGAGTATTCTCTGAATTTTTTTTAATTACGCAACTTTTATTTATTTATTTATTTATTTTATAAGTCTTACTCTAAAACCATGAAATTAAAATTTGTTGTTGGTAGCTAACGATTTATAATACATATTTTTTAATTACTTGAATTTTATTTCACATTTTCATACATTATTTAATTATTAAACCATGGATATCAAGATAATTTCTTTTGGAGTTCCTGTATGAATATTTAGTAGGGATGTCTAAAAACATTTCATACAAAAAATTGGAAATTGACATTTTCGTCAATTTTGACTTAAACAGAAAAAAATCCATGAAAGAATACTATTTAAAAAAAAAAAAAAAAAAAAAAGCATACAACTGTATCTGCTGGCGGAAAACTGTTTAAAACTAATTTTTCCTGGCCCCACCAGTGGCTGAGAGGTTGTGCTCTCGAAGCTGGTAGACGGGAGGTGCTGGGTTCGATCCCAATCGCGCCCGTCGGCCTAATCGTTCGGAGTTTTCGTGGTTTTCTTCGAGCCGTGGATTTATCCATGCGTAAATACGGATTAGGTTCCCTTAGAAAGACCCCCACGAAGGGCACTCCCCCCGGGCCTATATCCCTAGTGTAGATAATTGGCCGTCAATAATCAACCCAACCCAACCCTAATTTTTCCTGTTGTTCACTGCGATTCCATCCTAACAGGTTTTACTGTATTTTCTGAGTGATGACGATTGCAACGATTCAGTGAGTTTTAAAGCCGTTAACTTAATTTTATTTATGTAAAAAAAAAAAAAAAAAAAAATCCAAGTTTGGTTTTGGATGCAGCTGCATTTGACATTCACGGAAAGGTTATTCGCAGAAAGATCAAATCACAGGTGGTAAATTCGCTTAACAATTCCATAAAGAAAAATAAAGGGACCATTTTTTTTCCAAAAGGTTATCAATGTGTACAAACACACCTGTATAATATGCGTAGGTGTTTGAATGTGCAAAAACATTCTAATGTTTTATTTTTCTAGAATTCAATATGAGAAATATTATGACAGAAACTAAAAATTCACCCCCACAAAAAATAATGCATATTGTACAGAAGAAAAATATGTAAAAACTTTTGATGCGTCAGTAGTCCTGTTTTAATAATCAGTGTGATTTTATTTATTTTTTTTTTAATTTATTTATTTTATTATATATATTTTTTTTCTTTTGAGGGTGCGGGGCGACAGATGATTCTCCTCCTTAGAGATTTGCTACTTTCTGCTTATCATATATTCTAATACGAGCAAATCTTCTGTATGGTTATATATATGTGTGTGTGGTTATATATATATATATGCAAATTTTATCTTAAAAACGGCTCTAACGATTTTGACGAAATTTCGTATCCTACCGTTTCGAGGCACCAGAAAACCATTGGGCTAGGTCACATGTTCGAGAAAATTCGATTAGTGGGTCATTTTGGGTCATTTTGGGTCATGGTCAAGCTAATTGTATCTAAAAAACGGTTCAAACGATTTTGACGAAATTTAGTATCCGACTATTTTCGGGCACGAAAAGACTATTGGGCTTGTAATTAAATGTTCGAGAACTTTCGATTAGTGGGCCATTTTTGGGTCAAAGCGGGTCAAATTAATTTTATCAAAAAAACGGCTTTAACGATTTTGATAAAATTTTGTATCCTACGAGTTTCGGGCACGCGAAAATCATTGGGCTAGGTCACATGTTCGAGAAAATTCGATTAGTGGGTCATTTCTGGGTCATTGTGGGTCAAAATCTAAAAAGCGGCTCAATTTACACTAAATTTTGCATCCAATGGTTTTCGGGCACGAGAAGACTATTGGGCTGGGTCACATGTTCGAGAACTTTCGATTAGTGGGTCATTTTTGGGTCAACGCGGGTCAAATTAATTTTATCTAAAAAACGGCTCTAACGATTTTGATTAAATTTCGTGTCCTACGAGTTTCGAGCATGATAAAATCATTGGGCTGGGTCACATGTCCGAGAAAATTCGATTAGTGGGTCATTTCTGGGTCATTGTGGGTCAAGATCTAAAAAGCGGCTCAATTTACACTAAATTTTGCATCCAATAGTTTTCGAGCACGAGAAGACTGTTGGGCTAGGTCACATGTTCGAGAAAATTCAATTAGTGGGTCATTTTGGGTCATTTTGGGTCATGGTCAAGCTAATTGTATCTAAAAAACGGTTCAAACGATTTTGACGAAATTTTGTATCCGACTATTTTCGGGCACGAGAAGACTATTGGGCTGGGTCACATGTTCGAGAACTTTCGATTAGTGGGTCATTTTTGGGTCAAAGCGGGTCAAATTAATTTATCTAAAAAACGGCTCTAACGATTTTGATTAAATTTTGTATCCTACGAGTTTCGGGCACGCGAAAATCATTGGGCTAGGTCACATGTTCTAGAAAATTTGATTAGTGGGTCATTTCTGTGTCATTGTGGGTCAAGATCTAAAAAGCGGCTCAATTTACACTAAATTTTGCATCCAATGGTTTTCGGGCACGAGAAGACTGTTGGGCTAAGTCACATGTTCGAGAAAATTCAATTAGTGGGTCATGATATTTGAACTCAAATTTAATTTTGACCGAGCATAGCTCGGTCTTCCCTGCTCGTGTGAGATATTCATGCTTCTCAACCACCAGTCCCAGACCCCAGAACAGTAACCTCCTCCTAAATGTAATTTTATAAATTAACCTGTTAACTGGGTATGCGAAATATTTCGTCATACACGAACTACTACCATAATATTTTGAATGCATTACTTCCACCAGTAAAATTTTAATAGAAATTTTTGTCTTATTAAAACGCCCTATTCATGCAAAATTACTGTCCCATGAATACGGAAAAAATGTCTATTCTTTTTAACTGATGGAAATGTGCCCTGTTGGTAATCAGGCATATAATTTGAACAAAAGTTTATTCCCCGGTTAACAGGTTAAAAACTGTTAACTATTCAGATAACTAATTGTTTAAACCTTAACTGATGTTAGCTGTGTCTCAGACCGCTATTTTTTTTTTCCCTTACACTTTAACTTGTACTTTTCAGTTTAACTATACTGGATAAATTCTGTTTCGTTTGGAGTCCTAGTACTATCGCTAGAGACTTCTGAATAGATGAATTTTAACAGTAATAGTCGTGTACATAATGTTTGGTACAGAAACTGTATTCTAGAAGTTAATCGAGCTTTTTATTCATCTTTCGGTCAAGCGCTCTCAGAGACCGCTCACAGCAGTTATGCGACAGTTTCTGTCACAAAAGTTAAGGTTTAATTTGTAGATACACTTATAGTTTACTGACAACTCGATTTGTTTCAATGTTTCTTTCAAACCAGTTCTGTTTGTTGGTAGGAATGATAGTGATTATAGTTAGTTGATAAGAGTGACAGTGAGTCGTGCATTTTCCAAATTTTTGAGAAAGTCGCTGGGAAACGTAATACCGTGTTCCCCCAAAAGTAAGGCAATAATCTTAATCTTATATTAAATTTTTTCCTGAAACAGGGGCGTTATTTAGGGAGGCCAGTGTAGGGCAATAGCTATGATATATAATCATCTATATTTTATCTCTTTTATTCTGAAATTTAGTTTTCTTATCTTAAATTTCTCTTTATCAATTAATTTCTTTATTGAAAATCATTTGCTATTCTATAACCCAAAAGTAATCATTTTTCTTAACTCAAATGCTAGCAGCTACTTTTAATCCCAACGTTCAAGTACATCTTCACTTCTGTTAAATACGGTTTTCATTCTGCATATTAATGTGTTGTGCAGACACATGTATACATCTGCCGTTTGCCTCTTTTACAGTAGTGTGCAAAACTTAAGCAACAAACACAAAATGCTAATTTCTGAACACGTGAGTATTTAAAAGGAAATTCTATAAACAGCAAGTGTAGAAAATAGGTACTACCCTAACAGCACAGACAGTCGATGTGAAGTCTTCTTGACATCACAAATGGTCATAATTGTCACAGTCACTACAATGAACAGAAGTGTGATAACTTTCATTCGTCTCATTTTTACTCTCATTTGGTCACTCCACTGAACAGTCACCATGACTGCTGCTTTTTGACGAGTCACCAGGTGACTTTACAATGAAGTCATCTTGTGACTCTTATGGTAAAGATACCATATATATTCCTTTCAAAAAATTAAAGCAATCTATATTTTATGTATTTTATCAAATATATTTTCCCCTTTCTGCATAATCGTAATTCATATACATTCCCGGCTGTTAAAAAGCGCACCCTTTTTATCTTTCTCTTTCAACGAAAGACTTTTAGTCAAAATCATGCATATTGTTTTTAAATTATCATTAACGTACTTATTCGGTCTCCCACATATCAAAAGAAATGAAATTATACAAGGCATAAAATGTTTTCCTTTTCATGGTCAGCTTTGTCTCGCATATTGTTCCAGATGTCTATAACATTTAAACGGCGCCTTTGCTGCATTCCTCGAAAGCCCTGTTCCCAAAACAATAATTAACGGTAAAATTCTTAATCTCTCTTTTTAGCCAAAGTGCAATCTTCGCCAAAAGATTTTTCCCTTCCAATGACGTCGATTATGAAGTTGATATGTGTATAAGTAACGGTTACATTTCCCACGAAAAAAAATGCGATTCTCTTGGCTTGAAATGTATCTCGCTTGGCGTGTTTTTCCTTGCGCCCACTTTCATATCGGATAGTAACACTTGCCCTCTGATCTTCATCTCATAAACATCTAAAAATGTCTTGGCCCCTTTGGCCACCCTTTGGTTTTATAACGAAAAATCACCTTGATGTTCTTAAAACTCTTTGGATTACGTGAACTTGATCGGACCCGTTCAACAGCATTTCTGGATTATTCTTTGGATTTTGTTTGTGTTCTTCACCCCTGACTTTAAATTTAAAATGTCACCTCACCAATATTCATCAGATTCATTTAAAAATCTGAAACTTTGATTGATCAAAATCTCACTATTATGGAAGATTGTGAATTGTGACATGTTTCTCCAATTAAAGACTATTAACTCTAATGAAGTGATTTTCGTCTTCTTTGCTTCATCATACAAAATAAAAGGAAAAACTACACTCCGGTTCAGTACTTCAGTACCCAGGAAACGCACTCTGCGGATTGCCAAAACAACCAAGTGCCACTATACCTTCTTGTTTTAACAAATTGTTTCACTCCGTAAAAGTAAATCCTTTAGGTCTTTTCAAAGGATTCGCCAACTTTGACATCTTCTCAATAATCACCCCCTGAACTTACTCCCCACGATAAACTCTTTCATATGCATAAATGAACACGATAATTTCTATCATATGCATATGCATATGAAAGAGTTTATCGTGGGGAGTAAGTTCAGGGGGTGATTATTGAGAAGATGTCAAAGTTGGCGAATCCTTTGAAAAGACCTAAAGGATTTACTTTTACGAAGTGAAACAATTTGTTAAAACAAGAAGGTATAGTGGCACTTGGTTGTTTTGGCAATCCGCAGAGTGCGTTTCCTGGGTACTGAAGTACTGAACCGGAGTGTAGTTTTTCCTTTTATTTTGTATGATGAAGCAAAGAAGACGAAAATCACTTCATTAGAGTTAATAGTCTTTAATTGGAGAAACATGTCACAATTCACAATCTTCCATAATAGTGAGATTTTGATCAATCAAAGTTTCAGATTTTTAAATGAATCTGATGAATATTGGTGAGGTGACATTTTAAATTTAAAGTCAGGGGTGAAGAACACAAACAAAATCCAAAGAATAATCCAGAAATGCTGTTGAACGGGTCCGATCAAGTTCACGTAATCCAAAGAGTTTTAAGAACATCAAGGTGATTTTTCGTTATAAAACCAAAGGGTGGCCAAAGGGGCCAAGACATTTTTAGATGTTTATGAGATGAAGATCAGAGGGCAAGTGTTACTATCCGATATGAAAGTGGGCGCAAGGAAAAACACGCCAAGCGAGATACATTTCAAGCCAAGAGAATCGCATTTTTTTTCGTGGGAAATGTAACCGTTACTTATACACATATCAACTTCATAATCGACGTCATTGGAAGGGAAAAATCTTTTGGCGAAGATTGCACTTTGGCTAAAAAGAGAGATTAAGAATTTTACCGTTAATTATTGTTTTGGGAACAGGGCTTTCGAGGAATGCAGCAAAGGCGCCGTTTAAATGTTATAGACATCTGGAACAATATGCGAGACAAAGCTGACCATGAAAAGGAAAACATTTTATGCCTCGTATAATTTCATTTCTTTTGATATGTGGGAGACCGAATAAGTACGTTAATGATAATTTAAAAACAATATGCATGATTTTGACTAAAAGTCTTTCGTTGAAAGAGAAAGATAAAAAGGGTGCGCTTTTTAACAGCCGGGAATGTATATGAATTACGATTATGCAGAAAGGGGAAAATATATTTGATAAAATACATAAAATATAGATTGCTTTAATTTTTTGAAAGGAATATATATGGTATCTTTACCATAACTCTCATGTGACTGTCATTTTGACACTCTATTGTAAAGTCATCGTGATAGCTGTTCTGTGACGAGTTCCCAAGTGACAGAAAATGAAATCATCTGGTGACTTTTCACAAAGGAGTGCAATGATGACTTCACAATAGAGTGTCGATCACCGGAAAGTCACCATGCGACTTCATTGTGACATTATTTGGCGACTCATCACAATGCAATGCTCACAATGACTTTAAAGTTCAGTCTTCAACTGACAGTGACTTGAGAATCACAAGGTGACTTCATTGTAATGTCACCTGATGACCCACCACAAAGCGACAGTCACAGTGACTTTTCAGTGTTAACAATCATTTGAGAGTAATAATGAGACAGTGAAATATCCCATATTTTGATTCACCGTAGCGATTGTGACACTTCTAACCATGTGTGACGTCAAGGGGACTTCCCATCGACTGACCGTGCTGTTAGGGTAGTACCTTTTTTCTAAACTTGCTCTTTATAGAATTACCTTTTGAGTACTCACGTGTTCAGAAATTAGCATTTTGTGTTTGTTACTTAAGTTTTGCACACCAGTGTATTATCTATGCTAAATCTAAGCGCCGTATTCATTAAATTTACAGCTGCATAAATACGCAAAATCAACAATTTTAGTTCTCTTCTCATAACACAATCGTCGCTTTCCCAAAATAATCTCGGGATTGTCTTTTTAAAATCACTAAATTGATATGCGCCAATTTCTGGTAAGCCTTCGTGTTTCTCATTCAAAATCTTAATATTAGTTTATCTATAACAGTCAAAGTGTGACGTTTAAGCCTGGCCAGATTCGCATTGTTTTGGCATATTTACATCTAAATGTTGGCGGTAGTGTCTCTGCAAAAATTTCATCAGATCTTCTCTCGCTCTTGACTGATAAGCATGTAACTTTTGCTAATAAGACGAGGCCACCCTCATTTCATGTGTCGATATCTTAAATAAAAACACTTCACCTGAAAGAAAATCTATGTTTCAACTAATGCTTTTGTGTGGAGTAATTTTTTCCAGGAAACGAACAAACGATTATTTCGGCACATACAATGCACCATTATACCTCGGCACTTTGCTAAGAAGAATTATGCGTTTAATATATCTGGACTTCTTTATATTAAGAAAGTGAGACGAGCTGATTTTCGGGAGTAATATACGAGCATCCTGAAAAACTGTGCTAGGGCTTATGTTAGGATTAGGTCTTTATTTTTAGAGAAACGCGGTATCAGCAATAATTGAATTTAATTACTTTTTTAAAGAAACTATTGCTTAACCCCTTGGGGACGAGCGACACGTATACGTGACGCATAAGATGCTCAGAATCCTCGGATTATTCCCACCAGTTATTTTTTACTTTAAGCTTTGCCTTATTTAATGATAGCATTTCTGCAATTCAATTAGGCAAAAATTTCTGTTTTGAAAAACCGGTGGTGTAAGATTAAAAATTCTGTAAAGGACGCTCGCGTCGCGAAGGGGTTAACGTGACTTGTCATCTTCAAGCCTTGACGATTAGAAATGTTATCTTTTGTACTTAAAGCAAATGAAGTGTCTGTTACATAAAATGTTATGTAATATATTTATAGATGAAATTATGAAAATAAAAATTTATCAAAACTCATATCCATGGTATCATTCTAATAATGCAATTCACAAGTTTGGTAATCTCTCTTCATATAGGAATTGTTAATTCATTTCACAAATACAGGTAATTACATTAACTAACTTCAAATTATTTGTGTAATACTAGTGAGTTTTAAAAAAAATCTTCCCGTATTGTACGCTGCTAATAAAGTTTAAGTGAGTATTACAACATATACTCACGCGCATTTATTAAGATGTAAAAGCTGAATCTCACGAACAATACACCAGATAAAATATTCAAATGTAATCATGTAAACAATCAGCTGTGGAAACTCAGCGACATGGAAGGAATACTTCTGGTTCGATTTACATTTCTGGCATTCTCCCTTCATATATCGGACTTGTTAAGAAGTCCGGTCCGGTTACGCAACCCCAGATCAGATTTGAAGAACACGAAGTGGCCATCATTAAAACGTGACCTCTATCGTTCAATGCCTCAAGTTAGGAAAAGTTTTTTGAGATGTTTAAATTCTATCTAAACTTTTCCTGTGCATCTGCATGACCGACCTTGTGCTAGAATTTGTATCTCTCGTCTCGTGAGTTATAAAACACGTGAACTGCCCTTAGCATAGAATTAAGAAGAATCTGTCGGTCATTATAAATTCAACAGGTTATGCTTATGGGAAATATATGCATTTGTCACTTACGTAACAGCAACCACTAAGTGTATGAATTGACACAAAGCAGCTTGTCCCCAATGGGACCTTGCGCCATAAAACCCTATACAATCAACCGAAACAAAGCAAGAATTTAAGGTTATTCTCAAATCGAAACTGGCTACTTTCTGACATATTTTTAATTATTTTTATACGCTTTTATACGCAGCTATAGATTTTACATAGCTATTTTTATACGACATATTTTTATACATGTCAAACTGACATGTGCTCGCTCTTACTAAGAAATTATATAATCCATTCTTTTTTTTCGATAAAGGCAGAAGATGTCTTAGAAAATGATGTCAAAGTTGGCGTTTTAAACTGAATTTCCGGGCATGGCAGTGCTGGAAAAAAAAGAAACTGTCGTCTTGAGATAGTAATCGCTTATAAATGAAGATGTAATTCATTTATCGGGAAATCAAAAAAAGTAAAAATGTTCGATGACAAATCACTCTAATAATAATGCTTGCAAGTATCATGCTTTTGTATTTAAAAATTAGTGCGAAACTGTGGGAAAAAGTTAAAAAAAATCTATGTATATAGAGTGCAGCCCGATTGCGAAAGGTTAATCTGTTTACACATAAAACAATATAAATATCTCGGCATTTGTTTCCGAATAATATACCATAACAAAATTAAAACTTCATGAATGAATAAATAAAATAATATAAATAAAACACAAATTTAATAGACACGTAATCGAACTACGCATTTAAATCGTTGAAATTATCAGAAAAAAAGGCTGCTATGAGTAGCGAAGTCTTTGGCAATTTTTAAGGCTATTAACTCCTGGCATGTGGTTAATATGAAAGTATTGCTTTTAATGAATTTCAAAACTTTATTTGACTACATTATTTATATTTTTTATATAAAAATACTTTTTAGCCTGCAATCTCAATATACAGGGAGTTTCAGTCAAACGTTTCAGAACTTCTAAGAGGGGTAGGGTACATCCTGACGAACCAAAATCATATACCAATGGGCAGTCAGAAATGCTTTCCTGACGCGGTAGATGGCGTTGTGCGAAAGTTCCGAGCTTTTGTGCAGAGAATCTTCATTATTTCGCACAAGAACGCCAAGTTAGTAAGATGGATGATTACACGAACGCAGAATTAGCCGATATGCATTTGGTGTACGGGGCTGCAAATTGTAGTGGGCCAGCCGCACAGCGTTTGTACGCGGAACGATATCCGACGAGGCGTATTCCCAGTCATAATTTATTTGCAAGACTGCACCAGAGGTTAGCTGAGACAGGTTCATTTGAAAGAGCTGACAGGGTCAGGGTAAGAACAGCACGGACTCCAGCCGTCGAACAGAATGTGCTGCAGCATGTACAGAGGAATCCAAGAACGAGTACACGAAGTCTAGCAAACGTAGTCGGGGTTTCCCCTTGCAGCATCTGGAGGATTCTCCGAGAACAAGACATGCATCCGTTTCACGTGCAGCGTGTCCAGGCACAGCAACCGGAGGATTATGCACTTCGTATTGCTTTCGCACAGTGGTACCTTGGAAAATGTGCTACAAATCCCACTTTTCCTGCTGAAGTGTTGTTTTCCGATGAGGCATCCTTCACAAGGGAAGGAATTTTCAACTCGCATAACGACCATATCTGAGCGGTCGAGAACCCGCATGCAATACGACGTCGTGCAGCACAGATTCGATTTTCGGTCAATGTATGGGCCGGTATTATGGGAGATCACCTCATCGGACCTTACCTGTTACCGTGTCGTCTAACCGGAGATAACTACTTGCTCTTTCTGCAGTAAGTAGTGCCACAACTTTTGAGAGATGAACAGATTTCTGCATCGACGCAACAGACAATGTGGTTCCAACACGATGGAGCCCCTGCCCATTATAGCAGAGATGTTCGTAACTACCTGGATGTCACATTTGGTCAACAGTGGATCGGACGTGGTGGTCCCGTGCATTGGCCTGCTCGGTCACCCAATCTATCATGTCTTGATTTTTATTTCTGGGGTCATATGAAATCGCTAGTTTATGACACCCCTGTTGACAATGCTGAGGAGCTGGTTGCAAGAATCGCAGTAGCTGCCGGAGAAATTCGAAATTCGCCTGGAGTATTCCAGAATGTTCAGATGTCCATGCGTCGGAGATGTGACGCGTGCATCGTAGCCCATGGAAGCAACTTCGAACACTTACTTTAATCCATGTACCTTTAGCTTCTTTTCATGTATTATTAAACCGATTTCTCACTTACGGTCTCTTTTCTTTATGTTGCTTCTGTGTACAACACCGCTTCAGGAAAGCATTTCCGACCTCACATTGCTATATGATTTCGAGTTGTCAGGATGTACCCTACCCCTCTTAGAAGTTCTGAAACATTTAACTGAAACACCCCGTATATAATATATTAAATGTAAAAAAAAAAAAAAAAAAAAAAAAAAAAAAAAAGATTTATGATTAAGGATTTATGATTTAAAGAAAAAAAATTGCTAAAATACGTGAATATAACATGGACACCAAAGCCGAAAATTCACCTCTTTGATTTACTCTTGATAAAAAGCGCGAACTCGTAAATTTATTTAAAAAGTATATCAATTTTGCTATTAAAAAAAAAAAAAAAGATATGGATAACAGGAAATAAAAGTAAACATTACTTAAACTATCTTTTTAGGATTTTTAAATTGATTTCTCGACGTATAATCATAATTTAATTAATGTGAAATTATTAATTGATAAAAGCGTATTTTTTTTAATTATTACATGCTAATTTTTTTTATTTATATTTTATTTTCTCCTTTTTAGTGTTTAAAATTGAATCGTTGCAGTTTCAGAGCCATTTGGCCTATTTTGGATATAATTAAATCCATTGTTGTTGTAACTCGTATACAATTGTAACCCTCAAGAATATTTGGCAATTTATCACCTGTGGCTGTTAAAAAGAAAGATGCCTTAAAATTAATGTATTATTTTATAATTAAGTTCTAAAAATATTAAAATGTTGTATTGCCATCGGAAACACACCTATGATTTGTTATTATGATTGTTTAAATTCTAGTAATATGAGGAAGTGAGTTAAAAATTGATTATAAAATTTCACCTTTCCATTACAAAAACCAAGTTGAGTTAAATAAAAGGGTGTAAAAAGTGATGACCTGCATCTAAGAAGGTTATTAAAAAAACTCTTTCTTTTACGACAAAAAGTTACACTTATGATACTTTGAATTTTATAAATCTTCAACGTTTTCCTGTACTAAAAACAGAAAGGCGAGTTTTTAGTGTTAGAAAACACTGGAAATTCACAAAATACAAAGTATCATAAGCCAGTAAGTTTTCGTAAAACAGAAGCACGAGTTTTTAGTGCCGGAAAATCAAAATGTCATAACTCGGCAAGTTTTTGTTGCAAAAAAAGGGGAATATATTTTTAAATATCCTTCTTAGACGGAGGCAACGCTTTTCTAAAATGGGTTATCGGAAAATGGGGCAGTATTACAAAAAAAAAAAAAAACTTTCGTATTTTAATATGTATACAGCTCTTTCTAAAACTATATGTCTTACGTAAAATGCCATATGAAAAAGTTGGATTTGATTTTTATATCTTTTTGCAATTGCAAGTATGTTTCTAACTTCCACGGTTCCTTTCAGAGGGGCAAAGTACTCCTATTCATAAAATGCTGAAATGATTGAATTACATTAGAATTTACAAATAATTTATTTGAAAAAAAAAAAAAAAAAACTTTATCCGCGAACTTAAAAAAAGGAAAATTTTCATTCCAAAATTCTGGTGCTAATGTGACGTTTACGGATTAAAATTAAGTGGTCCAAAAATGAACCACCACCAATGGGTGGTTAAGAGATAATCACCATAACTTCTATTTTGAATCAGTAATATCATCACCACATGGAAAATAAAAATAATTGTAAGAGTTAATTATTTATCAATCACATTGTGAATAAACCGATATTTGCAAGAGGGGGTTTTTCCATGGGTTTTATTTTCATTTTCGGTTAATAATATTTTATCTTTTACGATACTGAAATTATAAAGGATAAAAAATTAAGAAAGCAATAACTTTTCTTAAATGAAAACAAATGAAATAAGGGACGAAAGATAGTTTATTTCAAAATTCAAAACATATATGAAGGGGTTAGAATGACAGTGAAGTATGTCAATATTTAGAAATTTGAGAAATGAAGTGTTTTGTGACACTCGTCACATTAAGTGATCCAACTTGTTTTGCCCTCTAGCGACTCCCTAAATGAACTATGAGTTATTTGAATGTCGCACTGAACAGATATAATTTGAGAAATGAAGGGTTTTGTGAAACTCGTCACATTAAGTGATACAAATTGTTTTGCCCTCTAGCGACTCCCTAAATGAACTATGACTTATTTGACTGTCGCGCTGAACAGATATAATTTGAGAAATGAAGGGTTTGTGAAACTCGTCACATTAAGTGGTCCAACTTGTTTTGCCTTCTAGCGACTCCCTAAATGAACTATGAGTAATTTGAATGTCGCACTGAACAGATATAATTTGAGAAATGAAGAGTTTTGTGAAACTCGTCACATTAAGTGATCCAACTTGTTTTGCCCTCTAGCGACTCCCTAAATGAACTATGACTTATTTGACTGTCGCGCTGAACAGATATAATTTGAGAAATGAAGGGTTTGTGAAACTCGTCACATTAAGTGGCCCAACTTGTTTTGCCTTCTAGCGACTCCCTAAATGAACTATGACTTGTTTGACTGTCGCGCTGAACAGATATAATTTGAGAAATGAAGGGTTTGTGAAACTCGTCACATTAAGTGGCCCAACTTGCTTTGCCTTCTAGCGACTCCCTAAATGAACTATGACTTGTTTGACTGTCGCGCTGAACAGATATAATTTGAGAAATGAAGGGTTTGTGAAACTCGCCACATTAAGTGGCCCAACTTGTTTTGCCTTCTAGCGACTCCCTAAATGAACTATGACTTATTTGACTGTCGCGCTGAACAGATATAATTTGAGAAATGAAGGGTTTGTGAAACTCGTCACATTAAGTGGCCCAACTTGTTTTGCCTTCTAGCGACTCCCTAAATGAACTATGACTTGTTTGACTGTCGCGCTGAACAGATATAATTTGAGAAATGAAGGGTTTGTGAAACTCGTCACATTAAGTGGCCCAACTTGCTTTGCCTTCTAGCGACTCCCTAAATGAACTATGACTTGTTTGACTGTCGCGCTGAACAGATATAATTTGAGAAATGAAGGGTTTGTGAAACTCGCCACATTAAGTGGCCCAACTTGTTTTGCCTTCTAGCGACTCCCTAAATGAACTATGACTTATTTGACTGTCGCGCTGAACAGATATAATTTGAGAAATGAAGGGTTTTGTGAAACTCGTCACATTAAGTGATACAAATTGTTTTGTCCTCTAGCGACTCCCTAAATGAACTATGACTTGTTTGACTGTCGCGCTGAACAGATATAATTTGAGAAATGAAGGGTTTGTGAAACTCGTCACATTAAGTGGCCAAACTTATTTTGCCTTCTGGCGACTCCCTAAATGAACTATGAGTTATTTGAATGTCGCACTGAACAGATATAATTTGAGAAATGAAGAGTTTTGTGAAACTCGTCACATTAAGTGATCCAACTTGTTTTGCCCTTTAGCGACTCCCTAAATGAACTATGAGTTATTTGAATGTCGCACTGAACAGATATAATTTGAGAAATGAAGGGTTTTGTGAAACGCGTCACATTAAGTGGCCCAACTTGTTTTGCCCTCTAGCGACTCCCTAAATAAACTATGGATATTTGACTGTCGCACTGAACAGATATTAACATACGTCCAGTGAAAATATGATTATCTAGATTTTAAAATTTTTTGACTTACTCCACTGTTATTCTAACCCTCTCATATTTGACTAAACAATTTATTTAAACTTTAAGCAAATAAATTTATTATCAACAATTCATCGAACAAATAATCATCTAATTAGGGCTAACGACTGCAAAATGCGTAACATCAATTTATTTTCAGACTTCAACCTATCAGCACTTCACATATTAAAAAAAAAGAGTAATGTAAAAACAAGAAACATAAACATAAAAATAAAAATACAAACTTATTTGATGGAATGATTAATTAATTCCCAAAATAGCCTTGTAACTAAATAAAAAACAAGTTTTACTTCTTCCATTTAAGATGAGCCAATGAAAAATGAATGAATATTGATCGTATTGATTCTTGCTGGATTCATTCATTGCGAAGGTTTTTCGCCAGAGATATAATTAATAATATTGCTAAAAAAGATATAAATCTGCGAGGAATATTTTAACTTCATCTCTTAAAGAACCAAGCTGTAGCTGTGTGTGAAAATTGGAATTAATTTAGAAGTTTGAGTTAAGGAGCTACTATAACACTACTTTGGCCGTTTAAAAACTTCGTTTCTTTTTCTTTTCTTTTCTTTTTATTTATTTATTTATTTATTTTTAACTATCTATACAAGAAGAAAGTACTGGATTCGTGAAAATTTTCGACTTCCAGTTTTCAACGTATTTATACTATGGTGAAGATTATTGTTGGGCTGAAATATTTTAATGCATAACGCATGAATTGAGATAGTTTTTGGGCCGTTCGTTCGTACCATTTGCGTTGTAAACAATTACCCAAAGGTTCTACATCCAGGAAGGCAGACATGAAATATCCAATGAACGAAGACATCTCAGCTGAAAGATTTTTATTGATATATAGCAAGTATAAGATGGTAAGAATAGGGTGGTCTCGGATGTTAGAGGCTTAGAACAGTTGTTGACAGACCAAGAGCTAGGAGTGATCTGCCGTTTTGGGCAGTAGATTGTCTCGCCAAGTTTCGATAATACACCAAGCCAGCAAACCGCAGACGCGCAAAAGAATTTATGTACGTTAAGGATAATTAATAGAAATGTTTTGGGAGGATGTAATGAAAAAGCTACCACATTTGGCGAACCCGTAATTTTTGTGAATTTTAGAGGACACAGGCGGGAAACCCGGTGGGAAAGGAATTTTAGTCAAAGGAAAGAGGTAAACATTGTATCTGGGAAATTACATTACTTGCACAATTTGTTTATGAACAGAAAAAGGTTGGGCGCCAAGCAGCTGTCAATGAATGTCCAGAACACATAACATTACATCTGTTATAACCGCATTGGAATTAAAATAGATTTATAACCTACATGCTGCATTTAGTAAAGATAATCTTTCATATGAGAAAAGGAAGTAACATTTGAGGTTTTAGAATAAGAGATATTTTAGCGAAGAGAATATTAATTAATATATTGAAAATTAAGTTAGGAAGATAATAATTTAGATCAAAGATATGTATAAATGATTCTATATCATATACATATTCTCCCCTTCGACAAAATGAAAAAAAATGACGCTGGCTCAATGTACATCGGTACAAACTGTTATACGTACCTGCAAAAAGTTCAGTACACAATTACACTTGGAGACTACCCAAAAGTACACAATAAAACAAAAATACAAATAAACATATAGAAATAAAAATATACAAGTACTTGTTTTCAAAATGTTGCACTTTCAGTATGTGTGCAAAGGTACCTAAAATGATTTTTTTTTTAAATCATACAAATGTTCTGTTTCATTTTTTTTTAAACAGCTGCAGCATATAAAAATACAGAACAATATCATAATTATCATTTCAATAATACTAGTCATAATTGACGGAGGCCTATATATTTTTCATACATATGTATATACATGTATGTGTGCACAATTATCAAAATTTTCAATGCTAGCAATTCTCATAATGATGGTAACATACATATCTGCAGATTTTTTTGATTTTAGCTAGCTTTACTTCAAAACTGTTTATCATAATAAACATTAATATAGCAATATAAGATGACAACAGAAACTAGTTTAAATAGGAAAGTAAATATAAACAAATGCAAATGTAATATATATAAACAATAATTATGCATAAAAGTTTAATATAAATAAGTGTTTTCCTTTATTCAAGTGAAAATAAAAATCTATGAGGCAAAAATATGTTAAAAGTAGAGTGATACTGTGCAAAGTATGAATACTGACAATGGGAAATAAAATTAACGTACCAAATTAAGAATATATTGCATCAAAGTGTCATAAAAATTGTAAACACATGGCAAACGAACTGGTGCATATAAGCAAAAATTGGATTAAAAATTGTTTATAACATTTTATTTTATCCATTAAATTGTAGTGTCCACAAATATGATTTTTTTTTTTTTTTAAATAAAAGGTGTGGGATTTATAAATAATAAAAATATATAGGAAAAATAATCATATAAACTGAAAAGTAAACACCGTAGGTATTATGCGCTATCAAAAAGTACGTGTGTAAAATGTTGAAAAAGCAGTCCTATCGTCTACCATATGACTCATAGACATGTCATATGACAGGAATGCAAAAAGAAAATTTTATTTATCTAGTATATCTATATTTTGTATGTGTGTAGTGTAGAGTACTTCTGAAAAATACATTTACCAGAATGCCATTTACAAGACATGTTTATAAAAATTAAATCCTATAAATTAAAGAAAATGTTTTGTAATTGTGTACACATTGAACGTTGAGGAGAGAACATGAAGTAAATGCGTGAAAAATGTATTAAAACTTACCTATACCATTATTAAAATTCAATCCAAAAACATTGAACTGATGAATTCCATGATGTGAAGTTAAATTTTTATATAAGCAGAATTTCTTTTTCTTTTTCTTTTTCTTTTTTAATTACATGAAGTATATTATAATCATGGAAAGAGATACGATGAATAGTGTAAAGAATAAATAAATATTGTGATAGAGAATTCTTTTTTTTTTTAGTTTTTGAAAAAAAATGCCATGTCAACTATCTATTAAAATGATTGAAATTGAACCAATTTGTGAAGAGTCACAGTTCAAAAATGATGTAAACTATAAAATTTAAATGAACCGACGAGTGAGAGAACCATTGGAATTTTTGCATAAAATGAAAATGAATGTGTCTAAAAATAGTTTAAAAAGGAAGAGTATATTGTAAAATAAAGAGAAAATGAATATTCCAAACAGTATAGAGAACCAATGTAAACAATTGCATGTGTAACAGTGAATGAAAGACCAAAATTTTATGTTCAAAGCATTCTGCGAAAAAACATTGTAAAACTTTGTAGAAAAATATGCTATGTACCCCTTTGTACTGCAAAAATGCTCTGAAAAATTGTAGAAAGGAGTATGATCTACGAAAAGTCCATCAGCACTCAAAAGAAAGAACTTTGTAAGAAAATAAAACATTGTACGTTGGGCGCTAATAAATGACTTTCATGGAAGACACTGCGTGTAATATGGAGATACCAGAAAAATGAGAATATTCTGGGAAAATGCAATCGTAAACAAATAGAACTTGAGGAAATAGCAGAAAAATTAAAAATTTTTTTAACCTTGTATCAAGTAAGATACCTGTAAAATGTAAACGTTGACAAGAGAAGATAAACCATATTTGTATTACCTACCAAGAAAACTGTTAAACACTAAACATGAGCATAAATATTGAAATTATAACTATTACCTGAATATGTGTGCTTACAAAAGAATGAAAAAAATGCATCTTGTTACACATCGAAAACATGTAGGGGAATGCCAAGATTTCAGTGTACAATAGATACACTGTAAAAAAAATTTCCTGAAAAAAACGGAAATTGTACTGGCAATCGAGACGCCAGTACTATTTCCATATTTTAACGGGAAAAAAAAATTCCGTAAATTCCAGGAAATTTTCCGTGATTTCTGAAATATCCGTTTTTAAATTTCCGTTTTTTAACAGATATCTTCCGTATTTTTTAGATATTTTTATATCATTAAAATAAATTTCATAGGACCAAAAAAAAAAAAAAAAATTCTCAAGGAACATCTTATAACACTTTTTATTTATTTTTCTTTCATTTCTGTGCGAGTTTTCTGTAAATAACAACATTTGCCACGTAGGGTGTTCGAACGCGGAAACTTCTGTGTAGTAAACTGGCGGGCTGTACCATTACGCTATGACTGGACACTTCGTTCTCTCAAATGTGGTTATTTATTTTAGATGCTTTTAGTAATGCAAAAACTTAAAAGTTCCATAGTTAGATGGATCTTTTCAATATTTTATTTTCATAATTTTTAATATCTTGCTTTATTATTTGATGCTTTATAACAGATAAATTTTAACTTTTTATGTATTATATGCGTAAAACATTGTATTAAGACTAATGATTGCTTTTTTTTTTTTTTGCAATAGTATATACTTTTTTAAATTATTTGTCTGTTGATATATTTATCAATTCCAGTAAAAACACTTATCTTAAGTAGACGTATTTATTACATGCTATTAAAGTAAATTTTCTTTATCTCTTATTTTAAAAACTTATGTGAATAAACAATTTTATAATAAATTAAATTATTATATTTACTCTTTGCTGAGAGTGTTTGTGAAAAAAATCGAAACAAAAAATAGATTTTTAGAGAGCATTTTAAAATTAATGACCTTAGGATAGGTAAGTTTAAATTTGGACTTGATAATTTAGTTTAAATTAATTTAGTTTAATTTATAAAATTATAAACTAACTAAATAAATTATAAACTTTATAAAATTATAAACTTCATTTTTATAAAAGTAAACAAAAAGTTATTAATTATTTTTTTTTTATAAATTTAAAGAAAAAAATATGATCTTCGTAAAATTATAATTTATAAAATAATAAATTGTAGTTTAATTCACAAATTTATAAGACAAATCAGCTTAGTTTAACACCTACGTACCGATAATTTGCAAAAATATTATTTTATGAAACCTTAAAAATATTTGAAAAAAAAAAAAAAAAAAAAAAAAAAGATTTTTAGCGAAAATTTTGGAAGTTAATGACCTTGGGATAGGTATGTTTAAATTTGGATTTATTAATTTAGTCTAAATTAATTTAGTTTAATTTATAAAATTATAAACTAACTAAATATATTATAAACTTTATAAAATTATGAACTTCATTTTTATAAATTTAAAGAAAAAAAATATAAACTTTCTAAAATTATAATTTATAAAATAATAAATTTTAGTTTTATTCACAAATTTATAAGACAAATCAGTTTTGTTCAATACCAATAATTTGGAAAGTTATTATTTTACGAAACCTTTAATAACCTAATATTGCCTCACGTTAATAAAATTAAAATAAAATTTTAAAATGTCAGTGAAAAAATTCATAATTTGAAGCACTATAAAGAAAAAAAAAGTAGATTTAAAAAAATATTTTTCTGTAATTTATATAAATAAAGTAAATTTCTAAAGATTTCACTAAAAAATAAAAAATATCATTATTATTTTCACAAAAAATTACCGTCCAGACACGGGCCCGGTTAGAATGAGCTCCAGGATTGGCCCAAGTCTAATGAGAGAAAATAGGCCCACGGGTAGGACCGGTCCTGGCCTGGATCCTAGAAAACCCTGGACCCTAATAAATACAACAATCTTAATTCACATTTCAAGCAAGACGATATCTGTATGCAAACCTCTGAAAGTTATTTACGGAAATGGGAAATACGGACATTGTACTGTTTTGAAAAAAAAAAAATCCTTCAAATATACGGAAAACTTTCTGCATATCTACGGATCTGAAATCTCCTTTACGGAACTATAATGTCATTTACGGAAATTGTACTGTTGTTTTGGAAAAATGAAACTTCTCCGTAAAATTTTACGGAAAATCTCTTGTATTTTCACGGATTTTTTTTAGAGTGTAATAGAGCCAAATTTAAAAAAAATATGCAAAAATTTAAATATGAAACAGCAATAAAAAAAGTGTGTGTGTGTGTGTGTGTGTGTGTGTGTGTATACCCGACAAACTATTTGTGCCTAGGATGACGAATACATAAGAATGTAGAATGTACGATGAAAAAAAATACAAGTTACTGTACTAGTTTCGATGAACAATGTGTAATATGTAAATTACGTGACTACGATGACTTTTAGAACACTTTGAACAGAACATAATATAAATCGATGAGAGAGAAGTAAAAAGAAAGCGTACAATTTGAGTACTTGAAAGTACAAAATATCACGACCAAAATAAATTAAGGCGTGTGTAAAAATTTTAACAGCATAAAAGTATATTGTACGAAGTGAGTAATACAATGTAAAATGGAGAACCTTTTCAGAATTGAGCAAATTAAAACAAATTTTACACCAGAAATTAAAATGAAAACATATGACATCAAAATTTTTGAAAAGTGGAAGAAATATTTCACACATAACCACAGTGATTAGCCGGTCACCATGATTGAATGTGAAATAAACAAATTATCGTTCACTAATCTTGCAGAAATTAACCAACGAAAAGATGTATTTACACTTAAAGTGACTGTTAAAATTAAAAGTGTAATTTTAAATTATTCCATGAAAAATATATATGAGCTCCTTGAATCGAGAATTATACAACTGCATAAAATGTAAAGAAAAATTATAAATCTTGAACCTACTTTTTTAAAAACAAAATTTGTGCAAAAATGTAACAAGACGTTGAAAAAAATCATATTCCAAGTATGTAAGTATGCCGAATGACATACTCTACCTAAAAGTTTAAATTGCCTGTGGAAATGATTAAAACATGAATGTCTTTCAGTCAAATGAATTATAATTTCAGAACTGTACGAAGATGAGCATAAATAAGAAGAATGCTTAGAAAACTGATGTAAATATTATAAAGTACATAATATTTTAGAAGTTAAGTAGATAGTACAATGACATGATAAGCAAAAATATCTAAAAATTGTAGTTAATATCTGTGAGAAGAAGAATAATCGTGTGTGCAGATAAAAAAACATCCCTAAAATTGACCAAAATATTTAAAAACTAAAATATACATAGCAATACAGATGTAATTCATTTTAATTATTATTATTATTGTTTTAACCATGCCAGTATTCTTTTACACATATATATCTGAACTCTTTAAAATATAAAGAAGTATTATAATTTCTCAGTTACTAGTTTGAGAAAAAAAAATAATTTAAAATACTTTTGAAATACCAATTTACCTTTTCTTTTCCATCACCATAGATATCTCGACAGTGAAAAAATTTTTTTGGGGAGAATCGAGATATTGATAAATCTGAAAAGTACATACAACAAGAGGGACAAGGTCTAGCGAATCACTATGAAAGAAATTATATAAATATTTATCCCATCACAGATTTTATAGAAATAATGGGCCAAAAATATAAACACAAAAATTTTAAAATAATTAAAGTTTTTATTTTTATTTTTATTTTTATTTTTTTAAATATGAGAATGAGCATTACTATAAATCATAATATTTTGCCTTCTAGCGACTCCCTAAATGAACTATGAGTTATTTGAATGTCGCACTGAACAGATATAATTTGAGAAATGAAGGGTTTTGTGAAACTCGTCACATTAAGTGGCCCAACTTGTTTTGCCCTCTAGCGACTCCCTAAATAAACTATGGATATTTGACTGTCGCACTGAACAGATATTAACATACGTCCAGTGAAAATATGATTATCTAGATTTTAAAATTTTTTGACTTACTCCACTGTTATTCTAACCCTCTCATATTTGACTAAACAATTTATTTAAACTTTAAGCAAATAAATTTATTATCAACAATTCATCGAACAAATAATCATCTAATTAGGGCTAACGACTGCAAAATGCGTAACATCAATTTATTTTCAGACTTCAACCTATCAGCACTTCACATATTAAAAAAAAGAGTAATATAAAAACAAGAAACATAAACATAAAAATAAAAATACAAACTTATTTGATGGAATGATTAATTAATTCCCAAAATAGCCTTGTAACTAAATAAAAAACAAGTTTTACTTCTTCCATTTAAGATGAGCCAATGAAAAATGAATGAATATTGATCGTATTGATTCTTGCTGGATTCATTCATTGCGAAGGTTTTTCCCCAGAGATATAATTAATAATATTGCTAAAAAAGATATAAATCTGCGAGGAATATTTTAACTTCATCTCTTAAAGAACCAAGCTGTGTGTGAAAATTGGAATTAATTTAGAAGTTTGAGTTAAGGAGCTACTATAACACTACTTTGGCCGTTTAAAAACTTCGTTTCTTTTTCTTTTCTTTTCTTTTTATTTATTTATTTATTTATTTTTAACTATCTATACAAGAAGAAAGTACTGGATTTGTGAAAATTTTCGACTTCCAGTTTTCAACGTATTTATACGTTTTAGAAGATTCTGAACACGATTTGACTGTGTTTAGAAAATGTCTATATCCGTAAGTCTGTTTGTCTCTTGTCTGTGTGTCTCTTGTCTGTGTGCCTCTTGTCTGTATGTGACACAAATTTGTGGACGCTCTAACTCACGAATTATTGCGTAGAATAGGATGAAAATTAGTACAAGTTCTATCATTATGTATGAACTGGTGCTGATTAGTTTATGAGCAAAATCGCCTTGACAGGGAGTGCCGCAAATTGTTAATTTATTCCATTTATGTGACGCTTATAACTACAGTTTATGTGCACAGAATTTAGCGGAACATCAAATTTAGAATTCTCATGATAGGAATGGATTGTAATTCAATTTTTGTTGTGGTCATCTAAGAGGGGATGCCGAAATTCAATGATTTGTTTTATTTGTTAACAAATTTAGCAGAAAGTTTTGTGATGGCTACAACATTACTAGTTTTTATTTTTATTTTTTAGAACAGTACTGAAAAAAAAAAAAAAAGTTGATTTTCTAGTATAATACTGGCACCCAGCTGACAGTATTATACTGTAAAATTAACTTTTTTTTTTTTTTTGCAGTGAGCATTTTTGTAATCGATGGATATGGACACTTTATCTCCTTCCATTTTCAATCCATCAACGTGATCTTTTTGAAAACTAATCGTCGTTTCTTTTTGAAAAACGTACGTATTTTAAGAAATATTGACATCTTGCTCTTCTGTGTAACTTTACTCAAAATGATTTTTTTTTTTTGAAAATTTACCTTTTACTTTGAGGGTTGTACATATATAACGTTATCAACTTTTTGGGAACTCTCTCCCCCTTTGCGATATCATGCGTTATCATTCCCCCCCCCCCTTTAATGATATCGTTATCAATATCTTAAAAGCCTTTTTATTTTTACTTTTTATTTATTTTATTTTATTATTTTACTTTTTTTCACATGTGCAGTGATATACAGATATGGTTATACATCTATTATTCGCATTCTTTACTGATTCAAATGAACAGAAGAAGTCAATAAAATATCACTATTATGCACGAAATAACTTAATATCAAAAAACACCTAAAAGAGATAATTACTATTTAAAATAATAACAACTTTTTGTTACATAATACTTTTACCAGTAACTAGATAGTACTCGTCAAGATTTGACGGTAAACAACTTGAAAGTTTCCTTAGAAATTTTTTAAAATTTTTAATTAGTTGCTTTTAAATTAATTAAGTATTGAAAGCTTGAGTAATTTCTATGTTGTATAAGTGATTCCTATAGATATAAAGCGATAGATGTTGCTTTCAGTTCAAGATACTCAATTAATCTAGTGAAAAAATTTTAAACTTGTGATTTATAACATATTATGCTTGTTTTGTAGCAGAAATTTAACTAAAAATATTAATTGAATGGGTAAGGCATTTATTTTTACTTATCACAGTCTTTTTTTTCTTTTCTTTTCTTTTTTTTTTTTTTAATAACGATATTTAGTATTTTATAATTTTCTTAAAACTACGCAATCTTTAAAATTTTTCACTAATTAGATTTTTATCAGTCTTACTCTAAAACCGCGAAATTATAATGTGCTGCTTGCAGCTAACGATTTATAATATATATTTTTTAATTACTTGAATTTAACTCAACATTTTTATACATTATTTAATTATTAATTTATGGATATCAAGAAAATTTATTTTATAGTTCTTACAGGAATTTTTTTCCTTCTTTCTATTGTTCCTTCTTTTCTTTTTAATTCATATTTTTCTTAGTATACATATAAATATATTCTTGATAATGGCCATACAAAATATAGCAAAAGATGTAGATCAGTTCAATTTATTTAATGGATAATTATATGCAATTTTTTTTAATTTAAATATTATAATACAAATATTTTTTATTTATATTATTGTATTTTTAATAAAATGGTTAATTTGCAAAAATATGTTTGAGTGTTAAACTTTACTTAACCTTCTTGAAAAGTATCAGAAAGTATCCTGCAGAAATCATTCTGTCAGAAGCGGGATTCGAACTCACACACAGAGCCAGAACTAAAATTAAGGCCTTATACCATTGGGCTACGCCGATCGCGTTCGAGTGTACCTTAAAATTGAACAGGTTTTAGATTTAATGTCACGATTGCGCAAATAGGTCGAATTTGTGTAGATCTTAGAGAATTCCCTTTTCGTTTTAATATATAGGATATTGTCTTCTTGCACTTGTCCCCTGCACGGGGAGGGGGCAAACAGAACTTCTTATCAATATAGATGGATAAATCTTATCAATAGATGGATAACTTTCTTTTCTTTACTAGTAAACACAATGAGTATCAATTTAAACGTACTTCACCAACTGCGGAATATATGCGCTTATGGCAGAAGAATGGGAATGCCGAACGTTGAAGTATTCCATATTTTGGAAGGAAATGATTTTATAACCATTTAATGGTTTTAATAATAACTTTGTATTTTCATTAAAATAAAAAGGATAGCAGACTATTTCGAAAGAAAAAATAAAAGGTTAGATTAAAAAAAAAATGATAACGATATCAAAATGCAAATCCCCCCTTCCCCTCCCTCTACAGATATCGTATGATATCAAGTGCCAGAGACCCCTTTCCCCCTAAATTGATAGCATTATATATATGCACAGCCTGATGTCATTTAACTAAAAATGGTTAATTCTTACAGTGGCTTCGTATTTCACTAGCTTTTTGAGGGGGGAAAAAAACCTTTTTTTTTTGTCTAGGTGAATTGCACGATGATTAATTTTGGGCTTAACCCTTAATTTTCGAAGCGCTCCCGCCCATCAGCTGTCAAACCGCCACTTTTTAATAGATCAACTAATAATAATAATAATAATAATTAATAAATAAATAATTAGGTGTTCTACTTTAATATAGTGTAAACGTATTTTTCTACACACTTTGCATTTATTTAAAAAATATATATTAATAACGGAAAAGCTTTAAGTTTTCTGGTGTTAAAGTGAAGTTATCTCTTAAAAGATCGAGTACTTTTAAATTGGCCAAAAAATCGAAAACAGTGTTATGAATGTAAATGACAGCAATGAACATTAATGACAGTAATGACATTAACAGTAATAAAACATTACTGATCATGTTAACGCGGAATGGAAGTGTAGAAAGCGTAGAGTAGGCACGGGATCAAGATATTTTGAAATTTTTTTCAACTCCTTCGCGACAAATGTCATGATGTATAGGATGTGTACAATCCTTAATTTTTCGTGCCAGTTTTTACCAGAATTTTCCAATAGTCATTTTTGCCTTATTTAATCACATAATTTCTGCGATTATATTAATCAAAATACTAAGAGAGTAAAAGTTGTGAAAGGATTAATAATAACTGTCAGCCTTGTATTTTTTATTTATTTATTTATTTATTTATTTATTTATTTATTTCAAAGTCAAATTAACATAATTTGAGACAGAAAAAAAAATAAAAATTTAAAAAAAATGTTTCAATCTAAAATCAGAAAAAAAGAAAATTTGTTAATTTTAAATTTCCAAAATCCAAGAGTGGGGAAATGGCAGTCCCCTGCCTCTTTTTATTTCATGCATCTCAAGCTAAATATATTGCATATTGATATTTTCTAATCCCCAGAAGTTACAAATTCCTTTTACCGTTGCACGAATAATTTTATATGGTAAAGGTTTGTATCTAACATACGGTACTAGAAGTCTTTTTCTTTAACTATTTGTCGTTTCGTCTTATATCGTTGATTGTATATCGCATTAGATTAAAAAGATATATCGTCTTATCTTTAAAGTTTTTTAACACTGATACAAGTTATTCCCGTCTTTACGTCTAATTTTTATCTCGCTCAAGGAAGAAGCGTAACTGACTCACGTATTCAAGGACTTGAATATGACTCAAGAGTGTTTCCTTTCAATTTTATTTCCTTAAATGTAGACCAGTAGAGTCCCTGGCTTTGAAAAGTTAAGATTTTTTTTAACAGTTTCCAACATAGTGAAAAAATGCTTATGACTTCGGACTTCGGTTCATCTGTCTGTCTGCCGTCTGTCCATCTGCCTGTATCCTAATTCTCGTAAATATATTCGGATTGCCATGTAATTTATATATATGATTGAGGTTTACTATAGTATGTTCGCTTCTGAAAATAAAGTGTGTAGAATTTATAATTCCTTTAAAGGGACACACAGAAGTATTCCATTATATTCATAATATAAATAAAATCATAATATATATAAAATGGGATAAATCATTTGTGGTGCATTTTAATAACATTACGATACTTCAGTCATATTAAAATTTATATGCATCACTGAAGTTGACTACAATCCACTTTCTAGAATACGTTGCATTTATAGTTCGTTTACATGGACTTGAGGTCTGTATAGACCAAAATTTCCAGTCCTGGGCCCGGTCCGGACGAAAACTACCTTGGCCTGGCTCAGCCCGGTGTAAAATCTAAAATTTCGGCTCGGGATCACCCCAGCTCGTTTATGATTTTGCAGTTCACGGGCCGGTCCGTTCAAAAGTCAGTAAAAACAAGCCCGGCCCGAACAGACCCAATTCACTCATTACTTACCATACAATTAAGATTATTTTACTAAAACTGCATACATATTTATGCAAAAATTTTACAATATATTTTAGTTTACTATATGTTTATAAGCCATAGAATACAGAATAGCAACATTAATGACCATTTACACTATTACATTCAAATAAAGACATTTAAAAATATTATGTAGTTTATATTAAGAGAAAAAAGAGGGTTAAAACCTTTTTAACATTTGAAGCTATATAATATAAAAAAAAGTAGATTTTTGGAAAATGTTTCTCTATCATTTATAAAAGTAAATTTCCAAAGATTCCATTAACAGAAGTTCATTATCGCTATTACTATTTTAGCAAAACAAATTGCTTGCTCGACACGTCCTGGGAACAATTAAGCTGATTTCCGGCCTGCTCAGAGTATGTAGAATAAAATGTGTTCCTGGCCAGCCTGAATCTGCTGAAGATATTAGGCCTGGGCTCAGACACGATGTAACTGTCCTATGCCAATTTCTACGCTGGACATGTTATATATTTGTATTAATCATCGGCTAGTGCAGCACATTTATACTTATTCTCGTCCCATTCACGTCCATTGAAAATTGTTCATATTTTATTAGCTCAGTTTGATTTTTTTTAATTTGTTATATCGGGTCGGTCGGCCCGCATCGGACCGTTTAATTTTTTTATCGACCCGGTCCGTTAAAAAATTGTATTCTGCCGGACAGGCCCGGCCCGTTTGAAAATTTGCTTTCGTTTTGTCGGCCCGCGGATCAGGCAGGATACGGACCTCGGATCATGCCCCGGCCCGAGCAGATCTATAACATAGACGAACAAAAGAGTCCCGCTATATTTTGATCTACAAGGGGGAAATTGTTTGCAGAATATTTCAATGATGTTAACTACTTCAAACACAATAAAATGGCATGCACCACTTAGGTGAACTAATACATATTTTCTACAGAATATCGAGTGCGTAGCATTCATAATTCATTTACAGAGACACACAAGAAATTCAGTTACAGGACTGGCTATGAGCGGTAATTGATGGAGATTCGTTTTCAGCTGTGGTATTCATTTTTAAACTTAACTCATTTTTAGTGTATTACATAATGTGTATAAATTATACAGATCATATACAAGATACATGGCTGCATGAAATAATTCGTACATTTTCCCGGCTATGGACAGCAATTTCTGAAAATGGCTTTTTACTGCTGGACGTGTTTTTTAAATTGTTTATTTAGATTTCGCATTTCATTGTATGAGAAAATGAAATTTCTTTAAAATATTCTGCGTGTTGGAAAGTGTTTCATAATCTATGCCTGATGCATGATTTTTCGTTCTTGTTTGATTTTATTCTCACTTTTATCGGATATTCAAATCCTATCGTTATCACTAAGTGTTTTTATCTTTAATATAAAACAGTCGTTTATACCAAAAAAAAAAAAAAAAAAATCATAACAGCAGATTTTATAGTAGCGCCAGAATAGTTGATAATTGATCAATATTAGCTTATTTATAAATATTAGCAGCTTAATACAAGATACGCATACGCATGCATCATGTTTGGGTTTTTACGAAGTTATCATAAAACACGAAAAGTAGCGCGGCAGTGTATTACTGTTTATTACCGTTAATTTTACGGTATAATATTGGCAGCTGGGATGTCAGTATTATACCGTAAAATCAACAATATTTTTTCTACTTTTTTTGGCAGTGTATAAATGATTGCTTATGACAAAATTTTGGGGTTTTTTCGTATTGTACTCCCGTTTTGTCATTTTTAACCAAATCCATCTTCTCAAAAAAAAAAAAAAAAAAAAAAAAAAAAATCTATTTTTATCAACATAATGCAAAACCCTGACAATATAATGAAGAAAAATAAAATCAATGCGTCACTTGCAGTGGGAAAACCGTTTTGGAACTTCAAGTAATGGGGTTTTATGTAATTTAAACACGAAAACAATTGAATGTTAGAGTTTCGAAATTTTTTTATAAAAATGAATAATAATGATTAAGCTAAAATTTAAAGGTCAACAAAAATACCCATCAGTATAATAGTCTATAGTTTTGTCAAAATTCTTGACAGTATAAAATGGGTTTAACCAATTCATTTAATTTTTCAAGGATTTCCGTTTTGTAATACAACACAGGAAATGAGCAAGTATACCCCTTATGTTTTAAGAAAGATAAATTAAATTACTATTTTCAAAAAGAAAAAAAATGTCTTTTGCTTTAACATATACTTTAATTTTGCGTCAATTTATGAGAGCTAGAGTGAATATGACAGACAGTTAATGTTGAATTCAGGTTAACCCATCATACGTAGTATAGAGTAAATCTTGTAATCGTTTTAAAAATCGATTTTTTTTTTTTTTGACGGATTTACACGCTTTAGACACTGGAGATTCCGAAAAACATATTTTTAGAAAAAAAATTTGCCGTCTGTCTGTCTGTGTGTCTGTTTGTAAACGCTCTATCTCCAGAACAAATTGAGATAGAGACTTGAAATTTGGTACGTACTTAGTATATAATAATGGGAAGAAGCTTATTGAATTTCCGTAACCTCGGTTATCCGGAACTATTTTTTTCGGACTCTCAAAATATTCGTTCTGATAAAAGTATATAAAAATTTTCGAAATTGTTTATTTTAAGGAGTGAATATAAAAGACAATAAAAAAACAAAACAAATTTTGCATAAAAAATGAAGTCAATCGGATAATGAGTTGCCGAGATATTTGTAATCCTATTTTCCACACTCCTCGATTTTTCATGACCTGTATTTCATTCAAATTTTTAATTGGAAATAAGACGCTTAATCCGACACAATAAACCGTTAGTTGATATGACTATCAATTTTGGAGTTATAAGATGTGTCCCTTACGCAATTCAGTAATAGAGCATTTAAAGTTTATGACGTCATCAAGTCACGATTTTATTCGAATTGCAATGCATAGTTTACACATGTTTTATTTTCATATTTTATATTATGCATATCCATGATGGGTAAATATTATGGTGGCCCCAACGACTAGTTCTTTTAATGCACGCAATGTATTTTTATTATTAAAAGCGCATGCTAGTCATACAGGACTAAATTACCTAATTTTTTTTTAATCTTTACTACTTTTATGGAACAGTATAAAATTTGTGGTATGTTTCTATTGCTGATTTTAAAGGAATCTACCACTTAAATTATAGTTTTAAAATAGTGATAACAAAGGTAGAAAAAATTAGTAACTAAATTGCGATTCCCGGGTCATATTAATATTTTAACTATTAGCTCCATCTCTAATTTTCTTCTCTTTTGACGGTTAAAAATGGTCTGTTAAACTTTTAATATCATTCGTTAAAAGAATTCCTGAAGATGAAGAAGATGAAGAAAAAAGAAAAACTCTGCTATGAGCGTACATATATGGAATGTATTCTTGACCCGGAGTTCACAGTCCAATGATGTCGAGATATTTGATCTCTCAAGAACTGGAATTCACTGATAGCAGTTTATTGGCCATGTGGAAAATATAGATTTTATTTTAGCCGAGAAATTTTTAAGATAAGAATTTTTTTTATCACTTTCGGAAGCAGCGAAAATATTTTACAGATTACTGCTTTTTATTTCTTAGTTGTTATGTCGTGTTTCTTCACTTTGACATAACTGTCAAAATTCGACAAAATTAGCTGTCGGCTTCCGTTTTAACTTTTTTTGTAAACGAAGATAAGAACCTTTAAAATCGACAAAGGAAAAAAATATTACTAATCACTTAAGACTTGAACAAGAAAAAAGTGTTTTCTGAGTTTCGACATGATCAATTTAGCATTTCAAAAACGATATCAGTTAACTTGAATAACTTTTTTTTTTTTTTCCTTAAATGTTTTATAAAAGATATTTTAATCCATGTTTTACTACTGTGTGATATATTTTCTCAGCACTGAAGTTTACTGAAATAACTAGAGACAATAATTTAAAATATAATTTATGCTTACAATAATTTAACAAAATAATTTATGCTTACAATAATTTAAAATATATT
This sequence comes from Maratus michaelseni, assembly GCA_963931845.1. NCBI lineage: Eukaryota > Metazoa > Arthropoda > Arachnida > Araneae > Salticidae > Maratus > Maratus michaelseni. The sequence goes on along the minus strand of OZ007594.1, from coordinate 155,823,496 downwards.
TTATGCTTACAATAATTAAAAAAAAATAATTTAAAATATATTTTATGCTTACAATAATTAAAAAAAATAATTTAAAATATATTTTATGCTTACAATAATTAAAAAAAAAATTTTTTAATATATTTTATGCTTACAATAATTTAAAATACAATTTATGCTTTATTTAAACATGCATTTATGTATTAACTAATATTGACATAATTAACGTATATAGCATAACAATATACGTACACTGTTTAAAATTTCTTTAAAAACACGCAAAAGGAACAAAGATTCTCGGTAATATAATAGTTAGCAAAGTTCTTTTATTCTGTGACTGGAAAATTAAATATGGAATAATTGGGGTTGTAAGATAAAAATTCTTTAGAAGCTTCTATTAGTATAACTTTGAATACAATTCCCTATTGATGAATTTTGGGATGCCGACCAAATTTAACAAGTTTGTCTCCATTGTTAACCTTTAAATCAACCAACACATTATATTTACAAATGTCTGTAAAATTAATTTTTCAACAACGACAGTGACTGCGCAGGTAAATGCGAATCTTGACAGTTTATAATATCGTTGAAGCCATTCTTAATTTATTTGCTTAAAAGGGAACAAAGGTGTAAATACTCCGCAACATTTTCGGGCTAAGTTTATAGTGAATCTAAAGGGTCAAGAAACAAAATTGATTCTTATTTTAAATTCAGTCATGTTAAAATTTAATTAATTAGCAATAATAATAACACTAATAATAATAATAATAATAATAACAATAATAATAATAGTATTAATAATTATTTATGGTGATATTTGAATCAAAACCGCATTCAAAATTTTGTGGAAGACCAAAACTATTGCAAAATAAAATATATATTCCAGATATTTCTCAATAAATTTATCTCTCAGGGGATGTTTCTTTTTAAAGTCATTTTGTCATATGGTTATTTAAAAGTATGATTTTGCAGTAAAAATAATAGGCCCGCTTTCATGAAATTTCACCATCTTCTACAAATGAATGTATACACTGAAATGAACTAAAATTTTGATCTTTCAGTAAATATTCTTAAAACACATTTGTTTTGTTTCTAAAACGGTTTCAAATTTTCGACTTTTATAAAACATTTATATTTATTATTTAAAGAAAGTAAACTTTGTTTTGATAGTAGGTGAATTTAATTAGATACCTTTTGTCTAAATATTAAACAAAATTAGCTTAAGGCTCAGTTTTGTTATTGTTACCCTGCATGAACTGGAAATACATGCATCTATTTATAATTCAAAATTCCTAAAATATAAATATAATTACTTTCATTAAAAGCAGAATTCGAAGGAGAAAGGTTTTCTAAACATTTCTTTAAAAGTTTTGTACAAGTGAGTCTAAACTTTTAAGATAACGAGATTTAAATCTTAAGGTATTTTTGTCATTTCAAAAGTGCTGGACCATTTAAAAGGTTATCTTTATTTGCATGTTTGCAGATTATTTTGCTGTATTGGATTAGAGATCTGCACGGGATCAAGGCGATTTTCTTTCATTAGATTAGGACCAGGCTCTGGAAAATCATTCTTTTCGACCCGTTTCGGATCGTCAAACTTTTTTGTGAAAGCAATAGTGATATTGTACATTTATTAATGGAATCTTCAGAAATTTATTTTGGTTTAATAAATTACAGGTAATTATTTAAAAAGATAAATACATTTTTCGTTATCGAACTTCGCCTTTTATTTTAAATTACATTTATTTTCCTAATGGGTCTTAATTTGAATGTATTCACCTAAGTAATTAATAATGTTGTTATTCCATATTCCATGGCTTGCGAGTATAAACACTGAAAAGTATACTTTTTACATAATATATGGGATATTCTGTTAAAAGAACTTCAATTGTAGTATAATCTCAGCTCTCTTTCTCTATTTTTTTTTCTAGAAATTCATTCAGGCTTAATTTTATTGATTTTTATCTGTATCAGGCCAGGCCGTCCAAGGCCCGATTAACCTCTGAATCTAGAGGATTCACGATATTATTTTGTGGCCGTTTTTCATTTGGAAAAAGTTTTCTTAATTCTTCATTCATGAAACCTCACTAATCATACAAATATTATTTCCGGGAGTAGCTTAACCGAGGTTAACATATATATCATTAAACAGTTTTTTTATGTTCCCTGTATATACTTCAAATATATTTAGTACATTGTATACATTGTACATATTGTATACATTATATGCATTGTACATTGTAAACATTTCACACACTGCGTGCTCAATTTCCCGGTTGGTTTTTAACAGGCACATCAGATTTCTATATGATTAATTAACATCCTATAAATGACATTCATATTTCCCGATTAAATAAGTTTCGTGAAGGAGTGCGTGGATTTCCTTTCGGACTAAGCAAACTTTCTTTTCCAAATAAAATTACAAATACAATGTAAAAAAAAAAAAAAAATGAAAATGAAAATTAGAGGGCCTTTTTCACAGTCATTTTGGGGCACTTTTAAAGTTTAGAGGGGGAGCATGTGCTCTTCACGTGCCTTTTGGATAATCAGTCCTTGAGGCCGTGAACTACACTGTAAAAAAAAAAAACGGAAGGAAAAACTGCAAAATAGGCTGTTAATATTTCACCTAGCAATCAAACACAGCACTTTCGTTAATTTACAGTGATTACAGCTGTATAGATAGCGACATCTGTTGGCGTTGTTGATCATTATCTGAAACGAGGGGAATAAACACATTTAGGTCAGCGGCAGGTGCAGTCCAATAATGAAGTGACGCTTCGATTCTACGAGAAATGGCCGCCATTAGGAGCGAGCCTATAAAGTTGTAACAATTACACCTGATAATGGATAATTACAAACATATTTTAAAGAGTAAAAGTAAGTTTTATCTTTGTTTTCTTATATTATTGTTTTAATAATATCATATAAATTCTGTTATATATTTATACGATACTAATTTTGTTTTTAAACCACGTGTATATCACGGCAGGAACTTTCACGTCATTTGTCTAGAATAAATATTTTGTTTTAAATCGTAAAAATAGATGATTTTGCTTAGTTATGTTGTTTTTTACTTTACCTCAGTATGTTCTCTTAGAACTTTGTTATTATTACGTATAATTTGCGTTTAAGTATCACAGGGAAACTTTATGCAAGCATTTTTTTTTTTTAAACAAGATCCCTGTTTTTAGCTATACCTTATTACGCTATTATATATTTTTCAAAACTCCAGTTCATACGCTGGCATTCGAATATACTTTCTAAATCCTATAAATATTTTACCAGCTTAATTACTGTAGCTAGCTACAGTTTTCGGTTCACTTTGGACGGTAATTTAAATATTTTTATTTATTTAATATATTTAGCCGATATTTCGAACAGTGATTTATTTTCCATTTTCAAATCATTTATTATGAGTAATCTGGAGGCACTATTTTATCAATTCCTAAAATATTCCTTGTTTGTTTACTGTCGCAGCAGTAATTTGCAGCAATTCGTTTAATGTTTTTGTCCATTATCTATTTATTTTTTACGCTTAATTTTAAAGTTTTTATGTGAACAGATTTTTTTTAATTATTATTTTATTCTACGTTTCTTGAACTCATAAGTGTTTTTTTTTCTCCCCGTGTTCATTTTTCAATCAGATCTGATATTTATGGAATTAAATGTAGACTTATAAAATTATCTTAGCATAAAATAAGTTTTTTATCAATATAAAGTTTCCATATCAGCAAATTGCGTACAATAAGGTCTTGTTATTAATTATATATGAATGATAGTTTAAATATCAGAAAGTTTTGCATATCCGTGTTGAGGGGTGGAGGAAATAATGGCTACATTAAATAAACAAAAATATTTAAATAGATACAAAAAATAACCCTAAATTTGTTGGAGGGAAACAAATATATGCATGATTTAAATTAGTGGGTATTTTCAAATACAAACAAACGGATAAACAAAGTTCTGTAAAGAAATACTGAATAATTAATTAAAAGCTAGATAAAGTAAAATCTTCCTTTGTTATGATTTATTGAAAAATCATTTTATCTCTATAGGCACATGACTAAAATTTTTGTGGGTGATATACTTGACCAAAAACCGAAATTTGTATCGTATATATGTATAACAGAATCTATTATATAATAATGATATTAAAATAATGATATAGGTAAACAAAAAGGTAATACTTAGTGCCCAAAGTCTTTGAAATATGTCTTAGGTTAAAATAAGAAAAAAAATACAATACACGGAGGGGGGGGGGTAAAAATATCAACAACAAATGCTAAAAGTCTTACAGTGATTCTGTTAAAATTGCATTAAAATTAACAGCAAAAACAGCTGTAAAAATAACTAATCTGCTGTAAAATAAAAAAACTGAACTGCTGTAAAATTAACCGCAAAAAATGCTGTGAATTTACAAAAGTGCCGTTTACCCATGAAAAACAAAACTGCTGTAAATTCACAGCAAAATATGCTGGCACCCATATTGCCAGCATTTTTTGCTGTAAAAATACTGTGATTTTTTTTACAGTGTATGAAAAAATAAACGTGTCGGGACGGGCCGGAACGTGGCGGCTCGTGCAGACCTTTTATTGTAACGATGTGACTGTTTTTCATACATACGTTCGTTCAAACGAATGACATATCTGAATGAGATTTTATTATATTCATATTTTGTTTCATTAATATCTAACACCATTTCCCACGTTTCTTTAACAAACAAATCATAATGAGAAAAATAAAATAAGTGAGAAGAAAAGGAAGCGAAACCTCACGTTTGTGATGAGATCCATGTTTTTAACATTACTCTTTATTACTGACGTCAACAGTGACGCACGGTCAGACTAAAAGAAAGTTTCACAGAATATGCAAACAACACTGATTGGCAAGAAATTGGATTTTTATTCTATACACTCTCGAATTACTCTGAGAAAGAATCACCAGACGCCCAAATCACATCAAAGACACGTGAATCGCTGACCTTCAATCACACACGAGTTGCTAGAGAAGACAGTATTTATTACATTAGCAGGCATAATATAAACGAGTGTGAAATGAGATTTGTAGAAGGATCTTCACACCTTATTCAAACAAGTATGCATTTTACTCTTTGGTATTACTATCAAAGTTTCAGGTATTTTTTTAGTATTTTTTCATTAAATGAACATCTGAAAGTTATATCAAGAAAATATTATTAAAAGACAGTTTTAGGCATAAATTGAAATAAATATAAAAGTAAAATTAAGGGTTTTTTTAAATACACTCTTTTATAATTCATTATAATTTTAATCATTTCTAATTTTAATTCATTATCATTTATAATTCATTGTTTCTCTTAAAAATTCTCGTCTAATTCATGACTGCTATTCATGTTCCAAAAAAAATTCTGCTACACTACGTTAATTTGACATGGGCCCCGATTATGAAAAATTCATCACTTTGATTTACGCTTTGTTGAAACGCAAACTCGTTAATTCAATAATAATAATAAAAAAACTTTTGTTCGGTTTCTTTTTTAAGATATGGCAACAGTGAAGAAAAAAGCCTTATTTAAACCAAGACACTCCTTATCATAATAAAATTATATATTATTATAAGGGGATTTTGATTTAAATAATCTACTCAAGAGTTTTAAATTGTTTTATCAGCGTATAATCATAATTAAATTAATATCAAACTATTAATTGATTAAAGCTGATTTTTTAAAATTATTATACTCTTTATTTATTATTTTTATTTTATTTTCTACTTTTTAGTTTTTAAAATATTTCGTCATTGCAGTTTTCATATTTTAGCGAGCCTGGTTTAGCGCATAAAAGCACACAGTATATATTTGGCAATTTATCACCTGCGACTGGCTAACGGAAAAATTACCTTTTTAACATATGTTTGTCATGGTGAATAAACTTAAAGGAAAGATTCCGGTGATCTATTATTCATACATACTCAGCATATAGTTAAATCCAGGCTACTATATGCAATGTAAAACGATTTAAAATCAATTTATAAATTTATAATTAAGTTCTAAAATTATTAAAATGTTGTATTGTTATCAGGAACACATCTGTGAAAATAATTTTTATAATTCTTGCATATCAGGAAGTGAATGAAAAACCGATTACAAAATTCCTTCTTTACATACATGAACCAAGTTAAGATGAACAACAGAGTGTAAAAACATCATCAATTTAAAAGTAAAAAATAAAAAGAGCTTTTTGTATTATTTTGCTTTTAATTATTTTTAAAAAACTGGGGCAGGAGATTTTTTCATAATAGGAAAGAAGTCGATATTTATAAATAATAACATTGTTTAAGAATTTTCAAAATGACGATTGAGTAATAACTCTAGATGTCCCAAACAAGGTGACAATGTAAGGTTTTAAAAGAGTATTTCTGATAATATACTTCGTAAGGTTTTAAAAAAACGAACAAACATTTCGTTAGCTTTTTTTTATTGAAAGCGTTCCTCTTATACCTTATCTTCTTTATCTTATATTATCTATATGTCCATTATCTAGTAAATATTGATTGATTGAAGAAAAAAAATATTTTATGTACCTTTATTTTAAATTCAACATAATTATTTTTTTTTTTATATTTATCCTCATTTTTTTTTTATCCATTCCTAAATAATATCGGTGCACTGACAGAATCTCTAACTATTTTTTGATTCATAAAAAATCTATATTTTAAAGATGACGTCTGGGAAAGGGACCTTTTAAAGAAAATGTATTGCTAGCAGTTGTATAAAGTAAGATTTCATTTTCAAGAAAAATGTAGGTCATATGTGACTTATCTAAAATATTGAATTGGATAGAAGTACAGATCTTGAAACGGTAAAAATGTTGGATAAAATAATATTTATAGGACATTTGGAAATAAAAATAACACCAGTTTTTGCTATTATTATTATTGTTGTTGCTGTTGTTATTTTAGAATGCCCATGAACTTGTTTATTATTAGTAGCAAACTATAATGGAGCAATATTTTTTGTATGGAGGCTATACCTTGGTCAATATTGGCTTGAAATATTGACCAACTGGGTGTTTACGTTTTCCAATATTGGTAAGAAATATTCCGCTATTTGAATGCCGATATTTCCAATGTAAAATCAATTTCTAAAATAAATGCATTTCTTTGCCAACATTTCCAGTGTAAAACTGTATTCCTGCAACAGTGACATTCCATTGCAAACGTTATTAATGCAACCAATTGAGGGGGTCGGGGCAAGAGAGTGCCAAGCGAAATTTGTGAACTTCTCAAATATTTCAATTTGAAAATTTGATCAAATACTCAAATCAAGATATATAGCATAAAGTTTTCTCGTCAATGTCTTAGTAACATTTGAGATATTCTGAGTAACAATATGGCATTACTATTACGTTTTTTGTAAATTAGCTATCTTCGTTGGGGGCATAAACATCTGGGACAAAAATGAAACCTGTCACATATGCTGCCACCAAGTGACATTAGAAACAAATTATATGTTGGATATCATAATTTACAATACTAAGCAACATATTACAGTGTTAGATTTATTTCACCAAAAATGTGACTTGGCACTTTCTTGCCCCGACCCCCTCAATTATTCATTTAACCAATATTTGTACTTCGTTATAAGCATTTCCGATTAATGCAATATTGACGCATTAGGCATTAGTATAACCAATATCCATTATTGATTTGTTACTAGGCGTACGTCCGGGAAAAATTCCTTGATCTCACATTTTTACTATTTGAAGATCTATTCAATTGCTTGTATTTATTTTAATTTTCTATTATAATTTCATAAGGAGATTATTGTTGTAGAATATCAGAATACAAAACAATTTTTTCCACATAAAAATAGTAATTTTCATATGCTCTTTATTCCGATTTCTTATTTCGTAAGCCTTAGAGCCAACCCATTGTGTTTTCATACCATATGTTTTTGACAGCAAAAAAGAAAAAAAAAAAAAAAAAAAAAAAAAGCAAAACCAACCCTACAGTAATCCAGGATTACATAATATCCGGCAGGTCATAATCCGAATTTCAGCTGAGAGTGTTTTACTTTCGTTATAACTCTAAAAGAAACAAGGATTTCCTTTTAACTGTAAAGCCAACAAAAACAAAAAAACGCGTTGCTGATCTTCAAAAGCTTTTTATCTCAAGTACCTGAAGACGAAATGTTTTTATAAAAGGAATTGAAAGATACCGAATCAGATTCAGTTTTGATTCAGTCTTCTTCTTCTTCTTTTTTTTTTTTTTTTTTTTTTTTTTTATTAATGCTTTTTGTATTTTACTTTTACTTTTTGTTTTTGATAAATGACATAAAAATCTATTTTAAGAAGAGAAATGATAGTATTGTTAAATTATCGGCGAAACATTTAATGTGCTTTCTTTTAACTAGAAGTGATTAAAATTATTTTAAAAATGTATTTTTCTTAATATAAAATTAGATGATGAAAGGAAAAAAGTTCACTTTATATAAGAGACTGCTGAATCACAAATTAATTTTATGTTAATTTTATTTTATTTTATTTTATTTTATTATTGAAAACCTATGGCGAAGCAATTCTAAAATTATAGGAGGAACTGAAGTAGTAATTTTCAAATAAATTGAAAATTAGAATTAACAATAACTAATAAAATATTTATGAGAATAATCATTCATTCAAATTAATTATTAATGCTATTATCATAAAATCCACATTTTAATTATTTAAAATAGAAGAATTAAAATACTGAAATTCAGAGAGATACGATTGCAAAAAGGTATAGTACAGTGAGGGATTCAGGGGGCAGAGCCTACTGAAATTAAATGCATTTGATATAATAAATAATAATAATGATAAAAAATCACAGACGAATTAAATCTTGACTTATCAATGCATATACACTGTAAAAAAAAAAAAAAAAAAAGTTTTTTAATCTAGGAAGATATAACATAACAACGAACGAAAATATATACAATAACTTCTTTTGAGTTGCACATAATTCAGAAAAGCATTCTTTATCTTTAGAAACCTCAGAAATATATTTACAAGGTTTAAAGAATCATTTTGAAAAACAAACTCTATTTTGCTCTCACTGATTTTCGGAAAGTTTGCGTAGTTTTATAGTATATTAAACCGTTTTCTAAACCCGGAATGTAGGTTTTTCGGATGTTATCATCTCTCAAGTAAACATTCAACAAACATTTTTTTACAGACAAACATAATAAATTAATGGCATTAACATTAATAATAAAAGTTATTATTATTTTGTCCCTCTTGCATGCGTAAATTTAATTGCGCATCTGAAAATGCTTAATTGAAACTTGATGACATCCTAAAAACTGATATTCCGGTTTGACGAAACTGATTATACACTATAAAAACTACTCGGAAATGCTTCCGAAATTCAACGGCAGCAAAGGAGACTTTGTTTTTATAAATGCTTCTTTAAATCTCGTAAATATATTGGTTTCTGAAGATCAAGAATGCTTTTCAGAATCATAGTTAACTCGGAAAAGTGTATTGTATATTTTCGTTTGTGATTATATTATATTTTCCTTGAATAAGAAACATTTGTCTGTTCTTACAGTGAAGATATTTTTGTTTTCAATAAAAATGTGTTAAAACGGCTAAAACAGGAACTACTTGCACGTTAAAATGGTTTTTATTTCATTATTTTTAATTAATTTATTTATCTATTTTAATTTCAGATAATTAACCGACGAAGATTCCTTGTCCGCTGTATTCCATGGATGTTACTTACTCCAACGGTTCTGAATATCTAGAACAGGGGTTCTCAAACTATGGTACGCGTACCAGTACTGGTACGTGAAGCTTTGGCTACTGGTACGCAGAAGTCCGATACTGGTACGTGGAATAAAATACAAAAATCAGCATATTATTATGGAATCGAAAACGGCTTGTCTTTATTAACTTGGAAATTTAAAAAAAAAAATTTCGAACGCGATTTAGGATCTGTAAACTTTTTTTCTATTTTCTTGTTACGAGAAATGTTTGTTATAGCAGACTTGCTGAAATTCGCACTCAACGCTTATGATACAATCAGTTTTCCAGAATTAAAAACACAATTATTAGATTTATATAGATAAAAAATGAATTTTTTAATAAAGATCTAATTTTAAAATTAATGAATGAATGAAGTATTTTTAATTAGCGAAAGAACTGATTTTAAACATGCTTTACAAATTGAATTATATGAAGGTAAAGTCTGAATGCTTATAAGTAGGAGGAGCTTGTGTGAGTAGGAGGAGTTAAAACAACATTCCAAGTGTACTTTATAAATTACACTTGGAATGTTGTTTTGTTACCCATTGTTCTTTTTGTACTAGAAGAGCTTCTAGGTGTTGAAATAAAAGTCCTATTTCAAACATAAATTCATAAATTGATTCATTGTGTTCATTGAAATATTTTTCTTCTCTTGTACAAAAAGTGTTATAGTTTCCTCCTATTTCATGAAAATCAGTTTCTTAGAGACTAAGGTTATTTAAAATGGTCAAGAGAGTAAGATTATTCAAATCAAACAAAAACTGTGGTCATATGCAGTGGTATATATATATCCTAATAATATTATAAATCTGATTGTGTGCAAATGTTAGGCTGAAGCCAGCGTCAAAATGGAGCATTTAATGATCCTGTATCTTTGCATATACGTTGATTATAACCCTCATTTGAACATAGACTGGTTTTTGTTCATTTTATTCAAATATTTTTCTTAATAATTCATAATTTCGTTATTTTCATAGAGAATAAATGGACATTTTCCCATAAAATTTAACCATTTTACTTTATCGTTGCTAGGGCTTTGATCGTTGCCAATAAATAAAAACACAGAAAAATAATTTTTCCTCAACAATTAATTTTCAGTTGAACGATTTTCACGGGAAAAATGAAAATGAAAAAGAATTCAAAAGAAGATGAATTTCCGTGATATTTGAAAAATATATATATGGGGTATTTGTTATTATACATGAAGTATGAATATCAGTTACATTAAAAAGATCTTTTTTCTGTCAAAAACTGCGTTATAATTAAAAAGAAAAATTAACAATAATTATATTATTAAAAATAGATTTCGCTTGGACCATGGAACTATGAAAAGGCTTGGACAAATATGACGTCATAAATAAAACATGTATTTCCAAATATTCGTAATAATACAAGGATCATGAATATCGATGAATAATGAAAGTAGATAAATAATTGGCGTAATATTTAAGATAAAAAACTGAAATATTTTTTATCGATACTGATTAATAATTAGCTTGAATACCAGTTACATACAAATGTGAGTTTTCCGCTAAAATTTACGTCCTGATTGCCAGAAAAAGAAAATTAAGAATTATGCCATTAAAAAGAGATTTCTCTGAGGAAAAAGTGACGTCATATTTGAAATAAAACGGGAATTTTCAAATGTGTTTTACAAGGAGCGTGAATCAATTCCTTACATTAATAATACAAGGATCGGTAAGTTTAGAAAGTAGAGGACTTTCACGCCATATTTAAAACGAAAAATTTAAATATTTTTTTATCTATACCGATTATTAAGTATGAATATCAGTTACATATACAGATGAGAGTTTTTTACCAAAACCACACCATGATTATTAGAAAAATAAAAATAAATAAGAATCTATTATATTAAAATCTGACCGCCTGTTTGTATTTCGCAATTATTTCTTTCAAATTGTCGAACGCAACGCGATTTACTTAACATTGATTACGCGATTTACTTATCATTGATCCGAGGATGTCATAAACTCTCAGAATTTAAAAAAAGAATTTAAATTCAGAGTTTGTTGTTTTGTTTTTTTGTTTTTTGTAAATTTTAACGAAGTTTCTCTAAAAATGGCAACTAAATTATTCCAATTTTGTGGATAAAAAAGAAGAAATAAAACGGATTAATATATTTTTTCTCATTAAAACTGAAAAAAAGAATTTATTTTCAATTTGAATAGATGGTAAAAGAAAAAAAAATCTTGATTACAGTAAAATTTTTGAAAAATAAAAACGTATTTTCAGATATTCAAACTTCATGAATCAATTTATTCTGGAGAACAAAAATCGTCTGTCAACATATTTTCATTTAGAAATAAAGTTTTTTTTTTTTTTTTCAGTTATAGATTAAATCAAGGAGGCAAATTTAAGCTCCTTGCATTTAGGTCTACAATTATTGCTCCCTATTCAAAATAATTGAATTTAATGAAAAAGAATATACTATTTCCATTATCTTTGAAGGATAGCTATTAAAACGTTTCACAAAGGCGTTAAAAGTAAAATGGTTCACCAGGTAAACTTGACACATGTTTTTACACAATTCGCCGATTTCCACGATTTTATTTGGCCTGCCTTTTTTCATTGGTTGCAGTTTCCTTTTCGTGATTATTTGTCACAAAATTTCACTTTTTTAAAACTTAGTTATGTCAAGGCCTCTAGAACATAGAAATACTGTATTGTCTCCTATGGAATGTGATAAAGAGTTAGTTAATTATTTACGTTTCTAATTATAGGTAATAAAATATTTTGCTTAATTAATGCATTTATTCTTCTTTTAATGATACGTGAACGAAGTCACGGGTAACAGCTAGTATATATATAAATGTATGAAGAAACTTGCAAGTGTTTGCGTACTGAGCGACATTACTGTCGCATTTAAAGTTATCTAGTTCTAGATTATTAATACGGTTGTATTGAGCCTATGTTAAATGCGCTAAAATAAGATAAGACGCTTGAGATAAGAAATTCGCAGGACCTGATTAATGCACAGGCCGACTAGGCCATATCCTAGGGCCCACCACTGATGAAAGACCCCAAAATAAAATTGTTTACAAAAAGTTTATTAAAAATAGTTTTTTCCAATTATTTCTCTCAAAACCGAAAAAGATTTTGATTAACTTGGTAACCATATCATAATATCTAAGGATAACCACCGAATACTCCCTCCAAAAATTTATAGCTATTATCTTGGTTTGAGACTGGCTCCGAAAAGGTACTGGGTCTTGAGCTCCACATGACCTTAATCGGGCTCTGGAAATTCGTTTTTAATTGAGACACTCTGCCACTCTATTTCACGAGAGAGGAAAGACGTGAACTTATTCAGCTCTCCTCTCCTGTGATGGATTACTGGATTCCACATTCAAAAAGATGAATGTAACAGAATTTTCGCTGACGAGCATATCAGCAAGGCAACACTAGATACCGGGCTTGCTCATTCACTCTCAAAATGTCACAAATGGTGGCTGACCGCGACCAGCGATTGGTCCAAAGCAACGCGCCCATCGTTTTGTGCCAGTCGCTGTATGTCTTTCCTCCTAGTCAGCCACCTTTTGTGACGTCATCATAATGAATGAGCAAGCCCGGTATATAGTGTAGCCCTGATATCAGAGTACCGTCTAACATTGTCAAAGTCTGTTTGTGTTTAGCACAACATATATCTGTGAATGTGCTTCCCCCCCCCCTTTGTTATATGAAAAACAAATACAGGAATAAACTAAGCATCGAATATGACTTATTACTAAAACTTCCTAATATTGAGCCAGTAGGAAGTTGTGCTTGATAAAACAAGCCCACCCTTTTCATTAGCCTACTGCAACAGTATGTGAATCAGTGTGCGCCAATATGTCATTAAATATTGCGGCTTTTTTACTATACCAAAATACTGTATTTTGATATTGTATGCATTATTAAAATTTAAGGATGATACTACTTTTTACTTGAATGTTATTGCAATATAAACTGCTATGACGGAAAAACAAAAGACCGGAGAGATATTTCGTTTTAGACAGGTTTTTCTATATTAGCTTTACGTTTGTTACCAGGTGGTACGCGGAAGTATGAACTTCGATTTAGTGGTACGTCGGTCTAAAAGTTTGAGAACCCCTGATCTAGAACAAGGGTTTTCAACCGCTGTGCCATGCAAAAAAATTTCATGTGTCCACAAAAGAAAATTTAGGACTGATAATAAAATTATTGCCTTTGGTTATTTATCAAGAATAACTTCGCAAAAATATTTTCTTAAGTTAAAAAAAAAAAAAAAAAAAAAAAAAAAGTCAGTTTTTAACATCTATCAGAAACAAAAATCAATCATGGATAGACTCAATTGAAAAATATTTAACAGTATGCCGGACAAAAATTGAACTTTACTAAAAAGATTTGAAATGCTAAGATAAAAAAAAAAAAAATAAATAAATAAAGTTAAGCTCATTTGTACATAGATAACATTTTAAAGCTTTTAATTGTTATTTTATTTTTTACCAATTATAATAAATTGTTTAGTTTTATTTTTTGACCGAGATGTACATTTTGTTTTAATTAATAAGTAAATCACAAAAGCACATTTTTTTTTCTTTTTTTACTCCGACAAGTCCAGTAGTAACCCTCATATGAGCTCTATGTTCGAAAGCGGCGGTACAGTAAGAGTTGTCGGAAAAGCTCGACGTAAGGCCTAGGGCCCAGTTTCCTTTTTGGGTTTCCGGCACCGAAGCTGTCAGGGGACTCCGGCAAAGTGTGATATGGTGGGGCCCCACCGCATATCGCAAGATCTCTGTCGTCAACTTTTGCGGTGCAGGGAAGTGATGCGCAGGTGGCGGATTCGGCCCCTTGGCCGAAAGAGCATACCTTTCAGGTATCCCGGGTAAACTGGACCCTCCTGGTGGATAACTCGCAAAGGGTTCACGAGAACTCAGAATCAGCGGTGATATAAGCCGCTAAAGGTGACGTAGCATGTTTTTACCTTTTTACCTTGCATCATAATGTAACTGTGGCGGGTGAATTTAATGAACAATTATTTATGTAACGTCACAGTGATGTAACCACGTAACGTAAAAGTAGCGGTTAACGCGTTTGTTTACATATTTCACCTGATGCAACATTTATTTCCTACGAATTACTATTAGAGGAAAAAACATATTAGAAAATTCATGTATACTTATTAATTAAAATTAACAACCTTCATTTTATAAATAAAATGAAAAATATGCATGGAATTGCGTTAAAATAGAGAAAATAATTCATGTATAACCTATACCTATTCCTGAAAAGGTCTAAAACTCGATATAAAGATAAAATTATTAAACGTAAATTTTCTTCCTTTTCAATGGCGCGGGGTCTGAATATTATTCCCTAGCAGACGGATTTTTGTAGCCTCGAACTTAAACAAGGAATACAGTCCGAGTGCGCTGATGAGAGACAATAAAAGTTGAAAAACACTTTGATTGCTGATGCAAAACTTTTGTTAAAAAAAATATAGTTTAAATTACATACTACAAAACCTACCTAACGATTTTTCTTGTAAAAAATGTATATCAGCTAAAATAATAATAATAATAGTAATAGTAACTATAACAACAATAATGAAAAATGTCTTTTTGACGCTTCTGGGTAGATGTAACCCCTTAATAAGACCTTTGTTGAATGGCTATTTTTACGAGCTATTGATCTGAATGATTATACTCGAAAAATGGATGAAGGAAAAAAAAATCCGAACTTCAGTAACAAATGTTCAGTGCTTATTAAACAGGTCATCAAACTGAAATTCGTGTACAATGAGGGTACCCACATGACAGAGTAGCAAAATTATTATCTCGGATTCACAGCTGTCCAATGAATCTAATAAAGTTGCACTGCATTCGTTCTCACGAATGACGATTGTATAAGTTATATTATTGTGATAATTTTTTTTTCTTTGTTGTAATTGTACATAGAAACTTTTAAAACCTCAAAAACGTTTCTACCGCAGAATAACAGTACTATTTGTTTCGTTTTTTCATTTATACGGGAAGTAAATAATTGATCGACGCATGGGCGCTGGCAAGGGGAAGCAGAGGAGAACCATTGCGCCTCCTTTGGTTCGAAATTTAACTAAATTAATTTTTTTTCTAAGGATTAAAATAAATAAATAAATAAAACAATAAACTTTATTATTCTCAACTGATTTACAATAATTGAACACTAAGAGGAACAAAAAAAGAATTAAGAATTTTTTGTCTGATGGTTAAGAAGTTTTCGAAACCTTCGAGAAGGAGAATATATAATTCTGTTTTCTTTTTCCGTTCAAGGGAGGGTTCATGGGAGCAGAGTGTCTGTTGAAGAAGAAAATAAAAAAATACTTTTTCAATTGCCAATTCTGAAAAAAGTCAGCAGAAGCTTGTTTTTGTATTTTTAATTATTTATTTGTTAAATTTCTGTATTGCTGTTTACATTGATGTGTTTCAAAATTGTCTTGCACGTGGGTTTTGATAAACAGAAATCTTAGCAAGCTCATTTCAAGTTAATAGTCTTCTTTTTACAATACAAATATGATTAGAAGATCGGTTAAAAAGAAAATAATACCGATGAATACGCTTTCTTATAATTCGTATATTTAAAAAAAGTCTTGTAATAAAAGAAAAGTTTTCAGACATATATATTATATATTGTGCTTATATTTTCTTTATATAAAGTCTAATAAAGAATTTAAAAAAAAAAAAAATTAAACATGGCTAAATTTTTACAACTTGTTCTGACTAAGATTTTAATGTTGGGCATTTTTCATTTTATCACTTTATTACAAAATGGCAGCCAGTTAAGTGAGCATTTAACAAAAAAAAAAAAAAAAAAAAAAAAAAAAAAAAAATACGTTTCAAAAAATTAACCCATGTTACCTGAAAAAAATCCACACCTGACATAATCAGCTGAAAATGAAGTATTTTATTACATATTGATGGCTTAACATAAAAAAAAAAATTATAAAAATATATGTAGATCATTCTAAAATTCTATTATAACAAGAAAATCTGTAAAAATGAAGCTCATGTTTTACCAGAATTCTGCAGTTGTTAATTTAAATTATTTTTAAACTAAATAAACACTCCTTAGGTATTTTTAACTACTTTTATTATTCTAAATGGTGCATAAAAATAGAACAAAACAAAAAAAATTGACTTTAGTGAAATATTTGATGTAGTACTAGGGTGAGTTTTTTTTATGAAACATTTCACTGTGGATTTTTTTTAGAGGACAGCACAATATATATTATCAAAAATAAAATGCTTTTGTCTTCTTGATGATTTCAGATTATTATTATTTTATTTTTCTAAATAAATTCTAAGCAATTTAATGCATGGAATTAGTGCCTTTATTATATTAAATAAAAATGCTGAGTACAGAGCTGCTAAGCCTGTTTGTAAATTAGTCGAGACTTTTGGGATTGTCTTTACAAACAGAAAGGATTAATTCGTTGCATTCTCACGGTTTAGATTTTTTTTTACTTCATTTGCATGTTTTTTATTTCTTTATATAAGTATAAATACACGTTTTTTTTCTTTCTTTATCCACGTTCTTAAATATTTCATATTTAAAATAATCACTATCCCATTCGGGTTTGGCATCCTATGCATATAGGAAATGAATTTTCATTGAGTATTATTTTGTCTTAACAGTTAGTTTTGTTGTTATCTGCCACGGTAAGTAATGATAGTAATGTGTCTATACATTTATTATTATGACATCATTTATGTTTCAGCATTTAGTAATAAGTGTGATAACAAAAGGTTGCTTAATTCTCTTTACATCGTTGGCAATTTTTTTTTAATTTCAAATGTATGTTTCAAGTTTTAAATTTAAAACAGGGTGATACTTTTCCGAACAAATAAATTACGATAAAACATAAAAAATACTAGAAAGCTGTTATGTCTGTTTAATCTTACTGTAATACGTCATTTTCTAAATGCCTTTAAAATATTGCCCTTAGTCTATTGTCATATGAATAGTACGTAAAATAACTATATTCGTTAGATTTCAGTAAATATTCGTTAAATTTCAGTTAATCTTAACTTTTGTGATTTGGATAGCTGCTTTTAATATCATTAAAGTAAAAGTATTTTTCCCCAAAATTAAAAAAAATAAATGGAACCGGAAAGGGTTCATTACAGAACATACAATCTGAACATCATTTTCAAATCTCTCGATGTGAAAATTATGTTAGAATAATAATTATTGGTTTACAGTAGAAAGGATTGGTCCTTTGACCCTTCCCAAATGAAAATATTTCGATTCGAATCAGAAATTTCTTCATAAAATAAAAAAAAATATAAAGTTAAATAGCTTTAATTAAAAGTTCTGGTGTGAAATATTTTTATAAAATTTGGGTAAAATCCCTGGTTTGCTTAGTGTTAAAGAGGGAGAAGACTGTGGGCTAACGGTACAAGAGGGCTAACGAAGCAAGTGAATTTTCTCGTAAAATAAATTAATTAAATGTCTAGATTTTTTTTTTCTTTTTTTTACTAGATAGCAATATTAGCATTACACAAACACATGTATTAAACAACTTTTTTCCCCATTAGTGAGTTTCAAAGTAAGAAGCAAAACGTTCTTAAGCCTAACCGTGAAGGATTTATTTTATGTTTAATATATAGGGTTTATTAGGGGCTATTATGATACACAATTCTAAAATTTTCATAGTCATTTCGATTTGTTGTCTCTAATTCCAAATAAAAAATACTGTAATTTGTGTTTTTTTAGTTTTTTTTTACCTGTTTATGGATT
Source organism: Maratus michaelseni (assembly GCA_963931845.1). Lineage (NCBI taxonomy): Eukaryota > Metazoa > Arthropoda > Arachnida > Araneae > Salticidae > Maratus > Maratus michaelseni. Next base: position 155,805,002 of record OZ007594.1, on the reverse strand, counting down.
AAAAAAAAAAAAAAAAGAATTATAATACATATTCATAAAAAAAAAAAAAGAAAAAAAAAGTAAGAAAATTAAAACTCTGTCTCATATTAGTTCCACGCAGAGGTGGGCAAAATACATCGGAAAAACATTTTCGATACAAAATACAAAATACATTGGTTTTAGAACCTAAAATACAAAATACTTTTCAAATTCTAAAATTTCAAAATACAAAATACATTAATTTTAATTTTAATTATTCTGCATTGTCTTGCACTACGAAAAAATGTTTTAATTGCAATATCATGGTATAAATAAAAATAATGGTATATATAAAAAAATGGTATAAAAAATGGTATGAATAAATGTAATAATTTTTTATCTACTGTATGGACAGGTCCGTAAATAAACACAAAAGAGTGGTCTGCAAGGGCCGAAATTTCCATGCCCTGTCTCAACCCGACCAATAGAAAAAAGTTTGAGGCCCGACCCGGTATAAAAATTAAAAGTTCGACTCAAGCCTGACCGTGTCTGTACAAAAAATTCTTTGGCACGACCCCGTGTAAAAGCTAAAAATTCGGTCCAAGCCTGGCCCGGCTTGTACAAAAAATTTATTGGCCCGTATAAATGCTAAAAGTTTGGCCCGAGCTTGGCTCGTATAAAACTTAATTGGCCCGATTGAATTTCTAAAAAAGATAAATTTTTACGCTGATGAGGTTAAAAATTCTCTTGTACGAGGTATTCTGAAAAAAAAAAAAATATTTATTTTAGCTATTTTTCATATTTATATTCTTCATTTTTAAAAAAGCGCCCAGAGCTGCGAAGTACAGGCACAGCCGTTCCAAAATACTGCCCTCCCTAGATTTATTTCTGCCTTTGCCCATGCAAACTACATTAATTTTTTTATGAATCGCTATTTGTACACAAATGTTTGAGTTGTCATTAATATCATTAATCCATATTACATGGTTTGGAGGCTTACGAATGTGAAAAAAGCTATACAGAAAAATCTTTTAATACGGAATCTCGTAGTAGCGAAAAAAAACGTTATACACAAGTTCCCACCTTAGCTGGTACATCACCTGTTGACCTGTTGTAAATCTATTATATTCTTTTTACGCGTATTATTACATTCATTTTGCATGAATGAACATATTTTTCCGTTTAAGACAAGATTCCATCATAGACAGCTTTATTTTCACAGGTTTTCGTGTACTGCAATTTTATTGCATAGAAATATATGTACTATTCTTCAAAATGTATAAATTTAAAATTTTAATTGTAGAATAATGGCGATTTAAAAAATATACATTTTTTGCAAAAATTGTTGGACCGGCCCAACATTTACTGATTTTTGCAAGGGCCAGGCCGGGTCAAGGATTTTTATATGATCTGGCTCGAGACCAGGTCTGAAAATTTCTTCCCATCTAGAAGAATGTACAGGTCTGGCTCGGTCCGGAAAAAAAGAAATCTGACCCGTCCCGGTCTGATTCGACAGGAAAAGTAAAGCCCAAGCCTGGTCCGGTCCGAAAACAGGGATGAACAGCCTCTGTCTGTATCGAGCTGAAAATAGTGTTTTGGTCTTACACCAATTATAAAAAAAATATATTATTTCGAAATATTTCGAGTATACTTATATTTATATCTATCGCGTAGCGGGATGTATCACAATTAATTAATTTCCTTTCGTTAGGAGTTCTCAAATATGTATTATCCATCTTTTCACGAGTCTAGGCAATAACTAACCGCATTACTCTCCTAACATACTTTAAAAATGCAATACTCGGGAAAACTCTGGACGATCTTTTGTGTATCACATGACAATATTTTATAATTCACATAATAACATTAAGAATTATAAAAGCATTCAGCAAAAATGTTTCGACAGAAGATAAAAATCCTTATCGTACAAAATTTGAAAAAAAAAAATGCTTATATTAACTTCTAGAAACAAATTCAATGACTAGACAAAACAGACAAGCATGTATTTTCCTGTTGGGAATCAGTAATTTGCGGTTTAAACACAAGTTGTGGTTTAAATCATTTTCAAAAGTCTGGAACGAAAAATGTATTTTGAGTATTTTGAAAATACAAAATACATGGGAAAATAATTTCAAAATACATTACCAAAATACTTTGATTTCATCTGTTTAAAATACAAAATACAAAATACAAATGTATTTTGAAAATGTATTTCAAATACATGTATTTTCGATACTGCCCAGCTCTGGTTCCTCGGAATGGGACTTAAATGACACGTCTATGGGGCTCAAGTGAAACACCATTATTTTCAAGTGGTTGCGACTCGTGAGCACTGAGAAAATGAGAGGGTCTGTAACAAAGTTGCGCCGGATCTAATGTTTCAGCTGTATTATTCAAATATTTTTTATCTTTCATTTTTTCTGAATTTTCGGATGTTTTTCATGCGTTTATCAGAATACTGATGAAAATCCACTACAATAAACTCCTTTCTTAGTTTATTAAATGTTAATTTAGGGTAAAAATCGAAGAAGAAAATTATCTGACACACTTAAACTATATTTTTACGAGTTTTCAGAAGTGAATTTGCAATGGTATAGTATCACCTGTTATTGAAAAAGAAAAAAAGAAAAATGTGATTTATGATCTTGACTGATCGAGTTAATTCGTTATTCATTAGTATTTACATAGACAAGAACATTATAAGTAGTTTTCCTGATATTTAATGTGGTTTCAGGGAAAGACAAGGCAGCAACGGTATCCATAATGTCCACAGCAAAAATTTCATCTCCTTTATACACAAAATCAGTCCTTAAATCGATCGTAAGAGCACCTTTTACTTTGCTTTCTTATATCTCCTTCGTCTTTATCTACTTTGTATATGAGACAAACGTATCTATAAGAGTAGATTTTCTAATTTCTTAAGTTTAACGTCAACTAAAATAAGGGTTTCTTTTTTGATATTTTCCTGAAATTATCGGCGTCTTGTATAGATAACTTGATTAATTTCTTCTCCTGTAGCATTTCCAATGAAATCTGTCAATGATTCTTCGTAAATATCATGCAAAGAAGGCATTTTCTCAATGTCTCTGCTGTCTCTCTTGAACAATGTTTATCAATCAATTTCCTCTTTTTTTTTAATTTTTTTATATTTTTATAACTCTTTTATTTTCGGTTTAGTCTACCGGTATCTCACTTGTTATTTGGGTAATATTTTCTGTGCGTGTGTAATTCTCTGCATCTTTAATTTCCATTGTATAATTTTCAACACTTGTATCTTTTTTATTTGTCTTAGTATCATAATTTGGTTTGGTTTTCTTCTGAGTATTTTTATTTTTATTTTTGCTTTACCTTCCTTCTTTGGCTCATTTCTTTTACTTCACTTGTTAAAGGATTTAAGTTTTTTTGCTTTTGCTTTTTCATTTTCTTTTCTTAATTTTTCTGTCGCTATCCACTCTTCACTTGTAGTCACTTTGAACTAGCGTCTATTATTTTACTTTTCTTTTTAGCAGTAGCATTTTTATTTATTATCTGTAAAAGTAACATATTAAAAGAATTCGGAGAAATTGATGAATCTTCGCTCGCAGTAGCTACGATAAGAGATGCAGAAATGTGAGCTTGTTTGCATCAGTTCATTTTTGCGGAAAATGGTATAGAATATAATACCATTTTTAGCTAAACAACGTAATTTTTCACCATTGAATATACTCCTTTTTATTTTTTTTCATCTAAAATAATTTGTGAATGAACTCTTCTACTTCCTATCGGTTTGTAATTACGCACCATTTTCAATATTCAAAATTAGACAGATTTTTAACTGTCACATTTTCAATATTCAAAATTAGACAGACTTTAACTAACTGTCAACATCCCTCTTAGCATGATGTGTAAAACGACGTTCTAAAATCAACTAGCTAATATTTCATATTATTATTCGATTGAAAATCAATAACAAACATAAAAGAATATACTATTAGACTTAGTGAAAAAAAAAAAAAAATAATAACTGCCATATGAAAACAAAAATAATTAAATATTAAAATTTTCTGTTTCAATTTTTGACGAGTGCTTCAAGCTATATTATAGAATTGTATTATTACGGCATAATAGACTCTCATATGTCATATTAGATATTATCCCCATATGCTGTCGCATGTTAGTCCCATGCACTGTCTCATTGTCGCCCTTGGCCCTTGAGTTTGATAGTTTGTAACTCAGACTACGTTAAACATATTCCAAATTTTAAAGACTACAATGACTCATCATTTTTCACTAAATAACGGCCTATTAGTATAATGTCCCTAAGTTTTTATTTAATTGTTGCACGTCAAAAGTTTTGAAGTCTGACAGGAAAGTTTTTCGTATGAAAAAAGTAAGGCTATTGTAATATATAGTTTTTTTGGATTTTTCTTTTTAAATTTTGAATACATTCGTAATGGATATAAGTAAAATGTCGTATTTCTTGCAAGACAATCACGAAGCTAATTTCATTACTATATATATATTTTTAATTATTTGTGTGTGTGTGTGTGTGTCTTACATTATTCCCTTATTTTGGGTGTTTCATATTAGCCCTTATTGATCTTACGTGTTTTGTCAAATTAACTGTGTTTTTAACAATATTACGTATGATTATGAAATCTTTAATAAATGCTACTCATTTGGAATTTTCGTTTAGTGTTAGTGATGCATAGTTAATTTACAATAAGCCTAAATGCAGCATTACATAAGCATAAATGGTGTGGAGACAAATGATACATATCTTGGAGGAGCCCCAGTGATTATATATTAGAGTGTCAACAATTTTAAACAGATGACTTAAATCAAATAATAAAAAAAAAATCAGTGATTACAATTATAAAAATTAATAAAATCTAAGATTAACATAATTTGGAAAGTTTCTGTGGATATTTTGCCTTATAAATAAACAACAACAAAAAATCTTTAAATAATTGTTACAAAGCTTAATTCATTAGGCTTGAAAAAATTAAGTCCAGTAAGTCTGTAACAAGCATATTTTTATCGTGCATAAAAGCATTTAATTTTAAAATGATATTTAAATCGATTTTGATATTTAATAAATAGAAATAATTTGAAATGTCATAGTTTTCTTTAAGTAATCAAATTATTCATTTTCATTTATTTATTTATTTATTTAAATAAGAATACTAGCATCCGTCAGGTCGAAATGTCGGAGTATTGAGTCGCATAAACTTAAACGATAACATTTTAAATTAAAAGAAAAACATTTGTATTTTATGTTTAATAGTACAAAAGAAAGTTTGCAATAACAGCTTTTGAATTTTCATTTTAAAGTGTTCATTTAGTCGTCAGTTGCTTCAGGTAATGCTCAAATGCTAATCTATCAGCAAGGGCCTCCATTCTTCTAATTTGATCGAGTCTCCTGCGAAAGGCACTTCAATGAGAACATTCTCTAAACGACGAAGACATAAGTTGTTCAAAGTGACAACTCATTTAGACTAATGTCAACAGCAATTTTTGAAAAAGTTTAACGCTGGGATTTGTGTATGGTAACAGCGTATGCAACTGTTAAAGGCAACTTAGTTCGGGGCATGAGACATTTTTTTTTTCTTTCCAAGATTTAGAAATAGGTGTGACAGGGAAAAGTCTTTCAGCTAGAAATAGCCCTTGATAATTATAAAAATAAACCATTACAGCCTGTGGAGAGCCTGGAGGTCGTACTCCTCGCATGGCCGTAACCAGTCGGCAAAGTCAGAGGAGGGTTTGAAATATTTTGATGGGGCTAATTCACAACTTGTCTTTTCCCCTCTATTTTAAGGATATATAAACATAGACAGAAGTAGAAAACAAGTCCCCACTGTCATAAAACTTTTAATTATAAAGTTTTAAAATTCTTAAATGTAATAAATGATGTTATTCGTATTGAAAGATTATGAAGTCTAAAGGGGCTCAAAAAGTTGCTAGGAGGGGCTCAGCCCTCCCTGCTCCCATCTGATTACGGCCCTGTACTCCTGTTCCGTAGACATATCTTTTACCGTATCAAGCAATGTTGAATTCAGAGGGTGGCCTTAGGGGGGGGGGGGGTAATTCTCCCTGGAGCATTGAAATGCCCCCCCCCCCCAGCGGAAGATTTGAGATTTTACGCCTTTAATGGGTTAAATAGTACAATCCCTCCCCCAGAACTCAACAATGCCCCCCCCCCCCGGAGGCACAGAAATCCCTCCCGGAGAAAAATGTCTGAACTCAACACTTATATCAAGTGCAATGCTTACCAATTCTCCCCCTGTCTACAGATTGTTGCGTACCATAAAACTCTGCATCCAACTGCTACGAAAAGTTCAGCCTGAAGTCCAGATGCATTATCATCTTCACTCCATCTTGCTATTTGATTATTGTGGTCTGCTAATATTCTCGCCACTGGCCATTTTGATTTGTGAAGTATTTATTGATTATGTTCTTCAGCTTGGTTGTTTGTGCGAAAAAGCGTATGGCATCTTTAAATCTTTCAAGTTAACCACAGGCAGTACAGCTTTACGTCGTTGCATAAGGGATGCGTATTGGTCGCTTGTAACTTGGCCCTTGGAAAGTTTCTATGGATATTTTGCATTATAAATAGACAAAAAAAATATTCTTTAAATAATTGATTCTAAGCTTAGTTCCTTAGGCTTGAAAAAATTAAGTCCAGTAAGCATGTAAATAAGCAAGTTTTATCGGGCATAAAAAGCATTTCATTTAAAAATTATATTTAAATCTGATATAACTTGCAATGTCATAATTTACTTTAAGTAATCAAATCATTCATTTTTTTATATAAAATAAGAATATCAAGTATAATAAATTTCTGCTAGTAAAAGAATAAATAGCCAGTATCTGATTTTTGCAATAGTAAATTTATAGCAAATTGGAGCTAAAAAAGAATGAAAAAAATGACATCTTCTGGATAGCTATTGTAAAAGAATGTATAAGAGAAAAAGAACTAATTGGTATAAAAATGTTAAGCACAGCAAGAACTTCTCCAGTAGAGGTTGAATGTATTTTTTTTTTAAAGCTTGTAAACTCGTTTACACCAAATAAAGAAATTAGTGATTGAAAAGGATGCAATACTTTTTTCTTTCTTTTTTTTTTAATTTGAAACACTGCATACTAATAATCCCCACTGAGTGGTAATAATGCTGCTATTGAATATATTGAGAATTTCAGATATAACTGCCTATTCTTATATTTGCTCTGTATGTGTGTATGAATGGGTGTAACTCATTTTCATAATTTTAACATCATACACATGCATGTGTGTAAGTTTAGATTGGGGCAATTAACAGTAATTTTTCTAAGTGCAAATGCAAAACAACCTGCTAATTATATCTGTTTTGTTATTTGTCCTACTAACTAATGAAATTACTTATTTGCAATTTTTTATTAATTCTGCAATTACTTACTGTTCCCTCTAAGCCATTTTTTTTAAAGGTTGCAGCACCCTGCCCTTTTTTAAACTGGCAAAATGCACCCTGCTTTTTTTTTTTTTTTTTTTTTTTTTTTAATAAAATACCTAAATTTATCTTTAGCTGTTCACAGAGATTTCTTGTAAAATACTTTCTCATATCACAGTATTTCTAAATCCGTGTGCCCAAGACCTTGCAAAAAAATGTAACTTTGTCTATTTAGAAAAAAACAGGAGATATCATGTTGTAATTTAATTATATTTTTCAATTTGTAATTCATAAAATCATTAAAAATTAATGTCACTTTATTTATCATATTAAAAAATTATATCTTTCCCCCCCCCCCCCATGTATCATTACTAAACACATTACTAATATGTATACCCTCATGAAATAATGCCCTTTTCTACTGAACTAGTGCCCTTTTCGGGACCTTACAATCCTACCCCTTTTTTCTTTCTAGAACCCATACTAAATTATTAATTATTATTTTAGTAATTAAAGCATAAAAATGCATGTAATTTGCCTAATTAAAGAGTTGATTATTTAATAATTATTAATTTTAAGCAGCTTTAACAATTTAATATTAGAGCAGTTATTAATAATTTTAACAAATATAAGTAATATTTAATATAGTTTTACATAATTATTACAAAGTATTAATGAACATAACATTATTGTATTCTACTAATTAATAAAATTATTAATTTGAAGTTTTTATAATTTCTGTAATTACTACCTAATAATTATAATTGTAGTAATTAAAGCATAAAAATAGATAATATTACTAATTGGAGAGTTAATCGTTTTGGAAAGCTGAAATTTTTGATAGCTATTCCGTATTTTAATGCAGCGGGTGGGAGACGGGAGGGGGTATCATAAAAATCCGATTTAAATTTTTAAAAAATCTGATTTAAATAAAAAAAATCCGATTTTTTTTAATAAAAAATCCTGATTTTTTTACATCCTATTATATATAAACATTGTATCTAAAATGTGTGTTAGATGATACATTTTGTGTACAAAAATCTTAATGTGCCTTATTCTTTTATATCTTAAAATTAATATCATTTTACCAAATTAAATTTCAATAAAAGCATGACAGGCAAACAATAATAACAAAGATCCCAATTAATTTCTCTTTAGAAGTTTCACAAAATTAGAAAGAAAATTTAATTTTAAAAATAATATTTTGTTCATTGAATTTATAATAGTGATATACCTCTTGAATTGTCCTATTTAGGAAACATTTAGGTTAAAAAAAATGTGTTCCATTAGACCCATGGCAACTCACAGAACGAAATTTCATTTCACAAATTAAGGCTGTTTATCTTTCAATAATTAAACTATGACTAACATTTTTCATCTATTATTAGAAAACTGTTTAAAGTATTTGTCTAAAAAAAAAAAAAAAGAAGAAGAAGAAGAAGAAAGAAAGAAAGAAAGGGAACAGAAGAAAAAAAAAGAAAAACGGAATTTTATAAATTACACCTTATACATTATGAAATGCAAAACATGTCCCATTAGTCCCCTGTCTCCCCTATATTTTCAAATGTTTGCCGATATCAGGTTTTATGCTTGTCGATATGCAATGAGTTATTATTAAAAATAGATTTATCAAAATGATGTCAAGATACACTTGAAAAGCAGTTCTATTAATGAAGTCTGACAAAACATTCTTTGTGCAATTAATGGCCATCGTCTTAGATATCCAAGTATTCATGTTATCAAATCAGTTCGGTTTTTCTTCACACTATCATTTTTCCTTAACGCTCTTTTTAATCTTTTATATCATTCTGCACAACCGTAATTATTGTCGAAGCTTGAGAAAAAATGTACTGCTAGAAAACACGCTACTCAATTTTCTATTAATTGCTGAAGAGTTGTTTCTACATTAGTATGTTTCTATTCCAGTAATAACAAATGTGTGTTATCTTGTGTCTTTCCTTTAACAAGCACTTTTTTTTTTTTCTTCATTGTCGTCTGCGGAAAAATGTGTCATTAAGCTGCATCTAAATGGCAACACTATTGGATCTAATCTGCATGATGAAATAAGTAAAGCTTGTAGATGAAATAAGTAAAGCTTGTAAATTAAATTAAAATTAAAGTATGTAAGATATTGAGTTTCATCATTATCATTTTTAATATTTTCTTGCACGATCATTTTAATAAATAAAATAATTCTCACATTTTAAAACATTTAATTATGTTTTTTCTTCCCATTAAGACAAACACCTTTATTATGAGAGTTTTTATTCTATTTCTTATTTTGATAGTACCGAAGCTATTCATTTATTCAGATGAAAATGCATTTTTTTTTTCAGGCTTGGTTAGTGCCAGAATATTAAAGCGCTATAAGTATCCTTGTTTATTTTCGTTGTTGGAAAGATTTCATCTGAATAATTCTTAGAGTATTGGAACCTTTTTTTTTTTACACATGCTCTGTTCATAGACCTTTAGAATTTTTTATAAGGTCCATTGACTGAGAAGGGATTTAAGCTAGTATATCTGTTCAGTGGATATAGCTCCATTCAACTGCCTTCTGGTTGTTTTGCCTTTAAACAATATTGTTTTTTTTTTTCTTTTTTTTTAGGACGGGGGATAATTTTTGTTTCAGTTTCATCTACAGAGATTGTATACGCTTGGGGGGAGAGGGTGCTTCTGATTCGTCATTCATCGTCTGCTACTGCTTTATTATTTAAAATGAAACAATTTGAGATTTTTATATTATTTATTAATAATGTTTGGAAAATGCGAATTAAGCCCTGGAGGCCATCTCTATATTGAAATGTGCACAAATTTTTAATGGCAATACCCAATTTTGGTAAAATAATTCTGACCTACGTTAAAGCAGCATTCGAACACTAGATTTCAAGTCATATGGATGAAATTAAACATATATATGGTCATTGTAATATAGATAAAATTTTATGGTTTTGGAATTAAACTTAATCAACATTTTGGCGCCTTAAATGTAACTTTATTATTATTGTTGTTATTATTATTTATTTTATTATTATTGTTGTTATTATTATTTATTTTATTATTATTGCTGTTATTATTATTTATTTTATTATTATTGTTGTTATTATTATTTATTTTATTATTATTGTTTATTAAAACTTGAAACTGTGATAGTCCCATACTGATTTTTTCTGTGTTACTACTAAGAATTTCAGACGAAATGAATTTGGCTTTGTAATTTTGTTTTATATATAATTTATGGTGTAAAATATTAATTATAAAATCCATAAAGGAATAAGGAATCAACAGAACGATGTGATCAGATGAATAGATGTAAAATGGATAGATAAAAATAGTGCCCGAGGATATATTAAAGTGTGGAGATAATGTATTAAATATGGAGTATTAAGAGGGCATGGACGATTTTCGGCTTCTAAAAAGGGCATTTTCTTCACTTTCTAAATGTATGACAGTTCACAAATGTTCCATCGAAGCGGCTAAACACATACAGAATATATAGCGAATATTGTCGCACAGTGCACAAGCAAGCAATATATATTGAAAATTTTTAAACACGATTATCTCGAAACAATATTTCTTTAGTCGATATCGGTACCCGGAATACCTCAGCCACGGATTAACGAATTTCCTTTTTCCTTTTTTTTTTTTTTTTTTAATTAAAGTTTATATATTTCTCTACTGTGTTTGATCAATGCATTTTTAAAAATTTTTATCTTTTTTTTTTTTTTTTTTTTTTTTTTTTTGTAAACATAACTAAATTGAAATTTTTGTTGAAAACTGATGCATTAAATTTGACATTTAGCCATTTTAATAAAAATGCAAAATTTCAACAATTCTTCGATCAAGGACTAGATAATCATGTATATTTCAACGTGCCTTTTGTTTTATTGATGTCAGCTAAAACCACTCGGACAAATTTCATTACCGCAGAGCAGCTGACGCAACATCGAGGAAGAGCAAGTCTAAAAAGTGCAATTTTTCAATAAATATTAATAAAAGATGTAGCTTTAAAAGTTATTTTTTAATGCAAAAATCTGCATATTTCTACCTTGTTCCTAGACGTAAAAATAATTTTCAGTCTTGCTTTTCAAGCTGAAAAACTCCATGCTCCCTTAAAGTGGTTCTCTAATGATCGTCTGAACAACGCTAAACTTTCTGACACAATTTCTGACTCATTTTTAAACGCAAAGGCATAAAATTGGCAGGAAATTATTATCTAATGAAGCGATTTGGAAATCGAATAGAGTTTTCAATTTTTTGATAAATAAATTACATATCAAGTTATAAGCAATTGGTGTCACGTAACAACACGTTTTCCACCTTTCTTTGCGCTGAATCACCGGAAATTAGGTTCAAAACGCCGACTTTGATGTGTCTAATTTTCTGAAAGATCTTCTGCCTTTACCAAAATATGGAAAACGTGTTTCGATTACAAAGTTTCTGAATAACAACACCTGTCCATTTGATGCGTTTCTGAACAAAAATGAATTAAAAAATGTGTCTGAAAGTAGACCCTTTAGATTTGAGAACAGCCTTAAGTATGGAGATAAAAATATGAACGTATTGAAAGAAACAAGTTTAAAAAAAATGTTTATAAGTTTTAGCTATAGCGTATAAACAATCAATGAAGCATATTTTTGACGTTTCATTTTATTCAGTTTAAATCATAGACTTCTAGTTGTTAAATATATATATATATATATATTAAACAGAGAATTCGTAGATTTTAAAAATCCATACAATATTAATACTTAGGGGGAAATATATTAACAATATGATTCTCTCCGATATCACGTCTTTTTTGTGCCGAAAGTGAATACGTTACACCGAATAAGAAATTGATATCTTCGAGCAAAAGTTTCACTTAACATCTATTGCTATTTCCGTAGAGCACGTGGAAGATGCACGCGTCCTTTTCTATATTTTTACGTATCGCTGTAATATCACGTTCAAAATAAATTCATCTAAAATTTAAACCATTGAAATAAACCAAAAATAAGTTCTAATATAGTAAGCATGCTTCAGACAGTAGAATATTTTTAAAACCAGAAATTATTGGTTTGTTACTAATTCTTCATTAAATTTGAAATGTTAATAAAACTGACGACTAAAATAGAAAATGACAGTGCAAAATAATTAAACATATTTTTTAAATATCCTTATTGAGATTAGAAATAGGAATGGTGAGAGAAAAAACGGAAATTTTTGAGATAACGTTTTTTATCCTTTTTTTTTTTTCTTTCTTTTTTTTTTTTTCCCGAAGGGGTTTATTTCCATTTCTAAAAATTAGAAAAATGGAAATTTCATTTATAAAATAATATATTTGAAATTTTATAACAGTTACATTTTCATGCCTTTTTTTTTATTTGCTTTTTTTCCTTATTATATTTTTTTTTCCGCGTTCATTGTACCACTTGAAAACATTAATTTGGAAAATAGATAATTAAACGCTACTTCTCTCATTAGAAATGAAAATCCGTTGCAAAATTACATCAATAACACCAATTAGTGAAAATGGTAAGATTGGAAACAATGTAATATATTATTTCTTTTTATTTTACTATGGTAAAGAAACCATATATATTCTTTTAAAAATTAAAAAATCTATATTTAAAGTATTTTAATAAATATATTTTCCCTTTTCTGCATTATTGCATTTTATATACATTGTTGGCACTTAAAGACGCGCCTATTTCCTTTTTCTCTCAACGAAAAGTTTTGCAGTCAAAATCACGTCTACACTGTTAAAAATTTGCAGCAAACTGTCCAGTCATTTGACCGTTTTTGCAGAAAACAGTTACATAACCGTAATTTAACTATATTGTGACCGTATTATTGCACATTTTAATATAGAATATAGGGTCAGAATATAGTTAAATTACGGTTATGTAACCATTTTCTACAAAAACGGTCAAATGACTGGACAGTTTGCTGCAAATTTTTAACAGTGTATTTTTATCAATTTATCGTTAACGTATTTTTTAATTTCTCTGCCTGTATCACTGTAAAAGAAATAACACAATGAATAAAAATCTATCACTCATGGTCATGTTTTGGCTTCCCAAAGAGTACCAGATGCGCTCTCGACATTATGTCGTCAAAACCTCATTCTTGCAAAAATGGCTTTCCAATGGTTCTCAAAACACAGAACCTTCAAAAAATTCTGAATCATTTCCTTTTTAGTCAAAGTGTGCTCTATGCCAAATATATTTACCCGTCCCTGACGTCAATTACAAATTTTAATATGCGGTTATTCTAAACGGTTTTGGCAACCCGTACAAAAATTCACGCCTCTTTACTCAAAAATGCAAATCGTTGGCGAGATTTGTAACTGTGTTTATCTTTCACTTACTACTCACTTCTCCTCTATCGTTCAGCCCTTTAATTTCTAATTAAGCTCTACAACGCTGTCCCCGGGTCCACCCATAAGAAAATTTCGCGAGAAACTGTTATCTTTTCCTGGTTTCCTGAAATAAGTTATTGCTACGATCTACCCTTTAATGCTGTCACCCTGTAAACCAACTATATTCTACTGTAATTGTGGATAAACACAGAATGTGCTCATAATAAAGATATTGGTGTCTCTAGAAATGCTGAACTTTCCATATGTGTGCTGAGTCCAATACTTCGGAGTTTATTTCCAGGATATAAAAATTGTGTTATTGCGTGCCACATCATAATTGTACCGGATTATGTGGCAATACTTTTTCTGATTACGAATTTATCTCCAATTATCTACGACGGTTTTCCAGCATGACAAAAAACATTGCCATAATTACCATATATGCAATTTTTATACGACAGAATTATTGAGTTTCAGTTGATTCAGGATTATAGAATGTTCCTTATTGGCCATTAATGCTTTCATTTGTTTAAAAAGGATTGTTATAGCTGTTGTCTGAATTCAAAATTGCGGCATATGAATATGCATGCCATGTACACTGTACAAAAAGGGCAAAAGTTTCTCAATCTACGATTATATTAGTATAATTATAATCGTACGTAAATATTAGTATAACCACGAATGACAATATACAATAACCTCTTTCGAGTTACCCGTGATTCCGTATAAAGCGTTCTTCATCTTTAAAAACCTCAAAAGATTTTTTTTTTTTTTTTTTGAGATTTAAAGAAGTTTTTATAAAAACAAGGTTTCTTTTGCTACCACTGATATTCGGAAACGTTTCCGAGTAGTTTTTATAGTGCATTAATGATTAATACGTTTTCTCAAGCCGAAATATCGGTTTGATGATGCGATCCATTCATTCTCAGTTAAAAATTTTCAGCTGTGTAATTGAATTTCTACATGCAAGAGTAACAAAATAGTATTAATTTTAATGTCAATGTTAATGTTATTAATTTATCATTATTATTGTCTGTAAAACATGCTTGTTAAACATGAAAAGGCTTTATCTTGAGTATTGATAGCAAGCAAAAAACCGATATTCCGGTTTGAGAAAACTTAATAATACACTATAAAAAGTACTCGGAAACGTTTCCAAAAATTACTGGTATACCACCGATTTTCAGCAAAAGAAAGTTTATTTTTATAAATGCTTCTTTAAGTCTCGAAAATATAGTAGTTTCTGAGGTTTGTAATGCTAAAGAATGCTTTTCGGAACCGTGAGTAACTCGGAGGAGGTTATGGCATATTTTCGTTCGTGATGTATTTTATTTTCCTAATTAAGAATCATTTGATTTTTTTACAGTGAATTTTATAAAATGGATGTAAGTACAGTCGTCCAAAGAAAAAAAAAAGAAAAAGAGAGAAAACACTCAATGCATTTTAATCGCTAAATTATTCCAGAGAGATAGGATATATACCGTCTGACTTGGAATTGTGTCTAATACGACCATGAATAAAATTTCTGAAAGAAGAGTCCTATACATATTAAGAATTGCACCAACTTTAAATTTTCAAATGGTAACACCCACTTTTGACATAATATTTGACTTCCTTGGATCAAAACAGCCCGAAAAAAAAGTATATTTTGTGTACCCTTAAATATATATATATATATATATATATTTATAGAAGAGTTCAAAGTTTGAGAGTGCTAATGTTAAATCCACGTGACAAACTTATATATATATATATATATATATCAAAAAAATCATCCGATTTAATTATGTTTTTTTTTTCTTTTTTTTTTTATGAGATACAATGAATAGACCTAAAACCTATTTCAGGTGTTTTTGAGATATTGAAATATATTTACTTTTCCATAATCTAAGGGAACCACCGTCTACTTTTATTGTTGGCATTCACAGAAAAGGAAATTTTAGACAGTCACAAACACTGTTTTTTATTGGATTTTCTTTCTCATAAAGCGAGTTTAATATGTATTCAAAATTTCTATGTAATTTTTCTGGTAATTAATTGAATGTTCCCGATATTTCTCATTGTGAGATCTTAATTTTATTTTTCGATTTTGGATAAACCCTTAACATATTTTCTTTTATAACTGCATGGAGATTTAAGAAAAAATGCATAAACTATACTTTTTTACGGGATGCCTTGAATTAAGGAGCTCAAATATGGTATCAAAAGCAGGTGTTACCATTTTTAAATTCATGGTTGATTGCAATTTTTTTGACTGCTTCAAAAATTTTATTCATATTACAAAAATTAGGCACAATTCCGAGTCGAGCAATATCCCTCGCATCTCTCTGCAGCAATTTAGAGATTAAAATGTATAAGATGCTCTTCTTATTTTTCTATGGACGATTGTACATAAAAGAATTGTGCATGTAAGAATGTAAGAAAGGAAAGGATATACATAAGTGCAAAGATAATCATTAAGTATGGAGTATTCAGCATGAAATTAACTGAAAATTTTAAAACTCTTTATTAATATGAACCTGTCTGGTGCATAAATGAAATCTCCCAATTGGCATTATTATTATTATTATTATATATTTTCTTTATTTTATAAATTTATTTGTTTATACAATTATGAACGCTTTAAGACCACATTTGTAGGAAAAATAGAAAAAGAAAACACTGTATGTGTATGCATAAATTTTAGCCCATGTACTAACATTACTTACACAGCATCTCTCTTTTTTTTTCTTATTCTTTCTTTCTCTCTTTTTTTTCCATTTTTATTCAGCATTTTATCTCACTATAACAGACAAACATTTTTTTTAAAGTAGCATTATATTCTCCAAAAAATAAGGTTTATATTTTTTTCACCGTTAAACAATAACTCATTTCAAATAATTCTTGGAAATCTAAGACCAAATTATGAAATTACTTATATGTGCTATTTTTAATAAATAATTTTACAGAGTTCATCTATATTTTGTGCTGAGAATTTTTGAATCTTGAAAAATATAAATAAACATAATTTAGATCTTTCTTTTCTTTTTCTTTCTTTTCTTTTTCTTTCTTTCTTTTTTCTTTTTTCTTTTTCTTTTTTTGTTTTTGTTATAATTCAAAAATATACTTGGTTTATGTTGCATTATGAATCAAATAAATTAAATATTTGAATTAATTAAAAGAAACTGATGAATATTTTTTCTCTGCAGAAGTAATTTTAGCAGACATCTTTTCTAATTAATGCAGACATCTTTTCTAATTAATGTCGAATGATTTTCATTGAGTATTCGAATAATGAATAATCATCATGTTGTAATTTCTCACATGAATGTGCTCCACTTAAAAAAAGAAAAAGTGGAAGAAGAAGCACTCTTCTTCCACAGAAATTCACAAATTACTCTCAAAATAATTAAATCATAAGAATAATTTTCAAATTGAAATTCACTAATAAACTTAAAAATATGTGAATGTGTCTTCATCTGTATATTTATAAAACAAAATTCTTAATTGTCCTAAACACATAAACATTAATTGTAATTTTATAACCTATATAATTCTAGTTAAATTAAAAATAAACACACTCAAAAAATATTTTATATGTAATAATTCCAACTGTACAAATTGTGCTTTGACCAAAACAATATCACACAAAACAACAATTAAATGAGTCCAAAGAACATAATTGTATTATTGCGTGCTTCATCCAAAGCATACAATAGAACAACTATTATAAATTTCAAAAAGATGGTGCAATGAAACATATTTCTCAAACTCAATTACGATTATAGGGATTATTTTAATTTATTTCCATTGTACTTATTTAGTATATAATATCCGCCGATATTAGTTTTCTTTTTTTCCCGTACGTTAAAATTTCGCCAAAAACTATTTCAATTAAAAAGCTCTCTAAGTGTAAAAACTTTGTACATATATGTTGATATGAGATGTAATCTCCCCAACTGGGCGCAAAAAGTCCGGGCCAGGATTCGAACCCGGGATCCCTTGGCTGAAGCTGCCAATGCTCTACCAACTGAACAATACCGGACGAATATGACAGAACTAATTCACCCAGTTAACCTTAATGATCATCTGGTCTGATATCTGAATCAGCACAACAGTGTAAATCACAGGTAATGGGAAAATCAGTAAACGCTGGAAACGTGATTACACTAGATTAATTTTTGACACAATTATACAAATTGGTAAAGAAATCATATAAGATGTAATCTTCACAATTGGGCGAAAAAGTCCGCGGACTTTCCGCCCAGTACGAACTTTTTCGGCTAGTTAGGAAGATTACATCTCATATGATTTCTTTACCAATTTGAATAATTGTGTCAAAAATTAATCTATATGTTGATCTCTACGTGAAAACATGACACATTTTGGTATTTTCTACGAATTTTCATTGAAACTTAACTTTACTTGTACATACAAAATCTAAAATTAGGCTCAGTTAATACTTTTGAAGTATCTTTACGAAGAAAAAAAAAGTCAAATATGTGAGACAGAATAATAATTTAAAAAAATAATAATCCATTAATTCATTTACCTACGGTGTCTCTGCATTTATCAATAGTTGATACACCCTTTTTATTGAACTGAAGTGTATTTTATTACTGACACCCACAGATGTTGTAATTACCTCTCAGAAATATCTTCAAAAGTTTCCCCTCATTATCCGGCTTTGTGGCTTTGCGGAGTTCTAAATCTCAGAAAATGAACAAAATGGCTGAATATGCTAATATCTGTGCGATACTCCTAACAAAGAGAATAATTACTGTGTCGAAACTTTTCTGCTATTGAATAATTAAGATTGAAATTTCGCAGACAGAGATTGTTTAAATCGTCTGTAGTTTTAATTAATGACTTAAAATTAATGACCAAAGATTGAGTATTTCCGAGTGGCAACAATTGTTCTTAAAATTGCTTAGCTCATGCATTAGAAAATATATGTGTATTTTTATTTTATTTTTTAATTGTAGAGTTACACAATACAGGTAAAAAAATAAAATAAAAAATAAAGCAAAATAAAATAAAACAATGGACATGATACACAGAACTGTTGTTAACGTCTTGTATTTAAAAACTTATTTAATTCCATCATATCATATAATGCTGTTAAATGAAATGGTAAAATTAAAAATAATCTAAGTACTAAATGAAATAGTGTATTTAAACATATTTATCAGTCAATTTCATGTATTCGTATTTGATAAGGCAAACACACATAGTATTTTGTAAATAAGCACCACTCACAAAAAATAATTTCGATTCTGTAGACTGTTTAAACAATGTTTACTTTTCTCACAAATTGAAAGGTTAGTTCTCTCTTTCTCTCTCTCTGAGCCAGACAGATCTCTGATTTTTCACCTAGTGACGTACCAATAGTAACACTATTAATACTGGCTACATACCAGGTGTTAACATACCTCTACGTTTTGCAATGTTTTTAAACATTCAGGAAATACTAAAATAAATACTATTACAATACTATAGTTAAAAATGCACAATTTCTATATTACAAGTGTTTATATTTACCACAGTAGTTTTAATCTCGACTACTCTAAGTTTTGGAACTTTACCTAGGTAAATTTCACAAATTTTCCCAAAGAACATTGATGGGGAGGTAAGTTATCCTTTTTGATTACAATCAAGTTCACCACACACATTATCTATCATTTTCCATTATTTTTCTCAAATTTTCACTTGTTCCGCTGCTGCAAATAGCTAAGGTAATCTGAACTCCATCTTTCCCAAATTATCCGAATAATTTTGATTAAATTATGCCAGTGGTACAGACTAATTTTTATAAATATTTATTAAATCGGATTCAACCATTGATGTAATAGGCTGCCAAATTAAAAAACGATTTTTCCTTGCGCTGTTATTGATTTATAATAAACAGCAGCACCGTAAGCTACATCCGAGTTCCAAGGCATCGGGGAATCCACGTAATTTTATCGCTTCATGGTTTTCCAGTAAAATACACCAACTAATCGTTAAACTGTTTAGGTACTGCAACGATTCTATAAACTTTTTCTACTCTTGCTATTCTTTTAATGGGAGTAAGTCAATCCAATAAATTTTTAATAACCAAAGTTTCTGCAGTATTATTTTTGCTTTAGTTATAGCTGATCCTAAAAATGATCCCAGGGATTCAAACAATCTTGCAATCGTAGAAAGCACGTCTCTTTTTGCACTAGAAGATTTCGAATCAATTTTTATGTGAAATGCAAAACAATAGACACCACCTTGGTTCCGTTGGTTATTTTTGCTTTTGTTATAGCCGGTCCTAACAAACCCATGGATTCAAACAATCTTGCAATCGTAGAAAGCACGTCTGTTTTTGCACAGGAAGATTTCGAATCAATTTGTATGTGAAATGCAAAACAATAGACACCTTGGTTTCGTTGGTTATTTTTGCTTTAGTTATAGTTTAGCCGATCCTAACAAACCCAGGGATTCAAACACTCTTGCAATCGTAAAAAGCACGTCTCTTTTTGCCCGGGAAGATTTCGAATCAATTTTTGTGTGAAATGCAAAACAATAGACAAATTGGTTCCATAAACACCTAATGTCTTGATTTCCTCAGGATTGGCAAATGTATAGTTTTCTTCGCTGCTTTACACAAGCATTTTATCATTAGTACACCACTTATGTAATGACATTCCTCTTTTTCAAATATTCCTATTAATTAACTCTGAAGCTCCTTCTCCCCATCCAAAGCTTCTGCACCACTAACTACGTCGTCTATAATACATATCTCTCAACACGACCTGTGAAACTAATGGAAACTGGCTGGTCCCATCTACCGCTAACTGTTTTAGCGTTCGTGTCGCCAAAAACGGAGCGCTAGTGGGGTCGTATGTGATTGTTGCTAAATGAAAGGTTTTTATGAGCTCACAGATTCCCTCCATCCACACGATTCATTGTAATTTTGTTTGATCTGGATGAACCCATATCATCTTGTACATCTTATTAACATCTGCAGTAAATGCAAACATATGCGTTCTGAATCTAATCATTATTGAAAAGGGGCCATCTTGTGGCACCCCCTCCATTATATTGCAAAGAACTCAATGAAATTCCATTGGTCATTAGACAAGGGGCATCAGAAATCGTCCGAAGTCGTGTAATATTATTATCTGGGCAATATACGCTTAAATGGAGTATAAATTAAGTACACTGCTCTTCATTATGTAAAATTTCTTCATATAACACATTTTCTTATATTCAGTTAAGAAATATTTATGCACAGATCTAAATAGTCACATTCTACTTTCATTTTATTCCATAATGAGTTAAGCCTTCTAACAGCAATGTATCTATATCTGCCTGAACATGCTGGATCTTTCTTCATGGGCATTTCATCTTTCAACTATATATCTCCCTGTTTCATCCGTCGTATGGCTTTCCATAAAGTGCTCCTCACGTATTCCTATAGTAAGGACAATGAAATTTTTACGTTTAAGACAGGATTCCGTTGTAGAAAGATTCTTTTTTTATAGGGTTCTTCACAGTTTCTTCATTTTTAATCAGTTCCTCTTCAAATTTCTCATTTCTCCAAAGCCTTCCAATAATTTATCTAAATCAACGCTATCTTTAATAAGCCCACAATGTATTTCATTTACATTAGAAGTTGGTAAATTCCCTCTAACAATATACCCAAAGACCGAATTCTGCTAAATTAATTTCGTGTCTAAGAAGTATATTTACTCAGGAATCAACATCTCATAAAATACTTCAGCTCCCAAAAGTACATCAGTATTACCTAGTATATCAGATTTTCATCCACTAATCTTATTTTACCAAATTCCTGTTTACTTAGTTTTAGTCGTTCAGGGGAACGAACTCAGTAATTCCAGGTACAATTAAAAAGTGAAATTTGTTTGGAAGTTCATATCCGCACTAATATAATATTGCATTATTGGTTAATATTGCATTAACCTTGGACTTCACATTCATCGATATATCATTTAATCCTGATAAAACTCTGTTTATTTTTTTGTTATTATTCAAATTTTTCCGCGCATGAATATGTCAACAGATGACCACATCGATTGCGAATCGAATATGCTCCTTAATTGATGTTTCCCCTCTCATCTCTTATGTAACAAATGGACTTAAGACATAACTTCTCATTGTAAATAATTTGATATCGCAATTAGGTGACTCAGAGGTCGCTGTTGGAATAAATTTATGAGTGTTTGCAGTTTCATTTTTATTCATCTCTGGTTCCGCTCTAAATCTATCTACCTCTTTTTTTTTTCGGGCATTACATTTGAATTTCTTTTCTGTGTAAAATGAAGCATAATATGGTGGCTCTTCAAACAAATATTGCAGCTGTACTTTGATTTATATATTGTGATCTTATGCAAAATAAGATAACTTAAGCACAAATTATCATAATTTCCCTACGCGTACTCTCTCATTAACCTATATATTTTTTTAATAATCGCAATGGGGACGTAACGGCCGAGCATCCGTATATAATATACATTTAAAACTTTCACCCACCAAAAAAAAAAAACCTTTTTGATATATTTTTAGAATTTGATACGAGAGGCATATTATAACTCCATGCAAAGTTGAATATCGGTCGACTTTCTGGGCTAATTTTAAAGGATTAAACTAACCATCTGCTTGACTTATAATTTATATGCGGGATACTTTAATTTTCTTCTCAGAAATTTAGATTGCATTTTTTTTTTCAATTTAGGTAGCTATTTTTCTTTTTTTCTTTTCTTTTTTTTAAAATAAAGTTTTAATCCGGTTTACATTTATAATAATAGTAACTATTGACAGATAAAGCTGAGTATTTAGTTCAGTTTACAGTCGCATAAAGCCATCGAAAAGAGACTTTTAGTTTTGCAATCGCATCTGAAAGTTTCAGTTTAGATATCGAACTGTAAGATTAAATTTTGAACTAAGATCTGATGTTTGTCAATCGAGGCGTTTAAAGGCGGGGTGGTGTAAGTCACTAATTTTGGAAAATGGAATAGAGTTGGCATCATGGAGGGTATTTAGATATAGTCTATACATATGAATATCGGTTTAAGGAAACTCAAACAATTAAGACTCAACAAGAAAACCAAACATAACTGTAAGTAACACCTATATTAATTATATGACGTTTCATTAAAGCAAAATCATAACTGATAATAAAAGGCTTTAAATTGTTAATAAATTAATAGTTTTTTTTTTTTTTAATTTAACAATTTTAAATTTCCTTTTTCTTTTCCAATTTTGACATTTCAAACTAAATTTTTTGTCTTATACTCAGGGATTTTTGTTTTACAAACCTAAGTATTTTATAGCTATTTATAATCTACTTAGGTGTAGACTTAGTAGATTTTTTATACAAAGATTAGATCAGGAAAAAAAAAATGAATAATTGGATGTAAGTATATGGAATATACCTATAAAAATCGCATATACTTAAGTTCAGAATTTTTTTTTTTTTTTTTTTTTTTTTTTTTTTTGTTAAACAAAAATATTAAAGATATTAAAAAGTCGATACTTAGTTATCTCTCATAGAAGCTAAAGATACACTTTTTTTAAAAATCAGACAAATTTGCTCAATTACTGTGGAAGCATTTTAATTACATAGTGAATATGAAAAAATACGAACTGGATAAAAAAATAATTTAAACATTTCATTTACAAAGAAGAGATAAAATTAACAACATAAATTAACAATATTTACTTTACTATTTATCGGGTCGTCAAGAAAGTTAAGCTCAATGAATGCTCTAGAGATGTTAGGATTCATTTCAAAATAAAAATATGAAATTCGACATTTTCGTCTTCTTTTGTCAAAATTACCAAGTCCCCTTAAATAATAGTTCAACGAAATTCGCATATAATAGCACCCAAAAATATTTAACCTCATAGGAAATGTTTTTGAGCATTTGAGAAAATGTGACTTACACCGTTATCCTTTTAAAACGCCTCAATTTGCCAATAGGAAGGCTCGTACACATCTCCATGGTGACGTCACGATGGTGTCATTCTTAGAAGTCATTCTAGTCTATATTTATGGTCACCAAAGTACCTTCATGGATTTTAAAGTATTTTTCTGTCCGTTGATTATTTTCTTTGTATTTTCTTTATATTTTCTTCTTTGAAATGTAAAAAAGGCAAGAAAGCAGCTATGTTTAGGAAAAAGCGGTTTTTAATATCAAGTTTTTTCAGAAACTATGTGTAAACATAACATTGCAATACTACGTAGTAATACTTCAGCGTTACATTAGTGTATACTTTAATGTCTCAGCTCACATTAAAGAAAAGAAATCTCAATGTAAAGCCATTTATGTCGGAAAATATTTGATGAAGTGTAATTATTAAATCCAAATAACCATACTTTCTTTTATAAAGAATTTAGTATTTAGCATATTGAGAAAATTTTGTTAAAGGATGTGACATTAGTCTACAGTCATTCTAGAGGTCTATTCAATTTTAGTATTTATGAAATATTGGTGGGTATCATTTTGAATGAAAAATAACAGAATGTAAAATAAAAAAGAAGTTTATTTAAATGAAATGTCAGGATTTGGTTTGATAGACAAAATAATAATAATAGTAATAATAATAATAATAATAATAATAATAATAATAATAATGGTGGTACTTTTATCTTTTACGTGTCTTAAAAAAGATATTGTATATCTGAAATTGTTATTTTCATTATTTACAGACAATAATAAACTATTTGCTCATGAAACGGAGCTTGTTATATTTTTAGGCAGTGGATTTAATTTTATTTTTATTTATTTATTTACAGTCGATGCTCGTTAATTCGAACTCCCAGAAACTGAGAAAGAAGTTCGAAATATCCGATTCTGAAAAAGAAAAAGACTTTACGTGCTATATCTGAATAATAATAATAATAATAAATACCTATCTAACATTAGAAATAGATACCTTTTCTATAATCCGAATTGTTTTAAAAAATACTATACTATAAGATTATATACGTATTACATTCTAAAATTAATATTATTCGAAACAATTTTTAGCACATACCAGCCAACATGTCTATTTCGAAAATATTACAATTTACACGACATATTTAAGCACATAACATTGAAAATACTACAATTTAGACGACAAGATTAAACACATAACATTAAAAATATACATGTAATGAAAGATGCATTGTAATAATATATAGTTTCTAATACGCAAGTCATTAAAGAATTACAAAGATATCCTGTGTCATTTAATCTTTTGGACGCATATTTAACCTGGTAGTGTTAAAAAAAAAAAAAAAAAAAAAAAAAAAAAAAAAAAAAAAAAAACATCGCGGATTCATCTTTCCACATCGCATAGATTTTTCAATTGCCAAACATTAGAGTTTTCCACTATTATCCATATTGGAAGAGACAAAAAGAGTAATTCTCTCTTTTTGCTTTTTTTTTAAACTTCTGTTCATGCGTTTCCTTTAAAATTAAATGCCCTGGTTGGTAAAAGTTTATACAGTCTAACTCTGTTAATACGAGAAGCAAAGGAATTATAAAAGTCCTCGTATTAATCGTACTCGTAATATCCGTGAAGATAATAAAATTCTTAAAAACACGCAACATAATTAAACTAATGGCAGCTGTTAATTTCTCTATCTAAATGCAAAAATTAACATAATACAAAGATTCCCGGAAAAATTCAGCCATTATTGCAACAATGAAGGCAATTTTCAAGCTATTGATTTGACATTTTTTCCCCCATTTTAACAGTGCAATGAGAGGAATGAAAATATTGGTTAATATAGCCCAGAATCCGGATTTAAAGAAAGAAAGAGTGATTTTCTTTTATTGTTCTTCCTTTCCATGGCTCAGTTATAAATCTTACAGAAGAGCCGTAGTTGAAATGTCCTTATCAATTCTGTCTTTCTTTCATTCTTTCAAGACCTCAGGACATTCCTTTGCATTTTACTGGGTCTCCATCTTGTTGAAGGTTAAAATGTTGTCTTGTAAAATTGATAAATTACTACATTTTAAGAGACAAGTTTAATGTAAAAATATTATCACTGTTCGATAAGAAAGATACAGCAAATGCTTTCATTTATACATTTAGAGCTTTGAGTCATACCGTTTGATAAGAAATATTTTTTCTAGAATCAAATTAACCGAGCCAATCATGACTGCATTCAAAATCTTCAATATTCACAAGGCTCGTCAATTCATTCCCCTTCTTCGCCATAGTTTATTTATTATTATTATTATTATTATTTACGAAAAAACAAATAAGATAATTATTATTTTTAGTTCGAATTAACCGATGAAAAATAAGTTCGAATTAGCGAACTTATTTTAACATTAGATCTCATTTAAGGTTTTTGCGATTTAATGATTAGTTCGAGTTAACCGAAAGTTTGATTTAAAAGAGTTTGAATTATCGTGAGTTCACTGTATGTTATTCCAACAAGAAATTCTTCAAAGGAGTGTTCTGTACAATGATTTCAATAAGTATTTAAAAAAAAAAAAACTGAAAATTTAAGAAAAAAAAATTAAAGCTTTCAAGGTAATCTGATAAAAGTTAAGGGAGATATGATACGTTTTCAGAATTAGAGTCTCTTAAACAAAACTGTAACGGTAAACTTTTAAACGATTTTCTTTTCGAAACCATCTTTCGCGAATCGGAAACCAAGACATCTCGAATACTATTCAGTCCATTTATTTCAGTTTTGTTGTGTATATTTATTCTACATGAAAAATAAATATTAGACCTTGAGCAATTTTTTATTATTATTTATTACAATGTGCATCTTCATTTTTATTGAACATAAACCGACGTTTTTTCCATTAAAAATCCAAATGATTGACTTTGAAGGTCTTTCATTTTCTTTTTTTTTTTTCTTTTTTTTTTTAATCTTTTAATCTTTTTTTTTTTTTTTTTCAGAGATTGAATAATTCTATGATGAATAAGGCTTCTTTGTTTGTTTGTTTGTTTGTTTTCGTATAGTCCAGATCAGAACCATTGACATAAACTGTTAGGCCTATGTTACAGATTATACCTTAGGGCTTTTCATATGTAATACACACCTCATACACATACCAGGATCCGAAAAATACACATGGTCCATATGCACATCTGACAAGTTTCCCGTACTTTGAATACCACTATTTCCGAGCAGAAATAGTCGCTTTATTTAAGGCTGTTCTCAAATCCCAAACTGTTTACTTTCTGACACATTTTTTAATTGATTTTTATTTGCAAACATATCAAATTGCCAAATCTCTTATTAAGAAACTATATGTAACCGAGCGGTTTTTTTCTTTTTTCGGTAAAGGCGATTCGGTTAAGAAGATTGTTCAGCATGTCAAAGTTGGCGTTTTGAACGGAATTTACGGATGCGACATCGCAGGAAAACTACCATCGTGAGACAACAATCTCTTATAACTCAAGTTGTAGTTCATTTATCGGAAAAAGATAAAAGACTGTTAGATTACAAATAACTTCAATAATCATGCGTGCAACTATTATGCTTTTATGTTTAAAAATGTGATAAAAAATGTCTTTGTGACTTTGCAATTACGCAGCACAGGGAAGTTATTAAACCTTACTAATGTTATGGGATAGGATGGGATTTTTTGATTAAGACCAATTATAAACAGCCGTCACATTCTCGTGCTGCGTAATTGGCAAATCACAAAATAATCATTTACTAAAGATGTAGAGACAAGGAGTGATTTGTGAATGACAATTTCAGAGTTAATAAGAGAACTAAATTTGGCTCTACATGATCTCAGAACTTTTTACGGTAAAAGAGTCATGAGACTTGGCTACATTTTTTACACGTGATGTTTCTGATGAGATTTTGTATTTTCCAGTTGCACTAATTTTAATATACAGTTTGGTGAATGTTTTATGTATAGTTTTTATACAGATGCATCTAAAATAATCCGAATGTATTAATGTTACTGATTGGAACACTATAAAAACGGCATTTTTAAAACTGAGCAAAAAATACTCAAATCTGAGTATGTCGCATAGTCAAAATGGCTCCGATTCAAAATTACTCAAGTTTAAAACATTTCTGAAAACATGCACACACTCAAGAATAAAACATCATGTGCTCTTATATTTGCACTTCAAATTCTCAGCACACATTGGGAACATATTTGGAACACTTTAATTCAAAAGTTCCCTTAATGTGTACTGAATGTAATCCTTAATGTGTGTGTGTTCAGAATATGCTCCGCTATAAAGAAAGTGTTGTGAAAGTCTACCGAAAGTTTTCTGCTCTGGATATTTGTTAAATCTAAACCTGGGAACACATTTGAGAACGGATTGGGATCACATTTGGCCACACTTATGAAATCATTGCTTTCAAAAAGTGCGCTAAAAAAGAGAAGTGTTCTCAGAAGTATTCTAAAAATTGTTCCTAAAAGTGCGCTTCAAAGTGTACTAAAAAAGGTGACAAAATATGTGTCCTAAAAAGTGTTTTGAAAAGTGTATAACGATTTGCAGTGTGTCCATGTTTCAAAAATGAGTAATGAACTAATTTCTATGTGCTCATTTGTTAATATTTACATGTTTTAAAAATGAGTTTGCTCTGATTCTAATCATTTTTTAGCATGTCTATGTTTCAAAAATGAGTATGAACTGACTTCTGTGTGCTCATTTGTTAATATTTCCATGTTTTAAAAATGAGTTTGATCTGATTCTAATCATTTTTGAGTATGTCTATGTTTCGAAAAATGAGTATGAAGTGACCTTTATGCTCAGTTTTGAGTATGTCATGTTTGAATATTCCGAGTAATTCTGGTATTTCAGAATTGAAAGCATTCGGTCGCCCTATTTGAAACATCGATTTACTCAGATTTCAAAGTATCATCATTTTTCTCAGTGAATGCGTTATAGTGAAGTTACACGTTCTTAAAATGAACCAAATTTTATTACAGTTTAAAAATATTAAAAACGGCTTCTTCCCGTACGTAGTAAAATTGTTGTAAAAGTCATTTTACAGGCTTTTTTGAAAAAAAAAATTGTACAATATATTGTTTAATATGGTGATCAGAATTGTCAAAGATTTTGTAAAAATTTCTTGTAATGTCAAAAACTGTTTCATAATCTGTGCGTGGCGTAAGATTTTTCTTTCACTTTTCTATGCGGAATTGCGTATTAGAAAACGTTGCATTAAAGAGCAGTTCTAAATAATGACAAATACAGATTCTAAAAAATTAACTCTACTGAGTTGTTTGTGTCACTATCCATCTCATATTCTTTATTGACTTATCTCAGTGTCATGACGTCTACGTAGTATTTTTTTATGTTAAAAACAAATCACAGCTGCAAACACGAAATGGAAACATATACTATATCAGATAATGTGTCCTTGATATTGCTCCAGACTCCAGAGTCGGTTCATGGGAATTCTCGTTACTGTTTCAACTTGACATTTAAAGAAAAAAAACTGCGAAAGATTCTGCCGTCTTCGATAAGATTACAATAAAGAAAGGTTATTGATTATTGTCTTTGTCCCATGGTAATTTTTTTTAATACTTTCCAACATAGTTTAAAAGTGTTTGTCTGTCTGTCTGCTCACGTAAATATATTCGGATTGCCATGAAATTGATATATCTTATTGAGATTTACAATGGCATGTTCAGTATTGAAAACGAAGTGTGTAGCATTTATAATTCGTTTACAGGGACATCCAAAAGAATATTGTTGCATTACGGTCTATGGGGGGGGGGGGAATCGTTTGCGGTGCATTTTATTGATGTTACACAATTTCAAACATATTGAAATCGATAGAGGAGACGGTCCAAATACCGGCTGCTTAGGTGTTCTAAGAACTGAGCGTAACGGAACGTAGCGGCGATAGGCAGAGTTTGTAACCTTTAATTGATAGAAGCAAAACATGAGCAGTACGTCCCTGAAGTATGTCAAATTTACAAACAGTAAGAGCAAAAGTGTTGATACGACGAAATCTGAGGTATCAAAAGTTTTTCAGGTTTATGTTTCTCATTTAAAACAAAAATACTGGTCATATATTGGCCTGAATTGACGATTAAATCATTTTCTAGACAGATTTAGCTACCAAATACCGAAAGAACGTCATAGGTATTTTACGATATGAATGAGTAATACCGGTTTTAACTTAAACATAGTAGTGGTCCAAATACCGGCCACACAGTACTAGTAAATACTAGTTGCACTACTAGTTGCTTGTACAGTAAATACTAGTTGCCGGTATTTGGACCTCTCTGAGTTTTATTCCCGTGAAGGGGAGGAAAATAAAATAATTTATGGTATCACGGACGCTGTATTGTTTTGTTGCGTAATTTGACCGTTACAGTCCATGGCTATGGTTAGAATGTTGGCCAAAATCGTCCGCAATAAATGGGAAGAGAAAAAAGCAAATTGACGGAGAAAAAACTGAAAAAATACAGGTGAAAGGGGCAGTAATTGGATTTTAAAAAGGGAAAAAAAGGAAAGATATTCGACTGAGGAAGATGATGCAATTTGTGTCTTCTGCGAGGGTGCTTTCTCTGCGGACAAAAAGGAGGAACTATCTGTTCGATGTTTAGAAGGCGATATGTGGACTCATAGCGACTGCAGCGACGCAGAGAGTGATTACTATATTTGTGATTTTTGTAGATAAGCAAGCTACTTTTCAAGGAGCAAGTTTTTTATTGTTTAAGACGTTAAAAAAAAAAACTAGGAACAGAATTTAAAGAAGACTGTCACATATAGTTGAAAAGATTTTTTTAAATTTGACAAAAATACTTGTTTATTTAAAAATGTCATGTTTTATCTGTACATATTAAGTAATAAAAGTTCTTAAAACAAAGTTCTTCTCTCTTAATCAGCGAAATTAGCTGTATTTGTGTGTGTGTGTTTTTTTTTTTCGAAAAAAAAATTGAGGTAGCCGGTATTTAAACCCCCCTTTTCTAAACTCAAAATTTGCGGGCTTTCAAAATTTTTCTTTTTATAAATAAAAAACGCTTTTTAAACTGATTTTTTTTCTTTTGTTAAAAGGATGTGAAACATATCAAGGTACCCTACCACGACTTTTTCCTCCACTAATTTTCAAAATTGTAAGATCTAGATTGAAAATAAAAGTGGTAGCCGGTATTTGCACCTTTTCCTCTACATATCACTGAGGTGCTCTACCAGATACTTTACGATAGAATACGGTTGGCATACATAGCATTCATCGTTCATTTACAGGGACACACAAAAGTATTCGGTTACAGTACTGTCTATAAACAATAATTGCTGGAAGTGCGTTTTGAGATGTGCTACGCATTTTAGGTAGCTTTCAATACAAAAAAGTATAAAGCTACCTATTGCAGCCATTCGGAGGAAAGCAGTTCCGGAAAATTTCGATATATATTCACCGATCATAACCCCCAGACCCCAAAACCACCCTCCGTTCAAATGTTGATTTATATATATATATATATATATCTGACCTATGTCATACGATAACGCTCGTATTTATAAATCAATTTTGATGAAACTAATTGTGTGTATTAAGCTAACCAATGTCTCGACCGAGTTCGTTGGCCAGCTTGGTCCACCATTTTGTTTCAAGATGGCGGCCACTTAAAAATTTAAAATTAAAATAAATATACAAAAAAATTAAAAATTAAAATTTATTTTTAATTACGTTTTAGGCCTTGATACAAGGATTCCAGAGCATTTTTTGGTTTACCTTTATCTTAAAAAATGGCTGAGATAGAGCAGTTTGAAATTCTAGGGTGGATGACATTTTGAAACAAAACAGCACATTAATGCGATTACTCGCAAATTATTTTCTTTCATTGTTGTAATAATTTTCCCAATCATACGCATAAAACTATATATTCATATCCGTTAGCGCCAAAATTGGCAAAATTGGCGACATTTGGCGAAATATCGCCAAATTTGGCAACCAAAATAAGTTTTCATAAATGAAGCCAATTTGGCTATTGCTCAATAATTTGGCGAATTTCTTATTCAAATTCAGTATTAACGAATCTTTTGTAACCGTTTCTTTGCATTTTAACTTGCTGTTTTCGTGTAACATTAGCTAAAATTTTAAAACGAAGATATAGGAAAGCTACCTTTTCCTCCCGGTACAGGCCGGAAGGACTTTTTAAATCTAACTACTTATATATATTACTTGGTGTGTATAAATTATATAGATCATATACAGGGCTGCACACAATATATCGAGTACATTTCCGTTTATTGACGAAAATTGCTTAAAAGGAATTTCCAACTGTGCTATGCGCTTTTTAACAGAACTAAATTATATAGTATACAAATCTATAGGTCCTATACAGGTTGCATGAAAAAATTTGGATATTTTTCCTACTCTTGACGGTAATTGCTGAAATTGAGTTTTCAAACGTATTATTCGTTTTCCAACTTGTTTACTTAATCATCATCTTTCACTTTATTAAACTGTAAACTTTTGATGTACTTTTTTGTAACTTCTGTGTATTCTGAATATGTTGGAAAGTGTTTCATAATCTATGCTTGACGCATGATTTTTCGTTCTTTTTTATGTCGTCCCCATAACAACATCCTTCGTAAAAAATATTTTTTCTATAGGAATTTCAACAGAGAATATGTTTCTATAAAATAAAACAATACCTGAAATGGGACATTCAGGTGGACAGAACACCCCCCCCCCCCACACACACACACCTCTGGTGAAAAAGGAAAGACAGAAGAATTTCATATAAACATGAAATAGGCGAAATTAGGATTTTTTGTCAGAACTCCTTGTACAAGACTACTTAAAAACATATCAGGATAAAAAGCGATACATGTATGCGATAAATAATATACTAGTAAATCTGCAGATCAGGAGCCTCAACGTCAGCTCTAAAAGTCATTGTTTTTAAATCTCACTTTTCATATTATTTAGCATCTTACAATCCGTAATTTAATTTTTTTCTATTACATACATATTTATAGGCATATAAAATACTTCGGAGGTTTCAGAAATTAGAAGCGTTAAACTAAACACGGTTTATGCAATGATATTCTGAAATTCTTATTGAACTTCTTATTCATGTAACTTTTTAGATTAAAAAAAATAAAATGTATTAAAATTAAATTCTTCATTTACGTCAATAGAATACAAAAATAATTTATTTTGATAATAAAACATTGCAGCAAAATAGTGCGAGTTACTTGAATTTTATTATTTTGATAGTCTTTGAAATAGGGTTGTAAGCAACTAATAAATTAAAGAGCAAAGTAAAAAGAAATTCATTTTAAAATTTGTAAAAAATATGAAAATAAAATGTTCTATATTTTCCGAACATATGCAAAAAATTGTCCAATAATTTAAACAATTAATATCTAAATTCTAATGAATGGATCAGCAAATTTTCAAAGCTATTGGATATATTTAAAACCTCCATATCGAAAATTTAGCATTCACAATTTTACGTTTAAATCCATTATTCAAATATGCAATTTTCATTTCAGTTAAAAATGAAATTTGAAAATCGTCTGCATTCCCATAGGAAAGCATTATGACCTCAAAAGAAATGTTCTATATTTTTCGAACGAATGAACCAAATGTAACTAAAAACTATACAGCTAATTCCGGGTACTTCAACATCATACACACAAAAAATCAACCTAACAGGACGATTTTTACGACAGTTATCGCAGAACAGACAGACAGACGGAAACCAAAAACTTTTCGCGTCTTCACAGTGAGCCTCAACTGACGTTTCGGCAATAACTAGTAAAAGTTCAAAAATCAATTTCAATTATATCTTATAAAAATAAAAATAGAAAACTGTAACAGTTTTTTAGCCTTTTTTTGTCAGATGGCTCTTCCCCCCCCCCCCCCCCCACTCCCTGAACCCCTTCCCTTAACAACCCCCGCCTCCCTCAGATGAAAACATACAGTTGAAGCAAAATAAGTATATCAGATAATTTGTCCTTTTGATATGGCTCAAGATACTGTTCATGGGAACGCTCGTTACTGTTTCAACTTGACATTTTTTAAAACTGAGAGATTCTCCTGTCTTCGATAAGATTTAAGTCTAAAAAAAAAAAAAAAAAAATCTTGATTATTTTCTTTGTCACACGATAACTTTATTTTCAGTTGTGTCGTCGCCATAACAACCGAAAATCATTTCATAATACAGCGGCATAAATAGATGTATCTTTTGATTAATCTCGAGAAATTTACATCTTTTTTTGTGTGTGTGTTGGATTTTGTCACGTAGGCAATGACATATGCCATTCATTTTAAAAAGTTTCTCACCCAGTTTTAAAAAGATAATGACTTTTGACTGTCTGTCCCTGTCCGTACGTGCTCTAAATTTTTGCAAAAATGAATAAGATTTCGTGAAGCTTTAACGAATTTCCATTTGAATCAAAATGAATTATGCAAATTTCTGGCGACAATCTTCTTGAAAAAGGAACAATGAAATAAAAAGAGTTTCTTTGTGGAAGAGAAATTGATAATGCAATTCATTCAATGGTTTCCTTTAATATGAAAAAGAAACTTATTTAAGGGATAAATAATAATTTTTATAAATTAAATGTAAAATAAAAATAATAAAAAAACATGCTTTCATTAAAATTTACATGTTATAAAGCACAAATGTGTGCTTTGCTCAATGCTGACGTCATAATGATGTGGTTAAAATGGATGAATGTTGCAACAATGGAGCAGTTTTTTTTTTTTCAATTAATATTAAACAATCGTAACGTTATTTCTATGGGGGAAATGCAAGTTTTGGACCGATGTTGACCCCAACCCTTAGGGATCGAATTTTAAAAAATCAATGTCCAATTCATGTATTGCCCTCAAGAATACATATATATTCCAAATTTCAAAGCTCTATGTCAACAGGAAGTGGAAGAAAAATGAGTAGCAAGATTTGACTGCCACATACATATAGAAATGTAAGTTAAAAGAAAGCATGTAAAGCAAAAAAATACACGCTGTGTTTTGATTAATGACATCTTTATCAAAAGCATAAATCCCCATTTTTTTTTATCTGTACTAACTACTCAGAAATTTCTCACAAGAGTAAAAAAATGCCTTAATATTATTCTAATGACTGCTTAATCTACTGCTTTTTAACATTTTCCAACATAATTGAAAAGCGTTTATGAATTCGGTTTGTCTGGTCGTCTGTCTGGTCGTGCTGTAATTACGCGTAAATATACTCGGATTTCCATGTAATTGATACATGTTATTGTGTTTATAATGGCATGTTTGGTATTGAAAAAGAAGCCTGTACCATTTATAGTTCGTTTACATGAGCACTCAAAAGAATTTCGTTACATTATGATGTCTGGAGAAAAACTGTTTTGAGTGTATTTTAATGATGTCACACCATTTTTAACAAATTGAAGTTGATACACTATATTGCCAAAGGTGACCGGTCACTTGCGATTTTAGACGTTTGGTTTACTATCTAGAAAAATACATGAGGAATTAATCTGAAACTGCAGGTGTATAAAAAGTATAGTATAGATTACATATTTCCGCGAAAATTTTTTCACGAAACCCTATATGGGACTGTCAACAAATTGAAAAAGAACGAATATCTTTTGGATAACCCTGTAAAAACTAATGTAGCAGAGGCGTTCAAACTCGAGATTATTAATAAGTGGCTTATTATAATATTACTGTGTTCATTTTTATGAAGATAGCATGTATACTCGTAGAGAAATTAAGGTTTTTATAAAAACAGTCCCAAATTTCGCCTAGTTTTTTGCTTATAATTTGCAGAGTTCTTAATATAAAAAAAAGTTCTTTTCAGAAAATATGACAAACAACATTGTACATAATACTCGGCAATCAGAATTTAAAAATAATAAAAATTGGATGAAAAATAAGCAGGTTTACTAAAAAATGTTTCAATGCGCATGCGCGAATGCAATCAAAATATAATATGCATAATGTATTAGCTAAGTATATAGAGCAACTTTTGTGAAAGTCTCAAAATCATAGCTTGAAAATTCTGAAAATTATCGTCGATAGAATAAGATCGAAATCCGTTGTTCCTCAAAAGAAGCAAAAGGTTGAGGGGTTGTATCAAATATCTATTGATTAGTGCCAAAATAGCGTACACAATATTGCACGTACTACTATATTTGGATACAACCCCTCATATTTTTGCTTCCTTTTGGGAACAACGGATTTCGAGCTTATTCTATCGGCGATAATTTTCAGAATTTCCAAGCTATGATTTTGAGACTTTCACAAAAGTTGCTCTATATACTTATAGCTAATACATTATGCATATTATATTTTCATTGCATTCACACATGATGCGCAGTGAAACATTTTTTAGTAAACCTGCTCATTTTTCATCCAATTTTTATTATTTTTTAATTCTGATTGCAGAGTATTATGTACAATGTTGTTTGTCATATTTTCTGAAAATAACTTTTTTTTATATTAAGAACTCTGCAAATTATAAGCAAAAAACTAGGCGAAATTTGGGACTGTTTTTATAAAAACCTTAATTTCTCTACAAGTATACATGCTATCCTCATAAAAATGAACACAGTATATTACAATAAGCCACTTATTAATAATCTCGAGTTTGAACGGCTTTGTTACATTAATTTTTACAGGGTTGTCCAAAAGATATTCGTTCTTTTTCAATTTGTTGACAGTCCCCTATGGGGTTTCGTGAAAAAATCTTCGCGGAAATATATAATCTATACTATACTGTTTACACACCTGCAGTTTCATGTTAATTCCTCATGTATTTTTCTAGGTAGTTAACAAAACGTCTAAAATCGCAAGTGACCAGTCAACTTTGGCAATATAGTGTATACATAATTGAGGTGCACTACAAGATGTTTAATATAAAATATGGTGTGTGTTGTGAATAGTATTTATCTTTCATCTACAGGGATATACAAATAATTCTGTTACAATGTTGTCTTATGAGCAATACTTGCTAGAAGTACATTTTCAATTGTTGTATGCGTTTTTAAATTTAACTTTTTTTTTTTTTTTTTTTTTTGCATATTACTCGGTGTGTATAAATTCTATAGATTATAGAGCTGCACAAAATAATTAGAGTACATTTCCGCTTATTGACGGAAATTGTTGAAGGGTAATGTTCAACAGTGTTAGGCGTTTTCTTACTGAACTAAATGTTTGCATGTTGTACAATACAAATCTATAGATCATTTACAGGGCTACACAAAATAATTTGGATATTTTTCCGACTATTGATTAGTAATTGCTAAAATTGGATTTTCAAATATGTTAGTGAGTTTTTCAAGTTCTTTACTTCGACATCTTTCGCTTTATTAAATGATGAAGTTTCATTACAGGATTCTGAATATATTGTTAAGTGTTTCATAATCTATACTAGACGCATGATTTTTCTTTCTTGTTAAGAAATGCACAGTGTGGGCCATAATTATCTCAGCCAGGTTTTTTTCTTAACAAGATTTTTAACAAATGGTTTTAGAATTACAAAGTTTAAGTCAAAATAAAATTCAATTATCTTGTAATTATTTACTAACAGTTTTTAGCATTTTCAGCTATCGATTAACTGTAAATAGAATATTAGGATTCAGGTCGGGTTATACCCAACCCGTACAGGACTCTAGTGTGTGTTTGTTATAGCTTATTACTTTACACTAACTTACAACTTCAGAGTTGCCAAGTCTCTGGATTTTTGCACACCAGTAATTTTTTAGAGAAAATGTTGTTTTCTTAAATCGCAAAATGCTTTGATTAAATAAAACAACATTTTCTGTACTAAATTACTGGTATCCAAAAAGCCGGAGACTTGGCAAGTCTACAACTTGTAATGATAGCATCGAATTTTAACATTGTTTTTGTTTGAAAGTGAGTATTTGCAACATAATATCGCAACAAGATTTTGCATCAAAGAATATATATTGCACCATTTTTTTAGTTCACAGACTATTAAAGCCTGAGAGCTAATGTGCCCGCCCGTTCTGTATGTATGTATGTATGTACGTATCGCGATAACGCTTGATAGAAATATCCGTTTTGCTTCAAATTTTGTTTATAGGTTCATTGTGATAAGGCGATTCCCTGATTAGTTTTGGGGTTTCATTGGTTAAGTATGATGGGGGGGGGGGCGAGGAGCTAATACCCCCCCTTAATTTATTGTCGATTTCTTTATTTTTCGAGGACATTATTCTTTGAAATAAGAGTATAATATACAATTAATGTGAATAGCTTGTGAGCTCAATGCCATCAGTTTAACTTGGGCACTTTTCTTTTTCTTTTTTATTAACTAGATATTTTCCTCATTTTCTGACATTTAAAACGTGTATAGGAAACGCTGAAAATTCATTCATGAAATAAACAGTATCCTTCCCTATATACATTATATAAGTTTTTTCATCTATAAAAATATAATATAACCACAAACGAAGATGTACAATAACCTATTCCCAGTTACCCATGATTCCGAAAAGTGTTCTTTATCTTTAAAAACATAATATAACCACGAACGAAGATGTACAATAACCTATTCCCAGTTACCCATGATTCCGAAAAGTGTTCTTTATCTTTAAAAACACCAGAAACCTATATAATTTTGAGATCTCAAGAAGCATTTATAAAAGGAAAGTTTCTTTTACTGCCATTGATTTTTGGAAACATTTCCGAGTATTTTTTGTAGTCATCATTGTATAGTCTATTAAGCATTTTGTTTCAAATCGGAATATTTGTTTTTAAGATGTTATCAATTCTACATTAGTAAAGGTTTTTAGCTGCGCAATTGAATTTATACTAAGAGTAACAAAATTATATTAATTTTAATGTTAACGCTGTTAATTTATCATGTTTCTTCTGGATTTTTTTAAGGAACGCCGAATGGTCTCTATTTCTCAAATAAAGCTATAGTGTATATTCTCTAAATCTAAGGATATTGTTTATCAAGCATTTCTCTATAAAACTACCAATTTTCATATTTTTATATGCAATAGTTTTCTGAATATTAGTCCAAGAAAGACCTCTCAAGGCACAAAAGCTTCATTGACAGCGGCTGCGGCGGCGGCTGCAGCAGCGGTGGTTACTTTTTTTTTAATATAGAGAGATACTACAGTCCCTGGCCAAATTATTAGACGCAGTTGTTTTTATTATAATTTGTTAAATATCTGGAAAGATACATCAGAAATTATCCTGAAACTTCAGGAGTGTAAACAACATGATAGACGTCATATATTTCCGTGAAGATTTTTTCCCGAAACCCCATAAGGGACCGTCAAGAAATTGAAGAAAAACGAATATATTTTGGATAACCCTGTAAAAACTAATATCGCAAAAGCATTCAAACTATAGATTATGATTAAGTGGATTATTGTAATAATTTGGGTTCATTTTTATGAAGATAGCAAGTATACTCGAAGAGAAATTCAGGTTTTTATAAAAACAGTCCCAAATTTTATTAAGTTTTTTGCTTATAATTTGCAGAGTTTTTAATATAAAAACAAGTTATTTTCAGAAAATATGACAAACAAAATTGTACACAACATCCTGCAATCAGAATTAAAAAATAATAAAAATTGTATGAAAAATGAGCAGGTTCACTAAATATTGTTTCACTACGCATGCGCGAATTCAATCAAAATATACTGTGCATAATATATTAGCTAAATATATAGACCAACTTTTATGAAAGTCTCAAAAACATAGCTTGAAAATTCTGATAGTAATGGTCGATAGAATGAGCTCGAAATTCGCTGTTCCCAAAAGGAAGCAAAAAGATGAGGGGTTGTATCAAATATAGAATGAGGGACACTTCATTCTTATTATGTCAACTTTCATAAGCTAGTATATTTGGATACAACCCCTCATCTTTTTGCTTCCTTTTGGGAACAGCGAAATTCGAGCTTATTCTATCGACGATTACTATCAGAATTTTCAAGCTATGTTTTGAGACTTTCACAAAAGTTGCTCTATATACTTAGCTAATATATTATGCGCAGTATATTTTGATTGAATTCGCGCATGCGCAATGAAACAATATTTAGTGAACCTGCTCATTTTTCATACAATTTTTATTATTTTTTAATTCTGATTGCAGGATGTTGTGTACAATTTTGTTTGTCATATTTTCTGAAAATAACTTGTTTTTATATTAAAAACTCTGCAAATTATAAGCAAAAAACTTGATAAAATTTGGGACTGTTTTTATAAAAACCTGAATTTCTCTTCGAGTATACATGCTATATTCATAAAAATGAACCCAAATTATTACAATAATCCACTTAATCATAATCTACAGTTTGAATGCTTTTGCGATATTAGTTTTTACAGGATTATCCAAAATATATTCGTTTTTCTTCAATTTGTTGACGGCCCCTTATGGGGTTTCGGGAAAAAATCTTCCCGAATTTGGCCAGGGACTGTAATTGTGATTACGCAATGTTAGCAAGTCTCAAACTCACCGATTTCAATTCTAATAAGAAACAACTCTTTCGAAGCATATTCCCAGCTGGAATACATAATAATTGATTTCAAAACAAACTCTCAGAAAGTAAAAAAAAAAAAAAAAAAAAAAAAAAAAAAAAACTAAGATAAAATTCTAATACACACTTTAGGTACAGCCGATATTGCCTTTTCAAAAAGAAATATTCATTTAAAAATAGTACTATTTACGAATACGTTATTTAAGTAGCCATCAAAATCACAATGTGTAGAGAATTTTACTTCTAATAGAAGCAATTTTTTTTCAAAGAATATTCAACAACTTAAGTATACATAGTAAATGATTTCGAAACCAAACTTACAGAAAGAAAACAGATAAAATTCTCAACATACATTTGAGATATAGCCGATATCAACTTTCACCTTCCTTATGACAACTATTGCAAGCTGATACTAAAATCCACTTAATGGCAGAACACAGAAACTTCACTCTATCAAAGATAACATTCCAAAAAGTAATAACGAAAACGTAAGTTTTGATCGCCATTACTTGTGAAAGATTAGACGTAAGACTGAGACATTATTAAGCGAATTCTTTTTTTCTCTTTGGTAACGAAATTTCCCTGGAGTACATCACTCATGTCAAATATGATTATATATTTCGAATGCAAATAAAAGTTAGCAAGCTCGTTACTTCTCTTGTTACAATCATTAGGTAATTTATTATAAAATGAAATTTTAAATAACTGCTGGGATAACTCTTCAAACATGTGTTGCAACGAGATATCTATTTATTAATTCAATCTATGAATGATTTAATAATATTTTTTTCCCTGCCCCATAGAAACTTACCTACTGAATTTCCCTATTTAAATTCGAAGGTCTTTACATGTTAATAGCAAAATGTAATGAGCCATTGAGTGACTTATTATAGTTTTAGGGGAAAAATAGCCTGCTCAACGAGTGACTCGTTTAATTGTGTTTTACTGAATGTGCCTTCCAATAAAAATTTTCGATTCACAATCGATTTCTTTTTTTTTTTTATCTTAATGCATATTTACTACTTACAACAACTCCTCCGACAATTCGGCTCGACGAAATACTTACTTATATAATATGAAAAAATATTTATGCAAATTATATTCCAAATGTGATAGTCACAAAATGCCTACAGTTGTAATAGTTTTTGTTAATTTATTGTTAGTAATTTTTACAAATGTAACAACGGAAAGTCAGAACAGTTTTGTCCCCGTTTATTAGTTATTCATTAGTAACTAATAACTTTGATAAACGCAGCAATAACTTTCATATCTGCAGCCTGTTCCTTAGTAAATAGTTATTTCATCCCATTATCCATACCATTACATTTAAATGCAAATTGAGTCTCAGAAAATTCTATATGTTACACAATCTAATCTGTTCCTAATATTGTTAGCTGTTGATCTGTTACCACTCTTACCCTGTTATTAAGGGTCCTCTTCACTCACTTGAAAACACCCGCTCGCTAATGTTAATCCTATGGGGCATTATTTTTCTAATATCTCGTTTGCATTTCATTATATTTAAACGATTTTTTTTTTTTTTTTTTTTTTTGCATTGGATAGCAGAGATCAATCTCTTATTTCCGCCGTTGAATACTTTTTCGATTTTCTTTGCGGAACTTTTTTAGGAAGTTACTTTCACTTTCGAAAACAGTTCCAAATTGAAAGCGAGCGGGTGTTTTCAAGCGAGTGAAGAGGACCCTTAATTACCAATTCCCTCTGATTT
This sequence comes from Maratus michaelseni, assembly GCA_963931845.1. NCBI lineage: Eukaryota > Metazoa > Arthropoda > Arachnida > Araneae > Salticidae > Maratus > Maratus michaelseni. The sequence goes on along the minus strand of OZ007594.1, from coordinate 155,763,190 downwards.
CAGTCATGTTGTTTTCACATTATATCTACCAGAGGATCCAACCCGCGAATCTTCCCGGGTTACAGGACATACTGCCTGGTGTAAAGAACATAAGTGACCATTTAAACCATTTTATTTTCTAAATTAGAAACTCTAATAGATTTTTTACACTTAATACATATTTTTTTAGACTGCCTACTAACAATAGCAAAAAAGCATTTTTACATGAAAATTATCAATTATGTATTCAAATGAAGTTTTGAAATTTATTAAAAGCGATACTTTCATATCAGCCGCATACTGCAAGTTAATAGCTGAAGACATAGCCAAAGATTTCGCCAAATACAGTAGCCATTTTTATTCTACTTATTTCAGTCTTTAAGCATGTAGTTTCGATTGCATATCTGTTAAATTTGTGTTTTATTTGTATTATTTTGTTAATTTATATTATTTTATTTATTTATTTACTAAGTGTTAATTTCGTTATGAAATATTAGCCAGAAATAAATGCTGAACAATTTATATTGTTTTAAGCGCAAACGGGCTAAACTCCCACATACTCGAGCTGCACGCGATAGAGATACAAACTTTTAAAAAATTCTTGCTTGAAAATTATTCTAAAAACCGTAAAAAAAAAAAATAATAATAAAATAAATAAATAAATTGAGATACAGTTTTCAAACAAATTGCATTTGAAAGTACATATTCCACCCTATTCGACGATGTAAAAATTTAATTTTTGCGATGCTTAGAAGTTTCCGATAAAAACAAAATTGATTGTCGGATCGTTGTTACCGTGCGTCGATATGACGTCAAAGACACGTTTTCTCATTATATATAATATAGATACTTTATTCGTTCAGACTCATATTTTAAAATTATAATGTTTGCCCATTAAAAGTAAACATAACTTTTTAGAAAAAGAATATTTTCTTTTTCATTTGAATTACTTTTTATCTTAAGGCTATTCTAAATTCCAAACTGGCTATTTTCTAATACATCTTTTAATTCATTTTTGTTCGAAAATGTATCAAATTGGCAGGTACTGTTATTAAGAAATTATGTAATCGAACTGTTCTTTACGTTTTTCAGTAGGGACAGAAGATTGTTCCGAAAATGGTGTCAATTGGCGTTTAGAACCAAATTTCCGGACACGGAAAGAAAAAACTGCCGCCCTGAGACAACAATCGCTTATATTTCAAAGTATAATTCATTTATTGGAAAATGAAAAAAAAACTGTCCGATTACAAATCACTTCAATAATCATGCCTGCAAGTATCAAGTTTTTATGTATAAAAATGAGTCAGGAAATATTTGGGTTCACTGCAATTGTTCAAAAGATCATTTTTTGGTGGCTAAATTTGGCTACTTTTTACAGTTTTACTATTTTTGTTCAATATATTATCCATTTATTCCACACAAAACAAACGAAGGTAAAGGTACTATTTTGATTTTGCTAAAATGTTTATGTTATTGTTATAAGAATTTGTGAAGCATTCAAATAAAATTAGTACCTCAATTCGCCCATACTTGAAAAAAAAAAACTTTTTCTATTACAAGACAGTTAAAATTTATTATATTATATTTTTATAGATTTATTTTATAACTTTATATATATTTACGTATATAAAATTGTACTTCTGTAAAATCAATGAATAAATTATGTCGTTGTAGTGTTTTGATGCAGTATCAATTTACATTAAATTACTTGTAATACCCATTAAAAAAAAATACGTAGCGTTTTAAAAATATTTTTAATTCCGCATCATTAATTACTAAATATCCTATGACATACTTTAAAATTTTCATGAATGCCACCAGAACCGCTTTTAAGGAGTCTTGTACCCTTTTAAGCGCGATGAAAATGAACAAAAACATTCAAAGTTCGAATGTTTCTTCAGAAATGTTTTATGTATAAATATGAAATTTTGACTATTGATTAAAAATATTGTTCCTTTCAATATATTACCATTAAAAATGACTATTATTTTACAGAAATTACGTATTATCGGAACTAAAATAACTTTTTTTTTTTTTTTTTTTTTTTACTCAGTCATGCATTGAGCGCAGCCTATATAAATTAAGGTTTCTGCTTATATATTTTTTTTTTTTCGGTTACGAAGAACAAGGTATTTTTAAAATGATCTACTCTTAATTCAAAATTATATTCTTAACCAGGTAAATATATATGTTAAGGTCAATATGATTAATCCGGTCATTATTAATAATAACCGGTTATTGTTAATAATGACCGGATTAATCATATTGACCGTAACACACACACACACACATATATATATATATTAAAATTTACATTTTTAATTAATAAAAACAGTCAACAAATTTTTTTATCGCTGTAAATACATAAAAATAGATATTTTAAACACACGCATGTACTTATTACCAAATTTCATAACAATCCATACATACATTCTCAATATATCATATGCGCACAATGACTGAAAACGGAGTATTTCAAAAACCTGCTTCGAAGTTATAACCTAATAACTTAAATAACATACAAATAAAGCTTCTTATTTTTGCGATGACTTCAGTGCGAATCATACGAATTTTTGCATGCGGTATGTTTTAAAATACTTCTAAGGAATTATTTTATATATGCATACATTATTCAAAACTGAAAAAATAGATTTTTTTTTTTTTTTAAGGATAAAAGACCCCTTAAAGCATTATCGACGTTAGTCTTTTCCCCCCCAGAATCATGATTTTTTTAGTTTATTCTTATACATACACACACCTCTCAATTCCTTATTTTAGAAATTTGCTCCAACGTCCTCATTTGTTCTGTGTGAACGTTACATGTTACTAATTCAGTTGAAAATAGGAAAGATGGATAAGGAATAACATATCTATAAAGCTTAAATGAAAACATCTCTCGTGGGAAATAATGAAACTCCACAAAAAGATTTGTCTTGAAAAAACTGGTTTTTAAACAGGTAGAAATATTTATATTCCGAAGACAATATATTTTCTTCTGTAATTACTCTTGTATTTCTGATCTTTTTCGTGGTTTTATTTACAAAGATCAAAACTTTGGACAATGATACCTGTCATTTTGATTCTTTAATAACTTGCTTAACTGTCTTTTCTAATATACTCAGGTAGATAAAATTATCTTTTGGCCCGGCTTAAGTAGTTTCCCGTGTTTGTGTGCGGACCCATATGATATGTGTTCCAACAAAATTTATCTCATCAAGCAGCATTGTTTGTTCTTGAAGTACTTATTAACTTTTTTGAGCCTCCCATTGTTCTGACTGGTTCCAACCGATACAGAGTAGATGATCTTTCTTATCAACCCTGTATAGATTGTTGACTTAGTGAGTAATAATAGGAATACTTTTTTGCAGGTATGCAGCTGTTAGGTTTTTTGGATCAACATGTTTATCCCGTCAAGACACAACTCGAGTATTTTTAAGATAAAAAGAGGTTGACATTTTCAATAACTTCGAATCATAAATCAATAAGCTTTCTCCACATCATGGAGGTGACTGAAATATTAAGTCTTTATGTTGACCTCATCATGTCTGTACTTTGAAACTGTGATAATCTCATAAAATTATTTTTAAAGAACACGTATTTTGGAGAGTACAGATTGAATCATTTAGAATAAATAGTGCAATGATTTTTTTTTCTGACTTCTTTATAGCGTCAAAATTATAGAACAAATTTTACTTAAGTTTTCAAGATCGGTAGAATTTGTGGGATAAAAGTTTAAGCAGACGGTAGAGATTTAAAATGGTTTTTGATTTTTTTTTCCCAACAAGAAATTTTTCAAGGAAGTATTCTGATAAATAAATCAATAAATATAATCAATTGTAAAACTAATTAAAAAATATTACCTATTATAACAACCCAATTACGAACAGAAAGAAAAAAATTATAAATAAGAATAATGTATTCTTACTTCTGTAAGAATGTATTAATGTAATATTCTACTTCTGTACATACATATATTTTTTTTAAAGTAATTTACTGAAAATTTAAAATTTGTTAAGTTATTTATTAGTTTTAAAAAATGCTCACGTCTCTACAAAACACTCTGTTGTTCTGCCAAACTATTTTCACTAAATTACGCCTACTGGCGTACAAAAAGTAATTATCAGTGCAATAAGCTAAGAAACAATCCCTTGAAGTCGGTTATTTTTCATTTATTTTTTTTTAATTAAAAATTACTTCTACAGAAATTTTTTCTTTGGGAAAACAAACCTGTCTAATAAAGAATTTTCTCCACATTGCAGGTTTACCTTAAATCAATAAATAAAATTCTAAATTATTTTTCAGTATCTTCCATATTTGCAATTAACAAAGGTTTTCTAGACACTTTTTTATAATGTTCCACTACTTTAAACTGCTGTGTAAGTTCTAATTAATTTTCTAAAGCACTTGAGATGTCTGCGATGCGTCTAAGAAGGAAGAAGCTGTATTTTCTCAATTTCGCCTCAAGTTAATTACGGTGTTCTTTTTTTTTTTTTTTTGATGACCGTAATTTTTGCAGTCGTTGTTTAGTAAAGCATAAAACTGCCATGTAAAAACATGCAAATCAATAGTTTTCAACACATAATTTACTAATAAGTGACTGGATGCGATGCAATGAAATAGTTGGATAGTAGTTTTATAATTTTTTCTGCAAATAAGAATCACGAAATACATTATTCTTATGCATCTTTTTTTCTTTTTATTCATAATTAAGTTGTTATAATATATGATGTTTTTTAATAGATTGATTAGTTTTACAATTGATTATATTTATTGATACATTATCTTTTTGATTATTTTACTATCTGTTAAAATAACTGTGACTTATTAACTGTAATTATACAATCATTCCATGTGCTTGTCAAAATCGTTAGAACGGTCATGAGATTGATATTGAAATGTTTAGTGCAGTTTTTTTCCCCCTGTTCCTTTCAAATCTGTTCATTACAACGTGATGTTTTAATGTTTCCTTGTAATTGATATTACATCTCTCATGTTTTGATGTTCCGAATTTATCCATTACTTATATTGTGAAATATTGCCCTTGATAACGTGGTTCGCAATATAAGTTTCCATTTGCTTCTTGTAATATTTTTACATTCAGTTTTTGGATTCTTTCTCCTCATACTTTTATTATTATTATTATTATTATTATTATTTTGTCAGTTTGTTCATTTTACATTATTGCAATACCCAATTGGCTGGTGACCAATGAATATACATTTCTATATTGTTTTATAATTTTGGGTTCATTTATAAATATATTGTCTATTTTCCTGTGATTTAATAGTTATTATTTCCAAAAAGTTTTATTATATATATAAAAATGGTTGTCTTAATTCCGTTTCGCCTCAAACAACTGATGAACCGAGTTAGCTAAAATCATGAACTTGGTGTCTAAGTAGGGTAAAACAGGTATACGCTAAACCATGAAATACAGCGCTTCCTAGCGGCAAACTGCGGCATTAGTTTTCGTATCTCGAAAATGATAGGAAATACGAGAAAAAAAGTCAAAAGTCAATTACAATGTTGTACCGCTTCCTCGATTCAGTATGAAATAATGTCGTACATGTAAAAATAACTTTATTAGAAGCTCTGAAATATATATATATATACAGGGTGACTTTTAATTAACCTACATCTTTAAACTGAAATAATTTTCTAGAGCCTCACTAGACGCCGGCACGAATACATGCAGTGAAAGAGGATATAAAAGAAATTTGTTCAGTGTCAGTTCCACGCAATTTTGAAAATGTCTCCCAAAGCGTCATATTCAACTGAAGATCGTATTTTTATTGTTAAAAATGAGTATTTATGTGGTGAAAATGCAACACAATTTCTGCGGAAGTGGTATTCAACATTCAGAAGCCAGTTATCACCTATCAATACCCAAATCGTTATCGTAGTGCCTACTTTATTCACCAGGTATGGATCCATGCGATTTCTATCTTTGGAGCCATATGAAATATTTCGTGTACAAGAAGAAGCCAACAGACCTTATTAGCCTTAAAAGTTTCATATCTGACTCAATTTCATGCATCAAAAAAATAAACGCTCCATTTTGTTAATGTCAACTTTGTGACTAATTAGCGCTATTGTATCACCTCTGAAGGTTCTGACTTTGAAACCGTTATCCATTAGATACCTTTTCCACGTTCTTCTCAATAAAAAAATGTTTGCAGTGCTATCTGCAAGGACTCAAGAATTATTTCAGTTAAAAGTTGTACGTTAATTAAAAGTCACCCTGTATACATATACATATATATATATATATATATATATATATATTCATAGATATTATAATTATTTAACATTCTATAAAATTATGCTGCATTGCGCAAATTGGTATGGAATGGTTTTTACATATTCTTTTCAATATTCTTTTCAACAATTAGCTAGTAAAAATATTGATTTTTATATGATACCATAATTTAGCCTAATTGGCTCACAAATCACTTTGATTAACTTTGAAATACATAGTTATTATAGCTGCATTGCGCTTTTAATGGTGTATTTAATAATAATTTAATAATAATAATATTTTAGTATTACTATTATTTCTTGGTATCATTTGTTTATCTATTGAATTTTCAAGGGCATCTTTATAAAATCTTATTCAGGTTCTATTGAATTTTTTTTTTTTTTTTTTTTTTTTTTTTTTTTTACCAACATTAATTTTGTACTGACTTATGACTGCTAGGGGTTTTTATATTGTTGTCTTTTGATGTTAGTTTGCTTAATGGGACTTTATGTATATATGTAAATAGTTTTATTATATAGCTTTATTATATTTAATCAAGTATAAAACAGTCAATCTTAATATTTTTTTTTTTTTTTTTTTATGGATATTCAAGTAATAATAAGATTGATTCATAACAATTTTTTTAAATATGTTATAGATATATTTAATATGTATTTCTTGCAATTTTTATTGCTATCAAACAAATATGGCAGTTATTAGTAAAATGTTAGATACTGGCAATTTAGGCCTTGGTGGATCCAGGACTAATGCTCGGTACAGGAATATTATTAGGGATCTTCCTGGATCGTTATCAGATAACCTATTCTATTGTCCCAAGCCTGTACTATGTTTTCGAGAGTGTGAATCTAAGCGTTGTCTTACATGTCCATTAGCTGATAAGTCACAGATTTCAAATAATAACAATCTTAATTTGGTAAAATTTTGCAAAGCATACAATGTAATCTATTCATTGAAATGCAATTCGTGTAACATGGAATATATAGGACAGTCTTGTCAAAAATTACATAAGCGGCTAAATTTACATCGTTCTCATATTGATAAATATAAAAATTCTAAATTTCAAACAACTCATAATATTGAATATACTCATTTCAAAACTCATGATTTTAAAAATATTACTATTAAAATACTTAAAATACAAAAAAATTTTACTGAACGACTTTTTCAAGAATCTAAATATATAAGACATTTTAATACTACATATCCTTATGGATTAAATCAATTAGTATACAAAAAATCACATCCTGTATTTTCAGATTTAACTAAATATGAAAATTATAAAAATCTTTATTCCGGATTAAATTTTTCAAACTTAAAAAAAAACTTCAAGATCTGGTAGAGGTAAACATAATAACAAAAAATACACTGATGATATTGTGATTCAACAGGAGCTTGATAATCTTGAGGCACAATTTTGTAATGATTACTGTTGGCTTGCTATAAGAAAACATGTTTTTAGTATAAAAAAGAAATATATAAACCAATATTTCAAGGTATTTAAAAAGAATCAATATTCTCCACATTTTTGTGATATCTTTTATGATATTCTACATTATAGAGCAAACCTATTAAATACAAGTCTTTCTAACAAACCTAAATATAAAACTAATAATACACAATTAATTATAAATTTTTCCAATCATGTATTTCATAATATAAATTTACACAATATAATAAACAACATTAATAATAATTTTCCAATAAAAAATTTTACCATTCACAAGACATATAAATATAATCGCACACTTGGACGTAAAATTTTTAATTACAATTCTTTTGCAAAAAATTTGGTATCATCAAAGAATTACCCATGTTATTGTAATGAACCAAAATATCAAAAGTATATAAATACAACACATGGTCATATCATTACTGGTGATCTTAATATTGTAGAACAACCTATTTTACAAAACTTAATGCATAATGGCACAAAATTTCGTCTTCCATATAAGTGTAATATCAAATCCATAATATTGCAGTTTATTCAAGATATTGATTTGTTTATATATAAAATTGCTGTTGATTACAATAAACCAATCGAATATTTCAGTGAATGGAGATTTTCTGTAATTGATAAATTAAAAAATGAAATTATAAAAAATTATCATCATATTACACATGCAGCTTTTAAAAACATAAATAAACATATATCAGAATTACAAAACAAATTTATAATTACTTATGTAGATAAATCTCCAAATAATTATGCTATCATTTGTAAAGAATACTATAAAGTGTTAATTCACAATGCAATCAACACAAGTAATATTTTTAATAAAACTAAATTAAATATTGAAATAAATAACAGAAAATTATTAAATTATCACAAATTACTAAAAATCAAATGTAATAATTTAAATTATCCTTATCTTGTTATAATTCCAAAATTTCATAAAAATCCTATTAAATTTCGCACTGTTACCATCGGTTGTAACACATATAATAAAAATGCAAGCAATTTACTACTTAATATTTTAAAGCAGATATATGATATAACGTTAAAACATAATAACCAACATTGCCTAAAAAATAGTTTTCAACTCATTAATAAAATACATAATATCAATCCGGTAAAATTCATAAAAACATTGGATTTTAATGATTTATTTAATAACATTGATATAAAAGACTTACATAAAACAATGTGTATATTATTTAAAGAATTTAAATCTCAATTAAAATTAAAAGAACATATTTCAGTAAATTTTTTTAAAACTTTACTAAATTTTACATTGCATAATAATTACATTATATATGACAATATTATCTATAAACAATGCCAGGGAATTCCGCAGGGCGGAACCGCATCTAGTATTCTCTCTGACCTTTACTTATATTATTATGAAAGAAATATAAATCCGAACAATGATTATGTATTTTATCGCTATATTGATGACATTATCATATTTTATTTCAATGAAAAAAATTGCACATCACCACTCAATTTTTATCCTACTCAGCTTAAATTAAGCGAAAATGATTTAATTAATAATAATATAAACTTTCTTGACTTAAAAATTAATATTACTAATAATTATAAATTAATTTTTGATATTTATGATAAGAGATTTGATTTCCCATTTAAAGTAAATATTTTTACCAATTTTGCTTCATGTTTACATAAATCTGTTTATAAAAATATAATTATCAATTATCTACATCGTATAAAATACTTATGTTCAGATATAAATAAAAACAAAAATATTAGATATATTCGAGATCAAGCAAAAATATCTGGTTATCCAATTTTTATGATAAATTCAATCATCAACTCTTTTAAATAACATTTATTATATAATTTAAATATAAACATGGTATGTAATAAATTATTGTTTTAGTGTGCGATAACATATAACAAAAGATTTAGAAAATAATAATTATAACATACATTATTACAATTATAACATATTAGGAAATTTAATATTTAATATTTGTTTGAACATTATATACACTTTATATAGAAAATTACAATTATAACATACATAATTACAATTATAACATATTATGAAATTTAATATTTGATTGAACATTATATACACTTTGTATAGTTGTGATTGTGCGTTGCCGATCACCTATGTTTAAGGTGTTATTGATGTGCAGTTTTCATACATTTATAAATTAACTTATACAATAACAAATTAAATTATACATGGATAACATTGGTCATTATAACTAATAAACATATCTATTTGCAATATATATAAATATAAATATATATAGTTTTTATTTTTGTCTATGAATAATTAAATTTAACAAGTATTTTAATTACTGCATTGCATTAATTTGATTGAAAAACAGTAGTAATACTATTAATTATCAATTTTATAAATTTTGAGATATTTTGAATTGTTTATGAATTATTTAATTAGATATTTAAATTAATCTATGAAATATAAAATATATTTACAATGTAGTATAAATTAAACATTAATTATTTAATAACAAGTCTAATATATATTTAAGTAGTAGTAAAAATAAAACATTAATTATTTAATAATATGTCTATAATATCAGTGGATTAACACAGCTGGCAGCAAAAACAATTTGAATTAAAATAATATCTCTTTTACATAATATATTCTTGTTAAGAATATCTGAAATGCTGTGCAAGTTGAATTAATTCTGTGTAGATTTATTCATATAGTAGTATTATATTTTATTTGAATTTAAAGTAAAACTACAAGTTAGTATTGTTTTTTAAAGTTTATTTATATAATTAAATCTAATGAAGTGAGTATGTAACTAATAAAGTGGATATCTAACTAAATATTAATTATGAATTATTATAATATCAATAGATGGCGACACTTTACCTTTCATGTAGTTGTTGATAATGTTGTTAATATTATATTTAATTTAACTATAGAGGGAGCTATTGATTGTATATTAATTTTACTTTCAGGAATTAAAATTGGATGGAGTAATATATATTCACGGATATAATTTTGTTATGGGTGTATTAAAACCAGAATTATTTTGTGTGTTTTTGAATCATTTTGTGTTTGGGTGTCATCGATGGGGTTGTGTTTTAAAAAAAGTGTGCTCTCAACTTGTCTTTCAAATCATTTCTCTCAACTCGACTTAGTCAACATGTATGATGCATTGCCATGTGGATGTGAATATTATGCAGAAGTTGTGACATTTTAAGGATTCTGTATGGTTATTGTGAGTATAATATTTTATCTACACTTTACACGTTCATATTTCCAATTTTATTGTTTCAAAACTGTTATCTCGTGGTAATTTCGTGAGGTGTTAAATACAGTTTTTGGGATAATCGATTGAGTGAAATATATTGTATATTCTTAATGGTTTTTATTTCTTATTTAAATATTTCCAAATTTTAATATTTCCAATTGTTGTCTGGTAATAATTCAGTGTACCTGGATGATTCTACTGATCTTAGCATTATGCCAGTAGAATTATGAAACACTGAATTATTATTTAAAACACATGTGGGTGCATCCAGGCTGATGAGTACATGTGCATGTGTTTTTTCATATCCAATTCATATTTAATTCTCATGTGGTCCAATTTTCCATTGTATATGGTTCATATTTAATTTATTAATCCATTTGTATTTACTTAATTGCAACTCCAATTTATGATTTTTTTTCCCCTTTCTCTCTATTTCTTTTTTCTTTTTTCAATATTCTTTAGGTATGAGTAAAATTTGGCCAATTACCATTGAAGCACAAGCTATGGTAATATTATGTTTGCACATGTTAATTATTAGCTATGTGGTATTCTGTATACACAATATCATTAATTATCTCTTTGGAGATTTAAGTAGAATGATAATAGAACTTGATATGTTTTTTGAAATTCATAGATATTATAATTATATATATATATATTCAATCACCAGCTTAAACGAATTGCATAAAAAGTGTCTCATTATAAGGCATGTGCCAGTTTACTGATAACACTAAGACATTTAAGCAAAGTACAGTTTACTTTTTAATAAGAAAATCCAGTTAAGTATGATCACTGATCCAGTTGATCCAGTATGATTATGCATTCTGCATGTGTCTCAATGGACTATTTCTTCTGACGTTAGAGTCACGTGCTTTGGGGGAAATTTTCCGACATTGTAGACCTTAATTATGCAACGACAACGACTCGTTTCGTAACCAAGGCTGCATGCCATAGAGTAACGGTCGGCAACTGGCGGACCGCGAAAGGTCAAATCGTGGACCACCAAAAATTTTCAATTTGAATAAATAGTTTATTAAAACAGTTATCTCAACTATTATCTTCAATTAATTATTCAACAATTATCTGCTTTTTCTATTTTGTGTATATAAAATGTGTATATAAAATTTTTCAGAACGTATACTTGTGTATATAGTAATTTTTCATAACAAATACCTACTTTTTCTATTCTATAGTGTATGTATGTATGTGTAAAAATAACAATTTAAAATTAATAAGTAAAATTAATAAAATTAATAATAAGTAAATTACTTAAGTGTTTTTCCTCTGGACCTCGATAAAAAATTTCAAAAGTTTTCGGATCCTACTTAAAATTACTTGCCGACCCCTGCCATAGAGTAATAACGGATCATATTTTTGTGAGGTTGAGTCACGTGCTTTGAGGGAAAATTTCCGAAATTGTAGCTTCGAACCCAAACGGAGAATAGGATCCATGGAGAACCTTTGAGCATACTTCAGTCGATTCCTTCTTATTTATTTTTTTTTTAACTTTGCTTTCATATCTTACAGTAGATATTCATCTGTCTTATAATGAGACACTTTTCTTCTGCAATTAGTGGCGTATTTAAGGTGGTGATTGAATAAAAAACATTTCAAAGCTTTTAATAAAGTTGTTTTTACATGTAAAACGTCATTTCATATTAAATCCATGACGCTCTAAAACTAACTGACTTTTTCTCTGTATTTTGTACCGTTTTCCAGATAGATGCTAACTCCCAAGTTTACCACTAGGAGGCGATAACAGGTATCTCATGTTGTAATGCATATCCGATGTATAATCGAGAGGCAATGTAATTAGCAGTATAAAGAAGAAATGATGACTTAAAAATAGGGACCATGAACTTCAAATTCGTGTCATAACTAGTTTTATAAGATTAATTTTGTTGTACAATAATAAAACTTTTGTTATTGTTTTTTTTACAGTTTAACAAATATTTTCTTTTTATGAAACATAAATAAATAATTTAAAAAAAGAAGTAATACTCTGTCTAAATTAATTACGGGCTTCGTAATCCACGATGAAATTTTCGTCCATTCTGGTCTAAACAAATGCGCATTGAGAAAAATACCTTGGATAAATGGGACTAGATGTAAATAAATAACTAAATGTAAGTAAAAGTACGTTGAATAAATATAAGTTTATTCTTATACAGTATTGAAACACCACCGAAATCTGGGCAACACCAAAAAAAAAAAAGGAGCATTCAACATAAGGGAATACAGCATTGATTTTTTGTCCCCTTTATCCGGATATCTTATTCTGTCTTTTTATCGATTTATCTAACATTTTATTTTCTAAAAGGTTCTTCTTTGTGTCATCGGGCAGAGATTTTTATAAATTTTTTTTGTAGAGTGCGTATCCTTTTGAATTTATTTTCAGTATTCATCGTTTAGAATACATGCAGCCAGTCAGTATTGATAGATTTTACGTTTTTATTTGCTGATTTTACTTTTCTCTTGTATGAATGCATTTTTAATAACGGTTATTGAAATCTTACAGCAAGTTTTATTCAATATATTTCATTGATTAAAACATTATTTTATGAAAGTTATTCTAATCAAATTTTGATATTAGATTTCAGGCATTTAAGACCAATTAATTTCGAATCCTATATTTCTCTTTTAAAACTACAGGTTTCGCGAAATTTGTTTGTTATTTTTTAATTCAACTACCAAATTTTACAATGAGAAAATAATAATCGCAAAAGACAATTTAAATATTTTACAGTATTTTTCTATGCAATCTTACTTTGTAAATTTATTCTAAAGGAAAAAAAAAAAAAAAAAACATATATTTAAACCGTTCTTTATTTACTTATTTATATAGTAAAATTTATTTATACTATATAAATATATTTATATTAGTAGTTATTTATATAGTATTTTAAAAATCAAAGATTTTTTGAACGACATTTTTGTAATGATTAAAAAATATATCGCTATAAGATGGAGTTAAGAAAAGAACTGTAAATAACACTTTTTAACAAATGATTAAGAAAATATTTTTGTTAATAATGTACGATAAAAGATTTTTAAAAAATAATCCTTTTTTCTTCTTTTTTATACATTTTCTCTTATTTTGTGCGTGTATTTATTTTAAAAATTTTAGTTTAAATTCATATTATAAATTCATGTTAATGTTTATATATGTGTGTGTGTGTGTGTGTATGTTTTCTCTGATATCATATTATCAAATCTCTTACAACGAATTAAGAGATAATTTTAATAAATTTAATTATTATTAGAAATACAGGGTGATTTTTTTTAAGTTGTGAAAGTAAAACCCTATAACAAAAGAACCACAGATCCAAATGACCTGCTCTCAAAGCAATGGGGATTTTTTAGGCGTGGTTGAAAAAAACTTAAAATCGCACCGACAGATGGCGCTGTACATGCAGTAAAGTCGGGAGATAAACTTGCACCCGACACACGCACATTGGCGATAAAAACGTGAAGTACGCACACCTAGTGTTCATTATTCTACGGATATCCTCGCAATGACTGTGCCATTGACGTATCGTGCGTTGTTAGTAAAACTGTATTATCAGAATAATGACAGCGCAGCAACTGGTCTTAGGAGATTTAGTACACATAAGAATTTAAAAAAGGTCCAATGACGAGAGAGGGCCTACGGAAGATGGTTTCTCAGAGTATCGTCCATTGTTTTCCTCCCACTGACGGTATTCTTTGTTTTTGCTAACTTACAGCGCCATCTGTCGGTGAGATTTTAAGTTTTTTTTTAATCGCGCCTAAAAAATCCCCATTGCTTTGGGAGCATACTGGTGAAATTTCAGGTCATTTGGATCAGTGGTTCTTTTGTTATAGGGTTTTACTTTCACAACTTTAAAAAAAATCACCCTGTATTTGAAAAATCATATTTTCGTATAAAAAGTTCCGGCAAAGTTTCCAGATTATTAATGAAGAATTACAATGGACTATAAAACTATTGAATTAAGACTATAATTTTAAAAATGTGAAAATTTCACATTTTTACACTCTTCTATTTAATTTGTAACTTGGTTCATATACGTAAAGATGGAATTTCGTAACCGAATTTTCAGTCACGTAATGATATGCTAGAATTGTAAAATTTTGTATACGTGTGTATTTTCCATGACAGTACAACATTTTAATATTTTTAGAACTTAATTATAATTTAATACATTAACTTTAAGGCATTTTGTCGTTACCCGGGCACAAGTGATAAATCGCCAAATAATTCTTTATGGTTACAACTTTATACGGAGTTACAACAAGAATGGAGTTAATTATGCGTCAAATCACGTTCGCTGAAACATGCGAACTTTGCTGTGAAACTTCATCAATGAAATATTTTGAACAGTAAAACGTAAAAAAATATAAATGAAAAATAAAAAGTGTACTATACTTTTAAAAAATACGCTTTTATGTTTGACGTCACTTCAAAAAAATTTCATTAAAATTTTCTTTTACAAATATATTTATTATAGCAATTTTTACGAAAAACTTTTGATTCTTTTTCATATTTTGATTTCTTTTTACCTAATCCCAGCGTTTTCTTTCTTTTTTTTTTCCTTTGCGTGTGTGTGTCTCAGAACAGTTGTGCCACACACAAACAAAAACAACACGGCTATTAAACTAATCAATATTACCTTTTCTATACAAAAAGGGAAAAAAAAAACAAAGTCATTAAGATTCGTTTTCTCAGTTGGTTAACCATTTCGTTAATTACACTTTGGGGATACTAAACATAGGTTTTTTTTTTCTTTTAATCGAAACCTTTAACAGACTTTTTTTTAACATTATTTTTTATATTGCTCACTATCAACACTAAAAAGCAATTTTATATGAAATATAGCAATTATCATTCAAAGTTTTGAAATTTATTTAAATCGGTACTTTCGTATTAGCCGCGTGGTAGGAGTTAGTATTCGAAGAAGTTGCCAAAGTTATCGTTACTTACAGCAGCCTTTTTATTATGGTCATTTGAGTGGCTTAAGCGCGTAGTTCAATTACATGTCTGTTACATTCTTGTTCTACTTATATTATTTTATTTATTGATTGATGAAGTTTTAATTTCGTTATGGAATATTATCTGAAAACAGATGCTGAATATGGTGTAGAATATGATGTTGGGCTGAAATATTTTAATGCATAAAGCATGAATTGAGATAGTTTTTGGGCCGTTCGTTCGTACCATTTGCGTTGTAAACAAATACCCCATAGTTCGAATCCAGGAAGGCAGAAATAAGAATATCCAATGAACGAAGACATCTCAGTTGAAGTTTTTTTATTGATATATAGCACGTATAAGATGGTAAGAATGGGGTGGTCTCGGTTATTAGAGGCTAAAAAACGTTGTTGACAGAACAAGAGCTAGGAGTGATCTGCCGTTTGGGCAATAGATTGTTTCGCCAAGATTCGATAATACATTGAGCCAACAAACCGCAGACGCACAGAAGAATTTATATGTACGTTAAGGATAATTAATATAAATGTTTTGGGAGGATGTAATGAATAGGTTACCACATTTGGCGAACCCGTAATTTTTGTGAATTTTAGAGGACACATGCGGGCAACCTGGTGGGAAAGGAATTTTAGTCAAAGGAAAGAGCCAAACATTGTATCTGGGAAATTACATTACTTGCACAATTTGTTTATGAACAGAAAAGGTTGGGCGCCCAAGCAGCTGTCAATGAATGTCCGGAACACATAACATTACATATGTTATAACCGCATTGGAATTAAAATAGATCTTTAACGTACATGCTGCATTTATTAAAAATACTCTTTCATATGAGAAAAGGAAGTAGCATTTGTGGTTTTAGAATAAGAGATATTTTAGCGAAGAGAATATTAATTAATATATTAAAAATTAAGTTAGGAAGATAATAATTTAGAATAAAGATATGTATAAATGATTTTATATCATACTGAACTATTTATATTGTTTAAAATGCATAGTGGTTAATCTTTTGAAATCGGACTGCACGTGACATAGATATATATATTTTTTTAATCATGCTTGAAAATTATTTTAAAAACCAAAGAACACCTTTTTACCTATTCAACGGTGCAAAAATTGAAAATGTGCGACATTTAAAAATTAAAAAAAAAAAAATTACAGTAAAAGCGAAATTTATTGGCGAGATGTTGCCGCCGTAAATATGATTTCAACGTTACTCACGGACATGTTTGTGCTTCATAATGTAGATGTGAAAAAAAGTTTTTCACTGCATCATTTCCCTATAAGTCATTCAGAGTTGCAATCTTCAAATTCATTTTTGAAAGTTTGTGTTTTTTCAATATATCATTAGTATGTTCTAAGTGACAAACCGTCAACAAATATTTTTCAATTGAGTCGCTTATTTTTTGGATGATCCTTAAGGTACATCTTTTAAAATTAAGAATCGCGTTTTCTGTAATATAAAAAGTTTACTTTTTTAACGCATGTGTTAATTTGGTTGTAAAGATCATATAAGAACTAACTATATATTAAGGAATATATGAATTTTTTTGGAAAACCATGTTGTAATGCATCATAGATAAGTTTTTTAATATTGTTGTTAATTAGTTGAGAAGAACATAAACTTTTTATTCTATAAATATGATTAAGGAGTATATTACGATATACAGAATTATGTAGACATGATTTAAAATTAGTAAATGAATTAACTTTAAATTTAAATTCTTTACGTTTGTCAAATAGATCAATTATTGTTTTGTTTTCTTTAAGTGTAATTTTAAGATCTAAAAAGTTAATAGTATTGTTAGAAAGGAGGTTTTCCGTTAATTCTAAATTAGTAGGATAATCAACTGGAAATATAGAAATATTAGTGTGATCAGTGGCAATTAAAATTATGTCATCAATATAACGATATAAATGTATATTACTGTTAATAAAAGTACGTTCATAATGATACAAGTATAAGTCTGAAAGTATACTAGATGTACATCCCCCTTGTGGTATACCGACTTTCTGTAAATATAACGTGTTATCATGCATTATATAATTATTATATATAATGAAATTTGTTAAAGTTTTAAAAAAAGCTGTATTTATATGAATTGGTAAATTAAGTGAATGATGATACTTATTAAATAATGCATTTATAATATTATGTAGATCTAATAAATCTATATTATTAAATAGATCTTTGAAATCATATGTCATTATATTGTTAACACATTTAAGATTTTTCAAAATATTGACTACACTGTAAAAAAAAGTATGCAATTTTACTAAAATATACTTAGTATCATTACAGATATTGTACCAATTACTAGAAAAACATCTGTAATCATTCGTTCTTAGTAATTTTACATAGAAAACAGCTGTAACTTAATGCTTATTGCGCATGCGTCCTTCCGCTTCCGTCAAGACGAAATAATCATAATCGGCAACCGGCAAGTGGCAACGCAACGATCTCAATTTAATGGCGTCTTCCTCGTTCATGTATCTAGCTAGCATCAACAACACCCTTCTTTCCAAAACAACTGTCTTTCGTGAAACAATCAAGGTAAGTGCACAGGTGATTATTCTTGATTTTTCTGTTGTACACAATGTCTTAATCTTTCTCTCAAATATAAAGTTTGTCTTGAAAAAAATTATCGACGGTATCTTGCGTAAGTCAGGGGTGATTGTGCTCCGGGGGTACCCCGGATTTCCGGTTTTTTCCGTCGACCCTTCCGGGTTTTTCTTTCGGCTCTTCCGGGGTCATAAAATCATCCTGTTTAGTGAAAAAACGAATCGAAATTGAAAATATGTTGCAAAAACAATGTACGCGACGCTGCGACGGACATCGCAGACTTTTTAGGGCACCTGCAGACTAAAAACATACAGCGATGCCGCGGACGCGCTATAGCGGGTAAATTACGCGAAAAAACGGCAAACTTCGTCGAAGGATCGTTAAAAAAAAACGGCGAATTTCGTCGGAAAATCACCGAAAAACCACGAAATTAAAAACATTCGCCAAATTAGCGATAAACGTTTCAGTTACGGCAACCCTTACCCAGAGCCTGATCGGAGTGAAACTAGCAAACCCAGTGGCGCAGCCAAGGGGGGGGGGGGGGTTGGGGGTTAACCCCCCCCCCCCCCCAGAGTTAAAAAAATTACTATAAATGCCGCTTATATGAATCAAAATAACTAAAGTTAAAATTAAGTTTTTTGGCCTTTCCGCCTTGGCAGAATCCACCGCTTTCTTAAATCAAATTCTATACAACAATGTGATTCAATTAAACGGCGAAAATTCTACTTAAAACTGTGAAAGCGCATATTACACGCATAGGTTATGTCAAAACTTGATTTTTGGACTGCGTCACTTTGTCGAGACGTCTTATAGTAAAAGATGGGTCATATACTCTCACAGAGACGCTTTGAGTTATATAGTATACAGTGGTCTGTTTTTTAATTGCATTTCTGTCTTTGTTCCACGTTCGAAACAATAACAGATCATCGAATTCCAGAGAAAAAAAAAAACATACACATTGTAAGTCTATCTCAGTTTCAAGTGGCTTTTTTTGCGTTTTTTGCTCTCAGTTATATCTAAGACCAAGCTATGTGCGTACCCAGGAAAAAAATCTTTGCAAAAGTAAGAATTTAAAAAAAGTACTTAAAGTTATAAAAAGCTATTTTTCGATTATGAGCAGATTTTTGCAATCGGTGTTTCTTTCGAATCATTTGTTTCGTAGGGGGTCCAGGGTTCGGAAAAACTACTTTTTGTTTGTAACGAACTACAACTACAACTACTTTATAAAAAATGTAGTTAACTACAACTACATCTACTTATTTTTAAAACTAGCGACTACAAACTACTTTCCAAAAGTAGTCACTACTTCGCTACTTTAGTAATCATCGCTAATTAAATACACCACAAACGATTTTTCCCGATAGACCATAATGTAACAGAATTATTTTGAACGTCCCTGTAAGCGAGATATAAATGCTACACATTTCATTTTCAATACTGAACATTCTATGGTAAACTTCAATAACATAAAACTTTCATGGCAGTCGGAGTATATTTATGAGAGTTAGAGCACGGACAGACAAACAAAGCAAATTCATAGAACCTTTTTAATTATGTTGGAATTTTTTTTAAAAGAGGAAATTTGAAAACAAAAATTGTAATAATCTTACACATTTATGAGAGTGATGTAGCACAGTAGCGCTTAGAATCCTGCATCGGGTCGGGTTACCCGCTTTTACCCCGACCCGACCCGCCGTTCGGGTCGGCTATATTTTCCCGTTGCGGTTCGGGTTCGGGTCGGATTGACTTCAAATTTTTTGTTGCGGGTCGGGTTGGCTTTCATTCTTTCGGGTTCGGGTTGGCTTTTTGAATCTTGCGGGTCGGGTTCGGGTTGACCCGGTTTTTTAAAAGAATGTCCAAAATATTTTTTCACATTAAAAGTCTATATAAACCGCAGATCACAGTTTCACAAAAGCAAAATGCGTGCCTGTCTGTTTTGTTAATCTTAGAATTCGTATCAGGAAGTTAATATAAACATACTTTTTCAACTACTGGTGCGATAATGGTTATAACGAATGCTCCTGCACAGCTGAAACATTTCTGCTGAATAGTTACAATTCTAATTCTTGATACTTCTAATTTTGTTATGGCAAAAAACTGTGTGATCGACAGGAAGACAGGAAACGATTATTTAGCGTTTTGCTTCTTATAGTATTTCGTTATAAATGGAAGTTTTGAAACCGCAACTAATTTTAAACAAGCTGGAAATTGTATGTCAAACGTGACAAACGAGGTGCGTTCGTACTGTAGCTAGTTATATAAATATTCAGACCTAGATGATTTTTAATTCTGTGAAATGAATTTTATCGTCTGCAGATTAATTTCTGTAATAAAATAAGTGTCTCGGTCGCTTGACGATTTAACATCCATCGGAAGCTCCTCTAAAAAGAAAGCACCGATTAAAAAAAAAAAAAAAAGTTCAAATTTCTTAATAAATATTTTTATTAATATCTCCTAAAGTTTTGATTCGATTTTAATAAAATTTGAAATGTCTCGACAAAATTCTGCAAAGATAATATATCTTAAATCTCAAACCATTCGGTTGGGTAGTTTTTGCGTTGTTATATGCGGACGGACGGACCAAGCGACGACAATAGGTGCTACGTATTTATATAATTACGAACGCACCTAAAAAACATTTAAAGATTACATTTTTAGTTGTATACCGTTTAGAGTCCTGCATCGGGTCGGTTTACCCGCACCCGACCCGACCCGGCTCTAGATTTTTTTTTATTGTGGGTCGGATTCCGATCGGGTTGACTTCCACTTTTTTACCGTGGATCCGGTTGAATTTCATTATTTCGAGTTCGGATCGATTTCGTGTTGGGTTTTGACTCTAGCGGGTAGGGGTCGGGTTGACCCCAATTTCAAAAGAATGTCCAAAATATTTTTTCAGGTTAAAAATCTATGTACAATAAGACCTCCATTCTGGTTTTTCTTCCAAAAGGCGGCCACCTCTATTTAGCGCCACTTTTTAATTCCTAAAATTTATATATTTGAAAACGCTTTATCTCTGAATAGCGGCCACCTAAATCTAGACACACGTAACATGTGCAGAAGATTTTTTTTATATAGAAATAAAAACAACTTAAAATTTTTCTATTTATTTGTATGCTTGTGGGGGGGGGGGGGAGAAGAGTAAATTATGGGAAGTTAGGGGACAATTTAGATAGTTACTTATATATTATTATTAGGTAGAAACAAATGTGGACATTTTTTTAAAATAAAGAGTTTTAAATATTTGAAACTGTATGCTGGAGGAGGGGCAAAAAGGGAAGCGTAAATTTTGGGGACAAGGCAATAATTTTTATTTGTTGTCATTAGACAAATGAGTGAAAGATTTTATTTTTGTATAAAAATAAAGATTTAAAAATATTTTAAACTCCTTTGTATGCTACTATG
Source organism: Maratus michaelseni (assembly GCA_963931845.1). NCBI lineage: Eukaryota > Metazoa > Arthropoda > Arachnida > Araneae > Salticidae > Maratus > Maratus michaelseni. The sequence goes on along the minus strand of OZ007594.1, from coordinate 155,741,326 downwards.
GGGAAGCGTGAATTTGAGAGATTAGGGATAATTTAGAGGATTTATGTTTAGATAAATCCATTCTTTTTCTTTTTTTAATAAGGATTTTACATTTCTTTGCTTGCTGGGGGTGGGAGGCAAAAGGTAGAAGAAATTAGTCAAATAAAGATTTAACATAGCCAGACGACTATATTTTGGTAAAAAAAAAATCGTAGTCGTATAAAAATACATTATATTGAGAAGATTTCTATGGATTTAAATAACAGTACACGAAGTTTCTGACACCCAAACTCTGAAAATGACAGCTAATTTGTGACTGTGCCCGTCGTCTATGGAGAAATATATGACACTGCAAATGAGATTTGTCGCTGACGTTCGCAAATTGTTGCAGAGAACATATTTCGCACGAAAGAAACGAGTTATAATCATGTGATTTGAAGATTGGGACCTTTTTTCCTCCCTCTGAAAGTAGCGTCGATGCGCGCTACAAACTACTGATATTTTGTATCGCGCTACTCGCTACACTACACTTTTTTAATGTAGCGCGCTACACTACAAACTACTGGAAAAAGTAGCGGCTACTGTAGTTTCGCTACTTGCAGCGCGCTACTTCCGAGCCCTGAGGGGTCTGTACACAAATTTAAAGACTATATTTCATTTGTTGGTAATGTTGCAACGAACTCTTGCTTATGATGGAGATTCGTATATTTATCGTTAAAATTTTATAAATTAGTTGTGGTTCCTCTTTTAGCTATTTTTAATTCTATCGCGCTTCTAATATTGTAAACGCTGTTTAAATGAATCATAACCAACGTAATTGCGGAGAAAAGCATTATGATTTCATTCATTTAAAAGACTGATTCCATTAACCGATGATTCATATAACCGGCGACCATCTTTATTATAAACTCAAAACCCCCCCTAGAACCGAATTCTGGCTGCGCCACTGAGCAAACCCTCTGTCATGCGTTTTCCTAACCCCTTGTATTGTTTTAACCAAAGAATATAAACGAGAATACCGATACCGAAAGATATTCTTTGTCCTACCCCTAAACCAGGAGACAAAAACCAGTCTTTTAAAAGATACCTGAGTATGAATCTTCATCTCCCCCCCCCCCCCCCATCTCCCTTTCGTTTAACAATGCTGATCCTCCCCAAATTCTGTTATGGGCTGCACCAGATGTCAATGAGTGCATATTTTTCATAAACCTTCATTCAATACCCTTCCCCTCGAAATTTGCGCTTTTCTATGGCGAAATGGCTCTCGGTAGAGTATAATTTGAAAAGAAGAAAAGAATAAGTAGACTGTAGATTAGGGTCTGCACGGGCCGGAATTTTCGGGGCCGGGCCGAACGAAAGCTACCTTTTCCCGGCCCGTACAAAATTCAGTGAAAACAGGCCCGGCCCGTTTAAAATCCATTAAACCACGCCTGACTCAATATCTAAAAAAAAATCAGATTTTTCTTAACATACAATTAAGATTCTATATTTATGGGATAATTTTACGGTCCCTGTGGCAGAATGTACGCAACGCTGCGACGGACGTCGTAGACTTTTTAGGGCACCTGCAGACTAAAAACATACAGCGATGCCACGGACGCGCTATAGCTGGTAAATTACGCGAAAAAACGGCAAACTTCGTCGAAGGATCGTTATAAAAAACGGCGAATTTTGTCGAAAAACCTTGAAAAATGTCTAATTTCGTTGACAGATCGCGGAAAAAACGCAAATTTAGTCAAAAGGCCGTGAAAACATGTGAATTTCGTCATAAGGCCGTCAAAAAGACATGAGTTTTGTTGAAGGATCGCGGGAAAATTCGAATTTTGTCGAAGGGTTACGGAGAAAACACCAACTTCGTCTAAGGATCGTGGAAAAAACGGTCAATTCTGCCGAAAGATCGCGAAAAAAACGGTAAATTTCGTCGAAGGATCGCTAAAAAACGGTAAATTTCGTCGAAGGATCTCGAAAAAATGGAAAATTTCGTCGAAGAATCGTCAAAAAACGGTAAATTTTGTCAAATGATCTCGAAAAAACGGCAAATTTCGCCGAAGTATTTCGAAAAAACGGCAAATTTCGTTGTCTAAAAGTGTGTATCTTCAAAATGTTTAGGCTGTAAAATGTTCATCAATTTGTAAATTTTGCAAAAAAAAAAAATGTAACAAATCAGTAATTTGTGCCTCAGAATCAGTTGTAAAAGTTACACTCTGAAATTCACAACTTTTAAGATTCTTTTGTGTGTAGCATCACAAAATCTCGATAACTGGATTTTTTTTTTTTTTATTATTGGTATGGAAAACTTGAAAAAGTCAGGGAAATTTATTGCTGATCTGGAATAGACACCCTGTTGTTTGTTTTATGAATATTTGGAATAAATTTCTTCAATGATAAAAAAATAAAAAGACAACTTTCCATATCATATTTAGCAAGACAATGTTTACTCATCATTTAATGAAGTCATTCAATTTTCAGTGCAAATAAGGTAAGTTTATCAAATTATGTTTTCTTACAACTTACATTACAAAAACTAGCAGTAATTATGGTATTCTTATGTTATTTGAGTTTCATACAGTTATATAATAAGTTATGGTGTAAATGGATATCAGTATTTTGCATCGGTAATTTTCAGGATTTTTCACCTGTGTGTCAATAATTTTCAGGGTTTTTTACCTTGTGTCACAATCACCCCTGGTAAGTAAGCCTAAAGATTTTCAGTTCCACTTCAAATATGCCATGTATCAGAAAAACGTGGTTTAAAATCGTAGAACGTAGTCTTAGGTTTTTGTAAAAAACACAAAATTAATATGTATGTGTCTATAACTGTCCAGTTTACATCACTTAATACTGCAAAATTAGAAAAAATGAAACAAGAGGAAGGGGTTAGGGGAGACCGCAGACCGGTACACTATGGACACAGTGGACCACCCCTAATATTTTATTTATTTAAATTTTTTTTAAGCTTCTCTTCTATCCTAATAGACAACAGCACTGCAATGATTATTTATAGCCTTCAAAAAATATGTTTAGCTCAAATTGAACTATTTTATCCTGCTTTGTTGTTTTGAGCTTCTAAAAGTAAAATTTTTCATCATCATATTTTTATTTTTTTAGTAATTAAAGGTTGTAGATAAATAAAATAAAACAGCTTTTTTGCAAAGCTAAGATACTTGTTTTTATTTTACTTTAAAGTTAATATGTTTAAAAGAAAGCAATAAACAATATTAATATGATTATTTATTGAACTTCAACATGGGGTACAGTGGACGACTCACTCCTGGGGCACAGTGGTCCACATCCACTGTACTCTTCTAATGCAGAATGTTCAAAATATTTAATAATTGCTTATTTTCTATAAAGAAAGATTGTTTTAAAGTAGATTTAACTGTAAAATAAAGTAAATAAATAAAAATAACATTTTATTTAACATAGTAAGAAATATTTTGTTTTGTATTTACAGCCTTTGATAAATATAACTGTAGTCTAATTGTTGATGATTCTATTCAAGTAAGATTCATGAAATACAAATTGAATGGAAATCAGTTTATTTCTCCCGAAACTGTTGATGAATCTGCTGTTGATGTCAATGATTTCATAATGTTGCTCTCAGACCCAAAATTATTTCTTGAAAATTCCAGGCTCAATCTTACTCATAAGTACTTTGGAATTTCATTTGCAAATTTTAATGTGAGCTGATTTTTTTGTACTAAAGTAATAATTTCAACTAAATTGCAATTGTTCCTGTATAAATCTGTTATTATTTTTAAAACATAATAATTTTTTTGTTTTTGTCTCAAAATTTACATTACTATGTTATTTTGAGGGTGAATGGACAACAAAAAAGAATTAGATCATGAAAAATAGATTTATATTGTATTTTAGATAATACCTAATAGTGGTCCACTGTACCCCGCTTCCGGGGTACATTGGTCTACTTTACAAGTGTATATAATTTTATTTATTTATTTATTTATTTATTTTTTTGAAAAATGTATTGAAAACTATGTTGTGAGAAAATTTTGATGGATGTAAGAAGGTTTAAGGATTATTCAAAAATATTTTCATACAGATCGGTCAGTCTGTTAAAAGAGAAAAAAAAAATTTTCTGAAAAAGTTGTCCACTGTGTACCGATCTCCCCTGTATATGAAAGTGGAAAATTTTAATGTGAAATATATGATAAAATTATGTAAACCAAATTGGTTATGATGACATAAATAATTTGCTTTGCAGACTGTGAAAGAAAATTTTAATTTTAATTTTTTTTTTTTTTTTTTTTTTTTTTTTTTTTTTTTTGATTATTTATAAATGTTGTGCTCGTCATGAAATTAGAAACTAAATAATCGAATGTTTACTCTGATATAGTAGGGCACTTTAAAAGATTGAAATGACGTAATGATTTTAACTAAAAGTTTATGTGAAATTAAAATTATCATCAGCGAAGGATTACTGTAATATAGTAGTGCACTTTAAAAGATTGAAATGACGTAATTAACATTTTCCATTAAATTTATGTTGTAGAAAATGTATTTTTGGTTTATTTTAATTGTTGTGTAGAAATAAGATTTTCTGTTATGTTTTCAAATACGTTATTTATAAATGTTCTGTTTTTTATGTTTCCAAAATGGCAACGGAAAATAGTAGCTTGGCGCAGTCTTGGAAATCGCCCCAACCAAACAGTCGCCAATCTTTTGTTTACATTTTAGCGTCAGTGTAACACATCTGTTCCGATGCTTTTTCTCAAAATGCCGTTCTTTGAACTTGCACGTGTGATATTTCCAAAACCGTATGAAGTAGAGCTCCAAAAGTTTTACCCTACCTAAATGTGCACATAATTGTAAACATGAACTTGAATTATACAGATGTTTTTAGTATAAAAAAAAATTATAAGGTTGAATGTATGAAAATTTTTCATGATTTCTATTTTTTATAATTAAAAAGTAATTACTGTTTATATACTTAAACATTTATAAAATTTTAGCTCAAATTGTTGTCCAGAATGTTCAATTTAAGATAAAATTTATGTAAATCGTGTGAAATCTGCATGAGATATCTTGTGTGCGGTGAAATGTTATTAGACGCAAAATATTTCAAATATATTTTTGAAACCTAACCCTTAAATTTTTTTTCTGTCATATTATATCCAAACTAAATTTTTTTAAACATAGTTCACTATCATATAAAGATACCTTGAAGTTTTTGTGCTACTATGAATCATTACTATTTTTTTTTTTTAAATGCAAAGCAAATGACTGAATTTCACATTTTTCGCGAATCGTAAAAGTTTATGCAGCTTCCTACATTTTGTAACATTTTACAAACTACTATTTTATATTTTTCAACTTAAACAAACATCAGACTTTTTAATACCGAATAAGTTATATTATTAGTAGTTTTGTTTCTTATATTACGAGTTTTATATTTTTGAAATGCAATTTAATGTGCAGCTTTTTCTCAATGATGTTTTTTGAACTTGTGCGTTTGATATTTCCAAACTGTTTGAATTAGAGCTTCAAATTTTTTATCCTACCTAAATGTGCATATATATAATTGTGAAAATAAGCTAGAATTATACAGATGTTTTTAGTATTAAAAAAAAAAATTATAAGGTTGAATGTATGAAAAATTTTATGATTTCTATTTTTTATAATTAAACAGTAATTACTGTTTATATACTTAAACATTTATAAAATTTGGTACTTTTCGGTTAGCCGGGCGCCAGTGATATATGTATATATATAAATATATAAGTATATATACATAAATATATATATTCATACATATATGTTGGTGGTCAGATATGAGCCACCTCCCAATTTCTGACTAAATTAGTTTACTTTTATTTTTTTAATATGTATTTTTTATGTATATATATTGTATAACCAGGAATTTCTGTGGAGTATTTATTTTATTAGTGTACATAGTTTCTTTTTCGTATGGGAAAATAGAAACGACCACCCAGAGTAGTTTTATTACCTTCGGAGACACTGGTCTGCGATCTAACAAGGACATCTTTTACGGAGAAAAAAATTTACGAGCTGAAAAATTTATAGCTGTTTGGAAGTGCATAGCAAATTTACAATTTAGGACCCCATCTAGGTGGTCCTGAATAACATTTAGCGAAAACCAATAAGAGATGAGGGGGGAGACGTCTTTACAAAACCACTGGAGCCAATAGACGGCCCAGTGACGAGGGAAAAGAAAAAAGTGAGCCCCAAGAGAAAATCTGGAAGAGGACCAGTACCTGACGTCCTGTCCGAGGAAGTAACATCTAAAAAGAAAGAGTAGAGTGCTGATAGTGTGTAAAAACGAAGATAGTTCCAAAAATGGTGTAGTGGCGACAAAAGACAAAAGAATGACCTAACAGATGATCTTTGCCTATCCCGTGGAGGTAGACTATTGCTAACAATGCAGACCAGAAGTACTCTGAAGGTACAGGTATCTGTAATTTACTATTCCCTCATATTGAATGTGTATAATAATAAATAAATACTGGTAGAGGTACTTTAGTAAATGTAGAGAAATTGTTCCTTCTCTGAAATATAATTAATGCACATAAGTGCGGTAGTGCGAGTCGGAAAAAGACTCACTAACTCTTTTAATGAGTATTCAATTGTTTCATCTTATTTTTTATACTTAAAATTTAACATTCTGTTAGGGATGTTTGTTTTTTTTATTTTTTATGTCTTTGTAAATAGATATGTAAATAAATGTTTTTTCGTTTACTTTTAACTCTTTGTATTTAATTTATATGGGTTAACACTCATATGTCATCGAGTAGTGTTTTTCTTCTTTTTCTTTAATTTAATTGTTTATTAATTTTAGTTGGTTTATCAGGAGGACTAGTTTATAATTTATGAGAGGTTAGGGATTTATATACTTTATCTAGTCCGGCTTCATAAGACGTAGGGCGGCGTAAATAATCACAACGTAATAATATGATCTTTTTTTTTTTACTAGAGTAGTTAATTTAATTCAATAATATGGGTAACTTTTATGGGATCATTATAAATTTTCACCGAGGTCCAGAAGCCACGATCACACCTTTAACCTGATAATCCAACACCCAGCGTTTCCGGAAGAAGCATTAACCCGTGCTTCCTTTAACTAATGTAGGGAGTTTATGCAATTGGGCATTAGTAACCATCTCCAATTAGGAGGCCCAGAACTTACCAGCATTAGCCCCGGGAATGGTATTGAAATTGACATTGATTTAGTGGTAATACTAGGCTAGTATACGCTCTGCACACTTCTTTGATTTTCCGAAAGGTATAGTATTCGGAGATTTTTGAAAACAAAAAAAATTTAGATAAATAAATAAATACATATATTTCAGTTTTTTTTTGTTTTTTTTTGCTTAAGAGTTTGATTTATTCACTGGTTTTTACTTATTAACTTTCTGTAGTAGTAATTTAAATGCACATTTAAGTAAAAAAAAAAAAAAAAAAATATATATATATATATATATATATTTCCTTTTAGTGCACATTTTTATAAATATATGCAATAGTAACAATTAAATTTTGGAGTAGAAGATGTCTTACCCCTCTTTTGTAGCAGCGTTGGTGGGGCTCCCTGGGTTTTATTTTTTTTTTCCTTCTGACTCCTGGTTGCTGGTCAACCGGGGCCTTTTTTTTTAAGCTTGTGGCCACAGGCGACTCGGGTGAGGCTCTGCACAGCTCAGTGTTCTTGAGGGGAGATAAGCATTTTTCTTGTTTCATCTGTCCTTAAAAATGATAAAACAAACAAAATAATAGAGGGAATTCACAATAAATGATTTATATAAATTGACATAAAACATATGAAGACACTTAAGTAAAATTGATGTACACAAGTTTTAGCTTATCGAAATTAAACCATTAAAAATAATAATAATAATAATAATAATAATAATAATTGTTTTTCTTAGGTCGATTTGTTCTTTTCTTTTTTTTTCTTTTCCTTTTTGTTTCCTACGGTTACAGCAGGTTTCTACAGCCTTTTTCATCCATTTTCTTGCGGGTCAGTATCGAGAGATAATAATATATTTTTTTTCCTTTCTCTTTCTTCTTGGCCATATTTATGGGACCTTTCCGTTTCCAATACTTTTTTTTTTTCCTTGTTCGCAGTAATTCTTCTCTAGGCAGGGGAAGCATACGCTTTAAATTTCGGGAAGGAGTATTTTGGGAATGGCAGCAAAATGCGTTCCGTACATTCAGACAGAAGTATTAAATTTTACAGCTGTAAATAAAATTGTACCATTAGCTATAGTTACCAACAGTCCGACCACGCCAAAATGTGATTTCTTCTTCTTCTGTAACGAGTCAAGGAGATTTCACGGTAGCCGGTGAGTCCCCTGTAACGAAAGAAAGAAATTTGGATAGCATTTCACATAAATTCTATTCGTAAAGTCGGTTATTTTTGCAGTAATTGTCTCAAAATTTAGGTACGGTTAGAGTTAAGTTTAGGGCTCTTTCTAGACAAGAGTTTGGGAAAATTTATTCAAAGGTTTTACGACTAAAGGATAATTTATAAAGGCAAAATGGTAACGTACCTTTTATTTTGCGGCGATCCGACGTCTTTCACAGGATGAGATGACAAAATTTTCAGACGGAAGCTGGCGCCAAGTGGTCATTTCCTCTTCTAGCAAGGGTTGGAGCAACTCATTATCGATGGGATAGAGGGGGTGTTGAGTCGATTAGCGATTTCACACGACCCCCGGTCAAGCGGTTGCTAGGCAAGAAGGGAGGCGCAGAGTCTCGATGTGTTTCTTCTTTTTCCTCGTTAGCGAAGATAGAGCGAGATTTTTTCTCTCTTTTTTCTCCACGGATCCTTCCTCCACTTGGGGAGAGGATGGAGAGCATGACTTCAGGTGGTCGATTTCGTTGTCATGTGTAGACTATTCCCGCTGGATTTTGAAGTCGTTACTCTTGATTGCGGTCATATAATTAAGTGAACTAGAGTTCACATGTATTTCTCTTGTGTTTTTCACTTAGGTGATAATTTAAAAAGAAAATTTTTAAGTAATATTAAAGTGGGAGAGAAGGGAACATTCTCTCGGTAGGACATGTATATATTTCATAAATGTAATTTCTATCATACAATACATTTTTTTTTCTCTAATATATGAACGAAATTTTGTTGTAATGTGTTGTACGTGTTCATATACTTAGCGTTAATGTATTAGGTGGATTTTCACTTTTCTTTTAAATGGTACAATGTATAGAAGGTTATGCAGTACAAACTCTTTCTGGGTATCACGTCCTTGTATATATATATAATTTTTAGTGTATTTGGTGTATATTAAGTCATGACTGATATGATTCCAATGTAAAAGTATGTGCCAGCCGTATATTGTTCTATGTGTTGAGGCTTTTAGACTTTAAAAGTTTAGTTCAAAATTGCGTTTGCTTTGTATGGATTTTGGCTAATTTTTAAAAGTGATTATTTCAAAATTGGTTATACACAGAGGGGAATAGGGTACGTGAATGTGTTCACCTGTCTTCGACTCCACAAGCGACTGTAAATCTGGTCCACAGACAAACCGTTCTGTGGTCCCACCTACAGATTCAAAAAAAAAAAAAAAAAAAAAAAAAACTTTTCTGTATGCTCGTCTCTGCTCAGTTTATAGAGACAACTCTTGAAAAACTTTCCTGTGTGCTCGTCTCTGCCCAGTTTATAGAGACAACTCTTGAAAAACTTTCCTGTGTGCTCGTCTCTGCCCAGTTTTATAAGAGACAACTCAAAAAAAACTTTTCTGTGTTCTCGTCTTTGCTCAGTTTTATAGAGACAATTCTGGAAAAAAAACTTTTCTGTGTGCTCGTCTCTGCCCAGTGTTAGAGACATTTCTTACAAACTTTTTAGGATCTCTTCCGGTCTTTCGGAGGATGGAGATTGTCCTATGGATCTACACAATGGACTGAATTTCATAGTGTGTTCCTGACAGCTGACGTGAGCCGTTCAGCTCTCTGTTTGGGGGGGAGGATGGTGGTCAGATATGAGCCACCTCCCAATTTCTGACTAAATTAGTTTACTTTTATTTTTTTAATATGTATTTTTTATGTATATATATTGTATAACCAGGAATTTCTGTGGAGTATTTATTTTATTAGTGTACATAGTTTCTTTTTCGTATGGGAAAATAGAAACGACCACCCAGAGTAGTTTTATTACCTTCGGAGACACTGGTCTGCGATCTAACAAGGACATCTTTTACGGAGAAAAAAATTTACGAGCTGAAAAATTTATAGCTGTTTGGAAGTGCATAGCAAATTTACAATTTAGGACCCCATCTAGGTGGTCCTGAATAACATTTAGCGAAAACCAATAAGAGATGAGGGGGGAGACGTCTTTACAAAACCACTGGAGCCAATAGACGGCCCAGTGACGAGGGAAAAGAAAAAAGTGAGCCCCAAGAGAAAATCTGGAAGAGGACCAGTACCTGACGTCCTGTCCGAGGAAGTAACATCTAAAAAGAAAGAGTAGAGTGCTGATAGTGTGTAAAAACGAAGATAGTTCCAAAAATGGTGTAGTGGCGACAAAAGACAAAAGAATGACCTAACAGATGATCTTTGCCTATCCCGTGGAGGTAGACTATTGCTAACAATGCAGACCAGAAGTACTCTGAAGGTACAGGTATCTGTAATTTACTATTCCCTCATATTGAATGTGTATAATAATAAATAAATACTGGTAGAGGTACTTTAGTAAATGTAGAGAAATTGTTCCTTCTCTGAAATATAATTAATGCACGTAAGTGCGGTAGTGCGAGTCGGAAAAAGACTCACTAACTCTTTTAATGAGTATTCAATTGTTTCATCTTATTTTTTATACTTAAAATTTAACATTCTGTTAGGGATGTTTGTTTTTTTTATTTTTTATGTCTTTGTAAATAGATATGTAAATAAATGTTTTTTCGTTTACTTTTAACTCTTTGTATTTAATTTATATGGGTTAACACTCATATGTCATCGAGTAGTGTTTTTCTTCTTTTTCTTTAATTTAATTGTTTATTAATTTTAGTTGGTTTATCAGGAGGACTAGTTTATAATTTATGAGAGGTTAGGGATTTATATACTTTATCTAGTCCGGCTTCATAAGACGTAGGGCGGCGTAAATAATCACAACGTAATAATCTGATCTTTTTTTTTTTTACTAGAGTAGTTAATTTAATTCAATAATATGGGTAACTTTTATGGGATCATTATAAATTTTCACCGAGGTCCAGAAGCCACGATCACACCTTTAACCTGATAATCCAACACCCAGCGTTTCCGGAAGAAGCATTAACCCGTGCTTCCTTTAACTAATGTAGGGAGTTTATGCAATTGGGCATTAGTAACCATCTCCAATTAGGAGGCCCAGAACTTACCAGCATATGTATATGTGTAGATATATATGTGTGTGTATATATATGTGTGTATATATATGTGTGTATATATATGTGTGTATATATACACATTATATATCACTGGCGCCCGGCTAACCGAAAAGTACCTAAAATTTTAGCTCAAATTGTAGTCCAGAGTGTTATGTTCAATTTCAGATAAAATTTATGTAAATTGTGAAAAATCTGCATAAGATATCTTGTGTGCGGTGAAATGTTATTCAATGCAAAATTTTTAAAATATATTTTTGAAACCTACCCCTTGAAATTTTTTTCCGTCCTAGTATATCCAAACTAAAAATTTTTAAACATAGTTCACTATCATATAAAGATATTTTGAATTTTTTGTGCTACTAGAGAGTGTAGAGTCATTACTATTTTTTTTTTTTTTTTTTTTTAATGCAAAGCAAATGACAGAATTTCGCGACTCGTAAAAGTTCACGCAGCTTCCTACATTTTGTAGCATTTTACAAACTATTTTATATTTTCCAACTTAAACAAACATCAGACTTTATTTTTAATACTGAATAAGTTACATTATTAGTAGTTTTGTTTCTTTTATTATGAGTTTTATATTTTTGAAATGCAATTTAATGTGCGGCTTTTTCTCAAAATGAGGCTTTTCGAACTTGCGCGTGTGATTTCCAAAACTGTTTGAAATAGAGCTTCAAACATTTTACCTTACCTAAATGTGCATATAATTGTGAAAATGAACTAAAATTATACAGATGTTTTTAGTATAAAAAAAATTATAAGGTTCAATGTATGAAAATTTTTTATGATTTCTATTTTTTATAATTAAAAAGTAATTACTGTTTATATACTTAAACATTTATAAAATTTTAGCTCAAATTGTAGTCCAGAGCGTTATGTTCAATTTAAGATAAAATTTATGTAAATCGTGAAAAATCTGCATAAGATATCTTGTGTGCGGTGAAATGTTATTCAATGCAAAATTTTTAAAATATATTTTTGAAACCTACCCCTTGAAATTTTTTTCTGTCATATTATATCCAAACTAAAAATTTTTAAACATAGTTCACTATCATATAAAGATATTTTGAATTTTTTGTGCTACTAGAAAGTGTAGAGTCATTACTATTTTTTTTTTTTTTTTAAATGCAAAGCAAATGACAGAATTTCGCGACTTGTAAAAGTTCACGCAGCTTCCTACATTTTGTAGCATTTTACAAACTATTTTATATTTTTCAACTTAAACAAACATCAGACTTTATTTTTAATACTGAATAAGTTACATTATTAGTAGTTTTGTTTCTTTTATTATGAGTTTTATATTTTTGAAATGCAATTCAATGTGCTGCTTTTTCTCAAAATGATGCTTTTTGAACTTGCGCGTGTGATATTTTCAAAACCGTTTGAAATAGAGCTTCAAACATTTTACCTTACCTAAATGTGCATATAATTGTGAAAATGAACTAAAATTATACAGATGTTTTTAGTATAAAAAAAATTATAAGGTTCAATGTATGAAAAGTTTTTATGATTTCTATTTTTTATAATTAAAAAGTAATTACTGTTTATATACTTAAACATTTATAAAATTTTTGCTCAAATTGTAGTCCAGAGCGTTATGTTCAATTTAAGATAAAATTTATGTAAATCGTGTGAAATCTGCATGAGATAGGGGAGACCGGTACACAGTGGACCACTTTTTCAGTTAACATTTTTTTTCTCATTAACAAACTGACCGATCTGTATGAAAATATTTTTGAATATTCCTTAAACATTCTTACATCCATCATAATTTTCTCACAACATAGTTTTCAATACATTTTTCAAAAAAAATATATATATGCACTTGTAAAGTGGACCAGTGTACCCTGGAAGGGTACACTGGTCCACCCACCGGGGTACAGTGGACCACTATTAGGTATCATCTAAAATACAATATAAATCTATTTTTCATGAATCTTAATTTTTTTTTTGTTGCCGCTTCACCCGTAAAATAATATAAGTTATATAAATTTTGAAACAAAAACAAAAAAATAATTATATTTTGAAAATAATAATGGATTAATACAGGAACAATTGCAATTTAGTTGAAGTTATTACTTAAGTACAAAAAAATCAGCGCATATTAAAATTTGCAAATGAAATTCCAAAGTACTGACGAGTAAGATTGAGCCTGGAATTTTCAAGAAATAATTTTCGGTCTGAGAGCAACATTATGAAATTGTTGACATCAATTATTGCTTATTTTAGTTGTTGCAAGTGAAGTAAGCTGAACACACTATATTTCTCAATTGTAAAAATTTAAGAAGCATTCTTAGAAAAACACTTGAATTTTCATTTGCAGCAGAATCATTTACTCACATAAATATGTAAAATGCATAGTTTGTGGTTGCTAATATAAATGTTTGTACAACTTTTATGTTAATGTGTCATTTCTAGTTGTGTGTAATAAGTTAATAGCAATGTTTAAAGTGAAAAAGTTGCATTTTATATACATTTACGAGAAAAAAAAAAAAACCAAATTATTTTTATCGTTTCTGATTTTATCGATTTTCAATTTTACTTACAACTTGTAACAAACTGTGAGTATATTACACACAGTATGTATGCAAAACATTGTTTTAAAATAAAATATAAATATGTTTCTAAGAATTTTAATTTGTTTTGATATCAAAAAGTAAAATTGTAGAAAATATCAAAGTAAACAATGAAAATATTGCTACAATAACCAAAATTCCTAAATTTTATATAAATGAGTGTCTCATATAAATTATTGCTTATTTTAGTTGTTGCAAGTAAGCTGAACACACTATATTCAGGGCTTGAAATTCAATTTTTCCAAGGAGGGGAGTCTCCCTCCCAACATTTTTAAATTTTGGGGAGTTGTAATGTTTGGGAGGGAGAAAAAAAAATATCCTTAAACCCCACTATTATTTTACATGCTGCTTAAGGAATTACATTAATGAAGACATGACAAAATACCATTGAAAAAATTAAGTCAACTTAGAATGATTATGTAAAATGTTTATTTTTATTATAAAAAAGGGAAGAAAGTTAAATTTTATATATGCAGTGTATTTTTCAAGTTCCATGTATTTCTTAATTTAGATTTTGTTTGATTTCGGGTGCTGAAGCCTCTTTCACAAGGTACATTTTTACTCCTATTTTTACTAAAAGGATTAAAAAGGTTTACTCCTTTACCTCAAGGAGTAAAAGTAATAAGATCTTTGCAGCTCTTTTAATCTCATTTTTTTTTAGTGCTGAGTCTAGGCCAATTTGACAGGGTGCAGCGACCGGTGGCTCTTACTGCCCTTTTTTGTTCTTTTTCCTCTTTTCGGTCGCAGGAAAAAAAATCTTTAAATACGTCTATTAGTAGTTGGAAAAAATTGTGAAATTTAGTCAATTGGTTGAGGGAATAAAATAATGAAATTCATCTTACGCATGAACAGAAAAAGATAAGGACTTCTAACGAAATAGTGTTAATATCAATTTGCCACTTTGGAACTACATGGCAGTCAGTGTACAACTGTGCTAAGGTAATGCCAGCTACAAACAACAATACGGATAAATACCATAGAATAAATCTATTATACCTACCAGACGATTTGAAGAAGTAGGCTTACTAATATAACTGTTCTACACAGACAATGTATTTAAAACATTTTTCGAGAAATTATTTTCATCTTCGAAAGGCTATTTTATTAGAAGTCCTTATCTTTGTCTATGTTCATATGAAAAAAACCGCTAAATTTGTCGATCAGTCGCTGGAAAGAAGCCGAAGTTTGCCAATCTGTCGCAAGAAAATAATGCGAAATTAATCAGTCAGTTGTGGGAAAAATCCTGAAATTTTTCAGTGAGGCACGAGAAAAAAAAAAATAGTGAACTTCATCAATCTGTTGGCAGAAGAAACTGAATAATTCACCATTCGGTTACGGAAAAATTCGCAAAGTTCATCAGTCAGTCAAAGAAAAAAAAAACATGAAGTTTGCTGATTGCTCACCAGAAAATATCGAGAAATTCGTCAATGACGAATGAGTCATGGGAAAATATTGTGAAATTCATCAGTGGAATGCAGGGAAGAAAATCTAAATTTGTCAGTTGGACGCAGGAAAAAAAAAATCACGAACTACGTCAATCTGTCGAAAGAAAAGCGAAAAATTACGTGAATTTCGCCGATCGATCGTGAAAAAATACCAAAGTTAGTCAATCAATCGCAGAAAAAACTCAAAGTTCCTCGATCAATCGCGGAAAAACGCAAAGTTTGTCTATGTGTTGCGAAAAGAACAAAGTTTGTCTATGTGTTGCGGAAAAAACACAATGTTCGTCGATCTGTTGCGGAAAAAATGCAGTGTTCGTCGATCTGTTGCGGAAAAAACACAATGTTCGTCGATCTGTCATGAAAAAAACGCAAAGTTCGTCAATCAGTCGCTTAAAAAGTGCAAAGTTTGTCGATTAGTCGTTTAAAAAACGCAAAAGTCGCTGATTTGTTGCGAAAAAAAAAAGAAAAGTTTATCAATTTGTCATGGAAAAAACGTAAAGTTTGTCGATTAATTGTTTAAAAAACGCAAAGTTCGTCGATCTGTCGTTGAAAAAACACAAAGTTCGTCAATCAGTCGCTTAAAAAATGCAAAGTTTGTCATAGTCGTTTAAAAAACGTAAAGTTCGTCGAACAGTCGCGAAAGAAAAGCAAAGTTCGTCAATTTGTCACGAAAAAAAGCAAAGTGCGTCGATTTGTCGCGGAAAAAATGCAAAGGTCGTTGATCAGTCGCGAAAAGAAGCAAAGTTTGTCGATTTTTCGTGGAAAAAGCGCAAAGTTTGTCGATTGCTCGTTTAAAAAACACGAAGTTTGTCGATTGCTCGTTTAAAAACGCAAAGTTTGTCGATTACTCGTTTAAAAAACGCAAAGTTTGTCGATTACTCGTTTAAAAAACGCAAAGTTTGTCGATTACTCGTTTAAAAAACGCAAAGTTTGTCGATTACTCGTTTAAAATACGCAAAGTTTGTCGATTACTCGTTTAAAATACGCAAAGTTTGTCGATTACTCTTTAAAATACACAAAGTTTGTCGATTACTCGTTGAAAAAACGCAAAGGTCGTCGATTACTCGTTTAAAAAATGCAAAGGTCGTCGATTACTCGTTTAAAAAATGCAAAGGTCGTCGATTACTCGTTTAAAAAATGCAAAGGTCGTCGATTACTCGTTTAAAAAATGCAAAGGTCGTCGATTACTCGTTTAAAAAATGCAAAGGTCGTCGATTACTCGTTTAAAAAATACAAAGGTCGTCGATTACTCGTTTAAAAAATGCAAAGGTCGTCGATTACTCGTTTAGAAAATGCAAAGGTCGTCGATTACTCGTTTAAAAAATGCAAAGGTCGTCGATTACTCGTTTAAAAAATGCAAAGGTCGTCGATTACTCGTTTAAAAACGCAAAGGTCGTCGATTACTCGTTTAAAAAATGCAAAGGTCGTCGATTACTCGTTTAAAAAACGCAAAGGTCGTCGATTACTCGTTTAAAAAACACAAAGGTCGTCGATTACTCGTTTAAAAAATGCAAAGGTCGTCGATTTGTCGCGAAAAAAAAGCAACGTTTATCGATTTGTCATGGAAAAAACACAGTTTGTCGATTACTCGTTTAAAAAATGTAAGTTCGTCGATCTGTCATGGCAAAGCAAAGTTCGTCAATTTGTCGCGGGAACAAAGCAAAGTTCGTCGTGAAAAAAAAAGCAAAGTTTGTCGATTTGTCATGGAAAAAAACGCAAAGTTTGTCGATTACTCGTTTAAAAAACGCAAAGGTCGTCGATTTGTTGCAAAAAAAAGCAAAGTTTATCGATTTGTCATGGAAAAAACACAATGTTTATCGATTACTCGTTTAAAAAACGCAAAGTTCGTCGATCTCTCGTGGAAAAAACGCAAAGTTCGTCAATCAGTCGTTGAAAAAACAGAAAGTTCGTCAATCAGTCGCTTAAAAAATGCAAAGTTTGTCGATTAGTCATTTAAAAAACGTAAAGTTCGTCGAACAGTCGCGAAAGAAAAGCAAAGTTCGTCAATTTGTCGTGGAAAGAACGCAAAGGTCGTCAATTTGTCGCGGAAAAAAAGCAAAAGTCATCGATTTGTCGCGGAAAAAATGCAAAGGTCGTTGATCAGTCGCGAAAAAAAGCAAAGTTTGTCGATTTGTTGTGGAAAAAACGCAAAGTTTGTCGATTTACTCGTTTTAAAAATGTAAAGTTCGTCGATCTGTCATGGAAAAAATGCAAAGTTCGTGAGTCAGTCGCTTAAAAAGTGCAAAGTTCGACGATTTGTCGCGGAAAAACGCAAAGTTCATCTATTGGTTATGGGAAAAAATCACGAAATTTATCGTGCGGTTGCAGGTAAATTAAATAAAGCAAATTTCTCCGGAAAAAGGTGAAATTTTTTGAGCGGGAGGCTCCCGCCCACAATATATTTTTGGGCGAGATTTCAAAATTTTCGGCACGAATCCCGCCTTAATATTTCTCAAATGTAAAAATTTAAGAAGCATTCTTAGAAAAACACTTGAATTTTCATTTTCAGCTGAATAGTTTACTCACACAAATATGTAAATGCAGAGCTGCCAACTGCTACGAAAAAATCGTAGTTGCTACGATTTTGAGCCACAAACTACGATGCTACGAAAATCTGTCTAAAACTACGATTTTCTGCAAAAAAAAAAAAAAAAAAAACACGAATTTTGTCACATGATCACTCGAAAAATCACGAATTTCATCACAGGATTGTGCGAAAAATCACTAATTTCGTCACAGGATCGAGCTAAGAAATGCAAATTTCGTTACAGGATCGCTGAAATAACGCGAATTTTGTCAAAAAATTGGCGAGAGAAAGCAAATTTCGCCACTATTGCCGAAAAAACGTGAATTTCATTCAACTGATTGCTGAAAAATGCGAATTTCGTCAAAAGATCGTTCAGGGGTGATTTTGGTCCGAATTTTCCGAAAAATTAAGGCATTGATTTCCGAAAAAAAAAAATATGTCATAAATCCGATAATTCGGACATTAAATGTATCGGTATTTCGGCAAATGATCGACGAAAAAAATCAATCTCGTCTTTCGTTCGAAGAAAAGTAACCAATTTTGTCAAAGGATCACGGGAAAAACGTGACTACACTGTAAAAAAAAATCTGTAGTACTACTAGAAAATCTCTAGGCAACTGGGATTCCATAAACTTTTCTAGTAACCAATACAGCTTCTTCTTAAGTAAGATTACTGCATTAAACTTAGTAAACAACACATAGATTTCCTTAGTGAACCTACTAAGAAATCGTTTGTAGCCATTACAGGTGCTTTTTTAGTAATGTATACTAAGAAATGGTTAGTAGTATTACAGATACTTCTCTTGTATCTTCACTAAGGAATGGTTAGTAGTATTACAGATACTTCTCTTGTATCTTCACTAAGGAATGGTTAGTAGTAATACAAATACTTCTCTTGTATCTTCACTAAGAAATTGTTAGTAGCCGTTACAGGTCCTTTTTTAGTTTGTTTACGAAGAAATTGTTAGTAGTATTACAGATACTTCTCTTGTAGATTCACTAAAAAATTGTTAGTAGGTGTTACAAGTGTTTTTTCAGTATGTATAGTAAGAAATGGTTAGTACTATTACAGATATTTCTCTTGTATCTTTACTAAGAAAATATGTGTAACCATTGCAGGTGTTTTTCTTGTATGTTTACTAAGAGACTTTAGTAGAATTACAAAAACTTCTTTTGTATGTTCACTTTCACAATGTTAGAATATTTATAAGAAAACATTTGTAACACTACTAAGAAACTGTAGTAATATGTTACAGGTACTTTTCTCATAATTTACACTAGAGTTATAAATGGGATAGCATTTTATCTTTCATCCAAATATTCTGCAACAACTTCTGAATGTCTTTCATAATATTTTATGCTACAAAATTATAATATATATATATATATAATTATATAGTAAAATATAATGCAATTAATTATAATATATATATATATAATATCAATTACAATTATAAACATTAATTTTTTATACCAAATACAGAGGCATCCTTTAAATATAACTTCCATTTGAGTTTTCTATCCCTGTTAATTATTAATTTTATAATATAAAGATCTAATTCTTTAATAAGTGCATCTGTATTTAGTATACAAATATTTTAATGTTAATAATTATATTTATACTAAATTATTTTTGTAGCATAATATATTATATAAAGACAAAGAAATATTTGGCTTACTATATTTCTTATTCTTTTAAACTGCTCTAAGTGGCATTCTCAATCTATCTGTTGAAAATTAAAATTCTATCCCATTTAAAACAAAAGTGTACATTCATCTAGATTACCTGAAGTATTTCTTCAAGTGTAACTTGAAACTTAAAAGCTAGACAAGACATTCATGTTAAATATAAACTGAAGATTTTTTCAAATAACCTATTTTCTCCTTTTCAAACACAATTTAGTAAGTTTTTTCAAGCTTTGAAGACACTGTCCTGCTTCACTGACTGCAAATCCCAGCAACACAATACAGAACGCAAAACTAGCACAACTTTTGATTGCATAAAATGTGTTCATAATGTGTTTTGTGGTGTTCTCGTATGGTAAAAAATGTTTTACTCCTGGTGCTAAATAAAGTGTTCGTGAGGTGTAGTTTTATACAGTTTTTACATGCATCGCTTTCTTAAATGCATTCACACATGTTTATATACATTTGGAGCAGATAAAATGATGCATACGCACCGGGAAGCATATTTTGACATCGGGGATTTCAAACTTACAATGTTTCTGGTTTAAGTCATAATTTCTTGATGAAATATATTAGCTTTTCCAATCTTTTTTGTTAATAGCAACTGATGTTAAGGAGACATGTTGTGTTATGCAGTTGTACACTGTTAAAAATAAAGTTCGACATTTCACAAAAAAACTGATGAAAAGTAGCTGAAATTTAGCTGCAACTAAGATATTGGTGATAAGTTTCACCATTTTTATGGTGCTTTTGAAAATACCACTATATTCAGAGCCCGATTAAGGTCATCTGGGACCCAAGGCCCAGCAACTTTTTGGGGCCCCCTCGAATTAAAATAGTAGCTAGAAAAAATTTCAAGGATTATTATTAGATAGTATGATACAGTTGCCAAGTTAAGCAAAATCTATTTGTTTTGTTTTTGTGAAAATAATTGCAGAAAACTTTATTTTTAAGAAACTTTTTCTAAATCATTTTATTCATTTTGGGCCCCTCATCAGCAGTGGGCCCAAGGCCGTGGTCTGTGCGTTAATCAGGCCCTGACTATATTGGTGAAAGACTGAACAATGATTCAGGTTTTTTTCTAAACCAATTTTACGGTTAAATGTTGAATCACAATTCAGGGTTCTTTCTAATCCAATTTAATGGTGAAAGGTTGATATATTAATACAAAATTTTAATTGTTACAAAAACTAAAACTAAAAAAAAAAAAAAAAAAAAAATCAAAACTTACTTTTTTGAAAATCTCCAATAAATAATTTTTGAAAAAGGTATATTAAAACACAAACTATTAGCGTTAAATAAACTATTTTTCACTTATTGCTGGTTTGTTTATTTTCCTAGAAATCAAAGTAATATATATATACACTGGTGTCAAAAAATTAAGGGGCAGTGACCGGATGCTTTTGTTTTTTTACAGTTTGTGGAATATCAACTGAAATTCTTTACAAATTGTTCTTGAAGTTAAAGGATGTAAAGCACATGTTTGACTTCAAGAACAATAGAAACAGTATAATGTAATTAAAAAAATAATATATTGAATATTTCATGAGATATGGGCATTTGTATGAAATAATTTAGGATTTTTCTTAATCCAATTTTATGGTGAAATGTTGATCCATGATTTTATTTAGTCTAATCTGATGGTGAAAGGTTGAACCATGATTCAAGATTTTTTTCTAAGCCAATTTTATGGTAAATTGTTGAACCCTGATACAGGTTTTTTTCTAAACTTATTTTATGGGGAAAAGTTATACCAGATTGAACCAGGATTTTGTTGTTTATCATTTTATAGTGCAGTTAATAAACCAAGATTCAGATTCTGTGAGATTATGTTGCTCTAGAGAAGCTTACTAATTTTCTAATTAACATTAAACTGAAAATTATTATTAAAGTATTAATTATTGATTGTATTTGAAATGTATTTTTAAAAAATAAATGTAAACAGCTGGTTCTAATTTAATTACACAAAACAATAGCATTTTTTTTTCATCAATGCTGATTAATACCATTCTGCACTTGTAAATTATAGAACATTTTTTCACACTTTTTAATTAGTTACTTATAATTCCTTTAGTATTTGTTTATCACAAACATTCATAATAAAATGTAATAAAAAATAATTTGATATACAGTTTTAGAACTTTTACTTTCTTTTCACAAAATGAAAAAAAAAAAAGAAAAAGGGAAAAGAAAAATTTAACATTTTAATAATTAGTAAAAAGTATTTTTTAGACTTTTCTTTATAATAAAGGTGCAATGGTGGTTACACATATGGAAATTTTATATATTTTTTCACTATTTTAGGTTTTATACATTTTGATAGAATTTTCTTAAAGTTTTGGATAGTAAAATTCACATGCATTATCCAAAACCTCAATTCTGAAAAATTATTACTTATGCATTTATTTTAAAATTTTCATACTCTCTTTCCATGATAAAATTCAAGCACCTTTCCAGAAATGAAAATTTTAACGTTATAAAATACTATATTGCTTGTTTGTATAATGTAAAAGTATAAAGGAAAAAAATTCCATTTCTACATGTTTTCAGGTGAATGCCATACATAAAATACAGTAGCAATGTCTTAAATGTGAAATGTTATGAGAAAGTCTCCAAAAAATATGGAAAATCTTTTTGCATTCTTGAAAGTTATTTGTGCTAACACTAGACAAAAGTAGACACTTGAAAATTTTACATTGCTATGATATTAATACAAAATTTTAATTTTTACAAAAACTAAAAAAAAAAAAAAAAAAAAAAAAAAAAATCAAAACTTACTTTTTTGAAAATCTCCAATAAATAATTTTTGAAAAAGGTATATTAAAACACAAACTATTAGCGTTAAATAAACAAGGATGTAAAGCACATGTTTGACTTCAAGAACAATAGAAACAGTATAATGCAATTAAAAAAATAATATATTGAATATTTCATGAGATATGGGCATTTGTATAAAATAATTTATAACTGTGCATGCTTGAACTATACCAAAGATTTTTTTTCAAAGATTTTCGCCAGTGGCAGCCTTGCAGCAGCTGAAACAAAAATAGTCAGACACAATAAAATAACAAAAAAATTCAGTTAGGTTGCGGTACGCCACTCCATTTATTGAAAATACAAATTGATTAATATTAATCTGACATTTATTAATGTAATCACAATTACAGTACAGAGTTTTCCCCAGACAGTTTCAGGAGGGTGCAGCATCATGTCTACCCTTTAAAAATTCTTTCATTATTGCAAAAATGAAGTCCATCAAAAAGTCGGGTAAAATGGAATTCCTCCAAACATCAAGTTAATTTCTCCACCTGTTTTAGTAATAAAAGGGTAAAATTATTAAGATATAAAATTGTTATTTTTACAGATATAACATAATTTTACTTAAATATATTCAACAAATTATATTAGAACAATGAAGATTTTTCGCATTTTCAAGATTTTATTTTTATACAATAAAAAACAAAAAAATAAGAACAGTATATTTGCTTTCTTGATTTCTAACAGGTTTTATATCACTCTATTTACTGTGTTGTGAAGACGCTACTTTTCCTATGCCAGGCTTGTGATGTCGCAGTTCATGATAAGAAATGTAACATTTGTTCACATTTTGGATAGTGCGATACATACCAAGCCTCTTTTTGTCTTGTAATAAAATCACGAATTTCGTCGATTGGGCATGTAAAAATCAAGAATTTTATCAACCGAGTGCATAAAAATAATGAGCTTCGTCGATCGAAAGTGTAATAATCATGAATTTTATCGATCATCGAATAAAAATCATGTATTTCGTCGATCGGCTACATAAAAATAAAATTCCGTCATTCAGGACTGAAAAATGTCGATGGAACATGTAAAAATAATGAATTTCATTGATCGAATGCATAAAAATCATGAATTTTATCGACCGAGTGTGTAAAAATCATGAATTTCCTCGAATGAGTGTGTAAAAATCATGAATTTCCTCGAACGAGTGGGTAAAAATCATGAATTTCCTCGAACGAGTGTGTAAAAATCATGAATTTCTTCGAACGGGTGCATAAAAAACATTAATTTCCTCGAACGGGTGTGTAAAAATCATGAAATTCCTAGAACAGGTGTGTAAAAATCATGAAATTCCTCGAACGGGTGCTTAAGAATTATGAAATTCCTGGAACGGCCGCTGAAAAATTATGAATTTCGTCGACCGGGTGCAGAGAAATTTTGAATTTCGTTGATCGACTTAAGTAAAAATCTTTAATTTCGTCACTCGGGAGCGTAAAAATCCTGAATTTTATCGATTATGTATGGAAAATCATAAATTTCTTCCAACGGGCGTGTACAAATTACGAATTTCGCCAAACGGACCTGGAAAATCCACGAAATTTAGGGGGAAAGGGTAATCGGGAAATCCTGCATTTGGCCGGTTCTTTCCATATTTTTAATTGCCAGTTTTTAAAGTTCAATCGACGAGTGGTGACTGCTTTTTTCCACCTTTATGCTCAGATTTCTTGCAACAACTAAAATAAGCAATAGTTAAACACGAAATTTGTCCTTTTTCGCAATGTTTTTGACGAAAATCACCGTTTTTCGCAATGTTTATGATGAAATTTGCCATTTTTTCACGATCTTTTCACGAAATTTGTCGTTTTTCACAATGTTTTTGACGAAATTTGCTGTTTTTTCGTGATTTTCTGACGAAAGTCAAGTTTTTTCGCGATCTGTTGACCAAAAATTTGTCATTTTTTCGCGATCTTTTAACGAAATTTGCCGTTTTTCGCAATGTTTTTGATGAAATTTGCCGTTTTTTCGCGATTTTCTAACGAAAGTCACGTTTTCCCCGCTGTTGACAAAATTTGTTGTTTTTTCGCGATCTTTTAACAAAATTTGCCACTTTTCGCAATGTTTTTGACGAAATTTGCCATTTCTTTCGCGATTTTCTGACTAGTCACGTTTTTCCCGTGATCCTTTGACAAAATTGGTTACTTTTCTTCGAACGAAAGACGAGATTGATTTTTTTCGTCGATCATTTGCCGAAATACCGATACATTTAATGTCCGAATTATCGGATTTATGACATATTTTTTTTTTTCGGAAATCAATGCCTTAATTTTTCGGAAAATTCGGACCAAAATCACCCCTGAACGATCTTTTGACGAAATTCGCATTTTTCAGCAATCAGTTGAATGAAATTCACGTTTTTTCGGCAATAGTGGCGAAATTTGCTTTCTCTCGCCAATTTTTTGACAAAATTCGCGTTATTTCAGCGATCCTGTAACGAAATTTGCATTTCTTAGCTCGATCCTGTGACGAAATTAGTGATTTTTCGCACAATCCTGTGATGAAATTCGTGATTTTTCGAGTGATCATGTGACAAAATTCGTGTTTTTTTTTTTTTTTTTTTTGCAGAAAATCGTAGTTTTAGACAGATTTTCGTAGCATCGTAGTTTGTGGCTCAAAATCGTAGCAACTACGATTTTTTCGTAGCAGTTGGCAGCTCTGCATTTACATATTTGTGTGAGTAAACTATTCAGCTGAAAATGAAAATTCAAGTGTTTTTCTAAGAATGCTTCTTAAATTTTTACATTTGAGAAATATTAAGGCGGGATTCGTGCCGAAAATTTTGAAATCTCGCCCAAAAATATATTGTGGGCGGGAGCCTCCCGCTCAAAAAATTTCACCTTTTTCCGGAGAAATTTGCTTTATTTAATTTACCTGCAACCGCACGATAAATTTCGTGATTTTTTCCCATAACCAATAGATGAACTTTGCGTTTTTCCGCGACAAATCGTCGAACTTTGCACTTTTTAAGCGACTGACTGACGAACTTTGCATTTTTTCCATGACAGATCGACGAACTTTACATTTTTAAAACGAGTAAATCGACAAACTTTGCGTTTTTTCCACAACAAATCGACAAACTTTGCTTTTTTTCGCGACTGATCAACGACCTTTGCATTTTTTCCGCGACAAATCGATGACTTTTGCTTTTTTTCCGCGACAAATTGACGACCTTTGCGTTCTTTCCACGACAAATTGACGAACTTTGCTTTTCTTTCGCAACTGTTCGACGAACTTTACGTTTTTTAAATGACTAATCGACAAACTTTGCATTTTTTAAGCGACTGATTGACGAACTTTCTGTTTTTTCAACGACTGATTGACGAACTTTGCGTTTTTTCCACGAGAGATCGACGAACTTTGCGTTTTTTAAACGAGTAATCGATAAACATTGTGTTTTTTCCATGACAAATCGATAAACTTTGCTTTTTTTTTGCAACAAATCGACGACCTTTGCGTTTTTTAAACGAGTAATCGACAAACTTTGCGTTTTTTTCCATGACAAATCGACAAACTTTGCTTTTTTTTTCACGACGAACTTTGCTTTGTTCCCGCGACAAATTGACGAACTTTGCTTTGCCATGACAGATCGACGAACTTTACATTTTTTAAACGAGTAATCGACAAACTGTGTTTTTTCCATGACAAATCGATAAACGTTGCTTTTTTTTCGCGACAAATCGACGACCTTTGCATTTTTTAAACGAGTAATCGACGACCTTTGCATTTTCTAAACGAGTAATCGACGACCTTTGCATTTTTTAAACGAGTAATCGACGACCTTTGTATTTTTTAAACGAGTAATCGACGACCTTTGCATTTTTTAAACGAGTAATCGACGACCTTTGCATTTTTTAAACGAGTAATCGACGACCTTTGCATTTTTTAAACGAGTAATCGACGACCTTTGCATTTTTTAAACGAGTAATCGACGACCTTTGCATTTTTTAAACGAGTAATCGACGACCTTTGCGTTTTTTCAACGAGTAATCGACAAACTTTGTGTATTTTAAAGAGTAATCGACAAACTTTGCGTATTTTAAACGAGTAATCGACAAACTTTGCGTATTTTAAACGAGTAATCGACAAACTTTGCGTTTTTTAAACGAGTAATCGACAAACTTTGCGTTTTTTAAACGAGTAATCGACAAACTTTGCGTTTTTTAAACGAGTAATCGACAAACTTTGCGTTTTTTAAACGAGTAATCGACAAACTTTGCGTTTTTAAACGAGCAATCGACAAACTTCGTGTTTTTTAAACGAGCAATCGACAAACTTTGCGCTTTTTCCACGAAAAATCGACAAACTTTGCTTCTTTTCGCGACTGATCAACGACCTTTGCATTTTTTCCGCGACAAATCGACGCACTTTGCTTTTTTTCGTGACAAATTGACGAACTTTGCTTTTCTTTCGCGACTGTTCGACGAACTTTACGTTTTTTAAACGACTATGACAAACTTTGCATTTTTTAAGCGACTGATTGACGAACTTTGTGTTTTTTCAACGACAGATCGACGAACTTTGCGTTTTTTAAACAATTAATCGACAAACTTTACGTTTTTTCCATGACAAATTGATAAACTTTTCTTTTTTTTTTCGCAACAAATCAGCGACTTTTGCGTTTTTTAAACGACTAATCGACAAACTTTGCACTTTTTAAGCGACTGATTGACGAACTTTGCGTTTTTTTCATGACAGATCGACGAACATTGTGTTTTTTCCGCAACAGATCGACGAACACTGCATTTTTTCCGCAACAGATCGACGAACATTGTGTTTTTTCCGCAACACATAGACAAACTTTGTTCTTTTCGCAACACATAGACAAACTTTGCGTTTTTCCGCGATTGATCGAGGAACTTTGAGTTTTTTCTGCGATTGATTGACTAACTTTGGTATTTTTTCACGATCGATCGGCGAAATTCACGTAATTTTTCGCTTTTCTTTCGACAGATTGACGTAGTTCGTGATTTTTTTTTTCCTGCGTCCAACTGACAAATTTAGATTTTCTTCCCTGCATTCCACTGATGAATTTCACAATATTTTCCCATGACTCATTCGTCATTGACGAATTTCTCGATATTTTCTGGTGAGCAATCAGCAAACTTCATGTTTTTTTTTTCTTTGACTGACTGATGAACTTTGCGAATTTTTCCGTAACCGAATGGTGAATTATTCAGTTTCTTCTGCCAACAGATTGATGAAGTTCACTATTTTTTTTTTTCTCGTGCCTCACTGAAAAATTTCAGGATTTTTCCCACAACTGACTGATTAATTTCGCATTATTTTCTTGCGACAGATTGGCAAACTTCGGCTTCTTTCCAGCGACTGATCGACAAATTTAGCGGTTTTTTTCATATGAACATAGACAAAGATAAGGACTTCTAATAAAATAGCCTTTCGAAGATGAAAATAATTTCTCGAAAAATGTTTTAAATACATTGTCTGTGTAGAACAGTTATATTAGTAAGCCTACTTCTTCAAATCGTCTGGTAGGTATAATAGATTTATTCTATGGTATTTATCCGTATTGTTGTTTGTAGCTGGCATTACCTTAGCACAGTTGTACACTGACTGCCATGTAGTTCCAAAGTGGCAAATTGATATTAACACTATTTCGTTGGAAGTCCTTATCTTTTTCTGTTCATGCGTAAGATGAATTTCATTATTTTATTCCCTCAACCAATTGACTAAATTTCACAATTTTTTCCAACTACTAATAGACGTATTTAAAGATTTTTTTCCTGCGACCGAAAAGAGGAAAAAGAACAAAAAAGGGCAGTAAGAGCCACCGGTCGCTGCACCCTGTCAAATTGGCCTAGACTCAGCACTAAAAAAAAATGAGATTAAAAGAGCTGCAAAGATCTTATTACTTTTACTCCTTGAGGTAAAGGAGTAAACCTTTTTAATCCTTTTAGTAAAAATAGGAGTAAAAATGTACCTTGTGAAAGAGGCTTCAGCACCCGAAATCAAACAAAATCTAAATTAAGAAATACATGGAACTTGAAAAGTACACTGCATATATAAAATTTAACTTTCTTCCCTTTTTTATAATAAAAATAAACATTTTACATAATCATTCTAAGTTGACTTAATTTTTTCAATGGTATTTTGTCATGTCTTCATTAATGTAATTCCTTAAGCAGCATGTAAAATAATAGTGGGGTTTAAGGATATTTTTTTTTCTCCCTCCCAAACATTACAACTCCCCAAAATTTAAAAATGTTGGGAGGGAGACTCCCCTCCTTGGAAAAATTGAATTTCAAGCCCTGAATATAGTGTGTTCAGCTTACTTGCAACAACTAAAATAAGCAATAATTTATATGAGACACTCATTTATATAAAATTTAGGAATTTTGGTTATTGTAGCAATATTTTCATTGTTTACTTTGATATTTTCTACAATTTTACTTTTTGATATCAAAACAAATTAAAATTCTTAGAAACATATTTATATTTTATTTTAAAACAATGTTTTGCATACATACTGTGTGTAATATACTCACAGTTTGTTACAAGTTGTAAGTAAAATTGAAAATCGATAAAATCAGAAACGATAAAAATAATTTTTTTTTTTTTTTTCTCGTAAATGTATATAAAATGCAACTTTTTCACTTTAAACATTGCTATTAACTTATTACACACAACTAGAAATGACACATTAACATAAAAGTTGTACAAACATTTATATTAGCAACCACAAACTATGCATTTTACATATTTATGTGAGTAAATGATTCTGCTGCAAATGAAAATTCAAGTGTTTTTCTAAGAATGCTTCTTAAATTTTTACAATTGAGAAATATAGTGTGTTCAGCTTACTTCACTTGCAACAACTAAAATAAGCAATAATTGATGTCAACAATTTCATAATGTTGCTCTCAGACCGAAAATTATTTCTTGAAAATTCCAGGCTCAATCTTACTCGTCAGTACTTTGGAATTTCATTTGCAAATTTTAATATGCGCTGATTTTTTTGTACTTAAGTAATAACTTCAACTAAATTGCAATTGTTCCTGTATTAATCCATTATTATTTTCAAAATATAATTATTTTTTTGTTTTTGTTTCAAAATTTATATAACTTATATTATTTTACGGGTGAAGCGGCAACAAAAAAAAAATTAAGATTCATGAAAAATAGATTTATATTGTATTTTAGATGATACCTAATAGTGGTCCACTGTACCCCGGTGGGTGGACCAGTGTACCCCGCTTCCAGGGTACACTGGTCCACTTTACAAGTGCATATATATATTTTTTTTGAAAAATGTATTGAAAACTATGTTGTGAGAAAATTATGATGGATGTAAGAATGTTTAAGGAATATTCAAAAATATTTTCATACAGATCGGTCAGTTTGTTAATGAGAAAAAAAATGTTAACTGAAAAAGTGGTCCACTGTGTACCGGTCTCCCCTATCTCATGCAGATTTCACACGATTTACATAAATTTTATCTTAAATTGAACATAACGCTCTGGACTACAATTTGAGCAAAAATTTTATAAATGTTTAAGTATATAAACAGTAATTACTTTTTAATTATAAAAAATAGAAATCATAAAAACTTTTCATACATTGAACCTTATAATTTTTTTTATACTAAAAACATCTGTATAATTTTAGTTCATTTTCACAATTATATGCACATTTAGGTAAGGTAAAATGTTTGAAGCTCTATTTCAAACGGTTTTGAAAATATCACACGCGCAAGTTCAAAAAGCATCATTTTGAGAAAAAGCAGCACATTGAATTGCATTTCAAAAATATAAAACTCATAATAAAAGAAACAAAACTACTAATAATGTAACTTATTCAGTATTAAAAATAAAGTCTGATGTTTGTTTAAGTTGAAAAATATAAAATAGTTTGTAAAATGCTACAAAATGTAGGAAGCTGCGTGAACTTTTACAAGTCGCGAAATTCTGTCATTTGCTTTGCATTTAAAAAAAAAAAAAAAAATAGTAATGACTCTACACTTTCTAGTAGCACAAAAAATTCAAAATATCTTTATATGATAGTGAACTATGTTTAAAAATTTTTAGTTTGGATATAATATGACAGAAAAAAATTTCAAGGGGTAGGTTTCAAAAATATATTTTAAAAATTTTGCATTGAATAACATTTCACCGCACACAAGATATCTTATGCAGATTTTTCACGATTTACATAAATTTTATCTTAAATTGAACATAACGCTCTGGACTACAATTTGAGCTAAAATTTTATAAATGTTTAAGTATATAAACAGTAATTACTTTTTAATTATAAAAAATAGAAATCATAAAAAATTTTCATACATTGAACCTTATAATTTTTTTTATACTAAAAACATCTGTATAATTTTAGTTCATTTTCACAATTATATGCACATTTAGGTAAGGTAAAATGTTTGAAGCTCTATTTCAAACAGTTTTGGAAATCACACGCGCAAGTTCGAAAAGCCTCATTTTGAGAAAAAGCCGCACATTAAATTGCATTTCAAAAATATAAAACTCATAATAAAAGAAACAAAACTACTAATAATGTAACTTATTCAGTATTAAAAATAAAGTCTGATGTTTGTTTAAGTTGGAAAATATAAAATAGTTTGTAAAATGCTACAAAATGTAGGAAGCTGCGTGAACTTTTACGAGTCGCGAAATTCTGTCATTTGCTTTGCATTAAAAAAAAAAAAAAAAAAAAATAGTAATGACTCTACACTCTCTAGTAGCACAAAAAATTCAAAATATCTTTATATGATAGTGAACTATGTTTAAAAATTTTTAGTTTGGATATACTAGGACGGAAAAAAATTTCAAGGGGTAGGTTTCAAAAATATATTTTAAAAATTTTGCATTGAATAACATTTCACCGCACACAAGATATCTTATGCAGATTTTTCACAATTTACATAAATTTTATCTGAAATTGAACATAACACTCTGGACTACAATTTGAGCTAAAATTTTAGGTACTTTTCGGTTAGCCGGGCGCCAGTGATATATAATGTGTATATATACACACATATATATACACACATATATATACACACATATATATACACACACATATATATCTACACATATACATATGCTGGTAAGTTCTGGGCCTCCTAATTGGAGATGGTTACTAATGCCCAATTGCATAAACTCCCTACATTAGTTAAAGGAAGCACGGGTTAATGCTTCTTCCGGAAACGCTGGGTGTTGGATTATCAGGTTAAAGGTGTGATCGTGGCTTCTGGACCTCGGTGAAAATTTATAATGATCCCATAAAAGTTACCCATATTATTGAATTAAATTAACTACTCTAGTAAAAAAAAAAAAGATCAGATTATTACGTTGTGATTATTTACGCCGCCCTACGTCTTATGAAGCCGGACTAGATAAAGTATATAAATCCCTAACCTCTCATAAATTATAAACTAGTCCTCCTGATAAACCAACTAAAATTAATAAACAATTAAATTAAAGAAAAAGAAGAAAAACACTACTCGATGACATATGAGTGTTAACCCATATAAATTAAATACAAAGAGTTAAAAGTAAACGAAAAAACATTTATTTACATATCTATTTACAAAGACATAAAAAAAAAAAAAAAAAAAACATCCCTAACAGAATGTTAAATTTTAAGTATAAAAAATAAGATGAAACAATTGAATACTCATTAAAAGAGTTAGTGAGTCTTTTTCCGACTCGCACTACCGCACTTACGTGCATTAATTATATTTCAGAGAAGGAACAATTTCTCTACATTTACTAAAGTACCTCTACCAGTATTTATTTATTATTATACACATTCAATATGAGGGAATAGTAAATTACAGATACCTGTACCTTCAGAGTACTTCTGGTCTGCATTGTTAGCAATAGTCTACCTCCACGGGATAGGCAAAGATCATCTGTTAGGTCATTCTTTTGTCTTTTGTCGCCACTACACCATTTTTGGAACTATCTTCGTTTTTACACACTATCAGCACTCTACTCTTTCTTTTTAGATGTTACTTCCTCGGACAGGACGTCAGGTACTGGTCCTCTTCCAGATTTTCTCTTGGGGCTCACTTTTTTCTTTTCCCTCGTCACTGGGCCGTCTATTGGCTCCAGTGGTTTTGTAAAGACGTCTCCCCCCTCATCTCTTATTGGTTTTCGCTAAATGTTATTCAGGACCACCTAGATGGGGTCCTAAATTGTAAATTTGCTATGCACTTCCAAACAGCTATAAATTTTTCAGCTCGTAAATTTTTTTCTCCGTAAAAGATGTCCTTGTTAGATCGCAGACCAGTGTCTCCGAAGGTAATAAAACTACTCTGGGTGGTCGTTTCTATTTTCCCATACGAAAAAGAAACTATGTACACTAATAAAATAAATACTCCACAGAAATTCCTGGTTATACAATATATATACATAAAAAATACATATTAAAAAAATAAAAGTAAACTAATTTAGTCAGAAATTGGGAGGTGGCTCATATCTGACCACCATCCTCCCCCCCAAACAGAGAGCTGAACGGCTCACGTCAGCTGTCAGGAACACACTATGAAATTCAGTCCATTGTGTAGATCCATAGGACAATCTCCATCCTCCGAAAGACCGGAAGAGATCCTAAAAAGTTTGTAAGAAATGTCTCTAACACTGGGCAGAGACGAGCACACAGAAAAGTTTTTTTTTCCAGAATTGTCTCTAAAAAACTGAGCAAAGACGAGAACACAGAAAAGTTTTTTTTGAGTTGTCTCTTATAAAACTGGGCAGAGACGAGCACACAGGAAAGTTTTTCAAGAGTTGTCTCTATAAACTGGGCAGAGACGAGCACACAGGAAAGTTTTTCAAGAGTTGTCTCTATAAACTGAGCAGAGACGAGCATACAGAAAAGTTTTTTTTTTTTTTTTTTTTTTTTGAATCTGTAGGTGGGACCACAGAACGGTTTGTCTGTCGACCAGATTTACAGTCGCTTGTGGAGTCGAAGACAGGTGAACACATTCACGTACCCTATTCCCCTCTGTGTATAACCAATTTTGAAATAATCACTTTTAAAAATTAGCCAAAATCCATACAAAGCAAACGCAATTTTGAACTAAACTTTTAAAGTCTAAAAGCCTCAACACATAGAACAATATACGGCTGGCACATACTTTTACATTGGAATCATATCAGTCATGACTTAATATACACCAAATACACTAAAAATTATATATATATACAAGGACGTGATACCCAGAAAGAGTTTGTACTGCATAACCTTCTATACATTGTACCATTTAAAAGAAAAGTGAAAATCCACCTAATACATTAACGCTAAGTATATGAACACGTACAACACATTACAACAAAATTTCGTTCATATATTAGAGAAAAAAAAATGTATTGTATGATAGAAATTACATTTATGAAATATATACATGTCCTACCGAGAGAATGTTCCCTTCTCTCCCACTTTAATATTACTTAAAAATTTTCTTTTTAAATTATCACCTAAGTGAAAAACACAAGAGAAATACATGTGAACTCTAGTTCACTTAATTATATGACCGCAATCAAGAGTAACGACTTCAAAATCCAGCGGGAATAGTCTACACATGACAACGAAATCGACCACCTGAAGTCATGCTCTCCATCCTCTCCCCAAGTGGAGGAAGGATCCGTGGAGAAAAAAGAGAGAAAAAATCTCGCTCTATCTTCGCTAACGAGGAAAAAGAAGAAACACATCGAGACTCTGCGCCTCCCTTCTTGCCTAGCAACCGCTTGACCGGGGGTCGTGTGAAATCGCTAATCGACTCAACACCCCCTCTATCCCATCGATAATGAGTTGCTCCAACCCTTGCTAGAAGAGGAAATGACCACTTGGCGCCAGCTTCCGTCTGAAAATTTTGTCATCTCATCCTGTGAAAGACGTCGGATCGCCGCAAAATAAAAGGTACGTTACCATTTTGCCTTTATAAATTATCCTTTAGTCGTAAAACCTTTGAATAAATTTTCCCAAACTCTTGTCTAGAAAGAGCCCTAAACTTAACTCTAACCGTACCTAAATTTTGAGACAATTACTGCAAAAATAACCGACTTTACGAATAGAATTTATGTGAAATGCTATCCAAATTTCTTTCTTTCGTTACAGGGGACTCACCGGCTACCGTGAAATCTCCTTGACTCGTTACAGAAGAAGAAGAAATCACATTTTGGCGTGGTCGGACTGTTGGTAACTATAGCTAATGGTACAATTTTATTTACAGCTGTAAAATTTAATACTTCTGTCTGAATGTACGGAACGCATTTTGCTGCCATTCCCAAAATACTCCTTCCCGAAATTTAAAGCGTATGCTTCCCCTGCCTAGAGAAGAATTACTGCGAACAAGGAAAAAAAAAAAGTATTGGAAACGGAAAGGTCCCATAAATATGGCCAAGAAGAAAGAGAAAGGAAAAAAAATATATTATTATCTCTCGATACTGACCCGCAAGAAAATGGATGAAAAAGGCTGTAGAAACCTGCTGTAACCGTAGGAAACAAAAAGGAAAAGAAAAAAAAAAGAAAAGAACAAATCGACCTAAGAAAAACAATTATTATTATTATTATTATTATTATTATTATTTTTAATGGTTTAATTTCGATAAGCTAAAACTTGTGTACATCAATTTTACTTAAGTGTCTTCATATGTTTTATGTCAATTTATATAAATCATTTATTGTGAATTCCCTCTATTATTTTGTTTGTTTTATCATTTTTAAGGACAGATGAAACAAGAAAAATGCTTATCTCCCCTCAAGAACACTGAGCTGTGCAGAGCCTCACCCGAGTCGCCTGTGGCCACAAGCTTAAAAAAAAAGGCCCCGGTTGACCAGCAACCAGGAGTCAGAAGGAAAAAAAAAATAAAACCCAGGGAGCCCCACCAACGCTGCTACAAAAGAGGGGTAAGACATCTTCTACTCCAAAATTTAATTGTTACTATTGCATATATTTATAAAAATGTGCACTAAAAGGAAATATATATATATATATATATATATATATATTTTTTTTTTTTTACTTAAATGTGCATTTAAATTACTACTACAGAAAGTTAATAAGTAAAAACCAGTGAATAAATCAAACTCTTAAGCAAAAAAAACAAAAAAAAACTGAAATATATGTATTTATTTATTTATCTAAATTTTTTTTGTTTTCAAAAATCTCCGAATACTATACCTTTCGGAAAATCAAAGAAGTGTGCAGAGCGTATACTAGCCTAGTATTACCACTAAATCAATGTCAATTTCAATACCATTCCCGGGGCTAATGCTGGTAAGTTCTGGGCCTCCTAATTGGAGATGGTTACTAATGCCCAATTGCATAAACTCCCTACATTAGTTAAAGGAAGCACGGGTTAATGCTTCTTCCGGAAACGCTGGGTGTTGGATTATCAGGTTAAAGGTGTGATCGTGGCTTCTGGACCTCGGTGAAAATTTATAATGATCCCATAAAAGTTACCCATATTATTGAATTAAATTAACTACTCTAGTAAAAAAAAAAAGATCATATTATTACGTTGTGATTATTTACGCCGCCCTACGTCTTATGAAGCCGGACTAGATAAAGTATATAAATCCCTAACCTCTCATAAATTATAAACTAGTCCTCCTGATAAACCAACTAAAATTAATAAACAATTAAATTAAAGAAAAAGAAGAAAAACACTACTCGATGACATATGAGTGTTAACCCATATAAATTAAATACAAAGAGTTAAAAGTAAACGAAAAAACATTTATTTACATATCTATTTACAAAGACATAAAAAATAAAAAAAACAAACATCCCTAACAGAATGTTAAATTTTAAGTATAAAAAATAAGATGAAACAATTGAATACTCATTAAAAGAGTTAGTGAGTCTTTTTCCGACTCGCACTACCGCACTTATGTGCATTAATTATATTTCAGAGAAGGAACAATTTCTCTACATTTACTAAAGTACCTCTACCAGTATTTATTTATTATTATACACATTCAATATGAGGGAATAGTAAATTACAGATACCTGTACCTTCAGAGTACTTCTGGTCTGCATTGTTAGCAATAGTCTACCTCCACGGGATAGGCAAAGATCATCTGTTAGGTCATTCTTTTGTCTTTTGTCGCCACTACACCATTTTTGGAACTATCTTCGTTTTTACACACTATCAGCACTCTACTCTTTCTTTTTAGATGTTACTTCCTCGGACAGGACGTCAGGTACTGGTCCTCTTCCAGATTTTCTCTTGGGGCTCACTTTTTTCTTTTCCCTCGTCACTGGGCCGTCTATTGGCTCCAGTGGTTTTGTAAAGACGTCTCCCCCCTCATCTCTTATTGGTTTTCGCTAAATGTTATTCAGGACCACCTAGATGGGGTCCTAAATTGTAAATTTGCTATGCACTTCCAAACAGCTATAAATTTTTCAGCTCGTAAATTTTTTTCTCCGTAAAAGATGTCCTTGTTAGATCGCAGACCAGTGTCTCCGAAGGTAATAAAACTACTCTGGGTGGTCGTTTCTATTTTCCCATACGAAAAAGAAACTATGTACACTAATAAAATAAATACTCCACAGAAATTCCTGGTTATACAATATATATACATAAAAAATACATATTAAAAAAATAAAAGTAAACTAATTTAGTCAGAAATTGGGAGGTGGCTCATATCTGACCACCAACATATATGTATGAATATATATATTTATGTATATATACTTATATATTTATATATATACATATATCACTGGCGCCCGGCTAACCGAAAAGTACCAAATTTTATAAATGTTTAAGTATATAAACAGTAATTACTGTTTAATTATAAAAAATAGAAATCATAAAATTTTTCATACATTCAACCTTATAATTTTTTTTTTTAATACTAAAAACATCTGTATAATTCTAGCTTATTTTCACAATTATATATATGCACATTTAGGTAGGATAAAAAATTTGAAGCTCTAATTCAAACAGTTTGGAAATATCAAACGCACAAGTTCAAAAAACATCATTGAGAAAAAGCTGCACATTAAATTGCATTTCAAAAATATAAAACTCGTAATATAAGA
This sequence comes from Maratus michaelseni, assembly GCA_963931845.1. Lineage (NCBI taxonomy): Eukaryota > Metazoa > Arthropoda > Arachnida > Araneae > Salticidae > Maratus > Maratus michaelseni. The sequence continues at coordinate 155,703,920 of OZ007594.1, read as the reverse complement.
AACAAAACTACTAATAATATAACTTATTCGGTATTAAAAAGTCTGATGTTTGTTTAAGTTGAAAAATATAAAATAGTAGTTTGTAAAATGTTACAAAATGTAGGAAGCTGCATAAACTTTTACGATTCGCGAAAAATGTGAAATTCAGTCATTTGCTTTGCATTTAAAAAAAAAAAATAGTAATGATTCATAGTAGCACAAAAACTTCAAGGTATCTTTATATGATAGTGAACTATGTTTAAAAAAATTTAGTTTGGATATAATATGACAGAAAAAAAATTTAAGGGTTAGGTTTCAAAAATATATTTGAAATATTTTGCGTCTAATAACATTTCACCGCACACAAGATATCTCATGCAGATTTCACACGATTTACATAAATTTTATCTTAAATTGAACATTCTGGACAACAATTTGAGCTAAAATTTTATAAATGTTTAAGTATATAAACAGTAATTACTTTTTAATTATAAAAAATAGAAATCATGAAAAATTTTCATACATTCAACCTTATAATTTTTTTTTATACTAAAAACATCTGTATAATTCAAGTTCATGTTTACAATTATGTGCACATTTAGGTAGGGTAAAACTTTTGGAGCTCTACTTCATACGGTTTTGGAAATATCACACGTGCAAGTTCAAAGAACGGCATTTTGAGAAAAAGCATCGGAACAGATGTGTTACACTGACGCTAAAATGTAAACAAAAGATTGGCGACTGTTTGGTTGGGGCGATTTCCAAGACTGCGCCAAGCTACTATTTTCCGTTGCCATTTTGGAAACATAAAAAACAGAACATTTATAAATAACGTATTTGAAAACATAACAGAAAATCTTATTTCTACACAACAATTAAAATAAACCAAAAATACATTTTCTACAACATAAATTTAATGGAAAATGTTAATTACGTCATTTCAATCTTTTAAAGTGCACTACTATATTACAGTAATCCTTCGCTGATGATAATTTTAATTTCACATAATCTTTTAGTTAAAATCATTACGTCATTTCAATCTTTTAAAGTGCCCTACTATATCAGAGTAAACATTCGATTATTTAGTTTCTAATTTCATGACGAGCACAACATTTATAAATAATCAAAAAAAAAAAAAAAAAAAAAAAAAAAAATTAAAATTAAAATTTTCTTTCACAGTCTGCAAAGCAAATTATTTATGTCATCATAACCAATTTGGTTTACATAATTTTATCATATATTTCACATTAAAATTTTCCACTTTCATATACAGGGGAGATCGGTACACAGTGGACAACTTTTTCAGAAATTTTTTTTTTTCTCTTTTAACAGACTGACCGATCTGTATGAAAATATTTTTGAATAATCCTTAAACCTTCTTACATCCATCAAAATTTTCTCACAACATAGTTTTCAATACATTTTTCAAAAAAATAAATAAATAAATAAATAAATAAAATTATATACACTTGTAAAGTAGACCAATGTACCCCGGAAGCGGGGTACAGTGGACCACTATTAGGTATTATCTAAAATACAATATAAATCTATTTTTCATGATCTAATTCTTTTTTGTTGCCCATTCACCCTCAAAATAACATAGTAATGTAAATTTTGAGACAAAAACAAAAAAATTATTATGTTTTAAAAATAATAACAGATTTATACAGGAACAATTGCAATTTAGTTGAAGTTATTACTTTAGTACAAAAAAATCAGCTCACATTAAAATTTGCAAATGAAATTCCAAAGTACTTATGAGTAAGATTGAGCCTGGAATTTTCAAGAAATAATTTTGGGTCTGAGAGCAACATTATGAAATCATTGACATCAACAGCAGATTCATCAACAGTTTCGGGAGAAATAAACTGATTTCCATTCAATTTGTATTTCATGAATCTTACTTGAATAGAATCATCAACAATTAGACTACAGTTATATTTATCAAAGGCAGTAAATACAAAACAAAATATTTCTTACTATGTTAAATAAAATGTTATTTTTATTTATTTACTTTATTTTACAGTTAAATCTACTTTAAAACAATCTTTCTTTATAGAAAATAAGCAATTATTAAATATTTTGAACATTCTGCATTAGAAGAGTACAGTGGATGTGGACCACTGTGCCCCAGGAGTGAGTCGTCCACTGTACCCCATGTTGAAGTTCAATAAATAATCATATTAATATTGTTTATTGCTTTCTTTTAAACATATTAACTTTAAAGTAAAATAAAAACAAGTATCTTAGCTTTGCAAAAAAGCTGTTTTATTTTATTTATCTACAACCTTTAATTACTAAAAAAATAAAAATATGATGATGAAAAATTTTACTTTTAGAAGCTCAAAACAACAAAGCAGGATAAAATAGTTCAATTTGAGCTAAACATATTTTTTGAAGGCTATAAATAATCATTGCAGTGCTGTTGTCTATTAGGATAGAAGAGAAGCTTAAAAAAAATTTAAATAAATAAAATATTAGGGGTGGTCCACTGTGTCCATAGTGTACCGGTCTGCGGTCTCCCCTAACCCCTTCCTCTTGTTTCATTTTTTCTAATTTTGCAGTATTAAGTGATGTAAACTGGACAGTTATAGACACATACATATTAATTTTGTGTTTTTTACAAAAACCTAAGACTACGTTCTACGATTTTAAACCACGTTTTTCTGATACATGGCATATTTGAAGTGGAACTGAAAATCTTTAGGCTTACTTACCAGGGGTGATTGTGACACAAGGTAAAAAACCCTGAAAATTATTGACACACAGGTGAAAAATCCTGAAAATTACCGATGCAAAATACTGATATCCATTTACACCATAACTTATTATATAACTGTATGAAACTCAAATAACATAAGAATACCATAATTACTGCTAGTTTTTGTAATGTAAGTTGTAAGAAAACATAATTTGATAAACTTACCTTATTTGCACTGAAAATTGAATGACTTCATTAAATGATGAGTAAACATTGTCTTGCTAAATATGATATGGAAAGTTGTCTTTTTATTTTTTTATCATTGAAGAAATTTATTCCAAATATTCATAAAACAAACAACAGGGTGTCTATTCCAGATCAGCAATAAATTTCCCTGACTTTTTCAAGTTTTCCATACCAATAATAAAAAAAAAAAAAATCCAGTTATCGAGATTTTGTGATGCTACACACAAAAGAATCTTAAAAGTTGTGAATTTCAGAGTGTAACTTTTACAACTGATTCTGAGGCACAAATTACTGATTTGTTACATTTTTTTTTTTTGCAAAATTTACAAATTGATGAACATTTTACAGCCTAAACATTTTGAAGATACACACTTTTAGACAACGAAATTTGCCGTTTTTTCGAAATACTTCGGCGAAATTTGCCGTTTTTTCGAGATCATTTGACAAAATTTACCGTTTTTTGACGATTCTTCGACGAAATTTTCCATTTTTTCGAGATCCTTCGACGAAATTTACCGTTTTTTAGCGATCCTTCGACGAAATTTACCGTTTTTTTCGCGATCTTTCGGCAGAATTGACCGTTTTTTCCACGATCCTTAGACGAAGTTGGTGTTTTCTCCGTAACCCTTCGACAAAATTCGCATTTTCCCGCGATCCTTCAACAAAACTCATGTCTTTTTGACGGCCTTATGACGAAATTCACATGTTTTCACGGCCTTTTGACTAAATTTGCGTTTTTTCCGCGATCTGTCAACGAAATTAGACATTTTTCAAGGTTTTTCGACAAAATTCGCCGTTTTTTATAACGATCCTTCGACGAAGTTTGCCGTTTTTTCGCGTAATTTACCAGCTATAGCGCGTCCGTGGCATCGCTGTATGTTTTTAGTCTGCAGGTGCCCTAAAAAGTCTACGACGTCCGTCGCAGCGTTGCGTACATTCTGCCACAGGGACCGTAAAATTATCCCATAAATATAGAATCTTAATTGTATGTTAAGAAAAATCTGATTTTTTTTTAGATATTGAGTCAGGCGTGGTTTAATGGATTTTAAACGGGCCGGGCCTGTTTTCACTGAATTTTGTACGGGCCGGGAAAAGGTAGCTTTCGTTCGGCCCGGCCCCGAAAATTCCGGCCCGTGCAGACCCTAATCTACAGTCTACTTATTCTTTTCTTCTTTTCAAATTATACTCTACCGAGAGCCATTTCGCCATAGAAAAGCGCAAATTTCGAGGGGAAGGGTATTGAATGAAGGTTTATGAAAAATATGCACTCATTGACATCTGGTGCAGCCCATAACAGAATTTGGGGAGGATCAGCATTGTTAAACGAAAGGGAGATGGGGGGGGGGGGGAGATGAAGATTCATACTCAGGTATCTTTTAAAAGACTGGTTTTTGTCTCCTGGTTTAGGGGTAGGACAAAGAATATCTTTCGGTATCGGTATTCTCGTTTATATTCTTTGGTTAAAACAATACAAGGGGTTAGGAAAACGCATGACAGAGGGTTTGCTCAGTGGCGCAGCCAGAATTCGGTTCTAGGGGGGGTTTTGAGTTTATAATAAAGATGGTCGCCGGTTATATGAATCATCGGTTAATGGAATCAGTCTTTTAAATGAATGAAATCATAATGCTTTTCTCCGCAATTACGTTGGTTATGATTCATTTAAACAGCGTTTACAATATTAGAAGCGCGATAGAATTAAAAATAGCTAAAAGAGGAACCACAACTAATTTATAAAATTTTAACGATAAATATACGAATCTCCATCATAAGCAAGAGTTCGTTGCAACATTACCAACAAATGAAATATAGTCTTTAAATTTGTGTACAGACCCCTCAGGGCTCGGAAGTAGCGCGCTGCAAGTAGCGAAACTACAGTAGCCGCTACTTTTTCCAGTAGTTTGTAGTGTAGCGCGCTACATTAAAAAAGTGTAGTGTAGCGAGTAGCGCGATACAAAATATCAGTAGTTTGTAGCGCGCATCGACGCTACTTTCGGAGGGAGGAAAAAAGGTCCCAATCTTCAAATCACATGATTATAACTCGTTTCTTTCGTGCGAAATATGTTCTCTGCAACAATTTGCGAACGTCAGCGACAAATCTCATTTGCAGTGTCATATATTTCTCCATAGACGACGGGCACAGTCACAAATTAGCTGTCATTTTCAGAGTTTGGGTGTCAGAAACTTCGTGTACTGTTATTTAAATCCATAGAAATCTTCTCAATATAATGTATTTTTATACGACTACGATTTTTTTTTTACCAAAATATAGTCGTCTGGCTATGTTAAATCTTTATTTGACTAATTTCTTCTACCTTTTGCCTCCCACCCCCAGCAAGCAAAGAAATGTAAAATCCTTATTAAAAAAAGAAAAAGAATGGATTTATCTAAACATAAATCCTCTAAATTATCCCTAATCTCTCAAATTCACGCTTCCCCATAGTAGCATACAAAGGAGTTTAAAATATTTTTAAATCTTTATTTTTATACAAAAATAAAATCTTTCACTCATTTGTCTAATGACAACAAATAAAAATTATTGCCTTGTCCCCAAAATTTACGCTTCCCTTTTTGCCCCTCCTCCAGCATACAGTTTCAAATATTTAAAACTCTTTATTTTAAAAAAATGTCCACATTTGTTTCTACCTAATAATAATATATAAGTAACTATCTAAATTGTCCCCTAACTTCCCATAATTTACTCTTCTCCCCCCCCCCCCCACAAGCATACAAATAAATAGAAAAATTTTAAGTTGTTTTTATTTCTATATAAAAAAAATCTTCTGCACATGTTACGTGTGTCTAGATTTAGAGGTGGCCGCTATTCAGAGATAAAGCGTTTTCAAATATATAAATTTTAGGAATTAAAAAGTGGCGCTAAATAGAGGTGGCCGCCTTTTGGAAGAAAAACCAGAATGGAGGTCTTATTGTACATAGATTTTTAACCTGAAAAAATATTTTGGACATTCTTTTGAAATTGGGGTCAACCCGACCCCTACCCGCTAGAGTCAAAACCCAACACGAAATCGATCCGAATTCGAAATAATGGAATTCAACCGGATCCACGGTAAAAAAGTGGAAGTCAACCCGATCGGAATCCGACCCACAACAAAAAAAAATCTAGAGCCGGGTCGGGTCGGGTGCGGGTAAACCGACCCGATGCAGGACTCTAAACGGTATACAACTAAAAATGTAATCTTTAAATGTTTTTTAGGTGCGTTCGTAATTATATAAATACGTAGCACCTATTGTCGTCGCTTGGTCCGTCCGTCCGCATATAACAACGCAAAAACTACCCAACCGAATGGTTTGAGATTTAAGATATATTATCTTTGCAGAATTTTGTCGAGACATTTCAAATTTTATTAAAATCGAATCAAAACTTTAGGAGATATTAATAAAAATATTTATTAAGAAATTTGAATTTTTTTTTTTTTTTTTAATCGGTGCTTTCTTTTTAGAGGAGCTTCCGATGGATGTTAAATCGTCAAGCGACCGAGACACTTATTTTATTACAGAAATTAATCTGCAGACGATAAAATTCATTTCACAGAATTAAAAATCATCTAGGTCTGAATATTTATATAACTAGCTACAGTACGAACGCACCTCGTTTGTCACGTTTGACATACAATTTCCAGCTTGTTTAAAATTAGTTGCGGTTTCAAAACTTCCATTTATAACGAAATACTATAAGAAGCAAAACGCTAAATAATCGTTTCCTGTCTTCCTGTCGATCACACAGTTTTTTGCCATAACAAAATTAGAAGTATCAAGAATTAGAATTGTAACTATTCAGCAGAAATGTTTCAGCTGTGCAGGAGCATTCGTTATAACCATTATCGCACCAGTAGTTGAAAAAGTATGTTTATATTAACTTCCTGATACGAATTCTAAGATTAACAAAACAGACAGGCACGCATTTTGCTTTTGTGAAACTGTGATCTGCGGTTTATATAGACTTTTAATGTGAAAAAATATTTTGGACATTCTTTTAAAAAACCGGGTCAACCCGAACCCGACCCGCAAGATTCAAAAAGCCAACCCGAACCCGAAAGAATGAAAGCCAACCCGACCCGCAACAAAAAATTTGAAGTCAATCCGACCCGAACCCGAACCGCAACGGGAAAATATAGCCGACCCGAACGGCGGGTCGGGTCGGGGTAAAAGCGGGTAACCCGACCCGATGCAGGATTCTAAGCGCTACTGTGCTACATCACTCTCATAAATGTGTAAGATTATTACAATTTTTGTTTTCAAATTTCCTCTTTTAAAAAAAATTCCAACATAATTAAAAAGGTTCTATGAATTTGCTTTGTTTGTCTGTCCGTGCTCTAACTCTCATAAATATACTCCGACTGCCATGAAAGTTTTATGTTATTGAAGTTTACCATAGAATGTTCAGTATTGAAAATGAAATGTGTAGCATTTATATCTCGCTTACAGGGACGTTCAAAATAATTCTGTTACATTATGGTCTATCGGGAAAAATCGTTTGTGGTGTATTTAATTAGCGATGATTACTAAAGTAGCGAAGTAGTGACTACTTTTGGAAAGTAGTTTGTAGTCGCTAGTTTTAAAAATAAGTAGATGTAGTTGTAGTTAACTACATTTTTTATAAAGTAGTTGTAGTTGTAGTTCGTTACAAACAAAAAGTAGTTTTTCCGAACCCTGGACCCCCTACGAAACAAATGATTCGAAAGAAACACCGATTGCAAAAATCTGCTCATAATCGAAAAATAGCTTTTTATAACTTTAAGTACTTTTTTTAAATTCTTACTTTTGCAAAGATTTTTTTCCTGGGTACGCACATAGCTTGGTCTTAGATATAACTGAGAGCAAAAAACGCAAAAAAAGCCACTTGAAACTGAGATAGACTTACAATGTGTATGTTTTTTTTTTTCTCTGGAATTCGATGATCTGTTATTGTTTCGAACGTGGAACAAAGACAGAAATGCAATTAAAAAACAGACCACTGTATACTATATAACTCAAAGCGTCTCTGTGAGAGTATATGACCCATCTTTTACTATAAGACGTCTCGACAAAGTGACGCAGTCCAAAAATCAAGTTTTGACATAACCTATGCGTGTAATATGCGCTTTCACAGTTTTAAGTAGAATTTTCGCCGTTTAATTGAATCACATTGTTGTATAGAATTTGATTTAAGAAAGCGGTGGATTCTGCCAAGGCGGAAAGGCCAAAAAACTTAATTTTAACTTTAGTTATTTTGATTCATATAAGCGGCATTTATAGTAATTTTTTTAACTCTGGGGGGGGGGGGGGGTTTAACCCCCAACCCCCCCCCCCTTGGCTGCGCCACTGGGTTTGCTAGTTTCACTCCGATCAGGCTCTGGGTAAGGGTTGCCGTAACTGAAACGTTTATCGCTAATTTGGCGAATGTTTTTAATTTCGTGGTTTTTCGGTGATTTTCCGACGAAATTCGCCGTTTTTTTTTAACGATCCTTCGACGAAGTTTGCCGTTTTTTCGCGTAATTTACCCGCTATAGCGCGTCCGCGGCATCGCTGTATGTTTTTAGTCTGCAGGTGCCCTAAAAAGTCTGCGATGTCCGTCGCAGCGTCGCGTACATTGTTTTTGCAACATATTTTCAATTTCGATTCGTTTTTTCACTAAACAGGATTATTTTATGACCCCGGAAGAGCCGAAAGAAAAACCCGGAAGGGTCGACGGAAAAAACCGGAAATCCGGGGTACCCCCGGAGCACAATCACCCCTGACTTACGCAAGATACCGTCGATAATTTTTTTCAAGACAAACTTTATATTTGAGAGAAAGATTAAGACATTGTGTACAACAGAAAAATCAAGAATAATCACCTGTGCACTTACCTTGATTGTTTCACGAAAGACAGTTGTTTTGGAAAGAAGGGTGTTGTTGATGCTAGCTAGATACATGAACGAGGAAGACGCCATTAAATTGAGATCGTTGCGTTGCCACTTGCCGGTTGCCGATTATGATTATTTCGTCTTGACGGAAGCGGAAGGACGCATGCGCAATAAGCATTAAGTTACAGCTGTTTTCTATGTAAAATTACTAAGAACGAATGATTACAGATGTTTTTCTAGTAATTGGTACAATATCTGTAATGATACTAAGTATATTTTAGTAAAATTGCATACTTTTTTTTACAGTGTAGTCAGAAAATCGCGAAAGAAATGGCAAATTTCGTCAAAAACATTGCGAAAAGTGGCAAATTTTGTTAAAAGATCGCGAAAAAACAACAAATTTTGTCAACAGCGGGGAAAACGTGACTTTCGTTAGAAAATCGCGAAAAAACGGCAAATTTCATCAAAAACATTGCGAAAAACGGCAAATTTCGTTAAAAGATCGCGAAAAAATGACAAATTTTTGGTCAACAGATCGCGAAAAAACTTGACTTTCGTCAGAAAATCACGAAAAAACAGCAAATTTCGTCAAAAACATTGTGAAAAACGACAAATTTCGTGAAAAGATCGTGAAAAAATGGCAAATTTCATCATAAACATTGCGAAAAACGGTGATTTTCGTCAAAAACATTGCGAAAAAGGACAAATTTCGTGTTTAACTATTGCTTATTTTAGTTGTTGCAAGAAATCTGAGCATAAAGGTGGAAAAAAGCAGTCACCACTCGTCGATTGAACTTTAAAAACTGGCAATTAAAAATATGGAAAGAACCGGCCAAATGCAGGATTTCCCGATTACCCTTTCCCCCTAAATTTCGTGGATTTTCCAGGTCCGTTTGGCGAAATTCGTAATTTGTACACGCCCGTTGGAAGAAATTTATGATTTTCCATACATAATCGATAAAATTCAGGATTTTTACGCTCCCGAGTGACGAAATTAAAGATTTTTACTTAAGTCGATCAACGAAATTCAAAATTTCTCTGCACCCGGTCGACGAAATTCATAATTTTTCAGCGGCCGTTCCAGGAATTTCATAATTCTTAAGCACCCGTTCGAGGAATTTCATGATTTTTACACACCTGTTCTAGGAATTTCATGATTTTTACACACCCGTTCGAGGAAATTAATGTTTTTTATGCACCCGTTCGAAGAAATTCATGATTTTTACACACTCGTTCGAGAAAATTCATGATTTTTACCCACTCGTTCGAGGAAATTCATGATTTTTACACACTCATTCGAGGAAATTCATGATTTTTACACACTCGGTCGATAAAATTCATGATTTTTATGCATTCGATCAATGAAATTCATTATTTTTACATGTTCCATCGACATTTTTCAGTCCTGAATGACGGAATTTTATTTTTATGTAGCCGATCGACGAAATACATGATTTTTATTCGATGATCGATAAAATTCATGATTATTACACTTTCGATCGACGAAGCTCATTATTTTTATGCACTCGGTTGATAAAATTCTTGATTTTTACATGCCCAATCGACGAAATTCGTGATTTTATTACAAGACAAAAAGAGGCTTGGTATGTATCGCACTATCCAAAATGTGAACAAATGTTACATTTCTTATCATGAACTGCGACATCACAAGCCTGGCATAGGAAAAGTAGCGTCTTCACAACACAGTAAATAGAGTGATATAAAACCTGTTAGAAATCAAGAAAGCAAATATACTGTTCTTATTTTTTTGTTTTTTATTGTATAAAAATAAAATCTTGAAAATGCGAAAAATCTTCATTGTTCTAATATAATTTGTTGAATATATTTAAGTAAAATTATGTTATATCTGTAAAAATAACAATTTTATATCTTAATAATTTTACCCTTTTATTACTAAAACAGGTGGAGAAATTAACTTGATGTTTGGAGGAATTCCATTTTACCCGACTTTTTGATGGACTTCATTTTTGCAATAATGAAAGAATTTTTAAAGGGTAGACATGATGCTGCACCCTCCTGAAACTGTCTGGGGAAAACTCTGTACTGTAATTGTGATTACATTAATAAATGTCAGATTAATATTAATCAATTTGTATTTTCAATAAATGGAGTGGCGTACCGCAACCTAACTGAATTTTTTTGTTATTTTATTGTGTCTGACTATTTTTGTTTCAGCTGCTGCAAGGCTGCCACTGGCGAAAATCTTTGAAAAAAAATCTTTGGTATAGTTCAAGCATGCACAGTTATAAATTATTTTATACAAATGCCCATATCTCATGAAATATTCAATATATTATTTTTTTAATTGCATTATACTGTTTCTATTGTTCTTGAAGTCAAACATGTGCTTTACATCCTTGTTTATTTAACGCTAATAGTTTGTGTTTTAATATACCTTTTTCAAAAATTATTTATTGGAGATTTTCAAAAAAGTAAGTTTTGATTTTTTTTTTTTTTTTTTTTTTTTTTTTAGTTTTTGTAAAAATTAAAATTTTGTATTAATATCATAGCAATGTAAAATTTTCAAGTGTCTACTTTTGTCTAGTGTTAGCACAAATAACTTTCAAGAATGCAAAAAGATTTTCCATATTTTTTGGAGACTTTCTCATAACATTTCACATTTAAGACATTGCTACTGTATTTTATGTATGGCATTCACCTGAAAACATGTAGAAATGGAATTTTTTTCCTTTATACTTTTACATTATACAAACAAGCAATATAGTATTTTATAACGTTAAAATTTTCATTTCTGGAAAGGTGCTTGAATTTTATCATGGAAAGAGAGTATGAAAATTTTAAAATAAATGCATAAGTAATAATTTTTCAGAATTGAGGTTTTGGATAATGCATGTGAATTTTACTATCCAAAACTTTAAGAAAATTCTATCAAAATGTATAAAACCTAAAATAGTGAAAAAATATATAAAATTTCCATATGTGTAACCACCATTGCACCTTTATTATAAAGAAAAGTCTAAAAAATACTTTTTACTAATTATTAAAATGTTAAATTTTTCTTTTCCCTTTTTCTTTTTTTTTTTTCATTTTGTGAAAAGAAAGTAAAAGTTCTAAAACTGTATATCAAATTATTTTTTATTACATTTTATTATGAATGTTTGTGATAAACAAATACTAAAGGAATTATAAGTAACTAATTAAAAAGTGTGAAAAAATGTTCTATAATTTACAAGTGCAGAATGGTATTAATCAGCATTGATGAAAAAAAAAATGCTATTGTTTTGTGTAATTAAATTAGAACCAGCTGTTTACATTTATTTTTTAAAAATACATTTCAAATACAATCAATAATTAATACTTTAATAATAATTTTCAGTTTAATGTTAATTAGAAAATTAGTAAGCTTCTCTAGAGCAACATAATCTCACAGAATCTGAATCTTGGTTTATTAACTGCACTATAAAATGATAAACAACAAAATCCTGGTTCAATCTGGTATAACTTTTCCCCATAAAATAAGTTTAGAAAAAAACCTGTATCAGGGTTCAACAATTTACCATAAAATTGGCTTAGAAAAAAATCTTGAATCATGGTTCAACCTTTCACCATCAGATTAGACTAAATAAAATCATGGATCAACATTTCACCATAAAATTGGATTAAGAAAAATCCTAAATTATTTCATACAAATGCCCATATCTCATGAAATATTCAATATATTATTTTTTTAATTACATTATACTGTTTCTATTGTTCTTGAAGTCAAACATGTGCTTTACATCCTTTAACTTCAAGAACAATTTGTAAAGAATTTCAGTTGATATTCCACAAACTGTAAAAAAACAAAAGCATCCGGTCACTGCCCCTTAATTTTTTGACACCAGTGTATATATATATTACTTTGATTTCTAGGAAAATAAACAAACCAGCAATAAGTGAAAAATAGTTTATTTAACGCTAATAGTTTGTGTTTTAATATACCTTTTTCAAAAATTATTTATTGGAGATTTTCAAAAAAGTAAGTTTTGATTTTTTTTTTTTTTTTTTTTTTTTTTAGTTTTAGTTTTTGTAAAAATTAAAATTTTGTATTAATATATCAACCTTTCACCATTAAATTGGATTAGAAAGAACCCTGAATTGTGATTCAACATTTAACCGTAAAATTGGTTTAGAAAAAAACCTGAATCATTGTTCAGTCTTTCACCAATATAGTCAGGGCCTGATTAACGCACAGACCACGGCCTTGGGCCCACTGCTGATGAGCGGCCCAAAATGAATAAAATGATTTAGAAAAAGTTTCTTAAAAATAAAGTTTTCTGCAATTATTTTCACAAAAACAAAACAAATAGATTTTGCTTAACTTGGCAACTGTATCATACTATCTAATAATAATCCTTGAAATTTTTTCTAGCTACTATTTTAATTCGAGGGGGCCCCAAAAAGTTGCTGGGCCTTGGGTCCCAGATGACCTTAATCGGGCTCTGAATATAGTGGTATTTTCAAAAGCACCATAAAAATGGTGAAACTTATCACCAATATCTTAGTTGCAGCTAAATTTCAGCTACTTTTCATCAGTTTTTTTGTGAAATGTCGAACTTTATTTTTAACAGTGTACAACTGCATAACACAACATGTCTCCTTAACATCAGTTGCTATTAACAAAAAAGATTGGAAAAGCTAATATATTTCATCAAGAAATTATGACTTAAACCAGAAACATTGTAAGTTTGAAATCCCCGATGTCAAAATATGCTTCCCGGTGCGTATGCATCATTTTATCTGCTCCAAATGTATATAAACATGTGTGAATGCATTTAAGAAAGCGATGCATGTAAAAACTGTATAAAACTACACCTCACGAACACTTTATTTAGCACCAGGAGTAAAACATTTTTTACCATACGAGAACACCACAAAACACATTATGAACACATTTTATGCAATCAAAAGTTGTGCTAGTTTTGCGTTCTGTATTGTGTTGCTGGGATTTGCAGTCAGTGAAGCAGGACAGTGTCTTCAAAGCTTGAAAAAACTTACTAAATTGTGTTTGAAAAGGAGAAAATAGGTTATTTGAAAAAATCTTCAGTTTATATTTAACATGAATGTCTTGTCTAGCTTTTAAGTTTCAAGTTACACTTGAAGAAATACTTCAGGTAATCTAGATGAATGTACACTTTTGTTTTAAATGGGATAGAATTTTAATTTTCAACAGATAGATTGAGAATGCCACTTAGAGCAGTTTAAAAGAATAAGAAATATAGTAAGCCAAATATTTCTTTGTCTTTATATAATATATTATGCTACAAAAATAATTTAGTATAAATATAATTATTAACATTAAAATATTTGTATACTAAATACAGATGCACTTATTAAAGAATTAGATCTTTATATTATAAAATTAATAATTAACAGGGATAGAAAACTCAAATGGAAGTTATATTTAAAGGATGCCTCTGTATTTGGTATAAAAAATTAATGTTTATAATTGTAATTGATATTATATATATATATATTATAATTAATTGCATTATATTTTACTATATAATTATATATATATATATATTATAATTTTGTAGCATAAAATATTATGAAAGACATTCAGAAGTTGTTGCAGAATATTTGGATGAAAGATAAAATGCTATCCCATTTATAACTCTAGTGTAAATTATGAGAAAAGTACCTGTAACATATTACTACAGTTTCTTAGTAGTGTTACAAATGTTTTCTTATAAATATTCTAACATTGTGAAAGTGAACATACAAAAGAAGTTTTTGTAATTCTACTAAAGTCTCTTAGTAAACATACAAGAAAAACACCTGCAATGGTTACACATATTTTCTTAGTAAAGATACAAGAGAAATATCTGTAATAGTACTAACCATTTCTTACTATACATACTGAAAAAACACTTGTAACACCTACTAACAATTTTTTAGTGAATCTACAAGAGAAGTATCTGTAATACTACTAACAATTTCTTCGTAAACAAACTAAAAAAGGACCTGTAACGGCTACTAACAATTTCTTAGTGAAGATACAAGAGAAGTATTTGTATTACTACTAACCATTCCTTAGTGAAGATACAAGAGAAGTATCTGTAATACTACTAACCATTCCTTAGTGAAGATACAAGAGAAGTATCTGTAATACTACTAACCATTTCTTAGTGAATATACAAAAGAAGTATCTGTAATACTACTAACCATTTCTTAGTATACATTACTAAAAAAGCACCTGTAATGGCTACAAACGATTTCTTAGTAGGTTCACTAAGGAAATCTATGTGTTGTTTACTAAGTTTAATGCAGTAATCTTACTTAAGAAGAAGCTGTATTGGTTACTAGAAAAGTTTATGGAATCCCAGTTGCCTAGAGATTTTCTAGTAGTACTACAGATTTTTTTTTACAGTGTAGTTGATAGCTATTTTTTATACAATGTGTATTATCAGTGAATGTTGTCAGTGTATAAATTTGATTGAGAATTTTTAATAAATGTTTATTGGCTATATTATTATATGTATTGCATCCTATAGTTACAGTCCTAAATTTAATTGGATTTTTATGAAATTTGGGTATAAGAACTAAATAAGGATAGTTAAAGTTAGTAGAAGTGATATTTAATAATTTATAATAACTGTGAATTTTACGATTGTTTACAATTACATTTTCATAAGTTTTTTTAAAAGAATTGTTAGTAGAAATACAGGATGTAAGTAGTTGGTGATAATAAGCTTTACATATGATTGCATAATTATTAGGAGATTTGTCAATATATGTTATTATATAGTTTTTTTCTAATTTAGTAATTTGCTGAAACATATGTTTTGTATTAATTTTAACCATATGCGATAAATTATGTTTTAAAGACGAACTTAATTTTTCAATAACAAGTATTTTCCATTGATTAAAATATTCAATAGGTTTACTATATGAGATTGAAATTTTATAAATAAAAATGTCTATATCGTAATATAAACTGTTTTATAATAGAATTTACATTAAATTTAGCAGGAAGTCTATATTTAGTACCATAACCCATTAGTTTTTGTAGTTTATAATCATTCACAATATTAAGATTACCAGTGATTATATGTCCATGATCATTATTAATGAATTTTTTTATAGTGGGGTCATTGCATTTACATGGAAAAGTACTAGCATCAGATGTATTTTTTGAAAATGCATTATAGTTTAAAATCTTCCTTCCGATTGTATTAGGATATTTAAATGTTTTTGAAATTTGAAGATTATTTATAGGAAAATAACAGTTTTTATCATTAATTATAGAATTAATATTAATTTTATTAAAGATTTGATTTGAAAAAGTTATAATCATTTGAGTATTAGTGTTTTGAATTTTTTGTTTTTTATGTAAATTAATGTTGAAAAGATTAGCTCTTGTTATAATTAGATCATAAAAAATATCAGAGAAATGATTTGAGTAAGATTTACTAAGAAATACATTTAAATATTGTACTATCTGTTTCTTTTTAATAGCAAAAATGTATTTTCGTATTAAAAACCAATTGTAATTTTTAATATAGTTACGATGAAGAGTATTGATTTGTTTAACAATAAATTTTTTGGAAATAACAACTGTAGCAGTACACTTTCCACGCTTGTTACGTGTTGTTTTATTATTTAAATTATGATTTAGAGTAGGATAAATAGGAGAATAATCTGTAGTATTATTTGTTGAAAAAACTTTAACTGGTCTGTTAAATAATTCACTATTAAGTCCATAAGGATAAACAGTGTTATAATATTTCATATATGAAGACTCCATAAATAAACGTTCTGATTTAGTTTTTATTATTTGTATAATTTCAATTGTAGTATTGATAAATTTATGTTTATGAAAATGTTGTATTTCTGCTGTAGACTGTAAATTTTTTGCTTTGTTCTTGTAAGTGTCTGAACGATGTTGATTAATACGTTTATGTAATGGACCTGATGTTTCACCTACATATTTCAAACCACATAAGTTACAATTTATACTATAAATAACATTAAATGATTTACAAAAAGTTGATAAATTAGGATCTGATACAATTTGTTTCTGAGAAGCAACTGGACAAGTCTTGCAACGAGCATCATTACACAATCTAAAAAATAATGGAAGAGGAGGAGAGTAAAAATGGTCACTGGATGACGATCCAGGAACAACCCATTTATTGCCCCTGTACCGGGCACTAAGACCACTACACTGCATTGATGCAAAGTGTATTTTGCCGGGAACGAGAATTTTACTTAGATCTGCCATTAAAAAATTTTTTTGATACAATATAAATGCAATATCAAAAAGAGAATGAAAATATAAATGAATAAAATTTATGTATGAAATTTAGAAATCTTGATTAATTTAATGAATTAGAAATAATAAAAATCTTGAATAAATGAAAGTATATACAAAATGTACAAATCAAATATATATATATATATATATATATATATATGCAGATATATGTGTATATATATATATGTGTGTGTGTGTGTGCGGTTATATACATGTATATATATCACTGGCACCCGGCTAACCGAAAAGTACCCATTTTATGTATATGTTCTTAAATTTTGTTTAAAAAAATTATTTTTTTCAATTTTTACCACATTTTTTTTTAATAAATCTATTTAATAAAAAGTCAAAATTATTCTATAAAATTCTCAAATAATAATAAAAAAATTAAATGGGACCAAATTTCCTTAATCACATATGGCATATCTTATATGACGCAATATAAACAAACTCAATCAGTCGCTGGCATTAAAAGTCACTTCTTAAATTATTAAAAAAAAAAAATTAATAATAAGAGAAAATGATTTTATAAAATACTCAAAAAATAATTATGGCACCAAATTTCCTTAATCACACATGGTATACCCAATATGACGCAATATAAACAAACTCAATCAGTAACTAGCATTAAAAGTCACTTCTTAATTTTTTTTTTTTTTAAATACGTTCATTTAACCTTATGCTTACAATGATGTGCATCAAGCTCTAAGGAGAATGGAAAAGAAATTAGCAGTAATATAATCAGATTATCTGAGTATAATGCAGACACGGCGTTAGAAAGTGGGAAAAAATCTATGTGTAATGCATGATATTATTTCCTAGCTTTACATTAGTTTGGTTGAAATATGATTATACTTTAAAATCTAAAAGAAAATACACTTTAACCAAAAGTAAGCTAAGCTAAAATAAATGTAGTCATTAGATCGTAGGTTAAAATTGAAATTTACTTAGATTTATTAATTCTTTGCTTTTACAAAATTTCATAAGCTTGTAAAAGGTCGTCCAAATGCATATTGCATAATATTTTAAATTTCACTTAATCAGCCATTACAACTCAACCCAAACCCCTTTCTTTATTTGCTTTTAATATCGTTTGAATCTATCGACCCTCTTGCTTGAATGAACTGGAGCAATCCAGTTCGAACAAGGAATGACCTCGGAAGTTTTTAATACAAACCCACATTTTTATAATCAGATATTACCAAATGCGTACATTTATCATCTTTCCCAGGTGCTTCCGTTCCCCACAATATTACTCGTTTCCAGGGGCGACAGGAATGTTACGTCACCTATCGATGGTTGTCTCACCCCCGCGATAACAACGTCACGGACAAAATTAGTCTAAATTTAGAATCCAGAAATATTTTTCCTAGGAAGTTTATTTGAAAGAAATTTCTAGTAGCATTTAATATCTGGGAAATTTGAGTTATTTATACATTTATAAAATGAGACATTTAATTTTGATTAGATTAATTTCATATTCCATGTCTGAGGGATGAATTTTAATTACAGTTTTAATGTACCGCTTATCGCACAGTACAAATATTTTTTTTATATATTTTTTTCTTTTTTATTTCTTTATTTTAAGCGAAAAGATAAAATTTTAAGACAAAATTTTTATACTGTGGTATCTAAAAGTCAGGAAAAACTTTAATAATTAATAACTCGAAGAATAAAGATAAAAAGATGCAGTTTGCAGTAAACGGGATAGGAAGCCATATTTTTTATGACGAAAGCAAAAACAAATTCTTGAATGATCTTCTTCTTTTTCTTTTCTTTTTTTTTTTTTTTTTTTTTTTTTTTTTTTTTTTTTGACAAACCGATGGATTACAAGTACAAGTGACAAGTCGCTTACAAGTTACAAGTAAGCTAAAGCTTTACAACTGTTCAGTGTGCTTTTCGTCATTCAGCAGCAGAACTGTCAGACGAAGCACGACACCGTTCACAGCAAGCACATATTGGTGAATGGCATCTTTCAATGTTGGTAATGATGGCGGTTTCAAACATTCTTTTTAAAACATTACGTTTCAAACATTCAATTTTATTTCAAATATTCTTCATTTGAATTTATTGAAGCATTCCGTTTTGCTTTCCCAATAAAAAATCCGGCTTCTTCCTCATTCGTTTGGTACAAACTGCATCTTTTTATCTTTATTCATTTACGAATTATTAAATTTTAGGTGCGTTCGTAATTATATAAATACGTAGCACCTATATAGTCGTCGTCTGATCCGTCCGTCCGCATATAACAGGGCAAAAATTACCCAACCAAATGATTTGAAATTTGAGATATATTATCTTTGCAGAATTTTGTCGGGACATTTCAAATTTTATGAAAATCGAATCAAAACTTTAGAAGATATTAATAAAAATATTTATTAAGATATTTGAATATTTAAAAAAAAATCGGTGCTTTTTTGTTACAGGAGCTTCCGAGGTTTAATCGTCAAGCGACCGAGATACTTATTTTATTACAAAAGTTAATCTGCAGATAGATCTAGATCTATGGAGTAGATTTTTGTATTGTAGTAGTTGTAATAACATGGAATCCATTAATTGTTAGATTTCTGATAAACAGAAACATGAAGGGCGGTGAAAACGGTGGAAGTACAAAAAGTTGCGTTGTGGCTAAAGCAAGAACACAGCATTCTCATCCTGTAGATGTTAAAGACAATGCATTGAAGGGAAGTAAACGGTATCCATGGAAATTATTTTATTGCAAAACACATAACAATGAAAAACAAGGGGTGGCCTCCGTAGCTTAACTTAATAGTTAGATGCTTCTAGCTTGGAAGTCAGAGATGATCTGCCGTTTTTCATTAAGTTACAATGCCAACATAAAAATGCTGAATCAAGCCAATGGCGCGGAGTTATTCACAACCGTTTGGGAGAGCGCAATGCTAATTTCGAACAGTAGACATACCAAGGGATTCCATAATTGGCAGGCTAGTCAAAATAAGTAAAATGGACGGCAATGCAGTGACCATCTGAAAAATGCATGGGAAATGCGGTTTTGATAGGAGCGAACTGTATATACAATTATTATTAAGTCCGAAAACAGCAGATGGAAATTTAGATAGATATGCATTTGTTATATTCTGAATCTGAACAAAGGGTAAAGGATAGTTGAAATATCTGCTTCCAGATGTAAAAACCACAAAGAGAAGATTGGACGCATATAAACTGAATAATAGAGTAAGATATCTTTAACGGTTATTAAATTAACATTATGATGAAAGGAAATCTTTTCGAATAAAGTATTTAATGCGCATACGAAGAATTAATTTAGAAAATAATTTAGCCCATGATATTTTAATGTTTAAGAAGGGAAAAATTAAATTTTGAATAAAATAATCTTAAGAATATATGAGCAACACCATATCAGGCATTTAATTTTTAATCTATAGTTTCATATTCGATGCCTTGGTGAATTTAATTACGTCTTCAAAATATCCACTTATCGCATGGTACAATTTTGTTTTTTGTCTTTTAGGTAGATTTCGTAAGAAATACTACCTATTACATTCTCACCTAAGTTGGAATTTTTGAAAATTTTTTGCAGATCTACGCCGATCATGACTCCCAGAACCCAAAACTACCCCCAATTCAAAACTTTATCTATCTATCCCTCTATGTCACTTTTTTATGGACACGATAACTGCAATGATTCTGCACAGATCTCTTCGAAACTGATACATAAAAGCAAGGTGCATAAAATCTCGGTCAAGTTCGTTAATGGGCAAAATCGAACCAAGGGGGGAGGATGGGGGGCTTTTTGTGAAAACAGAAAAAAACCCATAATTTCTTAATTATGATACGTATCGAATCCGTTTAAAGTTATTATTACTTCTAGGAGAAGGGCCGAAAATGTATGTATGACAGATTTTTGATATAATTAAAAATGGCCCCAAGAAGGAAAAAAGGGGGATTTTAGAAGAAAAAAAATCATAGCTTCGTCAATTCACAAGATATCAAATCCGCGTAAATTTATTATTAATCCTCTTAGTATTATCTAAAACTTTTATATTGACAAGTTTTTTATAGGACCAATCCTTATAGCAAAAAAAAAAAAAAAAATTAAAAACAAAAAAAAATCCCTGCCGGCTCCGCCTGCAAACAAGTTATTTTTCGAAGTAGGCGGTTCCAACTCCCGCATCTTTTCGAAATTGATACATAAAATCCAACAGCCGCATCATGGCAAAAAGGTCATTTATTCCGCAATTCCCAACAAACAGGTGCCACACGGTCTGCGTCTTCGAAATCTACCTGTTCCTGTAGGCCGAGCCGTCAGGGATTTTTTTCTTTATTTTGAGCAAAAAGATAAAATTTGAAGACAAAATTTTTATACGGAATTTAATTTCAAACTGAAAAGTAAATCGATTTCAAAAGTAAGGTGAAGTGGAGAAAGTTCGTAAATCACATGGAAAATCTTAACAAAGCGTGCATAGATGGCGGTCTGACTAGCATTCATTTTTAGGGTATTGTTCATTTGACTATTCGTCTCACTCCTCTGTTCTTTCTTGGAAATTCTATTAACTAGAGACTTGAAATTTTACATACTTATTGCTGAATACCTGCTGTCACACGACAAATCGTAAAATTTCAAAAGTCTTATATTATTTCAATTAAATGAATTAATGTAATCCGACCATTTCTACGATTTTCTTAGACAACTTCAAACAGACTTAAATTGACAAACTTAAAGCAGAACCTTAATTTCAGTCTTTTTCGCGTAGGCTTGATGGTTCAATCGTCAATGGTAACGCTTCTTCCTCCTAACACAAAGATTCCGGGTTCTATTCTCGACGACGGAAGTTGAAATTTTCGTTTTTTTCCATTGTGCGAGGGATTTAATTAAAAGAACTTTCGTTTTTTTTTTTCAGCCATTAAGGTTTTTTTTTTTTTTTTAATTAAAAGTTAAAATTAAATCATGTAATTAAATATGCTTTTCAGATATACAAACATATTACAATTGTCTGAAAAGCAGTTCTTGAATATTTTTAATTTGACTTTTTAAAAAAAGCTTCCTCTTGTTATCAATTTATTATTAAATTTAATGGTATTGCCACCTATGTTCTTATTGATAAAGTGTATTGATAAATGATAAAGATAATTATAAATTGATAATTTGGATTTATTAATTAAAGGATAAAATGTTTTGAAAGGAATATTAAACGAAACCTTTTGTGCGATCTTCGATCATACTTACCCACTTGTTGTTAATGAAATTGTCCCAAACATCACAGCTCTATATCACAGAACAAATATATCTTGTACAAATATATCTTGTGCAGATATACTTGTACTGTGCTCTATATAATACTCTGCTAGGATTCTCCATGTGATTTACGCACTTACCCTCACTTCACCATTACATTAATTCACTTTATGATTTTAAGTGACGATATTGTTATTCTAAATAAATAGGAGAAGGCGGATATATCGTGAATTAAATTAAATAAGAGTTTGTTTTTTCTTTAAAAAAAAAAAATAATAATAATAATTTTAGCCACAAAACTTTTTTTAAAGTTAATAAGTAAGTATTGGTGATTTTCTTACTTCCTGATAACAATGTCATAGACGAATAGTTTAAATTTGGAATCCAGAAATATATATATATATATATATATATATATATATATTAGCTTAATTGGGAAAGGCTTTCAATAGGATGTGTACATTAAAAAACGAAAAATTTAACAGCTTGGCAAATTTGAGTTATTTATCATTTTAAAATCAGACAATTTTGAATCGATTAGTTTCATGTTTGATGTTTGGATGATTTTAATTACGTTTTAAAAATGTCCATTTATTACTCAGAATATATATATATATATGTTTAGCAAAGTTTAAAAAAAAATTAACATAATTTTATTTTTAAATCTATAATAATGTAAAAGAATAAATCATTGCAAAATGATATCATATCACTTTAAGATTATTAATGACGGTATTGTAAATCATATTAATAAAAGGGGGTGGGGGGAGGGAGATACAATGATACGTGATACCTTAGTTAAATGATACTTAATTGGTTAATGATTCCGCTAAAAAATATTCTTTATGCTTTTTTTTTTTTTTTTTTGGCTCGGCTAATGAATGTTTTATTGGATTCGTACGTTAACATAACGCATCTGCGTTGCCTTTTAATGGGCCGAGAAATCACACTTCAGTTAATGAAGATTTCGGCAAACGAATTATCTTTCTTAGCTGAGGTATCATTGTATATTAGAAATTTAATTAAATAAGAGATTATTTATTTAACAAAATTAGTAATTTTCTGATTTTATTGTTGTTTTTGTTTTTATTTCAGATAGCGGCTTCTCAAAAAGGAAAGAATAAAACCTTTTTTACATAATCATAGAAAGAGAGAAGAAATTTTGTTGCGATTGTAACAGTATAGAGCCGTTAAAGCATATAGTAAAGCAACAGCTCATTTCGAATTCTTCCGAATTCTTCAGTGCATTTCTGTAAAATAATTGTCAATGGTACGCTCACCATTATCTCTGGTGCTGAAATTGGTAACATATTTTAAACAGCTAACGACCAAGGTTTTTTTTAAATTATTTGAATTTAAGCGACATTTAAATATATATATATATATTTAGAGCGTCAAGAAATAAGATTTGACTAAGCAAATGCACTTCTTAAATACACGATAAGAAAAGCTATCGCAACGCGTTTCGAAAGAACATTTATTTATCTATGAGTCGCAAAAGGACGTCCTGCCACTACGAGAGCAGAAGAAAGTAGTAAGACGTACTATAGATAGTTCGTACACATCAATTGTAACACTTTTTAGGGAGAAGTTAACGAACTACTCCTGAGACAGAAAACTGTCGTTGTTCATGTTCCAACAGCAGATGAAAAATCTAGATTATGCTAATCCCCAGCTGAAAGTAAGAGTGACTAGGAATGCTGGGATACACGCACAAGCACTAAAAGAACAATAAGACAGATCAACTGATTATGCGGAGGCAGAATGAAGCTGTCCTATTTAAAGAATACTGCACTTTAACGGGTTAACCTCTCATGAAGTGTTAACACTAGAACCGCGGAAAAATTTACTCAAGTTTTATTAAAATATTTTAAACCAGAATTGTGATTTAAAACTATTTAACTCATTTATTCAACTTATTTTTGTGCAATAAATATTTAACATAATTTATTAAGAAATTTCTGGTGCGAATCGACAATTATTGATTTGGTACGGGTGAAAATCACACGTCATCGCGGTTCTAGTGTTAAAACGTAACTTTTGAGCCATTCTATGGAAAACGTTACTTTCTGAGCATGAAAATTTCAATAAAAAATTGAAGCCAAAAAATTATGTATTAATATTCATAGTTTATCCTTCATCTCTTTTAAGATATAGTTTTTATCTAGGTGGTCGTATAGTCTTCTCACTAGTTGGTGCATAGTTTATTTTCTAAATATTCAGGAGGTAATTTCTTTAATAATATAACAAGAATGATTACTAAAAGAAAGAATATACCAACGTTATAAATGCATAAATAATACACAAGAAAGCAGCAAATAGCTATTTCGAATCTTCAAGCGAGATTCTTCTTCAGTGCGACAAAGAGCAAAGCACAACGTGCTAGAAAAAGCAAGACTGGGCAAATCCACAGAGGGGCGGTGGCTTATATACCCGATGCGGGTAGAGAACGCGCCAAAAGTAACCAATGAGAAGAAAGCAGCATGAAACAACTGAGTGGACAAGTAGAGACATCTACCGGAGAACAAAAGAGACGAAAACCATAAATGGGAAATTAAATTAATGCTGCTTTCTTCTCATTGGTTGCTTTTGGCGCGTTCTCTAACCGCATCGGGTATATAAGCCACCGCCCCTCTGTCATTTTACCTAGTCTTGGTTTTTCTAGCACCCTGTGCTTTGCTCTTTGTCGCACTGAAGAAGAATCTCGCTTGTAGATTCTAAATAGCTATTTGCTGCTTTTTTGTGTATTATTTGTGCATTTATAACCTTGGTATTCTTCCTTTTAATATTATTGCACAAAGGTTTTATTTGCTATTTTTAATTATGCTTACATTTTAAATCAAGAACAGGGAATACATAAAGTTCATGATCACTTTTACTGTAGTGAGAATATTTCAAAATAAAGGACAAACGACAATGTGTATATTCAAGGGTTAACAACGGAAATTAGGAAAAAAAAAGCCTCCTTCCTCTGAATAATTTTATCAGTTGATGTGTTGAGGATTACTACTATATATTGGAAATTATTAAAGGCAATTTTGTTTTAATGAAGGATACAAGAAAAGCTTTAATGTAACAGTAGTAGACTTGTAACAGTAGTTCAAAAATAATTTTTGGGAAAAAAATTTTTTTTCATCATAAAACTTCATTTACGTTCATTATACATTCTTCATATATAGGTAAAAGAATTTTCAGAGGAAAAAGCATTATTGAATGAAAAAAATATATCACCATTCGCAAAATAAGTGAAGCTGCTAATAGAGACAATTATGTGTAATTAACATGTAATGGTGGTATACAAGTATACATTCGTTCATTAAAAAAAGAAAAAGAAAAATTCCCAAATTATCAATTTTCATCACATATATTTTTTTTAATGCTTCTATTATATAAAACCTCTACGACATAAAAAAAACTTCTCAAAAATTAACTTACAGTGTACCGAAAAAGTAACTTTTTGTATAATGATCCTTTTACATGATAATAAAGTCTGTTTTAAACGCAGTTCGTTTCGTAAATCAAGATATAAATCATCCTCTAAACTTAATATAACGCATTGTAATATTTATACATTCTAAACGTCTTGTAATTTCCTAAAATTCCTTCTTCTGTTTCCCAAAAATATATTTCCGATAAATTGGTGCTAAAAATACGTGAGAAAATACCGAAATTCGAATAGTTTAAGCAAGAAAAGACGATTAAGCACGTTCTCTTCTTGTTAAAATAATGCAATAACTATCTTTAACGAAATCTAATTTGTGCACTATTGCTGTCATATACTCAAAATATAAAAAGATTTTATAAGATCTCCAGGGCTTTTTAAAATGTGCGTTCTTTCATTTTCTAATCTCTGCACATTCTTTTATAAAATATCATAAAAATTTATTTATATATTAGATTGAATAATAGGTTGAGAGTAGCCTTGCAATATCCCTTTGTTTAAATATTATGTAAGGTGATATAAAAAAAGACATTTCACAATCTGAAACTTAGCTGAATTTAATTTAAAAGGAAATTAATAAAATACGTTTTCGTGAAATTAAATAGAAGAAAAAATAGATTTTTTAGGAAAGCGTTTTTTTTTTGTTTTTTTTAATGCCCCCCCCCCCCCCATAACCTTTTAGCTAAGCATTAAAGCAGCAATGTAAAGCCACTGGTACTAGATGTGGCAAATTGAGAAATTCAACTGGCGCATGGGCGATTTCTATATGACTCTTACAGTGTAAGACTTACACTAAACATTTTTATTTTCTTCTATATTCATAAGAAGAAAGTTTTGAATTCGTGGACAAATTCGATCCGATTTTTGACTGATTTGTACGTTATGAGATATTCTGAATATTATTTAACTGTTTTTGGAAATGTTTGTCTGTCTGTGTCATACAAATTTTGTGGCGGCTCTAACTCAAGAACTAATGCATGGAATTGGATGAAACTTCATATTTTGTTAGACCTTGATATGAATTAGTGGCGATGAAATTTTTTATGTATATAGGCCAATAGGGGACGCTGCTATACTGTGTTTTTCACTATTTGCATGATAGCTATATCGCCACATCTATCAGATGGAATTGCTCCATATTTAATATTCTTGTTATGAAAAACTACGCTGATTCAATTTGGGCTTTGATCATTCAACAGGAGGTGTTGTTTTGGTGTGTTTTTTTCCCGGTAATCAAGACAGCTGTATCTCAGTTTCGGCTGGGTATAAAAATGAACCAAATTTTATAATTGAGATTATTAATTAAAAATATGTATATTGATCTAATTTTGAATTTTAATACCCAACATGAGGAGGTTTTTTTATTATTATTTAGGATTACTGTAACTCATTGTTAAATTCAAAGAAGAAAGAAGTGTATAACGGTGTAATTTAAATCAATATCTTAGAAAGCTATAGAAGAAAGTTTTGTGATAGCCGTAGAATAGCATACTAGTTTGCAAGAGTAGATAAAAGCAAATATGAGTTACAAAATTATGTAAAGTGAATTGGGATGTTTGTAAACAAATGTTTCCACTTTTCGGTAATGACTGAATTTTCTTATTTATAAGGTAATTTATTTTTCCCCCTCCAGCTGTTATTTCCCTCCTCTAGAGCAGATTAATGCAGATTAATGCAGATACTAGATTGTCTAGAAGGTGTTTAACACAAAATGGCAGTTTGTTTTCGGTTATTATCCCACGTTTCTACATTTACCGTAAAAACTGAAGAGTAAATATAAACAGCAATATTTTTTTCAAGATGGCCAAAAGAAAAATCAGTTGCTGTAACATTGATATTAGGAGATAAAAATTGTTTTACTTATTTTCACGATTTTGAATATGATGATTACAATTACTCAGTTTGACAGTTTATAATTGCCTCAATCTTCAGCTTTTAATGTTCCCGTAGATCGTGTGAAGTAGAAAAGATAGGCTCTGTACATACCTGAGTACAGTAACGGATGGACATGAAGTAAAGGATTGAGAAAAAATTATATTCCTGACTCTTTCATTTAACTTTTTTACTTTCTTCTATCTTTACAAGAAGAAAGTATTGTATTCATGAAAATTTTCGACTTCCGGTTTTCGACGGATTTATACGTTTCAGAAGGGTCTGAACACGATTTGACTATTTTTAGAAAATGTCTGTCTGTGACTCTGTCTGTCTGTCTGTCTGTCTGTATGTGACAAAAATTTTGTGGGCGCTCTATCTCAAGAACTAATGCTCGAAATTTAATAAAACCTCATATTCAGTTAGTCCCTGATATCAATTGGTGCTGATTAGTTTTTGGTAAAAATCGCCCAGCAGGTGGCGCTGCTATGCAGCATTTTTCGCGATTTCCGCAATAGCTCTATCTCAAGAACTAATGCTCGGAATTTAATAAAACTTTATATTCAGTTAGTCTCTGATATAAATTGGTGCTGATTAGTTTTTGGTAAAAATAGCCCAGCAGGTGGTGCTGCTATGCAGCATTTTGCAGAATTTACACGATTTTAGCGCTAGTCATATCTCAAAAAATAATGCACGGAATTTAATAAAACTTGAGTTTTAGTTTGACCTTGATATAAATTGGTGCTGATTCTTTTTAGTGTATGCGAAACCTGTGTGAGATAGAAGAAAGTTTTGGGATTGACACATCCGACTAGTTTTTAATCTGAAATTGGTTTAAAAAACGTTTAAAAAAATAAAAAATGTTAAAACCAACCTAATGTTTTTAAAGCAGCCGCGGATACCCCCCCCCCCCTCCTCTTTCTTGGACTCAGTTTTTGATGCCTCAATTTGACCAATAATGTCATCCCATGGGCATACCATTGTAGGTAGAGCAAACCATTTTCATGATTTCAAACTTTCTGCATTGCAATACTCTCTCTGCCGTATTCTTCAACATTCATTATTTTTCTGGGAAATATAAGTCCTTATACTAGAAAATTATATGTTTTTTAACATTTCAAGAACATTCTTTTAATTATAAATGAATGCACTTCATCCCATCTATAAAAGCCCCAATCTTATCGTTTTCTTCTTATACCCTTCTCCTTGTTCTTCTGGTTCACCATGTGAATCTTCTACGGTGATGGCATTTTTGTCTTTCCCTTCATCAGACAGGTGCTCGCTTTCCTTTCCTTTTCTTTTTTCAATTTCTTTCAGGGTATTACTTTCTTTTCATCTTTATCTCCTTTCCGAGTTTGCATCTTTTTTTTATCTCTTTTTGAAAGTTTGTTTTTACTGTTTTTACCTTTATTTATCTGAGCAAATTTCCAGATGATAACACTCCTCCATACGTCTGGCTTTTGTCTTGTCCCTATAACGTCTTCGAAAGATTGGCTAATGATGTAGAAACAATATTCGTTGATACTTTGGAAAAAAAATGTCTACCACACCCATGACTCTTTTGGGTAAATCGCCGCTTCGTTTGCTGGTTTTTGACAGTTTTAGTCTACGACGAACTTAAGGTATGCATTTTATAGCGAAGTATGCAGTATGCTAGCTCCTGAGACGAAAATAAGATCGATACAAATATAGTTTACTTCAAAACATGTGAGAGGGAATTGTAAACAGCATCCTGTAGAACTAGCAATATGAAAGAGCAAATGCCAATCTACAAAATATGTCACTAAAAACAATAAAAAATGACTTACCTCTAGTTTATAGCCAACAGCAGCATGAAATAATTAAGAGTCAAACTTTGCTTGACAATTTTTCAGCTTTACCAAAGTTTTTTTGATAACGACGCTTTGAATTGTAGCAAACAAAATAGCAACATAATTTCTGGGTGATTTACTGATACGAGTTCACTTAACTATTAGTTCTCTCAACGCTCGAATTAGAGCAGCTAGTATCCATTATTTACATTTACCCCCTGATTACAACACCCAAACCCAACTAGCCCTAGTTACCTTACATAAAATACCGACTGGTGCGAGGCTAATTTAATACATCCCCTTCTCGTCTAAAGCACAATTGCTTAAAAAATAAAGAGCCATTACTTTGCGATTCCTTGGTTTCATTTTTTAATTATCATCGATATTAGCATTCTGATGGCGAAAAAAAGTTCATGCATAAGCTAAATCAGCAATCGTTTATTCTGTACTAAACAGGTCTCTCTTTAAGTTTCCCTGTAGCGGCTTTACCACTGCACTGCATTGCAAGGGTTATTTGTGTTTTTTCTAATTTTGAGATCTCTCTCTCTCTCTCTCTCTCTCTCTCTCTAATATATATATATATATATATATATATATATATATATATATATATATATATATATATATATATATATATATATATGTATATATATATATATACATATATATATATATCACACTTAACCGCCCAAAGAAACATATGTCTATGAAAAATAGATTTAAAAAAATGCGAAAGAAATTGTTTAACTCGTCCATTCGTGCATAGAAATGATCACAGAAAATAGATGGAGATAGAAATAAGATACGGAGTAATTTACGATGATAAAGCGCGGGTAAATATTTGTAATGTAACAATATTAAAAATTCTTTAACCAAAAAAAATATTCACACCAGAAAAATTTTAATAAAATAAAACGTTAAATAAATTTAAATTGTTTCATATCAAATTGATGATTTTTATATCTTACTAGCTGTTACCCGTGACTTCGTTCACGTATCATTAAAAGAAGAATAAATGCATTAATTAAGCAAAATATTTCATTCCCGATAATTAGAAACGTAAATAATTAACTAACTCTTTATCATATTCCATAGGAGACAATACAGTATTTCTATGTTATAGAGACCTTGACATAACTAAGTTTTAAAAAAGTGAAATTTTGTGAAAAATAATCACGAAAAGGAAACTGCAACCAATGAAAAAAGGCGGGCCAAATAAAATCGTGGAAATCGGCGAATTGTGTAAAAACATATGTCAAGTTTACCTGGTAAACCATTTTACTTTTAACGCCTTGTGAAACGTTTTAATAGTCATCCTTCAAAGATAATGGAAATAGTATATTCATTTTCATTAAATTCAATTCTTGTGAATAGGGACCAATTATTCTAGACCTAAATGCAAGAAGCTTAAATTTGCCTCCTTGATTTAATCTATAACTGAGAAAAAATCTTTATTTCTAAATGAAAATATGTTGACAAACGATTTTTGTTCTTTAGAATAAATTGATTAATGAAGTTTGAATGTGTGAAAATACGTTATTATTTTTTTTTAATTTTACTGTAATCAAGATTTTTTTTTCTTTCACCATCTATTCAAATTGAAAATAAATTCTTTTTTTTTTTTTTTCAGTTTTAATGAGAAAGAAATATATTAATCCGTTTTATTTCTTCTTTTTTATTCACAAAGGGCGCGTTCACAGACCGAACCCCGAGTTACATAGCGTAACACATGGGTAACCCGAAGCGTTCAGAGAGCGATATCACGTGACTTTTTGCGAGTTACCCGTAGCGTTCAGAGCTGGAAATTACTCAGACTTCGGGTAACCCACATTACCTGGAGAATTTTGTTGGGTAAAGTGATCACGTGGTTGGAAATATGATTTGTTTGTTTGCTTTATAGCTAACTGCAACTGTTAACTGTTGTTCTTTATGACTCCTACTGTACACTTGAGTCCTGAACATTTGATTGGTCTACCTTTAACAGGTACAGGATTATGATATAATTGGCCAACATCGGCTAGGATGGTTCCTGAAACGTTTGTACAATCAAAATGTAATGGTAGATTGGTTAACAGAAGTGTTTGATTGTAAATATACCCATAATTTTACCCAAAAGCGTTCACAGCAGTTTTAACCCAACTTTACCCTGAGAAAATCAGATGACGTCATTCCCCAACTATACGAGTAACCCGTGTTTCGGTCTCTGAACCCGCTCAAAATTGGAATAATTTAGTTGTCATTTTTAGAGAAACTTCGTTAAAATTTACAAATAATAATAATAATAATAATAATAATAATAATTAATAATAATAATATCTCGAAATTTAAATCCTTTTTTTTAATTCTGAGAGTTTATGTCATCCTCGGATCAATGATTACCGGTGTTAAGTAAAAAGTAAATCGCGTTGCGTTCAATAATCTGAAAGGAGTAGTTGCGAAATACAAACAGGCGGTCAGATTTTAATATAATAGATTCGTATTTATTTTTATTTTCCTAATAATCATGGTGGTGTGGTTTTGGCAAAAAACTCTCATCTGTATGTAACTGATATTCATGCTTAATAATCGGTACAGATAATAATAATAATAATAATAATTTTGCGTTTTAATTATGGCGTGAAACTCATCTACTTTCTAAACTTACCGATCTTTGTTTTATTAATGTAAGGAATTGATTCCCGCTCCTTGTAAACACATTTGAAAATTCCCGTTTTATTTGAAATATGACGTCACTTTTTCCTCAGAGAAATCTCTTTTTCATGGCATAATTCTTGTTAATTTTTTTTTCTGGCAATCAGGACATAAATTTTAGCAGAAAACTCACATTTGTATGTAACTGGTATTCAAGCTAATTATTAATCAGTATCGACAAAAAAATATTTTAGTTTTTCATCTTAAATGTTACGTATATTATCTATCTACTTTCATTATACACTGATATTTATGCTCCCTGTATTATTACGAATATTTGAAAATATGTTTTATTTATGACGTCATATTTGTCCAAGCCGAGAAGGATCCTTTTCATAGTTCCATGGTCCAAGCGAAATCTATTTTTAATAATATAATTATTGTTCATTTTCCTTCTAATTATAACGCAGTTTTTGACAGAAAAAGACCTTTTTAATGTAACCCATATTCATACTTCCTGTATAATAACAAATACTCCATATTTTTGTTTCAAATATCACGGAAATTCATCTTCTTTTGAATTATTTTTAATTTTCAGTTTTCACGTGAAAATCGTTCAATTGAAAATTAATTGTTGAGGAAAACGTATTTTTCAGTGTTTTTATTTATTGGCAACGATCAAAGCCCTAGTAACGATAAATTTAAATGGTTAAATTGTATGGAAAAATGTCCATTTATTCTCTATGAAAATAATGAAATTTATAATTATTAAAGAAAATATTTGAATAAAATAAACAAAACCCAGTCTATGTTCATTTGAGGGTTATAATCAACATATATGCAAAGAAACAGAATCATTAAATGCTCCATTTTGACGCTGGCTTCAGCCTAACATTTGCACACAATCAGATTTATAATATTATTAGGATAGGATAGAATCAAGGTACTTAGCTGTCCATTTGCGGCGGCTAGAAAGAATGGCCAAAGTTTAAACAGCAGGATGTAGTATTCACTTAATTAAATTAAATAAAATACTTCAACTAGTTAACTTTCTGAATATTTCAAAGACCAGTAGTCCAGTCAAATTGTGCTCAAAAAGTGCTTGAAGTGGAAAATTCTGGTGTAATTGTTTTTAGTGGCTTATTTTATGTTTTTTGGGGTGCTGAATACGAATCTGAAGTTTTCCAACAAAATTTCGTTCGGCAAATTTGTTTTTTTTACAAAAAACATGTAAAAACACGGACTTTTTTCGTTTTTTTCAAAATAACTCCAAAATTGTGCATTTTGCGTGAAAGTCAGCAGTATGTGAGTTAAAGAGAATAAAATTTCCTACATTTTATGTATTGAAAGATTTTTTCTATGATCAATGGTTTAGCCGTGAGAGTGCCGCAAAAAGGGGTATTAAAAACGAAAACTGTAAAAAAACGGGAATTACGGCACTGTATGTCGATGTAACATGGAAACAAACCATTTAACGCAAATATTAACCATCATTTATATTAAAGATTATATGATTGACTATATTTTATGCATTTAAAGTAGGGGGAAAGTGCGGTTCCGGCACCAGTGGAAGTTGGGAGCAGTGGAGCAGCTCCACCTACTTTCATGAGTCAAAGTTGCTCCTCCTCCAGGGAGTTCTTACTCTAAGAGGTGATAAAATTTTTTAAAAAGAGGTAAAATTAGGTAAAGGAAGTAAAACTAGGCAAAATCGTCGAAAAACAGTACTTTTCGGAAAATAGCAAAAAACACATTTTTTTTACAGCCTTTCTGTTCATAAGGCCTAAAAATAAACATTTCACTGTATACATTATACTATGCTTTAAAATAGATAAAATTCTCTACAATTTATGTGCAAGTAATTTTCTTGGACCTTGAATAATTATGAAAAAAGCAATGACGAATGCACGAAGTAGTCATCCACTTCCTTATTAAAGGCATATAACTTATATGCATCATTATACATGTGTGCAGATATGTAAAACGTTGATGTTAGGTTATATAGGTACAAAAAATGATAAATGATTCACGATTGATTAGTATGTAAACTGTTTAATGTTAAATAATATT
This sequence comes from Maratus michaelseni, assembly GCA_963931845.1. Lineage (NCBI taxonomy): Eukaryota > Metazoa > Arthropoda > Arachnida > Araneae > Salticidae > Maratus > Maratus michaelseni. The sequence goes on along the minus strand of OZ007594.1, from coordinate 155,669,829 downwards.
GTAAAATAGGTAGTTATGTATTTATACAATATTAATTAATAATTATTATGGACATTGAAAGGAACTTGTCAGTCAAACCGAGTCCTCTTGACCAATGGTTTCATGTTTCCTGAGGGTATGCCTTCTAGGTCTTCTACACCTATAAAAAAGAAATTAATTATATAATAGCTATTTACGCATACGGGCGCGAAAACCGTTTTTGTCCCGAGGATTGAAACTTATGCTCCGGAGAAGAACTGGTGTGTATAATATTTTTTTAAACGGTGGAATTAATTATAACTAAGTTAAGATTCATACAGCATTTTATCATAACATTATTTTTACCTCTTTTTAATATCAGCCCTCTTTTACAGCTCATTTCAGGAATCGGTCACTTTTGGACCCCAAATCAGAGAGCAAAAAAGCTATTATACTACGTATCAGGGTTTTAAAAAATAATTAATGACATAGTTTTAATTGTCTAAAAACTAAATAGTTATGCACAGTATATTGGGATACATATCTTGACCACACCAAATTAAAAATGAATGAAAAAATAAATGTGAAATGATTTATGTATAATTACCTTCAAATACTTCAGGGTATTCCGGGTCATCCTCGTTTTCTTCTATTTCAATATTAGGCATGTTATTACAGCTGCTCTCGCAGTTTAGACACATATTAGAGCAGCTGAGGCCTGCTTTTTTACATCCACAGTTTTTACGGCATGTCTTCTTGCATTTGCAAGAAATGAGTTTTAGAAGGGCTTGAGGTGCTGGTGGCTCTCGCGTGGTTATTGGCTCTAGACCATCTTTGGTGCTTTTCCAACCCCATTGTTCAGGATTTTTTTCATTCCCAAGCCATTGCTGAACTTGAAAATACACCCTTAAAGAATGTTGTTTAGCTGCAGCCTCCATAGGAGGTAGGGACGCCAAATGGGTTGATGGCTTATATGCAGACTTAAGGTAGCATACATACCTCAATTTGTTTAATGACGTGGTTTCCTTGTCAGATAATTTGTACAAGGAAGTCAAAAAACGATTGCCAGCATCAGTAATTGCATCAGCACCTGCCATAGGGTCTTTAAAAATTTCAATGGCTTTAATTAATGCCGGGTTTCTTTTGAGAGTCTGAAGAAACCTCATTTTTCCTACTTTGAAAAAGGCTGAAGTAGTATCACAACCACTCATGGCATGTAAAAATAATATGTTGTCAGCAACCGATTGTTCAAGTTTGCAGTCAGGAGAAAAAATGAGTGGTGAAACTGTCCCTTTGCCTGGCTTTAAAAAATATACATTTGAATGTATGCCCCTACAGAGACCAATCATTTAATTTGCGTTCATCTTGAGCTTATCAGCCCTTTAATATTTCCTTTTTTGGACAGCATTATAAACAGTTCTTTTAAAAGCATATTGGTTTTAAAAAAATCTATATTTCAGTAAATATCTTTTTAAAATGGCGAAAATCTGTTGCATATTTGCCTGCAAGGAAACTGCCATTTCAGAAATTTCTAGAATGCGGCGGGGGGGGGGGGGGGGGGGGAGGAAAAACATACACATATTTAAATGTTAAGTTTTGAATTAAAAATATTGTTTGTGTGTCTGAAGAGGATTCATTATTATATTTATGTAATTGTTCAATGGATTTTTTAAAAGTGTTTATTGCTATTTTCCAAAAATTACTGTTTTTCGACGATTTTAGATAGTTTTATCTCCTGTACCAAATTTTACCCCCTTTTTCAAAATTTTATATTCTCTTAGAGTACTAGCTCTCCGGAGGAGGAGCACCTTTGACTCTTGAGAGGAGGTGGAGATACTCCACTGCTCAAAACTTCCACTGGTGCCAGATCCACACTTTTCCCCTACCTTAAATGCATAAAATATAGTCAATAATATAATCTTTAGTATCACTGATGGTTAATATTTGCGTTAAATAGTTTGTTTCCATGTTACATCGACATACAATGCCGTAATTCCCGTTTTTTTACAGTTTTTGTTTTTAATACCCATTTTTGAGGCACTCTCACGGCTAAACCATTGATCATAGAAAAAAACTTTCAATACATAAAATGTAGGAAATTTTATTCTCTTTAACTCATATATTGCCGACTTTCACGCAAAATGCCCAATTTTGGAGTTATTTTGAAAAAAACGAAAAAAGTCCGTGTTTTTACAGGTTTTTTTGTAAAAAAAACAAATTTGCCGAACGAAATTTTGTTGGAAAACTTCAGATTCGTATTCAGCACCCCAAAAAACATAAAATAAGCCACTAAAAACAATTACACCAGAATTTTCCACCTCAAACTACAATTTGACTGGGCTACAGTAACATTTTAAAGATCTTTATTGTTACTCAAACTTTGCGTTATTCACTATTGAGATAAGATAAATATTATTGAGATAAGATAAATATCTATATATTTCTTTTAAACATATCCATATAAGCGCATAAGTTAAAATATAGCGTTATTGTTATTTTTTTTAAAGATTTTTCATTATAGGATATAAATTCACACGAGAAAAGAAGTACTTGTTTAGTCGAGTTTGAATTACTACTTTTCATTTCTGATTTATTGATGTTTAGAAAAATAAAATGAAACCAGTCTGATGACACATGTTTTAACAAAATAAAATCTGTAATAACGGTTCTTATTTTTTAATTTTTTCATGATGCTAAGTGCTTAAACCAATTATTTGCCAATTCTTTCTCAAAAAATTCCGCTGAATTAACTCTATCTATGTGTGTGGGGGAAAACGTGCATGCATCAACTTTTAAAAAACCTTTTTTTTTGTTTTTTAACCTTGATTTTAAATAAGCAATAAAAATATTTATTTTAGAATCGGTGTTTTCTTGCCAGTGACTATGAATAATTATGATTTTTTCATATTCACACTGCCGTTGTGCATATATTGTTCAATTGTAAAAGAAAAAAAAAAAAAAAAAATAAAAAAAAATAACGTACAACAAAAATCGAAGTAGTTAATGTTTCGAAATAAAAATATAAGAATGCTTAACAGGAATATGACAATACAAAAGTCATAATGGCTGCGTTTTTTTTTTTTTTTTTTTTTTTTTTTAAATATAATGTACAACTACTTCTACACCTTTATACCTCTATCGCTTTATATATATATATATTGCGTATATTTCTTGCGTTACATTCGACTTCTTAGCAAATTAATTCAATTAGAAACAATAAATTTAAATGAATCTGTCAAAAACTATAACTGTAATCATGATATAAGTAAAATTAGTGTAATAATTATATAGTGTAAAGCTTTTTTAACCATTGGGAAAATGGTTGTTTTCGGTCGAGAATGGACCTCTTGGCGTCGTCATTTTATTTTTTTAAGCGTTTTAAAAAAAATTCTGTAACTTTAGAAGAATTTTTTTTAAAGCATTTTTAGCGAAATTCTGTAATTTTAGAAGAATTTTTCTTTGAAAAGGCAATAGAAATGCATAAAATCGTTACAAAATGTTAAAGTTACAAAAAGGATAGATGCAAACTATCAGATATGAAAAAAAGCCGAAATCAAAAATTGACGTCGGATGAGAAATCGTCTTATAAAGCAAAAAGCGTTGGTTTTCAACTTTAATTTCCTCAAAATACCTTTAACTCAGATATCAATCTAAACAAGAACTAAAGTTATTGTAGGAAGGACCCGACAAAATATTAAGGTATATATTAAGTATAAGGTATAGTAATGGAAAATGCCTTTCAATAACTGCGGCGATGGTTCAAACGAATATTTTTGCGAGGACAGAGAATGCCAGGATCTCTTCACTGTAGTAATGGAAAATGCGTTTATTTGTAGATGGTTCCGATGAATATTTTTGAATAATTAATATTTTTAATTAATTTGAAAACAAAAATTAAGTTTCGGAACATTTTCCCAGTGGTTATTGTATTCCCAGTGGTTATTGTATTCCCAGTGGTTATTGTAATTTGTTAAATTACAATTTTTATTTTTATTTTTATTTTTTTTTACATTTTTCTTAAATTTATCTTCAAGATACGTATAGTCTCGTCAAGAAGATAAAAGAGAAAGAGGGAACACCCTATCTTTTCAATAGAAAAATTGTCGGGGTGAAAAAACAAAAATAACCATTCGGTTGCCAATTATGTAATCTTTCAGTTCGTGTTAAAAAATAATAATAAGCTTAGAAGATCATCTACATATTGAAATTGTAACAAACTTTAAAATGTTCAGTATCCAGACCCAATTTTGACGTCACATTAGTATTCTTCGGTATTTTTTTATTTCCGAATTTCAAGCGGGAATTCATTCGGGGAATTAGTTTAGGAATTATGCAAGTGTAAAGTTTGGAGCTCATAATGTTAAATTCATTTTGAATTATATTTGCAAAAGAAACTGCAATGCGGGTAGTTCTTTAAACGTAATTAAAATTACTTGACGGAATGAGTTGTAATTTTGGATTCGAATATTTAAAGCTTCTAGAAATCGATTTCTGTTTAAAATATATATATATATAGGTTAAAATTCATATTTATTTCAAATAATGTATTTTGAAAAAAAAAATGTAGCTTTGCACATCTTCCAAAACAAGAGCCACTGAAGATATCGGATTTTTCTCGGTGATATCCGTGTTCAGTGGGTTAATTTCATACCGAATCGCACACTTTCACGTCAGAAGCAATTTCTTCGTCGCGCAGTGTTCTTAAAGTACAGGGCTGCCACTGACGACAATTTTTTAATTCTATCTGGCACCACTTACTCAAAACTAAAATATTTCACATGTACTTAAACATAAACAATAGAAACATACTATAAATTTTACTTTTTAAAAATAGTGGTGCGAATAGAATATAAAAATAGTCATTAGTGGTAGTCTTGAAAGTAGGAAAAAAAAGGAAGTTTATTTATAAGCTCACACATATATTTTCTCTTCATATGTATTTTAATTTTTTTTTTTTTTTTTTTACATTTTGAAATATACATTTTATACAATTTTTTTTTCAGTGTAGTATTAATAATTAAAATGTAGGAAAATAATTTTTAAAAACGCCCTACGTCATTGGACACTTTCTGATGAACTTCATTTCAATAATTATATTAAGTAACGAATAACCATCAAATTGAATTTTCCCATACGGTAACATGGGATTTCGGGACGGCGAGAAGAAAACCTGTATCGCTAAGCAAAAAACGCTATTTTTTCGAGATTTTTGTGTCCCGGACCAACTTAACACATATTAAGTGAGTGTGAAAAAAGGTTGATGCAAGTATTTAATGAAATGTTTTATTATCTTAATGACGTGGTGAAAAGATAGTTATCGCATTGTAAATCGCTCCCATTTAAACTTTGATCCAGTTATTGGATGTCGACTCCCATTGTTTCCCTCACATAACGATTAGGCCCTTTGAGGTCAAGAGTAAAACATGCAATGCGAGTAGCCATCTTTATTGTCCGTGCTGTGATAAAAGATCGGAAATTCGAAACTGAGTAACTGGTCAAAAAGGTGACATCACGACTGTAATAGAAGCTTTTCAAATCGTTATTTCATGTCCTGTTATCTTATAGCATCACCGATGTATAGACAATTCAATTCTTTTCCGCAACAAATTTACACGCTCGTTATATCTCATCGGGGCACCAAATTATGCATGCTGACGTAATCCGAACATGTAAACAAACAATAGTAGTAAAAATGCAAGAAATTGTGCTCAATATTTTTTTAATTGCGTCTTGTTAATGAAATTTTAAGATGTCAGAGAATCATTCAGTTAATTGGTTTAATACGGATCACACACGGAAAAATGCAAATTTAAGTGGACAAAAATCAAAACTTAAATGTGTTTTAATATGTAAGATAATTTGATATAAATTTTCTTTAATATCTAACGAGTTGCAGAAAAGCAATAGTTAAATGTACAATTTCACAGTGTGTTACGAACGTTCCCTAAACCTCCCAGATCTTATACAAGGCTCCCAAATAGTCCGCTTTTAGAATACCAGTATTTTCTAAGAAACATTTTCTTTTTAGATTTTTGTTTCAAATCTTGTAGAAACAAACCCCGAAGGTTATTTCTATTGCAAATACTGTAGCAACCTACTACGAAATTTTTTCTTAGAAAATACCGGTATTCAAAAAGCGCTTGGGAGCCCTGTTATATCGTAGTTTCGATACAAGGTTGTCAGTTTGGCCTCCTTTTTATTCAGAAATTCCGAATTCATACCAGAAATTCCGAATGGTATTTTTTGCTTTATTTAATGACATATATTACGTTATTACATTAAAAAAAATTCTTTTTCGGAATTTCCGGTAGGAATTCAGAATTCCGGAATAAAAAAAAGAAGCTATACTGGCAAAACTAGTTTCAAATCTCGCGTAAGCCTGCCCAAGCACTCTGTGTATAATACGAACATGTGTTTCAATTTACTTTTCTCTTACAGAGTGCCTTCTTACAAGAAAGATTTTCAATTTTCATTTCTTTGTTTTGCAATTTTATTAGATTTGTGATTATTTAAAAAAATCTTATAAAATTACTATATACAATGATTCCGTAAGTCACTACAAAAAAGTACTTCAGGATACCGATTTCTGTTTTCACTATAGAATAATGTTTATGCCTTTTAGAAGATTCTCACAGAAATTGAAGTATAACTATCTAGAATTTTCTGAATACATTTAATTTTCTTAACATGCAACACATAATCCACATTTAAACAGCACCGCAGCAACTCCATAACGCATCATCAACACCATCTTTCTGCGGCTCTGCATTTGAGGCATTTAATCAGAAAAAAGCATTAACGTTAAAAAAAAATTACTTTTAAAATTAAAAAAAAAAAGAAAGAAAAATGTTAGCTTCTCTCAGTAAAAGTGTAAGGATGATTTTATGACTACATTAATAAAAAAGGAACATCCGTGACTGTTTGAAGACGTTGTTATATTTGTCCACCTAAATTACCATCTCCTCCCCCCCCCCCTCGTATGTGTGATTTCAGCTTAATTATATTGATTCCTCTTTCAAAATTTTTAACTATTCCGTGAAAGTTAAAAATCTACTTACATAATAACATTGAACCATTATAATGTCAAGTGCAACAATCAATGCTGAATTTGGACATTTTTATTTGTCGGAGGGGGGGGGGGGATTTTTAAATGTCCGAGAATGAAGAGGGCATTTCAGAATTTTGGGGGAAAATTTCTTTCCGTAATCTTCTAATGGGATTTTGATCATCCAGTGAGAAATTTTGCCTCTCTGAAATCCAATTCATCACCAATATCAGATGGTATTCTATAATAGTTTTAAAAAATAATAATAATAATAGCTTTTTTCAAAACAATTTATGCATTGTCAGCAGGTTTAGTTTGGTTGACCTAATTATAACCATTAATAATTAGTTTGAATGGTTCATTGTTCTGATAAATAATTTTATTAATTATTGTTAGTTTTAATCGTTCAATTAATTTTAAAATTATTACACATGCATTGAAATGATTGCATGTATTTAAAAGTGACTATCTCCATTTTTTTTTCATTCTATCTGCGCCACTGATTTACTTACTGGTTTATCCATAAACATACATAAATAAATAAAATAAATAAATGAATAAATAATTATTATATATTCCAGTTAATAGCTAAATAACAAAATCTTCACTGAAAGAAGTAACGATGATTTTTCAATGAAAGAAAAATAACTCAGAAATTCGCATTCCACTGCAAGAAGACGATGAAAAAACTCCAAGTCAACGCCCTCCGTTTTCAGATTCTGGCAGGGCGAGATAGTCTTTCGCATCCTAATGAAGACGCATCACTGTTGGAGTCCGAGTTCTGTAACAAAATGGACAGGATATACACCCGAAACTTTTTCGGGTGCCGATGATAAATTTCGCTTCTTACGAAACGCGAAACTGGAAACTGTTTCTGAATCACAAACAGTAGACGCAAAAAAGAAAAAAAGAAAAAAGGCGGTGATAGTTGTGGAAAGAAGTCTGTCAAAAAATTTTAAGTTTTTTTTTTAAAAGGAGGTTTTTTAAAAAAAAAAAAAAAAAACTATGGGCGCTTGCAGAACGAAATCCAGTGAGCTGCAATATTTTTGAACAGGTGTGCCTGTTTTCTACAGCCTTGAACGCGTTTCTTAAAATATGACACATATGACACACATGATATATATAAACATGAAACAAGTTGGAAATTGTACGTTAAACGTGACAAACGAGGTGCGTTCTTACTATAACTAGTTTCACGATGAAAAAAATTCACCATTATTTCAGTGAAATTAATTATATTGTCTGTTATGAGAGGAATGAGCACATGCCTTTCTTTTCTCTTATTACGTATGCCACGTTTACAAATGCAAATTTTTTTTTTGGACACCAGATAGCGCTGCAAAATTCACCATGTTGATCTTGCTTTGCGAATGATTGCCTCCATGGTTTAATATTTCTATGATTCACGATGAACGCATCTCTGTTGTTTATTTACTTTAATGGATATTGGGATAAATATTGGGTTGTTAACCTAATTTCAACTGAAGTTATCTCAGAATCTATAGAATTTTTAATGTAACTTATCCCTCAAACAAACAATTTTTTTGAGCGATCTTTCTAAAAATGTAACTTTTATGCAATTTTATTGGAAATAATAATTTTAAATAAAAATGGCCGCCTGGCATATGAAAAAAGAAGTGGTTAGCCCGTATTTGTTTTCCTCAGTCACATGACTTGCGCTTTTATTATATAGATTATGTATGATAGGATTTAATAGAATGAAGAAAACTTTTATTAATACCTTTTTAACACTTTCCAACCTAGTTGAAAAGTGATTATGACTTCGGTTTGTCTGGCCGTCTGCCGTCTGGCCGTCTGGCCGTCTGGCCGTGCTCTAACTCCCGTAAATATGCTCGGATTGCTCTGCAATTTTTATATGTTATAGTCGTTATCTATAGCATGTTCCCTATTTCAACGGAAGTGTGTAGCACTTATAGTTTTTTTACAGGGACACTCAAAAGAATTCCGTTACATTGCGGTCTATGGGGGAAAATCATTTGCGGTTTATTTAAATAATGTTTCACTATTTTAAACGCATTGAAATTTATATATATCACTAAGGTGCATTAGAAGAAGCTTAATATGGAATAGGGTGTGCATAGCACTTATAGTTACTTTACAGGGACAGTCAAAAGAATTCCGTTACATTACGTCTATGGAGAAAAATCGTCTGCGGTTTATTTAAATAATGTTTCCCTATTTTAAACGCATTGAAATTTATATAAGGTACATTACAAGAGACTTACTACAGAATATTGTGTGTATAGCAGTCATCGTTCATTTACAGGGACACACAAAAGAATTCTCTACTGTATGTTAACAATAATTCCTGGAAGTGCGTTTTAAGTTACTGAACGCGATTTTAATTTTAAATCGCTTTTTGTATATTACGTGGTGTGTATAAATTCTGTAGATCCTATACAGGGAAGCACAAAAGTTCGCGAACACATTTCCGTATTATTTAACTCCAGACGGAGAATTTTAAACTGTGCTACGCGTTTCCTAACTGAACTAAAATTTAGCATCCTATGTAGTATATATACAAATCTAATAGATCCTATACAGGGCTGAATAAAAGTATTCGGATTACTTAGATGTTATCTTTTAGCTTATTAAAGAGTATGATTCGTAAAATTATTTTGGAAGCGTTGGAAAGTGTTACATAATCTATGCTTGACGCATGATTTTTCGTTCTTGTTAAGTTTTTATTCGATTTTCATAAAATTTGAAATGACTCGACAAAATTCTGCAACGATTATATATATTAAATTTCAAACACAACCAGTTGAGTAGTTTTTGCGCTGCTATATAAGAACGGACGGACATCAGACGGACAGACCAAACGACGACTACAGGTGCTTACGTATTTATATAATTACGAACGCATCTAAAAAACTAAACTAGGACTTTTTTGTAAGAATTCAACGTGCAACACGTATCAACTTACAGAAATTTAGCGGCAAAAAATAAATATATTTAAAATAATTTTGTTCTGACATCTTTCGAAAAGGAGAGTTGAAACAATAATTTCTTTAAGGATCGTTGGCATTGAGCGTAACTATATCCAGCTTGGCACTCCTCCTATGATCATAGATGTTGCATTAAATGGTAGTTTGCGTCTCATGCTTGCCGCAGGAATTGTGGTTCATGAAGACATTTCATCTTGTGCTGCAGGATTGTAGCCTAGCCAACTTATAAGAGTGAGGAGTGCCAGGCTGTATATCGTGCAGGTGGCTTAATGGTAGAGCGTGGCGAGCAATGCTAACGATCCTGGTTCGAATCCAGGATTGGACCCTTTTTCACTCTGCTGGTTTCACGCCTGATTTAGCAAAAAAAAAAAACAGCGATTATAAATTCATACTGAGAGTATTTGTGGGCTCATAATTCAAAGTTTGCGCTAGGGGAAATAAAAGGGGGTTTTCCTACCCTAACCAAATTATAAGTGGAATTTTTGAAATATAAGTGAGAACTACCAATTTTTCCATCGACAAATATAAAGAACTTATTTATTTATTTATCTTTTTTTAATGTGGTTGAACATTATGCGTGAAAACTTGTCCTATTTAATATTCGTTTTCTTCTTTAGTGACACAGTATTTTAAATTGAGATAAAGGAGCAGAAGAGGTGAATAAACAAAAAGAAAACAAAAGAAAAATTACTGAATGCAGCAACTTCGTTGTAATGAAATCTCAAAAATACATGCAATTCGGTAATGCCGCGATCACTATAACGCTTCTATGTGCGCTTCCCAACATGAAAAAAAAAAAAACTGGATGCGGCCACCTTGTTGTACAGGAATATAAAAATCACATGAAATTAAGTAATGCCGTGATCATTATAACGCATGTATGTGCGCTTTGCACCTACGAAAAAATAAAATAAAACATCACTGGATCTTGCAACGTCGCTGTATAAAAATCTCAAGAACACATGAAAATCGATAATGCCGCGAACACTATAACGTTAACTATCGCTAATTTTAAACGTCTATTAATGAAAATATCTCATTTTCACGTCCAATATCACGTCCAATCACGTCCAAATATCATTCACACTGGACATTGAGAAACCCACCAGGGCAATTTGGTAGTTTCTGCCAACGAACTTACAAGGCAACTGACCCTTTTTCTCTGAATGCCAGAGTAACTGACCTATACGATGGACTTGCGTAAAAAAAAGCGCACAATTGAACGTTTCTGGAGTGGAAATTGTAGAAATATTGTGGAAATCGCGCGATCCCTGTGTCATATTACCTTCTGTGGGGGGGAAGGGTGGGGAATAAATACAAATCGCTTTTTAACAAGAACGAAAAATCATGCATCCGGCATAGATTATAAAACAAGTCCAACACTAACAGAATATTATTAAGAAATTTAATTTTGTCATACGATGAAATGAGATATCTAAACAAGCAATTTGAAAGATACATAACTCAGTAAAAATCCATTTTGAGCAATTGCTGTCCATATTCGAAGTCTTTCGTGCTTGCCCAGTATATAATCTCCAGAATTTGTAAACAACACGTAGTACACTAAAAATTACATAAAATAGCATATCACAGCGGAGAGCACTTCTAGCAATTACCAATCGTAATCAGTCCTTTTAACTGAATTACCCTGTACGTCTCTGTACATGGACGATAAATCCTCGCACTCCATAATTTATACAAAATTAGTTGTATTGAACAGTGATCCTTTTAAATTTCATTATATTTCAGGTATCATAACATGTTCAAAATGCACCGTAAACGATTTTTCCGCATATATCATAGTGTAAAGGAATTATTTTGTACGTCCCTGTAATTGAACTATAAATGCTATACGCCGGTAGAAGAATGCTGTAGTTCACCTCAGTGATGCACATTAATTTCATTATGTTTGAAATATCGTAGCATCAATTCGTTTGTGTGTCCCTGTAAATGAACTATTTAATGTAAAGCTAGGAGAGTCTGCGCACAATTCAAAAGAATAACAATAAAAAATCTAAATATTAATTTTTTGCTACACTATCCATGAATAATTTTGACTTCATTTGTTTTTTATGCATTTCCAATGCTATTTTGTTGTTATGTTGTAATTTAATAGAACAGTTGTAATAAAACCAAGAGAGTTATTCTGCGCAATCTCTCCTTACAGAGTTGGTGTGATTGCGCACATGCGTAGGAGAGATTGTTACTAATAATAACTACAATTAAATTGTTTACAATAATAATTACACTTAAAAGACATCGTTGTAAGGTTTTTGTGAACAAATATTATTGTATTAGGAGTGAATATTTCAACCTAATGATTAAAGAATCCGAAAAAGGAAATAATTTTAAAAACGATTAAAAAATTTGAATTAAATTGAAAAAAATTAAAGAATCAGAAAAAGAAAGTCCAGATAAGATTACAAAATAACATTAAGTTACTTGATAACACGCTTAACTTAAAATTAGTCCATTTTCATTTTTCATTTTTTATGCAATTTTACCAATAAGCTGCGTAATCTCTCCTACATAGAAACTAATGGGAACAATGTACCATCTCTCCTAAGTAGCAGATGCGCAAACTCTCCAATTTCGGTAGGAGAGATTGCGCGGCCTTTTATTTAAACATGGCCGCAACTAAAACGGACCGTTGATGTTCACACTGTTAGTCTAGATTAGTAGCTTATGAGAAATCGTTTAAGTTGAAAATATTTTGTACTACTGACATGGTATAGAAATTCTGACGAATAGCTATGAAAATTCAAGCACCGACTTTGGGAAAACAAAACAAAATAGCAATGCTTTATCATAGACGCTCAAAACAATCAACGTGCACTTTCAAGTAGACACTCTACTACTGCTGTTGCACAATTACCTGGAGTCGCTGCGCGCTCACTCTACTCCTTCCCCCTGACCCTCTATGTGCGCAATCTCTCCGACCGCGTCATCTCTCCGGGCTTTACCTTATGCTACACACTTAATTTTCAATATCATGCATTGTATAGTAAAATTTAATATTGTATAAAAATTTCATGGCAATCCTAGTATATTTAAGAGCGTTAAAGTACGGACAGACAGACAGCCAAACCGAATTCATAAACACTTCTCAACTATGTTGGAAAGTGTTAAAAAGCGCTCTCATTAGAATACTTAAAAGTAGAAATACGCTGGATTTGAAATTCGTATGAAGGTCAGAAAAAAGAATTATTAAAGAATCTGTGCAAGAGATTGGGTATGTAATATACTTTTTGAGACATCAGACTGTATCTATATGTGTTTTTAAAGAAAATAACTAAATGTATGTATTTTACTGACAATATAAAAGAATTTTTAAGATGATGTAATGTTTTTAAAGGGTAACAGCAGGGCTTAATTTGTACCGGAGCCCACCGGAGCTCAGCTCCGGTACTTCTCTGTTTTTATTAAATATTTAACACTGCGCTCCGGAGCCAAGTGCAATAACGCTTCCGAAAAACGAATCCTAAATTACCCTTTACTTTCCCTCTCATCTCCAGTCTTTTGCCTTCTTTTGTACCAAAACACTTATAAGTGGCGTAATGTGTCGCTCACATAAGAGATGGAGATGGAACGGTATCGATTTTTATATCAGGCTTCGGGTTTTGGCAGGCTCGAGCTCAGTCGTCTTAAATTCAAAATTTTATTTATTTACATTTCAAATCATTTTAATGCTATTTTGATCAGAATAAAGAGTAAACAGAAATATCTCTTTCTACTTCGCATAGCTGCGAACTATTCATTTTTTTTCCGTTAACACTCTTTTCGAATCCTAATCCTGAGCTTATTTAATCGCAGAATTCTGTGATTAATTAACATTAGAATTCTGCGATTAATTAACATTATGTAAAGGTTTCTATTTGGAAGTAATAATAACTAAAAAGTGAAATAGTTGATAGCTAAGTATATGCAGATAGATGTATTTAAAATTTTTATTTTGCTAAATAAAAAAACAATGTTTTAAATTGTGAAAATATTGTATGAAATATAAATATGCAGATTGGAGTGACAGCAGAAAGGGGGGCGGGGAGTACATACGGTTGTTAGTACTGCAAAATATTAGGGCTCCGGTACTTTTTTCTTAGAAATTAAGCCCTGGGTAAGAGTAATATGGAATGACACATCTATGCTACTATTGCTCTCCAAAATCAATACTAATGCCTGATGATTGATATACTAAAATAACATTTACCTGTAATACGGGCATTATACAGACAGAATGTTCCGTTTTTAGACTCTTTAAAATTCTTAGTTTATAAATGAAAATTCAGGTTTTTTAGGTAAGGTTGCATTCCCCATGTAAAAACCATAAATTAATGTTTGAAAATTAATGGATTGTTATCAAAATATTTAAATTTATGCTCAATTTCTATTTAAGATAATGGCAACAGAAAATAAAAGAAGCATTTTTATATCACTGCAAATGTTACTTTACTTTATTGTAACAAACCAATATTTATTGTTGCGTCACGTGATAGTTTATTTTAGAATATCATGTCTGAAAATTATTTAAACTAGCTAGAGTTTCTAAATCGCTTTCTCAATGTATAATCAAAAGTTAATTAAAATTAATTTGTTAATTAATAATTACGATCTGAAAATGGATATGGAAATATTTTATTGTCATCGGGAACACACAATTGTACATAATTTTTACAGAACTCTAGCACATCAGGATGGGAGAGAAAAATCTATTACAAAAATTCTATCTCTACATTATGAACCAAGTTAAGTTGAATAAAAGAATATAAAAACAAACAATTGTGTGTTTTTGTGAGAATCTTCCCGCTTTTCCCACGGAAGTACTATAAAAAATATGTTGTCCAGTGAAAATATGTATCAAGTGATATCTAAGATCAGATTCATATCTCTCTTAACATAATAAAGCTAAAAATAACTGTGAAAAAACATTTCACGCCTTTTAATCTGAGTGTTAGATAAAGAAAAAATGTTTTCAAGCTCATGTAGGAATTTTATCTGTAATATTAGATACGTTGTATAGTTCTATAAGATGAATGGAGCATTAGAGTTCAAATTCGTCATTTTTAACATGCGTTCCATAAACAAAATGGGAGTTCTTTCGTATTCTGAGAGAGGGATAAAGATCTTTTTACTTTCCGAACACATAGTGTAAGGAAAGTATTGTAATTAGTGATGGGCATAACGATTGTTTTAATTATTCGAATGAATCATTCGGGCATGCGCAGAAGCATATCTGTCAAACTTTAAAAAAAATTATTCCATTACTACCAGAAATTTTGGAAAAAAAAAAAAAAAAAAAAAAAAAAAAAACCTTTACGACGAGCGTCCTTTACATAATTTTAAATCTTTTACCACCGGTTTTTCAAAACAGAAATTTTCGCCTACTTGAATTGCAGAAATGCTAGAATTACATAACGCAAAGCTTACAATAAAAAATAACTGGTGGGAATAATCGAGGATTCTGAGCATCTTATGCGTCACGTATACGTGTCGCTCGTCCCCAAGGGGTTAATTAGAATACTTTATCTGGCGTCTAATCTAATTAAAATCAGAAACTTCATTTTTTTTTCTTTTTTTCTGGTAGTAATTGAATAATTTTTTTTTTTTTTTTAAGTTCAACAGATATGCTTTTGTGCATGCCCGAATGATTCATTCAAATAATCAAAATAATCGTTATGCCCATCACTCATTGTAATTATGTTTTGTATGTGCGTGTTTGTGAATGAACACGATAATTCTCAATCGGTACTTCCTATTGTGCTCCCATTTAGCGAATACAGCCGAGTCTCTGTTTAACGAACTTCCATATAACGAATTTTTAGCAGGAACGGTCAGTTTTTTTCCATGATTACATTAAAATTTATCTACATATAGCTAAAGATCTATCTCCATTATAACGAATTTTTTCAGAAATGTTTCTTCATTTGTTCAGAACATGTTCAAAACAACATGAAATCAATTTTTCTTCATTGATTCCTGGCTTATCTTTCAAAACTGAGTACCTCTACCTTATTCTTTATTATCGTTATCAAGTTAATTTTCACAAAAATTTTCCGAAATTAGTTTATTTATCATTATTGGTCTTGAAAATGTCGCCGACTAAGCTAACGAAACTTGTCGATCTGTTTATTAAAAGGATATTTATAAGACTTTATGGTGTACTGTTATCACTTTCAGCCTATACATTTTCACTTTAATGATAATAAGTGATTTTCTTATATAATTCTGCATTCCTTGTTAAAGTGTAAAAAATTTTACGAGGGTGTAGCAGTTTTCAAATCAAAACTACCAAACATTACATACCTTTCTTCATCGAAAACAAATGCAAGTGTTCCTTATACGTTTTTTTACTATGCTTTAAAAAAATTTTTATTTTTCGTTTTAAAAGTATTTAAATAATTAAAAATTACAATATAAAGTTAATATTAGAGTTAAACATTTCAAAATCTTAATTAAAACACCTCAAAAACAGTTTTATTCAAAACTAGCAAAACCCGCGGCTTTGCTCGCATAATTCTTGAAAAATGCCAAGTGGTATTCGTTGGCCTATTTTCATTAGAGGAAATTTTACTGCCACAGATAATTCAGAAATTACTAATTAAGTCACACTAATGCCGAAAAAAAATCGAAAATTCAGAACGTTTTTGGCTCTTTCACCCCCTCCCCTCCCCCCTGTGGTAGTGTTACCGATATAAAACATAGCCTATGTTACAGCAGGGACTGTTACCATCACTTTTGAAGCGGGTTCTGTAGTTCCAGAGATTCCATAGAAATTGTAATTTTGAATGTTTTTAGACCGCTTTTCGCTCATCTCACCCTTTTAAATTTCGAATTTTTTTAGAATTTGTTCTTAGAGAGCATTTACATTTTATAAATAACTACCATTCCAAATTTCAAGTTTCTAGTTCCTTCAGTATAAAAAAAATCGAAATTTTAGAACATTTTTCGCTCTTGCACTAATTCCCTATATAACGAAATCCATTGTTTCAGTCAAAAAGTTCGTTATATAGAGAATAACGAAAAAAATTCCTATTTAATGTGTAAATCTATACTAATATTATAAAGTAGTAAAGATTGTTTTTTTGTTTTTTTGTTTGATTCCCTAAATAACGAAATCCATTGTTTCAGTCAAAAAGTTCGTTATATAGAGAATAACGAAAAAAATTCCTATTTAATGTGTAAATCTATACTAATATTATAAAAGTAAAGATTGTTTTTTTGTTTTTTTGTTTGTTTGTTTGTAGGGAGTAATCTCTGGAACTACCGAAGCGATTTCAAAAGTCAACCTGTGTCCCTGTGGTAGTGGCACCGATTTAAAATATAGCCTATGTTACAGCAGGGACTGTCACCATCAATTTGCCACCATAACTTTTGAAAAGGGTTCGGTATAGCTCCAGAGATTCCATAGAAATTGTAATTTATAATGTTTTTAGAACGCTTTTCGCTCATCTCACAGTTTTAAATTTCGAATTTTTTTAGAATTTGTTCTTAGAGAGCATGTACATCTTGTAAGTAACTATCATGCCAAATTTCATGTTTCTAACACCTTCAGTATAAAAAAAATAAAAATTTTAGAACGTTTTTCGCTTCTGCACTCCCCTGGGGGTAGTGGCACCGACATAAAATATTGACTATGTTACAACAGGAACTGTCACCATCAAATTGCCACCATCACTTTTGAAAACAGTTCTGTAGTTCCAGAGATTCCATCAAAATTGTAATTTAGAATGTTTTTAGAACGCTTTTCGCTCATCTCACCCTTTCAAATTTCGAATTTTTTTAGAATTTGTTCTTAGTTTTTATTAGTAGTAATTTACATCTTATAAGTAACTACCATACCAAATTTCATGTTTCTAACTCCTTCAGTATTAAAAAAAAAATCGGAATTTTAGAACGTTTTTCGCTCCTGTACCCCCTGGCGGTAGGGGAGCCGACATAAAATATAGCCTATGTTGGAGCAGAGATTGTCACCATCAATTTGCCACCATCACTTTTGAAATCGGTTCGGTAGTTCCAGAGATTATCCCCTACAAACAAACAAACAAAAAAACTAAAAAACAATCGTTACTACTTTATAATATTAGTATAGATTTACACATTAAATAGGAATTTTTTTCGTTATTCTCTATATAACGAACTTTTTGACTGAAACAATGGATTTCGTTATATAGGGAATCAACTGTATGTCATAGACAGTCACAAGAGCTGTACAGATTTTCGTAAAAATCGGCCGAAGAATTAGGTATTTAATCCATTTTTAAACAATTTTGCGACTGATTCTATATGAAATAAAATCGGTCAAGTGCGAGTATAACTCGCGTTTAAAGGGTTCCGTGCATTAAATTTATTAATTACTATTTATTAATTAACAAACTCCTACTACCCCTTTTTTTTTATAATTTTAGTTTTAGAAGATTCGGAAGTAGGAGTACACTTTTGACGATATGAGGGAGGCTAGAATGACAGTGAAATAAGTCAAAAATTTGAAAAATCTAGATAACCATATTTTTTTCTTTCTGAACATATATTAATTTCTATTCAGTGTTACTAAGCCATAGTTCACTTAGGGAGTCGCTGGAGGAAAAATAAAGTTGGATCACTTAATGCAAAGGCGATACGATAAGTTTTACAAAACCCTTCAATTCTCAAATTACTAAATATTGACTTACTCCACTGTTATTCTAACCCCCTAATATCTCTGAAAATATAATACCTAAAATTAAAGCAAATATATTTTTCAATTCGGTGTTATGAGATCTTTCGAACGAATACTAGTGATATATATATATATATTAAATATCTTAATTTTTTTTTTTTTTTCGAAAATCATTATCAACTATCCTTGGATGATTCTGCGTGGATAAGTACCTTGAGCGCCACTCAGCTCTTCCACTGACCGCCCGAAAAATAAAGTTTGCATGTAACTGAAAAATGCGTTTTTTTTTTTTTTTTTTTTTTTTTTTTAAACCGAGGAAAATCGCTATAGTTTTCCTGCAAGGTTTAAATAAACTACCCCTAATTTTAGTTTCAATAGATTCGGAAATAGAGGGTGGGGGTGGGTGGAGACATATTTTTGCAGTGTATTTTCGACGATATCTCTGAAAGTATAATAACCTAAAATTAAAACAAATATTTTTTGAGTTTGGTGTCACGAAGATCTTTCACACGATACCCCACCCAATATACAAACAGAAAAAAAAAAAATCAAGTAACTTAATTAGCCTCCTAAATATTTCCTAAACATATTTCTGAATGGCTAATAAGCTGAAAATATATGTGAGTCAATAGGCTTTATAACTTTACCAAGTTTGAACATTCCAAGTTCCATAGTTTACTAGAAAAACGACTATGACGGACGGACAGACACACGCGTGATCTTATAAAGTTCCCGTTTTTACTTTTTAAATACGGAACCCTAAAAACAGAGTATAAATGAAAAATATTGCGCCGATGTGATCAAGCATTAGTGGCGCAGAAGTAACGTCTGCGGTTTCAAAACGGGAGGTCCAGCGTTCCAATGAAGCCGATTCCATTGTGTCAGAAATTTGTGAAAATTCCCTTTTGTTTTTTTCATTTTTTGTATACTGCAGCGTTTGGAAAGTCGAGCGGAGTCACTCCAGATTTTTTACTTGTAAAAAGTAATTTCAATCAATTATTCAATCATTTAGCCCCCCAAAAAATTGACTATCAAAATATATTTTTAAATTATATTACAGCACGTTAACTGCCACACGTTGCATGTATTTATGAATGCGCCATACGACGGCCAGCGAGCATGTCTGACACTATTCCATCTAAATTAGCTTTGCACTTGAGGTTTTAAAGCCCAAACTTTTTCAAATTAAATATATATATATTTTTTTAATTTAACTAACTTTTATCTATCTTAACACAGCAGCATCGATATTCTCTAAAACATCAGACTCATATTAAAAAGAAATGATGTGTGTTGTAGGTGTAACATTAATTCATATCAAACTCCATTAATGTTGCCAATTTAGGGCAGTTTTATTATTATTAATATTATTCAAAATGTGTGCCAAAATTTTTGAATAATATTATTCGGCCTATTTAATCACGAAATGTCTATCATTAAATAAACCATTTCTATCCGAAAATTCTGGTACATTGTTTTGAATTTAAAAAAAAAACACGCTCAATTCGCAACACTGCCTTCCAGATCATATCATGGCCTCTAGATTTGTAATTAATCGACGTATACTTGTCAATTAAACTCAATAGTCACTTTCCTCGTTTAAAAAAAAACTGCAACCAAAATCGAATAAAAAGAAAAATGCCCAGTCATACTGATGGCATAGAACTCACAGGCTATTCACACTAATTGTATATTATACTCTTATTTCAAAGAATAATGCCCCTCCAAAAATAAAGAAATCGACAAAAAAGGGGGGATTGGCCCCCCGTTCCCCCCTTTATACTTAACCAATGAACCCCCAAAACTAATCAAGGAAACACCTTATCACAATGAACCTATATACAAAATTTGAAGCAGATCAGATAATTCTGCATGAAAACCCCATTTATCTAAATTAAAGGGGGGATTAGCCCCCCCCCCCCGTTCCCACCTTATTAAAATGAATCTATATACAAAATTTGAAGCAAATCGGATAATTCTGCATGAAAAACCCATTTAGCTATATTAAAGGGGCGATTAGCCCCCGTTCCCCTTTATACTTAACCAATGAACCCCCAAAACTAATCAGAGTAGCTCCTTATCACGATGAACCTATATACAAAATTTGAAGCAAATCGGATAATTCTCCATGAAAAACACATTTATCTATATTAAGGGGGAGATTATCCCCCCGTCCCCCCTTTATACTTAACCAATGAGCCTCCAAAACTAAAGAGGAAAGCGCCTTATCACAATGAACCTATATACAAAATTTGAAGTAAATCGGATAATTCTGCTGGAAAAACCCATTTATCTAAATCTAAATTAAAAGGGGATTACCCCCCCCCCTTTATATTTAACTAATGAACCCCCAAACCTTAATCAGGGCAGAGCCTTATCAGAATGAACCTATATACAAAATTTTAAACAAATCGAATATTTCTATCAAGAGTTATCGCTTTACGTACATACATACGTACGTACATACAGAGCCGGCGGGCACATTAACTCTCAGGCTTTGATAGCCTGCGTGCTAAAAAGTAAATAAAAAGAGAAAACTGCCCAGTTAAACTGAGGGCATTGAGCTCACAGTCTATTCAAACTAATTGTATATTAAACTTTTATTTCAATTAAGGAGGGATTAAACCCCCGTTTTCCCCCTTTATACTTAATCAATGAACCCCCAAAACTAATCAGTAAAGCGCCTTATCACAATGAACCTATCAACTTATATACAAAATTTGAAGAAGATCGGATAATTCTGCATGAAAAACCCATTTATCTAAATTAAGGGGGGTTACCCCCCTTTCCCCGTTTATACTTAACCAATGAACCCCCAAGACTAATCAGGGAAGCGCCTTATCACAATGCACCTCTATACAAAATTTGAAGAAAATAGGATAATTCTGCATGGAAAACCCATTTATCTAAATTAAGGGGGGGGGGTTAGCCCCCCGTTTTCCCCCTTTATACTTAACCAATGAACCCCAAAACTAATCAGGGAAGCGCAATTAAAAGCAAAACGGTTAGTTCTATCAAGAGTTACCGCGTTACGTACATACAAACATACGTACATACAGAACCGGCAGGGTTAGGCTTTGATAGCCTGTGAGCAAAAAAAGTATCACGTTAGAGATCAACTTCAGCTATCCTATGTTAAAATAATAATAATAATAATAATAATTTAAAAATATTGAAATGCAAACGAGAAATTTGAAAAAAAAAAAGCTGCTATTTGTTTAGTTTAACACTGTCTTGCAATTGCCCTTGCGTGACTAGTGTGGGCTCTTGAGATTAAATTTTTTATGTATACATTCCAATGCTCTAAAAAGCTAATAAATGACAAAGCTTATTGAAATGCGTTCACCGTCATACTGGTTATTTAATTGATCATTAGAAGTCACATAATTTGAGATTAGATAAAGGATATCGGACACTGTCTTTTAATAGGTTAGTTGGTTCACTTTTTTCGGTGTACATCCAAGTTAAGACATATAGTAGCTCAAAACAGGTTGCGAGAAAACCATTAAAGGGATCAAAGAAATAAGATGAAAACGACGCGAGATAATATCTTCTTACATAAATCGAATACCTAGAAAAGAAGAAGTGAAAGTGAAACATACAAAAAAGTCTTAGAAACGAATGTGAATTACATCAGTGCTCCCAGAATAAAATCCAGACAGCGGCAATATTTTAGAATAGATGTGCCTGTAGGTTTATTTATTTTTTTCTTTAGAGAATATAAATATGAAATAAACTAAAGTTAGATTTTTTATCAAAACTCCGCGTGCAAGGCAATTTTTAAACAACATAAAAAGCCATGTAGAAATGTCACAAATATGGCATATGTATTAATAATCCCAAAATAAGCTTTTGGCATTTTTTTTTCACAATAAAGAATTTAAAAAGTTTTTTTTTTCCTTAGGAATTCTCCTGAAACTTTCGTTTAAAATAAATTTTAAACACATGAACAGTTAAAGAAAATAATATAAAAAGACCAGTGGAATATCGTGAAAACTCCAAAAGTTACATCAATAATTGAAAAATTGAGGATAACATCCCATAGTATTATATGGGATTTCCTCCTCAATGTTTCAGTTATTATTTATATGAGTTGCCCTATAGTATTGACTATCAAATCATGACAAAAAATCTTTGCTGTAGTTTGCGCATGCGCAGTTAAAATGTATTTCATTTAAAAAAAAAAAAAAAAAAAAAAAAAATACCTACATCTCATCAAACATTCAATATATTAATATTTTAATCACAGTATACTATTTATACTATTTTTTGTCAAGTTTTTAGAAAGCGGTGTCAAATTCGGCTGAAAACTCTGCATGCTATATATATAAAAAAAAAAACCTTTTGAAATTTTCCCAGAAACGTTGAAATCTTCACGAATATACGTGCTATGCTTACACAAATGCACACAAATGTTGAACAGGACCTACATAGTCATTTGCTACAGTGACAGACCATTTTTTGTTACTTGGGTGATCGAAAATATATCATTTTATTATTAAAATTATTATTGCTTCCCCTAATTGTCCTCGCGACAAAATCTTCACTGAAAAACATGAAGTCAAACATGTTTTTTACATCCTCAAAGTTCAAGGGCATTCCGGGCATTTCCTCACGAGTTTCAGTAAGATATTTGACGAAACGTCTGAAATTGGTCACTGCCCCTTAATTTCTGGACACCAGTGCATAAATGTTTATTATTATTATTATTATTATTATTATTATTATTATTATTATTATTATTAAATTTCAAAGTGCTCTTTATCGGACTACTTTGGAAATGTAGAAACAAACAGTTTCACATGCATTAAACATTTTTTCAAATACCTGTTGCAATTATTCTGGATATAAGAAGTCCTTTGTCCTCAAAACAGGTATAGACGACAATAATAAGTCTTAGCAATACTTTTCACCCATGAATGGAGAAAGAATCCCTACATTTCAGAAACAAATATATTTTATTTCTCTTTTGGAAACACTTTAAAACATATCATAAACCTTAAAACACAAACAATCTCAAATAGTTATTGGTAAAAAAAGTTGGAAAGGCTTGTTTTTATTGGAATGTTTGATTGGATATAAAAATAATGCTGCTTGAATGGTTACATAAATCGGACATTTTTAATTGGTTGTTACGATCAGAAAGTCGCTATAATGGACGTCGTTACATCGAGCGTCGGCTATATGTATTTGATTTTTTGTTTAGAGAAATGCAAAATGCATCCTTATACTTGGAAATTCCAAATTTGTAACACCCGCCCCTCCTCCACCCGCAATTGAAGACTAAAGATTCGCCTTTGAATGCGTCCTTGTTAAATATATTCTACAAAACTTTCTCTCGTAAGAAACGAAAGAAATAAATGTAAATTTCTAAATAATTTTCAATATTTCATGTCCCAGACAGTAAACTCTACGGAAAATCCAGAACTAAGGTAAAACATTTTACTTTATATGTCGTCTCACGCAATGTGCTCGTATTTCAAAGAATTATTTAGCAAAAAAAGCAAAATGTGAAAGATAATGAACTTATAATGTGTCTGGACAGCTGCAACTCAAGATGACACCTGGTATTCGGTAACCAGTTTTTTTATAATTATTATTGTTTAAAGAAATGAGAAAAGATCAGGAAAAGTTAATGCATTGCATTGTTTATCAAAACAAAGCATAATAATTGTATTAAAGATCGTTATTAAATCATAACCGTTTGGAGTACTGAAAAAGATGACAATAATAATTGATGAAACGCAGGATATTACTTTGTTTAGGTTACACATAATATAATCAATACGCAGAGTGTCGATCGCACCTTCATGGAAATAATTTTCACAATTAATTTCTATGCACAAAATCCATATATTTCTTTCGTGTTTTTTACTCTATTGGATAGCCTTGACTATAATTCTGACTCGAAGTTCCATGATAGTAGGATTTTATTGGGGAGCAATTGTCCCACCCGGGATTTTCAAATTTTCTCAATTTTTTTTTTCTCTTATGATTTTGAAAACAATAGTAAAATTTATTCTTCTCAAATGATTTCAAATAATTAAACACTAAGAGGCAAAATAATTAATAATTTTCATCAAGGGAAACCCCCCCCCCCCTCCTAAACCCCATGGAAGACAAAAAAAATTTTTTTTTTCTTTTTTATGTTCATGTGTTAATTATCTTAAGCGAAGGGGGGGGATGGGGGCGAGGGACAGATTCCACTGATTAAGAAAAATAATAAACTGTCATTTTTAGGGTTTCGTTCATCTCACGAAACCGCGTTACTCCCGCTTCGTTGTCTGTTCGTCACAGAGCCCGTTCTCAGAAACTATATAACATACAGGCATGAAAATTTGTGTACTTATGGCTAAATACCAGCTATGAAGCTCAAAATATTAAAATTTGAAAAAATCGTATTATTTTAATATAGAGAGATAAAAAACCAAAATTCTAACAGCCTTTTCTTATTAAATTTAAACATTTTTCGTTATAGCAGTTACCAACAATTAAAAATCCACAATAAAATTCTTTCTACAATAATTAATTTTCTACTGAAAGATTTCCACGTGAAAAATGAAAATGAAATAAAAAGTTTCACCAATTGAAGAAAAGATTAATATGACGTCATATTCATAATAAAACTAAAATTTTCAAACATTTCCCAATAATACAAGAAATATGAGTATGTGTAAATACAGAAAGCAGCTTAATATGACGTCATTAGAGAATTAAAAAGAAAATTAATTTGACGTCATATTGGAAGTTAAATGGATTTTTCAAATGTTTGAGAATAATACAAAGAGAGTATCAATATGAGTAATAGAGAATAGTAAATATATAAGTTTGAGGAACGTATTGAATCATGATAAAAACCCGATTATGAAAATATTGGCATATTTTAACATTTTGAAAGTCTCTATACAACATGTTTAATTTTGAAACTGATTTTTTTTTAATATTGCATTTAGTCCACATGACAGATATTATTATGACAGAATATAATAGAGGGGTTCGCCGCTATCGGACCGGTTCAGATATTCGAAAAAACGAAAAATATAGACCGGTAAATTTTTACTTTATAAAAAACATAACTTTGTGTAATTTAGACGCATTCGTTCTGAATCATTTCAGTCTTGTCAATAAAAATGCTCATTTTATTTGTTAAATATGATGTCATTTTCACACACTGAAGCATTTTGTCCCTTTCCTATATAGAAGGCATTAAATGCAGAAGGTACCTGACCCCTTAAACATGACGTTCTTTTACTAATAAAAACATATTGCTTTCTGTACTTAGGAACCTTTGTATTGTGAGGAAGAGGAGCCTTTTTGGATTTAATTATGCTAATATAGGAGGATTGTGAAAAGTAAACGTAAATTACGTCAATTGGGCACAATCGTAGTAAAACGTTGCCATTTTCTAAATGAAAATGTACATTATCAGTGGAATTATTTTTTTAAATGACGTCATTGTCACAAATGAAGGCACTTTCTTCCATTGAAATTTTGGCATCTATAATTTCAGCTTTAAAGTTTGGACAGCCTTGCTCTATCTTACATTAAAATTTGCCAATCGTCACAGAATTTGAATATCTTGTTAAGATACACAGTAACAGTTTATTATTATTTTTTTAAATATTCGTGGTATCCTGTACAGATTTTTTATAGGGACACTTCAAAAATGTTAATTGTATGTCATGGTCTACTACGCGCCAAAATGAGATATATTGACAACAATAAGATTCAAAGTGAATGTTGATAGCAATAAAGAGTTGTTACAAGACACTCTGTTGTACCAAACTATTCTTATTAAAATACACTAACTAGCGTGTAATTAAAAAATATATAAATGCAATATGGTAGCGAATAATTTAATTTCCTTAAAAAACACTTTATTGGGGTTTTTGTTTTTCTAGTTAATTTTAGCGAAATTGATACTTCTTAAGTAATATACACGAAAGGTAAAGATAAAAACAGCAGACTAGTCTCAAGATTTACCTGGAGAGTTCAAGGGCAACCGTAAGACATTGATTTGGGAAGAAGCAGGTGGATTAAGAAACAACGTCAGATGCTGTTGTTTACAATGAAACAGCTGTGTAATGTTGAAATCAAGGCCCTCTCGCACTTTAAATCCTGACCTATTGTATGTATTGGAAAAGACGTAAATCATCGTGTTTACGTTGATTACTAATAAGGGTAGATAATATAAAAAAAATAAGATATAAAAATTTTCAGATAACCATCTCTTTTAACTCTTGATTTCAGAAAGACGATGTGGAATTTTAAGATTTTCCTGTTACCATGGGCGCCGGCAAAAGGGGGGGGGGGTATCTACCCGGATTTTGAAATTTAATTATCTAAATTTCCTCTATCCTTGATAATCTTCCACGAAAAGAAAAAGTACAAAAAAAGGGGGGGGGGAGGTGTGGCTTAAACGGGACGCCAGACAGTTTGAACAACGTCGAAAAGGAGGTCATATTTTAGAGGTTTTTTGTGAGTTTCACTAACACCGTAAACTGTTTTCTTTTTCCTTTTCAATATATTAAGTTATGTCTGGAGAGTGTTTCGTAATTTTTACATTTTAAAATATCATGCTTTGTCCTTGGTATTTTTTCATAAGAGGATGTCCTGAAAAGGTGATGCCCTCTTGCTACAAGCATTCCCGAAACATCAAAATAATAATAATAATAATAATAATAATAATAATAATAATAATAATAATAATAATATAAATAAATAAATAAATAAATAAATAAATATATATATATATATATATATATATATATATGGATTTTTTCAAAATTAAAATATTCGTGAAAATGGCGACTTTTTCAAAAGAAAAATAATCCATTCCACCACCACCCCATAAAAATTGCTTTAAAATGCTTGTAAAACATTGAAAAAAAATTTTAAAAAAAAATCGTACGTGCGCCATAGAGAATTCAATTTTAAACGATTGTATTGAAAATTAAGAGAAATCGATCGAGCGTTTCCCGAGCATTCCAAGCGGTTAGGTAAAAAGTTATGTCATTATCAGTAAAATACGTTGAAAGTTCAAAGTTTGTTTTAGAGCGGCAATTAGTTACAGCAGCATATTTCTCGCTGTAACTTTTGTAATAATTCGAATTTCAAAAAATCGTTTTGGGCTATATATAGTCATTGTAAGCTTTCTTTAAATGCAAAAGACATTTTTGAAGGTTTCAAACTAATATTCTTCCTTAAATCATTTTCAAATGTTGAGGAAAGACCTTATGTCTTATTGGAGGCATAAGCATTGGAGGCACAAAAATGTTTGATGCCCTATTTTTTTGTTCCACATTTTAAAAATAAATGTATTTTACACCCGCTTTGAACCTCTATAAACACGGAGCACTAGTGCATCATTCTTACCGTTTTTCCTTTCTTAAGGCTAGCCCATGTGCAAAGGTAGAAAATTTTGTAGCATTCATTTCATATAATTTATTGTATCAATAAATTTTTCTACATTACGTTTTATTCATTTTAGCAGTGATCACTGTGTGCATTTTCGGAAAAAAGTGTCAGATTATATGGCTTTAAACACAACTTCGTTTCTAAGATAAACTAACTAACTTTCAGTTGAGCAAAAACATTTCAGTCATCATATATAATTACACAGTGACACGAATGAAAAATGAATTTTCACAGATATTTACCTTCAAAAATAGCATGTGTTAATTTATAAAAGAAAACAATTGTAATAAACAAATAACTTACCCTTAATTTCCAACAACGATTTTCTAGAATATGAAAATCGCTATCTAAATCTCAATTTTAATATACGAGCTCTTAAATGATTTCGAATAAATCGAATAATGACCATTTAACGTTTGCGCCAATCTAATTATAATCGAAGAAAGATTTTCAACTTTAGGGTGAGTGAATGATAAATATCATTAATTACTTACAACACTTAAAATAGTTATTTTTTGGAACATTAAACTTCCATGGGTTAAAGTTTGTCTTCATAAATCGATGAATTCAACCCACTTGATTTAAAAAAAAGTAGACTTTTAAGATTTGTTTTAACAATGGAATTATAACAAATTAAAGTAAAAAGAGGTTGACGACTTTTTGATGACCTTTACTTTTGTAAACTTATTCAAAAGTTTCCAAAATTACGCTTTTAAAATCCCTGAGGATTAAATTCGGAGTTAAAGATTCAATACCTAATTAGAACAGCCTTGAGCTGCTTTTATGAAAGTACTCACACAGCCAAATCGTAGCCAGAAAATGAAAAAATAGTTATTTCTGTTTAAATTCTAGTAATATGAAATTCTTTGTATTGCAATTAAGATAAAATTTTAGTAATGAATTTAAAAAAATATTTTTAAAAATACTTTTGAATGAAAAAATGCATTATGTGTCTGAAATTTATTTATAAAATAATTTTCTATTGCAGATATGTTTTATCTTTCTAACTATGTACATTTTTAACACTTTCCAACAGAGGTAAAAAGTGTTTATGAATTTGGTTTGTCTGATCGTTTGTCTGTCTGTCTGTTTGTCCATCCGTTTGTCTGTCGATCTGTCCGTTCCGTGCTCTAACTCGCGTAAATATAATCGGATTGCCATTTTTGAATGGAGAAACAAACACCTTGAAAATTTTGTTTTAAGAATCCTACGGCACACCGCAATTTTTAAATTCGAAATTAGCGTGCTATGTGTGAATGTATGGTATATTTTTAGTAAGAAAAAATATAAAAATGGTTAATTAATAAAATCATTTATTCACTTAAGGCTGTTCTCAAATCCAACTGGTAATGACATAAGGCTGTGCTTCAAATCCAAAGGAGTTACTTTCTGAGACATTTCTGAATTCATTTTTGCTCGGAAAAGCATGAAATCGGCAAGTGATCTTATTCAGAAAAATATGTAATCGAATGGTGTTTTTCATTTTTTGGTAAAGGCATATTTTTTAGAAAATACTGTCAAAGTTGGCGTTTCGAACCGAATTTCCAAACGCAACAACGCGGAAAGGAGAAAAACCTGTCACAACGTGAAAACAATCGTTTATAACTCGATAAGTAATTTATTTTTCAAAAAATGAGAAACACCATTCGATTCCAAATCACTTCAATAGTCAGGCCTGCTAATTTTATGCCTTTACGTTTAAAAATGTGTCAGAAAGTTTCGCGTTGTTGAAAAGAGAATTTGAGAACCGCCTAAATAAAAATTACCTATAGAAGTTATACACTGCAAAATAAATAAATAAATAAATAAATAAATAAATAAATAAAGTGTTGATTTTTGCAAAAAAAAAAAAAAAAAAAAAAAAAGGTGTTGACCGCGCATGCGCGGCAGCGTATTACTGCTTATTTTACTGTTTATTACAGTTAATTTTACGTATAATACTGGCAGCTGGGATGCCAGTATTATACTGTAAAATCAACACTTTTCTTTTTTTGCAGTGTATCCATTCCTAAACTGATATTTAATTTTGTTGGTGACAAAATTATTTTTTTTTTCATATTTCATAAAAAACGATGTTTTTTATGAAATATTTGATTTGAATAAGTACATTTTTAATTTATATAATGAAAAACGCTCATTTTTTAGAAGATAAAAAATTATGTGTTCGTTCAATAAACTTTCTACAAAATGCTCCATATTATCTGCTTGATGTATCCTTAACCTTAAATGTCCCTGCTTACATTTTTTAAACTTAGCGGACACTCTGATATTTTAAATTTTTTATTAATTGTCCATGTCTCCAAGTTGTAGATACATTTTCGTATGATAAATTATTATAATTATTTTGAAAAATACATCTGCAAATGAGTATATGAGTTTTATAAGTTATTAAATTAAGAATATCCTACATTGAATATATTACTTACCCATCATACGTAGTATAGGGTAAGTCTTGTAATCGTTTTGAAAATCGAAAAAATTTTTTTGACGGATTTACACGTTTCAGACACTGGAGATTCCGAAAAACATATTTTTAGAAAAAAAAATTTGCCGTCCGTCTGTGTGTCTGTGTGTGTGTCTGTGTGTGTGTCTGTGTGTCTGTAAACGCTCTATCTCCCGAAAAAATTGAGATAGAGACTTGCAATTTGGTATGTACTTAGTATGTAATAATGGGAAGAAGCCTATTTCATTTCAATAACCTCGATTAACCGGAACAATTTTTTTCGGACTCTCGAAATATTCGTTCTGATGAAAGGTATATAAAAATTTTCGAAATTGTTTATTTTAAGAAATGAATATAAAAGACGATAAAAAAACATAAATTTTGAATAAAGCAAGAAGTCGATCGGATAATTAGTTGCCGAGATATTTGGAATCCTATTTTCCACACTCTTCGATTTTTCATGACCCTGTATTTCATCCAAATTTCACTTCAAAGATATATTTTAATTGGAAATTTGACGCTTAATCAGATGCAATAAACTGCTAGTTAATAGGATTATTATTTTTGGAGTTATAAGGAAAAACCTCTTTCATGCAATTCAGTAATCGAGCCTTTAAAGTTTGTGACGTCATCAAGCCACGATTTTATTTGAATTGCAATGCATTTTATAAGTAGTTTACACATTTTTATTTTAATATTTTACATTATGCATATCCATGATGGGTAAGTATTACGGTGGCCCCCAACGACTAGTTTATATAGAATTAATTTACTAAAATTAAAAGACAAAGTAATTTTATAAAATATGTATTACAACTGATTTTTTTTCCCTTGAATATATTTATCCAGAATTAATTTACTAAAATTAAATGATAAAGAAATTTTATAAAATATATATTATAACTGAGATGTTTTATTCTTCTTAAATTATCTTCTAATTTTGTATTTGAGTTGAACATATTTTCTAGGCCTCTTACGTTTTGTGTTTCCCCCCTAGAGAAAAAATGTCAGTAAATTAAGAATATCGTACATTGAATATATTTATTCAGAATTAATTTACTGAAATTAAATCATAAAATAATTTGTAATTTTATAAAATATATATTACAACTGAGATTTTTTTTCCTTCTTGAATATATTTATCTAGAATTAATTTACTAAAATTAAATGATAAAGTAATTTTATAAAATATATATTATAACTGAGATGTTTTTTTCCTTCTTAAATCATCTTCTAATTTTGTATTTGAGTTGAACGTATTTTCTAGGCCCCTTACCTTTTGTTTTTCCCCTTAGAGAAAAAATGTCCGTAAATTAAGAAAATCCTACATTGAATATATTTATTCAGAATTAATTTACTAAAATTAAATGATAAAGTAATTTTATAAAATATATATTATAACTGAGATGTTTTTTTCCTTCTTAAATCATCTTCTAATTTTGTATTTGAGTTGAACGTATTTTCTAGGCCCCTTACCTTTTGTTTTTCCCCTTAGAGAAAAAATGTCAGTAAATTAAGAAAATCCTACATTGAATATATTTATTCAGAATTAATTTGCTAAAATTAAATGATAAAGTAATTTTATAAAATATATATTACAACTGAGATTTTTTTTTCTTCTTGAATATATTTATCCAGAATTAATTTACTAAAATTAAATGATAAAGTAATTTTATAAAATATATATTATAACTGATATGTTTTATTCTTCTTAAATTATCTTCTTATTTTGTATTTGAGTTGAACATATTTTCTAGGCCACTTTGCTTATGCCCCCCCCCCCCCTAGAGAAAAAATGTCAGTAAATTAAGAATATCCTACATTGAATATATTTATCCAGAATTAATTTACTAAAATTAAATGATAAAATAATTTTATAAAATATATATTATAACTGATATGTTTTATTCTTCTTAAATTATCTTCTTATTTTGTATTTGAGTTGAACATATTTTCTAGGCCACTTTCCTTATGTCCCCCCCCCCCCCCCTAGAGAAAAAATGTCAATAAATTAAGAATATCCTACATTGAATATATTTATCCAGAATTAATTTACTAAAATTAAATGATAAAGTAATTTTATAAAATATATATTATAACTGATATATTTTATTCTTCGTAAATTATCTTCTTATTTTGTATTTGAGTTGAACATATTTTCTAGGCCACTTTCTATATGTCCCCCTCCCCCCTAGAGAAAAAATGTCAATAAATTAAGAATATCCTACATTGAATATATTTATCCAGAATTAATTTACTAAAATTAAATGATAAAGTAATTTTATAAAAGATATATTACAACTGAGATTTTTTTTTCTTCTTGAGTATATTTATCCAGAATTAATTTACTAAAATTAAATGATAAAGTAATTTTATAAAATATATATAATAACAGGTTTTTTTTTTCTTCTTAAATTATCTTCTAATTTTGTATTTGAGTTGAGCATATTTTCTAGGCCCCTTTCCTTATGTTTTCCCCCCTAGAGAATAAATTTCCCCCTAAATAAAAAATGGTTTGAGAAAAATTGAAAACCTTTGGTAAATTTAAAAAAATAGCAAAATATAAAAAGTACGGTAATTCCAAATGAGGACATTTTTAAATATAACACCTTAATAATAAACATTATTTTTTAATACTTGTATTTATATTTTTACTTTCTTTTTATATAAATAAGAAGAAAGTATTGTAATCGTGAAAATTTACTATTTCCGTTTTTTGGCGGATTTACACGTTTTCAGATGCCTTAAACATAATTAGACTGTTTTGAGAAAATGTTTATCTGTCTGGCATGCGCATATATGTATCACATATTTTATGGGCGCTCTATCTCAAAAACTAATGCGCTAATTTCATATTCTGTTAGACCTTGACATAAATTTGTGATGTTTAGGTTTGGGCGTATTCAAAACTTTTGGTAAATTAAAAAAAATAGTAAAATATTAAAGTGCGATAATTCCAAATGGGGAAAATTTAAGTATCACAACTTAATAATTGTTATTTTTTAATTTAATTTTTAAATTCATTTTTAATATATAATGTATTTATTAAAAGTACATACATTACATAACATAAATTATTACACATTCATTATTTATTAAAAGTAATGTTGAGTCAATTTTGGCTCAATATGTGGCATTGATTAACTTCCATGATAGCTATATTTCGGCGTCTATGGGACAGAATTTCATCGTATTCAATTAGACCTTGGCACATATAATTGCTGATTAGGTATTGCTGTATATAGCCCAACTGATGGCGCTGCTATGCTGTGTTTTTCACGATTCTCGTGATTGTTACATCTCGGCATCTATGGCACGGAATTTCATTAAACTTCGTATTCAGCTAGATCTAAAAAAAAATACTACGGGTTAAATTTTGGGTGTATATTGCTCAACAGGTGGCGCTGCTGCGCTACTTTTTCATGATTCTCTTGATTCAAATCATTCTGACCGCTTTAAAAGTTTTACCTGAAACAGAGTCTGGCATATTTAACAAATTAACTTCTTTTTGTTGTTTTTTTATTAGCCCTTTCATGCGGATAAGCTTAACATTTTACTTTTCGTATTTATTCTCTAAACAGCTTATCAAAATCACATTTTAAAAAGTAACTTATTAGCGAAACCGCTTATTTAAAAACAAATAATTTTTTAAACACCAGTAATATAAAAATGTCTTGCGTACACAGAAAGCGAAAGTCAATTATGTTATGTCAGATTTCTCGTTTGAAATTTACACAGACAGGTGGCAACAACGCTACCAAAATGTCTTCATCTTCTGATTAAGGAAGTTTTCTTCCCTTGCCCTTGGAATAAAGAAAAAACGCCAAACACTGATGTACAAAAAAAATAACAATTTTGAAAGCGTTAGGCAAACATCTTTTATTTTTCTTCATTACTCGACAGTTTCGTTGAAGTGTTTTTTGAAATGTAGAATATTACTACGTCGTGATTACAGTTTATTGAGAAATTTATTTTTTTAAGAAAGGGAAGGAACTAAATACAACATAACAAT
This sequence comes from Maratus michaelseni, assembly GCA_963931845.1. Lineage (NCBI taxonomy): Eukaryota > Metazoa > Arthropoda > Arachnida > Araneae > Salticidae > Maratus > Maratus michaelseni. The sequence goes on along the minus strand of OZ007594.1, from coordinate 155,635,332 downwards.
TTGGTTAAAAAATTAATATTATTTCAACTGACATTGCTAAATATGTGTAACAAGTGTGTAACAGGTCATAGGGACAGAAAAATTACCTTTTTTAAAAATATATAATAGTAAAACCTGCCCAAACGGAACCCGTGTAACAAAATCCTAACTTGAGTAATGCGGGACAAAGATAAATAAATAAATAAATATAAGTACAAAAATACATAAATAAATAAATAAAATATAAATTTGTCTTCAGGATTTAGAAAAATATTTATTATAAAAAATTTAACAATATTTAAAAGAAAAAAGTTTTAAAAAAATATTTTTTAACTCCAAAATTTAAAAACTTTTCAAAATTAAAAAATTTTACTCCTATCTATCAAGTTACATTTTATTATGAATTTAACACATAACAAAAAATATTATGGTACATGTAAAAATTTATTTTGCACGTTACCGTATACATAGTATATATGTATATATATATTTAAATATGTTACTTTTGGCATCCCACGTGCAATGATTCCAGGGCAAGGATCTTGGAACCTTTGAAAATTGGCACATTCCACGTAAATCGTGAGAACTTTCAAGACTAGTTACAATTAATAACATAGTAAAGTTTTTCCTGTTGTAAAATTTGATTAAGCATTTTAAAAGTATTATAATTTACCAATTAATAGTGTGCTTTCTAGCATGCTTCGCTTTCATAAAATAAAAGGTTTTTAATACAGTAAACTCCCAATTATCCAACGCTCTTTTATACGACACACAGGGCTTCATTATCGGAAGAGCAAACGGGACAGCTGCTCAGTGTCCCCACTTCTAATAAGGGCCCACAAAGCTAAAAATTTGGGGTGGGGGGTTTCCCCACTTAAAATGAGTATAAATTGCGACTACAAAAATATTACAAGGCTCTCAACTCGATCTTTGTCCCAGGTCTCCGGTAGAGTTAGTCGGGCCCACACGACATACCTAGTTAATCAAAACCCTCTCATATTTCATAAGTATGTATGTGTGTAGCTGCATTCTATAGTTCCAGACAAAAATTTATTATTCTTCACTTATTATCACTTATACAAAGCTTTAAACATAGTAAAAATGCTAAAAGGTTGATGCAAAAGTTCTGTCGTATTTTAATACCTAATTTTAATGCCTTTAATACCGGTAAAATTTAAAACCTGATAATTTTAATATACCTGCTTAGTTTTAACTGATAGGTAAAATTATCAGGTATTAAAATTTTACCGGTATTAAAGGTATTAAAATTAGATATTAAAATACGACACAACTTTTGCATCAATCTAATAAATGATTAAAATATTATTAAATTATTGCTATACATTGTAAAATGTATAATGCTATACATTGTAAAATGCGCGCATGCGTGGCAGCGTATTACTGCTTATTTTACTGTCTATTACCGTTAATTTTACGGTATAATACTGGCAACTGGGATGCCAGTATTATACTGTAAAATCAACATTTTTTTTTCTTTTTTTTGCAGTGTAGTCATTTGCTTCATATATAATAACGTCTATACATTTAAAATATGCATCTCTGGTAATGTCCTCCCAACTATCCGACATATCTCTGGTCTCGTAAAGGTCGAGTAATCGGGAGTGTATACTATATAATTTTCTAATTCTGATAATTTAATCGGGAAAAAAATATCCTCAGCCTCTCAAGTTCTCTCCTTTTTTTTTTTTTTTTTTACGGCTGAAGCCTTAAAAATATACTCTTTTACACACACACCTGCTTTATAATCCATTTTTTCTGAAGGGAAAGGGATCTTATATTATGAAATACACATTTAAAAAATTATTTTGTATGGGTTTTTTTTACATTGAGTTTACAGAAAGCTTTCAAAGGTTTCAAGTTTCCACCATCGGTAATTTTTTTCTGCAAAGGTCTGTTGCTAACACACCTCCAATTACATTTACTCTATGTTTTGACGTCAATGTTGTTATAATGCAAGAAGATTGTCAAGAAACAAGATTATGAATTAGGTTACTTTTTTGCGAAACTATCTCTTACATAAATCACTTCGATTAAAAGTATCAACAGATGATCTCAGTGCTATGGTGCAATGTCTTAACTGCGCGTAGTTCAAAGGAATTTTTTATCGCGTCTTAATCTCTGGACAACGAAAATATAGACCCCACCATTCTTTAAAATCAGAGTTTCACTTAATCCATGTTCAATACTAAATCATGAACAAACACTGAAGCCGTAGTTCAAATATGCTAAGATTAAGATAAAGCCACCCGAATCAGTTAAAGTGCTATAAATTTTATTATTCAAGGACGTTTTTTCTGAATTATCAGACTTAGTTAAATAATGCACTAACAATTTTTTTTTCTTTATCATATATATTATTTCTATTCTCAACATCCCTTTTTCTAAGCAAATATAAAACGCAGAACGATGACTGAGATGCCATATGAAAGGATTTTGAACAGGCTTCTGACATAGTACACTCACATTTCTTTAAAACATGTTTTTTGATTAAAAGTAGCAATTAATTAAAAATTAAATCAGCTTTGTTTTCATAAATAAAATGAAAGTTTTTTTTTTTTTTTAAATGAATGTTGCCACAAAAATAAAATACCGCATTATATGATGCTCAGCAATGATTATAAAAAATAATAAATGGTATACAAGAGGTAAAATGTGACGTTTTCTCACGGGTTTATTTTATATTTATGGGTTGGGTTGATTATTGACGGCCAATTATCTACACTAGGGATATAGGCCCGGGGGGGAGTGCCCTTCGTGGGGGTCTTTCTAAGGGAACCTAATCCGTATTTACGCATGGATAAATCCACGGCTCGAAGAAAACCACGAAAACTCCGAACGATTAGGCCGACGGGCGCGATTGGGATCGAACCCAGCACCTCCCGTCTACCAGCTTCGAGAGCACAACCTCTCAGCCACTGGTGGGGCTTTATATTTATGATTAGAAACCAAAACTGAAATTGAAACTCTTAGAAGAGAAAAAAATATTGATCGAAACACTGGTATTTTACACGTGTAGCATAAAAGGTATGATTTGTTATATTTAATTTAATTGTAGTTTAAGTGTATATCGATTTATTTTTCTTTGTCCCGTATTTTTTCCGAAAACGATGACGTCATCCTCTAATGCGGTTAAAATACAATTGTTATTTTTTATTTCTCGTGTGTGCCTTTTTCTATCTTCGATGAGATTTTACTGTTAGGAATTAATGATATGATATTCTGGCTTGATTAATGTTGTTTGCAGATATTTAGAGGTTTAAACCTGCCTCTAAAAAATATTAGATATTGCTAAAAAAATACGAGACTGCAGTGCGAAATCCTCGCACGGGTCCACTAGTTTGACTTAATACGGACAGTAACCTATTAGAGATGAGACGGGCTCGATTTTTATACCAGTCTTCGGGATCGGCCGAGCTCGTGCTCAAAGTGAAAATTTTATTTATTCATAAATTGGAACAAGAACGAAAAATAATACGCCACGGCATAGATCATGAAACACTTTCCAACACTATTGGAATATTGTTAAGAAATGTCATTTTTGTTCATACAATGAAATGAGATATCTAAATAAACATAAAAAAAAATAACCACAACGCAGTAGAATTCATTTTCAGGAATTGCTGGCCATAGCCGGTAATGTGTGCGAATTCTATATCGTGCAACCCTGTATATGAAATACAAACCTCATAATACTCTAAAAATAAGCATTTTAAATGCATATCACAGCTTAAAACTTAAATCCAGCAGTTATGGTTCATAGTCAGTCCTGTAACCGAAATCTTTTGAGTAGCTCTGTAAATAAACGAAATATTCTACGCACTACATAAACCTACAAAAACATATTTTAATGCACCTCATTAATGTAAATCAATTTCATTAAAATACACTGTAAACGATTTTCCCCCATAGATAGTAATGCAATGGGATACTTTTGTGCGTTCCTGTAAACGAACTATCAATGCTACTTACTCTATACGAATCATGTTGCCAGCTACCTCAGTGACGTATATAAATTTCTTTATGTTTGAAACAGTGTAACATCATTAAAATGTACTGCAAATGATTTTTCCCCATTGACCGTAATGTAACTGAATACTTTTGAGTGTCCCTGTAAACTAATTATAATTGCTATTTATTTTATACTCTATAGAAAACATGTTGTTGTCTACCTCAGTGACGCATATAAATTTTGTTATGATTAAAATAGTGCAACATTATTAAAATGCACTGAAAACGATTTTTCCCCATTGACCGCAATGTTTCGGAATACTTTTGATTGCCCCTGTAATCTAATCCCAAATGCTACACACTTCCTTTTCAATACCGAACATGCTATGGTCAACCTCAATAACATCTATCAATTACATGGCTATCCGACTGTATTTACGCGAGTTAGAGCGCGGACAGACAGGACGGACGGACACAGACAGACAAACCGAATTCATAAACACTTTTCAACTGTGTTGGAAAGTGTTAAAAAGGGGGGGGGGGGGATTGCTAATTGAAAAAGAAGAATGTAGTCTAAGTTTACTAAAGTGTTTTACAATCCTTTAAAAATCAGTTTGAATGGGAATTGAATTGTTATTGATGGGATATAAAAAAAGATATTCTGTGTGATTCTGAAGCCTTTGCACAGTCAGTATAGTACTAGTAACACAAAGAAATTGCGGAATATCCCTTATTTATCCTCGCTTTCTGCTTGGAGTCCTTTTGTAGAATTACTGTAAAACAACACTTTTTTTTTTTTTTTTTTTTTTTTTTTTGCCACAGTTGTACAATGATGTTTTAAAAGAATAATAATTGTGAGATTGTGACTTTTACAGATTTCTACCTAAGGTTGGGTATAAATTACAAACTTGCTATTTCAAACAATTTTCAAAGTCTAAATTTGAAACAGCTGACTATTTTATATATCAATTGCCTCTTAAATTTTAAAGTGTAATAGTGATTTTTTTTTCTTCTAAATTTGTGGCTATACCCTTAATAAATTTCCTTTTATTAACTTTATGAAGAGTTAGCAAAAAGGTATATAAACTATACCTTTTTCTGGGTTGCCTTGCTCCAAGGAAGTATGATGTCAAATGTGGGTGTTTCCGTTTTAAAAATCAAAGTTAGTGAAATTTTAATATATAGACGACCCGTATTTCAAAAATTGTCTCCATATTCTAAAAGACAATATTCTGAGTAGAATAACGTCTTTGCTGTTTCATTGTATCATAAACAGTCTGCAAATAAAGACAAGTGTATTTTTTTTTTCTTTTTACTGACTGTACATCAGTGTTCGCTTTTTACGTGTTTTCGCAATTGTCAATGGAGGGGGGAGGGGGGGGAGGCTTGAGCCCCATGAATCTCTCTATTTCGTACACTTTTGTACTGGGCAAAAATTTTTAATCTAATAATTAAATAATTTTTTTTAAATTAATTATGCTTACATAACTCAACGGATTAAATAAACAGATTAATAATATTATTTAATATTCAATGGAGCGTATATAATGAAGTTGACATTCAACAAACTTTCTATTTCTTTTTCCTTTTGCTTTGAAAGGTTCAAAGATAACATGCAAAAATACATTACCGACATCTATCGGCATTAAAACAAAACAAGTTAACAATTAATTTACGGTATTAGGTATCCACGCGGAGAACGCAGATGATATACCAGTGACAAAGAAATTCAAACATTAATAGGAGTTTCGAGTATCAAATAAATTGAACTATTAGTATTAATAAAATTATTAGTATTCGTGAGAATAATTAATCGTTCAAATCAATTATTAACGCCATTATTACGAAATTATGTATTTATTTATTTATTTTTACATAGAAGATTTAAGCGATTGTTTGCCAGAAAATTATTATTATCAAACTAATGAGACGACTGGAGGTCCAATAAAAATGTGGACAGGGACATAATTCTACAGGATAATTTCAGAGAAAAAATTAAGTTGGAAATTGTATATCAAACGAGAAAAATGAGGTGCGTTCGTAGTTCGTACTGTTGTTATTTCAGTGAAATGAATTATATCGTCTGTTATTATGATATGATTAATTTCCGTAATAAAATAAGTACATTTTAAGTTGGCAACATTTTATCTTTTGTTGGCATTTACTGAAAATTCCAATGGGAAACTGCAGCCTAGCTTTGAAAATTTCAGAACTTGAAATCCATATTTAGGCTCTTTTCCATTTAATATCTATTTCTCCTGAAACATCTATCCAAAAAACTGTCGGTAGATTATTTGATTGCTATAGTTAAGCAATTTTAGTATACAAATTCAGTTTTTAAATTCAGTAATTCAGAAATAACAGGACTCCAACTTAAATAGGACGTAATCACCATGACAACCTAGAATCATTACCTATCATGGGATATCATTGAATTAATCATGTATGATAGGATTTAATAAAATATAGAAAACTTTTATTAATATCTTTCAAGTTTTGACGATTTTCATAAAATTTGAAATGACTCGACAAAATTCTGTAACGATTATATATATTAAATTTCAAACCATTCGGTTGGGTAATTTTTGCCCTGTTATATAGGCACAGACGGACGGACCAGACGACGACTGTAGGTGCTACGTATTTATATAGTTACGAATGCACCTAAAAACAGTCCTGGAGTATCAGTGCACGTAATCGGAGAAAATTTAAATTATTTTTAAAAGAAACTTTTATATATCCATGAATGCAAGTTATATTCTTATATGCAAATGCTGTACAGGGCCTACATAGTCATATGCTACAGATACAGATCATTTTAAGCATTTTATTTTACGCAGTGATTGCAAATATCACTTTTTTTTATTAAATTTGTTATTGTTGGTTCTCTAATTGTCTGGTGCCGCTAAATCTTCGCTGAAAATTTTGAGGTCAAATATGAACTTTACATTCTTGAAGTTCCAGAAGAATTCCCGTAATATTTCTTTAGACATTCGATAAAACATCTAAAATCGAAAGTGTCCGGAAACTTTTGGCCAAAAATTTCTCTTATGTAAAATATTTAGCAGGATATAAATTTAGGAATAAATACCGTCAGTGGCGAAGCGTGTAGATCGCTGGAAAAAAATTTCTATTTGACCTAAGTAGGAATTGACTTTTAAAAAAAGTTTTTATGTTACTTGTTTAAGAATAGGAGGACAAATACAGGAGGGAAAAAAATACATGCCGTATAATATCTATATGTTTAAGAAATACATGGCTTCTGGCCTAGAGTAATCCATCGGTTCGAATAACCCAATATTCCACATAAATGAATATAATTTAGCATCCAAAAGTTAGAGCAGGGGTATACAGTTAGATGTCCTGTCGAAATCAAAATAGTTACACAACAGTTTTAATCAACAGTCACAATAGTTTTAACAGAAGTTACGAAATATCAGAAACCTCTTTCCTGCCTCGAAAGTGCTAGTGCTGAAAAAGTGGTTTTACAGTAAACTGCAGGAATTTTACTCGGCAATTTAAGTCTTCAATGGACAGAAGGAGCTGGAATACAGCATCCGGTCGGGTAACCCAATTTTACCAGACCTCGACTCAAATCGGGTCGGGTTGACGCTTTTTTTTTTTTTTTTTTTTTTTTTTACGGGTCGGTTTTGGGATGGGATTTGACTCTTGTGTGCCGGGTTCGTGTTGACCTGATTTTTTAAAAGAAACAATAGCCTGCTTTTTCGGATAAAAAAAAAAAAAATCTATATACTTAAACATTAATGGGTATTAGTCTTAGAAGTATATTTGTAGACTATTTTTTACCATAATTGTATTAAAATATAATTTAATTTTCTTTCGTTTTGGGTTGACGAAATTTTTTTGTCGGTTTCAAGTGGGGTTGCGGATTGACTTGAAATAAAAATTTCGGATTCTGGTAGGGTTGAACCCGACCCACACAGACCTCTAGATGTAGCACGCTAGGGTAAAGAGATGCACACAGGAAAATTTAAGTTCAATGCATTAAAGTAAATACATAAATAAATAAAAATAAAAAATCCGAGCGATGGCTATAAATTCAGTTCTAATTATTGCAATAATAAAATGCGTTTTATTCGTATAAAGTTATTTATAATTATATGTCATTTATTTTGTTACAAAAGAGTAGTCTACGTGTTAAAAATTGCACAATCATTCATTTTTTAATTGGTAACACCCACTTTTGACACTTTTAGTTCCTTGGATCAAAACAGCTCGGAAACGTGTTTTCTTAACTCCTTCACGACGAGCGTCCTTTACAGAATTTTTTATCTTTTACCACCGGTTTTTCAAAACAGAAATTTTCACCTAATTGAATCGCAGAAATGCTTCAATTAAATAAGGCAAAGCTTACAATAAAAAATAACTGGTGGGACTAATCGAGGATTCTGGGCATCTTATGTGTCACGTATACGTGTCGCTCGTCCCCAAGGGGTTAAGTCTTCATAGAGTTAGTAAGAATCAATGTTTGAGGATAATGATGTTAAATTCCACGTGACAAATTTTATATTTTTCCAAAAAATCATCCGATTGGAATGTTTATTTTTTACTTATTATAATATACATTATAATACATTATAATACATATATTTTATTCTAATATACATTGAATAGATGCAGACGTAATTTTGTAGATCTTTTTCATTCAAAAATTCACTTTTAATTATGAAAATTAAGGTAAATCATATATTTAAAAATTTATGCATTATGACTTACATTATTTTTTTTACATAAAAATATTCGGTATCGTCAAAAACATGACTGTGTAAGTTTGCAGCTCATTCAAATCTTTAGCTTTGGATATGTAGAAAAATGTTACATTTTGACAATCTACAGGAGCCGATCCCTGTTATCGTTTGTATCCGCAAAAATACAATATTAGAAAGTAACCGGAAAAATTATAGCTGCCCACTTAGTACATTTATTTATTTAATTTTACTTTATTATTATTATTAATAATTTATTTTATATTTTTATTATTATTAATAATTTATTTTATATTTTTATTATTTTTTTTTATTATTTATTTATTTTTATTTATTTATTTATTATTATTATTATTATTATTTATTTATTTTTATTTATTTATTTATTTATTTATTTATTTATTTTGGTCACCGCATATTTAATAGAAATTTCTGCTTTATTTAATCGCAGATTTTAGTGGGAAAATAGAACAAAAATTACATTTTAGAGATATAAGAAAACAGCGTAAAAGTTCGCAGCTACGAAAATTGCGTACGTTTTCTTTAATGAAAAGATTAGTTTATTTATATTTCTATACAAATTTTACGGTTATTAATTGAATAGCTTATACTTTTTCCCGGTAAGAACATAATTTTAAATAAGAGGGGTGCTTTTATCATAAATGACAGGAAGTTTTTCTAGTGATAAGCAGTTTTGCTACTTAATAAATAAAAGAGAAACAAAAATATTATTAAATATCTTCTTCACCCGCCAGATTGACCTGTTTTAACATTATAGTCGAACCTCGTTAACGCGAACACTGAAGAGGAAACTTTTTTTGTTCATGTTAAAAGTAGTTCGTGTTATTCGCACTTAAATACATTACATACAACTGGACGGGGCAATCGGAAACAGTTCATGCTAAAAGTAATTCGCGTTAAGCGTGTTCGTGTTAACGAGGTTTGACTATATTAGATATTTTCCCAACCATATGTGTGAGTTTCTGCTTTCAACCATTCCCCTGCCTATTAAAAAAAGTAAGAACTGTCTTACATCTGTTCAAAACAAAAGCCTTCTGTCTTTAAAAGAGTTGTTAACACGCTGTCACTCAAGATATCAGTTACATATACTGTTTAATCTCTGGTGCGAAACAGATAGGTGTTCAGATGCTGGGGTAGGAAGGGGGATAAAAATTACATAAGCATAAAGTAATCGTGTAAGGACGTCGTTGTTAATTTAGCCTTAACGCCTCTGCACAAAACTTCTGTTACTTTATAATTAAGACAAAGTATATCCGTGAACTATGAAGAAGACGGTTAGTAAATTGTAGTTTTCGAATTACTTACTTGGAAATTTCATTTAAACAGAATTTCGTGGACAACGAATTCTGAAAAGTCTACGTAATAAATGCACTGTGATAAAACTGAACTAAGATTTTGTTTTTTTTTTTGTTTTTATTCAGAACGCAATGTGCAAAACAGTTTTTTAACATAACATAAAAGAAAACGATATAGAAATGTAATAAATAAGACATACTAACCCTCTCTCACCCTCTCTCCCCGGATCCACCCATTTGATGTTTATGTTTAACACATGAACGTAAAAAAAAAAATAAATAAATAAAAATTCAAGGAGGCAGAGGACTTTTTCCATGATGAAAAAAAAAATCTTATTTATTTTCCAGTGTTGCCAAATTAGTGGAGATTTTTAAATGTCTTATCTATCAAAATTTCCGAACATCAAAAGTTGATTTATTTAATCTGTCATTAAATAAGACGACTTTTGCTATTCGGAATTTCTGATATAAATCTGAATTTAAAAAGGCATTGCTATTTTACCTCTTAGTATTTAAATATTTTAAATCATTTGCAAGGAATGAATTTTATTTTATTTTATTTTATTTATTTATTTATTTTTTTTTTTTGTAATCATTGGAGAAAAATAAGATTTTGTTAATTAAACTTGAAAATCCAAGGAGTTGGCAATTGACCATCCCTGCACAACTTTTGCGGACGCCCATAATGGCCACAGTGTCTACGTATTAATAAATAAATAAATAAAAGTGAAAAAGATTATTAAATATTTTCTTTTCCCGTCATTTTGACTGAATTTAATATTCTTCCTAGTATTTTCACTAATATGTTTGTAAATTTCTGACTTGAATTTCTCTGGTTTTTAAATGCTAATAGGAAAAGGGTTGGTTGGGGTAGTGCTGCCAGGTGTCCCAGTTTTCAGGCGTTCCAAGAACCATTCCGCGGATAGTCTAAACGTCCCGATTTTTCATGAGGCGCAAATCCTTTAAATTTATTTTAGTACTATGCTATTAATTAGTCTACATCGAGTGTAACTTAATGGAGTAAAATTTGTGAAAATAGAATCGGTTTATAACGGGGTTATTTATGGTTCCACCGAAAGAATCGCCGTACAAATATACCTACTAAGACGGAAACCTGTCTATAACGGAATATTTTGCCGGTACCTAGCAATTTTATTTTTACAAGAGTTAATGTACTTTTTCCGACAAACCTGTAAAAATGGAACTTGTTTATAATGGAATCCTGTTTTAACGTAAAAATTCCATAGTCCCTATGGAATGTTCATACACGTTACTGCTCAACCAGAAAAATCTCAAAAACGAAATCTAAATTGACCGGAGAAAGATTCCGTCTTATACAAGTTTCCGTCTTAACAGATATAATTGTATAGTATTCCTTCCATCGGAACCATACATTTTTTTTCCATTTTAATACAGAATTCCGTTATAGACAGGTTTCGTTTTTGTAGGATTTACGAGATTTTTATGTACCGATTTAGAAGCCGCTGTCCCACCATTTTGTGATAGTAAACCTGGCAACACTAGATATAAGAACTATCTTGTATTTTTGCAAAACAAAAGCCTTCTGTTTTTGAAAGAGCTTTTAACACTCTGTCACTCGACCTATCAATTACATCAGTTTAATTTCTAGTGTGATATAGATAGTATAGGTGTTCAGTTGCTGCGGAAGGGGAAAAAAATGCATAAACATAAAGCAATCGTGAAAAGACATCGTTATTAATTGTAACCTTAACGCCTCTGCGCGAAACTTCTGTTATTTTATAATTAAGACAAAGCATTTCCGTGAACTATGAAGTAGGCGGATAGTAAATTGTAGTTTTCGAATTACTTAGAAATTTCAATTAACCAGTATTTCGTCGACAACGAATTCTGAAAAACATATAATAGATTATGACATGACGTTGCCATGGTTTTATTTTACCATACTGTAGTAAATTAAAAACATAGTTTCGTTTTATTTAACGTGTCTCCCCCATTTGTCCATTTTGAAAAATATTTGTAATTGTTATTACAAATATTCTTCAAAATGGACAAATGGGGGAGACAAGTTAAATAAGACGAAACTATGTAATAATAACATAGTTTCGTATAATAATAACTAATACATAAAAATTAAAAATAAGCTAAATAATAATAATAATAATAATAAGCCAATATATTTCAGTTTTTTCTCTGCATAATTATTTTTTTTCCATTTTTTAGTGACAGAATGTTCCCTATTTATATTTACAGTAGTAGTCAAAGCTTTGTTACCAAAAAATATAGACCTTTTTATTTTATTAAAAAATATAGACTAAAATACGTCATCATTTTGAGTTCGTGATTGCCTATAGAGGTTTTTTTTTATTATTATTATTGTCAGTTAAACACATAAAAAATCGAATTTTATCTACGCACCAGATTAAATTTTTTTAACCCACTTCAAGGAAGGTTATACAATTTGTTTGAATATATATATATACATTATGTATGTCCATGACATACATAAAAAAGGGGGAAATGAGAAAATGGTAAAAAGAAAAAAAAATACAATTTAAAAAGTTTTTAAAAACACATATTACTGATTATTGTTGAAGTTCCAATGTCAAAATGTTCTTTAACTTAAAAATAGTTATGAGTTACATTCCCATAAATTCCTCCGTTGGGTTCTTTAAACAAAGAGGGTGTAGCCCCCAAAGTGGAATCTCTGAGATGTTACGCCCGCATTGTGTAACTGCTTCTGGGGTGGAGTTGCCAAAGAACAGACTTTCGTGTATATGAAATCGCTTTTCCTTTGAATGAAAATACCTATACGTGTATGTTTAAATGTTCATTCACGTTATTTTTTTTATTATTATTATTTAGGTACAAACTTTTCGTTGCCGTGTAATCATATCGCAACGTAATATTATGCTGAGTCGAGTTATTGTGAAACATTCAAATAGTATTAATTTTTTTAAAGACTAAATAACTCCTCTAAAAAATAAACCTTAAATCTATATTTATAAAATATCTGTGCGTTTGTGGACAATGGGCAGGAAAATCTGTCGCACGTAGAGTCTGCAAACTTTGTTTCGGATCCTGCTCCAATGCACATGACTCTCATATTTATTTTATTAGATTGAAAGAAACACGTATACGGTTTTTAGCTTTTTACAACGATCTGAGATTCTTTTTTGACATTCGTAAAAATGATCCGATTTTAATATTTTAACCCAGTAAATATTCTCCTCTTTTCAATAAACTTTTATCCGAAGTTCGTACAGCATTTTATTGATTTTTAGAGAGGGGGGGGGGAGGAGTTAATTCACCGTTTCCTAATAAATAATAAATATCATTTTATTAAACGATTTATATATGAAATCTTTGCCATCCAAACGTATAATGTATATCCTTATGTGGACAAAAAAATCAGGAAAATTTAAAAAGGGTTTTAAAAAAATTAAATAACAACCCCCACCCCTGAATTTTTAGATAAATCAGTAGAAAGCTTTCTATAATCCCTGTCTTCGACCGGAAAATGAATAAATGAAACCTCTACCAGTCTGAAAGTGAAGTTTTCTGTGGTAATCTGAGTACTAAGCAAAGACAATGTTTTTGGCTCTAATCATAAATTATCATTGGTCCATTTTTTGAATACCAGTAATTCCTAAGAATGATTTGTGTGCTAGATTATTACAACATTTGCAATGGAAAGGACCCAGTACGTGTTTACAAATTTTGCATGAATTTACTACAATGTATTGCTAAATGCAAATATATTACGTGAAAACTGACATCTTTGTGCGTATGAGTTGAATTAATATTTCTTTATAATGACTTAATTTGGCAAAATCAAAATGTATGTAAAGCAAACATGAATTATCCTACTCAATTTAGAAAACGTACGTAAGCAAAAGAAAATATGTACTCTAAAGATAAAATAGGCATAAAACTAAAATTCATGTAAAACTACAAAGGAGTCAGACAAAAAATATTTACAAAGAAATCAGATATTGTTTTGTTTTGGAGTTCTGAAAAATGCAAAACTTCTAATATGAAGCGAAAATAAAATCATGTAAACAATTCGTAGCATTCGTAAAAAAATAAATAAATAAATAAATCAAATATTAAAACACATGCGTGTGCATAAAAGTTGGGAAAAAAATGTAATTCAAAAAGTCATAAATCTCATCCATATATTACTTACCCATCATACGTAGTATAGGGTAAGTCTTGTAATCGTTTTGAAAATCGAAAAAAAAATTTTGACGGATTTACACGTTTCAGACACTGGAGATTCCGAAAAACATATTTTTAGAAAAAAAAAAAATTGCCGTCCGTCTGTGTGTCTGTGTGTGTGTGTGTGTGTTTGTGTGTGTGTGTGTTTGTGTGTGTGTGCGTCTGTGTGTCTGTGTGTCTGTGTGTCTGTAAGCTATCTATCTCCCGAAAAAATTGAGATAGAGACTTGCAATTTGGTATGTACTTAGTATGTAATAATGGGAGGAAGCCTATTTCATTTCAATAACCTCGATTAACCGGAACAATTTTTACTCTCGAAATATTCGTTCTGATGAAAGGTATATAAAAATTTTCGAAATTGTTTATTTTAAGAAATGAATATAAAAGAAAATAAAAAAAACATAAATTTTGCATAAAGCATGAAGTCGTTCGGATAATGAGTTGCCGAGATATTTGGAATCCTATTTTCCACACTCTTCGATTTTTCATGACCCTGTATTTCATCCAAATTTCACTTCAAAGATATATTTTAATTGGAAATTAGCCGCTTAATCAGATGCAATAAACCGCTAGTTAATAGGATTATTATTTTTGGAGTTATAAGGATGTTTCTTTCAAGCAATTCAGTAATCTAGCCTTTAAAGTTTGTGACGTCATCAAGCCACGATTTTATTTGAATTGCAATGCATTTTATAGGTAGTTCACATATTTTTATTTTAATATTTTACATTATGCATATCCATGATGGGTAAGTATTACGGTGGCCCCCAACGACTAGTTTTTTTAAAAGTCGTTCTTTTAAATGTCCATTGTAACGGTATTTTTTACAGTAACTTTCTACTGTGTTTTTAATATACATAATGGGTGTAACGAATAAAGCAGATTTTTAATTTGTATTACAGTAAGGTTTTTTTTTTCAATATGCTTACAATACTACTGAAGATCAAAACATTTTTTCACCTCTGAAATCTGTAGCCCTTGTGCCCTGCCTATGATAAGGGCATTGATCCTAAGCATGGGCCCCGGCAGAACGATGAGCATGATTCTGGAACGCATGTAGTCAACACCTACTTGATTCTCTACAATGAGAAATAAATGTTTTACATAATTGTCTAAAAAATAAAATAATTTAGTAGAAAAATTCGTAAAATAAATAACAATTTATTATTTTTTAAAGCACAAGAAGAGAGCTGAGTTCCATTGCGGAAAATGGTCATCGACCAGTGACGTCACAAATTCGTCCGAAGGCTTTGTAGAGAATCAAGTAGGTGTTGATGTAGTTCGTTTCTGCTGAAAAGAAAGTGAACTCTCAGTATTTTTTTCTCTCCACATCATCTCTGATAACGAGAAGATAGTTAAGTAAGATTTTAAAGACTAATAACTCGGCATAGAAAGCGGACACAAGAATCGTTATTGTTGTATGTTATCGAGAATTAAGAATGATATCTGTATATTAATTGTTATAATGAGCAATTAACTTCTTGTTGTTGTACTTTAGTTTAATTTTGTTCTCTATGGGATCACCAATGCATAAGCGAAATTATTATTTTTTCGTCAGCGGCAAGATGGCGATTTCTCCATACTAAAATACAATGATTTTTGACAGTTTTATGATTTCCTCTCATTTACAGCAGGGTGGCAGACGTAACTTTAGCAGTTACTAAAGATAGGAGAGAGATAAGCGGAATCAGTCTACAGCAGGGCTGTCCAACGCGGCGCCTGCAGGCGCCCAATAAAGTTTCTTTTGGCACCTCTTCGAACGTTTTATTTTTCTAGATTTCATTAAAACAAAAATCCATCTGAAAGTTACCTTGCTTTAAAATAGTTAATTTTTGCATTTTTTTTTTTTTTTTTTTTTCAATTCAAAAGCCACGCATGCCCAGCAGTGTATTACTGCTTATTTTACTGTTTATTACTCTTAATTATACGGTATAATACCGGTAGCTGGGGTGCCAGTATTATACTGTAAAATCAACACTTTTTTTACAGTGTATAAATATATAAATATATAAGTCTATTTGCTAAATTGATGTTATTTCTTATGTGGTTTAAATCATTTAATTGATTCGATTTTCATAGAAAAAATTTTGTGAGGGCCACACAACAACATATCAGCTTAAAATGGGGAATGACATAATCTAATATTTTGTCGGAACACTTAAACTCATGAACGTAAAAAGATAAAAAGAGTCTAAAACTGTCGGAGAGGTACAAAAAGTCCTTAATTTTTCCCCCCTCTTAATTATTTTAAGTCACTTGAGAAGAAGTTAATAAAGTGTATCAAAATTTTATGTAATTTTTAAATTATCAAAAAGGAAGAGAATTTAGTTAATTAAATTTGAAAATCCAGTGGGGTGTTCCCCTGTCCCATTTATCGGTGCCCATGGTCCTCTTGGAGTAAAATAATTTTGCTGCACCTCTTTTCTGAACAATTCTCCACATAGGATGTAATTTTTTTCCTTGCCCTTAAGAGTTGTTTTTTTTTTCTGCCTTGTTTCTTACATTGTTCTTGATACATCCGTCAGAAAATCAATCGCTGTTTCCTGTCCAACATTCACTTACATAATATGCTAAATGGAAAAACAAGCATTGACTTAATGAAACAATAAGTGAAACTTATATCCCCTGATTATATTTGTGAGTATAAGGCGGAGAAACTTACAGATTTGATTGAACCAAGGGATTATTCCCGGACGTGCAATGGCACGTGACGTTCATTTACGTAGGTTTTGAATCGTAGTTTATTTTCTTAGATCAACGTTCAGGATGCTGAATTAAAAACCCACTTTAAGAAAGAATATATATATATATATTCAAATTATTAACATTTTATGGTTTATTATATAAATTTTTCTCTCTCTCTTTTTAAATATTCTTCATATTTTCAGTATTTTTGGCCAATTACCATTGAAGCAAATGCTATGGTAAAATTATGATTGCACTTGTTAATTTATTAACTATGTGGTATTCTGTCTACACTTTATTACTAATTATCTCTTAGGAGATTTAATTAGAATGTTACAAGAACTTGATATGTTTTTTTAAATTCAAAGATATTATAATTATTTAACATTCTATAAAATTCTGCTGCATTGCGCAAATTAGTATGGAATGGTTTATACATATTCTTTTCAATAATTATCTAGTAGAAATTATTGATTTTCATATGATACCATAATTAAGCCTATTTGGCTCATAAATCACTTTGATTATAGCTTCTGTTTGGAATACATAGTTACTACAGCTGCATTGCGCTTTTAATTGTGTATTTAATAATAATTTTTTAATAATAATTATACAATATTTCTATTGTATCTTGGTATCATTTGTTCATCTATTGAATTTTCAAATGCATCTTTATAACATCTTATTCAGGTTATTTTTGTATTTTGCCAAAATTAACTTTGTATTGACTTGTTATTGCTTAGGGATTTTAGATTGTTGTCTTTTGATGTTCGTTTGCTTAATGGGACTTTATGTATATATGTAAATAGTTTTATTATATTTAATCAAGTATAAAACAATCATTAATCTTATTATTATTTTTTTCCTTTTATGGTTATTCAAGAGTACTTTATAAAATAAAGATGTTTTAAAAAAATTTATTATTTGATGTTATAATTATAATTTTTACTATGTATCTCTTGCAATTTTATTGCTTTCAAACAATATGGTAGTTATGAGTAAAATGTTAGATACTGGCAATTTAGGCCTTGGTGGATCCAGGACTAATGCTCGGTACAGGAAGATTATTAGGGATCTTCCTGGATCGTTATCAGATAACCTATTCTATTGTCCCAAGCCTGTTCTATGTTTTCGAGAGTGTGAATCTAAGCGTTGCCTTACATGTCCTTTAGCTGATAAGTCTCAGATTTCAAATAATCACAATCTTAATATGGTAAAATTTTGTAAAGCATACAATGTAATCTATTCATTGAAATGCAATTCGTGTAATATGGAATATATTGGACAGACAGTCTTGTCAAAAATTACATAAGCGGCTAAATTTACATCGTTCTCATATTTATAAATTTAAAAAATCTAAATTTCAAACTACTCATAATATTGAATATACTCATTTCAAAAATCATGATTTTAAAAATATTACTATTAAAATACTTAAAATACAAAAAAAAAAATTACTGAACGACTTTTTCTAGAATCTAAATATATAAGACATTTCAATACTACCTATCCTTATGGATTAAATCAATTAGTATACAAAAAATCACATCCTGTTTTTTCAGATTTAACTAAATATGAAAATTATAAAAATCTTTATTCAGGATTAAATTTTTCAAACATAAAAAAAACTTCAAGATCTGGTAGAGGTATACATAATAACAAAAAATACACTGATAATATTGTCGTACAACAAGAGCTTGATGATCTTGAGGCACAATTTTGTAATGATTATAGTTGGTTAGCTATAAGAAAACATATTTTTAGTATTAAAAAGAAATATTTGAACCAATATTTCAAAGTATTTAAAAAGAATCAATATTCTCCACATTTTTGTGATATCTTTTATGATATTCTTCATTATAGAGCAAACCTATTAAATACAAGCCTTTCTAATAAACCTAAATATAAAACTAATAATACACAACTAATTATAAATTTTTCCAATCATGTATTTAATAATATCAATTTACACAATATCATAAACAACACTACTAATAATTTTCCATTAAAAAATTTTACTATTCACAAGACATATAAATATAATCGCACACTTGGACGTAAAATTTTTAATTACAATTCTTTTGCAAAACAATTGGTCTCTTCAAATAATTACCCTTGTTATTGTAATGACCCAAAATTTCAAAAGTACATAAATACAACACGTGGTCATATTATTACTGGTGATCTTAATATTGTAGAACAACCTATTTTACAAAACTTAATGCATAATGGCACAAAATTTCGCCTTCCATACATGTGTAAAATCAAGTCCATAATATTGCAGTTTATTCAAGATATTGATTTATTTATATATCAAATTGCTATTGATTACAATAAACCTATCGAGTATTTTAGTGAATGGAGATTTTCTGTAATAGATAAATTTAAAAATGAAATTATGAAAAATTATCAACATATTACACATGCAGTTTTTAAAAATATAAATAAACATATATCAGAACTACAAAACAAATTTATAATTACTTATGTAGATAAATCTCCAAATAATTATGCTATTATTTGTAAAGAGTACTATAAAGTGTTAATTCACAATGCAATTAACACAAGTAATATTTTTAATAAAACTAAATTAAATATTGAAATTAAAAATAGAAAATTATTAAATTATCACAAATTACTAAAAATCAAATGTAATAATTTAAATTATCCTTATCTTGTTATAATTCCAAAATTTCATAAAAATCCAATTAAATTTCGCACAGTTACCATCGGGTGTAACACATATAATAATAATGCAAGCAATTTACTTCTTAATATTTTAAAGCAGATACAGTGGGTAATTGGTTAACGAACAGATCGGTTAACGAACACTTCCGCGAGAGATTTTTATGTTCGGATAACGAACACCTCACAAAACAAAGCGAAGAAAAAGCAATGCTGCGATTCAAATTCGCAGAACTGTATTTAATTGCGTTTATTATCCATTTAGCCAACATTTTAACAGTTGTATACTTATGGCTTAATTAATTCATGGACTACCAAGGGTCGGGCCCTATATTTTAGGGCCACCAAATTAGAATGATCAGATTAAAAAATTATTTTTTATATTTTGTGTCCCTTTTTAAATAAATATTTTTAACTGGAAATTAATTATTTTAATTGTTAAAAAAAATTATTAACAGGTTCTAGGCGCCACTTGAGCTTTATCGGGCCCTGCAGTAAACACGATCTTTTAGAGAACTAATTGAGTTTTTGATAGGTCAAAGGGAAAAATTGATATGATTTAATGCTGTAGCCAATGAATGTGATCCTAAAAGTTTTTACAAAGGGCATGTCATTTATTTATTTATTTATTTTTAAGTACAGCACAACACGGACAAAACCATCAAAATACGAACTGTTCATATTAAATATGGAAAAATTTAGGGAAAATTTATATTAATTTTTATATACTATTTGGCTTCTAAGACCGAATTAATCGAATTCCCATACATATCTATACTAAATCTATATGATCGGTTAACGAACAATTCGGTTAACGAACATTGTTTTGGAACGGATTAAGTTCGTTAACCGATCACCCACTGTATATGATATAACGATCAAACATAATAACCAACATTGCCTAAAAAACAGTTTTCAGCTTATTAATAAAATACATAATATCAATCCGGTAAAATTCATAAAAACATTGGATTTTAATGATTTATTTAATAACATTGATATAAAAGACTTACATAAAACTATGTGTATATTATTTAAAGAATTTAAATCTCAATTAAAATTAAAAGATCATATTTCTGTAAATTTTTTAAAAACTTTATTAAACTTTACATTGCATAATAATTACATTATATATAACAATATTATTTATAAACAATGCCAGGGAATACCGCAGGGTGGGACCGCTTCTAGTTTTCTCTCTGACCTTTACTTATATTATTATGAAAGAAATATTGGTCCAAACAATGATTATGTATTTTATCGCTATATTGATGACATTATCATTTTTTTATTTCAATGATAAAAATTGCACATCAGCACTCAATTTTTATCCTAATCAGCTTACATTAAGCGAAAATGATATGATTAATAATAATATAAATTTTCTTGACTTAAAAATTAATATTAATGATAATTATAAATTAATATTTGATATTTATGATAAAAGATTTGACTTTCCATTTAAAGTAAATATTTTTACCAATTTTGCATCATGTTTACATAAATCAGTTTATAAAAATATAATTATCAATTACCTTCATCGTATAAAATATCTATGCTCAGATATAAATAAAAACAAAAATATTAGATTTATACGAAATCAAGCAAAACTATGTGGTTATCCTATTTTTTTTTTTTTTTTTTTTTTTTTTTGATAAATTCAATTATCAACTCTTTTAAATAACATTTATTACTTATTACAGTACTACTTATTATAACATTTATTAGTTATTATAGTTATTATTTATTACATTATATAAATATAAACATGTTATGTAATAATTTATTTTGTTTTAGTGTGTGATAAAATATAGCAAAATGATATAGCAAATAACACAATTAAAACATATATTTGGATTATTATTAAGCTGGTTCAACAATGTTTACACTTTATATAGTCATGGTGATTGTGCGTTTAACCGATCACCTTTATATTAAGTGGTACTAATGATCAGTTATAAAAAGTCTATAAAATGTCTTGTGATGTTCACAGAATTTTGGATAATTATTGTGAGTAAAATATTTTATCTATTCTTTACATGTTTTTTATTTCCAATTTTGCTATTTCCAATTGTTTTCTGGTAATAATACAGCATACCTGGATGAATATACTGATCTTAGCATAAATGCCAGTATATTTATGAAATACTGTATTATTTTTAAAACACGTGTGGATACATCCAGGCTGATGATTATATCTACACGTGTTTTTTCATATCCAATTCTATTTTAAATCTCTTGTTATCCAATTTTCCATTATATTTAGTTCATATTTCATTTCAAAATCTATATGTATTCACTTGATATCAACTTCAAATTATTAACATTTTATGGTTTATTATATAAATTTTTTTCTCTCTCTTTTTAAATATTCTTCATATTTTCAGTATTTTTGGCCAATTACCATTGAAGCAAATGCTATGGTAAAATTATGATTGCACTTGTTAATTTATTAACTATGTGGTATTCTGTCTACACTTTATTACTAATTATCTCTTAGGAGATTTAATTAGAATGTTACAAGAACTTGATATGTTTTTTGAAATTCAAAGATATTATAATTATATATATATATATATATATATATATGAGAAAATTGCCTTATTGACAGATTTCACTTACGCCCCACACTGCAAAAAAGAAATTGTTGATTTTACGGTATAATGCAGCGCCTACGCGGCAGTATATTACTGCTTATTTTAATGTTTATTACTGTTAACCCCTTCGCGACGAGCGTCTTTTACAGAATTTTTAATCTTTTACCACCGGTTTTTCAAAACAGAAATTTTCGCCTACTTGAATTGCAGAAATGCTATGATTTAATAAGCCAAAGCTTGCAATAAGAAATAACTGGTGGGAATAATCGATGATTCTGAGCATCTTATGCGTCACGTATACGTGTCGCTCTTCTCCAAGGGGTTAATTTTAGGGTAGAATACTGGCAGCTGAGATGCCAGTATTATACCGTAAAATCAACATTTTTTTTTCCCCCAAGTGCAGAGTGACTAAGATAAATACTTTTAATTTTAATGTGGGTTCCCCGGTGTTCGATCTGAGTGCCCAGGCACCTCTCCTTTCATGTTCAAAATTTGAATTACAACAATAGAATTTTACCACAAAGTTTAGTATATTGAAGAAAGAAGAGAAAAAGAAAGTATGAAACAATATCAGAATAAGAACAGTTAGTTTAATAGTTATATTATCATCACGGTAAAAAAAGAATAGTCACTTTTTGAGTATGATTGTATTTTTTTTTTTTTTTTCAAAAATATCAATAAATTTGCATTTATTCTTACGTGTACCAAAACCATTTCTCAAAAGGAATTTTTTGGTAGTTTACGATTCCGTCTTAACAGACTTTATTCCATTTATAGAGAATTTTTAGTATCCAATAATTTAAAATTAAAAATCTGCGCCTCCACCCGTCCACTACGAAAGTTGGTTATGTCTATGTAAAAAATTTTCATTTTTCACGATGGAGGTTCTTTTTCAACCTATGGAATGGCATGCAAAATGTATCTTTTAAAAAATATAAAAGAAACAATCATTATGGCGATTTTGGAAGAAAAAATAAAAGAGATAAACTTTAAATGAAAATTCCTTTTACCATTCCGTTTCCATCAAACTTTTGTAACAACAATTCCAACCCTTCTTTCGCATTGTATATACGCGAAAAAATTGGCGTTAAAATCGACTCAAAATTTGGCTGCTTGAAAAATTGTTGAATCTAATAACAACTTAAGAAGCTAAGCTTGCTAATCTCTTATTTCTATCCTTTTATAACCAGATATCAAACGTTAAATACAGAGACTTTGAATCATTCTTGAAAACCTTGAATTCTTCTCCTTGGGATGCAAGTACACTGCAAAAAATAAAGTTGACTTTACGGTAGCGTATTACTGCCTATTTTACTGTTAATTTTACGGTATAATATTGGCAGCTGGGGGTGCCAGTATTATACTGTAAAATCTTTTTTTTTTTTTTTTTTTTGTAGTATAAAGTGGGATTGCTAACAGGAGAGACGGAACAAGAAGAAAAATTGTGATTAGAATAGACATTTTCAACCAAACCCCACGTTGTTATTTACTAACACCCGTAAAGTAATATTTTAAGCATTTATCAAGCCTGCATTACATCAATGTATAAACGGACATTGCGTATACATTCAGACGTACGAGTTCGCAAACTCACAAATGGATAGAATGGACTTTGAAGGTTACACTAAGTTGCCAGCAGAAATAAAACCATTGTTGTAAGTTGAAAGTTGAAGTGCGTGGAGTGTTGCCTGGCCCAGTGTCACAAAAATCGAGACAGGGAGATATAAAAAATAGAACAGCGACTTCTAAATCAGGACATAAACATGCAGTAAACCCTATGAAAACGGAACTTGTCTATAACGGAATTCTCTCTTAAACATAAAATCTTCATTGCCCTTACGTTAGGAATACCATACAATTATATCTGCTATAAGACGGAAGCCTGTTTTCTTGAGATCGTCTTACCAGGTTTTATTACATTAAACACACAACAATATTATGCAGTAAAATCTGTGAAAGCGGAATCGCTATTGGCTGAAACAAAATTCCAATTTAGCAGGCATAATTGTATACTATTCCTCTCGAAGGGACAATGATTTTTTTTTTTCTTTTAAAAAAGAATTCCGTTATAAACAGGCTCCGTTTTCACAGGGTTTACTGAACCTTGTTCAGTGAAACTTGTGAAAGCAGATACGCTACGAATCTCAAAATATTGCGCTTTAGACAGATTTCCGTCTTAGCAGGTAGATTTGGAAGGTATTCATTTGAAAGGGACTATAAAAATATTCAGTTATAGATAGGCTCTGTCTTCATAAGTATTTAGTAGGGGTCGGAAAAACTACTTTTTTATTGTAGCGAAATACAACTACTTTATCGAAAATGTAGTTAACTGCAACTAGAATTACATGTTTTAAAAAGTAGCGACTACAAACTACTTTTCAAAAGTAGTCACTACTTCGTTACTTTTAGATTTTGTCAAAAGGTTCCATTTACACTATTAAATTGAAAACACGGATTAAATAATAAAGCTACTCCTCGTTATACTGCGTCTGCCAAGATGTAATTAAATAAATGCGACCGAGGTCATTAAAAATTTTAAAAAGATAACATACAAGAAAATGTTTTGTGTTTGTCTCCAAAATGTTAGTTTATACACATTAAAATTTCGTAGCAAAATTAAGAGAGATATTCTAATTTAAAAAATTACAGGCAAACAACTTTAAAAGGAAACAATAAATAAATCTGTAAATAAAGTAATTCCGAATAATAAGAAACCCGGCGTTAAAACATGAAGACTTAATAATGAGTAAATAGACAAGTGTTGCCAGCAAGAAAATCAATTCATTTGCTGGGTTAGAACTTGATTTTAGCAGCAAGTGTCAATGGAAAAATCTATGACTTCATGTGAAACGTTGCTATAGATTGCAGCTGAGATTTGCCACTGAGATTCGCAAATTGTTGAACAAAAAAAAATTTGCATAAAAGACACAAGTTTCGGCCATGTAATTTGCAAAATGTTAATTTTTCCCCCCTTAAGTAGCGTTAAAAGTACAGGGGTCGATGCAGGGTTTTTTTCTTGGGGCCCATTTTATGAAAAGTAAAGGTTATTTTTGTGAAATTTATTATATTTTTGTGAAAAATAACATTTTGTAACAAAAGTTGAAATCCAGTTAATCAAATTCGAACCAAGCATTTATAAACAAAAAGTTTTTTAAACCCTTTTGCTGAAGTTTTTCTCTCTGGTGAACTTGTTTGTTTACAAATTACACATTTTAAAACATCATAAAATAATAAATAAATAATAAATAGTAAGTGTTTATGGAATAGAATTTTGTAAAGGGGCCCATTTTATCAAATTGATTTTTGTGAAGGGGCCTGTTTTATCAAATTTATTTTTGTGAAGGGGCCCATTTTACCAAATTTATTTTTGTGAAGGGGGCCATTTTATTAAATAGATTTTTGTGAAGGGGCCCTAAATAGGCCCCAAATTTTTCCTGGATCGACCCCTGAAGTAGCATCGTTTCTCGCTATAAACTATTAATTTTTTTGTATCGCGCTACTCGCTACACTACATTATTCAAAATGTAGCGTGCTACACTACAAACTACTGTAAAAAGTAGCAGCTACTGTAGTTTCGCTACTTCCTATCCCTGGTTCCACTCGATACAGATTAACGAATAATATGTTGTACTAAAAGAAATGCATAAAAATTTGTGTATTATGAAAAATCGAGACTTCGTCCCGCGTCATTGTTACGCGGGAGAAATCTTGCAGCCTCTGAGAATCAAAATATCCCATGTAAATCGGGACATGGCAACACTATGTGAAAACGCGTGCCTTAAGGTGCATTACGTAAATACTACACAACAATTGTAACCGATCATATTCCTTAATTTATCACTTGAGCTAATGTTGATACACACCTGCAATAATTCATACTAACTCACTTTAATCTTATCGCAATGTCAATGTAAATCAAATTCGTGACTTATTAATATGATCTTTGACTGGGGAAATAAAGGTGGCAGTTCTGTTGAATTGAGCATTCGTGACTAAGAAAGGCGTTGTATTGCGGGTCTTCAAACACGAAATAAATGTTGGTAGTTTTTTTTTTTTTTTTTTTTTTTTAATTGAATATTAATAAATAAATAGATAAAATACAATTCCACGCATATTTTGGATGCAACATATTTTAAAACTTAATATTAATTTTATGTTCAACATAAAATAAAAACCTGCTCTTTCATTGACAGATTTTAGTTTAACGTCAAAGTGCGACATCTTATATAATTAATCGGATCGTATATAGCTAATCTGTTTTATTATTATTATTATTATTTGATTTGGGTAATCAATTGCCAATTGTGGTAACTCTGTCACCAATTACTTAACATTATTGTAGCAAACAAATGTTTCTTGTTGAGATAGATTTAAAAAACTATTCATGAGAGAAAAATATTTAAAAATTCACCAAAAGTCACTGAAATGAGCAACAGCTTTTAAATAAATTTCATTCGAAAGTACATTTTTCTACGTATTCGATTATGTAAAAATTGAACAGATGCAATATTTAGAAGTGATGTATAGGCGATAAAAAATAGCAACCGTACTTCTGGTCAGCGTCCAAAAATGGCCCCTACATTTCTGACAAGTAAAGTCTGTAAGTGAAACGCAAATGGCTTTGTCGTTAAAAATAAACATTGTCACTTTGAAAAAATTTCATTTTTTAACTTCTAAACATCGCATAATTTAAATTTTTACCCCGTCGAATAGGAAAAAAAATGTTCTTTCTAATATCATTTGGTCGAAAATTATGCGAGAGCAGGAAAATTAGATGATGTATTATTTATTGTTATAAGAAAGTAACAAATATATACAAAACATTAAGAAAAGGATTTTACAGATTTTAAATTTTGAAACCTGAGGGGGGAAGAGAGGATGGTAAAGGGGTACTATTGAACACAATAAGCAATATCAATTTGAATGATAGTGTTGTTTGTGTGTACTCAAGAAAAAATAAACCAGGTCTCACAATTTGGCGATATCGATCGTTCCATTCCTGGGCAACTTTTGCATTTGGCGCAGTGGCCATCGGCAGCGAGAACACTGATAGGGAGTCTCCTTAAAGGTATAAAGCACAACTGTAAAGAGCAAAAAAATATATAAAAAGGAAATATTTTTTTAATTACATTGTTTTCCAATTAAAATTTTTTTATTTATTAGCTTAAAGTGCATTAATGGAAGTCAAACACATTAAAAAAAGACAATTTTTAGATTTCAAAAATGGTATTGAAGAATTCTTGTGCTCCAAATCTTGTTCTTATTGAAAGCTGGGTCAACACCTTGATCTTCCATTCAGTGTTGAATTCAAACACTTTTCTTCGGGAGGGATTTCTGTGACTCCGGGGGGGGGGGGGCACTATAGAGTTCCGGGGGGTTGCAATTGTTAACCATTAAAAGCATAAAATATCAAATCTTCCGGCTGGGGGACATTTCAATGCTCCGGGGGAGGAATGTCCCCCCCCCCCGGGACGCCCCCTGGATTCAACACTGCTTCCATTGACAATTTAAAAGAAAAAAAATATGCATGCAGCAAATTAACAGTATTTTCTTACAATTGTATAGATTTGAAAATGAGTAATTGTATGTTATAACTATTTTTTTTTATCTTACGATCTGCGATATCTTTTTCCCCCAGTAAATTTTCTAGTAATTTGTCTAAAATTAAATGTGATGTAATTTTTTTTATTAACCGCATTTCATATCTTTCTTTTAAAATTATCCTTCATTGTGCAATTCTATTGATAAAAAAACTTTATCTGTTCTGAGAAATATTAAAATTCGGGATTACTTTTGACACGCAATAAGGAAGTCTTCAAATAGTCTGCAAACTTTTTGTTACGTCACGTGATTTTACAAAAGGTATTTTCCGGATCATAAAAAGGGAGGCCCTTTACTTCAAGTTGGTGATAAAAGTTTCTTTCATGAGATAGTGCTTGTAAATATTGCATGCTTGGCGTTAAAAAGATAAAAGATGAAGAATACATTTATTTATAGGCAAGGGGGTATTGTGAAGTGTTACGAAACTGATATCGTATAGTCATCTCGGTTACAAATCTCCAGCTCAAATTCCACCAAAATAAATAAATAAATAATACTAAATAATAATAATGAGACTATTTATATTTATACAGCAAAAACATGTTCAGGAGCAACGCTGGCAATACTTGACTAATAAATTTTGATTTTACTGCATTTTTTAACTTCTAAACATCGCACAATTTCAATTTGTACACACCGTCGAATAGAGGGGGGAGGGGATTCTTTAAAATGCAATTTGTTTGAAAACTGTATATCAATTTACAGACATTTTTATAGTTTTAAAAATAATTGTTAAACATGTTTTTTTTTTTTTTCAATCTATCTCTATCGCGTGCAGCTCGATTACAAGTGATCAACCAGTTTGCACTTAAAACAATATAAATAGCTCAACGTTTGTTTCCAGGTAATATCCCATAACGCAATTAAAACTGCATGCATCAATAAAAATTAATCTAAATAAAACACAAATTTGACAGACATTTGATCAAACAACATGCTTAAACTAATGAAATTACCACAATAAAAAAAAGCCGTTAATAGCGAAAATTCGCGATGTAAATAGCGAAATCCTTGGCGATTTTTTCGCCTATTAACTCCTGGCTTGCGGTTAATGCAGAAGCATCCATTTTAATAAATTTTAGAACTTTATTTGAATAAAAGCATAAAAAAAAACTTTTTAATAACACCATAAAAATAAGGAATGCGCTAGGCCTTTCGAATGAACTTTGTCTTTCTTCGTCAGGCGCAAAGAAAACGTGCAACCACTTTGAAGGCAGGAGCAATTTCGAAAGAACTTTGTCTCTCTTCGTCAGGCGCAAAGAAGACGTGCAACCACTTTGAAGGCAGGAGCAATTTCGAAAAAACTTTTTCTCTCTTCGTCAGGCGCAAAGAAGACGTGCAACCACTTTGAAGGCAGGAGCAATTTCGAAAAAACTTTTTATCTCTTCGTCAGGCGCAAAGAAGACGTGCAACCACTTTGAAGGCAGGAGCAATTTCGAAAAAACTTTTTCTCTCTTCGTCAGGCGCAAAGAAGACGTGCAACCACTTTGAAGACAGGAGCAATTTCGCAAGAACTTTGTCCTTCTTCGTTAGGCGCAAAGAAAACGTGCAACCACTTTAAAGGCAGGCTCAATTCCAAACTGGCTACTTTCTAACACATTTTTTAATTAATTTTTGTTCGCAAATGTATCAAACTGGCAGATGCAGCTAGTACGAAACTATGTAATCGAACTCTTTTCTCCGTTTTTCGGTAAAGGCTGAAGATTGCTCAGAAAACGCTGTCAAAGTTGGCGCTTTGATCAAAATATCCGCATGCGACATTGCGGGAAAGGGAAAAATTCCGCCCTGAGACAACAATCGCTTATAACTCACTCAAGACGCAATACATTTATCGGAAAATTAAAAATCTCTTCAATAATCATGCATTATAAGTGTTTTGCTTTTATATTTAAAAATGAAGCAGAAAGTTTTAGTTTTGAGTTGTTAAGCAAAGATATATATATACAGTGGAACTTCCCTTTAACGAAGTCCCTATTTAACGAAGTTTTCTACTTAACGAAATTTTCTGCAGAACTTTGACTTTGAACACCATTAGCGTGTAAATTAATCTCCACATTACGAAAAATATATTCTATATAACGAAGTTTACTCCACATTTGTACATGTACAGAATTCAAATTAAGCGATTGCTATTCGAAGGATATGCAAATTTATTCCAGCGGATTAGATTGTATGAAAATGAACACATTTAAATAATTTCCATTCTGCTTGGTGCTAAATAAAACAATTTTTTTTCACACTAAGAAAAACACTTGTTACCACTATTCTACTTCTCCGAGACTCCAGTGCTGACAGTTGGGGGAGGTCAAAATCCCCTTTTTACCTTTAATGATATAGAAGATGGGGTATCGCAATGGCGTCAGATGCATTGAAACAAAAAAATATCTATTAGAGGCAAACAGGTACCATTCTGACTTTCCATTGCTGATAGACAATTGCTTTGTACATCCAACAGAACGTGCTTCAAAATACAAATCGAAGAACATCAAAGTTATTTTTGTTCCTGCCAATACAGCTAAACTTCAATCATTAGTCTAAGGAAGGAATAATAAAAAATCTTGAAGTACATTATCGAAAAAGACAGAAAAAAGCCGATGTAGTGAAAACATTAGTTTGAGATTCTGTGTATCAGAGCTGGGGCCAAAGCTTGGGAATGTGACGTGATTTCATCGACCGTACACAACTGTTTTGTAAAAGACGGCTTCATAATTAAAACTGAATCAGATGCTTCTGAATCCAATACCTGTTTGTCATATCCCAAGAAAAAATTTCATGAATTTAAGTTGATTTCTATTTAACGAATTTTCTTCATAACGAAGTTTTTAAGTGTAACGATGAGACTTCGTTAAATGGAAATTCCACTGTATATATATATATATATATATATATATATATATATATATATACAGGGTCATTCATAATTCCCTCCGGGGTTTCGAAACGTTATAGTAAAAAAACGCAGACGAATATGAAAAAAAGAAACATATGAAATTATTCCGAAACTATTCAAGTTTTACTTACATACATTACAGGTGTTCTAGGTGTGAACCCTTGGTCACACGGCATACATCCATGCGATAGTCCAGTTCCTGCCATACTCCGTTTCTTTAAATTTCCGGTACCACACATGAATTGTTTTGTCAGTTGGTCCCTGTTTTCGATATTTATTACGAAAGGCCCGTTGAACTGACACCACTGATTCAGATTTAAAGAAACGGAGTATGGCAGGAACTGGACTATCGCATGGATGTATGCCGTGTGACCAAGGGTTCACACATAGAACACCTGTAATGTATGTAAGTAAAACTTGAATAGTTTCGGAATAATTTCATATGTTTCTTTTTTTCATATTCGTCTTCGTTATTTTACTATAA
Source organism: Maratus michaelseni (assembly GCA_963931845.1). NCBI lineage: Eukaryota > Metazoa > Arthropoda > Arachnida > Araneae > Salticidae > Maratus > Maratus michaelseni. The sequence goes on along the minus strand of OZ007594.1, from coordinate 155,604,199 downwards.
CGTTTCGAAACCCCGGAGGGAATTATGAATGACCCTGTATATATTTAGAACAGCCTTAAGTTAAATGTCAATGAAAAATATGTTAAGCCTGTACTTGTTTATGGAAAATCCTTTTTAACAATTCTACCCATTAGCGAAAATAGTTTACCCTCAGACAAATATTTTTCTACTCTTCGACGAATAAAACCCCAGAAATACAAAATGATTCAGTTTAACGTTTCTTGAAAAAACCATTTATTTTAAGGCTCGCTTTAAAATAAATAAAAGATTCCTTTTCCCTTTCTTCGAATACCAGTGGTTTTTTTTATTTTTTTTTATGGAACTCGTTCCAAATCAATCCTTTTCCAGAAAAGTTAAGAAGCTGAAAAAAATAACTGTTTATTGCATTTCGTCTTCATTTTACCGATACCTATTTGGCAGAGAGTGCCGTTGTTTTACAGAAGAATATCATGTGAAAAACAGTTAAGTGGGCTAAAATGCATTACAAAGAACTGTAAAAATAAATCACAGGTGAAAGAAGATGAGCAAGAGAAAAGTAAATGGTTGTTTAGTTTAAGGGAGATCATACCTTTTGAAACCTTTCCACCGCCAGTGAAATGTGATACACTGCAAATAAATATTGTTGATTTTACAGTATAATACTGGCAGCTGGGGTGCTAGTATTATACTGTAAAATCAACATTTTTTTTTTTTTTTTCAGTGTATGATTTCGACTTCTCATAAATTTTTAAGTACTTATTTATTAAAATTACACAAACCGCTGTAATATATTTAAACCATATTTTAAGCTTTACAAAATGTAAAAATAAACGCTTATAATATAATATAATAAAAAATACAGTTCAATTAAGATTACAAAATTTTCAGAAACTCTTTCAGCAATCCGTAAGATTTACAAAAAAAAAAAAAAAGAAAGAAAGAAAGAAAAAAGAAAAGAAAAGAAAACTTATAGGAATCAGCCAAAAAAATTACATGTAGCTATATCAATGTATTATCTGTAGAATAAATTAATATTATTGAGATAGTTAAATATTTTCCTTATTTTTTAATGACTAATTCATTATTTTTACAAAAGTTTTCTATTATTAAAATTTAATTTAATTTTTTAAACGGTTTCTGTCAAAAAATTCATATATCATTCATTCATCTTATTAAATATAGTTTAGAGGTCATTTTAAAATAAGTTTTATGTTCATATAATGTATTTTAAATTAAGTTATATTATGGATCGTGACATACCATGTGAAAAAAATGCTGAAAAAGATCAGGGTCCATAAGCCGTGTTTTTGGCCCATGAAATAGGACTAAAATTAGATTTTGTTATACTGACCTAATTATCTCACTTTTTAATATTAGAAGGTTTATTCTGTACGATTTCAACAATATTTTTTGCATTTTGTTCGGATTTATATGACTTACACAAGCTCAAAGTTCGTATTATTCGTAGTTTTTGACGAAAAATACGCAATTTCTCCTAATTTTACCTCAATTTTTTTTTAATTTATATTTTATTATGAACGTAGCTTTGCAACACTTTTATTTTTACATATATTGTACATTTTGATGTATTTTATAATATATGTAAAGAAGAGAGTGTTGCATGATTGCGCTCATATAAATAATTGAGATAAAATTAGGAGGAATGGAAAAAGAGTCTAAATATGGATTTCAAGTTCTGAAATTTTCAAAGCTAGGCTTAAGTTTCCCATTGTAATTTTCAGTAAATGTCAACAAACGATAAAATGCGGTCAACTTAAAATGTACTTAATTTATTACGGAAATTGATCATATCATAATAATAGATGATATAATTCATTTCACTGAAACTTTATAATAGTTATAGTACGAACGCGCATCATTTGTCACGTTTGACATACAATTTCCAACTTATTATATTATATTATGTTTACTTTTACATTTCATAAAGACTGAACTATGGCTTAATTATATTGAAGAGGTTTGTGTAATTTCAATAAGTATTTAAAAATTTATGAGAACTCGAAATCACTTTACATTTCACTAGCGGTGGAAAGGTTTCAAAAGGTATAAATTCCCTGGCTGTACAAGTAGAATTCACATCAGAATTTTTGTCGCTCTCTCTAAAGCAATACATTTTATATAATGTCTGATTTTTTTATATATACAATGTTTACTACAGAATCATGTAAAAAACAATTAAGTGGAATATAATGCATTACAACAAACTATAAGCAAGCACTCAGAGACAAAATGACCAAAAAAAAAAAAAAAAAAGAAAAGAAAAGAAAAGAAAGAAAGAAATGGTAAAAAAGATTGATTGCAAGAAGATATAAATAGTAGTTTTAACGTTATAGAAATAAAAATGATATCCGATTTTTTTTCTGTCGTAAAGCATGTGAATGATTTTTATGTAACTTTTTTTTTTTTTTAAGTACATAATCCTTAAAGAAAAATGGGATTTGAAAAACAGTTCAATGGTCCAAATGCATTATAACTCTAAATGTAAATCACAGGTAGAAAATAGTGATAACACAGACTCAATCTGAGTTCATTAGCCCGAGCCCGAGCTCATACCCGAAGCGGGCTCGGGTTTGATTTTGATGCCAGTCTTCGGGCTCGAGCTCAAAGTAAAAATTTTATTTATTCAGAAATTGGGAAAAAAATTTAAAAAACTTCCTGTTTCAGAAACAAGAATGTAGTCTTAAGTTTCTCAAAGTGTTTTAAAATTCTTTAAAAATCCGTTTGAAATGCAATTGAAGTGTTATTGATGGGATATAAGGCGAAATATTCTATCTTCATTCTGGAGCGTTTCCACGGTCAGTGAATAACATAAAGAAGCCGTGAGATACAAGATTACACTTTGTCAAGCCTCCTTTCTGCTTGATGCCCTTTTCCAGAATTACTGCACTCTAAAAACGACATTTTCAAAACTGAGCAAAAAATACTCAAATCTGAGTATGGTCGCACAGTCAAAATGGCTCCGAATAAAAATTACTCAAGTTTGAAACATGTATATACTCATTTCTGAAAACATGCACATACTCAAGTTTGAAACATCATGTGCTCATATTTGAGTATGTCCATGTTTCAAAAAACAGTAAGGAAAAAAAAAAGCAAGTCCATTGCCTTATCCACTTCGCCATCCAGATGTGATATTTTAAATGCAAGTAATCGAATGATTCGGGCGCATGTTGATATTTTTAAAGGATTCATTTATTTGTTGCTGAGAAAATTGGAAATTTTTAACGGGATTTCGGATACATTTGGTCAATTTTAGATGGTGGTTAAGATTGTACAACTTTATTATTTATGTGTGAAAGGGGAGATATGAATTATACAAATTTTCAATTCGATTATTATCAGAATATTTCTTAAATGAAAAAGCGCTGCCTGTATATTAAAATTTAACTAACTAAATTTTCTTTTTTGACACATCTTAACCACAATTATTTTTCTCTTGAAAAGTGGAATATTGCACTTCATTCAAATGAGTATGAACTGACTTCTATGTGCTCATTTTTGAGTATCGCCATGTTTCAAAAATGAGTTTGAACCGATTCTAAACATTTTTGAGTATGTTCATGTTTTAAAAATGAGTATGAATTGACCTCTGTGTGAACAGTTTTGAGTAATTGAGAATTCTGGGAATTTCTGGTATTTCAGAATTGAAAAAAGCATTGGGTCGTCATATTAGAAACAAAATGAAAACATCGATTTACTCAGATTTGAAAGTGTCATTTTTCTCAGCGTGAAAAACAGATACAGAACTCATGTTTTTCTTTGTACTTCTACAATGCTATTTTAAAGAATGAGAATTGTGATTTTTGAAGGTTTCTGCCAGTGATTGGGTATAAGTAACAAATTTGCTGTTTTAAACAGATTTTCAGGTACATGAAAATCACAAAATGTTGTCATGAGAGAGTATATTTAGGATTGATACTTATTTCTATGTAAAGAGATTTTTAAATGAGAAAATTAATCTTAAAATAATTTTTAAATGCCATTAACAATTTTCTACTGCGTACTTTCGATATCGGGTTCGGGTTCTGATGACACAAATTTTTTTGGTCTCGGATTTTAAATCATCCGGTTCGGGTTCCTGAAAAAGGGACCCGAACCTATCTCTAGTAGAAAATAGGATAAAGGAGAAAGAAATAGTAGTTTTATTTTAAGGTTATACAAATAAAATAGATATAATTGAATCTGGCATTTTCAGAAACTAAATAAGTTTTTTTTTCTTTAAAAGAAAAAAATGCTTTTTAGCACTTTCCAACCTAGTTGAAAAGTAGTGCTTATGACTTCGGTTTGTCTGCCGTATGGCCGTCTGCCGTCTGTCCGTGCTCTAACTCCCGTAAATATGCTCGGATTGCTCTGAAATTTTTATATGTTATTTTCTTTATCTATAGCATGTTCCCTATTTCAACGGAAGTGTGTAGCACTGATAGTTTTTTTACAGGGACACTCAAAAGAATTCCGTTACATTGCGGTCTATGGGGAAAAATCATTTGCGGTTTATTTAAATAATGTTTCACTATTTTAAACTCATTGAAATTTATATATATCACTAAGGTGCATTAGAAGAAGCTTAATATGGAATAGGGTGTGCACAGCACTTATAGTTACTTTACAGGGACAGTCAAAAGAATTCCGTTACATTACGTATTACGTCTATGGAGAAAAATCGTTTGCGGTTTATTTAAATAATGTTTCACTATTTTAAACGCATTGAAATTTATATATATTACTAAGGTGCATTACAAGAGGCTTACTACAGAATAGTGTGTGTATAGCAGTCATCGTTCATTTACAGGGACACACAAAAGAATTCTCTACTGCCTGTTAACAATAATTCCTGGAAGTGCGTTTTAAGCTACTGAACGCGATTTTAATGTTAACTCGCTTTTTTTCTATTATGTGGTGTGTATAAATTCTGTAGATCCTGTACAGGGCAGCACAAAAGTTCGCGAACACATTTCCGTTTACTGACAGAAACTCCAGAAGGATAATTTTAAACTGTGCTACGCGTTTCCTAACTAAACTAAAATTTAGCATCCTATGTAGTATATATACAAATCTATAGATCCTATACAGGGCTGAATAAAAGTATTCGGATATTTTTCAGAATATTGTATCTGTTGGAAATTCCTGCAATTATGTTTTTAAATATGTTATGCGTTTTCCAAATTGTTTACTTAGATATTATCTTTTAGCTTATTAAACGGTATGTTTTGTAAAATTATTTTGGAAGCGTTGGAAAGTGCTACATAATCTATGCTTGAAGCATGATTTTTCGTTCTTGTTTTGGTGGAAACGAGTTCTTCTCACAGTGTGGGCAAAAACTGCATAGGGCTATATTATTAACTTTTGCCATGGATATGGCGCTGTCCAGTCGTCATCCATTACATACAGGACCTGATTATCCAAAAGGCACGTGAAACACATGCTTCCTTCTAAAAATTAAAGGGGGCCCAAAATGACTGTGAAAAGGGCCCTCTAATTTCCATTTCCATTTTTTGCATTGTATTTTTATTTATTTTATTTATTTATTTATTTTTATTTTTTATTTTTTAAGAAAGCAGTATGCTTAATTCAAGAAGAAATCCACGCACATTTTTACGATGCTTATTTAACATGTGAATATGAATGTCATCAATAGGATGTTAATTAATCATATAGCATCCTGGTGTGTCTGTTAGAAACCACTCGGGAAATTGAGCATACAGCTATATGTACTAAATATATCATGAGTATATACAGGCAACATAAAAAAGCTGTTTAATAAAATATATGTGACCTCGACTAAGCTACTCCCAAGAATAATATTAGTATCATTGGTGAGTTTTCATGAATGTAGGATTAAGAAAACTTTTTCCAAACGAAAGGGGGTCCCCAAAATAATACCGTGCTTCCCCTAGATTCAGAGGTTAATCGGGCCCTGATTGCATAAACATCAATAAGAGAGACACCAGCATGGTTTTTACAGATATTCATGGATGCCCGTGTAGCAAGCATGGTGGCAGTCACATCTGTGACAAAATGCCACCACTCTGTGACGTCACATTGTGAATAAAATGTAAATTTCTTCAACAATTTAAAAAGGAACGACAACATTTCAAAACATATTGTCTATATTATAAAGGAAAACGTATCCGTGCGTAACGCTGGCGTCATTTTGCGAATGGCAACACTTGACGATGAAATTTCAGTTTTGTGATTTTTGCTACTGTACTGTTTTTTTTTCTCTCTCAGAAGAACTATATTGCAAATTTAAAATCAATAACCTGACTAAAACGGTGAATTTATTTCCCTAAAAAGATGTCATAATATGTAAAAAGTTGTTACTACATATAAAATCAGTTTTAAAAACTTAAAACTTTAATATCCAAACGTAATCATCATCAGGGTTGGTTTGGTTCCATACTGGAACGTCTTTGCTTTCCTTCGTTTTCGGTTGGATAGTAGGGTGAGTCTATTTATTCCATTGGGGGATGGGTATTTTCGTAAAACTTTTCTTTCAAGCTTACACTCCTTCTGCAATTTTTAAAAGCTTAAACCATATCTCCGGTATGTTATGTGACAGGTTATCATTAACTGCTTTCTTTCCTTTGATTAAAATGTCTATTGATTCTTTGATTAATGAGATAGGATAATGGACGTGGGAATAAGGATTCTTGATTCAATAAAACATATATTTAAATTCTGCTTTTGGTTAAGTCTCGATAACGCTGTGGCTTGTCTACAGGCGCAGCCAGGGTGGGGTTCCAGATGCTCTGGTTCCCACTAATTTTTTTTAAAGTTTTCTTTGCTTTATCTAATCGGAGAACTTTCTGTAATATTCAAGGCGAAGAAAACTTTACAATATTACTAGTATCCAGAGCATTTGGACCCCCTCCCTGGCTACGCCACTGCTTGTCTATTAAACTTGATATCACCTATGTGCTCTTTTAACCTGTCTTTAGACTTTCATCCGGTCATTCCAACATATACTTTATTTTCTTGTGTATCTGTTATCAATAGCATTTCGTATATGATCGTGATTTCCTCCTTTGGAATTGGATCAATCTTGTTATGGATTAAATCTTTTCGCTTTCCTGTTATTTTAGCCACAAGATTAATATTAAAACTCCTTAACTCGTACCTTATAAGGAAAGGGCAGCTGACGTCACTGTTGGTTAAATTACTGTTGGTTCGCAAGAAAAACCTGTTCGTTTTTTATGACTCCTACTGTACACATGTGATGGGGCGATTTGATTGGTCTACGTTAAACTGGTCTATGATATGATTGGCCTACGTCATCGCTGCGACAAAAATGTAGTGGTAGATTGGTTGATGGATCTGTTTGTTTGTGAACATACCCTTTCCTTATAGTCTCTCATACAAACCCAGTGTATAGCCAAAGTTACAAAATTTCAGTTTTTTGAGATCTAATTTTCTCGTATGTTTTTTATGTTTCATCTTTCATGTCATAGATGAATTTATTGATACGATGAGGAGGGAAACCAATTTCATTGGCGATGTACTTAATTTTATTTAATTCATTATTCAAATAAGTGTCTGTGCATATTTCAAATCACGTTTAATGCAAAATGTATACGCTTCCAGTTTATATACAAAGAGAGAGGCACTGTCATAAGGTATAGTGTTATTTGATCTATTAAGTTTTCTATATACTTTCCTGTCTAATTTTTATTCATTCTTTGTCAATTTCACATCCAAAAACGGTAAGGTGTTTTTATCTTCTATTTCCAAAGTAAATTTTATATTTTTGTCTATTGCGATGATATTTTGTAAAAATTTCTTTAATTTATCAATACTGTATTCCCATATAATAAACACATCATCTACGAACCTTAACCAAATCTTAGGTTTTAACTTACTGGTATTTAATATTTCATGCTCCAATGGCTTAATTCTATTTCCGCCATTAACCTTGAAACCCCTGTTTTACAAGATATCAACACAACAGATAAAAATATAAAATTTACTTTTGAAATAGAAAATAAAAAGACCTTACCGTTTTTGGATGTGGAATTGACAGTAAATGGAGAATTAAGATTATATAGACAGGAGAGATTATCACGGGTACAGGCAACGCCGGATGGGTCAGCTTTAGCTAGAAAAAAGTAAAATAATATGTTGAACCTATCGGGCCAAAAAGCAATGCTTTTAGTATAATCTCTTTTAGCATCGTTTACGCAAATACAAATAAAAGAAATTCAATAAGTCTTTTTTTTTATGGGAAGAATGGCTTTAAATACAATAAATTTTACTTTAATAATCTAAATGAATAAACACTATAAATGATCACTAATATAGTGAATGATCGCTAAAAGAACAACGTAGAATGCAGTTTGAAGGGAAGGAGGGTGCTTTGAGACTTATAGTGGCGAGGTTGTTGTTCTAAATTGGTCCACAGGCAAAAGGGAAAATGAGAATAGAGATCCACTGCAATCAGTTCAGTGAAGAAACATGATGTAAATAAACACTAGCTTGTCTATCTTGACATGCTTCTTATAATCGCTATTAGGGTATATTAGGGTCTCGATATGAGAGTGGCGACATACGGAATATAAAATTTGATTGGTTGACACGATTCTGTACAAAAGCGAATAGTCAAGCATCTAATGCTCGTATTCACCATCTACCTCAACCTAGAAATCCTGCCTCAACCTTGGTCGAACGCTCAAATAATATTCATAATTAATCGGATTGGACTTCGCCTTGATCAGATCCAATCACGTTTATCGTGAAATTCATTTGAGCGTTCGACCGAGGTTTCCGAGGTTGAGGTAGATGGTGAATATGAGCATTAGTGGTCTTTGCCATCGAGCACAGTAAGACTCCTATAATAGGAGCTGACGCATATCCATTTTGTTTTGGATTATTGGTGCTCAGTTCAGCATCAATCTACCGTAGCCGGAGCTGGGGTTGCCTAAGACTCGGTTCTGATTGGCTGAACCGGTTCTGATTAGCTTGGTTTTTCGACTGAACTTCAATTTGAGAACCAAATCTGCGAGGATGCGTCAGCCTCTATTATAGGAGCTCTAGAGCACAGGCATAGGCATGTGACGTCACGCTTCAGCTGCTGGGCTGTTTGGGTGGCAGAAACTACACTATCCTAGTGAATTTTTCTCTAGTATACTCTTTTTTTCTGCGTGTTTTTTCGAATATTTTTTTAATTATAGTTTAAAATATTTTAAACAGTGTGCTATGGTGGAGCAAGTGTGTGTTTGTAGAGGGGGGAGGAGGGAAGAAAGTTTGGGGTAGGGGATATTTTAGATGATTGCTTATTTATTTATTGCTACTAGACAGCAAACTTTTTCTTTTAAATAAGTACTAGGTGCGCAACTAAGTTTCGGGGTTTCACACATAGATGGTGCTAATGGCCCATGTAGTCGACATACATGTCTAAAGTTGTGTTTTTCTAATAGCTTGGATATCTATTAACAATAACCAGTCGTAATTTTAACACGTATCGAAACGCAAAAATATTTTTTTCTAACAACGAAAATGTCGAGTTTTGTGGCAAATAAACAGCATTTGCGGGAAGCTTTTCTTTTCTGCTTTAACATGAAAAAAATGCAGTTTAAGCACCTCGTTTGCTTGAGGAGGCCTAGGCAAACATGCACCATCGAAAACTACCTGTGAAAATTGGTTTAAGCGTTTCAGAAATGGCAATTTTGACACTGAGGACAAGGAGCTCTCCGGAAGACCAAAAACAATTGAGGACGCCGATCTGCAAGCGTTGATGCGTGAAGATGGTACGCAAACACAAGAACAACTTGCAGAGATATCAAATATGACTCGCCGAGGTATTTCCAAACGTTTACATGCCATTGGAAAAATTCAAAAGGAAGGAAAATGGGTGCCGCATGAGTTGACTGAGAGACAGATGGAAAATCGAAGAGCCACTTCAGAAATTTTACTTTTGCAGCATGACAGAAAGATCTTACTGCATCGAATTGTTACTGGCGATGAGAAGTGGCTATATTTCGAGAATCCCAAACGCAAAAAATCGTGGCTTTCACTTGACGAAGCATCAACATTGAAGGCACGGCCAAATCGCTTTGGAAAGAAGACAATGCTCTGCGTTTGGTGGGACCAGAAAAGAATCGTGTACTATGATCTGCTGAAACCAGGCGAAACTGTTAATGGGAATCGCTACCGACAACATTTGAATAATTTGAGCCATGCATTGCTCGAAAAACAGCCAGAATGGGACACGAGACACGAACAAGTGATATTGCAGCACGACAACGCTTCATGCCATCGCACTTCCATCGTCCAGAACACCAACGAAACACTGAAATGGGATCTGCTACGCACCCGCCGTATTCACCAGACCTGGCCCTTTCTGATTATCACTTGTTCCGGTCAATGGCACATGACTTGGCTGGGCTACACGTGGCCAAATTCGAAGAAGTGCAAAATTGGTTGGATGAATGGTTTCGGTCCAAAGACCCGCCTTTTTATCGTCGCGGTATACATGCATTGCCAGAGAGATGTCAAAAATGTGTAGCTAGCGAGGGACGATACTTTGAATAAATCATTTTTTGCATTTCTCTTAATTTTTTCCATTTTTATAGGTAAAAAAACCCCGGAAACTTAGTTGCGCACCTAGTAGTTTTAGGCTGGAATTGCAGTCAGGGCCTGTTTACCGAATAGACTCGGGAAGCCCATGCTTACCCAAAGAAATACAAAGGGACCCCCAAATTTACTTTTTAAAATAAATTTTTAGAAAAAAAAATTCAATTAGGGTAAAAATGCCTTTTTTTCTTACAAAACTTCTATCTAAATTTTGAAGCTCGCTGTTTCTAAAGTGTTATTTACTCGAAATTTTGATGTTAACATTTCAAATTGATGCAGCATGCGAAAAATAAATTTAACAAATAACAAAGCAATTGGTAGAATAATAGGGGGACCCCCTGAGTAACTTCGGGCTTCCCTGTCTCCTAAGCGGATCTTGATTGCGGTGCCTCGCTATCTTAAATCTTACGCTCGATCATAGGATGGGCGTTTCTGCGATCTATCTTAACTTTGTATAGAGCTGTGGAAGGTGACGTCCCGAACAGGTTTTTGCTGCTGCTGTAGGACAGATATCAGTACCTTTATAAATGCTTTTTCTACTTGTGTGTCCTACAACTTTTTCAACGTTTTATGGTAAAAGCAGGGCTACACTAGCTACCGGGCTTGCTCATTCATTATCATAACGTCACAAAAGGTGGCTGGCCGCGACGAAAGACATAGAGCTATTGGCACAAAATGATGGGCGCGTTGCTTTGTACCAATCGCTGGTCGTGGCAGCCACTATTTGTGACGTTATGAGAATGAATGAGCAAGACCGGTATCTGGTGTTGCCTTGGTAAAAGTCACGTGAGGTGAATTGCTCTATTGCGATGCCTCATCGTAAGTCCTACTGCAATCAGCCAATCGGAGGCCGTAGTTAGATTTGTTGTGGTTGCGCACGCATCTACTTGAGCTTCATCTTAAGATAGCTTTCGGGTTGACGTAGGATCGCGGATCGCGGGGTACTGCAATACGGTTTGCACTTTGTTTATATCGTAAGTCAGACTTCCGCTCTAGGTTGATCTTAAGCGAGGCATCGCAATCCCAGCCTTAAGTTTTTAAATTATGTATGCGGGAGAGGGGAAACGAAAATTTCAAGGGAAGAGGGTTAATTTATATGATTGATTATTTATTTATTGTTACTACAGAGTAACAAATAGCGCAGAAGATTTTTTATATAAAAATAAAAAGATTTTAATCTTATTTGTATGCAGAGGGGGGAGGAGAGGTAGAAGCTTACATTATGGGATGTTAGAGGGTAATTGAAATTATTATTTAGTTAATTTTATTAGCGAGCAACGAATGTGTAAAAAAATTTTTAATATATTTTTTTAAATATTTGAAACTCTGTATGCTGGAGGGGGCAAAGGAGATAGCGGAAATTTTAGGGATATGGGAATACTTTATATGATTAATTATTTATTCCCACTAGAGAGCAATAAATAGAACAGAATTTTTTTTAAAAATATAAAAATAAAGACTACTTTGTATGCTGGGGGGCAACGTAAATTTAAGAGGTTAGGGATCTGTTAGATTATTATTTATTTATTGTTATTAGTGAGAAACGAATAGGGCAGATTTTCTTTTAAATAAAGAAATTTAAAGACATGAAGCTTCGTACGATGGAGGGGGGGAGGAAAGGTAGAAGTGTAAATTTTGACGGAAGGGGGTAATTTACACAAATAATTATTAATTTATTATCACTGAAAAGCAACAAATAGGGTAGAAACTTTAGAAAAAAAATAATGCTTTTAAATTCTTCTGCATGCTGAGCGGCAAAAGGGGGGGGGGGATGCTCCAGATAAGGATTTAACATAGTCAGACAAGACAATATATTCCTGGAAATAATCATGGTTGGAAAAAGAGACACATTGAGAAGATTGCTATGGATTTAACTGACAACAAACGAAGAACTACAAAGATTCTGCCTCCCAAACAGTGACAATGACAGTGTATGTGTAACCGTGCCCGTGCACTGTAATCTTCTCACTCTAAGCGCATTCAAGCAAGTATCGCCAAGTTTTGCATTGTCGGTTTGCCATAGGGTGTCTCTGGACGCCGTATTGGGCGTCTACTAAACACAGTCTGAGCGTTGTATGTCGCCAGTCTCATATGTACCCAACGTTACTGAGGGACGTTAACAAACATTAGCTTGGCAACAATGGTAGGTGTAACAATCTACTAAACGTACCACGAAAGCAGATTTATGTCAACTTTAATTCTATGAATAAATGTCTTTTACTAAACTTTAAATCTTAAATGTAAATAATGCTCACTTTAGCACCTTTGTGCTCGCATAGTCGTAAAATCTATTTCACAACTCGTATGGTGAAATAATTACAAAAACATAGCAAATAATAAATCAAGAAAAAACAAGCTACCAGCATTTATTTATTTTCTCTCTGGAAATCCACAAACAAAAAAAAGAATGGAAATTGCCTTAAAATACATCAAAACTTGGTTTTTCTGAATTTCTTTTAACACGAGACAATCACATGTGAACGCTCAATAAAACAAAATATTAAAATGTCACTTCAAGTCATTTTTTTCATTGTTCATCGCTGATCGCGTGATTTTGAACAAAAATAAATAAATAATGCCGATTCCGTAACATCCCCCACCTTCTGATTACCTTGTATAATCAGAACTAACTCTAAAGGTAGAGAAATTGTCGAAGTCATTTGTTATAAAATCAGTCTTTCAGGAATTTTCAGTAGCCTTCCAGTTCTGCTGTGTCTAGGAAATTCCTTGCTTGAGAATACATCCAAACTTGCAGCTTTATTAAGTATTTTCACTGGATTGCAGGAAATCGTTGGTGTCGGACAGTCAGTAGACGAAGCTATCTGTAGTGGATATATTCTTTGTACAGGTCGTAAAAGCTCATGTTGGATGTTTGAACTCTTACGAGTCGAACTTTCTTGTCTCTACCAGGTATAAGTTCTGTGATTCGACCTAAAGGCCAATCAATTCGCTTTTTGTTATCAGATCCGATCAATACAACATCACCGACAGCTATAATTTGCTCTTGGTGTTTGTTCTTTGCTCGTTCAATTAATGCAATTAAATATTCGGACCTAAAGCGGTCTTTCAATTCTTTTTGCAATGACTGCCGATATTTCAGTCTCTGGCTTAATAATTTTTGTTCCACAACATCCAGATCTGGGAGATTGCATTCTTCTATACACTGTAGAAACATAGATGGGGAGATAGGTTTCACAATTGCGTCTTCCGAAAGGTATGTTAACGGTCTTGCATTTATTACACTTTCCACATCTGTCAAAATTGTGTCCATTTCTTTATAGGTGAGGTAAGCATGACCTAATACTCTTTTGAGGAGACCTTTCATTATTTTGATAAGCCTTTCCCAAAAACCGCCCCAACACGCTGCAGTTGGAGGATTAAATTTCCAGTTAATAGCATTGACTGATCTGTATTTTTGTATTCGTGACCAATCTAGTCTTTTCAAGAAGTTAGCTTATCCAGTGAAGTTTGTGCCGTTATCGGAATAAATGACAGCACACCTTCCTCTCCGTGCTACGAATCGTCTGAGTCCCATCAAAAATGTCTCTGTCGAAACAGCGGTCACTACTCTAAATGCACGGCTATGTATATTGCGCAGGAAAATATCAATATCCAACTTTTCTCAATTTTCTTCAAGTATAGCGGACCCGCCATGTCTATACCCGTGATCTGAAACAAGTTAGCATCCTTTATTCTATTTTCCGGTAGACACTATCGCTCCATAGACTCTTCCCACTGAATCGTTTGCAGACAACACACTGTGCTAACACTTGTTTTACATTTCTACGATCATGAAGTATCCAGTATTTCTCTCTCAATAAATTAAGTAGGATCTGTAATCCAGCGTGATAATGTTTTACATGTACATGATATATGAGCCTTTTACAACTTCATGCTTTGCTGGCAGGACTATAGGTTCAGAAAATCTTCAATGTTTTTCCTGTACGTTATTTTAGTCTGTAGTCGAATTATATCTTGTTCGTCTTTCCATGTCTGTAAAGTTCTCAATCTGTTATCATTCTCGGAAAAAAATGCTTCTTTCTGAATCATACGTAGAGTCTTTAATTCAGCTTCTTTAAATTCAGATGACGCTAGGTCTCCTTCTCTTTTCACTTCGGTACTTCTGAAGTTGTGCCTAAAACGTGATATCCATGCGACCATCCGTATGATTTTTACATGACTCGAGAAACATCTGTAATACCAACTATCTTGTTTATCTTCAGAATTCGTTACCATGGAAACTAACTTTATTCATTCCTTCCGAATTTCATCTTCGTCATAATCTTGATCACTAAAGATCGTATGTTTTTCAAACTCTGGTGAATCTCTCAACCAAGCTGGACTCTTCCACCATCTCCTGGCAGCTAGCTGTCCTGCCCCACATCCACGAGTTGGCAAGTCTGCAGGGTTTTTATCACTTGGCACATATATCCATGATGAAGGACTACTTAATCTTCTGATCTCTAGAACTCTATTTCGTACAAATACTGACCAATTGTTATCTCTGGGTATCCAAGCGAGTACTGTAGATGAATCGCTCCAATAATACTTTTTCATCTTTTCAACACAGAGGGCATCTACAATAGTTTGCGTCAAACGAGCTCCCATAATTGCCGCCAATAATTCCATTCTTGGTATCGTGACATTCTTCAAAGATGTAACTCTCAATTTGGCTGCTATAAAAACTAACTCGACTTGGCTTCCAATTTCTGTTCTAAAGAATATAACTGTTGCGTAAGCACCTTTACTTCCATCTACAAATGTGTGAAGTGAACACGCTTCTATGTTTCCTGGAGTCATTTTCATGCATCTTGGGATCTCTATATTCTTCAAAACTGTTAGTTCTTGTAGCCATAGTAAAAATTCTTTACGTAACTCACCAGTTATCTCTTCATCCCATTTGAAACCTAATTTCCAGGCTCTTTGCAACATTATTTTCAGACAAATCATGACTGGCGACGTAAAACCAAATGGATCAAATATTTTATGCACAGCTGATAACATACTGCGTTTAGTTATTTTTTCTGAGTCGAAATCTTGTAACCAACTTAGATTGACTTTTAACATGTCGGAATCCTTATTCCAAACAAGTCCTAAAACATTAGTTTCATTCGTGTTTGGCGCTTCTTGGCGATCACCTGTATACTCCCACCAGAGCCGTAACTAGCCATTCCTGGACCGTGTGCAAGAATTCGCAATTGGGCCCCTTAATTAATTAGGTTTGGAAAAATGGAAAAAAATACGTCACAATAAAATTTTTTATTAAGTTTTATTTTAATTGCACTTTTCTGGCTTTCATTTCGGCAAATTCGTTAATAACATCATCATAATTAATATTTTTAACTATATTGTATTCTATTGAAATAATAGACAGATTGGATAAACGTTCTTGTCCGATAGTTGATCGTAAATAATTTTTTATTAATTTCAGCTTGCTAAAACTTCGCTCGCACGAAGCAATAGAAAAGGGAAGAGTTAAAAATATTCGAAGGGCGACACTGATATTTGGGTAAGATTCAATTAAACCAAAATCATGAAGAGTCTGTAGAATATCAAGCGGAGATGCAGTTTGTATGTTTTGTATAAGAGCCGTTACTTCAAACTTAAAACTTTCAATTTCACATGTGAAGTCGTACTTTTTTAAATCTTTGCTGTACTTAATAGCGAGATCTGCAGCCGATTTTTTTAAGTCAGCGACACTCATATGTTGTAAAGACGAGCCATACAGAAAGCAAAAATAATCACAGATGGTTCTCATTTTTTCATAACGCAAATCTATCTGAGACAACAGAGTGTCAAGAACACTGTACATTTGTATTTTAAATAACTCTTCAGCTGTTAATTTACTTCCTTCATCTGATGTTTCATCTATTTCCATTTTCTTCACTCTTCGTTTCCTTTTATTAAGAAATTCCTTCTCTATATCCATTTTTTCAGCCAAACTTTGTGCTTCCTGGATATTTTGTTCAAAACCTGTATCTCGAAGCCCTTGTAATGTACTACGTAAACCAGCAATTAGTTTTGTTCCAAATCTATTGACAAATCTTTCTGTTGTAATGCTTTGTTTGTTCGATCGATGCATTGTAGAATTTTATTCCATATAGAAAGTGTACAGATAAACCTATAATTAATTTGCAGAATCAAACTTTGTGCATTCGATACAGCTTCCGGATTCGAAAAATCGTTTGTAATCATTTGAAGTCCTTCCATTACTTCAGGTAATTGTAAATACAGCGCTTTTATTGCTCTGGCCTTTGATGACCATCTTGTATCAGAAAAACTTTTAAGTGATATTTTTAAGCACTTCATTTCCCAATGAATTGTTGAGGACGAGAAAAAATTAAAAAACCTCTGCACAGTAACAAAAAAAGCAATCATTTCTGGAGTTGTAGATGCACCGTGAGCACCGGCTAAATTTAGATTATGAGCTGCACAAGGTACAAATATTGCTAAATCATTAATTTCCAAAATACGTGCACTTACTCCCTTATACTTGCCAGCCATATTGGCACCGTTGTCACATCCTTGCCCTCTGCAATCCTGAATGTCTAATTTATCAACATTTAGTTTATTCAAAATTTCAGATGATAAACCTTCTCCCGTTTTTTCATGAGATTGAATAAAGTTTATGAAGCTTTCTTCAATCATTACCTTCCCTTTACAGTCAACATGGACATATCTTATAATCTGACTCATTTGCTCTTTTCTTGAAACATCAGGAGTGCAGTCGAATAAAATTGTGTAGTACTTTGCCTTCTTAATTCTGCAGATGATTTCATTTCTAGTTTTGTCCCCAACTAATTTTATTATTTCATTTTGAATAGTGGGTGAGAAATAAGACACTGAACCCTTTTTATGCTTTTCAATATGTTCCTTTAAAGTATTATAATGGCTAGCAAATTCAATCAAATTTAAAAAAATGCCACAATTTGGATCTCCAATAATTTCGTTTGAACCTCTAAGAGCAAGATTATATTTGGCACAGAATAGAATAGCATCCAATATTATTTTCAATATTTCACGCCATATCATTTTTTCCTTGTTAATGGAATTAATTACATAATCATCAATTGCATTTCCTGATTTCATATTATTTTCCATTACTTTCCATTTCACATACGAAATTCGATGTTCCGGAGAATTTTCGTGTCGGGGAATAACCGGATGAAGATGCCTCCAATCATAAAAACCTTTTTGTAGGTCTGAAAGATTATGCGATTTTTGCCCAAAAAGCATACAAGGAAAGCAAAATACTGCATTTTGATTAACGGAATATAAAATCCATTTTCTTTTAACAGTTTCTCCGTTAATTTGTTTAACATAAAACCAGTCCTTTGTGAATTTTCGACCTGAATCGTCTACTTTTAACGTATTAAAGATAATGTTGTAACGCTAACAACGATATTTTTTCGAACTAATTGCAGAATTTGAGACGTAAAGGTACTAATTTTAAGACTGTATCTTCCATATTTCAAATGGTTTGGTTAAAGGAAGTTAAAATAAAACGGAAAAAAACCGGCATTTGGTAAAAACATAAGCGAAAACACAAGTATATGTTACTGTATTCAAACTATAACCTAGCATAAGTTTGGCAGGTACATAGGTAAGTTGAAAATATCAGTTCTATATTAATTCGAATGTTCATGTTGATAAGCAGAGACATCTAGTTCCTAAATAACACAAAACTTAACCGTCAAATCGCGCAATAGAAAGGCAGAAATTTCTTTTTCAATTAAAAAATATAATTTCTTATGCACATCATTTTGGGACCCCCCCCCCCTTTCAGATGGGCCCTGTGCGGCTGCATCTGTTGCACCTGTCTATAGTTACAGCACTGACTCCCACTGTCTTAGATCAAAACTACCTAAAAAACGGCAAACAAAATCAAAAACGGCACAGGAATAGTAATTTCTGCAAATTTCATGCATTTATTCATAAAACGCACTTCATTAATGTGTCCATTAGGTTTGATTGTTGGGTGAGAAAAGTATGACAATATTTTAAGTAAGTATATTTTTATTTCATACCAAACTTCTCTTTTGAAAAGATTGAATGTAAATTCCCATAAAATTTAATTATGTGCTGGAGATTAACAGTTATTGTCATGTAAGAAGTTTTTAAATATGCTATATATTACTTTTAAAACATTTTTTTTAATATTATGTATTTTTTTTTCGATATCGGGCTCGGGCTCTGAAAAGAGAGCTCGAACTCATCTCTACCCTGTACATATAGTTTTAAGTAAGTGTCTATGCCTCTGCTGTGGGACCGTGTACGTTAATGGGAGCTGGTTCACGTTAAATCTGTTCATGGCTCCAAAGTTCTCCAAGTTCTATATAAGCGTTACCTCTGGGGGTGCCAATCCGGATGCAAATCTCTCATCGGGAATTGGTTCAAAATTAGGAGATTTAGGAGTCAGGTTTATGGATATAAGGCGTAGTGGATTATGACAGCTATATAGAAATAGAAAGCTGCAAAACCGGGCCCTTTGGGTCAAACCAACAACAACAACAAAGTAAGTGTCTATAATGCTTCATAACAATACCTTTTAATAATAACAAGGAAAATATTAAAACAATATTTAAAACACATTCTCTTAAAAAATAAATAAACATTTGGAATTAAAATAAATAAATAAATGTAATTTTTAAAAGTATTTCTTTAAAAGAAAGTCTGTATACAAAAAAAAAAAAATCAAAAATTCTCACTTTTTAATGTTTGATGATATGTTACTTATTTATCACTAGCCGCCACTGGTGACCAGTTTGGTCTCCTTTAAGTGTATGTTAAGCATTGTAACACGTTACTTTTATTCATAATTTAATTTTTTTTCTTTAATTCTTCGCCAAATCGGAAGATTCTAATAGACAAATCAAGAACTTTTACGGTCATAGTAGCATTTCGCATTTTTTTTTTTTTTTTTTTTTTTTTTTTTTTTTTTGCTATGTATTTTATCTTTCTTGACAAAACCCCGCTTAACCCACTGAATCATTTATGCTTCATATCCGTTTGCTTATCAGTTGCAATAAGTTCGCTAATGCAGAGATTCTTAAACATATTCAGTAATTTTCCGTAATTGGTTCCATTGCAAATTGACGTATTTTAGTTAATACGATTTGATGCAAGTCTATTTTGTGAAATTTTTTAATGATATCCACATTTACACTGAATCATATTGTTGCTAATATTTTTTTTTGTTTGTTTCTTGCAAACTTTGGCTGTAGACTCGATTACGCAAGATTAGAAAATCTATCATTATTCTCATCTAAAATGTCTTGAGTAATGTGCCATAATCGGGCTGCATATTATTACACGTAATTTTCGAGTATGGTTTGGCGAAACATTGAACTTTTCGAAGCCAGTTTGGTACTTTTTCGTTATACGGACACCATTGTCGCCAAGCATACATATACATACATTTAATACATACATTTACATACATTATGCATTAGCATACATTTTGGCATGGTGTCCGTATAACGGGAAAGTACTGCCAGTTTTGATAATCACATTCCCTTCAAACCATATTTGCTATCAACACTTTTGAGACGTGGCGTACAATCTGATTAAAATTCCCGAACTTCCTTCTAGATGCCGATTTCTGTTCGACTTTGTTTTTCTCTGCTCCCCTTTCTTGATATAGTTCAGAAGTTTTCATAATTGTGTACGCCGCGCCAACATTGGTACCTATAATTCCAATTACAAAATCAAATCCGATTTCAAAATCAAAGCATCGTTTCTAATTTGCACACGCGAATAATAAAAGCTGGTATTGGCTATTTTAAAAATGCTACTGGCGAGATTTGCACCCAAATAACAGAAAAGTGTTTAATGGTGTAATGTATTTTATAAATGTATATTAAATTACTGTTTTGAACGCGATTGGTCATTAACAATGATAAATATGATTGGTGATTAACAATCATTTTCGGTGATCTCTCTTCCTCGCAAGTATAATACATAAATACCAAAATAACTGATAATTCGTTTCGAAATTTGATTCATTAAATATTATTACATAAGTTTTATTTGTTTACATTCAGTAAATTTCAAGAAAAGATACGGAACGAAGTTGAGTTGCATAGCACATAATTATGGTAAACTTTGATTGTCTCTCTGGTGCGAAATATTTTTTGACACTAGGCAGCGGTCCAAAAAATCATTCACGTAGAACTTGCTTTACGAACGATTACCTCCATGGTTTAATATTTTAATCGTTCAAGGCGAATGAATGTTTTTTTTTTGTTTGTTGTTTACTTTCATGGATAGAGAATTTGAACTGCGAACCTAATTTTATCTGAAATTATTGCAGAATATATACACAATATTGAACGTAAGTCATCTCTCAAATATTAATTTATTTTGAATGATCTTTCTAAAAATGCAACTTTCATGCAGTTTTATTCGAAAAAACAATTTTGAATAAAAATGGCCGCCTGGTATGGGAAAAAGTGAAGCGGACATCCCGGAACTGTTGATGACAGTCACATGACTTAGGCTTTTATTATAGAGATTATTATGAATCCATTTAAGTCAAAAATAAACTTGAATTATCAGTAGAAATTGTTTTATAAAGCCATTATTTTTAAATTAGTCTTAAAAAAAAATAATAAAGATTTTTATTCATTCTTCAAACATGAATGCTCAAATGCTCAAAAAGCCTCAGGATTTAAATTAACAAATTAGTGATTTGTTAGATTTACATTGTTTTATTTATCATAAAAAATAATAATTTCATTTAACAACAATAACAAAATGTTACGACAATCAATTTCTTAGATGAATATTTTGAGGTTGTAAACATGGACGTTCGCAGAAAAAAAAGGGGGAGGGAGGGGCAATATTTTGGATAAAATATATGCAAAGGTGCAGAGAATAAACTTGGGGCCCAGGAATAAAGTTTCCTAGTACCTCTACATATGTTTTCAGATGAAAGGAGAAAATTTCAGAAGATAATTATTAAATATACTAGCCGCCACTGGCGACCAGTTTGGTCTCCCTTAAATGTATATTAAGCATTGTAACACGCTACTTTTATTCATAATTTAATTTTTTCTCTCTTAATTCTTCGCCAAATCGAAAAATTCTAATACACAAATCAAGAACTTTTGCGATCATGGTAGCATTTTGCACATTTTTTGCTGTTAATGATACCCACATTTACACTGAACCATATTGTTGCTATTTTTTTGTTGTTGTTTCTCTCTAACTTAGGCTGTAGACTCGATTACGGAAGATTAGATAATCTATCATTATTCTCATCTAAAACGTCTTGAATAATATTCCATAATCGGGCTTCATATTATTACACGTAATTTTCGAGTATGGTTTGGTGAAACATTGAACTTTTGGAAACCAGTTTTGATAACCACATTCCCCTTTTAAACCACAACCCGGCGTTTTCGGCTAGATTTTGCTTCGTATGGCAACCCAGTAGAGCAGATTCCTTATGTTTTATAATAAATTAAATATTGTGTGTTTTATAATAAATTAATCATTGTGTGCGTTTTATAATAAAATTGTGTGTTTTTTAATATAAAATGGTTCTTTTCCGTTATGCGGACACCATGCCAAAATGTATGATAATGCCTAGAGTATGTATATGTATGCTTGGCGACAATGGTGTCCGTATAACGGAAAAGTACCTATAAAATAAACTATTTTATAATAAAATAAAAGTAACATGCTGTTTCAGAAATCTCTAACAGGTACCTGAAAATGGGGTTTTCTCGCCAAAATGGCGCGAAACAAAAATCACGCCAACCCCGGTGCGTTTGCGACAGCTGTTCCACATTGGATTTTAAAATCAAAGTATCGTTTCTAATGCAGACGCAAAAAATAAAAACTGGTTTTGTCGATTTTAAAAATGCTATTGGGGAGATTTGCGCCCAAATAACATACAAGTACATAATGATGTTATGTATTTTATAAATGTATATTAAATTACTGTTTTGAACGCGATTGGTCATTAATAATGGAAAATACGATTGGCGATTAACAATCATTTTCGGTGATCTCTCTTTCTGGCACGTATAATACATAAATACCAAATTAACTGACAATTCGTTTCGAAATTTGATTCATTAAATATGATTACATGAGTTGTATTTGTTTACATTCAACTTACGTCAAGAAAAGATTCGGAAGGAAGTTCAGTTGTACAAGCACTTCATCAAACGGAATTATGGTAAACTTTAATTGTCTCACAGGTCTTGGTGGAAATTATTTTTTTGACACCAGGCAGCGCTCCAAAAAATCATTCACGGAAAACTTACTTTACGAACGATTATCTCCATGGTTTAATGGTTTAATAATTTAAACCTTCACAAAGAATGAATCTTTTTTTTTTTTTTTTTTTTTTTTTTTTACTTTCATAGATAGAGAGTTTGAACTGCGAAGCTAATTTCAACTGAAGTTATTGCAGAATGTATACATAATTGAACATAAGTCATCTCTCAAATATTAATTTATTTTGAACGATCTTTCTAAAAATGTAACTTTTAAACAGTTTTATTCGAAAAATAATTTTGAATAAAAATGGCCGCTTGGCATATGAAAAAGCGATGCGGGCATCCCGGAACTGTTGATGACAGTCACATGACTTACGGTTTTATTATAGAGATTGTTTTAAAATTAATTTTTGTTTAATTTATGTGATCAAGGTTTTTTAATTAACTAATTTTGAGTAGTATTTTTTAATTAATTTCACTCTTAAATTAAATTAACATTTAATAAATAATTATACTATTTTTCATACATTTTATTATCTATATTATACTGTGAAATATACAAGTTAAAATTAAATTTCATTAATTCAGTATTGCAGTATATGTTGTGCCCCATTAACTGCTTTGTCAGTCCCGCACAGAGCGTTGCACTTAAATTGTTCATTTAGAAATTGCATTTCATAAAAATGAAATTTATTAATCATAGTCTGTTAGTGTTGGAAAGTGTTTGTTTGTATGATCCTTATACCAATGATGCAGCCAGGATTCTCATCTGGGAGGGGTATGGAACCATTGTTACGGATAAAATAAACAATTTCGTTGATAAGAATACATGACATGTAAAAATGGCCGTAATGAAAAGCACAAACAACCATAATATATTTAGCATGTATGTGTTTAAAAAAATAGCATTTTCAAAGGGGGGAAAAAAGAGCAATAGCAATAACATATATGTACTATTTTGCTGCTATTGCTCCTAACTTTTTCTTTAATTAATTTTGTGTAGAATCCTATTATAAAGTCTTGATACAGTTGAATGGTAAACATTTTATGCTGCTTTCCTTTACATTGGTTTTTACACATCACATAATTTTTCTTAACACAAGGGGTTTTCTATGCAACTTATCAGTTTTTTAAATACTCTGAAAATTGAATTTAACACTGAAATCCCCCGCCCCCCTTCCTTCGCTGCACCAATCCTTATACAAATCTACAATTGCTGACCAACTTTCATGAAACTTGATATACACGTTTTAGAATTAAAGCAAAATTGTCAACTTAATATGAAATTGGTGTCATTTAGAACAGATAATGCACATTTTTCATATATAAAATTTAAAACCTTAATTATAAGTGTGTTAAAATGATGTAGTACCTTTATTTAAATCTATTTAGAGTTAAAACATCTACAACAATAAACATATTAATTTCAAAGAAAAAAATTGCTACACATGACATCTCTTTCAATAAGACTTTCAATGTGACGTTAAATTAACTCTAAATAACCAGTTGCTACATTTCATTTGTATACTACATCTATATCTTATAGCTAGGTGTTTTAATACTGCAATAGGTGACATTTTGTTTGATTTGTATTAATATATAGAGTTGGTTCTTTCTCTTTTCAAACAAAACTTCATGACTGATGTCACGACTAAAAGCATCTAGAATACGGCATTTTCATGTAATCATTGTGGATGTAATTTTCATGAATAAAAATGCAAGTTTTCATTTAAAAATAACGTTTTATCATCAGAAGAGGCCACTTCCTCTTCTGAAATTAACGTGCATTATCTATAAAGTAGAAGCTTTATTTTCAAGCCATGAAAAATAGAATTCCACTAAAGGCCATGCCATTTAGTTTCATTTTCTTTTTTTTTTCAGTATTGTTAGGGAAATGGTATATTTTTCAGTTAGCATCAAAGAAAATCTGCATTCTCATTTATAAAACTGGGAATTTTATTTTGTATGCATCAAAATAACATCATTTTGTCATTTTAGCGATTTATAGCCCAAGAGGCATCGTCACACTTTGTAAAATAATTTTAGCGTCAATGATTGTGGTATATGATAGATTAGATGTAGAAGCACCGCACACTCAGTTGTAATGTGAAATGAATGGTAACCTGATTACTGAACATGTCTTCGAGTCGGGGAAACATCAGTAATCGGGTTGGCATTCATTTCCCATTGTAGCACTATAATGCCAACATAAAAAGCAATTCAAACAAATAATGATTAAGAAACCAAAAATAAGCTGCTATTGACATTTTATAAACTAAGAACTGTATATTAACTTAAACAAACCGTATAGAACTGTCTTTATCTTCAATTATCTTTTTGTCAGGGGGGTGAGTAAACCCACCATTTAAGATAATTTTTGAACACTTAAATTTAGAAAGAAAAACAAAACTAAATTTTGTTTTGGGGAAAAGGTTGATCTCCCCACAGCCAAAAAAACTTTCTTTCTTTTTGTCTTAGTGTTTAATTATTTGAAAATAATAAGAGAAAAGGAAATTTTCGTTAATAAAATTTAAAAAATCAGGGAACAGCAATTGCCTTGCTCCCATTGTGGGCGCACATGCATGTAAAATGCTTTATTTCTATAAATTTATATGCAATTAATATGTCTATGCTAAGTTACTGCTAAGACTAACAAACAATTTTCTTCTTTTTGTTCATATTTTTTATTTAAATCTTGATGGGAATTTTCTGAATTTATATAATAAATTAAACCTTATTTGTATGATTACTTTTGGCAGTATAATTTTGCAACAAAATAAATTGTATGATCTCCATATATTTTTATTTTTACCAGGGAAAATAAAATGTGCTCAGAAATTGTGAGACACGGTACAGATATGGAATAGGGCTTCTGCATGTATATGCCAATGTTTAATACGAAATCGGCTGGTCACTGAGCCCACAGATTAAATATATTCCACCAGATAGGACACTTCCATAAGCTCAATGGTAACCGAATCGCAACTTCAGAGTCCCTAGTGACAACAGTCGCAAACGTTCCGGGCGTGTCGCCACAGGTAGGTATTACTTATCTTATTTGTATAGTATCTATCTTTTTTTTTATGTAAATATGTCGCCGCAGTTTGTTATTGTTTAAAACATCAAACATATTTTATTTTATCATACAAATACTTACAAATATACATATTTACACGAGTTTCTTACAGATTTACACCTTTTTCTTAATAATTTAAACTGAGAAACTGTCGTGTCGATATTAAATAAACAAAACTGCCAACAGGTACATGTGACCGTGACAATCTG
Source organism: Maratus michaelseni (assembly GCA_963931845.1). Classification (NCBI taxonomy): domain Eukaryota; kingdom Metazoa; phylum Arthropoda; class Arachnida; order Araneae; family Salticidae; genus Maratus; species Maratus michaelseni. The sequence continues at coordinate 155,578,118 of OZ007594.1, read as the reverse complement.
ACAGTTTATAGATCGCGCGCGTGTGCGTTAGTTCTTGACTGTGCTCAGTAGTGGCGCTTGTATCGCGCCGGTTCGGGTTTTCGCTCCACTGTCAAATCTGTATGACTATATTTAATCTGTGACTGAGCCTTACTCAGCTCGATACAACTATATCTCTTGTGAAACCCCCTGTGCATGCCTCAAACATTTAATAATAATAGCGAAAGAAGAGCGTTAAAAAAAAAGAAAAATCATTTTTATATTATCTGCTCTCCGTTTTTTAAGTAAAAAAGAAATTAGCGCGCTCATTAACCCTCAAAATATTTGCATGTTCATTTCGTTGTGAATGTAAACAAATAAACACCACCCTTCCCCCACCCTGTTTGATTCTTAGATGCTCGCCAGAGCGGGGCTGTTCAGAACAGAAGATCAGGCGGCGCGCGGGCGATGGAGATTAAAATATCGAGTGAGTCTATACTGTGAATGAAATTGAAAGGCCTGCGTTCGTTATCATTGATTTGGACATCCAAATCAATGATAATGAACACGGTCCTTCATTTGACTAATTAGCGTATTTTAATGATATTTTGTTAAATTAAGAAGTGAACTTGGTGGCCGAATGGTTAGAGCACTTCTCTTGATTCTGGAGGTTGCGGGTTCGATCCCCCAAAATTTCTGTTTGATTTTTCTGTTTTTTATTTTTTTTTTTCATTTAAAAATGTTTAATCGGTTGCTTTGTATTTTTCATGATTAATGGAATATATTTATAAAAGCAAAATTTGATATTATTAACACTTATTTAATTAAATACGACAAATTCAGCTATTTTACGATTAAAATTTTACATTACAGTGTCTTTTAATATTTAAACATTATTATTATTTTTTTTCTTTTTAGCAAATGTAAAATAAGAAATGAAAATATAGTCAATTTGCACGAATTTCTCCATGTTTTTATAATGAGTACTTCAACAGTGAATTTTTAGTACGAATAGAATGCAAAGCATATTTTACAATGTAAAAAATATTATAAAAATAAAATGTAAAATATATACATTATTTAAACTAGAAATATCAGTACCTATTTTTGTAAAGAGGTAAAATACATGTGGTTTACCGTCTAGTTTCGTAATGAATATTAATAAAATATAGTTAGAATGTTTATAAATTTTCTACTGAATGTACAAGTATTTTAGCATTTGTTTCTCGTGTTTTATGATGTTTATTGCGATATAATAAATAATGCAATTTACATCGAAAAATGAATTTCAAGAAAAATAAATTTTTAGAAATTAATAATTATGTTTCAACAAGGTTGTTATCGAAAAATATATTTTAATAAAATGTTTAAAATCTTTTTCATCAAATTTTAACAAAGATTTTATTTTACTATTATAAATAAATAAATAAATCTTTTAACATATGTTAAAAGATTTATCGTAAATCAAGGTCGTTATACCAACATATGTTGGTATAACGACCTTGATTTATTAACATTCTATTTATCCCAAAAAATATAAAGCAACTGATAAATAATTTTTAAATTAATAAAAATAGGGGAAGTAAATCGGAAATAAACGGCGAGCATTAACTTTGTATCCATACTTTTCAGGTTCATCTGTGTAGGACAACCCAAACGTCAGTAAAGTACATAACAATTTTTGGTACTTTTCGGTTAGCCGGGTGCCAGTGAAAAAAAAATATAAATATATATCTACATATATGTTTGTGTACATATGTATGTATATATATATATATATGTGTGTGTCTGTGTATATATTTATATTTGTTTCACTAGTGCCCGGTTAACCAAAAAGTACCCTTTTTTTTTTTAGAGTTTACATTAATTTTATTGAAACCACCAATACCGTGTTTCAGGAATTCGGTGATCCGAACGTCCTCTCCCTTGTTAAAGGTGCACTGGTTATAGAAAATTAAACTTTATAATATTATATGCATTGTTTTGTACAATATATATATTTTTGTAACTGCTATCAACTAAACTAATACAGTAGATTTCCGTTACAACGAACTCCACGGGACCGCTAAAATATTTCGTTGTAACGAATTTTTCGTTGTAACGGAATTACTCCTATTTATCTAATGAATTACATATACACGTAAATTAATTATGTAAGATAAATTTACCTTTCATTATAGAGGATTTCAATGGAAGACAAGTTAAATTAACACAGAAAAAGTTAGTAAATTAAAATTCAACATTAAAAATACAAAATTACGGACTAACCTTTATTTAGTAGTACATCATTGCAGAAAATCTGTGATTTTAGTTTGTACAAAGGAATGTGTTGTTGATGATAACAAAAACGTGTGCAACGAATGAATGTGAGAAAATACCTCCTCTGGAACATTCTTTTGATGAGAAACAAAAGCACGCATTTTTTCCAAGCATGAGAGAGCTTCCAAAGTAGTAACTTTTGAATCGTCGGTGACATCAATATCGTCATCACTGCTTTCGTCATTTTGTTGGTCTAATGTAGTTTTAATGGATAAAATGATATCTTCATCAGAGCATGTTTGAATATTGTCATCCACAGATAAGAAATCCTCCAAATCCACCTGATCAGGGATTGATGTTAATTTTTTGGCAGCCTTCCAAATTGTGTTTAACTCAGAGGACTCATCCAAATCTAAAACTTCTGATTCACTTTCTTCGGTCTCAATTAATCGGGCATGTTTCCAACAGTTAGAAATTGTTTTCTGGCTAATTTCTTGCCACGAACCAGAGATCATTTCAATAGCTTCTTTGAGATTTATTTTTGTCCTTTCGCCATTTTCTAACCCGCAAAGAATTTCTTTTAGTAAAAGAGTTCTGTAGCGAGATTTTACAGCACGGATGATGCCTTGGTCTAGAGGCTGTAGAATAGAAGTGCAATTCGGCGGAAAGTACTCAACTTGGATGCAGTCTAATTTGGGGGGATCATTATGAGGCATGCAGTTATCAATCAGGAGAAGAATTTTCCGTTTTTTAGCTTTCATTTCTTTGTCAAATTGCACTAACCAATCATTAAAGATATCTTGTGTCATCCATGCCTTCTTATTGAATTTATAATCGCAAGGCAATGAATGACAGTTCTTAAAGCAACGGGGCTTGCCAGAGTGACCAACAATTAATATTTTTCTCTTCTCGGTTCCAGATTTGTTACAGCAAAAAAGTGCTGTAATTCGTTTCTTTGAAGTTTTTCCTCCAATGCATTTGTCGCCTTTAAATGTTAATGTTTTTCTCGGTTCAAGTTGATAAAATATTCCAGCCTCGTCAGCATTGAAAACATCATCGGAGCTGTATGTCTTTATAAGGGCAGCTACTTTACCAGCTCTCCATTCATTTACAGTGTTTGTAGGTACATCACTTGCTTCGCCGCAAATTGATTTAATTACAATTCCATGGCGAGTACGGAAGCGATTGAGCCATCCGACACTGGCTTGAAAATTTTCGATACCAAGCATTGTTCCGAACTCTTGAGCTTTTTGCCTTATCAGAGGACCACTTATAGGTACATTGCGCGAACGAACATCTTCGAACCATTTGAACACGGCTTTATCGACATCTTGAAATTGGGACTGTCGCATTCGTTTTCTATGGGAACCAATGCTTGCAATTTGGAATTGCCTCTCAATCTTTTCCTTATCTTTTAGAAATGTAGATAAAGTCGATGGTGTTATTCCATATTTTTTGGCTACATCAGTTTTCCGCAATCCTTTATCAATCTCAGAAATTATAGCTTTTTTTTCTCCCAACGAAAATTGTTTTCGTTTTACACAAGCCATTTTATCAACGAACGAAGCAAGAAACACACTGCAACAGGTACTGGCGATAGAGATATCCCAGAACAAGCATAAACACTCCTTTCACAGTGAAGGCCACCTGCTGTCTGTCACGTGATCATTTTGAAGCGTATGGGCTAATGAAAGAAAAGGAATTCGGAAAAAGAAGTAAACAAAATAAAAAATAGTAAAGGGGGAAAAAATCTGAAATTGCACCTGTCCCCAAAACAACGTTATTTTTTTATCTTCGACATTCTAATTCGAAGTATATTTCATTTCTGTTAAGTAATTGAAAAAAAAAAAAGAGCTCGGTGAAGATTTTTCGTTGTAACGGAATTTCTAATAAAATGCACTTCGTTAAATCGGAATTTTTAATACATTGGAGTTAATGGAATTTGAAAAGGGGATTTGTCAAATTTCGTAGTAACGGGATTTTTCGTTGTAATGGAATTCGTTGTAACGGAAATCTACTGTATATCAGTTTTAGTAGGTGCTGTAGTTTTAGAGACATATAAGTTGACAGCAGTTATGTAACTATATGATGTATATATATATATATATATATATATATATATATATATATACACATCATACTTTCGTATTCTATTATTTTTATGTTGGATCAAAGGCTTAAAAAATCAGTTTAGAATGTTAAAAATTTTAAATTTTTCAGATATCCGATCATGTTGCTACAGCTGTATCAATCAACCTACCAAACCAAGTAAGACACAAAAAAGCCCAATCACGTGATCAAATCGCCCACAGAATTTTTGTGAGTCACCCGCGCGCAGCCCGCGCTAAAAAATTGCAGGTTATGAACGCAGATCGGGCTATCTGATCACGTGATGCTTTTCATGAATGTTTCGGGGGTTTATTATGATGAAATAAAAATAGATATTCCTATTATAAGATCCATTTTTTTGGAGGATAAAGATGTGTAGTCACTACTTTCACCTAATCCGAGCCACAGAAGCTTAAAATAATTGAAATAATTAAATTATTTCAATATATTAAATTATTTAAATTTCCGATAAGACCTACTCCATAACCCTTCTCTCCATCGCGCGCGCGCCGCGCGATCTTCTTTCCTGAACACAACCAGCGATTGTCCCCATGCCAACTGCATTAACAAAATCGGCTACATTATCCCATTATTTGGTAACCGAACTGGGATTTTTAAAGGTCTCCCGAAATTAGTTCTGGACACTTTTCTAAATACAATATCATTGCTTCAATTTCATCAGGCGAAAAATTGGCGCTGCGTTGCTGCTGTGATATTTCTGAAATAATAACAAATTATATAGATGATAATCGCACGCAACTAAATGAGAAAAACTGATCAACGATCAACTAACTCGAGCATATGCTTTTATTTATTTATTTCTTCCCGAGTTTACTTGACTAGCCAATCATTACAGCGTATCTTGAAAATAATCGATATACAAGAAACCGGCACATTGTAAAATATATGAAGAAAAATTACCTCTGTTTTTAAAGGCTCTCTATTTTCTGACCTCCAAGTACGCTCCAAGGGCGTTTATGTAGCATTTTCATTGGTCATAAAATAGAGAGCTCTTAAAAACAGAGGTAATTTTTTACGATATTTTTAACAGTGCATAGATATAGTAATATAACGTTAATTATTCCTATGGAAACCGGAAGTCACATCTTTACGACCCACTTACGACTGTCACAAGTGTTTCTGCTGTATCACTCTTTTTTGTGCCGGTCGCAAATTTCAGATTTGAGACCTGCGACTGTAGCTATGACCGTTTCTACTGTATCCATGCCTTAATTCTATCCTACAACAAAAAGAGCTTTGACTGTAACTGTCTTCCCGGCTCTGGTAGTTTGTATACAAAACAACCTGCGACTTGAAAAGATCTGAGTGTGTTTTCATTAACCTTGTGATTAATTATGAAAATAGAAGAAGTAAAAAGTACAACTAAAGCGCAAAGAATTGCTGCTCATAGTCATGTCAAAGGTTTGGGCCTTGATGAAAATGGCATGGCTATTAAAGTTGCTGCCGGGCTTGTTGGGCAAACTATTGCACGTGAAGTAAGAACAAATACAGATTTCCCTTAATGATAATTACATTTTATATTCTTATGTGTAATTTTCGTCTAAAAATGTAAAATATTCAAGACGATTTCTTTTCTTTTTCTTCATTTAGTGGTTGTTAAGGACAGGGTTATCATTTTCCGAAAAATAATTTAAAATAATAGATTTATGTAAAAACTTGCTTTTATTTGAATTGCTGAAATTCTTTTAATAAATGGTTAAAATAGCGCAATTAGTGAGAGTTCTAATAAATTATGGCTAAAAACGTATGTTACTCCACCATTTGGTGATTTTTTTCTTTAAAGACCAAGTTGACAATTCTTTATTGTTTGTTTACATTCCCATTGAACAGATGCAAGAATGTTGTTTCTCTTCTGAATCTTTAAATACAGGTAGGAAAAATAATAGATTTAGAGATAAATCCAACACTGGTAAATAAAATGCTAAGATATTCATAAGAATTTAAATGCAGAATCATTAAATTAACACACAAAGAAACAGAGGCATCCTGGAACAAGCGAGACTCCCAACTTGGCGATCCTTATTAAGACACATGTCAGCCTAAAATACGGCAACCTGCAAATATGTGTATAACGTTTCTGCCATCAAATGAATGTGATGCAAGGTCATGCAATTTCAGCTTTAAATCCTTTGGGCACAATGTCATATACGCACCACATTGACACGATTGCAACAAAATGGCAATTTTATGCCAAACACGGTAACCCGGTTATTTTTTTTATGTGTTAATATTTACGATTTATTATGATATTTATATTTATTATTTCATAACTGTTTATTAATTATTGCATAGTATTTGTGACTAATCTTCAAAAACAAAGTTTTGGCCAAATTGGTGGGGGAGAAAAATCGCGCCAATGTGGTGCGTATATGACATGTGTACCATTTTTTGTTATGAAAAATGGTCAATGAGATAATGGAGAAGTACCAAAATTTCTTTATTCACAATCTTCAAAGTGCATGAAATTCGTCAAAGCGACGGTCAATAACACATATATGAGCACTGCATGCCCATGAGCTTGTAAAACAAAAACAAAATCAATGGATACAGCAAATTCGCAGAACAGCAATCTCTAGAATACCCAAAAACTTTTATTTTTCATTTGGCAAAAATAAGTTCATCAATTGCAAATTTTAAAATAATAAAATCATAATAATTTGTTTGTCTTCAAAAAGAAAATATGGTCATATAATGTTTTTCTACTTCATTATTTTATCAATTCTTATTGATTTTGTAGCACTCAACTATCCAGGAAACATTTGGCAATCAGCATTTTCCCAAACATGCCGGTTACAGTATTTCTTTTCTTTTTTTTTTTTTTTTCCCTCAGAGATATATAATTTTGATTAGTTTCATCAGAAATTGATATTATCTTTCTAAATTATATACTATTCGAAACTATGTAACTAATATTTCTAAACTATGTTTGTTATTAATTATTCTCAATTAATTCATAAAAAAACTTTTTTGTTTAAAAAAAAATTAATGACGGGAAAAGGGGGTGGAATATTTTTTATTCGTGAGTAGAATTTTTTGCTGGCTGCCAGATTTTATCAAATTTGTAAAGCCATAATTATGCATGAAACACAATACTTATCAAATACAATTAATAAAAATTCACTTACTTTTATTTCTCATATTTTGTTCACACTTAAAATAGACTGCTTATCAGCACTAGGAATGCACCGAATAGTGATTTTGGCCGAATACCGAATATTTGGCCAAACAAATAGTAACTATTCGGCCGAATACCGAATATTTTTATATTTCAGAAATTAAAAGTTAAATTATAAAACTATTTTATTATATAATATTTAACGTAGACACTACTAGTTTATGAATTAGACATTTTTACTAGAAACATTACCCCCCAAAAAAATAAACTCTGTGCTTTGAGTTATAATTTAAAAAGAGGATTGTCTTAAAACTTTTTTAATTAATAAAGTTTTAAACTTTGTGGTTTCTTCTGTGAATTAAAATAAATTTACAAAATGTTCTTATATTCTAAAAAAAATACTTTCAAATAAAAAAATTACATTGAATGATTTATAAGAAACATTTTACAGTAATATAGTGTTTTGTCAGGAAGGGACTGAAGTGAAACAATACAATATATTAAAATGGTGGCAAATCAGCAAGAATAATTTTCCTGCTCCTTTGGATTTGGCAAGGAAGTTTTTAAATGAACCAGAGAGCAGGTGTCTGGAATGGGCGATCATATTCAGAGTTTGTAAACATGCAGGGTGTTCATCAGTGGCGTATCCAGGGGATGGGCTGATGGGGCTGCAGCCCCCCACCCCCCCCGAAATTGTCGAGAGTAAAATGAAAAAAGTGCTTTTTTCTTGCTTTTTTTAGATAGATTTGCAATTTTTTTTCTGTTATACAGCGGATTAGCCATTCTCGTTAGTCCATATTAGTCTGCATTGGCATCACAGAATAAACAAAGTAAGAGGGCTGATGGGGTTATAGCCCCCCCGCCCCCCGCCCGAAATAGTCGAAAATCTCATGAAAAAGTGCTGTTTTCTTTTTTTTTCAGCTAAATTTGTAATTTTTTTTGGTTATACAACAGACTACCTACTCTCTTCTTTTTAGCCCCATATTAGTTCACATCGACATCAGAGCATATCTAAAAAGAGGAAGGGGGCTGATGGGTTTACAGCCTACCCCCCTTCCCGAAATAGTCGAATATCTCTTTAAAAAAGTGCTGTTTTTTCCTTCTTTGAGATAAATTTGTATATATATATATTTTGTCATACTATAGACTACCCACTCTCTTCTTTTAAAACCCATATTAGTCCACATTGACATCAGAGCATACTTAAAAAGGAGAAGGGGGCTGATGGGGTTACATCCCCCCTCCCCCTTCTCTACCCGAAATAGTCGAACATCTCATGAAAATAGTGCTGTTTTTTTCTTCTTTGAGATAAATTTGTATTTTTTTTGTTATACAACAGACTATCCACTCTCTTCTTTTTAGTCCCATATTAGTCCACACTGACATCAGAGCATACCTAAAAAGGGAAGAGGGCTGTTTGTGTTACAGCCCCCCCCCCCCCTTCTCGAAATAGTCGAACATCTCATGGAAATACTGCTGTTTTTTTTTTCTTTGAGATAAATTTGTACTTTTTTTTGTCAGAGAACAGACTATCAACTCTTTTCTTAATAGTCCCACATTAGTCCACATTGTCATCAGAGCATACCTAAAAAGGAAAAGGGGACTGATGGGGTTACAGCCCCCCTCCCTCCCCAAATAGTTGAACATCTCATCAATATAGTGCTTTTTTTTCTTCTTTGAGATAAGTTTGTATTATTTTTTTGTCATACAATAGACTGCCCACTCTCTTCTTTTTAACCACATATTAGTCCACAATGACACCAGAGCATACCTAAAAAGGAGAAGGGGGCTGTTTGTGTTACAGCCCCCCTTCTCGAAATAGTCGAACATCTCATGGAAATACTGCTGTTTTTTTTTTCTTCTTTGAGATAAATTTGTACTTTTTTTTTGTCAGAGAACAGACTCTCAACTCTTTTCTTAATAGTCCCACATTAGTCCACATTGCCATCAGAGCATACCTAAAAAGGAAAAGGGGACTGATGGGGTTACAGCCCCCCCCCCCCACTCCCCAAATAGTTGAACATCTCTTGAATATAGTGCTTTTTTTTCTTCTTTGAGATAAGTTTGTATTATTTTTTTTGTCACAATAGACTGCCCACTCTCTTCTTTTTAACCGCATATTAGTCCACAATAACACCAGAGCATACCTAAAAAGAAGAAGGGGACTGTTTGTGTTACAGCCCCCCTTCCCGAAATAGTCAAACATCTCATGAAATAGTGCTGTTTCTTTCTTCTTTGAAATAAATTTTTATTTTATTTTTTTTAATAGAATAGACTATCCACTCTCTTCTTTTTAGTCCCATATTAGTTAGTCTACATTGACATCAGAGCATACCTAAAAAGGAAAAGGTGGCTGATGGGGTTACAGCCCCCCTCCTCTCGAAACATTCGAAAATCTCATGAAAAAAAGTGCTGTTTTCTTCTTCTTTGAGATGAATTTGTAATTCTTTTTGGTTATACAACAGACTACCCACTCTCTTCTTTTTAGCCCCATATTAGTTCACATTGACATAAGAGCGTATCTAAAACGGGGAAGGGGCTGATGGGGTTACAGAGGTCCCCCTCTTCTCGAAATAGTCGAACATCTCATGAAAATAATGCTGTTTTTTTCTTCTTTGAGATAAATTTGTATATTATTTGTATACAACAGACTACCCACTTTCTTCTTTTTACTCCCATATTAGTACAGAGTAACACCACAGCAAATCCAAAGAGGGGGAAGGGGCTTATGGGGAACAGACCCCCCCCCCCCCCCCCCCCCCCACCTCCCAAAATGGTCAAAAGTGGAATGAAAAAAGTGCTGATTTTTCTCTTTATATGTTTGAGATAAAATTAGAATTATTTTTTCTGTCATGCAATGGACAACCCACTCTATTTTCTTTAGTCCCATATTAGTACACTAGGGGTGGGGGTTATAGGGTAACAGCTCCATTCCCCTTCCGAAGTGGTCACAGTGAAATTAAAAAAACTGACTTTGTTTCTTTCTTTTTTAGATAAATTTGTTTTATTTTCTGGCACGCAACGAATTTGTTTTTTCGTTAGCCCCATATGCCTCTCAGTCCTGCGATCACAATTACTTTAGACCACAAAATCTATTTTCAAATGACTGAAAAACAGTTCCATACATGTTTTAATGGATAATTGAATACATATAATATGCTCAATTGGCAAGATCTAGAAGTTGTTTAATTAATTTAAAGAATATTTAACTCTCTTCCACAGATGGTGCCAAGACTAAGGAGATATATTAGTGCGCATTATCGCCAAATCAGCAAATGTACGAACTGAAATTTTTTCTGTGAATGGCAATGTCAAGCAATATTATTGATTTTCGGTTTTGGAAGGGTCTTTTAAAGATACCCACTAGTAATACTAAAAAAATAATCTGTTGATTTGTTTGTTCCTGGTCTTTTTACTAGCGAACTAGTTTTATTTACGTTACGTGCTTTTCTAGATTTAAAGCTGTTCTCAAATACAAACTGGCTACTTTGACATATTTTTAATTCATTTTTGCTCGGATTTGCTCATTTTTGCATGAAATTCACAGGTCTTTTTATTCAGAAACTTTGCAATCGAAACATGTTTTCCCCCTTTTTTTTGTAAAGGTAGAAAATCTTTCAAAAAGCACCGTCCATGTTGGCGTTTTGAATCGGATTCCCGACGCGGCAGCCTGAGAAGCGCGAAAAAAGAGTCGTTAATACGTTATCAGAATCACTTATAACTCGATAAGTAATCTATTTATCAAAAGATGGAGAACTCATCTAGATTCCAAATCTCTTCCATAGTCAGGCCTGCCAGTCTACTGCCTTTGCATTTAAAAATGTGTCAGAAAGTTTCCCGTTGATGAGCAGGGAGGAAGATGCCTTTTTCAATATTTCAGAGTACGAGTGATCCAGCAAAAGATAAAAATTCTTAATTACTCTTCTATGAAAGTACAATATTACGAATAGTGTTCTTTTCTAATCGCTCTTATTTTGACACGACACACTTTAGTATCGGCATTTTTACCATTTGGAATATTTAACAAAAGAAGCATTAAATAAATTCACAGGTTAAAAATAAATTTTCTTACAATTTTACTTAACCATTTTTTTTTTAAAGTTCAGTAATATTGTTAGCCATAATTCAATAACTTTAACTCTTTTTTAAAAAAGGGAAATCTGATGTTTAGTTTCCAATTAATTCTTAACTTGTCCCTTCCTTCACAAATTTGAGTTTTTTTTTTTTTAACATATATTTCTTGAAGGTTAATAGCCATACGTTTGATCAAAATCCCAGGAGCATGTATACGAAGGGAAGGGGGAGATCAAGAAAGAATGCTTGCTACCCCAAAGATTTGGAATTAAATTTTTGTTGGTATTAAAAAAGACATTTTGCAAAGAAAGTTTGTTTATGCTGAACAGACCCCGACCATCAACATTTTGGGCGATGGCAAAAGAAAATATTTTTGGCCTTAATCGTAGATTTTCACATTTTTACAAATACTATGAATGAGAAGTGTATGAATATAGGTATGTAATGCGCCCATTTAAATGAAAGACTGAGAATAAATGTGAACTGAAGTTGAATTAATATTATTATTATTGAAATTTCTTCGTAAAAATTAACTTGACAGACTCAAATATCATGTTAAATAAACATGAACTAATGTTGCAAGAACTTTAAAACCATACGCAACCCAAATAAAATGATAGTTTATAAATAAAATAGTCCTAAAATTAAAACATTTTTAAACAAGTTTAAAACACATATGCAGAAACTGAAATAAATTGGGCGCTCTATGAGAAACTTAAATCTTCAAATGAGAAGAAAAATTATAAATATACTTATCATATCATTGACAATTTTAGCTTACATAAGTAGTGTAATGAATCTAGAAATTTTAATGTCTTATTCTATTAAGATTGTTTACAATAAAATTGATTTGAAATACCATAAATTTTTGGGCCCCTTAAATATGTGGGTTCTGAGAAAGTGCCCCATGTGCCTCGGCAGTAATAGGGAATTGATCCTAAAATAGAAAACAGATTATGAAAAAAAAATGTTTGAGATTGTCCCAAGCAAACTTAATTTATTGTCAAGCAAAAATAGTAGCCAGAATTTAGGGGAGAAGGTGACAACTTTATAGATTATAAGTTGCAATGACTTTCTTTTAAATGAAAGTATATGAAACAATCCATTATCACTTTTCAACTTATTTCGGCGGGGGGGGGGGGGGGCTCGGGTTTGCCCCCCCCCTCGTTTTTCTCTGGCTGCGGCTTTATTGTCAAACATGATTTCTGCTTCTAACGCCACTGGTGTTCATACATCTTGGAACAAAGTTTCTGTGTAGAAAATGTAGTCAAGGTGAACATTTTTTGAACAAGAAACATTATCCCAATCCACTTATTCCATCAAAATTAAATACATTCAATCAAAAACACAGAGTGTGTCACCATAAGCTGAAACTGAATTTTCATTCTGAAGTCAGTCACACTCTGAATAAAAGAATATCCAGCTCAGTGTTGTTTAGATATGAATGGCGACAATTTCCAGTACTCCTCATGATTCACAGAAATCACAGTAACTACCACAATTTCGCGCGTGTGTGCCGCGGCTTAGTTAAGTCTTTTTCAAACCGGAAATTTTATTGAAAATAAGAAGTCAAATAAGTGTTAAGCAGAAGTAAGTCACATTTGATTTTATTTAAAATAAATTTTAGTAGGAAATCGAATTGTCTGAGGTGTAGCGTATAGTGTGACATTACGGTATGTAGAAAATATAGTTTACAATATCTTAAATATTATTAAAGTAACAAAAGAAAATTCAAATTTGTCCTGGAGTGAGATGCACTTTATTTTTGATTGAATAAGTGTGTTGCGATCCTGGTTTCCTGAACAAAATTTCTCTGTCTTGATGTTTATTATCACTTGTGAAAGTTTTTTTTTCCATTTTGTTTAGAAACATGATGTTTGTGAAAAAAACAAGAAACAGATTATTTACTAGACACGTTTTCAGGAACTTCCATTTATTTGTACATCATTAACTCCTAAGAAAGTCATCATTAACGGTTAAAAGCATTCTCTTTCATTTAAATATGATTCCATTCTATTTTTAATTATTTTGAATATCTTTATTAGTTGACAGTTAAAAGTAGAAATTGTGAGTTTTTAAAAATAATTTTAAAAAAGTTTATTTAAATATTCGGTTTGGCTGAATATTTCGATATTCGCCCAAACCTAATATTCAGTAGACCGAATAGTTTGATATTCGCCCAAGCCGAATATTCAGCAGACTGAATAGTTTGATATTCGGCCTAACTGAATATTCGGTAATATGGCCGAATACCGAATATTCGGTGCATCCCTAATCAGCACAGTCGTACATGTCAAATGAAATTTACCCTTAATCTTATCTTCATCACCTTCACTAAACAGCAAAATAAAAAAACACAAACTCAGCAATTATCCAATTCAAGAAGTCTGACGATAAAAAAACAAAACAAATTAAAGTAGGCACAGCCACAATGTACAGAACAAAGTAGTATTGCAAGAAGTGATTTATTGCTTCACCAAATTCAATTTTGCCAAGTACAGGTGAAAACTGGGAAATTTAGTTAGTGGCCGGTAGACTCAGTATCATTAGTGGCCACTTTTTAAAGTTAGTGGCCACTATCATGTTTCAAACTTTCATGACATCTAAATAAATTATAATCATTGTATATAAACATATTTTTCTATAAGAGTTTTATACCTATTGTATGAGTATGAGTGTATTTTGCATGATTAAACAGTATCTCTTAAAGAAAAATAATCCAACTGGTGAGCATGTGGCAGGAGTCGAAATATTGAAGATACTGAAATGTCCTTAAAATCTGCTTGTATCCGGTGGGAAAAAAAGAAATAAAAATCGCCATGTGGTGAGTGGCGACCTCTAATTTTTTTTTCTATTGCCAAGTATCTTGCTTGTTCTAGGATTCAGCCGAAATAGAAATTTTATTTAGATTTACTGCATTTAGGAATAAAATAACAGTAAATTATATAAATTGTTTCACATATTTAATGTAAGATAGCACATATAAATATACTTCTCCATTATCCCGTCGATCACTTTTCATAAAAAAAAATTTATCGCCAAATAAACAAATGGAAGAATGCTGCCATTGGAATATCAAAATAAATAAATAAAATAAAATAAATTAAAAAAAAGAAAAGCCCCACTCACCAAAGTGTCAACTATCAGTAAGTTTAAACACAAAAAAATTACAATATATTAATAAAAATAGAAAAAAAAATCTTGGATATTTATTTATTTACATCGATTTTTCTTAATTATCCTTCTTGGCTGGTGAATAAATGTTTGTGACGTCAGTTGAAATTGATCTATTGCACTTAACTATGCAACGCAACAGTTTTTCAATGGATTTTCTCTTTTAATATCATGGCACAGCCGTTTAAGGACACAATATTTATTTTAATTAACGAAATAACTAATAAATCGGTAAAACATAATGAAAAATACAGGTAAATGTCAAATTAAAAAACGCTTCATGACATAACAAACACATTTAATGCTTCTGACGTCAAGTGAATGGGACTGCATTTTTGGCGTTAAATCCTATAGCAGGGCTTGAATTTCAGGGCGGGATTCACGCCGAAAATTTTGCAATCCCGTCCCAAAATATATCGTGGACGGAGCCTCCCGCCAAAAAAGTTTCACCATTTTCCGGAGAAATTTGTGTTATTTAATTTACCTGCAACCGAACGATAATTTCGTGATTTTTTTCCCACAACCAATCGACGAACTTTGCTCGACTGATCAACAAACTTTGCGTTTTTTGCGCAACTGATCGACGAACTTTGCATTTTTTAAGCGACTGATCGACGAACTTTGCGTATTTTAAGAGACTGATCGACGAACTTTGCGTTTTTTAAGCGACTGATCGATGAACTGTGCACTTTTTCCACGATTGATTGACAAACTTTGCGCTTTTCTGCTATCGATCCACGAACTTTGCGCTTTTTCCTCGATCGATCCACGAACTTTGCGCTTTTTCTGCGATCGATCGATGAATTTTCTGTTTTTACCCCGATCGATCGAAGAATTTCGTGGTTTTTCGATCGACGAAATTCTCGTAATTTCTCGTTTTTTTCTTTCGTCAGATTGACAAAGTTCGTGATCTATATTTTTTTTTCCTGTGTCTGACTGACAAATTTTAGATTTTCTTCTCTGCGTTCGACTGATGAATTTCACAATTTCTCCCCGCGACCGACTGATGAATTTCACAACATTTTCCTGCGACAGATTGATGAATTTTGCAATATTTTCTGGCAAGCAATCAATGAACTTCATGTTTTTTTCCTTGACCGACTGACGAACTTTGCTAATTTTTCCGTAACCGATTGGCGAATTATTTGGTTTCTTCTGGCGACGGATTGATGAAATTCACTATTTTTTTTTTCTCATGCCTCACTGAAAAATTTCAAGATTTTTTCTGCAACAAAGTGACGAATTTCATGTTATTTTCTTGTGACCGATTAGCAAACTTCGCCATTTTTTCTTGCGACTGATCGACGTTCGTGATTTTTTTTTTCTATGAACATAGACATAGATAAGGACTTCTAATAAAATAGCCTTTCGAAGAAGAAAATCGTTTCTCGAAAAATGTTTCAAATACAATGTCTGTGTAGGACAGTTGTATTAGTTCATCTACCTCTTCAAATCGTCTGCTTGACAGCCATCATCTGGTAGGTAGGTGTAATAGATTTATTCTGTGGTATTTATCCATATTTTGTTTGTAGGTGGCGTTACCTTAGCACAGTTGTACACTGGCTGTAATGTAGTTCCAAAGTCGCAAATCGATATTAACACTATTTCGTTAGAGGTCCTTATCTATTTCTGTACATGCGTAAGACAAATTTCATTATTTTATTCCCTCAACCAATTGACTAAATTCACAATTTTTTCTAACGACAAATAGACGTATTTAAAGATATTTTTTTCCTGTGATTGAAAAGAGGTAAAAGAACAAAAAGGGCAGTAAGAGCCACCGGTCGCTGCACCCTGTCAAATTGGTCTAGAGACAGCACTAAACAAAAATGAGATTAGAAGAGCTGCAAAGATCTTATTACTTTTACTCCTTGAGGTAAAGGAGCAAACCTTTTCAATGTTTGTGAAGAAGTAAAAGTGTACCCCCTAACCCAGCAACCCTAAATCAAATAAAATCTAAATTCAGAAATTCATTTAACAACCTAATTGTTATGGTTCCCTAACACACATTTGGTGGAACTTGAAAAATACACTGCATACATAAAATTTAACTTTCTTCTCCTTTTTTTATAATAAAAATTTAAATTTTACATAATCATTCTGAGTTGACTTAATTTTTTCAATGGTATTTTGTCATGTCTGCATTAATGCAATTCTTTAAATAGCACGTAAAATAATAGTGGGGTTTAAAGATTTTTTTCCCTCCCTCCCAAACATTACAACTCCCTTCCATTTAAAAATGTTGGGAGGGAGACTCCCCACCTTGGAAAAATTGAATTTCAAGCCCTGCTATAGTTTGGCGATAGTTTTTTAATGAAAAGTGGTCGACGGGATAATGGAGAAGTACCAAAAAGGGTACTTTTTCATTACACAGACATTATTTTGCACTAAATGCAAATGTTGTTTTCTGCAAATCCCGAAGTCGCTGTGGGTTGGTGAAAATCCCGAGTTTCTTGAGTAGTTGAGATTTGGCCATCTTGTTGTAAAGAAATTTTTAAAATATATAAAATATGATGCTTTTTTGTTAGACAAATACCACTCCACACCAAATGTGAATGTTGGTCCAAAAGTTAACAAACATGCCATTTGCAAACATTATAAAGAAATGTATATGGGTGATTCTCCAATAAGTGGGTAATTTCATTCATTGATTTAGTGAAAAATAAAAATTAAATTTTAACCAATCTTTTTTAATTACTCAGATATGACATAGGTTATTGAGTAATATGCTACATTCCGGCATAAACTTTAAGCTCTGTATATTTAAAAAAAAATTATTTTATAAATAAATTTGGTGATCAATGTCACTACTGTCTCTAAGTTGTTTACTTTATAAGCCAGGATTTTATTTAAAAAAAAAAAAAAAAAAGATATTTATTTTATTCAGTTGTATCTTTTTAAAAAAAAGAGATATTTATTTTATTCAGTTGTATCTTTTTATAATAAAAAATATAATGTTTAACATACCATTTGTGATAAATTTGAATATGTTTTAAGTTTTAAGAATAATGGAACAGGAGTAACATTTATAAGGACAGAAGTGACATACTTTAAAAAAAACTGTTTTGAACATTTTAATAATTATAAATTATTTAACATCCATTTTTTTTTTTTTTTTTTTTTTTTTTGCTATTTCAAAATTTAAATAGTTTTTTAGTTATAAATAACCAATAATAAGATAATGGGTAAATAAATGAATTTATTTGAACAAAAAATTTATTTAGAAAAACTGTCAATGTACGAGAAATATTATTCATTTTTAAATTAATTTATATCACACAAATTGTCTATAGTGAAATATTTTGAAGTAATTGGTTGAGGGGGAATGTCAATAACACTCAAAATTTCATTCTTTGGCACTTCCTGGATGTCTGGTGTATTTGGCCAATAGAATCAGCTTCCATTCCTTAACATAAAGTTTATTTTAAGAATGTCATCATTTATTTCTTCTATTAAACCTGTTAAAAACAAATGTTGTAATAAGTAACATGTCAAATAATGTAGTTGAAGTTTTAACATTTTCAAACTTACTTCATGTAAGCTGATGCAATTTCATTAGATTTGAAATAGATGGTATCATTGTACCCTTTGGCTTTAAGTCATCTATGGCTTTAATATCTGCTTCTGAGATTTCAAAAAATTGAATTTTTAAGTTTGCTGCAGATAAACTTTAAAAAAGAATTCTGGCATTTTTGATATCCGAGTCAAAGGCTACTATTTCATCTGCAGTTCTTTTAACTGTACCCCCGATTCTATCTGCAGGGCCTTTCCCATGGCCACTTTCAGTGAAATTCCAGGTCACACTCTTGAGGTTAAAATGTTTGTGCAAATAATGTAAGAAAGTAAAAATTTGTTTTATTACGATATTGGGTGGTTGGTCCATCACTTTGGAAATGAATTGTGTCAACATCAGTGTACTTTCCTCTAATTAAATTTATTATGGGTACAATATGTGCCCAAACAGCAGATGCATCATGTCGTAAGACGTCTGCGATAGTACAGAAAGATGTAATTTCCCCTTGTAAAGACATATTTTGTGCATAGATAACACCTGTGTGTAGACTGACTTGTTGTTTTGAGGCACCAAAATGAGCACTCTGTACTTCTAATGTATACTTGCAAAGGTAATTTTCTGAAAAGTCTATTACAACTATAAGTTCATTTGGATTAAGTGATGTTCTTAATGACTTCATGGATTTAACTTGGTGATGATAATTTCCAATTATCACATTTTATATGTATACAATGTTTTCTTGGTTAAAAATGGCCTCAGTTAACGACGTTGCTACAATTTTACCACATTGGGTAAAAGAAATTCAGTTTCGATCTTCTAGTCCAATATAATGAATTTTACCTTCATTTTTAAAAAGTTCATTCAGAAATCGTGCGGCAATGTTTGCATTTTTCGCAAAATGTTTGTGATTTTTAAAGTTTTTTTGTGTTTTGCGACAATTTCTTAACATTTGTGTTAGGAATTAAGTTTCAATCTTTTAACACAATTCAGTAAATTTTTTCCTCTGCATTTTAAAAAATTTTCGCGAAATTTTTATGGAAATTTTAGTGTTTTTAGCTTTCTGCGGCGATTTTTTAAACATTCGTAGGAGAAATCTGGATTAATTTTTTCTTCCTTTCTACTATTTTTAAATTTTTGTGCAAATTTATTATGCGATTTTTTGCGTTTTGTGGCGATTATTTTAACATTCGTAAATGGAATCAAAATTTAATCTTTTAGTTAAATATAGAAATTTTGTAATCTGAGATTTTTAGATTTTTCAGAAATTTTTTTATGCGATTATAAGTGTTCTTTAGCGTTTGCGACGATTTTCTTAAATATTCGTAAAATACATCTGGTTTCAGTCCTTCAGCTCAATATATTAAATTTTGTCCTCAGTGATTTTGAAAATTTTTGCAAATTTTTTATGTGATATTTAGTGTTTTACTGCGTTTTGTAGCAATTGCTTAACATTTGTGATACTAATCTGGTTTCAACCTACCCATTGTAGTAAATTTTATCTTCTGCGATTTTTAAATTTTTCATAAATTTATTATGATATTTTGCCGTTGTTTTACGTTTAGCTGCGATTTTTAAACACTCGTAAAAGAAATCCAGTTTTAATCTTTCAGCCTATTATACTAAATTTTGTATTTTGTGATTTTTTAACTTTTCGTGAATTTTAGCGGTTTTTTTCGCGTTTCGTGGAAGTTTTTAACATTTATAACAGGAATCCGGTTACACCCTTTTAGCCCAATATAGTAAATGTTGGCCTCTTTTCAATAAAGTTTATTTGGAACTCGCATAGCGACTTTTGAATTTACTCATGCCAGAGGCGGATTAACCACCTACTGGGCCCCTAGGCTTAACACATTGGAGGCCCCCTCCTGCTCTATATGTATATACATTGACATACAACATATATATATATAGAAACATACACACACACACACATATACATATACATATATATTTTTTTAGGACAAAAAAAAAAGATCACAAATTTAGCGCAGGGCCCTTATTTTCTCGGGCCCCTAGGCTTCAGCCTACTCAGCCTATTTAATAATCCGCCTCTGACTCATGCTCACAAGGCTATCAAAAAATGGTGTTTGATTATAAAATCCCATATTTCCAGTATTTCTCTTGCTCTGCAGCTGTTAAAAAATAAATAAATCAATTTTCAATGTTTTTAAATTTATGATGACTTATTTTATTAGTGTGTTTTTCACATTGATTGTGTTTATATTTTTGTGTAATTTCTATATTATCTGATTTATTCCTTAGGCTGCTGGTGTAGCAGTTGATTTAATTAGAAGTAAAAGAATGGCTGGTAGAGCATTACTTATAGTAGGACCACCTGGTACTGGAAAGGTATGGCAAATTTTTGAGTGTAATGTATGTAAATTTTTATAAAAGTAATTGTGCTGGTTTGTTAACAGACTTTCATTGAAGGATGTTATACAGTTTGTAAGTAATTATTTTTTTTTAAACTCCATATATGTTGTTGTATAACTTTGCATAATTTGCACCCCCGCGTAATTTATGTACCCTTTACTTTTGAAAGAAAGTTCCGACCAAATAGAAATATTCACATAATTTTCACACCCCTTACTTTTGGAAAAATACATTTAAAAAAATTGTAATTAAACAAATAGCATATAATTTTGATGTACTCATTTTACTCATATTTAAAAAAGCTTTTAGATAAATTATATATTATGTACGTGTTTATAATAATCCATTTTAAGTCTATTTTATGTGCAAAATATTTTTTTATCCATGCATGAGAGGGTAAATTAAACACTTGGTATTATATTAAGCATTAAGTAAAACATTAAGCCAGCAAATCAATACAAAAGATAAATACGTACATTGTACATATTTATCTTTTGTATTGATTTGCTGGCTTAATGTTTTATTTAATGCTTAATATAATATCAAGTGTTTAATTTACCCTCTCATGCATGGAAAAAAATACTTTTGCATTTGCACATAGAATAGACTTAAAATGGATTATTATAAACAAATAATGTTCAATTAAAAAAAAATCTTACATTTGTTATAAAATTACAAAACATACCTTATGGGGTTTACAATGCACTACAGGCAATGTAATTAGTTACAAATATTTCATTACACAACATTTGTATTTAATACATAACAGAAGCATTGTTTTAATCACATGAAATTCATACCCTATGTTATAAGTTAAAGTAGACATGAAAATACTCGAAGCATTCAGGATTCAGGGCACAAATAGACTAATAATTACATATGTAACGGTTTGCTTTTAAAATTTTCACTTTTCCACAAATCAAAAAATCAAGTGCAAATTTTCCATCTCATATTTTTAAAGATTAAATAGATACAGTAGAAAATCTTTATAACACAATTCTCCATATAACGCACAACTTCTCAGATGTAAACAATGAATTTTCAGTTAAGAAACATCTGAATTCCCACATTATAAATAGTTGCTATTCTCTAGAGGACTAAATTTGATACATTAGTTCAACCTTATCTCCATAATTCAGAGCTACTGAAAAAATTGCTATGATTTGATACAGGTATGTTTGGACAACATTTATAAAATAAATTTAACAATGTGTGGAATGATCTATATTATGCAGAAAATTATAATCTGCACAACTCCTGGTAATAAAGAATGCAATATAAAGATACTCTAATTTATTTTGGTATGTTTCACATATATTTGGCCATGCTTTACAAGCTAAATTTAATGATAAGTGAAATATGATCTATATAACATAACGCAAAATTTTATATAATGCACAACCTCGTGTTTTTAAGTTTGCATTATAAAGATCTTCTATTGTATATATATTTTTTAAAGATTAAATAGACTACGGTCTATGTATGAGGTATCTTTGATATAGTGAAGCGCTCTCTTTCATCTTTTAGGTCTTTTTAACACTTTCCAACCTAGTTGAAAAGTGTTTATGACTTCGGTTTGTCTGGCCGTCTGCCGTCTGTCCGTGCTATAACTCCCGTAAATATGGTCGGATTGCCTTGCAATTTTTATATGTTATTGTCGTTATCTATAGCAAGTTCCCTATTTCAACTGAAGTGTGTAGCACTTATAGTTTTTTTACAGGGACACTCAAAAGAATTCTGTTACATTACGGTCTATGTGGAAAAATCATTTGCGGTTTATTTTAATGATGTTACACAATTGCAAACACATTGTAATTGATATATATCATTAAGGTGTATCAGAAGAAGCTTAAAATGGAATAGGGTGTGCATAGCACTTATAGTTAATTTACAGGGACAGTCAAAAGAATTCCGTTACATTACGTCTATGGAGAAAAATCGTCTGCGGTTTATCTAAATAATGTTTCGCTATTTTAAACGCATTGAAATTTATATATATCACTAAGGTGCATTACAAGAGGCTTACTACAGAATATTGTGTGTATAGCAGTCATCGTTCATTTACAGGGACACACAAAAGAATTCTCTACTGTCTGTTAACGATAATTCCTGGAAGTGCGTTTTAAATTACTGAACGCGATTTTAAAATTAACTCACTTTTTATTTATTACGTGGTGTGTATAAATTCTGTAGATCCTATACAGGGAAGCACAAAAGTTCGCGAACACATTTCCGTTTATTGACAGAAACTCCAGAAGGAGAATTTTAAACTGTGCTACACGTTTCGTAACTGAACTAGAATTTAGCATCCTATGTAGTATATATACAAATCTATAGATCCTATACAGGGCTGAATAAAAGTATTCGGATATTTTTCCGAATATTGTATATGTTGGAAATTCCTGAAATTATGTTTTACTTACCCATCATACGTAGTATAGGGTAAGTCTTGTAATCGTTTTGAAAATCGGAAAAAAAATTTTGACGGATTTACACGTTTCAGACACTGGAGATTCCGAAAAACATATTTTTAGAAAAAAAAATTTGCCGTCCGTCTGTGTGTGTGTGTGTCTGTGTGTCTGTAAACGCTCTATCTCCCGAAAAAATTGAGATAGAGACTTGCAATTTGGTATGTGCTTAGTATGCAATAATGGGAAGAAGCCTATTTCATTTCAATAACCTCGATTAACCGGAACAATTTTTTTCGGACTCTCGAAATATTCGTTCTGATGAAAGGTATATAAAAATTTTAGAAATTGTTTATTGTAAGAAATGAATATAAAAGACAATAAAAAAACATAAATTTTGCATAAAGCATGAAGTCAATCGGATAATGAGTTGCCGAGATATTTGGCATCCTATTTTCCACACTCTTCGATTTTTCATGACCCTGTATTTCATCCAAATTTCAGTCCAAAGATATGTTTTAATTGGCAATTTGACGCTTAATCAGATGCAATAAACCGCTAGTTAATAGGATTATTATCTTTGGAGTTATAAGGATGTTTCTTTCAAGCAATTCAGTAATCGAGCCTTTAAAGTTTGTGACGTCATCCAGCCACGATTTTATTCGAATTGCAATGCATTTTATAAGTAGTTTACACATTTTTATTTTAATATTTTACATTATGCATATCCATGATGGGTAAGTATTACGGTGGCCCCCAACGACTAGTTTAAATATGTTATGCGTTTTCCAAATTGTTTACTTAGATGTTATCTTTTAGCTTATTAAACGGTAATGATTTGTAAAATTATTTTGGAAGCGTTAGAAAGTGTTACATAATCTATGCTTGACGCATGATTTTTCATTCTTGTTTAATTGTGCTTACGCATTTTCCTGCTGAAGTATATTTAGTAGACTAATAGAAGTTTGTGGAATATAAATAAATTCATATACAGGGCTAAGCAAAGATAAAGATACATTGTCAAGTACTGTTGGTAATTGCTGCGAGTGAGCTTTAAGTTCCCTTTTAGCTTAATATGCTCTGTGTACAAAAGCCTTCAGATAATATACAGGGCTGTACAAAAAATTTCGAGTGCATTTCCATCGATTGGCGAAAATTGCTAAATGTGAATAACCATTCTAACTATTGTAACTGAACTAAATTCTATCATACTATATATCCACATCTATTGATCATATACAGGGCTGCACAAAATAATTCGACATCTTTTTTTGACACTAGAAGGTAATTTCGAAAACTGTATTTTTCAATGTGTTATATGTTTTCTAAACTGTTTACTTACATATCTTCTTTCACCTTATGTAACGGTGAAGTTTTGTTACAGTTTTCTGGCTGCGTTGGAAAGTGTTTCATAATCTATGCTTGACGCATGATTTTACGGTCTTGTTTAACATGTGTAAAGTTCAGAGGTCAAGCTGTGGAGCATGCTGACTAGTCGTGACTGCCTCTTTCTTTTGTTGAAACTCCCCTTTCTTTTGTTGAAGACCACAAAATCATGTGGAAAGAATTGGAAGTCATATTATTTATGATGGCTCTCTGAGCCAGACTGCAAGTCTGCGAAATAAACTCGGTTTTAGGGTAGAAGTTCTTTCGTCATTGTGTGAATTTTCCTCCTTTCTTACTGTTAAGTTGAAGAGGAATTATTTGTTGACTGACCCTTTTTTTGTATGTTATTGGGGTACTTTTCACTTGGAATATTAAATGAAAACTTTTTACGTGTTTTTCTATAAATTAATTCACCAATCATTGAGAGTTATAATCTTCTTATACACAGCTACAGAAAACTTTACTTTTTTTAGAGTCATAGCAATTATAACTATTGGAATTACCACTCCAATTATCATATTATATGCATTATAGAAAATGTCAATTTACATGTGCTGAAAATTTGCATAATGTTATGTTTAACAATTTAACAAGAAAAGAATAATGTTAGGAATATTTTTTTGCCATGAAAAAAAAAAATCTGATTTTAATTTTTAAAATGCATATTCTTACGTTTTAGAGAAAAGGTATGCATCTTTATAAGTGAATATTGTGTAAATAAAATAATAGTTGAAATATTTTCATCACACCTGTTTTTCATGTTTATTTAAGCAAAACAATACATATATGCAAATATTTTTTGTCTGCTTTAGATGTAGAATACAAATAAATTTCTACATGAACATTAACTGTGACTACCTCACCATTATTAAAAAGTTTCTAAATTACCTTTCTGTCAATAGTAATGTTTTACTCAAATTTTATTAAAATATCTTTAATTTTTCTTTTTAGACTGCTATTGCTTTAGCAATTGCTCAAGAACTAGGCAACAAAGTTCCCTTTTGCCCAATGGTTGGTAGTGAAGTTTATTCTTCGGAAATTAAAAAAACTGAAGTGCTAATGGAAAACTTTCGACGTGCTATAGGTAAGTTTACTGTAAAAATTGTACTTTAAGGTTTGTTCTTTACCTTATTTCACAATTATTATTTTTAAAGAAGTCTTACATTAAAAATCTTGAAATTTAGTCTTTTTTAATTGTAAATATGTTAGTTTCCTGCTATAACTAAAGGTTAAAATTCAATCTTTGCATTAGTAGCCAGTGGCCGATAGAGGCTGTATGTTTAGTAACCACTTCTGTCAGTACCTAGCTGAAAATCAAGGTTTTATTTTGTGATCATTTGGCAAAAATCATAGTTTTATTTAGTGCTCCCGATGCGATACGTATATCAGTTATACGTTTAACCGATATCCGTATATACGTATAATACGTATTTAAGAAATACGTATACCCTAAAATATACGTTTAAACGTATCCATATACGTATAAGCGTATATCGGTTAAACGTATAATTTAAGTACACGAAAAATTCAATTATACGTATATTTTAAATACGTATTTACTTTTAATACCAATGGACCTCATCAGTATTACGTCACAAAACGGGGAACAAGCTGGAAATCAGTGGTTTTAGCGAAATAATTTGCATAATATGTTTCATACATAGGATTTTGTTATTTTTCCCTATAAACGATTATTACAAGCATATAACGGAAGAAAACACTTTTTGAGAAAAGAATGAGAAAAGACACGTTTCAGATTTATTGTCACTTCTTGTTAAGTAAGTTTATTTTTCTTTTCTAATTATTTGAAAATTCTTTATTTGTGAGTGCGTGTACTCAAGATTGCGTCCGGGTTCAAATGTTATTCTTTCGACGGGGCTAACGTTTCCCACTCTGTGTTAATGTGTATAACGCGAGTTCATTTTTTTAATCATGACACTCATGGTATACAAGGTGTATGGACATTACGTTTAAGATTTTTTGTTAATTTTGACAAATTTTATTTTTTGTGTGAAGTACTTATAAATTTTGATTTCTAATAGCCAGACAAATAATCGTCAATGCAGATTTTAGAACGCAATCACACATGCATAAAATGACTTGCCTTCTCATTTCTTTTTTAATGTAGGACGTATTTTCAAAATATTTTAACACGGTGACTACCGGGTTAAAATTAACGGAATTTTATTTTATTCAGAAATTCCGAATTCATACCTGAAAATACTAATAGCAATATTTGCCTTATTTAATGACAGACATTTCGTGATTACATAAAATAAAAAAAAACTTCTTTCGAAATTTCCGGTATTAATTCGTAATTTTGGATTAAAAGTGGAATGTCAAATAAGTGACCAAGTGACGACGCCACGTATACGTCCTCGGTAGCAACCGTGTTAAATAGAGAAAAAAAAATTCTTAAATACAATAAAAGTATGAGTGTGAAACTTCCCAGGAAATAGATTGGTCAGTGTCACTATAAGATAAAAAGTTAATGCATGCCTATGTTCTGCGGTCGCATTAAAAAATAATTTTTCGCGCGAAATGTCCACGCCATAAATCTAAAGAAGTTGTGTGTAGAGGTGTTACAGACATGCGAAAATTTGCTTTGGAGCTACCCGCTACCCATAGTAAAACATTTCATAATTAATAGCTTAGATTTAAGGGGGAAAAAATATATATCTCAACTGAGGAAAAAAAAGTTTCGATTTTTAATTGTTTTTTGGAATACCTTTACTGCTAGACAGGTAAATTAGGGACTTTCGTGGATCTTTGAACAAGTAATCATGATGGTCCACGTAAACTACGAGAATGTGGGCCTCAGTGGGTGTTTCTCAATTTCTCTGATCCGCAGACCCGGTAGGTGTCATTTCCCTTTACTTCTGGCATCAGGGTTTTGGTTTTTCTGATGTCACTGGCGGTGCTAAGGTGCATTCTTCCAATGGGAAAGAACATTTTTTTTTTATTTAAAATAGTATTTATGCTAAAAAAAAATTCGTTTCTTTGGTCATAGGAGAGCATATTTCTTCAAAATAAAACATTTTTCATTAGGCACAAAGTAAATTATTTTTTTTTCTAGGAATAAAGCGAATTAGAGGAGATTTTTTTTCCTACAAATGAAATAATCGTGTATTTTTTCTTTGCTAATATGGGAGTTTGTATTGCTTGTTATCTTTGGTCGATCTTTGAAAGGGACGGAGGTGCAATGTAAACAATTATTTTCATTTCCTTTGACAGCAAGGGCAGTTTTCCGTCACACGAAGCTTTAATTCCTTCTCTGAAAGAGAGATTTCCGGTCATATTTCCTAAATACGTGGCAAATATTTTCCAGCTTTTGTTAGTGCTTTTGGTCTTAGCTCTTTAAAATAATGCATTCTTTGCACTGATTTTGCAGAAAATGCCTAGTACTTATGCTATTGCGACATGTACTAATCGTTTGGATAAAACGCAAAATGTTCTATATCATACATTTCGAAGAAATCTGATATAAAATATTGATGGATCATTGCATCCAAAGGAACAGATAATAGCTTTAGAAAAATCATGCATCAAGCACAGATTATGTAACACTTTTTAACTCTTCAAAAATACTTTTATAAATCTTTACTGTTTAATTAGATCTGATGTCTAAGAGAAAAATTTGTACAAAGGCATAACACATTTAAAAATGCCATTTCAGGAATTACTAACAATATTCGAAAAAATATCGAATTATTTTGTGCACCCTTGTATATGATCTATAGATTTGTATATAAACTATGCATACAAATTACTAATAATATTACTAATACTATACATACTGCGGCATAAATTGCTAAAATTTACTTCAGTTAGGGAGGGCATAGCACAGTTGAAAATTCACCTTCAGCAATTTCCGTTGATAAACGCACATGTATTCGAGTATTTTGTGCTGCCTTGTGGGTGATCCATAGAAATTATACATAACAAGTAATAGGCAAAAAATTCGTTACATTTAAAAAACAACTAAAATCGCACCTAAAATCGCACTTCAAGGAATTATTAGTAACTGACAGTACTTCAACCGAATACTTTTGAGTGTTTCTGTAAATGAACGATACATTATATGACAGTAAGCACCTTGTAGTGCACCTCAGTGATCAATTTGAATATGTATAAAATATTGAAACATCTTTAAAATAAGCTGCAAACGATTTTTCCCCATAGACCGTAATGTAACGAATTCTTTTCAGTGCTGCAATAAAGGTATAAGTGCTATGCATACAATATTCTATAGTAAACCTCTTATAGTGCACATGTTATATATGTCAATTTTAATATGTTTGAAATATTTTAATATCATTACAATAAGCCACAAACGATTTTCCCCATAGACAGTAAAGTAACGGAATTTTTTTGAATCTCCCTGTAAAATAAGCTGTAAGTGCTACACACTTCATTTTCAATACCGAACATGGCATAATAAAGTTCAATAAGATATATAAATTGCATAACAATGCGAGTATATTTACGGCAGTTAGAGCACAGACAGACAGGACAGACAGACGGCATACAGACAGAAAAACCGAATGTATAAACACTTTTCAACTATGTTGGAAAACTTAAAAAAGAGATACGCTGCCAAAAAATGAAAAATGTGGAGTCAATCAACTGTGTATGATCAGTATGTGTATGATCAATCAACTCATGTATTTTATCATTGCATGATAAAACAGTACGAAAATTGCAAATAATAGAACATACATCTAAAATACATCTTCAAAATGCACCCTGTAATGAAATAAAATGCTCGAAATGAAAGCATATTCTGAAGGTATACTTGAAGGTACCTTAATATATTAATTATTAAAATATTTTTATATAATTTTATCATCATACAGCATTAAAATATAAATTAATATAATCCTTTTGGAAGATATTTTTAAAAGTATATTATTTTGAATTTCAAATTTAATTTTTTTATATCACATAAATCTTCCAGTTTTAAAAATGCGGCAATTTAAAAAATAAAGTTTCTATTTTTATTTGTATTTTAAATCTCTTTTAGGAATACTGCTGTCTTACTTTTTATTTTATAATATATATATATATATATATCAATTATTTGATATTTAATCACATCAATTATCTGAATGGAATCTGAAGAAACAGTAAATTTTAAAATTAAGTTGAATTTACGCTGAATAGAAATGTAATTTTAAATTTTAAATATTATTATAAAATAAAATTTTTTGCGTAAACGTAGAACTCTCTTTCACGCAATATTTATTTTTCTTTCTTTCTTTCTTTTTTAAAAATTATGTATGTGCATTTATGGTCATCGTGTAGCATTAAAATAATACTTTATATAAATATTTAGGAATTTGTTTATAAAGTATATTACTCTGAATTTCAAATTTTATTTCCATTAAATCATCTAATTGTATCTTATGTATATTTCGGTTTAAAAATACTAAATATTCAGCCATTTACTTATTAAAGTTTTTACATTATTTGTATTTTAAATCTAATTACACAAAACTCAATCTTGTGTATATGTGGTATGAGGTTGAAATCTAAATGATTTTTTTTTAAACTTTTTTATAGGTTTTTATGAAATACATGTCACAATTATAATAATATTAGAATTATTATGTATTTCAAATAGAATACTGATCAAATATTAAAAATATACTATATTAAAATTATTAACATGATATTAACTGCACTCATATAAACATTAAATTTTCTGCTCTTGTAGGTCTTTAAGATTTTATTTATAAAAATTACTATTTGCTTGTTTTTAAAATGAAAAGGAATTTTTCATACTGAGGTACAAATAAAATATAATGATAAAAATAGCAAATTTAAAAATCATATATCGTAGAATTGAAAAGACATAATAGTTTAAATTTTGGATGTGATGTTTGTCCTATGTATAAAAAATATTAAAAAAAAAATAACTTCTTTACTCGAAAATTTGTATTGATACTTTTCAATTAAAAATAGGTCTTTTCTAAACCAAATCAATTGGAAAACTGAATCGAGCAGGCTAAGACTCCTATAATAGGAGTTCTAGAGCAGAGAGCAGGCTAAGTGACATCAAACAGCAAATTGCTCCCTATTGATTGCAGGGTGAAATGGGGCACAACCTTATGATATAGTAACCTTGCGCAGACTAGCAGGAGAAAAGTATCTTTTTTCACATGAACGAAAACCGTTTAATCGTTTATACGTTTAACCGCTGGGGAAAGATCCGTATATACGTTGGACCGTATATAGTGTTTCGTAAAATACGTATAACCGACTGTGCCGTATCATACGTATAAAAAATCTGCACCCCGTATAATACGTATTATACGTATACACGTATAAACGTATAATAGGGAGCACTAGTTTTATTTCACGATTGTCTGATGAAATTCACGGTTTTATTTCGTGATCGTTTGTTGAGAATTGCAGTTTTACTTCACTATCTATTGCCGAAAATCGCAGTTTTATTTCACGATCGCCTGCTGAAAATGGGGTTTTATTTTGCGGTTATTTGACGAAAATTATGGTTTTATTTCGCAATTGTTTGACGAAAATCGTGGTTTTATTTCATGGTCATTTGATGAAAACGGCAGTTTTTTTCCACGATCACTTAGTGAAAATTGTGATTGTTTTTCCCCGAAATCACCGATTCGATTTTTTTTTTATTTAAAAAGTGGAAATCTGCTTTTCGGCAGAAAAGTGGCATTCCTGGAAACAAAATGACACTAAGAAATCGGATGTACTGCCACATGAAAATAAAAATTGTCACTTTGGCAATCAGATGCATAGCATAAAATTGAAAATTTTTTACATTTAGTTGGTCCAGTAACCGGTGGTGACCGGGAATTTTAACTTTTAGCTATAACTATTTGAAGAAAATAAAATTATACTGGTGGACAATTGCTAAGGACACATGACACTATCAATGATAACAGTCACAAAATTGGCAGCAGCATGTGAAAATTAGCATATGTGTGGAATGAAATAAGAAGTGTACATATGCAATTTTTTGATTTTCTCATGTGTTGGTCAAATGATAGTGCTGATAAAGAATTTAAAGGATTTGGTGCATGTTTGGCAATTATTATTGAAAGTGAAATTTGAACACGAAAGAATCAATTCACAATTTTGAAATTTTAGATATATCTTGCTGGATTCATTTAAATTATTTTACATGTGGCCATATTATTGGAAAGCTCAAAAGGTGACACACAACAAATGTTGCAAGGGAATTCGACATGTCCACAGGGTTGTTTTTCTCTGCCATCAAAAGCATTTTAAAGAACTGATATGTGTAGCCAGGGATCTATTTAAGAAAAATCTAAATCCTTTAAAGGACCCTTCACAAAACTCTTTGTCTTAAAAGTGAACCTTTTGCAAAACTTTTTCATCTTTGAAATGAATCCTTCATAATTTTAATCCTATTAAAATAAAATTGGGGTAGTCACAAAACAGCTGAAGTCACTTATGAACCTATTATCTAGCTGTACACATCTATTCTGTATACAGTCGAATTGACTTAATGTGAGCATGGCTAAGATGGGGGGGGATACAGTTAAAATGAGCGATTTGCATTTTAAGAATGGTTCATCATTTAAGCTATATTAAGATTTTTATGCTTCTTACGAGCCTCAAAAGCAGGATCACAGCTAATATGAGCAAAACACCTGTTCATGTTAATGTAATTTTCAGCAAAAAGTGTAGAATTAGAAAAGAAATACCTTTCTTACCAAACACTACTTTTTCAGTGATAATATTTCTTTCTACATTACAACAGGCTGTCAAAATGTAATAATCTATCAGTTTTACCAGACAGAATTTCAACACTCAAGTAGGACCCCCGCAAGTAGGTTCTCCTCATAGTAAAATGTGTATATACTGAACGCTTTTATGCATATATTAAATTATTAATGTCATTACAAGCACAGGTTTCATAAGGATTTGAGGCTGTCAAACATTTTAAAATGTTTTATTTCTATTTTTAATTTTGTAAACTGATTATTAATTGCAATGGAAATGCCATATGACAGATAAACAAGTTAAAATTTACTGCAAATGTATATGTTTTACAATTTTTATTTCATACATTATAACTTAATATTGATATACATTTTATTTATAAACATGTTTGCATAAAAAAAGCTCTTAGATGAACTGAACTTAGTTTTTCATTTTCAAGCAAAATATTTCACATACTGTTGTGTATATAAATATGTATATGTGATATTTTGATAAAAGTTGTTTCTTGAATGGGAAAAATCAATACATTTATTTATTATTTTTAAATTCTGTATTTTCAATTTATTAAAAGTGGACAAAATTATATTTTGTTCGGGACAGTTTTTCCTGTTTTTTTTCTGCCGTTTTTTATTCCAGAGTGGGAAAAACCAGACAACCCTGATTGCAAGGCCTTGTAATTTTGTCTTAGCAGGTTTTACTGTGTTAATCTGTTTAACAAAACATGTTTTTTACTATTTTCAAGTTATTTTTATGCTGATGTAATATAAAATATAGTATTTCTTGATAATTTTAGTATGTTAAAAAATATATTCTAGGCTTGAGAATAAAAGAGCTTAAAGAAATCTATGAAGGTGAAGTTACTGAAATTACTCCTGTTGAAAGTGAAAACCCCATGGGAGGTATGGCTGGGCTATTTTTCACTTTTTTAATATTTTTGTAAATATCTAGAATGTAATTTAATTTTGCCATTCATTATTTTTGCATAGTTTAAATATTCAACACATTTGCTAGTTCGCAAGATTCACTCTTTTCTCTAGAAAATGGGGTGCATCTTAAAAGTGTTTGAATTTTATTTGTTCTCAAGTGTATAGACCAAGGGTAGCTAACCTTTTTACCTCTGCATGCTAAAAATTCAAAAACAATATCAACATTATAATGTGTCAAACATTTACATAGAAAGATATTGCAGCATAGGGCTGCTGCGAAACACTTGTTAATATAATCAGTCACTTTTATGTGTTAAATAACAACAAAACAAAAAAAAACCGAGATTTTTCTGTATGGTGTAATTGGCTATTAATTGAATGAAATTTTGATTGGAAATAATTTGAAAAAATATTTTATTTACAAACAAAATTATTATTTTAAAAAATTTAATATCCGGCCTAAAATTTAGCTGAATATTCGACATTCAGTTATTCAAAAATAACCACCCTTTGTTGCTACATCCATAGTTTTTATCCGTGTAATATGCTTTCCATTTCTACTTTATTTTTCATTTGACCAGATTTAATGCCAAAAATGTATCTAGAAAGATGTGTTAGTTTATTATTATTAATATTGTGATTATTTTTCCCCCCCTAGGTTATGGGAAAACAACTACTCACGTTGTTGTAGGACTCAAAACTGCTAAAGGAGCCAAAAAATTAAAATTAGATCCTACAATATTTGAAAGCATCCAGAAGGAAAAAGTAGCAGTTGGGGATGTTATATATATTGAAGCCAATAGTGGTGCTGTAAAAGTAAGTCACAATGATTTGCTTTATGTAGCTGAATTGCAAATTTGCATTAATTCATCTCTTTTTCCTTCTTACAAAAATACAAAATTAGTTAGAAAACTACTAATTTAACTGCTATTGTTTTTTTTTTTTTTTTTTTTTTTTTTTTTTTTTTTGGGGGGGGGGGGGGGCAATATTTTTATGACAGTATTATTTAGATTTAACATTTTATGTTTCTGTTTTTACAGATTTTAATTTTATTTTAACATGTTGAATGTTTATTCCATTTTCTTTTTTCATAAATCCTTATAAATTATTATTACATATTTCAATGTCTTTCAAGGCAAAAAATTTTTTCATTATTATATGTGCAATAATGTCCAAAATTATGCAAACTTCTTAGAAAAATTCTATTTCTAAAGTTTGATGGCTCATAAAAACACTTTCTTTTGGTGTAAAATCCTTATTCTGTATATTATCTGAAAGATAATAATAATAAAAAAAAACAAATATACAATAATTTCCTGAAAGATTTTTACATTTTAATGGCAATTGTTAAAAAGAGAATAACATATAGATATGATTAGCTATATAACACCATGTAATTTAACAATTAGTTGGGTAATTTTTATCATTAATTAAAATGTTAGAATGCTTTACCATGGAGCTAACCAAGATCTTTCGTTTTGAAAATTTTAAGATATGAAACCAAGATTAGTTTTACTTCTATCTATTCAATATTGTTGTTGGGTTGCCTTTAACTAACAAGTTTCTTTAGTTGACTCTTCAGAGTTGTATTCAGGTCTGGGGTATCGAATAATTAAATGAAACTGTTCTGTTTTTCCCTTCTCTGTGTTTAGTGATGTTACCTTATGTTGTTTAAACATAAATGTAATATACATTTGCAAATTTTTCTAGAGACAAGGTCGTTGTGATGCCTATGCAACAGAATTTGATCTGGAGGTAAGTGTTTCAATTACCTTGTATTTCGATATGTTTATATATATATATTCTTATTCTTTATGAACATCATACTTTATTTTCTGTTTTTTCAGTATACCTAGCAAGCATAACTGTCTACCATTACATACTTGGTTTTAAAGTTTTTTTTTTCTAAATCTCCTTTTATTATTCTTATTATTATTTGAAGTATTGTTGCTTTTAGTTCATACAAAACCAATTTAACATCTAGCATTTCTTAGCTAAAGGCAGATCATAATGTGAATATGATGAATTTTATACTATCAGTTAGAAATACTGCTGAACCTATTTAAGATGTGTTTCAAGGGACTGGGCAAAAGTCATGTATTAAACGTGATTTCCATTAAGGATGCACCAAATAGTAATTTTGGCTGAATAGCAAATATTCGGCACACACGTAAACCAAATTCCGAATAGTCGACAAGCTGAATTTGGCTGAATACTCCTATATTTCAGGGTTTGAAAGTTTTAAAATAATTTTATATCACACTTAACACAAAGACAATTTTGATAAACAAAATCTTTTCAGAATTAAACTTAACAATAATAATTTTAAAAAAAATCTATGCTTTGAATTATTATTTAAGCGGGAATAGTCTTAAAACATTTTTAATTAATAAAAAATTTAACTCCATGGTAGCACTGGACGGGGCATCGATATATCATGAAAAATCGATTTAAATCATAAATCGTCAAACTGGCTTCTTGATCTTTCGTTTAGTAGTGATGCATCGCAGTCCTACAATGCATCACACTAGATCGATGGCGAACGAGAACGGTGGCAAAGCTTTCTCCCGCGATCTTCGAAATGGATAAACAACGCATGCGTGAACTAGACCGGTGGCAAAGATCGTCTACTCATCTGATTTTTTATTTGGATAAACAACGCATGTGGGAAAAGAGCAATTTTGTTTCTCTCCCGGTCTTCAAAGTGGATAAACAACGCTCCCGTGAAGCATCGTTGAAAGATCACATTGTTAATTTAGACACCGGAATTTTCCAATATCGATTCCGATCGCAAATACAAGTCTGTTTTTCTAGCTGCATAAATGATCATTGAGCAGCACCACAATGTTCATTTGAGAAAATACGGCAATGTGATTTGTAAAGTATATATTTTATTTCCACATGAATTAGTCACGTAGAACATGTGTGATAAGCATTCAAAGCATGTTGAATTTTCAAATGTTGGGGTTGTGGAAACCAGTTTGCGAATTATTATTATTAATGTTCATAAACATCTGTGTGTCTGTCTGTCTGTGCATCTGTACCTGGATAAACACTGCAAAAGCAGTGAGCAGCAAAGCGATTTTGATATAAAAAAAATTCGGAAAAATCCGGGCCTCCAGGAGTTACAGTTTCGAAGAAGTCGGCCCCTAATTAAGAACGTTATTAATTAAAAACCTCATCAAAATTAGCAAAACAAGGAACAGTTTTATCGAAACCCGAAAAGAAAATTTCCGTTTTGATAATCCCAGAAGTGGAAATTATTTCATGCATCATCGAGTTTTTTAAAAAACTACCGGAAGTATTGATCCAAAAATCGAGGTACAGACGCAGTCGATTTTTGTCGTTCCAAAAATTCAAATTTTTTTTAAATTCAGACCGTAACTTTTTCTTTATTTCAGCCAAAAACTGTCCAGACTTCCAATATTGACCCAGACAGGAAAGAGGGTTGCAGTAAATGTTGCAGGGTTGACACATACGAGGTCAAATCGCTCCACTCGCTTTTTGAAACAAGTGGAAATAATTACTCTACGTCCACGAAAATTTGCAAACATGTGCAAAAAAAAATTGCAAATTCAACAAAATAAAAATTCATAAAAATCGACCAGTAACTTTTAAAGATATCAATTAAAACTCATTAACGGAAAATGAACTGTGCCCTGCAGAGTAATATTTTTGGATAATGTCAAATTTATCTGACACAGATAGATTATTCTATGACGATTATGATGCTAGGACTATTCTCCATATTAACAGAAAATTTGCTAAAACTCGGCAATACAATACGAGACAACTTGACTCCACGAAACTTGTGGTGCATGTACCTCACCAACCATAAATAAAACAAGAACAGGCAAACATCAGAAGAAAGTAACAAAGAAATAGAATTGAAAACAAAAGAACATTGCCCTTTCTCTTCAAGCGCGTTTAAAAGCACACAGTATTAGGGAATGTTTTATTTACTACAATGTACAATAGAAGAAAACTATAATCGATAACATATACTGTGCAAAGAAGGAAGAATAAATAACAAAAGCGACAAAAGTATTTCTTAAAACATACCCAAAGTGAGATATAAAGAATATTAAGACACGGGATCCAAGAAGAGTTTCAATGTTGCTAATTTAGTGAGATTTTTTTTTTTTAAATTCAAATATCTACCACTATTTCTAATTAGTAATATTTGCCTCAATTAATCTGTCATTAAATAAGTCAAATATCGGAAATACCGTCACCTCTCACTTATACACGTTTCAAGAGATAGATTTAAAATCACGCATAACTGAGATGATGCTGTATGTAGTAATTCTTTATACGCATTATTGGAAAGGAAATCATTTTGAAATATAAGATATTATTAATAACATTTTATAAAATTAAAGAGGCAATATTAGTATAGAGTACTTAAAAAAATCCTTACACTTTCACTATAAAATTTAGTTTAAAAAGAATGCAATAAACGTAAAATTTAATTTTACATAGAAGATATACTTACATTTAAAAAAAATGCCAATTAGTCCTGTTTTAAGAAGTCATCAATGCTAGTTTCTTTTTGCTTAGGCCGCGTTTGTACAATGACCTTCTCTAATGCTATAGGCTTTTGGCGGGGGGGGGGGGGGGGGGAGCAAAATTTTACTATTTAGGAGTTATTTCGCATCAGCAGACTAAAACAAAAGGCGGGTTTTGCAGATTTATCAGAATTTTAATGATCTGAGTATTACTTTTCGGTTGTTCAGACCCAAAAAATGTGAGGCAAAGGAACAAAAAAGGCAAATTTTTACTATTTCGACTTTATTTAGGATCCTATAGGCTCGAGGGGGGAGGGGAAGCAAAAGTGTATCATTGTATTTGATGCTACATCAGCATTTTGGAGGTGACATCTCAAAGTGTCCAAGGCTCCTAAAGTAGTAGCATAAGATGGGACAATTACAGTATCAGTTTCAT
Organism: Maratus michaelseni; assembly: GCA_963931845.1. NCBI lineage: Eukaryota > Metazoa > Arthropoda > Arachnida > Araneae > Salticidae > Maratus > Maratus michaelseni. The sequence goes on along the minus strand of OZ007594.1, from coordinate 155,540,129 downwards.
CATCATCATCTCCTTCTTTTTTAGCTGTCACGCCATCAAAAACAGTTTCAATATCTCTTATTGCCTTTGATGTTAAGTTTTCATCAACATTGACGAAATCTTGAAAAGAAAGAGAAGCTTGGCTTTTGCTGTTCCATTCTTCATGTGTGATTGTGTTCCGTGTGTACCCCAGATTTCTGGGGTTTTCTATCGATCCGTCTGGATTTTTGAGATCGTTATGTTTAGTGGAAAAAGCGAATCAAAAACTTGAAAATCAAAGCTGAAAATGTGATGTAAAAAAGATAAAAAAATTTACCAAATATTAGTGATAAACATTATACTTATAGCAAGCCTTATGCAGAGGCAGATCATAGTAAAACTGTCAAATCCTCTACCCTACATCAGGGGTGCAGAAAATGTTTTTAATCCCAACATTTCCCCCAATCCATATGAAAATTTCTCCAAAATGTTACGATATGTTATAGGCTTCTGTATTACCGTAGATATAGTAAATTTTGCAACATACAAGTCGCATCTTTAAAAACTTATAGACTGAACTTGTAACATGCCTAGTTATTGGAAAGGTTAATTAAGTTAATGCAATGTAAGTTTTAATCTAATTCTTATGCCTAATATTTATTAATAAATACACAGTTTTAACCAACAAATATACAATGTTTTTGATTACCTTTTCTGATAAATTGTCAATTATTGAGAAACTGCAATCTTCCACTCTCTTTGTGGATGTTGTCAATCATTTTTGATGTTTTGTAGATCTTGAGTCTGTTTCTTGAAGAAAATCTAGTAAAATGATAATTTCCACCATGAAAATGTCTGTTTAAGGATGCTTTTAATAGTTCCGTAGCTTTATGCACTGGTGGTCATTCCATGATATAAACACTTCATAAAAGAGATTATCAGATTTTAGGGTTCTGTTATAAATGTGTTTTCCAATAATAGAGCCAACAGATCCACAAACACAGTCACTGTAAATTTTCAAGCAGTTTTCAAGAAGCTAAAGTATTTCTGGTACCGCTGTCTTGATCTAGAAGTGCTGGTTTCTTTTCAGAATTTAGGATTATTTTATTAAATTAAGTTTTTAGAATAATTTTCTTCCAAGTTGTCCATAGATTAAAAATATTTTTCTCATTATTAAATTTAAATTATTTTTGCTCACCTATTCAGTGAGAGCTTATAGCGAGTTTTCCACCAGTGATGGGTGGGAGATCTTCTTGATTTGATTCTCTTTCTAAAGTTTTCTCTTTCCTGATTTTTTTTTTTCAGAAAATTATTATCTTTTAAAAAATTTTTCTAAAGTAATTCATAAGAAAAGAACTTAGAAATTTCGATTATTGCAATTGCATAATTACTCCGGAACATCGGCATTTTTCTACTCCAAAAATAAATTTCGACTTTTTTGTCCCATGTATAAAGTTGACCTCCCTCCCCTACTTTGAAACATTATTTTTCCAAAATTTCTCGACTTATACGTGAGTATATACGGTACATATTATTCTCAGATCGATTTTGTGAAAGTCGCCATACGGAGCTTTTTATTTGTAGGGAAACATTTTTCTATCTCGGGGAATTATGTAATTCATTGTTTAAATTGAAATCAATTGTATATTTTTCCGAAAAATTTCCCCAGATGACTAAAATTTCCCCCAATCCTAGATCGCCGGATCGGACATGGAGATAGGGTAGGTGTGTTTTCTATCTGCAGAACAGGAATCTGTCTTTTGAAATGTGCTATTTCAAGTTCCACAAACTCTTATTAAAATTCCTTTTTAAATTTGAGCATTACTTTTTGGTCGTTCAGACCCGAAAAATGTGAGGCAAAGGAAGAAATAAGGCAAATTTTTACTATTTTGACATTATTTAGCATCCTATAGGCTCAAGTGGGGGGGGGGGGGGGGGACGCAAAATTTTACTATTTGGGCATTATTTCGGATCTGCACTCTGAAAAAAAAAAAAGGCAAAAATTCTACAGTTTTGGCATTACTGCAAGTTAACAGATCCGAAAAATATGAGGGAAAGAAAGAAAAGAAAAAAAAAAGTGGAAACTACCATTTCCGCATTATTTCAAATTATGCAGACTCAGGAAAATTTTATGATTTCGACATTATTTTAGTTCCCTCAGACCCGGAAAATCCGAGGTAAAGGAAGAAGAAAGTCAAACTTTTACTACTTTGACATTATTATTTCGAGTCCTAAGAGCTTGAGGGAAAAAAAGGGCAAAACATTTACAATTGCAGCTTTTAATGCAAATGGCTGTGTTTGCCACCAGGACATGTTTCTTCCTTAAAATCCAGGCAAAAGACTATAAAATAAATCTGTTTCATCACATTTAAAAATGTTCTTAAAACATCAAAATTTTGAATTAAATTTGGCAGGTTTGTGATCCATTTTTCACCACCCACTCAAGTTAAACCAAGTCTTTTCTTAAGTTTTTCTAGTCATCCCCAAGAAGCTGAAAAATTTTAAATTCCCATTTTTGATGACAAAGTGAGTGCCTTTTTTTTTTTTTTTTTTTGAAGAACTCACCGCTAATGGGTAAATTAGAAGCTCTCATTTTTCTGAACCACTGCAGCAAAGTGGTTTCTAAAATCTAAAATTTTCCATTCTGAATTCTTGATTGTTTCTTCACTTGTGTAGAATATTCGCTGTTCATTTTTTTTGATCGAGTCCTTGTTCTTTAAAATCTCTGTGAATGTTGACTCTGGCAATCCGAATTTTTGAGCTAAATTTATTTTTGTCAGTTTAGGATCCTTTTCTGCTGCTTGTATAACTTCCATTTTGAATGAAATTGTTAACTTTCTTTTGCTCAATTTTATTGAAAAAAAAATCCAGATGCTACTGTAAAGGCAAGGAGGGAATGGAACATACGTGTGGCTTTATAGTAATAAAAGAGAAAGAAAAGAAAGAACCATTCAAACTGATGGGAGAGGGTGAAAAGTCGAATTGTAACTTGGGATGCACTTTATAATGATTTTGGCCGAATACTGAATATTCGGAATAAAGGTAAGCTGAATACTGAATATTCGACTAGCTGAATACTAGCTGTTAGGCTGAATTCTTTTATATTTCAGAGTTTAAAGGTATTAAAAAGTTAAATTTTAAAACAATTTTACATAATATTTAATGTAGATGCTAACATTTTGATTAACAAAACATTTTTACAAGTAAACTTTACACTAAAGAAATATATATACAGGAAAACCCCGGTTATCCGAAAAGCATGGGACCAAAGGATTTTTGGTTAACCGGGATTCCATAGGAATTTTCGGATAACCGGGAGGCTTCCTATATTTATTCTACCAGATGGCACTACTCACCGTTCTAACTTCCTGCACAGTCAGGCAACGTGTTCGTGCCTGTAAATGCAGCTAGAGCTCCTATAGGAGCCTTAGATGCAGTAACAGCAAGAGTCCGTATTCTATGCAATTTCCCCTTCCTGTTTACACATGTTTAAATTTCCTCCAAGCTTTATTTATAATGAGTTATACTTTAACCTTTTGATTACAGGGTTGGGACATATGTCGTCCCAGAGACTATTTCTTTATTTTATTCTCACCATATTTTCAAAACCAATACCTGTCATACACTTATACCAAGATAATTTCAAGAGAAATCTACCACAAATAAGTTCTTTTTTAAATTGTGGTACGAGCGAATATAAAAATAGTTACCAGTCCAAGCCCGTAATGAAAAGGTTAAAGTGCAAACAGGTTTTTATAAGCATGATCTCAATGCGTTGAAAGGAGTTGACAATGGCGCTTCAATATATTGAAGTGCAACAACAGCATCAGATGTGTTGTTGTTTAAACGATACCCTGATTAGGCAGCATTGAAGCAATGCAAAGTTGAAAAACAAAACACAACTTATTTTGTAAAGAAATGAAATGTCTATGCAATAAAATGCCTGCATTTATGCAATGTCTATATAAGTAAGTTGATTCTTTTAATTATTTCATAAACAAGCATGCTTATATAAAAATAAAATTTTTCTTAAAGAGTTTTCAGTTAAGCCGATTTTCGGATAATCTGGGTTCTACTGTATATGCTTTGAGTTATCATTTAAGAAGAGAGTAGTTTTAAACTTTTTTAATTAATAAAATTTTTAATTTCATGGCTTCTTCACTTAATTAAAACAAATGAATAAAATTTTCTTGCATTCTAAAACAAATATTTTAAAATCAAAGAAAAATTTTGAAGAAATGGAAATTTTTTTTTAGAGTCATACTATTTATTTGTCAGTATTTATTTACTTCAGTAAATCAATACAATCTATTCAAATGGTGGCAACGTAGCAAGAAGAACGTTCCTGTTCCTTTTTTGATATTTAAATGCAGCCTGGAGTGGGTGATAATTTTGAAAGTTTATAAACATACAGGTTTTTCCTAAAATCTTGTCAAAAACTTTCAGGGGAGATAATGTGGTCAAGACAAACATTTTTTGAACAAGAAATAACATCTCAATCCACTTATTTCATCAAAAATACAGGGTGTGTCACTAGGAATTGAAACTAAATTTTCGTTCACAACTGTAACAATAATGTAGATATTTTAGCAAGATTTGCCTCATATTAATTTGCTTGTATAAAATGTGATGATATCATTGAAAGTGACGGAATTTTGGCCAGTGACACAGAATAAGTACTGTCAACTGCAATCTGAATGAAGGAATGTCTAGCTCATTGTTGTTTAGATATGAATGGCAGCAATTTCCAGCATTTCTCGTCATGTTATCATATTTCAAATGAAAATACAAGTTTGACCTGGAGTGTATTTGACCTGGACATTGTTTTTTTTACTGAATAAGTGAATTGTGAACCTGGTTTTCTGGACGAAAATTTTCTGTCTCGATGTCTATTATCACTCCTAAAAGTTTTTTCCATTTTGTTTTGAAACAATCTGTTTGAAGGGGAAAAAAAAAAAGGAATCCAGAATATTTTATAGACAATGTTTAGGAACTTGCATTTGTACATCATTAAGTCATATGAAGGTCATCATTAATGGTTAATTTTCTTCCATGATACTTTTCAAACAGCAAATAAATAATGTAAAAGCATTCTCTGTTAAATATAATTCTATTTTTAATTACTCTGAATAATTAATTGACAATTAAAAGCAGAAGTTGCGTAAGGTTTAAAAAATTTTTTTTAGAATAAGTTGATATTCGGCCAAACTGAACATTCGATAGTATGGCTAAATAGGCCGAATACTGAATATTCGGTGCATCCCTAATTGTAACACCCTCTCAAGTGCGTTGCGGAATGGTCTTTTGACCTTGACACATGCAGAAAATTCTGTATAGATAAAAAAAAGTTTTGCACTTAACTTGGAGTTTGTAAATTGCACTGTTATTTCTGCATATAACTGAGAGAAACAATTCAAAGTGGTGCTTATAAGTGAGAGATCTATAGCATTACTTTTCTATTCAGAAAATTAAAGCAGGACCTTAACGAAATTCACATATAACTGAGAAGCGTGTAAGTGACTGTAGTAATAGATATCTGAATTTTAAAAAAAATCCCACTAATCTGGCAACATTAGAGGAGAGAGAAGAAACTCACACCTTGGCCTATGAATTTACGTATTAAGCAAGATTTTTTGCATCAAGGGACCAAAACTTTATCGCATAACTGTTCGCATATTAAATGTGATATTTTTGCATTAGTCTTATGGGCGATATTCACACGAACGATAATAATCTGCATATTAAGCAGGATTGTGTATTAACTGTGAGTGTTTTTAACTTTAAAAAAGTGCTTCTTATATTTGGGGAATCCCTGAATCAACAGTGTGTCAGAATCAGTTTTAAAAAAAAGCAAAATAGCTGTAGGATTCCAGAGTTAAAATGTTAAAATAAGAATAGGAAAAAAGAAACTAATATAAATGAAAAAATTTCCTACTTCTATAAAGGTTTTCCCAGACTAGTTTTATTAGTGAAATGAAATTTGTGTTTTACATTTATGCAGCAATTTTAAAATAGATACATACATACAGGGCCAGTGCATGGATTTTATGTAGGGTGTGAAAAATTTTGTGGCATGTTTTGAATGAGTATAAGAAGAAATTTTTCTTCTGTTACGCATCAATTATAAAACATTTTCCAATCTTACAAGCATATACAATAAAACCTGTTAAAACAGATACTGCCTTTAACAGAAAATTTCATGGGAAAATACAAACTGTGTTTCCATTTAACTTACATTTTATAAAGTATAAAAATACAAGCATTTCGATACCATTTTTACATGTATTTGAAACTCCAATTATTAATTAAATTAACCTGTGCAATTTTGCATATGTAGGAAAAAGCCATGTCATGTGACGAAAGCAGTTCTGGCGTCACTGGCCACTGCACATGTAAACAATTCCTCGCTGTATTTTCCTCTCTACTTTTCTATGGGAATAGCTTGCTTATGCTGAATGTTTTCTTTCTTTTCTTAAAAATGTTTAATAAAACAAATTAAATATATTGTAAATTGCTGTGATGAATTAAATAATACTCTGAATTGAGTAAGATTTTTTTCCCCCTCACATTATTAAGAATTTTAATTTCCAAATCTCTATGTAGAAATGAAATACTTGTATAAGTTGTAACTACTATTGTATGTTATAAAATAATGTAGGTATTTTTTTGCCTCATATTAATATTGCACAACATAAAATAAACTGTATAAATTAAATAGGATTTATTTCATTATCGAGGGAATGATCAACTTATAGAAAGGTTTTCGTAATTTTATTATATACTTGTGTTAAGCATTTGGACAATCATAAAGATTTCACTAAAGATTTTATCTCTTAAGTTATTAAATAAGCTAGTTTTGAAAAAATACTAAACTTAGAAAGAGAGCAACTTGCAGAGGTGGCCTTAAGGCAGATTTTGAGAATTTTCACATAAATCCACACAAGAAAAGTTTAACAACAGTTTAAAAAATGTTTCACATGGCAAAAAATCAAGAAATTATATAAAATACTTTTAATTTTGTGAAACCGGTAGAATTTAAGATTGAAAGTTTTATGCTGATATCAATCTTGTCCTCTTTTTGATAAAGTTTATTCAGAATTTGTACATCGATTCTTAAATTTTAGACTTTTGTTTCTTAGTGCTTTTTTTTTCATCCCCCCCCCCCCCTCAAATAAAAAAATAAAAATTATTTTTGCAGCCCCTACTTTTGAAAGAAAGTTTCTGAAAAAATGTAATTAAAAAATAGTGTATAATTTTCAGATGAAGCATTTTTGAGAGACAGTCTGAAATAATGAAATAGGATTTCATATTATTCAAACTGCATATATTTTTGTAATTTTTATGTGTAATCAGTTCTAAAGTCAACTTTCAGTTTAGTTCTGTGTGTTATCTGCTTCCACACTGCAGGTGATTTTATGATCAATAATACTGCATCAGCAAATGTGATATATTAGTGCTTCCTGTCAAAAATTTATAAGTCTAAGCTAAGACATTTAATCAGATTGTCTGTGCTGTAAAATTCTAATTTAAAAAAAAAAAAAAAAAAAACTTTTACTACAAACAATGAATTTTGAGCTGTCTTCTTTGCAAGCAAAATATAGCAAAAGAGCCACGGGAAGATAATTAGGTGTAAATTAATCCCTTGTTCAATACTGGCATAAAAAGAAAAAGAACTTAGCAGAGCAAATAAAATAGTTTAGTACCAAATCTGGAAAATTCTCTGAAATAGAAGAGGAACTTAGAAAATAACCTTGAGAAAAATTGAAATGATGGTTGTGATGTATCATCAGAAATGGTGAATCTATTTTGATCCAATTTATTTTTTAATATTGTTTATTAAAATGTCATTTATAACCAGGGTTCTACAAATTGGAAAAAAAATTGGTAGCCAGCAAAAATTTCTGGTCACCAGTAAAAAATATTTACCCCTTCCTCATCATTGTCAGATTTTGCTTACTTTTTTATTTAATCATAAATTAAAAAATATATATATATATATATTTTTTTAAAAATATATATATATATATATATATTTTTAAAAATTTATTTAAAAAACCCAATCATGAACATAGCAATAATATATCTTGAATTACCTTAATTCTTCTACTCAATGAATAAATTAATTTAGAAAGTTAATATAAATTAAGTTTTTTGACGAAACTTATCAGTTGCAATACATTTGCTAATGTGGAGATCTATTAAGTAATCTTCTGTAATTGGGTCCATTGCCAATTGGCATATTTTAGCTAATATGATTTGGTGCAATGGGTTTTTTTTTTTTTTTGTGAAAAGCCTTTAATGATATCCACATTTACATTAAACCATATTGTTGCTCTTTTTTCAAAATGTGCTTATTTGACATGAAACATAACCCCAGAAGGATTATATACTATAGCTATGCACTATCATGTGATTTTCACTTATTTTTTTCTCTTTAGGCTGAAGAATATGTTCCTTTACCTAAAGGTGATGTTCATAAAAAGAAAGAAATTGTTCAAGATGTCACTTTGCATGATTTAGATGTTGCAAATGCTAGACCACAGGGTGGCCAAGATGTGTTATCAATAATGAATATGCTTATTAAACCCAAGAAAACTGAGATTACTGGTAATTTCATTTGAATTCATATATATATATATATATATATATATATATATTTAACTATGTTAGCTTTAAGTTGTCTAAGAATATTTTAACTAAATCATTGTTTGTATTTTATAATGTTCTCATTGAAAGAATTCATTGGACGAATTTTCAAATTCATTTAGATTAATAATGCTAAATGTTTATTTTTTTCCTTTTAACCAACTGTTGCACACTCTTAATAATTGGGTTTAATTCAGTTTTGTAGCTTTAATTTTCTAGTGGTGATAACATTGCTTCTCCCACCTGACCATTGTTTTAAAAAAGCAAAATTTTCGAAAATCGGTGAAATATCTTGGGCAGGGGGCTTCTGCCACTAAAATTCTCTTGGGCAAAATTTCACAATTTTCACATGAATCCCACTCTGAATTTCAGATCCCGAAATAATCATGTATAATCAAATTGCCAATGCTTCAAGTTCACTTATTATGATTTTCCCTGTTTATCATTGTATGTATTTCTGTCATTTTTTTTCTTCCTAAAAAATGTAAACATACTTTATTTTTTTTAAACCTACAAGTGAGTAAGATGCTGTAGTATCATTCTTCCAAGAGACACACTTTACTTGATAATAAGCCAAAGTGGCCATGAAATGAAACAATATTACTGATGACAGTCACCATTCGGAAGTGTAACTGAAGTGAACCTTGCTTAAATATAACCACCAGAAATCGCATGCAAGAAGTAAATTGTTGTGAAACAAATATGTGTAAGCATTTTTTTCCATAAATAAAAGTTGGTTAATCTTGGTATAATTTTTAACAATTGGGGTTGTGTTAATAAGGAAATACACTTTTTCCCTCCTTTTTTCTTTGTCTTTTAAAATAAACAGGTTTTAAAAAAAATCTAAATTTTGATTTTGCACAATCTAATATATTAAAATCTGACTGTGTGTTTGTATTTCATATATACTTCTCTTAAATAGGATGAATTATGAGTTCAAAATATCACCAATTATTTGTAAGGATCCGAGGATGTCGTAATAGCTTTTGAAATTTATATTAGTTTCGGGAATGTTAATGGTTTTCTAAATTTTAATGACATTTTTGAAATGGTACCACCTAAATTACTCTATTATTTAAATTTTTTTAAAAATTGGTAAAAGGGAATAATAGAGATTATTATATTTTTATTGATGTCATTTTCTCATTAAAACCGAAAAGAAAAATTATTTCCAATTTGAATAGTTGGTGAAAAACTATCTTGATTAAATTAAATTTTCAAGAAAATTCAAAGAAATAAAAACTTATTTTCACATATTCAAGTTTCATGAATCAGTTTGTTCCACTAAAATAAAAATCATCTGTCAGCAAATTGGCATCTAGAAATCATTACACATAGCTTTTTTTGAGTTTTGCATTGAAGTTTACAAATTTAAGGTTCTTGCATTCAGTTGGACATTTATCTTCTCCTATTCACAAGAATTTAGAGAAAAAAACATATTTTCAACTAATTATTTCTGAAAAATGGTGGGTAAAGCTTTTCAGTAGGGCACAAAAATTGTTAGCAAGTTATTTTAATTTATAAAACTAAATATTTTTGTTTTAAGTTCATCAAAATCATTTTATTTTACCAGTTTTGAAATTAGAAGCCGAATCTTGATAGAACAAAATGCTTCTCACAAATGTGTTTTAAAAGTGTATATTTTTATTAAAAAACCTTTAACCTACATTATAAATACGATTTGTTACTTGAAATTTAACATTTAATAAAATTAATATTATAAATCTTTTTTAAAATGTACAATAAAATTAGATCCCCAACCTCCCCCACCAAACAATTAAAAGATTGTATCAATTTAAAAGCAACACTTTGGTTTACCACACATCTATTCTAGTTTTATATAAAGTGTGTCAACATTTAGTTAATTTGTTTTCTAAAATCTAAATTTTGAGCAAAAATATTATAAAATTCTTTTTCTAAATAATGAACACAAATTTCTATTTAACGAATTTTCTTGAGACAGATATAAAAATTCTAATTGCTTTCAACTTAGGATTTGGATTTGCATTATAATTTGGAAGCAAAATAAATTCACCAAAAAAGAAAACGTTAGTAGTAGGACTTTAAAAAGTTGTTATTAATAACTGCTTTGTTTGAATTTGTGTAATTAGATTTGATTTTTTGTTACAAAATTTTATTTTTCACAAAAATAGAATTAAATTTCACAAAAACAACTTTTTTTTCTTCCTTAAAATGGGGATACAAAAAATGAAACCTGCATGAACCCCTGATTTAAAAAAATAAATAAAAAATAAAGTTGAATTGGCAACAATGGCTTCAACTCTAAATCAAGAAATTTCAGATCAAGATATCATACCAAGTTTTAAGTTCTTCTTCTATCGAAAAAGTTCTCTGCAAAGAGTCTTTTAGCCATAAACAATGGCATAGCTGTAGGTAATGGCATTACCTCTATAAAATGTAGTCATTATAACAAGACATAACATGTAAATTTTCTACTGTGAATGAAACATCTGTTTGAATTTCCAATTAACAAAATTTTCATATTATGATTTTTTGAAAGAACTATGGGATTAATTAAATAAAAATTCAGCTGTATTCCTTTAATGGTGCGTTTGTAATTATATAAGTACGTAGCACCTATAGTCGTCGTCTGGTCTATATGTCTGTCCGCATATAACAACGCAAAAACTTCCCAACCGAATGGTTTGGAATTTAATATATATAATTGTTGCAGAATTTTGTCAAGTCATTTCAAATTTTATGAAAATCGAATCAAAACTTAAAAAGATATTAATAAAAGTTTTATTCATTCTTATTCTATTAAATCCTATCATACGTAATCTATATAATGAAAGCGCAAGTCATGTGACTGAGGAAAACAAATATGGGCTAACCACTTCTTTTTCCTTTGCCATATGCCAAGCTGCCATTTTTTTAAAAATTATTTTTTCGAATAAAATTGTATAAAAGTTAAATTTTTAGAAAAAGATCATTCAAAAAAATTGTTTGCTTGAGAGATGAGTTACATTAAAACTAGTCGTTGGGGGCCACCGTAATACTTACCCATCATGGATATGCATAATGTAAACTATTAAAATAAAAATGTGTAAACTACTTATAAAATGCATTGCAATTCAAATAAAATCGTGGCTTGATGACGTCATAAACTTTAAAGGCTCGATTACTGAATTGCTTGAAAGAGGTTTTTCCTTATAACTCCAAAAATAATAATCCTATTAACTAGCGGTTTATTGCATCTGATTAAGCGTCAAATTTCCAATTAAAATATATCTTTAAAGTGAAATTTGGATGAAATACAGGGTCATGAAAAATCGAAGAGTGTGGAAAATAGGATTCCAAATATCTCGGCAACTAATTATCCGATCGACTTTATGCTTTATGCAAAATTTATGTTTTTTTTATTGTCTTTTATATTCATTTCTTAAAATAAACAATTTCGAAAATTTTTATATACCTTTTATCAGAACGAGAGTCCGAAAAAAATAGTTCCGGTTAATCGAGGTTATTGAAATTAAATAGGCTTCTTCCCATTATTACATACTAAGTACGTACCAAATTGCAAGTCTCTATCTCAATTTTTTCGGGAGATAGAGTGTTTACAGACACACAGACGGATGGCAAAATTTTTTTTCTAAAAATATGTTTTTCGGAATCTCCAGTGTCTGAAACGTGTAAATCCGTCAAAATTTTTTTTTCGATTTCCAAAACGATTACAAGACACCCTATACTACGTATGATGGGTAAGTAAAATGTATAGATTCTAAGATAACTTCAGTGAAAATTAGGTTAACAGCCGAATATCTCAATTCATTAAAGTAAATAAACAAAATATTCATTCATCGTGAGCCATGGAAATATTAACCATGGAGGTAATCATTTGCAAATCAAGATCTCCATGGGGAATTTACAGCGCTGTCTGGTTTCGAAAAAAAAAAAAAATCACATCTGTAAACATGGCATACGTAATAATAAGAAAAAAAAAGGCATCCTCATTTTGTTCATATCAGACGATATAATTTATTTCACTGAAATAAGAACGATGATTTTTTAAATTGTAAAACTAGTTTTAGCACGGAACGAACGCACCTCATTTGTCACGTTTTACGTACAATTTCCAACTTGTATTATTTTATTATTCTTTATATTAGGGTTCATTCTAGATATAAAAAAAGGAAGTATGCTAAATGCTGAAAAGGACACTGTGTCTTCAAAAAAAGGGCATTATATTTCATTAAAAAGTTATGTTCTTTTTAGAGATCCATAATGTTCAAGGTTGCTTTTCTTTTTCTTTCAAATAATTTGCATCCTAAAAAAAAAAAAAAAAAAAAAAAAAAAAAAAAACCTGACAGCTTGGCCTACAGGCACAGGTAGATTTCAAAGACGCAGACCGTGGGGTGCCTGTTTATTGGGAATTGCAGAAGAAAGACCTATTTGCCATTGTGTGGCAGTTGGGACCTCCCAATTTGAAATATACCTCTGCTTGTAGATGAAGCCAGCAGGGATTTATTTTTGTTTTTGCTGTAAGAGTTGGTCCTTTAAAAAAAAAAAAACTTGTCAATATAAAAGTTGTAGATAATATTAAAAAGATTTATAATAAATTTAAGCAGATTTGATATCTTGTGAATTGACGAAGTTATGAATTTTTTTCTTCTGAAACACCTATTTCCCTCCAACCCCCCCCCCCCCCCCCCCCCCACCCCACCCTTGGGTGCACTTTTAATGAAATAAAAAATTTGTCATACATAAATTTTTGGCTCTTTTCCTAGAAGTAATAATAACTTTAAATGGATTCGATATGTATCAAAATGAAGAAGTTATAGATTTGTTTTCTGTTTTCACAAAAAGCCCCTGGTTTAATTTTGCCCATTAACGAACTTGACCGATATTTTAATACTGTTTGATTTTATGTATCAGTTTGGAAGAGATTTGTGCAGAATTATGGAAGTTATTGTGTCCATTAAAAAGTGATATAGATAGATAAAGTTTTGAACTGCGGGTGGTTTTGGGTTCTAAAAGTCATGATCGGTGTAGATCTGCAAAAATTTTTCAGAAATTCCAACTTAAGGGAGAATGTAATAGGTAGTATTTCTTATGAAATCTACCTAAAAAATCTTATTGATTGATAGGGTTTGTAATATTGCTAAGAAAAAATATTACACAAGTTTGTGAGAAAGGAAATAGCAATCCACCTCATACTTTGAAAAGACAAAAACCAGAATTTTTTTTTTTAATGTAAAAATTCACTTTTTGGCAACAAAAACTCATGTTTGGATATGGTAAGATGGAAAAATCCCACTGCATGATTTAATTTTAATTTTAAATATATAAGTGCAAATATTTTTTCAATTTTCTTTGCAGTTGATTCTACAATACATTATTTGCTATCCATAAATATGTGAATACAATGGTTTAATCAGGACATTAAGAATTTCTCAATGAATACACTGACCAGTAGCATCCAAAAAGTTAACACAATTTACTATTCCTTGGGCCTTTTATTTTGCTTAATTAAACATATCCTTTAAGCATAAAGAATTTTTACAATATATAATAAAAAATAATTTTAAAAAGTTAAAATTAATTTATGGTTTCTGTTACTAACTTGTCCCTGTTTGGAAAGTCTGAAATAGCAGAAAAACAACCCACACATGTTTTTGAAAACTGAGAATAATAACAGTAAAACCGGCAGCTACTCCCATTAGCAGGGATAACATCACACACCTAGCCATTCAGCATATACTCAGACAAGAAGACACGCAATTGTGAGCAGCTGTTTACAGTTGGGAATGGCTGGTTAGAATTCACGATAACCAACACTTTCCTTGCAGGGTGGATTTTTTCTGTTCTGAGTTGGATGAAAGAGTGTTCAGGGCAGAGATTTTTTATTGAAAGGGCAAACATGCAGAGTGCCTCATAAACCCCCACTTAAAAGGAACCCTGGCTTAAATTATTTTTATATTATGGTATTTATATGTATGAATTTTTAATATTAATTATAAACACACTTTATATGAAAAGTATTATTTTATGTATAATGAGAGTCTTGAGAATTTTTTTCTTTAATAAAATCAATTAACATTAAAAATGCAATTTTATTTGCGTAGTTCGTTCTTAAAAATTCTTTATTCAGTGCTCTGGAAAAAAGAACAAGAACTTTAGTAAAAAAGAAAAAACTTACATTCTTATGCACTTTTAAATAACTGGTTATATAATTATATTTAGAGCTAAATCATTGTACCGAAAGAAATTTTCATGATTCATTTCCCAAATAAAATCTATTTTTTATATTTTTTCAAAACTCTGATTTCTATGTAATATTTGATTCTTTTTTTTCCTTGTTAATTTGCAATTCTTGTAATCATTTTCTAGATAAGCTTCGTAAGGAAATCAACAAAGTTGTCAACAAATATATAGATCAAGGTATTGCTGAGCTTGTTCCAGGGGTTCTCTTTATTGATGAAGTCCATATGCTTGATATTGAATGTTTTACATATTTACACAGAGCTTTAGAATCATCAATTGCACCTATTGTAATATTTGCATCCAATAGAGGACGTTGCCATATTAGGTATGTCTTGTATTCATTTATCAATTCATTTATCTCATAGATTAACTTTTCTGAAGCTCTTTTGTCTGTGTTGAAGGATCTTATAAAACATTTCTAAAAGCATTTCTTGAATATAAAAGTCCATAATTTAGATAATTGTGATCTTATTTTGAAATTTCATAATCAATCACGAGTGCAAGACTTCAGTCTGAGGACTGATTTCAGTCCTGGAGAGATTCTTGACTGATAATAAATTCTACTTTATGTACTTAAATTATAGCAATTTTGCTAGCAAAAACTCTTTTATTGTAAAAGATCAATTTTTAAGCATAATGCAAGTCATAGATATCTTATAGCCTATTTCTGTTTGGTTCAACCTAATACTCAGAAAAATTTTCAGTCTTGATTTGAACGGACTTCTTGCATAATTTTGTTGGAATCATGTGTTTTATTATTTTTAACTTTTTAGTAAGGGTGCTTCGTGTTCAGTTTTTGAAGTGAAGATATCTTATTTTAACTAAAATTTAATTATTCCTTTTTCTCTTCTTACTATAAACAAATGGTTAATTGTCTATCAATTATTTAATTATTCCTTTTTATTGGAAGTAGTTATTAATTGATTTTTATTGACAGTAACTTGTAATTAATAAGTTAGATGTACCTGTATCTGAATGTTCATGTCTCCTTAAAAATTTTGAAGTAACATTTTTAAGTAGCTAATATTCAATTTTTAACTTCTAGATGTTGTCTAATGTTAATATTAGTAGCAAAAAAGAATATAGTTTCAAAAGTTTTAATCTTTTTCTTTACTATTCTTGTTTAAAAGTTTGATGTCAGATATTTATACCTTGGTGTAGACATTAATAGAGTAGGTAGAGACTCACAGGGAATTAAATACAAAATCTGTCAAAGAAGAAAGGCTGTAAAACTATTAAATTATATTCTATCGAGTGAGGAGATCTCCAGGAAAAGAAAGTATAACATATCAATTCTATTGTAAAGAGCATATTGTTATATGAAGCAGAAGGATGGAGAATTAAGGAGACAGAAAGAAAGAAATTAGCGGCAGTGGAAATAAATGCCCTATAAAGATCATGCAGGATATCAAGAGTGGAAAGAATAAGAAATGAAAAAATCAAGGAGATGATGAATTAAAGGGGTATTGGATATCTTCAAAAGAAGCAATTAATATGGTATGATCATGTTAAAAGAATGAGTGATGAAAGACTACCCAAAATCACTTTTAATTATAAAACAAACCAAAAAAAAAGAAACAAGTAAAAACACGGAAGAATTGGATGGACAATATCAAAAAATCAATGAGGGATAAAAGTCTGGAGGAAGAGGGGACCCTTGACCAGAAGAAATGGAATAGTTTCATGTAGATTTTTCAGATGACGACACATAATGCCATAATTCCACTTTCATACTTAGCAACCTTCCTGCCTTAAATAATAATAATAACTTTAAACCAGAATTTTTTTTTTAATGAGTGAAATGAAGTACATTTCAAATGATTTCCACATAGAAGACAAGGCAAAGGCACAATCAATTAAAAAAAAAATTGCTTGTTCAAAGTATGCTCTTTTATAAGCGGGAAGTTGGCAAGTATGAAACAGAAATTGTTAACATTAAATAATAGGCCCATCAATAAAAAGAAAAAGCAATGAAAATTTATCTTGGGGGGTCATGATTTTTTTCCCCCTTACTAACCAGAAGATACTCTGATAGATTTCAATTGTGATGTATTTCATTTGTTTTCAGTATTTGGTAAATAGAGCATCGGAGTTTTATTAAGGGGCTACTTCACTCATGCGAATGTTGATTTTGTTAGCAGGAGACTTTCACTTTCGAAATCGGTTCCGAAAGTTAAAGTATCTTAATAAAGAAATTTTTTTAACAAAAGTGAAAAGGTAAAGAAAGGCATGCATAGAGATCAATCTCAGCTATTCAATGCAAAAAAAAAAATTAAAATATTAAAATGCAAATGAGATATTGTAAAAACTTTCTCCCATAGGATTAACATTAGCAAGTGGGAGTTTTCACGGGAGTGAAGTAGCCTCTTAAATATTCCAAATAGGTTTGAGTAATTTTTATTAGTATTAGTGGAAGTATGATGATTATATCCTGTGAAGTTTTGAATTCAAAGTTTAAGAAGTCTCAGAAATTTTGTCATTGAATATAATTTGCTCAAATTTGTATTACAAAAAATGAAAAACAAAACAAAAAATATCTATGACAATTCAATCCCCCCCCCTCCTCTTTCTTTAATATAAATTACAATTGGTGTTGATTTTATGAATCGCTGTTTAATAAAATCAACTGTTTGTATGAATCAAATGATTGAAAATAAAATGTAAAACAGTGTTTGTTCTTTGCTGCATATTGGACAGCTGCTTAATTGGTTAAAAATTTGTGGCTTTTACATGATTTTTCTCACCTACTATGTTAAACTTCTTGTATTGTTCTAGAGATATGTCTTTTTCAAGGAGCGATTCTGTCAGTGAATCTGAAGGAATAATTCCAGTCTTTAAAAATGAATCTGTCCTTTTAGAAGTGTTCCAAAAAGGAGCGATTCCTCAGAATTAATTCTTAAATGTACTGACTTAAAAAAGGACAGACTCCTCGGAATTAGTCCGAAATGTACAGATTTCGAAAAGATCCGAAATGTACCGATTTCGAAAAGGTCCGAAATGAAATGATTCTGAAAAGGACAGATGTTGAGCAAAATTCCAAAAAAGACCAAAGGAATCTGTCCGAAATGGAATGATTCTGAAAAGGACCGATTCCTTGGACTCCCTTGTTCTTGTAGACTGGCCTGGCCAGTTTTAATAAATTAAAATATTCTATTTTATTTTAAAACTAGCTGACCCGCCCCGCATTGTCTGCACTTGTGATAATAAATTAAAACAAACCCCAAGTTTGTATGATTTATATCTTTAACCCAATTTTGTATAAAGTAATTTTTTTTTAAATGACATTTTTAAAATGATAATGTTTATTTATTCTTCAACAAAGTAGTGTAATTATGATCTATATTCTTACTCATTGATAAAATTAAAAAATTCATGTATCCGTTATTTTTAATTTAGAACTTAAAACATTATAATTGGATAGTTTTTGAAGGTTTTAAAGAAAATGAAGAATAGATGTGATACAAAACAGATTATGTGTACATTTCATAAGTTGAACAATCGGAATACTTATGCCTAACATGGCCGCGATAAGTTTGTTTTTCTTGAGGATGAGTAAGAACCGGTATCATGACCTCACTTGCATATTATATAAATAGATAGACATTAATGAGGGAGGAGGGGAAGCAAATAAAGAAAATAAAATAGGGGTTGGGGAGGAGGGAGGGTGTAAATTCTTAACAACAAATGATTAATAATGACAATTGGTGATCATATATTGAAAATGGGACATGTACTTCAGATACTTAAATTGAAATTTTAGAAAAACTAACAGTAAAAAAACTAGTCGTTGGGGGCCACCGTAATACTTACCCATCATGGATATGCATAATGTAAAATATTAAAATAAAACTGTGTAAACTACTTATAAAATGCATTGCAATTCAAGTAAAATCGTGGCTTGATGACGTCATAAACTTTAAAGGCTCGATTACTGAATTGCTTGAAAGAGGTTTTTCCTTATAACTCCAAAAATAATAATCCTATTAACTAGCGGTTTATTGCATCTGATTAAGCATCAAATTTCCAATTAAAATATATCTTTAAAGTGAAATTTGGATGAAATACAGGGTCATGAAAAATCGAAGAGTGTGGAAAATAGGATTCCAAATATCTCTGCAACTAATTATCCGATCAACTTCATGCTTTATGCAAAATTTATGTTTTTTTATTGTCTTTTATATTCATTTCTTAAAATAAACAATTTCAAAAATTTTTATATACCTTTTATCAGAACGAATATTTCGAGAGTCCGAAAAAAATAGTTCCGGTTAATCGAGGTTATTGAAATGAAATAGGCTTCTTCCCATTATTAAATACTAAGTACATACCAAATTGCAAGTCTCTATCTCAATTTTTTCGGGAGATGGAGCGTTTACAGACACACAGATGGACGGCAAATTTTTTTTTCTAAAAATATGTTTTTCGGAATCTCCAGTGTCTGAAACGTGTAAATCCGTCAAAAATTTTTTTTTTATTTTAAAAACGATTACAAGACTTACCTTATACTACATATGATGGGTAAGTAAAAGCAGTTATCTCTAACTAGAAATGTAAATGAAAGCTGTGAGTGCTGCTAAAGATGATAAATATAGTAAATGGAATTGGTTATGACGAAATCGGATGAGTGATTTGTGAGCTTTTAACATGGGGGCCAAATAAGAATAAAACAGAATGGGGGGCGGGGAGGAGGAATTGTACCTTTTATCTTGGAAGTGTTTGTTTTTCTCAGAATCGTTCCTTTTCCCCCGGAATCTTTCCTTTTTTTTCAGAATCGTTCCTGTTTTCTTCTTGGAATTGTTCCTTTTTATAGGAAACAATTCCAACTAGAATAACGTCAAAGAACTTGTTCTTTTGGCGAACGATTTCTTAAAAGGAACAGTGTTGCCGATGTCTATATTGTACTATTTAAACACCCCTTAGAAAGAACCTCCAAGTTCTAATAGCTACA
This sequence comes from Maratus michaelseni, assembly GCA_963931845.1. Lineage (NCBI taxonomy): Eukaryota > Metazoa > Arthropoda > Arachnida > Araneae > Salticidae > Maratus > Maratus michaelseni. The sequence continues at coordinate 155,520,352 of OZ007594.1, read as the reverse complement.
TTGAATGGAAGACTTGAGTGAGCTAAGGAATTATATATTTTATTTACTACAATACACCTTTGTCTTTCTTTAAAACTTAATGTGATGTATTTTAGTTGTTGAAGACTAAAAATTGAATGTCTTTATGAGCTTTCCAGAATGATTGTATGTATCCATAATATTTTTCTTTGAGAATGTTTAAAAAAAAAAATTTACAAGATTTTTTTTTTTATTTAATTTATTTACTACTTAAGAAAATATACTGTTTGCATCTTAAAAGATTGGCTTATTGGCTCAAAATGACGAGCCAGACTGAATGCATATTGCTGCAGCCATAATGTGTGGTATATTTTTTCCACAAAATTCTCAAAATGACTATTGTACAGATGGGTTAAAGGTGATTCCATTTCTTTACAGTGTTTTGGGTCATTCAAAATATTTTTAATATCATGTGCTTAAAATTATTCTTAATTTCTATTTACTTGAAACCAGTGTGTTTGATTGCTGTAGTTGCAATAAGCAGATCTAAGACACATTCACAGAAAAGTGATTGGAGAAAGGGAGGGAGGGGAATTCACAGTACTTATTTCATATATGAAAAAAGTTGTCTAAGGCTTCTATGCTCTGTGTATATTTGTAAGCTTGTATATTTTTAATCTTGCATTAGAATATAATATTGATATGTTTGTGATTCATGGTTTGTATTTGTGATTAGTAACACATTTACCCGATAAAAACATTTTTTTTCTATAATAATAAGGAGAAGACGGGGGAACATATTTAATCAAAATTATTCTACAAAGTAATTTTCAATTTCAAAGACAAAAGCTCATTTTTTATAAATTAACTGATAAATATCCATTGTATAATATTATTCAAATTCTTGCATATTAATGTATGTGTGTTTTATGTAAAATTTATTTATTTTCAGAGGTGCAGAAGAAATAATTTCACCTCATGGAATTCCTGTCGATCTCTTGGATAGATTACTTATCATTCGCACTTTGCCTTATTCTAATCCGGATATGATTCAGGTACTTTATTACTTGCTAGCTAACCTGCCCAGCATTGCCTGGTCTTTGATAATAACCTTAATAATACCTAAAATCAGTGTAGACTAATTTTATATTTTTAAATGAAAATCTTTCCAAATGAACCCAATGTTCATGTCTCACTGCCTTATTTGTATGATTTTATATTTTTTAATGAAAATCTGTTTAAATGAACTTAGAGTTGGGAGCATACATCAGGCATGCTATGCACTCTTCAGTCTGTTTTGCTTTTATATTTTTAAAGAAAAAATTTTCCAAACGAACCCAATGTTGAGGGCTTCGCTGCCTTTTCAGCATACATCCTCAAATTTGTGCGATTTTATAATTTTAAATGAAAATTTATTCAAACAAATCTAGGGGATACCCAACACTAGTACATACATCCTCGAATTTGTGTGATTGTATATTGTTTTAATGAAAATCTATTCAAATGAGCCTTGAGTTAAGGGGCTTACTGCCTTTGGCATGCATAGCACTGGCCATATTATGGATGCTCTGTTCTGTTTTGATTTTATATTTTTAAATGAAAGAGAGGCATAGCCCGGGCCTGTGATAATAATCTTAAATGTACCTAAAATCAGTTTTGAATGAATTTATATTTTTAAACGAAAATCTTTCCAAGTGAACCTTACGTTGGGGGCGCCACTGCCTTCAGCAGCATATACCCTCAAATTTGTGTGAATTTATATTTTCAAATGAAAATATTTCAAACAAATTAAGGGGCTCCCAATATGGTAACTGCTGATTTAATTTCTAACATTTAGATACATCAAACTTTCAATTCTGACCAATATTTCGCGAGGAAACCTAAATAATAAATAAAACTAATACCCTTTCTTTTAAGACAAGAAATGATATTTCCCATTCCACATCTGAAAATCTCCAAAACACACTTCTCTTCAAGTCTGAAATGAATTCTGCAAGAAACTGAGAAAAAAGTCTGGTGAATTCATAAAAGGACTTCCAGAAAATAACTTTTATGAAATAGTAAATATTAATATTTTGTTTAAATCAGCGTTAGAATCAGAAAGATGCCAAGAGAAGAATAAGTGGATATATTTTATTTTTTTTTTTTGGGGGGGGGGGGTTTCTTTGAAAGAAACAGATGCTGATTTTTTAAAATGTAGAAAAATGAAAAACATGCAATTGGCATTCTGAAAATAACTTTCTTGAAACTGTAAATATAAAATTTTTTTTAACTGAACACGTCATTAGAAAAGAAAATATACACAGATTAAGTGGGTAATTTTTGTTTTTTCATATGTTGATTTGGGAAGCAGATGTAGATTTTAAATAATTGCAGAAAAAAACAAAAAACCCAAAAATAACTCTCAGAGAAAAAAAACAAAAAACTGAAAGGGTTAGTTAATATTGATATTTTTTAAAACAAATCACACTGCCGGAAGTGGAAAGGTGCATTAAGTGGGTATTTTTTTTTTTTTGGGGGGGGGGGGTGGTTCATATATCGATCAGGAGAGCCAATGCAGACAGACTTGTGTAGACACATTGAAGGTTTAAAAAAAAAAAAACTAATCTGATGTTTGGAAAATAATTTTTTTAACCAGAAAAGTACGATGATTAAGTGGTTAGTTTCTGTTTTTTCATATTTAGATTTGTTAAAATGATGCAGATTTGAAAATATGCAAAAAAAAAAAAAAAAAATTAACTTTTCCCAATCTTTTTTTTTTTTTGCTTCAAGAAATTTGGAAATGAGGTTTCAAGCCAGACAACTGTGTCAGTGTGATATTTTGTAATGTACATGGTGTTAATAATGGTGTTTGTAATGGTTTTTAATTAATATCTTAGTAAATAACAGCCCCACCAGTGGCTGAGAGGTTGTGCTCTCGAAGCTGGTAGACGGGAGGTGCTGGGTTCGATCCCAATCGCGCCCGTCGGCCTAATCGTTCGGAGTTTTCGTGGTTTTCTTCGAGCCGTGGATTTATCCATACGTAAATACGGATTAGGTTCCCTTAGAAAGACCCCCACGAAGGGCACTTCCCCCGGGCTTATATCCCTAGTGTAGATAATTGGCCGTCAATAATCAACCCAACCCAACCCTTAGTAAATAACAAGAAATGGAAAATCTGAGCCTTCCCGATTCTATACAAATGTATTTGAGACTTTTTTTTATTTCATTGCTCATTTTAATCTCTAGGTAAACTTACACATCATACTTAATTTATGTTAATGAAAAATAAGAGTTTATAAAAATAATTTTTTTAATAATACAAACAAATGTACCACCCTGATTAAACACTAAAAACAAAACAATTTATCTTTAAAAAAAAAAAAAAAAATTATAACAACTAATATATTTTAAAACCAATTTTTATTAATTTATTATTCTTACTGTTTAACATAAAATAGCTAAGCTTAATTTTTTTTACTTTTTTCGTTTTTTTTTTTTTGGGGGGGGGGGGGGGGGGCATACATACTTTTAAATTTTCTTATAAAAATTCTAGAACTTTTGTTATAGAAAAGTCCATTTTATCCTAATATGAGAAACAGAACAAGCATTTCTGTTACTCTTTTGCAACATTTAGAAATTCACACTTGAGAAATTATAATTATAAAATAATTTAATTACAGATCTTTTTAAAATTTTTGCAGCAGGACAAAAAATTCTCTCACAGTGTACACTCTTCTACACTATGTGTATTAGGTAGATTTTATTACAAAAAGTAGTAACGGATACTTATTGCAGCCATTTGGAGGAAAGCAATTCCGGAAAATTTATGTATATTTTCACCCCCCGCCCGACCCCAAAACCACCCTTTATTCAAATGTTGATATATATATGATCTATTAGTTTAGGGGCTAAAAGGGCAAATAAAGGAAATTTTTGATATTTGGTTCCTTTATGTTTTTGGAGTCGCTGAACACAAATCTGAGGTTTTACAAAATTTTTCCCAGAATTTTTTTTTTTTTTACAAAAAAAGTGCAAAAAACCCGAATTTTTCTCTGTTTTTTTTTTCCAAAACTATGCATTTTTCGTGAAAGTCGACAATATATGAATTAAAGAGAATAAAATTTCCTATTTTTTATGTACTGAAAGTTTTTTTTTTCTGATCAATGATTTAGCTGTGAGAGCGCTACAAAAATGGATGCACTCGTATTTATAAGCCAATTTGGATGTAACTAAATGTGTGTATTAGGCTCACCAATATCTCAATCAAGTTCGTTGGCCAGCTTGGTCTGCCATCTTGTTTTAAAACGGTGGCCACTAAGAGATTTAAAACTGAAAAATATATACGAAAAAAATAGAAATTCAAATTGTTGTTGTTGTTTAAGTGTTAGGTCTTGATACAAGAATTCCGGAGCATTTTTTGTTTTGCTTCTATCTTAAAAAATGGCTGAGATATAGCGGTTTGAAATTCTATGGTGGCTGATATTTTGAAACAGCAGATTACAAAATTTTTAAAAAATGGGGATTAATTTTTGAGTTTTGTTATGATACATTCCATTTCTGCTTTTAAATTCAATATTTTTCAATAATTTATTTATTTAAATTAAATATATAATCGTAATTAATCATTATTTAAAAATTTTCATAATATTAATCAACATTTAAATTAATTATTTAATAGTTATTATTTAAACAGTCAATATTTTCTATCTTTTTAAAATTAATCTTTTTTAACTTTTCTTCTAAGATATTTTATTATTAATTAAAATTAACTTCTATAATTAAATAACTTCTTAAAGTCAATAATCATTTTATAATTAAATCATAATCATTCATTTAAGTCTCTGGATAAAAGAATAAAAAATTTCCGTTTGTTGACATCGATTCTGTGAAGTATCGTGAATTTTCTTCTAAGTTAATAAATATATTTTCCACCTTTTTAAATATTAATAATTTTTGTTTTAAACCTTATTCAAAAGATTAAACAAGATTCTTTATGCAGTCTGCCAAAATTCTAGCAAAATTCAACTTAAATCTTGGCAGATATACATTTAAAAAAAAAATTTCAAATCCCAATGTTTACATCGATCATTTTCGGAATGATGCCTGGCCATTTTGAATTGTATCTTCGTGCTTAGAAGAAACAACAACTTAGCGTGCGATCGTCACCCATTTTGGTTTAGGGGTCGTTCAAGTAGGCATTCAAGGTTAAAGGATGCATTTTTCAGTGGGGAAAAGGGGATTTGAAATTCTCTCTAGAACATTCGAAGGCGAACGTACTTAATTTCTGCCGCTTATTATCAGGGTTGAGTTGTCATCAGTGCGCGAAGAATTTTCACTTTTTCTGATTGGATCGTTTGGCTTAGAGCGTCAGTTAGAAAGTTGTTGGGTTTGAATTAAAAATTCAGTCTGTTACTTTTTATCCTGGATGTAGTCTGCAGCAGAAAAACACTGTGTCAGGCCGTAAGAACGGACACTTGTAAAATTTTTGTCGGAGTGGATAGATCAAGTTATTATGATTACAGCTTCTAATATTTTAACAGATAAAATTTTTATTCGAGAAACATCTTTATCCAAGTTGATATTAAATGCCTGGAAATGGTGAATCAGTGATCTAGTAACGTAGCGTCTACAGCAGGGGTCTGTCCAGACTTTTTTCCCAGGGTCCTGTTTTTGTGAAATTGTGAACAGCTTTTCATATTTGGGAAAAATCTAGTCGTAATTTTGTGATTTTGAAATGATCATTATATTCTGGTTCTTGTTTATACATTTTAAAGAAAATATATGGAAGTAAAATATACATATTTTCTTTATATTTGTGAAAGTGACAGGTCAGATTTTACTTTTAAATGATTAAATTTGTAAAAAGTTCAGTTTAAAGATGGAAAATCTTGTAAAAAACCTATTTTTAAGACAAAGAATTTTGTGAAGGGTCCTGTTTTAAGATGAAAAATTTTGTGAAGGGTCTTGTTTTAGGATGAAAATTTTTGTGAAGGGTCTTGTTTTGAAATGAAAAAATTTGTGAAGGGTCCTTTAAAGGACCCAATTTCTTTCTAAACAGATCCCTGGTCTACAGTGAAACAACCTTTAAGTAATTCATCAATATTTAATTTTTTTTTTTATCAAAGTACACTGCAATATATCTTTTGAACTTTAACGATCTCTGTTGTTAAGGAAAATCGGAATTTAAAAATTGCACTTCTAATGTTGATAGAATCCGTTAGTCATTCATACTTCATCCTTTTGATGAACTTACCTCGACTGCTGATGTAAATCTTCCTTCTACAGTTGTTGTGATGATTCTGCATTTTTAAGAAGTTTTATCCTCAAAGCTGAGAATATCATCAATGTGGGAGCCAAGAATGCTTAGCGTTTCTTCTGCCAGTGGGGAACTTCCTTAATACACCTTCATAAAAAACGATAGATTTATTCTCTTCACGAGAACTTTACCTTTCTAGACGCAAAAGTATCAACTCATCATCTAGTATAATTTATATATCATCTTGAATTTTTAACACAATAACTTCGTCCATTTAGTAGGAAGTATCAAATCATCATCTAGTGAAAGTTAAATATAATGAACGTTAAACAGAATAACTTTAAAAATTTTAGTATGAAATACTCCTTTTAACTTAAATTAATTTTATATAACATTGAACTGAAAATCAAGAAAATATTGTGCATCAATGTAACTCATCTATTAATATAATTTAATTATGTGTCTTCTGGAGCTCCATTTGTTGATACCCTATATAAGTGTGTGTGTTCATCGTAAAATAAATCTACTTGAATTTAATTGAGATTCCGTGTGCAATCTTCCTTTACTTGGGTGAGTCTTTTTTATGTTTATTTTATTTTTCAGATATGAATACATCTAAATAAATAATCAAAAAGGCATAGTTCTATATAATACAATGTTTTCAGATTAATTTTTAACTTCTAATTATTAATATAATAAAATTTTTCAGTACTAAGTTCTACATCGCAATATAATGCTTCCACTATACGCACGACCTGTATTGACGAGTTGGGGTAGGATTTAGAGTAAACATTTATTCTATTTTTCTGGCTTATTTTTAGGCATTTTTAAGAATTTCTGTTTGCTCTTTCTCCCGCGCCGATCCGTCAGTAGAAGTTTTAATGAACGTGATTTCTTGCAAATTATTATCTTTCATTGTTGTAATCCTTTTCCCAATCATATGCATAAAAATATATATTCGTACCTGTTAACGTCAAATTCTTGTCAAGCTTGGCAACACGTGGCAAAATATTACCAAATATGGCAACTAAAAATAAGCCTCCATAAATAAAGCCAACTTGGCTATAACTGACTAATTTTCGAATTCCTTATTCAAATTCAGTATTAATGAATCTTCTGTAATAAGGTTCTTTGCATTTTAGCTTGCTGTTTTCGAGTAACATTAGCTAAAATTTTAAAACAGAGATATAGGAAAGCTACCTTTTCCTCCCAGTACAGGCTGAAAGACTTTTTTCCTCCTGAATTCTGCAAACTTCAGTAGAGCACTAAGTTATATAGCTCCTGACTTCCATGCATACAAATCATATTGTAATTTGTCTCTGACTACCAAAAAAATGATACAGTCTCTCTCCTACCCCCACAAAAAAAGTGAAATAAAAAAAAATAAAGAAATTCCAAAAATGCATTTATTTGTTATAAACTACAATACATATTGAAATTGCCCTCTTTCAACTTCCAGACCATAAGTATTCTTAATCATGTTCACACGAAGCCTATTTTTAATATGTCATGTTATTGTATAAACACTAGGTTAATTTTAACACAATTATTCAAATTGATAAGGAAATCATACGAGTTGTAATTTCCCAACTGGAGGAAAAATGTATGGGCCAGGATTCAAACCAGGGAACTCTTGGCTGAAGCTGTGAATGCTCAACCCACTGAGGCATCCCGGACAAATCTGGAGAACCTGATTCACCCAGTTAACCTATTGATCATAGCATCTGGTCTGATATCAAATTACAGTCACTGCTATTCTAGTAGATCAAAGAACGTTTTAATCTACCAATAGTCATCATATTGTATATAGTTTTTTAAAAAACTCTTCACAAAAATTTTCATCCCAAAACAGGACCCTTCACATAAATTTTCACCTTAAAACAGGAACCTTCACAAAATTCTTTGTTTTAAAAATAGACTTTCACAAAACTTTTCCCTCTCAAAACAGAACTTTTCACAAATTTAATCATTCAAAAGTGAAATATGACTGCCACTTTTACATGTATAAAAAAATATGTGTATTTTACATATATATATCTTTTTAAAAATGCATAAACAAGAACCTGAATATAACGATCATTTGAAATTCACAAAATTATGACTGGATTTTTTACAAATGTGAAAAGCTGTTCACAATTTCACAAAAACAGGACCCTTTGAGAAAAATCTGGACAGACACCCCTGCAAAATTTTGGCAAGACTGTCATTATCACCAAAATAATGTTAGTTGATTTGTTTCACCCATTTAATCAAACTTTTCTAGGTAAGTATTGCAAAGTTCTGGAAAATGGGTTGTTGTTGTTGTTTAGACAAAAACTTTCAATCTGAGCATGCACCCTTTAAATATGTTGCCAATATTTCATTTATAAAGACACTCTATTGGCAATAATGTAGGCTAAATTGATGTTGGATAACAACAAAGATTTCCCACAATAAGCCCTCTGTTGTACTGAATCGCTCTTTCTAAAGTAAACCAACTGGTGTGGAAAAAGTAAAAAATCAAAGGAAATATTAATTGTAAAGAAAAGCTCATGAGCAATTTTTATGATGATAATTTAAAGGCTGTCAACTTGTTTTTGTTATTGTACCATAATGGTGGATACAAACTGGGCCAGATCAATACGGGATATGGTACATTCGACTCAACATCAATAGCCTTAACAATTTCAGTTATGTTCGTATCAAACAGATTGCACCCCCTGGCGATGGAACTAATGGATTTGAAGCTATCTCTGGTTCTATGTAATGTGTCCCATCACAACACAGTTTGGCTCATTCAACTCGACATTGATAGAACTTACCAATTTTAGTTCAGAATTTCACCACCAGGGGGTGTTTTTCTATATCTGGTTCTATGGGCTGGATCACGAGGGTGTGTGTCTCATTCAACTCAACATCTATTGCCTTAACGATTTCAGTTATGTTCGTATAGAACAGATTGCGCCCCATGGCGGCAGAAGGTGGAACTAATGGATTTTGCAGCGTATGCATAACATACTTGCTATACAGTCCCACAGGCAGCGGGAATACATGCCTGAGGTTCGTATATGTTGTGAAAACGTTAATGTGGAAGCTTAACTTCCCCATATTTGTTGTTTTTTCCTTTTAGGTCTCGCGCCACTGAAATATTCTACTTTAAGTGCTTACGACGTACGACGATACTCTATCTCTTAGCGTAAACAAAAACACATGTTTTTCTTGCTCCTACGTATGCATTGCCAGGTGCCGTTTCCTGATTGGATGCCATGACTGCGCATGTGTTGAATAACTAGCTTAAATACCACTGCATGACTTGTCTGCTCTCTCTTCTTTTCTTTTTGGATTATGTGGCAGCTGCATATCATACGATGTTTTGTTTTAGTTGTTTTTAAATGTCTGTGCAAGTATGCCAGACTGTTTGTTAATTCTTATAATGTTAAAGTATGTTTAATAAATGTTATTTATTAATTTAAGCCATCCTCTTATTCAGAGTCAGTTTACTTTTACTTTACCATTTGAGCCCGGTGGATTAACCACCCAAATTCTTTAAGACCGGTTATGGGCCAAATGAAGTCTAAATTTAAAAAGAGTTTGTCCATTTTTGGTAATGTTTAAATGTAATTTTTGACTCTGAGGTGTTGGCGGGAATTTATCATAATGAGGTCATCTTTAATGGCAAAGATGGGGGGCCTCTTCGAGAGCTACAGTATTGATGTTTTGACAAGCAACGGCAGACAGCTAATTTGTTTTTATCTCCACCCTTTCGTTGTGAATGAACTTCAAGGCTGCTCCTTCCTGGTTTCTGACTAAGATAAACAAACTTGCGTGGACTCTGGAACTGTAGTGTTTTCTTTCCCTTTCCCCCATGACTGATAAGGAGTTACTAAGGAGTTACGTTACGCGAATGTTGTTTACTTTGTGAACAGCTGTTAACTTGGAATGGAGTAAAGTTTGTGGTTTTTTAGTGAAGTTATTATGGATTGATAAAACTTTTGCTGTTTGTTTTATTGGTGAAGTGTTTTTGCTTGTTAGTCTTCAGTGTTAAATGAATGTTTTTCATCTCATTTAGGAAAGTTATTTTTTCTGAGTATTATCAAATGAATAATTTATTAATTTAAAGTTTTTTAACGTTAATAGTATACTGTGATGTGTTATTTGTTATGAATTAATTGTTAGAATTTGTTTTTTTTAGAATTTTAAAATTTTAAATAGATTTAAAGAAAAAAAAAGAAAGATTTGTTAAAGTTGTTAATTGAAAGTTTTTAATTAAAGATTTTTATATTGAAATGGTTTGAATATAGAATTGTATTTTTAATAAAACAGTGAATAATTAATTTAATATGGATAATTAATAGTTAATTTAAATAGTTAATGATTAAATTTGAGTAATTAATGGTTGATTAAATTTGAGTAATTAATGGTTGATTAAATTTGAGTAATTAACGGTTGATTAAATTTGAGTAATTAATGAATTTTTTTTGTACTTCATTTATTTTGTATATTTAATGTATGTATTGTTGTTAAATGGTTCTTTTTGAAGGGTTAGTAGGTTTTAATATTGTTGAATGGTTTATTAATATTGTATTGAGATATGCATATTTAACTATCCCCATTAGCTTATAGGATGGAGTTTGCTATCCAAAAACTTAACAGTAGCAATTATGCTACTTGGGCAGAGGAAATACAGGTGTATATGATGGATCGTGGAGTTTGGCAATTTGTAGAAAAACCAGACCTTGAAACACCTAAAGATTTAACTGGAAAGGAACTTCGAGACTTTGAATTGTGTAGGGATAGGGCATATACCTCAATTTATTTAAATATTGAGAAACCATATCGTAGTATAATAAGTGACACTAAAAATGCTGGGGATGCATGGAGGAAATTAAAGGAGCGTTACCAGCCAACGTCTCGCAGTAGGATTGTGAGTTTATTGGACAAATTTTTCTCATTGAGGTTTGGCACAGGGGATGACATTAGTATTTATGCAGCTAACCTTAAAAAGGTAGTTAATGAATTGGCAGACGCAAAACATGTAATGGAAGAAATGTACCAGTCTTTTCAACTTATCCGGTTTTTGCCATCAAAATTTTCAGGGATTGTTCAGTCAATTTATAGATGGGATGACAAAACATTTACTTTTGACAATGTATTAAAAGAGTTGTTGGTTGAGGAGGATAGGTTAAGACAGTGTAACATTGACCTTGAACGTGTAGATGCATCTGCTTATAAAGTCAAAATTAATAAACAAGGAAATAGGAATAATAGCAATTTTAAATTTAATAAACAGAAAGACATTAGGTGTTTCCATTGTTCTAAATTAGGCCATTTTGCTTCTAATTGCCCAGAAAAGAAGCCAAATTCTGGTAAATTTCAGGTTAAGAAGTTTAAACCAAAGGGGAATTTTAACCGAGACAATTCAAGTTACATTGTAGAGGCTAACTACAGTCAAGGTAGTAATGGTCCTGATGATTTGTCTTGGGTTGTGGATTCTGCTGCTTCTTCTCATTTTTGCCGCAATAAAAATTTGTTTGTTGAGCTTAGGCCAGTAGTAGATACAACAGTATCAGTCGCTATCGGTGAAGAGTCTTGCTCAGTTGAGGGAATTGGCAAAGTGGAATTTTTGGTAAATATAAAAGGTACCCAGAAGAAAATAACATTGAACAATGTTCTTTATTCACCTAGATTGAGGAGAAATTTATTTGCAGGATGTGCCATAGATAAAAAAGGAGGGAAATTTGTTGGCAAGAATGGAAAGATTTTCGTGTATAATAATAAAGGAAAATTGGACTTCTTTGCAAAAAGAGAAAATGGTTTATATTTTCTTAGACCAAAATACCCCGGTGTTATCAGAGAGCATGTAAATTTAACTCAGTCTAAGGAATCAAATCTTGAGATTTGGCATAAGAAATATTGTCATATCAACACAAATTATATAGTTGATACCAGTAAAAATAATGTAGTTCGTGGGTTACCTAAACTGAAAAATCAGGAATTAAATTGTGAACCTTGTCGTTTGGCAAAGACACGAAGAGTAAGTTTTAAGCCATTGCCGGGAAACCGAACACGTGGGCCTCTTGAACTTGTTTTTACCGATGTGTGTGGCCCAATGCCAGTACCTTCAATTGGGGGATCACGGTACTTTGTCTCTTTCATAGACGATTTTTCTAAAAAGGCTGCCGTTTTCCCAATTAAACATAAAGATGAGGTCTTTGATACTTTTGTTCGATTTAAAAACAGAGCAGAAAGGTTCATTGGAAAGAAAATTAAGGCCATAAAGTCAGATAATGGAAAGGAATACTGCAATTACAAATTTAAACAGCTTACTGAAAAAGAGGGAATAGATCATCAGAAGACGAACCGGTACACGCCGGAACAAAACGGGGTTGCTGAGAGATTTAATAGCACTATAAATAATGGCATTCGAACAATGTTGAAGGATAGTGGTTTAGAAGAAAAATTTTGGGCTGAGGCAGCTGTCTGTTTCACATATGTTTGGAATAGAGTTGTCCATCAAGGCCAATTAAAGACGCCATTTGAATTATACGGTGGGAGACTTCCTTCTGTGAGTCATTTAAAACCGTTCGGATGCACTGCATTTATAGGGATTCCCAAGCAACTGCGAAAAAAATTTGATATGCGTGCAACTAAAGGTATCATGGTTGGCTATGCAGGACAGACAAAGGGATACAGAATTTATAATCCTGAAAGGGGTGTTGTCGAGGAAACTTTAAATGTGAATTTCAATGAGAGAGAAATGTACAGTGGTCGCATCCTGGGCACCATGGACTGTAATTCTGATAATGGGAAAGTTTTGTCAGGAGTTGAAAATCGTTATATTGATAATGAAGAATCTGATTCTGAATTTAAATTTGATCAGATTATACCACAAAACTCTATAAAGTTACAAAGCACTCCCAAAAAGGAAGCTGAAGTAAGTTCCGAAACTGAAGAGTCAGGAGATGAACATCCAGACCGGGATGTGAATGAAACTGAAAAAACCCCTTGTGAAGCTATTAAATGGGTCCGAGAAGCCATTATGAGAAAAGATAAGTCCCGCAATGATATATATTATGGTGTGGAGGGTTCCAATACTAAACTTCGATCTTATAGAGATGTTGAGAATTACTGTAAAGCCAGAAATATTGATTATCGAAAGGAATTTTTTAGTTTTAGAAACAAAGATGATTATTCTGGTTTAGAACCACGTCCCAAAACTGAACACTATGAAGCTAACATAACTGAAGTAGAAATACCATCTTCTTATTTTGAAGCTATGCGTTCTCCTTTTAGAAAAGAATGGTCTAAGGCGATGGATGATGAAATAACAACCATGAAGGAAAGGCAAGTATGGGAACTTGTTCCCAAACCTAAAGAAGAGAAAGTTTTAGGTAACCGCTGGGTATATTCCATTAAACGTAATGAGAAAGGCGAGATTGCTCGTTATAGAGCTAGGCTTGTAGCACAAGGCTTTAAGCAGGAAAAAGGCATATCTTACGAGGAAGTATATAGCCCAGTAGTTGATTTTTCCCTTATTAGATTATTTTTTAGTATACTAGTCTGTTTTTTCGGTTGGATTCATCATCAAATTGACATAAACTGTGCATATTTATATGCGAATTTATCTGAAAGAGTCTTTATGAGTCAGCCTTTGGGCTATGTCAGTGAGAAGTCTGAGTATGTTTGCCGCCTGAAAAAGGCAATTTACGGCCTTAAACAAAGTGGTCGTGAATGGTATTTTGAGCTTCGTAATGCACTTGAAGGATTAAATTTTAAGAAATTAAAATGGGCAAATTGCATTTTTATATTTAAAAGAAAGGTTCTATTATTGTTGTATGTGGACGATATTATCATTTTTGGACAAACAGAAACATTGGTTTCTGAAGTCATAGATCTCTTAAAATCTAAGTTTGATCTTAAATTGTTAGGACGCACTAAGAAACTCCTAGGTGTAGAGTTTGAAGAGAGGGACTGTAAACTTTTCATTCATCAAAAGAGTTACATTGAAAAGGTTTACAATATGTTTAAAGAGTATAAACCTCCAATTACATCTCTCCCAATTTCTAAAGGAGTTGTGTATTCAAAGTTAGATTGTCCAAAAGATGATTTAGAACTAAATGAAATGCAAGGTATCCCATATCGCAGCCTTGTTGGATGTCTCGCTTTTATAGCTAACAGGACTAGACCTGACATTTGTTTTGCAATAAACCTTTTCTCACAATTTCAGGAAAACCCTGGGCCTACTCATTGGAACGGATTAGTTAAGCTACTTGGTTATTTGTATACAACCAGAGAAAGAAAGCTTGACTTATCTAAGATTGATAACCTTAGTGTCACATGTTATAGTGATGCAGATTATGCCACTAATCGTGATGATAGGAAGAGTATGGGGGGTTTTGTGTTGTTTATTGGTCAGTCACCTGTTTCTTGGAAGACTTTTAAACAAAAGTCTGTTGCCCTTTCCACAATGGAAGCTGAGTTTACTGCACTTACTGAGGCTGCAAAGGAAATCACTTGGGTTAGACATATACTTCTAGAGTGTTTTGAAATGGGGTTATTTGGGAATGAAATAACACAATATGAACTTTGTTGTGATAATAAATCTGCTATTGACTTTTGCAAATCACCAATTGAAAATGCTAGGTCAAAGCATATTGACGTTAAATTGCATTTTCTAAGAGATTTGGTGTCTGAAAAGCTATTTAATTTATCTTATGTAAGAAGTACAGATAATCTTGCAGATATTTTCACAAAAGCTCTAGTTAAAATGTCTGTTAATGATTTCATTTCCAGACTATTTATATAAGTGTAATAAAATTTTATGGCATATTTTTGAAATTTTAAAGTATTATACTCTGAGGTTATGATATAATTGTAATGTTTTAGGTATATCTCCTGGTGTCTCATTTGATATTTTTGAATTGTAAAGATTTTTTTTTTTACATGTAATCTCTTGATGCTTTTATGCCACATATTAAAAGGGTTTTTTTTTTTGAATGACTTGTTTTATATGTATCCTTAAATGGGATGATTGTTGTAAGCAGTCTTGGCTTTTGGATCAGGAGCGGATTTGACGGTTTTTGTTGCAAGTTTTTTTTAAAATTTAAGAGTTCTTTTTGCAATTTCATAATGCTTCTTTCTTAAGGAAAATTTATTATTAAATATTAAGGGGGGCATGTCTTGTTAGACATTTGTGTTTTTTTTTTTTTTTATCTCAGTGATCGCGAGAGGGGGGCCTTATGTTGTGAAAACGTTAATGTGGAAGCTTAACTTCCCCATATTTGTTGTTTTTTCCTTTTAGGTCTCGCACCACTGAAATATTCTACTTTAAGTGCTTCTATCGCGATCGTACGTACGACGATACTCTATCTCTTAGCGTAAACAAAAACACATGTTTTTCTTGCTCCTACGTATGCATTGCCAGGTGCCGTTTCCTGATTGGATGCCATGACTGCGCATGTGTTGAATAACTAGCTTAAATACCACTGCATGACTTGTCTGCTCTCTCTTCTTTTCTTTTTGGATTATGTGGCAGCTGCATATCGTACGATGTTTTGTTTTAGTTGTTTTTAAATGTCTGTGCAAGTATGCCAGACTGTTTGTTAATTCTTATAATGTTAAAGTATGTTTAATAAATGTTATTTATTAATTTAAGCCATCCTCTTATTCAGAGTCAGTTTACTTTTACTTTACCATTTGAGCCCGGTGGATTAACCACCCAAATTCTTTAAGAGTATAGAACAGATTGCGCTCCTTGCTGGTGGAAGGTGGAACTAATGGATTTTGCAGTGCATGCACAGAACACCTGCTATACGGTGCTGCAGCATCGGGGACACAAGCCAGAGGTTCATTCAGTGAGAGTTTTATAACATTCGAGGTGGAAATTAAAGGTTTTTCCGGTGTGTATGTGCAGCACGTCCGGTATACAGTGCCGAAGGCAGCGGGGACCCGAGTCGAAGATTCATTCGGTTCGAGGTTTATCATATTCGAGATTGTATATAGTTCGAGGTTTTACAAGATTTGAGGCACTGATGTAAATTAGGGGCCTGCTAGCAGGCGAAGCTAGCTAGTATTTTATTAATCCTTTTTTAACTTGTTACATTTTTAGAAACTTTTTACTAACCTCGTTGTTGACATTACAAGTTTGAATATTTTGAATAAACTTGTTTGAATTGATACAAGGAAAATTTTTATGAAGTTCATGATCAATATGAACATCTTTCTGAAGTTTCTTTTATGAGCTTAATTTGAATATTGAAAGATAGAACTGACCCATGGCTTACAGTGGCAGCAGAGGTATAATGTCTAGAAGATATAGTGTAGTAACTGGCTATTTCAGTAATGCTTTAAAAAGTGCTAAAAAATTGTGTCCCATAATTGTTGAACGATGCTGATTGACAAATATCGATCACAGAGACATCTGCTAGCTCTTCACTGGCCGAAATGCTTTCTCAATTGAATCCCTACACAATGTTTATGTTTGAAATACCAGATGTCATTGCAATCAACATTTATCATTCACCATTGTTCAACATTTATGGAATACAACTTTTTAGCACTTTTTGGTTGGTCAATTGCCACACTATACCTTCTAGACACTATAGCAGAGGTGTGTGGCTTTTAAATGCCTACCTAGATTGAATTAATAGAAAGTGATGTCTTTTATCTATTTTTTTTATAAATATTAAAAATGACTGGTGACACTCCATCGATATCCAAAGTTGGGTCAAGATAATTTTAAGGTGTGCTGGTCTTTTAATGCCAACATGCTGCTTTGTAGTCAAGGTCTAAATGAGTTCAAATAATGAGACATTAGAAGAGAAAGTTGGTACAGCTAGAAAGATAATAGATGAATATAAAAATAAATTAAAATCACAGAAGAGAAGACACTAGCATTGATTTGTTTAAATATGAATGAAGAAATTAAAAGAATGGTACAGGAAGCTAAGATTCATTTGAAACGTGGGAATTACTTAAATCTGCTTACGAGCCATCTTCAAGATCTAAAGTGGTTTTACTTAAAAGAAAATTTGTGGAAGTAAGATTTTATCAAACTAAAACCATGAGCTCATATATATCATATGCTTGATGATGAAATTTCCTTCCAAATTAGAGAAAATTTACCATCACATTATGAAAATTTTAATGTGCAGTTATATAAATTGGCAGATGCAGAATGAAAGTTTTATTTTATTTCTGATACTTTGCTAGAATTAAGTATTTATCAAATAATTCTAATTTTACTTGTATTATGTTATTTTTCTTCCACCAATACTTTTTACTAATGTGGTTTTATTGTTACAGATATTGAAAATTAGAGCAAATGTTGAGGGTATAACTGTTGATGATGAATCTTTAATAGAGCTTGGTGAAATTGGTATGAAAACTACATTAAGGTAAGTATTTTATGTATATGGGCGTTATATACGTATAAGTCACAATGTACCTGCTAAGATAAAAAAACTATTTAAAATGAAAGTTTTTTATAATTTTTTTATATTTTAAGTCGGATCCCTTGAAATTAGGTCTTGCAAGATTTTATTATATTAAAATACTAATAAAATAAATTATTACATACTGTATTTACTCATGTATAATGCACCCTCTTGTTTGATGTGAACCCCTATTTTCTAATGGGAAAAATGAAAAAAAAAAGTGTCTTTGTGTATAATATGCACTGTAACATTTTAATGTCAGAAGATTTGGGAATTTGAAAAAAATTCTGTAGAAATCTTGACTTAAAGAAAAAAAAAAAAAAATCCTGTGAAGATGGTTATTAAAAGTTTCAATATGACAGGGATGTCAAATATGTTGTTTGAAAGTGAAGATGATATGATATATGAAGATAGAGACTATGCTAGTGACTATTCCATCAAGGGTAACACTGAATGATGTGCTTGGAACAGCTTTTCTTAATTCTGAATTACATGTAAGAAATTTTTATAAATGCATATTTTTTTTTTTTTTTTTTTTTTTTTTTTTTTTTTTTTTTTTAGTGTTTTAGTTCTGCAATGCTAGTCTAATAAAGATGTATGATATATTTCTATTTAGTAAATGTTGACTTTATTTATTTTTCAGTTAGGCTAATTTAAGATAAGATAAAATTATTAATCATTGCTTTTTCCAGTTATCTGGGAAGAAAATATAGAAGTGAGTAATTATTGTGTAGTTGCTCACAATAATCAAACTGCATCATGTAAAAGTAATTATTTCATTTAAATTTACTTACTATTTCTGTTCCTACAATTCAGTGGCAGATCTGGGTTGCTAGTCATGTGCCGCATACCCAGCAAAAATTATTTAATAAACTTTTTAGTGAAAATGTTCATTTAACAACTTATCCTATATATTAAAACGAAAAAGGATTTTGTTAAGATTCACATTCACAAGAAAAATGAAGAAAGAGTGGCTAAGTGGTTTAAGGCACAGTGTTTCACTGTTCCATTCTTCGGTTTGATGCCCACTCCAGACAGAATGATTTTTCTTATTTTATTGGCAATAATTCATTTTAATAATGTCATATTTAATTCAGGAAGAAAAGTTATATTATTATTATTTTTATTATTATTCAAATGCTTTATGATTAAGTAAAATTTAATACCCAAGAGTATTTTGTTTTAATTACTAAATTTATATTAAAAG
Source organism: Maratus michaelseni (assembly GCA_963931845.1). Taxonomy (NCBI): domain Eukaryota; kingdom Metazoa; phylum Arthropoda; class Arachnida; order Araneae; family Salticidae; genus Maratus; species Maratus michaelseni. The sequence continues at coordinate 155,501,535 of OZ007594.1, read as the reverse complement.
TATTTAAAATAAAAGGTTGTGCATGTAATTATCGATTGAATAAATTGAACTGGTCTACAATTTTTATTATATTTGGTATGACCTTTATCAAGGTGTCAGATATATACTAAGATAAGTATGTGATTATTTTTCATAAAAAAAGAAAAATAAAAGGAGAGAAAACAAAAAGAAGGAAAAATATTCATACAGGAACGCTAAATTATCTTTATATCTATGATTTAATAATTAAACAATGTATGAAAATGTAAAATAAAATTAGAGTAATTAAAAAATATGTATTATAAATTGTTAGCTGCAAACGGCAATGTTTAAATTCAGGGTTTCAGAATTAGACTGATAAAAATTAATTAAAAAAATTTTTTTAAAGGACACATAGTTTAAAAAAAAAAAAAATAGAAATACTAAATATTGTTATTTTTTTAAAAGATTGAGACTGTGGTAAATAAAATTTAACAACCGACAATATTTTTTTTAATTACTTATTTTATATTTAAAAGATTTAAATTAAAAGGTTTTGCATCTAGTTGTAGTAGTATTTGTATTAGTTTTAAATAAAGTGATCTAAACTTTTATCTATATTTTGTATGACCAATATCAAGAAGATATATTTGTATAACTAAGAAAAGTATATGATTATTCTCCTTAAAAAAAGAAAAAGAAAAGAGAAAAATGAAAGAAGCAAAAATATTTATATCAGAATTATAAAAGAAATCACCTTGATATCCATGGTTTAATATATAAATAATGTATGAAAATGTAAAATTAAAAAATATATATTATAAATCGTTAGCTGCAAACTGCAAATTTATTTGGGTTTTAGAGTCTGGCTAATAAAAATTAAATTAATGATTTATTTGAATTAAATTATTTTTTATGAATTAAATTATTTCACTTCATTAGTTGAGTAGGCTGGACTGACAACACCATCTATTGTCTTATAGGAATCGCTTACACAATATAACAATTCATCAAATTTTCAATACTTAATTAATTTAAAAGAAACTAATTAAACATAAAAGCATATTTCTAAAGTAACTTTCAAGTTATTTACAGTCAAATCTTGACGGGTACTATCTAGTTTTTAAAATAATAGTTATAGCTATGTTTTTGAATGCTATACTGAATGCAACTAAAATTTTTACCTTGCATGATATACAGTAGACTCCTTCAAATCAGCACAGCTTGGGACCAGAGTTTGTGTGGATTTCTGGTCACTGTTTTTACACTTTTTAAACAGTAATTTGACTGTAGTAAAACATTGGAAACTATAATGAATCCTTACAATAAGTAAAATATTAAAATAATTAAGTAAAATATAAAAATAATTAAGTAAAATATAAAAATAATTAAGTAAAATATTAAAATAATTTAAGTAAATTACTAAAATAACTATCTAAAATAATAAAAATTAAGAAAATAAAAAATATTAAAAATAAAGGTCAAGTAAATAATACTTAATGATGCAGTACTAAATATGTATAATAATGATGAAATATCAATCCTTCTTATTTCATTCAGCCACATTAGTCAAAATTACATACGAAATCACAAAAAAATAAAAATCATTAAATATTAAAACTGAAATTAAATACCGATGCAAAGTGGCTACTGTTACACCATTTTTTACTTTAGACACGAAAATAATTTGCATCAGAATCTTAAAATAACAAAATTTTATTTCATGTTTATGCAGATTTAATAAACAAAAAAGCTTGATTAATTACAAATTGTCTTGGAAAAAAAGATCACAATTGGCACTAATATTAGCACCATTTTGAAAATTTTCTGATGAAAATTCATATTTTTCTTCATGCAAAAGCTGGTGTTCGGCCATATTAACCATAATTATATATTAAAATGCATACATAATAATGAAAATATAAAAATAAATGTTGAAAAACAGGGAAATTAATGCAAGAAAAATAAACAAACAATTTGGTTACAGTTTACACTTGCGAATATTGTACAGGATTTAATAGGGTGAATTTTTGCTTTAGATGAAATAATTTACATCAAAATCATAAGTAAATAATATTTATTTAGTAATTAACCAGCTCTAATAGCCAAAAGAACATGATTAACAAAAAAATTAGTAAAAAGAAACTTGCGTCGCCGCTGATTTCGGCATCATCTTGAATTTTGCTCCTTCAACTTAACTGTAAATTTCACTGTTTACAACTGCAACGATACGTGGATTTGAGGGAGTCTACTGTACTCGCCTGCTTAATGAAGGACAAAATTAGCACTAGCTACAGGCAGGGTTGTAGTGGGTAACTGCCCGGGTACTCGCCCGTGCTGGTTTTTAAAAAAAAACTGGGTTTTTTTACAACCCTGGCACAGGGCCACTAAATGAAAATAAAGTGACTATGAAAAAATTTTCCATCAGCGGCCACCTTATGGCCACTTTCCTACAAGAAAAGAGAATTTTTTTGCATTTCATCAAGGATTCTACTTTTGATGGTTAAAATGTGTTTATATTAACATATTTATTTAGGCTGTTTAATTTTATATTAATATTAATTGAAATTTTACAAAAGTTTACTCTTTAGAACTTTTAAGTAAAAAGTGGCTATTTATAAAACTGCTACTACTGGCCACTGACCACTAATGAAATTTCCCAGTTTTGTCCTTTATTGCTTAATATAATTCCATGTTCGTTATAATGTGATAACTTTCTTCACAACAGTGTTGTTCTTCAGGCATTTTCTTACAATTTCAGATCATTCACTGTGTCATAAGTGATATGATAATGAACAGAGCCATCACTGTCTCATTATAGAGTGAAGATTTTCTCTTTATTAAGGGATTATTCATTGCTGTATTTTATCCCTTCTCATTTTCTCTCATAGAAAAAAGGGGCATTAGCTGGTTTAAGCGATCAGGGCATGCTCTCAAGTCAGTACATTTTGGGGATATTCAAGTAATGGGGATTTCTTCTCATCTTAATGAAAATTGTGGCATTTTGATTATGAGGACGAACTTTCTCTCTTCTGATACAGAGAGTGTAGATTTTGTTCAGTGGTGCTACCATTTCCCTTGTATTGTCTGTTCATAAAAAAAAATTTAATTTATTTATTTATTTTTTTTTTTTTTTTTTTTTTTTACATGAACGTATATGTACTCTACATAAATTTAAAAAAAAGAAAACGATGACAATTTTGAAATTGAAAAAATAGGTATATCCTGCCCACATATTTCTAATTTAGTTTGCAGGCATAAGGAAAAATAAGAGTCCATATCTGACCTTTCTTTTTTTTTTCTTCCTTTTTAAAGTAAATGTCAAAATATGTGCATTAATTTCTATGATTTAAGAAACAGTAGCTCAGCTACTGGGAGAGGTTCCACTTAAGAGAGGTTTGAATCGTTACTACTTATAAAATTTCTTTCTTTTACTTGTTTGTGAAGTATTTTTTAGTAAATATGTGATATATAAAACCAACTTAATGAAAAGCACAAGCAGCTGAAATAAATTTAGCATTCAGCTGCTTCAAGATTTCATGAAAAGAGTCCCGTTTTTTAATCTTCTGAGAAAAATAGAAGCCTTAATATTTTAGGAAAAAAGTGCACATTATGCATGAGTAAATACAGTATCTAAATATATAGCTATAAGATGTTCATTATGAGTGTATTTTTTTTTTTTAATTCTTAAAAACAAATTTCCCAAGTACATTTTTATGAAATTTTTTTATTGGTGATCTTTATATATCATCCTTAAGGATGTAATGTACAGATTTGTGATTTTCTGTTTCCAATGACTTTTCCATCTATTCCAAACATTTTAATACTGTTTTAATCACATGCTAATTTATCTCAATGACTTGTTTTATCCTTTCATTTATTCAAAACATTTTGCAAAATTTAGATAAATGTAATCATACTTGCCAACTTTTACACTTTAGGTATAAAATTTACACTTTTTGACCATTTTTAGGTAGCTTTCAATACTAAAAAGTATAAAGCTACCTATTGCAGCCGTTCGGAGGAAAACAGTTCCGGAAAATTTCGATATATTTTCACCGATCATGACACCCAGACCCCAAAACCACCCTCCGCTCAAATGTTGATTTATATATATAGATATATCCATATATATATATATATCTGACCTATGTCATACGATAACGCTCGTATTTATAAATCGATTTTGATGAAACTAATTGTGTGTATTAAGCTCACCAATGTCTCGACCGAGTTCGTTGGCCAGCTTGGTCCGCCATTTTGTTTCAAGATGGCGGCCATTTAAAAATTTAAAACTAAAATAAATATACAAAAAAATTAAAAATTCAAATTTATTTTTTAATTACGTGTTAGGCCTTGATACAAGGATTCCAGAGCATTTTTTGGTGTACCTCTATCTTAAAAAATGGCTGAGATAGAGCAGCTTGAAATTCTAGGGTGGCTGACATTTTGAAACAAAACAGCACATTAACGCCATTACTTGCAAATTATTTTCTTTCATTGTTGTAATAATTTTCCCAATCATACGCATAAAACTATATATTCATATCCGTTAGCGCAAAAATTGGCGACATTTGGCGACCAAAATAAGTCTTCATAAATGAAGCCAATTTGGCTATTGCTCAATAATTTGCCGAATTTCTTATTCAAATTCAGTATTAACGAATCTTTTGTAAATGTTTATTTGCATTTTAACTTGCTGTTTTTGTGTAACATTAGATTAAATTTTAAAACGAAGATATAGGAAAGCTACCTTTTCCTCCCGGTACAGGCCGGAAGGACTTTTTACACTTTTACACTTAAGATGTTTGTTTTTACACTTTCTTGCAAAGTTTCTTCTAAGCTCTATTTTACTCCCTAAAATTAGGAAATACTTTTTAACTTCTTTTATTAATGATAGTTGCTGAATGTAAAGGAATACTTCATATAGTTAAAATCATGAATCAAGGGTTCATATTCAAAATATACCATACAAAATCTTTTAATTTTCATTGTATATAAATGGAAATCGTGTTTTGGGTAATGTTTTTGTTTAGACTTTCTTTTTTTAAAAAAAAAGAAAGCTGTCTGTATATGTATCATATCAAAATATCGGTATATTATTTAACAACATTCATCCATTACATGTTTAAATGCTGTTTATATCTTTTTTATATAACATGTTATATGTGTAATATGCTCTTATGAAAGACAAAATTGCAAGAAATGCAATTCACGCATTATTTTACACTTTGCCATTTTCAAAAGTTGGCAGGTATGATGTAATATATAACAAATCCAAACACCCTGAGTTGTATTTTCCCTTATCTCACTGATTCTTATGTATTTCCATGATTCCATGTATGTACTTCACTGTATCCCAAAGCTTTTGAGAAATAATATTTTGATTATCGCTTTTGTTAATAGAATTAATATTTTTCATCAACTGTAAATTAATTTATCAATTTAGTTAAAATTCCATGAAGCGCTTAAGGACGTAATATGAATAGTTGAAAATTTAATTATAAGCTTCCGGTTAATAATTTGTGAATAAAATTTTTTTTTCTGAAGCATGCATTTATTTATTTATCTGTCTAATAATGTAAAATGTTCAAATTTCAATTTGCAATTTTTATGCCCTCGTGTCAAAGATATATACTATCTTATTATGCTACTTTTTAAATAGCATAATAAGATAGTATAATTTAATATTATATAAAGAAAATAAAATGAAAAATATTAAGGATATCTATAATTAATGTTGTTTTCAATTATATTATTTATGCATATATTTATTTTAGGTCGCTTAAGTTGGAATAGAAAACTTAAAAAATATATGGAAGGGGGGAACATAGAAACCTGTAGTGACTAAGCTGATTAAATGCTGCTTTAAAAAAAAACACAATAAACATACATTACACACACAAAATTACATTAATTATGGATACCCATAATTAAAACTTTTTTGGTCAGTCTTTTATGCTTACATGGCTTATAATTTTTTTTATTGTTTCTAGTAATTCTCTCATTAAATTAGAAAAAATGAAGATTATTTGTTTAAATTACCACATGAAAAGTTCTTGTTAATGAAAATTTTAATTCATAAAAATGTGTTTAATTAAAAAATCGGTGTAAACTTCCTTGACATGTTCATAATTTGGCAAAAATCCCAATTAGGCATATGTTTAATGGGAATATAAGAACTCCATGTAATTGCAGTAAATCAGACAAGTGCAGTGGAAAACACATCAAACATTTGAATTTATTTGCAGTAACTTTTGCATCATTGCAGAACTAATTTTAATAGATATAATGCACATGGAACATATACATATCATGCATATTAAAATCTTGAGAAATGTTCTATATTCTAAAATTTAAACTGGTATTCTAAGTAATATATTTACAACAGAAAACAGAGGTGAGAAGATAATCTCATTACAATACACTTTATTCTCCTGGTTACGTCACCTCCCCCCTCACACACATACAAAAAGTTATTTGATTAAATAGTCATTGTACAGTTATGCATTTTAGCTCATTTATATATAAAATTACATTTATTTTATGCATGTTCCAGTTTGATTTTTTAATTTTGGATTATTTTTATTTAGGTATGCTGTCCAACTTATGTGCCCTGCAAATTTAATTGCTAAAGTCAAGAATAGAACATCCATCAAGAAACAAGATATTGAAGAAGTAAAAAGTTTGTTCTGTGATGCTAAGTCATCGGCTAAAATTCTTGCAGAGAGTTCAGATAAATACTTAAAATAATTCTATTGTGTTTGGGACAACTTTCTTGATTTGCAAGTGATAAACTTTCATAGTGCATAAAACATTATTGCCATTATCACATTTTGATTGTTAACACCAGTCTAGCTCTTGTAAGATAACAAATTTCATGATGCATTGCTATGTCACTGTTTTTGTTTTATTTCATCAATAAAATGTTAAACCTCATTTATTTTTGAATTAGTTATTATACAAGTTGAAATTTTTCCAACTGAGTAAAAAGGTATCCATGCAAGGAATCGGACCTCTACAACCTTTGCCTTAAATTGCCAATACTCTTCCAATTGCTACAACTGGACAATATAATTCACCCAGACAAACTTTTGGGAATTCTTCTAATTGGGCTTCTATCTAATTTAGAAATCCAGTGTTATAATTTTTGTCGCGAAAAAACAGTTTTAGTGATCTAAAAGAGAGATACGTTAAAAGCATTCTAATCTATTTTGATGGAAAAAGAATATTAAAATTATCCAAAATTAGGCTTTTTGTAAATGAAATATTGTAATTTTAGTTTAATTATCAATCTGTGTCGGCCAGCTCAGACATTCTTAAATGAATAATACTATGCATTGCAATACAATCGTGCAATTACTATGCAGGGCAGTTGATACTTGTATTCCCAATTCTATTTAATTCTCCAGTAAACCAGGAGAAACTGATAGGGATGGCAGGAACATTTTGTATAATTTTTTGTAGTTATGTACTTCAATTTTCTGGTATATATAGCTTGACAAAATTGCTTAATTTACTTCAGTAATTATGCTCCAGAATATTCACTTACTGTAGAGACTACCTATTGAGTAATCATCTATAAGCAGGTCCACTACCAATTAATTCGGTGTAATTTTATACTAAAAAGTGGTTATTATGATAACTTTTAAATAGCGTTCACATTCAATTTTGATGTCACTGCCCTCCCCCCCTCTTTCATATTTGTTGAACTGAATAGTTAGCGGAGTTGGTAGTGAAAGTCCCTGTAAACTAATACTTATAACACATTAACTTAAAAAAAAATTGGACTGTATCTTTATTTTATTTTTACTAACAAAAGGAAGAGCGAATGCTCAGGTCGCCTTCAACCAACACAACATCAACATAACTTCAGTTCCGTTCGATTTCACTTTCAAACGAGGGGAGTTCGCGACGCCCTCTCACGGGACTTATAAATTCTCAGTTTTCAACAATAAACATTCTCCCCTGGATTGAAATTTACAAATTTCAATAACTTAGAATTCTTACAATCATATAAATTTACATAGCACAATTACAGCAAAATTATTACACAACAAATAGATATACACAGCATAATAATAAAAATGTAAAATTAACAATTTTAATCACTATATTCTTTCTTAAGTATCAATAGGAAGGACAGCTATTTTCGTAATTGAACGCTTTAATTCACCTGATTTAGTGCGAACCTTTACTACCCTGACCTTGCCATCCGCTCCTGTATAAATTTTACTTAGGCGGCCTAAGGCCCATTTACATACAGGCAAAAAGTCTTCCTTCACTAATACCATTAAACCTGTAGTTAAATTATCCTTTTCCACAATCCATTTAGATCTCTGCTGTAACGTATTTAAATAATCTAATCTCCATTTTTCCCAAATTTTCTGGACGACCCTCGTAGTTTTCTGCCAACGGCCTAAACGATTAATATTAACATCAATTAACGACGGTTCGGGTATAGCATTGATTGGTCTCCCGATCAAAAAATGACTGGGAGTCAAGACCTCAAAATCGTCGAAATCATTTGACAAGGGAGTAAGAGGTCGAGAGTTCAAAATACCTTCTACCTGAATAACAATAGTTTCGAACTCTTCATAATTAAATCGCAAGTCACCCATCGCTCTTTTAAGGTGATGCTTCACAGATTTTACTCCAGCCTCCCAAAGTCCTCCGAAATGAGGAGACTTAGGAGGTATGAATTTCCAGTCGATATTTTCAGAAATTAAATAATTCGCCAAAATCTCATTTGGAAAATTTATCATTTTGTAAAACACCTTCAGTTTGGAATTAGCCCCAACGAAATTCCTAGCATTATCCGTAAATATCCTAGAACATTTTCCACGCCTAGCCATAAACCGTTTAAGAGTAGCAATCAGAGCATCAGAAGTTAAATCTGAAAGAAGTTCAAGATGGATTGCTCGAGTCACGAAACATATACAAACACAGATAAATATTTTGTTCAAAGAACCTTTGCGCTGATTTTTATAAGTTACTAAAAACGGCCCACAAAGATCCAAACCGGTGCAATTAAATGCCGGTGACTCATTAATTCTCTCATAAGGCAATTCACCCATTAATTGCGAGCATGGAGTTGGTTTTAGTTTTACCTTAAAACAAATAACACAAGAATGTACTGTTTTTCTTGCCAAATTTCTACCCCCTGTAGGCCAAAATTTTAACATCACAGAATTCTAGAGTCCTTGAGGACCAACATGAAACAGACGCTTGTGCATAGTAATAAAATAAATTTCACTCAATTTTGAATTTTTAGGCAATATAGCAGGATGTTTCTGCTCATAAGATACGGAAGCTTTGTTAAGTCTTCCGCCAACTCGCATTATACCCTGGTCATCTATAAATGGATTTAAAAAGTTAATATTACCTGTCAGAGCCTTCTTACCACCTAAATTTTTTTGTGAGGCTCTAATTATATTTTCAGCTTCCTTGACTTCTTCTAAGGTCAAATGACCCCTTCTTTTAAGAGGAGATCTGCAGTTAAAAATAAATCTGCGAATAAAAGAAAAAACATGTAACAGTTTGAAATAGTCATTAGTCAGTTCAAAAAGTTTGTCAAAAAAACTAAAACTTTCGTTGATAAAAAATGAAGTCACTGTACAGTTATTTGCCTTTTCGGAAGATTTAATTTCACTTAAATAGTTCTCATTTTCACTTTCACTTAGTAAGTCACTTTCAGAAGAAACCGACTGCAAATAACTTGAAAGTTCTGGATCCATCAAAAATTCAGGGCCTGTAAACCACTTGGAATTGTTCACAAGAGAGTCAGCACTTATTCCTCGTGAAAGAAGATCTGCAGGATTGTCTTTACCAGCACAATGAAACCACATCTCTGGTTCCGTCAAACTTTGGATTTCATCAACACGATTGGCAATAAAGGATTTCCATTTCTTGCGAGATCCCTTTATCCAGCATAGAGTAATTTTTGAATCTGTCCAGTAGTAGATTTTAGAAGTATTTTTTACATCGATTACCTTTTTAATTTGTGATCCTAAGCGAGATGCAAGTAAAGCACCAAGCAACTCTAGTCGCGGGAGAGTTATTTTCTTTAGTGGGGCAACTCTGGTCTTAGATGCTATTAAATTAACTGACACTTGGTCGAAATCTTGCACTCTTAAATAAACAACAGCACCATAAGCCTTCTGACTTGCATCGGAAAAGCAATGAATTTCAACATTGTTTGTATCAGATGATAGGAATACAAATCTAGGCACTTTAATTTGCGTTAATAGAGGAAGTTCCGAACACCACTGAGTCCACTTTTCACAAATGTCAATGGGGAGCTCAGCATCCCAGGACAGTTTACGAATCCATAATTCTTGGAAGAGACATTTAAGTCTTATAGTGAATGGAGTGAGGATACCAGTTGGATCGTAAATTCGGCCGGAAGTCTGTAAAACAAACCGTTTTGTATTTTTCCTAGTCTTCAAAAATTCTATTAAGCTTGAAATGTCTATGCTAATAGAATCTTGTTTAATGTCCCACGATATGCCCAATACCTTCAATGAATTCATAACCTTATGATTTTGATCAAATGGATAAATTTCGAAACCACCTTCTATCCACCGTTCTAGTAACGACTGGTCATTTGTTAACCACTTTCTCAAATTTAAACTGGCTTGACTCATAATCATCTTAGCCTCATGTGAGATCAGAGCTTCTTCAATACTATCAGTACCACTCACTAAATCGTCGACATAAAGGCACGTATCAAGAATTCGAAAGGTTTCAGGATATTGATCTTTAAATCTTTTTATATGTTCCTTTATTGTGGCAGCTAGGAGAAATGGACTAGAATTTAATCAAAAAGTAAATGCTTAAAACGATATATTTGGATATTCAAATTATCAAACACTTCATCTTTCGGATTTTCGATAACTTCCACAAAGAGAAATCTGACAGCGTCTCTGTCTTTTTCTGATAATGAAATTTGGAGAAATGCTTTCTCCACATCTGCCAAAATTCCTATTTTATTTAATCTAAAATTAACGAGCAATTGGAAAATACCAGGGTTTAAATTGATACCAGGCCACAAACAATCGTTTAGAGAGAGTTGTCCTACATCGTGAGAACTGGCATCGAATACAATACGCGTTTTCGTTGTAACACTATCTTTTCTAAAGACCGCTCGATGTGGCAAATAGAATATGGGTCTGTCCTTTGGCTTAGTTGGATCTGACACCCTTTCAATAATATAAAAATTAAGATATTCTTTCAAAATTTCTTTGTACTGAGAAAACAAATTATCATCATTACGCATTTTATTAATTAAATATTTGAATCGTTTCTCAGAAATCTTATAGTTATCACTCAAATTAATCCAGTCTTTTTTCCACGGCAGAGCTACTTCGTATCGATTATCTTTACAGGAAACTGTTTCGGTAAAAATTTCTAATGCCTTATCTTCATCATTACAATAAGGGTCATCTCTAATCCCAATTGATTCTAAATCGAAAAATTTACTCAATTGTTCTTCTACATTGCAAGTTAGACCACAATATGCATTATGATTAGCATGGTTCGAATCGGTGAAAGAACCTCCCACCATATACCCAAATACGGTATGCTGTAAAATGACATTAGAATTTTTTAAACGGATTTGACCATTTCGTAATAAATCGTAAAAACACTCAGTGCCCAATAAAATGTCAATTTTATTTGGTTCATTAAATTTTGGATCTGCCAATCTTACATCTTGAGGCAGCTCAGAAAATGGAAATCTAAAGTAATGTCCTGGAATAAAATTGGTTATTTTTGGAACAATAAAAAAAAATCTAATGTTCTCTCATAATCAGCATTATTTGAAATAGTTGCAGTAATTTTCCATTTTATGTTAATTTGAGCATTATTTAAACATGAAACAGAAACATTAAATTTTTCCCTTTTAATTCCTAATAATTTTGTAAAGTTTTCTGAAATATATGAAAAATTTGACCCCATGTCAATAAGAGCACGTGCTATCATAATTTCCCCAGACACACTTTTAATATAAATCAAAGCTGTAGATAAAATAGTTGTTTTCTTTTTTTGAGATGAATTATTTACAGACGTGCCAACGAAATCATTATTTTTATTTTCAAAACATTTTGCTTCTGGATTTAAGCTATGGTTATCTTCGTCGGGGGAAAGCAATGAAAAAGAAGTCCTTTTCGATTCCCCTACTTTCTGACTCAGCTCAATTTGTGGTGAAGTGTTTATTTTTTCTTTTTGAATATGTAGCAAAGAACTATGACGCATGCCGCAATGGGCGCAAGAATATTTCGAAGAGCAGTTTCTCGCTGAGTGAGTTGAATTAGTAGATAAACAATTAAAATATAATTTATATAGTTTTGAAAATTCTAAACGATCGTAAACAGTCATTCTTAGAAATGCATTACATTTATATAATGGATGATTTTCATTTTTGCAGCAAATACACTTAACATTTTTCACATTAGAGTAAAATGATGTTGTCTTTTCTTTCTGTTGATATATATTTTTTTGATTTGCAGCGTTACTCGTTTTTGAAGCTTGTAATGTTCGAGCATGATCTTTCAAAAATGAAGTTAACTGTTCTATCGATCCTAATTCGTCCCTTTTAACTGACCTTTCCCACCAACATAGAGTATTTCTGTCTAATTTTTCCACTAATAAATACACGATCAATATTTCACCAAAGTTATTTACATCCTGTTCCAATACTTTTAAGGATCGGATGCATTCATTAATAATATCAACGAATTTTAAAATGGATTGAGTGGTATCATTTGTTGGCTGTAAGGAAAGTAACTTTTTAATTACTGCATTAATTAAATCTCTCTTATTTGAATAGCGCTCTACTAATAAATTCCAAGCAATGTCATAATTTTGATCCGAAATGGGAATGGATTGAATAACGTTAAGTGCATCTCCCTTGCATGAACTTTTTAAATACTGTAGCTTATGTGCACTTGTAAGATTATTATTATTATGTACAGCTGCAGAAAATAGATCTTTAAACTCAATCCATTCATCCAATTTACCAAAAAATGTAGGAAGTGTAATTTTTGGTAACTTAACTTCTGAAAAAGAGTTACTTTTAGAAAAGGATTCATTGCACATTGAATTGCTATTATTTTTTCCAGAATTTACATTCAATAATTTTCGCTTTATCGCTAAATTAATGTCATCTATGGTTTCAATAATGCCCTCTTTTTCACATATAAATTCATCTATATCCTTGTCATCGCAATGCGCAAATATTGCATCAAATACTGAATTCAATTCCTTTTCGAGGGACAGTATTTTTGCATTATAAAGCTCTAAAAGGACTATATCTGCGTTTTCTAAAGTCGAATTAACCTTGTCCTTAAATTTTGTGACATTTGACTTTAAGCTTTTTTTATTAGTTTTCGCAGCTTTAATGTCGGCCATATTGAAAAATGATGCAATGAACAATGAATTAAAATGTTTTGTACTCACCGAATTAAAATGATTCCGTAATAATGATGTTCAAAAATAATCCACAAGGTACTTCATTTCTTCATTTGTTATCACAATGCAGTAAATTTAATAGTTTTTTATCACACAATCAAAAAGTTCAAATCGAAACTTAGCGACTCACAACTTAACGAAATTAAACTAAACTTATTCCATCCATAGGTCATTCTCATTCTCGAGGCTCGTACGACCATAAAAATGTAAACTAATACTTATAACACATTAACTTAAAAAAAAATTGGACTGTATCTTTATTTTATTTTTACTAACAAAAGGAAGAGCGAACGCTCAGGTCGCCTTCAACCAACACAACATCAACATAACTTCAGTTCCGTTCGATTTAACTTTCAAACGAGGGGAGTTCGCGAAGCCCTCTCACGGGACTTATAAATTCTCAGTTTTCAACAATAAACATTCTCCCCCGGATTGAAATTTACAAATTTCAATAACTTAGAATTCTTACAATCATATAAATTTACATAGCACAATTACAGCAAAATTATTACACAACAAATAGATATACACAGGATAATAATAAAAATGTAAAATTAACAATTTTAATCACTATATTCTTTCTTAAGTATCAATAGGAAGGACAGCTATTTTCGTAATTGAACGCTTTAATTCACCTGATTTAGTGCGAACCTTTACTACCCTGACCTTGCCATCCGCTCCTGTATAAATTTTACTTAGGCGGCCTAAGGCCCATTTACATACAGGCAAAAAGTCTTCCTTCACTAATACCATTAAACCTGTAGTTAAATTATCCTTTTCCACAATCCATTTAGATCTCTGCTGTAACGTATTTAAATAATCTAATCTCCATTTTTCCCAAATTTTCTGGACGACCCTCGTAGTTTTCTGCCAACGGCCTAAACGATTAATATTAACATCAATTAACGACGGTTCGGGTATAGCATTGATTGGTCTCCCGATCAAAAAATGACTGGGAGTCAAGACCTCAAAATCGTCGAAATCATTTGACAAGGGAGTAAGAGGTCGAGAGTTCAAAATACCTTCTACCTGAATAACAATAGTTTCGAACTCTTCATAATTAAATCGCAAGTCACCCATCGCTCTTTTAAGGTGATGCTTCACAGATTTTACTCCAGCCTCCCAAAGTCCTCTGAAATGAGGAGACTTAGGAGGTATGAATTTCCAGTCGATATTTTCAGAAATTAAATAATTCGCCAAAATCTCATTTGGAAAATTTATCATTTTGTAAAACACCTTCAGTTTGGAATTAGCCCCAACGAAATTCCTAGCATTATCCGTAAATATCCTAGAACATTTTCCACGCCTAGCCATAAACCGTTTAAGAGTAGCAATCAGAGCATCAGAAGTTAAATCTGAAAGAAGTTCAAGATGGATTGCTCGAGTCACGAAACATATACAAACACAGATAAATATTTTGTTCAAAGAACCTTTGCGCTGATTTTTATAAGTTACTAAAAACGGCCCACAAAGATCCAAACCGGTGCAATTAAATGCCGGTGACTCATTAATTCTCTCATAAGGCAATTCACCCATTAATTGCGAGCATGGAGTTGGTTTTGTTTTACCTTAAAACAAATAACACAAGAATGTACCGTTTTTCTTGCCAAATTTCTACCCCCTGTAGGCCAAAATTTTAACCTCACAGAATTCAAGAGTCCTTGAGGACCAACATGAAACAGACGCTTGTGCATAGTAATAAAATAAATTTCACTTAATTTTGAATTTTTAGGCAATATAGCAGGATGTTTCTGCTCATAAGATACGGAAGCTTTGTTAAGTCTTCCGCCAACTCGCATTATACCCTGGTCATCTATAAATGGATTTAAAAAGTTAATATTACCTGTCAGAGCCTTCTTACCACCTAAATTTTTTTGTGAGGCTCTAATTAAAACATTTTCAGCTTCCTTGACTTCTTCTAAGGTCAAATGACCCCTTCTTTTAAGAGGAGATCTGCAGTTAAAAATAAATCTGCGAATAAAAGAAAAAACATGTAACAGTTTGAAATAGTCATTAGTCAGTTCAAAAAGTTTGTCAAAAAAACTAAAACTTTCGTTGATAAAAAATGAAGTCACTGTACAGTTATTTGCCTTTTCGGAAGATTTAATTTCACTTAAATAGTTCTCATTTTCACTTTCACTTAGTAAGTCACTTTCAGAAGAAACCGACTGCAAATAACTTGAAAGTTCTGGATCCATCAAAAATTCAGGGCCTGTAAACCACTTGGAATTGTTCACAAGAGAGTCAGCACTTATTCCTCGTGAAAGAAGATCTGCAGGATTGTCTTTACCAGCACAATAAAACCACATCTCTGGTTCCGTCAAACTTTGGATTTCATCAACACGATTGGCAATAAAGGATTTCCATTTCTTGCGAGATCCCTTTATCCAGCATAGAGTAATTTTTGAATCTGTCCAGTAGTAGATTTTAGAAGTATTTTTTACATCGATTACCTTTTTAATTTGTGATCGTAAGCGAGATGCAAGTAAAGCACCAAGCAACTCTAGTCGCGGGAGAGTTATTTTCTTTAGTGGGGCAACTCTGGTCTTAGATGCTATTAAATTAACTGACACTTGGTCGAAATCTTGCACTCTTAAATAAACAACAGCACCATAAGCCTTCTGACTTGCATCGGAAAAGCAATGAATTTCAACATTGTTTGTATCAGATGATAGGAATACAAATCTAGGCACTTTAATTTGCGTTAATAGAGGAAGTTCCGAACACCACTGAGTCCACTTTTCACAAATGTCAATGGGGAGCTCAGCATCCCAGGACAGTTTACGAATCCATAATTCTTGGAAGAGACATTTAAGTCTTATAGTGAATGGAGTGAGGATACCAGTTGGATCGTAAATTCGGCCGGAAGTCTGTAAAACAAACCGTTTTGTATTTTTCCTAGTATTCAAAAATTCTATTAAGCTTGAAATGTCTATGCTAATAGAATCTTTTTTAATGTCCCACGATATGCCCAATACCTTCAATGAATTCATAACCTTATGATTTTGATCAAATGGATAAATTTCGAAACCTTCTTCTATCCACCGTTCTAGTAACGACTGGTCATTTGTTAACCACTTTCTCAAATTTAAACTGGCTTGACTCATAATCATCTTAGCCTCATGTGAGATCTTCAGAGCTTCTTCAATACTATCAGTACCACTCACTAAATCGTCGACATAAAGGCACGTATCAAGAATTCGAAAGGTTTCAGGATATTGATCTTTAAATCTTTTTATATGTTCCTTTATTGTGGCAGCTAGGAGAAATGGACTAGAATTTAATCCAAAAAGTAAATGCTTAAAACGATATATTTGGATATTCAAATTATCAAACACTTCATCTTTCGGATTTTCGATAACTTCCACAAAGAGAAATCTGACAGCGTCTCTGTCTTTTTCTGATAATGAAATTTGGAGAAATGCTTTCTCCACATCTGCCAAAATTCCTATTTTATTTAATCTAAAATTAACGAGCAATTGGAAAATACCAGGGTTTAAATTGATACCAGGCCACAAACAATCGTTTAGAGAGAGTTGTCCTACATCGTGAGAACTGGCATCGAATACAATACGCGTTTTCGTTGTAACACTATCTTTTCTAAAGACCGCTCGATGTGGCAAATAGAATATGGGTCTGTCCTTTGGCTTAGTTGGATCTGACACCCTTTCAATAATATAAAAATTAAGATATTCTTTCAAAATTTCTTTGTACTGAGAAAACAAATTATCATCATTACGCATTTTATTAATTAAATATTTGAATCGTTTCTCAGAAATCTTATAGTTATCACTCAAATTAATCCAGTCTTTTTTCCACGGCAGAGCTACTTTGTATCGATTATCTTTACAGGAAACTGTTTCGGTAAAAATTTCTAATGCCTTATCTTCATCATTACAATAAGGGTCATCTCTAATCCCAATTGATTCTAAATCGAAAAATTTACTCAATTGTTCTTCTACATTGCAAGTTAGACCACAATATGCATTATGATTAGCATGGTTCGAATCGGTGAAAGAACCTCCCACCATATACCCAAATACGGTATGCTGTAAAATGACATTAGAATTTTTTAAACGGATTTGACCATTTCGTAATAAATCGTAAAAACACTCAGTGCCCAATAAAATGTCAATTTTATTTGGTTCATTAAATTTTGGATCTGCCAATCTTACATCTTGAGGCAGCTCAGAAAATGGAAATCTAAAGTAATGTCCTGGAATAAAATTGGTTATTTTTGGAACAATAAAAAAAATCTAATGTTCTCTCATAATCAGCATTATTTGAAATAGTTGCAGTAATTTTCCATTTTATGTTAATTTGAGCATTATTTAAACATGAAACAGAAACATTAAATTTTTCCCTTTTAATTCCTAATAATTTTGTAAAGTTTTCTGAAATATATGAAAAATTTGACCCCATGTCAATAAGAGCACGTGCTATCATAATTTCCCCAGACACACTTTTAATATAAATCAAAGCTGTAGATAAAATAGTTGTTTTCTTTTTTTGAGATGAATTATTTACAGACGTGCCAACGAAATCATTATTTTTATTTTCAAAACATTTTGCTTCTGGATTTAAGCTATGGTTATCTTCGTCAGGGGAAAGCAATGAAAAAGAAGTCCTTTTCGATTCCCCTACTTTCTGACTCAGCTCAATTTGTGGTGAAGTGTTTATTTTTTCTTTTTGAATATGTAGCAAAGAACTATGACGCATGCCGCAATGGGCGCAAGAATATTTGGAAGAGCAGTTTCTCGCTGAGTGAGTTGAATTAGTAGATAAACAATTAAAACATAATTTATATAGTTTTGAAAATTCTAAACGATCGTAAACAGTCATTCTTAGAAATGCATTACATTTATATAATGGATGATTTTCATTTTTGCAGCAAATAAACTTAACATTTTTCACATTAGAGTAAAATGATGTTGTCTTTTCTTTCTGTTGATATATATTTTTTTGATTTGCAGCGTTACTCGTTTTTGAAGCTTGTAATGTTCGAGCATGATCTTTCAAAAATGAAGTTAACTGTTCTATCGATCCTAATTCGTCCCTTTTAACTGACCTTTCCCACCAACATAGAGTATTTCTGTCTAATTTTTCCACTAATAAATACACGATCAATATTTCACCAAAGTTATTTACATCCTGTTCCAATACTTTTAAGGATCGGATGCATTCATTAATAATATCAACGAATTTTAAAATGGATTGAGTGGTATCATTTGTTGGCTGTAAGGAAAGTAACTTTTTAATTACTGCATTAATTAAATCTCTCTTATTTGAATAGCACTCTACTAATAAATTCCAAGCAATGTCATAATTTTGATCCGAAATGGGAATGGATTGAATAACGTTAAGTGCATCTCCCTTGCATGAACTTTTTAAATACTGTAGCTTATGTGCACTTGTAAGATTATTATTATTATGTACAGCTGCAGAAAATAGATCTTTAAACTCAATCCATTCATCCAATTTACCAAAAAATGTAGGAAGTGTAATTTTTGGTAACTTAATTTCTGAAAAAGAGTTACTTTTAGAAAAGGATTCATTGCACATTGAATTGCTATTATTTTTTCCAGAATTTACATTCAATAATTTTCGCTTTATCGCTAAATTAATGTCATCTATGGTTTCAATAATGCCCTCTTTTTCACATATAAATTCATCTATATCCTTGTCATCGCAATGCGCAAATATTGCATCAAATACTGAATTCAATTCCTTTTCGAAGGACAGTATTTTTGCATTATAAAGCTCTAAAAGGACTATATCTGCGTTTTCTAAAGTCGAATTAACCTTGTCCTTAAATTTTGTGACATTTGACTTTAAGCTTTTTTTATTAGTTTTCGCAGCTTTAATGTCGGCCATATTGAAAAATGATGCAATGAACAATGAATTAAAATGTTTTGTACTCACCGAATTAAAATGATTCCGTAATAATGATGTTCAAAAATAATCCACAAGGTACTTCATTTCTTCATTTGTTATCACAATGCAGTAAATTTAATAGTTTTTTATCACACAATCAAAAAGTTCAAATCGAAACTTAGCGACTCACAACTTAACGAAATTAAACAACTTATTCCATCCATAGGTCATTCTCATTCTCGAGGCTTGTACGACCATAAAAATGTAAACTAATACTTATAACACATTAACTTAAAAAAAAATTGGACTGTATCTTTATTTTATTTTTACTAACAAAAGGAAGAGCGAACGCTCAGGTCGCCTAACATCAACATAACTTCAGTTCCGTTCGGTTTCACTTTCAAACGAGGGGAGTTCGCGACGCCCTCTCACGGGACTTATAAATTCTCAGTTTTCAACAATAAACAGTCCCTAAAAAGCAGGCAAATTGATTGGAGACATCTTTTTGTTGACAATACTTGAAATAGCACAATCTTCACACAGCACATACATTTAAGCTGACATTTAGAATTAAAAACTATGAATTGCTTTAAATCATTTTATACTTTTGAGCATCACTAACTTTTGCTAAGCTGCATGCATGGTAAGCATACTGGCACCGCTTTCTTAAATAAAACATTACACAAGAAAAAACACCATATATTTCGATTTTTGGCCAACGTCTTAAAAGCATCTACTACTTACTTATGCATGAATATTTTACCAATTTGACATGACTGGAATTTCCAAAAGAGTCTTAGAAAAATTAAAAACAAAAACGATTGTCAAACTAATGGAAAGTGTCAGTATAGTTCAATAGTTCTTGTTCATGCATGCACCTTCGTGCAATTATATTTTGATATAATTTTATCTTTGTTTTAGTTGTATAGTTTGACAACAAATGAATTTAATTCACTTTATGCAACTTTTGTAACCCTGAGAAAAATAAAAATTTTTCTACAGTGGGGATACAAAAATTATACAACGTAAACTAAGTTTTTTTTTGCCAAACTACACAACTAAAACAAAAGATAAACGATATACAAATTATAATTGTGCAAAGACATCTCCATAAACTTGGATTTCAATCTCGTGTACCAAAGATAAAGTCCCTCATGACTATTAAACAGGAAAGGGAGAGAGTTAAGTAGTGCAAAAAGGCTTTTATGGGGTCTGGATGGTTGGAAAAAGATTGTTTAGTGATGAGTGTGTGTTTTGCATAACATATGGTGATCAAAGTGTTCGTGTATGGTGAATGAAGCAAGGAGCATATGAGAAGGACTGCATGAAACGATCAGTGAAATTTGCAGCCAGTGTAAAGGTATGGGCTTATCGAGAAATCCTAGAGCAGGGGTTCCCAAACTTTTTGACCGACGTACCTCTAAATCGAAGTTCATACTTCCGCGTACCACCAAGTATCAAACATAATGCAAAAACTGTGAAAGTGGAGTTTCCCATATTTTGTTCGATTTGAAATAACTTTACTGTATTAAAAACATATTTCCATGAAATAGAAAGAAACTTACACATTTCGTACAAAAGAAGAGAAAAATTTCAATCGACAGACTTAAATAAATAATGAATTATGTTTTAAATAAAACTTCAACACTAAAAAATTAAGTACAAAAAAAAAAGGCTTTAACTTCTTTTATTTGTACAAGCTCCTCGTCCTTTCACGGATTCAGACTTCACCTTCAGATAATACAATTTAAAAACCATGTTTAAAACAATTTTTCTGCTAATTAAAACTGTTTCATTGATAGCTTTTTAAATTAGCTATCTTTTTTACAAATTTTACTTTTCCCCCGTATAAATGTCAAAATTACACATGTTTACTTCTGGAAAACTGTTTGTATCATAAACAGCATGTACGGATTTCAGAGTGTTTGCTATAGCAAACATTTCTAGTAACAACAACAACACAAAAAAAAAAAACTGTTTACAGTCTTTTATTTTTATTCGAAAATTTCCAAAGTGATAAATTTATGCCGTTTTGGATTTTGTAATACTATGCTGGTGTTTCATTTTATGTACCTGCATTGCACTTGCACGTACCAGTACTGGTACCACAGTTTGAGAACCCCCGTCCTAGAGCATTTCATGATATCATCGTCGGAATATCTGTGTGGTGACTATTTTATTTTCCAACATGATTTAGCCCCTTCTCACAGGTCAGTGTCCACCAAGAACTGGCTTAGCCAACACCAAATTAACGTACTTCCTGGCAGACTAATTCGCCAGATTTAAATCCAATAAAGAATTTGTGGGGAATAATTAAGAAAAGACTGCAAGATATTGCATCATAAAACAAAGTTGAGCTTCTTTCCAGCATAAAGTTGACATGGTCATGTCTGGGCAGAAAACATTGTGAACCACTTGTAGGTAGCTTGGCAAAGTGAGTTTGTACTGTTATAAAATGTAAAAGTAATGCTACAAAATATTAAAGAATAACTATTTTTATTTTTTTTAAAAAACCTATTATTTACAATGCACTATTCTAATATTTTTATTTTTTCCAAGTGTGAATAATTATTTTCATTTTTGTATTATTTTCTTTAATTTTTATGCTAAAATATTCTACAAACTATGTAGATTCTTACAATATTTAGTTTTATCCTGTATTACTTTTTGTATAAGCAATACATTAAAAAAAACCTTTTTTCACATTTCCTTTTTTTTTTCTATTCTAATTTTTTTACTTGAAGTTGTATATTAAACAAAAATATAATTTTCAGAACAAATTAAAAAAAGAAACTATTCCCCACACTGTTTAGGCCCAAGAAGGAACAGATATTAAAATATTTCATTCAGTTGGTTTTGCATTTGATGTTAAATTTTAGGTTATAAATAAGGTTAAACCAATTGAGCTTAAAAAAAAAAAAAAAAAAAAATTCATTCAATCAATGTATTTAAACGACCTGTAAAACTCCTGTTTGAATGAAATTGAAATAAATCTTGGGACTTTTTTTAAAGGTTTGTATTTTGCATGTACCTTGTCATTTACCATACACTCATCATAAACATGTTAAAATTTAATCTGTAATACAAATGTTTGCAGCTTAGAAATAAAAAAAAGTCAAAGATTAATTCCAATTTCATTCAAACTTGATCTAATTTTTATGGGCGATTTAAATATATTGATGGATTGATTTAATTTTTGAAGCTCAATTGGTTTAACCTTATTCATAACCTAAAATTTAACATCAAATGCAAAACCAACTGAATGAAATATCTTAATATTTGCCCCTTCTCGGGTCTAAACAGTGTGGGAAATTTTTTAATTATTATTTGTTCTGCAAATTATGTTTTTGTTTAATATGCAAGTTTTTTAAATACTGCTGCATTCTGACACACTCGATTCAAAATTAACAGAGGGTACCATCATCAAGGTTTGATTTATGCAGTATCACATCACAATTTGTGGTGTAAATTTAGCAATCATTAATACAAAATGTTTCACCAGTTCAGTAATGCAGGTGTCTGTAGTTTAGACAAAAACTTCCAATCCAAGGATAAAAAATCAATAATGTAAAACTGAATAAAATATCTTAATACCTGCCCTTCCCGGGCCTAAACATTGTGGGAAATAGTTTTTTCTAAATTTGTTCTGCAAATTATATTTTTGTTTAATATGCCATGTTTTTTTTAAAAACTACTGCATTTAGACAAACTCATTTAAAAATTAGCAAAGGGTACTATCATCAAGGTTTGATTTATGAAATATTGTATCACAATTTGTGATGTAAATTTAGTAATCATTAATCCAAAATGTTTCACCAGTTCAGTAATGCAAGTTGCTGTAGTTTGGACAAAAACTTCTAAAGATAAAAAATCAATAAAAACATAAATCAATTTTACTTAAATTTAGTTATCCAACTTCCCACCAGGGAACGCTATGAATGCAAAAGTAGTTGAATTTTTACAGCTTACACTTAACAATGTAGCTGTCATATACTAAAACATTTAAAAAATGGTTTTACTTAAATTTGGTTACCCTATTTCTTTAAACACAAGAAAATATTATCTATTTTTTACTTGGGGTATAGTTCCCATACTGGAAAACAAAAAAAAAAATCCATTTTAAAGTTTTACTTATGCAATTTCCCACCAGGAGTGCTATCGGTTAAAAAAAAAAATCTATCATGTGAAAAATTTTATCAAAACAAACTTTATTGAAGTAGGAGTTTTTTCTGAAAACTTATTTAAAAAAAAAAAAAAAAACATAAATCAATTTTATTAATATTTAGTTATCTTATTTCCTCCCAGAGGACACTTTAAATGCAAAAGGAAGATTTGTTGAATATGTATAACATATTTTAACTTGGGGTTGTTGTGAAATGAGAAAACATAAAAAGTCATTTTAAAGTTTGTCATGTAATTTCCCAATGCTGGTACTTCAAGAATTAAACAACAAAAAAAAAACCATACCATATGAAAATTTCTAACAAAACTTCAATTTCACCCTGTCAGAAATTTATTATAAAGATTTATATATATATATATATTTCTCACCAGGAGACAGTTAAAACGTAAAAGAAAATTGTGTTGTACATGTGCTAAGCATTTTTAACTTCAGTATAGCTGTCATACAGTGAAACATAAAAAAATAAATTTTACAAATAAAAAATAAACCAGCTGGGAAGACCGAATTAGCTTTATGTTCAACTCACCAAACTTCAATCTTTTCGTAGACTACTAAGTCTTTTGCAGATCACAAGATTCACTGTTTAACTTCACAGAATTTAGGCTTCAACTGAAGAACTTTCTTATTAGGTGTGGGATTAATTGCGAGAAAGAATTCAACCAGTCAGGGTACATAGGTCTGTTTTCGAGAACATTCTATCAACTCTGATTAGTTGAATCATGTATCTCAGCTCCTATTGGGAATTTCTAGAAAATTTCTTTAGATTCTGAATGTCTTTTTTCGCCAAATTTTGGCAAAACTCGTAGTTGAGGCTGAAATGGAAGCAACCATTGAACCAATCAAACATTCTGGGCAAAATTTCTTAGGAAAAAATTCGCCAAAAATTCAAAAATAGTTGTATGAATTTCGCATAAACTTTATTGAAAAGAGGACAAAATTTACTATATTGGAACCGGATTCCAGTTACTAATGTGGAAAAATCACAGCAAAATGTGAATAAAAACTAAAAATCGCATAAAAAATTTAATAAAAATAAAATCTATTCAAAAATTCCAAAATTGGGCTTCAAGGTGCAAAACTACATGCATAGAGGTACCTTCCCACCAAGTTTTGTAGCTTTGCTTGCATGCAGTGGTCTCTTCAGAACACAAACGAGAAACACACAAACTTCCTTTATTATAGTTGGAGAGATACTGAAATATTTTCAATTAAGGCTGTTTTGAAAAAATATTGCTGAACAGTGCGAATCTTCTTGGCACATTGTCAAAGTCATTTTTATATGTGTATAAAATTTGCAGACATTAATATTCAAGTGCTTTAGAATTGAATAGCATTTTACTATAATGTATTACATCTATAATCAATTCTTTCCCAATAATTGTGTTTTTAAAGTCTGCAACTTTGGCACCATTTTCTAGAATATTTTTAACCTTTAAAGAAAACAGAAAATGCTATTCAATGTCTTAGTATATAAATAAGAATACTTGCATATTCGTGCATTTAAGCATGAAAATGGCTGCATAAATCAGTCAGAAAGTATCAAGTTTTTACTTAAGAAAAGCATAGCAAAATATATATATGTATATTTACCCTGAATGTATTCAGCTACATATCCTGTCACAATAGAAATTGGACATTTGTTTTTCCCGTGCGTATCCACGTGGTTAATTCCCGTTTTCAGCATTAATTTTAATTATTTAATTAATTTTTCATTATTTCCCATTTAAATTATTTCTAATTTTAATAACTTTTAATTCCCTTCATTTTAATGTATTACTTTCTTTGCTACGTTGTCCGGTTCGTTTTTCGAGTTATTTTTACGAACGCCGGAATTTCCAATTTATTATTTATTTAGTCTCGCGTTGTAGCAGCCGCCATTTTTATCGGACACTCACGCAGGAAAAAGCAAGTTTTTCCCCATGTGCTTCGATCGTTGCGCAGCGCTTCTTCCCCGTCCTCGGGTGATGCGCGCGCATCCGGTTTGCCTCGTCGCGGATTGGATGAACCGCCTGTCGGATCATCGCAGCACGTTTCTCCGCTTGGCGGAATTTTTCAGTGGCAGTAAAATCATCAAGGAGAGTGTGTGAGCTCGATCCTTTTTTCCCCCGGCTTGGCTCTGCCGATTGCCGCACGAGTTAGCGCAAAATGTCCGTGATCATCACGGCACTTCCAATGACCCATCATAATTATAAGCGATCTCATAAGTGCCCACCTTAAAGAATTATACAATTACAAAATAAAAAATATATGTTGCTAGCAATTTCCTGCATTTTGTTTCTTTACGTCTTTCGGCTCATAAACATGTGTAATCTCTCAAGTCCGATGTTGGAGTCGCCTGATGTCGACAACGCTCATCTTTCGATGGTGTAGTTACAGAATAAGACTAAGTAAAACTTTCCTATTATACTCTTCAGCAAGATTTTCCTGGGACAACATTTTCTTAGCGAGTCTCAAAGGAACCTGTGGTGTGCCTTTCGTAGTACAAGTACACGTGCATGTTAGGGGTAGCAATCCCGGCACGTGGTATCTTATATCAAGTGACAAGTCCCATTGTACGTAGCCACCTTCAATATCGTAATGCGACAATTGGTGCCGTGATGATCACGGACATTTTGCGCTAACTCAATCGGCAGAGCAGAGCCGGGGGAAAAAAGGATCGAGCTCACACACTCTCCTTGATGATTTTACTGCCACTGAAAAATTCCGCCAAGCGGAGAAACGTGCTGTGATGATACGACAGGCGGTTCATCCAATCCTCGACGAGGCAAACCGGATGCGCGCGCATCACCCGAGGTCGGGGAAGAAGCGCTGCGCCACGATCGAAGCACATGGGGAAAAACTTGCTTTTTCCCGCGTGAGTGTCCGATAAAAATGGCGGCTGCTACAACGTGAGACTAAATAAATAATAAATTGGAAATTCCGGCGTTCGTAAAAATAACTCGAAAAACGAACCGAACAACGTAGCAAAGAAAGTAATACATTAAAATGAAGGGAATTAAAAGTTATTAAAATTAGAAATAATAATTTAAATGGGAAATAATGAAAAACTAATTAAATAATTAAAATTAATGCTGAAAACGGGAATTAACCACGTGGATACGCACGGGAAAAACAAATGTCCAATTTCTATTGTGACATATCCAAAGTATTTAGTAGAAATATCCAGCCAACCAAATATTCACCAAAAGGGCAGAATATTCATTACATCCTTAACAAATATGAAACATTTTCTTGTTTCTTATCTCTCTAAATGCCCTTGGATATATAACTCTTTTTTTTTCTTCTGTTTCTAGTGTAAGCAAACAGTTATTTCTAGTTTCATCTAATTCCAACAAAACAACTTAAAATTAGTCAGTTTGTTAATGTTTGTGTAATTAAAAATGAGAAGGAAAAAATACTTAGTAATTTGTTATAATTTTATTTAATATAACAATAATATACTTCTATACTTTAAATCCATGTTTCCTTAAACATTCCTTATGGGCTTCTATGAGATCACCACAGCCTTCTTCGCCCTTTTCTGCAATGCTGAAAAATAAATCTTATTAAATTCTCATATTTTAAATAAAGATTTTTAGAACATTTAGTACTATTTAACCTTTTGAGGACAAGGTGTTTTATATATTGACCTTAAAATCTAGCAAGCACTTCTTTTCCCTACACTTATTGTAAATAATACCATTCCAAAAGCACAGGTTAACAATAACTATGGCGGGAAAAAGGTGCTAGGTAGATTTTAAAATCATTACAGTCTTTCGAAATTTAAATTACTCATCATGAAAAGGTTAATTTTTATTATAAACAATGATATATTTTAAAGTGATGATAAATGAAGGTTCTTAAAGAAGAGCTAACAAAGCCCTAACATTTTTCTATAATACACAATGACAAAAACATTTAACAGTAATCTATAGAATGTTTTAGAACATACAATTATAATTTACCATATTGTAGACTTTGTTGCTAATGTTCTGTTAAAATCCTCCATTTCAAAAAATGAAATTTTGAAATTTGATCAATATTTTAAAAGAACTAATTTTAATCTGAATATATCAGCTTAACATATTGTAGCTACCATGTCAAACTATTGAATAAGAAATTATTTTTTTTTTATATTTGCTACCTTCTTTTATCATGCATGATGATACATACAGTGCAAAATCAAATTTCTAACTTACTTAGAGACACATATGATTATGATATTGTTATCACATTTCTTTTTTTTATCGCATGTTTTGGACTTATATTAGCGCGAGATATTGCTAAGCCAACATCGGTGACTTTCCCCAGCTGACCACAATGCTCTTTCGTAAGCCTATTACTCTGAAGAAAATTTATGATGTTTTGATGCCAGGCTGTAATTTTTAATAAATTTATGCTGGGAAATGGACATTGTATAAGAAATTTTAAGTGGATCATGTAGAATAGGTAGTTGTATTCCGCAAACACCCCGTACCATTGTACATGCTTCTTTTCGGTCAATGGAGAAAGTGTTCTTACTTGTGATGGAGACAAACTCATTAGGCTTGAAGAATGACAACATATGAATGGATATATATTCTGTTTTATTCAGCAAAATCAAGGAAGAGAACTTGAGTTATTCACCTTTTGGTCATGAAGATCACAAAGAATTTAAATACGGCACAAGCTATTATAGGATTCCATAGAAATACTTTTTATAGAAGTTGATCAGCAAACATCTTTATAAATTTAAATAATTTAGGATTAATGCAAGTTTATTATACGTTGACATCACCCGATTTTAATTACAAAAGAAATTCTTTTAAAATGGCATTATTTAAACCATAAAAGGCTTTAAGATCGTTGATGGTAAATTCTGAAGCAGGCACTGGGGTGCGAACTTCAAAAACAAACATACTGAACTCTAAGCCATCACGCTAGATTTATCTGGAAATACCATTGCATCCCGTATAAATATGAAACAAATGGGAGTTACAAAAGTAAAATAATGCAATTTAAAATGATTTGATTATTAAATATTAATTAATGCCAAAATCAAATCAATAAACTTTTAGAAAAATAGTTTAAATACCATACTCTTGGGAAAAGATACACACCCCCAATATGAAAAAAAAAAAAAAAAAATATCAGGATTTCACCAAATAGCTGGTGACAAACACAAGATCGGTGCGTGTGTCATTCAAATTATTGAGAGCTCTGATCAGGAAAGGCAAAGCAAGTGGCACTCCCAAGTACGAGTCAACATGGCCGAATGGAGAAACAGTGGCGATGTCAAAATTCGCGATGGGAGAAAACACCGACAGCGCATTAGTGCTAAAACAGAACAGAACGACAAATAAATACTGAAAAATAAAAATTTTGTGATGTCACAATGACCATATCAAAATGTCGAATATGTGTACATTTTTCTTAATGTTACTCTACTAAAATATCAAATATAACATATTAGATACTTTGCCATAAATATTTGTAATATTTTTCTTTTTAGATTTTGCAAACTATTGATTGTGGCATGTTCGTTATTTATGTCCATCCTTGAGAGAGAAAATACAATTAGCTGAAGCTGAAACGTATACGATGTGTCATATTCACTTTTTTGCCAATAAAATTTCTAATTTATTTTTCATTCAAATCAGTATCAAAATTGGGCATATTTGAATTTTGAAAGAGCAAGTATTTATGCAGTTGGTCTGCCAAATTAATAGAACTAAAAAAGAATATGCTTTGTTTTTCAGAAATATTAATAGAAGTAAAGAATATACTTCCTTTTTCTGAAATGAAAAATTTCCTTTTAATTTTTAATACAATACCTAATGGTGACAACACTGTTATTTCATTATTACAAAAAATATAGCAGATAAATCTTTAAAGGCTACTTTGCTTTTCACAAATAATGGTATTTTTTAACAATAGGGTCATTCCATGTCAAATCAACCAGTGACTCAACCTGACCACTTTAGATTTTGATGAAACTCACATGAATCATTCTACCCGATGATACAAATGAGAATATACTTTTATAAATTTTTTTATTTCAGTAAATTTTCCTACAATTAATTTTTTTAATTTCGAAAAATCATCATTTTTTGGCTTTTTATAAATGTTTTCAATTTTAAATTTCTCAAGTTCTATCAGGCGTAGAGAGTTGTTTGACCCCTCATTTTAAAGAGAATTTCATAAGGTTTAATTAGATATGCAAGTTGACTATGCTTGGTTTTAAAAAAGTCAATTTAATTAAATTAAATTTTTCTTTTCTTTTTATTATACGTTTTTTGCTATGTTATAAACTTTAAATTCTGAAAGTTTCAGGGTAGGATCTGAATGGGATCAGCAGTTATGTTAAAAAAACTAATGTTAAACACTAATTGGGGCTGCTTTTTAAAGTTGGCACCTCGCCAACTTTATGATTGTGCATAGTTTTATTCATTTTAAACATTATTTTTTTATAACTGCTGATCCCATTGAGATCTCAATCTAAAACTTTCAGAATTTAAAGATTATAATATTACAAAAAACATTTTTTTTCAAAATTTTTAAAAAACACTAAAATTTTTTTTAATTAAATTAACTTTTTGAAAATCACGCATAGTCAACCTCAGTGATCCTTTTTAATTTCATTATGTTGGAAGTATCATGCTTCACAAATGATTTTTCCCCACACCACAGATCATAATATAATGGAATTATTTTGTGCATCCCTGTAAATGAACTATAAATGCTACTTATTCTATACTCCTGGGAAAGCATGTTTTAGTCCACCTCAGTAATGCATATCAATCTCATTATGTTTGAAATATCGTAACATCAATAAAATGCATCACAAACAATTTCCCCCCATAGACCATAAAGTAACAATTATTTTGTGTATCCCTGTAAATGAATTATAAATGCTACACATTTAATTTTCAATACCAAACATTCTACAGTAAACCGCAATAGCATAAAAATTATATGGCAATCCGATTATATTTACAAGAAAGTATGGTCCGATGGGCAGACAAACTGAATTCATACTTTTCAACTATATTGGAAAGTGTTATAAATGACTCATTGAGAAATTTTCAGCATTTTTCTATAATTGCATCAAAAACATTATCAGAATGTAAATTTTATAATTTTATTTAATTCGTTATAATGATTTCTCCTTTAGGTACTTCTCTATTATCCCGTCGACCACTTTTCATAACAAAAAAAATTATCGCTAAACTGTAACGCCAAATAAACGGGAGAATGTTGCCATTGAAATATCAAAATAAATAAAATATAAGAATTTAAGGACACAATTGTTATTTTAATTAATCAAATAACTAATAAATCAAAAAAACATAATGAAAAATACACGCAAATGTTGCATTAAAAACCACTTGATGACATAAACACATATAATGCTTCTGACATCAAGTAAATGGGACTGTATTTTTGGCATTTAATCTTACAGTTTGGCGATAGTTTTTTGTTATGAAAAGGGGTCGACGAGATAATAGAGAAGTACCCTTTTTTACTATAAGAATTGCAATAAAATGTATACTATTTTATGTTATGAAATATAATTCTGTCAAATTAATGTCAGTCTGAGGTAGGTATAGCAATTTGCACTTCAACTCTAATTTCTTTTATGTGACTTTTTATACCTTAACATACAAAATATAAATTTAGCGAATGTAATTCAGGTTTCAGAACCAGAAACACAAATATATATATATATATATTCATGGAAACATGAATTTTGGGTAAAAAATTTGACATTGATAATTAAAGAAAAGGAAAATAAAATCCTATTCTGCCATACAAACATATACTAATTTCTACTGTAAAGAAAAAAAAAAAAAACCTTTTACAATTATGAATGAAAAGTTTAATTTTGTGAGATTATCATGAATTCTAAAACTTACTTCCAACTTCTTGTACACGGGATAATTTACCATACTCTGATTTCAGCGAAATTGATTAGGAATTTAACCTATTTGCTATATTTTATTGGTTGAATTTTAATATTTTGTTGGGCTATGATATCATACACTTACGCACAGTTTTTTAAATTTTTAAATCTGTTATAAAAAGGAAAAAAGTTGCCAAATTTATGGGGATTTTTTCCTTTAATGGCAACTTAGCCATTATATTAAGATATTCGTTTGGTACGGGCTTGAAAATCGTGCCAACCAAAAAGTCACCAAACATCGCTGCGTGAGTGTAAAGCATCTGTTCCTTTTGTTGTTTTTCATAAAAACAGCTAATTTAGCTTTGGTTAATTAAACATATTATCTATTCAAAATAAATTCTTAAAGAAAATAAAATAAAATTTAAAAATAGATAACAGTGTGCAATATTAGTCAGTTTCTCATCTAAGTCAGATTAATCATTTTCCACATTCAAGAACTTTTACAATTATTGTATTAAAAGAGCCTATCATGAATTACTATTAGTTACTTCATAACTTTTTTCAAGGGATAAAGTATTTAAAGGTTTTTACTTTGTTTTCTTATATTTTATAAAATTTATGTAACATTTAAAAAGAAGTTTTTCTTTTCTGTATTAGGTGTTTGTTCACTATTAAATTATGTATTATGTACTGAATATATAAAATGTTTTACAACTCAAACTACTGAATATGGCACGTTCGCTACTTTGAAACAACGAATCTGAGAAAAGTATAAATTAGCATAGTGAATCAAACAAATGTGATTTTTCATAGAGCAAAACAATCAAATGATATATTTTGATAGCATGATTAAATAGTATACAAAACAGCACAGAAAAAATATGACATGTTACTTCTGCCTGGTGCTGATTTTGAATCCCCAATTAAAAGCTTTTTTTGCTCTCCTCAAAACGAAAAGTGGCTGTTTTCACATTCGACAGTTTGACATGGTAGCGACAATATGTATAAAAGAATCAAGAAACTCACTGAACTGATACAATAGCAAAATCATGGGTCATTAATAAATATTTTAATATGGTAATGCTGAATTTCAATATTTTTTGGATGAAGAATTAACCGCATAGAAGTAGAATTTGCACAATTAGCTGCTTCTTATTTAAAAACCTCAAGCAACAAATGAAATAACTGGTGGGAAAAAAAAAAAAAAAAAAAAAAAAAAAAAACCTCTGAAATGACCATTAAGATGTTCTCAAATGACTTGCTCAACAACATGAAACTTTCAGACTCATTTTTAAATGCAAAGGCAAGCCTGAGTATTGAAGCGATTTGGAATCTAAATGAATTTTCCATATTTTGATAAATAAATTAGAGTTAAAAGTGATTCGTATCACGTGACATACATGTTTACCCTTTTAAGTGCTGCCTTTGAAAATTCGGCACACTATTTTCTGAAAAATCTTCTGCCTTTATCAAAAAATGGAAAGAGTCTTTCAATTACAAAGTTTCTGAATAAGAGCACCTGCCCATTCGATACATTTGCAAATAAAAATGAAATAAAAAATGTGTCATAAAGTAGCCAGTTTGGATTTGAGAACAGCTTTAAACCAAAGATTGTTCCTTACAAAGTTGTAATTTGTATTATTGCCTCCAGCTTCTTCCCTGCAATCTTTAAAAAATGTGCTTAGTTTTGGTCTGTTTAATTTTCATAGTCACCTGATTTTCATTTAATACCTTCAGCAAAATCTCCAATATCAGCTAAAAACTAATACCTTTAAATAAAGTTTGAATCTAATGACTGATTATTTTGAATACCATCACACATTTTATCTTTATCTCACATGAATGAAGAATCAATGGCTGAATAATGTAGGTGGTTAAAATTCTAATCTAAGTTTTTTCACGGGTTTTCATCTTATTTTCAAGATTTTTAACAATATTCTGTTTCAGTTCCAAATTTACAGTTTTTTGCTTTTCTGCATCCCTATCTGTCTAAGAATACTAGTACAATTTGAAAAATAATGCAAACTTGATATTGTGCATATATTTTAACAACTGTGTAATAACCAGGAAGTTAATTCTGGTATGGTCAGATTGCTTAAACTGATAGAAAAGAGCCACCGTAGCGACCGCTTGCTATTCTGGTGTGGTAGAGTAGAAATTTCGCTGGTCAGGGCGAGTTGCTTTCCATTGGAGATTTATTACATAGTGTTTTAGTGTTTCAAAGCAGCAAAAATCTCTGTGAAATAGCTTGGAAGGGATTTTTTTTTTTTTTTTTTTTTTTTTTTTTTTTACTTTGATGTGCCTATTTAATGTAAAAGAACAGAAAGAAGGAATATTCATTTAATTACAAAATGTCATTTTCTTACATATGTCAGATCTTTTAAAAATTCTATAATTCAGAAATCTGTACAAAATAATATAATAAAATCACTTGTTAATATGAGTTGTAATTTTCCAACTGGACAAAAAATGTCCGGGCCAGGATTCGAACCTGGGATCTCTTGGCTGAAGCTGCCATGCTCTACCAACCGAGCTATTCCGGTCAAATCTGAAGGGCATAATTCATCTATTTAACCTTATTGATCATAGCATCTTGTCTGATATTTGAATCAGCTCAACAGAACAGATTGCAGGTAATGGAACTTCAGTAAATGCTGGATATGTGATTACACTAGATTAATTTTAACACAATTATTCAAACTGGTAAAGAAATTATATGAGTTTGCTTTCCAGATTCGACCGGGATAGCTCAGTTGGTAGAGCATGGCAGCTTCAGCTAAGAGATCCCAGGTTCGAATCCTGGCCCGGACATTTTTCGTACAGTTTGAAAATTACAACTCATATGATTTTTTTTTACCAATTTGAATAATTGTGTTAAAATTACCATAGTGTAATCACTTGTTAATGTTAAACTAAAGATGTAATTAATGCTTAAAGTGATAAAAACATTACACAAAAAGGCTTAAAAATACCTTTAAACTTAGATGGAAAGGAATGTTAGTTTGATAATTTAAAAAAAAAAAAGGCATGTATTTTGTGTTTTTATACAAACTAACAGTTTCAGCAGAAAAATAAAAAACAGCTGATTCATATTAAAGTTATTCTCAAATTCAAACTGCCTATTTTCTGACACATTCCGGAATTCATTTTTATTTGTAAACACAGAAAATAGGCAGGTGTTCTTATTTAGATAGTACTATGAAATTGAATAACATTCTTTATTTTTTAATAAAGAGGCATTTTCAACCAAATTTCTGAAAACGAGAGCCAGAGAAAGGTCATTAGACAACAATTGCTTATAACTCAAGATGTATTGCATTCAGGGTTGTAAAAAACCAGAGTTAAAAAAAAAAAAAAAAGTCTGAGCGGGTACTTAGGTAGCTACCCATTACAACCCTCAGGGTTGTAAAAAACCCGGGTTAAAAAAAAACAGCCCGGGCAGCTACCCACTACAACCCTGATTGCATTTATCAAAAAATATATGATTTTGATTACAAATCATTTTGTCGTATCTGTCAATTTCATGCCTTTATGTATAAAAATGAAGCTTGAATGTGCAGGACCTGATCAAGCCAAAGAGAAGGCCTGGTATTCATTCAGGACACCTTCCTACAATGTTACAAAAAATTAAGCATTTCCTATGCCTTAGAATATGGATATGAATATATAAATACATATTTAGAAGCTTTCCATTTGAGATAAATATATTTTTTGCTTTTTATTTTATCAGACTCTAAAAGTACAAAATACGGATTATAATCAGTACAAGTCAAAATAGAATTAAAATGTCAGCTTTCCAAAATTTTTGTACCAAATTTGGGGCTACCTAAAATCTAAGGGCATTAGGGACACGGAACAGTTGTATAAAAGTGATGTAATTAACAGTGACTATAACTTGTGTTTTTCCAGCTTAAATATGGATGAAGCGGTTTGTGTATACCTGTACTAAATGATTGGCCAGGCAGTTACTGCCATGTGTTTTCTTATGAAGTATTAGTTTGATACTGCCATGTTTAAGGTTGCAGGCAGTCAAGCTTATTATGATAAAGTTGTTTTTATTAATAGTTTTTAACCATTGTTCTAAAGGATGCTCATTTATTAACGTAATATATTAATCAGTTTTTTAATTAAAGGAATTATTTTGGCATAGGTTGAATAATCATCTATGAACTTTTAGGGAACTTCCCTTATTCAAAAACCTTTTTGACAAGTTTGTTTTTCCTATCATGATTCAAGTGAGGAATTATGTTTTCATCAGTTGACAAAAAAATTTCAGTGACCAACTCGCGAAACTAATTTTGTTTTTCCTGCAACAGATTGGCAAATTTCGCTGGTTTTTTTTTCCTATGACCGATTGACGAAGTTTAGGATTTTTTCCCTCATGAGGTGATTGGTGAATTTCAGATTATTTTTCCCCACAACTAATTGACGAAATTGAAAGTTTATTTCTCACAACCATTTGGCAAATTTCACATTTCCCCCCCACCCCACACACAAACAAATAACTAATTTTGTAATTTTTTTCAGCAGTCAAATTCACAATTTGTTTCTTAATTAAAATTGTATGTTATAATAGTTTGATAAATTTGAGATTTTTATTTTCTGTGACCGAATGGCGAATTTTGCAGTTGTTTTACATGACCAAATGACAAAATTCAGAATTTATTTACCAAGACTGACAAATTTGGTGATTTTTTTTCCAGTGACCAATTGGCGAATTTGGGGTTTTTTCCCTCCAGGACTGAGTGACGAAAATTGATTTTTTTTCTGATGACAAAAAAAGAACCGGATTGAAAGGTAATGTTAAAAAGGGAAGTCCGGTACTTAAAATTGTTACAAAAGACGGCTGGATACTGCCCCCAACCAAATTGGCATAGAGTCAGCACTAAGATTACCAAGGAACAGATGTGTTACACTCATGCACCGATGTTTGGCGACTTTTTGTTTGGCGCGATTTCCCAGTCCGCGCCAAACCAATAACTTAATACAATAGCCAGGTTACTATTAAAGGAAAAAATCCTTAAAATTTGGCAACTCTTTTCCTTTTTATAACCGATAAAAACCCCGGTGCGTGAGTAACACATCATAGCCAAAGAAAGAAGTAAACTTTTTGAGAGGAGAGGGATAATTTAGTAACTGATTATTTAATTAATATTACTAGAGAGCATCAAACAGGGCACATGTATTTTCTATGATTATTTGAAATAGTCTATTTAAAAAGTATATGAAACAATACGCGAAAAATATAATTTTGAACGCACCAAGCATCTCTAACTTTTCTTGTTTCTGGACAAGCACAGCACGGTTTCAGTTTCTTTGGCTCTTCTTTAGCTGGCTCTTCTGTAGGCATTTCACCCTTTAATATTTGTAGGTGATATATAGACTTGTTTAGATTAGTAATAAGTTTCTGGCCAATAAGAATAATAAGTCGAAATTCACAGGTAAACAGAGCAAGCTTTTATTACATTCTAATAGTCGTAGCTGTTATTTATCTATTGAGTGCACAATGCTGAGTAACTCTTTACCTTTTTTAAAGAAAGAAGCAGGCTAAATATAGCTCGTCACAAAATATTTAAATTATAATTCAATTATCTAAACAGAAAAGCAAAATCGCAATACCGGCATGCATAATTTACCCTTTAAACACAACACAGGTCGCAATGATGAAATCAATGGGATAACTTTTGTTTTTTGTATTACAACTCTTCTCTGTCTGTAGGTGGCGCTACATATTCATTTATTTTGAAATCTGTTTTTGAATCGAATTTATTATTTATGTATACAGTTTTTTTTCCAAAAGTAAAAGATTTTACCTTGATTGTCTTTTATTAGTCAGAAATTCACAATTTCTGCTACAAATTTAAAATTTCAGGAATGATAAAAAAAAACACTTTAAAATGAATCTTTCTTTCTGTAACTGTAACGGTGTATGTAAATAACGATAACAACAACCTAACAACACGTATGTTTGTGTTTGACAGCTGACGATATTTATATTAATTTTAGTATGCCTATAGTTGTAATTGTGAGTCTGCTTAGATGACGTTGACTGTAACAGATGTTTTGGTGGTAGTTGTTTTATTTTCTTGTGTGCCGTTACAGTATTTTATTGTTCAAAATTGGGGAAATTCTGAATCAAGTAGATCTTATGCATTAAAAAGGTAAGTTGTTTACATTTGCCAAATTTTCTGTTTGATCATGTTTATCACTTTTTTAATGTTAAATAAATTTACGTTTTTTAGAATTTATGACGAAAAATTCTGAATTGATGATTATATGTAAACATTACGTAACAGTTTTTATGATTTTAATCGTCTAAAGCAGTTAAATTGATACTAACTTTCGCTAAGTTGTGGATTAAACGATTTCTTTGCTGTTGATGCCAATGCTTCATATTCTGTTGATATAATTGAGATCAGGTGGTTGGCATTTCATTTCTGGAGAACAAGGTATAACAGTCTTGCGGGTCTTAATCGCGAAACAGCGTTAATTTTTAGCTATCATTATAATCTCAACTATTCTAAGTTCAAAAAGTTGTTTTGTTTTTAAAGTAGCCCTTTGTATTAAAAAAAAAGTTCATATAACCTTGTTGCTTGAGATGCAATTTGCTTACGCTGTAATTACGGAAACTCGACGCTATAATATTCTTAGTGCACATAAAACAACAAAAGAACGAAAAAAGTCAATTCTGATAAAGAGAGATTTCATATGTTTTAAGTTTCTTATTTCCCATGTACCTGTAATCTGTGCTTAGTAATATGTTGATAGTTAGTGCAGGGGCGTAGCTTGAAATTTTTATTGGGGGGGGGGGGAGGACCTGACTTTGGCGCCCTTTTATAATTTTCATTTTCCACTTCCCCATCCCACCACACCCCCTCTCTTGCCACATTGTCATCAGCCCTGCAGGTGCAAAAATTTCTAGGCCCAGGCACGGCCTGTCCCGGTATAAAAGCAAAAAGTTCAGCCCAAACCGTTCAAAAATTATTTTGGCCCGGCCCGTATAAAAGCAAAAAGTTTGAACCGGCCTGGCTCGACTGAATATGAATATCTACAAAGCATGCCGATATTTCTGAAGCAACATTAACCTAAAATTAAAATTACACTTACTTTTTCAAAAAGCACACTTACTTATGCATAGATTTTATTTTCAGATTACGTTCAAAATTAGTGGAATGCAAAATATCAACAATATTTATTATCACTTAGACAATTATATACATAAACACTGATTAAAAAATTGAATTAGATTATTACATTCAAATGAAGATTCAGTAAGAGAAGAAAAATCCGTTATAGGCAGGTTCCATTCTTAGCAGGTACATCGTCTGTGGTATGTATTATATTCTTTTTGCACGGATCAAGGCATTTTTCCCTGTAAGAAATGTTTTCGCCATAGACTGTTTCTATTTCACAGGTTTTACTGTACTTTAAAATTTTTTTTGCTTAGAATAGTATGTTCTTTAAAACGAATTGTAATTGTAGAATATTGGCCATTTAAAAATAGGGGAGACCGGTACACACTAGACCTATGGGCACAGTGGACCACCCCCTAATATTTTATTTATTTAATTTTTTTTTTTAAGCTTCTCTTTTATCCTAATAGACAACAGCACTGCAATGATTATTTATAGCCTTCAGAAAATACATTTAGCTCAGATTGAACTATTTTATCCTGATTGGTCGTTTTGAGCTTCTAAAAGTAAAATTTTTCATCATCATATTTTTATTTTTTTAGTAATTAAAGGCTGTAGATAAATAAGATAAAACAGATTTTTTGCAAAGCTAAGATACTTGTTTTTATTTTACTTTAAAGTTAATATGTTTAAAAGAAAGCTATAAACAATATTAATATGATTATTTATTGAACTTCAACATGGGGTACAGTGGACCACCCACTCCTGGGGCACAGTGGTCCACAATCCACTCTGTTCCTGTAATGCAGAATGTTCAAAATATTTAATAATTGCTTA
Source organism: Maratus michaelseni (assembly GCA_963931845.1). Classification (NCBI taxonomy): domain Eukaryota; kingdom Metazoa; phylum Arthropoda; class Arachnida; order Araneae; family Salticidae; genus Maratus; species Maratus michaelseni. Next base: position 155,462,219 of record OZ007594.1, on the reverse strand, counting down.
TTTTCTATAAAGAAAGATTGTTTTAAAGTAGATTTAACTGTAAAATAAAGTAAACAAATAAAAATAACAATTTATTTAACATAGTAAGAAACATTTTGTTTTGTATTTACTATTTACTGCCTTTGATAAATATAACTGTAGTCTAATTGTTGATGATTCTATTCAAGTAAGATTCATGAGACACAAATTGAATGGAAATCAGTTTATTTCTCCCGAAACTGTAGATGAATCTGCTGTTGATGTCAATGATTTCATAATGTTGCTCTCAGACCCAAAATTATTTCTTGAAAATTCCAGGCTCAATCTTACTCATAAGTACTTTGGAATTTCATTTGCAAATTTTAATGTGTGCTAATTTTTTGGTACTTAAGTAATAACTTCAACTAAATTGCAATTGTTCCTGTATTAATCTGTTATTATTTTCAACATATAATTAAAAAATTTATGTTACTATGTTATTTTGCGGGGGAAAGGGCAGCAAAAAAGAATTAGATTAATGAAAAATAGATTTATATCGTATTTTAGATAATACCTAATAGTGGTCCACTGTACCCCGGTGGGTGGACCAGTGTACCCTGCTTCCGGGGTACACTGGTCCACTTTACAAGTGTACATAACTTTTTTTTTTTTTTGAAAAATATATTGAAAACTATGTTGTGAGAAAATTATGATGGATGTAAGAAGGTTTAAGGAATATTCAAAAATATTTTCATACAGATCGGTTCATTTATTTGTTAAAGAGAAAAAAAATGTTAACTGAAAAAGTGGTCCACTGTGTACCAGTCTCCCCTATATTTATTTTTTGCAAAAATTGTTGTGCCAGGCCTAATTTTCTGATTTTTACGCTGGCCTACAAATTTCAGTCCATGCAGAGCTTCAGGAAGAATAACGCCCAAGCACAGCTTGGCCCAGAAAAACAGAAGTCTGGACCATCCCGGCCCAAGGCTGCAGAAAAAGTTAAGCCCGGGCCGTGCAGATCTCTAACTCGCACGTCTCGAAAGCCTGTTTAAAATATTAGATTTAATTTTTACAGAAAAATTACAATACTATTTTATTCTTAGAGATCTGATTAAAAATATATGAAATTTTATATACAAACAGATGATAATGATTTTATGAATGTGTCAAATGTAATAATTTAAAATGGATTTGAACCTTAACTAAAGCAAACATTTGTACATGCTTTTAAATTCTGCTCCATCATCAATAATTTAAAACCACTTTTTCATGAATGAAGTTACATAATCTGCTTTCTTCTTAAATTCATTTATTGTTTTGATTTTTGTAAATGGTACCTAGTTTATTTCTTTCATTTATTTACTCTGGAAGAATTTGTGCCTGGGATATAAGTTTCCAAAAATATATACAGTACACTCATTTCAAGAAACACATGCCTCTAATCCTCCAAATGAACGAATATCAATGTCTGTTGTCTCGTTTTGCACAAGAGGTGATTTCAAGAGTTCAAATGTCAGGGTGGAGGAAATTTTTTCTTCAGAGGATTCTTTCAGGAGAATTGCCATATGACCACCTTAGAGTAGAGGTCTGCACAGGCTCGTACCCGGCCCGGCAAAATGTAGGTCAATTTTCAAACGGACCGGTCTGGCAGAATGAAAACAGTTTTTTAACGAGTCCGGGCGGGCCGATGAAAAATAATAAGCCGACGGGCCTGATATAAGAAATTTAAAAGGATGAAACTAAGCTGATAAAATATGAACAATTTTCAATGGATTTGTCTGGGACGAGAATAAGTAAACGTACTGCATGAGCTGATCACAACATCAATAAGTATAATGCGTACAATATGTCAAGCGTAGAAATCAGCATTGGACACTTGCATCATACTTGAGCCTGGGCTTAATTTTTTCAGCAGACTCGGGTAGGCTCTGACCTGGCTTACATAATTTTCTATGTACTTAGGCCGGCTGGAAACTGGGCTTAATTGTTTCCGGGACGTGTCGAGTTGTTTCGTAGTAATAGTAAAAGCGATAATGAACTTCTATTAACAAAATCTTTGAAAGTATACTTTAATAAATTACAGAGACAATTTTTTTTTATTATACAGCAACAAACGTTAAAATGTTTTTAACCGTATTTTTCTTTTATTCTAAACTATATTAATTTTTTTAAGGTCTTTATTTGAATGTAATCCTCTAATAGTCTAAGTGATCCTTAATAATACTATTCTGTATGCTATGGCATATGGCATGTATAAAGTATTCTAAAATATACTGTAAAATTTTCTCATAAAAATGCGTACAGTATTCATTAAAAGAATCTTAATCGTATGTTAATAAAAATTGGAATTTTTTGTAGAAATTGAGTTGGTCAGATCGGACCGGGCCTGATTTCATTGATTTTTCAACGGGTCGGGCCTGATTTCACTGAATTTTCAATGGGGCGGTCCGATCCCGTGCCAAACTTTTAGCTTTTAGACCAGACTGGGCTTGGCCAAGATAGCTTTTGTTCGGGACGGGCCTGTAAATTCTGGCCCGTGCAGACCTCTACCCCAGATATAACGATCTGCACAGTCTGATTCCCGCAGCCGGCCAAATGAAGTCAAACGTTCAAATGGGCCGGGCTAATAATAATTTAAAAAAATAACAGGCTAGGCGGTCTGGTAAAAAAAAAATTAAGAGGGACTACCGGACCGATATACCAAATTTAAAAGGATCGGACTAAGCCGATGAAATAGGAACAATTTTCAATGGAACAATTTTCAATCTTTACCAGAATACGTTATAAATATGTTGCACAATTCGATACAGTTTGACAACATCAATACAGAAATTTAATATGCCTAACGTAGAGATTTTCATCTGACAGTTACATTGTGTCTGAGTCTGCACCTAATTTTTCCTGTCGACTGGGGCCGTGTTCAGGCGTACATTTTACATTTTTTCTATATACACGGGCCGGGATGGACCTGAACTTAATTATTCCTAAGATGTATCTCGCAGACAGTTTTTTATTCAAAACTAAAATTAATAATGGATTTTTGGTAACAAAATCTTTGGAAATAAACTTTTCTAAGAAATATTTTTTAATCTAAATTTTTAATTATAAAGCTTCAAAATGTATGATGTTTTTAAACATTTTTTATCTTTACTCTAAAGTACATTTTTTTTAATGAGTCTTCATTTGAATGAAAAAGTCTAGAAGTCTAAGTATTCATTAATGTTGACATTTTGTATTCTATGGATTGCCCACATGTAGTCTGAAATATACTTTAAACATTTCAAAAAAAAATATATATATATACAGGGTGATTTTTTTTAAAGTTGTGAAAGTAAAACCCTATAACGAAAGAACCACTGATCCAAATGACCGGAAATTTCACCAGTATGCTCCCAAAGTAATGAGAATTTTTTAGGTATGGTAAAAAAAAAAAATCTCACTGACAGATGGCGCTGTATAAGTAGTAAAGTCGGTAGAGCAGCTTGTGCAAGACACACGCACAGTGGATACTCTTCACTCTGTTGTGGAACATGCGGTTTCACGTTTCCAACTCGTACCTGAAAACATTGGACAGCACACTGAAAATCGTATGCGTTAGTTGCGCAGTTCTGTACGAATGTTTTACTCCATATTTTTATTTCGTTCTGTTTCTGCAGGTGTTTGCCCAATATCATTTTCCCAATTACTGCATTCTGTATATCAAAAACATACAGAATGCAGTAATTGGGAAAATGAACTGCAAACACCTGCAGAAACAGAACGAAATAAAAATATGGAGTAAAACATTCGTACAGAACTGCGTAACTAACGCATACGATTTTCAGTGTGCTGTCCAATGTTTTCAGCTACGAGTTGGAAACGTGAAACCGCATGTTCCACAACAGAGTGAACAGTATCCACTGTGCGTGTGTCTTGCACAAGCTGCTCTACCGACTTTACTACTTATACAGCGCCATCTGTCGGTGATATTTTAAGTTTTTTTTTAACCATGCCTAAAAAATTCCCATTGCTTTGGGAGCATACTGATGAAATTTCCGGTCATTTGGATCAGTGGTTCTTTCGTTATAGGGTTTTACTTTCACAACTTTAAAAAAAATCACCCTGTATATATGCAGTATTCTTTAAAATAATCTTAATTATATGTTATGAAAAATTGGAATTTTTTTTTTTTTTTTTTTTTTTTTTTTTTTTTTGTGGAAATTGAACTGTTTTGGGACAGGCCGAACTTTCGGTTTTTAAAATGGACTGAGCAGGACCAAGATAGCTTTCGTTTATACCCGGGCGGGTCCGACCCTAGAAATTTCAGCCCGTGGAGACCTCTACCCCACCCTCACACCCTCTATGAGACGTTCTGTAACCTCTCTCCAGTCACTTTCATTTCTTTACACTTTCTTTAGATTACCAAAAGTGACCAAAAACTACTGATATAAGGAAAGAATTGTACTTCTAAGAATCGAATTACATTACTGCCCTGCAATTGATTGCAATTATTAACATTGAAAATAATGTTCTTGTATAATTACTTGCAACTACTATTTAAACACTTTCTTTATGGGAGCCTGACGGTGCCCTTAAACAATTTTTGGCCCACCAGTCAGTTCCACTTTTTCACACTTTCTTTTTACTACAAAGGGTGGCCAAAGGGAATATTTGTATTTCTAAGGATCGAATTACACTTACCGTCCCGCAATTGATTACAATTCCTATTTTCAGAATTTTTCCTTTTGCATGTATACTTCTTTTGGCGGGGCGTGTGTGGGTGGGGGGGGGGGGTAGTAACAAATCTAAAATGAAACCCCTTATGCAAAATTTGTATGTTAAAAGTATAACTTACTTTCTAATTTAAGATTTAAAATAAAGTGTTTGTATAATCACTTATTACTACTAATATGTCCTTTCTTTATGGGCGCCTCACGGTGCCCTTAAACTTTCTGTGGTGCCCTACTACTTGAACTCATTGGGAGGGGAGGCTCCCCCCCCCCTAAAGCTACGTCCCTGATTTAGTGTCAATGTAAAACATAGGGGTAAACCAGGGTAATTTTTAGACACAAAACTTTGAGGTAATTCTTAGATGCACTTGATGTTTAAAAATTGGGTACTTTTGGGTTATAGAGACCCCCAAGTATGAATTGCCAAACCACCAAGATTTATTGCCAATAATATATTATGTTGATGTATGTTACATTTTGTGATGCATATGGCCCAGTTATAGTAATATATGATGTGTATGTGATCGTGATGTATGTATGGCATATAAGATGTAAATAATATGTATATAATGACATATATGAGCATTTGAAGTATTATTAGGCATATGTAAGCTTTGCAATGATCTTTGCATAATTTTAATTGTGGGGGCTGCTATAACCCAAAAGTACCAAAAATTGTTAATTTTACTTGTTTCTTGTGTTTGAATGTAAGCATTTAAACACTTTTTCTCACTGTATAAAAATTTCCTAAGTTGTAATCCATATATTAATAAATTTTGTGTTCCACTAGAAAAAGGTCTTTACTGTTTTTCTAAAAATTTTTACTGTCAACACTTTCAAATTTGTTTACAGCAGATATTTATTTATTTTAGTTTCAGATTTTAAATGGTATCAAACAAAAAACTCACTACCTTTGAATCTGTTAACAGAAAATTCCAACATTTATAATCTGAAATGAGTATAGGCCTCTCAAAAGAGGCTGTCTCATGCTGAGGTAATTCTTAGATTATCCTTGTGGTAATCCTTAGACAATAAAAAATAGATTTAAAAGACCGAGAGAGAGAGAGAATTTTTATATGTTCTAGTCAAAGGTAAGTTTATTACAATATAAAAGTAAGTATTTTAAGAATCCATTTATCATTGATTATCCATTCATTGCCTGTGTTATTTGCAATTGGAAAAGAAATCAATAAAATTTCAAAGGTAATACCTTGCTTTATTGAAACTTTAATTATTTGACTCGAACTTCTGCATGTCTTTTTTTTTTTTTTTAAATCTACGAAGCATAATAAAGTAAAATTAAAGTAAACAAAAACAGTTGAAATCAGCAGTATACATACAGGTTATGGTTTGTTAACTGTAGCTTGATGTGTTTGTTTACTTATTGTGAAAATTCTTGAAAGGGTCTCTAAAAGTGAAACTAGGTTATTTTACAGGACAAAATTACCACTCGCCAATCGGCGAGTAATACTGAAAATTTGTCGATTGACTTTATTGCCACCACTGGTCAAACCACTGTTGGTGGTTAATAGTCACACTCGCTAATTGCGATGATTGAATGAAAAAAGATTTTTTTTTCCCCGCCGTCACTCGACAAATTTCGAAACCATTTGGCGAATTTCACGATTTTTTCCCCGAAATTATTTGACGGATATTGTGATTTTTTTTTTCTCGAAGCCATTCGCCGATATTCGAAAAAACTTTCTCTCGAAACCAGTTGATGAATTTTGCGATTTTTCCACTATCGATTGATGAATTTTGCGATTTTTCCACTATCGATTAATGAATTTTGCAATTTTTCTGCTATGGATTGACGAATTTTGCAATTTATCGACTATCAATTAACGAATTTCAGATTTTTTCCATGAACGAACAAATTACGCACTTTCTTTTCGATGATGTTCGACAAATTTCGCACTCTATTTCCACTGCCGTTCGATGAATTTTGCAATTCTGTTCTGCGGTTGTTAGACAAATTTCACTATTTTTCTCCTGAGATCATTTGACAAATTTTGCGATCCCCCCCCCCCCCCGAACCTATTTGACGAATTTCTCAAATTTTTTCACAACAGTTAGACATAATTAATTTTTTTCCTGCAATGCCTGATTTCTTTCCCGAGACCATTTGACGAATGTTGCGATTTCTTTCCCGACACCATTTGACGAATTTCTCTGTTTATTCCACAATTGTTTGACAAATTTGACAAATTTTTTATCAAGTATTTGTAAATTTGTTATTGGCCAGAGCTGAAAAACACAGGCGAGTAAAAAAATCCATGTACTGGCCAGTGGCCAGTGAGTAAAAAAGTTAATTTTTACATATAGGTTATTTAGTTATCAATAAAGTAAGGTATTAACTAAAAAAAATTAGGATCACAAATTATTATTGTTGTTATTTTTCATAAACATGTGTCACATTTTTCAGACAATTGAATTGACTCATTCCAACAGTATTTTAGTTTTAAAACTACCTTCTCATATAATATAACTGACATTTTACAGCTGTTAGACTGCTTTCATCCGCTTAAAACACTATCAGATTTAAAAAATGAAAAAAAAACTTGCAACTTTGGACCAAAAAACATGACAAAATTAACAATAATGAATAAAGCAGATTTCAGCAATATTTTTGGGCAAATATGGTGGTCAGAGTTGACAAGAAAAATATTTTGTCCAGTTTTTCTTCTACTTCAATTTATCCATTAAATTCCATAAACTGGAGCAGTACAATAAGCTGCATACTATACCTGAAAAATGAATCTTTCTCGTCTAAAGCTGGACAGGAATTTGAAAAGGTACAGAATGATGCTTTAACATCTAGCAGATCAGCATCAAGATCTTCACTTAGTCTGCTATAAAATGTTTCTACTTCTAGAAACACACCACAAAAACTTGATGTTAACTCTAAGGGAGAAGCTCTTTGAAGAAATTTTACTAAGTAAGATAACCACAAGACACATTAACATTATACAAGAAAAAGGAAGGAAAATAGATATGAAGGGAGTTATTATGATATCTGATGACTATATGAAAGAGAAAAAAGAAGGTAAGAAAAAAAAAGAGAGAAGAACACTTCAAAGAAAGTGTTTTACTAGAAGAAGAATTTTGAAGCTCATCAGGTGTAGTTTATGTGGGCAGAAGTTCATCAGGTGGATAATTAGTCCAAAATGGAAAATTATTATACACTTTTGCAATATTATTTTTTAATTGAAAATATCAGATCCATTACTTTTAATGGGTAACAGACCTGACTAATTAACATTATACTTTTTTGGGAGTTTTTGCTACAATGTGTACAATTTTTAGGATTAAAATAATATATCTTAAAAATACTTCTCACAGTGTCTTTTGGTGTTCTGAGCAAATAATACGGTACTTCTCTATTATCCCGTCGACCACTTTTCCTAACAAAAAACTATCGCCAAACTGTAACGTCAAATAAACGGGAGAACGTTGCCATTGGAATATCAAAATAAATAAATGTTTAAAATATAAGAATTTAAGGACACAATTGTTATTTTAATTAATGAAATAACTAATAAATCAGTAAAACATAATGAAAAATACACGCAAATGTTGAATTAAAAACCACTTGATGACATAACAAACACGTATAATGCTTCTGACATCAAGTAAATGGGACTGCATTTTTGGTGTTTAATCTTACAGTTTGGCGGTAGTTTTTGTTATGAAAAGTGGTCGACGGGATAATAGAGAAGTACCAATAATACTAATATTACAGTCATTTAATTGAATAAAGCTGGTAACTGACCCGACAAAAGTTGGACAAAAGAAACCTCAAATTTGAAAATCACCCATCTGTCAAACAAAATGGCAATTATTAAAACATATACACAAACATAAAATCATTGTCAAGAAAACACAGGTAAAATAACAAAGCTAAGACCTTGTAGAAATGAGACAGTTTTTTAAATATTTACATTTTACAATGCTGGAATAATTCATAGCACTCTCGCTGCCAATACTAAGCCCTAAAATTTTTGTAAGGTCGAAAGTTTGTCTGAAAACTTTTTACTTATTCTGTTACCTGTAGTTGTAATGTAAAATTATAATTTTACATTGTTACCTTAAAATATACTCAATTATGTTTGATATGGTATTTGTTTTCTTTTTTTAGATTTGTGACTCATGTGACTAGATTTTATGATGAATTTATGAATTTAAATGCATGGAAACAATGGTTATTCCAACAATTAAACATACGTATAATATCTGTGTCACCTGACTCTGATGACTTTGGAGAATCACCAGCAGTTGAAGTAATGAAATTCAAGCAAAATAATGGATATTTTGCAAGTATGTTATTTTATTGTATACATTTCATTTTGAAAAAAAAAAAAAAAAAAAAAAAAACATTGCCACAAATCTGCTATTCTATATATCTGTGAATGTAAAAGAAAATATTTATTCTTGAAACATACCTCTGTGGTAATAAAATATCAGTTTCTTTTTAACTATATGCCTTCAACTCCTTTGATTTTAGATATTTAAAAAAAAATTATTATTATGTTAAAAATATTTTTCTCTACAATCAATTTAAGTTGTTTTCAGCATGAGGAAAATACATTCAAACCTCTTTGAAGGTTAATATTTCTTGTGTTACTTGAAAATTTTAGTCTGAAAAGACTAATATTTTGAATACTAAGATGTCTTGGTATTTATGTATTATATGTGCCAGGAAGATATATCACCAATTGTGTTTATTGTTATCAATCGTAAATTGTATTCAAAACGGTAATTTAATGTACATTTAATAAATTATACATAACATCATTAAAAATGATAAATAAGATAAAAGAAAACTAAAATAATACCAAGTAGTAATAGGGTCATTCCATGTCAAGTGGCCTAAATTTTGGCATGGTTCCTGCTCGACCCCCTTCATTTTTTATATAATTGATACAGGACATACATATAGATATAAGATGGACATCTGCAAACTGTCAGTGTCAGAAATAGTATAGTTGGGGAGCTAGGGGTCCTTTTGTAAAACTCACTATTTCATGGTCACAGAAAAAACGAGGAAATCACCAAGTTTGCTATCTTATTGCTCATGATACAAGAAACCTTACTTATTGAAAATAGGTGATCTAGTACAACTTTTTGTGCTAAAAAACGTAATTACTAAAAATCAGAAATCAATACATTTGTCATTAATTGGCCTCAAAGTAGGCCATACGGCCTGCCGGGATGAATTTTATCCGTACTTTAACATGCTGTAACTACTGAAAAAAATTATTTTAAAAGTTTGTCACTTTAACAATTAATTACCTATGAAAATGTCATAGAGCTGCTGGAGTTGTTTCTTTCCTGCTTAAATATTCATTAATTTATTCAGCTGTGAAATCTTCTAAAAAATTACAATCATCAATTCCATCCAATTTTCAGAAGCGTATATCTCAAAAGGGACACTCCTGATATGATTACAGTTAGTACCACTAAAAAGAATGCATCTTAATCTATAAGAAAAACTTTATTTCATTTTGTGCCTCTTACATATAGGGGAAAAATAATAAAATTTAAAAGACCTATTTTACGCAATATTTCTTCTTCGAAGATCTTCTCTTTCAACAAATTTAACACAAATCTTTTTATTTACAATGATAAATGTATAGATAATTATCTCTTGTTGTGATCCATGGTTGCTTCTGCTCTGCCATTCTGAATGATTGGTAAGAGCGTCACCAAGGGGTCACACCCGATAGCTATGAAAGACTAGCTTCTGGAGATGCTTCAGTAAAATCGACCATTTCATGGTCACAGAAAAAATGATGAAATCACTACTTTTGCCCTCTTATTTTTCAAGATACAATAAATATTACTTATTAAAATAGGTGATCTAGTAAAACTTTTTGTGCTAAAAAACATAATTGGAATATTAAAAATCACAAAACATTATCTTCGTCATTACTTTGGCTCATAGGACATATGGCTTGTCGCGAAGAATTTTACTTTTTATTTAACAAGCTGTATCTACTGAATAAATTAATTTAAACTTTAATCACTTTAGTAATATATTACCTATGAAGATGTCATAAAGCTGCTGAAGTTGCTTCTTTCCTGCTTAAATATTCATTCATTTATGCAGCTGCGAAATCTCCTAAAAAATTAAAATCATAAATTCTACCCCCATTTTCAGAAACATATATCTCAAAAGGAACACTTTTGATTTGATTACGGTTAAAACCACTGAACAGAGCACATTTTAATCTATAAGGAAAACTCTATCTCATTTTGGGCCTCTTACGTATAGTGGAAAAATAATTAAATTAAGAAAACCTATTTTGCACTGTTTTTTCGAGATTTTTCTTTTTCAAACAATTTGACTGTTGACCAAAGTCCATCCCAAAAATTCCTTACATAAGACTTTTGAACTGTGCAAATATGTTTATCTGTATGAAAATTAATTTATTTTTATGAATGGAGTTTTTTCTTTGCATATACATTATTTTAATGACGGATCTGCTGCAAGAATTAAAAAAAATATTTTGAATCTTTGTTATCAACAGAGTGACTTTGGAATCTCTGCAGCGTGGAATTTGTTTGGTACAAGTTATGGAAAATCACAATGTGACGGAATAGGAGGAACTGTAAAGCGTCTGACTGCAAGAGCAAGCTTTCAAAAACTAATTAAAGACCAAATTTGAACTCCGACGGATCTATATAAATTCTATGAAAAGAACATAAAGAAAATTTAAATTCATTTTTGTTTAAAAAAAAATAAATTGAAGCAGTACAAGCTGACCAAGAAGAGCGTTTCAAAAGCGGATGCACAGTTTCTGGCTCAAGAGAACATCATCATCATTTTGTACCCGTAAATTAAAAAAAAAGTTTGCATCAGTACAGTAACAAATGATGCACCATTCTTTATAACACATGTTGATAAAAGTGCAAGTAATGCATTTCACTATATGCATTCATTTCCGATATACAGCCTAAACAGTTTATTGCCTGTATCTATGACAGAAATTGTTGGATTGGAAATGTACATGAAATATCAATTGAAGAGAGCGATGTCTTAATAAATTTTATGCACCCTCATGGAGCTGCCAAAATGTTTTATTGGCCCACTATACAAGACCTTTGTTGGATTCCAGAAGTGCATATAATAGCAACGGTCCAGTTCCAACAGCAACAACAATGAGTGAGCAATACAGTTTCAATCTCAATCAATAAGAAATTTGATAAACTGAACCAATAACTAGATGTTCTTTATGACTTGGAAACTCTGAAGCAACCCAATTGAATCTTAGAATCATCGAAGAAGTTTCCATAATAGATTTGGGAACCTGTTAGATACTCACATTTTGGCTTGTGAGCATGTAGTACAGAAACTCAACCAGAAGCTAGTCTTTCATGGCTATCGGGCGTGGCTCCTTGGTGACGTTGTTATCAATCATAAAGAATGGTAGAGCAGAAGCAACCATGGACCACAACAAGAGATAATTATATATTTATTTATCATTGTAAATAAAAATATTTGTGTTAAGTTTGTTGAAAAACAAGATCTTCGAAGAAGAAATATCTCGTAAAATAGGTTTTTTGAATTTTATTATTTTTCCCCTATATGTAAGAGGCCCAAAATGAAATAAAGTTTTTCTTATAGATTAAGATGCGTTCTTTTTAGTGGTACTAACTGTAACCATATCAGGAGTGTCCCTTTTGAGATATACGCTTCTGAAAATTGGATGGAATTGGTGATTTAAATTTTTTAGATTTCACAGCTGAATAAATAAATGAATATTTAAGCAGGAAAGAAACAACTTCAGCAGCTCTATGACATCTTCATAGGTAATTAATTGTTAAAGTGGCAAACTTCCAAAATAATTTTTTTCAGTAGCTACAGCATGTTAAAATACGGGTAACATTCATCGCGACAGGCTGTATGGCCTACTTTGAGGCCAATTACTGACAAAGGTATTGATTTGCGATTTTTAATACTCTAATTACGTTTTTTAGCACAAAAAGTTGTACTAGATCACCTATTTTCAATGTTTCTTGTATAATGAGCAATAAGATAGCAAACTTGATGATTTCCTCGTTTTTTCTGCGACCATGAAATAGTGAGTTTTACAAAAGGACCCCTAGTGCCCCAACTATACTATTTCTGACACTGACAGTTTGCAGATGTCCATCTTATACCTATATGTATGTCCTGTATCAATTATATAAAATTTGAAAGGGGTCGAGTGGGAGCCTCTAGGCCAGTTGACATGGAATGACCCAGTAATTTAGTATTCATTTATTAAATACATCACAACGAATTGAAGGTTTTTAGCAATAAACGATATTAACAATGGTAGTTTGTTGGCAGATTGTTATGCTCGTCAGAATAAATATCTATATCTATGCTATATTTTATTAATATGTAGTTATCTGTGTATAAATACCACTGCCTTTAACATATTAAGTGCCATGTGTACTGCTGGCGGTGCTCAGTTTGTTTTTATTAGAGTGCTATGTGTGCCGCTGGTGGTCATATGTAAATCTAAATTTAAAGCATATTAATTTTGATGGCACTCCAGTAACATATATTACTGTTGTTCTATAGCACCTAGTTAAAGCAATTTTTTTTCTATTTTTGAAATTAATTTCTAGTCTTATATTTCAGATGAATTATAGAAGGAATAAAATACATATTTTGGTTACAACTCAAAATTTTATTTCATCAACATTATAATAAAACAACTCAATTCATTATTTTTATGTTTTCCACAAAAAAAAAACTTGGTTCCATTTTTTATGCTAATTCTGATTATTACTAAAATAAAAGCAATATTGGTACCGTTATAAATTGAAAAAAGAAAAAAATTCTTATTTTAAAAAAAAATTACTTGTGTGGCAACTGACGGTGCATAAAACAAATTTTTTATAAATTCTACTTACACTTGTAATAAATATCACTAAAGTTATTAGTTTACCGCTAAATTCTGGGCTGCCACTGATGACTATTTTTTAATTCTATCTCGCACCACTTTCTCAAAACAAATTTTTTTCACATACACTTTGGCAACATGCGCAAGAGAAATATACTACAATTTTTTTTTTTTTTTTAAATAGTGGTGCGAATAGAATATAAAAATAGTCGCCAGTGGCAGCCCTGTAAATGTAATAATGGCCCCTATGAAAGCTTAATTCATTTATATGGTGGCACTCAACGTGTTCATATGGTAACTATATATAATATTAACTATGCAATAGGGCTGGACGGTATCAGAAATTTAATATTGCAATATATCAACAAGTTAATATTGATATTGCTGATATATCGCGATACTAATTTAAAGGGGGGAGAGTAAGAACATTTGCTGTTTTTTAAAGATAAATGATATAGTATCAGCAATTTAAATGCAAAACTTAGTTGAATGCAATGAATTAAAATTTTTATTTCTATTTTCTCATAAAACATAATTTTTATTTTTCTTATTTTTTAAAACAAAATATTTAAAAGAAAATAAACTAATTGTTTAATAACTATTTGCATTAGCATTACTTTCATAAAGCTTTTCTTTTAAGATAGTATTTCCTCTATTCTTCTCATTTTATTTTATTATTTTATTTATTTATTTTTTAAGTCTCATTTTCACCATTATGATATGATCAAACAGCACATTTAATAAAATGAAATTCAAAATTGTCCACATAAAAATGTATACAATTTTCATTCCATAGAATTTAATTATTGGTTAAAAATATCAAACTTTGTTTTACTTTGTTCAAATAGAGTTTGGAGGGACTGATCCTGATTTTGTTTATTCTGTACACGAAATGGCTCCGGGCCAAACTATCGGTACTTCATCTTTTCGCCATATATTCTTTGTTTAATCTTGGCATAAAGAAATCATTCCATCCTGAAAAACTTCATTTTATCAATGATCATTATTGTTTCTTATTTTTAATTTAGCAAAACCTTTAGGATTACCTTGGATGACTAAAAATATGAATTTAAGAAATTTCAAAAATTTCGCATATTTTGAGAAGTTGACAATTTACTACAGAATTTAATCATGGCAACCATGGAATTTTTTTTTCATTTTTTTGCCTTAATTATTATCTAACTTTGTTTAAATTGTTTAATGTATCTCTCATTGAATAAAAAAAGTCTTCTTCGCTGAATAACTGATAGACATTTCCCTTTCCCCATTCCGAATTTTAATAAAATTCACTAGAATAAGCAACAAGTTAAATTTCAATAACCTAGTGAAATTCACTGTAAAAATTTTCAATGTATTTAAAGTGCCGTTTTTATGAACGGGACAACAAAAAAAGACACAAATTTTTGTTTAGCAATTTTCTGCCCAATTTTGTAATAACAATAAATAAATTATCAATCATCTGAATCCTTCTCCTCCACCCTCTTCAAAAATTTTCACTCCCCCTTCCCCCCAGAAAAAAACAGGATTTCTAAATATTAAGGGGGGGGGGGATTTTTTTTTTTTTTTTTTTTTTTTTTTTTTTTTTTTTTTTTGTCCGGTCTCACTCTTATATTTAAACATTATAAAATGTATTTTTTTTATTATTTTTAAATGTATCCATGAGGAAGTGCTTTGGAGTATAACAAGTATTACAAAGGTGACTCTTATCTGAGCAGTGAAACAAAAGAAAGTGCATTTTCATAATTCTTGAGCATAGCATGTATTTCAAAACTTAAATTTTTATTTAGTGTATTATATTTTCTGTTATTTACTTGTTTTAATTTATAATTATCTAATGGCAGATATTTAGAACTCAGAAAGAAATAATTATAATTTATGGATTTGACAATAAATATTTATTCACAGGGTTCATACACCTCAGAGGAAACTTGGAAATCGGGGAAATTGTTTTGGCTTTAAAATCTCAGGGAAAAGTCCTAATTTCTCCCAAAAACTGTTCCGCTACTCAGGAAAAATGTCTAATCTATATTTAAAGTTAACGTTAGCCAGCAATACTTGACATTCTGTTATTGCTTCCTCCATGATGGCAGCTCATAGCTTTGATGTTTTTTTCTGTTTTTCTCTGCTTTGTGTAAGCTTCAGATGAAAGAAATTGTTAAAATGTTCTTATACCTTCGATTAAAACATGTTACAGTTGTGAAAACACGAGAAAATTAAAAAAACACAATGGGTTTTTTCAAGGTGAAGCCCACCTGAAAAAACCAGCCTGTTTTTTTTTTTTTTTTTTTTTTTTTTTTTTTGGGGGGGGGGGGGGGGGGGGGGGCTGGGCCCACTTGGGCAAAAGTTTAATCATTTTTGTAAGCTTTCGGGCTCACTGAATTGGAAATAGTGCTTTGGGGGAAGATTTTGCAGTACATTTCACTAGGTTTAAAAAAGGACAGGATGCATTTTGTTGTTTTTAAAAAGGTTAGAGTGTTGTACCCTTAAATAATGACCTTGAGGAAACACTAGAGGAGTGTTTAAAAAAAAACAATAACTATAAACTAGATAATTATTCATTAAATTTTTTTTTAGTGTCACCTGAACCTAGAATTCATCGCTCTCCTAATGTAGAGTTTCGAGTTGGTCAAGTTGTGGTTCACAAGACTTTAAAATATAGAGGAGTTATTATAGGATGGGATGAAACAGCAAAGGTAAGCATGATGCTTATTTTAGCTTTTATGAAATGTTGATATTTATCCTCTGTCAAATTAACATTGTTTAAAACATTTAAAAGAATTATTATTATTTTAAATATATTGACTTTTATTTTATTGATGTATTTTGTATTTGATTTGTTACTAATTATTTTTTATATAAAATATATTGCAGTAAATTTAAAATCAGCCCTTAATTATATTAAATTACTAGCTGACTCACCTAACGTTGACTGGACCCAGGATGCCAATCTTAAATATATCTAAAAAATTTTGTATTCTGACATTTTTCTCAAGGAGGTATTTAGTGTTGGGGCCCCACTGCCTTTGGCCACACCTTTATATTTGTATGATATTCTATTTTTGGTACTGTTATGTTAGCCAGGTGGCAGTGATATATATATATACAGTCAAACCTCGTTATACCGCCATTATCCGTTCAAGAAATTGTTGGCGCTATAACGAGTTTGGCGGTATATCGAATTAAAATACAATAAAAATTAATTTTCATACTATTATACTATTATTATTATTATTATTATAAAAATAAATATCAGTAATGCCTTTTTATTAAATTATCCAATGGTATATAGTATATTATAATAGTATAAATTAATATAATATAATTAATATACATAATATAATTAATGCTACATGATTCAAAATTATCCAATTAATGTATGAAATTAACATGCACTTACCTCTTTATATAGTCAATTTTAGATAAAGTAGATAATTATGCACATAACAGACACACACATACATTAAATATCACACTGAATTATTTTACTTTAATTATCTTTTACAGGAAAATATTTTAATATGCTAGTTTGAGTTTTCCTTTCAATATTGATTTTTTCAATATCTTTTTCTACAACTAAAAGATTGTTCATCATTTTTTTATCAGTTGCATGTTTTTCTAAGAAAATTCTTATTTTCCCAATGCAATTTTTAACTTCATCAGATGTAACATGCGGCGTTTCAGCTTCGCTGTCAGATGAATTTTCATTTTCATTTTGATTGGCAACAATTTCTTCGATTGTCAAATCTTCAAATGTTGAAACACTTTTGTCTATATTAATGTACTCAATTGCCGATAGAGGATGCTCAATTTCTGTTAATTTGTGTATTTCGTCTTGTAGTTCCTGAAGTGCTGTACTGTTTTGTTTTTTAGTAGATCCTTCAGGTTTAATCAATCCAGTATGTTTCCAGCAGTTAACAATAGTTTCTGATGAAATTTCATCCCATGCTTTTTTTATCATGCGAATAGCATCATGTAAAAGGATTGGAGAAAAATCATCTTTACTGATTTTTTCAATGATATGGCGGACGTGATACTTTCGATAATGAGCTTTGAATGAGTTTATTATACCAGCATCCAAAGATTGCAAAAATCCAGTACAGTCAGGAGGTAAAAATTCAATGCGGATATTACTCATTGGATATGCTTTGTGACAAGGGGCATTATCCAAAATCAATAAAATATGGCGTTTGCTTCTTTTCATTTCTATGTTGAAATTCGCTAACCATTTTTGAAATAATGCTGAAGTCATCCACGCTTTGTTATTATTCTCATAATCTACATAAAGAGCAGGATTAAAATTTTTAAAACATCGTGGCTTAGCTGATTTTCCAATCACTGTCATAGTTCTTTTATCAGATCCATCACTATTCGTACAGAACACAAGAGACACACGATCTTTTTTTTTTTAATCCTTTAGCAGGCCCACTCGAAATTGTTTTATCTGGCTGCAAGCGGTAAAAAAGGCCACTTTCATCCATATTGTAAACGTCCTCTTGTTTATATTCTAAAATCAGCGCACTCAGTTTTTTGCGACCATTTGACACAATATCTTCATCAACACCTGCAGTTTCACCACTTCGTATGTACTGAGAGAATCCTCATCGCTTTTTAAATCTGTTCAACCAGCCACTACTGTATTCGAAATCTGTAATATTCATTTGCTGGCCAAGAACTTTTGCCTGCTCTCTGATGACATCTCCGTTGATAGTGGCATTTTTAGCACTCATTTGTTGTATCCATGTGCAAAGGGCATCCTCTAAGTGTTCATGTTTCGCTGTTTTCAGTCTTTTTACAGATGATTGCAGTTCGTTGGTGTTAATCCATTTTTCTGTATTCATCAAAATGTCTCCGATGCAGCGCCTGCTAACAGGCTTTTTCCAGAGTGTAGAAAAATGATTGGAGATGTGTTGCTGCGATACATTCACATTTCTTTCTTTATATTCACAAATTTCCCGCTTTTCTGAAATTGATAAAACTGCTCTTTTCGCCATAATGAGTTAAAATAAAGAGACAGAATGATATTTTACAGATTTAGCTGGTGAATTCTTCGATATTTCAATCAACGTCCGACCAAAATTTTGAATGAGAGATTTTGCACTGCACACCGTTTTCTTTCTAAGAAATCGACATAAAGTACAGGGAGAAATTATTTTTTACATTGTTCTCACCTGAGAGAGGAGAGACCCTTTCAGCCAATGGCGTGCCATGCCTTGTTTTCTCCCCGCTCCAGAAGCGGATCGGATCACGTGACTCGCCAGTCTGAATCAGAAGTTTTACTTGCTCGGCACTCAGTGCGCGTTATTTTTCTTCTCCCAATGACAAGTAGAATGGGTAGCAGGTGCATTTTGGCAGGTGTTGAGAACAATATAAATTCTTTGCTATTCAATAAAGTTTGAATTGAGCTTGAAAACATCTAGACACATGAAAAGGAAGTGTCCTTTGAAATTCTAACAAAAAATTTAAAAAAGAAAGATATGCAAAGAAAATACAGTAATTTCTAGACATTTTTTTTTTTGGCGGTATATCGAGTTGGCGCTTTAACGGATACATTACATTGAAATTCCTATTTGGCAGATTTGTTCATAGACGCAATTGGCGGTTAAACGGAATTGGCGCTATTTCGAGATGGCACTAAATCGGGGTTTGACTGTATATGTATACACACACACACACACACATATATATATATATTATATATATATATATCATATATATCCAGAGTTTCCCCCAGACAGTTTGAGAAGGATGCTGCACCCTGCCTGCCCTTTGGTTTACAAAATAGCCCCCTTCTTGCCCCTCATAAAAAGAATTAGCACCCTTCTTGCCCCCTCCAGTAAAATAATTAACACCCTTCTTGCCCCTCAGTAAAAAAGTGCCCTTTCTAATTTCTGCATTAAAAAATTTGCTTTCATAGTAAAAACTGACTCAATGTTGTCTTAAAAAGAGTGTTTTGACTTTTAAATATCAAAAGTGGTCTTAAAAACGAAAATAATACCTTTAAAATTTAAAAAAAGTGCCCTCAAGAATCAAAAAGTGCCCTCAAGAATCCAAAAAGTGTCCTCAAGAATCAAAAAAGTGCCTTCAAGAATAAAAAATTGCCCTTTTCTCACCAGCAGAGCATCCTGCCATTTTTTAAACCTGGGGGAAACTCTGTATATACACATATATATATACAAATATATATGTGTATGTATATGTGTCACTGGCCTTGGCTAGTATAAAAGTACTCTATTTTTTAAATGAAAATCTATCCAAATGAACATACAGTTGGGGTATCCACTGTGCTCTGCAGCATACACCCGGGTGTGCTACACATGCTCTCTATCTGATTTTGCAAACGACCTTCAAATTTGTATGATTTTATATTTTTAGAAAATCTTTCCAAATGAATCTAATGTTAGAAGCCCTACTGCCTTCAGCAATGTACAACATCTAATTTGTATAATTTTATATTTTTAAATGAAAGTCTTTCCAAACGAATCTAGAGTTGAGAAACCCACTGCCCTTCGCAGCATACATTGGACAATGATATACACGTTCTGGTCTGTTTTTTGCAAATCAACCTCAAATTTGTATGATTTTATATTTATTAAACAAAATTCTTTCCAAACAAACTAAGGGGCCCCCATTATAAAGATTGCTGAGTTAATATCTGACATTTAAATATATCAATCTTTCAATTCTGACCAAAAGTTTCTGAGAAAATTTAAATTCTAAAAAGTTTGTATAAAAAGTATTGAAGTTTGGATTTTGAAAATTAATTTATTTTATTTATTTATTTTGTCAAAAAATATGAATTGTAATCTTTGAATTTTTTAACAGAAATCAATTTGTAGAAGCTTTAAATATGTGAATCCAAAATTATAACTCATTGCGCTGAGTACGATTAAAATGAATTTAGCATTAGGAAATCCAAACTTTAAACCTGTATATTTTGAAAAGGATTTGGCCAAATGATATCCTGTTTGGTATTTGAAGGTAAAATTTACCGAAGAATCCGAATATAATATCAAACTTAATGCATTTAGAATTTTAGTATTGAAAAATTTAAAGTTTGTTACATTTTTCTATATGTAGACAACCTACTGAGTAAAAAATTAAGTGTATCATTAATTAGTAGATGTTATTACTAATCGATTGGAATCAGTAATATTTGTATACAATTATTTGCAGCAGAGTTAGTAGGGGGTGGTACTTGATTTTTTCAGATATTTAAGTTCATCAGTCATATAAAGCAGTGTCATTTTAGCATGTATGTTTTATATATACATAGTTGATAGGGGACATTCCTTAAATCAAAATACTTTATAGGTCTTTATATATTGTAATAAAGAGTGTATCAATGTTATAATTTGTTTACAAAGAACTGGCATAAAATTACTGTTTTTAAATCATGTTAATTTGAAGAAAGATTAATTTCCATATTTTCTAGTGTATGTACTTTCCCCCCCTTAACATGCACCTTATAAATGGGATATGTTTTATACAATAAAGGTACAGATTTATTTTTATTTATTTATTTTTCTCCTTTTGGTGTTCTCATGTGTGTGTGATATATATCATGCTTTTATTAGTACTTTATTTATAAAGAAAAAATATATAAACATAGTTAGTTGCATTGGTTACTGTAATTTGTATGTGAAGAATCATATTTAATTTTCGGAAATTAATACTAAATGCCTGTATCCCCAAGAAGATGTCATATTTTTTTTTTCCTTAAAAAATTGTTATCTTTTGGGGGGGGTGTATCTTATGCAACAAAAAATGTTTTTTTTTTTTTTTTTTTTTTTTTTTTTAACGTAAACTGTTGATCATTTATCATAAATATTTAACACTATTTCTACTAAAGGCATCAAATGATAAAAATGATATCTTTTAAGGTTCGGATTTTTGTTTTAAAAATACTCTAAATTATTTTTTATTTTAAATATTTTAACTACAAATATATAGATGAAAGGATACTACAAATGGTATTAAATTAATTGTATGCATTGTATATTTGTATATAAGGTGAAAATTGCTTCAATTTTAAATGACAATTGAGAATGTAAACAACAACAACAAAAATTGTTTTTTTTTTTCTTTTTTAAAATTTTACTTCCTTTTTATTTTCTTTCTTTCTTTTTTTTTCCAAATAAATGAACATTTATTTTTTGTTTAATATATTTATGCTACAGCACAGAAATCTAAGTTTTAATTTGTTTTCGTGTAGTATTTATGAGAAATTTGACACCTTCAAACAGTGTTTCTCAACTGTTTTTATCTCGTCGCACACTTGATCCCACAGTTATACTTCCACAGCACACTATGATCAAGCTGATTGAAAAATACAAGAAAAGAATAAATGCTTTCTTAAAATTAATTTAATAATACAAACAAATTGCTTTGCAATTGAGAGAGAGAAAAAAAAATCAGATTTTAATATCAGTTAAATTTTTTTTATTGCAATTATTTGCTATTTCTTATTACTCTTAACTTTTCCTCTGCCATAATGTGCATAAATATTTGCTGATGACCATACATATTTGTGCATAAAACAGACCTTTTTTTTTTCTAGTCCAGAGAAATTAAGTAAAGCAATCGTGGGCTGGTGTATTCTTCAAAATTTGTGCTTATAAACATAAAGTTTGTAAAGTTTTTTCAAAAAATTTTTGATCTAGGTCACACTTTATAGCTATTTCAAACATTTCTACTGCAATTTCTATTATAATCTTTATTTTTTTTTCTTTGAAAGCATTATCTTTAACTGAATATATGAACCCATTTTTATAATGTCTTAAAAGTATTCAAGCAGTAAACGTCATTGCATGGTAAACTGCAGAATTTGGAATGTTGCATTTTGAAGTAATGATATTTTTGTTAATCTGTAACATACTGATATAACTTTATTTAAAATTTTCACCACACATGTGAGGTCCTCTCACTGTACCTCACTGTCTTAGTATGCTGTGACACACCAGTTGAGAATTACTGTCTTAAAATATTATATTGTGCGTTTAATCACCTTATGCATTATTTGTCATTCTTACTTTTTAGGCACCTTCATATTGGATTGAAGAAATAAATAAAAAAAATAAAGTATGTCTTGTTTTATTATGTTATATTTGCCGTACCTTAATAAAAACTGTTCTATCTTTAATTAATTATTTGTTTTAATTTTAGATGTGGAAAGATATGCCTAATTATGTCATATTGGTAGATACGAGAGACAGATTAACACCTCAATTGACTTATGCTCCTCAGGAAAATCTTGAGGTTATAAAGAATACTAAGGTATCCTCTATTTTAGTATAACTTTTACATTTCTAATAATTTTAAGTATTGAATAGTTACTTTACTATTCTTATATACTGGGCAAATTGGTTGGCAATTTTCCATAACGACTCGTACAGAATTTTACAATGTTTCTAATCAAAACCACATTTTAAAATACATGGGAACTTGAAGTTTTCATAATACAGTATCTTGCCAAATTATTACCAAAGAAAAAAAACACAATCATTTCATTCATTTTAAGATAAAAATCTCAAAGGTGTACTATGCAAAGCATTGTTTTGTTTTCCTCAATAGGTTGTTATATATTTTTTCACATTATTATTTACACATATATATATAATATAAAGAAAAGAAACTGTGTTTAAAAAATTAATAAAATACATTGATATTTTGTATGGTGTCATTTGTTTACTATGATGGCTTTAATACAACTAAACATATTTTTTATGCCTGATTGAATAATTTTTTAAAGTGAGGATTACTATATTTACTCACATATTTTACACACTATTTTTAGCATTTCTTCGGTGCCAAAAGCAGAGAGTCCAAAAAATACGAAAGCTATTTTAAAAGTATTTATTGATGATTAGAGAATAACTAAGAGAAAAAAAATTTAATGTCTCTCTTTAATATTATAAAATTTTTAAAAATAATTAATATTAAAAAAAATAAATTACAGTTACAGTCAACTCCCTCTAATCCGCAACTCTATAATCCGCACACTGTTTCAGATGTAAACAATGAAAACTTGGTTACCATTAACTGTGCAAGAGAAATTCCGGAATTGCAGCAATTTGATTGATTATTAGTAGACAGTCTCCTCCCCCCCTAAATTTTTTTATTTCAATGAAGTAAAACTTTATTTTTCACATTGAAAAAAAAAAAAAATCACGAGACTTTTTTCTTGCCTATTACATGTTGTAACAATAAAAAAGCGTGATTTCACCCAGTAAATTTTCACAGAATGGTTTGAAAATCATTTTGTAAATGAAGCCTATATGCATTGTAGTACAAAGGTCTGTTTACCTGTAAACTCTCAAATATTATTGCTCTTAGACAATTGTGCTGGACATCCAAAATTATTACAAAAAGGGCAATGTATCTACATTACTTTTACCCCTGAATACAAATTCTCTCATTCAGCCAATGGATCAGGGAATTATTCGTAGCATGAAATGCCAACACAAAATAGAATTATGCACAAAATTATAACCTCTGATTTATCGGCTAATATGGAGGAGTATAGAAGGCAATTTACAATTAAGGGCTGTATATTTCTCTTGAGTGATGCATGAGTCCCTGTATACAAAAACACTTTAGTAGGTGCAAAGCAAAATTTGTGGCCAGTATCTTTAGTTATAGACAGTAATGGTGATGATGTTGACTTAGTTGACTTCAGTTTGGTTAGTGCTAAACAGAAATCTACAGAAAAATTCACTAACACAAAACTAAAACTAAAAAATTCACTAACTGTTGTGCCGGATTTCTTAAATGGAGAAAATATAATTGGATGGATATCCTCCCAAGATGAAGCTGCAATAAAGAGAGTTTCACAAATGACATTATGAGTTGTACTATGTTAAACTTTACTGAAAATAAGATAATTCTGACACAGAGTCTGATGATGAAGGTGAAAAAGTAACTCTTGAGCAGGTCTTGGATATGGGTTATAAATATCTGGATTTTCTTCAGAAAAGAGTTTTGTCTCAGAACAAGAAATAATGACTATACATAGACTCCAAGAAAAAATACTAGACCAAAAGTCAAAAGTTCTCAAACAAATGATTTATTACTATGTTTGAAAATTGTAAAAATAAACAAAAGAAATTGTAAAATAAAGACATTTTTCCTTAAACATAATGGGATTTTTAATTAAATAATCCAATGTTTTACAATATCTTTCCTTTTTACCAACTAATTTATGCATTAATAATTAATTTACTGTAAAATTACAGGAGAAAAAATGTAAACAAAGCAATGACCTATAATCTGCAAAATTCTATAATCTGCACAACCTTTGGTCCCAAGCTGTGCGGATTAGAGGGAGTTGACTACAGCAATTATTTAAGTCGTGGCATTAAGTGACATTTTTAAACAAGGTGAACACAGTCTTTATTTTTTGTTTAATTTTCAGGAGTATTCTAGGATAATAATAATAAAAACTAAGTTAGCGAGAAAGCATTAGTAAAATTTAAAAATTGTTGCTGTATTTTTCTGCAAATTGGACCACTCTAAATTAAAAATCTGCAATAAAACTTATTATTTTAGCCATTATAATTGCACAACACGAATAATATAAAATGTCTTAACTTAGACAGATTGATTTGCAACAGGAAGTATTAATATATCACACTTCTGTTGATGCATTATTATTGGTCATAAATTTACCTGCACTCTTGGCGCAGGTAAAAACAGGACATTGCAGTATACAAACACAAAAAAAAAACAGAATATGCTGTTTTGGATACACAGAATTAAACTCTCATTTGACTTTAAATCTGATTACAAAATCAAAATTGCTAGAATATATGCAGTTACAGTAATTTGAAATCCTGTTTCATTATTTCAGACTTTCCCATAAATGATTCATATCATGTTTCTTTTTAAAGTTTTTTTTTCTTTTAAAGGAAGTCATGGCATGGGTTGGTACTTCATTATACACAAACATTGTATTCTCCCCATTAGGGAACCATTCTTTCATATGCAATACAAGTCTAAGACTTTTGTATATGATCCTGTTGCATTGCTTTCTCAACAATATAAAGCCATACGGTCACTTTTTCTTAATATAGTATATCACAGAGGATGCATTTTTGGTATTTGCAATGCAATTTTGTTTGTACTGATCACCTAGTCTTCTCATAAATTTAAATGGATTTTTTTCCGTCATTCATCTGATAAAAAAACCTATAAAGTAGAGATAAAAATATGTTTTAAATTCTGCAATAATAAAAGCCCACAGATAGGATAATGATTTAAATAACTGTATCCTTTTTCAACCATCCACTGTAATTTTTTTTGTTTTTTTAGACGCACTGAAGTCTGTTCCAGCTTAGTTAGCATCTTACAAACAGGTCTTCCTGCAAATAATTTATATTTTGCTAGTTGACAATGTCCAGTACTTTTGATATTTGAATTTCTCCACTTTGTATTTGTTTAGTAAGAAAATTTACTAATTGTTCCCGTTTTTGATGCATATATCTCTTATTTTCTTGCCTGTAATGATATTTGAAAATGTCTGATAATCGATAATTTTATCACTGACTCACTCACTCATCAAAAAGATCTCATATATCTACTGCACCTACAGACTTCAAATTCTGTACGAAGTTCGTTTACACTATAAAAAATCAGGAAAACAAAAATTCTGAAAATCGATTAATTATCCACTTGGGGGTGTCCATTTTTACTTTAATGTTATGTCTATTAGGCGAAATTTTGATTTGCCAAAAAAAGTGCCAAATGTTGAATCCAGGCTGACCTTGCAGCAAAATCACCTGAGTATCAGCCATTTTTGGCTAATTTCAGAGAATTAATTTTTTGAGTAATGGTGCATAAAGTTTACCTTTTTAGACACATTGTGAAAAAACAAAAACATCTTGAGAGAATACATATATCGAAATGTGCATATATTTCGAGACATCCGCAGTTGAAATTCATCTAATCCCAAGATTAAAAACATAAACAAAAGAGAGTCATTCTTATGATTCAAATAAATATTGATCATGGATGTGTGGCTACCATGGGTTTAGGCAGTGTAGCTGTGGACAACCTTGCGGTGTCTCTGACTCTCAACGCCAGTGCTACAGGTACTCTATCGATTCCTGCTGCGGATAAAGGTACTCTACCGATTGCCGCTGAGTATAAAGATTATGCTTGCAGAGTACTATCAAGGATCATTTCAATGTCTTTCGATAGCGACACGAACTTTCAAACTGTTGGATACGGAGGGTTTTGAAGATGCAAATTCTTGCTATGCTGTAGTTTTGGCGGACGAATTCGAATTTTTATAATTACTGTGTTTACTTTTTAGTTTGTATGCTGTGTGTCAAATAAATATTATAATTAAGCAAAAGGTGCATTAGCATTTTGTTTTTAATTATAGTTTGAGCCAATACTTTCTTTCACCAGACTAAAAACCTACATTAGTAAGAGCCATAAAGTCAGCTAGATTTTCTTGTTAGTGCTTGTTTAAATTTTTTACTATTTGTTTGATATTATTTGGATAGCTTTGTCATTTTATTTGTAAAGATGAATTGTACTGTTGATTTATATGTTAACGAGTCTGTAATAGTAAAACATAAAATTATGCCTATATGATTATTGTTATTTCAGAAATAATAAAAATTTCGAATCAATACATTTTATTTCAAAACAAACATTAAATACAGCAGTATTAAAATACAGATTTCAACCACAAATTGATAGACAAATATTTTGTTGTAGGGAATTTAAATTAAATTGAATGTTGCCTGGTGAATAAAATATTCACTTGTAAACACATTATAAACCATTAAGTAAAGTGTTTAAGTATGTTGTAACTGTGAAAAAGGTTAGCCAAATTCTGTAAAAAAAAAAAAAAAAAAAAAAAAAACAAGAAAAGAAGTGATATGTAAGTGGGTGCCAAGTTCAAATAAAATTCACTCAAACTTACCTACTGAAATATTATAGCATAGTTTAAATTGTTAAAAAATAAAAATTATTGATAGCACATTAATAATAAATCTAGAACTTGGCAAGTTTTTGATAAATATTATGCCTATCATTTTCATGTCTTAATAAAATGATGATGATAATATTAATAACACTGTCATTATAATAACTTTTAGTATTATTATTAATTTAAACAAATGACTCGTGTTAAAGATTGATAAATAACTAAACACACAGATACACTTCCGCTCGTCTTTGATTATCACTCTAGCAATCCCCATTTCCGGAAACCCCAATACAGACTAAGGCCTGACAAAGGGACAGATACACTTAGGCTTGTCCTTGGTCATCACTCTAGGGGCTCCATCCCTTTCAGGAGCCTAAATACACTCAAATTAAGGCCTCAAATATTAAATAACAAGTTTTGATATAATAATGTCATTAATGAAAATAAAGGACTCTTAGGTAAAAACTTGCCAAGTTCTAGATTTATTATTAATATGCTATCAATAATGTTTATTTTTAAACAATGCTATAATACTTCAGTAGGTAAGTTTGAGTGAATTTTATTGGAACTTGGCACCCACTTACATATCACTTCTTTTCTTGATTTTTTTTTTTTTTTTTTTTTTTTTAACAGAACTTGGCTTTTTTTTTTTCACAGTTATGTTTTTGTTAGATATAAAAAAAGACAGAGCAGAAAACTTTCAGCCATGGTTATAACAGCATTTCTAAATAAAAAATGAAATTATTTTTTAAGTAATACAGTGAAACTAAAATTATCTGAACAAATATGTTCTGAGTGAAATTTAGATATGCAAAAATATGGATAGTTATCACTCTAAAGACTCCACCCCTTTCAGGAGCCTAAATACACTCAAATTAAGGCCTCAAACATTAAATAACAAGTTTTGATATAATAATGTCATTAATGAAAATAAAGGACTCTTAGGTAAAAACTTGCCAAGTTCTAGATTTATTATTAATATGCTATCAATAATGTTTATTTTTAAACAATGCTATAATACTTCAGTAGGTAAGTTTGAGTGAATTTTATTGGAACTTGGCACCCACTTACATATCACTTCTTTTCTTGATTTTTTTTTTTAACAGAACTTGGCTTTTTTTTTTTCACAGTTATGTTTTTGTTAGATATAAAAAAAGACAGAGCAGAAAACTTTCAGCCATGGTTATAACAGCATTTCTAAATAAAAAATGAAATTATTTTTTAAGTAATACAGTGATGTCATTAATGAAAATAAAAAACTCTTAGGTAAAAACTTGCCAAGTTCTAGATTTATTATTAATATGCTATCAATAATGTTTATTTTTAAACAATGCTATAATACTTCAGTAGGTAAGTTTGAGTGAATTTTATTGGAACTTGGCACCCACTTACATATCACTTCTTTTCTTGATTTTTTTTTTTTTTTTTTTTAACAGAATTTGGCTTTTTTTTTTTTCACAGTTATGTTTTTGTTAGATATAAAAAAAGACAGAGCAGAAAACTTTCAGCCATGGTTATAACAGCATTTCTAAATAAAAAATGAAATTATTTTATAAGTAATACAGTGAAACTAAAATTATCTGAACTAATATGTTCTGAGTGAAATTTAGATATGCAAAAATTTGGATAGTTGGGGCAATTAAGTTTTGTAGTGTGATAAAAATTTCTATAAAATAACTTCTCTTTAACAAAAGAATAGGCCTAATATATGTTTGCTTTTGCTAAAAAGAATATAAAATTACACCTAAAGTTTTCTTTTTCTTTTCTTTTTTTCCATTATTCAAAGATTTTTTTTCCCTCTCAAATTGCCTAATGATGGAAACGGTGAACTATTTATTTTCACTTAAATATTAAATAAAAGG
The DNA here is from genome assembly GCA_963931845.1 of Maratus michaelseni. Taxonomy (NCBI): domain Eukaryota; kingdom Metazoa; phylum Arthropoda; class Arachnida; order Araneae; family Salticidae; genus Maratus; species Maratus michaelseni. The sequence continues at coordinate 155,432,857 of OZ007594.1, read as the reverse complement.
ACAAGTTTCTTTATATTTCATCGAAAACATTTGATAATAGATTAATGTTATTTTTAAAAAATGATTCAACATCTACAAATTTGTAAAATCTCTGTTACCAGGCTGCAAGGATTTGAGAGAAAGTACTGTATGTAATGGCTGTGTACTTTAAGGTATTTAACCTCACTCATTCTTCCCCTCATGTCATATATGTATTGAAACAATGGCTGTGAGAGCTTTATTGTTATTCATTCTTCACCACATTCTTAAGCATACCTTGAAAAACCTACATCTTATATTTCTTTCCAGTTGCTTGCATAATTCAGTTGTTAGGAGTTCATATTAAAGTCCTGTATCATATGTCTAGTACAACCTGTCAGACACATGCAGGACTCTAGTTCATATATCAAAAAAGTATTTTATGCATCACCCTGTATGTACTAATATGTACATATTACACATATGACATATGCCTGTACATAAATGACATATGTAAATGAAATGCATAATTTTCCCATATGTAATGCACATTACACTTAAAATGTATATCCCTACTGTTTTTTTAGTTGTAAATAGTATATTATTTTTAATATATATAGTTAAAACGCTCATGGGGTATATTTTATTCATTTAACAACTTATGCAACAACTTAAGCTTGCTTCTGTTTAAAGTTTCTGAATTATTATTTTTTATGTAAAAACAGAATGAAAAAAATCCCTGACGGCTCGGCCTACAGGCACAGGTAGATTTCGAAGACGCAGACCGTGGGGTGCCTGTTTGTCGGGAATTGCGGAAGAAATGACCTTTTTGCGATGATGCGGCAGTTGAAACCACCTACTTCGAAACCTAACTTGTTTGCAGGCGGAACCAGCAGGAATTTTTATATATATATATATATATTTTTATTTATTTATTTATTTATTTATTTTGCTATAAGAGTTGGTCCTATAAAAAACTTGTCAGTATAAAAGTTTTAGATAATATTGAGAGGATTTATAATAAATTTAAGCGGATTTGAAATCTTGGGAATTGACGAAGTTATGAATTTTTTTCTTCTAAAGCCCCCCTTCTCCCCCTTAAGGCAATTTTTAATTATATCAAAAATCTGTCATACATAAATTTTCGGCCCTTCTCCTAGAAGTAACATTAACTTCAAACGGATTCGATATGTATCATAATTAAGAAATTATGGGTTTTTTTCTGTTTTCACAAAAAGCCCCCACCCCCCCCACCCCTCCTTGGTTCGATTTTGCCCATTAACGAACTTGACCGAGATTTATGTATCAGTTTCGAAAAGATGCGGGAGTTGGAACCGCCTACTTCGAAAAATAACTTGTTTGCAGGCGGAGCCGGCAGGGATTTTTTTTTAAATTTTTGCTATAATGGTTGGTCCTATAAAAAACTTGTCAATATAAAAGTTTTAGATAATATTAAGAGGATTTATAATAAATTTAGGCAGATTTGAAATCTTGGGAATTGACGAAGTTATGAATTTTCTTCTTCTAAAACCCCCCTCCCTCCCCCTCCCGCCTTTAAGGCAATTTTTAATTATATCAAAAATCTGTCATACATAAATTTTCGGCCCTTCTCCTAGAAGTAATAATAACTTCAAACAGATTCGATACGTATCATAATTAAGAAATTATGGGTTTTTTTCTGTTTTCACAAAAAGCCCCCCCTGGTTCGATTTTGCCCATTAACGAACTGGACCGAGATTTTATGCCCCTTGATTTTATGTATCAGTTTCGAAAAGATGCGGGAGTTGGAACCGCCTACTTCGAAAAAAAACGTGTTTGCAGGCGGAGCCGGCAGGGATTTTTTTTTGTTTTTAATTTTTTTTTTTGCTATAACGGTTGGTCGTATAAAAAACTTGTCAATATAAAAGTTTTAGATAATATTAAGAGGATTAATAATAAATTTACACTGATTTGATATCTTGTGAATTGACAAAGCTATGATTTTTCTTCTTCTAAAACCCCCCTTTCCCTCCCCCCCCCCCCCTCCCAACCTTGGGGCCATTTTTAATTATATCAAAAATCTGTCATACATAAATTTTAGGCCCTTTTCCTAGAAGTAATAATAACTTTAAACGGATTCGATATGTATAATAATTAAGAAATTATGGGTTTTTTTCTGTTTTCACAAAAAGCCCCCATTTCCCCCCCCCTCCCCCCTTGGTACGATTTTGCCCATTAACGAACTTGACCAAGATTTTATGCCCCTTGATTTTATGTATCAGTTTGGAAGAGATTTATGCAGAATTTTTCCAGTTATCGTGTTCATAAAAAAGTGACATAGATAGATAGATAGATAGATAAACTTTTGAACTGTGGGTGGTTTTGGGTTCTGGGAGTCATGATCGGCATAGATCTGCAAAAATTTTTCAAAATTTCCAACTTAGGTGAGAATGTAATAGGTAGTATTTCTTACGAGATCTACCTAAAAGAAAGGAGAAGGCAATGGTAAAAAGTGCTTGTTATCTTTTGCTTTTGCTAATTTTAATTTATTTTTAAAAATGTATTATCTTTTTTATGATTTTAGGTATTTCATCCTCTTGTTGATCATTATTTTGAAAACTATGACGGTGCTCAGTACATCCCAAGACCATGGCTACGAGTGCTTTATCCTCAAGATTAAGAAGTTATATCATAATAGTGATTCTGACAATATGTTGTTACTTTTTGTTCTGGTTTCACATAATTCATAATAGAAAATCATTTTTCTATGCATTTTGGACATTTTGTTGTAAAAATATTTTTGTTGAAAAAAAAGCAAAGTGTTTGTTAATAAAATATTTTATATTTTTGGAATTGTTTACTTTTTAAAAATATGTCAGCAGGTTATTTTTCGCTTTTTTACCAGAAACATTCATAATCATGTATGCTCTCAAGTGATGGTTGTTATAAAAACTTTTTAAAGGTTTATTCTCTCCATATTAAAAACAATTAGTTTAAACATATGACCTTTACATTGAATATTTGATAAATGTAAATATAACACATATTTTTGAATGTATAGTGTTGATATACTGTACATCATCAAAACTTATTTATTTAAAAAGTTATTTTTCTATCAAACGAAAAATATAATAATTGATTTGATCTTTTCTTTTTCAACATTAATTTCATAGCATGTTGGTTGATTGATAATTTAACGATTAAAGTTGTCTGTGATCTCCAGCAATATTTATATTTTGCATTTAGCAACACATTCAGTTTTATAACAATTTCTTCAAATATTTTGAAAATTATTTTCTTAGTCTATACTTGATGATTTGTAAAGTATTTTTGTATGAGTAATTTTCCTGTCTAAGTTACCATAACATGTCTATTATGTTCATTCTCTAAAATGAACCAGTGGGGACGACCGACCTATGCTCGGTCAACATTAGGTTTGTGTTCAACTCGATATAACAATAAATTCTCGCTGTATTATAACTATAAAGAATTTTATTTTTAACACTGTTATTTACAGAAATAATCAATATTAAAACAATGTACATATTTCTAAATTTTACATTACTTATATTACATAATTCTGGTATCCAGAACACTCTTTACAATATAACAGGAAGCAAGATTTTGGTAGTTCAGAGCAGTCTAGAATGTACAGTAGAAAGTGCGAAATTTGGACAAAAATTTTAATCTTTTGTAAACTTCTGTTTCACAAATCGCAAGATTCACTGTCCAACTTCACAGACTTCAAGCTAAGACAGAAACATTTCCTTATATAGGTGTGGGATTACTTTCAAGAATGTTCTATGTACCCTGATTGGTTGAATTCTGTTTTCGAGAACGTTCTATGGACTGATTGGTTGAATCATGTATCTCGGCTCCTATTGGGAATTTCTAAAAAATTCCTTTAGATTCTGAAAGCCAACTTTTTTACCAAGTTTGGTGACATTCTTTCATTTAGCGCCAAGCATGTGTTGATAAAGTTCTATGTACCCTGATTGGTTCAATTCTGTTTTTGCATGGACTCTGATTGGTTGAATCATGTATCTCGGCTCCTATTGGAAATTTCTAGAAAATTCATTCATATTCTGAAAGCCAATTTTTTTGCCAAATTCACTAAATTTGGCGATATTTTTTTCATTTGGCACCAAGCAAGTGTTTTGGCATTGGCAATCTTAAAAGTCAATTTTCCTGCCAAATATCGCCAATGTCAACACTTTTTAAGATAAAAAAGTCCTTCCGGCCTGTACCGGGAGGAAAAGGTAGCTTTCGTATATCTTCGTTTTAAAATTTTAGCTACTGTTACGCGAAAACAGCAAGTTAAAATGCAAAGAAAACGTTTACAAAAGATTCGTTAATGCTGAATTTGAATAAGAAATTCGCCAAATTATTGAGCAATAGCCAAATTGGCTTCATTTATAAAGACTTATTTTGGTCGCCAAATTTGGCGATAATTCACCAAATGTCGCCAAGTTTGGCGAGAATTTGGCGCTAACGGATATGAATATATAGTTTTATACGTATGATTGGAAAAATTATTTCAACAATGAAAATTTTTTTAATGTTGCTGTCTTGTTTCAAAATGTCAAACACCCTAGAATTTCAAACTGCTCTATCTCAGCCATTTTTTAAGATAGAGGTAAACCAAAAAATGCTCTGGAATCCTCGTATCAAGGCTTAAAAATTAATTAAAAAATAAATTTGAATTTTTAATTTTTTTATATATATATTTTAGTTTTAAATTTTTAAATGGCCGCCATCTTGAAACAAAATGGCGGACCAAGCTGGCCAACGAACTCGGTCGAGACATTGGTGAGCTTAATACACACAATTAGTTTCATCAAAATTGATTTATAAATACGAGCGTTATCGTATGACATAGGTCGAGATATATATATATATATATATATATAAATCAACATTTGAACGGAGGGTGGTTTTGGGGTCTGGGGGTCATGATCGGTGAAAATATATCGAAATTTTCCGGAACTGCTTTCCTCCGTATGGCTGCAATAGGTAGCTTTATACTTTTTTGTATTGAAAGCTACCTAAAAATAGCTTGACCCATAATGACCCATGAACAAAATGACCCACTAATCGAATTTTCTCAAACATGTAACCTAGCCAAACAGTTTTCTCGTGCCCGAAAACCATAGGATGCAAAATTTAGTCTAAATAGTCTGAGCCATTTTTTAGATAAAATTAGCTTGACCGACAGTGACCCAATAATCGGATTTTCTCGAACATGGGACCTAGCCCAATGATTTTCTCGTGCCCAAAAACTGTAGGATACTAAATTTAGTTCAAATCGTCTGAGCCGTTTTTAAGAAAAAATTAGCTTGACCCATGATCAAAATGACCCAATCGAAATTTCTCAAACATGTGACCTAGCCCAATAGTCTTCTTGTTTCCTAAAACTGCAGGATACTAAATTTAGTTCAAATCCTCTGAGCCGTTTTTAAGATAAAAATATCTTGATCCATAATGACCCATGACCAAAATGACCCACTAATCGAATTTCTTGAACATGTGACCTAACCCAACAGTCTTCTCATGCCCGAAAACCATAGGATGCAAAATTTAGTCTAAATAGTTAGAGCTGTTTTTTAAATAAAATTAGCTTGACCCACTAATCGAATTTTCTCGAACATGTGACATAGCCCAATGATTTTCTTGTGCCCGAAACTCATAGGATACAAAATTTAATCAAAATCGTTAGAGCCGCTTTTTAGATAAAATTAACTTGACCCGCATTGACACAAAAATGACCCACTAATAGAAAGTTCTCGAACATGTGACCCAACCCAATATTCTTCTTGTGCCTGAAAATGGTAGGATGCAAAATTTAGCCAAAATTGTGTGAACTGTTTTTTAGATGCAATTAGAATGACCTTGACCCATGGTGACCCAAAATGACCCACTAATCAAATTTTCTGGAACATGTGACCTAGCCCAATCATTTTCTGGTGCTCCAAAATGGTAGGATACAAAATTTCGTCAAAATCATTAGAGCCGTTTTTAAGATAAAACTTGCATATATAACCACACACACACACACAAGATTGGCTGGTATTAGAATATATGATACATACAGGTTTTAATGAGCAGCGCTTTACAAATTTGATAAAATCAGGTAGCCAGCAAAAACATCTAGTCGCCAGAAATAAATAATATTTACCCCCCCCCCCCCCCCCATCATTGATTTTCAAAAAGTAAATTATGAGTGAATTAAAAAAAACAAGAATAACAAGCAGAGTTTAGATTTATTAGTTATATAACTTAGGAAGATAATATAAACTAAGTTTTCTAATAAAACTTAATAAAGTTATATTATATATCTCTGAAAAAAAAAGAAAGAAATACTGTAAGGGCTGAATTACCGGCATGTTCGGGAAATGTTGATTGTCGAATGTTTCAAATACCTGAATAGTTGAGTGCTACAAAATCTGTATCTGATGAGTGGAATTAAAAAACGAAGATTAAAATACAAAAAGATTCTAGGACTTCATGGGGCGAGGCAGCACAAAAGATTTCACTAATGAAATAAAATGTTATCAAACGAAAAATGAATACTTAAGAAAATTTTTTTCCTCTTTTTAAAAGAAACCACTTTCTGCAAAAAAGTAGTACCCTCAATCTTTTACGTCATATAAACTAGACAGTCGTCTCCAGATCAGGCTGGTGCCTGTTATTGTGCAATGTGCAGATAATAAAAGCGACATGCATTTTATGCGAGGGAGAAATATTTAAAAAATACATATTTAATTTTATTGAAAAAAATTATTCTTGAAATTTTAATTAACTTTTATAGGTTTACTTCAAATTAATCATATATATTATTTCTCCTGTCAACATCCCTTTTTCTCAGAAAATACGAAACGCAGAACGACGAATGAGATACCATATGAAAGGATTTTGCACAGACTTCTGACACAGCACACTTAACATTTCGTTAAAACATGTTTTTGATTTAAATTTGCTGAAAATTAAAAATTAAATCGACATTGTTTTCATGAAAGAAATGAAAGGTTTTCTTCAAATTATTGTTGCCACAAAAATAAAATACCACATTATAGGATGCTCAGCAATTATTAAAAAAAGCAACGCACGGGTTTATTTTATATTTATGATTAAAAAGCGAAATTGAAATGTTTAGATTTATATTTTTATGTTCCATGTTTTTCCCGAAGCGGATGACGTCATCCTCCAATGCAGTTAAAATACGATTGTTAATTTTTTTTCTCGCGCGGCAATCTTGGATCAATTTTTACTATAACATTGATGGAATAAATTAGATGATATTCTGGCTTAACTAAAATCTAAATGTTGTTTGCAGGTATTTTTATCCTTACTTTTTCTTTAGAAGTTTAAACCTGCATCTAAGAAATATTACATATTGATAAAAAATGGTACTTCTCTATTATCCCGTTGACCACTTTTCATAACAAAAAACTATTGCCAAATAAACGGGTGAATGTTGCCGTTGGAATATCAAAATAAATAAATAAATAAAATATAAGAATTTAAGGACACAATTGTTATTTTAATTAATGAAATAACTAATAAATCAGTAAAACATAATGAAAAATACACGCAAATGTCGAGTTAAAAACCACTTGATGATGTAACAAACTTGTATAATGCTTCTGACATCAAGTAAATGGGACTGCATTTTTGGCGTTTAATCTTACAGTTTGGCGATAGTTTTTTGTTATGAAAAGTGGTCGACGGGATAATAGAGACGTACCTAAAAAATATTAGATTTCAGTGCGAAATCCTCACACGGGCCCTCTGGTTACTTATAATCACTTAACTTAGATATTGCTGTTCAATAAAATGAATGTGATCGATTAATCAGTTTTAATTCTGAAATGTAAAAATCTGATTTGAAACAAAAACTTGAACATTTTTTAACATTGTATCCAATTTTAGATACCTCCGCAGATGCTAGATTATCATGATTTCTTATTGTTTTATTGAAACCCCCTCCCCTCTTCTCACATTCTAATCATGTGACATGCTAGCTGACATTAATGGAAAAGAATGACGTTTTCGGTGTATGAGATGGGAAATAAATACCTTTTGTTTTAAACTTGGCTCTTCCATTAAAAGTACGATAGAAGAACAAAATCGCTACTTCCCGCGCATGAGTAAAGGTGGGGAGTGGGTGAAAGAGAAACCACATGTGAATTATTTTTAGGTCAATTTTTGTAAAAAATATCATAAAATAAAATAAATAAATAATGATAAAAAGCCAGATTAAAAAACTTTGTTGCCAGCGGTGGCCTGTCGACCGCATTTGTTAAGCCCTGTTAATGAGTATTTAAATTTATTCAACATGTTTTAGTTAAATTGCATTAATATTACTTAGTATTAATATACGATTGTACTTTTAGCTCAGAATCGATTTGCTTGGAGAATGTGTATAATACAATTCAGATAAACATGAAACATATTTTTGGATATTTGTTGCTTATGTGAAAGTACCTGGGTGACAGAGCTTGGCTTGGTAATTTTTTTCTACTGTATTTGAGTGAAGAAATTTTTTTTTTCTACATAAAAATATTTTTAGTTTTTAAAAATTCCAATAACAAATGCTGACTTTTTTTTGTTTTTTTAAATATATGTATCTATTATACAGTATCAAATTTCTCCATGTTGTCGAAATAAAAGATATGATTTTTTGTTACATATTTCCACAGTTGTTAAGTACCTAATTGGTTGATTACCAAGGTATTCAACACTATTTTTCATACAATATTATGGGTGTGATCAAGATTTTCTTTAGGTAGAAGTACTTTTAAACTGCTTTGCCTTTTAACACTGAAAAAAGTAACATGGAACATTCCATACATAAAATTAGCATATAAATGGCAGTTCATACTAAACAACAAAGATAAATTCAGACAGATACATTATAGAATAACCTGATGTATTTGTTAAGTTCTGAAGATTCTGTTAATGAAAGACTCCAATATCCTCTCAACCATGGGATTAGCCAGAATTTAATGGAATTTTGCTTAATCATTTATGATGATGTGAGAAGTTGAAGAAGTGAAATGGTGTGCAAATGCCTAAAGAACATAAATTTTTTAAACTACTCTTTATAATGCAAGGAAGTGCTGATTACAGAAGACTCTGTCCTTATGACCAACGAATTAGGCACTGTCCAACCCAACACTAATCAAAGCTTCGTAGATAACAAATAGCAGTGCATCAAAGTGGGAAAAAAAAACGTCAATTTGTGTAACGCTGATAAACACATAGAGCCTTCTACGTACCCATTGTTTTACTCTAAAACAACAATTGTACATTCTGTGAATATACAAGTGAGAACTCCTTATATCAGTCATCAACATATTAACCAAATTTAATTTGCTCAAAATCAAATAGCTTTTCGACACTAACTCGCTAACTACCTTTTGCTGGAAGCAGCTATTATGAGACCTGATTTTTAAGTTGAATACACTTCAACTTCATATGGTACCTGCTCAATATTTAAAATATTTGTTTTTTTTTCCTATATACATAAAAAAATGAAAGTTAATATTTCCAGAAGATCAATATGTTATGGAAAATATATAGTACTTTTCTATTATACTAACCAAATATGACTGCAAAAAGTAAAGCCATGGACCAGGGTGTGCTTCGAAGTCTGAAGTCTCATTTCAGAAAATATTTTACTGAGTAATACATTCTGGCTTTAGAAAATAAGAGAAAATTCACTGTTTCTGCTTTAAATGCGATAAGAATGCTAAACAAATCTTGGCAATGTGTCGCATCAGCTACAATTAAAAATTGTTTTCGTCAGGCAGGTCTCTCTGCTGGTACTCCAAATAATGATGAAAACTTTCCAGGCTCATCTGTAAATCTGTCATGTTGCAAACAATTTATTATTGTCACCCATTTCATATCAATCCGTGGTATACAGATGGCTAATAGCAGTGTAATATTAAAACTTTAACCAAGATCTATAGAATAGATCCATCCTGTTGCAAAAATCAAACAATATTGCTGTTCTTTTCCTTTAAAAAAAAATGCTTTTAGTGATTTAATTTTTTTCCCCCTTAAAGTTTGAATTAATAAACAGTTTTTAACAATATTGTTGTAATGCAAGGGTTTTAGAACTTTATGATTAGTTTAAATTAACTGAGCTTAAATTATTACAAGTCTATTGTAATTATTATTTATAATACAGCAGGCTCCTGATTATGCAACACTTATGAAACCAAAGGTATGTTGGATAATCAAAACCAATGGATGACTGAAAACACTTATTATCGGTGGCATTTTATAAGTGTACAAACATTAAACTATAGGTAAAAATTAATAAAAAATAAAAATAAGATTAATTAAACAAAAACAAAATCTGTAATTATGCTTTTATTTTGTTATCAGTATAAGGGAATATATTAAAGGAATCAATAATACTTATTACCAACAAAGTAGTTTTTTCTTCAGACAAATTATTGTTATAAAAAAATATACACCGCTCATTGTTAATCCTTTATGTGCTGATGGTACTGTTAAGCAGGGCTTTAGAAATTAGATAAAATCTAAGAAAGAAATACTATAAAGGCTGAATTAACTGGCATGTTCAGAAAATGCTGACTGCCAAATGCTTCAAATGCCTGGATAGTAGAGTGTTACAAAATATATAGCTGATGAGTAGGGCATTGATAAAATAGTGAAGCAGGGGGGAAAAAATTGCCTGTTGAAGTCAGTCAAATTATTCTGATTTTATTATTTTAAAATTTGTAGTTGAACTTATTTTTACCAAATTAAAAATAAAGGTTTAAAATATTTTTTGTTTGAATATAGTTTCTAAGTTTATTTCTTGATATTGGTAGGAGAGAAAAGATGTCATTTGTGCTCATTTCTTAGGTTGATATTTATACAAAAAAAAAAAAAAAAAAAAGATTACATAACTTGGTTGCGAGAGACGATCTGGCACCCGGATTTGTCAAGCCTTGCTTTTAAATACTATTTTTTTCTTTTTTAAAGTTGTAAAATTCACACATCAGTTGGCAATAATACAGTTTAGGATGATTATTAAAATATTTTATCATGTTGTAAAAGCATTATTCATTCTACAAAATAAAAATATTTTTAAATATGTAATTTCCTTTACAGTTATAACTGTTCAATTTTCTTGATGTTGAAACACAAGGAATGGAAAGCTTGTTCTGAAAAATATATTTGTACATTTTTCTAATTCTATGAAATACTAAAAACAATATTTTAAAGAAATGATTTGAGTAGAGTTTTAAATATTCCATATAACCCCTATAAACAGTGATTTAGACTATTTATTTTAATTGATAAAATCTTTCTAAAATTTATTTAATGATTGCACAAATTCCCCCATATATTTTTATTAATTCATAGTTTGTAACATAAGGCATTAAGCAAGCCTCTGTTTAAATATTTCAATTCCTTGGCAATTTTGTTAGAATCTTTTTTTTTTTTTTTTTTTTTTAATTGAAATATGGAGTTTCCAATCTAACAACTCTAGTGCACCAAGAAAATTTGCTAATAAGGCAGTTTTTTTTCTTTTATTAGTGCTTTACTTGCTGCAAGATTTTAGATTCTGTGAAATAAGCACATGAGTTACATCTATTTTTCCTGTTTTCTCGAATGACTGAATACATTAGGACAGCATAAATAGTTGATTCTGCATTCATATTACAAAAGTTGCATTTTGACTTATTAATATCTGAAATTTTGCTCATTTCTCAATTATTATTTTTTTAAAGGAGAGGGTATGGATAAAAAAAAAAATCCCTGACGACTCGGCCAACAGGCACTGGTAGATTACAAAGACGCGGACCGTGGGGGGCCTGTTTATTGGGAATTGCAGAAGAAATTACCTTTTTGCTATGATGCGGCAGTTGGAACTGCCCACTTCGAAATCTACCTGTGTCAAGCAGGCGGAGCCGGCAGAATTTTTTTTTTCTTTTTTTTTGCTGTAAGGGTTGGTCTTATAAAAAACTTGTCAATATAAAAGTTGTAGATAATATTAAGAGGATTTGATATCTTATGAATTGACAAAGTTATGAATTTTTTCTTCTAAAATCCTTATTCCCCCCCCCCCCCCCCCTTGAGGCCATTTTTAATTATATCAAAAATCTGTCATACATAAATTTTCGGCGCTTTTTCCATTTTTTTTGGCCCTTTTCCCTTTTTCTAACTTTAAACGGATTCAATACGTATCCTAATTAAGAAGTTATGGGGAATTTTCTGTTTTTACAAAAAGCCCTCCCTTGGTTCGATTTTGCCCATTAACGAACTTGACTGAGATTTTAAGTATCAGTTTGGAAGAGATTTGTGCAGAATCTTTGAAGTTATCATGTCCATACAAAAGGGACATAGATAGATAAAGTTTTGAACTTCGGGTGGTTTTGGGTTCTGAGAGTCATGATCAGTGTAGATATGCAAAAATTTTCTAGAAATTCCAACCTAGGGGAAAATGTAATAGGTATTATTTCTTATGAAATCTACCTAAAAAGAGTGAAAAAGTTTAAGCAAGTTTTCATCCCCTGCATTACAGTTCAATTTATGCATGTAAGAAATAGTAAAATTGGAGCTAACTAATAAAGTTTATATAACAGAGGCTGTTAATTAACTGAATGTATCACATAATTGAGGATCTATTGTAAAAGAAAAATTAGTGTTAAGAATTGCATAATCCAAAATATTCTGTAAACTGGGTCGATATTTTCTTACATTTTATGAAAAGAAAACTTGTAGGGGTGAAAATCAACATTAGATCAGAGATTTCCTACTTTTGTCGTGCTTTGGAGAGGTTCTCTGTTTTCCACGTTTGCAAACATTTAAAAGCTCCTTTTGCAGGGCTGCCACTGCCTAATGGCATCAAAAATAGTTGCTTTAGTAGCCTACAATGAAAAAAATAGTAGCGAAAATAGTAGCATTTGTACAAAAATAGTAGCCAAAATAGTTGCATGCTTACTTAAGAAAAGAGAGGCAAGAACTCTTATTTGCCATAACAATAATAACATCATGAAAATCCACATCTTTCCCTACAGTTTATGTTACCATCCAAATTTGCCACTTTTTGTATTTTTACTATAAAATCACACACACAAAAATAGAAAAAACAAGTGGGTACGTGTGATCGAAGATTGCACAAAGGGTTTTGTTTAACATTCCTTTCAAAACACTTTATCCTTTCTCTAATAAATCCAAATACATAATTTCATTTAAAAAAAAAAAAAGTCATGTTTTTTTTATAAAGTAAAAATTTACTGGTCTATTTTTCTCAATTTTTCTAATACTTGAACCGGCCTGATAGCGGGCGAAGCCCACTATTATACTTTGTCATAGTCATAATAATATTTTTCATATGGACTAAATGCAATATTTAAAAAAAAATCAATTTCAAAAATGTTATATGAGACCTTCAAAATGTTAAAATATGTTAATATTTCAAAAATCAGGGTTTTTTTTCATGATTCAATACGTTCCTTAAACTCATATGATGCTATAATCACTTGTTGATGTCATATCTACTTGCTTTCTCTATTACTCATATTGATACTCTCTTTATTTTATTATCAAACATATGAAAAAGTCCATTAAACTTCCAATAGGACGGACATCAGATTAACCTGCTTTCTGTACTTACACATACTCATACTCCTTGTATTATTGAGAAATGTTTGAAATTTTCTGTTTTATTACCAATATGACGTCATATTAATCTTTTTTTCAATTGGTGAAACTTTTTATTTCATTTTCATTTTTCAAGTGGGAATCTTTCAAAAGAAAATTAATTATTGTAGAAAGAATTTTATTGTGGATTTTTAATTGTTAGCAACTGCTATAACGAAAAATGTTTAAATTTAATAGGAAAAGGGGTTAGATTTTTGGTTTTTTATCTCTATATATTAAAATATGATTTTTTCAAAATTTTATGATTTTCAGCGGGACAGTAGATATTCAGCTGTAAGCAGGGTTGGGTTTTTGACGTCAAAAACTGGTTTTTGACATGACAGTGGTAAAAAACGTGTTTTTACTGGTTTATTCCGTCAAAAACCTATCATTTTCGATTGTCCTCTAATTTATGATGTAAGTGTAGCATACAATACATTTCTAGATTGATTTTACCTTGTTGTTCTTGTTATTATTATTATTATTATTTACAATTACATTTGTTAAATTTATTTAAAAGAAGATCATTTTCTAATATGGGAAAGATTTAAAAATACAAGAGTAAAAGAAAAGAACAATATTTGACATAATCTTCACTAATAATAGATTCTACTGACTGCAATTAACATTAATATTAAATGATAATAAAAGGTTATTATAATTATTAAATAACATTCCATATACGTTTTTAATAAAGTACATTAAAATTATTTTAGAGATGCAAAAATGCTGTTACAATGTATGACAATAGATGTTAAGCATAGACTGGCAGTGAATAAATTTGAATATTCTTCAATATAATATTTTAAAATGCATATCTTATTATGTATTTCATAAATGCAATTAAGGTGATTTTCATTTGCACTTCAATAAGTAGAATCTTAAAGTTTTGTTTTCAACAATGTAATAAATTGTACCGAAATTATACACATTGTTTAATCTAATACTTATAGGTTACAGGATTTCTTCAAAAAATTTAATTTGTCAAATAGCTTGCTTAAGATTATTGTAGAGATCTTCTAACAGAGATATACATGTATTATTCTAATGCAATTCTTTTTTTGTTTTTCTTGGATGGATAAATATACTTCAGAGTCTTTTTGGTTCTGAATATTTTATGTAAAACAACTTAATATTAAAGATAGAATGAAAAAAAAATGTAAAAACAAACTACTAAAAAATGGGTTTTTGGCATTTTTGACAAGGAGGTTTTTGACATGACGGTAAAAACCATGGTTAAAACCGGTAAAAACCGTCATGCGTCAAAAACTTGCCAACCCTGGCTGTAAGTACAGAAAATTTCAAGTCTGTAGGTTCTCCGATTTCTGAGAACCGGCTCTGTGACGAACAGACTGAGAAGCGGGATGAATAGGGTTTTGTGAGATGAACGAAACCCTAAAAAAGAAACTTAAAATTATCAATTGAGATATAGGATCTGAATGCAGTTTCATTTTCCGAAACTAAATCAAATATATGCTTATCTTGTACTTGAGCACTATTGTGAGGTAACTGAAAACAATAAAACCTTTATTGCATGGTATTAGCCACAATTTTAATTCCATTTTGTAAACAAAAATGAACTGAAGCAAGAAATCTGCTAATAAAAAGTGGTTTTATCAAAAAAGGATGTACACATATTTTCTTTAGCAAAAGCATAACTAATCTATTCTTTAGAAGAAATTGAAGTAAAACAAAATAGCAAAATTGGCATAAATAAAGTACGATTTTATAGACACCAATGGGCCAAATAAATCTAAATAAGTAAGAAAGGCAATATTCTAAATGTTTTTCTCAACATTTTAAATCTGTTATTAAATTGAAAAATTGCGATAGAAAACAAGATTTTCTTATTTCTAAGTAGCATTTATTACAGCTCGTTTATTAATTCAAAATTTTGGTATGAAACATTTATACGAGGTTAGAAACAAATACGATTCACGCAGCACAGTGAACAAATCTACAGTTAATCGTTTGTGGTTCATACGGCAATTAAAGGGTTAAATACCTTTAAAAACAATCAAAAATTGGACAATATACTCTAAAGCATAAGGGTTGTGGGTGGAAGCCAAACCAAAAATCAGTAATTAGTTTTCCCACTGAAATTTGAATGAATCTTTGCACTATATTTAGATTGAAAAGGTAATTCTTTTTTTAATTTCAAATGGAAATTTTTAGATATTTTAAAAATTGAATAAAATTGTTTTTAAATGTATACAGAAATATTAGGTCGGGATTTTGAGTTAAAAAATTTGCAATTCTGAGACCGATGATTTTTTTTTAAAACAAAAATAGTAGCTGGGATTGGAAAATAGTCTCCTTTTTTCTGGTTTTCCTCCAAAATAGTCGCTTTTGAAGGTTTTTGGGCTGAAATAGTAGCCATAGTTGCCTGATGCTGAAAATAGTGGCTTTTAGTAGCATTTTAGTTGCAAATGGCAGCCCTGCTTTTGTGTGATTCTGTATAAGAATGTGCCTTTGAAAAATTTGAGTGATAAATCAGCAGTTTTGATAACCCTGCCACTTTATCCTTAATTTTGCATATTTATTTATGTTACAGTAAATAATACTTTTCATTATTGTAGTAAACAAATATTTATTATTATGTCAGCATCGATAGGTTGCAAAATTTCATGCTTGAAAATTATTTTAAAAGTCATCAAAAATCTGTAAATTAAATTACTATTTTCAATGCCATGTTTGCAAACATTTAAAAGCTCCTTTTGTGTGATTCTGTATAAGAATGTACCTTTGAAAAATTTGACTGATAAATCAGCAGTTGTGATAACCCTGCCACTTTCTCCTTAATTTTGCATATTTATTTATGTTACAGTAAATAATACTTTACATTATTGTAGTAAACAAATATTTATTATTATGTCAGCATCGATAGGTTGCAAAATTTCATGCTTGAAAATTATTTAAAAATTCATCAAAAATCTGTAAATTAAATTACTATTTTCAAACAAACTTTATTTAAAACTGGATAGTTTTATAATATTTTTTTTTTTAGGGGTGTTTAATAAGTTTTTATACAAATCAACAAACTGCACCCAGAATTATTTTACAGTTGCCATTTAAAATCGCAATAAATTATGTTATTGAACATACTGTTATTGTTATCTAGTAACTGTCATTTCAAAATCGTCTGCTACTCCCTTTCAACTTAACATCATGTATTAAGAATATAATATTTCTCAGCAGAATAAAATGAAAAATATATTATCAAATAATAGTGAAAGAATTTAGCATTCAGCTGTTCTGTTATTTTTTTGCCTGTAGCAATAAAATAGTTTAGGTGATTTTCTCAAATTATTCTAGTAACGTCACACAGAAAGCGAGTAAGTTATTTCAAACTCACTATAAGCACCTTCATTCCTTCTACTGAAAAAGAAGAAAGAAAGATAAGTCTATGAATAATTTTGAAGGTTTTATATTAATTTTACCAATAAAAGATTTTTTCTCATGTTTTACTTAAAAAAAAAAAATGATAAAAAAGACTATCAATTTCATACAGTTGCACAGATTTATTAATCGTTCATTATATAGCATTAGTTATCAATTCAAAGTTTAAAAATATAAATCATCATCTTCTCCCCCCCTTCTTTTTTTAAAAAATTATTTATCAGACTACTTTCTCCACAAATTTCAACAAAAACAAATTGTCTTTGTTAAAGATAAACTATTGTTACGGCAATGTAGTTAAAGCCAAAAAACAACTAATATATATTCAAAAGATGATTACTCAACTGCAAAAAACAAAGTTTATTTATAAAGCAGTATAAAATATTTATTGATATTTGGCAGCATACAAAAATTAGCTTATCAAAATAAAATATAATTCAACCAACAAAAATAATACAATATTTGGCATTGTAAAAAATAATAATAACATAAGATCTAAAGTTTAATGAAAGAAATAATAAATAAATGAGATTTCTTTTTTAAAGAATGAGATAAGTGGTGCTGAAAAATGCTCAAAATAACAAGTTTTAAAATATAGAGATGAGACGGACTCAAGCTGGATTTTTTTAATCAGTGCTCAGGCTCAAAGTGAATATTTTAATTGTTTAGAAATTGAAAAAAGGGGGGAAAAAACTTGCTATTTGAGAAAAAAGAATGTAGTCTAGGTTTTTTTTTTAAAGTGTTACAATCTTTAAAAATCAATTTGGAAAACAGAACTCATGTTTTTCTGCCATAGTTATACAATGATATTTTATTTAAATGCATAAAAATCGTAACTTTTGCAGACTTCTGGTTGCCAATAGTTGGGTATAAATAAGAAATTTGCCATTTTAAACATTTTCAGGAACATGAAAATCCCAAAATGTTGTCACGAGGGAGTATTTATTAATGCTTATTTTTATGTAACAAGAGATTTTTAAATGAGAAAATTAATCTTGAAACAATTTTAAAATGTTATTAACAGTTTTCTACTAAATGCTTTCAGTATCTGGGTCTGATGACAGAAGCCTTTTTGGGGCTTGGATTTCAAATCATCGGGCTCAGGCTCCAAAAAGAGTCCACACTCATCTCTAGTGTTCATATATGTTAACTATAAAGAATAAATAAGGAATTATTGTTAAAAACAAAATTTTACATGGAAGCAGGATTCTCACTGCTAGTCGCCATTGTGCCAAAGAATTGTTGATAACAAACACATTTGCGAGGAAAGGAACAATCAAAATGGCCGAATTGCAAGAGCTAAAAAAAATTATTAGGTACACACACATAACATTTTTATTCATGTTACTGAATGATTGATGTTTCTTATCACATTCAATCGTATCATACCATTTAGATCACTGTTTTCTCCATGGGTGAGAATCTGGTCTGTGCTTCAGCACATTTCTACTGTTTTAAAAAAGTTTTTCAAAATCCACGAATCTCCCCAAACATTTTCATTTAACTCTTTGCCCAAGCCCAGAAAGTTAAAAATATAAATCTTCAATTTTAAAAACTTTTCTGTCTTTTTTCTTTAACTTTATTGTAACAATAAGTAATCAATCATCTAACACCTCCCCCCCCAAAAAAAAAAAACTCTTCCTGTTTTGTTTTTTCTTCACAGTTTAAAATCTTTAATTTTTTTCTATCCTACTTGTTACCTGTGGTAACAGAAAAATAATCATCTCCTCTCAAAATGTCCACTTTTCCCCACTAGCTTTCAAATTTTAAAATCTTAGTACATTAATACATTTTAATACTCTAAACGTCTTACCATTACAAACTCTTTAAAGTTCCCTTTCTCAGCACACAAAGTTTAAAATCTTTAAAAAAAATTATCTTTCCTATTTGTTATGGTACAACAATAAATAATCGATCTAAATTATCTCCTTTCCTTTAAATATTGCCTACTCTCCAAAAGGAGGAAAATTCTAGATATGGGAAACGGCAAAGTAATTTTTTTTTTTTTTTCATTTTGTGGTTCGGCTGCTCTCACCACTCTTCAGAGATTCATTGTTCAACAGCACTTTACGGCATTAGCCAAAATTGCAGCAGGCGTCAAACTTTATTAAAAATGGAGATTTTTAGAATCGGCATGACAAACCTATTTGGCTAAAGATTTTTTCTCATTTAGCTACAATTTTTTGTTGCTGATTAGCCAAATTGTTAGGCTTGATCAAAAGTCAGTGAGAATCCTGCTTAAATAAAATTAACAAGCAAATAAATTTTGTGAAAGGAAGATTAAGTACACAATTATTATGCAACAAAATTCAGATAATGATTTTATAATGTAGGTTTTTGTATTATTTAAATAAAAATAAACATTTGATCTTTTATTACACTAGTTAGAATAGAAATTTAAAGATATAATGAAAATGCATCCTACACTGACTGCTATAGTATTAAATTTTAAAAAAGAAATAGAAAAAATAAGTATATATGCATCAAAGCATTTCCTATCTGTTACTTTTTATCTTTCTAAAAACCATTAAGCCTCTTTTATGTTATCAATTTATTTTTAAAAAAGGAAGTTTTTAAAGGGAAAAAAAGTTCATAACTTTTTTTATATACAGCATAGATTGCTCTTAATAAATCGTTAATTGTTCCTTCATATATTTAACATCCATGTCTGATATATATATATATATTAAGTTACTACTGCAGCCTGTGTATGATATGATGAATATCGGCCATATACATATTTGGGTTATAAATAACATATTATATTCAGAACTGAAAATATGATTCTGGAAAAATGCATTTTATAGTATGGTTTTAAGTAGATAAATGTATGTCATTAAAAATACATATTTATAAGTAAAATAGTTAGCTTCATGAATAAACTTAGTTTTCTTCTAATATACAAATATTTTTAAATCCTACATCAATAACTTTATGTAATTTATAACATCTAATTTTGACACATTTAAAATTATACAACTGATAGTTTTCTATAATTTTATACCATCAAATTGTAATACATAATTTTGAACAATATGTGAATAACTTAATGAATATTATATTAAAGAAAAGAAAATTACATTAGTGGAAGCATACTAACATACATATATACAATTTTACTTGTAAATATTTAATGTCACATACAAATTGTATAAAAATTTGGCTGTAATTTGAGACAAATTGTTATTGATTGATTCAATATGAATAACAAAATCTAATATCACATGTTCAGAAAGTTCTAAAATGATAAAACAATTTAAAAAATATTATAAATGTTAAAATATCTTTTCAAGATTGCTTTTTTTCACACATTTCATTTAAAAGTATCCACATAAGCAAATTTACCATTTGGCACATGACTATTTAAAAATAATTTTACTTATAAAGAATTCAAATACTTATACTACAATTTATGAACAAATGTAATCTACTTTCATAAAGAGAGAGAGAGAGAAAAAAAAAAGCTTTGAAATATCATTTCATGATATGTTTTAAAATACACACTATGCAATTCTTGTAAAATGACAAAAAAAAAAAAAAAAAAAAAAAAAAAGGATTAGTTTTGTACCTATTACACCGATTTTATAAAATTAGATAAATAAATATTTGCTTTACTAAGAAAATGTATTCAGAAATTTAAAAATATAACAAATATTTGTTAAAAATAATCACAGTAAATATCATTTGCTTTCTTCAACACCTACAAGCACTGCCTGTGATCAAGATAATAGAGAACAAACTATTTTTTGTTAATATAGCAATTCTCTGCTTAGCTGGCATTGATTGTAGCTAAGACATTTCAAAAGCTATCAATTTGTACATGCTTTTATTTATTTTCAATCTTTCTTCATTTTGAATAGATTACAAAAAGGTTATCAGACAAAATATACTAAATTTTTCATAACGAAGATACACTGAAATCATGGAAAAGAGATCACAATAGGTAGATTAAATATACAACATTAAATATATGGTCACACATTTCATTGTAGCTGCATAAGCAAAAAATACAAAATTGTATTATATTCCAAAATTGTTCTGTATTAGATGTAATAATATAACACATATAAAATGTATTTAATTTAAATGATGAAAAAAAAAACAATAATGAGTAACTTGATTTAAATTTTGAATATTAATTAAACATATATCTTTGCAAAAAGCATGTTTGATGACTGCATTCCAGAATGCACATGTAGTCAAGCTATAATATATTACAATTTCTAGAGAACTTGTTTTAAATGACTAAGAAAATACTGAAAGAAAAACAATACATTCGGAAATAAATTTAAATACATTTTTAATAAAGTTACTACTATTTAGCAAAACTTCTAGAAGCTGCTTCAGTTTAACATAGGTTAGATATGACTGATTGTGTGATGATGATAAACAAAACTTTCAATAAGTGAAACACTAAAATTTCATGAAAAGATTTTAGCACAAAGGTTAAAAACTCTTTTGCTAAAATATTTCCATTTACTCAGTATTAATAAAATATTTCACAACAATTAAAAACTTTTTTGCTAAAATCTTTTCATTTATTCAGTATTGGTAAAATATTACACTTTTATAATTTTTGGTACTTACGTATTATCCGTGCCAGTTTTAAGCCAAGTGCGCCAGGCATGGAGCTAATATTACTAATTATAGTAAACCTTATATATTTTTTTTCTTGCTGCATGGTACATGCCTGGGAATAATGTATAATATTATTCTTTCTTATTTACTATGCTATTTACCATTTATTAATTTTACTAAAATAATGTTATTTACTATTTTTAACAATGTTACAAATTTAATAAACATATATTACATTTTATTTATTTTATATTAATTACCATTTTTAACTATGTTATTTGATAATGTTAAATTTTGATTGGCTACGATAAACAAGATTGGTACTTGGCAACCATTTTTGGCGATCAATCTCCTGGCACGGATAATACGTAAGTACCTAATTTTTTATATCTAAATTGAGAAAGAGGACAAAGAAACCAAATATACAACGTTACATCATATGGAAAGATTGTGTGATAAAATTTGCACTTCTCGGAAGATAGGAAAAATGGTCCCAGCAGTACTGGAAAGATGCAATACTGCAGTCTTTAGAGTTTTAGTCTCACAAAACTAAGCACAATGTAATTGCAATTATATTTAGTTTACAATACACATAACCAATTTTGAATCTTCTATTTGCACAAATTTACAATACCATTGAGAAATACAATCATCAGAACCAAAGAAAATTAACAATTCTACAATTAAAATTAAAAAACGTTAAGGTAGATATTTCCAAATAAAATAATCTATATATTTGTATATAAAGCTAATAAATATTATTTTGAATAATTTATTAGAGCATTAATATTTTAGTTAATCAAAGTTACTAATTAATAATTATATTGAATAATTTTTAGAGCATTAATATTTTAGTTAATTAAAGTTACTAATTAATTATTATCTTGATTTTAAATTTTCAGACAATGTTTGCAATGTGCCATAAAATATAGCAAATGTGTATTGTATTTTTCTACATTCATATTTTTCTCCCTTAAATTTAGGTTTTAATCCTTTGGTCCAAATCTGAATATGGAAATTGACATTACTTTTCAGACATACAGGCCTGGTATTATAAATAATTATTTTGGAAATTAAAAGTATTTCCTAGGTAAATCAGTTATTACAAGATTAATGCTCAGCAGCATAACAATAATTACCACTACTTCTAAACAGAACATGTATACAAGAACAATCTAATATCAATCTATATTACATTAAAATTATTTAATATTTTTTCAGTATAATTTAACATTTTTTCTGAAAAAGTAAATTATATTGTTTCTGTTTACACAAAGCATTCTGAGAATCTTAGAACAAAGTGAATTTTTTTTTAATCTAGATTTTCATACAGTTCCTGCAAATAAATGTTTGTAAAAATTAAGTATATCATATTTTTCTTTAATATCCAATTGGAAATGCTTAAATTATTTTTAAGCAATATACACAGAAAGTTTATTATTTATAAATTCTTTATTTAATCATATCGGATGATAAAGAGTTTGTAAGTGGAATGCATGGTATAGGATAGAGAAAGGAACATTGAATAGAAAAATAATAAACACACAGAAAGTTATAATACAATCTAAATTGAATTTTCTTTCATTATTATTTGGTTTGATTATTATTATGTTAATATTTATTAATGGTTGACAATGTTCAGTGTTTCTACACTGAATTTGTTTTATTCTGAGTGTATCAAGATTATTATTGTGGGTATATTAAAATTTATTTATTATTAATATCTTATAAGTGTCGCAAGCAATATTTGGGATTTTTCAAATTCAATTTGATTTGCACAATATTTGATTCTTTGATGGGAATGCTGAAATGAGTTTGTCTTCCCTTGGAATAGACATTTAAATATATAATCCACTATTTTCATATTAGGAAGGTTGGTGGGAGGGCAGAACATTCTGATACTGTTAAAGGGTGCTTTAGGACCTACTGTAATGTTTACATTTCTTTTTTTAAAGTGCAGGGTGGATTTAACAAATCATCACTTTGTATTGAGTATTGGGATGCTTTCCTTAACTCTTAGGCTTATATTATCTTTTATATATTGAATTGTAGAACAAAAAAAAAATTCATCTGAAAGAAATTATACCGTTTTTTTCTTTTTTAAAAAACATTTAAATTGACAAAAATTTCAGATCTAAAACAGGCTGGATCGCCTCTTCAAACAATTAAAAATGGGCAAAATGCAACAACCTTTAAAAAAATGTCTAACAGAAACACTACCTATTGTATTGAATATTTTAAGTAATCTATATTATAAAGCACAAACATGTTAATCATATAAATAAATTATTTTACAGTATTATATAAAAAGAATAATCACAAAAATATCAATCAACATTTTCATTTGCAGCAATTTTTTACCCAATAAAGATCAGTTTTGTATGTGAATCATTATTATTTACTTTCTTCTAAGATTGTAAAAATATCACATATTAATAATCACCAAATAACTGGAAAACAGGATAGGGTTTAGTATAGTTTAGCACAAAATGAAACATTTTTTTTTTTCCAAAATGAAAAAAATACATACTTTCTTTATTAAAGCTAAAAAAGAGATAAAAATGCAAAATAAGTATACTATAGATATTTTATTTAAAAAAAACTTGTAATTTTAGGTTTGGCACTCAACCTATGAACACATGTTGGAACAAATATAGAAACATAAAACAAAGTAACTTCTTTATTACAGTAACCTCCAAGAATGTATCACAAAGTTATGTTGTAAAACAACAACATACTTTCAGCACTTTTTTGCATTCTGTAGCAATTTTCTGACATTTACAAAAGGAATCTGATTTTAATCTTTTAATCCAATATAGTAAATTTTGACCTCTGTTATTTTTTAATTTTTTGAGATTTCTCGCCATTAGTAAAAGGAATCTGATTTCAACCTTTTAGCCCAATATAGTAAAGTTTGTCTTCTGTGATTTTTAGTGTTTTAAGCACTCTGCAGCAATTTTCTGACATATGTAAAAAAAATCTGGTTCCCGTCTTTTAGTCCAATATTTTGGTATCTGCGATTATTTAATTTCCATGAGATTTTTTGACATTCATAAAAGGTTTCAATCTTTTAGCCCAATATAGTAAATCTTGTCCTTTTGTCTATAAATATTATTTGGAATTTGCACAGCAATTTTTAGGGGGGTTTCACATTTTACAGTGATTTTTAGACATTCATAAAAGGCATCCAGTTTCAATCTTTAAGCTCAATATAATAAACTGTGCTCTTAATGATTTTTTTAATGTGTCTCGAATTTTTTTTCTTCCATTTTTAGTGCTTTTTCACATTTTGTAGCAGTTTTTTGACATTCAAAAAAGGAACCCAGTTTCAATCTTTCAGCCCTATATAGTAAATTTTGTACACTGTGACTTTTTAATTTTTCATGAAATTGTTATGCAATTTTACTTACCCATCATACGTAGTATAGGGTAGGTCTTGTAATCGTTTTGAAAATCGAAAAAAAAAAAAAAAATTGACGGATTTACACGTTTCAGACACTGGAGATTCCGAAAAACATATTTTTAGAAAAAAAATGTTTGTCGTCCATCTGTGTGTCTGTAAACGCTCTATCTCCCGGAAAAATTGAGATAGAGACTTGAAATTTGGTATGTACTTAGTATGTAATAATGGGAAGAAGCTTATTGAATTTCAGTAACCTCGATTATCCGGAACTATTTTTTTCGGACTCTCAAAATATTCGTTCTGATAAAAGGTATATAAAAATTTTCGAAATTGTTTATTTTAAGGAGTGAATATAAAATACAATAAAAAAACATACATTTTGCATAAAGCAGATCGGATAATTAGTTGCCGAGATATTTGTAATCCTATTTTCCACACTCCTTGACTTTTCATGACCCTGTATTTCCTTAAAAAAAATTTCCTTAAAATTTCCTTAAAAATTTCCTTAAAAAATTTCCTTAAAAAAAATTTTGCCGTCCATCTGTGTGTCTGTAAACGCTCTATCTCCCGGAAAAATTGAGATAGAGACTTGAAATTTGGTATGTACTTAGTATGTAATAATGGGAAGAAGCTTATTGAATTTCAGTAACCTCGATTATCCGGAACTATTTTTTTCGGACTCTCAAAATATTCGTTCTGATAAAAGGTATATAAAAATTTTCGAAATTGTTTATTTTAAGGAGTGAATATAAAATACAATAAAAAAACATACATTTTGCATAAAGCAGATCGGATAATTAGTTGCCGAGATATTTGTAATCCTATTTTCCACACTCCTTGACTTTTCATGACCCTGTATTTCCTTCAAATTTCAATTAAAAAATATATTTTAATTGGAAATGAGACGCTTAATCCGACGCAGTAAACCGTTAGTTAATAGGATTATCAATTTTGGAGTTATAAGGATGTTTCTTTTAAGCAATTCAGTAATCGAGCCTTTAAAGTTTATGACGTCATCAAGCTACGATTTTATTCGAATTGCAATGCATTTTATAAGTAGTTTACACATTTTTTATTTTAGTATTTTACATTATGCATATCCATGATGGGTAAGTATTACGGTGGCTCCCAACGACTAGTTTTGACATTTGTAAAAGGAATTTTGTTTCAGCCTTTTAGTTCAATATAGCAAATTTTATTCTCTGCAATTAGTGAATTTTTTGAGATTTTTCGACATTTGTAAAAGGAATCTTTTTAGGTAATTTTTTTTCTGAAATGGAATGAATTCTAAAGTAAATTTTGCTACTACCATGATAAAATTCAAGTTGGAAAAATGCCATTGGTTCCTATAGCAATGTGAATGCTGGTGCTGAAAGTTTGAACTTAATCTGGGTTGAAAGAAAAATCACAATAGTTCAAGATTCAATCAATTTGAGACCAGAGTGGTTGTAGCCTGCACAAGTGCATATTGCCCAATGCAGTGGAACTCCCAATCCAAAGTTTGTTTCATTCAAGGTTCATTTGGGGAAAACCGACCAGCAAAGCGGGCAAACCTTAGCTATTTTCTCTTTATAATATTGTAACGCAGCATATAAGTATACAATGTTTTGTTTCATAATACCAACCTTATTTTGTATAGGATATTAAACTGGAGGTAAATATCTCCAAAAAAGTTTTACATATATGAATTAAAAGCTTATTTTTATTATATAAATAATACTTATCTATTAAATAAAAAAACAGAGAATACAAGTTCATGACCCTTTCAAGATTAGTTCTCCAAAATAAATGACAAACAACAATGTGCAAATCCATAGCTAACAAATTAAATTAAAAAGGAATGTCTCCTGCTTCTGAATATTTTCATTAGGTGGCAAATGCTACTATATTTTGGAAATTATAGTGCATAATTTTATTGTAATAGAACAGCGGTTCCCAACCTGGGGTACGCGTACCCCTGGAGGTACGTGAAGGGTCTGCAGGGGGTACGTAAAAATAATATCAGTAATGGTGGAAATCACAAAAATGGTTTCACTGAAAACATATATAGTTGATACTTTTTGGATTACAAAGTTAGTCTCATGTGTAATTCTAATATGTTACTCTCAAAATGAGGGGAAAGGCTCACTAGACATAATAATCTATATATATATTTGTCTTACGTGGCGTGGAAATAGGGCTGAATTTCTACCTTATCATTGGCAACAGCGGTAGTTTCCAGAGCTCAGACCAATGAACAGACAAGATTGTGTTAGCTCCACCTCCAATATGGCCATCGGTGCCAGAGCAAGGAAACTCAATCTTGCAATTATTAAAAATAAAATAATATGAACGTAATTCAAAGTGTTTGAGATGATTCCTCATTTTAATTATGAATAATATTGTTGTTTAATTATGAGTAATATTGAATTCTCAACTCTTATTTAGAATTTATTTACGAATTTCACTCCCACAAAAAATCACAGATAATAAAATATAAACTTTCTAGAATCCCCTGCTGCCATCTGTTGATGTTTTATTGAAGTAAAAATGATTTTTCTTCAATTTCAATGAAGTAAAAATTTCTTTTGCAGAAATCTATAATCAATTAGAATAGTAAAATGTTGAACGAAATTTAAACAATCATTGATGATAAACTACCTTCCTACCACGTAGTGGGTTTTTTTTTTTTTTTTTTTTTTTTTTTTATAGTGAATTTAAGCCGTGCTGTACAATATTATAGGTGCAATAAGTTTTAAACTAATTATGTTTCCAAGATCCCTTTTTCATAGTATTTAAATGATTTATATGTCCATTAGTAGCATCAACTAAATGCATTTTTAGTTGTGTTTTCAATGGAGTTTTTGATTACTTTTTTACATTAAAAAAATTGTCAATTTCATATGTTCAAATGATTTATTGTAGTACTTATTCCGGCTAGAATTATTAGAAAAATAAAAAAGAGCGAGCGAGCGGGGACCGCGTAGCCGTCTCAATGTCAATTGCTGTGCAATTCACGGGTGGTTGGCGAGCGTTAGCGAGTAGGGGGCTGAGCCCCCTAATTCATTGATAATTCAATGTCACCAGCTCCTCGCACCGATTATCATATCGCATGAGTACTTATACGATATTTACCCCCATCATTGCGAAAACTGCCATTGATCATTATACAATATTACTTTCCCACCAAATTTCCCTCATTCTTCCATTTTTAGTAATAATTGGAGAACACTTTATTTACGTCAGAGTTACCACTCTTAATGCTTATGTTTAAAAGCATTCTAAAGCAGGCCCTCATTTTTGTTTTCGAATAGGCGGGGGGTTATGTCACTAATTTATATTAATTAATAGTAAAGCTTCCTTCTTTTTAATGAGTATTTACTAATGAATACATTACTAATTTTCAAAAAGCATATTTGCGTTATATGAGGGAAAGGAGGGGGTGTGGGCGTGTTTCTGATAAAAGGGGGTACTCCGAAATGAATAGCCCAAGCAAGGGGTACGTGAAGGAAAAAAGGTTGGGAAGCGCTGTAATAGAGGATACATGAAAGGCTTGTAACAGTAATTTAAACATAATTTTTGAAAATATATATATATAATTATTTTCAAAATAAATTTACATATAAAGGAATTTTCAGAGGACAAGGAAAATATTATTGAATAAATAATATATTTATCACATTCACAAAATAAATGACGATAGATTAATTTTAACACAATTATTTAAATTGGTAAAGAAATCATACGAGTTGTAATTTTCCAACTGGACGAAAAATGTCCGGGATAAATGACGATGTTAATGGAGAAAATTTTGTGTAACACGTAGGGAAGAACCATTCATTTCACCAAATATATATTTTAAATGTTATATCATGAAAAAACTCTTAAAACATTTGTAAAAAATATATTCTGTCACAAATTAATTACTATGTACTAAATTAGTAATTTTTTTTGAAGAACAATACATATGTTCTCTTAAGGAAATGAAAATTGCAAGCAATAAAAATTTTCAAATAAAAGCATGGATTTTAATTTTGTCTATTGGATTATTATTTTGATACAAGAAATCTATGCTTGATCTTTATTTTGCATAAATACAGCACATTATTCAACTCCTGAAATGAACACATCTATATTAATAAAAAAAAAATTGTCTGGCTGTATTTTTGTCCATCTGTTGATGATGGTTAGGGAAATCTACTCCATGTAGATATCTGAAAATTTGGATGAGAATAGAAAAAGGCAGGTCTGAATACACCTGAGGCTCAGATTATTCATTTTTTGATAATTAGCCAAGGTATTAATTACTAAGAACATAAAATCATACATCAAGCATAGATTATGAAACACTTTCCAATCCATTTAGAATAGTGTAACAAAATTTCACTTTGGAAAACGCATAAGACATTTGAAAACCCTATGTCAGCAATTAACCATCAATAGTCGGAAAAGTATCAGAATTCTTTTGTGCAGCCCTGTCCTTGATCTACAGATTTGTATATATACTACACAGTACGCAAAAATTTACTTCAGTTAGAAAACACATAGCAATGTTGAAAATTTCCCTTCAGCAAATTCCGCCAATAAACAGAAATTAACTCAAGATCTTTTGTGCAACCATCTATAAAATCTATAGAATTTATATACACCAACTAATGTGCAAAAAAGAGTTAAATCTAAAAAGGCATTCCACAATTAAAAATGCACTTCCAGCAATAATTATTGATAGACAGTACTGTAACCAAATTCTTTTTTGTGTCCCTGTAAATGAACCCTAAATGATATGCACACCATATTCTGTAGTAAGCATTTGGTAGTGCACCTCTATAGTATGTATCAATTTCAATATGTTTGAAATAACGTAACACTATTAAAAAAACACCTCAAACAATTTTTTGCCATAAACTGCAATGTAATGGAATCCTTTTGAATGTCCCTGTAAATGTGTAAATGAACTATAAATTTTACACATTTCATTTTCAATACTGAACACACCATAGGAAACCCCAATACCATATATCAGTTTAATGGCAATTTCAGTATATTTACAGAAGTTAGAGCACAGACAGACAAACCGAATTCATAAAAGATTTTCAACTATGTTGGAAAGTGTTAAAAACTATAATGAACATCACAAAATGGCTTGCTGTTGCAGTCGTCTATGCCAAAGCAACATTTCCAAGTACGTGAAAACGTTTAGTTTCTTTTTGCATTTTTAAATGTAGCATCAGTTTTCCTTATCAAAATACCAAAACACAAAAAATACCCACTTTTTCATGGTACCTTTCTGGTACCAACAGTGTTATTTAATTTCAAAAATATTAATATTTACTACTTCAGAACAAAATATTTTTGGAATGCCAATTTCATGTTTTTTGCTTTTCCTGCATATTTACAATTTCACATCCACTTTCCTTATAATAAAAAAAAAAAAAAAAAAAAAAAACAGTTATTTATGGTATCACTGAGGTTCTAACAATGTCTTTGTTTTAAAAAAAATATTAATATTTACAGTTTCAAAAAAATATTTTCTGAATGTAGATTTAATTTTTTTCTGCATTTTGAAAAATACACATCCGTTTCCCAGGTTGAAATACAAAAAGACACTTATATGTGGTACCTTTCTTTTAAAGATGTGTTTTGTTTAAAAAATATATTAATATTTACTATTTAAAAAAAAATCTTGAATGCCAATTTCATTTTTTTTTTCGTTTTAAAATTTTACATTGCTTTCAAATTAAAATACAGAAAAACATCTCTGTTTCTAACGATGTCTTGGATTTAAAAAATATTTAAATATTTACTATTTCAAAAAAAGTATTTTCTAGAAGTCATTTCAGAAATCCGTCAAACTTTTCTTTTTTCAGTGCTTTTAAAAATACTGTTTCCCATTTTAATTGTGCGAGCATTTTCAGAGGGTTTTTGTTTTTCTGTGCATGTGCAGGGAGAAGCTTCTACATTTTAACACTAGGAGACATTATTTTGTGTTATAAAAAAGGGAAGTGGGGGGAGTCATTTTATATTATTTTGGTTTTCTCAGGAAGTTTTGGTCGGAATTGAAAGTTTAGTATATCTAAATGTCAGAAATTAAATTGGCAATTACTATAAAAGGAGCACTTTACTTCATTTGTAGCATAGATTATTGTTTAAAAATATATAATCATACAAATTTGAGGTTCGTTTACAAAAACTGAAAGGGAAAAAAAACTTAATAGTTGCTCTTTTTAGGATCTGAGAACAGGATTCTTTGAAAAAAGTTCTATTGTCTGTATCCATGTAAAGAGAGTTAATATGCAGCCAGTTGCCAGCTTGGTT
Organism: Maratus michaelseni; assembly: GCA_963931845.1. NCBI lineage: Eukaryota > Metazoa > Arthropoda > Arachnida > Araneae > Salticidae > Maratus > Maratus michaelseni. The sequence continues at coordinate 155,401,578 of OZ007594.1, read as the reverse complement.
TTTATTTCTTGTAACTGTTGCTAACAAATATTCTATAAAAGTTTTTGACATTTTAATGATGTTATGAACCTTTTTTATATGAAACCTTTGAGTTCTTTACCATCAAGTTTTGATGGGTACTATTTAGTAATTTTTAAATTAAATTTTTAAACCAATGCATACTTGTCAATCTTTTGTTTATTTTAAATCAAAAAATCATACTTTGAATCATAAAATTTGTTTAATTAAATGTCTTATTTCTATGTGGTAGTCATCAGATATATACTTTATTTCACTCGTTAAATAAATTTCTGGTTCAAAATATGTTTTTATTTAATTTAATTTTTTTTTAATTTAAAAAAGCCGTAGGTTGGCATGTATGTCAATGACACTGTTGCTGAATTCATATTTTATACTAGCAAAATTATTAGTTGGTCATAATTCTGGTTAAATCATTATCTAAAACATAATAATTCTCATGAAAAACAATTAACTACATAAATATAAAATAAGAAGTTAACAACATAAAATGTATCAAATATACAGTAAATTAAAAAAATATTTTAGCTAACCATAAGTAACAATGAATTTCATGAATACTCCTTTCACAAGTCAAACTATTTAAAAAAAGGCAATATTATAAATAACATATTGTAGACAAAACATATACAAAGCCAAAATAATGTCATGAAACATAAAGAGATACAAAATTCCAGTAGTGATGTAGAAAAATTTTATAAATATACTGTACTATATTCAAAAAGAGCAAAATCCTCTTTATAAATTTCAAAAAGCTTTCTGTGATAGCTAGTAGAAATATTTCTGTAATAAGTTTGCATCACATTCTTTGTGGGCTGTTTTTTATAAGTCTGCAAGCGAGAAGGAAATTTAACATGTTTAGATACACCAGTTTTCTCTAATATATATGAAGCATCAGTTTCTAAAGTCTCGTACCTTCCAGCAAAATCATAATCAATATGGCATGGAAAACATAAATCAAAGACAGGTCTCCAGTGTTCATTAAATGCACGTTTCCAGTCTTGCCTGTCTAAACTTGTAACATATTGTATAAATTCCTCAAATTTTACATCGTGTCCTTTTTCTAATGACTCCGCAGAAGGATTAGTGCGGAACTTTTTTATTATTTCTGTTCCAAAGTGTAGTCTGAAGTAATCAACATAACTTTCTTCCAGTTTATTTCTATATGCAGAAAGCAACCTTTCATACGGATGTCTAGTAAGAAAGAATTTGAAGTAGTTCTTCAACTTCGACTTAACATCTTCTAACGAATACTGACTTAAAGTTTTGAAAGCATTAGCCTTGTGTGTCTCATTTCCACTTATTCTCAAAGGATCTTTAAAATCAGAGTTTCTTAATGTCAAAAGTATTCTCTTCCAATTAGTACATGCTACCTAAAATTAAAAAAAAAGAAAATTCCAAATTAAATTTTACTGATAGAAACTGTCATGTTACTATAGATTCCCTCACATTCACAAATGCCTAAAATATGTAGATTGTTGCTGCTGCAAACAGTGAAACTTACAGTTAAGAAATAGGGGGGGGGGGGGGGGGGGGGGGGGGGGAAATTAAGATTTTTTTTTTATCATTCCATACACATTTTAATATGTAATTCTAGTTAATATGACTGAACTCATGCTTTCTCATGAAGGAAGTATAAAGGATCAGGGTCCATAAGCCGTGTTTTTGGCCCATGAAATAGACTAAAATTCGATTTTGTTATACTGACTTAATTATTTCACTTTTTAATATTAGAAGGTTTATCCTGTATGATTTCAACAATAGTTTTTGCATTTTGTTCGGATTTATATGACTTACACAAGCTCAAAGTTCGTATTATTCGTAGTTTTGGATAAAAAATACGCAATTTCTCCTAATTTTACCTCAATTATTTATATGAGTGCAATCGTGCAACACTTTCTTTTTTACAAATATTATAAAATACATCAAAAAATGTACAATATATGAAAAAATAAAAGTGTTACAAAGCTGCGCTCATAGTAAAATATTAAAAATATATATTAAAAATTGAGGTAAAATTAGGAGAAATTGCGTATTTTTCATCAAAAACTACAAACAATACTAACTTTGAGCTTGTGTAAGTTATACAAAAACGAACAAAATGCAAAAACTATTGTTGAAATCATACAGGATAAACTTTCTAATATTAAAAAGTGAAATAATTAAGTCAGTATAACAAAATCGAATTTTAGTTTTATTTCATGGGCCAAAAACACGGCTTATGGACCCTGATCCTTTACTTCTGAAAAAGAAAATTAAAGATAGCGCTGATATCCATGGTGATCACACGGCTTTGATTGAAATATAAAAAAATGTTAATAATGTAAATTAATCTTTATGAGGTGAGTTTCATTGAATAGTTCAAGAAATATTTATCTCATTATTATTATGCATATTCAGTTATATGCATTATTAATTATTTACTTGACCTTTATTTTTATCTTAATAATTTTTTAATTTTTATTATTTTACATAATCATTTTAATATTTTACTTAATTATTTTAATATTTTACATATTGGAAAGATCCATTATAATTTCTAATGCTTTACTGCAAAAAAAATTTAATCAAAACAGTGATGATAAATCTACAAAATTCTAAAATCTGCAAAACCTCTGGTGAAGGAGTATATTGTATTTTGCATTACAACAAACTAAAATTTAAAAATCTGTAATTAATACATGAAATTCTCATTTATATGAGACTAAGAAAATTAATTCAAAATTGTGTGCTAGTGAGAGACCCTTTTGTTTTAGATCTCTAAATACATATAAAGATAAAACAGACATTTTTAGAATAACAATAATAGTTATATAGATTTAATAATACAATTAAAATTAGTGATTTAAATCAGCATCATTGAATTAACGCATATATTCTCCTACTTTGTCTGTTTGATTGATTTGCTTATTTGGGCTATAATAAAATTGTTGATTTGCAGTTATTATTATTTCTATTATTATAATTTTATTAGTTATAATGTAAAAAAAAAGATTATTCTTCTTAATATCATACAATCAGAGGCTTAATTATTTTGTAAATCTACAATTCCCCCTGATACTTTTTCAATATCATAACCCTACACTGCATAATTTTAAGTTTCATTAAAAAATTTTATGTGATTCTAATAGTTGCATATATATAAGGAAAAATATATCTCAATGTTCAAAAGAGTCAGTTATATCTAACATCATTTTAGGGAAGAGGGAGAGATTTTGCAACGTGCCTTTTGTTTGAGATTTGATTTCGTTAGATGATTTTCTATTTTTCAAAAACTTCATTTTGTGATAAGAGCAGAGACTATCCGTTAGCTGAACTCTGAACTCAAATAATTTTATAGGCTTGTGTTTGATTTCTTCATCTTTATGCACACACCTGTACTGTACTGTACACAAGGCCGTAACCAATGGGGGGATCACCAGGGTTTGATCCCCCTCCGAAATTTCTGCCACGATGATTATAAATATGCTATTAACTATCAATCAAGATGGTCAAGAATAGAAAATCAACTGCAGTCAATATTCAAAATTCTATGCTAGCATTACCTTTATCGTTTGATTACGTTGGTACGTCTAAAACATAAATGCAATTTCTATAAAATATTTGCAATTCATTCGAATTTTCTGGAATGTGACTCTGTAAAAGCAAAATCTCAAAATAAAATGACAACAACCTGATTTGTTCACAACAAATTCTTGAAGAATGCAACGAAAGTTATAAAATATCTACAAACTTAGGTGTTCCGATGAATGTTACTGACATTTTGGCAATAAAACATTTAAAAACATATGTACAAAATTTCAAACATTAATTTGGTTGACACTAACGTCAATACGCCACCAAAGAACTATGTAAAAAGAATTGTATTTTATTTACAATGAAAAAGTCTTAAATTTTCTTTTCTAGTTCTTGAATTATTTGAATTAGTAATAAAATTTAATAAGACACTTAACACTTGCCTCTATTCAATTAGTAAATAACAAATCTAAAATAAGAGAAGAGTAAAATTATAGGCACCAAATAAATCACCTTCCGAAATATTTTTCTGTCTACGGCCTTGACTGTACAGTATCCAAGCATTTATAATTGCAAGGTTTAGGAAATAATAAAATAAACAAAAGTACTAACTAGGTTTTTTTTTATATATATGTCCCAATTTTGTAGCATCCAAGTAGGCTGTATAAAAAAATCTACGGCCCCTATGTATTTATTACGAGTTGTTATTACATGGGAACAATTAATAGATATTTCACTCTTTGTTTTACGATCATTTCTTTATTCTTTTACCCGGATTTTTGCTTGCAAATGGAAATAACATTAAAATTATAAACTCTATCTATATGTAGGTAATACTTTTACTGTATTTCTAGATTTAGATTTCATTTCTTTTTCACATAGTATTTTACAATTTAGAATGCAATTTAGCACTATAGCCTCAAGATGTAATATTCTTTTAGTTTTAAATAAGTCGTTAAATTTATAAGTATAGGAATTATCAAAATGCTGTTTATAATTCATATGCTCAGACACTGTTTGAGTTTATCTAAAAGCAACATTACTACTATATGCAAAATCAGGTTCATTAGAAAGATGACCCATACTTTTTTTTGTTGTTTGTTTCAGTATAATGTTTAAAATCCTAAACAAAACCAGCCAATTCATCATTGATTCAAGGGAAAACAATAGACAAGTTTAACTGTATTGCATAATGTACCCAAACAGCACCAAGTGATTTAAACAATCAACAACAAATGTTAATACAAAACATGCAGTATACTTTAATTAACAAACATTTTTTATAGAATTTTTTTATTATTTTTTACAAATCTATAATAATAAAGATTTTAAGTAAAGAATTTTAGAAAATAAGTGAAGAAATCAGAATGTTCGCATATCTCTATTTACTGTATTTAAAACTAATTCTAAAACAGATAACGCAATCTGATGAGTTTTTTCTCCTTTTTTCTTATGTAAAAAGTAACTCCAAAGCTTATCCTAAGAGGTATTTTCATTTATTAGCACATCAAGTTATTTTCATAATCCAAAACATAAGAAATGTTGCCAAATGGCTACAATATGCAACATAGGATTAGAATAGGAAAAAAAAAAAAATCATAAAAAATTGATTTAATTTTTTTTTTTTTTAAATTATGATGTTTTTAAAATTCTGTACTTTTTTATATGAAAATAAAAAGCTCTAAACTTTTGCAAGATTTTTATTTTAATATGTCAATTATAAATGACAAATGTCTGAAATCTTGACTTTTTAAATACCTACAATAAAATTTATCAAAAATAACACCTTATGATTAAAAAAAAAACTTAATTTAAACAAACATTTAAATTACTCACTAGAGAAAAATTTACTTAATTCCTTAAAGTAACTTACTAATGTTTTAATTAATTTAATACTTATTCCCATGTTTACTTTTCATATGAAAGAGATACACCTCATAATCATACATCAAAATAGCTAAAATGAAATATTCCCAATGTACAAAAATATATAGTTTTATTTATTTATTTATTTTAAGCGTGAAATATAATAATTTGTGTATGTCTTAAGCAAGCATTCAATCTGCTGAACTAAATGTAAATTGCTGCTTTGTATGCATTTAAAAATTTTCATATGCTAGATAAGATTTCATACACGATATTAGATTACAATGCATAATGAAAGTGAATATAAACTACCAAATTAAATTTATTTATAAACACAGAGAGTGAGTAATAACTAACAAAGGACAAGATGGGAAAATAAAGAATCTTTTCAAAAATACACTCAGTTGCTTTGTTAATATTTTACTCTTAAAATTAGGTATCATATAATGAACTTTTATATGCTATCAGGAAAAAATTATGAAATTTATTTAAAATTTTTCATTCCTAAAATTACATAACAATTAATATAAATGTTAAACTTGAGTAATTAGGAAGATCACGGCAGAAAGTGAAATTAATACCAATAATATACATATTTATTTTATAAATGGAATTTTGAAAAATGAAAAGAGTAACTGGTTATAACATTATACCTTTGGCACAAAACAATAGATAAGTTTATGGGTATCATCAACAATGAAATGATCTAAGTATGATACAGGTATATCATCAACAGTTCGATTGATTTTCAGGAAGTTGCATGTTTTTTCTATTAATGTCTTCCTTCGTTTTTGTTCATCTTCAACTTTTAAAAACTGAAACAGGGTTAAAAATATAATTAATATAACATTAAGAACAGACATCAGTTTTATAAACAATGTTTCGAATTAATCATACTTACATCTTTATTTTGTTCGTCCAAATTTTTACTCAAGTCAGCTAAAATAATAATAATAATATTAAATGTATGCGAATAATTATAAAAAATATAGAAGTATATTTAAGTCCTATAAAAATTAATTTTTAAATTAAGGTATATATTTTATAAATAAAATAAAAATTACTATTTAATTCTACTGATGTATACAAGAAATATTTTACCTTGAAAACGCGATAAAGCCATATAAAAGGGTGCAACAATTAAGATGAGAAATAATAATGTATAAATCCGACAGCGTGTCACGGATGGCATTTTGTCAAATAGAAAAAGACGAATGGTGATTAGATATTTTCACATGTGCTAGTAATCATTTCAAGGAAAGAAAACTTTTCATGTTGTTGGTAAACAACCACACTTAAATTGTCAGGTCCGGATGGTCATATTTGTATCGATTTTATTCGATTCTATACTTATTGAAAATCGAATGTATTTGATGTTTTGATGGGAAATTTTCCAATTTTTCAAAGTATTTATTTTAAAGCATTTCTTTTTCCATTTAAAAAAAAAAAAATTGACGTGTATTAACGATTAACGGAATCATATTTTGCTCATTTTAGCTAAAAAAATTATGGTGCTGATAGAAATTGTCGGTGACAGGTAGAGTTGCAAAGACTAGAATAAACCCGGTTTAAACCTGGGAATAAACCGGTTCTTTGCAACTCTAGTGACAGGGTTTGGCGTGAAGCTAAAAATGCAACCCTGCAGTCGGCCCAAATACTTGTGGCTTGTTCTGAAAATGTCCCCATCCAATCAATTTAGCCCTTGTTCCACGTGGTTGCCTTGTTTGTGCCGAGTGATTTGAACAATAACTGGCTTCATACTGCAAGCCAGAGATCCAAAAAACATTGCAGTTTTTGAGGGACGGCAGTGAACCCGACAATTTTTGGGAATGAACGCGAAATTTTGGGGAATGAACTCAGAATTTTGGGGAATTAACCCGGAATTTCGGGGAATATTAGAAATTTTGAAAGTAAACAAGCTAGTCATTTTAGGTAACTTTCAATACAAAAAAGTCCTTCCGGCCTGTACCGGGAGTAAAAGGTAGCTTTCCTATATCTTCGTTTTAAAATTTTAGCTAATGTTACACGAAAACAGCAAGTTAAAATGCAAAGAAACGTTTACAAAAGATTCGTTAATACTGAATTTGAATAAGAAATTCGCCAAATTATTAAGCAATAGTCAAATTGGCTTCATTTATGAAGACTTATTTTGGTAGCCAAATTGGGCGATATTTCGCCAAATGTCGCCAATGTCCCCAATTTTGGCACTTACGGATATGAATATATAGTTTTATGCGTATGATTGGGAAAATGATTACAACAATGAAAAAAAAATAATTTGCGAGAAATCGAGTTCACTAAAACTCATAAATTAATCGTTGGTTCTAGGTAGCTTTCAATACAAAAGAGTATAAAGCTACCTATTGCAGCCGTTCGGAGGAAAGAAATTCCGGAAAATTTCGATATATTTTCACCGATCATGACCCCCAGACCCCAAAACCATCCTCCGTTCAAATGTTGATATATATATATATATATGTGTAATAATAAAAAATTTTCGCCATTTTTTCTTAGTTAAATTATTCCAAATTCTTACAATTCTAATTTTTTCCCTCTCTTTTTAAAATATATCTTAAATCTATTTTATATTTTATTCCATAACTTAATTAAAATATTCTTCTTTATCATTCTAAAAATCTTAATCTGTTAAAAGCTACACGTATTTATTTAAATCTTATTCTATTAAATTGCAAAACTGCCTCTAAAACGCACCTGCTTAAATTTTCTTATTTGAGACATTGAATTTTTATTCTTTGGAACATTTTATAATACCATTTTTATTTCTATTTAATTATCATTCGGCATCCCAGGATTCCCCGCGTCTTCACGCCAAAAGCTTTTTTACCTTTTTAAATTGCCGCTTCTGATAAAGAGTTTTGGTCATACGTCAGAGACACACCCTCGTGGCCTCATTTTTTCATCCATTAGCGAGCAGGCCCCGCCTTTTCTATCCCCCTGACTTCCTCCGAACATTGCTGTGAGTGGGCCAGCTTTTTCGCGCTTCTGTCACTTTGGGCAAAATTTTGGAGTATTTATACGGTTGCACTGGCTTCGGAGACAGATTTTTCCACGAATTAATTGTTGTCAACTATAAGCCGTCACTGGGAGAGTCTACACTGTTTCGTCGGTAGTCTGTTCTTCAAATTCTGCAAATTCTTCAATTGCTTTAATATGTTCAAGTTTTTAATGAAGCGAAAGTCGGTGGAGTTTGTGTCATATCGGCTGTCAATAAAGTCATTGCTCATCTATTAAGTCTTCCTTAATGTTTTTGGGGAAATTCTTCTGGAATTAACTGCCTCTACTCAGCTTTCACGATTGCATTTACACTACGAATTTCAGATATGTCTTGTACTCCGAGATTTGTCTTCATAGTGAGTAAATCGGAATAATACCCTCTCCAAATGTCATGACTGCTGTGGTAATTTTACCACATTCAAGTTCCGTATAGCGCAATTTATTTATTTTTTTTTGCTTTCCCTTCTCTCTCCTTTTATTTATTTATTTTTTTATTTCCCTGGCAGACTTTAATCATAGTTTTCCTTTTCGTCTAAAATTATTATTTGATTTAGTTATCCTTTTTAGCCCATTGGCTTCAAAATGTTTATTTTATTTATTTATTTTTTTCAATTTGTCTTTGTGACGTCAGTTTGATTTCATTTCATTTTTAACAAATCAGATTCATATTTTTTTCCGTTTGCTTTAAATTTTAATCGTACCCTCCCGTTGGCATATATTTAGCCCTATGTTGGCATTCCGTTAATTTTTAATTTTTCATCTTGTCAATGAAGTTTCTGTGCGTGTATTGGCAGTTGTCATCTGTTTGGCGAGTTTTTCCATGTTACCGCAACCCTGTCCTGGCTAATGACACATTTCTTTTGAATTTGAGAGTTCTTCTTCGGTTTTCTGGTTGGAAATGGAGTGTATTATAAAATACGTAATTTTTTTGTGTGTCAAAGATACATCATATATATATATATTAGATTATATTCTGTCAGCTTGCATATTAAATAAGTATGATGTGGACTTAAACCTGTTTTAAATAATATATATATCGGAAACATGGTCTATAAGCAAAAGACACAGAATAATTGTGTTTGTTTTTTTTTCGTCGAATGTTCAAGGAGAGAAATGCTCAAATTCGTCGGCCTTCCAACTATATCAACTTTGAGATGGGGTGAATCCAAGCGTTTACCCCTGCTTGGCGTCCGTTTGTATTGGCGTGCTAGCGCGCACGCGATAGCGGACTGACTCTTGCAACCCTCATCATTTCTCAATCGTGCCAAATCGTCGATAGTTAGCCAGATGTAGCTCTTTTATTATTGGAAAGGCTGAGCAATGATATTTTTTGTGATGACGCGTTTGTTACGTATGACGTATTTGTTACGTCATCAAATGATTATTCGACTTTTATTTGTATTTTAATGATATTTAATGATTTATTAGTTATTTAAAACACTAGCCGCCACTGGCGACCAGTTTGGTCTCCCTTAAATGTATGTTAAGCACTGTAACACGTTACTTTTATTCATAATTTATTTTTGTTCCGTAATTCTTCGCCAAACCGGAAGATTGTAATAGACAAATCAAAAACTTTTTCGATCATGGTAGCATTTCGCATATTTTTTGTTGTTATGTGTTTCATCTTTCTTGACAAAAACCGCTTAACCAACTTAAGCATTTATGCTTCATATCCGTTTGCTTATCAGTTGCAATATGCTTGCTAATGAGGGAGATTCTTAAACATATTAAGTAGTTTTCCGTAATTGGATCCATTGCCAAATGGCGTATTTTAGTTAATACGATTTGGTGCAATGAAGTCTATTTTGTGAAAGTCTTTAATGATATCCACCATTTACACTGAACCATATTGTTGCCAATATTTTTTTGTTTGTTTGTTTGTTTCTCGCTAACTTTGGCTGTAGACTTGATTACGGGAGAATCAAGAAGAAAATCTATCATTATCATTCTCATTTAAAACGTCTTGAATAATGTGACATAATCGGAGTGCATATTATAACACGTAATTTTCGAGTATGGTTTGGTGAAACATTGAACTTTTGGAAGCCAGTTTTGATAATCACGTAAATATGTCACACCAACATTACCGCCTATAATTCTAATTACAGCAACCCGTTTTTTCTCTCTATATTGCAACTCTATAGTTAATATAGTGCTCCGGTGCGTCTACGACAGCTGTTCCATCAGAACATTTGATTTCAAAATAAAAGTATCGTTTCTAATTTGCACACGCGAAAAATAAAAGCTGGTATTGGCGATTTTAAAAATTCTATTGGCGAGATTTGCGCCCAAATAACACAAAAGTACTTAATGATGTTATGTATTTTGTAAATGTATATTAAATTACTGTTTTGAAAGCGATTGGTCATTAATAATGGTAAATATGATTGGTGATTAACAATCATTTTCGGTGGTCTATCTTCCTTTCACGTATAATACATAAATACCAAATTAACTGACAATTTGTTTCGAAATTTGATTCATTAAATATCATTACATGGGTTGTATTTGTTTACATTCAGCTTACATCAAGAAAAGATAAAGAATGAAGTTGAGTTGTATAGCACATAATTATGGTAAACTTTGATTGTGTCACTGGTACGAATTATTTTTTTGACACCAGGCAGCGCTCCAAAAAATCTTTCATGGAAAACTAACTTTACGAACGATTATCTCAATGGTTTAATGGTTTAATATTTTAAACCTTCACGACGAATGAATCTTTTTTTTTTGTTTACTTTCATGGATAGAGAATTTGAACTGCGAAGCTAATTTCAACTGAAGTTATTGGAGAATATATAAATAATTGAACGTAAGTCATCTCTCAAATATTAATTTATTTTGAACGATCTTTCTAAAAATGTCACATTTATGAAGTTTTATTCGAAAAAATAATTTTTAATAAAAATGGCCGCCTGGCATATGAAAAAGTGAAACGGACATTCCGGAACTGTTGATGACAGTCACATGACTTACGGTTTTATTATAGAGATGTTTTTTTTAATACAGTTAAATAACACTTATGTCATTAAATGGTTATGTCATGATATTCACCATCTGCTTCTTTATTTCAATCTTTATTTTTTTTTTTAATTTATGTATGTGAGTGGCTACTCTTGTTACTTTAGAACAGTGTGAATTAATTGATTGCAGTTTTCATGGAAGTCTCATGTTCGCGAAGCGATCATACATGCGGTATAGTGATCGCCACATTTACAAATTTCGTGTATTTTTGTGATCTCTATACAACGAGGTTCCTGCATCCAGATATGTTTATTTTTCGGTTTCATGTTCGCGAAGCGATCATACGTGCGGTACAGTGATCGCGGCATTAACGAATTTCGTGTTTTTCTTGGGATTCCGATACGACGAGGTTGCTGTATCCAGTGATGTTTTTTTTCGGTTTCATGTTCGCGAAGCGATCATACGTGCGGTACAGTGATCGCGGCATTAACGAATTTCGTGTATTTTGTGGGATTCCGATACGACGAGGTTGCTGTATCCAGTGATGTTTTTTTTTCGGTTTCGTGTTCGCGAAGTGAACATACGTGCGGTACAGTGATCGCGGCATTAACGAATTTCGTGTATTTCGTTGGATTCCGATACGACGAGGTTGCTGCATCCAGTGATGTTTTTTTTCGGTTTCATGTTTGCGAAGCGATCATACGTGCGGCACAGTGATCGCGGCATTAACGAATTTCGTGTTTTTCTTGGGATTCCGATACGACGAGGTTGCTGTATCCAGTGATGTTTTTTTTCGGTTTCATGTTCGCGAAGCGATCATACGTGCGGTACAGTGATTGAGGCATTAACGAATTTCGTGTTTTTCTTGGGATTCCGATACGACGAGGGTGCTGTATCCAGTGATGTTTTTTTTTCGGTTTCATGTTCGCGAAGCGATCATACGTGCGGTACAGTGATCGCGGCATTAAGGAATTTCGTGTATTTTCGTTTTTTCAACTTCACATTAATCATTAACTTTTATGTAATATCGATGAAAACGTTGTTTTTTACTGCTCGTATTATCTTTTTTATATGTATCTTATTAAATTTGTCAAATAAAATATTTTATTTCACTCATAAATGCAGTATCTAAAAAAATCAACTCTGTAGGGTTTAATTTAATAATTCTGTATTTAAATTATGTCTTTTGTCCAAATTGTTTTGAACGAATAAAATTTTACTCTCGTATAAATGCAATCTATTTTTCAGGGACCTTTTTATTGCTAAATCCATTACTTTTCCTATGTGTAACTATTTAAAAATTAAGAATGGCAACATTTTACCACTTACTTATTGTGGGTTACAATACGATAAATGTAAGTAAACAATTTGGAGCCGCTAAAATCATACGTTGCTAGCTCCGACGGTTATTTCAATTACGTGGTTTGTGTTAGTTTGTTTAGTGGTGGTGAGTTAAGGAGTGGTTTTTGTGATATTTCAAAAAGGGTTAGGTCATATTTATCAGATTTGGTGAAATTTTTTTTTGTTTTCGACATAGAGTCCTATATTGCGAGAAGGTCTCAGAATACCTCCGACAGCGATGGCGGGGTCTGAGGTCAAAGTTAAAGCTAGTCCTGTTTTGGACAAAGAAGATTACAACAAGTATAATTGGAATGACGGTAGAGAAGCAGGTGAACAAATTGAAATTCCAAGAGTATGTAATTATCACAGAATGCCTACAAGGAGCTTTTCAAAAAGTAAACCCTATTCAAGTGAAACAAGAAATTAAGAAGAATTTTGAAAGACATAGCGAGATAGATACATTTCGATATACTCGAAATAATAAAATCCTGATAACGACGAAAAGTTATGAATGTGCGCGGGAAATCATACAAAAAAAAAAAAATATTTGAAAGACAGGTCAAACATAACCTAATGAACGAAAACATCACCACAAGATTTCTAATCTTTCGAATGGATGTAGACATCATGCTAAAAGAGATCCAGGTAGAACTAGAGGAGGAAAATGATATTGTTGTCCAAAATGTTAAGAGATTCCTAACAAGACAAGAGGAACGAATGGTTCCCACGGGAACGGTGCTTATTACAATTTACGGCCATAAACTCCCGGAATATGTTAAAATGTTTTATATCAGACAAAGAATTAGACTGTTTATTGACCGTCCGAGGCGCTGTAATGTGTGCCAAAGTTATACGCACGGCAGTAACAAATGTACAAATGAAAAAATCTGTAAACGATGCGGAAAATCTCACCCCGAAATAAACTGTAATGAAGTAGAAATAAGATGTGCTAATTGCGGTAAGCAACATGAAGCAGACAACATCGAATGCGAAACCAGAAAAAAAGAAGCTGAAATTTTAAAAATTAAATGCGAAAAGCATATAACGCTAGCAGAAGCAAGAAGACAATCCAACTCAAGGCCAGCAAACAGCTACGCGGCAAAGACGAAACAACATGTGGAAACAGCAAATATGGACGGTAATATTCATAAATTGGCGATGGTTATAGAAGATAAATTTCAACAGATAATGGTTTTCATTACGCACTTTTGGGAAGTATTAGATAATATGCAGCAGATATTTGTAGAGAGAAAAGAAAACGTTCTGGAGGAAAATACGAAAGAAGCACCTGGTAAAAATAAAGTTGTACACAGAGATGTCATGACGGAGCTATATAAATGCTTGAAAAATAAAAAATTAAAAATGGGTGAGCAAAGTCAGCAAGGAGTACAGTCTCAGATTAATATAACTGTGGAGAGTGAGGACATGATGACGGATTCGGGAGAGACATAACGATGTTGGATCAATGGGATGCTGGTTAATGTCGTATGGTCATTATGTGTTTATGGACTGTTTGTTTTTCTGGTGTTTGTTTTGTAAAGACATTTTTGGGGTAAGTGTTTGTTGTTTTAATTCTTGTATTTTTTGGTGGTTGATTTTTTACCTGTTTTTGTCGGGTTGTGTTGTATGGATACTTTATTGATACATTGGAATATTAGAGGTATACGGGCCAACTTACCCTGGCTTCATACTGGGTTTTTTCGTAAGAGTGTTGTCTGGGCATTTCAAGAATCTCTGCTCAAGGAGAAGCATAAATTATTGTTTAATGATAGGAACATTTTTCGTGCTGATCGGATTGGAAATTTAGGAAGAGGGGGTGGAGGTTTGTTTTTAGCAGTCCAAAAGAAGATTCCAGTTACTATCATAAACCTGCCTGCTATTGACCGGGATCATGAGGCGCAAGGGATTAAAATTTGGTTTAAAAAGAGGTGGATTTCCATCATAAATATTTACGCTCCCAAAGGCTTCGGGGCTACGAATTGGTTGGAAAACATAAAAGATATGATTGGTGAGAATTATTTAATTATTGGTGATTTTAACATTAATTTTCTCAACTGGCGGACAAACCCGAAAGGTCAAAAAATGATTCATCTTGTTAACCGGATTAATCAGAATGATGTAGTGCTCCTGAATACGGACCAGGTAACGAGATTTTCTGGCGGAGGTAGTGGATCTCTCCTAGATTTGAGTATGGTGTCGAGTAGGTTAGCTGGTGAGTGCAATGTGGTAGTTCATTCGGATCCGATGGGCTCTGATCACTATCCCATTGAGATTCAGGTATCGAATAGTGGTTATGAGGTCAGGAGAGAATTTTTGACACTGGTTAATTGGGATCGTGTTGGCTCGGCGGTGGCTGGTGTTGGTGAACATAAATATGGGGATGATTTGGATAAGTGGACAAAAACTATTACCCAGACTATAGAACATTGTAAGGAGCGGGTTCCGATTAGTAGTGGGAATCTTCCGCCGTGGTGGGGAGTGGTGACTCGTCGGCTGTTGGCGTTGAAACGGTACTATTATCGGAAAGCGGTTCGGGCGTGCCAGCTTGATTTATGGGTTAAATACAAGATGTACAATGCTAAGCTTAGAAAAGAAATAAAAAAGGACAAGAAAAAATTTTGGGATACAGTGGTCAGAGAGGCTGGTAGGGGGCCAAAAATTTTCAAAATCATTCGCGGCATCAAGAAAAAATATGAAGGGGAGGTGAACACGGATTTTTGCTTCCCGAATTGTCCGCCTGACGCCACCTTCCAAGCGAATGCCCTATCCATAATGTTTCAAAACAGTCCGGTGGTACAAAGGTATTCCAATCGACTTTTCGGGGAATGATGGTATGGAACTTAAATTCACATTGGAGCAGTTACAAAACACTATCAGTAAGGGCAAATCCACGACCCCTGGTATTGATGGCATAAAAATGAGCTTTTTTAAAAAATTGAAAATTAGGACGCTGACAACACTCCTAGATATGTACAATGCAATTTTGGAGAAAAAGAATATCCCAGAGGTTTGGAAAGAGGTGATTATGCTCCCTATAAAGAAACCTGGCAAAAATAGGAATGATGTTCGGGGTTATAGACCCATAGCTTTAACTGTCACTAGCAAAAAGATTTTTGAAAAAATGATCCTGGACAATTTACTTAATTGGTGCATGGAAAAGAAGATTTTCCATAAGAATCACTATGGTTTCATCCCATTTAGGGACTGTGAGGCTGCGGCATATAAAATTTATAGAGATATTAGTAGGGCAAGGTATTCAAAGCGGAAAGGTTATTTGGTGGCATTAGACATCAAAGGGGCCTACGACAATGTCTGGTGGGATGGATTGCTCTTCAAATTAAAAAAGCTGGGACTTGATGGTGATCTTTGTGTTTTAATTCGGAATCTGGTTCAAGAGCTAAGGATTCGGGTGAAATGGAGGGGTTCGCTGTCTGCTCCATTCCAGTATCACATGGGTCTTTTACAGGGAAGTCCTCTCTCCCCTTTACTGTTTGCACTTTATCTAGCGGATATCTTCGAAATCTTTGATTCATGTATACATTGTGTAGTTTATGCTGATGACATTTTTCTTTATGGTTTTCATGATGACGTAGTTTGGTTCAAAGGGATTTTACAGGAGAACATTGCCAGGGTGATTCAATGGCTTCAGGCTTGGAACTTGGAGGTAAATCCCAACAAATGCCAAATCATCAGGATTGGGAGGTGGAGGAAGGTAGAAGAAAACCATTTACAGGTGCTTGGTCAGGAGGTGGATTTTTCTGATTCCCTTCGAGTATTAGGGTTTTATTTTAATCGCCAGGGGAACTTAAAAGATCATATTGCCATGTTAAGGGAAAAAACTAGCAAGAGACTGAATTTGATAAAAGTTATTGCAGGGATGAGTTGGGGTACGGAGACTAAACATTTGCTGCGTATTACAAGGAGTATGATGGGAGTTCTGTTAGAAGGAAATCCTCGGATTCTGACGCATGCTAACAAAACGGAAGGTCGGCAACTCCAGGTTATCCACAATATGGCTTTACGGTGGGCTAGCGGCTTGCCTAAATGGTGCCCAATCCCGGTCTTATTACAGGAAAGTGTGGTGTGGAGGTGCGGACAGAGGATTGAGTACCTTGCTACCAAACGGTCTATTTCAGAAGTCAAATACCAGGATCATACGGAAATGCTTTCGACTGACCTACTGTACCGGGAACTAAATACACTCAGGAGGTATGGTACGGAAATTAATGAGTTGGTAAATTATAAATGGGGGACGAAAATCAGTGATCATTGTCGGATAGTAGTCAATACATGGGCATTTCAAAATAAAGACTTTCCGGACGAGGTGATCAAGAATTCCTTCCATAACTTTGCTCAGACGTATAAAAACATGGCCACGTTCATTGCAACTGATGCTTCAAAAGATACTCATAGGACTACAATTGGGATGATGAATCAGAAGACAGGTAGCCAGTTGGCTTTTCAAATTCCGTATATCAATACGATCTTCACGGCTGAAGCCATGGCTTTATTGGTTGCACTTAAATTTTATACGGTGGACAGGGGGGAATATATGTTTTTCACGGATGCTAAAAGCGTTCTCCAGGCCCTACAAAAGGTTAATCGAAAATCAGTTGCTATCATCACGCATTTGAGAGAAGAGATTAATAGGAAAAGCAATGACCAGTATAACATGGCGTTCATCTGGGTACCTGGGCATAAAGGGATTGAGATAAATGAGTGTGCGGATAGGTTGGCTAGGAATGGACCTTTCAGCAACGTACGGATTCCGTGGTTTTCGGCTGAAGATTGGATGACGAATGTGAGGAATAATAAACAGAAAGAATCTGAATGGGAGTGGGAGCAATATCTGAATAACTGTACCGGTCGTTGTTGGGACTATGGTAGCATAGGGCATCCTCATCATTCATTAGAAAGGAAAAGTGGTGTTATATTTGCAAGGTTTTTAACGAAGACTATTCTAACACAGGCCCGGCGTAAGAGGTTTCTTGGTAGAGGGATATCGACGTGTAACCTTTGTGGTTTGGAGGAACAAACTGAGGAGCATTTGGTGTTGCGATGTAAGTGATTTTCGGGATTGCGCGAAATTGTGTTTCGCAAGATGCAGGTTTTGAGTAATACTTCGTACGAGGATCATTTTGGAGTGACTGGGCGTAAAGGTGGAGATCATATAGTTTTGTTATCTCAGTTGTTGAATGCGATTTATGTACAGTGTCCGAGTTGGATTGATATTGATGGCGCTGGGTAGGGGTCTATCAGGTTTTGTTTGGAGTGTTTGGCGGTCGTTGATTGGTGTTTTCTTCGGATCGGTTCACCTCAGGTAGGAGTTGATACTTGTGGAATAAGACAGCTATATAGTCATAAAAAGCTGCTCACCGGGCCCTCGGGTCGAATCAACAACAACAACAACAAGTAAACAATTTAGAAATCGCCAATGTGGCATCATTTTTTAAAAGCGCTAAATGGTGGCTTGAGTAAGGATTAGGTCGAGATCATTGGTTCTCTTTTATTTTTCATAAATGTATTTTGATGTTATTTTGCTGTTTAAAGGTTTAGATTAATTATTTTTGCTTTTATTTTGATTCTCGCGATTTCAATTTGAGTGGTTTTCGGAACACTCCGCACAAAAGCAGGTGAGTTTAATTCTTACCTAGCCATTCCAAAAAGTGGATTTTTTTTTTGTTAAACAAAAAATCTGTGTTTTTAAAAACGTTATTTTGACATTATTTTGCTTTTAAATGTTTTAAAATATGTATTTTTGCTTTATTTTGATTATCGCCATTTCAATTTGCACGCTTTTGCCTGTTGTCTTCTGGAGGTTGCCACTCCGGGAGACAACAGGCAGAAACGCACAAATTTGGCAATTTTTTGAAAACGCGCCAAGCAGTGGTAAACCCTTGGGTCGCACCTTGAGATGGAATAACTAATAAAATTTAGATGTGTTGGTCCAATTGGATGTAGCCAAGATAATATAGGCATATCATGTTAAAATTTCTCATATCAAGAAGTACTGATAAGTATAATTTCCTTTTTAGCCACCCACAGGGAGGCTTATTCTTTCAATCTCTATCATTTTTCATGTTTATGAAAAGTCACAGCAATCCATCGTTGCCACAGGTTAATCTCGTAAAATGAAACATTTGAAGTTAGTGAAAAAATTAATAGCTCAAAAAGTATTTGTCACAAAATTGTTAGACAAATTGCGTTAGAAAAAAAAAAAATTGTTTTTTTCTTGATATAAATTTCAAATCGAATGATTATGCCGTTTTTCAAATAATGAATTTCAAAAATTACCAAAATTCACAATGAAGTACCATAACGAAACCTTCACGCGTAAAAAGATAATCATAACGGTTGTTGCTTTCGGTCAAGAATGGACCAAACGATATTCGCGTTTTAATATTTTAACCGTTTTTAACGAAATTCTGTAACTTTAGAAGAATTTTTCTTTGAATAGGCAAAATAAATGCATAAAATCGTTACAAAAATGTTAAAATTACAAAAAAGGATAGATGCAAATTATCAGATATGAAAAATAAAAAAGAAATTTGGTACTTTCGTGTTATAGCAGCCACCAAGCATGAAATATTTTTGTTTCTGTTTTCATTAATATATTGTAAATTTGGTACTTTCGTGTTATAGCGGCTTCCAAGGATGAACTGCCAAACGGTCAAGATTTATCGCCAAATTATAAAGCATGTATGACATTGTAATAATATATGATATATATATATATATATATAACATTTCTGTACGTATGTGGCCAAGTTATAGTCATATATGATGCATATATGATGCATATATATGACATGTGTATATGATGTATATACGACATGTAAAACATAAATAATATGTGTATATGATGTATATACGACATGTAAAACATAAATAATATGTGTATAATGACGTATATGGCACATATAGGAGTGTTTGGAATACATATATGCGTATATAGAATGCCTATATAAGCTTTGCGATGATCTTGGCGAAATCATAACTGCAATCTTGGCATAATCATAGGAAAGGTTCAGTAAGACCTTTTTGGTGCTCCCCCCAAATGTAAACCCCATGTAAACCCCTTCATGTAACATATCAATAGATAGATCTCGTCAAGCATTATGGTCTGGTCCTACTCTCCGTCTCTCACTCCCCCCTCCCTTAAGAAACATAGTTCTCTGTTTCAACTCTTTTTAAATTTTAGTTTTTCCCATCTTTCTCAGCCCCTTTAAGCCCCACAGAGGACGTAGGCCTCTTCTAAAGGATCCAACGAAGTTAAAATCATCGAGACCGACATTTCTAAGAGGGTCCCGAGGCCCTATCTCTCATAGGACCGGAGTTACCCCCCCTCCCACGGGAGAGACATTCAAAGTGTTCAAACCCCGTCATGTACCATATCAAAAGTTTGATCTCATCAAGCACTTTTGTCTGGTTCTACTCTCCCCCTCCTTCTGTCCCGTCTCCTGTCAGGAGCACTTTTCTTATTTATTTTTTTTCAACTTCTCATATTTATTTTAGTTTTTCCCATTTTTCTCGGTTCCTATTTGCCGGACAGCTCCAAAATTTCACCAAAATTAGCTGCAAACCGCCTAAAGGTATTCCCCTTCCCGCTTCTTTTGGCGCCCTCGGTTTTTACGTATCTCTCTTGGGGGTCCCTTTTAAAGTCCCATCTCTCAATTGCAAGTGAGGATTCATTTTAAATCAGGTCTCGTAGAGCACTTGTGTTTTGTATAGCTCCCCCCCTTCCCCCTACCTCTTTCCAAGATCCCGTCAATTAATGCTAACTCATCATTTGTTAAACAACTTCTCTTAGCTGTATCCATCATAAAAGCTGCTATCATAGAACTTTTCATTACCTTTTTTAGGTTATCTATTAAGTGCTAAAATGCCTTGAACCATTAAAAACAGTTTAAAGGGTATCATTAAGTCAGCACATTTGTAAACAACAACTACCTCGCCACGTCTCAGCCCGTTGGAGCCACATCTTTTTACTATTATATTTATTAAAAATACTTCTAGTCACCGAATCTTTTTTAAACTTGGTGTGTTCATGCGTAATATGTTCCGCCAGCCTCACAAAAAATCTTAGAGCGCTAACTAAATTCTAAAGTGGAGAAGCTGGCTTATGCTAACAAACACTTTTTTTTGACGAGTTGTATCGCTGAAAAAATCTCAATGATAAAAGCCGTGGGTGGCCAATCTATATTCTGTCGTAAGGTAGAATTTTTCCCGCTTGTTGTTCTTTTTTTTGTTTCACATAGAATTAATATACTTTTTTTACGAATTTATTTTTGTCTCACGAATAAAATAACTGGTGTATTATATATAAAAAAAATATATATTACTTAACCATTCTAGTGTTGTTCTAACAACATATTTTTAAGGATAAATATAACTTTTTTCGCCAAAAAAAAAATGAATAAACTGTTTCAATATTCATTAAGTCTCCTTTTCTTATGTAATTTTGTTGTTATTTATATACATATTAGTGGATAAAAATTAAAAAAAATATTAATCATCTAAGTTATTTTTGAGCACAAAAATCCTCTGAGGAAACAAAAATAGAAAATATGTTGTGTGCTCAAATAATTAAAGTTATATGTTCTTTGAAAAAGTAAAGAACAGATACCTGGGTATACTAAAACATTATGAATTATAATGCAGCTCACCTTTTCTTTGAACTAAAAAAAAAGAATTTAATTAAATTACAACACTCGGTGCCTTGGCCACTTTCTTTAGAGGATTTATTATTATTACTAGCCGCCACTGGCGACCAGTTTGGTCGCCCTTAAATGTATGTTAAGCATTGTAACAAATTATTTTTATTCATAATTTATTTTTTTCCTTAATCCCTCGCATAACTGGAAAAATCTAATTGACAAATCAAGAACTTTTGCGATCGCGGTAGCATTTCGCATATTTTTTGTTGTTATGTATTTCATCTTTCTTGACAAAAACCGCTTAACCCACTTAAGAATTTATGCTTCATGTCCGTTTGCTTATCACTTGCAATATGTTCGCTAATGCGGAGATTCTTAAACATATCTGGCGCAAAACAAAAATCGCGCCAGCCCCGGTGCGTCCGTGACAGCTGTTTCAATTTAAAATACATGACGTTCAAATTTTTCATTTAAAATAGAAAAATAATAATTATCATAAATCAAAACATTTGATTTCAAATTAAAGTATCGTTTCTAATTTGCACGCGCAAAAAATAAAAGCTGACAATTCTTTTCGAAATTTGATCCATTAAATATTGTTACATGAGTTCAACTTACGTCAAAAAAAGATCCGGAAGTTGAGTTGTATGGAACAGAATTAAGGTAAACTTTGACTGTCTCACTGGTGCGGATTATTTTTTTTACGCCAGGCAGCGATCCAAAAATTCATGGTTTAATATTTTAAACATTCACAACGAATGAATCTTTTTTCTTTGTTTACTTTCATAGATAGAGAATTTTAACTGCGAACCTAATTTAAACTGAAGTTATTGCAGAATGTATACATAATTGAACGTAAGTCATCTCTCAAATATTAATTTATTTTGAACGATCTTTCTAAAAATGTAACTTTTATGCAGTTTTATTTGCAAAAATAATTTTGAATAAAAATGGCCGCCTGGCATATGAAAAAGTGAAACGGACATCCCGGAACTGTTGATGACAGTCACATGACTTACGGTTTTATTATATAGATTATATTATATTATATTATTATTATTATTATTCGTGTGCAAATACTGAAGATTTTTTTTTTTTTTTTTTAAATGAAAACGAAAGTTGTTCTCATTGATGATGGAACATGGATTATTTTCCATTTCAAGATAATTTTACATTTTTTTTTGTGCATGGCTTCTTATTAAGAAAAATGGTCTTCCAATATTTTTTTAGAGAAAATTTGTTTATTTAGGCTGTGCTCTTGAATATAATTGTGTTCTTAATAAAAATACATATATATATATATATATATATATATATGAAATAGAACCGGTATTTATCTAAGTTTAAGAATTTTCTGAGTGTTTTATCTATATTTCTGTTTTAATTCACAAACTTTTTGCAATATGTCGAAATCCAAGAACACTATTAGTCTGAATATTCAACCATTTGATGGTAATCCATCTACTGTCGAATTTTTTTTCGACCAGCTTGAAGACATTCAACAACTAAACAATTATAGCGAAAAAGAAATGCTAGCACTGTTTAAAACGAAACTCCTAGGTCCTGCTCTCCACTTTTATTTGGATTCGCAGTTTAATACTCAAACTAAAAAATTAGCAGACATAAAAACTGAATTTATCCAGTTTTTCGCTTCAAAGGAGAACAAAAATTTGGCGTTTCGTTCATTAGATAAGATGAAATTGGAGCATAATGAATCAGTTAGGAATTTCTCATACCGATTAAACAAGAACCTAAAATTAGCTCATCCAACAGTTGATGATGCTTCGCTCCAAATTTTGAAATTCACATATTTTATGAATGCTTTATCTAAAAATATTCATGTAAAATTATTAGAGGAGGGGATTTCTGACTTTACTAATGGTCTGTCAAGAGCTGAACAATTACAATATATTTACAACTTCACTGAATCACCAACCACACCTGTTCCTGTCACCTTACCTGTGTATAATATGGAACATAAGTTCCCTAATCCCGGTCTATCTGATTATAAACATTCTGAAAGTAAAAATAAACGAAAGTCATTTTGTGATAGAAATTTCTCTTCCTATGGCAAACATCATCCAAAACAAAATGTTAACCAAATTACGTTTAAAAAACCATTCTATAAAAGAAATCTTCGTAATTCATTTCGTCATAGGACTGTAAACCAATGTGCTTTTTGTGGACGCCAGGGGCACTTAATGAAAACAAGCTTTGAATTTAAAAATTTTGTTCAAAATATGAACCAAGCTAACTCTCATAATGGTGTTAACCCAGATAACAATTTTTGATTTTTAAAACATTTTTATAACCCCAACATGTAAATGACTAGATGCTTTTTAAAGGCTTTGTCTGAAAGGTTTGCCAACATTTTAAAAAGCATTATAAAAGGTTGCTAGTTGACACAATCTGAGGTACTTTGTAAGTGTTTTAGGACAAGCATACCAAAATGTAGAAACGTAAGGCTAGTTACAGGATTTCATATTAAACATTGTAACAAGAATTACAATCAAAGGCAGATAATAATGCTTTTATTAGAAGCATCTATAAAAGAAATTAAAAATATTTTGATAACCTGTTAGTTTTAAATCTTAATTGCATTAGATTTTCATCAAAATTATCTGACTTAGAAATTTTCTTTGTTTCTGTGGGACACTAAATTTTAGCTTAATTTCTATATACTGAAGAAAAAAAAATGGAAAATAGGAATTTTTATTAGCTGATATTATATTTAAGAACTCATAGTAAGTTATATATTTTAATTAATATTCTTTTTTCCTTTGCTAAAATTCCTTTCCTATGTAATTGCTAAAATTTGAATATATTTGATTTTTTATATTTTAATTAATGTATTGCTTCTAAAAAAATATTAATTGTTGATTACATTAATTTTTTTTAAATCTAATATGCATTTTGTTAGAATGAACTATAAGAATTAATTTACAGAAGTTTTCTAAGTTTTGTTTGAATTTGACAGAACTAATTAAAATAGATAACTTTTTTTGTATCTTCTACCATTCAGTTTTAAAAATAAAGTCTAAATTATACCGGGGATAATATTTTCCTTTTAAAGTGAATTCGGGCAACAAGAAAATTTGTATATTATATTTTTTCTTAAGCCCTACTACATTATCCTGAAAGTTTCACAATAGTTTAAATTTCTGAGTTGGGAATTGTTTATGTCTTGGTTTTTATGTTGCCTTTACTTTTGTGTTTTTATATTTGGAACGTGATAATGGTTACCCACTATCAATTACTCTTATTTATTAGTTGATTGGCAAAATAAAGTAAGTTAAACATTACTGCATAATTTAATTTCATAAAGATTTAAGAACTATATAAAACCAAATTTTGGTGTTTAAATAATTACTAGAAAGAAAATGCAATTTCCATATATAATATTTTTATATCATAAGCATATTACCTATTTGTTTATTTTTAGTCTACTTTAAGCATGTTTTCATTCTACTTAATACAGAAGAACAATAATTTTTCAGAATGATTTATCTCTGAATTAAATCTATTGATGCTCCGTAATTAAAAATAAATAATAATAATCGGTTAACATTATTTAGACTTTTTTTATTTTCCCTTTTTTCTTTAAAATATAAACCTTCATTTTTAAAATCTTTTATAACTATTAGTATGTACATTGAAATGTCAAAAATTTAAATAGTTTGATTTCATTAAAACTCATTTTTTTAACTTCATGAAAATAAAATGTATTAAACAAAGTAATAAAATAACAATACTTTAAAATATTGTAGCGACGCATACAATAAAAATTTTATATCTTAAACGTACATAATATAAAAGCAATTGTCATTGAATGATATTTTTAAATGAAATTTTATACAACATAAATTACTAAAATATGAGAAAATAAAACGTATGCGCAAAAATAATTAACTTTGACTAAATTACAGTTTAAATACTAGTACAAAATCTATTATTATTACGCAATATTTCAAACTTTTGACGGTAATTTTTAAGCACATGAACTATAAGATGAATATTTTAAAATTGGGGAGCAACAATAGATAATAACATAAACGATAATAATATATTTTAAAAGATAAACATAAACAAAATGCTATTCTCTATTTTATTTTGTAATGAAAATATGTGTAAAGAACTCGCATTAATTCGTTAAGAATAAAAACATATTATAAATGGAAATTTCAAGAACTACAACAGAAATATGCATGTGTATATAGTTCTTACAACGAGGTAAATCTTTATGAAATGAAATTAATACAAAATAGTTTAAAATACCTTAGATGGAGCATGATTGCAAATGCAAAGCCGGCACTTTCAGACCGGTGCTACGACGTGACCTGCTCGCACATCATATCACCTTCAATGAGTCATGAAACGCAAGCACAAGGACAATTTGCAGCGCGAAATAAGTTGCGCATGCGCGGAAAATGAATGTGCAAAGGATGATTTTAGACAGTAGGTTTTCTGACGGTTATTCCAAAAATCTGATATTGAAAATATTACTGTGACCGTGGTATACGGTAAAGATAATATACCTTTGCAGAAAAATCGAAAGAAAAGGAAAAAAGACCGTTTTCGGAACCTTACTTGCTATCTGGGAACATGCTTCAAAATACTGCTAATGAATACCAAGCTAATCAACAAAATACTCATGAATATAATGATGGATTTTCTAAAGATAAGAGTTTAAACTAATGCTGGAGGCAGATCTATCTGGCACTCTGTCCTCCAATACTTCACATTTGCCAGAAAATACCTTAAAACTCAATTATATAGAGTTACTTCTCAAGGAATTTTATCTTCTGAGAGTATACTTAAAATGACCAATGTTTACCAAAAAATGGTAGGCTCAAAGATGCAGAATCACAGACTATTTTTCAAAATGAAAATACTTATAATAATATTACGAATTCTGACGATTGTTCTCAAGTCGATAACGCAAATACTTTAGTTGCTGAATCCCAAAATGGTAGTAATGCCATTGAAAACTATGTAATTTATAGCACATTTAACTACAATGACTCTCCCATACAGCACACTTTCATCTCTAGAACGTCGCATATACATCGCACTGCGACGTTGTGATGTCCCGCGGAACGTCTCAGAGATGTTCTGGCAATGCGCAAATGTCCTTTTTCAGCGACGTCGCATTGCAATATCTATGAGCCATCGCATTGCGATATCTGTGCGATATTGCATTTTATCATCTACAGTACATCGCACAGATGGTCTCAGAGATGTTCTGGCGATGTGCGAATGTCCTTTTTCAGTGACGTCGCGGTGCAACATCTATGAGGTATCACATTGTGATATCTATGCAACAGTGCATTTTAATGTCTACACTACATCGCACAGATGGTCTCAGAAATGTTCTGGAAATGTGCGAATGTCCTTTTTCAGCAATATCGCAGTGCAACACCTATGCGACGTCACATTGTAACATCTACAGGTCTCAAATTGTTACCACTATTTCTGATTACCAATCTTAATCTTATTTAATAACAAATTTATATCCTAAATAAAATTAAAATTACTAGTCGGAAATAGTGATGACAATTGGCCTGCTGATATGTAAATTTACCCTGACTTTTTGTTGCTGTAATTTCTCTAACTTAAAAAAAATTACTTTTAAGGACCTCACTTACTTGTAAATCAAATTAATTACCCAAGGCAAGGGTCGATCCAGGAAAAATTTGGGGCCTATTTAGGGTCCCTTCACAAAAATCTAATTAATAAAATGGGCCTTTTCACAAAAATCAATTTGATAAAAAGGGACCCCTTCACAAAAATCAATTTGATAAAATGGGCCCTTCACAAAATTCTATTCCATAAAAACTTACTATTTATTATTTTGTGATGTTTTAAAATGTATAATTTGTAAACGAACAACTTTACCAGAGAGGAAAACTTCAGCAAAAGGATTTTAAAAAGGTTTTGTTTATAAATGCTTGTGGTTCGAATTTGATTAACTGGATTTCAACACTCGTTACAAAATGTTATTTTTCACAAAAATATGATAAATTTCACAAAAATAATCTTTACTTTTCATAAAATGGGCCCCAAGAAAAAAAACCTGCATCGACCCCTGCAAGGTGTGACTGTTATTCAAAGGTATTGCAAAATAACTCAATTTCACATTTCTGTTATTTTTCAATTCAATATAGTCATAGTAATATCAAAAATTCCCTTCTCTGAATCCTGCAACTTCTTGCATCCTCTAATAAAACTGAAATGCATTCTAGTAATGAATTGGAAATTCATGTTTTAAGAACTTTCCTAAGAGTTATCTATAATATGAGAAAACACATTGAATACAAGTAATCTGAAAACAGTACTCTTCTTCTTTCTCAATAATCTATTTTTCCCAAGTATATATAACAGTTTGAGTGACTGTACTACCCTACTCTAAATGTCAAAAAATTAGTTTTGATGGACTTGTATGGCTTTATTCTGGGTATATAAATTATTCTACTTCTGTTTACATACTAAATTTGTAATCGATACACTTTAAAAAAAATCCCTGACGGCTCGGCCTACAGGCACAGGTAGATTTCGAAGACGCAGATCGTGGGGCGCCTATTTGTTGGGAATTGCGGAAGAAACGACCTTTTTGCCATGATGCGGCAGTTGGAACCGCCTACTTCGAAACCTAACTTGTTTGCAGGCGGAGCCAGCAGGATTTTTTTTTTTTTTTTTTTTTTTTTTTTTTTGGCTATAAGAGTTGGTTCTATAAAAAACTTTTCAATATAAAAGTTTTAGATAATATTAAGAGGGTTTATAATAAATTTAAGCGGATTTGATATCTTAGAAATTGACGAAGTTATGAAATTTTTTCTTCTAAAATACCCACTTTGGGGCCATTTATAATTATATCAAAAATCTGTCCTACATACATTTTCGGCCCTTTTCCTAGAAGTAATAATAACTTTAAACGGATTCGATACGTATCATAAATAAGAAATTATAGGGTTTTTTTGTTTTCACAAAAAGCCCCCCCTCCTCCCCCCCCCTGGTTCGATATTGCCCATTCACGAACTTGACCGAGATTTTATGCCCCTTGATTTTATGTATCAGTTTGGAAGCGATTTGTGCAGAATGATTGCAGTTATTGTGTCCATAAAAAAGTGACATAGGTATATAGATAGATAGATAGAAAACGTTTTGAACTAGGGATGTTTTTGGGTTCTGGGAATCATAATTGGCGTAGATGTGCAAAAATGTTTCAAAAATTCCAACTTAGGGGAGAATGTAATAGGTAGTATTTCTTACGAAATCTACCTAAAAAGACATTGCATAAGTAAAATACTTTGCTAGTAAATAATTCATAGTGCAGGTTCCTACTTAACTTAAGCAAGCCCAAGTAAATGTCAAAAAGTTCTTCTTTGTTCCTAAATCATCTTGCATTTAATAAAATCTTCCATCCTTTAATGACACAGAAATACCACTGTGTTATTGTATTGTGAGTTTGTGTGACAACTTTCTTAGGATATGTCTATGATATCTGAGAAATCCTGAATACACTTTTAATGAATACTTTTTGAAAACACACTTTCAACAAATTTGATACAGGGTTAAAAATTTGGTGAAAGAGTGTGTATTCCTTCTAAGTATAAACAGTCCAAGTTGCTTTATTATCCTAATTCATTCCAAGACATTACCATTTTAAACTAAATCTTTGTTTAAATTTCTCAAAATAAGTCCAGTGATTTTTGGACTTGTATCATTTGTATTCTGGGTACCTAAATTATTGGAATTGTATTTGCATTGTAAAATTTATAATTGGTAATCACTTTTTAAAAAATGCATGTGTGATATTGGAATTTACTGTACAGATAAAACCATACTAATACATAATTGAAGAATTTCTCATTACACACTTTTTTAATGAAAACTCATGCAATACATGATTTATGATGAGTAATAATATTATATAATAGTGTAAGACAAAGAATTCTATTAGTGTTTATTCGATGTTTTTTTTTCTCAGTTATTTTAAACAGAAATTATATTCAATCCCTTTTATTAAATATTACTTGTTTTACATCATATATGTTTCACTATTTCAATCGATGAATTTTACTGGTTCAAACTTAATTATTTAAAAAAAATAAACTCATATTACTGAATGCAAGCATTTTACTTCTGATGAAAATCATTTGTTAATTATGATTAAGAAAAGATTGTCATAAAATGTTAACTCTTACACGTTACAATATTTGCATGCTTAGTTTATTTTTTTTAAATCAAAAGTTACGTATTAATTTCTTTAGTATTATTAAGAAAACTTATTAAGGGATATATTAATTCCCCCCCCCCTTCCAGCAGAGTCTTTGGGGTGAAAAGGGTAATTTTGTAGTACGCTGTACTATATAATATTATAAATCAATAATTACTTGATTAATCATAAAATTCCACATATCTGCTGATTAAAATAATTCAGCTAAACAAGTTTCAAAATATGCTTCTCTGAATATTATAAAAATGTTATTAATCTTTTTGGATGTACAAGAATTTTACATCCTCTAATACAGATGTAATTTCATTATTTACAATAATTATTTTTATTTAAATTATTCAATAGTAATTTGTGGTAATTACTGAGGAAATCTTTTGATAATTTTTAAATTTGTAACATTTCACAATTATCATGTGGATAAAACAATATGTTTCTAGTAAATAATAATTCATTAATTATTTCTCATGTAGATGTTAAACATTTTGTAACTTTCAATAGTTTTAATGCCTAATGAAAAGTTTAAATTTATTTATTTGTAATTTATTTTTCATTGATGAAAAAAAAAATTATGAATAATATCAATAAAAAAAACTCAAACATCATTAAACTAATCAGGTTTAAATTAAAATATTCCTGCTGATTTTGTAATGAGAATGTTTAAATGATAAATGAAGTCTGTCACATGTATAATCACAATACTTTCATGAGTACTTATTGTGCAAAAATATCAATGACTAATACAGTTTTATTATCTTTATATTTATAATAGTAGTTTACATATTCAAAGAAGTTCTGTAGAAATAGATCAAACTCCCTGATAAGATCTGTTTATATTCATTTGTTTTTGTGTCAGAGAGCCAACTTTTCAAAATTTCAGTGATTGGAGGGAGGGGGGGGGGGGGGCAAAGAATTCGGGTACATTTCTGTTTATTGATGGAAATTGCTGAAGGGGAATTTTCAACTGTGTTATGGGTTTCCTAACTGAACTAAATTTTAACATACTAAGTAGTATATATACAAATCTACAGATCATATACAAGACTGCACAAAATAATGCAATTATTTTTTCCACAATTGATAATAACTGCTGAAATTGGGTTTTCAAAATTGTTATGTGTTTCCAAAATTGTTTACTTAGACATCAACTTCTACTTTATTAATTGGTAACGTATTCTGGAAATGTTGGAAAGTGTTACATAATCTATATATGTAGCAGGATTTTTAGTTTATATTTTTCTGGAAGTTTGTGTGACAACTCGACAACTTTCATTATGATTATTGAGGCATCCAGAATACACCTGATTCAAAGATGAAAATTTGCTGAAAAAGTGCTTAATGACTATGTTCTTTCTAAGTATGAACAGTGTTGCTTTATCATCCCAATTCATTCCAGGACATTACCATTCTACTCTAAATTTTTGTTTACATTTCTAAAAAATTAGCTTTCATAGACTTGTATCATTTGTATTCTGAGTAACCTAAATTATTGGAATTGTGTTTGCATAGTAAAATTTATAATCAATAATACTTTTTTTAATGTGTGTATGTATTGAAATTTACTTGATGAGACTAAACTCCATCCTAGTTCATAGTTCATGAATTTTTCCTGAAATTTTCTTAAAAATCAAAACTCATACAATACATTTATTCAATGTTTATTTCCAATTTTTCTCATCCATTTTAAACCGAAACTAAGACAACTTTTTATTTTTAACACTCCTGTGGCTGCTTACATTACATCATATGTCATATGTGTCACTATTTCAATTTATGAATTTTACTGGTTCAAACTCAACTGTTTAAAAAATCATATTTTTTAATGCAAGCATTTTGCATTTCATGAAGATCAACTGTTAATCATGATTAACAGTAATAGAAAATTATATATTAATCTCTTACTAAAAGCAATCTATTGAATATCGACCCCCCCCCCCCCTTTCCAGCAGAGCATTTGGAGTGAAAAGGGTTAAACTTTGCAGTTTGTTGTACTATGGTATCAGAAATTAATAATTACTTTATTAATCATAAAATTCCACATACCTACAGATTAAAATAATTCAGTTTAATATTAAAAAATTGCTTCTTTGAATCGATAAAATGCTATTGATGAATCAATCATTTTTCATACAAACAAATTTTACATCCTTTAATACAGATAGAATTTGATTATTATATTTGTTTTAATTTTAATTATTTAAAAGCACTCTGTGCTAAATGCTGAGAAAATTTTCTGATGTATACCAAATTTGCAAATTTTAACAATTTTCTTCATTGACTAGAAATCAACATGTGCTGTATTAGAATTAAAGAACTTTATCATCTCGATAAAACAACATGTTTCTAAAAATAATTCCTCATGCCAGTGTTAAATATTTTTTTTACTTTAAATAGTTTTAAAATGCATAATGAAATGTTTAAATTTATTTTTTCATTGCTCAAAAATAAATTCATGAATAATATTAATATATAAATAAACCAACCTTATTATACTAACCAGGTTTCAATTAAAATATTGCTATGTTTTTCTATCAAATCATATTTAGCGAGCATTTACAGAAATGAGAAAACTTTGATGTCCCTATTGTATAGCACAAATATATATTGATACAAATGTGCTCTTTTTTTTTTTCATTGATGTCCTATTTTTAATGCATATTTAAAATTATCTTGAATTTTGGCAGTACATAACTTTAGAATAATAATTTAAACAAACACAATTAATGCAGCCTCTAAAATAATCCTGCTGCAGCATATGAGCATATAATGTAAAATCCGTCGAGAAACTAAAGTTATCTTTATTACTAATTATTTTTTTATCTGACCTTAAAGATATTACTACCTAAATCTTCACAATTTAACAAATATATTCTGTGTTTAATTTTAAGAAAATACTGCATGAGTTACATTGTAAAGACAGGACCCCCCCCCCCCCTCCCAGCACAAATAGATGAAATAAATTTCAACTTATGATGCACTCTCAGTTTTTAAGAATACATAGTAATTTCACTGATGTAATACATCTTAATCCTTAAGACATAATCCTCACAGATCTGAACTGTACATATTTGTAAAAAGCAATACTCTTTTAAGAAAATAAAATTAAATAGTCCTTTTAAAAAGAACAAAACAAATTCTAAACTTTATATAACTATTTTTGAATGAATGATTCATTTTTACATTAAATAAGAGACTAAAATTATTATTTTTTTATACCGAAAAAAAGTTCAAAAGTGCTTGCAACTTGAATACTGACTCGCATTGTTTACACAATTACCATATATATATATATATATAAAATATTTAGTATTGCATGGATGGTGGATAATGTAAAATGTTAATTTTCTACAGTTTTATTATATTTTTTACTTAAAACTCGCAACACATATTTCTTTAATATACATTAAATAAAACTGCAGAATAAGCTTTATAAGACATTTAAATATATTTAAGAAAATGTAAAATGTATAAATACATAACACGATAATAAAGTTTAATAAATTATAACACTTACCTTTCATGATCTCTCAACTTTTGCAAATAAAACTATTATTTTTTATTAGACTAGACCATTACTCGATATTGTAGATTTATATATATTAATATAAATGTTTTATGATGTTTGCAATGAATTGCAATGAACAATTGTTTAATTATATTTTTTAACATAAAAAATTCTATATAAAGTACAAAAGGTAAACATCAAAATGAAATTTTATTTAGATACCTAAAAGCTGAAAATATCACATGTAAATAAAATAATTATAACATCGCAAAGCGTTTTTAATATGTTTTGCTATGACGAACTTTTCTATTATGACAAGTTTTTATTATTATATTTGAAGATTAATATTTTTGAGAGTTCCTCTGGATATGAAAAATAATGCAAACAGCAATCTACTTTGAAATTGCGAAAGGAAGTGCAGTTATCAAGCCTATGATTATATTAACATAATCATTTATATGTACGCTTAGTCTTCAAAAATAACCATAGTTATTTGATTTTTTCCTAAAAACTGAAGAAACGTCACTCAAATATAAAAAAAAAGACAGAAATCCAACACACAGCAAACAACATGGCATGCATACACATCCTTCACTATGAATTCGCTTTGCATTAGACGCCATTTATCTCGCACATGCGTGAATGACCATGGCGTATTTGCGCATGGGCGAAAACGGCAGCTTGCGTCTCCAGGCTATCGCAAAGATACATCTCAGTGGCAGCCTGTTTTGTTATCTCAGAGATGTTTCATGTACATCACACAGAGACGTGATGATAATGAGACTTTGCGATGTACTCGAGACATCACTGGGACCAAGTGTGCTGTGTGGGCTCTTCCTTGTATTACTTTAAATGTACAACATCATAATGTTATTTCTTTGTTGGACACTGGTTCAATTATTTCTTTAATTGATCAACAACATTTCAATTTGTTAAAACCCACTATAAAATATAAATTTCTCTCTCGAAAAGTATCTATTTCGACCATAAACTCCCAAGTTGAATTTTTTGGATGTATTCGTTTGTCTTTCAAAACAGACAAATTGTTTTTCAATCATGTATTTTATATTACTAACATACGTAATAGAAATTTTGATATCATTTTGGGTTATGATTTTATTTGTAAATATGGTATTTCCATAACACCATCATTTAATTCCATTCTACTAAAAGAAATTCTTGTTCCGTTAGTAAACAAACACCAGATGTCCAATGATTCGCATATGGATCAGGCACAAGTATTTATGTGTAAAAAAAATGACGTTCTTAATACCTCTACTTGTACTATGGACCCTCAATGTATAAATATGTCTGCACCTGTAAATGATCTTAGTGAACATCAGCAAACAAAAATTGACAGCTCTGGGGTTGTTCATAAAAGTTCAAATTCCCCCCAAATGAGTTAAAAATTTCAAACTTTCATAAAGTAACTATTCCAGCCAACACATGCATGTACATGCAAGCTCAATATTCTTCACAACCTGAGGAACATTTCATGTTTATTCCAACACTAAATAACCGTAATATTGTATTTATGGAATCTCTCCATTCCTTATCAGCCATAAAAAAAAATTCTTTTCTGATTGTAGTACAAAATATTTCAAACAAACCATTTCACCTCAACAAGGGAACTGTCTTGGGTGTATATGAAAATATTGATGAAAAATTTTTGACACCGCCCATGACATCTACAAATTAACAGATCTCTTGGATAAAATTTATTATCAATCCTACCTCAATAATGAAACAAATCGTCAGAAAGTCTATGAAAAGTCTAGACAACAGCACAAATTTTCAGATATAAAAGTCAATGACACAGTATTCATTACACTCCCTAATGTATTCAAGAAAAAGCCTCAAGGTCCATTCATAGTGCAAAAGATAATTTCACCTGTTTCACTTCAAATTGTGTCACAAAAAGACAGCCGTTCCTCACCTATCCTTATACATACCAACCGAGTAATAAAATTACATCCTAGAGCTCCTAAACTACAAGATACCACACAAGCAATTCCACAAACTGACAGTAACAGTAATAATCAAGCTGCAACTACATTTCAAAATTTATCTTCTTCTACCAATCAACAGTCCAGCTCCTCTTATGCTCTACGACCTAAGCGACCAAAATTTGTGCCACACAGTGATGAATTCCAGTATTATTAACCTTTTTCTTTTCTCTTTCAGCTGTTGTCCAGTCATGCCTGCTGATAGTGTTTGATCGCGCGCCTTGAACACTATCGAACTGATAAGAATCCTTTTTTTTCTGCTGGTCAGAAAGCCTTTTTTTTTCCTCTTATCACAGACATGTGGACTGCCTGCTGTATAAGTATTCCTTTTTTTTTTTTCCTTCTAATAATTATCCATCAATAGCCCACTTGACTGTATATTATCAAGCTCTGCATTTTGCACTTTATGAATAATACATTTGTAACTTTTCTTCTTTTTGAAATATATAATTCATATTTAAAATATGTTTAAGCTAAAATTGTAATAACAATACAATAGCATTTTGATTTATTGCATTTTTTTACATAATGTTGCTTGCTGTATGTCACTATCAAAATATATAATATATGTTACTATTTAACTCTTACAATATTCTCATAGTATTCTGTTAAAAAAAAAAAAAAAAAAAAAAAAAAAAAGGTATACAAGATAATTTATACATGAACCCTGTGAAAATATATTATTAATATTCATATAATTTTCTTGTATTTTTTTTGTCATCAAGCATCAGTTATTTTGGCAGAAAAACATAGTTGTCAGATATTTGAGGATCATTACAGAAATAATTGTTGCAATTTCTTTTTAAAGTTAATTTTCATAAAAAAAAGTCTGGGTGAATTATTTTGTTAAAAATCATTTAACAATATCATTTTGTCACCTATTGTAATTTACATGATTTTCTAAAGTGGATCATGTTACTAGTGGAATTGTGAAAGCACAACTTAATGGTACATTATGTATGGTATGTACATAATTTTATTGCTTTCTTTTGTATATATGTATATTATATTATGACCTGAATGACATTTAATTAAAAAGTCCTAGGCAAATGCTGTATTATGAATAAGGTCTGTTTAGTACCTTGCCAATTCTGTTAGATTGGTTTTTCTCTAGAGTGGCCACTCATTCAAAAACTTTTTTGAAAATGATTAACCATGGTATTTTATAAATAGTTATAACTTTTGTATTGTTTGAATGTGTATTTTACTTTTGTTTATATTTTTGCATTGATAATGTGTATTGTGCAATTAGGTTATTACATCTCACTTTGGATTTTTTGTGTAATAACTATTAGCTACATCTTCATAAAAATGTGTTGGTAAAAGTTGAGTTTTTGTTATTGTATTATGTATTGTGTATTATACTAGATTTCTTTTTAGTAAAAGTTTATAGTTATAAGTTTTATGTAGTGTTTGCATAGACAGAAATGAAAGAGCATAAGCTGGTTTTACTTAACAGTTATGTAATTGTAAAAGCAAATATTGTTTCTGTCAACATGTTACATAATTTATGATTTATAAAATTGTGTACAATTACTTTATTCTTTTTCTTATTATGATATTTATATGTTATGATACAGGGTATATACAAATATGTTGTGGTATGTTATTTTCTTGATATTTCATGCTGTATTTGAACTCCATCATTCATCCTGCCCCTATCCTTCTCTGGCTTTAAAAAAAAAATGGCTTGTGTAAGTGCTTTTAGTGCCTCGCACTTCCCCTTCTCCATTTTTTTCGTGGAGGTGTGGGTGAGTGTGGTAATTTTACCACATTCAAGTTCCGTATAGCGCAATTTATTTTTTTGTTTGCTTTCCCTTCTCTCTCCTTTTATTTATTTATTTATTTATTTCCCTGGCAGACTTTAATCATAGTTTTCCTTTTTGTCTAAAATTATTATTTGATTTAGTTATCCTTTTTAGCCCATTGGCTTCAAAATGTTTTTTTTTTTTTTTTTTTTTTTTTTTTTTTCAATTTTGTCTTTGTGACGTCAGTTTGATTTCATTTCATTTTTAACAAATCAGATTCATATTTTTTTCCGTTTGCTTTAAATTTTAATCGTACCCTCCCGTTGGCATATATTTAGCCCTATGTTGGCATTCCGTTAATTTTTAATTTTTCATCTTGTCAATGAAGTTTCTGTGCGTGTATTGGCAGTTGTCATCTGTTTGGCGAGTTTTTCCATGTTACGGCAACCCTGTCCTTACGCCAATGACAGGTTCACATTTTTTTTTTTAATTTGAGAGTTCTTCTTCGGTTTTCTGGTTGGAAATGGAGTGTATTATAAAATACGTAATTTTTTGTGTGTCAAAGATACATCATATATATATGTTAGATTATATTCTGTCAGCTTGCATATTAAATAAGTATGATGTGGACTTAAACCTGTTTTAAATAATATATATATCGGAAACATGGTCTATAAGCAAAAGACACAGAATAATTGTGTGTTTTTTTTCGTCGAATGTTCAAGGTGAGAAATGCTCAAATTCGTCGGCCTTCCAACTATCAACTTTGAGATGGAATAACTAATAAAATTTAGATGTGTTGGTCCAATTGGATGTAGCCAAGATAATATTGGCATATATCATGTTAAAATTTCTCATATCAAGAAGTACTGATAAGTATAATTTCCTTTTTGTTCTTTTTTTTTGTTTCACATAGAATTAATATACTTTTTTTACGAATTTATTTTTGTCACACGAATAAAACAACTGGTGTATTATATATAAAAATATATATATTACTTAACCATTCTAGTGTTGTTCTAACAACATATTTTTAAGGATAAATATAACTTTTTTCGCCAAAAAAAAAATGAATAAACTGTTTCAATATTCATTAAGTCTCCTTTTTTATGTAATTTTGTTGTTATTTTTATATATATATATTAGTGGATAAAAATTAAAAAATATATTAATCATCTAAGTTATTTTTTAGCACAAAAATCCTCTGAGGAAACAAAAATAGAAAATATGTTGTGTGCTCAAATAATTAAAGTTATATGTTCTTTGAAAAAGTAAAGAACGGATACCTGGGTATACTAAAACATTATGAATTATAATGTAGCTCACCTTTTCTTTGAACTAAAAAAAAAAGAATTTAATTAAATTACAACAACTGCATTTCAAGGATCTCGACTGCGCCTACATTGATCTGATTATTCGGTAATTTTCGTGGGGTTCGGACTGCGATGTCGTCCCGGGTGTATGATGAAACGAACGTTTCAAGTCGACAGTAGTAGTAACATCAATAATGTGTCAAAAAGTGCGACAGGATTTTTGATGACCTGTGTAAAAAGCATTTTGGAGACTTCCCAGTGATATTGGAGAACACTACCGATTAGTTGTCAATTTATCACTCATAAGGAGAAATGATAACTAAATAATATAACGACATGTTTATAAATTTATTCCAGAAGTGACATCTGTAAGTTAAATTATTCTTTTATTTTTGTTGATTTTTTATTTTGTTGATTTGTTATTATTGGCTTACATAGAACAAAAGTTGTTCTTAGAATATTTTTAGAATACTATTGTTACTTTTATCCTGAACATTTAGAACATACGAAATTTAATATTTTTTCTTATGTATTGTTGAAAAATTAATATTATTTGGTTATGCTCACAAATATTACCGAAAGTTTTTGAACTGTTCTGATATTTCTTTATTTCTATATTACTTCATTTTACAGAAATAACTTAATTCTATGTTCTTATTTTATCATTTAATTTAGTCCCTTTTCATTCTGTGATATTATTTCATACGAAATAATTTCTATTTATCGAAATATATATATATATATATATGAATAATATCTTTTCATTATTTATTAAATCAAATGTATTGAACGTTCTATGCCATTCAAAACTGCATAAAAATTTATTAGATTCTCTGAATTAAAGCACACTGATTACATAATAATCGCAAAAATAGCTTTTGAAGTTTCTTAATTTTAAGAGTAAAAGAAAGTTTGCGTTGAAGTTGCGTAACATTGAAAAGGTAAAATTATTGTGTGCAGTTTAATTAATTTGTTTATTTCATTACTTTTGTTTTTTGATGCTATGTTCCGAGAGTACAAATCAAGAGCCAAAAATTTTGTTCTTACGAAATAATGCTACTCATTTTAAAAAGTGTTTTATTATTTTATTTCATTCTACAGTCATCTCTCACTTATGCGCCTCTCAGTTATACGCGTCTCTCAGTTATACGCGAATTTCGTAAGGTCCCGCCACGAGGAATAGGAAAATAATGCTATAGATCTCTCACTTATAAGCGCCACTTTAAATTGTCTCTCTCAGTTATACGCGGAAATAACAACGCAATTCACATTTTTTTTTTTTTTATCGATAAATAATTTTCTGCACCTGTCAAGGTCAAAAGACCGTTCCGAAAAGCGGGGTGGAGAGGGTGGAGAGGATGTTACAGTTCGACTTTACACTCACCCCCTCAGTTCTAATGGTTGCTTCTTTTCTTTCTGTTTTAATTTTATCAAGTCACCTGCGTGTTACATTTCGTCCTTGCCTTTACGGTAGCATCTAGATCAGTGGTTCCCAACCTGTTTTTAGCCGCGCCCCACCAAAACTTCTCTGAAATGATGATGCCCCCCTCCCCCTATAACATATAATTCTTATAAAATTTTAAAAGAATTTACTCCTGGTAGAGTAAAAAGCATTTAACATTGATCCTGAAACGTGCTGAAGGTGATGGATGAATCAAATATTTTTTATAATCATCTGATACTCCTCGTAGTTTACTGGCACACAGTCGCCACGTATGCGTGATGTATAGAGTGCTCAGAATCCTTGATTAGAAAAATCAATAATTTTGAATAAAACATTTTTGTCTTATTTAATCACAGAATTTCTACGATTAAATTACGCAACAATTTCTAATCAGAATAAAACGTGATAAAGGAAGGTCGTCAAGTAATTGTTAAATATACACTTGAATAGTTTTATGTGTAAAATTGATTTTCATGTGACATATTGCAGTGGGACTCATTCAATAAATAATCGAAAAAGTTGTTTAAAATTTTAAAATACTTATAAATCAGAAAAATTATAAAGAATTTTTAAATATATAAAAGGTATCTAGATATGTTAAAAAGTTTTTTCTATAATTGTTCTGGTAGAATTGTATTTAAAACTTTTGAATGAATATTTTTTTTTAATTGAATAAAAAACTTTTTTGAAACTTGAATGTGTAACTTTTATTTACAGTCTACAACATTACTATTAGAAAAACAATTCAGAAGGTATGGGCTCACAGAAATTCCGAATTGTACACTTGAAAAGTTAAATTGCCCCCCTGAAAAGTCAAATTGCCCCCCTGTGGGGCGTACGCCCCCCGTTGGGAACCACTGATCTAGATTCTTTCTTTCTTTCTTTTTTTTTTTTTTCAATAAAAATGAGCTAAAGAAAGTTAATAATTTCGTTCAAAATGGAAGTTATAAAAGCAGCAGAAAATGATCCTAAACTGTCAAAAATAAATTTAGCTCGAAAATTCGATTTGCCAGAATCAACACTCAGAGGGATTTTAAAGAACAAGGACTCCATCAAAAAAATTAATAGTGAATATTCTACACAAGCGAAGAAACGATCAAGAATTCAGAATGGAAAATTTGATATTTTAGAAACCACTTTAATTCAGTGGTTCAGAGAAATGAGAGCTTCTAATTTACCCATTAGCGGAGAGTTATTTAAAGAAAAGGCACTCACTTTGTCATCCAAAATGGGAATCGAAAATTTTTCGGCTTCTTCGGGATGGTTAGAAAAACTTAAAAAAAAGACACGGTTTAACAAATCATTGTCTGAGTGGTGAAAGCGCAGCCGTTTCAGATTCAACTGTTAATGAATGGATCGCAGACCTTCCAAATTTAATTCAAAACTTTGATCTTAAGAACATTTTTAACTGTGATGAAACAGGCTTATTTTATCGTCTTTTACCAAACAAAACGATGGATTTTAAGGGAGAAACATGCCATGGTGGCAAACACACCAAAGAAAGGCTGACTGTGCTTTTATGTTGCAATGGGGACGGATCAGAAAAGTTACCGCCAATAGTGATTGGTAAATCCAACAATCCA
This sequence comes from Maratus michaelseni, assembly GCA_963931845.1. Taxonomy (NCBI): domain Eukaryota; kingdom Metazoa; phylum Arthropoda; class Arachnida; order Araneae; family Salticidae; genus Maratus; species Maratus michaelseni. The sequence continues at coordinate 155,360,366 of OZ007594.1, read as the reverse complement.
CGGTGTTTAAAAAATGTCAAGAAATTGCCATGTTCTTATGCAAGTAGCACCAAAGCCTGGATGACATCGAAAATTTTTTTAGACTTTTTGAAGGAATTTGATATGAATATGGCTAAAAAAAATAAGAAAGTTTTGCTACTTATGGATCAGTGTCCCGCCCATCCTTGAGATCTTCCATTGCTGACACATACACGAGTTATATTTTTCTCTGCTAACTGTACTAGCAGACTCCAGCCCTTAGATCTCGGTATAATAAGGTCAGTTAAAGCGCAGTATAGGAAAGATTTGGTGCGAAGAATGTTTATATCACTAGAGCAGAAAAAGGAATTCAAGAAAATTTCGACTCTGGATGCCATGCATATGTTGGTTTCCTCTTGGAATAACGTAACAGCCATAACAATTTCTAACTGCTTTAGGAAAGCGGGTATTTTTCATTCAAATGATGCTGAAGTTATTCCATTACAGGAAAATGAAAACAACAGCAATGATTTTAACATAGACGAAGAAGAATGGAATAGAATAAGCCAAGATTCTCTTTCTTTTCAAGATTTCGTCAGTGTTGATGAAAACTTAACATCAACGGCAATAAGAGATATTGAAACTGTGTTTGATGATGTGACAGCTGAAAGAGAAGGAGATGATGATGATAATGATCATCTTCTATGTCAAATGAAAACTTACTTTATTGTATTTTTTGAAACTAAATTTTATAGTGAAAGTGTAAGGATTTTTTTTTTTTTTTTAGTACACTATACTAATATTACACCCCTTTTATTTTATAAAATGTCATTAATCATAATTCTTATATTCCAATATGTTTTTCTTTCGAATAATGTGTATAAAGAATTACTACATACAACGTCCTCTCAGTTATGCGCGGCTCTCAGTTATGCGCGATTTTAAGTCAGTCCCTTCAAACGCGCATAAGTGAGAGATGACTGTATTTTCTTTTGTGATATTTTTTCATATACAGCAAATCTATTTTAGTCCAGGCAACAGGGAATTTTACCTGGAAAAATTAATGGTAGTTCTGGAAATCGACTTTCTTTATGTTTTTTGGGTTGCTGAATCCGAATTTGTAACTTCCCACCAAAATTTCCTCCGGCAACCCCCCCCCCCCCCCAAATTTTGGTAAATTCCCCCCCAAAATAGGTTTTTTTCAAAAAATTCAATTTTTTTATTGTTTTAGGGAACAAATATCTAGAAATTCAGAAAGTAGACAAAATTTGCAACAAATAAGATATATGACATTATGACGTAGGATGAATGGGGAGGGGGGGGGCTGCCTCGGAACATGCCTCGAGGGGGGCGCGATCATACAGCAACTCGGCAGCTCACCGCTTATCTCCGATTTCACGTCATAAAAGTCATTGTATTCGGGACCCATTACACCCTTTTTTCTCGGAACCCATGGCTCACAGCTATTGCTTCAGGGTTTATTCTAAGTATTGTCGAACTGATAGCAACTACTTGATCTCATTCGCAGTTTTTACGTGTGTTTTATCCCCAGTTTACAGTGATTTCTTATTTTGATTGCTTTAAAAACGTGTATTTTTGCGTGTGACTATTTCTTGAATTTGTTTTCTCATGTATTAAACATGGCTGATATGACTTTAAATTGTTTCATTTGTGAGTTACCGTTGTCAGAGGCCGCAACATTCAACGTGACGGAAAAACGTTTAAAATCTTTGCGAGTGGCGAGTTTGAAGCGGAAAGACAATAAATATGATCTTTTAAACGGGTGTAGCACGATTATAGTGCATAGGAAGTGTCAGAAGTCATATGTTAACGAGAAACTAATTGCATCGTCTTTAAAAAAGAGACTAGTGCCGGAATTCCCTGTGATTTCACGAAATCGCTCCGAGACCCCGAGTTTTTCTTTCAAAAAGCATTGTTTTTTGTGCTGTGAATTAATACCGGATAATTATTTTGTGCAGCAACGTCGTTTGTCTCCAGAGCTACGAGATCCTGTGTATAATGTACGTCAGCTTAATATACAGAATAAAGTAATAGATTTTGCGAAAAATCGGAAAGATGATTTGGGTGATACAATTGTGCTTCGCTTGACTGCTATGGACGGCGATTTAGTGGCGGAAGAAGCTCGATATCATTTATCCTGCATGAAAAAGCTTTCTCTAATTCAACAATCCAAATCCGAAGAACATGCGAAGCGTGGTGCTTTTGGATTTAAAGTACAAGATGCCATGAAGTACGTATTTTCTTTTCTTGAAGAAAATAAGCACGTCAATTTTCATTGAAAGAACTTGTAGATGAAATAAAATGTCTGGTCTTAAAGAATAAGCAGCAGCTTGAAATGTATTATTTTTACATGCTTTCAGCGGATGCGACTCTACATCGGCTATATCACAGCCAACTTCAGTACCGGCCAAGAAAGCTCTTGTTTGTTTCTCCCGCCTTAGGACGGAGTTCATGACGTCAGATCGCGTGATCTCCGCTGAACCAATCGGCCGAGAAAGCTGTCCTAGGGAGGAGGGAAACAAATAAGAGTTTTCTCAGCCGATTTGGTCGGCCGAAGATCACGTGGTCTGACATCATGAATTCCGTCTTAAGGCGGGAGAAACAAACAAGAGCTTTCTCGGCCGGTACTGAAGTTGGCTGTGGCTATATTCGGCCATGGTAAAGAAAATTCATCAAAGTCCTCGCCCAAAACCCAGATTTGATTCCTCTCGTGCAGCTGTTCCAGACTCCAAATGCAGACCCACAAGATATCGCAAAAGCTGGGAATCAATTTTTACTTCGCTTGTATGGTTGCAAAGATAAAAACATGACTTTGAACGCTTTTAGACATCAGTGTTTCATCAAGTCCGCGTATAATAATAAACATAACATTGCTTCTTTACCCCCAACTGAAGCTGCTGCTGAGCAACATTCATTCAGGGTGTACCACCAAGTCCAACTTGGCGAGGAAATGTTATGGAACCAGAAAAATGGGGCTGGAAAAAAATCAGCTACGGACTATATCCTATCTCTAGTTTAAAACCTCCCGCTCCCCCAAAGCTTCTAAAGCTTATCTCCTGCAAGTGTAGGAAAGGCTACCGCGGTGCATGTAGTTGCAAGAAAAGCAGGTTGAAATGTTCCATCATGTGCCTCGAGTGCAATAATTCATGTGAGAATATCCCTGAAGTTATCCTCGAGGACCTGGATGAAGATGATCCACAAGACGTGGAACTCGAACTGTTGACCGAGAAGATCGATCAGGGTGACGAGAACGTTGAGGAATCATGTGAACCTGAAGATCCAACCTCTGCAGAGCTTGAAAACACGGATGATTTGTTAGGTTAGTCGATTTTTATACCTTCTTTTTTTTCTTCTCTTTCTTAACATTTTCAGAACATAATTCAACTATTTTTGTAACAAGATTTGGCTAACTATATGCAATTAAAATCGATTGGTTTATCGATCAATCAATTCGTTTTAAAAACGCAATTTGAAACAAATTATATCTTTGCAACGCATGAAATTAATTTTCAACTTGAATAACAAAAAATTCCGTATATTTCAGACACTTGTGAAACCCACGGAACAACATTTGATGGATCTGACAGTGATCATATTGAAAAAAAGGAATCTGGGTCCTCGGCTGCAGTCAAGCGGAGAAGCAGAATTTAAAATTATCTCGAATAATTTGAATAATAAATAAAAATAGAAAAAAAAGACTCAGATTTGTCATTATTTTTTAGATACTTTTTTTATTTCGTTTCAAAACTTTTCATTAGTAAAGAAAGTTTGGAGGGGAGACGGGGGAGCGAACGTAAACGATGTGAGTGGCTAAGCGGAATTGCGTACAGTTTAATTACTTTTAAAAATATGAATTAAAAAAAAAAAATCCCCCCCCCCCCTTTGCTCAACAGACGTCTAAAAGAAGGTGTTTTCCAAGTCTCTACTTGTAATGGGTCCAGAATACAATACAGTTCACCTCTTATCTCCGAATTATTACGTGAAATCGGAGATAAGAGGTGAGCTACCGAGATGCTGTATGATCGCGCCCCCCTCGAGCCATTTTCCGAGGCAGCTCCCCCCCCTCCCCGTTCATCCTACGTCATAATGTCATACATCTTATTTGTTGCAAATTTTGTCTACTTTCTGAATTTCTAGATATTTGTTCCCTAAAACAATAAAAAAATTGAATTTTTTGAAAAAAACCTATTTTGGGGGGGATTTTACCAAAATTTGGGGGGGTTGCCGGAGGAAATTTTGGTGGGAAGTTACAAATTCGGATTCAGCAACCGAAAAAACTTAAAGAAAGTCGATTTCCAGAACTACCATTAATTTTTCCAGGTAGAGCCCCTATAGGAACTCTATTGCCTGGACTATTTATAGAAAGATAGAGTGACAGTTTACATTTACTATTTAAGTGGAATGAATTTAAATATGAATTTGACATTTTTACTGTTAAATATGATTTGTTCTTGTTAGTTAAATTATTAAGAATTAGATATTTTTACAGTTGTTGTTAAGTTAAGAATTCTTTATACATTGTTATTTTTTTTACATGTTATTAAAGTCAGGGTTTGTTAAAGTTATTGCTGAAAGTAAAGGTACTCAAACAAAAATGGCTGAAAAAGAGCTTAATGTTATTATTTTTGATCCAGAAAGTGGGATGGATATTACGTCTTGGCTTAGACATTTTGAAGGTTCAGCCCCTCCAGGTAAAAAAGAGTGGAAAATCAACAATATTTCCAAATATTTGAAGGGCGAAGCATTAAAGGTTTATGTTAATGAATGTCTAGAATGTAAAGAGTATGAAAAAATTGCTGAAATCTTAACTGAAAAATTTCTGAAAGTAACAGTCCCCCGTTTTTCTGATTTCGCCTCGCTGAAATTGCATGACTTAAACAACTTAGAAAGATATTTTCGTCAGAAAATAGAGATAGGTCGACAACTTAAACTATGTGAAACCATTATTTTACAGGAATTGACCGACGGCTTAAAACCTGAATACCAGAACTATTTAATAGTAAATCCTCCTGAATCCAGTGCCTGATTTACGGCAGGGCATTCGGGGCACGGGCCCAGGGCCCCCGATTTTCAGGGGCCCCCCAATGCTACTGACGATTTTTCAATTATTGGCCAAAGCATTTTTAACTGTCAAAAGCAAAATTAAAATGGAAAAAACTGTTTGTCAAAGATTGTCTATGATTTGTCAAAGTAACTTCATTTTTTTTTTGATTGTCTTTTAACAATTTATGTGCGGGAATGTTCAGAACTCCGTTTTTGAGATCGCTATATTATTTCATTTTTATTTATTTTACCCGTAAAGCCCTCATAGTTAACATGGACAAAGCCATGTGGTTCTGCTAGTTACTTGTATAAATTTAGTTTTTTTCTTTTTTTTCAGTCAAAGTTTGTTTTTTAAAGAAAAAGTTATTTGATATATGCTAATATATTAATTAATTATAGCTTTTACTGTGGTAAATTTATTATTAGTTGTTGCATACTTTATTATTCCAGATATATGGATTTGCATAGACAAAGGTAATCAGCACCACACAGTTTATTATAAAATTCAATTAAAATTCATAATTATCAAATAATTATTTAAAAGTATATTAATGATTATCAAATTTAATTTTTTAATTGATATTTTATAGAAATTATCAAAGTCGATAGTGGCTATCTTAATAAGTACAGCTTCGATATTATATTTTTTTAATTCAAGGCCTCTGTAAGCATTGGTTCAAGGGGGCCCCCATACGCAGCTGTGCCCAGGCCCCCCAAATTTGTAAATCGGTCCCTGCCTGAATCTACTACCGATTGGTATAGATTAGTTAAACAACTTGTTGTCATTCCATCTCATTCTAGCAGTAACAGTAATAGTAATGTTAGAAATATGTCTCAAAATTCCAGATCTTTTTCTCAACCAAATAATTCACCTAGACATTGGATTCGCCCTCAACCCAATTACAGGAATCCAAATTTCCAAGCAGCAACTAATTTTAACCTTTTTTAACGTCCAGGTTCGTTAGTCCCAGATTGCCTGTCAACCATTATCAAAGAAGGATTCCTAGTCGACCATGTAGATTGTGTCTGAATAGGGGAATTTCAGAAGCTTATCATTGGGAAAGGAATTGTATCTTTAACTTAAACCCTCCACAAACAGGTAATATTCCTGTTGGTAGCCAGTCACCAAGTCAATCCAATGCCTGACAGTTAATTGTTGCTGGGTATGCCAATAATAAAAAATTAAATTATGTTATTGATTCCGGATCGACAATATCTATTCTTCCATTTAAATTTATTCGTTATTTAAGTGCTAAAATTGTAAATATTTCACCTATTATTGTGGGTCAAGCTAAAGGTAAAGTTACAATTAATAAGTCATGTAATTTATTAGTTAAAATAGGTAATATTACACATTATATTAAATTTTTGTTATGTGACAGTGATTTTGAATATGCTATATTAGGATTACCTGATTGTTCTCAATTTAACTTAATCATAGACTGTGCAAATTGTCGAGTTACTCAAGGAGATCTTGTCTTAAATCAAAATGTTGACATATCCAGTAATAATTTACAATTATTGCATTTTAATGTTCCAGATCAGTCTCAATATGTGCAGCCCGATTATGGAAGTATCATGGCTCCTCAATCCTTCGCGCAGTTTAATGTTAATGATTATGATTTAATAGGGGAAATAAATACAGTAGAAAACAAAGCTTTAAGGGATATAATGGGGAATTATTTGGATATTTTTTCAAAAAATAAATATGATGTGGGGAAGATTAATATTGAGCCACAGCGTATCTTTCTCAAATCTGACCTACCTATATCTATGAGGCCTTATCGTACTTCAACTGTGGAAGAAAAAGAAATCTCTGAACAAATTCAATCATTATTATCTGCTGGATTAATCAAAGAAAGCAATAGCCCATATTCTTCACCAGTCACTTTAGTAGAAAAACGCGATGAAGGTAAAAAAAACTAGATTATGTGTAGATTATAGAAAACTTAATTCCATAATGAAAAATGATGCAGAACCCTTACCCCGTATTGACGACATTTTAGACAAATTAAGTAGTGCCCAGTATTTTCCCACCCTGGATTTAGCCTCAGGCTACTGGCACATACCCATACATCCAGCAGACACTGAAAAATTAGCTTTTACTACCAATTGTGGACTTTGGGAATGGAATGTTCTCCCTTTTGGGGTAAAGGTAGGACCATCAATATTCAATAGAACTATTAGGAGAATTCTTACTAAACATAAAATTAACTTTGCTTGCTACTATTTTGATGACATAATTATTTTTTCTTCAACTTTGGAAGAACATTTACAACATCTCAACAGAATATTTGAATTATGCAGAATGGAAAATCTTAAACTTAAATTATCTAAGTGTAACCTTGTCCAAAAAACAATTAATTTCTTAGGTTATGAGATAAAAAATGGTACTTTAACTCCTGCTAACAATAATATAGAAGCTATCAAAAAATTAAAACCCTCTTCAAATGTTAAAGAACTCCAAAGGTTTTTAGGATCTATTAATGTCTATCATAAATTTATTAATAAGTATGCAGAAATCAGACAACCTCTCAATAAATTGCTCAAAAAGATACTATTTGGGAATGGAACTTAGATTGTCAAAATTCTTTTCAAAAACTAAAAGATGCCCTAATTGCTAAACCTGTTTTGAAAATTTATGACCCTAAATTACCCCTCCATATGTTTGTTGATGCCTCACAGGTGGCAGTAGGTGCAGTCCTTAAGCAGCCTGATAATAATAATTTCTTACATCCAATTGCATACTATTCTAGAGGATTGAGAAGTTATGAAAAGAATTATTTTATTACAGAACTGGAGTGGTCTTACAATTACGGGGAAAAAAAAATATATATATATATATATGATAATTTAAAATGGTCAGCGAAAAAAAAAAATCGAATTTATATTTTAAAATTAAATATTGATCCAAAAATTATTTATATATATAATTCAAATTAATATGAAATGATTAATTATTTAATACAAATAATAATAATAATTCAATATATAAGACTATATTTAAAGGATCAGAAGAAATAATTCTTACTAGGTATCTCTAATCCTTAATTTATAAAATATGGTTATATACAAATATATAAATATATATTAAACTTCGTGTTTCGAAAAAAATAATTCTGATTTCTTATAATTGAAAATAAAAATAAATTATTAGGAGAAAGTAAATCAATTTTATATTAAAATTAAATTATTTCTACAGAAACTAATAACGTATATAAGTGAAATCAATGTAAAATTATTAGTTAGATGAAAAAGTAATAGTAAAAATACATAAATATAAAAGTAATTGCTGAAAGTTCAGAAAAAACAATTAATGAATGTAATGATAAAATGAATTAATATATAAGTTAATTTTTAAAAGATCAGAAATAAAATAAATAAAAAATTTTCAATTTATATTTAAAGATTAATTTATTTTAATTATTAATATATGATGGGGAATATTAAATTTAATTTTCTATATTCAATTTATTTAACTACATTTTGATTGCATTTTATAAATTAAAAATATATCTAAATAAGGATAATTAAATATTATAACAATAATTAAAAGTTAAACAATAACCAGATGTGCTTAGGAAATAAAATAAATCAAATAATAATATAAACTTTATTAATTAAAAAATCGAAACACATCAAATCAAATATTTTTTTCAAATAAAAAATTATAATAAGTTATTTTAGTGTCAAAATCACCCATGAGATGGCACCAGCATCGTCTATTCCTAGGTACTTCCTTAGGAAAATCATCCTGGGGAGCTTGCTCCCTGGAGGGATCTGGGAGATCAGTCCTGGGGAAGTGATTAAATTATCTTCCCCAGGAACGCCTGATAGCGTCATTGCAGTTTCAGGAGGAATTTGGGATGAATTGGAACTCCTGGGGAGGTTTTCAGGAGCTTTGGTGCTATATGGGATTGACACCTTAGACAAATTTTATCACTACTTCCATGGTGTTAAATTTACTATTCACACAGATCATGCGTCTCTTGTCTAGTTAAGAAATGTCAAACATTTAAGAGGAAGATTATTCAGATGGTCCTTAAAGTTAAGTATGTTCGAGTATGATATTGTATATTTAAAGGGTTCCACAAATGTCGAAGCCGACATGTTGTCCAGAAATCCTACTACATATCTTATTCAACCACTTACCTTTCTTTTGGATGTTAGGGAAGTCATAGAGATGCAACAAAAATATAATGTGTGTGGAAAAACTATTTCAAGGAAAATGGACTTATGATAGTAAAAAAATAAAGGTTTTAGAAAATTAGTAGTACCCATGTCTTTAAGAAGAAAATTGCTTAATGTTACTCATGAAAAATTTGGTCATCCTGGTATTCAAAAAATGTTAAACTTAATATCTCCTAATTATTATTGGCCTGATATGACTCAAGATATAACTAATTTTGTAAAACATTGTGATGTCTGTCAAAAGAATAAAAAACCGAGACAGAAAAAATTTGGCTTATTACAAGCTATGACCACCACAGATCAACCTTTTGAATGCATTTCTGTTGATACTGTGGGAGGATTTAATTACTACAATCCCACAAAAAAGTATTTACATCTTATAATCGACCATGCTACTAGATATGTTTGGGCCTTTCCCTCAAAAAGTATTACCACAGAAACTTATACTAATTGTCTAAAACAAGTTTTTAATATTCAAACACCACAACAATTATTCTGTGTTAATAAAATTCTTAATGTCCAGACCCATCAAAAAGTATTAAGTGATAGGAATGCAGCCTTTACTTCATCTAGATTTAAAAAAATCCTGCGAAACCACAATATTAAGCAACGTTTAACCACATCACATCATCCACAAACGAATGGCAAATGTGAGAGAGCGAACCAGACAATAGTTACTAGATTGAAGTGTAAAGTCAATTCTACCAACTTCAAAATTCCTTGGACAAAAATTTGGACAGAAGTCGTTAATGAGTATAACAATACCCCTCATTCTATCACTAAGTTCCCTCCTGCTTACTTACTTTTTGGCCAATTACCCTATGATTCCCCTCTTCAACAAAATTATTACCCTCCTGTTCAAGAAGCCCTTAAACTTGCTAAAAAACGCACTGATGAATTTTATTGGAGAAGTAAAAAATATTATGATCGAAATTATCTAGAACCAAAATTTGAGATTGGAGATCTTGTAATTTATGAGGAGTTCCAATATCCTAATACCAGAAAACTTTCACAAGTCTTTAGTGGTCCTTATCAAATCCTTAATACGTTATCTGATGTCAATTTTGAAATTAATAGACAGATTCAAAATAAACCTACTGAAATAGTACATGTATCAAAATTACGCCCTTATTATCCTCCTGATCAATTAAAATTATCCCATGAGGACCAACAACAAACTAATGTTAAAGCTATAGTTTCGTCTTAATTTTAATATAGTCCAAAAATAAACGAATTAAAATAAATAATAATTAACTAATCAATTCTCTTCTGTATAACCGTGGTGTTCTTGATTGTGCACCCGAGAGTGTCACTCTTGAAGTTTCCACTTGAGTTAACTTTTTATGCTGGCGTAATTTAGTTGATTTAAGTTAGGAGTTTCTAATACTGAATTGAATTAGATTAGAATAATAAATTAAAAAGTATTAACTAAACTAATAAAATAAATTGGATTAAATTATATACTAAATTAATCAAATATGATATCTTAATACTAATTGAGAATTGTCCAACCTTTCTTAATATTCTACAAGGTCCCATTTTTTCATTTCACAACTTATGTTTTCTTGTTTGGCTGAAAGCAAGATAGTTACATAACCATCATCTACACAATGATTGTTTTCACGAATTTTTCTTATTTATTCCTTATTTTGTATTATGTATTTTATTTGAGTATATTTCATGCCTCATTCACTACTATATGGATGAGATATTAATTATATACTTAAGAAAGTAATTAAAGAAAGTGTGTGATATTTTGAATTATAATGCTTGTTATTGCTGAACTTATTGTTGAATATTATTATTATTAGTTATACTATTTATAATTTGATATTGAGAGAGAATTATAATGACGAACACTAGTGATCACTATGATAAACAAGATGAATTAACTTGATACTGATGATGATTGAGATTAAATATTACTTGAAATTGAATATTAATTGAGTTTGAATAAGTTGAGATATATACATTTTTACTTCTGGAAGTAAACAAGTAATAAAGTAGTAAAGGTAATGGAAGTTATAAAGGTAATAATGGTAATAGTAATTTTGATGTTGAGTAAAAAACTCTTATACTGCTTACATTACCTACTTGCCTTTTTAAATTTAATTACCATTTGTCAGACAAACTATACCAAACTATACCATGACAAAAAACTCATTTCTCTTAAGTTTTTCCGAGCATTCCATTCAGGAATGAGTTTTTCAGACAGACATAAGTTTAATATTTGAAATTAACTTATGATTATTGTTATTGTTAAGTATTATTATTTTAAAATTTTATTGTTGAGATTATTCTTGCTATTATTATTATTATTGTATTATTATTATTATTGTACTATTTTATTTATTATGTTTTATTGTTGTTAATATTAGTCTTAGTACTATTTTCGAGTTGTTGCTAGTAAATATAAAGCATTCAGATGAACTTTAATTTCTGAAAATAGACTTTCATAAAAAAGATCAATAAGATCTAAAATTTGAAGGATTTTTTCTTTTTCAATTTGTCAATTGTTCAGTTGTGAGGTATGCAAATAACTTTATTGGATGGACTCCCACTCATAAGAAGACTAAACAACAAATTAAGCAACAATTCTACAAGCAATTTGCAACAAATTTTGTAAGATGAAAGATGATATTCTTGAAGTATCTTGTGTATTATTTTAAATTGTTACAATGGTTTTCTTATTTGTTTAATATTTCTAAAGCTTTTTATGTCATTGTTAACAAGAATTATATCTTGTAATTGTATTATTATTAACAACTCCACCAATTCGCGTTATAGTTATTAAATTTAATGTTATTTGGCATTAATGAATAATTTTTGGAAATGTATTTATTTTGACTCTCTCCAGTTGACAAATTGTAATCCAAGTCCGTGTAACATTTCCTTTCAATGAACTTGCAGGTCATCTGACCTACCGGTTCATTCGTCATTTTGGGTGGGGGATATGTAATAATAAAAATTTTTCGCCATTTTTCCTTAGTTAAATTATTCCAAATTCTTACAATTCTAATTTTTCCCCTCTCTTTTTAAAATATATCTTAAATCTATTTTATATTTTATTCCATAACTTAATCAAAATATTCTTTTATTTATCATTCTAAAAATCTTAATCTGTTAAAAGCTACACGTATTTATTAAAACCTTATTCTATTAAATTGCAAAACTGCCTCTAAAACGCAACTGCTTAAATTTTCTTATTTGAGACATTGAATTTTTATTCTTTGGAACATTTTATAATACCATTTTTATTTCTATTTAATTATCATTCGGCATCCCAGGATTCCCCGCGTCTTCGCGTCCAAAGCTTTTTTACCTTTTTAAATTGCCGCTTCTGATAAAGAGTTTTGGTCATACGTCAGAGACACACCCTCGTGGCCTCATTTTTTCATCCATTAGCGAGCAGGCCCCACCTTTTCTATCCCCCTGGCTTCCTCCGAACATTGCTGTGAGTGGGCCAGTTTTTTCGCGCTTCTGTCACTTTGGGCAAAATTTTGGAGTATTTATACGGTTGCACTGGCTTCGGAGACAGATTTTTCCACGAATTAATTGTTGTCAACTATAAGCCGTCACTGGGAGAATCTACACTGTTTCGTCGGTAGTCTGTTCTTCAAATTCTGCAAATTCTTCAATTGCTTTAATGTGTTCAAGTTTTTATTGAAGCGAAAGTCGGTGGAGTTTGTGTCATATCGGCTGTCAATAAAGTCATTGCTCATCTATTAAGTCTTCCTTAATGTTTTTGGGAAAATTCTTCTGGAATTAACTGCCTCTACCCAGCTTTCACGATTGCATTTACACTACGAATTTCAGATATGTCTTGTACTCCGAGATTTGTCTTCATAGTGAGTAAATCGGAATAATACCCTCTCCAAATGTCATGACTGCATTTCAAGGATCTCGACTGCGCCTACATTGATCTGATTATTCGGTAATTTTCGTGGGGTTCGGACTGCGATGTCGTCCCGGGTGTATGATGAAACGAACGTTTCAAGTCGACAGTAGTAGTAACATCAATAATGTGTCATATATATCTGATCTATGTCATACGATAACGCTCGTATTTATAACTTAATTTGGATGAAACTAATTGTGTGCACTAAGCTCACCAGTGCCTCGACCGAGTTCGTTGGCTAGCTTGGTCCGCCATCTTGTTTCAAGATGCCACTGAAGATGCTACTGAAAATTTTAAAACTAAAATAAATATACAAAAAAGTTAAAAATTGAAATTTATTTTTGAAAGCGGATCACTGTATTAACTCATGATAAGATTGACGCTGATGTCGTCATTACTTGTTTTTCGCGAAAAAAGCGAAAACTGGAATTTGTCATTTAATAAAATACATTTAAATTGCATGAATAGATTTCATTTTTTAAGGATTTCATTTTTTAAAGATTGAGTGTTATTGCAATGATGTCAGATTAGTTAAACCGTAAATTTATATTATACTTTAAGACAATAAAACCTTTTTTAATAGCGTATCTTAGACATCATTTCGGAAAGGAGGGGGGTGGGGTATGTGATAAAGTAAAACTTACTAAGATAAAGTTACTGTGACCGGGGTATTCCGCTGGTATACCGGTGTAATCCGTTTTAAACAGGTTTTTGTCATAATAGATACCCCAACTCTTATATAATAAAACCTGCTATTACGAAATCGCAGTGGTATTTGAAAAAATTACGTTTCATATAGATTTCGTCTTAACAGATATAATTATATTCAGTGCTGTAGTTGGGTGGGAACGCATGAGAACGTCGGTCCCAGAAATATTTGGTTTGTTACTGTAAAAAAAAAAAAAAGGAGCGCAAGCCTGTTTTTTGTTTTTTTTCTCCAGACTGTGAAAACTATACTCATTTCAATGTGTGAATGCGAAAGAGCATTCAGCTCTATGAATAACATCATGACCGATGCGAAAAATTCACTCCTTATTGAAAGAGCCAGTTTACTTATATTCATAAGCCGTGTAAGGACCTCTCTTAAAAGAATTTTGTCCTGAATCATACTTGAAATATTGGTTGCGATCAGGAAAAAGATTATCAGACGAGACAGCTTGTCGTAAATCAGAGAGCACAGAAAACACCTCTCATTATCGTTCTTTATAGAAACTTCTAGGATAGATGTGCCAATAGGTTATAATATGGATTTATTTCTGTTGTTTCCATTAAATTTTGATTCATAATGGAAAATGCTACTGTGAGATTGATTAAATATTGCTTTTAGACGAATGCTATACAAATGCAATACTATAAAAACTAGAATATAATAATTATAACTGCTAACTGAAAAAAAAAGACGCATTTCTTTGGGTACTTCTTAGGCTTTTGGCTCAATATTTTAAATTGGCTTTTGGCTTAGCAAAAATCCGGCAACATCAACATCTACTCAAGGTGAGTTCCCACAAATATTTTTTCCAACTACAGCACTGATTATATTGCAATATTTTCACTGGAACTATAAATATTCCTCCTCCATGGCAACATACTGTTATAGACAGGTTTTGTTTATGCAGCCTTTACTGTAACTGTATTTTATTGTTTTAATCTGGACCATGAAATTTTTCTTTAAAGGTAGGTTTCCGGTACACACAGGTGTTACTTCATTAAATATCGTATAAGCTTGTTGGTCTGAAAGTTTAATAAAAAAGGAAAACATTTTTTAATTAATCTTAAATAAATAAAGGTAAAATATTTTTAATCAACTCACGTTTCGTTTACTTAGAATTACCGACTTTTTAATAAAATAGATTGGATAAACCAATATTATGTCATGAATTTTTTTTAGATACAGTGTTAACTAAATCAATAAATTAAACGTTTCATGAAAGGTAATATTTGACTTTTCAATTTCATATTTTATAATTAGAAAATTATAACATGAAAATATCTGTAATTATTTTTACAATATCAAATGCAGTTTTCTTAATATTTTTGAAAAATTGTCTAGAACTATGTCATTCAATATTTGTATGTTTCAGTGAATAGATAGAAGACTAGGAATGACGAATCCGAAAAAAAAAAATGAAATAGCAAATTCGAGTTTATTTAAACAACTCTGCGAATTTGAAATTGAAATCTGTATCTTATTTAAAAATAAGATAATGGAATTTTACAGCCTTTATCACCAAAGTTATAAAAATATATTTAAAAAAAATTGGTACAAATCTTGATTAGTTGTTCATGTACATTATGATGGTGAGCGAGACTCATATCATTAGAATATTGTCATTATTTCATCGACATTTTATTTTCACTTATAATGTCTGTCTTCAAATCTTCTCTACATCTGATAAATTTTTGATTCCATATTGAATATCATTCGAATACAGACAAGCTCGGTTTTTCTAAATCTGTTTATGTTCTGTAATTTCCCTGTAGTTTGATTTAAAACCGCAATCGTTGCCATGCCAAAAATATCGCCACGCGTACCATAAGTTTGCTGTTACTGTGCTAGGCCATTCAATCTTCCTTCACTCGTTGTATTTCTTAAATACGATTTTAATGATCGCAAAATTCAGAAGCTTCTCGCTAAAAATTCTTAAGATACGGTTTTCGGCATTGACTTTTCAAATAATTCGGAGGAATAGAGAGTGAATGGGGAAAAATTTACGTTCTGATACATAAACCAAAGCTGGAAGTACACACAAAAATTTTAGTGAGAGTGACTGACGTACGTTTGGAAATATCTCTACAGTACATTCCACAAAAGCATGGGTGATCCATTGATCTCTATTTTTTATTCCTATGAAATTGAATAGCTTTTTCCATTTTTCAATAAATGCAAAGATTTTTTTTTTTTACATATATTAGCAAAATTGTTGTTTTGAACTTTTGAACCGAATTTCTGGGCGCTACAGCCCGAGAAAGAAGATCGCTTTGAGTCACCAGTCACACTTATAACTCAACATGTAACACATTTATCGAAAATTGAAAAACGCTATTTGATTTCAAATCACGTAGCTGATAATTTTATGCGTTTACATTTTACCCTTTGCTCCCCAGGCATTTTTTTTCATGCGGGAACTAACAACTTTGCAACATTTTAATGTTCGGGCACGGGCACAGGTAATCTTAAATACACTAATGTTGATTCTGTAATCTTGCACCAGAATTTTCGAAAAAATTCATTTGAAAATAAGATAATGGAATTTTACAGCCTTTATCAGCATAGTTATAAAAATATATTTAAAAAAAATTTGTACAAATCTTGATTAATTGTTTATGTACATTATGATGGTGAGCGAGACTCATATCGTTAGAGTTGATGATAAGAATAACATGGCAAATGAGCCTCACCATTGGAGTGCAAACGGTTAAAAATGAGTTCTTGCATGTGTCAGATAATTTCCGAATGTTGATTGGAGAAAACGCGTTCTACAAGTTTTTTAAGCCGTTCAGATATTGTACCCGCCCTATAATGTTCGGGACCCTGTGCAAACTTTTTAAGAGTCGAATTATTTTTTCAAAAGGCAGAAAAAAAATATCTTTTAGTCTCACTGGTGATCTCTATAAGTGCGGGGCCCAAGTACATTGCAATTGTCGCATCCCCTTTGTGACCGGCCGTGTTATTGAATCGCATATCTAAAAATATATGCGTTACAGTTTAACAGAATATTGAAAATTAGCTATTAAATAATAACGTCAATAAATTATAATAAAAAAGAAAACTGCCCAGTTAAACTGAGGGCATTGAGCTCACAGGCTATTCACACTAATTGTATATTATACTCTTATTTCAAAGAATTTGAAATATGCCCCTCGAAAAATAAAGAAATCAACAATATATTAAGGGGGGGGGTCATCCCCCCGTTACCCCCCTCATAGTTAACTTATGAACCCCTTAAACTAATCAGAGAAGTCTCTAATTACAATGAATATATATATACAAAATTTGAAGAAAATCGGATAATTCTGCATGAAAAACCCATTTACCTAAATTAAGGGGGATTAGCCCCCCTTTCCCCCTTTATACTTAACCAATGAACCCCCAAAACTATTCAGAGAAGCGCATTATCACAATGAACCTATATACAAAATTTGAAGAAAATCGGATAATTTTGCATGAAAAACCCATTTATCTAAATTGGGGGGTTATCCCCTCCTTTCCCCCTTTATACTTAACCAATGAACCCCCAAAACTATTGACAGAAGCGCATTATCAAAATGAACCTATATACAAAATTTGAAGAAAATGGGATAATTCTGCATGAAAAACCCATTTATCTAAATTAAGGGGGGATTAGCCCCCTTTCCCCCTTTATACTTAACCAATGAACCCCCAAAACTATTCAGAGAAGCGCATTATCACAATGAACCTACATACAAAATTTGAAGAAAATCGGATAATTCTGCAAGAAAAGCTCATTTATCTAAATTAGGGGGGGGGGTTATCCCCTCTTTCCCCCCCTTTATACTTAACCAATGAAACCCCAAAACTATTGACAGAAGCACATTATCAAAATGAACCTATATACAAAATTTGAAGAAAATCGGATAATTCTGCATGAATGAAAAACTCATGTATCTAAATTAGGGGGGAGTTATTCCTCCCTTACCCCCTTTATACTTAACAAATGAACCCCAAAACTATTGGCAGAAGCACATTATCAAAATGAACCTATATACAAAATTTGAAGAAAATTGGATAATTCTGCATGAAAAACCAATTTATCTAAATTATGGGGGGTTAGCCCCCCGTTTCCCCCCTTTATGCTTAACCAATGAACCTCCGAAACTAATCAGGGAAGCGCCTTATCACAAGGAACCTATAAACAAAATTTAAAGTAAAACGGTTAGTTCTATCAAGAGTTATCGCGTTAAGTACATACATACGTACATACATACGTACATACATACATACGTACATACAGAACCGGCGGGCACATAAGCTCTCAGGCTTTGATAGCCTGTGAGCTAAAAATATCGTACTGTGAAAATAATTGGTTGTAAATCAATTTCTAATTAATTGAACGAAAAATAAAAACATGGGTCCCTTATAAATCTTTTCATAAATCAGGCCGCCATGTTTCATGTTTTTACTTTTAAAAATGAGTCTGAAAATGTGTCTCAAAATTTTGAGTTGTTGAGCGTGGAAAAATATATTTTTTAGCTCACAGGCTATCAAAGCCTGAGAGCTTATGTGCCCGCCGGTTCTGTACGTACGTATGTATGTATGTATGTATGTACGCAACGCGATAACTCTTGATAGAACTAACCGTTTTACTTTAAATTTTGTTTATAGATTCCTTGTGATAAGGCGCTTCCCTGATTAGTTTTGGAGGTTCATTGGTTAAGCATAAAGGGGGTAACGGGGGGCTAACCCCCCATAATTTAGATAAATGGGTTTTTCATGCAGAATTATCCCATTTTCTTCAAATTTTGTATATAGGTTCATTTTGATAATGTGCTTCTGTCAATAGTTTTGGGGGTTCATTGGTTAAGTATAAAGGGGGAAAGGGGGGGGTAACCCCCTAATTTAGATAAATGAGTTTTTCATGCAGAATTATCCGATTTTCTTCAAATTTTGTATATAGGTTCATTGGAATAATGCGCTTCTCTGAATAGTTTTGGGGGTTCATTGGTTAAGTATTAAGGGGGAAAGAGGGGGCTAATCCCCCCTTAATTTAGATAAATGAGTTTTTCATGCAGAATTATCCCATTTTCTTTAAATTTTGTATATAGGTTCATTTTGATAATGCGCTTCTGTCAATAGTGTTGGGGGTTCATTGGTTAAGTATAAAGGGGGAAAGGGGGATAACCCCCCTAATTTAGATAAATGGGTTTTTCATGCAGAATTATCCTCTTTTCTTTAAATTTTGTATATAGGTTCATTGTGATAATGCGCTTCTCTGAAAAGTTTTGGGGGTTCATTGGTTAAGTATAAAGGGGGAAAGGGGGGATAACACCCCCCTAATTTAGATAAATGGGTTTTTCATGCAGAATTATCCGATTTTCTTCAAATTTTGTATATAGGTTCATTGTGATAATGCGCTTCTCTGAAAAGTTTTGGGGGTTCATTGGTTAAGTATAAAGGGGAAAAGGGGGGCTAATCCCCCTTAATTTAGATAAATGAGTTTTTCATGCAGAATTATCCGATTTTCTTCAAATTTTGTATGTATATTCATTGTAATTAGACACTTCCCTGATTAGTTTAAGGAGTTCATTAGTTAACTATGAGGGGGTAACAGGGGGATGACCCCCCCCCCCCTTAATATATTGTTGATTTCTTTATTTTTCGAGGGCATAGTTCAAATTCTTTGAAATAAGAGTACAATATACAATGAGTGTGAATAGCCTGTGAGCTCAATGCCCTCAGTTTAACTGGGCAGTTTTCTTTTTATTTTAAATACCGCCCTCATCTCTCTCCCCCTCCACGCACCACATGCACGAACTCATTTTGGAACATGACATTTGCAGAATTTACTATTTATGTATCTAAGAATCGAAAAGCGTTTTTCGATTTCTCATAAATGGGATACATTTGGAATTTTAGTCGATCGATTCCTAATCATGACTTTTCCCGAGACTGTCGCATTCCAAAAATAGGCTTAAAGTGCCAAATTTGAGAGAATATTGATTGCTTAGTTTAAAAAAAAAAGTATAAAAAACATCAATTTTTTCTACCGCATGCCTTTAACCTTTTCTACCACATGCCTAGGTACAAGCCTTTAAATTAAACACTCTAAAAATGAAAAACAGCGGAAGTAAGTATTTTATCAATGTTTTAAAACTTAATACAAATTAAGGCTGCTCGTCAGTAAACTTCCCGATTCCCCTAGCTAATGTTAATCCTATGGGCATAGGATGCATTCGTATTTTTAAAATATCTCCTCAAGAAATTAATATTTTTAACTTCTGTTTTCTTTGTACTGTTCTTAAAGAATGTCTCTTTTTTTCTTAGTTGTCAATTTTTTTCTAAAATATATACTTAATTTTATGTGAAGTGTTAAAATTTTATTCAGTTTCGCTAGGATTTTATCACATACAATATAAATTAAGCCCATATTTTAGAAAAAAATTGACAACTAAGAAAAAAAGAGACATTCTTTAAGATTTTCACATTTCTTGGGTTTTCAAAACTATTTAACAGGTATTTGCTTATTTCAATTATTATTTAAGCGATTTTGATGCCATAATGTTCCAGCGTGACTGGCTTTATGAACCAGAATTTAAAGACTGGTTATTAGGGTGGATCGAAAAGTATAGGAAAAAAACTTTTTTTTCGAAGTTACTTTTGGCGCGGGGTGCAAAAGTTGTCTTATGTGTATATTAGTTTACACGTTTGTAACACTTTCCAACCTAGTTGAAAAGTGTTTATGACTTCGGTTTGTCTGCCGTATGGCCGTCTGCCCGTACTCTAAACTCTAACTCCCGTAAATATGCTCGGATTGCCCTGCAATTTTTATATGTTATTGCAGTTATCCATAGCATGTTCCCTATTTCAACTGAAGTGTGTAGTACTTATAGTTTTTCTACAGGGACACTCAAAAGAATTTCGTTACATTACGGTCTATGGGGAAAAATCATTTGCGGTTTATTTTAATGATGTTACACAATTTCAAACACATTGTAATTGATATATATCACTAAGGTGCATTAGAAGAAGCTTAATATGGAATAGGGTGTGCATAGCACTTATAGTTACTTTACAGAGACAGTCAAAAGAATTCAGTTACATTACGTCTATGGAGAAAAATCGTTTGCGGTTTAATTAAATAATTTTTCACTATTTTAAACGCATTGAAATTTATATATATCACTAAGGTGCATTACAAGAGGCTTACTACAGAATATTGTATGTATAGCAGTCATCGTTCATTTACAGGGACACACAAAAGATTTCTCTACTAGACAGTAGACAGTTAACAATAATTCCTGGAAGTGTGTTTTAAGTTGCTGAACGCAATTTTAAATTTAACTCACTTTTTGTCTATTACTTAGTGTGTATAAATTCTGTAGATCCTATACAGCGCAGCACAAAAGTTCGCGAACACATTTCCGTTTATTGACAGAAACTCCAGAAGGAGAATTTTAAACTGTGCTACGTGTTTCCTAACTAAACTAAAATTTATCATCCTATGTAGTATATATACAAATATATAGATCATATACAGGGCTGAATAAAAGTATTCGGATATTTTTCCGAATATTGTATATGTTGGAAATTCCTGAAATTACGTTTTTAAATATGTTATGTGTTTTCCAGATTGTTTACTTAGATGTTATGTTTCAGCTTATTAAACGGTAATGATTTGTAAAATTATTTTGGAAGCGATGGAAAGTGTTACATAATCTATGTTTGACGCACGATTTTTCGTTCTTGTTTAAAATTGAAATCCATTCATATTTTCCGGTGCCCCAAACGTACCAAAATAGTTAAAAATTGAAATTTTTGTGAAAATTTATAATTTTTTTGTTTTTTATTTATTTTAAATTTCTTTTGGCGCGGGTGCTAAAGTTGTCTTTTATGTATATTAGTTTACATGTTTTATTTCTTTGAAATCCATTCATATTTTCCTCTGCCCCAAGCGCCCCCCAAAAGGTTAAAAATTGAAACTTTTATGGAAATTTATAAATTTTTGTTTATTTATTTATTTTTTAATTCCATTTGTTGCTGGTTAAAAAATTTTGTATTGGGTGTACTACATAATTGGGTAGTTTATATAATTTTTTTTATCGAAATCCATTCATATCTTCCGTTGCCCCAAATATAGTTAAAAATTAAAATTTTTAATAAAATGTGTTAAAAATTTTAAGTTTACGAAAGTTGATAACAAATTTGGCAAAGTGTTTAGTTAATAAAGTATAAACTTATAAATAATAATTATTATAAAATAATACATGAAGTATAAATCTAAAAATCAAAGCATTAAATCATAAAAATTATAAAAATTGAACTTACGTAGCGAATTTTTTACTTCTTTTATTTTGAAGATTTATATAATTCTAAAGTTGGTGAACCTTTTTGGTATTAAAATGCTTGATATGGATTCTTGATTTTATTCTATTCAATATGAAACCGTGTCTCTTCTCTTGTCCAGATACACTTTCTGATGCCTTAGAACACTAGGTGAATCATCTTTCAACAGCTTGGGTATGGCATGGATATTTTGACCATTATACAGTTTTTCCTACGTTTATCATGACCTAAATTTCTTCACAAAACACAGTCAACAAAAGATGCGGTTCAAGACGTCCAACTCGTTGCCAGTCAATAAGTTCATAATAATCTTTTGCTTTGAAGTGTATTCTTGGTACTTGAAAAAATTCTTACTTCTGGTGATCCTCTATTTTCATATCTATCATAAATTAGCTTTCGTATTGCTAAAGACCTGATAGGCTCTCTGTTATCTGAGAGCACTGACAATAACAAATTTTCAGGATGAAAAAAGAGGCTATTTATCTGAACAACAGCATGTACTATCTTTCTTAGATTAGATTCCAAATATCTAGAAAATGTGATGTTTCTAAATATGCTGCTCTCCTTCTGTTATAGAGGGCTTTGTTTTGTTTCGGAAAACCACACAGGTGCATACCTTCATAATATATGTTGTAAAAATAATAACATTCTCAGATGCATTTTCTGTGGCCACATACAACCTTAAATTTCTGACTACAGTTGTTAGCCATCTTGAGTGAACAACTTGACAAGGTTTTCTTAATGCGAAGTCAGAACCACATTCACCACGTGATAATGCTATGCAAAAATCATATAAATATCGCTGATCATTGCTGAGAACCATTCTGTCTATGTTATCTGGCATATTCCCCACACTTATTGAAGAAATGGAAGCTACAGGTAGCTCTCGCAGGTTTTGATTGCTGTACCAATTGGCACATCTAAAGAATTTAGTTGCATCATCTAAAGAATTTAGTAAATGTCGTAAAGGCAACTCATTTGTATGAAGCAAACAAATACACCATTGTAAGGGTCTATTGAGTTCCAGCTATATCAGGCGAATAACTCCTCCTTTGTGCCCAATATTTACATTTGTCCCGGCGCATCCAATTACTGCAAGCCCATTTAGTTGTATGTTATTTGATTTAAAAAAATATTATTGCTTCTTTTGGGTTTAGTTTCTCCTTTTTAAACTGTAACGTGGATAATATACAGAGAGTCAGGTTCTTTTACACGAGTTTAATGTTCCCCCTTTGTCGTTTTTGTGTAGTGTATTGTGTCCTTCATCACTGAACACTTTTGCGTTGTCTTTTCTCACGTCAAAATATAATCAGGTTAAAATAGACAGAGACACTGCTAAATTGCTCGTCTCTGCAACTAAATTTCGAACCTTTGTACGCTGTCGACGAATTTTGATGCGGTCTACTACATTCGAAATCTTTCTTTTGTGTACAATTCCAATATCTTGTAAAACAGCACCGGCAATTGAAGCAGCTGCTCTATCCGAAATATCGTAAATAACAATATAGTGTAAAAAAAATAATTTTATACATTTAATAATAAACGTTAAACGATAAACGGTTTTTCATAGTCTGGCTCTACTTTTTATGCTGTACAAATGATTATTTAACTCTTTATTTTTACTTATAAGTTTTAATTCAAAATTTGCATAAAAATCGATTTTCTACAAATATTTAAGTATCTTGGGGCATCGGAAGAAATTTATCGACGGTGAAAAATGTTTTCATGTAGGCTTGTATGCTTAAAAAACAACTTTCGACCACGAACCAAAAATAATTAAAGAAAAAAAAATATATATAAATTTTCATAAAACTTTAATTTTTTAACTATTTTAGGGACGCTTGGGGCACCAGAAGATATGAATGGATTTCAATGAAATAAAACATGTAAACTAATATGCATAAAAGACAACTTTTTCACCCCGCGCCAAAAGTAATTTTAAAAAATAAAATAAATATTATAAATTTTCATAAAGATTTCATTTTTTAACTATTTTTGAGGCACTTGGGGCACCGGAAGATATGAATGGATTTCCAAAAAAAACCAAAAAAAAAAAAAAAAAAAAAAACAGATGTAAACTAATACAGGGGAGATAGGGGATGAATGGGACATTTTCACCAAAATATTTATTTTAAATATTTTATGTAAGTTATTATTATCATTATATATCGCATTTCATATATGAGGTGTTTGTCTACATCTTATGCACAATATTTATTCAAGATTATTATTATACAGAAATATATTATGAACTTAAAAAAAAGGTTATTCTCTGTCCCAATCATCCCCACAGCAGGGATGGATGGGACACAAATATTTTTTCCTCTGTATTCAATGATACCAAATTAAAATTTATAATTACAAACTTATATGTAATTATATTTGTAATATATGATCTTATATGGCTTTTATATATCAGTGTTAGTAATCTAAGAAGTGAAAACACAGTTAATTATGCATTAAAAAACTGTAATTTATATTATATATTTTAACTGAAATTTTAATGAATTACAAAGTTAAAGTTGTACGGATGTGCAAATATCAATAACACAATAAATGTGGTCTGTCTAAAATGTTCTAAATGTGGTCTGTCAGTCGCATAAGCTAGTATAAAATCAGTTTCAGTGAATGTATTGCTGTTAAAAAAGGAAAATGACAGTTTTCCTAAAACCACTGGTTATGTTTATGTTGCTAGTACTAAAAGCTGACAAAAATGCCTCCTTGGCAAAAGCTGACAGATTATAAATTGTAATATGCTCTCCAAGATCATTTGTTAGCCAATCATCTTGAACTGATCTCAGCTTTGCCTTTAAAGGCCCATAAACAGAAATATCCAATGGCTGAAGACGACGGTGGCTACAATGAGGAGGAAATGTTAAAAGAATAATTAACATAAATTATTAATTTATCAACTTATATAATATTATTTAGTTAATAATAAAAAAAAAATTCCGTATCCTCTAGGGATGAATGAAGCAGTCCCATTCATCCCCATTTGAAATGTCCCAATCATTCCCATGATGCATATATTCAATTGTCAGCAATTTTGTCTCAGAAATTATTTTGTCACAATGGTTAATATTCATTCATTTTAATTATCAATATTGAGCCTTGAAATAAATAACTATAACATATCTTAATTGTTTATAATGCATAAAATATGTAAACAATTTCAAAAAAAAAAAAAAAATACTTTTAAACAAAGTTTTCAGGAAATGCAACTTTGAAGGAAATTGAAAACAGCCATGTGGTCTTGCTTTTGGTTGTGAAGTACTCTATTATAGTGCCATCTCATCTATGATAATAGGAAGCAACTAAAAAAAAAACTTGTATATTGCCTGAAATATTGAGAATGTCCTATCCATCCCTTGCCCCATTCATCCCCTAGTTCCCCTACATAAAAGACAACTTTCGCACCCCGCATCGATTCGATTATTCACATTTCGATTTTTCGATCCACCCTACTGGTTATCAGGTGTTCCTGATTACCATTTGACCTATTACCATGCCTACAGTGAAAAAGACCAGCAAAAAGATGAGGGGTTGTATCAAATATAGAATGAGCAACACATCATTCTTATTATGTCAACTTTCATAAGCTAGTATATTTGATACAACCCCTCATCTTTTTGCTTCCATTTGGGAACAGCGAATTTCGAGCTTATTCTATCGACGATTACTATCAGAATTTTCAAGCTAAATTTTTGAGACTTCCATGAAAGTTGGTCTATACATTTAGCTAATATATTATGAACAGTATATTTTGATTGAATTCGCGCATGCGCAGTGAAATAATATTTAGTAAACCTGCTCATATTTCATACAATTTTTATTATTTTTTAATTCTGATTGCAGGGAATTGTGTACAATTCTGTTTGTCACATTTTCTGAAAATAACTTGTTTTTATATTAAAAACTCTGCAAATTATAAGCAAAAAACTTGGTAAAATTTGGGACTGTTTTTATAAAAACCTGAATTTCTCTTCGAGTATACATGCTATCTTCATACAAATGAACCCAAAGTATTACAATTAGCTACTTAATCATAATCTACAGTTTGAATGCTTTTGCAATATTAGATTTTACAGGGTTATCCAAAAGATATTCGTTTTTCTTCAATCTGTTGACGGCCCCTTATGGAGTTTCGGGAAAAAATCTTCGCGGAAATATATGACGTTTATCATGTTGTTTACACTCCTGAAGTTTCAGGATAATTCCTCATGTATCTTTCCAGATATTTAACAAAACGTCTAAAATCGCAAGTGACCAGTCATCATTGGAAATATAGTGTATAATAAGTATGAAACATTATAATATAAACAATGCAGAACTTCCAAATTCTGAAGAAAAATGTCGAAAGATTTTTTCTAATAAATCAGTCTTTTGCACAATGCAAAAACTTTATTTTCTTTTCGTTGTTGACATATATAGCACAAATTTAATTGATTTCGTATGCTATTTTATTAGAGCGGCAGATTAAGAAATGTATAAGACTGTAGAACAAATAGGACTAGATGTAAAAAGAACTTTGACTAAGCAAAAAACATTTAAGATATTTTACATAATTTTAAATTATTATAAATAACAGGACAGATTTTGTCTTCCTATAAGAATATATAAAACAACTGTGAAGGACTTTTTATTCCCATCTCAATTGATTTTACAAATATGGATTAATGATTATGTGTCTCGGGCGGCACATAGAAGGTAGCTGGGAATGTTTACTTAGACATGATCTGTCGCCTTATTAAACGGTGAAGTTTTGTTACAGTATTCTGCAGTGGTGTAGTCCTGGGAAAAAAAGTGGGGGGACGCTCATAGTTCCGAACATAAGGTCACAAAGTCTCACCGATAGAAAACTTGATCCTGAATGTTACCTTTCATTTTGAATTGCAGAGAAAAGTAACTGAAAAATTAATGAGTTTAATTTAATTAAAGTTTTTTTACTTGTAATGTTTTAACCCTTTATCTACCGAATTAGGAATCAACAAATTGTTCAATCTCAATAATTATCTTCCTTGATGTCTGAAGTTATATTAGACAATTTATATTATAATAATATGAAATTTAGATAAGGTTTTTCATTAAAACTGATTTAATAATGCGGTAGTAATAGCTCTTTTTGTGAAATATTTACAAGAATAATTAGATTAATTAACAGAAAATGCTGTTAAGGAAATATCACAATTCTTTATCAGAACAATGTAAATAAATGTATTGTGATCCTATCATTAAATAGAAAGGTTTTTATAGTTGCAAAATTTTCATATAACAATTTTTAAAAAGAGAAGATATACACTTATGTAAGAGGTTGAGAAAAATACCACTTTATAAAATATTTAGCTTTCACTGTTTCGCTGTGCTTTCTAAATGTGATCCAGAAAAGTATTTTGTATAAAAAAAACCCTTATTATCATTATTAGACAGATTAAAAAAATTTTATATAAAGTTTTCTCTGATGGTACTTAAAAGTACCGTCAGTAGATAAAGGGTTAAATAGCTTGTCCCTAATTGAAAAGTTCAGAACTTTTTTTCGTGTCTGAAAATGTCTGTCCAAGCAGACAGTGTTGAATTCAGAGGATGGTCGGCCCGGGGGGGACATCCCCCACGGAAGATTTGAGATTTTATACTTTTAATGGTCAAAAAGTGAAATTCCCCCCCCCCCGGAACTCTATAATGTCCCCCCTCCCCGGAGCCCCAGAAATCCTTCCCGGGGAAAAGTGTCTGAATTCAACACTGCATGCAGATCTCTAGATTGAAGCTATACAATTAAGTTATATCATTTTCAGTAGTGATAATAATGCAAAGAAACTCAAAAACATACATAATTTTTGTCACAATTGAAAGAAAGTTACAGAAGTTAAAGGGAGAACAGACAAATAGACAGACATGGCAGGCGATCCGAAGTGATAAACACATTTAAACTTTTTTGAAAAGTATTAAAAATCAGTGCTTTATTTCTTAAAATTGTTAATTGATGAGCGTGCTTTTATCCCTTTAAAAAATTAATAAGACTTTCTAAAAAGTCTGCATCTTCCCGCGTCCCTACCGTCCCCTTGAAAATCAAAAGTGAGGGGACGCTTGAGATAAAATAAAAAAATGAGGGGACGCCCCGCTCTTCCCCCTTCGACTACACCACTGGTATTCTGAACGTGTTGGAAAATGGTTTCATAATCTATCTTGAAGCATGATTATTCGTTTTTGTTGAATTTTGTTTCGTGAATTAGAGGATGGCAGGCGCTTGCATATACTGATAAAGAAAGGAAATTGTATTTATTTATATATGCTGGCAGGGACGGCAAGCCTATGGCACGCCACAGAATATTTTCGGCATATCATATGTAATCATTTTTCTCGTTAAATTATCACGATTCACTTTGTTATCATACACATATATTATCTCGCCTATTTTCAAATTCTGATAAGTGTTTTTTAACTTTCATCTGTGCAATAAGTAAAAGGCTTTATAAAGTCTTGTTGGTGAACGCAAAATATTTAACAGGTATTTGCTTATTTCAATTATTATTTAAGCGATTTTGATGCCATAATGTTCCAGCGTGACTGGCTTTATGAACCGGAATTTAAAGACTGGTTATCGGGTGTTCCTGGTGATGATTTGGCCTACTGCAAAGTCTGTGATAGTGATTTCTTATGCAACTCAAAATCCAATGTTCGATCTCATGGTAACGGTAAGTTCTGAGAAAGGAAACATTCAGTTATTGTTGATTTTCGTTGAAGAAGTTGGACAAAAAAACATATATAACAAGTTTGATACATATTGATAAGAATTTCATATAGGAAAATTAAATGTTGTATAAACATAAAAATAGTTATTTTTAAACGCAAGTTTTTATAAGCATTCAATGTTTATCTTGAAAATCATGCCTAATTCATGATTTTTCCTAATCATGACTTGCAATTCATGAGTTTTACAAAAAAATTCCATGTAATTAATGTTCTAACGTATTAAGAAGTGATTTAAAAGTAGATTCCAAAATTTTATCTTTACATATAAAATGCAAGTTGAGTTAAATCGTAAAAAATTGAAATAGTGAAAAAAAAAAAATGAAATTTGTATGATATTTCGGAGAAATAAAAACTGTATCAAATTCTCATAAAAATAATTCTGTCTGAATAATTTTCGAACTCCCAAATATAGAAAATATTTTTTCATAATTTTCTTTTATGTTTAACACATTCTAACATATTTGAAAAGTGTTTATGACTTCGGTTTGTCTATCCGTGCTCTAACTCTCGTAAATATATTCGGATTGCACTGCAATTTTTGTATGTTTTTGAAGTTTACTATATCACGATCGCTATGAAATGTGTATCATTTATAGTTAGTTCTTGTACAGGAACAGTCAAAAGTATTCCGCTACATTAGGGTCTATGAAGAAAAATCGTCTGCGGTGCATTTTATTGTTGTTAAACTATTTCAAACATAATGAAATTGATATGCATTTATGAAGTGTACTAAAACATGATTTCTATAGAATATGGAGTTCACAGTATTTATTATTCATTTACAGGGTCACACAACAGAATTCCGTTACATAATAGTATGCGGGGAAAATCGTTTGCAGTACATTTTAATGTTGTTACACTATTTCAAACATAATGGAATTTATATGAATTACTGAGATGCACTATAAGTTTTCTCCTGAAAAGTATGGCGTGCATTGCATGCATCGTTCATTTACATTACAGGAATAGTTAAAAGTATTCCGTTATATTACGTATATGGGAAAAAATCGTTTGCGGTGCATTTTAGCGTTGTTAAACTATGAGTATTTCAAACATAATAAATTTGATATGCATTTATTAACTGCACGAAAACATGCTTTCTATAAAATATGAAGTGCAAAGCATTTATTATTCATTTACAGGGTCATACAAATGAATTCTGTTACATAATGGTCTAAGGAGAAATATATTTTGCTCTAAATTTTAATGTTGTTACACTATTTGAAACATAGTGGAATTTATATGCATTACTGGGGTGCACTACAAGTTTCTTATTGAAAAGTACAGTGTTCATTGCGTTTACCGTTCATTTACAGGGCCACACAAAAAAATTCGATTACAGTACTGTCTATAAACCATAATTGTTGGAAGTGCGTTTTCAACTTTTGTTTGCGTTTTTAAGTTTATCTACATTTTTGCATAGTACGTGGTGTATATAAATTCTGTTGATCATATACAAGGGTTTCACAAAGGAATTTGTAAGAATTACTGCCTACGGGAGTGAATTGCTTAAGGGTAGTTTTCAATTGTTTTCGAAAAATATAGATTTATCAGATGAGTGTATTATAAATTGCAAAATAAAATATCTATTCTTTTAAGTTTAAAACATATTTTAATGGTTATTTTTTAAATATATTTACGTTATGGTACGTTATTTGACAGTTTACTGAGGAATATGAAAAAAAGGTAAAGATGTCGCAGACGCACCGTAGGGGTCATACATATCTTATTGGCGCTAAAATGGCAATTTTATATAGCTGGGGAACCCGGCGATTTAGGTGAGATTTTGCTACGTATGGCAACCCAATAGAGCAGATTGCGGGCGTTTTATATTAAATTAAACATTGTGTTTTATAATAAACTAATCATTGTATGTGTTTTATAATAAAATAATTTGTGTATGTTTATAATAAAAATTGCGTTTGGTTCTTATATAAAATAAACTGTTTCATAATAAAATAAAACAAACTGTTTTGTAATAAAATAAAACAAACATGCTGTTTTAGCAAGCTAGGTCTAACAGGTACCTGAAAATAGGTTTTTACACCACAATGGCGCAAAACAAAAATCGCACTAACCCCGGTGCAACTGCGACATCTGTTCCAAAAAAATTGCAAAAACTTTATAAAAGGTAATAAACGTTATTTTTTGTTCGTTTCAGATATTTTTTGTCTAATTTATTTTGGGAAAATTAACTGATTTGATGAATTTAAATATTTTTTTAAACATTCGGTACAAATTTTCTAAATATTTTGTCAATATGCAAACATTTCTTTATAAACAATTGCTCTAATAGTTTTGCTACATTTTAAACCACAACCACATTGTTACCAACATTGCTATCGTTTGATGCCAAGTTTGGGAACATACCCACTTATGGAACTTTAGCTACCCTTCATGCATTACGATACATACATACATATTTTTCCTTTTTATTAAGTGTTTATAAAATTAATATTATGTGCCATTCTTTGACAATTATCCGGTCTTAAAGCGGTTAGTGCTTAAATACCAAATAATTATGATCCAAAGTTGAAAGATACAAACGAGCCACTGAAATCCCCTTTTATTTAAGATGATCATATTACCATTTAAGAAATACGCAAAAAGGACTGACTGGTTTTAAGCAGTAAGCGATTGAGCCGACGATTTTATATTTATGAAGCTTTATTTTCCTGGATTAACTTACTTTTTATTGTCTGATTTAAAGAATATTTTGTGCATCGCATCTTAAAACTAGAAGAAGAGATTCAGTATTTTTTTTCTTTTTGTTGTTAAAAATGTCATAAATTTTGTTAAATTCTAAGAAGATTTTAGATCTTTTAAGGAAGTTTGTCAGTAGATTTTTATGCATGTTGAATCCAGTTTAGAAGAATCTTGGAAATGGTTTATACTTTGGAAGAAAGAATATTTATAATACTGGAGTACTACCGCTTGGATCAAAGCACATAATAGCGCCTAGAAGAGGTTTCCAAGAGAAATTTAACGTAAGGAATGCTCCGCATCCGAATACAATTAAACGATTGTATGAGAATTTTGTAAAAACCGGTAGTGTTGCTGACGGTTTGATAGACAAAGTTGGACGACATAAATCGGCCATGACTGAATCTAACGTA
The DNA here is from genome assembly GCA_963931845.1 of Maratus michaelseni. Classification (NCBI taxonomy): domain Eukaryota; kingdom Metazoa; phylum Arthropoda; class Arachnida; order Araneae; family Salticidae; genus Maratus; species Maratus michaelseni. The sequence continues at coordinate 155,328,370 of OZ007594.1, read as the reverse complement.
GATGTTATTAAACAATTTATTAATCAATATTCGAAAATATCGGTCCGCAGAATTGTAGCTTCATGCTCGGTGAGTAAAACCTCAACGCACAAAATATTGCGAAAGTGTTTGTAAATGTAACCAATAAAAATTCAGCCTTTATTAAGTTTTTCATTGCTCTTCCTTGCATGTTTTAAAATCTAGTTCAGAATCTTAATCAAACCAGTACGGAAACAGAAAATAAAATGTCACAGTTCCATTGTTTTTCTGTGAAAATTTTACTGAGCAAACTAGTTTTACTTAATTAATTTTATATATTCTTTATTTTCTCGCAAAAAATTAAAGTTTTTGTTTTGATAGCGATTAAAAAAAAAAAAAATCTTTGAATTTTATATATGAAGGGTCAATTACACAACTTAATTTATTTTTAATTAGGACCAGTGTCCATTACTCGAATACTTAACTAATCATTTTTAGTAATGGACACGCTGTGTGGCCCTTATCAAAAGTGTAATTTCAGTAATGTTCATAGCTCATAAAATCTTTTGATTTAAGTAAACAGCTAAGTAATAAAACTTATTTTTTTAATCACACTTACAAGAATATAATAAGAACAAAATTTTTATAAATAGCTGTTTTTAATTAATTTAATGTGGTTAATAAACTTTTTAATAGTAAACCGATTTATTTTTAATATTTTTATTATTAACTCTGCTTTACATGTTTTATAATCTGTCAAGTCAATCTGGAAGCAGGAATGATGTTAAAAAAAAATAGGAAAAGAAGGAACTCATGAGGCCTCAAAGCCCTCCCAATTAAAATAAAAACATTTTTTAAGTCACACGAGTTTTTAAAAATCTATTAATTTCTGTCTTCAGTGTTTTACTTTTCATTTCTGACAGACTACATATATAAAATGCTATAAGTAGTAATCACATGTATAATATCAGTGAAGCTAGTAAATCCGCAGATCAGGGGTCTCAAACGTCAGTTCCATAGTTTTATATAGAAATCATTTTATATAGGAATTTAAAATATTCAACCCGCAATTTTATTTGTATCATTTTTAAATTGCTAATTACTATAAGTAATATATCAAATAGTTTCTGGAAATTTAATTCTTAAGGCTGTTCAACAGTGAACTTCCTGATTCCCGTTTTCCGTTGACGCATAAACCGACCGAGACTCGGGACAAATCGACAACTATCAAAACGCCACTCACCTGGACCCGAAACCCAAAATCAAAGAAAATATATCAGTAATTTAATAGATTTATATAGAAAAGTAGTCTATAATCAGGTTTTTTATATCTAGTTTATCGTTTATGTAGAAAAATGGCCATTTATAATAATTCATTCATATTAAAATAAAGTTTTTGACCTGAAAAAATAGTGTAGTCTTTCTTTTGAAAAATTAGGTTTTCCCGAACCTAAGCTGTAAGAAAAAAAATCTAATTCCGAATGTCAGGACTCATCTACATTATTCCGGAAAGCATAGTTTCAGTGAAGAGAAAGTTAAAATATTTTGGCTCATCGTCATAGCCATCATCGGCCCTATTCATATATTTCAGTGTGGTTTCAATAATTCCTCTGTGCTGCTTTCGATGCTTTACTAAACGCTTTTGATCGTACATTTTTCATTAATTTTACATATTAATAGTAACTAGAGGGGAAGATCGAGCTACGCTCAGTTAAAATTAGCTTTGCGTTCAACACGATATGACAATAAATTTTCACTGTATTATTGCTAGAAAGCATTTTTTATAACAGTATTATTTACAGAAACAATCAATATTAAAACTATGCACATATTTCTAAATTTTATATTACGTATATATTACTTACCCATCATACGTAGTGTATAGGGTAAGTCTTGTAATCGTTTTGAAAATCGAAATTTTTTTTGACGGATTTACACGTTTCAGACACTGGAGATTCCGAAAAACATATTTTTAGAAAAAAAAATTTGTCGTCCGTCTGTGTGTCTGTGTGTCTGTGTGTGTGTCTGTAAACGCTCTATCTCCCGAAAAAATTGAGATAGAGACTTGTAATTTGGTATGTACTTAGTATGTAATAATGGGAAGAAGCCTATTTCATTTCAATAACCTCGATTAACCGGAACTATTTTTTTCGGACTCTCGAAATATTCGTTCTGCTAAAAGGTATATAAAAATTTTCGAAATTGTTTATTTTAAGAAATGAATATAAAAGACAATAAAAAAACATAAATTTTGCATAAAGCATGAAGTCGATCGGATTATGAGTTGCCGAGATATTTGGAATTCTATTTTCCACACTCTTCGACTTTTCATGACCCTGTATTTCATCCAAATGTCACTTCAAAGATATATTTTAATTGGAAATTTGACGCTTAATCAGATGCAATAAACCGCTAGTTAATAGGATAATTATTCTTGTTGTTATAAGGAAAAACCTGTTTCAAGCAATTCAGTAATCGAGCCTTTAAAGCGAGGCTAACGAAAAAGAAAGGCTACAGCGGAGCTTTACGCTATCTTTTTTTACAGACCGCGGGAGTCACGTGTTGCTCGAATCCACCAATGCAGGTGTACAAAAAGAGCATCACGTCACTCTAGCGGTCTGTAAAAAAAGATAAGTGGAATGCACCGCGGTAGCCTGTCTGTTTCGTTAGCCTCGCTTTAAAGTTTATGACGTCATCAAGCCACAATTTTCTTTGAATTGCAATGCATTTTATAAGTAGTTTACACATTTTAATTTTAATATTTTATATTATGCATATCCATGATGGGTAAGTATTACGGTGGCCCCCAACGACTAGTTTACATTGAAAGAGCATCCTTCAAATTACATTTTTAGTTTGTCGCGTTCTAAAAAATTCCTTCCGATTCTGAAAGCCACTTTTTTCGCCAAATATTGCCACGTTTGGTGACACTTTTTCATTTGGAGCCAAGCATGTTTGAGAACGTTCTTTGTACCCTGATTGGTTGAATTCGGTATGCGAGAATGTTCTATAGACTCTGATTGGTTGAATAATATATCTTGGCTCGTATTGAGAATTTCTAGAAAATTCATTCAGATTCAAAAAGCCATTTTTCGCCAAAAGTCGCCAAATATCACCAAATGCTCCAAATTTGGCGACGTTATTTCATTTGGCGCCAAGCATGTGTTTTAGCATTTGTAATCTTAAAATTCGATTTTTCCGGCAAAACTCGCCAATGTCGCCAACATTTTACTAAATACCTGGCAAAATGTTACCAACTTTGCGACTTTGTTTACTGCTAACTGTTCAACAACTTCATAATTGTTTCAACCTTCATTCTCATTGAAATGCAATGACCCGTAGTGACCCCAAAACGACCCACTAATCGAATATCTCCCCTCCTATTGAGAATTTCTAAAAAATTCCTTGAGATTCTGAAAGCCAATTTTTTTGCCATTGTTTCATTTGGCGCCAAGCATGTGTTTCGGCATTGTAATCTAAAAAGTCGATTTTCCCGCCAAATCTCGCAAACTTTTCACCAAATATCGCCAGATTTGGCGAAATGTTGCGACTTTGTTTAATGCCAACTGTTCAACAACTTAATAATTGTTTCAACCTTCATTCCCATTGAAATGAATTTACTCATAGTGACCCCAAAATTACCCACTAATCGAATTTTCTCGAACATGTAACCTAGGCCAGTGGTCTTCTGGTACCCCAAAATGGTAGGATACAAAATTTCGTCAAAATCGTTAGAGCCGTTTTTAAGATAAAATTTGCATAACACACACACACGGAGACAGATACACACGATTTGATCGTATTATAATATATGATTTATTTAATTGATTCTTCTTTTTAGGACAAAGACACAAAAGTTTGTTGAGAGAACATCGAAGAAATGAACGTGAAGCCAGGGGAAGATCATTTTCTGGAAATCAGCCAACAAACAACCGAGTCAGGAAACGGTCCCCTGTTTCAACAGCTTCTTATTCATCAAGAATTCAAATCAGAGGAAGATCTCCTATGTCAGTGGCTTCTTGTTCGTCAAGGATTCAAGTAAGAGAAAGGTCCCCTGTTTCGGTAGCTCATTATTCCCGGTGGTCTTCACCTCAAGGCAGAAGGCAATTCCAGTCAGAAAGGGAAATTGCTACAGTGAGTATCCAGAGCAATTCGGCTGTAAGAAATGACGGTGTGGGTTTTTTAGAAAGGCATGCATTTCTGTCCTATTCATCAAGCAACGGTGTTCAAGCAACAAGAAGTATCCAAAGACGTTTCGAATATTAAAATAAATGTATGATAAAATACATCAAAGAATAGAAATCGGATGTTAAGTTTGTAATTTTTTGTGCCAATTTTTCATATTTCTGCGTTATAACGTTGTTATTGGTATTGGTTTATGAGTTGATAAAATGCTCATGAAAGTAATCTATGTTTTAAATTAGAATTAAATTAAGCATTTCATTCGAGATATTATTTTTTTTAATAAATACTATTGACAGAGGTGGTTTTAGTAATCATTGCACATTAAGCGAAATGTTTTTAGTTCCCCTACATTAAGAGTTTATAACAGATCCATTATTATTAAACAAGTATTTTGTGTATTTTTCGCTCCTTCTGGGCAGTTGTCCAACATCTCCTCCCGCATCCGTCTCTGATTATTAAAAGGAATTCAAAAATCTTAGCATAAGCATTAAACAACTTACAAGGGGACCGCCAAACATGTTGCGCACGGATTTTGATGATTTTAATGTATGTTGTAGGGGTCATAAACCCTACTATTCAGGTCAAATGTTTCCTTCAAATGGGCCTTAGTTTACGAGAAATGTCGGTTTAAAGTTCAGCATGCGTTTCAAATACCCATTAATTGGCTGGTCTGAACAAGGTCTCTGTGGCGCAGAGCTAGTGTTTCCGCTTTGAGTCCCGGAGGTGATGGTTCTGTACTATCTTGTGCCTTTTTAAATAAATGTTATATATTTGATGCGTTACAACTTTTATGCAGAATTATTAATTCTGCATCTTTGAACTTTTTGATAGTTTCCTAATAAATTCCATTTACATCTTCGAATTTTTCGTGAAAATTTATATTTTTTGTGAAATTTTTAATCTAATATTTCTGTTGACGAAAATCCAAACGTCTTGATACCTCGTCTTTTTAAAACGATTATTGTTTATATTTATGTATATTTATTTATTTATTTATTTAGCATATTTATGAGACAATGCATATTTTATTATTTGCGTTTTCTATTTGAAAATTTTTAAATGATTAAGAAAAAATTAACAAAATAATATATCTTTTAAATTTTGATTTGTTCTAAATATATTGCAATATGTTAACTGTTGAAATGCTAAAATATTTACCATCATCGACATCGACATTTTTAGTTTATTAAATATGGAATTAATTGTGTGATATATATCGTAAAAATATTCAAAACAAAATATCGCATTAAAAAACACCATTAAATAATTTTTTTACGTAAATTCTTTTAGCAGTATTGGAAGAATGGATAAATTAACATATTATATATCTTTAAATACTTACATTTTGATAAAAATATTAAAAAATGCATTAAAAGTTGGAAAAAAAATTACTTCAAACGTGGTAATTGTCTGCAAAGGAAGCTAAACGCAATGAATAGAAATAAAATTTTATTTATTCTGAAATTACCGTAAAAGTCATTGCAGACGATATTTTTTTTCAGATATTTCTTAGATGTATTGTAATTTACACATGATTTTTCATTTTTAGTTGAATTTTTCTGTATGGCATCCACTTGTTAGAATGAAAAAAAAAATTAATTGTAATATATTATTTTTTATTTGTGCAAACAAAAATGATGTTGAGTTTGAACTTTACAGTTAAATGTATTCAGATAAAATTATATAACTGGTTAAAACTTTCATAAAAGCGTTACTGCTTTAATATTTTATTACTCCTTTCAAGATATATTATTAGAATTACCTAATCACACATACGTTTAGAAGATTTGAGATGAAAAATATTTTCTATAAGTTATAAAAAATGATAAATTTTCATTTAAAATTCCATAAATTTAAAAAAAGGATTATTTCAGAAGGTTATTAAAATATGAAAGGTAAATAATAATAAATTTTAAACAAAGTTTAGACGTAAATTAGTTTGGAATTTTGTCATAGAAATATTAATTTCAAATTTGTAAAAAACAAAAAAAATGTAAATTTTCACGAAAAATTCGAAAATGTAAATGGAATTTATTAGGAAAATATCAAAAAGCTCAAAAATGCAGAATTCATAATACTGAATAAAACTTGTAACGCGTCAGATATATAGTATTCATTAAAAAAATAAAAGGCACATGGTAGGACAAAACCCTCACCTCCAAGACTCGAATTGCGAGCGCTAGCTCTGCGCCACGGAGACTTTGCTAAAACTGTCAAACTAATGGCCCTTTGAAACACATGCGGAAGTTTAACCCGAAATTTCTCGAAAACTAAGGCCCATTTGAAGGAAACCTTTGACCTGAATAGTTAGATCTGGATTTTGGTTTTTTCGGCGGTCGGTTGGATGGTGAGAGGTTGGCTTCTCTCTCGTGCTGAATTTACAGTTCACGTGGGGGGCGGTTCCGTATTCTAGCTGCCGGCTGTCGTGGTTTGTTTGTGTTCAGGTGATAGAAGTTTTAATTGTTTTTTGTGCGTTTTGGGCTGCTTTTGAAAGTAAGTGGTTTATATTTATTTTTCTCTGGAGTTTTTGCTGTATCACCAGTGCTTTTCTGTGTGGGTTGTTTTCTTTTATTTTCGTAGTTAGTAGTTATCTATTTGAACTTTAGTGTCGTGTGGGTAATGTCGGGATGGCCGTCGGCATCCAAGATGGCTAATTCGACAGTTAATGTGGTCAATGATGAAACATCTTTACAACCACCAGTTAGTAGTGTCGAAATGGTAGAGGTTTCTGAAAATTTGTTAAAATGTGATATGAATAATGTAAACATAGCTCGCGCTACAGCGTCTACGGACAGATTTCTTCAAATTGCGGCATCTAATGGTGGTAAGGACTTTAACATCTTTTTACACAGCTCGGTGTCGAAAACAATCCCCCAACGAGACCCGAGAGCGGTCCAGGCAGAAATTAAGTCGAAAGTTCCGTCTGCAGCGGACATTGCCAATATTAGATATACGAGACTGGGTGATATTATTGTCAGTACCAAAAAGGTGGATTGTGCGATTGATTTCGTTAATTTGTCTGAATTTTTGGGAGTTACTATATCAAAGAGAGTAGTGTGGGAAAACATTACTAATCGTTTCCTGCTTTTCAATATACCCGTTGACATCCCTCTACCAGAGTTGGGTAATGAACTCGCGGAAAATAACAATTTGAACATTTTGGAACTTCGGAGATTCATCCGAAAGGACTCTCAAAGTGCGGTCTCTCCGGTTCTGGTGACCAGCTTGGGGACATTAATTCCAGCTGAAGTCAAGTTATGGTATTCACTACAGAGAGTCACGCAATTCATTGATCGACCCCGGCAATGCATTAAATGCTTCAAATTTTCTCACCCGTCAGGCAAATGCCCAGCACAGCAGTGCTGTGCCACATGTAGCCTTGTACACTCGGGGCCATGTACCACCCCAGTTAAATGTGCGAACTGCAATGGGGATCACAGAGCGGACTTTCGTCAGTGCCCCTCGCGGCTCCAGGAAGCCGAATTCCTTCGATTCAAAAGTCGCAATTTTCTTTCCTTCACAGATGCCAGAAGAAAATTCTTTACTCAAAAACCCGAGGCGAAGTCATTCGCTCAGACAACCAGCACTAGAAGTTTTGAATTCGGGGACTTTCAGAAATTGTTGGAAGTCCGAACGAATCATTTGCTCAAAATCATCGTTGACGTGATTTCAAATCAGTCTGCTAATTTAACGAAGCAACTAGATGCCTTTAGTGCAAGCATTATAAATACTTTGGCTAAAATATGCGACTCCTCCCCGGAGCGCAAACGCCCGCATAAACCTGAAAAGACATAAAAAAAAAAAAAAAAAAAAAAAAAAAAATGTGTGTTTGTGTGTGTCGCCTCTTTATTGATTACGTTTTTTTTTTGCCTTCTGTACTGCCGGGGCAGTTTGGCACTGTGTGTGTCTTGTGGTTATGTTTTGCTGTTCACCCCCCTTTTTTTTCTCAGCTTGTCTTAATGGGTATCTCAGTTCTGCAATGGAATTGCCGTAGTATCTTAAACAAACTCCCCTGGCTGCATACCCCCCTTTTTGCCTCTGCGGACATCTTGGCTCTACAAGAAACATTTCTAACTGCTGAAAAGTCCCTGACCATCCCAGGAAAAGTGATCTATCGGTTGGACAGATTGGGTCGCTCTGGTGGCGGACTCCTCATTGCAATTACAGACGCTTGGTCCTCCCTCCAGTTAAACTTTGACGCTTTCAACCTCTCGAATGAGATTTTGGGGGTTCGCATATTTCTTGGTACACATCATTTGAATATAATTAACCTTTACTCGTCTTCGGGTCTGGTGGTAGATGATATTATGAATGTGACAAACGGCCTGCCAGGTAATACTCTCATTCTCGGAGACTTTAATCTTCATCATCATCTGTGGGGCGCCCCGGTGTCCTCGCGCGCTGGCGAATTGTTCGTTGATTGGCTTCTGGACAGCCCTTACTGTATCATGAACCTGGACACTCCCACTCATGTTTCTCCCAGTGGCTCCTGTTCTTTGATAGACTTGTCTCTTTGCACTTCAGACATCTTCACTCAGTCCTCCATCCATGTGGAGGAGGATTTGTTTGATAGTGATCATTTCCCAACTATCATTTCTGTAGAGCTTTCCAGTCCACCCCATCCTAGCCCTATTCTTTACAAGTGGCCGAACATTTGTCGGGAGGTCAACGACAGACTGCAACGGGTTTCCTCCATGGATTATGACTCCTTTTCTCAGTTGGTTCAAGGTGCGATGCAAAATCACAGCTTTTCCCGCGCTAGGCGTGACAAATGCCTTCCTGCCTGGTGGAATGCGCGATGCAGCAATCTTCACAAGCAAAAGAACTTTTTTCTAAAGAAAGCACGGGGTTTGATTTCCAGCGAGTACTGGATCAAATACAAGCGAGTGTCTGCCAAGCTCAGGAAAGTCATCAAAGAGTCCAAGCAGCGTTTCTGGGACTTGATCTGTACTGATGCGAGGGATCCCAAGATTCTGCACAAGGTATTCCGCAAGATCCGAAATCGATCCAGCACTCCCATTGATACACACCTTGTTCTTCAAGTAGGGGACATTTTTAGCGCAGATGCGGCTTTCCAAGCGGAGACGTTCGCTAACGTTTTCACTGGGGAGGGGGATCATGAATCCATTCCCATCACATATGGCATTATAACCAGTCCCCAGCTCAACAATCCTTTCGATATCACTGAGTTAAAAGATGCTATCCGCCGAACGAATACCTCGACTCCAGGAGAGGACAAGATTAGTGCTGCATTATTTAAAGGCCTCAACGATCACTCGCTTGGAGTCTTGCTTCAAGTGTATAATGACATATGGCTCACGGGGGACATCCCATCATCCTGGACCACGGCGATCATCCTGCCAATCCTCAAACCCGGCAGAACTAAGAAATTGGCTGCCTCCTACCGGCCCATTGCACTTACTTCTGTGGCCTGTAAAATTTGTGAACGGATGATAGCTACCCGTATCAATTATCACCTCCTCGCGAATAATACCTTGGACCGTAGACATCTTGGCTTCCTACCCTTCAGAGATAGTCAGGCCACACTTACCCGGCTCCATCAGGATTTCTTAATGGCAAGGAAAGAGAAAAAATATATTTTGGGCATATCTCTAGACCTTCAAGCTGCTTATGACTCTGTCTACGTGGACGGACTTATTTACAAATGCGCCCAAGTTGGCATTACTGGTCCCATCTTACGCTGGCTCCATCGCTTCCTCTCTGGGAGGTCCATCAAGGTGGCCTGGAGGAATGTCACATCGTCACTCAGGTATATCAATAGAGGTGTCCCTCAGGGAGCGGTGCTGAGCCCTATCCTGTTTACTATTTTTCTGGCTGATTTTTTCGAGGTTCTTGAGGGTCTTGGAGTGAAATACTTAATTTATGCAGATGACATTTTCCTCTACTGTGACAACTGCTCTCTGGAGAGTTGCCGTATCAAGCTACAAGAAGCGCTCCGGCTAGTTGCTCAGTGGTGCACACACTGGAAGCTTTCCATCCGGCCGGATAAATGCCATGCTATCAACTTGTCCAGACGCCCCGCGGAATGCTACTTCGACTTTAGTGTCAACGGTGGATTAATCGAGTGGTGTACGGAGATCAAGTTCCTCGGTTTCTATATCGCACGGCGTGGAGGTTTCCGGAAGCACATCGAGTACCTCCGGGGAAAAGTCTTCACCAGAATAAACATTCTCAAGTCTCTGGCACAGAAACGGTATGGCGCTCGCTCCCATCACCTTCTAACTTTAGTTTTCTCTTCCATTCGAAGTGTGATAGAATATGGAGCGACGATTCTCAGCTCAGCAGGCGTCTCTCTTTTTCGTAAGCTAGAAGTTCTCCAAACCAGTGCCCTTAGAATTGCGTTGGGTCTACCGAAATGGACTCCAAACATGGTGCTAAGAAGACATGCCGGTGCTGCCCGACTTGCAGACAGGATCAAAGCTTTGGCGTTCAACTTCTGGGTTAAACATCTTTCTTTGGGTAGTTGGTCCCCCCTCTGGGACATTCGGGCGGATGGTCTAGACCTTTTTGTTGAAGATTTACCCAATGTTTCTGAGATGCTGACAAAATCAAGGATTACTCCAGATCATCTTCTTCGGTTCCAAGTCCCATTACCCCAGGATGTTGAAGCTTTCAGGGTCCTCACTGCGGGGTTCCCGTTCCAAAATAAAGATCTTGATACGGCCATGATCGCTCCATATTTTGCTGAGTTCATCCAAGATTACAATGAATGGAACATCATCGCAGCCGATGCTTCGAAGGCCATTTTCCTCACCTCTATAGCTGGCTGCAATTCAAAGAATCAGTTTGCTTATAAAGTCCACCATGTGAATTCCATCTTCACTGCGGAGGCCCTTGCAATTGGGATTGCGCTGGACGAACTGGCTCACTCGTCGTCGCGTGTCCTCATTCTGTCTGACAGCTTGTCCGTGCTGTCTGCTCTTCAGTCCATAACTTTAAAATCCCCTATGGTCATCCTTTGGCTTCATAACAAAATCATTCGTTCAGTTCAATTTCTTTCGAATATTCTCTTCCTTTGGGTTCCGGGTCACCGGGGTGTCCCTTTAAATGAAAAAGCAGATAGTTTGGCGAAAGGCGTCACTTATTCCGATGTTCTGGTTGACTGGATTTCTCCAGAGGATATGATCAGCGCTCATAAACGGGAAGCGGCAAGTCAGTTCGAACAAGATTACAATGCCTCCAAATACAGTGTCTCGCATGGGAATATCCCCTCTGCTAGACTTACCTCGTCCTGGGCTCGGAACAGACGAGAGGACGTGTTGATTTCCCGGCTGCTCTGTCGGATGTTGATTACCCCTGAAGTTTTAGCTCGGTTCCATTTGATTCCGGATGGCCGTTGTTGTTTGTGTGGTTGTATAGACTCCTTGGAACACATTTTGTTTAATTGCTTGAAGTACCAGACTCATCGCAGTAGTTGCTGGGATTTTAGGGTTTTGAACAGTGGTGGTTTTAGTTCTTTTGTGTGTTTTGTGAGCAAGGTTTGCTCGTCTAAGGACTTTCGTGTTTCAGCTCTGAAGTTTCTTCATAGCATTGACCGGTTTTAGTGGTTTAGTGTTGTTTGTTTAGCTTTGGTGGTTACACTAGTCGTGGATCATTCGGGACGACAGCCGTGCAGCTATAAGTCTCAACCCCCCCCCCCTGAATAGTTAGGGGTAGGGCACCTACAACATACTTTAAAATCATCAAAATCTGTGCGCATCATGTTTGGCGGTCCCCTTGTTAGTTAAAAGAAAGCTTTTAGCTAAAAGAAATGCTTGTGTTATGTATATGTCAGTATATATATATATATATATATATTACTGTGCCATTTAAGAAAATAAATGTTATTAATTATACTATTTGTATGCATGTGTCAGTTCTTTGTGTTTTTAAATTGTAGATGATTGTTTACAATTATTTAGGGAGTAAGACCGAAAAAACTTACTTTGCAGAAAGGAATGTTTCATACTTTTCTCAATTCTCCCTGCAGTGACAGATGTATTAAATAAAAGAAAACTGCCCAGTTAAACTGACGGCATTGAGCTCACAGGCTATTCACACTAACTGTAAATTATATTCTTATTTCAAAGAATTTGAAATAAGCCCTCGAAAAATGAAAAAATCGACAATATATTAAGAGGGGGGAACCATCCCCCGTTTCTCCTTCTTATAATTAACCAATGAACTCATAAAACTAATCAGAGAAGCGCCTTACCACAATGAACCTACATACAAAATTTGAAAAAATCGGATAATTCTGCATAAAAAATCCATTTATCTAAATTAAGGGGGGGGGTTAGCCCCCCGTCCCCCCTTTATACTTAACCAAAGAACCCCCAAAACTAATCAGAGAAGCGCCTTATCACAATGAACATATATATAAAATTTGAAGAAAATCGGATAATTCTGCTTAAAAAACCCATTTATCTATATCAAGGGGGGTTAGTCCCCCCCTTTCCAGTTTTATACTTTACCAGTGAACCCCCAAAACTAATCAGGGAAGTGCCTTACCACAATGAGCCTATATACAAAATTTGGAGTAAATTGGATAATTCTGCATGAAAAACCCATTTATCAAAATTAAGGGGGGGGGGTAGCCCCCGTTTCCCTCCTTTACACTTCACCAATGAACCCCCAAAACTAATCAGGGAAGCCCCTTACCACAATGAGCCCATATAGAAAAATTGAAGAAAATCGAATAACTCTGCATGAAAAAAATCATTTATCTAAAATAAGGGGGGAGGATTAACCCCCCCGTTACCCCCTTTATACTTAACCTATGAACCCCCAAAACTAATCAGGAAAGAACCTTATCACAATGAACCTATATACAAAATTTGAAGAAAATTGGACAATTCTGCATGAAAAAACCATTTATCTTAATTAAAGGGGGTTAGCCCCCCCGTTCCCCCCTTTATAGTTAAACAATCAATCCCCAAAACTAATCAGGGAAGCGCCTTATCACAAGGAACCTATAAACAAAATTGGAAGCAAAACGGTTATTTCTGTCAAGAGTTATCGCGTTACGTACGTACATACGTACATACATACATACATACATACATACAGAACGGGCGGGCACATAAGCTCTCAGGCTTTGATAGCCTGTGAGCTAAAAAGTATGAGAGTGGCTAAAGTGGTCAGATAAATTGAACAGTTAGAATCATAATGTAACATTTATGAGAATCATACAGACTAACTGATAATGCCATTATCACGAAATCAACATTTTAATTATTCTTATACGTGTGATTTAATCATGGATATATTATAAATACATCCAATTTATAATAACATCCATTGATTTAATATACTGAAAATTGTAGAGAGTTACGATTATAAAATCATGAGACAACAAGGGATTAAGGGTAGGGATGAGACGGGCTCAGACCGAGCCCGTCCCCGACATGGGCTCGGGCTCGATTTTCATACCAGTCTTCGGGCTCGGGCTCATTCTTTCTGAAATTGGCAATTTTATTTATTCTCGCACAAAAACAAAAAAATAACCTTTTCCCCTTTAAAAACTACTTATTCCATTTTAAGTCATTTTAATGCTATTTTGATCAGAATGAAAGAGAAAAATATATTTTTTACCCCTTTTGTAGTAGTAGCAGTAGAACGCTATTTTAAAAGAAAACTTGTGATATTTTCAGATTTATGTTTGGCATTGATGCGGGTAGCGACGACCAGTTATGTCGCCAATCAGAATATGGTGCCATTCGTAAATTTTTTAATTATAATGTTTATTTATTCTTACTTTTTTAGAGATCTAACACGAAATTAATATTTTCTTTTAAGTCAATTAGCATTAGCTTAAGGCTTGCAAATTTTTAGACTGCTATTGTTTGCGAGTGCTAATCACAGTTTATATGAAAGTAACATGAGTGATTCTATCAGTTTTTCTTCTTGCACTCAGCTCATTCTGTGGCTCTTCTTTTTACATTCATGAAGTCAATTTTATTCGTAAGTAGATAAAATCGGCATGTATATTCTTATTCCCGATAGAAATCAATCGAGCAGTGTTTTCTCTTTGATTATAAAAGCCTATAAATCGGATCTTTAAGGTAATGTTGTCAAATTTTTAATTTAAGCTGATTTTCCAGGACACAAGAATTACGAAAGATGTACACATTTTATAGAAAATAGAAAAACGTTGTTCGCTTCTTCGTCATATAAATCGTAATTTTTGCAAATTTCAATTATTTATTCATAAAACGCATTTCGTTAATGTGTCCATCAGATTTGCTTGTTGCGGGAGAAAAATATGAGATCCTTTTGAGGGATGTGTATTTTTATTTGATACTAAACTTCTCTTTTGATAAGATTTAATGTGAATGTCTTAAAATTAATTATATGCTAGGGAATAATAGTTATTTTCATGTACGAAGTTGTTCAGAAAATGAGATACTACATTTTTAGAACAACTTTTAAATATTATGTAATTTTTATTATATACTTTTTCTTTTGGTATACTTTTTGGTATCGGGCTCGGGCGGGCCCAGATTCCAGAAAGTGAGCCCGAACTCATCTCTAATTAAGGGCGGCAGAGGTTCGATCATACACAGAAAATAAACAGTCAATTTCAAGTTTTCACAGAAAATAAACAGTCTTAGAATATCAATGCATGCAATCGTATTTTCCGTTACAATTAATGATAATTAAACCTCTCTTTGAAATCTTCATCACAATTATAGATGTAACGAATATTCGGACACCGTTCGGTATTCGGCCAATTTGGTCCTTTTGCCGAATATTCGGTAAGGCAAATAATGAACGGTGCTGGCCGAATATTGTTTTATATTTAACAGAATATTTTCATCAGGATCATCAAAATACATCTTTTTTAAATTCAGTGCTTTTCTCAAAGCCATTTTAATGCTTAAACGCACAAAATTTTCAGCTATTCTGATTCAGATACCAAGAAATCAAACAGAATTTTCTATAAAGGCTAAGGATCTTTAAGAAAATGGTGTCAAAGTTGGAAATTTAAACCAATTTTATAGACACAACTGTCCGGGAAGGGTCTTCACTGGGTAATAGATTGCAACTCAAGATAAAATGCATTTATAGAACAAGTTGGTAAGTGTGATCGAAGATCGCACAAAGGGCTTCGTTTAATATTCCTTTCAAAACATTTTATCCTTTCTTTAATAAATCCAAATAAATTTCATTTTCAAAATAAAAAAAAATATCATGTTTTTTATAAAGTAAAAATTTACCGGTCCATTTTTTCGTTTTTTCGAATATCTGAACCCCCCCTCTTCCCTTCTTTATTAACAATCCCTATTCGCATTATTAATTACATTTGTCTATTAAAGTTTTATTTCTTTTTTCTACTAGGGGGCTCTGCCCCCTACAAGCTACGCTCGCCAACCCCCGCCAACCACAGACTCTAAAAACTCGCTAATTTGATTAACTCTAAAATGATTACGGAAGATTGAATTATAATTAAGCGACCAGTGGCGATCTGCTGTAACCGGGTTTCCTTTTATTTTCCTTTCATTGAGGTATTTTCAGGCCGAATCAACCGCTGTCGGAAAAGCTAACAACTGTTTTCATTGATTAAATAACATCAATTAAACATTTGAAAAAAAAAAACAACTTGTGTAAAATGGCTAAGTAAACAATATCGCTGCATCGGTGAATTTTATAATGATGTTATAAAAAATTGGGTATTTATCCGTTATCCCGTCGACTACTATAAAAAAAAAAAAAAACGGTTGCCGAAACATAGGAAAAAAAAGTGCGTTACCGTGGAGTCACATTCAATTGACATCAGATGTGTTACACTTGTTTGTTATGTTATCGAGAGATTTTTATTCGACATTTATCTGTATTTTTAATGATATTCTAACAATTTATTAGTTATTTCATTAATTTAAAAAATATTAACGACCTTAAACGGCACGCCATGATATTAAAAGAGAAAAAGTAGTGAAAAAATGTTGCTATGCATAGTTACGCACAACAGATAAGTTTCAACTGACATCATAAACACTTATCCATCAGCCGAGGGGGATAATTATGAACAATATCGTAAATTAAGAAATATTTTAGATTAATTTTTTTTTCTCTTTTCATTAATGTATTATAAATTTTATTGTTTAAAGTTACTGATAATTACTTTAGTGAATGGGGCTTTAGATTCCAATGGCAACATTCTACCATTGGTTTTTTGGGCATTACATTTTGGCGTATAATTTGGCGATAATTTTTCTTTTTACTGGAAAGTTGTCAACGGTATAATGTAGAAGTACCAAAAATTGTTTTAATTAAGACGTTTTAAATGTATCATTTTCAATATGACGTAATTTTCAGTATTTTTTTTAAATTATACCCTGTGTATTAGCATAGGAATGGCAAAACCCCTCTGACAAAAAAAAAAAAAAATTATAAAAACTATAATCGTACTAATTTTTTCCAAACTTGAAATAGAGTAGATGTGCCAGTAATGGACATCCTTAAGGAATTTCTTTAAAAATTAGTTTTTAATTAATAGTTATACTTATTATATTCCACTTTTTTAATATTATAATAATCTATCAACAATATTTAATCATGCTCACAGCCACATTTACCAATATGAATCAAAATTTAATTGTAAATAACAGAAATAAATCAAAACACCCTAAATTCCAGTAATGGACATCCTCTGTTCCAGTAATGGGCACTCTCTGTTGTAATTGATTTTATGATTGTATTTAAAACCAGAATTTAATGAAAGCATATTAATGAAATAAAATAGTCATTTTCAAATAAATTTAACAATTAGGATATCAATAATTAATAAAATATTTATGAGAATAATTCACTGTTTAAATTAATTATTGTCATTATCACAAAATCGATATTTTAATTATTTTAGATAGAAGGTTTAAAATACTAAATTTCAAAGTATTATATTTATCAAATTATAGAGTCATTGAGGGGGGGGGGGGGTTAGAATTGTTAGTTTTTTTAAAAAAAAAAGATTTTTTTTAAGTGTCTTGGAGTACCAGTGCATTGAATCATATTTATTTTTATTCTTAACAGTTAAACTTCCTAAAACTGCTTTATTTATTACTTTTAGCAATTTGTATAAAATATATCAAATAAATGACAGTGTAGGTTGAATGTTTTTTAAATACTAAATAAAATTATTTCAAAATAATATATCTGAACTGACATTTGAGCCCCCTGATCTCCAGATTACTACTTTCATTGCTACTATAAATTTAATATTATAGGTTTTTTTTTTTTTTTAATGTATGTAGTTATTTTGTCAGATATGAATAATGAAACATTTAAGACACAAAAAAATAATAGATTTTTAAGATCTTGTGCGACTTAAAATATTCTTTTTTAAAATGGGGAGAGTTTGAACCCCATGAGCCCCTCATTTTCCCATGCCCTTAAAGATTATCCTCTGCTTCCTGATGCGTGTTAATTGCCACATTATAAAATATGCAAGGTACGGTTTACAAAAAAAAAAAAAAAAAAAAAAAAAAAAAAAAAAAAAAATTACAACCTTAAAAAAATTATTAATTACATGAAATTAATAAAAACAGCTATTTAGATAAATAATATATATATATGTTATATAAAAATTTTATTTCGCAATATTCCTTTAAATTATTCTAAATTCTGACATATTCATTATTTCCTTATTTCTTAATAATATTTATTCCTATTTAATGTCCTTTTAAAATTAATAACACGTATATTAATAATTATCTTATTCCAAATCTTGATCTAAAACTTTAAGTTCATTCGTAACTTTTATTAACTCTCCAATCTATAATATTCTGAGAGACGCTAGTTGTCATTTCGAATTTTTTTTTTATGCCATTTTTTTTAATTCCATGGCTCGCTTCGCGCGCCTGGGGTTTTTCAATTCAAAATCAATGCGCCGTTGTGTGCGGGATTCTTTCTTGTTAAATCTTCTCCATCGCACCTCATTCGCTTAGCTTAATTAGCCTCTCACTCATCGGCTCGTGCATGCGTTACGTCGCTTCTGTAACTTTCCGCACGGTTAACAAAACCCGGCTGCAAGCATTCGGAGAGTAGATTTTTGTCCTTTTCTGAAGTGCTGACAAAATCGTTATCTGGTGTTCTGTGACTTAGAATTTCTAGTCAGCCCTTTAAGATCATTAAATAATGTAGTGAGTTAACGTCAAGCCTGAGGGCTATAAGATTACACCTTGATCCTGAGGAAACTGTGCTGGCATCTCTCCTGTTCATGAATAAACAATTTATCTGGAAACTGGCTGAATATTATTGGAGAAATTATCATTGTGTTCCATCATTGCCTTACTTCCTCGCCATGATTCTTGATAGCGACTGCAATAATTCATCATCTGTAACCAACTTCCATTTTCTCGTGAAATTTTATATCATCCTAAAAAGCTAACATATATATAATTACATTCTGGTAAGTGAAATAAAAAAATTAAATTTGATTACTTAGCTTTTCAGTTAAATAACAGAAAATATGCACTATGAATATTACTGAAATTGCTTTTTTAGTCCACATGGGGTGTCCATTACTGGAAATTGACTAATTAAGCATTCCAGTAATGGACCATGGTCCTAAAACCTGAAAAATAAATGAAATTTTGTAAATTGCCATTAGTATGTAAAATTCAAAGTTTTCTATTACTGTCAAAACAAAAACATGCAATTTTTTCAAGAAAATAAAAAATATATCAATTGTTTAAGTGCCAGCTCTTAGCATGTTCATTGAGATTTTCACAGAAAATCAGTAGATCTGTGAAGCATTATTTTCTACTTCCTGATCGGTTTGATTCAGAGTGTCAACAATAACCCAGATTATAAAACAAGCCAGGAGAAATTATGTATATAAAAGGCTAAATTTTTATTGGTTATTTTTTTATAAATCAAAAACTTTGAAAGTGGTCCATTGCTGGAAGGGGGTCCATTACTGGCACATCTACCCTATATATATATTGTTCACTTTAATTATAACATAATAAATGAATTTTAAGGTATTTTTCCATTACCCTCCAGCGATAAATCCCCAAATATTCCTTATGGTTACAACAAGAACATAGTTAATTATGCACCAAACCATGCTCACTAAAATATGCCAACTGGTTGTGAAACTGCAGCATAGAAATATTTTAAACACTAAAAGGTAGAAAAAAAGTCCTTCCGGCCTGTACCGGGAGGAAAAGGTAACTTTCATAGTCCATGTTTTTAAAAATTCCACCCATTTTACTCAAACACCGAAGCTAAAATGCTTGGAAGCCGACAATAGAAGATTCAATCCCAGTTTTCGTTAATACTGAATATGAATGCGAATTTCAGCATGAGAGTTACAGCATAACAAAAAATCAGTTTGTTTCAAAATGTCAGCCACTCTAGAATTTACAAACTGCCCTATCTCAGCCATTTTTTAAGATATAGCCAAAACAAAAAAATGTTCCAGAATCCTTGTATCACGTTCTAACACTTATAACTAAAACAATTTTTTCAATTTATAATTTTTTGTACATCTTTTTGAATTTTTAAAAAATTAAAATTTTTTAACTGGCCGCCATTTTGAAACAAGATGGCGGATGAAGCTGGCCAACGAACTCGGACGAGACCTTGATATGTCCTATACACATACTGAGTCACATCCGGATAGGTTCATAAATAAGAGAGTTACAGCATGACATACGTCAGATACATATATATATGTGTGTGTGTGTGTGTGTGTGTGTGTGTGTGTGTCTGTGTGTCGATAGGTGGCAGCAGCACCTCCAAGCAGAACGCTAATAAGAACGGACAGCAGCGCCACTCTTTTTTTCCCCCGAAGATAATAAACTGTTCGCGCCAGAAGCGAAGACGTGTTCAGACTGCTAAGATGTGTTTGGTTGTCGGCTGATAGAATCGTAACAGAAGTTAAGTTACGGTGAAGGAGTTTTTATTTAAGACGATGTTCTAATTAATTACTAATCTGTACATAGTTATTGTAAATAATTTCAATATAATATCTTAATTCTACTAAAGTGTTTTCATTAAATCAAGCTCGCACACAGCCTAAACACCAATATATATACAGTGAAACCTCTCTAAGGAGACCATAAAAAATCGGTCTTTCTGAGAGGTGGTCTCTGAATAGAGGTGATGGCTAAAACAAAGTTTCATGAAATACATACTACAAAAAAAATTATTGTTAAATTAGTTTATTATATTTTATGTCTATACAGCTTTAAAGAAGGAATTAATTGTCGTTTGCTTTGATTTTAACAACTTCTCATTAACAATTTTTATTTCTAAACATTCTTTCATCTCTTTAAACAAATTATTTATTTTAGTATCATCTCTAACAGGTATCGAACTTTCTATCAATCTATTGATTTCAACAAGTGTTTATTGACATGAAATAGATAATTAAACTGTTTAAATTAAATTAAACAATTAAATGAAACGATTAAATTAAACAATTAACGTGCCGCCAATTTTCCTCACTGATGTCCCATTCTCGTGTGCTCTTAAAACTTTCACTTTGTCTTCCAAAGTTAACACAATTCTCTTAAACATCATCTAAATTGGTATACTAAGCCACGGCCTAACTCGATCGTTCTCCTTCCTCTTATACGGCCGTAACAAAAAGTCATTTTCCCTTTGTTCAAGAGGAATAACATTTTCTCCCCGGAGAAAGTAGGGGGCGCTATTACTTACCATGGTTAATGGAGAATTTCCTTATTCTCGCCTTTCACTCTTGTATTTTCTTATATATAACGTAAATGAAATTGCGTGTTCTTATTTTGCTTTTGTTGAAAATGGTTCATTGCTGTGTTCCACATTGTGCTTCAAATTCAGAGAAAAAAATACCTGGAATTTCTTTTCATGAATAAGCGCTTTTATTACCGATACACCAGCAATCAGTAGAAGTACAGAGCAAAATTTTCGAAATATGTGCCTTATAAAATTGCTGCGGCTCTCAATTTATTTGTAGATTTAAACTGAATTTTAATGATCGAAGTTATAAACCACTTAATTAATTTCTTTTTAATTGCTAGCACCACCAAGAGTTAATCTGAAGTTTGCAAGTATTGCCATTGTTAGCGGATAAGTAATCTTGTAAGAGTAATTCAAGAAAATTTTGAATGAGAATCCTGCTTATCAAACATAGAAACAGATCAATGTGATGCAACCATACTTCAGTTAATTGCCAATCAGGATAGAGGTGGATTGTCTTATCCTAAACTACAATTCATCAGTCTAATTTCCACAATTTTAGACTGAATTTTACTAGAATTTTAGGATTGTACCAATCCTAAATTCAAACAAAATCGTCGAAACTATCTATGAATTGATATATCCGAGACTAATAAAAACACTATATGGGAATGTGACTTAAACGAGCATAAAATAAATATATGCTCATTAATATGTGCAAGATTTTTGCCCATCATTTAAAAAAAATATGGCAAGGAATTTTACAAATGAAGCCAGTTCATCTGCATATACGATCTCTTTATCAAGAAAAATTTTTAAGTTTACTTAATTTTAATTATATACTATTTACTGTATATTTCGCTGTAAAAATTATCAATGTTTAAAGTCTAATCAAGAAATGGAATCTGCATATACCTATAGATACATTTATATATACAAGCATGGTGAATAGATTTATGCATTAATATTTTTAAATTCTGAAAAAATATTCTGTAATTTCTGTTGCTCACAATATTCTAAAATTTCCACGAAAACTATTCTCTCATAAATGGAGTACATGATGTTACAGCAAAAAAACTTGTTCATTGTCTAAAATAACGAAACCTCTAAAAATTATTATTATTTTGTTTACCTCTATTTTATGATCATCACCTACAGTATTTAAATTTACTGAAAATGTCCGCAAAAAAAAAAAATGTACAGACACATATATATATATATTCTAAATAATTAACAATCATTTTAAAATAATCCATGTTTTGAGAGAAAAAAATCGATATGAGTTGATTTCCGGATATTGGCGAAATAGGTTTTCTTATTCTGTTGATATTATAAAACATGTAAATATCTTTTTATTTTTATCATATACATACTTTTATACCATGAGTTTCCAGAATTGGAATATAATATTTAATTTTATATGTAATTCTATTATATTTCTATACGCTTATATATTTCAGATCAGCACCTATAATGGTTAAATTTATTGAAAATTGTTTTGAATGTACATATATATACATATTTTAAATAATTAAGAATCGTGTAAAAATAATACATGTTTTGAGAAAAAAAAAAATCGATATGAGTAGATTGCCAGATATTGGCGAACTTGCTTAATTTTCTTACTATTATGAAACTAGTAAATGTTTTAAAAATTTTTACTGTGTATTTTACGCTCAGAATTATCAATGTTTCAAGTAATCAAGAATTTAAACGTGTATAAATATAGAAATCTACTTATAAAGTTTGTTTTGCATTTATAGTAGCATGTTATTTAAACTATTTTTAATTACTTAAAGCATTGTATTTATTTATTTTATCTCTAAATCTTATTTTTTCTTGTTTGTAGTAAAGATAAAGCTGAAGCTAAAGTTACATATGATATATATATACCTTTTATAATGAATACATTGCAAAGTTTTTTGTATTTTTATGTATAGAAGTAACCTTTATTTAGCATTATTTATGGTAAGTATATCGCGCCATCTACTGGCGAAAGTAGCCCTTTAACGATTCCGAAACTAAGGAGGATTGTGAAGGCCGTATGAGGGAAGAAGAAAGATCGAGTTTGGCCGTGACTAAGCACAAAGCAAGAAAAACATGATATGCACTTCGATGCGAATATGCACTGTGTTATAACTTCCACTGTTAAACAAAACTGAGGTGATAACAACAAGTGGAAATCTTTCCCAGAAAAGCAACAGAATTAAGATAAACTGGAATATTGGCCACCCCCACTCTCCCTCTTGAAAAATACTCCTGCACTTTACAGGTGGACAATAGTCCTTCTCCCACCAACACCAACTATCCCTCCGTAACTATAGTGACATTAAATGCGATAATGCACGAGAACCAGCTTTTTCTTCAACCTTGATTTACCAGGTCTAAGAAAGTAGACTTTGCTGAGCGTATTTTCCAGAGAGAAGATTTTCCTGTTTGAAGGAAATTAATCCTACTATATGACTGAAAAGTTGAAAAGTGGTCTTTCAGGGAGGGAGACGGGAAATAGTGGTCCTTTAATGGAGGAAAATTAACATTGAGCCTATAGCAAAAAATTATAGACCATAAATAAACGGTCTTTATGAGAGGTGGTCTCCTTATAGAGGTGGTCTTTCAGGGAGGTTTCACTGTATATATATATATATATATCAACATTTGAACAGAGGGTGGTTTAGGGGTCTGGGGATCATGATCGGTGAAAATATACCAACATTTTTTGGAATTGCTTTCCTCCGAACGGCTGCAATAGGTAACTTTTTGTAATGAAAGCTACCCAGGGCCGGCGCTAGACATTTTACTGGCTGAGGCGAGCATTATTTGGCCGCCCCTATGTCGTGATTGTTTTTTTTTTAACCAATTCTTAAAATTTTTTAAGAATAAGTAAATTAATATGCTAAAAATTATTTATTTAAAAGAAAATAAATGTATATAAAATTAATTTACATTTAAGAAATTTAAAATAATCAAAGTACTTAAGAAATTTTGCATCTATTTTGCAAAAATAACAACAGTTAAGTTGAAATTATATGAATAAAAATGTTATCATATTCTAGTAATATTTACAAGAAAGTATCGTACCAAGAATTAAACTGACTCTTCAAAATCTCATTCGCCTTGATTTTCCTCTGGAAAATGTATTTATTGTATCGACGTTATGAATATTAGAAAAAAAAAACAGTTACATCAGGTGAAGCTAAGTTTAAAATATACATTATTAAGCCAAAAAAAGTATGTCAAACATTTAAAAACAATCAAATTACGTATAACATTTGTATAGAATTTCAAATAGCAAAAGAATGATATCAATAACAAGTTATAAATATTTTTGAAATAATATGCATAAAAATAAAATCCTATATTAGTAGTATTTAAAATAAAATAATTATTAAAAGTAAAACAAAACTTCAAGATCCAATTTTCTTTGGCGAAGTCATTTATTATAATATGGAAATGAATATAAAAAGCAATCACATTATCAAGCCAAAAATAAATAAACATACTAACGCAAACTACGCATTATATTCTTGAAATCAAATCGAAAAAATATGATCTGAGTAGAAAATTACATGATCATTTGAAATTGTATACATGAAGATTTAATTTTACATTAGTAATATTTACAAAAACTATCAACAGGGAAATAAATAATTCGATACTGATTCTCCTTGAATTTTCTTTTTCAAAATCGTTTATTATATATCCCTAATATTAAAAAATAATTCGATACTAAATCGCCTTGAATTTTCTTTTTCAAAATCGCTTATTATATCACCCTAATATTAAAATATAATTGCATTTTCATTCGCTAGAATAATTTAACTAACTGACCCGACCGGCGTTACATAAAAAAAGTACGAAGCGAGAAAAAATTGCAAATAAACTTTATTGAAAACAGAAAAAAGATAGAAGATTGATACCGGATTCCTTTTACTAATGTGGAAAAATCGCAGCGATTCGCGGAAAAACGCTAACGGATTAGGGTCCAATATACTGACTTAATTATTTCACTTTTTAATATTAGAAGGTTTATCCTGTACGATTTCAACAATATTTTTCGCATTTTGTTCGGCTTTATATAACTTACACAAGCTCAAAGTTCGTATTATTCGTAGTTTTTGATGAAAAATACGCAATTTCTCCTAATTTTACTTCAATTTTTAATATACAGGGTCATTCATAATTCCCTCCGGGGATTCGAAATGTTATAGTAAAAAAACGAAGACGAATATGAAAAAAAGAAACATATGAAATTATTCCGAAACTATTCAAGTTTTACTTACATACATTACAGGTGTTCTATGGGTGAACCCTTGGTCACACGGCATACATCCATGCGATAGTCCAGTCCCTGCCATACTCCGTTTCTTTAAATCTGAATCAGTGGTGTCAGTTCAACGGGCCTTTCGTAATAAATATCGAAAACAGGGACCAACTGACAAAACAATTCATGTGTGGTACCGGAAATTTAAAGAAACGGAGTATGGCAGGAACTGGACTATCGCATGGATGTATGCCGTGTGACCAAGGGTTCACACATAGAACACCTGTAATGTATGTAAGTAAAACTTGAATAGTTTCGGAATAATTTCATATGTTTCTTTTTTTCATATTCGTCTTCGTTTTAGGTAGATTTCGTAAGAAATACTACCTATTACATTCTCACCTAAGTTGGAAATTTTGAAAATTTTTTGCAGATCTACGCCGATCATGACTCCCAGAACCCAAAACCACCCCCAGTTCAAAACTTTATATATCTATCTATCTATCTATCTATCTATCTATCTATCTATCTATCTATGTCACTTTTTCTGACCACGATAACTGGAAAAATTCTGCATTAATCTTTTACAAACTGATACATAAAATCAAGGGGCATAAAATCTCGGTCAAGTTCGTTAATGGGCAAAATCGAACCAAGGGGGAGGGGAGGGTTGGGGGGCTTTTTGTGAAAACAGAAAAAACCCCATAATTTCTTAATTATGATACGTATCGAATCCGTTTAAAGTTATTATTACTTCTAGGAGAAGGGTCGAAAATGTATGTATGACAGATTTTTGATATAATTAAAAATGGCCCGAAGGGGGGGAAAAAAGGGGGGTTTTAAGAGAAAAAAAATCATAGCTTCGTCAATTCCCAAGATATCAAATTCGCGTAAATTTATTATTAATCCTCTTAATATTATCTAAAACTTTTATATTGACAAGTTTTTTATAGGACCAACCGTTATAGCAAAAAAAAATTTAAAACAAAAAAATCCCTGCCGGCTCCGCCTGCAAACAAGTTATTTTTCGAAGTAGGCGGTTCCAACTCCCGCATCTTTTCGAAACTGATACATAAAATCAAGGGGCATAAAATCTCGGTCAAGTTCGTTAATGGACAAAATCGAACCAAGGGGGGGGGGATGGGGGGGCTTTTTGTGAAAACAGAAAAAAACCCATAATTTCTTACTTATGATACGTATCGAATCCGATTGAAGTTATTATTACTTCTAGGAGAAGGGCCGAAAATTTATGTATGACAGATTTTTGATATAATTAAAAATTGCCTTAAGGGGGGGGGAGGGGGTTTTAGAAGAAAAAAATTCATAACTTCGCCAATTCTCAAGATTTCAAATCCGCTTAAATTTATTATTAATCCTCTTAATATTATTTAAAACTTTTATATTTACAAGTTTTTTATAGGACCAACCGTTATAGCAAAAAAAAAATTAAAAACAAAAAAATCCCTGCCGATTCCGCCTGCAAACAAGTTAGGTTTCGAAGTAGGCGGTTCCAACTGCCGCATCATCGTAAAAAGGTCATTTCTTCCGCAATTCCCGACAAACAGGCGCCCCACGGTCTGCGTCTTCGAAATCTACCTGTGCCTGTAGGCCGAGCCGTCAGGGATTTTTTTTACTATAACGTTTCGAATCCCCGGAGGGAATTATAAATGACCGTGTATTTTTTAATATTTTACTATGAGCGCAGCTATGCAACACTTTTATTTTTACATATATTGTACATTTTGATGTATTTTATAATATATGTAAAGAAGAAAGTGCTGCATGATTGCGCTCATATAAATAATTGAGGTAAAATTAGGAGAAATTGCGTAGTTTTCTTCAAAAACTACGAATAATACGAACTTTGTAAGTAATTTAAATCCGAACAAAATGCAAAAACTATTGTTGAAATCGTACAGGATAAACCTTCAAATATTAAAAAATGAAATAATTAAGTCAGCATAACAAAATCGAGTTTTAGTCTATTTTATGGGCCAAAAACACGGCTTATGGACCCTGATCCTTTGCATACAAAGATAGCAGAGGACAAATTTACTATATTGTGCTCAGATATTAAAAAAAAATTCTTTTACGAAAGTCGAAAAATCGCCGCAAAACGCGAAAAAACTCTAAAAATCGAACAAAAATTTCGCAAAAATTCGAAAATCGCTGAACAAATTCCAAATAAACTTTATTGAAAAGAGGACAAAATTTGGAATATTGGGGTAAAAGATTAAAACATGATTATTTTAATAATGTGGAAAAATTGAAACACAAAAACAAACTCGCTAAAAATTCAAAAATCGTAGAGGACAAAATTTACTACTGTACACTGTTAATATTTTGCAGCACCAGTCCAGTCATTCGACCGTTTTTATAGAAAACGGTTACCTAACTGTAATTTAACTCTATTCTGACCATATTATGGCCCATATTTTGGTCAGAAGAGAGTTAAATTACGGTTATGTAGCCATTTGTTTTTTTTTTTAACGGTCAAATGACTGGACAGTTTGCTGAAAATTTTTAACAGTGTATGCTAATACATTCTAACAGTAATTCTTTCCCTAAAGTCAAAAATTGGCGCGAAAAAACGCTAAAAATCGCATTGAAAATCGCTGAAGATAATGTTGGGAAATAATTATTAATGTCTGTGGCAACACCAAGTTTGTCTTGCCAGTTTGGCAACGTTATGTTCTGTTGTCACTTGGAATGTAAAAAAGTAAAAAAACAATGTAGTTGTTGTGCCGGTGTTTCGGTTAAGATGTTCTGAAGTATATTGTTCCAGAAATTTTTACCTAAATGTTTCTCTATTGTAAATAGACTATTTTGTTCTTATATAGTCACTTAGCTGAAATTAAAAAACTCAACAGATAAAATGTAATATATTGGGCTAAATGTTTGAAATCGAATTCCTTTTATGAATATAAAAAAATCGCCGCAAAACGCAAAAAATGCTAAAAATTGCATTGAAAATCGCATAAAAATCACAAAAACGTCAAAAATCGCAGAGAATAAAATTTACTACTGTTAAAAATTTGCAGGAAACTGTCCAGTGATTCGACGTTTTAGAGAAAACAGTTACATAATTGTAATTTGCCTCTATTCTGACCATAATATGGGCGATAATATAGTCAGAATAGAGTTAAATTATGGTTATGTTACCGTTTTCTCAAAAAACGGTCAAATGACTGGACATTTTGCTGCAAATTTTTAACAGTGTATGATAGGCTAAAAGTTTGAAACTGAATTTTTCTGACGAACGTCAAAAAATTCGACGCGAAAAGCAAAAAAAAATCCAAGTGGAAACTCCAAAAATCGCGGAGAATAAAATTTACTATACATAAGGCTAAAAATTAGAACAGAATTCCGTTTAGGAATGTCAGAAAATTGCCGCAAAACGCTACAAATTAAAAAAAAAATTGCAGAGAACAAAACTTACTAAATAGTGGACTAAAACATTGTAACTGGAATTCTTTCATGAACGTCAAAAAATTACCACGGAAAGCTAAATATCGCTAAAAATTCAAAAATTTCAGCGGACAAAATTTACTATATTAGGCTAAAAGTTTGAAACAGAAATCCTTTTTCTAATGTCAAAAGAATTGCCACGGAACGAAAAAACATTGAGTTGAAAATCAAATTAACATTTTAAAAATTACGGAGGACAAAATTTACTGCATTGCGCTAAAAGTTTGAAGCCAAATTCCTCTTACGAATGTCAAAAAATCGCCGCCAAACGCGAAACGTCGCTAAAATTCAAAAATAGAGGAATACAAAATATACTTCCTTTTAACAACGTCAACAAATCGCCGCGAAACGGAAAAAACTCTAAAAATCGCAGAGAAAAATTCAAAAAACGTTGCACGAATTACTAATAAACTTTACTGAAACGGGCAAAATTTGCTATATTGGGCTAAAATTTTACAACCGAATTCATTTTACTAATGTAGAAAAATCTCCACAAAACGAAAAATGCTAGACATCGCATTGAAAATCGCTGAAGATAAAATGGGCTAAATGTTTGAAATCGAATTCCTTTTATGAATATAAAAAAATCGCCGCAAAACGCTAAAAATGCTAAAAATTGCATTGAAAATCGCAATAAAAATCACAAAAATGTCAAAAATCTCAGAGAACAAAATTTACTATGATAGGCTAAAAGTTTGAAACTGGATCTTTTTTTCGAACGTCAAAAAATTCAACGCGAAACGCAAAAAAACAACTCCATGTGGAAACTCCAAAAATCGCGAAAAAAAATTTACTATATATAAGGCTAAAACTTTAAAACCGAATTCCGCTTAGGAATGTCAGAAAAACACCGCAAAACGCTACAAATAAAAAAAAATTGCAGAGAACAAAATTTACTAAATAGTGGACTAAAACATTGTAACAGGAATTCTTTCACGAACGTCAAAAAATTACTGCGGAAAGCTAAATATCGCTAAAAATTCAAAAATCTCAGTGTGTGTGTCTGTTGGCAATGGCTAGGAAAATCTAGCGCCCACTTAGAAGCCTGAAAATTTAGATTTAGGTAGTCCAAACCCTCTCCTATAAACCCTCTCCTCCCGACCCCTCGTTATATCGCGTCTGCCGAGATACAGGTAAATAAATGCGACATAACCGAGAACATTAAAAAATTTAAAAAGATAACATATAAGAAATATTTTGTGTTTCTTCTCCAAAATGTTAATTTAAACTCACATTATAAATTTCGTAGCGAGATTAAGAGAGATATTATAATCTAGAAAATTACAGAAAATCAACTCTAAATGTAAAAAAATAAATAAATAAATAAATAAATCTGTAAATAAAGCAATTCCGAATAATAAGAAACTCGACTTTAAAACTCTCAACTCTCTTCAACTTTCTTGATAGAACGGGTACCCTTTATAGAACAAATTGCTCCCCCTGGCGGAGGAAAATGGGACTAAAAGATTTTGCAGCGCGTACACAGCATGCCTGCTATATGGTGAAGGAGGCAACGGGGACACGAGTTGGAGTTTCCTTCGGAAGGCAATTTCTTTGGAACAGGGTGAGCCCCCTATCGGCGGAAAGTGAAAATAAAGGATTTTCAGTCGCGTACGCAGCACTTTTAAATAAATAATTTCATACAAAATCGGCTTAAAGATATAAAATCATACAAATGTTAAGTTTGTTTAATTTTATTATCACGGACCCGGGCAACGTCGGGTGGTCAGCTAGTTCTTAATAAAAGAATTAGCTTTTCACAAAATTATTTTTTATAAAAGCAAACCCCTTGCATTAAAAAATGTATATATATTGGGATTTAAAATGTGTAATTTACAAACAAAACAAGCACACCATTAAAGGTAAACTTCAGCAAGAGAACATAAAAAAAGAATAATTATTAAAAGCTTAGTTTGAATTTAAGTAACTGGATTAAATTTTTTATTACAATTTTAAGTACATTTATTATGCATTTTGCTGTGAAGTTTTTTTTTTTTTTTTTTTTTTTTTTGGGGGGGGGGGGGCGGGTGTCACAAATAGTAGATGTAATTGCATTCAATAATTCTACATTGTAGTGATTATATGACAAGACAAGCTGACAGTGTGATCAACTGATACATGCTTAATTAGAATGTACCTTGGAGAAGCCTCATGTAGAACGACAATCCTGGAAGGACTCTGGAATGAGTGAAAGTGTTACGAAATGTTAATGAGTGAAAGTGTTACTCATATGACACTGTGTCTTAGAAGGGACAAAATTACTTCTGTGTTTTTAAATAAATGATAACAACTTGGGGTTTCAAGAGTATAACTGCACTGGCAAATTTTTTTTAATTTATATATACATGTACAAATAAAATGAGTATATCACCGAAGTAAAAAACATATATTTAAACTTTTAATTTAACATGTGAAAAGTAGATATACAAGCCATATGGCACAAAAACTTTTGGCATAAAATAAGCTTTCAATTAATTCTGAGTGACTTCTAAATCTTATGATTTACGATCGTCATTATTAAAACAAGTGGGTAAGTGTGATCGAAGATCGCACAAAGGGTTTCGTTTAACATTTTATTTAAAGTAAAGGTTTTTATAAAGTAAGGAATTACCGGTCTATTTTTCTCGTTTTTTCGAAAATCTGAACCGGTCCGATAGCGGGCGAAGCCAACTATTATACTCATATAATAATATCTGTCATGTGGATAATAATAATATCTGTCATGTAGACTAAATGCGATATTACAAAAAATCAATTTCAAAATTAAACATGTTGTATAGAGACCTTCAAAATGTTAAAATATGCCAATATTTCCATAATCGGGTTTTTATCATGATTCAATACGTTCTTTAAACTCATATGGCGTTATAATCACTTGCTGACGTCATATCTACTTGCTTTCTGTATTACTCATATTGATACTCTCTTTGTATTATTCTCAAACATTTGAAAAACTCTGTTAAACTTCCAATATGACGTCAGATTAATTTTCTTTTTAATACTCTAATGACATCATATTAACCTGCTTTCTGTAATTGCACATACTGATACGCCTTGTATTATTGAGAAATGTTTGAAAATTTCCGTTTTATTACCAATATGACGTCATATTAATCTTTTTTCAATCGGTGAAACTTTTTATTTCATTTTCATTTTTCATGTGGAAATCATACAATAGAAAATTAATTATTGTAGAGGAATTTTATTGTGGATTTTAAATTGTTGGCAACTGCTGTAACGAAAAATGTTTAAATTTAATAGGAAAAGGCTGTTAGATTTTTGGTTTTTTATCTCTCTATATTAAAATAATACGATTTTTTAAAATTTTATGATTTTCATCTTCATAGTGTATTCAGCTTTAAGTACACAAAATTTCAAGTCTGTAATTTATATAGTTTCTGAGAACCAGCTCTGTGACGAACAGACAATGTAGCGGGACGAATAGGGTTTCGTGAGATGAACGAAACCCTAAAACTATAGCATTTTATTTGAAACCACAAAAAAATGAATAGTTATCGTTGATGTACGTATTATGATACATATAAAAAAAAGATTAATATTTTTGTGAGGCTATACTTGAGACCCTCTAATAGCGAAAACCAGTCAAAACTTTCGATTATTTCCATACAAAATATTTGTTATTAACATGCATTTTCGAACATTTGAAGGAGTGTTGTTTTGAGACCTATAGCTACATAGGCTGTTGTCTCGAATGATCCATATATTTATTCACAGAAACACATACATGACCTTCATAAATATCGTTATTACCATGGAAAGGGAAACAAACAATTATTTGTTTATGTTTAGAATCATTGACAGCTGATATCGATCCGTAAATACTTTCATCTGTGCAATAAGATAAAGGCTTTAAAAGCCTTGTTGGTGAACGCAAAATATTTAACAGGTATTTTCTTCTTTCAACTATTATTTAAGCGTTTTTGATGCCATTCCAGCGTGCCTGGCTTTATGAAGATGAATTTAAAGAATGGTTATCGGGTGTTCCTGGTGAGGATATGGCCTACTGCAAAGTCTGTGATAGTGATTTTTTATGCAGCTCAAAATCCAAAGTTCGATCTCATGGTAACGGTAAGTTTCCAGAAATTAAACATTCAGTCATCATTGGTGATTTTAGTTGAAGAAGTTGGGCTATAAAACTTATATAGCAATTTTGATACATATTGATAAGAATTTCATATAAGAAAATTAAATGTTATATAAACATGAAAATAGTTATTTTTAAATACACTCTTTTAGAAGCATTCAATGTTTATCTTGAAAATCATGCATAATTTCATGACTGAAATTCACGAATTCTCCAGACAAATTCTTTTACAAATACGTTAGTTTGGCGTGGGTACCGAACTCGAATATGGAAAATTCTTCGCTTTTCTTACGCTTGGCAGAAAGCCGCGAGCTAATGAATTTATTTAAAATATATATAGTTTTTGTGCTGTTTCTTTGTTAAGATATGGGAACAGGAAAGAAAAAACAGCATTAATTAAACTATTATTTTAGGATTTCTAAATTGATTTCTTAAAGTGTAATCATAATTTAACTAATATTAAACTATTAATCGATTAAAGGTTAATTTTTAAAAATATATCACACTCTTTATTTTTTATTTATATTTTATACTTTCTAGTGTTTAAAATGTTTCATTGTTGCAGCTTTCATCGCCAACTGGCTTTTGTTTGGCGAGCTTAGTTTGACGCATCCTTAAATTCATTGTTGTTGTAACTCTTATACAATTGTACCCATAAAGAATACTTGGCGATCGATCCCCTGTGGCAGGCTAACGCAAAAATACTTTAAAATTACGTTATTAATTTATGATTAAGTTCTAAAAATATTACAATGTTGTACCGCCATCGGAAACACACTTTTACACATAATTTTTATAATTCTAACCCAGCCATACTCAAAATATTTAACAGGTATTTGCTTATCTCAATTATTATTTAAGCGATTTTGATGCCATAATGTTCCAGCGTGACTGGCTTTATGAACGGGAATTTAAAGACTGGTTATCGGGCGCGCCTGGTGATGATTTGGCTTACTGCAAAGTCTGTGATAGTGATTTCTTATGCAACTCAAAATCCAAAGTCCGATCTTATGGTAACGGTAAGTTCCGAGAAATGAAACATTCAGTTATTGTTGATTTTCGTTGAAGAAGTTGGACAATAAAAGTTATACAGGGTGCAAAATGTTATCTATCGCCGACCTTTAATTTCTCAACCGTTGGTTGTAGATATATAGTTCCAATTACAAAAGCGTTTAAAATGAGGTAAATATTCATGTTGTGGCGTTAATTAAAGTAAAAAATCAATTTTATAAAAATTACGAAATCTAACAAACAAAACATAAAACCCAGCTAGCGTTCCATTAATCTAAGTTACAGTTAATGTTCTTGTACCGTGACGGTTTACAGTTAATGTCCTAATACCACATCTTCCCTTCTTCAAAGATGCATTCTCTGCGGAGGATGAACAACTCGTCCAGATTTGTTGGTATACTGATCCTGGTGCTTATGTGGAGACATCAGAGAATTACGTTTTACCATCATTACAGGGTGAATGAATATTTTGATGGCTTGGCTTGGGTGGACTAGAAACTCACTGTGGTGTTAGAGACTCCTTACTGGAAACCTCTGGTTAAAAATCATCCACATCATCAGCCTCAGGCTGAAAATTAGCTGATGGGATAAGATGCATTCTGTTTCGTATGTATATCTTTTTCCCAGAATTAACTATATATGAACGTGGATAATCTAATCTATGCTTAACTGTACCAGTAGCTCGCTTGTCCGTGATCCATACTCCTTCTCCAACATCAAGATTACTGAGGTCTCGTACTCCGTGACTTTGGTTATAGTTATCTCTCTGCCGTTCTACCCTCTTCTCTTCCTTCCTTTTAATTTCAGCCCTATTTTCAATCCTTGGCTCCAGTTGAGATCTTGCAATTGGCAGGGTTGTCCTGATACGCCGATTCATAAGACGTTCTGCAGGACTGAGGCCATTCTCTAATGGTGTTGCTCTATAGGCCATTAAAGAGAGATAAGGACCTTCAGCTTTTTTTAGTCGCAAATTGATGTGTTCTACTGCAGATTCAATAAAATTATTACTTTGAGGGTATCTAGGGCTTGATGTGATATGAGAAAATCCATAAATCTTTAAGAATTTTGAAAATTCAGATGAGTTAATTGACTCAAATTCTGGACCATTATCAGATCTCACCACGTTAGGAATCCCATGTCTGGCAAAGATTGATTTGCAGTGAAGAATTACTTCCTCAGAGGTTAATCTTTCCAGTTTTGCGATTTCTGGATATCGTGAAAAGTAATCGGTCACAAGTAAGTACCAAAATCCACGAAGCTTAAAAAGATCCATGCCAACAGTTTCCCATGGTCTTTCAGGAAATTCGGTAGGGATAAGAGGTTGATGACGATTAGTGGTCTCCTTGATGCATGATGTGCAATTTTTTATAATTTCTTCGATTTCTTTATTTATTCCAGGCCAATAATTGTCTTACATGTTGTCTTACAAATTGTGCACATAATTAGTAAAATGAATTTTTTCTTAGAAGGAGCCCTTTTTAGAAAAAAAAATCGAGTCCATGGTTTGTAATTTAATTAAGTTACTGAATTCCCCATCTTTGAAGTTCAGTGTTTTTAGCTTTGGCCGTAGTAATTCACGTCATGTTTAAAATATTGCATGTGTCTTTGCTAATAAATGGGTATTAACCGCGATAGCAACTTACATCTCTGGGAGTACATACATTTGAAGAAGATAGTTCTTCTTATCTTCCTCCGTGGTTAATATCAAGTCGCGATTTTGGAACTAAATGACATCCGGCGAACAACTGTGCTAAGGTAGCGTCACCTACAAACAACAAACTGAAACTGCCACAAACAATGTTTCGTATTCATGGACACAGAAATAGATTTGAAGAAGCAGACGAACTGATACAATTGTCCCATACAAGCGCCACCTATTTGAAATAGTTTTTGAGGAACGGTTTTCTTCTTCGAAAGGCTAATTCTTTTGAAGTCCTTATTTATTTCTATGTTCATGAGCTATAGCCAAGTTGGCTTCATTTATGGCGATTGAATTTGGTCGCCAAACATGTCGATATTTCGCCAATAGTTGCCAAGTGTGACGAGAATTCGACGCTAGCATATATGAATTAGGCTATATGTTTTATGCTATGAGAGTTGGAAAAATAATTACAACAATGAAAGATAATTCGCGAAAAACAACGGGCACTAAAAGTCATAAATGTCCCTTTTTTTTTAATCTGTTGTGTTGTTTCAAAATATCAGTCACCTTATAAATTCAAACTGCCATTTTGCAAGATAGAGGCAAAACAAAAAATGCTCCGGAATCCTTGTATCAAGTACTAACACCTAAGCAAAAGATAAATTTGGATTTCAAAATGTTTTCTATACTATAGTTTTTTGAGTTTGAAATCTTTAAATGGCCGCCAAATTGAAACAAGATTGTGGACCAAGCTGGCCGACGAACTTGGTCGCGATCTTGGTAACCCCAATACATATCCTTAATCATATCTAAATCGGTTTATAAATACGTGCTATTGCATGACAAAAATCAGATATATATATATATTTCCAGTTTTTGCTTTTTCATCCTTTTGGGTATACTTTCTTCAGTGATCATTCCATAGCTTTTTATAATGTATTTTCCTTCGTTCTTCACATGTGTTTTCATTTATATATATATATATTATATATTTATTTATTTATTATCTAATATATATATATATATATATATATATATATATATATATATATATATATATATATATATATATATATATTGATGTGAAGATAATGGCATTTCATAATGAATTTATCAATTGTAGCACTCGAGGATCTCGTAAACAACATAGCATTAGCAGTCGATCCTTCCAAATGCAAGACGATGTTTCAGAAAAACATGATGAGTTTCCCGTAGAAATAACAAGATGATGAATCAGTATCAATTATTTTATTGACACTATACTACTTAAAGGCAATTCCACTAAAGAGCAAGTTCAGGAATCATATCTAAGTGGTGGTTCGCCATAGGAACCGAATAAAGATGTTAAAACTATTAGAGACGTTACACCAATTCAAAAAAAACTTCTCCTCCAGGTGACGCGGGTTTATTTGGCATTTGGAAAAACGTACAAATTCTGAGATCCGAGCCTGTGTAACCGTGTTTTAAAGGTAGCGAGCGTATGAATATTTTCGCTAATGCAGGTGAAGAATAGCCAATAAGCTGCTTGCAAAGCCGTGGAACAACGAATTATGGGATATCGAATGATAATATTAATAAAAATAAAAAATCCCTGACGGCTCGGCCTACAGGCACAGGTAGATTTCGAAGACGCAGACCGTGGGGCGCCTGTTTGTCGTTAATTGCGGAAGAAATGACCTTTTTGCGATGATGCTGCAGTTGGAACCGCCTACTTCGAAACCAAACTTGTTTGCAAGCGGAACCAGCAAGGATTTTTTTTTTTGCTATAAGAGTTGGTCCTATAAAAAACATGTCAATATAAAAGTTTTAGATAATATTAAGAGGATTTATAATAAATTTAAGCGAATTTGAAATCTTAGGAATTGACGAAGTTATGAATTTTTTTCTTCTAAAACCCCCCTTCCCCCCCTTAAGGCAATTTTTAATTATATCAAAAATCTGTCATACATAAGTTTTTGGCCCTGTTCCTAGAAGTAATAGTAACTTTAAACGGATTCGATACGTATCATAATTAAGAAATTATGGATTTTTTTCTGTTTTCACAAAAAGCCCCCCCTCCCCCCCTTGGTAAGATTTTGCCCATTAACGAACTTGACCGAGATTTTATGCCCCTTGATTTTATGTATCAGTTTCGAAAAGATGCGAGAGTTGGAACCGCCTACTTCGAAAAGTATCTTGTTTGTAGGCGGAGCCGGCAGGAATTTTTTTTTGTTTTTAATTTTTTTTTTTGCTATAACGGTTGGTCCTATAAAAAACTTGTCAATATAAAAGTTTTAGATAATACTAAGAGGAGTAATAATAAATTTACGTGGATTTGATATCTTGTGAATTGACGAAGCTATGATTTTTTTTCTTCTAAAAAATCTCTTCCTTCCCCCCCCGCCTTGGGGCCATTTTTAATTATATCAAAAACCTGTCATACATAAATTTTCGGCCCTTTTCCTAGAAGTAATAATAACTTTAAACGGATTCGATACGTATAATAATAAAGAAATTATGAGGGTTTTTCTGTTTTCACAAAAAGCCCCCCCCCCCATTCCCCCCCCTTGGTTCGATTTTGCCCATTAACGAACTTGACCGAGATTTTATGACCCTTGATTTTATGTATCAGTTTGGAAGAGATTTATGCAGAATTTTTCCAGTTATCGTTGTCAGAAAAAAGTGACATAGATAGATAGATAGATAGATAGATAAACTTTTGAACTGGGGGTGGTTTTGGGTTCTGGGAGTCATGATCGGCGTAGATCTGCAAAAATTTTTCAAAATTTCCAACTTAGGTGAGAATGTAATAGGTAGTATTTCTTACGAAATCTAACTAAACTGATACTAAGAGACGTTCTAAAGAAATAAAATTGAATGTTTCAAAAGAAGAAATAAATTAAGGGTTTTTATAAATACGTGTAGCTTTTAACAGATTAAGATTTTTTAGAATAAGAATTAAAAGAATACATTGATTAAAGATACGGAATAAAATTAAAATTTAGATTTAAGATATATTTTAAAAAACAGGGAAAGAAGTAGAATTGTAAGAATTTGGAATAAATTAATTAAGGAAAAATGGTGAAATATTTTTATTGTTACATATCCCCCCACTCAAAAAGATGGATGAACTGGTAGGTCATATGACTTGCAAGTTTATAGCAAGGAACTGTTACACAGACCTGGGTTACAATTTTGTCAGTTGGAGTAGGCCTAAGAAAAATAAACTTTCTAAAATTTTATAATCGTCAAATTAAATTTAAATTTAGTACTTATGACGCGAATTAGTGGAATTGTTAATAAAAAATACAATGACAAGATATTAATCTTGTTTACAAATTACAGAGATAGTTTTAGTAATATAAACATATAATAAGAAAATTATTGAAATTTTGAGAATAATCAATTAACAAAACTTTTATCTTATTTACAAAATGCGAAATTGATTTATTGAAAGTGTATTTAACTTATACACGTTCATTTTTGAAAATGCAGATTTTTCAAAAAAATTATTTGGCTGAGAAGTTCTTTCAGTTCCTTTATAATGATAGTTCAAGTAAAGAAAGTTTTCTTGCATACTTCACAAATAAGAAAGAAATGAACTGAGTAATTTACAATATTAAGTCTGCTAGTGGAATTACTTGAAAAATGTCCTCAAAGTTATTTATTAAAGTCCATATTTAGAATTTAAATGTTCATCTGAAATGCTTTATCTTTATACTAGCAACTTAATTTTTTTCAATTTACTCTCAATCTCAGTGTTGAATAAATAAGAGTTAATATATCACTAATAATAACAATACTCCATTCATTATATCAAATTTAATAACAACAATAATAACATAATAGCAATAAAGACTATAATAATAATACTTAACAATAACAATAATCATAAGTTTAATATTTGAAAATTCTGAAAACTCTTAAGAGATTTTTTTTAATCTCATGGTTTGTTATGTCATGGTTATCACAGTTACCATGCACATATCAGTACATGACATAGTTTGGTAGTGTATGGCACAGTTTGGCATAGTCTGGTCGGCTAAATGGTAATTAGTTTTCAATTACCTACTTACATTCTCCTATTAGATATCTAGTGTGTCTAAAAAAAATCATTGCATAGATATTTAAGACTCATTTTCAAAATTAGATTTTCACTTTAACAACATCAACTTTTATTATTACCATTATTACCTTTATTACTTCTATTCCTTTTATTACTTCTAGAAGTAAAATTTATATATCTCAACATATTCAATCTCAAGTAAAATTCAATTTCAAGTAATATTTTTTCTCAAGTATCATCTCAAGTAATTCATCTCGTTTATCAAAGTCATCACTAGTATTCTTCATTATAATTTTCTCTCAATATCAAATAATAAATAGTATAACTAATAATAATAATCAACAATAATTTCAGCAATAACAACAGTACAATTAAAAAAAATATATCACACAATTTCTTTAATTACTTTCTTAAGTATATATAATTAATATCTCATCCATATGAGTAGTGAATGAGGCATGAGAATATATATTCAAATAAAATGTATAAAAATAAAATAAGAAATAAATAAGAAATGTTTGTGAAAAACAACCATAATTTGTGTGGATGATCATCTGAATTGATGATGGTTATGTAACTATCTTGCTTTCAATCAAACAAGAAAAACATAAGTTGTGGAATGAAAAAATGAGACCTTGCAGCATATTTAAGAAAGGTTGGATAATATGCAATTATTATTAAGATATTATATTTGATTATACTAATTGATTTTAATATACAGTATGCCCACTAAAGTCCCTTGCCACTCTCTTAACTTCGGAACGGCTGCTGCTATATTCATAAAAGTAGTGTCTAGGTATAGTAAAGTAGCCATGCGCTATTCAATGAAACCGCCTACGGCGCCACCTGGTGGAATGCTGCGGAGTTAGCATTCCTATCTCGAAAACGGAAAGAGATAGAGAAAAAAAGTGATCTACAAGGTTGTAGAGCATCATCGATTTAGTACGAAAAGACACCTTATGGACATTAATGCGAAGAATAGAACGGTTAAAACGCGCATTTGTTTTTTCCGTGATTTCCTACACTGTGACGTGACAAAACGATCTTAGAAAGAAAAAAACAACAACTAGTTATAATAATATACCTTTATTTTAGATGTTCAAACTTCTCACCGTCAGCTGCAATGCATGTTTGGATCCTTGTTTGAATTTCACGTTGCACACGTTAGAGCATAAATGGTGACACGTTGGCACAAGCGTCCGTAATGCGTCGTTTAAGGTCCTGCAATGTTTGTGGAGGAGTCGCATACACCTGCTGTTTCATAACTGGTTGTTTTTTTTCTTTCTAAGATCGTTTTGTCACGTCACAGTGTAGGAAATCACGAAAAAACAAATTTGCGTTTTAACCGTTCTGTTCTTCGCATTAATGTCCACAAGGTGTTTTTTGTACTAAATCGATGATGCTCTACAACCTTGTAGATCACTTTTTCCCCTATCTCTTTCCGTTTTCGAGATAGGAATGCTAACTCCGCAGTTTTCCGCCAGGTGGTGCCATAGGCAGTTTCATTCAGTTGCGCATGGCTACTTTACTATACCTAGACACCTCTTTTATGAATATAGCAGCAGCCGTTCCGAAGTTAAGAGGGTGGCAAGGCACTTTAGTGGGCATACTGTATAATTTAATCCAGTTTACTTTATTTATTTAGTTAATGCAGTTTAATTTATTATTCTAATATAATTCAATACAATATCAGAAATTCCTAACTTAAATCAACCAATTTACTCCTGCATAAAAGGTTAATTCAAGTGAAATCTCAGCAGTAACATTCTTGTGCGTGCATTTCAAGAACACACTGTTATACAGAAGAGAATTGATTAGTTAATTCTTATTTATTTTATTTTATTTATTTTATTTTATGACTATTATAAATTAAGACGAAACTATGGACTTAACATCAGTTTGTTGTTGGTTCTCATGGGATAATTGTAATTGATCAGGAGGGTAATAAGGGCGTAATTTTGATACATGGACTATTTCAGTAAGTTTATTTTGAGTCTGTCTAGCAATCTCAAAGTTGACATCAGATAATTTATTAAGGATTTGATAAGGACCACTAAAAACTTGTGAGAGCTTTCTGGTATTGGGATACTGGAACTCTTAATAAATTACAAGATCTCCAATCTCAAATTTTGGTTCTAGATAATTTCTATCATAATATTTTTTACTTCTCCAGTAAAATTCATCAGTGCGTTTTTTTAGCAATTTTAAGGGCTTCTTGAACAGGAGGGTAATAATCTTGTTGAAGGGGGAATCATAGGGTTATTGGCCAAAAAGTAAATAAGCAGGGGGGGGGGATTTAGTTATGGAGTGAGGTGTATTATTGTACTCATTAACTACTCCTGTCAAAATTTTTGTCCAAGGAACTTTGGATCTGGTAGAATTAACCTTACACTTTACTCTAGTAACTATTGTCTGGTTCACACTTAACACTTTCCATTCGTTTGTGGGTGGTGTGATGTGGTTAAACGTTGCCTAATATTGTGATTCCGCAGAAATTTTTTGAATCTAGATGAAGTAAAAGCTGCATTTCTATCACTTAATACTTTTCGGGGAGTCTGTACACTGAGAATTTTATTAAAACAGAACAATTGCTGGGGAGTTTGAATACTAAAGACTTGTTTTAGACAGTTAGTATAAGTTTCTGTGGTAACACTTTTTGAGGGAAAAGCCCAAACATATCTAGTAGCATGGTCTATTTTGATATGTAAATATTTTTTGGTGGAGTTACAGTAATTAAATCCTTCCACAGTATCAACAGAAACACATTCAAAAGGTTTATCTGTGTTTGGCATAGCTTGTAATATGCCAAATTTCTTCTGTCTGGGTTTTTTTTTTTTTTTTTTTTTTTTTTTTTTACACATATCACAGTATTTTACAAATTTAGTTATATCTTGAGTCATATCAGGCCAATAATAATTAGGGGAGATTAGATTTAACATTTTTTGGATACCAGGGTGACCAAATTTCTCATGAGCAACATTAAGTAGTTTTCTTCTTAAGGACATGGGTACTACTATTTTTCGAAAACTTTTCTTTTTCACTATCATAAGCCCATTTTCATTTAGATAGTTTTTACCACACACATTATCTTTTTCCTGCATCTTTATTACTTCTCTAACATCCAAAAGAAAGGTAAGTGGTTGAATAAGATATGTAGTAGGATTTCTTGACAACATGTCGGCTTCGACATTTGTGGAACCCTTTAAATATACAATATCATACTCAGGGCTGGGTTTTTGCCGGCAAAAAGTGGTTTCTGCCATGCCAGTGGCAGAAAGTGGTTATAACCGGTTTTAACCGGCAGAAACTGGCAACAACTGGCATAAACACATTTCGTGACATAATCTGAGACTTTTTTAGTAGTATTAAATTCCTTAAGTACATTTATTGAGGATAAATTATAAATAAAATACTGTGCATAATTTTAATTTAAAATAAATAAATTTGTATTAGAAAAAATGAGTAATGTAACAGATAAAATTTTTGTTATAATATGGTTGTGTAATTTTATATATAAACAATCATTAGAGTATTTAAAAATTTCAGTTTAAAATTCAAAATAGAAAACTGTATCCAATACTTATTTTAAATTAAAAATTGAAAAGAAAAGAAAAATAATCAATCCTTACTTAAAATACTTATCTGTAATTTAACATAATAATAACTGTAAAAAATCTTTCTCATAGAAATGTTATACAGCTCCAAATAAAAAAATTAGAATAATTAATTTCATTTGTATTTGAAATTGCATTTAGCTTTATTTCACTGTAGTACAGTTGTAAAAGAACAGCGGTGGATGTTTTAATACA
The DNA here is from genome assembly GCA_963931845.1 of Maratus michaelseni. NCBI lineage: Eukaryota > Metazoa > Arthropoda > Arachnida > Araneae > Salticidae > Maratus > Maratus michaelseni. Next base: position 155,285,218 of record OZ007594.1, on the reverse strand, counting down.
TTTGCATGTTATTAAAGAAAATTAAAACTGTAAAATATTAAATTTTGAATGAATATTTTATTTTTCTAAAATTATTTTCATTATTCAAAATATTAGAATACTAAAATAGTTGGTTCAAAAAATGAGAATACTTATGAATTTTCCTGATTAGTTACATAATAATACATTTGTATTTATCAATCATATATTGATAAATACAGAAGGTTGCATAAAATAAGAATTTTTGGCACAATAGATATTGCACCAAAAAACAAAGTTGAGTTTCTTTCCAGCATAAAGTCAGCATGGTCATGTCTGGGCAGATAACATTGTGAACCACTTGTAGCTAGCTTGGCAAAGCGAGTTCGTGCTGTTATAAAATGTAAAGGTGATGCTACAAAATATTAAATAATAACTATTTATTCCTTTTTTTAAAAATACATATAATTTACAATGCATTATTCTAATATTTTGAACCAGGTAAATGGTTATTCTAATATTTTGATTTTTTACAAGTGTGAATAATTGTTTAAATTTTTGTATTATTTTCTTTAATTTTAATGCTAAAAGATTCTACAAACTATGTAGATTCTTACAATATTAAGTTTTATCCTGCATTACTTTTTGTATAAACGATACATAAAAAAACCTTTTTTCACAATTCCTATTTTTCTATTCTATTTTTTTTACTTGGAGCTGTAGTTATTTGTAGATCTTGTAATTCCGTGGATTTAAAAACATTTCATTTAAATACAGTATTCAAAGAAACAAATCTGACTTCTTTTTTTTAAATTTAAGACTGTTAGTTGAAATTATTCCAACCATATATATATATATATATATATAACCATATTCCATATAGTAGATAATCTTTAAGTTATTGCATTATATTATTTATTTAAAAATTCTCTGAACAGTGATTTGTTAAAATATCATAGAATTTTTGTAATTTTTTTAAAAATTTAAATAGAAATTCAACTGTAAATAATAATATTAATAGTTAAACTTGTACAGCATCAGATTACCATTATGAAAATTTCTGTTTTTCAAGTAAAAGAAATTTAGTATTATATAAACAAAGTATATTTATATCATCATTTTGAAGCTTTTTGCTACTCTGAATAACATTCATAATCTTTAGTTTTAATTTTTAATTTAATTGTTTACATCAAATACATGTGTGAATTATAAATCATCACAGTTAAAGTTCTTCTTATTATTATTTCTTTTTTTCTGCCAGTTTTTGCCACTTACTGGCAGAAACTAGTTTCTGCCATGCCGGTTTTAACCGGTTATAACCACTGGTTTTAACCACCCTGGCAGAAACTTGCCAACCCTCATACTCGAACATACTTAACTTTAAGGATCATCTGAATAATTTAGATTAGAACAAGGTCTCCTTGAATAACTTTACAGTTTGCACAGTCTATAAGCAATTAAAATTTAGAACAGTCAGGCAGTCCTAATATTGCATACTCTGAATCATTATCACGTAACAAAAATTTAATATACTGTGTAATATTACCTATTTTAACTAATAATTTACATGACTTATTGATTATAACATTACCTTTAGCTTGACCAACAACGATAGGTGAAATAGTAACAATTTTAGTAATTAAATAATTAACAAACTTGAAAGGAAGAACAGATATAGTAGATCCAGAGTCAATTACATATTGTAATTCTATATTATTGGCATACCCAGCGATAATTAATTGTCAGACATTATGATCAACATGTTGTGTTTGTTTAAAAACAGGAGTATTACCTGTTTGCTGATGGTTAATATTAAATATACAACTTTTCTCTCAGTGATGAGCTTATAAGATTCCTCTATTCAGACAAATCTACATAGTCGACTAGGAATTCTTCTCTGATAATGATTAACAGACAATCTAGGACTAACAAATCTGAACGCTGAAGGGTTAAAATTACTTTGCAGTTGGAAATTAGGATGTGTGTAATTTGGTTGAGGACGAACTCATTGTCTAGGAGCGTTATTAGGTTGAGAAAATGATCTAGGATTTTAGGAAACATTTTAAACATTACTATTACTACTGTGATGAGATGGAATTACAATTAGTTGTTTTACTAATTTATACCAATCTGTGGTAGTTTCAGGGGGGGTTTACCATCAAATAATTCTGATTTTCGGGTTTTAACCCTTCTGTCAATCCTTGCAAGATAATTAATTCACATAATTTTAGCTGTCGACCAATCTCTATCTTCTGACGAAAATAATTCTCTAAATCGCTAAATTCATGCAATTTTAGCTAAGCAAAATCAGAACAAGTGGGTAACTGTGATCGAAGATCGCACAAAGGGTTTCGTTTAACATTCCTTTCAAAACACTTTATCCTTTCTTTAATAAATCCAATTAAATTTCATTTAGCAATGGAAAAAAAAAGAAAAAAAAGTCATGTTTATTATACAGTAAAAATTTACCAGTCTATTTTTCTCGTTTTTTCGAATATATGAATCGGCCCGATAGCGGGCGAAGCCCGCTATTATACTCTGTCATAATAATATCTGTCATGTGGACTAAATGCGATATTAAAAAAATTAGTTTATATAGTTTATATAAAATAGATATTTAAACCTATCGCGTAATCCTCTGTAATCCAGGTCCTACTGCCAAATTGCGTATTTTAAAAAGTGTGACTTTTTGTGACAGTTCTTTAAAAGTATCTACATTGATTTTAAACTATATTGTTGCTAGCAAACGCCTATGTTTGGAGCTAACCTTGTCCACAGATTACGGAAGATTAGTTATTTTATATTTTACTAGCTGTTACCCGTGACGTCGTTCACGTAACATTAAAAGAAAAATAAATGCATTAATTAAGGAAAACGTTTCACCACCGATATTTTAAAACATATGTACTTTTTATAATAAACTCCGTTTTTTCGAATATCTGAACAGGCCCGATAGCGGGCGAAGCGCGCTATTATACTCTATCATAATAATATCTGTCATGTGGACTAAGTGCGATATTTAAAAAAAAATAATTTCAAAATTAAACATGTTGTACATTTTCAAAATGTTAAAACATGCGAATATGTCCAAAATCGGGTTTTTATCATGATTCAATACGTTCCTCAAACTGATATTTATTATACTCTATTACTCATATTGATACTCTCTTTGTATTATTCTCAAACATTTGAAAAATCCGTTAAACTTCCAATATGACATCATATTAATTTTCTTTTTAATTCTCTAATGACGTGATATTAATCTGTTTACTGTACATACACATACTCATACTCCCTGTATTATTGAGAAATCTTTGAAAATTTCCGTTTTATTACCCTTATGACGTCATATGATTTTTTTTTTTTTTTCAATTGGTGAAACTTTTTATTTTATTTTTCACGTGGAAATCTTTCAATAGAAAATTAATTACTGTAGAAAGAATTTTATTGCGGATTTTTAATTGTTGGCAACTGCTATAACGAAAAATGTTTAAATTTAATAGGAAAAGACTGTTAGAATTTTGGTTTTTTATCTCTATTTATTAAAATAATACAATTTTTTCAAATTTTAATATTTTGAGCTTCATAGAAGCTATTTAGCTATAACTACACAAATTTTCATGCCTGTAAGTTATATAGTTTCTGAGAATGGCACTGTGACGGACAGACTGTGACGGCGCGGGAGTAATAGGGTTTCGTGAGATGAACGAAACCCTAAAAACGAGGAGTATTTACTTTAATGAACTTCTCGGTTAAGATTTCAACGATTTCAGACGTTCTAAAGAAATAAAAATGTAATGTTTCAAAAGAAGAAATAAATTAAGGGTTTTTACAAATACATGTAGCTTTTAACAGATTAAATTTTTTTGTTTTAGAATAAGAATTAAAAGAATATATTAATTAAAGATATGGAATAAAAATATAATTTAGATTTAAGATATATTTTAAAAGACATGGAAAAAAGTAGAATTGTAAGAATTTGGAATAAATTAATTAAGGAAAAATTGCGAAATATTTTTAATATCACACACACACACACACACACACACACACACACACACACACACACACACACACACACACACACACACACACATATAAATATAAATATATATATATATATATATATATATCAATATATATATATATCAACATTTGGACAGAGGGGAGTTTGGAGTACTGAGAGTCATGATCGGTGAAAATATATCGAAATTTTCTGGAATTGCTTCTCTCCGAACGGCTGCAATAGGTAGCTTCTTATTTTTGTAATGGAAGTTACCAAAAATAGGTTAATACAATGAAGTTAAACTTGCGCCATGCTTACATCAAACAACTCTCACTAAAGTACGCCAATCGTCTGCTAATCCGATTACAGACTTTCCCTATTCAAACATACATACATCATACATATATGTAATAAATTCATACATGACATGGAATTTTTTCCATTTATTTGATGATTATCCGTTGGCAAGCGGCGAATACGAAAGTACCCAAAATTTCTATGTACTGTAACTAAAAATAATAAAGAAGTTTGAAATAGTAATTAAAAAAAAAAAAAAACGGGGCTACCACGTAAGTTAGAAGTAAAACTTCTAAAAGTCAATCTATACTAAAAAAGGAAAGTTTCGCTCTGTTTGTCCGTCTGCGATGAGGATAGTCCAAGGCAGGTCCTGATGCATCTGAGGCTCAGATTTTTAATTTTGATAATTAGCCGAGATATGAATTAAAAACTCAATGATGGCATATTTTGGCCTTTTATTTTAATCTCCCACGGCCAAACCGTTCGGGATACAAAAAACGGAAGACATGTTCTTAAATTTCGTACTTTTACGTCTTAAATGCCGAATCAGTTCGAAAAAATATCTTTGTTAACCTTTTGAAAAAAAAATGTCAAAAAAGGCCGTTTTCGCAGTTGTATTTTTCTCCCTTAGGAAAACGCTCCTCAAGGCCGCAATTTTAGAGTTACCGACAAATAAAATAAGGATCTCCAAGCTGAGACCTTTTTCAGTAGTAGATAAAGAGGGCTTGAACGGCCATCGGCGCTCTCGGTAATGCGCAACTGCGCAATTAACGCGCAATCAATCCCACATTTCTCTTTATCGCACAAGGATTTTACCATTGCTATATCTGATATTTTGCTGCCAAACAATTTTTATGTATATATATATATATATATATATATATATATATATGTATGTGTGGGTGTCAGTATACATAAGTGTCTATATGAATGTATGTGTATAAGTCTGTCTGTATCTGTCTGTTCTTATATGTTTGTGTAAGTATTTATGTATGTTTATACATAATATTTATAAGTTTTTAAAAAAAAGTTACTCAAAGTTAATATTATTTACATGTTTACAAAAATATTTACAAGTTAAAAAGAAATGATACACACACATATATATAAGCTTTAAAAAGCTTTACAAATTAAAACAATTTTTAAAATATTTTTAAAGTTTTAAAAAGTTAAAAATAATTGTACATTATTAAAAATAGTTTTACAAAATTTAAAAGTTAAAAAATATATATAACTTAAAAAATAAAATAAAATAAAATAAAAGTTTTACAATATTTAAAAAAAAATAAAAAGTTTTTCATATTATTGAAAAAAGTTAATCAGAGGTAAAACTATTTACATGTTACCAAAAATATTTACAAGTTAAGGAAAAAAATCATAAAACTTACAAAAATATTTTACAAAATTTATCACTTTAAAGTAGTACAGTTTATGCTTCTTAGGATAGACGGAGAAGTCAAATAAGTATGCGTAATGTTTCATATTATCCTAAATATTGTTTGTTTTATATGATAAATTAAGGAGTCCGTGTCGCTGAATAATAAGGTTGCCTAGTCTTGATTTGTTTTCTTTATGAAGTTATAATGAAAATCATACATAACTAATTTGGATAATTCTAAAATAGTGAAACCGGCCAAGATCGGCCTATTCATAAGTATGTTATTTTTCATCCTTTCTATGGCAGTTAGATCCTCGTCGTATATTTTAAATGATTTAAAAGTAGGCAAAGCAACTAAGTTTTTAGCCTTTTCTCATCGTTGCAAAGCACAATATTTTTCCTTTTACAAAGATTCTTCATTGTCTTCCCTGAAACAGAATTATTCATTAATTTAAAAAAAGTCTTTTTCAAAAGAGGATTTAGCCTCCTTACGTTTCTCAGTATTAAAATTAATATATTTCTGAAGCCAAGGCGCCTGTTTAAATTTTAGAGCATTATGTACAGATGTAATTTTTAAACCAAATTCTAAATAAAATTTAAGATTACGATAATGGGTTATATAATTCTTCTTATTATTTAAATTTGGAATAAGTTTAGATGTTCCTACGAATTTTCTATTGTTAAGTAAACTTCTCGCGTGGGAAAACAACATTTGTTCTTCTACAGTTACCCTCTCTTTAGCAACAGGGTATTCGTTGTGCAGGGGGTGTAACTGTTTTGGATATTCATGGTCTACCTGGAAAATGTACCAAATCTCTGAATCATCAGATAAAGATAGAACCCACTCTTCTGTAATATGACTTGTTTCACACCATTCAAAACCACCATACGGCAGAAATTGAGACATAACCCATACGTATTGGTTGTTAGCATCCCAGTACATGATGTAGCTGGGTGCATTTTTTGCCCTATATTCAGGAGTATACCGGGGATAATTGCCCGGGCATATATTTGGCTAATCCTACTGATTTATTTCCAACCATAAGCAGCTTATCGATATCGGTGAGTTGCTGTAGAGGTGTTTCTGTCATTTTTAAACAAGATTGCCAGGCAGTAGAAGGTGCAGTAAATAGATGAGGGAGATTAATTTCATAATACCGCTGACATAATTTCTTAAAACTTTGAAATACGTCAGCAAGTAACAAAACATCCGTCCTGACATAAAGTTTGTGGTACTCCCCGAGAGTTTGGATATTGAAAGTTTTCCATACATTCTGAGTATGCTCGTATTCACTATCTTTTATAGATTCGTTTGTCAAACTATTGTAGAAAGCGAAGGGTAGAGGAAGCTGCTTCTCATCAAATTTTTAGAAAGAGGTGAAATGATCATAGGGATAAACCTCTTTTCTTGTAAGCATACCTGATTTACTAATTTTCGGGAAATTTTCTTCAAGTATGGTGAATTAGTCAGGTTGAAGGTTTTAACATGTTTTTTCAATGACGTGGAAAAAAATTGAAAAGAATCGATAAATGCCATCTGAATAGAATAATATGTAGGTTTTCTTAATTTAAAGGTTATATAGTTTTCCATAGAGGAGGTAATAACATCGATTTCATGGTCTTTGAATTTTCTTAGTTTACTCATAATATGATGACCATCATAGTTTTTCAGACTGTGAAATATAACAGGTATTGTTTTACACTGCTTGTAATTTAAATTACATTCCACATGCGCAGGTCCTCTGTACGCACCTGATAGATGATCATGGTTAAGTGTGCGTTTCTCATCTAATGCTTTTTTACACATATAACAAAACTCTACCTCTTGAAATGCTTTTTCCTGCACAGGTGTAAACGTCATAGATTTAATCTTACTTATAATAAAATCCAAAGGCGAGAAAGTGTCTGTAACGGTACCGGGCTGAACCACTCTGGTTTGCGAGTCGACCGTAGTTAAACGCCATGTTAGGCTTACTGAAAAATATATGCTAACACATGACCACTAAATGATAATATCTTCTACTTGAAATAATGTCTGTTCAGCATATTTTCGTATAAAACATGTATATCATATCCAGTTATAATGTTTTAAGTTTTAAATTAAAAATAACAGATTAAACATCCGATTACCTGATGTAAACAAACGAATAATGTTGCCATTCAAAAACACAAATCCCATATCTAGAAAAAAAAAGGAATGACTCTTTGAACGTTTCATTAAAATATTCGATTACGCTCTTAAAATATTTGTAAAAGCATATTAAAGTCTTTAAATAATTTAAAGGATTTCTTTAATTTATTTCTGTGAGCATTTTTTTTTTTCTGTCGGCACTTTTTTCAGAAATAGCGATGATAGATAGCTTTGCGATGATGAGAGGATTTGCGATGATCCTTCAGTATTTTACATTTCGGCGAGTTCTGGCGCCATCTATTGGCGATAAATATAAACGAAGGTTTTGGTTTTTTCATGCATATTTTTAAAATAAGACAAAATCAGGTTTTAATTTGATGAATACTTTTAAAAGTTAAAGTAATATTATCTACTTTCGTCGTTGTATTTATTTTAACTATTTCTTCATTACTGAAAAACTTCGTTTTTTCTGTCATTTTAAATGGGATATTTTCCTACTGTGAATTAAGAAGCTAATATCCATAAAAATGCAATTTTCTGTCTCTTTTTATGTTTTTCTGCTATGCATATGTTTCTTCATGACTGGTAAACTTTGTTCTTCAAGAAATATGAGGATTTCTTTAATTTATTTCTGTAAGCATTTTTTTTTCTGTAAGTATTTTTTTTTTCAAAAATAGCGATGATAGATAGCTTTCATAGAGAGGCTTTGCGATGATTTTTCAGTATTTTACATTTCGGCGCTTTTCTAGCGCCATCTATTGGCGATAAATATAAACGAAGGACGTTTTTGTTGAAAAATATATTTTATATAAAATATTAATAAAGTTGTAAAATAATATAAAATGTATATAAGGATATTTCAGCACCATCTATGGACAATTAATATAAACAAAGATCTTTCTGATGGAAAAAAAAAATATTATATAACATAATAATAAAGTTGTAAAAAAATATAAAATGCATATAAGCATATTTTTAAACTGAGAAAAATTCATGGTGTATTGATTTATTTAAAGATCAACTTTTAAAAGCTTCAGCTTAATATTATTTCTTCTTAAAAATCTAACTTGGTTAAATCAAATTTTAATCGCGTAGCTTATATCCAATTAAATTCTTAAATTTTGCTTGCATTGTAAAACGAATATTTCTTATGAAACACAGTTAAAATATAAGGAATATATAGTACCGCATATCACATATGTTAATTATATCAATGCAGATACAAATTTTTATTTTTAACATAGTAACGTTTAAACCTAACTTTATAGTGAAAAAAAAAAATGTAATTTAATAAGAGAATGTGAAAACATATTTTCCAGTCATACTAATGCATGTAATAATTTCAATTTACTTAAGAAATAAAATAAGAAGATTTTTAATGATCAAAATTTATTTTGTTTTTTTCAGGCATATTTTTAAAATAAGACAAAATCAGGTTTTAATTTGATGAATACTTTTAAAAGTTAAAGTTATATTATCTACTTTCGTCGTTGTATTTATTTTAACTACTTCTTCATTACTGGAAAACTGCGTTTTTTCTGTCATTTTAAATGGGATATTTTCCTACTGTGAATTAAGAAGCTAATATCCATAAAAATGCAATTTTCTGTCTCTTTTTATGTTTTTCTGCTATGCATTTGTTTCTTCGTGACTGGAATTCTTTGTTTTTAAAGAAATATTAAAAATTTCTCTATTATACTAATTAACTTAGACAATTTAAAACGAACAAAATTTTAATGTTTTGTACAATCGTTAAACCATTTCAGATTTTGCATTTAATTTTTCTTATGTAACGAAACAATGAGCTGTGAGTCAAGCTCTTTAGAAACTCATTAATATTTTTTTTTTCTCAAAAACTTTCACACGGATTATTTTTTTAATATGTTTGAATATTTTGTCCAATCGTTGAACCTTTTCAGAAATTGAATTTTGAGTAAAAGAAAAAAAATATACTCATCATTTGTATTTGTAGAAATCATTTGCCATTCTTAAAATGTACTTTTCTACAATACAAACCTTTCAGTAACAAAATCTTCATGAAGTTTGTTTGTATGAAGTCTTATGAAAATGGAACGCAGATCAACATCCCGTCATTTTTGACGGGCGTTATATACTAGCCGTTATATACTATTTTTTATAGGATATACTCTTACGGTAAAAAAAAAAAAAAAAAAAAAAAAAAAAAAATTAAAAACGAAAAAATCCCTGCTTGCCCTACCTACAGGCAGAGGTATGTTTCGAAGTGGGTGGTCTCAAATGCCACATTATGGCAAATAGGTCTTTCTTCTGCAATTCCCGATAAACAGGTGCCCTACGGTCTGCGGCTTCGAAATCTACCTGTGCCTGTAGCCCGAGCCGTCAGGGATTTTTTTTCTTATGAAACGTAATTAAAATATAAGGAATACATAGAACAGCGTAATTTGCATTTAATTTTGCTTATGCAATCAAACAATGAGTTATGTGGCGAGTCAAGCTGTTTAGAAACTCATTCATAACACTTTTTTACAAAAACTTTCGCACATGGATTAGTTTTTAATATTTAATTGGAATGTTTTGTCCAATCGTTGAACTATTTCAGAAATTTAATATTGAGTAAATATATATATATATATATATATCCTCATCATTTTTATCTGTAGAAATCATTTGTCATTTAAAAAAAAATAATTTTCTACAATACAAACCTTTCAATAATAAAATCTTCATGTTGTTTGTTTTTTATGAAGTCTTATGAAAACGGAACGCTGATCAACAATCCGTCATTTTTGACGGGGTTATATACTAGTATATAATAATTTTCGTCCCAATATTTTCTTCTCCTGCATCATCCGGTTTAAAAAGTGTTCAACACAATTTTTCTCACGATATACTTGAGCTTTTTAACACTTTCCAACCTAGTTGAAAAGTGTTTATAATTTCGGTTTGTCTGGCCGTATGGCCGTCTGTCCGTGCTCTAACTCCCGTAAATATCCTCGGATTGCTCTGCAATTTTTATATGTTATTGTCGTTATCTATAGCAGGTTCCCTATTTCAACTGAAGTGTGTAAAACTTATAGTAGTTTTTACAGGGACACTCAAAAGAAGTCCGTTGCATAACGGTCTATGGGGAAAAATCATTTGCAGTTTATTTTAACGATGTTACACAATTTCAAACACATTGTAATTGATATATATCACTAAGGTACATTACAAGAAGCTTAATATGGAATAGGGTGTGCATAGCACTTATAGTTACTTTACAGGGACAGTCAAAAGAATTCCGTTACATTACGTCTATGGAGAAAAATCGTTTGCGGTTTAATTAAGTAAAGTTTTACTATTTTAAACGCATTGAAATTTATATATATCACTAAGGTGCATTACAAGAGGCTTACTATAGAATATTGTGTGTATAGCAGTCATCATTCATTTACAGGGACACACAAAAGAATTCTCTACTGTATGTTAACAATAATTCCTGGATGTGCGTTTTAAGTTGCTGAACGCGATTTTAAAATTAACTCACGTTTTGTCTATTACTTGGTATGTATAAATTCTGTAGATCATATATAGGGCAGCACAAAAGTTCACGAACACATTTCCGTTTATTGACAGAAACTCTAGTAGGAGAATTTTAAACTGTGCTACGCGTTTCCTAAAATTTACTAAACTAAAATTTAGCATTCTATGTAGTATATATACAAATCTATAGATCATATACAGGGCTGAATGAAAGTATTCGGATATTTTTCCGAATATTGTATATGTTGGAAATTCCTGAAATTACGTTTTTAAATATGTTATGCATTTTCCAAATTGCTTACGTAGATGTTATCTTTCAGCTTATTAAACGGTAATGATTTGTAAAATTATTTTGGAAGCGTTGGAAAGTGTTACATAATCTATGCTTGACGCATGATTTTTTGTTCTTGTTTCTGGTATTCATCTACAACACTCATGTAGATGAGTACCAGAAAATTTGAGTATATTGTTTTCTTTACTAGGCATCTTTATAACTTGTACAGCATGTCGAGAACAATATTTATTTTGTTTCTGTAATAAGTCTTTTCTCCAAAATTGATGAAGGCATCGATAACAATAAAAGGTAATGGCTTTAAGCTTGGTGAGATCACCCAAGACTCTTGAAAAGCTTCTAATAAGACAATAGTGTTGTTTTTCACCATCACCAACCAATAATAAATTAATCACATCCTGATTCTGTTTTTTAGCTATATACACAGGGAAAACTTCATCCTCTTCATATCCAAATACATTAATCCGTAAATTTTTAAGTTGTTCAATAATAGGTATCTTCTGAAGAGGAACACAGGACATTCTACACTACCTAATTTAATATTATATTCATAAGGGATATAATGGGAAATTCGGTCAGGCTTTTTTGTGAAATCTAAGTTTAGTTTAAATGCCAAAAGGCACCAAATCAAACTTTTATTGTCTTCATTTTTCGTATTAAGAACTGCTTTTTTTTTTTTCCTTCAAGTTTTTTAGGTAGAGGATATATGAACTTGCAGCAAGAAGATGATATTTAGCAATCTTGAGTTCTAAATGATGAATTTTTCCCAGTTTCCATCGAGACCCTCTTTTTACGAATTCTTCAAAGGATTTAGTTATCTTCGAAAATCCTTCTTCGATATGTTGTGAGATAGAATCTTCTATAAGTTCGATGAAACATGAACATTGAAAATAAGATTCAATATTTTCCATCTCCTCATTATTACTATTACGTTCAAGTGCTGTTTTTTCTACCATATACCATTTAATTGCGCCATTTTCACAAGTTTTACTTATTAAACGTTCTTGTATTTCAGATTGGAAGTAAGTATGAAACACCTCTAAATCACTTTCTTCACGTTCATCTGGATACAACATGACTGTCTTAAATACATTAAGTGCATCAGACTGCTTTATCATTTTAGACTTTAGATTAGTTAAAGTCATTTTTCGTTTTACACTCACAAGAGGTGCACGACAGTGTTGAGTGCGTATACATGTTTCAATTTTTCTTCCGAACACTTTATCACAATCATGACAAGGGAATGCTGAATTTTGAAGCGACTTTAGAGGATGCTCCAAATTATCCTTTCACGTGAAAAGTTGATTACATACATCACACTTTAATGTAGACTGTCTGTCAGTATTATGGGTTGTCAAGTGTCTTAAACCGTTCGCGACGGCATTCTGAAGTGCGCATCTGAGGACGGAGCGGGAAAATTCGATTTCTCCTTCTGGGCCGAAGGATTTTGCGCAGTTAAGTCTAACGCTTGTAAAATATTCTTTAAAAACTTATAACCAAACAAATATTCCATGAAACTTTTTGAAATTCGAGTACATGGAATAAGTTGTTATTATACATATATTTATTAAAAAGTGAGGTATATTCTCTGATATTGTAATACAAAAATGAAATTTTAAATAGATTTAATGCTCATATTTAATCACGTTTTTAGTTAAAAAAAATAATATAATATAATAGAAAAATACTTACATGTCTTTAAAATATCAACATATCAGACATTTTCTTCTAAACGTAACAATTTTGTTACTGAATAATTTTTAACACTCTCAGTAAGCAAAATAAATGATTTAAAAAAGACGATTTATTCAAAATTAAAAATAATTAAATAAAACTTGCAAACAACCTGCGAATGTTACCTCATAATACTTAATGTACATAAAAACAGACACAAAAACTTCTTTTAATTTTAAAATATTTTTAAAATAAAAAAATATATGTATAAACATATAATTAAACTTATCATATATAGTGTAGAATAATAATCAGTAATAATGAGTAGAATAGAATAAAATTTAAAAATATTCATTTCCAAAATGTAATGTTTTTTATGTTAAAATTAAAATTATTTTTCAAAACAAATATATATATATATATATATATATATATATTAACGTATAATAAAGCGTCTAAAATAAAAAGTGTTGGATAGTTATTAGTGAAATGTAATGATAACTTAAAATATATGTTTAAAAAATGTTGTTGATCTTAAAAGTATCTTTTAAAAATGTATTTGGATATATAATTAAATATATAAAGTAACAAGTAACAAGTGCTGATAATAATGAACAATAATGAGTAATACTGTACATTGATTAAAATTATATTTAAAATAAATTGTTCAAGTTAAAAGTAATTTTCAAAATGAAATGTAGTATAAATATATATAAACATATAACATAAAAGTACATTAAATAAATACATTTGATTATAATGGGTAAAACTGAATAATAATTCAAAATATGCACTTTATAGTATGTGACAGTTTTAAGATTCTTTAAAACCTTTTGGGGTATGGTAACTTTTAAAACAATCATCTGCGCAAAGACCCACATCGCATTCTTTGCATTCAAAATATGAGTCAATGATTGGGTTAGAATCACTTTCACTCTCATACATTTCACTTTCTGAAGACGAATTTTTATTCATAATTTCCGTTATTTCCTCAGCAGTCAAATACCGTCATCTTTTAGACATTTTAATTAGTTAATGGGAATTGATACGAAAATATAGATCATTTAATTTAAAACAAATTCATTTTAAACGTTATGAAAAATTATTGACAGAAAAGATCAAAATAAGTACCAAAGAAAAGGGCAGAAAATTCCTCTTAACTTTACTGTGCGGAAAAAATTCTGATGCTTTTAGCATCCACAATCTGTATTTTTTTTTCATTACTGCGCAACATGATTTGCTGCAACAAAATAAAGTATAAAACAGAGTTCCCCTTTCCTTCTCAAAGAACGAAAATCCGAATAATAATAATAATAATAATGACGCAGACGTACAAATAAATTATTTTCAGTCGAGATAAAAGTATAAAAAGAAAACAGTAATGGGAAACACGCATAAACTCTTAGTCAGGCGCGAGGACGTGAAGTATACGTCATATGTTTAAACTTGATCAGCTGACCTAGACATTCCCTCTTCCAAGAAATCTAGAAAAATTTCCGATAAGCAAAAACTAAAAGATTTATTAGACGAGTTAAAAAGTCATAATAGAAATGAGTCACTATTCAGAAACATAAATATGTCGTGAAGAAAATGCAATTTTATTTCATTGCAGTAATTGTTTGACAAATTAAAGTATCATGGATTAAAAAATTATTAATAATAGTAATTAATTCCATTTGTTTCCCTAGTTAAAAAGAAATGTGTTCTTCCGTGATACTTATTCAAATATGATTATTATAAAAATGTGTACGTTAAATTAAAAAAGAAAAAACGTTCCAAGTCTGACTCACGATTCTGTGTCTGCGGATCTGGGAAACCATAAGCCTAGGCACGTATCCCGGTCGCGCGGGATCTGAAAACCATAAGCCTCGTCACATATACGGGGCACTCGTCCCGAAGGGATTAACAAATCTGATTACCTTCCAAAAGACTTTTTACAGGTGTCACAAGTATGTAAATTTCTCATTTAAGTAAATCTTCATATGTTGTTTCAAATTGAAAGATGTTGTTAACATTTTAAAACAGGTGGGTAGAGTTGCAAAGGCTAGAAAAAAACCGGTTTAAACCTGGGAATAAACCTGGTGTTTTGGGAATAAACCGGGTTTTTTGGTAATAAACCAGGTCTTTTGGGAATAAACCTGGGAATAAACCGGGTCTATTAGAAATAAACCCGAGAATAAACCCATTCTTTGCAACTCTACAGGTGAGACATAAATAGATCTCCTTTTCGGCATTCGTAACAGTCACAGTGTTCAGAGGTAAAATTTCTTCAGACGACGCGACGTGTCCAAAACCATAGGGCTTTGAGGCATTTGTCCTTCTCTGAAAATACTTATGAGTATCCATCATACTCAAATGGTTCAACGCTATTATGCGTCTTCAGATGTCTTCACAAGTCAGATCTCCTCACAAAGGCTTTTCGACATTTATCACAACTATATAATTTCATGAATTTTTATACGCTGATTGAGGTGTGAACTAGATAAAAATTTCTGATTACAACTAAGACAGGTAAAAATCTTCTTCGTAAGTGTAGAATTTTCTAAAGTCATGATGACATCCATACTAGATTAGTAAGAAAAAACTTTAACTCTTTAAAAGCAATCTTCCCAAATTAAATTACTAATTTTGATAAAAAGCGGAAATAATAATTCAGATAAAAAGCGGAAATAATAATTCAGATAAAAAAGCGGAAGCAGTTAAAAGCACATTTAATCGCTATCAGAACAAATCATCAAATGACGCAAATCACAATTTCTGTTGCTATTTATACTTATGGTCTTTGTTACACATACAGGTAAAATTCTTAGAAATTGAAGTAATTTCTCGAAGTTGAAGTTGTAGTAATAGTTCAAATGGTGGTTATTAAAACATCTCGAGAAACAAACGAAACCCTATATGCTCATATAAAGAAAATTATGAAGTTAAAGTGGTGTTAGTTAAAATGAACACTAATAATACTCAAAGGCTACTAATATATCTTATAATTTTATTTAAAAAGCCTTTACCAAAGTCTAACAATACAGACTTTTACACACGATTTTATAAATTAACAGTTAAAAATGCTTAATTTCTAAAGAAATTCCTTTCTCTTTAAAACTATTGCTCATAGAATTCTTGAGATTTTCATGCATAGCGACATGATTTTCTTAAATACCAATCGAGCATTCTTTTAAATACTTCAAATTCAAGTTGTACATATAGGTAAATTTCTAACTCATTTATGAAAGTTAAAGTAGTGCTAGTGAAAATAAGCGGTATTAATACCCAAAGACTAATAAAAAATTATATAAATTTATTAATTACTCTCCACAAATACTCATATGTAATTAATGTTAGTAAGAAAGTCTTTACCAAAAACTAATAATACAGAGTTTTAAACATGATTTTATAAATTAGTAGTTTTGATTTCGAAAGAAATTCATTTTACTTTAAAACTATTTTTCAAAGAATTCATACACAGAAACACGATTTTCTTAAATATTAATTAAGTATTTTTATTATACACCTCAAACTGAAACAAAACTCTTTAAAATTTTTATGCATATGCATGCAGGATACACATAAAAATATTCAATAATCTTATACTGCTAGATCATTCTGGACTGACGAATATATTTTATGTTCGATCCCCGGCGAGATTTTGGTATTATCGAAGTCCAGATCAATTTTGGTGTCAGTGCGAGTAATAGTTTGGGATCTATCGATAAGACAAAGCCAAAAGTGTAATTTTTCATTGAAAGCTGCGGCTGTGCTCCGACAGTTAACGTATCAATGAGTAGCCTGTAAGAACATGTGATTAAAGATACCTTGCATGAACTAGTCATACTAATTACAAACATGTATTAGTGAAATTACCACTAGGGCTCAAAGTTAGGATTTGACAAGATGGTGGCTTATTATTCTCGACAGCCCCCACGCTCACCTCCTTATGTCAGGACTCATCTACATTATTCCGGAAAGCGTTTTTTTACTGTGAAGGGAAAGTTAAAATATTTTGGCTCTTCGTAATCGACACTATTCATATATTTCAATGTGGTTTCAATAATTTCTCTGTGCTGCTTTTGATGCTTTACTTGTTTTTGATGCTTTTGATCGTACATCTTTCATTAATTTTACATAATAATAGTAACCAGCAGGGAAGATCGAGCTATGCTCGGTTAAAATTAGTTTTGCGTTCAACTCGATATGACAAGAAATTTTCATTGTATTATTGCTAGAAAGCATTTTATTTTATAACAGTATTATTTACAGAAACAATCAATATTAAAACTATGTACATAATAATTCTCTGCACTACCTATTTTCACAGACATTATTTTATTTTTCTACATATAAACAGGTATTGTACATGTCTAAATGTCTTAAAAATCACCTTTAAAACCACACAAAACCAGTCAATCTGTTAAAAATTGTAAAAAGTAAAAATATTTTCACCTGTCGCTCTCAGGCATCTTCAGTCACTGATGTTATATTTTCTGCTCTGTCAGTCGATCTGTTGAAAACTTCCATTTTGCTTTTTCTTAATAACATCTGGCGCTATCTGTTATCAATTTTTGCGTGATCCATATCGTTGCATGTTTCTGAATTTGATGTAGATATTTCTATTGCCTCACTCTGTAATGCGTAGTTTAAATTATTATAATTGGATAATTTTTCAACATTATTGAAGTCTATTGTAATTGGGGATTTGTTGTTTAATCTGGCTACTGCAGTGGTTGATTTATTTAAGTTTATATCTCTTCTGTGTTCTTTCATTCTGTCTTGAATTTTCCTTTTCGTCATACCTATATATGAAATAGCTTTTCCTTCGTTATCGCTGAAAATAATCCTGTATATCTCCCTATGTCTGTTGATAATTAAATTCTTCTGTGTCGGATTAATTTCAGCGATAATGAAGGAAAAGCTATTTCATATATAGGTATAACGAAAAGAAAAATTCAAGACAGAATGAAAAAACACAGAAGAGATATAAACTTAAATAAATCAACCACTGCAATAGCCAGATTAAACAATAAATCCTTAATTACAATAGACTTCAATAATGTTGAAAAATTAGCCAATTATAATAATTTAAACTTATTACAGAGGAAGGCAATAGAAATATGTACATCAAATTCAGAAACATGCAAGGATATGGCTCACGCAAAAATTGATACCAGATGGCGCCAGATGTTATTAAGAAAAGGAAAAATGAAAGTTTGCAACAGATCGACTGACAGGGCAGAAAATATAACATCAGTGACTGAAGATGCCTGAAAGCGACAGGTGAAAATATATTTACTTTTTACAATTTTTAACGGGATTGACTGGTTTTGTGTGGTTTTAAA
This sequence comes from Maratus michaelseni, assembly GCA_963931845.1. Taxonomy (NCBI): domain Eukaryota; kingdom Metazoa; phylum Arthropoda; class Arachnida; order Araneae; family Salticidae; genus Maratus; species Maratus michaelseni. The sequence goes on along the minus strand of OZ007594.1, from coordinate 155,266,651 downwards.
GTTTTTTTAAGACTTTTAGACATGTATAATACCTGTTTATATGTAGAAAAATAAAATAATGTCTGTGAAAATAGGTAGTGCAGAGAATTATTATGTTAAAAATGACATTATGAACGATCATAGATAAAAAACTATGTACATATTTCTCAATTCATCCTTCCAAACTACATTTTTAGTTAGTTCTAGGAAATTCCTTCAGATTCTGAAAGCCAATTTTTTCGCCAAATATTGCCAAGTTTCGCGGCACTTTTTCATTTGGAGCCAAGCATGCTTGAGAAAGTTCTTTGTACCCTGAGAGATTGAATTCGGTTTTCGAGAATGTTCTATGGACTCTGATTAGTTCAATCATGTATCTTGGCTCCTATTGAAAATTTCTAGAAAATTTCTTCAGATTCTGAAAGCCATTTTTTCGCCAAATGTGCCAAATTTGGCGACGTTATTTCATTTGGCGCCAAGCATGTGTTTTAGCATTTGTAATCTTAAAATTCGATTTTCACGGAAAAACTTGCCAATGTCGCCAACATTTTACTAAATATCACCACATTTGGCAAAATGTTACCAACTTTGCGACTTTGTTTACTGCCAACTGTTCAACAACTTAATAATTGTTTCAACCTTCATTCCTATTGAAATGCATTGACCCATAGTGACCCCAAAATTACCCACTAATCGAATTTTTTCGAACATGTTACCTAACCCAATGGTCTTCTGGTACCCCAAAATGGTAGTATAGAAAATTTCGTCAAAATCGTTAGAGCCGTTTTTAAGATAAAATTTGCATAACCACACACACACAGAGACAGACAGACACACAAGGTTTGCTCGTATTATAATATATGATTTATTCAATTGATTCTTTTTTTTAGGACAAAGACACGAAAGTTTGTTGAGAGAGCATCGAAGAAATGAACGTGAAGCCAGGGGAAGATCCTTTTCTGGAAAGAAGCTAAAAAACAACCGAGTCAGGGAATGGTCCCCTGTTCAAGAATTCAATTCAGAATTCAACGAATCAAGAAATCAAATCAGTGGAAGATCTCCTATGTCAATGGTTTCTTGTTCCGCTGTTTCGGTAGCTAGTTATTTGCAGTGGTCTACACCTCAATTTCAGTCAGAAAGGGAAATTGCTACAGTGAGTATCCAGAGCAATTCGACTGTAAGAAATGACGGTGTGGATTTTTCAGAAAGGCATGCATTTCTGGCCTATTCATCAAGCTACAAGAAGTATCCAAAGAAATTAAAAGATGTATTCAAAGAATATTAAAATAAATGTATGAGAAAATACATCAAAGAATAGAAATCGGATGTTAAGTTTTAAAGAGTTAATAAAATGTGTAAATCAAATACTTTGTGCGAATTTTAATTCATAAACCAAAACCAATAACAACGTTGTAACGCACAAATGTGAAAAATTGGCACAAAATTTGCATACGGCCGTTTCGAGGATTCCTGGATCCTCTTCCTCAGTGACAAAAAAAAAAGATTAAAATGGGTTTAAAGAACCCCTCGGTTATAGCCCCGAGTACTGGCTTTGGGATATATAAACTCTTGCTTTAGCATTTTCATTCAAGCCAGTACTCGGGGCTATAACCGAGGAGTTCTTTGAACCCATTTTAATCTTTTTTTTTTCCCACTGAGGAAGGGGATCCAGGAATCCTCGAAACGACCGTATGCAATTTTTTGTGCCAATTTTTCATATTTCTGCGTTATAACGTTGTTATTGGTTTTGGTTTATGAGTTAATAAAATGCTCATGAAAGTAATCTATGTTTTAAATTAGAATTAAATTAAGCATTTTATTCGAGATATTATTTTTTTTAAATAAATACTATTGGCAGAGGTGGTTTTAGTAATCATTGCATATTAAGCGAAATGTTTTTAGTTCCCCTACATTAAAAGTTTATAACAGATCCATTATTATTAAACAAGTATTTTATGTACTAGCCGCCACTGGCGACCAGTTTGGTCTCCCTTAAATGTATGTTAAGCACTGTAACACGTAACTTTTATTCATAATTTATTTTTTTCCGTAATCCTTCGCCAAACCGGAAGATTCTAATAGACAAATCAAAAACTTTTTCGATCATGGTAGCATTTCGCATATTTTTTGTTGTTATGTATTTCATCTTTCTTGACAAAAACCACTTAACCAACTTGAGCATTTATGCTTCATATCCGTTTGCTTATCAGTTGCAATATGCTTGCTAATGAGGAGGTTCTTAAACATATTAAGTAGTTTTCCGTAATTGGATCCATTGCCAAATGGCGTATTTTAGTTAATACGATTTGCTGCAATGAAGTCTATTTTGTGAAAGTCTTTAATGATATCCACCATTTACACTGAACCATATTGTTGCCAATATTTTTTAGCTCACAGGCTATCAAAGCCTGAGAGCTAATGTGCCCGCCCGTTCTGTATGTATGTATGTATGTATGTATGTATGTACGTATGTACGTACGTAACGCGATAACTCGTGATAGAATTATCCGTTTTGCTTCAAATTTTGTTTACAGGTTCATTCTAATAAGGCGCTTCCCTGATTAGTTTTGGGAGTTCATTGGGTAAGTATAAAGGGGGGTAAACGGGGGGCTACTCCCCCTTAATTTAGATAAATGGGTTTTCATGCAGAATTATCCGATTTTCTTCAAATTTTGTATATAGGCTCATTGTGATAAGGCACTTCTTTGATTAGTTTTGGGGGTTCATTGGATAAGTATAAAGGGGGGAAACGGGGGGCTATCCCCCCCTTAATTTAGATAAATGGGTTTTTCATGCAGAATTATGCAATTTTCTTTAAACTTTGTATATAGGCTCATTGTGATAAGGCACTTCCGTAATTAGTTTTGGGTGTTCATTGGGTAAGTATAAAGGGGGGGGTAAACGGGGGGCTAATCCCCCTTAATTTAGATAAATGGGTTTTTCATGCAGAATTATCCGATTTTCTTCAAATTTTGTATATAGATTCATTGTGGTAAGGCGCTTGCCTGATTAGTTTTGGGTTTTCATTTGTTAAGTATAAAGGGGGGGGGAACGGGGGGGCTCACCTCCCTTAATTTAGATAAATGGGTTTTTCAAGCAAAATTATCCGATTTTTTTCAAATTTTGTGTATAAATTCATTGTACTAAGGCGCTTACCTGATTAGAATTTTGGGGGTTTATTGGTTAAGTATACAGGGTGGGAACGGGTGCTTATCCCCCCCCCTTAATATAGTGTCGATTTCTTTATTTTTCGAGTGGCATTATTCTTTGAAAAAATAGCATAATATACAATTAGTGTGAATAGCCTGTGAGCTCAATGCCCTCAGTTTAACTGGGCAGTTTTCTTTTTTTATTTGTTTGTTTGTTTGTTTCTCGCTAACTTTGGCTGTAGACTTGATTACGGGAGAATCAAGAAGAAAATCTATCGTTATTCTCATTTAAAACGTCTTGAATAATGTGACATAATCGGAGTGCATATTATAACACGTAATTTTCGAGTATGGTTTGGTGAAACATTAAACTTTTGGAAGCCAGTTTTGATAATCACGTAAATATGTCACACCAACCGCCTATAATTCTAATTACAGCAACCCGTTTTTTCTCTCTTATATTGCAACTCTATAGTTAATATAGTGCCCCGGTGCGTCTACGACAGCTGTTCCATCAGAACATTTGATTTCAAAATAAAAGTATCGTTTCTAATTTGCACATGCAAAAAATAAAAGCTGGTATTGGCGATTTTAAAAATTCTATTGGCGAGATTTGCGCCCAAATAACACAAAAGTACTTAATGATGTTATGTATTTTGTAAATGTATATTAAATTACTGTTTTGAAAGCGATTGGTCATTAATAATGGTAAATATGATTGGTGATTAACAATCATTTTCGGTGGTCTCTCTTCCTTTCACGTATAATACATAAATACCAAATTAACTGACAATTTGTTTCGAAATTTGATTCATTAAATATCATTACATGAGTTGTATTTGTTTACATTCAGCTTACATCAAGAAAAGATAAAGAATGAAGTTGAGTTGTATAGCACATAATTATGGTAAACTTTGATTGTGTCACTGGTACGAATTATTTTTTTGACACCAGGCAGCGCTCCAAAAAATCTTTCATGGAAAACTAAATTTACGAACGATTATCTCCATGGTTTAATGGTTTAATATTTTAAACCTTCACGACGAATGAATCTTTTTTTTTTGTTTACTTTCATGGATAGATAATTTGAACTGCGAAGCTAATTTCAACTGAAGTTATTGGAGAATATATACATAATTGAACGTAAGTCATCTCTCAAATATTAATTTATTTTGAACGATCTTTCTAAAAATGTCACATTTATGAAGTTTTATTCGAAAAAATAATTTTTAATAAAAATGGCCGCCTGGCATATGAAAAAGTGAAACGGACATTCCGGAACTGTTGATGACAGTCACATGACTTACGGTTTTATTATAGAGATTTTTCGCTCCTTCTGAGCAGTTGTTCAATATCTCCTCCCGAATCCGTTTATGATTATTACTAAAAGGAATTCAAAAATCTTAGCCTAAACAACTTAGTTAAAAGAAAGCTTCTAGCTAAAAGAAATGCTTGTGTTATGTATATGTTATGTATATGTCAGTATATATATATATATATAAATATATATATATATATTACTGTGCCATTTAAGAAAATAAATGTTATTAATTATAATATTTGTATGCAGGTGTCAGTTCTTTGTGTTTTAGGTAGCTTTCAATACAAAAAAGTCCTTCCGGCCTCTACCGGGAGGAAAAGGTAGCTTTCCTATATCTTCGTTTTAAAATTTTAGCTAATGTTACACGAAAACAGCAAGTTAAAATGCAAAGAAAACCTTTACAAAAGATTCGTTAATACTGAATTAGAATAAGAAATTCGCCAAATTATTGAGCAATAGCCAAATTGGCCTCATTTATGAAGACTTATTTTGGTCGCCAAATGTGGCCAAGTTTGGCGAGAATTTGGCGCTAACGGATATGAATATATAGTTTTATGCGTATGATTGGGAAAATTATTACAACAATGAAAATTTTTGTAATGTGCTGTCTTGTTTCAAAATGTCAGCCACCCTAGATTTTCAAACTGCTCTATCTCAGCCATTTTTTAAGATAGAGGTAAACCAAAAAATGCTCTGGAATCCTCGTATCAAGGCCTAACACTTAAGTAAAAAATAAATTTGAATTTTTAACTTTTTCGTATATTTATTTTAGTTTTAAATTTTAAGTGGCCGCCATCTTGAAACAAAATGGCGGACCAAGCTGGCCAACGAACTCGGTCGAGACATTGGTGAGCTTAATACACACAATTAGTTTCATCAAAACTGATTTATAAATACGAGCGTTATCGTATGACATGTTTTACCTCTATCTTAAAAAACGGCTGAGATACAGCAGTTTGAAATTCTAGGGTGGCAGACATTTTGAAACAAGATAGCACATTACAAAAATCCAACGATTAATTTATAAGTTTTAGTGAACGCGACTTCTCGCAAATTATTATCTTTCATTGTTGTAATCATTTTTCCATCATACGCATGAAACTATATATTTATATCCGTTAGCGCCAAATTCTCGCCAAATTTGGCGACCGAAATAAGCCTTCATAAATGAAGCCAACTTGGCTATAGCTCAATAATTTGGCAAATTTCTTATTCAAATTCAGTATTAACGAATCTTTTGTAAACGGTTTCTTTGCATTTTAGCTTACTGTTTTCGAGTAACATCAGCTAAAATTTTAAAACGAAGATATAGGAAAGCTACCTTTTCCTCCCGGTACAGGCCGGAAGGACTTTTTAAATTGTAGATGATTGTTTACAATTATTTAGGAAATAAAACTGAAAAAACTTACTTTGAAGAAAGAAATGTTTCATACTTTTCTCAATTGTCCCTGCAGTGACAGATATGTTAAAAAATTATGAGAGTGGCTAAAGTGGTAAGATAAATTGAACAGTTAGAATCCATATATTTAAAGCTGTTTGCTAAAAATGTCAAATAATTCCATCGAATTTCGACCGTATACGCATGCGTCAAAAAAGGACCGGCCAATGAGGCCGAGGGTCTATTCCTGTCTCCAAACGTATTTGGGATCAAGATCAACTTCTGTTGTTTTGATGGCTTTTTCGCGTTGCGTTAAACCTAGGAAGATATTTATATAAAAAACTGTGGTGTGTTTAGAAGGTATTTATTTTATTTATTGTTGTATTTATTGTAATTTGAATGAATACTTAGGTATCCATTTCGGATTTACTGTGTAACATGAATTTAGGTTCATTTAACGTTCGCGAAATCAAATCATTTTGTTTATATAGTACAGAAAATAATTCTTCAATCGTAAATAAAAATATAGTAGAACATGTAATACAAAATTGGACCACATATATTCCGTTTATGATCGGATATGAATCTTATGGTGTTCCGATTGCTAATGAAAACGATTATGTAAATATATTGTCAAAAGACAGTACGCACGGCAGTAATATTTTTATTATTATTTGTTCGAAAAAAGCGAATCTGAGCGTCTGAATATAAATTATAAAATATTATTTCTGTATTTAGCAACTAAATATTTAATAAATATGCAGGAATGCGACTAGCTTTATGTGAATGTATAATATATATAAGTCTGAACTTTAGCATTATTTTTTAACAGAAATATACTATCTCTATTCGATTTAAAAGTTTTGTCATTATATAAGTGTGCTATTTTATTTGTAAAGAGTATGTATGCATTATATTGTTTGTATGTATACAAATCTTTAGAATCTCTTAATATTTGAATAATGTTTACATTATATTTGTTTGTATGTATACAAACAATATATGTATCAAAGAAGTATGTATACAAACAATGTATCATGTAACAATATTAATATTTACATTGTATTGTTTGTATGTATACAAATCTTGAATGTTTTAATTTATTACATTCATTTTTTACCAGTTTGCATGTCCGTTCATGGGCGATTCATATGAAACTCATAATTTGTCACAAATTGGTGATTTTATTGATTTAGTGCTTTGCCCAAGAATGTGGAAAAAAAAACTTTTTGACATCGGGTGAAATGAATGAGGTTATTTCGGTTTTTCTTTTGTATATAAAAAATGTTATATATAAAAAAATCCTTGCCATTAATCACATTGTTTTTTGTATATTTAAAGACGATTACTTATTCTTTGTAATTATTTTTTTGTTGGGGGTTTTTGAGCAAAATAATATTACTTCATAGCTAGAACCAGTTCCGCTAATCATTAATATTTACTTATTTACTTAATCCTTTGACCGCTGAGCAAATGGGCAAATTTGTAATGTTTTTTCTGTTATTTTTTTTAAATGTCAAAAAAAGATAAATTTTCAAACTTGGTATAAAAAACTTAGGTACTTCTCTATTATCCCATCGTCCACTTTTCATAACAAAATACTATCGCCAAACTGTATGATTAAATGCCAAAAATGCAGTCCCATTTACTTGATGTCGGAAGCATTATACGTGTTTGTTATGTCATCAAGTGGTTTTTAATTCAACATTTGCGCGTATTAATGACAACGTTCTCCCGTTTATTTGGCGTTACAGTTTGGCGATAGTTTTTTGTGATGAAAAGTGGTCGATGAGATAATAGAGAAGTACCAAAACTTAGTTACGTATATGAGTAGATTCCTTGACAGTATTAATCATTACTCAATATTTTAAAACTGCATCATATTTGTAGAATTATATTAATTTAAACAATGCTTCTATTGAAGTGTGAAGAAGCACATACTTCTATGAAAAACCATATATTTACATAATCGTTTTCATTAGCAATCGGAACACCATAAGATTCATCCCCGATAAAAAACGGACTATAAGTGGTCCAATTTTGTATTACGTGTTCTACGATATTTTTACGTACATTTGAATAATTATTTTCTGTACTATATAAACAAAATGATAGAGATCTAAAACCACAATTTCCATCGGGATTGATTTCGCGAATGTTAAATGAGCCTAAATTCATTTTTAAACAGTAAATCCGAAATGGACACCTAAGTATTCATACAAATTATAATAAATAAAATAAATACCTTCTGAACACTCCACAGTGAGTTCTATATAAATATCTTCCTAGGTTTAATGCAACGTGCAGGAAAAAAAAAACAGGAGATGATCCCAAACACGTTTCTAGAGACAGTAATAGACCCTCATTTTAATGGCCGGTGTTTTTTTTTTACGCATGCGTATTGGGTCGAATATTGTTGAAAAATGATTTTGAAGAAAAAATCGGTAAATTCACAAAATGGTTTCGGGAAAAACTTCACCAAATGGTTTCAAAATTCTTTGAGTGACAGCGGGAAAAAAAATTTCATTTTACATTCAATCATCGCAATTGGCGAGTGTGACTATTAAGTTTAGCCAGTACTGGATACTACTAGATATAATGATTATGAACCATGATTTTTCTGTTATTGGGAGAGATTCATGTTTTTTCAGCAATTCTTTGACGAAATTCGTGTTTTTTCAGCGATCCTTTGAAGAATTTCGCATTTTTCTCGCGATCCTTAACGAAATTCGCATTTTCCAGCGATTCTTTGATAAAATACATTTTATTCCGCAATTCTTAGACGAAATTTAGTAAAAAAGCGTGATCTTTTGGTGAAATTTCCTTTTTTGCGATTCTTTGACAAAATTTGCTTATCTTTCACGATCCTTTTGCATAATTCACGTTTTTTCTGTGGTCTTTTAATGAAAGTCATGTTTTCCCATGATCCTTTGATGAAATTAGTGTTTTTTCTCAATCATTTGACGAAATCTGTGATTTTTTCAAAACGCGAAGATTGGTTAGATGTTTTTAGTCTGCAGGTGCCCTAAAAAGTCTGACGCCCGTTGCTGCATCGCACACATTCTTCCATGGGGCATCGAACGAAGGAAATTCATCCTAAAGAATCACTGTTTCATTCCTGACATTTCTAGAAAGAAACAACGTTCAATTTATTGGCTGAATTGTAAAGGGCGAAATGGTGTCAGACATTAGCGGAAATAAAGTGCGCAGTTTGTTCGTTTATGGAAAAAATTGTGAAATTCATTAATCGATAAATTGCGAAATTTGTCAATCGATAGAGAAAAAATCACAAAATTCATTAATCGACGGAAAATTCATCAACTGTTTTGAAATTTGTCGAGCGACAGCAGAGAAAATAATCTTTTTCCATTCAGTCATTGCAATTGGTGAGTGTGACTATTATGTTTGACCAGTGGTGACAATAAAGTCCATTGCAAAATTTTCAGTATTACTCGCTGTTTGGCAAGTGCTAATTTTGTCCTATACTTCAAAACCCTTTTGATCATCACATCAGTGTGCAGGACAGTTTTTTTAGGTAGATCATTTGATGAATTTCGTGATTTTTCCGTTATCAATTGACCAATTTTGCTGCTATTGATTGTTGAATTTTATAATTTATCAACTATTGATTAGCGAATTTCATGATTTTTTCCATGAACGTTTGACGAATTACGCAAAAAAATTAAGAATATCGTTAAATTGTCTTGGGTAAAAAAAATTTACTATTGTCAAATGCCTTCGAGAAAAAAGTTGCAAGTTGAAACGCCTGTGACCTCTTTTTCATGTTATGCATTTCTGGGAGTCCATCCCCCCAAGTGGGACACTTTTCTAAATTTTGCACACACCCCTCATGTGATACATCGCTGGAAAAGTCTTTGACCGCTTATTCATGTTATGCATCTCCGGGGTCCATCCCGCCACTCCCCCACGCCCCCCTAAGGGGGGCACTTTTCTAAATTTTGTTGACACCCCTCATGTCATATATTGTTGGAAAGGTCTGTGACTGCTTAATCATATTATGCATCTCTGATGTCCATCTCCCCACTTTGCCCCCCCCCCCCCCTCAAAGGGTACTTTCTAAATTTTGCGCACAACCCTCATGTTATATATCATTGGAAAGGTCTGTGACCACTTAATCATATTGTGCATCTCCGATATGTCCATATGCATCTCCGATGTCCATCTTCCCACTTGCCCCCCCCCCAAGGGGTACTTTCTAAATTTTGCACACAACCCTCATGTTATATATCATTGGAAAGGTCTGTGACCACTTAATCATATTATGCATCTCCGATGTCCATCTCCCCACTTTGCCCCCCTCCCCCCCAAGGGATACTTTCTGAATTTTGTTGACACCCCTCATGTCGTATATTGTTGGAAAGGTCTGTGACCACCTAATCATATTATGCATCTTCGATGTCCATCTTCCCACTTGCCCCCCCCCCCCCAAGGGGTACTTTCTAAATTTTGCACACAACCCTCATGTTATATATCATTGGAAAGGTCTGTGGACACTTAATCATATTATGCATCTCCGATGTTCATCTCCCCACTTTGCCCCCCCCAACGTACTTTCTAAATTTTGCACACAACCCTCATGTTATATATCATTTGAAAGGTCTGTGACCACCTAATCATATTATGCATCTCCAATGTCAATCTGCCCACTTTGCCCACCCCCCCCCAAGGCATACTTTCTAAATTTTGTTGACACCCCTCATGTCACATATTGTTGGAAAGGTCTGTTACTGCTTAATCATATTATGCATCTCCGATGTCCATCTCCCCACTTTTTGCCCCCCCCCAAGGGATACTTTCTAAATTTTGTTGACACCCCTCATGTCATATATTGTTGGAAAGGTCCGTGAATGCTTAATCATATTATGCATCTCTGATGTCCATCTCCCCACTTTGCCCCCCCCCCCACAAGGGGTACTTTTCTAAATTTTGTTGACACCCCTCATGTCATATTGTTGGAAAGGTCTGTGACTGCTTAATCATATGCATCTTCGGGGTCCATCCCGCCACTCCCCCCCCCCTTAAGGGGGGCACTTTTCTAAATTTTGGACACAACCCTCATGTGATATATCGATGGAAAGATCTGTGACCACTTAATCATATTATGCATCTCCAATGCCCATCTCCCCACTTTGCCCCTCCCCCCAAGAGGTACTTTTTAAATTTTGCACACAACCTCATGTGATATATCGATGGAAAGGTCTGTGATCGCTTAATCATATTATGCTCCCCACTATGAAATTTGTCAAGTTAAAGCAACTATAAAATTTAATTTTATGGTACTATCAAGTTGTTTGCCGTCAAATTTTGACGGGTTCCATCTAGTCTTCAATAAAAAGAAATCTGCCCAGTTAAACTGAGGGCATTGAGCTCACAGGCTATTCACACTAATTGTATATTATACTCTTATTTCAAAGAATTTGAAATAAGACCCTCGTAAAATAAAGAAAATTAAGGGGGTCATCCCCCCGTTACCCCCTCATAGTTAACTAATAAACCCCTTAAACTAATCAGGGAAGTCTCTAATTACAATGAATATATGTACAAAATTTGAAGAAAATCGGATAATTCTGCATGAAAAACCCATTTATCTAAATTAAGGGGGATTAGCCCCCTTTCCCCCTTTATACTTAACCAATGAACCCCCAAAACTCTTCAGAGAAGCGCATTATCACAATGAACCTATATACAAAATTTGAAGAAAATCGGATAATTCTGCATGAAAAACTAATTTATCTAAATTAGGGGGAGGGTTATCCCCCCTTTCCCCCTTTATACTTAATCAATGAACCCCCAAAACTATTGACAGAAGCGCATTATCAAAATGAACCTATATACAAAATTTGAAGAAAATGGGATAATTCTGCATGAAAGATTCAGTTATCTAAATTAGGGGGGGGGGGGGTTATCCCCCCTTTCCCCCTTTATACTTAACCAATGAACCCCCAAAACTATTGACAGAAGAGCATTATCAAAATGAACCTACATACAAAATTTGAAGAAAATGGGATAATTCTGCATGAAAAACCTATTTATCTAAATTAGGGGGGGTTAGCCCCCCGTTTCCCCCCTTTATGCTTAACCAATGAACTTCCAAAACTAATCAGGGAAGCACCTTATCATAAGGAACCTATAAACAAAATTTAAAGTAAAACGGTTAGTTCTATCAAGAGTTATCGCATTACGTACATACATACGTACGTACATACGTACATAGTTACATACAGAACCGGCGGGCACATAAGCTCTCAGGCTTTGATAGCCTGTGAGCTAAAAATTGATGTAACATTTATGAGAATCATACAAACTAATTGATAATGCCATTATCACGAAATCAATATTTTAATTATTCTTATACGCGTGATCAAGCAGGGCGGTCGCTCTGCCAAGCCAAGCTTTAAAAAAAAAAACGCCACACAAACAACGCCAAGAACTGGAATAAAGACCGCTAATGCTTATATACAGAAAGCAACTTCGCAATGTTAAATCGACAAAACATGCCAGATTAAAATATCAGATATCAAACAAACCAAGCGTCGTAGAAAGAAAAAACGAAAACTAGAAGAATCTAAGGAAGAATTTCTTCAGTTTAAGACCAAACGCATCTTCATAAGTGATTTATAAACAGAGATATAGCTTTTTTTTTAAAACGTCGAGTTACTTAAAATGATCACTTTTTTCTTCGTCAAACTTTTTTTTTCAAACAAGCTACAGGCCTTAATACTGGGCAGAATAAAAAAAGGATTGCATTTTTGGACAAGTAATTACGTAATCTATGTGCTTTTATAAAATTCAGTGTAAAAAAGAATTATTTTCTATTCCTAATTAGCAAAAAACTGTTAATTAACTTGGCGATTAAAAAATTATGCCAAAACAGAGATAAAACCCGCCAACGACCATGTACCATTTGTATTAAAATAGCACAAATCAGTTACAGGTTATAATATAACCACATCATATTTCATCTGCAAGTCAGCCATTTTCTTTTGAAGATACTTAAAAAAAATAAAACTTCATAATTATAAGAACACACACAGACAATAACATCAGACAATTAAATATGACTGCAAATTGTAGCAGATGACTGTTTCCAACATGAATAAGTATGAGAAATTGTCGCTCAAGGATATCGGTCTGGGTGGCTCTGTCGCAGCGCGTCAACACGGCATGCACAAGGTCCCAGGTTCGAGTCCTGACCCCGGTTAACTTTTCACTCATGTTTGTTTAGTGTATTTAATTGTCTGATAAAATGCGTGTTCTTATAATATTGTAATATAAAGTAATCAGACATAGTGTTTATGCTTTAAAAAATATTTTTAATATATAATTTACGTTTTTAGAAAGATCTTTAAAAATAAATTAGTTTTTGAGGGAAGATGTACCTTCTAAAATGTATACATTAAGACTTATCTATCGGCATTTAAAATTTATTTCCAAACGTAAACAAAATTTTTGAAATGAATTAAATGTGATTCATTTATTTCTTTAAAAAAAAAAAGAAAAAAAAAAACACGGTAAAGGACAGGCATTTCGTTCGCAGGAATACCTTTCACGTCATTTTCCTATAAATTAATGAAATCCAGTTGTTAAATTACACAGCTTAACACAAATCTGGGGTTTGAAGAATGGCACTTTTTTCTTAGTAAATCAGTCACGCTAATCACAAATATGACATTAGTTTTTTTCTAACACCCACAGTTTTTTCACAAAACAAAAAAGAAGGGGGTGCCTCTTAATAAAATCAATGTGTAATATTTATTAAATAAGATACATTTTTACTAAAAACAAAAATTAATTTCTTAGTAAAGTGACATTAATAAATGTTAGAATACAATACTGCACTAAAGGATGTGAAATATAAATATAGATGGCGCCACTTTATGTATTGATATTTGCCTGAGAAGGCGCAATTTTCTCCCGCGCATTTGTAGTGAGAACATGCATTTATTTTGTTCGTTTATTTATATCTTACGTTTGTTTTGTCAGTTTCTTATAGCAATATGGCATCAAGAGGTTGTATAAATCCAGGATATAAAAAAAAGTGATTCGGCAGAACTCAGTTGATCCAAAAGAAGTCCTCTTGCCTCCCCTGCACATTAAATTAGGTTTAATGAAACAATTCGTAAAAACCTTAGATAAAACAGGGGATAGTTTTCGATATTTAAATGAAGTTTTTCCACATTTATCGGAAGGTAAAATCAAAGAAGATGTGTTCGTTGGCCCAGATATGAGATAGTTAATGAAGGACGGAAATTTTGAGGAAAAAATTAAATCAATCGAGAAAGATGCATGGGTTAGTTTCAAACACGTTACTCAGAAATGTTTAGGAAATTACAAAGATCCTAACTACGCAACGATCATTGAAAAAAATGGTTCAAAACTTTCAAAAACTAGGTTGTAACATGAGTTTAAAAATGCATTTTCTGCACCCCTATCTTGAATGTTTTCCTGAAAATCTTGGTGAAATGAGTGAAGAACAAGGTGAGAGATTTCACCAGGACATAAAATGCATGGAAAAACGCTATCAAGGACACTGGAATGTAAATATGTTGGCAGATTACTGCTGGGGGCTAAAAAGAGACACTAAACCAGCTTCCAAATCTAAAGGATACAAGCGTTCTTTTGATGATAAATAAAAGTAATTTTACTGTATATACTAGAATATAATTTCTTATAAAACATGCACACACATTTATATATGTATATATGATTTTATTTATTTATCTGATTTTTTTGTACATTTTTAAATGAATGTTGTGTAAATTGTATATTCTCAAATTCCAAATTCTTAGTTTCTTAATTGAAAGAAATCCTGACGTGATACATAAAAATGGATATTATTTTGAAATAAGCATAGCAGATTTCTTACAATTTACATAAATTAATGAAAACCCCAGATAAAAAGTTAAATTTTGTAGGCCTGTGTTATTTTTGTTTTAGAAGTGAAGTTTCCATTTAAATTTATTGTAACAGTACAATGTTTAATTGAATAAAATAATGTAAATCTAAGAAATTGCTAAGAAATTCCAAACATGCACAGGGCAACGCAAAAATAAATAAATAAATAAATAAACAAAAAATAAATAAATACATAAATAAATAAATAAAAATTAGCTTTCAGAAATTCTAAAAATTGTTCGTATATCTTAATTACAAGCTAAAGGAGGGTTTATTTCTATATTATTCTATATATAATAGTAATTTCAGCAAATATATTAAATTCCAATGCGATCTGATTTAAACTTTAAGATAGTTTATAAGACATGATAAAAAAAATTATAAAAAAGAGTGGCGCGTCACAATTCGGGGAGGAGATGGGGAGGGGCGTGAACAAAATTAGGAAGTATAATAAGGTTATCAGTTTGAAACTTTACGATATTTTATAACACATAACATAAAATTTAAAAATAAGGCTGTCAAAAATTATAGGGAGGGGCGGAGCGTGTTTTGCCTACACAAGGGGTGGGGGACACTTTTCTAAATTTTAACGATATCCGTCATGTCACATATCGTTACAAAGGGCTGTGACCACTTATTCCTGTTATGCATCACAGGTGTCACCCTCACATTTTGCGCTCCCCCCCCCCCCCCCCGACACTACTCATGTGATATATCGTTGGAAAGGTCTGTGAACGCTTAATCATACTATGCAGGGAGGGGGGGGGGATTTCTAAATTTTTCACATACCCCTCATGTGATACATCGTTGGAAAGGTCTGTGACCGCTTAATCCTATTATGCATCTCCGGTGTTCATCCCCCCACTTTGCCCCTAAACGTGATTAGCTTTCACCATCAGGGGGCGCTTTGCTATCTCTGTTTCTATGGGTCGGATCACGACGGGGTATGGCTCATTCGACTCGACATCGATAGAGCTTTCTGATTTTAGTTCGTTTTTTCACCACCAGGGGGCACTTTCCTACCTCTGGTTCTATGGGCTGGATCACTACGGGGTATAGCTCATTCGACTCGACATCTATAGCCTTAACGATTTCAGTGCCCGAGGTTCATATAGAACAGATTGCGCTACCTGGTGGTGGAAGATGGAACTTGAGCGTGCGCAGCACGACTGCTATACGGTGCCGAAGGCAGTGGGGACCCGTGTCGGAGGTTCGTTCCGTTAGAGGTTTATACTATTCGATGTGCAAATTAAGGGATTATCCGGTGCCGAAGGCAGCGGGGAACCTGGTCGGAGGTTCGTTCGGATCGAGGTTTATCTTATTCAAGGTTTTACAAGATTCGAGGCTCCGATGTAAATTAAGGGCCCGCTAGTGGGCGAAGCTAGCTAGTGCTAATAATAAAAGAGCGTGATATCACGTTTCATATCAAATGCAGCACTGACGCGCTATGTACGTATTCCATTTTTATTCATTTCATGGATAAGTCAGTGATATTTTTTAACGGATGATAACAAGTATTATAACAAGCCACATTTAGTATGTTGTTTTTAAGAGTGTATTTAGTTTAATTGAAAAATCTACTGGTATTTCTAGTTAACCCTTTAAACAATGACTGAAAGTAAAATGTAATTTTAAATTATTTCTCATGTTTAGATTATTTATATTATGTTTAATCTATTTTAAAAAAAAAAGAAATGATATCTACAAAAACAACTTTTCAAAAGTAGAAAAAGCCAAGCGTAAAAAAAAAAAAAAAAAAAAAAAAAAAAAAAAAAAAAAAAAGTTGTGGCTAAAAAATGGTGTGATATCAAATTTCCAAGCTATTATATTACTTATTTAACTTTTTCCATTAAATAAGTTATCATATATATAAGTCGAGTGCCTACGTATATGTTAATATAAATCGTTTTCTCCTGTACTAAATACATCCTAACGAGTTTCTGAAAATGCAATTTTTTTCAAATTATGCATGATGGGCTTGGCGGCCATCTTTCCATACTACTAAGCATCCAAATTTCTAAAGTAAAAGAGTAATATGTTTGCACTGTAATATGTTCATAACAATTTCGAACTTCAGATTTTAACTACGGACAGATAAATTAGATAAGACTGATATTTTGAGAAATTGATTTTTACTAGTTTGAAATTATTAATTACTCTAAAAAATAAATCATAAGATGAATCTTTAAGATAAGTCATCATTATCTTAAGACACAATTTTCAGAGCATACAAGTCTATAATTAAACGCTTAAAATATTTGCTTAAATAATAATTTTGAACTTCGGATTTTAACTAAGGATTTGAGTGTTTAGAATTTTGTGAATAATATGCAAAGATGGCCGCCAAGCCCATCATGCATAATTTGAAAAAAATTGAATTTTCAGAAACTCGTTAGGATGTATTTAGTACAGGAGAAAACGATTTATATTAACATATACGTAGGCACTCGACTTATATATATGATAACTTATTTAATGGAAAAAGTTAAATAAGTAATATAATAGCTTGGAAATTTGATATCACACCATTTTTTAGCCACAACTTTTTTTTTTTTTTTTTTTTTTTTTTTTTTTTTACGCTTGGCTTTTTCTACTTTTGAAAAGTTGTTTTTGTAGATTTAATATACTGAAAATTGTAGAAAGTTACGATTATCAAATTATGAGACAAAAAGGGATTGAGGGCGGCAGAGGTTCGATCATACAACAGAAAGTTTTCACAGAAAATAAACAGTCTTAGAATATCAATGCATGCAATCGTATTTTCCTTTACAATTAATGATAATTAAACCTCTATTTGAAATCTTCATTCCATTTATGGATGTAACGAATATTGGGCTACTATTCAGTCTATAAACGACGATCCCACAGAAACTGTGACAGTGGGTAAATATGACATTGATAACCGATGAATAGTACCATATAATCCATGATTATTAAAGAAATTTAATGCTCATATAAATGTCGAAATATGTGCATCTATTAAAAGTTAAAATATTTGTATAAACATGTATATAGATGACATGATGCTACTTCGGTAAGGCTTCAGAAAGAGGATGGTATTCTTCATCATGATGAGATACTAAATTTCCTTGATGGTAGATATGTCAGTACCCCCCTTAGTCCCGCAATGGCGCTGACGGTAAAAGCCCGGTTCTCGTAAGATCACCGAAAGCCAAGCAGCATCGACCGCGCTCAGTGCTTGGGAAGGTGCATCGTCTATCCTCTCTCGTCTGCCTCTGCTGTGGGACCGTGTACGTTAATGGGAGCTGGTGCACGTTAAATCTGTTCGTGGCTCCAAAGTCCTCCAAGTTTTATATAAGCGTTACCTCTGGGGGTGCCAATCCTGATGCAGGTCTCTCATCTGGAATTGGTTCAAAATTAGGAGACCTGGGGGGACAGTACAATAGACCTCTGGTCGCGGTGCTTTGGCTTTCGACGCCCCCCCCCCCATAGTAATACAGTAATACAGTAATGTCAGTACTCCTGAGGCAACGTGTGTATGAATAAGTTTTGCATGTCTGACAAATCGCACTCCATAATCAGATTAGCTGTTCATTTGCCAGACCAACAGCATATTTTTTATCAAGATGGCATGAAAATAAAGCTATTGCACGGACATCTATAAAAGATACAACTTTAAATGCATGGTTTCATCTACATAATATTGATGAAGAAACTCACAATTATTATCATCCTAACATCCCTCGGTATTATGTGTTTGATATAACAACAACAAAATGGAAAAGAGGGCAAAGAGTCAACAAGTTATTGGTAGAATGCCAGTGGTAATTTTTTTTGTTGGAATGGACTCGTTCTGAGATCGAGTATTCTGAGAATTTTTTATGGAAGAACTAAAACATCAATAAAAAATCGAAATAAAAAAATAACTTTTAAATTGTACATCAAACGGGACAAATGAATTGCTTTCGTACTATAGCTAGTTATATAAATATTCAGATCTTGATGATTTTTAATTCTGTGAAATGAATTATATCGTCTGCAGATTAATTTCTGTAATAAAATAAGTATCTCGGTCGCTTAATGATTAAACCTCGGAAGCTGCTATAACAAGAAAGCAGCGATTAAAAAAAAATTCAAATTTCTTAATAAATGTTTTTATTAATATTTTCTAAAGTTTTGATTCGATTTTCATAAAATTTGAAATGGCTCGACAAAATTCTGCAAAGATAATATATCTTAAATTTCAAACCATTCGGTTGGGTAGTTTTTGCGTTGTTATATGCGGACGGACAGACAGACAGACAGACGGACGGACCAGACGACGACAATAGGTGCTACGTATTTATATAATTACGAAAGCACCTAAAAAGGGAGAATATGTGGGAAATTCCATATCATCCAGCTACTCTTAGAAAGCAAACTCAAATTCAGATCGCTATATCGCCGATATATTTTGAATCTTCACGGTAATTGACTGGCCTTTTTATATAAGTTGCTCTATGTAGTTGACTACTAAATTATGCAATACTAGCAAGCTACGCCCGCTACGCTGGTCAGTTTCTCTTAACGAACCTTTAATCAAACAAAATATTGACATTTCATAATGCACTTTTATATTTTAAGAGAATAATAAGGGTACTATAATTTGTGACTCGTGTTATAGCCAATATACACGTCAGGACACGTCGGCGTCGCCCTTATAATTAACTTTTTACACGTGAAGGTTTCGCTATTGTACTCATTGTGAAATTTGGTAATTTTTGAAATTCAATATTTTAAAAACGGCATAATCATTAGATTTGAAAATTATATCAAGAAGAATACAATTTTTTACATTTCAAACGCAGTTTGTCCAACAATTTTTGACAAATACTTTTTGAGCTATGATTTTTTTTCAGTAACTCCAAATGTTTCATTTTCTGATATTAATCTGCGCCAACGATTAGCGAAAAACCCAGTCGTCAGCAACGCATAGCTTTTTATTAAAGAGGATGTTGGAACAGGGATTGTCACCATCAATTTGCAACCATCACTTTTGAAATCGCTTTTGTAGTTCCAGAGATTCCATAGAAATTGTAATTTAGAATGATTTTAGAACGCTTTTCGCTCATTTCACACTTTTAAATTTCGATTTTTTTTTTAAATTTATTCTTAGAGAGAATTTACATCTTAGTAACTACAATACCAAATTTCAAATTTTTAGCTCCTTCAGTATACAAAAAGTCGCAATTTTCGAACATTTTTCGCTCCTGTACCCCATTGGGGTTAGTAGCACCGCTATAAAATATAGCCTGTGGTGGAGTTAGATATTGTCACCATCAATTTGCCACCATTACTTTTGAAATCGAGGTCCAGAGATTCCATAGAAATTGAAATTTAGAATGTTTTTAGAACGCTTTTCCATCAACTCACCCTTTTAAATTTCGAATGTTTTTAGAATTTGTTCTTAGAGAGCATTTACATCTTGTAAGTAACTACCATGCCAAATTTCATGTTTCTAACACCTTTAGTATAAAAAAAATCGAAATTTTAGAACTTTTTCGCTCCTGCACCGTGGGGGTAGTGGCGCCGACATAAAATATAGCCTATGTTGGAGCAGGGACGTCACCATCAATTTGCGACCATCACTTTTGAAATCGGTTCTGTAGTTTCAGAGATTCCACAGAAATTATAATTTAGAATGTTTTTAGAACGCTTTTCCCTCATCTCACCCTTTTAAATTTCGAATTTTTTTTTCAAATTTGTTCTCAGACAGCATTTACATCTTATAAGTAACTACTATGCCAAATTTTATGTTTCTAGCTCCTTCAGTATAAAAAAATAGAAATTTTAGAACGTTTTTCGCTCCTGCAGCTACCTGGGAGTAGTGGCACCGACATAAAATATAGCCTATGTTGGAGCAGGGACTGTTACCATCAATTTGCCACCATCACTTTTGAAATCGGTTCTGTAGTTCCAGAGATTCCATAGAAATTGTAATTTAGAATGTTTTTAAAACGCTTTTCCCTCATCTCACCCTATTAAATTTCGAATATTTTTAGAATTTGTTCTTAGAGAGCATTTACATCTTGTAAGTAACTACCATGCCAAATTTCATGTTTGTAACACCTTTAGTATAAAAAAATCAAAATTTTAGAACGTTTTTTGCTCCTCCACCCCCCTGGGGGTAGTGGCGCCGACATAAAATATAGCCTATGTTGGAGCAGGGACTGTCATCATCAATTTGCCACCATCACTTTTGAAATCGGTTCTGTAGTTTCAGAGAGTCCGTAGAAATTGTAATTTAGAATGTTTTTAGAACGCTTTTCGCTCATCTCACCCTTTTAAATTTCGAATGTTTTTAGAATTTGTTCTTAGAGAGCATTTACATCTTATAAGTAACTACCATACCAAATTTAATGTTTCTATCTCCTTCAGTATACAAAAAATCGAAATTTTAGAACGTTTTTCGCTCCTGCACCCCCCTGGGGGTAGTGGCACCGACATAAAATATAGCCTATGTTGGAGCAGGGATTGTCACCATCCATTTGCCACCATCACCTTTAAAATTGCTTCAGTAGTTCCAGAGATTACCCCCTACAAACAAACAAACAAACAAACAAAAAAACAATCTTTACTCCACAATTGAATCCATTTGGACACTACACTGTTAACTAGTATTTTAAAAACACAAATTGCACAAATTGTGCTTATTAGTTGCTAAAATCAGTGTAAAAATTGTTTTAAACTCATAAAAGAGCTAAAATCCTACATGTTTCGGCTTTAAACTTAAAGCCATCATCGGGGAAGAGGAACAACACAAACGACTACTGATCTTTTAATTTTCGACACGAGAAAATTGAAATCAACAGTATGGAAAAATTTAAATAAAATAAGCGGGCGCTCTCTGTTGCCAAAGAGCGAAAAACAAAACAATGAATTAACAAGGGGTTAAAAATGTATCCCATAGACTAGGTATGTTGAAAGAAAAGTTATCATTACAAATACAATCTTTTCTAATTTTGATTTCCAATGATTCCCTAATGGCGGCTTTAAATGGGTTATTGAACCTATGGATAATTCTTGCTTTATCGAAATTAATTACAGTATCATTATTTTTAGCGTAAAACCGGGAGAGTGCAGTGGATAACTTTCCAAATTTTATGTCGTTTTTATGCTCTTTTAACCTTTCCAAAAACTTTCTTTTAGTCATACCAATGTAAAAAATTATACTATTATTATTTAAGCTAATGGGGATTTCATAAACACCTGCGAATTGATCAGGGGGGATAGGATCTAATTTACATGAAACTAAGTCAACCAATTTTCTGGGAGGAACAGCAATAAGATGGATATTGTATTTACGGAGGGCCCTTTTAATCCTTTCAAATATAATAGGTATATATTGGAATTTATACCTATTACATCTTATAAGTAACTACCATACCAATTCCAATATATACCTATTATATTTGAAAGGATTAAAAGGGCCCTCCGTAAATACAATATCCATCTTATTGCTGTTCCTCCCAGAAAATTGGTTGACTTAGTTTCATGTAAATTAGATCCTATCCCCCCTGATCAATTCGCAGGTGTTTATGAAATCCCCATTAGCTTAAATAATAATAGTATAATTTTTTACATTGGTATGACTAAAAGAAAGTTTTTGGAAAGGTTAAAAGAGCATAAAAACGACATAAAATTTGGAAAGTTATCCACTGCACTCTCCCGGTTTTACGCTAAAAATAATGATACTGTAATTAATTTCGATAAAGCAAGAATTATCCATAGGTTCAATAACCCATTTAAAGCCGCCATTAGGGAATCATTGGAAATCAAAATTAGAAAAGATTGTATTTGTAATGATAACTTTTCTTTCAACATACCTAGTCTATGGGATACATTTTTAACCCCTTGTTAATTCATTGTTTTGTTTTTCGCTCTTTGGCAACAGAGAGCGCCCGCTTATTTTATTTAAATTTTTCCATACTGTTGATTTCAATTTTCTCGTGTCGAAAATTAAAAGATCAGTAGTCGTTTGTGTTGTTCCTCTTCCCCGATGATGGCTTTAAGTTTAAAGCCGAAACATGTAGGATTTTAGCTCTTTTATGAGTTTAAAACAATTTTTACACTGATTTTAGCAACTAATAAGCACAATTTGTGCAATTTGTGTTTTTAAAATCTTTACTCCTTTATAATATTAGTATAGATATGTATATACTATACTATATATAATATATATAGTATACTATATATAATATATATAGTATACATATCGTTCGCTCATGCGCAGTTAAAATTTATTTCATATATTACTCATATTTCATCAAACATTTAATATATTTACTACTATATTCTAACTGCACTATATTGTTTCTGCTGTACTTTGTCAATTTTCCTGGAAGTGGCATTAAATTTGGTTAAAAACATGTGGAAATTTCTTGATTTTTTTAAAGAAACCTTTATATCTCCATGAATATACGTGCTATTATTTTACAAATGAGGACAAATGTAGCACAAGATTTGCATATGCATATAGTTACAGCTACAGATGATTTCGAGCATTTTATTTTACAGGATGGCTGCAAATATTTTTTATTCAATTTGTTATTGGTCTTCTAATTGCCTTAGTAATGAAAGGCTGAAAAGTTTAAGGTTAAACCTATTCTTTAGATTTCGGAAGTTCCAGAAGAATTCGTCACGTGTTTCTCCAGATATTCGACAAAACATCTAAAATCTAAAGTGTCCGGTGACTTTTGGCCGTATAGTGTGTTAGCGATTTCACCTCACTTGAACAGTATAAAGAGAGTTACTAGATCAGAGTAACTGGCTTGAAACTTTTGCTGGATGCTTAATGCTCTCGCCTACTGTTCATGAGATCCCTGGTTCTATCCTCTCCTCCTCTTCAAGTGTATCTACCTCTCTCTATATATATACATAAATCAGTGTGTGGGTGTATGTTCTTTCTACAAATCTACCAGTTTTGACCGATTTGCACGAAATTTGATATACAGTATGGTACCATTTATCCGGAATCCAGTTAACCGGAAAACCAGTTATCCAGAATGATATTTCCAACTGACTGATTTCAGAAACTTTCCAGAAAAAAGTTCCATGCAGAGACCAGTTTGACATGTGTTATGACATATTCTGTCTAGTAGTGTTTGACATGACAAACATTCCAGTTTGACATGTGCATTGCTTGATAGATTACCACATGCATTGTACAACTTGGTGTATTTTAAATGAAAGCATATTTAGTTAGATATTGAGTATTTTGAGTTTTATGCAGCATTATTGTTTCCAAGCAATTGCCAGAAATTGCCTTCTTTCAAACTCTGATTAATCATTGGTCTTGATAGGATCTAAGCCTTGATCAGAGTAATCTAATAATTTGAAATCAGTAACAATGTTACAGCCACATATGTTCTACAAATCTCATCAAATGGATGTTGCTTTAATGTCCAACCAGTTATCCATAAAAACCAGTTATCCGGTATACATCTCGCCCAGACCATTCTGGATAAATGGTTCTATACTACACACGTTTTAGAACAAAAGTAAAATTACCGTCCACTTGAAAATTCCCCAAATCACTCTTTACATCTTTTTTTTAATCACCTGCCATACTTTATCTTTATACAAATCTTTTTTTTTCTAATGCATTTTTTCTTCCCGTTGCCACAAAGTGAAACTATATACATACAATATTTTTTATAAACCAATAGAAACTCAGACTAACTCGCTATATATTTTGCATCCTAATTAACGTTATTATGAGAAGATAATGCGCATTTTTTACATATAACATTTTACTACAAGTACATTAAAATGGCGTAATGCCTTCATTTAAATGTATTTGGAGTTAAAACAGCTGCTATAATACAGCTATTTCATTTTCAAGAAAAATATTCAGGAAAAAATATATAAAATAAAAAAATTCTCCTAAATATAACGCCACTTTCTATGAGACGCTTACATTGTGACATCAAACTGACTCTAAACAACCGGTTGCATACTATAACTATAGCTATATCTTATAGCTATACCTTTCAACTAAAAGTGTTATAATACTTTAGATGGGTCATTTTAAGAAAAACAGCGAAATTCCTGTCCCCGCTTTGAACATAATAAATCAACTTGTATAAAAATGTGTGTTATTACGTATCTTAAAAGGTACTGCCGATGTTGTAAATAGAAAGATTTACCGTCATAGCGGTGTGCAGGTTACTATATAGTATGGAATAATCCACTTTAGAATACCATACATTTAATAACAAACTTTACACGGAGCGCTCGATCTACAACAACTAAAGTTACAGTTAACATAGGTTCTACAGGTAACAAATATCCACACAGGGTTAGAACTTATAACTAGTGTTCACAGTTCTCTTCAGAGATGGGAATAACATGAATTATGCCACATCTTCCCTTTCAAAGATTTAGTCTGTTTGGAGCTTTCACAGTTCTACCACTTCGAGTGGCAACAGGTTCCCACATAAAACAGATTCGTCCAATTTTGGTCTAAAGTACGTAATATGGACGAAATCTGAATTTCAGTAAAAAATCATATTCAATAATAATTAACTAAGTATTAAAATTCATCTCTTACTAGGGCTAATGTAAATAAATCATGTTTTTTTCTTTTTTGCCTCATCTATTAATTCTGGATAAGTAATTTTTTTCTTTTTTAATTCAATAAGGTAATAGAAACTTATGTTTAGTCAAAAAATAACTTAAATTAGTGTTAATTCAAACAATAACTTGAATTATTTAAGGCACAATAAATTTATTGTGCACAAATTAGAAATATTAAAGCACAATAAGTTTATTGTGCTTTAATATTTTAAAAGATTAAAAGTATTTATATTTTAAAATGTTATTGATAACAAAACTTATTTTTAACTTTATCGAACTTTTAATTCTTTAAGAACTTTAAATAAACTATTTTAGTCAGCGACATTTACTTCTACATAAAATAAATAAATGTTTTATTATTATTATTATTATTAATTTTATATTTATTTTAAGAAAAGGAAATGACACATTTTAATGTTTGCAATCTTATTTGTTTATTTCATATTGAATAACTTTCTACAGATAATATAAGAAATGGAAAATATAAGATACCTACCGGCTTTTATGTATTGTAGATTTCTATATTCTTGAAATCTATGCATTTCAGCTGTTCTTCAAATTTTTATTTTATATACTATTTCTAGTGAAAAAAAAAATATTTTTCTTAGTTTTGAGTCATATTATTAGTAATGTCACTTTTTCATAGCTTAATGCATAGCTTAATGCATAGCTTAATGCATAGCTACCAATTACTACGATTTTTAGTTAGCATTAACTTTTAACGAAAATCTTCACCTTATTTAATCACAATTTCCTGCAATTAAATAAGGCAGAGATTTTCAACAGAAATTAGTGAGGGCAAAAACTCATAACTGTTGTATATGATGCATTTGTATCTAAAAAAAATTATTATATTCATTCATTAGAATACAATATCATCATCTGCAAGGTATTACGTTTGGTGAATCACGGATACTTTTTCTTTTAAATTGTGAGTAAAATCAGTGCTATTCAAATACTGCACTTTTTTTTTTATTGGCTTGTACTAAAATAGCTATAATAGGGAATATAATCAATTTTTTCCTTTAAGCAGGGCTTTACAAATTTGAGAAAATCTGGTAGCCAGCAAAATATTCTAGTCGGCAGTAAAAAATATTTACCCCCCTCCCCTCCCCATGTCATTAATTTTCAAAAAGCACGAAAGTTTTTGTTTTCATTAATTGAAATAATAACGAGCAGAGTTTAGAATTATTAGTTACATAGTTCAGAAAAGTACATAATTTAGAAAGTTAATATAAACTAAGTTTTCTAATAAAACTTAACAAGATTATATATCTCTGAAAAAAAAAAAAAAAAAAAAAAAAAGAAAAAAAAAAAAAAAAGAAATACAGTAAAGGCTAAATTACCGGTGTGTTCAAGAAATGCTTATTGTCGACGCTACAAACGAGATTTTTGATTTAATCATCATGCTACTTACAAACAAAACAATTTTTTTTGTAACCAGATTATGTGAAAAGTAATAGTATTATACTTTAGAATATTTTTCATTTTATTTTTTGCTATGTATCTCATGAAGTTTTCGTTGCAAAAAAAGAGCTTCACGACAAATGGCGAATACAGTTAAAAATACAAAAATGAAGTCTGAAAATATAGGTGTGCATTACATGCCTATGCTGGAATATAATGTACATTAAAAACAGTAAAATACGTAGTTTGTAACTCATAATAAATATATTTGAAAAAATATTTTTGGAATATATATACCAATGAGTTTAAGCTAACTTTGTGAAGTAGTTTTAGGGAGTTAGGGTTTACAAGACTTATTGCAAGGAAAATTGTCTTGAAAAACATTGGGGGGGGGGGGGGGGTCAAATTAAAATGTGATTGCATATTAGACAATAGTAAGAGTGACTAGCACAAAATTTAGAATATCATCACAACTTACTCGTTTAAATCAGGGAAAAGATTTTTATTTCTACATCACCAAATTAAGTCTTAAAAAATTAATCTGTGCACTTAATTAAATATCATATATTCAAGTTAAATAGAAAACCAAGTGGGTAAGTGTGATCGAAGATCGCACAAAGGGTTTCATTTAATATTCCTTTCAAAATACTTTATCCTTTCTTTAATAAATTCAAATAAATATAATTTAGCAACAACAACAAAAAAAGTCATGTTTTTATAAAGTAAAAATTTACCGGTCTATTTTTCCGTTTTTTCGAAAATCTAAACTAGCCGGATAGCGGGCGAAACCCGCTTTTATATTCTGTCATAATAATATCCGTCATACGGACTAAATGCGATATTTAAAAAATATATAATTTAAAATTAAACATGTTGGACACCTTCAAAATGTTAAAATATGCGAATATTTCCATAATCGGGTTTTTATCATGATTCAATACATTCCTCAAACTCATATATTTTCTATTCTCTATTATTCATATTGATACTCGCTTTGTATTATTCTCAAACATCTGAAAAATTCGTTAAACTTCCAATAGGACGTCAGACTTTCTTTTTAATTCTCTAATGACGTGATATTAATCTGCTTTGTGTACATCCACATAACTAATACTCCTTGTATTATTGAGAAATCTTAGACATTTTCCGTTTTATTTACCACTATGACGTCAATCAATTTTATTTCATATTTGTCTTTTTTTTCAATTGGTAAAACTTTTTATTTCATTTTCATTTTTCACGTCAAAATCGTTTGATAGAAAATTAATTATTGTAGAAAGAATTTCATTGTGGATTTAAATTTTTAGCATCTGCTATAACGAAAAATGTTTAAATTTAATAGAAAAAGGCTATTAGAATTTTGTTTTTTTATCTCTATTTATTAAAATAATACGAATTTTTCAAATTTTAATATTTTCAGCTCTTCACAGCTGATATTCTGATTTATACACGCTCTGTAGGTTACATAGTTTTCGAGAATGGCTCTGTGACAGACAGACAACGGAGCGGGAGCAATAGGGTTTCGTGAGATGAATGAAACCCTAAAAAATGAAGTTTTGCATAATCATTTATAAATATGAATTTACATTTTGCACTAATAAATATA
The DNA here is from genome assembly GCA_963931845.1 of Maratus michaelseni. Lineage (NCBI taxonomy): Eukaryota > Metazoa > Arthropoda > Arachnida > Araneae > Salticidae > Maratus > Maratus michaelseni. The sequence goes on along the minus strand of OZ007594.1, from coordinate 155,238,320 downwards.
TAAATTATCAAATGTGTAAAAAGAAACCTTTAGAAAGAAACCAATTATTTGCAGTATGTATATTATAAAATAATCAAAACATTACAGTGTATTTAAATACTAATGAAAACTATACAGTGAAATAAAATTAAAGTTCATTTAAACATTACTCAAGCATTAAAAATTAATTTTAACAAATACTTAAGTTCATGCATATAATATACATAGTCACAGATTAAGAAGATTACGTAAAAACTTTTAGCTTAAAATTATTCAACATCGCTAGTGAATTTTTATATATATAACAATATTGTATCTTATCATTGTTTAAAGAGAAATATACAATGAAGATCCAAGAAATATTTTCAAAAACAAAGCTTTATTTCTTTATTTTCTGTTCAGGCTCTCGTTTACAATAATGTTTTCTTTTTATTCAGATGATTTGTCCCAGAGGACACGACTCTTAACAGCACCTATGATATAAAAAAAATTAAAGAAATAAAACAGTTATAAACATAATTTGTAAATATAAATAGAAGCCTTTACACGTTTACAAAGAAAAAAGAAAAAAAAAGTTTCAAGAAAAGCAGTCGAGATTCTACATAATGCTTCTCTGACTTATTTTTATTATATTTATCTACCATTGGCAGCAGTTTCAAAACCTATAAATAAAAAAACTAATTCATTAGAATGAAAAGATGAATTGCATTTTATATCATATAACAATAATTCATAACATCAAAAGCAAATAAAAAACAAGTAATATAAAAAAAAATTTTAAGTCAATTCCTACTTTTTAATAATAAATATATAAAATAAACCCGTGCAGCATTAATGTCCCACGTTATCTTTATTGAACATTATTATTTCATCTTTGCGGTATCTTTGCATAATCATCGTTGCGGTATTTAATTTTTTGTTGGCATCACTAATTTGAGATAAATCTTTCATTTCATTTATGAAAACAATGGGAGAATTTTTTTTCTCCCATATAAAAATTAAAATTAATTAATTAAATTTAATTATTGAATTAATATTTGAAAAAACTGTATTAACATCAATTGTCATCCAGTACAAGTTTTAAAAAAATTATTTGAACTTGAATGGATGAATAGAAAATATTTTATTAACGATTGAAAATTCCAACAAAATATATATAGAGAGAGAGAGTGTGAGCTAATAGTAGGAATTTAAATAAAAAAAGAAAACTGCCCAGTTAAACTGAGGGCATTGAGCTCACAGGCTATTCACACTAATTGTATATTATGCTATTTTTTCAAAGAATAATGCCACTCGAAAAATAAAGAAATCGACACTATATTAAGGGGGGGGGATAAGCACCCGTTCCCACCCTGTATACTTAACCAATAAACCCCCAAAATTCTAATCAGGTAAGCGCCTTAGTACAATGAATTTATACACAAAATTTGAAAAAAATCGGATAATTTTGCTTGAAAAACCCATTTATCTAAATTAAGGGAGGTGAGCCCCCCCCGTTCCCCCCCTTTATACTTAACAAATGAAAACCCAAAACTAATCAGGCAAGCGCCTTACCACAATGAATCTATATACAAAATTTGAAGAAAATCGGATAATTCTGCATGAAAAACCCATTTATCTAAATTAAGGGGGATTAGCCCCCCGTTTACCCCCCTTTATACTTACCCAATGAACACCCAAAACTAATTACGGAAGTGCCTTATCACAATGAGCCTATATACAAAGTTTAAAGAAAATTGCATAATTCTGCATGAAAAACCCATTTATCTAAATTAAGGGGGATTAGCCCCCCGTTTACCCCCCTTTATACTTACCCAATGAACACCCAAAACTAATTACGGAAGTGCCTTATCACAATGAGCCTATATACAAAGTTTAAAGAAAATTGCATAATTCTGCATGAAAAACCCATTTATCTAAATTAAGGGGGGGGATAGCCCCCCGTTTCCCCCCTTTATACTTATCCAATGAACCCCCAAAACTAATCAAAGAAGTGCCTTATCACAATGAGCCTATATACAAAATTTGAAGAAAATCGGATAATTCTGCATGAAAACCCATTTATCTAAATTAAGGGGGAGTAGACCCCCGTTTACCCCCCTTTATACTTACCCAATGAACACCCAAAACTAATTAGGGAAGTGCCTTACCACAATGAGCCTATATACAAAGTTTAAAGAAAATCGCATAATTCTGCATGAAAAACCCATTTATCTAAATTAAGGGGGGGGGGGTTAGCCCCCCATTTCCCCCCTTTATACTTAACTAATGAACTCCCAAAAATAATCAGGGATGCACCTTATAACAATGAACCTATATACGAAATTTGAAGAAAAACGGATACTTCTGCATGAAAAACCCATTTATCTAAATTAAGGGGGAGTTAACCCCCCCTTTCCCCCCTTTATACTTAACCAATGAACTCCCAAAACTAATCAGGGAAGCGCCTTATTAGAATGAACCTGTAAGCAAAATTTGAAGCAAAACGGATAATTCTATCACGAGTTATCGCGTTACGTACGTACATACGTACATACATACATACATACATACATACATACATACAGAACGGGCGGGCACATTAGCTCTCAGGCTTTGATAGCCTGTGAGCTAAAAATAGTTTCAATTTTTCTCTTTCTCAATTTACATTACAGTTTAATCAATTGATTAAATTGTAATGTAAATTTGTCGTTTTCTTTTGTTACGACAGCATGATCTGATCTTACTGTTTTGGAAACCTCACTTTTGGCAACCTCTTCTTAAAGAACATCCCCATGTTATGTTCCACTGGACTTACTTGCAGTTTAGTACTTGGAATTAAAAGGTTCCTATTTCGCCTTAGGGTTTTTTGTCCTTCCTTAACGAGATACGATCTTGGTGTATCTGCATCCTTTTCTACAGTACCGACAGCCTTTCTACCTGTAATTCAAACCTTTTCAGCTGGATTTATTGGTTTCAGCTCATGGGCGTTATGTCTTCGATTATAATCTCTTCCTTGTGTTTTTATTCTATTTTATTCTATTTCTTCCAATTTCGTCTTCTGCACCAGTTTTGGTTGAAGTTCTGATGGTGCTATGGGTAGAGTTGTTTTCAAACGCCTCCCCATGAGGCCTACAGGGCTATAACTATATTTGAAAGCGAATTATGCGAAGCTCTGTAGCTCAACAAAGCCAAATAAGGATATCTTGACTTTTTTAGTTTGATTGTTTTGACTGCTGCCTCCACACTGTAAAAAAAATCACAGTATTTTTACAGCAAAAAATGCTGGCAATATGGGTGCCAGCATATTTTGCTGTGAATTTACAGCAGTTTTGTTTTTCATGGATAAACAGCACTTTTGTAAATTCACAGCATTTTTTGCGGTTAATTTTACAGCAGTTCAGTTTTTTTTATTTTACAGCAGATTTGTTAATTTTACAGCCGTTTTTGCTGTTAATTTTAATGCAATTTTAACAGAATCACTGTAAAACTTATAGCATTTGTTGTTGATATTTTACCCCCCCCCCCCTCCGTGTATTTTTTTTTCTTATTTTAACCTGAGACATATTTCAAAGACTTTGGGCACTAAGTATTACCTTTTTGTTTACTTATATCATTATTTTAACATCATTATTATATAATAGATTCTGTTATACATATATACGATACAAATTTCGGTCTTTGGTCAAGTATATCACCCACAAAAATTTTAGTCATTTGCCTGTAGAGATAAAATGTTTTTTCAATAAATCATAACAAAAGGAAGATTTTATTTTATCTAGCTTTTAATTAATTATTCAGTATTTCTTTACAGGACTTTGTTTAACCGTTTGTTTGTATTTGAAAATACCCACTAATTTAAATCATGCATATATATTTTTTTTTTTTCCTCCAACAAATTTAGGGTTATTTTTTGTATCTATTTAAATATTTTTGTTTATTCAATGTAGCCATTATTTCCTCCACCCCTCAACACGAACATGCAAAACTTTCTGATATTTAAACTATCATTCATATATAATTAATAACAAGACCTTTTTGTACGCAACTTGCTGATATGGAAACTTTATATTGATAAAAAACTTATTTTATGCTAAGATAATTTTATAAGTCTACATTTAATTCCATAAATATCAGGTCTGATTGAAAAATGAACACAGGGAGAAAAAAAAACACTTATGAGTTCAAGAAACGTAGAATAAAATAATAATAAAAAAAATCTGTTCACATAAAAACTTTAAAATTAAGCGTAAAAAATAAATAGATAATGGACAAAAACATTAAACGAGTTGCTGCAAATTACTGCTGCGACAGTAAACAAACAAGGAATATTTTAGGAATTGATAAAATAGTGCATCCAGATTACTCATAATAAATGATTTGAAAATGGAAAATAAATCACTGTTCGAAATATCGGCTAAATATATTAAATAAATAAAAATACTTAAATTACTGTCCAAAGTGAACCGAAAACTGTAGCTGGTAAAATATTTATAGGATTTAGAAAGTATATTCGAATGCCAACGTATGAACTGGAGTTTTGAAAAATATATAATAGCGTAATAAGGCATAGCTAAAAACAGGGATCTTGTTTAAAAAAAAAAAAAAAAAAAAAAAAAAAAAAATGCTTGCATAAAGTTTCCCTGTGATACTTAAACTCAAATTATACGTAATAATAACAAAGTTCTAGAAGAACATACTGAGGTAAAGTAAAAAACAACATATCTAAGCAAAATCATCTATTTTTACGATTTAAAACAAAATATTTATTTTAGACAAATGACGTGAAAGTTCCTGCCGTGATATACACGTGGTTTAAAAACAAAATTAGTATCGTATAAATATATAACAGAATTTATATGATATTATTAAAACAATAATATAAGAAAACAAAGATAAAACTTACTTTTACTCTTTAAAATATGTTTGTAATTATCCATTATCAGGTGTAATTGTTACAACTTTATAGGCTCGCTCCTAATGGCGGCCATTTCTCGTAGAATCGAAGCGTCACTTCATTATTGGACTGCACCTGCCGCTGACCTAAATGTGTTTATTCCCCTCGTTTGAGATAATGACAACAACGCCGACAGATGTCGCTATCTATACAGCTGTAATCACTGTAAATTAACGAAAGAGCTGTGTTTGATTACTAGGTGAAATATTAACAGCCTTTTTTGCAGTTTTTTCTTCCGTTTTTTTTTACAGTGCACGAAACCATTGCTTTGAGGGTATCTGGGACTAGACGTAACATGCTTGAAACGTTATGCTGTAGAAAATTGTTGGAACTCAGCTGTTCGAGTTACTTCAAACTGTCGCCCATTGTCAGATCTGACTATATCAAATATTCCATGTCTGGCGAATATTGACTTAGAGTGAAGAATTACTTCTTTGGATGTGAGCCTGTCTAATTTTGCAACTACTGGATAGCGTGAATAAAAATAAGTTACCAGCAAATATCAGTCTGAGTGAAGCTTGGATATATCCATGGCTATACGCTTTCCCACGGTTTTGAGGAAAACTAGTTGGTTTCAGTGGTTTAGCAAAGTTTCTAGCTTCCTTTTTACATGATATACATGATGGTACAATGTACATGGTGCAATGAAGATGCCAGCAATCTCATGTATACATGATGGACATTCTCGAACGAGTTCCTCTATCTGCTTGCTCATTACAAGCCAATAAACAGCAAAATTTGCCGAAGCTCTGCATTTATTTATTCCAATGTGACCTTAGTGGATTTCCTCCAATATTTCTCGTCGAAGCTTGTCTGCTATAACTATGCGAGTTCCGCTCATAATTAGCCCATTCTGAACAGAAATTTTGTATCTTAAAGGCCAAAAGACCCGGCAAGGTGGTTCTACCTTCTTTTGCCTATTACAATCCTTCTAAAGCATAGATAGTTAAGATCCTACACGTTGAGTATTTTCTTTTTTCAATTTCAATCGGGAAATTCTTTGCGGAGATATAGGAACAGTCTCTATGATTTGATTAACGACGAGTTCGAGATGTTCTTCCAAATCAAAAGTCGGGACCTCCTGTTGGTGAGGTACTCTGGATAATGCATCTACTGCCAGTAAATGTTTTCCTGCAGTGTTAAAAATATCAAAAGAGTATCTCATTAATCTCATTTTTTATCTTTGAAGACGAGGAGTGAGATCATCTAAAGATTTCCTTGTTAATATAGGAACCAGAGGTTTGTGATCAGTCTCTAAAAGAAATTTTGTACCTATCAAATAATTACAAAACTTTTCGAATGCCCAAGGGACTAAAAACTGGACTGGGGTGCCAGTGCCTCTTTCTCCATCTGGGCGTATCGTTTTTCCGTTGGAGTAAAGGTTCTGCAAGCATATGCGATTTTCTTCTTCTTAGAATCTTCCTGTTTCTGGCATAATGTAGCTCTTAATCCATAGGATGAAGCATCAGCTGTTACTTTCGACTGTTTGTTAGGGTCAAACACAGTAAGTACTGGTTCAGACGAGAGCATTTCCTTTAGCTTTTTCAATGCATTTTCCTAGGGCGTATCCGAAACTAATCGATTTTTTGTTGATAGCAAGGAAGTCAAAGGTGCCATGATATCTGGAAATTTTGGAATGAATCTTGCTAGATAGTTAACCATTCCCAGCAGCTGTTTGAGTTCCGTTTTGTTGGTTAGAATTTCGAATTTTTGTATGGCTTTTATTTTCGCTAGGTCTGGGTATTTTCTGGACTCATAGGTTACATGACCGAGGAATTGCATAGACCTAACCGAGAAGCAGTATTTTTGTTTATTTAGAGCGACTCCCGTTTCTTCCAGACGTTTCAAGGTTGATTTCAAACGCTTGTCATGTTCGTTTTGATTGGATCCTCATACCAGGATATCATCCATTTAGCATATTATACCTGATAGACCTGCTAAATCTTGAGACATTCGACGCTGAAAATGTTCATGTGCTGAAGAAATCTCAATAGGAAAACATAAGAAACGGAATCGACCGAAGGGCGTGAGGAAAGTCGTATGATAAAATGATTCTTCATCTAGAGGTACCTGCCAGAAACCAGAAATGGCATCTAGTTATGAAAATATATTGGCTCCTGTCAAAAGAGATAAATTATATTCTGCAGTTGGTAACGGTGTGTCATTCTCTTCGAGTACTTCTATTAAGTATCGTTAAAGTCTACACAGATTCTTACATTTCCATCTTTTTTTTGTACCACCACTGCTGGTGAACACCAATCTGTGGATATTTCTACTGGTTTAATTACATTTAATTCTTGCATTCTATTAATCTCTGCCCTTGTCTTCTCCAACAATGGTATTGGAATTCTACTTGGAAAGGTGAGAGCATAAGGCTTAGCATCACCAATGAGTTCTATAATTTCCTTTCAGCAATCCCAGTACTTGAAACAACAGAGGACATTCCTTAATAAGATCAAAGCTACTAATACTTAGCACACAATGTGGTTGTATATTAGCACCCAGTCCGAAAACTTTAATGTCTGGTTTTCCCGTCAAGCATGTTTGAAGGCCTTTTATGACAAAAATCCCTTCTAAACAGTTTTTTCCGTTATATTCTATGTTTTCGACTAATTTCCCTGTTAATTTCAACGGTGTTCTATCAGGACCAAAAATTATTTTATCCGTACTCTTAAGATGAGCATCTTTTAGCAACGCTTGCACGATATCACTAGGAATCACTGAGTGATCAGCACCGATGTTGATTTTAAATCGAATAAATTTCCCCAATATTTTGATAGGAACTACCCAATCATCACTGTGTTGATTCTCTGCCATTAGACCTATGAACCCAGCTTCACAATGAATTTCATTTACTCTGTTCATAGGACACAAGCAAACTTTTTCATCCATGTCTTTTTTCTTGGACTTACGGCAGAAAGAGTACTTGGTGGGACAAAATTTTATATCGTGGGTATTTTCCACCATTTACAATTTTTCACATTAGAAGTCATTTTAGGATCATGGAAGTTGGTATTCTTTTTATTTAAATTGTGAGGTATCTGTCGAAATTTCTTATGATGTGTTACAGCATTAATCGAAGCATTACTCACTAACAGACTGTTGCCGTTTGATAGATTCCGATAAACGTACTTTATCGATGGCACTTTGCAAAGTAAGCTGAGGATCAAGTTGTAGCTTTTCACTCAAAGATTGGTTAGTGATACCTACAATAATGCGATCCCGGATCAGGAAGATTACCATAAGCACATTTATCAGATAATACATACATATCGGCAATAAAATCGTTAACTTCTTTTTGTATCCGTCGGTTAAATTGTGCCCTTTCAAATATTATATTTCGCTTCGCTACGAAATGATTATCAAACTTTTCTAGCACTGTTTGAAAATTCTTCTTATCAGCCTCTGTGATGTCGAGTGACAGAAAAACATCTTCGGCTTTGTCACCCATAATATATATATATATAAGAGCCCCAACCTGTTCCTCGTCTGATTTCGTATTTAATCCTGAAGCAATTCTGAAACGTAAAAATCTTCGTTTCTATTTCGGCCTTTCGGTTGGCGTTGAAAAGGGAAAAGATTCAGGTGGTGAAATGTGAAAAGCTGACGCCGCTGCAGTTGTTACTATTTTTCACACAGAGTATACGTGGAAGCAAAACTAGGTATTCGATTTGTAACCGCTTGCTACCATACCATGTGTTGTTACGTATCTTAAAAGATACTGCCGATCTTAAATAGAAATATTTACCGTCACAGCGGTGTTCAAGTTACTATATTGTATGAAATAATCCACGTTAGAACAGCACACATTTAATAACAAACTTTACACAGAGCGCTCGATCTACAATAACTAAAATTATAGTTAACATAGGTTTTACAGGTAACAAATATCAACACAGGGTAACTTATATTACTTACTAGCAAGCTTCGCCGGCTACGCTGGTTGGTTTCTCCAAACGAATTTTGAATCAAACTTAATATACCGGTGAATTGCATTCATCCAACAATGTACGCTTTTGGTCAGACAGCTACAGGAAAATATGAAAATAGATCGCATATCAAATTATTGCCTTGGACTACTAAGTATTTGTCTGGCTTTAATTATGATCCTCATATTGATTATTTCAGGAATAAGGCTGTTGATCTCGGATAGTTACCCTGCACCTCGTGCCGTGCCTTGAAGTGGCAGGATGAGACTCCCTGGATATGTTGCAGTGGCGGTAGTAAAGAAGATATAGTAATGGATGCATTTTTAGAAATTATAACTTGTAATGTTAGAAATATTGATGAGTTGGCGCTAAAGGCATCACCAAATTATAGAAAATGTGCAATATCGAAACCGTACAGACCCTCGAAACTTTACTTCAGCAAGCATATTTTATTTAAAAATCACAATTACATAAATATCCGTAAGAATAATAGGTACTTTTATATTGCTGGGCGCCAGTAAAAACTCACCAAATCTTGTTTCAATTGGCATCATTTGAATTGGAACATTTAGCGTGACATTTTATTTGTATTGATATGTTTGTGTTTATGTATTTTATTATGATTATATTTTAGTTATTTTAAATAAGTTTTTTGAGATATTATATCGCAATGTTAAAATAATGCCTAGTTGTTATTCGCTAACGTTAAAAGATTAGCAAAAAAAAAAAAAAGATTGGCGAGATAAAAAAAAAAATTTGGCGATCACCGGCATCCAGCTAACATAAAAATACTGAATAATATTCAATTCCAAATTCCTGAAGCAAACAAAAAAGTTAAAACAAAGAGCCCAAAAACTGGCATTATTGAGATTTCATCTAATCAAAATATCAGGTGATTTTTTTCTTATCCAGTATCTTATAAATCGCCAAGTATTGTTTGATCTTTAACAATGACGAATGTATTTTAGAAAATATCACTTGGCGATCAATGCAATAAATTTTAAGGTCTTGTCGCCAAAGGCAACGCCAAATTCGAAAATGTGCAATATCTCACGAATTGTTGGAGTTATAATATTTTTATTTGGTACCATTCGATTCAGCATGCAAAAATACATTGAAATATGTTATCATTTGACAAATAAATATAAAACCCGATTTTTAAGAAATTTTGTTATTGTTTGTTCCCATTTTAACCCCTTTAGGATGGAATTTTAGGAAAACTTTCTTATTGCGCCTCTACATCCTAAGAAGTATTTTCCCCGCAATTTTCGTGTTTGTAGCTTCAGTAGTTTGGACTGTGCGTTGATGATTTCCCAAGTCAGGACTTTCTTTTACATAATTTAGAATTTTATATACAGATAAAATTAACCATTATTATTGCCTAGCAGGCTTTGCTCGTTACGCTGGTCGGTTTCTCCAAAAAAAAAAAAAAAAAACTTGAATCAAAAGAAATATATCGGTGAATTTGATTGCGTGTTTTAAAGAAACATGAACTTTTACCTTCATGTCCTTCCGCATTGGTGTAAAACGATACGAAAGCCATTACGCTGTTATGTTATATTTTCTAATGTGTTACACGAAATTTGGGCTGTTAAAGACCAAGTCGTTTATTTAATCATTTACAGTATGATTTTCTAAAGAAGGATATAACGATATAATATACTAAAACTATCCCTGGAAAATTAACAATGCAAGTTCCATAGAAATCCATTCAGCTGAATCTTTAAATGAGTCTAATGCTTCATAATTGGTTTCAAGTGATTATAGAAATGCTAAATGAGTCTAATGCTTCATAATTGGTTTCAAGCGATTATAGAAATGCCCCCCACCCCCCTAATTCTTTAACTAAGCAACATAGTTATGAACTAAAACTTCCCCTCAAAATTTAGCTAACTAATAGTGCAAGTTCCAGCAAAATCCATTCAGCAGAATTCAAGGTATAAGCGGCAGGATCGAAATTCCCTTTGCACTATACATATACAGTAGACAGATAAATTTATCTTTCATAATCATCTTCACCTGTTGATAGAACTCTCAGGGATTTTGTAGAAAGTATATGCTGGTATATGCCGTCAACCTTCTGGAATTTTTAAGACGAAATTCTGCACACCGTCCGTAGCTATAATATATACTCTCTAGTATATATCCTCTGTCTATAGAGTATATGCACTGTTTTTTTACGACTACACCACTGACAACTTTCTCCCATAGCTCCATAACTAAACAATGTAGAAAATCAATTCCTGAAATATTATCACACTGCGAAACTCCCATCAAAATCCGTTCAGTAGAACTTTAAAAAAGGTAATCTTTCATAATCGGGTTCACCTAATTTTATCTATAACTTCCTTCCGTGGCTCTATAAATAAGCAATGTAGAACAATGTAGTTTATTTTAAAACCTTTCTAAAACAAATTACCTAACTAACAGTGAAATCATATAAAAATCTGTTCAGTAGAGCCTGAGTTTTAACCGATCGGAATGGAATAAGAATTTGCGTTTTATAAATATTATAGATGATTATGATATGATTTTTGTAATCGGATTCGTTGTCAAGCTTTCGCTTCAGAAAACACAACGCAGGCGAAAACTTTGCTCCAGAGAAGTATCCACCATCCCCACAAAATTGCCTAACTAACAGTGTAAATCCCACCAAAGTCCGTACAGCAGAACTCAAATTATAAACGGTCGGAATGAAATACGAATTTGCATTTTAAATACATAGTAGATATATCTTTCATAATTGCATTCACCTTTCCCAATCACTTTCCCATTAGCTCTATCACTAAGCAACATAGAATGATATGTTATAGGGTCATTAACCATACCTGAAAAATCACTTCCATTAAAATTTGTTCAGTAGAATTTTTTTTAAGTAATCTTTAATAACCGGGTTCACATAATTTTAGAGCTTTCCTCTTTAGCTCTATAACAAAGCAACGTAGAATAGCTATACGCTAAAACCTTTCAAAAAACATTACCTGATTAAAATGTGAATATGCGGTTTATACTCATAGTAGATGATGATATGATTTTCTGTAACAGGATTCATCATGAAGATTTCGCTTCGAACATAAACGATGCTTTCAACATTGTGGCTAATACGCCAATTGGCGAGGTATCCGATTGCAGAAAATTACCCCTAAAATCGTATGAATAACTACCCAAAGAAAAAGAGAAACATGGCTGAAGACTGAAAACAAATAAAGAAGTAATACATAATACTAATCAGACCTTCGACACTTTATTTGGTACTTCTCCATTATCCCGTCGACCACTTTGCATAACAAAAAACTATCGCCAAACTATAAGATTTAACGCCAAAAATGCAGTCCCATTCACTTGACGTCAGAAGTATTAAACGTGTTTGTTATGTCATGAAGCTGTTTTTAATTCGACATTTACCTGTATTTTTCATTTTGTTTTTCTGATATTTTAGTTATTTCGTTAATTAAAATAAAAATTCCGTCCTTTAACGGCTGTGCCATGACATTAAAAGAGAAAATGCATTGTAAAAATGTTGCGTTTCATAGTTAAGTGCAATAGATCAATTTCAACTGACGTCACAAACATTTTTTCACCAGCCGAGAAGGATAATTAAGAAAAATAATGTAAATAAATAAATATCCAAGATTTTTTTTTCTGTTTTCATTAATATATTGTAATTTTTTTGTGTTAAAACTTACTGGACACTTTGGTGAGTGGGGCTTTTCCGAATTTATTTTATTTTTTTTATTTATTTTGATGTTCCAATGGCAACATTCTTCCATATGTTTATTTGGAGTTCATGTTTGGCACGGAGTAAGATAGATGGAGGGGAAAGTAACGTTGAAATTTTACAATACAGTTTTTCTCCTCATAGATGGCACTACGGTAAACTGACGGCGATCTTAGCCCGCTTCTGCAATGCTTTTCAATGCGAAAAGCATTCATTTTTTAAATGTTTTTGATTGAAAATTTGAACTTTAAAAAAGTCAAACAAGTAGAATTTTCATTAAATAAAGTTTTCTTCACACCATGCATATATTTTAATAGATATTTGGCGTTTCGATTGCTTTTTATAACTCTTTAAATAAGAGTTCATCCTGACAAAAACATCTGAATAGTCATTTAAAAATAAATATCACGGATATTGTACTGCGAAGAAATACGGAATGGACGTATAATTTTTAGAGATTAAAAGTATTATTCAAATTTTCTGGAATAAGTTTTAATCTTGCGCATACATCGATAACCTTTGAATAATTTAATAACTCATAACTTTTTATATCTATGCAAATAATATTATATACATTTAAAAACAAATTTTTATCTTAATTATTGGGAAATAAAATGCTTACCTTACAATTTGAAAATTATACAGTTATTAAAAACCATATACACCTAAATATTTTTTTTTGTGTGAATATTAAATTTGTTATTTAAATGAGTTTCTTTTTCCTAATTTACAATCAATAAAATCTTTTGATTTAATTGAACAGCTAAGTAATCAAATAAAATTTTTAAATTGCACTTATGAGAGAGGTAAATATATATATATATATATATATATATATATATATAACCATAAATGAAACACCAACTTAAACCATATATTTATATATATATATATATATATATATATATATATATATATATATATATATTTTAAAATGAGTTCTTGCACTTGCACTTCTGAATGACGCCCCAAAATACTTTTTAGTTTACAAATGAATTACATTGATGGATAAAATAATGATTCTGATGTCACAGGACCCAAACTGGTCCAGACACTTTATTTATTTATTTTAACACAGTTTTATCAAAATAAGGAGCCCATTTTAAGCATTTTTTCTTTGATTAAGATGAAATTTTTAGGACACCCCCCCCCCTCTCCTCTTTTCATGTACAAAAATAAATAAATAAAATTATAGATATTTAACTCCTTAAAAATACCTCTAACTAATAGAATTCAGTTTTAAATGTAGTTTTATAATTTTTCTGTTGTAATTGCCCTTTTATCTATGTAAAATTAAATCTTTTGATTGAACTGAACAGCTAACGAAACAAATTAAATTTTTAAATTGCACTTACATGAATCTAATAAGAACAAGATTAGAAAATCTGCAGCTAACATTTTTTACTTACTAATCACTACAGGTAATATATCAAGTAGTTTCAGTAAAATTAACTTTTAAAATAAATCCCTAATTACTCTAGATATACAAAGGAGGGGCTTATGGGGCTCAAGCATTCCCCATTCAAATAAAGACATTTTTTTAAGCGACACAAATTGTTAAAAATCTATTGTTTTTAATATAGTTTAAATATTTGATTTAAATATTTCATTATTCAACTCTGTAGATAAAAACTACTGAAATATTAATTAGATTTATAGTCGAATGAAATTAGTAAATCTGCAGACTACATTTTTCACTTACTTTTTACTACAAGTAATATGTCAAGTAGTTTAAGTAAATTTAACTGTTAAAATAAATCCTTAATTACTCTAGATATGATGGAACGGAAAGGGGGGAGGGAGGCATTTTTTTAAAAAATAAGTTCTTACACTTGCACTTTTGAGTGAAGCCCCAAAATACTTTTACTCAAATAAATTAAAAACATATACACTAAGATCGATACACTAGAAAAAAATTTCTTAGTTTAAAAATGATTACATGCATATAACTTTAAAGTATAATAAAAAGCATTCACCTTTGGAGCTCTAAAAACATACTTAATTTTTTTTTCTTCGATTTTCTTTTGTTTATCTCATCATCATAGCCCGATCTACATCCCGGAATAAAACATTTATACCCCATCTTAAATTTATGATATATAATTGCTATAATTAAAAATAACCCAGTAAAATACTTTCGGAATTTAACATGTAATCTAATGACATTCTGTTAAAAGGCAGCCGCCAAATTTTACAGCGCCCTCTTTCGTTTAAAAAATATGACTTGCATTTTCAATATCCTCGCGTATTCTAGTTTCCCCTCCAGGTTCTTTCTCCATGATGTTTGGCAATGATTTTTTTTTTTTTTTTTTTTTTTTAATGAAAAGTGGTCGACGGTATAATTGAGATTCATTGTCACAGTTTTATTTGTGTCCCTTTATTTTACACTAGCCGCCACTGGCGACCAGTTTGGTCTCCCTTAAATGTATGTTAAACATTGCAACACGTTACATTTATTCATAATTTAATTTTCCCTTAATCCTTCGCCAAATCGGAAGATTCTAATTGACAAATCATGAACTTTTGCGATCATGGTAGTATTTCGCATATTTTTTGGGCACAAATGTCACATACGCCGTTGGCGCGATTCCCCCCCCCCCCCTCACCCGCCAATTTGGCGAAAACTTTGTTATGGAAATTGTTGTTTATTTACTTTTATTTTTTATTTTAATTCTATAAATTATTTTTGATATGTATATCAATATTTATTTACATCAAACTATCATTTATTTATTTTTATTCTTTTTTTTAATTATGAGTATTTTTGTTAGCCGGGAGCAGATGATAATTCGCCAAATATCGTTCCCATCACCGTCATTCATACTACAATTAATTTAATTTTAAATTATAAACCTGTCACTCATTTCATTTAAAATACTTAACTTTAATCTAAAATGCTTATATTACATAAATTTAAAATACTTCACACTTTTCATTTAAAAGAAAAAATAAATAAATAAATAAGAAATAATATCATAAATCAAAACATTTGATTTCAAAATGAAAGTATCATTTCTAATTTGTACACGCGATAAATAAAAGCTGTATTAGCGATTTTAAAAATGCTAAAAATCTGATTCATTAAATATTATTACATGAGTTCAATTTACGTCAAGAAAAGGTCCGAAAGTTGAGTTGTATAGCACATAATTATGGTAAACTTTGATTGTCTCACTGGTGCGAATTATTTTTTTGACGCGAGGCAGCGGTCCAAAAATTCATTCGCGGAGAACTTGCTTTGCGAATGATTACCTCCATGATTTAATATTTTAAATGTTCACGACGAATCAATCTTTTTTTTGTTTACTTTTATGAATAGAGAATTTGAACTGCGAATCTTTCGACTGAAGTTATTGCAGAATATATACATAATTGAACGCAAGTCATCTCTCAAATATTAATTTATTTTGAACGATCTTTCTTAAAATGTAACTTTTATGCAGTTTATTCGAAAAAATAATTTTGAATAAAAATGGCCGCTTGGCATATGAAAAAGTGAAACGGACATCCCGGAACTGTTGAGGACAGTCACATGACTTACGGTTTTATTTTAGAAGATTTTAGAAGATTTTATTTTAAATCGTGGCATTTGTAGAAATAATAATAATACACAATTACACAAATATCCGTAAGAATAATATTCAATTCCCAATTGAGCAGTTAATGTTTCTATCAAGGCCCCCTTATCATAGATATTATGATAAGGGAGTCTTGGTTTCTATCTGCAAAAATAAACAAAAAGATTTAATTTGAATTTCTTCCATTGCTATAGTAACGGACGTATTTTTAGAAATTATCACTTGTATTGTTAGATTTTGACGTCAAAGACTTCGCCAAATTAGAAAAATGTGCAATATCTCACGAACTGTTTGACTTATGAGTATTTAATTGATACCATTCGATTCAGCATACAAAAATACATCAAAATATGTTATCATTTGTCACGTAACTAAAATACCCGATTTTTAAGGAATTTTTTAAAAGTTTGTTCCCCTTTTTACCCTTTTTAGGGGTGGAGTTTTTGAAAATCCCGTCTTAGTGCGCCTCTACATACTAAGGAGTATTTTTCCTGCAAGTTTCGTCTTTGTAGGTTCAGTAGGTTTGGCTGTGCATTGATCATCTAGCCAGAAAGGACTTTCTTTTATATATATAGATAACTAGTGTTCATAGTTCTCTTTAGAGGTGGAAATAACATTGATAATGCCACAAAATAAAATGCTTGAATACGTTCGTAACATGTTTTTATGTTTGTATAACGGGATAAAATATATTACTTATAAATATTAGTCACTTAAATAAAAATTTTTATGTGGTAAATGTCATTCCCTTGTGTGTCTCTGCCTCCACTTTAGAACAAAAGTGTTTCTTAAAAATTGACCATCCAAATATATTTGTGATAAATTTATTGTTTAAATTACTAAAAACTATTATATAATACTAAAAATTGTAAAAGTAAAGACTTTTCAGGGTTTGTATTTTCTGAAAAAAAAATGTTCTTTGGTTTTGTTGTCATTCCCCTGTCATAAAATGAAAATAATGATTCTAACATCTGGCAACAGTCATATTATCCTAGAATTCCACCTGTGAACTGTAACATCATCCATCACAGAAGCTATCTTGAATAGTTCTCTTTTTGTAGAAACAAGCACTGACAAGTGCAGATTAGATATTTCAGTTATATTTTAATAAGTATTTTTATTGATTGGCATTACCCTGTCTCATTCATTTGCCTTAATTTTGTAATGAAAGCTCAATCAGCGATTAAGCCTTATTTGTATAGAGTTTTTAAAGTTATCTTTAAGTGGAAATCATTTGTGTATACATACTTATGATAGTAGACAAGCTAACCTTACTTTTTGTCATTCTCCTGTCGTCATTCCCTTGTTATTTCTCTATCTTAGGTGTCATTCCCCTGTCTCTATTTACCATTGCTCTGCCTACTTGAAACTTAAAATTTTCTTTTCGTGTGTTTAATATTGTAAAAGATTTTTGCTGACAGTATTTTATTACTTAGAGATAGTTCCTGAATACAATAAACCGAATTTTACAGGGGGGGGGGGGGGGTATTAATTTTTAAAAATATATAATATTCAAATTGTTTTGTTAAGAGAAAATGACACAGATGCAGCAGTAACATTTTCTACGGTTTATATTAAATAGGAAATAAAACATACCAACAATATTTTTTACAGTCAGTTCTTTCTCTTTTCAACCAAAACTTCAGTATTGACGTCACTACTGATAGCATCTAGAAAAGGCCATATTTTTTATGTAATCATTGTAGATAGAATTTTTATTAATGAAAATATAAGTTTCCTTTTAAAAATAATATTATACGAAAAATAGAATTTCAGCCTTTTGGTTGCGTCATTATTACATTATTATTTAATTTATCTAGAAGGACCTCCTCCCCATGGTTAATACGAGCAAAGCCGGGTTGTTCTGCTAATGAAACATATAATTATACTAAACTTTTTAACATTTAGGGTCTTAATCACATTACTTTTGTAATAAAAAGTACTTGAAAATTACGTCATTTCCATTTAATTGTTACAAAATATTTCTATTTTATGAATAAAATTATGTCTTTTTCGTTAAAAATGACGTCATTTTTACTTCCATGAGCTTTTTCAAATAGATTCAGATTATTATCCATATTGTCAATGTATATCATAGATTAACATATGTATATTCAACTCAGTGCAAAAGATAAATCTGTGTTTTAACTCTTCCTGCAACTGCGATATAAACAGAATATTTTTCAGGATTTATTCAGCTTGGAATTTAAGATAACATGAGATAGATTATAAAAGACTTATGTGCCTACATGTGTATACGTAAAAGCAAACAGCATTTGAAGTACTAGAAATAATTTTGAAATGCAGCGTTCATCTCGGCAACATAATCATCCCTCAAGAGATCTTAGCCATTTTCCTGAATATGCTCAAAAGTATCCATCGCTTGCTAGATATCACTTAAGTGACGTGAAGAGAGGTATTTCCTATCCAAATCCTCCAACACTACGGAATATTGATAGAGATGACGTTCTTCACAAGTTATCTGATCAACACTGTCGTCACACAACTCTGTGCGGACCAGGTATATCTTTTCCATCAATCTCAATCTTCTTATCGATTATATAATCAGCATTAATAAAACCGGTCTTTTCCAGTATAGTGGCCTTGGCGTCTTTATAAAAAGCTTGGCGTAATTCGAGCTTTAGAAAGAGGGTTTGTTGCCAAACGATATAATCATCTATGAAAACAAATCTGATGAATTTTTATACTTGTTTATACATGTATATATATATATGTATATATATGTGTGTCTGTGTGTGTGTGTGTGTATTAAATATTCAAATTAATTCTGTTTGTATATAAAAATAGATAAATGACTTCTTTATATTAAATATAAATTGTACAAGAATTTAAAACATTGCTTGTGTATATGAGACAGTTGTCAGAAAATATGTTGCCAAATTTCTTCTTTCGCCAAGACCATTTTCCCTATTTCGCCAAGGTCCCTATACTGGAAAATTACCATAAAACCTTTATAACTGAAGCGAAAAAAAATTGTTTTATAATAAAAAATCACCGCCGTCAATAATCGTCTCGGAATGCCTCGTCCGAATCCAAGACAGAACTCCGATTACAGAGGAACCAGCAGAAATGTTTAAAATAAAAATTCGCTAGGTAAAAACTTTGAAGTGGTAGTAAGTTCTACTGGTCAGCGCCATCGGAACTGCAGTGGCTTCGAGCTCACTCATTCATGTATTCTTCACATGTATGTTTCGACGAATTATTAACTCGTTTGCATCATCAGCGCATATACGCGTCTATTTCAGGAAGTGCTTTTTTGTTCAGAAATTCCAAAATAAGAATTTTTACTTTATGTAACCACGAAATTTCAGTCATTAAATAAAGCATAAATTACTATTCAGAATTTCTGAATAACAAAGAAATTCCTGAATAACAAAGAAATTCCTGAAATGCATGCTAATGATACAAGTAGATTAATAGTTTATGGGGCAATAAAATTCCATCATTAATTGTTATAGTGTAGGTTATTCTTCTCTATTTATGGCCTGTTATCTGAGACAAAAATGGGGGTACTTCTTTGTTATACCAGCAGTCAGTAATTGAGTCCAAGCTAAGTATGAATCGCACAAATATTACTTGTATATTGGCGCATATATGAGCGTTTGGAGTATATATATGCGTATAAATGAATATGATGCATACATAAGCTTGACAATGATCTTGGCGAAATTGTAACTGCAGTCCCTGCATAATCGTAAATATGGGGGCCGCTATAGAAAATGATAACTAAGGAATTTTTTTAGAGAATAAATATTTGAAGTGGAATTTTCTAAGGAACAGGTGTCGCAGAAACATTGAACTTGTCGTGATTTTCGTTTTTTCGCCATTTATCGAGAAAACCTCGTTTTCGAATACATGTAAGGCACAGCCTGCGAAAACAGCACGTTAGTCTTATTTTATAATGAAACAATTTTATTTAATTATAAAATCACACAATAGCTTTGTAAACCACACACAACTTTATTATAAAACACACATTTTTGAAGTGAAAACTTCTTTAGGCGCGTTGGGCATTTTTTGAGATGGGAAAAAATCATTGAATTCGCGACCCTGTTACCGACACCACTGTATATGTTGCCAATTCATACAATGAAGCGAAAGTATCAAAAGGAAATAGTTCACGTGCAGAAAGCGAAATGATTGGTATTATGAATAAAAAAATTTCAGAAAAAAATTTCAAGATAAATTTAGCACGCGCGGTGAAAACAAATAAAAGTGACTCAACTCGCGAGACCAAATCAAAACATGAAAATGAAATAACAAAACACGGAAAATATTATAATTTAACGAGCACGAGAAAAATAAACGGAAGTAATATAAAAAAAATGAAAATAATGAAATGAAATATTTCACGAAAGTTTTAAGAAACGTGGTTACCGATACGAAAATGAAGTGAAATCATTTTATAGAAAAGAAAAGTTTGTTGATAGAAATTATAGATACCGCAAACAATACGCGCAGTATGAAGATAGAAAAAAGCATAATGTTCACGAATACAGTAAACAAGACAGGCAGCAAAGAAGTCATTTTTGGAGTGATAGGAAGCGGGAACCCTATTTTGCAGATAAATGTTATTACAAAAGATTTGAAACTACATCTCATGGAAGAAATGATGAATGTATTGAGAGTTGTTTAAATTGTAATTGAAAATTCATAAGTTTCATTGGTATTCATTTCAAAGAATACCAATTAATTAAATTTTATATTTCATTTATTTGTAAATTTACGTTTTAAGCAAGAGATTGCAATTTTTGTATGTAAAATAATATGCATTATTTTTCATGTACAATAGCGCAATAAATGAAAATTGTAATATAATTTTTGTAGTAGTAGTTTATAATAATGAATAAAAAATAACACTTCATTTAAAAGTATTTCTTGCACAATAAAACGTTTCCTGACGATTCAAAAAATACACACGTAATTGTTCAAATTTTCACTTCTGTCGGCACTCCCGGAGTGCCATTGTTTTTTTTGTTTTTTTTTAATAAAATACACACAATTTTTTTGTTATAAAACACACAATTTTTTTTTATAGAACACACACATTTAAAAAGAAGAATATCAACGTTAAAAATGCACAATTAATACACAAAAAAGCAGCAAATAGCTATTTCGAATCCACAAGCGAGATTCTTCTTCAGTGCGACAAAGAACAAACCGTGCTAGAAAAAGTAGGACTGGGCAAAACGACAGAGGGCTTATATACCCGATGCGGGTAGAGAACGCGTGAAAAACAACCAATGAGAAGAAAGCAGCATGAAACAACTGAGTGGACAAGTAGAAACCTGAGAACAAAAGAAAACTAAAAAAAGGTAAATTAAAGTAATGCTTTCTAAATACCTGGAAAATCAGGCGTACTAGATAAGACATTAACTAAGGAGTGAGAATTTTTAATGATGTGGTAAGCTTCCCAAAAATCAAGATCAAGGTTAGAAGAACATTTTCGGATAATGGTGGCTGAGGAAAAGTTGAACCTATGTTGAAAAGACCAGCAATGTTGATCAGTAGAAGAACGTTAAAGCTCTTGATTTTTAATATAACCTTCATGCTCTTTTAAACGAAATCTAAGAGCGCGTTTAGTCTGACCAATATAAGAAAGACCATACTGGCAAGAGATTTGGTAAATACCCCAGTTATCTATATGATCAATGGGGTGTTTGAGATTTGAAAAAGAGATTTTATTAACAGGAGAAAAAAATAACATTGAATTTAAAATTTCTTAAAATTTTAGCAATTTGCTATCTGATTTTAGGAAACAAATGGCAAAATAACTGAAGTATTAGAGTTGGAATTAAAATTCTTATCAGAATGGACGGGTTTCGTCAATTTCTTATAAATAGAATATTAGAGGAATAACCATGATCAACAGCAATAGCTTTGAGATAATTAAGTTCAGCACTAAGTAACTGAGGAGTGGAACAAATATTGGAAGCCCGAAAATAAAAATTATTGAAAGCAGCAAATTTCTGGTTAGGAGGATGAGAAGAATACCTGTGAGATGGAAGACTGACAGCAAAAGGTTTACGAAAGACGGTAGTCTGAAAGCCATCTTCACTGCGAATAACAAGGGCATCCAAGAAAGAAAGACAATTGTTGTTCTCAATTTCAAAAGTAAATTGAATGCAAGAATCATATTCTCTCATATTCGGATGTTAATCATATTCTCTCAGTTATGAATTCCACTGATTCGCAGGTATTCTTCAATTTAGCGCAAGAGGGCATTGGAGCCGTATGTATGCAAATATATGTCAAAACAAAAATATTAATAATAGAAAATAGTCCAGTTTTAGTTGACG
This sequence comes from Maratus michaelseni, assembly GCA_963931845.1. NCBI lineage: Eukaryota > Metazoa > Arthropoda > Arachnida > Araneae > Salticidae > Maratus > Maratus michaelseni. The sequence goes on along the minus strand of OZ007594.1, from coordinate 155,215,860 downwards.
TGATGGGTTTGTTGCTTAAATAAGTGTTTTACTTCCGAGTAATATGTGACGTATGAGCTTTATTCATTGCTCAGGGAAAATATCTGATTGCATTTGCGATTTTTTGCCTAAATATATATATATTTCACTTTCCAGCGTCGCAGCTTAGCTTAATATACAATCCAGGGGGGGGGGGGGGGGAACATTGTCCCTTAAAAAATAAAATAAATAAACTAGTAAATATTCAGATCAGGAGCCTCAACGTCAGCTCTAAAAGTCAATGTTTTTTAAACTCACTTTTCATAATATTTAACATCTTACAATCCGCAAATTAATTTTTTTAAATTACTACATATCTATTTATATGCATATAAATTAATTCGAAGGTTTCAGAAATTACAAACGTTAAATTAAACACGGTTTATGAAGTAATATTCTGACATTCTTATGAACTTCTTATTCTATATTCTGACATTCTTATGAACTTCTTATTCTATTTTTCAGATTAAAAAAATACATTTCTTCAGGGGGTGCTCTGCCCTCCTGAACCCCCCCCCCCCCCCCGGAATCTTATTAAATTTATATTCCTGATTTCCTATTGTTTGTGTGAATGATTCTAGTATATCTTGGATTTCGTTCTACACAGTGGTTTTATTAGAATAAGCAAAAATTTCGAAATAATTTCATGTTATCCTAATACCTAAATAGCAATATTTACTTACTTGCCAACCACGAAACACTCGCATCTGATAGATAAGTTGAATAATATCTCGTGTACAAAAGCAATTTATGGAAATGCAAACTGAATCTACTATATTTCACTTATATCTATTGCAGAAATCTAGTGTTATTACAATTTTTGTTTCGGAAAAACAGTTTTGATGGTCATTTTATAATATTTATTTTACCTAAGTACATCCTGATCTAACTCGAGGGCAATAACATACTAAAATCCCCTCAAAATAGGCTTATTGGGAAACTTTTAAACATGTTGGGTAATCATTCATAATCGTGCCTACTGCCAATTCACTAAATAGCAATCGTGATGTGGCGATATCATTTTTTTTTTTTTTTTTTTTGATAATTTTTTATGATCTCAGTTTCTAGTAATTGTGCTATTTCAGGCTGTATGGATGCGTATTACTACGCTAATTTCTTTACATTAACCATCTTGTTGTACGAGATATTATATTCTATTTTAAAAGTAATACTAATTTTCAACCGCGAAAAATCCACATCTCTTCCAGAAAATGAACAATATCTCATGTAAAAATGTTTCGGTTATCATTCTATAATACTTAAAAGGTAACTTGTATCAAAATAAATTCTCATGTATTTCAATAAAATATTTAAATCACCAGAAAATATTTTATTTTGCGAATAAAATACTGTAGCAAAATAGTCTGAGTTACTTGAATTTTATCATTTTGATATTCTTTGAAATAGTTGCTAGGTTACGGTTAAATTAAAGAGGAAAATAAAAATAAATGCATTTTAAAATTTGCAAAAAATGATAAAATAAAATGTATTATATTATTAGAACAGATGAATAAAATTGCACCAAAAATTATACACCTAATTTAAAAAATCTGACGAATGTATTAACAAAATTTCAAATTAATTTGAATAATTTAAGACCTGATTTGATAAATTTTAGCCTTCATAACTTACTGCTTAAATAGATTAATCAAATGTGTCATTTTATTTTCAACGAATGAAAAATTTCAAAATCGTCCGAATTCCCATAGAAAAGCATTATGACCTAAAAAGAAATGTTCTATATTTTCCGAACGAATGAACCAAATGTAACTGATGGAATGCTACAGAGTGATCAATTAAATTATTTGAATTTAAGTCTGACTGCATAGGATTTACCACTATATTGCTGTTAATTGATTAATATGAGTATTTTAAATTATCCGAGACGTATAGTATTTATTTTGCACCTATGACTCTAAGGATCTGATATGATAATTTATACTTAGAAAATTTTATTAGACAAATTATCAATTAATTATAGAAAAGAAAAAGTTGCGTTGTGAATTATTTTTGAAGTTCGGATCCTCTTTGAGCCAATTACAATCATCAAAGGTTACCTGCAGAGAGTTATGTAACATTAAATATATAATGGCTTATTTTAAAACCTAGATTGTAATATTAAAGAAAACATTTCCTAAAATAAAAGACTTAATATTAATTCAATAAATTAAGTAAACAAAAGGAAAACTGACTAAAATTAATTGAATATAAAATTGAGTTTATTTACAAGGTAATTATAAGCATATGATTAAAAACAAACATAAATGTTTAAAAAAAATAAAAATATTCAATCCTAGTTGAGAACTGTATTCTCAACATTTATTTTCTGAGAATTACAGTTTATCTTAGTGAATTAAAAAATTCGATTTTGAAAGGCAGAGTTCCATACCCTAGAAGTATTTATTTGATTAGCCTTTTTATGTTTAGATCGGGGTAGGATCTTCATACACACTTAAATTCGTATTATTAAAAGAATATAGCTTAATTAAATAAAATGGAACAATGGTGAAGGAAGATTGTTTGTTACCTTATATTACTAGATAACGTTGACAGCAGGAGGTAATGGCTGACGCGTTTTCGCTTTTTCTTAGCGCGTACATTTCCATCTATTGGCACACACACTCAAAATCTGTTTTTTTAGTTAGAGAGCAGTCAACCTTCTACTTTTCCATCTTTTTTGAATCTGAACTCTCAAAAAAAAATCACATTCTTTTCGTGGAGCAAAAAAAAAGGGATGGAACCATTTTTCCCTTTTCACATAAAATTAAGGCCTTATACGTTTTAACTTCTTGAAAATTTGCATGTTTCGGCCATACCTCTGATTTTAGAGAGATGACCATTGGCATGCGGGAGAAATTTGGTACTCCCCTTGAGTGTTTTATAGGTCCGTCGGTACAATAGCGATTCCTCTTGACGCCGTGCTGTGTCTGGGAGGTAAAGATGCTTTGACTTGTGAGGTCTTCGTGCCTATTTAAGCTCTCATAAATAAATGTGTCATATTATTGTTCTGACAATTTTCTCCATGACATTTTTATTAGGTGTAGTTAAATCATTCGTGGGAACGGAAAACCAAATATTTCCTTGACTGCCGTGGTTCACTTTGTTCCATAATTATCTATCTGTATGCGCTGATCCTAAAATGGATCATTAATTTGTATTGTTCACTGTTCACTGATTAAAATGATACCAAATACTCTGTTAATATGCAGAAAAAAAACCAAATACTTTTTTTTTTATAGTGTGTGCTAGTTTAGATCTAGATGGTGGTATTTCTCACCATCATCTCTTCCCCCGACATTAGAAAAAAAAAAGGTCCACAGTATCTTTTTTTTATATATATATATATAGCCACAAAGTACTCGATGAAAGTCCATCGTCGTATTATATTGAAGATCAAAACTGAAAATGTTCACATGGAAAAGTCTAGGAACTTGGGATAAGCTGGGGTGTCACTAGGTTTGGAGTGTAAGTAGGTTTGCAACACCAGAAAAAAGTTTTACACATTGGTGAAATAAAGCGTAATCAAAAGTTCACTGTTGAAAAATCTGATGAAAGACATGACTTCTTCAGCAAGTTATCATGTGTAGTTGGTTTCAATTTCCATTGTTCCAAAAACATTTATTAAAATTTTGAGTTTTAATAGGTCCAAATCCAAATAAAGCAGGAAAATTTGAATAAGCCAAATAATAAAATAAAATGCCCGAGAGAAGAAAGAAAAAAAAAATTAATTTTCTTTTCCACTCTTATATTTTTAGTTATTACATACATATAAATTGGCAAATCTTTTATTTTAATTATTACAGGCTAATTAGGTACCCATACGTTGAAACACAATATACAGAATCATTTAAAACAAATACTCAATATAATCAGTAAGCTGTATGCATTGATAATGAATACCATACAATTAAAAAAAATTATATAATATATGAAAAACATTGAGAGAAAACACATCTATATAATCACATGTCTGTTGTACTACAATCTGTATTATAAACATTATAATCTAATTCTCACATGAATTATTTTCTCTTGAGCAGAAAGGAAAACTTCTTTATTTTTTATATATATATATAAAGAAAATGTTATGTTAAAAAAAAAAAAATCTTATCATTCTTACTAAAACAATTGTTTTGGAATATGTGAAAAGGCTACTTTTCTGAATGAAAGATATTCTCAATAATAATATATTTTCATAAAAGAAACAGATCGAAAAAATGAAAATTTGTTTTCTTCTTTCGATACCAAAAATTTAAATATCCATCTATAAAGTCAAACACAATACCCTTTTAAACTGCCTGCCTTGGAATGGACGGGGTTGGGAAAAAAAAAAAAAAAAACAAGGCAGAAGAAGAAAAAGAAAAAAAAACAGTAATCTTTTCTCCCTCTAATCCATCACCGCTAAGCGGAAGGATAGAGAATGACAGCTAGATGACCCTACCTGTGGACAATGACTCATCTCCCTACCTTCGGATTCAGTTGTACCCAGGGGACGATTTGCGAAATGATAAGCCGTGTATTAGGTATCTTTCCTCACCTGTGGGTGACGTTTACTAAACTCCTGGATTACTGACAGTGGAGAAAAAAAAAATCAGTGAAACGATTTGATTGCACGTGTGTCTGTGCAGATTTTGGATTACTCGCCAAAATCCAGCTATCTGTATTTTATTGTTGAAATAAGATTACATGTGTGATTAAAATAAAAAAAAGTCGTGTATACCCGGCTTGGATTTTAAAAAAAATGGGGTATGTTTAAATCTGTATATCTGCTTAATATTTTCTATAAAAAAAAAAAAATCGGTACACGTGTAACGTGGTCAAATCCGTTTGCATCGCACTATCTTCTCGTCAATTTATATATTTACTTATTTATTTATATTGTGTATAAAAACGTAATGTATTATAATATATATATTTTTTTAATATAATATTGATTTTCTAGTTACAATTTAAGTTAGCGAGAACAAGCGAGCGTTGCTTTGCACAAACGAAAATGTGCATGCAATTGTAAAATATTTATTTAATTATTTATTCTTCTTATTATTATTATTTTAAAATATATTAACGTGTAAATATACATATTTAAGGAATCGAAAGCGAGCGTTCGCTTTTCTTTTCTCTTATTATTTTTTGTTTTATAAAATATTACATATAATAGTTAGAAAAAAAAAAGATTAAACAAATTCTTTTTTTTTGTAAAGTTTGGAAATTTAGTTAATTAGAAATATCTCAGCTAAATGCATTATTAGATGCTCTGCGCAGATAGTCTCAATTTCGCCTGCAAAAACGAGACTTTAACATCCAATAAATTGCTGAAATGATCATTGACATGTATCCAACACCTTTTTATTATTATTATTTTTTAAGTATGAAATAATTTACCTAAATATTTAAGGTATAAATTAAACATCCAATTTATGTTTTGTAATAATTGAAACGTTCAATGGTATTTTTTTTTATTTATTATTATTATTATTTTTTTTTAATTATCTGAAATGTTAATCCTTAGGGACAACTAATAAATTTTTTTTTTTACTTGTTTGTTTTATAATATGAAATCGTACGATTATTCTAAAATTAAAATTGAAACGTGTTGTTCTAACCAAGTTATAGATTATATCAAATATTAAACTAAAATAATTTTGTAAAATCTGACCGATTTTTTTTTGTTATAATAATTCAAGTGGATTCGTCAATCCGTGGCTTTAAGCAAAGGATGAATTATTATAAATATTGGTCAATATAAAATGTTGTATTATTATTATTTATATTTGTGTCGCCGATTGAATAGATGTTGACTTGTAATTTTAAATCGATTAGTTATATGTTTTGTGCTACATATAAAGACTTTTATTTTCACTTTTAGTAGAGGGGGTAAGGTTATATATTAAAATTTTTTTTTGTTTTGTTATATAAATTAGTATAAAATGGGTTTGAAAGGGTGATACCCTGGCAAGGCTGCCTCTGTTTTTATTTTTACCGTAATTATTATTATTTTTTATTTAACGTGCATGTTTGTTCATAACTCCCTCTGACGAGCCAAATCCCTCAGTAGTACACTGTGTAGCAAAGAAAAAAAAACTTGCAGTATCCTCCCTAAATGATCTTTTTTTTTTTTTTTTTTTTTTTTTTTTTTTTTTTTTTTTTAAATAGTAACCTGTCCTCAATGTACTGTAAATAAACAATAATGGAAAATTATAAAATGTGTACTAAACTAAAGAAAAATAAGACATCTATAAACGGTAAAAATTTAAAATAAATATATACATATTGCCTCGACAGCAATAAAAGAGAAAAAAAAATTTTCGCTTCCCTATCTAGGAATTTATGTGTATAGTCTGTGATTCCACTTTCGTTGGTGAGAATAATTTATTTATGTGGCGTTTAATAGTCGCTTTATCTGGGAATGCAATTTCCTTTAATAGGTAATTGTTATTCCTAAGCTTCCTTACCACCTCGAATGGTCCCAAGAATTTTGGCTGAAGTACACCTGGTTTACCCACGACTTTTAAGTAGCATTCTTGTCCCGTTTGTAGAAATTTTACTTTTTGGACTGGAGTACTGTCGATGTACTCCGCCATCATTTTTTTTTTGGTTTTGTAAGGCTAATTTCTTTATTTCCTCAATATGTTGGACTCTATTTTTAACGTAGGTTTTGACAATTATGTCTTGGTCAGGCAAGTGTATGGAAAAAGGAGTTCTTATTTCTCTACCGAAAAATAGAAGTGCCGGAGAAAATCCCGTAGCTCTGTGCGGCGTACTGTTATAATTAATTTTAAAAAAATCAATCCTGGTATCCCATTCTAAAGAGTTTTTACACATAGCCACAATTGAATTTTTTAATATTTTATTACTGATTTCACAGAGCCCATTACTGCGTGGATTATTCACGGACGTAAAATCTAGGTCTATGTTAAGAGAATCCATGTATTCTTTGAATAAATCAGAGTGAAAATACCGGCCATTATCCAATTTTATGGATCGCGCCAATCCGAAATTACTAAAATAGCGATTCAATACATTTAGAAGTGTTTGTGATTCACAATTGCGAACCGGTACAGCCTCCAAGAATCTTGATGTGGAATCAATAATCATAAATACAAATTTATTTTTGCGTAGCGTCATTGGAAGCAAACCAATTAAATCTATATGCAAAACTGATCCGATTTCTTTATCTTTGATTATTTTTTGTGTGGGAACTTTAATAGTTTGATGTTGTTTAGTCGTGTTACATGGTATACATTTAGTACAATAATTCTTTACATCCCTGTACATCCCGTACCAGTAGAATCTAGCTTTTATTATTTGATAAGTTTTAAAAAATCCGAAATGTGGTTTATGAGCTTCCTGTATTATTTCAGCTTTAAGTTTATCCGGAGCAATTAACAGTTCATTTGTATCAGAACCTGGCTTTAATATTAATATTTCTTTTTGATTGAGAGTGAATTTTTTTGTGGTTTTGTTTTGTTTGTCAGTTTTAATTTTGTTTATTATTTTATTTAATTTTTCGTCTTCTAATTGTTGTAGTTTAATGTTTTCATCTGATAGAGCTTTGTTTACCGTAAACAATGAATTTTGCAATTTTTCTCTTGAAATTATATTATTAATGTTCCTCGAAACATAATCAGCAGGATTTTTAGATCCCTCGATATGCTGAAAAGAGTAGTTAAAAGGGGACAAATTGTCCAACCACCTTGCTACAATGTCTGGTTGCTTTTCCAAATTTAAAAAATACGTTAGCGCTTTGGAGTCTGTATAAATATTAAATTTTCTCCCTGCAAGAATATGCTTGAAAGAAATACATCACCGCTTCATGAACCGCCAGTAGTTCGAGTTTGAAACTGGGGTAGTTCTTTTCGGGATCCCTTAATTTTCGCCCAAAATGTTCAATTGGCAGCTGTTCTCCGTCGTATTCTTGTGCTAAAATTCCAGAAATAGCTGTTTTAGAAGCGTCTGTGATTAAAATGAAATCTTTTGAGAAATCCGGGGGTTTTAATGTGGGATTTTTAACTATCGCTGCTTGGATTTCTTTGAAAGCATTTTCTTCTATGTCAGACCATTTAAATTTCACTTTGTCTTTAGTAAGATTAATTAATGGGTCAACTATTTTAGAATAGTCTTTAATAAGCGATCTAAAATAATTCGAAAGACCAAGTAGAGATTTAACTCCCTTCTTATTTTTAGGTTTAACTAAATTTTGAATTTTATCTATGTTTCTTTTTGAAGGAGAGTATCCTTCGCTGTTTAGGGTGAAACCGAGAAATTCGATTTCTGACATACAGACTTGTATTTTAGTAGGCTCAATAGTTAAATTATTTTCAATAAAAGCTTTAAGGACTTTGTCTAACAGATCTAACATTTCTTCGAGTGAGTCGGCTGCTAGGATCACATCGTCAATAAAATAAGCGACTTGATCTTCATTAAAGTGGCCCAACACTTTATCAATTAATTCTGCAAACACCGCAGTACTGAGTCGCGTTCCGAAAGGCAATCTTAAAAAGGAGAATTTACCGTGCTCCGTTATGAAAGCTAATTTTTCAGTGTCTTCTTCACGTAAATTTATTTGGAAAAACGCACTGTGTAGATCCAGTACTGTATAATATTTTTTTCCACTCATTCTCCGCAGAATCTCTTTAATTTCGGGTATGGGGTACGCATAATTTTGAAGTATTTCATTTAAAAGTCTATAATCGACCGCCATACGATATTTAACTTCATTAGCCTGTTCGTTTTTCTGCAAAGATTTTTTTTTAACGAAAATAACAGGGAAAGCGTAATCAGAGTTGGATTTACGAATGATATTTGCTCTCAAAAGTTTTTCAATTTCTTTTTTAGCATACTCCTTAACATTGTGTGCAGTTTTGTATGGTTTAGTCGGCAGAGGATAATTATGTATTAAATTAAATCTTGGGACGACTAATGAAGATTGTCCGAGTGTATCGTAATTCTTAGAAAAGGCATGTGCATTATTTAGAAGTATTTTTTTTAATTTTTCTGCTGTGTCCGAGTCTAAATGTTGTAAATTAAAGTCGTCTGATCTAAGTTCTGCTTTTCTCCGTTCACGAACTTGCTCTAAATTCAGATTATTAATGTGCACTACCTGCTTCGTTACTTCTTGACCCTCAGTGTCAACTGATTTTATTTCAAAATGTTTAGAAATTTTGCCAATGTTCATTCCCTCTGTTAAGATTAATTTTTGTTGTGATTTGTTTGTGATTATTATATGAATTTTATTATCCTTGGCAATTTCGTGAATTGATGTTTTATAATAAATTTTCATATTATGTTTAATCGGTTCCAAGAGTATTGTATTTGTAGTTGCGAATTTATCTGGATCTAATAGTAATGCAACAATTTTTTTTTCGCCTGGTAGTAACTCCGTTGTCTGTGTTAGTTTTGCTGTAACAAAATTTTTGTGCGAGATACGTTTTTTTTTCTTTTTGTGTATTGTTTCTTTATTTTGATTCTCATTAGAGTTAGCAGTTAAGTTACTTATCAGACTTTGAGGTTCATTTTCTAGAAATTGAAGTGCAATGTTTTTGTTTTTTAATTTCATGGTTTTATCTTCAAAATCTAGGATAATATTATTTGTTTTGAGGAAATCGAATCCCAATAGCATATTGTAGTTCCGACCAAAATCTTGAGTTGTAACATAGAATGCCCCCGATACAAAAACGTTTTCCAATTTGAAAGTTAATTTAATGCATTGCTTAAAAGAGATTGTCGAATTTGTTAATGTTTGAATTTTTACCTGGTTACAGAGATTTTTATATTTTACGTGTGCATTCTTTAATTGTTCGAACAATATAGGTGATGCCAAAGTTACTGCCGCCCCACTGTCTGTCAAAGCATTAATCTTAACACCATTAATTTCAAAAGTAATAATCGGAAGCTGAGGATTGTCATTACTTTTGACACTAGCAATAATTTTGTTATTTTTTTTAGACCCGCAGTGAGACTTACGCGGGTGCCTTGTATTTGAGAATGTAAGTCCCGACTTTAGTTTCCCTTATTGTTACTAGAATTCTGATCATGATCTTTATCTTGTTTATTGTTTTCAAATTTCTGCTGTGAATTATTTTTTTTTTGTATAATCATGTTTTTTATAATTATTTTGCTTGTAGCCCCCTCTATGCCCTCTATAATTTCTTCGCTGGTCATATGATCTCTGTTCGTTGAAATTGCCTCCATAATTTCCGAAACTGGGATATGATATCGGCATAAATTGTTGGTGGGGTGGGGGTGGTGCATAGTACATGTACTGAGGAGCAGAATATTGCATAGGGTTGAAGTTTTGGTGCGTGTAATTTGGGGTTTGCTGAAAGTTTCCCTGAGCTTGTTGGTTTCCCCCTTGATAAAAATTTGGTTTTTCGATTTGAATATTCTCAGGAATTTTTTTATTTTCGTCCACGTAATTACTGCTGTTTTGTTCGTTGCCCTTGTAAAACCAACAATGTGGGTTCGTATGGGATGTGGATTTACAGTACTTGCAAAACCTAGTTGTATCATTGTTAGTGGCATTTACCTTTAATTTTATGTTATTTAATTCCGCGGTTAATAATTTTATATTCTCTGCACTTTCTACATTGAGTTTAAGCAGTTCATTTAACAAATCAGAATCTTTAGTTTTGGAAATGTTGTTGATGTCCTTTAAATTGACATGTGAATAAGCCTCCTCTAATTTTAAGGCTATGTTGCACGCTGTTTTAAAGTCCGGCGGAGAGTTTTTTCTTACTTCCAGACTTAAATCACTACGAATTGATTCCAAAAACTGAGATAATTTGATCATTTCCATGAATGTAGAGCTGTTGTTAGCTCCTATATCTTGCCCACATTTTTTTAGATAAAGGTCTGCTGCCGCATTAAATTCTAATATAAATTCGTTCATGTTTTGTTCCGGTTTTTGTTTGAGATTGCAAAATTTCTTTTGCGCTTCTAGAAATGTGGTTTTGGGTTCGAATAATTGTTTTAACTTTGTTTTAAAGGTTTCTAAGTTCTGTTCCACGAACAAATTTTGATCCCTCATCAATTTATCTTTAGCAGGTCCTACAATTTTCGCCTTTAATATAGTTAATTTAGAATCATTATTCAATTCAGTTTTATTGATGAGATTGTCAAATTGTAAGAAAAAATGGTTAATATTTGCTTCCTTTTTTCCATCATAGTATGGAATCAGATTAATTAGGCTATCTGCATTTGGGGTGTCCATTGTAGTAATTTTAGGAGTAGCTTTTTCAGAATTTATAATTTTCTTCTCTTTCTTTTTTTTCTTATTATTATTATTACTATTATTACAAATAATATTAGTGTCTACAGTTTGATTATTTAATTCGCGTAATTGTTGTCTAGTTTTGACACCAGTATCTATTCTACTAATTCTTTGACTTTTACGCTTATTCATCCAATTAAAGTACAAAAATCATAAAATAGAAAGAGAGCAAAAAAAAAATTGTTTAACATAAAATAAAAGATACCCAATGGTGAATTGTTATGCACTGTTCGAGAAATTAATTATATATAATATATATCATTTCAATATTTGAGCATTATTATGTATTTATTTTATATTTGCTGCTGTTGCAGTATATGTAACACAAGTCATATTTTCAATTCTTTGTTAATACAAATCAATCCAATAACACTTATTATTATTTAATATATCATTATATATTTAGTGAGGTACCCAAAAAGAATTGCCAGGTATATGCATGTTACAGAGTGTATGAAGATTCCCCAATGAATGCTTAAATTTTTTTTTTTTTTTTTTTTTTTTTTTTTATTTATAAAAAAAAATAACTATTTTATTAAACACAACATATATACAAAGATTCATGAAAACAAAAATATATTAGCTTAATATACAGTCGAACTCACTTAATACAAGCATTGATAAAACAAGCAGTTTTTATGTTAAGAATGCTTCATTAGTAAACTATACTAAAATTTTCATGCTTTTTACAAGCTACAAAAGCAGGATCACGGCTAATATGAGCAAAAGCTCTGTTCATTTATAATATTACACCCAATGTAATTTTCAGCGAAAAGTGGGGTAGAATTGTTTTTTTAAAACAATGATCAGGTGAAATAAGCAATTCAATGACCACAAATTAAAACTACAAAATTTGAATGAAACCCAATTATTAAGGGCACATAACATTTGGTTAAAATTTTAAAACTAAATGTTTATAAAGCTTGGTTTAATAAATAAAAATAAATAAATAAAAAATCAGCAATGTTATTCGGAATTATTGACATAAATTCTTACAATGATACTCTTACATCTGTCAATACTTATTGAGAACTGTATTCTCAACATTTATTTTCTGAGAATTACAGTTTATCTTACTGAATTAAAAAATTCGATTTTGAAAGGCAGAGTTCCATACCCTAGAAGTATTTATTTGATTAGCCTTTTTATGTTTAGATCGGGGTAGGATCTTCATACACACTTAAATTCGTATTATTAAAAGAATATAGCTTAATTAAATAAAATGGAACAATGGTGAAGGAAGATTGTTTGTTACCTTATATTACTAGATAACGTTGACAGCAGGAGGTAATGGCTGACGCGTTTTCGCTTTTTCTTAGCGCGTACATTTCCATCTATTGGCACACACACTCAAAATCTGTTTTTTTAGTTAGAGAGCAGTCAACCTTCTACTTTTCCATCTTTTTTGAATCTGAACTCTCAAAAAAAAATCACATTCTTTTCGTGGAGCAAAAAAAAAGGGATGGAACCATTTTTCCCTTTTCACATAAAATTAAGGCCTTATACGTTTTAACTTCTTGAAAATTTGCATGTTTCGGCCATACCTCTGATTTTAGAGAGATGACCATTGGCATGCGGGAGAAATTTGGTACTCCCCTTGAGTGTTTTATAGGTCCGTCGGTACAATAGCGATTCCTCTTGACGCCGTGCTGTGTCTGGGAGGTAAAGATGCTTTGACTTGTGAGGTCTTCGTGCCTATTTAAGCTCTCATAAATAAATGTGTCATATTATTGTTCTGACAATTTTCTCCATGACATTTTTATTAGGTGTAGTTAAATCATTCGTGGGAACGGAAAACCAAATATTTCCTTGACTGCCGTGGTTCACTTTGTTCCATAATTATCTATCTGTATGCGCTGATCCTAAAATGGATCATTAATTTGTATTGTTCACTGTTCACTGATTAAAATGATACCAAATACTCTGTTAATATGCAGAAAAAAACCAAATACTTTTTTTTTTATAGTGTGTGCTAGTTTAGATCTAGATGGTGGTATTTCTCACCATCAGTAACTAAAAACTATACAGCTAATTCCGGGTATCTCACCAACATACCTACCAAAAATCAAACTAATCGGATCATTTTTGCGGCAGTTATCGCGGAACAGACAGACAGACAGACAGACAGAAACCAAAAACTTTTCGCGTCTCCACAGTGAGCCTCAACTGACGTTTCGGCAATAAAAACTAAAAACACAAGAACGAAAAACTAAGCATCACACATAGATTATGAAACACTTTCCAACACTCAACACTAACAGAATATTATTGAGAAATTGCATTTTTTCATACAATGATATCTATCATAGTCCATCCTATAACAATATTTTTGTGCGTCTTTGTAAATGAAGATAAATGCTACGCAATCCTTAATCTATAGAAAATAGGTTCTAGTGCCTTTCACTGATCCTTTTTAATTCCATTATGTTGTAGCATCATAACATGATTAAAATGCATCGCAAACGATTTTTTTTCCATAGATATGCATCTTCTAAAATGTTTAGTTAGGTTAGTTAGGTATCTTATGTATACCTAATTAAACAACGAAATTTTGTCAAAATTTTCTGAAAGTGTTGGAAAGTATTTTATAATCTATGCTTGACGCATGATTTTTCTTTTTTTGTTGTATTATGTCAAAATGAGATATGTACACGTAGACGTCCTTTCGGTGTGCGTCTTTCTTTTTTCTTTCTTTTCTTATCATTTTTTTTAAATCTTACAACAATTTATTCTAAGTACGATATTTACAATTTTAGGCTGTTTTGATGAAAGACCGAATGATTACGCAGAAGCGAGCTTTGTGAAGCGTGTAAGTAGACTTTTTAAATGAAGTTTTATTCAACAGAAATTAATAAATTTGCAAAACAAATTCAAATAACTATGAACGTTCATAGAAAAAAATTACGTGCTAAAACTGAGAGTACGAAAACCGAAAAAGGGCAGTTGCGAGGCTAACGAAAAAGAAAGGCTACCGCGGTGCTTTATTCATATCTTTTTTTACAGACCGCGGGAGTCACGTGATTCTCGAATACACCAATGAAGGTGCACGAAAAGAGCATCACGTCACTCTAGCGGTCTGTAAAAAAAGATAAGTGGAATGTACCGCGGTAGCCTGTCTTTTTCGTTAGCCTCGGGCAGTTGCAATTGACGTCATGTTGGAGGTCACACCTTACAAATAGGCAGTTCTGATTAATGGAACTACCCTGACCTACAATTGAAGTACAATGGTTGATCAGCTGATTGCAACTTCCCTATACAGCAGCTCATATTTGTTATTCAATATTGTATTTTAGAAATACAAATTGAATAAAATATGCATTTTGCATCGAAAAAATAACTTCTATTATTTATTTATTTATTTATTTATTTTTTTAGATATTGCTATTTGGGAAATAATTCCGATTAAGAAATCGAACGCCCAAATAATTTGAGAGCTATTTTGTTAATGACTGTATTAATCAATGATGTTGCATGTAATATTAAATGTAAATACATAGAAAAAATTGTTGGCTTCAGTTTGAATGTTTTATTTTGCCAGAGTAGTTGTGAAATTGAAATGGTAGGAAATGTTGCAAATTAATTGCAGCTTCCATTAAAATTGTACTTATGCATTATTTTAAAGAACGTTAAAAGAATAGCAAGGTGGCGAAAATAGTTAATTTTAAGCCACGAGTTGCTTTTTTATGTAATAAAGTGGTGTATAGTAGGAGAGATTGGGATCTAATGAAACAAATAGATTTTCTCATAAAATAAATCAGTTAAATATTCAGGCTTTTGTCAATAGATACCAGTACCAGTATTACACAAGTATACATGAATTGAACTCCCCCCCCCCCCCCCATTTGCTGGTTGTAAAATGAGAAGCAAAATATTCCTAAGCGAAACTAGAAGGGATTTTTTTATGTTTGATATTATTAAAATATTGTTGAAAACAGTATTACAAAAAAACAAAAAAAACAAAAAAAAATCGTGCAATATTGCAAAAGATATGAAACAAACAATACATCCAATGTTGTTAAAAACAGAGTTTATATTTATCAAATCAAGTATTTATTAAATACTTGATTTTATAAAACATTAACTCTGTTTTTAGCAATATTTACATGTGGTTATGAAGATTTTAATTAATGCTATTAATTTGCAATCTTCGTTTTGTTCCAGTGATAAATAGTTACTTTACAATAAGCCTAAATGCAGTTCATTAAAAATGCTGGGACTAATGGGACGACATGTCAAATTGGGGGCTCCAAACCGTTTATACACAAACGTTGTGATGTTATTGCACCTGATATTTGTGTTAGTTAAATGATACATTCCGTGTACAAAAAACTTAATGTGCTTCGATTGTTAAAATTAATACCATTTTACTAAAATAACTTTCAATAAAAGCACGACAAGGTTATAAGGATCTCAATCAATTTTCTCTTAGTAAATTTTACAAAATTAGAAAGCAAATTTTACTGATTAATTTTTATTCGAGTAAGATATTGTTCTTTGAATTCATAATACTGCTGATATAAATGAATTCGCCTTATTTAGGAAGCACATATGTTCGATTAATGTGTCCCATTAGACACATGGTAAGTTTCATTAGACCCCCGACTCCGGTGTCTAATTTGACAAATATTCATTTCACAAATTAAGGCTATTTTTCTTTTACTAATTAAGCTACGACTATCATTTTTCATCTAATTTCAGACGGAATAGAAAAAGATCTCATGAATCCAATTACATAAGAATCTGAATTAAAGTTTTGTCGAGAATATTGTAAAAATACTGAATTCTACACAGTTATGATTTTCAAATTAATTGAACAATGGGGGGGTGGGAGAAATATATTTCATTTAAAAAATGATTTTTAAAAAACGACGACAACGATAACAACGACATCAACAATAATAATAACAATCTTTTAAAAAAGGTCTTTTAGTATTAGAGCATGCAATCGTGTTTCCCTTTACAAATCCTAAGAATTACATTCCCCGAAACTGGCTTGAAATTTTACTTGCAAGTACTGCTAATATGAAGGAATTGAAACAGCGGGCTGAAAGTTTTCAATATTAAACGAAATTTGCAGAGCTGACTTTGATTTCTTTGATCTGTATCTTAAGTTTAAAGTACTTCTTTATGCACAAAGTTGTTTTTGTCAGAGGTGGATGATCAAATTGGGAAATAACAGAAAATAACTACATTGGGAACAGTTCATACGATACTTAAAAAACACTGTCTTCATTTGAACGGGGAGATCTTGAGCCTCATAGGCCCCTTTCCTAAGCGATTTCACTACTATGTGTTGTCTTTCCAACGAAATCACGAAATAACGGATTTAATATAGTAAATAACAATGTAGAATAACTAACTGTAAAAGGGTTTATAATTAATTTAAAAGTGATTTACTTTTAGTTCCACCTAGTGTTTATAAATTCTATTACACCTCTACTTTTTGTCACAACAATGTTTTCTGAACTAATCTAATTTAATTATAATTTGATAACATTTAAAAATGAAGAAGGTTTAATAAGATCCATTTGATCTTAATAAAGCCATATTATTCGGTCAATAAGGCAAAAGGGAAGGGCTGTTTTGAAAAAAAATATTTACAGATTTGCAATTAAACTATGAAAAAGGAATGAAATATTTTTTCAAAGTTGAAAAAAAAAAACTTTATCACTTTTTTTAAAAGTATATTTATTAAAAAAAGAAAATGAAAGAAAGAAAAAGAAGAAAAAAAGATAACGGGACTAAATAATCGTCTTTAAAATATAAATTGTACAATAGAATAAATTATAAAATTCTGAATATATAATTAATTTTCGTATAGTAATTATAAATGTTCTTGTCATTTTCTTTTACTTTACCGACTAATATTTATTTGATGTTTAAATCAGACTACTGTTATAATCAGTCAAATGAAATTGTTGAAAATTAAATATATAAACAAGCATAAATATTCAGTTCATTCAATCAAATTTCGTTCCACATAAAATAACACTATTTTAAATGAAATAAGATTGTAATATAATATACTATTTAACTAAAATAATTTTTGAGGGGCTCAAGCCTTTTGTAACACATTTATTTCCTAAGTTCTTGGTATTCTCTGTTAAAAACTATCTGGATCATCATTACTATTTTCATTCTAGAATAGCCTACTACTACAAACGCGTGCAATATTCATCTCAATTTGAATTGTTTTATGAAAAATCAAAGAGCAACAAACAGATAGAACATATAGGCAATCGGAAACACTCTTTACATCACGTCTATCTGTTTGGCAATCACATATGCCAAACAAATAGGCAAAAATCGATAAATGATTACATTGTCATCAATTTGTTCAGTGAACTAAGAAAAAATTACTAACGAAGCCAATGTCGCTGACAATATTGAACCTGTGCTGTCCTCTTAAAAAAAAAAAAAAAAAAAAAAAAAAAAACCTCACAGTGAAATGTTTCCTAAAAAAAGCCCCACCCTAGTACTCCATCAAATATTTCACACTAAAGTCAATTTTATTGTTTTGTTCTGTTTTTATGAACCATTTAGAATAATAAAAATAGTTTAAAATGCCTAAGGAGTGCTTATTTAGTTTTAAAATAATTTAAACTAACAATTGCAGAATTCTGGCAAAACATGAGCTACATTTTTACAGATTTTCTCGTTATAATAAAATGTTAGAATATCTACATAAATTTTTAATTTTTTTTATGTGAAACCATTAATATGTAATAAAATGCATCATTTTCAGCTGATCGCATTAGGTGTGGGGTTTTTTTAGGTAACATGGGTTATTTTTTTAGAAAAGTTGGGTTTTTTTTTCAAATTCTCGCTTAACTGGCTGTCATCCTAATCCTAATATAATATTATAAATCTGATTGTGTGCAAATGTTAGGCTGAAGCCAGCGTCAAAATGAAGCATTTAATTATCCAGTATCTTTGCATATAAGTTTATTATAACCCTCATATGAACATAGGCTGGTTTTCGTTTATTTTATTTCAATATTTTTCTTAATAACTCAAAATTTCATTATTTTCAAAGAGAATAAATGGACATTTTTTCGTATATTTTAAAATGGTTGGTTGGTTTGGTTGGTTTGGCCCAAAGGGCCCGGTTTTGCATCTTTTTTAAAAATGGTTAAATTTATTTTACCGTTGCTAATACTTTATCGTTGCCAATATGAAATAAAACCCCTGAGTAATAATTTTTAATCAACAATTTATTTTCACGTGAAAAATATCCATGTGAAAAATGAAAAGGAAATGAATTATTTAAGAATTAAACAGAATATGAAATGATGTCATATTAGAAATAAAACGTGCGTATTCAAATATTTGATAATAATACAAAGTGCATAAATACGATTAAGTATGGAAAACAAGCGAATATGATGTCATATATAGAAAAATAAAACAGATTTGTTTTGATGTTAAAATAAAATGATCTTGGGTTATCAAATTAGTTGTGATTAATTTCTCTTATTTTTTTCTTTTTCTTTTTCACATGAAAGAAATTATTTTAAATGTACGTAATATATGTATTTTAAATGTATGTGTTGTAAATTAAAGTTCTGTGTTTTAAATGAAATGAGTGAAAGATTTATATTTTTAATGAATTCAATACAAATGATGGGATAGGTTGGCGATTTATCGTCTGCACACGGCTAACATAAAGTTACGATATTTTTAATTTAAATTTTAAAAAGTAAAAAAAAAAAAAAGTAAAAAAAAAAAATATTGGATGGCAAATGTCAATGATATGCATCGCAAAATTATCCGTATCGAAAATCAGAAAATCTTAATAAAAATAACTATAATTTTTAAAAGAAAGTTGCTTTTCTCTTAAAAGCTAAAGATTTAATATGATTATGTTGAAGTAACAGCATTTTTCCTCTATCACATTCCCACAGTCGAAACACATTTGTAAATCGTCGTTTCGAACCAGAATTTAATATTACATTTCTTTTAGTTTTAAAATAGGAAAAACTTTGTTGTCGTTTTTAAATATAGCTTTTTTTAAAGTTGTTTCATAATAGATTTTTGTAAAGTCTTGTAGGATAAGAAAAATTGCATAGATTTTAAAGCAATGTTTAAGTAAAATTACAATATTTTTTAAACTTAAAAAACAACAATGTTATCGAAAAGAAAATCGATTTTACCAACAAATTCGCGTAATGCAAAAGTAAAGAAGAAATAAAAAAGTAATGAATCTTTTCTTCCAGCCGAATTGTGTAAACTTGCCGTACTAAGCCGATCGTGCCAATTCATAACATTATAAACGTGAAAGCGCGTTCTATATAGTAGAATTTTTCTTTTACATATAGGTAGAAAATTTCCGAGAATAGGAAGGTTAGGGGTCTAAAATTAGGTCCATAGTCAATTTGCCTTTTTTTTTATCAAGTGAAATTAAATACATTGTTGTAACCAGATTTGTTTTTTGCGTGGTAAACACTTAATGGTATTTTAGATGATCATTTCCCCGCTCACCTTTGATGTCAACTATGACTGTAAATCATATTAAAAAATATTAGCCGATAATTTTCTAATTTTCTTACTGCTTCATGATGTAAATAGACATCCTGTTTCATGCTTTAAGCCTGAATTGGTCATGCCATTGTCGTTCAATTTTTATTCCTATTCCTAACCCTAATCGTATCCTATTCTAATCCTGATAATAACTTTAAAGAATATTCTTTGACACGAATATGTAAATTAAATCAATATCCATAAATGGAATGAATGGAAAATAGAATAAATAGAAATGGCAAAATAAAATAACAAAAAAGTACATTTATTCGACACCTAACCCTAGAGAAAGCGTAAAAAATTTCAAGCGCATGAAATAAATTAAAATAATCTTATATATACTAACAAAAATATGTAAATTTAGATCATCAGATTTGTGTCGTCGGTATTTATTTGCTTATAGTGTTCTTGACGCGATAGAGAAAATATCGAGGTTAAATTGGGCAGAATTTAAAGTACTTTCCAGCAACCTTTATTTACATTTTAGAATCGCATCAGATTGTTATATCTTTGTGAAATAGCTATCAATGTATAAAATCCACAAGCAGTTTGTTCACTATTTACAACCACTTAGCGTGAAGCATTTAATTTAATATATACATAAACAAGATAATGTAGTAAGAAATATATAACATATGTCTATGCAAATAAACAATATAATAATGCCCATTTAGCAATGCACACATATACAAATTGTACACCAAATACCACCTAAAATGCACTGTTGTATAGAAGAATTCTGCCATTGTTGTTTTTCGTTTTACGAAGAGGGATTTCTCGATTTTCACGATTTTACTTGGTCCTCCTTTTTTCATTAGTTGCAGTTTCATTTTCGCGATTGTATATATTATTTGGCATGGAATTTCATTTTTTTAAGACTGGGTTATGTCAAGGCCCCTATAGCAAAGAAATACCGTATGGTCTCCTATAAAATGTGATAAATAAGCTTTGGTTAATTATATATGTTGTTAATTATCAAGTGAAATGTTTTGCTAAATTAATGGATTTATTCTTTTTTTAATGTTACGTGAACGAAGTCACGGGTAACAGCTTGTTTTGTAATAAAGTGATAAAATGAAAAATGCTCAACAGTAAAATCTTAGTCAGAAAAAGCTGTAAAAATTTAGCCATGTTAATTTTTTTAAAATTCTTTATTAAACTTTATATGGGGAAAAATTTAAAAAAAAATGTTTTTTTTTTTTTTTTTTTTTTTTTTTTTTTTTTTTTTTTTTTTTTAGAGGACAGTACAATATTGTCTTTTTCATTTTCTCCGCTTATCCTGCAAAAACCATTGCTAATAAAAATACGAAAACTGATAGTTTTATAGAAAAATGTATTTTAGATATACTGAAATATGCAGCTTTTAAATTGAATAATTATTTTAAGCACTATTTAATGTTGAAATCGGTCAAAATAGTTCAGTTACATAATTTTATAGGATTTTATAATCCAATCAATCATCATTTTAGTCATCTTTTGCAGGTTAGCCATCATCTGACTAGATTGCAGTATGCAGCGTCAATCATTATTATTATTATTTTTTAATTTGGCTATTTTTTCGTCTTTTCAATTTTTTGATTCAAAATGTCCTTATCTCAATAGAGAATTAATTCATATTTTCAAATAGTCGTTTTTCATTTAATGTTGCTACATTTTAAAAAGCCCGAATTAGATTTTCCAAACAATGTATTTTCAATTGAAATTTATAGGTACTTACACGTAAATAATGAAAATGGAAGAAAATTTTAAAATAATTAAATTATTACGGGCGTAAAGCATTTGATGATGAAAATTAC
Source organism: Maratus michaelseni (assembly GCA_963931845.1). Taxonomy (NCBI): domain Eukaryota; kingdom Metazoa; phylum Arthropoda; class Arachnida; order Araneae; family Salticidae; genus Maratus; species Maratus michaelseni. The sequence goes on along the minus strand of OZ007594.1, from coordinate 155,194,257 downwards.
GTCATATTTAGAGCGATACTTACATTTTCATGCGTTGAAGTATTTATTCAATGATATAAGAAGTGCAGATAACGGTACATAAAGGAAAGTTTAAAGTCTAAAATTATGTCATGGTTAACAAGAGACGTTTATTTATTTATTTATTTTAATCTAATAATTTTGATTTTAAAGATTGCTTGAAATACTTTTTTTTTTTTTTCAATGTTATAAAAAAAAAATTCCTGTTGCCATATTTTAAAGAGAAACTGGGCTAGAGTATATATTTTTTATAGCAATACATTAGTTTTGAATATCACTTAAATTGTTTTTGTTTTTATATGTGAAAATCGCGCCATATTCAGCAGATCACATGCATTTAAATTTATAAATCTTGAACTTTAAAGCTTCCGTTGTGAAAATATTACCATATTTAAAATGAAACTTCCAGAAAACTTCAATATTTCCAGAAACTTAAATATTTTATAACAATTACACAAAATTGTGTAAATTTTACAAACTTTTCTGTTCATAGTTCTGTTTTCTCAGATTTTCCTTTATTTTATTTTTTGGGGGGTAGGGGGTAATCTATATCTATATCTATATATAAATTGACGTGTGTGTCCGTATATTTATTTAACTTTGCAGCCAAAACTATTCAGCGCAGACCATTGGTGTTTGTGTGTGGTAGTAGTCTCGAGTCATCGTGCACTATGGTAGTTGCATATCGGTAGCTGTGGTGGTGTGGGAGATATGGTGGTTGAAAGTGATCGACCTAAGGCATTTTCAGTATAAAAATAGATGTGTGTTTCCGTATATTTCCCTTTTCAGCCACAACTACCCAACGCAGACCGCTGGTGTTTGTGTGCGGTAGTAGCCTCGAAACCTATCGTGCACTATGGTGGTTGCATGTCGGTAGCTGTGAGGATGTCGGAGATAGAGTGGTTGATAGTGGTCGACCTAGGGAATGTTCAATATATAAATTGACGTGTGTGTCACTATATTTCACTTTGCAGCCACAAGTACCCAACGCAGATCACTGGTGTTTGTGTGTGGTAGTAGACTGGAGTCTCCTATCGTGCTATCGTGCACTATGGTGGTTGCATGTCGGTAGCTGCGGGGGTAAGGGAGATAGGATGGTTGAAAGTGGTCGACCCAGGGCGTTTTCATATTTTGACCAAAGTGTTCTAAAAAATATTTGGAATCTTCTTCAACGGAAGCTTCTTCTCTTTGGAAGCTTCATTCAACTTAACATGAACTAATTAAGATATCAAGCAGGGCGGTCGCTCTGCCAAGCCAAGCTATAAAAAAAACGCCAAGAACTGAACTTCAAACCGCTACTGCTTACTTACAGGTAGAAACTTCGCAATGTTAAATCGACCAAACATGCCAGATTAAAATATCAGATATCAAATGAACCAAGCGTCACAGAAAAAATAAAACGAAACCTAAAAGAATCTAATGAAGAAATTCTTCTATTTGAGACCAAAATCATCTTCATAAGTGATTTATAAACAGAGATATAGATTTTTTTTTAAAAAACGTCGAGTTACTTAAAATGATCACTTTTTTCTTCGTCAAACTTTTTTTTTTTTCAAACAACCTACAGACAAGAATATAGGGCAGAAATGAAAAATGATTGCACTTTTGGACAAGTAATAACCTAATCTACGTGCTTTTATAAAATCCAGTGAAAAAATAAATAAATTTCTATCCTTAATTAGCAAAAAACTGTTAATTAACTTGGCAACTAAAAAATTATGCCAAAACAGAGATAAAACTCTGCCAACAACCGTGTACCATCTGTATTATAATAGCACAAATCAGTTACGGGTTAATCATATCAAATTTCATCTGCAAGTCAGCCTTTTTCTCTGAAGATATTTTTTTTTAAATAAAACTTCATAATTATAAGAACACACATTTTATCAGACAATTAAATGTGACTGCAAATTGTGGCCGATGACTGTTTCCAACAGGAATAAGAATGAGAAATTGTGGGGTTAGGATATCGGTCTTGGTGGCTAAGTGCAAAGCGTTAGCACAGTACGCTGAAGGTCCCAGGGTCGAGTCCTGGCGCAGGTCAATTTTTCACTCATGTTGGTTTGGTGCATTTAACTGTCTGATAAAATGTGTGCTTTTATAATATTGTAAAATAAAGTAATTAGACGTAGTGTTCATGCTTTAATACACTATATTGCCATTAATGACCGGCAACTTTCAATTTTAGACATTTTGTGGAATAATTAAAAATGTACTTGTCAGATTCTTCTGGAATTTTAGAATTAAAAAGAACAGGTTTGACTTCATATTTATCAACGTCCATTTGATAAGGAGTATAATTAGGGGGCCAAAAAAATTTAAAGAAAAAAAATAATACTTGGGATCACCCTGTAAAATAAAATGCACGAAATGATCTATCGCTACAGAATATACATAGGCAGACATTTTACAATATGTGTATTCATTTGTGTAAGAATAGCATGTATATTAATAGAGATATAGCGATTTTTTTGTTTAAATTAAAAAAATTCTTGCATGTTTTTTGCTTATAACATACAGGGTTTTTAACCAAATTTAACGCCAGTTTCAGAAAAATTGACAAAATATAGTAGAAATAATATAGTGCAATTGAAATGTAAATGCATTAAATATTTAAGGAAATATGGGCAGTTGTATAAAAAAAATTTTATCTGCGCATGCGCGAACGATAAAAAGGAACTTTTTGCATAATTTAATAGCCAATTCTATGGAGCAACTTATTAAAAAAAATCTACCAAATATCGTAAAAATTCAGAGAGATATCGGTGTTAGAGTGAGCTGTTTTTTAGTTTCTCACTAAAACTCGCTAAATGATAAGGGATTATCCACAAATTGTCATGTTTAATTTTTATACTATATTTCATTTTTTATTGATACTTTAGTTCGCCTTGGTAAACTTTATTGCACCAGGTTATAACACTTTTGGAATGGATCCTTTGATTTTGATAATTCTTTTTTTGTTCGAATAAGCTCGTTGGGATAGTTTTTCAAAGAGAACTAAAGTATCATTAACAATTGGAAAATAGTATATGAAGTCAAACCTGTTCTTTTGGATTCTAAAATTCCAGAAGAATCTGACAAGTATAGTTTTAAATATTCGACAAAATGTGTAAATTGAAAGTTGCCGGTCATTGATGGCCATATAGTGTATATATAACTTCATAAAAATTACATTTTTAAAAAGATCTTTAAAAATAAAATAATTTTTGAGAGAAGAGGTGCTGGTGATTTACAGACAGATCCTACTAAAGGCCGGTTACACCTGTCAATAAAAGTCTATCACCATACATAAAGAAAATAAGGTGTGGGGTGCACCTTTACCATCATCCAATAATTATCTATAGGGGCTTCTGATTGCAGAAGACTCCGTGATCGTCGCCTAATTAGATACTAAAGAAATAATTTATTTATTTAAAAAAAATTAATTGTTGCGTTGTGTTAGAAGAGTATCTAATTGATGGCCGTTTTGTTTTGGACTGGAGTGTATAGAGTTCCAAAAAAAAAATTACCAAAACAACCCTAAAGATAATTTTAAATAAAAACAGTCTAAGATCAAAGTTAAGAAAATTAAAGAGAAATATTTAGGTTTTAAAAATCAATTAAGCAATCACTAAAATTAAGACAACATATTTTTTTTAACAAAAAAAAAAAAAAAAAAAAAAAAAAAAAAACACAATTACTTTATTTACATTAAAAAATAAACATTTCAAAAAACATAGTAGAGATATATAAATCAACCTTTTTTTTACAATTTAATTTAATCATTATACGTTTTCAGTTACTAAATGACAAGTTCTCCTGCAGTAAAAAAAAACAATGATATTCTGGCGGTACAAGTACAAATATTATGTTGGTAAAATCATGGCAAGACATCATACCTGACTCATTACAGATGAACCTAAGTCCCGGAATTAGGGGATATTGACTGGTCCTAAACAGAACACTGGTGAAGGCTAGTCGAAGGGCCCCTTTTTGGGCTTAACTTCATCGGGAAAGACTTCCGCACTTTTCACTGGAACCACACGTTGCACTCTTCGGCATTTTTTTCGTCAACCGCACTTTACCACACTTTCTCATTTACTGCTCTTTTTGACAAATTCTCCTCAACTGCATCTCTCTCCAAGTTCTAGCTTTTTTTTCCAATCGGCGGGGGCACCTCCCACTCTACTTGAATTTTTACAACCTTGTATCTGGATGGCCCAGTGCGACAATCGCTACACCCACCTTCGATGCTCATTGGCGAACTGTCCAGCCAGTGGCCACAAACTTTTTGGCCCCCTTAATTTTAACCAGACACCTCGGCATCTACCCTGAGTCCCGTAGTTGTCGAAACTCAAGGTACCACACACGAAGCGTGACTGATAGCCCCCATAAATTTACGGTCGTAAAGATTTCAAAAATGGCTCCAATCAACCTTTTGCGCTAGACAGCGCTCATAAAACTTCCAGTCATTTTGCTAGTTAAATTTATATCAAACATTGTACCGCCGAGATACCTAGATAATTACAGTGTAGCATAAAAATGTATATAAAAAAACACAGTAATTACTAATTATACTTATATGTATAAATGCAAGAACAAAACATTTACTTATACTAATTATAAAATTTAAAAAAAACACTCAATATATACATATAAATTTCCAAGTGTATAACACAAAAAAGGTGGTGAACACTTTCCACCATTTCACTTCTAAAAATGTATACATTAAGAGTTATCGGCATTTAAAATTTCTTCCCAAACGTAAGCAAACTTTTCACAAAGGAATTGAATGTGATTAATTTATTTCTCTAAAACCATGGTAAAGGACAAGCATGTCGTTCGCAGGCTGAGAATTCTTTGACATCATTTTTCTATAAATTAATGGAATCCAGTTCTTAAATTGTTTTTGTTTTAAGCTGTTATCACACGGATGACCATACGATATGAAGTATATGCTATTGCCTCTCGAGCTACACTTTCACGCTGCAACTAGGGTTATTTTCCCTATTGAAAGTTATCTGCTAATGTAAGGAAAGGGCGTAATATTTGGCGAGTAATTGCAGCAGGAGTTTTAATATTTAGTGTAGAGTTCGACTGATACACAGGAAGCATTATCGCGTACTAACATTTTATATATTGCAGTTTCTTTTCGTGTCTGTTCTATATATTATAATATTGTGATCATTTTACTTAAAATTCCAAGATTATAAAAACAATACTTTCACTAATATAACATTAAAATTCTAAATTATAGAGTCCATATCTTCAATTTACGTCTTTCATTGCCTGTAAATGTTAAGAATTCTGAACTATTAGTATTAAGTGATTTAGAAAAAAATAGTATATTAAAACTAGTTTTTTGTCACATGTATTGGAACCGCACAATATCGCTAACCCGAAATCTTTTAACGCAAAGAAAGATGTTAAATTAAGTTTTAGTTATTTTGCCAAAATCGCTATTATGACATTTTTAGTTAATATATTTTACATATTTTAAATGTAATTCATGTTACATATTGAATGTAATATAAAAATGAAATACGTAATAGAATTTAGATATAGTTCCCACTCTTTTGCAGTTTTTTCTTCCTAGGTTTTGATGATTTTAATCATTTTTCGAAAATTTAAATTAATTTGATATTTTCATTTCAAAAACACAATCCTTTTTTTCATATATATTGTGTACAGTCCTGGGGGGGGGGGGTTATACCCTCTACTAACTCTGCGGCAAATCATTATAAAAATGTCACAAGTAACAATAGATTAGTAATAACATCTAATGATAATGCTGTACATGAATTTTGCTGGGGGGGGGGGAGGGAGGGGAGGATGAAGTTACGTATAGCAACTGTAACATATTCTAAAACTTTTAGTACTAAACACTAATTTCGACATCATATTTTTCGGTAAATTTTATCTTCGTGTATCAAACTGAAAGTCACTCATTAAAGTAGTTTAGAAATTACGCAGATTTTATGTTTGTACCTCCTAATGTTAAATAAATGTTCGATCGTCGCAAAACAGATTACAAAACAAGTGCTTTTTAAGCATAACTTAAAAATTATTAGGCGGAATGAGTTTTAATTTTGGGTTTGCATATTTGAAAATTCTAGAAATCTATTTCTGTTAGGAAAGTTTTAGTTACAATTCATTTTTGTTTTCGAAAATATATAAATTTTAATTCTTTTTTTTGTTTTTAAGGGAAGCAAAATATTTTAACTGGAGGGGTTTTCTTTTCTTTTCTTTTTCTTTTTTTTTTTTTGGGGGGGGGGGGGTTATATGCGTTATTTACTATTAATACAAAATAAAAAAGGGCACATTTTACTTAACAAATTGAAACACGTATAAATTTTTAAAATTTATACACTGCTAGGAGGGGAGAAACAAAACTTTAGGGTGGTTGAAATTCAATTATTAAAAAGGAAAAATAGACTGAAAAGTATCACCCACATACATTAAATACAACAATCCAACATGAAGTGAAAAATTAGCCGGAGCCAGGAATCGAACCTGGGTCCACAGCGTTCCAGGTTATCGTCCTGACCACTGAGCTACTCCGGCTGATACTGAATTTGCAATTTTTCACTAATAAACCATGTTGGAGAGAAAGTCGCCAACCATCTAGCAGACAGCCTTGGATGATCGAACAACTGTGAATATATTTTTACTATTCCACCGATTTACGAATAAATATGTGTGTCTGTATAATAGTTGTATATCTTTAAAAAAAGATTATCAAGATTGTTTTAAAAGAAAATTATTAAAAGGTAAAATATAATTAACTATAAATAGCTGCTAGATTAAATTTTCATTTATGAAATTTTATTTTTCTAAAAGTATAAGAAAATTTTCTGCCCCTCCCCCCTCCCTCCACTGTAAATTTGGATTCTTTTGGATTCTGATTCATGCTAAAAGGAGGCAATAATTTGTATTGCAATAAAATACCTTGATGCATGTTTGCTTGCATTTTTATCTTTGGCGACATAATTTGGCAACAAGTACGAAATAACGCCAAATATAGCTGCTGAAAATAGTTAAACTAATACAGTTTGATAAGTAAATAAGTGACTACGACAGTACAATTATAACATATAGCAAATAATATAAGGAATTGAAATAAAATAATCGCAATAAATAACTTTAAATTAGTAAATAAAGTTCTTATCGGGAGTGTAAATAACGACGAACTCCGAAGAGGCAATCGACGCATATGTAATTCCTTAATTACAAAATAATTGCACATTTTTAAAGTCCTTTTCGTGTATAATTGGTCCCTGGGTTACTAAAGATTTGCTTTTTCTTAATTCTTCTGTATTTTTGGTTTCAATATTTGCGACGACCACGCTAAACGTAAGATGTTGGCTTACTGACGGTGGCCATCTTGGAATTTAGAGAGCTCTGATTGGTAGATTTCGAGCTGATAAATATCGTAGAGGATACAAACTACTGTACGTTAGATCTTTAAGAAATTACAAAAGGCAATCTATCAAACGGGACGAATTCGAGCTTTTTCCTCTTGAAAAACGTGTTTCGGATGAAATATCTGATATTGACTATGATACGAGAGTACGTGTGATAGCGTGATTAGAAGTGAAGTTTCCATTTAAATTTATTGTAAGAGTACAGTGTTTAATTGAATAAAATAATGTAAATCTAAGAAATTGCTAAGATATTTTGCTACTTTTCACCATTAACTACGTTTTATAAAGATTCGCCAGTCAATGTGATTTAACGCTAATAATAAAAGAGCATGATATCACGTTTGATTTCAAAAACAGCGCTGACGCGCTATGTACATATTTCATTTTTACTCATCTCATGGATTAGGCAGTGATACTTTTTAACGAAGGATAACAAGTATTATAACAAGCCACATTTAATATGTTGTTTTTAAGGGTGTAATTAGTTTCATTGAAAAATCTACTGGTATTTCTACTTAACCCTTTAAACAATAACTGAAAGTAAAATGTAATTTTACGTAACATTCTCATGTTAATTTCATAGAGTAGATTATTTAAATTATGTATTATCTATTTAAAAAAAATGATATCTACAAAAAACAACTTTTCAAAATTAAAAAAAAACAGCCAAGCTTAAAAAAAAAAGAAAAAGAAACGAAAGTTGTGGCTAAAAAATTGTGTGATATCAAATTTCCAAGCTTTTATTATAGTACTTATTTAACTTTTTTCTATTAAAAAAGTTATCATATATATAAGTCGAGTGCTACGTATATGTTAATAGATATCGTTTTCTCCTGTACTAAATACATCCTAACGTGTTTCTGAAAATTCAATTTTTTTCAAATTATGCATGATGGGCTTGGCGGCCATCTTTCCATATTTCTAAGCCCTCAAATTCCTAAAGTAAAAGCGTAATATGTTTGCAATGTAATATGTTTATAACAATGTCGAACTTTAGATTTTAACTATGAACAGATAAATTGAGGAAGACTAATATTTTGATAAATTGATTTTTACTACTTTGAAATGATTAATTACTCTAAAAAATAAATCATAAGATGAATCCTTAAGATAAGTCATCATTATCTTAAGACACAATTTTCAGAGCATACAAGTCCATAAACGAAACGATTAAAATATTTGCTTAGGTTACAATTTTGAACTTCGGATTTTAACTACCGATATGGGTGCTTAGAATTTTGTGTATAATATGGAAAGATGGCCGCCAAGCCCATCATGCATAATTTGAAAAAAATTGAATTTTCAGAAACACGTTAGGATGTATTTAGTACAGGAGAAAACGATATCTATTAACATATACGTAGCACTCGATTTATATAATATGATAACTTCTTTAATAGAAAAAAGTTAAATAAGTACTATAATAAAAGCTTGGAAATTTGATATTACACAATTTTTTAGCCACAACTTTCGTTTCTTTTTTTTTTTAAAGCTTGGCTGTTTTTTTTTACTTTTGAAAAGTTGTTTTTTGTAGATAGATAACTAAGTAAGATGATTTCGCGCCCCCTAGAGGTGGAAATTGAAACTAAACGATATTCGCCTTTTATTCACTTTGCAGCCACAACTATCTAGCGCAGACCACGGGTGTTTGTGTGTGCAGTAGCATCGAGTCTCCCATCGTTCACTATGGTGGTTGCATGTCGGTAGCTCTTGGGGTGTGGGATATAGGGTGGTTGAAAGTGGTCAACCTAGGGCGTTTTCATATTTCGACTAATGTGTTCTAAAAAATTATTGGAATCTTCTTCAATGGGAATTGGTTCATTCAACTTAACATAAACTAATTAAGATATAGATAATTAAGTAAGATGATTTCGCGCCCCTAGATTTTCTAGACTATACTAAAACGTTCTGGAATGTTCGAGGACCATTATGTGGGGGTGTGGTTGAAAGTGGTCGACATAGGGCATTTTCAATATAAAAATAGACGTGTGTGTCACTATATTTCACTTTGCAGCCACAACTATCCTCAGACCACTGGTGTTTGTGTGTGGTAGTAGCCTCGAGTCTCCCCATCGTGCACTATGGTGGTTGCATGTCGGTAGCTGTGGGGGTGTGGGAGATATGGCTGTTGAAAAAGGTCGACCTAGGAAATTTTCATATTTCGACCAAAGTGTTCTAAAAAAATTTTGGAATCTTCTAGAATGTACTTTATATTTTATACATACATACATTTCCTTTACATATATATGTGTATATACGTATTTTTTATTAGGTTTACATATGGACCGAAAGTATGGATCGAGAACGTTCTGGAATGTTCGAGGACCATTCTTTGGGGGTGTGGGAGATATATGGTGGTTGAAAGTGGTCGGACTAGGTCATTTTCATATTTCGACCAAAGTGTTCTAAAAAATAAAAGAAGAAACAAAAAAAGAAATGTATTTTAATGCACGTCTTCTATATTAAATGTAGAAAAAAACTGCATATATGTACAAAAAAAAAAGAAAGAAAGAAAGAAAAGAAAAGGAAAAAGAAAAAGAAAAAGAAAAAGAAAAAGAAAAAGAAAAGAAAAAGAAATCCAACGAAGCGGGTTGTCCTCAGCTAATATTTTATTAAATTAAAAGCGCTGCCAATGCTTATTTCACTCACTGCGTCCATTTCTTAAAATAATATTAATTTTTAAATGGCTATGGCTATTAGGTTTCTAAATTTGCAGCAATTTTTTCTTAATTTGCAGCCATAGAACAAATTAGCATGTTTTTAGAGTCCGCAGGGTCTGGATGTGGGTTGGTAAGCATAGGTCATAGAAAACAGAGCCTCCTAATGGATTTAAAAAAAAAACTTGCAAGATTTTAGCATTTAAAAAAAATCTATGTAAAGACATTTAATTAACTCTCTTTTATTTAGAGTAAAAATTATAGAAAATTCGTAGACTTTTATATAAACAATATATAACCTACATTACTTATACACAATCTTTATTTCCACGATAGATTTATTTGTCTTATCATAATTTTAGTATGTAAAAATATGTACACTATATTTCCAATGATGACCGGTCACTTGCGATTTTAGACGTTTTGTTAACTATCTGGAAAGATACATGAGAAATTATCCTGAACCTTCAGGAGTGTAAACAATATGATAGACGTCATATATTTCCGCGAAGATTTTTTCCCGAAACCCCATAAGGGGCCGTCAACAAATCGAAGAAAAACGAATATCTTTTGGATAACCCTGTAAAAACTAATATTGCAAAAGCATTCAAACTGTAGATTATGATTAAGTGGCTTATTGTAATAATTTGGGTTCATTTTTATGAAGATAGCATGTATACTCGAAGAGAAATTCAGGTTTTTATAAAAACAGTCCCAAATTTTACCAAGTGTTTTGCTTATAAATTGCAGAGTTTTTAATATAAAAACAAGTTATTTTCAGAAAATATGACAAACAAAATTGTACACTATACCCTGGAATCAGAATTAAAAAATAATAAAAATTGTAAGAAAAATGAGCAGGTTCACTAAATATTGTTTCACTGCGCATGCGCGAATTCAATCAGAATATACTCTGCATAATATATTAGCTAACTATATAGACCAACTTTTATGAAAGTCTCAAAAACATAGCTTGAAAATTCGGATAGTAATCGTCGATAGAATAAGCTCGAAATTCGCTGTTCCCAAAAGGAAGCAAAAAGATGAGGGGTTGTATCAAATATAGAATGAGAGACCCCATTCTTATTATGTCAACTTTCATAAGCTAGTATATTTGGATACAACCCCTCATCTTTTTGCTTCCTTTTGGGAACAGCGAATTTCGAGCTTATTCTATCGACGATTACTATCAGAATTTTCAAGCTATGTTTTTGAGACTTTCATAAAAGTTGGTCTATACATTTAGCTAATATATTATGTACAGTATATTTTGATTGAATTCGCGCATGCGCAGTGAAACAATATTTAGTTAACCTGCTCATTTTTCATACTTTTTTTATTATTTTTTAATTCTGATTGCAGGGTATTGTGTACAGTACAATTTTGTTTGTCATATTTTCTGAAAATAACTTGTTTTTATATTAAAAACTCTGCAAATTATAAGCAAAAAACTTGGTAAAATTTGGGATTGTTTTTATAAAAACCTGAATTTCTCTTCGAGTATACATGCTATCTTCATAAAAATGAACCCAAATTATTACAATAAGCCCCTTAATCATAATCTACAGTTTGAATGCTTTTGCAATATTAGTTTTTACAGGGTTATTCAAAAGATATTCGTTTTTCTTCAATTTGTTGACGGCCCCTTATGGGGTTTCGGGAAAAAATCTTCGCGGAAATATATGACGTCTATCATGTTGTTTACACTCCTGAAGTTTCAGGATAATTCCTCATGTATCTTTCCAGATATTTAACAAAACGTCTAAATTCGCAAGTGACCGGTCATCATTGGAAATATAGTGTATTAAACGCAATTCAAACCTTAAAAAATGTTCAATATTAAATAGTGCTGCGCTTGGAAGCTATATACAATTTTTTTATGATCGTTTTAGGACTTCTGCATAGAAAAACTTCTTGAAAAATATTCTGTAGATCCAAAGTAAGTTTTATTTTATTTTGCAGTTGCTTAACAATTTGAATTTATATTAATGTAAACTAATATATATATATATATATATATATATATATATATATATATATATATATATATATATATATATATATATTAGTACAATAATAACAGTAATAATGATTATAATATTTTGCAATATATAATAATAGAAATTGAGCAATGAATCTAAATTGTGAACTTTTACTATATTATATACATACTATAAAATTTTCTTTCATATAAAACTTTGTTTTATGGAATTTATTTTCTGAAAGATAAGTGATATTTTTGGGTGGGCATAACGAAATGAAATCCTAACATCATAAGTTTTAAAACACACAGTACTTACAATTGTGATTAGTCTGTTTTTAGAATATATCAATTGACTTTCTTTAAGTAAGAAGAAGACTGTTAGTCCGGGAGGCAGTGACATTCTTGATTTAACTTTTTTATAGAAGCTGATCTTCAACTATGTAATTGACCTTACTTAATCAATCGCGAAAACAGCCGTCAGCTGTCGAGAGACAGTGGTGGATGCGGCCTCACAGTCAACACCCCTTTCACACATACACACAGTCAAAAGGAAATGAATAACAACCCGATTATGGAAGATCGCCACTGGTCACGGTGATATCTTTCAATCTTCCGTAATCGGGCTGCCATTCATTTTCCAGATTGAATCTACCACTGCTGCGACAATTAACTGCTGTTTTCGTGATTGATTATGTAAGCTCAATTAAATATTTGAAGATCAGTTTGTAAACCACGACTCGAGATTTTATGTTTACCATTTTTCAAAAATATGCGAGAATATCTTATTTATCATTTAGATCTGAAGATGTCGCCGATAGAGCGAACGAAACATATGTAATCTACATTAAAAGGTATCTTTAAACATTTCGTGTTATGTTTTTACCACTTTAAGCATTAATTAGACTTTAATTTAAAGTTAACAAGTGATTCTATTATATTATTTGTAATAACATATCTGTAATTTAAGTGAAACTTAACGTTTTAATTTAGAAATAATCTTAGCATGAAAAATCCGCAGGTGTCTGAGAAACAAGCAATTTGAAATTTTGAAAGTGTGTCCACCGGAAAGAAGGCATTTTGAACAGATGGTGTGTAGTCAACACAGAGGTAAGATCATATGGGCAATAAATATTCTTAATAACAATTTGATTTTCGAAAAGATTTGAAATGCGCAGCGAAAAGCTAATGCTATATGCATCACTACATAGTATAAAACAAAGTCGCTTTTTCTGTCCCTATATCCCTATGTACGCTTAAATCTTTAAAACTACGCAACGGATTTTGATGCGGTTTTTTTAATAGATAGAGTGATTCAAGAGGAAGGTTTATATGTATAATAACCATATGTTTTGTTTTGTAATTTCAGATAAATCATCACTACATAGTATAAAACAAAGTCGCTTTTTCTGTCCCTAATATATCCCTATGTACGCTTAAATCTTTAAAACTACGCAACGGATTTTGATGCGGTTTTTTTTAATAGATAGAGTGATTCAAGAGGAAGGTTTATATGTATAATAACCATATGTTTTGCTTTGTAATCACTTCACTACATAGTATAAAACAAAGTCGCTTTTTCTGTCCCTATGTACGCTTAAATCTTTAAAACTACGCAACGGATTTTGATGCGGTTTTTTTTAATAGATAGAGTGATTCAAGAGGAAGGTTTATATGTATAATAACCATATGTTTTGCTTTGTAATCACTTCACTACATAGTATAAAACAAAGTCGCTTTTTCTGTCCCTATATCCCTATGTACGCTTAAATCTTTAAAACTACGCAACGAATTTTGATGCGGTTTTTTTAATAGAGTGATTCAAGAGGAAGGTTTATATGTATAATAACCATATGTTTTGTTTTGTAATTTCAGATAAATCATCACTACATAGTATAAAACAAAGTCGCTTTTTCTGTCCCTATATCCCTATGTACGCTTAAATCTTTAAAACTACGCAACGGATTTTGATGCGGTTTTTTTTAATAGAGTGATTCAAGAGGAAGGTTTATATGTATATCCATTAAATAGTGGAGAAATACCGTTATTTTTGAGGTTTTTAATGTGATGTCGTAAATAATTTCATTTTTTCCGCTTATACATTGCAAACGCAGGCTGAACCCTACAAAATTTATCAAAATAATGTACTAATTATTGTACACATTAAAAAGGTCTACAGAAAACACAAAGAGATGAAGGTTTTCAAGGTTAACCCGAAGCAAAGCGAGGGAGGGCCACTAGTGAATAATAATTTTAAGATGGAATAATATTCAAGCTCCCTTAACCAGTTAAACTGTCACCTGTTCAATATTTTTTCATCAGTCTAATTGAATGAATTTAAAACTTATATCAGGCACTTCAACCCGGGCTACCCGAGTTAAAATGCTCGATAGCCTACACTGGAAAAGAAAATTGATTATGCACGGTAGAATTTTACTGTTTATTACTGTTAATTTTACGGTATAATACTGGTAGCTGGGATACTAGTATTATACCGTAAAATAAACATTTTTTTTTTTTTTGCAGTGTACAGAACGTAAATAAAAATCATTTTGAATTGAAAACACTATAATATATATATATATATATATTTTTTTTTTTACATTTAGTTGGCATATTTCTTAGACTGTCCACCAACTACACCAAAATGGAAGGTCTCTTTAAAGTGCATACTCAGAAAATTTTGAAAAAAAAAATGCTAATGAAGCTACTCATGTATGTAATAAAGGAACAGTGAAATTTAGCTGCGGAATCCCAGTAGAGAATCTGTAAAAAAATAAAATACATTCAAGTATTTGGCGCAAAAAGACGCGATTTGGCTAGCAACATTTTTCGTCGCCAAACGCAAACGATTTTAATGCATTTTGGAAAGTGCTTGTAAAATGATTGTTCGAATGCGCAATACTTAATAAATTTAAACTTTTCTATTTATTACCGATTGAATGAAATTTTAAAATTATTTTATCCCATCATTCCACGATTTTTTCTAATTTAAACCGCTTCACCGGTTATAGAAATAATTTGTAAATGTATTTTTAAAAGAAAAGCCCGATGACAAACGCATTCGTTATACATTTCCCTATCGAAGAAGTTGTTGTTTCCATAGCAACAATACTTT
Source organism: Maratus michaelseni (assembly GCA_963931845.1). Taxonomy (NCBI): domain Eukaryota; kingdom Metazoa; phylum Arthropoda; class Arachnida; order Araneae; family Salticidae; genus Maratus; species Maratus michaelseni. The sequence continues at coordinate 155,179,080 of OZ007594.1, read as the reverse complement.
TTCCTTGAATTGACAATGTTCAGAACCGAGCTTATTTTTGAGCTTGAAACAATTTCAATCAATTTAAATTTTGTTTTAAATCGTAAATTACGATCTTTAAATTTCATTATATATACATATAAATGTGTACACAAAATTGTAGTTATAAAAATGTATTTATTATGTAAGTTAAACTTACATAAACAAGTTCAGCATGAAAAAGTTTTTCCTTAAAGAGTATTTGTCATAAAACCGTATTTTTTTTTAATTCCGTCCCCAACCGGTGATAAATAGCCAAATAAACGAAATTTTAATTTTTTTTTTTTTTATGGACGTTATATAGAGGTTCCGCAGATTTTTTTTTTTATAGACGTATATATCCTCATGAGAAGAACATTCTGTAATATTTTCAAAAATTTCTGAGTATGCGCTTATGGAGACCTTTCTTGCACGAAACATTTTTGGTACTTTCTTATTTAGCAGCATGTCAGCAGTGAATCGCGAAACATTTCCTTATTTATTATAGCAACCTTTGTGATATTAATTGTTTCAGTCTTTAAGTGCGTAGTTCGATTTACATGTCTGTTAAATGCGTGTTTTATTTATTTATTTATTTATTTATTTGGGAATTTTAAATTTCGTTTGACAATTTAGTTGTGGAATATTACACGGAAACAAACAAATACTGAATTAATTACATTGTTTTAAGCGTAAACAGATTAGTTAACCTTCCGTAATTGATGGGCTTACCTTCCGTAACGTAGATTTAAAAAAATTCATGCTTGATATATTATATATATATATATATATATTCGACAATGTAAAAATTAAAATTATGCGGTTTTTAGAAGATAGAAAAATTGCTGTAGGGAATTTATTGGTTAGGTCTTTGCCAAAGTTAATATGACGTCAGAGTTTCTCACGGACACGTGTTGTGGTGTTTAAAAGTAAGCTGCGCCGCAGACACCAATGAAGGTGCGCTCCGCGCGTAGACGACCACCGATCCCAAGTCCTGAGAGACTTTTATTGCGCCAGCAGCTTTGTGTCGCTGCGGCGCTTCGGCCGGTCAGAGAGCCGCTCCCCAACTGCGGACCCTCTAACCTTGAACCCACGTGAGACGACGTAGGCCGTTGCGACACGCGGTGAAACCACGGGGAGTCACCGCGAGACACTTGGAGACGGGCCGGCGTCCCCCAACAGCTTCGGAGCTGGAAACCCAGAAGGGAAACCAGGCCCTAGGCCTTAAGTCGGGATGTTCCAACCCGTACTTGCTTTACCACAACTCGAGGGGTGTGAAAACCTACAGAGGTAGTCACGTTCCCTCTCGTAGTGGCACGTGTTATGGTTTATAATATAAATAGATAAGATAAAATAACGTATTTTAAAATATATTTTAGGGATATATTTTTAGAGATTTATATTCAAATTAATTAATAGACATTTCTTATATATTTTATTTTAATTTCGGAACCGCTGACTCTAGAGAATTTGAATGCCTAGGAGGGACTGCACAGACTGGGAACCAGATCTGTAGAGCGTAGATGCCCCTCCCGGTCCTTTATTAAGGTCTTAAAAAACATATACTCATTACAGCCGGAGTTGAACCTGCCAGAAAACGTGACCGGGGGCGCCGTGGAAAGATACATGGTAAGGTGAAACTACCTTAAATTACATAACAGTTAGTACATAACTGTCAGTTATTACATAACAGTTTACGGCCGGAGATTCACCTCCCAGGTGACACTGGGCAGTGAAGATGATACTTCATGAATGAATGATGCTTGATACCAGGAATGAAGCACATAGCTCAGGAGCGGACCAAGTTAGATAGATCAATTAAGAACTTAAAGATATTTTTCAGTTTGTTTAGAAGTGCCGGGCGGGAAAGGATGTTATCCAGCCAACCACTAGGGGGAGAAGAGGGGCGACAGATGTGTCAGCAAACTGTAAAAGGAAAATTAAAATAGAAGTGTGAGGCTGATGCCTCTGCACCACACTCACACTCACAGGTGGGAATGCGGGTCCTTTTAAACTTGTGTAGATATATCTCAAAAAGGCCGTGCCCCGTTAGGAAGACAGTGGTTGAGGGAGTTAAAGTAAGAATATTGCAAGATACCACTGAGACTATATGTCATAGATGTATCTAGCCTTCTCTGAGTTGTCCCAGTGCTCTTGCCACTGCTGCATCATGCGCGTTTAGGAAACTGTCCAAAAATTCTAGTCTTTGAATCTCGAATCTTTTTTGTGATTTGCAAGATTCGAAGATTCGATTATCCGGCCTCTGATATAAATTTCGAAAAATATGTAGCAATAAATAAATCTAGTTAATCATTTCCCTATTTTTTAATTTATTTTGTAATGTACTTTAAAATTATCTTAAGCTTGATGACATTCCAAAATCTTTCTTTAAACAATCTATATTCTATTCAATTAATAGTTTTCATCAAGAACTAATATTTTTTATGGGATAGTTAAATGTCACAAATGCATCTGTGAGATTTCAGTGACTATTTAATTCATTTCGTGCAATGTAATTTGCATATCGGTGATGGATGTTAATTATATTGTAATAATTTTATTAATAACAATGTAAAATATCGAAAAACCATAAATTTATTATTATTATTTTCTTTTTTGCATTAGACGAATCATTTTGCATAAGATACGGTGGTCCGTCTTTACAGCCTGAAAAAGTAAGTATATACAATTTACATTACAGAAAGTAATCAAATGAAATTTTCTTATATTAGAAACATATTATATGTGTCATTCTCACTGAATCATACAAACTGGTGTCACAAAATATTTACTTTAAAAAAAATATTGCAGTTAAAAAAATGCTATAATAGAAATGCGTTGTAGTATATAACCACACAATAACATGCATATAATAAATAATAAAAATATATTAATTTTTCATGTAAATAATATGTCCACAGAGCGTGACAAATCATTTTCGCAATCTGTCACAACCCTAGTACCAGTTACTAGGTATGTAAAATTGAAAAATAATTACCATTTTTCATAGAACAAACAATATATTGATTATTATTATTTTATTTTTTTCAGGAAGAGGTTCCATCAACCAACTGCTATCTGAATGCTCCGTGGAATTAGGGAAGGCACAGTTACAACTTTTATATGAATCTGCAGCTATTTTGTTGAAAATTTCGTCAAAATTATAGGGGGAAAAAAGACACTTTTCCAGCAAACATTTCAGAAATTTTGTCTTTCTATCTCGGCATAATCTTTGAATTATTCAGTTAATAAATAAATGTATAATTATTAATTTGTATTTATTTTTATATTTAAAACTACCGATGACTTAATTAGCAAATGTTGTTAATTTAAAATCACAACACAATAGATTTTTTTGGTTCACTTATATCAACAAGAATTAGTCTGCCACAATTCATTTGAATAATATTCAGAAAAGTAGTAATTTCATGTCCCAGACGTATTTTTTAAATTACAAAAAAAAAAAAAAAAAAAAAAGATTTAAACTATCAATATTGATTAGTAATATAAACTGTGATTATTTTATTATTGAAATTGAAATATAATTTTTAAAATATTTTTTAAAGGCAAATATCACTCCCTTATTGTGTCCTCATTCACACATGTACGAAAGAAAGTGATTTCTCTGCTATTATTATAGCATGTAAGTTTATAATGTATTTTAGAAAATCCATTAAACATACTTAAATATTTAGTCACTAAATTATATTTATATTTTATGCAATGAAGGAAATTAGGACACTTTCTATTGTTGACCCTAGTAATTGACATATGATGGCAATTACTTTTCCCTCACATTTCCATAAAACTGCTCCTATTTACTCGATAAATGAGTACATGCATTTATCGAGTACATTTATTAGGTCTAGGATAGTCTGTATAGGAATAAAGTAAAGAAACCGTCTTGTTTTTGCTAGTAGTTTTTTCAGTAACTAGCATATGGCTTTCAATATTAACCCCTTCGGGACGAGCGTCCTTTACTGAATTTTTAATATTTTACCACCGGTTTTTCAAAACAGAAATTTTCACCTTATTGAATTGCAGAAATGCTAGGATTAAATAAAGAAAAGCTTACAACAAAAAATAACTGGTGGGAATAATCGAGGATTCTGAGCATCTTATGCGTCACGCATACGTGTCGCTCGTCCCCAAGGGTTAAATCAAAGTAAGTGTATTTTTATTACCCATCATTTCCTCATCTATTAGGTTTTTAATATATGCAAATAAAATTTATTTTTCTGTTATTAGATTATTGGAAGTGTGTTTCAAAAGATATTTATCAACTGAAAATATACCTAAGCCTAATCATTTTTGTACAAAGGGATTTTCAAAAGTATTTTATCATTCCCTCATCATTTTAATACATGAGAAATGCTCTGAATAAAATTATATATGTACTATACATTAGAATAAAATAAGACTAATCTAATGTAATAAAATACATATTAAAAAACTCATGAGATTTTTAATTAGAGTAAGTAAGCTATTTTGAAAAAAAATTCATTTGGGCTCTTTCTCTCTATATATATATATCTACCCTATATATATAAAATCCTAATGAAACGAATTTGTGAAACGATTTTATGAAACGAATTTATGAAACGATTTTATGAAACGACTGATTAAACGACTGATTTTGTTTCAAGGCTATTTTTAATAAAATATTGAACGCTTGATGGTGAAATTAATACCAATTGTTCATAAAAATCCGCGGATGTCAAAACTGGTAATAGAATTTTGAAATTGGAAATAGTTTTCGAGATATTAATTTTTTTCTAATTTTAATGACATTTCTGTAATGATGGCAACTAATTACTCAGTTTTTTTGTGACAAAAAAGGGAAAAAAATTGAAAAGGATCCCGATAGGGATTATTGATTTCTTTTTATTCGTCATTTTCAAATTGAAATTGAATTTATCTTTTATTTCAATCGATAATGAAGACAAGATTGTGATTAAATTACGTTTTTCAGGAAAATTTGAAAAAAAAAATCGCATTTCTATCGTCAGGATTCAATCTTCTGTCAGCATTTAATCTACCCTATATATACAAAATCCTAATGAAACGAATTTGTGAAACGATTTTATGAAACGAATTTATGAAACGATTTTATGAAACGACGGATTAAACGACTGATTACGTTTCAGGGCTCGTCTGTCAGCATTTAATTTAATTTATAAACTGAAAATATTTTGAATAAATTCGTCTAAATGACGTCATTTATGTAAACGCAAGCGAAAGGGGGAAACGGAATTAATAGTAATTATTATTTATTGATATCATTTTGTTATTTTTTTGTAAAATTTAACTAAACGAATTTATAAAATCACTAATTCGGATATTTGAAACGAATATATAAAATAATTGCCCAACTGAACGGAAGGAGAATAAAATATCCTGCTTGGTTTTCTATCCTTCTTGGTTTTTTCCGCCAAGCTTTTTAAAAAAGCGTCAAGACCCCTATAATAGAAAAACACCAAAAGTTCATTGGGTTTGTTTTCATATCTTTTGGCAACAAATCTATGTATATTAACGAATCTATCCCTTTTTTAAGCTCGAATTACGCCAAACCTAAAAGCAAAGGATCCTATACTGGAAAAGTACCCGATTTTCTTATGGACAATATTAAAGTGACATAACATGGTGTAAAATTATCGCGGATAGCAAATTTGTTTAAATATCTCATCAATTGATGCCGAATAAATGCAGGCATGCATGCACAAAATATTTAAATAATTTTGTATGATAAATAATTATTAGAAAATTCGTGTATACATATTAATTAAAATAAATAATTTACATATTTAAAATAACATGAAAATATGCATGATGGTGCACTAAAATAGAGAGAAATTTAAAACCTGTTACTGAAAATGTCTATAACATAGTACTTTTCAATACCGTGGTTCTTAATGTTATCACAAGCAGATGGAATTTTTCTCATCCTTAAACGCAAAGGAAGAATAGAATACAGATTGTTGTTATAAAAGTCCGAGAGGCAGCCACAATTTAAACCTAACCATTTTATACAAGCTGGTTTTCAAGTTGTAATTGACTTTACTTATCAATCCCGAAAACAGTCGTCAGTTGTCGCAACAGTATGAGACCATGATAATCAAAAAATGTCCCATTAAAACGTTAAAAGCATGGCAACCCAACAACAGATTTACCAATATTTTTAAAATAAAGCACGCTGTCATGTTGTTAGAGGCCTCGAAGTCTGAGCGGGGATTGGCGAGCGTAGCTCGCAGGGGGTAGGCCCCCTAGTTTAATTTATAAACTGAAAATATTTTGAATAAATTCGTCCAAATGGCGTCATTTAGGTAAACGCAAAAGAAAGGGAGGAAAAGGAATTAATAGTAATTATTATTTATTGATATCATTTTGTTATTTTTTTGTAAAATTTAACTAAACGAATTTATAAAATCATTAATTCGGATATTTGAAACTAATATATAAAATAATATTTGCCCAACTGAACGGAAGAATAAAATATCCTGCTTGGTTTTCTATCCTGCTTGGTTTTTTCCGCCAAGCTTTTTAAAAAAGCGTCAAAACCCCTATAATAGAAAAGCACCAAAAGTTCACTGGGTTTATTTTCATAACTTTTGGCAGCAAATCTATGTATATTAACGAATCTATCCCTTTTTGAAGCTCGAATTACGCCTAAAAGCAAAGGATCCTATAATGGAAAAGTACCCGATTTTCTTATGGACAATATTCAAGTGACAGAACATGGTGTAAAATTACCGCGGATAGCAAATTTGTTTAAATATCTCATCAATTGATGCCGAATAAATTCAGGCACATGCATGCACAAAATATTTAATTAATTTTGTATGATAAATAATTATTATAAAATTCGTATATACATATTAATTAAAAAAAATAATTTACATATTTAAAATAACATGAAAATATGCATGATGGTGCACTAAAATAGAGAGAAAATTAAAATCTGTTACTGAAAATGTCTATAACATAGTACTTTTCAATACCGTGGTTCTTAATGTTATTCACAAGTAGATGGAATTTTTCTCATCCTTAAACGCAAAGGAAGAATAGAATAGAGATTGTTGTTATAAAAGTCCGAGAGGTAGTCACAATTTAAACCTAACCATTTTATACAAGCTGGTTTTCAAGGAGTAATTGATTTTACTTATCAATCCCGAAAACAGTCGTCAGTTGTCGCAACAGCTGTGTATGAAGCCATGATAATCGAAAAATGTCCCATTAAAATGTTAAAAGCATGGCAAACCAATTATAGATTTACCAATATTTTTAAAATAAAGCACGCTGTCATGTTTTTAGAGGCCTCGAAGTCTGAGCGGTGGTTGGCGAGCGTAGCTCGCAGGGGGTAGGCCCCCTAGTATATATATATATTAACAACCATTTTTCAGAGAATAACCCATTTATAAATAATTGCCGAAACGTGAGTGCAGGCTCACTGTGGAGACGTGAAAAGTTTCTGGTTTCCGTCTGTTTGTCTGTCTGTTCCGCGATAGCTGTCGGAAAATGATCCGATTAGGTTGATTTTTGGTGGGTATATTGGTGAGGTGCCCGCAATTAAGTTTTTAGTTACATTTGGTTCATTCGTTCGAAAAATATAGAACATTTCTTTTTAGGTCAGAATGATTTCCTATGGAAATGCAGATGATTTTCGAATTTCATTTTTAACTGAAATGGCAATAGCATATTTGAATAATGGATTAAAACGCAAAATTATGGATGCTAAATTTTTGATTTAGAGGTTTTTAACACTTTCCAACCTAGTTGAAAAGTGTTTAGGACTTCGGTTTGTCTGCCGTCTGGCCGTCTGTCCGTGCTCTAACTCCCGTAAATATGCTCGGATTGCTCTGCAATTTTTATATGTTATAGTCGTTATCTATAGCATGTTCCCTATTTCAACGGAAGTGTGTAGCACTTATAGTTTTTTTACAGGGACACTCAAAAGAATTCCGTTACATTGCGGTCTATGGGGAAAAATCATTGACGGTTTATTTAAATAATGTTTCACTATTTTAAACGCATTGAAATTTATATATATCACTAAGGTGCATTAGAAGAAACTTAATATGGAATAGGGTGTGCATAGCACTTATAGTTACTTTACAGGGACAGTCAAAAGAATTCCGTTACATTACGTCTATGGAGAAAAATCGTCTGCGGTTTATTTAAATAATGTTTCCCTATTTTAAACGCATTGAAATTTATATATACAGGGTGATTCATAAAAGATGGGCAGAACTTTAAGGGGTTATAGTACACTTAAAGACAAATAATATTAAATAGGAGACTAAGGGTCCCAGACGTATTCCCAAGGAGATAGGGGGCATTAAAGTTTAGGGTCCGAAATTTCAAATGATTATAAAACATGGAAAAATTGGTCGATTCGTTTGCGGTTTTTGCAAAAAATTTTCTTTATGCCAGTATTTTCTTGAAATAAAATTTTAAAGTTCAATTTCAAAAAATGCCGATAGGGGGCGCTTTAGACTTTGGAGTAACAAACAACTATTTTTTAACGTTATTTTTTGTATTTCTTTAAATGATTTCGAAAGCTTAGACTTAAACTTAAATTTTGATCTAAAAATCTGAGTCCTAACGAGTAGTTAAGTAGCGTAAACTGAAATTTGAAATTTGAAACCCTTCTCCCCCCAGAACAAAAATCAGTTATTCCCGATCTTTGTGTCGTAGATTAGGCTCTAACTACTGCCGCGTTTTGCTAAAATTATTCTTTATGTCAGTATTTTCTTGAAAATAAATTTTAAAGAAAATTTTCAAAAAATTCCGATAGAGGGCGCTTTAGACTTTGGAGTAACGAACAACTATTTTATACCGTTATTTTTTGTGTCTCATTAAATGCTTTCTAAAGCTTAGACTTAAATTTTCAGCCCAAAATCTGAATCGTTAGACGTGGTTAAGTTTCTGGGGAGAGGGGTTTGAAATTTCTACTCCTGAGCACAGTTCAGTTTACCATGTCCACACATTGTGTGCTGTGATACGAGGTAAAAAGACACAAATTAGGATTATGTTACCAAAGCATATTTATTAACATGTAATCACAATAAATGTTCAAAATTGTGACCACCAGAGGTTATGCACGCAGAACAACGGCGACGAATGGAACGGCGAACATTCGCGAAAACATCAGGCTTTTCGAGCACTTCCCCTACAGCGGCGGAAAGTCTGGCGACCAGTTCCTCGGGGGATTCAATGGGTGTCTCATACATAAGAGCCTTCAATCGTCCCCAAAAAAAGAAATCGAGGGGTGAAAGATCTGGCGAGCGAGCAGGCCAAGCAACAGGACCACCTCGACCAATCCATCTGTTCGGAAATGTGATGTCCAGATAGTTGCGGACGTCTCGTACGTAATGGGATGGCGCTCCATCGTGCTGGAACCACATGACCCGCCGGATGCGTGGAGGAACAACGTTTAACAGGTCTGGCAGCACATGTTGCAGAAATGTGAGGTATGTTTTACCGTTGAGGCGTTCAGGAAGAAGGTACGGTCCGATTAGGTGGTCTCCGAGGATTCCTGCCCAAACATTGATGGAAAAGCGTCTCTGATGAGCATGTGGATACGTAGCATGTGGATTGACATCCGCCCATACATGTGCATTGTGTGTGTTAAATGTACCTTCACGTGTGAAGGTACATTCATCGGTGAAAAGCACAGTTCGTCCAAAATGTGGATTTAGCGCGTTCTGCTGCAGAAACCAGCGGGCGAATTCAATACGATTTGGATAATCCCCTGGAGACAGTTTCTGGACTCGTTGCACATGAAACGGGAGCAAATGTTCATCCTTCAGTACCCTCCAAGTCGTGGACTGTGAGGTATCCACCTGGCTAGCCACTGTTCGTGTACTTGTACTTGGCTGCGCCGCTACTACATCCAGAATGGCTTCTGCAACAACTACTGATTCGTCCTTTTTTGCACGACCTGCATTCGACCGGGAAGCGAGAAATGATCCCGTCTCACACAACTGTCTGTGCAAGCGCTCGAAAGTTTTGCGGTTAGGCAACCGCCTGTTAGGAAATCGCTCTCCGTACATTCGTTGTGCCTCTGCACCATTTCCATCTGCCGCTCCGTAAATTAAATGCATCTCAGCCTTTTCCTTATTCGTGAAGGGCACCATCTTCCGATTCATTACTACAGCGACTTACACTTGACTCACCGTTCAGTGGTTTTTATGCCTGAATCGTGTCGAAATTTTGCATACGTGTTCTTCTTCTTCCCCATTTGACATTTGCATACTTTCTGTTTCCTTCTTCACCCGGTGACTAGCGTCAGGAATGGAGCTTTAACGTTTGCATGAGCGACGTTTCCAACTGTGCCAGTGCCTTTATGAGTGAATTCCGACTATGCAGTCCTTGACGAAAGTTGTATTTTTGCCTCGTATCACAGCACAGAATCGTTGGGCATGGTTAAGTAGAGCAAACTGAACTATGTTCAGAAGTTGAAATTTGAACCCCCTCCCCTCGCTACTGAACCACGCTCAGCGATTCAGATTTTGAGCTGAAAATTTAAGTCTAAGTCTAAGCTTTAGAAAGCATTTAATGAGACACAAAAAATAACGGTATAAAATAGTTGTTCGTTACTCCAAAGTCTAAAGCGCCCTCTATCGGAATTTTTTGAAAATTTTCTTTAAAATTTATTTTCAAGAAAATACTGACATAAAGAATAATTTTAGCAAAACGCGGCAGTAGTTAGAGCCTAATCTACGACACAAAGATCGGGAATAACTGATTTTTGTTCTGGGGGGAGAAGGGTTTCAAATTTCAAATTTCAGTTTACGCTACTTAACTACTCGTTAGGACTCAGATTTTTAGATCAAAATTTAAGTTTAAGTCTAAGCTTTCGAAATCATTTAAAGAAATACAAAAAATAACGTTAAAAAATAGTTGTTTGTTACTCCAAAGTCTAAAGCGCCCCCTATCGGCATTTTTTGAAATTGAACTTTAAAATTTTATTTCAAGAAAATACTGGCATAAAGAAAATTTTTTGGAAAAACCGCAAACGAATCGACCAATTTTTCCATGTTTTATAATCATTTGAAATTTCGGACCCTAAACTTTAATGCCCCCTATCTCCTTGGGAATACGTCTGGGACCCTTAGTCTCCTATTTAATATTATTTGTCTTTAAGTGTACTATAACCCTTTAAAGTTCTGCCCATCTTTTATGAATCACCCTGTATATATCACTAAGGTGTATTTCAAGAGGCTTACTACAGAATAGTGTTTGTACAGCAGTCATCGTTCATTTACAGGGACACACAAAAGAATTCTCTACTGTAAGTTAACAATAATTCCTGGAAGTGCGTTTTAAGTTACTGATCGCGATTTTAATTTTAACTCGCTTTTTGTCTATTATGTGGTGTGTATAAATTCTGTATATCCTATACAGGGAAGCATAAAAGTTCGAGAACACATTTCCGTATTATTTAACTCCAGACGGAGAATTTTAAACTGTGCTACGCGTTTCCTAACTGAACTAAAATTTAACATCCTATGTAGTATATATACAAATCTATAGATACTATACAGGGCTGAATAAAAGTATTCGGATTACTTAGATGATATCTTTTAGCTTATTAAACGGTATGATTTGTAAAATTATTTTGGAAGTGTTGGAAAGTGTTACATAATCTATGCTTGACGCATGATTTTTCGTTCTTGTTAATATATCCAATAGCTTTGAAAAATTGTCGATACATTTATTAGAACTTAGAAATTAATTGTTTAAATCATTGAAAAATGTTTTGCATCTGTTCGGGAAATATAAAACATTTTATTTTCATATTTTTTATACATTTTAAAATGCATTTATTTTTACTTTGCACTTTAATTTATTAGTTGCTTACAACCCTCTTTCAAAGAATATCAAAATAATAAAATCCAAGTAACTCTCACTATTTTGCTGCAATATTTTATTAGCAAAATAAATTATTTTCCGGTAATTGTAGCATTCTATTGAAATAAATAAGAATTTATTTTGATACAAGTCACCGTTTAACTACTATAGAATGATTACCGAAATATTTTTTCCAAACGAAAATTCCAAAAATATTGAACGTGTAATTTGGATTCAAGTCTAGTAGTATGAGTTTACATTTGTATATGTATATTTCTTACATGAGATATTATTCATTTTCTGGAACAGATGTGGATGTTTCGTCGTTGAAAAGTTAATATAATTTAAAAAATAGGATAAAATCACTCATACAACGAGGTGGTTAATCTAAAGAAATTAAAGTAATAGAATGATCCTGAAATATTAGAATTACTGCAAATTGAGAACATATAAAGCTATCACAAAAAATACTTTATAGCGCCAAATCACGTTTACTATTTAGTGAATTGGCAGTGGGAACGATTATAAATGATTACCCAATAGGTTTAAAAGTTTCCGAATATGCCTATTTTGGGGAGATTTTAGTATGCTATTGCCATCGAGATAGATCATAAAGTACTTAGATAAAATAAATATTATAGAATGACCATCAAAACTGTTTTTTCGAAACAAAAATTGTAATAACACTAGATTTCTAAAATAGATATAAGTGAAATATAATAAATTCAGTTTACATTTCCATAAGTTTCTATTGTAGATGAGCTATTATTCAACTTATACATCATATGCAGGAATTTCGTGGTTGGTAGGTAAGTAAATATTGCTATTTGGGTATTATGATAACATGAAATTATTTTCGAAATTGTTGCTTATCCTAATAAAACCACGGTAGAACAAAATCCAAGATATACTAGAATCATTCACACAATCAATAGGAAATCACGAACATAAATTTAATAAGATTACGGGGGTTCAAAGGGGGGGGGGTCAGCGCCCCCCTGAAGAAATGTATTTTTTTATCTAAAATATTACAAGAATAAGAAGTTCATAAAAATGTCAGAATATTATTGCATAAACCGTGTTTAATTTAACGTTTCTAATTTCTGAAACCTTTGAATTATTTTATATGCCTTATAAATATATATGTAATTTAAAAAATAATAATTTGCGGACTGTAAGGCGTTAAACATTATGAAAAGTGAGATTCAGTGAGATTCAGTGTCACGTTTCCACTTTTGAAAATGGTTGCCATATTTAAAAAAAAAAAAAAACATCATTTTCATTTATAAAGCTCAATTTTTTTAGGTAGATTTCGTAAGAAATACTATCTATTACATTCTCCCGTAAGTTGGAATTTTTGAAATTTTTTTGCAGATCTACGCCGATTATGACTCACAGAACCCAAAACCATCTCCAATTCAAGACTTTATCTATATCTATCTCTCTATCTATGTCACTTTTTTATAGACACGATAACTCCAATAATTTTGCACAAATCTCTTCCAAACTGATACATAAAATCAAGGGGCATAAAACCTCGGTCAAGTTCGTTAATTCCTAAAATACGCCAAGCGAGAACGAAAATCGCTAAGCACGAAAGAGGGAACTGCTCCAATAGAATGCAGGAAAAGAACGATGGTTCTGCGATCGCAGAAAGCGACATTTTGGAGAAAGCCATACAAGTAGTCTATCATGCGATCACGAGGCCAGGATGTATGCAACTTAGAAAATGGATAGGAAAACAAAAGTAACTATTGAAATAAAATAAAGTATATAAAATGTAAAATGAATGTAATAAAAGTTAAGAGAGAAGAATAAATAATAATGGAGTGGGAAAATTGGGTATTAACTAAATAGAGTTAATTTTCCCACAACAAGTATGTATGTCCTTGTACTGCGAGCCTACGGGAGAGTTCAAATCATTCACATTCGTGATTCGTCCAACGGTCGGTCGGTTCCACTGCATAGCAAAAAAGGTGAGGATGGGAGGAAAAAATCCCATTTTACTGTTCCTTGATTAAATTAAGCCATATACTCGGAATATTGTAAGACAGTACATCATTGCACACTTTTCCATGCTTTTTTATAATTTTTACAGATTCTCGAATTATTAAATCATAGTAATTTCTCATAGGACATATATTACTTTAGCAGTTTAAAAATCTATTTTAACGTTTCGGGTTTGGTGAAGTCTCGATAAAGCATTGGATGGTTTGTGTGTTAATGTTTTTAAAATCTAATTAAAGTTTTAATCATCGTTTAGGTAATGGAATCACATGTTTTTGTGTGCACTTTTTATTTTAATTTGACAAAGATGAATTTAAACATTCTGAACTTGTTTTATATAATAGAAAGTTCGAACTCACTAAGTGAGTTTTTGGAACTCCCTCAGTGAGTTCGGCGGTCTAAAATATCTTAAATATCCGATCTGAACCGGGTATAAACGCAGCATAAGATATCTTAAATATCCGGTGCGAACAAGGTTTTAATATTTTTTTTGCCGTACAAAATTCAAGTTCAAAGATGTCCAGTTAAACTGGCAGTAATGTGAAGGAGCAGACGACAAACCGCAGAGACCGATCTTCAGACGTCACTAGACTAACAGCCAATCAAGAAAGAACATTTTTGACAAAACTTTGGGATTAAAAACTAGAAAATGGCAACTCTACCATTGTTTAATCACGAGTTATTGTTTTGGAATTGTTTTTGATCTACATATGTGAAACATTTAATAATTTACTTCACATGAATCAGGTAAACTATTATAGATAGTATTTTTTATTTTCTTGATATTCTGTTCAGTATTTTTCCTTCTTATTTTGGTACATTGAAACTACAACATTTTTGAATATGTGTCAAATGATGATGATATAATGACGTAATATTGAACTTGAATTTTCAGTGGCATTTTTTCCCCCTTTTAAATTGGTTTATAATCAGGCATAGGTTTTTCGTTGAAAATGATCGTAATGGGCTACTTTTATCCCAAAAATGCATTTAATTTTAAAACTGAAATAGTGTTTATCTATTTCTCCTTGAAGCAACATTTACCATTTTTTTTTCCTCATTTTATGTGAATAAATTCAATCTGCAGTTTTCTGAGATACTTTCAAATAAATTGGAATTGTGGCTTTAATGAAAATTTCTTGTCTATTTGATTTTTATTCTTGTTTTGACTTTTGAATATAAATTTGATGATATTTTCAGCTATACAGTATGGGCTTTGTAAGCGAAATTGAATTTTTTAGAGGTTTAAATGAACAAGTTGTTTTCAGAAGTATCAAAATGCTAAGCACAGCATGAATTACTTCAGTAGAAGTTTGAAAGAATATTTTCTATTTTTGACTCATACGCAGCAAATAAAGAAATCGGTTTGGGATGAAAAAGAAGCACCAAGCAATTTAGATAAAGTTATTACTTAAGTACAAAAAAAATCAGTTTACATTAAAATTTTCAAATGAAATTCCAAAATACTTATGAGTAAGATTGAGCCTGGAATTTTCCTAAAATACTTTTGGGTCTGGGAGCAACATTATAAAATCATTGACATCAACAGCAGGTTCACTTACAGTTTCCGGAAAAATAAACTGATTTCCATTCAGTGGCATAGTTGCGTTTCCTGGCACCCGGGGCAGGAAGAAATTCTGCCCCCTCCCACCTCAAATAATAATAATAATAACCACATTATTTTTCAATATTGAATGTTAATGGGAATTTCAAAATATTATACTCAGCTATCGCCAATTTGACATTTTCACATACGACATATTTTCATTTATGGTGACCTCTATGGTGATATTTGACTTTTATTTTCAAGATGTTTAGCCAAATATCACCACCATAAACAAGGCCAACATAATAATTTTTATTTTTCTTCTTTTTCGGACAGCCATTTATACAGGCCATACTTGAAAGACTGAAAAGTTCTGCTTTGATTTTTATACATTTTAAGAAGGGAAAATTTGGGAGTAGATCGAATACATTTTATTATTTGACTTTTCTTAATGCCAGTTCAACGGAAAATATAATTTCCAATAAAGGAAGACTAATATATTTACTTAGTTCCTCCAGCTAAATCCATTTTGCACTGGTTCACAGAAACTTCTATTACAGGAAAATATTTATATGGATGCTAATAGCACTGAAATCAGCATGAAAACCAATATATAAAAAAAAAAAACACCTGATGGCTTAACCTACAGGCATAGGTAAATTTCGAAGATGCAGATTGTGAAACGCAGCCTATTTATTGGGAATTGCAGAAGTAATGACCTTTTTGCCGTAATGCGGCAGTTTGGACCGCCCACAAACTAAAAAGAATTAATGTAGAGTATGTTTTCATGAAATGGAATTTTGTGAAGGGGCCCTGTTTTATGAAAAGGAATTTTGTGAAAGAGCCCTAAATAGGCCCCAAATTTTGCCTGGATCCACCTCTGGGAATGTTTTTTATACCTGATAAAAACTAACTTTTTACAAGCATGTTTTACTCTTATTGTCCACAAGCTTAAGGAATTAAGCTTACAAATCATTATTTAAAGTTTTTCATTTATTTAATAGTCAAACTACCTTTAGATACATTGTTTTTTCGGTTTAAACCGGGTTTTTAAAAATTATTATATAAATAGCATTTTTAAGAAAAAGAGTATAGATTTTAGTAAGTCATGATGATTTTTTATAATTAATAGTTAATAAATGTTAAACACTCAAATTGGTAATTAATTTTTTTATAATTAATTAATAAATACAAAAATTTATAATTAAATTACCACCTCATAAGTAGGGGAGACTGGTACACAGTGGACCACTCCCTATTATTTTATTTTTATTAAAAATTTTTTTAAGCTTCTCCTCTATCCTAATAGACAACAACACTGCAATGATTATTTATAGCCTACAGAAGATATGTTTAGCTCAGATTGAACTATTTTATCCTGCTTTGTTGTTTTGAGCTTCTAAAAGTAAAATTTTTCATCATCATATTTTTATTTTTTTAGTATTTAAAGGTTGTAGATAAATAAAATAAAACAGCTTTTTTGCAAAGCTAAGATACTTGTTTTTATTTTACTTTAAAGTTAATATGTTTAAAAGAAAGCTATAAACAATATTAATATGATTATTCATTGAACTTCAACATGGGGTACAGTGGACCACCCACTCCTGGGCACAGTGGTCCACAATCCACTCTGCTCCTGTAATGCAGAATGTTCAAATATTTAATAATTGCTTATTTTCTATAAATAAAGATTGTTTTAAAGTAGATTTAACTGTAAAATAAAGTAAACAAATAAAAATAACAATTTATTTAACATAGTAAGAAATATTTTGTTTTGTATTTACTGCCTTTGATAAATATAACTGTAGTCTAATTGTTGATGATTCTATTCAAGTAAGATTCATGAGACGCAAATTGAATGGAAATCAGTTTATTTCTCCCGAAACTGTAGATGAATCTGCTGTTGATGTCAATGATTTCATAATGTTGCTCTCAGATCCAAAATCATTTCTTGAAAATTCCAGGCTCAATCTTACTCATAAGTACTTTGGAATTTCATTTGCAAATTTTAATGTGCGCTGATTTTTTTGTATTACTAAATTGGAATTGTTCCTGTATTAATCTGTTATTATTTTCAAAATATCATAATTTTTTTGTTTTTGTTTCAAAATTTATATTACTATTTTATTTTGCAGGTGAAGGGGCAACAAAAAAGAATTAGATTAATGAAAAATAGATTTATATTGTATTTTAGATAATATCTAATAGTGGTCCACTTTACAAGTGTATATAATTTTTTTTTTTTTTGAAAAATGTATTGAAAACAATGTTGTGAGAAAATTATGATGGATGTAAGAAGGTTTAAGGAATATTCAAAAATATTTTCATACAGATCGGTCAGTCTGTTAAAGAGAAAAAAAATGTTAACTGAAAAAGTGGTCCACTGTGTACCGGTCTCTCCTATAGATTTCTATAGGGAAAGTTTTTATTGTTTGAAAAATTTAGCTATTATTTTATTACTATACTTATATAAAACATATGGAAAATAATTAAAGAAATTATTATGAGTATTGCTACAAAACATAATGAGGGGCAAAAGAAAAAAAAACATAATTTACTAAACCAACAAAAAATAAGCTAAAACTAGAAAGTATTTTCATAAGCATAATTTGTGTTCATAACCAAAAAATTATTTACAGTATCAATAATATCAACATCAACAAATGGTAACAAGTCTCTTAATATATATATTTACTTTAAAAATCAAAAAAATCATTTTTTTTTCTTATTAAAAGGAAAAATACATATGTATTGACTTACCTGATTTATCTGTGAGTGTAACACTTATAGAAATTGGGACATAGATTTAAAAAAATCATTTATAATTTAAAAAATACTAACTTTATTTTTCTTGGTTAAACATATTTAGGAAAACAATTTCTTTATAAAAGCATGTTTACATTCCAGCAAACTGAGAAAAATGCGAAATATGGCCAATGATTTGAAAATTAGGAATGTTTATGACAAATTTTTATACAATGCAATTTTTCAATACACTGTTTGAAAACTGACTCGCCCAATTAGATAATTTACAAGCCACTGGCAGGTAATGTCATGTAATTCCCCACCCCTGGTTGGATTGATTAAAAATGTTTGTCGCTTTACAAATTTCATCTTTTTTTTTAAAGATTTGCTTCGCTTGTAGCTTGTGCATAACTTGGATTTTGCATTTTTCAATAATGTGTAAAATAAATGAAAACATTAAGGAAAATGAAAAAAAAACCAGGTCAAAAAAAAAAAAAAAAAAAAAAAAAAAGCACTTGGTTTAAACCAAAACCAAACAATCCTGTTTGCACATCATTCTTAAAAAAAATTATTTTAATCAGTTTTTCAAAAATCATCTGATTTAAATTGCAATTTAAATCACTGATTAAAATCACCAACATCCCATTTAAATCACTGATTTTAATCATCTGATTTAAAATTTTTTACACCTATTCAAAACCAAGTTTTGGTACTGCTTCCAATAATATAAAAGTTGAATCCTCTCACTTATTTTTAGAAGATTTTCTCTGACCATTTGGAACACAATTTTATACCCTGTATTGTTCAATAATTTAATTGAAACCAGGCAGTGTTTCTTAACTTTGTGGTCTTGTGACCTTATAAAAAAAAAGAAAAAAAAAAAAACCACCCTGAACCAGATACGTTGCAAACCGGACTGTCAGTTTTGCTATCTCTGTATATGTAAACTAGTTTTCTTGACTTGACTGTATATGCTTTAGACTAAAAACGTTTTGAAAATAAAAATACCAAAGTGATACATTTGTTTATCCAGTTTTGACTGTATGTGGTTTCCACTAAACAGGGCTTGAATTTCAGGTTGGTATAGTGGGATTCGCTCCCAAAATTTTAAAATCCTGCCCACAAAAATATTGTGGATCGAGCCTCCTGTCCAAAACAAGTCACTATTTTCTGGTGAATTTTGCTTTTTGAAATGATAATCAAGTCCGTAGCTGACTGACGAATTTTGCAATGTTTTCCTGCAACTGATTGATGAATTTTGTGATTTTTTTCTGCAACTGATTGGTGAATTTTGCATTTTCCTGTGACCAATCGACAAATTTCGCAACATTTTCTTTGAACAGTTGGCGAATTTTGCAGTTTCTTTTCGTGAAAGATTTACGAAATTCACGCTATTTTCTCTGCATTCAAATGAAAAATTTGGGAGGGGCGACCAACTGACGAATTTCGCAATACTTTTCCGAAACCAACTGACAAAATTTGCAATATTTTCTCATATAATATCTCATTTTTGTTTAGTGGCAACTCTAGGCCCATTTGGCAGTGTGCAGCTGCAGCATCTGGTGGCCCTTACTGCCCTTTTTGATGCACCTTTTGGTTCTTTTCGGTTTTGGGAAAAATTATCTCAAAATACGTCCATCGTATTAAAGCACATATAAACAATACATCTGATTACTTTTTATTTACAATTTAAGAACATATTAATTCAGACAATTAAATGCACTAACTCAACATGAGTGAAAAATTGACCTGAGCCAGGACTCGAACTTGGAATCTTTAGCGTAACGGGCTGTTGCTCTGACCACTGAGCCACCCTGGTTAATATGTATGTAGTAACTGATGAATAATTATTAAATCATCTTTGTTATGTCATCTGAAGCTGCAGAAATTGCTGGCTGGTGACTCTTTCCAACATGTATTAATGTGAGACATTGCCGTGCTAGGATATCGACCAGGGAGAGTCAGCAGCAGCAGCACGTTACACTGAAGGTCCCAGATTCGAGTCCTGGCCCAAGTCAATTTTTCACTTATGTTGGGTTAGTGTATTTAATTGTCTGAATTAATAAGTTCTTAAATTGTAAATAAAAAGTAATCAGACGTATTGTTTATATGTGCTTTAATACGATGAACGTATTTTGAGATAATTTTTCCCGAAACCGAAAAGGGCAGTAAGGGCCAACAGATGCTGCAGCTAGCTGCACACTGCCAAATGGGCCTAGAGTCAACACTAAACAAAAATGAGATTGGAAGAACTGCAAAAATCTTGTCATGCACATAAAGAAAATTTGTTTCTGAACTCCACAGAAACTTTTTACAAACAGCATCAACTTGTTGATCCTTGCAATTCACAGACATTAGGACTTAACAATTTAAAGCCAACCTATATTTCTTGTGTAACAGAAGAAAGGAATCGATGGTTTCCCTTTGAAACTTTGAACATGGGTTTGAAATTTCAATGCGTAGAACCTAGTTCAATCAAAGAAAATACCAGGGGCTGCTTGTGAAAGAGTAAAAATGTTCCTTGAAGAAGTAGAAATGAAGGAATAAAGGTGTGAAGAAGGTAGACTTTTACTCCTTCAGGTGAAGGAGTGAAAGTCTACCTTATGAAAGAGGCTTCAGCACTCTAAATTGAATACAATCTAAATTCAGACATTCATTTAACAACCTAATTATTTAAAGAGCCCATAACATTTGGTGGAAGTTGAAAAATAGACTAGAAAGCTTGACTTTCTTCCTTTAAAAAAAAATAAACATTTTGCATAATTATTCTGAGTTGACTTAAATTTTTTCAGTGGTATTTTGTCATATCTGCATTAATGTAATTCTTTAAATAACACATAAAATAATACTGAAGTTTAGAGATTTTTTTTCTCCCTCCCAAACATTTCAACTCCCCTCCATTTAAAAATATTTGGATGGAGACTCCCCTTCTTGAAAAAATTGAATTTCAAGCCCTGTTAAAGTTTTGTAATATAATAGATTAGATATGTCTGAATATAGTTAATGTTTTAGCATATATTTGTAAAATGTTAAGCATCAGCTCTTTTCCCCCAGAAGACAAGACGGTCGTAATAATTACACGACTATGTTTGTTTGACAAGTGACAGCTGATTGACGAATAGGAGGATAATTATAAGGATAAAAATATTTGTTTTCTAGGTAAATTGATAATAAAATGTTGAGAAGTACTTTATAACCATTTTTAACCTATTTTCCATATAAAAATTCAAAATTTTTCAGAATTCATAATTTTTACAAGCATTTTCTCTTTTCCACTATCTGCAAGTATTTTATGTCTAGTCATCTAGAGTTAATCTATAATCGTCATCATTAAATCCAAGGGATTTTTATGAATGCACAAAAAATTGATGATGGGACTTACAGATTAAAAACAAAAAGAAAAGTACTTCTTAGTTAAATAATAAATTCTTGATGTACAAAAATTATGAGAAATAAAATTTTTATTAGTATGCACCCATCAAAACTTATCTAAGGAATTATGTGCTTACAAAAGTCTTACCTGCTGAAATTTTTAATCTTCCTCTCTACTAATTACTGTTTTGTAAAATAGATTCACTGCAAAATCCTTATAAAACTACTATCAAGTTTAGTAACAGTTTCTAACATGATTTTGATTATTTTTATTATAAATAAATACTATACAAAACAGCACACAATACACAATAGACATATTTCCATTTCCTTTAATAGGTATAATTATACCTTCAATTGCTAATAATAATAATAAATGCCAGGTCATGCTATATTCATTAACAGTCTTGGAATCAACAAATCAATATGCTTTAGTTTAAAGACAAATCCAGATATATTGTGCAATGCTTAAGGTGGTTATCAAATGACCTGCTCAAGGCTGACATGCAAAGGCATCAGATTGACAGGCTTGATTATGGAAGTGATTTGGAATTGAAATAAGTTTTCCATTTTTTGATAAATAAATTACTTTTCAAATTATAAGTGGTTCCTGTCACATGACGAGGTGTTTTTCTCGCTGCTTGGTCTGCCGCATCGGTAATTCGTTTCAAAACATCGACTTTGACTGTATTTTCTAAAAGATCTTCTGCCTTTACCAAAAAATGGAAAACGTGTTTCGATTACATAGTTTCTCAATAAGAACACATGCCAATATCATGCATTTCCGAACAAAAATGAATTAAAAAATGTCATAAAGTAGCCAGTTTGGATTTGAGAACAGCCTTAAGAACACACACCTAAAGCCAGTTTCAAACATATCACTATGACTATGCATGCACAGAAAGCAATTTTTAACTGTCAGTTACTGCTAATTAATAGTAATTATGGTCACAAAAGCTAAATTTAGCATATCTATGGACAAAAATATTTCATTTAAAACAAAAATGAAGTAAATTGATGCAGTAGTTTTCTCTCAAACTGTTAAAAGAATTGGCTTTCAGTTATAAATAAATTTATTTTAATTCTATTGTATATTTCAGGGAGTTAAAATACCTGAACCTGAAATCTTCTTTGTTGTCTAAATCAACAATGGAAATGCCAAAACAAGAAGTACCTGCTGTATATTCACAGATGTTACAAATGTTTCCTAACATTCCTCAAGAAATTATCTGGATGTATGTTCGGCAAGTAAGTATTGTTATATATAATATATAGGTACTTTTATGTTAGCCGGGCGACAATGATATTATATATAGGGGAGACCGGTACACACTGGACCACCCCCTAATATTTTTTTTAAGCTTCTCTTCTATCCTAATAGACAACAGCACTGCAATGATTATTTATAGCCTTCAGAAAATATGTTTAGCTCAGATTGAACTATTTTATCCTGATTGGTTGTTTAGAGCTTCTAAAAGTAAAATTTTTCATAGTCATATTTTTATTTTTTTAGTAATTAAAGGTTGTAGATAAATAAAATAAAACAGCTTTTTTGCAAAGCTAAGATACTTGTTTTTATTTTACTTTAAAGTTAATATGTTTAAAAGAAAGCTATAAACAATATTAATATGATTATTTATTGAACTTCAACATGGGGTACAGTGGACCACCCACTCCTAGGGCACAGTGATGCACTCTGCTCCTGTAATGCAGAATGTTCAAAATATTTAATAATTGCTTATTTTCTATAAAGAAAGATTGTTTTAAAGTAGATTTAACTGTAAAATAAAGTAAACAAATAAACATAACAATTTATTTAACATAGTAAGAAATATTTTGTTTTGTATTTACTGCCTTTGATAAATATAACTGTATTCTAATTGTTGATGATTCTATTCAAGTAAGATTCATGAGACGCAAATTGAATGGAAATCAGTTTATTTCTCCCGAAACTGTAGATGAATTTGCTGTTGATGTCAATGATTTCATGATGTTGCTCTCAGACCCAAAAATTATTTCTTGAAAATTCCAGGCTCAATTTTACTCATAAGTACTTTGGAATTTCATTTGCAAATTTTAATGTACGCTGATTTTTTTGTACTTAAGTAATAACTTCAACTAAATTGCAATTGTTCCTGTATTAATCTGTTATTATTTTCAAAATATAATTAATTTTTTGTTTTTGTTTCAAAATTTATATTACTATGTTATTTTGCGGGTGAAGGGGCAACAAAAAAGAATTAGATTAATAAAAAATAGATTTATATTGTATTTTAGATAATACCTAATAGTGCTCCACTGTACCCCGATGGATGGACCAGTGTACCCCGCTTCTGGGGTCCACTTTACAAGTGTATATAATTTTTTTTTTTTTTTTGAAAAATGTATTGAAAACTATGTTGTGAGAAAATTATGATGGATGTAAGAAGGTTTAAGGAATATTCGAAAATATTTTCATGCAAATCGGTCAGTCTGTTAAAGAGAAAAAAAAATGTTAACTGAAAAAGTGGTCCACTGTGTACCGGTTTCCCCTATCTATTATATATCTGTGTGTGTATGTATATTTATATTGTGTATATATCAAATTTGTCCTTTTTGGTGAGTCTTGAACATTATTTTATGTTATATTTACTATTTAAGTTGAATAATTTTTTATTTATCTAATTTCTATTTCAATTTAATATTGTCGATTTTAGGCATAATGCTGACAATATTTGTTGAAATAACATATACTTACTATGAATATTCTTATAAAGCCCTTCTGAAGATTCTATAAGATATTCAGTTTTCCAATTTTGCTTTTTTATCCTTTTAAGTATAATTCCTTCAGTGTCCATTCAATTGCTTCTTATGGTGTTTTATACTGCGTTCTTCACATGTGTATTCATTTATATATATATATATATATATATATCAGGGTTGGCAAGTTTTTGACGTATGACGGTTTTTACCAGTTTTAACCATGGTTTTTACCATCATGTCAAAAACCTCCTTGTCAAAAACTGTCAAAAACCCATTTTTTAGTAGTTTGTTTTTACATTTGTTTTTTTCATTCTATATTTAATATTAAGTTGTTTTACATGAAATATTCAGTATCAAAAAGACTCTAAAATATATTTATCCATCCAAGAAAAACAAAAAAGAATTGCATTAGAATAATACGTGTACATCTCTGTTAGAAGATCTCTACAATAATCTTAAGATATTTAGCATAGTCTAAAAAAAATTAGATTTTTTGAAAAAATCGTGTAACCTATAAGTATTAGATTAAACAATGTGTATAATTTCGGTACAATTTATTACATTGTTGAAAACCAAACTTTTAAGATTCTACTTATTGAAGTGCAAATGAAAATCACCATAATTGCATTTATAAAATACATAAGATATGCATTTTAAAATATTATATCTAAGAATACTCAAACTTATTCACTGCCAGTCTATGCTTAACATCTATTGTCATACAATGTAACAGCATTTTTGCATCTCTAAAATAATTTTAATGTACTTTATTAAAAATGTATATTGAATGTTATTTAATAATTATAATAACCTTTTATTATCATTTAATATTAATGTTAATTGCAGTTAGTAGAAGCTATATTAGTGAAGATTATGACAAATATTGTTCTTTTCTTTTACTCTTGTATTTTTAAATCTTTCCTATATTAGGAAATGTTCTTTTAAATAAATTTAACAAATGTAATTGTAAATAATAATAATAAAAAGAACAACAAGGTAAAATCAATCTAGAAATGTATTGTATGCTATACTTACACCATAAATTGGAGGAAAATCGAAAATGAAAGGATTTTGACGGAATAAACTGGTAAAAACACGGTTTTTACCACTGTCATGTCAAAAACCCAACCCTGATATATATATATATATATATATATATATATATATATATAATTATAATATCTATGAATTTCAAAAAACATATCAAGTTCTATTCTACTTAAATCTCCAAAGAGATAATTAATGATATTGTGTATACAGAATACCACATAGCTAATAATTAACATGTGCAAACATAATATTACCATAGCTGATGCTTCAATGGTAATTGGCCAAATTTTACTCATACCAAAAGAATATTGAAAAAAGAAATATAGAGAAAGGGAAAAAAAAAAAAAAAAAAAAAATTATAAATTGGAGTTGCAATTAAGTAAATACAAATGGATTAATAAATTAAATATGAACCATATACAATGGAAAATTGGACCACATGAGAATTAAATATGAATTGGATATGGAAAAACACATGCACATGTACTCATCAGCCTGGATGCACCCACATGTGTTTTAAATAATAATTCAGTGTTTCATAATTCTACTGGCATAATGCTAAGATCAGTAGAATCATCCAGGTACACTGAATTATTACCAGACAACAATTGGAAATATTAAAATTTGGAAATATTTAAATAGGAAATAAAAAACCATTAAGAAAATACAATATATTTCACTCACATTGATTATCCAAAAAACTGTAATTAACACCTCACTAAATTACCACGAGATAACAGTTTTGAAATAATAAAATTGGAAATATGAACGCGTAAAGTGTAGATTAAATATTTACTCACAATAATTATACAGAATCCTTAAAATGTCACAACTTCTGCATAATATTCACATCCACATGGCAATGCATCATACATGTTTACTAAGTCGAGTTGAGAGAAATGATTTGTAAGACAAGTTGAGAGCTCACTTTTTTTAAAACTCAACCCCATCGATGACACCCAATCACAAAATGATTCAAAAACACTCAAAATAATTCTGGTTTTAATACACTTATAACAAATTTATATCCGTGAATATATATTACTCCATCCAATTTTAATTCCTGAAAGTAAAATTAATATACAATCAATAGCTACCTCTATAGTTAAATTAAATATAATATTAACAATATTATCTACAACTACCTGAAAGGTAAAGTGTCGCCATCTATTGGTATTATAATAATTCATAATTAATATTTAGTTAAATATCCACTTTATTAGTTACATACTCACTTCATTAGATTTATTTATATAAATAAACTTAAAAAACAATACTAACTTGTAGTTTTACTTTAAATTCAAATAAAATATATTACTACTATATGAATAAATCTACACAGAATTATATATATATATATATTTTTTTAAAGTATTGAAAACTATGTTATGAGAAAATTATGGTGAATGTATAAAGGTTTCAGGAATATATATATATATATATATATATATATATATATATATATATATGTGTGTGTGTGTGTATGTGTGTGTGTACATATATGGTACTTCTCTATTATCCCGTCAACCATTTTTCATAACAAAAAAGTATCGCCAAACTGTAAGATTAAACGCCAAATATGCAGTCTCATTTACTTGATGTCAGAAGCATTATACGTGTTTGTTATGTCATCAAGTGGTTTTTACTTCGACATTTGCATGTATTTTTCATTATGTTTTACTGATTTATTAGTTATTTCATTAATTAACAATTGTGCCCTTAAATTTTTATATTTTATTTATTTATTTATTTTGATATTCCAATGGCAACATTCTCCCGTTTATTTGGCGTTACAGTTTGGTGATAGTTTTTTGTTATGAAAAGTGGTCGATGGGATAATAGAGAAGTACCATATATATATACCGTAATTTCTGGCATATAATCTGCGGATCAAACAATTCTGTTTCAACCCAGAAATTTTATTCAATAATTGAAGTCAAATAGTTACAGCGATCTAAAAAGTTACATTTTACAAAATAAAATTTCTCGGTCGAAAAACGACTGTTTGATCCGCGGATTATACGCCGGGAATTACGGTACAGTACAAAGTCCAAAATCCGGAATCCTCCGGACTTCAGCGATTCCGGATTTTGGATTTTTCCGAATTTCGGATCATTTGCAGTTTGCCCCCCCCCCCCCCCCCGTTATTTATTTATGACGAACGCATTTCAATACTGAAAAATATTATACTGAAGCAAATTAAATATTTTAAAAAATGAATATATTTTTAAAAAGGTAAAAAAATAATAATAATCTACACCCCACCCCCGTTTATTTTACTGAAATAAGGTAATAATAAAGCAAATATTTCAATATAGGAATATTTTTTTTTTTTTAATTATCACAATTTCAGGAAATTTTACTTACAAAATGAAATTTTTCTGTTAGGTAATTGAATATGTCCGTTATTTTACGCTGCTTTATCAATTATAAATCATTTGCAGTTATTAAAAAACTAATCACCCCCCCCCCCACACACACACACACACACACACCGATTTATTTACGTCAGGAAGGCATTTGCAATGCTGTATAAAGATACACACTAATACGATATTCCAATAAAATAATATATTTTTTAAAAGGTTTAAAAAAAAACGTTATTATTTGTTTTTATGCTCCCTATTGTTCCCATTTGATGTTCTCAAAGGGTGCTGCGCACTGCCCTTTTTTTTTAAGTGCCGATGCGCCCTGCTGTTTTTAGACGTGAAAAATGTGTCCTGCCCCTTTTCCATATTATCTTCTTTACGTTGTCTATTTTTTTTCCCTTTAAAAATATTTTTCCTTTATTTTTTTCGTGCAAAAATAGAAGAAAACAGAAGCTTTGACTCACATGTCATCATTCCTAATCCGCTCAACAAGCCTAGCCTAATAATAAAAAAAAAAAATCTGTGCATGGTTTCTTTCTGCATAACGAAACATAGTATCTACTGAAAGCTAACGATCTCATTCCGATAACTTTTTTTGTGTGGTGCTCCGATTTTGGAATAAATTGTCATATTTTGATAAAATTTGGGAAAACAGCCTAATTTGCTATTATTGCAACTTGCTGTAAATTTGAACATAATTCGTCAAATAACGACGGAGATATTTATTTATTTTTTATGGTAAGGAAAATGGTTTTTTTCATTCTTTTCTTTTAATTACTTTTTTCTGTTTTCCTGCAGCTAAATACAACTATGAATGCGGCGCTTCCTATGGAATATTGGGAAGTCGCCAATAAAGATTATCAGACATCTATATCACGGCTTCAATTTATTGAATAAATTGATGCAATTTTTGGAGATTGGTGGGGAGGGGAGAGCGTTGAGTAAGGAATGATCGAATAAAAGCGTAAAGATATCAAATTGGAAAATATATGGAGACAAATATAACAGAAGGGGGAAAAACGATTCAGTCCAAGGCATATATAAATAAATATTAAAAAAAAAAAAAAAAAAAAAAGCTAGTTTCCAAAATGTCCGGATTTTGGAGAATTCCGAATTTCGGATGTCCGGATTTGAGACTTTGTACTGTATATGTGTGTGTTAGCTTTTTACGAAGAGGATTTAATATTTCATGAAAAAATGGCAGCTGGTTACAGACGATCATAGAAACTCGAAAGAGTTTCTCGCCAAGCAAAAGAAACAGCAATGCATTGAACCGTAAATGAAAGGAGTTTCCGTCAATGGATGCCAAACGATTTTATAATTTTTTTTTACACTCTGTCTAGTTTATATTTTGCGGACAGGACAAAACGGGTTTTTGACATATCTATATCTCGCGTTCTATTTATGATAGAAACAAAATTCTTGATTCTATGGAATGGGGTGTGCCAAGTGACTAAGGAATCAAAAGTAAAGTAAAATTCGACGAATAGGTTTTCAGTAAATGCGATTTTAAAAGTGCTGTTTTTTGCACTTTTTAAAACCTGTTTTAATTACTAAAAAATTAAAAAAATTTTAATTACTAATTGTAATAATTTTTTTTTTTAGTTTTTGTAATTTTCAATCAGAAGAAAATAATTGTACAATTAGTAATCCAGATAGAGAAACTTTACATCAATAAAACTTCTAGCTAGTCTCTGATCAGTTGCAAATTTTTCTTTCTTTATGAATTCTAACATTTGTTTATTTCTGAAGATATAAGAAATGTTCCAATATTGATGTATTATTTCATGGCATTCTAATATTGTTCAATATCATTGTTGTTGCTAGGACATTTAATATGTATTTTAAGTTAAGAGAAAAAATGTACAGCTCAAGTGAGGACTTTCAAATCTTATATTTACTTTTTAAAAAGCAAAAACACAATTTTACCCCACAAAAAAATTTTACCTAGTTAAAAAATTGCACAGCACTTAACAATAATACTTTACTCGATATTAGTTATTGATACACAGTAATAGTGACATTTTAAACATTACATGCAGGCATGAGATTCTTCCGCGGTTTTCTGCTTTTTGGTCATTTTCCACTTTTTTCCGATTTACCGAAAAACGCGAAATACGCCTAAAGATCGCAAAAAAAACTCAAATTTCACCAAAGGATCGCAGAAAAAACTCGTATTTCGTCAAAGGATCGCGCGAAATTCACCAAGAGATTGCAGAAAAAACGCGAAATTCACCTAAATATCGCGAATTTCGTCAAAAAATTGATGAAAAAACATGACTTTTACCAAAAAATCGCGAAAAACCCCCGCAAATTTTGCTAAAAAATATCGTGAGAAAAACACCAAATTCACCAAAAAATCCCGAAAAAAGGCGAAATTCACCGGAATATCCGGAAAAAACATGAATTTCGTCAAAAGATTGCGAAAACACGCTGATTTCGTCAAAAGATCGAGAAAAAAGCATTAATTTCATCAAAACATTGGGAAAATAACACTAATTTTGTCAAAAGATCGTGAAAATAACGCTAATTTCGTCAAAAAATCACAAAAAGCACACTAATTTCATCAAAAGTTCGCGACAAATAACAGTAATTTGGTCAAAAGATTGTGAAAAATAATGGTAATTTGGTCAAAAGATCGCGAAAATAATGGTAATTTCATCAAAAGATCGCAAAAACAACGTGAATTTCGTGAAAAGATTGCGAAAATAATGCGAATTTCGTCAAAAGCATCACTGAGAAAACATGAAATTCGCCAAAAGATAGTGAAAAATCGCAAAATTGGACAAAAGATCATAGAGAAAACGTGAATTTCATCAAAAAATTGCTGAAAAAACTCAAATTTTCTTAAAGAATTGCTGAAAAAGCACGAATTTCTTCAAAATTTACAGCATTGGATTAAAAGATTGGTATCAGATTTCTTTTAGTAATATAGAAAATTCGCCACAAAATTCCAAAATAAATTAAATTATAAAAAATTATGCAAAAAATCCCAAAACTGGCTTCAAGCTGACTGGTAAAAATTGTCCTGGAATCTAAAATAACCATGCACTGATTTGTTGGTGCCACTGATAATGTTCTTAGAAAATCTATTTAATTCCTTAAAAACTTATTTTTTATTTAAAAAAAGAGTGGGAACTCTGGTCTATCATTTAATTAAGGTGGTTGTAATTATTAGCATATACTTGATTTGCTGTTTCAAGAAAAGTGTCTTACTATTTTCAAAATTTCAATTTAAAAATGTTAAAGCCAATGAAAGGTTTTATTAATGTGCTGTATCTTGGCAAAATAGACTTTTTATGAGAGTCAGCTAATAATTTCTTTTTAATTTACTCAAAGCTAAATGGATGCAATATATATATATATATATATATTGTATGTAATATATATATTAATGCCAATTATAATATTTGTTGTGCTTGAAATTCATAACTTTTATTGCTGAAATGTCATTCGCACAGTTTTCAGCTTTTTTGCTTTTTTGTCAATCTCATCCCTGTACATGTAATGTTGTATATGTGAGACATTTCTTGTGAAATTTTACATATCAATGTATTATTTCAGGTTTTTGACATGATGGTTCTAAACCATGGTTTAATCTGTCAAAAACAAATATCAGAAACCTGCCAACCCTGGATTGTACCAGAATTTTTGAACAAAATTTTACTTCTAAAACTTTGGTAAAAAAAAAAATGTGTTAAATTGTATTTCCTTATTTTGAAATAAAAGTTTTCAAAAATTCTGGTGTGAATGTAACATTATAGAAAAGCAATTGTTTGTTCCTGAAGGGGTTAAAATTAGGCTTAATAGCATAAAGTACCTGAGCACAGTATGATGCTCTATAATAGGTAGTCAGCAGAATTTTGTTTGTTTGCTCTCTTTGGGAGCGAAGTGGTGTAAACAACTGCATGTGCATACAAACATATGCATATTCTATATATGTGTATAGGTAAAAATTCATTATAATTTTTATGTATCTATAATAGCATCAAATCTGGGAGAGTTTCGTTTTAGTCTTTGCTGAAAAACTTATCACTATCAGAAATAAAGATTTTAAGATGTAACTTGTGATATATCTAATAACCAATGGTACCAAAATAAAAAAAAAGTACAATTCTATAATTTTTTTACAGCATTATAGCTCATCTGAAATAATGGAAATTAAAAGACTAATTAAGGGGGGGAAAACATGTTATTTTGTTTGTTTGTTTATTTATTTATTTATTTTTATTTATTTTTTTTTTTTCCAGTATTCTAGTGATGCAAAAAAGTGTGCACAGATGTTGAATCTTCAAAACATTAAATATACTGGACACAATTTTTCGATAGAAAAGGGAGAAAACTTGAATGAATGTAACATTGCTCAGCCTTTTCCTTTAATTCTGCTTCCTAAAACTGTTAGTGATAATAATAATGATAAAATTCTGAATAATGAGTGTGATGAACAAACTGAACAAACATCATATGATTCTCATAGTTCATATTCTGCATCTTTAGTTTCTCCAAATATAATGGAGAAAGATGATTTTGTACATCCATATCTATCTGTTAATTTCAATGAACCTTTGATGCTTGATATAGTTCCAGATGATGAAGGTATATCACATAGTTGGAGGCCTAGTAATTCAGATGATATGTTATGTCCAAATATATTTGTACCTTCTCCGGTTACTAAAAACTTTCAGCCATCAAATTGTCAGATTCCCAATCAGAATGCACAACAAAATCATTTAGAATTTCATTTAAATCCAAAGACTGCAGATAGAGCATCAGGCACATATTCTATGACTGCTCAAGTGTTATATAATTATCCTTTACCTGATTGGAGAGATTCTAGTAAAGATATTTCAAGTAAGTTTATCTGCTTTGTATTTATTTATTTATTTATTTATAATTGAACTGTAGTTACTGGATTTACCAATGCCATTGAAATTATAATCGCAGACAATTATGATTACATAATTATATTTACATTTAACTTTCTGTCAATCACTATCCAATAAATATGCATCTTGGCAATAGTTCTTATTCCAGAAAACATTGTACAAATTTGATACTGTGTTACTTTATCTGATATTTTTAGCAATTGATGCTTAGAGTTTGAAAGATATGGAATTAATGGGTTAATTTTGGTTATTCAAAATTTCGTTTAATTTTATAAATTTAATTTTGTTAAATAATGTCAAATAAGACATTTAAAAGTTCTTTATATCCCTTTTTTTAATAGTATCATAGAAGACTACTAATTTACTTCTTTTACTGTATAATTTTTTTCATATATATTTAGAACAAATTTATTAATGTATAGATCTAAAGTAAAGATACTTATATATATATATATATATATGTGTGTGTGTGTGTGTGTGTAAGATACTTATATATAAGTTTTTTCTTCTTTATTCACATTGTGAACGTCGAACTTTATCCAAGCTTTTTTCTTAAAAGTGTCTTATTTTGTTACCATTCGATATTTTAATAAGATGTGTGCAACATGACATGAAGGGATGAAGGCTGCCATTATCTATGTTTAAAACTAAACAGAAGCAGAAAATACTTAAAACCTCATTAAACTTTATATCTTTTGATTGAATTATTTTTAGTAGATTAAAAAAAAAAAGAAATAAGCTTATTTGATTTCATAATTAAACCTTTATTTTTTATATTGAAAAAATAAAATTGTTTTGCAGTGCCATCTCTTGATATTTTTGTTAGACAGAAACTATATTGGACAACAGCAGCTGAAATGCATATTTTGCTATAAAGATTCCAAATTAACCCGGCATTAGTTGCACGTCAGTCTATTCTCCACCAAATTGTTATCTTTCTGTAAGTGAAACTCCGCATAGCTGACCTTGACTGTTTGCTCTCTTGTATACTAAAATTGCAAGTAATTCCTGCTCTTTCTCACCATTTTATTGCATTCTAAAGTTGAAATCGGTCTAAAAGACCGCATTGTGACTGCTCCCATTGACTGAATTTTTTCCCCTCCCCTTTCTTTATTCCTGTTCACATGAATTTCTTGGCAGGAAAGTTTCTGGGAAGAAAGGGGGGAGGGAATTCTCTGCCTCTTGCTGTTTCGTCTTTCTTTCCTTCTGCTGTTTTGCTCATAGAATATTTCATTATTTTTAGAATGTCTTTAAAAGAAGCTTTAAAACTTTTTGAAACTATAATAAAAGAGGATCATATTAGTGAAAAAGTTCACATGGAAAAGTAATAGATGGCCACTTTTTTTTTTTTTTTTTTTTCACTGATGAATATTGCAGAAATAAATTCTCAAATTATTTTTCAAAAAATACTGGAAAAAAGGTAGTTCGTTACTATTTTTTTTTAAGAACTTGCTTTCAGTTTAGGGTACACATAAATGTAAGAAAACAGACAATAACCCCACCAAATCCTTTGAAAAGAATGATAGAGATTTTTGTCGGGAACCAGGAAACAAAATTGTTTAATCTCCAAAAACTGAAAGGTGTAGTTTTTGTACAAAAAAGTAAAATTGCAAACCAAAACAATTTTATCAACAATGTAGTTTGTATATCTGCAAAGAACATTACATATAATTTGTCTGTAGAAGGTGCAAAACAATGAAAATTTTCTAGTGTAGATTAGATAGAAATTATACAAATAAAAAACTTTTTTGGATAATTCAGCTAATGTTTCTACTATAATTAATAGAATTGTGAAAGTATTTTTCTAAAATTTATTTTTAAAATTTTATTGTAAATGAAAATACATAACATACTTTTTTTTTACAATGCTGCAGTAACTCTTTTTTTTTTTTTTTTTTTTATTCAAATTCAGTGAGCATCTGGTGCTGAGATCTAACAAAATTAACTTTTTTTGACATTCACTGGGGTCTATCCAGATTTTTCTCGCAGGATCCTGTTTTTGTGAAATCGTAATTTTTTTTTTATATATATTAGTGAAAATTGTAGTTATAATTTGTGAATTTGAAAATATTATTATATTTGGGTTCCTGTATACGTCCTGTATACCTTTTACATATTAAAAAAACAAGTAATATGTTCTTTGGCGAGTTTGATTGTTTTGTGACAGGTTAGATTTTATTTTTAAATGATTAAATTTGTGTAAGTTTCAGTTTGGAGATGAAACTTTGTGAAAGGTCTATTTTTAAGGCAAAAAATTTTGTGAAGGGTCCTGTTTTGGTATGAGAATTTTTGTGAAAGGTCCTGTTTTAAGATGAAAAATTTTGTGAAGTACCGTTTTAAGGACCCGAAATTGCCCTAAACAGACCTCTAGTTCAAATTATTTTTCAGAATATTGTTTTTCAGTCTACAAGAGAAAATTCAATTCAATTAAATTATTGCTGCATACTTATATTTTTAGAGACAAATTTGTCAATCTCCCTTTTTTATTACCGTATTCGCCCACATTAGCTGGCATGCTGGAAAAACTTGTATTTACCGACATGCCTGAAAATATGAGGTTTTACTACTGGATGAGCAGCTGATTTATTTTGGTTTTTCTAACATTTTTCATTTTAAGGAAAAAACATGAATACTTATTTTTCTCTCTGTCTCTCTCTCTCTCTATATATTCATTTAGATACTTTTCGGTTAGCCAGGTGACAGTGAAATATATCAAGCAGGGCGGTCGCTCTGCCAAGCCAAGCTTAAAAAAAAAAAAAACGCCACACAAACAACGCCAAGAACTGGAATAAAGACCGCTAATGCTTATATACAGAAAGCAACTTCGCAATGTTAAATCGACAAAACATGCCAGATTAAAATATCAGATATCAAACAAACCAAGCGTCGTAGGAAAAAAAAAAACGAAAACTAGAAGAATCTAAGGAAGAATTTCTTCAATTTAAGACCAAACTCATCTTCATAAGTGATTTATAAACAGAGATATAGCTTTTTTTTTAAAACGTCGAGTTACTTAAAATGATCACTATTTTCTTCGTCAAACTTTTTTTTTCAAACAAGCTACAGGCCTTAATATTGGGCAGAATAAAAAAAGGATTGCATTTTTGGACAAGTAATTACGTAATCTATGTGCTTTTATAAAATTCAGTGTAAAAAAAAAATATTTTCTATCCTTAATTAGCAAAAAACTGTTAATTAACTTGGCGATTAAAAAATTATGCCAAAACAGGGATAAAACCCGCCAACGACCATGTACCATCTGTATTAAAATAGCACAAATCAGTTACAGGTTATAATATAACCACATCAAATTTCATCTGCAAGTCAGCCATTTTCTTCTGAAGATATTTTTTTTTAAATAAAGCTTCACAATTATAAGAACACATATTTTATCAAATAATTAAATATGACTGCATACTGTGGCAGATGATTGTTTCTAACATGAATAAGTATGAGAAATTGCCGTTTACGGATATGGATCTGGGTAGCTCAGTCGCAGAGCGTCGGCATGGTACGCATAAGGTCCCAGGTTCGAGTCCAGGCCCAGGTCAATTTTTCACTCATGTTTGTTTAGTGTATTTAATTGTCTGATAAAATGAGTGTTCTTATAAATATTGTAAAATAAAGTAATCATACGTAGTGTTTATGCTTTAAAAATATTTTAAATATATAATTTACGTTTTTAGAAAGATCTTTAAAAATAAATTAGTTTTTGAGGGAAGATGTACCTTCTAAAATGTATACATTAAGAGTTATCGCCATTTAAAATTTCTTTCCAAACGTAAACAAAAATTTTGAAATGAATTAAATGTGATTCATTTATTTCTAAAAATAAAAAAACACGGTAAAGGACAGGCATTTCGTTCGCAGGAATACCTTTCACGTCATCTACTATATATACGAGGCTAGCGAAAAAGAAAGGCTACCGCGGTGCTTTACGCGTATCTTTTTTTACAGACCGCGGGAATCACGTGAGGCTCGAATCCACCAATGCAGGTGTACGAAAAGAGCATCACGTCACTCTAGCGGTCTGTAAAAAAAGATAAGTGGAACGCACCGCGGTAGCCTGTCTTTTTCGTTAGCCTCGCTATATATATAAAACACAAACGGAAATTTCGTTCCGTTCCTTTATAACTCGAGATCTGCTGAATGGAATTTGATGGAACTTGCACTGTTCGAGAGATAATTTTTCAGGGAAGGTTTTAGTATGTAACACAACGTTCTACGTATATTAGCTATCGAATTATGATTGAAAGTTCTGTTATTTTGGCCGAAAAGGTTACCATTGCTAATTTTTTGGCGATCATTACTGTTGCGGAAAGAAATGAAAAGGCTATACATCTCGAAAAATAAAAGAAAAACTGTTACTAATTTTATTTAAAAAAAAAAAAAAAAAAAGAAAGAAAGAAAGGAAAAAAAAAAAAGAGTTTTGATGAGAGAATATTATAAAACGAAAATATTTAATTTAAACATGATTAGAAATGTTCATAATGCTTAAAACATTATTCAAGGGGCAAGATTTCTATTGAAACAAATTTGGCGACTTATCTTTTGTTTTTGGCGATTTTGATTTTACTTTTGACCCCAAACAATTTGATTTTAAGCCAAAAAGTGTCTTTTTTTGTTGCAGAAAGAATTGAAATGGCTATACATCTGGAAAAATAAAAGAAAAAACTGTTACTAATTTTTTTTTTTTTTAAAAAGAAAGAAAAGAAAAAAAAGAAAAACAGTTTTGATGAGAGATTTTAGGCCAAAAGGTGTTTTTTTTTTCAAGTGTACGACTGCATTTTCGCAGTATTTTTTTTTTTTTGGTACTTTTTGGTTAGCCGGGCGCCAGTGATATATATATATATACACACACATATATACACATATATCTACACAAATACATGTATATACATACATATATATATATACATTTATATGTATGAATATATATATATGTGTGTGTGTGTGTGTGTTCATATATCACTGGTGCCCGGCTAACCGAAAAGTACCTTTTTTTATTCAAATGCAAACTATATTAATGACAATATACTTCTATTTACTTCTACATATATGAAATTTCGTTCCGGCTGCTTATAACTCGAGTTCTGCTGAATGCATTTTCGTAGAACTTAAACTAAGATAATTTTTAAGGGAAGGTTTTAATGTATAACATATCGTTCTACGTAGCTTAGTTATATAATTATTCTGGGAAGTTCTATAATCAGATCAATCCGATTATGAAAGATTAGCCTTTTTAAAAGATTTTGCCGAATGTATTTCGATGGAACCTATACTGTTAAATAATTTTCTAGGGAACGTTTTATTATATAACGTTGCTTAGTTCTAGAATTATAGGGGGAAATTCGAAAATCGGGTGACCATTTTTTTAATCAAATATTAGCCTTTTCAATATTTGATTCCGATTATGAAAGATTAGCCTTCTAAAAAAGTTCTACTGAACGGATTTTGATGAGAATTGTATTGTTAGTTAGATGCTATTTCAGAAATGGTGTTAATGTACTATATATTGTCCTACGTTGCTTAGTCCAACAGTTATGTGTGAAGGTTATATAGTCAAGTGAACCCGATTCCAAAATATTAGCCTTTTTGATAGTTTTTACTGGGCGTATTTTTTGCGACTTGCATTGTTAAGTAGATAATTTGTAAGGATTGTTTTAGTATATTTTATATCGTTTTGTTGTTTTAGAATTATGTGGAAAAGTTCAATAATCAGATTATCAAGGATTAGCCTTTATAAAAACTTCTTCAATGGATTTTGTTAGTTAATTTGTTTGCATTGTTATTTCGATAATTTTTAGTGATGGTTTTAGCATATTGCATATAGTTTTATCATTCTTTAGCAAACCCTAACTGTAAATGACCAAATAAAAGAGTTGGTCCTTAACAGCTAAAATTTTGACTGCACATTAGAAAATATAATAGCGCAATTGCGTCATTTTTCAGTAATGTGGAAGGATATTCCACGTAAATATACAGATTGCTTTCAAATACAAGGTCAAATTAAACGATATATTTCGTTTCATTCAGGGTTCATTTGTAGAAACCGACCAGCGCAGCGGGCGTAGCTTGCTAGTTTTCCTATAAATTAA
Organism: Maratus michaelseni; assembly: GCA_963931845.1. Classification (NCBI taxonomy): domain Eukaryota; kingdom Metazoa; phylum Arthropoda; class Arachnida; order Araneae; family Salticidae; genus Maratus; species Maratus michaelseni. The sequence continues at coordinate 155,140,415 of OZ007594.1, read as the reverse complement.
TGAAATCCAGTTGTTAAATTATTTTTGTTTTAGAAGTGAAGTTTCCATTTAAATTTATTGTAACAGTACAATGTTTAATTGAATAAAATAAGGTAAATCTAAGAAATTGCTAAGAAATTCCAAACATGCACAGGGCAACGCAAAAAAAATAAAATAATAATAAACAAAAAATAAAAAATAGATAAATAAATAAATAAATAAATAAAAATCAGCTTTCAGAAATTCTAAAAATTGTTCCGCTATTCATATTATGTATCTTCGGGGTCCATCCTCCCACTTTCAGCCCTCCCACCCAAAGGGGGCACTTTTCTAAATTTTGCCGACACCTCTCATGTGATATATCGTTGGAAAAGTCTGTGAACGCTTAATCATAATATGCAGGGGGGGGGTATTTTCTAAATTTTGCACATACCCCTCATGTGATACATCGTTGGAAAGGTTTGTGACCGCTTATTCCTATTATGCATCTCCGGTGTTCATCCCCCCTTTTGCCCCCCAAGCGCGATTAGCTTTCACCACCAGGGGACGCTTTCCTATATCTGTTCCTACGAGTCGGATCACGACGGGGTATGGCTCATTCGACTCGACATCAATAGAGCTTTCCGATTTTAGTTCGTTTTTTCACCACCAGGGGCACTTTTCTATCTCTGGTTCTATGGGCTAGATCACGACGGGGTACAGTTCATTCGACTCGACATCTATAGCCTTAACGATTTCAGTGCCCGAGGTTCATAGAGAACAGATTGCGCTACCTGGTGGTGGAAGATGGAACTTGAGCCTGCGCAGCACGACTGCTATACGGTGCCGAAGGCAGCGGGGACCCGTGTCGGAAGTTAGTTTGGTTAGAGGTTTATACTATTCGATGTGCAAATTAAGGGATTATCCGGTGCCGAAGGCAGCGGAGAACCAGGTCGGAGGTTCGTTCGGTTCGAGGTTTATCTTATTCGAGGTTTTACAAGATTCGAGGCCCCGATATAAATTAGGGGTCCGCTAGCGGGCGAAGCCAGCTAGTGCTAATAATAAAAGAGCGTGATATCACGTTTGATTTCAAATGCAGCGTTGACACGCTATGTACGTATTGCATTTTTATTCATTTCATCGATAAGTCAGTGATATTTTTTAACGGGGGATAACAAGTATTATAACAAGCCACATTTAGTATGTTGTTATTAGTTTAATTTAAAAATCTACTGGTATTTCTAGTTAACCTTTTAAACAATGACTGAAAGTAAAATGTAATTTTAAATTATTTCTCATGTTTAGATTATTTAAATTATGTTTATTCTGTTTTAAAAAAAAGAAATGATATCTACAAAAGCAACTTTTCAAAAGTAAAAAAAAAGCCAAACGTAAAAAAAAAAAAAAATTGTGGCTAAAAAATGGTGTGATATCAAATTTCCAAGCTATTATATTACTTTTTTAACTTTTTTCCATTAAATAAGTTATCATATATATAAGTCGAGTGCCTACGTATATGTTAATAGAAATCGTTTTCTCCTGTACTAAATACATCCTAACGAGTTTCTGAAAATTCAATTTTTTTCAAATTATGCATGATGGGCTTGGCGGCCATCTTTTCATATTTCTAAGCACCCAAATTTCTAAAGTAAAAGCATAATATGTTTGCAATGTAATATGTTTATAACAATTTCGAACTTCAGATTTTAACTACCGACAGATAAATTAGATAAGACTGATATTTTGATAAATTGATTTTTACTAGTTTGAAATTATTAATTACTGTAAAAAATAAATCATAAGATGAATCTTTAAGATAAGTCATCATTATCTTAAGACACAATTTTCAGATCATACAAATCTATAAATGAAACGCTTAAAATATTTGCTTAAATAACAATTTTGAACTTCGGATTTTAACTACGGATTTGGATGCTTAGAATTTTGTGAATAATATGCAAAGATGGCCGCCAAGCCCATCATGCATAATTTGAAAAAAATTGAATTTTCAGAAACTCGTTAGGATGTATTTAGTACAGGAGAAAACGATTTCTATTAACATATACGTAGGCACTCGACTTATATATATGATAACTTATTTAATGGAAAAAAGTTAAAAAAGTAATATAATAGCTTGGAAATTTGATATCACACCATTTTTTAGCCACAACTTTTTTTTTTTTACGCTTGGCTTTTTTTTTTACTTTTGAAAAGTTGTTTTTGTAGATATATATATACAGTAGAACTTGCTTATAGTGAGCGTGAAGGGACCGTCATATTTGCTCGTTATAACCGGGTGCTCGTAAAAAACGGATTCGTAAAAAATTATAAAAATTCATGCATACTTACTTTATTATACATACTTTATTTATTTTTTTATTTCTGTACAGTACAAAAGAAGTTGGTTAATTTGCTTGTCTCTTTCTTGTGTTATTTTTCTTCGGAGAAGACTCATGACCCGAAAAACATTGTCATTTGCACTCCTGGCTTCGAAAAAAATTTTAAGTTTTTTGCGCACTCGAAAGCCGTTGAATATGTTGGGGGCATTTCAGCTTGAAATTCTCACATTCGTCGTTATCATCTCTTTCATCATTTTTGTCATCTTCTTTTAGCTTGAATTTAAGCTATAATATTCTCGGGAGTAGGTATTTCAGAAATTATAACATTGGTGTCAATAGATACATAATTTTCAAATTCTTCTCTACTCATTTCCAAAATTTTCAAGTTGCCTACGTCTTCTTTTTCCTCAGATTTGCACCTCTTGAGAAATGTCTAATCCAACCTTACGGAAGCAATTGGTAATGCATGTTGAAGCAATGTTTTCCCATGTATCGTTCATAAAACATATCCCTTCCAGTATGTTTACATTAACATTTGAGGTTGTTCCTGTTTTTTCTTTTCTAGCGAGAATCATCAAAATCATGTGCTTACGAAAGTTTGATTTAAAACTTCTGATGACCCCTTGGTCCATAGGTTGGATAACACTTGTTGAATTCGGTGGTAAAAATTCAATCCTGATGTTTGTATGTCCAGGGATTTCATGATGTGCGAAACAATTATCAATTTAAAAGAAAATTTTACGCTTTTCTTTCCTTAGTTGGTTCTCCCATTTTGAGATGAATTTTGTGAAAATGGCCGCAGTCATCCAGACATTCCTGCTGTGGTCATTATCAAAATGAAGCTTTTTTGTATGCTTGAAAAACCCAGGGTTTTTGGATGTCCTAATAATCAAGAGTTTCTTCTTGTCAGTGCCAGACATATTAGAGCACACTAAAATTTTCAATCAATTTTTGGAGAGCTTGCCTCTGACGCACTTTTCATCCTTGAACTTAAAAGTCTGCTGTGGGGTTACGTTGTAGAAAGTGCCCGTTTCATCGGCATTATAAATGTCGCCTTTTGTATATCCTTCTCTGATGACTGGCCACTTTTCACTCATCCATGTCGCGATAACCACCATGTTTGCAGACTTTGCTTCACCACAAATTTTTCCAAAGGATATCCCATGAAAACTGTATACCTGTTGTGTAAAACTGTTCAGGTGTCCTTGAATCGATCAAGCCATCCATTCGAACATACAAATTCAGAATAGCCAAATTGTTCAGCAAATTCTTCTGCTTGAACTTTTAAAAGTGAACCACTTACTTTCTGCACTACGTTGCACCTTCATCCACTTCAAAAGATCTTCATCCAAATCCTCTTTGGCTCATTTCTTCAATCGTTTACAGTTATTCTTATTTTGATCAAACGCATCCATTAATTTCTCCTTGTTCTTTAACAACGTTGAAACAGTAGAAGAAGATAAATCGTACTTTTTGCAGATTTCGGAATTTTTTAAGTCATCCTCTAATTCTTGTAAAATTATTACTTTTTCCTCAACTGATAAAATTTTACGTTTCGACATAACAAGATAAAATTTGACGAGCATACTCTATGCATGCAGATCAAAGAATGACTCCCACTCCACACAAGTCCCCTACCCTGCCACTCCTACGCAGAGTAAACTTCCGTCCAATTAGCAACCTCCGTCCTCTCCATACGTCTCCTCAAGGTCGTCGTGGGAGGTCCTCGCACGTGCATTCCACATGATGAAAAATGACTTGTTCTCAGGATTTATCATTTATCGCTAACTTTCGGTTGACTTCAGAATGTTACATGAATTTTTCCAAGAAACAATTAGCTGAGCTGGAGAGATGGAAATCAATAGAAATTTTATGAATGACAAATATATTCCTCGCTATAACCGGGGTTTGCTCATTAAAAGTGAGTTATGCTCCCATAGACTTAACATTGTACTAACCAAGTATTTTTGATTTCCTCGTCAAATCCGGGTTCTCGTTAAATCAGGGCTCTTTATAAGCGAGTTCGACTGTATAGACATATATGTATATACACACATATATATGGCAAATTTCCCCTCTGTTTTTGGCCTGCTGGTAACGACGGCAAATAGATCGAATGTGAATACTAGCATTCTAAAAAAAGACATGTACTCTTGGGTTAATGTACGTGTATTGGTTGGGGAACATGGTAAATTTTTAAAACACATCACAATATACTCATTTTCAAAAAATCACTTACTAGGGAACCAATTTTGATGAAGCTTGTCCCTATCGTTGAGACCTGGTGCATTTTATAGTCCTATAAGCCAAAGTTAGAGAACCAATAAAATATGTATGCAAAAATCATATTACAGTACAGAACCATTTATCCGGAATGGTTATGGTCAGACGTATTCCGGATAACTGGTTTTTCTGGATAACTGGTTGGGCACTTAAAATATTAAATTTATAACATCTGTTTGATCAGTTTTGTAGAATATTTGTGGTTGTGACATTGTTTCAGATTTCAAATTAATTATTAGATTACTCATATTAAGAATAAGATGCAAACAAGATCAAAGATTAATCAGAGTTCGAAAGATGGCAATTTGTGAAAAACCTTTGGAAATAAAAATTCCTCTGCATAAAAATCAATATCTAACTAAATAGGCTTCCATTTCAAATCCTAGATGTTGGCATCAAGTTATACCATGCATGTTGTAATGTTTCAAGCAATGCACTTGTCAAACTAGCACTATATGGCACTTTTTTACAGGAAAATTCTGAAATCGGACTATTGGAAGTATCATTCTGGATAACTGGTTTTCCGGTTAACTGGTTTCCGGATAAATGGTTCCATACTCTATATACATTTTTGTATACATTTAATTTTAAAGTAAGGAATTTTTAATTGTTAATTTCACGCCAAAAGCAAGATAAGTTACCAAATATGGTGGTATGAATTTTTTACCTGCATCATCCTTCATTATGTGTATGTGCATATTGCACATGTTAGAATTAAATCAGATAAAAAAAAATTTTGTTTGATAATTGATATTATAAGAATTAGATTTTTTTTTCGAAACCAGACAATAAATGTATAAATACTATATATTTCGGTTAAAATTTTTTATGATCATTGAAAAATATATTTCTTAGAGAAATGCATTATAAACAAACGATTTTGTTTCGAAGTCCGGTTTCTGGCCAGGATTGCTGGAAAAATTAGTATACTGTAACAAACAGTGCCAAAAATGCAATTAAAATGTTGTATTTTTTCAAAATGAAATTCGTAGATCCTTCAAGGAATTTTTTTTAACTTTTAGGTAGCTTTCAATACAAAAAAGTACAAAGCTACCTATTGCAGCCGTTCGGAGGAAAGCAGTTCCGGAAAATTTCGATATATTTTCACCGATCATGACCCTCAGACTGCAAAACCACCCTCCGTTCAAATGTTGATTTATATATATATATATATATCTGACCTATGTCATACGATAAAGCTCGTATTTATAAATCAATTTTGATGAAACTAATTGTGTGTATTAAGCTCACCAATGTCTCGACCGAGTTCGTTGGCCAGCTTGGTCTGCCATTTTGTTTCAAGATGGCGGCCATTTAAAAATTTAAAACTAAAATAAATATACAAAAAAATTAAAAATTCAAATTTATTTTTTAATTACGTGTTAGGCCTTGATACAAGGATTCCAGAGCATTTTTTGGTTTACCTCTATCTTAAAAAATGGCTGAGATAGAGCAGTTTGAAATTCTAGGGTGGCTGACATTTTGAAACAAAACAGCACATTAACGCAATTACTCACAAATTATTTTCTTTCATTGTTGTAATAATTTTCCCAATCATACGCATAAAACTATATATTCATATCCGTTAGTGCCAAAATTGGCAAAATTTGTGACATTTGGCGAAATATCGCCAAATTTGGCGACCAAAATAAGTCTTTATAAATGAAGCTAATTTGGCTATTGCTCAATAATTTGGCGAAATTCTTATTCAAATTCAGTATTAACGAATCTTTTGTAAACGTTTCTTTGCATTTAACTTGCTGTTTTCGTGTAACATTAGCTAAAATTTTAAAACGAAGGTATAGGAAAGCTACCTTTTCCTCCCGGTACAGGCCGGAAGGACTTTTTCAATATTTTATTCTTATTAACTAATTTCTATTTTAAAGTTCTTAAAAAAAAAAACTTCTATGTTAATAGTCTGATAAGAAGCCTTAAAAATTGCATTTTCAGAAAGTTATGCAGCTGTAAAACCAATAAATACAATTTTTGCAGTCAAATTTTAACGGTTATCTAAGTTTGGCCTATGGCGCTATAAAATGCAGCAGGTCTCAATGCTAGTTGTGAGCTTTACCAAAAGTGGTTCTCTTGTTCGTCGTGTGAAATGGTAAATGAACTTGGATGATATCATTGATATTATCTCTTGCCCTACATTCTACTTCTGCAGAGGGTGATGAAGGATGCACCCTCATCACCCTCTGTCCACTGCCCTTTCAAGACATCCAGCACAGGCCTGCAGTTTACCATATTTGCCGCTTTGATGCAAAACTGCAACTGGTGTCCATCTAATGGAAAAGTATAGAATTTTCTTACCTTGAAAATTTTATTATTTTTCTTACAGCATGTTGAGTTTTAGAAAGTTACTTACATGTTGAGTTCTAGTTCTTACATGTTGAGTTCTAGAAAGTTTTTTTTCTTTTCAATTGTTAATATCCTAGAGCACTTTTTATTACGTATTATTGAGTTACAAGAAACTAAAATGTCAAAAAAAAAGAGCTATTATAATAAAATTATAAAACTGGGGATATATATATTATATGTATGTATGTGTGTGTTGTAAATTTTACCATTATTTAGCATTCAGGCACAAACAGATAGTCCCATAACAAATCCTATTGTTAACACTTAGAATCTTACTGTATCAAACATATATTGTGCTGTCCTCTAATAAAAACCCACAGTGAAATGTTTCCTAAAAAAAACCCACTCTAGTACTATATCAAATATTTCACTAAAGTAAATTTTTAGGGTTTCGTTCATCTCACGAAACCCTATTACTCCCGCTCCGTTGTCTGTCCATCACAGAGCCATTCTCAGAAACTATGTAACTTACAGAGTTGAAACTTTGTGTACACATAGATGAATACCAGCTATGAAGCTCAAAATATTAAAATTTGAAAAAATCGTATTATTGTAATAAATAGAGATAAAAAACCAAAATTCTAACAGCCTTTTCCTATTAAATTTAAACATTTTTCGTTATAGCAGTTGCCAAAAATTAAAAATCCACAATGAAATTCTTTCTACAATAATTAATTTTCTATAATTCAAATACAACATTTGCTAAATGGTACATACATTAAAATCGTGAATTTACAACCACAATTAAACATCAACGTTTCATTTCGCTTCTGCGAACGTCATCAGGATGTTACAAACAAGTCGAAAATGTCAAAATGAGCATACACGTCAGAGTTCTGGAGAAAACATGATCGGAGAGTGTGCAAACGTCATCAAGTTCCCATGGTAACCAAGTGGATCATACCACTGTAGTGAAAAGAGTGAACATTCATAAAATCTGGCATAATATGTTATAATCCATTAATACAATCTGCTCATTTTGTCTTCCAACCCCTTTTTTCACTACAGTGGTATGATCCACTTGGTTACCATGGGAACTTGATGACGTTTGCGCACTCTCCGATCATGTTTTCTCCAGAACTCTGACGTGTATGCTCATTTTGACATTTTCGACTTGTTTGTAACATCCTGATGACGTTCGCAGAAGCGAAATGAAACGTTGATGTTTAATTGTGGTTGTAAATTCACGATTTTAATGTATGTACCATTTAGCAAATGTTGTATTTGAATTATAGAAATTATGATGCAATTGTCCTGTTTTTAAAAATTAATTTTCTATTGAACGATTTCCACATGAAAAATGAAAATGAAATAAAAAGTTTCACCAATTGAAAAAAAAAATTAATATGAAATAAAAATGATTGACATCATAGTGATAACAAAATAGAAATTTTCAAAGATTTCTCAATAATACAAGGAGTATGAGTATGTGTATGTACACAAAGCAGATTAATATCACGTCATTAGAGAATTAAAAAGAAAACCAGAGGGCCCGTGCGAGGATTTCGCACTGAAATCTAATATTTTTTAGGTACTTCTCTATTTCTCTATTATGCTGTCGACCACTTTCCATAACAAAAAACTATCGCCAAACTGTAAGATTAAACGCCAAAAATGCAGTCTCATTTACTTGATGTCAGAAGCATTATACGTGTTTGTTAAATCATCAAGTGGTTTTTAATTCGACATTTGCGTGTATTTTTCATTATGTTTTACTGGTTTATTAGTTATTTCATTAATTAAAATAACAATTGTGTCCTTAAATTCTTATATTTTATTTATTTATTTTGATATTCCAATGGGAACGTTCTCCCATTTATTTGGCGATAGTTTTTTGTTATGAAAAGTGGTCGACGGGATAAAAGAGAAGTACCATTTTTTATCAATATGTAATAGTTATTAGATGCAGGTTTAAACTTCTAAAGAAAAAGCAAGGTTAAAAATATCTGTAAATAACATTTAGTTGTTAGTCAATCCAGAATATCATCTAATTTATTCCATCAAAGTTAGAGTAAAAACTGATCCAAGATTGCTAAAGGCACGCGCGAGAAAAAAAAATAACAATCGTATTTTAACTGCATTAGAGGATGACGTCATCTGCTTCGGGAAAAACTTGGGACATAGAAATATAAATCTAAACATTTTAATTTAAATTTCGCTTTTTAATCATAAATATAAAATAAACCCGTGCGGTGTTTTTTATAATAATTGCTGAGCATCATATAATGTGGTATTTTATTTTTTTGGCAACAATGTTTTGAGGAAAACCTTTCATTTCATTTAGGAAAACAATGCCGATTTAATTTTTAATTATCAGCCATTTTTAATCGAAAACATGTTTTAACGAAATGTTAAGTGTGCTATGTCAGAAGCGTTTTCAAAATCCTTTCATATGCTATCTCATTCGTTGTTCTGCGTTTCGTATTTTCAGAAAAAAAGGGATGTTGACAGGAGAAATAATATATATGATCTGACGTCATATTGGAAGTTTAACGAAATTTTCAAATGTTTGAAAATAATACAAAGCGAGTATCAATATGAGTAATAGAGAATAGTAAATATATGAGTTTGAGAAATATATTGATTCATGATAAAAATCCGATTATGGAAATATTCGCATATTTTAACATTTTGAAGGTGTACAACATGTTTAATTTTGAAATTATTTTTTTAAATATCGCATTTAGTCCGCATGACAGATATTATTATGACAGAATATAATAGCGGGCTGGTTGAGATATTCGAAAAAACGAAAAAATAGACCGGTAAATTTTTACTTTATAAAAAAACATGACTTTTTTTTTTTTCTAAATGAAATTTATTTGGATTTATTAAAGAAAGGATAAAGTGTTTTGAAAGGAATATTAAACGAAACCCTTTGAGCGATCTTCGATCACACTTACCCACTTGTTTTGTTTTGTTCTGTTTTTCTGCACCATTTAGAATAATAAAAATAGTTAAAAATATGCAAGGTGTGCTTATTTAGTTTTAAAATAATTTAAACTAACAATTGCTGAATTCTGTCAAAACATGAGCTTCATTTTTACAGATTTTCTTGTTATAATAAAAGTTTAGAATATCTACATCTATATATTTAAAGTGCTAAGCGTTTTCTTTCGACAATCTGTGAGAACAAACTACTGCATCAAATTACATCATTCTTTTTTTAAATGAAAGATATTTGGACACAGATTTGTTATCGTGCATTCGTTTGTTTTAAAATTTAATTAATTACCCGTAATTTTAAATTAAACTTTTTCATCTGCTAATGACGTCATAATCGGTTAACGCCCACTGTTGCGAGGGGCCGAGTTTATTCTCTAAACTCTGTGGTTGCGAAAGAGGAAAAAAAAATATTAAAAGCACGTGGCTTTTAGGCCGAATTTTTTAATTTGCAAGTTAAATTTTGGTAAAAATATTTATCCGCGTGTTTTATAAGCGAATAAAAAAGCATATTTATTGTGACGTCACGGGAATATTGTCCATTCGGTTTATTTTATCATTATGCGTTATAACTTTGTTGATGCCATTTTTTCATTACAATTAAATACAAAATATATTTTTATTTGTTAACATGGTGCTTAAGCATAAAAATAACGTATACAAAGTACGTAAAGTTTGCGCTGGTGAAAATGACGTTATACTTAGCATGAAATGCATTTTAACATTGATAAAAGTGAAAAGAAAAATTTATACGATTGTGTCAACATGACGTATTTTTAACTGATTTTTCAATTTTTAATTTTAAAGATTAGAACTGGAGCCTTTATTGGTTGCTTCATCTTGATTGCATACCTTGATTACATGTTACCAATTACTTTTTTTTAATTATAGGTTAGAAAATTTCATTTTTTAATAAGAAAATCACAAAAGTAAAGGATTTCAGAAAAATTAAAGTTATTAAAAATAGTGCTATAGTTTAAAAAAAAAATGAAATGATTGTATTTTTAGCTGGAATAAACAATGTAAAGCTAATATTTTAGAGGAATTATTTTGGTAGGTTAATATGAGTTCATTTAACAGTTCCTTATTAGCAGCAAAGTCATATTTCTTTCACTGTGAATTTCTCTTTCGATGTCAAAAAATGTTTTTCTACTTAGGTTTTCCTAACCATCATATAAAGTGAATAATAATAATAATAATAATAAAAACAGTGATAAATCAAAAGATCAGATTATCCATAAGATAGAGCATTTTGGCGCAAAAAAATTCAGTTTATGTTGAACATAAAATTGATATGCTGAATTCGTTGATGTATATGTTCCAGCAGATCAGAATATGCTAGGAATTGCATTTTTTTTTTAAAGATCCATTTGCCAATTGTATAAGAGGGAAAATATCCCCGACTTTGATGAAAAAGGGATAATCATCCTGATTATGTAAAGGAACCGAAGAAACTATACAAATAAATTACACTTGAAAACATTAAAAATCTCCCTCATCTGCAGATTGATTTACTGCTGTAAAAAAATCCTTCATATTTACATAAAAATTGATTAGCTTAAAATAATGGATGCGTTTTAGAAGATATGGATTTGTAACGAACAATGATTAAAAAGAACATTTTAAAACTTTTAATTTAAACATTTTAAAACTTTTTTAACGTCGAATTTCGACGGTGCTTTTGGGCAGATGCAATGCTCATGCGCATAGGAGCTCATTCGGTTGCATTATCACAGGGGGGGGGGGGGTGAGATGTGTGCTTTATTTACTATGTTCTTTTATTTACGGAATATGAAATGAATGTAGGAATATACTATTTGTATGATTCTTCATAGGTGCATGAAATTTTTTTCTTGCTGTGGGGAATATGGCAATAATGTCAAACTGATTTGCATTACACAGTTGTTTATGGATTGTTTGTTTGGAGTTTGCATCAGAAATAGTACTGTATTTGACTGGGGGGAAAGACTTTTAAAATATAATATTTGAAATGCTGTTTCATACGCACCCCTTCTTAAATAATAAAGAATCTTATTTTACTGATATTGTTATAGTATTTTTTTTTTCGTCAAGTTTTGACGGGTTCCATCTAGTAAATTTTTAATTGTTTTAATGTTAAACCCTTAATAGGTAATAAAATGCATCATTTTCAGCTGATTATGTCAAGTGTTGGGTTTTTTTTGTGTAACATGGGTTAATTTTTAGAAAAGTGGGTTTTTTTTTCAAATTCTCGCTTTAATTAGCTGACACTTTGTAACAAAGTGATAAAATGAAAAATGCTCAACATTAAAATCTTAGTCAGAACAAGCTGTAACAAATTAGCCATGTTTAAATTTTTTTAATTCTTTATTATATTTCATATAGAGAAAATTTCAAAAAATGGGTTTTTTTTAGAGGACAGTACAATAAAGCATCTAATAATTGGATTAGTTTAAATTTTGTTCTTTCTTTTCATATAATGTATGCTTTCGCTGTTTTTTATTTATTTATTTATTTATTTTCCCAATAAATATACATAAGGTTTTATTTTTAATATTGAAAAACTTAACTATATTCACATTAATGTGGTGTAAAAGTAATTGAAGAAAATTCGTTTTGTCTTTTAGGTTATTTGCACTATCAAAAGTCACAGATGAATGCTGTAAGATACGAAGTCATAAAAGCAAAAATAGAGCTTAGTGATCTCAAAGAAAATGTTGAAAGTTTGGAAAAGGAATTGAAAGAGAAAATGCAATCAAAAAGCGTAATGTATTTTTCTAGTGGTGTATAGTAAATTCCGTTGCTTATACCTTTTGCATATTTAAATTATTTTCTGTTTTGGTTTGTTGTCATTAAATATGCTAATTTGTTAGAGGGGCAGAAGGAAATCTAAAAAAGTTTTCTTAATTTCAAGAATTAATATTATCTGGAATTTAAAAAAAAATTAGTAATAAAAAAGGTACTTGTTTATATCCCTGTTGATCATTTACGGTAAAAAAAACTTTTGCCCAATGTGATTTAGTGACAATCTATACTAATAAAAGAAAGATGTTTGCCTGTGTGTGTCTGTCTGTTGGCAATAACTAGTCAAATCTACTGCACATAGCCGTCTGAAAATTTAGATGAGGATAGACAAGGTGCAGGTCTGAATGCATCTAAGGTCAGACTTTTAATTTTTTGATAATTAGTCGAGATATTAATTAAAAACCATAATGAACATTGCAAAATGGTGTGCTGTCACAATTGTCTGTGTCAAAACTGCTTTTTCGAAATTCACGAAGCAGAGTTAAGGAAGTGGGGGAAAAACTTTCCATTTCTTTCACATTTTGAAACTGCTGCATCCGTTTTTCACATCAAAATAAGAAAAAGGAAAAAAAAAAAAAAATCCCTGACGGCTCGGCCTACAGGCACAGGTAGATTTCGAAGACGCAGAACGTGGGGTGCCTGTTTGTCGGGAATTGCGGAAGAAATGACCTTTTTGCGATGATGCTGCAGTTGGAACCGCCTACTTCGAAAAATAACTTGTTTGCAGGCAGAGCCGGCAGGGATTTTTTTTGTTTTTAATTTTTTTTGCTATAACGGTTGGTCCTATAAAAACTTGTCAATATAAAAGTTTTAGGTAATACTAAGAGGATTAATAATAAATTTACGCGGATTTGATATCTTGTGAATTAATGAAGCTATGATTTTTTTTCTCCTAAACCCCCCCTTTTTTCCCCCCCTTGGGGCCATTTTTAATTATATCAAAAATCTGTCATACATACATTTTCGGCTCTTTTCCTAGAAGTAATAATAACTTTAAACGGATTCGATACGTATAATAATAAAGAAATTATGAGGATTTTTCTGTTTTCACAAAAAGCCCCCCCATTTCCCCCCCCCCTTGGTTCGATTTTGCCCATTAACGAACTTGACCGAGATTTTATGACCCTTGATTTTATGTATCAGTTTGGAAGAGATTTATGCAGAATTTTTCCAGTTATCGTGGTCAGAAAAAAGTGACATAGATATATATATATATATATATATATATATATATATATATAAACTTTTGAACTGGGGGTGGTTTTGGGTTCTGGGAGTCATGATCGGCGTAGATCTGCAAAAATTTTTCAAAATTTCCAACTTAGGTGAGAATGTAATAGGTAGTATTTCTTACGAAATCTACCTAAAAAAAAAAAACACTTTTTCTGTGTATTTTTATGGTCCTGCTGTGGTGTTATTTGTTTAAAAAAAATAGTTATACAGTAGAAGATCTTAAATTTTATACATTAGTTCATCTTTATCTCCTTCATTCAGATCTTTTTAATGAAAGAATTGCTGTTATTACAATAAAAGTTTTTGAAAGTGAGTAATATAATGAATGATTTAGTCTAGGCATATTTGGACCATGTTTATAAACTAAATTTAGCAATATGTGAAATGATCTATGCATTGCAAAAATTTATAATCTGCACAACTCCTGGTCCCAAAGAATGCAATATAAAGATACTTTACTGTATTTTGATATATTAGACACATTTAGCCGTGTGTACAAGGTAACTTTAATGATGTGATAAATGTGATCTATATAATGCAAAATCTTGCATTTTTAGGTTTGCCAAACATTGATTGAATTTTACTTATTTATTTATTTGATTTCTGCATATTTATTGAAAATGCAGCATAGCAGTGTCACCTGTTATATGATTCACACAAAAACCTAATCAGCACCAACTTATGTCAACATCTAACAGAATCTGAAGTTTGGTGAAAATCCGTGCATTAGTTCTTGAGATATAGTTATCGTGATATATCGTATTTATAGATATATTTTTATCTCTGAATAGTAGACACCTCCGAATAATGGACAATTTATGCAGTCCCGAGGTGTTCGTAATTCAAAAGTTTTACTGGTATATATTATTGAGTTTTACTATGGCATGGTCCCTATTTATATAAGAAAATATTTAGCTGTTATACTTCATTTACAGGGACACACAAAATAATTATGTCTTCCATTACATCATGGTCTATGGGTAAAACCGTAACGATCGTCCCTTATACCCTACATTTTGGGGGAGCTTCATCAAAGTCAGGAGCCCAGTAGTAAACTATTACAGACTTTCGATCTTAATAATGAAGTTTAATGTTTAAAAAAATTTTGAATGTATTTTTTAATAATGTTTTAATTTATAATGTTGTTGATTATAATATATGTTTTTATCTTTTTTTAAACATTTTTTTTAAATCATTTGTGTTATTTATATTATCTTACTTTTTATATTTTTATATAACATGCATTTTAGTGTTTTTTGTTCTTTTTTTCCCTGCAGGTACAAGATATTTTAGACTTAAACAAAGAAATTGAAAAGCTGAGGTTAGATTGTCAATGTTTGTGTTCTGAAATTGACGAAATTGATGACAGTATAGAAGACCCAAGTATGTATTTTGTACTTTATGCTTTTTTCTTTTCTTTTCATTTTCTTCTCCTCCTCTCTCATTCTGAAGTAATATAAAGCAAGCATTTCATCTAATATCTTTTATGCTTAAAGAAACTTTTTATTAGTTTTGCTAGGAGATGTAGATCAGAGGATTAATGTGAAGAAAAAATCCCCTGAACCAAATGCAGGTAAACAAGTTTTCTTTATTATAGCATCTATAAAGAAAGATATATTTTTTTAATGTATAAATTAATAGTTTTATTTTCAAGAGCAGAGTAGTAAGAAACAATGTGTCTATTAAAGGAAAAGTAAAATATCTATATTAATTGTCGTGGTTCGAATCCTTGAGTGTAGGTGTGTAGCGTAAAGAAATAAGCTCATCTATGTTCACAAACATCTATTGATATTTACTGAATAAAATTATGCGGTGATCTTAGGAGCAGCATTCTGCTTTGTAGATGTGATACATATTAATTAATCAGCAGTGAACCAAGTCACTGTGTGATGCGATTGATGCGGGTGTGAGAGAACCTTTGCACTGTTCAGTTGCGAGTTTCAGTCTGGTCAGGTAGATAGAGGACCATCTCTTCTTTTACTTTCACTTAGGGAAAACACAAATATAGTGAATTATTGAAAAAACCTTGGAATGTCCAATGCGTGGGAAGTTCAGTTATTGCTTTTATTGCAAGCAATCAGTTAGTTGTGTGGGCAGAATTGTATTGGATGTTTGTAATTAGAGGAGATTGCACTTCCTCTATTCAATAGCTCAGTTAATGATTTAGATTATTTCTAAATATAAACGAACATTAATAAATTATCTGTATGTTGCTACCATTTTTTTTTTCATTTCTGGTTTATTTTATCTTTCAGCTCTAAAAAATTCACATAAAGATTTTAAAAAAAGTTATTAATAAATTTATTTTCCTATTAATTGCTATTAATTTCAAGCAGTAACATCTCACCCCACAAAAAAGAACTATTAATACAAGCACAGTTCTTTAAGCATTTCAACGGCAGCTCCTAGGTAAGTCGGGGGTAATAACACTGTTTCCTTATCTCTGCAGCTGTTGAAGTGGTTAAAGAAAAATTTAAAAGTAATTTGAATGCATTGTGTAACTTGTGATGCATTTATGTATATGCAGTTATATGAATAACTTTTAAACGAAAATGTGAATAAAACAGGCAATAAAATAAAAAAAGACATTCACTGCATATTTGATCTGGTGGTACATTATCTTGCAACAAACATTAAAAGAAATATCAAAAATTGATTTAATTAAGAATATAAAATTTGATGCAGCAAACATACATTGCAGTATGAAAAAATTAAAATTATGAAGGTGCAGGAAAAATCCTGAATAGATTAATTTCATAATTATTTGTTGTAATAGCAATGAAAAAAAAAAAAAGGTTTTACGACCTCGCGATTTTACGGCCCTTGATTTAGCATCCCCTCGCGATGTAACGACCATTGGATCAGGTCCCGACCATTTCCCATTACTTACAATGTTTTTCATCTCTCATTTTAACGACCCAGAAATAATTCGAATATTCATTTAACGACCTTTCCGAGAACATAAATAAAGAGTGCATTGTATTAAACTTTTCCAAGAAAGATAAAAAAGCAAGTAACTGAACATTTCTTTCTTCTGAGTCTGACTCTTTCAGATGTCCATCAGCTCTGCCATCCTCCTTTCTTCTCCATGCTCTAGGAATGACAATGCTTCTTTCTTGGAAATTTCTCTCCCCCCTTCGCCTCTAGCTTTGCAGCGCAGGCCCACTGAGCTCTGCGATTATCTGGCTTGTGATGGTCACAAGAATCCCTGTATCAGGCAAATGCATACATCACGTGATGGGATAATTTCTCCATGTACCATCTTTTAGGAGTCATTTTGTTTACATTAAATCATTTGTGCTGTCTGTATTTTTTGATGCTAAACATTTTTTATTTCTCCATGGTTCCTATTGGAAATAAAAGATCATCTATATCCAATCTATATCCATCTATACCAATTTTCTTGTTTCAAAAGTGTGTGTTATACATCAGAATACAGTACCTGTTGATTCTTATAACCAAAATTTAGCATAATTTTACTATAAAAATATTATAATTATACTAGAGGGCCTACCCCCTGCGAGCTACGCTCGCCAACCCCCGCTCAGACTTCGAAGCCTTTAAGAACATGACAGCGTGCTTTATTTTAAAAATATTGGTAAATCTGTAATTGGGTTGCCATGCTTTTAACATTTTAATGGGGCATTTTTTGATTATCATGGCCTCATACACAGCTGTTGCGACAACTGACGACTGTTTTCAGGATTGATAAGTAAAATCAATTACAACTTGAAAACCAGCTTGTATAAAATGGTTAGGTTTAAATTGCGGCTACCTCTCTGACTTTTATAACAACGATCTGTATTCTATTCTTCCTTTGCGTTTAAGGATGAGAAAAATTCCATCTGCTTGTGAATAACATTAAGAACCACGGTATTGAAAAGTACCATATTATAGACATTTTCAGTAACAGGTTTTAATTTTCTCTCTATTTTAGTGCACCATCATGCATATGTTCATGTTATTTTAAATATGTAAATTATTTATTTTTATTAATATGTATAAACAAATTTTCTAATAATTATTTATCATACAAAATTAATTAAATATTTTGTACATGCATGCCTGCATTTATTCGGCATCAATTGATGAGATATTTAAACAAATTTGCTATCCGCGATAATTTTACACTATGTTATGTCACTTGAATATTGTCCATAAGAAATCGAGTACTTTTCCAGTATAGGATCCTTTGCTTTTAGGTTTGGCGTAATTCGAGCTTCAAAAAGGGATAGATTCGTTAATAAACATAGATTTGTTGCCAAAAGTTATGAAAACAAACCCAATGAACTTTTGGTGCTTTTCTATGATAGGGGTCTTGACGCTTTTTTAAAAAGCTTGGCGGAAAAAACCAAGCAGGATAGAAAACCAAGCAGGATATTTTATTCTTCTTCCGTTCAGTTGGGCAATTATTATTTTATATATTCGTTTCAAATATCCGAATTAGTGATTTTATAAATTTGTTTAATTAAATTTTACAAAAAAATAACAAAATGATATCAATAAATAATAATTACTATTAATTCCTTTTCCCCCCTTTCTTTTGCGTTTACATAAATGACGTCATTTGGACGAATTTACTCAAAATATTTTCAGTTTATAAATTAAATTAAATGCTGACAGACAATTGAATCCTGACGATAGAAATGTGATTTTTTTTTCGCATTTTCCTGAAAAACATAATTTAATCACAATCTTGTCTTCATTATCGATTGAAATAAAAGATAAATTCAATTTCAATTTGAAAATGACGAATAAAAAGAAACTAATAATCCCTATCGGGATCCTTTTCAATGTTTTTCCCTTTTTTGTCACAAAAAAACTGAGTAATTAGTTGCCATCATTACAGAAATGTCATTAAAATTAGAAAAAAATTAATATCTCGAAAACTAATTCCAATTTCAAAATTCTGTTACCAGTTTTGACATCCGCGGATTTTTATGGACAATTGGTATTAATTTCATCATCAATCGTTTAATATTTTATTAAAAATAGCCCTGAAACATAATCAGTCGTTTAATCAATCGTTTCATAAAATCGTTTCATAAATTCGTTTCATAAAATCGTTTCACAAATTCGTTTCATTAGGATTTTATATATATATAGGGTAGATATATACATGTATCAGAAAATTGGACAGTAAGATCAACAGAAAATTCTATGTAAATTTTCAAATATTTTATTAAATTTTTAGTAAAGTTATTTTTAAAAATGTTGAAAGCTAATACATGTAGAAATAATTTTTTTAGAGGATTCAGCCACCATTGTCCTAATTTGCATTATTAAAAAAATATATTAAGTCTTATCATCCACTTCAAAGATAGAAATCTCACATGGGACTTTTTTTGGTCAGTCTCCAGTCTCTGCCTGTAATTTATAATTATCCAAATTGCCCCTGATTTAAAAAAAAAATGTTTTCTGACTCATTGGACCTTCCATATTTAAGGTTTGTTGACTAGATGCTTTATCACCAACTCTGTTATCAGGTTTTCTTTTCAATAATTCCCTTCTGTCGGAATTTTCTCAAGCAGAAAACTTCATTTTGTCCCTTTTGTATCTAATTATATATCTTGTTTCTTATAACCAGTGGGCTGATTTCTCTAAGCAGAAAAATGCAATTATTTAAAGCAATATTGGTACTTGTTTTTATTTTTTTAAATGGTTGATTCTTATAACCAGTGATTACTGTAAGCAGTGGTTATTGTACATACTTGGTATATACACTATGGTGAAAGTAAACATTTATTGATAATGATTGTATTCAAAAATAAATTTTTAAAAATAAATGGCATGGTTGACACATTAAAAATGCAAATGAGAAAAGGGAAGGCAGAAAGTCATATTGTACATTAATCACAGTACATTTTTTTCTTTCAATCATATAGGTAAAACATGGCAAAATGTGCCTGCATGTAAAACCTAATTTAGAAAAATACTCATTATTCATTTTGTTAAGACATGTTTAAATATATTTTGTACAAATGTTTCACTTATAGGCAGTATAAAAAAAAAGCCAGTCAAAATAATAATAGTAATAAAATATGGATGACATATTAATCACCCTTAACATAATTTAAAAGAGATTTACGGGAAATTCTTCCTATTTCAGGAATCTTTTGAATTATTTTTCAATGACTGTTAAGAGAAGACTTAGATAATGGAAATTTAGGAAGTATGTTTAGCAATTAAATTTTTTCAGTTATTTTTTATATTTTTAATATAATTTGTTATTTAATATTTTAAGAATTATAGTGTATTTTATTTGTTATAACCAAAGTTAATAATGAAAATTTTAATCATATCTCCAGTTCTTTTTCTTTTTTCATATAATTTCATGATTTTTTTAAGTCAGATTGCAGATATCTTTGAGAAAATGTACAGATAATTTATTCCTCTACATATATCATTTGCCTTGTACTCCTCACAAGTAAAGGTACTATAGTCTGTTACGGCAAATTTCAATTTTTATAGCTTATTCGATTCGTCTCATTGAGCTAAGTAATATGTGAGATATAAAATTACTAAGCTCAATGAAACGAATCGAATGAGCTCTAAAAATCAAAATTCGCCGCCACAGGCTATAATATCTTTACTTGTCAGTTATACATATTTAAAGTAAAAAAATAAAATAAAAAAAATAATTATGACCTTTCCCTTACGAATTACTTATGTTACATAAATAATAAATAACTACAAAATAATATTGAAATGATGACAAAATAAGGTAGTCCACTGCTTAATATTATGAAAAAATTCTAATTTTTGAAAAAGATATATCTCCTTCCTAATGTATAAAGGTTCAAATTTGATATGATTGCAATAACAATTACTAAAATTAAACTCTTTACTACAATTATATATTGTTTGTTAAATTACTTGCATGTGATGTTGAGTAGCATTTGTTGCAAAACATTGTAGCTATTAAATTCATAAAGATAATAAAATTGTCAATTATATATAATTTTATTATTTATTTATTTATTTATTTAATTTATTAATCTGTAGTTTTCATTACTAAAATTCACTTGTCCTTTTTTCTCTCTTCTTTTTAGTTTCTTTTCAACCTCTCTCTTCCTTTTTTTTTTTATTGTATGTTTTATCTTGTACTACATATGATGCTCTGCTCTTTCTTCTCCAACTCTCCTTGCAATGGAATCTTCCTCTTCTTTTCAAGCTTGTTTGCTTCCTTCTTATTTACTTTGTCTTCGAACCACATGTGGTTTTAGACCTGATAAAGGATCATCAGCTGTATATGATCCAAAACAAATCTCTTGCGTTTTTTATAATTTTTTATGGTGTTTTTATACAAAGTCCTTAAACCTTAATTATCTGATGCCAATTTATCAGTGCTTTTTTACTACTTAATAAAGATTGGTATTTGCTCAGCAAAAACAGGTTTTTCCATATTTACATTATTTATTATTTTAACAAAATCAAATGGATTGTTAAAGTAATCATACAGTTTGAAATTTTTTTCCAACTCAGTTGAAAAGTGTTCAGATCAGGAGTCGAACCCAGGATTTTTTGCTTAAATTGCCAATGCTTTGCCAATTAAGCTACCCAGATGACATATAAGACAGACAATTCTGCCAATGTTGTCAGTCATATAAGACAGATCAACATTGGCAGAACATTGGCAGTTTAAGTCAAAGGTCCTGGGACACTTTTTCACTCAGTTCGACATTTTTTTTAAAAATTGTATCATTATACATATTTAGCTTGTTAGATTATGTTTTTATACTAAGTGTACCATTTTAGAGGTTTTTGCCAAAATTGATTGAAAGACATATGCTATGTTTTGTGCCAGTACTACAATTTCCAAATGGGTGTAGGAGCAAAAAAAAAAAATATTTTTGTGATGTGAGTTTTCAGTTGTTGCACTTGTTTTTAAATTTAACTAATTTTTTGCATATTGCTTGGTGTATATAAATTCTATAGATCCTATACAGGGCTGCAAGATCTCAAATATATTGCCGTTCATTGAATGAAATTGCCGAATGGGAATTTTCAACTGTGTTATGCATTTCCTAACTGAACTAAATAATAGTATACTTTGTTGTATATATACAAATCTATTGATAATATACACTGCCGCACTAAACAATTAGGATATTTTTCCGATTATTAATGGTAATTACTGAAATTTGATTTTCAAATATGTTATGCGTTTTCCAAATTATGTACTTAGATATCATCTTTCACCTTATTAAACGTTGAAGTTTTGTTATAGTATTCTGAATGTGTTGGAAAGTGTTTCATAATATATGCTAATGCATGATTTTTCATTCTTGTTTCAAATTAGTATTCATTTTTCACTGGACGTGATTAATAAACATAAATATGAGTCCAAGGTTCCTTGCATCAAAATTTTAGGATACCTTAAATAACACTTTTCAAGCATTATCTCTTGATAAAAAATTTACATTCAATTAATATTGCTCTAGAAGGAGTCCACATTAAACAACAACAACAACAACAAAAAAATCATCAGCATCAAAGCTTTAACTTATTCCAACGTAATCCACATATGTATGGTTTTAAAGAATTGCGAGTTGTCTTTTATTGCAAAATTGAAATAGCTTCTATTTTGGAGAAAAAAGCACATCTTAGATTTGAGTAAATACTGTACTTGATATATTGCAGTGTCATTTTATATATTATTAATAAGGATGTTAAAATCTACAACTACAAAAATTGTCATCAAAATCTGACACCATGGATTTAATTTTTGTATTTAGCTGGATGATATGAAATGGAATTACCCTACCCTCAGTTGAAAAATTGTACTGCAAATAATTATTATTTTTTTTAATTCAAACTAGTTGTTGGGGTCCACCGTAATACTTACCCATCATGGATATGCATAATATAAAATATGAAAATAAAACGTGTAAACTATTTATAAAATGCATTGCAATTCGAATAAAATCGTGGCTTGATGACGTCAGAAACTTTAAATGCTCTATTACTGAATTGCATTAAAGAAACATCCTTATAACTCCAAAATTGAATATCATATTACCTAACGGTTTACTGCGTCAGATTAAGTGTCTCATTTCCAATTAAAATATATCAGGTAGCTTTCAATACAAAAAAGTATAAAGCTACCTATTGCAGCCGTTCGGAGGAAAGCAGTTCCAGAAAATTTCTATATATTTTCACCGATCATGACCCCCAGACCCCAAAACCACCCTCCGTTCAAATGTTGATTTATATATATAGATATATCCATATATATATATATATATATATATATATATATATTACGATAACGCTCGTATTAATTGTGTGTATTAAGATAACCAATGTCTCGACTGAGTTTGTTGGCCAGCTTGGTCCGCCATTTTGTTTCAAGATGGCGGCCATTTAAAAATTTAAAACTAAAATAAATATACAAAAAAATTAAAAATTCAAATTTATTGTTTAATTACGTTTTAGGCCTTGATACAAGGATTCCACAGCATTTTTTGGTTTACCTCTATCTTAAAAAATGGCTGAGATAGAGCAGTTTGAAATTCTAGGGTGGCTGACATTTTGAAACAAAACAGCACATTAACGCGATTACTCGCAAATTATTTTCTTTCATTGCTGTAATAATTTTCCCAATCATACGCATAAAACTTTATATTCATATCCATTAGTGCCAAAATTGGTGACATTGGCGACATTTGGCGAAATATCGCCAAATTTGGCGATCAAAATAAGTCTTCATAAATGAAGCCAATTTGGCTATTGCTCAATAATTTGGCGAATTTCTTATTCAAATTCAGTATTAACAAATCTTTTGTAAATGTTTCTTTGCATTTTAACTTGCTGTTTTCGTGTAACATTAGCTAAAATTTTAAAACGAAGATATAGGAAAGCTACCTTTTCCTCCTGGTACAGGCCGGAAGGACTTTTTTAAAATTGAAATTTGAAGGAAATACAAGGTCATGAAAAATCAAGGAGTGTGGAAAATAGGATTACAAATATCTCGGCAACTAATTATCCGATTAACTTCATGCTTTATGCAAAATTTATGTTTTTTATTGTCTTTTATATTCACTTCTTAAAATAAACAATTTCGAAAATTTTTAGATACTTTTATTAGAACGAATATTTTGAGAGTCCAAAAAAAAAATTGTTCTGGATAACCGAGGTTACTGAAATTTAATAAGCTTCTTCCCATTATTACATACTAAGTACATACCAAATTTCAAGTCTCTATCTCAATTTTTTCTGGAGATAGAGCATTTACAGACACACACACAGACAGACAGAGACGGACGGCAAAATTTTTTTTCTAAAAATATGTTTTTCGGAATTTCCAGTGTCTGAAACGTAAATCCGTCAATTTTTTTTTTAATTTTCAAAACGATTACAAGACTTATACCCTATACTACGTATGATGGGTAAGTATTAATTTAAAAAAAAAAATGTGTTTTGTTAGCACTTTCCAACATAGTTGAAAAGTGTTTATGAATTCGGTTTGTCTATCTGTGTGCCATCTGTCCATGCTCTAATTCGTGTAAATATTTCCTGATTGTCATGAAATTAATATATGCTGTTGAGGTTTACTATGGCATGTTCAATATTGAAAATGAAATTTGTAGCATCCGTCAATTTTTAGATACTAAGGTCCACCAATTTCATATACTTTCATATATGAAATTTCATGTACATACATACCACCAATTTCATATACATATTCAAACGTTCATTTACTTTGAGGGGCATGCAAAAGAATTATGTTACATTATGGTCTGTGGGGAAAAATTGTTTGTAGAATACATTAGTAATGTTACACTATTTTAAACATATTGAAATTGATATATATCATTGAGGTATATTGTATGAGTAAACTACAAGTTGTTTACTGTAGAATAAGGTATGCACAGCATTCACCGTTCATTTACAGGGACACACAAAACTATTCATTTATAGTACTGTCTAACAATAATAATTGAATAAAAATTGTTGGAAGTGCATTTTCAGTTGTGGTATATGTTTTTACTCATTTTTTGCATATAACTTGGTGTATATAAATTCTATAGATCCTATACAGGACTGTATAAAAGATCTTGAGTTCTGTTTATTAGCGGAATTTGCTGTAGGGGAATTTTCAACTGTTCTATGCATTTCCTAACTAGTAAATTTTATAATACTATGTAAAATATATATAAATCTATAGATCCTATACAGGGCTGCACAAAATAATTCAAATACTTTTTTGACTATTGACAGTAATTGCTGGCATTGGGTTTTCTAATGTGTTATGCATTTTCCAAAGTATTTACTTAGACATCATTTTTTACCATATGATACTGTGAAGTTTTCTGACAGTATTCCGAATGTGTTGGAAAGTGTTACATAATCTATGCTGGGCACATAATTTTCCTTTCTTGTTTTATTTAAATTTGGTTGCAAATGTTCCCCCCCCCCCCACTACCCACCCTTGAGATTTTATATTCCTTCCTTTGCTTCCGTCCTCTGTTATTGTTGAAAGTTATATTAAGTTTTCTTACTTCATAGTGTCACATGTTTCTTTTTATTAGTTATTTTAAAAAGTTGATAACTTAGTGCAGAATTGCTTTTACTTTCGTCAGAGTTAGGTCTCTGCTGCACCTGATGAAGGAGTCATTAATTAATTGCTCCTGAAACTATTAAGATTTCTATTTTCTGGTGTTAAAAAATCCCTATGTATATATTTTTTATCTCATTTGGTGTGCTTAATTATTAAAAGCTGTTTTTCCTATTTTCAGATGCTGTTCGTTCTACAAATTCTGATGTACATACTAGTACTGATATCCAAGATGAGTCAAATAAATGGCAGTGTCCCAACTGCACATTTGCTAACCATCCAGCTATTGATGTATGTGAAATGTGCCAGTTACCAAAATCTGTTACTCGCAGGCCATCATTTCTACCTACTCCATCTAGTTCATGTTATTGTCATCCAAAAGAAAACACTTTACCAATACAGAGTTGATATATTTTGTTTAAAATAAGTATTTATTTAGATGTGTACTTTTCCCTCATTTAGAGTGAATAATTCATGTTATTATCCAGCATTTGGAGTATCTGAAATATTTTTTGTTATTCAAAGTTTTCAAAAAAATATTTATTTTTTAAATATTGGAAATTTGTTTATTCAGACAAAATGTTCGTAGATGATTATAGTATCAATCACATGCTAACATATTTCATTTGAAAAGTTTAAACTTTTTATGTGCTGTTTCATTGTTATAAAACATTGTGCATGTAAAGACAAATACAGTAGCCACCAGCTTAACCGGCCTAAATGGGATGGCTTAGCCAATTAAAAGAAAAAACGGTTAAATCATAGAAGTAAAAATATTTAAATAAGTAACTACATATTTAATTAATTAAATGTATAGGATGCATTTAGTTTTTTAATTTGTGTAGTTTAAAAAAAGTACATATTTTCTATATTTTGTGAAATGAATACTAGTTGTAATTAACTGAATTGAAAGAAAAATTATCACTAATAACAAATAATGAAAAATATTTAATACAAATTAAATTGTTGAAAATTGTGTCACATATCTTTATAAGAAGTTGAAATTATTCTACATTATGTAAATATGAGTTAATCCACGGTAAAGAAATCAGTGACTTTCTTCTATTGAAGGCAAGATGCCGACATTTTGCAGCATAACCTCTTCATCTCTTTGTCTTTAACATCATAAGTTCAACCGAGGAAACTGTTGGCTGCTGCTCAACATAGCTTAGTGCCAACTCTAATGATTTTACCCCTTCCGTATGAGGAATTTTTGCAGCGTCAACTTCGTCTGGATCATCATCAGGATTGTCTTCGTATTGAACAACATCAGTTACAGTCCCAATTATATCCTTATCAAATAATGTTTCATGCTTGAGATCTTTGTCAGACTTAAATCACTCTTCTACATCTTCTACAGTGATCTGTTTGCATCCCTCAAGCTTTTTAAATGTTTATACAAAACAGTTTGCAGATAGATCAGGATCATATGAAGTTCTTTCAGTTTTCTCAAGTTCCACCAGAGTTCCTTCAATTACAGATTGTTCCTGAGTAAGAAGTTTTCTCCAAGACTTTATTAGTGTTGATTCAGCTATCTCTGTCTATGCTGCAGCTGCCATGTAAACAACATCTTTTATAAAAATAGCTTTCAGAGAATCGACAAGGCAATTATTGGTATCATCGTCCAAGCTTAAAGTAGTCAATAGCTTTCTTCTGTATCTTCTTTTGAAACTTTCTATAATGCCTTGATCCATTGGCTGTATGAGTGATGTTATATTTGGTAGTAGAAAGATTGCTTCAATTTTTTCTGTTTTAAGTTCAACTTTACTTGGATGTGATGGTGCATTGTCTAGTCTAGTAGAAGTGTCTTTGCTGGCAAATTTTTTGATTGTAAATGCTTTGTGACAGATGGAACAAACTGAGAATGAAACCATTCTTTGAATAGCTCTTGGTTCATCCATGCAGTCCTCGAAGAGTGATAGTAGACAGGAAGAGATTTCATATTTACATTTTTAAATGCCCTGGGTTTAGCTCATTTACCGATTAGTATGAGTGATAGCTTATGACTCCCAGTATCATTGCTGCATAATGATACAGTTACTCAGTGTTTGATTTTCTCGAAGCCTGGCATAGCAGCTTCATTCTTAGAGGCTAGAGTTTTGGATGGTAACATTTTGTAATACAAATCAGTTTCATCTACATTGTAAGTCTGTTCTTCTTTTAAACCGTTTTTTTGTATTAGGTTTTCGAGCGTTTCTTGAAAGATTGTTGCCCCTACTATGCCGGCAGATAATTTTTCACCTGAAATCGTTAGTTGGTAGATCCCGTGTCGCTTCCTCCACCTATTCAGCCAACCCTCACTTGCTTTAAATTCATCACTTCTTCCCCTTTTCTGATGCAGAATCAATGCTTTCTCCTTCAGTATTGGTCCATTGATTGGCTTTCCATTCAATCTTTCTTGATTAAACCATATCAGTAATGCATCATCTAATATCTCTTGTTTTGGATTTTTCAAAGTGGATCGGGAAAGGCCTTTTTTTATGGTGTTATTAAGAATTTTTTTATGCTTTTATTTAGAAATCCTCTAGTTTTATATTGAGTATTTCACTTTTTTTATTTACACTTTATATTACACACTTTCTTATACATTATTACTATCAGTGCCGTGCAGCTTTCGTAAGACTTAAACAAAATATCTCAATCTCTTTTCTTTTCTTTTTCCAATCGCTGGCAGTACTTTCGCCACCATGAATTCCAACACAATTGGTTTTAAACTATCCATCCTATGTAAGGCATCTAATCACTTCTGCATCAACACAAAACAAGTTTCCCCCCCCCCCCCCCCCCGAAACTATCTATCTCAAACAAAAATTGAACACACCAGGAGTGAAAAAAAAAAAATGAGGCTTCACGAGGAGACAGAAAGAAAAATGTGAACCAGAGCCAATGGACCTTATGCACACAACCTGAGTTCGAGGCTAAAATTTGTCTGCTAGCGGTATTTACTTTTGAATATTAGCACAGCATTCTATGGAGTATGTATTATTAATGTTATTTTGTTAAAAATATCATAAAACAATTCATTATTGTGACAGTAGATATTTAATATATTGTAATATAAATTCAAAATGTTGTTCTGTATCCAATAATATTCATTGCAAAATTTCGGTTAAACTTGATGCACGCTACTTGGGCTGAGGCTAAAAGTCCTCTGCTGGCAGTGTTTGTA
Source organism: Maratus michaelseni (assembly GCA_963931845.1). Taxonomy (NCBI): domain Eukaryota; kingdom Metazoa; phylum Arthropoda; class Arachnida; order Araneae; family Salticidae; genus Maratus; species Maratus michaelseni. Next base: position 155,111,788 of record OZ007594.1, on the reverse strand, counting down.
GCTGCGCATACTGGCATTCTGGCGATACAGTTGCTAGACTATCAGATCACGATACCGCCAGCTCTGATGTGTGACATCACGTGCATAAGGTCCATTACATTCTTCTCCCTGAAAGGGGGAAGACCCTACTATCCTATTCGTCTTTTCAAGGCCAGCTACTTGTAGAGGTTTTCCTCCAAACTCATCCTTCCCGTCGAATGATATAATCCTGTCATTCCTGTTTCCTCTGCTGTGAAGGTCAACGCGTATCCATTTAGAACTGAAATTCTCCTTTCTAAATTTTGCCTGATGTTGGGGAAAAAAGTCATCCTGTTAAAGTGGAGAGGCTACTGTATGTTTAAAAAAGGGTTACTAGTTTTTAATATAATGTATCATATAAAAATAGGACAGATTAAATTGCTCATAATATTGAAATTAGCAATAATTTCATAAGAAAAGTGTAAATGTATATTGTTGAAATAAATCTGTTAGTTTTGCATCTCATACATTTGTGTATAAAATTTAGTAACTGAAGAGTATTGCTGATAGAATTTGATAAAAAGTTAACAACTAATTGTTAATTAAAAATGGAATTTTATCCTAGAAGGAAGATAAAAATCATAGGTATGATAAATGTGTAACTCTATTAATCGTGTTTAATTAGAAAAGTAGAATTGTGAGAATTTATTCAATTTCATTTTTTTTAATTTACTGAATTCTTTTTTTTTTCTCATAAAATATGTTATAGTATAATCATTCTCAATATTTTGCTCTAGGAGATAGGAGAGGGGATATTGCTGCTTTAGGGTTAATGAATCATCTTTTTTTTTTCAAAACATTGAATATCCTATAAACTTGCATCTTATAAATTTTACCCTTCCTTTTACAAGTTTAAATAAATATAGTTAAAGCACATTATAACAAGATTGAAAATACTCCAAAAATTGGTTCATTATTTATAATGCTTTTTTTTTTTTTTTTTTTTTTTTGCTATATTATTTTAATAGTATATATAATACTATTATATTACATATATAAAAAAAACTTGAAAATTTAAATCTAAAAAAATAATGGATTTGCACTTGTTCCTGCCTTTAAAGTGGTTGTACGTCTAGTTTGTACCTAGCGAAGAAAGACAAAAAATTTCGAAACGCTTATTTTATGGTGTTATTAAGAAGTTTTTTATACTTTTATTTAGAAATCCTCTAGTTTCATATTGAGTATTTCACTTTTATTACTTACACTATAAATTACACACTTTCTTATTATACATTATTATCCATCAATAAGCTTGACCTTGATTTAAGCTTTACCCCCTGCTCAAAACATGGAGATCTATAACATATAAAGTAAAATATAGCAGAATTCACATATTGTGAAATTATATACATGTTTGTTAGAGATTTTATATTAGTAATAAAACTGATTTAGCTACATATTGTCAACTTTCTCATCAATATTTCACATTATGCCAGGAATTACGAGATTTCACCCATAATCCCGCATGTACTATCTGCGGCTAAAGCAATATATGCTCTTTTACATCATTTGTCAAACTCTTAATTTACTATGTAATGTGACAATGTGAGGAATTCATATTATGTATGTATATTTTGAAATACATATACATAAAATACTGTACAAGCACCTATTTATATTCTGTTAATAATAATTAGGATATATTGTTATTTAGAATTTTGCAGCTTTTTTATGACTAAAGTTGGTTAGTTAATCCTGCTTTTTATTATTCAACTGTGCCATATTGTTAGATGTTTGGTAAACTCTATTATTTGTCACTTCAGCTGAAATCTATTTGTTTGACATGGTTTGTGTTTTAAACGTTGCATGTATTTAATTAAAAAAAAATCTTTGTTTATTAAAGGAGAAATTTTAATATGTGAATAAACAACAACAAAAAAAGTTGAATTACCTTTTAAATATTTCTATTAATTATGTCATTATTTTAAAAAAATAACCTGTTGCAAAGTAAACATCATTATAATTCCATCCTTACTACAGATTTAATAATTCATGAGTTGTAGAATATATTATCATTGTCATGAACTGTTGGCAATTAAATTCAAATCAGTAAATCCTGATGTATTTGTAAACTAAAATTTGTTAACTATATTTTATTTTAGTTTGTCTAAAAATTGTTAACTATATTTTGTAAAAATATAGTTAAAGCTTAAGTGAAAAAAAGATATACAGTAGAGTGTCAGTTATCTGAATTGCTCTGGCCTGAAGGCTGTTCAGATGATTGAACCACTATCACTGTTTAAAATTTAGTTTAAATAGTCACATATATGCATTTAACATTCCTACTTTTTTTTTTGCCAAGCTTAACATAGGAAGAATTATATTAAAAAGCACTTGTATGTTTAAAAAAGTTTTTTTCTTGTAACTTTTATTTTACCATTTTTTAAGCTGTTCTAGTTTTTTTTATGAAAAAATTTAATTCGGAATAATTCAAAAACATTTTCCATTTTAAAGTAAATACCTTTTTCTGTGTGATAACATCTCGTATTTTTTAAAGCAAATCAATTGAATGGGATCAGCATCTTCTTGACATTCTAATCATTTCAGTGTTACTTCTAAAGAATTGTAAGCTTCTAAGTGGGTGGATCTGTCACTATGTTAGTCCAGTCCAATTCTTCTTTCCTGTTTCTTCTTGGTCTATGATTTTGAATAATATATCACCATCATGCAAAATTTTTAATTTGAGAACATATCTTGCATTATTGCTCAACAAAACTTTTAACTTCTTTGGTAACATGACTATTCGACTCTGCAGAGCAAGCAGCCGTGCCCTCGGAAGTCCCTTCCTTTCGAAATACCGGGACGATAGTAGCCCGATTACAGAAGATGCCACTGGAAAAGTTTAAAGGCTAAATTAAATAAATTTAAGACAGTGACTAATGGGATTGGACTGGACAGGGCATTTAATACACCAGACAACCGTGATGGCTTCTAGCTTGCAACCATACTTCGCGAAACAGGCAACTCATGGTGGAATCAGAGGTCCCTTTCTTCAGTTACTGACTGGAACGATAGTAGACCCGATCACAGAAGATCGCCACTGGAAAAATTTAAAAGCTAAATTCAATAAGTTTAAGACATTTTCCAGCAATTTTAAGTTCAAGACATTGACTCAACATTGGCAGAATAGATGCACTTTTTTATTACCACTTATTTTTTTCAAACATTTTCCCAAAAATATTGGTAGTAAAACAATTTGCAGAGTAACAATTTCCTTTTAAAACTATGGGGCCTAAAATTAAAATAAAAGAAAAACAAAGCATTTAGAATAATCAGTGCTCTACTGTATATATATAAATATAGTGTTCATATTGCATGTTCTTATCTGTATTTCATGTCTGTGTTTTAATTAGAATATTCTAGTGCAGCAGTTCCCAAACTTTATTGTTGCACAACCCACCTTAAAGTTTTAAAAATGTTCATGACCCACCTAATCTGCTGATCTATGAAGCATTTTACATAGTCTATCATATGGAAAATATCTAACTTTTGTATAGAGTATACACATGACTACAGAATAGGTAATTCTGATGTGAAAGTGGAATAATCATAGTAAAAACTCATAAATATTCTTTTACGACATAAAGAAATATGTTAATTAAATTAATGTATTTTTAAAAAAATGCAGTTTAAAAGCTAATGAGATTTATATATATATATATTTTTTTTTTTTTTTTTCAGCAGTGAATGAGAGAGTATATTTTAGGATTGAAAGTTATTAATTTTCAAGCTGCTTTCTATGCAAAGTTTTATTTATATATATATATATATATATATAAAACCTGTCTTTTCATGAAGTTAATTATTTATATTATTTCCTTTAAATTTGTAACATGTTATGTTCGTTATATTTTTATAGTGGATAGTTTTGATAGTATATTTTTTTAAGACTTGATCAATTATTCTGCCACCCACCAAAATATATCCTACAATCCACCAGTAGATCACAACCCATAATTTGTGAACTGCTGTTCTAGTGCATAAGTTATATAGAGTTGAGAAAAAGAAACAGTCTTTTTCTGTTATGATTTTCTTTATTGCATATTAGCATTAGGTTTATCATCATTTTGGCAACTTGTATATAGAATATGTGTAATGTACGTAGAATATTTTAATGAGTATTCCATATTGGATTTTGTATATCGGTTTGTTTTTGTATGTACATAGTTTGCTGTGTAAATTTACTTGTGCATTAAAATATTTTTTTTAAAGCTGAAAATGTTTTCAATAGTTTTCTATATTTTACTTAAGATTGCAGAAACGAAACACAGTCTTGTCAGATTTAATTTTAGGCTACTATATAGGATTTATACATTGTACATGATGGTTCTTGTTGCAATCAATTTTATAAATGCTTATTCCTGTTATATTGAATTTGTTAATGTCTTACAATTTTATTATTTAAAAGTTGCAATGTTTTATTATAAAAATATACAGGGCTTTTACTATTATCCAATAGCTGATTCCTGAACTGCTAGTTTTAGAGGTATACAGTAAAACTACGAACATATCCCGAAAAGCAGACACCTCTATTTAGCAAACACTTATTCAATCCCCAATGCCTACATTATTTGCATGTTTTACATGCAAATGGAATATATCTCCAAATAGCAAAAAAATTCTGATGTCTTGATGTGTCCATTATTTAGAGGTTTTTAATGTAGTTCCTATAACAAAAGGCTTTAAATGCCTTTTCTCCATCATATGAAAAGTCATTTACATTAAAATAGGTACTTTTCGGTTAGCCGGGCGCCACTGATATGTATATATCTATATATATGTATATATACACACATATATATATATGTGTATATATATGTATATATATATATACACATATATATATGTGTGTATATATACATATATATGTATATATAGATATATACATATCAGTGGCGCCCGGCTAACCGAAAAGTACCTTAAAATATTAAGTTGCCAAATTTTTGTGCAGTTTCTATAAGTAATATTTAGACAGCTTTCTCCATTCTGTAACAAGTAAAACAATAATTTTTTCATTTTTGTGTGACCAAAACTTACCTGAACTTAAATTTATTTGAGATGGAAAAATGCATTTTTAGTGCCAAAAAACGCTGTTTATAAATTCTTAGATCATAACTAAGTTTTGTCCATAATATATATATATATATATATATATATATATATATATATATATATATTTATTAAAGATGTTTTTTAAATATAACTTATAGAACTCGGGGACAGTATAAAAATTTAAATTTTGTAACTTAAAAATTAATAACTATTTTGATGTAAATGGCTTGTTATATGATGGAAAACAAAAATTGAAGCATTTTTTGCAATTGGAACTGCACCTCTAAAACTAACAGTTTAAGAATTAGGCATTGATAAGATGGTACACCCTGTGTATGCATATAGTACCATTACATAAATTGTCAGGCACACTCAACGCAGTAGTGTTTAGAGATAATTTTAGCTGATTCAAAGGTGTGGTTCATATCCCAGCAATATTTTGCAATGGCCAATTTGTTTGTTTCTGGTTTTTGAATATATTGCTTGTGTTCCTTAATTTGTCATTTTAAACCACGTTTGGTTTGACCATTATGAGAAAGGCCACACTGGCAATTAATACTACAGGAATTAAAGGGTTTTTCACTTTGGAGAGAATAAGTTTGTTTGCAGGGGTTAAAATTATTTTGAAGTCGTTATGTTTACGAATTTTAGCAATGGGGAAGTTAGGTAAAACAATGCTAATACTGGAAAGAGAAGAAAATTGAGAACATGAGGAACGAGGATGCTGTAGTTTAAATAAAGCAGTATAAGTGATGGAAAACTTGTAACCTCTGTCAATAGAAATTGCTTTAAGATATTGAATTTCAGAACTGTGTTGGTACGAATCGGAGCAAATGTCCATGGCATGATTTATAAATGTATAAAAAAAACGGCCATTTTTTGGCTAGGGGGATGACATAAGGAAGCATAGGGTGGCAGAGATACAGTGACATTTTTTCGATAGATGGATATAGAGAAGCCTCTTTCAGTGCAAGTGACAAAGGTATCCAGGTGTGCATAAATCTAAAAAAAATTTTATTTTATGTTTTCTAAGAAAATCAATTACAAAAAAAAAAAAAAAGCTTTCATTTGTGATTTTTTTTTTTTTTTTTTTTGTCCCCAAAACTTCTGATTAAAAGAAAAGTTTTTCCCACCATTTCAAAATTTCTGGAAATGTTACATCTCTAAACTTGAGTAACATTTTATGTAATGAAATTCTGATTGTTACTCTAAGACCGTGGTTTCCAATTATAGGTGTACTTTTCTTAGGAGGTGAGGTGTGTTTGCAGGAGAGGCACAAACAGATTGCATTTTTGTCAATTTTACTAAAACAGACAATAGGAGAAAATTTCAGCTTATCTTAAGAGAAAATCTAGCTATTTTTCAAAGATCTAGTCCATTTTCAGAAGTGAATCTAATTCACCAGATAAATAAAATACTGATAACCAGAAACATCGATGTGTAGCAAAAAAAAAAAAAAAAGTATTGAAAAGAAGCACTGCATCAATAAAATAGTCTTGATTCGGAAAATGACCTGAATATGGGATTAACACAGTTACGGTGGTGCTTTCCATTGATACATCTTTTCCCCCTCACTGATTGCAAAATCCCATATTAACCTATGGGAAAATTTAAGCATCTCATTACCTAAAATAATTATTGAAATACAGTTTTCACCATCAGAAAGTATACATCCAATGCTGACGTAGCCGTAGCATGTTTTTAAAAATTGTCCCCTTAAATTTTGAACACTTTTTAAAAGATGATAAAATTTGAAAATTTTCCACAAGTAGAAATTTCAAAGTTTACAGGATTTTTTTTAAATGTTTTACATCAACATCAGGCATCTCCTATCTGATATCGAAAACTGTATTTTGATAATTATATTAGGTAATGAGTAATCACCTAATTAAATTTTCCCATAGGTTAACATGGGATTTTGGCAAGAGGAAAAGCTGTATCAGTGAAACATCACCTTAAAATCAAACATGGATCACTTATGTAATGCAAAACAAGCATGTTCCATAATGATGTATACAATTTGTTAACAATTTGGAAAAATTCTTCACTGTATACTATTATAACTTTATTAAGAGGAAAAATAAACTCCTGGTAAAATACTTTCAGATATTGTCACTTTATTTGTATAAAATGTTATATATATATATATAAATTTTCAATTAAATCAATTGCATGTTTGCTTAATATGTTCAATCAAGCCTTCGTAAATATTTAACAAATATATACAGGGGGAATCTAAACTCTTGGGCAAAACTTTAAGGGGTGATAGTACACATCAAGACAAACAATATTAAATAGGAAATTAAGGGTCCCAAACGTCTTGCGAAGGAGATAGGTGCCATTTAAGTTTCGGATCCAAAATTTCAAATGATTATAAAAAACGGAAAAATTGGTCGATTCGTTTGCAGTTTTCGCTAAAACTATTCTTTGTATCAGTATTTTCTTGAAAATAAATTTTAAAGATAAAGCTAAAAAAATGCCGATAGAGGGCACTTTAGACTTTGGAGTAACAAACATTGAAAGCATTTAATGAGATACAAAGAATAACGGTAAAAAATAGTTGTTCGTTACTCCAAAGTATAAAGCGCCCTCTATCGGCATATTTTGAACTTTATCTTTAAAATTTATTTTCAAGAAAATACTGACATAAAGAATAGTTTTAGCGAAAACCACAAACGAATTGATCAATTTTGGATCCTAAACTTTAATGGTGCCTATCTCATTCGGCACCGTACCCAATCGGCATTGTATGACGTTTGGGATCCTTAGTTTCCTATTTAATATTGTTTGTCTGGATGTGTACTATCACCCCTTAAAGTTTTGCCCAAGAGTTTAGATTCACCCTGTATATGTAAGATTTTATATTTAAATTTTACAATAACAAACATATTTACTTGACTTACGTCTATAAATAATTATATTGTTTCGATTTGATTTTAAACATTTTTTATTACTTACTCAAACAAACAAATAAGATGATGAGATAACACTACATCACATTTATTAATAACATATCTTCATAAATATATGTAATAATTCATCTAGAATTATACTTTAAATCCTTTATTTTACAAACTGGATTTATAACCTTCACATTGTGGTACAAAACTATAGAATAATCATTTATCTCGTTTTGTGTTTCTAACTTCCATCTTTTCATGAGCCTCATAAAATCTTGCATCTTACGATATCACGTGGCTATTAATTAAATCCATGAGTTTGTATTATTGTGGATATTGATGCATGGATTAGTATTATTTATTATTTCAATCCCACATATATAACTTTGCTTTTATATTTACATTAATTTGTAAAAAAAAAAAAAGCAAGTAACTATTGATTGTTGAGCAATAAATGCCTGCAATACACCAATGTGTATGCAAGTGTGTATGTATACACCTATGTGTATTAGGATGGCTCAAAAAAACTTTTTTCGAAATAAAGACTAAGACACCCCTTATTTTTTTTTACATTTATCCATAGTATCACTTTCTTAAAATTGTAGCTGTTTACTCTTAAGGAAGATGGTACTCAATGACCCTTTATTTCAACACTTTTTGGTAATTTTACACAATTTTGGAATTTTAGATTGATGAGAATTTATGTTTAAAACACATAATTTTTAATCAAAAGTTGATATTTTTTAAACTTACATAAATTCTAGTATATAATATAAAGTTTAGTTGAAGTATTTGGCAACAGTTTTTCCATCTAATGCATCTGGCAACAGTGCAACACTTCTGACACAATAAGCCGCCATTTTATAAGCAAGAGACATTGCCCTTCCTCTTTCAAGAAGCACCATACAACGATCAATAACAAAAGCCAGAAAAGAATTTGTTGAGTCAGCAATTCGTAATTTTAAACCAAATTGTCCACTATTGGGACAGCAAACCTGAATGTTTTGGTCTAGGAAAGGTTGATCGGTTGTCATTGTTTGTTTTGGGAGCTGGTTTTGAAAATCTCTAGGTTTGACAAAGTTGAGTGTTGGTGTAACATCAGAAAATGTAATGAATTCCATTTTGCCCTATTATACAAGTGGGGTGTAGAAAAAACATTCAAAGTGTAAGTTTTGACACTACGATTGTGAACACTAGTTGTGTAAAAGTAGCATGCATTTGTTTGGAAAAAAATTGGCCGTAAACTATTGTGGCTAGCCTGTCGTCACAATGTCATGTAAATAATCTTAACAGAGGTTTTAGCTTGTTCCTTAGACCATCCAATTCTCCAGAAATTCCACTCTTCAACAGATTTAAGAATGTTTTGTAAGGAATTGAACAAACAAATTTTCCGGAGATAGAACTCAAAAAAGGTACTAAAGATTCAACCATTGCCTATATAAATCTATGGTCATTAAAGATGATTATAAAGAGATCATTGAATTGACACTGAGATCACATTGATCCACCTGAGAAAATCCATTGAAGAGCACCAGGTGCTATTTAACATGCTCGGTGGATGGCTAAATTCTTGTACGATCTCAAATCTTTATATCAAAGATCAACCAGAAATTTTCCATACAACTAAGAGGAAAGAAATACAGCTCAAACGATTTGTTCAGTTTAATGCTCATTTGTACAACAAAACATGGGTAGAACACTTGCTGCTAAAGCTCATGTAGTTGACTTGAAATTATGGAAAGACCTGAGAAAATATGAGACAATTAATTCTGAGATTGGAATAGCAGCAAAGAAAGATGATGCAAGCTTTGGATATTTTGCAACAAAAAAACTATTTAGCTCCTTTCTCGTTTGAATATTAGTGACTCTTTTCTACAACTTTCGCCTGAAGAATGGAAGGGCAATATCAGCTATAAAAATGGTAGAAATTATATAAAAGAGCTAAGAGTGGTGAACGATAGTGCTGAGAGGGATGTTTATGTTCAGCTGATGCATGAATAACACTTTTAACAAATGATGAGGTTGATAAGCAGTTTCTTTTCAAGTCGTCAAAGCAAATAGAAAGACCATCGCTACCAATACAACAAAAAAATCAATTGTTAATAATGTTTCGAAAAGTAAATATAAAAAAAAAAATTATAATATTAACTATTTTGCTAATGTTTATTAATATTGTAAATATAGAAATAAAATATATATTTAAACAATTTGGTTTTTACATTAAATTTTAGCAAATTCAACTATAAATGCCAAAAAATATTCAAAAGTCAATAATTGAAGGTCATTGAGCACAGTCTTTTATTTAGAGTAGGAGATTGAAACTTTCCCACGTTAATAGTATAGGCAGATGTAAAAAATGAGGGGGTGTCCTGGTCTGTATTAGAAAATTTATTTTTTCCTATAGGTTTGTGAATCACCCTAATGTGTATGCATGCAACATCTCTGTGAGAGATGCATCATTGCAAGTTATTCTTGATCAGGAACTACTGCTCTAAGAAATATGACTATACCTTTCATAATACAGTGAAACCCTGGTCAATCGTTCCCGCATCCATCATTTTCCTGCATTGATCGTTTTATTTCTATGGTCCCTGCAAAAAATATATTTAAATAATGTTAACGAAACCTGCATGCATCGTTCTTCAAAAAATAGTTTTCCCGCAAGCATCGTTGTAAAATTTTTCTCTTCATCGAAATTAAATTGAAGTTCAAGCATATCCATATGACATACAAACTGGAATTACTTCTTTTATCCTAAAATAACACATTTGTACTGTTTTAGGGAGGGTTGGAGGGGGGGACAGGGCTTAGCGCTGATATTGTGACATGTATGTACGTGTAAATAACTGAATGCGGAACAGGTGTTCTTGTTTGGAAAATGGGTTATTCTATTCTGTGTAAAGGCAAGAATGGATGGGTCCACTTTGGCCAGCTTCCATATTATCTCACATTCCTGGCTAATCTGTTGTGTGCAGTGCAAGTGTTTAATTTCAAGACTGTGAGCTTTCAATTGAATGCATTTTGAGCTATATTTTATGCATTCTGTGAATTTTAAGAGTGGCAAAACAAATCCGAACCTTAGAAAAAGGCTTCACATCATAGATGAGGTGGAAAAGATTTAGAAAAAAATTAACATTGCTAAACATTTAGGTATACCGCCGTCAACTCTGAATTCGATAATTTAAAAAAAGAAAGAAATTAGAGAGCAGGCTGATAAGTATGGAACTTCTGCACAAAAGCGAAAATCAAACAAAATGTCTATTTACAGTGAGTTGAAAAGACTTATCTTCGCTTGGTACGAGAAGGCTTGTGTGTTAAATATTCCTGTGAATGAGAATATTCTTCGAGAGAAGGCACTTGAAGTAGCTACCTCATATGACATGGATACTTTTTCTGCATCAAATGGGGTGGATTTCACGTTTTAAAATTTGCCATGGATTGGTATCCAGGAAATGCGGCGATATTGCTGCAGTAGTAAATACTGATGCCATAGAAATGTGGTTTAAAAAACTTCCGAAGTTACTAGAAGGATGAAAGGATTGTGACATCTATAATGCAGACGAAACAGGCCTGTTTTATAAATTCTTGTCAGAGAGAACGCTAGCGTTCAAAGTAGAGTCTTGTCATGGTGGTAAACATTTCAAAGAATAACTTACAGTGCTACTATAAACAAATAGGACGGTTCTGATAAACGAGTACCCCTCGTCTTTATGTTTCATGGAACAAGCAAAAAATCCTACTCCAAAAATAGACCTTCTGCAGGCTATTCATTTTGTACTTTCAGCATGGCATGAAGTAATTTCAGCCATCCAGAATTGTTTCGTGAAATACAGTTTTGTGCGGAAAATTGATGAAGAATGCTCAACAGGAGGGAAAGAAAATAAGGATGATGGTGACGATAATGCAGATGAAGAGTGGTTGCGTGTTAGTAGAGGATGTATCTGGTGTGAAATTTCACGATTATATTTCCATTGATCAAGATGTTGCGACATGTGGTATCCTAAGCATAGAAGAAATGTGTGATGATGCAAAAAATTGAAAATAATGGCGAAGAAGCAGAGGATAATGTTCGAAGTGCTTCTACCAGTGTCAAGACCGTCTGACGCAATTACGGCATTTGAAACTGTATGAACTTTTATATAAGCACATGAAATTACAGAAAATGACCAGAAAATGTTGTACATCTTGAAAATTTGTTGTTTAATTTAAAAAATGAATGAAAAACCTAACATAAAAATACAGATTTAAAAAATATATATATCAATTTTCTACAACTTCGATTAACTTATTTTACAGTTTGGTAAGTGGCAAATTAGTATTTATTTGTATACTGTATACATTGCATGTATTAGTAATGCATAAACATTGTTTTTTTTCGTGTTTTGACGTTAACCTGTATTCATAGTTTTCCCGCATTCATCGTTATTTTTCACGCACCCCTTGAAAAACGATGGATTGAATTTCTACTGTACTATAGCTAATCAACTCTTCCTAGTACACTGATGTGCACTAACATTTGGTAACTAATTTAAAAGAAATAATAACTTTTGTTAGCACAAATGACTCCATTCTTAAGTGATGATATTAAGAAATTAAATAAAGTTTCTCCATTCTTTAGACCCTCCTCTAATAATTCAAATATTTACTTAAAAAAATAATTATATAAAGAGACATAAGATAAAGCTTAACAGCGTTAAAACACACAAATTCCAAAAATATCCCAACATTAAAACCACATACAGTCATTTCAAGGATAACACAGATCCCCATCATCAGTGTAAAAACAGGAGATAATGGGGGGGGGGGGGGAGATACCCTTTTAATCTTTTTTTCTCTCTGTCTTTTCTCTACTACACTTTTAGTGTTAGAAATGAACAAAATAAGATAGACTTGTATGCAATGATTATATTGCCTACAAAGCATATTTCGATGAACTTTGATCATATATGATATTTTGGTGTTCACAACCTATATATTATATTTGATGCTCATGTACTATATATAACTTATATAAATAACAATTTATATTTAAAATACTTTTTTTGATGATATCTAGATTTTCAATTGGCCGAATATTAAATTGATAATATGAAATATAGTATATTTAGTGGTGTGTGTATGAGATGAAATTAAAATATTTTCTTTTAAAGGCTGCTAATTCTTCAACCAGATTAATAATAGTATAGATGAAGAACAATTCTAAAACAAATTAAAATGACTGAATATTGTGAAAAGGAATCGGATCAGACCAAATCAGTTTCAGATTAATGTTAGAATCATCTACAAAAGGGATTCCCAAACTTTTAGACTGACGTACCACTAAATATAAGTCCATACTTCCGCATACCACGAGATTATCAAACATAATGCTAATATAAAAAAAACTGTGAAAGTGGAACTTTCCATATTTTGTTTGATTTCAAATCACCATTTTAAATAACTTTATTGTATTAAAAACCGATTTCCATGATATAGAAAGAAATTTAAACATTTGGTACAGAAGAAAAGAAAAATTTCTACTGGCAGACTTAAACAAATAATGAATTATGTTTCAAATAAAACTACAACACTGAAATAACTTGTAAAAAAAAAGTTATAAATTACACTTGGGAATATTTTTTTGTTTTCACTCCTCCTATTCGAACAAGCTTCTCCTACTTTCATGGATTCAGACTTTACCTTCAGATAAAACAATTTTAAAAACATGTTTAAAACAGTTTTTCTGCTAATTGAAACTGTTTTATTGATTAATTTTTAAATTAGGTCTTAATTTACACATTTAATTTTTTTTTCATATAATTGTAATAATTACATGTGTTTAATTCTGGAAAACTGGTTGTATCATAAGCAGCATGTGCGGATTTCAGAGAGTTTGCTATATCAAACGTTTCTAGGGATAACAATAACAAAAAGCGCTTACAGTATCTAATTTTCATTGGAAATTTTCCAAAGTGATAAATTCATGCCGTTTTTGATTTTATAATATTATGCTGGTATTTCATTTTATGTACCAGCATCACACTTTTGCGTACTAGTAGCCAGAGCTTTGCATACCTGTACTGGTACGTGTACCATAGTTTAGGAACCCCTGATCTACAATATACACTGCTGTCCAAAAATTAAGGGGCAATGACTGGACGCTTTCGCTTTTTACATGGTTTGTCGAATATCTACTGAAATTCTTGACAAATTGTCCTTGAACTTCGAGGATATAAAGCAGATGTTTGACTTCAAGAGCAGTAAAAACAGTATACTGCAATTAAAAAATTAATATATTGAATACTTGATGAGATATGGGCATTTATTTATATTAAATATTTTTTAACTGTGCATGTGCTAACATAGATTTTTTTTTTTCATGATTTGATAGTCTATAGAGCAACTCATATAAACAAACCAGTCAAATATCGTGAAAACTCAAAAGATGTCACAATACAGTAAAGTAAATTGACAAATTGGGGGGAGAGAAACCATCCGGTCACTGCCCCTTAATTTTTGGATAGCAGTGTATATATATTTAAAATGTGAAGCATCAAATAGAAAAGTTTTAAAAATTAAACAACAAAACCAACTTTAAATTATACAATATTTATTTTCAAAATGAAGTGCTGAGTAACTTTCTGCAATAGTAAGGCACTACAGAAAAGATAGCTATACAATGCAGATGTGTTGTATTATATTAATAAATAATCATAAAGTAAGTATTTAAAAAAAAATTCAATAGCAAATAATTAAATGCTTAATGAAATACATTAATAAATTCATAGATATGAGCTATCAATTTAAAAGAAATATCGAACTATTTTAGTATATTTTCTAAAGGAGTTTGCAGTATACAAATCACTTACAATTTATATATTTAAATTATTTAAAAATTTTTTTTCTTGTTTTTAAGACATTTCGTAAAGTGTTATGATCAGGGCTTGACAAATGTGGTCGCCATTGGCGACCAAGTTATTTAATCTGGCAGATTTCTTTTCTTTTTTTTTAAATACAAAAATTGACTTAAGAAATGAGCACAAGCTGCATTTTTTCTATCCCCCATCCCTACATGTATGGGGCAAGCAGTGATCTTCTTCTTCTTTTGTACTTTAAAGGAAGAAGTATGTTTCTTGTACACAGAAAACAGCATTATGTACCATTCTAACCAGCTAGCATGTCACATGATTAGAATGTGTGGAGGGTAAGTTTCAATAAAACAATAAGAAATAGTATCAATCCAGCCTCTGTAGCATATAAAATTGGATACAATGCTAAAAAAATGCTCAAGGTTATTTTTTTGTAAATTTCAAATCAGATTTTTGTGTTCAAAATTAAAACTGATTACTCTATCATATTCATTTTAAAGAATAACATGTAAGTGATTATGAGTAATTCATTTGAAATAAATTTATAAAACTAAATTAAAATTTCAAGAAAATTTAATTTTAATAAAATTAAAAGAATATGTATTTTTTAAATATTTCTTACTTGCTTAAAATGTTTGGCGCCTTTATTATCATGGAGCCTGTATGCACCTCAGACATTGCACAATAGGTCAGAGTCCCTCTGGTTTGGAGACCGGTACTGGATTGTTTGCTAATTTTTTCATGAGAAGGTTCAGTTTCCAGTTTTTCAGAGAATTTAATATTTAATGTGTAAGACAGAATTTTTAATTATGTGACCACATTAGTTACACAAGAATATTAGTAAATGAAAATAAAAATACCATTCATTGCATGTCAGAAAGTAAAATTTTTGGGCGGTATTTATTTATCCTCAAATTCTTATCATAAATTGTTGCATAAAATAAACCCATTTTCGCCCAGCTGATTTCAATTATGTAATACTAATATGCAAGAATGGTTTATTTTAGCAATGAATATTACATAATAACTCATGAGTAATTTTGAAAATCTAATTAGTTTTGATATTTCCCATGTTGAGATTTACTTTATGACCACAAAGATTTATTTTATTAAATGAGCCAGCTTATATATAAATAAGCTCTTTTTTTTTTTACAATCAATATGTTTAGGGCAATTGCTTGTCTGCAATTTCTATCAAGAACAGCATCTTTTACCCCATCTTAGTCACAATGTTAAATTAAAATTCTCATAAAATGTCTCATTATAGATGTTGCAAAATTACAAAATATTAAGAAATAAACTTTATTCAAATCAATTATTTTTAACTTTAATTTTTAATTTGGCAAAAATAAGTTCATCAAATGTAAAATTTAAAATAATAAAATCGGAATTATTTGACTGACTTTGACAGGAAAATGGGCAAAAAGTTGTTTTCCTGCTTCACTATTTCATAAATGCCCCCCTCATCAGATATAGATTTAGTAGCACTCAATTATTCGGGCATTTGAAACATTCGGCAATCAGCATTTCAAACATGCCAGTTAATTGAATCTTTAGAATATTTCATTTTCTCCTCAAGAGGTGTAAAATAATTTTGATAAGTTTCATTAGAAAATTTATTTGTATTATCTTTCTAAATTATGTACTATTCTAAGCTATGACTGTTATTATTTTTTCTCAATTAACTCATAAAAAACATTAATGCTTTTAGAAAATCAATGAAGGGCAAAAGGAAGGGAGTAAATATTTTTTGCTGGCTACCAGATTTTATCAAATTTGTAAAGCCCTGGTTATGATTAAAATTTGTAAATATGCAAACAAAAGTGTGAGAATTCAGTCAGAGAGATACAATAGTGTTATTTTATTTTATTGATTTATTTTAAGAATAGTATTTTTTTATTTAAGTTTTTGAAAGACAAAATAATGCAAATCCACTTAAATATATATCTGTATAATAAAACAATTTCAAAGCATTCTGTGTCGTTAGCTTATTTTTTTTAGTATTTTATGCTGATAAAATAAAAGTCAAATTATTGTATAATTTTCTATTTAGAATTTTTTAAAATGGAAACTACACAGAATTTTGGTAAAAACTCTAACATTTTAAAAAACTAGAAAAAATTATAAATTACTAGCCATACTTTTTGCTGAGTGCATACTTAGACCATGCTTGCATATCACTTGCATACCATATAATCTGAGTGCATACTTAGAATTTAAATTTATAAAAGTGCATCATGGTACATCATTACTCTAACTTTATATACAGATATATCGTACATCTAGAACACTGTCACAACTGAAAAAAGTTTGTTTTTGAGTTAAACATACAGTCAGTAAGTAAACTTACTTGGATCAACAACGTCACACATTTACCTCCTTTTACAATTAAATACTATGAACTAAAATTCTGTTATTTTAACTTTAAAAATGCTACTTTTGAGTTGTGAAGATGTTCTTTTAAGAGTGTGATATATTTAACTACAACTTGCTCGGCGCCCAAGGCACTAATTAATGACTGTCAAATTTAACAAGATCTTGATGATTATATAATCTTGCAAAACAGTTTCACATATATTAGCAGTATATTAATTCTCAATAGCAGCAAGGAAATGCTAAAGCCAGATTGTGGAACACTAATGTATCAACACTATATACACACACTGAGCCACTCATTTGTAACAGTGACAACCTGATAAAGCAAAAGTTCAGTTACTTTATATAAATATACACATTAGATTTTATATTTCTATTTAAAAGGTTACTTTTCACAGTAAATATAATTTAGCCAGTGATTAAAAATATCAAATGGTACACTAAAATCACTTGCAATTATGTGTCTTTAATTGATAACAGATTAATTTAGTAATTGGTAAAACATTAAATAATACTCTTATTTGCATGAAACATATTCACCCACAGGATTAATATGAACATTTGAACAGAAAGAAACAAATAACAGCAATCTGCAAAGATATATTAAAAAAAATTACTTTTTTTTTTTTTACATAAATTGATGATTTTACTAATTTATTTTAAAAGCAAAGCATTAGATCTAATAAACATTTTAAATTACTAAAACACTGAACAAAAATGAAAATTTCCGCATTACTATTGTTATTATTAATGCAATTACTTCACACACACATCATCAGCAGCATTAATTTTTTTCAAAATATACAGACATTTATCATGAGAGCACATCATAAAATATACACATGGAATGGATAAAATAGGTAACCACAAAGATGTGTCGTAACTCTAGTAATTAGTATTTTCATAATATCTAATTGAAGAGAATTAAAAACATCATATAAAACGATTTTAAATCAAAATAGCATCATTAAATATATCATTTTTTGACAAGATAAAAGTTGAATAACACCCTTGTAAATATGTAACTAACAATTCACAAGCCATCAAAAATGCTGTAGATTGGTATTCATTAGATAAATAAACTACATTTCAATTCACACAGTTTTAATTTTATTAAGAGCTAAGTAATGATACAATCAGAATATACAAAACAAATTGCACTATTATCATTAATTTAACTCGTATCCTACTAACAAACAATATTGTGCAGTATTACAGCTATTGTTACATAAAAACAGAAATAGGGAAAACACATAACGTTAATGTTGAAAAATTGTTGGCACTGACTGGAAAAACTTTCAAATCTAAATTAACAATGTAGGAAGAATGATACTTGTAACAGAAAAAAAAACTGTTTCCAATCATTTTTTTTACAAAAAAAAATGTAATTAGTCATTAATTTTGAGATTATATAAAAAGATGAATATTCTTAATCAAAGCAGGAGGAGGGGGGGGGGGATGCACCAAAATTTATGGCATATACTGTTTTAAAATTGATTAAAAAATAAGCTCTATTTTGATAACAGTTATATTTTATTAATAGACTTATAAATTTGTCTGAATGGTACAATAAAATATTTAGGAAAAAAATACTACTAAATAAAATTGGCCAAATGAGATTTCAATAGTAGATGGAAATAAGTTTATTAAAAAATAACACTTTTTAATAAACACTCAACTGTGAACTCTTAACTTTTATCAGTCCAATGCCCAGTATACATGGCATAGAACTTTTACTTATTAGCCATGATGTCACGTATATTGTGACAAAAATTATATTTTTATTGTGTGGTGTTCATGCTACAAAGTCATGTAGTAGAGTTACAAAGTTCTTTCTCATTTTAGGTAGCTTCCATCTTCCATTCCAAAACTATATATTGTAGCCATCCAGGGAAAGCAATTCTGGCAAATTTTGGTCACTTTCACCAATCTCACCAACCTCAGTTCTCAAAACCACCCTCTCTACATATGTTAATCTATCTATCTATCTACACTGTATATTCAGCATATAACACTCTTTTGAAACAAAAAAAATTATCAAAATTTTCACGTGTGCATTATACACTAGATTAAGTGAAAGTTTAAAGTAGTACTGTGCCCATCACAACATCCTTCCATATAAATCACATCGTCTGCAACCAAAATTAAATAACAATCTATTCATTCTTGAGATATAGCTATCGCAGAAATTGTGAAAGACAGAGTATAGCAGTGCCACCTGTTGAGTGATTTACACGAAAATCTAATCAGCACCCATTCATGTTAAGGTTCTAACTGAATCTGAAGTTTGATTAAATTTTGTGCATTAGTTCTTGAAATAGAGCGGCCACAAAATTTTTGTCACATACAGACTCATTGGACAGACATTTTCTAAAACAGTTAGATCATGTTCAAGATCTTCTAAAACATATAAATATGTTGAAATTTTTCATGAATCCATATCTTTCTTCTTGTAAAGCTAGAAGAAAGTAAAAATTAAGCATAACAATTGAGTTTTGTATATTAATGAACAAGATAAGATGACGTAATTATTTGAATGAACAAGGGTATCATTTCAAATGTTTTGTGAGGATTATAACAGATAGACTTGGCAGTAGTGCATGTCTTCACTTTGCATTTGCTTATTTTTTTTATGTTTGTATTAGTTATACTTTTTAATGCTTTATTGTATTTTCATGCTATGTATCTCATAAATGTTTTTTTGCAAAAAAGGAGGTGCATATAATGAATCAAATATACCTAAAATAGGAAAAATACAATCTAAAATTGCAGATGCGCAGGAGCATGTTATATGCTGAAATATACAGTATATATCTGATTTTTGTCATGCAATAGCACTCATATCTTTAAACTGATTTGGATGTGACTGAGCATATGTAGAAGACTTACCAAGATCTCGACCGAGTTCGTTGGCTAGCTTGATCCACCATCTTGTTTCAAAATGGCAACCACTTGAAGATTTCAAACTAAAAGAAAATAGAGCTCTCCCCCCCCCCCCCCCCCCTTAAGCATTAGACTTTGATACCAAGAATTCCAGAATTTTTTTTTTGTTTTTGTTTTGTCTGTATTATAAAAAATGGTTGAGAAATAGCAGTTTGAAGTTTTAGGGTGGCTAACATGTTGAAACAAGACAGCAGATTAAAAATAAGAGATTCTTCTGTAGTAGCCTTCCGTAACTGCTAATTTATGTTTAAGCAAGCATGGTTTCTTGCAAATTTAATTTAATTGTTTTTACTATTGTTGCAAATCTCTTAGGTTTAAAACTACGTAGTCATGTCATAAAATTACACCATATTTAAAAGAAAAAAAAATGGTATTCATAAAATATTCACACACATGCCTGTGTATGAGTATGTACACAATGGTGCCTACTGGTGTCGAATTCTCACTAAGCTTGGAGATACTTGGTGAATTATCGCTAAATTTGGCAGCAAAAATAAGACCATAATGAAGCCAACTTGGCAATAGCTGCCTAATATCTGAAAATTCTCATTCAAATTCAGTATTGATGAAAACTGAAAATCTTCTATAATCAGGTTCCATGAATTTCGGCTTTCGTATTTTCAAGTAAATTTAGCTGTATTCTTAAAACCAAGGAATAAGGAAGCTACCTTTCTTCCAGTAGAAGCTGGAAGGATTTTTTTTTTTTTTTTTTTGTGTTTTATAATTGATATATACAAATCTTTAGTACACAATTTATCTTCACATGAAAACTGGCTTGGTTCCAGCAGTAAGTAAATTTGAAATACTTCTGGACTGTTAAAGGTTGAAACATAATTTGAAACACCCAGCTGTAATTTCTTAGTTATGAAAATAAAAAGGGGATAAATAGTAGACACTAGGGTAATAAATAATTTAAGGATATGGCAAATTTTAATGACTTAAGCATAAAAGGCAGTCATGTGCCATACAAACGTTTATTTGTAAAAGAGAAAAAATAATTAGATCATTTTTCTTTTTACTTAACTGTGCAAAGAAACTCACAGGAAATTTGTGCTCTGAAATCAATCTGTGCTTAGTGGAATATTACAAACATTACAAAACCAAACATTTATATAAATATTTTATATATGTTTGATGGAAGGCATTAAACATTCCTCTTAAATATATTCTTTTTAAAAATTAAAAATATCCTCTAACTTAACCCTTTCAGGGGCAAAGTAATTATGTTGTTAAAATATTGAAATAATTGACTGACCAGAATTTATGAAAAAATTAATTTGAAAATAAATAAATGTTTTCCTTCATGTTCATTATAAAAGCAAAATCTTATTAAAAATAAGTTGGTACAAGTTTGGCAGTTGGATATTAAAATTAAGCGGTATAAATAATACACCGTTGTCATTCAAAGAGTTACCATAATCAAAAACAGGCTAAAATAAAAAAGTTGTAAAAATAAGAAGTTATAAAACAATAAGCAATTCACAGTTGTAGATCCTGGGAACATATATAATGCAAATAATGTATAACATTGTTTTCTTTAACTGTGCTCCTTTCCTTGAAAAGGTATAACCAAGGAAATGTACCTATTTAAAATTAATAAACAAATATATTGATTTCATATTTTATGAACCGAGATCATTTATAGAATTATCGATAGGGAAACAGTGTTATTACCCCTACACTTATCTCGGGGCAGTCGTTGAAGTGGTTAATATAGTTTAAATTAAGTAGGAATTGTTATCAAAAAATACTATTACATGTATTTAAATATAAAATCATGCATTTTTAATATCAAGTTACAAAAGTATTACAAAAACTTCTCATTTAAAAAAAAAAAAAAAAAAAAAAAAAAAAAAAAGGATTATACATAAAGGGACTGCAGTATAATTCAATAGCAATAAAAATATTACAAAACATGTACAAATTATGGATGAATGTACACCAAGTTTCAATGATATGAATAAAAATGAAAATGATAACAAAAGCAAGGACATAAAATGCACTAACAAATATGAATTTTAGAATCTTTGTTACAAAATATACAAATAAATGACAGAAAACTTTTATACAAATATAAACACTTTTGTTATGTTCCATCAAAACAGTCTTTGTCTGCTAGCATAAAATAAAATAACAGTATCTGAATTAATTAAAGATAACAGAAAAATTTACAAAACAAAATAACAATCGGCTTATAAATTATACGTTCAAACTATTATGTATGTGTACATAACAAGAGCGAATAGTACTAACATGGAAGGATGCAATGGATGATATAGCTGCATTTATGATTAACTGGCAAAAATCATATCTATTAAAATATATTTGATTAATTAGAGAATGATTAATGCTCATGAAATAATTGAAGATCAAATTTAATAACAACTTCTCCTGATTCTACTTCATACAAAGTAAGACTTCTTATGACAGGTTCGTGAGTTTTTCGTGTTTCTTTGTAGATATCAGACACTTTTATTTCCGTTCGACCAAGAAATTCTAAAAACATAAGAAAAACATGTATAATTAAGCATTTTAAAAACTCCACAAGTAAAAAGCCAACACATTAAAAGTCATACAAAAAAGATATTGGGATTTGATGAGTTGTTTGAGTTAGGTACTGAAACAAATCCAACGTTATTTAAATCTCAGCTGATGTAGTGACATTGTTCAAATTTTTAATTCAAGAGGATTTGGGAATTTTTTGATTTAAAAAAATGTATTTTTTGAAAGTCTGACATTTTTGTTATCTTGAAGCATAGAAGTTGTAGTATTTCTCATCACACAGTGTACAAGTGAATGGTACTAATGTAAAACTTTAAACCCAATTTTCCTGAAACAATGTTTTTTAAGACGGTATCTAAAATATCTTGGCAACGAATTAATCTATTCCCTTTCTGATTTTTAAAATAAAAGTTTATGCATTTCTCATTCACTTATGTTATTTTAAAATTTTTAATTTGCTTGTATTTTATAAAGAAACCAAAATCAGTTTTTTGTTGAAAACTAATAAATTAAGTTTGATTGCCATTTTATTAAAAATGCAAAATTTTAAAGAAAATGTTGTTCAATAAATAAACAATTTAATTAAACATATTTTATTGTGCTTTTTGTTTTACCGGTTTCTAGATAAAATCACTCTGAGAAATCTTGAGCATGACTGAACAATACATGCCATGCAACATCAAGGAAAAGAGAGTCCAAAAGGTGCATTTTCAATAAAAATTAATAAAAATATTGTTTTTGAAAGTTCAAAAGTTGTGGGTTTTTTTAATGTAAAAATGGATATATTTGCACCTTATTACTAGTCATCGAAACAACTTCATGAAAATGCATATTTTTCAAATAAAAAAACATTCTTTTAATAACTTGCAAAATAATTTACACTTTATTCCATACAAATCTGTTAAAAGGAAGTTGGATATAACTAATTAATC
This sequence comes from Maratus michaelseni, assembly GCA_963931845.1. Taxonomy (NCBI): domain Eukaryota; kingdom Metazoa; phylum Arthropoda; class Arachnida; order Araneae; family Salticidae; genus Maratus; species Maratus michaelseni. The sequence goes on along the minus strand of OZ007594.1, from coordinate 155,088,217 downwards.
ATGTCCTTTCATTAATAGAATCCCTCATATAATGCTGATGCAACTGATTTTTAATCGGCCTATTTTTGTTTTTCATAAAGTATTTTTATTGTATTTCAATAGGATTCGAGTCCCCCCCCCCCCCCCAGTAGGATATTTTGATTTCCATATTGAATTTTTCATGGCTCATACACCCTATGACAGGGTCGGCGAACCTATGGCACGCATGCCACTTTTGGCACCCGAGAGAATAATTTTGGCACGGCATTGCTTAGCTCTATAACAAGATACAGTGAAATTACACAAAATTCACGGACTTAGATGAGCTGATCTTCTCTAAATTCTATTAAATGGAAATTAAAAATTTGAAATTGAAAATTTTTAATTGTGGCATATTAAATTCCAAACTAATTCAATAAGGTCCCAGAAATTTATCAAATAACGACAATATTTGAAAACTGATAAAGAGAGGTTATTAGACAGATACAAAAGCCGATTAGTAAAATTATGGTAAATTGGAATCTATGATTTCAGGGCTATTTAAAGAAACTGGCGTTTAAAATTTTAATAGTTTATATGCCTTCGAGTCATTATTTTTCGCAAATGAATAACATAAAAACTCAAATAAAAAGCACTCGTCAAATAACTCAGTTTGCATTCTGTTAAAATTAACCTAATATTAAATACTAGGGGGCTCAACCCCCTACTCGCTAACGCTCGCCAACCCCCGTGAATTACGAAGCAATTCACATTGAGACTGCTACGCGGTCCCAGTTCGCTTCGCTCACTTGCCTTTTTTCTAGCTGGAATAAGTACTACTATAAATCCACCATAACCCACCATGACAATTTTTTTAATGTAAAAGAATAATTGAAAACTTCATTGAAAACACAGTTAAAAATGCATTTAGTTGGTGCTACAAATGGGCATAAATCATTTAAATACTATGAAAAAAAATATCTTGAAAACACAATTAGTTTAAAACTCATTGCTCCTGTAATATTGTACAGCACGGCTTAAATTCATTAAAAAACACTACGGGATAAGAAGATAGTTTATATATATCATCAATCGTTGTTTGAATTCGCAAAACTGTTCTAATTGATTATAGATATTTGCAAAAGAAATTATTTTTTACTTCATCAATATAGCAATAGATGGCGGCAGGTGCAATCTAGACAGTTGATATTAATATATTCTCAGATTTTCGAGTAAGTGAAATTCATAAGTAAATTCTAAATAAGAGTTGAGAATTGGTTTGAAATTAAAGATATTACTCATAATTAAAATGAGGAATCATCTCAAACGCTTTGGATTACGCATGTGTTATTTTATTTTTAATAATTGCTAATTTCAGTTACATTGCTCTTACACTGGCCGCCATATTGGAGATTCTGGAAACTATCACTGTTGCCAAATGATAATCTAGAAATTCAGCCCTTTTTCCGCACCACGTAAGAGAAATATATTTATAGATTTTTCATCCTAGATGCAACAACAGAAATCGCATTTAGTCGTATTATTTTTTTTATTAATAATTTCTAAAATATATTTGTTTCTATAATTATCACCCTACAAATGCATGTTACTCAGATTTTTAAACATCTTAATTAAAGTAATTTTGATTCATTATTTCTCCTTCCACTAAATTTGTCTTTTAGTTGGCACATCATAGTCATGTAAAATATTTTTTGAACAAATTAGGCACGTGGGAATAAAAAGGTTCGCCAACCCTGCCCTATGACATCTAGAAAATTCATACATCTAAAGACACTTCATTTGTTCAAATCAGTTAGTCTAATTAATTTCTGGGAAACATACATAGACAGACACATAACTCCAGAGTTACATGAACACAAAACCTTTTTTGTGTGCCACAGTTTAGTAAAAAAGTAAATAAAAAGCATTACAGAGAAGAATTAAAAAAATTAAAGCTTAACTATGACAATCAATTTATATCTGTGAAAATGGAATGTGATAAATAATGATGAGGGTGATCTAATCTGGTGGCAAAATACATGAGTTAACAAAAGATAAAACTTTAAATGTTTTGCTATGTAAGACAAATAGCCATTATTTTAAATATTTTATAACTGTTCAAGTTAAATAAGAAACTTGAAAACTAAATAAATGTAAAACAATTTATTAATTATTTTTTATCTTATTAATTATTTTTTCTTTAAGCTACTAAAAATATTTAGAAATCACGCTCTGGGAAATAGGAGGAGATAAATTAAAAATCTATAAAATTTATTCTGGAAATAAAAAACCTTAAAAATGATGATTTTTCATAAAAATATTCATTTTTTGCTTTTTACCCAGAAGAAATGAATTATGTATTAAACATTTAGAAAGCCTAATCTAATGATTAAAATAATTTTGTTATTAATCATATAAATCTTCAGTTATCAACAAAATGTTACCTAATGGGGGCTCAGGGCTTGATAGATACCGAAAAACATGTAAACGAAGCTCTCGCTTCGAGTCCATATAAAAACAAAAGTATTCAATGTAACTAATTTAAACTTTCTGATATTTTTAAGGTATGTTTGTAGTTTTATAAAATTATAAAATGAAGTACTTCAATGTAATAAAATTAAAAATATAGCAAAACTTATATAACACAATTTTCGAAAAAAAATTTACGTGTCATATCACTGTCCGTAAGATATCTTAACGTTGAATTGACCTAACAACCTAATTTTTGCTTTAAAATGATCAAGAAACTTTACTCTATAAAATGAATTAAGGATATAACCACCACTCAAAGGAAACATTATTAAAAAAACTCTCAATTTTTAAAATTTTAAAAAATTAATTTTTTTTTTCATAAAAAATACTCAAAATATTAAACTATCTAAAATATATTAATTCATTCTATAGAGTAAAGTTCCTTGATCATTTTAAAGCAAAAATTAGGTTGTTAGGTCAATTCAATGTTAAGATATCTTACGGATAGTGATATGACACGTAAATTTTTTTTCGAAAATTGTGTTATATAAATTTTGCTATATTTCTAATTTTATTACATTGAAGTACTTCATTTTATAATTTTATAAGACTACAAACATACCTTAAAAATATCAGAAAGTTTAAATTAGTTACATTGAATACTTTTGTTTTTATATGGACTCGAAGCGAGAGCTCTGTTTGCATGTTTTTCGGTATCTATCAAGCCCTGAGCCCCCTTAGAGATATTGTCTTTTTGAGTATATAATAAACCAACTCTGAAAAATAAAGCAATAGCTAGGCCATTATTCTTTAACTAAAAAAGAAAAAAATTCTTTCAAATGGGCGAATTACAAATACAACAATTTACCTGTTTTTTTTTCCCTTACTAAGATACAAAAACAAAATTATTATTATTTTTTAATTAAGTTCTAATAATATACTAAACTAAACTCCATGGTGCTATAACTCTGCTTTCTTGACCAAGACCCTGAGGTTATACAGCATATATCCCGGTCAAATGGTAAACATGGTACGGAACCCCTAGTGTTTAGTTCCCAAGCAGGAAGGATGAATGTTTGAGTAACCAATGCCCAAGTCTAGAAGTGAATCCTCAGATCTGTAATGTGCACTATCCACTGAGCTACCTGCCAGGTATCTCTAATAAGTATCTAATATCTAATATAATATAAAAGTCACTAATAGCTTACACCAAATTTTTACCTATTTGATAGAATTTCTTTTCTTTTTGAAAGAGAATAATTTTTTTAGAATTGATGAAACATGTATTTCTAAACAACAAAAATTATTACCATTTGGAGAAAATAAATCTCTATCGAAAACAGATATGCACAAAACATCTTCATGCAGATTCTTCACTAAAAATTGCATGGAAGCATTCCACCTTGGATTTAGAGTATTTGCAATAACTTTGGTTTTATGTTCTTGAGAGCCCATACTAACTTCACAATAAGGATTGCTCTGACCTGTTATAAAATGTAAATACAAGTATAATTAATACTAAATGTCATTAATTTATCTATATACAATAACTTCTAAAACTGAGGGTACATCATTCTTATCCTTCAGATATTTAAAAATATTCTGTTAAATTATTCTTTTAACCAAAAAAGTAAGAAATGATAAATTATATTTTTTAGAAATATTTTGGTTTCAAATACCAGTATGATGGGTTCATAATATTTTATTTACATGATAATCTTTGTCAAAAAGCTTTTTAAACTGTTTGTTCAACAAGATGACGACCTGAGTCATCCAGATACATTGGTTAGATTAGCTGTTGCATAGTTATAAAATATATATAAGATACCAAAATCATTCTTTTAATCCCAATTAAAGAATTATTGAGATAAGAATAGTTCTGCCTGTGTGGAATGCAGACTGAAACAACCTGCCTTAAAAATGACAGTTGTAACTTATCAGTGGTTTTGTGATTTGTCATATTATGATTATGTCATGTTATCTATACTTAATATAATAAAAAGAGACTGATTGACTGACTCATCAATGCAAAGCAAAAAGAAAGGATTTTTGAAAATTCACCCCCTAAGGGGTTTAAATGGGGGTAGAAAGTTTTAGATCATTTTGCTATATCTTAGCAGCAGTTTTAGGTAGGAGTGTAAAATTAACCATAACAAATCTATTAAAAAAATAGTTAAACATGTATTCTTGTGATTTTAGAAATTCAACCACTAAGAGGGTTAGATTGGAGTTGAAAGTTTTAGGGCATTTTGTCATATCTCAGCTGCAGTTTTAGGTAGAAGTATAAAATACAGCTAAACCAATCTGCTAAAAAAATAGTTTAAACACATATTTCAGTAATTTTAAAGCTATTTTAGCAATTTTGTCACCAACATCAGCTATGAAAATCAACTATGCAAGATTAGACAAATAAGACAACTGTTGCTGATTTTTGTTTAGATATTTTGCGTAAGACATTTTTCCAAGGAGAATTTTTTTTTTTTTTTTTTTAATTTCATAATATATATATAGATGCCACACAAAATAGAGTTTCGCTAAATGCTATGTCATTTGGTTGATTTTTTTTTCTTTTTTGTATTGTCAGTGAAATAGTTTTTTAAAAAAATGCAGAAATATAAAAGAATTATTCAGAATACTAAAACTAAAAAATTTTTAGAAAACTCAGATAAATTTAACAAGATTACAATACCATTTGAACATGCTCTTAAGTTTTTTCCTTCCACAACCACTACTAATAGTCGACCAACTCCTTGAATCGCTTGAGATCTCACTATAAAAAACAAATGAGTGATAAATGTATAAAATTACACAAAAAAGGAAAAAGAGGATACATTTAGAATTTTTCTTACACATTCTTTGGTTACTTAAATTTTTCTTTTCTATTTCACAATAGTTTGTAGCAGCAGCTTCTATTTTTTTTAACCACAATTGCCTATAAAAACAAATTTATAAAACATATATAAATAATGTAACATAAATTTCTTAAAACAAGAAAAAATTTCTTTTATTGATATATATATATGTATATATATATATATATATATATACATACATATACAGTGTTGCCATAAGTATCCTTGTATCAGAATTCTATCTTTGCAACAAAAGTCTTAAATTTTTTACAGAATACTGACTTGGTGCATTAAATAGTGATATAAATATCACATTTTAAAATTAAATTATCACTAAAGTTTGCTTTTGTCAGAAAAGTTATATTAAAGCACATGCAGAGACATAAGACTCCATTAAGCTGAATATAATACATAAACATATGTTATGTATGTTTAAATAAGTTGATAATTATATTTTTATCTTGCTTGCTTTGAGCATAAATGTGGATAATTATTGTCAGCAAGATGTTTATTGCTCATATGCTGCTCTAAACATAATTTACACCCATAGATAGTTTCTTTTCTATGTGAATAATTAAAAAAATAATGTAATAGATTTAATCCTGCAATTACATATGCACAGATTTTAATATAGTGAAACTAACCTTTCAGTAGCACTTGTTGCCCTTAGATGAATACGCTCAGAATCTGAGTAACATACAAAGAAGGTTGTTTCATCTAGATTATTTTCATTATCAATGCATTTCACAGTCACATCATTCAAAAATATGGGCTGCAATAAAAAGAAGAAGAAAAAAAGTATATATTTGATCAAATTATACAATAGTGATAAAATTTCATAATTATAAAATAAGATTTTTTTTTTTTTTAATATACAGTCAAACCCCGATTTAGTGCCATCTCGAAATAGCGCCAATTCCATTTAACCGCCAATTGCGTCTATGAACAAATCTGCCAAATAGGAATTTCAATGTAATGTATCCGTTAAAGCGCCAACTCGATATACCGTCAAAAAAAAAATGTCTAGAAATTACTGTATTTTCTTTGCATATCTTTCTTTTTTAAATTTTTTGTTAGAATTTCAAAGGACACTTCCTTTTCATGTGTCTAGATGTTTTCAAGCTCAATTCAAACTTTATTGAATAGCAAAGAATTTATATTGTTCTCAACACCTGCCAAAATGCACCTGCTACCCATTCTACTTGTCATTGGGAGAAGAAAAATAACGCGCACTGAGTGCCGAGCAAGTAAAACTTCTGATTCAGACTGGCGAGTCACGTGATCCGATCCGCTTCTGGAGCGGGGAGAAAACAAGGCATGGCACGCCATTGGCTGAAAGGGTCTCTCCTCTCTCAGGTGAGAACAATGTAAAAAATAACTTCTCCCTGTACTTTATGCCGATTTCTTAGAAAGAAAACGGTGTGCAGTGCAAAATCTCTCATTCAAAATTTTGGTCGGACGTTGATTGAAACATCGAAGAATTCACCAGCTAAATCTGTAAAATATCATTCTGTCTCTTTATTTTAACTCATTATGGCGAAAAGAGCAGTTTTATCAATTTCAGAAAAGCGGGAAATTTGTGAATATAAAGAAAGAAATGTGAATGTATCGCAGCAACACATCTCCAATCATTTTTCTACACTCTGGAAAAAGCCTGTTAGCAGGCGCTGCATCGGAGACATTTTGATGAATACAGAAAAATGGATTAACACCAACGAACTGCAATCATCTGTAAAAAGACTGAAAACAGCGAAACATGAAGACTTAGAGGATGCCCTTTGCACATGGATACAACAAATGAGTGCTAAAAATGCCACTATCAACGGAGATGTCATCAGAGAGCAGGCAAAAGTTCTCGGCCAGCAAATGAATATTACAGATTTCGAATACAGTAGTGGCTGGTTGAACAGATTTAAAAAGCGACGAGGATTCTCTCAGTACATACGAAGTGGTGAAACTGCAGGTGTTGATGAAGATATTGTGTCAAATGGTCGCAAAAAACTGAGTGCGCTGATTTTAGAATATAAACAAGAGGACGTTTATAATATGGATGAAAGTGGCCTTTTTTACCGCTTGCAGCCAGATAAAACAATTTCGAGTGGGCCTGCTAAAGGATAAAAAAAAAAAAAAGATCGTGTGTCTCTTGTGTTCTGTACGAATAGTGATGGATCTGATAACAGAACTATGACAGTGATTGGAAAATCAGCTAAGCCACGATGTTTTAAAAATTTTAATCCTGCTCTTTATGTAGATTATGAGAATAATAACAAAGCGTGGATGACTTCAGCATTATTTCAAAAATGGTTAGCGAATTTCAACATAGAAATGAAAAGAAGCAAACGCCATATTTTATTGATTTTGGATAATGAACCCTTGTCACAAAGCATATCCAATGAGTAATATCCGCATTGAATTTTTATCTCCTGACTGTACTGGATTTTTGCAACCTTTGGATGCTGGTATAATAAACTCATTCAAAGCTCATTATCGAAAGTATCACGTCCGCCATATCATTGAAAAAATCAGTAAAGATGATTTTTCTCCAATCCTTTTACATGATGCTATTCGCATGATAAAAAAAGCATGGGATGAAATTTCATCAGAAACTATTGTTAACTGCTGGAAACATACTGGATTGATTAAATCTGAAGGATCTACTAAAAAACAAAACAGTACAGCACTTCAGGAACTACAAGACGAAATACACAAATTAACAGAAATTGAGCATCCTCTATCGGCAATTGAGTACATTAATATAGACAAAAGTGTTTCAACATTTGAAGATTTGACAATCGAAGAAATTGTTGCCAATCAAAATGAAAATGAAAATTCATCTGACAGCGAAGCTGAAGAAGCTGAAACGCCGCATGTTACATCTGATGAAGTTAAAAATTGCATTGGGAAAATAAGAATTTTCTTAGAAAAACATGCAACTGATAAAAAAATGATGAACAATCTTTTAGTTGTAGAAAAAGATATTGAAAAAATCAATATTGAAAGGAAACCTCAAACTAGCATATTAAAATATTTTCCTGTAAAAGATAATTAAAGTAAAATAATTCAGTGTGATATTTAATGTATGTGTGTGTCTGTTATGTGCATAATTATCTACTTTATCTAAAATTGACTATATAAAGAGGTAAGTGCATGTTAATTTCATACATTAATTGGATAATTTTGAATCATGTAGCATTAATTATGTATATTAATTATATTATGTTAATTTATACTATTATAATATACTATATACCATTGGATAATTTAATAAAAAGGCATTACTGATATTTATTTTTATAATAATAATAATATTAGTATAATAGTATGAAAATTAATTTTTATTGTATTTTAATTCGATATACCGCCAAACTCGTTATAGCGCCAAAAATTTCTTGAACGGATAATGGCGGTATAATGAGGTTTGACTGTATATATATATATTGAGCACCAAAGAAAGTTTTTGCTGCACTACATATAGACTAAAATATATAGTAACTGATTAAGCAGAAGTAGGACTGATTGCCAGTCCTACTTTTGTTCTTGTATTGATTTGGCATTCATTTTATCCTCAAGAAGTATTCATTATTTCAAAACTCATAGTTCTGTTTATTTCTATAATGTTTTAAAGAAGTTAAAATTTTAAAACTGCATTTTAAATGAGTTTCAATATCTTGTTACTTTGTTTTGTTTAATCTTTGAGTAACCAAATTTAACAAATGAGTGAAAATTTAAAAAGGATATTCAATTCTTTTGTATATGATTATGATCAAGGTGTATTTTCTCGAAGAAATCATACGCCTAAAAATTTTGTACATCTACTTTTTAATTTTTGCTAAACAAGTTTCATAGATACCATGGATATTTATCTGATTTGTTAAGTTTTATGTATAGTTTGTTGACAGCAAATTTTTTTATAATTAAACTCACTAAGAGCATTGTTAGTTTTAAGGGTGAACATTTTTTTTTTAAAGCTTTGAACATGCTGTGGGAATTGTTTGCATAATTTGTGTTTATTTGAATGTACAAAAATACAAATAAGCTTACAGCTATACTAGACTAAAATTGCTCAAAAACAGATTGCTAAAATGATGATTTTCTTGAGACAAACTAAAAATACCTGTAACTATTATTACTATTTTTTTTAAAGAAAAAACACACTGATTATGATAGCTTTTAAGAGCTCCAACTCATACTAAATTAGAAACAAATTTATCTATAGTCCTCATCCTCAATATTACATAGTTTTCTAATACAACTATGTAACATTTATTTTCCCACATATTTAATGATCTAGTAAACAAATAGTACTTGATAAACATTTAAACAATTGATAAGCTGCTGTACAACTTGTACACTTTTATTATTGTTCTAAGTAATTTCTCCCCCTTATAATCATCATATGAAAAATTCTTTATGGGCACCAGTCTCAATAAAAAGGGGGAAAAAGTACACTGAAAGTTATTTTAGTTTAAGATTATACAATACATAGCTTTTAATTTTATGAAAATAAATCTTATTTTTATATTGGCTAGGCCTAAAAAATGTGAATTGTTTATTTTAAATCTATTCCAAGTCCACTTAAAAATACTTTTACATTTTTAACAAACATATTAACTAACAAAAATTAAGTAAAACATCAGATTTTCTATATAATCACAGAATAAGATCACTAATTATAATTAAAATATAGATAAAATGCTTAAGTGATACAAATAGAAACAACAAAAGGCTTATAAAAACCTTTTAATGATCGACAGACTTTACAACACTCATACGGCGCCATTTTCAAGATATATAACGATAAACAAAAGTATTCTCGCAAATTTTTGAAAATAAACTTGAAAATAGGAATCACGAGATCATATATGTAAAAAAAAGCAGATGCTTGAAGTAGCCAACTGTAAACATAAAAATTAATATTTCGTTATTGGCAGATATCAAATATGACAGAAGTACTACAGCACTGACAAGACTACATAGAACCGAGACATTAAAAATTGATTTTAAAAATAGTAAAAAAATTTATTCACCAAGACCCATCTATTATACATGTATCAATAGAAATCTACATGCATAACATAAACATTTGCAATGAATCTGCCTCATTTGAATTACCTAAAATTTGGCATGAGGTACTTTTCAGTTTTAAAAAAGCAAAAACGAAATATTAATTTTCACATTTACAGTTGGCTACTTCAAGCACCTGCTTTTTTTACATATATGATCTCAGTGATTCCTGTTTTCAAATTTATTTTCAAAAATTTGCGAGAATCTTTTTGTTTATCATTATATATCTTGAAAATGGCGCCATATGAGTGTTGAAACACTCATATAAGCCTTTTGTTGTTTCTATTTGTATCACTTAAGCATTTTATCTATATTTTATTTATAATTAGTGATCTTATTCTGTGATCACCCTTAAAAATGTTCACACTTAAAACTAACAATGCTCTTAGTGAGTTTAATTATAAAAAAATTTGCTGTCAACAAACTATACATAAAACTTAACAAAACAGATAAATATCCATGGTATCTATGAAACTTGTTTAGCAAAAATTAAAAAGTAAATTTAAAAAAGCAAAAACGAAATATTAATTTTCACATTTACAGTTGGCTACTTCAAGCACCTGTTTTTTTTACATATATGATCTCAATGATTCCTGTTTTCAAATTTATTTTCAAAAATTTGCGAGAATCTTTTTGTTTATCATTATATATCTTGAAAATAGCGCCATATGAGTGTTGAAACATATGTCGATCATTAAAAGGTTTTTATAAGCCTTTTGTTGTTTCTATTGGTATCACTTAAGCATTTTATCTATATTTTAATCAGATTTTCTTTTATATGTATGTAATCTTTTATTAAGACCCCTCCCCATCCTCCCTACAAAAAAAAAAAGAGCTCTCAAAACTATTTTTTACTACACAAACCAGGGTTGTAAAAAAACCAGGTTTTTTTGGTTTAAACCTGATATTTTGGTTTAAACCAGGTTTTTTTGGTTTAAATGATTTTATATTTTAGAAAAACAAAGAATATTAATATTTTCACATATTTGAAGTCAAGCATTAAACAAAAATTATTTTAAGTTATTTTGTTGAAATTATATAATACAATTTTTACTATTTTAATTTAACCATTATAATATTTTTTTATTATAATATTTTAATATACAATAAACAATAAAAAGTGTATCACTTATATATGTATATATATAAATCAATCACTACTACTAACACACTAGTCTTTAATCTACATTTTCTTTTAAAGAAAATTAAACTAAGAAATTTTAACTGACACAAATAACAACTATTTGATAAATATTTGCAAACTGAAGGTAAAGAATCACAAACTAATGAAATATATCTAAACATTTTATTGAAGAAAGAAGAAAAAAAATTGACATTTCTTGAATAGATATCTTACAGCAGTATTTAATAATAGGAATGAATAATAAATTTTATCCTCAATCATTGTTCATTTGTTTCATTATGAACACTAATTTTGATGCCTTCTCTATGCCTAATATGTTTCACAATTTTGAATGAACTACACCAAATGTTGAAAAAAATCCTTTCAACACAGGCAGTCGATGGTTTGACTGTAGTTAGCATGTTCACAAATTCCAAATCATTCTCCGTAATCAAAGATTTACCTGAAACATTATAAAAACTATTCCACCATTCAAAGTCAGATATTGTATCAACAACTTTGGGGTAAAAAAAAAAAAACATTTTGATCATGATTATGAAACGGTTCCAACTTCTCCAAAAATTTTAATGTAAGTGCTAAGAAATCAGAGCCACATTTTTGTTTGATAAATTCAAGACCCTTGTTTTTCTCTTCTTTTGTGACATCAATTCCTAGGTTAGAAATTAATACCAATGGGCTTAAAATAAATGCAACAAAATGTGCATCTACTAATGATTGTTCATATCTCTGTTTATACGCTGATGATATGGCCTTTTTATTGTTTGATGTTGATGCTTCTTTTAGCTTCAATTCTAGCTTTTTCCATGCTAATACACATTCAGCGAGAGAACAGCTATTCCTCTGTACAAAATCAATAGTTTCAGCAATTGGTTTCAAAATCGCAATCATGTCTTCGACATTTCTTTTTAAACCGATATTTAAGATTTTACTGGAGATGTCACTATCAATCTCAGATCTGTGATCCTCACAAACTTTTGTAAAAATTGACCAATTTTTAACATAAGATTCAAGTGAATCACAATAAGTATTCCATCGTACCTCTAGAGGAAGTATCAATGCACTTCCACCTTCTGCATGATACCATGCTTTCGGGAGATGAGGGTTGCGAAAATATTTTAAAATACTTGTAACATGTTTTGTTACATCACTTTTAACCAAATCTTTGGCTAACAGATTTAAAATATGGGCACTGCACCCATATGTAAGTCCCGAAAAAGCAAGCTCTTCATGCAGAATGTTTCTGGCAGAAACCATATTTGCAGTATTGTCTGTGACAAAACTTGATATTTTACATTTGAACTTTTCTTCTGCCGTCTTCACTGAACTCAAGACCAAATTTGCTAAATAATTTCCAGTATGTGATGAAAAATAATTTTTTTTTTTTTTTTTTTTTTTTTTAAAGTTTTGGTATTTCAAAAAAACAAAGTCTGTTTTTTTTTTAAAACCAAGTCTAGTTTTTTTTTTTTAAGAACCATTTGGTTTTTAAAAAAAAAACCATTTGGTTTAAACCAAGGTTTAAACCATGGTTTAAACCAGCGTGGTTTAAACCTAAACAACCCTGACACAAACTGCTGATCAAATTAATAAATGTACTTTCTGATCAACTTAAAAATTCCTCAAACAATGTAATTAGAGCAAATACTAATTATATACATTTTGTCCTGAAATTAAGGGGCAGTGACCAATTTCAGACGTTTTGTCGAATATCTTACTGAAACTCGTGAGGAAATGCCCGGAATGTCCTTGAATTTTGAGGATGTAAAGAACATGTTTGACTTCATGTTTTTCAGTAAAGATTTTGTCGCGAGGGAAATAATAATTTTAATAATAAAATAATATTTTCGATCACCCAAGTAACAGAAAATGCTAAAAATGATCTGTCACTGTAGCAAATGACTATGTAGGTCCTGTTCAACATTTGTGTGCATTTGTGTAAGCATAGCACATATATTCATGAAAATGTTGACGTTTCTGTGAAAAAATCATTTTTTTTTTTTTTTTTAACAGCATGCAGAGTTTTTAGCCGAATTTAATTAGGATGAGCGAAGCGAATCCTCTACAAGGATACACAAATTACATTTTGTCGTACACTTTACAAAAAAACTATTCAGTATTTTGACTTTAAATTAAACATAAAAATAAATTATGATCTATAGATTTGTACAATTTTTTTTACAGAATAACCTTAAAAAATTTATTATTTTAATTAATTTATTTTAAATGTTTTTCCATTACGGACACATTTTTTGCAAATAAAAAATAAAACACATATATTTTCAAAAAAAAAAAAAAAAAAATTATAGAGTTAGTAATTATAGATAGAATCATGATTAATTAAATATATCTGCCAAAATATCTCAAAAACTGTTTTTTTAATTTAATTAAGGAAAGAAATATTTTTGGACTTGATAGAAATAAATATGATCTGTAGATTCTGACACTATTATTTTCTTATTGAATGATTAAAAAAAACATTTTTTATTATTTTGTTGAATATATTTTTCTATTATACGGATTCATTTTTGTAAACGATAATAAAACCTGCGTATTTCTTGCAGTAAATAAAAATCATTGAGTCAGTAAAAATTAATAAAGTCATAACTGATTAAGTACGTGAAATATTATTATTGCATCAAAATTTCTCATTTTTTTAAAAATTATTTAAATAAAGAAAGGAAACTATATATCTGCATTTTGCTACGACGAAATATTTAAAATATTGAAAATAACTGCAGAATTTATACTTCAAACTGTAAAAGAACATTAAACTTTCTTATATTAAAAATGTATGTTATTTGAGAGGAAAATATACATTTTAATAGAATACTTATTAAGATTGGTTGGAAATGGCACATATTTTGGTGCTCATTCCTTTTAATCATATAATAGTTTCATAATTTCTTTTGGGAAATTTTTAAAATACCTTTTTTATGAAAATTATAGCTTATTTTTAATGAATTAAAATTTGTCAAAATTCAATTATTTACATTCAATTATAAAAGTATTTTTCAGTGTTAAGAATTCAAATACACAATTTATTCTTATTATGTGAAATAATTTTCGCAGACGATACTTACACATTTTAAAAGAATTATATCATGATTTTTTTTTTTTTTTTTGTAAAGTGGCAAAAAAGAATTGTAAACAAATAAAATTAATTGTTACATTCATTATAAGTGTTAGTGAACCAAATGAAACATATTTACTATTAAGAAGTAATTACTATTAGTATTATTTTTAATATGTTTGCTGTTTAAAAACAATTTATGGGGAATGTATTAGTTCTATTATAAAAAATGCCGAGAAAACATACAGTTACTGGTCGAAAAGAATGCCAACATGAAATGACAAACGGACTTGAACCATTTTTTAGTTTATCAATTGGGTCTAAAGTAATGTTACGTTCTAATTTGTGGACCGAAAAAGGTTTAGTAAACGGGGCTTTAGGCTATGTTGCAGATATTATTTATGAAGAAAATCATGGGCCACCAGACTAGATGCCACGAGTAATCATGATTAAATTTGAAAACTGCAGTCATTCAACTTATGAGAATGGCCCATAGGATTATATGGGATTTATTCTTCAATTTATCAATTATTGCTGTAACTTTTTGAGTTTTCACAATATTTCACTGGTCTTTTTACATGAGTTGCCCTATAGTATTGACTATCAAATCATGACAAAAAATCTTTGCTGTAGTTCATGCATGCACAGTTAAAATTTATTTCATAAAAATACCTATATCTCATCAAATATTCAATATATTAATATTTTAACCACAGTATACTATTTCTACGATTTTTTGTCAAGTTTTTGGAAAGCAGTGTTAAATTTGGCTGAAAACTCTGCATGCTACAAAAAAAACCTTTTGAATTTTTCACAGAAACGTTAACATCTTCACGAATATACATGCTATGCTTACACAAATGCACACAAATGTTGAACAGGATCTACATAGTCATTTGCTACAGTGACAGACCCTTTTTAGCATTTTTTGTTACTTGGGTGATTGAAAATATTATTTTATTATTAAAATTATTATTGACCCCCCCCCCCCCCACTAATTGTCCCCGCAACAAAATCTTCATTGAAAAACATGAAGTCAAACATGTTCTTTACATCCTCAAAGTTCCAGGGCATTCCGGGCATTTCCTGACGAGTTTCAGTAAGATATTTGATGAAACATCTGAAATTGGTCACTGCCCCTTAATTTCTGGACAACAGAGTAAAACAAATCAGATAATGCTGTAAAATAAAATAAAATATAAATATTAAATCTTCAATAAATTTCCATATTATTCTGTAATAACTGATTTAACACAAATTATTTTCAGGAGTTATCTTTAGCTACTTAAAATTGTATGATCAGAGCAGACAATGACAATGTGAATTTGTATGGTCCTATTTTATATATTTTTAAAGTAGCATATTTCATTATGAAAGGATTAATTATTATAAAATCTTCTAAACAAAGGTTTATCTTACTTGTCTGTACATTTTGTAAAGAGAGGTCATTGCTTTTTCAGAAGTAAATACATTAGTAATTTTTCCAAGTTCTTTGAATGGCTGAGTTAAAAGCAGAAAGTCATTGAAGAGGAAAGCCATTAACTCTTTGTTACTTTTCACCTGAAAATAACAGAATAAATGAAATGAATTAGTTAATAAGTTTTAAGATGAAAAGTTAAAAATAAGATTTACTTTATACATTAAGTCCAACAACTGTGCATGATTCTATGTGAATTTTGTTTAAAAAATAAAGAAATAATTTTAAATATAATTTTTATAAGCTTCATAAGATTTCTATTTAGTCCATTACTGTAAATATTCACTATTGAAATGTATTAATTTAAAAATGAAGTTTGAGTATTTTTGCTTATTTAATGTAGAAACACTGTAAAATATAAGATAATAGATTTTACCTTTTATTAATTAGATTTTGGTAAGAATGCACACAGACAATTTGCATTAAAAATAGAAAATTAAATTTAAAAACACATTACAAAATAAATAAATCTAATAATGTGAACTTCTGATTTATCACACTGCAATAAAGACATATTCAGTTTTATGCTTAGAAATAGTCTATCATTAACTGAGCTATTGAATAGAGGAAGTGCAATCTCTTCTAATTACAAATATTCGATATAATTCCTCCTATGCTACTAACGGATTGCCAGAATACTTGCAATAAGCAATTATTTAACCTCCCACACAATGGCTGGTTTTTTCTAGGTTTTTCCCATAATTAACTTTATTTGGGTTTTTTCCTCGAGAAAGTAGAGGAAGAGAGAGATATTCCCAATCTCTCAGACCAGACTGAAACTCGCAACTGGACAGTGCAGAAGTCCGCTCGCAACCGCATGGAGACTCAAACTTGTACTCACAGTGAAAAAGTTCTCTCGCACCCACATCACACAGTGACTTGGTTCACTGATAAATTAATATATGTATCACGTATTGGATTACTTCTACAAAGCAGAATGCTGTTCCTAAGATCACCGCATAATTTTATTCTGTGAATATCTTAATATATGTTTGTGAATGTAGGCTTATTTCTTTTGTGTGGGCATTTGTGGGGGGGGGGGGGAATGTGTGGGCTTATTTCTTTTACACTATACACCTACACATGCTACACTCGTGGATTTGAGCCATGACATTCAGAAAAAGAAAGAAAAATGTGTAAAAATTCAGCTTTATAAAAATTGAAAGACAATTTGAAAGTTAATGTTGCATTTAATTTTCTCATTAAAAAGGTCATCAAACTATTGAGAAAGGACACAGAAATTTTAGGGAAGGGGAATTAAGATGATTGATTATTTATTCATTGTCATTACATAGTAACAAATAGAGCAAAAAATTTTAAAAATAAATAAATAAAAGTTTTAAACTTTGTATGTTGGGGGAGACAAAAAGCAGAAATTTCAGGGGGAGTGTATGGACATTTAGATAAAATTTTACAAAAAAGCAGAAATCTGCCAAAATTCAGAACATTTTTACAGATGTTTGTGGGAATATGGTTATAATAATACACATTTGTCATTAATCATAAGATTGAATACATTAAAGATGCAGATTCATATAAAATTCAAATTCATAAAACAATAATAATAATAGTAATAATAATAAATCTTCATAAAAAAAACTATTTTTGCATTATCATAACAGTCGAATGCAAACCATTGATAATAGAGAAAACCTTATTTATTTATTATAGCCGCCACTGGCGACCAGTTTGGTCGCCCTTAAATGTATGTTAAGCATTGTAACAAATTATTTTTATTCATAATGTATTTATACATAATGTAACATAATTTATTTTTTTCCTTAATCCCTCGCCAAACCAGAAAAATCTAATAGACAAATCAATAATTTTTGCGATTGTGGTAGCATTTCCCATATTTTTTGTTGTTATGTATTTCATATTTCTTGACAAAAACCACTTAACCCACTTAAGCATTTATGCTTCATGCCCGTTTGCTTATCAGTTGCAATATGTTCGCTAATGCAGAGATTCTTAAACATATTTGGCGCAAAACAAAAATCGTGCCAACCCCGGTGCGTCCGCGACAATTTTTCCAATTTAAAATACATGACGTTCACATTTTTCATTTTAAAATAGAAAATAGATAACTAAGAAATAATATCATATATCAAAACATTTGATTTCAAAATTAAAGTATCGTTTCTAATTTGCACACGCGAAAAATAAAAGCTGACAATTTGTTTCGAAATTTGATCCATTAAATATTATTACATGAGTTCAACTTAAGTAAAAAAAATATCCGGAAGGAAGTTGAGTTGTATAGAACAGAATTATGGTAAACTTTGACTGTATCACTGGTGCGGATTATTTTTTTTACACCAGGCAGTGGTCCAAAAATTCATGGTTTAATATTTTAAACGTTCACAACGAATGAATCTTTTTTTTTGTTGTTGTTTACTTTCATAGATAGAGAATTTGAACTGCGAACCTAATTTAAACTGAAGTTATTGCAGAATGCATACATAATTGAACGTAAGTCATGTCTCAAATATTAATTTATTTTGAACGATCTTTCTAAAAATGTAACTTTTATGCAGTTTTATTCGAAAAAATAATTTTGAATAAAAATGGCCACCTGGCATATGAAAAAGCGAAGCGGCATCCCGGAACTGTTGATGACAGTCACATGACTTACGGTTTTATTATAGAGATAATTTCTAAAAGATTAGAATTTATTGGAAATATTTTACATAAAATACTAATTTTATAAACATTAATTTTTCTGTTCTATTCTTTTCTTGACGATTAGTCTTTTGAAGATTTTAATGCTAAATCCTGAATAGCATTTATCAACTTGTAACTGTCAAATTTGAAAGTTTTATATGAGAATAGGAAGAGAGAGAGAAAAAAAAAAAGAGCTTTAATTCAAAAAAGTTTTATAGTTCCAAAACAATTTTTTACATGAAAGTTATCCATATATCAATTTATAATAAGTATTATCTTATAAAAAAAAGTGAATTTCTTCTAAAAAATCATTAATTAAAAAGTAAATTTATTTTATACTATCAGAACCACCCGGCATTGACTATGTTAACCACGGGAGCCTTCTGGGTTAAATAAATAAAAATGAAATATCCTAAAAATATGGCAATCACAATAATGAAGCTCTGTGCATCCGCACCCATAAATCGTTAACCAGACAATCAGAAAAAAATGGCGTTACTTTGACAGAATCAGAGTAAAATCCCTCAGCTTTATAAATGAGAATGCAGGTTTTCTTAGACGTGTGTGACAAAGAAAAAAAGCAGACAATTCAAATAATGACATAGTATTTAATGAAATTTATTTTGTATGGCATTATTTTTAAACAGATACTTACATCTTCAGTCATAAACGCTAAATCTACAATGATTCTATGAAAATGACATCACTTTCTAGATACTTTTAGTTATAAAGTTTGTTTAAAAAGAGAGAAAATTAATTAACTTAAAAAAAAAAAAAAAAAAAAAAAGTTGCCATGCTTCATTTTCTGTTTAATATGAATTGTGGAAAATGTTACCACGGCATCTAAAATAATAAAACACTTCGCTATAAGGTATAGCTATAAGATATAACTGTAGTATACAATCGAAATAGGAAATAAAACATAGCAACCATTTGTTTATTGGAAGTTCGATGTCATACTGAAAACATCTCATAGGAAATGACGTCATATTTAGTATAAATTATTATAATTTTTTTTTTCCTGGAAATTAAAATATCTGTATTATAGTACATATTTTAACTCCAAATACGTTTAAATGAAGGCATTTCATCATTTTAACGCACTTAAAAATAAAAAATTCTATATGTGTGTTTACTCAGAATGATGTCAATTTCTGATGCAAAAATATACTGAATGAGATTGAATTTTTATTGACTTATAAAAACAAAGTTACCATTTTTTTAAAAACTTTTTGCACTCTCTTTTAGGATGTGGCAAGTGGAAAAAAAACATTGCATGCAAAAAATGTATAAAGAAAACTATGGTAAGTGGTTGAAAAAAGGAGTAAAGAGTAGTCCGATAAATTTTCAAAGTAGCCAGTAATTTTAGTGATGTTCTAAAACATATGTAATCAAGTTTTGTGCAAATTGGTCAAAATTGTAGATTTGTATAAGGAACATACACCCAAACACTGATTTTTATATATAGTAATTCTGTTATTATCATAGCACAGATACACATACAAAAGCTCTTGTTTCTTGGTTAAACATTTTTAATAATAAACAAGCACTTACATTCACTAAAAAATGAGAAATACAGCTATAAAATATGAATAAGAATTTATATAGATATGAATATATTCTAGGCATTAAAATATGTAATTGCATATTTGACTATGCTTTAAAAAATGCCAAAACTTACTTTGGTTAAAATTCCAGCATGCAAAAGTTTTCTTGGACCCAGACTATTTGTTAAAGAATTAAATGTAATTTGCTGAAAAGAAATTTAAAATAAATTATATTTATTTTTAATCCAGGAAATATAACTTTGTTTAACATTAATATTCTCCAATTAGCTGAATGTGAATTCAAGTTCTATTTTTTAATATTTATTTACACATGACCAACCATTTATGTTAAATCCTTCTTAATTTGTTTCAATTATAATCATAAAAAATTATAAAATAACATATGTAACTATAAAATGTCACATATACAGGGTCATCTAAAAAGGTTGAACACATTTAAAAAAATTATAGCTCCAAAAGTAATTGAGGAAACACAGTAATATTCTTTGAAAAGTATTCAGCAATTATCCAAGATTTTTCAGATGTAACTGCTTCACAGCCTTGACCTTCAGACAAAGTAAAGAAGCAATTGCATGGTGAATGAGGCCTTCATGCTGTCCAACTTTTTTTCGATGATCCCAGAGTGGAAATGGATCCTATATCTAAAAATATTGGAGGTATGAAAAAATGTCAATTAGAAAGTTCTTCAGTTTCGTCGATTTAGTACAAAATGATCCACTATGTACACAAATAGCCTAAGCCAAAAGTGAAGATTGTGAATGTGTGGTTTTCAGATCATCGATTCTGTGCATTGTCTAAATGTCACGGCTTTAAAACTGCTGCATCTAACAAATCTTGGATAATTGCTGAGTACCATGGAAAGAAAATTATTTTGTTTACTCAATTACTTTTTGAGATATGATTTTTATCAAATCTGTCCAATCTTTTTTTGATGACCCTGTATTGTTATTTTAAATTGTATTTTACAAATTAATATTATTCTTAAAAGAAAACTTATATATTTTAAAAATTGTTTCTGTAAAATTAAAAAGGTTAAAAACATTTTTTTTTTCTTAATTTTTTTTTTTTTTTTAGTAATACAGTGAAATTATGCAAATTTGCCATTTTTTATTTCTGCTATATTAATACATAGATCTGTATAGATGCACATTTACATGCATAAAAATTTATTTACATACTGACAGCACTACAGCTAGAAGAAAAATACAACAAAATGTTAAAACATCTTCATACTCACTTCACTGAGCCCATCGCAAAGAACATGATTCTGAATCCATTCCAGTCGATCAGAATTTTCCCTTTCTCTAACACCCTCATTCACTTGATTGCACAACTGCTGAGCTAAATTTATAGCTTCTTTAAGGTAGGAATTATCAGGATGATCCTCAGGTGTATTTTCATAAATCTGCATTGAACATTCAAAGATACTATGTTTCTAGCATAATTACTCCAAAAAATAAAACAACAAATCATGTTTGAATAAAGACAATTTCGCAACTCAAATACACATATTTAACATTCATGTTAATATATATAAATAGTAAAATAGCATAGAAAAACTTTCCTCTTAATAAAATTAGAAACACAGTATTTTTTATGACTAAATTAAATACTGCCTGTATTTAAGTGTTTGTGGTAAAACAAAAAGATAAGTTAAATGGAGAAAACCAATTTAAATATTAATTCAGAAGAATAAATTAAAAACTTTCACATTGTTCAGATAATATACTTTATAAACAGTAAAAAACAATCAGTCAAACATGCTTAACTTATTTTACAAAAATATAGCAATTAGTAGCTATACAAACGTATATGTTACAGTTTTTTTTTCTCTCTTTTGTACATGTTTTCCTATTGTTAGGTTATTTCATCATTTGTCTTGTTCCAGTCAATATCTCTGAAGTAATCTGCAGTATGGAAACTATTCACATTGTTACCATGTGAAAGATACCTGGAAGTTCTTATTTTCAAATAATTTCGCCTATTACTGAAGGAAGGCGGAGGGGGGGGGGGGGGGGGGGTATTACTGTTGCCGACTTTATATTGAATGATTAAACCTATTCCTCTATCTCAGCGATTCTTAAACTGTGATCCCTAGATTTCTGTAGGTTCTGGATAGAGTCCTGCATGGGTCGGGTTGTACCTGACCCAAATCCACAAATTTCATTTGAAGTCAACTTGCAACCTGATCTGAACCGACAAAAAATTTTTTCTCAACCCGAACCCGCAAAAATAATTTTCAGCGAACCGTAACCTGACATGAACCCGCAATGAAAGGACAATAAATCATGTTTTAATACTATTATGAAATGTAATGTACAATTATATCTCTAATACCAATTTTATATTTTATGTAGAAAAATGAACAAATCTATATTCTTTAATATTCAAATATATGACTCTAATTTTCTTTCTGTGTGTCCGGTTCACCTTAGAAAAATTCTTCCGGGTCATATATAGATATTTTGAAAGTCGGATTGTTGGGATTTTCACAAAAGGTTTGAACAGAACTATGTTTCAGATGGAAAGAAATATGTATTTGAATTTGAATGAGTATATATTCAACTTACTGCATGAGAAAAAATAAAATGTATATGAGAAATGTAATCACAGACTTTTCTTTCTTTACGATGCAAGAGCCATTTTTTCTTTTCTCAGAATATGGAAAACATTAAAAACATTTCATTTATGAAACACACAAAAACACATGTATTGTATTTGTGATAGTTTATGCACACATACACCATACACCTGCTACGTGTGCATAGAGGTGCCCACTAATCCAAGGTATAAGCGTACAAATATACAAGTGTCAGGAATTGAAAAAGGGTTCGCTAAATAGAGGTGTCTGCTTTTCGGGAATATCCATTATGTAGATCTTATTGCATATATAAAAATTAAACCTTTTTAAAATTCAAAATTGTTTAAAATTTAATATCCCCAAAATTTATCTCTAATTTTTAAATCCAGTACTTAAGTCTGAATTGCCCCTGTTATTGGTTTCCTAGCCTCACATTTATCACTCTCGCGTTTCAAAATCCTATGTTCTTTAAAAGTGAAATTGCTGATTAAGGGCTTCTTGCAGTCGCTTGTGGTTTTGATGCACACAGGTTTGCAGAACTTGGTGTTGTCAAAGAATAAAAGCATCATGCAAGAGCTAAATAACCAATAAGATGGTTTTTACCCTCCCATGTCTCAGTGGCGCAATATTTAATCTGAAAAAATATAGGACATTCTTTTGAAAAAGCAGGTCAACCCGAACCCGACCTGCAAGAGTAAAAACCCAACCCGAAACCAACAAAATGAGCATCAACCCGAACCGTAAAAAAAATAGAGCACCAACTCAACCCGACCTGTGGGTCGGGTGTGGGTAACCCGACCCAATGCAGGACTCTAGTTTGGGAGCATATAGCCAGGTGTCCTCAAAGTACAGTGTTGAATTATGACTGGTTTTTCAAGGAAGAATTTCTGTAGCTCCATGAGGGAAGAGGAGAGAGAAAAGGAGGCATTTGAAAGACTAGAACTTCTAGTCTATTTCATTAATAAGCATAAAACCCCAAATCTTTTGGGGGATATTTCAATGCTCTGGAGGGGGAATGCACTTTCTGCTTTAAATGTACATACTGTTTTGTGTTATCACAGTAGCAATCACGTGACCATATGGTTTGCTTATCAATAAAAATGTAAACAAATTTCGTTTTTAAAAAAGGTTCTCCATTTAAAAAAAAATCATAAAATTCAGCTAAGCAATATTTTTTAATTATTTAAGATTTAAAAGCTAAAGAAAGCACACTGTTGTATTCATCTTAAATAAGTGGTTGCCAAAAAAAAAAAAAACTTGAAGATTCGTAGACTACAATCAACGAAGCTGCTTCAGTAATAAGTTATATCATAGCTTATCCATTGAATTCTAGACTTTTAAAAATGTGTGTGAAGAAATTGAGAGTCAGCACAAACAGCTACTTTTGCATAGAGAAATTAGGTGGCTGTTCTGAGGAAAAGTTTTAAATCGCATTTTTGCGTTGTGTGATGAAGAAAGACTGTTTTTAATGGACTCCAAATTTTATTTGAAAGATCTTTTAATGATTTCTCCAGGCGTGTCAAGATGGTGTATTTGACAAATATTTTTAATTTTCTGAATGAGCTGAATTTAAGTTTACAAAAAACATTGGTACACATTTTCAAAATACATGACAAAGTAGAAGCAACAATAAAAAAACATATATTTGTGGGCAAATTGGCTTGAAATAATATATTTGAATCATTCCCAACATGATTCAATTTATTACAAACCTCTGGCAATGCAATTTTCCCTCATATTATTTAAAATTTTGTTGTATACCTGAAGCACTTGAAAGAAACTTTTGAACTTTATTTTCCTCACTTGAAATCAGAAAATGAGTGGATGAGGGATCCATTTAATTTCCAAGAAATTAGTGAAATCAAAATCCTGACATTCTTAAGAGCAGGAACAACTTGCGGAATTATCATGTCATGGTTCGATGAAAATTGCTTTCCAAGAAATTAGCCTTCCTAATTTTTGTTTGTGAGAAATACATATGCAGAACTAACAGAAAAAGCTATCAAGCAATTACTTCTGCATTACATATTTGTGTGAAAAGACTTTTTTCAGTCTTGTGCATATGAAAAACAAATATAAAAATTGACTGAATGTCGAACCAGACTTACGGACACTTATTTCAAATATTGAACCAGATATTGCACATCTAGTAGCCAAAAGCCAACAGCATCCTTCTCATAATAAAACAGTAGTATGTATATTTTAACTGTCTGAAAATGCACTATAGATATATTTTTTTCTTATTGCAGCTGATTATTTCTGATGCTGTAAACTAAAGATAGGATTTGTGTAATGAAAAATAAATAAATTTGTATACATTAAAATAATTTCTTATCTTATATTAAGAAAAAAATTTGTTGGAGATCCCCAAATTATATCAAAGAAAGTTTATAGGGATAAAATATACAGTGGGGAAGATTTTTGAAAGATACAGATGCATATATTTATGAAAATTTTCAAATTCTAGAGCTAATAAAGCTTATTTTTAAACCACCAAAGATTCAATAATTATAATAAATAATGACCAATAGTGTTTTCTTTCTCCTCAATGTGAGTGAGTTTTTCAATATTTTGTTCATAGCAGACTTTATTTTAAAAATAACTGTACAGATTGAGAAACTTTTCCTTCTATTAAATTCAATACTTAAATACTAGTCTGCAAGACAAAAAATACATTTATATATATAAATTTATAAAGGCTTCATAAATGGAAAAGTGATTAGTGGGTGTAAATTCTTAGCAGGCATGTGGCTGATGACCCCTGGTACAGCTAATAACCAGCTTATTTTCCTAAGAATCACTCAAACATACAGGAAAAACAAAAACAAACAATAACAACAAAAATTAGCTGGAATTAATACCATAAAAATCAACAAAAGAAAAATTATCATGTCAAAATATGCCATTGTGCAAGAGAAAGTATAATAAGAACAAATGAATGCAATTTTTCAAAAAATAAAAGTATACTAAAATAAAACTAATCTTTTCAGTATTTCTTTTTAAATAAAAACTTGCAACAAAATTATCCTCACACAAATACATTAATATATATATATATATATATATATATAACCACCATCTTTAGAATTGAATGAATGAGCTATATTTCCAAAGTCACAAATTATCAATAATATGATAAAGGTATGTATTTTAAAGCCAAAAATAATAATGCTAGATAGACTATAATGCTGAGAACTTACTTTTTGAATAAGCAAGGGGTATTTTGTGATTCGCTGCATTGGTTTTAGAAGAAAACTACTCAAAGGCATACCTTTGGTTCGAGGATCAGCTGAACATTGCTAGAAGAAATAACACAAATATCAATAACACATCCAGATAATATAAAAAGAAAATTTATCACTCCTGTACTGCTTTTTAAATATAACATTTTAATTTTAATTCTGTGACTTTATTCGATTGTCAAAGAGAATAGAAATACAGAAAATGAACAGCAAGGTTTAAAAAAATTTGTAAAACAGGAAAATTCTTCAAAGTAATAATTTTATGAATCCAAGAAATATTTTCATTCTTGTTACATTTAAAACATGTCCAGTAGTTTTAGGTTACATCACATTATTTCTGTTTGAGATATATACACATCTTTATAAGCAGTTAAAACAAAAAAATTTAATCTTATTGCAGACTAGTTTCAAGAGCATTTAGCTTAACTAGTCTGTAATAATAACTAGTGTAAATAACTAGTCTGTAATAAGATAAAAAGTTATGGTGCTAAAAACGTTGTTTTAACTGCTTATATTGTATTGCACCAAGTATAATCTTAATTGTCATATACACATATTATTTGTTTAACACTGAATTTCAGATTTTTTCTACTTTTGTTTCTCTTTATAGAATATATACTTAATATATACTTAACGGAAGATCATAAAATTGTTCTACAACACATGAAAATTAAATCTAAAATCAACTAAATGGAAAATGTTCAACAGGAAAGAAGAAAAAAGTGGGACAAATGCAACAAAATTAATCTAGAAGTACCAATTACCACCAAACTTAATTGCAATTTGGTAAATAATTTCACAAGTATATATACAGACGTGTATACCTTAGAGAAATTATTAGAACCATTAGAGAAATTATTTAAAATACATAGAAATTCCATTGATACATTAGTATTTTTGCACTTAAATACAGATACAGTCTAAGCAATTTTAGAAGTACCGACAAAAAGAAACTATGCCCTTAAAGCTGAGACCTTTTCCTTTTTGATAGTGCAATTGCTTTTCAAAAATATGAATTTTAACCCTTTCCAAAGCATTGGTGACCTCAGGTAACTTTGTGTCACCCAGAGACTATCTTTTTTTCTATGCTAAAAGTAACTAAACATCCATATTTTAACACAATCTTTTTAGAACATCTTGGAGGACCAGATTTACATTACTTAAAAAATTTTTTTAATGTTCCGATGAGTAAAAATACTGAAAAAAAAAAAGAAGAGAAATTTTTGATGAAAATGACAAAACATGGACTGTTTCGGCTTGGCTTTGGATCATGTTTTTACTACTAAATATGCATATTTTTTTAAGAAATTTTAAAAAGGGTTTGGATACAGTTATATTTATAACCGAATAAAATTTCAGAAAGTTAAGAAAATGAGAACTTTTTTTTTGTTATGTTAACCCTCTAAACATGTGGAACATAATATTCCGTTCACTAAGCTCCAGGTTTCACTGCAATATATGCAATGTTTAAGATAATATGATTCTATAGATTTAATGGATTTTCAAAACATTAAAGAATGATTAATACTCTCAAGGGTTACATTTATATTTGTAATTAAGTTTTATTTATAATGCTGAAAGAATCATATTTTTTTAGCATTTAAATCAAAATGCAGAGAAAACAACATTACAATTTTACCCTTTTTCAAAACGCTCAGAGGGTTAAAGGACTCAAAAACAAAACAAAACAAAAAGCGAGAAAAATACATATTAATTTTACAACTAGATAATAATATGTTTCATGAAATTTTTATATGTGGGCTGTAAAACAGTTATATTTATAACCAATAAAAAATTTCAAAGAGTTCAGACAACAAAAACTATTTTTTTTTTTTAAATTATGAAACGACCCTACATGAAAAAAACAAGAAAATGTTTTCTTATGAGCACTTTTATCACTAAATATCAATATTTTTTCGTGAATTTTTCATTAAAAAATATAAATTCATAATAAGTTTAAAGATATATAATCATACAAACTTGAGCTTTGTTTAAGTTTTATTATCACGGGCCCTGGCAACGGTGTGCAGGTCAGCTAGCCCTAAATATAATATCATTTGGATGCTTTTTAGGATGTCTTTGTACTGTCTGGATGCTTGTGTGCTTACTGCTAATTTATTTAAATTTTTTTTTTCAATAAATAATAAATTCCATTAAATCGCATATTTTTGGGATTTAAAATTGTTCTAAAGTGTTAATATAATGATTTGTTCTACACATTTTTGAGCCATGTCTATGAGGTAAGTTTAACAATGTGTGAAATTATCTATAATATGCAAAAATCAATAATCTGCACAACTTTTGGTATCTTTAAAGTAAAGACTTTTTACTGTATGAATTAAGATATATTTGAAGATGAGACATCCATGAAATAAAGTGGAATACCAAGCATTTAAATTAATTAGTTACTCACAAATTCTTCATAAAATTAAGCCATTTTTAATCAAGTGTCATTACCTGACCAGATGTCTTGTTATGGAAAAACTGTTTGAAATACCTATTTACAATATGCTAAAATGATATCAATGGTTGTATTCTTGCTATTTTCCTAATTAGTGCTACAGTGTTGTGTGGATAAAAGATGAAGTTTAGATATGAAACACAAAGCACAGAACTTATTAAATATTTTGTGATGTATGTGTTTTAAACTTGGTAATTTTAATGTTTTTTTTAACACATTTTAAAATTCTCATTCAAAATTATACTTTATCCTATTTTTGTTATTTAGAATTTAAAGATTAACAGGGCATATTTTAAATTTCGTTATTTTCTGCATTCACATATATATCAATGAGATGAAAGATACCAACAAAAGTATTAACTGATATAGAAATTTTCACCAATAGTTCTTATAAGCAAATGAATATTTTGTCATTTTATAGTAACTCTAAGGAGAAGATCTATCTCATTAGAGTTTATCATTTAAATAATGGAATTTTTTTTTCCACTAGGGGGCTCTACCTCTTATGAGTTATGCTTGCCATCTTCTGTCCAGACTACACAGGCTTTAAAAATACGCTAATTTGCTCTATTTTTAAAATATTACCCGATTATGGAGGATTGAATGATATTATTGCTACAGTGGTGATCTTCCATAATTGGATTGCCATTCATTTCCCTCTGACTAGAGGATTTTTTGGTTGCCAAGGTTTCATTCACCACTGTTGTGACAACTGATGGCTGTTTTCAGGATTGATTAAGTAAGATCAATTACACATGTGAAAATCAACTTGTGTGAAATGGTTAAGTAAAAAAGGTCACCTTTCTCTAGGGCATTAAGAAAGTTTTCTTCTCGATCTCGAACAACGGTGTCACACCTAGCGATGTTACCTTGAAGAAAAGAACCTGGTGCTGATTTTATCTTAAATAGATACACATTCGCCAAACTAAACTTTTTGTTCATTATATCACCAAATTTACAATATGACAGTGTTATAAGAAAATAGTTTTAAATATGATACTTTAAATAAATTGTTTTAAATATGACATAATATTCAACACCAAATATTTTTCGTACGTAATAATATTTAATTATTTTAAAGTGTCTGTCTTTCTTTTTATATATGTAAATATATTTTTTAGTTGAAAAGTGTTTGGAAATATTATTATTTGGGCTTTTTAAAATCTGGCAAAAGTAGATAAAAACAGCTATTTCCAATTATGAATTAAATCTCTCTTTACATTTGAATAAAAAATTGTAAAATAAACTTAAAAAATTAGACAAATTTAAAAAATGATTGGACACTGCACACTACAATCTAGTCAAGTATATACGTTTTCAAAAGATGCTTAAATTGCTATGCATCATTATTGATCCTATAAAACTTAGTAACAGATCTATCTTGATCAATTTCAACTTTAAATAACACTTAAAATAATTATTTGGTTAAAAAATTGTTTATCATATATTTGTCTATAAAATTACCAGTTTTCATGTTTTTATATGCAATAGTTGTTGCATGATAACCCAGTCACAACAAATTCAGTTACAGCAACAGCAACATTAGTTACTTTTTTTTTTTTTTAAAGAATAGAGAGATTCTGAGCATTTTGATTTTAGAAATATTAAAAACAAATACACTTACTTTAGTTATTTCTTTGAACCTTGGACAATTCTCTGATTTATTTTGAATCAATGCAGCAGCATTGAGTTGACAGCTACAAAATCTTATATATGGAGTGAAATGAGGTAACTGTAAAAGTATTGACTATCATAAATTTAATATTAAAAACTATCAAAAATTTAAAGCATTAAATATGAGACAAAATATCCTCTATAATTTTTTTTTACATTATACACATTTAGAAGTAACTAAAATAAAATAAAACAAAATAAAGCAAATTTCATTTTCAAATACATTATTTTTAAATTTTTTCAATTGTTATACAATATTACAAAAAAGCACGAATCACGTTTCCATACAAAAAATGGTTGTATGGAATAAATGGATTAACTAAAAACAGAATTTTATAAGATGTCTATTTTTTGGAGTAAAAAACAAAAAAATACAGACATATAAAAAAATAAACACATAAATCAATCACTTTTATATCATCATGTTAACACTAAATGCACATAGAATGAAAAATTTTAATATCTATAGCGTAGCACTTTATACTTTAGTTTAGATATTTTATCATGTCTAAAATGTTTTAATTTTCTTTGCATTATGCTTAAAAAACTAAACTATGGAAACATTTAATAAAAATTATTTTAATTGATAATATATTTTGGCAATTATTATTACTTTAAAACATTTATATTAAATGAAATGTTGATATTTTATTATCAAATATATTTTATCATGTCTAAAATGCTTTAATTTTCTTTGCATTATGCTTAAGAAACTAAACTATGGAAATATTTAATAAAAATTATTTTAATTGATAATATATTTTGGCAATTATTATTACTTTAAAACATTTATATTAATATGAAATTTTAAGGCATTATCCCAACAAGAAAATACTTAGAAAGTTAGAATGAGATGAAATGCTCATTTCAATATAATAAATAATAATAATCAGAGAGCAAAGTATATACACTTAAAAACTGCCAAAATATACACTAAAAAATCTCCAAATATCTGAAATATGCACTTAAAACTTTTATTGAAATATCACTTATTTGTGAATATAGTTTTAAAAAAAAAAAATTATTATTATAGCTAAGCCTGATTGTTAGTCAAATTAATACTTACTATTTGAAAACAAATGTATTAGAGTACTGCTAATCCACAAACTTTTAATTTGCAAACACCTGTAGTCTGCACTGTATATATGAATGTAAACAAAGATATTTTAATTCTTAAAAGTTATTTTTTTATGGCAACAAAGGCACTTTTTAGTTTTTCTTCTCATATTTTATTTTATTTCTGATACATTTTATCATGTGTAATTTAACTTACTTTTTTACAATTTAAATGATAATACATATATAATTTTTTTTATTTTTTCAATAATTCATATGGTAAATTTAGAAAAAATCTTTCCTTTTAAAAAAGTACTTGTATTAAAGGGTACTTAGAGAATATATTTAATCTCTCATCTAGATAGAATTTATAGAATTGAAAACAAAACCATTTATTCAAAAAACAAGCATTTAATCCTTTAAATCAATGTTAATAAATATAAAAATCAATACATTCTCATTTAATCTTTAAACATATATTTACAATACTTGGCCAGGGATATTTTTAGTTTCTAATAACAAAATTTTGTGGTTTAGCAGGTAATTATATAGCTATTTTAGAGTGCAAGATACAATGCAGAAAAATGAACCAAATATTTTAATACAAACAACTATTGATATATTTAGGAAATATAAAAAATCACTAACTTATCTATACTAATGAAAGAAAGATGTTTGTCTGTCTGATGGCAATAGCTAGGGAAATCTACCGCACATAGAGGTCTGAATTTGTATAGACGAAGGCACATCTGAATGCACCTGAGAATCAGACTTTTGATTTTTTTATAATAATTAGCTAAGATATTAATTATAAACCATAATGAACATCACAAAATGGCATGCTGGTCTGTACCAAAATGGCATTTCCATGGGAAAAAAATTCTGAAAACCTATTTTATGTTTTTTTGCATTTTCAAAAATCTCCATCTGCTTCCCAGGTCAAATACACACTTATTTGTGTCCCCTTTCTGGTTCTAAAGATGTTTTTTGTCTTTAAAAAAAATACATTAATATTTACTGTTTAATAATAATAAAAAAAAAAATTCAAATTGCCGATTTTTTTTCCTGCAGAAAATTTCACATCTGCTTTCCAAAAAAATAAATAAATAAATAAAATAAATATTTATTTTTTATTTATTTGTGAAATCTTTTCAGTTTTAATGATGTCTTGGGCTTAAAAAAATATTAATATTTACTAATCAAAAAAAAAAAAAAAAAAAAAAAAAAATTCTGGAAGTCATTTTACAAATTTACCAGACTTTTTTTTTTCTCAGTTCTTTCTCAGATATCATTTCGAGTTTTAAGAGATTTGTGTTTTGGTCATTTTCAGATTCATGTTTTAAAAAAGGAAACAGAAGTTTTTTATTATTTAGATTTCCTCAGGAACTTTTGGTCAGAATTGAAAGTTTAACATATCTAAAAGCCAGAAATTAAATTCAGAGCCCTTACTTTGTTTGGATAGCTTTTCGTTTAAAACTATAAAATCTTGCAAATTCGAGGGTGGGTGCTGCCGGAGGCAGTGGGACACTTCAGCATTAGGTTTGTTTGGAAAGAATTTAGTTTAAAATATAAAATTAAAACAGACAAGAGCCAGCACCATTTTACAATGATGAAGGCAGAGAAGCCCCTAATATTAGGTTCGGTTAGAAAGATTTTCATTTAAAAATATAAAATCATTCAACACTGATTTTAGGTATATTTAAGGTTATTATCATGGGTTGAGGTAATGCCGGGTAGGTCAGCTAGTTTTTAAAATAATTTTTACTTTATTTATATGTTTAAGTGTGTAATTTATTTATTTTTAAACATTAACAATCTGAATTTGTCCACTAAATAAAAAAATGAATAAAAAAATGCTAATAAAGATTAAATAGACATGACCTGTAATTTGCAAAAAATCTCAAATCTGCAATATGCTTGAAACAACATTGTGCAGATTATTAAATTGTTATACTTAAGATTTATTTATATAATTTTATATTCAAAGCAATAACTCTTATCTTCATTTGTTTAAATATATGTATATAAGGGTTGGTACAGGACACTGTAACAAACAATTTTTGTTAAGGAAAGCAGGATTGGAAATCCATTTATATAGTAAAAAATACAGGATGTCTCACCCCAATCTGAAGTCGTGTTTTTGTTCATAACTTTAATACTTTAACGAAATCCTTACAATATGCTTACGATTTATACAAAGATGAGTCTGTTTAAAATTTTGTTAAAATATCTTCACTACTGTTAAAGTTATGAATGAAAATGCAACATTGGATTGAAGTCAGACACCCTGTAATTGTGACTAAATACATGAATTTTTGACACTGGTTTCCTACACAATAAATTATTTTTACAGTAGGTTTGTACAGGACACTGTAAAAAACATTTATTGCATAGGAAACCAGGGTCAAAAATTCATTTATTTAGTCAAAATTACAAGGCGTCTCATGCCAATCGGAAGTTGCATTTTAGCTCATAACTTTAACATTAGTGAAGATATTTTAACAAAATTCACAACAGACTCATCTTTGTGTGAATCGTAAGCATATTGTATGGATTTCGTTAAAATATCTTCACGACTGTTACAGTTATGAACGAAAACACAACTTTAGATTGGAGTGAAATGCCCTGTATTTTTTACTATATAAATGGATTTCCGACATTGCTTTCCTATACAAAAATTGTTTGTTACAGTGTCCCGTACCAACCCTTAAAAGTTTGTACCATGAATTTGGAATCACCCTGTATATTAGCACAGAAATGCAAATAAACTAAATACTTATTTTAAAAGTGCATATGAATTAAAAAAATAATTACATGAATAAAAGGAATGACATACATTTTCACACAAGAGATCTCCTATTTTTTGGATAATATTATTTGAACTCATGCGTCGTCTTACTCTCATAGCTCTAAAAATAAACATAAATTACTTTACTTGTTGCTATGTTTCTAAATGCACAAAATATACAAATAATTGCAATAATTAAATTGAAAAATGTCAATTTTTTATATTAAACAAGAAATATAAATTGAAAAATTTAAATAACATGCTTTTATTGTTCGATTTCCTTGTTTTAACTATTATTGTAACTCTCGAATAGTTAAGACTATATTGTTGCTGTGCTTTAGCAAGCAAGTTTGGTACAAAATTAATTTCTTTGTTGTAACCATTGTTATGACTCTATTGTTGCAAGCATCTTTCTTGTTTGCCTTGTTTCCGTAATATTTCTCGCCTATGCAAAAAATGAGTGGGGGGGGGGAGGGGTGCTTGTTCCTGATGAGGTATGACGTATGACTCTGAAAATACTTTATTGCATTGTCATTGACAATGAACTTGTGTGCAGCAACATTTGGAGAAAACTGGTTCGGTAGAAGTGAGTCGAAAATCAATCGCAATTTTAAACTCAGATAGACAGACAGACAAAAAGCAATCTTAAATAAAAGTGTGTAAAAAATAATATGTGTAAAGATAATATTTATACACATATGAATACATATATCCATATGTGCAATCCCATTATTCAGTAAACTACTAAAGCTGATTGGAAAGCATGCCCAATTAACATAGTTGTTCTTTGTGGAAAATCATATTTATTTTTAATAATTTCTAATTATTTACTTCAACATTAATGAAAATAGACATATTTGTTAGTGTTAGAATATTTGTAACACTTTTTTTTCATCTCAGTTAGAAAAACACTGTAATTTATCAACAAACATTTGAAAAAAATTTGCCAATGAGTAAGGTAATTAAGTGTAACTAATAAATTCTATATAATTTTAATGTTTCAATCATCTAAGCACCTGTTCTGTATATATTTGCATACCTTAAAAACAAATATAACTATAATAATTTGTAGATAAAAATATTTTTACTCGAATTTTCCTTTAAAAAATATATATACATATGCTGGAATATATGTACAGTCACGGTTCTCGCTGACTTTTGACCAACGTTAGCGATTTTGCTAATCAGAAATAAAAAACATTAGCCAAATGAAAAAAAATGTTAGTAAAATAGATCTGTCGTAAAACATTGAAAAATCTATCTTTAACCCCCTGATGTACCACTCTTTTTTTTTCAGTATGTTCTAAAATAACCCAACTTTTTGTAACTGTTTATAGATCAGTTATTCATTTAAATTCAACTATCTGCTACAAAAACTACTAAACATGTGTACATTCTAAATGCCTTGTGTAATCAAGAAAAAATTCCAAACCCAATTGAACTCATTAAAATGTTTTGAAATAAAACTTCCAACCCATGTTAACCAAGGATTTTAAGATATACTTAATGAATTCTGAAAATTCAAAATATAAACAACAAAATATATGTTACATTAAAAAAAACTTTATTTCTATAGAATTCTTCGGCTTTTCATTGAAGCCCATACTTCAAAGGCAGTTTCAAAATTGCTCTCTTGCCTATCAGGCAATTAACACATACTGAAATTACATTATTCACATTTTTTATATTCACTCGATTTCTCAATTTAGTTTTTGTTGTGTTCATCACACTGAACCCTCTCTCACAGTCCACTGAATGTAGTGGCAAGATTGCAGCATATTACATGTTATGGGATAAAGCTGCTGCAGATCGTTTTTTTTTTTTTTTTTTTAATGAAATCTATGGAATTTCCTAAATTCATGGTTCTGCAACAAGAACTCAAGAAACTTTTAAAAAATTTCCATTCTGACAATACCTCAGATAAGGAACTGACTGTAGTATCCAAATGCATAAGGTTAAAAATCGGCTCAATTTCTTTTATACCATAGTTTTGAAAAGTGTCCTTATCCGCTACCAAATAATGAAAAAAAAATATATTTGATATAGTTTGTGCATGCACATTTATAAATTATTTCATACAAATGCCCATATCTCATCAAATATTCAATATTTAAATTTTTTAATTGCAGTATACTGTTTCTACTGTTCTTGAAGTCAAACATATGCTTTCGTCGAATTTAAAGAACAATTTGTCAAGAATTTCAGCAGATATTCGACAAATTGTGTAAAAAGCAAAAGCATCCGGTCACTGACCCTTAATTTTTGGACAGCAGTGTAGTATATAAGGGTAACACTGAAATTTTTTAGGCAGGGCAGACAATATGCATAAAAAAAATTATTGGTCAAATATTTAAATTTCAACTTTTTTATGTTCAAAAATGATAATTTGTGGTAACATTCACAATATAGCTATCATAGAATAAATTTTGAAAGAAGAGAAAATGGAGTTGATGTGAGAGCATTAACGAGCTATGATTTTATAGTGGGGAGAAATCAAGAAGAATGCCTTCAACATCTACTATTAGCATATAGAAATGGAGCTCCATCTCATGCCACTGTATTCAGGTGGTTTACAGAATTTAGAAGAGGTTAAAATTCTCTCTTGAATGAAAAACACATATGAAGACCTTTGTGAGCTGTAGTTTCAGAAAATGTGTCGGCTGTGTGAAAAAGACTAACCGATGATAATTGCTGTACATACCAAATGATACAGATGGAACTTAATATTGAATCCATAGCTACACATAAAATCTATACTAATATTATAAAGGAGTAAAGATTGTTTGTTTGTTTGTTTGTTTGTTTGTAGGGGGTAATCTCTGAAACTACAGAACTGTTTTCAAAAGTGATGGTAGCAAATTGATGGTGACAGTCCCTGCTCCAACATAGGCTATATTTTATGTCGGTGCTACTACCCCCAGGGGGGTGCAGGAGTGAAAAACGTTCTAATATTTCGATTTTTTTTATACTGAAGGAGCTAGAAATTTGAAATTTGGCATGGTAGTTAGTTACTTATAAGATGTAAATGCTCTCTAAGAACAAATTCTAAAAAAATTCGAAATTTAAAAGGATGAGATGAGCGAAAATAGTTCTAAAAACATTCTAAATTACAATATCTACAGAATATCTGGAACTACAGAACCGTTTTCAAAAGTGATGGTGGCAAATTGATGGTGAAATTCCTTGCTGTAACATAAGCTATATTTTATGTCGGTGCCACTACCACAGGGGGGGGGGGAGAGGGGGTGAAAGAGCAAAAAACGTTCTAAAAATTCGATTATTTTTTCGACATTAGTGTGGCTTAATTAGTAATTTCTGAATTATCTGTGGCAGTAAAATTTCCTGTAATGAAAATAGGCCAAAATAATACCACTTGGCATTTTTCAAGAATTACGCGAGCAAAGCTGCGGGTTTTGCTAGTTATTTATAAAGAACTGCATTTGAAAAAAATTAGTTTGTCTTTGGGTCTTCCATAATTTATCAGAACACCAAAAAACAGAGCATGCCAGAATCAGTAAAGAAACTCTAAAACAACTTAATGATGGTAGGCACCACATTATTTTAAAAATCATAACTGGTGATAAGATATACTTACCTTTTTCTGATGTTCCAACGCGTAAAAAAAAAATAAAGTATGGGTCTTTGTACTCAAACTAACAATGGTGAAAAGACAATGAACAATGAAAAAAGCAATGTATGCCATGGTCTTTAGAAGTACAGGGCTGGTCAAAGCCAGAAAGCTAGAGGGACAGAAGACAGTTAAAACTAACTGGTACAACACTAAATATCTTCCAGAAATTCTTACTGGTGACATCTGCAACTACTAACTTCAAGGGGTGAATGTTAGAAGACTTATGCTTCCTCATGATAATGCATCTTCTCTTTCAGCAAGGATTACAGTCAAAAATTTCTTGAACAAAAAAACATCAAAGTTATGGAACATCCACCCTATTTTCCTGACAATGTTATGTGCGAATTTTGGCTACTTTTTAATCTAAAAAGAAATTTATGTGGACATTGTTTACATTCTGAAGACGGGATTGATAAGGATATAAAAGCACATTTGTCATCTATTCAGAGAATTGGATGACTTAAAGCATTTAATCTTTGGAAAATTTGCCTACAGAAGTGTACTGATCTTGGAGAGAACTACTTTGAGCATTCGTAAGAGTTGGTAACTTTAACTTGTACCATTTAGCCATGTGTCAAAAATTTCAGTGTAACCCTGATATATGTGATATATCTCATGAATGATTATGTAAGAAATTTTAGCACCAAAATGTGACATAAAATGCCCTTCTAAGAAAATATATTTAAATTAGAGATATTTTACATATTTTCAGAAAATATTAATGACTTCTTTTGGAAATAGTGCTGTGATATTCTAAGAAGCAATTTGGATTATATAAAAATTCAATAATAATAATACACATTAGACTATTTTTCGGCAAGTTATCATCAATAGCTAACAATCTACTTGTCTACTTAGTTATGGAAATGTAAGAAAGAGCTCAGTTAATTACACTTTTGAGTTTCTTTATGATAGAATGTTTTTAAAAACTTTTAAATCAACAAAAAGTAGATAATAATAAGAAAAAATATATAGATGGATTTAATCCAATATAAAGAGAGGATTCAACATTTCACTGTATTATTATTATTATTATTTATTTTATTATAATTTTTTTTCCACAGCTAGCTATCTTTAATTTTTGATTTATTAAATGCCCTTCTAAGGGAATATATTTTAATCAGAGATATTTTACATATTTTCAGAAAATATGAATGACTCCTTTTGGAAATAATGCTATGATATTCTTAGAAGCTTGGATTATATAAAAATTCAATAATAATAATACACCTTAGGCTATATTTTCACAAGTTATCATCAATAGCTAACAATCTACTTGTCTAACTTAAGCTAAAAACATGTATTTCTCCTACTGTAGCTGATACTACAATTGTGCTGAAACTATGAGAATCAATGTAACATTATTTATAACTTTATTACCCCCACATCAAATCATTCCTTAAATGAATATGCAAATGATGTTTATGCATATTTCAACATCTTTGAGACCAATTAAATAACATATACAGAATAAAATTTTATTTTAAAAAGAAAGAAACCATACCTGAGTAATTTAGTATTACAAACAATAAGTTCTTTCCAATTGACAAAAATGGAACGTAATTCTTCTTTGGTCAAGATAGATGATTCTCGCAAAGGTTTTTGGAATGTCTAAAAGTAGGCATAGCAATTAGATAATAAAATATCATATAGAAATTAATCATTCAAATGACATTACAATGCACTTAGTTGAGTAGTATGGGAAAATAACTGCTACAAGTATAATTTCAGCAATCTTATCAATTTGATAAATTTCTCAAGACTGACCAATCTTGGAAAAACCCTTTTATTTTTCAAAATATACATGACTATCCTTTATATTTTAAATTAAATAAAGACTAAAAAATGGCATAAAAAGTTAGTGAGTCAAATCTTCTTTGATCACAACAAAAACAATCATACATAATATACTATTAACACATTGTATGCAAGAAATGTAAACATAGATTTTATATAGAATGATAGTTGAAATTAATACTTGTATTGGAAATTTGTTAAAGATGAAAACATAAGGCATTCTAATCCATGCATACTTGCTGCCAATTGGTTAAGAACAGGTTTCATTTATAGTGACATTGGTACAAATAAATTTTGCACTCATTTTCAAAAAACTGCCTGCATACAATGTGTTAACAATAAAAAAAAAAAAAAAAGTTACCTCCACAAAGAAAATAATGCTAATAAACATAGCAAAATGATGGTTGAAGATGAGATAATTATTAAAATTTACAATTAAATTATTTATGAAAAGAACTAAAAAAAAAATGTTAAACAATTGTGTTTCAGAAAAACTTTTGCATGAATATAATTTTTTTAATTAATTTCAGGTCACTGAACATTCATTTAATAGTTTATCAGCCTTCACTTAACTTTTGTTATGCCTTTCTACAATATCTATTAGTGAAATAAATCACTCAAAACTGATAATCACAGAAGTTAACAAGAAAGAAAAATCTTGCATCAAGCATAGATTATGAAACACTTTCCAACACTTCCAGAATATTGTAATGAAACTTCATCATTTAATAAGTTGAAAGAAGATATCTTAAGTAAACAATTTAGAAAATGTATAACACATTTGAAAACCCAATTTCATTTCAGTAATTAAAATCCATAGTCAGAAAGGTACTCAAATTCTTTTGGCAGTCCTGTATATGATCAATAGTTTTGTATATATATTACATAATTCAGTTCAGTTAGAAAATATATAAAACTGTTGAAAAGTCACCTTCATCAATTTCTGCCAATAGACCAAAAAGTACTCTTTTTTTATTTTTTTGGTACAGTCAAGTTGCGATTATCTGAGTTTCGCTTAACCGAGTTTCGGTTTAACCGAGTCACAAAAGAAAAAAAATCCCTTTCTCTCATTTTGACTAGAAAATCAGAATTTTATGACTTTTCTTTCACCTCCACCTTACACTTCATTGACAAAGACAGTTTCTTACCCTAAAGGTTAAACTCAATCTGTGGTGTACTCATATATTATCTCTCTTTCAATTTAACAATGTACAGAGTAGAGTAGTATCAGTACTAAACAAGCAGGTTTGTATTGAGTAATTCACAGAATTCTAAGGTCACATAGAGCAGTCTCATATGGAAAGGGGAATAAGAAGAAATGTAGGTGTAAAAAGGAATTTCTTATCTTTCTCACAATTAAATGCTATCTGCAGATTCTGAAGTAGTTGTAAAAATCATAGAAAATTTTCATAAATTTATCGAGGAAAACAATTTGTGTAAAGATCAACTGTTTAATTGTGATGAAACAGGATTAAATTTTTGTATGCTGCCATCGAAATCGTTAGCTGCAAAAGAAGAGTAATCAGCTCCCGGATATAAGAGAAGAAAGGAAAACATGACTGTTTTAAGTTGTTGTAATGCATCCGGTACCTTGAAATTGCAACCCATGATCATCGGAAAGTTAAAAAAAAAAAAAAAAAAAAAAAAAGGTATTCAAAAAAGGATTCAAAAACATCAACATCTTGAGTCTTCCTGTATATTACAGAAATCAGAAAAGTGTGTGGATGAGTGCTGAACTTTTTAAGTAATGGTTTTATGAACAATTTGTCTCTAAAGTGGAAATTTTCTTAAAGAAAAGCATTCCTGCTTTTAGACAATGCCTCATGCCATCCAGATGAGAAGCAACTAGCAAGTGGAGATATCAAAGCATATTTTTTGCCCCCAAATGTCACTTCACTGATACAGCCATTAGACCAAGGTGTTCTTGAGAACTTGAAAAGGAATTACAGAGATAAGCTGTTAGGAAAGCTGATTGAAGATCTTGAAGAACGAACAGTTACAGAATGTCTGAAAGGGATTACACTAAAGGATGCTGTGTATTGGATTTCCGAAGCATGGGAAGAAATTGAATCAACGACTCTACAGAAATCGTGGCGAAAAATTTTGTCTGCCGAGCAATCAAATGATGAAAATGAAGCATCTGATGACAAATCTTTATTGAGCTTACAACAAACACTTCCTGTTTCTGAGACCCTTACTGAAAAAGACATTGCTGAGTAGATGAATGCAGATGAACAGCAAGAAATTACAGATGACATGATTACAGATATGGTTGAAAATTGCGAATAAGAGAGCTGTGATGATGAAAGCTATGTTAACCAGTAAAAAAATTACGCATTATGAAGGTCTAAGTTCTATTGAAAAAAACTATTCAATGTATTGAGCAGCAAGAAGAGGCTACACCTAGAATATTGATGAAAACAATGGCGTAATATTGCAGCAAAAAAACATTTATCATCCCACAAACAAAACAATATCAAGGATTTTTTCAAATAAACAATTTCATTAACTGTTTTTATTCTACAAGCATTTGCAGTATACATCATAATGACTGTAACTATACTATAAAAATTAATAAATTGTGTGTAAATTTATATTTTATCTCTTAAATTAGAGACCATTTTGTAAATCCCGTTTAACCAAGTTTTTTGGTTATCCGAGGTCAGCTTGGTCCACATTAACTCGGATAACCGCGACTCTACTGTATAACCATGTATGTTATCTACAGATTGTTATACGCACCACATATTAAGCTAAAATTTAATTAAGATAAAAAATGCATAACACAACTAAAAATGCACATCTAACAATTACCATCCATAGACTACAATGTATCTAGGTCGTTGCATAGCCCTGTATATGGATTTGTTTATAGTCTAGAAACATCATTTACTGTACTAAATATAATTTCGCTGGAACATGCATTACACAATTAAAAACCACACTTAAGCAATTTATGCCCATAGACAGTAATGCTTTCAAATTCTTTTGTGTAGCCCAGTATATAATATATAGAATTTATACACACCATACAATATACAAAAATTTAGCTAAACTTAAAAACGAAAACCTAAATTGAAAACCAAATTCCAGCAATTACCATTCATAGACAGTACTGTAACTGGATTCTTTTGTATGTCCTTGTAAATGAAGGACAAATGCTATGCATTCTATATTCTACTGTAAGAAATTTGTAATGCACCTCAATAATGCATATAAATTTCAATATGTTTGAAATAGTGTAACATCATTAAATTACACTTCAAATGATTTTCCCCCTTAGAACATTACGTAATTGAATTGTTTTGTGTGACCCTGTAAATGAATGATGAATGCTTTGCATTCCATATTCTACAAAATGCATGTTTTATTGCAAATAGAGATAAAAAAATTCTGGAAATTTTGAAGTAATGGAAAAAAAATTTCAAAATTTCCAGTTTTTTCTGGAAAAATTGGAAATTTTGGACAAATTTTTTTTTTACAAATAAGGCTAATGTCACACGAGCATCTGCAGCCAGCGATGAAATAAATGGCCACTCTTGGGTGTGCAGTGATCTTGTCGGCTGTTTACATGGACATTTCAAATTCCAGCTGTGAAAAACTATGCAGAGCATCATGGAAAGCCCTGGCATTTCCCCCAGCATGCTCAGCGGTGGCGCCATGCTGGGTGTGTGTTGGTGGCTGTTGTTTCTGATATTCTGTTCACACGAACTATGATTTTGACGCTGCAGTTTGAATTTTCTTTTGAGTTTTCAGGCAATTTTTATTGTGGTTTCATATTGAATTGTCAGGCTAGAATTTGAAATGGATATAGACGTGGAAACTAATTTTTGAGGTAAAAGAACGTCCAATATTGTGGGATACATTGTCCGAATATATAAAGACAAAAATAAACAAGAACAAAAAATCATAATTTTATAACACTTTCCAACATATTCAGAATACTGTAACAAAACTTCCCATTTACTAAGTAAACTATTTAGAAAAAGCACAATACATTTGAAAACCCAATTTCAGCAATTAATACTAATAGGCAACAAAATATCCAAATTATTTTCTGCAACCATGTATATGATCTATAGATATGTATGTATGTTACACAGCATGCTAAAATTTACTTCAGTTAGGAAATACATAGCACAATTGAAAATTCCCCTTCAGCAATTTCCATCAAAAAAAGAAATGTATGTGATATCTTTTGATCAGCCCTGTGTATGATCTATAGAATTTATATCATATGCATCAATTAATATGGAAAAAGAATAGTTACAATTAAAACACGTACCACAACTGAAAATGAGCTACAAGCAATTATTGTTCATAGACAGTACTGTAACCAAATTCTTTTGAGTGTCCCTGTAAAAGAACCATAAATGCTACACACTTCATTTTCAATACCAAACATGCCCTAGTAAACCCCAATAACATATACCAATTTCAAGGCAATCTGAGTATATTTAAGCGGGTTAGAGTACGGACAGATGACAGACAGACAGAACAAACTGAATTATTAAACACTTTTCAACTATGTTGGAGAGTGTTAAAAAATAATAACTGGATGGAGTTATGTGGTATCCTTGATAAAAAAAATTTCAGAAAAAGCTAAAGAAGATCAGGAAATCATTGGTAAGTTATTTGAAATTTTTTTTTTCCTAAATATGAAAAAAATTATTTAAAATTATTGTAATGTTACAAGTTATTTTTAAAAGAAAAGTATTAAAATAGTAAAGTATAATTATAGGAAAAAATTGAATATGTTTTTGAAGCAAATTTTTGTATGTTATATACAAAATTAATTATATTTTCGAACCTATTTTTGAAGAAAATGCAGTTAAGTTTTGTAAAATGGTCTCTTTCTTTCTTTTTTTATATAAAATTTTGTGTGGCAGCAGAGTTAATTTTCCCTGATAAAGTATGCTATTTTCATGTGGCGACAAATTTACCCAGTTACAGCGTAATCACATTTATAGCAAATATGCATGAATTTCAACTAGAAATGTTTCGTTTTACCAATATATGACTTTAACATTTTTTCGGTAAATACTACTGAAAGAAATTTCTTATTCAATCTAATATTTAATATTGCATCTTCCATCAGCCTTTATGAGATTTAAACTATGTTATTAATAATTATAGTAACTAAATTTTGAAATGCACTATAAAAATAAAGAAGAATCAAAAGTGTGAAACATTCTTTGTTACACAGTAAAACACGCATTATTACTGGAAAAGCAGAAGCAGGGCTGACTTACTAGAAGGGGAAAAAAAAAACACCTTGCTTTTGCTCATGAAGTGGTAGCACATGATTCCTGACTAATAACGAAAATTTGACACTTTGGAAATGTGTTTGTTTCTATTTCTCATTTATGTAGTTCCAGACATTAATTTTACTT
Source organism: Maratus michaelseni (assembly GCA_963931845.1). Lineage (NCBI taxonomy): Eukaryota > Metazoa > Arthropoda > Arachnida > Araneae > Salticidae > Maratus > Maratus michaelseni. The sequence continues at coordinate 155,043,328 of OZ007594.1, read as the reverse complement.
ATTGTATTTTGTAGCAATATTTTTATCAATTTTATTTTAAATTTAATAATAAAGAAGAAATATTAACTACATAAAAATTGGATAACTACTATCATCATTTTAATAATATCTGAAGTCATTTGTATTTCTTAAGTATGGTTGATTTTTCAATTATCATAAAATGCATTACAATAGTAAATGGCTAAAATGAATACAAATGACATATCTTTATAAATTTTATAATTTGTTTGTTTTTAGAAATTTTCCATTTTAACATTCTAATACTAATTTAATTATTGAAACAGAAATAGTAATAAAATTGCATTTTTTGGTTTAAACTGAGCCTAAAATTAATTTTTAAATTTAAAAGTTGGGGAGAGTCTCATAACTTTCATTTGCTATCCCTACAATTTGAATAAAAATTTTGACTGTATTGTACATCCCATCTACACAATATGGTAAAACCTCCATAATAAACACTCCTGAATAGGAGACATCAAAACAAAAGTTTTTACAACCTAGAAATATGCACAGACGTGGCATTTAGCAGCAAAATTTTAAACACTATAAAGCCTGGATCTACACCTGTGTCACTGTCACAATAATTACTGGTGTGCATTAAAATATTTCAAACATATTAAGCAATAAAATAGGTAATGTTATAGAGCATCATGTTTGTGATGACTAGGGCTTAGGGATATGAAAAATTGCGCAGAGAGCTGTAAAAATACATTCAATTTTTCAAATGATACCGAATTATACTAAGTTATCAACCTTACCTTTTTTACTAAGTGCTATTATTGATAAAATTTTGCATATGAATTTTCATTTTTAATGAGATAAGTGTTAATTATCTTACAGTTAATATTTTCCTGCGGGAGATGGAATGTTTCATGAAGATAAAAAAATATGAAGGAAAAAATACCAGAATGCAGCTATTCTAAAAATTTAAATATAAAATTTCAAATGTTTCAATTGAAAATAAACCCCTTCAAACCACCCTCCCCCCCCCCCCCCCCCCCAAAAAAAAAAAAAAAACTTTTTTCCAAAATTTCTCTAATTACCTCATAAATGCATATCAATTTCATTATGTTAGAAATTGTGTAACATCATTAAAATACAATGCAAACAATTTTTTCCCATAGACCAAAATGTAATGGATTTCTTTTGAATCTCTGTGTAAACAAACTATAAATGTTACATACTTTTTTTTTTTTTTTTATAAGGAACGTGCCATGGTCAATTTCAATAACATAGAAATTGAAGTATATTTAGAAGAATTAAAATGCAGAAAAACAGATAGAATTGGGAAAAAAAAATTGCAGTTTTTACTTCAGTAATTTGTTATAATATTTAAGTTTATCAGTCAGGTTTGAGAGTGTTTGACACTAAGCTTATGCAAGGCAGTAAGCAAAATGAAAGAGGATGCAAACCAGGGTCACCCAGTACCCATAACATAAAAGGCATGGTATCACCATACTGTGTCAACTAAGCATAATTAAAATTTTTGCTGAAATAGACACCATGTTTTTAAAATATCTTCTGTGTGAAAATTTCTTTGAAAACTGAAATTATTTTGTTTTCTCTTGTAAGTTGAATGTTCAAAGTGCATATCTGTAAAAATTAATACTAATATTTAAATAAGGAAGCTTTATTGGATTCATAAAAAAAATGTAATCTCCGAGAGTAAAGTAAAATTCAATTGTTAAGAAAAGTTAAACTACCCTGTTATGTTTTACGTTTTCATCTACCCTGTTACAAGTTAAAGATCAGTGGTTACATTTTTTTATATAAATTAATTAAAGCAGAAAATCTGTTTATAACGAATAGTTTTATCAGAAAAGTATGCATTTTTGTCAGACATGTGCAACTTTTGTGTTGAAATAGCTAAAAAAAAAAGTCTGATTTTATACCCATCAATGGGTTAAATAAACAATATTCTAAATTGGTATTCACATTATTTTAAATCTGTTATTAAATTGAAAATTAGTGCTAGAAAATATTATTTTTCTTAAGTAATCAAGACCTGATTAAAGCACAAGCCAATGGAATAAAACTCCTCCCACTTCCTGATTTTTGGAGATCCCAAATTTAGTGTATTTTTATTTTTTTTTTTAATTGAATTTTGTAATCAGTTTTTGATTCTGTAATGATTATAATCAATATTTTAGACTTTTAGAGTAAGACAAGGTTAAAGTCTAAATAAATATTTATACAAATTAAATCTGTATTTATCAAAGCATGACTCAAAGGCATCGAAAAATGTTTAATATTTTGTGACAGTCTAGAAAGAGGGCTCCTGATGAATATCAGACACTTAGTCCCTATTTTGCCTTGATCAGGCCTTATTACTGACAAAATGATTTAAATTTAGAAAGAAAAAAATTTTCAAGGAATTCTATAATGAATTTTAACACCTATTCCACATTTCCCTATAAATAATATATTTTTTAAAACATGCCCTCATATTAAAATTGCTATAAAAATTATAAAATAAAATTGACATGTTCAAAATATTGCATGGTTTTATTTATTTTGTTCTTAAAATTTTTAACAGGGTAACTATTACAAAAATGATGATATTTATGTTGTATATGGAGAAAGATTGAACACAGCAAATTATGACATGCCAATTGACAGTAGATCATTGATGAAGATTAAATACCTTTAAGAACAACAAAAAATTGGGAGAAATGCACTGTAATGCATATGGGTGGAACTAAGCCAAAAATCAGTCGTTTCCTGCTAAAATCAAAACAATTGGCATCTTGACACTATATTCAAATTGAAAAGAATATATATATATATATATATATATATATATATATATATATATATATTTTTTTTTTTTTTTTTTTTTTTTTTTTTTTTTTTAATGGAAGCTTTTAAATACTTTTAAAACAATAAAAAACTTTGAAAATTTATACAGAAATGCCAAATTAGGTGATCGGGTTTAAATGAAAAACAACAACAAAAACAGAAGAGTTGGCAACTTTGGGATTGATGAAAAATCTGCTTTCTACAGAAAGTTAGTATAGGAAAACAGGTCTTATTTTTTTCTAATTTTTATCAAAAATAGTCGCTTTTGATGGGTATTGGGCTAAAGTAATAGCCATAGTCGCCTGATGCTGAAAATAGTCATTTTAGTAGCAAATGGTAGTCCTGCAAGATTGATCTGAAAATATTGGCCAACCTTATTTTAAATTTCAATCTTTTTTTATCTCATTATTTAGAATTTAAATATTGAGTATAGTACATCCCACTTCATCAAATCAGTATTATTACTACTGTAAAGAAAAAGAAAAGCAGGTAAGCAAACTATAAATATGTGCCCATATAATAAAACATTGACAAGAAAAAAAAACTATCTAAACAATACGTGTTACATCTGAAAATATCAATCAAATGATATCTCTTGTCTAAAATAAAGAACAAAAGAAATTATTGCATCAAACTTTGGAAAACTGTTATCCTTGAGAGAGCACTACTTACATCTAATACTATCGACATGTCTTCAACATAGGATTCTTCAGTTGAAATTAATTCATGAATATGATGTTGGCGTTTTCTTTCTTTATAAGAAAGGGATTCAAATGATAGAGAATCATCAGAACTAATTGAACCTAAACAATAAAATAAACAGTAATTAAACACATTAAAAATCACTATTTGAGATGATATCTTCAAGAAAAGTGCAAATAATGTTATCAATATATTACTTCTATATTTTGGATTCATTTGAAAGCTACAATACTTGAACTATTTAATATAATTTAAATGTGATGCTTCCTCTTGTGTAACAAAATTAATTTTTGAGATAACGATAAAATTAATATGAAAGCTTTTAAATATTACTAGAAAATTTCATCATAATTTCTTAACAAGAAAAAATCAATACTTTAAATACTATTAATACACACAGGATGTCCCAAAAAAGTAGAAAAGCACTTTATTTTTTTAGCTGTTGAAGACACATAAGCAATATAAATTGCAAAAGTGTTCAGAATAAGGCATGGAGTAAGATATGTTAATGAGATAGTTCTGCCATTATTCTTCAAAAAGTTGGATACTTCTATCTTTAAAACTGAATGAATTATGCTTAGTTAGAAATTGGCCATTGTGGATGGGAGTTGCATAGCTGTTACTGTCTAATGGTATCAAATTTAGTTGCTTTAGTAGCTTATGATGGAAAAAATAGTAGCATCTGTACAAAAATAGCAATCAAAATAGTTACATGCTTACTTAAAAAAAAAACAGGGGGGGGGGGGGGAGAATCCTTATTTGCCACAAAAATAATAAATAAAACTGTTCCATGAAAATCTTCATCTTATTCTACAGTTTATGCCACAACCAAAATTTGCCCTTTTTTGAACTTTTATTAAAAAATCCCACATTAATTTTAAAAAGAAAGAAGGAGAGAAAAAAGAAGCATCTTAAATTATTATGCGAGATATGTGATCAGAATCATTAAAACTAAATTGAATATATATTTGTCTTGTACTTGGGCGTTATTGTGATGCAACTGCAAACAAGAACACTTTTATTGCATGTTATTAGTTACAGCTTTAATTCCTTTTTGCAAACAAATATGAACTGAAGCAGGAAATCTGTCCATAAAAAATAGTTTTATCGAAAAGTATGCATTTGATAGAGAAAAGAGGTATGCAAATTTTGAGTGCATAACTGATCTATTCTTAATAAAAAAAAATTATGTAACTCTACATATTTTGATTTAATTCTTAAAATCACCACAATAGTACTTCTTGAAAGGTGAATTCACAAATGACTTTTCCTTTCTTTAATTGTAATCTAGCCTAGTTGAAATATTCACAGAAGAGTTCAATTATGCACTGGAGTGGAGGGAAACATTGTCAAAATATTTTGTGAATTGCTTCTTTTAAAATCAAGTTTCTAGCATTTAAAACCATATTTATCTCCCTATACAATTTTTACTGGTAATGCTTTATTTAATATATTTTTATTTGTGATGCATTATTTTTTGGACTTGTTAACATATATTTTTGATTTAATGAATGTCATCATCAATATATATATATATACAGGGTCATTCATAATTCCCTCCGGGGTTTCGAAACGTTATAGTAAAAAAACGAAGACAAATATGAAAAAAAGAAACATACGAAATTATTCCGAAACTATTCAAGTTTTACTTACATACATTACAGGTGTTCTATGTGTGAACCCTTGGTCACACGGCATACATCCATGCGATAGTCCAGTTCCTGCCATACTCCGTTTCTTTAAATTTCCGGTACCACACATGAATTGTTTTGTCAGTTGGTCCCTGTTTTCGATATTTATTACGAAAGGCCCATTGAACTGACACCACTGATTCAGATTTAAAGAAACGGAGTATGGCAGGAACTGGACTATCGCATGGATGTATGCCGTGTGACCAAGGGTTCACACATAGAACACCTGTAAGGTATGTAAGTAAAACTTGAATAGTTTCGGAATAATTTCATATGTTTCTTTTTTTCATATTCGTCTTCGTTTTTTTACTATAACGTTTCGAAACCCCGGAGGGAATTATGAATGACCCTGTATATATACAGCCCCTATTGATGAAATAGCATTTTAATTAATATGAAAAAATAATGTGGGTCAGCTTTTCCCCTTCATTACAATTTAGTTAATTTTTAAGATGCAAATATGAAGTTTTATGTGATGATCATGCCGTAGCAAAAATAAATTTTTCTAAATGACCAATTTCATCCAATGAAGTCGAATAAAAATTTAAAAAATGTAACTTTTCGAAAATTAATGGCAGGAGTATTTCATATCTTCCATATCTTATTTGGAACATTTTTGCAATTTATGGTGTGTACTTATCTACAGTAGGTAAAAAATTAAAACGGTTTCAACCATATTGGGACACCATGTATATTGAATTTAGCATGACACACAAAGGAATAAAGAAATCTCCCAAAATCCAGGTTAGACGGATGATCTTCTTGAAAATAGTTTTCATTTTATTCAATAGAATAAAGAACTTAAGCAGTTAGTTACTATACAAGTTATAATTTTTTCAAGTGAGTGGAAAAAGTGCTCAGGCTGGGATTTGAACCTAACAAGAGGACTGCCAAACATGATGCGCACAGATTTTGATGATTTTAAAGTATGTTGTAGGGGTTATATATACCCTTAACTATTCAGGTCAAAGGTTTTCTTCAAATGGGTCTTAGTTTTCACGAAATTTGGGGTTAAAGTTCAACATGCATTCAAATACCTATTAGTTCGACGCTCTGAACAAGGTCTCCGTGACACAGAGCTAGTATTCACGTTTCCAGTTCTGCAGACGACTGTTCTGTCCGATTCAGTGCCTTTTATCTTTTTTAATTAATTATATATTTGTGACATGTTACAAGTTTCACACAGAATTATGAATTCTGCATCTTTGAACTTTTTGATATTTTCCTAATAAATTACATTTATATTTTCGAATTTTTCATGAAAATTTATATTTTTTATGCAATTTTTAAACTAATATTTCTGTTGATGAAAATCCAAACTAATTTATGTCTTTGATATCCGTCTTTTTAAAACTTACTATTATTGTTTAACACATGGGCTGATAAGTTCCCAGTCTAATAAAAAAAACACAACTTTTTAACAAAACTTTATGACTTTATAACTTTAATAAATAACATAACTTTAATAATAAATAATAATAATTTAATAATAATAATAATAATTTAATAATAATAATTTAATAATAATAATAATTTAATAATAATAATAATTTAATAATAATAATAATTTTATAATAATACTTTTATAATAATAATTTAATAATATTAATTTAATAATATTAATTTAATAATAATAATTTAATAATATTAATTTAGTAAATGAATAATAATAATAATTTAATAAGAAATAACAATTTTATAACGGAAAAGCTCCAAACAGTGCTCAGAACTCATTGTTGTTTTTGGTCAAAAGTCACGCGCGGCAGCTACTTTGACAACAGCTTTTTCATAGACAAATGTTCATTCAAAATAAAACCTACACGTTCCTTGGATATCTTCAGAGTCTGAGCTATCTCCTGCAACTTCACTTTACGGTTCTCCAAAACGATTTTGTGGACTTTTCTTATGTTTTCCGGAGTAACCACCTCTTTTGCGTGGTGCATCACTGGTGTCCGTACGACCACGTTTAAATTCAGCAAACCAGTCAATAATGGTTGATCTACCTGGTGCAGTGTCTGGATAATGCTTATCAAGCCAAGCTTTTGTTTGAACGATGTTTTTACCCATCAAATAACAATTCTTGAAGTTCTTGTTTATCCATTTTGTTTATCAACAAAGTCGTTCAACTGAAACCACTCTAACGTTTTATCCACGTTGCGAATCGTCATGGCATTTTTTCTGCTACCTTTTAAACATTAGTATTTACTAAAAAAAACATTGGTTCGGCGATTGCAACGCCATCTGTGTGCCAGACCGGGAACTTATCAGCCCATGTGTTACATTTATGTACATTTATTTATGATATTTATGAAATAATGCATTTTTTTTACTTGCATTTTCTATTTTTAAAAAAAGTTATTTAATTGGTTAGGAAAAAATTAACAAAATAATATATATTTTTAATATTTGATTTGTTCTAAATATATTGTAATATATTAATTGATGAAATACAAAAACATTTATCATTACCGACATCTACATTTTTAGTTTATTAAATGCGGAGTTAATTGTGTGATACATATCATAAAAATATTCAACACAAAATATCGCAATAAAAATCACCATTAAAACAATTTTTTTGCCTAAATTGTGATAAATATATTAAAAAATACATTAAAAGTTGAAAACAAATTACTTCAAACCTTATAATTGTCTGCAGAAGAAGCCAAGAGAAATGAATAAAAAGAAAATTTTATTTATTATTATATTACTGTGAAAGTCATTGCAGACGATTTTTGCATTTCTAGTTGAATTTTTCTGTGTGACATTGACAGTAATTTTACTTGTTGGAGTAAAAAAAAAAAAAAAAAAAAAAAATGAAATGTAATCTATTAGTCCAGGGGAAATGTACATGTTACCTTGCAAAAGGTCGGGTAGAAGATTTTATTTTCCAACTTGTATATGACGAGGACAAGCATGTAAAAACCGAATTATCCAACAAAATTTCTTAAGGGAGAATTTTCTGTGGCCAAAAAACAACAAATTTTTGGGACTTTTTTTGTTGTTTTTTAAATATCTCGAGACTTGTTGTCGTAGCGTATTATTTGTTAATTACAATGTTAAAGAAGATAAAATTCTCTACAACTTTCATCTTTACAACTTTTTAATACACTCAATAGCAAGCGCAGTACAATATTTCAAAAATAAGACATTTTTTTCGATTTCCTTAAAAACCGTGAAAAAACGTAATTTTGTCCCGATGATTCAATGTTCCCCACGGATATAATGATGTATGTCAACTTCTACATATTGACAGCAGAAAATTATCTGTTATTTGCACACCCTCTTCTTCATTTTCATCACAACAGACATATTTTATATTCAATAAATCTATATAATTTAGCAAGTATAGGGGAGAGTGTGGAGGACTGAGACAATTTTCATATTTAGACAGTAACTTTAAGTATATACAATTGTTAATTTTAAAGTATTGTCTAAAAGAATATTTCAGCATTTAGTAACTTATTAGCACGACAGTTTCAATAATAATAAAAAAAAAAACTTGTTTAATTTTAATAATTATTTTTAAAATGCATACATATTGTTCATTTTATTTCATAAACATTTTATTCTATAGTACAATGGTATATTTTATTTACCAATTATTGATGACATATGTTTTAATGTTTTACTGTTTTAAGTATAGAAAACATTGAATTGTAGTTCCATATAAAAGGAGGGACTCAAAAAATAAATATATATTTATTATGTAACAAAAACTTTTACCTTAAAGTTCTAATCTATAATAAAAATGACAACAGATTATTTCATTAACTAATATTATGCATTTATATCTATTGTAAAATTTAAAAATTCTATCAATGATTCAAGTATTTGAGATCACTATTTTCATAAAAATGTTCAAAATATTAGTTTTAGTAAATATTGTTAATATTTTTCCACTTTTATTATATAAATATTACAAGATATTATAACATTTTAGTGTGCAAAAATATATAAAATTTTAAGTTTTATATATTAAATGCCTTAAAGCTCAAACAGAGAAACTTACTTTGGTTGTTGAAAAATACACTTTGTGGAATATTCTAATCTTCTGTAAAATGTACTGTTTTGAAACTATATCTGTTGAATGATCTCAGTGCTACCATTTATCAAATGAAATACCAAGTTATTTATGATTGTAGATCATGTAAACATTTTTGTTGTTACATTCATCACCTATCTCATTCAAGTCCACTTTCCCTACACAATAAAGTAAGGTACGCTATATGACTGCATAAGCTAAATGAAAAAATGTATTTTAATAATAATAATTTCTACGGGATATTTAACAATATTTTTGTCTCTTTGATGGGACTGTTGTAGGATTATTAGCATTCAGTTATCCTGAATAGAAGATATGCCAGGATCGTGTTCCTCTACAGCAGGGGTTCCCAAACTTTTAGACCGATGTACCACTACATCAAAGTTCATAATTCCGCGTACCACCAAGTAACAAACGTAAAGCTAATATAGATAAACCTATGAAAAGGAACCTGTCTAAAACGAAATATATCCTCGGTCTTTCGTGTTTCCGTCATAGCAGGTTTTATTGTATATAAAAATTAATGAATACATTACTAAATTGGTACTAAGATAGACTGCTTTATAATAACATTCAAGTAAAAAGTAGTATCACCATTAAATTTTAATAATGTATACAGTATAAAAAAAAGTGTTTTGGTATAGGAAAAAAGCCACAATACTTAATGACATATTGGCGCTCACTGATTCAGATACTGTTACAGTAGGCCGATTACACTAATTTGCGTCTATCGCTAATGAAAGGGGTGGACTTGTTTTATCAAGCACAGCTTCCTCACGTCTGGCTCAATATTAGGTAGTTTTAGTCATAAGTCAGATTCGATGTTTAGTTTATTCCTGTATTTGTTTTTGATATAAGGAAAGGGGGAAAAGCACATTCACAGAGATATGTTGTGCTAAACACAAGCAGACTTTGACGATATCAGACGGTACTCTCACATTCTCACCAACGAAAAATCTGTTACATTCATCTTTTGAATGTGGACTCCAGTAATCTATCACAGGAGGGCTGAATAAGTTCACTTCTTTCCTCTATCGTGAGATACAGTAGCAGGGTGTCTCAAATGAGAAACGAATTTCTTATCCAAAGTTTAGTTCGTGCATTTAACATAGGCTCGATACAACTGTATTAATAATAAATGCGACAATAATATCGCGCATTAGCACTTGCAAGTTTCTTCATACATTTATGAATATACTACCTCAAAATATGTATCTTTATGTAGTTATATGTACCTATGTAGCTTTACCTCTTTATTATGTACCTATATGTAGCTTTACCTCAAATCCGCACTGCATATGATCATAGTTTTTGTTTGATTTCAGATCACCATTTTACATAACCTTACTCTGTTAAAAACTAATTTTCATTAAATAGAAAAAAATTATGCACATTTTGTACAAGAGAAGAAAAATATTTCAACAACAGAATGAATTAATTTGTGAAATATGTTTGAAATAAAACTTTTATTTCAACACCGCCTAGAAGCCCTTCCAGTACAAAGAGAACAATGTGTTATAAATTACACTTGGAATTTTATTTTGTTTTAAGTTTCTACTCACACAAGCTACTCCTACTTCCAACCATCCAGACTTTACCTTCAAATAATTCAATTTATAAAGAATATTTAAAAAAGTTCTTATGCTAATTAAAAATACTTCATTCATTAATTTTATAATTCAGTCTTTATTAAAAAATTCAATTTTTATCCATATAAATCTAATAATTATGTTTTTAATTATGGAAAACTGATTGTATCATAAGCGGTGTGTGCGAATTTCAGCAAGTCTGCAATAACAAACATTTCTCGTAACAAAAAAGCGTTTGCAGATTCAAAATCGAATTTTTTTTGAAAATTTCCAAGCAATAAAGACAAGCCGGTTTTGATTCCATAATAATATGCTGCATTCTGCATTTCTGATTCTACAATAATATGCTGCATTCTGTATTTTATTCCACGTACCAGTATCGGACTTCTGCGTACCAATAACCAGAGCTTTGCGTACCATAGTTTCAGTTTGTACCAATACTTGCTCTACAGGTATTTTTTCTTTTTTCTCTGCAGTTATTTCTCACCCATCCCCTCTTTCCAATAGCCACTTTATCGAGCGGGTATGTAAGTTGGAAAAATAGCCTCATTTTTGAAAGGCTGTACTGCACTTAAGAAACAGGGCGTGCAAATAATATATAATTTACTGCTATGAATATGTACAAGTTGACATCCATGATTGTGGAAAACATTTGAATCATCGGAGCAAAACTATGGTTTTCACGGTTTTTAAGGAAATCGAAAAAATTGTCTTATTTTTGAAATGTCGTACTGCGTTTGCTATTGAGTGTATTAAAAAGCTGTAAATATGAAATTTGTAGAGAATTTTGTCTTCTTTAACATTGTAATTAACAATTAATACGCTACGACAACGAGTCTCGAGATATTTAAAAAACAACAAAAAAAGTCCCAAAAATTTGTTGTTTTTTGGCCACAGAAAATTCTTCCTTAAGAAATTTTGTTGGATAATTCGGTTTTTTCATGCTGGCCATATTATATACAAGTCAGAAAAAAAAAATCTTCTACCCGACTTTTTGCAAGGTAACGCCTTTTTTTGGTACATTTCCCCTGGACTATATTTTTTATTTGTGCAAATGAAAAATGATGTTGAGTTTGAACTTTACAGTTAAATGTATTTAGCAGACATTAAAAATTTATATAACAGGTTAAAACTTGCATATAAACGTTACTGCTTTGATATTTGATTACTCCTTTGAAGATATGCTATTGGAATTACATAATCATGCATACATTTAGAAGATTCAAGATGAAAAATATTCTGTATGAATTATAAAAAAAAATGATAAATTTTCATTTAAAATTTCATAAAGTTAAAAAAAAGCATTATTTCAGAATGGTTATTAAAATATAAAAGTAAATAATAAAATTTAAAAAAATCTTCATAAATAGAAATATTAATTTCAAAATTTCAGAAAAAAAATAAATTTTTATTAAACATTTGAAAATGTAAATGTAATTTATTAGGAAAATATCAAAAAGCTCAAAGAGGCAGAATTCATAATTCTGCGTAAAACTTGTAACACGTCAAAAATATAAAACTAATTATAAAAGAAAAAAGGCATAGGATAGGACAGAACCACCCTCGTCTGCTGGACTGGAAATGCAAATGCTATGTACCATGGAGGAGACTTTGCTCAGAACGTCAAACTAATAGGTATTTGAAATGCATGCTGAACTTCAACCCCGTAATTCTCAAAAACTAAGATCCATTTGAAGGAAACCTTTGACATGAATAGTTAGGGGTATGACCCCTACAACATACTTCAAAATCATCAAAATCTGTGTGCATCATGTTTGGCGGTCCCCTTGTAAGACGACTTTGGCTTTTTCATAGAGTTGGTAAAGTTAGAACTCGCATGATATCTTTACCAATCAGTATAATTGTATTAAAATATTAAAACTTAGTTACTATAACATAGTTTGTGTAAAGGTATACATGCTCTTGAAGACATTTTCTTACAATCATGGAAAAAGCTTTGTCTTATCAATATGTTGATTTCAAAATTAGCCATTCTATGGATTTCACTAACTATACATTGAGTGAGGAGTAAAATAATCACCTTGTATGACATCTGATTCAGCTTAATAAAAGATTTAATGAAATTTTAAAACGATAAAAAAATTGTTATATACTATATACATTTTTATTTTTATTTTTATTTTTTTTAAATCTCTAATACAATTAATTCTGGAAATCAGCTGATCTTTCAACTGCTCTTTTTTTTCTTTTTTCCCCTGAAGTGTGACACTTTTTTTTTTTTTAAATAAAAGGATAAAAGAAATTAACTCCACAAATTGTTATTTCCTAATTAAAGCCTGTTTATAAATAAAAAGAGCCAAGCAGACATTTTTTTTCTTTTACATTAATATATCACAATCTGTTGATCACAAGAATGAAAAGTTTTCTAGTAAATAATTTATAAAACTTGAACACATAAAAATGAAAAGTTTTGCCGATCTAAGCCTCAGCACCTAAGCCTTTTGCAGTTTTAAGGCCTCTTCAAAAATATTTTCACATAATAAAAGCTTAGAGAAGTATTTGAATATTACATAAAATCTGCATCTATTTCATAAATATATTTTCTTTAAATATTTTAGCATATAACAATTATTATGTTTCAGAAGTCTACCAACATAAAATCAAGTCACTCACTACAAAATCACTCATTACTATTAAAGTTAATAAAATAAGGTTGTTAGCAAATTGAAAACTTTAAATTTTACCCAAAGCATTAAAAAAAAAAAAAAAATCATTACAAGTATAAATTTATTGAAAAAATATGAAATCTATAATTACAAACTACAATAAGCATTTAAAATATAAACAAATAACAATTATAGAACAAGATTTTTTTTTTTTTAATATGAGTAGAGAACACAGCTACAGTTTCAAAAGCAATTATTGTCAGTTCTCTCCATCAGGTGATAAGTAGCAGAGAGTAGTTGACCACAACCAGAAAACAAGTTTTGAGAACTTGTTTTCCCATTGTCTGGTTAAATCTCTGTTACTAATCACCTGATGAAGAGACAATAATTAATTGCTTTTGAAACTATAGTTGCATTCTCTACTCATTATATAAAGGGAAAAAAATCTTGTTTTATAGATGTTTCATCTACAGTTAATAATATCATCTCTAATAATAATTACTTTTTCACTTTAACACAAAAAGATATTTAAAATTTTAATGTCAAAATATTTCTTAAGTTTTAGCACAAAATAATGATGAAAATCTCAAATAATACTTCTCCAGTACAAGAAATATGACTACTCTATATTTTTATATGTCATCTGATAAATACAGATCATCAATACAATTTCATTCACTGGTTTTTGAAAATAAATTTACAGTGGAACTCGGTTATAACGACACTGCTTTTAACGACACCTTGGTTATAACATCAACAAACCGCTAGTCCCGGCAGATACCCATAAGAAATAACGTTAAACAACTTTGCTTTTAACGTCATGATAAAAATGATAACCTCGGTTTTAACGTCATATTTTTCGTGCTTTTCTTCTTGAAAATTCCAAGTAACTATTTTTCTGGAGTGAAATTTTAAGGAACGGAGATGAAAGAAAGTCATATAAGAACTGTAGAATTGTCGAGTGAAGCTAGAATATTTCTCGAGATGTATTGTGAGTGATTGCCCACTATTGTAAACCTGAGAAATTGCCCCTCTCCATCCCCCTCTTTCCGGAATGACTGGCCTTTACTTCCCATTGTATTCCTAGATGTTTTTTTCCCCTTTCCATGACATCATGAACGGAGGTGTTAAGGAAGGGGAGGAGGAGATTTCTAGCTAATATTCCCGACTTATCGAGAGGTGCCTTTCGTCAGAGATGCTGTGTGCCTGCATGTTTTAGGAAATGTATTTTTGTTTCACGATGGCTGAAAAATGTAAAAGAAAAGTTTTGAGTTTATATGATAAAATGAAAGTAATAATGGAGCTAAAAAAGAAAACAAAGAAAGCTGATATCTGCCGCGAATTTGGTTTAGTTAATTCAACAGTATTTACCATATGGAAAGACCGACAAAAAATTATGGATGCTTTTCAACAAAATTGGTCTACTATGAAAAAAATTTGCAAGCCAATTCGACAAGATCTGGACAAAGCATTATTGCAATGGTTCACACAGCAGCGAACCGCAAACATTCCGATTAATGATCCTCTTCTTGCGTCAAAAGTGGAAGAATTAGCGAAACTTTTGAAGGATGAAGAATTTTCGTGTTCCAGTAGCTGGATAGATCGTTTCAAGGAGCGCCACAATATCGTGTTTTCAAAAATATCTGGAGAGGCCAAGAGTGTCAACAAAGAAACTGTGGAGGAGTGGCTGAAAATCTGGCCGAAACTTCGCGAAGGGTATGTAGACCAGGAAATATTTAATGCCGATGAAACTGGTCTATTTTTTCGTTTAACGCCAGACCGAACTTTAAAAAATGCATTAGCGGAAAGCAGTCGAATGATCGTCTAACAGTTTTAGTATGTGTAAATATGGACGGCACTGAAAAACAAATGTTAACTGTTATTGGTAAAAACAAGAAAACTAGGTGCTTTAAAAATGTTAAGCATCTTCCCGTTCACTATATGGTGAACCAGAGAGCTTGGATGACGTCTGATTTGTTCGAGTCAGAGATGCTACGCTGGGATCGCTAATTGCTGAAAAGAAATAAAAAAGTGCTTCTCCTACTAGACAACTGTCCAGCACATCCCAAAATTGACACATTACAAAAGAGCAAACTAGTGTTTCTACCTCCAAATAGCACCAGCCTGTTACAGCCTTTGGACCAAGGTGTTATTCGCAGCTTAAAATGCAAGTTTCAAGCGCAAGTTCTAGCCAAAATTGTAGAATGTGTTGAAAAGAAGAAAGATTACATAATCAGTGTACAGGATGCCGTTTGTTTTTTAAGCAAAGCCTGGCATTAAGTGAATCCTCAGACAATAAGAAACTGTTTTCCGCATGCAGGGTTTTTTTCTGAAGAGGCAGGATCAACCGAATGTAATGAATTATCCCTGAAAGAATGGCTCAACAAATTTGAACCTGGAAATTTAATGGTTGAGCAAAATGACATAGATGCATTCGAAACAGTAGACAAAAATTTGCAAACTACTGAAATTTTATCAGAATCTGAGATAATTCAAGAAATAAAACATCGCTACGATCAAGAAATTAGCGACACAGACGAACTGTTTTCGGCATGCGGGGTTTTTTTCTGAAGAGGCAGGATCAACCGAATGTAATGAATTATCCCTGAAAGAATGGCTCAACAAATTTGAACCTGGAAATTTAATGGTTGAGCAAAATGACATAGATGCATTCGAAACAGTAGACGAAACTACTGAAATTTTATCAGAATCTGAGATAATTCAAGAAATAAAACATGGCTACGATCAAGAAATTAGCGACACAGATGATGATGATGCTAATCACGAAGACCCTGACAGAGTACTTGAAATACCAACTGCTGCAGACGCTTTGAACGCTATAAAAATTGTATCGTGGTTTTAAGAAACCTGAGAAAGTAATGGAGAAATAATAAACAAAATTGAAGACATTGAAATCAATTTGGAAGAAATTTATTGTTCTACTAGAGTTAAACAATCGAAAATTACAAACTTTTTCTCGTCGTCATAAAGTTCCATTCATGAGGATTAAGTGTTGTAATTTAGTGTAATAAATGCTCTTACATCATACAGGTACGTTATTTTTTTATTATTTCCGCGTAGGTAATCTCTAAAATTAACCTCGTATATAACGTCACCTCGGGTATAACATCATAAATCTCGCGGTCCCCCCCCCCCCCCCCATGTTGTTATAACCGAGGTTGAGTGTATATTAATTGCATTATTGCATTACATATCCGTTGTCAAGTATTTTCATAAACATATAAATATTTTCAAATGAAAAAACAAATAATAATAATGAAATTTTATTTTTAAGAGTTTGAATTTTAAGAAATTGATGAGGTATTACACTATTATATCACTAAATGGCCAAAAAACATCCCTAGGCAAATTTTATTAATTAAAATTTAAAATTTTCAAAAGTAATATAATAAAAATGTTTAACCTTTAAATTCTACCTCAAAATCACACATTTTTCTTAAATAAAAATAAATAAATACATAACAGAGGCAGGTTGGATAAAACTGAGCTGCACCTGTCAGGCATGTCAACCACCGTACTCAAGTCCGGAGGGACTTTTAATGCATACGACCAGGAGAGGCCTCCTGTATGCACTGTGGCCGCCACTACCTGCTGACCATCCCCATTGAACCCAAGTGAAGTGACAACATGGGCCGTTGCGAATGTGGTGGCTCCCACCCTCTTGAGAGGCTATCACGTTACACTTGGGGATGAGCTGGAGTCCCATAACAGCTTCGGGGCTGGACACCCAAAAGGGAGCCAGGTCCTAGGCCTTAAGTCAGGTTTTCCCGACCCACACTTGCTCTACCAGAACATGAAAACCTACAGAGGTAGTCATAGTTCTCTCTTGTAATGGATAAATTCACTCAAGGAATAATAATAGTTTGTGAAGTATTTCAATAGATTTGAACATTCATACAATTTTTTTTTTTTTTTTTAGTAAAAGAAACAGTCTTTTCTTTTAGTTACTGCATTTAGTATTTGTAATAACAAACCTATCATATTTTCATATAATATAATATAACACTTATTGTATGTTAAGAATCAATCAAAATATTGCAGCACTGAAATATCTTATTCAGTGGCTTTAAAGATGACTTGTCATTCTTTTGGACCTCTTGGGTTTAGCCTGCACATTTCTAAAGTTAAGGCAATTTTTTTTTAATCATAAAAAACATTTTAATCTTCGATTAGTTGTAACAATAGAAGTGAGACACACAGAGATCTTTAAAAAAAAATTGATTTTGCTATGATTTACTAAGTCAAACTGTAAGAAGGGCTGTTACATTTATATATATTTGATGCTTTAGTTTAATAAGCATACCTAAGGTGGAGAAATGTGACACTTGCTTCTCCCACCCTTGGGCTCACGGGGGAAATTTTTCAAGTCTATTTCATATGTATATAGGGTGTATGGATAGCACCACACAAACTATGCAGAACAAGAATCCTTGCTATGAGTACACTAAAGTTGTCTAAAGAAAATTACCTCGCTCGATGATACACGTTTTCGAGAAAAATGCATAAGAAAAAGTATGATGTAATGCATTACCATCACACTAACATAAACAGTACATATTGCAATGCTCACAAACAGAATACATTATCACTATACAAAGATTGCAGATAGTTTCAAGCTGCTCCTTTTACAAGTGAGCCAAACGATGGCTGTTCATTTGCATAATAGACACACACCTACATAATAATTATCTGTACTACCTATTAAAACAGACCTACAGTCCATTTCTCTTTAAATTATTCCCCTTTCACAAGCCTATGAGGTGCAATTTTTGTGTTTTAAAGTCTTATTAAATTCCTACTATTAGCTCACACTCTCTCTATATATATCTTGTTGGAATTTTCAATCGATAATAAAATACTTTCTATTCATCCATTCAAGTTCAAATAAATTTTTTTAAACTTGTACTGGATGACAATTGATGTTAATAGTTTTTTCAAATATTAATTCATTAATTAAATTAAATTAATTAATTTTAATTTTATATTTCATTTCTGTTCAAAAGTATAGACTCACTCCATATTTATAGTCTCACCTTCACACGTAAAAAGATAATGGGACTGTTCACGGATGAAGATCAGGCGGCTCGCGGGCGAAGGAGACTATAAATGTGGAGTGAGTCTCTACTTTTGAACAGAAATGAAGTATAAAACTAAATTTAAATAATAAAATTTAATTAATTAATTAATATTTGAAAAAACTATATTATCGCTAACTGTAACATCGCTATGGCACTTTATTGTGAAGCTTGGTAATTTTTTTAATTCAATATTGGAAAAACGGCATAATCATTAGATTTTAAATTTATATCAAGAAAAATACAATTTTTTCACCTTTCTAACGCAGTTTGTCTAACAATTTTGTGAGAAATACTTTTCGAGCTATTAATTTTTGGTATTTTAGCTATTTATTTTTTATTTAATTTTTAATACATTTCAAAAATTTCTCTTATGTAAGATATTTAGCAGGATATAAATTTAGGAATAAATACTGTCAGTGGCGAAGCGTGTAGATCGCTGGAAAAAAATTTCTATTTGACCTAAGTAGGAATTGACTTTTAAAAAAAAGTTTTTATATTACTTGTTTTTTTTTAAAATCTCGTTTCTCATTCGGTGTACAATTTTATAATGTTCAATAATAAAGTTTATTTTTTATGGTCCAGATGTGACGCCATGCTTTTTTCTTTTGCATTGAAAATTAGGCATTATAAAGGTATGATTCTTTGAATACTTTTCATGAACTTTGAGCAAGGATTATAGTTCTGCAAAGTTTGTTCAGTAATATCCAAACAACCAGAATAATTTGATTAAAATGAGAAGATAGAATTATGTAGAGCACATGTTAATAAATGCAACTGCTCTTCCAACAATTTATTATCAATCAGTCTTAAACAAAAAAATTGTAGAAGGTGCCTTTTCTAACCCTCTCAATACCGAATTATGAAAAAAAAAAAAATGTGTTTTGGCACACTATTCTAAATTGTGTAGAAAAAGAAGAATTTCTTTAGTATGCTTTATGCCTCGACGACTTTCAAGTAACATAAAAGAAAATCTGTTAAAAAATTCATCTAAAACATTGAGTAGCAGTAATACAATTTAGGATAACTTTGCTATGTTCCAAAAGCACTATTTTTTTGTACAGTATTTTTTTGTAAAGTAAAAATATTTTTAAATGGATATCTTTTCCAACTATAACTATTCAGCTTTCATAATGTTAAAAATTTTCATTCACTTTTATTCAATGACTTAAGAAAATTACTTTAGAGAGTATGAGGATTATTTATTATTCCATTAGAACTTAGATTGGTCTGATTATATTCTACTGAATTTCAGCAAAATAAATTTTATTTTATCAATTATAGAAAGAAAATGCTTTTTCGCAACTTTTTTGTTTCAGAAATAAATTCATAACACATGCACATGATTCAGTTTTTTTTCATTGTTACTGTTGTGCCAAATTCCGAAAATAACTTATTGACTATAATTTAATCTTAAAAAATGCATTTAAAATTTCTTTTGGTAAGAATGTGTACATAAATGTCTAATATTTCGTCATCTTGTGAGCAAATAAAGTATTAAATATTTCATTTAAAATTTAGTCATACATTTATATTAATCAAAATAAATTCCTTTAAAATAGAAATACAGTAAAATCTGCTAGGAGGGAATCACAAGGGACTGGAAGAAAATTCTAGGTATAATTGTGTACTATTCCCTGCATCAGGACCATGAAATGTTTCCATCTGTAACAAAATTTCATTATAGACAAGTTCCATTTTCATGCTTTATTTCATACAACATAAAGGAAATTTGCATTGAATTTCACTTACATAAAAAAAGGGGGCAAATCTGCTATGACAGAAACCAGTCCTATACTGAATTTATCTCCGATCTCTTGAGAGCTGCCTTAGCAAGATTGTTATGCTGTGTTTCAATTCTGAACAATTAATATAATTAATTTGTAAATCTAATCTTTAGACCTGAATTTTCATGCAACTTTAGGCATGAGTTAAAATACAGGGTGTCCGGGCTAAAAGTATCCAAAAGTAAGGGCTTGTTTATAACAGAACTACCCATTAGATTCTGAAATAAATAGAGAAATAGAAAGAACATCTCACCAAGTTTTTATTTATGAATAGATTTCTATGTGTGCTCCTTTGGTAGCATGACAAACGTCTAAACGGTAGTCCAGTTCTCTCCAAGTATTTCGTAGCAAATCAGGAGTTATTAGACTAACAGCCTTGGAGATTTATTAAATTCGTTGTGTATCAACAAAACATTCCAACTGTGGATGTTGTTGAAGGGGCGTATCATTCAGGCTGTAAGTCTAATAACTCCTGATATGCTACGAAACACATGGAGAGAACTGGACTACCGTTTAGACGTTTGTCATGCTACCCAAGGAGCACACATAGAAATCTATTCATAAATAAAAACTTGGTGAAATGTTCTTTCTATTTCTTTATTTTTTTCAGAATCTAATGGGTAGTTCTGTCCTAATAAGCCATTACTTTTGGATACTTTTAGCCCAGACAACACACTGTATATACTGGCATAGCCAAATATAACATATTAGACACACGACCGAGGAAACTCAATCCAGGTGCAGCAAAACAAATACTTAACCCAAACTGGCTGAATAAGCAATTTAAATTCAAATACATGTGTGTGTACATATTATGAAAATAAATCATATTTTAAAATAGTACAATACCAGAAAAATTTCACACTTAATACTGTTCTGATAAAAATCCCAAAATAATATTGCAAGATTATTTTAACTATGATAATTTATTTTGATGACTCAAGATAGAGCTAAAATGATTCTAAAACTTTTAAAAAACTGGACAGTTCTATGTTATATTAAAATATAGTGAAAAATTAAGAAGAATTATCTTCAATTAAAATACTTATTCAGATCTATCTTGTTGCATCAGTGATACTACCCTTTGCAGAAAAATTTTTATTAGAATTCTTTTCAAGGCTTACCTATGATAGCAAGGAAAAGGATAAATTTCCTTTTATATAGATCTTCTAATGAACAATCAAATGGTTTTCTATCTCCTACTCATGACTAGACCTTTGACAGTCCTATTTAAAATTGCATGTTCATATTCTGTTAGTAACATTTGAGCAGTGCACAATTTTTATTTTGTTGTTGTTTCAAGTTATAATGCAAAAACTGCTAGAAGCCAAATTCTGAACTTAGGCATGACATTTTAATATAAAAAAATTTTGGTTTTCATGGTAACATTACTTTTTCCATTGTTACTGGCAATACAAATAATGCTTTTCAAGAGTCTCGCTATCCAAAAACAAGCCATGGCTCATTAAAAGTTCAATAATATATTATTTGTGATCGATCAGAACTTGAATCAAGCAACTTAAGAAAATTGTTTCCTCAATTTTATGCAAACACATCAATACATGTGCTGAAGAATATTTATGTTGAAGATTATGTTGACTGTGACAGATTTAAAGTGAACCTGTACCATAACTGAATACTTTGTGAAAAGTCTTCATGATATAGCAACTTCAGTCTTTTATAGAAATTTATTAAAGTTGGAAGTTGAAACATATTGAAAAATAATTATGAAAGTGCAAAATATTTTTTTTTCCTCCAGCAAAAATGGAAAAATTATCTTGTTTTTCAATGAAAAGTTAAAAAAAAAAATTGCATCTGGATTCTAAATTTATGGAGAAAAAAAAAAAAGAATGTATTAGCTAATAAAATAAAAATGGAATGTGTGAGATACTATAATAAATCTCTTTAAAAATTCTGAATAAAAAAGATGTTGATTTACACTTCTCAGTATTAAATTAATTTGATCATTTTATTTCATGACAGTAATAAAGAAAAGTAATGATACAATTCAGAATATAATCCTACAAGTTTCATTTATCATTGCCAGTGAAAAGAAAAATGAGGTCACACTTTTAAAATGACAGAATTTTCTTCAGGTAATTTCGATGCTAAAAGAATATGAACACACAAAATGTACAATAAAAGTAGTATTCATTTTTTGCTTGGGCTGCAATTCACTTTCAACAGACACCAAACACCAGATTCTGTTATTTCCAATCTTACTTAGCAGAGCTAAATTCAGACATTTTTCTCCCGGAAGAATTTCTGCAGTGCCGGAAAGGTGGGAGGAAGATATTTTGAAGCTCTGGCAGAGAATATCCTTCCGAGCCATCCCCTGAATTCATCATTATTTCCTGAGAACATAGGGTTTCATATAACTGGCACTTCACCTATTACCTACCATCTTAAGTTGATAAAATATTTCAGCAATTAGCCTTTAATTTGAATTTAAAGATCTGAAAGGAGTTGAAGTAATTTCTTCAATAATTTAAGGGGACAAGAACAGTTGCGAAATCACATGTAAAACAGCTAACACTGAAGTACCTTTTTCTCAGGAACTACTAAAGATATTTCAATAATAAAGTTTTGGGAGAAGCTAAATTATAAATTAAATCAAGCTTTATACAAGCTCCTCATCAGTACAATTATCAATATAAATGACAAATCGAAAATCGATACACATCACATAAAATATTAAAATAATTAAAACTGCAATAATTTTAAACGTGAACATGTGTAAACCACAAAATTGGTATTAGATTGATATTTGTACTGATAAGGAGCTTGTATAAACCTTGAAACGCCTACTGTAAGTGATTTTATTATGTGTTGATCAATTTATAGTTTAGCAACCAACAAAACTATAACAAAAAATACTGAAATTCCTCCAGTAGTTCATGATAAAAAGATGCATCAATGTTTTCTGTTTCACGCATGATGTTTTTAATGTTAAAGAAATCGCATAACTATTGTTTTTATTTTTATACCTTGACGAACAATCAATCTATAGTTTAACTATTGACAAAACTATTAAATAATTCTTTTTAATCTCATTAGTAGCTTCTGGGGAAAAAAAAAAAGGTACATCAATGTCAGCTGTTTTACATGGGATTTTGCAACTGTTGTTGCCCCCTTAAAGATAAAAGGTAAATATCCAATCAAATCAGAGTTTATAAAGCTATTAAAATTTCTCTAAGGAAATTTTTAAAAGAATATTTATTATTGAAGTCTTATTTGAATTTAAATCCTAGTAATCTTTATAGAAAAATTGTATAGGAAGATATTTTCAGCTGGTAGCATAACTAAATAAGAGAACATAAACATAAGAGATAATAAAATAGAAAAATTAAGATTTTCAGGATATTATAAGATTGACAGTTTCATTATTAACACTGTCAATTCAACTATTACTTATCTCCCTGTGGGATTTTTCAGTTGCTCATTGCCATTATTATCTGCTTAGGTAATATTTTGCACTATTATATGAATGCTATTTTCATATAATTGCTAAATAAGCGATTGTGATATTAAAGATTGTTTAGTTGAAGCTTTGTAACCTTAAGCGTTAAAGTTCTTCTTTATTAGAAAGTAATTTCTACTGTCTATTACTAAACTTTAAATAAACCCCTTATATCACATTTCATTTTTTTTTTTTTTTTTTTTTTTTGACAAATACCATACTATTTCATGATTAATTTATTTAGAAGAATACTTTTTATATAATCATTTACGTTTTAATTTAAAAATTTCTTATATGTCTTAATGAAGAAGTTGAGAAACATCTTTATTCTGATAAAAACTCTCAAGAAATAAGGATAATGGTATGTATATATGTTTAGACAACTGCTAAATTTGGCTGGAAAGGCAGAATATGTTTTAAGCATTTTTGAGAATAAAGTATCCCAAATTTTAATTTTCATGCAAGGGAAACTTGCAAAATCTTATTCACCATACAGCTAGAGCTGCCTAGAAATGAATATGTAAAACTTCAGTATCAAAGTGTTTTGGGGCCAGTGAAAACTACTGTCCTGACTCAATGTGTAGGAAGCCAATTAATTATTTGAAATAATCACTGCAGTTGATTTTTTAAAGATTTCAATTGCACCAGATGATTAAAATCAATGAAAAAAAATGGAATTATTTTAATGAATAACTATAATTTTTGCCCTGATATGTTATAAATGAGAAAGTTTATAAGAAAAGTATAATTTTAAAAAAAGTATATTTTTATATGGAGCAAGATATTTTCTTACTAATATGAAATAATTCGAAGGCATTTAGTCAAATTAGATAGTTTATAATATCTTGTTTTTATAAAAAAGTAGTAGAAATGGGCAATGTAGTTCTTTTAGAGGAAATAATTCATATCATACAGTTCCTTTTTACCACCAGTGCCTTGAACTAGATCAAATGAATTACATAGTTCTTTATTTTAATAACTAGGATTTTTTTTTTAATTATTAGATTTGGTGTTTTAAAAAAATAGTTGCTTAAAATAATCTAAAATTCATTAATAAGCAGATAATTATCATTATTAGTTAACAATCCCAACAATTAGCTTATCTTAATAGCAGTTCTAAATTAACTAAACCATTTAACCACCAACTAACTAAACCATTTTGCTAAAGTTCTTTTGAAAAATGGCAGCCAGCAAATACTTTTAACTGAAAATTTTGGAAGTATTTCTAAATTTAAAACCATCAGATCATGAAATTTTGTCAGTTACTTTTTCTTGATATAAACATTTTATGCCTTTATGTCTGTTGCACTGACATATTAGGTCACAAAATTTTTGAGTATGAAATTTAGAAAAAGGAATTAAATCCATTCGAAAAATAAAATAAACTGTACAGCTAGAGAAAGTAAAATGCAATCACCAGGAACAATTTTAAAAGCTTCATCAGCAGTATCAGTTCGGACTATAAAAATAAACAAAACTCCCTATACCATTTACCAAATAGAGATGCTGCTGCACTACCAAATTATATCAACAGTTAAATTACTTTCTATTAACTGTCCTACACAGCACTAACCTTAATGTTTCAAATTTTAAAAATGACAAGTTGCAATAAAATGATAAGTTTTAAGGAAGAAAAATGAAAGAAACACACAGGGCAGAACTATGAATATGATTTTATTTGCTAAGCATCAATGATATACCTGAAACTAACTTACACATCTTCACTTATGAAACCACTAGCTACAACTTTGACATTAAGTATATCTCATCTCTCAACATAAAAAATCATAAACTTTGTTAATATTTTAATTTATATACTCAACAAATTTTGATATAAAAATAACAAACAATATATTTAATTATTTCTCTTTTGTTAAATCTGATAGCGATACACTGAGAACCAAAATATTACATATTTAACATCAGAATCACACAGATGCCCTTTTGATGATATACAATATAGTTAAAAAAAATAAATATATATAAACAAAATGAAAACGATTAAATGTTTCACACAAAAACAACATAACCATACTTTTTATGAAGTGGAAATATTCAAACCAGTCTTTAAAAATGCACTTAAAATGTTAAAAAGAAATGGGGAGAAATAAATGGACTTCCTAAAAGTCGGACATAAGTTATGTAAAACAGCTATTATTGGAAGAAAATGTGTAAAAAATACATTAATCTTCACCAATATTTAACATATTATAAATTTTTAAGCATCAAAAGATAAAATAAGTATTAACATAAGCGCAGAAGAGAATAAAAACAAAGGGTAAAAAACATAGAAAAATTAAAGAATTCCCACTCAATTCATAAACATTTGTTTTGAATGAGAGCTTAAATGATTTTATAGTAAAACTAGCAACTTAAAGCAATAAAAGATTAAGAATTTTTTTTTAACCATTTATAGCATATTTTCTCAAATACGTTTAAATGGTAAATTTAAACAAAGAAAAACTCATCACAATTTTTTTTTCACCAAAACCTTCTATTTATAGCAAATTGTCCACTTTATATAGCTAAAATGCATTTTAATATTTAGTATGAAGAATATTAGAAACAAACAATAAAAGTGCAAAATCTTAATGAAGATTAAAAAAATTACATTAAAAAGTAACTTCTATTCAGTTTTACAAGTTTTTGCGAATTAAGTAAAGAATTATGCTTTTCCTCCCCCCTCATATGTAATTTAATGAATGATACATTTACTACAATAAATTCTAAAGATAAATTTGGCAAATTAAAAATAGGAAAGTCCTAATATATATATTTTCTCAATAAGAGAAAATAAATCAAATAAAGGATTAAGAGAAAAACTTTGCAAGAAAAAAATATGGAACAAAGGGAGATAAACATTTTACCATTATCAACAACAGTTTACAGGAATAAAATAAAATATACAACAATATGATATTGACAAAAAGATCAATGTTTTATATTGAATATCAGAAAAGAGAATAATAAAGTTAAAACAGAGAATAATATTCCTCTAAAAAATCAGTAAAACTAAAAGCTGAAAACTATTTCCTTAGATGTTTTGTATATTCGAAATAAAAAACATCTGAAAGTCACTAAAATCTTTGAAATCTTCAAAATATCAATAAGAATAGTCTTCAAAATATCTTCTCTTTTTTAAACTTTCCTGAGAACAAAACAGAAGTATCTGGTGAATACAGAAAAGACAGCCATTGAAGTAGCACAGTGAGATTCAAGGGGACAGAGACAAGAGACAGCCTTGCAGCAGGATTTCCAGCACTCAGCAGACAATTTCCTGCAAAGGACAGAGTACTAATTTAGACCAAGCTAACCAGTGTAAAATAAATAATAAATAATGAGAAAGGAAAAGGGAAAAGTAGCTAGCCAAGATAATACAAGAGTCAGAAACCTCATTTAAAAGTATGGAACTAGATTTTTACAACACATTCCAAATTTTTACCAATTAAAAATGATTTTTTTTTATTTTACTTTGAAAGAATGTAATTTGCCTAAACATTCTAGAGTAATGCAGATGACTAATACTAAACAGCTTGAAATGAAGTGCTACATAGAGAATCTGAACACAAATGTAGGTAACTTTGATTTAAAAAAATAAGATTTTCCCATTATACAATTAGAAGTCGATTCTAGTGCTTCTAAAATACTAAAAATTCTGAGACAATTAACATAATAAATTAGAATATTAAAAAAGAAAAACTGTAGCTATATTCAAGAACAGGAAGCTATGCAAAAATCACTGAAAACCAGTTACTAAAAAGAAAAAAATAACTATAATTTTTTGAAAGAGAGAATCTAAATGAATGATAATTATAACAATACCAAAGTAAAAGTAGCTTTAGAAAAAAATGTGATTTTTTTTTTTTTTTTTTTTTTTTTTTTTGTAAACTAGGGGGGGGGGGTCGTCTGCACCCTATGAGCTAAGTTCGACAACCCCCGTTCTGACACCGCAAACTTTAAAACACTGATTTGATCAACTCTAAAATGATTACGGAAGATTGCATTATAATTAAACAACCAGTGGCAATCTGCTGTAACCAGGTTTTCATTCACTTTCCTTTGACTGTGGGATTTTAATGTCGAATCAACTGCTGTTGAAACAGCTAACAACTGTTTTCCTGATTGATTAAATAAGATCAATTAAACATTTGAAAATCAACTTCTGTAAAATGGTTAAGTAAACAATGCCATTGCATCAGAGAATTTTATAACGATGCTATAGAAAATTGCTTACTTCTCCCTTATCCCGTAGACTATTTTCTATAAAAGAACTGTCGCAAAAATATATGATTTAATGCCAAAAGTGCATGATTGTGGTGTCGCATCATATTCAGTTGACATCAAATGCGCTACATGTATTAGTTATGTCATCGAGGGATTTTTAATTCAACGTTTATTTGTCTTTTTGGTACTTCTCCATTATCATGTCAATCAATTTTCATTTAAAAAAAAATAAACTATTGCCTAACTGTAATGCCATATAAACAATTTGGTGAATTTTGTCATTGGAATCTCAAAAAATAAATATAATACAAGAAATTCACAAAAAACCCACTTACCAAAGTGTCAACTATCAGTAAATTTAAACAATAAAATTTACAATATATTAATGAAAACAGAAAAAAAATAATCTTGGATATTTATTTACATTATTTTTCTTTAATTATCCTTCTCGGCCGGTGAATAAATGTTTGTGAAGTCAGTTGAAACTGATCTATTGTATGTAACTGTTCATCACAACATTTTTCAATGGTTTCTCTCATTTAATATCATGGCACTGCCGTTTAAGGATGCAATTGTTATTTTAATTAATGAAATAATTAATAAAACAGTAAAACAAAGAAAAATATATGTATATGTCGAATTAAAAACCACATAATGCCATAACAAACACATGTAATGCCTCTGATGTCAAGTGAATGTGATACCATGATCATGCATTTTTGGTGTTAAATCCTATAGTTTGGTGATAGTTTTTTGTTAGGAAAAGTGGTCGACGGGATAATGGAGAAGTACCACATTGTTAATGATATTTTAACAATTTTATTAGTTATTTCATTATTTTAAAGGTAATTATTAAACATAAAAATATCGTTTTTAATTGAGAGGAAATATTTAGGCTGTTTTAAAATTTGCAATAATAGTCTTTGCAATAATAACTTGTCGAAAAAAATTAATCTATTGTGTAAATATATTTTTTAATTGAAACTCTTTGGAAGTATTGTTATTTGAGCATTTTAAATATGATATAAATTTCCCTACTTAATGCTTTGAAAACACGTAATAATTTAATTATTTCTCTTTTTAATACTCACATGCGCAAGTATATTTTTTATTACGTAATTTTCTACATTTACTGCTTTTAACACGTGATCATTTAATTATTATTTAAAAGTTTTATTTCTATTTTTAATAGTCACGTGTAAATACATTTCTTAATTGAAAGGGAATATTATTATGTGTGCTATTTTACAAATTGGCAACAATTCAAATAATGGATTTTATGAAATATGAAATAAATCTTCATCAAAATAATGAAAATTTTGAATAGAAAATAGAAATATAACTTCAAAAAATACTCAAATTAAAAAAAAAAAACAATTGCACTCTGCACACCACAAACTTGTCAACTATATCCTTTTAAATTATGGTTAAGTTAAGGAAACAGTGTTATTACTCCCGATTTATCTCGGGGTTGCCATTGAAGTGGTTAAGGGACAGTTTTCTGGCCATGAAAAGAAAATTTGCAAAAATAAAAAAATAATTGTTTTTTACTTTTTTTTTAAAAAAAACATTCTAACAAAAAATTTTGACATGTCTTTCACAAGGTTAAATGAGAGGACAAATTCTTTGAAACATTTTATGAATTCTTATACACAGTAATTATTGACAATAGAAGTCTTCAGTAACAATAGTATAGCCAATAAACCAGAAGTTAAATGAGAAAAGGGCGAATCTATTAACAGATACTGGGGAATCAAGACTGCTGCACTAGTGGGCAGATGACATTTGCCTCATATTTTTTGGTCAGTTACTGTGCTCTCTGTTAGCTATCTGGAAGTGCTTGTGAATCACGCTTAAAATGGATTTGAAATATAAAAGATTATCATTAAGAGAGAAAGTAAAAAATATTGAAGCTGGAAGAATTAAAAAAGATAGTTTAAGGCATTTAAGTGAAAAATTCAGAATAAGTAAAAATTAAGTGTACAATATCCTGAAGAGTAAAGAAGAAATTAAAAAAAATTATGGATTATGAATTCAAATAAGAATTCTAAAACTGTGAAATTGATTCAATCATTTTAAATTGGTTCAGCTCAGCAAAAGCCAAAAATATCCCTATCAGTGGAGTACTATTGCAAGAAAAAGCAAATGAAGTTGCTGAAAATCTAGGCATAAAGGACTTCAAAGCATCAAACGGCTTGCTTGAAAAGTAAAAAAAAAAGGCACAACATATCTTTGAAGTCAGTTTGTGGAGAGGAAAAGTCTGTGAATAAGGAACAGGTGACTGAAATAGATGGGAAAAAATTGGTGGAATTTGTGAAGGTTTTGAGCCACAAAACATCTTCAACACAGAGAATTGACTTTTTAACCAACTTCAAAAAAAGGAGGAGTCTCACAATTCGATGTGTATGTATTTATTATAATTATTTTTTTTTTTATGTATGTTTACCTTACTTCAAAACTACATGACTGTTTCATGAGATTTTTTTTTAATTGAAAGGGGATACTCTCGAATTGGTCCCATTTAAATTTCATCAAAATTGGTTCAGTACTTTTTTAGACATTGAAGAAAAAACCAAAAAATAAATAAATAACCATCTATAAAATTTATCTTTTCTAAGTCTTTAAAGTGTTTCATTGTTGCAGTTTTGTTGGCATAGCGCTTTGGCATACTTTGACGAGCATTTATTGGCGCATAATTAAATCCATTGTTGTTTCAACTCCGATATAATTGTACGAGTTGCAGAATATTTGGCGATTTATCACCTATGGTGGGCTAGTTGGAAAATACCTTAAAATTAATGTATTAATTAATAATCAAGTTGTAAAAATGTTGTATTGTCATCAGAAACACACCTTTGTACATAATTTTTATAATTGTAGCATATCAGGAAGTGGGTTAAAAATCAATTGCAAAATTCCATCTTTCATACAAAAACCAGGTTGAGTTAAATAAAAGAGTGTAAAAACAATTTCTTGAAGTCAGTTATATTTTTTATTTAAAAATTACAATTCACACACACAAGATTTAAAACTGAAAGGTGTGAAAGTGGTGTTTTCATGTGTTGAATCATGTTTCATGTGTTCATTGTTTCATGTTCATTGTTTCATGTCATCATTGCTTCATGTGTTGTCAAAACTTTATGTTTCAAAGGTGAAAAATGCAATCTCAAAAGAGAAATTAACTGTTTTGTTGTGCTCTAACGTACAAGGTGATTTTGAGTTGCCTTTAGTTATTGGCAAAGCTAAGAAACCAAGGTGTTTCAAAAACACTGATACAAAATCATTACCTGCAAAGTGTTGAGTCCAACTGAAAAGCCTAGATGACCACTGACATTATGTCAAATTGGCTCTTTGCATGGGATAAAAAGATTCATCAGGAAAACCGAAAAGTTTTACTTTGTATGGACAATGTAGCTTCGCACACACAAGATTTAAAAAACTGAAAGGTGTGAAAGTGGTGTTTTCACTACTCAGCACCACATCAATACTACAAGCTATGGACTGGGGTATAAATTAAAACTTCAAAATCATCTATACTTCATAAAAGCTGTTCATGCAAAATTGCTGCTGAAGTTGCAAAATATGTGAATATTTTGATAAGATAGACTGATAGATAAATTTTCAAGATACCAAATAAAAGTGAAGTATGTGATATTCAACAAAATGAGGAATTGTATCAAATTGTAAGAGACACTGACAGTAATCTTACTGTAGAAGAATATGTGTCGCTTGATGAACAGCTATGTACAGATGAAAGGTGATACAAGTCAGGATGTTGCACAGTTTATTCCCAGAACTTCAGCAGAATTAAATGGTGAAAATGATGAGAAGGAAGCAGATGACCAGAACAAATGTAATTTTAAATATTTTAGTGATGAATTAAAATATAGTACAGAAATGCAAACATTTTTTTTAATGTAGCAGATAGTCAAGGACTGGATTTAATTAACAAACTTAGTGTTCATGTGGGAAAAACTGCATGTCAATTGAAAAAAGGAAGCAAGCAACTATAACAGATTACTTTAAATAGTAAGCACCTAATGTATTTTCAAATTTTTCTGTTTTTATGTCATACAATAAATACTATTACTGTATTAATTTATTACATTAAATAATTTCTCAAATACGAGTAACATATTACTTTAATATTTTTTAAGTCTTTCTTAAGTAAATATTATAGAGAAAACTAGTCGTTGGGGGCCACCGTAATACTTACCCATCATGGATATGCATAATGTAAAATATTAAAATAAAAATGTGTAAACTACTTATAAAATGCATTGCAATTCAAATAAAATCGTGGCTTGATGACGTCACAAACTTTAAAGGCTCGATTACTCAATTGCTTGAAAGAGGTTTTTCCTTATAACTCCAAAAATAATAATCCTATTAACTAGCGGTTTATTGCATCTGATTAAGCGTCAAATTTCCAATTAAAATATATCTTTGAAGTGAAATTTGGATGAAATACAGGGTCATGAAAAATCGAAGAGTGTGGAAAATAGGATTCCAAATATCTCGGCAACTAATTATCCGATCGACTTCATGCTTTATTCAAAATTTATGTTTTTTTATTGTCTTTTATATTCATTTCTTAAAATAAACAATTTCGAAAATTTTTATATACCTTTCATCAGAACGAATATTTCGAGAGTCCGAAAAAAATTGTTCCGGTTAATCGAGGTTATTGAAATGAAATAGGCTTCTTCCCATTATTACATACTAAGTACATACCAAATTGCAAGTCTCTATCTCAATTTTTTCGGGAGATAGAGCGTTTACAGACACACAGACGGACGGCAAAATTTTTTTTCTAAAAATATGTTTTTTGGAATCTCCAGTGTCTGAAACGTGTAAATCCGTCAAAAAAAATTTTTCGATTTTCAAAACGATTACAAAACTTACCCTATACTACGTATGATGGGTAAGTAAAATTACTATGTTTCATAAATATGCCTCTCAATAAGGGACACTTCTATTTAAGAGACAAAACTTCTGATCTGAGGTGGTGTCCCTTACAGGAGGTAATATTGTATATATATATATGTAAGGAATTAGTCTTCTGTAAGGAATTTGCTTTACATCATTAAATAAAAACATAATTTGTAGAACAAATTTTAAAAAAAAAAACAATTTATTTCCCACATTGTTTGATGATTGATTCATGATCACATTGATGATAATGATGATCACATTGATGATAATGATGATCACATTGATGATAATGATGATCACATTGATGATGATCCGAGAAGGGGCAGATATTAGGATATTTCATTCAGTTAGTTTTAGATTTGATGCTAAATTTTTTGTAATAAATAAGGTTAAACTAATTGAACATAAAAAAAAAAAAATCAATTAATATGATATTTAAACCACTCGTAAAATTTAGATGAGATCCCGTTCGAATGAAATTGAAATAAATCTTTAATTTTTTTAAGGCTAATATCACAGGAGTGTCTGCAGCAAGCGGCAAAACGAACAGTTTTGGGGTGCAGAGATCTTGTCGGCTGTTCACACGGATGCTTCAAATTTCGGGTGTGAAAAACTACGCAGAGCATCATGTCAAACCCTCATATTTCCCCCCAGGATGCTGGAACTGTGCTGGGTGCGTGTTGGTTTCTTTTGTTTATGCTATTCTGTTCATATGAGCTGTGATTTTGACCCTGCAGTTTGACTTTTCTTTTGAGTTTTCAGGTGATTTTTACTGTGGTTATGTCTTTTAAATGTCTAGCATCCGGCTGGATAACAAGATTTTCTAGGTCAGATCCAATTGATCCTTTCTTTGAAAAAAGTAAAAAATATTTTTTTAGCAAAACTATATTTGAAAAAGAGGTTACTGTTACGTCATCGTACATTGCCTCTGCATTAATACAATTAAATTCCCTAAAATTAAATTAATTCCCATTTAGCTAAAATCAAACTTATTTTTCAATAAATTCAATTTTCTTTCTAAAATTCAAATATTCTGTTTAGTTATTGTTATTAATAACAGGGTTCATACTCATTTCCCCTCAAAAAATCCCCTGAGAATCCCCTGATGTATTTTCCAGAATGAATAATTTTCCCATGTTGACAATTAACGACATTTTTTAAAACTTAGTAAGTATTACCCCCCCCCCCCCTCTAAATAAATAAATAAAGAGGTAATCACAAAAGTTAAGTTTTTACATCGGAAGGTTAAAATATATATATAAAATATATATATACATACAGGTATGTATAAAAATCCTGTATGTATTTTTCCCAGATCAGCAGCAAATTTTCTAGGTATCAAGATTTTGTTATGTTACACCAAAAATCTTAAGAGTTGTGAAAGTTCCACTCTCAAGTTCACAACTGATTCTGAAGCACAAACTACTGATTTGTTACAGAATTTTTTGCAAAATTTACAAATTGTTGAACATTTTGCAGATACATGCTTTTACGTCACAAAGCATGCGAATAACAGCAAGTGCCCTCATTTCCCAGAGTAGCCAATTGTTTTGCCAAATTTTCCCAGGTTTTTGGTATTTTTTGGAAAATCCCCTGAGATTCCCCTGATTTTTAAGACACAAAATTTATCCCCCGACTTTCCCCTGATTCCCAGGTTTCCCCTGATGAGTATGAACCCTGAATAATTAAGTTATTTTACCTTTCATTTAATGATTCTTTAGTTAAATATTCCATAAATTAATCTAAGCAAAATTTCCGTATCTATCGTGACAAAAGTGCATTAGCAAAAATTTTTGAAGTGAAAAAATCAAATATCGAATTTATTAAATATTATTTTGTTTCAAAATTATATTTAATGAATAAAAATATTTATTTACTTTCAGAATCTGTTTACGGTTTGAAAATCCATTAAAAACTTCGGAAGATATGTGAAAAATTAGAAATATTCCTTTTTATTCTTTCAAACATCGCGCCATGCATGTTTTGGAATCTAGCCATCTTTTAAAGTTCTCGACATCTCAAAACAACGTCTTTTGGATCACGTGATCTGTTCTGGTCAGACATCTTCAGATGAGTTGAGAAAATTTTGTTCCAGAACTTTCCTGGGTTCATCAACTCTATCCGAAACTTTTCAGAGCAATAACCTTGTGCATTGTGAACTGTTGCCACTCGCGCGTAATTCTACCTCAAAACATGTAAACTCTGGCAGGTGCAGGCGAAGCAATGAGTCCACCAGTGACGTCATATCTTCGTGCAGGCGTGTCGTACTAACATGCTCTCGCCAACTGGCTAATAGCTGCAACCTTAAACTTTTACGAACTTTTATGACATTTGGTTCATATTCAGTTTTTCAACAGGAGAGGGATTAAGAGGATCAAGAAATATTCATCCCTCGGGCCGTGGGGCCTGCCGGTCTCGGCAGTTGTCCTATGAGGAGTTCAGAAGAAACATCATAATTTTCAATAAATCCTATGGTAATTTTTTCATAAAAGAATACTTATCTTCTACAATATAAATTCATGTTCGGTAATAAGAAGCCTTGTTGCTGACTTTTTATAACTTCATTATTCTGCCCACGTTTTCTTCAAAATTGATATTATGACACCATCATAGATATAATTTACATCGGACTTGACATCATTACTACATCACCATATGATCCAAATTTAAATTTCAACGTTGGTATTCTGACACCACTAAATGATAGTTATTTACTAAAGATTTCTGCTAACTAAATAGTATTATATAGAAAAACTTTTCCAATATTGAAACATAAATTCATGTTAGTATATCAATTAAAAACATGAAAAAAATTAAAATGAATCACTCTTACTAAAATAGGTGTAAAATAAAATAAAAGGTTTTAAAACATTCAAGCCATTCTATTTAGATTAAAACTTTCGTCAGAGTCCTGAGAGCTTTCGACCAGTACCTGGACAAAGGGCGAAAATGATAAAAATTCTGTAACATCCGGAATGTATGCTGGTTAAATATCAAAAGGCAAAACCAAATATGAAAAAAAAAAGGGGAGGGGGGAGGGGAGGAGAGGGATGGTCTATTGAGTGAGGGGTGGCTTATTCTAACCCAAATGTACCACTGACATCAAGTAAGTAGATTAAACCAGTTTTTTCATATGTTGCATGATAATGTTTCATTACAGGATTTCTTACCACTTGTCAGTATTGCCAGACTCCCTCAATATACATGTACTATAATCATTCATTTGCACTGTAATCTTTACTTTCCTGAAATATATATCAATTTCTGTTCTCAAATTTAAACGAGCTAGTGCTGTAGATGGTTTCCTTTTTGCTACGTCTGTCGTATGCTTGCTTATTCGGTCTTGTAATTTTCTTGTTGTCATTCCTATGTATGTAAATACTTCATTTTTATTTTTATGTTTAAATGGGATGGTATAAATTCCTGCCTTTTCATGCATATCTCTATGGGGTCTATTTTTCTGTGCACTAGGTTTTGTAATTTTGTTGGAGGTTTGGCAATTAATGTTATGTTGTATTTCCTTAAAACATACCTGATTCCTTCATAAAGTTGGGGATATAATCTATACTACAAAACTTTGAAACTTGTGTTCTATTCTTGGCTATTAATTTTCTGCTATTAAATTCATAAATTACTTGGTTAATAAATATCTTAGAGTATCAAATCTTGGTTTCAATTTCTTTAATACTGGTTAAGTCTGTGTTTATATAATTTTTTGAACATATGTTAAATGCCCTTCTGACATAAAAATTATATGCAGCTTTCTTATAATTAAATGGTACTATACTGCTATTAGCTATTGTATTATTTGATCGCATGGTTTCCTGTAAATATTTCTGTCTAAACTATGCATTAAGTTATTCTTAATTAGTTCAACATCCAGAAAAGGCAATGATCCATTTTTCTCTATTTCCATTGTAAACTGTATTCTGTTTCACCTTCTATTGGAGTGTTTTAAGAAATTTTTCAGATTTGAGATTCCATGCTTCCGGATAATGAGTATGTTATCGACATATCGGATCCATAAATCAGATCGGAGTCAGAAGGGCGTTTAACATATGTTCAAAGAATTATATAAAAGCAGGATTAAAGAAATTGCAACCGAGAATGGATACTCCAAGAGATTTATTAGCCAAGTAATTTAAGAATTCAATAGCAGAAAATTAATAGCCAAGAACAGAACACAAGTTTCAAAGTTTTGTAGTATAGATTATATCCCCAACTTTATGAAAGAATCAGATATGCTTTAAAGAAATATGACATAACATTAATTGCCAAACCACCAACAAAATTAGAAAATCTAGTGCACAGAAAAATAGACCCAACAGATATGCATGAAAAGGCAGGAATTTATATCATCCCATTTAAACGTAAAAATAAAAATGAAGTACTTACACACATAGCAATGACAAGAAAATTACAAGACCGAATAAGGGAGCATATGACAGACAAAGCAAAAGGAAAACCATCTACAGCATTATCTCACTTAAATTTGAAAACAAAAATTGATAAATATTTCAGTAAAGTAAAGATTATAGCACAAATGAATGATTATAGTACATGTATACTGAGGGAGTCTGTGGAAATACTGACAAGTGGTAAGAAATTCTGTAATGATACGTTATCATGCAATATACGAAAAATCTGGTTTAATCTACTTGGTGTCAATGGTACATTTGGGTTGGAACAACCCACCTCGCTCAATAGACTCATCCACCCCCCCCCCCAATTTTTTTTCATATTTGGTTTCACCTTCTGATATTTAACCAGCATACATTCTGGATGTTACAAAATTTTAAAATTTCTCTCATTTTCGCCCTTTGATGATGGCAAGGTTCTGGTTGAAAGCGCTCAGGACTCTGATGAAAGTTTTAACATCTATAGAATGGTTTTATTGTCTTAAAACCTTTATTTCATTTTACACCTATTTTAGTAATAAATAAATTGTGATTCATTTTAAATGTTTTCATGTTTTTAACTAAATAGTACACCAGTATCAAGATCCTCTAGCTTCATTTTAGCCATTTCTCTTTTCGAAAGTGTTCAACAGCCATATCACTTTTAACTCTCATCTTCCACCTCTTGCGTTCCTCATAAGTGATATGAAGTTTATTAAGTAACTGGATGATGAATCTTCAGTTAATAATTTACAGAATTCAGTGTTTAATTTTTATAATCATCAGAGACTTAAATTCTTCAAGTATTGTCTGGAAGTCTATTAAGTAACTGAATGATGAATCTTCAAATAGTGCAATAATCTACAGTAATCAGTGTTTATTTTTTTATAATCATCAGAGACAAACTTTTTAAGTACTGCCTGCATACCTTTTAATATATTCAACAATTTTAAACAATAACATTCTTTCATATACATCGTTCATGAACAGATTAATTAATAGATTAAAAACATTCAAATACGACTTCAAATATTCACGAATTCATATAGAATATCATATTTAAAATTTTCAAATAAAATTAATTGGTTTCAATCAGATTTATAAATTATATACTTTATTTTGTTTACAGTTATCATACTTGATAAAATTTTTGTGCCAAGAACAGATATGTATCCTATTTGTTGATTTATATTTGTTGAGATTGGCCAATCTCCATATTAATATTATACATATACAGTGAAACCTCCATAACGGACACTCCCGAATAGTGGACACCTCTATTTAACGAACACTTTTCAAATCCCCACTCCCAAAATCTAAATTTTTGTATGTTTAACCTCTGAATAGCGGACAGTAGTTATGGCGATCAAGGATGAAAAATGATTTTTTTAACGAGAAAGAAAATGGAAAAAAAAGTAAAAAGCCTCGAAATTTATCAAGGCAATGTGTCACAAATTTTTCGACCACAGATAAATGTAGGGGGTGGTCTCTGGAAAATCCCCAATGGCCTGGGGAAACTCCCAATATCGTATGTATTTTGTATCGATTACTGTTTGATTCTTCAGATTTAATTGACATACAATATTCAAAGCTTCAAACTGTGTTAAAACCATTTTTATCGTTTTCTGAATATGTTGAGTTCTGCGTATTCTGAATTTAGTGTCTTGTTTGTGATTAATGTTTCGAGAATGACCTCAAAAAGAAAGAGATTAACTTTAAAAGAAAAATTAGAAATTGTAAATGTAATGTGAATCTGAAAAACAGAAATAGAGCTTACGGATACTTGCCGAATGTTTTAAAATAGGTAAAATACAAGTGGGAGAGATTTTACGAAATAAAGAATTTGTGGATTATTAACTGTAACGAGAACACCAAAAATTTGAAATTGAGGTATACTGATTCCATTGAAATTAATTCTATATTTCTGAATTAGTTTACTTCACTTCGTTAAAAAAAAATCCTATCAGTGGGCCTTTGATTCGGGAAAAGGCTTTAAAAGTCGCCAAAGAACTCTGATTACATGATTTTAAGGGTTTGGGTAGATGGCTGGAAAAGTTCCTGTCTCGGGACAACATCTTTTTCAAAACAATATGTAGAAAAGCAAAATTTGTAGCTCTGAAAAAAGTGGAGGATTGGCATGAATAACTGTAATCAATTTGTGAAGGTTATGAGGAGAGAAACATTTTTAATACCAAGGAAAGCGGACTCTTTTTCAGAATTTTTTCGAATAAGAATTTGTGTTTTAAAAAGGATTGCTGTATCGACGAAAAAATGACAAAAGAACGAATCACTATTTTATTATGTTGCAATGTATTAGGGGAATTTTAAATTCCTCTTATAGTTCAAAAATCCCTGAAACTCATGTGTTTCTCAAAGAACATCCAATTTAAAAAATTTGGTGTTATAGAGCGAATAAAAAAGCGTGGATAACGAGTTGTTTAATGATTAAATGGTTAACTTCCTTTGATAATAGGATAAAAAAAACAAAGAAAAGTTCTCTTGTTTTTGGACAGTGCAACTTCTCATCCAAAACATTTTAAATTGGACAATGTTAAAACTGCCCCCCCCCCCCCCCAAAGACAACTTCCGTATGCCAGCTCCTTGATCAAGGCGT
The DNA here is from genome assembly GCA_963931845.1 of Maratus michaelseni. Classification (NCBI taxonomy): domain Eukaryota; kingdom Metazoa; phylum Arthropoda; class Arachnida; order Araneae; family Salticidae; genus Maratus; species Maratus michaelseni. The sequence goes on along the minus strand of OZ007594.1, from coordinate 155,003,362 downwards.
TATACACAATTGTAAAGCCTGGTAGAGAAAGATTTTATTAAGCCAATATTCTTTCGAAGTTTTATTCTATGAATACAGTTGAGAACAGCCTAAAATTAGTTAATGTTCCCGATGCTTTCAAATTTGGATTTCTTCAGCTGTAAAAAACATTATAACCAGAATGCGTACGACAATGTTTCAGAAAAGCAGGCTTTATATAATATTAAAAGAAAATGAAACACTTATTTCCGATAGAAATTAAGAACTATCGCAATAAGTGAATTAATGAAATGGATCAGGAGTGAAGAAATGCCGAAATGTCCATCAACATTGATGATGACCTACTGAAAAAGAATCAGTTGATGTAGGCTATTATATTCCTTCAGAATCTTCGATAAAAGCTGACTATATTAGTGATAGGAATAAAATACTGAAACCAGGGGATGTTTTCTGCAATATCGAGAATTTCCAAGAAGCGGCAAAACACAGTGAGCAGTTACACATATTTTTTTTCTTTTTCCAAAAAAAGATGATTCAGAAGGATTAAAACTACTGATAGCATTAAAACATCGCATAGAAAAACTAACTACATGTAATCGCAAGCAAAAGCAAACTTTAGTAACAGATCTTTTCCTTAAGAATGTAATAAGCAGTGGAAAAATGTATGTACAATTTCATTTCAGTTTTATTGCTTAAAAAAGTAATTTTTATTTCTGATTAATCATATAATAGACGTTTTTGGACATATAAAAGCCAATTAATGAAACGTTAAGCATTTCTTAGCGATTTTGTGTATCTCTCAAGTTTTCCTAATAGCGGACACCTCCGAATAGCGGACAATTTTTGCGCTCCCGAGGTGTCCGTTATTTAGAGGTTTTACTGTATGTGTTCAAATAAATTGTGATTTGGATAAATTAATGTGTCTTCACTTAACATAAAAGTTCATCACTGGGTATGTTTATTTAATCTTATCATAATACTATTAGCAGTTCTAATTCCGACAATTATCCTATTTTCATTATTCTTATTTAAAATTGTTTATTCAAATTAATTTTAATTTATTCAACAATATTCTCCAGCCAATTTTTAAAAGAATTAAATTTATATAATATTCTATTTATTTACAGATTGCCACGATAAGGGTTGCTATACGATCGCGTCTAATGATGTTGTTTCGAAGTTGCAATGTCTGATAACTTTCCAAAATTTATTCAAATCTGAATATTACTTTTAATTAACTATTCATTTTCTTAATTGTTTTATATTTACTTTTATTTATCAGAATTTGGATATCCAAAATAGCTTTACAGTTACCATGGGAAAAATTTCCAGTTATCGTTGAATTTCTACAAAACATACCGCTATTTATCACTGTTAAATTAAATTGCTGTTAAAAATAAGGTGTGTAAAGATATCAGTAACAGGTACATTATACCATAAAAATAGAAGCTAAAAATTTGTGATATTGTATATTTCTTTAACGAAAAGAACTGAACTTTCAGATAAGAATATTCTGCTACATTTAATTTTAACTTGGTTTATTAAATTACAGGGACAATTTTTTATTTACTTTATAGAGTTTTAAGATTATGATATTTTGAAATTATCTTTTTTTAGGTAGATTTCGTAAGAAATACTACCTATTACATTCTTCCCTAAGTTGGAATTTTTGAAAAAATTTTGCAGATCTACGCCGATTATGACTCCCAGAACCCAAAACCACCCTCAGTTCAAAACTTTATATATCTATCTATCTATCTATGTCACATTTTTATTGACACAATAACTCGAATAATTCTTCACAAATCTCTTCCAAACTGATACATAAAATCCAGGGGCATAAAATCTCGGTCAAGTTCGTTAATGAGAAAAATCAAACCAGGGGGGGGGGGGGGGCTTTTTGTGAAAACAGAACCCCCCCCCCCCCATAATTTCTTAGTTAAGATACGTATCGAATCTGTTTAAAGTTATTATTACTTCTAGGAAAAGGGCCGAAAATTTATGTATGACAGATTTTTGATATCATTAAAAATGACCCCGAGTGGGGAAAAAAAAAAGGGGGGGGGGTTTAGAAGAAAAAAATTCATGACTTCTTCAATTTACAAGATATCAAATCCGCTTAAATTTATTATAAATCCTCTTACTACTATCTAAAACTTTTATATTGACAAGTTTTTTATAGGACCAACCTTTATAGCAAAAAAAAATTAAAAACAAAAAAATCCTTGCCGGCCCGCCTGCGAACAAGTTAGATTTCGAAGTGAGCGGTCCCTTATGGAACCCAACTGTGGCATCATGGCAAAAAGGTCATTTGTTCCGCAATTCCCAACAAACAGACTCCCCACGGTCTGCATTTTCGAAATCTACCTGTGCCTGTAGGCCGAGCCGTCAGGGATTTTTTTTAACTACCATCTGTGGAGTAGGGGCTGGAGGAGGTAGGATAAGGGTGATTGAACCCTCCTTGGATTCTGAAATTTGGTTAACTAAATAATCTTTACCTATGATATTTTTTTTTTAAGTAAGATATATAATTAGTTTATCTTCATAAATTACATAAAATATTTAAACTATAAAAGAAAGAAGAATTTTTCGACTACTGAACCCCTGTGGATAATAATTTTTAATTGTTTTTAGATTTATGTTTATGTTTTAAATTTATCTTAAACAGGGGCTTCAGATTGCCAGAGCCCTTCTGAAGAAGCAGACCCTGCTTATTATTCTGAAGGCAAGTGTAAGATTTTTATACTATGTTTAAAAATTGCCTTGTATGATAAGTTCTGACAAAAAATACTTAGTTTATCTTTTTTCATATTTACATTCTTCATTTAAAAAAACATGCCCTGGGCTGCGTAATACTGGCACAGGCACATTCATTTTAAAATACTGCCCCTCCCTTGATTTTTTTCTGCATGTGCCCATGAAAACTTTAATGAATCTATTTCTATGTAAATGTCTGAGTTATTAAAATCGCTAATCGATATTCCATGGGTTGGATATTTAAAAATTTGAAAAATGCTATACAGTAAAATCTTCTAAGATAGAAACGTGTTGGAGAGGAGAAAAAATCCGGTTCAGAGAGGTTCCCTTTTTAGCAGGTATATCTCTATTCTGAGTGTATTATATTCTTTTCAAACAAATCAAGGCATTTTTCCATATAAAACAAAATTCTGTCAAGGACAAGGTTTTTTTTTTTTTTTTTTTTTACATATTTTGTTGTATTTTAATTTTTTTTTTTAAAGATAATTTTAATTTTAGAATAATGGCCATTTAAAAATATCTGCAAATTTTGTAAAAATTATTGGGCTGGGCCAATAATGGTTTTCATACAGGCTAGGATGGGCCTGAGCTGAACTGTTAGCTTTTATACAGGGCTGAACCAACCTCGTGGTAGTTTCTGTTCGAAAAATGTTAAGAAATTCAAATATTAATGACGACCTTCATACTTCATAGGAATTAATGATGTATAAATGAAAGTTCCTGAACATTGTCAGTTAAACAATCTGTTTCTTGATTTTTCTTTCGCAAACAGTGTTTCTAAACAAAAAAAATTTAGAAATAACAGACATAAAGGCAGACAATTTTTGTCCAGAAAATCAGGATTACAACCCACTTATTCAGTCAAAAATACAGTGTATGTAACTCTAGGTCTAAGTTGGATTTTCATTTGTTACTTTAACAATAATGAAGATATTCTAACTATATATTCAAGTTCCAACAGAATTACTTTGATTTTTGTGAAATATGATAATATGATGAGAAGTACTTGGAATTGCCACAGTTTATATCTAACTGACACTGAACTAGACATTCCTTTATTCAGAATGCAGCAAACAGTACTTATGTTTCACTGGCCAAAATTCAGTCACTTTCAATGAAATCACATTTTAAACAATCAAAATTAATATGATGCAAATCTCGCTAAAATATCTTCATTATTGTAAAAGTTGTGAACAAAAATTCAATTTCACCTAGTAGTGACACACCCTGTATTTTTTATTGAATGTATTGTATTGTATTTTTGATGGAATAAGTGGATTGAAATGATGTTTCTTGTTCAAAAATGTTCGTCTTGCCCACATTATCTCTCTTGAAAGTTTGTTACAAGATTTGTATATTTCTTATACAACACTTTGTATATTTCATACCTCTGAAAATAATCACCCATTCCAGACACTGAACTGCTCTTTGGTGCATTAAAAAACGTCCTTGCTAAATCAAAAGGAACAGGAGCGTTATTCTAGCTGAGTTGTCACCATTTGAATAAATTGTATTATTTATTTATTTATTTTTTACATTAGTCCCTTCCTGACAAATAAACAGTATGACTGTCAAATTTTTCCTTCAAATTCCTTTAAAATTTCTCTTTGATTTTAAAATTGTTTTAAAATATAAGAAAAAATAATTTGTTTAAATTCACAGAAGAAGCCATGAAATTTAAAATTTTATTAATTAAAAAAGTTAAAACTATTTTCTTAAACAATAACTCAAAGCATATATATTTTTTTTAGTGTAAAGTTTACTTGTTTTATGTTTATCAAAATGGAAGTATCTGTGTTAAATATCTTGTAAAATTTAACTTTTTAATGCCTTTAAACTCTGAAATAAAAGTATTCATCCAGCTGAATATTTGGTATTTGGCTGAATAGTTACTATTTGGCTGGCCGAATATTCAGTATTTGGCCTGACACTTACTATTGGGCTAGCTGAATATTCGATATTCAGCTTACCTGTATGCTGAATATTCAGCATTTTGCAAAAATCACTGTTCAGTGCATCCCTAGTTGCAACAGATGAAAGATGGTCGAAAAGAGATTTTAGATAAGCTTTTGAACAAACTTTTCCTAAAAGAAATGCACATCTCCCCACATAGTTAAACAAAAAGCAGCTCCATGTCATAATGGATCCACCACCTAATAGACATTTTGAGAAAATTTCTTTTTCTTTTCTCAAAGCATACCAATAAAACTTCCAGCCATCAGGACAATCCAAGTTCCATTTTGTTTTACAATTCATCACTCATCTAGATAAACTGTAAACGCTGCATTTTGTGTCTAGTCAGTAAAGAGTGTTTACATAATTTTGGTATTGGAAATTCCCAGATCGAGTAATTGTATTGCATGTTGTTATCTTGCAAACATTGAACCCTGTCATTTGTAAAATTTCTTCACTAGTTTTTTTCAGTTGATGCTAACTTTATAATTCTCAAATTATCCCTGATTGGAAAGGCTTTTAGTCTGCCTCCAGTGTTTTTTTTTTTTGCCATACTCGTCATTTAACCTTACAAAATTGTTGATGACATTTTTAGATCTTATCTATTTTTCAATAGATCGCCATCTCATTCCTGACAATGCAAAAAATTCAACAACACCTTTTTCCTATTTAGTCGGTTTACTTGCTTTTGGTATTATTATAAAATTAACAAAACTCTTAATAGAAAAATCTGTCACAAAAATCACTATGATATGAGAATCATATATTAATTTTAACAACCCTACTCTTTATTTAAATTATATTTTTCCCCTGCCTTTTTCAAATTATATAAAGTAATTAATTGTGCGGGAAAGTTTACTGTTGATCGTGAGCAGGTGAATATCCAGATGAGTCAGGTTCGATAATGTGTTAAATAAAAAAACTCCAGTATGGCTATTAAATGATTTATTAGTAGATTACCATGCCGCAGGAAAGATCGGACGGCAGAAGAGGGGGAGATACATCCGGAGCTCGATTATGAGCACATTGATAGCAGGGAGACAAGAGCAAGAGTGATTTGTTTCCGCGACTCAACTTGGAGTCCCAGTGACAAGAATCTCGCCAAATAGGGTTGCTACAGAGTGTCTAAGCGAGAATACTTTCAGACGGAAGCCCACATAACTAATAGTATTTACTGAGCCAGGTTGCCAGATTATTGGCATAAGAATGCACTTCATTTCAAAATTTAATATCGCCAAGAAGGCTGCAACCGACAAATACATTCCCATGTGAACAGAAACTTTGAAGACAAAACAGTTTGGCCTTTTTAACCACCAGAATATATTTTTAGAACTGGGTGAGACAGATTGCGTTATTATTAAGACCAAATATGGACATTGAATCTGTGCTGGATGAAAAGATGTACACGATTTGACTGACTTTGCGGCCGCAAGGAATGCATTATGAATATATTATGTTTTAAGCTTGGTTTCGGAAAGTAAATTACGAAAAGGCATCTGTGCTGATTTAATTCTTTTCTTTATTTTAATCGAACAACCGTGAGATATTAGTGATCCAGCACAAGTGAATATGAAAAGGAAAAGAGTATAAATTACGGCGGGATTATTGTTTGTAGTAAAGATAACACAATTAAATTTTGAAAAAGGCAGGGGAAAAATATAATTTAAATAAAGAGTAGGGTTGTTAAAATTAATATATGATTCTCATATCATAATCACTATACACAAGAAATTTTAACATGTAAATCAATAACAGTTATGCATAAAATTACTATAAAAAATAGTAGCGTCAAAGTTTTTTACACAAGTGAAAATAGCCTTTGTTTGCATAATTATTTTTTCACTATAAAAAGCTCACAGATACATTTTGTTGACTTTCATATTAGTATTTCAATGTTATGATCAACATTAAATTTCCATTTCAACTATCTCATTTTAAATTTATCAATTTTTCTACAATTTTTTGCTGTTCTTAAAGTTTTTACACACTGTCAAATCAGCTAAATAATCATAGATAGTTTTCAACTGCTTAAATCTGTACACTAATGTAGGTTTTATTTATAGGCAGGTGTTAATTAAGAGTTTTATTTTTAGATATATTAACTGTGTATTAATAAATTACTTAAATTCATTTTTAAAATCAAGAATATATATAAAGAAATTTCAGAGTTTTATTTAGAAAAAAACTAGTTGTTAATATCTCAAATTTAAGCTGAAATAGGAGAAAAAATGATATCAAGTTACAGATTACTCCAGAGAACCAATATCTAAAATGGGAATAATATATAAATGCTAAAAATATATTTTACTTAGAATGAATGGTTAATTTTTTTTTAATTTTAAGAATTAAACCATTACAAAATAAAGGTAGTTAGTATAATTAAAAATAAAGCTTATGACTTACAATTATCATGGGTGGAAGTATTTTGTTTGAGTAACACTTCAACATAATTGGATGGGAATAATCCCACAGCACCATTTATTTCACCTTTCCACCACGAAGGGTCATCTGTATTTACAAGAGTAATTATATCGCCCTTCTGGAATGTCAACTCATCAGCATGCTGTCCACTGAAGGGGTACAAAGCCACCACTTGATCTAAGAAGAAACATGACATTTTTTATAAATTACAAACACTACATTAAAAAAAAAAAATACATACACGTCGAATTGATAACCTCCTCCTTTTTTGAGTCCGTTAAAAATTACCAGCAAATTTTAAATGAAAAGATCATTTTTTAGTAAGAAATGATTCTAAAGCATTTATCTTAACCCATACAGAGATATACTAAGATTTTATAACGTAACAAATTTTATAAATTGCTAAAATTCACACATTATGCCTGTTTTTACAAAATATTTATTCTTATATTTCAGTAAAACATGTGAAAACAGTACGGTTTGTCTATAACAGGAAAAATTTGTGGTTCTATTTGCTTAGATAGAAATCTGTCTGTAAAACTTCCTTTTTTTTTTCCCCTCCCAAACCTTTGCAATTCTGTTTTCACAGGTTTTATTATATTTGTAACCTTTTTTGAAATAAGCATATTTTTTTCACATAAAAAAGAGAAATTATAGAAACTAAAGGAAGAACAAATATTTTTGCAGAAATACTATGTATGGGACTTTAGCTTACAGATACATTATGATTCGTTCAATTTTTTTCTTAAAATGTATAATTCACTATAATACATTAACTAATTTGAGTTAATGCTACAGACAGTAAAATATATTTCATTTTAAATACAAAGGACATGGATAGAAGCTTTATTGTTTTAATATAATTTATAATGAGCTATGAAAAGCTTAAGTTAATATTTGAAAATAAGATAAAACATATATAAAAACTATAATGGTGTTATGAGTGCTTCGTATTGAAAAAAAAAAAAATCATATTGATATAATTGAAATACATCAAAATTTGCTAAATAAACCTATGTTTCTGATCTTGCATTTTTATTCTCGAAAAAAAGGGCAGAACAGAGGGGAAAAAGTGTATGGTGGAGAACAGAAAGAGCATGAATGTGATAAAAAAAGAAGCAAAAAAGTTTGGCAGGCAAATTCATCTGAACAATTGCAAATTTACAGACAATATTGCCCAAAAACCTTGGTAAAATTGGGTTACTTGGCCTGATGCAGGACTCTACTTTTAAGTATTTTTATTGAATTCCAGGATAATCATAAAACTAAGATGATCCAAAACATACTTATAAAAAAAGGAAGAAAGAAACCAGACTTGCCAAAAAATTGCCTTGCTTGACCCAATGCAGGATTTTACTTTAAAATATTTTGATTTATTCAATAATAATTATAAATTAAAACTTTGATGATCAAAAATATTCTTGCTTCAATTCAGTTTTGGGTTGAGGTTTGATTCTTGCAGTCTGGTTTTGATAATCTAATTTTTCAAAAGGAAGACCAGAATATTATTTAAGATGAAAAATTATATATTTTGTAGGACAGATATTGCTTATTTCCCTTCTATTCTCATTTATTTCTTTTATGTTTTAATTACATCTTTATTTTTTTAGACTCACTACTTTCAGTTTATATTTTTACATACTTCTGTTCATATCTATTACATTTCCGTCAGTTTGATTTGACAGCATATGCTGAGTTGCTCATGTGACGAGACTTGCATTCAGCTATTTTTCCTGCAATCATAAATTGTTCTTTTTTCAAAATCTAACTGAATAATCCTAATAATATTATAAATCTGATTGTGTGCAAATATTAGGCTGAAGCCAGCGTCAAAATGAAGCATTTAATTATCCTGTATCTTTGCATATAAGTTGATTATAACCCTCAAATGAACATAGAATGGTTTTTGTTTATTTTATTTCAATATTTTTCTTAATAATTCACAATTTCATTATTTTCATAGAGAATAAATGGACATTTTTTCGTATATTTTAAAATGGTTGGTTGGTTTGGCCCAAAGGGCCCGGTTTTGCAGCTTTTTTTAAAATGGTTAAATTTATTTTACCGTTGTTAATACTTTATCATTGCCAATATAAAATAAAACCCCTGAGTAATAATTTTTAATCAACAATTTATTTTCAAGTGAAAAATTTCCACGTGAAAAATGAAAAGGAAATGAATTATTTAAGAATTAAACAGAATATGAAATGATGTCATATTAGAAACAAAACGTGCGTTTTCAAATATTTGATAATAATACAAGTGCATAAATACGAGTAAGTATGGAAAGCAAGCGAATATGATGTCATATATAGAAAAATAAAACAGATTTGGTTTTGATGTTGAAATAAAATGATCTTGGATTATAAAATTATTTGTGATTAATTTCTCTTTTTTTTTTCTTTTTCTTTTTGACATGAAAGGAGTTATTTTAAATGTACGTAATATATGTATTTTAAATGTATGTGTTGTAAATTAAAGTTCTGTGTTTTAAATGAAATGAGTGAAATATTTATATTTTTAATGAATTCAATACGAATGATGGGATAGGTTGGTGATTTATCGTCTGCACACGGCTAACATAAAGATACCATATTTTTAATTTAAATTTTAAAAAGTAAAATATATATATATATATATATTGGATGGCTAATGTCAATGATATGCATCGCAAAATTATCCGTATCGAAAATCAGAAAATCTTAATAAAAATAACTATATTTTTTAAAAGAAAGTTGCTTTTCTCATAAAAGCTAAAGATTTAATATGATTGTGTCGAAGTAACAGCATTTTTCCTCTATCATTTTCCCAGAATCGAAACACATTTGTAAATCGTCGTTTCAAACCGGAATTTAATTTTACATTTCTTTTAGTTTTAAAATGGGAAAAACTTTCTTGTCGTTTTTAAATATAGCTTTTTTTTAAAGTTGTTTCATAATAGATTTTTGTAAAGTCTTGTAGGATAGGAAAAATTGCATAGATTTTAAAGCAATGTTTAAATAAAATTACAATATTTTTTTTAACTTAAAAAACAACAATGTTATCGAACAGAAAATTGATTTTACAAACAAATTCGCGTAATGCAAAAGCAAAGAAGAAATCAAAAAGTAATGAATCTTTTCTTCCAGCCGAATTGTATAAACTTGAACAAGCCGATCATGCCAATTCATAACATTATAAACGTGAAAGCGTGTTCTATATAGTAGAATTTTTTTTACATATAGGTAGAAAATTTCCGAGAATAACAAGGTTAGGGGTCTGTAATTAAGTCCATAGTCAATTTGCTCTTTTTAACACTTTCCAACCTAGTTGAAAAGTGTTTATGACTTCGGTTTGTCTGGCCGTCTGCCGTCTGTCCGTGCTCTAACTCCCGTAAATATGCTCGGATTGCCCTGCAATTTTTATATGTTATAATCGTTATCTCTAGCATGTTCCCTACTTCAACGGAAGTGTGTAGCACTTATAGTTTTTTTACAGGGACACTCAAAAGAATTCCGTTACATTGCGGTCTATGGGGAAAAATCATTTGCGGTTTATTTAAATAATGTTTCACTATTTTAAACGCATTGAAATTTATATATATCACTAAGGTGCATTAGAAGAAGCTTAATATGGAATAGGGTGTGCATAGCACTTATACTTACCTTACAGGGACAGTCAAAAGAATTCCGTTACATTACGTCTATGGAGAAAAATAGTCTGCGGTTTATTTAAATAATGTTTCCCTATTTTAAACGCATTGAAATTTATATAAGGTTCATTACAAGAGACTTACTACAGAATATTGTGTGTATAGCAGTCATCGTTCATTTACAGGGACACACAAAAGAATTCTCTACTGTATGTTAACAATAATTCCTGGAAGTGCGTTTTAAGTTACTGAACACGATTTTAATTTAAAATCGCTTTTTGTATATTACGTGGTGTGTATAAATTCTGTAGATCCTATACAGGGAAGCACAAAAGTTCGGGAACACATTTCCGTATTATTTAACTCCAGACGGAGAATTTTAAACTGTGCTACGTGTTTCCTAACTGAACTAAAATTTAGCATCCTATGTAGTATATATACAAATCTATAGATCCTATACAGGGCTGAATAAAAGTATTCGGATTACTTAGATGTTATCTTTTAGCTTATTAAAGAGTATGATTTGTAAAATTATTTTGGAAACGTTGGAAAGTGTTACATAATCTATGCTTGATGCATGATTTTTCGTTCTTGTTTTTTTATCAAGTGAAATTTGGCGCAAAATTAAATACATTGTTGTAACCAGATTTGTTTTTTGCATGGTAAACACTTAATGGTATTTTAGATGATCATTTCCCCACTCACCTTTGATGCCAACTATGACTGTAAAACATATTAAAAACTATTAGCCGATAATTTTCTAATTTTCTTATTGCTTCATGATGGTTCATACTTTAAACCTGAATCGGTCATGCCATTGTCGTTCAATTTTTATTCCTAATCCTAACCCTAAACGTATCCTATCCTAATCCTGATAATAACTTTAAAGAATATTCTTTGACACGAATATGTAAATTAAATCAATATCATGGAATGAATGGAAAATAGAATAAATAGAAATGGCAAAATAAAATAACAAGAAAGTACATTTATTCGACACCTAATCCTAGAGAAAGCGTAAAAAATTTCAAGTGCATGAAATAAATTAAAATAATTCTATATATGCTAACAAAAATATGTAAATTTAGATAATTAGATTTGTGTCGTCGGTATTTATTTGCTAATAGTGTTCTTGACGCGATAAAGAAAATATCGAGGTTAAATTGGGCAGAATTTAAAGTACTTTCTAGCAACCTTTATTTACATTTTAGAATCGCATTGTTATGTTGATAATTTGAATTTTGCTAATTAAGTTTAAAAAAAAAAAAAAAAAAAAAAAAGTTGATAATTTGGGTTTTTTTTAAATAAATAATTAAATAAATATTAAAAAGTAATTAATTAAATTAATAAATAAATGGGGTTATGATTTCTTTAGGTTGTTTTATTTACATTATTACTTTTTCTAACTTTAGGATGTCTCTAAATTTTCTGTCAGACAATTTATTGTAAATTGCTCCATATTATATCATTTAAATTTTTGTTGTGTTTAATAACGTTTTGAGATTTTTTTTGTATTGGCTCGGCGCCCGCCGATGTAAAAACCTTTTCTCGAATAATTATGAATATAATGAATGAAAATTCAAGTTAATAATACTTCAAAATGTATATAAAAAAAAATAGCTAAAGTAAATTTTGGTTCATAATTTATCTTTGAAAATACGTATTTAAATGTAAAAATATTATTATTTTAAAGGTTTTTAGAGATGTTCTGTTGAAAATTGTATGTCTAAATTTTCATTTCATATTTTACTAAGCACGTGGTGCCGATGTTACGATGTTTTGTGTATTCTTTCGCGGCAATCGGACCACGTTTTTATGTGTGTTTTTACTCCATTTTAAAATGAGAAATTATTGTAAAAGAAAATATGTAAAATATAAACTGTACATCGATAAGCAAATTTTGGAATGTTTTTAAATTAATCAACAAACTGAAAGATCATCTTTGGCACGCCATCGGATTATTTGCCATGGCATGAAGCTAAGGTGCGCGACGGCAAGTGGATAAAAGGACCGGCGATTCACGGAGACGGGGCTTTTTGGACGGTTCTTGGACCATCGGGAGGGTGGAGAAAAGTACGAGCGGAATCCAGCTGATTATCGGGACATCGACTTTTCGACGAACGGAGGCGGCAGGAAGAACGATGGCTGTCTGAAATGGAGTGTTTTGATTTCTAGAGCTAGAGAAGGAGAGTGAATTCGGAAATGAGACTCAGAGGTTCAGTTATGATGGAAGGAAAGAGAAAGAATCGCCGAAATATGTTACTAATTACAAGACAGATATTTCATTAAGTTAGAGTTGTGGTCGACCACGTGGTGAGAATATTTCACTTTTTTTTTTATTTCTCCGGAGAAAAAATGTTTCCATTAAATAAACTAAGCATGCTAAAAGTAATTGATCAATTATAAATATTTCCCCTTGTAATATTTTGCTGATAATTTATTTCAATAGTCATTAATCAAACCATTCATGTTAAAAGGAAATATGTTTGTAATAATATTCCACGATGTAATTTTTTATTTGTTCTTTAATCTAATGTTTCTTTAACTTTTAATAAATCTTACTATTTGTTTTACAAAGAAAAATCTCTATTTTCTTTTCTATTTTTCATACAGCAGCAAAAGATGTTTCTGTTTTTAGGTTTTTCAGAGTGAATAAGTTCAAAATTCTATACGATCAAGGTTTTCTTTATTCATCATTAAATTCATTATATATAAAAGATTTGATTTTTTGGTAGATTGTTTTTTTTCTACCACGTGTTTGTGTCTGCCTAAGGAAGTTGTAGGTACGACACAACAGCATCAGATTGTTATATCTTTGTGAAATATCTATCAATGTATAAAATCCACAGGCAGTTTGTTCACTATTTACACCACTTAGCGTGAAACACTTAATTTAATATATACATAAACAAGATAATGTAGTAAGAAATATATAACACATGTCTATGCAAATAAACAATATAATAATGCCCATTTAGTAATGCACACATATGCAAATTGTACACCAAATACCACCTAAAATGCACTGTTGTATAGAAGAATTCTGCCAGTGTTGTTTTTTGTTTTACGAAAAGGAATTCCTCGATTTTCACGATTTTACTGGGTCCTCCTTTTTTCATTAGTTGCAGTTTCATTTTCGCGATTGTATATATTATTTGGCATGAAATTTCACTTTTTTAAGACTGGGTTATGTCAAGGCCCCTATAGCAAACAAATACCGTATGATCTTCTATAAAATGTGATAAAGCTTTGGTTAATTATATATGTTGTTAATTATCAAGTGAAATGTTTTGCTAAATTAATGCATTTATGTTTTTTTTAATGTTACGTGAACGAAGTCACGGGTAACAGCTAGTTTTTTTATATATTATCTGTTTCATTTAAATTTACTTTATTTAGGTTTTTGGATTATTTTCAGGTATTTAACCACCACCTCACATACTCTCAAATTAATTATTTATCCAAAATGTTCTTTTCAGATTATGTATACAAATTGTATAGTCACTTCTGATTACCTTGCACCATCAGTTGAAATGCCTGACAGTGTCAGTGGTCATTCCCCAAAAAAAATGTAAATTTGATCTTTTGAAACTTTTTTTCATAAATTATATTTCCACCATAACTTTTTGCTTTAGAGACAGTCAAGACTCTGAACTTTATCATGCTATAAATTTTAACATTGTTAAAAATTTTATATTATGTTTTTTATAATGTTTTGTGATGAGAAATGAAAGATTTTGTCCACTCTGTTACATGAATAAACTTTGTTTTTCTGTGTAAATTATTCAGTTCATTTTAAGCTTTTTTTACTTATATCTTTGCTAATATTGTATACTTTTTATACATATAAAAAACATTACAAAAATTCTTAAATTGTATGTTTTTTAATGATATTGTTGTCCACTCTGTTACAAATTATGCAATAACACTTGATAAAAGTTTATTTAAGTGTTGTGTCAATGTAGAAAATATTATTTTTATGTGTTAAACAAGTAGCACAGTTCCTAAAATAATAGGAGGATACTTTTATTTAATATTATTTAAGCTATTTTATCCTAGAATACAAAAAATCTGTAATGTAACAGAGTGGACATTGCTGTAACGGAGTGGACAACTGTAATTTCTTGGAAAAACATCAACAGGATTATATAGTACTAGCAAGCTACGCCCGCTACGCCGCTGGTCAATTTCTCTTAACAAACTTTTAATCAAACAAAATATTGAAATTTCATTATTCACTTTTATATTTTAACATAATAATAAGGCTACTATAATTTGCGACTCGTGCTATAGCCAATATACACGTCGCCCTTATCATTATCTTTTTACGCATGAAGGTTTTGCTATGGTACTCCATTGTGAAATTTCGTAATTTTTGAAATTCAATATTTGAAAAATGGCATAATCATTAGATTTGAAATTTATATCAAGAAAAAAATATTTTTTACCTTTCAAACGCAGTTTGTCTAACAATTTTCTGACAAATAATTTCCAAGCTATTATTTTTTTTTCCAGTAACTTGAAATGTTTCATTTTCCGAGATTAATCTGTGGCAACAATTAGCGAAAAATCCAGTCATCAGCAACGCATAGCTTTTTATTAAAGAGGCTGTTGGAGCAGGGATTGTCGACATCAATTTGCCACCATCAATTTTGAAATCTGTTCTGTAGTTCCAGAGATTTCATAGAAATTGTAATTTAGAATGATTTTAGAACGCTTTTTGCTCATTTCACCCTTTTAAATTTCGATATTTTTTTATTTGTTCTTAGAGAGCATTTACATCTTATAAGTAACTAGAATGCCAAATTTCTAGCTCCTTCAGTATAAAAAAAAATTGCAATTTAGAACGATTTTCGCTCCTGCACCCCCCCCCCACCACCCACCCCCCTGGGGTTAGTGGCACAGACATAAAATATAGCCTATGTTGGAGCAGGGGTTGTCACTATCAATTTGCCACCATCACTTTTGAAATCGGTTCTATAGTTCCGGAGATTCCACAGAAATTGTAATTTAGAATGCTTTTAGAATGCTTTATGCTCATTTCACCCTTTTAAATTTCTTTTTTTATATTATTTGTTCTTAGAGAGCATTTACATCTTATAAGTAGCTACAATGCCAAATTTCTAGCTCCTTCAGTATACAAAAAATCGCAATTTTAG
This sequence comes from Maratus michaelseni, assembly GCA_963931845.1. Taxonomy (NCBI): domain Eukaryota; kingdom Metazoa; phylum Arthropoda; class Arachnida; order Araneae; family Salticidae; genus Maratus; species Maratus michaelseni. Next base: position 154,987,462 of record OZ007594.1, on the reverse strand, counting down.
AATGTTTTTCGCTCCTGCACCCCCCCCTGAGGTTGGTGGTACCGACATAAAATATAGCCTATGTTGGAGCAGGGGTTGTCACCATCAATTTGCCACCATCACTTTTGAAATCGATTCTATAGTTCCGGAGATTCCACAGAAATTGTAATTTAGAATGTTTTTAGAATGCTTTATGCTCATTTCACCCTTTTAAATTTCTTTTTCTTAGAGAGCATTTACATCTTATAAGTAGCTACAATGCCAAATTTCTAGCTCCTTCAGTATACAAAAAATCGCAATTTTAGAATGTTTTTCGCTCCTGCACCCCCCTGAGGTTGGTGGTACCGACATAAAATATAGCCTATGTTGGAGCAGGGGTTTGTCACCATCAATTAGCCACCATCACTTTTGAAATCAGTTCGGTAGTTCCAGAGATTACCCCCTACAAACAAACAAACAAACAATCTTTACTCCTTTATAATATTAGTATAGATAAATCAATAAAAATAACCTTATCTTCCACCTAATATTTTATTTGTCATATAAGAGGATTTACATCAAATTTAAGCTTTCTGGAAAACATCAATATTACTTGGAAATTCATAGCACAAACAACTTGCATTTGGGTTCAGGAAGAATTTTTATTATTTGCTTTCATGCTTTTTTTTTAACTTACAATTATGTTTGTGTGTGACAGTCAAATCTTGTTACTCATTTTTCACCCACTTCCTGTTGTAATAGAGCTTTGAAATTTAGAATACATGTGTACTCCAGGGCAATACAGGAATTAGACATTGGTTTTTAAAAATTAGATCTATAACGGAGAGAAGGGCAATGGTTGATTTCATGTGGATAAATCAACATCAGCTTCAAGAAGGAGTAATTGTTGAGAGGTACAAATGGCAGGATTACCAGGTTACCACAATAGCACCAAATTTGATGACAAAAATAAATTGCTGTATAAGAAGCCAACTTCGCGGTAGCTGGCTAATTTGATGAAATTTTCTACGTTTTAGTGCATTTAATATATATATATATTTTACAATTTTGTGAATGTTAATGAAAGCATGTCCTTTTTTTATATATAATACATTTATTTATTCAAAACTAATGCATGAAATATAGTTTTCATCAGCTCGAAATAACTTTCCACAGTCTTTAACTGTCTTTAATAGTCCATTACCTGTTGTCGCCATCTTGTGAACAGACAGTGTTCATTTAAGAATGGGAATTTTATTTGGAACAGCCCTACTCATCTTATCTATCTCTGAAATAAGATACAATTTCATATTGGTGATGTCTTTTAGTTGTCTAAAAAAATCATTGGCATCTGGACTATAGATAATATATATCACCCCCACAGGATATAATTCTATCTGCCATCCTCTTTAGCATTCCTCCTACTCCATCAGCAACTCCTTTCCCCATGTCTGAGTGCTAGATTAAATATACACAATACTCTTAAAAGTAAAAATATAAATTATAACAGCAAAATGCTTTTTTAGTAAAAGAAATAGCATGTCTGTTACAAATTGTCCACTCTGTTACACTGTATATGTAACAGAGTGGACAACTAACCCAAAGATTAGAATTGTAGCTTAAAATTTCATGCACAATGAAAAACCTAAGGAGTATTTAACAGCTGTTAATAACAATCTTCTTCTTAATGATTTATTTCATTAAAAAGTAGTTATTATATTTAAAAATATGATGTAACAGAATGGACAATTACTAATTACATTTAGGTAATCCATAGACATAAAACCCATCTTATCATTTGTTCTTGAACACCCAATCCAATATGGTATACAACATGAACACATGCCCTATAGAGGGTTAAGTATTGTTGCAAACTTTAATATAATTTATTTTTTTATATTTAAAATTCCATGTAACAGAGTGGACTTAAAACAACTGAATAGAATTTGGGGCACACACATAAAAACCTATATCTCGAAAAATAAAAATAAATTTAAAAATGTGTTTTGTCAGTAATTTTTTTAATTAGGTGTTTCATTATATAGTGTATAACTTATTTATTATAACTCACAACCAGTTCATCACAGACATGTTCAAATGTTCTAAATTTGTGCTTGGGACAGCTTGTTTTCTCTTCCAAGTTTATAAACATTATTTTTTGTAAATTATTGCAATTCATTTTTACACTTGGAAAATATTTTCAACTAAGAACAATAAGATAAAGATTAAGGAACAAACATTACTGTTCTTCAAAAGCATATTATTATTTTTAAAAAAAATATTAACTTCTTGGACATAGTTTTTACATTTTTTTTTTTTTGAATGACCCACGTACTTTTACTTCTACTCATACTTGTCTTTATGCTGTATTCAAAGGGACTTAAGCAATATTCATTCGTGTGTTTGAAAAAAAAAAAAAAACTACCACCAAACTGTAACGCCAAATAAACAAATAGAAGAATTTTCCCACTGGAATCTCAAAAAAATATATATAAATGTGTATAAATAAACAAGTAAATAAAATTCAAGAAATTCGGGAAAAACCCCACTCACCGAAGTGTCAACTATCAGCAAGTTTAAACAATAAAATTTACAATATATTAATGAAAACAGAAAAAAAAAATTATTGGATATTTATTTGCATTATTTTTCTTAATTATCCCTCTTGGCTGGTGAATAAATGTTTGTGAAGTCAGTTGTATTTAGTGATCTATTGCATGTAACTGTTCTTCGCGACATTTTTCAATGTATTTTCTTTTTTAATATCATGGGACTAACGTTTAAGGATGCAATTGTTAGTTTAATTAATGAAATAATTAATAAAACAGTAAAACAAAGAAAAATATATGTGTATGTCGAATTAAAAACCACTTGATACCATAACAAACACATGTAATGCCTCTGATGTCAAGTAAATGTGACACCACGATCATGCATTTTTGGTGTTAAATCCAATAGTTTGGTAAAGTGGTCGACGGGATAATGGAGAAGTACCGTATTGTTAATGATATTTTAACAATTTATTAGTTATTTCATTGTTATATAAAGGTAATTATTAAACATAAAAATATCGTTCTTAATTGAGAGGAAATATTTAGGCTGTTTTAAAATTTGCAATAATAGGTAAAAGATTTGTCGAAAAAAATTAATCTCTTGTGTAAATATATTTTTTAATTGACACTGTTTGGAAATATTGTTATTTTAACATTTTAAAGATGACGTAAGTTTCCCTACTCAATGCTTTGCAAATACATAGTAATTTAATTATTTCTCTTTTTAATATTCATGCACAAGTATATTTTTATTACATAATTTTCTACATTTACTGCTTTAACACGTGATCATTTAATTGTTATTTTAAAGTTTTATTTCTGTTTTTAATAGTCATCTGTAAATACCTTTCTTAATTGAAAGGGAATATTATTATGTGCACTATTTTATAAATTGGCAACAATTCAAATAATGGATTTTATGAAATATGAAATAAATCTTCATCAAAATAATGAAAATTTTGAATAGAAAATTGAAATATAACTTAAAAAAATACTCAAATTAAAAAACAATTGCACTCTGCACACCACAAACTTGTCAACTATATCCTTTTAAATTATGGTTAAGTTAAGGAAACAGTGTTATTACTCCCGATTTATCTCGGGGTTGCCATTGAAGTGGTTAAGGGACAGTTTTCTGGACATGAAAAGAAAATTTTCAAAAATAAAACAATGTTTGTTTTTTACGTTTTATTTTTAAAAACATTCTAACAAAAAATTTTGACATGTCTTTCACAAGGTTAAAAAAGGTCACAAGGTCAAATTAAAAAAGTAATTGCAGTCTGCACACCGCAAGCTTGTCAACTATATCCTTATAAGTTATGGTTAAGTTCCTGTGTGACCGGAGCTGGCATGTAGCCAAATCGGGCAACCCTTTGTACTTCTCATTTCTGTTGTAAAGGGCAGAGAGTGTTTTGTTTTAGTGTAAAGATGACGTATGAGAATTATTTAGAGTTGTGAAAATTAAAATTGTTTATACAGTCCACTAAAGTGAAGTTGATTGAGTTAAGTGATTTATTAAGAATTATTCTTCTAGTACGAAACACCTGGCCCTGTGAGCCGGAGTACAGTGATATAAATTTGAGTGGATGTTATATTTATAGTGATTAAGACTGTGAGTAACATTGCGGATCATAAAGACTTAGTGCTACAAAGATGTACTGGTCTAATAAATAGCTGTATTTATATTTAGTGATTAAACAGTGAGCATGCATTCGTGTCTGTCGCAGCGATTTGAGGTAAGAGCAATTTTTCCTAGTTTTGTTTTAGATAATTAATTATGTCAATTATAGATAATTTAAATAAGGATCAGTTTAAGTTTGTCGCTGAAGAATTGGCATTAACAGTACAGGAGGGAAGTAAAGTTGTAGATTTAAGGAGGATTATAGAGGAAAGTGAGCATTATGCGAATGAGGGATTAATGAAAAACATAGTGGATTATGTAGTTGAGGAAATTAAATCTCTAAAGGAAGCCGAAAAAATGAAATTAGAACTAGAGAAAATTAAATTAGTGCAATTAGAGAAAAAGTTAGAATTGGCGAATATTCGTAAGGAACCCTCTCAAAATTCTGAGCTTGAAAAAATTAAATTGGCACAATTAGAAAAAAAATTGGAATTAGCTAAGTTTCACAAAGAATTGAAAGCGCCACTTCGCTTTCAGGAGTTTTGAAATCGGAAACGGAGTCAGTAAACAATAACATAGAAAGTTTTATTAAAAGCATTAAAACCTTAACTATCTCGGTTCCTTCGAGAGTGGAGTCCTTTAATCTGTTTTTCCAGTCACTGGAGAAAGCATTTAAAACAAAAAATGTACCGGACGAGTTCAAGGCCGAAATTCTTTTAAACGTTCTGGGTGAGAGCTAGTAATTTAATGATTTATATGTCTGAGGAAGATTTGAGTAACTATGATAAATTGAAAACTATAGTTTTAAAGGAGTTTCAACCCACACCGCAAGAGTGTTTAAATAATTTCCGGAAAGCTTATAAATTACCATCTGAGAATTATGTACAATTCACTTCGAGATTAAGTGCTACTTTTGAATATTATTGTCAGCTGCGTGAGGTATCTGATTTTAAATCATTATGTGAATTAATTGTATCAGATAGAATTTTCGATTCACTGGATCGCAAATTAATGAATCATAATATTGCAATTAAACAAGAGGAAACATATTTTAAGCCGAAGCAATTTGCGAAAGAATGCGATATTTTCTTATCTGTCAGAAATAAAACCAGAAGTGAGCCAAATGCAGGTATGAGAAATTTAAATGAAAACAAGCGAGGAAATAAATTCCAAAATTTCCGATCGCAAAAGGAAATGTCAAGTGTATTTTTATCTGAGATAAAAAATGTTAAATGTGTGTTACGTAAGACTAATGAATTTCATGCATTATATGCGTGTCCGCAATTCAAAAGACTTCCTATAAAGGAAAGAGTTGAAGCAGTGAAATCCAATATAGCATGTTTTAAATGTTTAAATTATAATTGTTATGTACAAAAATGTGTAGCTAGAAATTGTTTCTGTGGATGCCCACACAATAAATTGATACATTTCCCGAGAGAAGAAAATGATCAGTGTAATAAAAATGTAGGTCAAGCGAGTGATGATAAGTGTAGAATAAAGGGGGTGCAAAGCGAAAATTCTTTCCCTACGCACGAAACTGTTGCTTCGAGTTTCGTGAAAAATAAAACAAAAAATGTTTACACGAACATTTAAAACAAACATAAATAAAACAAAAATGACGATATTTACCGTCTGATGGTTTTTACCGTCTTTGGAAAAACATGTTTTTACCAGGGTTTTTACCACTTTTGAAAAAACTCATTAGTTTGACTGTTTTTGTCACTTTTATGAAAAATTATCTACTAATTTTTCATTTTCCCCGGGCTGTAAGATTTCGTTATTTAATACCACTATTTCCACATAACAGTATTCACCTAATTTAGTTTCTGATTAGGTAAGTAAAAGAATGCTAAATGGAAATATTGGTTTTTAAGGAATATAAAAAGCACAGAATACTTTCATCCATGTTTCCTCGTACAAGAATTCGTACTTTAAAGATATGTACATTTATCATCATTAAACCTAAAACTCATTATAACTATTATTATGAAAATGCACACTACAATATTTATCTTGATGGAAATTAGTTTACTAATTTTTACTAAAGGAAAAAAGAAATTAAAGTACACTTTTATCACACTTAAAAACCTTAATCATTTTAATAAAAACAAAATGCTTACAAATATTAATTATCACATAATGTAAGTTTGTGCAAATGATAATACAGTTTACCAATTTATGTCCTTGGACCCTCTTTGTATTCTATAACAAAATACAAGCTTTACAGCTTTCTATACACAAAGTCTATTTCTTAATTTACTGTGGATATGTGAAAAGTTTGAAAAAATTCACTCTATGGATAAAGAACTACAATGTATGGAGTGAAGGTTCACCATTAAATGTATGAATTCGGAATTCATTTCTTTGTTATCTAATGCTTTCCATAGACCAAAATTTGGCTTTTATACCTTTTGTTTTAAAGAAGCTTCTTGTAAATGGTCCTCCTTCAGCTTCATATGCCAACAGGAGTGAAAAAGAATTTGGCATAAAATCTATGAGCCATTCTCTTGTCATTTCTGTTTGTGCTTCACTTAATAGATCTTTATTTTTGTGCATTGAACCTGTCATACATGGTAAAAAGTGAAAGGTTTCTAAAGCCAAATCAAATCCCTTGTCAGAAGTGGAATGGAAATGTGCTTTGTGAAACAGGATACTGAATATCTGTTGTTCTATTTATAGATGGGGAATAGAAAATATAGTAAAATCGCCATGAAAGTACTGTATCAGCAGCTTTAGAGAATTGACTAATTTTTTATTTTCCATTTCTTTATATAAATGTAGGATTTTTATCTTACACCTGCTTAAGATTCACTTGGCTTATAACTACAAATCAATCTATATATCTATTAGCTTTTTAATTTTATACCATATTTATTATTCACTCAAACAAATAACATGCTTAATAGATCACGACAATTCAACTACATTGAGAATGTACACTTGTGAACATAAATATTTTTATTCACCTAGAATTCTTGCCAAAATCCTTTTATTTGGCATTTAACGGAACTTCAACCTTCATACTGAGATAAAAACTATGGAACACAGTCAACCTCTCTCAGTACTTTAATTAAAATCTTTCTTACATACGAAGATCACCTCATATCTTGCAATTTCTTCATATTCCTCGTTTTATGCTTTTTCTTTCCATAAGATATTGTATATCGATTAATTAAACTCTTAAGTTGCATTGTTGAGGATATTTTTATTCCACACATACATATATATATAAATAGAACCGTTGAAAATCAAAAGACAACTAAAAAGTTCTCTCTATATATAAAAATACATCAGTTACATGAAAATACAGTTTTTATCAATAGTATTAAAATACAGTTTAATGACTAGTAGAGTTTATTGTATACTAAGGTTTTTATCACTTTTTCCCAGGTTCTTACCAGTAAAAACCTAGTTTTTACCATGTCCTGGTAAAAACCAGTTTTTACCGGTAAAAAGCCAACCCTGCTTCTGGATATGGGATCTCAGACTTGTCTAATTTCATCGCAGTGCGCTAATAGATTGCAACTTAAAAGACAAATACTTTGATATCTGGTTAAATGATTCCTCGATGACTGTTAAGGGTTGCGTACAGACAACGATAGCTAATAGAGATAAAAGCTTTGAAAGGGTATTAAATATGTTGGTCGTAAATAAGATAATGGATTTGATTCCACAAAGGATGTTCAGTGTAGATATTTGAGATTTCAGATTTAATTGTGCTAGCAGATTATAGATTTAATATTCCGGACAAAATAGACATGTTGATAGGTGCAGAAATTTTTTACGAGTTGTTGAGACCAGGACAAATATATTCACAGAGTTCGAAACTATTTTTACAAAACACTGTGTTCAGATATGTAGCCAGCGGACCTGTAGAACAGGAAAGTGAGAGAAAAATCCATTGTGGGTTAATTCGGGAGGAGGATTTAAATAAAACTTTAAAAAGGTTCTGGGACATAGAAAATGTTGAAGTGGAATTAACAAAGAGTAGAGAACACGCCATATGTGAGGAACATTTTGCACGTACACATTGGCGAAATAAGGAAGGCAAATATGTAGTAAAAATGCCGTTAAAAGAAATTCCATCATGTTTAGGAAATTCTAGGAATATTGCTCACAAAAAACTCAGATCACTGTGGACTCATTTATCAAAAGATGAACAATATTTGAAACTCTATAAAGAGTTTTTACAGAAGTATAAAAAACTAGGACACATGCGAGAAATTAAAGATATTAGAGAGCCCGAACAAGCATATTATGCCCCTCAAAAAGGCATATACAAGCCAGAAAAATCTTCAACTAAATTAAGAGTGGTGTTTAATTGTTCGGCTGAAACATCCAATGGCACATCGCTTAATGACTTACAATATAACGGAGGAGTGATTCAAAATGATTTATTTACAATAATGATAAAATTTAGAGAACATGTTTATGCCCTAACGGCCGACGTAAAAATGATGTACCGCATGATTAATATAGATCCTAGTCAACATGCCTTACAGAGAATTTTGTGAAGCGATAATTATGGTGAGGAGCCTAAAATTTACGAATTACAAACGGTTACATATGGAACCATCAGTGTGCCTTTTCTAACGATGAGAACACTAAACCAGCTTGCGAACGATGAAGAGGAAAACTTTACGAAAGGAGCACTGGTATTGCGAGAACAGTTCTATATGGACGATGTTTTGTGCGGTGCACCTACGCTAACAGAAACGGAGGAGTTGCAGAGGCAGCTCATAGCAATTATGCAGGAAGCAGAAATGAGTCTCCATCAGTGGAGCTGAAATCATAAATATCTATCTCTAATCCCTGGAGAGTGATATAATTTTGAAAACTAAATCGAAACAAAAACTTAAGGCGTGTCGTGGATCGCGAAGGAGGATTGTTTTGCCTTTAAAGTAAAGGTGGAACTTAGCGATTCATACACAAAACGACAAGTACTGTCAACTATAGCGAGGATTTTCTATCCTCTGGGTCTGCTTGGATCCATGATAGTGAAGGCTAAAATCTTAATGCAAGACTTGTGGAGAACAAAAATCGATTGGAACGATGCACTTCCCGCGTCAGAATTTCGAGAGTGGCAGCAGTTTCTTACGTCCTTTAAAGGTGTAAACAATATTAAGGTTGACAGATGTACTACAATTGAACATCCAACTAGTATTGAAATACATGGATTTGCGGATGACTCAGAGCGCTGCTATGGGCAGCTGTATATTGCAAATCTAGTGATGTGCAGGGAAACGTTATGTCAGCATTAATCGCCAGCAAGTCGAGAGTCTCCCCAATAAAGTGTTTAACGATACCCCGTCTTCAATTGAGCGCCGCCGTCCTGTTAACAAAACTGATAAAAAGAGTTATCAGCTATTAAAGGAACAGTGACTAGAATATTCTTATGGTCAGATTCCATGATTGTGCTTTCATGGATTCAAAAGGAGCCAATAGATCTGAAGCAGTTTGTTCGAAGTAAGAGTAGCTACAATACAAGAGAATTCTGATATTGACCAGTGGCGTCATATTGATTCAGAACAAAATCCCGCTGACTTATTATCCCAAGGTATGAATCCAGAAAGACTGTTAAACTGTGACTTGTGGTGGAAAGGCCCTGGCGTTTCTTAAGGACAATGACTATCCTTACCATCCAATACGTGTGACAGAAACCAGTGAAGAGTTCAAAAACGAACTCAAATACTCTTATGAACCTTCTAAAAACCATAGTGACCTGATAGTTTCAATCATCAACAATTCCTTTGTAAATGAGTTAATTGATCTAAGTAATAACTATATAACTATTTTATGTATTTTGAGTTTTATTTTTAGGTTCATCGGGAACTCCAAAGGACACCACCATAAGAAAGGACCTTTAGGATCTGAAGAATTAAAAGCTTTAGAATTAAAATTGGTAAGTTTGGTACAGAAGCAAAGCTTCCAGGAGGTGCTGAGTGATATAAAAAAGTCCAAACAAATATAAAAAATTAATTCAATATGTAGTTTAAATCCATTTTTGGATCAAAATGGGATTTTAAGAGTAGGAGGTAGGTTGAGCAACAGTAATTTAAATTATGATAAAAGTATCCAATTTTGTTGCCAGCCAAACACAAATTAACAGAATTAATTGTTAATTATTTTCATAAAAAATACTTACATTCAGGACCCCAAGCCTTACTGCATCAAATTAGACAACGGTTTTGGATAATTAATGGAAGAAGTGTATGCAGGAAAACTTTACATAATTGTATTATCTGTTTCAAGGCCAAACCACAGGTACTAGATCAGTTAATGGGAGAGTTGCCTGTTGAGTCAGGAAAACCTTTCCCTTTAATGTAACTGGGGCAGATTTTTGCGTCCCTTTCTTTATCAAGTATAGGGGCCAGAGGAAAAGTACCTACCACAAAATTTATGTTTGTTTATTTATTTGCTTTGTGTCGAAAGCAATGCATTTGGAGGTAGTGTCAGATATGACATCAGCCTCATTTATTGCTTCCCTTAAAAGGTTTATTTTTGGGTGAGGTAAATGTGCTAAACTATTTACTGACAACACGAAAAATTTTGTAGGCGCAAATGCTGAGCTTAAAAAGTTGCAAAGGTTGATACAGCAACCAGATGAAACTCTTGCAGGATACATGTCATCAGAAGGTATTGATTAGAAGTTCCTTCCACCCAGAGGCCCGAATTTTGGGGGTATCTGGGAGGCAGGAGTAAAATCAATTAAATATTATTTGAAGAGAGCGGTGGGAAACACAAAGTTAACTTATGAAGAGTTTCTGACGGTGTTAATTCAAGTAGAAGGAATATTAAATTCTCGGCCACTTGTTCCTTTGTCGGCTGACATAGATGATCTTAACGTTTTGACCCCTTCCCATTTTCTAATTGGCCGACCTATCACATCAATAATTGAACCTGATTTAACAAATATTGGTGAGAATAGGCTGGATCACTGGCAAAATTTAACCAAAATGATGCAGTTAATCTGGAAAAATTGGAGCTCAGATTACTTGAGCAATTTGCAGCAGAGGGGCAAGTGGAAATTTGAGAAAAATAATGTAAAGGTCGGAGACTTAGTTGTTATTAAAGAGGAAAATTTACCACCATGTCAATGGTCTTTAGGGAGAATTTGTAATATTTATCCTGGAAACAATGGTTAGAGTAGTAGAAGTAAAAACTGCCTTGGGCAAATATAAGCACCCAATTTCAAAACTATGTCGACTACCTATGAATAATTAAACTTGTTGCAAATGTATTATTATTATGGTATTCTTTCAATGATTGTTTATTGGTGTTTATGTGATGTAATATTAGAGCTGTTGCATTTATGATTATAGTGTAAATTTATGTAATACATTTATCTTGAATGTTTAAAAAACATTGTAAGGCACGGCGGGATGTTCAGAGCTGGCATGTAGCCAAATCCGGCAACCCTTTGTATTTCGTCATTTCTGTTGTAAAGGACAGAAAGTGTTTTGTTTTAGTGTAAAGATGACGTATGAGAATTATTTAGAGTTGTGAAAATTAAAATTGTTTTTACAGTCTACTAAAGTGAAGTTGATTGAGTTAAGTGATTTATTAAGAATTATTCTTAGAGTACGAAACACTGTGCATAGTTTTCATTCCTATAAAACTGTTTTAAGATAACTATTTTGACCAACTTTAATATTAAATATCTCTTTTAAATAATTCTTCAATTTGAAAACTGTCTGCTTCAGCGTGTTTATCGAACATTTCTTCATAAAAACTACCAATTTTCACATTTTTATATGCAATAGTTTTCTGAATATTAGTCCAGAAAGACTTCAAGTCACAAAATCTTCATTGACAGCGGCTGCTGCGGTAGCGGTGGTTACTCTTTTTTAATATATAGAGATAAGTAGTGAAAAAAGGGAAGGATCAAAACTACTGACAGAGTTAAAACTTCACACAGAAAAACAAATTGCATGTAATCGCCAGCAAAAGCAAACTTTTGTAACAGATTTTTTTTTCTTAAGAATGTAATAAACAACAGAAAAATGTATGTACGATTTAATTTCAGTTGTACTGCTTAAATTTTAATTTCTGATTAATCATATAATAGAGGTATTCGGACATATAAAAGCCAATTATTGAAACATTAAGTATTTCTTAGTGATTTTGTGAATCTCTGAGGTTTTCTCAATAGTCGACAATTTCTGACTCTCGAGATATCCGTTATTTACAAGTTTTACTACAATATATTTTCTTACCTTACTGATGAAGAGCATGTATCCATTTATGACAATCATTCAGAAACACAGCAAATAAAAATAAAAATAGGTTACCGCCTCCCCACAAGAGAGACAGTATTTGGCTGGGGGGGGATGTCAGGTTGACCCAATTTCTCAAAAGAATCTCCAAAATATGTTTTTCAGATGGAAAACTGCATTTGAATATTAATGAAACATTAATTTTTCTTTTTAGAAAATAAAATTAATACTAGAGATATAATTGCAGACTACTTTTCTATCATTGTATTACAATATTGATTAATTTTCTTTCATTTCTGGTTTGTTTTGCATGGTTTTTCCGACTTGGGTTGTGTTGCGTGCAAACTATATATATTTTTTTTTTCCGTCTGTTTTGGAACAGTTTTTAGGTTGCCTTGATACAGAATTTTTTGTTCAGATTTAGCATAACGCAAACCGTGCAGGGCTCTAACATTTACTATGCTGTTTAAATTTGAGATGAATTGTAAGAAGCAAAACAATTTTAATTTGAAGCATAAATTTATCAGTTTGTCAAAGAATATTGTTTAGAAATGAGATGACAAAAAAATAGCTCTTTACAAAGATTATTTTTTAAATACCTCAGCAGTCAAACTTTATATGGGAGCAAATCTACAAAGGAAAAATTTTCCACACACTTTTGAGTGTTAACTGAAAGTAAAATCTTTGCTTCATACTCTTCTTCCACCCAGCAACCTCCCAATAAAAGATTTTATGAACAGATATATGGAATATACACAGCAGTGTGTCAACGGCTCAGTATGAAACCACCCCATTCCTCCCAAAAATACTAATGTATAAAAACTAGAGTCCCATATCAGGTAAGGTGGGTAAGCCTGATTTTTTGTGAAATGCAGTTTGTGTTCAGGCTGTTTTGACTCTGGTTTTTGATGTTGAAGGTAACTGAAAATAATAAATTTTCAAATGACTGCTTAAAATGCATGAAATGACCAAAAAAGGGATTTAAATTTGTTAGAGGAACTGTCAATTTGAAAATTAGCAGTTAAACATTACACCAAACTAGAGCCCTGTCCAGGTAATAAATAAAATTTGCAAACCTGCAACTTTTATTTAAAACCAACTCAATCTGACACCAACAAAAAATATTTCATTAACCTGCAAACTGATCCGAACCAGACATACTTCAATTCAACATGACTTGAAACCTGCAATTTGAAAAAAAAATTATATACAATTTAGAGTAATTCTGTAAAATGTCTGTATGTTGCCGAAGTCAGTGGGGTGCCATAAGCAGCGGGGACAAGTGCCGGAGTTTCGTTCAGAAAGAGGTTGATTCAGAACAGAATGTTCCACCTGGTTGTGGAAATGGGAACTAAAAGATTTTGCAGCACACGTCTGCTATACATATGCAGCGAGGGCATGTGTCGGAAATTTGTTTAGAACACAATGCACCCCCCTGGTGGAAGAACTAAAAGATTTTGCTGTGGGTGTGCCGAAAATAGCTATTTTTATCGAAACCGTAAAAGAAAGTTACTGATTTGATAATCCCAGACAACGAAATATTCTTATTTTCACTCATCTTTGAGTATTAAGAAAAGTATTGGAGGTTTTTTATTCGAAACTTACAGTATGTGGTGCGTAGTATTTTAATTCTCTGATTCCGAAAATGCAAATTTTGTGAAAATTGGACAGTAGCTTTTTAAAATTTTGACAAAAAACTGACCCGCTTTACATCAAATGATCCAGACATTTGAGGAGGTGGTACTGAATTTATTTCCACTTCGGTGTCCATCGCTCTATTTAATTTCCAAATGACAAAAGAGTTACCTGAAGAACTGTTTTCATGCAGCGATTTTTAGAATAATTTCGCATTTTGTATTTTTTTTTTTTTTTTTTCTTTTTTACAGGATTGGGCAACAACGGGCGGATCAGCTAGTAATTTCTATATGTTTAAAAGGATATTATTGCATATTAATAACATTAATCTTTAATTAAAAAATATATTTTTTAAATATATATGTGCTTGTAACTTAAAGTAATTATTAAAATGATAACTTAAATTCCAGAAAATCAGAATCTTGCAGTTTGATATAAGATTACATTCAAGAATTAATTTACATTCAAGAATTTCTAGTTAATCATTGGTGAAAAATGAGTTTATAGGGAAATAAATAGTATAAAAAATACATACTTTCTAAATATAATATGCTTTTTAAGAAAGTGAGAATATATTTAATTTTACAGCAATAATATTTCCATCTATTTCAAATAGATAGTAAACTAATACAAGTTAATCATGTTGGCACATCTATTTTGTATATTATCCATGTTTACAGGGATACAGATTACAGGGCGGATCAGCTAGTAATTTCTATATGTTTAAAAGGATATTATTGCATATTAATAACATTAATCTTTAATTAAAAAATATATTTTTTAAATATATATGTGCTTGTAACTTAAAGTAATTATTAAAATGATAACTTAAATTCCAGAAAATCAGAATCTTGCAGTTTGATATAAGATTACATTCAAGAATTAATTTACATTCAAGAATTTCTAGTTAATCATTGGTGAAAAATGAGTTTATAGGGAAATAAATAGTATAAAAAATACATACTTTCTAAATATAATATGCTTTTTAAGAAAGTGAGAATATATTTAATTTTACACCAATAATATTTCCATCTATTTCAAATAGACAGTAAACTAATACAAGTTAATCATGTTGGCACATCTATTTTGTATATTATCCATGTTTACAGGGATACAGATTTCCATAGTTCAGGTAAGAATATTTCTGTAGTTTTTCCATGAAGATCTTTTTACTATTATTTCCTTTTGTTTTTATAATAGCAATGTACTTTTTTTTTTTTTTTTTTTTTAATAAACACTTTTGATCACTTTGCCTATATTATTCTACTTTCTATTTTAAAATGTCAAAATTTTTATAGTTTAATTAATTATTCAAAATTCTCTTTCTACACTATGATCACTTAACTTCCTTTTCTATTTTCATTACAAACTTCAAAATCAATGTGTGTTGAACTTTGAGTTACCAGGCTGTTTTTATTCACACAAGATGCATAGGGACAAGTTGTTGATGAGTAGAGGTAACTTTGGTTATCAATGATCATGAGCCTATGAGAGTTGACTTTACTTTCTAAGGAGTCCTCTATACACACTTGAATAATGAAATGAACCATGCAAAAAAGTTGCAGGGCGATTTGATAATTGCACTGGCACTCTCAGGTAAATTGCTGGTGTTCTCAGGAAATCTCATGCTGCTGTGATTTTTAATATTTTTAAACTCTGCAATATAAAAGTATTCAGACAACCGAATATTCGATATTTGGCTGAACTGATTAAACAATCCAATTGTTACAATTTAATCAATCTTTAAATTAATCCTAATTTAAACAAATCTTTAAACAAAAATTAGACAAGCAGTAAATATAGATCCTAAATTATATTTAAACAATCAAAATATTTCAGAAAACAGAAAACTTTTTTTTGCCCTATCGGAAGGGAGAGGGGGGAGGGGGCAGAAATCAATGCTTAACTATTCATTTCTTTTTTTCTACAAATACCAAAATAAAAAGAAAAAGGGTCGATTTAAAATTGAAAATAATACCTGATTGTTGTGGGCCTCCATTGAGGTTTTCATTAAACCTGGAGTACAGCATTGGTTCAGGCGTACTTCGAGCACTACTAGCTCGACTTCCACTTAATTCTTTAACATAGGAAGCAGGAAACCAGCCCACTTGCCGTTTTTTGCCTTTAATCTATACAATAATTTTAGATACAAATTACTACAAGTTTGAGATCATCTGATAAATAAACAAATTATGAAAAAAAAGGTTAATTATGTAAATAAAAGTGACGAAAAAGGAACAGATGCTCATCTAAAATTCACAAACATTCTATTTTAGTTAGTGAAATATTTATCTAGCAGAGTCAGATTTATTTATTCAGCAAAATTCAGCAAATAAACAGTTTTGCAAAGGATGCCACTGCAAGTAGATTACTATAAAAAGTATTTAGAAAAAAAAAAAAATAATGTTCAATATTTTATTGGACAAGTATATCTAATAATATTTATCTTATTTTTTTCTGTCAACTGCTTTAAAAAAAATAATTAAAAATTTATCCCTCTACTTGAAAAATGTAACTAAGTGATTGAAAAGATAAATATCATAGCAATAATCTATTTCAGAATTGTAAGGAGGGTGAGAGTTTGCAAAGATTAGTTATAGGCAATTTAATTATAAGCTAAATTTTAAATTTAATTATAAGCTATGTCATACAGAGTATACAATTAAAAATTGTTTTAAATAATGAATAAGATTACAATTAATAAAGAAAAATACAAAAAAAGACAAAAAAGTGCTAAAATTTTATCTATTCTGAAAAAATATTTTTCACTTCAAATAAATTTGAAAATTGTTTTTACCTGTGTTTCACCTTCCCACCAACCTCCTGGTGTTTTTTTCCTCACAAGGATTAGCGTGCCTTTTTCTAATGACAATTGCTCAGGGCCAGTTGCTTTGTAGGGAGCAAGAACAGTTACTATTTCACCCTTTCTATATTTTCCCTAATGGATATATGTGAATAAGCAAATAATTAGTGGTGACAATAAAAATATTTCCTAAATTTTAACAATGCATGCAGTAAACTGAATCATAATGATATATCAAAAAGTACTAAATATATGACAAGTTGGAAATTGCATGCTAAACATGACAAATGAGGTGTGTTCATACTATAACTAGTTTTACAATGTAAAAAAATCATTCTTATTATTTCAGTGAAATTAATTATATCGTCTGTTATGAGTGAAATGAGCATGCCTTTCTTTTCTCTTATTACATATTCCACATTTACAGTTGCAAATTTTTTTCGGACACCAGACAGCGCTGCAAAATTTACCATGGAGATCTTGCTTTGTGAATGATTACCTCCATGGTTTAATATTTCTATGATTCATGATGAACGAATTTCTTGTGTTTCTTTACTTTATAATGGATATTGGGATAAATATTGGGTTGTTAACCTGAATTCAACTGAAGTTATCTCAGAATCCATACATTTTTTAATGTAACTCATCTCTCAAGCAAACAATTTTTTCTAAAAATGTAACTTTTATGCAATTTAATTCGGAAAAAAAATTTTGAATAAAAATGGCCGCTTGAAATATGAAAAAAGAAGTGGTTAGCCCGTATTTGTTTTCCTCAGTCACATGACTTGCACTTTTATTATATAGAACATATGATAGGATTTAATAGAATGAAGAAAACTTTTAATATCTTTTTAAGTTTTGATTTGATTTTCATAAAATTTTAAATGACTCCATAAAATTTTGCAAAGATTGTATATATTAAATTTCAAACCATTCGGTTGGGTAGTTTTTGCACTGTTATATACAGACTAGTGTATAACCCCGTCAAAAATGACAGATTGTTGATCGGCGATCGTTTTCATAAGACTTCATACAAAAAAACAGCATGAAGATTTTATTATTGAAAGGTTTGTACTGTAAAAAAGTACATTTTAAAAATGACAAATGATTTCTACAAATAAAAATTATATATATATATATATATATATATTATTACTCAGTATTAAATTTCGGAAATAGTTTAACGATTGGACAAAACATTCAAATTAAATATTAACAAATAATCCATGTGCGAAAGTTTTTGTAAAAAAGTATTATCAATGAGTTTCTAAGCAGATTGACTCACCACATAACTCATTGTTTGATTACATAAACAAAATTAAATGCAAATTACGCTGTACTATGTATTCCTTATATTTTACTTACATTTGATAAGAAAGAAAAATTTTACAGTATATGACACCTTATCCGGAATTCCAAAATCCGGAAAAACCCGAAATCAGCACAAAAATTTCGAAAAATTTCTAAATTTGTAAATTTTTACTAAAATTTTAGAAATTTAGAATTTTTTCGAAAATTTTACCGATTTCTAATTTTTTTTTTTCAGTCCAATGTGTTTCAGTGTGTAATCACTAAAATATTGTTACTTCGGTAGCAGGTGAATACCCCCCCCCCCCTTCTTCCCGAAATTAGAAACAAATCATTTTTCTCTCAAATTTTAGTTTAAAATTAATTTATATTACGATTCGTTTGAAACAAAAAATAGTTATATATTTATTTCATCAAGGGTGATTCTGTTCCAAATTTTCCTAAAAATTTAAGGCATTCGGTTTTGAAAATTTTAGTCTTGTCCAAAGATTCGAACATAACAAAATCTCGAATTTTGAGCGATCGTCGCCGAAAAAAACAATTATGTCTATTGTTCGAAGAAAAAGTAGACAATTTCTTTAAAGGATTGTAGAAACAACTTTAATTTTGTCAAAGGATTGAAAAAAAACCGCAAATTTCGTCGCAGAATTGGGAAAAACGCTAGTTTTGTTAACAAATCGCAGAAAATACGCAATTTCCGACAAAGGCTTGAGAAGAAAACGCAAATTTCTTCCAAGGACTCCGAAAAATCATAAAATTTCTTCAAGGGATCACAAAAAAAAACACAAATTTGGTTAAAGGATCGGAAAAAAACGCGAATTTCGTCAAAGCACTGCAAAAAAATTTCTAATTTCGTTAAGGGATCGCGAAAAAAGTGGAATTTTGTCAAAGGATCGAAGGAAAAAAAACACAAATTTTGTCAAAAGATCACAGAAAAAACGCGAATTCCGTCAAAGGATGGCGAAAAAAAAACCCGCTAATTTCATCAAAGAATCTCAGAAAAAAATCTTATTTTCTCAAAGGATCGTAAATAAAAGGTAAATTTCGTCAAAGAATAGCAAAAAAAGCAAATTTTCTCAAAGAATCGCAGAAAATTGCAAATTTCTTCAAAGGATCGCAAAAAGAAAACGCAAATTTCTTCAAAGGATCATGAAAAAATTATATTTCGTCAAAGGATTGTAGAAGAAAAACGCAAATTTTGTCAAAGAATAGCAGAAAAAAAATGCAAATTTTGTCAAAGAATCACGAAAAAAAAAAAAAAACATGAATTTTGTGAAATAATCGTGAACTTCGGGAGGACCCAAAATCCGGAAAATTTCGAAACTCTGAAAGCTTTTGGTCCAGAGGATTTCGCATAATAGGTCCTGCACTGTATTTAGGATGGAAACAAATTTCAAAATACGCCAGTAGATGGCGCCAATGTACTGGATTGATCACTGAAATCCTCCGTACGAAAGAATTCACCGCTATTTCTGAAAAGAAAAGTGCTGACAGAAAAAAATGTATACCGAAATGTTGATATACATGTTTTATATGAAATAGTTTTTGAAGGTTTTAAACAAAATTAAAATATTTAAAAGCTCTAATATGCTTTTACAAATATTTTAACAGCAGAATCGAATATAGCATAGCTTTTTCATTAAGCCTAACATGGCGTTTAACTATGATCGATTCGCAGATCAGAGTGGTCAAGCCCGGAGCCGTTACAGACACTTTCTTGCCTTCAGATTTTATTATAAGTAAGATGGATGGACACACAGACCAGACGACGACTATAGGTGCTACGTATTTATAATTACAAACACACCTAAAAATTAAAACTATTATTAATTTTTAACTTTTTATAAAAGTTTTGAAATTGACTTTAGGCACGATGTATAAAGTAAAAAATGAAACAATTATCAATGACATATTAAAATCATTTTTTATAAATTTTAATTCATATACTTGGTTATCTATTTTCAGAAAAACAATTAAAATTTTAACTTTAGATACAATAAAAAAGGCATATGGGGATGCACAATACCAATAAATAAGAGTAAATCTATTTAGAAGTAAAAATAATTTGAATTATGATTATCCATACAAAATTAGAAAGAAAAAAATATTCTACTGACTATAAGGAATAGACTATTCCTTAGAAAAAGCAAAGAATAAGTAATTTCTCATATTTTTAAAGGGATATTTTTACTATTATAATTTATTCACTTGCAATCATATTTTATTATTTCTGATGTCAGCATCCCTTTTTCTGTGTACAACAATGAATGAGGTATCATACAAAGGGTTTTTGAACAAGCTCCTAAAATAATACTCTCTCATTTTGTTAAAACATGTTTGATTGAAAATTACAGTTAATTAGAAATGTATCAACAAATATCAAAGATTGCAGTGTGAAAGCCATGCACAGGTCTACTAGTTCTATCTAATTGTATCTATCTGCAATTCAAATTCAAAACTAAATTTACTATCCAATATTTGAAGAGCTTCTTATATTGGGAAACAATAAGGAAAAATAAAGACCATGTGGAATTAGTGATAAAGCAAATACATATGTTTGAGTTATTTAAAAAATATTCTAGTCACAGACAATATAAAACTATTAATGTGTATATATATATATATATATATATATATATAATATAACTTATAAATTTCACTCAGTAATAACACAAAATTAAATATAGTTTTGTATGCTGTAATCTAATTTTAAGAGCTTAATAATGTAGATTATACTTTAAAATATACAAAAAAGTAAAAGCATGCAAAACAAATTATAATCTATTTATAAAACATCAATACATGCAGATGTGTGCAAAAGGCATAAGCATGCAAAACACTCATTTAAATATATAAAAAGACAAGCTTCAAAATTTTTTACCCTGGGCTTTGGACTATAAATTGATGTCTCATACTGTGAGCATGTGAAAATAAGTATTGTTTAGTATTTAATAGATTTTCATGCAAACAATGAATTTTATAGAAAAATCACTAAGCAATACAACATGGATGTAAATTACATATGATAAAAATATTTCTGTTTTGAACTAAGCTTGGTAAGTTTCATTTTAAACACTTAACGGTGCTTTATGCCTTCATTTTAAAAAAGTGCTAAATACAAGTTATAATTTTCCAACTGAGTGAAAAAGTGTTCAGGCCAGGATTCAAATCAGGAACCAGTTGGAGTAAGCTGTCAATGCTCTGCCAACTGAGCTATCCTGGACAAATCTGGCAGACCTTTCTCACTCAGGGAACTTTGTTGATTATGATTTCTGATACCTGAATCAGCTCAACAGCATAAATCACAGGTAAATGGAACTCTAATAAACGTTGGATACATAATTACACTATATTATTCTAATGATTATTATTCAAATTATTCTAATTGATAAATAACACAAGCTATAATTTTCCAACTGAATGAAAAAGTGCCCAGGAAAATTATAACTCGCATGATTTATTTACTAATCGTAAGATTTATTCACCTCTTTCTGGTCATTTTCTCATTTTGAGGCATGCATCAACAAAGAAGCAAAGACAGCCACAAAACAATTCTTTCATATGCAAGACACTTTTTTTACACTGTTTCAAGCTTTGACAAGCATTATGGCAAATACATCAATGTCTCTGATAATTATGTTAAAAATTTAAATAAATTGTCTACTTTATGTTTACGGCACAATAGTCTTGAATAAAAACACTGCCATAGTAAGCTTTGAACAAGAAATAAGGTTACTAAAGTTTTAATTTTATTATTACTAAATTATATTTAATACTTATTACTTTTTTTTCTTCTTTTTTTTACAGTTAATTCATTCAATTATTTCTATTCATAATACAACATTGTTCTTCTTGTGTTTGCTTTTTGTTTCAAAAAATGTGAAGAAAAGAGAATGAAGCATTTGTAAAATGTGCTGTCCAATTCTGGGAGAACATTGCTGGAAGAGATAAAACAACCACCATTAACCATTTTAAAAATGAAGGAAAAAGAAATGTAGTGATTTATCGAATATTTAAGAGGTATGAAATAATAAAACTGTGCAGTTCAAAAAGCCTGAATGTCATATGCTATTTAAATCTTGACCATAAATCATTTGCAAAATAGAGAATCTCTAAGAAAAAGCCTATTTCCACGTGTGCAACTGCTAAGAAATTGAAATTAATCAATATTAATAAGAATATAGATTTAATATATATTAAAAAGACTAGAAATTAGATGTTTTGTAAAAAAAACCTGCTCTAAAATACTCAAAGAATGAATGAAAAATCAGGGTGTCAAAGCGTCTCAACAAGTAAGGTTACTGAAGTTTTAGTTTTATTATTAGCAAATTAATTATATTCGATATTTATTAAACTCTTTTACAGATAATTCAAAGATTGTTTTGTTACAACATTGTGTTTCTTCCTTTTGAAAATGGTTAATGATTGTTGCTTTATCACTTCCAGCAATGTTTTCCCAGTATTGGACAACATGTTTTTGCAAATGCTTCATTTTCTTTTCAGCTCATATTTTGAAACAAAGAGCAAACATGAAAATAATGTAGTATTATGAATTGATAATCATAAAAAAGAAATAAGTGTTAGATATAATTAATTTTGGAATAATAAAATTAAAACTATTAATCCTACTTCTTAGTCAAACCTTGATCAAGATTTTATTGGGGGGGGGGGGGGGGAGATGAATATTTTGATGAGGGAATTTTGTTAACTGTATTTTTTCCACTGCCAAAAAATCTTTCAAAAAGAAAGAATTAAAACAGGGGTCATTGCTTTTATTAGATTTTTAAAATCCAATTTCTTGGATTTTTAATTTAGTCTTTATAGAATGAAAAATAAAATTTCATAACGAAAAGGTCAAATCAAGTTTTCCTTTCTGATAGATCTGATTTGTTCAAAAATTACATATTTTAAATCCCACAAAAAAAAAGGGAAACATTTGTTTTTATGGAATGAAGTTTTGTGAAAGCCCCCCCCCCCCTTTTATTAAGAGGAAGTTTGTAGAAGGACCTTTTTTTATTAAAATGGAATTTTATGCCAATTTTTACCTAGATTGAATTCTGCAGAAGAATAAGATCATACATGGTAATACTTCATATCAGAGTTAACACTTATAACAATAATACACAGCGAGTATGAAGGAAAACAAATGTAATGTTTCTAACAAAAACATTACCAGCATGACAAGTATTCTTTGTAAACTATGTAAAATTAAATTAAAAAATCATAAAATAAAAGTAATATTAAATTAAAGCTTACATCTATTGAGGATGTAAATGAGAGATCAGCATCACTTCTATTTTCAGTCGCCGCTACAGAAATAGCTGGAGTTAACTACATGAAAATTAAAAACATGTCAAACAAAGGAATTATGATATATTTCAATGTATTAATTACCTACTCCTAATTACAATCATTCATTAAATAATACAATGAAATTTCATTTTTTACATTTTTTTATAGGGACCAAAGAAGTAAAATGAAATAACAGGAAGGCAAATTCAGAAAACAACAAACTATTGGAAATGTAAAATCAAGGTTTTACCAGATTTTAAAACATTAATATGTGGAACAATGAGAAAATTTTTGTAAATACACTGGGGGGAAAAAAAAAAGGAGAGAATTGTAATGTTATTTTGGCTATGCAAATTTTGATAAATAAAAGACAATTTAGAAAGTGAATAATTAAATAAAAATGAAACTTAAGAACAAATTTAATTTATGAGATTAATCAAAATTTACAACTCCGAAACATCGTCACTGGATGCGATCGTGAAGTGTAATCCTTATCATGGCAATCAATATATAAATAGAATATAAAAAAAGTTTAATTCTTTAAAACTGTGCTGGAAATATTATTAAAATATTTAATATTTATTTGAATAAATAATTTGTATTAAGAATCACAAAATATATTGATTATCAAAATTAGAATTGCTAATAAGAATATATAATATATCAAAGAGACTCACCCCAGTGTAGAAATGTTGTAAAATTAAGAGATTTGTACATATACGTCAATATCAAATTTTTATTCATGAAGCACAATAAAAATACTTATATCTGAGAATTATATGGACATCCACATCATTTCACAAATACACAACATTATTTATCTTGAACCATTAAATAAAGTTGCGTAAAATGAATTGTATAACATAATTGACTTTAAATCAATATTCTTATTTATTTGAAGAGATGTAATGTAATTAAATATATAAATAATATAAAATATGATTATTCTCCATACAATACAAAATTTAGTAATTAAAGTCATAATGAAGATTAAGATCATAAATATAGATTTTCTATATAGTAAAGGACGATAGATTTTTAAGATCAAATTTATATCTGTAGAGTTCAAACATACTGAAGTAAATGATTCAGTAAAAATTAAGTCAGTTTATGAATGCATTAGGTGTTTATAAAACTGAGAAGTATTAACATCAAATTTCTTGTTTCATTGAAAAGAAACTTTGAAGATCTAGAGATGATTGTAATGAAGGATATTGATGAAATTAAAAAATGGCACTTGAGATGACCAATGATGGTTAACTAAGAATTTTTAAAATATGACGTTTACACAAATTGTTGTACCACAAAAAAAATGTAGATGATTATCTCGAATCAACCATTGCAATGCAGAAAAACGGATTTCAAAAAATAGGAGTGAATATATTCATAAAGTGTCTCTAATAACTGGAGTTGATTGCAGCAATGAATAACTACAGTAATAAAATGAACAACCAGATATTGGCCCAACTTTAGCCGCAGTTATCTTCCTAGAGAGATGGTTATCTGATGATGATGATTTTAGCCGCAGCTATCTTCTTAAAGAGATGATTATATGAAGAAAACAAGGAAGGATTTTAACTTCATTTCCTGGTGAACAAGACTATTCTCCTCGTACCTCTATTCTGCCAAAAAAATTGTTGAAGACTGACTACGCAAGGTAACGGTGCTTTATGCCTTCATTTTGCCGAGAAAAAGCTGCCGGGGCTCGTGGCCCGATGTCTTATAAAAGCACGTTATAATCCTATAATCCTTGATGACAAACTGAATGAATACCAGATGTTGGGAAAAGGCCGTTGAGGTTTGAGACTGCAACTTTTAGCCAATGGATGAGAGTGCGTCAGAAAGCCATACCTGCAGGAAGCTGCAAAGTTATCGACGAACTCATCGCTTCACCCGCGACTGCCAGAGTTTAGATGTTAACTAGAATTATATGTGAATGGCAATAGTATGCGAAGCATGAGGTTAATGCCTCGATCAACAGCGCGCATCTCGGAGAAGGGGCGATGAACCTTCGAATGTTCTTGAAAGAAGTTTTTGGAGCTCAACTTAAAATGTCCAACCAGACCATTTCAAGTGATCCAAAAGCTGTTGTTTTGAGATGGTAGGGAGCAAGAATGGTGGCTGATGGAACAAAATTCCAAAACATTCGCAGCGCAATGTTTGAAAGAATAAAAAGATTATTACTTCTTTTTAGCATAACTTCCGAAGTTATTAATGGATTTTCAAACCGTAAACGGATTCAGAAAGTAAATAAATATTTCTATTCAATAATTATAATTTTGAAACAAAATAATTAATATTTAATAAATTTAAATTTTGAATTTTCCACTTAGAAAATTTTGCTGACACATTTTTTATTATGCAAGATATGAAGGTTTTGCTTAGATTAATTTACAGAATATTAATTAATGAATTATTTAATGAAAGCTACTAAAAATAATTTTATGATTAGTCATTAATAACGGAATATTTGAATTCTAGAAAAAAAAAATTATTGAATTAATTTAAATGTATTAATATAGAGGTAATGTATGATGACGTAACAAACATCAACATACAAATTAAAAAATATGCACATAACAAGTTCATAAATTAAAATATTCAAATAAAAAGGAAGCAAAAAGAATAATGTATATTACTTTTTTATCTAATAATTCTATATGAAAAATATGATATAGAGATTGCTAATTTTAATTGAGTTTATCAGAAGGATGAGAAGTGTTTGTAGTAAATTCAATAATTCACAAGTCTGTTTTGCTCCAGTTAATTTCTATAGATATAAATTTTAAAATAGAGGAAATTTTAATTCTGTTTTGATTAACAATGCATTTTTCTGATGGTCCTATGTAATTTTTTATGCCTCTCTTACAAATATATTACACTGTGAAAAATGAAAAAAATGAATAAATAAATTCTAATAATAACCTAGAGAGAGAGAGTAAAAAAATCTGATGTATGTTTCCTGTTACAAATTTTCTGCTAACAAGTATATTCTTAAGAAAAGGAAAGAAATAAAATGTTAAATTCTCTACTTGTTTTCATATTCTTTTTCTTCAGTTTTAGAAAATACAGATTGAGATGAAGTCATCGCTAACAGACTATAGTGAATTCAACTTTAATCAAGAATGCAAAGACTTAAAAAGTGCACATTTCGTGAAGTACTGACATATTATGAATGTTTTGTTGACTTGGATAGGATGATTTCAGCCTATATGGCTTTGGCAATGTTATGATTATATCATTCCCAAAACATAATTTTGCATTATAGAAGAAAGTAAGAATAGTAACCATGTTTTGATTAGAGTAAAATGCCTCAAATCCATCCTGTTTGAGAAATTAACCCATATTGTTAATTTTTGTGCATGTTGCTACATCTTGACAAGTTTATGAAACACTTTTGTACTTACTAATTGAGCACTGACAGTGAGGTGAAAATGTCTCATACTGCAGTATTTTTCAATAATAGTTTCAGGGCAAGTCCGTTACAGTTTTTATTCAAATTCAGAATGTTTTTCTGTTGCCAAGTTATTTTTTAACAGTACATGATTGACATTTGTAGATGGGAACATCTTTGTATGTTCAAACACTCCATGGACTGTGAGATTTATAAGTAGGTTAAGACTGACATCAACCAAACATGCACACACACTTTCAGATTTATAATGTTATTAGCTGACCCGCCTGGCATTGCCCGGGCCCATGATTAAAACCTATATACCTAAAATCAGTGTTGATTTTATATTTTTTAAAGAAAATCTTTCCACACAAACCTAATGTTGTAGGTCCCACTATCTTCAACAGTGTACACTGGGCATGCTATGCACATTACGATCAGTTTTTAAAAACAGACATTAAAAGTATAAAATTTTACAAATTCAAACTAAAATTTTCCCATACGAACTTAATTAATGTTGGGCCCAACTACGTTTGGTAGGGTACACCCTCAAATTTGTATGATTTTATATTTTTAAACAAAAATATATCCAAACGTACTAAGGAGCCACCATTATAGTGATTTCTGATTTAATTTCTGACATTTAGATATAAACTTTAGATTCTGACAAAAACTTCTTGAGAAAACTTTAATAATATATATCACACCCTTTCCTCTTCTAAAAATGCAAATATGATAAGTTGAAAGATGCATTTCTGACACAACACGGAATGATATCTGGGAAAGTACAGACAAATCTCAGCAAAATGTGAAAGACATTTAAATATCGCATAAAAAAATTCTCTAAAAATTAAAAAATTGCAGAGGACAAAATTTGCTATAATGAACTAACAGATTAAAACTGGATACTTTTTATAAATGTCGAAAATTCACTAAAAAATATAAAAAAAAATAAAAATCTCAAAAAATGAGAAAAATTCAAATATCGCTGTATGAAATTCAAATAAACGTTATTGAAAAAAAGGACAAAATTTACCAAACTAGGCTAAAGAATTGAAACCTGATTCCATTCACTAATGTGAAAAAATATGCAGCCAAAGGTGAAAAAATGCAAAAAATCTCATAAAAAAAAAAAAAAATTAAAAATCGCTAAGTAGAAAGTTTACTAAAGTGGGCTAAAAGATTGAAATCTAATTTGTTTTACCAATGTGGAAAAAACACTGCAGAACGCAAAACCCCTAAAATTAGTATTGAAAACTGTATTAAAAATAGACAAAATTTACTGTAGTAGGTTTGAAGTCAAATTCCTTTGACGAATGTCAAAAAATTGTCATAAAATGCAAAAAACCCTCTAAAAATCGCCAAAATCGCGAAAAATTCAAAAATCACTGTACGAATTCTGCATAAACTTTATTGAAAAGAGGACAACATTTACTAGAATGATCTAAAAGACTGAAATCTGATGGATAATGTGGAAATATTGCCGCAAAATGTAAAATAAAAAATCTTATTAAAAAACTGCTAAAATTAAAAATTATAGACAACAAAATTTACTGTATTAGGCTAAAAGTTTGAAACTGAATTCTTTTTACTAATAAAAAATTTGCTGCAAAATGAGAAAAAAAATCTTAAAATCTCATTAAAAAATTTGCAAAAAAATCAAAAATTGCTGCACAAATTCCAAATTAACTTTATTGAAAATAGGACAAAATTTACTATATTGGGTGAAACCAGATTATTTTTACCAATGTGGAAAAATCACTGCAAAATGTGAAAAAATACTAATAACAAAAAAACTAAAAACTGGCTTCAAGGTGCATAACTACAGCTATAGAGGGGGTAGTTACTTTCCTGCTAAATCTTGTAGTTTTAAGTGCAGTATTTTTTTTTTAACCAGAACACAACACACAAATAGATAAACTTATCTTTAGTATTACAGATTAGGATAATCATCATGTCCGAGTGAAAAATTAACTTCTAATTACTTGTACAAAGAATAAAAAATTAAGTTCATATATACAAAGAAGTACATGGAATATTCTGCATTTAAAAAAAATGACTGTATTTATGATTTATTTTGTCTCTAACAGCAGGAGCTAGTCAGGTGAAGTGACTTTTCACTTAATATATTATAGAACAAATTTTGCTTACATATTCATATTCTGTTTCTTTCTTTCTACTTGTTTAATTTGTATTTGCAAAAGGTTTTTTATAAATAACAATCACAAAGCGATGGACACAATAAAATCAAATGTTTTTTGCCAAGCAGATTTAATGAATGAAGAATCAAGTAAAGATGCCCAAAACTAGTGCCCAGTTTTGTTCAGTCACCAAGAAATTTATCATGTTTTAAAAAAATAGAAACATTGTTCCGATATACAATACCACACAACTAACAAATATTTCAATCATGAAAAATGCTTTACCGGTGCTCATAAAAAAACAAATATTTTATGACAGCATATTCTCCATTTTTATACATTTATAAGGTGGAAGAATTGACTACTGAATAACTTAACATTTCATATTAATTTACCAAATTTTTGTTAAAAAAAATATTAATAAAAATACCTGTATAACAGGTTACACATCTGTAAACATTTATTTATTTTATTTTTTTTTTACATATTTTTAAATGTACTTTTTGTAACATTAGTGTAAGAATGAGTGTTAAGCATAGAAATACTTCTCATGTGAATTAGGTAATTATTTACAGACCCCTTTTAATTCTTCAGAACTTTCCCTACTGATGTTGTTACTCTACACCACCTTTTCCAATCACAAGCCACCACTGTGCTATAATAGTACCAAGCTTTTAAAGTTTACTGGGAACTTCATTTTTCTGATATATAACATAACAGAAAACTTTGAGCTCCAATGCCAAGAGTTATTTGGATTTGGGCCAAATTAATGCAATAAAAGTTCAAAAATTAGGTCAATATAAAGTTCATGATAATAGGATCTCTCATAGCGAACTGCCTAATCTTCATGACAACAGATCGAGAAAGATTGTGTCAAGATAAACAGCAATATTAACAACAAAAATAACTGGCAATATTTTATATTTATAAACTTTTACATGCATTATGAAGTATTCAACAATTTTCATGTGTTAAAAAGGTTTTTTTTTATATATATATATAAAATTAATAAAACTAAAATAGAAAATTACTCACTTGCCCTTCTACTTTCTTAACATAATTACTGGGGAAAATGCCTGTTCGGTTTCCTATTGTTCCAGTCCACCAGTCTCCTTCCTTTTTAGTGACTAAGATTGTCTCACCAACTTGGAAGCACAAATCTCCAGGCTCTTGGGATTGATACGCATAGGTAGCCACATAATATTCAGGCATACCCTCTATATAACAATAATAAATTTTAAATTATATTTTAATTTTAAATTATATGATTCTCTTAAAAATACAACATTCTTTAATATTTTAGAAATTTCCATAAACAAGTAATATAAAAACTTTTTTTTTAAGTCAATTCCTACTTAGGTAAAATAGAAATTTTTTTCCAGCGATGTACACGCTTCGCCACTGACGGTATTTATTCCTAAATTTATATCCTGCTAAATATCTTACATAAGAGAAATTTTTGAAATGTATTAAAAATTAAATAAAAAATAAATAGCTAAAATACCAAAAATTAATAGCTTGAAAAGTATTTCTCAAAAAATTGTTATACAAACTGCGTTAGAAAGTTAAAAAAATTGTATTTTTCTTGATATAAATTTAAAATCTAATGATTATGTTGTTTTTCAAATATTGAATTTCAAAAATTACCAAACTTCACAATAACTTGCCATAGCGATGTTACAGTTAACGATAATACAGTTTTTTTTTCAAATATTAATTAATTAATTAAATTTTATTATTTAATTTTAGTTTTATACTTCATTTCTGTTCAAAAGTATAGACTCACTCCACATTTATAGTCTCCTTTGGCCGCGAGCCGCCTGATCTTCGTCCGTGAACAGCCCCATTATCTTTTTACGTGTGAAGGTGAGACTATAAATATGGAGTGAGTCTCTACTTTTGAACAGAAATGAAATATAAAATTAAAATTAATTATTTTAATTTAATTAATGAATTAATATTTGAAAAAACTAAATTAACATCAATTGTCATCCAGTACAAGTTTAAAACAATTTATTTGAACTTGAATGGATGAATAGAAAATATTTTATTAACGATTGAAAATTCCAACAAGATATATATATATAGAGAGAGAGTGTGAGCTAATAGTAGGAATTTAAAAAGAAGATGAATAAATATAATGGAGCCATATTAGATGATTTTCAGATGATATGTATTTCATTTGGTATCACTTATGGAGAAACAAAGTTCAAAATCCATCACTGAGTTAAAAATAAGAAAGTTACATTCTTGCTCAGCTTCTTCAAGAGTTTTGCTTAAATTTTTTTATCACAGAGAAACTTCTATTATCCAGACTAATATGTTTGTTCTGAATGCAATCCAAATAGCTGGTACAAACATGGTCTAATGCATGTATAAATAAGATA
Source organism: Maratus michaelseni (assembly GCA_963931845.1). Lineage (NCBI taxonomy): Eukaryota > Metazoa > Arthropoda > Arachnida > Araneae > Salticidae > Maratus > Maratus michaelseni. The sequence continues at coordinate 154,956,155 of OZ007594.1, read as the reverse complement.
ATTTTTACTACAAATAATAAAAACAATACACTATAGTACTTACATAAACTTAGAAATGCTAACTGAACATACGCAAAAAAATTAACTGCTTTGACACAATGAAAAATTGAATGTATATAAGATATATAAGATTTCTTCTGACCATTTTTCATACTTATTTCTTACCACATCTGTTAACAATATTCAAACACTACCTGCTTTTACTTTAAAACTCTAGTTATAGTCGATAAAATACAAGTGAATTCTTCAAAAATAAATACATATGGAAATAGAAAAACACAATATCTCTGGAATCAACGTGTTTCTTAAAATTATAAATAATGAAATAATTTTATTTTTAATGTGGGAACTGGTACATATTTTTGTTTGAATAGTACTACCTCATGTACTAAGAATGTTAGGAGTTTTTGATTGAGCATGCGGTTTCACATTTCAGATATCTGGAAGCTGGATGGGAATTGTTGGAAAAGAAAATACATGACTAACCTAAAATAAAGTTGACTGACTGAAGTAAAACAGTTTCCAGTGTTTTCTCACCGGAATCAAATAGTATGTTAGTTTATGTGAAAAATAGTTTCTTCCAATGTCCACAATTGCTTTATGAAATGCAAGTCACTGAGATCAATGAATACATATGGCATATATCAAATGTAAGTCACTGAGATCAATGAATATGGCATATATATGCCTGAGACACAGGATCGCCCATAGGATGAATTCCAAAAATTGGGCCATATCATTACCTCTATCTTACTAAGATCTGAGTTTGTGGTAAATTACATTGATTGTAATTGATCAAGCCATTGCCATAAAATAGTGTTTATTTCATTGTCAGATTAGAGTGGATACACAGGAAGCCTTACTCAAATTTTGGCTTGCTGCGCTTCAATAAATTTTAACATTGATTTAAATTTCAATAATCTACTTTATTTTATTTTTTGGAAATGTATTTTTCTATTATCCAGATGATTGGAGTTCGAGTTGGAGGCAATAGTTGGAGTTTTGCTGTATTTATAAAAATTGTGTGTAACAGGAAAATATGAGAATAAGTTTTTATGAAGGATGAAATGAAAAATAATTGTTTTTGAGTAATTTAAAAGAATTTATTTTGCATTTAAATTATTTATCATGTAGATAGAAATGTACTTCAAATAATTAAAATAAATAAGAAGTTTATTATTATATCCGGCATCACATCTTAATTTTCTAAATTAATTTTTAGTTTTTTAAATTCTTGGGAACTAAATAATGATTTTTTATACCAACATAAAGCTGATTAAGAATTAAAAAAAATTAATAAAATTGATATTAAAATAGTTTTTATATATTTGAAAATGGATATTTAAAGTACTTTAGCATAGAAAAGCAAAGAATTAATGATTCATGGGAGATTTTCATTCTTGTCAACATTGAATGTCATGGCACATGGATGCGTGTGCCAGCACTATTTCCCAGCCCCCTTGGTATATGGCTATGTGTGCCATCAATATTTTCATTGAGAACAATTTACTGCTAAGAAACGGGAATATTGATAAATTTTATGATCTAATAGAAAAAATAAATATAATAAATATTTTATAGCAGATCAGGTCTGTCGGTCAATGTGTTAATAGCTACAGAATATTTATCAAAGTTTGAGTGCTTCACAGTTACCAAAATATTTTTGATTAATAAATAATAATGAACATAGAATAATAATAATAATAATAAAATCAATCAATAGAAGGACAGTAAGTTCACTTTCCCTTTTACATACACATGTACAAAGAAAAATTTACCTGGAGGGGATGTTGTAACTTCAGGAGGCTCTTGCAATTCATTTCTATCAAAGGCATTGTCTTGAAAACTAAAGGAACATAAATTTCAAACTTCAAAAGACATTTACAATTTAAGATCTTGCTTACTTAAAATACACATTTAAATCAACTCGCCAAGTAACACATGCAATGGAAATATGAATAAGACTATGTAAAGATGCATTCGTTTACACATGAATGGAAACTAAATTATATAATTTTATTTGACTTACTTAAAATACACATTTAAATCAACTCGCCAAGTAACACATGCAATGGAAATATGAATAAGACTATGTAAAGATGCATTCGTTTACACATGAATGGAAACTAAATTATATAATTTTATTTGACAGCTATTAGAGTTGGTTGATTCAATGTTATGGTAAATGTTTATTTGCTCACAAAAGCTAAACAGAGTGGGAGCTGTAGTTTGAAGTCATTTGAGTAAAGTTTTTTCTATTAATTCTCGCAAAAATAAATAAATACACACAATGATATATCAGAAGCATAGGAAAGGGAAGGACTCAAGTGAAAATGTCTTCTAAAGGCTATTATTTTCTGTGCTTCGATGTTTGATAATTAATATCTTTGAGAGAATAAATTTGTTTTTATTAATACAGAAGCACTATAAATATTCATTACATTTATATACACAAAACATAGATTTTAATTTTAGTGTATCTTAATGCTGTTTTATTGTTTTTAAGTTAAAGTCCGATTATTTATTTTTATAATGATATACTATATATATGAAAGTAAAAAAAAAAAATGACTAAACACTTACTTATCATTCATTTTCATTGGTCCAGATATAAGTTTCACATACGATTTAGGAAACCAACCAAGCTAAAATATAAGAGTTTAAAATTCAAATAAATTTTCAGCATATAACAGAGGTGATTGTAAGTTCATACAAAAAATATTTGAAACAGGGAAAGTTTGAGGTCTTTTGGAATTATAACAAGATAAGGATAATTTAAATTATTACATTTGATTTTTAGTAATTTGTGATAATTTAATAATTTTCTATTATTAATTTCAATACTTAATTTAGTTTTATTAAAAATATTACTTGTGTTAATTGCATTGTGAATTAACACTTTATAGTACTCTTTACAAATAATAGCATAATTATTTGGAGATTTATCTACATAAGTAATTATTAAATTTGTTTTGTAGTTCTGATATATGTTTATTTATGTTTTTAAAAGCTATATATATTATATATACTAGCCGGTCATTTCTGAGTGGGGCCCAGATACATAGTACCGCCCTGATTTCGCTTGGGGCCCCAGAAAGTGCATTTTATATGCAATCAAAAAAATCTATATGTATATTACACTATCGTACGTGGCACAGAAATCACAATTATTTGTTAATTGTTAATGGCAACACCCGAATGGAACGTATCTCATTGATTGGTGCTGCCATCTACAGGAATGAAAGCAAAACAAACAAATTAAATAGATATATTCTTATACATTTTCGTTTGAAATATTGATTTTTGTAAGCATTTAATATTTATAATTTAAAAAATACAAGCAATGATTTTAAAAAAGGGATTTTTAGTAAAAAGGGAAAAGTAAGTGTAATAATTTTCTCTGACCTTTTCATTTTTTAAACGTAACTGTTATACTTTTGAAATTTTAGCTCTTATTTAATTTTTTTACAAGTTTTTAGTATAAATAAATATTATTCAGTCTTTTCTTTTTATGAAGTCCACTCCACTGTCATATTTTTCAATGACAGTCTGCTCGGGCAAAGCCGGGCGGGTCAGCTGGTATATATAAAATACTTTTAATTTAAAGTATACGAAAATAACTAATAAGAATATAAAAAAGCACTTAAATAAAGATTTCGTGACATAACTTTTTTTTCATGAGCCTTCTGACAAAATACTACTGGGCCCTAACCGTGATTATCTAGGGGTGGGGCTCAAGTAGTATTTTGTATCTGGGCCCCACTCGGAAGCGATCCGCTAGCATATAATAAAAAATCAGCAATAGTTCTGTTTTTCGTCTAATCTTCCACAATCGGGTTCATAGCCGATGTTGCCCACAAACTCGCTAGCTCTAAAATTGCTGAAATACATGATTAACTACTTTTTTTTGTAGACTTGTAAAGCAGAGTTTCACATTCTTACTTAAAACTGCTGCTGAGATATGGCACAATTACCTAAAATTTTCGACACACAGTGTGACCCCTTTGATGGATTATTATCTAAAATTGCTGAAATACATAATTACCTATTTTCTAGTACATTTGTTATCCTAAATTTCACGCATCTACCTATTACTGAGATATCGCAATATAACATATGAAATCCGACCCCCATTTAACCCTCTTTAGTGGCTGAATTTCTAAAATCGCAGAAATACATGTTCAACTATTTTTTAGTAGATTAGTTATCCTGAATCTGTGATTTCAAGCTCATAACTAAAAATGCTGCGAACATTCGAAATGAACATACAAATTTAAAATATAAACAGTAAATAATTGTACGTGTACTTTGCTAAAGGAGTGTAAAATTAAAATGTGTCTATTTTACACTGCTTTAGCAAAGTACAATTATGTACTGTCTATATTTTTAATTTGCATATTAATCAATGGTGTCAAAATCCATCTTTAATGCTTTTATTTAAAAACAAGTAAAATAATCAGTAAATAATTGAACTATCAAATGTTACAGTAAAAAACATTGCATTATCTAGTTATATAGTGAAACATACATTGGCTAAAAAAATTCTTCACAACTTTCATATGACATAAATATTTATAATATTGACCTATGACAGATATCAAACAAAAGAGAAAATAAACTACTATAAAAATATTCATATTGAAAAGTAAATTATTAACAGAAATCATTCAAAAATCTTCAGTATAAAATTGATTTAAGTAATGTTACATTTACATAGTTATTAATTGCTGCATCAGTCCACCTGAGAAATGTTTCCTACACACATAATAAATAAATAGACACATTACATAAACAGATGATTTCTACTTTTCAAAATTATGTTTCACTTGAACAGTTTGCATTTCACTTAAGATTTTACAGATCAGTCTGGCTCACTGCCGAGAAAACTGCAAGTTAGTCAATGAGAATAAAAGAGTCAATTAAGAAAACTATTAGAAAAATGACATATTACGCATATAATTATGGAACTTTTCAATAGCAGACATAAATTGCTAAAGGTAAATATATAGGTTGCAATTTGATTTTTCCCTCTTCCAACTCAACTAAAGCAGTCTCTTTGTCAACTGCTTTCTGATTACAAAAAAGAGAATGATAATAGGGGAGCAATATGACATTAGAGATTAGATAATTGTGAAAACAGCATTTTAATTATTTATTTTGAAGGATGGAAGGAAAGGGAGACAAGGAAAAAATTGCAAGTTGCTATTGCAAAATTTTAAAATCTAATTATCTACAGAACTGATCCCGAGTAAATATACAAGTAATTCATTTATAAGTTTAACAGAATGCTATACATGTAATTAGACTACTAAAAATATTACAGCATGAAATGTATTTTGAATTTATAAATTTTATTTTCCTCCTTCTCGACTTTTTTTTTCAGTTAAGTATATTTTGACACTCATTACATAAAAAACCTTAATTTTGACACTCATTGCATTAAAAACTTTAATTTTAACACAACAATTGACATTTGAGTAAAAAAAAAAAAACTAAATAATAATATAAGAAATATATACCTTACCTTATCTTGAAATTCACCAAACCACCACATATCTTGTTGTTCTTTAACTGTGATAACATCTCCTTTATTGAAAGTTAAATGGTTTTCTTTTTTGGCCTTCCATGGAAATAATGCTTGTGCCTGCAACACTTCTGTTTTTTGGCCCTTTAAAAATAAATTGATAGATCTTTCATTCAAAAATCTTTTCTAAAAAATACAAACTGCCTTATACAAAACAGAAAGCATAAACATAAAGAGATTAAAATTATGTTAGAGGCAAAAACTGAAGAGAGATTATTTTTTCATTTTCTTTAGATTAACAGCAACAATTATAATTAAACTACATAGGATATCCCAGTAAGGTTGAAATATTCTTTAACAGGGTTAATACTCTATTTGAATAACAAAATTCCCTGACTTTTCCAGACCATTTTTCCAACAATTCCATGCCCACAATTCATGACATTTTTAGAAATACGAATAGCAATTCTAGATCTTAATGATTAAATATTCCTCTGGAAATAAAAGTTAATCTATAAAATTGAAACTAAAAATCTATTTGATATTTAAAATATAAAAAATGAAAAACAATTAAAAAAACAATTTGGATGGATTGAAAGCAACATTTTATTGACATAATTAGATTTCACATATCAACCATTCAAATATTTTTTGACATTTCTAGTACGTCATTTATTTGTGTTGTTTCAGAAACTGTCATGTAACTTTCAATATTTTGTCTTTTAACAATTTAATTTTAGCTACAACTTTTCTTTTTTGCTTGCTTTATAATTTTATTTTTCTTATTTAAATATTCATGATATCTCATCCTAGCCACCTTAACAAGGCTCAATATTTCTTTTGCAGAAATATCACCTATTTAGCAACAAATTTGTATGGCTAAAACATCATTATGTTAAAAATATGAATGTAGCAAAAATACTACTTGCTAGTAAAAAATCTGAATTTTTTGCAGACTGAATTCAGAACTCTGAAGAATTTTGACACATAATAGAGCACACAATATATATATGGTTAATTTTTGCAATAAGTTTTTATATATATATATATATATATATATATATATATATATATATATATATATACTTTTCTAGTTTTTAGGGGGGAAAATGCGATTTTCCCCTGACTTTTCCCATGACTTTTTGAGCACTTGTCATTTTCCCTGACAATTCCCTGTTTTCCATATTTTCCAGTTGTGTGGGAACCCTGTTTAATGATTTATCTTTTGGAGACTAGTTGGCAATGTAAATTGCAAAAATTTTCAAAAAAATGTTGTAAATAAGATCATTACAAAAAAATTATATCATTACTAGAGATGAATTTGGCATTTTTTTTTTCAGTTCCCAAGTTCGACGATTTAAAACCTGAGCCTGCCCAAACACGAAAAATTTTGTGTCATCATAACCTGAACCAGGTACCGAAAAGTATGCAGTAGAAAATTTTTAATAACATTTTAAAATTGTTTCACGATTAATTTTCTCCATTAAAAAAATTTTTTTTTCTCCTTTAGAAATAACTATTAATCTCAAATACTCTCTCATGACATCATTTTGGGGTTGTTATGTCCCTGAAATCTGTTTAAAATAGCAAATTAGTTATTTATACCCAACCACTCGCAGAAATCTACTAAAGTCACAATTCTTATTCTTTTAAAATTTCACTGTACACATATGGCAGAAAGACATGAGTTCTGTTCATTCCAGTAATTTTAAAAAAGACTTCAAACAGAAAGATAAAACAGAGAGATCTATGACCATGGGATCATGACTTCTGCATGTCACTAACACTGACGGTGGGTCAAGGTAGGATTCATAATTAGATAGAATACTTTTTATATCCCATGAAGTAACAATTCGATTCCCTTTTAAACTGATTTTGAGAGGACTGTAAAACACTTTAAGAAACTTAGATAGGCTGCATTCTCTTTTCTCAAATAGCATGTGGCAAGTTTTTTTTATTATTATTATTTGTTAATAAATAAAATTTTCACTTTGAGCCTAAATCCGAAGACTGGTATAAAAATAGAGCTTATCTCATCTCTAATCTATATCTGAAAATTGTCTGAGTTATGCTTAATTAAAAACTGATCATTGTGAAAGGAGATGATGTACCAAATTAGAAATGTAAATCTATGAGATATTGTATGGAAAAAGAAACACAGATAATACATATGCAGTTGACCAAAAAACGAGTAAACAGAAGTAGACCTAAGTAAACAAAATACAATCTATGCTTGCAATAATATTAGTAGCAATAAGATTTATATTTTTACAACACTTTTACTAACACAGTAAGATCAACTTTAACTTTTACAATTTACCTGTAATTTTTTGTAATTGCCTACTTATCTCTAAAAGGTAAAAAATTAAAACTGCATTTCAATCTTTATGAGATTCCCTGTACACTATTACATAAAATCAATTTAATTTACTATCATAGGCAATTTTGTTCTAATTTAGTTCTAAAAGACCATAATAATAAAAAAAGATTGAAAAATTTTTAGCCCTTTTAAAAATTTTATATCAAGAGAAGACTTATCTTTTTACATGTTTTTATTTAACTTTGATCATGTATGTAAAGATGGAATTTTGTAATTTATTTTCTACTCACTTCCTGATATGCTAGAGTTCTAGAAATTATGTACAGTAATTCCTGATGCCAACAGAATATTTTCACATTTTCAGAACTAAACGATAAATTAAGATTAAATTTTGATTATAAATTTAGAAAACAATTTAGAGATCTTAAATAATTTAAATAATTTTCCACTTGATTTTTTTAAATTAATCTATTACCACATGACAGAACATTAAATATTTGTTCGTTACAATATTAATTTAAAGTAAAATTTGCAATAATAATATTTTCTCTTTCCTGTTGCAATATTTTTAAAAGAAACTAAGCAAATATTAATTTTTTTTTATAACAATTCATTAATTTTGAACATTTATACAGTGTTTATTGGAGTAAATAAACCGAATGGCAAAGAGGTACCCTACTCTCTGATCTTCTGTTTATTTGTGACCTTGTCCCCTTAGGGACAGGTGTTTACTTTGTCTGATGATGAGTTGTTAAAAATTTCCAGCCTGAAACACATCCTGTGTGTTCTTTTGTTTTTATTATAATTCATACAAAGTTTTATTATTTAAAGAGTGGAGTTTTATTCTTAAAAAAGCCATATAGGTTTTATTATAAATTTAAAAGATGCTAATAATGCTAAGCATTTTGGAATCAATGACTTCAAGTTAATTTTGAGCAAACAATGTTGAAGATGGGTCAAATAACAGATCAGTCAAGAAATTATATTAAATTTATTGTCAGATTGTAGTGGTAGTGCAGGAGTATTGGAGTAGTAGTAAAAGTAGTAAAAATAAAATAAAGGCAGGCATTTAATAGAAATTATGTATATGCACCAAAATTTTTTGACTAAAATTAAAACTTGAAATTCAATAAATCTTTTTAAACAAGAAAAACTGCATATAGAGAAATGTTTAATACATTCACTCAGTTATTTTACCAATGTAAAAAAAAAAAAAAAAACATTCTTTTAAACTTAGTCCTCATAAAATAATGACTTGATAAATTAGAAATACCATACTTTTTTTTTTTTTTTTTTTTTTTTTTTTGTTATAAAGAAAAATTAGGACAAAATTAATTTGATTAACCCCTTCATGACAAGCGCTCAGAGTCCTTGTTTATTTCTACCACTAATTTATAATAAAAAATTTGGCCATATTTAAAATATTTATGCCATTTAGTTAGGCAAAAATTTTTTTTTTTTTAAAAAAGGTGATAAAAGATTAAATATTCTGTAAAAGACTTATTGCAAAGGGGTTAAAGCAGACTTTTCACCTATTTTTAGCAATATGTAGCATTTTTAGTAATATGTGAAGAAATGATACACTATTTAATAAATACAAACAATATCCATCATAAAATAAAAACCAACAACCTTTTTATTGAATTTAATATTCAGTAGGAAATCATGCATTCATAAAACCATAAATCACTTTAAACAAATGAAAATGAAACATAAATAAAGCAAGGTTCGTATGGGTCCTGGAATTTTAAGCCCAGGAAATTATTTGATACCAGTATTTTCTTATAGATAATCTCTTCTTAAATAACGTGAAATTTTGCACGTTTGAACTTGATGTATTTTTTTAGATAAATATATTGGTATGTCACCTGGAAAAGTAATGGTACCCGTACGAACCCTGTAAAGGAAAAGAAAGACCCAACAAAATTTTCCTTATTTTAAAAAATGAAGCACTATACATTGCTCTAAGAACTAGTGAATGTGGGTTATATGCAGGGCCCGACTTAGACTATCTGGGGCCCCGGGGCAAGCATCATTCTGGGGAGCCCCTTCTATCTGTCCATAGAAACTGTTTAGGAATTATGTTGAAGTGACTAGTATTAAACTTCATACCTATTGTATGTATACATAAATTTTGAACCAAGTACTATTTACATGTGTATACAGGGTATCACAAGAAAGATGGCCACAACTTTAACAGATGACAGAACACTATTCTTTTGTATATGAATATAATGACTCATATATGAGCTTTTAAAGTGTAAATACAGGTCTTTCAGTCACTCTTGGCTATTTGTTATAATATAAAATTTTCTACCGCAATGCAAAATTTATCTTTGTATTGCATCAGCATGCATTTGGGTGATTCTACAATATGGAAAAACAAGTGAAGGCATGCACTTATACTAATAGCAACAAATTTCAACACTTGTTATGTTGTTTCTTCATTCCTCATGCTCTTTAAAGTACTTTTGTATAAAATTTTATAACAATAGTTTTATGATGATGTAGATTGTTCCTTTTGGGAGAGGGTGGGACATGGGGCACAGGAAGCAGATTGTGGAAGTGGGGGGCTACACTCCCTTCCTAAATCTTTGAAAATGGTAAGAATTTTGGTCACTTTTGGACAATTTGAACCATTTTGCACCCTCTTAACCCCCTGGCTGCCGAGCAAAAGGGCAAAGATGTAATGTTTTCTTTGTAATTTTTTAAAAATGTTAATAAAAGAGGAATTTTTAAATTTGATATGAAAAACATAATTATATACATGAGTATAACCCTTGAAAGCATTAATCATTACTCAATGTTTTAAAACTGCATTATATTTGTTGAAATATATTAATTTAAACAATGCTTTTATTGCAGTGAAACCTACAGTGTAGTGAACCGGTATATCAGTTCACGGCGGTGAGAAGGTTAACAAAAATCCTGATTAAGCCCAGAGAGGGACCCTTCTCAAATGGGGAGCCCGGGGCAGCTGCCCCGCATGCCCCTGCTTATATGAAAAAAAAAATAACTTTAAAATAATTTACAGCGGTGGAGAACTACATAAATACCTTGCCAATGGTGAGTAGATTTTCTTACAAGATGAGAGAATTTTTAGGCACTCTTAAATACTGTAGGCTATAAAAAAAAACATGTAAACAAAAACTTTTATATACTTTTATTTCCTGGCCATTGTCAGGTTTCTGACTTTAATAGGACCTATGTCTTGTATATCTTGCTAATTCAGTTAACTATATTTATTTATCATATATTACTGCATTCATTTGTGGGGTTTTTTTTTTTCTGTAAACTTCTCTATATGGTTGATCAAAAGAATCTCTCTTGGGCTGTGCCACTATTTTTAGAGTGTTTATGGTGATATTGTGATGGAATTATAACCCCTTGGGATGCGAACAAAATGACCATAAAATTCCTGCTGAGCCCAGATGGGAAGGTGAAAAAAGAGGGGAGGAATGTTTTGAAGAAAGATATGCACACTCTGTGAAGGCATGCACACTCTGTGAAGGCAGAAGAAAAGCCCTGCAGTTTTTTGGAAAAGGAAGAGAAGATGATGTCTAGCAATTAGTTCATGGAGTGCAGAGCACAGAGTTGCAAGGAGCATAGTGAAGGCATGAGCAATGTAGAACTGAGCAGACACTGAGAGTTGTCGAGACACTGCGAGACAGCATGGAGAAGTTCGGTAATGAATACTGGAGGTAGTAGTGCGAGATACAGCTGAATATAGGCTAAATGAGTATGTAAAGGATAATAAGAATTCGTTGTGATATAATATAACTGGAATTGGGTATGTTAGTACTGTGTGATGGGATAGAGTATAGCATGTGACCAGGGAGATCGTTTTTATTAATTTGCATTGATCAGTTACATAGAGAAGGTGCTAACAATATTTAGTTAGATGAGTGAGAGCTATACTTTCTTGCAGAAAGAACTATAGACTGTCCTTTATCCAGAGTATTCCAATACTTCTGTTCTTGTAAATATCTATTTTTACTATACCAATTTAATCAATAAACTAATATTTGATTATTTAACTGAAGAACTCAATTCACAGTGTGTCCAATAGCACAGTTTAATACCGGTGGTGGTAGCGAAACCATTCTACCAGGTTATCAATTCTATTCTCTAGCGTGTGCGACGATTTCAACACAGAAGGTAGATAGAAGAGAAACATCAACCGTCATACTTCTGTTTGCATATATTTCTTAATTTTATACAAATATTAATATACAGTGCATAGTAGTAATGAATAATTTTTGCAGTTGTGTAAATTTGTCATAACAATTTCACTCTATACTGTATCTAGTTGGCTGTAAGATTTCATAAGAATTCCCTTATCCTGATAATTTAATATCCATACAAAAAAGAGAAAAAAAAATTATATGGTATAAGTATAGTTTTAGAGCTAAGAGATATGCATAGCTCTTTAAATAAAAATATCTACAAGGGAGAACTTTGAACATGCACTAATTTTAGGAGCTGAAGATTACCTGAAATAAATATTTGACTTTAATTCTGCTAAGAAATAATTCAGAATGATTGTCTTTATTAAGCTGTAGCTCATAAAGTAATAATTTTTTTCTTTAACACAAAATAAGTTAAGTAGAATTACTGAATAATTTTTGTTTACATTAAAAAAAAAAAGGTGTAAAAGATAAAATATTTAATGTAAAAAGTACATTTTTAAAAATTTGTTCTGCAACACCTGCAAATACTTCAAGAAGTTCGCACCTTTTGCTCATTTATATAACTTTCTTTTTACATTCGGGTCATTTCAATTTTATACACAGATTTCCACTTTTACGGAAGTGATTTCTTTTTTTTTATATTTTGCCCACAATAATTGCATTTTGTAGTTGTATAAAGTTTAGAGTAAAGCAAATAACTGAAATCTGGGCTTAATGTTATTTATTTAAGCTAGCAAATCTGTTGAAAAATGTCTAGGTGTAAAAATTTATTAACCTCTGTTACCAGACAAAAAGATCCATTTATCATATTTATAAGAACAAGCAGACAAACGATTCTCTTTACCACTGTGTTCAAAAGATTAGATGTCCTTAGTCAAGCTAATGCTGCATACTGACTAAAATCTGTTTAAGGAGAATGAATAAAAAAGTGACCATGTAACCTCTTACTAAATTGCAAGTTTTAATGTTAAAACTTTTTCAGAAATCTTTAAAAATTGATGCAATATTAAAAAGGACATTTAGCGATTGAGTGGCCACTTGCTGGGTAAGTAAATATATTGATAGATCACATAATAATCAAAATAGAAAATTTTCAGAAATGAATTACTATTTCATAACAGAGGTTACATGAGGTAACAGTTTACATATGGTAACAGAAAAGTTACCAACTTAATTTAGTGATTTTGTTCTCCTTATAGATTAGGATTGATGTTTATAATTTACTACACCAAAAAGTTTCTAAATTAAATGAATTAATAGGTAATTTTGAAAAATAACTTCTGTAACCTCTTGTCTGGTAACAGTCAGAAAGGAAAAAAAGAAAATCCAGAGAACACGTTTTACTTGATTTACCCATGAATTTTATTATTTGATAGTGGTACCAAATGTCAATTGGTTTTATTTATAGCTATTCTAAAATCACAACATAAAAGTAATGAATAATTGGTAACAGATGTTAGAAAGAAAAAACACCTTCTTAAGAAATATATAAATCAGCCCACTTTATTTGATATTCATAACAAATATTCCAAAATGACTATTGAGACAACTTGCTCACTTATAAACTTCAATAAGAACAGAAATAAATTATATCTGGTAACAGAAGTTACAAAAACCTGGGACACCCACTTTAATGAAAAAAATATAAATGTTTCTCTAAAACATCGAGTTGAAGAAATAATTTATGTAATATTTTATTTATAATAGAATCTTATTACAGTATAAGATCCGTTATCCGGCGTCCCAGTATCCGGAACGCTCCGAAAACCAGAATGCAAAACACTAAACAAAAAGAAAAATTTCATTTAAAAAAAAAAAAAAAAAGTAAAAATTAAAGTGTCAGTAAAAGAAAAAATAACAAAATGATATTGCCTTCATTCATTAATTTATAAATTCAAAAAATAAATATAAAAAAATTATGATATGAAAAACATTATAATAAGAAAAAATCTAAATTAAAAACAATCACATTAGAAAAATAAAACATGTCTGTGTACAAATTTTATTTTGTTACAAGTTTCATTAAAAAAAGTTAAATGTAGTTTAATGCCATGGTGTTATTCTGGAGAAATATGGTGAGCAGAAAACTGACTAACATTTCTTTTTTGTTTGGTAAAATTGAGCCTAGAAAAATTATTTCCATGCTAAGAATCAGCAAATCCGCCATTGCGATCAGCATCTATAATAACAGGTTATGGAAACTTGCCAGATTACGCATTGATTTTAACATTTTCTTTCTATACATAAAATAATAGTTACTTGATAATTTGTAAATTTAGATTTGAAAAATGTTTCACAGTCCAAGGGATTTTCTCTGAATAAAAAACTAAAATTCTTTTTTATAATATATCTCTAATAAATTTTATACACATGACGTCACAGTCCAGTATACGCAGCCGCAATTCACTCCAGCAGATGATCTTTAGCCTCAATCTAGGGTACTTGTATAAATTTTAAACAAGCTGGATAAATGACGGCAGTTGATGCCGTCGCTATCTCCAAATCAAAAGATTCTGCTCCCAAAATGAAATTTTATTTATTTTTTGTAATTTAGAATGTTTTTTTTTATTTTGTGCAAATAAGGTATTAAATGAACAAATTTACAAGTAACGTATTTACATATATTGTTCATATTTATCACTATTTTATGAAATTATTTCGTACATTTTTTATATATAAAAAAGTGTTCTGAATTACGGAAAAACCCCTTATCCAGAATGCCCCAGGTCCCAAGCATTCTGGATAACGGATCCTATACTGTATAATAAAATGCTTACACTTGAGAATCACTTTTAATGAGCAAATAAGATCAATCAAAAGCGATAGCAACACTGAGTAAAAGTGCTTAATACTTTACAAGGGAAAAATTCTTCCTTTTCAAGACATGAAATCTCTGTAAATTTAAAGTGACCTATTCCCTTCTCATAATATTCAAAATAATTAAAAAGAGAAAAAAAAAATCATTTTTTTTTTTGACAAATATGCCACTAAATTTATTTATTTTAGCAATTTTCCTACATTTAGCAATTTTCCTATTTTTCTTACATTGTTATTTTTTGCATTACTTGGTAAACTTTAATTTTGTATTATTTAGTGAAAAACAGAAAACTTAAGAGTAAACCAAGACAAAACCAATTGCAAGAAATGCAAAATTAATAAAATATAAAATTTAAATGAAAAATTGATTTACTTTATTTAAAGCACATTAACTATATCCATAAAATATCTCTGGTTACTTGTCTATTACAATGCATTTTTTGAATACTGATATAAAAATGCATTTTCTTTTGATATTCATACCCATTCATATCCACTGAACCACATCATTAAAACACATGTATTGACAAATTTTTAACTGACACAGATCATGGAAAGTAAGAAATGAGTTTCGTGACAACCAGCTTTGAATACAATAAATATCCCCCCCCCCCCCAATATTTTTACAAATAACTGCCCAGATCATTCTGGAAGTTTTATTAAATAATGTTTTTAAGTTTATTTAATTTAAGTATAAAATCATTTATTTCAAATTAAGATAAAGCATTGTTTTAAAGAGGAAAAACGGTTAATCAAAATAAACTCAATATTAGTTTCCTCATTTATTTTTCATACAATTTATCAACTAAATATACTCTCAAACATATTACATCACTGTAGCTGTTTTATTTTAAAGCTAGAATTTTAGTAAAGTCATTGTCAATGATGCATTTTGAATTGTTCAGGATTAAAAAAATAAATAAATAAAATTATACTCCTAAATTAGATGCTGAACAAACTTTGAAAAAATATGAAGCTAACAGAAAATAAAATAGCATATTTCATATGAAAACAGCCATATTTTTACAGATAATCATTCAGCTCAGAAATTACCACTAAGCATGCATTTGAACTACCTGTCCAGGCTCAGGAGAAACTGTTTCTACAGAGGATACTGGGGGATTAGTTTTAAGTGGCTGGGTAAATGATGAATTTTCAGAATGCTGAAGGACATCACGAACTACATTACTCACTTCTGCAGTCTCGCTACCATTCTCAGGGGCTTCTGAAATGCCTCTGAAAGAAAATTATAAAATAAAAAATGTAGAAACTTAATAGCAAAATACATTATTAGTTCACTATAAAATATTAATGAATATAATTGCCTGTCTAAAACACAGAGTCGTTCGAACTTTTCAAATTCCAAATGGATTAGCAGCTACATATTCAATGTCAAATAAATATATTTTTTTATTCAAAATTATTTAAAACTTTTCATTATTGTTTAGGCACATTCTGAGCCATTTTTGTCTCTCTTCATATGATGAGCCGTTTTCTAAATTTTTTACTTGCGTTTCTATTTACCACATGAATTTATAATTTATTCCCCCCCTCCCTCCCAACACGCACACACCCTTTTATAAGGTCATTTTGTTTTATTCAGTAGATGTTGCCAACAGAAGGGTTGTTCCAGATGAAAAAAAATTAAATATTTTTTTCTTATGCAAAATAAATGCTTTTTCGATTTTCAAATCTTAACAGGAAAAATACATTTTAATATGCAAAATCAATTTGGGGAGCAATAAGTTAAGACTTCTTTTAACACATTATACTAATGTGGCATTTAATAGCTTTTAATGATAAAATTTGTTACAAAAGGAAATAAACAATTCTTACTCTAGGGTTCGCTTCATCTCCGTCCCAACAATATGTACTGTTTCAGTAGGAGCTCCTATTGCAGCAGCACTATTAGAGAAGGCATTATCATTTGCAAAAGCATCCTGGGAAGCTTCAACTCGCTCTGCATAGGCTTCGGGAAACCAACCTTTTTTCCCATGTAGTTCACCTTTAAGCCAACCTGGTTCAGTGCTTTCACCATCAGGTACCTATTAAAATAACATTTGATTAATTTTTTTGATTAGTTACAAAATTTATTCTTCATACATACATACATACATACATACATACATAAATGTATATTGATCAAAGACAATAACTAAGAGCACTTAGATGAGAAAAATGTTGGGTCTCATTCATTAAAACTGGGATAAATGATGCACTTTAACACTATTACACAACCGAGAATTTTATTTGAAAATGTGAAGATAGGAATTTTCTTTTTTCTCCTTTAAAGGAGAATTTTATGAGTAAAAGCAAAATTTAAAAATAAATAAAATGGAATTCTGTTATAAAGTGAAAAATATCATTCATGCAGTAATTATCAATACAATATACTGTTTTAAACATTAATAACAATTTCAACAATATTTATGGATCACGAATATTAATATATTTAACTGAAAACTGAAGAAATCAAAGAAAGAAGTTCATTTTAACAAATTTTAAACAAAATAAATTCTATATTTACCAAAACATCATCACCAGGCATGACGGATAATTCATCTGGATTTCTTGACTCAAACGCATATAATACTCTATATTTAACCATATTAGAAGCAGGAACAGCATTATCTATTAAAAAAGAAGGAAAATCTAAGCATTTTATTTTAGTAATTGAAGGGTTTGCTGCAAAAATGAGGTAGTTCCATTCTTGCTCTTTTGATAAATAAATAAAAATCCTTTAAATTATTAAACTTTAAAGTTTTGTCTAAAGTATTTTTTCTATTTATGCATTAGTCCAGCGCATCCCAACCTTTTTTCCTTCACATACCCCTTGCTTGGGCTATTAATTTTAGAGTACCCCCTTTTATCAGAAGCACCTCCACCCCTTCCCTCACTCATATAATGCAAATATGCTTTTTTTAAAATTAGTAATATACTCATTAAAAAGAAGGAAGTTTTCCTATTAATATAAGTTAGTGACATTAACCCCGCTTATTCAGAAGTGAAAATAAGGATCTGCTTTTCAATGCGTTTCAAAATAAAGAATTAGGAGTAGGAACTCTAATGTAATTAAAGCATTCTGCAATTATTATTGAAAACTAAACAATAAGATAAATGTGGTAGGAAAGTAATATTGTATAATGATCAATGGCAGTTTTCGCGAACATGGGAAGTAAATATATAAGTACTCATGTATATGATTAGCAGTGGGCAGAGCTAGTGACATTGAATCATCAATGAATTATTATGCCTAGTGGGCCTTTTCCCTCATTTTGAGTGTAACACATTTGCCTGAGTGAGGACCAACCTCAGCACTCATCTTTTTTCTCCTGAGCTATTCAAAAAATTTTATGCATTCTAGTCCCTTATGCATTAACTTCCATACAAGAGATTTACTACCATTCCAACACCAAAAATTCAGCAGTTATCAACCTCGACTCTTCAGACTTATTTTCTACCAGAGTTCTCTCTACATTCTTCTTAAACACCATTTTTTAAATTTTATTTTCATGGGGATCTGAAATGGGAGGGAGGGGGTTGTATAATATTACTGACAGGGTTGGGTTTTTGACGTCAAAAAGTGGTTTTTGACATGACATGTCAAAAACCTGTCGAAAAGTGTCAAAAACTGTCGAAAAGTGTCAAGAACTGTCGAAAAGTGTCAAAAACCTTTTACACATTTTTTTTAGCAATCATTAGTGACATCCTATATTAAATCAAGCTAAAAACTGATTAAATAATAATTTTTATATTATATAAATAATTTTTATTTAGTTATGCTATAATTAAGTTATATATAATAATTCAAATTGTTTATCCAATTGTCATGCTAGGAAAAATAGCTAGAAATGTTGAAACTACTATTAAGTGCATTTTTCAAAGTACTATTTATCTACTTTTCAAAGTACTATTAAGTGTTCAGTTTATTATAAAAAATTTTAGCAATCTAATTTTTGCTTAAAAATCTTGTGTAAAGCTTAAAGTGGTCACTACTATTCAATGACTGATCATAAGTTACCTAGATTTTTAATGTTTGTTTTTGTACATAAACATTAGATATAAACCACAATTGCAACACAAATGTTCTCTGAGTTATTAAATAAATTATAATATGAAATCAGTATAATTAAACGTTCTTTAATCAATAATTTAAAAGAAGATGTTTGTTATTTTCAATATTTACACATATATATCTTCATTTTATTATGTTAAATTTAATTTTTATACATTATAAAATAGTGTCTATTTATTTATTGGAGCATATTATTTCAAGTTTGTAGCTGTAAGTCTAGCCTTAATCCTTAATCATTTGTTTGTGGAATTGGCATTTACAAGCAAAGAACAGATGTAACATTTTTTTTCTTTGTTTGGATTCTATGAACCTGGTACAAAGGGGGCCATCCATAAATGATGTCACGCTTGGAAGGGGGGGGGAGGGGGTTCATGAGATTGTGACAGTTTGTGACAAGGGGGTGGGAGGGGGTAAGAAGAAGTGTGACATCACACATTTTGATTCAAATAAAATCATTTAAAATCAGCAAACTAAATTTTGAAGTTATTTTGAAAATACCAGAATTTGAGGGTATTTTTTAATCGGGGCAAAAACAACTTTCATGTGATTTGTTTTTACTTATATTCCTTTCTTTAAAAAAAAAAAAAAATCAATTGCTCCTTCATATTAATATTGTATTACTATTGTATATTAATTATATTTTTTTTTTTGTAAACCTTAATCATATTTAATACAAAATAAGTGCACAAATCATTTTTATTGTTATGCTCACAAATATCATTAAAACACATAGTTAAAGTTTAAAAATAAAATTTGAAATATGATCTATAACGTAACGTAGTGCTTTGTTTCTGAACTGCAAGTATATGTTTATGTAATATAGTGTGACATGTGACAAGAGGGGGGAGGGGGGTATGGTGAAGTGTGACACTTTGTGACAAAGGGGGGGAGGGGGTCAAAAATATTGAAAAAAAGTGTGACATCATTTATGAACAGCCCCAAACATTAAAACTATATAAAAATTATATGAAATTTTATACATTAAATTATACAAGTATTTAAGAGTTTGATTAGTTTATATATTTAATGGGACGATACTTTTAATTATTTTTTATTCTATATTTATAGCTTACAATTATTTTCTATTTTCTAAGCAAATTGTTAAACAAAAGTCATGTTTTGAGTTTTCATGGGTCGATGAAGATTTTTTTTTTCTTGTGGCCCATTTTGTGAAAATTATCATTTTGTTATGAAAGATGAAAGCTGCTCAAATTCAAACCAAGCTTTTAATAATAATAACTTCTTTAACTTTTTATTCTGCTAAAGTTTTCCTTTCTTGTGAACTTGTTTTCTTTGTAAATTATACATTTTAAAACCTAACAAAATAAAAATAATCCATGGAGAGTATGTTTTTATAGAATAGAATTTTGTGAAGGGACCTGATTTATTATATCGATTTTTGTGAAGGGAGACTCTAGATAGGTCCAAACTTTTTCCTGGATTGACCCCTGGTTTTATACAGGATATGTGGTTTTTAGTGTCTAAAACTGCCAAAAAGTTTACCCACGTGTCTAACACTTAAAATTATGAAAAATCGTAAATTTAATGTTATTGTAAAAGTAACTTTAAACAGTTTTTGGACTCAATTTTAGGTTTTTGACAGTCATTGTCAAAAACTATGTCAAAAAGGGGTTTTTGACATGATGGTTAAAACCATGGTTAAAACCGGATAAAACCGTCACACTGTCAAAAACTTGCCAACCCTGATTACTGATCATACCCAGCTCCCTCCAATAAATTTTTGAATCTACATTTTTCTATGAACTGACTGCAAAAAGTTCAAAACTATATCTCTGCATAAAAATCTTGTTACACCCCCACTTTCTCTTCCAAAACACACGTGACCAGCCAAAATGGCCCTTTCCAATTGGTCAAACATAGGATGACTTACGACATCATGCCCCGTTCTCCAGGTTTCTCCTGCACATCTCATCGACTAGTTGTGAGAACACCTAAATGGTAAACAACTTTACAGTTAGTTGGACACTGTCGTAAATAAGATTCAACATGATGAATCTCCATTATCTGTTTTTTGTATTCTGCGAGAAAAAGACAACAAAATATTGCCATAAAACTATCAAGTAAAAAGGCATTATGAAAAAAAGGAAGATTTATTAGCAGCACCAAATAAATTGGAGCCCACACAGACTTAGCATTTAACTGCTTGGAAAACAAACTCTTATATTACACATCAGATAGCAACTGCTAAAAGCACCTGTGTGTGGACTCTAAGAAAAAGACAAAAGAAAAATAACCTATGTTCCTGTGTGAACACAGGCACAATATATTTACATGTTACATCTTAGAATTTGAAAAAAACTTTATATATTATTATAATTAATAAAATCTATATGTAATTAAAATGATCAATTTATGATTAGAGTTTGCTATGGTAAATTTTTCATAATTTTGAATGTTAATTTTTTTTTTCACATAAAACAACAAAAAAAAAAAAAAAAAAAAAAAAAAAAAACAAGAACCAGTTAAAAAAATTTCTAATTAAAAAACTAATCCTACAGAGTGAAATGAAATTAAGAATACTGCCAATAAATACAAATATGCAATACATTTAAATTGTTAATATATTTCTGAATATAAAAAAAATATATTTCTGAATAGATCAAAAATCAAAACCTAAAATTATGCATTAGTAGTAGTATTTCAGCACATAAAAAAAAAAAAAAGTAAATATAGCATGAAATTATTACCATTCCACGTATCCCCAACAGCACTGCCATTTTTACCCCAACCATCATCAAATCCTACAAATATCCAAATTTATAAATGTTGAGAAAAAGAAATAAAAAAAAGGATAAATGAAAATATGCAACACATCTCATGAATGCAACAACTAATAGCTTTTTTATATATTTTTTAACCATTAATAATTTTATTATTGTCAAAATAATCACATTTATTATTGCAATCTAACAGACAATAAGGACACTAAAAAAGGTACAGAATCATAAATTTTACACAATTCTAAGTATTAATAAACATTATACAATTTGTATTTATAATCCAAAGATTGAAATTTTAAATAAAAAAATTGCTCATTTTTATTTTTAAAAAAAATGAAATGAAATGAAATACATAAAATGATTAAAATTTTTAATGGACACTGCTTTATAAGTTTGAATAGATATATAATTTTAATAAGAAATGTTTTATTATCAGATGGATGAAAAACAGTTCTTCATGGGCCTAAAGTAATATATGTAAAAAATTGGTATGATTTTAACAGGATGGATTTGTTAAAATAGAAGAGGATCAGGCATTGTTTTACGTGCTGTGTCATCTTAAAGTAAAACTAATTCAGTTATTGTTTCTAAGAAGATTAACTGAAAAAAATGTACACTGATATTTCACAAATTCGAATTTTGGCATATGGTGGTTTTTAGGAGGTGAAAAATTCATTTTTCTACAATATAATGTGTCATGCCATACTTGAAAAGCTACAAAAAAGGTGGTTCAATGGTAACAATACAAAGATTAATTAAAAACTCATTAAAAACTCCAATTTTTCACAAAATGGTAAGACGCCACCGCCAAGTTTGCATATCTGAAACTTTATGAGGTTCAGTAGCAGAGAAGAAAAAAAAAGGAAAAAAAGTCCCCCCCCCCCCCCCCCAAATCTGTATTGGTTTATCTAATCTAAATTTAAAAAAAACACCCACTTAATTATCAGACTGTCATTTTTAATGGTGTTACAGTTTAAAAAAAACAATATTTACCTTTTTAAAAACAAGAGAGATAAGAAAATTTGGTACTTCTCCATTATCCTGTCGACCACTTTTCATAACAAAAAACTACCACCAAACAACAGAATTTAATGCCAAAAATGCACTTGACGTCAGAAGCATTACACATGTTTGTTATGCCCTCAAGTGATTTTTAATTTGACATTTACCTGTATTTTTCATTATGCTTTGCTCATTTATTAGTTATTTCGTTGATTAAAATAATTACATCCTTAAACGAAAAATGATATTAAAAGAGAAAAAGCATTGAAAAAATGCTGCGATGCATAGTCACGTGCAATGGATCAGTTTCAACTGACATCAAACATTTATTCACCATCCAAGAGTGATAATTAAGAAAAATAATCAATAATGTAAATAAATAAATATACAAGATTTTTTTTCTGTTTTCCTTAATATATTGTTTGTTTTTTTCAACTTACTAATAGTTGACACTTTGGTGAGTGGGGCTTTTCCGAATTTCTAGTATTTTATTTATGTATTTATTTATTTGATACTCTAATGGCAACATTCTTCCATTTGTTTATTTGGCGTTTGTTGGCGGCGTTTGTTGGCACAGTTTGGCGATAGTTTTTTGTAATGAAAAGTGGTCAATGGGATAATGAGGAAGTACTGAAAATTTATAATTAAAAATAAACAATGAATAATACATTTACCTGTTCTCTCTGTAATACCATTGGCAGTGTCTCTTGATTTCTTTTCTTCAAGAAAAATGGTTTTCTTTTCTTCATAAGTATTGTACAGATTTTTATAGTTTTCAGCAATATCTTTTAATTTCTCTTTCAATTCCTATAATTAAGTAGACAAACGGTTAAAAAACAATATTCCAATCCTCCCAAACTTGTTATTCTTAACACTTTTAATGCTGTTATGCAGCATGCATGAAAAATTGGACTAATTGAACACAAACATGGTTTTCACTTAGTGATACAGTTATTTTTAACAACCAGATTCAATAAGTTCAGTGATGAATTTTATCGATAATTTTATATGATAAAACATACACAAAAATAAAACAGATATGTAAGAAATAGGATGCAGAAATATTTATTTTTAGAATTGGATTTTAAAAAATGAGTTTAACATAAAAGATGACAGATTGTTATTGAAAATTCTCTTATCCTTATGGGCAAAAAAAATCACTATAAATTGCCAAATTTCGTGATTGATACAGACAATGCCATGTTTCACCTCTTGATTAAAGATAATTGTAAAGCGATACATTTTTATAAACATAATATAGAATTTTTAAGGATTTTTTTTTTTTTGCTAAAGCTTAAGGTGAGAGTGGTCTAGAGCTTAAAAATTAAATTTTTAAAGACTCTTGGATAGTTTTGAATAGAGATTGTATTTTCAGACCATTAATACTAATCCAATACACATGATCAGCATTTTACATTTGAAGTTTTAAGTTCTCCAGAATATGCAATTGTACAATTTTGATCATGACTAAAGTAATTCCAACTAAATATCTTCACAAGAGTCTCCCAAGAATTTCTCTAAGAAGAGAATTAATCCATCTTCAACATTTAATAAGTTTTAGAATTTTGTTTTTAAAACAGGTCACGAGATGCAAAATCTGTTTCATTGACCGGTCTGAACACACTCATTGCATACCTCCTAAAATCTCTTAACGACTCCAAAGACTTCGTAAAATCCTGATATAGAGAATAAACTACAGACATGCAACTGTAATAATGCTTTCAAAAAAGTGAGAAAAGTGACAAAAAAGACCAAAATAAATACCAAAAAAGTGACTAAAACACGACAAAAAGTGACTAATAATACACGACATACAGATTTTTTTTAAATAAAAAATACTTTTCTTAAAAAAATAATTTGTAAATATGTATTTTTAATAAAGGTTGCATGCTCATTGTTAGCCATAATAATTTTTAGAACTATCAATAACGACTACTATGTTTTAAGCACAAAAAAAAAAAAAAAAAAAAAAAAAAAGTGCATACTAGAGATGAGTTTGGGTTCTTTTTTCAGAACCCAAGCACGACGATTTGAAATCAAAGTCTGAAAAAAATTGTGTCAACAGAGTCTGAGCCCGATACTGAAGGTACACAGTAGAAAATTATTAATAACATTTTAAAATTTCTTCAAGATTAATGTTCAAATTTAAATATCTCTTCTTACATAGAAATAAGTATTAGGTGTAGAGATAAAGGTATCGTGGTTTGTCTCTTTCATTGGCTGTGATAATTGGATACTGACATGAGTATCAATGGTGATAGAGCTCAAGATTACTTAATAAATATAAAAGCAACTTTCGTGGTAAGAAAATCCACAAATAAAAAAAAGCAGCACACTTTTAGTCACATTTTCTGACTAAAAATGATTGAGCCGGCTTTCGTAGGCTCACAAAATTTTGGTCACTTCATCACTATTAGTCAGAAAAAGTGACTAAAAGTGACTTTTTAAACTTTAAACAGGGTGTCTATTCCAGAATAGCAACGAATTTCCCTGACTTTTCCGGGTTTTCCATGCCAATAAAAAAAAAATATTCCAGGTATCAAGATTTTGTGATGTTACACACAAAAAATCTTAAAAGTTGTGAATTTGAGAGTGGAACTTTCACAACTGATTCTGAGGCACAAATTACTGATTTGTTACAAAACTTTTTGCAAAATTTACAAATTTTTGAACATTTTACATGCTAAACATTTTGCAGATACACACTTTTAACATGTTCTATGCATTTTGTCATATCATATCAGGATGAAATTCTTTATTACATCAGTCACAGTTAAATACAGATTGCTTTGAAACATTTTAATACAAATAATAAATATTCAATAAATTGCAAATAAATAACAAATGTTCAGTTCCCAAACAAAGATAAGTAAGCAGAGTGAATTACCTAATCAATCCTACAACATTCAGTAGAATGTTTCATTGAAGCTGGAACTGAAAATATCAGAGTTACAAAGAAGGACTGAAAGGGGGTAGACAAAATGATTTGCATGAGAGGTTGAAATGTTCTTTACTGTACTTATGTGAAGAGCAAAGTTTGATTTTAATGGCACTGCAATTTTAAATCCTTAGTTTTTTTAAGGAACATTTTCCTATTCTTTTTCTTGAAAGTTAAAATTTTTTCTATCTTTCTCAGAATTTTTAAATTTTCCTGACTTTTCCTCAGAAATTGTAAATTTCCCTGACTTTTCCAGTCCATATAAATTTCTCAGACTCTTCCAGGTTATCCAGGTGGCTAGATTCTCTGTTGAGAGAAATAGTGACTAAAAGTGACAATTTTTAAAAGACAATTTTTTTTTTATTGAAAGTGACTAAAAGTGAGAAAAGTGACATAGTTTCATTCCTGTAAACTACAATGACAAAAGCATAGCATTATAAAAAGCTTACATCATTACCTCAATTTGGGCATTGTTGTTCTCAATATCATTCTGTTTTTGTGATGTTTCATTTTCTATATTACTTAATGTACTCCGCAGCTGATTTAAGGCAACTTGCTTATTGTTGAAATTATGAACTACTGAAGTATATGCATCACCTGAAAAGAAGAAAAATATTAAAAAAAAAGAAAACTGTACAATGCCTTTTATTTAAATAAAACAAGACGATGTAATCATCTAGCTTGGGTCACATAAATGTTACTTTACATATGTTAGATATAGAATTTTACAAATTAGCAATTAGCGAGAAGTTAGCAATACTTCATCAAATATTGCTAAGCTTGACAAAAAATTGGCATGTGAATGACATAGTCAGTCATAGAACTCTTGATCAGATTTACTGTGGAATCTTTCACTCTCTTTTTGGCAACACTTGATTTTGCTTCAGGGTAGTCACAAATATCTTACGTTAAATTTCCTTGATATTTCCAGGTCAGCGATAAAATAATGAAGTTTTCATGGGTTCCTTTTGCAACACTATTCTGATACATACAGTAAAAGTGAATAATAAAAAATAATAACACTGCAAGATATTTAAACAGGAATCCTATCAATAACACATAATTAAAAAAAAAAGAACTTGCAAAGCAAATTAAAAAAATTAATTTATTTCCATATTGTTAAGCCCGAGAAGGGACAGATATTAAAATTATTTTATTTAGTCAATGCTACAATAATTTTGCATTTTTATATTTAAAAAAAAAATAACTTGCAAAGCAAATTTAAAAAAAAAAAATATTTCCAAAATTTTAAGCCCGAGAAGGGACAGATATTAAAATTATTTTATTTAGTCAATGCTACAATAATGTTGCATTTTTATATTAAATCTTGTTCCGTCTATTTAATCTTAAAATATTAAATTTAAATTTGAAACATGATATTAAAGCAACTTTAAAACATTTCATTTAGTTGAAATGAAATCTAAATAAATCTTCAACTTTTTAAATTATTTGAACTTTTCATGTTTTTTGTCTGTTAAAATTTGCTACAGTACAAATTTTGCATAATGCATGTAAAACTGAAAAAAAAGTTGAAGATTTATTTAGATTTCATTTCAACTAAATGAAATGTTTTAAAGTTGCTTTAATATCATGTTTCAAATTTAAATTTAATATTTTAAGATTAAATAGACGGAACAAGATTTAATATAAAAATGCAACATTATTGTAGCATTGACTAAATAAAATAATTTTAATATCTGTCCCTTCTCGGGCTTAAAATTTTGGAAATATTTTTTTTTTTTAAATTTGCTTTGCAAGTTATTTTTTTTTTAAATATAAAAATGCAAAATTATTGTAGCATTGACTAAATAAAATAATTTTAATATCTGTCCCTTCTCGGGCTTAACAATATGGAAATAAATTAATTTTTTTAATTTGCTTTGCAAGTTCTTTTTTTTTTAATATCTCAAGTTTTTTAATAACAAATTAATATGAAGCAGATAAGATTCAAACAAGACAAGTACAGGGCTTGAATATTATGGCGGGATTGCAGAATTCGCAGCGAAAATTTTGAAATCCCGCCCAAAAAAAGATCGTGAGCGAGAGCCTCCCGCCCAAAAAATTTCAGCATTTTCAGAGAAATTTGCGTTATTTAATTTACCTGCAACCGAATGATAAATTTCGTGATTTTTTTTTCCCGCAACTGATTGACGAACATTGCGTTTTTTCCGCGACTGATTGACGAACTTTTCGTGTTTTCCGCGACAGATCGAGGAACTTTGTGGTTTTTTTCGTGACAGATCAACGAACTTTGTGTTTTTTCCGCGACTGATCGTCGAACTTTGTGGTTTTTTCCGCGACAGATCCATGAACTTTGCGTTTTTTCAACCACAGATCGACGAACTTTGCATTTTTTTTCAACCACAGATCGACGAACTTTGCGCTTTTTTTCACGACTGATCGACGAACTTTTCGTTTTTTAAACGACTGATCAACGAACTTTGCGTTTTTTCTGCGACAGATCGACAAACATTGCGTTTTTTAAGCGACTGGTCGACGATCCTTGCGTTTTTTGGGGACAGATCGACGAACTTTGCGTTTTTTCCGCAATCGATCGACGAAATTTGCTTTTTTTCCGCGACTGATCGACGAACTTTGCGTTTTTTGGTGACAGATCGATGAACTTTACGTTTTTTCCGTGACAAATCGACGAACTTTGTGTTTTTTCCACGACTGATCGAAGAACTTTGCGTTTTTTCCACGACTGATCGACGAACTTTGCGTTTTTTCCGCGATCGATAGACGAACTTTGCGTCTTTTCCGTGATCGATCGGTGAATCTCAATCAAATAAAATCTAAATTCAGAAATTTATTTAGCAACCTAATTGTTAAGGGTCCCTAACACATTTAATGGAACTTGAAAAATACACTACATATATAAAACTTAACTTTTTTCCCTTTTTTAAAATAAAAATAAACATTTTACATAATCATTCTCAGTTGACTTAATTTTTTCAATGGTATTTTTTCATGTCTGCATTAATGTAATTCTTTAAATAGCACGTAAAATAATAGTGGGGTTTAAAGATTTTTTTTTCTCCCTCCCAAATATTACAACTCCCCTTCATTTAAAAATGTTGGTAGGGAGACTCCACTCCTTGGAAAAATTGAATTTCAAGCCCTGAAGTATGTAAAAGACTGCACATAACAAAATCAGTATTGGTAATATGAAATATACAGTTCAAACATTGATATGTGTAGTTATGGAGCATGAAATTTTCAGCAAAATATTTTTTTTTGTAGCTGAATAAGTATCTTACCTTATATTGACAATTTCTTAATCTAACATTTCTGCAGAAGCAAAATGTAAACATCTGCAAGATTATTTACAAAACGTGTACGATCTGTTATTTTCATATCGTCACAAACAGTCCATTTATTGATCTCGTTTTCATTTGAATGCACCATTGTTATATAATGACCTGAATCAATGAACTTTCCTTTATGCAAAATAGCAGATTTTGTTTTAAAGGTTATATTATTTATTAAAACCTTTTGGTTTGAAAATCCTGTTATAGGGCACGTAATTTTAAAAGTTCTATTCGGACCCATAGAGACATTTGTTGAAGAAAATCTGGCTAGTTGCACAAACAAATATTTTCCACAAGAATTTAATCGAGTTTGACACATTTTAGTTCTGTTTTTGCAATGAACACAGGGAATGTTTTCAGTCTGCCATCGTGTTAGGAGATCATTGAAATCAACTGCATCTTCCCTATTATTAAAGTCATGTGGAAATCTCACAATAAATGCATTAAATGGTTCTGTACTAATACATATATCTCGATAACTTGGGCAATTACTACATTTCTCCCAAAGATCTTGCTTCAGTTGAAAAAGATCTATGGCATTGACATTTTCTTTTGACAAATTTTCCAGTAGGTAATCAAGAAATTCTAACGGATCTTGATCAGTACCATCATGAAACTTTACATGAAGTGTTTTTCTAACTTCAAGTGTATCTACGGTTTCAATCTGTGGATTTTGCAAAGTAGTGAATATTTTTTTCAAAGCTTTTGTTGTAGGACCAGGATCAATAACTCTTTCCTGAATTTTTTTAACAAATTCTGGGATACAGAAGAGAGTTTGCAACATAGAATTTGCGTAACACGAACGATCTGTATTTTTAAAGCCTTTAAAGACAAAGTAATTTAAATCAGTAATATGGTTTTTATTATTTTTTTCACTAACAATTACTGATATGTCAGATGAAACAACCATTTTACTCTCAGAGTATTTTCTGGAACATACAGCTAATTGTGGCAAATCAGATCTGTATTCCTTTCTAAGACGATTATATTCCTTAATAGCATTTGGTGAGGCATAAACTTTACTTGCATCAAATTTAAGAAGATGTAAACCTTCTAAACTTGTGACTCTGGATAAAGCAACATAAGACATGCCACTTTCAAAAATGTTAGGACCCAAGTTAATCATTACACAATCCAGGCTCATTCCTTGACTTTTGTGAATAGTTATACCATATGACAAAACAATGGGGAATTGGGATCTTTTAACATAAACATTTTTCATAATTTCAAATTTGACATTTACTCGTTCAATGTATTTTTCGGTAGCATGGTTGTCAAATAAAATGCATATTGATATAATTTTTCCTGATGAATCTTTTTTAAAGCCTTTAACAGTACCCATTGAACCATTGACCAGACCTTTTTCTATAGAAAGATTTCTACGCAACATAATTCTACAGCCCTCACAAATTAAAATCACTGACTCTAAACCAGCTGTATCAGATGATTTTTGTTTTAGTTTTTCCAATTGTGTCTTTACTGTGCGAGGCATTTCCTGAAAACCACTAATAGTATCTTCAGCATGAATTTCTATAACATTATTTTTAGCCTTCTGTAGCATCACAGAGTTTATTTCTAGGCATAACTTGTTTGTAGGTAACAAACATACTGGATTCAAATTTTGATTCATGAGGTCAAAGTAATAATTCGCTACATTTTCAATGTTATCAGTATTAGGGATAAGTCTTGTTTCAAGTACTTTGATGTCATCAGGAGTAACTTCACCAACTCTGACTCTGTTGAGAAGTTCTGCATATACCAAGTCATTTTTTTGTCTTTTATTTAAAGTGAGCTCATCATAAAGAAAATACTCTTTCCAAATATTAATGGCACCAACTGATCCAATTAATTTCCGTGCTTCAGTATGAGTTAATTTAGAATATGGTGGATTTCCTTTTACTGGTTGTAGTTGAAGAAGATCTCCAAAAAATAAAACTGAAATGCCACCAAACAGTTCATCTTTGCCTGTAATTTCAACTAATCTTAAATGAATATAAGATAAAATTAATGATGATACCATAGATATTTCATCCACTATTAGAAGTTTTAGATGTGCTAGTGTCTTTTGCATAATAGCTAAACTATTCACCCCAAGTTTATGATATTCGGCTGTTTTACCATGCTCTACAGGTAACATTAACAGTCTATGCAAAGTCACACCACCAATATTAAGAGCAGCTAGGCCTGTTGGAGCTGCAACAGCATTAGTGAAACTATTATTGAAAAAATTTGAAATCATATTTTTGATTACATGAATTAGAAAACTTTTACCTGTTCCACCACATCCGCTAACAAACATTGTTAGTGGTTTGCTTGATTCAGATTTAGAACAAAAATGTTTTTGAACTGTATCAAATATTTTTTTCTGATCAGCATGTAATTGTGAAACTTGAGTGGCTAAATTGGTTGAGTAGGGAAATAAATTTTGTACCATAGCTGCTGTTACTTCTGCCATGGCATTACCAGCCTCCATAATCTCATGACCTTGCAAAGCATTTTGTATATCATCCTGAACAATGACATTTTCACAATCAGATTGTGTACTTTTTCTTAGAGCTTCCTCTAATTTTTTCTCACCTTCTTTTAACACTTTAAGCCTATCATGATACTCCATCATTTGTTTCAGTTTTGGAAGATGATTTTCAAAAGATTTCTGATAGTTAACATGGTCACCCAAAAGTATACTTTCATCACGCCAAGGAAGAAAAAGCATCAAAAGACTGTGATAGTAATTTTCCCGTTCAGTATCAGATTTATCAGGATCATGACGAGTATGCTGTATTAGAAAAGGCTTACATCTTTTCTTTAATAGCCCAATATTATTTTTAAGTTGTAAATTATTTGGCATTTTTTCATTTGATTTTTGTGGCACCCGATAATAAAAAGCTGAAAAATCATACAGGGATATATTTTCAAGTTCATCTGGTCTATTGGGATATACACCATCAACCATTTGAACCATAAAAATATCTTCACTGGTAGGGTCAGTTTCCTTAAGTTTGTTGAGCTCTTTAAAAGGTTTTAATAAACGTTTTCTTTTTTCTTTTTTGGTAGTGTTGATGAAAAGAATAGATTCTGATTTTCCGTAAAGATGATGTCCAAGAATTCTATCAGCAACTTCATAAGCACCACACTCTCGATGTGAAATGGCTTTTAAGCCAAAACTAAAAAGACGACTGCGTAAATCTTTGTTTGCCAATTCATTCCAGAGATCTTCCATGTCAGATTTTTCTTTTTTCGTAATATAAGATGTTATATAACGAGCCACTGCTATTTCTTTATCTGCAATAAATTGGACATCAACATTAGCTTTCCATATATATAAAAGCAATGGATTATAATCATTAATGTACATTTCAGCAGATGTTCTGGGGAGTATGTAAAGACGCTTTTTTGACTTGGAAGATAAATGATGTCTTATACTAGAATGCACATCATTTAATTTTGCACCTGTAGCTGTTGCTCTTGGAAATTTAAATCGACATCTGGTAAGAAATTTGTCTCCAGATTTGTATTTTCTTTGACAAGTTGGATTGCATCGGTGCATTTGATACTTCTGAACATATTCATGCAAAGTTGGACTTTCAATTTTATCAGGAAGTGAGCATGTGACATATTTTTGAATAAATGCTAATATTTCTTTATCGCTGGCATTACCAATTTTTGGAGCATCTTTTATCCAAAGTACCATATGAATATGAGGTGTCCCTCTTCCCTGATATTCCACTCTCCAGAAGTAATGTTCTACTTTGCCAAGAATGGCATTTTCTTTATTCATAATAAGGTGTTTCCAAAGAGCTTGAAATCGGTTGTGGTAATGCAGAGAAACAGCAACAGGATCTGAGGAACACAACTCTGCAATACTGTTAGGGGCAATTTTATCAGAATATGACAATCGAAGGTGCTCATGCAATTCGAACCAGTCATATTCCGCACAACTTAGAGTAACAAACCATGTTGGACTACCAAAATTTTGCATCATTGTCTTTAATTCTCCTTGTCGTTTGTACCAATATTCCTGTGTACCTCTCATGTTTTGCATAAAAACTGATAAAGCAGTTTCAAGTTCTGAATCTTTGGCAACAAATTTATCAATCAGAGAGTTGACTGGCATTCTTTTGTTGCCAGTCATTCGAAGCATAAAGTTAATGCTATTGGTCATAGATTTTATCTCACTTTCATAAAAGCAATGAAAAAGGTATTGTTCATTGAGGGAAAACCTTCGATCTTTATTCAATATTCTAGTAGCTCTATAATCAGCTTCTGTTAAGTCACCAAAAGGCCTATCAGAATATCGGCCACCTTCACCTGTGGGGAACAAATCAGGAAAACACATAAAGTCCAAATTTTTTTCAAATAAACTAACAGCTTCTTTTGCAACTTTTTTCATTTGAAATGCTTCTAAAATACCTGTAGGATTTTTTCCGTTGACAGGATGGATTGTATACTGATCAAAGAGCATTTTTTGTTGAGTTTCAGATAATCTATACAATAAAGCATCTGGTTGCGTAGAAATTCGATTATCTATTTCACTACAATTACCACAAATATAATCAGTGTTGCACTGAGAAACATGAATATCAGCATACAAAGGATTAATTTCTTTTAACTTTCTCAGTGCTTTCATTATCTTTTCAAGCCTAACAATTGATTGCCAAACTATTTTATTTTTAGTTGGTTGGCCATTAACTAATATATGAAGTTCATGATTATCTGGTAAACCTAGAGGAATCATGTCAATATTATTTTGCAGAGGCAAATGTAAATAAATAATTTTACCTTTAATTGCCTTTGTTAAGCCAGAATGGTTTAAAGTCTTTAGCTTAGTTCCTAGTCTAACTACCACTTGAAATGCTTTACACTTCTGAATAAGTATTTTTTCAAACATATTCAAATTTTTAATTTCATCAGGTATTGGATGCACTTGTAATCCATTGAGGAAGGATCGCTCAGGAACTTTACCTGATATAATTCTCTTGTAGCAGTAATCACAAAGATTTAATTCCTCAAACAGTTCTATATCAGAGCCTGGTTTTTGCAAAAGCCAAGCTGTTCTTAATATATTGAATGCAATATTTTGTGTATTTTCTAAGGCATGCTTGGAAACCAGTTTAGACACTGGTGTAAGTTTCCTTTTTTGGTACAATTTTTCACAGGAATCGCAAGGTGTGTCATGAAATTCATGCATTTCTCGAAAACAGTGGGCCAAGGGCTTTTCAAATTGTTCTAACAATTCAGCTTCTTTCCAAATAGGTCTTATGACAGATGTATTTGAATTTGTTTCACAATTGTCTTTCTTTTTTTCTTTTTTTATGAGACTTCCCAATTCTTCGACTACCACTTTTAAATCAATAAAATCGGCATTTAGAATGGCTTTATCAATTAAATTGTATGCATCAAAAAGTTTTTTTATTCCATACACATATCTAAGAAGAGTTCTCAAGCCACTATAGTGCGGTGACAATTCAGTCATGACTCTCAAAATGCTTTTACATTTGCAATTGTCTAAGCAATGAACTGCATGACCCAACTTAACAGCACACATTTGATCTTCTTTTATGTAATACGATTTATACTCACAACAATCTATGTTTGAAAATAATTCCTTTGTAGAACTGCCCTGAGAAGAAGCAAATATATGAAGAATATGCAATAACCTTTGAACTGAATTCTCTCGAATGTTACAGAGAGGTCCACATTTCCACATTAGAGTTTTGGGATGATGACCATCAATGTTTTTCTCGAAATGTAAATCACCTAAAGGAATATGTTCTATTTTAGAATTGGAATGACTACTATAATTATGATCTAAATGTATGTGAACCAATGGGTGATATGCTATTTCCCAAAAATAGGGTTCTGCATTGGAGTTGTGAATTCTTTCACCACCAATTATTTCACATAAATTTTCTGCAGTGATATTTTGAGTTGATTTTGATAACATCTGTTGACATTTGTTTGAAAATTTTTCTGAAGCCGATAAACTCTTTGCATACAAAACATTTTTAGTATGAATAGCTTTACGCGCAAGTAATTGAGCTTTTATTTGAGTTTTTACAAATTGAATATTTGTTCTTCTGCTTTGCTGAGCTATGTTTGATTTATAACTCTTTAGCAGATTTTTCACTAAAGCAAGCTGTCGATATCTTGAAGGATTAATTTTTTTAGAGGTGAGAATCCTATTACGATTTGAGTATTTTTTTGTGTTCCAGTATTTTAGCTTATATTTATTAGCCTTTGATTTATTTTGCAAACAATATGAAGTATTACGCTTCTGTATCTGGCTTTTACATTTTTTATAGTATGCGGCTCTTTTATTTTTGAAAATTTCACGATTTCGTCGATAATATCGTGAATATTTATTTGATGTATCACTTAACGGCTCAGACAGAGATACTCTTGGTATAGGGTTAGGATACTCTTCAGTTGGGCCATTTAAATCAATGAAATGCCGAGAGCAAACATACCAGTCTCTAGTCACCGTTTCTGTATTTTTTCTACCACAAGCAGAAAGCCATTCGTTACATTTACTCAAGTTTTTCTGTGGTTTAGGAAAAGGGAAAAACAAAACTCCCAGCATATAGTCTTTGTAAAAGTATCGTGCATCACTCTTGCAACCAGAAAATTTGCATTTTTTCCCCATGTTGAATTTTAGTAATCATCGATTAAGATAGAAATTTAAAAACTCATTTCGTAACATCACAGGATCACTAGATAAGTAAATATCGAACATTCATCAAATTTTGATAAAGACTTCGGATCTTAAACATCTTCGGAAAGAAAGTAACAACACCAATATTTAGAGTTTTTTGATTGGAGGATGTATTTCTTTACAGAATTAGGTGTTTTGAAGAAAATTTGTGGAAGCGCGTACAAAAAGTGGGAAAAACTCTAGTAAAATAACTCGTTCAACGGGATTTGCTGTGTTAGAATAGCATGGGGAAGTCGCACTGGAAATAAATAAGACTTGCGCTGCCGCGCAAGTCTTAATTTCATTTATTTTTACAAAATTGTACTTTAAATATAAATACATTCAATTTTTTAAGGTAGTCATAAATACTTTATCTAAAAATTACCTGATAATTTTATAGGTCAGAGCAAAAAATTTAGTGCAAAAAAGAGAAGGATATTGAAAACTATGGTGACTGTCTTGTTGATTAAATGCTGCTTTTTAATAATATATACTAAATTTACATCTTACAGAAAAGAGGCATTATGAATATCCTTAATATGAAGCATATAATACATATTTAGGACCATTCAATATAAAATATTATACATAAAATTAAATCTCACTGGTTGGATTGGACTGCATTATTGAAGATAACTGAGCTGACATGCTAATTTTTTCCTGAGAAAGTATTAATAAGCGGTCATTCATTTCCTAAAAATAAACAAAAAAATACATATTTGCAACTATGAGGGATAACATTTTTAATTACATTGAATAAGATTAAAAATACATACATACTTTTATTTTTGCCTTGACATTGTTCATTTCGGATAATTTGGTGTCTCTTTCAGTTCGCATATCATCAATGGAGGACTTGACTTCAGTCACTCGTTTTCGAGTATCAGATATTCTTTCATTTAATTCATTTATTTTGTTAGACTGAAAATAGAAGAAAACATAAAAATAATTAACAAAGAAAAAGTTTGAAATTTATAAATCACATACATAAGACTATGATAGGATAAAACAAAAACATCATGTAATTTACATATTCAATAGCATCTATATCTTTTAATCCCTTCATGATGTCCCTTCCATCATTCCTTGTGCACAATTTTTAGTTATTTGGTAACAAATATTTTATTATGATAGTATGAGGATTCTCTCACACTGTCTTTTTTTATGGTCGGTACTAATTTTTTTTTTTTTTTTTTTTTTTTATTATTTTTCATTGCAGGAGTGGTTGTTTCAAAGGCAACTGCATCATCAGTGCATTGATCATGTGTCATGTCTTCTCTCTGTGCAGTAGGCATAGTTCTGACTTCTCTTGTTGGTTCTTAAATTCGATTTCCAGCATATAATTTTAAAGTTATATACCTGTGAAAGACAGTTAGGCTTGGCCTTTTAACTGATGAGCATGCTGCGAAGTAGTGTAGTGCTTAACTGAAGAAATTTGCTGTTTATAATGAAGTGTCGGAGTGGTAAATCTGAGATCAGCAAGGAATGAAAATTAAACGTTAAAGTTTAAAATTTGTAAACAAATCTCAAAATTACCACTCAAACACATTACTATATGCCAGAATGAAAGTTAAAGATTGAAAAGTGTTTGATATTGCGCTGTGAAATCATATAATTCAATTCAAATAAAAAGACATCTAGAAATAAAAATTTACTTTTGAATAATAAGTATCTTACTTACAGAAATCTAAAATTTAGGATTTATTATATTTGAAAGGTTATTTTGTTAAGATTTTATAAGATTAAAAGAGTATTATCAATATTTCAACTCTAGCAAGTACAAAAAAGAATAAAACCCCACTGTGTAGATCATGAGAGTGTAATCATACATTAATAATTAATCCAGAAATTTGTGCATATTTTTATTACATTTGATGATTTACTTTAAATTTATTATTTATACATCAACCTGGGTACCCACAATATAATTTTAAAATTATCAGGATTTGAATTTTGTATATTTCAATACACAAGAGATAAAAAAACAGATGGGTTGGAATCGTTAAAAATAATGAAGTAGATGAAAATAAAAATAAAGTCTTGTAATAGTTGAAAAAGTTCATAAAGAGGATTAAAATTCTTTAGTTGTTATGGAGTACATATTACGACAGTTCACAGCAGAAGATTTTGCGAAGTTGGGAATACTGGAGTTATTTTAGCATCTGAAACATGTGCACAGAAAGAGATAACTCTTTAAATAATATGAAGAAAGTATTTGATGATGGAGTATCGTTGATGGCCATAAACATAAATAGGAAATTTCATATTTATTTATGTATTCTTGTAGGTTGGCAAAACTACATGAATCATGTTTTGTAGCATGATAAAATTTAAATCTCTTGTAGTAATGGTATGAGATGAAGTTCAAGAATTTTTTAAATTATGTTATGGCTTCATTATGAACAAAGATACGGCCATTATCATATTATTTACTCCATGGAATTAGCGAAGATGGTAGAAATAATTGATCATTGTACATGATTACAGTTTATGTCGAAAGCAACATGATTTTCATTAAGGAGAGAGAACTGTCTTGAGCAGCACTCCAAAGA
Source organism: Maratus michaelseni (assembly GCA_963931845.1). NCBI lineage: Eukaryota > Metazoa > Arthropoda > Arachnida > Araneae > Salticidae > Maratus > Maratus michaelseni. Next base: position 154,917,994 of record OZ007594.1, on the reverse strand, counting down.
TACGTCCACTATCAATGAGGGTTTTCTGAAGAGTAAGCCTCTGCTGGAAGCTCATTCGGCCCAACGACCTAGGCCCCAGCGCTTGTGAACGTTCACGAACAGACAAATTAAAAAACTTAATGACTTTTCCAGATCTCTATAATCACACCAACTCACCAGAAACCTGAGCAGCCAATGAGCTTGCAAGACATCTATTACTATGCACTGGATGTGATTGATTAAAAGTTAAGTATCTGCCTTTAGCTAACTAAAATCTTGTTTAATACTGATTAAACTATGCAGAGCCGTTGGCCCATCAACAAACACCATGGAAGAAGGAAGGAAAACCTCTATTCAGTAACACAGGCTGACTTTTACATAGAAGTTGCCACTGTTTTAAACTACCTTGGCATGGGAGAGGGGATAGCCTGGCTCGATTATTGCTATTAGGCTCCCCCCCCCCCCCCCCTCACTCAACACTTGATTTTTTTTTTTTTTTTTGTTTGGAGGACGCAAGAATTAGTATACTCTTTGAGGTACTTGATAACTCATTTCGCATACCCAGTCAGTGGATTATAAAAGGATTAAAATATTTAAATGTTTTTTAGCGATTCATTCTAAACCTTTTAAAACTCCATTCCATTTGATACTAATAATTACAAATTTTTGGTAAACTAAGTATTTTTTATCTTTCCATAATATATTTTAGCTCCACAGCATATTTTAGACTTGGCAATTTGCATACGACTGAATAAAATCTTTAAATATTGAAGAATTTTAATCAGGTGCACCCCTTAAAAAAAAAAAAAATGGCCTTTTGCAAGCTTCCAAAAAGAAAGCTTGTGCCAAAACAAACTTGAACTTCACAGCAATCTATCGTGAGATCTTATTCAAAAACCTTCTAGAATAGTTGGCATTTCCATTAAATCCGAAGCAGGCGCTCAAAGGCCCAGACTTTACATAAAACACACATCAGATTTTTGTTTTCCTACTCACTGAATTTAAAAAAAGGGTAACATTTGTATAAATATGAATAATAAGAGGCTGTTAAAAGTAAAAGGACATTCAATTCGAAGTGATTAGTTTAATTAATGATGCAATTACTAAAAAGCAGATCAAACAATTTGGAATAATAATAATGAATTTTGACATGAGCGGTGAAAATAAAACACACCCTCAACAGCTACTAAAACTGAAAGGGAAACTAACCATTCCAAGTAGCCGAAATACGTGACTGATGCATGCACAAATCAAACAAATGATCGGACTCGCAAGGTGAGGCAAACACAGGGCTGCTCTGAAACATTGACCAACCAATTGAATGGGGAAGTGCTGAAAGGATAAACCAACTACACAAAGGGGGAAATGCTGATAGAAAGGAGAAGTTTTGCAAAGGGGAAAAAGAAGCCAAAATCTGCACTCGCTATTCAAGTATGGCAAAAACGGCAAAAATAAAAACTTTAAAAAGAAAACAGTGTGACAGCATTGCCATCATTGTCCATTTGTTAAGTCTGGGTACAAGCTTTTGTATTCCACAGTCATAGAAGTTTACTGCCTGTTGTCGAAACCACATTTCAACTTTGATTTTGACATTATCATCGTCATAGAAGTTTTGCCCTGCAAGATGTTTCTTCAAGTGAAGAATAAGGGGTAGTTGCTGGGTGCAAAGTCAGAGATCATAGTGTTACCTGTTCTGGGTTCTTCATGAACATTGGTCCTACCACATGAACATTAGTCCTAAAGCACAACTCCATTTCGTTATATTTTGTTGATTCATAATGTTTTCCCATAGACAGAAACAATTTCGTGGTGAATATCTGCTGGACACTCACCTTTTCGCGTGAAGAAAATGTATGATGGAACGTACTTCACATTTGGCGAGATTCTGAATTGACGCAGCCATTATAAACATGTGCTACATGAAACAGACTCACCATACAAATAACATAAGACTACGAGGGAAAGGTCAAATGTTCAAGGTTACAATATGAGTTGCCAACATGCTCATTAAAACTTTTCTTTCCTGCTATCTGAGATGTATCTTTACTTATCAAAAACACCTTGTATTAGCTTTAAACGATGAATATTAAACTTTACTTTAAATGTATCAACTTTAAATATATTAACTTTAAGGATATTGACCAGTAAAATGACGTTTATTTATACCAGAATGACAAGTTTAAACTTTTAAATCATGTTTAGCATAAATGAGAGCAATAGAAATTTCAGAAAACCATACTATAACTTTATTCACTGTTAAACTATGATGAATATGATTTTTTAATAAAGATTATAGCTTCTATGAAAAACAGACTTTCCATAATTAACTCCCTTACACTAGATAACAACTTACAAAGTTCAAATGCCAACTTGTTTGACAAAACATCAATAAAATGTTACCAGGTATATGTTAAACTGATAAAACCTGTAACTTAAACATGATTATGTCACAGTCAATCACAGACATTAAACAAGTGTCTAAAAAGACAATAATGACACCGGGCAAAATTTGAGTTTTAAAAGACTTAGTTCATGAAAAGAATTTGGAAAGAACAAATTTAGAAAGAGGGAGAAATAAAAACCTTTCAATAAATGACCTCATGAATGTACTACGAGCTATCAATCTAATCTTTCTATCAATAACATCAACTGGAGACTGCTTTCTATAAAATACAGCTATGATGGCAGAAAACCTAAAAGAATGATTGATAGATATTTCAGAAGCCTCATTCATAACAACTGTTATCACAAACATGAAGGAAAAAGTATTTGTGACCAAAACATTTCTTCATTCAATGTCCCAAAACATCAGCAATCACAATCAAGAAATGAAGCTAACGAACTCTTGAATGACCACTGTATAAATACTCAGCTCAGAGAAACACCATCATTACACAATTTCATCCCCAGCATACTCCCGTCACTTCCGGATATGAAAGATCCGGAGAATGTCAATTGGTGACTGGCTATCACAGGAGAGAAAATGTGGCTAAGGTCAGACAGACAAACACCAACTGTCATCATCCACTGAAATTCCTCTGTTTACAACATGATCTAAAAGCCGATTGCACAGAGATTAGAATTTCTAATGATAAGCAGTAATTCGATATGGAGCTGGATGAAACATGATGCAATATTGAAAGAAAAACAAGTAAAAGAATAGAAACTATTAAACTGGAAATGGATACAAGAGTAAGTACTGAATAAATAAAATAGCTATTATATCATAATTTAAGAAGTAAAAAAAAAAAAAAACATATACATGTAACTAGATATATGATGATTGAAAGATAGGGATGCATAACCTGTGGCAACTGGTGGCCCACAGAGACCCTAAATGCCAACATCTCCAGAAATTGCAAATTTTGTCAATTAGTCACGAAAAATATTGCAAATTTTGTCCATAAGTTGCAGAAAAACATCATGACTTTAGTCGATTGGGTGCATAAAAATTGTGAATTTCGAAGAATTGGGTGTGCGAATATCGTGAATTTCGCTGATTGGGTGTGCAAAAATAGCGAATTTCCCCAATCAGGCATATAAAAATTGCGAATTTTGCCAAATGGTGGTCCATGACAAGCCAGTCATTTTTGTGAGTGGCACTCCTCTTATAAAGATTGCGCACACACAGAATATAATGTGAAAGAAGAAAAGTAAAAATAAACTAGAGTCTAAATGGTTATCATAGAGTGATGAGACAATAGGGAAACACTAGCTAAGGTAATTTCACGAACAAAAATGGCTTGAATAAAACTTACTAAAAATAAAATGCAACTGTTTAAAAAATGATAGAACAATAAAATACTTTCCACTCTCACCAGTCAAGACAGAGAACATTACTGCTGCGAAATGGATTCACTTAACTAACAAGAGCGAAGTAGAAACATCATCTGGGTATTTATATTTATACTACAGTAATCAGAATGAGACTGAGATAAGGACGCAGACCTTGGATTTTCAGTGGACGCAGATATTTTGACCAACTCCAGTCATTTTACCAGCTTGATTAATATATGATATTACAGGACTTAATAGATGATCATAGTACCAAACATAAAAATAACTTGGTATTTTATCTCTGAGTCTAGATAGAAGGATTTCGCTACACTCATCGTGTATATTTGAAATTAAATCATATCCATTTGATTTACAGTTTTCTATAATAAGTCATCTGGTATTAACAAATTTCAGAAATTAAACAGAGATTAAGCTACAGTAGATTTATCAATAACAACATTCAAAATTATCTAAATACATTAATACATTTGGCATAACTTGATACAACCATGGTTGTGTTCTGTTCTGGAAACAAATGCATACGAATTTGTCATAAAGTATGACATATTGCAGTGTTTAGTTCCTTTTTTCTCCCACTTAATTTATCAAAATTGCTTGACAAATTTCCTTTTAAAAATTACATCTATTTATTATAGGTAATCATTAAAAAAAAAAAATCTTTATTCATATGCTCAAATCTTTCATGAGCTGTATTTAACAGTTATCTACAACAATAAGTAATTCAATACATAAATCATAGAAAATTATTCAACCTTTCAAGATAATTTTTGCAGCTGGCAATAATAATAAATCAATTATACTAAATTAAACAGAATCTATTTTTATCTGATTTCATTATATCAGCAAGATTAAGTAATAACTCAATCAATCTGTTTAAATCTCATTTCATTATTTCATCAAAATTAAGTGATAACTCAAACAATAAGAAATAAAGTCTGTTTGTATATCAAATTATTATTTCAGCAATAATGATTACTTTAACCTATCATAAATTACGCTAATATTAAATCTTTCCAAATCACTCAAGGCCAAGCTGATGCAACTAACGTATATTTTCAATGCACTCTTAACGTATTTCTTATAGAGATTGTTGGACTACTATAGAGCAGCAACAAAATGTAATGCTAAAGGTTTTTCCAGGCGCCTGGCCATCGAAATTTAACGGCAGTTGGGCCAAACTCCAGAATTTATTACAACAAACATTTTCAAGGTTCAAAATTTGAAAATTTTAAGGGATTTTTCAAGGACTATCACAGGAACAATATACCTTTGTAGTTCAGATCGAATGAAGCTGCTGACATGTAAAGAAATTTTTATTACGTAAATCTCTGAAAAGTTGCTTGCCTAATGAGATCACCGGCATGTGTCGGGGACAGCAAAATGCCTATCCGTGATAGCCCCTATTCATGCTCCTACAACAACCTGTACTCTTCAATTGTCTTTTTCTAAGAATGGAATTTATGTTGTGTACGAAGAAAAAAATTAGTAAAAGAAATTGTGCCTTTTAGAGCCAATTAAGGTCGGCCAATTTCTTGGAATACCTTCTTTTTATGTGCGTCTATCTATCATCATTGCTGGGTCATTCTATCTACTTCGGTGAAATCCTTCAAAATTGTCATTTTTTTTATTTACCCCAGTGCAATCTTCAAAGCTTTTATAGCATGTGTTTTAATTCCTCGCCTGTGTTTCAATTAACATTGATGTGCTAATCTCTTCAATTATAAAAGTGATCTTTTCTGCGTCAAAGAAAGTGCAATATTGCCACTCTTCTATTTGATATCATCTATAAAAAGAAATTGTGCGCCATGATCTTGCGAAAAAGAGTATTTTAATACTTGATTTTAAATCCACTAAGTAATCCATTACAAAAAGAAAGTTATCGATAAAAAAAAAAATAAAAATAGAGTGTGTTGGCCAACATAGAAAAATAAGTATTTTCCTTTTATTAATCTTGATATACTCTTTTACAAAGATGATACTCAATATATTTTTATATATTTTCTCGTTTAAAAAGATTTTCTAAATATGAAATAAATTCAAAAAATTTCATGAAAATTTTCCGGTTGGTGCTTTGATAACAAGAGACAATCCCTTCAGACTGTCAAAAACTAACATTTATCTCTATTTTGAAAAGTAATCACTGGAATGAACTGTAAACTGACCATTTCTAAGGGAGCTATAGTAGGAGGCCCAACTAATAGTTGAGAGCAGGTCCCTAAGATGAAAACTTGTTAAAAGGCCCTAGTACTGAGTGCTTTAGATCTTCAATTAGTTAAAATTAAGCATAAGGTAAGAATTAATCATTAGAATAGAATTTTAAAGAAATGCACCAAAAATGGGAGGAATTGCTTAAAAAAGGGCTCTAGGGCCCCAATAAAAATATAACGGTCGTGGCCTGGAGAGAGAAGGCCAAGACTCAACTTTAAGTTATGCGTTGAGAGAGTGACACAATTAGGGGGAGGGGAAGGAGTGGAAAAAAAGAATTGTGCACAAAAACTTCAAGGTGCTCCAGGGTCTTAACTGGAATATAGAAATGGGAGAATAACTAAATGGAAAAAAGGCTCCAGAAACGAAGAAGATATGATTAAAAGGGGTAAGTTATTAACAATTTAGGGTAAGAGGACTCGATTGCTGGGGCTAAGCATGAAATTTATACTCTAAAATGGCTGCTAGATGTCTCCCTTTCCGAAATTCAAATCTACATCTTAATTACTTTTCTTAAATTTCGCTTATTAGTAAAAAATAACAATTAACATCCTTTTTGTTTTTGGAAAGTAAATGGAGGGATCAGCTGGATCTTTTTAGTTCAGTTTTTAATGAGTGCCAGCCCCTGTCTAGTTTGCAGACATGGTAGAAGCTCACAAAAAAGCTGAACTTTCAACACCTTCATGCAAACTTCTCCCATGCTCATATCAAGAAAATTGCAATATAATTGGTCATACAAATTTAAATATGTAAATTTTATAATTAAAAATGTTAAATTAAACTGCATACAGTAAACATAAAACAAGAAAAACATGTTCAATATTAATAAAATCCAAAAAGTTTGTTTGAAAGTGCTTTATTAGAGAAAATTATTACATGTACTTGAAAACAACTGTAAAATATCCTCCTTAGATTTGGTAATACCAAAGTTTTGAAAAACATTAAATGTAGAAAAACTATTACAAGAAATAAATTTGATTTATTTTTTAAATTCTAGTTGTTCATTGAAAATGTTCTAATTATTGTTTATAAATGTGGAATAAGGAGGGACAGCAACATAGTCGTTACTTGCCAATGGATATATTAGTGATTAGATGAGTAATAGCTGAAACTAAAATGTACCAAAACAGATAAATTTCAACTGCTAAATTCAGAAAAACAGCTTTCCAATACTATTATGTTTCTACAGTGCCAGAGCAATAAAAAGAAGTTTCCATTGTCGCTCTCTCCTTACTCCATTCACCATATTTCTCCAAAAAGGATGACCCATGTATCACATTCCTTGATTTCACTGATTGTTAGCAACATTGCGACCACAGGGAAAATTATTCAAAGAAAAAAAAGGGTGAGTGAAAATAAATTGGAAACTTATTTCAAAACACTTAATATTTTGCACAAAATTTTCATAAATGCCTGATTTTGGAAATTTTAACTTTTAAACTCGCAAGCGCTGCAGCGTTTCTTCACTAAATAACAGTACAAATAAATATTATAAAAATTCATTTAAATTTGTAAATCAGGGATTCAGCAAAAAGTTTTGCTTACCAACTGTTCCAACTCGAAAGTAAGATTTTTATTTAAGTTTTTCAGATGACAAACAGCTTCTTGTTCTTTTTGGCGCTGTGATATTAATTCTTGTCGTCTCTGTTTTTCCCATTCTAATTGCCTTTGACGTTCCATCTCTCGTCGAGCAGCCTAAAATAATCCATTTATTAGAATTTCAAATTCTAATACATAAGAAGCAAAGTCAGAAATAGAAATATATTTAAAACACTTAAAAATTTCTAAAATAATTCATGGCAATTTTTTTTTAATTAAAGTGCTTCGTTAGGCATAATTTTACAATTTTTAATTATTAGATTAAAAAAACTGCAATTTTAAGGATTTAAATTTTAGGAATTTTAAGATAAAGCCACTTTTAAAATGAAAAAGGTTATAAGGTATTAGACTAATTTATGAGACAGATTTATTGAAAAAGGAAAATACTGAAAAATAAAAATCGATGTATATTAACTTTTTTTTTTTTTTTTTTTTTTTACTAGGACTGATTCAATTGTAAGATATGATACACAGGCTGTCTGCTAAAGGCAGCTGGTAGATATACAAAACCATCCAGAAAATAACAAAAAAGAGGAAATTACACATGAAATGAAATTTGTGACATTTTTGAAACATTTATATGTGAATTCTGTAAGCTACTTTTGTATTCAATTTAAAATATATAGAAAAATTTATTGCATTAAGATTAGAATTTTATAATATTTTCCATAACAAATATATTGCTTCAGGGTGGGAGTCAGCGAGATCCCAAATTCTCCTCACTAACGTTAAACCCATGGGAGTGGAATGCATTTGTAATTTTAATATATTGCCTCAGGGAAAAATATTTTATCTTTTTTTAAATCTGTGTACTTTCCTTAAAGGGTTTTTTTTTTTTTTTTTTTTTTTTTTTTTTTTTTGGGGGGGGGGGGGGGGGGGGCAAGGGCAAAATATTTCTAAAAGATATACTTAATTTTATTTGAAGTAACAAAATCTTGAAGTAAACACTCTCTGGTGGTTATATCACTAAGATTTTAACACATAAAATATTAAATTAAGCATATATTTTAGAAATAATAATAATAAGAGATCCTAAGAAGAGTACACAGAAGTTAAAAATATTAATTTCATGAAAAGATATTTTTAAAATATGAATACATTCCATGTTCATAGGTTTAAGATTAGTGAGGGGAATTTGAGGTCTGATTGACCAATACTCTTAAATGTATATTCACTTTCATGAAAGGAAAAAAAGAAACATTACTTAATAAATTTGTGCATAAATATTAGAAACAAATGTCCAAATGAAGAATCAAAGCTCGTTCAAAAGAGAATTAAAAACATTTAATTAAGAAAATGTTAAACTATTGCATTTTTACGCAAATTCAAAACACCAGAAGGACCCGCGCAAAGCTTTCGCACTGCAATCTTTGAGATTATTTCCTGGTACGTTTTTAGCACTAATTTTTAATTAACTGATTTTTTTTTAAATCAAACGTGTTTTACCAAAAAAAATGTGTACTATCTCAGAAACTTGTTCAAAAACTTTTCGAATGATACCTCATTCATCGTTGTATGTTTTGTATGTGCATAGAAAAAAAGATGTTGAAAACAGAAATAATATAATATGATGATTGTTTGTGTATAAGAAAATGGGAATAGAGTGCGAGAAAAGTTTTTGCCAAATTTCTTCTCTCGCCAAGGTCATTTCTCTAGGTTGCCAAGACTCCTATACTGAAAAAAAGCGAATTATAAAAAAATTGAAACATTGAACGTTTAGGGAATTCATATGAAAGCATTTCCTCAGATTTTGCAAAACTGTTCCAGAAATGTCTTAAATACATAAATCAATATTTGGTACACCAATTTCTTGCAACCCTATGGGAACTGAAACATGGAATGTTCAAACTTTGTTGTTCAGCAGCCATTTAAGTGACGTCAGACTTTGCTGGCATATTAACAGCTTAATGAAATATTAAAAAATAAATACTTACAATTTTTGTGAATCCTCATGAGCTGTATATATAAAAGGAAGCTAATCCTTACATTACGCAATCTACTGGTGCTCCGATACAGTACGCATATACACATCCATGATTAAACAAAGAAAACAAACAATAGGTGACGAACGCGTAAAAATTAAATAAAATCCCAAATATAAGCTCAATATTTTTCAAAAAGTACGCACAAGAAATAAATTAACAATCGTATTTCAATTGCATTATACGATGACGTCATCTGATAATGCAGTATTTTATTTTGGTGGCAACACTGATTTGAGAAAACCTTTCATTTCATTTATGAAAACAATACAGATTTAATTTTTAATTAACGACAATTTTTATTCAAAAACATGTTTTAACGTATTGTAACAACGGCTGCAGGGTGCAGTATTTCTCCAAAAGAACGCTTGTTTCCTTCTGAACGTTAGAAGATGCTCGCAGAAGTGGGGAGGGGGTTGGTCATTTTGGAGCAATGACCGAGAACTTCCGCCCTTACCCCCACTGGACAATGTACACGTAGACGTAGAGAAGCGAGGAGTCTGTTGTTGAAAAGCGAGCGATGAGGTTCGCTTGTAAACAGCTCCGGATTTAGTGAGATTTTTTTTTTTTGCTTTCCGCTGTGTTCTGCGGTGATTATGAAGATCACGATTAAATTGTAAATCACAAAGAACTTGTACAGAATATTTTTTTTAATTAAATAATTTTTAATTGAATCCAGTGGATTCTTTATTAGTTTAGCTGTGCGTGAATGTTTATGTTTGAAATTAACACTCGCTACACCACAGCTTATGCTTATGATTAATGGTGGCAGCGGTGGGATGTTGGAACTAGATTAATTAGTTCCACGAATTCTTAGCCACCTTCTGCAAAAAAAATTATATTTGTTAAAGTCGTGCAGTTATCGTATAAGCACGCATTTTGTGGTAGAACTTTGTCGACGATTTCCACGAGTTTTGGAACGGCCAAGTATCCAGAGTTTTATTTTCTGACATTTGGAGTCTCTGTAAGAAGAATCAGTGTTCTGTCCGGAAGGTCAAGGATTCATTCTTGTGAAGCGGAGCGAGTGGATACCATCGATAAAGATCCGGTGTGGAGCTTCATTTCTGTTGGACTGTTTATCTGCCGACCCTGGAATTTGCTATGTGTCCCCCAGCGTAAACATCAAATATGGAATGGTAAGCCCCTATATTTCTCGTGCATGCTGAATTTTGGGAGGTCCCATTGTTATATATACATGTACATAAATTTAGTAGAAATAATGTTGGGCTAAGTAATTTGAAGTAGGGTTTATTATTATTACTTCAAGGTTCATGCGTACGGGATAGCTATAAGTTATTTTATATTCTCTGGTTATTGTACTAATGTTCTCAGGTAAATATTTATTGCAGAAGTGGCGGGTTATTTATTTTATGTGTGTTTTTGTTCTTTTGTGATAAGTATAAAGATTAAATTATTTTTTATGCACATGTAGAGTGCTAATGCAGCTAAACAATATGTGTTACAGTGTGAAAGCATTTGTTTAGAGGCAGGAGATTGAATTAATGAAAATTATCACTGTGAATTCATTTTTTAAATAAATTCATATTCCTAGTAGAAAGGAATTTTGTTTAAATTAATCTACTAAGTCTTTTCTTTACTGTGTAGTATTTTTATGAGTGTTTTTTGGGTTTATCTTATCATTTATGGTGTTTTATTTAGGGAGTTACTCAGTTTTGAAAAGAAAAGTAGATCCTTGATTTTCTTTGCTTTTTTATTGCTAATTGTGTTCGGGAAAATTATTGTGCTTTTTTGTATTTTGTGTTTAATTATGGCCAGTTTCTTGAATAAACAAAATAAAAGCGTTCTGCTATTGCTCGCGGCCGATTTTGATACAGAATTACCTGCGGACAGTAAAAAGGTAGCGATAATTCAGGCAATTTTGCGTGCCTCTGATTATGAGGAGCAAATGGCTAAAGATATGTTGGAAGGGATATTAATAGAGAGGGAAAAACTGGCAGAGCAAGAAAGATCAGACAAATTAGCGGAGCAAGAAAGGTTAGATAAATTGGCAGAAAGAGAGAAAGATAGACAGTTGGAGTTAGAGAAGGCGAAGTTACAATACAATGTAGATACTACCTCTGTAGCTTCCACAGTTTCTGTAGTGGCAGAAAGTAAAGATAAAAAAGTAAGTTTAAAAGATTTAGTCCCAAAATTTGACCCTAAATCCATTGACATTACTTTATTTTTTATGATTTTTGAGAGTCAGGCGTTAAAAGAAAATTTAGATGAATCTAATTATGTATCACAGCTTATACCCTTGTTGCCTGTACATGTTGCGGAAATTATTGTAAAGGAACCGCTAGAGAAAAGGGATGACTATCAGCACATCAAAAGCGTTTTGCTAAAAAGGTTTAGATTAGGAGCTGGGGCCCTTAAAACTAAATTTGAAAACCATCAAAGGAAGTCAGGTGCACTGTGGTCTGAACTTGTGTATGAGCTGAGAGGGTATTTGGATAACTGGTTGGAAACGGTTGAAGTGAATGATTTCGAATCCCTCAAAGAACTTATACTCACAGAGCAGGTGAAACGTAGAGTCCCTTTTGAAATTAAAGAGAAATTCTTAGACGAATGGGATGAGATGAAGACAGCGTCCTATTTAGCAGAAAAATGCGATAAATATGAGAGTGTGAGAGGGAATTTTAAGAAAATGGAAAATAAATTTTGGAATAATAAGTCATTTGGTAGGGACAGGAACGGTCAGGATAACTTCAAGAGTAAGGGGGAACAGGCAGTAAAGTCGGGAGGGGCTGATAAAAAGGATCACGCAAGTAGAAATTCTTGGAATAAAGATAAGTTTGATAGAAGGAAACCTATTGTCTGTTTCCAGTGTAACCGTGCAGGGCATATCAGACCGGATTGCCCAGATTTAAAACGTAAAGACACTGGAGATGTAGTTAGTCACCTGGGTGTAGATGTTAGTTTAGGAGAGTGTTTTGCACCGTATTTCAAAAAGGCAGAAATTAATGGAATAGAACGGGATTACTTACGGGATACTGGGGCTGGCATTGATCTTTGTGACCGTAGCTGGATTGATAATGAGGATTTGATTGGTGAAGTTACTTGGATTAAACAACCCCTGGATAATGAATGTAAATGTTTGCAATTGGCTAGAGTTACAATTAAAGGAGATTTTGGAACGGTGGTCACTAAGGCAGCTGTGAAACCTATCGAGTTAGAACAAGGTTATTATTTGTTAGGAAACAAAACGGCTGAGCTTATTGAGGAGTCGAGGGGTAATCCTGTACCGGTAAATGCTGTAATGACACGCAGTCAGAGGCGTGAACATGAGAGAGAAATGTCCGCTGTGCAAGTTGAGAGTGAATTTGGTTCGGAGGATGAAGAACCGGATGAAGGGGAGTCTAGTAGCGGTGAGGAAGTAGATGGGATAGTTATTCCGGAAAGGTTAGAGGCAGAGTCGGGTTTGGAGAAGGTATCCGCAGAGAAATTTAAGGAAGAGCAGATAAATTGCGCTTCACTTAAGCAGTTGTAGGAGAAGGCCAGTAAACCTAACGAAAAAGAATTTTGTGTTAGAGATGGTAAGCTTGTGCGGGTATCGCAGTCACGGAGAGGTGATGATAAAGTGCAGTTATGTGTGCCGGAAGTTTATCGTAGAGAAGTTCTAGCATTGTGTCATGAGCAGGTGTCAGGGCATTTGGGTACGACTAAGTCCAAGGATAGGGTTCTGAGATGTTACTTTTGGCCAAACTGTTATCACGATATTGAGAATTATGTTAAGACTTGTGATACATGTCAAAAGGTAGGTAGCAATCGAGATAGGCGAAAGGCCCCTTTGAAGTTAGTACCGATAATTTTGGAATGCTTTACCAAAATAAATTTAGACGCGGTTGGTCCCTGCAAACTAGTAATAAAAACAACAAGTACTTAATTACATCCATTTGCCTCGCTTCTAAATATCCTGATGCTATTCCGGTGGAAAACATCACTTCCACATCCGTTATTGATGCTTTGGTACAGATATTCGCTAAGACAGGTTATCCGAGAGAGGTGCAAAGTGACCTAGGAAAATCTTTCACCAGCGAGTTAACATCAGAATTTTTTAATGTATTTGGTATCAAAGTGTCGCATAGCTCAGTTTGCCATCCGGAGTCGAACAGCGTGGAAAGGATGCATTCTACTTTGAAGAAAGTACTTAAAGCTTTGTGTCTAGAGTCCGGTCGAGACTGGGAAGAGGTTTTGCCTATGGCGTTGTTTGCTCTAAGAACTGTGACGCATGAAAGTACTGGGTTTAGTCCTGCCGAGCTGGTTCATGGAAAAAATTTACGCATGCCGCACACTTTAGTTTATGAGAATTGGATGGGTCAAGGTAACACGGATCAAAATGTGGTAGATTACATTTTGAACTTGACGAATAGGTTGAAAAGGTGTCAGGATTTAGCAACTAGGCGTATGGAGGAATGTCAGGACAAAAGGAAGACATGGTATGATAGGAATGCGGTAACTAGAAAATTCAAAGTTGGGGACCAGGTGTTGGTTTTGGCAACATCAAAGCCTCATAAGATGGCCGTAAATTGGGTCGGGGCGGGAACTGTCACTGGAGTGATTTCGGAAACAAATTACACAGTTGACTTGCCAGAGAGGCGCAATAAGGCGACTATCTACCATGTGAATCTTTTGAAACCTTATTACAAGCGGCCTGAATTTGTTAATCTGCTGATTGACAGCGGATTGACAGATGCGGAAGAGGTGGAAGAAGATGCTGAGATCCCTTATCCCCTGCCAAACCCCACACAAATTGACTTCTGGGAAGTTGTGTATAACAGCGAGTTAGAGAAAAAAGTGACAGATAGCCAAATAAGTTTATTTAAGGAGGTTATAGAGAGAAATAGAAAAGTTTTTTCTTCAGACCCTGGACGTACCCATCTGGTAGAGATGGATATCGAGTTGACAGATGAATCGCCGGTGAGGGCGAAACCTTATAGAATGTCACCTAGGCAGACCGAAATTTTAAGAGAGGAAATCAGGAGACTATTGGAATTAGGAGTGATAGAAGTAGGGCAGTCTGATTTTACGTCCCCCATGATTTTGGTAGAGGTTCCGGGAAAGGATCCTCGTCCCTGTGTGGACTATCGCAGATTAAATGCGAAGACTCGAACAGAATTTTTTCCACTCCCCAATATAGAGGAGGTCGTAGAAAAAGTGAGTTCGGCGACTTTCATCACGGTAATGGATTTAACCAAAGGTTATTTACAGATACCACTGACCAAAAGGGCCCAAAGGTACGCTGCGTTTGTGACACCTTTCGGAGTATTTTTACCCAAGGTCATGATGTTTGGTCTCCTGAACGCACCTTTCTACTTTTGCAAATTAATCGCAAGTGTTTTGGGTGGGCTTGAATTGTTTGCCTTGCCATATATCGATGACATTGCGGTGTTCTCTCTTACATGGGAGAGTCACATGAAGGACATCGCTGAGGTTCTGAAGCGATTGTTAGAGGCCGGCCTAACAGTGAAACCCACAAAGTGTAAATTTGCACAGGATAGTGTGAGGTTTTTGGGTCACGAGGTAGGTTCAGGGAAGCGGTCTCCCAGTGACATAAAAGTGAAGGCTATCCAGGAATTTCCAACGCCTTCCACTAAGACGCAAGTGAGGTCATTTCTGGGAATGACGGGTTATTATTCACGGTATATAAAGGATTATGAAGTAATTGCAGTCCCCTTAACAAATGTTTTGAAAGGGAAGATCAAAAAAGAAAAGATAGAGTGGAGTGAGGAGTGCGAAAAGGCTTTCCAGGAATTAAAAGAGAAGTTAACCCAGAGTCCCGTATTGTACGCCCCAGATTATAGTCAGGAGTTTATTGTGCAGACCGACGCAAGTTTATATGGTGCTGATATAGTCCTGTCACAGGTACGAGATGGGGAGGAACATCCCATTCTATACTTGAGTAAAAAATTTTCCAGGGCAGAGCAGAATTACAGCACTGTTGAACGGGAATTGGCAGCAATTGTGTACGGTCTGAAAAAACTAAATCACTACCTGGACGGGCAGCGGTTTGTAGTCCAAACAGATCACAATCCTCTGACGTACTTAAAAACTATGATGGGGAACAATGCGAGATTGACTAGGTGGGCATTGTATTTGCAGTCATTCAACTTCAAAATCGAACACAAACCTGGGAAACTTCACGGGAATGCAGATGGGTTAAGTAGGACCGAATAGTGTAATTTCTTTACTTGATTCCCGAATTAGTATTTGTTTATAATTTTTATTTACGAGTTATTGTTTTTTTTTGTTATTTATCACTTGTATATATTTTGTGTGTAATTTAGTATTTTTTTTAGAATTTTCTTTAATGTCAAGGAATCGCACTGTGTCAGTTATTGAACTCAGATAAATATCTCATCTGTTATATTAGATTTGATTACGAAAATGTTTTTATTATTTGAATTGTTATGGAAATTCATAAGTGAAATCTAGGATTATCATGAGTCTTTCAAAACTGAGTACGCGTGCGTCTGTATGAACCTTGTATAGAGAAAAATTAAAGTGTATAAAGTTATTAAGGTATTAGTAAAAGGTAAAAGTATTAAGGTAAAGTTATTAAGGTATTTCCTTAGCACTTCCAACTGGAGTTTAGGTGTTGGGACCTTTCAGATTTAGTGTGTTAAGAATGAGGGGCTCGGTACCTGGTTCAAATTTACATTTTCATAGGTGTATGCACCGTATGAAAATTCTTTAGGGGGAAGGAGCTGTAACAACGGCTGCAGGGTGCAGTATTTCTCCAAAAGAACGCTTGTTTCCTTCTGAACGTTAGAAGATGCTCGCAGAAGTGGGGAGGGGGTTGGTCATTTTGGAGCAATGACCGAGAACTTCCGCCCTTACCCCCACTGGACAATGTACACGTAGACGTAGAGAAGCGAGGAGTCTGTTGTTGAAAAGCGAGCGATGAGGTTCGCTTGTAAACAGCTCCGGATTTAGTGAGATGTTTTTTTTTGTGCTTTCCGCTGTGTTCTGCGGTGATTATGAAGATCACGATTAAATTGTAAATCACAAAGAACTTGTACAGAATATTTTTTTTAATTAAATAATTTTTAATTGAATCCAGTGGATTCTTTATTAGTTTAGCTGTGCGTGAATGTTTATGTTTGAAATTAACACTCGCTACACCACAGTATAGTTAAGTGTGCTATGTCAGAAGCCTGTTCAAAATCCTTTCATATGCTATCTCCTTCATCGTTCTACGTTTCGTATTTTCTGAGCAAAAGGGATGGTGACAGGAGAAATAATATATATGATACTTGAAAAATTAAAAACAAAAATCAGTATTTTTATAATTTAAATATATAAAGTCCCTAAAAAGTTATTTATTTTTTATTTTACTTTCAATAGTATAACTTTGATGACTGATGACTAAGTTATTTAAATTTTTGTTCTGAATTTTAATGCCAAGGCTTGCAATGGTGCATCATAGTGCATCATAGACTCCAATTTTAACGAAAGACTTAAAATTATTCTTATCTGAAGTACTGCAGTCTCGAATTTTATTTGAACTGCCAGCTTATTGCATCATGCTGCCACCTGCCTTCAATTGTGGGATTGATATAAAAGCTACTACAGATTAACAAAAAAGTGGCATCCCTGAAAACTGACAGATAGGAAACAAATACAGTGGGATTATAATGTTGTATGAAAGATTTGCGTATGAAATCAAGTAAAAAAAGTCCTTCCAGCTTGTGCTGGGAGGAAAAGGTAGCTTCCCTATTTCTTGTTTAAGAATTTAGCTAATTTTACTCAAATGAACGAAGCTAAAGTGTATGGGACCCGATTATAAAAGATTTCATGTTTTCGTTAATACTAAATTTGAGTAAACATTTTGAAAAATTATTCAGCTATTGCCAAATTGACTTTATTTACCTATTTTTTTTGGCCAAATTTGGCAATATTTTGCCAAGTTTGGCGATAATTTGATGCTGGCAGATATGACTATGTAATTTTAAGCATATGAGAATAGAAACAATGGATACAACTAGGGCTTGACAAATGCAGTTGCCAGGTAGCCACTGGCAACTAAATTTTCCCCCTTCTCCCACCCTTACTACTGTGCGGCAAGCAGTGATTTTCCTTTTCTATCGTACTTTTAATGGAAGAGCCCAGTTTATAAGGCATTTCCCATCTTATGCACAGCAAATGCCGTTCTTTTCCGCTATAGCTATGCCACATCATTAGAATGTGGGGGGAAAAGGGGAGGTTTCAATAAAACTGTAAGAAATCATGTTGATTTAGCCGCTGTGGCAGCAACTAAAATTGGATTTCAAATAAGATTTTTGTGTTCAGATTTAAAACTGATTAATCTATCATATTCATTTTAAAGAATAATAACATATAAGTGATTAGGAGTAATCCATTTGAAGCAAATCTATAAAACTTAATTAAAATTGAGGTTCTTCAGTTTCATTAGAAAATTTAATTTATATTATCTGTTTAAATTATGTACTATTCTAAATTATGTAGCTAATAACTCTAAACTATGCTTGTTATTTTTTTCTGAATTCATAAAAAACTTTTGTGCTTTTTGAAAATTAATGACAGGAAAAGGGAGGGGAGGGGGTAAATATTTTTTTACTACCGACTACAATTTTTTGCTGGCTACCAATTTTTATCACATTTGTAAAACCCTGTTACAATAATGAAAGTAAATTTGCAAGAAACTACGTTTGCTAAAGCTCATACATTAAACCAGATTACAAAAAAAAAAAAAAAACCTTCATTTTTAATGTTCCAAAATGGCAGACACTCTAAATTTTCAAACTGCTCTATCTCAGCCATTTTTTAAGATAGAGGGGAAACCAAAAATGTTCTGGAATCCTTGTATAAAAGTTTAATACTTAGCAAAAAATACATTTGGATTTCAAATTTTTTTTGTATATTTTTTTTGAGTTTGATATCCTTAAGTGGCTGCAATTTTAAAACAAGTTGGTGGATCAAGCTGGCCACATATCTTGGATCATATCCAAATCTGTTTATAAATACGAGAACTGTCAAATGACAAAAATCACATGTATCTCAACATTTGAATGAGGGGGGGGTGGTTTTTGGGGTCATAATCGGAGAAAATAAGCTGAAATTTTAGGAAATTCTTTCCTCCAGACAGCTCCAATAGGTAATTTCTTACTTTTTGAAATAACAGCTACCTAATAAATTAAACAGTATAATAAACTGTAGGGTATATGAGACAAAATACTCTTTAAACATTTTTTTTTTTTTTTTTTAATAAAACATATAATAATAAAAAAGATTGAAAAATTACCTCTCGTTGCTCAAGAGCTTTCCGTCTTTGTTCTTCTTTTTCTTGTTCAAGTTCTCTCTGTTTGGCAAGTTGTTTTTCCAATTCTAATTGTCTACGCCTTTCTTGTTCTTGCCTAAAAGTAGTAAAATGAAGTAAGTCATTTTTCATTGCAAATTTTAAAATAACAAAATACCAATAAAATTAAAGTAAAATTTTGATACAATATTCCAGAATGAATTTCCACAGAGCTAAATTTCACTGATCTTACATTATGTACACATGGAGAATCAGCACTTAAAAATATATATATTCAGAGTATGCACTTTAAGACCTTTGTTAGTTACTTGATGTAACCCTGGTAGACAAATGTTTTCGAATCATCAGCAATCATGCAGTCTTAAGAGTTACAAATACGACAGAAGAATTTAAGAGTATCAAGATTTTAAACTTTTTGTGTTTGGGTGGGTGGGTGGTGGTGGTGGTGGTTTTGGGGGGAGGGGGGGGGGGTTATAGAGATTTTATATAAATATAAGTGGAAAAGAAAAAAAGTCAAAAGATGGAAAATTCTCTCCCTTGGATTTTTAAAAAATTAATTTTGGTGCAAAAGAAGTTTGTGCATCAGTGTCTGTGAGTGGGAGGACTTACATTCGGGAATGGAAAAGAATATCAAAATTTCTTAAAAATGGGGGGGGGGGTTACAAACTGTATTTTACAGCATATGAAATGGTAAATAATATGACATCAATTCTAAAACATTAATTTAGTACACATTTACTAAAGGCATAGCATCATGTTGGCAGTTTATAGCAATAATAGATACCAATATAATACAAACATCTATAATACAAAACAGTAATTTAGTATGATATTTTAACACATAATTACTAGGTGATAAAAGGATTTAAGGTTTTTTATTGACTACTTTTATGCAATTTATCTACATTGCAGTGCCACAAGATTTCATTGCTAATGTACAGTTTCATTTCATGAAAATTAGAACAATGGCATGTTTTTGGTATAATATCACATTGCTGTAAATAAACGTCTGCTTCCATTTATGGTAAGTCCTTTAAACGCATAATTACAAATATAGGATGCAAAATAATATATAAATAAAATAAGTTAAAAATACGAAATAACATTAAAAAAAAATAATTTAAAACATATACCAGGAATTTCAACAGTTACTATGACAAGACAACAGTTATATGCAGTTGCCATGTAGAAAAAAAAAAAAATTAAGGGTTACTGTAATTAGCATTAAAGTGTCATGCTTGGTGCAATTGTATCTGACCTGGTCCAGATAATATGTAAATGCCTTAAAAATTTGTAAATTTCCCTAAAAGTTTTTTTTTTTAAGAATTTGTAAATTCTTATAAATTGAAGTTTTTTTTTTTCCTCATTAGAGGAGTGCATATGTAAAAACAAACTGTACATACTTTTTTTAATGATAATATTATAACAACATTGTATCACGATGATTAATCAACTAAAAAATGAGGAAAAAGAAGTCTACCAGTAAGATAGGATACATTGATATAAGTCAGGCATGTCAAACTCAGTTACCACAGGGGGCCAAATTAAATATTGTATGCATAGTCGCAGCCAAATTGCCAAAAAAAGAGAGTGATGGGGGGGGGGGGGAGGCATAATGCATTTCAAAGCTACTCACTGGAAAAATGAAAAATTGGCAATGGCAAATTTTAGAAGAAATATTTATTAAGTAAAAGACACCAATTTTATTATTTCTGTTCTTTTATTATTCTGTAAAATTGAAAATAGTAAGGATGTTGTACAAAAATGCACTGTTGAACATAGATAAAAATACACTTAGATGAAAATAAAAAAGATGTTTAAACATGTATTTCATAATTTCATACATTTCACAATTTAAATCGCATTCAAAATGATACGATTTTCTTTTTATTAAGTGCATTACTCCGATATTTGAATTTTTTTTATTATTTTGTAATTGCTTCTTTTTATGAAACAAATCGAGGCGCAGGAGCACTATTATTTGCAATATAAACTTACTTTTTAAACGACAAATTTTATTCAATCAAAATTTTCATAATTGAGGCAAAAATATTACCTTTGATGGTTGTACCGAGTATAAGAATAATTTTCAGAAGCTTCTCACTTACTTCTTAGTACACATCATGTCTGCAAATAAAAACTGCTAACTGAATGTCATCTGCACTTTCATGAATTCAATGTAATAGAATAAATAACAAATATTAAAATTATTGATTTGATTATTGAAATTGCTAGCTATTATATATCATGAATCTCTCTAGTAATGGCACTTAGATATTTTAGCTTATATTATTTTGAAATTTCTTTAACTGCTCTGAATATCATCTCTTCCACTTCGTAGTGAATGATTTCGACTTATGTGCAATTGAATGTATTAGTTTTTATCTTCTCTTAAGCAGATGCATTATTTTTAGTAGGTTTTATAAATGCACTTAAAAAAAAAAGTATCAGTTTTAAATTTAACAATTTATTTTTCCAAAGTTTTTCTAGATATTCAAGAGTACATTCTTTGTAAACTCCAACAGAGTTTCTACATATTAAAAATATTCAGTTTTTATTTGAATATAAAATTATTGTGATTTGACTTTTGTCAATCTGATGTTCATCTTCAATTAATTGTGTTTATTCACACTGATGAGAAATCAGCTAATCACTAATCAGCTTTAACATAAATTTTAAAATTCCTAAAATGTATGAGTACAAAAAAGATAAAGATCATGTAGGCATTAACAATGACATGTTTACTAAACTAAATAGGGAAAATAATTAATGGTCTCAAATCCAAAATCTTGGTGTTGTATGCCTCAGTGAAGAACCATAGTAATATTTTTAGTTTTGTCTTTCCCTTTACCTCTCCCAAAAAAAGACGATACTTAAAAACTATTTCTTTTAATTCTTTTAAACTTCTAACTATCATAATTAACATAATATTTTAATAATTTTTCAATGTGTTTTTTATTACCCAATAAATACTGCACAGTATTTAGTAAGATGTGTAAGTAGAAGAGAAAAATAAAATAAAGTATTAGTTTCATTATTAAACACATAACAATTTATATAAAAAGAAACAGTGTAAAAGAATTTTAACCTTTAAATTTTCAGATTCAAGATAATGCTCTTTGCAGTTCTCTGATTGGTTATTTTTGCTTCCACAATCTGTTGGACTTGAATGCTTAAAATGAGATAGATCTGATGATACACATATAGCACAATATTTCCTGATGTTTGCCAGCTCTAACACTACACCAATGTTGCCAGATTGTGGAATTTTTGTACTGAAAATCGTTACCAATAATTTTTTTTATTAGTAACCTTTCTATTTAATCACAGAATGTCTGTCATTAAATAAAGTGAAGATTACTATTCTGAAATAGTGGTAGACATTTTGAATAAAAAAATTCTCTTACAGTAATACCCTGGTTTATGTCAGCAATTCATTCCAAGAGTAGTGACATAAGTCAAGGTAAATTTGAATAAGGAGAAAAAATATTAAGCAATAAATATTTACCAAAATCTAATGAGCAAATTCTACTGTATTAAAGGATAATGTTACATACAATTAACAGTCACAAAAAAAGCAGTTGCAATAAAAAAAATTGAATAAGTCAATAAGTTGTTGTTACTTATAATTTACTGTTCTTCTAGCTGCCCTGTTTGAGTCTTTGAAGATGTGAAAAAATCCCGCAATGTTTTTCCAGTCTTCGTTATATTTTGGTCGTCCAAGTCAATAGGTTCAAGAACCTTCATTCCAGCACCAATAAGGTTTAGTATTTCGGTTAATTTTGCAACTATAATAATCTTTTCCATAGGCTTCATGTTTCTCCAACAAGACTGATTCTTCAATTCAATAATATCGTTGATGGTTAGTTCTGGGTCATGAGAATTTAGGAGTTCAACAACATCTTTGTCATCCATCTCTGAAGTGAGTTTACTTTCATGTTCGTCAATTTCACCCTTAAGGAAAGATACGGAATCACAAATTTCAGATGTTTTCTCGTTTCCTACAAAAAACAGAGTTTTTTTTTTTTTTAAGCATCTCTCATTGTTTTCCACTGAATCCCCTATAATTGTGCACTTTTTATGACTTAGACTACATTATTCCAGAAGTCTTTCACTGTCAGTTCTGTAACTTCTCTTATTGCTGCATTCAAATTGGAAAATGAACATTGCATGTAACATGCTTTAAACAGCGTACATCGTCCACCAAGAAGTACAGTGAATCCTTCGACCCTTGAAATTCAGGAAATGTTTTCTCTTCTAGTGCATAAATGTTCTTTTTAGCATTTTTCCCCAAAAAGCCCTGTTTCATCAACATTGAAAATTGCCTCTTTTATCATCATCTTTGAATGGTTGGGGAATGAAAAGGCTGCTTTCTTATCAGCACTTGCTGCCTCTTCATGCCACGCTAGGCTAGGGAATGATCAGATTTTCTTTTTCAATCTCATCTATTTGTCTCTATCACGTGACTGTTGCGGGAAACTTGCCCTTCACAGAACATAAATTCAAAAGTCCTAAAAAATATTTTCAAAATGCATCAAATTAAAAAAAATTTACTTTTAAGGCCAGGCAACGTAAATGTGGGTTGATGTAGTCGAAGAGTAAGTTGGGGCACTAATGCAGTTGGAAACACTGCATCCACTGTTCGTGCAAAGCGCATTTTTTGTATCAAACATGAACTGAATCAACCATAGGGAAAATGTAAAAGGCTTGATGGGCCAGAGATAGGTTAACGGCAGGCCAAAAGTGGCCCGTAGGCCACATGTTTGACATAAGTTCTTGATCACATTTAACTTCAGATTAAGGTTTTTTTTTTTTTTTTTTTCGAATGATATGAGTTAAGGTATAGATTATTATTGTAAAATAAATACTAGAAAACAAAGTCATATAAATTCACAAAATTAAAGAAATTTTAAAGACTGTACATACCTGATTCTTTCTCTACGTTCTTGCTCTTCCCGTTCTTTTCTTTCTCTTTCTTCTTGCTCTTTTCTTTGGCTTTCTTGAAGTGCAAGCCTACGCCGTTCAAGCTCAGCTTGACCTTTCTCGAAATTTTCACGCCTCTTATCTTCAAATGTTGCTAAAAGAATTAAAATATAAAAGTTTAGCTTTTTTACTGTAATGATGATTCAATTATAGCATCAGGCAAAAAGAAAGACTTAACAAAATAAATTTTAATACATAGAACATTAAGTTTCTTATGAAATATAAAGTAAGAGTACATACAGATCAGAGATGGTGAAACTTTTTACAAAAAAATATGCCAAAAATCACAATCAGTTGCTATTAACATCGTACGTAACGTGTCAAATTTTTACATAAAAATATTTGCAGCATGTGCTGCTTATATGAAACATTGGTTAACATTAACAGAATCAGTCGCTTTTAAGCATTAAGTAACTAAGAATAAATATTAAAATATGATTTTTCTGTGAACTGTAATTAGCCATTAATTTAATAAAATTATGATTTGAAAAATTCATTTAAAGTGGCACGTACTGTAATAAGGAAAGAAATTTTACAAAGTTTTAATTTAGTAATTCTTAACTTATCATTCATGCAATATCCCATTTATAATAATTCAAACTGCATAAAAAATGTATTAATAATTTATTAAGACCGTAAGAGTTTTTTTTTTTTTTTTTTTTGGACCAAAAAACTAAAAATATGCACAAAACATAACTTTTTCTGAACTAAAACATTCACTTTACATAATGAAAATTTTCTGTCATTAAATGAATCAAAGATTACAATTAAAAAGTAGTGATATCCAAAAGGCTTTGAGTAACTAAACAAGCAAACTCGTCTTGCATATACGGTGTATGGACAAAATTGTTATGGAGTTAAACGTTAAAGAGAATTTTGCTATTGTTTGTTTGATAAAAAAAATGCTTTAGATCAGGTTCACATTTTGTCAATATACATAGTAAAATTGGATTCATTTGCAATTTTATTGCAGTGACTACCTTATGAAATTACTCTGAAAACAAAGCTTTTTAA
Organism: Maratus michaelseni; assembly: GCA_963931845.1. Lineage (NCBI taxonomy): Eukaryota > Metazoa > Arthropoda > Arachnida > Araneae > Salticidae > Maratus > Maratus michaelseni. Next base: position 154,893,154 of record OZ007594.1, on the reverse strand, counting down.
ACTCCTATAGAATAGCAAACTGGTTGCTTGTCAAAACTGATGTATAAAGAGAAAATTTACATGCAGAAAAAGAGAAATTTTCTAATGGGTTTACTTAGTGATGGGAGATTGTCGCTAACTCTACAATCGAGAACAATAGCCATCATAGAAAATAAGAATTGACACAGTCATCGATTATTTCATCAAAACTTCAAAAAGCACAATTGCAAAACTCAGTGATTATTGTGGGAGAAAATATGACTGTAGTGAGACCCAGTGGTGCGAAATAGTGATGAAACACTGAAAAATAATTTTTTTTTTTAAATGCGGTAATCAATAGTATATATGTATTAAACATCTCAGGCCATCAGAACCAAAGTTTCAGAGCATTGTGTTCACCAGAAGGATGACAGAAGCAGTCACACTATAAAAAAAAATAGGAAAAAATTAAAAAAATATTAATAAAACTAATTTTTTTTATATGTTATGTATGGTGAATTTTTATATACATCATCAACAACCATTTTCAGTCCACTGCTGGATGTAGGTCTCTCCCAAATTTTTCCTTTGTTTCCTGTCTAGTACTTTAGTCATCCAATTAAAACTGGCTGCTTTTCTGATTTCGTCACTCCATCTTACTTGAGGTCACCTTCTTGGTCATTTTACATCTCTGGGATACCACTGTAGGGTGTTTGTACTCCATCTATTATCTTCTTGCAATGTGCCCAGCCCATTTCCATTTTAGCCATTTACTTCTCTCACTAATGTCAAAAACTTTCGTCTGACTTCTTATCCAAGTTATTCCCGTTCTATCTCTTTTGGTTATGCCTAGCATACATCTTTCCATTTCGCTGTATTGTTTGTAATCTTTGTTCCATCCGTTTTGTTAGAGTCCATGTTTCTGTTCCATAAGTTAGTGCAGGCAAAACACATTGGTTAGATACCTTTCTTTTCTAACAAAGACGCAAGTTACTCTTCAGAATAATATTGTTCTTCCAAAAGCACTCCATCTATTTCTTATTCTTCTATTGATTTCATTCATGATACTGTTGTCCGATGATATTTCCTGTCCAAGGTACACATAATTTTGCACTTCTTTAATCTCAGTGTTGTTGTGGATGATTTTCTTTTTTGATGCAAATGAATTAAACATCACCTTAGTCTTTTCCAAATTTATTTTTAATCCCACATTAATGCTAGGTTCTACCAAATCTTTTAGAATATTTTCCAATTCTTCGGGGCTATTACTGAAAATTAAAATGTCATCAGCAAACCGGAGATGGCTTAAATATTCCCCATTTATTCTAATCCCTTTGTTTTCCCAATCCAGCTTCTTGAAAATAATTTCTAAGACAACAGTAAAAAGCTTAGGCAAAATGGTGTCTCCTTGTCTTACTCCTCTTCTAAGCCTGATCTTCGCTTTTCCTTTGTGCAAATGGATGGTGGCTGTTGCTTTCTTGTAAACCTTCTTAATAATATTGATGTTAGGTTTGTCTATACCAATGTCCTCCAGAGAATCAATTACTGCAGATGTGTAGACCGTATCAAATACTTTTTCATAATCAATAAAGGCAAAGCAGCAAGGTAAATTATATTCTTTATGTTTTCCTATAAGTTCCCTTTCTGTTTTAATATGATCCATTGAGCTAAATCCACTTCAGAATCCTGCTTGTTCTCTAGGTTGAGCTGAGTCCAGAGCTGATTCAAATCTTGTCGTTAAAACTTTGGTGAAAAGTTTGGTATTTTGTGATTTATAAATCACTGATAGTAAACTGATTGGACGGTACTTTTTAATGTTTTCCTTCTCCCCTTTCTTGTAAAGTAGCATCATCACAGCATTATTCCAATCTTCTGGTACATCTCATTTCTCGAGACATCTGGAAAACAGTAAGGCTAGCATTTTTTCAAATTTTTCTCCTGCTTCTTTGATAAGGTCAATTGTCATTCCACCTTTGCCAAGCATTTTACCTTTTATCATGCATCTAATGGCTTGTACAACTTCATCTGTCATCACTGGAATTATCTCTTCAGTTTCTGTTATGTTTACTCTTGGATCATGTAGGTTGATTTCCCTTTGATCTTCACATTTACATAGATCGTTATAGAATTTTTCGACAATGTGTACTATTTTATTATTGATTTTGGTTATTGTTCCATCTGCCCTCTTCAGTGCAAAAATACATTTTCTTCCAACACACCCCAGTTTGCGCTTAGCTAATTTTAAACTTTTGTTACCTTCTTGAACTTTCTTTACAAGATCACAGTTAAATTTTCTGATATCTTCTGTAACACATTTTCTTACCGTTTTACATAATTCTGCATATTTAATTCTTGATTTAGGATAGATTTTCTTCATTTTAAAATCTCTGTGTTTTTTCATCAATCTTGTTTCTTCTGCTATTTTCTTTGACTGGTTTACTGGTGCTTCACCCGCCATCATCCTTGCAATTTCTTGTAGAGTATTTGTTATTTTCTTGTTCACTACAGTAATATCTTGCTCCTCTTCTAAAATTGATTGAGGTACTTGGAAACTGTTTTTAAGTTCCAAATTAAATTCTTCTTTATGTTTCTGGAGATTTATAATATCGACTGATTTCTTTGAGTGTTGCAAAAGCTTCATTCTTTCCACTTTAGTATTTAAAAACAGTTTGCATCAAATCAATCTGTGATCACTTCCTGTATTGAAGTTATTGAGAACGCTGCAATCCTGAAAAAGATGCTTTTTGTTTATCAAGATGTAGTTAGTCGATTTCACTTGTTGGACCATTTGTACTACGCCATGTCCATTTTCTTGAAAAATTAATTCATGATGATACATCTGTTCACATTCTGCAAACTCACTCAATCTGTTTCCTGTTTCATTACGCATCCCATATCCATGATTTCCTACTGAAAACTCACCTTTCTTTTTTTTTTCCCCCAATTCTAGCATTCCAGTCTCCCATTACTAATTTTATGTAGCATTCTCTCTTTTGATGCATTGAAGCTACTGCTTCATAGAAACCCTCAATTTTTTCATCAGTATAGCTAATTGTTGGTGCATAAACTTGGGTAATTTGCAGCTTGTATCTTCTTGACACTTGTATAACTAACCCTGCAACTCTATCTGATGCACTATCATATTATACAATGTGATTCTTCCACCTTTTATGAAATCAGAAATCCTACGCCACTTGTTTTTCCATCTTCTGTACCTCTGTAATACGATACATGTCTATTGGCAAGATCAATCTTCTCTTCACCTTTTCTTCTTACTTTGAATAATCCTAGGATGTCTTAGCTCATTCTTTCTAATTCTTCTTCAAGTTCCTGTAAACAATTTTCTGAAGATAGGGATTGTCTATTATACCACGGCCTAACTCTATTTTCTCCTTCCCTTTATACGGCCGTAACAAAAAGTCATTTTCCCTTTGTTCAAGAGGAATAAGAGTTTCTCCCCGGAAGAACATAGGGGGCGCTATTACTTACCATTACTAATGGAGAATTTCCTTATCTTTGCGTTTCGTTCGTCAAAACTATTTATGAATTGATATATCCAAGACTAATAAAAAACCCTTTAGGGGGATGTGACGAGCATAAAATAAATATATGCTCATTAATATGTGCAAAATTCTTGCCCATCATTTAAAAAAATATGGCAAGGTATTTTACAAATGAAACCAATTTATCTGCATGTAAGAACTCTTTATCAAGAAAAATTTTAAAGTTTACTTAATTTTAATTTTATAATATTTAATGTATATTTCACTGTAAAAATTATCAATGTTTAAAGTCTAATCAAGAAATAGAATCTGCATATACCTATAGATACATATATATATATATATACAAGTAGGGTGGATAGATTTATGAATTAATATTTTAAAAATCTGAAAAAATATTCTGTAATTTCTGTAACCACACAATATTCTAAAATTTCCACAAAAACTATTCTCTCATAAATGGAGTACATAATGCTACAGCAAAAAAACTTGTTCATTCTCTAAACTAATAAAACCTGTAAAAATTATTATGAATTTGTTAAATAATCCATGTTTTGAGAAAAAAAAAGCGATGTGAGTTGATTGCCGGATATTGGCGAAAAATGTTTTCTTATTCTGTTGATGTTATGAAACATGAAAGTATATTTTTATTTTTATATACATACTTTTATACCATGACTTTCCAGAACTAGAATATAATATTTAATTTTATATGTAATTCTATTATATTTCTATATGCTTATATATTTCAGATCATCACCTATAATGGTTAAATTTATTAAAAATTGTTTTGAATGTACACATAAATACATATATTTTAAATAATTCAGAATCGTGTAAAAATAATCCATGTTTTGAGAAAAAAAAAATTCGATATGAGTTCATTGCCGTATATTGGCGAAGTTGCTTAATTTTCTTACTATTGTGAAACCGGTAAATATTTTTATATTTTTTTGCTGTGTATTTTACGCTCAGAATTATCAATGTTTCAAGTAATCCAGAATTTTAATGTATTGAAATTTACTTATAATGTTTGTTTTACATTTTGTAGTAGGATGTTATTTAAACTATTTTTAATTGCTTAAAGCATTGTATTTAGTTATTTTATCTCTAAATCTTTTAGTTTTTCCTGTTTGTCCTGTTTGTTTTGTTTAGTTTTTTCCGTTTAGTTTTTCCTGTTTGTAGCAAAGAAAACACCGAAGTAAAAGATAGATATGTTACATATAATGCTTATATATTTCAGATCAGTACCTATAATGATTAAATTTATTGAAAATTGTTTTGAATATACATATATATATACATATTTTAAATAATTAAGAATCGTGTAAAAATAATCCATGTTTTCAGAAAAAAAAATCGATATGAGTTCATTGCCGGATATTGGCGAACTTGCTTAATTTTCTTACTACTATTATGAAACTAGTAATTATTTTTTAAATTTTTTATTGTGCATTTTACGCTCAGAATTATCAATGTTTCAAGTAATCAAGAATTTAAATGTATATAAATATAGAAATTTATTTATAATGTTTGTTTTGCATTTTATAGTAGCGTGTTATTTAAACTATTTTTAATTGCTGAAAGCATTGTATTTATTTATTTTATCTCTAAATCTTTTAGTTTTTCCTGTTTGTAGTAAAGAAAATGCCGAAACAAAAGATACATATGTTATATATACCTTTTATAATGAATATATTGCAAAGATTCTTGTATTTTTATGTATAGAAGTAACATTTACTAAGCATTATTTATGGTAAGTATATCGCGCCATCTACCGGCGAAGCAGCCTTTTAACGATTCCGAAACTAAGGGGTGATTGTGAAGGCCGTATGAGGGAAGGAGAAAATCCAGTTAGGCCGTGATTATACATAGCCAAGGTCATCAACTTACGGCAGCCAAGCCACACCCAGTGATTCTTAGCACCCTCTGTCTCCATGTCTTTCTGATCACTGTCGTAACCAGAAACATGCGGACTGCCAAAAATTGAAGGCTGTGATTTGTTTTGTGAATTCATGGCAAAATAAAGGGGGGGGGGGGGGCAAATTCTTCCACGCTGGCCAAGCGGGTGGGCAGAAGAGCATCCATGTTCGTTCCCCATGCACTAGGCGAGGGTACTAACAGGCTGCACTGGTGGAAGGTGCGGATTTCTGAATGAGAATGAACCATTTGATTACGTGCTAATGACAACATGCTTCAGCTACTCATTCGTTTGGGTGACATTAGCATTTTTCAAGCTAATCCCCACTGAGGTTAGAGTTTGGATTGATGAATTATGTACAAGTGCGTAAGTGTGATCGAAGATTGCACAAAGGGTTTCATTTAATATTCCTATCAAAACACTTTATCCTTTAATTATTATATCCATATAAATTTCATTTTCATAAAAAAAAGTCATTTTTTTTATAAAATAAAAATTTACCGGTCTAATTTTTTTGTCTTTTTGAATATCTGAATTGGCATAATCTGAACTGATGTTTCCTATACAAAAATCAGGATTTTGCTAAAATAAAAAATTATACGCCAAATTCGAAAATTTTTAGAAAATCTGACCCTATATAAAATCAGCCCTGTGTATTTCTCAGCCATAAAACAGCATTAAAGCAGCAATTACTATAACATTGTTTAGTTATTTTGCATGCACAAATCGTTAAAATGAAATCATTTTAACATTGCCCATTGGGTTGCACGCCTGTAAGCTGATTATACGGCAATCACTATAAGGAAGCCTTGTGCATCTGCCTACGTTGTGTAAGGAACATGTCTTCCACATTTCATTGTCCTAGGGGCAACGGCTGAGGCTCGGCGTTGATTATGAGTCAGTCAGGACATGTTCTTTTATAAGTATAGGTAACAATATCACTAAGTCTGTCAGGGATCCATTTTCTATGGATTGGGTGCTGATGTCTAAGCTACTACAACAAGCAGAGTATGAAAAGTAAGAAAAGAATAACCTGGATAAAAAGTGAGATGAAAGTCTTTGACATTGAGAGAAATAAACAGGCTATACAGCAAATCATGGTCTGCTCCTATTCCGAACAGATGTTTCAGGTCTTCTGAGCTAATTGACTTGATGGTGAAAGGGCAATATAGCCACGCATGGCAATTTTTATTTGGAGCTAAAACCTCAGTGTGCAGGACACCAAATCAAATGAAGTGACTTAGCTTTGGGAATATCAGAGATTTTGTTGTTGATGGAGTACTGAGGTTTGTCATTGATGTGTTTCAGAGCTCTAAGGACATGCAGACTGTCTGAAAGGATGATGTAATCAATATGGCTGCTGATGAAAAGATTTAGAGCTAAGGAGATAGCCAAGACTTCTACTGTGACAATTGAATTGTAAGTATGTGAGGGACAAGCAAAACTGAAATTGTTATTGTAGTTGATAGCAGTAAATGAGGCTTTGTTTTCATCTTTGGAGGCATTGGTGACAACAATGGCAAGGTTAAGGAAGTGTTCATATTTGTATGTATTCCAGACACTCCTAGCAACATGGTTGGAAAATGAAAAGAAAGACCCTATATGATAATGATATCTGTGAAAAGACCAGACCAGTGGGCATGGGCCCAACAATTTGAGAGGAGACAAATCCATATTAATATCATCTAGGGAGTGGTTGATGAGGAGATCAATAGCTGCAGAAATTGAAGACCTATGTAGAATGGTGCTACCTAGAGGTGAGTGTTCATGAGAAGCAACATGATGGACCAAGAAGCAGCAAGTGAGAATTTTGATGCAAATGTAGATGGAAGGTTAGATTGTTTCTCTATAAAGGACAGGGATGGAAGTCCAGTGACTAGGCGAAGGCAGTAGTGCATAGATCTTCTCAGTTAGTTTTGAGTAGTACCTGGGAGTTGCATGTACAGAAAACAAGAATAATCAAGGAGGTTTCTTACCACAGAATTCACAATTTTTATGAGATAGAACTACTGGCATCTCTGCTGCTGCTAGAAATAGTTTTAATAAAGTTGAGGCATTTGAATGTTTTGTGTTTGAGACAGGCTATCAGCTTATTGAGAGCCAATGATTTGGTAAAGTAGATGCCTAGAAATTTAATATCGTTTAGCCAATTAAGCTCAATTTCCCATATTTTAATAGGTTTTATCTCATCATTGTCTTGAGAAGTTAATGGTGAAATTGTTAAAAATTTGTTTACATTTAATAGCCACAATTCTGTTTCTGCAAATATTTTAAATAAAAAATACACGGACAAACATACATTCAAAAGACCTATCTAATACACAAAAAATAAATGAATGGCTTTATTTTTACACATTTAGAAAAAAAAGAACAAATTCAGAAAAAGCATCATTTGTAAAATAGTTATACAATTATAATTATTATTTCCCTAACTGTAAGATTAAGAAATCTTTATCAGATCTTACTTTGTTGGAGAAGTTTATCATCTTTAAAATCGCCTAATAAATTAACTTCATTGGCAATATGACTAGTACCAGAACCACCTAAAAGAAATATACAAAAAGAAATCATTAGAGCCAGAAAAAACAAAATTATGAATACAGTCAACTCTGTGAAATCCGTCGATGTATAATCTGCAATTGTGCATTATCCGCACTACATGTTGGAATGTAAACAGTGAAAATGCAGTTAATGGTTAAGCTGATACATAAAGTTAAATGTGGTGTTTTTTCACGAATTATCAATTTTCCAATGAAATAAATGGCGATTAAAGAAAATTCATATATTTTATACCCTTCATTCAAAAGATAATTTAAGCTGAGTAAAAGGGACAACCCAATCGAAATAGCAATTTTTATTTTAAACTAGTTGACCCGCCCGGCGTTGCCCGAGCCCGTGTAATAAATTGAAATCTTTTAAAAAACGAAACTCTGGCCAAGGTTTCCGATGGCTTCGACACCGTATACCGGGCACGCTCGCACGCTCCGGAAAAACTTTTATTTCCCCCTTCCACCGCCAGGGGAGAAACCTCTTTCGGAAAGAACCTCTAAGACAGGTTAACGTTGTCTACGGTACTGTATAGTAGGCGTGCGACAAAATCGAGCTGGTTTCGAGAAGATGGGAACATTATAAGCCGAGTTATTGAAATAAGGCACAGTTAGAGAAAATAATCATGAGTGAGGTGTCAGGTGAAGGGGATGTTCAAGTGTCCCTCAGAAAATAACTAATTAGGAGGACTACGATGCATCTTTAAAAATTTGTTCGTTTGGTTAAGCTAGAAACTTAATTACAAATTTGGCTTAAACTATTATTCGGAAATAGTGGTAGCCTCTACACATAAATTTAGTTTAATGTTATAAAGGGTGTCTATTAAGTTAATTATAATGTTTGGAATCACTTGCGTTCAAATCGGAAAGATAGTTGCTGAGATATGGAAAAGGGGGCATAGTTAGGTAAAAAACCTTGAAGCAGGGGTTGGGGTGGGGATGTTCAAGTGCCGTTCAGCAAATGACTAATTAGGACAACCACTATACATCTTTAAAAATTCGTTCGTTTGGTTAAGCTAAGAACTTAATTAGAAATTTGGCTTAAACTATTATTCAGAAATAGTGGTAACTGCTACTCGTAAATTTACTTTAATGTTATAGAAGGTTACTATTAAGTTAATTATAATCTTTGGAATCATTTGCGTAGAAATCGGAAATATAGTTGCGGAGATACGGAAACAGGGCATAGTTAGAGGAAAAACTTTGAAGGGTGGACTGGGGGGGGGGGGATGTTCAAGTTCCGTTCAGCAAATGACTAATTAGGACAACCGCTATGTATCTTTAAAAATTCGTTCGTTTGGTTAAGCTAGGAACTTAATTAGAAATTTGGCTTAAACTATTATTCAGAAATAGTGGTAACCGCTACTCATAAATTTAGTTTAATGTTATAAAGGGTAACTATTAAGTTAATTATAATGTTTGGAATCACTTGTATTGAAATCGGAAAGATAGTTGTTGAGATATGGAAACGGGAAATAGTTAGAGAAAACTTTGAAGGAGGGCCCCGGAATGGGGGGGGGGGATGGCGAATGTTCAAGTGACCTTCAGCAAATAACTAATTAGGAGGATCACTATACATCTTTAAAGATTGATTCATTTGGTTAAGCTAGAAACTTATTTTGAAATTTGGCTTAGGCTATTATTCGGAAATACTGGTAATCGCTTTTTAGAAATACACCTTGAAGCAATGAATGCTGAGTTTTACGATAATTTAGTAAAAATTGAACTAAATGGAGAAGTTTGGAATAGAGTCCTGCATCGGGTCGGGTTACCCGCACCTGACCCGAACCGCGGGTCGGGTTGACGCATTATTTTTTCGTTGTGGGTCGGGTTCGGGTCGGGTTGACTTTTACTTTTTTGCTGCGGGTCGGGTTCGGGTTGGGTTGACTTTCATTTTTTGCGGGTTCGGGTCGGGTTCGGGTTGACTTTTAACTCTTGCGGGTCGCGTTCAGGTTGACCCGCTTTTTTTAAAGTATATCCAAAATATTTTTTCAGTTGAAAAATATATCTACAATAAAATATTTATAACGAACAACTCTATTTAGCGATCACTTCTTCATTTTTTAACATATATTTTGTACGCTTTTATCACTGAATAGTAGATATTTCCGAATAACAAACTGCTTCGACAGTAGATTCCTTTTTCGCTCAGTTGTATCTGACCCGAAACAGAAAAAGCTATTTGAAATCAATCTGCAATCCGATCAGAACATGAAAAATATTTATCGTCGAGTCGCAACCTGAGACCAGACCCAAACCCGGCACATTTCAATCAGAACACGAAATAATTTAACTCGAACTCGACCCGCAACCCGCAACGAAATAAAACAAATAGTTCATTTAAATATCATTAAGGAAAACCCTTTTTAGCTTACAGGCTATCAAAGTCTAAGAGCTACTGTGCCCACCCGATCTGTATGTATGTACGTATGTATGTACGTACATAACGCGATAATTCTGGATAGAATTATCAGATTTGGTTCAAATGTTGTATATAGGTTCATTCTGATAAGGCGCTTTCCTGATCAATTTTGGGGGTTCATTGGTTAAGTATAAAGAGAGGAAAGGGGGGAAATCCCCCTTTAATGGGTTTTTCATTCAGAATTATCAGATTTGCTTCAATTTTTATACATAGGTTCATACTGATAAGACCTCAGTAGTTTTGGGGGTTTTATTGGTTAAGTGTAACGGGGGGAACGGGGGCCTAATTCCCCTTAATAGGTATTTTATGCAGAACTATCCGATTTGCTTCAAATTTTGAAAATATTTCTTTGAAATAAGAGTATAATATTTAAAAAAATTTTCATTATACGATTAGTGTGAATAGCCTGTGAGCTCAATGCCATCAGTTTAACTGGGCACTTTTCTTTATTTAATTGAATGAATTAGTAGCATTACATTAATGCTCAGGAATTCCACTTAATCTATCTTTTTAATATTGTAAAAAAATAATAATTAAAAAGCATCTACTGATAAATAGACAAAATTAAAACTTTAATTATAGAAAATGTTTAAAACTCGATTTAAAAAACACTGACTAACCATCTTAAAAGCAGAACGCATGTCGAAAAAATCTAGTTAGTCATTCTTCACTAATCCGTGGTTTGAGGGCAAGAGCAAAACATTTATATATTTATTGTTAATATGTTACTGTTTCTTGTTTACATTTAGTATAATTTTGCCTGTGTTTAATATATCTTTGTTCATATCTTTTACTTAAATTTAATTCCTTCGTATAACATTAATGGTTAATTCAAAAGTTTTTTTAAAAACTGTATTTTAATAGCGACCGCATCTAACAAAAGCTTTAATACTGTCTAAAAATATAAATGCCATTTATTTATACATGTAAATAATAAATAGAATATTTCCATTCCTTGCAACTGCAACCAATATACCCCCCCCCCCTTCCTCCAAGCTTTAAAACAATTAAAGCAAGTATGTGTGTAGGGGAGAAGGGAATTTTTTTTCATATCATACATAAGCAATAAATGCCATAACTTTTTGAGTGATATACACGCATATATATATTTTTTCATTCAGTTGGCAAAACTTCTCAAATGGATTAAAATATTTTTATAATTAATATTTAATTAATATTTTTAATTATTTTTATAAATTCATCTAATGTAAACTTGTATATTCATATTCATATTGAACCGGTGAAACGAGCTCGAGAAATTAGTAAAACGTGTGAGCAGATAATACATTTTCCGCTCTACATCTATTTTATAATCATAAGTAACTCGTAATTAATTACGCATTCCCCTTCTTTAGAATGTCTTAAATATAACTACTCCATTTAATAGATAATATATCCTATCAGTCTGCGAATATATCAGTTTATGTCCCGAGATGTAAATAAACAGAAATGGTAGAAAACTGAAACTCGTTTTCAGCTGGCATCTTATAATTGAAGTTCAAGATCGTTTTACTCTTTTTATTTATTCTTGGTAACGTCCAGGGATGAAAGTGTTTTAGTTTTCTGGATGTAAATAAAGCATAAACAACTTAATGGTGTTTATTTCACTAGAGAGTTCTAAGTGGGTACCACCAATTAAACGTTGCCTGGTACTTGGATATTACTTATACTGACAGATTCTTGTTTACATGGGTTTTTGGATGCAACATATTATATGAATTGGTGCGAGAAGTTTCTCACTGTTTTACTCATTTGAAATCTAGTAGTTGAAGAGGATAAGTCGATCGAGAATGTCTAACGACGATATAAAGAAAAAGATAGACGAAGAAGAATATTTCTTAAAACCAAAAGTTGGAAAATCAGAAATATGGAAAAGATTTAAACAAGTTTTTGATAAAGACGATGTTTTAGTACCGGATGTTATAGCTTGTGATAACTGTCACAAAGTGTTTCGTTTTGACAGCCATAAAACAGGAACATCTACTCTTTTAAAGCATAAATGTATGCCTTCAAGTAAAGGAGCTCAAGGAAAATCTATTGACAGCTTCTTCAAAGAAAAAGAAACGGTACCTTCTGTACAAAAACCATCTCAAGAAGATAAGAAAATTATCATTGAAAAAATAACAAAATTTGTATGTCGGGACCTGAGATCATTTAACATCATTAAAGGAAAAGGTTTTCAGGAGTTAGCCCAATCTTTAATTTCGCTGGGAAGTAGATGTTGCGATATGGATGTGAAAGATGTACTTCCAGATCCAACAACAGTATCAAGGAACATTCATCAAATAGCACAGAATATTAGAGACGAGGTTAAAGAAGAACTAGGTAACACAATTGAAAAATGGGGTGGAGCAGTTACGCTAGACTTGTGGACAGATGATTACAAAAAAAACTCTTATCTCTGCATGACAATTCATTATATAAACGATAAGTGGGATTTAATAGACCGAGTATTACATACTACCTTATGGGACAGTAACCAGAAGAAAACGGGTGACAATATAAAGCCCATAGTTATACAGAATCTAGAAAAGTTTGGTATTAGTGAACAATTTGAAAATTTAATCTATGTAACAGATAGAGGATCAAATTTGATTGCTGCTCTTAGAAACAATGTTAGATTATCTTGTACTGCTCACATATTAAATAACATTCTGGAAAAAACTGTGGATAGGAATACTCAATTTTCAGATATGATAAATGCTTCAAAATCCCTTGTGAAGTTTTTTAAGCAAAGTGGCTTGCAAAATAAACTGTCGAAGTCTTTAAAGGCTAGTGCAGATACCAGATGGAACAGTTCATTTTTTATGCTGAAATCAATTGCAGATGTTTACTGTGAAGTGAAAGAGCTTCTTTCGCAGAGAAAAGAAGAGAGCAAGCTCATTGAAATCCGACAGCCTTGCCTTGAAAAACTTATATCATTCCTGGAAAAATTTAAAATTGCATCTGACGAAATTGAAGCAACAAAACGACCAACACTTTTTTTGGTAATAATTTGGTACAACTGACTGTTAAAGCATCTTGAAGTTACCGATGATGACGATGGAAATTTTCGTGATTTAAAATCATCATGCCACGCCATTTTCAAAGAAACTTTTGAAATTAATAAATATCATAAGATGGCTATTTTCTTACATCCAAAGATGAAGTCGCTGAAGATATTGAACGATCGAACAGAAATTGATTCTGTGCATGCAGAAATAAACAATTTAATTTCTGCCTATAGCAAGAAGATTAAAGATGAAAATACAAATGTTACTGACAGGAAATCTATTCCAAGTTATGAATCAATGGAAATAATATGTAAAAAAAACCCGGCCAAAAAGCAAAAAATAAAATGTAACATTTCAGATTTTGAAGACACAGATGAAAGTGACAACGAAATTAGTGAATTGGAACGCTATATAGCTCTAAAACCTGGCAAATTTAGGGACAGTGATGGCAATCAAACAGATGTTCTGAAATGGTGGCATACAAATGAAGCAAATTTTCCTTTGCTATCCAGAATAGCAAAATTCATTTTAAGTATTCCTGCAAGTAGTGCAGCTAGTGAAAGAGATTTTTCCTCAGCGGGTTTAACTCTTAGTGATAGAAGAACAAATTTATGTCCAAAGAGATTGGATGATATTCTTTTCCTACACAGCAATTTAAAATATCATGATGCATAAAAAGAAAAAAAGAAACTAAAACATTTTCTATATAAGCTTAAAATATAATTATACTTTATGTCATAAAATATTTTGATCAACAAGTTTCATCAAAAAGTAAGATACTTCTTTATATATTTTTTATTCAGTACTGCAAATTAAATAATCATGATTCATAACTGAGTATATTAACTACTGTATATTTTTCAACTTATATCTATCTTTTAATTATTTATTATTATTATTATTATTATTATTATTATTATGTGTTCTTTTTAAATTATCATTTTTTATATATTTATCTATTTATTTTTTTGTCAGATAAATTGTTTTAATCAGCAAGTTTCATAAAAGAATAAAAAAAAGTCATCTGCAAAATTTTGTTTTACATGGCAAATTTAAAGTATCATGATTCACTAAGAGAAGTTAACGTAAAATAATTACAGTATAACTTTTGAAATATGATTATTTTTAAGTACTAAATTTTCAGGATGCATAACCGTGCATTTTTTACTACCACTATTTCCGAATAGTATTCTAGCTTAATTTAATAGCAGAAATCTGAAATTTAATAAGTCTTACTATTCTGGTATTCAGATTAAAACACTTCTACGCACCCTCTCTCTCTCTCTCTATATATATATATATATATTAAATTTCCAAATTAAACTTAAAATACTATAAAATTTAAACGATATATATATGTATATATATATATATATATAAATTTGCTTTCAAATTATCATCTTTCCTTGTCCTTGCTGTTGTGTAAACTTTTCAGCCTGAAAACTTGATACAGCTTGGTGATATCTGCATATTCTTGTTCTATATTGAAAATTAAAGTAGTTTAAAATGAATAATATAACATAAAATAATTGCAGGAATATTTTTTAAATATGTTTATCATTGTCAACTTTTTATGGATGTTTGATTTTAAATTATCATTTTTCGTACTGTGTAAATTTTAATGTCAATGTTTCAATCTGCAATTTTTTGGGAAAAAAAAAATAGATTTTATGTATATATATATATATATATATATATATATATTTATATCAAAAATCCATGAAAGAAAATAGTTGGAAATGCTTTCTGTATAATATTTAAATATATATATAACAACATTTATATTTGAATATGCTTAATTGTAAATTCTTTGTGGATATATATATTTTTTAATTTTCACCTTAGTTACTGATAGTTTCTTTATTTTTATAAATACTTAATTCTGTCGTTTGAAGTTTCTCACTATTGTATTTGAGGACCATAGAGGCCAAGGGGTATAAGTGACAAAATTGAAAAAACTGAGTTAACTGCACAGGCGATCTCGAAATAAGGCTATTTATTAGTACGTAAAAAAATATAAGTGATTGTTTAATTATTTGTTGCGTTCTGGAGGTCATTTACTGAAGCATTCGAAATTTCTACCACTTTTTATCAATACAGATTAACTATAAATTTGAAAAAACAAAACAATGTACTCCACCTTCTTTACATAGTTATTGAAATAATAGTTCAAAAACCACAATGAAATAAGCAACAGTTTCATAATTATTTCAGTCGATTAATATTGACTCAAAACTTTGAACTCAATTTACTCGAAATCGAAATTTTGTAACTTGTACCCCTTGGCCTTTAAGGTCGTCATTTATTTTTAATGTTATAGCACTGTATATCAAGTATTTAGTAGAAAAAAAAAATCTGTTTTTAATAATACTTCAGTAATTTTTTATTGTAAATAAAGCCATGTCATTAAAAATTAGAAAATTAGATTTTTGTCTAAATTGCAAGATTAAATAACTTTTTATAACAAAATTGTGAGTCTCAAATAAGTATATTTAACCGGATGCAAATGCAAACAAATATAAAATGAAAGTTATGAAGTTATGACAGGAAATCAAATTCAGTAATTAAATCTTAATATATTTGAGTAACTTATTAATTTTACAAAATAGGAAGAAAAATATTATTAAATTTATAACACATATTAATTTTAAAATACTGAGTTGTATCTCAAGAAGTTTGAAATTATTAAATTTGTTATTATTTTTATTCATTTGGTGGTCTAGGTTTTAATTTATCAATGGCCTTACAATAATTTTCAGAACAGTTTATTAGTTCAACACCCTTTAATATATCAATTTTATGTGTGTATTTATATTTATCTAAATCTCTGACTATTATTTCATCAAATATTATGTTTCTATTAAGGATGTTCTCAAATGTAAAAGAGTTACTTTCTGACATATATTGGAATTCATTTATGTTCATAAAAGGATGGAACTAGCAGGTTTTTTTTATTCAGAAACTATGTAATTGATTGGCGGGGTTTTTTTTTTTTTGTGTGAAGGCAGAAGATTTTTCAGAAAATACTGTCAAAGTTGGCATTTTAAAGCGAATTCCGGACATGACAGCGTGGTAAAGTGGAAAACTAGTCGTCACGTGACACGAATTGCTTATAACTCGATTATTTATCAAACTTTTATTTATCAAAAAATGGAAAACGGTATTCGATTCCAAATTGTTTCAATTGACATGGCTGCCAGTTTTATGACTTTACATTTAAAAATGTGTTAGAAAGCTTCGCGTTGTTGCGAGAAGGGAATTTAAGAACCACCTTAAAACAGCACTTATTATTATTATTATTATTATTATTATTATTATTAATTTTGTTTCCCCTCCACCACCTAGAACCTGTGCGCCGGGGCTACAATTGGTGCTTTTTCTCCTTATCAAACTTGGTTACTTGCTGTCACTTTCTAATTCACTCTACATTACGTAATATATATCTTCATCTTATTCAAAAATTAGAACCTCAATTTATTGGATATTTCGTTATATTGTATTGTATTTGTCGGTTAATATTATAGTATGTTTTTTTTTTTTTTTTTATTTAATGGTTATTATTAACAAAAGTTTATATATATATATAAAAAGAGCTAAATACCCACTACCGCCTGGATGACTGATTGTATCAGTTTTGTTCTAGAATAATAATACATAATTTGGAAAAATGGGGAAGAATGCAGATAGGGAGTTTAATTCGAATAATTCTCCTCAAGGTACTGCTTCGTCAAGTGTAATATATGTGTATATGTAGGAACTATCACAAATACAAAAATACGATACATGTATTTTTATGTGTATCAAAAATAAAATGTTGGTAATATTTTTCATATTCCAGTGTTCTTAACTGTACCATAGAGAATAATTTATGATTAAATTTCTTATATATAATTTAATTATTTTGCAGTAAATTGAATATATACTCATTCATATTCAAATATGTATTTATTTTCTTCTAAAACGTAGTTCTGTTCAAAATTTTATGAAAATTCAAAGAACTCTAATTTGATTAAAAAATCCAAATGACTCGCAAGTAGGTCCACACCAAGAGTAGTGCGGACGGTGCCCCGGCACCAGGCACCAAGCACTTTAAAATGCCGACAGGCGTTTTCAGTTACCACTTTAATGTTCCCAGGGAGCGATAGAAATATGTACAAAATGTAAATTCTTATTTTTATGACAAATGAAAATTGCCACTTACAAACTAGTATTTCTTTTCCATAAACACTTACACTATTTAGATTTATTTCACTCTAAACCATTTTATTTTAGCATTTTTTCGTAAATTATAGAAATTGTATAATCTTATTAAGATCTTTGAGCGGCTCTGTTATGTAAATTGCGCACTAATTTTCGTTTAACGCTTTTAAGGGCAAAGTATTCTATTGTTAGGATGTTGAAAGGATTGAATGACACCAGAATTTGTGAACAAACTTTCTGAAAATAACTAAAAGCTTTTCTTTACGTGCATTAGAAAAGCAAAATTTTATTCAAAAATTCTGGTGCCATAGTGGCATATGGGTATTTGATATATGGTAAGATGTTTATATAATATGCCACCGCCCTTTAAGGGAATTATGTGCAATAGACACATGTGCAGAAGCCACAAATTAAAATAACATTCAAATTTTTAGACCTTGACTCGTGGTTATTTGATCATTAAAGTTATTTTTTACAGCTTTTGAGTTTTGGGAATTAAAAAAATTATATGTCTTATTAATTTTTAAATATTCTTAAATAATATCTCTCCTTCTCCCTAAATCTAAAGATGCAGTGGAGGTAAAAAATAAAATTTAATGGGCAGTAAGATTCTACAATTAAATTTAGCTCATTTATACAGGATGTTGTCAGTGCAAACTTTCTTAAAATTGAAAACATCACATGATAATTTTCTCTGACTGCAGTGAGAAGCTGATTCAGTGAAAACTTTTAACTAAAAAAAGTGCTAAACACAGCACTGATGGGCAGAATAGCTGATTATTGGATTTTGTATGAAATACCATAATGTCGGCGCAAATTTCTGTCAATTAGCTTTATGTGTTTGTTCAATAAGCTACATTACTTTGTTTTTGTTTCTAGTTTGCGGAGATAGTTTTATTGAGTATAAATTAAATTGCATTGAAAATCGCACAAAATATCAATGTCGCAGTTAACTATATCCCTTTAAAATTTTGTGATTTTATTTAAAATTTAGATTAAAACCAGCCAAGTTTCGATCTTTTTTTTTCTTCGTTTAAATCAGAAAATGGGAAAAGAAACAAAAATTAAAGTAACAAGCATTTAATTCTAGAAAAAAAAAAAAAAAACTATTGAGAATAATTTTAACCAAAATAGTTGTCGTTTCGTATCTGCCAAACCTTCTAATGTTTTTCCAGATATATAAACATGTTTTCAAACAGAAAATTTATAGAATAAGGCATCTTAATCTTTCTTTTATTTGGTGCTTATTTGATTATATCTATATAGGAAGGTTTGGCAGCTATGTCGTTTAATAATAAGCTTTAAAAATTTTTCCTATTGGATTGGGAATGCCAAATCAACGAGTGGCTCAACCTGTGCATTTTAGATTTTAATGAAAGTTACAGGAACTCCCTGATGATATAAATGAGAATATGCTTTTATAATTTTTCTTTATCTCAGTAAATTTTCATACAATTCATTTTTAAATTTCAAAAATTCATCATCTTTTGGTTTGTTTTCAATTTTGAATTTCTCAAGCTCTATCAGGCGTAGAGAGTTGTTTGACCCCCCATTTTACAGAGAATATCATAAGATTTAATTTGATATGAATGTTGACTATACTTGGCTAAAAAAAATAATAAAATTTTTTTTTTTTTTTTTTTTTTTTTTTTTTTTTTTTTGGAAAAATTATATGTTTTTGTAATATTATAAACTTTAAATCCTAAAAGTTTTAGAGTGGGATCTCAATGAGATCAGCAGTTATGTAAAAAAAGAAAAAATGTTAAACACCAGTTAGGGCTGGTATTTAAAAAGTTAAGCACCTTGCCAACTTTAGGATTGTACTAAAGACAATATTGTCTTATTAACTTTAAACAGTAATTTTTTTTTTCCATAAATCTGATACCATTCATATTCCATTCTAAAACTTTCAGGATTTAAAATTTAAAATATTAAATTTAAAAAAAATAATTTAAAAAAAACAACACTATTTTATTTTTTTTTTTTAATTTAATTTATTATTTTTTTAACCAAGCATAGTCAAACTTGTATATCAAATTTAATCTTATGAAATTCTCTTTAAAATGAGGGGTCAAGTACACGACCTGATGCAGGATTCTGCTCA
Source organism: Maratus michaelseni (assembly GCA_963931845.1). NCBI lineage: Eukaryota > Metazoa > Arthropoda > Arachnida > Araneae > Salticidae > Maratus > Maratus michaelseni. The sequence continues at coordinate 154,873,507 of OZ007594.1, read as the reverse complement.
ACGATCTTGAGGTGTCCGCTATTTAGAGATTTCACTGTATTTGAATATGAAATAACATACATTTGTCCATTTTAAGGGGCGTTCGTAATTATGTAAATACGTAGCACCTATTGTCGTCGTTCAATCCGTCCGTCCGTCCGTCTGTCCGCATATGACAACGCAAAATCTACCCAACCGAATGATTTGAAGTGTAATATATATATTCTTTGAAGAATTTTGACGAGTCATTTCAAATTTTATGTCAATCGGATAAAAACTTAAAACGATATTCATAAAAATATTTATTAATAATTTGAATTTTTGTTTTAAATCGGCGGTACTTCTTTCTTATAGGAGCTTCCGAGGTTTAATCGTCAAGCAACCGAGATACTTATTTTATTACGGAAATTAATCCGCAGACGATATAATTAATTTCACAGAATTAAAGATCACCAAGATCTGAATATTTATATAACTAGTTATAGTACATTTGTCACGTTTGACATACAATTTCAAACTTGTTCTGTATAAAATTGGTATTAGACAAATAATTGTACATATACTTTTCATAATAGCATTAAAACATGGTTTATTGTCCTTTCACTGCGGGTTCGGGTCGGGTGCGGGTTGAAGTATGTCGGGTTCGGGTCGGGTTGCGGGTAGTCGAAAATTATTTTTGCGGGTTCGGGTCGGGTTGCGGGTCGACGAAAATTATTTTTGCAGGTTCGGGTCGGGTTGCGGGTTGACTTCAAATTGAATTTGCGGGTTCGGGTCGGGTTCAACCCGACCCGTGCAGGACTCTAGTTTGGAACATTATTATTGAGATATTACTGAGAAACTGAGATTTAAAATAGCGGTATTCTGTATATAAAACAACAATTAAACGCTACGGGTTAAAATTGTTAAATGTAATTAGACCCCTACCCCTCGCCATTCCCGCAAATATATAACAAATAATCTGTTAAATAAAGTTTTCTGTAATAGTAGTCTCTATCATAATAATATATGTCCTGTTTTAAAAAAACCTTAAACCCAGATAATTATATTGAAGAAAAACGTGCCTGTAAATGTCTTAAACAGGTAGCGTTTATGTAATTTGCCGTGAGTAGATGGCGCTGTATTAGCTTGGCTATATGCAGGTAACTGCAATCAATGTTGGCACTATTTCGTTATAAGTCCTTATCTATGCATCCTTACTCTGATTTATTTAATGTGTTCTGAGAAGATATTCTACACAACCAACCAACCGATGAAAAAAAGCGTATTTATAATGAGAGTTCTTTGTGCATTTTAATTAATATTTCAGAAAGTAATTAAAATGTTAAAATTCTGACGCAATGTTGTACCAGGAGAGGGTTTGGACTACTTAAATCTAAATTTCCAGCCTTCTAGGTAGGCTAGATTTTCCTAGCCATCGCCAACAGATACACACACAGAGGGAAACTTTCTTTTATTAGTATAGATAGGCATCTATGTTTGCTTGGTTATGCGTAACACAAATGTACACTTCACACAAACGCCGATGAAAATATAGTGTTAACGGACTCAACATTTTGTTTATTTTATAAGACAGGTAAATGATTCTTTCAATAAATTTTCTGTGAGTGTATTTATATTTAATTTTGCATGCCACATGTGATTCTTCTTACAACTTATTATTCACTGAAAAATACTGAAAGCAGCCAAATTCAAAATTTCAGTGGCTTTCATATTAGAGATGTAAAAGCAAAAACCAGTGAACTTTAAATTATGCAAAAGATGCAGTGAATGCTGTACCTATATTTTTAGAGGAACAAAATTTGGCTCAATAGCTAGCTTGTGCAGATAAGCCAACTATAACTCAACAACTAATGATGAAATTAAGCTATTGTTTTAAACCACACTGAAACAGACATTGATTCTGATACAGAATAAGAGATTGAAAACACTAAGGTAACTTATGTAGTGTTTAATAAATAAAAATATAATAAAATTGCTGGGATATAAATGCTAAAATTTTGTTACTCAAAGAAATTTAATCTCAAAGAATGAAGTAATAAGTGTTCATAGACAGGGAAAAAAAAAAAAACTTACCATAGTGTCAATGTTTAAAAAAAAAAAATGAATGGACCAGTAAAATTTTTATTGTATATAATTAAATTTTTCTTTATATTAACTTAGTTATTAAATATATTAAACCTACTTTGCATTATATTTTCCTTTTCTATTGCAATATTTATGCAATTGTTCTTAATTTACACTCACACTTTAAAAAATAAAATGTAAACAAAGGAACTGCAAAAATCTATAATCGGCAAAACCCTTGGTCACTAAGTGTGTGGATTTCACAGATTTGACTGTATAAAAGTGAAAGACATTACCAGAAGCAATATTTAAATTCATAAGTCATACACGGTATATATACACAGTTTAAAATCATCAAGTAACAGCTTCCACTTCTCATGAGAGCATTCTTTTATTTATACTTCTAAAATAATATAAGGCAAACTTACCAGACTGAATACTTGTAGATCTTTTACGCCTATGAGAAGGTGGAATGAGATCAGCTGGCAAAACAGTAGGCAAAGCATCACCAGCTTTTACACTTTCAACTAAATGCATAGCCAGAACAAATTCTTCAGAGGATAGTTTCCCATCTGCATCGATATCTGAGAGAGACCTATAAAATAATAAAAATACTACATTACAAACTTCATACATACATAATAGAAAGAAAAACAAGTGGGTAAGTGTGATCAAAGATCGCTCAAAGGGTTTCGTTTAATATTCCTTTCAAAACACTTTATCTTTTCTTTAATAAATTCAAACAAATTTCATTTAGCAACAACAAAAAAAAAAGTCATGTTTTTTATAAAGTAAAAATTTACCGGTCTATTTTTTCATTTTTTCGAATATCTAAACCAGCTAGATAGCGGGCCAAGCCCGCTATTATATTCTGTCATAATAATATCCATCATACGGACAAAATGCAATATTTTAAAAAAAAATTTCAAAATTAAACAAATTGTATACCTTCAAAATGTTAAAATATGCGAATATTTCCATAATCGGATTTTTATCACGATTCAATAATGTTTCTCAAACTCATATATTTACCATTCTCTATTATTTATATTGATACTCGCTTTGTATTATTCTCAAACATCTGAAAAAATAGTTAAACTTCCCATATGACGTCAGATTTTCTTTTTAATTCTGCTTTGTTTACTTACTCATACTTCTTGCATTATTGAGAAATCTTAGACATTTTCCGTTTTATTACGACTATGACGTCAATCAACTTTATTTCATATTTATCTTTTTTTCAATTGGTGAAACTTTTTATTTCATTTTCCTTTTTCACGTGGAAATCGTCTGATAGAAAATTAATTATTGTGGAAAGATTTTCATCGTGGATTTTTAATTTTTGGCATCCGGTATAATGAAAAATGTTTAAATTTAAAAGGAAAAGGCTGTTAGAATTTTGGTTTTTTATCTCTATTTATTAAAATAATACGAATTTTTCAAATTTTAATATTTTCAGCTCTTCACAGCTGATATTCTGATTTATACACAAAATTTCAACTCTGTAAGTTACATAGTTTTCGAGAATGGCTCTGTGACAGACAGACAACAGAGCGGGAGCAATAGGGTTTCGTGAGATGAACGAAACCCTAAAAAATTATAGTAATTATAAGCAGGGTATATCTAAATCTATATACAAGGGTGAATCAAACATAAAAGGCTAATAGCAATAAAAATTTTATACATGTCAGGGCCAGGGGTCGGAAAAACTACTTTTTGTTTGTAGCGAACTACAACTACAACTACTTTACGAAAAATGTAGTTAACTACAACTACTTTACAAAAAATGTAGTTAACTACAACTACAACTACTTGTTTTAAAAAGTAGCGACTACAAACTACTTTTCAAAAGTAGTCACTACTTCGCTACATTTCGCTACTTTAGTTATCATCGCTAATTAAATGCACCGCAAACGATTTTTCCCGTCGACCATAATGTAACAGAACTCTTTTGAATGTCCCTGTAAGCAAGATATAAATGCTACACATTTCATTTTCAATACTGAACATTTTATGGTAAACTTCAATAACATATAAAACTTTAATGGCAATCCGAGTATATTTACGAGAGTTAGAGCACGGACAGACAGACAAAGCGAATTCATAGACACTTTTTAATTATGTTGGAAAGTGTTAAAAAGAGGAAATTTGAAAACAAAAATTGTAATAATCTTACAAATTTATGAGAGTGATATAGCACAGTAGCGCTTAAGGTGGTTTTCAAATTCCTTAATTCCTTTTTCAGCAACGCGAAAATTTCTGACTCATTATCTAACTCATTTTTAAACACAAAGGCATAAAATTGGCAGGCCTGACTATGGAAGCGATTTGGAATCGAAATGAGTTTTCCATTTTTTGATAAATAAATTACTTTTCGGGTTATAAGCGATTCGTGTCACGTTTCTTCCCTTTCCTCTGCTGCGGCGTCGGAAATTCGGTTGAAAACACAGACTTTGACAGTGTTTTCGGGAAAATCTTCTGTCTTTACCAAAAAATAAAATAAAATAAAATAAAGTAAAGAATAATGGAAAACTTTTTTCGGTTACAAAATTTCTGAATAAGAACACCTGCATTTTACGCGCTTCCGAACAAAAATTAATTAAAGAATATGTCATAAAGTAGCCAATTTGGATATGAGAACAATCTTAAGAGCAGATAGCCCTTGGTAAATTTGAATATATAATATTTTTTAAAAATAGAACTAAATAGTCCTACTTCTTTACAATTTAAATATACTTCCTGAAAGCAATTTAAAAATTGAACAAGATCATATAGACTTGCATAAGTTAAATCCTAGCTTTTCTTTTTCTTTCTATCTCTTTTTGTTTGTTTCCCTTTGAAAACCCAAATTTCAACATACTGGGCTTTAGATTCATTCTGGAGACAAAGATAGAGATATTTCATTAAAATACCAAGCTAACCAATATAAAATCAAATGTAAAACATTACAAATCAATTATTTTAGCGATAAAAAACCTGTGCAGTTAAAGGAAAAATAAACAGCCATAAAAATAAAATTAAGCATTCTTAGGCATTTTTTAAAATAATATATTTTTATTTCCAACCACCTTTGTTTTACCTATTGGAATCTTCAAAAGGAAATGTACAGTTAATTAATTTGTATGCATACATTGGACAAATATTTCACAACGATCAAAAGAGGTATTAATAAAATAATTTTTTACAATAATAAACAGTTCGATAAAAATATTTTCTGAACCAGGGATATTACTTTGAAAATACTCTTTTTAATGATTTAAGAATTTTAATGAATAATGATTTAGATATTCGGTGCGAGATGCGATCCAGTAATTATTATTAATAAAGAAAATGCTAACTCACCTCAATGTGCAACTTTAGGTTGTAAGCAGATGATTTTGATACTGATAACTTCTTATTAATTGGACAAAGTTTACATGTTACAGAATAATAACCACTTTCTTGTTGTTCTATAACTTCAAAATATTCATTATATGCTGACCAGAGCAGTTCTATGCTATTTTTGTCTGTCATTCTATTACATCAATTTCAAAAGAAGAATCCTCTCATTAAAACACTAGATCTAATAATGAGTAAGAAGACAAAGGGTTGCCAGTAAGAAAATTAATATTTTTGATGAGTGAGTAATTTGCGGTTTTATCAGCAAACCCAAAAAATAATAGATCACGGGCCTGCTGACGCTTTACGTTTCAGCTGCTAGTTTGTTTGAAGGCAAAAATCGTTCCTTCCTAGTTGCACTTTTCTCTAATAATAAAATGGTGTACTTGTTCTTTCTCTGTGCTTTTCCGAAAATATATATTTTTTTTAATTGGAGTTCTAACGATTTTAAACTGGCAGGAAGCGAGCAGAAATCTTGTTCGAAGGGGAATATTTTAGATGCTTGATTATTTATTTAATGTTACTAGACAGCAAAGAATACGGAACTTAAAAAAAAAAAAAAAAAAGGAAGAGTTTTAAATTTTGCATATGGAGAGGTGGGGGAGATTTTAGGGGAAGGGGGATAATTTATATTACTGATTATTTATCGTCACTACAGAGCACTATTTAGGACAGAAGATTTTTTTTTATATAAAAATAAAAATAACTTAAAGATTTTAAGATTTAGTTCTATGCTGAAGAGGGGGGGGGGGGGAGTGTAAATTATGGGAGGTTAGGGGACAATTTAGATGATTACTTATATATTATTATTAGGTAGAAACAAATGTGGGTATTTTTTTTTAATAAAGAGTTCTAAATATTTGAAACTGTATCCTGGAGGAGGTGCAAAAAGGGAAGCGTTAATTTTGGGGACAAAGAAATAGTTTTTATTTATTGTCATTAGAGAGCAATAAATGGAGTGAAAGATTTTACTTTTGTATAAAAATAAAGATTTAAAAATATTTTAAACTCCTTTGTATGCTACTAGGGGGAAGCGTGAATATGAGAGGTTAGGGATAATTTAGATGATTTATGTTTAGATGAATCCATTCCTTTTTTTTTTTTTTTTTTTTTTAAATAAAGATTTTCATTTCTTTGCTTGCTGGGGGTGGGAAAGAGAGAAGAAATTAGTCAGATAAAGACTTAACATAGACAGACGGCTATATTTTGGTAAAAACAATCGTAGTCGTATAAAAATACATTATATTGAGACGATTTCTATGGATTTAAATGACAATACAAGAAGTTTCTGACATCCAAACTGTGAAAATGACAGTTAATTTGTGACCGTGCCCGTCGTCTATGGAGAAATCTATGACACTGCAACTGGGATTTGTCACTGACATTCGCAAATTGTTGTAGAGAACATATTTCGCACAAAAGAAAGAGTTATAATCACGTGATTTGAAAATTGGCACTTTTTTCCTCCCTCCTAAAGTAGCGTCAAAAGTAGCGTCGATGATCGCTACAAACTACTGATATTTTGTATCGCGCTACTCGCTACACTACACTTTTAGGTAGCTTTCAATACAAAAAAAGTATAAAGCTACCTATTGCAGCCGTTCGGAGGAAAGCAGTTCCGGAAAATTTCGATATATTTTCACCGATCATGACCCCCAGACCCCAAAACCACCCTCCGTTCAAATGTTGATTTATATATATATATAGATATATCTCCATATATATATATATATATATATATATGACCTATGTCATACGATAACGCTCGTATTTATAAATCAATTTTGATGAAACTAATTGTGTGTATTAAGCTCACCAATGTCTCGACCGAGTTCGTTGGCCAGCTTGGTCCGCCATTTTGTTTCAAGATGGCGGCCATTTAAAAATTTAAAGCTAAAATAAATATGCAAAAAAGTTAAAAATTCAAATTTATTTTTTAATTAAATGTTAGGCCTTGATACGAGGATTCCAGAGCATTTTTTGGTTTACCTCTATCTTAAAAAATGGCTGAGATAGAGCAGTTTGAAATTCTAGGGTGGCTGACATTTTGAAACAAGACAGCACATTACAAAAATTTTCATTGTTGTAATAATTTTCTCAATCATACGCATAAAACTATATATTCATATCCGTTAGCGCCAAATTCTCGCCAAACTTGGCGACATTTGACGAAATATCGCCAAATTTGGCGACCAAAATAAGTCTTCATAAATGAAGCCAATTTGACTATTGCTCAATAATTTGGCGAATTTCTTATTCAGATTCAGTATTAACGAATCCTTTGTAAACGTTTTCTTTGCATTTTAACTTGCTTTTTTCGTGTAACATTAGCTAAAATTTTAAAACGAAGATATAGGAAAGCTACCTTTTCCTCCCGGTACAGGCCGGAAGGACTTTTTTTAATGTAGTACGCTACACTACAAACTACTAAAAAAAGTAGCGGCTACTGTAGTTTCGCTACTTGTAGCGCGTTACTTCCGAGCCCTGGTCAGGGCAATCATAAGTTACTTACGTTCTAAAAGATCTTTTGCCATCATTTTATTCAGCCAATAGTAGGGTTGGAAGATATCAGATATTTAATATTGCAATATATCAAAGAGTTAATATTGATATTGGTGATATATCACAAAATCTACCTTAAAGTGTGTGAGCAGGGGTGGTGAAATACATCATTTTATTCGCCACTAGTGAGTGGATTTTCTGACAGGGCTGGTGAATTTTTAGGCAACCTTTGAAAAACTGAAGGCTATAGAAGATATGCCAAAAACTTTATTTTTTGGTACTTTTATGTTAGCCGGACACCAGTGATATATATAATATATGTATATACATACACACATATACATATGTATAACATACATAAATATATGTTTTATGTACGGTGCCCAGCTAATTTAAAAGTACCTTTTTTTTAACTAGTTAGCTATACATTGTAACTTTCCAAATTATCGTGATGTAAACATGTTACTAAGTTCTGTCTTATACTAAACATTCCCCCATTGTATATATTTCTTAATTTTATACAAAAATAATATAAAAATTCATTTAGTAATAGTAATTAACTATTTTTGCAGTCGCATACATTTTGTCATAACAACTTTTAACTGTATGTTGCATCTTGCTGACTGATAAGATTTTCTGAAAATTTCCCAACCCTGTGTGTGGGAATAAAAAAATTGCTAATTTCAAAAGATTAATGGTATGGTAGCAGTGATTTAAGTACTACAAACGAATGTAGAAAGCAACAAATCAATGTTTTATACCTATTTGCTCAGACAGCATACTTTAAACATATATATATATATATATGTGAAATGAATGTGAAAAAGTATGAAAGAATTTTGAATGTGAACGAATGTGGATTGATATGAAAGGATAGTTAGTTAAACCCATTCCAAATCAGAAACTAAAATATAAAAATTCAAAGTTTAAAATCCCTAAATCGCGTGTCAAAATTTTAAAGTTTTGCCTTCATTTCTAGTTGCCCCTGTAACTTAACTTTCCTTACGATACATTTATTACGAACAGATATCAATTTTGAATCGTCGTTAAGATTAAAAGTGCTGACGGTAGCGCATCTCTCTTCTCCCGGTGGCTACATCTTGCATGTTAATTATCTGGGCTGCTTACCCAGATATGAGTCAAGGGCTAATTAGCCAATTAAATGACATTATTTCATAAGTTGCAAAGCGGTCTCTAGCGGTGGCCCGGCCGTATATAATGTCAGGAGCACGTATTTTGCATGGCTTTTGACTCTAATCACTCTCCACAAAAACTACGGCCAGTATTCTTCGAAGTGCGACGGCATCCTTGCCGTTGTAAGTCCGGCAATTCGCCAAAATATGAACGATAAGACGATGTTTCCCCGGTAAAAGACTCTTCAAACTGTCCCCTGGGCCTAGCTTATGAAGAGACTTGTAATTAATTGGAATAAAAGCTAGTTCCCAGGAAAATGCCTGCTTATTTCTCCTACTTGTGCACGACTACATTAACGATGGATATCTATTACTGGGATGTGTGATAGCGGTGATCGACCGCTCGTTACAGAGAGATCGATGTGTGTTCGTTATATCGAGGTGCGCCCGTTATACAGTATCGATATCTTACAGTGAGTCGGTAGGATTGAATACCTGCCATGGGAATCACCAGGCCTTTAAAAGAAAATAACAGAAGACTAGTGTGTTTAACTGAAAAGAAAAAGTTTGTGTCCAAAATAAAGAAATAAATATCTACAATCAGTTAATAAAAGAGCTCCTGCTTCCTCATTAAGCTATCAAATCTCGGATAAACATTTTATCATTTTATTTCGTTGCCTACTTAAAATAAACAATTTTTCTTCAGCGCTTCACTCCAAAAGAAAAACAGTTTTGTTCATTCACTTTCAATAGTTATCTCAAATGACCTACTATCCAGCGAAAGGGATGGTTCACAGATGGTTTGTGGAAAATTCAAGGTCAACGATCTCCTGGCAGAAGGAGGAATGTTCTTTTTTTCTCCCTTTCTTTGCGTGTGTCAAGAGTCCGTTGTTTCGTTGATGCTTCCTGTTTTGGTTTCGTTTTAATGGTGATTTCTTTTTCTTTTTTTCACGTGAGTATTCTGTGCAATCAAATGGAGTAATGAAAAGCAATAAACCAGGTATGTTTCGCTTCCGTTATATTTTAAGAAGAGATTAAAAGCTGTCAAGGACTTTTTATTTTATTTTTTGACAAAGTGAACACTTAAAGGTTTTTAAGAGAAAAACCATTAAACAGAAACAATTAGAAATTTTATTTTTTAAGTGTTATTTTTATAAAGTATATTATTATTATTATTATTATTATTATTTTATTATCTCTATGTTACAACTTAAGTGATTAAATGAAGCAGATTATTTTTGTGTATTATTTTTGAAATTTAAACGGGATTTGATGAAAAATTAAGAGAAAAAGAGGGCAAATTTTTTAGAAAAAAAAAAAATTTGATTTTTTCTAGTAAAAATATTTTTTTTATATATTTTGTTTAATGAGATTGTAAAAATGAGTGCAGACGACAAATCCACTCAAGTGGGTGAAGGTGACGAATCTTTAAAGGAAAAAAATACAGAAATTGAGGGAAATAGGAATCCCCTTGAAAGTCCTCCAAATACGGAAATACATGAAAGTGCCCCTGTAAATATGAATGGAGCCATTAGCCCAGAGAGCCAACAATCTCTTAAAAATCAGGCCCTAATTCCTGAAATAGAATTAATCAAAAAGGCCGCTGTAGGTAGCTATGCAGCAAATATTGAGGAAAAAACAACGAAAGAGCCAGAGATTATCTCATTTTCGCCGGAAGCAAAGATGATTTTTGCCTCTTGGCTTGCTTATTTTGAGGCTGTATGTATTGAATCCAAAAAAGATGATGTTTGGAAGATAAGAAACATCCAGAAATTTTTAAAAGATAGTGCCCTTACCCTATACATTAACAACTGTCTTAATGTTTTGCACTGGAATGAGTTTGTTTCACTATTCCATGAAAATTTTTCTACCCCAGATACACTATCCCTAAGCGACTTTGCTAGTATTCGGTATAGGTCAGATGATGACCTCAACGAGTACTACCAAAAGAAAACGAAAATGGGTCGTAATCTGGGTTTAGATAACAAATTCATTCTAGAAGGGTTATCTGAAGGTTTGCCAATTTCGATGCAGAGACTTATTGTGACTAATGCCCCTAAAACTGCCACAGAATGGAGAGAATTAGTGTTTAAACTTACCAAGCTTGAAGTAGCAGGCAAGAGTCCTGAAAATAAACCAGACCCAACTCCCCAAAATCAGTTCAGACAATGGCGACCATATCGCCCTAATACCACTGAGCAGAATTTTCCAATGCGATCCTGGAATTATAGATACCCTTATCAAAACCCCCAGAATCGCCCAAATGTGCCTAACCCTCAAAGAACTTTCCAAAATGTGAGACCATTTCAACCGTCTCCTCCTAGACCAAATATACACTACCAGGCTACATTGCCACCATCGCCATGCCGCGTATGCCTTAATCTTAATATTCCAAATGCTTACCATTGGGTACGAGTTTGTCCTTTTCGAAAGCAATCTTTAGAGGCCTCCTCTCTAACCCAACAACCAAACATTCAAATCCAGAATCCAAATCAGACACAAAGTGATTTTTCTGCAAACCCAAGTAGTAACCAATGACAACTAATAGTACCCGGGTACATAGAAAAAAGAAAAGGATCCAAAGAAAACCCAAAGAAACGTCAAATTACTACTCTAGGGATACCAGAAAACTCAATACCCTGTTTGATCGACTCAGGAAGCTCGTTAAGTGTCATTCCATTACATTTAGTCCAAAAATTCCAGTTAAACACTTCCAAAATTCGTAAAGGTCTATCGGTCGCTCAAACACAAGGCATTCTCACCTTGCAGGAAAAATGTCGTGTTAACTTGAAAATTGGCCGCATATCCAAATATGTTGATCTTTATGTTATTGATAATAAATTACCCTATACCCTTATTGGACTTAACCATTGCCAAAGTTTCCAGTTAAATATTGATTGTGTTAAGATGCAAATTTTCCAAAATAACCAAAGAGTGCCTCTCCTGAACCAATTACGAAATATTCCAACAGTTAATTCCTTGCACGTGTCAGAACCTAATGAAGATGTCTCAGAAAAGGAAAATGCAGGGATATTTGGTGAAAATTATGAGCCGGAGTTTGTAAACGCCACTGAACCTATCCAAGTTCAGTCTGCACCTAACAAACTGCCTACTCTCTTAGCCAAATATGTCGGTATTTTTGCCAAAGATAAATATGATGTAGGATGTGTCAACATGGAACCCCAGAGAATACATTTAACTTCCGACTTACCAATTTCACTTAGAGCTTATCGTACTTCCCCTAAGGAAGAAGAAGAAATTAGAGAACAAGTTCAAAATTTGTTAAAAGCCGGTATCATTAAAGAAAGTCATTCCCCTTATTCTTCACCTGTAACCTTAGTTTATAAACGTGAAGAAGGAAAGAAAACTCGGTTGTGTGTCGATTTCCGAAAATTAAATGCCATAACCAAAACAGATGCAGAACCCTTACCCCGAATCGACACTTTATTGGACAAATTGGTGCAAGCTAAAGTGTTTTCCACTCTCGATTTAGCAAGTGGATATTGGCATATACCTATCCACCCTAAAGATACTGAAAAATTAGCTTTTGCCACAACGTTTGGCTTGTTTGAGTGGAAGAGGCTCGCCTTCGGCTTGAAAAATGCGCCCGCGAATTTTAACCGTATCCTTCGAAGAATCCTAAATAAATATAAAATTGACTTTGCATGCAGTTATTTTGATGATATTATTGTATTCTCACAAAATGAAGAAGAACATTACCATCATTTGGAAACCATCTTTGATATTTGTGTCCATGAAAATCTTAAACTAAAGCTGTCTAAATGTAATTTTGTTAAAAAAACAATTAATTTTCTTGGATATGAAGTGTCGAATGGTTGTATTACACCCGATAACCCGAATATTGAAACCATCAAGAGGTTAAAACCACCAACTAACGTGAAAGAGTTACAACGCTTTTTGGGATCTATTAATGTTTATAATAAATTCATTCATAAATATGCTGAGATTAGATTTCCTCTTAATAATTTGTTAAAGAAAAATGTTCCCTATGTATGGGACCAGGACTGTCAAAATTCTTTTGAAAAATTAAAAGCAGCTCTAATTCAAAAACCTATCTTAAGATTGTTTGATCCCAAAACACCTTGTAATTTATTTGTAGATGCATCAAGTCTTGGAGTGGGATGTGTTGTGAAACAGGCTGATGAAAATGGTATTTTGCACCCCATAGCATATCATTCTAGAAATCTTCGTGACTATGAAAAAAATTATGCAATTACTGAACTCGAATGTTTGGCAATTGTGGATGCTCTAGATAAATTTTACCATTATTTACACGGTCAAAAATTTGTCATTCATACAGACCATGCGGCTCTCACTTGGCTAAAAAATGTTAAAAACTTAAGAGGACGTCTTTTCCGCTGGTCCCTTAAACTGAGTATGTTTGACTACGATATTAAATATAAAAAGGGCTCCACTAATGTAGAGGCTGATATGCTGTCTAGATTACCTGTTTCAGAAGACCCCCCACATAATACACATTTACTCAACTTGAATGATATCAGAGAAAATCAGAAAAAAGAAAATGTCAAGGTAGATGGTAAAAAATATGTTGAAATTAATGATGTTATTGTGATTAAAAAGAAAAGTTTGTATAAGATTGCCGTCCCCATGGCTTTACGTTTACCCCTCTTGGAAAAAGCCCACACAGATTTTGGACATCCTGGAATTTATAAGATGATAAATTTAATTACAAATCAATATTATTGGCCTAATCTTAATAAAGATATTGAAAATTTTGTAAAACATTGTCATACCTGCCAAATCAACAAAAAAAGTAGGCAAAAAAGATTTGAATGTTGCAGCTCATGCCCCCAACGGATATACCTTTTGAATGCTTGGCATTGGACTCTGTTGGCGGATTTATAATTCGGCAAAGAAATATCTGCATTTGGTCATAGACCATGCAACTCGCTATGTGTGGGGTTTCGCGTCAAAAAGTGTAACAACTGAAACTTATACAAACATTTTGAAACAATTATTTCAAACTCAAGTACCAGAAAAAATACTTACTGATAGAAATGGAGCATTTACAGCTTCTAGATTTAAACGTTTTCTTCGTAATTATAATATCAAACACCGATTAACCTCCAGTCATCACCCGGAAACGAATGGGAAAATTGAGCGTTTGAATCAAACTATTGTCACCAGATTAAAATGTATTGTAAATTCATCACCAACTAAATTACCTTGGACAAAATTTTTAGATGAAGTATTGTACCAATATAATGCTACTCCGCATTCTGTAACTCAGTTTCCACCTAGTTATTTGCTGTTAGGAAAATTACCTTATGATCCTCTTTTGCCAGATAATGATTATTACCCTCCTGTTGAAGAAGCTAGAAAATTAGCTAAGGAAAGAACAATAGCTTACCATGAAAAAAATAAAATCCATTACGATGCTCGTTTTCTTCCTGTAAAGTTTAAAGTTGGTGACATTGTAATGTATGAAGAATTCCACTATCCTAATACACGTAAATTGACTCCACCATATTCTGGACCATATACTATCTTAAAACAACTATCTGATGTAAGTTTTGAAATTGATAAACCCAGTATACATTTTAAGAGAAATTCTGAAATAGTGCACGCCTCCAAGTTGAGATTCTATAACCCTCCTCAAAATTTAAAACTCTACCATGAATAACCCCCGTCTATTTCTTTCATCTTTCAATTTTTTATTTTTGCTTTCCTATCGTCCCTCTATCATTTTAGTGTTTGGATGAGGACCCAGCTGGATGTTAATTTAAAACCCAGCGGTGTAGTTGGCGGAGCAGTTTTAAAGTACTGCTAACCTTTTTATTTTTTTTTATTACTCATACAATGACAAAACTAGGAACACGTTAGGGGTCCTCCGCTCCATGGCATCCCGTCTATAGTCGAACTGTTTTCCCATTTTCTCTTTCCATGTAGAATGGAGAATTTGGCAAAACTGCTTCGCTTTCCCTCTGTAGGTGATTATCGGGCATCCACTTTTCCTTTTTCCTTGTGCAAGAGACACATTTTTTGGATGATAATCACCTCAGAGTTTAGAAATCCATGTCTCACTGAGCATGGTGGAAAGGATAGCCTAATTTTTTTTTATTTTTTGGGTAGAATTTCCTATTTTTACAAAGTTTTCCAGTTCAATCTTTTTTTTTTCTCCTGAGAATAATTCCCACTAGAGTGTCCTATAAGCCCAAAGATGCTTGTAAATAGATATTTTGGAGTAGTAACAGAGCTTGTAACTGATCATATGACATTTTCATGTTTGTGTTGTTTTTATTGCATTTGTAGTAATTGTTTTGTCCTATATTTACAATATATTTGAAATATCTTTTATGATATATTTTTTAAATTTAATGTTTTGAATAAGTGTTTATATCATGTTGAAGTATTTTTATAAGTTTAAGTGCATATTTTAATTGTTTGTGTTTGTAAATAATATAAGTAATTGCCATATTATATTTCTGCTTTAAAGTATCATATTATTTAGTTTTTATTGTATTATATGTTTAAAGAAAGGTGCAATGTTTACCTTTCCTGATGAACCAAATATAACCCACGAACAATTCTAACAGGACATATTGGTTAACAAAAACTTTTGCAATGTGCTAACAGACTTTCAAAAAAATAGCACACAATGTTCTCGCGAGACATGTTTAAATTTTTTTTGCTGCAGCTGTGTGTTTTGTTTACAGTATATGTCATATGTTTTATCTTCAGTGTATATCATCAAATAGTACCAGTATTTTATGTAAAAGTAAGCCCGAGCAGTTTGAGAGTCTAATTAGAATTCCGTAGAAAAAAAAAATCGATAGCCTATTTTAAAATGAGTTTAACTTATGGGGTTGAGCCCCACAGCCCTTGCTGACAAGTACTGTGGTGCTCATTTTTAAAGGGGGGGGGATGTGAAATGAATGTGAAAAAGTATGAAAGAATTTTGAATGTGAACGAATGTGGATTGATATGAAAGGATAGTTAGTTAAACCCATTCCAAATCAGAAACTAAAATATAAAAATTCAAAGTTTAAAATCCCTAAATCGCGTGTCAAAATTTTAAAGTTTTGCCTTCATTTCTAGTTGCCCCTGTAACTTAACTTTCCTTACGATACATTTATTACGAACAGATATCAATTTTGAATAGTCGTTAAGATTAAAAGTGCTGACGGTAGCGCATCTCTCTTCTCCCGGTGGCTACATCTTGCATGTTAATTATCTGGGCTGCTTACCCAGATCTGAGTCAAGGGCTAATTAGCCAATTAAATGACATTATTTCATAAGTTGCAAAGCGGTCTCTAGCGGTGGTCCGGCCGTATATAATGTCAGAAGCACGTATTTTGCATGGCTTTTGACTCTAATCACTCTCCACAAAAACTACGGCCAGTATTCTTCGAAGTGCGACGGCATCCTTGCCGTTGTAAGTCCGGCAATTCGCCGAAATATGAACGATAAGACGATGTTTCCCCGGTAAAAGACTCTTCAAACTGTCCCCTGGGCCTAGCTTATGAAGAGACTTGTAATTAATTGGAATAAAAGCTAGTTCCCAGGAAAATGCCTGCTTATTTCTCCTACTTGTGCACGACTACATTAACGATGGATATCTATTACTGGGATGTGTGATAGCAGTGATCGACCGCTCGTTACAGAGAGATCGATGTGTGTTCGTTATATCGAGGTGCGCCCGTTATACGGTATCGATATCTTACATATATATATATATATATATATATATATATAAAATCCTAATGAAACGAATTTGTGAAACGATTTTATGAAACGAATTTATGGAACGATTTTATGAAACGACTGATTAAACGACTGATTATGTTACAAGGCTATTTTTAATAAAATATTAAACGCTTGATGGTGAAATTAATACCAATTGTTCATAAAAATCCGCGGATGTCAAAACTGGTAATAGGATTTTGAAATTGGAATTAGTTTTCGAGATATTAATTTTTTTCTAATTTTAATGACATTTCTGTAATGATGGCAACTAATTACTCAGTTTTTTTGTGACAAAAAAGGGAAAAAAATTGAAAAGGATCCCGATAGGGATTATTGATTTCTTTTTATTCGTCATTTTCAAATTGAAATTGAATTTATCTTTTATTTCAATCGATAATGAAGATAAGATTGTGATTAAATTATGTTTTTCAGGAAATATTGAAAAAAAAATCACATTTCTATCGTCAGGATTCAATCGTCTGTCAGCATTTAATTTAATTTATAAACTGAAAATATTTTGAATAAATTCGTCCAAATGACGTCATTTAGGTAAACGCAAAAGAAAGGGAGGAAAAGGAATTAATAGTAATTATTATTTATTGATATCATTTTGTTATTTTTTTGTAAAATTTAACTAAACGAATTTATAAAATCATTAATTCGGATATTTGAAACTAATATATAAAATAATAATTGCCCAACTGAACGGAAGAATAAAATATCCTGCTTGGTTTTCTATCCTGCTTGGTTTTTTCCGCCAAGCTTTTTAAAAAAGCGTCAAGACCCCTATAATAGAAAAGCACCAAAAGTTCATTGGGTTTATTTTCATAACATTTGGCAACAAATCTATGTATATTAACGAATCTATCCCTTTTTGAAGCTCGAATTACGCCAAACCTAAAAGCAAAGGATCCTATAATGGAAAAGTACCCGATTTTCTTATGGACAATATTCAAGTGACAGAACATGGTGTAAAATTACCGCGGATAGCAAATTTGTTTAAATATCTCATCAATTGATGCCGAATAAATGCAGGCACAAAATATTTAATTAATTTTGTATGATAAATAATTATTAGAAAATTCGTATATACATATTAATTAAAAAAAATAATTTACATATTTAAAATAACATGAAAATATGTATGATGGTGCACTAAAATAGAGAGAAAATTAAAACCTGTTACTGAAAATGTCTATAACATAGTACTTTTCAATACCGTGCACTGCAAAAAATAATTGTTGATTTTACAGTATAAAACTGGCATCCCAGCTGCCAGTATTATACCGTAAAATTAACAGTATTAAACAGTAAAATAAGCAGTAATACGCTGTCGCGCATGCGCGGTAGCGTATTACTGCTTATTTTACTGTTTAATACTGTTAATTTTACGGTATAATACTGGCAGCTGGGATGCCAGTTTTATACTGTAAAATCAACAATTATTTTTTGCAGTGTGGTTCTTAATGTTATTCACAAGCAGATGGAATTTTTCTCATCCTTAAACGCAAAGGAAGAATAGAATAGAGATTGTTGTTATAAAAGTCCGAGAGGTAGTCACAATTTAAACCTAACCATTTTATACAAGCTGGTTTTCAAGTAGTGATTGATTTTACTTATCAATCCCGAAAACAGTCGTCAGTTGTCGCAACAGCTGTGTATGAGGCCATGATAATCGAAAAATGTCCCATTAAAATGTTAAAAGCATGGCAACCCAATTACAGATTTACCAATATTTTAAAAATAAAGCACGCTGTCATGTTTTTAGAGGCCTCGAAGTCTGAGCGGGGGTTGGCGAGCGTAGCTCGCAGGGGGTAGGCCCCCTAGTATATATATATATATATATATATATTTATAAACAAATTAGAAATATTTTAGAAAAAGGCACCAATGTTCGATATCTATTTGTACTTATACTATTGCTTGCATAGTGTTTTTCTTTAAGGTGGTTCTCAAATGACCTGCTCAGCAACGCGAAACTTTGAGACTCCTTTTTAAACACAAAGGAATAAAATTGGCAAGCCTGGCTATTGAAGAGATTTGGAATTGAAGTGAGTTTTCCATTTTATGATAAATAAATTACTTATTGAGTTATAAGCAATTCATGTCACATAACGACATGTTTTCTCCCTTGCTCGCAGCAGGAATTTGGTTCAAAACAGACTTTTGACAGTATTTTCTGAAAGATCTTCTGCTTTTACCAAAAAATGGAAAACATCTTTCGATTACAAAGTTTCTGAATAAGAACACCTATCTATTTCATTTTTGGTGTGTGTACGGTGACATATTCAAGACGTATCTATACTTTGAACTTTGTTGCCAATTCAAAATTTCAGAATCATCTGCACAGTTTCTCGTCCTTATTCTGGTGTTTAGAGGTAGGAAAAGCTAAGAGAATTTACCCTCACAATCAACGAGATTTTGATTGGCTTAAACTGAAAGTAGGAGCATTTTGGGGTTCGAGATTGCGAGTCATGCTCAGATTTTGAAAGAGTCGAGGTGTCCCTCACTCTCTTAGCTGTTGATACAAATCTGAGCATACATGCTTAGGTTTCCTGAATTTTAGGACCAAACGCAGGACTAAACGGGTCCTGCGGAAGGTTCCGTTAACATACATCTACATAGTTTATTAGTAAAATAAATTAAAGTATTATTTCTATCCCTATTATTATTTATTGAATAGATTTAACAGATATAATCATTTTCAAGATGAATGGCAACAATGACGACTCGTATGTTCAAGATGTGGCAGAATGGTATTTCTGGCGAGTGTTTCGTTACAGTGTTTCATCCAATCTAGCAAAATCAGAGTGCTTGTTTATTTGCTTGAAATGTCCGGTGAATGTTTCACTAAGGAATCTAATGATCAAATGCAGCAGCATCAGAATGTTCTACATATTTGCTTGGAGATGTTTCCTTCCAAAAGTGAATGAAATTTTCCTAGGTTCATAAATAACAGAGTTACAATGCTCTATGTTTGGGTAAAAAAAATAAGATTTTTTTTTTTTTTTTTTTTTTTTTTTTTTTAGTCTACTTAAAAATAACTTACTACCAATCACTTTCAGTGGAAAAAAAACCCTTAGCAATTTTGTGAAGGTTACACATTGAATGCATGAAATTTTACTCAAGGCCCATACATAACAGAGCAACACTACTCTAACCATCACAAAAAATACAAATAATTAAAAAAAATACTGAATATTTCATAGTTTTCTTTGTAACGACTAATTACCAGTCTCTTTATAACCAAAAAAACAGCTACTAGCAACTTTAAAGAGGTTACGTGTGCAACAATGTTCACAAATGAAATTTTATTCTAGGCCCATAAATAACAAAGCTACACTTCTCAAATTTTAAATAAAATAGAAAGAAACAGCAAAATTAGTGCAATGAATAAAGTAGTTTTATTTCTCAAACCAAAAAATTTATTTTTTATCTACGGCCATCTATATCATTTATTAACATAATAATTATTTGCACTACCTATTAAAACAGACATTAATTTATTTTAAAACATACCAAAAAGCAGTGCACACATCGAAAAGTCTACAAAAACACTTTCAAAATTACACTAAAACTAGTCAAAATGTTAAAAGTTCTAAAAATATTTTCATCTCTTGTTCCTGAGGCATCTTCAGTTAGTGATGTTGCTTTTCTTCTCTCGAAAGTCAATCTGTTGAAAACTTCTTCGTTTATCCATTCCTAACAGATGGACTAGCACCAATCGCACATCACTGCTTTTTGATGCTTTTTAAAATAAATTAATGTTTAATTTAATAGGTAGTGCAAATTATTTTATATATATATATATATATATATATATATATATATATATATATATATATATATATATATATATAAATTGTAGAATTTGGCAAAGTAACAGTCTACAAAAATAAGTAACCTACAAGAAATAGTGTGTACTTCTGAACCTAAAAATACAGAAAAAATAAATATAAATAAAAAATATTCAGATATCACTCCCACCCCCTTATTTAATACTGTTATAAAATAATATAACATATCTTAATTTCTACTGACCTAAATTTATTATAAACTTCTATCTTAATTTTAATGACAATCTCAATTAAATATTTAAATCAAAAAAATCATTATTTTTATAACATTTTTCTTATTTTAAATAAATTTAAAATCCTTAAAATTTATTTTAATTTCTTTTATTTTAATTTTAACGATTCTATTGAAATTATATTTATTTTTCTGTTTAATTCTACATCTTTTCATTTAAAATATGAATTACAATTCCCAAAATAAATAATAATGATGAACTATTTACTATTTTTAAAGTTACCTGTCGTAATTTTGTTTTTGTATCTTCTAAGTAGTTTAGGGGCAAGCATCTTTGGTTACAGCCAGAAAGTAATCCATCCTTTTGGCGCCATATTTTAAATTCCGGCATGTATCTATTTCTATCAAATTCATAAGCAATCTTTCTTGCATTCCTGAATGCTCAGCCATCGTTGCCAATCTTTAAAGGTCAACCATAATGGTCATTCGGTTAAATGATCACCAATCTATGTCAAAATGATCTAGCTATTTCGCCAATTTTACTACAAATTACTAGGGTGTTAACGGTTTAAATCAGATGATTTAAATCAGTGATTAAATCAGGATTTATATCAACTGAATTTTTTTTAAATCATTGATAAAATCATAAATTTTCTAAATGTTTAAAATAACATAAAAAGTAATAAAATCTAAGATGGATATCATTTGGAAAGTTTTTATGGATATTTTGCCTTATTAATAAACAAAAAAAACTTTAAATAATTGTTTCTAAGCTTAATTCCTTAGGCATGTAAAAAATTAAGTACAGTAAGTTTGTAAAAAGCAAGTTTTTATCGGCATATAAAGCATTTAATTTAAAAATATTCAAATCTAATATACTTTACAATGTCATAATTTCTTTCAAGTAATCAAATTATTATTCATTCTTTTATATATAAAATAAGAATACAGGCGAAGTTGGGTGGTTCTACTATATTAAAATAAATTTATTAGTTTCAATATGTACATAAACAGAAAAAAATTATTTCACATTTTTACAAACTTTTATTTAAAGTTTAAGATTTGTAAGTACTGCAATTTTGTCTCACTCCTGCTTTTATCTGATTTAGACGCATTTTTTTTTAATTACCTACTCACCCCTACCTTACACTGTAGTCGACATATTGTCCACTGCACAAAGCTGGGACAGGCCTCTAGTAATAATATATTTTAACTTCATTTTTAAGACTAACATACAAAAGTTAAGAGTTGACACAGATAATTATTATACAAAATTTAGAGATAAAAATAAAAAGGAAATACATATATATAAGAATAAATACCATATCTGGGCCAATACAGGTTGACTAAGGCCTGTACCAAGCAGAATGTTCTTAACTTGGGCACCTGTAAGGAAACCAGTGCGAGTTCTATCTTGAGAATTGAAAAGCTGGGTGTATTTCAATTTTGCTTGTTGGGGTACTGCCCATTCTGTTAGAGGTGGAGGCACACCACTGAAAAATAATTTTTAGAGTTTAGACATATCAACTGATTTTTTTTTAATAACATTTTAAATTTACTAAAAACAACTAAATTATAATTAATATTAACACTAAAAAGTATACAAAACAGAGATATTTAACATTTGTAGACCAAACAAAAGTCAGTTTACTTATTTATTTTACATAGGGTTTTCTGAAATATTTGCCTATTTAAATATATATTTAGTTTAGATTAAACCAGACATGAAAGTGCAAAATAAAGCTGAACTCCATACAAATAAAAATTATCACAATATGAGACAAACATCTAAGCTCAGTGAACGATTGTAGAAGTAAAAGAAGTTGGGCTGAAAATAAAGAGTGAGCTGTTGGACACCCACACTTCATGAAAGAAAAACAAGTGCAAAGCCAATAATTTAATACACAGCTAAATATAATGTATGCTTAAGTACAAATACATCCCAGTGCACACTGCAAGTAACAAATACGATAAAAAACTTATAAAATTTTTAATTTGTGGGGGGGGGGGGGGGAACGCACAGCATTTTTTATTATGCAGAACTTTCTTCTTTTGTGTGTGATCCACGTACAAAAAAAATGGTTTCTGGTGTAAATACTTACAGAAACACAGTTCACTCATGGTTAAGATCCATTAAAACCCTTTGAACTCTGGTAAGATGATTTCTTCAAACAAAAATCAAAATTTTAATCAAAACCATCTGCAATCAAATGTGATAACAGAATTTGTAGCTTTTACTTCCATTCTTAATGTCTAGAAGGCAGCATCACACTCTGCCAATTTCTGATTTGTTTTTCATGAGAATTTAAAATACTCCAATTTTTATGAGTTAGAAATTTTGTATTTTTTTATCATTTTCATTATAAAGAAATATTTTTCGTAAGAGGTAACTTTTTTTTTCTCTCATACACTTCAAACAATAATTGCATGCAAATGGCTAAACTGAAAATTTAAATAATAAATAATTACATGCAACAGAACTAAGTGGTGGGATGGTTTTTTCCCATCAGAGCTCTAGAGCAGCAGTTCTTAAACTGTGGTCCGCGGACCCCCAGGGGTCCGCGAGCTTACGGGCGGGGGTCCTCAAGCCCAGTGCTAAATTCAAATTTTTTTTCCTCTGAAGTAATTTCTGTAGTTTTTTTAGGGGGGTTTTTGCAGGACAAGAACTTCTAGTCTAGACCATTAATAAGCATAAAAAAACAAATATTTCGAGGGAAACATATCAGTGCTCCAGAGATGCCCCCCCCCCCCCTTTCTTGGACAACACTTTGAATTCATCGCTACGCAAGCCAAAATTTTTACAGAATATTTTTTTTTTCCTTTCCCCAGTTTATTTTAAAATGCTTAATGTTTCGAGCTGTCACAGTAGCAATCACATGACCATACGGTCTGTTTATCGCTACAAGAAAACAAAAGCATTGTTTTTAACCCTCGGACCCCTTATCCCGCGGGCAAGACATTTGTAGAAAACATTTTATACTAGTAAAAAACCATTTTTAAAGCAATTCGCAGTCAAAGGGTAAAAATGAAAATGATAAGTATCCTACATATTTCAAATACATGATGATTTGAAATACTGATTTGAAAGCTGGTACATTAAAATGTAAAGCTGAGAAAAAGATTTATGTGATGATGGTTCAACATCTCAGAATTCAACTGAAAAGATAACACCGCCAAGGCAAAAAAGTGCTAGTCTTCTGAATAATATTTAACATTTGGATTTACAAGCACCTATATTAATAACGAGGAACAGTCAGTCTATTTTTTGCAAAGATATAATGTCAAATTAGTGTATGAGCCCAGCAAAACTCCGAAGACAAACTAAACACAAAGAGTATACAAACAAACCAAATGAATTTTTTTAAAGCAAGTTAAAAGAACTGAAAGCAAGTCAGAAATTAAATGAAAAGACCACAACTGGTTCGAATAATGTAAAGGCCGTTTTTATCTCATATAAGGTATTTCTGATGGTAGCAAAGTCTGCAAAACTTCACACGATTTCAGCGAATTGAATTCTACCTGCTGCTAAAGTCAATGATCACAACAATGATAGTTGAAAACAGCAAAGGGTTTAAATTTCATTTCATTATTTAACAATACTGTTAAGAGCAGAATCACAAATTTGTGTGTCAATTTTGAGAACTAATAGAATGAACATATAAAAAATAGTCCTTTTTTCAGATGGCAACTAGATGAGAGATTCGATATTTCCAATAATGTTAATTTGATAGTTTTAGCTTGTTATGAATTTGGTACTAAGATATATAAAGATTTTTGAAAACGTCTTCCAACTCGCACAACAAGTGCTGCAGTATTCACACGTTTAGACGGTTTCATACAAGAAAAGGAAATAAACTGGGCAAGATGTATTGCAATAAGTGCAGATGGGCTTGAGCTATGAGTGGAACTGTTAATGATTTGATGTTTGATCAGCATGGTTGGAGCTAAAACACCACATGTAATTTGAACACACTGTTGTATTAACCATCAGCCGCGGTTTGCTTGAAAATTCTTGAAGATGTGAAAACTACATTCAACGAAGTTGTTTCAGTAGTAAATTATATATAAACTAACTAGTTTTAATAAAATTTATTACTGAAACAACTAAATTAACTTGAATTATACACCAAAATTTTGTGAGTAGAAATTGGTAGTAAACACAAGCAGCTATTTATGCATGTATTAGGTGGCTGTCACAAGGTAAAATGCGATTGGAATTTTTTTATTTTTGCACTTTGTGACGAAGTAAAACTGTTTTTAATGGACTCTAAATTCCATTTGAAAGATTGTTTCAATTATTTCTCCTGGCTCTTCAAGAGCGCATAATTCACAGTTATTTTAAATTTCCTGAATAACGCATATTTTCAAAATCTAAGAAAAGTAGAAGCTAAAATTAAAAAAAAGTATTTACCAATTATTGTCTTGAAAATAATATTTTTGAATCATATCCAACATTATTTGATACCTTACAAACTTCTGACAATACAATTTTCCCTGATATTATTGAACATTTTGTTGTACACCTCAATCACTTGAAAGAAGGTTTCAGGTTTTATTTTCCTCCCTCGAAGTCAGAAACAGAGTGTATGAGGGATCCATATAATTTCCAAGAAATTAGTGAAATCAAAACCATGACATTTTTAGAGCAGGAACAACATTCAAAATTACCATGCGATAGGTGCATGAAAATTGCTTTCCATTGCCCTTCCAAATTTTTAGCCGTGCGTGAGAAATACCACTGCAGAACTAGCAGAAAAAGCTACCAAGCAATTACTTCCCTTCTACGTCACATATTTGTGTGAAAAGAATTTCTCTAATCTTGTACACATGAGCAACGAATGTAGACATCACCTGGATGTCGTACTAGACTTACGGAAACATGTTTTAAACATTGAACGAAATATTACACATCTAGTAGAAATAAAGTAGCAGCATCCTTCTCATAGCAAATAGTAGTATGTATATTTTAACTGTCTTAAAATGTGTGTTATAATTATTTTTCTACTTATTAATGCAGCCTATTTTTTCCACCTCTGTAAACTAAACATAGAATATGTGTAATGAAAACTAAATAGGGTGTATGCATTAAAATAATTTCTGATCTTATATTATGTAAAATAGTGTTGGGGGTCCCCGAAATGTATTCCACATCAAAAGAGGTCTGGTAGATCCCAAAGTTTAGGAACCACTGCTCTAGAGCATTCGTTTCAACAAGCAGACAGAAGAAATGACATTGCAAAATTATTTTAAAATTACTACAATTGTAAATATTTCAACATATTTTAAGCAGTTGCATTGTTTAGACAAATACTAAGATTATTAAAATATTTAAAAATTTTAGTAAATGAAAAAATTCAAATTTTAAAAATTACAGAATGCATATTGCAAAAATACAAAATAATCTAAAATATACCAAATTTATAGATGAAACAGATGCAAAAGATATTTAAATATTTCTAAAAATATTTACAAAATTATATAATGATATTTTCTAAATTATCCATTGAATATTTTTTCTGTTACACTTTTCAATAAAGTTTATTTGGAATTCGTACAGCAATTTTAAAATTAAAGATTTCAGAGTTTTTGTGTTTAGTATGATTTTTGGATGGGCTCGAGCAATGCCTGTGTGGAATAAAACAAATTGATTTGACAATAATAGATACCAAAGATATTAGTTTAGACAATAAAAATAGTTACGTTGGTGAGTCTTGACTGCTAACTGAAACAGTCCGAGGTTTCTCAACAGGGGATGCAGGCTGAACAAATCCAGCAGCCATATTTGGTAGAACTGCAGGAGGAACTATTGGCACAGCAGCACCTTCAAATATAGAAACATAAGTTAAAATAATTAGAATATTAAATTTTTTTTTTTTCATATCCAGATAAATTAAGCTTTGTTAATAATTACAGTACCCCCTTGTTATAGTGATTGGTTGTTTCAATACTTTTCAAAAATGAGAAAAAATAGCTATTATAACTTTTCTGCACTTTTTAAGCAACTGTACCTATACAACAATAAGTAAAAATTTCTCCCTATTATTTATGCTACTAAAAGAATTGAAGTATGCATATAAATAAAAATTTGGAAACAAAAATAAAAGCAACCACTTGAATGACACTCTAATTTTCTTAATGTTCTCAGTTACATCAAACTTTTTTCTTATTTCCTGACAAGCAAGCACAATATAACAATCGCAAGTTAGGACTGGCCTGTCCGCCTTCAGGGATTGTGAATCCTTGTCCAGGGAATGCTTTGTACCCTTAAAAGTCAACCCACTGTTTTGTTGTTCTTGTATCTTTTTATGGATCACTAACAATTAAGATATAGATAAAACAAGAGATGTTTGTATTAACATAAAAAAGTTAAAATATACATAGAAGGAATTTTACGGAACAGCAACCAAAGCCTAAAAATGCTTTTTAAAAAAAACTTGAGGGAAAAATAAATGGAAACCAAAATTTTTTTTCTTGTGGATTTTATTGTTGAATGGAAAATGGGATACTGCTTTTCAAAGAAAAATAAAATGTGTCTGAAAGCGGGACAACCTTTCTTTCTTTCAATTATGGATTTTTTTTTTTTTTTTTTTTTTTTCTAAGATTGATAAAAATTTTACAAATCATGTGAAAAATGGCGACTGAGAAGAGTAAATTTATTAAATTATTTTACTGATCATTACTATTGATGTTCGTAAATGTCTGTGTGTCTGTCTGTACATCTGTACCCAGATAAACACAGCAAGCAGCAAGGTGTTTTTGGTATAAAAAAATTCGCAAAAATCCGGGCCTCCAGGAGGTACAGTTTCGAAGAAATCTGCACCTAATTAAGAAGGTTATTACCGTATATACTTGTGTATAAGTCGAGGAATTTCTGACAATTTTCGGCAAGCATATTTGGGGGGGGGGGGGTCAACTTATATGCGAGTCAATTAAAAAAAAAATAATAATAACTCAAATACTGCTAAAGTTCTGACTTTTTATGTGTAAGAATAATAAAATAATATTTAAAATATACAAACAATAATAATTTATCATTAAAAAATATTTCATTGATTTGTTTTTGTTTACTTACCACTTTTTTGCATTGGCGAGAATTTGTAATGCATCTAGAAAGTGAAATCTTTGGCTTGATTTTATGCAAACTTGAAATAAAAACTTAAGGGGTCGACTTATACACAGGTTTTTGATTGTTTGCAGAATTTGCAATTAAAAGTTAGGGAGTCGACTTATACGTAAGTAAACTTATACATGAGTACCGTAAAATCCCGATTGTAAGCCTCCCCTTTTTTCAAAATCGAAAAAGGTTAAATTTAGGAAGGGGGCTTATAATCGGGTTTTTTTTTTAATCATTTAAAAACCTGTTTTTATCATTAATTTAGAAGTAAAAAAGGTGCAAGAATCTTCCGTATTTCGGCAGATTAAAAATAATAATAATAATAAAATAAAATAAAAATAAATTCCCAACTCTAAAATCCTGCCCCCCCCCCCCCCCCCCCAAAAAAAAAAATCATTTTTTAAATATTTTTCTTTATTTCTTATTTTAATTTAACAATAAATACTATCTATCTAAAATCAATCTAAATCTGCTCTCAAAATTACCGTTTCCCCCCTCCCCTCTGGTACCAAAAATGTATAGTTTAACCTTTATACTTTTTAATTTTAAACTTCTTTTCAGACTTATTAAATACTCTATATTAAAAATAAATAACTCCAACCTACCACCTAAATTAACCCATCCTCCTAAAATCTCTGCTTCTTCCCCCCTGCCCCCCCCCCCCCCCCCAACCTTATCTCATGAAGATCCTCCCCCTCCAAATGCATTGCGTGAAATTTAAAATCTGTAAAATTGTAAAATTAAAAAAAAAAAAAAGAGTGAGAGTCTTCCGTATTTCGGCAGATTAAAAAATAAAATAAAATAAAATAAAAATAAAGTCAACCCTAAAATCCTGCCCCCCCCATTTCCAAAAAAAAAAAAAAAAAAGAAATTTTTTTAAGTCATTTTTTAAATATTTTTCTTTATTTTTTATTTTATTGTAACAATAAATAATCAATAATCTAAATCTGCTCTCAAAATTACTGTTTTCCCCCTTTGCCCCCTCTCTGGTACCAAAAATGCATAGTTTTCTTCTTAATTTTTTCTGCTCTATTTGTGATTTTTTTCCCCAGCAATATTTAAACTAGTAAATCTACAGATCAGAGGCCTCACTGTCAGCTCTACAAATCATTCGTTAATCTCACTAATTTTTAAAATAATCTGCATAATATTTGATAGCTTAAACTTAATTTTTTTAAAGTTATTTATACATTTATAAGAATATCAGATTTATTGAAAGTTCCAAAAAGTTTAGAAGTAACACAATTTTATGTCGGATAAATGATAGGATAAACTACTTATTACTGTATTTTTTTCAGAATAAGATTACATATCTTCAGGGGGGCGGAGCCCCCTGAACCCCCCTTTGTCACTTTAATTTTATATTATCAATTTCCTGTAATTGTGCGCTTTCATTAATTGAGTATATGTCAGAGTGCATTTACTATTTTAATTTCATTAAATTAACCATCTCTTTGTACAGGAGGTTTTATCCTATCCTTAAAAGAACACTTATTTTTCAACCACTAAATATCATATGTTGCTGAAATTTAATAAAATTCCGTGTATTAAATATGCTTATACAAATGTAAATTTCTTTTATGAGACTTATATTCCACTTTCACATTCAACGTTTTTATATTTTTCGTTTAGAAAACCGATTTGGTCCTCTTTCTTTAGTAGTTAAAATAAATTCTCATCTATTTCATTAGAAAAAGCATATTAAAAAATTATATCACCCGAAAATTAGCTATTTGTTAATAACATTTCGCGTCAAAATAATTCACTTGAATTTTCCTTTGTTGATATTCTTTGAAATATAGTTGCTTAGCAACCATTTAATGAAAGAGAAAGAAAATGCATTGGAAATTTTTGTAAAAAATGAGAAATTAAAATTTTCATATCTTTCAAATTAATGCGTAAAATTTCCCAATAATTTATACAATTAATTTAGAAATTCTAATAAATATATTGGGAAATTTTCAAAGTGATCAAATTAAATTAAGATATTCATTTCGTAAATTTAATATCCATAATTTAGCATTTACAATTATCCCAATGCGTGATTTTCTTTTCGCGGAATGTTAAAATTAAAAAATTGTCTGACTTCCCATTGAAAAGCATTATGACTTAAAATAAAATGTTCTATGTTTTTCGAACGAATGAACCAAATTTAACCAAAAAGTATACAGCTAATTCCGGGTACCTTGCCAACATACCCACCAAAAATCAACCTAATCGGACCCTTTTTGCGGCAGTTATCGCGGAACAGACAGACAAACAGACAGAAACCAAAAACTTTTCGGGTCTCAACAGTGAGCCTTCACTGACGTTTCGGCAATAACGATCTACATTAAAAAGTCCTCTTTATTTCCTTTGTCCCCCCCCCCCCCCCCCCAGTACATACTTTAAAGTCGTTAAAAGTTTTTTTTTTTTTAATCTATTTAGAACTTTCTTGCAACTATAATTAAATAATTATCACATCAAAAACATACATGTGAAAGAAGGCCAAGTTCGTTAACGGTTTCGCTAATAAAAGAAGTGAGATCTAACTAGAAACCAAGTTCTTTCGAAGCTCCTTAAATCATAGCTCCTGTCATGCATAACGTTCTTCAATTGCTTAAAATGATTTGTTATATTATTTGCTACTCAATAGAGCGACTTGGCAAGTTTTCACCCACCAACTTTAATCTTTGAGTCTGAGTACAATTTAGTCTAGTGTGTCATTGGCAAAGATGTAGTCAATCAAGTATTCGAATAAGTATGTCGAAGTTCAGGTATTGATATGTTAAGGAAGTGATTAACTTAAAGTTCAGATCAATCAAGTAGAGAAATTTGAATAAGAGAAAACTTGCCAAGTCGCTCTATTGAGTAGCAAATAATATAACAAATCGTTTTAAGCAACTGAAGAACGTTATGCATGACAGGAGCTATGATTTAAGGAGCTTCGAAAGAACTTGGTTTCTAGTTAGATCTCACTTCTTTTATTAGCGAAACCGTTAACGAACTTGGCCTTCTTTCACATGTATGTTTTTGATGGGATATCATTACTTTTTGTCAAGTAAGTAGGTATGTGTTTCCTTTTTTAAATAAATAGACTTAATATTGAATTACCATTATTTAATATTAATTAATCTCACACGTTTTTCCTGCGTTTATGCACTGGTTTTTTTTCGCTGTCATTTTCTATATTTTCTTGCACGTTTGAAACGTTATAGCGCACTTCCCATTCACTATCTGAGTTTTTTTTTAATATAAAATAAATAAATAAATAAAATGTAATACATGTTTATTAAATTCATAACATTTAAAAAAATAGTAAATAACATTATTTTAGTAAAAATAATAAATGGTAGCTAACACAATAAATAAGAAAGAATAATAAATAATATAAGAATGGCCCGGATAATACGTAAGTACCAGAAAGAATATGAAACAGTATAGAAAATAACATTAAAACATAATCACAAAAAAAAAGGAAAAAAAAATCTAATGTATTAAAATACATTAGGAAAAAAAAAACTTTATGTATTTTTTAATACAACTATACTTAATTTTATTCCTAACTACCCTTAGCCCCTCCTCTCTCCTCCATCATCATATCAAATATTTCTTCACTATCTCTCTGCTACTGGACACGATGCACCATCTATCGCATTCTCCAGGCCCTATTCTTTCCTTATGGCTATTCTAGCCCACATCCTATAATGCACTAGACAATCCTATTTTGCGCTAGACTAAACATCTTGCGCCATTTGTCGCAGTTCATGCGCATTACTTTTTCCGGATTCAACATTTGGCGCTTTTTTTGGCAAATTAAAGTTTCGCCTAATAGACGTAACGTTAAAGTAAAAATGGACACTGTCAAGTGGGTAATTAATCGATTTTCAGAATTTTTTGATTTTTTTCCCATTTCTTATAGTGTAAACGAGCTTCTCACCAAATTTTAAGTCTGTAAGTGCAGTAGATATATGAAATCTTTTTGATGAGTGAGTGAGTCACTGATAAAATTATCGATTATCAGACATTTTCAAGTATCATTATCTCGAAAACTAATTATGCGTTATTTAAAAAAATTTGGATTCGGGATAATTAAGGGAGCCTTACTACACATTTAAAATTACAAGTACGTAGGTCAAATAGATTTTTAGTAGTAGTGTTGAACTTTGGCGAAAACAGCTCGAAATGGTTCATGTAAATATACTCACGGCCGGTGTATCGACTTTTTTGCTTTGGGAACTTGGCTGACACACTGCCGTGTGTCTAGATCTAAATTGCTTCTCCCCCCCACACCCCTAAAAATTTGCTTCTCTCCCCCCCTACCCCCTCAGCACACAAACTTAAAAATCTTTAAACTATTTTTTAAAGATTTTATGTGGTATTGTCACTTTGTAGCAACAATAAATAAATTATCATCTAATTCTCCTCTTAAAGTTCCATTCTCCATCCCCAGAAAAAGGGATGAATTTCTAGACATGGAGAGGGGGGCAGGGCAAAGAGAAGATTTTAGTCTTTTTGTAGTTTGGTTGTTCTCACAGCTGATATTTTGTTAATGGATGGGGAGTTATTTTAGAGAACATATTTATTTCAAAACATAAAATATGCACGTGATTCAGGGAAGAACAGCAAAAACTGCAAAAAAGATGAACATATTTGCTTTCCTCTCACATATTTAGAAATCTACTCCTCTTCTTTGAGAGAAATAGGACAGAGAAAAAATTTCAAACGGAATGATGATTTTAGAAGAGTGATACTTATACGAGATGAGTTACCTTACTACAAAATAAGAAACAGATCAACATTTTAAAAAAAATAAGAATATTAAAGATTTTAAACTATTTGCTGAGTGAGAAGACAGAGGGGGAAGTGGAATTTTTGGGAGAAAGGGGGTAATTTAGATGATTGATTATTCATTAATATTGTTACTAAAGAGAAATAAATACAGCAGTTTTTTTTTTTTAAATAGAGTTTTAAAGATTTTAAAATTTGTGTGTGTGAGGGAGGGGGGGGGCAGACACTTTTGGAGTAGACAGAAAACGTAGGTGACAAATTAGAAGGCAACAAGTAGGACATAAAATTTTTTCACATAAGAGTTTTATAAATTTTAAACTTTGTACTCTTTGGATGAGAGGGAAATATGAATTTCGATGGAAGGAGTTTATAATTTAGATGATTCGTTATTTATTTATTGTTAATAGAGAGCAACAAAGAGGACAGAAGATTTTTTTTATAAATAGTTATTATTATTTTTTTTAATTTTTTTTTGATAGGGGTTAGCTAAGTGAAAGAAGTGGACATTTTGGTGGTAAAGCGATAATTGAAATGGTTGATTAGTTATTTATTGTTACTAGACAGCAAATTTTTTAATAAAGATTTTAAACTTTGTATCCTGAGAGGAGAGGTAGAGAAGGAAGGAGAAGTGTAAGTTTCAGAGAGAGGGGAGTAAAGTGGAGGGTAATTTATATGATTGATTATTTACTTAGTTTTACTAGAGAGCAACATGTAAGACAGAATATATTTTTTAAATAGAGTTTTAAAGATTTTTTTGCTGGGAAGAGACAAAAGAGTGGAAGCAGAAATCTTGGTGGTAGAGAGAAAATTTAAATGACTGTATTTATTTATTGTTAGTAGAGAGCAACAAATAGAGCATAATTTTTTTTTATAAAGAGTTTTAAAGATTTTAAACTGTATATGCTGAGGGAGAAGAGGCATAAATTTTGGATGGAAAAGGAGATTGTAGTATAGAGGATTGATTTTTTTTTTACTAATTGTTACGTTACTAGTGAGCAGAAAGAAGTACAGAAGGATTTAAGATTCTCAAGTTTTTAAACTTTTTATGATAGAGAGGGCATAGAAGGGAAACAGACATTTCATGTAAGAGGAAGGATTTCATTAAAATCATATAAAAATATAAGTGGAAATCTGTCAAAACTATCGAAAGAATGAAAATTGCCTCCCTTGGATTTTTTAAATCAATTTTTTGTGCATAAAATTATTTTTGTATGTGAGAGGGGGGGGGGGGCTTATATTTGGGAATGGAAAAGAAAATCAAAAATTGCTTAAAAGTGGGAGGGGGGCTTACTTTCGGGATTTTACGGTATATACGGTAATTAAAAACCTCATCAAAATTAGCAAAACAAGGAATGGTTTTATTGAAACCCGAAAAGAAAAGCTCCGTTTTGATAATCCCAGACATAGAAATTGTATTTCATGCATCATCGAATTTTTAAAAAATTACCGGAGGTATTGATCCAAAAATCGGGTACACACACAGTCGATTTTTTGTCATTCCAAACAGTCAAATTTTTTTTTATTTGGACCGTAATCTTTCTTTATTTCGGCCCAAAACTGACGAGACTTCTAATATTGACCCAGACAGGAAAGAGGTTACTGTAAAAAATGCAGGTTTACCATATCCAAAGCTCACTTGCTTTTGGAAACACATCGAAATAATTACTCTATGTCCACAAAAATTTGCAAACATGTGTAATAAAAAAATCTCAAATTCAACAAAAAAAAAAAAATTCATAAAAATCAACCAGTAAGTTTTAAAGATATCAATTAAAACTCATTAATGAAATGGAAAATGAATTTATATCTATTCCAAAAAGACACCTGCTTTTTTTATTTCAACATTCAACAGAGACAAATCGTCTGTGAATAATTTATTTCTGAAAGAGATAAAATGATGCATTTGAAAATGATTGCAGTTTTTATACACTATATAAAATTTTCAAAATTATTGGATTTTCGAATCTGAAATATATGCATCCTTGCTCAGAGTGGGTTGACATTTCAGGGATTCAAAAAATTTTCGAATATATTTCTTTTTTAACTGGAGTGTTGAACTAACTGCATCAATGTCAGATCGTTGTTCATTGTGACTTTCCATTTTCGAATGTGAATACCTTTATTTCTGGAAGTATTTAAAATCTAATTGTTATTAGATGGATAGTGACGAGGCAGGTGTGACATGTGTATTATTTTAGTGTTGATGCATGCTATTCTTAAAAGGAAGAAGGGCAATTCCAAGCCATTGTTACTATTTCTAGTATTTTATTTTTTTACATCAAATAGGTAATATATATTTTTTTCTGATAGTATTAAATCTATATTTTTCATATTTGCAATGCATTTTATAAAATTTTGAACAGTCAAAATCAATAAAATCCGTTATAATGAGCATGGCTTCTTTTTATGTGCTTATTTATTTGTCTGTTACATGTTGGTCTGTTACAGGTAAGATTACATATTTTTCATATCTATCTTATGACAACAGTCAAATTTTGTGAAAGATGTATGTTTCAGAACTCCCTCTGAATGAAAATACATTTTTATTATAATAAATTGTAAGTTATTTTATAAATAATACTGATAAACATCAAGGTATCCGAAAAGCATGGTAATTCCTGTTTGTCTGTTACATTACCATTTTTTTTAATCATAATTATTTACATTAAATAATTTATTCATAATAACTATATTAATTTATCTTCTAATATCATATGCTATATGTAGCCCTCTTTGCATTACATAATTATTTTTTAAATGAGGTAAGGCCATTTTTTCCTTTGTGACTATTAGTCTGTTACAATGGAATTGCCCAGAACAGAGAAAGTATAATATTTAAGTATTGGATTATTGGGTGATCATAAATTCATACTATTGCATTATGCATCAGGAACAACAACCCAGCACAAAGTGCTCGCATTCTTTTGGTCATAAACTTTATTTGGAAGAGAAATTGTAAAGGAAAATTAAATATGAACTTCTTACTTAAATGCGAAAACAATGACCTGAAGGCTGAATTGAAGGCTAGCAAATTGCAATTAATCCAATCTTTATTCAATTCATAACTGGAGAGGAAGGATTTTTTTTTTTTTTTTTTTAATTAAACATTTTTACTTGGTTACTGCATGACATTATAAATAAAAGGATCTCATTGAAGATTCCAGAGGACATCTTTGAATTAGACGGTTGGGCATATGATAAAATAAAGTTCTGCAAAATACTGAGCTATTCAAATTGGCCTGGTAACTTCTTTAAATTTAAATTTTAAAAAAGTACTGCCATACATCTCAAATTTATATCATTTCACCAGACCTTAAGGAACAAATAAAGTGATTTCAATTTCGGTATATTAATGCAAGTTCTGATAAAAACAGACACTCGCACAAAAAAATAAGACAGCAGTCATACCACATCATAGAGTTGAATTTTCGCTTCTTGAAAAATTCGTTGCATCCATATATATATATGAATGAACTAGGGTTTCTAAAAGGAATTTTTTTAAGGTATTTGTTAATCAAATGAAGAAATATCTATAAACAAATCAAATTAATTTAGAATATAAGACAAACATTAATATGCTTTGGCAGGAAAAGCCACGCCTCCATTATGGAGAAAGCGAAATGAAACCGTAACCATAAATCCTCCACTCAGAGATAAGGCAAACATGGCACTAGCGCATTCGTAGATCAAATGACTAAATGGCATCAGAAAGTAGCACGTAAAGTGCTGCTTCCAATGCTTAAGTCTACAAGGGGAACGGATGGCATGATGGCATTGCCAGCTCCGTAAATGGCTGAAATGCCGGTAGAACAGTTCTGCTAAAAATACAGCTCAGAAACAGCGAATAAAATATGCAAAAATAAAAACAATGTTATAGTATTATCACAGTAGGTATGTATTCATATCTTTTTAATATATGAATTGAGAAAAAAAATAGTTTTATTATTTGCAAGAGTAATTTAAAGTAACGCATATTTTCTCATTATTTTGTTTGCATGTTTTCCACTTCACGAAGGGTTTAGTTATATTTTTAATGCATTTGTGTTTTTGTTTAAAGTAGCTTTGTAATCGTCTGCTTTTTAAAATGAAATCCTCATCCAAATTTTGAAGTAAGCATTCGAAATTACCATGTATTGATTTTTAACTCATATTTATGATATGAATTCTAAAATTGAAAAAATTGAAAAATTAAAAAGCAATCACATATTATTTTTCAGACATTTTGATTGAATAAAAGTTATATCAATTTTAAAAAATATCTTTAAAACAATCTATTCATTCCAATTTATCTTTTTTTAAGGACTTTTCAAAAAATTGAAGTAATTTATGGTTCGTTATTAACATTTATTTGTCTAAAAATAAGTCAAGTCAATTTTGCTTATTTTTTATTAAAGAGAAAACTTGCCTAATTGTTTTAGAAATATGGGATAGAATGATTTTATATATTTAAATTGTATATATTTATTATGCATTCATTTTTGTTTATATTTATTATTTTTTTTCTCTAGGGGCTTCAAATGTCAAAGTAATGATTTGAAGAGAGTTGTTTAACATTATATGCAACAGCCAAATTTACCAAACATACATGATATATTAAACTTTCTGGAAAATTATCTTTTTAACAGTGATATGTTTTATGACAAGATTAAAAAACTCAAGCAAGTTACCTGCAAGTGCAACAGGAGGTCGAAATGCTTGCATTCCTGGAATGATTGCTGCTGCAGGCATCACCATTGCAGGGGGTAAAGTTTTAGGTATATCAAATCCTTTAATTTTCAATTCAATAAGATGCATTGCTATAGCAAATTCATTAACGTCTAATTTGCCATCGGCATCTCTATCTGATAAAGCCCTGTAAATGAAATGTAATTAATGTTATAACTTTGAATGAATTACATCAATATTACATATTTTCCATGCATTGGGCAATCAAAAACATAACAGTAATGTGCTTAGTCCTATTTTACTAGAGAAAATTTTCACAAAAAATAAATGAGTCATAAATTGTGTGCATTTTAATCTGGATTGAGACTTTTAGCATATTAACACCATATGATGAGCAGATTGTCGTATTTTTGAATGTCTATGTCATACAATGGCTGATGAATCTAGATCAATAATGTCAATTTAGCATTTTTTAAAATTCCAAATAGCAGCCAGTATTTAATAGTACTAATTTCTCTATTTAATGGAAGATTTTTTGTTATTAAATAGAATAAAGATCATTGTTCTGCTGGACTCTAAAAATCGTGGGTACCAGGGACCCAGGACTTACAAAAATCTGGGTACCTTTTTACAAAAGTGGGTCCCTGTCAATAATTTAAATTCATACTTAATGATATAAATGAAACTGACGTATATTTGGAAAAGAAAAAGAAAATACAATATTTTTTTCAATAATAATTAAATAAAGAAAAATAAAACTTATTTTTATAACTATCAAGAGAATTTTTTTTCACCTTTTTAAATGTACATACAAGATAAAAATTTAATTATAAAATAGCTGAGTGTTGAAGATAACAAGTATCACTAGTGTTCACATTTCTTTTAAAAGGGGAAGGCCAGATTTATTGAAAGTAGCATGTTTTGTGAGTATAGGGGAATTTTTTACAGAATGAAAGGGCACTTATGTTAAACTTATTTGTCAGTACAGCACACATTGGTGTTGAAATCGGACATTTTGGATGCAGATTCCCGGTTGCCAGTCGACACGTAGTGAATAAATTTTTGCGTTGGCCACTAACTTTTGATGTCTAAATCGCCATATGTTTTACAGAAATGCCTCATTTCCGCTGAACTACAGATGTCCGCTATTTTTTATTTATTTTTTAATCAAATCTGTCGACTGTCCTCCATAATTTCGCGATTATTATCGCTTTTTTTTTTCTGTTGTCCCTAATTAAACATTATGATTAAACATAAATTCTAAATTTCTGCAGATCTGCAAATTTCCAGTTTTCTTCTTTTAAAAAAAAATGTGTTTCTGCGGAATCAAGAAAAAAAAAAAAAAATCCTGTTTGATATGTACCGTGAATGAACTCAGCAGTGGCAGCATACCCCAATTAGCACGTGACGCAGAAAAATTCGTGCCAAGAAGAGAATAATTTAGAGTTGCACTCATTAAATTTGTAGCTCTGAGGTTATTCAGATATGTTCTTACAGGTAGACACTAGATATCGGCATGTGATTGTTCCACGAATTAGCAAAATTCCGCATATTATTATTGTTTTTTAGCAGATTTCTGCAAAACAATTCAGCAATTGGTCATGAAAAGAAATCAGGAATTTCCTCAATCGGTCGCGACTTTGTGAAAACAGTCACAGAAAAATCCCGCATATTTCGCCAAATAAACCAAGAATTTCATCAGTCGCTCACGAAATAAAACTGTAAATTTTGGCAATCGGTCGTGAAAAAAATGCAAATTTTGGCAATCGGTCAAAAGAAAAAATGAAATTTCATCAATTGGTCAAGGAAAAAAAAAAAAAAAAATCTAGTTTCATAAATTGATTGAGAGAGAAAAAAAAATGCAAATTTCATTAATCGATCGACGGAAAAAAAAAATTGTGAGTTTTGTCAAACTATCATGAAATAAAACTGCAAATTTCACCAAATCAATCACGGGAAAAGTAATAAATTTCGTCAATTTCATCAATCAGTTGCCCCCCAAAAAAAATGCAAATTTAACCCCTTGAACAGCACCGGTATATTATATATACCACTTAATTTTAATCCAAAAATGCCACAAAGACACCAGAATTTTATAATAAAATTTTGAATTTATAACTTACATGAGGAAAAGCTTTTACATATTTTAAAATAAATTCGTTCATGAATCCTGGTGTCAGTCAATCATTTCAATATTTTAGCTACAAGAGTACTTTGCCCCTGAAGGGGTTAACCAAGGATTTGCAATAATAAAACGTGAAAATCAGCGATGGGTCACAGAAATTGCTATTTATTTTCTTCATCGGGTTTTTTAAAAAATCCTTAAGAGCCTACGCTAGTCACGCGAAGAAACGCTCCAGCTAATGTTAAGTCTATGGGAAGGTTATCGCGCGATTTCTCGCTCGCATTTTAATATTTTTAAATGATTGTTTTTGCATAGGATAGCTGAGGTCGATCTCTAACGTTGTTAGTTTTTACATTTTCGATTTTGGTTACGGTTTTTTTTATAAGCGGACATTTTCAATTTTGGAACCGGTTCTGAAAGTGAAATTACCCTCATATAAAAAAACTGGAACCAAAATCGAAAAAGTAAAAACTAACAACGTTAGAGATAGACCTCAGCTATCCTATGCAAAAAAAATCATTTAAAAATATTAAAATGCGAGCGAGAAATCGCACGATAACCTTCCCATAGACTTAACATTAGCTGGAGCGTTTTTTCGCGTGACTGATGTAGGCTCTTAATAAATCCTTAAAAAAAAATCCCTTTGCTAACAAAAGTTGCAACGATGCATATAAGTATTTGATCTTTCTCCCTCATCCCACACTCAAAATCATTCCCGAATGTTAAAAATTGTTAATTTTTTTTAATTTCTTTTTTAATCTAAAACCTAAAAGAAAATAAATCATTTTTTTCACATATATATATTTTTTATTTTTATAGACATTTTTTTTATGCAAATGCCCATGTTGAGTGTTTATTTAGGTATAAAAAAATGTTTTGGGGGGGAGGGGGGGGGGGGAGTTTATAGAACAAAACACGTTAGAGAATCGTTTATTCCTAAAATGTCACATTACAAACATTTATTCCTACAAACTGTAACAATTATGGTGAAAAGATTATATAAGATTGTGCCACCCAAATTTAATGGAGAAAATATAAGTTATTAATTTAAGTTTTTTTACAGTAAATTTTAATTTAAAATTTACTGTTTTTTACTTTTAAACTGTAATAGCAGACAGTATTACTGATAAATGTTAACATTTTAATGGATTGAATTTTTAATTAAGTGTAATTTTACATAATAGTTATATTTCTGAATTACAATCTGGTTTAACTATATACAAAACCAATATCTATGCTTTTTTAAAATCAGGAAGAAAGATCAAGACCAAAACACAAACTTTATTGTTATTATTTTTAATAACATTTCAGATTGTTCTGTTTAACGCAGCAATCTATTGTTAAATATTGATTAAATATTGATTAAATATTACTAATATTTAAAATTTTTTAAAGTTTTATTTAAATTTTTGATGAATTTCTGTTCATGGAGGCAGAGGATGTTTTGCGTAATGCCAGCTTACTTAATACGGTTTTGACATCGGCTGACACTTGAGCTTTTGTTTTATTATAGTTTGAGCTTTATCATAGAATATGGCATATATTTTGACGCTTCAAAAATAAAATGTTATATTCGAAGATTTCATATGGAGAATATATTATTAAGAGTTTAAACTCCTTTGATATAAATATATTTTTTTATAAATTTAGTATTTTAGATAAGTTTTGTTAAAAAAACTTCATGATTCATAATGTTCTCAGCTCTATATGAAAATTACCAACAATGGCTTGCGATATTAAACTGTAGAAGCTGTATTCCTTTACCTAAGGCTTTATAAATCCATTGTGAATTTAATATTTTTATGCGAACATGTTGTAAAAAAAACCCTCATTTTAAATACTCTCCTATCTTGATACATGAAATTGATTTATATTATTTGAATTTATATTATTTTATATTATTTATTATATTATCATCATGTCTTATCGGTTTGTGTATCAGAACGCAAATTTTTCCCCATTCACTCTCTAGTCCTCCAAATGATTTGAGAAGTCAATTCTAAAAACCGTATCTTAAGTATTTTTCCCTATTTTCCCCATTTATACCTCCCTCTTAGTTGTGTTTCGAAGATCTTACCGTCTTATCACACATGAAACATAATGCTGCATGGGATTACAATATTGTTACTGCTTAAAATTGAATATACGGATGATATCCAATGTAAAAAATTTAATATACTTTACAACAGGGCATGAAATTTCCTCGTCATCTCACCATTGGCGAGCAAATATTTAAGGTTGGCGAGTAAGTTGAAATGTTGTGCTTCAAATCAAACTGTATACGCTCAGAATATCGTGTCTCAATCTAGCGACACACGGAAGTGTTTTAAAATCCAGCGACGGCATTTATCTTCCAAAAGAAGAAAAAATGCAGCATCACCCACTTCCATTTCTCTCCTACAGAGGAACGAACTTCCCCCGTTTGCATTCGTTCTCTTGCTTTTGCAACGTGCAAGCGCCAAGGCTGCTTTTTTCGCTTCCAAGGCTGAATCTGATCGCTTTTCACTCCTGCGCGAAGTGAATCAGGTTTCGCCACCTAAGCTCAGCTGCTTGAAACACGGTAAAAATTATTCACTTTCTCCCAAATTTTTAACATTTAAAAAATTTTTCATATTTTTCATGAATGTAAAATATTCTGGATTTAACAGACAGCTCCTTCTAACAATAGTCAATTTCATTTCAGCTTAATAAGTAGTTCATTTTTTGGACAGGCATTTTTTTGGCCGATGTTACTGTCTGAATGAATATAAAATAGTGACGAGTAAAAATTTTAGTCTGGCTAGTACCTTTTTAACTGAAATTTCATGCCCTGCTTTACAAAGACATGTCACATTTACTAGAAAACTGTCATAATTTGGGGAAAAAAAAAGTGTTAAGGAATGAAAAACTGAATTCTAATTAGCATGAATTGAAATGAGAAAAAAAAAACAGTATTGTAAAAAGTTCTGTTGATGTTGGTAGGTATAACTTTGCCACTAAAATTTATCTATAATAATAAAAATGGATATTTGTGTGTCTGCTTGCATTTCTAATAAATTTTTACTTTAATGAATAAAATAAAGCACAACAACAATACATCTTATTTATATAATACGCAAGTGAGGTGACGATTCCAGGTCTTACACATCCTAGAGAAAACGGCAAACATATCGCGGCGATGTTAGGCGTAAGTATTCCGATGCCGTAAGTATGCCAATTGTTCAACTTACGGAAATATATACATAAACTACTTTGTATCACATCTATTCTTCATTAATTTCTCTAAAACCTTCAAAAACTATCCAATTATAATGTTTTAAGTTCTAAATTAAAAATAACGCATAATCAGCTATTATAAACAACTAATTAAAAAATAGAAACAAATGAAGACTGTTGCCATTCAGAACTCCACAAATTACAAAACTAGAAATAAATGAATGACTCTTGGAACATTTCATTAAAAAAATACCAGTTAACATCCGATTCTGCTCTTAAAACAATTGTAAAAGCATATTAAAGGCTTTAATTGAACCAAATTTTATATATATGTTTTTCACTATGGCCTGCAGGTCTCAATTGCATTTGGGAATATTCTTCCGGAAGGGGGTGCTGTGATAGCCAATTACAGATTTCAAATTCAAATGTTCTAAAAAGTTAGAAATCCTAAAAGTTTTTCCGTTAAATGTTTGGCCTTGATCCATGGATTCAGGAGCAATTTTTGTTTTGTATCTATCTTAAAAAATGGCTGAGATATTGCAGATTGAAATTTTAGGGTAGATGACATTTTGAAACAAGACAGCAGGATTCCCTCCATAAATGGGATTAATTAATGAGTTTTAGTGAACACAGTTTCTTGCAAATTTTCTTTCATTGTTGTAACCATTGTTCCAACTACTATATGTTTAACAACGTATATTCATATTCACCAGCATCAAATTCTTGCCAAGTTTGGCAACACTTGGCGAAATATGGTGACAAAGATAGGTTGCCATAAATGAAGCCAACTTAGCTATAGTTGAATAATTTGGCAAAATTCTGATTCAAATTCAATAGTGAAGAGAACTCTATGTCAATAATAATAATATGTCAATAATCTGACTTAACGTTCATAACTTAAAATAACACTTTTCCGTCATTCTGACAAGCACATATGCTAGTTGCCGAAACGTCAGTGAAGGCTCACTGTTGAGACCCGAAAAGTTTTTTGTTTCTGTCTGTTTGTCTGTTCTGCGATAACTGCCGCAAAAAGGGTCCGATTAGGTTAATTTTTGGTGGGTATGTTGGTGAGGTACCCGGAATTAGCTGTATAGTTTTTGGTTAAATTTGGTTCATTCGTTCGATAAATATAGAACATTTTATTTTAAGTCATAATGCTTTTCAATGGGAAGTCAGACGATTTTTTAATTTTAACATTCCGCGAAAAGAAAATCACGCATTGGGATAATTGTAAATGCTAAATTATGGATATTAAATTTTCGAAATGGATATCTTAATTTAATTTGATCGCTTTGAAAATTTCCCAATATATTTATTACAATTTCTAAATTAATTGTATAAATTATTGGTAAATTTTACGCATTAATTTGAAAGATATGAAAATTTTAATTTCTCATTTTTTACAAAAATTTCCAATGCATTTTCTTTCTCTCTTTCATTAAATGGTTGCTAAGCAACTATATTTCAAAGAATATCAACAAAGGAAAATTCAAGTGAATTATTTTGACGCGAAATGTTATTAACAAAATAGCTAATTTTCGGGTGATTTAATTTTTTAATATGCTTTTTCTAATGAAATAGATGAGAATTTATTTTAACTGCTAAAGAAAGATGACCAAATCGGCTTTCCAAACGAAAAATATAAAAGCGTTGAATGTGAAAATGGAATATAAGTCTCA
Organism: Maratus michaelseni; assembly: GCA_963931845.1. Classification (NCBI taxonomy): domain Eukaryota; kingdom Metazoa; phylum Arthropoda; class Arachnida; order Araneae; family Salticidae; genus Maratus; species Maratus michaelseni. The sequence goes on along the minus strand of OZ007594.1, from coordinate 154,829,146 downwards.
TAAGAGAAATTTACATTCGTATAAGCATATTTAATACACGGAAATTTATTCAATTTCAGCACCATATGATATTTAGTGGTTGAAAAATAAGTATTCTTTTAAGGATAGAATAAAACCTCCTGTACAAAGAGATGGTTAATTTAATGAAATTAAAATAGTAAATGCACTCAGACATATACTCGATTAATGAAAGCGCACAATTACTGGAAATTTATAATATCAAATTAAACTGACAACGGGGGGGGGGGGCTCCGCCCCCCTGAAGATATGTAATCTTATTCTGAAAAAAATACAGTAATAAGTAGTTTATCCTATCATTTATCCGACATAAAATTGTGTTACTTCTAAACTTTTTGGAACTTTCAATAAATCCGATATTCTTATAAATGTATAAATAACTTTAAAAAAATTTATTTTAGGCTATCAAATATTATGCTGATTATATTAAAAATTAGTGAGATTAATGAACAATGATTTGTAGAGCTGACGTTGAGGTCTCTGATCTGTAGATTTACTAGTATAGAATTTTCAATTCACTCAGATTACAACCTTTTTTTTGGTGCGTTTGTAATTGCCGAAACGTCAGTAAAGGCTCATTGTGGAGACGCGAAAAGTTTTTGGTTTCCGTCTGTTTGTCTGTCTGTTCCGCGATCCGATAACTGCCGTAAAAATAGTCCTATTAAGTTGATTTTTGGTGGGTATGTTGGTGAGGTACACGGAATTAGCTGTATAGTTTTTAGTTACATTTGGTTCATTCGTTCGAAAAATATAGAACATTTCTTTTTAGGTGATAATGCTTTCCTATGGGAATGCATACGATTTTCAAATTTTATTTTTAACGAAATGAAAATCGCCTATTTGAATAATGGATTTAAACGTAAAATTACGGATATTAAATTTTCGATATGGAGGTCTTAAATATTTGCAATAGCTTTGTAAATTTGCGATACATCTATTAGAATTTAGAAATTAATTGTTTATATTATTGTAAAATTTCTTGCAACTGTTCGGGAAATACAAAAAAAAATTATTTTCCTATTTTTTATAAATTTTAAAATGCATTTCTTTTTCTTACCTCTTTATTTTATTAATTGCTTAGCAACCCTATTTCAAAGAATATCAAAATAAGAAATGCATTTTTTTATCTAAAAAATTACAAGAATAAGAAGTTTATAAGAATTTCAGAATATCATTGCATAAATCGTGTATAATTTAACGCTTCTAATTTCTGAAGTCTCTGAAGTATTTTATATGCCTATAAATATGTATGTAACATAAAAAATAAATTCAAAAATTGTAAGATGCTAAATAATATGAAAAGCGAGGTTAAAAAACAATGACTGTCAGAGCTGACGTTGAGGCTCCTCATCTGCAGATTTACTAGTTATACATATATAATGAAAATAAAGAATAATTACCATATGTGGGCAAGAATCTGTGGAGGTAATCCAGACATGAGAAACAAATTTTTTGCTTGGTCTCCTGCAATTATAAAGTTGAATTTTAATGTTTGTTTAGAAACTAAGCAGCAAATGCTTTTCTCCCCTAAAAAAAAAAAAAATCTGAAATATACCTGTAATATATCCATTAATTGGCTTAAGCTGATAAAATTTTTCATCGTATTTTAATTTGGCTTCTGGCCGAATTTTCCAGATATCAGGAGTTGCAGGAATCATTGCTTGAATCTGTAAATGATTAAAAAACAAAATCACAATACAATTCATCATTATCATAATTAACAAATTTACTTGTGTAAAATGTACACTCTGCCTCCCCCCCTCCTAAATTTTAGGCCTAAATATCAAGATGTGCATTATACACAATATTTCTGACAGCTACATGAAATTAGTTGTGCTTTCTCTGGATATAGCACACAGATATTATGATATAAGTCTATGGATGGATACTGAAGTAGTAAGTAAAATAAGTGGAATGACTGTATATTTTTGAGCTGTAACCAGTGTTGAATTCAGACACTTTTCTCCGGGAGGGATTTATGTGGCTCCGGGGGGGAAATTACACTTTTTGACCATTGAAAGCATAAAATTTCAAATCTTCCGGGAGGGACATTTCAATGCTCCGGGGGGGGGGGGGGGGGGCATTCCCCCCCGGGCCACCCCCTGGATTCAACACTGGCTGTAACGTGTGTATCAACATTATGAACAAATATACGGTAACAATTTCTGGTGTCGATTAATATTTTAGAACAAAGTTTCTAATGAAATAAAAGTACACATTGAAGAAACCTTAATTTTGCGATATTATAATAAGGAGGTGAAATAAGTGAGAAAATGTGAAAATTTAAGTTTGAGGTGAAAAAAAATATTAATCTGATTTTGTACAGACAAATTTTCCCTCTGATTTTTTCTGCTGTTAAAATAGTATAGTGCGCATTACACATACACTTTAATTTTCTCCTATCAAGTACAAAATGTACGTTATTATATACGAGTAAATATAGTATGTATAATTGAATTTTTACACATAAAATACATTAAAATAGTCCGCTTAAGAAAATATGGATTCAAAATTGAAAAGCTGATAATTAAAAAGAAGAAAATTCTTTTAAATCTACAAGTTTTAGTTTAAATCTACATTTAGTCTAAATCTACATTTAAATCTTAATTTAGTTTAAATCTACAAGTTTACATATTATCCATGATGATGTACTACCTCAGAGGAATAATCTACTAGAGTCCACATCTCTTTGTTATATTGTTGAAAATCCAGTTTCAGGATCAGCTCGGATTGGCGCTTTAAAAAATGTCTGTTTTGGCGGTGATCGCTTTCTTGGCAACTTCGATTTCATTCTTGCAATAAAAATAAACGTAAACAAACCAAAACGAAACTGTTGCTCCTTCTAGGATTTAATGTCAAAGAGGAAGGATAGAAATAAGTTATGAGAGTGAGAGTCCCACCCATGGTGAAAAAAGGATTGTTTAATCTTCTGGATGGATTTTCTTTTTCTGTTTTTGCTGCTGTATTTTAATGTTATAAAATGGCTTTGTCCTTGTAATAAATGTTACTTAAATTATATTTTTTTTATTAGTGATATAAGATATTAAGTACGATAACACAAATTATTTCGAGATTTCTGCCTGGAAAGCTTCAATCTGACACAATCATTTCACGAAATGTAACAAATTAATGTCAGATTTTTTTTTTTTTTATTCTAAAAATGCATTAAATTTAGCAGGCATTATTAAAATAACAGAAAATCGAACAGTATTTACAGTATCTTTTTTTTTTTCTTACAAAAGTGAAGAATTTGTGGAAAGTTAGCAGTGGCATGTTATAAAATATTATTTGATTTGATAATGTATTTTATAGGTTTTGAAAACTTGAAATCACATACTGTCTTTATGTAACAATACATTCTATAGAACATATTTTTGCTGCAATCCAGAATTTTTGTTTTGCTTTTGATGTTCCAATTTAAAGGCATATTTTTGGCAACAAACAACAACAGCACAGACAGGCACAGACACAATATAAAGTTTCGGCGGGAAATTCGGGGAAATTCCACGTAGATTTTGGCGGGAGAAAAACCAGTTTGGCGAAATAAATCTACCACCACCACCACTGATGTCTGTCAACGAAAAGGTTACCAATGTGGGGTCTAGTATATTGAAGGTCTATGTGTACTACCAACTTACACTTAATAATATTACAGTAACTCTCACCAGCAACTACTTAAGTTACTACTGTTGTATTATGTATCGTAATATGTATTAAATGCACTGTAAGACGTATTTATGCATATTGTAATAGGGAAGAGTAGAGATGAATGGGACATTGACTGTTTCTCTCTAACTAAAATGTGTAAATAGTTTATATTTTGAAAGTAAATGTCACTACTGACTGAAATAGTTCATATCTTCACATTTGTTGTTTGCTTGTTTGTTCCAGTCCTGAGCTGGAAGAGGATTTGTATTTTCACTAGTCCAAACCCTAAATAATTTTTAGAAGTTATTTAATCATTAATTTTATGTTAAAAATTATACATGCCAAAAAAAATATATCAAGGTTACAGAATATGATTTAAGTTGACTACAAATTAATGATATAAGATTTTTATGTTACGATCACACTTGGTATTTAGGCTTATTTTTGTGTAACCATTAGAGGTCTGCATGGGCCTGGGCCTCACCTGAGGCTCGGCAAAATTTTAAATGGACCAGGCCAGCAGAATAAAGAAAACTTTTTTAACAGTCCAAGCCAATAAAAAATAAATGGGCCAAAAAAAAAAAAAATAATAATAATAATAATAATAATTAAATGGGACATCCAGGAAGATAAAAAAAATTAAGAGACATGACTGGCCCAATATAACAAATTTAAAATGGTTGGATAAAGATGACAAAATAAAAACATTTTTCTTTCAACGGACCTTGCTGGGAATAAAATAAGTTATGAATGTGTTGCACAGGCAGATGCTAGTTTGACAACATCAAAACAGATAGTTAATGTGTTCAGCATAGAGATCTGCATCTGACAGTTACATTGGGTCTAAACCCAGCTTAATTTTTTCAGACTCTGGTCGGGTTCAAGCTTGCATTTTTTTTCTACATATTTGGGCAGAGACTTTTTTTTTTGTAAAAAAAAATAGTGATAATGAACTTTTGTTAACAGAATCTTTGGAAATATACTTTAATAAATTAGACAAATATATTTTTTAATTCTACTTTTTTTAATATACAGCTGCAAAAGTTAAGTTATGCTTTTAACCGTATTTTTTCCTTTATTCTAAACTACATTAATTTTTTTAATGAGTCTATATTTGATGTAATAGTCTAAGTATATAACTGATCATTAATGTTGCTATTATGTATTCTATGGCTTGCGGAGACATAGTTTGAAATATATGGTAAAATTTTCCCATAAATATGTATATACAGTATTCTTTAAAAGAATCTTAATTGTACTTGTATGTTAAGAAAAATCTGAGAAATTGACAGTGAAAATATAAATGGGCCAGGCCAAACTTTTAGTTTTTACAATGGGATGTAGGTTCAATAGGAAAGGATTGAAAAAAGTTGGAGATTTAAACAAATTTTATAGACAACTGTCAAGGAAGGATCTTCGTAAAATATTCATATTTCTGATAAAAGCTGACTTTATCAGTGATGATGAAACAAATACTGAACGGGACATGTTTCCTGCAATATCAAGAATTCCCAAGAAGAGGCAAAATACAATGAGCAGTTACACAAATTTTTTGTAAAAAAAGATGATTCAGAAGGATTAAAAGCACTAACAGACAAATTTCACATAGAAAACAAATTACATGTAATCGCAAACAAAAGCAAACTTTTGTAACAGATTTTTTTCGTAAGAATGTAATAAACAGTGGATAAAGGTATGCACAATTTCATTTCAGTTTTTTAGCTTAAAAAATAATTCTTATTTTTGATTAATCATATAATAGCGGTTTTAAGACACATAAAAGTCAATTAATGAAACATTAAGCATTTCTTAGCAATTTTCCCAATAGCGGACAGTTTCCGCATTCCCGAAGTGTCCGTTATTTAGAGGTTTTACTGTATTTATATACTAAGAAAAGTATGTGATTATTTTTCATAAAAATAAAAAAGAAAGGAAAAATATTAATATAAGACAATAAAAGAAATAACATTGATATTCATGGTTTAATATATAAACAAGTTGACCCGTCCAGTGTTGCCTGGACCCGTGATAAAACCTTAAATGAACCCCAAATAAAAAATACTGATAATTAGTGATAAAAGTCATGTCAAATCAACCAGTGACTCAACCTGACCATTTTAGATTTTGATGAAACTTTGAAGAGAATTTCATAAGGTTTAATTTGATATGCAAGTTGACTATGCTTGATAAAAAAAAAAAATTAATTTAATTTAAAAAATTTTAAAAGAGAGTTTTTTAAAAATTGAAAAAAATATAAGTTTTTTTGGAATATTATAAACTTTAAATTCTGAAAGTTTTAGAGTGGGATCTCAATGGGACCAGCAGTTATGTTAAAAAAACTAATGTTAAACACCAGTTGGAGCTTGTATTTAAAGTTGGCATCTCGCCAACTTTATGATTGTGCTTAAAAATAGTACTAACTTATTAATTTTGAACAGTTTTTTTTTTTTTTTTTTTTTTTTTTTTTAATATAGCTGCTGATCCTATTCTAAAACTTTCAGAATTTAAACTTTATAATTGTATGATCAGGAATGATTCCTAAGAATGAGAATAAGATGAGAATGATTCCTGAAGGTTTCATTAAAATCTGAAATGGTCAGGTTGAATATTGAAAATTTTGGGTTCATTTGACATGGAATGACCCTAAGAAAACATTAAAAAAAAAAAAGCTTTTGTTGTCCAAATCCCTTAAAATTTCTAATGGTTATAAATATAAAAAGGTTTCACAGCCCGTGAAGAACATCAGAAATATTGTTATCTGGTTATAAAATAAATATTTTTTCCTGGGAAAAGGTCCCTTTTTCAAATTCTATAGAAGGGGAACTCCCCCTCTCATTTCCCTTTCCATTCCTGCCTTCAAAAAAGTGAAAGCGCCTCCCCTTCTTTCCCCTTGCAAACACCAATTGCCTTTTGTTCATCCCTCTTCTCAAACAAAGCATGTGGAAAAATGGACGCTCCCTCCAGGAATGGGAAATAAGAATAGAATTTAGAATGAGTATTTCCTAGCAGTAGGTTTGAGAGCAGTGCAGGCCAATAGGAGAGTTATTCTTTCCCCAGTGTTCTTGATTCTTCTTAATTCTATTTCCTGCTTTATTCACCCTTCAAAAAAAGTTGGGACGTGCACAGTAAGGTCGAATTTGCACTGAAAAATTAAGACTTTTCCTTCTCGCTTTAATATATTAGATAATTTAAAATAAAATTCACATAATTTAAAAACATATTATAGCAGCAAACAGCAAATTTTTAATTTCATAGATTTCTTTGTCAGGCTGATAAAAATAAAATTAATAGAAGATTTTAGAGGTCACATAATTTAAAAAAAAAAATCCGAAAATATTAAATATTGATACTTAAAAAAAAAAAAAGATTGTAGTAAGTAAAAATAAATGCCCTACCATTCAATTAATATATTTAGTTAAACTCTCCAAGTATATAAATTTTTCAAGTACAATCAAGCAAGTACAATTTATGGCTTAGATGCTTTACACTCACGCTAAAAAAAAAAAAAAAATTATCGGTTAAAAAAAAAAAAAAAGTCGCCAAATTTAGGGGATTTTTTTCTTTAATGGCAACCTAGCCATTGTATTAAGTTATTCGTTTGGCGCAGTCTTGGAAATCGCGCCAAACAAACAGTCGCCAATCTTTTGTTTACATTTTAGCGTGATAGTAACACATCTGTTCCTAATTTATAAATTACTACAAGCGTAAAATTCTGTCAAATCAATATAGGTTGGACTGACAGCACCATCTATCACCTTATATATATAGGAATGGCTTACACTATGTAACAATTCTTCAAGTTTACAATATTTAATTAATTTAAAAGCAACTAATTAAAAATTGAAACACATTTCTAATAGAACTTTTAAATTGTTTACCGTCAAATCTTGACAGGTACTATCTAGTGTTTTATTATTAGCATGAAGGTGTTTGAAATATTACAAAAACAAATCAAGCTGCTAAAATTTTTAAACACACAACTAACAAAAAAAAATCAATTTTAATTTGTGTTTAATTGTATTCTGATTTTAAATTAATATATGCATGAATAGGTTGTATAATTTATATATAGATACAATTAAAATGCATTTATTTTAAAATGTTATTCAGCCAAATCACTAGATTCATTACATCCCTAGTTAGACGATTGATTGTTGAGCAGGGAGGGGGTGATTGATTATTTTTACAATACATGAATAAACAGAGCAGAGAAAGTTAAAAATTAAAGAATTTGAAAGATTAACTTTTGAGAGAAAAATAAAAATTTCAGGGTTAAGGTGGGATTTAGGTAAAAAAAAAAAAATTAAATAGAAATTGGCTTATACGTGGAAGATTATCACACCTGGTTTTAAAATGTTACACATCTTTGCATAGTAACATACGAAGTATTCTGCCAGGCATGGAAAATAAAACTATCATACAGGTTGGGCATAAAAATTTTGGCCCAGGCAGACTTCTATATTTACATAATTATTCACAGAAACTTTCCAAGACATAATGACAGCAAATGTTTCCTTGTTTATTCAGCATCAGGTAGGTAATCCTATTTGATAGTAATTGTGATCAATTTTGCACATTACATAAATTTTGTGTATTTTTACAAACAAAAAGAGATTTATGGGACATTTTCGAAAATATTATCATGCAGGATTATAACTGCTACTACAATACAGTCCCCCACAGAATGCAGGAAGTTGTCTGCTTTATCTTCTAGAACCTATGAAATCTTTATAGGTTCCACTTACCATTTAAAAAATAATAATAATAATAATAAACTACAAACTTTTTGTATTTTTACTTACGATTTGTTTTTCATATTTTTTAATCATAATTAATTACAAGTATACTTAAATGTAAGAAAGATAATTGAACAAAATTACAATACACTAAATTTTCTCTTTTCCTTTCCTCCGATTTTGGCAAGAGTAAACAAAGGCAAGATCAAGGTACTAGTGGATATGTTGATGAACAATAAATAATGCATAATAATGATAAACCCATAAGTATAATATATATATACACGAAGGACATGCTAAAAACTATATGAAGCTATAAAAATCTTAGCTCTTTAAATCTCACCAAATATGAAATTAAAGTATTTATTAAATAAGCACAGTGAACATATAAACTTGTACCCTTGTAACTAACTATTACAAGTAATTAAAAATTTAGGATAAGATGTTAATTTTACACATAGTAAATCATAAATAAACTTTCTTTCCAATTATTAGTATACTACGATTAATAAGTTTATAAAAATTGCAGTATAATCACAAAGCAACTCGGTTACCGCTCTTTATATTTAAAGAAATTTAAATGAATGAGAGTAAAATTGATAATCATGTTAAAAAAATATCTTTAAAAATGTGAAAGAAACATTGAATGATGAAGGTGGTTCCCTTACCTAGAAGTTAAAACAAATTCAATAAGAGAATAAAATTTCGCATTTTACTATTCTACAAATAAGAGTACTACCGTATTTAAAATTTGAAAATAATATAAAAACATCTTTAAGCGTTAAATAAGACATTACTAAGGATTCATGAGTGGAACCAAATTTTTATATAAATTTAACATTTTCAGACATAGGGGCTGTTCACGGACGAAGATCAGGCGGCGCGCGGGCGAAGGAGATTTGCGTATGGAGTAGGACTTTTCAGACAAGCGTCTAGGGGCAGAGTTACTATTATTGAATCTGTCCCTGTCTGTAAAATTGTATCTTCAATATTATTTATATTGATATTAAGGTATCAATATTCATTTCAAAATTAAAATATCATAAAACTAGAACACAAGAATAGGTTAGGCTTACCTAAACGGTCCTCTTTCGGGAGATAAGATATCTTAAATTACTCTAACTTTTCGAGAATAAATGTTCATGTTGTTCAAAAAATAATTGAATCTACACAAAGTAGACACACAAACAAATATATTGACGATCACGAACACAATATACATAACATTTTTCGCGCACATCATAAATATTACATCTTATATTCCGTATTACATTTTCTAGTTCATTCATAAAAGTTCTAAGACAGATCCATTTTTTATCAACAGAAAAATATCGTCTGCGCGAGGCGCAAAAAAGAAACGATTAAATTAAAACCATAGAAGTAGCGATAAAACGCAACACACTCCCACCTTTGAGTTTCGAATTCAATGAAACTCAAACTTTACTTTGGGTTTATATAACCGACCATATCGGGATCGTTTTTCAGGTACAGTCACCACAGGAGAGTCACTAGCACCTTTATGGAAAATAGGTTCAGTAGATTCAGTATCTAAAAAGCAGTCTTTAACAGAATGTTGGATCATTGGCTTACTCGTAGCAGGGTCTAAATAACAGTTTTTACCAGTCAATTTTACCATCGGTTTGGTAGGAGCAGGATCTAAAGGACATTCTTTATCATTCGACTGAACTGTAGAATGGAGTTCAGTACCTCTTTCATGGGTTACTTCTAGAGGAATCAATCTGAGAACAGGACGTAGAAATTCGCCGCCTTTCATCTTTACCTTTACTAATCGTACATTTCCATCTTTTGAAGGATAAAGTTCAATAATTTTTGCAAGTGGCCATTCAAGTTTTTTAACATTCTCACTAGTCACAAGAACTACATCACCAATTTGGACAGGTCGCTGATTTTTGTTAAGGGTACGTTCAGCGACGGCGCCCTACAACCCCAGAGAGTGACTCTGTCACGTGAGGTGCTACAGCCCCTAACACTCCTACAAAGCGAGGGTGAAGAAGGGTGATACCGGTTCTGAACGGGATGGGGTAATAGCGAGGGTAATAGGCAGCAAAACAATAAACAAATATGGCAGACGTTTTCGCTGATTTTCTGAAATGAAACATAACGTATTATTTATACACCAAATTTAATGTTTTGTGGCAAAATTTTTGACTAAGATTCTCACGATGGAGATAGTGCTATTATTTTTTAAAGTAAATAATTAAAGAACAGTGGATTACCAAATTCATCTGGATAAAATTGCAAGTTATATCAAATTATTAACGATGTTGTTTCCTTGATGAGTTTTGTGATTAATTATTTTTATTTTACATGTTTAAGCATGGCGTTATTATAGAATTTTGAAAATGAAAACTTTGTTGATATCGCACTTGTGATTTTCATCTAGATTTTTCTTATACCTCAGATAAAGATAAACTTCGTCTCCTGCCTTATAATTTTATTGATAGTTTCGTTTTAATTTGAAATTAAGACTACATCTGAGGTGCTGTCTTAGACACCATATAACATGACATTTGAAAGAAGAATTTATTTTGTCAACTGGAATTCAACATATTTTCTTTGTAAATATATAATGTATTTGTATTGATGCAATAAATAATTTTTGTTTAATTTTTTTTATTTCATTTACTTTTATTCATTCTGTATATTAAAGGATTGATCTGTAATGTTATATTTAAATAAAGAAATAAACATGTTTATTATAAATAGTAACATTTATAATATATTAAAACTTCATACTTGACAGCTCAAATAATAAAAAAAAAAAATGCATGCTTGTTTCAATTTTAGTATATAATATCTTGAATGATATCAGGTTCAGGATAAAAAATAATATTGATTAATTTAAAGTAAATCATGTTAGATTTAATAGAGAAGCAAATTATCTTGAATATAATACTTAATATCTTGATTCCTATTTTTATGATGTCTATGCATATCAATTATGTATATTCATATATATTCAAAGTACAGCTGTATATATGAAATCTTTCATTATTTTAAGATAAATTGAACGTATTACACTTTATTTAAGGTACAAATACTACATTATTTGTTAAAAGTAAATTTTGATACAAGCTTCGAGAAACTAAAAAGAAAATTGAATAGAGTTCTTTGATAAATTAGAGAGTGTTCTTATAAGAAATAGAATTTCTTGTAAAGGTATCTCTTTTTTTGTTATTAATGTCACAGTTAAAAGCATTCTTGATAAATATTTACACAATAATAATGGTTTTTGCAATATTATCTTGTAGTAAAAATGTTTTAAAATCTGCTTAATTTTTTGAAATTTATTAAAATTTTGTGCTTTTATTTAAATATTGAATAGCAGAAAGAATTTCATTTTTCATTTTTTTTTTTTTTATCGGACATTTATAAGTAAGATAATTATTTATTTAATGTTATTTAAAAATATTTTCTCTTTTAAAGAAATTCTGTTGCAGAAACAGCCTACTCAAATTGAATTAATAACAGACGTCCAGAAGATTTAACCCATTTATGCCTAGTGTCCTAATTCTGGGACGTTTCAGTAAAAAAAATCATGTTTTCCAAAAAATAAACTTATTGACATCAAACTTGCTTAGAATTAATCTCAAGATTTTACTTTTCAAAAATGAACATAGGTGGCAACATATTTTAAAGAAATTTTTCATCTTTTGATGTGTTAAGGCACATATGTCATATACGCAACATATAGGGGAGACCGGTACACACTGGACCTATGGACACAGTGGACCACCCCCTAATATTTTATTTATTTAAATTTTTTTAAGCTTCTCTTCTATCCTAATAGACAACAGCACTGCAATGATTATTTATAGCCTTCAGAAAAAATGTTTAGCTCAGATTGAACTATTTTATCCTGCTTTGTTGTTTTGAGCTTCTAAAAGTAAAATTTTTCATCATCATATTTTTATTTTTTTAGTAATTAAAGGTTGTAGATAAATAAAATAAAAAAGCTTTTTTGCAAAGCTAAGATACTTGTTTTTATTTTACTTTAAAGTTAATATGTTTAAAAGAAAGCTATAAACAATATTAATATGATTATTTATTGAACTTAAACATGGGGTACAGTGGACCACCCACTCCTGGGGCACAGTGGTCCACAATCCACTCTGCTCCTCTAATGCAGAATGTTCAAAATATTTAATAATTGCTTATTTTCTATAAAGAAAGATTGTTTTAAAGTAGATTTAACTGTAAAATAAAGTAAACAAATAAAAATAACAATTTATTTAACATAGTAAGAAATATTTTGTTTTGTATTTACTGCCTTTGATAAATATAACTGTAGTCTAATTGTTGATGATTCTATTCAAGTAAGATTCATGAGACTCAAATTGAATGGAAATCAGTTTGTTTCTCCCGAAACTGTAGATGAATCTGCTGTTGATGTCAATGATTTCATAATGTCGCTCTCAGACCCAAAATTATTTCTTGAAAATTCCAGGCTCAATCTTACTCATAAGTACTTTGGAATTTCATTTGCAAATTTTAATGTGAGCTGATTTTTTTGTACTTAAGTAATAACTTCAACTAAATTGCAATTGTTCCTGTATTAATCTGTTATTATTTTCAAAATATAATTTTTTTTGTTTTTTTTCAAAATTTATATTACTATGTTATTTTGCAGGTGAAGGGACAACAAAAAAGAATTAGATTAATGAAAAATAGATTTATATTGTATTTTAGATAATACCTAATAGTGGTCCACTGTACCCCGGTGGGTGGACCAGTGTACCCCGCTTCCAGGGTACACTGGTCCACTTTACAAGTGTATATATATATATTTTTTTTTTTAATGTATTAAAAACTATGTTGTGAGAAAATTATGATGGATGTAAGAAGGTTTAAGGAATATTCAAAAATATTTTAATACAGATCGGTCAGTCTGTTAAAGAGAAAAAAAATGTTAACTGAAAAAGTGGTCCACTGTGTACCGGTCTCCCCTATACATGTTGGCGCGATTGCAACAAAATAACAATTTTATGCCTTACATGGTAACCCGGTTATTTTTTATTTTAATTCTATAAATTATTTTTATTACGTATATCAATATTTATTTATATCAAACTATCATTTATTTATCTTTATTTCCTTTTTAAAAATATTTCATTTATAACTTCATTTTATTTTTATACTGAAATAAAAAATCACGTGCTATTATTGCATGCTATTTGTAACTAATATTAAAAAACAAAGTTTTCGACAAATTGGCGGTGGAAAAAAATCGTGCCAACGTGGTGCATATGATATATGACACCTGTGCCTGTGTTAATTCCACAATTGATACTGATTTTAACTAATTGAAATATAGCAAGGCAAAAAAGGTGAGCTATTTTTTAAATTAAAGCTCCACATGTATATATTTCATGTATGCGTTTGAAAATACATTAATATAAAACATGTATTCTTGAAAATTCAGATTTTTTTAATTTAAATCAAGCTAATGACGTTTTACATAGTGAATGGCATCATGTTTTCTCCCATTCTTCTGTGATATTAAATATTTAGATTTTTTTTTTTTTTTCAAATATGAACCATTTATTTAGCTATAAAACCTTTTTAAATACATGTGTAAGATTAATATGCCTTTTTCTTTGTGAATGTGGGTTTGTTTTTTCCTTATAATGAAAAATTGTGCAGCTAGGATCTTTGTCAGGGAGGAGTTTTAAATTATTATTACTCAGAAAAAGTTCAAAAATACTAAAATGTTTTTAAGAATAAATTGTTAATGAAAACTTGACATATACAAAACCAACGTAAAGAAAACCACAAAAAGTTGGTTTTCAGTGTAAAATGAAAAGTAACTAAGTGATAAACAAATGTTCTGAATGAAAAATTCAAGAACAACTTGCATGTTTATGATGTGTGTTCTGTTTTTATTGATATTTTCACTGAGAAAGGGGCTCCTCTTATGAATTCTTCATAAATGTGTGCACTAAACTTATTTTGGCAATTGATAGGTACTTTGGGTAGGTGATTCCTGATTACTTCAGACTTTGCGTTGCTTTTTACACTTATGTATTTATCTTATCAGTTCTTTTTAGTGTTCTTGAAGTGTTTTCTACTTCTTTATTGCCCCCTGTGTGCCACTGAAATTAAAATGCATTTCGCTGCGGCATTGAAATTAAAATATTTACTCCTAACATTCGTTTTAAGAATTCCTAACCGTTTCATAATTTATTGAGTTGTAGCAGGCAGACCCTTTGGGAAGCCTAACAAATGCAGAATATTAGAAACAATCAGGTATGATGGCCTTCATCCTTACATAGTTGTTAATGAAACGAAGGTACGATGTGCTAACTGTGGAAAGAAATTCGCATGAAAATGTATAGTTGAATTACATGAAAAATATTTCCAAGAATTTCACAGCAAATGAAATTTTCTAAATATATCAATGTTTTCTTCCTTTACATTTTTTTTTCTAGCAAATTTAATATCACATTTTGTATCGTTTGAAAAAAAAGGCCCTTGTTATTACCCATAAAGGAACAATTTCATTGTTTTACATGTTTATATTTTATAATAGCCCCATGACATCTAAAAACCAACTCAATAAAAAGTGCATGTAGCCCAAATAAATTTAGCATTCAGCTGTTTCATGGCTTCATAAAAGGATGTCAATCTTCAATCCTCAGGACAAAATAAAAGATGTGAGAAACAGCAGTAGTAATATCACATATACTTCGCTGCTATTGTTCCTTCACGGAAGAAAGGTCTCCTGTTAGGAAGCCTTGAAACAGCTGAATGCTAATTTTTTTCCCTCTCTATGTTACTTTTTCACGTTATGTATTCATCTTAACAGAATATTTTGTGCATCTTATAAAATTTGTAAATGATCTGAGAGGAGTTATTCCCCCTCCCCCCCCCCCACACACACACCGTACTTAAAAGGAAGTCTCTAAGTGCAAACTCACAAAAAAAAATGTAATTACAGAATATTCTTCTCACAAGGATATATATGTTTATATATAAGGTGAAAAGCCTCTCTCACATGATGCAGTAGAGAAAGGAAATGACAAGTAAATGGAAATAATTTTTGGTACTTTTATGTTAGCCAGGTGCAGGTGATAAATTGCCAAATATTGTTCCCATCACCATTATTCGTATTGCATTCATTTCATTTAAAATAAAAACTTTTTACCCATTTAATTTAAAACATATAACTTTCATTTAAAAACAAACATTTAAAATACATGCCTTTCACTAACTTTATTATTATTTTTTAAGTACCACAAACAAAAATATAACATGAAAGCATTGCTTCCAATTTATTCACATGCAAAATAAAAGCTGCTAATTGGTGAGAAGAAAAAAGTGCTACTGGTGAGATTTGCATCCTGCTAAGATAAAAGTACCAATTTTTTTAATACAGAGCTACAGAAAGGGTAATGTAAGCACCCTCAATTGGTGATATCAGATATCATTACTAATGCTTTGAAGATGATCAAAAAGAAAAAAAAAATTGCAGAAGGTGACAAATAGTGTTGTTTTTATATACTAGAAATGTAAATGATGTACTATTCTCAATGTAACTACTTTCACATATAAATTTGCAAGTAGGTATTATTCACAAAAAGACACTTTTCTGTTATATTGGCTTTGGCATTTCTGTTTTAAATGTTTGCCACAGTTCAGGCTTCAGAAAGTGAATTATTGCAAAATGTTATAATCAGTTATATAAGCAAATCTGATGAACTTTTATGCTTTTTTTATATATGTATTTATAAATACATAAACATTATATATGTATATATTATATACAGATTACTTCTGTTTGTATATAAAAATATGTAAATGGCTTCCTTAAATTAAATAAATTGTATAAATATTGAAAAAATTGCTTGTGTATATGAAACAGTCATTAGGTTACCAGAAAATATGCATGACAAATTTAAACATTTGTACAGACTAAAATATTAAATTTAATAAGCAGTTCCTTACTTTTTTTATTCATGAAAATATTTTATGGAATAGTCTGGTTCTAGCAGAATATGAGGGGAAATATTTTCATGATGATATAATGAGGGGAAATATTTTGAAACTTTCCAAAAATATTGATGAGTAATTTCACTCTTTGATATTTTCTCACAGTGTGAAAATGATTCTAAATGTGTAAAATATTTGTTGACATGAGTAATGGCAAACACTACTTCAAAATAAATTGTTAAAAATTGAGAAATTCATTTTTATTCTATCTGATATTCAAGGGAGAAAAAAAAATGTTAGAATTCTGTTATTTGAAATGTAATTAAAAAACATATTCCACAATAAGTTTAAATGATAACAAAGAAACAATTATTATTGAAAAATCAAGAGTTTATTTAAACATTTACAGACATATATCAACAACTATTACAAGTGATGAATGCGGACCTATCTTTCTGGGTATTTGTTGAGGAGAGAAGGTGGGGTTGGAATAGATTTTATCTTTTGGGTGGCTGAATGTAAGCTGCATACTGAAACAACCCTTTACCTCCCCCCCCCCCCTCCTTATACATAAATTACACCCAGAGTATTTTTACTCCATGCATAGACTGTGTTCTTTGGAATGTTGGCCATAAAATTTTTCATCAAATACAACTTTATACTTTGTTATAAAAAAAGTTTGTGACTTTAATCAATATAGGAGCTAGAAAAATATTTTGGAGGGATGGAGATTCAAACTTCAAACATAGTGTTACTATATTCAATATGGTTTAATAAGTATAGTGTAGTGTATTTAATACAGTGAAACTTACTTTTAAAAAAAATTCAAAGTTTAAACATAGGTTTGTAAAATTTCAAAAATTAACTTTGCACTTGCATGCAGGTAATATGTTTCATGATACTAGTAATATATTAGGAAATTTAAGATTTTTAATCTATGATTTATTTTGAATTCAATTGGAAGATAATTACAGTTACTAAAAACTGCAGGTTCCTAAATTCATTGAAAATTTACTTACTAATTTTAGATTATGGTGAAAAACTAATAACTCAAAGCGCAATTAAAATATACATATATATTCATTATTTAAAAAAAAGAAAGAAAAAATTAATGTGAGCGTATTTAAAATTTAAAAAACTTCATTGCATGACTAGAAGTAAACATTTTTTTTAATAAACTTTGCTGTATACTTAGGGGTTGATGCAGGTTTTTTTTTCTTGGGGCTCATTTTGTGAAAATTAAAGGTTATTTTTGTAAAATTTATTATATTTTTGTGAAAAATAACATTTTGCAATGAAAGTTGAAATCGAGTTAATCAAATTCGAACCAAGCATTTATAAACAAAAACCTTTTTAAATCCTTTTGCTGAAGTTTTCCTCTCTTGTGAACTTGTTTGTTTACAAATTACACATTTTAAAACATCACAAAATAATAAATAAATAATAAATAGTAAGTTTTTATAGAATGGAATTTTGTGAAGGGGCCCATTTTATCAAATTGATTTTTGTAAAGGGGCCCTAAATAGGCCCCAAATTTTTCCTAGATCGACCCCTGATACTTCATTAGAAACTAAGCAAATGGACTTAAATACAAACTTGTCTTATTTATTTAGCAACTATTTCTCTACTGGTATTATTTTATGTAGATGAAGGAAAAACGAGCGATACAATTCGTAGCTCCGGGTGAACTACCATTCTAGACAGGGCTTAAATTCTTAGAAAAAAAGTACTGCCCTAATATTCTGCATTACTAACACCTGTAGCGTACCCCCGCTCCCATCTGCATATCTATATTTCATACATTATTTTCAAAATTTAAAGCATTATTTTTTTATTTAGCAAAATAAATATTTTAAATACAATCTGCATATACCTAGCTATCAACTATTCCACTTTTTAGTTATTACTACTTCCAAATAGAAACCTTTGCCTAATCTTAATGTTGATTAATTGCAGAATTCTGCAATTAAATAAGCTCAGGATTAGTGAATATCGGAATATAGGATTTGTGAATTCGGAAATAGTGTTAACACAAAAATGAATAATTCGCAGCTATGCAGAATAGAAAAAGACTATTTCTGTTTACTCTTTATTCTGATCAAAATTATTTGAAATTGAAATAAATAAAATTTTGAATTTAAGACAGATTGCGCTCGTGCCTGCCCAAACCTGAAGACTGATATAAAAATAGAGCCTGTTTTACCTTTATCTCTTATGTGAGCAACACATTATGTCACTAATAAGTATTTTGATACAAAAGATTGGAGATGGGAGGGAAAGGAAAGGGTAATTTAGGATTCATTTTTCGGAAGCATTATTGCACTGGGCTCTAGAGCACAGTGTTTATGAGCTCCGGGGAATTCTGGCCAATATTTAAATATTTGCTAAAAACAGAGAATAACAGTACCAGAGCTGAGCTCCAGTGCAAATTAAGCCCTGGTTCTAGACAAGAGGAAAGGAAAATAAATTATTTTAGAAGAGGAGAGGGAGTTTCTTTTTGGTGATCTGAGAAGAAATTTCACACAGTTCCATCCAATGAAATCATAACTATTTTTTTTTCATGCTGACACATATTTGAACTCTAGGGATGCATAATTTAATAGGGAGAATAGTGATTTGGCCAAATACAAAACATTTGGCTGTCACATAAAGAATTTATTTTTTGTCTGAAAGCATGATGTAAAAGCATATAAAACAATACTTGAGAAAAAAGTGCTAATTGACATTTAACAAAAATATTCTGCAATTATTCATCTATAAAATAAAAAGTATATATCTGTAATATTTCTTTACAATTAGATTATCATATCAGCTTTTAAGATTTTTTTATTTATAGTACTAAGATTAATTTATTATTTCACAAAACTACCCTTACAGTTTAGGAGTTAAAACGATAGTAATATTTACATTGAAATCAGATCCAAAAGCTTTAACTGTGGTGGAATTGATCATCCACTATTACATAATATCTATATGGAAGAAATTTCTACCCCATACAAATGATAAAGTAGAAATTGGCTTATTTTTTCCAGAAAACCACTAATAGCGACAAGGCTGTGTTCAAATAGTAGTAAAAAACACTATATTTTTCAAATGCATAAACATAAACGATAAAATAAAAAAATTCAAAATTTTAATCAAACACGATAAATGTGAATTTTTATACAAATAATTTTTTGTGTAAATGTGAATACAATTTTAACAGAACTATTCAATCTTGTCTGAATTCTAAATTTGACATTCGGCTAAATATTAAATTCCACCAAGTATTCGCAGCATCTTGAACTACTTTTAATACTTTTTACAATTACTTTTCACAATATTAATCTTATTTAAAAAAAATAACAGAATGCATAATTTATTTTGAATATCAAGATGTCTCAATAAAGATAATACATGAACATAGATATCTCCTTACGTTTATGAGATAATATAATCAATGTACACATCTTGAAAACTCAAAAGTTTCAATCAACTTGTTCAAGAGAAAAAAAAAAAAAAATCTTATTATTTTTAAAACGCAAGATTATATGCAAGATTATATGCAATTTATATTTTATTCTGGTGCCCCGAAAGTGAATGCAAGTCAGGATAGTGCTAAATAGTATGAGATTTGAAGCAATACTGAAAAAAAAAAAAAAAAAAAAAAAGTTTCAATCAACTTGTTCAAGAGGAAAAAAAAAAAAAAAAAACCTTATTATTTTTAAAAAGCAAGATTATATGCAATTTATATTTTATTCTGGTGCCCCGAAAGTGAATGCAAGTCAGGATAGTGCTAAATAGCATGAGATTTGAAGCAATACTGAAAAAAAAAAAAGTTTCAATCAACTTGTTCAAGAGGAAAAAAAAAAATCTTATTATTTTTAAAAAGCAAGATTATATGCAATTTATATTTTATTATGGTGCCCCGAAAGTGAATGCAAGTCAGGATAGTGCTAAATAGCATGAGATTTGAAGCAATACTTAGGAAAACAGATAATTAAACGCTCATAATATATACAAGACAAGTGTAAACAAACCAAAAAACCCCCCACGTGATCAAATCACCCTTTCAAAATCTGAGGGTGATACGAGCCACTCGGTGTAGCACTGACTGTCGTTGCTGAACGCTATCCCGGAGTGGCACTTATCACGTGATATCGGTCCTGAACGGAAACCCTACTTTCGGGGTTGTGGGAGTCACTCGGGGTGCCGTCGCTGAACGTGCCCTTAATTTCGAGGATTGTTTTAAACATCCCGAATATTCAGTGCGGAATCTTTTTCGCAAATCTTGTTTTAATCGCTGTCTATAGGCATGTCTCTTATTAATAGACAATGAATCCAAAATGTCAAGATCAGGAATACTTGATTCTCTAATGTCTTGTAAAAACATAGAAGGAGTAAGTGGTATTAAATCATCAATTTCCTCTGAAACATAGGTCAAAGGCCGCTGATTAACAATATTTTCAGTATCGCAAATAACAGTTTGCATTTCTTCTAAGTCCAAAGAGCTTCGTCCTAAGACTTTTCGAAGGATCCCTTTTATTACGCCTATCAAACGTTCCCACCATCCACCCCACCACGGCGCAGATGGAGGATTAAATTTCCAAGTGATCTTCCGAGCTGTGCTGTACTGAGAAATAACATCCCAATCAATTTGCTTAAGTAAATTTTCAGCACCCGTGAAATTTTTACCGTTGTCAGAATATACTATCGCAGGTCTACCTCTTCGTGCTATAAATCTTCTAAAAGCTTGCAAAAAGTTGTCAGTCGATAAGGATGTGGCTATCTCTAAATATATGGCTCTGTAGACAGCACATGTGAAAATAACTATCCAAGCTTTCTGACCACTTCGAAGAAGTAAAGGACCGGCGTAGTCAGTCCCTACAACCTCGAATACTGCAGCTTCTTTTATACGATCTTCCGGAAGAGGTGCTTCTATAATCGGTTTAGGTCTTGAATTAAATCTTTTACAACGTACACAGTTTCTAATTACCTTTCTAACAGTCTTCCTGCATTTCAAAATCCAAAAGTCTTCTCTTAAATTACTCATCAATATCTGGGTACCAGCATGATTTAAACTAAGATGTCTTGTCCGAATAAGTATTTCCACAACTGGATGGCTACAGGGTAACAGTATCGGAAATCGGAAATTTCTTTTATCTTCTCTCATCAGAATACGTGTCTTTACTTTAAGTAGTCCATTCGATTCTACATAACATTGAAGTGATTTTAAGCGTTTATCTTCAGTTCCTAAAAAGGATTCCTTTTGTACTATTTTTAACAAAGATATTTCAGCTCTATTTATTTCTTCTAGAGTTAAGAGTCCAGAAATCCGGTTGGCACGTTCCACTTTACAGTTAGTAAAAAATCTATAAATCCAAGCAATAGTTCTGATCAGTTTGTCGTACGACGAAATTCTGTTATAAATTTTTTCAGTTGATTCTTCATGAATTGTAGTGCTAACAACAGTTTTTCTCTTTTCGGAATATACTATGTTGAAATCAGGAACAACGTTGGATTTTGGCCATTCTTTTTCCGGTCTTCGCAACCATTCCGGGCCCTCCCACCATTTCGATTTCACTAAAGTTTCTGCATTACAACCACGAGAAGGGAGGTCTGCTGCATTTAATGATCCAGGTATGTGATACCAATTATCAGGTTCTGTCAAAGATCGGATTTCTTTAACTCTATTGAAAACAAAAGGAGCCCAGTTTTCAGTTCCCTTGATCCAATATATAGCATTTGCTGAATCAGACCAGAAAAATTTCGGGATATCTTTCAACTGAAGATCGTGTATAACACTTTGTGCCAGTCTAGCTCCTATATTACAGGAAAGTAGTTCCAATCGAGGAATAGAAATGGTTTTCATTGGAGCAACCCTGCACCTAGCCTGTACAAGCTGACAAGATATTGTATTTTCAGTCGCACTTCTTAAAAATATACATGTAGAATATGCATTCTTGCTTGCATCGCAGAATATGTGCAAAGAAAGATTTTCTGGCGCTTCCTAATTGGAAATAATACATCGAGGGATTTCTATTTCCTTTAATTTAGAGACATCCTTCCGCCATTTTTCAAATTTCTTGGTAATAGATTCAGGCAATTCAGCATCCCACGAAACTTTCAATTTCCAACATTCTTGAAGGATAATCTTTGGCCCCAAGGTGACAGGACACGTGAAGCCAATGGGGTCGAAAATTCTATGAACAGCACTCAGGATTGCTCTTTTCGTTACAATAGTAGAATCTTCAAAACATTTTCGTAAATCTATTTTCAGAGTATCAGATTTTACATTCCACATCAGTCCCAAAACTGGAATATTCTTTTCTTCTAATAACGGGAAGTTTTCTGCTTCTGTTTTGTTGAGATTATACTCCCACCCTCGAAGATCAAATTTAGCATTTTGGAGAATAATTGTGGATTCTTCAATAAATTTTTCAAGCTCCTCATAGTTTTCAACACTAGTGCCGCAGTTATCTACGTAAAAAGACTTTAACAACTTGTCTGCTGTTTCTTTAAATCTAGAAGGCACATTCTTCAGATGATATCGGATAGTTGCACCAAGTAAATAAGGCGAACATGTAAGACCGAAAACAACCCTTTTATGCTGGAAAATTTTGAACTTTTCGGGGTCACCTTCCTCACACCATAAAAACTTCAGAAATGGTCTATTTCGCTCATTTAAACCAATTTGTAGAAAGGCTCTTCGAATATCTGCAATCACGCCTATTTTCTTCAATCGAAATTTATTTAATATAGTCGGAATGAGCTCTACGATATTAGGACCTTGCTCTAAACAATCATTGATCGAAGGTGAATCTTTTTGTCTAGCTGAGCCATCATACGGCCGTATTCTCCCATTCCACCGAAGTGGAACGAAACCGGAATTCAGTTCATCCGAAATCAGGCCTGGATTCCGGTTCGGTGGGAAAGAGCGATTCTCCCCTAGTCCGATTCCAGATTCGGAATCATCGATATTTCTTCCCCAACATTCCAAAGGAAGTGACGTTTCAAATTCATAAGAAGTGTGAAAAACCAATCAGAATGAACGTAAACATATGCAACTGCACATGTTTATTTATTTTTTCATTAACTAGTGACGATGTTCATAGTTACTATGATTTAATCAAAATAACATTTATTTAATAAATTTGAGTAAAGGAATGAATACCTAAAAGAAAATAAAATGTTTTTCAATACTGCAGGGGATATTTCTGAAAAAGATTAAAAGGGGGAGGGGGGAATGTCCGTTTTTTTTTCTTGGTGTATTTATTCTTACGTTAAATATGAAATATTTAAATCGGATGATTAATCTAACACCTAATCTAATTTCTTATTATTGAACTGTTTATATCTGAGTTTTAAAGGCATAATTATTATATATTCATTTGTTATCATTTTTATTAATTTTGTACTTCGATCAACAAATAATTCATGATATTGGATCCAAAATTTAAACCAGTATATTTCACGATTTATGGAGAACATATTACAAATAAATAATAAATTATATTAAATAAAGTGAATTTCTCAATGCAGTTTTTGAATCTTTACATAAGTTTAATTTATTTTTCTATTTTATAATTTATCTAAAGAATAAATTTATACTGATAGTATATATATATATATATATATATATTATTAGTGTAAATTTACTCACTAGCTATATTATTTACTTTACAAATGCATCAGTTAAAAATAGCTACTTATATATTTATTATACAAGTTTGTGGATTTATGTTAATACTATTTAGCTAAATCATTATTTTATCTTGCCACTTTAAAACTTCTTGCTAATTATGCTACTGCAGGGAGACTCACAATTTAAGCCATTTTCACAACCCCACATATTACCCAAGCTCAGTAACCCCCCCCCCCCCCCCCCCTATAAAAAAAAACAGAATCCTGCGTACTCTACTGTACTATTGACATACTTTTGTACGTAGCCTTAGAATATTTGTGTATGTCATTTTGATGTACACTTCTTATTGAAATAACACGCAGATGCAGATAATGCTAGCATTCTAGTATTAAGTACATTTTGTGTTATATTAAAATTGTTCCTATTCTAGTTTACATGTATTCTTCATTTTTTTTAAAGTATAGTTTTTCAAATAGTCATTCCACATTTTATTCTTGTTAATGCAATTTTAATTATCTTTAATATAGTGGCGCAGGAAGGATCTTCAAATAAGAAGGGTTATTGAATCATTATTGATTATAAAATGAATAAATCCATTTTTTACAGATTAATAAAATATTTTGAGTATGAATGTGTAAAAAATTATATAATGAAAAGCACAAGTAGTGAAAATAAATTTTATTGAGCAGTTTTAAGTTTTTAAGTTCTTGAAGAAGATGCATTCTAAAATATCTTTAGCGGTTTATGTTTTTTATGTTGACTTTTACACATCATGCATCACTTTAATACAATGTTTAGTTTGCATCTTATCAATTTTTAGGTGCTCCAAGATAGGCTTCAAGGCTTCAATTCCCCCCCCCTCCTTTCTTTGCTGTACCAACCAGTGTTTAATAAGCACCTTGTTTAATTTTGCTGTGGATTATTATTCAGTTAAATTGAACAATAAAATTATATATATATGTATGCATATACATTTGTACATAAATTACGTGTGTGTATGCGTTTCATAACCTACTTCAGGTAGGGCAAATTTTCATGTGCTAAAAATTCACAAACAACATTCTAATGCACCAAATGTTTTTACACAAAAGATATTGGAGCTTAGGCTGCACGTACAAAACACTAATTAATAAACAAATGACTAAATTCTCTGTCATGGCATTTCATAGGTGATATTCAATACAATTAAAATTCTTTTGTCAATGTATTCACTTATTGTTTGGGTTGAAAATTGACTACTTTAAATGAGAAAGGTTTTTGTTTTTATCATCCAAGCTTTTTAAAATTTTCTTTTGCATATTGATTTAACTAAATAAAATTAACTAATTCACATAAGACTTTAATAAAAACTGATATTTATTCACATAAATAATAATTAATATTATATGTACTTCAGTTAAGTTTTTTCTTCCTTTCATAAAGAATCAGGGTTGGCAGGTTTTTGACATGTGTCAGTTTTTGACGGTTTATACCATGGTGTGAACCATGTTGTCAAAAACCTCAGATACTACATTGATATCTAAAATTTCACATTATATGTCACACGTATTACAACATTACAACAATGTTTAAAATATCACTATTATTGTATATCGGTAATTAATATTTTAGTAAAGTATTATTAATAACTGCAATTTTGTAACTTGGTAAAATTTTAAAAGTAAAATTGTGTATTCTTAAATAGTAAATATAAGATTTGAAAGTGTTGCTTGAGCTGTACATTTTTTCTCTTACTTAAAATATCTTAAATCTCCTAATAATTTAAAACAATAATGATACTGAACAATATTAGAATGCCATCAAATAATACATATCAACATTAGGGCATTTCTTAAATCTTCAGTGTTAGAATTCATAAAGAAAAAAAATTTTCAACTGATCAGAGATTTCCACCCCCCCACCCCCCGTTTTTTTGTTTCAGATCAAGATTTAAGGATTAAATTAGCTATATATCGTAAGTTCTGATAAACTCAAAACAACAATGATAATTTAAAATTTTTATCATTCAGAGTTGAAAAAGAAAACTCGAGCTAAGATTTAAATCTATTTCTATAATACAAATGCTGTTAGAAAATGAAATGTTGAATTTTCTGTAATTTTGATTTTTTTTCTTAATTGTTTTCATTTAATTTATAATTCTTCTTTTCTTTAAACCAATAAAATCACACACAAAGTATTTTTTTTTTCTTAATTGTTTTCATTTAATTTATAATTCTTCTTTTCTTTAAACCAATAAAATCACACACAAAGTATTTTTTTTTTTTTTACTTGTTTACTTGTTGAATTATTAAATAACACATTCATTGACGATGGCTATGATTGCTAAAATTTCATAATAAATAATATTTTTGTGATAAAGATATTTCATTAAAATAAGTTCTGCACATACTTATAATTATCATAAATGAGAAACCAAAAACATAATTCAATCTAATTTATATAAAGACAAATAGTTCTTTTTTTTTTTTTTTTTTTTTTTTTTTGTAATGTTAATCAACTTTTATTTCTGTAGGTATATATTCCTTTGACTTTTCTTTAATGTACAAAGTGGCAAACTATTACATCTTAATTTTTCAGAATACCTGTAACATGTCAATTAAATGATCTGTCTTGGTTCAGTGATTCAAAGATAGTATTTTGGGTACTTTTCCATTATATTCCAACACATTTATGAAAGGAAAAAAAGAAAATCCCTTGTTTACACAAGAGCAAAATTTGATGACATGCACCATGTGTAAAGAATTTGCAAAAGCAGATGACACCAATTTTGTGAATGGATGCCCAGCTTTGCACACACATGCATATACAATCTATGTACAAAGTCGAACATTGTTGTTGACATTAAATCACTTAGCACTAATAAATACCAACGGATAAGATGGTACTATTATTTTAATGATTAACACACACACACACACAAAAGTGGTCCTTTTGATTTCATATTAACAAGATTCGACTGTAATGATTTTTTTTTTTCTTTTTACTAAATTCTTAGGTGTCATCAGTTAAGGGATAAAATTTTGTTACTGACTTGGTAGGAAGTTATCCAGTTTTAATTTTGTTTTACATGATTAAGAGCATTTTTCAATTATAAATACAGTAATACTTAAAAATGCTTTATATCAGCTTTACAGTTGCTTAAAATAATTTTAATCTGGTAGATTAAGAACTTCAATTTTAAACAAAAGCAAAATATTTGTGCTTTTCTGTAAAGGAGTATATAATGCTAAAAATGAATATTTGACACCTACCTTTCATTTTCCAATTTTTATCACTGATTAAGAAGCATAATTTATATTTTTATAATTAACAACATTATAGTTACTAATTATAGAATAATAAAAATTGCAATAAGTCATTTCATTAGTTAAACAAACAAATAACAAATTAACTATACCTATTAATTATTCTTACATACCTTTAGAGTAAATATAATTGTAAGAATGAACAGTTTGAATTAACGAAGGATTTTTTACTATTTCTCTTAATCAGATTATTTTCTGCCATGCTTATAAGCTCAAAAACCAAATTAATGAAGCTAATTTAACAAGTATAATGTAATAAAAAAAAACTAGTTTGTAGGGAGCAACAATATTATTTTTGATGCTACTTCATTAAACTTATTTCACTGTCCTCTCTTTTGGCATAGCAGTGGGACTCGTATCATATTGCAGATTTAAAAGTTGTACTTCTTCGAGGCAAAGATGTATCAACAATCCTTCCAAAAGTAGCATTTAGTCCAAAGGCATCAAATTCTACTTGCTTGCAAAAGATCACTAATGATAGTCACTTATTATACAATAAAACTACACACTTGTGATCTTCTGAGAGCAATCAAACATCTATTCAGGATTCAGGCACCACAGGATCCACCAGATCTACTAATCTCCTTCTGAACTTTTTATGGAATGATATTGTATTTGTTTCTAGAAATAATATCAGAAATAAAATCGATGCATCCTAGAAACTAGTTTTTTTTTTAAAGAACATTATTCGCTAAATATTCTCTCAAAACAGCATTTTACAAAACAAACTATGAGAAAACTAGGGTCTACGGCAGTTTCCCTACTTCTATCATAAGACTTTTGATCACTTTATCAATATATATCAGTATTTGCCTAAAAATTTATAAATATACACTTAAATCGAAGAATCTTCCACAGAGAGCATTCTATAATTTTTGATAATGGAAGTTTTAAAAAAACAGTAATAATAAATATATGCTTTTGAAAAAAAAAATCAAAATTTTTATTTTATTAGATAAATACATTTAAACAGATGACTTATGCTGTAAGATAAATCTATATCTTGGAAGATAAACACATCTAAATCAGAATTTAAATAAAACATTTTTAACTCTGAAATACATTGAATAGATAAAATGAAGTAAAAGAAAATAAACTTTTAAGATAAATAAGTTTCCTTTCAATGTTCAAAAAATATTTATTATTATAGGGACTTTAAACTTATCCTTATTTTCATTGGGTCTCATTTGCCAGCATGATTTTTTTTTATACAAGTGAAATTCACCAACTGGAAGTTTTTATTAATAATTATGAACTTTGTTTTTGCCAAACCAAAGACTGCTGACTCCAATAAGTTTTTACAAATCATTCAAAAGAAAAATTTTATATTTGTGTAGTATTCACATTAGGTAAAGTTTGGGCTTGGGGGTGTGATATTTAACTCGTAAGCCTTGCTGTTGGATCTGATACTCATGCACGTATACTTCACAGTGGAAAAAAAATTGAAAATGCAACTTACAAATTATATTTGAGCTAACAAATATTACACACAACTGTTATACTAGGGTTTCAACATCTAAAACATCTTTTTCTGCTTTTTAAAAAACACAAGATTCCAATAAATGCTAAATTACTATTGTAAAATGATAAAAAGATTAACTGCACTACCAAAGATTTGCTTAAAAAAAAAAAAGTCTTATTTGAAGAAATTATTATACAAGAATAACATGTGATTTTTTAATAATTATGTTATTTTCTACCTGTATTCGTTAACGTGCAACATGAACATAAAAATTTGAAAATATAAACAAATAAGCGACTGAGCTTATTCCACTTGGATATTATATTATATTGATGCAAAGTTGAGAACTGTGAAAGTTGTTTTCAGAAAAGGCAGCAAGCATTTTTCAGCCCATACACAGGCTGTTTTCAAGTAAATAGTTAGAAATAAAGAAACTCAAGATTTTGAATTTAGAATCAAAATAGCATTAATTATTTAGTATAACATTGCAACTGTTTATTTAGAATTTTTTTTTTTTTTTTTTTTTTTTTTTTTTTTTTTTTTTTTTTTTTTGCATAATATAAGAAATAAATAAAGACGAAGTTAAATATAAAATAAAATAAGTATGTTTAGCCAGTATGAGTAAGTCAATGAAGATTAATTTAAATTGAAAAAATATAGTGGAATGTCCTTCTGCAATTAAAAGCCTTCAATAAAATGGCATTATTTTTATATTATGTAGTGCATATAAAAGTAATTTTGCCCCCCAAAAAAAGGGGGGGTGGCAACATATTTGATTAGGGTTAGTTATTTTATATGTTGAACAGGTAACTGTACTGGTTACATCTCAAGAAAATAACAAATCTCCAAAAAATTATGAGTGATAAAATTGGCACCAGTGGTTAATTAAATATTTTATGACAAATTTGAACCAATTTCTGATTTATTAGCAATTAGTATTTAACAAATAAATATTTGAAAAATAAAATTGCAATAAACATTGACATTAAGACATCTATTCATGAAGTTAAACTCATTTTACTTTGAAAAAGAAATATAGTTCTTAAAAATATGAAAATAGTACTGACAAAAAATGTCAAATTTTAGTTATCAATTAAAAAAAATAGCCAAATATATATTTTTTAAATCATAGCAACATGTATACTAGCCAAAAGTTATTTTGATAGTATACTGATAAATGCAGAATTCTTTTTGCAAGGCTGTATAATATTTTTAGATTAAAATTCACAAAGCTGCCATATCATGTGGATATTTTAATTCAATGTAAAAAATCAAATTTTCACCCCTCTTTAATTGACACTTGCTATTAATTTTATAAATAATTCCAGAGATTGGATCATATATTTTTTAAACAAATACACTTTAAATGGTGCAATGCTACTGCTACTGTAGCATTTAAATTCATTTTTAAAATATCACACGAAAATTTGCATGTGATAATGTAGGATACAAGACTTATTAAGCAGTGAAATGTGAAAACATAAGGCAATTATTTAACTTTATTGGATTACATTACAATAATAGGTTTTAAAAAGTTCTAATACACACAAGCATATAAAATATCACACAAATATGTATAGATATGTACAGCACAGGTTTTTTAGTTATGTACAAAGGTTATTCAGAAATATGAAATTTAGTTTTAAAAAAATCTTCAAAACTTCTTCATGCATATTTTAAACAGATCCAATCAAATATTACCAAGTCTTTTAAACAATTCGGGGGGCATATCAATATTTAGATTCTAAAAAATAGAGATACTTTTAATACATGTCTCTAAACAAACAAATATACGGAGTGAAAAGGAGACAGAATCTGTCATAGAAAAATTTTGAACTTATTACAATATATAATAATATTTTACTTCATTTCAGGAGATAATAATATTTATTACTTACCAATTTGAAAAGAACGGAAAATAAAAATATTCACATTTTAATTATCCAACAGGAATTAATAAAAAAAAAAAACATATAAAATAAGAAATGAACTCTACAAATGTTACACAAAAAACATCAACAATAACTGCTTAACGTCCACCATTATTAGCAAACAGAGATTCCACCTTCCAAAACGATATTCCGGCTGCCTCTGAGCAGCCGAAAGAAAGTAAAGGATATTCCACATTTCCGAAATGCCTGAATTCCGGATTTTGAGGGGAGAATCGCGATCTTCGAAATAACACCTGGAATCATCGAATTCAGTACGATATTCCGATTCCGCGTGAGGGGAGAATACGGCCGAAAGACAGGTCTAACTCTGGTGGTAGAATTTTCTTTGATCACAGCTCTGTGTGGCAAGTAGTGTTCACTTTCGTCATTACAGGAGTTTTTAACTTCTTCAATAACGCCTTCTTGTATCCATTCTTTTAATACATCTTCATACTCTTGTAATGTTTTAGTTTTCTTTAGTGATTCAACACAATTTCTTAATCGTCGTTCAGCGATTTTTCGACCAGTTGGTAAGGGAGGATGGTTTTCAATCCATGGGAGGCTCACTTCATACCTTCCTTCTGCATCTATTTTTATATTTTTATTAAAATGCTCTTCAGTTGCTTTTTCTATTTCTTGTCTGTTTCCGCTTTCGCCAGGATCGAGAATTCCAAGTGTGTCTAGCCGCCATAAATCTGAAATTTTTGCATCATTTACATGAAGTGACATGACGCTGTTTGTGCTATCGGATATGTTACATAGGTCAGTTTTTCCCATCAAAGTCCAACCAAGACGTGTTTCCATCAATACTAAGCCAGAAATCAATTGTTTGATTTTTCCGGTGTACAATTTACCTGCTACATCAGCTCCTATAAGCCCATGAATTTCGTTAGGTGAAAACTCATATAGCAATTCAACCTGGTTATTCAAATCAGAGAGAAAGATTTTTTGTTTCTTAATTTCACTCATAAATGAGCCAAGAGGAATTTTAGGAATGTTCGAACAAATTTTTTCTTGATCTAATACTTCGACACAACAGCGATAATTATCAAAGAAGTCGCTCAGACTGATCAAATATTTCTTATGTGATAATACAGTCTCCGTGCCACCGAATAAACTATGTGTCAAATTATCTTCCCCAATGCATTCATATCCCATCTCGGCCAATGCAAAAGATGATAAATAAGATTTACTGCTACCTGAATCAATTAATATTCTTATGTATTTCATCTTATTATTACATCTAAGACGGACAATAAGCGTTTGTAAAAGTACGCGACGAGTACCTGTTTTATTGGATAAAGCAGTGTCTTTTTTACTTTCGATATCTGACTTTTCCATAATCGGGTTTTCATTATCATTTTTTGCTGGACACATTATTTTGAAATGTAATTTACCGCAATCACAGGGTGGTATTTTCGTTCTACAAAAACGTGATATGTGTTTTCTTATCTCTAAACATTTAAAACAAGCCCCTTTTTTCATTAATATTTGTTTTTTCTCTTCATGAGATAAACTATTAGCATGTCTACATTCGTTACTTAAATGTGACTTGTTACAAAAAATACACGTTTCCCTTTTCATTTTTGATGAATTATGTAATTCCGTAGCCGTTGAAATATCTCTTTCTCGCCTATTTGACACTGTATAAATATTTTTGTTCACATTTTCTAAATTAAACCCACTTCTAGCCAAACGGACTTTTTCTTCGCTTTCGATTTCATGCTGCAAAAATTTCATCAAAGAATCTAACTTATTATTACTTTCGTCTTTTGAATTTAAAGTAATAGAATTTAAGTTTATTTCCCAAATTCTCAATATTTCAACTGGTAAGCACGATTCAATCAATGGATAAAGAATTGCAGAATAATGTTCGCTTGAAACACCTAACATTTTTAATGATCTTAAATAGGTTTCAATTTTGTCGTATAATTTAAAAAGAGGAATTCTTGGACCTTTTCCTGTAGCATTATTCATCATTAAAGCGAGCACTTCTCTTATATATACTTCGATTAACATATCAGTACGACCAAATCGAGCCTTTAAACATTCAATAAC
The DNA here is from genome assembly GCA_963931845.1 of Maratus michaelseni. NCBI lineage: Eukaryota > Metazoa > Arthropoda > Arachnida > Araneae > Salticidae > Maratus > Maratus michaelseni. The sequence goes on along the minus strand of OZ007594.1, from coordinate 154,796,414 downwards.
ATTTTCATAACTATCACCAGTAGCGGGGTACGACTCGACTATTTCTCTTGCCCTAGAACCCTTTAACGTTGCTTGTAACAAGTACTGATATTTATCTTCTTTCGCGATTTCAGAATCGTTATGTATTTTTTCAAACTGAGCCCAAAAAGCTAACCACTCCTTAATATCTCCCCCAAATAATTGAAATTCTATCTTAGGAAGTTTAAACTTCCGTTTCGTGGTATTTTCAGTTTCGAAAACCTTTAAAATCTTTTGAACTTTCGTTTTTAACTTAATAAATTTCTCTTCATACACGCTGAAACCTTCGTATTCTTTATCATAATTTTCTTGAGAACATGTTTTATCGTTTAAAAGAAGATCTAACATTTCTTTTTCTTTTGGTTGTAGATCTGTCCATTTTTCACCTAATTGAGCATATAAAATCTCAATTTCTTCAATATCTTTATTTTCATCAGTTAATTTGTTCTCAAGTAAATTAGCAATTCGCGTAAAAGCGCTTCTTAATGGAGTACGCAATTTTTTAATCTGTTCCATTATCGTATTTTATTTTCTTAAATAATATAATATCCCGGTAGAGAGATGCCAAAATAATATTGAATCTGTCCCTGTCTGTAAAATTGTATCTTCAATATTATTTATATTGATATTAAGGTATCAATATTCATTTCAAAATTAAAATATCATAAAACTAGAACACAAGAATAGGTTAGGCTTACCTAAACGGTCCTCTTTCGGGAGATAAGATATCTTAAATTACTCTAACTTTTCGAGAATAAATGTTCATGTTGTTCAAAAAATAATTGAATCTACACAAAGTAGACACACAAACAAATATATTGACGATCACGAACACAATATACATAACATTTTTCGCGCACATCATAAATATTACATCTTATATTCCGTATTACATTTTCTAGTTCATTCATAAAAGTTCTAAGACAGATCCATTTTTTATCAACAGAAAAATATCGTCTGCGCGAGGAACAAAGAAACGATTAAATTAAAACCATGGAAGTAGCGATAAAACGCAACAACTATAATAATTCAGCCAAAGCCAGATTTCAGCGGAAAGCAGGTCGCTGCTGCCGCCATCTATGGACGAAAATCTCAAAAACTATTAGAAAGACATTTTTCGTTCTTGTTCTTGCCACGTGCTTTATATGTATCTTACTTTGTGTTTGTACGATAACTTTAGCGTTTGATATCTTAGAAAACACTGATTAAAACTTATAATCAGTCATGGATATTGAAGAGGATTTTAAATCGCAAGAACAAGATTCAACTTCTAGTATTCGTGATGAAAATAAAAGGATTATTTAAATGTGATGCTTGCAACAGCGTGTATTGTTTATACAAGTCTTTAAAGCGACACGTCAGAAACAAACACCCGGAAAAAATGAACGTTTTGGCTATAGCATTAAGAAGCAATAAGCTATATAAATGTGATTTCTGCCCTTTCAATTATAATGATGAAAGAAATTTGCGTTAGATTAAAAAAGTTCATAATGTAGATTATACAGTAAAGCAAAAAGAATGTCCCCAGATAGCAAGCAGGGTTCCGAAAACGGTCTTTTTTCATTTTCTTTCAATTTTTCTGCAAAGGTATATTATCTTTACCTTATATCACGGTCACAGTAATGTTTTCAATATTAGATTTTTGAAATAACCGTCAGAAAACCTATGTTCTAAAATCATCTTTACACATTCATTTTTCGCGCATGCGCAACTTATTTCGAGCTACCAATTGTCCATGTGCTTGCGTTCACTCACTCATGACTCATTGAAGGTGATATTGGCGTGCGAGCAGGTCACTATAGCGTCTCTTTGCCAGTGCCGGCTTTGCATTTGGTGCAATCATGTTCCATCAAAAGTATGTTAAACTATTTTGTATTTATTTAATTTCATAAAGATGTACCTTATTGTAAGAACTACATACATACGCATATTTCTGTTGTAGTTCTTGAAATTTCCATTTATAATATGTTTTTTATTCTTAACGAATTAATGCGAGTTCTTTAACCATATTTTCATTGCAAAATACGATAGAGAATAGCATTTGTTTATGTTTATCTTTTACAATATATTATTATCGTATATGTTATCTATTGATGCTCCCCAATTTTAAAATATTCATCTTATAGTTCATGTGCTTAAAAATTACCGTCAAAAGTTTTAAATATTGCGTAATAATAATAATAATAGATTTTGTACTAGTATTTAAACTGTAATTTAGTCAAAGTTAATTATTTTTACGCATACGTTTTATTTTCTTATATTTTAGTAATTTATGTTGTATAAAATTTCATTTTAAAATATTCAATGACAATTGTTTTTATATTATGTACGTTTAAGATATAAAATTTTTACTGCATGCGCTGCTACAAAATTTTTAAATATTGTTATTTTTATTACTTTGTTTAATACATTTTATTTTCCTGGAGTTTAAAAAAATGAGTTTTAATGAAATCAAACTATTTAAAGTTTTAACGTTTAAATATACATACTAATAATTATGAAAGATTTTGAAAATGAATTTTTATATTTTAAAGAAAAAAGGGAAAAAGAAAAGTCTAAATAATCTTAACCGATTATTATTATTTATTTTTAATTATGGAGCATCAATAGATTTAATTCAGAGATAAATCATTCTGAAAAATTATTGTTCTTCTATTTTAAGTAAAATGAAAACATGCTTAAAGTAGACTAAAAATAAACAAATAGGTAATATGCATGTGATATAAAAATGTTATAAATGGAAATTGCATATTTTTTTCTAATTTTTCTCAGTAATTATATAAACACCAAAATTTGGTTTTATATAGTTCTTAAATGAAGTTCTTAAATCTTTATGAAATTAAATTATGCAAGAATGTTTAACTTACTTCAGTTTGTCAATAAACTAATAAATAACAGTAATTGATAGTGGGCTGACCATTATCACTTTCCAAATATAAAAACAATAAATAAAGACAACATAAAAACCAAGACATAAACAATTCCAAACTCAGAAATTTAAACTATTGTGAAACTTTCAGGATAATGTAGTAGGGCTTAAGCAAAAATATACTATACAAATTTTCTTGTTGCACGAATTCACTTTAAAAAGAAAATATTATCCCCCGTATATTTTAGACTTTATTTTTAAAACTAATTAATGGTAAGAGATACAAAGAAAAAAAATAAGTTATCTATTTTAATTAGTTATGTCAAATTCAAACAAAAGTTAGAAAACTTTCGTAAAATGAATCCTCACAGTTCATTCTAACAAAATGCATATTAGATTTCAAAATTTTTAATGTTATCAATAAGTAATATTTTTTTTAGAAGCAATATATTAATTAAAATATAAAAAATAAAATATATTCAAATTTTAGCAATTACATAGGAAAAGAATTTTAGCAAATAAAAAAAGAAATATATTAATTAAAATATGTAACTTACTATGATTTCTTAAATATAATGTGGGCTAATAAAAATACTTATTTTCCATTTTTTTTCTTCAGCATATAAAAATTAAGCTAAAATTTAGTTTCCCACAGCAACAAAGGACATTTCTAAGTCAGGTTATTTTGATGAAAATCTAATGCCTCTGTCAGTTAAGATTTAAAACTAACAGATTAATCAAAACCTTTCTGATTTCCTTTATAGATGCTTCTAATAAAAGCATTATTATCTACCTTTGATTGTAATTCTTGTTACAATGGCTAATAAGAAATACTGTAACTAGCCTTACATTTCTACATTTTGGTATGCTTGTCCTAAAACACTTACAAAGTACCTCAGATTGTGTCAACTAGCAACCTTTTATAATTATTTTTACAATGTTTGCACACTTTTCAGACAAAGCCTTTAAAAAGCATCTAGTCATTTACATGTTAAGGTTAGAAAAATGTTTTAAAAATCAAAAATTGTTATCTGGGTCCTCTATGCCATTTTAAAGCTGCAAAAAAGGAAATGCACGAACACTTCGAAAATAATCACGATATCAAAACGCAAGCTATTGTTTTGAATTTTGAGAATTTTGATGCAGTAAACGAATGGAGATAAAAAATTGAAAAAGACACATCTTCAAGATTTGTCAAGAGATGGGGAAATCAATGCACAAAAAATGCGATGAAACTTGATTTTATATGCCATCGGTCTGGATATTATATTTCTAGGGGGAAAACAGAAAGATATTTAAAATCTCAAGGTACTAGCAAAATAAATGGATATTGTCCGGCTGAAGTGAAAGTAGAAATTAGTGAAACTGGAGCATGCACAGTAAAGTTCTGCTCTACTCATGTTGGTCATAAAAATGACTTAGAACATATACTTCTTACAGACTCTGAACGGCAGTCGATAGCCGCTAAAATAGCATCAAAAATGCCCTTTGATACCATCTCAGATGAAATTCGGGATTCGGTTTGCAACCTAAAGCTAGAAAGAATCCATTTATTGGATAAAAAAGATTTATGTAATATTGAAAAGAGTTTTAATATAGACTGTGAAGCAATCAAACATAAAAATGATGCTGTGAGTGTTGATGCATGGGTTAATGAAATGGAAAGTAATACAGATTCGTGCATTCTATTTTATAAGCCACAGGATACTTTGAATGACATGTACCCTGAATTAAAAAAAGAAGATTTTGTTCTTATTATTATGAATCAAGCACAGGGAGAAATGTTAAAAATATATGACAGTCACATATGCATTGATTGAACTCATGGCACCAACAGCTATGATTTTGAACTGATAACTTTATTAGTTCTTGATGATATGAGACAAGGATTTCCATGTGCTTTCATTATATCAAACAAGTCTGACTGTTTGTTATTAAAGGTATTCTTTTGCAAGGTTAAAGAAAAGGTAGGAGATCTCCTACATTTCGCCTTCTGTCTTCATGTCAGACATGTCAGATTCTTTTTATAATGCTTGGTCAGCTACTTTCTTAAATAAATCAAAATATCGACTTTACTGTACCTGGCATGTAGACCAAGCATGGAGAAAAAATCTTTCAAAAATAAAAACAAAATCCATGCAAGTTGAAGCTTATAAAATGATAAGAACCTTAATGGAAGAAACTGATAAAAATTCATTTCATAGTATGTATGAAAATTGCATTCAAAAGCTTCTTGGAGATCATTTAACTTGTGAATTTGGCAAGTATTTTAGAATATTATGGGAAGCGCATAGAATCCTGGGCATACTGCTACCGTATGAAATGTGGATTAAACACTAATATGCACATAGAAAGAATGCACAGAACTTTAAAATATATTTATCTCAAAGGTAAACAAGCAAAACGCCTTGATAAGACTTTGCATGCTATCATGAAATTTGTAAGAGATAGGATGTTTGATAGATTAATTATCTTACATAAAGGAAAATTAACTACCAAAATAAAACAAATTAGAGCGAAGCATAAAAAGAGCCAGTGTTTGTCGTTAGATCTGGTCACTAAAAAAGAAAACTCATACGAAGTTTTTGATTCTTCTTTAAAGAATATTCATTTGGTTGAAGAAGAAGAAAAGAACTGTTCTTGTAAACTCTTGTGTACTGACTGCAAGACCTGTATACACCGTTTTTCATGCACGTGTATAGAAGCTAGCATTAAATGGAATATGTGTGAACATATACATTTAGTTTGCCGCTATCAACATACAGAGACACAGCCAACTCTTGCAACTTTAGATAATTTAGACAAGCATTATGAGCAAAATGATTTAGCATCAATGAGCAAGAAATAATTGCTCAGGAAAGCAGTTTTTTAATTTCAGAAGTGAATAAGAAAAATGAGCCTTCTACTAGTGGTTTGTCTTTTTTTGCACAAAAAGAACATTTTAAAGAGAATTTACTTAAGATCTTGGATGATGTATCGAATGAGGATGAACTGAAAATTTTCATGGATGCTGTGAAACCTGTTACACCAACTATAACAGCATATCGAAATTTAAAAAATAAGAACTTTGCCAATTCTGAGCAGAAGTCAGCAAACTCGACAGTCCCTTATAACAAAAAAATAGAAACACAAAGATTTTTTCAACACGAAAAAGGAAAAGGAAAGATGAAAATGGTTTAAAAAAGCCTAATGAAGAGGAATCTGAAATTTTTTTTTATCATTGATATTAAATGAATCCAATTTCAAATAAATAATAATTAAGAAGATTCATTTGAGAGGGAGATGGGTCAACATTTTGCCAACACACACACACAAAAAAAAAAAAAAAAAAAAAAAAACAATTTTTAATCAAGCCAGCATAATGTTATATGTAATTTCAATTGGCTTTTCAAAGTCAGAAACCAATTGAAATTACATAGCTGCCAGTCCTAAGCCTGGATAAAGTGTGAAGGGAAATTGTTTTTTCTTTTCTTTTATAAATAAACAAGAAGGAAAGTTATGCATAATTTTCTTTCATTATTGCGGTATGCATACACATATATACTTCTAAATTTTATTTTAGATTTACTAGCTAATGATGTCGCATAATAAATGGAAAGTTTTAAGAGTACTTACCGAAGAAACATTATAACTATTATTATTTTTTAACAATTTGTTTAATTCATTATTTTTTTCTCTTGTTAACAAACAAGAAAAGTTTAATTTAAAGAATAATAATTATCTTTAAATAATATCTTTAAAATAATGGTTAACATAATAAAATTTAATATAATAATAATATAATATAAATAATAATAATATAATATAATAAATAATAATGTAATATAATAATAAATATCTTTATAATATCTTTAAATTATTTAATGTAAGGAATATATTGAAAGGTCTTATTTTTCATAAGATTCTAAATTCATATTTAATTTTTATTAAATATGAAAGTGGGAGGAAATAAAATATTAATGCTTTTAGCTATCTTTTACCTTCAATAATTTTAGCTAAATTTAAGTTGAGTGTGTAAATGATTCTTATTAAAAATTGTACAATTTATTTAAAACAATTCACATAGCCAAGTTTGTAATACAGAAAATATTTTTTTTAATGCAAAAAAGGCTACATTTATTTCAATTAATTCTGATAAATAGTCAACCAAATGAAGTAACTTGCATTAAAAAAGCTATAATATATATATTTTTTAAATACATTTAAAATTAATAATAATTATTAAATTTTACAGGAACAACTTTTTTTTTAAAACCCTATAAATTAAATTCGTTATTCCTGGTTTCATTTCATGCCGATAGATGGCGGCAGCAGCGACCTGCTTTCCGCTGAAATCTGGCCTTGGCTGAATTATGGAGAATGTGCATGTTTGTCAACAAACTGGTTCCTCACTAGACCACGCCTCTTCGGTAGGCAAAACATTTCCGCTCAATGCGCTATTTCCTACGGTTTCCTATGAGAAAGCGAAATTTTTGCATTCAATTTATGGATCATATTTATTCAAAAACAAATTTTCTTTTATCAGATTATGCACAGAACTTAGATTCTGTTGCTCATCAAGATTATTTAACAAAGCTTAGATTTGTCAAACCGAATAATAGTGTTATTATTTTAGATGATCCGTATATTATTGTGGATGCAGATTGGAAAGCAGATATGGCTTTTTGGTCATCGGTTGCTTCATCAGATATTGAAACTTATTTAAAAAAGTTTCCAGGGAAGAATTTGTTGTTCAACTTGTTGTCGCTGGTAGGAAAAAAATTTAGTTTTTTTTTTTTTTTTTTTTTTTTTAAATTATGTCGTAAAATTAACGTTTTATTTACTATTTTTCTACTTGTAGTTCAATTTGTTCTTGTTCGTATGGTAACTTTTTATTGCTTCAGCTAACCGGAAAATGTTTACAAATCTCGTTATATTCAGATTAAATGATCGATTAAAATGATACCTATGAGTGTTCTCAAATCAAAACTGCTTATTTTCTGAAACACTTTTATATAATTTTAACATGTTGTATTATGACAAGAAAATCTATGAAACTGAAGCATAAGTTTTGTCAGAATTCGGTTTTATTAGCTGAAATAATTTTTATACTAAATAAACACTCCTTAGGTTAAAAAATTTTTTTTTTACTATTCTAATAATATGCATAAAAACAGGACAAAACAAAAAATTGACTTATATGGAACATTTAATGAAGTACTAAGGGTGATATTTTTTTAAGAAACATTTCACTCCTTACCATTTAAAAAGCATTTAAATCAGGTGTCGATGCAGTTTTTTTTTGGAAGGGAGGGAGGGTATTTTGTGAAAAATAATATTTATTTTTCTGAAATTTGTTATATTTTTGTGAAAAATAATATTTTGTAACAAAAGATGATATCCAGTTACTCAAAATCGAACCAAACATTTATTAATAACGAACTGACTAGCGCCCGTGATAATAAATTTAAAAAAATAAATAAAATAAACAAGTTTTCAATATCGAGTCGAATGAACCAAACCCTGTTGAAATCGAGCCCTTAGAACCCAATAAAAAAATGAGTCCCCAGGCGGTGGAATATACACCCCTGTAAATTTAACGAATTTCCTTTAACATTAACGCAATATTTAATTTACGGATGCATTCCCCCCCCCCACTTTCTAAACTTAACCCCTTATCTTTAACAGCAACGCGATTTCTAATTTACGACTGTGGTGAGTAAACGTAAGTTGATGCCGAAAAAGAAGATTAATATTTCAAAAAATATCCTTGACAGCTTGGCCTACAGGCACAGGTAAATTTCGAAGATGCAGACCGTGGGCAGCCTATTTATTGGGATTGCAGAAGAAATGGCCTTTTTGCCATGATGCGGCAGTTGGGACCGCTCACTTCGAAATCTACCTGTGTCTGTAGGCGGAGCACACAAAAAAAATTTCTGTAAGGGTTGGTTTTATAAAAAAACTTGTCAATATAAAAGTTGTAGATAATATTAAGAGGATTTGTAATAAATTAGCGGATTTAATAACTTGTGAATTGACAAAGTTATGATTTTTTTTCTTCTTAAACTCCTATTCTCCCCCCCCCCCCCCCAACCACTTGAGGCCATTTTTAATGATATCAAAAATCTGTCATATATAAATTTTAGGCCCTTTTCCTAGAAATAATAATAACTTTAAACGGATTCGATACGTATCATAATTAAGAAGTTATGGGTAACGTAAGGGGTCCAGGTGCCCGGATCTTGTCCCAGAAATTTTTGGTCATTCATGTAGTAGCTGGAAATCCTAAGAAGTTATTAGAAAAAAAAAGCTAGCGAATTGGACGATTTTTAAGGGAGCTATAGTAGGGGGCCCAAAAGGGGCCGCTGATAGTTTTGAGCAGGGCCCTAAGATGAACGGTCCTACCTGGAATGTAGAAATGGGGGAAATAACTAAATGGAGAAAACGCCCCCCAAAACGAAGATCGAATTAAAAGGAGACAAGGTATTAACACTTTAGGGAACAATAACTTCGAGAAGCCCGGATCTTCTCCTTTTTTTTTTTTTTTTTTTTTTTTTTTGGGTCGTTTATGTAGTAGCTGGAAGTTCTAAGTTGTTAGAAAAAAAAAGTTAGTGAATCGGACGATTTTTAGGGGAACTATAGTAGGGGGCCCAAAAAGGGGCCAGCCGATAGTTTTGAGCAGGGCCCTAAGATGAAGGGTCCTAATTAGAAAGTAGCAATGGGGAAATAACTAAATGAAGAAAAGGCCCCAAAAACTAAGAAAATCGGATTAAAAGCGGACAAGTAATTATCAGTTTAGGAAACAAAAACTTCAACGGGCCCCGTACCAGGCCCTAGGGGGCCAGGGTCATAACTAGAACGTAGAAATGGGGGTGAAAGCTAAACGGAAAAAAGGTCCCAAAAACGATGAGGATCGGATAAAAATTGGGTAAATTATTAAAAATTTAGGGCAAAAATCTTAAAGGGGCCCCAGGGGGCCGGGGTCTCAAAAAATAAAAAATCCGAGCCTCAGGTGCATCAGGACCTACCTTGGGCTATCCGCTGCTATTAAGAGAGGTAAAATTAATGAATAATTAATTTAAAAAATATGAATAATAAGCACATAACACAGCTAACTATACAGTAGGCATGCGTATGTTTTGCCTACCGTTCGTTCTTTACGGTTTCGTGACGTCACATGCACATTCTCCGAGGTTAACGAAAAAGACAGGCTACCGCGGTGCATTCCACTTATCTTTTTTTACAGACCGCTAGAGTGACGTGTTGCTCTTTTCGTACACCTTCATTGGTGCATTCGAGCATCACGTGACTCCCGCGGTCTGTAAAAAACGATACGCGTAAAGCACCGCGGTAGCCTTTCTTTTTCGTTAGCCTCGCACATTCTCTATAGTAACTCTTCCCCTAGACGCTTGTCTTTTCAGAGCAAGTATAAGAAAAGAACATGTTTACAAACAAACAGTTCCATCAACCAATCTACTACTACATTTTTGTAGTAGCGATCATTGCCATCTGGTGGAAAAAAGATATAACTTCTCCCTTCAGAAAATCCCTTGCAATCCCATTGCGTTACATGCATTTTTAATTTGTTCCTAATGATTATTTTTTTGCGCAATTTCAGATTTCATGTGCTATTTGTGTTCTGTGTTTATATGGCAAAGTAAAAATGATCCGAATTTAAATATCTAACACTTTTAAACGCGTTTATAATAAATAATGGTTTCAATGGCACTTTAGCATTAGTTAAAGGGACAATTTTCCTGTACCGACGGCTGCAATCAGCGCCTCTATAGGCCGTTTTAAGTCCCAATAGGGATCATTTTGGCCAATCATATCATAGACCACTTTAACATAGACCAATCAAATCGCCCCATCTCATGTGTACAGCAGGAGTCAGAAAAAACGAACAGGTTTTTCTTGCGAACCAACAGTAATTTAACCAACAGTGACGTCAGCTGCACTTTCCTTATTTGTAATCATTTCATGCTTTTATAGTTCAGAACAGGTAAAAACAACGACTACATATCCTTATCGTTCCAAAACAAAGGCTCTCGTAATAGGAATACATGCCTATATTTACTCAGACAAAATTCAATACATTCATGAAAGTATCACGTGATCTGATTTATTCCCGATCAGCGTTCATAACCCACAAAATTTTCGCCCGCGCTGCAGCATAATTTCCATTGACTAGAAATATAAATGGACAGCGGACTTCTTTCTTTTCTTCCGACAGACTTGAAGAAAATATCTTTCACCTTTCATCGCCAAAAAAAGGTGGAAGGGTGCCGCTTTCTGGCGGTAATCCCTTTCTTGGCAACCCCTTTCTTTCCAATCCCTCTTTCTTCTCGGTAGCGGTGGAATTTCCGTGACAGTTTGGTGCGAAAAAAAACCTGTTTGGCATAATATTCTTCCTCCACACCTGCTGGAGGAAAGGACATATTTTCTTCAAGAAAGGGTTGCTGGTCCGCTGTCCATTTATATTACTAGTCAATGATAATTTCCCTGTCCACCCACGACCTACGTTATACACGGCCGGTGCATGATCTTTAAAACGTCACATGGAGTGGATCATTTTTATACGGTGATTGGTGCAAAATGGGTGGCGCGCCGCTTTGCACCAATCGCCATGCAAAAATGATCCACTGCATGTGACGTTTTAAACGTCATGCACCGGCCATGTATAAGGTAGGTCGCGGTCCACCGCGGATAGACGATTGCGATTATCATGCTTTCTTATAGTTGTTAAACCGTGTTATAATATCTATTAATTTCTATATAATCTAATTAATTTATAACTGTAATATAATAAATATTATAATGAAATCTAATTAATTTCTATATAATCTAATAATATACATTCATTTCTTATATTATGGCTGGGATTGCGGTGCCTCGCTATCTTACGTTCGAACTTAGGATGGGCGTTCCTGCGATCTAAGTCCTCTTTCTTAAGCGTAAGTCCTCCTGCAGTCAGCCAATCAGAGGCCGTAGTTAGATTTGTTGTGGTTGCGCGCGAATACACTTGTGCTTCGTCGTAAGATAGCTTTCGGGTTAGCGTAAGATCGCGATGCACTGCAATACCGATTACGCTTTGTTTGTATCGTAAGGCTGGGATTACGGTGCCTCGCTCTACCGTATCTTACTCTCGATCGTAGGATAGGCGTTCCTGCGATCAGTCGTAACTTCGTATTACGGTGCCTCAGCGTAAGTCCTCGTGCTTCGGTGTAAGTCCTCCTGCAGTCAGCCAATCAGAGGCCGCAGTTACATTTGTTTCGGTTGCGCGCGCATCCACTTGCGTCTTAACTTACGGCTGCTTCGAAGCTGTCGTAAGATCGCGAGGCACTGTAATGCCGTTTACGTTTTGTTTATATCGTAAGTCTCTAAGTTGATCTTAAGCGAGGCACCGCAATCCCAGCCTTGGTCAGACTTACGCTCAAGATTGATCTTAAAGCTGCGAACAGAGCGAGTACGTCGCCATCCAGCTCTAGCGGTTCTTTTGATGCGGTTTTTCGGAACCTTTGATATTTTATGTGTTTTGACGGAGACGGCTGGAATCCGTCCACTGCCTCTCCCTGGTCCGACGGCGTCCGCCGGGTTTTGACAGCTTTATAGGGCAGTTTCAATCAGCTGTTTTGCAGCATAGCAACGGTATCTGGCAACAGCTTGGTAACCGCTTGGAGGTCAAGCAGTCCACAGCATCGCCATTATTTTCAATCTGAAATTCCTGAACGTGTTGGATGGTTCATAGTACTTGTGTGCCCTCCAACCCGACGTCATCATGACGTCTATTGCAACTGCCCTATTACTACGTTTTCCATTGTCCATCTCCTCTCAAAGCAATAAAAAAAAGGGTTACAGTCACAGATTTGGCTCAGATTTTGCCTTGCCTAATGAGGTGAAATTCTATGTTTAGATTTTCGCCAAAGTTTTTTCGTCTATTAGGAAATCTCGATTTTTTTTTCCAAAGATGCTTTGAAATAATAGATTTTTTTTTTCATTTTTTGACAAATGAAATAATAAGTTATATTTAATATGAGTATTTTACACTTTCTTTCTTTAATAATAATAATAATAATATAGATACTGCATTTTGATTTGTAATTCAATATATATTTAGAACTCAAGATTTCATTTGTAAAAAAAAAAAAAAAGAAAAAAGAAAGAAAGAAAAAATGCTGTTACCCAATCATTCAATAATTATTTCGATTCTTATTATATTCAGTGAAATCAGATGTTGCTATGTCTTTTTCGATAAATGAATTACTTATCGAGGTATAGAAATTCTAAAAGAACTTCTACTTTTCGAAAAAAAGAAAGAAAGAAAGAAAGAAACATTATTCGATTACATAGTTTCTCAATAACAACAGAAATTTCTAATTTTTTTATACGTATACTTGATAAATTTCTTAATAAGTTATTTTTAATCCTTCATTTTTTAATAGTGTGCTTTTATGCGAATATAATTTATTTTTCTTAAAGAATGTGTATTTCTTTCTTAGTTGTCAAACTATTTCTAAAGTATACAATTAATTTTTAATTTTATGTACTAAAATCTTAACGCGAAACTGGGCAAATCTTCGTACAAAATTAAGCATATATTTAAAAAATAATTTGACAACTAAGAAAGAAAGAGACATCGTTTAAGAACAGTACACAGAAAACAGAAGTTAATATGATTGATTAATTAAAGAGATATTTTAAAAATACGAATGCATCACACAGTCATTGGTTTAACATTAGTGAGAGGAATTTGAAATCTCACTGATAAAGAGCCTTAAAAATGATTTTTTAATTTTTTTTTTTTTTTTTTTTTTTTTAAGAGATAAATAATGATGAAAAAAAAATTATTATGAGTTTTATTTTGCAATTTTTCGTTCTTTCTTTTTTTTCTTTTTAAGCAGTCATTTTAAAAAGTAACCAATAATAAATGAAATGTTTTAATCATATTATTTCGATTCTAATTATATTCAGTGCCAAAATTATGTTTTTTTCCCTTTTCTTTTTTTACATCCGGGTCAAACATAAATCCCCCCCCCCCCCCTCACCCGTCATTTGCAAAAAAGTTTAAAGAGAGGTTTTCAGTCCATTCCCTTAATTTTTATTTTAAATATAGAATAAATGTTAGGATTGTTTTATACATTATTAGATTTTTTTCTCCCACACAACAGCAGTTCTGACACAGTTACGAAACGACACTTCCAGGATTGCTTTTGGAAGAGTTTTGAAATTGAATGTTGCTTTCTCTTTTTCGATAAATGTATTACATATGGAGTTATAAGCTATTGTTGTCACGTGACGACATGTTTTTCTCCTTTAACACGCAGCCGCGTAGACGGAAGCTCAGTTCAAAACACCAACTTTGAAAGAATTTTCTAAAATGTCTTCTGCCTTCAACAGAAAAGATGGGGGGAGAGGGGGGGAACACCCTTCGATTACATAGTTTCAGAATAAGAACACCTGCCAATTTCATGCGTTTCTAAACAAAAGTGAATTCAAAAATTTGTCAGAAATAACGACCGTATTTAGCACCAGAATTTAATGAAAGCATATTAATGAAACAAAATAGTTGTTTTCAAATAAATTTAGCAATCAGGATTCCAATAATTAATAAAATAATTGGGAGAATTATCAGCCTCGACTAGCAAGTTTCTATGCCCAGGGCACTTTTAATTTTTTATCACCACTTAGATTGGTTTAATTACTGATACTACCATAAAATTCCAAAAATACCCCCCCCCCCCCACACACACACAATTTTCAACAAATATTGCTAGATTATAAAATATGCATGGCAGAGCTATAAAAAATACATAATTTGATTAAAATATTGAAAATGTTATTAACCCCACGAAAAAAATGAGGGTGTTATTACATACTGGTGAGTACAGTTTAAAAATTAAATTTGATTACTTGTGTTTTCAGTTAAGTCAAAGGATTTTATGCATTATGAATATTATTGAAATTGCATTTTTAGCAGTCCTACATAGGGTGTGGATCCTAGGTATAATATAATTGTTTCCTCGTCGCTGCGTGATGTTGATGACATAATTTCTTATACTGTGTCTACAGAAAGTTTGAAAATAAAATCAGAAAAACAAGAAAATCTACCGTCTTTACATTGAGCGATTGGTCGCCAATACAGTACTCCTTCTCAATATAATTTATGGCTTTGGACGTACGTCCGTCGACTTACACTCAATGCACGCAGCTTAAGCGAGGCCCCGCAATCTCAGCCTATATCTTCATAATCATCTAAAATACCGGAAATGACTTAAGAAGCGTTTGCTTTTACAAAAAATCAGAAAGCATAACAATCCCATCCCAATCGTCGATCGGCGGTGGAGATGGAAATTATGCCGTCCGCACGCCGAGTTTTTGCGTGTACAGCGACAGACGCACAGACGTTTACCGACGTTAATATTAATATTACAGATTTTATTCATTAGGAAACTAGACGGTAAACCACATGTATTTTACCTCTTTACAAAAATTGGTACTGATATTTCTATTTTATTCTTTATATTCTATTTGTTCTAAAAATTCACTGTTGAAGTACTCATTATAAAAAACCTGGAGAAGTTTGTGCAGACTGATATTTTCATTTTATTTTTTCATTACTTATTTTACATTTGCTAAAAGAAAAAAAATGTAATCGTGAAATAGCTTAATTTGTCGTATTTAAAATAAGTAATTGCTGTTAATATCAAATTTTACTTTTATGAAATATATTCCATTTATCATGAAAAATTCAAAGTAACCGATAAAACATTTTTAAATAAAAAAGTAGAAAAATCAAACAAAAATTTAGGGGAATCAAATCCAGAATCAAAAGCAGTGCTCCAGTAAATACTCACTCCGTATTTTAGTCTCCTTCGGCCGTGCGCCGCCTGATCTTCGACCATGAACAGCCCCTTTGGCTATTGTTGCCAAAGTAAATATAAAATATCATGAAAATAATGAATAAATATTATTGTTACCTTATTATCATGATTGAAATTTTTATTTCAAAATTGATATATTTGGTGACTTTTATTTATTTCTTTTCATTATACTTAATATTAGAATTTTCATTTATCAATAAAATTATTTTGTTAAAAAATGGCAGCAAAATAAACATCTCAGCGCCAAGATCCAGCTGTTGTTGTTTATTTGGTTTGTGTGATGTGTATTGTATGTTTATTCAAAATATTGACTGAAATCTATTGGTGAGTATGATTTAATTAAGTTAAATGTGATAATCTTGTTTTATTTAAAGCGTATTAATAAAATGTATCAATGTTTTTCGTATAATAGCATTGTTTATCCGCATTTGATGTTGTCAGAAAATCATGTTATTCACGTGGTTTGATATTTTCCAATCAGAAATATCAGATAGTAATTTAATTTGTAAAAGAAAAAAATGATTCAAGACAGTATTTTGAAGGTATTCTATTTGACTATGCACTCTAATGGCAAAGATTTACTACATCCACGTTTTGCAGTTTTTACTGTGTTTCTTTAATATTTAATTCATTATCATTTTATGTGAGAGCGTGCATAAATTAAAAAAAAAAACGCATTAATTATAGTTATAATAAAAGCCTTTTATTTATACTAAAGTTACGTATTACTGTACCCGTGTATTTCACATACGAATCTAAATTAAAGTAGGGCCGTACCGAGTACTCGGTATATACTCGGTACTCGGCCAATTTGCCGAGTACTCGGTACTCGGCCAATACCGAATAGTTGCAAAAAATTCATGTTTTAAGCGTATTTAAAGGCAAATTAATTTATTATATAAAAAGTTATTTGAATATAAATGTATAATATATGCCATAATTCATAAAATCTATTTACTCGGTACATAAAAGTTTATCTATAAAACATAGTAAAAGGTAAGAAAAAAACCCCCATGCAAAATTAATGTAAATTAAAGTTTAATTTTATATTTATATTTTAAAAAAAAAGAAGTCATTTTTAAAACTGTAGGAAAAGACTGTGATTTTGAATAAAGAAGCAGTATGTAGAAGCAGAAAATACAATAAATGCAATTAAAAAAGTAATAATAATTAAATTTTCTGTATGGCAAATTATGGTACAAAAACACTATAATCATTCTACATTTTCAGGAGATAAGGCATTTCTTTTATTGTTGTAAATTTGGCCTGCTTCAGAAAAAATGTGTTCACTGTGAGCACTGATAAAATAGAATTTTAGCACATTACACACACACAAAAAAGAAAAGAAAAGAAACTGTAAAGCCCCTTTTTTGGTGCTTTCGTGTTATAGCGGCCTCCACAATTACAATTATGAAAAGGTTTCAGCTCTGATTTCGCCAAGATCATCGCAAAGCTTATATATGCATCATATATACACATATTATTCCAAACACCCATATACGTCATTACATACATATTATTTACGTCTTATATGCCATATATATATATATACACATCTTATATGACTTATGCACATGTCCCAGTGGCAGAAACAGCACAACACGGCGACGTAGTCGCGGACAGAGAAAACCTCTTGCGGACAATTTTTGTCTGCACTAATGAAATTAATTTAAAAAACTGTCTGCAACTGGTGAATTTCGGCAAAAGATCACGGTAAAAACACGCAATCTCTGTCAAAAGATCGCAGTAAGAACACACGAATCTCGACAAAAGATCACGGTAAAAACACGCGATTTCCGTCAAAAGATCGTGGTAAAAACACGAGATTTCCGTCAAAAGGTCACGGTAAAAACACGTGAATTTCGTCAAAAGATCACGGTAAAAACACACGAATTTCGTCAAAAGATCACGGTAAAAACTTGCGAATTTCATGAAAAGATCGCGGTAAAACACGCGAATTTCGTCAAAAGGTCACGGTAAAAACACGCAAATTTTGTCAAAAGATCACTGTAAAAAACATGCGAATTTCAGCAAAGGATCGCGGTAAAAACACGCGAATTTTGGCAAAAAATTACGGTGAAAACACGTTATTTCGTCAGAGGATCGCGGTAACAACATTTGAATCTCATCAAAAGATCGTGGTAAAAACACGCGATTTCCATCACAAGGTCACGGTAAAAACACACGAATTTTGTCAAAAGGTAAAAACACGCGAATTTCATCAAAAGATCGCGATAAAAACACGCGGATTTCGACAAAAGGTCGCGATAAAAACACGCGAATTTCGGCAAAGGATTACGGTAAAAACACTTAATTTCGTCAAAAGATCGCGGTAAAAACATGCGAATTTTGTCAAAAGATCGCGGTAAAAACATGCGAATTTTGTCAAAAGATCGCGGTAAAAAACATAAGAATTTTAGCAAAGGATCGCGGTAAAAACACGCGAATTTCGGCAAAGTATCGTGGTTAAAGGAAAAAAAAACAAAAAAATGTGATTTTCATCAAACTATTTTGGAAAAAAATAATCGTGAGTATCGTCAAAGTTTACTGCATAAAAAGGCTGCTAAAATAAGAAAAACATAAAAAATTAAGAAAACTAGTCCAAAAGTGGGCTTTGAGGTGCGTAACTTCAGACAAAACAACACTTCAGACTCTCCCTGACAAATCTTGCAGCTCTGCACATTAGCGGTCTAGTCAGAAAACATCTATGTTTAATACATAAATTTTTAAATCTGAAAGAATATATAGAACCAACTTTTAAAAAATTGGGTTAACCCGAATCCAACCTGCAGGAATCTAAACTCAGCTCGAACTGAAAACAGTCTTAACCCGATCTGCCAGCTGATGCAGGACTTTAATTAAGACATTTTTCTCCAGAAGGAATTTCTGTAGCTGCATCAGGGGAGGGAATATTCCCCCTCCCCCCCAATGCTTATCGTTCCAATTTTAGAAATCCCACAAGAAGTGAGATGATGAAACGATACGTAACATCAAAAGTTATAAACAAAATTAATGAGAATGCATCAAGTTTACCCTATTTTAAATAAAATGATGAAAAATTCCTAGTTTAGTGTATTATTCATTCATTAAAATTACACGTAAAATTTGCAGACAGATTATGAAATTTTAAAAGCTTGTCGCAGACAGAGTACAGAACTTTCTGCCACTGGGGCACATGTTATAGGTATACATCATATATGTGTTATAAATAACTTGGCCATATACATCACAAAAGTAATGTTTTAATGTAATAATATATCATATTATGTCATACATGCTTTATAATTTGGTGATAAATCTTGGTTGCTTGACAATTCAACCTCAAGGGCCACTATTACACGATAGTACCCAATTTTTTTAATCAAAAGAAAATAAGGTACTTTTAAAAAATATGAAACATTTTGCATTATTCAAGGAATTGTTACAGCAAGCAATAACCATTTTTGATAGACAGATTTCAGGTATCAAAATGACAAATCGGAATTGGGTAAAGATGTGTTAAATAATCAGTTTAAATTTCATATTGGTTAATTGAACTGTTTATATATCAATTCTTTTTTTATATATATTTTTAAAATAATGTTACTGTTTTAAAGTTTTTGAATATACAAAAATTGTCTTTAAAAGGTCCACAATAAATGAAATGAAATTTCAAAAAATGAAGTTAATTTTAAAAAATATGATTAGATTATATGCACAAGATGCATGTTTATAAATAGGTATATATATAAACACACACACACACTTTATATTCGCATCAGTGATTCTTTCTTAAATACAACTACTCGGTATTTACTCTGTACTCGGCTACTCGGCCAAAGCACTACTCGGTACACCACTAAATTAAAGAAAAGGTACTTGTTTATGTTCTCGTCGAGTATAAGAAACGTTATAGTTTTATTCTCAGATTCTCACATTATGTAATTTAAATTAGTTAAAGTACTCATTCATGATTAATGTGTTTCATTTTGAGAACGTTGCAATGGCAAGGTTTTCGTAAATATTATTGGTAATAATTACAAATTTCTGTACTTAAAGTGTTTATTTAATGTTAATGTCCCTATTGTAATTAAATCTGACAAGTTATTCTAGCTTTTGTGCAATTTCCGATTTTTTTTCTTTTCTTTTTTTTTATAGTCTGACTTGTTATGACACTCTGAAACATAAAATTTCTTGTGGGAGACAATCCGATGTTGTTGCTGTGATCTTTAGGCATTTGGTAAGATAATTTGGTAAATTTGTAAATAAAATGTAATATAAATATATTATAATAACTTATGTATTAATAAATATATTATAATATATGAAATGATAATATTTAGCATATAAATAAAAAGAAAATATAATTAAAATAAAAAATTGACAAGATGCTAAAACAGCCTTTAAATGCCATTTTGGATTTTTTTGCCAAGCGGCACAGAATACGGAACTCTGACATAATCCTATTTCACTCCACCATTTGGCGTTTATTAAAAATGATGCCAGATTGGTGATTTCTAAATTGTTTATTTACATTTATCATACTGTAACCCTCGATAAGCAAAGGGTGAAATGTTACCATTCTTAATTTTTAAAAAGTTACACATAGGAAAAATAAAGGATTTACAGATAAAAACGTCACTGACAAACAGATGACATTTATTTCAGTGTTGAAGTGGGTAGCTGCCTTTTTTTACAACCCTGATTTATATGAGAGTAGCAACTTGCCGAATGTAAACTTTGATTAGTTCAAAAAAGTTTGACAAAAGAATGATAATTTAAATACAGAATTATTAAATTAAATAATAAACAAAGTGTTTTTTTTAGATAATGCAGTTATGAGTGCAAATATTTTGGCTTAGATGTATCAAATGCCCTCCTAAGGCGGCCATCTTGTTTGTCGATTTTGGTATTATGTGTAATCTCTAAAAAATTTTTAATTTTGAAATATATAAAGATTAAACATAAAAGAAAAAGGAATTCAAGCAAAATCATGAAATTTTTAATCAATGACCACTTGGCAAATACTTGTTGGCCAAACAAACTTGTCTGCTAAACAACTTTTATGAATACGTTTTTATCAGAAAATGTATTGATTTCTTGTGTTGGATATTGCAGAAACTATGACTAAGAAAAAGAATAACCGACCTAAGCATCAGAAAGATGTGCCACTTGGTGATACATCAGAAGAGGAGTTCAATACCGTAAATGTCCAAGGTAATTTGTAATTTTTTAATTTATTTATTAATATATTTATATAGTTTTTTTATTATTGAATGCATTTCATTTGAGTAAAAGTCTTTGAAGAAGCCTAACCAGGAGTCGATCATGCAAAAAATGGGGCTTTTTTGGAGCTCCTTCACAAAATTCCATTCCATAAAAATTGAATTCTTCTTAATTTCTTTTAATTTTGCTACGACTTGAAATGCAATATCTTGTTTAATTTGCAAATTAAACAAGTTCACCTGAAAGGAAAACTTTAGCAGAAGGTCTTAAAAAAGTTAGTATTAATAAATGCTTAGTTTGGATTTGAATAACTAAATTTTATTTTTCATTATAAAATTTAATTTTTTACAAAAATATAATAAATTTTGCAAAAATCCCTTTTTAAATTTATCATGAAATTGGGATCCTAGGAAAAGAGAATTACATTGATACCTGCACCTGATAACTTTATGGTTTCAATAAAGTCTAACACACCAAGTTTATTCCAGTTGTGTTTCAAATTGACAAAGAATAAGAATTTACTGCTAAATTCTGAATCATAATTTTCCCTAAAGTAAAACTATATTTATTCTTACTCTTATCAAAGAATATTTATTTTCCGACCTCCCAGACCCAGTGTATGCACTCTAATTTATTTTTAGAATGAATTATCAGATACATTGTTGTTTAAGTTACAAAGAATCACTTAACAGAGCTGCCAACTCTCCCGCTTTTCGCAGGAGACTCCCGTTTTTACGTTTAAGTATGATTTTCTCCCGTTTTTCACTCGTACTTTAAAATTCCTAGAAACGTACTTCTGAAAAAAGAAAATTTCCAATCTCAACAAATGGCATCTTAGGATCTCGTCAGAGTTTCGCCATAGGATCGCTAAAAAACGCGAATTTCGTCAAAGGATCCCGGAAAAAAACAGAAATTTCGTCAAAAGATTGCAAGAAAACACAAATTTCGTCAAAAGATCGCAAAAAAAAAAAATCGTTAAAAGATCGCGAAAAAACACAAATTTCGCCAAAGAATAACCAAAAAACCCCAAAAATTTCATTAAAAAACGGCGAAAAAACTACAAATTTTATCAAAAGATCGCAAAAAAAACCTGCAGCTTTCATTAAAAGATCGCAAAAAAACACAAATTTCGTCAAAAGATTGCGAAAAACCCCTCAAATTTTGTCAAAAAAACGGCGAAAAAACTGCAAATTTTGTCAAAAAATCAAGGAAAAACACAAATTTCGTCAAAAGATCGCGAAAAAAAAAGGCAAATTTCGTCAAAGAATTGCAAATAAGCGTCAAAGGGCAGCGGGAAAAATGCATAGTTAGTGACAGAAGTGGATTCCCCCCCCCCCCCCCCCCTGCTGTAACCTATCAGAAAATTTGCTATGAATTTCAGATTAAAAAAAAAATTTTTTTTTACTCATAATCACCCCTTTAGCAGCATATAAAAAAAAATTTCTGATGCAATGCTTGGAATTTTTGTCTATTCCTCACAGCAATGCTGAGTGTGAGCACCTAATTAGCTTAGTAAGAAAAAATAGATCTGAATTCCAGTCATCCATTTGGGATGATAATTTAAAAAGTTTAACTGTTAAGAGCAATTTCTCAGGTCATTGCTATGACCAAAAATTTGATGTCGAATTTTTAAATAGAGCAAAATCTGCAATTTGTTCAAAAGTTAAATGCTAGAATATCATAAATTAAGTTTTAATAAATATTTTCTTTTTATTTGAAAAAAATTTGTTTAATTTGTTGATATCTTAAGGTTTTTTTTTGTGTAATTTATAATATATGAAAGTGTTATTTATAAAATTTATATATATATATATATATATATACCGGGTGTCTTAAAAAGGACTGACTGACTTTAAAATTCAATAACTTACAAACGGTGACAGATATTTAAAAAATTCTTGCAGGAGAGTGATGTACGATGTCAGGAGTTTTTTTACTGCGATTCCTGGTTTTAGTTTGAATTTTCATCAATAGATGGCGCTGAGAGCAATAGGCACTCAATCGAGACCAAAACTGAAATCAGGAGGTTACATGTATGGAGTGGGTCCCTTTCACCAATACAATTTTTGTTAGGGCACGATTCTGAGCTCAGTCGTTATATTTTCGATGAAATGTGTTGTTGCCATGGAAATAAGGAATTCCTCAACATAACGACAGCGTTCAGAATTGGGTATGAATTTAATAAGCAGTATGTGAGAGAGCAGACGATTTTATATTTATGAAGTTTTATTTTCCTGGATTTAAATACTTTTTATCGTCTGATTTAAATAATATTTTGTGCATCGCATCTTAAAACTAGGAGAAGAGATTCAGTATTTTTTTTCCTTTTGTTGTCGTTAAAAATTTCATAAATTTTGTTAAATTCTAAGAAGATTTTAGATCTTTTAAGGAAGTTTTTCAGTATATTTTTATGCATGTTGAATCCAGTTTAAAAGAATCTTGGAAATGGTTTATACTTTGGAAGAAAGAATATTTATAATACTAGAGTACTACCGCTGGGATCAAAGCATAATAGCTACAAGAAGAAGTTTCCAAGAGAAATTTAACGTAAGGAATGCTCCGCATCCAAATACAATTAAACAATTGTATGAGAAATTTGTAAAAACCGGTAGTGTTGCCGACGATTTGGTAGACAAAGTTGGACGACATAAATCGACCATGACTGAATCTAACGTAGATGTTACTAAAAATGTTATTAATCAAGATTCGAGAATATCGGTCCGTAAAATTGCAGCTTCATGCTCAGTGAGTAAAACCGCAACGCACAAAATTCTGCGAAAATGCTTGGAAATGTATCCTTACAAAATACAAACGCAGGAACCACTCCTATCATTATGAAAGAAAAAAGACTAACTTTTGCAAATGAAATGCTACAGTTGATAGATGAAGGGGGTATTGACGCAAACCAAATTTGGTTTTCTGACGAAGCGTATTTCCATCTGGATGGTTTCGTCAATAAACAGAATTGGAGGATATGGGGAACTGAGAACCCTCATGTGTGCGTGCCACGATCAGTCTACTCACAAAAAATTACTGTGTAGGCAGCCTTATCTAGCAGTGGAATTATTGGGCCTTTTTTTTTGGAGGAAACTGTAAATTCAAGTCGATACATCGAAATATTGCACCAATTTGTGGCCATGTTGAATACCTTAGGTAATTTACAAACAGATTGGCTCATGCAAGACGGTGCGAGACCTCATCGGACAGCTGATGTTTTCACTTTCCTCAATGAATATTTTGATAACCGTGTCATTGCATTGCATTATCAAAATGCAACCGATACAGGTATGGATTGGCCACCGTGTTCGCCGGACCTCAATCCATGCGATTTCTTCCTATGGGGCTACCTAAAGGATGCAGTGCACAGACATAATCCCACCACTATTACTGAACTGCAACAAATCATTACTCATGAATGCGAAGCTATTTCAGAAAGAACTTTGCAGAACGTATGTGGTAATTTTGTTCTCCGTTTAAGACATATGATTGTGTCGAATGGTGGGCATTTTGAGAATATCGTAATGTGATTGAACGCGTCTAATTTCTGGTTTTTACCCTTTTCTCCTTGGATTGAGGCATTCACATTCTTTTAAATATGAGTTATAAAGAGTTGATATGTTTATAGAATTTTACAAATTTGTATTTATCCCATGTAATTTTTTTTATCTGTTTGGTTAATTTTTTTAGCTATATAAGTTTAATGATCAGTTATTTTTTAGAAACATTTTTAACTGTTCGAAAATATTTGAAAATATTTATTTTGTTATTTTGCTTATTATTTCTTTATTAACTTTGTTATCATTATCAATTTCTCTATAAAAAATAGTGACACCATCATTTATCCAATCGATATAGTCATTCTGATTTATTATTCATAAAACTTTCCTTTTACAGTATAATACACTTTCTGTATGCATATATTTATTTTGTAGTAATAATTTGTTATCTTCGGAAGAGCTTTGTATTTGTGGTAAATAAATGGTGAGAGAAACATTTGACAACGTATTATTTATATTTTGAATATCCATTTCATTTGCGACTTTTTGTGTAAGTTCTTGAAATTAAGGCAATAAATAAATAAATTCTTACAAGTGATGCTTTAAGAAGAAGTAATCAAAATCTTCTAAACAGGATTGTTACTCTCATAACAAGTGAGTAAGTGTGATCGAAGATCGCATAAAGGGTTTCGTTTAATATTCCTTTCAAAACACTTTATCCTTTCTTTAACAAATCCAAATAAATTTCATTTCCAAAATAATAATAATAATAATAATAATAATAATGTTTTCTATAAAGTAAAAATTTGCTGGTCTATTTTTCTCGTTTTTTCGAATATCTGAACTGGCCCCCGATAGCGGGTTAAGCCCGCTATTATATTCTGTCATAATAATATCTGTCATCTGGACCAAATCCGATATAAAAAAAATCAATTTCAAAATGAAACATGTGGTATAGAGACCTTCAAAATTTTAAAATATGCCAATATTTATAATATCCATAATCGAGTTTTTATCATGATTCAATATGTTCCTCAAACTTATATATTTACTATTCTCTATTACTCATATTGATACTCTCTTTGTATTATTCTGAAACATTTGAAAATCCATTATGACGTCAGATTAATTTTCATTTTAATTCTCTAATGACGTCATATTAAGCTGCTTTCTGTATTTACACATACTTACACTCCTTGTATTATTGAGAAATGTTTGAAAATTTTCGTTTAATTACCACTATCACGTCATATTAATCTTTTTTTTTCAACTGGTGGAACTTCTTATTTCATTTTCATTTTTCACGTGGAAATATTTTAATAGAAAATTAATTATTATAGAAATAATTTTTTTGTGGATTTTTAATTGTTGGCAACTGCTATAACGAAAAATGTTTAAATTTAATAGGTAAAGGCTCATAGGTTTTTGGTTTTTTATTTCTATATAAAATAATACGATTTTTTTTCAAATTTTATGATTTTGAACTTCATAGCAGGTATTCAGCTATAAGTACACAAAGCTTCAGCTCTGTAAGTTAAATAGTTTCTGAGAACCGCCTCTGTGATGGACAAACAACGAAGCGGGAGTAATAAGGTTTCGTGAGATGAACGAAACCCTAAGAATGCAAAAGAAAATTGCCGCAACTCAAAATAATTCGTTCTAATTTTACTTCGCCATGCGTTAAAAACGCCACAATAAGTTCACCATTTCATGAGATGAAAGAATATATCTAATTAAACATTTTAGAAAACGCATAACGCATTTTAAAACAAGATTTCAGTAATTACTACCCATAGCCAAAAAAGTACTCCACTTTTTTTGAAAGGCCCTGTATATGACCTATAAAACTGTACATATTCTACATAGTATTCTAAAGTTTAGTTTAATAAGTAAATACATAATGCAGTTGAAAATTCATCTTCAGAGGTTTCTAGTAATAGACGGAAACATATTAGAATTCTTTTGTACAGTCCTGTATATTACCTACAAATTTTTTACACGCCAAATATAAAACTAAATTTTAATTCAGGCAAAAAACACGGTAAAAATTACTGAAATAGCAATTCCAGAAATTATCATCCATCGGCGGCTATATATTTAGTTCTTTGCGTGGCCCTGTAAATGATATCATTAAAATGCATAACATAGCTTGAATAAAAAACTCTTTTCTGGAATTCACGCTCATAGTTGGTAATGCTTACGAATTCTTTTGTGTAGCCCTGTATATGATCTATAGCATTATACACATCACATAGTATGCAAAAATGTTTTTTAAACTGCTTACCATTACTGAAAGCGCACTTCTAGCAATTATCGCCTATAGACAGTATTCCTGATACAGTACTTCAAACGAAATCTTTCGCGTGTCCCTGTAAATGAACGAAAAATGTACATCATATTATACAACAAGTATCTTTCAGTAAACCTCGGTAATGTATATCAGTTTCATTATATTAGAAATACTGTAACATAATTAAAATATGCATCAAACCGTTTTTCCCCGCAGGCCATTATGTAGCAGAATTAATTGCGTAGCCTTGTAAATGAATGATAAATGCTTTACACTCCATATTGTACAGAAAACATGTCCACTTCATAAATGTAAATCAATTTCATTATGTTTGTAACGGTGTAACATCATTAATATACACCGTAAACGATTTTTTCCCATGTACCATCATGCAATGAAACTATTTTGGGTGGCCTTGTAAACGAATTAAAAGTTCTACACATGCAATATTCGATTGCAAGCATCTTTTAGTGCACTTTAGTGCTATATATTATTTTCAATAAGTTTGAAATAGTGTAACATCATTAAAATACAGTGCAGAGGATTTATCCCACTGACCATAATAAAACGGGCATGCTTTTAAGTGCCCCTGTAACCGAACTATAATTGTTACAAAATTCGTTTTCACTACAGAGCTCTCCATGGTAAACCTCAATATACTATATCAGATACATACATGGCAATTTGAATATATTTACACAAGTTAGAGCATGGAAAGAACGTCCGATAAACCAAGTGCATAAACACTTTTCAATTGTGCTGTAAAGTCTTAGAAAGAAAAAAAAAATTGATGAATAAAGAAGACACTCATTTTTAAAAGACCTTATCCTTCTTGGAATGTAACAAGCTTAAAAAAAATTGATATTTTGAACATTGTCGTTACACATTTCTATTTGGTAGAAGGTTTCATAATAATTGTTTTGTGGAAACAATACTTTTTCCTATTGTTGCTCTGACTCTCCCTGCCTACAATATTGAAGTCATACCGTCTCAGTTCAGAATCGGGCTCTAACAAAAATTGTATTGGTGAAAGAGACCCACTCCATACATGTAACCTCCTGATTTCAGTTTTGGTCTCGACTGAGTGCCTATTGCTCTCAGCGCCATCTATTGATGAAAATTCAAACTAAAACCAGGAATCGCAGTACAAAAACTCCTGACATCGTACATCACTCTCCTGCAAGAATTTTTTAAATATCTGTCACCGTTTGTAAGTTATTGAATTTTAAAATCAGTCAGTCCTTTTTAGGACACCCGGTATATATATATATATATATATATATAATATATTAAGGATTATTTAAGTTATTGAGTCAATCATTAATCTGTTCTAAAATAATTCTAAAATAACTCTTTATTCTTACGTAAATTCACTTAAAAAAAAATCTCCCTTTAAACTGTGAAGAATCTCCTGTTTTTTCTTTTGCTAAGGTTGGCAGCTCTGACTTAAAGAATAAGATTAAAAAAATAAATAAATAAAGGTTGCTGGATCACAGTTTGGTGATTATCAATAAATTTCTGAGGAAGAATTAGATTCCATCAACAAATTGGACATTTGTAAATTTCTAATTATTATCTTAAGGCTGAAAAAACTAAATGGATAAACTTAATTCCATATCAAATCAACCAAAAATTTTCAATATCCAACCTAACTATTTCAGATTTTAATTAAACCAACTCGCCAACTTTAAATACCAGCCTCAACTAGTGTTTAACATTGGTTTTTAACATAACTATTTATCCCATTGAGATCCCACTCTAAAACTTTCAAGATTTAAAGTTTATAATATTACAAAAAAACATGTAATTTTTTCAAAAAAAACCACCATTTAATTTTTTTAAATTTAAAATTCTTAAATTAAACATTTTTTTTTTTTAACCAAGCATAGTCAACTTGCATATCAAGTTAAACTTTATGAAATTCTCTTTAAAATGAGGAATCAAAAAACTCTCTACGTCTGATAGAACTTAAGAAATTCAAAATTAAAAAAAGAGACAAAAAATGATGATTTTTCGAAATTTAAAAATTTAATTGCAGGAAAATTTACTGAGATAAAAAAATTATAAAAGTATATTCTCATTTATATCACCAGGGAGAGTGATCCCTGTAAGTTTCATCAAAATCTGAAATGGTCAGGTTGAGTCACTGGTTGATTTGGCATAGAATGACCCTTGAGCAAAAAAAAAAAAAAAAAAAAAAAAAAAAAAAAAAAAAAACCTAACACGATTGAATGTGAGAACTCATACAAACAATATTTTGACAAAAATGCATAATTTTTTGTTAAGAAAATCTCTTTTTGACCTAAAAGGCTTGACACGCAGTTTTCTATGATAAAAAGTAGTGCACATCCTCCCAGATTAAGTAAATAAAATTTGCATGGTTTCATTAAAAAAATTACACATTTGATTTCACTGAAATTATTTAATTTTTTTCCTGACCTTTATTCTGTAAGCCACTGAGTTCTTTCTTATATTTTCAGAAAATACAGATTAATGAAAGTTTTTTGTTTCTTGGTTTAATGTTAAAATATCTTTCGCAATCTTTAATGTAAAATACTAGCTAAAATTAAATCCTGTTGAACACATGTTTACGAGCAAATAATTAAATTGCATTGAAATGACGGGAAATATTTGCACAACTTCTTTATAGGGTTAAAACACTTTTATGGTGTATGTCCAGTATGTAAAAACTGTTAATTCATTTTTAATTTATAACTAATTTTTGTAATTGGATTTTTTTTTTTTTTCATTCTTTTTAGGAAAATCTTGTCAACATGTTCAAAGAGGTATACATTTTGGTCGAGTCAAAAAATCCTTAAAGTCAGCTCAAAATATCGTTATTTGTAATGTAAGTTTGTATGAGTGGGGCTTGCTTAAATTTAAATTTTCATTAATAAAAGATCATATCTAATAAGAATTTGTTATTTTAGGGTTGTACCAATGAAGATAGAAATGTAGAAGAGTTGCCTGAAGTTTGGCTTTGCCTTCAATGTGGTTATCGAGGTTGTGGTCGTAGTTCAGAAAATAAACATGCTATTCAACATTTCAGGACCCTTCACTCAGATTGTCACTCTTTAGTATTGAGCACATCATCAGGATCTGTCTGGTATTTACTCATATTTATTTTTGTCATTAAATATATGCAGTTAAATTCTACTATAACAAACCTTCAATAGACTGAATTTTTGATGAAAATTTAATTTGTTATATCCAGGGTTGGGGAATTGCATCATTTTACTCGCCAATGGCAAGTGGATTTTTTGACAAGGCGAGTGAATCTTTAAGAAGTCTTTTAAAAACTGCAGTCTGTAGAAGATTTGTTTTATACTTGTTAGCTATATTTTGCAACTCTCTTAATTACCGCAATGCAAGCATGGTACTAAGTTCTATCATATACTAAACTTTCCTCTGTTGTATATATTTCTTAATTTTATTTTTAAAAATTTCGAAAATGTGTTGTAGTGGTAATGAATTATTTTTGCAATTGTGTAAATTCTATCATAACAATTTTCAACTCTATGTTGCTTCTTGCTGGCTGGTAAAATAAGTCCTTGGCTGGTAAGATTTTTTGAAAATTCCTCACCCTTGGTTATATCCAAAGTTTTATTATAATCCATTCATGGCACTGTGCACCGCTGTTTTCACCGGAGATCTCTCTCTTCTCTTGTGGTCGCTTGTGCTTTGTACACATTCGCCAAAGGCATGGAGTTTCCAATTTTCCCGAGCACTTTTTGTGTTTTATTTTTCTCCCGCTGTAAGAGCTGCAATGAAAAGGGGTGTGTCTGTTTGCACAAATTAAATAGCTTGTTTTATTTATCAGGTCTCAATGAGTTATTAATTTGCTCTTTCAATTTTCGCGTCATCTCTAATTAACTAATGAATTCAAAGTAACCTTTCATGCACATTTGTGCCCGTCTTCTCATTTATTCATATATATATATATATATATACACGAATGTCTCCGTATTTTTTTACCAGAATTTTAATTAAATTGATGCAGTAAAAATATTTTTAAAAGTGTGTTCCAATTCCAAGATTCGGCCATTGGATCGATCTTCAGGGTCGTTGTTTGCTATTCGAAGATTTTAATTTTCCCGAAAATCCATGATGCTGTTGTATATAATTTTAATTTAATATTTAAAAGTTTATTAAAGTAATGTAAAGTTTCTTAATTAATTATTCAAGTATCTTCATGGAAATTGGCCAGAAATAATTAAAATAATCTTTGAATCTAAAAAAAGTTTCTCAAGAATGTAAGTTTTAAAATGTCTATGTGCAGTGTCCACTAATTCTCAACATCTTCCTCTTCTGCCAAAAAAGAATTAAATAAAGATGTATTTACTTACCAATATAGTTTCTTAATTCCTGTCTACAAAAATTATTATGTTTCAAGAAGTAAAGTAAGATGTATTTATTTTATATAATCTGATTATTTTCTCTTCCCATTTCAAGACCAAAAAGAACAGATGTACAAATCATGCAGTCTATTGCTTATTAATTCACAGCTGCAATAATTCAAATAATTCACTTATACGATCACTTTCTTCAGAATAATATTTAATGCTCAACTATTCAATTATACTTCCTCTTCAATAATTAATTTTTAATGCCACAACACATTTGAGAGGATATCATTTCATATAATAGACAAAGGTGTGCTTAATCACAGTTTGAATTATTTCCACATTAGATTTTTAGGGCAAAACATAAATTCACACCCCTTTCTTATAAAGCAGTGGAAACAGTGTGTACTGTGTAAACAGCAGTGGAAACAGTGGAACCCTCTGTTGAGGGATCAAAATTAAATCAGCATCTATTTATATCAAGGTCTAAGAGAATAGGAAGTGTGAGGAAATTCTGTGCAATTCTTGAAATATAGCTATCATGGAAATTGTGATAAATACAGTATAGCAGTGCCACCTGTTGGGCGATATACACCCAAACCTAATCAGTACCAATTTATGTGAAAATCTAATTGAATCTGAAGCTTGATTAAATTCCATGCATTAGTTCTTGAGATAGAGTGACCATACAATTTCGAAACCATGAAATTTTATAGCTACAGACAGACAGACATTTTCCAAAAAAAGTAAAATCATGTTTAGGACTTCCCATAACATATAAATCTATCAAAAAATGAAAGTTCAAAATTTTCACGATTCCAATACTTTTTTATTACGTATGCAGAAGGTAAAAAAATATGAAAATTAATACTGAAAAAAAAGTTGATTTTTTTTCTTAATATCTTGTTGATTAAACATAACACTAATTTGATATAAATCTTAGTAAATAAATTGTACCGTAAATATGCTATTTTCAATAAATTTATCAGAAATGCTTAAATGGTCCCCTGTTTGGGTCGTTTTAATTTTATACGCAGATTTCATGTCCTGAGAATGAAGAATTTTTTATTTGAAAAGTATTTAAGTGTTTTTATTCACTGTTATTAACACGTTTAATATATCTTATTTGCTCATTAAAAAATACATTAAGTATGTTTAACATTTGTTTTATAAAGTGGGTGTCCCTGGTTTTTGTAATCTTTGTCATGTAACCTCTGTTACCACGTATAGTTTATTTTTCTTGTCAAAACGATGTACCACACGATACAAATGAAGTTTATAAGTAAGCAAGTAATTGCAATGGTCATTTTGGAATATTTGTTATAAATATCAGATACAGTGGACTAATTTGTGTTTTTCTTGGGTGGGTGTTTTTTCTCTCTGTAACCTCTGTTACCTGTTATTTATCACCTTTATATTGTGATTTTAGAATATCTATAAATAATATCAATTCACATTTGGTACCGCTATCAAATAATTAGGTTTATGAGTCAACCAAATAAAATGTGTTCTCAGGATAATTTTTTTTCTTTCTGAATGTAACTTCTGTTATCAGATACATATGTTATTCTTCAAAATTAGCTATCAATTAATTTAATTAAGACATCTTTTGGTGTAGTAAACTTTAAACATCATTCTTAAGATATAAAAGAAATCACTAAATTAAGGTTGGTTTTGGTAGTTTTAAGTTTGCTTTGGTAACAGATGTTACCTTAGTTATGTAACCTGTGTTACCAGATGACATAGGTTACAGATGTTATTCTTCAAAATTAGCTATTAACTCATCTAATTAAGAAAATTGTTGATGTAGTATATTATAAACATCATTCCTAACATATGACAAGAACAAAATCATTAAATTAAGATTGTATTGGTAACTCTTCTGTTACTTTATGTAATTTCTGTTACCTCATGTAACCTCTGTTATGAGTAGTAATTAATTTAAAAAAAAATTCTATTTTGATTATACTGTAATCTATCAATAGATTTATTTACTCAATAAGTAGCCACACAATCACTATATGCCAATTTTGATGTGTTATTTTTTAAAGAGTTTTGAAAAAGTTTTAACTTTAAATTTTGTAATTTGGTAACAGAGGTTACATGGTCACTCTTTTATTCATTCTCTTTAAACAGATTTTAGCCAATATGAAGCATTAACTTGGCTAGGGACATCTATGTACAAAGGTTTAAACACAGTGTTAAAGAGAAATGTTTGTCTGCTTGTTCTTATACATATGATAATTGTATTTTTGTGTCTGGTAACAGAGGCTACAAATGTGTACATTTAGGCATCTTTCAACAGGTTTGATAGCCTAGATAACTAACATTAAGCACAGCCTTCTGTTAGTAGCTGTACTTTAAGCTTTATACAACTACAAAATGCAATTATTGTGACCAAAATATCATGAAAAATAATTACATCTGTAAAAATGGAAATCTGTATGTAAAATTGAAATGGCCCATTTATATAATTTTGAAATATAGTGTGTACAGTTTACAATTAATTGGTATAGTTATAAATTTTGTATCTGTCTATTATATAATTTATTACTGTAAATAGCTTGGTTATCTGAATTATCAGTCCTTTTTTTTCATATGTTTTCTAGGTGTTATGATTGTGATGATGAAATCGGTTTACAATCATCTCGTGTTTTACAGCAGTGTGTTGAGTTTGTTATGAGAATGGTTCCTGATTCTTCTAACCAATCTAATATTTCAAGTAAGAATGTTTGAATAAATTGTTTTTCATTTCATTCAAAAAATGTGTTTCAATATTCAAACATAGGGTGTCAACACTTTTAATCAAATGATTTTCTTTTAAAACATTGATTATAATCTTAAATTTTCTTAATTTTTAAAATGATATGAAAAAGTATTAAAATCTAACATAAACATAAATTGTGATGTTTCTAAATATATTTTACATGTCTATACTAATAAAAGAAAGTTTCGCTCTGCATGTATGTATTTATATGTGATGACTAGGAAAATCTACTGCATGCAGGCATTGAAAATTTGTATGAGGATAGTCCAAGACAGGTCCTGGTACATCTGAGGCTCAGATTTTTCATTTTTTGATAATTAGCCAAGATATTCATTAAAAACCCATCAAAAATGTAATTTTTTTTTTTTTAAATTGGCAAGCGTGCTCAGATATGCTATGTTTGAAGCTTTTCGAAGCTGACAAGCAGGGATAAAAGCCGAATGCAAGATCGACATTTTTCATTTGCCATTTTTCTTAACACTGAGAAAATGCTGCAAGTAGTACAGTTTTCTGTTATAGGTGATTTTGCAGAAAATTACTTTTTCATGCCAAACCATACAAAATAGGGAAAAACAGATGGCATTCTTAAATTTCGTACTTTTAAGTTTAAAAAAAATATTACTGTTAGCCCTTTCAAAAAAATTAAGTACAAAAAACTTTGAATTCATCTTTTTATTTTAGCCGATTACATCAAATTAAAGATTGTACTTTGTTCTTTCAAATGCCACCTTTAGTTAAAAAAAATATTAACTCTGCGAAAAAAATTATTTTCCATGTGCCGTTTCACGATTTTTGCAAACTTTAAAATTCTGTAGCAGCACTTCTCACCAAGCTGTGAAAGCCAAAAATACCAGACCATATCTTTGTTCATTTGAAAAAAATTCATTTTCAAAACTCTGCTGAGTACCACCAATTGTACGAGATTGTTGGAATTGTTCTTTAATTTTTTTTCTTCAATCAAGTAGTCATTTATTGTGCTGTATATGAATAATACAAATGTAATATTAAGGACTGTCCATTCATACAACTGTTTCGGAGTCACAAATTGTTCAATGTATGGCTTTTGTAGGCTAACATGAGCAGCTGATCTTTTCAAAATTTCTCCAATCCCATCACAGGCCTCTTTCCCATGTGCTGTTGCAGTGAAGTGCCATTCAGCAAGTTAACCATAATCTTTGTGATAGCAGAGATTTATAAAGTTCTTTTGATTTTTGTAATGTGCTGCAGCCCATCAGAAAAGCAAAACATTTTTTAATTAATGTTGTTGGATACATCTTACTTTTAAAAAAACTTGTTAAGAATGTCTTAAATAAGTGAACTGTAATGATATCATGTGTTAAACACCTTGAGATAATTACAAAACTAACATGCTGAAGGATAACTTCATTATTATTGAAATACACAACAAATGGATGGATAGTTTCAGTTTGTCTGTGAATTATTCCAATGAAATCATTGAATTTCCTCTTGAAG
The DNA here is from genome assembly GCA_963931845.1 of Maratus michaelseni. Taxonomy (NCBI): domain Eukaryota; kingdom Metazoa; phylum Arthropoda; class Arachnida; order Araneae; family Salticidae; genus Maratus; species Maratus michaelseni. The sequence goes on along the minus strand of OZ007594.1, from coordinate 154,761,092 downwards.
TATGAAAAAGTAATTTTCTGCAAAATCACCTATAACAGAAAACTGTACTGCTTGCAGCATTAATTTTAGTTCTTGAAATGTTGATTGCTGTTTAGTAATAAATGATTGGCAAAGGAGGTGCTTTAAATTTTCACAAAATGAATGAAAAAAATCCTCATATGCTTTTGTAACTGTTTCAAGTGTCCATCTGTCTGCAGATACCCACTGTTTATATGTTACTGTATCCACCATATTTTCACTCATGAAGAACTGCTCTTTCAGGATTAATATATAATCAGCTTTCTCACATTCTGAACAGTCTTCTAGGTAACAAGCTGGCTATGGAAGATTACAAATGACTACAGCAATACAATCCTTATAATATTTAAAAGGAACATCATCTTTTGATGCTAATTCAGCATTTTATCCATCTATCATCAGTGCATTTCATCCATCTGTGAATCAGTAAGTTAAAATTTTGATGGATTGTGCGTACGCAAACAGAATGTGTCCAATTTGCACCAGCAAAAAAATATGATGTTTTTGGTTGAAGTTCTGCAAACTCTGGAAATCCAATTTTATTGCTTGGGTGTTTTTGCCCTTTGCACTCTGGGTTATTAAATATTTGAAAATATGCTAAAAAAATACTATAAATGTGATTAGAGTACAGTCTGAAATAGAACTTAAGTTAAAAAAAATTTTAATCCCTCTATTAGGCTGGAGAAGGTGGGAAGATTTTTTTTTTAAATCTGAGCTCCAGGGCATTATTTCAGCATGAAAACATCAGAAATAACATTGCAAACATCTTTTATTAAAATTACTATAATTATAAAATTTTCAAATTATTATTAACTACTGGAAGTAATTAATAATAATTAGTAATTTTCTTTTGTGTGCTCTCATTCTGTATCTAAATAAAAACAGACATAAAAGGTGTACAAACAAATATTAAGAAAAAAATACAATTTTTTACCAAAATCCATTTGTATACTGCACTGTAATAATACTGGATGAATTCGTGAACACATTATCTATGAATATATAATTTAAATGCCTACATTTTATGTTTTGTTATTTGATCCCATTAAGGTCATGCACACCTGGTTAAGATAATTATAGCATTCAGAATTTTTTTTTTTTTCTGAAAATTAAAGAATCTGATTTTTAGTAATTCAAGATCAAAGGTCAGATATAGTGTTCACGCTAGGCTTTTTTTGAAGGGTGCAGCGCCCTGCCCTTTTTAAAATCGGCAAAATGCACCCTGCCCTTTTTGAAATCGGCAAAATGTGCCCTTCCTTTTTTAAAACTAGTCAAAAGTGGCCAAAAACATCGTGAAAAAGCGGCAAATTTCAACAAAAACATTGCGAAAAGCGGCAAATTTCGTCAAAAACATTGCGAAAAGCGGCAAATTTCGTCAAGAGATCGCGAAAAAACGGCAAATTTTGTCAACAAATAGCGGGAAAAATGTGACTTTCGTCTGAAAATCGCGAAAAAACGGCAAATTTCATCAAAAACATTGTAAAAACGACAAATTTCGTCAAAAGATCGCGAGAAAACGGCAAATTTCGTCAAAAGCTTTGCGAAAAACCGTAAATTTCGTCAAAATATCGCAAAAAAAGGCAAATTTCGTCAAAAGATCACGAAAAAACGGCAAATTTCGTCAAAATATCGCAAAAAAAACGACAAATTTTGTCAACAGATCGCAGGAAAAAAGGTGAATTTTGTCAGAGAATCGCGATAAAACGGCAAACTTCGTCAAAAACATTGCGAAAAGCGGCAAAATTCGTCAAAAACATTGCGAAAAACGGCAAATTTCGTCAAAAAAATAGGGAAAAAACGCAAATTTCGTCAAAAACATTGCGAAAAGCGGCAAATTTCGTCAAAAGATCATGAAAAAACGGCAAATTTCGTCAACAAATCGCGGGAAAAACGTGACTTTCGTCAGAGAATCGTGAAAAAACGGCAAATTTTGTCAACAAATCGCGGGAAAAACGTGACTTTCGTCAGAGAATCGCGAAAAAACGGCAAATTTCGTCAAAAACATTGCGAAAACCGGCAAATTTTGTCAACAGATCGCGAAAAAGGGCAAATTTCGTCAAAAAAATAGCGAAAAAAATCTTAAATTTTATCAACAAATCTTGAAAAAACTGCAAATTTCGTAAAAGATCGCGATAAAACGGCAAACTTCGTCAAAAACATTGTGAAAAGCGGCAAATTTCGTCAAAAAATCGCGAAAAAACGGCAAATTTTGTCAACAAATCGCGGGAAAAACGTGACTTTTGTCAGAGAATCGCGAAAAAACGGCAAATTTCGTCAAAAACATTGCGAAAAATGACAAACTTCGTCAAAAGATCGCGAGAAAACGGCAAATTTCGTCAAAAGCATTGCAAAAAACGGTAAATTTCGTCAAAACCATTTCAAAAAACGGTAAATTTCGTCAAAATATCGCGAAAAAACGGCAAATTTCGTCAAAAGCATTGCGAAAAACGGCAAATTTCGTCAAAAACATTGCGAAAAAACGGCAAATTTTGTCAACAGATCGCGAAAAACGGCAAATTTTGTCAAAAGATCGCGATAAAACGCAAATTTCGTCAAAGGGATGCAACCCCCCCCCCCCTCTCCTTAACACCCTGGGAAAAAAAAAAAACACCCTCATCTTTTGCTCTCCCAGCACACCAAGCTTAAAAGCCTTATCTTTTTTTTTTTACTTTTTGTGCTCTGTCACTTTATTATAGCAAATAATCGATCAAGTAATTTTCACACCCTCACCCAAAATTGATGCCCCCCCCCCCTTCTTTCCAAGCACACAAAATTTAAAGTTAAAACTCTTTTATTTAATTTTTTTTGGCCTATTTTTGAATCTTTAGTAAGGTAACTAAAGCAGTCAACTTAAGTTCAAAATTTCTGCTTCCCCCTTAAAATTCATAGTTTAGAGGCGGCTAATAATTTTATATCCACATATGTTAACCTAATTACTTACTAGAACCTTAAAATATCAATTTAATAAAAATGTATTTCTATAATTTATGTTACTAAATGTGTGTAAAAGCATTGATGAGTATATGATGAACAATAATGAGTTTCTTATATTGGTTCCGAAAATGTATACTTTTTTTATGAAACAATGCCCTTTTTCGCTGAAACTAGTGCCCTTTTTATGCTTCAATAGTGCCCTTTTTGTGACTAGCACCCTGCCCTTTTTTTTTCTAGAGTGAACACTAGTCAGATACCATGACTTTGAAACTTTTTTTCTTTCAAAAATCTCTTGTGTTTGGTATCATATAAGAGGTCATTTCAAATGCTTTAAAATGATACCAGGTCCCTCTCTGTATATTAATTAGAACAGGAATTGTGATAATTTGAATCTGTCTGACTGTAAATTTGTTTTATTCAGCCGTTTTTTAGATGCCTATAATAATAAAAAAAAACTAATAGGTCTTAAATTGTAGATTTTTTTACTTTCTCAACAAGTCTAACAAGCTCCCCAAATTGTATAAAATTCAGAGATGGTGAAGGAAACAACTGTGTTGATTTGACATAGAATGACTCATTAAGAAACAACTTAATTAATATACTAGGGAGCTCTGCCCCCTACGAGCAATGCTCACCAACCCCTTTTCAGAAACCACAGACTCGAAAAGCATGCTAATTTGATATGCTTTAAAATAAAAACCCTCTGACCACTTAATTTTTTTTTTTTTTTTTCAAAATTCTTTCGACCAATATGTTATCAACCAGTATCTCCTCTATTATTACATATTTCAAATCCTCATTCATTTGAAATATGTAATAAATTTATCCTTTACATTTTCACCCTTTAATTGTGGAATTTTTAAAACAAAATTGCTTCAATAATTGTGTATTATATAAATTTTTCTACAAATGTCTTGCCCATATAAATCACGGGATAAATGGTCAGAGGGTTAAACGACCAGTAGCAATCTCCTGTAATCTGGTTTCCATTCATTTCCCTTTGACTGAGGGATTTTAAGGTCGAATCAACTGCTGTAGAGACAGCTAACGACTGTTTTCATGATTGAGATTAAATAAGATAAATTAAACATTTGAAAATCAGCTTGTATAAAATGGCTAGTAAACAATGTTGCTGCCTCATGGAATTTTATAATAACACTATAAGAAAATTGTTTTGAATAAAACATTTTAAATATATTGTTTCTAATATGACATAATTTTCACAAAAGTTTTCTTCCTGTTTTTAATATTCATGTACAAATACAGTTTTTAATTGAAAGGAAATATTATGTGTGGTGTTTTAAAGTTTGCAACAATAGGTAAAAATATTTTTTTGAAATAAGTAAATCTCTTGTGTAAATATATTTTTCAATTGAAACTGTTTGGAAATATTATTTGAGCATTTTAAATATGGCATACTTCCCCCCATGTACTGCTTTTAATGTGTAATAATTATTATTTTAAAGTTTTATTTCTCTCTTTAATATTCATGTGCAAGTATATTTTTTAAGCTATAATTTTCCCCATTTACTGCTTTTAACATGCGATCATTTAATCATTATTTTCAAGTTTTATTTTTTAATAGTCACATGTAAATACATTTTTAATTGAAAGGAAATATTATTATTTGCATGTTGAAGTGAGAGGGGCGGGAGGATAAAAAATTTCTTCTCCTTTGAAGAAAATTCTGGTTTTCATCCCTGTATTTTCTCTTAATGAAAGACAACTGATAATAATTTTGATAGTGTCTTTTCAAGATATTTGGTTTTGGTTTACATTATTTACACTTTTTGTAGATGTAAATAATTTTGTTGGCCAGCAAAATCTGCAGACATCTGTTATAGCAGAAGAGCCAAGCATATTAAATTCTAAAGAAAATGGTCCTGTTGAGAAGACTAAATTGGTAAAAAGCAATAATGTAGTGTCTTCACAGAAGATACCCATTAAGGTAAGCTTATGATTGTCAAATAGTGTATTTGCAGTGTATTATTTAGTCACTTATTCAGTTCTGTAAAGTACCTGTTCAGCTTGGTCCCTGGTGCAAAAGAGCTCTAGCACCACATTTACTGCTATTTTGTTTTTTATGTATATTTAATTTTTAATAATTTATTCTTATATTTGTATTTCAGGGCTTAAGAAATTTAGGAAATACGTGTTTTTTTAATGCCGTAATGCAGGTAAATAATATTTTATTGTTATTTCTTTCTTCTAAAATGTACTAAACATTAAATATAAAATTATTTTGTCTTGTATTTTTCTTTATTAATGTTAGTAAAATTACCTAGATGTAAAAAATAAAATAAAACTATAGCTATTTCATATAAATAAAATTAAGCCTGTTTTGATCATATAATTAATAAACTCCAAAAGATTCCTCGGAAAAGGCTTTAATTTTAGTTAAAAGTATGAAGTTTTTTTTAAAGTATCATAGATTTTTTTTTTAAAAGACCATTTTATATTAAAAATGAAATATATTAATATTTTATGTACTGATCATGCATGCATGTCATAATCATCAAGGAGATAAAATAGACTGAACTCAGAGGAGATGAGAAATGATAAAATAAAAATTACAGAAATATTTTATCTGTATAATTTAAATTAAATTTTTTTTTTTAATTGGATGGATTTTTTTGTATTCTTTTCTGTGCTATTTACATGCAAATAATATCAGTATAGTTTTTTTTTTCTATATTGTTATTATTAAATCTTAAGTCACATGAAAAAAAATATCCATCTATTACACACATTCAATATATACACAAATATTTTAGCATGTTTTAGCATGAAAATTTGGTTATACTTCCTAGTATAATTTTTAATTGCATGTATAATTTATACTAGCATTACAAGGGTGTTTTATTATTATTATTAATTTGTGGTAAATGTTATAATAGCTTTGAAATTTTCAACTACTGTAGGTAAAGTGATTATTTCACTGGTGTTTTAACTCTCACAAATTTTTTGAAAAAAAATAAAAAATAATAATAAACAAGAGGGGAAAATTCTGCTATAAGGCCGAATATAGATTGCCACACACGGCTTTTATTTAGAAAATAAATAAACTAGCTGTAACTCAGAATAAAAACGCAATGACTACAAACAATTTTAAAATATCTAAATAACAAATAAAAATTCCCCTGTTAAAGTGTTGAGTTGTTCAATAACCATTCGATTTAGAAAAATATTTTTCTACCACTGAGCAATTTTTTTTAATGAAATTTAATTCATGTTGCTATGGCAGCAGACGATAAAACGATATCTTTGGAATAAGGGAATAAATAGAAGAAAAAAAATTGTTGATGTTTGTGATAAAATGTTTTTCTTTATTTTTTAAAAATGTATATACATAATTCACTTTTATATTTTAACAGAATAATAAGTTTACTATAATTCGTTACTCATGCTATGGCCAGTATACACGATACACGTCGAGCCACAATGCCTTTATCATTATCTTTTTACGCGTAAAAGTTTCGCTACGGTACTCCATTGTGAAGTTTTGTAATTTTTGAAATCTAATATTTGAATAACGACATAATCATTAGATTTGTAATTTATATCAAGAAAAATACAATTTTTTACCATTCTAACGCAGTTTGTAAAAAAATTTTGTGACAAATACTTTTCGAGTTATTAATTTTTTAAGTAACTTCAAATGTTTCATTTTCCGAGATTAATCTGTGGCAACGATGGATTGCTGTGACTTTTCATAAACATGAAAAATGATAGAGATTGAAAGAATAAGCCACCCTGTGTGTGGCTAATAAATAAAATGTACTTATGTATTCAAAATTTGTCTAAATTTTATTTTATTATTATTTTTATTTTGTTTGTATGTATTTTTGTTTATTTATTTTCAGAATTTGAATCAAACACCTCTGTTGTATTATGAATTGACAAAGACTTGTACTCCATCACATTTGTGGGAAGTGCCAGAGCTAATATTTTTCAACAATGAAGTCACTGAAAGTGATAATGTTGTAAGTTTATTTCAAAAACATGTTTCTCAAGTAAAAATTTAAAATAAAAATTTATGCAAAACTTATAGATTCTTGCTTACTGTAGATTTTGTTATACTTTCTTTTTTTAAAGCAATTTTGTTTAGTAGAGCTACTGACCTTTTTTATTAGCATTTTCCAAGAGAGTTGAAAAGTGTTTATGACTTTAGTATGTCTGTCCGTGCTCTAACTCTCATAAATATACTCATATTTTCCTGTAATTTTATATGATATTGATGTTTACTATAGCACGATTGCTGTTGAAAAATGAAGCATGTAGCATTTATCGTTCATTTACAGGAATAGTCAAAAGAGTATTTCAGTTACATTATGCCAATGGGAAAACTTTTTTTCAAGTGCATTTTGATGATGTTACATCATTTCAAACGTAATGAAATTTATATGCATTTATAAAGCGCACTAAAACATGCTTTCTGTGGAATATGGGGTGCAAACATTTATTATTAATTTACAGGGTCAATCAAAATAATTCTGTTACATAATAGTTTACACGGAAAAATTGTTCACAGTGATGATGTTAATGATGTTTTACTATTTCAAACATAAATAAATTTTTATGCATAACTGAAGTGTACTATAAATTGCTTATTGAAAAGTATGATGGGCATTGCATTTATCATTCATTTACAGGGACACAAAAGAATTTGGTTACAGTACTGTCTATGAGTGATAATTGCTGGAAATGTGTTCTCAACTTTGGTTTGCATTTTAAAGTTTAGCTATAAATTTTTGCATAGTACATGTACATGGTGTGTATGAATTCTGTTAATCATATACATGGCTACACAAAATAATTAAGTAGTATTGCTGACTATGCAAGTGAATTGTTTAAGCATAGTTTTTAATTGTGTTATGCATTTTCCTGCTGAACTATATTTAATATACTAATAGAAGTTTGTGGAATATAAATAAACATACAGGGCTATGCAAAGAACACAATACTTTGTCATTTATGGTTGGTAATAGCTGGAAGTGTGTTTTAAGTTGTGCTATGCATTTATTTACCTGAATTAAATTTTAGCTTAATATGTGGTACATAAAAAAGTCTTTAGATAATGTACAAGGCTGTGCAAAAGAATTCAAGTGCATTTTAATCTATTGGTGAACATTGCTAGAAGAAAATTTTCTAACTGAGCTAAATTTTAGCAAACTATGCTGTAGGGCTGGACGATATCAGAAATTTAATATCTCAATATATCAACGAATTAATATTGATATTGCTGATATATCGCGATAACTACCTTAACGTGTATGGTAATAGAAAAATTGGTAATTTCCAAAGATAAATGGTATGGTAGCAGCAATTTAAGTACAAGCAGGTGTAGAAAGCAATGAATTAATTCTCTATACCTATTTGCTCACACTGCATCCTTTAAATATTATAGTTTCATATTTATACAAAACAGAAATATTTTAGGAAAAAGACACATTGTTCGATATCTATTTGGGTTTATACCATTGCTAGGATAGTGTTTTTCTTTTAAAATAGTATGTTGCCTATTCTTGCTATTTTAACTATTTCCTCGTGTATAACTAAGAATATTATAAAAAGAAACTAAAATAAAATGTTCTTAAGTTTAGGACATTGCTGATTTTAATATGATTAAATTAAGTAATATAAAGAAAACTGCCCAGTTAAACTGAGGGCATTGAGCTCACAGGCTATTCATACTAATTGACTATTATACTCTTATTTCAAAGAATTTGAAATAAGCCCCTCAAAAAATAAACAAATGGACAATATATTAAGAGGTGCTCATCCCCTGTCCCCCCCCCTATAATTAACCAATGAATTCCCATAGCTAATCAGATAATCGCCTTATTACAGTGAACGTATATACAACATTTGAAGAAAACCGCATGAAAAATCCATTTATATAAATTAAGGGAGGATTAGACCCTCATATCCTCCTTTATACTTAACCAATGAACCTCCAGAGCTAATCAGGAAAGCACCTTATCACAATGAAACTATATACAAAATTTGTAGAAAATCGGATAATTCTGTATGAAAAACCCATTTATCTAAATTAAGGGGGGGGGGTATTAGCCCCCCGTAACCCCTTTATACTTAACCAATGAAACTCCAAAACTAATCAGGGAAGCGCCTTATCACAATGAATCTATATACAAAATTTAAAGAAAATCGAATATTTCTGCATGACAAACCCATTTATCTAAATTAAGGGGGGTTAGCCTCCATTCCCCCCTTTATACTTAACCAATGAACTCCCAAAACTAATTATGGAAGCGCTTTATCACAATGAATCTATATACAAAATTTGAAGAAAATTGGATATTTCTGCATGAAAAACCCATTTATCTAAATTAAGGTGGGTAGCCCCCCGTTCCCCCTTTTATACTTAACCAATGAAACTCCAAAACTAATCAGGGAAGTGCCTTATCACAATGAATCTATATACAAAATTTAAAGAAAATCGGATATTCCTGCATGAAAAACCCATTTATCTAAATTAAGGGGGGGTTAGCCTCCGTTAACTACATTTTAAGCTGAAATATCAAGACAGTATATATATATTATTAAATTCATTGGGATTCATGCTCTTTCTACCGATAAAACAACCCAGAGGAAAACAAGACTGAGCCTTTGCCGATATTCAATGTATGTAGTACTAGACATTAATAGCTAAGAAGCTCCACTCAAAGGTAACTATTTACAGTGAAACAGTAGTGCGGCTTCGCTTCACCAACGTGGTGAAATGCAAAATTTTAGCACACTCTGATTGGTTACTTGCAAACCGAGCTTCCCAGCTGCTAAGCTCTGGTAATATTATCGACTCCACAGTAAATAATTCGTACACATTTATTACACTTTATTGGTCATGACTTATCAATATGTGTGAACTATTGCAATAGGTATAGACCAATAGCAGCGACGGTATTGAAACACAGCCGATAACAGTATTGTTCAGTAAGGAACGGACAGTGGAAATGCAGTTGGTGGAGATAAGTGAAGCAGAGAATGTATCGGGATATATTGAGATAACAACGGAAAAGAGATAATCGTTAGAAGAGATATCCGGCTTTGAATGAATCGGGCAGCGTAAAATGTGTGGGATAAAGGATTATTCCGGTATCAGTACGGAATTTTCAGTGCTTTTTCTAGGATTTCGTAGTTGCGCTGCGGGAGAAAAAAATGTTATTGGGACATTGGTTAGAATCAAAGTTTAGCTATCGTTATTGGGATATATCGTCATAATCAGAGCCTAGATATTGGTATTGCGATAATTAAAAAATATCAATATTTGACCGATATATTGCTAAATAATCCAGCCCTACTATGCAGTATATATGCAAATCTATAGATCATATTCACAAAATAATTTTAATTTCATCTGGATGAAACTGGATTTTTAAATGTGTTATATGTTTTCAAAACTGTTTACTTACAAATCTTCTTTCACCTTATTTAACAGTAAAGTTTCATTACAGTATTCTGGATGTGTTGGTAAGTGTTTCATAATCTATGCTTGACACATGATTCTATACAAGGCTGAACATTTTTTTTTTAAATTTTATTTTAATTAACCCATTAATTTGACTTTGTAATTTTTTTTTTTTTTTTTTTTGCAACAGCGAAATTGATTTTTTTTTTAAACATTTTTATTACTTAAAAATTTTATATCTGATCTGGCATCTGCATCATCTTTTTTTATGTGTGTATTTTATGGTGGCATGATCTTTTTTTTTTTTTTTCCATGTCGATAATCCAAATAATAAACTAGAGAATTAATGCTGTTCTTCATTTACTATATTTTTGTAAAATGTCTCTCTTGCTCTTTGTGTGTGTGTATGTAATATAATTTATATGTATATGTGTGTGTGTGTATGTATATATATGTATGTAATATAATTTTTGTGTATATATATATATATGTGTGTGTGTGTGTGTGTGTTGTATAGTAGTTTTACTAAATACTCATATTCAATATTATAGAACCTTTTGAAGCTCAGTTTACCTAGACAGCTACCTATGACTAATAGCTTGTTGAATTTTCTTGAACAAATGAATGAACTTTCTTCTGCAAGAATTCAAGTCATAAATCCTTCTCCTTTATTTGGAGAAATATCTCGGAGGTATGTATGAATATGATTAATTAATAAATAAATGTATTTCAATATTTTCATTGAGTATTATCTATAATAATAAAAATAAATGTTTGTGTGGGTGTGTACTGTTTTCTAAAGAGACCGCTGCACTTATACACTGATTATATGTAATTAGGACTTTACAAATTTGATAAAATCTGGTAACTTAAAAAAAATTCTAGTCACCAGTAAAACATATTTACCCTCCCCCATCTTCCGTTATAGTTTTTTTAAAAGAACAAAAAATTTTTTTAAAAATTAATTAGGAAAAAATAATTACAATCATACATTAGAATTTTTAGTTAAATAGTTTAGATTAGTACATAATTTAGAAAGATAATATAAACTAAGTTTTATAATGAAACCTATCAAATTTATATATCTCTGAAAGAAAAAAGAAATACTGTAAAGTCTAAATAAACGAGCCTGTTCATGAAATGCTAATTTCAAAGTACCAAATGCCTGAAATGCCCAAAATTACGTGACATGCTAGCTGCCTAGAGCGAAAAATAATGGCATTTTTTCTGCATGAGATGGAAAATGCCTTTTAAACCTGGTTCTTCGATTAAAAGTGTGAGAGAAGAGGAAGATCACTGCTTGCTGCACATGAGTAGGGGTGAGGGAGATAAAAAATTATGTTTATGATTCTTTCTTAGATCAATTTTTGTAAAAAAAGAAAGAAAAAACTCACCCGATTAAATAACTTGGTCGCCAGATAAAACAACGTAGTCGCTAGTGGTGACCTGGCGACCACATTTGTCAAGCCCTGTATGTAATATAACAATACAACAAATATATAGCTTACAACTGCAGCAACATTTACTAGACAACAAGAGCAATACAAGAAATTAAATACAAATATTTGAACAATTTCTTCTGGAAGAAAAAAAAAACATTCTATGCACTTTTCCTGTATAATGTTTTATTTGCTATTCAGTCCTGAATTTGGCTATCTGTGATAGTTATTCCAACATTGAACATTATTTACTGTTTGTCCAATATGCAACATTCTTATAATAATTATAAATAAACAGTATAAAAAACACATTTAAAGTATATGATATACAAGTATTTGAAAATATCATTAAAGATTATAATTATAAGTATATGATATACAAGTATTTGAAAATATCATTAAAAAATACACACATACTCAACAATGTTATTAAAAATATACAAGTACTCAACTATGTGGTATAAAAATTTACTCAGAAATATTATTTAAAAATACACTTATTCAAATAATTGGAAAATGGGACAATACAGATATAAACACATGATAATATTGACAAATACACTATAATAATTGCTACTCCCTAATGTTTTCATATTTTCCGACAATGAGCTGAAAAAATGAACTTAAAAAAATGTAAAAATAGAAAACAGTAGACACAGGAATAAAGAACATTGTAGAACATTTTGAAAATAGTAGTGTTCTTTAGACAACTGGTTAAAAGTGATATCTAAAAGAAAAAAATAATAATGAGGAAACTTTTTCATTGAAATTTACTTTCCACTAACAAAAAAAAAAAAAAATTATATCTCTATTACATACTTGGCAATTTTACACTTTAGATGTATAACTAGCTTTACATCGGGGCTTGGAATCCATGAAAAATTGAATTGTATAAATCCTCAAACCAGACCCTCGGGTCCCCACTGCCTTCAGCACCATATACCGGGCATTCTGCACACGCACCCGAAAAACCCTTAACTTCCACCTCGAATAGTATAAACCTCTTATCTATATACAAACCTCAGGCACGTCCATGTTTGATTAATCATTGATGGATTTCTAAATTTGATAACTTGTGCTGATGATGAACTAATCACTCAGCTAGTCTCACACAGATGAAAAAATTATAAGTGGTATAATGTAGTCTTCAGAGCATTCCTCAGATTCTAAATTGATGGAAGAACGAGAAAAATTTACTTTTGATAAGGTACTTGACTATAGAGATAAATATTTTTTTCTAATGACCTAAACTTTTATGACTGAATAAGAAGTACAGTCAACTCTGTGAAATCCGCTTACTTAGGGACCAAGTGTTTGGCAGATTATAGATCATTTCTTTGTTTACATTTTATTATTTTATAGTCGGACTATTAATTAGAAATATTTAAACAAATTACAATAGAAAAGGAAAATATAATGCATAACTGGTTTAAATTATTTAATAACTAAGTTAATTTAAAGAAAAATTAATTATACAATGCAAATTTTATTTATATTATTCATTTTTTAAATACAGTCAACTCTGTTAAATCTGCACAGTTTAGGACCAAGAGTTTTGCAGAATATAAAATTTTGCAGATTACAGATCATTCCTTTGTTTTCTTAAACTGAACTATAAATTAATAATATTTGTACAAAAATAACAATATAAAAAGGAACACTATAACTCAAAAGTAATTTAATAATTCTAAGTATAGAAAATAAGTTGAAACTGGTGTGAAACAATAAGAGCTAAACAATCTTCTTAAGAAGATCTTTTAGCTCTTAATTCTAAGTATGTTGGAATTATTATAAAATTTAAATTTCATTAGCTGTTATTTAATTTTTTGAACATTTACTCAATGGGAATTTACGTTTTGGCTTAAATCTGAATATATATTTATATCCAAGTTGTTTAAAGGTGTATTTAGCAAAAGTGCCTTTCAAATAAGACCAAAACAGTTACTGATTTCTGCAGATATTTCTTTAGTCATCTGTTAAATGAATGTATTAGTTTTTAAATGTAAATTACTGCACTGATATTAGCATTTAGTTGTTCCTTTTGCTTACCTAAAGTTATTATTTTAATATACATCATGCAAATCACATAAAACTTGTTAAATCACAATTTAAAGCATTTAAAAATTGATAATTCATAAAAACAACTATATGCAATTTCTTTAATGAGGTTAACTATGAAAGTACGATTTCCATTGTTTACATTTGAAAATGGATGGTGGATTATAGAGATTTGCAGATTATACATCGGTGGATTTCACAGAGTCGACTGTACTGACTGTTTGCAGATTGCAAGAAAATATTTTAAAATAATAAAATGCATGTTCTTAATCGAACTACTACTGATCAAATGTTTAACAATATTAAATTCTAATTTGCAGTAGTGATTATAATTTTTTAAAATTATTTATTAAATAGTTTTAATAAATTTAAATTTTGATTATATTGTTTTAATTAGTATTTATTATCTATAACACAATAATTATTTCATAACAATATGACTTCTGATAAGGTTTTTAAAATTTAAACAAAGCAATGATATAAAATTACAAAATTCAGAAAAATGCAAAGCACTTTGTCCTAAACTGTGCAAATTTTGGAGAGTGTACTGTATATATATTATTTCTGATGTAAACATCCCTTTTCCTATGAACATACCAAACACAGAATGATGAATGGGGTATCATACAAAAGGGTTTTGTACAGGCTATTGGCATGGTACATTCACATTTCATTAAAGCACGTTTTATTTTAAAAAATGCAGTTAATTAAAAAGTAATGAGATACTTATTTGTAAATAATCTCAAAGATTGGTCTGAGAAAGTCTCTTTGGTATACTGGTTTGTTTATACTTATCTAAAGTGGGTATTTTTATTTATTTATTTATTTTTTGACTTATTATTATTTGTTTAACTGAACATATTTATTTGTTTTAGATGCCCTCAGTTCCGTCATTTTCAACAACAAGATAGCCATGAATTATTAAGACAGTTATTAGATGGTGTGAGGCAAGAAGAGATAAAGGTAATTATTTTAAATTTCATTTATTAAATGTACTATAGTTTAGGCAGATTGGCTTTGAAATTTGTCATTTTATAGTTTAAAAGTGCTTAAGTATTTTTCTAAACTTAGTTTTTCTTTTGTAGTTTTTTAAATAAGGATATTTAAGTAGTAGTCTAATTTTTTGTTGTTGATTTTCTTTTAAATTTTTAGCACATTGAAAATCTGAAACATCGAAACCGTAATTTTGTATCATTTGAATATAATAGCAAAATATAAATACACAAATTGATGTAACCTTTAAATCAGTATAATTTCAATAAAATTTATGCTAATTTATAACGAAATGTGATTATTTAGAAAAGCCAACTTTGTCAAAATATGTTTGATTTTAACTTTTTTCTTTAAAAATTTGGTATCTTATTTTTTTGGTTGAAAAATCTTACCTTATTAATTAATTATCATTATTATTTGGGTATCATTTTTAGAGACAAAAAAAAGCAATCTTGAGGCACTTTGATCTTGAAAATGTAAGCCCTGAAAATGTTGATGATGAAACAAAGAAACAAATTAAAGGTAAGACTTTATTGCAATGTTATTAAATCTTTTATGTAATTAAGCAGCTAATTCTTTTGTTGTCTATTGCTAATTCTCCTTGAACTCTGGTATCAGATTGATATACTTCTAATATCCAGAATTAGAAACCCTGAACATGGCATATCAAGAACTCAATCATATCCTTGTTTTATTTTTCACATTTGAATGCTACTGTCTTATCTAATGAAATTTTATTTTCATAGTTTGCATATATAAATAATATTGATATTGTTTTGAGTTTTTGTCTCATGAAATTTTTTACTTCAATCATTTGTACTGTTCATGGTATGAAAATGTTACTTAGTTTGACACTGAGTTTCACATTAAAAAATTTTACTGTTTCTGTAGTTCTACAGAGACAGTATTGTGAAATCATGGTGTGTTAGATAGCTATGTTTTTATTCTATATCTACTTGAATCTGCTGTTTATCCCCAGATTGATATCTATCATTGTGGCACCAATGTTAATATTACAGTGACGCCTTTCTTATGTGCCCCCCATTTATACAATTTCTCCTGCTTATACTCAGATTTCTTCAAGTATCTACAGAACCTTACAGGATATAATGTAAAAATTGTCACAGATATGCAATGTTTTCTCTCACTTATAGGTGCTAAATAAAACCTTTATTTAACTAAAATCTTAACTTTTATCTTATTTAACTTTCTTATTTAATTGTAACTCTTAATCTTCTTTCATTTTTATTTATATCAGTTATAAAGAATTTTTATTGTTTAAAATGAAGATCATATTATAAAACAATTGTAAAGCTTAGATTATTAATCTTTTGATCCTACTGTATTTTTTAATTTTATTTCTTCAACCCCATAGACCATCCTGAAGTTATTTTATTCTCTTGCACAGATAATTTAACTTCATATTTCTGTATCTAGTAATAATTAAATCTTTGTAGTCCATATTTTTCTCAGACTTAAGATATTTATGCATTATTTATCAAACAAAAGCAAGTTAATATTACACCCCCTTTTTTTATGATCTAATTAGATGTAAATTTTGAAAATTAAAAAAAAGTCATTAAATAATAATAATAATAATAAGGTTATATTGCAGCCTAGATTATTGGTTTGAATAACAGACTTATTATTATTATTGAAGTAGTATTCACTGATGCTCATTTTTCTTAACTTAAATTTTTTCAAAATGAATTGTATCTGGACATATTTAGTTAGTTAAATTATCTGCTTCAGAATTCATGCTACGCATACATACACTGCTTGTGTAATCTTTGCTACCATATACAGATACAGAACCTCTGAAACATGCATACTTTGAAAAGCAATGTAATGTTCATTAGTGGTAGAAGTTTGCTAATTGCAGAAAATAATGCATATAAAAAAAGGCTGATATTTTGATGTTTGGTAATTTTCGATCTGTCTCACTCTGAAATCATAATAATGGTTGAGTATACTAAACATGATTTTTGCAGTACAGCTAAATTTCTAATGTGTTTTCAAGAATTTTTCTTCAGCTAAGATATAATAGGATCCATTTTTAAATCTAATAGTGTGTGCTCATTTTTAATGAATAGGGTAAAGATATTGTTTGTTACTCACTGCAAATATTTCAGCTGTAAAAGTAGCCTATTAACAGATTTCACTATTATATTACCACTGTCCTGCTTAACACCTCTTTTTAAGAATTGACTAATTGATGGACAGGTATTTCACACTGTTAAAAGAAGAAAAAAATATCCTCTCTTCAACTATTATGTCTTCTGACAAGTAACTGAATAGAAAATATTGTCAAATTTAAAATCTGAAAGTTATATTTGTTATCCATACTTCATTTATCAAATATAAGTAATTAATTATAATTTATTTTACAGCATATGGTTGCTACACCTCTCATACTATTGTTGAAAAAGTTTTTGGAGGTTTACTTATAAGCACTGTTTTATGTGAAGAATGCAAAGCGGTTAGTATTACTTTTTTTTTTTTTTTTTTTTTTTTATGTATGCATCTACATAATAATATTATAAATAAACTGTATTATAACTTTTCAATACTTACAGGAAAATATATGTTACTATTACTTTTTCAGTGTATATCTGTATACTAATGTTATCATACTTTGGATACTACTGGAAATTACAGGAAAAGGTATATGCTTATTATAGCCAGAACATATTAACTTTGTGCAAGTTCAATGACATGAGCCACAGAATTACAATGTTAAAACACACAAAAGCAACTACCATAACATTAAACTATATACAGCCATTTCAAGGATACACCAGATCCCCTTGACCAGTGTAGAAAAATAGGCATAGAAAATTAAAATATAAACAAAAAATTAAAAGATTAAAAAGGGTTCAAAGAATATCCTCAACTATAGCCCCGAGTACTGGCTGATGGACTGACCAAAATGGTAAAGATAAGAGTTTATATATCACATAAAGTAGAAGTGACATACCTGACAACACCCCCCTCCCCCCCCCCCCCTCCCAAAAAAAAAAAAAAAAAAAAAAAAAAAAAAAAAAAAAAAAAAATTGCTGCACAGGATTCCTCCACACAAGGGAGAGAAAAGGTGTCCTGGTCATGTCATTGACCAAAGAATTTGTATATTTATGGATATAATAAGCCTTGTAAAAATCGTAGTTCTCGCTAATTAAATTTGCAGATAGTATTTTATATTGTAGAAGAGCTTTTACATTCATTATTATATGAAATTCTTATGATATATATATTTTGCCAGAAACATAATGATGGCTAAGTTTTTAATCTTTTCTCTTCCAAATTCACACACTATGTAGATGCTTAACAACCATGTAAATAATAAAAATAAACTAATTTAATCTTTATTTCTAGGATAAATTTAGATTTTCTCATTCTTGAAGTGTTGTGATTGTGTGTGTGAAATTTTGTAATTTTTATGTATTTGTCTTGTTAGTTTGGGAGAAAATAAGTTTGTCAAAAAGGTTTGACTTTTCTCCCCTACTGCCTTAGAAAGCCTTTGTTTTATTTATTGTTAATTGTATATAATATATAAAATTTGCATCCTGTTAATTAATGAAGCCGATAAAAAATCTTGTATATGATGTCTCTATTATTAGTTTATGAACCAGTTTATAGTTACTTTTAAACTTTTGTAAAATTTTTGTAAGCTACATATTACAAATATCTGTAATTTTTTTTAAAACTTCGGTTGTTTTGCATCTCTCAAAACTGCTATATTGAGCAGCCTCTCCCCCCACTCCCACATGTACGAGGAACCTCATATATATTAGGCTGTATCAAAAGTATTTTCATTTTTTGAATGCTTTTATACCAAAACTACACATTAAAAAATTAGTTTTGTTAATTTTTAGCATCTAAATTGATTGTGGGGAATGGATTCTCCTCTTTTTTCTTTTCAACTGGTCAAAATTCACAACTGATGCCCTGTCACCTAAACCCTGTCATTCTGGGTTTGATTTCAAGGCTGAAGTCCCCTTACTTAAAACATTCGGATTTGTTTTGAACTGTCCGGACACTACTCTTGTACTAATCTACCACTGCATGAGTTTTGAGGGCAGTTTTATTGATTTTAAAGACTAGTTTAAAATCATGCCTTAAGATGCATAAAATCACAACATTTGTATCATTCTTTATGTGGCCTAAAAATGAAAGAAAGAAGCCTGTATGATTACAGAATATAGAGGGACATATATCCTTTTAAATAAATAACATTTTATGTTCAACAATAGGGGCGAGAAATTACCAGCTACATGCTTTGGTATAAAAGCATTCAATAAATGAAAATACTTAGATACAACCTAATATATATATATATATATATGTGTGTGTGTGTGGGGGGGGGCATATACTTTGGTTGTTAAAAATTGTTATTTTATTACATTAAATCTACACACACATCTATCTAAAAGAAAACAGGATTCGTTTATGGGCTTTAAAAAAAAATTGTTAGAAAAATGGATTTTTCATGACAATTTCAGAAGTCATAACTCTCACAAAATTCTGTCTTAGAAGAACAGACCCTTCACAAAATGCACAGTGTGTGAAGGACTATTATCCTACTAATTTTGCATTATTGGAATCCCAAATGAATTAGAAAATTAAATTAGTCTGTATTTTGAGTTTGATGGTTTGAAAAAATAGCTCTTTAGTGCATGGATTCTTAAACTGGAATCCACATACCCGGTAATGATCCACAGAGAGGTTTATGGGGATCTGTGAACTAGGAGAAGAATTAAACCCTTTGTATTTATGTATGTAAGTTTATGTAGAGGGTCCATGGCCTTCTTTTGATTGTCAAAGAACTCTGAAACAAACAAACAAAAAATAATAATTAAGAACATCTGTTTGAGTGTCAAAAATCAGTATTATTCCTTGTATTTCCTTGATTGTTATTTTCTAATTTTACATTAATATAATGAAATTTCAGATGAACTGGTAAATGAAATTTGTTCTTATTTTGATACTTGTGTGTAAGAGTTTGTTTTTAAATAATGTATGAAAAAAAAATATATATCAGTTATTATTATTATTATTTTTTTTTTTTTTGTTAATTATGTCAGCTGAGTATTTGAAATTTAAATGATTTTTTGTAAAATTGCTTTTTTCACTAAAAAAAAATCACAAAAATAAGGCACTGTAAACAAAACAAAAAACTGGACAGACCCTTTTTGATTCACTGGCAGAATCTCAGAATCTGTGCACATTTCTCTGTCCCTATGTAAAATAAATTTTTTTCATCATTATTTATATTCATTATACATTTTTCTTCTTTTGCAGTCTTCCCAAGTATTTGAGCCTTTTATGGATCTCTCACTTCCACTTTTTGAAGAAAAGGTACTTTTTTTATTTTTTTATTATTTTGAAAGTCATGGTGATATATTTTAAAATATTATGCTATGCATATTCAGATAATTAACTAAAATTGAATTAGAAATATAATATTTAATATACACCCATTTACTGTGTCTCATATTGTAAGATGTTAACATTACATTTTTCCTATGATTCTTAAACATTTTTGCATTAGTTATGTTATTCATAGCTTAACAGGTAAAACATGTTCTATGCAGAGTAGTACAAAAACCTACCAATCAAGATTAAACATCAATTCCTCAGCTAATTTTAAATATAATTATTTAAAAATTGTGTGACATATTTGTGACATCAAAGAATTTTGTTTAATGTATAGCCATCCTAGTGAACATATTCAAGACAAGATCTTCCATTCTGTATGATCACCACCACAGAAATAGGTCATTCAGATCAGTTATCTAGAGAACATTTTAAATATCCTGAAAACTTTCACAAATTCATTACTTATTGTATGTGGGGTCTAACTTTGACTCCAAACAGTTGGAAAATTCTCCTCTCGCTTATTCTGGACTTTTGGTTGTCTGAATGTTATCATCAATAAAAATCCTCTTGTCGGTAGCAAAGAAAATTATTTTTTAAATTGTGCTTTGTGAAAGTTTTCAGGAGTTTTAGGATATTCTTTAGAAAATGATATAAAAAAGTTGTTGGGCAAAAAATGTCTTGTTGTTCAGCTGTAGAATGCTAGTCTACATTATTTTGATGTACAAGTCTTATTGTGATAAAATTATTAAGGTAAAGGAAATATTGGCTGTCTAGAATTAATCTTGGTAGATACCTTCTAACACCCTGTACGTATGTACTTTTGTTTTACAATTTCACTTAAATTAAGGTTTAAGTTATATGATTAAATGTCTTATATTTTTAATAAAGTTTTCTTTTGTCTTTTCTATTTTTAATAAAATCTTTCTCTTAGCTTTTCATAAAATCTTTCCTTATTGGTTGTAATATCTTTTGATTGCCTGATGCTTGCTATGTTTTGAAGATGATTATAATAAGAAATTCATCAAGAATGTGTAGAACAGTATGCAGTAAATAATAAGCATTTGATGTTTTCCATGCATATTTTTGAACGCTCATGAAGTATTAAGGATGAATATAATCGCTCATAGTAAACTCAAAACAATTGACACATAATTTATATAAAAGCTCTTTATTCAATATATTTGAAAAATTATTTAACTGCTTTACTTTGTAAAAGGGATAAAACATTTTCTTGGATAAAGACTAGAATGGTAAAATTTCTATGACTTTCTAAAGGCTTCATTTTTTTTTTCATGTTCCCTTGTTGTTATGTTTTTAAAACATCATAATTTTTAATTAATTGTTTTAACACCATTGGTTTTTCACACTGTAACTTTTCTCACTTAATTTCAGGACTTTTCAAACATAATTACTATTGCAGGCACATTTGATTATTTTTTTCCAACATGAGTTAAGTACAAAAATAAACATGCACAACAGAATGTTTATAAATGATTGGTGAATATTAATGTATATTTACTATTTAAAAAAAAAAAAAAACCATGATGAGAAACATAAGTGTAAAATAAGTTTAAAAATACTTGTACTTACTGCAATATAATTTTTATAAAAATATGGTAAGAAGAAAATTTCTTATTATGGTATAGGTATGTAATAATGGTAAAGATTATAGAAAATAACTAAAATATATACCACATTTAAAAAGGATCCTTCGATAAAAAATAGTTCTTATCTATTTTTAAATAACAGATGTATTTCAGCTAGTCTGGAACTGCTTATCATCAAAATCATTTCGAAAACCAGGATCATATTTTGATGATACAGTTCTTAAACAGTTATTGAATGTTTCTTCTTACAGTTGAGATTCGTATATTATTTACTGGATTTCCATTGTTGAGAAATGTTGTATTGCTCACAAATTTCCAGAATAGTATGCTGAAACTGTTTGTTGAGTAATGGGCAGGGATTTACACATTTGATAAAATCTGGTAGTCAGCAAAGAATTCTAGTCACCATTAAAAAATATTTACCTGTCCCTTTCCTGTCATTGATTTTCAAAAAGCACAGAATTTTATGAATTAATTGAGAAAAAATAATAATAAACATAGTTTAGAATTATTAGTTACAAAGTTTAGAAAGAAATTTTATTAATTAAGTTTTATAATGAAACTTAACAAAATTATATATGTATCTCAAAAGAAAGAAAAACTGTAAAGGCTAAATTAACCGGCATGTTTGGGAAATGCATCAAATGTCCGAATAGTTCAGTGCTACAAAATCTATATCCGATGAGGTGACCATCGATGAAACAGAGAAGCAGGAAAACAATTTTTGGCCAAATTTCCTAAATAATTCTGATTTTAAAATTTGTATTTGATGAACTTATTTTTGCCAAATTAAAAATTAAAATTAAAAAATTTTTTTGCTCGAATATAATTTCTAAGTTTATTTTTTAATAGTTTGTAACTTTGCAAAATCTATAATGATGCATCTTATAAGAATTTTAATTTAATATTGTGACTAATTGAGTAACAGATGTTACTCTTGATAGAAATTGTAAACAATTAACATATTAATTGCAGAGAAAAAAGCTTATTTATATACATAAGCCGTCTCAATTAAGAAAAATCTTTCCATGTTTATAAATTAAATCCCAAGATGAGAAATATGAAGAAAAATACTGTTTGTGCTCATTTCTTAAATTTATATATATAAGCCAGAACAAATAATTTGGTCACTAGATGAAAAAACTTGGTCGCCAGTGGCAACCTGGCGACCACATTTGTCAACCCCTGGTAAATGGGTGCAAATAATTTTTAGAGTGAGGTTGTTTTAGAGTTCTGAAATATCCAGTTGTGTCTGTTTAATATTTTGGTTTTAAAAAAATTGCATTGGTAGCAATAAAAAATAATACCTGAACAGTTAAGAAGCCTAAGACAAAATTGCTGGTTTGATGAGTGGAACAAGTTTATGTGTGAGTAGATAGAAGTCAGTTTAAGAAAAAATTTAAACAGTTAGCAGTGGTTTTGATTCCAGCCAACTGAGAGCTAATTAGATGAGTAAGGGAAATTTTCCCTTCCTCCATCCCAACAGAATTAACTTCTTATGCTGTTTATTATATAGGAAATAATCGTAGAAAGTTATAAAGTACAAGTTCTATAGATATAAAAAATAATAATAAAAGTAATAATGAGAAAAACAATCCTTGAATTTCATTTTTTTTTAATGTTTGAAGGAAAAATTCTAGTTTGTATGATAGATTAAACTTTGATATATTTGGAGGGGGGGAGGGGGGTGTTGCTTTGAGACCTATAGCTGCAAAGAAGCAGTGTGCTAAACATGAGGGATCGAGATCTAAGCGAACATCTATCATTTTTCGTGAACACATTGAAAAGTTAAGTAGTGATAAAAAATCATTAAAGTGCAAGAGGTTACAAAACTTTTTTGCAAACTACCAAGAATACAAAGTGTGAAGGAAGGGGGGGGGGGGGGAATGTAAATGAATCCTTTTTTTTTTCCATAATAGTTTTCATTATAATGAAGAAACTGTACTGATTAGAAAACCGTTATTTATTTATTTTCATCAAAACTATTACTTATAAAATACTTTTCCATTTAAGTATATTTTTATGCATAAAAATTTATAAAAACTGCAGACATAAGTAAAAAAAGGTCAATGGATACATGATTAACGACCTCTGGTGTAGTACATAACTAGATGCATAAAGCTTAAAATTCATTTTGTATTACTTTAGATGTAAAATGCATAAGTAATAATTTAAAAAAAAAAAAAACAGTTTAATAGAATGCAAAATTCTGTAAATTTTCAGAATTCATAAAATTTTATAAACTTTTAAAAAATATGGTTCAAAATTCTTTTTCTTTTAATGATAATAATGTCATCGCTGTCATTTAACTTCTGTAAAGAGTAAGGCATTTCAACAAATTTTGGTATTAAATTTTAATTATTTTTTATTGTAAAATGTTGGTGCAGCTTTAGTAGCCATGATGTCCTAAACAAGATTTTTTCATGAATAATAGTTTCTGTAGAAACTATAACATATTAACCAAGTATTTTATGTATTTTCCGTACCTTAAATTTTAGCTCCACTTTCAGTTACTCCACTCTAAATGTGTGATAAAACTTCTAAGAAATAAGTTTTAAAATAGCAAAATAAGTGTATATAACACTTTATTATTTTAAAGCTATTTTATTCAAATGCATTTCTTTACATTACTTTGAAGAATTATCTGCATTTTTATTAATATACAACTTTTTTTATCCATCGCAAAATTTTAAAATATAATAATTTATTTGGACTAAAGAAAACATCATTTTTAGCAACAAGAAAATAATGAACAACGCTATGGTATGCTCGATGGTGGCAAACAAGATAATATTAAGGTAATTATGTGTAAATTGTTACATTGATGTTCATATTATTAATATCAATATATTTCAAATTCGAAAAATGTTTCATTTTTATTATTTTATTTTCTGCAAAATTTTAAGTTTTTATTCAAGTTACCTGTGTTATTTATTTTGTTTTGTTATTTTCTTGTTGTTGTTAAAAGTCAAAAGCATGTAATTAATAAAAAATATTAATATTCTTTATATTTATTGTGTAATGAATAAATAGAAAGAATTGAAGTTTTTAAAACATCTAAAAATTTGCCCACAAAAGTTATTACAAATTAACAGAGTCTTAAAAAGGTAAAGAAAGATTTGAAATATTATACAAACATATTCACTCTTCTTGCACTTAAAGAAAAGTAAGTTCGAAATTAAAGATATTAAAAAATAAAATTAATTTTGAAGCTTATCAATTTTATATTAATTTTTTAGAATTTTATATTATTATGAATTAGTAAAATATAATTCAGAATTTTAGGGAAAATTTAAGAATATATACAGAAATATTCTATAACATTCTATTGAGACTTAAATATGATCTTCCTTTATTTATTGTCTCAAAATCTAGTTTTATTTTAGTATTTAACAGGATTATAATTTTGAGGATAATTAAATTTCTTTCATCATTGTGAATGTGTAAAACAAGATGCTCTATTATAATTTTTTTTACATCTGATCAAATAAAAATAAGCATATTTCTTATGCACATTCAAAGACAATAAAGGAATTAAAACACTTTTAATAATAATGGCCCTATAAATTTCTATCACTGTTAACCTGTTGTATTTGCTACAAGGTGGTTCAGCCAATAGTTAAGAGCCGCTAGAAAACTGTCCCACCAAAACTTTTCTAATCAATTTTATTAAACGACACAAATGAAATTAAAAATTATCATGAAAATCATTTAACTGTGGCACAAATAATAATAATAATAAAATAAAAAAGAAAACTGCCCAGTTAAACTGAGGGCATTGAGCTCACAGGCTATTCACACTAATTGTATATTATACTCTTATTTCAAAGAATTTGAAATATGCCCCTCGAAAAATAAAGAAATCAACAATATATTAAGAGGGGGTCATCCCCCCGTTACCCCCTTCATAGTTAACTAATGAACCCCTTAAACTAATCAGGGAAGTCTCTAATTACAATGAATATATATACAAAATTTGAAGAAAATCGGATAATTCTGCATGAAAAACCCATTTATCTAAATTAAGGGGGGATTAGCCCCCCCTTTCCCCCTTTATACTTAATCAATGAACCCCCAAAACTATTCAGAGAAGCGCATTATCACAATGAAGCTATATACAAAATTTGAAGAAAATCAGATAATTCTGCATGAAAGACCCATTTATCTAAATTAAGGGGGGATTAGCCCCCCTTTCCCCCTTTATACTTAACCAATGAACCCCCAAAACTATTTAGAGAAGCGCATTTCACAATGAACCTATATACAAAATTTGAAGAAAATCGGATAATTCTGCATGAAAAACTCATTTATCTAAATTAGGGGGGGTATCCCCCCCTTCCCCCCTTTATACTTAACCAATGAACCCCCAAAACTATTGACAGAAGCACATTATCAAAATGAACCTATATACAAAATTTGAAGAAAATCGGATAATTCTGCATGAAAAACGCATTTATCTAAATTAGGGGGGGGGGGGTATCCCCCTCATTTTCCCCTTTATACTTAACCAATGAACCCCCAAAACTATTGACAGAAGCACATTATCAAAATGAACCTATATACAAAATTTGAAAAAAATGGGATAATTCTGCATGAAAAACCCATTTATCTAAATTATGGGGGGATAGCCCCCCTTTTCCCCCCTTTATGCTTAACCAATGAACCTCCAAAACTAATCAGGGAAGCGCCTTATCACAAGGAACCTATAAACAAAATTTAAAGTAAAACGGTTAGTTCTATCAAGAGTTATCGCATTACGTACATACATACATACGTACGTACGTACATACAGAACCGGCGGGCACATAAGCTCTCAGGCTTTGATAGCCTGTGAGCTAAAAAGATAATACTTCTTTTAAAATTTTAATATGAATTTTGATGGTTTAAAAATTCTTCTATATGTTCTGAAAACATCATTCCAAGAGATAAGTTCAAGGCTACTGTCCAATTCAG
This sequence comes from Maratus michaelseni, assembly GCA_963931845.1. NCBI lineage: Eukaryota > Metazoa > Arthropoda > Arachnida > Araneae > Salticidae > Maratus > Maratus michaelseni. The sequence goes on along the minus strand of OZ007594.1, from coordinate 154,734,285 downwards.
CTCCTGCAATGCAGTATGTTTTCACACATTAGAAGTTGCAAGTAGGTTTGGCAGTTTATTTCTTAATTTATGCTTTCAGCCTGAAGTATTAGATATCAGTAGGCATAGGTATCTGCAATGGGGGGGGGGGGAAATTCAATGAGAGGTAAGATAATGAAACAGATGTTCCTTTAGTGTAATATCAAGGCCACTTTTCCCCCCTCTTTATTGGAGAAATTTTTGTTTGAAGCCCACAAGATAATTTTAAAGTAAATCCAACATGCAAAACAGTGCAGAAATGTGACAAATAAAACAGATTAAAAATTCAAAAATAAACTCCTACTGGCTTTTTTGAAAATGAAGAAACAATTTGATGTTTTTTCATCAGAGGGCAGAGCTATGGCTGACTACAGTATCAGCCGGGAAAGATCTGAAGCGATGACACTTTTTTTGGTTTAGCCTTTCCCTAGCAATAAATTATTCAATCTTCAAAAAAGTGTGTAAAAATATAGATTTTATCATGTATGAAGAGGCGTAAATTCTTAATCCCCAATATTTCCAAAACTTTAAGAAAAACATTAGACACCTTTTTCTCACTGTAATATATTTAAAAGATATTTTAGGTAGATTGCAATAATAAAAAAATGACTAAAGTTAATGATATCCTTAACCCAGATCTCATTAAAAATTGGCACAATCTTTGACTAAACTTTGTATCTTTTTTTATATCTATGAGATAAACAAATTGACTTAATTTTAAGCTACAATTTTCTAATTAAAAATTATAAGTTGGTTAATTCCCACGAAATCACAAAAATGTTGCTTCTTATAATTAAAAAAAGCCTATAGTACATATAAAGAGATTAAAAATCATTTACAAATTCTGAAACACACACACAAACACAAAAATAAATAAATAAAATTCAGCATATTAATTATTTTTTATTGCTGTTAAAAGCACAACATTTCAAAAATAAGATTTTCATTAATATTTATGAAACCATAGGAATAACAAGTACACAAAAAAAATTAATATGCATGATTAACTTTAATTATTTAAACAAAAACATTCCCTGAATTACAAACTACTATAGCTGTATTTTTTTTAATATTAAAAAAAAATTCTTTAAAGCTTGTATATTTTAAATTCTTAAATACAGCGTAATTAAGTATCTGAGATTAAATGCTTGTAATAATACTATGCACACAAAGATAATTAAATTTAAAAGACAAAAATGAAATGTGCTGTAATACTACAAACCTGTGTTTGATTATCATAAATAAATGCAGGAAGTATTAATGTAGTACTTTACTTAAAAAAAAAAAAACACTTCAATATTTACAAATTATATACTGTGCAAAACATTTTTCTAAAATGTAAATAACGTTTTCTGCTGTCGGTATATATACTGATAATATACTACACACATTTAAATATCTTATTCTGATTTCAATGAGCCTTTTATCAGACAAATCTAGTATTTCACTCACAAGAACATATTTCAATGTTAAAATAATTGCATTATTCAGTCTATACCCAAAAGTACTTTTGCTTAAAAAAAAAAATCTGTTGACATCTTACAGAATATTTTATTGTTATTGATACAAGAATTATTCCAGTATACTAAAGAAAAGCATTTCAATTTTTAAATATTTACAGAGTTATGTACCATGGGAAACAACTAGCTGAAATTTAAATATAATTTCAAAAAGCACATACACACACACACACACACACACGCATATATATAAAGCTTGGGACTGAGCTTGGTAATTGTATTTTTTGTCCTGTTAGTTAGTTTGTCAATCCTAATAATATCAGAATATCTAAAATGTTTCACACAAACAACACCTACAATCTGACGAAGACTAGTCTTCCCTAGGAATCTTCCTGCACCACCGTTCTTTCTTGGCTACTTTTTTCAGAAATTTTAGGATTAACTAAAAACGATATTCTTGTCATAATTCGAAGAACAATTAGGTATGCAGCAACAATCAAGCATTTCAGAAATTAAGTAATATTTATACTATTAATAATACTAATGATAAGATATACAAGCACAACAAGTGAAAAAATGAGCAGTGGCTGTCAAAACACATGCACTGTGCTGGTATGGAATTTGTTTCTCCCTTCAAAGGATGGGGTTCATGGCATTAGATTATGTAGTCTTCGATGTATTCTCAGCCGTGGCAGAGTCCCCAATGAAAAATCCCTAATCCCCTTTTCTCGCAATGTTTAATTTAAATCATTTGAAAAAAAAAAAATCTTTTTTGAAAAATTGTGAAAGAAAAAGAAAACTTTATATTTGGAAAACCAGGGAGGAACAATTTCCCTTTCCTGCTTGATGCCCATATCCATAGGGGCCAATTAACTAGTACCCTTTCAGTGTCCGTGTATTAGAAAGTAATGTTTCTGAAATGCATTACTCTTGTGACTTCCTGCAGGGAAATGGTGGTTTTTTGTGCTGTGAATTAGATTGGGGGGGGGGGGGGGGGGCGGGGGGATATCCTTTCACAACACTAGAGAAGAAGATGAAAAACTATCTTGCATAATATTGTGATGATTTTTAGGTTATTTCTGAGAATTGTGTTATAAGTAGCAGACATTTTTCTGATAAATAATAAAAATCTTCTTAATCATCTTCTCTTAATTTGCAGCATTTAACGTTGTTAGTACTGATGAATTGTGTAAGATAGCTGAAATAAATTCTAGACAAATTACAATCCATTATTGCCTGTAATGTCATATACAGTATAGAACCATTTATCCATATACCATTTATCTGTAATCCAGTTAACCGGAAAACCAGTTAGTTATCCAGAATGATATTTCCATCTGACTGATTTCAGAATCTTTCCAGGAAAAAGTGCTATGCAGTGCCAGTTTGACATGTGCATTGCTTGATAGATTACCACATGCATTGTACAACTTTATCAATATCTAGGATTTTAAATGAAAGCATATTTAGTTAGATATTGAGCATTTTGAGTTTTATGTAGTATTATTGTTTCCAAGATATCGCCAGAAATTGCCTTTATTCAAACTCTGATTAATCTTTGATCTTGATATGATTTGAGCGTTAATCAGAGTAATCTAATAATTTAAAATCAGTAACAATGTTACAGCCACATATAGTCTACAAATCTTGTCAAATGGATGTTGCTTTTATGTCCAACCAGTTATCCGGAATACATGTGGCCCCGACCATTCTGGATAAATGGTTCCATACTGTATTCTTTAGTAGTTTGCTAAAATTTCTGTGCAAAATTAAGAAAGTTTTGCCATCTATTGATAGTCTATATAGCTGTAAATTCACGTCCTAAGTGTTTTGCTTAAGAATCTGTGTGCTGTGGTTAGACCTAAATTTCAGATAGCATCTATTGTACATATGAGACACACGTGTTCTGTTATTAGTCAAATGACAGACAAAATAGTTGTAATCATTTTCTTTTTCATTGGTATGTTTTGATTTTTAAAAATATTGATTTTTCTGACATTTTCCGAAGTTTTTGAAAAATTAGCTTTACACAAATTCTTTTCATTATTCTTAATGCCCTTCATTAAATTTTTTTATTTATTTTTTATTTTTTATATTGAATAATTTACTATTTTATTATTATTTCATCTGGTTTTAGCAGTTGCATTAGAATTATTTTTTTTCTTATCTTTAATTAGTCTTGTGTCATTATTATTATTTGCTAATCAAAAAAGAAAAGTTTTATGTAAATAATTATTATCTCTTAAAATTTATATATTAAGATAATTGAAACACTGTCCTATTACTTATTGGACATTATTACCCATTCATTATTTCATTAAAATATAAACATAATTTATGCTTATCTATATTAAGTACTTTAAATATGCATGTATCTGAAAATTTGTTTTGAATTTACTTGAATTTTTTTACAGTAATATTTAACACTGAATTTGTAACTTAATGAAGATGGCTAATTATATCTTTTTATTTTTAACTTTCCAGTGTAGAATTCTTTTTTTTTTTTTTTATCTCTGTTATTTAGCTAAATTGAGTATTATTAAAAATTGTTACATTAATTTTAACACCAATACAGACAAAGCTGATTTCATATTATAATCTGTGTAGTTAAAAAAAAATTAAAATTCTCCCAGATATAATAGATGTTATTTCATTCTGCTGCCTGCATTCTTGTTTTATTTATTTATTTTTGTTTATTTGTTGCTATTTTTCAGCCACTTAGAAATAAAAAGGCAGACGTGGATTCTGATGAAAATACACCAGGAGAGTATGTTTTGACAAAACCTAAAAATGACTCAGCAAAACCTAGCAAACATCAAGAAAAGAAACAAAAGCAGCTTGCAAAAAAAGAAAAGGTAATTTAATTTATTTTATTCAATTAAAGGTATTATACTAATATTACTATATATAATTAAAAAAAGGTTTAAATTATGCAATGGGGTGTGAATGAAATATACTGATACATACTATAGCTTTCATAAATTTAAATTTTTAAATAAAAATTTTGTAGGATTAAAATTATAGTTATGATTTAAAAATCTTTTAAAACTTGTTTATTGTTTTTTCAGCAAATATTCATTCTACAAAAGTATAATCTTTCTTAAACAACTTGTTTCATTTTCTATTTTATTATTCTGATAGATATATATCTTTTCAAATTTAAAAGGCATAATTGGTGTTTATGTATTAATTTATCAACTGTATTATCTTTATTCTCAACCGATAGTTACACCTTTTACCATTTAGTTTATTTTTCTATAATGTTTAAAATAATTTAGATTCCCAAAAATATGTAAGCTTGATCAAAAACATTTTCATCTGTATGTCTACAATTTTATCTGGAAGTGAAAAGAAAATTGATAAGAAAATAATTAATGGTAGTCTTGTTGCCCACACCAAAAAAAATCCATGTGTACTTTTATGGGGATGTAATGATCAGTCATATGGACGAATACCAAATATTTGATAAAATTTTAGGCCAAATACTAACTTTTTTTTAAAAAAAAGAGTATATATTGATTATATATTTTTTTAATGTTAAACTGGAAATAAAGTAAAAACAAAAATTAATCTTATATTATTTGTATGTTTAAAATATTTAACTTGATGTTTTTTTAAATTTTTTTTTTAAATTTATAAAACACTTTGATGCTAATTAATAAAATAAGATATTTACCAAATCTAAATTATTAATGTATATATTTATATATATATTGTAGATACATGTAATTTATATACAGTTTAGCTAAAATAGGATCTCATTATTATCACTGTACGTTTTATTTATTTTATTGGTACTTTTCGGTTAGCCGGGTGCCAGTGATATATATACATGTATATATACACACACATATATATCTACACACACACATGTATATATACATACATACATATATATGTGCACATATATGTATGAATATATGTATATATGTTTATACATATATATTTATATATGTACATATATCACTGGAGCCCGGATAACCGAAAAGTACCATTTTTTTTTTAAAGCTTATTTCAGTATAAAAATTTAAGAATTTGTATTTTATCCTTTTATATTCAGACATATCAAATTTATTTTCTGTAAGTCATGATAGTATGTTATTTCCATTGAAATATAAAGAATATTCTTCATTCAACTATTCAGTCATACTTTTATCCTTTCTTATATTTTAATAAAGTTACAATGTTAATAGGGTCCTCTTATTGCTTATGCTTGAGATACTTCCATGCCATGAGATACTTCCTGAAATAGCCTTGGAGAAATAATTTTTCTTTGCAAAGAGTTTGCGTGTAAAAAATTTACTTGTAATTTAAAAATAGAAATGTAGTATATATGTCATATATTTTATTAATTAAAGTTACATGCTTCTTTATATGCACAACACAAACATGCCGCAAGAAAAATACTTTTATTTATATAAACATCATTATTTGAACTTATTTCAAATTTAACCTATCAATACGACTTAAACTTACATACAATTTAAATTAAATTAGTGTTAAGATTTTTTTTTTATTATACTTTATAACAAATTATGATATAATGAATTGCTCATAGACATTTAGTTAGTCTATATGCTAATGAATACAGAAATTGAAATGATATAACAAATGTTTCTAATGGAAAACATAATATAACGGAAAGAATTAGAGCATGAAAAATGGCGGGAAATTACAATATAGCAAAGTTTTTATTTTTTTTAACCCCTAAAAGGCTCATATGTGTATGTACTGGTGTTTCTTTTTACATTTTAAGGATCCTAAGATCTGTTTGTCGTGTTTTTATAATGGTGTCAGTATGTGTGTATATATAAACACAGATATCAGTCGATCAGTCATGTATCATATGTGTGTATATACAGGGTGTTTTTTTTAAACTGACGCTATTCAGAGCCGCCTGTAGCTCGTTCTAATAACAGGATTGATACAAAATTTTGTGAGTGGACTAAGAAAACCATGGGAAAAAAGATTCCAACCAAAAAAAATTAGTTCCAATCACCACCGATAGGGGGAAATGTGGCGCTGTACATTGAAAAAACCCATCAGAAACAGACAAAATTAATAATTTGGATAAAATGCCATGTTTTATTCATCATTTACACTTTCCCTTTCGTTGATTGCAGTTGAAACATCCATTATCACTTTTCTGTCACAGGTTTACGTCCTCTGCCTGACCGAACTGCTAGCAAGCCTGTTTCTTCGAATTTCAGAATCATTGCTTTCAATACATTAACGGATAAAGGTCCTTTGTGCAGTTTATGGCGTGTTCTAAGTAAACAAAGAGCGGCTGGTGCATTGCACTGGTTACAATAATAGAACTTCACAAGTAACGCACGCTGCGGTAACGTGAGATTCATTTTCAACCTGAGCTGAAATTGTTTCTCGGTGTTTTTCGCATGCATTTATAACTTAAACTATTGCCGCTACTGTCGCTTGCGTAAGTAAAAAATTGCATTTTCATTTATTGCCCGTATTTTATGCTAATTCTCAGTTGCATAAATTACCACAGCGCCACATTTCCCCCTATCGGTGGTGATTGGAACTAATTTTTTTTTGTTGGAATCTTTTTTCCCATGGTTTGTTTAGTCCATTCACAAAATTTTGTATCAATCCAGTTATTAGAACGAGCTACAGGCGGCTCTGAATAGCGTCAGTTTAAAAAAAAACACCTTGTATATATATATATATATATATATATATATATATATATATATATATATATATATATATATATATATATATGTGAGAGTGAGTGAACACAATAGTGACCAAACTATGCTTTCAGATGAGCTCCTATTTGTTTGTTTTATATGTTACATGCCACTGTCGAAAGAATTGTATACATTTTTGGGAAAATTGGCCAACACGATCAAAAACTTTTTCAACCATTCTTGTGATGATAACTGATAAACATTTTCTTTTATATCTCAATCATTCAATTAAATTATTTTTATTTCTCGTGTTCCTCTTATGTCGATATAACGATTATGTTTCACTTAAGTGTAACTTAATTTAATAAAATCTTTTTTTTTCTGAAAGAAAAAAAAAATTAGTTTTATTAATGTGATAAAAGAGAATGGGAATATATTGCATGTTTCAGAGGAAAAATAGTGAAATAGCTACATTTAAAACAACTTAAAATTCCCATTAGCATAACTAGGTAAATTTAATTTCAATATTTATTTTTATTTTCAGGCTTTAATCTCAACATAGAGGAATTAAAATTCATCATTATTTTCATCAATGGAAATAATTCACCTTTGTAAAAATAGGATTTAAGTTTTATTTATTTTTGTATTAAGTGGAGTGGTGTCACAATTTTTTTTTTAATGAAAACTTACATTTTCATTCATAAAAATTAAATCTACAATGATTACATGAAAAGGGTGTCATTTTCTAGTCAGTTTTAGTTGCAACATTTTGTTTGAAGAGAAAAAGAACTGGCTCTCTATTTAATATAAATCATAGAAAATATTAAGACTGCATCTAAAGTATTAGAACATGTGTGATAGGGTATAGCTGTAATATATAAATGAAATAGGAAATAAAACGTAGCAACACCTTTTTTTAGTGTCAGTTTGACATCACACTGAAAGCATTTTATAGAAAGTAACTTCACATTTACGAGATTTTTATATATATATATATTTTTCCGTGAATACTTTTCTTGAAATTGGAGAGATGTCTGGAATATAGTAGACGTTTTTACTCCAAATATATTTAAATGAAGGTACTACGTAATTTTAATGCACTTTTAGTAAACTTTTTAAGTTAAATAATATGAAAAATTTGCAGTATCTACTCAGAATGACATCAATTTCAGATTTGAAAATATAGTGAGTGAGTCTGAACTTTTAGTGGCTTTAAAAATGTCGTCCTTATGCAGTTTCTCTTTTCTTCAACAGGAAAGAAATAATTGCATTAGGGAAATAAAAAAAGATTTATATAATGATAAACTTCGGTATGTGGTTGAATAAAGGGGTAATGGGTGCTCTGATAATTTTTTTCAGTTGACAGTATTTTTATTCATGTTATAAAAGATATATATGTCAAGTTTCACGCAAATTGGTCAAAAACTGTAGATTTGTATAAGAAAAATACAAACAAATAATGATTTATGTATATAGATTTATTAAGAAGCAATATTGTTTTAAAATGAATTAGTAATTTTTTGTTGTTGTTTTAATTAAGTTGTTATGTATCAGTCTGATTGTTAATTATGATGCACTTGCTACTTTAAAATTTTAAACTATCTTTGACTATGTGTATCTTTTATTTCAAAAGCATTGTCTTAGTTCTTTATTTTCATTATCAATATCATGCCAACATTTTGTTTTATTATTATTTACTATTGTTTTCCTTTTCTTTTAAGAAAAAAGCAAAAAGCAATGCAAGGAATAGGAAAAATTCCATAAATGAACATGATGATAAATTTGCTAACAGTCAGTTAAATGAGAATGTGGAAGACTTAAATGAAAAAGATGATCAAGATTCTGAAAAACTAAGTCCTGTAGATCATGAGGATGAGGAAGTTTGGGAAGTTAAAGAATTATTTGGTTCAGATGAAAAAATCTCAAGAGATGGTGATAAGGATGATGAATCTACCTTTCAACAGCATGTAACAAATGAAGATGATAAGAATGATGAATCTACCCTTCAACAGCATCTAACAAATGAAAGTGATAAGGAGGATGACTCTACCCTTCAGCAACATCTAACAAATGAAGGTGATAAAGATGACGAATCTAACATTCAGAAACATCTAACAGATGAAGATGATAAGGATTATGAATCCACCCTTCAGCAGCATTTAACAAATGAACAGAGTAAAGGTGATTCAAATTTTGAAGATGTAAAGAATGATGATCCACCTAAAGCAACACAATTGGATAAAAATAGCAGAATCTTAGTTTTTTGTACTCTAGATTCTACATCTGGTACCCCCGAATATTCTTCACAAATCCACGTTGAAAATCCAGGCGAATCAGAAGAATTGAAAAAAGAAGTGGCGGCAGCTTTTGTAAGAGAAGAGCCTGATGCAGGTATATTTTATTTTATTTTGACTGATTGATTTTTAAATATTTAAAACAGATTGAGTCAAACAAATCAGATTGAGAAAACAAATCAGATTGAGTTTACTTTTCTTAAGGTGTTACTTCATATTTAAAAAATTGGTTGCAATAAGCATCTTCAAAAAGCTTTTTCCATTGGTACCCCTTAATATTTATTCTGTATAGATATCTGAAAATATATGAATATCTGCAAGTTAAAAAATTGATTTGATAAATATTTGCATTGTCTTTAAATGAATTTTTAGTAAGCTGAATGATAATGATTGTTTTTTTTTTTTTTTTTTTTTTTTATAAAATAAGTACTTCCCTCCCTTTGGAAAATACCTTGCTTAGAATTTCAAATTAGACTTTTCTACATAATACTTTTATTTTTGTAAAAAATTAATACAAAAAAGTAGTATTTTTTATATTGTAGCATTAAACACTATTGTGCAATTTAGAGATATTTTAATTTTAGAGCTGATTTTATAGACAAATTTTCTAACAAATGTGTTCATTAATTTGACTTTTACTTTGCATTCAGAAATATTAATTTTCCAAAATTTAAAAATACAGTTTTCAAAAGTTGACTTTCTTATTAGTATATTATAAAAACAATTTCAAAATGTGTTAAAATCAGTAGATATGTTTAATTTTTAAGTAATTTTAATGCTTTCTCATTTTCTTTTAATTTGTAGCCATGTGTTCTGAAAATTTGAAGGAAGTTGATGCTGCTGCTTATGAAGAAAATCAAAATTTAAAAGGAGAATCGCAAAGTGTAGAAAATAAATGCGACATAATTCTTGAAAATGTTCATAATGCAGTAGAGGGAGCTGAAAATGCAGAAAATCATGCCCCAGAAGCTGAAAATGAAAGTGATAATATACCAAATGAGGATGATTCTCTTAGAACTATAACTGAAAATTTTAATAATTGTCTTAAAATAACAGATTCTAATCTGTTGAACACTGATGTTAGTAAAGTAACTGATTCTAATCAGATGAACATTGATGACAGAAAAATAACTGACTGTAATCAGTTGGATATTGATAATACGCAAATAACAGATTCTAATCATTTGAACATTGATGATAGAATTCAGACTCTAAGTTTACAAGTGAAAGATGTTAGAATTAGAAGAGACAGTGACAGGCAAGAAAATTTGTTAAACTCATCAGAAAGTGCTGATGAATGTGAAAGTTTAAAGACTAATTATACTTCACCAAAGAGTTCTATTGAGGATTCATGTAGTCTTGATAATTGTGATAACTGGTCACATTCAGTTTCAGAACAACAAACCAAAGACTGGATATCAAAAACTTTAACTACCTTAAAGCCTAGGCACCATGTATCTCCTTTAGAATGTTCAGTCAATTCTTGTCTAAGTCACTTTACGAAGCCTGAACTGCTAACAGGAAATAATAAATTCAGATGTGAAAATTGTACAGAAATGAAAATTAAAAAAACAGGTATTGTTTCTTTTATTCTTCTATAATACAAAATTATTAATTTTGATTTTAAGTGCCAAATATTTACTTTAGCTGTTTTAATTGAAATGTGAAGAAAATATTTTTCTATTTATTGTTATTTTGAGAATTTCTATAAAAAATTATTTGGTTCTCTACATTAAAAGTGTTAACACGTGCTTGTAAATTGTTAATTTTATTTCTTTATTAATTATTGATAATATTTCTGAATATAATGTTTTCATATAAGTGAAGAAAACCTCTTAAGTTTTATAAAACAATTTTACATGTATTAAAGAATAAACAGTAAAATTTTATGAACTCACTTAAAATAACAGTAATTCAAAGTTCTTAGTTAATTGTTAAAAATCTAGTAATTATCTAACTCATAGTGGAATAAATGCAAATTAAACAATTTTACTATTGTGTTATATTTGTCATGAAAATAAAGTGCAATTTATCTTTCATTTTTTCCCCTTTCATAATATCTGATTAAAACTTTGTTGTAAGTGTTCTTACTAAATCTACATCCTCTTATTGTTATAGCTATTTATATACTTATTTCTTTCTTCTGTCTTTACAAGAAGAAAGTATTGGATTCGTGATAAAATTTGACTTCCAGTTTTTGGCAGATTTATATGTTTTAGAAGTTGCTGAACACGATTTGACTGTTTATAGAAAATGTCTGTCTGTCTATGTGACAAAATTTTGTGGGTGCTGTGTCTCAAGAACTAATGCACAGAATTTCATTAAACTTCAGATTCAGTTAGTCCTTGATATAAATTGGTGCTGATTAGTTTTTGGTGCTATGCTACATTTTTCATGAGTTTCATGATAGCTATATCTTAAGAACTAATACACAGAGTTTCATCAAACTTCAGATTTTGTTAGACCTTGACATAAGTAGACGGTGATTACATTTTGGTGTATATAGCCCAACAGGTGGCGCTACTATGCTACTTTTTCATGATTTTCACAATAGCTATATCTCAATTCGTAGAGAGTACTCTAAAACATTATTGTGATCAGGGCTTGACTATCGCAAGGGTAAACAGGTCAGCTGACCTGGACCCCCACTTCTAAAAAAGACATTCCCCTACTCTCCCCCCCCCCCCCCCCCCCAAAAAAAAAAAAATGTTTTTCTTAAAATTACTGTAAATTATGGGTACAAAAATGTCACAGAGGTGGTATGTGTCTGAATGTCATTTTTTTGTATGATATATATATATATATGTATTTTAATGTTAATTTTAATGGAAAATATATTTTTACTCTTAACTTATTTTTTAATACATTTTGTATTAAAGGAAAATATACTTATTACTTTCTCTTTGTATTTGTAAAAATTGCTCTCTCTATTTTGCTAATGATTTTTGTCTAGTATATCCCCTGTAAGTTAAAGCTGCAATTAATATTGTAATACTTTATTTTTGTTTTTATTTTAGGAAACAAGAAAGATGTTGTATATTCTAATGCTAGTAAACAAATGTTGATTTTTAGCCCTCCTGCTGTATTAACTTTGCACTTAAAAAGATTTCAACAGGTATTGAGATTAGTTTACCATTAGTTTTATTTACTTATTTATCTGTGAAATTAAATTACATATATCTATACTAATAAAAGAAAGATGTTTGTGTGTTGGTGAGGGCTAGGAAAATCTACCACACAATGCAGGGCTTGAAATTCAATTTTTCCAAGGAGGGGAGTCTCCCTCCCAACATTCTTAAATAGAGGGGAGTTGTAGTGTTTGGAAGGGAGAAAAAAATATCTTTAAACCCCACTATTATTGTATGTGCTATTTAAAGAATTACATTATTGCAGACATGACAAAATACCATTGAAAAAATTAAGTCAACTCAGAATGATTATGTAAAAGGTTTATTTTTATTATAAAAAAAAAGGAAGAAAGTTAAATTTTATATATGCAGTGTATTTTTCGAGTTCCACCAAATGTTAGGGACCCTTAACAATTAAGTTGTTAAATGAATTTCTGAATTTAGATTTTATTTGATTTAGGGTGCTGAAGCCTCTTTCACAAGGTACACTTTTACTCCTTTACAGTGATTAAAAAGGTTTACTCCTTTACCTCAAGGAGTAAAAGTAATAAGATCTTTGCAGCTCTTCTAATCTCATTTTTGTTTAGTGCTGACTCTAGGGCAATTTGACAGGGTGCAGCGACCGGTGGCTCTTACTGCCCTTTTTTGTTTTTTTCCCTCTTTTCGGTCGCAGGAAAAAAATACGTCTGTTGGTTGTTCGAAAAAATTGTGAATTTAGTCAATTGGTTGAGGGAATAAAATAATGAAATTCGTCTTACTCATGAACAGAAATAGATAAGGACTTCTAACGAAATAGTTTTAATATTGATTTGCGACTTTGGAACTACATTGCAGCCAGTGTACAACTGTGCTAAGGTAACGCCACCTACAAACAACAATACGGATAAATATCATAGAATAAATCTATTATACCTACCAGACGATGGCTGTCAAGCAGACGATTTGAAGAAGAAGGCGAACTAATACAACTGTCCTACACAGACATTGTATTTGAAACATTTTTCGAGAAACGATTTTCTTCTTCGAAAGGCTATTTTATTAGAAGTCCTTATCTATTTCTATGTTCATAGAAAAAAAATTGCTAAATTTGTCGATCAGTCGCGGGAAAAAATGGTGAAGTTTACCAATTGGTCGCAAGAAAATAACGCGAAATTCGTCAGTCAGTTGCGGAAAAAATCTTGAAATTTTTCAGTGAGGTGCGAGAAAAAAATAGTGAATTTCATCAATCTGTCGGCAGAACAAACCGGATAATTCGGCAATCGGTTATGAAAAAGTTTGCAAGTTTGTCAGTCGGTCAAGGAAAAAAAACGTGTAATTCGTTGATTGCTCGCCAGAAAATATTGCGAAATTCGTCGATTGCGCGTCAGAAAATATCGCGAAATTCATCAATCAGTCGCAGAAAATTATTGTGAAATTCATCAGTCGGTCGGAGGGAAAAATCGTGAAATTCATCAGTCGAATGTAGGGAAGAAAATTTAAATTTGTCAGTTGGACACAGGAAAAAAAAAAATCACAAACTTCGTCAATTTTTTAAAATAAAAAAGAGAGAAATTACAAGAATTTGGTCGATCGATCGCAGAAAAAACGCGAATTCGGTGATCGATCATGGAAAAAATTCAAAGTTCGTCGATCGATCGCAGAAAGAACACAAAGTTCGTCGAATGATCGCGGAAAAAAACACAAAGTTCGTCAATCAGTCACGGAAAAAAAGACAAGGTTCATTGATCAGTCACCAAAAAAACGCAAAGTTCGTCGATCAGTCACCAAAAAAACGCAAAGTTCGTCGATCAGTCGCCAAAAAACACAAAGTTCATTGATCAGTCGCGGAAAAAAGCAAAGTTCGTCGATCTCTCGTGGAAAAAACGCAAAGTTCTTCAATCTGTCATAGAAAAAACACAAAGTTCATCGATCAGTCATGGAAAAAAGCAAAGTTCGTCGATCTCTTGTGGAAAAAACGTAAAGTTCGTCGATCAGTCGCTTAAATAACACAAAGTTTGTTCGCTTAAATAACACAAAGTTCGTCGATCAGTCGCTTAAATAACGCAAAGTTCATTGATCAGCTGCTGAAAAAATGAAAAGTTCGTCAATCAGTCGCAGAAAAAATGCAAAGTTTGTCGATCAGTCACTTAACTAACTCAAAGTTCGTTGATCAGTCGCTTAAATAACGAAAAGATCGTCGATCAGTTGCTGAAAAAGTGAAAAGTTCGCGATCAGTCGTGAAAAAAAACGCAAAGTTCGTCGATCGGCTGCGGGGAAAAAAAATCATGAAATTTATCGTTTGGTTGCAGGTAAATTAAATAACGCAAATTTCTCTGAAAAATGGTGAAATTTTTTGATTGCGAGGCCTCCGTTCACGATATTTTTTGGGTGGGATTTCAAAATTTTCAGCACGAATCCCACCCTGAAATTCAAGCCCTGCAATGTGTGTTCAGCCGTATATGTAAAAATAAATAATAAAACCTCACATACATACCAGGCCACCACTCAAATTTTTTAGACTTGTGTGCAGTAATATTCTGGTAGAATTTCAATTTCATATTTCAACTGCAAGAGGGTGCTCTACTCCCACTAACTTCATAAGTTATGGTATTCCATTGTAATTTTTCTATATATTTGTTTTAAAAAATTAAGATCTCCAAACTTTACGTATGTATTTTTTATTTTACGATTTCTCACAAAAGAATAAAACAATATCGAAGTAAAAAACATAAATGTAAGTATATTTTTCCCTTTAATATTACAAAATAGCGTCTAAAATAGATTTTTTCATTGTTTCTGATGGAATGTATTTTCTATTTGCTTTTATGACCTGCAGCAAGAATTGCTTTTCATCTTCATTGTTTTTCATCTTTTTATTATGATTTTATTGAAATTTCCAATAAGCTTAATCCCTCGTTTTTCATTGTCATTCACTATTTGTAAATTTTGAAGCAGTTCTTTTTTATTACGATGGTCATTGTCATTCCATTTTTCAGGAGAAAGGCTAAAAATGACTTACTTATATTCATACGCGATAAGAGTTCTGCTGTTCTCCTTGTTGCAAAGTCTGACAGTCGCTTACCATCTTTTTTTATAATCTCAGGTTCATCTCTTACATTACACTTCTTAAGTGCTGGCATGGCTGTACAATTCTGTACTGTTCTTCCATTGAAACTGTATCAGAAAAGAGAGAAAGTCTTAAGTCATCAGAACACTCAGACATAGGCATTTCATTATTTTTCTAGCAGAAAGAGCAATATCTTTGTCTATTGCTAGATAATTTTCAAGATCTTTAACTGTCTTGGGGTAAATTCATCATTTGATTGAAAGTCAGTTGTCTCAGAGTTTTCCGCTTCACTCATTAGACAAGTGTTGGATGAACAGACGGTAGCTGAGGGTAAAGAGGCTTTAATGTGTCATTCTCATCTTCTTTTTGTCTCTGAAGAGAACGTTCATGCTTTTTTTTATAACTCCATCTTCTAAACCCATATACATCTTACAATTGTTCCTGAAGAAAATCAGAATCCTCTTTAATTCTTATCATTTTCATAGCATCTTCATGAGCAATATCAAAGCGCAAGTCCAAGTCTTCAAGAAATCTAACCATTCGTTGTTGGGCTATAGAAAAACGTCCTTTGTTTTTAAAAGCCAATGAGAATGAATGTTTTCAAGTTTTTCAATTACATGTTTCTTTTGTTTTGGGGCCATAGCTGCATTAATTCTTCACTTAGTATTCAAATGACTAGGAGATCGTACAAGTTTTGATTCTTTCAACTAATAATGAAAACGCTGAAAGACTTGTCTTGTATTAGCTAGTTGTTTCAATGCAGTCAATGGATCTACTGCTCTTAGACCAATCAGAAAAATTTCATTATTAAGGCCAATTGAAACTAAACCCATTGCAAATTTTTAGCTATGAAATTTCTTTAAACAGAAAAGAATGACTATTTTTCATAAAATTAAAGTTGTTGATCAATGCACAAATTTTGTGATTATTTTACTTCTCATTAGGCTTATTGTTTGTCTTATTAACTGTAACAAATAATGTTAGCTTCAAATAACAGTATATATTAATATTTAATCTAAGTAATGTAACATAAATAATATATTTTAAATATTACTTTCATTTGTCACTTTTAACTTAGAAATAGCCATGTGCAAAATATAAACAACTAGTAGAGAGATCTTTGTTTTCAGATCCAGAATTTGAAAATATATAATATAAGATAATTATTTAATATATAATACAACAAACTAATTTTTTTTTTAAATGTCTGAGAAAAATTAAATATTTCTGAAGTGTACATTATTTGTTGAATTTCCTATACGTCTGCTAATATTAAACTATAGGGGTCATTGAGCACCCTCTTAAAATTTTAGTATAATACTGGTAAATGTTTAGCTTCTAAAAGAAGCTAAACATTTACCAGTATTATACTATTGGTAAATTAAAAAAAAAAAAAATAGGAGGTGTCTAAGCTCTAGTTGGAAAATAAATAAATGAATAAATGAATAAAAATTAACCACATAAAAATGAATACTTAAAAACCAAAATGGCTATGAATTCCGAATAAATTTTATTGAAAAGAGAACAAAATTTGCTAGCAAACTTCAAAAATTGAGAGGGGAGGGGGGATATGAGAAACATTTTGTTCAATAAAAAATAAAAAAATCTGAGCTTGAAGTGCATTTAGACCTTGTCTTCATCTATTCCAAAACCAAATTTGCAGACCTCTTTTTACAATAGATTTTCCTATCCATCGCACACAAACACAAAACATCTCTATTAGCATGTATTTTGTTATAACTTTTTTAAATTAAAAAAAAAAAATCTCAGATTTCTAGTCAAAAGAAATTAAATACTTTTAAGTAATGTTTAAATACTTTTTGAGTTGAAATTTCAGAAAAACATTGATCCATTTTGTAAGTTATTTTTTAGTGACATACTCATTATTTATACAGGCTTCTTATGTAGACTGCTGTACACATTTTAACTACTTCTGTAATTAACCCAATTTAATTTTTCTTAGTATATATTTACAATCAGTATTAGTCAAGAAAACATAGGCATAGCTGAATTTCATCAATTTCAATATAATTTATCGCATGGAAATGAGACATTATTGTGACCATGTGCATTATTTTCCCTATAAATCTATGCTTTTAACATTTTCAATAGTATCTGTTTATTATTTACTTAATTCATCATTTCCATATTTCATTTATCATTTTTCGACACTTCTTTGGCATTTTGACCTCCACTCACCTTGATCATATTTTTAATTCATTTTATCCTATTCACAAACTGGGTGTGTTTTGTGAAGGGGCCTTGGATCTATTCACCAGAACTTCAATGACTTCACTGGAAGTATTTGAGTCATTTATTAAAAACAAAATTTTAACAGCAACAATTTATTGATCAAGAACAAAGTTAATGAAAAAGAATTATTTTAAAAACAGTTAGTCAAAACAAGTTACAAGATTCCATCAATTCCAGATGGAACATCATCATAGGCATAGTTAACTCAGAAGCAGATAAGTATCACAGCAGTCCACTCACAATAAAGGTGAGGTGTATGATTTCATGATCATGGAACTGGATAAGCTGTGTAGACAAAACAGGTCATTTAAACTATACTTGATCAAGTCATGATGAATGGTACCAGACAGCAACATCGACAAACAGCAATTTAACTAGACTGGATTACTGAACTCATGAACCTCTATACAGGACTTCTTATTGGTCAGTACAAATGTACTGACTGGGGTTTAGAGAAATAGCAGATGAAATTTGCAGTAAAAGCGTATTAGCTGATTTTAATAACCCCAAAAAGTTAATTTAAACTATTAAATTAAGATTCAATTTTTAACATGAAATATATGTCCAACTAAACTAACTATTAAAGTAAATGTATGAATTCCATGAAGGTTAGAATTAAAGACAACTATATTTAAAACAATCAATATATTTATTCAAAACTTAACACATGTAAAAATGCAAATATAGTAAACTTAAATATATATATATAATCACTTACTTAACAATAAAAATAAACTCATTTAAATAAACGATAAACAGACATCATGACATGTAAACTCAAACCTCATTAAATACACAAATCATATTATTCCGGAACTCAAAGTAAATAAGCCAAGAACGTTCATTTTTAACTTTATGTGGACTTGTGAAAAACTCGAATAAATGAAACCTGTTCTAATATTAAATAAACGGCAAATAGGTATCCAGCACATCTTTAGTTTGAAAAGCATTACATGAAAAGGAAAACTACTTGAAGCATTCAAGCACTTCCACCGTTTGTCAAAATCAGATCTCTATGCAGCCATGGCGATACATTAGAACGATGAGCACGTCGACTAACACAAAGTTAACACCTTGATGAGAAAGATATCCAGCCAGATTAACCACACGTATTTCATCTTTAAAACATACGGGGAAAAACCATCAGGCTTGACCACTATCGATCATCGTTAAAGATATCGAAATACTCAGAGTTCCACAGAAAACAAACACAGCACTACGATATTAATCTGAACAATTATATTCCTTTTATATATAAAACTAAACCAATGCCTTATAAACGAGACTCCATCCTATTGCATCACACCGGAAAGATCATAACCACAGCTTTCACATTTCTCCAGACGCTACACGAGGATAATAAACAAACAACTAAAAGGATGCAAGCCAGCCACGAATGTCAATGGGCAGAACTATTTATACTTGCAACACCCTAAAAGAGAAACTTCCACGCATGTCCGATCGCTTCTTCTATCAGCTTCTCGAATGCCGTATGCAAATCTGACAACATCGGCACGAGGCAAGGAACGAACCACGACTGCGTTGAAACGCACCGCCATCTATGAGCACTCATAAGAACTACTCAGAAAAACATGAGAAATGTGGTTGATGTGACCATACGAAGTTATCCGGAAACGCCGTGAGATAAAGATTGAAATGTGAAGTAAAAGAGCTTTAAACATTATAAAATATGAAACTGTAGTTTGAAAGAAAGTTTATTAAAAGTAACTTAATGTTATTTTAATAAAAACATTTATCACAGAAAGATATTTATCAAGTATATTAATTAAGGATAAATTAAATAAAAGGTAAGCTTTAAAGTAATTATATTTAGTATATTTAAAGCATTGTATTATATTTAATGATTAAATAAAGAATATTATATCATGAAAGTATATTATATAATGTATTATAAATGACTTTAATGAAATGTAAATGAGGTAAGTGAAATAATAAGCATGGTGATAAGAACTAGGGACTGCTTTTTCCTAACACTTCTAACGCCGTGTGATAACATCGTGCCGAGACTTCGGCACGAAATGGCAGCTGCACAGCTACGCGCACCGTTCTGCGCAGCTGGCCAGAAACCATGCTGCACTAGCGCCACCATGAACCATGGCTGTCACTGTTAGTGTCAAACGGTGAAGCAGACGAATTTAGTGACGTAGGCAGAAACCATCTTCACATGCGCCACCTATTTGAGGCTTTTTTCGAGGAACGATTTCCTTCTTGGAAAGGCTATTTCGTTAGAAGTCCAGGTATATAGGTTCATGACTGAACTGCTGAATTACTCACCTTGAAATTAAATCTCAGTGCTTAAATACATAGGTGGCTAGAATATGATTGTCCATTCGTTCTGTAATTGGATGTTGGTAAATAGCTGGTTAAGATTGTTCTGATTGGCTCTTCAGATTCAGATATGCAGACCATACTGACTTTTAATGTCTTGGAAGCGGTGATTGATTGCATCATGCAATGATTAAAATTTTGTTCTAAGCAGTTATGGAATAAGTGCGTAGTAACTATGTGGCATGTTGTCATTTGGGTCCAATTCTGTAGACTCCAGTTTGGATCCAAGCAGTGTAAAGTTTGAAAAAACGAAGGATTTTATTTTTCAATATTTAGTTAAGTTTTAAAAAATAATTTGAATGAAAAAATGCAAAGTTTCTATTTTTCAGTATTTATCCCTTTCGCTGTGGAATTTTTTTTTTTTTTTGGGAGGGGGGGGGGGGTTAATGCCCTGTGTGGAATATTTTGACCAAAAAAGCGACATTATTTATCTGATTACCGGGCAGAATTTTCCGGTACGAATTTATTTTCCCAAAGGGTTACGACTTTCCGAATGACCCAATACAAAACTAAAAATCATATCTTATGGTTATATGAAAAGCACGCTACTGGTTTTGGTTATAGCCAAATTACTGCACTACGCAGGTGTAATACGTCATCACTGCTAAACCCATGATGCATTACAGTGAGCACAATACATGCCGTGAATGCCTAGGTGACTTTTGTCGCCGCTTAATGTAGTCTACAGCACCCAACTCCTAGATGTCAACATTAGCCGACTCCCGCACTAAAAGGGTTATTTAAGTTATAAAAAAAAAAAATGAAACAATATTAAAAATTTATATGATGTGCATTTTTTTAACATTTGTTATAGTGATTGAAAGCCTGAGTGAAGCCACTCAGCCTGGCTTCGCTGGGCCATTTAGCGTTTATGCCTTAATAAATTTTCAAATTTTTAGAGTTTAAATTTAGTTGAAACCACTTAAGGATACAGTGAAACACACTGTATAGCGAGCATGTGTTTTCGTGCGAGGATAAAGGACCCTGAAGTTTGTTTTAATGGGGATGAATTGCCCATACATGTGTTTTAGTAATGGGGGCTTTAATGAATTTCATTTTTTAGATTGCTATATGTCAAGGTTGCTACATCCAGTGACATTTATTTTTTGTTTTCATTGATGCAAAGTGCTCATACATGCGTTAATAATCTCGTCTTTAACAAATGCAAATTTCATGCATTTTTCAGAGATTGTTGCACAATGGTGTTGCTGCATTCAGTAATTTTTTTTAAATATATTTCCATGGGTGCGAAGTGCTCATACATGTGTTAATGATCTCATCTTTAATGAATTCCATACATTTTTTTAGATTGCTAAATTTTTTAAATATTTAATATTTCTGGAGATTTATAATTTTTATATTGACAGGGAGAAATGTTATTATATTCAGCAGATTACCCAGGATGTTGTAGAAAACATATTTTTGCTTTATGTTGTTTGTAGAAATAGAACAAAAAAAATTTTTTTTTGATAAATGTATGCAAATTATTTATGTATATGTATATTTTAAATTATTCAGAATCATCATTAAATAATGTTATAATTAAATTGGGTGCATTAAAAATAAGCAAACTTACCAAAACTTTATTGGTTTCTTTTTTACAAACTGTCCTACATGTAGGATGATGATACAATAAACTACTATAAACTGTATAAGTATATTTTTCAATTACTCAGTTTTAATATATGACTTGTTATGGTTAACTTGGAAAGGCATTTTGGCGGGTTTTTTTACATAATTATTTCAATTATACAAAAGAGTCATGTCAAGTACAATATTAAGAATTAACCAAATTCAAAAATTTAAGAAAAAGAAATAAATTATTAAAATTGAACTTAATATGATTATACAAATAGCACTTATCAATCTATCTATATTATAAAGGCCAAATGTGTCTGTGCGTAACGCATACGTCATTTTGCGAATGGCAACAGCTGACGATGATATTTCGGTTTTGTGATTTTTGCTATTGCAATTTTTTTAATTTCTAAACATAGCACATTTTTAATTTTTACACCGTTACAGAGGAAAAAAAAATTACTTTCAAATGCAATTTGTTTGAAAATTATATCTTAATTGCCTGATATATTATGGCTTATAAAATAATTTTAAGCATGAATTTTGAAACGCCCAATAAACAAATGGAAGATTGTTGCCATTATAAATTTTTAAATAGTTACAGGTAGTAAAATTAATGAATTTGGAAATAAAAAGGTCACAAGAATAGAGTGCCTTTATATGAGAGTAGCGTTATACCAGATACAAAATTTGATTAGTTCAGACGATTTTGGAGAAAAGGAAGCTTTGTAATAATTTAAAAAAGAAAATTATTTGTTTACACCATAAACAAACATCGGATATTTTAACAGATAATATAAACATAAGATATTGTTTTAGATATTGCATTTTTATGAATAAAATATAAAAAAATTATTTCACAAATTTAATAAAAATGCATATAAAAAGTTAATATGAGCAGTAAGAAACAACGTTTTAATTCATATTTCATCAGTATTACAAATAATGTTAACGGTCATTGCGAAGTTGGAAAAAACTAATATACATGAAATTCATTAATATCGCGATCACTATATCGCATGCATAAGATGATGAATAATAAATTAACAAAGAAGCATCACTGGATGCAGCGAACTCCCTGTATTAATAATACCAAAAAAATAAAAAATAAACAAAACCCTTGAAATTCATTAATGTCGCGATCACTATATCGCATGTATGAACGCTTAGTAAAAAAAAAAAAAAAAAAAAAACTGGATGGATACCACATGTATGACCGCTTCACGCACAAGAAAAGCAAAGAAACCAGTAAAAAAAAAAAAAAACACTAAATGCATCAACTTTGACAAATAAAAATATGAAAAATCTATTAGATTAATGGTTTTCGCCTGCGTTCTGTAATCCGGGAAGCCCGGGTTCAATTCCCTAGTTTTAGTAATGGGGCAGAAATAAAAAATAATAATATTATGAAAATTTGATAAATCTGAGCTGCATGATATACTGGACAAGAGGTTTGAAAGGTAATTTATAAATTAAAAAGTATTAATTTAGTTTAATCATTCTGGTGTACAAATAAAATCTGCCAATAAGGCAGTTTTATTTCCTCCCCCCCTCTTTATGCTTCACATTGTTAAATGAAATTTCACTGTATCAGAATAATAAATTAAAAATTTTCTGTTGTTTCACTCTGAAACTGATATATTCAGACTATTAATTTTTAAGTGTGTATTAAGTATTAAGTGTATACTTGTTTTCTTTCAGGTTGGAATGAGTTTGAGAAAAGTAAACAGATTTGTTGAATTCCCTCTAATACTTGACTTAGCACCATTCTGCTGTTCAGCTTGTTCGGTTTGTATTTATTTGCTCAATTTGTTAAATTAGTAAATTGATTTAAAAAAAAATAGCTAAACTAATTAATGTAGTTGAAAGATATATCAGGTTGTGTTGTAAATAATTTTGTAAACATATATTCCATTAAAAATATTTATTTATTTAAATATTTTAGGTATTACCTCATATGTCATCAGTTGAAGATGAAATTCTGTACTCATTATATGGTGTAGTTGAGCACAGTGGTAGACTTACTAGTGGTCATTACACTGCATATGTTAAAGCCAATAAAAGAGATGTCAGTGGAACATTTGAATGCCAACTACCATTGGCTCAGTGTAATTTAGAACAGCTATTACGTAAATTTTCTGGCCAAAACAAGAATCCAGTGCAAAACACAGATGAAAAGGTAACAGAGGACAATCAGTGGTTTTATATAAGTGATAGTCATGTCAGAGAAGTTTCTGAAACACAAGTTTTAAAATGTCAAGCATATTTATTGTTTTATGAAAGAATAAAGTAACTACAGCTTGTTTAGACATTTTTTATTAAAATTGTATTTAAAGTTTTTTAAAGACTTAACATGCAAAAATGTCAAAAAGTTATATTATATTGTGAATCACTTTTTATATCAAGAACAAATTATGTAAATTACAATAGTCTGATGTTAATAAAAATAATTTGTTGTTGAGATTTCTTTTTTAAATTCTATATTTCTTATATATACCATCAAACTTGCTTATAGCTATTTCAGATGTGACAAAAACCCATTTTCAATGAGTGAAAATCTAATATAAAAATATATGATACAGATTATCTGAGCCAAGAAGATATACACCGCACCAACAATGCTGCTAATTATACAGTAACTCCATTTTTTTTCTTTCAGCATTATAACTGCATGTTTAATATTATATATAGTTGTCATATTAAAGGTGATTGAAAAAGTATTTATATATACGAGGGCTATCCAGAAAGTAGATTACGTTTTGGAATAAAAAATAAACAAAGTATAGGAAACAAATTTTATTATATACAGATGAAAGCCACACTCAAATACTACTTTTCTACATAGTCACCATACAAATTAAGGCATTTATCGTAGCGATGTACGAGCTTGGAAATGCCTTCGTCGAAAAATTCGGCCGCCTGCGCCTTCAACCAACAGTTCACGTGTTTCACCCATGTTTCGTCACCAGTAACGATGCGATCGAGTAAAGAGTCACCATCCTTATGGTAAGCGTCCAAAAAGTTCAACGCTGCAGCCATTCGCTGATTTTTGTGGTCCTCTGTCAAGATTTTTGGAATCCATCTTGCACAAAACTTGTGGTAACCAAGCTTTTCGCTGATGATTTCGTGCAACAAACTTCGCGAAATTTGTGGAAAACTCAAAGAAAGTTCCGTTATTGTGAACTTATTACTGCACGCACCTCGCAGCTCGCGGGATTTTCAATTAACGCAGACATTTCAAACCGTCACAGTATCTGAACGGAGCACAGCACGAACCTCTCACTAGCACGGCTAGATGCCGACTGAGCTGCGCAACGCTCTGACCCCAAGATGGCCGCGCTAGCCCCGCCCCTAGCGGACACAGACGAAAACGTAATCTACTTTCTGGATAGCCCTCGTAATATGATATAGTACATATCAGGGTACGCTAATTAAAAAAAAAAAAATCAATGATTTAAATCAATATTGAGATTTTATTCATTTGGAACATGTAGTTTTGCCTTAATTTAAATTATAATAAAATTTAAACAGTGCATATGTTATTTAGATCAAATAAGCCAAAATATATAAAAGGAAAAAAAAAAGTGACTAAGAATGACTCTTTTACATTTTCCCAATTGTAGCTATCCATATCTATTGAATCTTTTTCTTAAACGTACTAACTGGAGTGATGCTATTCATTGTAGAACACCTATGAATACGGTGAGCCCTGATGGCATATTCAGAACAAAAGTGGCCCAAAAATTCATTTGGCCATTATTATAGCTTTATTACCAAGGCCATTATTACTATTATGTTCATCACTTAAATGCTATTTGGTGTAACATTCACATAATTTATTTGCTTAATAAATATTTTTATTTATTTTAAAATATCTTGCAACTGTTTTATCCATGGTTGTGTCACAGGATATATGAGCACAAAAAAAAGCAGAATAAACATAGTGA
This sequence comes from Maratus michaelseni, assembly GCA_963931845.1. NCBI lineage: Eukaryota > Metazoa > Arthropoda > Arachnida > Araneae > Salticidae > Maratus > Maratus michaelseni. The sequence continues at coordinate 154,708,561 of OZ007594.1, read as the reverse complement.
AGTGTGTGAGTCTACAGATATTTATAACTGATCAAAATTTTAAAGATTTTTCAATGTCTTTCTGTTGAACAAAAACTTGTAAGTTCTGATGGTAACAAATAAAAAAGATTTCTCGTGTAATCGATTTTGTTACATATATCAGGCATGAGATTCTTCCGCGGATCCGCGGTTTTCCGCTATTTTGCTTTTTTTTCAATCTCATCCCTTAGGGATGAGATTCTTCCGCAGTTTTCCGCGGATCCGCGGTTTTCCGCTTTTTTGCTTTTTTGTCAATCTCATCCCTGATATATATATAGATTATACCTGACAAGACATGATCACTATAATATTGTACACAGACATACACTGATACTTCTATTTTTTTTTTTTTTTTAATAATAATAAGTAAAGTTCTACATAAAAGTTGAGATATACAAATAAATTTGGAAAAATTCTTGCCCTCAAACTGAAAAAGAAACAGAAAAAGTAAAGGTAAATTTTATTTTTGTTATTTGAGTTATATTAAAATAAAAGATACAAAAATATCTGGAAAAAGAGCATTTTATATGTGCGTGTTTAGAACTGGAAAATTTTTTTCCCTTTTTCCAAATCAATTTTTGCAGTAAATAATTTGTATCAAAATATTGTCTTAGTTTAGTTTGTTTATGAACTTATGAAAAATTCCATTTTCCTTATCTTTCATAGGCAAAATATTTATCAAAATATCATTTATGTTCTTATTTTTTGTTGAAATTAGGTGAAATATATTTTAGGTGAAAATGACAGTAATGATTGACACTGAACATTAGGATGCAATACCAAAAATGCATGAACAAGTTGCCACTTTCGCTTGACAGCAATTTGTTACATGTCCGCGATTTTTGACCAACAACTGTTTCCAAATACCTTGTCCTTGTATCCTGATTATGGAAGATTGTCAGGAAAGTACCCGCCAAAAAATTAAAATGTATTAGGCATGATTGCCATCCTAAAAGTTTCAGGATAAAACTGTTTGCATCAAAATTCATTGTTTATGGTTTTATTTATTACTGTTATAGTTAAATTTTCTGTAAAGATATAATAAGCTCCAATAATAATGAAAATTTGGGAGGAACAGATTTCTCTTTATCTTGTCAGGAAGTGTAAACAGATATAACATATACAACAATCATGAGTAACATGTAAAATGTACATAAAAATTAGATAAAGCTTTGAAATTATGAGGCAAAAAAATGCAAGCCATCAAACTACATTCTTTTTTTTAAATAAATATTCGCTTATCACAGTTAGGTGAATACAACACTGAGCATCGCCATTGTTTATTCATTTGCAGATAAAGTCTCATATCATGCCCATTAATGCAAACTTTTGTTGATTGTAGAATCCAGGGTTCCCAGCGACCTGGAAAGTCAGGGAATTTCAAAGTAGTCATGGAAATTTAAAAATATATAGGCAAAGTCAGGGAATTTACAAATATTTCCTAAAAAGTCATGAAAAGGTCTGGGGAAAAAAAAAATTAATTTGAAATCATTTCTTTTTCAGAAAAGTGTTACTATATTTCTCGCTACATGGTGCCTCTGAAAAATATCTAGACTCTTGTCGGTTTCAAGATCGAAAAATTCCTTCAAATGCAATGCAGAAAAACCATAATATGGACAAAAGTTTTCTACATTTTTGAGACATTTCACATTCTAGACTTTGTTGTATGGCATTCATTTGAAAACTGGCAAAAATGAAGTTTTTTTACATTATAGTATTTTATAGAATTTCATTTTGCACTTTTCTTGAAAGGTGCATGAATTTTTTCCTGGGAAAAGAGTATGAACCCTGTTATTACGATACAAATTTCTGATTTAGCTTTTTATACTACTTGTTATTTTGTGTTATTTAAAGCAGATTTTGTGTATGCTCGTTTGGTCATGGAATTTATTTGGATTTGGTCGGGAAAAATTGCCAGACATGTTTTGCTGGGAACCCTGGAATCCTATAATTTTGAAATTACCGTATATACTCGTGTATAAGTCGACTGTGCATAAGTCGACCCCCAACCACCCCCCCAATTCTTACGCAAAATTTTGAAAAAAATTGAATTTTCGTGTATAAGTCGAACCACATTTCTGGTAGTATGTTGAAAAATGATTTGTAATCGAGGATTAAAAAAAAAAAATTTAAATGCTGCATTAGCAACGATTCTAACGGATCAGAAGATTTTTTTTTCAGATTCCGATGAGTCGTTGATGAGCATGGAATCCGAATCTGAGAATTATGTTCAATGAAATATATAGGATTCCCAATTACCTGAGCTGTATGAATATTCAGATTCTGAACAATAACTTACATTTTCATAAGTTTCATTGAAAAAAATTAATTTTTAAATGAAAACAATAAAGGTTTTTAGATTCATGATTCCTAGATATGTATTATTTTCTGTCTTTAAATAACCTGAATATCCGCAATTGGGTAAGTTTTTATTTATTTATTTATTTTACTAACTCAAGTATAAGTCGACTCCCCATTTTCAACTCCCAAATGTTGTCTAAAATTCTTCGACTTATACACGAGTATATACGGTAGTTAGAACATCAAGTGGTGTAGATGAAAGATCCCAAATCTTTATCATTTTTTATTTTTATTTTTTCCAAAATGCGAGATTAAACAGAGAAATAGCAATGAACTTATATCCTTCATTAGAAAAACTAAACTGTCTTTTTTTATACAATAAATAAAAATGAAATACATATATTGTATGTTAGCACTATATTTAAAATCAAACATGATGCCATGCTTTTGCATTATTGGTATTAAATCATATTGTTTGATGACATTTTTTATTTTATTTTATTATTATTATTATTTTAAATATAGAAAATGGTCAACGGGAAAGTAGACAAGTACCCTTTTGAGCTTATTAACTTTAATTAGAAAGAAAAAATTCTGATGTGAAACATAAGTGTCAATGAAAAAAATTACCAAAACATATTTCTGCTTTAAAATCTGTTTAAAACAGGAAAAAAATCACTGAATTTCAATATTTTATCCAAAGTCTAGAAAAGTCGGGGAATTTGATAAAATTCCATTGCGATCTCCGAATAAGTGGACTACTAGAAGTGAGAATCTTACACATTTTGGTGGATTCTATATTTCTTTAAAAATGAATTTCCCTTAAATTAACTTCCTTCTGAAATTTCCACATTTCCCTTTCTCTTCCACCACAACAAACAGTTTAAAATTTTCAAAACTCATTAATGCAGTTAAGAATTTCTCCTGCAATATTTTTTTTAAATTTTAAACTAACAATGAGTAATTGGTCATTTCAAGCCTCCTATTCCCCACAGAAATGCCTGTTTCTTCTCCTCCTTTGCCTCCTGTTAAAAATAAAGCTTATCTGGAGTTTTGTATTTTTGTGATACAGTTTCTGTTTTGAATGGTGCCTTCGTACACAAATATTATATAGTAGGTTTTTACAAGTCTGAAGCACCTTCATTTGAAGGTATGTAATGATTATGCTGATGGAGTCCTGAGAACAAATTTTCAGGAAAATTCAGAAAAGGAACTTTTTTTTAATCACTGTCATCTGTATTTAGGAAATTTTATTGTTTTGAGTGATACATTAATTTATTTTACCCCCAGTGTATCCAGTATGCACAATACTGCTAGACCAGCTTTTTAACACTTTCCAACCTAGTTGAAAAGTGTTTATGACTTCGGTTTGTCTGCCGTCTGTCCGTGCTCTAACTCCCGTAAATATGCTCGGATTGCCCTGCAATTTTTATATGTTATTGTCGTTAGCTATAGCATGTTCCCTATTTCAACTGAAGTGTGTAGCACTTATAGTTTTTTTACAGGGACACTCAAAAGAATTCTGTTACATTACGGTCTATGGGGAAAAATCATTTGTGGTTTATTTTAATGATGTTACGGAATTTCAAATACATTGTAATTGATATATATCACTAAGGTCAGGGCTCGGAAGTAGCGAAACTACAGTAGCCGCTACTTTTTCCAGTAGTTTGTAGTGTAGCACGCTACATTAAGAAAAGTGTAGTGTAGCGAGTTGCGCGATACAAAATATCAGTAGTTTGTAGCGAGCATCGACGCTACTTTTGACGCTACTTTAGGAGGGAGGAAAAAAAGTGCCAATCTTTAAATTACGTGATCATCATAACTCGTTTCTTTTGTGCGAAATATGTTCTCTGCAACAATTTGCGAACGTCAGCGACAAATCTCAGTTGCAGTAGTTACAAAGTAAAATTTCAGCATGCCCGTGATCTAATATTTGCTGTATTTGCTGATAAAACCTCAAAGTATACTCACTCATCAAAAAAAATAATTTTCCTGCTGGGAACCCTTTGTCTTCTTACTCATTATTAGATCTTGTGTTTTAATGTGGGGATGCTTCTTTTGAGATTAATGTAATAGAATGACAGACAAAAATAGTATAGAACTGCCCTGCTCGGCATATAATGAATATTTTGAAATTATAGAACAACAAGAAATTGGTAATTATTCTGTAACATGTAAACTTTGTACAATTAATAAGAATTTATCAGTATCAAAATAATCTTCTTACAACTTGAAGTGGAATATAGAGGTGAGTTAGCATTTTCTTTATTAATAATAATTACTGGATCGCATCTCACACTGAATATCTAAATCGTTATTCACTAAAATTCATAAATCATTAAAAAGAGTATTTTCGAATTAAGATCCCTGGTTCAGAAAATAATTTTATCGAACTGTTTATTATAGCAAAAAAATATTTTATTAATACGTCTTTTGATCGTTGTGAAATATTTACAAATGCATACAAATTAATTTATTGCATATTTCCTTTTGAAGATTCCAATAGATAAAACAAACGTGGTTGAAAATAAAAATACATTATTTAAAAAAATGCCTAAGAATGCTTAATTTGATTTTTATGGCTATTTATTTTTACTTTAGCTGTACAGGTTTTTTATCGCTAAAATAATTTATTTATAATGTTTTATATTTGATTCGATATTGGATAGCTTGGGTGTTTTAATAAAAAGTCTTTATCTTTGTCTCCAGAATGAATCTAAAGCCCAGTATGTTGAAATTCGGGTTTTCAAAGGGACACAAACAAAAAGAGATAGAAAGGAAAAGAAAAACCTAGGCTTTAATTTATGCAAGTCTGTATGATCGTGTTCAATTTTTAAATTGCTTTAAGGAACTATATTTAAATTGTAAAGAAATAGGACTATTTAGATCTATTTAAAAAAAAAAAAATATATATATATTCAAATTTACTGCTCTTAAGGTTGTTCTCAAACTCAAACTGGCTACTGTATGACATATTCATTAATTCACTTTTGTTCGGAAACGTATGAAAATGCAGGTGTCCTTATTCAGAAAATTTGTAACCGAAAGACGTTTTTCAGAAAATACTGTCAAAGCCGGCGTTTTCAACCGAATTTCCAATGCCGCAGCAAGGGAAACGGAAAAAACGTGACACGAATCGCTTATAACCCGATAAGTAATTTATTTATCAAAAAAAGAAAACTCATTTCGATTCCAAATCGCTTCAATAGTCAGACCTGCCAGTTTGATGCCTTTGTGTTTACACATAAGTCAGATAACATATCAGAAAGTTTCGCGTTGTTGAGTAAGGGATTTGAGAACCACCTTAAGCGTTACTGGGCTATATCACTATCATACATTTGTAATATTATTACAATTTTGTTTTCAAATTTCCTCTTTTTAACACTTTTCAACATAATTAAAAAGTATCTATGAATTTGCTTTGTCTGTCTGTCCGTGCTCTAACTCTCGTAAATATACATAGATTGCCATGAAAGTTTTATATGTTATTGAAGTTTACCATTAAATGTTCAGTATTGAAAATGAAGTGTGTAGCATTTATTTCTCGCTTACAGGGACATTCAAAAGAATTCTGTTACAATATGGTCTATAGGGAAAAATCGTTTGCGGTGTATTGAATTAGCGATGATAACTAAAGTAGCGAAAAGTAGCGAAGTAGTGACTACTTTTGAAAAGTAGTTTGTAGTCGCTACTTTTTAAAACAAGTAGTTGTAGTTGTAGTTAACTACATTTTTCATAAAGTAGTTGTAGTTGTAGTTCGCTACAAACAAAAAGTAGTTTTTCCGACCCCTGACTAAGGTGCATTACAAGAAGCTTAATATAGAATAGGGTGTGCATAGCGCTTATAGTTACTTTACAGGGACAGTCAAAAGAATTCCGTTACATTACGTCTATGGAGAAAAATTGTTTGCGGTTTAATTAAATAATGTTTCACTATTTTAAACGCATTGAAATTTATATATATCACACAAAAGTTCGCGAACACATTTCCGTTTATTGACAGAAACTCCAGAAGGAAAATTTTAAACTGTGCTACGCGTTTCCTAACTAAACTAAAATTGAGCATCCTATGTAGTATATATACAAATCTATAGATCATATACAGGGCTGAATAAAAGTATTCGGATATTTTTCCGAATATTGTATTTGTTGGAAATATATGCTGGAAATTATGTTTTTAAATTTGTTATGCGTTTTCCAAATTGTTTACTTAGATGTTATCTTTCAGCTTATTAAACGGTAATCATTTGTAAAATTATTTTGGAAGCGTTGGAAAGTGTTACATTATCTTTGCTTGACGCATGATTTTTCGTTCTTGTTTAAAAATTGCATCTGGAAAAGTCAGGGAATTTCTTTCTCCTGCATAAGTAACATTCAAGTTAAGGCTATTTTTAATTTGGCTATATTTTTTAATTCATTTTTCTTTGGAAATGCAGGAAATTGGCAGGTGTTCTTATTCAGAAACTTTGTAATCGAAAGACATTTTCCATTTTTTGCTAAAGGCAGAAGATCTTGCAGAAGATACTGTCAAAGTCTTTGAACCGAATTTCCGATGCCGCAGCACACGAAAGGAGAACAAATGTGTCGTCATGTGACATGGATTACTTATAAGTCGATAAGTAATTTATTTATTAGAAAAAGGAAAACTCATTTCGATTTCAAATCGCTTCGATAGTCAGGCCTGCCAATTTTATCCCTTTGCATTTAAAAATGAGTTAGAAAGACTTGGGTTGTTGAGCAGGTCATTTGAGAGCCACCTTAAAATAATAATAAATGATAAGTATGATTTCTTTTCTTTTATTTTTTTTAAGCATTGTTTTCTATTTATGAATTCATAATTTAAAATGATGGAAATCAATATTAAGTTGAGTTGATACTCATCACGGAAAACTCAGGGACATTATTTTGGCCTTAAGGTTACAATCTCTGGGAAAAGTCAGTATTTTCTTCCAAAACATAGAAAACTGTTCAACTACTCTAGAAAAAAATGTCCAATCTACATTTAAGTTTGCATCAGCCAGCATTCACTATCAATGCTATTAGGTATGCTTAGTCATTGATTGCTGATATGGAAAAAAATATTAATTTTGGAAAATTACTAAGAGAAAACTCATGGATTTTTTTTCTTTTCTTTCTGTGAAACTGAATATGAACCCTGCTAAATTATAATTAGTAATCTCCTTAATATCATGGAGACTTACTGTTGAGATGCGATCTGATTTTCCTCTGCCGGCCGTGTGATAATGGTCATGAAAGTGAAGATTTTATTCATTACTATAGTAATTACTGATAATATTATAAAAAATGAAATTGTAATGCATAATTGTAGCATATATATTGACAATTTTATAAAATAATAAAATTTATGTTATTCTGATACAATTGGACAAAAGGTATAATAATCCATTAACATGAAAATCCATTTTTGTTTGAATTTGATATGCTTCTTTTATTAAAATAGACTGCATTTGTATTTAGATTAGAACTCTCTTTTAAACCTAATTAGCATCTGAGAGCTCCCAAATCTAACTTTTTGAAAGCAATTTTCGATTTTCTCTGAATTGATAGAAAATATTGGGTGTATATGAAAGCTGGAAAGGGAATTTCAAATTTTTCTCTTCCTACATTGTAAAAGAGTTGTATCAAAAATCCACCTGTGCTTATGAGTATCTGTAAATCATGTTGATGACAGTTGTTTATTGTTGCATACAGTTGTTTGTCTTGGTCAGTTTGGATAAAAACGTTTTGGGGTAACTTCAATGCAATGCAATGGAGGTGTTTAATTAGGGCAAATTTTACATTGGTGTAGAGCTATTTAGCATGAAGAGGGGTAAAAAACTTTTTTCTAGAAGGCAAAAGTATAAATCTAAAAACAAACACATCTCTACATATAATAGAAAATAAAATAATAAAATCAGAATAAAAAAGTAAAATAAGGGTAGTGTTCAGAAAAAAAAAGTGAAAATTGCATCACGCTACTTCACATGAATTTATCAGGCATAGACATTTGGATTTCTACCTTTTAGCAAACCCTCTTTCATTGTCTTTTGGTTCAGTGTAATTTATCATTACTTTCAATTTGTTTTTTTGTTTTTAATATCTTCTAAGTTATAAAAACGAAAATAATATGTTATATGTTTCATTTTATTTTTTTGTATTTGTTTACTAAAATATGAAAATTCATTATCACCGAATAGCATAAAAGTATTTTTTAAAAACAAAGATTTTCAAAACTTAGAAATAAAATTGATATGTACAAAAAATAGTTAGATTTAGGGCTTGTAGGCATATTTGTGCTATTTTTTTTATGTACATTAGCATTATGTTGCACAAGATTATATGTAATTTCTGCAATAATTGCAAATATTATGTTTTAATGGGCATGTAATTTATATCTTTAAACTGGATAAATTCTTGTGCAGAACAATATGCTTATGATAATAAAATGACAGTGTAATTGTGGCCGTAAATAAAATGATGAATTACTGAAATAATATATTGTTGTAAATTATGAATATTGAGTTAATGGGTGGTTTCAGGGGGGCAGAGCTTCCTGAAAAGAAAAAATATTTTTCCTCTTTTAAAAATTCGCAAGCATAAACAGTCTTAAAAACATCATTATAAGGAATCGTGTTTAACATAACAGTTCATAAAATTTTGATTTCTTGAAATTACCAAAAATTTTATACACAATAAAAATAGAATTAAAATTGTGATACATTAGTTTCTTTCCATCAAAATTTCCAAATTTATTCCATTGTTTCAAAATTCCCCTTTTTTCAGGGATGTGGGGGGGGGGGAGGCATTTTTTTTCTAGAAGAGATAAATTCCAAAACCCCAAAAGGTCCAGCTAATAGGAACATCCAGAAATGTGGAAAAAATGTGTTGTACTGCTGTTGGTTTGCATTATTCTCAGAGTTTTCTTGTTGTTTTTAAAGTAGTTTTCTGGTAGGTTTTTGTATTCTTTTTGAAAAGGTACTTTTCTCTGTAAAGAAATGAAATTAATAAATTTTTTGTCCACATTTTGAACTTGTGTAGTTTTGTTTGGAAGTTGAATGTAACACACATGGAACTCGAAATAAATTAAACAGTAAATATGAAATCTTTATTTAAGTTCTAAATGTTATTTATATTTTGATTGTATACAATTTATTGATAAATGGTAAAAGTCCAGAAAAAAAAATTAAGCTAGAGAAAACAATATTTTTTGAATGTCCTTAACAGCTTCTATTTCTTCTTTAGTTGGTTTGTAATATTCTTTTTTTCCATCTTTGTGCACATATACTCCAGGAACTGTATTTGCCATCAAATTTTTAATTTTATCTTTGTAGCTGAATACATTGCAGAAGTCACAAGCTATTATTCTCCAGCATTTTTTCACTGAAAAGAAATTATGAAAAACAGTTAAAATAAATCTTAAATATTTCATGTTACAGCAAAATTTGTGAAAACGAAACCATGTCTATAACGAAAAACGGCCTTGTACAGAATTTTTTCATGGTCCCAACTGAAGGAATATCATTTTGCTTGGAGGTTGAATATAACACACATGGAACTCAAAAGAAATTAAACAGTAAATATGAAATCTTTATTTAAGTTCTAAATGTTATTTATATTTTGATTGTATACAATTACACCTGCTTTGACAAAGCCTGTCTAAAATGGAACTTTTCTCTGGTCCTTTGCTATTCTGTTTTAGCAGATTTTACCGTATTTAAAAGAAATTTATTATAACTATGCAGAAATATTATATTTGATGTTCAGATACTATTTTATTTCCATCCCTCCCTCTACCAGTTTTTGTCCCACATGCAGATTTGGTTTAATACAATTTCTAAACTTGTTCTTGCCCGTATGACTTCAAATTTTATATTGAATTAATTTAAACCTCTCGTACATGAAGTATTTTTAAATGGAGGAAAAACATATTTTGTATTTATTCTTTAAAAACACAGACAGCTGTAGTAACATAAAATACTGTATGCACCAAGGCATTTTAAAGCCTAACTAACAATTGTAAAGGATATCCTTGTTTAATGCAATGTACAATCTACAGTAGTAGTATAAAAGTAATAAACATCAAACTGATTTAAAAAAAAAGACTAATTTAATTAGAAACAGTATAATATGGGCGGCTTGTAGTAACATAAAAACACAGGTGACATACTCCATACACCAATGCCTTTTAAAAGTTAAATATCAACTTTTGATGATATTCTTCTTTAATGCAATGCCTAATAATAGTATAAAAGTAATAAACATAAAATTTATATTAAAAAATCATCATATATTATTTCTGTTGTCAACATCCCTTTTTCTAATAATTTACGAAATGCACAACAACGAATGAGATATCATTCGAAATGTTTTTGAATTGATTTCTGACATAGTACACTCACATTTCATTAAAACATGTTTTTTGATTAATCATTGCTGTTAATTATAAATTAAATCGGCATTGTTTTGATAAATAATGAAAGGAAAGGTTTTCCTCAAATTAGTGTTGACACAAAAATAAAGTATTGCATTATATGATGCTCAACAATAATTATAAAAAAAATAAATAGTACAAAAAAGCTAAAGTATGATTTCTCCGCAAAGGTTCATTTTATATTTATGGTCTAAAAGCAAAATTGAAATATTCAGGAGAAAAAGACACCCTCGATCGATCAAAACAGTTGTATTTCACGTGTAGAATAAAAGGTATGTTTTGTTAGATTAGATTAAATTGTATTTTAAATGCATTCAATTTATTTTTCTGCGTTTGATTTTTTTTCAAGAAGTGGATGACATCATCTTCTAATGCAGTTAAAATACGATTGTTAATTTTTTTTTTTTCGCGCACCTGTCTTTTGCTATCTTCACTTAGTTTTTACTGTAACTTTGATGGAATAAATGAGATGCTATTCTGGCTGACTAATGTTCGCAGATATTTTTATCCTTAATTTTTCTTTTGAAGTTTAAACCTGCATCTAAAAAAATGTTAGATATTGCTAATAATTATTAGACTGGAGTGTGAAATCCTCGCACGATTCCACTGGTTATATTTCATTAAGAAAGAAAATGGAATAAATTACACCTATACAAGGGCGGCATATTCGCTATATTAGTGATGACTTGCCAATAAAAATAATGAAAGAGGACAGAAAAACTTTGACTTAAACATTGGTTGAACACTGGAGGGTCTTTGGGGAGGAGGATAAATGAATTGCAAGTATTAATCACGTAATTATTTTTGAATTTACAGCTGTTTTTTTCACTGAGTGGTGCAGTCAATACATCGTCCCGTGTTTTTAAGGGTTAAAATAGATAATTAAGGACAAATAATGTTGATATTTTTTAATCTTGCACTTTTTGCAAAATTACAAAATGACCCTGATGTTTAGAAGCGCTGAAAAATTATTATTAAGAGTTAGTAATTAATTTTTTAATGTTAATTCAAACTGTGTACACCTTACCACAAAGTAAAACAACATTTTTAGTCATACTTTTGTTTAAATCTAAGAGCAGAAATTCTTTGATGAAATAGTTTCTTGTGCAGAACAGAAAAAAAATAAAAATGTCAAAGTTGGATTTTCCAATTGAATTTTTGAAAATGATATAGCTCTGCTATTTATTGATGAATTTTGCAACCATTGTGAGGTTTATATGTGATGCACAATAAAAATAAAATATTTCTGAGGATTGTTTTTCTATACAGCCTCACGTAAGAGATGGCTAAACTATAACGTCTCATTAAAGTGTTGTCGCAGAAAATTTGGAAATTTGCTTATAATAATATTTGGTTATTATTTGGCCAATTATTTAGTTACAAAACTGCCCAAGTAATTTATGTCCACTGTGTATTAATAATAGGGTTTAACCGACCCCTTAAATGTAACGATTGATTCCAATTTCAAATTATAGTCATTAAAGATATCATCAATTCCTGTGTGCATGTACATGTACAAGAAACAGCCTATTTTTAAAATGTTGATAAAGAAGAAACACCTTTAACGAAAACTATTGACGAAATAAATCACCTAAATCCATTTTTCCTGTAAAAAAAAACTTGAAAGTATAACCTGTTATATAGCAATTAATACTCGGCTCCCTCTAGCTCCTCTTAATTGTGACCAATGAGCTAATCGCTCAATTGGGTGAGCCCACAACTACTCTTTGGTATTATACTCTTATTTTTTTCTTTTTAAGTGAAACACCTTATAATGTTCTTTTCGAGTTTTATATTTAGACAATTAATAATAATAATAATTTTACTTACGTAGAAAAACAGCAAAGCATAAAACTATAACGATTCCCAAAGTCCATGATCCGTACCGAATAGTGTTTTTAAGAATTTCTCTTCGCTGTTGTTCCTCTTTCTTTTCTAGTTCTATTTCTTCTTCTGTCTTGTTTCGTGTCGCACTGATAAGCTATAAAAAAGTTATCAAATAACTAAGGAATGATGTAACATTTATTGAAACGCTTACATACTTTACAATTACACCGTCATCAGAACACGTATTTTATTTAACTCTATCATTTTAGATTAATTCTATCAAGGAATCTTGCTGCTTATTGCTGCTACTTCCTTAAACTCTTGGGGGGGGGGGGGGGGGAAGAGAGAGAGAGAGAGAGGAATGGATAATGAAAAGCAAAATGAATAATACAGTGTGTTAAAAGAAAGTATAAAACCACTTTAATTTTGAAAATTTCAATCTAAACAAAATAATCTAGTTTAATTTCAAGTATCGTATAATATATTATATAACATCAAATTATTATTAATGACAAACTATATTTAAATGATGCAATTAAAGATAAGAGCTAAATATAGTTAGAAATCGATGCAAAAATATCATTAGTAAATTAAAGATCACTTGTTTGTTAATAAGGATCTTATGCAAGTTAATATGAAATCATTAATTTTCTAATCGCCGTTTTTTCTAACAATCTCGAACACCCGGGTTCTTTCATCGAACAGACTAAGTTTTGATGTTCTGTTCATTCGTAGAAGAAACCTGTTTGTTGCCTGCATAAATCTGACACATGCGAATCCAAGGAGCTCTTAGGACTTCAAGAGGAGAATTCCAAAGTATTATTATTTTTTTTTTCTGTGTTAAACCACTACCTCCGTAATATTAAATGCAGATCGTATTCACGTTTTCCCCATACAAAAATTAGAAGTCAATTTTAAACTGATTCTGCGTGAGTAGTAATTTTTCCAACTGAGTGAAAATGTGTCCAGACCAGACTTCTAACCCAGAACATTTGGCTGTAATTGCCAATGCTCTTCCAATTGAGCTATCTGGGCGACATCCTACCCAACCCCACACAATTCACCCAGACAACCATTTGGTAATGACATCTGGTCTGTTATTTGAAACAGTTCGATAGAATAAACCGCAGATAATGGAACTCCAATAAACTATGCCCTTTAATAAAAAGCTATGCGTTGCTGACGACTGGGTTTTTCGCTAATCGTTGCCACAGATTAATCTCGGAAAATGAAACATTTGAAGAAGTTACTGAAAAAATTAATAGTTCGAAAAGTATTTGTCAGAAAGTTGTTAGACAAACTGCGTTAGAAAGGTGAAAAAATATATTCTAATAATTGTATATAAAAATTGTATTTAATTGTTTTCTTGATATAAATTTCAAATCTAATGATTATGCCGTTTTTCAAATATTGAATTAAAAAAAATACCAAATTTCACAATGGAGTACCATAGCGAAACCTTCACGTGTAAAAAGATAATGATAACGGCAATGAGTCCTGAAGTGTATGCTGGCTACACTGCAAAAAATAATTGTTGATTTTACAGTATAAAACTGGCACCCAGCTGCCAGTTTTATACTGCAAAATCAACAATTATTTTTTGCAGTGTATAGCGCGAGTCACAAATTATAGTAGTCTTATTATTCTGTTAAAATATACAAGTTTAAATTATGATGTCACGAGTGCATGCTTTTTATATAATTCTCGACAAATACTAGATGCGCCATTCCTTTTTAGTATATATATATATATTAAATGTAAAAAATCAGTTAGAATTTTAAATTAAAAAAATAGTTTTCAGCGATGTTCTATAACCCGGGAAGCCTGGGTTCGATTCCCTAATGGATTATAATTACATATCTATAGTTTATTGAAGTTCGTTTATCTGGAGGTTTATTCTGCTGAGCACAGTTTCAAATAACAGACCAGATGTTATTACCAAGTGGTTGTCTAAGTTAATTGTGTTGGCTGGGGTGTCGGCCAGATAGCTCAATTGGAAGAGCATTAGCAATTAAAGCCAAAAGTTCTGGGTTCGAGTCCCGGCCTGGACACGTTTTCATTCAGTTGGTAAAATTACGACTTCTACTTATCATCAGTTTGATTGTGTTGAAATAATAAAAGAGTGATTCTGCGTGATTTAGATGTTTGGCAAATAACACTATCTTGTTGAAAGTTAAAACAAAGACACTCTACACTGCAAAAAAAAAGAAAAGAAAAAAGTGCTGATTTTACAGTATATAACCTACCCAGTATATACCTACTCAGTATATACCTACTAAAATACAGTATTATACTGTAAAATCAACACTTTTTTTTTTTTTTTTTTTTTTTTTTTTTTGCAGTGTACACATTTGTAATTGACTTATTTTCGTTGCCTTTTATAGCTTTTGGGATAGGGTCGGTAACTTCTAAATTTCGCCATTAATGATGCTTCAATCAACCTGATATGATAGTTACATAGTCATTTTACTATAGATAGACACTTATTCCACATCTCTATTTTTATCCGTTCAAACGTTATTTGAATGTATCCAGACTTTAATTCTGTATAAAATTACTTTCTGAATTGAAAGTTATGGGGATTTTTCAATATTTGTACAAATGAAATTTTAGAAGAAAGGACTATACATGTTTATTTATCGTTATCATAGTGTTTAATAGTTTTAGCATCAATATTGAATTCATTTTATTTTGTGTAAATAAGTTACTATTAGAAATGGTCGGCCAGCTTACAAAGAAATATGAATACTTTAGAAAGTCACCATTTTATATAAATTACTAAATTTAATATCAGTGCTAGCTAGAGTTCTATGTGTATTTGCTAGCCTAATGCATTTTTAAAAAAAAATTGAATTCATTTCATTACAAATCATTAAAAACATTCATTTCATTATTGTACTAAATTTTATTTATTAATGCATATATAATACAACAATTAAATACTGAAAAATAAACAATTATTTCTTAAGCATTGGTTACCCACGTACCTCTTAGTATCTTTGCAATTAAATCAGTCATTTCAAAAACTACATGAGTCACAGATACAAATATTTTCAACAATCAATAAAAAACGTGCTACACACAAATGCTAGATTTTTTTAAAGAACATTTTTGTGCCCACTGTGTTCCTTAAATCTTTAAATTTATAATTCGGTCATCAATTATTTATGTTATAAGATTTTTTTTTTTCACTTCTTACTAGAAATGGGAATTGGTATGCTCTGCAAATCCTTCTATATATAAAAAAAGTAATGGTTTGGAAATGGACCAATGAAAATCTGCGTAGATATTCCGGGTTATTCTCATCGCTTTTTTACTAGGGACTTTTTTTGAGAAGCGATTACTTTTTTTCTAGTCATCCTACGGATTCGAAAATCATACCACCAGACGCGAAATATAACAAGCTTTCAGAAATTAAAAAAATTATCACGGTCGGACAATAAAAACTCAAAAATTCCTTAAAAAACGAGTAAAAAATCTTTTATTGAAAAAGTCATTTTTTTATATTGTTGCCAATTTCTAAATAAGCGCAAAGGATTATGTTTTATCTCAAATAAAAAATGTATTTGCGCGAGACTATTAAAAACAATAATGAAAGTTTAAAATAATAATTAAATGATCACGTTTTGAAAGCAGGAAATAAAGAAAATTACGTCATAAAAATTGTGTTTACTCATGAATATTAAAAATAAAAAAAGATGAATTAAATGAAAAAGCAAAGCAAGAAGCAGATTGCTTCAATAGTCAGGCCTGTCAATTTTATGCCTTTGTGTTTAAAAATGAGTCAGAAAATGTACCAGAAAGTTTTGTGTTGTTGAGTAGGTCATTTGTGAACCGCACCTTAAGGTGTAATGTATTATCTTACACACATATCCCGAGGATGAAATCACAAAAAGTGGTTAACTTAAAAATTATTTTAAAGTAATTATAGTTTTATAATCTTACATACTCTGTCCAACAAACTTTCTTTTGGATGCAAGATATTTTCAATCTTTCCTTCTGATTCTTCACTCTGGTCGTAATATTCCTCAGCCCATTGTTCATAAAGATCGTAGTTGAGTGCCCATTTGACACTGCGAAGTTTTCGGATACGGCCAGAATCTTGTCCTTCTGGGTAAGAGTTGCTCATTGGGTCATCTGAATAAAAAAATTAAGAATGAATCTTTTAACTTGTATAATGACTGAAAACTTTAATTAGAAATCATCTTCTATTTGATCCAAGCATATATGACAGCTATAATAAAATGTCCAAAAAGTTATTTAAAAATACAAATTTGATTTTTGTATTGCTAGAGACCAAATTAGAATTCTTTTTTAACTTTCCAACGTAGTTGAAAAGTTTTTATGAATTCGGTTTGACTGGCGGTCTCTCTGTCTACCCGTGACCTACGTTATACACGGCCGGTTCATGACGTTTAAAACGTCACACGGAGTGGATCACCTTTACACAGCGATTGGTACAAAGCGTCGCGCCCATCGTTTTGTGCCAATCGCCGTCTAAAGATTATCCACTCCGTGTGACGTTTTAAAAGTTATGAACCGGCCGTGTATAAGGAAAGGGCATGTTTACAAACAAACACTTGCATCAACCAATCTACCACTACAGTTTTGTCGTAGCGATCATAGCAGGAATCTTCATGACGACGTAGGCCAATCATATCATAGACCTGTTTAACATAGACCAATCAAATCGCCTATTCGCATGTGTACAGTAGGAATCATAAAGAACAAACAGGTTTTTCTTGCTATCAAGCAATAATTTAACTAACAGTGACGTCAGCTGCCCTTTCCTTATAACGCGGGTCGCGGTCTGTCCGTGCTCTAACTCTCGTAAATATACGCTGATCGTCATGTAATTTTTATATGTTATTGAGATTCACTCTAGAATGTTCGCTATTGGAAATGAAATGTTTAGCATTTATAGTTTGTTTCCAGGGGCACACAAAAGAATTCCGTTACATTATGGTCTGTAGGAAAAATCGTTTGCGGTGCATTTTAATAATGTTAGGAAAGTTCACACATAATGAAATCATTATGCATTACTGAGGACGACTACAACATGCTTTCTGTGGAGTATAGAATAAATAGCATTTATAGTTCGTTTAAAGGGATGCACAAGAAAATTCCATTAAATTATAAACTGTAGGGAAAATGCGTTTGCGGTTCATATTAATGATGTTACGATACTGCAAAATGACAAAGTTATAACTGATTAGGATTATTCTTTTACTTTTGAGTAAAACGAGATGAAAGTTTTGTTTCGGCATAGGCAACACTGTAATTAGAACATTTTGCTACTTACTGTAGTCAGCTCCCAATGATTCGGCTGATCAGTAATGTAAATAAATATAGATGACTTTATTCATTAACTAGCTGACCCAATCGGCGTTTTCGGGTTCATGATAATAGTCTTAAATATATCTAAAATAAGTGTTGAAGGATTTCATATTTTTAAATGCAGAATTTAAAAGTATGCAGAAAAAACGGAATTTCCAAAAGTGACTCATGGAAACGAACGTTTTCAAAACAGTTAATATTTATATTTTTTAAAACAGAAGGCGTCGTTTTAGAAGAAAATGAATGTAAATATTGTTTGGTGTGTTTGGTTTGTTCGTATTTTGATTTCCGAAGCCGATGCAGATAATTAAACATCGCATTGAAAAACGAAATGCGCGTTAGTAACTTTCGTAAACGAATTTTTTTCAAAGGGTTAATATTAATATTTTTTTAAACGGATTGGGGCATTCGAAAGGAAAATTAACATTGTGGTCTGGTATTTTTTGTTTTTCCATATTTTGATTTCCGAAGCCGATACAGAATTTTAAATATTGCAGAAAAGTTTTTAGTTTTTCCGTATGCGACGTTTTTTTGGTCGATCTTTTTAATTGCGGGGTTTAATTAATATCTCAGCTTATAATCACAAAATGAAAAATCTGAGCCTTAGGTGCATTAAGACTTGCCCTTGGACTATCCTCATGCAAATTTTCAAACCTCTACATATGGTAGACTTTCCTAGCCATCGCACGCACACACACACACACATACAAACTATTTTCTTTTATTAGTAGATTAATGTGATAATTACGACTAGCAAACAGAATAATCTGATTTTTAATTGAAGAATGCATTTCCTGCGCCATTTGTGTCTGTTAACAACGTATTGCAAACTCTTTTAAAGTCATCGGCTAAGTTATCGAAAGCGAACAATAATTATTGAAGTATTCGCTAGAATGTGTTGTATGTCAGCTCAAATTGTAGGCAAGACTAAAGAAACTTAGAATATAACATTATCTGATTATCTCATTTCATCCGAATTTGTTAGTTAAAACCTCGTAATTGTCATTTCAAAGTATAACGACGTGTTCTTATTGTATACAGTATAACTTTGCAATCGTGTATTGAAGCATTAGACATGACAGGATTTGTCCCAGTGGACAATATTCGCAACCGTTGTATGTGTATAATTTATTTTGCCTAATTAATGTTCTTTTACACTATAACACGACTTTTCTAAATGTTTCGGGATACACAGATTTTATAAAAATTTAATTACTAGCCAAATTAATGTTCTTTTACACTATAACATGACTTTTTAAAATGTTTCGGGATACACAGATTTTATAAAAATTTAATCATTGTTATCTATGGCGGCCATATATTGAAGCAATAAATTAAGGTATTGCTTCACTGGTATCACAGTAATTAGTAGAACACGCACTGATTGCGTCTAGTGATTTATACAATAGTCAGTGTATGTATAAGACGACCACGTTAATAACCATTGTGAATCATGGTATGTACTAAGATACAATTTTAACACTTTCCAACATAGAGAGAGAGAGAGATTTATATACACTGCTCAAAACAATTAAAGGATATTTGAAGTTTTATATAAAATAAAGATATAAACGAAATTTTTTTTGCCGAAAATAGAAGAAGAGAATCACAAATGCAATTTTTCTGGTTTTCAAACTGTGGAGTATGCAAATTTTGAGTTCGACGTCAAAAACGTCGCTTCAGCGGCAGAGAATGAAATTTGACTTTCAACTGGATAAAAGAGAATGAAGACAAGGATGATCGGCATTCAGTGATTGCTTTGTTTCGGTGAGTACGATGTCTCAGCGAAGTCATTTGACAGATTCAGAAGCTTGGAGAATTGTTGGTAGGTTAGAAGGGGGCCAAACTCAAGCCGAAGTAGCGCAAGCCATTGGAGTGTCACAAAGTGTCATTTCCAGGATCTGGAACCGTTTTTTGGAGAGTCGATGTGCAGGCCGAAGACCAGGGCAAGGTCGTAGACGGGCAACAACGCCCAATGAAGATCGGTATTTAGCGTTAACAGCTCGGAGACACCGAAACATGAACGCTACTCTTCTCCAACAACACCTTCGCTCGGCTACAGGCACCACGATTTCAACTCAGACTGTCCGAAACCGGCTCCATGCTGTAGGTCTGTATGCTCGCCGACCGATGGTATGTGTTAGATTAACATCAAGGCATCGTCGCGACCGCAGGGAGTGGGCAACCGAGCATGTAAACTGGAGGAGAAATGAATGGAGCAATATTCTGTTTTCTGACGAGTCCCGTTTTTCTGTGCATCCGGATAATAGGCGTATTTTCATCTGGAGGGACCGTGGCAGTAGGAATAATCCTGCGTTCGTGCACGAAAGTGTCAGATTTGGCGGTGGAGGAGTGTTGGTGTATGGTGGCATCTCCATTGACGGGCGCACTGACCTCTACATCATTCGAGATGGAGCTCTGACTGGTCGCCGATATAGGGATGAGATCCTCAGACCTATTGTAGTCCCTTACGCTGCAGCAATCGGAGATAACTTCATTTTAATGGACGATAACTGCAGGCCACATCGTGCAAACCTGGTGGAGGATTTCCTTTTCGAGGAAGGAATCGTTTGAATGGAATGGCCAGCGTGTTCTCCAGACATGAATCCAATCGAGCACGTTTGGGACGCTCTAGGAAGACGAGTTTCTGGCCGCCAACAACACCCACAAACTCTCCAAGAACTGGAAAGAGCTCTTCTGGAAGAGTGGGGCAGAATACCCCAACTCGTCATTAATAGCCTCATTGAGTCCATGCCTCAAAGGTGTTCAACGTTGCTGGTCGCCCGTGGAAACCATACCCCCTACTGAAAATGATTTTCTTTGAAGAAAACACCTTTTCTTATTCTTTTTTTCTCATATGCACAAATTGTGTTTTTTTCCTTTTGTACACAAATGCGCAATAAAATGCATTTTTTTCTGCCAAACATGTGTAATTTATTCTCATATAACCTACTATGTCTGTCGACCATGTATCAATCAGCTAAAAAGTTTCCCAGATACAAAATCCACCTAAAACTGCAATATCCTTTAATTGTTTTGAGCAGTGTACATTTTTCCCTATACATTACCAAATTACCGTTAAAACCAAACATATAAAACCATATACATACCATATTACCAAATTACCATATAAAATTTCAATCGGACACATAAATTTGATTTTATAGTTTGATTTTAAGGCAAATTTTAACTCTGATACTAAACGGGAAGCCATTCTGTGAAGAAGTTTAGGAAAGTTAAGGATTTAAACCTCCTAATGTTAGATTAATTTTTGATATTTTCTTTCATATATGCTGTAATAATTATTTTTACACGTTGATGTTTTTCTGTGGTATTAGTATTAACCTTTTTAAACATAATTACGTAATTTCCATGCATCTTAAAAGTTTTTGTATGTGAAATATTAATTATGAAATTAATATTAAAAAACATGGATCTATATAAACTGTCGAAAAAATATTCTTTTTTGGTAATAAATTGGATTTTTTGAGGGGGATGAAGCAGGCTTTTTAAAGTTCTAGTATAGCTTTATCTGCATAGCATCTGATAACACAACATTTTATTCAAAAATATACTCAAGTTATCTAATAGTTGTAGATACATTTTGTGACTGTGAGATATGCAAGGATCTTTTTTTTTGGATTAGACTGCCTTTATCCCTTAATTGCATAGTGATGTAAATTTCCCTCACTTTTTATTTAACTTTTAATAAATAAATCAACTTCTTCGCCACCACTATATTTATATAGAAATATTAATCCAGTAAATTTCCCGTGAACTATGTTGCTGAACAAAGTTAAAAATCTATCTTAAAATTTCTGGTGTCTAATATTTAATATATGTATAAAAAAACACAATTGTAAAAGAAAAACTCATGCAAAGAGGGGTTAAAAGATAGCGGCGACACAGGCTCAGATAGGACATTTTTTCGCCGATACTCAGTTGGATAAGTTCGCTTAGACGAATTAGACAAGTAAGCAAACATTAGCTTGTCGATAATGGCAGGTTCGCTAAGATCAAGATAATGGCACGCTGGCGGAATGTTTATCCAAAATCTCCTCAATCAATAAAACTTTACTGCCCTTATGTTATAGTCTCTTATCAAGACACTCTAGTTTGGATAGGATAGCATATTTTCCACAACGAGATGCTTATGAACAAAGAATTATAGCGTAAATGTTCTTGTATGTAAATTAACAGATGACTGAAATGGTACAATTTCACCAAATTATGAATATAAAATTGATAAGACAATGAGAGTTCAGTGGGAATAGAATCCCTTTGAAAATAGAAGTGTTTTCTATCTTTAAAATTAAAATATTACCAGAATAAGTTGCCCTAGAACATCGTGGCGTAAAACGTATTTAAGTTAACCAGAAAGGTTTAATGATATGACGAAAATTGACTGAAGTTTGATAGTGGATTACAAAGCCTGAAAATTATTTAGACTGTTATTTATTTTTACATTTATTTATTTATGCTTTATAAAAAAAAAAAAAAAAAGGCTAAATTACTCAGTAAAAAATATCAAAAGTTTTCATATTGTACGTTGTACGGCAAAATTAATCTTGCAAAATTAGTTTTGGCACGATTATGAAGTAAAGGTTCCATATTTTTCAGTCCTCATTTCTTTTTTATACTGTATATTACGCTATCTCTCGATTATACCTGAAAAACAAACAGAAAATTGTACAAAAAAAAATATATATATAATGAAAAATTTCGTATCCATAAAAAAATATCACTTTTTTTTTTTTATATCTAGAAAAAAAAATCTTGTTTGTTTGTTTTTCAGGTATAGCTTGTAGAGAATTAAATTTCTTTTATTTAAAACGGTTATTGCGACAAAACCTCTGAAAAACAGTGTCTCGAGATAATTGAGTTTTAAGTTTTGCCTTCGCAGTTATCGTCGGTTTGCACGACTCAACGTTTACGGCTCGTACGACCATAATTGTAGGAATTTTCTTATCGGACCAACAGTACGACATTTTTAAAAGTTAACAAAATAATAATAATAATAATAATAATAATAATAATTACATTTTTTCGTCACTTCAAACCTTTCTGGTCCCTTTAGCGGAATATTTTGTAAAAGACATAGGTCGTATCTCGAATGTACATAAAATCTTATATGTTATAAGACTAACATGAAACAAACGGAACTGGAGACTATAAAATTTTATATCTCTATATCTATATCTATATATTCTATAAAATTATGCTGCATTGCGCAAATTGGTATGGAATGGTTTTTACATATTCTTTTCAATATTCTTTTCAATTATAGCTGGTTGAAAGTATTGATTTTTATGATACCATAATTTAGCCTAGTTGGCACATAAATCACTTTGATTAATTTCTATATATATATATATATATATATATATATATATATATATCTTTGAATTAAAAAAAAATATCAAGTTCTTGTAACATTCGAATTAAATCTCCAAAGAGATAATTAATAATAATGTGTAGACAGAATACCACATAGTTAATAAATTAACAAGTGGAATCATAATTTTACCATAGCTTGTGCTTCAATGGTAATTGGCCAAAAATACTGAAAATATGAAGATTATTTAAAAAGACAGAGAGAGAGAAAAAAAAATTATAATAAACCATAAAATGTTAATAATTTGGAGTTGATATCAAGTGAATACAAATGGATTAAGAAATGAAATATGAACTAAATATAATGGAAAATTGGATAACAGTAGATTTAAATTATAATTGGATATGAAAAAACACGCGTTGGTATAATCTTCAGCCTGGATGTACCCACACGTGTTTTAAATAATAATTCAGTATTTCATAATTATACTGGCATATATGCTAAGATCAGTATAATCATCCAGGTATACTGAATTATTACCAGAAGACAATTGGAAATAATAAAAATGGAAATAAAAAACTTGTAAAGAATAGATAAAATATTTTTACCAGATAACAGTTGGAAATAATAAAATTGGAAATAAAAAACTTGTAAAGAATAGATAAAATATTTTACTCACAATAATTATCCAAAATACTTAAACAACACAAGGTCTAATTTATATCAATATGACCACATGGCGCACATCATAAGATATCAAATACTTGATGATATAGTCAAGTTGAGAGAAATTATTTGAAGGTTAAGTTGAGAGAACATATTTTGAAATATCACCTTAATTATTACACCATAACACAAATTGATTTAAAACACAAATTTATTTATGTGATAAATACACTCAAAAACAAATTTATATTTGTGAATATACAAATTTTCCGTTTAATTTTAATCTTTAAAAGTAAAATTTAAATACACAAGCGATAAGCGCCCTCTATAGGTAAATTAAAAATATTATTAACATTTATTTGACAAGTAATGTGCTACCCTCTATTGGAATAATAATTATTCAAAATTAAGTTTGATTTACAAATTTATTATATTAGATTTAATAATATATATAAATAGTAAAAAATAATAATATCATTGTAGTTTTACATTAACATCGTACAAAATCCTATGATATGAATTAAATTTAACCAGAATAAATCTATCTTACATAGTATTTCAAAGATTCTTACATTGAGTAAATATCATGCAAAAAATTTAATTAATAATAATTATTTTAATTCAATGCAGTACACATACATATATATATATATATATATTGCATATGGTTATGTTTGTGATTTATAATCAACAGTGTTATGAACAATGTTATCCATGTATAATTGTATGTGTTTTTGTATAAGTTATTTTACAGTTATTTTAATACAATGCATATTTTATAGACTTTTATAACTGATCATTAGAATCACTTAATATAAAAGTGATCGACTAAACGCACAATTACAGTAGCTATATAAAGTGTAAATAATGTTCAACCATCTTAAGTATTGTCCTTATATATATTAATGGTATATGTTTTAATTGTATTTATATATGTTTTAAATCTGATCATTAGTATCACTTAAAATAAAGGTGATCGGCAAACGCACAATCACATTAACAATATAAAGTGTAAATAATGTTCAAACAACTTCATTATTGTCCTTATATGTTTTAATTGTATTGATGTATGTTTTAATTGTAATTAGCTATGTTTTTATCGCACACTTAAACAATAATTTATTACATAACATGTTTATATTTATATGATGTAATAAATGTTATTTAAAAGAGTTGATAATTGAATTTATAAAAAAAATAGGATAACCATATAGTTTTGCATGATCTCGAATAAATCTAATATTTTTGTTTTTATTTATATCTGAGCATAGATATTTTATACGATGAAGATAATTGATAATTATATTTTTATAAACTGATTTATGTAAACATGAAGCAAAATTGGTAAAAATATTTACTTTAAATGGAAAATCAATTCTTTTATCATAAATATCAAACATTAATTTATAATTATCATTAATTTTAATTTTTAAGTCTAGAAAATTTATATTATTATTAATCAAATCATTTTCGCTTAATGTAAGCTGAATAGGATAAAAATTAAGTGGTGATGTGCAATTTTTATCATTGAAATAAAATATGATAATGTCATCAATATAGCGATAAAATACATAATCATTGTTCGGACCAATATTTCTTTCATAATAATATAAGTAAAGGTCAGAGAGAATACTAGAAGCAGTCCCACCCTGCGGTATTCCCTGGCATTGTTTATAAATAATATTGTCATATATGATGTAATTATTATGCAATGTAAAATTTAGTAAAGTTTTAAAAGAATTTATGGAAATATGATCTTTTAATTTTAATTGAGATTTAAATTCTTTAAATAATATACACATTGTTTTATGTAAGTCTTTTATATCAATGTTATTAAATAAATCATTAAAATCCAATGTTTTTATGAATTTTACTGGATTGATATTATTTATTTTATTAATAAGCTGAAAACTGTTTTTTAGGCAATGTTGGTTATTATGTTTTATCGTTATATTATATATCTGCTTTAAAATATTAAGTAGTAAATTGCTTGCATTATTATTATATGTATTACATCCGATGGTAACTGTGCGAAATTTAATTGGATTTTTATGAAATTTTGGAATTATAACAAGATAAGGATAATTTAAATTATTACATTTGATTTTTAGTAATTTGTGATAATTTAATAATTTTCTATTATTAATTTCAATATTTAATTTAGTTTTATTAAAAATATTACTTGTGTTAATTGCATTGTGAATTAACACTTTATAGTACTCTTTACAAATAATAGCATAATTATTTGGAGATTTATCTACATAAGTAATTATAAATTTGTTTTGTAATTCTGATATATGTTTATTTATATTTTTAAAAGCTGCATGTGTAATATGTTGATAATTTTTTATAATTTCATTTTAAAATTTATCTATTACAGAAAATCTCCATTCACTAAAATACTCGATAGGTTTATTGTAATCAATAGCAATTTTATATATAAATAAATCAATATCATGAATAAACTGCAATATTATGGATTTGATATTACACCTATATGGCAGGCAAAATTTTGTTCCATTATGCATTAACTTTTGTAAAATAGGTTGTTCTACAATATTAAGATCACCAGTAATAATATGACCATGTGTTGTATTTATATACTTTTGAAATTTTGGGTCATTACAATAACAAGGGTAATTATTTGAAGAGACCATTTGTTTTGCATATATATATAACGCTAAGGTACGTAACGGCGAAAAAGCGGTTAATTCTCGTTTGCCGATAACAACGAGTGATTTGTTTAGAAAATCAAACCTGCTAAACCTAACTTTATCCGGCTTCGTCATTTGTAGTATTAAGAAAACTATTGAAGGTATCGATTCGAAACTCACAGTATATACGTAGTTTATTTTTCTGATTCCGAAAATGAAAATTTTGTGAAAATCAGAAGGCAACTTTTTTTTAAATTTTGGCCAAAAACTGACCGTAAATCAAATGACCCAGACAATTGAGGGGGTCGTATTGAGTTTACTTCCGCTTCGGAGTCTGTCTCTCTATTTACTTTCCGACAGAGTTAAAAGAGGAAAGGTTTCGTGCAGCGATTTTTAGAGTGTTTTCGCGTTTCGTACTATTTTTTGACGGGACCGGGCAACGCCGGGCGGATCAGCTAGTACTAATTAAAATGAGATCAAAATAAAAACAAGTCTTTCCGGCTCAATCGGAAGAGTAAATTTTTTTTGTGTTTATTATTATTTTAACGTACATACATCAGATTTAATACAAATCTTCTATTCCTTTTGTCAAGAAAAGTAATTTGTAGGAAAATTTTTAATTTGGCTTACGAAATGTAATTGAGTGGACATTGGGTAATTATATCAAAAAAGTTCAAAATTAGTTCGTTAAAATCGCCTGAAGACTATAATACTTACTATATTACAGGCACTCAAACGAAGTTCGACCCCAAACCATTTAATGAATTCCACATCGAAATTTTTTAATATGTCTCACCCCTAACAAAGTAAACTTCTAAATCTTTTATTAAAATAGGAAATTTTTAACATGTGTATTAGTAATGAATTAAAAATACAGACATGGCCATAATATTGTTCGGATTTTCAAAGAATCGTTATTTTTTAACGAATTACCAAAATTTCTTGATTAACGAACTCATCCAAGATATTTTACCTTAAAAGAAATAAAGAAAAAAAATCACACTTTTTGCCGAAAGGACTTGTATAATGTAACATTATTAAAGAGCACAGCAAACGATTTTCTCTATATACCATAAGATAAAGAATTATTTTGTGTGTCCCTGTCAACGAATTATAAGAGCTACATACTTGATTAACGAACTCTTTCAAGATACTTGTAAGATCAATAAGCTGTCCCAATTACGTTCGAATTGGTTCAGTATTTCGGACATTATCGTCATGACAAGTTGTACATTATATATATATATATATATATATATATATATATATATATATATATATATATGTATAAGCGAAGCTATTGCAATAGATCGATTTCTAATCAACTTAATATGAGATGCACAGTTAGACATTGAGACCGATCTGCAGATTGATTGATTAATAGTCAGGCACTTGTCTGTCTATTTTAAGGGGCATTCAGAGTCTTACTTTTCCAATGATGGTGCAATTTAGCATCATGTCACATTTAATTTTATTTCTGATTTCCCTATATAACACAAATGCATAATTTTTTTAACACTGGCAGTTTAATATATGTTCTAAGTAGCGGAATTATTTCAAAATTATACAACAGATATTTGCCTGATATTAAAACATTTAATTTTCTTAATATATATATATATATATATATATATAATATATACAGGGTGGTTATAATATAAGTATCTCTATTTGGAGCTGTCTGTAGCTTGAAGGAATAACCGGAATGAAACCAAAATCGGTGCACTTACTATTCGAGAAGGGGGAAAAAGAATGGAACAATAAAAAAAAAATAATTGTAATAATTGCCGACAGATGGCGCTTTTGATTTTGACATGTAATGTGTAATATTGTGTACAATGGGGAGTGTCGCAAACCTCAATAATTTCACCACATATCACAACAAGTGTGAAACATCACTCCTGATGCGTTACATTCCGCAGTTGAGCGCGTTGTGCACCGCCTGGATTGAGTCCTCCAGCAAAATGGCCATGAGGGACCTGAACATGATCGGCACCGCCATGCGAAAGCGTAATAACATTCACTGTGACATTTTCCAATAAATTAGGTATGCCATCCGGTTTTACGCTTTAATTATTTTTTCTTGTATTACACATTGCCTTTCACACTCAACAGTGCCATCTGTCGGTGAATATTGTACTTTTTTCATTGTTCTATTCTTCTTCCCCCTTCTCGAATAGTAAGTGTACCGATTTTGGTTTCATTCGGGTTAATCCTTCAAGCTACAGACAGCTCCAAATAGAGATACTTATATTATAACCACCCGGTATATATATATATATATATATATATATATAATAGAACGGATGGGTGGGTAGATGTTGGATTGAGGAGGTGTGTGGCGGAGTTGTATGGGAAAAACGCATGGTTAATTTATATTTAAAAAAAAGGGTGAATTTTTTGATTTACTCATACGTTTGCTAATACACATTTTATAATGGACTATGATTTGACACTTTTATATGCAAATTAATGTATTTATATTTACATTTTCATTAATTAATTTAAATGAATTTATATTCATTACTATTAAGAATGTTTTTGATTATTGTATTTACATTAATGTCGACGGTGGACAATATCATATTAACTTCTAATATAATGTATACTTTGTTAAATGCTAATATAATACATGTATTAATTTTTATTAAATGTTCTACCCTATCCACTTATATCATGTGTATTTAATTTTTAATATTGTATGCAGAAACATAATATGTAACTAATTAATTTCAATATTTAATTAATTATAATTTTAAATCCTTGGCATCTTAATTCAAATAATTTATTACCAGAAGGCCCGTGCGAAGATTTCGCACTGAAATCTAATATTTTTAGGTACTTCTCTATTATCCCGTCGACCGCTTTTCATAACAAAAAACTACCGCCAAACTGTAAGATTAAACGCCAAAAATGCAGTCCCATTTACTTGATGTCAGAATCATTATGCGTGTTTGTTACGTCATCTAGTGGTATTACATTCGACATTTGCGTGTATTTTTCATTATGTTTTACTGATTTAGTAGTTATTTTATTAATTAAAATAACAATTGTGTCCTTAAATTGTTATATTTTATTTATTTTGATATTCCAATGGCAACGTTCTCCCGTTTATTTGGCGATAGTTTTTTGTTATGAAAAGTGGTCGACGGGATAATAGAGAAGTATCATTTTTTATCAATATGTAATATTTATTAGATGCAGGCTTCTAAAGAAAAAGCAAGGATAAAAATATCTGCAAACAACATTTAGTTGTTAGTCAAGCCAGAATATCATCTAATTTATTCCATCAAAGTTAAAGTAAAAACGGATCCAAGATTGCAAAGGCACGCACGAGAAAAAAAAATTAACAATCGTATTTTGACTGCATTAGAGGATGACGTCATCCGCTTCGGGAAAACCATGGGACTTAGAAATATAAATCTAAACATTTCAATTTCAATTTCGCTTTTGAATCATAAGTATAAAATAAACCCGTGCGGTGTTTTTTATAATAATTGCTATGAGCATCATATAATGTGGTATTTTATTTTTTTGGCAACAATAATTTCAGGAAAACCTTTCATTTCTTTCATGAAAACAATGCCGATTTAATTTTTTAATTTCAGCAAATTTTAATCAAAAACATGTTTTAACGAATTGTTAAGTGGGCTATGTCAGAAGCCTGTTCTAAAGCCTTTCATATGGTATCTCATTCGTTGTTCTGCGTTTCATATTTTCTGAGTAAAAGGGATGTTGACAGGAGAAATAATATATAAGGATTTTAATTTTAATTTATATTAATTTATGTGATGTTGCATTTTTGGCAAAGCAATTTAATAGTGGCTATGTCATTGCTTGGTACATATGTTTTTATGTAGCATTAATCATTAATTATTAATTTTACCATTTTACATCTTATTTTTTAACATAGAATTTTTCATTAATATATCCATTTTTACTTTAATGTAATTGGATATTTTATTTATTATTTATTATTTAATTTTATTTATTTATTATTTAAGTAAATGTTTTCATTCTTTAGATAGTATTTGGTTTAAATTTTAAATATTAATTTTCTTTCACTGCTTTTATTAATTCTTAGCATATTTACTATTTCTCTCATAGATGGCAGCACCATGGTTTGTGTTGCTTTACAATAATATTCCTTGGTAAATCATCTTCTAAAACTTATTTTGGAAACATAAAAAGATTTTTTGCAATTCATTGTCTCTGTTTCATTGTCTGTGGTTGTGTCTCTGTCTGCATGTGCTCCTATATCTGGTTATTGATGTGCACCAATATCCTTTTTAATCCAATTGTATTTCGTACGTTATGATTAAATTTCAAGTTTTTATCTCTTTATTATGGGTAAGGTTTCTTTCCTTTTTAATATTGTTTTTATTTTTTGAATTTTAAGATTTTTTTCACAGGTTTTATTCTTTGTTTATGGAGTGGTAGTCCCAAAATCATACTCTTTAGCAATGTTATGGCTAATATGATGATGAAACCACACATTTTATTTGTGGTATTTAGGCATTTGGGACTTGATAATTCTGTCTAAATTCCACAAATTTCATTTATTCAATTTCATTCATTCAATTTTTAATTTAATTTCTTCTTCTTTTAAATAAGTATATGGTATCTATATTCAAGTGTTGGGGAACACTTTCGTTGTCAATTAATTATTACATACTAATTCATAATTTCATAGTTTATGTTGATGTTACGGTAATGTTTCATTAATGGTTATATATATATAAGTATAAGTATAAGTTAATGCCTATATCAAAATGAATGTTATATATATATACTTGCGCGCAATATTTCTCTAAAACTTAGAATGTATTTTGTATGAAACTTGACAGATACATTCATTTTGATATAGACATTAACTTATACTTCAAATTTAGTATTATAATTGCATTGGTTATTTAAAATTAGCATTTTTTCAACAAAAGAGTGCATTTTTTCAACATTTTATAATTTAAATTTAAATTTAATAACAATTATGTTTTTAATAGCTTAAGAATGAAGTATACGTTCAAGGTACATTAGTTTTACATCATTATCAATATTATTTAGGGATCTAGAACCAATAGATTTGCTACAGTCTTGCGCGCAGTGGATGCAAGGAAAAAAATAATTTTAACATTTTTATCAAAATTAAAGAGTTAAAAAAAAAATAAAATATCAACTGTAGAATGTTGAAATAATCATGCTGTATAGAACATATATTAAGCTATTAGTTGTAAAAGATTTATGTATTTGTTTGTGTTTTATAGGAAATGAGAAATAAAATTAAATGTGACATGACGTTAAATTTTACCTTCCGTGAGAAAGTAAGACTCCTGAGTTCTGAGACCCCTTAAGTTGTATGCATAAAAAAATTAAATAAGTAGGATATATATTTTATCAAAAAAGAGTACATTTATGAACTTTATATGGTTATATTACCGTAATAATCGTCATATTGTACGTCATCATCTGAATCCGAAATGGCTAAGACTTCGTGATGAGAAAATTCGAAATTGATCGGTCTTGAATCTATGTGACGACCTAAAATTAAGAAACAAAATTACAAACACTTCATATTTCTTAGGCCACTTAAGTACTAGGTGGAATATCTACTTAAATTAGCCTTTTTTATATATGAAAAGCATGACATGAATTAATCTATTTAAAATTCATTATTTACAATGAAATATAAATCACTGTAGTAAATCTTCAATATTACTTTATGACCATCGAGTAATTGCTTTTGTGTTGATCATGGGTTGCTTTTGGCTATCTGAGGTATAAATGGAATTAGTTCTTATTGCACGTGAGGAAAACTGTATGAATCTATCGCATTTCATTTTCAATGTTTTTCGACTGTTAGAGATTTAGAATTACTTTCAAGAAATTTTATGCGTTAATTATAAGCACAAAATTACATGATATGTAAGCTGCTTTGGAAAAAAAATATATTTAACATGCATATAATTATAACAAGGCTGTCCAATCCGCTGCCCGTGGGCCGCATGTGGCCCTGTGTTTTAGTGAATGCAGCCCGGCAGAGAATAGAAGATATCTTTAAAATGTTGAGATTAGTAATTTATTGAAAATATTGTTACAAGTTGATTCTAGCATAAATTTATTGTTGAAAATATACGTGCACTCTATTTCTTGTGTAATATCAATGAAAACGTTATAGGGTCATTCCATGCAAAATGAGCAAAAATTAAAAAAAAAGTCGTGACCACATAGTAACCGACTTTAATAAAATTTGGTACACAGATTCAATTCATATTTAAATTGAGCTATTCAAAATATATTGACAAAAAATAAAATATTTTGGCAGTTCTGGACATTTAAAAAACTTGTGACATAGAATGGTATATGTATGGAATCGTTCAAAGTTGCAAGTTTAAAGTTCCGTATCTTGAAAACTATTTAACATAAATTAAATTTTTTCATAATATTGTAACCCATGGAAAATTATTATCACATTTATTTAGTAACTAGCGGCCCGTCCCGGCTTTGCATGGGTAGACAATGTAATTTTTTTAGTACATTTGTTTTCCTGAATTTTGCGCTCCTACCAAAAACTGTTGCTGAGATATGACGAAATGACCTAAAACTTTCGAATCCCCCTTTAACCATCTTCGGGTGTGGGGGGGGGGGGGATTTCTAAATTCAGTGAAATACATGTTTAATCATTTGTTTAGTAGATTTGTTTTCCTGAATTTCGCGCACCTATATAAAATAGCTGCTGAGATATGGCGATATGTCCTAAAATTTTCGAAACCGCCCCCTTTAAGACCCTTCGAAGGGAATTTTTAAAATCACTGAAATGCGTAATTATCCATTTTTTAGTAGATGTGTTTTTCTGAATTTCACGCTACTACCTAATTCTGCTGCTGAGATACGACGAAATGACCCAAAACTTTTGAATACCCCTTTAACCACCTTCTGGGGGGAATTTCCAAAATCGCCGAAATACGTGTTTAACCAATTTTTTAGTAGATTTGTTTTAATTAATTTCGCCCTCCTACATAATAGCTGAGATATGGCGAAATGACCTAAAAAATTCACCCCCCCCCCCATTTAACCACCTTCTGGGGGGAATTTCAAAAATTGCTGAAATATGTGTTTTATTCATTTTTAGTAGATTTGTTTTCCTGTTTTTTGTGCTCCTAACTAAAACTTCTGCTGAGATATGACGAAATGATCTAAAACATTCTATCCCCCTTTTAACCCCCTTTGGGGGGAAATTTCTAAAATTGCTGAAATACGTGTTTAACCAATTTTTTTAGTAGATTTGCTTTCCTTAATTTCGCACTCCTACATAAAACTGCTTCTGAGATATGGCAAAATGACCTAAAACATTTGACCACCCTCTTTAACCACCTTCAGGGGGGGGGGGATTTCTAAAATCGTTGAAATAGGTGTTTAATCATTTTTTAGTAATTTTGTTTTTGATTTTCGCGCTCCTACCTATAACTGCTGCTGAGATATGGCGAAATCACCTAAAACATTCGACCACCACCATTTAACCCCCTCCTGGAGGGGAATTTCTAAAATCGCTGAAATACATGTTTAATCATGTTTTTAGTAGATCTGTTTTCCTGATTTTTGCGTTTCTACCTATAACTGCTGCTGAGATGGCGAAATGACCTAAAACATTCGACCACCCCCCTTTAATCCCCTTCTGGGGGGAATTTCGAAAATCGCTGAAATAGGCGTTTAATCATTTTTTTTAGTAGATATGTTTTCTGGAATTTAAAGCTCCTACCTATAACTGCTGCTGAGATATGGCAAAATGACCTAAAACATTCGACCACCCCCCTTTAACCCCCTTCTGGGGGGAATTTCGAAAATCGCTGAAATAGGTGTTTAATCATTTTTTTAGTAAATTTGTTTTCTGGAATTTCAAGCTGCTACCTATAACTGCTGCTGAGATATGGCAAAATGACCTAAAAGATTCGAACCCCCCTTTAACTCCCTTCGGGGGGAATTTTCAAAATTCGCTTCTTATTGCTTGCCTAGGCCATAACAGCAATCTACAGTCCAAATTGCGTGACTTTAGTAGTTTCGGCTGGGCGTTGATGAGTCACCCAGTCAGTCAGTCAGTCACCGTTTCCTCTTTATGTAATAGTATAGATAGTAATCTCGTAACACCATGGTTAACCTTAAATTGGTTGTAAAAATTGAAAATATGTCAATTTTGAGAAAATTAAAAGCGTTATAAAAATCAAAGAAATTTAAAAACATATGTGAAATTGATGTCTGATGTAGTCTTACATATGAAAACCAAATTTCTCAAATTTCGAAGTTTTCTTCATTTTCAAAATAGCTTAAAAACTTAAAAAAAAAAAAAATTACAAAATCACAATTTTTCCTCTTATGTGTACTTAAAAAATCAAATGAAGGAAAAATCTGACATTAACAATATTGAATAAGCATAAAGTTCAATAAGCCCATGATATGCTTAAAAAAATTCAAGATTGCCTTTTGGTTCCTAACATAACAGAAATGGGTTCAAAAAGATAATATTTGTTACGTTCTATGGGCTATTTCACTTCAAATTTGTGCGCCTTTTCTACCATGTTGCAAAAATGTAGTGCTGCCATCTATATTGAGTTATGATTACTATATAATTGTTTGTTAAACCACTGCCCCGTTCAAATCAATCATTTATTCTACTGTAATTTAAAATATTGCTGAGGGAAAATAAACTGAAGGCAAGAATGAAAGTATCTATATTTAAAATATACACTTTTATCTATAACGTCAAATAATTTTAAAATTTTAAGATGTTTCCTTCATGTTCAAACAAGTAATAGAAATATTGCATTTTCCTCTCAAAAATTTTCATTATTTATTTATTTTTCTCATTATGGAATAAAAGGACAGTTACTAAATTGCTCCAATCTGTTACTTATTATTCATTCTTAATTATAAATAATTTTTGATAAAGTCTTTCCATTCCTAAGGCTAATAATGAAAATTGAAATTTCAAGCATGTAGACAAAACCTCGATCTTATATCAACTTTTAATGTAAGTTTTAATACTTAAATAAACAAACCTGAAATCCATTATTTTACATTTACTCATAAATAAATATGATCCACTTATATGCTGATTTTCATTAAAATCTGTGACATGTCAGCCACAGCTGATTTGCTCATTTAGCATGGAATGACCCTATATACCAAAATGAGTGAACCTAGTTGGCACATAATTGCGCGTGGCAGGCAAGTTGAAAAGATATACGTATGTATGAATGAGACAATGTGGATAAAGCTATTATCATATATTCTAATACGAGCAAATCTTGTGTGTGGTTATATATATATATAAATACAACACATGGTCATATCATTACTGGTGATCTTAATATTGTAGAACAACCTATTTTACAAAACTTAATGCATAATGGCACAAAATTTCGTCTTCCATATAAGTGTAATATCAAATCCATAATATTGCAGTTTATTCAAGATATTGATTTGTTTATATATAAAATTGCTGTTGATTACAATAAACCAATCGAATATTTCAGTGAATGGAGATTTTCTGTAATTGATAAATTAAAAAATGAAATTATAAAAAATTATCATCATATTACACATGCAGCTTTTAAAAACATAAATAAACATATATCAGAATTACAAAACAAATTTATAATTACTTATGTAGATAAATCTCCAAATAATTATGCTATCATTTGTAAAGAATACTATAAAGTGTTAATTCACAATGCAATCAACACAAGTAATATTTTTAATAAAACTAAATTAAATATTGAAATAAATAACAGAAAATTATTAAATTATCACAAATTACTAAAAATCAAATGTAATAATTTTAATTATCCTTATCTTGTTATAATTCTAAAATTTCATAAAAATCCTATTAAATTTCGCACTGTTACCATCGGTTGTAACACATATAATAAAAATGCAAGCAATTTACTACTTAATATTTTAAAGCAGATATATGATATAACGTTAAAACATAATAACCAACATTGCCTAAAAAATAGTTTTCAACTCATTAATAAAATACATAATATCAATCCGGTAAAATTCATAAAAACATTGGATTTTAATGATTTATTTAATAACATTGATATAAAAGACTTACATAAAACAATGTGTATATTATTTAAAGAATTTAAATCTCAATTAAAATTAAAAGAACATATTTCACTAAATTTTTTTAAATCTTTACTAAATTTTACATTGCATAATAATTACATTATATATGACAATATTATCTATAAACAATGCCAGGGAATTCCGCAGGGCGGAACCGCATCTAGTATTCTCTCTGACCTTTACTTATATTATTATGAAAGAAATATAAGTCCGAACAATGATTATGTATTTTATCGCTATATTGATGACATTATCATATTTTATTTCAATGAAAAAAATTGCACATCACCACTCAATTTTTATCCTACTCAGCTTAAATTAAGCGAAAATGATTTAATTAATAATAATATAAACTTTCTTGACTTAAAAATTAATATTACTAATAATTATAAATTAATTTTTGATATTTATGATAAGAGATTTGATTTCCCATTTAAAGTAAATATTTTTACCAATTTTGCTTCATGTTTACATAAATCTGTTTATAAAAATATAATTATCAATTATCTACATCGTATAAAATACTTATGCTCAGATATAAATAAAAACAAAAATATTAGATATATTCGAGATCAAGCAAAAATATATGGTTATCCAATTTTTATGATAAATTCAATCATCAACTTTTTTAAATAACATTTATTATATAATTTAAATATAAACATGGTATGTAATAAATTATTGTTTTCGTGTGCGATAACATATAACAAATGATATAGAAAATAATAATTATAACATACATTATTACAATTATAACATATTAGGAAATTTAATATTTAATATTTGTTTGAACATTATATACACTTTATATAGAAAATTACAATTATAACATACATAATTACAATTATAACATATTAGGAAATTTAATATTTGATTGAACATTATATACACTTTGTATAGTTGTGATTGTGCGTTGCCGATCACCTCTGTTTAAGGTGTTATTGATGTGCAGTTTTCATACATTTATAAATTAACTTATACAATAATAAATTAAATTATACATGGATAACATTGGTGATTATAATAATAAACATATCTATTTGCAATATATATAAATATAAATATATATAGTTTTTATTTTTGTCTATGAATAATTAAATTTAACAAGTATTTTAATTACTGCATTGCATTAATTTGATTGAAAAACAGTAGTAATACTATTAATTATCAATTTTATAAATTTTGAGATATTTTGAATTGTTTATGAATTATTTAATTAGATATTTAAATTAATCTATGAAATATAAAATATATTTACAATGTTGTATAAATTAAACATTAATTATTTAATAACAAGTCTAATATATATTTAAGTAGTAGTAAAAATAAAACATTAATTATTTAATAATATGTCTATAATATCAGTGGATTAACACAGCTGGCAGCAAAAACAATTTGAATTAAAATAATATCTCTTTTACATAATATATTCTTGTTAAGAATATCTGAAATGCTGTGCAAGTTGAATTAATTCTGTGTAGATTTATTCATATAGTAGTATTATATTTTATTTGAAGTTAAAGTAAAACTACAAGTTAGTATTGTTTTTTAAAGTTTATTTATATAATTAAATCTAATGAAGTGAGTATGTAACTAATAAAGTGGATATATAACTAAATATTAATTATGAATTATTATAATACCAATAGATGGCGACACTTTACCTTTCAGGTAGTTGTTGATAATATTGTTAATATTATATTTAATTTAACTATAGAGGGAGCTATTGATTGTATATTAATTTTACTTTCAGGAATTAAAATTGGATGGAGTAATATATATTCACGGATATAATTTTGTTATAAGTGTATTAAAACCAGAATTATTTTGTGTGTTTTTGAATCATTTTGTGTTTGGGTGTCATCGATGGGGTTGTGTTTTAAAAAAAGTGTGCTCTCAACTTGTCTTTCAAATCATTTCTCTCAACTCGACTTAGTCAACATGTATGATGCATTGCCATGTGGATGTGAATATTATGCAGAAGTTGTGATTGTGAGTATAATATTTTATCTACACTTTACGCGTTCATATTTCCAATTTTATTATTTCAAAACTGTTATCTCGTGGTAATTTCGTGAGGTGTTAAATACAGTTTTTGGGATAATCGATGCGAGTGAAATATATTGTATATTCTTAATGGTTTTTATTTCCTATTTAAATATTTCCAAATTTTAATATTTCCAATTGTTGTCTGGTAATAATTCAGTGTACCTGGATGATTCTACTGATCTTAGCATTATGCCAGTAGAATTATGAAACACTGAATTATTATTTAAAACACATGTGGGTGCATCCAGGCTGATGAGTACATGTGCATGTGTTTTTTCATATCCAATTCATATTTAATTCTCATGTGGTCCAATTTTCCATTGTATATGGTTCATATTTAATTTATTAATCCATTTGTATTTACTTAATTGCAACTCCAATTTATAATTTTTTTTTTTTTCCCTTTCTCTCTATTTCTTTTTTCTTTTTTCAAAATTCTTTAGGTATGAGTAAAATTTGGCCAATTACCATTGAAGCACAAGCTATGGTAATATTATGTTTGCACATGTTAATTATTAGCTATGTGGTATTCTGTATACACAATATCATTAATTATCTCTTTGGAGATTTAAGTAGAATGATAATAGAACTTGATATGTTTTTTGAAATTCATAGATATTATAATTATATATATATATATATATATATATATATATATATATATATATATATATATATATATATATATATATATATATATATGCAAATTTTATCTTAAAAACTGGTCTAACGATTTTGACGAAATTTTGCATCCTACCGTTTTGGGGCACCAGAAAATCATTGGACTAGGTCACATGTTCGAGAAAATTCG
Source organism: Maratus michaelseni (assembly GCA_963931845.1). Classification (NCBI taxonomy): domain Eukaryota; kingdom Metazoa; phylum Arthropoda; class Arachnida; order Araneae; family Salticidae; genus Maratus; species Maratus michaelseni. The sequence goes on along the minus strand of OZ007594.1, from coordinate 154,669,004 downwards.
ATTAATGGGTCATTTTGGGTCATGGTCAAGCTAATTGTATCTAAAAAACGGTTCAAACGATTTTGACGAAGTTTTGTATCCGACCATTTTCGGGCTCGGGTCACATGCTCGAGAACTTTCGATTAGTGGGTCATTTTTGGGTCAACGCGGGTCAAATTAATTTTATCTAAAAAACGGCTCTAACGATTTTGATTAAATTTTGTATCCTACGAGTTTCAGGCACGAGCAAATCATTGGGCTAGGTCACATGTCCGAGAAAATTCGATTAGTGTGTCATTTTTAGGTCATTGTGGGTCAAGCTAATTTATCTAAAAAGCGGCTCAGACTATTTACACTAAATTTTGCATCTTATAGTTTTCGGGGACGAGAAGACTGTTGGGCTAGGTCACATGTTCGAGAAAATTCAATTAGGGCGTCATTTTGGTCATGGGTCATTATGGGTGAAGCTATTTTATCTAAAAATGGCTCAGACTATTTACACTAAATTTTGCATCCTATGGTTTTTGGACACGAGAAGACTGTTGGGCTAGGTCACATGTTCGAGAAAATTCAATTAGTGGGTCATTTTGGTCATGGGACATTATGGCTCAAGCTATTTTATCTTAAAAACGGTTCAGAGGATAAATTTAGCATCCTACAGGTTTAGGGAACAAGAAGACTGTTGGGCTAGGTCATACGTTCGAGAAAATTCAATTAATGGATCATTCTGGTCATGGGTCATGATATTTGAACTTAAATTTAATTTTGACCGAGCAGAGCTCGGTCTTCCCTGCTCGTTTTGTGTAACCAGAACAGGTTTAATGACAAAAGTTTCTGATTTCAGCTTTCGATTGAAGCCAGTTTGTTGTTATCCGACTTCTCTTTTCAAATTGCAAAGCTTATCTTTGACCAACAGTATAATTGAAAATAGGAAAACTGGGCAGTAAAATCTGTAGAAGACGTGATGACGTTAGACGACCATAATTTTGTTAAATGTCTGAACGCCCGCAGTAAACTTTTGCTGTTTAGTAAATCAAAATAGGCGATAATTTAGCTATAAATTATCTTATTACTAAATTATCGCATAATTAATTATAAGATATTGCATTATAATTTACTTATTACATTACTTATTACATTTATTTATTACCTTATAATTTGGTTAAAAATTATAATGTAATAAGTAGAAATGAATTATATTTCTGCTTATTACAACGCATGCCAAAGTACGCGTTTTAAGAGCATAAAATCAGTATTATAATACTGATCGCACATACATGGCACATACCATGTATGTGCGACCCGAGAAAACAATTTTTGCTCAAATGCGGCCTGAGACAAATGACCTGTGTTACAGCTACTTCGTCCTCTCAATTAAATAGCGTCCAAATCAAACGGCCGCTTGATTTTGGTTATTGACCAATTTAGATAAATTTTTAAGTTGTCTGTTTTTTTTTTTTTTACATAAATATTGAAATTTTTTTTTTATAAACCAGCATTTTTTTTTACTAATAAAGTTTTTCCTCTTTAATTATTTGTTTATGAGTACTGATTTTAAATTTTATGAGCTCGCGAGTTGAGCAAGCTATGTTTGCACATTGTAAAATTATCTCAGAGGAATTTATTCTCTTTTAAAATGAATCTATGGTGACTTTATTTTCTTTCTTTTAGGTAGCTTTCATTACAAAAAGTAAGAAGCTGCGCATTCCAGTTAGCCGACCGGAGGAAAGGACCGGCAATTCCGGAACATTTCGTCACATTTTCACCAATCATGACCCTTAAACCACCCTGCATTCAAAAGTTGATTTACATAAATATTCTATTTATACGCATCTTGTTGATTTTGTGCCATTATTTACTCTCATATATTTTGTATATCATCTACTTAGTTTTTACTTTGACAATTGATATTCTTTATCTTTATTTTTTCAATACTAGAGGCTCTGTCTCCCAAGAGTTACGCTCGCCAGCCTCCGTCCAGACCCCACAGACTAACTCTAAGAACACGATAATCTGCTGCATTAAAAAAATTACTCGATTACAGAGGATTGAATGATATTATCATGACGACGATCTACTGTAATCGGGTTGCCATTAATTTATTTTATTGAGAGGATTTTTTGGTTCCTAAGGCTGCATACACCGCTGTCGCGATAGCTGGTGGCTGTTTTCGTGACAGATTAAGCAAGATCAATTACACATTTGAAAATAAGCTTCTACAAAATCGTTAAGTAAAAAATGTTGCTGTCTCACGAACTTTTATAACGTCTAGAAGAAAAGTTTTATTTCAGAGTGTATAAGGAAATCGTTTTAAACACGACGTTTTAAATATGTCGTTTTAAATGTGACGTAATTTCCACCATTAAATGTTTTCCCCAAGTAATAATCTAATAGTTTTAAAGTTTTCTTTCTTTTTTAATATTCACATGTAAGTATATTTTTCAATTGAAAAAAGTGTTTGGAAACATTATTTCGGTTTTTTAAAATCGGGCAATTGTAGATAAAAACGGCTATTTCAAACTATGAATTTAACCTCAAGTTATATAATGAAATTTTGAATAAAAAATTGGGAAAGAAACTAAAAAATTACACAAATGCGATTGGACACTATACATCACAATCTAGTTAGGTATATGCCTGCAAAATATGGTTAAATTTCTATGGACAGTTTGTGATTCTTACAAAACTTATGTAAATGAACTATCTTAACCGATTTCAACATAAAATAGCACTTAAAATAATTCTTTGATTTAAAAGCTGCCTTCTTCACCGTGTTTATCACACATTTCTAGATTTCTCTATAAAAGTACCAGTTTTCATGTTTTTATATGCAATAATTTTTGCAGGGTAAGCCGAGAAAATGAAAAGGTCACAATAAATTCAATTAGGGCAGCAGAAGCGTTAGTTACTTCTTCTTCTTTTTATTTATTTTTTCATTTTTAAGAATAGACAGATTATTTATTTTTATTGTATACTAGCGGAGCTTCGCTGGTCTTTATTTATTTATTCATTTTTTTTTTAAAGGAAACTCGAATTAAACGAACCGGAGATTCGAGGCTCCATTGCCTTCGGCAGCATACATCCACGCGGACTACGCCCACTCCGGTTTCGAATCAAACGAACCTTGAATTTTTGGTATTTTTTTATTTCGACACAGATTAAATTCAAATTTTTAGTATCGTTTCGTTGCTATAGGACGCGATTTGACATTCTTTCAATTTTAATTTGATGACGTCAGTAGCAAAATTTACCGGAGAGTTCTTTCCTTTTCTGAAAAAAAAAAAAATTGTCTAAAAATTTCCACGAAAAGCGAAAAAATGCTAAAAATTGTATAACAATTTCGTGAATTTCGATTCCGTCTTAGCAGGTTTTATTGTGTTGATTTCTATAGGTACATTCTTCTAGCAATACTATTTAATTTCAAAAGCTATAATTCAAAAACTTAATTTCTTATTATAGGTTTCCAGTAAATTTGTTGTGTGAGGAAGCACCATAGTTCATTGATATATATGTATAATCTAAAAAAAATACGGTTTTTACTTTTATAGCATTTTAACTAAATGTAATTTTCTAATCATTTTAGATTTTGGAAAAAAGATGAATGGAAATTATTTTCACCTTTGCTGATCTTTTAAAACGTTTTAAAATGAATGAACGTTTTAAAAAATATATTTATGGAAATGAATATTGAATCACTGGACGAAATAAGTCATTACTGCTCCCTAAGACCCGATTACACTGTGATCTAATTTGCTGAGCATTTCGAGAGGCATTATATCTTATATAATTCAACTAGCGTCTATTTACATGTTAAAGTGTTAATTGGAATCGTGATATTCATGACATTAGCTTTATTTTTACTTATCTTTTCTTTGCATATTTTGAGGGGCTTTCTTTTTCCGCCTTTAGGACATTCTTTTGCGACCACTCCCTCTCTCTCCCCCCACATAAATATAGATGGATATAAGATTAGTATATAATTGCATATTTAGAATTTCGGTGTATTATACAATAATACTAAATAAGCTTGATAATATATCACATGTAAAAGTAAAAACAAATTGGTTTTAATAATAGAAACATAAATGAAAATAAAAGTACTTAATCTATACAGTAGGGGCTGCACCTTTAATGCAAGCTGACGTGTAGTGCTTTAATAATTTTTGGTGTACTCCTAAACTATTCTATATATATTATAAAGGACAAACGTGTCCGTGCGTAACGCTGACGTCATTTTACGAGTTGACGATGGAATTTCGGTTTTGCGATTTTTGCTACTGCAGTTTTTTTAATTTCTAAACAACGCACATTTTTAATTTTTACACCGTTATATAGGAAAAATAATCAAAGCTACTTTCAAATGCAATCTGTTTGAAAACTGTATCTTAATTGACTGATTTATTTTAATGTATTTAAATTAAATTTCAAGTATGATTTTTTTTAAAAATCTATATCGCTTGCAGACGATTACAAAATATTAATCGGTTTGCACTTTAAACAATATAAAAAGTTCAGCATTTGTCTCCAGCAACGAAAAACAATAACAAAATTAAAACTTCATTAAGGAATAAATAAAACACAGATTTAACAGACATGTAATTGAAATAAACGTTCAGAATAATAAAAAAAAACTGCTATAGATAACGAAATTTTTAGCGATTTCTTTGGTGTTGTTAGCGGGCAATCAAACAAAAATTATTAAATGTAAAAAATCTATTAGTTTTCAATAACAAAAAATTAAAAATGGTTTTCACATATATTCCCTATCCCGGGAAGCCCGGGTTGGATGCCCTAGTACTGATAATATCTCATAACAAACTAGTGCCCACAAAACCTATGTTTAACTGACCAATTAGTATGTTACATCATCTTAATTAAAGGTAAAATGAACAAAGCTTGTTGAATTATAGAGTAAGTAAAAAGTACAATAAATTTAAATAAACTACTGTAATAGTTGCAAGGAAATTCTTGTCGAAAGTTTGCCATTTAATGATATTGATAGTAACCAAAACCTTCACGGGCAAACTGTTTTTCGTCCATGATTAGAAGTTCTAATTTTCATAATGTTAATTACTTAAAATATTTTATACCTATAATTAAAAGGAAATTCAGCATTGGTAAAGGAAGAAAGAACTTACTTAATGTATTTTTAGACAGGTTAATAACCAGAAATAACACCAAAATGTTTTTTCGTTCCATTTTAGTAAATTAAAGTTTGTATTATTAGAGTTTCAATGGCAGAATGTTCAAATAGTCGCTGCATTTATTTCCATTGCGTGATGTTTCATTGTTGCAGAACAAAATTGCATTGTTGGTTTGACAAAAAGTGACACGCCTGTTCTCCATTATTGACTGCTGGATTCAATGTGCAACAATGGCTTGATTATTGAATAAAAATCATGTACCGTTTTATTCAGTTTCGATTTGGCAAATAACAAGTATTAGGATTTACAAAAAGAGGAAAAGAAACAATAATGATTATTGAGATTTCTTGTTAATCACAATTTTGAAATGAAGCAAGTTAAATGAAATTTTCTGCTTATACTTCTTCACATATTTATTTATTGTTGCGAATTTACTGAAGTATATTTATTGTTGGATTCTATGACAACACTGAAAACAGCAAACAAATGTGGTACTACGATTTTATGGAAGGCTTTTAAAACTCATGAATTACAAGCTTCTATAGTCTTTTCTCAAGATAAAGAAATCTTCTGTGCGCCATTTGGCGTGAATCACCTAAATTATCTCGATCCTGTTTGAATGGTAATGCGACTGAATAGCGGCCTGATTTTTCTCTAAAATGAGAACTCTCAAAATGTTTTTCACAATGTTTTTCTTCAACTGTTAAAGATTGCACATTTGGAATTTTTTCTAATTCCCAGAATGAATTTACTAACTCGTCAGTTCTTGTACTTAAATGATTTACATGTACTGGATCAGTTGCCAGCGTTTCAAAATTTGTAGTACCCGAAATTATCCACCCAAGTCTCGAATTTAAGGCAAATGGAAGGTTAGGTTCACGTTTGACAATTTCCCCAGTCATTAAATGCATAAATACATTTACACCAAATAAAATGTCAATTTTTTGTGACTTGTAAAACAATGGATCAGCTAACATTAAATCACTGAAATTATCGCAAATGACTGAAGGTAAAGACACATAGGGAATATTATCTGTCACTTTATCCATTACGAATGCTGATGTTGATACTCTAAGATCACTTTTGAAATGAGAAGTGAATAACAAATTGACTTCCCCATTACTCACAGTATTAAATGTTCCCAAACACGACACAGAAATAGAACTATCTTTTACCTTTAATCCTAATTTGCTTACACATTCTCTAGAAATAAATGACTTCTGAGAGTCTGTATCACATAAACATCTGCATTTTACAAACTCTTGTTTACAATTTTGTACTTTTATTAATGCGGTACACAACAAAATATGACCCTTTTGATTACTCTTTGCGTTTGATTCATAATGAGAGGCATAGACTATGTAGACGAAACACTATCACTCGCTGACTCAACTTTTTTAGGGATAAATTCTTGTGCGTGTGGGGACACACTATTCGTCAGAGTCTTATTCCTTGAATTATTTACCATGTGCAAAATACTATGATGTTTCTTAAATCAATGATGGCACGTATTTAGACTCTTACATTTATTGAGAAAATGCATATTAGACAGGCAATTGAAGCAATAATGATTATGTTTTACGAAATCTACTCGTTGTTGAACAGGCAAATTAAGAAATTTCGAGCATTTAGCTAAACTATGTTCTTCTTTACAGTAACCACAACCCAAAGTAGCTACAAAAGCATTACTCTTATTTGGAAATACAGATTTAGGTACCTTATTTACCACTAACTTGCTATTTTGAAGAGTTCTTGCGTAATTCTTAAGAAATTCAATTAAGTTCTTAAGTTTCGGAATTTCATTGCTTTTAAGCTGATGTTCCCACCACAATTTTGTAGAAGGATCCAATTTTTGCAAAATTAAATAAGTCATTGTATCCCCAAATTTGTCAATGGTTTGGTTCAATACTTCTAACGAGCAAATAACTTCATTAATGTTATCAACTAGATTTAAAATAGCAATAGCTGATTCTGTTTGAATCGTTGGTAAACTTAGAAATCGTTTAATATATGCAAAAATTTGTTCTCTCTTATTTGAATATCTTTCGTCTAGTAGATTCCATGCAATTTCAAAATTAGAATCCGAAATTTGAATAGACTGAATGACGCGATACGCTTCACCTTTCAATTTTCAACAAATCAATTTTATCTGAGATTTCCTGTGCGCTATCTATCTCACTCTCTAATTGTTTAGATTCTGTAATTAAACTTTCGATTTCCCTATCAAGTTTTTTTAGTTCCGTTTCTTTCTGTTTTAACAGTTCAATATTTTCTTCTAATTCTGTTAAATTAATCTCACCATCTGCGATTATACTTTCGATTTTCTTAATATAATTCGTTACACTTCTCCGTAGAGCAGTTCTTTTCGTTTTAAAAGTTGTTAGTTCACTCATTTTTACTTAAATCAAACCCAAAACTAGTTCTAAAATATGTTAATACGAAATTTAGTTTAAATCTAAACTATATTCTTATCACAATTCCACAGTTTTAAATAGCAAATTATTTTTACACACGAAATATAATGTTCAAAGTTAACTTACCTCACAAGCTGAGGTAATCTTTCGCCACAAAACGACATCACGGCAGTTCAGAAAAATGTTCGATTCTACACTTTTTTTTTTCACTAGCGCTCCGGCTAGACTTATACCAAGAATGTTTTTGCGTTTTTCACTACACACACACACTGCTGGTTCTTAACTAAAAACACAATGGACTGTATAAAAGCGGTTTATTCACACACAAATAAAAGCGAGCCATCACACGGTTTATTCTATAACAACATTTTTTACATTCCAAAACACAAGAAAAACAGAACACTGAGTGTTGCCAAATGCGGAAAGTAAGAAAAAGAAACTTACATGAATTCGGAGGCCATGAAACCTAGGATCATGCAGCTTTAGCTCGCTGCAGACGATACTTACATAAACAGAGAGCGTGTTTCATTAGCCTAATAGTTAATACGGATCTGCAGATACATCAACAATACAACGCACTGTTAACTGCATATCGAAGGGAAAAAAATATGACAAAATAAGCTTAAAAAGTTGCTGATTGATAATTAATATCATTACTTGCAAAAATAATGATATTTATGAACAAACCTTTTTGCATTAACACTAATTACAGTTATCACTCACTTTTGTGCATCTTGGTTATATTCGTCTCTTATTATTATTACTATTAGTTATACGCAACTATCTTTATGTCCCGCCACGAGGAATAAGTTTCAATGTTACCATAAAGTATAGGTCTCTCATTTAATAAGCACAATTTTGAATTGTCTATCTCAGTTATGCGCAAGGCCGTAGCCAGAAAAAATATTTTGGAGTTGGATTTGGGGTCATGAATTTTATATTTGCCTTATTTTACACTTGATTTTTAATATTTGAATAGAGGTGAGTGTTAAGATATCTGCCTTCGGTCGAAACCCCCCCTTTTTAAACAAATGTACAATCTTGAATAAATACTCATATTTTTAATTCAGTTGTAGCACAGAATTATGAAAAAATAAAAAATCGCATCAATACCTTCATAACATTTTAAACAAGTTGGAAATTGTACATTAAACGTGACAAATGAAGTGCGTTCGTATTATAACTAGTTTTACAATGTAAAAATAATCATCCTTATTATTTCAGCGAAATGAATTATATCGTCTGCTATGAGCGAAATGAGCATGCCTTTTTAAGTATGCCACCTTTACAGATGCGATTTTTTTTTCGACACGAGGCAGCATTGCAAATTTTACCATGCAGATCTTGTTTTGCGAATTATTATCTCCATGGTTTAATATTTTTATGACTCTTAATGAACGTATCTCTTGCATTTATTTTCTTTAATGGGTTGAGATATTCGGCTTTCAACCTAATTTCAAATGAAGTTATCTCAGAATCTATACATATTTGAATGTAACTCATCTTTCAAACAAACAATTTTTTTTGAATAATCTTTCTAAAACAGTAAATTTTATGCAATTTTATTTGAAAAAATAATTTTGAATAAAAATGGCCTCCCAAGCATATGAAAAATAAATGGTCAGCAAATGGTATTTGCTTTTCTCAGTCACATGATTTGCGTTTTTAGAAGCGTTCTTAATTATATAAATACGTAGCACCTATAGTCGTCTTCTGGTCCGTCCGTCCACAGATAACAGTGCAAAAACTACCCAACCGAATGGTTTGAAATTTAATATATATAATCGTTGTAGAATTTTGTCGAGTCATTTCAAATTTTATGAAAATCGAATAAAAACTTAAAAAGTTATTAATGAAATTTTTCTTTATTCTGTTAAATCCTATCATACGTATCTATATAAAGCGCAAGACTGAGGAAAACAAATACGGGCTAACCACATTTTTTTCCATATGCCAAGCGGCCATATTTATTAAAAAATATTTTTTCGAATAAAATTACATAAAAGTTACATTTTTAGAAAGATCGTTCAAAAAAATTGTTTGCTTTTGAGATGAGTTACATTCAACAATGTATAGATTCTGAGGTAACTTCAGTGGAAATTACATTAACAGCCGAATATCTCAATCCATTAGAGTAAATAAACACAGGAGGTTCGTTCATTATGAGTCATAAAAATATTAAATCATGGAGGTAATAAGGACTTGTTATTACTATTATATAGATTACGTATGATATGATTTAATAGAATAAAGAAAACTTTTATTAATATCTTTTTAAGTTTTGATTGGATTTTCATAAAATTTGAAATGACTCGACAAAATTCTGCAACGATTATATATATATTAAATTTCAAACCATTCAGTTGTGTAGTTTTTGCGCTGTTATATTCGGACAGACGGACCAAACGACGACTATAGGTGCTACGTATTTATATAATTACGAACGCACCTAAAAATTGGGGTATTCTGCTATTTTTTTTTTTAGCAAATTTTGATGCTTACGTCAGACAGCGTACACTCAATTCAACTTAATATATTTCAATTTCCTTTGTACTACGTACTACTATTATACTTACCTGTGCACTGAACTAGGAATTTTACGATATCTTCAAAATTAACTGAAATATTTCAAAATATGCCAAAAAATGCATATACGTATATATTTTTTAAATTACCCCCTTTTTTTTGTATTAGAGTATTTATAAAATAATTACCGTATCAAATAGAGCTTAGATTCTAGTTCAGAACAGAGTGAGTAATATGGAAAGCATTCTGACAAAATTTCACTGAAATATTTTAAAAACATTTTATGTAATGAAGTTTATCGAACATGGAAATAACGAAAAAATCGATTTTCCAGAAATCGCATTTAAAGATTTCTTTTAATTTAGAATTAATTTCAATTAAATTAATCTAGAAGTGTCAATTGAAGTTCATCAGTGTTTTTATGTAAAAAAGTAAGAAAATCATGATTAGAAACATTGTTTACTTTCCTCTTGGCCTTACTACGCCCACTTCCGGTATTTGACTCATTACTTCCTGTTTATTAAATTTGACATAACTCTTCTTCTACTAATCGTAGGAATAAAATTAAAACAGATTTGGAATCGTAAAAGATTTCTCTTTCACGTAAATCAATTAAAACAAAAAATCAAAAATTTTCACCAAAACGACCATTTTAGTATAGGTAGATAAAGGGCTAAGGTAATAAGCTATTTCCTTAAGGGTCTTATTAAGAATTTATTGTGAATTCAAATAAATTCAATTTAATACAATTACAAAAGAAAACTTAAGCCTTTTTTCATTACAAATAAAATTATAATCTCATTTAGGTGCTTCTTCGACAACGTATTGACGTTAGTGTCAACCAAATTAATTTTTCACATTTTGTCTTCAAGTGATTCCAGTTGATTTTCTTCAAGTCCCATTGCCAAAAATGTTTTCCTAGTGTCGAAACAGCTAAGTTTGTGGATATTCCAAATAATTTTCATTGCATTCTTCAAGCATTTGGGCTAAACAAGTATGACGATTCGTATCAGGCAGCGTTGCCAGTGGGCTACTATTTTTAATCCAGATTTCTTGATTCGCACCACTTTTTTAAATTGGTGTAATTCGCCTTATTTAATTTATCATTAAATAAGGCTAATTTTGCTATTTCAAGAAACTGGTTGTAATCAAGAAATCTGAATTTTGAAAAAAGTAGCCTACTGGCAACACTGATTATAGTCCTTTTATTTTGACAGTGTTAGCATCTGCTTTTACAGTGTCTCATTTAGAAAATTCGATTGAACGTTATCGATTTCTTAGAAATTGCATTTATTTGTTCAATATACTAATGAAATCAAGCAATAAATATATGATACCTTAGAATTTGTATTTTTGAGTCTTGACTAGTCGATTTTCTAATCTTGACCGTCTTGAGTGATAGTTAATAGCATATTTACAGCCATGCTTTTAGCAATTTCAGAGTGGGATGGTAATCCTCCCCATTGGATACGGCTTTAGTTATGTGAGAAACAATTTCGTTATTATGGTGGAGTTGATTGTAGATTGACATTTGGTTCCGTTAGTTCGTAAATTATTTTATTGGCGTTAGGTATATGGCCGAATCACAGGAGCACATTGTAATAACCAGAGCCGTCCTTAGGGGTGTGCGACAGGTGCGGCCACACAGGGCCTCGCGCCTAGGAAGGCCTCGCGCCCGAAAAACAAATTAATGCAAAATAGCTAAATAATTATTTATTTTGTGGTGAGTTATCTATTTCATAATAAAATTTAGAGTACATGACACTTCGTCCCCGTCGCTGCCATCCCCTCCCCCCTTCTATAGATCGAACTCTAATTGTCATAGGTCTATAAACATTGTATGGTTCAACATCATGAGGGCCATTGTCATTACCAAACACCTAAGTTTTTATAAAAACCTGAATGTAAGAGCCCGACAAATTTAAACTCTTGTAACTCATGATCAAATTTTCACAGCGTGCTCAAATTTTGTGTGTGTGGACAAAGTAACATAATTTTACAGGAGACATTGTCGGGTTTTTTAACCAATTCTCTAAATTTTATAAAATGCTGAATATAAGAGCCCGACAAATTAAAACTCTTATAACTCGTGATCAAATTGTCATAGCACGCTGAAATTTTTGTGTGCATGAACAAACTGACATAATTTTAAGGAGGCATTGTCGTTTTTTTTTTTTTTTTTTTTTTAACAGAAGTCCCTAAATTTTAGTATAGTGCAATATAAAGACTCGATAATCACACACACTTATAAATCGGATCCAAATTGCTGCAGCCCATATAAGTTTTGATTGGTAAACATAATCATTTTAAGGGGGATACTTTGTCATTTTAATATAATAAATTAAAAAATACCACACAAAATATGAATGTACTACAACAGCTACAGCTCGAGTTATAAATGTTTAATTTGTTACCACCTTATATTTATAATACAATAAAATATTTCTAGCTTCGATAAATAATCGACAAAGCCCCCTTCCCTCCCCTAAGAGGTTTACCATAGAAAATTTGTTTGAGTCTCAACAATTTGTATACGATTTATAAGTGTTTTTGGTTAATAAGCCCTTATATCCGTGCTATACAAAAATTTAGGGGCTTCGGTTAATAAAACCGACAATGTCCCTCCTTAATAAAGATTATATTTATCATGCAAAACATGAGAGCATTCTACTATAATTACGGATCGCGTTATAAGTGTTTTAAATTGTCAGTCTCTTATATTTATGATACACTAAAATGCAGGGAGAGGGGCTTCGATAAAAAAAAAAATTGACAGAACCATAGGGATCTGATGGTTGGTTTGACGGCTGGCTGATGATTTTATTTCTAAGTCGATAATATGTAAGATGACTCTTCTTTCAAAATTTGTATTCAAATTCGAAAAATAGATACAATTCACGAACAGTATCTTTCGGATCACTCTGCCGCAATTTCACGATTAAACAGTATGTGGATGTTTTCTTTCTCTCTCTCTCTTTAACGACTGTACAATAATACTAAATTACCCCCCTTCTCTCTAAAAAGAAAGAAAGAAAGAAAGAAAAAGCTGCTTCGACATGACACAACCAGAATGAATTGTCTGCCTGTTCCAAATCTTTTGACAAAAGAATAGACCAACGCGAGTCCGAACATTATGAAAGGAAATTGGTCCGATTCTCTATAAACCTTTACTAAACATACTAACCTCCCCCCCCCTCCCCTACACACACACACACATACACACACCCCTGAAAAAACGTAATCTTTGATGCGCCACCGTATATGTCATTTGAGCGCGAGCTTTTTCAAAAGCCGATTATGTCGTGTGTCGTGAGAAGTAGTGTTGCCAATTTAGATGATTTTTTTAATTCAAAATATCTACCAATTAGTTACCTTCGCTTTATTTAATCACATAATATATGTCATTAAATAAAGCAAAAATTATTATTAAAAATTTCTGGTAGATGAATAAAAAATCAGCTAAATTCGCAACATTAGTCGGAATGGAAGGGCCTTGCCAAAGTTCTTGCACCCGGCATCGCTTTCACTAAGGACGGCTCTGGTAATAACGCTATTCCCGCAAAGAACCAACAGACATTCGTCCGTAATCCTGAAAAGGAACTGATCATGAAGTTATGCATAAAATAATCTAGGCACTAGGAGTTTCTTGTAAATAGTTTTTATTTTTATTCGAATGACAGAAACGTATATATAGGTAGGGTACAAAACACCTCTATCATACGTAAAGAAACAGTACAAAGAAACAGTCCAATATTATTAAAATTTTCTCGAATTATAATATTATAACAGTAATTACATTATAACAATAAGTATACTATAACAGTAATTATATTATAACAGTAATTATACTAGTAACAGAGCAGTTATTAACAGAATTATTATAATTTTTATTACAGTAATTATACTATCAACAGAGCAGTTACTGACAGAATTATTATATTATAACTTTTATTACAGTAATTATACTATTAACAGAACAGTTACCAACATAATTATTATACTAGCTGGCTTCGCCTTCTAGCGGGCCCCTTTTACATCGGTGCCTCAAATCTTGTAAAACCTCGAAACGAACGAACCTCCGGTTCGCATCCTCCTCGAACCGAACGAATCACCGACCCGGGTCCCCGCTGCCTTCGGCACCGGATAATCCCTTAAGCGCTGCAAATTCCATTAGTTCCACCTTCCACCGCGAGGGGGCGCAGCCTGTCCTATAGAAATCTCAGGCTCGTGTTCCCGCTGCCTGCGGCACGATGTAGCAGACGTGGCTGCAAAATCCATTAGTTCCACTTTCCGCCGCCAGAGGGCGCAATCTGTCCTATACGAACATAACCGAAATCTATAAAGCTATCGAAATCCAGTCGAAGGAGCCAAACCCCGTCGTAATCGGGCCCATAGAACCCTAGATAGGAAAGCGCCCCCTGGAGGTGAGACTTGGAACTAAAATCGATAAGTCCTTTTGATGTCGAGTCGAATGAAACAAACCGCGTCGTGATGGGACACATACAACTCGAGTTAGCTGCAAAATCCGTTACTTCCATGCAAAATAAATTAGTTGCACCTTCCGCCGCCAGGGGGCGCAATCTCTCCTATACGAACATCCTATACATCCTAACGAAATCTGTAAAGCTATCGAAATCCAGTCGAATGAGCCAAACGCAGTCGTAATGTGGCCCATAGACCCGAGATAGGAAAGCGCCCTCTGATGGTGAAATTTGGAACTAAAATAGATAAGTCCTATCGATGTCGAGTCGATTGATTCAAACCGCGTCGTGATGGGACCCATAGAACACGAGTTAGCTGCAAAATTCGTTAGTTCCACCTTCCACCGCCAGGGGGCGTAATTTGTTCTATACAAACATAACTGAAATCTTTAAGGCTGTGGATGTCGAGTCAAATGAGCCAAACCGCGTCGCGACCGGACCCATATGACTTGAGATAATTTTAAATGAAATAGCAAATTCCTAGATTTTTTTTTTCTGTACAAAAATCGGATTTTGCTAAAATAAAAAATTATAGGCCGAATTCGAAATTTTTTTTAATTTCTGAAATGTCAGTCCACTCTGAGCAAGGATGCGTACTCTTCAGATACAAAAATAAATTTTTAAATTTTTTTTTATATAGCTTATAGAAACCGCAGTTCCTTTAAAAAGGAATTATTTTATATCCAGGAATAAACGCCGTGATGTCTGCTAATGAAATATGACTGAGATATCAGGTGTTCCCAAATAAAATCGTTTTAAGTGGTCTAATGAAACAAAAAAATAATTCTAAATTCCGTCCTAATTATCGGAGAAATTCAAAAATTATATATTTAGAATCCTTGTGAAAATTTACAGATGGATGTATAATTTTCAAACCGATAAATGTAATATTTAAAAAAAAAATGATAGACCTGGAATACTTCCACTATAAAAAAGATGTTTTGTTTCATTATTACTTCAGCAGACGGTTTGTCTCTGTTAGACGCCTGCTGGAAAATTGTAATTAAAACTGATCTTTTTTTCGACTTAGAATTAAAAGTTTGTCAATTGATAACTTCTCTTCTAATTGGTCGAATTTTATGAATTTTAGCATCCTCAATTCTGGATTTTTTTTTTTACATCCGTCTGCAAATTTTCGTGCCATAGTGACGATTTTTGCGATCTTTTGGCAAAAGGCTGGAAAACTTCGAGTACGCTATGTTTATCAGAGCCCGAATGAAAAATATCAGGATGCAGGTGGAAGACGAAAGCTGATTGGCTCGGGTGCGAGCCTCGCTGCAGAGTCCCTTTTCAATCAAAACTGAATTCGTTGCTTTGTTTTGGAAAAAATGCTCCTTTTTCGCCAATTTTCGAAACTTAGTTAATTAATAACGTTCTTAATTGAGGGACGATTTCTTCGATACTGAGTATCACCAATTCCGGGATTTTTCCGAATTTTTTTAAACAAAAAGCGCTTTGCTACTCCCTACGGTTGCAGAGTTTTACCTGACACAGACACACAGACAGACGTTTCCGAACATTAATAATAAAGAAGATTATAACTTTTTCAGTAATTATACTATTAACAGAACAGTTATTGACAGAATTGTTATACTATAGCTTTTATTACAGTAATTATACACTTACATATTTAATATATTATAATAGTAGTATAAATGTACCATATAGCACACTCGAATTGTAACAGTATAGATGTGCCCTGTAATATTTATTACCTATTGATTTCCTATTGCTATTTTTCAAAAATAAAATCGGATCTCTCAAAATATATAGGTATACATAGTTTTTGTTTAAGGAAGAAATAATTTGTTTAAATATTAGAAAGAAAATGTATAAAAGAAATTATGAAAAGTAAAGTATTAAAAGTTTTTCCAGAGTTAAAGTTAAAATTAACAAGAAAGAAAAATCATGCGTCAAGCATAGATTATGTAACACTTTCCAACGCTTCCAAAATAATTTTACAAATCCTACCGTTTAATAAGCTGAAAGATAACATCTAAGTAAACAATTTGAAAAACGCATAACATATTTAAAAACATAATTTCAAGAATTTTCAACGTATACAATATTCGGAAAAATATCCGAATACTTTTATTCCGCCCTGTATATGATCTATAGATTTGTATAGCAGCAAAAGTAAAAACGAAACGAGTAATCAATACGTAAACAGAAAAAGTTTAGATATGAAAAATAAATAAATAAATAAAATAACATAAAGGGAAGAAGAAATCAGCAAAGAAAGACAAAGCAACACACAAAATAATTTCAAAGGCTATTTGTTAAGAGGAAAATAAAATTTTACTTCTTAGTAATGGAAAATATTTTCGTTGAAAATCAAAGCTCTTAAAGCTTTGTTTAACAGTTGTAATTTCAAAAAGTAAGGAAACTACAAAAGAAAAAGAAATGATAGCGATTTGTATGTAATTATGTATAATTTATGCATATATTTATTTACACATTTATTTATTTGTGATATATACTGGAGGTATATTTTTTTTAATTCATTTTTACAGTTTAGTAAATCTGCTAAGATG
This sequence comes from Maratus michaelseni, assembly GCA_963931845.1. Lineage (NCBI taxonomy): Eukaryota > Metazoa > Arthropoda > Arachnida > Araneae > Salticidae > Maratus > Maratus michaelseni. The sequence continues at coordinate 154,651,926 of OZ007594.1, read as the reverse complement.
AAGGTTTAAACTTTTATTGATAGTTACTAATTTTAACGGGAAATTTATAAATGTGTAGGCGTGTACGGCTGAAATTTATGACATTATCATTTTCACTATATATTGTAAACAAGAACGAAAAATCATGCTTCAAGCATAGATTATGTAGCACTTTCCAACGCTTCCAAAATAATTTTACAAAACATACCGTTTAATAAGCTAAAAGATAACATCTAAGTAAACAATTTGGAAAACGCATAACATATTTAAAAACATAATTTCAGGAATTTTCAACAGATACAATATTCAGAAAAATATTCGAATACTTTTATTCAGCCCTGTATAGGATCTATAGATTTGTATATATACTACATAGGATGCTAAATTTTAGTTTAGTTAGGAAACGCGTAGCACAGTTTAAAATTATCCTTCTGGAGTTTCTGTCAGTAAACGGAAATGTGTTCGCGAACTTTTGTGCTGCCCTGTATAGGATCTACAGAATTTATACACACCACATAATAGACAAAAAGCGAGTTAAAATTAAAATCGCGTTCAGTAGCTTAAAACGCACTTCCAGGAATTATTGTTAACAGGCTGTAGAGAATTCTTTTGTGTGTCCCTGTAAATGAACGATGACTGCTATACACACACTATTCTGTAGTAAGCCTCTTGTAATGCACCTTAGTAATATATATGAATTTCAATGCGTTTAAAATAGTGAAACATTATTTAAATAAACCGCAGACGATTTTTCTCCATAGACGTAATGTAACGGAATTCTTTTGACTGTCCCTGTAAAGTAACTATAAGTGCTATGCACACCCTATTCCATATTAAGCTTCTTCTAATGCACCTTAGTGATATATATAAATTTCAATGCGTTTAAAATAGTGAAACATTATTTAAATAAACCGCAGACGATTTTTCTCCATAGACGTAATGTAACGGCATTCTTTTGACTGTCCCTGTAAAGTAACTATAAGTACTATGCACACCCTATTCCATATTAAGCTTCTTCTAATGCACCTTAGTGATATACAGTGTCTCACAAAAGTGATGGGACACTTGTGCTTTATAAAAAGAAACTGCAATAAAATAAATAAACAAACATGTGCAAAAATTTTTTGGGTGTGTTTCATATTTAAAGTTAGTAACAATTATTACATAACATACATTTTGTCAAAATATTAAAATATTAATTTAGTAAAAATACAATTGTTCAGAACGGAGCAAAAAATGGCTCACATAAGTGATGGGACACTTACTTTTCCATCAAATATTTATCCACAAATTTTACTTTTTAAAAGGTTTTAATATTTTGTTGGATTTCCTTTTACTTTTAAAACATGATTTAATCTTTTTGGGATGGATTCGACTATTTTTTTTGTGATTTCTGGAGTGATTTTACCCCATTCTTCTTGAAGCACCGATTTTAGTTGTTGTTTTGAAGAAATGGTGTGTTTGCGAATTCTTGATTCCAATTCTTGCCAAATATTCTCTATGGGATTTAAGTCTGGAGATTGTGGTGGTGTTTTTATTATTTCAGGACAGTTATATAGCAGCCAGAGTCTAACGTTCAGAGCAGTGTGCTTGGGGTCATTGTCCTGGTAGAATTTAAAATCGTTATGAAGGTTCAATTTTCGTGCTGAAGATTTCAAATTTTGCTTTAAAATATCAATATACTTGTACTGATCCATTATACTGTCAATAAAAACAAAATTACCAACTCCAGCGGACGACATACACCCTCATACCATAACTCCTCCTCCACCATGTTTTACTGTTGGTACCAAGTTCTGTTTGCGAAGTTCTTCCCTGGGTTTTCTCCACACCAAGATTCTACCGTCAGAACCAAATATATTAAATTTACTCTCATCAGCAAATATAACTTTATTCCAGTAATCAGAATTCTTATTTATGTTGGATTTTGCGAAAGCTAGTCTGAGTTTTCTATTCTTTTCACTTACGAAGAATTTTTTCCTGGCTACTCTACCGTGATATCCAGCAGATCGAATTACCCTTCTAATAGTTTCAGGATTAACAATTATTCCATATAATGCTTGTAAATCAGCAGCAACTTTTGAAGCACTAATTCTTGGATTTTTTTTAATATTTCGAACGATAATTCGCTTTATTCCATTGGATAGCTTTGATGGTCAGCCAGGTCTTCTTTTATCCTGAATCATATGATTCTTTTTATATCGTTTAATGATATTGAAAACTGTTGAACGACTCAAGTTAACTGTTTCAGCAGTTTTTCTAATAGATTTTCCACGTTCAATATGCAAATTAATAACTAATTTTCGAATTTCAGGCGAAGTTTCTTTTCGTTTAGCATTCATGACTACACAGAGCTAAAAAACACAAAAATTCCAAAACAAACTGGAGAGAAATACTGCAGACGATTTTATAAATTATTGCCAATTGCTTTTAAGTAAAAATAAAACCCCAAAAAATATTTTTATTGCTTATTTCAGGCGATTTTTGTTGCATATATAATGGTGTCCCATCACTTATGTGAGCTATTTTTTGCTCCGTTCTAAACATTTGTATTTTTATTAAATTAATATTTTAATATTTTGACAAAATGTATGTTATGTAATAATCTTTACTAAATTTAAGTATGAAACACACCCACAAAAAAAATGTGTACATGTTTTTTTAATTTATTTGATTAGTTTCCTTTTGTAAAGCACAAGTGTCCCATCACTTATGTGAGACACTGTATATAAATTTCAATGCGTTTAAAATAGTGAAACATTATTTAAATAAACCGCAAATGATTTTTTCCCATAGACCGCAATGTAACGGAATTCTTTTGAGTGTCCCTGTAAAAAAACTATCAGTGCTACACACTTCCGTTGAAATAGGGAACATCCTATAGATAAAGACAATAACATATAAAAATTGCAAAGCAATCCGAGCATATTTATGGGAGTTAGAGTACGGACAGACGGCAGACGGCAGACGGCCATACGGCAGACAAACCGAAGTCATAAGCACTTTTCAACTAGGTTGGAAAATGCTAAAAAGATAAATTTTCCGATATCGATTAAAACAAAATACAGTGAGCGTATTGTCGCTATATTACAAATATTAAACAGTATTTGAAACAACCAATCCATGTATTCAGTTTCTGGTGTACAGACATCTAAATGTACTTATCATTTTCAGATTGTATAATACGTATAAAATAATAATTTTATTCGTTAACCAATCTTCTTTTATTTAAAATAAAACAATTTTGTTTTCAAAACAATAAATTAATACAATTTTGTGAAACAGACTCGTAATTCCTTCATCTATATTTAATAATGATTTTAAGATCAACTTAATACATTTACAAGATGCGCAAACACCTTAGAATTTCCATGGAGTATGACACCGCTATTTCAGATCAGAAATATTTACCTAATAATTTTCTTCAGTTTAAAAATCTTTCTGCAGTTAATCGCAGAATTTGTAAAAATTTTCTACGAATCAATAAGGTGAAAAATTCTGTTAAAAATTTTAGTAGAATAGCACGCACCTTGCATTTAAGAAATCCATTAACCATGCAATTTTATGTATGTACTACTTTCAATCACTAATTTTTATCTTGTGTTAATGCTGGCAAAAATGCTGACAAAAATGCTGACACTCTTTCCAATACTCAAGATAAAACTTTTGCACTCGGTACACAGCGCAGTACGTGAAATATTTATGGACCACTGTTGTTCAAATACAAATTGACAGAAAAATACGTAAGTAAAGATTCGCTTACCTTTTATTCGTTGGATCCACCACCGGCATGGCTGGTATAATCCACTGATATTCGGCGAGCACCACTGCTTAGATGAAATAAAAAGATCATTATTAATAACATATAATATGTTTCACTGTGTGTATTCCTATGGTAAATGACTCCAGCGACATAGCTTGGAAATGCAGGATTTTTATGTCTTGATTAAATTATAATTGAAGTTACAGTGAAAATAAAATATATGCGGGGAAACAGAACGCCCGCTTTAAGAAACACAATTACATATTATAAAGTCAATAGTAGTAATGAGAAGGAAAAAGTACATGTAGATACTAGCCGCAGACAGCGGAAAAATTAGCTGATACATCGAAAATGTCCGCAACTTTAAGAGAGTGATAGTTCAAAGTTTCGTTTAATGTTCGCATCAGGATTTATACTGCACAACAAAAACTTTGTGATTGAACATTCAACGGAAAGGACACATATAATATTCATAGTTATTACAATTTCATAGTGATTATAACTAATGTTCCCGAAGCCAAATTGCCGGAGCTATGTGGTGAAGTCTTATTAAAAAAGAGGGAATAAAAAGAAGTAGGCCACTGAGAATAGTTTAATTATTTTATTGAAAAGAGAAAACGTTCCGTAAACATAATTAAAATTTGCACATGTCGGGTAGGCTTTTAATTTTACTTTCAAAATTGATGCGATGATGCAACGTGATCGTACAGCTTTTTCGATTTAATCCCTTTTTAATAAAGGCACTTTCAATAATTAGATTCTTAAGTTTTTTTTACATGACTGGGATCAAGATAAGAAGATCCTAAAGGGCTTTCGCTAGTACCTATATGTTAACGCAGATTTTTGTAATACTCAACCCTTATGAATTGTAAAGACGTAAGCAAAATCAAGAGACAAAAATATTTGAATTCTTGAGCGAGGTATCTCATTATAGGGCCATTATTTTGTAATCGATAAAATAGGAAAAAAATTATCTCTTATAAAGAGTACGGAAATCATTACATTCAACCACAACTGCAAGGGGTAGAGCAGAAGGTCGCGCACCGTTTCTAGAGATCTGTTGGCCATATCACCTATTACAAATTTCATTTCGTCTTCTAAATAAGATGCTTTTTCTTCTCCAGGTAACCTTGCAAAGTCGGTATTATGCCCTGTCACTACTTTTAACACGGGGAAGCTTAAACTTTGCGAATTTTTTTTCATTATATTCTTGAACCATAACTCTTGTTGGTGTTATCGAAGCGCTTGAATTGAATAGAATTTAAATAGCTCTTTCGTTTAACTTATTTTCTGACTGAGTGAAAAGGATTTGTCTCTACCTGGCGGAAACTGTCAAGTATCCCCAATAAGCTGGACAAATATAACACCGCATTGTTCTTGGGAGATAAGTTTAGCCTCTTTGCAACACTTTTAAATCACATTCCTCATACTGCAACCGTTCATTGAAACTTGGTCACTAATTAAGAAATACACATTTTCCAATGAGAACTGGAATGATCTGGTGGATGAACCACACAATGCATAAAATGTGTTGAGATTAATTGGTGATCTGAAAGCTAAATGAAGTGTTCTTCCACCAATATTAATGGCTTTAGCGTTAGTAGGAGTTAAGACCATAACAGACTCAGTACTTAACCTTTCAGAGATGTTAGTATGACAGCAATAATGATTATTTTCTTTTACCAAGTAAGTGCAGATAACACTTTCTCGAACGTACTGTAAGAAACTCTGCTACACTATATGCAATGGTTCTGTATTAAAATTGTAGAATTAATATCTTCAGGATTATGCGAAAGATGTAATGCAAATTGCTAGATATTTTGCTTAAAATTTAGAACAGCTCCATTGCATCCAAGTTGTTGGCCACGAATTTTGTACACTGAGATGACAGGGTGAATTTGGGAGGGCGGGCTTTTTAATACTTTTTAACATAGCTGAAAAAGTGTTTATGAATTAGGTTTGTCTGTCTGTCTGTCCGTGATCTAATTCACATAAATATACTCGGATTTCCATGCAATTGATATATGTTATTGAGGTTTACTATGACACTATCTGTATTGAAAATGAAGTGTGTAGCATTTATATTTTATTTACAGGGACACTCAAAAGAATTATGTTACACTGATGTCTTTGGGAAAAAATAGTTTGCAGCGTACTTTAATAATGTTACACTATTTCAAACATATTGAAATTGATATAATATCACTGAGGTGCACTACAAAATGCTTACTATAGAATAAGGTGTGCATAGCATTAATCGTTAGTTTACAGGGATGCACAAAAGAATTCGATTACAGTACTGTCTATCGATAATGATTGAATAAGAATTGCTGAAAGTGCGTTTTTAATTATGGTACGCGTTTTTACTCATTTTTTGCATATTACTTGGTATATATAAATTTTATATATCCTATACAGGGCTGCACAAAAGATTTCGAGTTCTGTTTATTACCGGAATTTTCTGTAGAGGAATTTTCAACTGTGCTATGTGATTCCTAACTGTAGTAAATTTTAGAATACTGTGTAGTATATATACAAATATATAGATCCTATATAGGGCTGCACAAAACAATTCGGATACTTTTCCGACTATTGACGGTAACTACTAGCCACATGGTTTGGGTTTTCACATGTGTTATGCGTTTTCCAAATTGTTTACTTAGACATCACCTTTCACCATATTATACTATGAAGTTTTGTTACAGTATTCTGAATGTGTTGGAAAGTGTTTCATAACCTATGCTTGACGCATGATTTTTCTTTCGTGTTTCGATGTAGGACAAATTTTTTAAACAGTTTGAACTATCACCTGGATGCATTAAATATCCAGAGGAAAACATAAAAAAATTCCGAGGATTAGTGCATATTATGCAAATGATAAAAGAGCATCGAGCTTAATGTCAGGAAAAGCTCGTAATTCTCAAACTTAATTAACGCCAGATATACCATTTCATTATAAACTTATGCCACTTTCCTTCGCTGCATGAAACTGATAGTTTGGAGTACTCGATGGTTGAATCATTTGAAGTGCTAAGGATCTGCTAGAACATAAGATTTGCAGTATGCATTATCCTTCCCATTGTTTTTAAGAGTTTCATCCACGTTTCATTTTTATTTTCATTTCCACGTTCATTTTTACCTACAAAAGAAACTTAGTGAAGAGGATTCCTAAATTATTAAAAATTATAAAAGTGCGATTCGGCACGAGGCTAACGAAAAAGAAAGGCTACCGCGGTGCTTTACGCGTATCTTTTTTTACAGACCGCCGGAGTCACGTGATGCTCGAATGCACCAATGCAGGTGTACGAAAAGAGCATCACGTCACTCTAGCGGTCTGTAAAAAAAGGTAAGTGGAATGCACCGCGGTAGCCTGCCTTTTTCGTTAGCCTCGATTCGGCAATGCTGACGTCATAACGATGCTGGAAGCAATGTGGTTGCAAAATAAATATAATGAATAAAATTAAACAATTGCAATATTATCGACATGGGAAAAATGCAAATTGCAACCCCTTCTCGACGAGCTTTCTGTACATTTCTTTAAAAAAATTTTACCACTTTTTTTTATTCATAAAATGTCTGTTTTTATAGTTACTGAAGTGCTATCATTGAATAAGGTAAAAACATCTGTTAAAATAAATTAGTTCCCAAATTGAAGGATTTTGCGCGTACTGATACGCCACATACACGTATCGATCGTCGCGAAATTTGACAACTCTGCGTATTGAAGTACGGGCAAACTCAGGATAACAAAGTTGATACAACTTGTATTTCTTCCCTATATGATCCGATGTTCCGAAAATGAAACAATGGTTAAATGTCTTTTTTTCTAACTCTTCTAATAAACTGCGGCATAGTGTTATATGATATCCCCCCCCTTCCCCCTCCCATCTGTTTTTTGCGCACACAAACACAGTCTTTCTTTCTTTTTCAAATCTGAAAATAAATTTTACAATGCAACATGAAAATTTATATTGATTTTAGAAGAAAAAAGTAGGGTGGCGCCAATTTATAGGGTCCCATGGGGCCCGAGTCCATCCAATAATTTGCTCTTTTTGCGCACTCTATTTCCAATGTTTTATTTCGTTATCTTTTTTCCTTTAATCGCTGAAAGAAAATTTATTCCTGCTGGAGTTGACAAAATTATTTCGTTTGAAAGCTGTAAGGACAGCAATAAAATACACACAGGGATCTAAAAATCCCTTCAGGTGACGTATAATTATATTTCTCTATAAAGATAAACTACTACCGCATGTTTTTAGGTGCGTTCGTAATTATATAAATACGTAGCACCTATTGTCGTCTCTTGGTCCGTCCGTCTGTCCGTCCGTCCGCATATAACAACGCAAAAACTACCCAACCGAATGGTTTGAAATTTAAAATATATTATCTTAGCAGAATTTTGTCGAGACATTTCAAATTTTATAAAAATCGAATCAAAACTTTAGGAGATATTAATAAAAACATTTATTAAGAAATCTGATTTTTTTTTTTTTTAAATCGGTGCTTTCTTGTTATAGGAGCTTCCGAGGTTTAATCGTCAGGCGACCGAGATACTTATTTTATGACAGAAGTTAATCTGCAGACGATATAATTCATTTTGCAGAATAAAAAATCATCAAGATCTGAATATTTATATAACTAGCTATAGTACGAACGCACCTTGTTTGTCACGTTTGACGTACAATTTCCAACTTGTTTTAAATTGTTGTAAGCCAATGACTAACCGTTTTAATACTTTGACATCCATAATGAACTTAGGTGATTGAAATATTTTGCTCAATACAAACTTTTCGTGGTTTTAACTTATGGTCATTTTAACACTTTGATTACGGGATTGGGACACATGTCGTCCCAGCGACTATTTATTTATTCAACTTGCACCACTTTTTGAAAAAATTCTTCGTCATATGCGCGGATACTTTCAAAAAAATCTACCACATTTTTTTTTTTGGTAAATTGTGGTACGAATGAATATAAAAATAGTCGCCAGTCCTATGCCGTAATCAAAAGGTGAATGGAATTACAATAAACATTAGTATCTTTATAAGGAAAAACTTGTGAAAATGAGATTTTATAAAATTACAACTTTATACATTATAAACAACAACATCATCAACAACAAAACTTAACTTTGCATTACCATCTTTCCCCTCTAAAGAGAAAAAAGAAGAAAAGAAAAAAAAACTGCATAAAACAGAAAAAACGACGTAATGCACAATGCATTAAAAAATAACACCGCGTTCTCCAGAAACTTAAATGGCATGATATGTCCAGAATAATTTTTAAATACACTAAACGATTTTTAAATGCTTTCAGATATGAAAAAAAAAAAAAAAAAATCGTGCTTATCACAATTTGAAAACTATACTTCTTTGATTTTACTTAGTTAACTACAATCAGTTTTTTATTTTATATTTTCCTGAATTTTATCGCAGCCAGTTAATTCGCTTAGACACCATTACTAAAGTCAACATTTTTAATTGCTTCACTTTAAGAGCTCATTTTTGTATAAAATGTTTAAAAAATCACAAATAAAATGCAAACATTACAAAGGCTTACTTTAAAAAAATCAATGACACGATTACTTTAATTTGTTTGCGTAAAGCTGAAAACGAATTAAAAAAATATACGAGAGTAAACTGTAATAAATTGTTTAATTAAATCGTAAATAAAATGCAAACATCAGAATGACTATTTAAAAAAAGATCAATGATAGTATGTTATTTTGTTTGTATAAAGTTAAAGCGTAACCATGAAATGGAAATCTAATCAATCGGTCTGTTAGCTCAACTCTAGTCGTAAAGTGTTACCCGCATAGACAGATAATAAAAGTACCTGCCGACAGGTGAAAGTTGACGTCACAAACGCCCCATTGGTCAGTGAGTTGGAGTGAATGGAGGGGGAAAAAAAGTTTATTTCCGAATAACTGATCCGAAACTTCAATCGAGCACAGTGGAGCTGGTTTTATCAGTATAAGCTCTGTCCAAGCTTCAAAACGAAAGCACACATATATGTTTGCATATAGTAAAGAAAACAAATAAATACAGAGCGGTGAGTTTTTCCCATTTCCTTGATATGGCTTACGATGAGTTATTTTCTAAAATTAAAATTACATTTTAAAATTAGATTATTTATTTTTGTGTGCAATAAAATGTTTATTTATTTATTTATTTATTATTAAAAAGAACAAATAATACTGCAGGTTGGTAAGATTTTGCCATTTTCTTTATATAAAATACGAATAATTGTTTTATAATATTTTTTGTATTTTCCACATTAAAATTATTATTATAATTTTTAAATAGAAAAAAAAAATTGCTATACAATGTTTGTTATTTGTCTACTGTTAAAAAAGACAAATAAATGCAGAGCGATAATATTTTCCTATTTTCTTAATATGAACTACGAAGAAATACTTCGTAGTTCTTATTACTTTATAACATTTTCTAAATTAAAACTTTTTATTTATTTATTTATTTATTATTATTTTTTTTTAAGGAGAAAAAATTTATTATTATTGTTGTTAGAAAATATTCCAGATTTTAAAACAAGTATATATGTATAGTTTTTGATTAAAGAAATTATTTATTGAAATATTTGACAGAAAATTCACAATAATTATACTTTTTGCGAAAATCACATTTTGTTTTTAAAAAATTCTAAATTTGAAAGAATTAAAAATAAATACAGATTGGTGGGATTTTCTTATTTTCTTAATATGAATTACGACAAATTATTTAAATTATTTTCTAAAATTAAAATTTACATTTTTTAAAATTAGAAATTTTCAAAATGTTTCGTATAATACCTATTAAATTATTATTGTTATTTTTAAATAATTCACTCCAATGTCTAAAAATATATATTGTTTTTGTTTAACAAATTAACAATTTTTCAAAATATTTGAAATAAAATTTATAAACTTTTTTCTTCAATGAAAAGTGTGTTTTATTCCCGCGAATTGATTTTGAAATAAAAATACATTATCTACATAGAAAAAAAAAAATCACTGTTTTAACATTACATATTACAACTACTACTACTAGTAATTATAATAAACTCTTTGAAATAACTATACAAATATCATATTTATATGCATCAAAATGTGACAAATTTTATATCTTAAAAATATTTAAGAAATTTTTGGTACAATATTTTAATATTTTTAGAACTTAATTATAAATTACTAATTAAATTTTAAGGCATTTTTTCGTTAGTTTGCCGCAGGTGAAAAATTATTTAACATTCTTTATAGTTAAAATTGTTTACGAGTTGGAACAACAATGTATTTAATTATGTGCAAACCACGCTCACCAGAAAAAAACCAACTGGCTGTGAAGCTGCAACAGCAATTTTAAACACTATAAAGTAGAAAATATAAATATATAAAAAAGAGTGTAATACATTTAAAAAAAAGAAAAAAGCTTTAACAGATTCATAGCTTCTATTAGTTACATTATGATTGTACGTTGAGAAAATAATTTAGAAATCCTAAAAGATAGCTACAATAAATCTTTCTTTTTCTTTTCTGTTGCTAATAGCTTAAAAAAGAAACAGAGCAAAAATCATAATTTAAAAAAATAAATTCACTAGCTCGCGGTGTGGAGAAAAACATCGAATTTTTTATAATTGGGTTCGGTTCCCAAGCCTAATAAATCTATTGTAATGGATTTTTTTTTGGGAAAATCATGAATTGCAGCCATGAAATTAGATAATCATATTTCAAGATAAACATTGAATGCTTATAAAAGATTGTATTAAAAAAAAATAAAAATCATTATTATTTTTATATTTATCATTCATTTTTTTTTTTCAAATTAAGACTGATTTTTTTTTTTTTTTTTTTTTTTTTTTTTTTTTATAATGCTTTAAATTTATATACGATTTTTCGTAAATTATTTTAATATTTGTAACACACTGGCTTTTAGACTAAATTGAATGATGATGCTGAATTAAGTTTGGGGTAGTTAATATTCACATTGTTAAAAATGGGTGCAAAAAATAAGCAAAATGTACTTACTTTTAAGAATTTTCTTGATTTATAAGTACGAGGATTCAAATCTCATTTTTGAAAAAACACAAAAAAAAAAAAAAAAAAAAATACTCTACACATTTTAATCTCCAAATTGTCACAAAAAAAAAAAAAAAAAAAAAAAAAAAGCAACTGAAATAGTCATTTGACTGAAAATTATGTCCTTTTTCAATATATGTTTTTAAAAAAAGTAACTTAAGGGTCATCTTCATACTGAAATTGTACCAAACTCTGAAATTTTCAATACGAACAAATTAATTTTGATAGCATATTTGGATTTTTCGGTAAATGTGACCTTAGGATATCAAAAGAAGTCATTCGGTACTATTATTTAAGAAGTATGAAGGTTTAGAGTTTGGAATTCTTAATGTTAAATCTATTTGTAATGTTCTAAAACAGATGACAATGCGGGTAGTTTTTAAGCATAATACAAGAACTGCTGGGCGGAATGAGCTGGAATTTTGGGTTCTCATACTTAAAGCTTCAAAATATCGATTTATGTTTAAAAAAAATCATAGGTTGTATTTCATAGTTATTTCGAATATCTATCTATCTATCTATCTATCTATATCCTTATATATATATATATATATATATATATACTATATATATATATTTCTTAATTAATTTTCGAAAAAAAGTATGAATTGCAGCCTATAATTTTTTTTAAACAGAAATAGTTTTCGAGAAACTTGAAATATGCGAATTCAAAATTACAGCTCATTCCACCAAACAGTTCTTGAGTTGTTCTTATAAAACTAACCGCATTGCAATCTATTTTGCAACGATTACAAATGAATTTGACATTTAGAGTTCTAAATTTTAAACCTTTATAATTACTAAACGACTGAAAGACTTACCGTTTGATTATCTCAAGGAAAAATGTACCGAAAAAGGCAATTAAGATGTCAAAATTAGGTGTTCGTATAGAAAACTTCAGAGTTTAGTACAATTTGAGTATGACAACGATCCCGTAAACTTATTATTATTATTTTTTTAAAACATGAATAAAAGAAATAAAAAGACACAATTTCTAGTCAAATGCCCATTTCTCTTTTTTTTAAATTTTTTTTTCCCTGTTATGTGACGATTTCGAGATTAAAATGCATCGGGTGGTCGGTCTCTCTCTCTCTCTCTCTTTTTAACACTTTCCAACCTAGTTGAAAAGTGTTTATGACTTCGGTTTGTCTGTCCGTCTGCCGTCTGTCCGTGCTCTAACTCCCGTAAATATGCTTGGATTGCCTTACCATTTTTATATGTTATTGTCGTTATATATAGCACGTTCCCTATTTCAACTGAAGTGTGTAGCACTTATAGTTTTTTTTACAGGGACACTCAAAAGAATTCCGTTACATTACGGTCTATGGGGAAAAATCATTTGCGGTTTATTTTAATGATGTTACACAATTGCAAACACATCGTAATTGATATATATCACTAAGGTGTATTACAAGAAGCTTAATATGGAATAGGGTGTGGATATCACTTATAGTTAATATACAGGACAGTCAAAAGAATTCCGTTACATTACGTCTATGGAGAAAAATCGTCTGCGGTTTATTTAAATAATGTTTCACTATTTTAAACGCATTGAAATTTATATATATCACTAAGGTGCATTACAAGAGGCTTACTACAGAATATTGTGTGTATAGCAGTCATCGTTCATTTACAGGGACACACAAAAGAATTCTCTACTCTCTGTTAACAATAATTCCTGGAAGTGCGTTTTAAGTTACTGAACGCGATTTTAAATTTAACTCACTTTTTGTTTATTACGTGGTGTGTATAAATTCTGTAGATCATATACAGGGAAATACAAAAGTTCTCGAACACATTTCCGTTTATTGACATAAAACTCCAGAAGGAGAATTTTAAACTGTGCTACGCGTTTCTTAACTATGAACTAAAATTTAGCATCCTATGTAGTATATACAAATCTACAGATCATATTCAGGGCTGAACAAAAGTATTCGGATATTTTCCCGAATATTGTATACGTTGGAAATTCCTGAAATTATGTTTTTAAATATGTTATGCATTTTTCAAATTGTTTACTTAGATGTTATCTCTCAGCTTATTAAACGGTATGATTTATAAAATTATTTTAAAAGCGTTGGAAAGTGTTACATAATCTATGCTTGACGCATGATTTTTTTTTTTTTTTTTTTTTTTGCCGACTATACTTACTTTTTTCCTTTCTTTTTTTTTTTTTTTTAAATATGTAATACTTCATTCTTACGAATGTGTCCATGATAAATCACTGCGTCAAGACACATGTGCAGATGTGAAGATTAGAACTTCTAATCTTAAATTCACTTTTAATAGTTTCAAAACAAACTGTAATCCGTGTAAGTTATCAAGCATAACTCAGAAACTACTCGGCGAAATGAGCTAAAATTTTGTAGTCATATATTTAAAGCTTATAGAAAACGATCGAGGTAAAAAAAAAAAAAAAAATTACAAGTTGCTATACACATTTTTTTCGAAAATTAATTTCATAGTATATAAATTATGAGATTGATACTCAAATAAAACATGCGTTGTAACCTATATATGTTTTTAACATCAATTGATTTCTTGTAACTCCAAATATGCGAATCCAAAATTTCAGCTCATTTTGCCAAGATGCCAAGTAGTTTCTGAGTTATGTTTAAAAAACTACAAAACTTGCACTGCATTTATTTTGCAACTATTAAAGGGGAATTTGACACTAGGAGTTCTAAACGTTACATCTGCGCAATTCCTTAATTATTTAACCGAATAACTTCCAATTTGGTATCCCAAGGTAAAATTTTCAGAAGAATCAAAATATGATGTCAAAATAAGGTAGTATTCGGATTGAAAAACTCGAAGTTTGTTACAATTTTAATACGGAAACAGCTCTTTAAGCTTATTTTTTGTAACCCTACATTTCACAGTACACTGCAAAAAAAATTGTTGATTTTACAGTATAATACTGGCACTCAAGCTGATAGTATTACACCGTAAAATTAACTGTAATAAATAGTAAAATAAGCAGTAATATACTTCCGCGCCAACAATTTTTTTTGCAGTGTATGCATATGCGAATCAATTAAAATTTCACTACTTATTTTCTTAATTAGTTTTGTGCTTCGAATTTTTGAAGACGAACAATTTAAATTATTTTTTTTTTTCATTTAACCACCTTTTATTTATTTGCATACAGCTGTATTAATTTTCTAAAACATCCTTATCATATATATATATATATATATATATATATATATATATATATATATATATATATGATAAGGGTGTTTTATACATCCATATACATCCATAAGGATGTTTTATACATAAGGATGTTGATACACACACACGCACGCGCGCGCGCGCACACACACACACACACACACACACACACACACATATATATATATATATATATATATATATATATATATGTAATAGTTTTTATGCTGTAACATATGGTTCCAAAATTGAAGTTCGTGCAGTGTTGGGTTTAGTAACATAAATTGAAGTTCGTGCAGTGTTGGGTTTAGTAACATAAATTGAAGGAAGATGGCCTTCCCTATCGAATGGCTATTTTCGTTTTTTTCTGCCTGCGACTATTTGACTATTAAAATGCATAGGGGGTTTTCTCTTTCTTTTCTTTTCTTTTCTTTCTTTTCTTTTTCTTTTCTTTTTTATTGGGGGGGGGGGAGGGGGTTATACATGCATATTTATTAATAATTGCTATTGAAATCTAAAATTTGTAAAATGGCGTAATACCAGAAAATTACTTCATTCTTACTTACGTACCATACTCTTTATATTTCAGGAAAATGTTATTTTTAAGTACGCAAGGTTACTTATGTTTGAACATGTTATGCTTTTTTACAACAATTGTATAAAAAAAAACACCAGTAGGTTAAAGTTTTTATTTTTCAGTGGCCTTTTTCATAATGTAATACAGGCAGTAAAGGTTTAAATCGTTTTATACCTCGTGGCCGAAAACTCGTTGAAGCATACCGTAATTAGCTTGAGTTCCGCCCTAGCAATGAAGTGTTTAAAAAATTTTCTAAATGCTTCACATTTCATGTTACTTCATTTCTATGAAACTGCTTTAGTAATTGTTTTCCTTGGAATCTAAGAATTCTTCCAATAGTGAATTGGCACGAAATTTAAACTTCATTATTTCTAATAAACACATTGCTTTATATCATAAAGGCGTTACAAATTTAAGCACGGATTAGAGAAAAAATAACCAAAAGTAATTCCAATTCAAATATATATATATATCAATGAATCATAAGTCATAATTCGATTAAATTACATACTGAAATTACAAATCAAAATCATTATAAAGAAATATGCTATTATCTATAACAATAATAAAAAAATATTGACATAAAAGTTAAATATTTTAATGATATGATAATTTTTGTTTAATGTGGTTTTAAATAGGAAAATTGTAGCCAAAAAACTTACTAATTAATGTATTTCAAATATTTGTTTCGTACTTAAACCAATTAGTGTATAATATTCCCCAACATTTTTCAGTTGAGATTATATTTTTCACGATATTTGGTAAAATTAGAATAGGGATATCTTTAAAATATATAATTAAGAAAATCTAGTTACGGATACATCTATAAATGTGTTTACATTTTCAATTTAAGCTCAAATTTATTGATTTTGTTACATTTATTTTTCAAATACAAAGGCCAGTTTGTTAATGTATTACTGTAGAATTGTAGACTCTCAATTAGCCGACAATCAAAGTACTGAAGTTTTGTAGGATAATCGATATCGTCGGATAAACAGGATTGTAAATTAACAGCGGCATTTAGTAAGCGTACAGATATCGTGGTTTTCCTTTTATTTTCCTTTCTTTTCTTTTTCTTCTTCTTTTTTTTTAATGGGCCTTGTTACAAAAAGATACATACTGAACGTAAACATATACAAGCATTGACTATTGTTCAGACTTACCTAATATTAAAATACTATCAAATGATATACATTTAATACCACAAAGTTGTTTCATTATAGCAAGTGCGTATTGCTAACTTTAAGCAGTTTTACACTTTAAAATAATATAAAAAATTACATAAAAATTGTAAAAAGTAGAATTTTCAGTTTTATTTTGTATTTTTGTTTGAACCTGCGCAAACAATCTGAGAAAATATTAAATTAAGAGTTAGAATAAGCTTAGTTTTTATTGAGTCCTTTTTTTATTTATTAAATAAGTTCATTTACTCACTTTTAAGTATTTTCATTTATTTTGTAAAGGCCCGTCTGTGTATGAATTTTTCTGTTAGTATTAATAAATCAATTTTGTAAGAACAGTTTATATTTTCTTAAGCATTATTTGTAAGAAAAAAAATTACATAAATAACAAATTTTATTCATTTTTGATCTTCTGAAAACTGTTTTTGAGTACTTTGTAACTTGTAGAAGAATTGTCTCAAATTTCCATGTTTCTAACGTTGATAGAATAAGAGTTAAACGATTTCCCGTTTAATGGTGCGCCATTTTTGTCACTTTCCCTTATTAAAAAAATATTATATTAATCACACAGAAATTTTTTAAAGAAATATTACCATATATTTAAATGTTTATTAAATGAGGATAGTTAAAAAGCATTAATTGAGGGGATTTCTATGACTTTTTATGTAAGAATTTTATATCCAGTTCCCACATGTTCTATTTTAAGATGTTAACGCAAATGAGGTGATTTGATATGGCGTATTAAGTTTCCCTTTTCCCCCCCTTTATATGTATGATCAAATTCCCAATAATATTATAACTACAAGGTTGCAGTTTCTATTTCTATATTACGTTCCTCTGCTCACCCCCCCCCGCCCCCTTTCACCTCCTTATAAGATTTGATTTATCATTTCTACGAAAAAATTATTCGCTATTACAAACCACATGTTTTAATTTTCTTTTTCTCTTTCCTTTTACTCAATGATACAATTTTATACTTTTTAAATATAATTCTTTAAAACTTATTTTTTTTTCATTTGTTACATTGCAAAATAGATTCCACTTAGATATTTAAAAATTCCGCAGTAAAATATGATTAGTAATAAAAGGAAGGAAAGAAATAAGGCAAAAATCATTAAAAAAAGATAATTACATTAAAACTTTTCTGGAAATTTCCATTTAATGTGTAATAGCAATAAAAGCTCTTTTTTTTTTTTTTTAAATATTACACTCTGTATTTATTATTTATAATTTATTTTATGCATTTTAGTGTTTAAAACATTTAATTGCTGCAGTTTCACAGCCAATTGGCCTATTTTAACGAGCGTGATTTGAAGCATAATTAATTCCATTATCGTTGTTAAGCCATATACAGTTCTAACCAAAAATAATATTTGGCGATTTATCATCTGCGCCCAGCTAACGAAAAAAGGTCTTAAAATTAATTTATTATTTTATAATTAAGTTCTATATAAATCTTAAAATGTTTGTTATGTTGTCATCGCAAACACACCTGTGTACACACACACACACACACACACACACATATATATATATATATATATATTTATAATTCTATAGATTATCGGGAAATGAGTGAAAAACCGATCAATTTAAAAACTTTCAAAATCTCACATTTTGTGAATTCTTTACCCTTCGGCATTTTTAAAACGAGAGGAAATAATTTCTCCACCTTTTATACTTTTATAAAAGTGCAATATGATGTCATACAACGTCATTACACACGGCCAATCCCGTGTTTCTAAAAAAATTTGCATAAAGTGCTTAAACTTTTGAGACAGCGTTTCTTCAAGAAAAAAGAAAAATTAAATAAAAATAAAAATATTTTTTATTTTAATCACACAAAATGGCTTATTTCATTTTATTTTGATTAAATGTCGAGTATTTATTGTAAATTAGCATAAAATATTTTCTTCTTCAATTATTTTAAACCAGATTTGCAGAGTGCTTAAACTTTTGAGACAGACTATATATATATATATATATATATATATATATATATATATATATAAAGTTTTGAACTGGGGGTGGTTTTGGATTCTGGGAGTCATAATCGGCGTAGATCTGCAAAAATTTTTCAAAAATTCCAACTTAGGGGAGAATGTAATAGGTAGTATTTCTTACGAAATCTACCTAAAATAGAAGAAGAAGCTCGATCAGTGATAAAATGAGAAAATTAAGGGAGAAATCATGCGAATACTAAAATTAAAAATTTCATTTGAAAGTTAGCATAATAACATAAAAATAATATTCCAAATATAATAATTAAAAATGTTACTTCTTCGTTATCCCATCGACCACTTTCAATAATATATAAAAAAAAAACTTTCGTCTAACTATACGATTTAACGCCAAAAAGGCATGGTCGTGGCGTCACATTTACTTGACGTGAGTGCGAAACATGCGAGAACTTATGCGTTACACGTGTTTGTTATATCATCAAATGATTTTTAATTCGACGTTTATCTGCACTTTCAATGATGTTTTACCGATTTATTAATTGTTTTGTTAATTAAAATAACTATTATGTTCTTAAACGACGACACCATGATGTTAAAAGAGAAAAAGCATTGATAAATGCTGCGATGCATAGCTACGGACAATAGATGAGTTTCAACTGACGTCACAAATATTCACCAGGCGATAATTAAGAAAAAGTAATGTAAATAATTAAATATCCAAGATTTTTTTTTTTTGTTTTCATTAACATATTGTAAATTTTATTATTTAAAGTTACTGATAGTTGACATTTCAATGAGTGAAGCTTTTCTGACTTTCTTGTATTTTTCTCGAGATTCCAGTAGCAACATTCTTCAATTTGTTTACTGGCCGTTACAGTTTGGCGATAGTTTTATTTATGGAAAGTGGTCGACGGGATAACGGAGAAGTACCTAAAAAATAATGCAAATTAACTCTGATAAAATTGCACATGTTCAAATTCCTGTGTAATACAGGAAAAATTTAGTGCAGTGAAATTTAGCGCAGTAAGTCAACTTATACTACAGTAAAAAGTTGACAAAGGGAAAAAAAATCTTGAGAACTCATTGCACTACGGTGAATTTTCATTATATTATGCATGAAATTGATCATAATAAAAATTGATGCATTTTTATCAGAGTTAATTTTCTTTTGGACATGTTTTTAAAATTATTGAGCGCATCAGACAGCGAGAACATTATTATTAGTCATTTAATATTGTGTTGACCCAACTTGAGCATGCATAGCATTTACAATTCTTCTTGGAATGAAAAGTAACCTTAACAAGTTGCTGTTTTGTATCGTAAGATAAAATTTACAAAAAAAAAAAAAAAAAAAAAAAAAAAAATTCAAATACGATATGAAAAATAAGTGTTAATATTGAAAATTTTTATGTTTGGTACAATTTCTATATGTAAACAACCCCCTAAGAAGATTATAAGTATAATATTAAGTAGTAGACGTTATTACTAATTGATTGGTACCAGTCACATTTTTATAGGCTGATTTGCGGAAGAATTAGTAGGAGGTGATTATATTTTTTTCAAGGACTGTATATAATCAATTAATTAAAAATTTATTTTCAAATGAAATTAAAAATATTAATTAAACTTATTTTATAAAAATAAATGTTGTTATAAACCCATATAAATTAATCAAAAATCAATTTAATTTAAAAATAATGTATTTAATAAATATTATTAATACTTTCTAAAATTCTCCCCCTTTTATGTCAATCCAAATATGGAAGAGGGGGGGGGGTAAATTTTTTTTTATCCCCGGTTTGAATTGGCTTTCTGCGTCTCGGCTTAGAAACCTCTGCTTGGGCGTCCGCAGACTAAATTCCAAGGAGCGGCAAGATTATGGAACAGATGTGTGTAGCCATTCAAACCACGTTTTTTTTTCTTTTTTTTTTTCCTTTTAGTGGAGAATTTAAACATAAAATAAAGAAACTAAGAATAAGGCAAAACTAAAAAAAAAATTGTCACTATTGTTTATTCCATGAAGTCCATATACAAGGTAAGACAATTTTTAAAATTGTAACATAAATACCAGAACTGGAATGTCTGGAATGCAACAAAAAAGACATATTACAAAGCCAAAAATAAGCTGCTACCAGTTTTTTTTTTTTCAAATGAAAAATTAAAATACGTTATTATTATTTTTTTTCATCACGGGGCCGGAGCCCTCCTGAACCCCTCGCTTCCCGTAAGGCATTGTGACGTCACGGTGACTTCAAAATGACGTCACACTGTGACTTTGTGATCGTCGACGTGATGTCACGTGGCGTCGATGTGAAGTCACCGTGACCTAAATGTGGAGTCGTTATGGCCGTTTTCAAGCCTTTCTGTGACCTCACAATGTGACTACTTTGTGAAGTCACCGTGCGACTTCAGTGTGACGTATCTGCATCGGATAGGGTCACCAGATTTACCCAAATCTGATCTGGATTGTTCGGATCGACATTTTTTTTTTTGCTACAGGTTTGTGACATGTGTGACGACACTGCACCGGGTAGGGTGACCAGATTTTACCCGAATCCAACACAGAAACTTTGGATCGATCTTTTTGGATTTTTTTGGCTACAGATTAGATTTAGATTAGTGGTTGGGTAACCAAATTTTACCAGAAGCCGACACCGCTAGGTTGGCTGTAAATTTTCTTCTACTGTCAGCTACAGATTAGAATTTCGCATAGAGACGGATAACAAGATTTCATCAAATCTGAATATGATTCATGTCCGATCGGCTATAATTTTTCTTGATGTAACTCGGCTTTCAATTAGAATTTTACATCGGTTTGGGAATTTAATGTAGAGTTAAACAAGTAAAATTACTAATGTAAAAACAAATATTGAATATAAAAATTTAGGTATGGATAAATTGAAAATGTTAATAAAAATAAGTATTTCAATAATATGAAATTCGATTATGCAAGTGGACAACAACCTTTTAAATTGTCTTCTACTTCCATTTTCAATATTTAAACGAAAAACTGTTTACAATAATTAGCACTATCTTGCTGTTAAGTATTGAAGTTCTAAAATACACGCTTTGCCATATTAGCTATATGTGGTTAAATTATTTAATTAATGAAAATATAAGTATGTATTTTAAAATAAGTACTGTAAAAGATTTACATTAGGAAAATATTTAAAATATAGACAGGTATATTTATTGTTAAATATTATAAAATTAATGACCGTTATGTCAAACATTAAATCATATTTTGATCTAAATAAAAAAATAAGATTAAAATCATAAACACATTTTATTAGATATTTTTACTGATATTTCATTACACGCTTAGAATCAATTTGACAATTTTTCTTTAATTATCTTGTTTTTTGATGGTGTGTGAAATGCAAAAATTAAATATCAATTAACGTACTAAATTGTGATAATTATTACAAATTTATCAGAAACGTATTTCAAAAAATCAAATATTGTTAGTTATCTCTATCTCTATAAAAGAGTAAGTGTCTGTCTGCCTGCCTGCCTGCCCGTGGATTTCTCCGTAATTATAACACCTAGGACTCAGAAATTTTTGTCATGTGTAGATGTTGTCACCGGATAGTATACCTCGCGGCCGGATTTTTAAATTTTAATTTAGATTAAAAAAAAAATTAAAACGTGTATATGGAATTTTGGGTTCGAGGCTATTTCAAGCTCCTCCCATGAAATAGCCTCGGCAACGAAGCAGCCAGCCAATGAGAGCAGTGTAACGACCGAAGAAATCTATGGCCTAGCCTGACTCGTGAGTTGCTGGCATAGAGTTGTCCAGTTTTTGTCCATGGTTTTGTCGCCTAGCTTCGGAGGTTGACTGCCGTGTAATCAATCGAATCGAAAGGACAGTTTTCGATATGCAAAGAGACTGCAAGAGATGTTAGTTGGCAGGTCAAAAAGAAGTGAACCGAGCTAAGCTAAGAGAGATGCAGAGAGAGTTGAACAGACGATAGTGAGCGGAAAATGACGTGTGCGCGTGTACAGTATATGATGGTTGTGTACGCTGGGGTTTTGATGGCAGAGTGTAATGTTTTTTAATTGTTCATCTTATTTTAACTTGTGTATCAACGATGCCTAATAAAAAGTGCTGGATGTTAATCATCACCTTGGATCACTGGAGTTCGTTAAGTTATTACAGTATGGCTCTTTCCAACCGACATCAATAGAGCTTACTGATTTTAGTTCGGATTTTCACCACAGGGGGCGCTTTCGTATCTTTGGTTCTATGAGCTGGATCATGACGGGGTATGCCTCATTCGACTCGACATGGATAACCTTAATGAATTCAGTCATGTTCGTATAGAACATATTGTGCCCCCTGGCGGTGGAAGGTGTAACTAAAGGATTTTGCAGCTAACTCGGGTTCTATGGGTCACATCACGACACGGTTTGGCTCATTCGACACAACATCAATAAAGCTTACCTATTTTAGTTCTGAATTTCACCACCAAGGGGTGCTTTCCTATCTCTGTTTCTATGGGCTGGATCACAATGGGGTATGGCTCTTTCCACTTGACATCGATAGAGCTGACTGATTTTAGTTCGGATTTTCACCACAAGGGGTGCTTTCCTATATCTGGTTCTATAGGCTGGATCACGACGGGGTATGGCTCATTCGACTCTACATAGATAGAGTTTTTCGATTTTCACCACCAGGGGTGCTTTTCTATCTCTGGTTCTATGGGCTGGATTATGAAGGGGTAGGGCTCTTTCGACTCGACTTACGGTAATATATGGGAGTGTGTATGGCACGCCCAGTGTTTGCTGTCTAAGGTAGTGGGGCCCCCAACATTAGATTTGTTTAAAAATAAAAAAAATGTTCAACACTGATTTCAGGTACATTTAAGGTTGTTGGCACGGGCAACGCCGGGCGGGTAAGCTAGTAAATTATAATTTTTTTGAGATGAATAATTATGAAAATTTAATGCAAACAATTATTATTATCACAATTGTTGAAAATTTATCAGAATTATTTCTTAAACAATCAAATATTAATAGTTTTAAATTATAAATAGATGGAACTCGTCAAAACTTGACGGAAACAAATTACTATAACAATATCAGTGAAATGAGTTTCTTTTATTACTTAAGAAGGGATGAGTATGAAACAGTCTTTCAAATATTTTATTTTAAAAGTTTTTTTCCAAGTGAAATACATTACTATGTCCTCCAAACAAACAATCCGTAAACAACTGTGTAATGCAAATCAGTTCGACATTACCGCCATATTCCCCTCGGCAAGAAAAAAAATTTATTCCTACGTCCATATCATATTCAGTAAATAAAGCACACATGCCCCCCCCCCCCCCCCCCAGATTTTCTTCAGATGAATAACTATGAAAATTGAACCAATAAACGCAAAATATTTTAAATTCAAATTTAATCTTTATTATTAATAAAACTACGTTTAAAAAATATATTGTTAATAAATAAATAAAAACGATTAAACTACCAAACTACATATAAATAACGATTAAAAATTTAAAGAAAAAATTTAACAATTATTTTTTTAATTTTAAAAGAAGCATTAAGTATCACAACCTTTAAAAAATACACTATTAAATGTACAATC
Organism: Maratus michaelseni; assembly: GCA_963931845.1. NCBI lineage: Eukaryota > Metazoa > Arthropoda > Arachnida > Araneae > Salticidae > Maratus > Maratus michaelseni. The sequence continues at coordinate 154,627,624 of OZ007594.1, read as the reverse complement.
ACTAAAAACGTACTATTACCAAAAATTTACCAAAAAATTAAACTATATATATGTTACGGCCAAAGCCCGAAATCGGCCAATTCGCGAAGTGGCCAACTTCGTATTAAATTGATTGGCCAATTCGCGAAATGGCCAGAGGCTGTCAGCCAGTTCGCGAATTGGCCAGATGCCGTCGGCCAGTTCCCGAAATAGCTATGGGTGGTTGAGTAGTTTGAATGTAAGTGTTTGACAAGTTCGGTATTGAAAATGAAGTATGTAGAATTTATAATTCATGTACAGGAGTACTCAAAAATAATATGTGACTTAATGGTCTATGGGGAAAATCAATTGCGGCATGCCTTAATGGTGTTACACTGTTACAAACATAATAAAATGATATGAATTTCTGAGGTGCACTAAATCGTGATTCTGTAGAATAAGGAACACAAATAATTTATCATTGATTTACAGGGTCACACAAAGTAATTCTATTACATAATGGTGTACGGGGAAAAATGTTTGCAGTGTATTTTAATTATGTTTCTTTATTTGAAATATGCTGAAACTGATATACATTGCTGATTTTTACTACAAGAATTTTTTCTGCAGAATATAATGTGTACGTATATCAATTATTGTTCATTTACAGGGACACATAATTGATTTCGAGTACAGTACTGTATCGGATATATATATATATATATATATATGCAAAGACGTTAAATGTCACAAATGTCACATACCAATCTCATCGTAAGGCCATCGCTGAAATCCTGAGTGAATGGTTATCTATTTTGATTTAATTGTAGCTGCTGGTCTGTTTAGGTATCGTACCCATGCAAACGGCGTGCTAAATACTGATCACAATAAAAGTGTGCCAGCAGAGATGAATATTTTTGTTCTAATAAAATATATAAAATGCACCTACATGATATTAATTCGCAAACAATTAAAAGAACAACACATTCCACTATCAAAGAATAAAAATATAGTCTGTTTTAAATATGCGCAGTAAAGCTCTACGCAAAAAAATACCACTTCCTGTCACAGCCGAATTACACCTGCTTTAGTCAAATAATAAATAAAGAAACGAAGATAAATGAGGATACTTTAAATCAGCCATACTCAACCTTTTTTTCTCGCGGGCCGCAAACATATGTTTGCGACGTTAGGCGGGCCGCAGTACACTTAAAAAGGGGTAAAAAAGAGTAATTAAAATAGTAAGATACATAAGTAGTACAGCAAAGCAATATAACAAAGTTAATATTATCAGTAGGGTTAAACATTTGTTGCGGAAGAAATGTTACCAAAAAATTCTAACACCAGTATTTCCAAACAATAAACTTCGTGGTAGATTTCTATTGCAAATGTTGTCGAAATATGCCACAAAGTTTGTTGTTTTGAAATAGTTTTGTAAAACTAGTTTGATTTCAATTTTTTCGGCGACAAAGGTTCAACCCTAAAAAAGCAGCATAGCTACATAAAAAGTACAAAACGTAACAATATAACAAGGCAGAATTTCCGAACAACAACAACAAAAAAATCAGGGAATTTTTTCTAATAAATCAGCCTTTGCGCAGTGAAAAAACTGTATTATTAGTTTTCAATTGTAAAAATATATATTACACATTTAATTAATTTGGAATAATATTTTATTGGTGTTGAAGATTAAGAAATGTACACACCACTGTAGCGCAACCAGAACTACATGTAAAAAGAACTTTTGACTAAAAAAAGCGTCATTTAAGATACTTTAACGTTACTTTTAAATTATGTACAACAGGCAGATTTTGTCTTCCCATGAAAATATATAAAATAACAGTGAAGGTCTTAAACGCTTTTTATGCACAGCTCAATTAATTTTATGAATAAGAATTAATGACTGAGTGTTTCGGGCCGCACATAAAAGGTCGCCGGGCCACATGCGGCCCGCGGCCGCAGGTTGGGTATGGCTGCTTTAAATGTTTTGTAATTTAGATAAGCGATAAATTAACTTATAATGATGTTTTAATATTCTCTTTTTATATGAGAGAATTTTGCATCTAATAGTGCCTTCTATTAAATTTCTTAGAAATAAACCTATGATAATTTGTATTTTTAAATATTTTTAATACATTGCACTAGCTCACTATCAGTCCAAAGTAAACAAAAATTAGAAATAAAAATTGATTTAATACGTAGCCTTTACACAATAATTTCTATGTAATATCAATATTTGTTTATAAATAAATTTACTAAATACGAATATTTTATTTAAATCGTAATGAATTTTAATAAGAAATTACTATTAGAATGATGCCTTCAGGAACCATTTTTAAAGGGAAAATGACCCTAATTATTGTTCCCGAACAAGGAAAAGTTTTTAATCCTTGCTTATTAGCCCAGATCGTGCTGGTATCGAACTAGCAAATATCGTATCTCATTTTTTGGCCAGCAATGGGCTGAATGGCACCTAAATATAATTAATGAAAAGTTGAGATTTCTGAAGAAATATTTTTAGTACCTCAAAATTATCAAATGCGTTTCATGCGACTGTGAAATATAATAAAATGCTTGCGTTTTTGCTTGAAAATCATAGCTTGAAAATTCTGAAAATTATCGTCGATAGAATAAGCTTGAAATCCGTTGTTCCCAAAAACAAGCAAAAAGATGAGGGGTTGTATCAAATATCTGTTGATTAGTGCCAAGATAGCGTACACAATATTTCACGTACGTATATTTGGATACAACCCCTCATATTTTTGCTTCCTTTTGGGAACAACGGATTTCACGCTTATTCTATCGACGATAATTTTCAGAATTTTCAAGCTATGATTTTGAGACTTTCACAAAAATTGCTCTATATACTTAGCTAATACATTATGCATATTATATTTTGATTGCTTTCGCGCATACGCAGTGAAACATTTTTTAGTAAACCTGCTCATTTTTCATCCAATTTTTATTATTTTTAAATTCTGATTGCAGAGTATTATGTACAATGTTGTTTGTCATATTTTCTGAAAAAAAAAAACTTTTTTTTATATTAAGAACTCTGCAAATTATAAGCAAAAAACTAGGCGAAATTTGGGACTGTTTTTATAAAAACCTTAATTTCTCTACGAGTATACATGCTATCCATAAAAACGAACACAGTATATTACAATAAGCCACTTATTAATAATCTCGAGTTTGAACGCCTTTGCTACATTAGTTTTTACAGGGTTATCCAAAAGATATTCGCTCTTTTTCAATTTGTTGACAGTCCCCTATGGGGTTTCGTGAAAAAATCTTCGTGGAAATATATAACCTATACTATACTGTTTACACACCTGCAGTTTCAGGTTAATTCCTCATGTATTTTTCTAGATAGTTAACAAAACGTCTAAAATCGCAAGTGACCGGTCATCTTTGGCAATATAGTGTATATATATATATATATATATATATATATATATATATATATATATATAGAGAGAGAGAGAGAGAGAGAGTTATTATTCATTATTTTATTTTGTAAATATTTTTGTTTAAATTGTCAGAGACAATGTGAGAGATTCAGATACGTAATATGATTCAAGTCTACATTTTATGAGATTTAAAACAGTATATTCCTTCATTTCCTTTATTGTTTGCTCTAACAAGTTTTTTTCCAAATTCACTACTTAGTGAATCGGGATGTCACAAAGTATTGACATTTTGGTCACAGGTGTAACGTGACTTCTGTGACTTACAGTGACGTCACTTCAACGTCACAAAAAAATTCAAAGCTGTCTAAAGGTAATTTTATTGATGTTATAAGATGTTTTAAAGTTTCTTTTAAGTTTTCATACGATCTCCTAGACGTTCACATTTCGGTCCCAGTGTGACGTCGCAGAGTGGTGCCATTTTGATCACAGATGTGACGTGACGTACGTGACTTGCAGTGACGTCGCAACGACCATGCATGCTATACAGGTTCCTATAAGATTATTTTTCTAACATATGAATAACAATAATTACAAAACCCCCTAAAGATTCAGTTTAAGTTTTTTGGGGGATGAAGGGGGTGGGGGGGGGGGCAGAGCTTCCAGTCGAAAAACTTTTAGTTTCCTTTTCTCTTAGTATTTAATAATTTCAAATCTTTTAAGAAGGATACATTTTAATTTTTTTTTTCAAAATCACGAGAGAAGAAAAATTTAGTTAATTACATTTGAAAATCCAACGACAGGCCCTCTCCTGTCCCCTTTTTGGGGCGTCTTACTCCATTTTTTTCCTCGATAAACTACATTACAAATAAATAAATAAATAAATAAAAGTATGTAACTGGGCACGCGAGTATTCAAAGCAAGATCTTCCAAATGTTTTTTTCTGTTTTTAGAACTAACAGGCCTAAATGTGTCCATGAAAATATCAGTAGCGGAGATTTAATTTTAGCTTTATTCCCCGCCTCTCATCCAAAGTTTCCGATTTTGTTCAGGGTCGTGAATTACATAGCATGAAAGAGGCGGTGTGGGGGGGGGGGGGGGGGGGCATGGAATCGATAAGCGACCCACTTGCAACTTCATCATAATAAAGAGAAGCTTTCCAAACAATTGAAGGAAACCTATCATATAGAAAGTACTGCAGGTTTTACATGAGTGAGAGAAGATGAAATTTGATACACCACGATTTTATACATTTTAAAGGTAAGAATATGGTACGTAAGAAAATATTTTATTCATTTCATTAATTAAAAAAAATATGTTTTTAATTTTTTTTGTGACGTTTTGAGAAATGTATACATGAGGAACAGATAAAGTTTATCAAACGCAGAATATTTCAAGCCTTACTCATGGCACACTTGAATCTATAGCTATACTTTCGTGGCACACTTGAGTGTACATTTGTAATTCCGTGGCACATTTAAATTATAATTATAAAAAAATGTGAAAAGAATACATCTTTTTCACTTTATTTATAAACATGGCACACTTGAACGGCGCACTTTTTATCTCATGGCACTCTTGAATAACAAGGCAGGACTAGCGACTATTTTTTTATTCAATCATACCACAATTTACTAAAAATGTTCTTTGGGGCAATTATCTCTTGAAAATTTCCTATTATAAGCGTATGGCAAAAATTATTTTTAGAAAGTGGTCACTGAGACAGACAGTGTCCCAACCCCACAATCAGAAGCTTAATCTTGCTGGTGACCCCTGTAAACGTAAGCGCCAGAGACAACTCGGGTGCTTCATTTTGGGCCCTATTCTTTTTCCTATTTCGGTTGCTGTAACCTACTTTAAAAGCACAGTTAGGCAACTTGATTAAAACAATTTTTTTCTAGTTATTAATTAGTATAAAATTACAGTTTTTTAAGTCAAGATTTTCTACTATATTTTTTCCGGTATACATTTTCTAGTATCTTTTTTAAAATAAAACAAGAACGAAAAATCATGCGTCAAGCATAGATTATGTAGCACTTTCCAACGCTTCTAAAATAATTTTACAAATCATTACCGTTTAATAAGCTGAAAGATGACATCTAAGTAAACAATTTGGAAAACGCATAACATACTTAAAAACGTAATTTCAGGAATTTTCAATATATACAATATTCGGAAAAATATCCGAATACTTTTATGTAGCCCTGTATATGATCTATAGATTTGTATATATACATAGGATGCTAAATTTTAGTTTAGTTAGGAAACGCGTAGCACCGTTTAAATTCTCCTTCTGGAGTTTCTGTCAATAAACGGAAATGTGTTCGCGAACTTTTGTGCTGCCCTGTATAGGATCTACAGAATTTATACACACCACGTAATAGACAAAAAGCTAGTTAAGATTAAAATCGCGTTTAGTAACTTAAAACGCACTTCCAGGAATTATTGTTAACAGACAGTAGAGAATTCTTTTGTGTGTCCCTGTAAATGAACGATGACTGCTATACACACACTATTCTGTAGTAAGCCTCTTGTAATGCACCTTAGTAATATATATAAACTTCAATGCGTTTAAAATAGTGGAACATTATTTAAATAAGCCGCAGACGATTTTTCTCCATAGACGTAATGTAATGGAATTATTTTGACTGTCCCTGTAAAGTAACTCTAAGTGCTATACACCTACTATTCCATATTAAGCTTCTTCTAATGCATCTTAGTGATCTATATAAATTTCAATGCGTTTACAATAGTGAAACATTTTAAAAATAAACCGCAAATGATTTTTCCCCATAGACCGCAATGTAACGGAATTCTTTTGAGTGTCCCTGTAAGAAAACTATAAGTGCTACACACTTCAGTTGAAATAGGGAACGTGCCATAGATAACGACAATAACATATAAAAATTGCAGAGCAATCCGAGCATATTTACGGGAGTTAGAGCACGGACAGACGGCCATACGGCCAGACGGCCATCCGGCCAGACGCCCATCCGGCCATACGGCCAGACAAACCGAAGTCATAAGCACTTTTCAACTAGGTTGGAAAGTGCTAAAAAAAGAGAGAGAGAGAGAAAAAAAAAAGGCTATAAAAGATAAATAAAAAACGTGCTTGCCCGATTAAGTGTTTGAGAATTTCTTGTAGAATATCGAAAAACATACTTTGTCTGATTAATACATTTTTTTTTAAATTTTGTGTTTTGCGAATTCATTGTAAATATGGTTGTTGCGATACTCTTGTCATAATCAGTGCCGCCATGGAGAGTCTGCTTGCACCGCTAATGTTTCGAATACAAGCATTGTATAGTAAATAAACTTGTTGATGATTAATATCTTTTAAAAAGGTAATGCATTTTTGCATAAAATTTAAATATAACTAAATTAACAAATTATAGAAAAATTTGTATCCACGGTTATTTACCTTTCTTTAGCTGCTAAGTGGAACTGCTCTGAACCTAGGAGGCTTTGGCGTTTCACCGTCTTATCCACTTAATGGTTGTACCTCCAGTGATAATTCATTCGTAGGTGGATTATTTTTAAATATATGTTTTTTTTTTGGCAACAATTTATTTTTTATCCTGTTCGCCTTCTTCGTCTTTGGATTTCGCGCCAACATTTACGTTTGCTTTCGAAATGTGCCCTTAATCCTGGAATGCTAGACTTACTTTTAGTAATGGTAGTTCCATACTAAGATAAAGCACACCAAATACTAATTGAATTTTTTAAATGTTTAAGAAATTTTTACAAAAAAAAAAAAAAAAAAAAAAAAAAAAACAGCTTATAATTACTGAAATTATATATATATGTAATATATATGAAAGAAGTGATAGCATGCCCAAGAAACATTTTTTGTTAATCTAAAAATACCAAGTGCTATGTAATTCAGTTTAAAATATAATCACACTGAAATATAACCACAAAAAATAGAAAGTGAATTAAATATATGGATAGTTGCAATGAGTTTATCGAAATTTAAACTGTAAAGTAGAAGAGGTCATCAAACATTGATAAACTTTTTAACTCTCCATTGTTTAAGAGATGTAATGCATGTGGTGGATGTTTAGATTTTTATTATAATGGATTAGAGTAATGTTTTATTAAATTAAGCTCAGCCTTGGAGAAAATCGATCATGCTTGCTTTAACAATGTTGTGCGTGTTATGTATCAGGATAGCCGTCATAAACCTTTTTCAATATGCGTGCTAAACCTTAAGCACATCAATATATTCCTAGTTACTGGTGTGTTGACTTGTAAATCATCTGAGAAAAAATAAGCGTGCAGAAAATAAGAAAAATAAAATGGATAAAACACTTCATAAAGTTGCAATAATATCTCAAAAAATATGTTTGTATAAAAATCCATGAAAATTACATTAAATAGTGTTTTTGATATTTATACAACGCGATAAAGCTTCATTAAAATTAGAAAACCATGATAGTCTAGTAATTAAGACTCGGATGTTGTTGATCAGGAAAATTTTCCAAATTATCGTCTAAAACAAATTGTTTTGACCATGCCCCACCTAATCATTTTTAAAATCCTGTTGCATCCTCACATGATATATAGAGTTATTTAGAATAACTGCAGAATAATTTTCAGGAAGATCAGGAACACAAACCCAAGCAATAATGACACAAGAACGTGAGATCGCAATCCACTTATCGGTCAAAAATACAAGGTGTTCCACTCTAGTCGAGCACGAGTTTCAGTTTCTAATTTTGAAGAAAGGGAAGATATTTTAGTGAAAATTAAAAGAGATTGACTTGCTTTGCATGAAATGTGATAACATCAGAATAAGTACTAGAAATTTACACACTCCGTGCCCAAACAGCACGAACTCAATGGTCCAATTTTGGAATGCGCTTGTCAGTACATACGATATTATTGATGGAATTACTGTGCTTTTCCAAGACTTTTCGCGATTTTATCACATTTTAAAAAAAGCAAGTTAAGTCCCTTAAAATTTTCATTACAGTTTCTTTACTTTTTCTATATTACTAACGGAAACTCGATTTTGGTTAGAGCAAAACACTCGGTATTGTTCACTCGGATTTTGACTTGAAGTGGATTGCGACCATGCTCCTATATTATTATAACTTAATTTTATGTTCCTGAACTCCCTGTAAATTATCGAACAGTTATTCTGAATTACCCTGCCTAATTCTTATTATACAAAAAGTGACTTATTATTCACAAGAAGGAGGCCTAAAAGACCGTTCACTTGGTTTAAATAAACTTCCAACTAACATGACATGCACGAAAAATAAATAAATACAAATAAATAAATTTAAAAAAAAAAGAAAAAAGAAGAAGAAGAAAAAGAAAGGCTTGCTAAAGTATTGAGGAAGAAACCAGTAACTCGAAACATCGATAGTTAGACATCGATCTCAAATATCCTATGCAAATAAATAAACAAATAAAGATCAAAATAAAGTAAAAATAAAAATAAATAAATAAAAATAAAATAAAAACAAACACTCAAATAAATAACAATAAAAATGAAATAAAATAAATAAATAAAAATTAAATTAAATTTAAATTAAAAAAATCATTTAAAAATATTTAAATGTAAACGAGAAATTTCTCTTTCACAGGTTTAATATTAGTTTACAAATGTTTTCGCGTAGGCTCTTAAGATATACTTTTCAGAACTAGTTTTAAAAGATAACACAGGAAGAGTTTTAAAGTCAGTAACAGTAGAAATCGTAAAAAATCAAAGAAATTTTTAACCCATTTCCCACAGTTCCTTTCAAAAGCATAGTCAGTTTGGCTAAACAGTTCTATTATCTTACAGCGATGTCAGAAGAGGAGAGAGAGCAAATCAGACCACTTCCTGCAGTGGAATGTGAATCAATGCAGGTTAATGTTAAATGTGTGCTTGCCATTCGTGAATGCTTTCTAAAAATTAAATATTTTTAAAAGATTGTTTTGATCATTTGCAAAATCTTTATTTTGAAACTTTGAGTCAGTAAAGCTAATAAAAAAAATAAGTATTTTATCTTAAATTGACAAAAAGGAAGAAAACCCCTCTAAATAGAGGGTTTTAAGAAAAAGACCAAAGTGAAAAATAAGAAAGAGACCAAAAAGACCCCAAAATGGGAAACACAAATGTAACACTTGCTGATATAACGCTTCTTCACCAACTGATATATGCCAGGAATTATTTTTCATAAGCGAATAATGAGCTTATGAAAAACTCAATTCGTATTAAAAAGTTTTATTTTCAAATAAATTTCCAAAAATATTTTATTAAAAAGTACATATTTTATTTTTTGATGCTCTTGTCTTAAAAGTATTTAGTTTAAATTATTAATTTATGAATAAATTAGAATTTTAAAAACATGAAAACTCTCTCTATGTATACATATTTTCAAATATTTAACTACACTACATAATATTTTATTTTCCAGTTATCACATCTTGAAGTTTTATTTTTAAGATTACAAAAGTTTTTTCTAAAACTGCCCTTGTTTCAATTGCATATTTTATAGTTAAATATTTACGAATGTGTACAACACCATCCATACTTATAAATTTCGTGCTGCATATTGTTAAAATAACTTTAACATTATGGTTGAAATTATTTAATCAATTCATTTCACTGAAGTTATATATTACAATGCGTGAGTAATAATCTTCATTTTTATAGTTCTACATTAGTAGTTTTTTAAAACGTTTCTTGTGTAACTGCACCCCACCCAACAAATATACATCGAAAATGTTCTGATAAATTTAAACAGAGTAACATAACTGAAGAACAACACTAGTGGAGTACTTTCGTGAATTTTTTCAAAACATGTATTAAGGAAGAATGTTTTATGATAGTGATAATCTTAATGAAATAATATTATAAACGTTTTTGAAACGCATTTCAGAATTATCGTAATTTTTATTCGATATTTTTTCAATCTATGCACTATTTGGTAAACTACTAAGAAAAAATTCCCTAATCAACTTATAAAATTATAAAATTTATCAATGTATTATAATATATATATATATATATATATATATATATATATATATATAAACAAGGGATTAAAAACGATGTAGATGATGAAAAAGTTGATATCATTTAAACATGTTTTGTTAAATAAAGAATTTTGGTAATTCTTCTTTGGAAAATGTATTTCTGTACATCAAAACTGAAAGAAAAATATGAATGGTTGAATACTATGCAACACCTTATCGGTATTTATAAATTTAAACTATTTTCTAAAGATCTGGAAATGGGAATGGTATTTAATATTAGAAAAAAGAATGCCCAAAAAGTGCATTGACGCATGTTATAGTCACGTATATACAGGAAGAATTGGAGTATCAATAATTTCTCTGCGCCATTTATCAACCAAAGTAAAACGAGTATTACTTATTTTTCTATTGATCAATTCATGGATTATATTTAGGATATGAAGCATATATACGGTAGTTCCTCATTATATCGCGTCTCAACATCGCTCATCGGGATAAATCGTTCTTTTTCCATGCCTCTTCAAAATAAAAATAATAAATTAGTTTTATTTTAGTCATAGATTTTAAGTAATTGTTAATATGTTGATAAAAATATGTAAATGTAATTCTATGGTGTTCATTTATCGAGAAAATGTAAATTAACGTTTTGAAAACGATTATTACGCATTGACTAGTAGATTTAATGCCTAAGTGGGGCAGATCGGTCTGAGATGCAGACCGTAGACCTGAGCGCCCCACCCGGGATGTTCCCCGGCACGCGGGGATTCGTTTTGGGGGACTCCAGCAGTCCGACAGAGAGAGCACACGCGGAGGCCTCCAATGCAACGCGCGGACGTCCCTCAAGGAAGAACGCCCCCGGGGACCCGAACGCCCACCAGGGGCAGAGACGAGCGCCACCGGAGCCAACCAGACAAAGCCCAACACCAGCTGGCCAGCACCACTACCATTTATTTAAATTAAATGGCGGTGGTACATACTAGGCCAAGTAAGGCCGGTCCTGCCGGGCCGTAGCCCAACGCGACAATGGGCAGGCACTGGGTGCAGAAGAAGGATGAGTTACAATGATGATGTCTATCGCTGTGACCAGCGTCACCTCGCGACAGGCAGCGATAGACTGATGTGACTGTGCCATGTAGACCATGTAGAACAGTTCACAATGCTGCTGTGGAAGAAGGACTGAAACGAAGATGTACGGTTGTCGTTGAGGAAGGCTAGAGAAGTGAAGAGCTCCATTGAGATGGGGACCGATGGTGTGCAGGTGACTGATGAGGCTAGTAGGATGGATTGGAGAATTGCTTATGAGGCCAGTAATGCTGCGAAGTGTTGCTGATGTTGCTGTAGTAGTGCTGGAGGTACCGGCTCGGATTGAAATATGATGAGTTCCCCCAGCTAGCTTGACTGTAGTTTAAATATGGCTCTCCTTCCTGCGGAAAATGTGAGTGTGTGTCTGTGTTACTGAAGTTACGAAAGTGTGGTGAATGGTCATTTTGTGTATGTTGTGGTCGATGTGCGTGTTGTGGCTGAGGGCCGGACAGTGATGACATTGTTGGTTGAGGTTTCAGATTAAATACTTTGTCAAGAGTATTACGTGTGTGTGTATACAGGTGTCTGAATGTGGTGCATGAAGGGTCCGACGCCTGGTGACAGGTGTCAAAATGAGTGCCCCATCTTTGATTGTGCCGTGTGCAGTTGATGCAGCTTGGGCGTCTTTTGCATGGTTGATCAGTTACTTGATGCTCCACTCCACAGTTGACACAGAGAGGGGCTCGTTTGCAGTTTCTCTCTGAATGTTTGAGGGCCTGGCATCTCCTACATATTGTGATGGTGGTGTGTGGTCTAAGTGGTGAGGTTCTGAAGCCTATCGTGAGTCCACCGTCTGCGAGGATTGCCTGTGCTAATTGTATTGGCATCAGAAGGACGATATCTTTTGTTGTTGGATTTCTTTTGTTTTTCATTTCTTTGAGGATGGTGACTTCTGTGCTTGGGAGATCGTAAGTTGCTGTAATGGAGTCATGAATTTTGTTTGTGTGCAGGGCATCTACATTTAGGAGTATCATTTTTTGGAGAGGTGGTTGTTTCTGAGTTATTATTAGGTTGTTGCTGAGGTTGCTGTGTTGTTTGATGTCTTCTTGGAGCGTCTGTAGGTCTTTTTGTGTTTTGCAAGTGATTTCGATATGATTTTGCTTGTGGATGACTTGGCTAGGTTGAATGGGTGCATAATAGGAAGTTTGATGTATAAGGGTATCTAGATCTTTACTGGACTGTTTGTTGGTTCCTTTGAGGATGAGGGTGTTCTTTGTTGTGTTGAGGTCTATTTTCTTGGATGTTGAATGTGTTAATATACTGCTAAATGAGGGTGCTGTGTCTGTGTCTGTCTGGTCAAGTAGGGAAACGCTTCTGGGCGATACAATAGATGGCGAGGCTTGCTGCTTTGTTGGTTGGGCTTTTGGTGTTGCTGGCGGAGCTTCTGCTCTGACTAGTAGATTATCATATTTTTTAATTTTATCAATGTTCTCGGTTTTATCACTCATTCAGACATATCACGCTTTTTTTGTCTTGTTGACAGGCGCGATATATAACGAAGGTAATATATAGTTAATATTCGTATATTCGTAAGTATTTTTTATAGTTAAATATTTACGAATGTTTACGAATAGCGTAATCTAAAATAATATTTTAAAACACTACCAGTCTATTTATCAAACATAGAGTTTTTTTTTTATCATAGAAAAGCTTAACTAAATTTTGTTTACGACTTTGGTGTAACAAGAAAGCACGGCAATTCTGTACTACTGGTATGGTAGAAAATCAACAATATGGCGGCTAAAGTTGTATTTTTATCTGAAAACAAACAACTGAAAACAAAGATGATTATCCCTAAACAACTTAAAATATTAAAATACACAAAATCAAATGGCGACGGGGAAATTTAAAATTGTAAATAGATCGTTATTATTTTGTTTTGAGAATATTAATAAGTCCAATTTTGAAAAAAAAAAAAAACATATCAAATTAACGAGAAAAATAAAGATAATATAGTAAGATCGTTAAAACTAAAATAACAGCAAATTAAATGATTATTATTAATGATTTTGATTTAAAGTTATTTATGTAATGAAAACAAAATATTTATTTATTTAAAATAAAAATAAATTTTGGAAAATCAGTGAAAATAATAAATTTAGATTTAAATATTTAATTGAGATCGTCAGAATTAAGTAAGATGATCATTAAAATTAATTAAGATTTTAATTATACATTTTATAACGAAATCGGAAGCTGTAAAAAATAAGGAATATTATATCCTAATAATATTATAAATCCGATTGTGTGCAAATGTTAGGCTGAAGCCAGCATCAAAATGGGGAATTTAATGATCCTATATCTTTGCATATAGGTTGATTATAAACCTCAAATGAACATAGGTTGGTTTTTGTTTATTTTATTCACATATATTTTTTAATAATTCAAAATTTCGTTATTTTCATAGAGAATAAATGGACATTTTTTCGTATAATATTTTAAAATGGTTAAATTTACTTTACCGTTGCTAATACTTTATCGTTGCCAAAACTAAATCAAAACCAGAAATAATAATTTTTACTCAACAATTTATTTTCAAGTGAAAAATTTCCACGTGAAAAATGAAAATAAAATTAATTATTTAAGAAACAGAATATGAAATGACGTCATATTAGAAATAAAACTTGAGTTTTCAAATATTTGATAATAATACAAAGTGCATAAATACGAGTAAGTATGGAAAGGAAGCGAATATGATGTCATATATCAAAAATAAAACAGATTTGCTTTGATGATTAAATAAAATGATCTTGGGTTATCAAATTATTGTGATTAATTTCTCTCTTTTTGTTCTTTTTCTATTTCACATGAAACGAATTATTTTAAATGTATGTAATATATGTATTTTAAATGTATGTGTTGTAAATTAAAGTTCTGTGTTTTAAATGAAATGAGTGAAATATTTATATTTTAATACGAATTCAATACAAATGATGGTGATAGGAATAATACTTGGAGGTTTATCGACTGCACACGGCTAACATAAAGGTACCATATTTTTAATTTAAATTTTAAAAAGTAAAAAAAAAAAAAAAAAAAGTTTGAAAAGATATTGACGGCAAATGTCAGTAATATGCACAGCAAAATTATCCGTATGGAAAATCAGAAAATCTTAATAAAAGTAACTATTTTTTAAAATAAAGTTGCATTTTTCCTTAAAAGCTAAAGATTTAATATGATTGCTGCATCAAAGTAACAGCATTTTTCCTCTATCATTTTCCCACAATCAAAACACATTTGTAAATGATCGTTTCGAACGGGAATTTTATTTTACATTTCTTTTAGCTTTAAAATAGTAAAAACTTTGTTGTCATTTTTAAATATAACTTTTGAAGTTTTGTTTCATAATAGATTTTTGTAAAGTCTTGTAGGTTGAGAAAAATGGCATAGATTTTAAAGCAATGTTTAAGTAAAGTTACAATATTTTTAAAAACTTAAAAAGCAACAATGTTATCGAAACGAAAATCAATTTTACCGATAAATTCGCGTAATGCAAAAGTAAAGAAGAAATCAAAATGTAATGAAACTTTCCTTCCAGCCGAATTATTTAAACTTGAACAAGCCGATCGTGCCAATTCATAATATTATAAACGTGAAAGCGTGTTGTATATAGTAGAAAAGGTTTCCACATATAGATAGAAAATTTTCGAGAATAGGAAGGTTAGGGGTCCTTAATCGGGTCCATAGCCAATTTGCTTTTTTTTTTTTTTATCAAGTGAAATCTGGCGCAAAATTAAATACATTGTTGTAACCAGATTTGTTTTTGCGTGGTAAACACTTAATGGTATTTTAGATGATCATTTCCTCGCTCGCTCAACTTTGATGCCAACTATGACTGTAAAACATATTAAAAAATATCAGATGATAATTTTTTAATTTCCTTGATACTTCATGATGTAAATAGACATCCTGGTTCATCCTTTAAACCTGAATTAATCATACCATTGTCGTCTAATTTTTATTCTTAATCTTAACCCTAAGCGTATCCTATCCTAATCCTAATAATAACTATAAGCAATATTCTTTGAAACGAATATGTAAGTTAAATCAATATCCATAAATGGGATGAATGGAAAATAGAATAAATAGAAATGGCAAAATAAAATAACAAGAAAGTACATTTATTCGACACTTAACCCTAAAAAAAGGCGTAAAAAATTTCAAGCGCACTAAATAAATTAAAACAATCCTATATATACTTACAAAAATCTGTAAATTTAGATCATCAGATTGGTGTTGTCGGTAATTATTTGTTCATAGTGTCCTTGACGCGATAGAAAAACTATCGAGGTTAAATTGGGCAGAATTTAAAGTACTTTCTAGCAACCTTTATTTATATTTTACAGTCGCATCAGATTGTTATATCTTTATGAAATATCTATCAATGTATAGAATCCACAAGCAATTTGTCCCTTAGCGAGAAGCACTTTATTTAATATATACATAAACAAAACATAAAATAACAATGTAGTAAGAAATATATAACACATGTCTATACAAATAAACAATATAATAATGCCCATTTAGAAATGAATACATATACAAATTTCACACCAAATACCACCGAAACTGCACTGTTGTATAGAAGAATTCTCTCAGTGTTGTTTTTCGTTTTACGAAGAGGGATTCGTCAATTTTTACGATTGTACTGGGCCCTTCTTTTTTCATTGGTCGCAGTTTCATTTTCGCAATTGTATATATTATTTGGCATGAAATTTCCCCTTTTTAAGACTGGGCTATGTTAAAGCCCCTATAGCAAAGAAATACCGTATTGTCTCCTATAAAATGTGATAAAGATTTGGTTAATTATATATGTTTTTAATTATCGAATGAAATGCTTTGATAAATTAATGCTTTTTTTTAATGTTACGTGAACGAAGTCACGGGTAGCAGCTAGTTATTTTTAAAACATAAGTGCCATAGATTAATCTTAAAGCTTAAATTGAAGACCTTGCGCGTGTTTGTTTACATAATTTAGAACGTGTGAGGTTTCGATTTTGGGTACTGTGCTCCGTGTGCCAATACACTGGATCAATGGTTAGATAGAAATGATCAATGTCTACTTGACGACATCAAATGAATGTTTGCAAATTAACTAAGGTGACGAAGCGTCCTTAATATTCGAGACCATCTTCAACTTTAAGACAGTAGTTCACGTGGTTTCCTCATTTTTTTTTAATTTAAAACACTTATTACATTTTAAGAAGGTGATAAATTCGCGGAATAAAAATATATAAAGCTTAAAAATTAAAATTTATTAAAGTTTTAAAGAAGTTTCGTTATAAAACCGTTAAAAAATTGGCTCACCTAAATTAACTCACTCAAATCAATTTTGTGCAGGCCCGACATACACTTCCCTGGTTAAAATTCGGTTAACCAGTTTGTGTACGTAACTTAGGTCTCATCTTGTTGCGTTAAAAGGAACGGTTCAATAACTCAGACTCTAAAGGAGATAACTTTTAAAACTTTTGTGCGCGAATGTTTAGAAATTATTTTATTATCGTGTTTGATATATAGCCAAATAGGAAGCAGGATAGACTGAGCCTCATTTAACAACCTCTAGAGCTCCTTGTAGTTTAAAAACTAGTACATCTGCAGATCAGGAGCCTCAACGTCAGCTCTGCAAGTCATTTGTTTCTTAAATCTCATTTTTGATATCGTTTAACATCGCACAATCCGCAATTGTTATTTTTTCAATTGCATGCATATTTATATACATATAAAATTCTTCGAATGTTCCAAAAATTAGAATCATTAAATTAAACACGGTGTGATACAATGATATTCTGATGAACTGCTTATTCTTTTAATTTTTTTAAATAAAAGATATTTCACCAAAATACTGCGAGTTTCTTGAATTTTATTATTTTATACTCTTTGAAATATGGTTGCTAATGAACGAATAACTTAAAGTGGTAAGTAAAAATAAATTCTTTTAAAAATTGTGAAACATATGAAAATAAGATGTTTATATTTCCCGAACAGATGCAAAAACATTTTCAAATATTTTAAGCAATTAATTTCTAAATTCTATTAAATTTATCGGCAAAATTTTAAAACTATTGGAAATCCATATCGAAAATTTAGCAATCATAATTTTACGTCTAAATCCATTATGCAAATATTCCATTTTCATTTCAGATAAAAATGAAATTTGAAAAATCGTCTGCATCCCCACCCCATAGGAAAGCATTATGACCTAAAAAAAATGTTCTATATTTTCCGAACGAATGAATCAAATTTAACCAAAAATTATACAGCTAATTCCGGATACCTCGTCAACATACCTACCAAAAGTCAACCTAATCGGACCATTTTTACGGTAGTTATCACAGAACAGACAGACAGACGGAAGCCAAAAACTTTTCGCGTCTCCACAGTGAACCTCAACTGACGTTTCGGCAACTATATATATAATAAAACATTGCAGCTATAGTGTTTTATTATTAATCAAGGTAAAAGTATTTGAGGTTCGAAGTAAACAAGAAACTTTTTAAACTTCCTAAACAAAAGACAATGAACTGAGCATAGGCCGGTCAAACTTTCCAGTAGTTATTTAAAAAGCACTGAGTTGTGCTGATAATATAAAAAAGAAACAATGATTCTCCTATCTTGAATTAAAAGACACACATGTATTTCAGATAGAATATCGTAATAACATGCATTCAATCAGCTGTTTTTCTTATTGTAAAAATAGTCAGTTATTTGAAGTAAAGGAAAAAAAAAATATTTTCAGATCAGTCACTAAAAGCATTTTTGGATTTCTTTTTAACTTTAATAACTGTTTGCATGGCATGGTGAAAAACATATACTATTTAAACGAAAATAGGTTTATAGTTAGTGTCAAGTTACAGGTTAAAACTGGACTAAACGTTAAAAGAAAAAAAAAATGAAAATTTTACTGATGTTTATGAATATAACGAGAATAAACTTTGCTTACGTGTCATTAGTTAATTGATAAAACTGGCACAACAACCGCCGTACCCAAGTTCTGAGGAACTTTTAACGGACACGTCCAGGAGGAGTCCTGTGTGCTTTACGACTGGTGGGGGCTCGGTCACTTGGAGACGTGCCGGAACAGCAGCTTCGAGAACCAGATATATCCAAAAGGGAGTTGGGCCCTAGGCCTTAAGCCAGGTTTCCCCGACCCGTACTTGCTGTACCAAAGCTCTTGAGACGTAAAAATAGTTAATTGATAAGTTTAACCCCCTGATCACCTAATTTTTTTTTTCAAAATATCCTTTCGACCAATATGTAATCGACCCAGTATCTCCTCTATTCCAAATCATCATTTAACATTTGCATTTTCACCCTTTGACTGTGGAATTCTTATAACAAAATTGCTTCAAAAATTATGTATGACATACATTTTTCTACAAATGTCTTGCCCATGGAAATAATGGGAAAGCGGTCAGAGGGTTAATGATTGCTTTTTTTCCTAACTAAATTTGCACCTAAATGATGTGTTTCTTTCCTCTCTTCGTACACTCTTTAAAAATCCCTAACTCTTAACTGAAGTTTCAATTTGTTTATTTTGGAAATTGATTAACATGGCTTGAAATTTTTAGAAATTTAGAAATTTTCATATTTTTTATTCTTTTATTCGTTTCTTGAATTCCTCTTTTTGGGTTCAACTTCTATAATATGTGCGCGCACTTTCACCCACGCATTCATTTGTATTACTAGAAGTTTGCACGGTTCCGGGCTTGTTCCGAAATATGAGCTCAGAGTAACAACCTATAGGCATGGGCTTAGGCCAATTTTCTTTCTTTAGGTACGGGATAACTTTTTGTTTTCTTTGTGATCTCTAATAAGCACACAAAAATTCGGGAAGCTTATGAAACTGCGTAGGATGTATAATTTTAGAATCAATCGAATTCGATAAATATTTAGTATCTGTAACGTGATATTATAAACTATACTTTTTTTATTTTTAGAAATGAAACTTTTATTCATGAAATCATAAAAGATTAAAACTTCCAAATTTTAGTAGTTATTTTTTAGTAAGTTATAGAAATAATTTACTAAATTGAACTAGTAAATTGATTATTTTTAATAACTGGATCGATTACCTTAACAAAGAATATGGACTCGGGGGGATCACTACTTTTATTTATAAATTTATGAACTATTGATGCGGGCTAAAATCCTTCTCAAAGCAATAAATATTCCATAATATTTAAATAAAACATACTAAACTATAATAAGAACATTTGTGTGACAAAAGCTATAATATGGGTTTGGATACCAAAACTGAATATTCTTCTTAGTGTGTCTTATATTAACAAAAATTCAGATCATTGCCTTTTTGAAAATTAAAAAAAACCCATCCTTTTTAGAGCAGTGTTTTCCAGAGTTTACATTTTCTCAATAGTCAGAGTTACTGAATTCTTTGGAGAAAAATTACTTAAAATGATTACGTAAAACTTCCATTTTTAATGAAATAGAAAATTTTCTTGGTCTTAGAAAGACGCTTTAAATGTAAGTAAAATTCAATCCATTTTAAAGAATAAGCGAGCGCACGAACAATCTTCAATCATTTCACATTTTCAAATAATTTCATGTAAATTTTTGTTTTGAAGAGGTACACTCTTTCGAAACACTCGTGTGTCGCAATACACCGAAAGAAAATTGTTAACAAGAATGGATTTACAAATGATTTATTGAGATGAAACGATTTAGAATAAGATATAATAACAATAAATGCGTAATTTTGTAGTTTTGTGTGTAAGCTATATCTATCTATCTGTAAATTTATTTTTAACTAAATAACTTTAAAGTTCTTTTGTCTCTCTTTCTTTTCCTCCTAACTTTCACATTTTTTTACTGTTGCTATCTCTTCACAATATCTTCTCTTATTAATGTTTTAATCAAAATGTAAATTTGTCTCTTGTTATTGTACAATTTACTTACAATTTATTGTTTTTTAATAACTAAGTATTTAAAAATCTCTTTCTTTCCCAACTCTCCATTACTTAATGTTATTAACTCTTCGCTGATCGTTCGCAAAGGAGGAACAAAAAAAGATTCGATTTTCGTGACTGTTACACGATTGTTCATTACTTTGTTCTTTCGGAAGCAAATATAAAAATAAAGCATTCTTGAAAATATAATAAATTATGCTTTCTACGTAATGACCATTTTTATAAAAGCATTGATGTCAGAAAAAATGTTTAATAAAAATGTAAATCTGATGTTTGTTTTGTATCTAACCGATGTGTTAAACACGAATTTTCACATACATGCATCTGAAAAATTAGATATAATATTCAACATATACACGAAATCAAATAACGAAATCCATTATCTAAATGCATGTTTAAAGCAGCAAAGAAGTGATTTTGTTTTAGACTTCGCTATGTGAGAAGACTGCTAAGAATAGACCACTGATCTGGATCAGAATAAACTGAAAGATAAATATTATTTAATGAATATACCTATTATTATTATTTAAAAATAATAGTAATAAATAAGTCTCTTACATAATTGAATCACTGATTTCATAAACTACATAAGTCCAAGATTTAAGATTTTTTCTGGAATCAATATAAAAACTGTGCTACACACAAACTATAGATATTTTAAGAGCTTTTCTACGCTCATTATATCTATATTATAAAGGATAAACGTATCCGTGCGTAACGCTGACGTCATTCGTTGGCAAAACCAGACGAAGTCATAATAAAAAGTTCAGAGTTTTTCATTACATCATTGGAAATTACGCATACGTCAGTGGAAAATACACATTGCAGGGTTTCAGCGTAAGGACGCAATTGGAATAATAAAGTTTCATTTGCTGCTATAATTATTGTTCTAAAGTCTTTAATCTATTTCGTATAATAACAGTTTATCAATTTAGAAGAGCTCCCGAACATTTATTCGAAGTTGAGTGGTCATAAATATCACTCTGCAATTCATTATGCGTTGAAAGAAATGTTGAAGGTCTTTCCTTGTTTCCCCTTTGCAAGAGGAAATGAAAGAGTGGTTTTTATGTAAATAAATTTCTCGGATGAGGTTAATATTTGTAACATTCCCCCTTAAGCTCCTCCGAGGAATTGATCATAAATAGTTTAATTGAATTTCTATGTCTTTCCAGTGCAGGATTGGGTATGGGCTTGGTTAACGCCTCTGCTATCATCTGATCTGTAGGGCAATATTTTAATTCTATAATTCCTTCTTCTCTAAGCTGTTTTATGGCATGAAATTTGACGTCTATGTGTTTGGTACGCTTACCAAAGTTTTCGTTGTGTATCATCTTTATGCAGCTTTGGTTGTCTTCATGCATTATAATTGGTTTTTCTTGAGTTAATCCTAAATCTTCTAATAATTTAATTAACCATAAAGTTTCTTGACAAGCGTTTGCTGCAGATATATATTCTGCTTCAGCAGATGATAAGGCGATGCATGTCTGCCTTTTTGTGTATTGTATTGTCTCCCAACATGTAAATACTGCCAGAAGTTGATTTTCTCGTTTCTGTATCTCCCGCACAATCTGAGTCGGTATATACTTCTAATTTTCGTTTCTTTTTTGTATTTAAAACTAAATTTAAATTTTTCGTACAGTGTAAATATTTGATTATTCTCTTTACTGCATTCCAGTCCTTGTTTAGCGGTGTTTCATTACGTCTACTAAGGATGTTGACTGGTGCTGATATGTCTGGTCTAGTAACTGTCGCGATGTAAAGAAGTGAGCCTATATGGCTTTGCGATATTCTGTGTTGTTTGGTAACAAATTTTCATCATCTTCTATTTTATTAAAACCGGGTTCCATTGGTGTACCGTATGGTTTTGCATTTTCAAGATTAAATTTCTTAGCTAATTCTTCAATTTTTGATTTTTGGTTTAGTGCGTAACCGTCCGGCATTTTTTCTATTTCGGTTCCTAAGTATCTCTTTATTTGTCCTAAGTTTTTCAATTCATATTCTTCGTTTAGCGTTTTTACGATTTCTTTTATTATTTCCGGTTTACTTGCTATAAGAATGTCGTCGACATAGATTATTACGTATGTGAAATTTTCTTTTTCTTTTCTTATGAATAAGCATGTATCGGCTGTGCTTTGCGTGAAATTAAGTGCTTTTAATGAATTTTCTATCTTTAGGTGCCAGGCTCTTGCTGCCTGTTTGAGACCATATATGGTCTTATTTAGTTTACAAACTTTATAATTAGAGTTTGTTTCTGTGTAACCCTCTGGTTGTTGCATGTAAATTTCCTCTTGTAAATTTCCATGAAGGAATGCCGCATTTATGTCAATATGGTGTACATCTAGATTTTTGTAAGCGGCTGCGGATAAAAATGCACGAATGGTAGTGTGTTGCACTACTGGTGCAAATGTTTCATCATAATCTTCACCAAATTTTTGGCTAAATCCTTTAGCAACTAATCTTGCTTTATATATGGGTGATTTTTCTGAGCTATCGACTTTTCTTTTAAAGATTCATTTTGATCCTATTATTTTTGTATTTGGTGGTGGTTCTACCAGGTCCCATGTTTTATTTTTCATCAACGCTTCTATTTCCGCATCTGTGGCTTTGAGCCAATTTTCCTTTTCTCTAGGATTTTTTATTATCGTTGATTTCTTTCCAATTTTTCGGTTCTACTATTTCATCGTTTTTTACTATACAGATATAACTGTCGGATGTATATCTATTGGGTGGAACTCCCCTATTTGTCCTTCCTGACCTTCTTAATGTAGGAATGTTCTGATCGGGTTCTGCTTGTGTTTGTAATGTATTGTTTATTTCCGTTTCAATATAATTTTTGTTATCAAGCAGGCATTCTGGTTCATTATTTTCTTCATTCAGAATGTGTGTATTATTCTCTAAGAATTTTATAGTTCTCCCGATTATGATTTCATTATTTTTAGTGAATACTCTGTAACCCTTTGAGTGGTTATCATATCCCATAAATATTCCTTCCCTGGCTGTGTTATCTAATTTTCCTCTATGTATCTTATTTATGTATATATAAGCTTTACAGCCAAATACTCGAAGGTAATGTAAGTTTGGTTTTCTCTCGAACCAAATTTCGTACGGAGTTTTATTTGTAGCCTTTGTTGGTAGTCTGTTTTGGAGATGTGTTGCTGTATTTATTGCTTCACCCCAGAATCTGTGTGGTAACCCAGCTTCTGAGAGCATAGCTCGGGTCATTTCTATCAAGCTCCTATTCTTTCTTTCAGCAATCCCATTCTGGCTCGGGCAGTGTGGAACAGTAAATTGGTGTTTTATACCTCTTTTTCTAAGAAAGTCCTCCGTATTTTTACCGATGTATTCGCCCCCGTTATCCGATCTGAATGCTTTGGGATATCTCTCGAATTGTGTGTGAACCATTTGTGTATAGTCCTTTATTTTGTCTGAGACCTCATCTTTGTGAGATAGTAAATTAATTACTGTGAATCTTGAGTGGTCGTCAATAAATGTGACGAAGTACCTTTTCCCCCCTAAAGAGATCTTATCGGTCTTCTTATCTTCTTATCGGTCCACAGACGTCTGTATGTATCAGGTCGAGTACCTGTGTCGTTTTATTTTCAGATAATTTCGGATATGGTGCATCAGTAGTTTTTGTCTTGATGCATGTTTCACAGTGCGTAGTATGACTGCAGT
This sequence comes from Maratus michaelseni, assembly GCA_963931845.1. Taxonomy (NCBI): domain Eukaryota; kingdom Metazoa; phylum Arthropoda; class Arachnida; order Araneae; family Salticidae; genus Maratus; species Maratus michaelseni. The sequence continues at coordinate 154,603,605 of OZ007594.1, read as the reverse complement.
TGTTTATTTTTATGCCATTGGCCAAGTTGTTTTTCATCATTTGTTTTATACTTTCGTAATTCCTATGACCTAGGTGTTTGTGCCAAAGTTCTAGACATTTTTTATTTTTGCAGTCGTTTGCGATATTTGCTGTGTTTGGGATATCTTTATCTGAGAGAATTACCTCATATAAATTATTTTTCTTTTTAGCTGCCAGATACGTTTTGCCGTTACAGGATAGCATGCATTTTTCGTCTTCAAATATTAATTTGTAACCGTGTTGAGTTGCTTTACTCACAGAAATTAAGTTTGTTTCCAAATCTGGAACATATAACACGTTTTTTAATTTTATTTTATTTGAGTCCCCGTTTGATGTTTTTGTTGTAATCATAACTTGACCGGATCCGTAGGAATTGAGTCTGTTTCCGTTCGCGATTATTACGGATGTTTGTTCGGTGTTGTTTATTTCAGTAAATATTTCTTTGCTGTTCGCAATATGGGAAGATGCTCCGGAATCAATAATCCAGGTAGGTTTTCCGGGCTTTTCGATTATAAATGCTGCATCTTGATTTTTGTTATGATTTATTTGTACGTTTTTATTTATTTTTTCTTTCGTTTCGTACCTATCATTTTCACTATCACCGATTGTGTTTTCGAAGCAGAGCGACGATGTAAACTTCTTTGGTTTAAATGATTGTTTTGGTGTAGCTTTTTGTGAATTTCTGCTTTTTAAGTGCCAGCATTCTTTATAGTTATGATTATTTTGCTTACAGTACGTGCAATATTTATTATGATTTTTGTAATCATTATTTACGAACTTTTTCTGTGTCTTAAACGCTTTTGCCGAATTTTCGGTTGGTTCCGAGTTTTCTACTCGTTTAGTATATTCGTCGACAAGTTTATTTTTTATGTATTCTGGTGTTAATTCATTTTCCGGCCTGGCTTCCAGAGCCGTTATTAGAGTATTGTAACTAGGCGGAAGTGAGCACAGTAATAGTGCTGATATGTGCGATTCACTAATATTTTCTCCAATTGCGGAGAGTTTGTCGATGGTTTCAAGAATGTTTGTTATGTGACGTTGCATGTTACCGCTTTCTTGTAATTTGGTTCCGTATAATTTTTTGAGTAAATACAGTTTACTTGAAAGATATGCTCTTTCATGAATATTCTTTAATGTGTCCCATGTTTGTTTCGACGTGTTTAAATTTCTTATATGGACGATTTGAGAGTCCTCAAGACTTAAATTTATTATGGCCCTTGCCTTCTTGTCCTTCTTTTGCCAATCAGGTGTTATTGGGTTTGGCGGATCTTCTGTTATTAATTCAGATACATTTTCTTTTATTAATAACATTTGGACCTTGAATTTCCATATGGAATAGTTATTTGGGTTTAATTTTTCAATTATCTGTGTTTCTTTTGAGAAAGCCATTTCTTCGATTGATTTTTGTTTATTGTTTTTTATTAAGTTTTATTTAATTAGTTCTATAAAGATGCTTATATTGATTTTCGTTCTTTCGAACTAGTTCTAAATGATTTCTTTATGCTTTGTAAATGTTTTCAGTTTTTAAGTTTTAAAAATCACACCTTCCTTCTGAGACAATTTTTCAGTCTCTATAATCTTTGAAGGATGAGGTCGATCAAGCGCGGATGGTGTCTCAAGAAAATTAAAAAGGATAAGATAAAATTCTCTTACCTTTTCTGAAGGTGCATATCACTTCGACGAGCTAATCCGGGTAAAGGTAATCCAGGGGTTAAATCCAAGGTGTTAGTAAATTGATCGTACAGAACACATCACTGTTGTTATTAACATCACTATGACGCTGAAAAACTAATTATTTAATTAGATGAGTCAGAGTAAATAGACTGGTTGTTCCATTTAAGATACTATAATTGAACATAAAATTTTACATATACTTCATAGCTTACATTTAAACATTAATAGCGGTTATTTCACATTATAATGGAGCTAGCATCTGCTCCTGTTTACGCGGTTACATTTTGGTAGAGGACTGAAGAAATTAAAGTCATAATAAAACGTTCAGAGTTTTTCATTACAGCATTGGAAATTACGCATACGTCAGTGGAAAATACACATTGCAGGGTTTCAGCGTAAGAACGCAATTGGAATAATGAAGTTTCATTTGCTGCTATAATTATTGTTCTAAAGTATTTAATCTATTTCGTATAATAACAGTTTATCAATTTAGAAGAGCTCCCGAACATTTATTCGAAGTTGAGTGGTCATAAATATCACTGCAATTCATTATGCGTTGAAAGAAATGTTGAAGGTCTTTCCTTCTTTCCCCTTTGCAAGAGGAAATGAAAAAGTAGTTTTTCTGTAAATAAATTTCTCGGATGAGGTTAATATTTATAACAAATAATAATAATAGGTTTTCACCTATATTCTGTAACCCAGCAAGCCTGAGTTGGATACCCTAGTATTTCTTAAATCTTTAAATATATTTGCCTATTGTCAGTTATTTATTTTATATAAAAAAATAAAAATAAAAAAATAAAATAAAAACAACTTTGGACTTATGTTGTTTTTTCAGTCAGTGGGTCTCTGGTTCAAATCGTAAAATTTTCATTTGGTACCGGTCAAATAACCGGTTCTTGATATATTTAGTGTTAATACTCGTGCAGATTCACACAGCAAAACTTCCCGTGCGAATTGTTCACCACATATTTTTAAATTTATAGGAAAAAAAAAGTTTTATAAGATTATTTTTAAGTCAAATACAATTACCGTGCAGTCTTTACAGGAAGTAAAAGGCAACTTCCCTATTCCGTGGTTTTAAGAATTTCATTTAGAAGTTTTAAATCTACTGTATTGTAAAATTTGCACTTGTATTCAAATACCAGAAGCTTTCGCAAGTGCTTGTGCAAATTTTACTTTTAGTAGGCGAGGCGGGAGAGGGGGATTGATGCTGAGGCTCCAGCTTACTTATTGTAGTAGTTGGGGGATGTAAGCTTAGAGATGCTAAATTAGAGAGAGATTCGGCATTGACGGAATGTCCGCCATGTAAGTTCCAAAGCAGGTGGAAAGCAGTAGAACGTAAAGAATTTTCATCACTGACTAACAACACTTTTTATTGTATTATAATCATGCAAAATTTGTTTTATATGCCTTCAGATAGTCGTGTAAAATATATTGCGTTCTACTGCGCTCCACCTGCTTTGGAACTTACATGGCGGACATTTCGTCAATGTCCAATCTCTCTCTAATGTAGGATATCTATGTAAGCTGTGCCTTTGAGCGCCGGTGTGTTTTAATCGGGCTCTGTATATATTGTATCTTTCTAAAGTTTTAAAAACATTTTGATGTTTACGAGTGTTGTTTCTAAGAATTAAGTTTAGATTGTTGTAAAAAGTTTTGACCTGTTGTAGAAAATATGTTTAATTGTCTTACTTTAAATACAGATTTTTATAAATTCAATTTGGTACGGTTGTTATTTTAATGTATTTAGATTTTCATGTACTTCTGCAACATTCACAATTATAAATAGAAATAGAAGTTGTTTTTTGACAGTTTAGTGTTTAATAACTTAGAATATAATAAAAAGCTATAATTTTTTCAACCATACTTAATTCATATTATTTTTTTCATATGCACTTTTCCTTATTGCACATGAGTTTTTGAAATATTTAGTTTAATGTTTTTACTTTTAACTAAAACAGATAAAGAATATCCTAAGAGAAAAAAAAAATACATTATCTTTCTTTGGTAATGTAGGGAAAAGCGATGATATAAAAATAGGTTTACTATCGATTATATATTGTTCTCTGTTCAGTACAATCTTGTAACCTTCGTAAATATATTTGGATGACCTTAACATATATCCATGTAAGTTTTTCGGTTTCTCTTTTTTATGTATCGTAAACATAGATAGGTCGTAAACATATTTTTTTGCCAAAATTTTCTCGTGAAAAGAAAACAATATAAAATACCCTTTTATTTTACTATATATTTTAGCATACATATATCGACAAAAAAATTTCGGTAAGAAGATATAAATTTGGATTTAAACTTTAATATTTCTTTCAAATTTAGTGAAATTTTTAAACTTTAAACAAAAAATATATCATTTCCTGTAAATTAAATATTCGTGAAAAATACAAAGTAAAAACAAGAAAATAATTATAAAATTAAATCAGAAGGTTTAGATCACGTTTTGGACCACGAAGGTTTGCATTGCGTATTCCATGTCTTGCGGACATATAATTTGAAAATTGTTATATTTTAAAATGCTCGCATACATGCAATATTGTTCAATTTTTTTTGAAGTAATTTTAATTGTAGGACAATGTTTATTAAGAACCATAGCAATTTTTTTTAAAGAAATGGAATAGATCCGGTCTGGGTCAGGTCTGATTACATTGATTTTTGAAAGGCCTGGGTTGGATCCGGGGCTGAAAATTTCGGCTCTCAAAAACCTGTACCAGGAACGTTGCTTGGCGTTATGTATTTTAAATTTTCGGTTGGAATGGTTCAAAATTTTGCTTAATTAGTGTCTTTCTATTTTCTTCAAATCTCACATGAAGTCATAATAATAGATAATAAAAAATAATTTATTCAAGAAAATGCAAACCAGAAGGTTTAGACCACGTTTACGCAAAATTGAAAATCCAAATTTTCCAATTTGTTATTATGATTTAAGGGTATTTTACCAGGTTTGCCATTACACAAATGAATTGGATTCTATGTGATTTTTGAAATGTAATATAAATACAAAGAAAAAAACAAAAAAAAAAAAACAAAAAAAAAACGGGTATTGGGCAAAGTTATTCAAACATTTACAGGATTGAAATAGCAGCCCTGAACATAAAAATAATGGTAATTTTTGACGAACTATTTTAACTGAGATGAATTTATGAATTTTAATTAATTATTGTATAATTATGCAGCCAGTTGTGAAATATAGTTGTTTTGTGAGTTTTCGTAAACTGCAAAATTGTTTATTGCTTGCAATCGCCACAAAGCCATGGAGAAAACTTTGTTTTAGCAATTGTTACGGTGAAGATTAAGACTCATCATTAGTCACTATCACCTTATTTGCTGAACAGAAAAGAGTTGTTGTACCTATAGTATGTATTGAACCCAATTTATAGAAAAGGAACATAATTTTAATTGAACGAATTTCATAGGTACTTGTTGCAATGCTAGATAGGTTATTTTGTAAAGAAGATTAAACGTTTTTTATTTAGCGCTTGGCTAGAGAGATATAGCGCTATTTCTATGGCAAATCATAGAAAAACCATACATATGATAATCAACAACGCTAACCACAAACACTAACACTAAGCCTCAACTATTGATCATACAAATCATGAAATTTGTATGAAAGGTACCTTTTATAATGTGTTTACACACAAAAGAAAGATTTTTTAAAACTTTAAAAATAAAGGCAATTTTAAAATTAAAAAGAATTTATAAATCTTAACCCCGCTGTACCCGTAAATAAGTTTAATTTTGAAGATTTCAGAGCAGCTAGATACAAATCACATCCACCGAAAAATAACAAAATACAAGAATTAGCATGCACTTTGCATAAGATATACGAAATGCATAATATTATCAATTAGCACAATTTTATCAATGTATATTTTTAATATGTTCAATGGAAATGTGTTAGAATCTAAAAAAAAAAAATAAAAAAAAAATAAATAAAATAACCAGTTCTACTTTTTTGTCTAACTCGACTCACTTAGCGTACTATAATTGTAGTTTAAAATGTTACATTCAAGTCCGTTCAGTGATTAGTGAGGATGTTTTGGATATACACGTAAAGATAATAATAATACATCTATGTCTATTTGCTAATGTGTTAAGGTTAGGTGAAGTTGAAAAAATAATTCATTCTATTTTATTCTATTCTATTGTTACAATAGAATTGTATCAATAATTAAAAAACAAACGCCAAATATGCCTGTAATCTTTACTACAAGCTAAAAACTGAGAAAAATTTAACATACTGCAAATATGGAATTCTGCAATTCCTTTTATTTTTCGTATTAAAAATTACTCAAAAAACACAAATCAACGAAAGTAATCTTCGTTACAATTGTACTCGTGATATAATAAAGAGTCAAAAGTTGTTTTCGTATTTAGGTCGAGGGTCGAAGATCAATATATCATCAAGAATAAAGGCATAAGATATTTTATTTACGTGACTTTATTTCAGAAATGTCAAGATCATTTATCTGAAAAATAACCGAATAAAGGATGTCACATAAAAATTCAATGTGGCTTTTTTTTTCATGATCCATTTTGTTATATTTGGTTAATTGTGTTTAAATAGTTACATTTTAGCCTAAACATCAGTAAACACCAATGAACCATTAAAGTAAAGAGCATGGGAGATTTAAATCCAATTTGGGGAAGGCTAAGACGGGAGTTGATCTCCCACCCCTTAAATGATTTAATATTTCAGGTAATTTCTCATTCATCACTGGTCAAACTCAAAAAAAATTAAGAAATTGTTCAAAAGCTAAAATAATTTGTCATATTTGATTAAAATAAAAACATTAGCATTAAATAAATAATTTAAGCACAGAAATTAATATTTATCAACATTTTTTGATAAAGCCTTGCTAGTACAGCATTCTCAAAGTGAGACACATTTATGATTAACAAGTACATTGTCTAATTTAAAAAATATATGTGAGAATAAAACTGTATAAATTGTCCTTTCTTATCTGCGTACAACAAGATCAAAAGAAAACTTGCCTCCCTCAAAGAAAACTTTGCTTCCCCCCAAGAAACTCTTGAAATGGCATCCCTGTTTATATCATCTGCAGCTATTTATTATACGTTGAAGTGGGGCAAATTCAATAGCAATGTAAAAGTAAATAACTGTCAACCAAAAATACTGAACATATTTGACCAATGTATAAGGGACGTTCAAAAAGATACGAGCCGGAGTCTGGAATGTGCAAACCGGTGACAGAATGGTAATATCGTTGCGTCAGTAACAATGAGGGTTTCCGACAAGAGCGCGGAAGTCCACATGCATGCCGCTAGAGGGTCACGAGTGCAAGTCACGTGACTACAAAGCTAGCAGAAGCATGCATCAGTCGTCCAATGCTCATTTGTGTTGTAATACCCTATTCACATCGGACATTTAAGATAACTTAGACCGCCATTTTTTAGGTGGTACCCTCCTGGAATTGAATACCTGTCCATACCACAAAACTCATCTAAGATAACTCCCTGAACATCACCATGTCCGAGATCTGAACAAACATAGAATGTGCGCATGCGCAGGGCCGTATAGAGAGACCGCGGGTCCCAGTAATAGTTCCAATGCGGCCCCCCACCGTAAGCCTGATAAACTAAAACCTGCTTAGAGGAAAACGTATAAGAAATTCCGTTTAAAATAGGTTTTTCGTCTTAAAAGGCATAAATGCATGGAATTTTTTTTGGCTAGACCATGATTTTTTCTCCATTTACAGCAGAATTCCGTTATACAGCCTTTACTGTATTAGAAAATAAATACACTCATATCCAAAATTAAGGTCACAAACATAAAATCTGTGAAAACTGATGAACTATTCACTGTGTTGCCACGAAATTTGGCACAGAGGTATATTACAATGGGAGAAAGAATATAGAAACATAACAATATGGAAAATATTTTAATTATGAATTAAGATACAGGGCCTATCAAAAAGTGTTAAATCATGAATCAGAGATAAAGCATTTATATCGGGAAAAGTCTGCCTAATATGGAGTGTAACTACCGTGCACTGCTATACAAGCCTTACAACGAGCTCTCATACTGTTTATGAGAGTATCAATAAATGTTTGTGGCAACAAAGCCATTCTTCCAAAAGCGCGGCCTTTAACTCGTGGCGGGTCCTGGAGTGGGGTTACGCTGTGCAATGGCTCTTCCTAGACCATTCCAAACATGTTCAATAGGATTGAGGTCCAGAGACCTCGAAGGCCAATTCATACGGCGAATATCCTCTTCTTCAAGAAAATCATCAACAATGTGAGCTCTGTGTGTCCTCGCATTATCGTTCATAAAAATGAAGTCTGGGCCTACAGCACCCCAGAGCAACCTCACATAGGCTTCAAGGACCTCATCCTTTTAGGGATGTGCGTTGACTGTACCCGCATCAAAGACGTGCAGTGGTTACGGCTGCCCAACATTATGCCGCCACAGACAAGGATACTTTTACCACCAAATATGTCGATTTCTTTTACGTAGAAGGGATGATAGCGAGCTCCACGTTCTCTCCAGATGAAGATTCGACGAAAATCACTTTGCGTGGTGAATCGCGACTCATCACTGAAAAGAACACACTCCTATTCTTGTTGTGTCCAAGACTAATGTCTTCGGCTCCACAACAATTGGGCTCTCCTGTTCTATGCAGTGAAAGGGACACACACGACTGGACGCTGGGCGCAAAGGGCCCTCTCTGCTAGACGTCTATATACTGTTTGCCTGGAAATTCTTATTCCAGACGCAGCAGTAAGGTCACGAGCAAGCTGAGGAGTCGTTGTCAGCCTATGTCGTCGTGCGTTTAATGCCAAGTAGCTATTCTGTGCAGGTGTCGTTGCTCTATGGCGGTCCTGGACGACCTTCCTGGTGACATTGGGATGGTCTAGGAAGAGCCATTGCACAGCGTATCCTTCTTGACATGACCCGCCAGGAGTTAAAAGCCGCGCTTTTGGAAGGATGGGCTTTGTTGCCACAAACATCTATTGACACCCTCATAAACAGTATGAGAGCTTGTTGTGAGGCTTGCATAGCAGTGCACAGTGGTCACACTCCATATTACACATACTTTTCCCGAGATAAATGCTTTATCTCTGATTCATGATTTGACACTTTTTGATATACCCTGTATCTTAATTCACAATTAAAATCTTTTCCATATTGTTATGTTGCTATATTCTTTCTCCCATTGTAATATACCTCTGCGCTAAATTTCGTGGTAAAACAGTGAATACCACGTACCAAATCAGTTTTCACAGATTTTATGTTTATGACCTTAATTTTGGACATGAGTGTATGTTGGATAGTACGTTTTCAGAAAATCTATATAGTATTTTCTTACAATTTTATTATTTTTCTTTTACAGTATATTACAGTTGTATTACAGTTTATGATGCATTGATAACACATTTTCATATAAGGATTTTAAATAGAAATTTAAAATATTGAAAATGTAATTAAATTTTAATTCAGTTTATCAGTTAAGGCGACGATTGCCTAACACTATTGCAACTTTTGTTATTGTGTTTTACAATTTAGAAAATATTTGTTCTATAAAACATAAATAAATAAATGCCTTCATCTTTGCTATGTGCGTTCTGCTAATTTTTAATAAAAGCTGGATTTTGTTTCGAATGTAAAATGCCTCCTGAGCACCGCCCCCCCCCCCCCGCTATCCCTCTCCTAGCCAGTCCATCAAGATGTTCAAGCAACTTCTGACTTTTGAATTTTATTATTTGTTAGTTATTTTAATTAAAAATTTTATGTAAAAAATACCAGTCTACTTTTTCTGGTATATATTTAAAAACCAGTACCGAAGCCGGGCCCTGGTAATTTGTACCGGCTCTAACCCCCTCTGTACGGGCCTGCGCATGCGCATATGTTAAAGGCAACCTCAACAGCCAATCGGTCTCCAGAACCAATGAGAGTGAGTTTCTGGACCTCCCTCAGTGAGTTCAGCGGTCTAAGATATCTTAACTATCCGATCTGAACGTAGTATAAGCAGTGAAATGGAGGCGTCAAAAGAAGAGCAAAGATGTGTTGTTCGTTTTCTGACAGCTGAAGGAGTAAGGGGGACGTACATTCATCGAAGAATATCACAAGTGTACGGTGAACACTGCATGTCCCTTGCAAGGGTCAAGGCGTGGCACAAGCGCTTCAGGGAAGGACGGGTTTCCTTAGCCGATGATGCACGGTCTGGAACACCAAAACGCATTACCGATGACTTTTCGTCCAGTTGGTTGATGAACTTGTTACGCCATTTTTGGTCCCCTAAAAAAGGCTCTGAGGGGCAAACGATTCACCTCGGACGACGACGTCAAGCATTACTTGCGGAACTGGTTCACATCGCAGCCCAGGAATTTTACGAGACAGCCATTCACCGCCTTGTGTCTCAGTGGGACAAGTGCCTCAACAGCCAGGGCCAATACTTCTGAAATACATGTACTCATAGGCGTAGCGTGACCGAAAATTTTGGGGGGACACAAATGTTTATTAAACACACACGCACGCACACATAGCCATATATATATGCGGTGGTTTCTTGGTTAAAAATGGCCGAAGTTAACAACGTTGCTGCAATTTTACCACATTGGGTAAAAGTAATTCATTTTCGATCTTCTAGCCCAATATAATGAATTTTGTCTTAGTTTCAAAAAAGCTTATTCGGAAATCGTACAGCAATTTTTTAATTTTTCGCGAAATGTTTGAGATTTTTAGCTTTTTTTCGCGTTTTGCGACAATTTCTTAACATTTGTGTTAAGAGTTAAGCTTCAATCTTTTAACGCATTCGCTCATTATACTAAATTTTGTACTCTGGGGATTTTTTAACTTTTCGCAAATTTTTCATGCGACTTTTTGCGTTTTTTTTTCGCGTTTCGCGGAAGATTTTAATATTTGTAACAGGAATCCTGTTACACCCTTTTAGCCCAATATAGTAAATGTTAGCCTCTTTTCAATAAAATTTATTCGAAACTCGTATAGCGACTTTTGAATTTTTCACTAATTTGTTAAGTGTTTTTTAGCGTTTTTTCGTGCTTTGCAGCGATTTTTTGACATTCGTAAAAGGAATCCAGTTACAATCTTTTAACCCAATAGTAAATTTTGTTCTCTGCGATTTTTAAATTTTTGAATTTTTTAATGCGATTTTTCATTTTTTTTTCACGTTTCGTGGAGATATTTTCACATTCGTAAAAAGAATCTTGTGTCAAACTTTTAGTCCAATAGAGTAATTTTGTTTCTCTTTTCGAAAAGTTTATTTGGAATTAAAAGAATGATCTTAACAATGTCTTTAATTTTCCATGCGATTTTAACGTTTTTTTCGCGTTTCGCGGCGATTTTTTGACATTCGTAAAAGAATTCCAGCTACAACCTTTTAACCCAATATAATAAATTTTGTTCTCTGCGATTTTTAAGTTTTTCGCGATTATTTTTTGCAGTTTTTACGGTTTTTATGCGTTTTGCGGTGATTTTTCTAACATTCGTAAAGGAAATCTAATTTCAATCTTTGAACACAATATAGTAAATTTTGTCTTCTGCGATTTTTGATTTTTTTCGAGAATTTTTTTAGGAGATTTTTTTCACGTTTCGTGGATATATTTTCACATTCGTAAGAAGAATCTTGTTTCAAACTTTTAGTCCAATAGAGTAATTTTGTTTCTCGTTTCAAAAAGTTTATTCGGAATTAAAAGAATGATTTTAACAATGGCTTTAATTTTTCATGCGATTTTAACGTTTTTTCGCGCTTTGCTGCAATTTTTTAATATTTGTTACAGGTATCAACCTTTCATCCCAATATAGTAAATTTTGTCTTCTGTGATTGAAAAAATGAGATTTTTAGCTTTTTTTTCGCATTCCGCGGCGCCGTTTTTTAAACATTCATAAAAAGGAAATCAGTTTCAATATAAAATAATATAATATAATCAATATAATATATGCCCAAATACAATAAATTTTGTTCTCTGAAATTTTTGAATTTTTCGTTTTTAAATCGCATAAATTTTTTTATGCGATTTTCCGCGATGTTTCGTGGTTAGCGGTAATTTTTTAACATTTGTAAAATGAATCCGTTTTCATGCTTTTAGACCAATATAGTATATTTTGTAAATTTAGTATATTTCGTGAGTTGTTTAGTGTTTTTTCGCCTTTAGCGGCAAATTTTTGACATTTTTTTTCTCGAAACGGAAAGAACTAACTCTCTGTTAAATTTTGCTCTGCTGAGATTAAATTAAAGTTGGAAGAATACAAAATCGTCGTAACACGAACTATGATGCGCAAAATATTAAACTAATATGGGTCGAAATAAAAAAAAATCACAAATTCATAGTTAGTTTGTTTTCGAGACCAGAGCATGCGTAGCCTGCACGTGTGTACGCTGTTGATAGCACTTGGGCCCTGTGATGAAGTTTATCACATTGTTAAAATAGTTTTTTCGTTTATCAAAATTAATCGTAAATTAGAATAATTAATTTTATTGTGTTAAATTATTTTTGTTTATTTTTCCTTTTTTCTTCAATGTTAAAATTAACTCTTTACCGCAAGCCTTATATATTTCGCTGTTCATTTTCTCAGGCATTTAATCTTTGAATTCTCAAGTAAAATTATTTCCGAGTCATGCTTGCAGCAAAAATAAAAAAAAACATATATATATAAGAAATCTTTTTTCTCTTTCGATGTTACTAAGGGTAGCTGCAAAAATAAATCTTATATGGCAATTATCTACGGTTATCTTGACAGACTATATTTTGACTAATTCATTTTCAGACTCTAAAATGTGTTTCAGCACACAAAAAGTTTTGCATACGTTTCTTATTCTCACAGCGGCGAGTGTAGAGGTTCAACGGTTCTACATTCTTTCTCTGTGGGCCAGGCGCATAAAAAGAATATACTATTAATTAGATCTAACCGCCACTCGTAATCCTTGCTCCGTCCAAATTCCAATTCGCCAAACTTATGTGCTTGGCATTTTGTTTTTCATTGGTCTGTGATTCATTCAGCTCTAAGACTTGCTCCTGTTCACTTGTGGCCCACTCCGGTGCTATGTAGAATTTCTAACCATAGTGCATTTACGTAACAACAGAACAAAACAACTACCTTTGCTTGCTAGAGATGCTTATTATTATGTATCCTTTAACTACAACCTGGAAATATCTCCACATACGAAAACTGAACTTAATAAAGGTAAAACTCCAAAATATTCCACACTGCAAGACTTCAGTATAGGCCCCACTACCAGGTTCATTTAATTCGAGGTTTACTTGGGAAAATAACCGACCAGGGAAATGAGGCAAGCTTCACTAGCTCTTTTTATTGAAATTAATATTTTTGTAACAAATATAATAAATAAAAGTCGTTTATCAAACTTCTAAGACATTTTAAATAATTTTAATCAGCACTTTTAAGAAGTACTAATCATTTAACGTATATGCGCCTGAAAGATTGCACCTTGGATAGCAACGGTTTTGCTTAACCCTTTAGCGGGCGGTGTCCACAAAAAAGGACACCTAATTTTAATTCCAAAACTGACAAACGGCACCAAGAATATTTAATTAAATTTTTCCTTTTATAAAGTACGGAAAAATAAGCAAGTTTATATTTTCTAATGAATTCTTTTGTAAATTCTGGTGTCAGTCGATATTTTCATTTTAAAAACAGACTCCGCGCCGGAAAGGGTTAATAGCGGTATTTCTGGAACGGCTGTATATTCTTTAAAACATCTCATTCAAGAAGGCTCACACTTTGAAAAAAAAAAAATCATAACCATTGCACCTCAAAAATTCGAAGGTATAGCAGAAGATTAAGTGCCGTCAATAAAATAAATAATAATAAATAAGAGAAAGGAATATATTTAATTATGCACAAGACATTACTGCCAATAATAGAATGCCTTTATAGTATAGATTTGCACGGGCCGAAATTTCTAGGACCGGGCCAATGTAAAAACTAACAGTTCGGCCCGGTCCGTGCAAAAATCAATGAAATCAGACCCGGCCCGAGTCAATTTTTACAAAAAATTCTGATTTTTCTCAAAATAAAATTAAGATTATTTTAAAGAATACTGCATACATATTTATGGGAAAATTGTACAGTATATTTCAGACTATATCTCCACAAGTTATATAATACAGGATAGCAACATTAATGATCACTTAGATTCTTATACTATTACATTCAAATATGGACTCATTAAAAAAATTTAGTGTAGCTTAGAATTGAAAAAAAAGATGATTAAAAACATAACTTTTGAAGCTGTATATTAAAAAAATGAAGATTTAAAAAAACACATCTGTAATTTATTAAAGTATATTTCCAGAGATTCCGTTAACAAAAGTTCATTATCTCTATTATCTAAAAAACATTGCCTGCCCGACACGTCCTGGGAACAATTAAGTCACGGTCTGGCCGAGAATTTAGAAAAGAAAATATTTTCTCCGCTTTGTCCGACCCTTTTAAAATTTGTTATATTGTGGCAATCGACCGCTTAATTTTATTTCTTGGCCTGTCCTTGTTCGTTTTTTGTTTTCTCGGTCCGGACATTAAAAAAGTTGTTTTTATTCTGCTGACCCGACTCTCCACGCGCCAGGTACGGGCTTCGAGCCAGGCCCGGGGTCGTGCAGACCTCTACTTTAAAGAAGGATTTTTGAAGTCTTTATTTTTTTATTAACGAACAAGTCAATTCTGAAAAACTTTCCCTCATCCCATTTCGCCCAACTCCGATTTGAACCAGCAATTTTTGGCACCAAATTCATTACTGCAAAGAAAAAGAGCTGAACGGTCTGTTTATTGATCATTATTGACATCTGAGTAAGTAAAAAAATAAAGAAATATAAAATGAAAATAAAAGTAGTTATTTCATTTCGATTTTGTATCAATACAAGACAAGCCCTAATTGGCTGTATCATATTTTAGAAATTGATGTTCAGAAAGTTGGGGGGGCACGTGCCCCCTCGTGCCCCCCCGAGGCTACGCCTATGCATGTACTAGCTTCTGTTCCTAGGCCTCCGGCTCGTTACTTTTTGAGCGTTCCTAATATTTGACATTCTGTGTTACACTGTAAAGAGAAAAAAAGTAAATTCACAGATACTCACAGTATAATTTTACGGGAAATTTCACTTTTTGTAGCTAAACGTTAAAATACTGTAAATTTACGTCACGAAAGTATAATTTGGAATATTGGCATGTTTTACAGGCAAAATCCGTTTATCAATGGCAAAAGCCGTTGTTTTACTGTTTTTTTTTTTTTCCTGTAAACTCTACTGTCGGGATTTCCCCTTAATTATATTTGGATATTTTTTACGGTGTACGGACAAATTCAAGATGACACTTAAATTACTGCGCGGCAGCTAAATTACGAAATTGTGAAATTTAGAGTGGAAGATTTAACTCAATTAATTTGATATTGAAGGATTAGTTGTTTTTAATCGATAATACTTTATTACATTCATTGTTTTAATTGAAAATATTTTACACACTTCATTTCCTAAAATATTGTTGAACAAAATGTCTACTCTTATTACGTTTGCATCAAGAATTACCGATGATGGGGCAATTATAATAAATGTGAGCGGGACAAATGTTATAAAGTATTCAAAGTAGAATATTGCATAAAATAAGATGAGAAAAGATGAAAAAACAAACAAATAAAAATAGAAGGTAAAATTAATTCAAATGGTGAGATAATCAAAACTGAATCGAAAAAAAAAAAAAAAAAAAGAGTATAATATATATTGCATGCAGAATCAGATGGCACTGCATCGAAAAGAAATTCAAGCAGAGGAAAACGGAAAAGATACCAGCAAAAGCCGAAATAGTTCTGGATCTAATTATTGATAAACTGGAAAATATCTAAATATTCAAGAAAAAAAAAATTGTAAAATATTTTGTGGAATTTATTCAAAACAAAATTAAAGAATGACAGAAAAGGAAATTTGCAAGGGAGTAGTAATTGTTTGGCCTTAAACTGAAGACACTGGCTTAATTGCTACTGATTTTTCGCTAAAATTATCATCTAATCACGATAAAAGTACACGTGTCATTATGTTCCTTAATTATAATTTCAAAAATGTTATAATTTCTTATATTTATCAGTCCACACACAGAAGTTCCTATTTTTTAACACTTTCCAACACAGTTGAAAAGTGTTTATGAATTCGGTTTGTCCGTGCTCTAACTCGCATAAATATACTTGGATTGCCTTGATATAATGTTATTGGGGTTTACTATGGCATGTTTGGTATTGAAAATGAAGTGTGTAGCATTTATTGTTTTTTTACAGGGACACTCAAAAGTATTCCGTTACATTACGGTCTATGGAGGAAAAATCGTTTGCGGCGCATTTTAATGATGTTACACTATTTAAAGCATATTCAAATTGATATACAGGATGGTTATAATATAAGTATATCTATTTAGAGCTGTTTGTAGCTCGAAGGAATAACCCGAATGAAAAAAAAATCGGGACACTTACTATTCGAGAAGGGGGAAGAAGAATGGGACAATTAAAAAAATAATTGCAATAATCACAGTCAGATGGCGCCACTGGTTGTGAAATGTAATGTGTAATACAAGAACAAAGAATTAAGGCGTCAGACCGGATGGCACATCTAATTTATTTGAAAATGTCACAGTGAATGTGGTTATGCTTTCGCGGGGCGGTGCCGATCATGTTCAGGTTCCACATGGCCATTGTGTTGGAGGACACAATCCAGGCGGTGCACGATGTGCTCAACTGCGGAATGTAACACATCAGGAGTGATGTTTCACACATGTTCTGATATGCGGTAAAGTCATTGAGGTTTGCGACACCCCCACGGTACACAATATCACACATTACATTTCACACTCAAGAGCGCCATCTGTCGGCGATTATTGCAATTAATTTTTTTCATTGTTCCATTCTTCTTCCCCCTTGTCGAATAGCAAGTGTACCGATTTTGGTTTCATTCCGGTTATTCCTTCAAGCTACAGATAGCTCCAAATAGAGATACTTATATTATAACCACCCGGCATATCACTGAGGTATGCTACAAGGCACTTACTGTAAAATATGATGTGCATGGAATGTTTCGTTCATTTACAGGGATTTTCAAAAGAATTCGGGTATAGTACTGTCTATGAGCAGTAATTGCTGGTTTGTTGGCCGTTTTCAGTTGTGGTACGCGTTTTTAAATGTAACTAACTTTTTGCATATTTATTGGTGTATATAAATTCCATAGATCATATACAGGGCTGAGACCTCACGTGCATTTATGTTTATTGGCGGAAGTTGCTGAAGGGGAAATTTCAATTGTTCTATGTATTTCCTAACTCAAGTAAATTTTACCATACTGTGTAGCATACATACAAATCTACAGATCATATAGAGGGCTGCACAACAGAAATCGGATATTATGTTTGAATATTGGCAGTAATTGCTGAAATTGGATTTTCAAATGCGTTATGCGTTTTCTAAATTGTTTACTTAGTAAGTTTTGTTACAGTATTTTGAATGTGTTTCATAATCTATGCTTGGCGCATGATTTTTCGTTCTTGTTTAAAAAGTTATTTTATTATCTCATTGAGAAACATACAGTCATGGAAAAAAAAGAAAAGAAAAAGTGATCCCCCTTCTATTAATTCCGCTGCAAATAATCCCAGTTTTGACACTTTATTTGTGTTTTTTAGAACAAATCTGTCCAGAAAAGTACATAGCTTATGCCTATTTTCTTAAATTTTTGTAGGGTTATGAAAAAGATTTTATTAGGCGTTTATCCATAAATTTAGAAAAAATAAAACTATGACCTTACAAAAAAAGAGGTATAAAATTTATTCAATATTTTATCTAAAATTTAAATATAAAATAAGCTACTTTTATATAAAAAAATTTGTCTAGAACTTTTCCGGTTACTGTCTAGGATTTTATTTTCTGTGAATGCAAATGATAAAACAGGAGAATCCAAATCGTTGAAAGTTCAATTTTCTCTATATCTTGAAAACTAATGATAGGAATGAGCTGAGAATGCCCATAGCTATATTTTTGACAGCGCTGATTCTTTTTATGTAAAAATTAGTGTGAGTCATAATTTATTTTTTTAAATATGAATTTATGAATCATTTTCATAGTTATATATATATATTTTTTAATTTAAAAAGGCTTTGTTTATTTTGAGTTCATTCATTGTATCTCATTAAAAAAGAAATACTTTAATAAGATGATTTTTTTTTCAAGATATAAATTAAAAATTGTCACATAGATTTAACCTTAGCATTTTCAATTTTTAACCTTTTCTAACTCTATGAAGATTTAAGAAAGAGTGCATAAACTATGAATTTTTCCGGTCTTATTTGATCCCATGAAATCAAATGTCAAGAGTATGTGTTACCATTTCATAGTAACAGAAAAAAAAAAATCTGTTAAAATACGGGAACTGCACTGGCTATCAGGTTACTAGTACAATTTCTGTGTTTTTCCAATGAAATATAAAAATCCGGTGAAAGTGATTTTGATAAATGCATTGTAACTGACTAATTACCTGTACAATTTCCGTAATTTTTTTTTTTTTTTTTTTTTTTTTTTTACAGGTTAACATGATGTTTTTAAAGATTATAACAATAACCAATAAATGGTGCCATGTTCAACATTAAAAGAATTATTTTGACACTCCACTTGTTCCACTTCGCCCTAGTTTATTTATTGAATGATTTTCTTAACAACAAACATTAAACTATTTTGGTGATAAAAAGGACATACACGGAGAATCTAAGTATATTCTTAAAATTTTATAACATTTCTTCACAGCCACTACATCTTTTTTGAATTGAACTATAAAGTTTTAATGTAGTTCTTACAAATGACATAATTAGGATTGTCCTTGATATAACAGTTATCGCTTATGTATAATCAGTCTTTGATAGCGCAATAGTTTATTTCCAATTATTCTACATGTATTATAATATAAGAAATGCAATCGAAATTCTCAGATATACAGAGTTTTAATATCATATATTCTAATACGAGCAAAACTTGTGTGTGGTTATATATTGTGTGGATATGCAAATTTTATCTTGAAAACGGCTCTAACGATTTTGACGAAATTTTGTATCCTACCGTTTTGGGGCACCAGAAAAACCATTGGGCTAGGTCACGTGTTCGAGAAAATTCGATTAGTGGGTCATTTTGGGTCATCAAGGATCAGGGTCAAGCTAATTCTATCTAAAAAACGGTTCAAACGATTTTGACTAAATTTTGTATCTTACCATTTTCGGGCACAAGAAGACTATTGGGCTGGGTCACATGTTCGAGAACTTTCGATTAGTGGGTCATTTTTAGGTCAACCCGGATCAAGTTAATTTTATCTAAAAAACGGCTCTAACGATTTTGATTAAATTTTGTATCCTACGAGTTTCGGGCACGACAAAATCATTGGGCTAGGTCACATGTCCGAGAAAATTCGATTAGTGGGTCCTTTTTGGGTCACTGTGGGTCAAGCTAATTTTATCTAAAAACGGCTCAGACTATTTACACTAAATTTTGAATCCTATGGTTTTCGGTCACGAGAAGATTGTTGGGCCAAATCACATGTTCGAGAAAATTCAATTAGTGGGTCATTTTGGTCATGGGTCATTATGGGTCAAGCTATTTTATCTTAAAACGGCTCAGACTATTTAGACTAAATTTTCCCTCCTATGGTTTTTGAGCACGAGAAGACTGTTGGGCTAGGTCTCATTTTCGAGAAAATTCAATTTGTGGGTCATTTTGGTCATGGGTCATTATGGGTCAAGCTATTAGGTAGCTTTCAATACAAAAAAGTATAAAGCTACCTATTGCAGCCGTTCGGAGGAAAGCAGATCCGGAAAATTTCGATATATTTTTACCGATCATGACCCCCAGACCCCAAAACCACCCTCCGTTCAAATGGTGATTTATATATATATATATATATATATATATATATATATCTGACCTATGTCATACGATAACGCTCGTATTTATAAATCAATTTTGATGAAACTAATTGTGTAAGCTCACCAATGTCTCGACCGAGTTCGTTGGCCAGCTTGGTCCGCCATTTTGTTTCAAGATGGCGGCCAATTAAAAATTTAAAACTAAAATAAATATACAAAAAAGTTAAAAATTCAAATTTATTTTTTAATTCAGTGTTAGGCCTTGAAACGAGGATTCCAGAGCATTTTTTGTTTTACCTCTATCTTAAAAAACGGCTGAGATAGAGCAGTTTGAAATTCTAGGGTGGCTGACATTTTGAAACAAGACAGCACATTACAAAAATTTTCATTGTTGTAATAATTTTCCCAATCAAACGCATAAAACTATATATTCATATCCGTTAGCGCCAAATTCTCGCCAAACTTGGCGACATTTGGCGAAATATCGCCAAATTTGGCGACCAAAATAAGTCTTCATAAATGAAGCCAATTTGGCTATTGCTCAATAATTTGGTGAATTTCTTATTCAAATTCAGTATTAACGAATCTTTTGTAAACGTTTTATTTGCATTTTAAGTTGCTGTTTTCGTGTAACATTAGCTAACATTTTAAAACGAAGATATAGGAAAGCTACCTTTTCCTCCCGGTACAGGCCGGAAGGACTTTTTTAATCTTAGAAACGGCTCAGACTATTTAGATTAAATTTTGCCTCCTATGGTTTTTGGGCATGAGAAAACTGTTGGGCTAGGTCACATGTTTGAGAAAATTTGATTAGTGGGTCATTTTGGTCATGAGTCAGGATATTTGAACTCAAAGCTAATTTTGATCGAGCGTAGCTCGGTCTTCCATGCTCGGGGTTACAAAGTGTAAGAGGTGACAGAGCATATAAATAATATGCTTATGTATAGGAAACCACAGTCTCAATTCAAAAATACTTTGGTTTCGTCGGACTTGAAGGAAGTTTTGGGATTGGAACATCCGACTAGTTTTCCATTAGTATTTTCCGGTTTAAAACCACTCTTTAATATTTTATTGATTTTGGTAAAATATCTCCAAGCATCCCTTTTAGGAGCCATATTATTACTAAACAAAATTGCCCAATAATAATATAAACTAGTATGTTGTGGCCATCACAAAACTGTCTTCTATATAAACCAAATAAATTAAATCCTTTAAATAATACAAGAAATTAAATCGATTTAATATATAAGTTTTTTTACACAATGTATCCATATTCAGGTTGCTAAACGTGGTTTCGTTGAACTCTATGCCTTTAAACTGGTGATATACATCACATATTTCAAGCAAATCATCGAAATTCGGCACCCCCTCTTAGATGACTGCAACTAAAAGATAATGACAATCTATTCTTATGATGATGATTCTAAATTTGATGTTTCGTTGAATTCTGGACACAAACTGGAGATATAACCATCACATAAATCAAACAAATCATCGATTTGCGATCTCCTATCTTGGTGGATTTGTCCAAAAACAGATGAGCACGAGTTTACATAAGGAAAGAACTTGATATGAAATTTCATTTTATTCTACGCTGTAATTCGTGAGTTAGAGCGCCCACAAAATTTGTGTCCCATACAGACAGATACATAGGCTTATGGACAGAAAATTTCTAAAAACAGTTAAATCGTGTGTTCAGGACCTTTTAAATAACATAAATCCGTCGAAAACCAGAAGTCAAGAATTACAAATTACAAGAATTAACCATGCAAATAAGATTTACGTACAAATAAAGACAAAGTACTTCTAAGTACCTTTGACATCTCGGCTGGCAGAAACGTCATTTAAAGCAATGAGATGGAGTGTATGTGTGTGAGAGAGAGAGAAACAGGGTCCTTTTCTCTAGTTTCTGATCTCATTTATGATATTTAGTAAAAAAAATAATGCAAATTATGCTGGGAGGTTTTCTGGAAGCGTGAAGGATATTTTAAAATTACAGAAAATTCTTAGCCATATTAAACGGCTAAGCCAAGAAATAGATTTTTTAAAATTATTATTGAAAGAATATAATTGATTTACTTAGCTTTAAGAGGCTACTTCACTCAGACAAAAACACCCGCTCGCTAATGTTAATCCTATGGAGGAAATATTTTAAGATAGCTCGTTCGCATTTCAATATTTTTAAATGATTTTTTTTTGCATTGGATAGCCGAGGTCAATCTCTATGCACGCTCCTTTGTACTTTTTCAATTTTTGTTGCAGTTTTTTTTATTGAGGATACTTTCACTTTCAAAACCGGTTCCGAAAGTGAAAGTATCTTAATAATAATAAAAAAAAACTTGTAATCAAAATCGAAAAAGTACAAAAGAGCGTGCATAGAGATTGACCTCAGCTATCCAATGCAAAAAAAAAAAAAATTCTTTAAAAGTATTGAAATGCGATCGAGATATCTTAAAATATTTCCTCCATAGGATTAACATTAGCGAGCGGGTGTTTTCGTCTGAGTGAAGTAGCCTCTTAATTGGAAAAGTTCGTGAAAAATTCTTAAAGTTGATTTTAACATGTAAGGTATTAATTTCTAAGAAGTATCGACATTTCAACTAAAGAGTCTAACAATTTTCTAACGAACTTGTACGTAGCATTGTACGGAACATTGTACGTAAATCTTATTTGCTTGGTTGATTCTTGTGTTTTTCATGAATGTGTAAATGTGGTAGTTTTGTTTGTCTAATGAATTTTTTAACGAATTTTCTAACATCGGTTCGAAAATCGATATTTTGCTGCCACCTTCATACTCATGATATCGTTATATAGTATTTCAAACAAAACTAGGAAAATATGTTATCCAAATATAGTTAAAAAAGTCCTTCCGGCCTGTACCGGGAGGAAAAGGTAGCTTTCCTATATCTTCGTTTTAAAATTTTAGCTAATGTTACACGAAAACAGAAAGTTAAAATGCAAAGAAACGTTTACAAAAGATTCGTTAATACTGAATTTGAATAAGAAATTCGCCAAATTATTGAGCAATAGCCAAATTGGCTTCATTTATGAAGACTTATTTTGGTCGCCAAATTTGGCGATATTTCGCCAAATGTCACCAAGTTTGGCGAGAATTTGGCGCTAACGGATATGAATATATAGTTTTATGCGTATGATTGGGAAAATTATTACAACAATGAAAGAAAATAATTTGCGAGTAATCGCGTTACTGTGCTGTTTTGTTTCAAAATGTCAGCCACCCTAGAATTTCAAACTGTTCTATCTCAGCCATTTTTTAAGATAGAGGTAAACCAAAAAATGCTCTGGAATCCTTGTATCAAGGCCTAACACGTTTGAATTTTTTAAAAAAATAATAAATTTGAATTTTTAACTTTTTTGTATATTTATTTTAGTTTTAAATTTTTAATTGGCCGCCATCTTGAAACAAAATGGCGGACCAAGCTGGCCAACGAACTCGGTCGAGACATTGGTGAGCTTAATACACACAATTAGTTTCATCAAAATTGATTTATAAATACGAGCGTTATCGTATGACATAGGTCAGATATATCTATATATATATGGATATATATATATATAAATCAACATTTGAACGGAGGGTGGTTTTGGGGTCTGGGGGTCATGATCGTTGAAAATAGATCGAAATTTTCCGAAAATGCTTTCCTCCGAACGGCTGCAATAGGTAGCTTTATACTTTTTTGTATTGAAAGCTACCTAATATATTTATTATTGTTAACATTATGAATAAAAAATAAGATTCGGAATGGAATGAGATAGCTTGCATTTTTGTCTGCATAATTGGATACAAACCCTAGTAAGAGACAAATCACGGCATGGGCACAAGGAACTCAAATTTATAGGGCCCCAAAGCTGCAGAAAACGTTAAAAAAATGTAGTTGAATTTCATTATTTACATAGTTTTATATTGCATTGTAGCCAGATGCAAATATAAGATCATAAAAATGATTTGTTTTCAGATGTATCATCATTGCAAAATGTCAAACTTAGACACACTTGATACCATAGAACTAGGAACTTAAAATAGAAGGAGAATGTAGAGTGTTTTCGTCTGTCTTTTGTTACGGGGATTATGGGAAGGTGTTCAAACAGAATGGCTTGCAACCCTCCCGATATTGGCGAAAAGTTGGCTTTTATCTTGGCATAGACGTTCCTACTAACCGTCGCCTCACATGATGGGTTGCCGGTATTATTTTCTGTATATTAAAATATTTGAAATCATCTCATCATTTGTTTTATTTGATTGTTGCTGTGAAATTGTAAAGCATTTCTTTTATATGAATGTTTTATTAAATATTAATACAATAAAGTATTTCAACGTATTTAGTTTCCTTATTTGTAATTATATAAACACCAGTGGACACATGCAAATATTTCACAGTGCAGTCTAATATTTTTTAGATGCTGGTTTAAACTTATTTCCTAAACAACATTTGTCAAGCCAGAATATCATCTAATTTATTCAACCAAAGTTACAGTAAAATATGGCCAAGGATAGCAAACGGGGAAAAAAAAGTCCTTCCGGCCTGTACCGGGAGGAAAAGGTAGCTTTCCTATATCTTAGTTTTAAAATTTTAGCTAATGTTACACGAAAACAGCAACTTAAAATGAAATAAAACGTTTACAAAAGATTCGTTAATACTGAATTTGAATAAGAAATTCGCCAAATTATTGAGCAATAGCCAAATTGACTTCATTTATGAAAACTTATTTTGGTCGCCAAATTTGGCGATATTTCGCCAAATGTCGCCAAGTTTGGCGAGAATTTGGCGCTAACAGATATGAATATATAGTTTTATGCGTTTGATTGGGAAAATTATTACAACAATGAAAATTTTTGTAATGTGCTGTCTTGTTTCAAAATGTCAGCCACCCTAGAATTTCAAACTGCTCTATCTCAGCCGTTTTTTAAGATAGAGGTAAAACAAAAAATGCTCTGGAATCCTCGTTTCAAGGCCTAACACTGAATTAAAAAATAAATTTGAATGTTTAACTTTTTTGTATATTTATTTTAGTTTTAAATTTTTAAATGGCCGCCATCTTGAAACAAAATGGCGGACCAAGCTGGCCAACGAACTCGGTCGAGACATTGGTGAGCTTAATACACACAATTAGTTTCATCAAAATTGATTTATAAATACGAGCGTTATCGTATGACATAGGTCAGATATATATATATATATATAAATCAACATTTGAACGGAGGGTGGTTTTGGGGTCTGGGGGTCATGATCGGTGAAAATATATCAAAATTTTCCGGAACTGCTTTCCTCCGAACGGCTGCAATAGGTAGCTTTATACTTTTTTATATTGAAAGCTACCTAAAAGTAATTTTATTTTAACTGCAATACAGGGTGACATCATCTGTTTTGGAAAAAACATGGGAGAAAAAAAATAATTTGAGCATTTTAATTAAAATTTTGCTTTTTAATCATAAATATAATATAAACGTGTGAAACAACAACTTTGTCCCACTTGAACTTTATTGGAACATATATTTTTTATTTTAATAATTTTAATCGTTTTTATTTTTTGTGGCAACGCTTATTTGAGAAAATCATTTTATTTATGAAAACAATGCTGATTTAATTTTTAATTAAATGTAATTTTCATCAAACATGTTTTAACGAAATGTGAGTATAATATGTCAGAAACATGTTAAAATTTTTTTCATATGGTATCTCATTTATCGTTTTGCGTTTTTTATTTGTATAGAAAAAGGGATGTTGACATCAGAAATAATAAATATGATACATTTTATTAGTATTTCCTAATTTCATAAAATGAAACGATAACTTTAAATCCTTTTAACTAAAAAAAATATATATATATATATATATCCTACTGTTCAATTATTCAGTCCTTTATAAAGATTTTTTTTTTCATCAAATTCATCAAAAGAAAGAGATTTTAGTTAAATTTAAATAAGGGTTTGGTTTTAAATTTTAAAATCAGGTGAATACAATCAATTCTTAGTTGATATTACGAAGGGGAGGGGGGGGAGGTAAATGTATGTGTTTATTTTATAAGTAGCCAGTGACTGATTTACAAATTTGGGGGCCCTGGGCACAGATGCTTTTATAATTTTGTGATATGTAATGTTTCTTCTCACTTTTTTAGCAGTAAAAGTTTTTATAACATCCTCATAATCTTAAGTGCTGTATCTCGCTGACGATTTTTCAATCTTTCGTCAATTTTAAATATCCAATGGTAAAATTTATTTTTAAATAATGAAATGCAAATGAGATATTTTTAAACATTTCTCCCATAGGATTAACATTAGCGACCTGGCGTTTTCTCGTCAGTGATGTAGCCCTTAAAAGTTATTTTTACATGAAAAAACAAAATAAAAAAAAACTTTCCATATTAATTTTGTGTTTTAATAGTTTAAAACTTCAGATTTGGGCTAATAATTTAAAAATCTTCCGTAGCATTTGCGGACCCCGGAAAATCGGGGGCCCTGGGACAGTGGCCTGAATGCCCTGCTATAAATCAGGCACTGAAAGTAGCTGCATTACGTAATAAAGTTTTAAAATATATCGAATTTAAAATTATTCTTGAACAAAGTTCTTTTTTTATAAGTTATTAAAGAAATTAGACCGGAGTTCTTTATTGTCATAAAAATAAAGATATCAAATATCGGAAAATTGAAAATATCGAATTAAATATTAGTTTTAAAAGCAACCAATTATTGTTTTTTAAGTATTATTTTATTGGTATTTAGGAAAAACATATCCCCCCCCCTCCACCCATAACAAAAAGAAAATATACGTAACTTTAAAAACAAAGCTTTAAATAGATTGCATTATGTTTGCACTCCTTAGGTAACATATCTTATTTGTTTGTTTTGTTTGTTTGTTTATTGAGAATATACATCTGACTTGTGTGCTTGACATCAAGTGCCCGAGGCAACATATCCTTCGCATAACAGACGTAGCAAAAATCAAAACAAATCTCATCTCAAACGCTTAAATAAATAAGAAAATATCGAGGAAAAAAGACGCCAAGACAGCGATAACTATGCCGTACTATTGCCCTGCTCGCTCCCGCCTTTGAAATAGTTTCGGAAAATGCCGTAAATAAAAAAATTCCGTGGCAAAAGGGGAGAGAGGGAAAAGGGCGAAAAAAGCCCATATCTTCCTTCTTGCTTATTGTTTATTCTATGCTTGATACAGTCCAATCTTAACATTCTAACAGTTAGTTCACTAAATTTGGGACCTAAAATGCCTTTAATTCGATTAAAATGTTTTTATAATGTATTGTGTTATTATTATTATTATTATTTTGTTATGCCTAAAACTGACATTTTTTTAGTTTTTAAGTATTTTTCTTATGGTATTGAAATATTGAATTATGATGATATTTCAAACTTATAGAAAAAAATCCCTGACGGCTCGGCCTACAGACACAGGTAGATTTCGAAGACGCAGACCGTGGGGCGCCTGTTTGTCGGGAATTGCGAAGAAATGACCTTTTTTACGATGATGCGGCAGTTTGAACCGCCTACTTCGAAACCTAACTTGTTTGCAGGCGGATCCGGCAGGGATTTTTTTGTTTTTAATTTTTTTTTGGTATAACGGTTGGTCCTATAAAAAACTTGTCAATATAAAAGTTTTAGATAATATTAAGAGGATTTATAATAAATTTAAGCGGATTTGAAATCTTGGGAATTGACGAAGTTATGAATTTTTTTCTTCTAAAACCCCCCTTCCCCCCCTCTTAAGGCAATTTTTAATTATATCAAAAATCTATCATACATAAATTTTCGTCCCTTCTCCTAGAAGTAATAATAACTTCAAACGGATTCGATACGTATCATAATTAAGAAATTATGGTTTTTTTTCTGTTTTCACAAAAAGCCCCCCCCATCCCCCCCATGGTTCGATTTTGCCCATTAACGAACTTGACCGAGATTTTATGCCTCTTGATTTTATGTATCAGTTTCGAACAGATGCGGGAGTTGGAACCGCTTACTTCGAAAAATAACTTGTTTACAGGCGGAGCCGGCAGGGGTTTTTTTGTTTTTAATTTTTTTTGCTATAACGGTTGGTCCTATAAAAAACTTGTCAATATAAAAGTTTTAGATAATATTAAGAGGATTTATAATAAATTTAAGCGAATTTGAAATCTTGGGAATTGATGAAGTTATGATTTTTTTTCTTCTAAACCCCCCCCCTTCCCCCGCTTAAGGCAATTTTTAATTATATCAAAAATCTGTCATACATAAATTTTCGTCCCTTCTCCTAGAAGTAATAATAACTTCAAACGGATTCGATACGTATCATAATTAAGAAATTATGTTTTTTTTTCTGTTTTCACAAAAAGGCTCCCCCATCCCCCCCCTTGGTTCGATTTTGCCCATTAACGAACTTGACCGAGATTTTATGCATCAGTTTCGAAAAGATGCGGGAGTTGGAACTGCCTACTTCGAAAAGTAACTTGTTTGCAGTCGGAGCCGGTAGGGATTTTGTTTTGTTTTTAATTTTTTTTGCTATAACGGTTGGTCCTATAAAAAACTTGTCAATATGAAAGTTTTAGATAATAATAAGAGGATTAATAATAAATTTACGCGGATTTGATATCTTGTGAATTGACGAAGCTATGATTTTTTTTCTTCGAAAACCCCCCCTTTTTCCCCCCCTTGGAGCCATTTTTAATTATATCAAAAATCTGTCATACATAAATTTTCGGCCCTTCTCCTAGAAGTATTAATAACTTTAAATGGATTCGATACGTATAATAATTAAGAAATTATGGGTTTTTTTCTGTTTTCACAAAAAGCCCCCCCACCCTCCCCCCCCTTGGTTCGATTTTGCCCATTAACGAACTTGACCGAGATTTTATGCCCCTTGATTTTATGTATCAGTTTGTAAAAGATTAATGCAGAATTTTTCCAGTTATCGTGGTCAGAAAAAAGTGACATAGATAGATAGATAGATAGATAGATAGATAGATAGATAGATATATAGATAGATATATATATAAAGTTTTGAACTGGGGGTGGTTTTGGGTTCTGGGAGTCATGATCGGCGTAGATCTGCAAAAATTTTTCAAAATTTCCAACTTAGGTGAGAATGTAATAGGTAGTATTTCTTACGAAATCTACCTAACAGATACGTGAATGAAAGGGATTTGACTTTATAGCGTAATATATATATATATATATATATATATGAAATGAATGTGAAAAAGTATGAAAGAATTTTGAATGTGAACGAATGTGGATTGATATGAAAGGATAGTTAGTTAAACCCATTCCAAATCAGAAACTAAAATATAAAAATTCAAAGTTTAAAATCCCTAAATCGTGTGTCAAAATATTAAAGTTTTGCCTTAATTTCTAGTTGCCCCTGTAACTTAACTTTCCTTACGATACATTTATTACGAACAGATATTAATTTTGAATCCTCGTTAAGATTAAAAGTGCTGACGTTAGCGCATCTCTCTTCTACCGGTGGTTAAATCTTGCATGTTAATTATCTGGGCTGCTTACCCAGATATGAATCAAAAGCTAATTAGCCAATTAAACCCGGGTACATAGAAAAAAGAAAAGGATCCAAAGAAAACCCAAAGAAACGTCAAATTACTACTCTAGGGATACCAGAAAACTCAATACCCTGTTTGATCGACTCAGGAAGCTCGTTAAGTGTCATTCCATTACATTTAGTCCAAAAATTCCAATTAAACACTTCCAAAACTCGTAAAGGTCTATCGGTCGCTCAAACACAAGGCATTCTCACCTTGCAGGAAAAATGTCGTGTTAATTTGAAAATTGGCTGCATATCCAAATATGTTGATCTTTATGTTATTGATAATAAATTACCCTATACCCTTATTGGACTTAACCATTGCCAAAGTTTCCAGTTAAATATTGATTGTGTTAAGATGCAAATTTTCCAAAATAACCAAAGAGTGCCTCTCCTGAACCAATTACGGAATATTCCAACAGTTAATTCCTTGCACGTGTCAGAGCCTAATGAAGATGTCTCAGAAAAGGAAAATGCAGGGATATTTGGTGAAAATTATGAGCCGGAGTTTGTAAACGCCACTGAACCTATCCAAGTTCAGTCTGCACCTAACAAACTGCCTACTCTCTTAGCCAAATATGTCGGTATTTTTGCCAAAAATAAATAACATAAAAAATAAAGGTAGGATGTGTCAACATGGAACCCCAGAGAATACATTTAACTTCCGACTTACCAATTTCACTTAGAGCTTATCGTACTTCCCCTAAGGAAGAAGAAGAAATTAGAGAACAAGTTCAAAATTTGTTAAAAGCCGGTATCATTAAAGAAAGTCATTCCCCTTTAGAGTTGCAAAGACTGGAATAAACCCGGTTTAAACCTGGGAATAAATCGAGTTTTTTGGGAATAAACCGGGTTTTTTGGAAATAAACCAGCTCTTTTGGGAATAAACCTGGGAATAAACCGGGTATTTTGGAAATAAACCTGGGAATAAACCCGTTCTTTGCAACTCTATTCCCCTTATTCTTCACCTGTAACCTTAGTTTATAAACGTGAAGAAGGAAAGAAAAGTCGGTTGTGTGTCGATTTCCGAAAATTAAATGCCATAACCAAAACAGATGCAGAACCCTTACCCCGAATCGACACTTTATTGTACAAACTGGTGCAAGCTAAGGTGTTTTCCACTCTCGATTTAGCAAGTGGATATTGGCATATACCTATCCACCCTAAAGATACTGAAAAATTAGCTTTTGCCACAACGTTTGGCTTGTTTGAGTGGAAGAGGCTCGCCTTCGGCTTGAAAAATGCGCCCGCGAATTTTAACCGTATCCTTCGAAGAATCCTAAATAAATATAAAATTGACTTTGCATGCAGTTATTTTGATGATATTATTGTATTCTCACAAAATGAAGAAGAACATTACCATCATTTGGAAACCATCTTTGATATTTGTGTCCATGAAAATCTTAAACTAAAGCTGTCTAAATGTAATTTTGTTAAAAAAACAATTAATTTTCTTGGATATGAAGTGTCGAATGGTTGTATTACACCCGATAACCCGAATATTGAAACCATCAAGAGGTTAAAACCACCAACTAATGTGAAAGAGTTACAACGCTTTTTGGGATCTATTAATGTTTATAATAAATTCATTCATAAATATGCTGAGGTTAGATTTCCTCTTAATAATTTGTTAAAGAAAAATGTTCCCTATGTATGGGACCAGGACTGTCAAAATTCTTTTGAAAAATTAAAAGCAGCTCTAATTCAAAAACCTATCTTAAGATTGTTTGATCCCAAAACACCTTGTAATTTATTTGTAGAGGCATCAAGTCTTGGAGTGGGATGTGTTGTGAAACAGGCTGATGAAAATGGTATTTTGCACCCCATAGCATATCATTCTAGAAATCTTCGTGACTATGAAAAAAATTATGCAATTACTGAACTCGAATGTTTGGCAATTGTGGATGCTCTAGATACATTTTACCATTATTTACACGGTCAAAAATTTGTCATTCATACAGACCATGCGGCTCTCACTTGGCTAAAAAATGTTAAAAACTTAAGAGGACGTCTTTTCCGCTGGTCCCTTAAACTGAGTATGTTTGACTACGATATTAAATATAAAAAGGGCTCCACTAATGTAGAGGCTGATATGCTGTCTAGATTACCTGTTTCAGAAGACCCCCCACATCATACACATTTACTCAACTTGAATGATATCAGAGAAAATCAGAAAAAAGAAAATGTCAAGGTAGATGGTAAAAAATATGTTGAAATTAATGATGTTATTGTGATTAAAAAGAAAAGTTTGTATAAGATTGTCGTCCCCATGGCTTTACGTTTACCCCTCTTGGAAAAAGCCCACACAGATTTTGGACATCCTGGAATTTATAAGATGATAAATTTAATTACAAATCAATATTATTGGCCTAATCTTAATAAAGATATTGAAAATTTTGTAAAACATTGTCATACCTGCCATAAGTAGGCAAAAAAGATTTGGTTTGTTGCAGCTCATGCCCCCAACGGATATACCTTTTGAATGCTTGGCATTGGACTCTGTTGGCGGATTTAATCATTATAATTCGGCCAAGAAGTATCTGCATTTGGTCATAGACCATGCAACTCGCTATGTGTGGGGTTTCGCGTCAAAAAGTGTAACAACTGAAACTTATACAAACATTTTGAAACAATTATTTCAAACTCAAGTACCAGAAAAAATACTTACTGATAGAAATGGAGCATTTACAGCTTCTAGATTTAAACGTTTTCTTCGTAATTATAATATCAAACACCGATTAACCTCCAGTCATCACCCGGAAACGAATGGGAAAATTGAGCGTTTGAATCAAACTATTGTCACCAGATTAAAATGTATTGTAAATTCATCACCAACTAAATTACCTTGGACAAAATTTTTAGATGAAGTATTGTACCAATATAATGCTACTCCGCATTCTGTAACTCAGTTTCCACCTAGTTATTTGCTGTTAGGAAAATCACCTTATGATCCTCTTTTGCCAGATGATTATTACCCTCCTGTTGAAGAAGCTAGAAAATTGGCTAAGGAAAGAACAATAGCTTACCATAAAAAAAACAAAATCCATTACGATGCTCGTTTTCTTCCTGTAAAGTTTAAAGTTGGTGACATTGTAATGTATGAAGAATTCCACTATCCTAATACACGTAAATTGACTCCACCATATTCTGGACCATATACTATCTTAAAACAACTATCTGATGTAAGTTTTGAAATTGATAAACCCAGTATACATTTTAAGAGAAATTCTGAAATAGTGCACGCCTCCAAGTTGAGATTCTATAACCCCCCTCAAAATTTAAAACTCTACCATGAATAACCCCCGTCTATTTCTTTCATCTTTCAATTTTTTATTTTTGCTTTCCTATCGTCCCTCTATCATTTTAGTGTTTGGATGAGGACCCAGCTGGATGTTAATTTAAAACCCAGCGGTGTAGTTGGTGGAGCAGTTTTAAAGTACTGCTAACCTTTTTATTTTTTTTTTTATTACTTATACAATGACAAAACTAGGAACCCGTTAGGGGTCCTCCGCTCCGTGGCCTCCCGTCTATAGTCGAACTGTTTTCCCATTTTCTCTTTCCATGTAGAATGGAGAATTTGGCAAAACTGCTTCGCTTTCCCTCTGTAGGTGATTATCGGGCATCCACTTTTCCTTTTTCCTTGTGCAAGAGACACATTTTTTGGATAATAATCACCTCAGAGTTTAGAAATCCATGTCTCACTGAGCATGGTGGAAAGGATAGCCTAAATGTTTTTTTTTTATTTTTTGGTTAGAATTTCCTATTTTTACAAAGTTTTCCAGTTCAATCTTTTTTTTTCTCCTGAGAATAATTCCCACTAGAGTGTCCTATAAGCCCAAAGATGCTTGTAAATAGATATTTTGGAGTAGTAACAGAGCTTGTAACTGCTCATATGGCATTTTCATGTTTGTGTTGTTTTTATTGCATTTGTAGTAATTGTTTTGTCCTATATTTACAATATATTTGAAATATCTTTTATGTTATATTTTTGAAATTTAATGTTTTGAACAAGTGTTTATATCATGTTGAAATATTTTTATAAGTTAAGTGCATTTTTTAATTATTTGTGTTTTGTGAATCATATAAGTAATTGCCATATTATATTTCTGTTTTCAAGTATCATATTATTTAGCTTTTATTGTATTGTATGTTTAAAGAAAGGTGCAATGTTTACCTTTCCTGATGAACCAACACCCAAGAACAATTCACACAGGACATGTTGGTTAACAAAAACTTTTGCAATGTGCTAATAGACTTTCAAAAAATAGCACATAATGTTCTCGCAAGAAATGTTACATTTTTTTTTGCTGCAGCTGTGTTTTGTTTACAGTATATGTCATATGTTTAATCTTCAGTGTATATCATCAAATAGTACCAGTATTTTATGTAAAAGTAAGCCCAAGCAGTTTGAGAGTCTAATTAGAATTCCGTAGAGAAAAAAAAATCGATAGCCTATTTTAAAATGAGTTTAACTTATGGGGTTGAGCCCCACAGCCCTTGCTGACAAGTACTGTGGTGCTCATTTTTAAAGGGGGGGGGGATGTGAAATGAATGTGAAAAAGTATGAAAGAATTTTGAATGTGAACGAATGTGGATTGATATGAAAGGATAGTTAGTTAAACCCATTCCAAATCAGAAACTAAAATATAAAAATTCAAAGTTTAAAATCCCTAAATCGTGTGTCAAAATATTAAAGTTTTGCCTTAATTTCTAGTTGCCCCTGTAACTTAACTTTCCTTACGATACATTTATT
Source organism: Maratus michaelseni (assembly GCA_963931845.1). NCBI lineage: Eukaryota > Metazoa > Arthropoda > Arachnida > Araneae > Salticidae > Maratus > Maratus michaelseni. The sequence goes on along the minus strand of OZ007594.1, from coordinate 154,569,727 downwards.
ACGAACAGATATTAATTTTGAATCCTCGTTAAGATTAAAAGTGCTGACGTTAGCGCATCTCTCTTCTACCGGTGGTTAAATCTTGCATGTTAATTATCTGGGCTGCTTACCCAGATATGAATCAAAAGCTAATTAGCCAATTAAAGTACATCATTTCATGATTTGTAGAGCGGTCTCTGGCGGTGGTCTGGCCGTATATAATGTGAGGAGCACGTTTTTGCGTGGCTTTTGACTCTAATCACTCTCCACAAAAACTACGGCCAGTATTCTTCGAAGTGCGACGGCATCCTTGCCGTTGTAAGTCCGGCAATTCGCCGAAATATGAACGATAAGACGATGTTTCCCCGGTAAAAGACTCTTCAAACTGTCCCCTGGGCCTAGCTTATGAAGAGACTTGTAATTAATTGGAATAAAAGCTAGTTCCCAGGAAAATGCCTGCTTATTTCTCCTACTTGTGCACGACTACATTAACGATGGATATCTATTACTAGGATGTGTGATAGCGGTGATCGACCGCTCGTTACAGAGAGATCGATGTGTGTTCGTTATATCGAGGTGCGCCCGTTATACAGAGGCGATATCTTACATATATATATATATAAATAAAAACAAAGCCAACCCAAAATTACATAAATTTAAATTTGAAACCAAACAAATAACTAAAACTAAACATAAAGCATAAAATTATCAAAGGAAAAAGGAGAAAACATTAACGAAAAGACAATTTAAAAAAACAACAAAACCAAAGAGGAGACAGGCGGCTTGACTAACGACAAGCACTGCGCGGTTAATCTAGATTTACATGCACAACGTCCCCCCTTACCTGTCAAAACCATAAAATCAACCAGCAAAAACTGAAAAAAAAAAGAAATATATACACTATATTGCCAAAGGTGATTGGTCACTTGCGATTTTAGACGTTTTGTTAACTATCTAGAAAAATACATGAGGAATTAACCTGAAACTGCAGGTGTGTAAACAGTATAGTATAGCTTATATATTTCCGTGAATATTTTTTTCCGAAACCCCATAAGGGACTGTCAACAAATTGAAAAAGACCGAATATCTTTTGGATTACCCTGTAAAAACTAATGTAGCAAAATTGTTCAAACTCGAGATTATTAATAAGTGGTTTATTGTAATATACTGTGTTAATTTTTATGAGGATAGCATGAATATTCGAAGAGAAATTAAGGTTTTTATAAAAACCGACTCAAATTTCGCCAATTTTTTTGCTTATAATTTGCAGAGTTTTTAATATAAAAAAAAGTTATTTTGAGAAAACATGTCAAACAACATTGTACATAATACTCTGCAATCGGAATTAAAAAATAATAAAAAATGGATGAAAAATGGGCAGGTTTACTAAAAAATGTTTCACTGCGCATGCGCGAATGCAATCAAAATATAATATGCATAATGTATTAACTAAGTATATAGAGCAACTTTTATGAAAGTCTCAAAATCATAGCTTGAAAATACTGAAAATTATCGTGGATAGAAGAAGCTCGAAATCTGTTGTTCCCAAAAGGAAGCAAAAAGATGAGGGGTTGTATTCAAATATAGTAGTACGTGCAATATTGTGTACGCTATCTTGGCGCTAATCAACAGATATTTGATACAACCCCTCATATTTTTGCTTCTTTTTGGGAACAACGGATTTCGAGCTTATTCTATCGACGATAATTTTCAGAATTTTCAAGCTATGATTTTGCGACTTTCACAAAAGTTGCTCTATATACCTAGCTAATACATTATGCATATTAAATTTTGATTGCATCCGCGCATGCGCAGTGAAACATTTTTTAGTAAACCTGCTCATTTTTCATCCAATTTTTATTATTTTTTAATTCCGATTGCAGAGTATTATGTACAATGTTGTTTGACATATTTTTTCAAAATAACTTTTTTTTTTATATTAAGAACTCTGCAAATTATAAGCAAAAAACTTGGTAAAATTTGGGTCGGTTTTTATAAAAACCTTAATTTCTCTTCGAGTGTACATGCTATCTTCATAAAAATTAACACAGTATATTACAATAAACTACTTATTAATAATCTCGAGTTTGAACACTTTTGCTACATTAGGTTTTACAGGGTAATCCAAAAGATATTAGTTTTTTTCAATTTGTTGACAGTCCTGTATGGGGTTTCGGAAAAAAATATCCACGGAAATATATAAGCTATACGATACTGTTTACACACCTGCAGTTTCAGGTTAATTCCTCATGTATTTTTCTAGATAGTTAACAAAACGTCTAAAATCGCAAGTGACCAATCACCTTTGGCAATATAGTGTATATATATATATATTTGGGAGTCCCGTGCGAAGGTTGTGCTCAGGGCCTTCCAAAGCCATAGTCGGGTCCCTTGGTTTACCATAAAAGTAACCTTTTGTTGCAGAGTAGTGAACTAATTTGTAATCTTGGTATTAAAAGTCCCTGTGTATTTATTACATATTGTTTTCATTCGTGATTTAGAACGTTTGTTTAACTTAGAAAGTTTGTTTACTAATATCACAGTTAAAACATAATGTTTGGTTAAGAGTGACCTTACCGTCTGATCCCCCAATTACGGCTTAGTATGAAATTCCCTATTGTTTACTTGAATCATTTCACTATGGAAACGTTTTTCTCACAACATTTAGCATCGTCTGTAAGTTGCACGGGAAATACATATCCAGTTCACAAGAAAAAAATAAATAAATAAAAAAGAAGAGTTTCACGCAATGATGCCCATCACGAAAAAACGTCATTTCAAACTGAATGCGTTTCAAATGAAAACGTATATATATAAAAATAAATAAATAAAAATAGAGTTTATAGATGCAATATGTTTTATACAATTGTCGTTAGTGAAATGAATTCCGCGAAATTGTCGATTTCATTATGGAGAAATAAATGTAAAAAACGGAACACATAAAAAACAAGAATCTTCTGTCACGTGTAGCACTGATAATGATTTGATTGCATGAATCATTTTAATAAGTAGTATGTCGTTTCCGCATATTTTATTCTATTACAGAACACTTTTCATAACTTTTTAAAAATATTCCGAAACTGTACACATAAAAAAGCAAGACTCTTCCATTAAATATAGGGTTGATAATGAAATGATTGCATGCCTCAGTTTAATAACTAGTTTGTCGTTTCTATGTATTTTATTATATTACTAAACGCTTTTATAATGTTTTAAATATGTTATGAAACTGTTTATAAAATAATATTATACAGCTGTTGGGCAATAAGAATTAATAAGGCAGACAATTTAAAAAACGATTCTGAAGAGAGAGAGAGAGAGAGCTCACCAACGCGAAATTTTCTGGCACATTCATGGGTTCATTTTTAAATATAAAAGCATGAAATTTGCAGGCATAATTATTGAAGTGATTTGTAATCGAATAGACGTTTTCATTTTTTGATAAGTATGGTACATCTTATTATAATTGTTTGTTGTCTCATGCTGAATTTGGGCTCTCGCATCCAGAAAATTGACTTAAAACGCTAAATTTGAGGACATTATCTGAAAAATTCTTAGCTTTTATAAGAAAAAGAGAAGCGCTATTCTATATGAATAAAAACATCTGCAACGTTTATGCGTTAACGAATAAAAATAAATTCAGGAATGCATCAGAAAGTTTGGATTTGGAAAGAACAGCTTTAAACAAATAGAGGTAAAGTTTTATGTCTCCTACTGATAGGCGATGCAACTTTGAGGAGAGCCATCAGTTAACTTTAAACTCTGTTTTAAAAGAGACTAACTAAGTATATATCAACAAGTATATACCATCTGATAGGAAATTTTTTCATAAATTTTAAATGTTTAAACCGTTTTTAAATAACATAATTAATCAGAAAGAACAACACAAAAGCTACTTACAGTATGCCTAATAAATTTAATTTTGTGATAAAAAATAAGAAATGGGTAACCAGATGTTAAGTGTGAGGTTTTACTGTAAGTTATAATGCTTACATTTGCAGATTCCTTTTCAAGGATACATTTAGTTTTACCATATTCATTTTACATCATTCAGAAAATGAAAAACCAATTTCTGATCTGTAGATGGTATGTTTTAATTTTTCTGATATAGCATTTTAGCTAATGAAGCTGAAAGAGCTTTATTCAAAAAAATTTAATCAGTCTAAAAATCCAGGTCACGTGATACTTAGAGCAGACTGTCATTTGAAAGTACACTGTTAAAAATTTTCTGCCAGGTTAAACGAACTTTTGGTGATGTAGCATCTGAAGCTATAAGATGGTAAATTTTGTTCCAATATTTGAAGCTAAGGTTCAGTTGGAGCTCCAAGTTTTTTAGAACGATATTTTACCACCTTACACTGCAAAAAAATTGCTGATTTTACAGTATAATACTGGCATCCCAGCTGGTAGTATTATACCGTACAATTAACAGTAATAAACAGTAAAATAAGCAGTAATACGCATGCGCGGTAGCGTATTACTGCTTATTTTACTGTTTATTACTGTTAATTTTATGGTATAATACTGGCAGCTGGGGTGCCAGTATTATACTGTAAAATCAACAATTTATTTTATTTTTATTTATTTATTTTATTTATTTATTTATTTATTTATTTTTTTTTGTAGTGTATGGTTTCAGCTATTGAAGCATCAAAAGTTGATTTAACATAGCACAAAAGTTTTAACAGTGTACCTTAAAGTTGTTAAATTTGAATACAATAAAAAGTATTTAAAATTTCTTAGCGTTTTTAATTTTGATTATTTGCATTAAGTCAGTCAAAAAGTTAATTGCAATTGGCGATAACTTTGTGTGTATGAAACATTTGCTGGCGAAACTTAAAAGATAGATTAGCAACATGTCCATTTTTAAAGTGGATCAGTTTTTTGCATGCGGTTACAGCAAAGTGACAGTTTTGAGTGATAAAAAATAACGCATCATATGATGTAGGGTCCATATTGGAACTTTGTGTTGTATTCCAGTTTCATGCGGCCAGTGCAATTCAAATGAAATTTCGTCTGTTTTAATTCTTCTATTTGTAATGGTCAGTTCATTAACGCCATTAACAATATCCATCGTTGTTGCAGTTGATAGCTCTCCCTTACAATCATCATTTTCAATGACAATGCGACTGTTACAAAACAAGGTGTATCATTCTGCCGTTCAGAAGTGCTTTCTTACAGTTCACTGAAGTTTTACTTAAATTTAGTCTGTACATTATATCCAACTGATGCTACAGCTTTCGCGGTCAAAAACAGATTAAAAATTGCAACCATGTGAACAAATCTGACATGCTTGAATTTTTTTATTGAAATAGCTTTTATAAACAGATAATTTTCAACACTTTGTTTGTTTTTTGTTGTATAAATAGTTGCAGCTACCCTATTGACTCCTCTATAGTTGATGGTAATTAAAATGCCCTCTAGATTCAAATAGTCTAACTGCGTTAACTCACATGGTCTCGGTGGCCAATTGGAATTTCCTTTTTTGAAATTTCGCACCGAACAAAAATACAACACAATAGAGCAATTTTATCGTGTATTGTGTGTACTCAATGTGCTTTTTATCAATTTTGTTGAAAAATAAAGGACGTAAAGATCCATTCCACCAAGTTCATGAAAGAATAATTCTCATTCAGAAATATGACTGAAATTCAGGACTAGTTGTGACAGCGTTGTCAGATCGTCTAATATTGTTGGATTTTTTCATTGGAGTTATCTTAATTGTCAGTGAGCATATTAATAATCAAAATTAAAAGCATTAAGGAATTCTAAAAAGCTTTTTTTTTAATTCATATTTAACTTACATACCAAAATACCACTGGGGATAACCCTTTATCACTGTCATAATTTATTAACTTCATATTTTTCCTTTTATTTTTCCTACCCATCTTTTGCTTACTCGTAATGTTCAATAATGCTTCAAAATCGTCTTAAACCATTTGTCTTGAACTCTTGTTTAAGAATACGTAGTAACATGTTAACTTAAGTAAGCATTTTTTTTTTTTTTTTTGCGTGTAAAACCGTGTTAGCAAAGTTACCTGGAAAACGGGGTAACTTTGCCAAATGTCTAAAAGCCAGTGAAAAAAAAACCGCAAGGAAATTGAATTTTATAATTTAAATAATGTATTTAAATCATGACATATACATTTCAATGAAAAAAAGAAAAGAAATAGAAGAGCAGTTAGAAAAAAATTCGAACATTCTTCTCAGAAAACGAAATTTTTCTTTCTTTCTATGTAAGGAGGTTCAACAATATACACAACACTGGCTACGTTGACGGACGCCTTACCCATATCAGTAGAAAAATGGAAACTGCACCCATTATCTTTCGTTCTAAGGTATGACACCCCGAAGTCTTCATGTCCGTAATAATGGGTGATTTTTGCAGCATAATGTTCCACACTTTTTTTCGCCAAGAACTTAACGATCATAAACATTCCAGTCTTCAGTTGTAGGATGAAGTTCTTATCATCTTGGGCTAACTTGATGGCTTCAGTCATTGATGATTTGATGATTGTTCATCATCTTGAGGAACAATGTCCTGCACTAACTCTTCACTGGGTTCTTCAGGTTGCTTGTGTTCTGCATCTTGTTCGTGCTCTGCTTCTTCTTCAGGTACTACACCTTGCTCGGATTCTAATTCAGATGTGTCATGCAAAGAGAATAAGCAATCCGATTTATCAAAAAATATGAAAGAATCTAGGGAAATGACAAAATTCTAGGTTGGAAAATTTGTCCCATTCTTATCAAGATTTCTGGTGCAACTTTGCCAACTAATATTATCAACCATTAGAATAACATTAGATCAAGCTCCAAAAGCGATTCTGAAAGTTTATTATATGTTTTATCAGATAAAATAAGCAGTTTTTGCTTACGTTTGGATTAAAAAGATGAAACGGAACACTTTTTTAGACGTCCAAAATCGCCTATTTCCCAGTTAAAATATATTTTCACTGATAACGGCCATAAAACAACTAATAAGACAGAAAACGCGCAGGATTAGTGTCGCACAATGTCTTCTTTGTGAAATGAAAACACTACCGCCTATTTTAATTAGACCTGGAACTTCTCTGAGTGTCAAAAAACATATTTTTCAAAAAGTGGCAAAGTTGTCCCGTGTGCCAAAGTTGTCTCGGTTTAAGGTAAGTTAATTATTATTTTATTTAAACTTAACATTTTAAATGTAAGTGGAGAAACATTTACATTAAATTCTTTAAAAGCAAATTCCTGGCAGCCTCTCACAATGTCTTTAGTTTCTCTTGTGGTTGGCTGACAATTTTTTTTTTAACTTCTGTAAATTAAAGAGCATTAAAAATTCATTGTTGCAGAGAAATTCATATCCAAGAGAGGATCGATATTTGACAGTTCTGTACGAAGTTGTGCCAATATTGAAAAATCTATAATTAATTTCATATACTAATGGTTATTTAATGTTTGTGAAATGTTGAAATAAAATTAGGAATAATAATGAAATGCTATTATAGAGTTATAGCCTGCTAAACGTAATATACAGGATAGCCATACTTAAAGAATAGGTACTTAGAGCTTAATTATTTAAAATATGCTGGGGCAAAAACAATACCACATCGTATATATACTATTTAGACTATGGGGGAAAATATTTATATAAAATAGTTTAAATTTTCAGCACTAGGGGCAAAAGTGGCACTGCAGGCTGTTTTTGGGCTGTAAAATTTAATCCACATTCACACAACTTTTTTGAAAAAGACAAATTGGAAATGTTAAAAAAAGAATGCAAACTGCTAAAACACATTCCGGTGTTATGTGTACTAAATATTAGTCACTCACGTAAAACATTCCTTTTTTTCAGTTTTTATACCTATTTTACAGTTTAAAATCAACATGCAGCGCCCCTTTTACTCCTACTGCATAAAATGTAAATTATTTCTTTTATTTATAAATCGACTCCACATTGTCTAAATCAGGGGTTTCTAACATATACGTGCTCGCGGGCCGCAAATAACTATGTGAATTAAATGGCGAGCCGCGTTTCATAGAGCAAATTTCTATAGATATAAGGCTTGCAGGAATAGAAAAGTACCATATTTAAATATATTAATAATTATTAAATAAACCATTAAATTTGTAAGATTTTTTTTCTTTCTTTTTTGGAATTAAAAATTTTACATTTCTGAAAGAAAAAGTTTACACAGAATAAATTAGTCGTTGCAAAGAACTCAGCGGGTTATAGAAATCAGCTCTGAGAACCATTTGTTGGAAACACCGGGTCTAAATAGTAATTATACGAAATATTGTTGAGTTTGCGCCAAGTGAACTCTTTACAATTGAGCTCTAAACACATATATTTTAATTAATGCGTGTAAATTAAAGGCTATTTCACTTTAATGTGATACATTCTCAATATCTCAAAACACTCTAATTAACTACCATTTGACTATGGGTCGGGACATATACGTTCCAATGGACCATTTTTGTATTCTATTCCACCCACTGTTTGAAAAAGGATCCCAGCCGTACTAGAATACTAGGATGCTCTCAAGAGAAATCTACTCCAAAGAAAAATTTTTGTAAATTATGGTATGGTTGAATATAAAAACAGTTGTCAGTCCGGGTCCGTAATCAAAGTGTCAACAAGAACGAAAAATCATGCGTCAAGCATAGATTATGTAGCACTTTCCAACGCTTCCAAAATAATTTTACAAATCATACCGTTTAATAAGCTAAAAGATAACTTCTAAGTAAACAATTTGGAAAACGCATAACATATTTAAAAACATAATTTCAGGAATTTCCAACATATACAATATTCGGAAAAATATCCGAATACTTTTATTCAGCCCTGTATAGGATATATAGAATTGTATATATACTACATAGGATGCTAAATTTTAGTTCAGTTAGGAAACGTGTAGCACATTTTAAAATTCTCCGTCTGGAGTTTGTCAATAAACAGAAATGTGTTCGCGAACTTTTGTGCTGCCCTGTATAGGATCTACAGAATTTATACACACCACGTAATAGACAAAAAGCAAGTTAACATTAAAATCGCGTTCAGTAACTTAAAACGCACTTCCAGGAATTATTGTTAACAGACAGTAGATAATTCTTTTGCGTGTCCCTGTAAATGAACGATGACTGCTATACACACAATATTCCGTAGTAAGTCTCTTGTAATGCACCTTAGTGATCTATATAAATTTCAATGCGTTTAAAATAGTGAAACATTATTTAAATAAACCGCAGACGATTTTTCTCCATAGACGTAATGTAACGGAATTATTTTTACTGTCCCTGTAAAGTAACTATAAGTGCTATGCACACCCTGTTCCATATTAAGCTTCTTCTAATGCACCTTAGTGATATATATAAATTTCAATGCGTTTAAAATAGTGAAACATTATTTAAATAAACAGCAAATGATTTTTCCCCATGGACCGCAATGTAACGGAATTCTTTTGAGTGTCCCTGTAAAAAAACTATAAGTGCTACACACTTCCGTTGAAATAGGGAACATGCTATAGATAACGATAATAACATATAAAAATTGCAGAGCAATCCGAGCATATTTACGGGAGTTAGAGCACGGACAGACGGCAGACGGCAGACGGCAGACGGCCAGACGGCCAGACGGCCAGACGGCCAGACGGCCAGACGGCCAGACAAACCGAAGTCATAAGCACTTTTCAACTAGGTTGGAAAGTGCTAAAAAAGAAATAAAACCTTCCAGCCACGAATCCCCACACTTCCCTAAATCAAAGGGTGTGGATAAGTTGGTAACACTGATTAAAATACTTCCAATTATTTAAAAAATATATTTATGTATAAGGTAGGTGACCCAAAGGTGGCCATAGTTAAGCTTTGAGAATTTTTCATAATTTTCTGGTTGGATGTGTATGATTGATTTTTTTTTTTTGTAAAATTTTACACTTATCTCTAACACATATCAAGTATACTTTTCTTTGTAAAAATTATTTTTATAATACAATTTCAAAATTGTTGCTTGTGGGCCACCTTTGGTCCATAGTGTTTCAAAGGTGGCCCATGTATTGAAATCAATTTTAAAATATGAAAAAAAAATACTCGGCAAACTATTTTGCTTACTATTATGCTCTGATGATCCTTTTTTCTTTTGGTATCTTTCGAATTTTTCTTCTTAATCTTCTTATCTTATGACACGAAATGACCTTGAAGCACTTTTTGTGTACGGTAGTTCAGGGATTTCCTTCTGGGAGTTACTGACTTCTTTTGAGTGATCTCTGGTGTTAACAATAGATGGAAATATTTTTTTTCAGATATTTATGTAGAAACTTTAAAAATCACCCTTACTACATTGATTTCCATATTTGTTTTCTAAAGTGTCCACCTTTGGAACATGTGTATGGTCGCCATTTGCACGACGTAAAAATATTAATCTGATAAATTTCTTAGAATTGAAGTAAATGTGGTAAAGAGAAGAAAATAAGCTTTCAGAGAACGTATCATAACTCAAAGTTCTAAGAATTTAAACACGTTTAAATTAAAATATCTTCTTACATGGAAATTAGAACCACTAATCCTCAAAAGTGAAATCACTGCATAAAATGTCAGAGGATCAAGGTGATATTTTTAAATTAAGCTACGCGTACTGCAGATACATGATTGAGAATACAGTAGCACCATTTTGTGATAAAAAATTAAATTAATTCTACTTTTGAGGGGTGGACTACCTTAGGGACACTGACCACCTTTGGTTCACACACCTTACATTTTTTGGTAAAATGCCATAATTTTATAATTTTTTATTTGTCTTTTCAGATGAATCTTACAGGTTTTATAATTTTAAAAATTTTATGTGTTTGGGTGCATTCATGAAACGAAGCTCAACATTGTGCTAGCTTAAAGTGGAATGGGTTGTTGCTGTTCGGCTTCTCGAGTAAGCTCTGTTAAAGTAAGTTCCACTTTTTTCTATTTACAATAATAATAATAATAATAATAATACAGTTATCTCTCACTTATACGTCGCCTCTTTTATATGTCTTCGTCAGTTTACGTCGATTTTCGATAGTCTAGGACAGTGGTTCCCAAACTTTTGGGCTCACGGAGCCCTTTTTGGGAAAAATTTCTAAGGCGGAGCCCCTTAACAACACGGTACTCTATGGTTTACAAATTAATGTTTTTTATGCCTATGGAGCAGAGAAAGATCTGATGGATAAGACTCTGAACCAGTAGTTTCCAACATGGGGCCAATGTTCAGCTTGGCCCTTTTCTTGATACCGAAATTCTGAATTCATATTAGAAATTTTGAAAATCCAATTTTCCATTATTTAACACCTTAACAGTTTTATTTAATAATACTATTATTGAACACAATAAATTAAAAATAAGGACTAAAAACCACTTTTTTGTATTAAAATATCTGCCTTGTATAATCGAGATATGTCCGCCAAATACACCAAAAATTACAGTTAAAAAATTGTGGTTTCTTAACAAACTCTTCTTACCCGAGCGACGTTCCAGGAATACTGTTAACAAATTCGCTGCCGACCACGAGTATACTCGTGGCTTTTCAATCTAAAATTACGAATTCGTACCGGAAATTTCGAAAGAAGAGTTCTTATTTCATGTAATCACGAAATGTCTGTAATTAAATAATGTAAATATTGCTACTAGTATTTTCTGGTATGAATTCGAACTTTCTAAATAAAATAAAATTTCGGTAGATTTTAACCCGGCAGTGAACTTGTTAAGGGATTTTTGACATCCATTTTTTAAATAAAAAATATTCTTTCGAGATTGCCAGAATGAACTCGGAATTAAGGATCAAAATGGTAACACTGTCTGGGTCATGCATTGCATTGAGGCTTACGTGAAACTATTATTATTTATGGCGAAAACCACACACACACAGAAAAAAGGTAAGTTGTACAGTTTTTGTTTACAAAGAGAGACTTCTGTATAATCCCAATAGGCTACTCGCGAAAAGAAAGAAAATGCAGAGGCCCAGTCGCTCATGCGATTACGGATTCTTTTTTCGCTCTTCTTTACGTTTCTAGTACTTCTAAACATGCAACGAAAATGAATCGCGTCTGAATTTCTTCTTTTGAACCATTTTTAAAAATACATTTAGAAGCAGATCAACGTTTTAGTGTTTAAGTGGGCGAGGAAAAATCTATAACCTGTATTGTTAGGTTACAGCGCCTAGAATACATAGTGTGGGAAACGGTTTTACCGTTTTTAGTTAAAAATTTTCGAATTCAAACCGGAAATTCTGAAACAAGAATTTTTACTTTAAGAAGTCACGATATATATGCCATTAAGTAACGAAAATAACATTATAGGGAATTTCTGGTATTAATGTGAAATTTCGGAATAAAAAAAAAAGCCAAACTAGTAATGCTGTAAAAACTGCTAAAAAATTGTAGCCGATAAACGTGCAACGATGCAGTACAATAATAGGTCAATCGCAGCGACATCTGCTTTAAAAATAGATTTACCTCTAGCAAAAGTAAGAGTTTCACTATTGACAACATGAACATAATTTCTGTGAATAAAGTCTTCTTGTAAGTGTATATTTCAGATGTAACTGATTTCGAAGTTAGTTTTTATCATATCAGGGAGTTAATCTTTTCCACTCTTCTAGCAGAGATTCATCCTTTGGTATGTTAAAAAGGGATAGTTTCTAGTTTGCTGTCTTGTATCGAGTACTGCAACCAGACACAAAAGAATGCGTATCACGTTTTTTGGCCATGGTCAATATCATTCATATTTTCAAAGCTTATGAAAATCACTATCCAAGTCAAAGGAAATAGGGTATAATTTAATTATTTAAAATATTTACCACCAGCTGAAACGTTTTCTCAGTTCGATTCTTATACAATGTGGCGTTGAAATACTGCGTTGAAAAGAGCTAGCAGACAGTGGCGTAGCCAGAGAGGGGGAGGTCAAAATGCTCTGGAAACCAGTAATATTATAAAGATTTCTTCACCTTCAATATCGCACCGATTAGATAAGCCAAAAATATTTTTATAAAGTTAGTGGTATCCAAACCATTTGGACCTCCCTCCTGTCTACGCCATTGCTAGAAGATGTCGCTGCACTATATTTTCAGCATCGTTCTACATTTATCGGATTCAATTTTTTAGTACTATTTTGTAGCCGTATTCCACACTATGTATTCTAGGCGCTGTAGTTCGGTGCAGCATCGTTCACTTTTTTTGGATGTTTTATATTAAGTATTTAGCTATTAATTATAGATTTGGAAGAAACTTCCTTTCACCATCGTATTTGCCTCAAAATAGATATACGGTTAAATACTACACATGTTAAAAGAACTGCAACTGGTAGAAGAACTTCTAACAAACTTAGACAAACTTCTAACAAACTGATAGAAGAACTTCTAACTCTACTAACATAATGGGATATATGGGTGGGGTTAAATTTATATCAGGGCGGGTACTCATCGACGAAAAGTCTAAGCAAGGGGTGCAGCTGAGCGAAAGTTTCGATTGTTAGTGTGATGACAAATGTAAAGAACCAATCTATATTTTTTAATTGCTACAGCCTTATTTCTAATTGGAAAATGTGGCATCCTAACATAAGAATCTTAGTCAATGCCGAGACTAATTAAAATAAAAATTTAAAGAGGGGTTGTTTAGAGATAGAAGGTGTTTAAAAATGCGTTTTCAGCAACATACTTTGATTTAAATATTAAGTACAATGATGTAAAACAGAATCGAAAATTTAAATAACTAAGAATTAAATATATGAATAGGCGGAGCTCCAAAGAACAAAACTGTTCTCCCTCTTGTTTGGAGAGCAGCGATAACAGCACTGGCGCGCCTTTGCTCTTTCTATTCACGTTGTGCATTCGATTCAGAATACTATTTCTTGTAGCTTATTTTGAATCGAATTTTTAAAACATATTAAATGCAGAAACATAAAATAAAATAGTTCAAACCAAAAATATTATATAGAAAATAAATAGATCTATAATGCAAATTTTTATATGATTTTTAAAATTATATTATAGTAGAATTTTGAGACCCATTGTTATATGTATTTATTTTTGACACACACTCACACACACGCGCACACACAAAAATTCCTACATACTTTCGAAAAAATTTCCCTTGCAATATGCTAATTTCTTTCATGTTTTGTTTATTTTCCTGGAACGCCGCGGAGCCCCTGAAAAGTACAGGCGGAGCCCCAAGGGCTCCGCGGAGCACACTTTGTGAACCTCTGGTCTAGGATAAAGATATAGCGATACAATGTTATTTTATTTCGTTTAGGCCTCCAACATGAAATGTATCTCTCACTTATGCGTCGGAAAATTTTCAAGTTTCCCTTGAGATTTTACCCATTCTACACAACGTGCATTCAGAACTGTTTTAAATAGGCAGGCTTTATTCTGAAAGAATTTGAAAATGATGCATTGACAAAGATCACCCAACCCAGTATTAGATGAATGGAATGCCGTTATTAATTTTAACGATTTTGTAGATATTGATGAAAATGTAATAACAGAAATGAGGAACATACAAAAAATAGTCACAGAAATACATGATTATGACAATGAAGTTGAATCAGATAACGAAGAAAACATAGAAACGCATCCATTGACTTTTCGAAATGCAATAGATGCTCTGGAAACCATCCGTCACTACATTCAACGAACTGCTATGCATCTGGATCAACAAATTCATGTTTCAATGAATTCGAAAAAACTATTTTTAGGGACATACATCAAACTCATAAACAAACTTCAATTTTAGGCAATTTAAAACACAAGACATTTAATTAAAATTTTGAATTTGTAAACCTTTAAAAATCTAAGTAAATCGCACATTTTTATTATTCTGCATGTTATTTAACCATTTAAAGATTAATTTTGTCTTAACATTTATTTCAAATTTAATTTTTACTTTAATTTCATTTATGTGTAATTTTTGGTTAGTCCCTTGTACCGACGTATAAGTGAGAGATTACTGTATTTACCTATTACCTTGATACGGATGTGTCTTCACCAGAGAAGTACAATATAATTTCATTTACATACTGAGAGGACATCAAAATTACGTGCGTTCCGTGAAAGAAAATTCATTATATCAGAAGTTATTATCTAATTAAATGCTTTTTTGTACCAGATATATATATTTTTTTCAAATTTTAATGAACAGTGTTTCAGATATTTTTATCTTCTCGACATATTTTATCTATATGTTCACCATTGTATCTATGACCCATTTTGGACTTTTATAATACACTGTAAAAAAAAAAAAAAAAAAAAAAAAAAAAGACAGCTGTTTCTTAATCTAGGAAAATGTAACAGAATCACGAACGAAAATATACAATAACCTCTGCCGAGTTACCCACGATTCCGAAAAGCGTTATTTATCATAAGAAACTTCAGAAACTAATATATTTTCGAGATTTAAAGAAGCATTCATATAAGCCAAGTTTTTTTTTTTTTTTTTTTTTTTTTTCAGCCATTGATTTTCGGTAACTTTTCCAAGTAGTTTTTATAGTATATTAATTAGTTTTATCAATCCGGAATATAGGTTTTTCGTATGCTATTAATTCTCAAATAAACATTTTCATGTTCAACAAACATGTTTTACAGACAAACGTGATAAATTAACAATATTAACGTTAACATTAAAATTAATACTAGATGGAACCCGTCAAAATTTGACGGCAAACAACTTGATACTACTATAAAAATAAAATTTATAGTTGCTTTAACTTGACAAATTTCATAGTAGGGAGCATAATATGATTAAGCGGTCACAGACCTTTCCATCAATATATCACATGAAGGGTGTGTGCAAAATTTAGAAAGTACCCCTTGGGGGGGGGATGGCAAAGTGGGGAGATGGAGACCGGAGATGCATAATATGATTAAGTGGTCACAGACCTTTCCAATGATATATAACATGAGGGTTGTGTGCAAAATTTAGAAAGTACCCTTTGGGGAGGAGGGGGGGCAAAGTGGGGAGATGGACATCTGAGATGCATATGATTAAGCAGTCACAGACCTTTCCAACAATATATGACATGAGGGGTGTCAACAAAATTTAGGGGGGGGGTAGTGGCGGGATGGACCCCGGAGATACATAACATGAATAAGTGGTCAAAGACTTTTCCAGCGATATATCACATGAGGGGTGTGTGCAAAATTTAGAAAAGTGTCCCACTTGGGGGGATGGACCCCAGAGATGCATAACATGAAAAAGAGGTCACAGGCGTTTCAACTTGCAACTTTTTTCTTGAAGGCATTTGACAATATTAAATTTTTTTTTACCTAAGACAATTTAACGATATTCTTAATATTTTTGCACAATTCGTCAAATGTTCATGGAAAAAATCATGAAATTCGTAATCAATAGTTGATAAATTATAAAATTCAACAATCGATAACGGAAAAATCACGAAATTCATCAAATGGTCTGCACACTGATGTGATGATCAAAAGGGTTTTGAAGTATATGACAAAATTAGCTTTTGCCAAACAGCGAGTAATACTGAAAATTTGGCAATGGACTTTATTGCCACCACTGGTCAAACATAATAGTCATACTCACCAATTACGATGATTGAATGGAAAAAGATTTTTTTTCTCTGCTGTCGCTCGACAAATTTCGAAACCATTTGGCGAATTTCACGATTTTTTCCCCGAAATTGACGGATTGTGATTTTTTTTCTCGAAGCCATTCGACGATATTCAAAAACTTCCCCCCCCCCCCCGAAACCAGTTGATGAATTTTGCGATTTTTCCACTGTCGATTAATGAATTTTGCAATTTTTCGGCTATCGATTGACAAATTTAGCAATTTATCGACTATCGATTAACGAATTTCACGATTTTTTCCATGAACGAACAAATTGCGCACTTTCTTCCCGCTAATGTTTGACACATTTCGCCCTTTACAATTCAGCCAATGAGTTGAACGCTGTTTCTTTCCAGAAATGTCAGGAATGAAACAATTATTCTTTAGGATGAATTCCCTTCGTTCGATGCCCCATGTGTGCGATGCAGCAACGGACGTCACAGAATTTTTAGGGCACCTGCAGACTAAAAACATCTAACCAATCTTCGCGGGTGAAAAAATCACAGATTTCGTCAAATGATTGAGGAAAAAACACTAAATTCATCAAAGGATCATGGGAAAACATGACTTTCGTTAAAAGACCACAGAAAAAACGTGAATTATGCAAAAGGATCACGAAAGATAAGCAAATTTGTTCAAAGAATCGCAACAAAGGAAATTTCACCAAAAAATCACGCTTTTTTACTAAATTTCGTCTAAAAATTGCAGAATAAAATGTATTTTATCAAAGAATCGCTGGAAAATGCGAATTTCGTTGAGGATCGCGAGAAAAATGCGAAATTCTTCAAAGGATCGCTGAAAAAACATGAATTTCGTCAGAGAATTTCTGAAAAAACATGAATCTCGCCCAATAACAGAAAAATCATGGTTCATAATCATTATATCATACATTATCAAAAAAGGAAATTTCACCAAAAAATCACGCTTTTTTACTAAATTTCGTCTAAAAATTGCGGAATAAAATGTATTTTATAAAAGAATCGCTGGGAAACGCGAATTTCATTATCGATCGTGAGAAAAATTCGAATTTCTTCAAAGGATTGCTGAAAAAACGCCAATTTCGTCAAAGGATTGCTGAAAAAACATGAATCTCCTCAAAAGGAAGCAGAGAAAGTGCGAATATCGTCAAAGGATCACAGAAAAACGCAAATTTCGTCAAAGGATAGCGGAAAAAACGTGTATTTCGTCAAAGGATTGCAGTTAAAACATGAATTTCGTCAAATGATTGCTGAAAAAACACAAATTACGTCATAGGATCGCTGAAAAAATCATTAATTTCATCCATCGGCACATAAATATCATGAATTTCGTCTATCGGGGGCATAAAAATCCTTAATTTCGTCGGTCGGGTAGAGAAATTTTTTTTCCGTCAATCGGGCGTGTAAAAATCATGAGTTTCATTTATCGGTCACCTAAAATACACAAAATTCTTCATACGGGCACATAAGAATCAAGAAATCAGTTGATCAGGCACGTACAAATCATTAATTTCCTCTATCGGCACATAAAAATCATGAATTTTGTCTATCGGGTGCATAAAAATACTTAATTTCATAATCTTTTACCAAATTTCGTCTAAAAATTGCAGAATAAAATGTATTTTATAAAAGAATCACTGAGAAACGCGAATTTCATAAACGATCATGAGAAAAATGCGAATTTCTTCAAAGGATCGCTGAAAAAACACGAATTTCTTCAAAGGATCGCTGAAAAAACACAAATTTTGTCAAAGGATTGCTGAAAAAACATGAATCTCGTCAATAGGCAGCAGGGAAAGTGCGAAGATCGTCAAAGGATCACGAAAAAAGCAAATTTCATCAAAGGACCACAGAAAAACACAAATTTCGTCAAAAGATAGCAGAAAAAACGCGAATTTCGTCAAATGATTGCTGAAAAAACACAAATTACGTCGTAGGATTGCTGAAAAAATCATTAATTGCATCCATCGGCACATAAATATGATGAATTTTGTCTAACGGGTGTAGAAATTTTTTTTTCATCAATCGGGCGTGTAAAAATCATGAGTTTCATTTATCGGTCACCTAAAATTCACAAAATTCTTCAAACGGGCCCATAAAAAGCAAGAAATTAGTTGATCGGGCACGTAAAAATTATTAATTTCCTCTATCAGCACATAAAAATCATGAATTTGGCAATCGGGTGCATAAAAATACTTAATTTCGTCGGTCGAGTGCAGAAAAAAAAATCGTCAATCGAGTGTGTAAAAATCATGAGTTTCATTTATCAGGCATGTAAAAATCATGAGTTTCATTTATCAGGCATGTAAAAATCATGAAATTCTTAAATCGGGTGCATAAAAATGATGAATTTTGTAGAACGGGCACGTAAAAATCAAAAATTCATCAAGTGGGTGAGTGAAATCACGAATTAGTCAAGTGGGCACATAAAAATCACGAATTTCTTTAATCGAGTGCATAAAAATCGTAAATTTTGTCCTTCAGATGCAGAAAAATCATTAATTTCATCGATCGGGTGAGGAAAAATCCTGAATTTTGTCAAACAGATGCAGAAAAAACGCAAAAGGAAAAAAGAAAATCAGAAAATCCTGTATTTGGCCAGTTTTTTCCATATTTTTAATCGCCAGTTTTCCAAGTTTTATCGCCAAGTGAGTGCTTATTTTCACCTTTAGGTGGCAATAAAGTCATCGCCAATTTTCAGTATTGCTCGCTGATAGGCAAGTGCTAATTTTATCCTGACAAAATGGTTATCGTATCAATGGATGGAAAAGGAAAAGTGTGTAGTGTATATAAATGAATTCGCATTGACTGTCACCTTGTATAATGACAATTGCGTACAATTTATCGCGTTTGATGGAATTTTTAAGTTTTAAGTTTAGATTATTATATTATTAGGTAGTTTTTCATTTTATCTTTATTTTATTTTATTGAATCATTGAAGGTAAAACAGATATCTATTTCTGTGTTCATGATTGAGTTCTTTAGATATGTTTTGATTCTTCGTATATTGTTAGCAAAATTATTTAGTGCACATAATATAATTGTAAAGCATGCTTTATATACATTCTGGTGTATTTTATTAGTTGAAATTTGTTACATTTTTCAAAATGATTGTTGAATTTTGTCATCTTTTTTCCAGCAACCAATCAATAAATTTCATGATGTTTTATTGGTGATTGGTTGCGGGAAAGTATTGTGAAATTCAACAATCATTCAAGAAAATGTAACAAAATTCTACTAACAACAGGAGCCTCTAAACAAACCAGTTCAAAATATGCATTCATATACATTAGATGCTGTACCATCTGTCCATTTACATATTAAAATGTGTACTAAATGATATAAAACATTTTAAAAACTGAAATTTTACACTTACATCTTAATTGTAAGTTTCATTGTTTACATGAGTGGATTTTAAGGAGTCTACTGCATATATATACACATATACTAAAATTATCTATCTAAATCCATTTGAATCATTGAAAGTTTTGTTAAGATTTGATCGTATTTCAATCTTTAGAACGCTTTTCTATTACCCGACATAATACCAATAAATTGTCATACTAAAGTTCCAAAACCTTTAAAAAAATTGTCAACAAACCAAAAAATTCCATGCAAAACACATCCATACACACTATCATAACAAAATCATCAAAATGCACAGGTGGTCAAGCTGTTTAGAAGCTTCTGTTGTTAGTAGAATTTTGTGATCTTTTTCCCGACCAATAAATAAATTTCACGATGTTTTATTGTGATTAAACTATGAATTTTGTTACTTTTTTACATATAAACACAATTGCCGACTCAGCAAGTTTCTGGATTTGTCCATGTTAGTGAAACTTTTTTTTTTTTCATGCAACTGCTGGTCAAATTTTTAATCAATTTTTACAGCCGAATGCAACTATTAAAACATCTGTAGTATTATATTCAAAAAGGTAAATTTCAGCTTTATAAATCCTAATAAAAACTCGACCATTACTTTTTGGTTTAAGAAATTTAACGTAGCAAAATATACATACGACATATCCAAGGAATTCAATCATGAACACAGAAATACATATGTGTTTCTATGTTCATGAGCTCAATATAACAAAATAAATAAAGATAAAATGAAAAAATACCTAATATTTATAGTAATCCAAACTTTGAAACATGTTGCTTACGCCGACTCCCGACTAAAGATCTCTAGAGACAGGAAATACCCTCACCTCATTGGCTGAAACAAATCTGTCTGTAGAGAGTAAAAGCCTCTAGCTGATTGGCGGAATGCTCGCGCACGCGTATAAAAGTCATATTTGCCTGGAAAACGAAATACCAGGTTAGCTTTAAATAGATGGATTATTTTATTACTTTTGCATGTATACATTTAATTACGAAGTTGAAAGCGTTTAATTAAGAATAAATAGCATTCTAAAAACCGGTATTCTGGTTTGAGAAAACTCATTAATACAAGCATAAAAACTACTCAGAAACATTTCCCAAAATCAGTAACAGCAAAAGAAACTTTGTTTTCATAAATGTTTCTTTAAATCTTGAAAATATATTGGTTTCTGAGGTTACTAAAGACACAGAACACTTTTCGAAATCGTGAGTAGCTCGGAAAAGGTTATTGTATATTTTCGTTAGTGGTTCATTATATTTTCGTAGATTAAGAAATATTTGTATTTTTTTTACAATGCAATAAATATGCTACTGTCGGTAATAATTTCGTTTTAGGATCACACATATTCATAAACTATGTCACTCTTTAAAAATTTGTGAGTTACATGGGAAACTTATGACATTTTAAAATAACTTATATAAATATAACTTGTAATGTCTATTAATGGATAAAAATTACAGCATTTGTTTCTCAAATTCATGCATAAACATAAGAATTCTCCTGTATCACTGTGAACAATTTTTGTGCTGATAATTTTGAAAATAATTTACACTCACTGTCAAAAATTTGTGTTTTTTTCCAGTTCATAAATACACACACTGCCAAAAAAAAAAAAAAAAAAAAAAAAAAAAAAAAAAAACTGTTGATTTTACAGTATAATACTAGCACCCCAGCTGCCAGTATTATACCGTAAAATTAACAGTAATAAACAGTACAATACGCGCGGCAGCGTATTACTGTTTATTACTGTTAATTTTACGGTATAATACTGGCAGCTGGAGTGCTAGTATTATATTGTAAAATCAACACTTTTTTTTTTTTTTTTTTTTTTTTGCAGTGCATAAGAACTCTTCTAAGTCACCCGTTAAAGGTTTTGTTGCTAACTTTGACGTGTCATGTTTATTCACTCTTAAAAAATACATATATATATATATATATATATATATATATATATATTTAGACAAAACTTAAAATAAATTTTACCGATATATATATATATCGGTAATAATTTATTTTAAGTTTTGTCTAAAATGATAGAGCAAAACAAATTGTGATTATGTATCTATTATAAGTATCTTCATTGCAAAACTAAGTTATTATAAACATTACTTTAATCAGTAATTACTTGTCCCTTTAGTTGAATTAAAATATCAAAAGAGGAAAAATTCATTTTAGTTTCTTTCTTTGAAAAATGCAGCTTAAAAAAAAAAAAAAAAAAAAAAAAAAGAATGGACTAGTCATTTTTAAGAAACACGATCTTTTATCTTTATCTAATAGTATTTACAAAATAATTTTTAACTAAATTTATAAAAAAATATAATTTATAATGATGTTGTTAATTTTCATACCCATCAATCTATTAATAGTGCTTGCATGATGTGCATGTGTGTAGTGTAATCTGTCCATCACAGTACCACAGCGGCCAACTGCAACGATTTTTTGAACCAGTATTTTCGAATAGCTATCTTCGCCTTATTTAATCGTATGTTTCGACAATTTAATAAGGTAAAGATTACTATTATGAATTATTGGTAACAAAATAGCACAGTAGTTGGCAGCTATGCAATACTGACGGATATAATTTTTTTCTAAAACCATTTGAAGCACCAGCATATTTTCTTGCAACGTATGCATACATCTTTAACATTTGCACACATCTTTAACATTTAACTCATGAAATCGTCAGAGCAGTTATCTCTAGAAATAAAAAGTTAAAGTTATTAAATAAAATACGAATTAAAACTGTTAAAATTTAACGTCGCAAATAAAAATCACATATTCCGTATTAAAATGTACTTTGACACCATACTTAAAAATTGGTTGATGTAGTATTTTAATAAAATAAAATTCTAATTAAAACTGTTAAAATTTAACGTCTCAAATACAAATAAAAATCACATATTCTGTATTAAAATATACTTTGAAACCAAACTTAAAAATTGGTTGATGTAGCATTTTAACCAATGATGTTTTATATGTAATCGACAAATTACTTTTTGAAAGTAATAGTTTTCATTCCATGTTTTACGTGAGAAAATGTATTGCAAGTCCTCTTACTTTTTTTTTAATTGTTAAGAAAGTTCTTTCTTTGTTGTTAAGAAAGATTCTACGAAAAGTTGTTTTAAAGTGATCTAGCACACAAAAGCCTCTCATGTTTACTTTCTTGATTTAAAAAGAATTCCAGAGTTTTTAGAATAAAAGGATGGAAACCACATGTGAATAAATAAATAAATAGAAATATATGACTATTTTATGTTGAACTAGCAGTCTCGCCCGGCTTTGCCCTGCCCGTGATAATAACTTTATATTATCTAAAATACGTGTTGAATGATTTTATAATTGTAAACAAAAATATTTGCAAACGAACGTAGGATTAGAATACCACCTGAGACAACGGATACCGAACCTAGGGTTAGAGTATTTTTTGTTTTTTCGTATTTTGAAAAGCTTAGACGATGCGGGCTTCGAAAATCGATAAAAAAAGAGCCTTTACGGCCATCGTATCTTCTCTACTTTGAGATCTTCGAAACGGCCACCACGAACCATTTTGAAAAAAAAAAAAAGTCTTTTTGATGAGTATTCGTTGTGGTTTTAATTAATATCTTCGCTAATTATCAAAAAATGAAAAATCTGAGTATCAAGTGCATTCGGACCTTCCTTGGACTATCATCCAAATTTTCAGACCTCTACATGCGGCAGCCCAAGCCATCGCAGACACACACGCACACACACACACACACACTGACAGACAAACTTTTTTCTTTTATTAATATAGATTGTATATGGAAGTATTGCAGTCGTAAAATAAAACAGGGAGAGCTATATGCGTTATAGACAGAGAGTATAGGCTAGAGAATATATGCTATAGCTTTATTTGAGGAACAGAAGGTATACGGTGTTGCTTTTAAAAATCCAGAAGTTATACGGAGTATAACGCCGCATACCCTCCACTACATCCCTGATTGCCGCACCTTCTTCCAAGATTTAAATGCATTTATCTCAGAATGTAATCTATAAATATTTGTCATATTTAAATTAATATACCCAAATTTCTGTGAAAGATAAAGTTATGAAACATTGTACAAAGTTTTTCAGTTATATGTTCTTTAAAATGTCTTCGGGATTTTTAGGTTTGAGAAAAACATTTCAAAATATGATTCTCGCAGTAAAAAAAATTCATAAAGAATACTTTTAAGAATTTTAGTAAATCCTGAAGACAAATTAATGTTTATTTTGCTTTGTTTTCAAAAAGGGAAAACATATACAAAATTACTTATATTTTTTTCAGATGATATATCATGTTTTAAACAGGGCTATTTATTTTCTTTTTAATTTTTAAAACTTAATTCTTTTTGTTAAGAATTCACATTTGAAAAATAATATATCTAGGGTCGGCAGACTAAAGCACATAAGTCAAAAAGTCATAGTTTTCACGAACAACAAAAAACTGAGTTAAAAAAATCTGTTATAACGAGTTTTTTTCCCATTATTTAGTCAGTCACTTCGTATTCTACGAAGTTTCTACTGACCTTCTGCTGACATTTTCCACTGCGTCCAAGTTTAAGTTGTTTAACCTCGACGAGTATCAATTCCTAACATCCCTGAAATGCGAGAACATCATGTTTTGAAATAAGTCAACTTTTGTTGTTTAAATTGTCGCAAGATGCGAAGAGGTTGAAATAAGGTTGAAAAAGTACGCCACTAGGATTGAAGTCGAAACGAACGAATATGACTTATGTGCTTTAGTCAGCCGATGTATTAATTTAAATGAATAATGTTGGTATAATAAAAAAAATAAACATTTTTTTTACTTTTGTGCTGCCGACCCTTATATGTAAACATATATTTCAATAGTGAAAAAGAAAATCTTTATAACAAAAACCCAGACCTGTCTGATAGTGTTCATTACGGGATGAGCAAGCAGTACAATCACCCATTGAGAATCACCCATTTTAGGCTGATTTCAGATATTTCATTTTTTTTTTCAAATAAAGCTGCATAAAATTTACCTTCACAAAAATATTGTGCAAAAACAAAAACATCTTGAGAGATAAGCTGTATCAAAATATACATATATTTCGAGGTATTTTCATTTGAAATTCGGCTGATCGAACGATAAGCAATGAACAGAAGGGATTCATTCTGCTGTGATTCAATAAAATAAAGGCCATGGATGAAATAATTTTGCTCGTTCACGCAATGCAATCAACTGACTGTAAAAAAGGAAACTTTTATAATCCGGGAAACCTTAGATAAGATAACAATTTAGCATCTATCATACAGCAATAAAAATGGAAATTTCGAAAAGGGTTATTGAAACCATCTATTTGAAAGTTGCTTAGATAAAAAATTTTGACAACTGAATAAAATAACGCTAAAAATTTGAAAGGAAAATAAGAACTTTTCTGAAAAGTAGAATATTTTATTAAAAATGTTATTTTATAAGAACATATATTCATTCTTGAACTATTGAAAAAAGTCGTAAATGACAGGATATGTTCTGTAAAATATTCATTTTCTTGCCTTTTCGAATAAACCGTGTTTGGTTTTGAATGACATTTTACGTTTCATCTCTCACAATTTGTATTGAATATTGGAATTGTGCGAATATTCCTAACTTATGAATGGTTTTCAGTTTCCGACTTCTGTGAATGACAAATGTGTTTGAATGTATCTATTTCTTTTGTAAATTCTGCATATTCATTTTCTATCTATAGAATAAAGTCAGGAAATTCCCAGACTCTGAAGATTTTGAAGGCCCAGTAAGAGATAGGAAATGCACAGACACATTCTTCTTAATCCTGCTGTCAGTATATTTAATATTTTTGGTGAGTATTATTATTATTTTTTTTTTATGGAAACATGTTTTTCCCGGAAAGTTTGAACGGTAAAAGTGAATGAACTCTTTTTTCTTTTATTTTACACTAATTTTTTTTTTCGCTTCACCACGCGAAACATTTTGATATCTTTGAACTCTTACTAATTTTATTTTTCCTTCAGCGTGAACATGATTAACTCTTTAACTGCTTATCCCGCGATTTCCACGGGCAAGACATTTGTAGAAAAATTTATATAATTTACAATTTTTGAAGCAATTTTGTATTAAAAATTCCACAGCCAAAGGTTGAAAATGAAAACGATAAATTTATTAAATTTTTCATATACAGGATCATTTGAAATATGTAATGGTGTAGGAGAAAAAGGTCGATTACATATTGGTCGAAAGGATTTTGAAAAAAGAATTGAGCAGTCAGAGGGTTAAAGGTCGTTGTTTTAACTCTGCAAGCAATTTTTTCCCAGTATTGGACGGTATATTTTGTAAATGTTCCATTTTCTTTTCGACTTCTGTTTTAAAACACATAGCAAACATAAAAACAATGTTGTATTATGAATAAATAATAGTTCAATTAGCTGTAAAGGAGAATATAATATAATTAGAATATAATAGGAGAATAAAATATATATAAATAATTTGGTAATAATAAAATAAAAGCTTTAATAACCCTTACTTCTTGTTCAAACCTTATGTGTTTAAATATCTAAAAACGATTTCGACAGAACATCTATGTGAGACACTGATAAAATACAAGAAAAAAATCATTTTCTGAAGCTGAAAAACTCTCTCATCCCAAAATCACTTCCGACTATACAGTTAAAAAAAAAAAGTGTCTTAATCTAAGAAAATATAGTATAACTACGAACAAAAATACACAATAACTTCTTCCAAGTTACCCACAACTCTAAAGAGTGTTCGTTATCTTTTTCAATTTCACAAACCAATATATTTTTGATGTTTAAAGAAGCATTTAAATTTTTTTTTTTTTTTTTTTTTTTGCCCCTCATTTTCGGAAACATTTCTGAGTAGTTTTTACAATGTATTAATCAGTCTTCTCAAACCGGAATATCGGTTTTTAGAATGATATCAGTTTTCATGTAAACATTTTCAGCTGCATAACTTAATTTATACATCCACGAATAACAAAATAATATTAATGTCAATGTTAATATTAATGCTGTAAATTATCATATTTGCGTATGAAACATGTTTGTTGAACATGAAAATGTTTTCTTGAGAATGGATAGCATCGGAAACACCGATATTCCGGACTGATAAAACTGAGTAGTACACTGTGAAAACTACCCGGAAACATTTTTGAAAATCAATGACTGCAAAAGAAACATTTTTATAATTACTTCTTTAAATTCCAAAATATATTCGTTTTTGAGGATTTGAAAGATAAAGAACTTTTTTCAGATTCGTGAGTAAATCGGAAGAGATTATTGTGTGTTTTCGTTCGTGGTTCTATTATATGTTCTTAGATTAAGAATTAAGAAATTTGGTATTTTTGCAGAGTACAACCCAAGAAGGGTTGGATTGGAATTCCAATTCAGGTTCAGATGTTCATAATTCTTAAGAACATCTAAAGCCCCCTTCTTAAGTCGCTAAAATACCTATAAATTTATTTATTCATTTACTTATAAATTGCTTGTCACTAAGGCCTTATAAAAGTAGTCGGAAGCGTTACTGTCTTTATATGGTTAATTTTTGAAGAGAAATTTTCAATATTCGCTTTACAGCTGTACTACATTTTAGTGTGGCATCATTTTATTCCTATACAGGCCGCCTTAAATTATTCCAGTACATTACTGTTCTTCCATATCTTTATGTAATATTTTCGTAGAATGTTATGCCTAAAGTTAAAAAGATATGGTTAACTTCCGGATAAGTTGAATTTACATGATTTGTTTTTCTTAAGTTAAATTAATTTTTACAGTTATGTTAACTATGATATTATGTTATTTATGTATCATACATTATTTTGTGTTGTTTATTTATAAATAGCTTGCTTACACAAATTAACCCCTTGAGGGGCACCGGTATATAATATATACCACTTTTTAATATATAACTTTGCCACCAGCATTATTAAATAAAAATATTTATTATTGTTTTTTGCATATTGAAAAGGTAAAAATTTACTATTTAAATTTACTGGTGTCAAAACATCGCAAAATGTAGCATTTTTAGACCACGTGCTTGCCCTCCAAGGGGTTAAATCTTTACTTACGTCGTATCTATTAGCAAAAAATACGGCTTTATGAAAAGGCCTAATTAGCAGCACTATATATTAGGTCTGGGAATATAGAACCTTTCTTTTTGAATGATGCAATTTTCAGATTAGAAAAATGCATTATAATAAAATTTAGGGCGAGATTCTTTGTCAGGAGTCCTGTTATGACTCTTAACAAAACAAATCAAAACAAACAAAAAGAAAAAAAAACACTTAATTTTTATTGATTTAACAAATATCGTAATAGTTTTAAAATATCGATTTAATTGACAAACTAAGAACATTTAAAATAGTAAATAGGCCATAATCAACTCAGAAATGCTTTTCCTTCATAACGTTTCATCCAATGCCTTTATATTAAAAAAAAAATACATCAAAATAAAAATCAAAACCTGAAAATATGTAGAGATATTAGAAACGAATAGAATAATAGATCTTTCTTTATTTTTATTTTTATTTATTTATTTTTTAATGGGTGTTTGAAATTTTTTTGTTGATATATTAATTATAACTTTCTGAATGCTTTTTTAAATACTTACTGGCTGTCTCGCATTTTCAACATAAGCACCCGCTACACCCTCTCTTGGCTTAAACTTGATTTTTAATGCATTCTTGCGTTGCTTCGGGTGTGCCTTCTAAATATCGTTTTAAAAATTTAGGAAGGTGATTGGTCGAACAAATTATAATTAATTTTAATAAAAACGCGGTATATGCTTGTTAATCGCAATGAAACCACTTTCTTTACTTTCGATCAAATTTCAAAAATGTATCTGGCACTACAAAACATTAAAGCTAAAAATAAAAGTTATTGCATGTCGATATTTGATAGGCATAATAATGCACATGCATCTTTCGTTCTCATTGTTATTAATATTTTATTTTATTTTACTTTTTAACGAAATATAAACGAAAAATTCTAAAAAATCTAAATAAAAATTTTAAATACTCAATAACAAAACAAAGGTTTATTGTTTTTACTCAATATTATATTTATGCAAAATTTGAATTTTATTTTGATATAAAGTTTGTAAATATAAAAGCGCTGCTTCAAAAGTTAAAAAAAACATCTTGATGAGTTAATTTTGACCTACTCTGTCTAATTAATTATACGCAACAATTTTACTGATCAGAAATCACTCTTTTTTTTAAAACCATGAATGAACTGCATTAGCTTTAAACAAGTCCTTTGATTGCAACTTCTTCTATTTGTCTTCTTCCCAAAAATTATTTGCTTCGTTTAGATATATATATATATACATATATTTAAAGCAATCAAGTAAACTTTTATACATGTAGAAAGGACACACTTTTATTATTTTCAAAATATTGTAAAAGTAAATTTATTGTAAAACTAACGTTTAAAAAAAAATCATTGAATGAGAAAAGTGCTTCAAATTAATAAGTCAATTTTAAGCATTTAAAATGGCATTTCATGTGAAATTTTGTAATTAGTAAAAAGAAAAAATCTAAATTGTTCTCTAATGTAAAGTTAAAAAAAAATACGGAATATATACATAGATTAAACGGAATCGGGAAACCTGTCCCTTTAGCTGTAAAAGATACGTAAGGTCTCGTGCATTGTTTGATATTTAATACTCTTCAAGGATAATATGTTTTAGATTTTAAAACCTTACTTTTTTTTATCGAAGGAAAACAGAAAACAATGTTCAACTCGCGTTTTCTTTTACTTCTTTTTGAAACGACACGTATAAAGTTTTAGTGTTTCAAAGGATAAAATTATTATTTGCCGACGTATGTGAGGGTCAAAAGTGTATTAATATTGTATAGAAAACGTAAATTTAAACAGGGTGATTCCAAACAGATTAGATACATTTTAAGAAGTGGTAAGAGTACTCTACAACAAGCAACTTTTGTATGGAAAACCAGGTCTCAATCCATCTTCTGCCAAAATTAAAAGGTATCCCACTCCATTACCAAGCCAGATTTTTGCTTATATTTTTAAAAATAATTATAGTTTATATTAATATACCAATTCTTCACCAGGTATTATCATATAATGAATCGAGAACAAAATTTGTGTATCAACATCTGTTCATATTATTTTCACTCTAAAATATACGATTTTTTCCCCCAAAACCTTTAATTCTATCTTTAAAAACATACATTTATCCCCACTCTTAAAAAAAACATAATTTATTCATTGAAAAACAACAACAACATAGATTTTGTCTGAAGTCTAATAGGCTACAATTACATATTAACTTTTAGACAGTTATTAAAATCCCTCCACTCATCTCCCGTATTTTCATTTTCAAGTCCTGCGCTCTTATTCTTTAGAAAAATCCACAAAATTCCATTGCTGGTATATAGATACTTCCATGCATTCCATGTTTAACAATAATTAAGTCTTTTTAACGAAATTTTCAACAGACTTACCTTGCTTTGTCGGAAATGTAAAGATATCACGAGAAGCGTCGTAAATGGCTATCATCCGCAACCAGGCTAGAGGCCAGTATCGGGTTGCGTAACCCGATTTTACCCGACACTGACCCGATCCGCGGATCGGGGCAAGTCGAGTTGATGCTAATTTTTTTTTCCACTACGATTTGAGTCGATTTTTCAAAAAAAAGTTCTGAATATATATATTTAAATATCATTGAGTGTAAATCTGTTCATTTTTATATAAAAAATATAAAATTTATATTACAGATATAAATGTAGACTATTTTTCAATATTTGTATTAAAATATGTATTAATTTTCTTTCACTTCGGGTTTGGGTCACGTTCTGGTTTGATTATTTCGGGTATCGGTCGAATTTCGTTTTCAGGATTTTTTTTACCAGGTTCGAATTGACCTTAAGCAGAAATTTTGGGTTCGGGCATTGCCACCTAGATAGCCCCATGCAGGACTCTAATCCAGACAACGCTGAATTATACACTTCATATTTTGAAATGCAGTTCACAGCACATCCAGTGCCATTGACCGAATTATAGTGCACTTCCAGCACTTTCCGTAATGTCGTCACATTTCACAAAGCAAGATACATCTGTTGAAAAGTTCGTTGAAATATCTTCATTATTGTTGAAGTTGCTAATACAAATCTGGGTTCGGATTGGAATGAGACACCCTGTATTTTTTTACAGAATAATGGATTGCGGCCCTTGGGGTCCTGTACAAAAATTATTTTATTGTAGTCTGCTTCCTAAAATTCGTCCAATATATTTTTTTTAATCACCCTGTTTGTACGCTTATAAAAATATAAAAGTGAAAAGGTTTTTATAAAGAATTTTTTTTTTAATAAGCATTCAATGTTTATATTGAAAATGCAAATAATGACTGGAAATAATTTTTTTCTCTCAAAATTTCTCTCACATTACATTAATTTGGTATTCGATTAAAAAAAAAATACTGTTTTCTTTTTTTTCAACTCTTGGTAGAAAGTGCGAGCTAGTGAAAATTGAGTTTTGACAATATTAAAATGCTGTATTGTCATCGAAATCATACATGTGAACTTAATTTCTTGTAGCATATGAGAAAGTCAGTGAAAAATCGCTTACAAAATCCCATCATTACTTGCAAAAACCAAATTGAGTTAAATAAAAAAGTGTGATAAAATAGGAAACTTCGTTTAAATTTCTTAAACATGATGCTGTTTTCTGGATATCACTTCTTTAAAATATTTCATTAAAGATTTCAATTTCATTTAAAGTATTTTATTTACTAGCTTGTTGCTGTAACCATCGCTTGCATTCGAGGTGATCCGAGGCGACTTATTTATGGAGTCGATGACTATGGCAATACATGTGGTTTCAAAAATGAAAAAATTACTGGTGCCAATAGATCCGGGATGAACTATCTTGATATGAAGTAAGTATATATGTAAAAATTTTCTTTGATAAAACAAATCTGAAATTCAAACTTTATTAGTGACAGAGTTGTTTCTGTTTATTGTAAAAGGATTGCTTAAAATAAATTAGGGCATTCTGATTATGGAAGATTCCTTAATTAAAAATGGAAATTCTTTAAGCTTTAGTTGAATTAGGATTATAGAAAAATGTTCTTTAGTGACAGGGTGGTCGCTATTATTGTGATTTGTTAAAAAGGTGTTGTAAATATGTTGCATACATTGTAAAGTTATTTATATAAATATGTGCATATCTTGTATGTAACACAATATGTATATTTTATTATTTTATAAGCTGTATGTAAACTGTATGTGTGTAAGGATTCATGTAAGAATGTAAGTATGGTGTACGTAAGGATATATTTAAGTATGGAGGTGATTTATTAAATATAAAGTAAATATGATGTGAAAGGATAAACAATAATAGTTTACTTTTTAAATCAATATTGTTTGCATTGCAAATAAAACGTATATTTGTTAGTATTTCATTTAAGGAAAAAAATGAAAATTATTTAAAAAAATATTTTTTCTTGCACTTGTTTATTATAATTTGATTCTTGGAAAGTAATTTTAATTCATATAATAATTCTTATTTAGGTATCTTCAAATTAAATACTGCAACGATAATACTTGTACTATTAAAAAGGAATGCGTTAAAGAATGCGGAGAAGGCTATGAGTAAGTTCTGCTTTTTTTAATTATTTAAAAAAAAAATCATTACTAATTTTTAACACTAGAACACTATTGTTTTGAGTATTTTTTTTAAAGAGTTACTTAATACATACCCAAAATTATAAAGATGGTAGATAAATGTAAAAAAAAATCACTTGTATTTGGCACTGATTATATATGCATAATTTTCGTGTTTCACTATCGTGCACAGTATAAATATTAGATATGTGCGTACGAATAATCATTGCACTGAAAAATATCTATTGATTTTGTGGCAGTAAACTGGCAATTTAATGAAAAAAAATCTGAGTTTTTAACAAGCTTTTTTTTTTTAAAAGTCAGTTGCTATATTTGATTGTTAAAGATTACCAGGCAATCCATCCCGCACTACACTGGATTTTTAATTTTAATTTTAATTTTACGGTATAATACAAGCACCCCCAGCTGCCAGTATTATACCGTAAAATTAACAGTAACAAACAGTAAAATAAGAAGTAATACGCTACCACGCACTCACTGAAAATTATGCATTTTTCTTGAATTATATTGATTTTTCCAGCCTGGTTAATGCATGATAAAATTACTGTTTCTATACAGGGTTCCCCAAAAAGATTGAAACGCTCTTTAAATTTTTACTTGTTGGAGATAAGTAGAGAATGTATATTGTAAAACTGTTCAAAATAAGGCAGAAACTAAGACCCTGTAGTATTGTTTTTCGTTGGTGGCCGTAATCCATAGCAGTATATTGAGGGAGAAGATTTTAGATGCATCGAGGGATAGATTATGGAAGATTACGTTCATGCAACAACACAGACACGTGAAGAGACTAATTTAGGAGAACTCAAAAGTGGTATTTTTGAAGATGTTTAATAGCACTTAAGGGAGATTACATGACCCATCGGGAGTGACCGGACCAAGCACATAGCACGTTTAGAGGCTACATTTCCAAGCGAGATCAGGAACAGAATTGCTATGAATAATTACTTCAAAGTCCTTGACAGCTGGTACATATTTGGCGTGCGGTTTTTGCCAAATTCCTTTGAAGAATTACCGAGTTGGCTATAAAATATGCAGAGAGATACAGAACGCATCGATGTTAAAAATAACCAAATGAGATATCTATGAAAAATTGCATCCTCAATGCATAGCGATATAGGGTTGCGAGAGGACAAAAGTTAGTCATACTGGGAACAGAAAAATATCTCAAGGATTTAGACAATAGATCCGCTGATTCTAGAATCAATGAACTAACAATATACATATCTAACGGCTACATTTTTAAGTGTAAATGCAGAAGTGCAGACATGAGAAGGAATTATTCTTTCTTCTTTATTTTTTAATTCATCAAAGTTACATCTGGACAAAATAGAGTGTAGGCGGATGATTTTAAAATAAAAGCGTTATCTTTAATAATAGAAAGAGATATATTTAAATGCAGGGAATGGGATGCACAGATAAATTAAATTTAGAATATAAATTTAAAATAATTAAATTAAATGCATATTGAATACGAAGAGAGGGTTAACTATTAAAAAAAGCATATATAATGGAAACTCCATTATATATATACATATGATGCATACGTGCTTGAAAGGACGAGTCTCCCGATCATGACGTCGGGATAATCTCCGTAATATGTTGCTTTATGAATTTTCACTGATGAAAATGGATGATTCTCCATTTCCACTGATGAAATAGCATTTTAAAGGGCAGGAAAATGTGGTATATGTCCGCTTTTTTCATTCCTTATAACTTATTTAATTTTTAAGATATAGGTATGCAGTTTCTTGTAACTCGACTTTCCTGCTAAGTCTGGAAACGGGAGGTCATTTACTGCGTATGCAGACGTCCAAGGAATGATTTTTCAAAACGTTACACTTTTTAAATTTTTATACTATACACCCCTATGTAAAATTAATCAATAAAGAAAATTTTCCCTTTGCTGTAAAAATATCATTACGAAAAAATTCATACATGTATCTATAAATCTATAAAATCGAATAAGTTATAATTAATCGGAAACTAACCTTTGACAACGGGGGATGTGGGGGGGGGGGATATATACTGAGTTAGAAACGTAAATGTGTGAAATATACTTCAGGAAAGAGGAAAAACGAATAATAATACAAATGAAGTTAACCTTAAATAAAAGATAAATGCTTACAACAATATTAGAGGCAAATTTCTCCAAAACATATGCAGAAGCTTTATTAGAAGAACTAAGTTATGCATTGAAGTTGAGAGAGAATGCTTTGTGAACAGCTTTAGTGAACTCGTATTTCTAAAATTTAAAATTACATTTATCTCTTTACACGAGTTCTCTGTGTAATTTTTATTTAGGTTTATTTGAGATGCAATTTTTTCACAGTTGTTTGTACACTTTTGATTTGAAGAAAGCTAACGTCAATTTCATATGGTCTCTTTTATACTGATGAAATAGCATTTTAAATGATATGAAAAAGTTGTATATGTCAGATTTTTTAATTAATTATAACTCATTTAATTTCTAAGATATAGGCATGCAATTTTTTATAATGACCTTTTAGAAGCAAAAGGGAAAAAACAAATAAACATCGATTTGGTTAATTTTTAATTTTGTCTAGGGAGGGGGGGGGGGGGGTCTTATAAAAATTTAAAAGGGTAACTTTTTGAAAATTAATGTGTGAACTATTTCACTAACATAGTCTTATTTCTTATCTTATTTTTCCCACTTTTATAATTACATTGCATACTTACCTCCAAATGTAAAAAGTTAAAGCGCATTTCAACTTTTTTGGCACCCTCTATTAGTTCCTTCATGCAAATAAATAGAATAGATAAATAATAGAACTGAAATTATAATAATAAAAGTTGTGTATTGCGCGTTAATTATAATTTTCCCCCCTTTGTATAAATAAAATGCAGCACGATGCCTAATATCAAAAGCATGGATTTTTGCTTATTTCCATGTACCAGGGTAATAAAATATTTTTGAAATCATAAATATATTCTAAAAGATTCTTTAATGTAAGTTAGATGACTGAAGAGAAAATTATATATATCACATTAATATCTAGCTAAAATCTTAAAAAAGATCTTACATTGCTTACAATTTAATTATTTGTAACTCTTTCAGGAAAACTACTTTGCGACGTTGCATGCCATCTGCAGTAACTAAGACAAGTAATTCAATTTTGCAGTCAACTCTGCCATATTTAGAGGTTACTTTTTTTAATTACATTTTTATTTAATGCAATTGTGTGTTTTCCCTGTATGTTGTTCACCAATAATTAAGCAATATTATACCAAAATCTCTATTAGTCGGCTATGATCCATGAAAAATATAAATTTATCAGGTCTTTTAAAAATCCTCCTCGCTCTTCCTAAAATTGAATCTAATTTGACTGCCATTAATATTTGCATGTGAAATTTATTTGAACCCTGATTCTCTTTAAGTTAACGAGCTAAAATCAGAAGAGAAAAATAGACAGACAAACTGAAATCATAAATATTTTTCTTATAAATATCGATGCATTCACGAGTACATATAAAATTGTGTAAATGTTTTTTTTTTCTTTTTTAAGTTTGGTAAAAACATTCAGGAGCAGAGAATAATAAGCTTCAATGAAATAAAATTATTGATGACTTCCTGAGAAATAAATTATTGTAAAAAAGCTTCATTATATTGAATAGTAGATATTTAAAAAAATAAAAAAAGAGAGATTTTAAAGTTTATGTAGTAGGAACTGTATAACAGAAAGTAAAACAGGTATATTTTTATTTAATTATTAAAAATTATGGAAATGTAATTTTTTTAAATTCAAATGTAATTTTTTTAATTAATTTTTTGTTAAATTTTCAATGTGATTTTTTTAAGGAAAATTTTGCTTCACATTTTGTAAAAATGTACGATTTTTTAAAAAGGAGCCTACTGCTGTGTGCCATAATAATAATAATAATAATAATAATAATAATAATAATAATAATATATCCTTCGTCAGGAAAGTCCCTTTCCCCTAGGAATCAAGACAGTCAATTTTCACAACCTTTTAAACAAATTATCGAAATCTATTAGAAAATTATACGTAAACATACATGTAAAGACATAACTACATTATCTAAATGAATCCCTCTTTTTTGATGCAGTTGGAGGAATATTGTCTATAAGTTTAGAGTTTAAAACCAGAAAAAGTGTCCTAAAAAGAAAAAAGTATAAAAAATGACTTCAAAATTATACATAAAGATGTACACGTAAGAAAATAAATACATTAAAATTTAAAACAAGAACGGAAAAGCATGCGTCAATCATAGATTATGAAGCCCTTTCCAACACATCCAGAAACTGTAACGAAACTGTAAACAGTTTAGGAAACATATAACACATTTAAAAATTCAGTTATAGTAATTACCTTCCACAGTCAAAAAAGTAGTCAAATTATTTTGAGCAGACCTGTATATGATCTATAGTTTGGATATATACTACATAGCATGATAAAATTTAGTTTATTTAAAAATTCACATTTAGTAATTTTTGCCAGTCGTGGAAAATGTACACGAAATCTTTGGTACATGTTATATACAGACTTTTGTACATACCAGATATATTATAAACAAAAATTTAATTCAGGTAAAAACCGCATAAGGCAACTTAAAAGTCATTTCCAGCAATTACCAACCATAAACGACAATGTAACTTGTTCTTTACGTAGCTCTGTATATGAATTTATTTATATTCTACAAACTTATATTAGTCTAAATGTAGTGCAGCAGGACAATGCGTAACACAATTAAAATATCATTAAGCAAATCACTCCCGTAGTCAGTAATACTTACGAATTCCTTTGTGTAGCCCTGTAAATGATCGACAGAATTTATACACACCACGTACTATGCAAAAATTTAGTTAAACTTAAAAACGCAAACCAAAGTTGAAAACGCACTCATCACACATACACTGTAAAATATCACACTAAGACTGTAACCAAATTCTTTTGCGTGTCCCTGTAAATTAACGAGAAACGCAATGCACACCTTACTTTTCGGTGACCAATTTATACTGCATTTCAGTAATACATATAAATTTCATAAAACGATTTTCTCCCATAGAACATTGTTTAACAGGATTTTTTGAGTGACCTTGTAAATGAATAATAAATGCTTTGCACACCATATTTTATACAAAGTATGTTTTAGTGCGCTTCATAATTGTATATCAATTTCAACATGTTTCAAATGGCGTAACATCATCAAATGTACCTGAAACGATTTTTTCCCAGTGACTGTAATGTAACGGGATACTTTTGACTATCCTTGTAAATAAACTATAAATGGTAGACACTTCATTTTCAATAGGGATCATGCTCCAGTAGACGTCAATAACATACAAAAATTTCAGGTCCGATTTCAGGTCAAATCCGATTATATTTACATACATGTAGAGCACGGGCGGACGGACAAATAATCCGAAGTCGTAAACACTTTTCAACTAGGTTGGAAAGCTTTTAAAAAAATGAGAATTATTGTCCAATGTTTTTGAGAGATACTTAGTTTTGATTTCTAAATAGTAATCTTCGTCTTATTTAACCACAGAATTTTGTTATTAACACTCTATTACTATCCCCAAAGAACTTACTCTATTGCTGTCGTTGTATTAGATACATGACGTAATGCACTTTATACACAAAGCTAGACTGATGTTCAGCCCACGCTGTTGAAAATTTGCAGCAAACTGTCCAGTCATTTGACCGTTTTTGTAGAAAACGGTTACATAATCATAATTTAACTTTATTTAGACCATAATATGGATAATAATATGGTCAGAATAGAGTTTAATTACGGTTATGTAACCGTTTTCTACAAAAACGGTCAAATGGCTGAACATTTTGCTGCAAATTTTTAACAGTGCATTATGCGGTAGGAAGATAGGCGGGGGAGCGTCCCCGAATCCCGAAGATGCCTGCCTTTGCAGTCAGAAAAAAATTCACTGTATATCTTGCAGATACAAGGTGTTTAGTGTTAAATAAGAAAAAGATTGGAATTTGAAATTACACAGTTAAAAATTTGCAGCAAACTGTCCAGTCATTTCACCGTTTTTATAGAAAACGGTTACATAACCGTAATTAAACTCTATTCTGAGCATAATATTGTCAGAATAGAGTTAAATTACGGTTATGTAACTATTTT
Source organism: Maratus michaelseni (assembly GCA_963931845.1). Taxonomy (NCBI): domain Eukaryota; kingdom Metazoa; phylum Arthropoda; class Arachnida; order Araneae; family Salticidae; genus Maratus; species Maratus michaelseni. Next base: position 154,531,044 of record OZ007594.1, on the reverse strand, counting down.
CTATAAAAACGGTCAAATGACTGGACAGTTTGCTGCAAATTTTTAACAGTGATTCAAAAATAAGCACTTCGAAGCATCTTGTTCACTATTATTAGTTCCAAGTTCCACAATTTTCTTAAGTGCATATTCGCAAACGAAAATATCTACCAATTTATTATTTGTATACACAAAACTTTTTTTTTGTACATTGCGTTCAACAGTTGGAATCTCTCCTGTCTATATCGGTAGAAAATTCTTAAATATTTAATAAATAGGGTGTGTAAGGAAATGAATGCCATCGAAAAATAACCGAGATGTGTGCAATTACTTAGAGTTAGATCAATATCTATCGGAAAAATATTGGATTCTTCCCAGCTGCTAAATATATTGGAAATGAGGAAAAATATGAAATCATCATAAATATACATTATGGATTTGAATTATTTATCTACTTTTTCGATACATGCAGGATAAATTGAACTGATGCACAATTCTATTATTGAAATTGCATGTAATCTTGCAGTGAAATCAACAAAAGATAATTTTATGTTAGTTAAATAAATATATATTATGATTATAAGTTATTTTAACATGTAAAGAAAATACGTATAAAAACTGCATATATTCTATGGGCTAAAAAACGAACGTCTTATTTAAGTTGCTAGATATATTTTGTCTGAATTATTATAGAGCATCTCTCAGAATACGTTAAATGCGAATTATTTTTAATCATATTTTTCTGACAGATAAAACATCAAAAGTATCAATTACATAAAATATTGAAAAGGAAATCATATTTTCAGATTTCATGGAATGTTTATTTCAAAGACAAAAAAATCTAATATATATATATAAAGTATTTTGTCTTAAAATACCTTATCTTCCGTTTCCTTTTTTCAAAATTCTAATCATTTTGACGCATGCTATTTTTTTTTTTTTATTTTTATATAGAGTAGCAAACTATACCAAATTTAATAAGATATAGTTATGCTTAGTAAAATATCGGCATAATCGCTTGATAACATTTAAATTTTAATTAATTAATTTAGAAACGATAAACAATAACATTAAAATTTAACGTTATAAACGAATCAATAACAAACTGTAAAAATAATGCTTATCCACTTACAAATGAATTGATACATATTTATGAGAATTATTTCTCATTTTTTTATTTCAAATTATGGACTTATTCCTGAATTAGCAGCTGAATTCTACTGCAACTGAAGACACCAGGAAGTTAAATGGTTATATTTCTTCACAAGGTATTAATTCTTTGCAAGTACTTCATGACTCTGTCGACTTTTAATGTAGTATTTACCCATTTTCGACAATGATGTTAAATCCAACACAATACTACGTGGTTGCATGGTTGATGAGTTGCTAGGAATGTCATGTATTTGATGAAAATCAGAATTTATGTAGCATTTATCTATTTACTACAAATATGTTAAATCCAATACAATAATACGGTGGTAGCATGGTTGTTGAGTTGCTAGGAATGGCATAAAATTGATGAAGTTCGGAAATAATATTTTTACTCTCAGAGATCAGTGCTATGATTACATGGTGAACACAAACTTAAGAGATCAAAGCAACATCGTAAACGGGCTGTCAGTAAGACGAGAACGTGTATTAATGAATTCTACGCTCCTGGATTGTACCCTGTAAAACTAAATAAATCAGTCACCATGTTGAACGAAACATTTTTATCAGCCAATTCTTTCTAACTTACGGACTCTCACAAGCAACATGATATTTCAACAAGCAAGCTGCCAAAATTACAGATGATATTATATTACTCCGTTAAAAATATTATAGCTACATCCCATTATTTTATTATTTCAGTAAGATTTAGCGGGTCACTCTTCCCTGATGTCTACATATTATTAAAACAACTGCAACGGACAGAAAAGGTTGCCTTCTGAGCTCGTGCAGGAGCATTTAAAGCAAGAGCGGAAGAATACAAAATGCGCAATGCAGATAGCGCTTTTATCCAATCAGATATCTCGCCAGATAACTACATCGCGGAAGAATAAAAACTGAGTAATTGGTTTCTCAAAAACGCGTGAATTAATATTCGAAGCGTCTTTTGAATAGGAATAGACTAGGCTTAATCAAATAGAATGCTTTTGAAATCGAATGCACTTGAGACGGGAGAATGAGAAAAGAAAAAGTACGATGCGTTAAAACATTCGAATTTTGGAAAAGGAGAAACAGATGAATAAATATTTTTAGACAAAATATAGTAAATTAAATGGTGGAAAATTAAGAAATATTAAAATATGTTATATACATATATACAGGATCATTCGAAATTCCTGGGCAAAACTTTAAGGGGTGATAGAGCACGCTAGACAAGCTCAAAACACCATACAATGCATGGTCGTGACTCAAGCAGTAAAACACTACAGGGTGCTTTCTGATTGTGGAGGGAACCATGTATTTTTTCTACACAATATCTAACAAATGATTGCTGATTTGATCTATGCGGAGTTATAGTGTTAGTAACTGGGATGCTAATATGGATGAAAATTAGAAGAAAATATATAGAAATTGCAAAGTAAGTAGCTCAGGAGAGCATGTGGGGTGGGGGCTGTATCTTAAATTAGACTAAATTTCCTCCAGATAAGTTGAGGGTGAATCAGATCTCATGGGCTAAACTTTAAAAGATGATAGAACACATCTAAACAAGCTATTTTTACCATACACTGCATGGGCGTATCGCAAGTGGTGAACCGCTAGACGATGCTGTCATTAAACGCATAAAATTTTGGTTTTTCCCCCACATTGTCATTTCTATTGTGGATTGCAAAAAGGATGGCTGGTTTTATTAATCAGGAAAACGTGGACATGCTTTTCATGCATGGTGCTGCGGTTGTGTTCTGGAAGTCCTAATTGTATAGTAAACAGAGTTCTCTCCACAATCAGAAACCACTCTGTAGCGCTTCACTGCTTGAGGTAAGTCCATGTATTGAGCTTGTCTAGGCATGTTCTATCATGCCTAGACCTTAAAGTTCTGCCCAGAAGTTTCGAATCACCGGTATATACATATATATATATGATAAAACTTTTTGCTAATAATAACAATTTAATCACAGGATAATCGACAATGTATATGAACGAGTAATTATAATACAATATAAAAATGTATATCCAATAATGTAAAATTCAGAAATTGAAAAAAAAGGGAAAATAAATAAAAGTGCGCGAAGAAAAAAATCCACGAGCAACATGTGAAAATATTACGTGAAGAAAATAGACACGTACATTGCGAAACACGTTATACAAAAATAAAGGACTATAAATGTGATATGAAATGATCAGAGAAGCTTCATATGCACATTTCATAGTCAAGATATGTTATTTCATCGAATATTGTCGACATATCAAGTTCTTGTAACAATCTAATTAAATCTCCAAAGAGATAATTAATAATAATGTGTAGACAGAATACCACATAGTTAATAAATTAACAAGTGCAATCATAATTTTACAATAGCTTGTGCTTCAATGGTAATTGGCCAAAAATACTGAAAATATGAAGAATATTTAAAAGGAGAGAGAGAGAAAATTATATAAAAATATACAATAAACCATAAAATGTTAATAATTTGGAGTTGATATCAAGTGAATACAAATGGATTAAAAAATGAAATATGAACAAAATATAACGGAAAATTGGATAACAAGAGATTTAAATTAGAATTGGATATGAAAAACACGTATATATATATATATATATATATATATATATATATATATATATATATATATATATATATATATATATATATATATATTTTTTTTTTTTTTTTGACACGTTCAATCGGATACGTCAGCCTACCAAAAATCTGTTAGCTTACATCGCTGCCGGTAGGTAAACTACTAACTGCATTGCCACAAACAAGTGACTGAGACAGGAAAAACCCCTCTAATATCGAAGACCATCCGACCAAAACCGTCTATGCCAAGAAACAGTGGGAGATCCCCTTAAGCCTCGATGAAAATATATTTCACAAATTAACATTAACACTGACATTATTTTACAGAAAAGTAGACCTAAATATGGTACAAAACAGAGTAATGTATAACAATAAGTAATATACTTTTATTGAACCTTCAACATTAGCAACCATAATTGAGATTTTGACAATCGTTAAAGTCTTACACACAGTAAGACTAATAATAGTGTTAACCTATGAAATTTACAAAACTTATACTATAAGCATACCTTTGCCACAATATCCAGAAACCTATACAGTTCTTGCGGCAGTGATTTCTAACATATTCGCCAAACGGGAGCTCAGTCGGAAGTACACTGCAAAAAATAATTGTTGATTTTGCAGTATAAAACTGGCACCCCAGCTGCCAGTATTATACCGTAAAATTAACAGTATTACTGCTTGCACGGCAGCGTATTACTGCTTATTTTACTGTTTAATACTGTTAATTTTACGGTATAATACTGGCAGCTGGGTGCCAGTTTTATACTGCAAAATCAACAATTATTTTTTGCAGTGTACCGTTTGGGAAGTTATCGTGTACACTCACGCACGTACACACAAATCTTGATTGCAATACTTTCTTTACACTATCTGTTCGGAAAGTAAATAAGCTTACTTCTATAAATTAAAAAAAAATTGGTATCTCTATTTAGAATTCGCCCAAATATTTACGTTTGAGTCATACATGTACTATAAACATGTTTTTTCTATTTTGTTTAGACCTATCGCCTTGTGCTGGTTTAATTATATTAAACTTTGAGGAACTGCTCACACACATACACACAGCAAAGCCTTACATATTTTAATATTATATATCGTTTAAATATTTTACTGTAAATAACTAAAAAAAACTAGTCGGATATGCCAATCCCAAAATTTCCTTCTATCTCATACATGTTAATGCTTGAAAATTCGCTATCACAGCGCCACCTTCAGGTCGAATTTCTCCAAAATTTTATCCAAACGTCGTCCTTTGTATGATATTACATCTAAATATAAAATTTCGTCGAAAAATTTCATAACTTGTTTCCTTAAAATGCCAAAAGCCGCGAAAATCACACAGAAATTGTTATCCCAATGTAACCTTAAGGCCGATTTTTTCCAAACTTTTTTTACCTCTGGGGGTGCCTAGTCAGGTAAGGGTCTCGTCACCTGATCAAGGTTCTAAATTACGAGACCTATTAAATCTGTCAATTCAACAAAGTTAAACAGAAACCTTGAACCGGCAAACAAAGATAACTGTAGCAAACCACAAGAGAGCAAGCACAGCAGCGATGTCAACAAATCTATAGTCAGGTGGATGGCTGTGATCAGGAGATTTCCGCCCCGCACCCAGGTACTAACTCGTTAAGCTAAGCATTCATGTCGGGCAGGTAGGGGCCTGGTTAGCGGTATATAAAAAAAAAGACCGATTTTTTCCAAAATTTTATAAGCACCTCGGCATCACATTACACCTAAATATAAAATTTCGTCGAAAAATATATTCATAAATTCTTTACTTAAACTACAGAAAATCGAGCAAAAATATCTATCACAGTGCCCCCTTCCGTTGTAATATCCCTATTTTCAACCAGGACCTGCTGGCCATAGCAAGAAACATATAAATATAAAATTAGGTTCAATTCTATCCATAACTTCATACAACTTTTCGATAATACAAAAAGGACATACAGGCACACACATGAACAGATAGGCATATTGTAAAAACGTGTTTTTCGGGATCTCTGGCGCCTAAAACGGGTAAATCATTCGAAAACCGGAAGTCGAAAATAATTCCATTATAATGCTTTTTCCTATTATAGATAGAAGAAAGTAAAAAATCGACCTCTGGAAAAACGCGCGTGTTGCTGTAGTTGCTTTTGTCACAATCTTGTTTCCGAGGCTAACGAAAAAGACAGGCTACCGCGGTGCATTCCACTTATCTTTGTTTACAGACCGCTAGAGTGACGTGATTCTCTTTTCGTACACCTGTATTGGTGGATTCGAGCATCACGTGACTCCCGCAGTCTGTAAAAAAAATACGCGTAAAGCACCGCGGTAGCCTTTCTTTTTCGTTAGCCTCGCTTGTTTCCCATTTTCCACCATCCCATTTAAAGTGGGTCTCGTATTTGAAGTATTGAAAAAACTATATGCAAAAATCTAGTTAATTGTTATTTTTCTTGATGTTGGTTTTTATGGAAAACGTTTTTCTTGAGTTTATCACACCAGATAGCGCAAAGATATTGGCAAAATACCTGCCAATATTGGCGAATATTTCGAATGTCGCCGAATGTCGTACACCAAATTTACAACAATTACCGATATTCACTGATACAATTTAAAATTCGATTTTAAATGAGAGCATTTAAAAGAGTCATTATTTGTTTAAAGAGCATTATAATAGAGAAATAGTATTCTAAAAAATAAAATATAATAAGTTTACCGTTTCTAAGAAACTTAATTTTTTAGTGCCTTATTTTTAATATCTGGTTTACATTTAGTCAATGTCGTAAAAATGATATTTTTACAACATTCAGGAATATCTATTGACATTCGTAAAAATAATATCATTTATCGAGCATTTCAAGATTATATCGACATTTAACGTATCTGACTAAGTTTGTAATCTTGACCGAACTGAACGGACGGTTCTAAAATATTAAAATGTAATTAAAATGTATGAAGTTTTTTTTTTTCCTTGGTCAACTGTACGTTACATCTGATAATGAGGTAATTTAATTTAATTTATTTTTTTTATTTAGGAAGTTGGTTCTGATATAACCTTATGCTGGAAAGAAATGCTCCTTCTCTGCTTAATCAGTATTGGTAAGTTATAATTAAACTGGTTAATAGAAATTCGAATGAAAGAAATGGTTTTTATCATCTTAAACTGTGTCTTTTAGGCCTTTCTGTTCTATTGCTAATCGTTTTCCGATTCTGTGCTGCGATCATCATTTGGACGGTGCTCCTTGTTGTAGCTGCTGCATCTATCGGCGGTACCATTTACATATGGTAAGATTATGTCATTTAGAATTTGTGATCTTGATCATTAAAAAATTTTCCTTATATACCGTCGATCAATGATATAAGGCCAGTATTAATCTACACGTAGATCTATGTTATAAGAAATATTTTAGTTTAAAAAATCTGGAAATTTCTAACTTTCTACTTTTGGCTATTGATAGATGTTCATTTTTTGAGCTGAAAAAATTCTTTTAAAAAGTATACTATTCTTTCTCTGCATTTTTTCAAGACGACTGTCCTTAATTCAAAATTACGCGCGCATGTAAGTAGGGGCAAGGAAGAGAAGTTGCCCCTCCGTGAATTTTCAAGTTGAATTAATTAAAATTTCCCTTTCTCTCAAAGTAATAATAATACAAAAATATTATCCTCAAGTGATTTAAAATAAAAATATGGCGGAAATGTCAAACTGATTTGCATTACACAGTTGTTTACGGATTGTTTGTTTGGAGTTTGCATCGGAAATAGTACTGTATTTCACTGGGGAAAAAACTTTTAAAATAAAATATTTGAAAGAATGTTTCAAACGCACCCCTTCTTAAATAATAAAGAAGCTTATTTTACTGATATTGTTATTGTATTTTTTTTCCGTCAAGTTTTGACGAGTTCCATCTAGTTTTAAGTTATTTCACATGGGCCAATTCTTTATTAAAAAAATAATTAAAAAAAATGCAGAATACAGGATACAGGAACATTATTTTCAAAATCTTGCCACTCTGGATTTTGTTCTGCGGGCACCCATGATTCAAACTTCGACTGTTCGAAATATTGGAAAATTCAAATATGAGTTTATTGCCATTATTGTTAAAATGTTAAGTTAAACACTAGTATTTCTAAAAGCACTATTATAATTTCTTTTGCATCACCATTTTACTGAAAATCTGAAAAATGAAATACGTGATGAAATATGCCTAGAAATACATACGTGTTGTCGAGAAATATTGGAGTACTGTTTCATTATTGGTATATTACTGAAACAAAACTTTGCTCAAACAGATCATGGAATTGCACAAACTACAAGTGATGCTATCTGTTATCATGTCATACATCTACACTGTAAAAATGACAACTGTTTCTTAATCTAGCTCTTATCTTTTTTAACCCTTTCGCGACGAGGGTCACTTCTTTTACACTTCGTTTTGCACTTCTTTTATTTGTTCGATACCAATTTTTCGAAATTATAATTTTCGCATTATTTAATCGTTGAAAATCTGTGATTAAACATGGCGAAAATTTCCATACTTAAATACTGGTGTTTAAATTCATGGATTTCGTGCATCCTAAACGACACGTCGTATACGTGCCGCTTGTCGCAAGGGGTTAAGATTTACGAAAGTACAATATAACCTCTTCCAAGTTACCCGCAGTTCCAAAAAGCGTTTCTTTATCTTTAGAAGCCTGTGAAACCATTAGATTTCCGAAATTTCTAAGCATTTCTGAAATAAAAGTTTCTTTTGCTACTCGTCATTTTCGGAAACATTTACGAGTAGTTTTTACAGTGTATTATCAGTTTTCTCTACCCGGAATATCGGTTTTTTGGATGTTATCGAATCTCAATTAAACGTTTTTTTTAGCTCCGTAACAGAATTTATATATGCAAGAGTAAGAAAATAATGTTAATTTGAATGTTGATGTTAATGCTATTAATTTAAATGTTAATGTTAATGCTGTTAATTTATCATGTTTGTTGAACATGTGGAATGCTTACTTGAGAATTGATAGCATCCAAACAACCGATATTCCGAATAGAGAAAACTGATAATACATTGTGCAAACTGATCAGAAAGGTTTCCGAAAATTACGGACAGGAAAATAGACTTTTGTTTCAGAAATTCTTCTTTAAATCTCGGAAATCTATTGGTTTCTGGGGATCGTAAAGACAGGGGGGGGGGGGGGGAGGGAGGAGGGGAGGTGATTTTTTTCAAGCAACGACCTGTTTTGACCATATTGTTATAAGAAGGATGCTTTCAGGGAGGACTTTTGAAGGGAAAGTGACCCGAATTATCCTTGTATACAAGGAAAACCCTGAAAACCTTGCATAGTCACCCTACTAAGACCTCGCTGGTTTCGAACCCTCGAAAGGCGTCCCAATTTCCTCATTTTGTGGCTAGCATTCTTACCACTGACCCGAAGGTAAAGAAATACTTGGTAAATCAGAAGAGGTTATATTATATTTTCATAAACCTTAAGAAAAATACGAGCTAGATTAAGAAACTGTTAAAAATAAATAATCAACGTAAAATAGCACAAATAAAAATACATAAAATGGCAAACAGCTGTTTTGGAGCTCCTAAAGCTCCATCATCAGCGCCAAATTTAAAAGATTAAAAACCGATTCAAACGTTTAAGCCATCTAAACATGCTTGTGTCTCTGCACGCGCCCAAGATTGAATGGCGATGAGTTTTTCAAAAACAACGGCGGAGTCAGGAAACACATGAGACGTAGGAGACCAATAGAAGCGCCCGGAAAGACTGGACGAGTTTAAGTACGGATGAGAAAAAAAAGGGGGACGAAGAGAATGAATTAAATGAAAGGTAGTCAGACATTTGAAAAATTTGGTGTACAGGACATATCATTAACTAAGTTGCCTGAATTCTTCTATATATGATAAGCTCCCCAAAAATCAAGATCGGTTATATTTTAAATAAGAAACTATTGTATTTTTTCACAGTGTAGTGTAAGATAATTCTTTCAATGTATAATGTTTTGTCTGTTTCTTACAGGGTTATATGGTACGGAAGAAAAACTGATTTAGAAAAATACGATGGTCCAAATCGAGAACTGAAAGAAAAACAAGTTAAAAATTGGTTCATTGCTGCTATAGCAGTTACTATATTCACGGTAACATTTATTTTGTTTTTATTTATTTTATTTATTTGTTTACTTTTAATGAGGTTTTTTTTTTTTTTTTTTTTAGTTTAGTTAAAAGTGAACCGAATTATTTTTTTAAAAACTAAACATACATTTTTTTTTTTTTTCGGCAAACGTATAACTGTTTTTTACTACCCTATTGTATTTATTTATTTAATTTTTTTTCATGAAGCTGTAGATTAGTCTGATGTTAATGTTATTTTTTCTACCTTTAACATTTTTTATTTCTGTTTTACCTTTATATTTGTATTTCAATAATGTAGCAGAAATAAATAATTGTCTACTTCATCTTTTTCCAATTTTCAAAATTGTTAGAAGAAAATCTAGTAATTTAATTTGTTAATAATTTTTCGTAATGGTCAGTCAGTTATTATTTGCACCAAAGACAAGCTAGGTATTATTATTATTATTATTATTATTATTATTATTATTGGAAATGTATAATTAATTCAAAATTTTATTAGACATGTTTACTACATGGAGTGAAAAGTACCGGGACTCTATTAGCTGACAGCACCAACAAATTATCCATTTAATTTCTAATTAAGTACCATGCTTTAAAATATTCGTATATAAAGTTTATATGACATTTCGGCTGTTTCTTTACGAATACCTTGTAAATGACACTACTTTTGCCTTTGTGAAAACAATAGATGAAAGGAAATTCCGTGTTTTGATTGCGCGGTAGCATATTACTGCTTATTTTACTGTTTATTACTGTTAATTTTACGGTATAATGCTGGCAGCTGGGGTGGCAGTATTATACTGCAAAATCAAAAATTTTTTTTAGTGTACAGTCCGATCTCAAGAATGACTTGTAAAGCATTACAGCAGATCTGCTCCATCGAAGACAAACATTTGTTTATAGTTTAGTAAATTTAAATGTGATCGTACCGGCACAAATGATGCTCCACGCAGAATATGTGCAAATAATAGTTGATTGACCAACTGTACGTCGTTTAGTATGTGTAATATAAAAGTTTTTTTTGTGTGAAAACTGTACAATTTTTTAAAAAGACTGTTCTGTGGTTAGCTATGGAATAATTATTAACAGAAATAGAGTTTGTAAGGAAAGTAATTTAATGTAGCACCTCGAAAAATACCTTTTACAATCATTATATTTTATGCAACATTTTATTTTTTAACTTATTTCTAATGTAGTTGAAAAGTGTTTATGAATTCAGTTTTTTTTTGTCTGTTTGCCGTCTGTCCGTGCTGTAACTTCCGTAAATATAATCAGATTGTCATGTAATTGATATCTGCTGTTGTGGTTTACCATGGCATGTTCGGTATTGAAAATAAAGTGTGTATCATTTATAGTTCGTTTACAGGGGCACTCAAAATAATGCCATTACATTATGGTCTGTGGAAAAAAAATCGCTTGCAGTGTATTTTAATGATGTTACACTACTTCACTCATATTGACATTGATATACATCATCGCTGAGGTGCATTACAAGATGTTTACTATAGAGTAAGAAGTACATAGCATTTATTGTTCATTTACAGGGAGACACAAAATAATTCGCTTACAGTAGTATCTATGAGCAATAATTGCTGGAAGTGCGTTTTCAATTGTGGTGTGCTTTAAATGTAACTATTTTTTTTTGCATATTACTTAATGTATATAAATTCTATAGATCATATTCAGGACTCCACAATAGAAATTCAAGCACATTTATTTCTGTTACTGACGGAAAATGGTAAGGACAATTTTCAACTGTATTATGCGTTTTCTAACTGAACTAAATTTTGGCACACTATGTAATGTAGTATATATACAAATCTGCATATCATACATAGGGCTACACAAAAGAATTTGTATATTTTACAGCCTACAGATGATAATTGCTGAAATTGGCTTTTTAATTGTGTCATGCGTTTTCCGAGAAAATCTTAATATAACTCTGTTTGATCCTTGAAACTATGATAAAGTAAAAGAAAATTACAACATCCTGAATAAACATTTCTCCTTTATTAAAAAGGATCTATGATCCTTTTTTCCTACATTTATAAAGTACTTTTTAATAGAATATATTTTGTTTTTGAAATTTGTATATTATAGTTCACATACTGATCACATTTTTGTACTCATACTGTTCCTATTTAAGCTTAATGTTTGAGCCATGCAAAATTACAGGTTGTGTTATGATTAAGTATTCTTTTCGCAAATTTTCTAATTACTTTCTTTTATACTTTTTCTTATATAATTTTTTTTTTTTTTTTTTTTTTTTTTTTTTTTTTTAAATTAAGAAATCTTGTGATCTAAACTAGTATTGTAAAAACTAACTTTGTACTAATTTTATTTTAATTTCTAATGTAATATTCAACATCTGTATTCTGAAATATGAATTTTCAATAAACATTTCCCCTCGAGGAAAAAAGTTCCTATGCTTAACGGCTGGATCTCCACGAGAGGGTGATTTCATTTCATTTCATTTGTTTACATGAGACTCGTCTCTCAAGTTATTAAACTGTGAAGGGTACTTTTCGGTTAGCCGGGCGCCAGTGATATATATACATGTATATACATACACACACACACGCATATACACATATCTACGTATACATATACAGTGTCTCACATAAGTGATGGGACACTTGTGCTTTACAAAAGGAAACTAATCAAATAAATTAAAAAAACATGTACACATTTTTCTGTGGGTGTGTTTCATACTTAAATTTAGTAAAGATTATTACATGACATACATTTTGTCAAAATATTAAAATATTAATTTAATAAAAATACAAATGTTTAGAACGGAGCAAAAAATAGCTCACATAAGTGATGGGACACCATTATATATGCAACAAAAATCGCCTGAAATAAGCAATAAAAATATTTTTTGGGGTTTTATTTTTACTTAAAAGCAATTGGCAATAATTGATAAAATCGTCTGCAGTATTTCTCTCCAGTTTGTTTTGGAATTTTTGTGTTTTTTAGCTCTGTGTAGCCATGAATGCTAAACGAAAAGAAACTTCGCCTGAAATTCGAAAATTAGTTATTCATTTGCATATTGAACGTGGAAAATCTATTAGAAAAACTGCTGAAACAGTTAACTTGAGTCGTTCAACAGTTTTCAATATCATTAAACGATATAAAAAGAATCATATGATTCAGGATAAAAGAAGACCTGGCCGACCATCAAAGCTATCCAATGGAATAAAGCGAATTATCGTTCGAAATATTAAAAAAAATCCAAGAATTAGTGCTTCAAAAGTTGCTGCTGATTTACAAGCATTATATGGAATAATTGTTAATCCTGAGACTATTAGAAGGGTAATTCGATCTGCTGGATATCACGGTAGAGTAGCCAGGAAAAAATTCTTCGTAAGTGAAAAGAATAGAAAACTCAGACTAGCTTTCGCAAAATCCAACATAAATAAGAATTCTGATTACTGGAATAAAGTTATATTTGCTGATGAGAGTAAATTTAATATATTTAGTTCTGACGGTAGAATCTTGGTGTGGAGAAAACCCAGGGAAGAATTTCGCAAACAGAACTTGGTACCAACAGTAAAACATGGTGGAGGAGGAGTTATGGTATGGGGGTGTATGTCGTCCGCTGGAGTTGGTAATCTTGTTTTTATTGACAGTATAATGGATCAGTACAAGTATATTGATATTTTAAAGCAAAATTTGAAATCTTCAGCACGAAAATTGAACCTTCATAACGATTTTAAATTCTACCAGGACAATGACCCCAAGCACACTGCTCTGAACGTTAGACTCTGGCTGCTATATAACTGTCCTGAAATAATAAAAACACCACCACAATCTCCAGACTTAAATCCCATAGAGAATATTTGGCAAGAATTGGAATCAAGAATTCGCAAACACACCATTTCTTCAAAACAACAACTAAAATCGGTGCTTCAAGAAGAATGGGGTAAAATCACTCCAGAAATCACAAAAAAATTAGTCGAATCCATCCCAAAAAGATTAAATCATGTTTTAAAAGTAAAAGGAAATCCAACAAAATATTAAAACCTTTTAAAAAGTAAAATTTTTGGATAAATATTTGATGGAAAAGTAAGTGTCCCATCACTTATGTGAGCCATTTTTTGCTCCGTTCTGAACAATTGTATTTTTACTAAATTAATATTTTAATATTTTGACAAAATGTATGTTATGTAATAATTGTTACTAACTCTAAATATGAAACACACCCAAAAAAATTTTGCACATGTTTGTTTATTTATTTTATTGCAGTTTCTTTTTATAAAGCACAAGTGTCCCATCACTTTTGTGAGACACTGTATATACATACACATACAGTGAAACTTCCATTTAACGAAGTCTCATCGTTACACTTAAAAACTTCGTTATGAAGAAAATTCGTTAAATAGAAATCAACTTAAATTCATGGTATTTTTTGTTCAGATATGACAAACAGGTAATGGATTCAGAAGCATTTGTTTCAGTTTCAATTTTGAAGTCGTCTTTTACAAAATAGTTGTGCATGGTCGATGAAATCACGTCATATTCTTAAGCTTTCATCAGCTCTGATACACAGATTATCAAACTAATGTTTTCACTACATTGTCTTTTTTCAATAATCAATTTACTTCAAGATTTTGTATTATTCCTTAGACTAATGGCTGAAGTTTAGAAGTTATATTGGCAGGAACAAAAATAACTTTGATGTTCTTCGATTCGCATTTTGAAGCACATTCTTGTGGATGTACAATTGCCTATCAGCAATGGAAGGTCAGAATGACAAATGTCTAACTCCAAATGATATATTTTGTTCCAACGCATTTAGCACCATTGCGTCACTGCATCTTTTATATCAATGAATGTAAAAAGGAGATTTTGACTTCCCTCAACTGTCAGCGATAGAGTATCGGTGTGGGAGAGTGGTGAGAGCAAGTGTTTTTCTTATTGCGAAAAAAAATTCGGTTTGTTTAGCACCAAGCAGAATGAAAATTATTTAAATGTGTTCAATTTCATACAATCCGCTGAAATAAATTCGCATATCCATCGCAACAGAAACCTCTTCGTTTGATTTTGTACACGTAAAAAAGGGGGAAAACTTCGTTATGTAGAATATCTTTTTCGTAATATGGGGATTAATTTACATGTTAATGGTGTTCAAAGTCAAAGTTCCGCAGAAAATTTCGTTAAGTAGAAATCTTTGTTAAATAGGTACTTTGTTAAAGGGAAGTTCCACTGTATATATACATATATGTATGTGTATATATATACATATATATGTATATACATATGTACATATATCACTGGCGCCCGGCTAACCGAAAAGTACCCTGTGAAGTTTTGCTACAATATTCTGAATGTGTTGAAAGTGTTTCATAATCTATGCTTGACGTATGATTTTTCTTTGTTGTTCTTTTTTTAAATAGGTTTTGTACTTGCTTATAGTCTTGTTCCTTAGAAAAAGAATAAAACTGGTATGTACTTAAAAAAACTTTTCCTATTTATATCAGAATAGATTTTTTTTTTTTCAATTTAGACAAACATGCATAATTTTTCTTCGTTTGTCTAGGCGGCTGCCTTGTTTCAGGAAGCCGGAAAATCTGTTGGAGCGATGCCTTTGATTCTATTAGAACCTGTTTTGGTTTGTTTTGCTTTTCTTTTATATTTAAAAGTTATTTAGATTTCGTTTTCTTATGTATAATAAATATATCTTGTTACATGAATAATTCAGAATTAATTCAGTCAAAATTACTAAAAGGTGTTTTATACGTTGCAAAATACATAAAATAAAATGCAAAATAAAATGTAAAATTGTATATCTAAAATCTAGTACTTTCAAGTACACTCGTACTCGTCATCACGGATAAAAACAGAAAATACGAAATCAGAGAAATTGTCTCTTTTTTAATCAATGTCCGTTGGTTATGAGTGTACTTGAAAGTACTAGGTTTTAGATATACAATTTTATATTTTATTTTATGTATTTAACAGCGTATTAAACACCTTTTAGCAATTTTGACTGAATTAATTCTTAATTATTCATGTAACATGTTCAAGCTAAGGTGAAAATAGATTCAATATTTTTTATTTATATCATAAATTAGTTTATAAATGTATCTTTCATAAGTAAATGTATCTTTCATATGTATCTTCAATAAGTACACCATCTAATAAGCATTATAAAACTAGTAAAATTTGCTGTGCTACTATCAAAGATCCAAATGTGATTGAAGTATAATGCTTTAAATAATTCTAAATTTAATTATAATTCTGCTAATTAGCCTTCGTATTAAAATTGTATTTTTAATCTACATTTATCGAATCGTTTTTTATATAAAATTTTAATTTGTGCATGTATAATATTTATTAATACCAAACAGACTTTTGTACACCATTTACTTGATTTGTTATTGAATTTTAAAATATGTCAAGGATTTTTGACTCACCCTGTATATTTTTTATATAAAGTGCGTACCATAAAAGGCAATTTTGTTTTCAGCTATAGCGTTGCGAAGTTGATTTTCCAGTTAAATATATAAACTATTAAACTTCATTCACACTAGATGACAATATTTTATATGCTGCTATTACAACAAAATTAAAAGTTCGAGCATACCATTGATGTTGTTGGCATAGCTAGAATTTTTGGACTGTCGCAGCTAATGTAGTTTGAGTTACACTTCTAGACCATTAATAAATAGAAAATCCAAAGTCGTCCGGGAGGGACATCTTGATGCTCTGGGAGGGGTGGAATGTCCGCCCCAGGCCACCCCCTAAAATCAACACTGTTTCTAGATTTCTTCTATGTTTCTAATTCCATGTTTTCAGAATTAAAATTTATATCTCATTAAACTATCGTAATTTTTAGCAAAACTGTCATATTTTCTTGATAATTTTGTTCAAAATTAAGAATAACTCTTTTAAATAATTCTCATTTATTTCTTTTAAAGTGTATATTGTAACAAAGCCTAGGAACTGTAACAAAGTCTAATTAAAACAAAGTCTGACTCACTAATTGGAACTCACTATTTGGAAGACTTAAGTTGTATACAAGATGTTAAGAATTACTTCCTTCAACTGAAATTGCAAATCGATTCCAGATGCACACGTATAAGTATTCTCAAGAGTTTAATGGACTTTCAAAGTACATATAAATTTTATGTCGCTTCTTCTGATCTGACACTATACAGACGGTTATTACACGATAAATTCGTAGTACTTAAGTCCATAAATTCAATATCTATCAATCACTTCAAAAGCCACTGTAACTGCTCAACATGGGATGTTAAGCCCTCGAACTACTTGAAATTCTTCAACGAGATATACTCAAATCTTGAGGGACCAAGGAAGATATTTTGTTGCTAGCTCAGAGGAGAGAAGTTCGGTAGCACTCTCTTGAGAGAAAAGGCGTCTTTCGGCCTTATGCCGAGTAATCTAAGTTTTGCCCGGGAAGGTAAAATGGGCATCGTGACAAACCTAAAAACTTTAGAATCCATCAACTGAAAGCTATATGTGTGACACTTCTTGTACCTGTAATTTTTATGTGTACTGTGACGTAGCTAATTAAAGTCAATGTTGCGCCAGCAGTTCTTTTGCGCCAGCAGTTCAGTTAAATTTTATGTTACTGTTATGTTATTGTTATGTGTTTATGCTACAATATAAATAATAATCATTTAAAATCTGAAAGTTTGTTTTGATTAAATCACTTTTCACATATATTTACCTACAAAACAAAGAATTAGTTACTGTTTGAAGACTTATTTAATTTCCAGAAAAGTGTTTTTCTTTTCAGACTTTTATTTCGATTGCTCTTGTCTGCTGTTTTGTGCTCGTTGGATTTATATGTCTTCAAACATCTGGTAAACCATTAGTGGATGCTAAGGGATACGTTACGTTTCCAATAGACACCTTCTTTCAGGTTGATTTCTATTTGTCATTTTATTTTCATTTATTTTTATTTATTTGTACCTTTTAAATTTGATTTTCATCTTTAATAGACTCTTATGTTACAGAGTTATGAATTTTACTTTATTTATACAGGATGTTTCTTCTTATCGTAGTAGTCTGAAGAGCTGGCGGTATTATAAATTTTGATCCGCCAGAAAGTTATCAGGCCCAGCCGCAAATACCACCAGCAGACGAATTTTATCCACAACCCAGGTCGCGTACATGAAGTCCATTCCTAAACCGTTAGGTTTAAGGTTTTAAAATCTGCTAGGTGTTTTAATTGGAAATATACTTCTAAACCGTTGGGTTTAGAGGTTATGGTTTAGAACCGTTAGGTTTAACCATTTATGTCAAAAGAGTTATTTTTGTAAATTTTAAGAGTTTTAATTTTTTATACAGTTCCTGGGTCCTATAAACGTAACTATAAACGATTCTCTAAACGTATCTCGCACGATTTGAAATTCGCGAGTAGCCTTAGTTATAATAGATGAAAAAACAATTTCAATATTTCTAAGTTAACTAAGAATTTTTGCACAGTGATATTATTAAAGTCATCTCACTCTGTTTCGAGATCCTTCTGTAACTTCTAAAATTCTATTAACGTTTACGTTATTTCTGTCTCTATTTACTGATATTATTTTTGTTTTTTTTTCTGTTTTCTATCTTAAAATCGGAAACAAAAGTCAATTTTATTAGGAACGTCACAGATTCTACATTCCTTGTTCCAGATGCAAACTTTACATTGTATAGAAATATAAAGTTATATCGCAAAAAATCTAGCTTTTCTTTTTTTAAATTTATTTCTAAAGCAATCGAGATGCAAACTTTACATTGTATAGAAGTAAGAAGCTATATTGCAAAAAATATACATAAATTAAAATTACGTTACTTGTAACATAGTAAAAAGTTAGTGCCACATAAATTAAAGAAAAAGATTCTTCTACGGAATGTGAATTTGTTCTTTAAAACGAAAAAATTTTGGTAGACAATGGGTGGGGTGGTGGATAATATGAATAATGTGTCGTAAGAGACAAATTTTGTTTAAAAAAATCTCTACACATTTGAAGGCTTTTTTTAAAAAATTATTTCTAAAGCAAAATTTATTTATTAAATTTTAAATAAAAATAAGTAAATCATGAAAATACGCCTTTCTGAGCAAGAATAAAGTTGAGAAAGATGTTAAATGTTAACATTTTCAAAAAACACGATAAAAAAAAAATCCAATCCTAAAATGAAATAAAAAATTTCTGCGGAATATTGGTTATTTCATGTTACTAGAACTTTTTAATTCAAAGATTCAAAATTAATGTAGATGATTTTTTCAATCAAGTTATTATTATTATATTTTTAACGGAAAATAATAGAAAATTTCAAAAATCTATGTAAAATTTTCAATTACTCATTAGCAAAAGAAAAGTATAATATTTTACACCCAATATTATATTTGTACATGAATTGTAAATTTTGAATTTTATTTTGATATAAATTTTGTAAATGTAAAATAATTGGTAAAAAAAAAAAAAAAAAAAAAAAAAAAAAACTTTTCTAAATTAATTAAAGTCCACATTGTGTATTATAGGGAATATTCTTTTAATAGTAATTATACAACAAACTGTATTCACACAAAATATCAAAAATATCATAATGTGTTTATATATAATAAGAATGATGTTTTGCGAAAAGCAATCCTTTATAAATTTTGAGCAAACGTTAATAAAAAAAAAATACATTACAGTTTTGTCTATTTAAGATAGATATACTTTTCTCACCAGAAACTTTTAATTAAACCTTTGCATTTATATTCAAAATGACCTAGACATTTATTTATTGATAAATAACTTTTACATCATTTCTGGTGTAATCACTAGCGTCCATTGTGATAGCAAGTGATTTAAAACTTAAAAATCTAACTTTTCTTTTCGTGCTTTTTTATTTCACACGGACAGTGGCTTATCCAGTGGATTTTACGATAATTAGAATAAAGTTAAAACATAAATAATAAAACTCGACAGACGATAATCGTACAGTTTGTAATTAAGAAATTAAAAATAAAAATGAAAGTACAGTTCTGAGCGAATTCTGATGCAGCCAAAATATCTTTTAGACAATTTAACGTAATTGGACATTAATTTTATGTTCAACACAAAATGAAAAAGAATGATTTACAAAATAAAGGAATCTGCAAATATCGGCTTAAATATTGGCGCAGCGCCACCTATTGACAAAAATTTTAACTAATTTTTTTTTTCGATTTTCGCAGAGCGCATCTCTTCAACTACGTACTAGTGAAATTTTGTTTCGTTTGGAGCCATAGAACCGGCTCTAGAGCCGTCTGAATAGGCGAACTTTAATTATAAAAACCCTGTATATATGTATACGAGTTCATTTTTAATATTTAATATATATCCCCCCTCCTTCCAATTGTAGTATGATGTTTCTGTGACGTTATTTAATGGTTATATATATATATATATATATATATATATATATATATATATATATATATATATATATATATATATATATATATAGATATATATTATAACAACGAACAAGTTCTTTTACTAAATCTGACCAAATCTTTAGTTTAAAGATGACATGTATTTAATTAATACTTGGAATAACTAACTTGAAATCAAAAGATAAAATATTTTATCAAGAAATGACCGAAACTTCAATTTAGAGACGTCATATAAAAAAAGTCTCATACATTTGTCACAGAAAAATTGTAAAACATCATAACGAATAAAACCCATTATGAAATTTCAATATAATAGGGAACACAAACATATTTAATGACATTTGAAGCAAGTTAAATTGAAATAAATATTATCGAAATATAAATCTGAATAACAAATGGAATATAGATATCAAATAACGATAGAAATTTAAAAAAACTAAACCAACATATGAATGTCTAATCGTGAGTCAGCAGAACACCACATGACGCAAAAAAATGCATTATTTCATATAACAGACTGGCAAAATTACCAAGAATTGTCTGTCACTGCCAATATAATGTATAGAAAGGATAAAACAAAAGAAAACAAAAGAAAACCAGTGAAAATCTAAAATTGTACTCTCATTTTACATTACTGGGGCAAAGATGAAAATCCGTCTTTATGCTTCGCGAGAAATAAAGAAGAAAAGAGAAATAATACAATCGAATCTACTTTGATAACGAACTTATTCTAAACAAATAATAAATATCGAAAATGAAGTCCATCATTAAAAAACAGACCACCAGATTAAAATTAAGTTAACACTTGAATATTTATGTATTTATATTATATAATTATGTATGCATGTGTGTGTGTGTAACCGTTATAAGACAACACAGAAACATTATACACAAATGGGAGAATAAAAATCAAAAATTGAAATATGAGCACATACACCTGTTTGAATAATATCTAGAAAAAGAAGAAGAAATAGTAAAATATGCAACCAAGAAAAGATAAATGAAAATGGAAAATAGTGAATTAATGAAATATTTGTGGAACTGTGGCAGAATCGTCAGGCCCAAATTACCACAAATTCCACAAAAAATGGGCGATTTCATCCTTGTACAAGCTATAATAAGCTAAAATAATATAAGAATTGTGCAATCGCATATTAAAAACTTCGAAAATGAATGAAATAAGAGATAAGAGATGAAAAGTTTCATAAGGAAGCCTTTCCTCAAAAAAAAAAAAAAAAAAAAAAAAAAAAAAAAACCCTCAGAAAAACATGCATGATTTGACAAATATGCACATGGTGCTAAAACACATTTACAAATGTAGTAGATGTATTAAATATATAATAAAACTTTTGTGTATAATAACCCTTTAATCACATAAAAAATCGACATATGAACCGATAATTATAATATACAATACAAAGACACATATCCAAAAATGTAAGATTCCCAAAACGAAAAAAGTTGAAAAAGTAAATAAACATATGTGTAGAAAAAAATCCAATATATATATATATATATATATATATATATATATATATATACAAGTATAAATTTTCTTCTAAAATCAAAGCAAAAGTCAAAAAGATCATAAGATCAAAGCAAAAATCGAATTTTATTGCTTTACTAAAATTGATATTTTGGAGAAAATGACGTTTTAAAAATATACTTAAAATTATATGTTGTAAAAGGTCATTTTTAAAAAATTAAGTATCCTTGTCTGTTTCAAGGTCAGTCGTATTTGGCATACTCGTGGGAAATCAAATAGATTATTTGGTTGGAGTGATGGGTTGAATGATTTCCCCTAAGAGTAAAAACTTGGCCTCATTTCTAAATGCATTAATATCACGTTAGATCTAAAAATGGAATAATATGACTTGATTTTCATTAAACAGAATAGAGTAAAAAACAGAGAAGGAGAGTTGATAAATTTTGACTGCAACCTCATTAAATTGAATTACCTTGAATGTTTTCTGTGTTAAATAGTTTTATTAAATAATAATATTTATACTAAACATAACCCAGGGTACTGAAGCAATATTAATTAAAGAAAAAATAAGCACGATTTTGTGAAAAATTGGTCTTAAATTTTATATATTTTTTGTAAATTCAGAATTTGGCATATATCATCATTTGTATCATTTACAAATAAATGCAGATAGTTAAAGTTGTTTATAAATATACATATAAAAGTAAAATAGTGACAAAACAATAAAAACACTTAAAGTATAATCATGGCATATGAATACAATGAGTTATCTAATAAAGGAACAATGAATGTTTAAGATATTATAATTAGCCTTTATTCTTTCGACTGATCTTGGTTTTGTAACGATTACTATAAGAAATTGTGGCAGAGGTAACCACTGTCACTACCTCGGCGTTAAATCGTACTATTGGCTGGAACTACGTCTGATCGAGTCTTGATAAAATCGTTTAGTCACCAAAATCGTTACCATCTAACAAATGTGTATTTCGAGTTTTTCTACATTATCTAAACGTATGAAATTTCCACTTTTGTAAAAATAAATAATTTTATTCTCAGACTGCTGTTTTAAACATATTTTGAATTTGTATTTATTTATGTACAAGCTTTCATTTGAATACATTAACTTGAGATTGTCCCCCCCCCCCCCCCCCGCCAAAAAAAAAAAGAGTTTGAAATTATCTTAGGTATAGTAATCGAAATTCTGACGTGTAGCGATCATTAAAGGAAATAGATTCGAGAACTTTTTATCTACTGAATACAATAAATTTATTTGTCTTTATTATTACACTGACATTTTCTCAATTTAGTTGTTTGATTCGAGTAAAGGAAAGGGTAAAATAATGGCTAAAATATATTCTCGAATACAGAAATAAATATGAAAACTAGTTTTATAAAATATAATTTTTTTTTCCCTTCAAAAAAAAAAAAAAAAAAAAAAAAAAAAAAAAAAAAAAAAAACAACTTCCTGAATCAAATGGAAATGCGCTGTTCTTGTTCATTTTCTGATTTATATGAGCATATACGAGTTGTTTCAATAATAATAATAAAAAAATCCATTCTTTCGTTGTTTTATGTAAAGTCTCTTAGTATAAAATGCTTCGTTATTTTATTTTAATGCAATTTAAACTGCATTAACGCAGAATTTTAATGTTTTTTTAAAAATTTAAATTCACTAATACCCATAAAAGAATGGGAAAGTAAAGAGTAAATATTTTATAAAATGTGTTCAAAGTTCAAAGTATAGGTATTTTATAAATTTGATTTTTCTTTTATTATTATTATTTTTAAAAATATATTTAAAACGAGTAAAATCAATGTTTTTTATTCGGATTTTTTTCTTTTCTATATTTTTAAATACCGTTATTTCTTACTATAAACCACGGATTAAGCAAACGTGTTTATAACAAGAAATTTGATTAAATGAAATGCAACTTATTCCCGTATCATACATATTTGACTTCATTAATTAAGATAATTTCTTGTTTAAAATATTTTTGTGGGATTCGTGGCTTATTCGGCGGAAATTGCGGCGCATTTACTACTTTAAACATATGTATGAGCAACAGAATATACTAATAAAGCTTAAAACTTTTTCAGAAGCCTTTTTATGCTGATTTATGCAATACATTTTTAAATTCAGAATTAATAAACCTTTCTTTTTCTTCACGTGCGAGCAATAGAATATTAATATAGCTTAAAACTTTTTCAAAAGTTTTTATATGTTGATCTGTACAATAAATTTTTAAATTCAAAATTAATAAACCTTTCTTTTTCTTCATCAATAGGATATTAATATAGTTTAAAACTTTTTCAGAAGTCTTTATACGTTGATTTCTACAATACATTTTTAAATTCAGAATTAATAAACCTTTCTTTTTTTTGTGTGTGAGCAATAGAATATTAATATAGCTTAAAACTTTTTCAGAAGTCTTTATGTGTTGATCTGTACAATAAATTTTTAAATTCAAAATTAATAAACCTTTCTTTTATTCATCAATAGGATATTAATATAGTTTAAAACTTTTTCAGAAGTCTTTATACGTTGATTTCTACAATACATTTTTAAATTCAGAATTAATAAACCTTTCTTTTTTTCGTGTGTGAGCAATAGAATATTAATATAGCTTAAAACTTTTTCAGAAGTCTTTATATGTTTATTTGTACAATAAATTTTAAAATTCGGAATTAATAAATCTTTCTTTTTCTTTTTTAGGTGATGAGATGGTTGTCACTGTTTGGATTTTTTTGGCTAACTCAGTTTGTGTTTGCATGTCAGAATCTTATTGTTGCCGGAGCTGTAGCAACATGGTATTTTACGAGGTGAACATACCCTTTTTTTTAAATGTGTCTTCTATAAGTAAAATACTTGATTTCTGAAAATTGCAATAAATACGAGGGAAAGTCATTAAATAAGTCACAAAAGATAATTAAATAATAACTTACAATGCACACTACTAAACACTTCAAAACTATTTTTATTTCTCAACGTATTCTCTACCAATATTTATGCACTTATATCACCGTTTTATCAGTGCCCCAACACCAGCTGCATAACATTCTTTGGATTGCTGTCTCAGCCACATTAGGACTTCAAGTTGAACTTTTTTCATCATCTGTGAACATGATCTTGCTTCCAAGACGGTTTTTTTAGTGGACTAAACAGATGAAAACCGCTTGGGGCTAAGTCGAAGCTGTATGGTGATTTTGAAGAAGTTGCACGATGATGTTCACAGATGAAGAAAAGGTTCAACTTGAAGCCCTAATGTGGCTGAAACAGCAAACCCGAAGAATGTTATGCAGCTGGTGTCGGGGCACTGATAAAACGGTGATATAAGTGCATAAATATTGGTGGAGAATATGCTGAGAAATAAAAATAGTTTTGAAGTGAATATCATTGTAAGTTATTATTTAATTATCTTTTGTGACTTACTTAATGACTTTCCCTCGTATTTAACGATATTATTTGTAACGATTTTATTTATTAGAAGAATAATTAACCATAGTTGTGCTTTGGCAACTTATAATTATTTACGTTTAATCCAACATAATTATTGATTAGAAACATTTGGCGAATAACCGAGTACTACTAATACTTTTTACTCGGGTTTATTATTTTAAATTTAATCATAAATTTGTACCATAAATTTGATACCAAAAAATTTTGGTACCAAATTACCAAAAATTGGTTTCTTATAATTTTCAATGATAAGAAATCACCCAAACGAGAACATGGTGAAACCTAATTCACCAAATTCTTTTAAACTGCAAATATCTTGTTTAATGAATTTTGGTATTTTAAAGAATAACATACCAATTTATACACAGAGAAATATAGTCCGCAAATTCTTCGATTAATGTATTCACTCTTTGTTTATTAAAAAAAAAAATGCACATGTTAAGCCAAAAATTGGAAAAATAAATATAATATTCAGAAACTTTTCAAACCTTCTAATATTAATAAATAACTTTAACACTTTTCTCATTCAGTTTGGACGTACATGTAACGTGAAAAAATTTCATTGCAATGTGCATATAATTTTATAATGTGAAAATGGCTTTAATACTTCTCAAAAGCTAACGGAACCTTCTTCAGGTGCACGTGAAAGCACTATAAGACCAGAAGCAGGATAGAGCCCTGCTCTGGTAACAGCTTTTTATATCTTCGTCTAAAGAAGAAGGAATCACTCATTCAAAACAAGCTGATTTTTCTGAGATTGTTTGGTGTAGGTGTAGTTAAAAAGTTTCTATTTCATAAACTGTGTTATATATTATTTATTTTGCTTGAAATTTCAATGTATCAGATTATCATTCTTGATTTACGATTGCTAATTTCATTCTTTTTCTTTATTACTATACTAGAGATAAAAATCGCTTGAGTAATCCCATCCTGAAAAGTTTTAGAATACTCGTCTGTTTCCATTTGGGTTCAGCAGCTTTTGGCTCTTTCATCATTGCCATTATAAAAGCCATCAGGGCATTGTTCAAATTACTAGAAAAATAGTAAGACTTATTTCTAATTATATAAATCTTTTAATATATATGCATATGTTTTTTTCTCTTTTTAAACAGTTATTTCGGTGAGCAGATACGCATACGATTAAAAAATTATCGAAATATTTATGAAAATTTAATGTAATCTTGTGAAACTTCAGGCGTCCGAAAACTTTCCCATATTTTCAGAACTCATAAGGCGAAAAACCAATCACACTGTAAAACTAGTCGTTGGGGGTCGCCGTAATACTTACCCATCATGGATATGCCTAATGTAAAATATGAAAACTCAATTTGTTCGATAGATATTGTGTTTAAAATCGTGGCTTGATGACGTCATAAACTTCAAATGCTCTATCACTAAATTGCGTAAAAGAAACATCCTTATAACACCAAAAATTATAATCATATTAACTAACGGTTTACTGCGTCGGATTAAGCGTCTCATTTCCAATTAAAATATATCTTTGAATTGAAATTTGAATGAAATACAGGGTCATGAAAAATCAAAGAGTGTGGAAAATAGTATTACAAATATATTGGCAACTCATTATCCGACCGACTTCATTCTTTATGCAAAATTTGTTTTTTTATTGTATTTTATATTCACTCCTTAAAACAATTTCGAGAATTTTTATATACCTTTTATCAGAACGAATATTTCGAAAGTCCGAAAGCAATAGTCCCGGATAATCGAAGTTACTGAAATTCAATAGGCTTCTTCTCATTATTACATACTAAGTACATATCGAATTTCAAGTCTCTATCTCAACTTGTTCGGGAGATATAGCGTTTACAGACAGACACACATGCACACACACACAGACGGACGGCAATTTTCTTTTTCTAAAAATATGTTTATCAGAATCTCCAGTTTCTGAAACGTGTAAATCCGTCAAAAATGTTTTTTCGATTTTTAAAACGATTACAAGACTTACCCTAACGTATGATGGGTAAGTAAAAAAGATAAATGTTTCTTAATCTGCGAAAATATAATGTAAACAAAAATATACTTCTTTTAATTCCTAAAAGGCGTAAAATAAAAACTTTTTAAACAGTAAAATAAGTTTTATTAGACTGTTGACATGTTTCGGCTGCATTAGAGCCATTATCAAAACAAATAAGATTATTCTACAATTACATCGTCTATCAAGTTATTATTTGAAAAGATAAATGTTTCTTAAAGATAAAAAAGATAAATGTTTCTTAATCTGCGAAAATATAATGTAAACAAAAATATACTTCTTTTAATTCCTAAAAGGCGTAAAATAAAAACTTTTTAAACAGTAAAATAAGTTTTATTAGACTGTTGACATGTTTCGGCTGCATTGGAGCCATTATCAAAACAAATAAGATTATTCTACAATTACATCGTCTATCAAGTTATTATTTGAAACGCTATCATTTAATTTTTCACGTACTTTTTCAAAATGCGCACATTATTTTTTAATTTTACTTGGATGTTTATTTCCATATTTGTAACCATGAGTAACTCGAGTTATACAATTTTGATCAGTTAAATGATGTTGCATCGTTACATATTATATTTTTACGTGTTAGAATCTCTGTGGTTTCTCTTATAGTGGATGGACAGTATAGATTGGAGAGGAAAATGATATTACTTTCAATGAAATTGATTTGGATGGTTTCTTCATGATATAATATCGCCAGGGCTGTGGTTTTTCTATTATACTTTATATCAGCTATACGCTCCTTTTTTCTACAACAAATTTCCTGCTTGTCATGCCAATATAGTAATTTTTGGATCCGTCTTCTTTAATAAATGGTATTTGATATACTCCTGAATAATTCTTAAAATTAATTGGGTCAATTTTACTGCAAATAATATTCTTTAATTTCTATTAAGCATATATGAAAACGTTTAAGGCTGAATTTTAATTTCTCAAAAAAAAATAATACACTCTTCATTTTACTTACACACAGTCTCCTCATACATGGCTAATTATTGTACTATTATTTTCCCATTTCATCTTTATAATGTTTAAATTAGTTTTCATCGCATTCTAAATTTTATTTACATTAATTACTATTTTGTTTTAAATTTATTTATTTTCATTTCATCTTCTTCCCTTTCATAATAGATGGCAGCACAAGATTTATCATTTAACTAGTCTGTAATTTCAAGTATTCCTTTTACTTTTATGAGATAGATGGCAACACCAAACAATTTTATATTATTTTCTTAATTTTTATCAATGCACTGACTTTGTGTTTTTTTAGCAGCCATTTTGGGTTATCTAGTGATGTGAAAAGTTATAATATTTGTAATGTACTTTTAATCCAGTAACATCTTCCCCAATATTAGTTTTTTTTTGTGAGTTTTGTACATTGCTTTTTATAATTTAATTTCTATCTATGTTGAATAATAATTAATTAATTAATTTATTTTGTTATTTGAACTCCAGTAGGTTTTTATTTTTATTTTTTTCGTATATATGTTATTAGAAGTAGTGTCGATTTTAGGCATAACGCTGAAAATATTTGATGATAAATAACATATGTTTACTATGAATATTCTTATGAAGCTCCTCTGAAGATTCTCATATTCAGATATTCATAGTTTTCCATTTTTGATTTATAGATTTCCATATATATATACATTAAAGAACGGGAAAAATTAAATGATAGTGTTTCAAATAATAACTTCATAGACCGTGCAATTATAGAATATTCTTATTTGTTTTGATAATGGCTCCGATGGAGTCGAAACATGTTAAGAGTCTGATAAAACTTATTTTACTGTTTATAAAGTTTTTTTTCGTTTTTAGCAATTAAAAAAAGTATATTATTACAAGGTGTTATAATTTGTTATATTTTCACGAACGAAAACACAAAATAACATCTTCCGAGCTACCCATGATTCCGAAAAGCTTTCTTTATCTTTATAAAGCTCAGACAGCAATACATTTTCAAGGGTTAAAGAATCATGTATAAAAAAAAAGGTTTCTTTTGCTTCCACTGATTTTTGGAAATGTTTCCGAGTAGTTTTTATAGTGTATTAATCAGTTTTCTCCAACCGGAATATCGGTTTTTAGGATACCATAAATTATATGCAAGAGTGACAAAATAACTTTAATGTTAATGTTAACACTGTTAATTTGCTGTGTTTGTCTCTAAAACATGTTTGGTGAATACGTAAATGTTTACTTGAGAATTGATAGCATCCGAAAAATCTGTATTCCGGGTTGAGAAAACTGTTTTACATGAACATTATACAGGTTCAAAATTAAAATCTCCCTCAGGATTTCTGTATTTTACTAGGGTAAGAAACATTTGTCTTTTTTTACAGTGTAAAAATTACAGAAACCAACAAGTTAATGAGATTTACTGAAAAAAAATCTGAAATCAAAAGATTCAATTGCTTCCAGAAATATTTGGAAATATTTCTTTTCAAACGGGCCTTTTATTTCAGGAATACTATTTTCCGTAAATCTGAGCAACCTATTGATTTCTGAGGTTTCTGACTGGCCTGTAGGGTTCTGAAGATATAGGAATGGTTTCTGAAACAGTGGATAACAATGAAACCGCACCGAAAAAGATAAATCACAGTTAAATAATAAAACTTTGTAAAAATCACCACAAAAAAAAAAAAAAACAATTATATTAAATAATTTTTTTTTCTAGATCTTTAATTTACTGCTTTTATTTTATTTTAATTTGTTTATTTATTTTATTTCCTTTTCTCTTTTCTTTTTTGTTAATTTTTCTGTCATTTTTGGCAACACATTTCCCTTCTGCATGTGCTTCTTTGTGATTGATGTTTAGCTTTCAGTTAGCGCCACGTGTCGCACTCTTTGTAGGCTCTCTTCTCTGCCCTTCCTGTTCATTTGTGGCCTTGCCCCCTTACGGACACGTGTTTACATTGGCTAATGACGGGTTGTTAAAATTTCCACCCTGAAACGCGTCCTGTGTGTTCTTTTGTTTTTATGGTGATTCTTATAAAGTTTTATCATTTAAAGTGGATAATAATGTTACATTAAATTTTCATAAACGTTCAACTTCTTAAAAATAGAATAACAACGATTAAAATAAATAAAAATAAAAATCAAATAATATAACTTGTAAATAAAATTCAGAATTAAAGGTAATTTAACATAAAAAAAATTATTAGGCAGAAAAAATTACTTCTTACTAGTTTTAAGAATAAATGTAAATTTTGGATATTAAATGTTCTCTACAGAATAAATTTAATTAAATTAGTATTTTTTATTAATGTCTGACTAATGTTATTGTATGTAGCCAACAATATCCTAATCAATCTTCTAAACTCTAAATACGCTGATGAAATATGGCCAATTATGACTTAAATGTAAAAACTTTGAATTTTCAACTAACACTCCCAGAAAACTAATCTTAAAGCTTTTAAAATATCATTCTTGACTTCTGGGGGAAAACATTTTAAGAAAAATGAGAAATTCTTCAATTCACGGCTATGAAATCAAAACTAAAAACAATTCTTTGGGCTGGTTTCTATAAATTTAATCATTGTATTTCCCTAAATGATGTAATTTATATCAGTAATAAAATAATCGCTTAAAACACACTATGTTATAAATGTTAAAACGCAGAAGATAAAAGGTATACTTGTCTGTAATTAAAAAAACTGAATAACGATATAAATTTGTAGTATAATAATATTGATATGGAAGTTTTTTATAAATTCTAATCTTATGTAATTTCTTGAACAGAATTTCTGTAACCACTTAACAGTCCTTTTTCTAAGACACTATATTAAAAAATATGCATCTTTTATGACAGTGTTATGTCCAAATCGATTATATAAATTCAAACCAGTATTCAAAACTGTTATAAGTATCAAATTTATTAATGTATCTAATTTTTAAAGCAGGATTTTTTCCCCTTCAGACTTTTACAGGCAAGCTACTAATTGAAAAATTTGCTATTATTCCGATAGACTATTGTCCAAGTATTTGAAATTGTATATTCCATTCGAAAAGTAATGTACCAATCCTCGGATAAACAATTTCAAGCAGTTCTTCGATGATAACCATGACGAATGAAAGATTCTTCGCACATTTAGATCTCTTCTTTTTTTTTTCTTTATGCAGGTAGATTGATAGATTTTCAGCACACCGTCGGGCTTTTATCAATTCGAAAATCCCTGTACTTGACATAAACGAATCCCGGAAATTTCGGGATAAAAAATCATCCGGTATCCTGTAATCCTAGGATTGTAACCACTTCTAGGGCACACGGGACATGTTCCCTGGGACCACATTTTTAGGGGGCCTCAAAATACATTTTGTCCACTCTACATTTAGTCTGACACAAATTGATGCAAATTTCCATTTATAGTTCATTAGTCAACATCAGCCAATATCAAAAATCTAAAAAAAAAAATTAAATTATTAAAATTGAACTTAATATGATTAGGAGTGGCACTTATCAATATTAAAATTTATTTTAGTAGCGGAGCAGAAATAAAAAATAGCGATATTTCTTGTGAAAATTTGATAAATCTGATCTGTCCTATTTATAGGACGATGTTAAAATATGAGTTAAAGAATATGGTGAAAAGAAAAAAAAATATTGCATGTCTTTAAAAGTTTCTACAATAAAGACTGATTGAATTATATTTAGACACTTTGTAAATAATAATAACTATCTTGTAAACATTTTCTTCAACTAAAATACGCAATAGCCATAAAAAGTATGACTAAAGAAAATTCTAGAACTGAAAATTGAATTTTATCACTTTGCAATAATTGTATTAAATTTTAGATGATTTCATAAATTATTAAATTATATTTATTGTTTCATATAGTTTTCGATAGGGGTTTAATAGTTCAAATTAACTTACTTCAACTTGTTACAGCCCATGCTAAAAGTAATCAATTAATTACGTCAAACTTCAAGAGGATGGTTTAAAACATGTTGTAACGTAACATGAATACACTTAAATTAGGTTTGTTAGTAAGCAGCATAATAAAACTCACGAAAAAAAATTGTATTTTTATTCCGGTAACAATAGAAATATACCGTCCTTCCTTTTTTTTTTTTTTTTTTTTTTTTTTTTTTTATAAATGCAAGCGTTTGAAATAAAAGCCCCCGAGATCTCGACGGTTTTATTGTATTTATTTCAGTAAAAAAATATATAGTACACAAACTTTTTTTTTTTTTTTTTTACATAAAATTAAAAAAGTCGACCGGTTTTATTAAGGAATAAGCAATTATAATTATAAAGTGTTTGTCGGTGATGTATTTTGTTTTTATAGAAACAAATTTTCCTTACTTCGATACATATTCCTGTAAATATTATATAATATAAAATTTGCATGCAGAGTTGTCACAAGCGACTATTTTTTAATATTTTTCTCTACCAGTATATCCAAACAAATTTATCTTATCTCGAAGATTAATAGAATTCTACCATATTGATTTCTGTTTGGAAATAGTGTGTGTGTGTGTGTTGGGGGGGGGGGGGGGGGATAATAAAAAAGTAATCGCTTTCGACTACTTTTTTTATTATCCTCCCTATTTATTTTTTATATGACAACTCTGAATATATGTCATTACATTAATTTATTTAATCAAAACTATCTATCTGTAAATTAACAGTTCATAAAATGTAACGTCACAACATGTGAGCGGGTACCACGTGTGACAACCTGTGACATAGAGTGAGGGATGGGTAAAAAAAAAACACACGAAATTTGAAGGACGTATTTAATGAACGACCCATAAAATACAATTAATTTATTAATTTTATAAAATAAATTTTAAAGAGACATTGGTAATGTATTTTTCAGCAATCCTCAATATAAGGTAGTTAAAGAAGCTTATCATCAGTACTTTACTCTTCAATTTTTAAATATCGCGAATCAGGCTATACCGATTTTTAAGCCATAAAGTAGAATTAAATTTATGTTAACACTGTATCGTAATTTTTTTCTGTGTTCTTTTTAAAGCTTAAACAGTCAAAATCAAAGGTGTGACATTTTTTGGAAAATATTTCAATGCTGCCTTGCTTGTTTTGAATCCTACCTCAAGTTCCTAAGTAAAAACGCATACATCATGATAAGTAAGAACATTTCTTTATCTTCTTTCAGAAATTTATATTTCCTATTTTGAACTCTGTTTTAACTATTGTGATCAAAAGGAAAAAAAAAATATTTTATTATAGATAAACAAGAGTTTTAAACAAACATATTTTTCCTTCTTTAAATATTTGTTATGATAATTTAGCGTTAAATATTTCCTTCTGATTAAATGATTACATTTAAAATAATTATTTAGTCGTAAACACATTGTTCAGTTTATAATGAATTGTGTTTTGGACGATTAAAAAAAAAAAAAAATTTTTTTTTGGTAAACGAAGAAATAAATAATTTTGATCAGCATGTGAAATTATTTTAGAAACATTGTGGTTGCTTTTCACCAAGCAAAATATACAATATATATATATACACTGGTGTGCAAAACTTAAGCAACTAACACAAAATGCTAATTTCTGAACACGTGAGTACTCAAAAGGAAATTCTATAAAGAGCAAGTGTAGAAAAGAGGTACTACCCTAACAGCACGGCCAGTCGATGTGAAGTCCCCTTGACGTCACACATGGTTAGAAGTGTCACAATGGCTACGGCGAATCAAAATATGGGATATTTCACAGTCTCACTCTACTTCCTCACTGGATGTGGAAGTGTTCCTACATTCTTACATAGTATTGGCACAAGAAATGATAACTTGTGTCAGTGTGGTCAGAGAGGTGACCCACTACATTATTTATTTGGCAAATGTAAATTTATGAAGTATAAATTCACATATAATGAAACTAAAACAACTCTTGACAATATTCTAGATATGCTATCTAACAAAAAACAACTATTTCAACTTTACGAAAATTATAATATCTTAAATCAAAAATATTAATTTATTAAATACAAATTCCTCTTATAGTCAGTTATCTCTCTTAAAAAAATTTGTTTTATGTATTGTACCAGTACCAAATTGTAAATACAGTGACCTCTCACTTATGCGCGATGTTCGGTGGTTGCTTTTTCGTACCACTGTTTTAAACAGTAAATGAAGGGAAGGGGGGGGGGGAAGAGGGGAATTTATTATTTTTTATTTATTTATTTATTATTATTTTTTTAATTTCTGCATTTGAGTATGGGTGTTACTTTCATAAAAGATTCTGGTGACGGGGTTTGATTGCCGTGTGTCGCGTGTGGGTGAGGGGTTACTGTATATAGTGCATTTCAAACTGTTATTGTGTGTAAATAAAATTGTTTGAATTTTATATTGTTTTTATATATTGCAATCATTTAAAAAATATATTATACCTCTAAATGTTATTGTATACGTATTAATGCATTCAAAATGTACAATTGTAAATAATTGTCATTATAATGTTAATCTCAAAATGCTATATAACTCAAAATAACTATAACTAAAGTTTATGTAAAATATCAATTATTGTAATAATTTTAATGTTTGCCCAGCCTTGTGGCAAAATTGGGTAGCGTTTATACTTTGTAAAAATGTAGTTTAACTTGTAATTATTGTAGCTAGTGCCGGATAGTAATATTTTTCCCTCCCTAGGCTTAGGGGTTCGTCCTGGCCATTAGCCAAAAACTGGTCGCTAGGGTGGGCGCTGTCTGTCTGTCTCATTATTACTGTCAAATGATTGTTAACACTGAAAAGTCACTGTGACTGTCGCTTCGTGATGGGTTACCAGGTAACATTACAATGAAGTCACCTTGTGACTCTCATGTGATTGTCATTTTGACACTCTATTGTAAAGTCATCATGGTAGCTGTTCTGTGACGAGTTCCCAAGTGACAGAAAATGAAATCATCTGGTGACTTTTAACAAAGGAGTGCAATGATGACTTCACATTAGAGTGTCGAGCACCGGAAAGTCACCATGCGACTTCATTGTGATATTATTTGGCGACTCATCACAATGCAATGCTCACAATGACTTCAAAGTTCAATCTTCAACTAACAGTGACTTGAGAATCACAAGGTGACTTCATTGTAATGTCACCTGGTGACCCATCACAAAGCGACAGTCACAGTGACTTTCCAGTGTTAACAATCATTTGAGAGTAATAATGAGACAGTGAAATATCCCATATTTTGATTCACCGTAGCGATTGTGACACTTCTAACCGTGTGTGACGTCAAGGGGACTTCACATCGACTGGCCGTGCTGTTAGGGTAGTACCTCTTTTCTACACTTGCTCTTTATAGAATTTCCTTTTGAGTACTCACGTGTTCAGAAATCAGCATTTTGTGTTTGTTGCTAAGTTTTGCACGCCAGTGTATATATATATATTTTTTTTTCGAAAATGATTTCCGGAAAAAATTATTAATTGTACCATATAATTTTTTAAAAAAGAAATTGTTTTATAAAGGTTTGAAATGTGCTAATAGAAAATTAATGTTCGTTCCGCAAAGTAGTTTTTGAGTTATGCTTAAAAGACTGTCCGTATTGCAGTATGTTTTCTAACGATTAAAAATGAATTTAACATCAGGAACAAATTTTAAACCAATATACTTCCTAAACTACTTAACCGAATGACTTCCCGTTTGGTAAAAGTGTAACTTACCGAAAAATCCAAGTATGATGTCAAAACTTGGCGTTAATATTGAAAATTTTAAAGTTTGTTACAAATTCCGTATGCAGACCAGGGTTCGCAAATATCATGATACTTTCGAAAATATCAAAAACATCCGGTATTTTGATAAATATCCTATATATTTTATATATATCCAATATTTTCAAAATAGTCAGCATATTTCTCATTATAAATATTTTTTCAGACTTAATATAAATTAGAAACTAAAACATATTGCACTTAAAATGAAAACTTAAAACAATATTCTAAATATCTTTTTCCTTTTTTCTTTCTTTTTTAATTAAACTGATGATCAACTAAGTGAAAATAGAAACATTTTTCTGATAAGGTAAGCAATTTGATTTTTACGCCCATCAAAACATAAACTATAGGATTCAGTATTAAGTATCAAGAAAATTTTATGTCTTATACAACAAAATTTTAAATACAAAATATTTTTTAAAAAACACCAATTAAAATATATTAAGACAGACATAAGCTCACTTTAAAAATAAAATTTTATAAAAAATATACTTAAAAACATTTAAAAATACAAATAAGTAGACGTTTCGCTATGCGACACGCAAGGCATCATCAGTACAAAAAACAATCCAATGCATAACAGACCACTGAACAATTCAAGAACAGTTAAAGTTACTTTAACAACAGACAATATTCACTCGGTACGGCACGAGTTTCAACGAGTTGTTTCGCTGTTTACCTCAATCCCTTTTGATCTGGTCTGTAAAGTAATTGAAGATATCTGGCCTACTCCTACACACCCTACTGATTTTAACGTCGAAGAAATTGTTGAATTAGTTAAGTTTTGTTTGACCTCAAACTGTTTTATATTTAATAATTTCTTTTATAGTCAAATTTCTGGTACCGCTATGGGATCCCCCCTCTCTGTTGTAATTGCTGAACTTGTAATGCAGAATATTGAAAATAAGATTAATTCTGAACTTGGTCCACGTATTCTTTTTTGGAGACGTTATGTCGACGACATTTTTTTGATTGTGAAAGAAGCAGATTTAAATAATATTCTCACGATTTCTAACTCTATTGGTAACCCTATTAAGTTTACTGTTGAAATTGAAAATAATGCTGAATTACCATTTCTCGACATTCTAATCCGCAGACACACTGCTGCTATCTCTCAATCTATCACCACTACTGTTTACAGAAAACCTACATCTACTGGTCAATATACTAATTTCAATTCAATGTGCCCTTTCAGCCATAAAATAGCCGTTATTAAAACTTTAGCCTTCAGGGCCATTAGATATTGCAGTTCTAGTAATGATTTTGAAATTGAGAAATGTAAAATTTATCGCGATTTGGTTAATAATAGCTATCCTATTGGTCTTGTTAAAAAAATCTTTAAAAATACTTTAAATTTTGTGAATTCTACTCCCCTCCCCCCCTTTCCAACTTAGTAAACCAAATACTTTTATCTGTATCCCTTATTATAAAAACATTTCTGATAAAATATCTGGCATTCTAAAATCATACAATATTGGGGTTTCTTTTAAACCAATTAATAAAATGAGTTCCTTTTTCACTAAGCATAAATTTCAATATGATAAGTCTAAATTATCCGGTGTTGTTTATATTATTCCCTGTAAAGATTGCAATAGTGTCTACATTGGTGAAACAGGTAGATCATTGGAAATTCGCTTAAAAGAACATACTACTGCTTTAAAAAATAGTAATTTGAATTCAAAAATTGTCCAGCATTCACTTAATACGAATCACATCCCGCTAATTGCGAACGCCGGCATTTTGAAATCGGGCTGTAACAACTACCATGGCAGATTATTCCTTGAGGGTTGGCTCACTGAATTGCGATCGGAGACACTGAATGAAGCTCGTGCCGTACCGAGTGAATATTGTCTGTTGTTAAAGTAACTTTAACTGTTCTTGAATTGTTCAGTGGTCTGTTATGCATTGGATTGTTTTTTGTACTGATGATGCCTTGCGTGTCGCATGGCGAAACGTCTACTTATTTGTATTTTTAAATGTTTTTAAGTATATTTTTTATAAAATTTTATTTTTAAAGTGAGCTTATGTCTGTCTTAATATATTTTAATTGGTGTTTTTTAATGGTTTTTTACATTCAGACGTTAAATGTATACATATTGCAAAATATTTTTTAATTGAAAAATTTGAACATAAATGTAAGCTTGTCTGTTTTTTTTTCATTTCTTAATCTGCTGTCCAATTTAAACTGAACTAAACTAAAACATAAAAAATTGTTTCTAATGAAGCTGTAAATAACTAAATATCTAAACTAGACTCTTTAGCTTTCAACAGCTGTTCTAAGTTAATACTGTCCCACATGATTAATGCTTCGGAATTCAAAAATTCCAGGTTCAAACGTAAAACCTGTAATATATATATATATATATATATATATATTGTGGGGGGGGGGGCAAGGGGGATAAAAAAGTCACTGCAGAGGCAAAAGTATTTGGCTACAGAACAATTCACTCAACTGAAGTTAAAAAATTAATTTGCTCTTAATATGACTGAAATAGCTGCAAGAATATCAAGACAATATTTTGAAAATAAATACCAAATATATGAATATATCGAAAATATCATATTGATATTTTGAAAATAAATATCGGTTATGTACCATGATATACACTGCTCAAAACAATTAAAGGATATTTGAAGTTTTATATAAAATAAAGATATAAACGAAATTTTTTTTGCCGAAAATAGAAGAAGAGAATCACAAATGCAAATTTTTCTGGTTTTCAAACTGTGGAGTATGCAAATTTTGAGTTCGACGTCAAAAACGTCGCTTCAGCGGCAGCGAATTTCATTTGACTTTCAACTGGATAAAAGAGAATGAAGACAAGGATGATCGGCATTCAGTGATTGCTTTGTTTCGATGAGTATGATGTCTCAGCGAAGTCATTTGACAGATTCAGAAGCTTGGAGAATTGTTGGTAGGTTAGAAGGGGGCCAAACTCAAGCCGAAGTAGCGCAAGCCATTGGAGTGTCACAAAGTGTCATTTCCAGGATCTGGAACCGTTTTTTGGAGAGTGGATGTGCAGGCCGAAGACCAGAGCAAGGTCGTAGACGGGCAACAACGCCCAATGAAGATCGGTATTTAGCGTTAACAGCTCGGAGACACCGAAACATGAACGCTATTCTTCTCCAACAACACCTTCGCTCAG
Organism: Maratus michaelseni; assembly: GCA_963931845.1. NCBI lineage: Eukaryota > Metazoa > Arthropoda > Arachnida > Araneae > Salticidae > Maratus > Maratus michaelseni. The sequence continues at coordinate 154,492,068 of OZ007594.1, read as the reverse complement.
CTACAGGCACCACGATTTCAACTCAGACTGTCCGAAACCGGCTCCATGCTGTAGGTCTGTATGCTCGCCGACCGATGGTATGTGTTAGATTAGCATCAAGGCATCGTCGCGACCGCAGGGAGTGGGCAACCGAGCATGTCAACTGGAGGAGAAATGAATGGAGCAATATTCTGTTTTCTGACGAGTCCCGTTTTTCTGTGCATCCGGATAATAGGCGTATTTTCATCTGGAGGGACCGTGGCAGTAGGAATAATCCTGCGTCCGTGCACGAAAGTGTCAGATTTGGCGGTGGAGGAGTGTTGGTGTATGGTGGCATCTCCATTGACGGGCGCACTGACCTCTACATCATTCGAGATGGAGCTCTGACTGGTCGCCGATATAGGGATGAGATCCTCAGACCTATTGTAGTCCCTTACGCTGCAGCAATAGGAGATAACTTCATTTTAATGGACGATAACTGCAGGCCACATCGTGCAAACCTGGTGGAGGATTTCCTTTTCGAGGAAGGAATCGTTCGAATGGAATGGCCAGCGTGTTCTCCAGACATGAATCCAATCGAGCACGTTTGGGACGCTCTAGGAAGACGAGTTTCTGGCCGCCAACAACCCCCACAAACTCTCCAAGAACTGGAAAGAGCTCTTCTGAAAGAGTGGGGCAGAATACCCCAACTCGTCATTAATAGCCTCATTGAGTCCATGCCTCAAAGGTGTTCAACGTTGCTGGCCGCCCGTGGAAACCATACCCCCTACTGAAAATGATTTTCTTTGAAGAAAACACCTTTTCTTATTCTTTTTTTCTCATATGCACAAATTGTGTTTTTTTTCTTTTGTACACAAATGCGCAATAAAATGCATTTTTTTCTGCCAAACATGTGTAATTTATTCTCATATAACCTACTATGTCTGTCGACCATGTATCAATCAGCTAAAAAGTTTCCCAGATACAAAATCCACCTAAAACTGCAATATCCTTTAATTGTTTTGAGCAGTGTATATCGCGATATATATATCCATTGATATATATCACCGAATAGTAGACGTTATTAATAATCGATTGGCACTAGTTACATGTTTATACGATGATTTATAGAGAAGTTAGTAGTGTCGTATCTTATTTATTTATTTATTTTATTTTTGACACCGACTATACTTAAAAAGCGTATTAACGTTTTTCTCAGTAAAAGCATGTTATCAATTGATTTCTTTTGAAACTACTACCTTTCTGCTTTTGCTTAGTTTTAAGTTTTGCTTCATTATATGATTTATCTTTAGTATTTAAAGTCCTTTACTCCCTTTATTATTATTATTATTATATTTGATAATAATGTTATTATTATATTTATTATTAGTATAATTATTATTATTACTATTTTTATCATCATCATTATCATAATTCTTATTATCATCATCATCATCATTATTATTGTTATCGTCATCATCATCATCATCATCATTATTATTGTTATCGTCATCATCATCATCATCATCCTAATCCTATTTTTTGATGTTTTCAGTCATTTACGGCGATTCATTTTGTACAAGTGCTCGACGAGCCTTCAGTACCATTACTGCTAATGCACTTAGAGTCGCAGCCGTGGATGGGATAGGCTCCTTCATACTATTTATAGGTAAAATTGGAGTTACCGTTTCAGTTGCCTTTATTGCTCTGGAGATTTTTAAGGTATGATATATATATATATATATTTGTTACTGTGACCAGTTTATTTGTGTAATTTCTTTTGGTGTACTTATTATTTATTATCTACTTTATTATCTACTATTTATTATCTACTTCTTATTGTCTACTTTGGTGTACTGTAAATATTTATTTGATTTTTTTTTAATGTCTCTTAAAATGCAGAACTATGATTTTGATGAAAAATTAAATTAGAAGAGAAAAAGTACCTTTTAAAGTTTTACACATAATTTATTGAATTTGGCTAACAGAATGTTTTTGCCGAGAATATTTGAAACTATGATCAGATTTGTAAGGGGTACTAATACATATCAAACAAACAATTTTCGTATAGAAAACTGGCATCGAAACCCACTTATTGAATAAAAAATTCAGGGTATCTCACACTAGCCAACCACAGATTTTTATTCATAACTTAAAGAAAACTGAAAGTAATGTACATTTTTTTTTTAACAGACTCACCTTGTTTTGTAAGCAGTATGATGATATTGTAACACGTGATAGAATTTTACAGTAATTTGGTCAAGAATAAACATTATGATAATAGTTAAAAAAAAAAAAAAAAGGTTGTTGAAAAGTTCCGTATAATAACTTCATTATTATTAGAGTCATAAATGAAAATCTGAGGTGGGCTTAGAAAAAGATAATATCTGTGTATTTTTGACTGAAAAAGTGGAGTTGTGAAAGCTCATAGAATTATTCTTACGAGCTTATGATTCATTGAAATTAGCTCTTCACCTTCCATTAAAAAAAAAAAATAGTAAATGTTTTCCTTTTTTTTTTTTTTTTTTTTTTTTTTTGTATTAATACTGGAATAAATTACGCAATTTTCTCAATAGCAAGAGTATTTTTTTTTTCAATATATCTTTCAATTGTGTTTTTAAGTTTTAATAAGTGATTATGCATGTACTGTATACATGTTAGTGCTTATGCATGTACTGAAGTGCCTATGAGACAAAAAGTATGAGTATGCAATTAAAAAAGATTCTAAAAAGATTAAAGTAAAATATTTTTTTATTTTTCAACCTTCTGATGAATAATAAACGAAATGAACAATTTTTAAGAGTAAGAGAAAAGTATTGGTAAGAGAAAAAAGAACGATTTTCCTTCTCTCTTTCAGTTTTTCTCTTATTCATTTACTTTTAAATGTAAACTATCACAAAAATTAAACCAGCGGACCCGTGCGAAGATTTCGCATTGCATTTTAATATATTTTAGATGCAGCTTGAAATTTATACATATATATATATACATATATATATATATATCTGAAAACAACATTAGTGAAGACAGAATATTATTTGTTCCATCAAAGTTACTGTAAAAACTAATCGCTAATAATGAAAGCAAAAAAAAAAAAAAAAAAAAAAAAAAAAGAAAAGAAAAGAAAAGAAAACAAAATCAATCGTATTTTAACTGCATTAGAGGATGCACCATCTGTTTCGAAAAAAAAAAAAAAAAAAAAAAAAAAACATGGAATAAAGAAAAATAAATTGAGCATTTAAATTAAAATTTTGCTTTTTAATCATAAATATAATATAAACCCGTGCAGCAATCTTTATTTTACAATCTTTTTTTTTTATAATCTTTGTTGAGCATGATATAATGCTGTATTTCGTTTTTGTGGCAACACTGATTGGAGAAAAACCTTTCATTTCATTTCTGAAAAGAAGGCTGATTTCATTTTTAATTAACTGCACTTTTTCATCAAAAAACATGTTTTAACGAAATGTAAGTGTATTATGACAGGAGCCGGTTCAAAATCCTTTCATATGGTATCTCATTTATCGTTCTGCGTTTTGTATTTGCTTCGGAAAAGGGATGTACCTCTACAAATCTAGTTTTTTTTTTTTTTTTTTTTTTTTTTTTTTTTTTTTTTTTTTTTAATGAAACAGTTTGAAGTAAAAATTTTCCAAGATCTTGACGGTATTATTGTATTTATTTCAGTAAGTAATATATATAATGCACAACAACCTTTTTTTTTTTATAAAATTAAAAAAGTCGACCGTTTTTTTTTTATTCCCCTGTTTTTACTGAATTAATTAAACTTTCATGTATAATCTTACTTCCACAGAGAATAAATAAACAGAGCTCGTTTAATGTGAGAACTTGGTTACATATATATTTCAGATAGTGCCAAATTCAATGTTTTTTTAAAAAAAATTTAGTCTTTTATAAAATTTAAATAATTAAAAAAATAACTAATAAGATATCCAATATCTGTGTAGCATTAATGGTTGTATCGAACTAATTAAAGTTTCTATTTCTTTATTTAAAGAATGTTGAAGGTGTTCATTATATCTGGGTACTAGTTGGCCTAGTATCAATATTCGCCTTCCTATGTTGCCACTGTTTCTTGTCTGTATACGAGGCAAGTATATCATTCGTTGTATTCTAAATATAATAAGATATATTTACCTGTTCTTTGATGTACTATATGTATTTTTTAATGTTAAATCTACATAATATCATTATTTACATAACGCATCGTCTTTATATCAAACTAAATAAAGAAATGTCATGTAGTTTGAAAAAATATATATAACTTATCAGTTAACAAAGGAAACTTTTCTTCAGAAATTAAATGTTTTGTCAGTTTTAAATTTTTTCTTAAATATTGCCTGTGTTAAAAGAATTCAAACACTGTCCTTTTTATTAAGTACTTTTGCAATTTATTTATATATTAAAATATCACAATAAAATATATGTTTTTAAAGAATTTAAAATTTAAAATTAAAAAATATTAAAATAAAAATAATATAGAAAGAGTCAGAGTCAGACCGAGTAAGAAGCCAATATGAGTATTTTGTAGCTTCTGTGCTCCACCGGTTACGGAGGATTGAATGATATTATCATGACGGTGGTCTACTGTAATCGGATTGCCATTCATTTATTTTTGATTGGGAGGATTTTTGGGTTACCAAGGCTCCATCCATCGCTGTCGTGACAACTGACGGCTGTTTTCGGGATTGATTAAGTAGGATCAATTACACTTTGAAAATCAGCTTGTATAAAATGGTTAAGTAAAAAATTTCGCTATCTCCCGGAATTTTATAACGTGTAGATTTTTTTTTTTTTTTTTTTTTTTTTTTTTTTTTTTTTTTTTTTTTTTTTTTAAGAGCCATAAGAAAATTGTTTTAAATATGACATTTTAAATATTTCGTTTTAAATATGACGTAATTTTCACAATTAAAAACATTTCACACGAAATAATTAATTATTTTAAATTTTTCTATCTTTTTTAAAATTCACTAGTAAATATTTTTTCTAATTGAAAAGCGTTTAAAAATATTATTATTTGAGTTTTTTTAATATCTGGTAACAGTAGATAAAAACGATTGTTCCAATCTATGAATAGAATGAGATAATCAGAATTTCAGATAATGAAATTCTGAATAAAAAATTGGAAAAAACATTAAAAATAACAAAAGTTTTTTTATAGGACGACACTTAAGACTTACGACAGCATGGCTAGCATTTTGCATCCTGTACTATCACTTAGCCAATTTATGATATTTTATTTGAGTTTGTCTTGTCTGAATTCTTATTTAATCTTGAGCCATATGGATCACACCTCTGCAGTGTTGTGCGATAAAATTTGTGAGGCGGATTCCGCACAACATTGCGGAGAATATACTATCGCACAACACTGCGGAGAATATACTATCGCACAACACTGCACCCCACACAGGTAGACAGTAAAGAGAAACGCTTTTGGTAAAATTAAAAAATAATAACAAACACTAAGAATTGGCTTAAAATTTTTGAATTTTTTTTTTCAAAGCTTCATGAAAGTTGAGGAATGTTATGTGTATTTTCCAAAACTCTTTTCTCATTACCAAAAATAAATAAATAAATAAACAAGAAAAAATATTTTTTGTCTGTTATTCCATTTTTCTTTATTTTATTATTTTTTTAAACTTAGTTCTTTGATATTTTTAAACCATTAAAAAAACTGTGCAAATATTTTTTGGTGTGAGGGTAAATTTATTAATTTTGCGAAACATGAAATAGTTATTGAGTAACTTACCGGTTGTTTCTGTGCCGTTGTGTAAATTTATTTTCGTATTTTTTTTTTACTCTAATGTTTCCCCACGTATTTTCATCGACGTATATAAAGAACATATATTATGAACAAAAAAAATAATAATGTGATATAATGCTGTTTTCTTTTTTCTTTTATACCCAAAATAACATTCGATTTGTAATTTTCTGTATTAACAATTATTTTAGATGACGGTTGAAACCTTACTTCTTTGTTTTTGTGAAGACTGCGTTATGAACGATGGCATAACAAGACCATACTACATGAGTAAGAGTCTTATGGTAAGTATGCCTATGGAACTTTTTTAGGAAGCTTTAGATAATGACTAAGAAAAATAACGAGCATCACACTTTTAAAGCATTACACATTTAAAAATATATATTACTAAATGATTGCAAGCAATCTTCCAAAAATATGGTATGTTTGTTTTATGAATAAAAGCGTATTTCCTACCTTAAAAGGAATTAATAAAAGCTAAAAGCTGCGCCAACTGCCCATATTTACCATGAGCTATCAGCAGTTCACTTCTTATACTTGAGCCATCTGCCAGCTTCTGAGCTGACATCGCAACAAAATACACTTTATTGTGTGCTACCTCTCAACATATTTAAAATATTTTGAGGTGTCTAAACTTGTGACCAGGGACCAATTAATTACAGTTGAAGTACTTCGTCAAAGGTTTATCTGAGGGTTCCGACAACATTTTTCAACTTTAATTTATATTTTCTTAAAGGAAAAAAATAAAAACTCCAACAGAAAATGTCCTAAGCACTAATGTTTTTGAAGCTTTTCCGTCCAGAGACATTTGCCCTGTTTTCCCTTGCTTAAATCAGACCTTGCTTGTGACCAAATAAAGGAAGCACTATGCTATTGGGACTTAAAACGGCCTATAGAGGCGCTGATTGCAGCCGTCGGTACAGGAAAATTGGCCCTTTAACTACTGCTAAAGCGCCATTGAAACCATTATTTATTGTAAACGCGTTTAAAAGTGTTAGATATTCAAATTCGGATAATTTTTACTTTGACATATCAACACAGAATACAAATAGCACATGAAATCTGAAACTGTGCTTAAAAATAATCATTATGAACAAATTAAAAATGCATGTAACGCAATGGGATTGCAAGGGATTTTCCTGAAGGGAGAAGTTATATCTTTTTTCCACCAGATGGCGTATTTGAGCGCTTGAATTCCCAATAGATTATTACAATTCAACAGCCTACAAAGAGTCTGGAGTTTGGTTGTCGTGTGGATGTAAGTCATGTGACTGCAGATGCATACATTGCTCCATTATAATTAACTTAGGTAGTGCCGAATCTTTGACAGGAAAGTAAAGCATTCTCTTGTTTGTATGTGTGCTTCTGCATCATACTTCCTTATAAAACTGTCAAAAGTTTTACTTTTTTGTAGATTGAAATTGGTGACCTTTCGAAAGAATTAAAAAAAGATCACAAATGAAAGTTTTAATAATTCACCTAAAATTCTATAAAACAAACAAACAAACAGAAAATTAGGTCAGTATTTTCGCATGTTAAATTAGGTTAGTATGTTTGCAAAATATTAGGCTAGCAAGTTACCATGCTTAAAATATCCTGAAATATCGAATATACTATTGTGGGCAAAAAATAGTAAGACTTTTTAATTTAAATTTCGCGCGAAAACCTATTCGTCGAAATATTTTTTTTTCTAGGTTGGTATGACTGTCAGTGAAATCTGTGCCAAATGTCACATCAAAATAATCATTAGTGTTTAGTATACGCTTGTCTTTCTGAAATACAAAAAGTGCATTCGACGATTTTTACGATGAGTGAAATTATTCAACAAAGAAGTTCCATTAAATTTTGTGTGTGGAATCAAATTTCTGGTGCCGAAACGTTCAGAATGTTGCAAAAGGCCTTTGGTGATAATTGTTTGTCGCGAGCAAGTGTTTTTGATTGGTACAAATTATTCAAAGAGGGTCGAGAACGCGTTGATGACGAACCATGTCCAGGACGGCCATCAACATCAACTGATGATCAACATGTCAATAAAATCAAGGAATTGGTGCTTGAGAATCGACGATTAACAGTCAGAGACCTTACTGGAATCGTTGGAATATCGGAAGGATCAGTGAAAACCATTTTGAAAGATGCACCGATAATGCACCGTCGCATACTGCATTAATTCTTCGTGAGTTTTTCGCCAAATTTTCAACCAATATCGTGCCGCAACCACCGTATTCGCCTGATTTAGCTCCGTGTGACTTCTGGCTATTCAGCAAACTCAAACGACCGCTCCGGGGAAACCGTTTTGAGTCAATTGAAGACATTAAGCCTGAATCGCTACGCGCATTGAAGGCTATTCCGGAAATTGACTTTAACAACTGTTTCGAGGATTGGAAGAAACGTTGGCACAAGTGAATTCCGGCCAGGGGGGATTACTTTGAGGGGGACGAAATAGATTTGGAAGAATAAATTAAGAATTTTAAAATTATGAACAAAGTCTTACTATTTTTTGCCCAAAGTAGTATAAGAAAATATTTAGCACCGCTGCGAATGCGCGCTATTTCTTTGTAAGTTGGAAAATGTGTTTAGTTAACATTGAAATTACGTTTTGGTAGACTCTGTATACAAACTATTTTAACAAAAACTAATTTTTTTTTTCTCTTTTCTTACCAGCTTTTTGTAGAAGGAAGCAGGAGGAGTGCAAAATTGAAGTCTATTCCTCGCCACAAGGAAGTTGACTAAGAATACATACACTGCATTTAATGAAAAGAATAAATTCTAAGATGGAATATTAAATATGAACCTTACTGCTAACTTCAGTAAAAGCATTTTGCAGTATTTTTACCATTATCAGTATTTATTGAGAGAAAAATAATATTGACATGATTAAGCATGCTATTAGATTTGGATCTCTTTTTATAACTTACGCGGTTTTAATATTTTTTATATTGAAAAACTGCATCGATGTGTATCTACAGCTCAAAACGTCACGATAGTAGAGAGAAAATGGGGCTCCGGCCCCAGGAGGTGGAGTGTGGAGCGAGGAGGGAGGAGGGCTCCTCCTCCTGAAGTGTCCTCCTCCTCTTCCTCCTCCCGAAGTGCCCTCCTCCTCCTCCCAAAGTGCCCTCCACCTCCTCACGAAGTGCGCACCTCCTCCCGAAGTGCCCTCCTCCACCACCTAAGATAAGGGGATTAATTAAGGATTAGTGTTAATTAATTTTAATTGCGGGACTTAGAAATTTTTCGAGGCCATTTTTTTTTTCGCGGAGAATTTTCTACTAGAGTACGAGGTGTGTTTCAATGGATTTATTTTAGCGAATTAGAAGTTTAATTAATTTTAATTGGGGAACTTAGAAATTTTTCATAGCAATTTTTTTTTTTTCAACGAGAGTATGCAGTTTGATTATGAGTGTATGCAGTAGAAGTAAATGATTAATTAATTAAAAATATTAATTAAAAATAGTAATTAATTAATTTTAATTGCAGAACTTAAAAATTTTCGCGAGATTTTTTCAACGAGAGTAGGGTATTCGATATACATGTTAGAGGAGAATTTTAAAAGTCAATAATGGTTTAATTAAAAAGGGTCATTCATTAATTTTAATTGAGGAACTTAGACATTTTTCGAAGCAAATATTTTTTCAACGAGAGTAGGCTATTTGTTATACATGTTAGAGTATATTACAGGTGAATTTTAAAAGTCAATAATGATTTAATTAAAAAGGGTCATTAATTAATTTTAATTGGAGAACTTAAGAAATTTTGGCAAGATTTTTTTTTCCCCTCAACGAGAGTACGCAGTTTGCATGTGCAGTAAAATGGTAGATGCTAGTAATTAAAAAGGGTCATTAATTAATTTTAATTGGCGGACTTCAACATTTTTGAGGCAAACAGGCGCGTTTTAATGAATTCGATATAGGTTGTAGTAGGTCCCGCATGAATGATACTGTACTCAACTGAATAGCTCCCCCCTCCCCCTCCCTTTTTTACCCAGAGGGGGCCCTTCGATAGACTAACAATACACACTTACAAAAGTATAGAGTACTATAAAAAGAATTTTAGCGTATATGTAAATAAACAAGTATGTAAAATCAGGCATAATTCATGAATCACTTTCCACAAAAAATACAGATTGGTACAAAAAGAATTTTAACGTATATATAAAATAAACAAGAATGAAAAATCATGCGTAGCGACATAATTCATGAATCACTTTCCAACATCATTGAAATGTTATGTGAATAAAATATAATTTTACCAGCTAGTGCGTAGTTAATTAAAATAGTGAACAGATCCCCTTTTTAATAAAAAGGAACCCTTCACAATAATCCATTTATGCATAAGGACCCTTCATAAAATCAGATAATTTACACTTTACCCTGTTTTTTTTCAATTCAAGTTAGGGTAAAAGTACAGTTTACGCATCGATAGATTCAAAATACAGGGACCCTTCGAAGTGTGAACTCGCATTAGACTGTAGGGCCCCTTCATAAAATAAATGAGATACATGCCCTATTCGACCTTTTTTTTTTTTCAATTCAAGTTATGCTAAAAGTACAGCTTACGCATCGATAGGTTCAAAATACAGGGACCCTTCGAAGTGTGAACTCGCATTAGACTATAGGGCCCCTTCATAAAATAAATTAGATACATGCCCTATTCAAATAAAAACCACCCTTCACAAAAACTGTAGGGGTTCCCTTTTGGAATAAAAAAGCATCCTTCACAAAAATTCCAATTATGCATAAGATCCCTTCATAAAATCAGATAATTTACACTTTCGCCTTTTTTTTTTTTTTTTCAATTCAAGTTAGGCTAAAAGTACAGCTTGCGCGTCGATATGTTCAAAACACATAGTTATAGATATTAAGCTACCTTCACAAAATAAATTCAATAGATTCATGTTATATTATGGCGACAGAAATACAAGGGATACTCACCTTCCATGAAAATGCAAGGTCCGCTGTTTGAATGAAAAGGCCTCCCTTCACAATATACCCTGTAAAAATATTATGATTCCACAGATATTTTAAGAAATAGAGTACTAATCTCAAATGAATACGAATTCATGCAATGTAAAAAATAGGTTTTACACGAACACATTTTTAGTATAACGTTCAAAATATAGTTTTTAGAAAAAAGATTCATGTTTCACCAAATTTATCATACAAGTCTGTAAAATAGGGTAGATCATTTCATGAAAAATAATTGAATTTTCGAATGATTATGCTTTAAAATACATATTTATAACTGCAACTAAGATTTGAATGTTCCCCCTCAACATGCATATCGCTGAATCATAATGAGTCATATTATCAGATAAGCGAAGATCTTGCTTTGATTTCACCCCGTATGCGATAATGAGTCACTCCGCGATAAGAAATACCTGAGACTCGTAATTTCTGACACATTTTTTTGTAGGTAAATGAACTATTTAAAACCGTCAATGTATACGAATTATTTCGTGTAGTTCTATATAGGTGCTACTCTTCATATATACATATGGTGATATATACTAAAATCTGTTAAGTTTTAAAAGGCTTCACTGTGTATTCATTGTAAAATAAGAAATATCCCTTAAGAATTTTGAGTATAAGAGACGGGTTTAAAGGAATTTGAATCTGTTTAAATGTACCTGTGTTTAAATGAACTTGATACAGCTTAGGGTAAAAAATATACAGGAGTCCCTATAAAATATAGGAATTAAATTTTAAATAATATAAAACTAAATTACATTAGTCTATGCTTTTTTTGTATAGAAAAATTATACTAAATTGAGTTTTTAGTATTTTAACTTAAAAACTTCTTTTGAGGAATGAATAACTAACCTTTTGACTTTGTTTTTATAAAATATATATTGTACTATTTAGTTAGGGCATTATTTAAAAAATTTTTGTTTTTAATATTGAAAAAAAATGTATCTTACATAAATATTTAAACCATAATGTACTGGAATTCATCCAAATTTGATCGACTGCATGCATGTCTTAAAAGAACTAAACGTGTTCGCTTATCTCTTAAAACCACGGGATATTATAACGTTATGGATAAAGCATAGGGTAGAATACAGAATGAATAGGTATTATAAAGCAGAATCATAAATTTTGCATACTTTACACTTGTAGTATGTGAAATGATTGCTACTATTGCCTATATGAGAAAATGAATCATCAACGAATCTTATTAGTGTATGTTATATTTAACCAACAGGCTTGAAATGCGTGAATTTTGACTAGAATTAATCATTGAATGTAAAAATGATTTATTTTTAGATCTAATATTTATATCGTTTAACATTTTAAAATATATACATAAATTAATCTTACCTTATTCACAAACTTGCAATCCCGTCTTCAATATATGACTACAGCATGAAAAAACATGCGTGCTACTTGTATAGCAACAGACCAGAAATGATTTCAGTACAAGTCCATTATCTTATCGTTAATCTATAGATTAGTAACATCACGTGACTGATTGCGATAACATTCTATATAAGATTTACTGATATGAATACATTTCAATTCATTTCTCCCAAAAGCAAGTGTATGAGTTGGTTGTGAGATCTAGGTAAGTATCCTTACTTTATATATTTAAAGTTATAATATATGAATAGATATAATATTAATGTATTTTTTCAATATGTATGGTAGGCAAAAAGGAATAGGTAGGCAAAAAGAATAGGTATTATTGCATGTTTCCTCTAATTTATTTTTAAAATAATTATTTTAAAAATACATACTAACAATTTATGCGATGAGTCACACAGCATGATGGGACGATACATGAAATTTATTTTTATATTATACAAGCTCCTATATACAATTCATATGGGTGAGCAAGATTATTTTTAGAATTTTTCACTCTTACCCTCTATAGGCTATACTTTTAAAATAGTAGTATTCGAATACTTGTAAAATGTAATTATAGCTTAGTAATTTTCTAGTCTTTTAACTATGCCGTTGAAGGAGTATTGTCATATTTAACTAACAGGCTCGAACATGCGTGAATTTTGACTAGAATTATTCACTGAATGTAAAAAAAAAAAAAAAAAAATGATTTATATTTAGATCTAATATCGTTTAACATTTTAAAATCCTATTAAAAGTATATACATTAGTATGCTTGTGAAAGGCCTATTGTTAATACGAAACGTTGTGTGAAGTGTCCTGTTTTAGGGTTAAAAGTTTCGTGAAGGGGTCTGTTTGAAGGAGCCTGTTTCGAAATGACTTAAGAACGCACAATTTATTCCTAAACATTCAACTCGATTCGTTATATATGCTTTATTAAGTATTCAATAAAAAATAATAACTAAGAAATAAAATTAAAAATAGTAATTAAGAGATATCCTTAAAAATTCTTGCGATAGGAGATTGGTTTTAATTAAATAGGTTAATGAATCTAATTCGATACAAGTCTTGTTAAAACAGAGATTATAGTTAAAATACACATTAATTATACAGCATTACACTGTATTACACAATGCGCTACCTCACCTATATTATCCCAGAAATACCTTCGATAAAATTTAGACTAACAATACGCACCTAAAAAATATATACAGAGTACCCAGAAAATGATAGGAATGAATGAAAAATTTTAACGTAAATTATAAAATAGGATCTACAATAAGTGACAATAAATAAATATGAAGGAAAAATCATGAGTCATGGTATACTTTATGAAACACTTTTCAATGCTATGTGACTATCGTTAAGAATTTGAAATAAGTGAATTAGATTTAATAATTCATACTGGAAATGTATTTTTAAAAAAATTAATAGCTTCGTCTACTTTTAAATCATTCAAGACATATGATGAAGATTTAACCGCTGCAGAACGACTAAAAACTAGTATCTTAATGAATAGACCTATTTACGTCGGGTTCACAATTTTAGAATTATCTAAATTAGTTATATATGATTTTCATTACAATTTTATAAAGAAAACATACAAAGATCATGCAGTTTTACTCTTTACGGATATAGATTCCTTAACTTATCATATTCAAACACATAATATTTATAAGGATATGGAGCACCATCATGATTTTTTCGACTTTTCTGAATACTCGAAATCCCATCGTCTAAACCGCACAAGTATCGAACCCACAAACATATAATCAGACTTGACATTTTATAACCAGGACGCTAACCACAGGGCTAAGTGAGCCCCCGCTTATTTTATAATCACCACGCTGACTATTGGACTTAGTAAGCCCCAGGCTAATTTATATACACCACGCTAACTATTGGGCTTAGTGAGTCCCTGCTTATTTTATAGTCAACATGCTAACTATTGGGCTTAGTGAGCCCCAGGCTAACTTATACCAACCACGCTAACTGTGGGGCCTAGTGAACCCCCGCTTATTTTATAGCCACCATACTAACCACAGGGCTAAGTGAGCCCCCGCTTATTTCATAGTCACCATGCTAAGTATTAGGCTGAGTGAGCCCCAGGCTATTTTATACCCACTATGCTAACTAATGGGCTGAGTGAGACCCAGGCTATTTTCTACCCACCACGTTTACTGGGCTTAGTGTGCCCCCGCTTATTTTATAGCTACCACGATAACCACAGGGCTGAGTGAGCCCCCGCTTATTATATAGTCCACACGCTAACTACTGGGCTGATTAAGCCCCAGGTATTTTATACCCATCACGCTAACTACTGGGCTGAGTGAACCCCAGGTTATTTAGTCGCATGAATATGATTTCCAAGGTATATGTCCTAACTTGATTTAGACCATTGCCTATAGTAAGATAAAGCTGGGAAGTAAATTGGTAAACTATGTACCTCGAAAACTCACTTGTATTTTCTTAAATATCTGCAGAAATCAGCATAGTTTATTAAAATTATATACATTCTCATTAGTTTATGAATCTACTAACTTATAATATCTATATGGTAACTTGGATTATTAGTATTCCCACTTAAAAATTTCTTTTGTAGATTTAATATGATAAACACTAACATGAGACTGACTAAACTTTTACCATTTTCATTTCAACTTAGTTTTAGGAAATTTATCTACATAGCTTTAAATTTTACTGTTTAGTAAGTCTATTATTTCAAAGTATTATTTTTTAGTTCTAATATACAAAACGTATTCATATCGTTTTACATAGTAGGTATCAAATTAATTTAAAGTCATATTAAAAATATATATATATATACAAATACTATTCTTACCTAACACACCAGCTAGCTAAGCACCCAACCGTCTCACACCAAGACTCTGAGAAAAGTGAATGCTTGTTCAGGGCCTTATCAGCTAATATAATCACTGATAAGACTTGATCACGTGACATGTGACGTCACTGTTTAAGTGATATCACGTGACCATGTGGTATCATTCAATACGTCACCAATGACGTCAGAGATCACGTGACTAGGTCATAAAAGAACCAATTGCTAATTGCAATTAACAATTTACCTTTAATTGATTTGTATAATATATATATATAGATAAATTAATACCTGATTTTTCTATTATTTCGTAAAACAAGGTACATGTGCTATGTATTACGAAATAATACATAGAAAAATCAGGTATTAATTTATCTATATATATATATTATACAAATCAATTAAAGGTAAATTGTTAATTGCAATTAGCAATTGGTTCTTTTATGACCTAGTCACGTGATCTCTGACGTCATTGGTGACGTATTGAATGATACCACATGGTCACGTGATATCACTTAAACAGTGACGTCACATGTCACGTGATCAAGTCTTATCAGTGATTATATTAGCTGATAAGGCCCTGAACAAGCATTCACTTTTCTCAGAGTCTTGGTGTGAGACGGTTGGGTGCTTAGCTAGCTGGTGTGTTAGGTAAGAATAGTATTTGTATATATATATATATTTTTAATATGACTTTAAATTAATTTGATACCTACTATGTAAAACGATATGAATACGTTTTGTATATTAGAACTAAAAAATAATACTTTGAAATAATAGACTTACTAAACAGTAAAATTTAAAGCTATGTAGATAAATTTCCTAAAACTAAGTTGAAATGAAAATGGTAAAAGTTTAGTCAGTCTCATGTTAGTGTTTATCATATTAAATCTACAAAAGAAATTTTTAAGTGGGAATACTAATAATCCAAGTTACCATATAGATATTATAAGTTAGTAGATTCATAAACTAATGAGAATGTATATAATTTTAATAAACTATGCTGATTTCTGCAGATATTTAAGAAAATACAAGTGAGTTTTCGAGGTACATAGTTTACCAATTTACTTCCCAGCTTTATCTTACTATAGGCAATGGTCTAAATCAAGTTAGGACATATACCTTGGAAATCATATTCATGCGACTAAATAACCTGGGGTTCACTCAGCCCAGTAGTTAGCGTGATGGGTATAAAATACCTGGGGCTTAATCAGCCCAGTAGTTAGCGTGTGGACTATATAATAAGCGGGGGCTCACTCAGCCCTGTGGTTATCGTGGTAGCTATAAAATAAGCGGGGGCACACTAAGCCCAGTAAACGTGGTGGGTAGAAAATAGCCTGGGTCTCACTCAGCCCATTAGTTAGCATAGTGGGTATAAAATAGCCTGGGGCTCACTCAGCCTAATACTTAGCATGGTGACTATGAAATAAGCGGGGGCTCACTTAGCCCTGTGGTTAGTATGGTGGCTATAAAATAAGCGGGGGTTCACTAGGCCCCACAGTTAGCGTGGTTGGTATAAGTTAGCCTGGGGCTCACTAAGCCCAATAGTTAGCATGTTGACTATAAAATAAGCAGGGACTCACTAAGCCCAATAGTTAGCGTGGTGTATATAAATTAGCCTGGGGCTTACTAAGTCCAATAGTCAGCGTGGTGATTATAAAATAAGCGGGGGCTCACTTAGCCCTGTGGTTAGCGTCCTGGTTATAAAATGTCAAGTCTGATTATATGTTTGTGGGTTCGATACTTGTGCGGTTTAGACGATGGGATTTCGAGTATTCAGAAAAGTCGAAAAAATCATGATGGTGCTCCATATCCTTATAAATATTATGTGTTTGAATATGATAAGTTAAGGAATCTATATCCGTAAAGAGTAAAACTGCATGATCTTTGTATGTTTTCTTTATAAAATTGTAATGAAAATCATATATAACTAATTTAGATAATTCTAAAATTGTGAACCCGACGTAAATAGGTCTATTCATTAAGATACTAGTTTTTAGTCGTTCTGCAGCGGTTAAATCTTCATCATATGTCTTGAATGATTTAAAAGTAGACGAAGCTATTAATTTTTTTAAAAATACATTTCCAGTATGAATTATTAAATCTAATTCACTTATTTCAAATTCTTAACGATAGTCACATAGCATTGAAAAGTGTTTCATAAAGTATACCATGACTCATGATTTTTCCTTCATATTTATTTATTGTCACTTATTGTAGATCCTATTTTATAATTTACGTTAAAATTTTTCATTCATTCCTATCATTTTCTGGGTACTCTGTATATATTTTTTAGGTGCGTATTGTTAGTCTAAATTTTATCGAAGGTATTTCTGGGATAATATAGGTGAGGTAGCGCATTGTGTAATACAGTGTAATGCTGTATAATTAATGTGTATTTTAACTATAATCTCTGTTTTAACAAGACTTGTATCGAATTAGATTCATTAACCTATTTAATTAAAACCAATCTCCTATCGCAAGAATTTTTAAGGATATCTCTTAATTACTATTTTTAATTTTATTTCTTAGTTATTATTTTTTATTGAATACTTAATAAAGCATATATAACGAATCGAGTTGAATGTTTAGGAATAAATTGTGCGTTCTTAAGTCATTTCGAAACAGGCTCCTTCAAACAGACCCCTTCACGAAACTTTTAACCCTAAAACAGGACACTTCACACAACGTTTCGTATTAACAATAGGCCTTTCACAAGCATACTAATGTATATACTTTTAATAGGATTTTAAAATGTTAAACGATATTAGATCTAAATATAAATCATTTTTTTTTTTTTTTTTTTTACATTCAGTGAATAATTCTAGTCAAAATTCACGCATGTTCGAGCCTGTTAGTTAAATATGACAATACTCCTTCAACGGCATAGTTAAAAGACTAGAAAATTACTAAGCTATAATTACATTTTACAAGTATTCGAATACTACTATTTTAAAAGTATAGCCTATAGAGGGTAAGAGTGAAAAATTCTAAAAATAATCTTGCTCACCCATATGAATTGTATATAGGAGCTTGTATAATATAAAAATAAATTTCATGTATCGTCCCATCATGCTGTGTGACTCATCGCATAAATTGTTAGTATGTATTTTTAAAATAATTATTTTAAAAATAAATTAGAGGAAACATGCAATAATACCTATTCTTTTTGCCTACCTATTCCTTTTTGCCTACCATACATATTGAAAAAATACATTAATATTATATCTATTCATATATTATAACTTTAAATATATAAAGTAAGGATACTTACCTAGATCTCACAACCAACTCATACACTTGCTTTTGGGAGAAATGAATTGAAATGTATTCATATCAGTAAATCTTATATAGAATGTTATCGCAATCAGTCACGTGATGTTACTAATCTATAGATTAACGATAAGATAATGGACTTGTACTGAAATCATTTCTGGTCTGTTGCTATACAAGTAGCACGCATGTTTTTTCATGCTGTAGTCATATATTGAAGACGGGATTGCAAGTTTGTGAATAAGGTAAGATTAATTTATGTATATATTTTAAAATGTTAAACGATATAAATATTAGATCTAAAAATAAATCATTTTTACATTCAATGATTAATTCTAGTCAAAATTCACGCATTTCAAGCCTGTTGGTTAAATATAACATACACTAATAAGATTCGTTGATGATTCATTTTCTCATATAGGCAATAGTAGCAATCATTTCACATACTACAAGTGTAAAGTATGCAAAATTTATGATTCTGCTTTATAATACCTATTCATTCTGTATTCTACCCTATGCTTTATCCATAACGTTATAATATCCCGTGGTTTTAAGAGATAAGCGAACACGTTTAGTTCTTTTAAGACATGCATGCAGTCGATCAAATTTGGATGAATTCCAGTACATTATGGTTTAAATATTTATGTAAGATACATTTTTTTTCAATATTAAAAACAAAAATTTTTTAAATAATGCCCTAACTAAATAGTACAATATATATTTTATAAAAACAAAGTCAAAAGGTTAGTTATTCATTCCTCAAAAGAAGTTTTTAAGTTAAAATACTAAAAACTCAATTTAGTATAATTTTTCTATACAAAAAAAGCATAGACTAATGTAATTTAGTTTTATATTATTTAAAATTTAATTCCTATATTTTATAGGGACTCCTGTATATTTTTTACCCTAAGCTGTATCAAGTTCATTTAAACACAGGTACATTTAAACAGATTCAAATTCCTTTAAACCCGTCTCTTATACTCAAAATTCTTAAGGGATATTTCTTATTTTACAATGAATACACAGTGAAGCCTTTTAAAACTTAACAGATTTTAGTATATATCACCATATGTATATATGAAGAGTAGCACCTATATAGAACTACACGAAATAATTCGTATACATTGACGGTTTTAAATAGTTCATTTACCTACAAAAAAATGTGTCAGAAATTACGAGTCTCAGGTATTTCTTATCGCGGAGTGACTCATTATCGCATACGGGGTGAAATCAAAGCAAGATCTTCGCTTATCTGATAATATGACTCATTATGATTCAGCGATATGCATGTTGAGGGGGAACATTCAAATCTTAGTTGCAGTTATAAATATGTATTTTAAAGCATAATCATTCGAAAATTCAATTATTTTTCATGAAATGATCTACCCTATTTTACAGACTTGTATGATAAATTTGGTGAAACATGAATCTTTTTTCTAAAAACTATATTTTGAACGTTATACTAAAAATGTGTTCGTGTAAAACCTATTTTTTACATTGCATGAATTCGTATTCATTTGAGATTAGTACTCTATTTCTTAAAATATCTGTGGAATCATAATATTTTTACAGGGTATATTGTGAAGGGAGGCCTTTTCATTCAAACAGCGGACCTTGCATTTTCATGGAAGGTGAGTATCCCTTGTATTTCTGTCGCCATAATATAACATGAATCTATTGAATTTATTTTGTGAAGGTAGCTTAATATCTATAACTATGTGTTTTGAACATATCGACGCGCAAGCTGTACTTTTAGCCTAACTTGAATTGAAAAAAAAAAAAAAAAGGCGAAAGTGTAAATTATCTGATTTTATGAAGGGATCTTATGCATAATTGGAATTTTTGTGAAGGATGCTTTTTTATTCCAAAAGGGAACCCCTACAGTTTTTGTGAAGGGTGGTTTTTATTTGAATAGGGCATGTATCTAATTTATTTTATGAAGGGGCCCTATAGTCTAATGCGAGTTCACACTTCGAAGGGTCCCTGTATTTTGAACCTATCGATGCGTAAGCTGTACTTTTAGCATAACTTGAATTGAAAAAAAAAAAAGGTCGAATAGGGCATGTATCTCATTTATTTTATGAAGGGGCCCTACAGTCTAATGCGAGTTCACACTTCGAAGGGTCCCTGTATTTTGAATCTATCGATGCGTAAACTGTACTTTTACCCTAACTTGAATTGAAAAAAAACAGGGTAAAGTGTAAATTATCTGATTTTATGAAGGGTCCTTATGCATAAATGGATTATTGTGAAGGGTTCCTTTTTATTAAAAAGGGGATCTGTTCACTATTTTAATTAACTACGCACTAGCTGGTAAAATTATATTTTATTCACATAACATTTCAATGATGTTGGAAAGTGATTCATGAATTATGTCGCTACGCATGATTTTTCATTCTTGTTTATTTTATATATACGTTAAAATTCTTTTTGTACCAATCTGTATTTTTTGTGGAAAGTGATTCATGAATTATGCCTGATTTTACATACTTGTTTATTTACATATACGCTAAAATTCTTTTTATAGTACTCTATACTTTTGTAAGTGTGTATTGTTAGTCTATCGAAGGGCCCCCTCTGGGTAAAAAAGGGAGGGGGAGGGGGGAGCTATTCAGTTGAGTACAGTATCATTCATGCGGGACCTACTACAACCTATATCGAATTCATTAAAACGCGCCTGTTTGCCTCAAAAATGTTGAAGTCCGCCAATTAAAATTAATTAATGACCCTTTTTAATTACTAGCATCTACCATTTTACTGCACATGCAAACTGCGTACTCTCGTTGAGGGGAAAAAAAAATCTTGCCAAAATTTCTTAAGTTCTCCAATTAAAATTAATTAATGACCCTTTTTAATTAAATCATTATTGACTTTTAAAATTCACCTGTAATATACTCTAACATGTATAACAAATAGCCTACTCTCGTTGAAAAAATATTTGCTTCGAAAAATGTCTAAGTTCCTCAATTAAAATTAATGAATGACCCTTTTTAATTAAACCATTATTGACTTTTAAAATTCTCCTCTAACATGTATATCGAATACCCTACTCTCGTTGAAAAAATCTCGCGAAAATTTTTAAGTTCTGCAATTAAAATTAATTAATTACTATTTTTAATTAATATTTTTAATTAATTAATCATTTACTTCTACTGCATACACTCATAATCAAACTGCATACTCTCGTTGAAAAAAAAAAAATTGCTATGAAAAATTTCTAAGTTCCCCAATTAAAATTAATTAAACTTCTAATTCGCTAAAATAAATCCATTGAAACACACCTCGTACTCTAGTAGAAAATTCTCCGCGAAAAAAAAAATGGCCTCGAAAAATTTCTAAGTCCCGCAATTAAAATTAATTAACACTAATCCTTAATTAATCCCCTTATCTTAGGTGGTGGAGGAGGGCACTTCGGGAGGAGGTGCGCACTTCGTGAGGAGGTGGAGGGCACTTTGGGAGGAGGAGGAGGGCACTTCGGGAGGAGGAAGAGGAGGAGGACACTTCAGGAGGAGGAGCCCTCCTCCCTCCTCGCTCCACACTCCACCTCCTGGGGCCGGAGCCCCATTTTCTCTCTACTCACGATCAAAGCTATTTTATTACTCACCATTAACCAAAAAACAATCATTCATATGAATTATATTTGTACATTGATAGAAAAAAGGTTAATATTCATCTTTGGCATTTTGTTTTTGCCAAATTGTTATTTATTTATGTTACACCTATGATTAATCTGAAGTTGTTGGCGGACACATAAAAAAATAGTAATTATTAAAAAACGTTAATTACTGAAGTATAGTGATTTTATAGATTGTATTAAGGAGAGAAAATTTGCGTTTTTTCTATCATACCTAATAACTATTGTGAAGTATTTGATAGAAATAGACTAAAAATGGTGATTTTAGATATCGGCACTTTTCCTATCAAGATACAATTTATATTATACAATTATAGCAAGGAAGAAATAAATGAGATTTCGCCGCTTTTTTCATTAATAAATGTGCAAAGCATGTGATCACAAAGTCTAACTTTGAGGCTCTTGCTACAATTAACGAAACTTTGTAGTTCCGAGTTTGTTTAATCTTTTAGTAAAACTTATTTAAATTAAGATATTTTTCAATGAGTATTATTCAATAATTAATTGAGCCTAATATTTAAAAAATATATATTGATAATTTTCTTTGTTCTTAAAGCGATAACAAAATTTTAAATTGTATGCAATTTGAATTAGTTTAATTATATTAGTTGATTAACCCCTATTTAGTGAACAATTTAATTTTAATCTCAATAATGCACGTTTAATCAAGTTATTAAAATTATTGTATTGAAATTAATGAATAAATTTTTAAAATAACATTAATTAAAAATAATTTGCTTATATTTTTTAATACAGCGTTCCCACGGTCTTTACTTTTGTATGAACTTTACTACCATTTTTTACGAATACTAATCTTTACATTATCTAATCGCAGTTCTGAACACTGCTGAATAGTGTGGTCACTTCAAAGGTCTTTCTAGTTGTATATTAACTTTACATTCCATCGAGAAGTAAGCAACTTGCTAATAACTGTGGAGCGAAAAAAAGACCAAGTTTAAGCGTTATTGCAAATTTAGATAATTACATTAAACATTTTTTCAAAAATATTTAGAAAAAACTTAAAATTAAGAAAATTTTAACTAGATTTTATGTATAATTTAATAACTTGAATATAATAATAATAATAAAAAAAGAAATTTTAAGAAATATCAGAAAAATTAGACTGTGCAGTTGTTGATAATGCTAACAAATAGTGAAAAATAAGATAATATTCCCCAAAAGAACTTGAACTGATCATAGAATATTAAATAAGGCGAATATTAGTATTCTGAAATAGTGGCAGAAAAGTTCTTACAAAAGTAGATACCGCGGGAACTCTCTAATATGAATTCAAATGAATTTTCAATATCTCTTCAGAAACACTTATCTTCGACAATCTGCTTAAACAGCACATGGCAATTTTTGTACACATTTAATATCCTCTCATTTTAACACTTTTAATATTTAGGGCAAGGAAGTTAAATGAAAAAAATATATATATACACAACATTTACTTGGTCGAAATCATATGAACATGAAAAACAACTTGATAAATCCAGATACTTTCGGAATTGATTGATAACCTTAAACGGGATTTAAAAAAAAAATGTAATTGAATTACAATTGCCAGCTAATCTTTTAGCTATGCTTTCTTATGAAACGTTATTCATCACTTTGTGTGCTAAAATATGCTTTGCACAGAAGTGTATACACTGCAAAAAAAAAGTGTTGATTATACTGTAAAATCAACTCTTTTTTTTCTGCCGTGTACTCATCTCATCATTCTAAGAACTAGATCAAAGATAATAAATCAAATCTACATTTAAGAAAGTTGTTTCATTGTTGTTAAAAACCCTTATCGCTGGCGATAAATGTTAGATACCAGTACAAACTGGTTTTCGCGGAAGGAGCACGAACTTTTTGTTACATATAGACTAAGTGATGTGCATACTGCATATGTTCACTATAAAATACTTTTTAATCCACCAACATATTAGCATTGTGTGATTTCAAATTTTAAATAAGCTTTCTTATGAATTTTATCTTATGTGTAAATGCCTTTTGTCCATTCGTGATATTTTTCATACTCTGTTTTGTATAATAAATTTATCTATTTGAAATGTATAATAAAAATATATAAAACATTTGTTTGTTTAATACGTTTTTATCATTAAAAATGCACCTAGTACATTGTAGATAAAACATTTTTAAAAATATGTTTAAAGAAACAAAAATGATTGTAGCAGGAAAAATATTCTGAAAGTAAAAAACGAAAACCCATTTGTGAAAATCTACCTGAGCGTTTAAGAACTATGATAAAATGTACGAAAAGTGGATCCCCTATGACCACAATTTTGGATTTTTCATAGTTTTCTCATAGACTGAATCACTCGAGTTTTTATGATAATTGAAATGATGTATCTTTCGTGGAAATTTGTAAAAAATGTTTAAAAAACTTTTAGGTGTTAAAATTTAATGAAGAATACCATATTTAGATATTTTTCCCAGCGTGCAGTTTGTAATATTTTTCAGAACTTGACGTTCGCATTGTTGAAATAAATCAACTGATTTCTTATTTGTGAAAATTAAATGGACAGTTTGAATACAATTTTAAACATAATTATACATTTTAAGAATAAAATTAATAAAGAACATGTATAGGGGAAAGGAGGGTAAGGGTGACGAAATAGGTAAGAGGACGAACTTAGTTTTTCTCCCGTCCAGCCACAAGTAGCAGAACCTGACCTGGTGCAGCAGAGACACTTACTGAAGGTTCATGTAACTCACTATCAATAATTCATTTCAGAAGTAACCTGTGAGTACTTGTGAGCCAAAGTCCTATTTTTAAGTGTGTTGTAATTTTTGGACCTCGCAATACAAGGAATTACTCATCTTTGATAAGTCATAAAATATTCTTAAAATAGAATTAAAAACGTAAAAAAATCATACATAGATTCTTTACAATGAAGGATATAACTGATAAACGTGAAGAGATGGAGAGGATAACAAAGATATGGAAGATTATGATCATAAAGACTGCATTATCTGTGGGGAACAAGTTGTAGAAAGAGTTCCCTCGGACGTAGTTGCTAAAGTATATTTTTAAATATTCCGATACTACAAAAATCCATGTAAGCAAAAAAGGACGAACTTGGCACTATCAGTAGATCAGGAATGTAAGAAAATATTTTAATTTTCCAGGTTCACATCATAAAGTACAAGTACAGAAAACAATTTAAGTTCGATGCATAACGTTTGCTGGTGGCAGTGGCACCCGGGATAATTACAAAATATGTTAAATTGTTCAATTCTATATTTTGATGGATAGAGCAGTCAAAGAAGTAATGATAAAATTCATACGCCACAAATTATTCCTTAGATTTATAGTGACATATTTAATTTGGCAAGAGCAAATGAATCAGAGGATATCCATTAGATATTAAACATACGAATAATTTTGAATATATAAGGATAAACTCGATAAATTAGCAAGACACAAAGAATGCAAACAATACGTTCCAAAAATTCTGGAAACCCGATGAGAAACGCATAGTTAGACTAAATAAAAAGAAGGAGTTGCTACCGCTTAGCCATTATATGATTTAGAAAGAAACAAGTACATAAATGACAAATTATACTGAATTCTAAAAGAGGAGAAAATATATTTCTACAGCCGGAACACTTCTTTTATTTTTAGATTTGTTTTATGTGGTTGATCTCGCGTGATGACTGTTATGAAATATTAGAATTTACGTGAGAGCGTTTAAATATAGAATTATATTAATTCTTTCTTTCATTTATTTAGAAGGGGAAAACACAGAATTCAAATAAAATTTTAAATAAATGAATCAATGAATTAAAAACATCAGATTTTGAATAAGGGGGAATGGGGTACATCGTATATGTGAGTTCACATCACACAGATCAAGGATGAATTCTGGTTTCAGTGCTTCGTGTGCAAATTCTGGGCTCATGCTTATTGATCTGGTTGGGATGTAGATCAAATCAAATACAGAACTTGACGATATGATTTTTGCTTTCGAATTTTCAATTTACAACCTGTTTTGAATAAATTATTAATGTATATGGGATTTTTTTTTGTAAAATGTGTTGAATAAAATTTTATAGGTATTTTGATAAATATTGTTTTCTATTCGTCATCTTACTTTCTATGTGAGAGAAGATGACGAATATGTCTTTATTTCGGAAAATTTATTTTTGTCACCCTTTGAGGGAAGATGAAAACAATTAAAATATTTTCTGATGGGTTGTGTAAAGTGTATCATATCAATTACAGCTTTTTAATCTACTTACTGAGTTCAGAAAAATCTCGGAACCTTAAGGAATTAACCTTAAGGAAGGTTCCGAGAAAAAATATACCTTAAGGTCGTCATCTTTTCCTCCTCTCCCCTACACACACAGACAGAAACGTCCTGGACCACTATAAAGAGCCTACCAGTATGGACTAGCTTAATTGCTCCTTTAATGATATTAAAAACGAGATTAGTAACAACAGCAAAACTAATGATGCTAAAATTTTTTTTAACAACAATTAGGAGCAAAAGTAATAAGAAGAATTTTTCATCTTGGGTTTTTTATTCTCCATTAATTACACGAAAGTAAAACTAGCGGCATTTTTAAGAATGTAATTTGGCAGATCGTAAGGTTATTTATTCAAAGTTTCTTAAATATTTGGAAAATGAATAAACACACTTGTAAAAATTTTGGTTTATTAACTTCTTTCATACAAATCACTGAAGCACAATGAAAATCCACGTCAGTGATGATGCTAACAACAGCAATAATAATTTTAAGAAAAACAATGAAAATGAAAAAAAAATTTAAACAAGAAATGGCAGCAGTAAAAAGTGAGTTCATCAATTTATGTGATGACTTTCGAATCGCCATCCAATCCTGTTCCATGATGAATTATTGCATTTTGTTTTTAATACATATGAATAAGTGATAAATATTGTTAGTTCCTTTCAAGCAATGACTTGCAAGTTAGCCTCATTTCCGTTTCCACTAGAAGTCATTTCATTTGAATTTCTATCATCTTCATTCAAAAGAATCTGTAAAAAACATTTTCTTATTTGAAATAAAAATAAATTGTTCCACATATATATTTCAGTATATTTCTATCATGTATGCTCATTATACTGCATCAGCTTTCAAACACGTTGTTACAATCTAACAATGTGTAAGTAATGAAACAACAATCTTTCATATCATGAAAAATTATATGTAAAAAATAGATGTATTCACATAATATTAAAAAAATTATAGTGTATACACAAAAGGCCCAGTCTATGAAAAGTGTTAAGTACGCACATATAAATTCATTTACTGTTAAATTTAGAATCTGTTTCAAGCCAACACTAAACTGAAATATTGTTAGTTTTTTTTTTTCCAATAAAAAAAATAGTTAGAAAAAATATTAGGCACCAACTTTTGTTTTATGATATAGACTCTTTGCACTTAATCTAAATTCGTTTGTTCAAAGCATCTAAGAAAGTATATAGTTTGTACACTTTTTTTTTAATTTTTAGAGTTATAAAAGAAAATAAGTTAAGGGTTTAGCTATAAATTAAGAAAAATAAAATGTAAAACTTATGCGGAAAATACAAGAACATTCACTTTGTAACCGGCAAAAAAATCAAAAAATAAAAAATAAATAAATATGATTAAACTAGCTTCTTGTAAAAGAAAACTCTGTAGAATTTTTCCTTTGACGCTCTAAGGCAGTAGTTCTCAACCTTTTATTGGCTATGCCCCACCGAAGAATGTATAAAATTGCGGTGCCACATTTATGTGTAACATTAAACAGTAGCACATTATTTCCAGCATTCCATTAGGTACTTATATCTTTTTATACGATTATTTACAGCAGAATTAATAGGAGGTGATCACTCTTTTTCCCAGGACTGGTACCTCTTGCATATCTCTGCGGTAATTGGGTGATAAAAAATATTATAAGGTAGTAAATGTTTTCCGCAACTGTACTATGCTCAAATAGTAGGACTTTCATTGAAATCAATGAAATCCTATTTTTAAAAACTGATTTTGTTCGAATATAAGTATACTATACATATATACAGCAT
The DNA here is from genome assembly GCA_963931845.1 of Maratus michaelseni. NCBI lineage: Eukaryota > Metazoa > Arthropoda > Arachnida > Araneae > Salticidae > Maratus > Maratus michaelseni. The sequence goes on along the minus strand of OZ007594.1, from coordinate 154,464,206 downwards.
ATTATACATATACACAATACAGCTTGTATACAATTCGTATACAAAAGCATTTTTAATGCTGTAATGAGCTAACTAAATCGTATATTTGTTGAAAGGAGACTGGAAGTGGTTCAAGTTCGCAAATCAATAAGTATTACTACCAAGGACGCACTCTTTGTAATTTCACTTAAATGAAAAACTTCATGACACATTAAAATCGATGAAAAGAAAGTCTTTATCATGTACAAGGTGGCCATAATTAAACTGACGGTACTCAGAGTGTTCTTTAGCGCGATCTAATTGCGAGAATGGCGCCAAATTTTGTAGGAAGATTAAACAAGACGGGGGACGAAGGATTCCGCGAAAAAATAGTTCCAAAAGTCACCGCCAGGGGAATATGTAGCGTTGTGTATTCGAAAAAGAGAGTTTAAAAAAAGAAGAATCAATACTGAAATAAAATTACCGTTTATTTAGCACATCCAACTCAGGTTCGATGTGGCCGCCGTTTTTGTGGACCACATATTGCATTCTGTGCACATTCTGTGCATTTACAACAACAGAGAATAACATGTCTGCAGGAATCTCCCGTACAGTTCGCGATATGTTATCCTTCAACGTAGCCAGGTCCTAGACACCTCCGTGATAGACCTTGGACTATAGGTAATCCCATAGCCAAAAGTCGCAGGGTGTACGATCAGGGGATCGAGGTGGCCATGCAGTTGGAAAACAGCGGCTAATGACTCTTTCTGTTGTGAATTTCTGTCGTAGCAGCTGCTGTACCCGCAAAGCAATATGTGGAGTGCTCCATCTTGCATGAAAATGATTTTCTCCAGGCACTGTCTTTGCTGAAGTGTCGGAATAACAAAGTTGTTTAGCATTTGGCGATATTTGTCTCCGGTAACAGAACAAGTTACAGGTCCTGTCGGAGTAATGTTCTCATAGAAGAATGGACCTATGATCATATCTTCTGTGAAACCACACCAAACAGTTATCTTTGGTGAATGCAAAGGGATTTCCTTGAATGCTCTTGGTGACTTGTTATCCCAAATTCGGCAGTTCTGGGTATTTACAGTTCCATTCAGGTAAAAGTGGGCCTCGTCTCCCTATAAGATTTTCCAGGGCCAAACATCATCCAACTCCATTCTGGCAAGAAAAGTGAGAGCAAAAGTCAATCGCTTATCATGGTCGGTGTGACGTAACTCTTGTACACGGCTGATCTTGTACGATAGAAGTGGATAACCTTTCGTAGGATTTTCCATGATGAACAATAAGGTATATCCAGATTCCGAGCGCTGGAAATGGTAGCAATATTGTCTGGTGCTCTGTCGACAATCGCCGTTGTCACTTCTTCGATTGTATCCTGTGATACGGGTTTTCGTCCTCTGCCTGACTGAACATTTAGAGAACCTGTTTTCTCAAACTTCTCAACCATTGCTTTTAAACCATTAACTGACAAAAGACCGTTACCTTTACGTATTTTTTTGTGGTTTCTAAAAGCACGAAGAGCGGCTGGCGCATTGCACTGGTTGAGGTAAAAGAATTTGACTAGTAGAGCTCGCTCGACTAAAGAAGGAGACATTATGATAGATAACTTTCAATGAAATTGCTTCTAACGGTAGCACATTACCTTTTAAAGCCGAACAAGCTGGCACTGGGCCAAAAGATGTAACGTGAAATTTGAATAAAGAACTTTTTCTTCTGCTTTGCAGATAAAGAAACTTTAGCAGTGTTTATGTAAATTTTTAGCTATTTATAAACTGTTACCATTTTGAGCTTGGATTAAATTGCTAAATTCGTTAAATAAACGGTAATTTTATTTCAGTATTGATTTTTCATTTTTTGAAACTCTGTTTTTCGAATACACAGCGCCACATATTCCCCTGGCGGTGACATTTGGAACTAATTTTTTTTTTTCGCGGAATCCTTCGTCCCCCGTCTTGTTTAATCTTCCTACAAAATTTGGCGCCATTCTCGCAATTAGATCACGCTACAGAACACCCTGAGTACCGTCAGTTTAATTATGGCGACCTTGTATATCGTATTTGCAATTTCAATATTTTGTGTAACCTTTAAACCTTTGTTATAATTACGAATTATTAAAATTATGAAATTTTACGAAACATTTAGAAAACTCCAGTCGTTGTTAAATAACATGTAGGGCATGTTTTTTTAATGACACAGATTCGTACAATATTTAAACATATCTCAGGCTCTCGATATTAACTCAAGAACGAAATATCAATAACTGAACCAATAATGACAAGGACAAAGTTTGAAACGGAAAACTATTTGTCATCTGCAAATCATAAGATTATACATGGCAGGTGTATAAATTTCTTCGGAAGTTAAACGTTAACTTCATAAACTCTCAAGTGGAGAAAGAAAAAAATACAAATCACAGAAAAAGCATAGAGAAACTCTTGTGAAATAATTAATGCATAATGACTTATTGTAAAAAATACCAAAAAATAAAAATATTTCATATCCGAAATAATGCCAGTTCTTTTAAAGGAAAAAACACGTGTTCATAGTATGTATATTACAAGTTCCATTCGTATTTCTTATTTAAGAACAGTCACGCAATGTGCTTTAATATTCCGGAATAGAAATGATCTGGTCTTCTAATGAAGAATTCGACAATGTCACGAGGACAATTTAATATAAGTATGAATGTAAAAATAGTGTTTGTAAAAATATTCTTTTATAAGAATTCAATGTTTGTCTTAGAAATAACGCATAATTTTATGGTTACAGTTCATGTTGTCCCCCCCCCCTCCCTCCCCCCCCCCAAAAAAAATCTTTTACAATACGTTACTTTGGTGTGAATCTCGATTAATGGAAAATTCACCGCTTTGATTTACGGTTGGTAAAAAGCGCGAACTAGTAAATTTATTTTAAAAAAAAATCTGTTTCTTTTTTAAGATTGGTAACAGGAAAAGAATAATCATTTAAATTATTTATTCAGGCTTTTCTAAATTGTTTTCCTAATCTGTAATCATAATTTAATTAATATTAAACTTCTAATAATTAAAAGCGTATTTTTAAAGAAATATTACACTCTTTTTTTTTTTTTTAATCTTTTATTTATCTTTTTTAACTTTTTAGTGTTTCAAATATTTCGTTGTTGCAGTTTCACAGCCGCCTATTTTGGCGAGTGTGGTTTGGCCCAGAATTAACTGGGTTGTTTGTTGTTGTAACTCATATGCAATTGTAACCATACAGAATATGTGGCGATTAATCCCCTACGCCACCCGTCTAATTGAATAATGCCTTAAAATTAATTTATTAATTTATAATCAAGTTCTAAAAATATTAAAATGTTGTATTGTAATCGAAAACACACATGTGTACATAATTTTTATAAATCTAGCTTCTAGCATATCAGGTAATGAGTGAAAAATTGACTACAAAATTCCATCTTTATTAAATCAAGCTTAATAAAAGAATGTAAATACATGTAGACGAAAAATATAGACGAAAGTCTATCAATAATAGTCTATCGTTACATTCAAAGGTAAATGAATTAATTTTTTCGCTTAGAAAATTATGACTATTCATGGCCTGATTACCGCAAAGGCCAACTAAGCCACGGCCTTGTGCCCACTGCGAACGGGAACTTCAAAATGAGTAAACTGATTTAAAAAAAATATCTTAAAAATTCAGCTAATTATTTTCTCAATAATCAGAAAATGTTTTGGTTAACTGTCAACCGTATCATTATATCTAATGATATAAATCATAAATAATAATTACGATTGTAAACAGTCTCACTGTCTACCGACTGCGCATTCCTGGTGTTGGAATTGCGCAGCCGTTCCAAAATTTTCTAGCTTCTATCTTGGTTTGCAGTGGGCCTCAAAAAAATGTGCTGGGTCTTGGACCCCAGACAACTTTATCGGGAACTGTGAATGCCAGTCAAAGAATTATTTTTCCAACTCAGAAAAGCTATATCAACCACTTACCATAAGATTCCTATTCATGTAATACGGCTTTTCTAAACCGTTGTTCATCTGATGGTCCACACAGAAGCATAAAATTAATGTATCAATCGTCATCTGAAATATATGAATGTGTGAAATATATAAGTGCTAGCATTAAGTGTAAAAATACAGACTATATGAGATTAATATAACATGATGTGTATAAATATTACTACCCCTTACCATATTTTTAAGTTAAAATATTCTTATTATTTAATCGCAAAGGAAGATGAATATTTGCGTAACCAGGCAGCTCCACCAAGCTATTGTGAGTTAAGAATTGACTCGAGTTCAGTTGACAATTTACTGTGTATAAGGTGCTTCGAACTTACAAATACAGTGAACTCTCGTTAAGATGGATAGTTAAGGGGTAGCGTTTTTTGTCCGTATTAACGGAAGTCTATTATAACAGGAGTTCACAAATATGACGTTTTACATTACAGTAAAAAATATTTATTATTTACATATATATTGTAATATGACTAAATATTTGATTTCTCAAACCATTTTATGCTACTTTACTAAAAATACCAAAAAAGACAAGAAAGTACGAGAACAACTTCAAAATGAAAAAAAAAAAAATATATATATATTTTAAACTCGAGTTTACATTGAAGCATACTTGCATTGTTACTTGAAGGTGCAAAATATTAGTATACATGAAAACGGTCGAGAGTACTTAAAAGGCTATCCAAAATAAGAAGTAATCTTCATTTGTTTTTTCTTGGTAAGTGACCTTCATTCGATATCATTCTCAAGTTTAGCCAAATGTTCAAATGTGCTCTCAGAAACATTTTCAGTTAATTGATAAAATTTCCTATTTGTCACCAGCATACCAAGGACATCTTGCACCCGAATATCTTGCACTTTTGGAGGAGAGATTTCTTCTTCCTTTTCATTATCACTAGATGTACCTGGATTTTCTTTCACTTCATCGATTATTTTCTGATCGGTCAATTTTTGAACAATTCTGACATCGTTATCAAAATTAGAAAAACCGTCAGCGTATATTTCTGTCGGAATATCACATCCCATAGATGCTGCATCGTTAAGTAATGTCTGAAGTTCGTCGATATCATGAGTAATCTCATCTGACGATTCTGAAGTTTCAGCTCCGTTCACAAAGCCTGCATGTCTGAAAAAATTTGAAATTGTAGTTGATGAAACAAGAGTCCAGGCTCAACCCACTCCATGCATTTTAGCACATTGACATCAGAATTTGTCGATGTTTCAATGGAGCTCATCAAATGTGCCAGATAGTGTACTTTTAATGATTTTATGACGCCATTGTCCATTGGTTGCAACACGCGGGTACAATTGGCAGGGAAAAAAAGAATTTTCATGGATTTCAGTTCATGTATTTCTGTGGGATGAGCCGGGCAGTTATCTATAAATATCAGAACTTGTCTTTTTTCTTTAGAGAAACGCTTGTCTAACTCCCTGACATAATTTTCAAAGAATTGAATGGTCATCCATGACTTAGAATTGGCTTCCTATTTTGTAGTCACTTTTAACCCCCTTAAAACATTGGGAATTTTTAGAATATCCGATAACAAGGAGGAAGCAGTTTTTCAGACCCATCCATGTTAGCCCCTATTAGAACAGTAACGCGTAATCTTGAATGTTTTCCACCTGTGCACTTTTCTCGTTTGAAGTGTAAACTTTGAGTAGGCTGAGCTTTATAAAAAAGTCCAGTTTCATCAATGTTGAATATTTTTTTCAGCGTCGTAGCCCTTGAGAAGGCATGGCAAATTTGCTTTCCACTCCTTTAGTTTTTTTTCTGGTACATTTACAGCTTCACCGCTCACTGTTTTAAAAACTACACCATGTGGATTCTTGAATCGCGTCAGCCATCCCTCACTTGCACTGAAGGAATCAATATATAACAATTTGGCCATTTTTAATGCATTTGCTTTAAAAAGTGGACCATTAATTGCAATGTTCTCAGAACGCATTTGTTTAAACCGTTTCAACAATGCAGCTTCCAGATTTGGGTGGCCTGATCTTCGAATTTTCTTTCGAGAACCCATGACATCTCCCGATTCAAAAGTACCCATTATGGCTTTACGTTTCAGCCATACTGAGTTCACAGTTGAACGTTTAAGTCCAAGCTCTTTCACCACACCGATTTGTTTAGATCTCTTTTCAAGTTTTTGGATGATTTTTACTTTATCCAATAAAGTTAATGCAGTTTTTTTACTCAAAGCTGTAGCCATTACAGAAATACAAAAATAAATTGTCGTACTGGTTTAAAGCGAAGAATAAAGTGTGAGACTATAATTTTTTTCTTTCCACATTAGGCACTGAATGAAAGAAACCTTCCGACAATTGGTAATGTCACACGCTCGTACACGAGGTTTAGAACTGCGAGGGCGGGAGAACACATAAACTGAAACCTTTCATTTCCCCCCTTATTAGCCAATCAGCGCGCGCAATCAGAGAACAAGCGGCGACGTCACGGTTGCTCCGTGACGTCAGAGGCAAAGTTTCTACTCCTTTCATCTTAAAAATAGAATAGAAAAAAATTTGGGATTTCGTTGTCTTGACGAATATTTGTCCATCTTAACGAATGAACTATTAAACTGTACGTATTAAACGATGTCCGTTACATGCACATCCTATAGACCTTAACCGGGGATTTTGTTTTTGTACGTAATAACGAGAAATCCATCTTAAACGGGGCCGTCTTAACGGAAGTTCACTGTATTTTTATTATTTTGTTATTGCCTTTTAAAGGGAGCGAGGGATTTTGTTAAGCATTGACCAGTTTTAGCCATATTGGCATTGACCTGTTTTAGCCATATTGCTAAGGAGCAGTGTTGCCAAATTTGGCAGAAATTTCAATTCTCAGAGAAAGTTTGAATAGTTATTTTTGCTTTATGAAATGATAGCCATTTCGTGAATAAAATTAAACAAAATTACTATTCAAAATTTTCTAGTATGAATTTGGAATTTTTCAATAAAATATCTGCCAGATTTGGCAACACTGTGTAGGAGGAAGGGTTTTAAAGAGGGCTTTTGAAGGAAAGTGACCCGAATTATCGTTCTTTATACTAGTAAAGCCCAGAATCCTTGAACAGTCAACCCGCCGTGACCGCGCGGGCATGGAAACCGCAAACACTGGTCCAAGCTTCTTATTTTGTGGCTAAGATAGCTAACCATTGGGCTAAATTGGTCCCTTTTTAAAAGGAACAACGATTGTTCACTTTTATTCTTTACTAGCAGACTACGCCCGCTGCGCTGTTCGGTTTCTCCAAAAGAACCTTGAATCAAACGAAATATATCGGTGAATTTAACCTTGTATTTTAAAGTAATCTGTACCTTTACCTGGAATATCCTAAAATAACATAAAAAGGGATACTTATTTCACTAAGTTATGTTTTTTTTAATACGGTTTATTATTACGTTTACAATTTATTACCTACCGTTTTCCATTGATTTACATGTTTCATAGCTACATTTTTTAACGTCAATTAACCTATATTATTCACAACTAAAAAGAAATGGCGCATCTAGTATTTGTCGAGATTTGAATAAAAATCATGCACTCGTGACATCATAATTCACTTTTATATTTTAACAGAATAATACGGTTACTATAATTTGTGACTCGTGCTGACACATTGCTGTTATTATTATTTTTTTTACGCTTGAAGTTTTCGCTATGGTACTCCATTGTGAAATTTGGTAATTTTTGAAATTCAATATTTGAAAAATGGCATAATCAGTGGATTTGAAATTTATATCAAGAAAAATACAATTTTTTACCTTTCTAACGCAGTTTGTCTAACAATTTTCTGACAAATACTTTTCGAGCTATTATTTTTTTCAGCAACTTCAAATGTTTCATTTTCCGAGATTAATCTGTGGCAACGATTATCGAAAATCCCAGTCGTCAGCAACGCATACCTTTTAATTAAAGAGGATAAGAAGTACGCAACTTTCTAATGACTATTCAACAACTTAAATTTCAAATGGTTCTGATCCTGTTTCATGATAGGCTTACCATGACAAACAATAAATAACCTAAAATGATGGCTTTGAGATTTTTATATTCAGTACACCGTTTGCAGTATTAACACTTAAACATCCAACTTTGCGTTTATGAAAAGTTTCTTCATCATCTTATGCACTTAAAAGAAGTGAATGTTTTCATTTATAAAACAAGCATGAATATTAGAAATTTATAAAGAATATGTTTTGCACAGTAATGTAACATGACACAGCTAGGCCCATGGGTGGAGCACATCATTAATAATCTAAAAGTTGTAAAATAACGCAAAATAAGTTGGCGTTTAATTATTAATATCACATACAAATGTGTAAATTTTAGAAAGTAAAAAAAAATAGAAACTACAATATTTAAAAAAAAAATTCTTTTAATGCCATAGATCTTATGAAACTATTATAAAGTATGCCACGGGTTCCATTGGATCGATTCAATAATGCAAGTATATGTACTTAAATAATTTATCGTAATTTTATTCATTTTTTTCAGCATGAAATTCATCGCAACTTCCATTATTCAGCAAATAATTCCATATATAAATGCATAAAATTTAAGAGATCGTAACACACATTTGAAATGATTCATTTGAATTTCCTTACTTTTTTTTTTATATAAATTTAACTAGCTGACCCGCCGGGCGTACCCTTGATAATAACCTTAAATATAAATAAAATCAGTGTTCAATGATTTTATAGTTTTAGACGAAAATCTTTCTAAACGAACCTAACTGTCTTCGGCAGCGTACACTTTTCGAATTTGTATGAATTTATATTTTTAAATGAAAATCTATCCAAACGAACCTTAGAGTTGTAAGTAACGCTTCTTCAGAAAGTTGTAATTTTGAGGGGTTGTATGCTTCGGCAGCGTTACAACTGGGAGTTCTGTACACTCCGGTCTGTTTTCGCAAACGAATCTCGAATTTGTATGTTTTTATATTTGTTAAACAAAAATCTTTCCAAACGAACTAAGCCATCCATTATAGTAACCGATTTCGGACTTTGGCCGTAAGATATGTACTAAGAGAATAATTTTGTAATTGTGAATCAAATTATATTCAAAAAGCTGCTTTTGATTAAAAAAAAATTAAAACACTTATTAACTACACACAATACATCAATATAAGTACTTACATCATAAACAGAAAAGAAGCAGTGGCAACAGAGATACGATAAAATGAAAACTATACTCGTTGGAATCCAGGTATTTTCAACCTTTTCAACATTCTATATAAAGAAAAACAAACATATTATTTGTTTGCTCGGATCTGTTGCATTAAAAGTAATATAAATCACATAATTTATTTTTTATTTTATTTTTGTCAAAGAACATAATAATTATCAACGCAAGTTAGTCTAACACTTAAAATTATTATTAATAGTTTATTACACTAATACATAAAAACTATGTACTGTTTCTCAAATGTAAAAACAATTGAACTCACGAGTAAAAGGAGATGTTAAGTAGCAAAAATTACACTTTCTGAAAACCAATAAGTGAAAGCTTTTTGTTGTAAATTTTGTTGATTTATTTTCTTCTTGGTATCATACACTTAAAATGTTTACAGGTGGTACTTAACTATCTGAGAAGAACTTATTAATATTTAAATTTTAAATATTAAAAATTAATATATTTTTTTAAATATTAAATAAAAAATTATTACGCATTAAAAAATAATTTATCATATCTTCATTATCTAATTATTGTAGTTTCACAATATAATAGATTACCTTATAGCACCTTCTATAAAATAAAAAGCTTTTTTAGAAAAGTGTAACATAACACCTACTTCTACTGTCTGCAATTATATTGTAATTTTCTATAGTAACATGAATAACATACGAGACGTCATTTTCCAACTGATTGAAAAAGTGACCAGACCATGGTTTGAACCAGGGACCTTTGGCTTAAGCTGCCAACGCTCGACCAACTGAACTATCCTGGACAAATCTTGCGGATATAATTCACCCAGACAACTTTTTGATAACACATCTTATCTGTTATCCGAAACATCTCAAACAGAATAAATCGCAGGTAATAAAGTTCGAAGAAAACGTTGGAGTTCCATTCAGTCGGTCGAGGGTTGACAGCTTATGCCAAAGGTTCCTGGTCCTAATTCTGGCCTGGACACTTTTTCATCCAGTTGGAAAATTACATCTGTATGATTTATTTACAAATTAGAATATATGTATTAAATTAATATAATGAATAACATAATCATTTTAATTATAGAATATTAAGACTAGTTTGAGATATAAGTTTAACTGTCCCTAACCCCCCAGGTGTATTTATTACGATAATAATTATTTTTGTCCCCCTTTTTTTTCCAAAAATGACGTGCAATTATGATCTATTACATATTTTACTTTAGAGTAACTTTTACAATACAGAAACAATAAAAATTAATGGTTGCAGCGTGGTAGAACGTTTCGTTATTAGAAATAATTTCATTATACATAAAAAAAAGTGTTTTGGTGCATTTAAGAAACCAAAATTATTATAAGTTTTAGTACTGGTGTAATGATTTGCGTTTCACTTTTTTGAGGGGGTGGGGATAGATTAGACTGAGAAAAGTAAAAGTTAAGATCACTGTAATATTCTTAACATAAGATCACACTTTTTGATTGATAATTCTAAGGTATATTGGTTTCTGAAGTTTCTAAAGGTAAAGAACACTTTTCGGAATCGTGGGGGAATTTGGAAGAGCTTATTGCACATTTTCGTACGTGATTATATATTACATTTTCCCAGATTAAGAAACATTTGTTTTTTTTTCTGCAGTGTATGTTAGAAAATATCAAATGAGCAAAATACTTCACATAAATGGATTATGAAATTCAAATAACTTAGAAAACGAAGTATTACCATAAAAAGAGCTTCGCCTACAAATGTTACACAGAATGTTATCAGGAATTCAATTACTGACAGTATGAAAGTTCCAACTCCAATAACTACAGCCACTTGTGATGAGTCCGAGGTAAGACAGGCGAAAGCTCTACGGGCACTGTTACAGAACGGCTCTCCGAAAAGTACTGCGTATATATAAAATTTATTAAGCAGTTTACAAAAAATACAAAATCCACGCAAAACTAACATGAAATACAAATATGAAAAAGCTGAAAAATGTTTAAACTGTGTTTTAACATTTCTTTTAAAAATTTAAAGAATTAAAGTAACTATACAAAAATCATCAGTACATTAATTATCTATTTGCTTCACAAACGCATATATACATACATTTTAGGATTTAAAAAAAAATTCCTAAATTCCGAATCATACCAGAAATTCCGAAAGAAGACTTTTTACTTTAATTCATCACGAAACGACTGTCATTAAATAAACCAAAAATTATATTTCAGAATTTCTGATATGAATTCGGAATTTCTGAATAAATAATAAATTCCTGAAACGCATTCTTCGGATGCAAATGGGTTAAATGCAAATATTTTTTAATAAAAAAAATAATGATTAAAAAAGAAAACTGCATTCAAACACTTTTTTCAAATCAACTTATCTGAAATTCGAACTCAACACTGAAAAGTTTGAGAAATTCTGTAAAACTGGAATCTCCCATCTGTTTCAAACTTGCGAGCATAATGATGAATTAAATAAATGTAAATTATTCAAATTTGAAGTCTGAATTTAAATTTTACTTAAAATTTTAACCGCAGCTAAATATATATAGACCATGTTTTTTACGAAATTATTGTGACTTGATTTACTTACCTATCATAACATATGCAGATTTATTTAATATTCTCAAGAACGATTCTATACAAGCTAATAGACACTGTACAATGCTCCACATAACAACAGCTATACCTTGGTTACTTTCTCTCGCACTGGAATTAAAATTATGTCAGTTAAAATTTATTTTAAAGTGAAATTTAATGTTTAATTGAAAATTATTTTTCTTCATAATGCTAAATAATGGAAAATGAAGAAGAAAAAAAATGTAATTACTGACAGATATTGTTTCTTGTATTATTATTATTATTATTATTTTGTTAGTGGTTGAATAATAATTATCTAATATGGAACTAAAATATTCACCATTATTAGCTGAATACACTTGTAAATATGATGAAATAATAATGTAATCTTTAAAAAAGGTTTTTAATTTTAAGACCTGTAACATTTTCGATGTTGATTTATCCTTCATTTTCATGTCTTTTGTTTCTCCACTGATATAGTACTTTCCTTTTTTCCATAGATCACATTTTCATCTTATTTTGGTGTCTTAATTTATTACTTTATAAACCAACATTTTAATATGAAAGTTATTTATTATTAAAATTCTTATTAATTATTCACTTACTTTTCCCCTTAAGCTAATTGAAATTGGATTTCTAACATTTTCTTATGGATTAAATATTCTTAAATTTCAAAATTAACGCTACTGATAAAGGTTATCCTAAGGTATGAAACTTTTATTTCGGTATCACATAACATTGTCAGCTAAAAGCTGCGGAAAAAACTTCGTAGTTATTCGTATTTAGTTTCTGTAAGAAAATATTTGTATTTCATTTTTTTTCTTTCTTTATGAAAAAAATAAAAATAAAATAAAATAAAAAGATTAATGGAACCGTTGTGAAAGAGATATGTATTTTTGTATTTAAATTTTTAATGCATTGTACCCATTTTTTCTTGTCTTTAACTTTATAAAATATTATCTACATCTGAGTGTCTATGATATAAAAGTTTAGTTTTTAAAATATGTAAATTTTTTTTATATGTCAACAGGAAAAAAAGCACCATTTAAACTAATCTATTCAGGATTTGTCAACGTATAATCATAACTTAATTAATATTAAACTATTAAACGACAAAAGAAATTTTTTTAAAACTATTAAACTCATTATTTTTTATTTATCTTTTCTACTATTTAGGGCTTAAAATATTTCATTGTTGCAGATTCACAGACAGTTGGCCTTTTTTGGCAGGCGTGGCTTGGCGAATAATTAAATCCATTCTTAAATCCTTTGTTACCCTGTAATTATATACAACTTTTAATTGCTAAAAGATGTAAAATAAAAACTTTAAATACAGTAAAAACGTTTTATTACATGTTTCGGCTCCATCGAAGCCATTATCAAAACAAATAAGAATATTCTAAAATTGCACGATCTATGATGCAATGATTTCAAACGTCATCATTAAATTTTTCACGTACTCTCTCAGATTACGCACGTTATTTTTTTTCTTTTTACTTGGATGTTTGTTTCCATATTCACATTTTTTGTAAAACGTATTGTAAAACGAAAAAATTCAATACGTAACGATGCAGCATCATTTAACTTACCAAAATTGTGACTCGAGTTACTCCATGGTTACGAATATGGAAATAAACATCCGAGTAAAATATATATATATATATATATATATATTGTCACCTTTAATACAAAAAAAAAACTTTACACGATTGTAGGTATTGCTGGAAGGATTTATTCAACTTTCGCGCCAGTTAGAAATAATCTTATTAGTAATTCGGGTTCAATTCTAATGGTTGCATTTATAATGAAGATATTTGATTTGCGATTTAGTCAACGCACTCTTTAAGGGGTAACACCACTTTGATCAGTTCTAAATTTAGATTTTTTTTCTGTCGTTTAAAGTGCTCTTTATATAAAAAAATCATAAAAATCTTTAAAAATCATAATTTATGATTTGGAAATCGATGTCGAAAGTGAAAGGGCTTTTTTGAAGCTATAGGAAGTGGGGCGAGACGTATCGAGTAAACAGTAACGAAACCTTTAAGCACGTATTACCCAGAACTGAATTTTCGAAATCGGTAGCAAATTTTCAATCAATGAATTGATCTTTTTCAAAATTAATCGACACGTATTTTTCTAGTGAAATAAGTAGGATTTTTTAAAAAAGTATTGATATATTGCTGTTCTGTGTAACTTTAAGCACTTATTCCGTAAATATATAAATACCTCTCGCATTCACTGTTTCCTAAAACAAAAATTGGAAGTCAACTTTTCCGCAGAATACAATGCCACCTATCTGCGATAACTGACGTGATCTTTCAACACATATCAGTAAATAACGTAAACAAAGATTGTATTGAGAATATTTATATGGATAGTTAAAAAAATAAACTTTCTTAAAAAAAAATTGATTTCTAGAATTTCACAAATTTATTTATTGTCTTTTCTTCTATAAATACAAATTTAAATTGCTGTAGTAACTGATATTTTTTATTTAAAATATTTGTTTTTAATATAAAAGTTCTTTTTAAAATTAATTATAATATATAAATTAATAACACTTACCTCTATTTATAAGCAGATTTCCATAAAAAATAAAACAAACAATGTTTACGGAGTGAAAATATTTATTAACACTATAAAATTTAATAGATAAAAAACTATGAGCAAGTTTTAAAAATATTAATGCAAAATACCAAAGTAGCGGATTAAATTAAAATTACTCGTAGTAATTGATAATACAAATGTGAAAGGAATGAAACAGTGGCTTGAATGTTTTAAATACTAATTTAAAAGGATTTAAAAATGAAATTGCAGAATGACGTTTGAGCCCCCTCCCCCCAACCTGAAGATTTGCATAAATATAAAAAAAATTTCACTATTTTACAAAAACAGGACCTGTGAAAAAAATATGGACAGATCCTGATTGTAGTAATGAAACTAGCAAATCTTCAGGTCAGGGCTTAAAACGTCATGTCTGCAGTTTTGTTTTGAAATAATTTGATTTTCATTTAAAACCTCCAACCCTTAGTTTTATTTCTTTCACATTTGTAATAAATATTATAAGTAATATATCAACAAGGGTCGATACAGGCCAAATTTGGGGTCTATTTAGGGCCCTTTTATAAACATCCATTTAATAGAACAGGTCTCTTCGCAAAATTTCTCTTAACAAAATAGCTCCCTTCACAAAATTCCTTTTAATAAAAAAGTCTCATTCACAAAATTCCTTTTAATAAAAAAGTCTCATTCACAAAATTCCTTTTAATAAAATAGGTCCCTTCACAAAATTCTATTCCATAAAAACATACACTATATTGCCAAAGGTGATTGGTCACTTGCGATTTTAGACGTTTTGTTAACTATCTAGAAAAATACATGAGGAATTAACCTGAAACTGCAGGCGTGTAAACAGTATAGTATAGCTTATATATTTCCGTGAATATTTTTTTCCGAAATCCCATAGGGGATTGTCAACAAATTGAAAAAGACGAATATCTTTTGGATTACCCTGTAAAACCTAATGTAGCAAAAGTGTTCAAACTCGAGATTATTAATAAGTGGTTTATTGTAATATACTGTGTTAATTTTTATGAAGATAGCATGTATACTCGAAGAGAAATTAAGGTTTTTATAAAAACCGACCCAAATTTCACCAAGTTTTTTGCTTATAATTTGCAGAGTTCGTAATATAAAAAAAAGTTATTTTGAGAAAATATGTCAAACAACATTGTACATAATACTCTGCAATCGGAATTAAAAAATAATAAAAATTGGATGAAAAATGAGCAGGTTTACTAAAAACATGTTTCACTGCGCATGCGCGAATGCAATCAAAATATAATATGCATAATGTATTAGCTAAGTATATAGAGCAAGTTTTGTGAAAGTCTCAAAATCATAGCTTGAAAATTCTGAAAATTATCGTCGATAGAATAAGCTCGAAATCTGTTGTTCCCAAAAAGAAGCAAAAATAGAGGGGTTGTATCAAATATCTGTTGATTAGTGCCAAGATAGCGTACACAATATTGCACGTACTACTATATTTGGATACAACCCCTCATCTTTTTGCTTCCTTTTGGGAACAACGGATTTCGAGCTTCTTCTATCGACGATAATTTTCAGAATTTTCAAGCTATGATTTTGAGACTTTCACAAAAGTTGCTCTATATACTTAGCTAATACATTATGCATATTATATTTTGATTGCATTCGCGCATGCGCAGTGAAACATTTTTTAGTAAACCTGCTCATTTTTCATCCAATTTTTATTATTTTTTAATTCCGATTGCAGAGTATTATGCACAATGTTATTTGACATATTTTCTCAAAATAACTTTTTTTTATATTAAGAACTCTGCAAATTATAAGCAAAAAAGTCCTTCCGGCCTGTACCGGGAGGAAAAGGTAACTTTCCTATATCTTCGTTTTAAAATTTTAGCTAATGTTACACGAAAACAGCAAGTTAAAATGCAAAGAAAACGTTTACAAAGGATTCGTTAATACTGAATCTGAATAAGAAATTCGCCAAATTATTAAGCAATAGCCAAATTGGCTTCATTTATGAAGACTTATTTTGGTCGCCAAATTTGGCGATATTTCGCCAAATGTCGCCAAGTTTGGCGAGAATTTGGCGCTAACGGATATGAATATATAGTTTTATGCGTATGATTGGGAAAATTATTACAACAATGAAAATTTTTGTAATGTGCTGTCTTCTTTCAAAATGTCAGCCACCCTAGAATTTCAAACTGCTCTATCTCAGCCATTTTTTAAGATAGAGGTAAACCAAAAAATGCTCTGGAATCCTCGTATCAAGGCCTAACATTTAATTAAAAAATAAATTTGAATTTTTAACTTTTTTGTATATTTATTTTAGTTTTAAATTTTTAAATGGGCGCCATCTTGAAACAAAATGGCGGACCAAGCTGGCCAACGAACTCGGTCGAGACATTGGTGAGCTTAATACACACAATTAGTTTCATCAAAATTGATTTATAAATACGAGCGTTATCGTATGACATAGGTCAGATATATATATATATATATATATATATATATAAATCAACATTTGAACGGAGGGTGGTTTTGGGGTCTGGGGGTCCTGATCGGTGAAAATATATCGAAATTTTCCGGAACTGCTTTCCTCCGAACGGCTGCAATAGGTAGCTTTATACTTTTTTGTATTGAAAGCTACCTAAAACTTGGCGAAATTTGAGTCGGTTTTTATAAAAACCTTAATTTCTATTCGAATATTCATGCTATCCTCATAAAAATTAACACAGTATATTACAATAAACCACTTATTAATAATCTCGAGTTTGAACAATTTTGCTACATTAGTTTTTACAGGGTAATCCAAAAGATATTCGTTCTTATTCAATTTGTTGACAGTCCCCTATGGGGTTTCGGAAAAAATATTCACGGAAATATATAAGCTATACTATACTGTTTACACACCTGCAGTTTCAGGTTAATTTCTCATGTATTTTTCTAGATAGTTAACAAAACGTCTAAAATCGCAAGTGACCAATCACCTTTGGCAATATAGTGTATATTACGAAGTTAGTGATTGGAAAATTCCATTTTGCTTGGAATCGATTCCATGTTAAGTGGTATACATACAGCTAAGCATTTCACTAGTTTTAGGACTACGAAAATTAATTCTTTTGTTAAATTGTTCTCGGTCAAGTCTACGATGCGTTTACGTGTCCACAGCTTGACACTTTTTTTTTAAGGCATTCCCGCCTATCAGCTGTCAAACCGCCATATTTTAATAAGTAAAAAAAAATAATAAAGTACAGTTTTTTATTTTAATATATTCAAAATAAATTAATATAAATGGATTTTTATAAACACTTCGCACCTTTAACAACAATTTCCGAAAAAGGCCTTAAATTTCAGGTCTTCAACGTAGTATTAGCCACTAATTCAAATTGGCTGTTTATTTCTATCATTATTGGCTATTAAATGACGATTATTTTTTATCCGTTGAATAGATATTAAATAATTTTATAAATTGTTCTACTATGTTTGAACTAATGGAAGAAAGATATTAAAATTATTAATTATTATAAAAATACTTATTTACTTTTTCTCAAACATTTTGGTGATGAATCGGATGGCTTTAATGATAGCAATAAGCAAAGATCCAAACGCAGCAGAACCTAAATGGTACTTTACAGTTGTGCAAAAGTTTCTCCAAACTGGATAATGGAGTTTGCCTTTAACTCTAAATTTAAAAAAAAGAGCATCTTATTAGGAAAATCATATTAAAACAATGATGTTACAAAATTTTGTTCACTTTGATATCATTCAAACTTAAACATGAAAGAAAAAAAAAATGTTACACTGTTTTAGACTCCCAGCCCCCCCCCCCCCCCAACTCACACCCTTCTTTCTATATTTTGAATAATCTATTGAAATCTATCAAGATGGAACGTAAACTCAAGATCCAATCATGGTTTGCTAAAATAAAATTCTTATAACGATGTTTGATAATATTTTCCACAAACAATACCTTAAAAAAGGGGTTCAAAATATGAAATGTTTTATTGCCTCAAATTTTATTTGCATAACCTTGTACACACTGAGTGGCCAAACTATTATGACCACTCCTCACTGAAACTTCGACTCTTCCGTGTAGCATGTGCGATGATGCAATGAACTGAATTTTCTGATAAAAGTTTGTTCTTGGTCAAAAACACCAGTGAACTTTACATTTTGCCTATTCGTGTTAAAAATAAGAGATTTGAGTGACTTTAAAGGAAACATGATTGTGAGCACCAGAAAGGCCGATTTCAGTTTATTAGAAACCGCTAACGTTCTTGGCTTTTCTTGCACAATATCTCAAGTCTTCAAAGAATTGCATCTAAGCTAAAAACTTCTAGCGAAAAGTGGAATTGTGGGCGAAAATGGAGTGTACTTGTGAACAATAGAGGTGTCAGGTGACTACCAGCAACAGAAGAGCTACAACACAACAAATTGTAGCGTATTACAACTCCTAGTCATAGCAAAGCAGATCTGAACCTGTAGCTTTCATCAAAGTCAGAGAAAACACGATATTAGTATTGCGTAGCAGATGGTCATAATACAGAGGGTTTCAAAAAGAATCATCCGATTAAAAAAAAAATAATAACTATTCAGCGTTTAATCCATTTTGGATCAAATAATGTATAAATAGAAAGAGTGAAGTTTCGAATTTCACGCAGTTTCCGACAGCTAACGCTCTTTCTTCACTCGCCACTTGAGTGTTTGTCAAGATGGCAACTGCACAGAGAAATCGTTTTGAGTTCTGTGCTTCGCGAAGTTTGAGTCCGTAACAACAGTTCAGCGCGTGATTTTCATCGACAGTAGCCTGGTGTTGAACTTCAAACCGCTCAGGCTCAGAGCATTAGGCGATGGTATAAACAATTCCAAGACATGGGTTGTCTGTGTAAAGGGGAATCCCCTGAACCGTGGATCATATCGAGCATCTTTAATTTAGTTTGTAAGAAAACTGTATGATTAGCCATGCAATATAAAATTAATCTTAAGTGTCCATGTTCAATATTTTTCATAATATACGCATTTGAAATCGGGTGATTCTTTTTGAAACATTCTGTATTGTGACCACGTATTGTATATACACTATATTTCCAATGATGACCGGTCACTTGCGATTTTAGACGTTTTGTTAAATATCTGGAAAGATACATGAGGAATTATCCTGAACCTTCAGGAGTGTAAACAACATGATAAGCGTCATATATTTCCGTGAATATTTTTTTCCCGAAACCTCATAAGGGGCCGTCAACAAATTGAAGAAAAACGATTATATTTTGGATAACACTGTAAAAACTAATATTGCAAAAGCATTCAAACTGTAGATTATGATTAAGTGGCTTATTGTAATAATTTGGGTTCAGTAAGATGAAGATAGCATGTATACTCGAAGAGAAATTCAGGTTTTTATAAAAACAGTCCCAAATTTTACCACGTTTTTTGCTTATAATTTGCAGAGTTTTTAATATAAAAACAAGTTATTTTCAGATAATATGAAAAACAAAATTATACACAATACCCAGCAATCAGAATTAAAAAATAATAAAAATTGTATGAGAAATGAGCAGGTTTACTAAATATCGTTTCATTGCGCATGCGCGAATTCAATCAAAATATACTGTGCATAATATATTAGCTAAATGTATAGACCAACTTCTATAAAAGTATCAAAAACATAGCTTGAAAATTCTGATAGTAATCGTCGATAGAATAAGCTCAAAATTCGCTGTTCCCAAAAGGAAGCAAAAAGATGAGGGGTTGTATCAAATATACTAGCTTATGAAAGTTGACATAATAAGAATGAAGTGTCTCTCATTCTATATTTGATACAACCCCTCATCTTTTTGCTTCCTTTTGGGAACAGCGAATTTCGAGCTTATTCTATCGACGATTACTATCAGAATTTTCAAGCAATGTTTTTGAGACTTTCATAAAAGTTGGTCTATATATTTAGCTAATATATTATGCACAGTATATTTTGATTGAATTCACGCATGCGCAGTGAAACAACTATTTAGTAAACCTGCTCATTTTTCATACAATATTTATTATTTTTTAATTCTGATTGCAGGGTGTTGTGTACAATTTTGTTTGTCATATTTTCTGAAAATAATTTGTTTTTATATTAAAAACTCTGCGAATTATAAGCAAAAAACTTGATAAAATTTGGGACTGTTTTTATAAAACCCTGAATTTGTCTTCGACTATACATGCTATCTTCATAAAAATGAACCCAAATTATTACAATAATCCACTTAATCATAATCTACAGTTTGAATGCTTTTGCAATATTAGTTTTTACAGGGTTATCCAAAATATATTAGTTTTTCTTCAATTTGTTGACGGCCCCTTATGGGGTTTCGGGAAAAAATCTTCGCGGAAATATATGACGTCAATCATGTTGTTTACATTCCGGAAGTTTCAGGATAATTCCTCATGTATCTTTCCAGATATTTAACAAGACGTCTAAAATCGCAAGTGACCAATCATCATTGGAAATATAGTGTAGCCAAATTTCAAAACAGTGTCTTTAACAGTCTATTCTATATGCTAACATTTTCTTTCTTTTTTTATTCATTCTCCCATGAGAGCATAAGATATGGAGATTACCGTCTTTACTAAAGTTATTAGGACTGGTGTAGAATCAAATTCTTCTTTTTTTCATGGGTGATTCATAAAAGTACTTCAAGAGAAGATTGTCTTTGCATTATTTCGGTTATTTGTGGGTTAATATTGTAAATGAAATTGTTAACTTGTGAATTTTTTTTTTCATATTTTCATACTTTAAAGATTAACGTTATTTATTTATTTATTTTTCTTTTTTTTTTTATCGTTTTTGTAAAATGTTTAATGTTTTAATAAAACGAAACATGGATTTTCTTCTGTCACCAACTGTAAATCAAACAAAAAACACTAAACCAAAAAATTAATATATATTTTTCTCTTTTCTTTTTCAGCTGAAAAGGATATATACAAACTAAACATTTATGGTTATTTTTACAGCTTTTCTTCCATTTCTTCTTTATTTCCTCACCATCATCATCATCATCATCATAATCATCATCATTAATTGTTATTATTATTATTATTATTATTACTGTTATTGTTTCATTAGAAACATGAGTAGGTTTTAAACTGCTTACCTTGTAAAATACCACGATGATACAGCCCCAGCTACGACAAGATTCTGACAAGCCAGAAAAAACTGACTTAACCATAAAAGGGCAAAGAGCAGAAGCCAGCTTGTAATCTGGTTATTCAATAGAGAAAAAATAGAATAGCATCACATTGAAAAAAGTAATGACATTTTTGTTGTTGATAAAATGTTATTGGAAGCAACCTAACCTGAAAAAATATGTTGATTTTAAAAGACACATTTCCTTCGTCATCTATTTCAGGTGTTCCAGATGTTTGAAAACAAACTAAACCAATACAGACGAAACACACAAAAACAGCAGTAGTCAGATACGTCTACAAATTAAATAGGGAAAAAAAATTCAAAAGTTAACAATGGTTGATATGTTTCCATATGGGAAAATAAATAGTGATTAAGGTGACTAATATTAACAGAACAAATTTTTTTTCTTTTTCTTTTAATTAATAACATAACGAAACGACAAAGAGCTTAAGACAGAGTTGTATTTTATATATTTTCCGTAATTGCTCGAGTAAAGTTTTTTAAAACTGTCTTTAAAACTAATTTAAAAATTCCATGTCAGTTTACCCTGGCCACGTCAGTCTCCATCACATACTTTAATGATGCTGGATTGGTTTGTTCTTATTATTAAGAAAAAAATCACTTTTTTTTTTGCTCAAAGGGGACGTAGTTTGGAGGAAAAAAAATATATCACAATTTTGTAAAACTACCAAGAGTTGGCATAATTGACTATTCGATTCTCAAAGACAGCGTGTCATATATAGAGTCATAGTTCTATATCTAATCAACAAATCAGTTTGAAAAAAATTATATATGACAAATAAAGTACCTAGAATATGAAAAATCAAACGTTGTTTTATTTAAATTTATTTAAGAGTGTTTGAAAAATTGTAATCTTAAAAAAATATATATATATAAATATAAAATAATGAATTATTTAAAAATGCATTTTCTCCCAAAAGTGCACTGAAAAAAAAATTGTTGATTTTACAGTATAATACTAGCATCCCAGCTGCCAGTATTATACCTTAAAATTAACAGTAATAAACAGTAATACACTACCGCGCATAATTTTAAGGTATAATATTGGCAGCTGGGATGCTAGTATTATACTGTAACATCAACATTTTTTTTCCAAGTGTAGAGATGGTATGAAGTTTTTTTTTACATAAAATTGCCCACAAAAATATCTTTTAATTGGTTATGAAATAAAAATTGAAGGACTTTGGGTGTTTATATCAGTATTTTAACAAAAGTGAATTTTTAAGCATATTTATTCCCACTTTTTCATGCTTAAGACATCTCAAATGTACGATCCTCTTAGGTACTTTTTTTACATATTTATAATTATTTACAATAATAAAACATAATTAAAATTTATTCAAAAAGAACTTTTTGTTACAGTAAAAATAAATTAACTCCATACAGGAACGTGAACTATCATACATAAAATGTGCCGCCTTTTATGAGACTGCTATTTGTAGAAATTGCTATAATAAAAAAGAAAAAAAGAAAACTTCTATGTCCTAATAACTTACCATTAATTGAACGTAAATATCTATTCCTAATTTGCTGATGCCATTATAACACAACCACTATTTTAATGTCCAAGCAGAAAAATTGGTTTTGAAAATAACATTTTCAAACAACCTAGTACTTTCATACTACATTACCAACTAAACTTTAGAGACTGTCATTTCCAGTTAAGAGTTAATACTATAAGTAAATTTGTATCAGCTCACTTTCTATTGTATAACAGTGAAAGTTTGATTTTAAGCGCGAACCAAATTGTTTCTGTACAAAAAGATTAGTTTTTCTTCAAAGTAAATACTTCTTCCAGTAGCTTGTGTTGTAGGAGGGCTGACATAAGAAATCACATAATACAGAAGAACATGACATACATCTTACCATACATCTTGATTTAATATGAGATATAGTAGTCTCACATTGTATTACCAGTTAAGTTTTAGCACTTTCAGAGACATCTTCAGAAACATCTTCTTTCTTCTCTGTAGAGAAGGTAATGTTAAAGTAAAATTCATGCATCCGTATGGTCTTGCACGTTTCCGGCCTTCAGAAGATGATGTAAGTTTTGTTCCTTCCTCTAATTTATTTGTTTTCTTATGTCAGCCTTCCTACAACACAAGATACTGGAAAAAGTATTACTTTGAAGAAAAAAAAATCTTTTGTACACATACAATTTGATTTGACCTTAAAATCAAACATTCCATGTTGTACAATAGAAAGTGATCTGATACATATTTATTTTTATAACTTTTAACTGGAAATGACGGTATATAAAACTGGTAAATTTTAACTGGTAATGTAATGTGACACTACTAAGGTTGTTTGAAATTGTTATTTTCAAAACCAATTTTTCTGCTCGGACAGTTAAAGATGTGTTGTGTTATAATGGCATCCGTATTTAGGAATAGATATTTACGTTCAATTTAAAGTAAGTTATTAGGGCATAGAAGTTTTCTTTTTTCCTTTTTATAGAAATTTCTACAAATAGCTGTCTCGCATGGCGACACATTTTATGTATGATATTGCATGTTTCGGTTAAGAGTTAATTTATTTTTACTGTAGCAAATAGTCCGTTGGAATAACTTTTAATTTTATTTTATTATTGTAAATTGTTATAAGAATGTAAGAAAACCCCCAGGATGATCATATATTTGAGATGTCTTTAGTAAGAAAAAAGTTTCTATAAATAGGCTTAAAAAATCCACTTTTCAAAAGTCAAGTCACTACCCTAATACCACTATTTTCTTTTAATTATATAAGCAGTTAAAATATACTTGTATGTACAATTAAGAAAAAAAAAAGAACATTCGACTTTATAACTCCTTTACCTTTGGGTGAAAATTCATTTTAAAATAATTCATTATTTTTTATACAAATTTTATGGTCTTCAAAAATTTAATTTTTTAGCACATTTAAATAAATTTAAACACAACATCACTTATTTTTTTTATAGTCTACATAGTGCCTTATTTGTCACATATAAATGATTTCAAGCTGACTTGTTGATTAGATATTGAATTTTGATTTCATGTATGATATACTGTCTTTGAAAATCGCGCAGTTAAAAATGCCCGTTCACGGCAATTTTCAAAACTTTGATATTTTTTTTTGAAGTGAAAACTTCTTTAGGCGTGTTGGGCATTTTTTGAGATGGGAAAAAAACATTGAATTCGCGACACTGTTACCGTTACTGTTACCGACACCGGTACTTTTCGGTTAGCCGGGCGCCAGTAATATATATACATGTATATATACACGCACACATATATCTACATATATATATACATACACATATATATGCATATTTGGATGTATATATATATACAAATTTATGTATATACATATGTATTTATATACATATGTATTTATATATGTACATATATCACTGGCGCCCGGCTAACCCAAAAGTACCCCGACATCTCTGTATATTTGGCGACGATTCTGCAATAGCTGGTTCAGGTAAGCAACCATAGATTTGTTTAAATTAATACCTCACTTTGACAGCAAAAGTGACATTAGTCTCTATTTAGCATTATTTGAAAGACAAATTTCTCGAATGAATATAATAAAAGAAAATTGGGTCACACATTTGTTAAGTTTAATTCCGTTAGAAATCGCCAATATTATAGCTAGAGAGCCAGAAACAATGGCTAACAATTACGATTATGTAAAAGATTTACTTCTTAAACGCTTCAAAATGACGCCAGAAGAATTTAGGCAGAAATTAATGTCACATAAAAAAGATTCTTCAGCCACTTGGCGCGATTTAGCATTTGAATTAAGAAATCATTTGGAAGAATGGATTAAGCGGTCTTAAATTATCTGATTTTGAATCCTTAAAAGAATTAATAGTAGCAGATCAAATTAAGAAAAGGTTACCTATAGAAATGAAAGAACATTAAATTTATGATCTTCCAAAAATTAAAAATGTAGACGTATTAGTAAGTAAACTAGACGATTATGATGCGGCTAGACGTAATGTTAAAACCATGAATAGAATTTCACACCACTTTGAAGATAGAAAACCCGAAGTAAGTATAAATGAAAATTCACAATCTTTCTTTCATACCCAATACCAAAATAAAAGAAATAAATCTCAAATTAGGTGTTTTAGATAGATGTAACTCTCAAGGCCACATAGCGTCTCAGTGTAATAATAGCAATAACGGTCAAACTAATGAGTTTAATCAAGACTCTACCGAAAACTATCGAAATTATAATCGCCAAAATCACAATCCTAATGCCGATGTACAGGAAAAAGCTAACATTGCTACAATTCGAATCAGAAATAAGTCTAAGCCTAATGGAATAGGTAAAATAATTAATATCAAAGGCAAAGAAGCAAATCTATTGTTTGATACAGACAGCTATATTTCTTTATTCAGTTACGAATGTTATGTCATATTGTGTCGCCAAATTTGTCTTCTGTTGATATCTTATTAACTGACATTGGCGGAGAAACTGTAAATCTAATTGGATATTTTGTGTATGAAATACGTGTCGATGGGTTTCTTATATCAACGAAATTTTATGTTTCAAAATCTCTCGCATACGTTATTGTAATAGGGCAAGACGTGATCAGCAAACTAAAGTTGGCGATAGATGAGGAGGGAATTAAAATTGTTGGCGAGCGCAATACTTTTCAAGTACGTTGCCTTAAAGTTGTAAATAATTCCGATAAAAAATTAAATTGTGTTGCCATTTCATACAATGAAGCGAAAGTATCAAAAGGAAATAGTTCACGTGCAGAAAACGAAATGATTGGTATTATGAATAAAAATAATTCAGAAAATTATTTGAAGATAAATTTAGCACGCGCGGTGAAAACAGATAAAAGTGACTCAACTCGCGAGACCAAATCAAAAGATGAAAATGAAATAACAAGACACGGAAAATATTATAATTTAACGAGCACGAGAAAAAAAAATAGACAGAAGTAATATAAAAAGAAAAAATGAAAATAATGAAATATTTCAATTTGTAATATAATATTATAATGTACAATAGCGCATCAAATGAAAATTGTAATATAATTTTTGTGGTAGTAGTTTATAATAATGAATAAAAAAAAAACACTTCATTTAAAAGTATTTTCTGCACAATAAAACGTTTCCTGACGATTCAAAAAATACACACGTAATTGTTCAAGTTTTCACTTCTGTCGGCACTCCCGGAGGGCCATTGTTTTTTTTTTCTGTAAAATTACTTTTCCTAGTAGGAAAAAAAGGAGAATATATTTTAATAGTAAGAACAAACACACCCAATTTATTCAAATGCGTTATGATGAGTCATATACTGAATTTTTACTGAGTAATTTGATGTGGAATTACCCTGTAGCTTAGTTGGTCACATATTTTGTAAACACTTCAATATTTTAAAACTTTTATGAGACAGGTTTGTCAAGTGTTATTTTTAATGGCTACCCAGTTTTTTAGACATTTCTTAAACTTTACCTAAAACTTGAAAAAAAAAAAATATATATTTATAAATATTTTTGCCAAATACAAAAATTTATATCATTATTTAAATAATTAAAATTCCGATTAGAATGTTTTTTTTTAAAATATTCTACAGTTTAAAAAATTTAAGATGGATATAATCCTGTATTCAATTCTAAAAGAATTTAATAATTATTATTTTATTATCCATTTAGGATCTAGAATTCCAGCTATTTAAAAAAATTATATGATATTGAAAAACATAATACCAATACTGGTTGCAGTAGCATCATAGGGATATTTTCAATGCATTTACCACCTTCTTCAAACAAAGCCGCAATCTACAAAGTAAAAATTTAGTTAACAGACTGAAATGGACGTAACAAGTGATTTGAAATGAAAACTTTAACGGGTTTGGTGCTTACCAACTTCATTTTATTCCGAAGAGAATATAGCATTACAAAAAACACAACCTAAATGAGAAAAAGGAACACATGAAAATAACTTTGGAAATTAAAAAAAAAAAATCTACTTAAACAAATATCGGTACTCCTCTATTATCCCGTCGACCACTTTTCATAACAAAAAACTAACGCCAAACTGTTAGATTAAACGCCAAAAATGCAGTCCCATTTACTTGATGTCAGAAGCATTATACGTGTTTGTTATGTCATCAAGTGGTTTTTAATTTGACATTTGCGTGTATTTTTCATTATATTTTACTGATTTATTAGCTGTTTCATTAACTAAAATAACAATTGTGTCCTTAAATTCTTATATTTTATTTATTTATTTATTTTGATATTCCAATGGCAACGTGCTCCCGTTTATTTGGCCTTACAGTTTGGCGATAGTTTTTTCTTATGAAAAGTGGTCGACGGGATAATGGAGAAGTACCCAAATATCAAATCGAGAAAGTTTTATCAGATTCTTTTTTATATCTAATCATATTTTCTTAGTTTTTGTTATATTAGCATGGTACAGTTGTTTAAAAAAGAACAAAAAGGAATTTTTTCAAAAAGTAAAAGATTCTTTCAATAATGCAAACAAGCTATTTTTTGTATGGGGAAGAAAAATCTTTTTTTTTTTCTTTTCAAAGTAAAATATAATTCCATTCGATTAATGATCAACATTTCTGCGATTTCGAATTGTTATAAAAGTATAAGAAAATCAAAGTGTAAGAAATGATTAACAATGTTATAATAAAATCAATTTATGAAGCATTATGTTTTTTTTTTCTTTTAATTACCGTAAACATGGTGACGAATAAAGCAGCAAACAACCAAGTCATCATTTCCCTGTGCTTCAATTCTTTATTCAGACCACTGGAGTTGTTCTTAGCGACTAATTTTATAATAACCATACTCCTAACAAAATAAAAAGTATGTTAATAGATTAATGATAAAAATTATCACTAAATATTAATAAGAGTATAATTTATTTTACCATTTTGTTTGATACATACTACAAGCATTTTGCTTACTACTATAAAATAACTTACTAATATTAAACATAAAATATTAAAATTTTATAGCTTTTTAGAATGCTTTCAAACTTTATAGCTAAGGGTTTAAATGCAGAAAATTAAAAATTAAACATTTTGTCTTTGATCATCTAAGTTTATAATTAGTATAAGTTCACGCTTAGTTATGAAATCATTCAACTTCTCACAAAAGACTGTGTGTCAAAAGTAGAAAAAAAAACTAAAGAATGCTCTTCTCATACAGCTTGTGGAGACGATTTTGTATATCTTAAAGGCATATAAAACTAGGGAAGGGATATTGTGTACATGACAAAATATCTAACCTATCTATCAATATTTAATATATATATATATATATATATATATTCTTAGTATTCGCATACTTTAAAGATGATATTTATATATATACTACTATAGTATCGTATTCGTAAATGCTATAAATAATATAATATTTTAAATTTTGAATGGAATTTTTTCCCGCGGTTATACAGAAAACTTACTCATACCATACTAGAAGAATTAGTTTGATATATCATTAACAGAAAAAAAGACCAAAATAAGCAAGCAATCAGCAACATTATATTCAAAAATTATTATTTATAATAATCAAACTACCTTCATTAATGAAGTCCTGTTTTCACAGAGAAAAAACAAAGTAGGTGAAAAGCTAGTTAAATATTCATATTCCAATAAATATATATTTTTTAACAGTCAAAAGAATGTATAGCCAAATTCATTACACCTATTTTCTTATTAATTTTTTATCCCATTCTTATTTTATTAACAATTTTTGATTATTATTTATTTGTTTATTTTTTTGTAGATCCATCAATTAAAATCACTATTTTTAATTGTAAATGTAGTAGTATTAAAGTGGTTGATAAAAAATCAAATGAATGCAATATTGATTTTGAAGATAATAACAGGTATTGCTATACAACCACTATAATAAATGAGACGTTATATTTGCTGGAAAGCATTCCCTTGAAAATCAGATTTACGTTTACTAATAAAGTTAATAACAATAAAAGTTACTTGCAGAAAACTATTTTTGATTATTAATATTATTATTTTGTAGATACATCAATTAAAATCTCTATTTTTAATAAATTTTGTAGTAGTATTAAAATGGTTGATTAAAAATCAAGTGAACGCAGTAATGATTTTGAAGATAATTATGTAGTTATTATTATTATACAACTACTATAATAAATGAGACATTATTTTTTGCTGGAAGCATTCACTTAAATTTCAGATTCACTTTTACTAATAAACTTAATAACAATAAAAGTTACTTGCAGAAAACTATTTCTGGTCCAACATTCGTAGATAGAAATCAAATAAGTGGAAAAATAATTATAAAAACAACAATAACATGAATATCGTTATCAAAATTATTACGGCAAACGAGACATTTGCGTTATCTTGACAATAATAAATGTTTTCACACGAATTTAAAATTTCTGTATTATTAAAAAAAATAAATAAATAAAAGTTGTTTCTATAATATTAGAATGCGTTTCCCCCGCCATACATATACATTTAAGATTGAGAAATAAAACAACTAAAATAAATTTCATATCTTTATACCAAATGAAGATCGTCAGACCAGTAGCTGCAATGGATACTATGATAAAGGTTATCCATATAACTATTTTGGCAAACATTCGTAGAAGTGTCAGAATTAATCCTGATAAACCTTAAAGAAATGTGTAAAGATAATTAAGCTTCATTAATTAATCAAGTAATAATACAGAGATTATGTATAATATCAAATATATACTTACAAATACTGAAGAAACACAGCACGAGGATTTCTCTCCAACACGAAGAGAGATCCAAAAACACCATCTAAATATTATCCAAGCAATAAAACATGAAAGTATGGCATATTACACTCTAATCAAGAAAAACATTCCAAAATATTTATTTTAAAAGCTACAAATGGCTAATTTGAAGTGGCTTTGGAATACTTAATTTGAACAACATATTTTAGTATAATTAAAATTGGAGGATAAAATATATATTTCATACAAAAAAAAAAGTACACATTTACATTCTGTAGATATCGCTTCTAGCCTCATTACTTTATTCTATCAACACAAGAAGAACATTTGCGACTCATTTTATGATACATTTACACATTTTGGGATGTGCGGAATGTGATCTGACTATTTTTGGAAAATGATTGTCTGCATGTGACAAAAACTTTGTCAATGCTCTATCTCCAGAATTAATGTGCGGAATTTCATTAGACTTCATACTCAGTTAGATCTTGACATGAATTAGGGCAGATTAGGTTTAGGTATGTATCGTTTAATGGTTATCGCTGTTCTGCTGTGTTTTTCACGATCTCCGTGATATTTATACCTCGACATTTATGGGATGGAATTTTTCCAAATTTAATACGTTCGATGTTTATAAAAAATATGTTCATTCAATTTTGGTTTTGTTCACTTGACAGGAGGGCGTTAAGAACGTAATTAGATATAAATTCACCAAATTTTATATTTGTAGTTATTAATTTTTACTATATATCTATGTTGGTTCAACTTTATATCTGCTTATCCAACAGATGTTGAACTGCTTCTTTTATTCACTGATCACTGTAACTCAGAGTTAAAGAAATGCACATGTTTTGTAATTGTTAGTGTGTAACAGCTCTACTTAAATCACCAAAATAAAATAGTATCGGAGAAAAATTTGTGATGGCCACTCCACAGCATACTAATTTTTAACAATTGAAGTGATTTAAAGGATTATAAATTTTTGTAATTTTTTTTATGTGATATTAGCTTCAATAAATGGTTTTTGCTTACATGAACTGTAACGTAAGTTAAGATCGCTCTAAGAGAACTAAATTATCGTCACTAACAGGATGAATGGCAGATGACATTTAAAATTGTCAGGTCGAACCGAATTGAATAGCTGATAAGCTGTAATCATCACAAAACTTTCTTCTATATCATTCTAATATACTATTTAATGTAACACAGTTGCACAACAACAATTATGATTATAATGTATAGTGAATTTATTTGAATTTAACACGAAATTACAGAAATCGATGAATAAGAAAAATCATAATTCCACGACAATGCCTTTTTTTAGATATTCAAAACCAAAACTGGACCAATATATATCTTCTATATCCTCAATGTAAAATTTAGTGCATTTCTGTCTATTCGAAACATAGATATAGCTTTAATGTTCATCTCAAAAAGCATGGCATAACATCGCTCCCTGTTGAGTAATCGAAACCAAAACTGAACAAGATCGAAACCAAACCGAAATCATAGATTTTTGTAATAAACATCATACATATTAAGTTTAATTCAAATTTAGATTAGTGTTGTATTTTAAATTTAATAAGAATTTCGATAGCATAGAAATTTTTGTTTAGTTAAAATTACCATAATTCATTTTTTTAGACAACTTCGAAAAGGGAGTACAATAAGGAAACGATCCAGTAGAAGACACTCCAATAAGGAAAAGATCGACACCTGTCTCATAACTATACTACAGCTACAAATTGCTATAGTCAAATGTGTGATTTTATATCAGGTGTTTAAGTCAACAACTGACTTTTTTTTTTTTACATTTTGGCGGTCTAAGTAGTCAATTTATATATCGTAAAATATGGTACTTATATATATATACATTTTTTTAAACAGTTTTTCTAATACGAAACTACACTCTTAAACTTGTCATTTCTATATCTAGGTAGCTTTCGCAAAAGCATTTACATTTGGTGATAAGGAGCATCTGCATAAACAAAATAAACAAATAAACAAATGCCTACCTCCAAAAGAGATTTAATTGTTTGTAATTTACTCCTTCCTGCGTACGTAATGCAATGTGACATTATCGAGGGGCTGAAAAAGAAATGAGAAATGAAAACAAATATTTTATATTTGTCTGATATTAATCTCTAATTTATAACATTTTTGTTGCTAAAATTATTTTATACTATCTACATAGTAGAGAGGTGTTCGGGCTGTTTTTTCGGAGATCCAGCCCGACTATTTGAAATGCGAGCCCGATACCAAAAGTGCGCAGTAGAAAATTTTTAATAACATTTTAAGATTGTTTGAAGATTAATTTTCTCATTTAAAAATCCCTTATTACATAGAAATAAGTATAAATCCAAACTACTTCTCTATGACGACGTTTCGTGATTTTCATGTACCTAAAAATTTGTTTAAAATAACAAATACGTTTATTTATACCCAAGCACTGGCAAAAACCTGCAAAAGTCGCAATATTTATTTATTTTTTAATATCATTGCACAACTATCGCAGAAAAACATAAGTTCTGTTTTTCAGTAATTCTGGAAAAAAGCCTTCTAACAAAAAGTGAGAATGTACAAGGGATACCCCATGGCTTCTTTATGTTACCAACACTGACCGTGCTAAGGCTTCAGATTCAAATAGAATATTTCTCCTTATATCCCATCAATAACAATTCAATTCCCCTTTAAAGAGATTTTTAAAGAATTGTAAAACACCTTAAAAACTTAGATTACATTCTTGTTTCTTAAACAGCAAGTTTTGTTTCCCTTTTCATTTTATGAATAATAAAAATTTCATTTTGAAGCCGAGCCCGAGTCCGAAGATTGGTATAAAAATCGACCCCGTTTCATACTCGGGCTCAAGTGCTCGGTATAAGTCCGTCTCATCTCTGATCTACAGCATTTAATACACCCGCTGATTCAAAAATAGATTATGGCCATTACCTCTTAAACCGTTTGTGATAGAAACATATTTTCAGGTGCAATATATGTATCCAAATCAAGTATAGTTTTCTAACATGACATTTGTTTCACAAAGGTCTGAATATGTAATAAAATACAAGATTGAAATTTTTATATGATACCCTTTTCCTATAATTCATATTTAAAAAAAAAATTGGCATACGTCTAAGAAGAACATAAAAAAAATTACGATTTTTATACAAGTAACACTTACTACGTTATGATACGCTAAATTTTAAGAGTTTATAATGTTTTCTGGTGCTAAAATCAGAAAGATTTTTAATGCCGGAAATTGCTGAAATTTCATAAAATTCAAAGTGTCATAAAATTCAAAGTAGTCGAAAAGGAACAGGAAACTTTTGTATGCCCTTTTTAGAGGCAGAACAACATTTCTCTAAATGTAAGTTATAGAAAAATGAGGCTGTACAAAAAAAAAAAAAAAAAAAAAAAAAAAAAAAATCGTAATTTATGTATACGGGCTTTTTGTAAAACAAATGGCATAATTAAAAGCTATACTTGATTTGAATACATTTTGTAATTTGAAGTAGGTTAGCGAAAGTAAACACTTCGTAACAGTGAATGTGGCTGGTAAGTTTAATTTTCTACCAGTCAGTTTCAAAAATCTACCAGAGGAGGAGAATACGTTTCATAAAGTAGTTTTCCTGATGTACATTTTTTAAAGAGATTTTAGCATCGCTAATTTTTCCCATTTTAAATTCATTCCATTCCTTGGTTAAAACTGGTAAACAGAGCCTACATTACAGTTGATCATCGTACGTTCAGGTAATACATCTTCCTGAACCTATGCGTGAAATATAGTTCGTAGATGGAAATCCATGTTCGCATGGAGCTGCGCTGTACAAGGCCCGTTTAACCTCTGAAGCTAGGAGAAACACAATATAATTTTTGGGAATCTTTTCATTCGAGAAAAATTTTCTAACTTCTAAATACATAGAAACTCAGCCATTCTACAAATATTATTCACGGGAGTGACTTAGTCGAGTTTCACATATATGGTATTAACCCATTTTCGGCGAAGCATAGAAATTTTATAAAATGTGGTATTATTTGCATAGAAATTTGCTTAAATTACATTCATTAAGACATCAAAAAAGTTTCGTGCATGAAAAATAATATTTTATTTAATTTGACGTTACCATTATTAATTTATTATTATTAATTTATTATTAAATTTAAATAAAAAAATTTAAGTTTTCTTATGGCATTTGTTTTATTTTTATTTTATTTACAGAACTTGCAACTTTACTCCATTATAAAAACATATGATTAATCTCAATTGGAATAATTATACATTTTCAAAAAGTCGAATTTGTCAATAACCGTTTCAAATAAAAAACCAGCGTATTTTGAAAATTTCTCAACAGAAAGTGATTACTTCAATTGAATTACTAATATTTTATAGATGTTTTCAGAACCCTTAAAAATAGCAGAAAAATGAAATTAGCGAAAAATATGCGTCACAGTGTTAATAAATTTTTTTTTTATTGAAATGGTGCGTTTACGCACCTTTGGCCGAAAATGGGTTAAACAGCTTTTTTTTTTAATGTTCCCTCTATACAGTTTCCATAGAGTATATTTATAGTATATGTAGTTCTAGTAATGTGTAGTTACGTGGGTGGTTTCTACAATCAGCACATCAGGATGCCATAAGATCGGTTAACAGCCTACTGATCACTTTCAGATTTCGCGGTTAGATGAGCTTCCTGATGCAGTGAGGATATTTTCTTGCATCAGGCAAACTTTTCCTAATAAAATAAAATAAAATAAGATAAATAAAAATGGTAATTAGTGGCCCCATTTTACAGTCATTTTGGAGCACTTCTTAAATTTTACAGGGGAAGTTATGCTTCATATGCCTTTTCGGCAATCAGACTCCGTGCACTGATAGGAAATGCAAATCTAAACTCAATAAATTTCATAATATTCAGAAAGTATGCTGAATTTTTTTTGGAAATTACACTAGAAAATAATGACTAAATAATATTTTTTGCCTCAGAGAGTACCATAACGTAATTCACACACGTTTAAATATTGACTTCATCCTATTCATCTTTCCCATTTTCAAAATTTTGTTTAGGATCAGGAAAGGACAATAAAACGTTTTTTTCTGCCTTCATACTCAGTAGTAGAAAACTTCTGAATCTAGCAAACAGTTTTTGCTTCTTAACTACCAAATATTAAAAAAATTCACCTACGAATATGTCACTCGCTGCAGTGGCTGGTATGGGTAAAATTTTACCTTGGTTTCTACTTTAAATATTTGACGAGTGGCGAGTATCATTCGCTAAGCCTGATTGTTAATATGTTTCTATCCTCTGCGATTTAAGAGATATAATAAGAGATAACCACCATAACTTTTATCTGAAATCACCTATTATAAGAAAAATGTTAAAAATTACTCATATCCAGATATACATCTATTGACGCATCTTCTTTCTGTCCAGCAAAATACATGATTGCAGTGCTCTATGATTTGTAGGTACCTGTTATAATGAAAAAGTATGATTATCAGACCTCATTTAATTAGTAACAAAGCAGCATATTTTTAGTAAAAACTATAGAAGTAAATGTATAAGTACAATTAAGTGCATCTGAAGTGCATCTGGTTATTGACAAATCAAATGAAACAAAATTTGTTCTTTTCTAGTACTTTCCAACATAGAAGAAAAATATTTATGATTTCGAACTTATTCATCCTCTTTTCTTTGTCCCATCTTTACAAAAATATTCGAATAGTCAATAAATTTATATATTTTATCTAAATAGAAAGATTAAAGAATTTCCTGTTGAAAATGGTCTGTGTAACATCTATTATTCTTCGCTAAATAATTCGAATACATTGTCGTTTGTGGGCTATTCGCGTTTGGAGTGAGTATTAAAAGTTTGATAAATTTTATTACTCAACAAAATGCTAGTATATTATTTAAAATAAATATGAGAGTTAATTGTTTAAATTGTCTGTCAGCCCATAAATTTTTCGTATCCTATCTATTCTAAAAATGTTTGGATAGTCATGAAATTTAAATGTTATTGAGATAGACATAAATATGTTCCACATTTAAAATAATCTTTCTAACATTTACAGTTTTTTGACAGGATCATAGTAAAGAATTCGAATGTATTATTGTCTATTTTGCTTATTATTTATAATGAATTTGATCAATATTGTACACTTCAAACACGACGATTTTTTTATGAATCCAGAAAAGCATTTATGAGTTCAATTGACTAATTGCATTATATGACCAATGAACTTTCAGTTCCAATGCTCGCACCTATTTATTTTGTAAAATATTTAAAAATACTCAGACAGCAACAAAATTTATGCAGTGAATCTGATCAACTGAGTTAGTGAAACATTTGCAAATATTTGAGGGCCCACGATTAGATGTCATTAAAGTGCAATATTTATTTCATAATTTATATAGTATGAAATTGATGTTCGAAAAAAATATTTATATGTAACCAATAAAATTTTAACAAAAATCGTTTTCTAGAAACTTCAAGAATGCGAATTCAAAATTTCAGGTCATTCCGTCAAGTAGTTCTTCAATTACGCTTAAAAAACTATACTCATTTCAGCTTATTTTGAAACTATTAAAAATTAATTTAAAATTAGGAGTTCAAAACTTTACATCTGCATAATTCCTAAACTTCATCAACGAATTACATCCCGTTTGTTATCCCAAAGCAAAATTTACCGAAGATTCAAAATATGCTGTCGAAATTAGGGATATGATGGATGGGATTTTGTTAATTATCAGCTAATTCTGACCGTGCTATAAGTGCGTTACTTTTTGAGAGCTTTGAAGAAGAAGTGACCCAAATTATAATTATTGTTCTAGTAGAAGGAAAACTTTGAAAACTTTGTATAATCACCCCGACCAGACAGAACTGGTTTCGAACATGCGCAAACTCCTTAATTTGTGACCAACATGCTAACCACTGGACTGAGTAGGCCCTCATCAAAATTTGGTGTGCGTATTTAAAATTTCAAAGTTTATTACAATTTAAATACGGAGATGGCCCATTGAGTTTATTTTTTGTTTAACATAAACTGAAATGAGCTGTAATTCCTTAATCGAATGACTGTTTTTGTTTTTCAGTGCCACAATTTGGGGATGACATGTATTGGATGTCCTCTTTTTTTGTTTGTCCAACTGTACATTTTCAGAACTTAATGTTTTTAGTGATTTTACCGTTCCGTTTCGTAATTGCAGTGCCTGTCCTTTTTCCACGGTCAGAGTGCTTTGGCGCCATGTAAAATGTATATTGATTTTTATTACAAATGTTCCGATTCAAAACCTCTATAAACAATCAAAGTAGTTCTTTTTAGTTTAAATTAGTTCGGAACAGATGTCCTCGTGAATTAGTTTGCATTTAAAAATTCAACTAAGTTTTCATAAATATACATATAATCGGAGTGTCTTATAATTTTCAACAGCAATGCTTTTTCAACAAAACTGCGATCACGCTGTCATAAGCTTTACACATGCTTATGAAATTATGTGATGATTCTCATGTAGATTATCAAACTTACTTCTTTTCGGTTAGATCCAATCCGGAATCACTGACGCCTTCAATAGGTTCATTTTTGTAACCACATATATTCCCCTTGTCATCGTAACCGGGAATAAGACGTCTCATATCTCCAAGACATCCAGCAACACTGACACATATTACCTGAAAAAAAATTACCCAACACATAATGCCTAATATTTTATAGAGGGAAATGTTTTTCGGCCACTTGAAATACTTGAATCACGTTTTCACTATTTTTAAATTTTGCTGGCATTTTCCAAAAATCTGTCAGATACCATGCTAATATTATCTAGAACAGTAGGAAGTATTTTATAACTCAGTCTAGATATTCTTGCAAAAGAGATTTAGGAAAAATCACATATAAAAATTCATTCTTGATATTTTAACTATATTTACGGATGGCATAATTATTTGTCCCAGTACCTTCCGCTGTTTGTTAAATGGTTTTTATTCCAAACGAAAATTTCCTTAATAGCATACAGTGGCGCAGCCAGAATTCGGTTCTAGGGAGGGGGGGGGGGGGTTGAGTTTCTGATAAAGTTGGTCGCCGGTTAATGGAATCAGTCTTTTAAATGAATGAAATCATAATGCTTTTTTCTGCAATTACGTTAGTTATGGTTACGTTAGTCATTTAAACAGTGTTTACAATATTAAAGTTACAAACTATAAAATGCACCAATGAAATAACACAAAACTAGATTAGATTTATAAAGTGTTTAAAAATGATGAGGGGCAAACTTTAAGATGGAAGAGCACAGTACAGCAAATAATTTTTGCATAGAAAATAGCAGAGTTGCAACCCATTTGTTCAATCAAAAATCCACAAGGTTTCATTACAAGAGAATTCTTATTCCTAACTTTAATAATAATGAAGCAATTTTAACAAATTTTTCAACAGACTTACTTACCTTGCTTTTTACCAAATATAACAACTCAATTAAGGTAATCGATGTTTTGGAACGTAGTTGATATTAAACACGGTATTGTAGACTAAATTACTGTGCCCTTACAGTACTTTACATGACATCGAATTTCGCATTATCTAGTGTAAATCTGATGAAAATTTCGTTAAAATATATTTATTATTGTTAAAGTTCTCTAAAAATATCCGAGTTTGAATTGAAGTCGTATCTATACCAATATTATAAAACAGCAACATTTGTTCTTTTTGCAGGGGTAAATTTTGGAACTACAGAACCGATTTAAAAGTTAATTGGTCATATGCGAGTTTTATTCGCGTACAAAGGGTTCCACACAAAATATCAGAACTATTCAAAAACAATATGCTCACATAGTCACATACCTAAAATAACATTATATGCCTTAATTTAATTTTATTGATATTGGAATGAAAAACAATGAATATATCTCCCTCTAAAGAAAAGACCTTGTACAAAGTTTAAACTTAGAGAACCAACCACGCTTCGGAAGAAGTCGCTGAGTTTCACACGAAAAGTTACTTGTCAATCATATTTGACGTAATAGTAGATAATTTTCAAGCATTTAAAAAAAGTATTCTGAACAACGCGAATCTTTCCAATTCATTTTCAAAAATGAAAACATATGCAGGCATGATAATTCAAGTGATTTGTTAACGAAAAGATTTTTCATTATAAATGAATTATAAGCGATTGTTGCCTCAAAATTACTTACTCTTAATGTGTTAGAATTATTCTAATTATTTTTCAATATTTGCCCTCAATAATTGAATTCAGTTTGTATGAAAAATGACTATCATGATTTGTCTTACCTAAAGCAAATATCTTGTTACAAAGTTTAATCTTATCAGTGTGTCAAGCGCGCTTCAAAAGTAGGTCACAAAGTAGCAACACTGTTTTGATCCATGCCGTTGTTTTCTAGATGGGTCTTTAATTAATATCTCAGCTACTTACAGACATTTTTTTGAAAATCATTACCAACACTCCTTAGATGATATCCCTTAACTTCCCGCTGAGCGCCAGAAGAATGTGTGCTAGAAAACACATGAGTGATCTTATAATAGTTCCGCTTTTACTTTAAGTATGGAACCTTAATAATGGTGTCAAAATTCTGTTAACCATCTCCTCTCTAACATAGGCTATATTTTATATAACAATTTCCAAGCAATTTTTTCGAAACATCAAGTTCCAAAGGAGTGCAAGAACAAAAAACATTCTAAAATTGCACTTTCTACGATATTGTTGATTCTAGAAATTTGGTCTAACGGTTAATTTTAAAAAGATGTAAATGCTCACTAAGAATGGCTTCTAAAAAGTTCAAAATTTAAAAAGGGAAAAGGAGCAGGAAACGTTCTAAATTACAATTTATTTGTACAGTTAGGGCAAGAAACATAAAATTTGGTATGGTTGTTACTTTAGAGACTTAAATGCTAGCCCAGTTTGCAGGAGCGAAAAAGCGTTCTAAAATTGCGATTTGTGTGATACAGTTGGTATAGAAGCTTGGAATTTGGCATGGTGGTAACTTTTGGGATGTAAATGCTCTCTAAGAACGATTTCAAAGAAAATTTTAAATTTTAAAAGGATGAAATGAGCGGAAAACGGTCTGAAAATGATCTAAAAACATTTAATTAGGAATTGTTTGTGCT
Source organism: Maratus michaelseni (assembly GCA_963931845.1). Lineage (NCBI taxonomy): Eukaryota > Metazoa > Arthropoda > Arachnida > Araneae > Salticidae > Maratus > Maratus michaelseni. The sequence continues at coordinate 154,423,979 of OZ007594.1, read as the reverse complement.
AGATATGTAAAATTTGGCACGGCTGTTACTCTAGAAATGTAAATAATCATCCAGAACAGTTTTCTAAAAATTCGAAATGTAAAAGAATCAAGGACAAAACAGTTCTAAAATTGCGATTTGTGTGATACAGTTGCTAAAAATGCTTGTTTTTTGACATAGTGGTTACTTTTAAGCTATAAATACTTGTTCAAAACGGTTTTTAAAAATTTCGAAATTTAAAAATGTGAAATGAGAAAAAAACGTTCTAAAAATGTTCTAAATCATAATATAATTAGAACTTTTAGGGCGAGAGTCTTGAAATTTTATATGGATGTAACTTAAGAGATGTAAATGCTCGCCCAGAATTTATTTTTTTAATTCGAAATTTGAAAGATTGCAAGAGTAAGAAGCATCCTAAAATTGCGATTTATGTGATACAATTGGTATGGAAACTTGGAATTTGGCATGATGATTACTTTTATGTAGTAAATGCTTCCTTAGAACATTTTTTTAAATTCAAAATTTAAAAGGATGAAATGAGCGGAAAACTTTCTAAACGCGTTTTAAATAATGATTTAGTTGAAACTGTTAGTGTTAGAAACTTGAAATTTAGTATAGAGATTACTTTTAAGATGCAAATGCTCGGCATAAAGAGTTTGACAAATGAAGTATAGTCTTTAAATTTTTGTAAAAACCCCCTACGATAAAAATGATTCGAAAGAAACACTGATTGCAAAAATCTGTTCACAATCGAAAAATAGCTTTTTATAACTTTAAAGTACTTTTATTAATTCTTACTTTTGCAAAGATTTTTTCCTGGGTTTTCACATAGCTTGGTCTTAGTAACTGAGAGAAAAAAAAAGCCGTTTTAAACTGAGAGAGACTTACAAAGTGTATGTCTCATTTTTTCCCTGGAATTCGATGGCCTGTTATTGCTTCGAACATGGGACAAAGACAGAAATGTTTAAGAAATGGCCCACTGTATACTATATAACTCAAAGCGTCTGTGTGGCAGTGGTGGCAAAACCTGACTATACTATTATAATGTGCCGACTAAGTCTTAAAACAAAGTTTGGGTCTTTGATGATGAGGACACACCGGTAGCTGTCAGAAAATCCCGATCTGTCAAGAAGAAAATGATAGCTGTATTTTTCAAATCGAGTGGAATTGTTGAGCACATCGTTTTGGACACACAGAAGACACTTACAGCTAAGTGGTACACTGAACAGTGCCTCCCTAAAGTCATGGTATCTTTTCAAGAAACTACGATCAAAGTCACGAATGAACATCTGGTTCCTCCATCATGACAACGCTCCAGCTTACCGGGTCAAAGCCTGCACTGAATATTTGGCCACTACAGGACTGAAACTTCTTGACACCCTCCTTACAGTGCAGATATTTTCTCCTGTGACTTCTTACCGTTCCCGTATGTGAAAATGAAGCTGAAAGAGATTCGGTTTTCCAGTGATGAGGCACTTTTGAGGGCGTGGGACAACGAGTGTGCCTTACTCCCTAGTGAAACTTGTCAGAGTTGGTTTAAGGACTGGTTTTGGAGGAGGGAGAACTGTATTTACACACAGTTTTAACATTATAACACAGTTTTAAGTAGAATTTTCGCCGTTTAATTGAATCACATTGTTGAATAGAATTTGATATAACAAAGCGGCGGATACTGCCAAGGGGGAAAGGCCAAAAAATTTAATTTTAACTTTAGTTAAATGATTTTGATTCATATAAGCGGCAATTATAGTAATTTTTTTAGCTCGTGGGGGGGGGGGGGTAACCACCAACCCCCCCCCTTGGCTGCGCCACTGATAGCATAAAAAATGGACGATGGATATTTACAGAAATTAGTCGAATATATATTTTTTTATTATTATTTTAAATTTAGACAACTTTTGTAGTGTATGCAGCGCAAGGTTAGATACGCAATGTATCTGATACGCACGATTTGGCTGCAACGAAGATTTCCAAACGATAGTCTACTTTCATACGAAGTGTTCTGTCGATTTCAAGTGTTATTTGCGAAATGGAATTTGTAAATGCAGGCTTTAAGTCCGTGAGTGGAATAACTATTTTTTCAAGATCCTTCTCTTTTGCAAGATTCGAAGAAAACCAAAAGAAAAATTCCATGAGAGTAACGTTTGGAGATAAAGACGACCACAATACTGGACCATCAGATTCAATACATTTGTTGGTTTTGTCGAAAGTGTCTTATGCTTCAATAACTTCCTCTCCGTTTGTGAATGAAATATCCACGCAGCATTGAGTAAACTCATATTTTACCATTGTCCAGTTACAAAGCAGCTCACATTTATTGAATTTTCATTAGTAATATCGTACTTTTTATAGTTCCATCACTAAAATATATTTTAAGTTTGATAAGTGTGTCACTTCTGATCATTTTAAGTTCAATTTTATTTTATTTTATTTTATTTTATGTTATTGTATTGTGTGTAGATTTTGAATTCGGTTATTCCCTTTTCCATTTTTACCAACTTTTTTAAAGTTTAAATAATTGTGTGAAAAAATTCCAATATTCTCTCCAAGTTTAATCATGATTAAGTCTTATATATTATTGCTGGGTAAATTTGAATACTGCTGCCTAATTGCATAACAGATGTAAATAATTTTTAGAAGTTTATTGAATGTATTGTACGTTCTATATAGTGACAGTTTCTAAAAAGGAAAGCAATAAAGTTTGATAAGATTTTGATTTTTGTACTTTTGTTTGTTGTCTTATTAGTATATAATACCGATTTTTTCTAAAATTTGATTCTCTTTTATAGGGAGTAAAATAACGATTAACGTTTATTATTTTTTATTGTACTATTTTAATGAAACACCAACATTAAATATATAATTTAATAATTAAAATTAAATACAACTTACCAAAAATAAGAAAAACACTACTAATATTATAAAATATTGTAAGTCTGTTTGTTTACGATTCTTTACTGGAATTTCTGTTCCCGGTGGAAGTTCGAGGAAACTTCTAGCATTTTCCTACGGAACAAATAATAGATAAAATTACAAAACAAATTTTCGAGTCAATTATATTTCTGTACAACTCATAAAAACATCAATTTCAATTTCACATCGTGTTGGACAAGATGCCGTGTCACGTGGTTTTCCTATGCACAGGCGCTGTAGGAAAACGCCACTCAGTCGTGTGGAAGAAAGAGGCTTCCCTACTGATACTTTAATTCCAGTTTGCGTTGTTTTATTTAAATTTTAAACAGTGCTATTTCGTCTTAACACCTTTGGTGAGTATGCAAAATCTTTTACGCCCTTTCTTTATTTACTCATATAAGTCAGAGTTTAAACATCAGAGAAATAAATATGATGTTTTTAGAGAGTATTAGTGTCTGCCCCTTTCCGCGAAACGTAAATGGCGGCCGGTTAACTCTTCTTCACTTTAGTAGGGAGACCGGCATCTTGTCCAGTACATTATAAAATTATAATTATTAGTTGATAATTGCACAAATTATAAGACCTGCAAATTAGTAATTTCATTAGTTATTAGCATACAATAACGTTATGCATATTAATATTTTATAATAATTATCAAAAAATACAGATTGATTTACACTTTCTAAAGATTTTCGAGTCGACGAAAATCTTTAGGGGGACGATTCCGGTTTTTGTCTATTACCTGGTTGTTTTTTCATTGTTTTAAATTACTTTTGGGTATTCACTAAGGTGCCAACGATTTTAATCAGATGATTTAAATCAGTGATTAAATCTTTACTTAAAACATCTGACTTTTTAAAATTCATTGATTAAAATCATAAATTTTGTAAATGTTTAAAATGACATAAAAAGAATTAAAATCTAAGATGAACATAATTTGGGAAATTTCTATATGTATTTTGACGTATAAATAAACCTTATTTGCCTTATAAATAATTGTTTAATAATTATTAATTTTAAGGTTTGATAAGAATTATATATTAAATGAAGTTCAATCATGTAACACATTTTAATTTTTGCTGTTCATATTTATGAAGGTTTTTTCTCCCGATGATGGTTATAAAGATTAACCGAAACGTCGAGGTTTGTTTTCTATATATGTAGTTTTAAAGTAACTCATATTTATTAAATGAAATTTACGTTGGAAGCAAGTGTTTGAGGAGTATTTATATGTGCAACGTAAAGTCATTATTAATTATTAATTAAGCTATTAATAATTTTAATAAATGTAAATTTCAATAGTATTTAATATAATTTTAGTTAATTATTATAAAATATTAATATACATAACGTTATTGTATGCTAATAACTAATGAAATTACTAATTTGCAGTTCTTATAATTTCTGCAATTACTAACTAACAATTATAATTTTATAAATGGAAGCATAAAAACATAGATTATGCTAGCAATTAGAAGTTTAATTGATTTTTAAACCTAAAATTCTTGGTAGCTGTTCTGTATTTTAACACACGATAAAAATCCTTAAAATGGAATTTAAATTAAAAAATTTAGATTTTAATAGAAAAATCTGATTTTTTTTATTTAAAAAGTTTTTTTTTTTACGCCCTAGTATTAACTTGCTTTTTTCCCCAACAGAAATGACAAGGGTATACGAAATAAAATCCAGTCGAGGTTCGTGAAGTAAAAATGACCTCCAAAATGCTTTTAAAACTGTCAAAGAAGAAGGAATAACTGTGTACAAGGCAGTCAAACGTTTAACATTCCTGAAAAAACACTAAGAAGAAGTCTCCTTAATAATGATGACAAAAAACATTGGTTGTGGCCTAAATGTGTTCTAGGCACAGAAATTGAACAAAAGCTTTTTACTCATATTAAAAAACTGCAAGCTGCTGCATTTTGCCCAACGGTGACTGAAGTAAGAATATTTGCGTGCAATATTAACAGTGACAAAATGATGGTCGGATGTGACTGGTTCTACAAGTTTCTAGAAAGAAATCCCAATATTTCCGTAAGCAAATCTGAAGGTCTTTCTCTGTCAAGTGCTCAGGACCTCACAAGAGAAGACACAGATGCCTATTTTAATCTATTAAAATCAATTCTTGAGAACAACAGTTTAATGAATAAACCAGCCAGCATTTATAACGTGGATGAGACAGGTCTTTCCCTTAATAATAAATCCCGTTATGTTCTTGCTGAAAAGGAAAGCAAGGTCCATAAGCTTACATCTAGAGAGAAAGGAAAAAAATATTACAGCCATTGTTTGCTGCAATGCTGCAGGAAATTTCCTCCCTCACGTGTGCATCTTCAAGGGAGTTAACAAAAAGGCTGATTGGGAAGACAAAATGCCCCCTGGGTCTTACATAACGATGTTTAAAAAGTCATCTTACGTAAACACAGACATTTTTTCTGACTGGATAAAAAATCATTTTATTCCTCGCAAAGCACAGGAACATGTCTTTTGTTGCTAGATGGACATACAAGTCATACGAGTGCTGATAAACTATTGATTTAGCAGCTCAAAATGACATCGTTTTGCTATGTTTGCCAAGTCATTCCACTCACAATCTTCAACCATTAGGTCGATGTTTTTTCAAAACACTTAAGCATTTTTGGTACGAAGCATGTCAACGATGGATGAACGCCCATTCTTTTCCTAGCCCTCCCAGAAAATTAGGATGAGCTCAGGGAGAACTTTTCAGTTCAGCATGGAAAGAAAGTTCTACCGCACAAAATGGGATTGTGTTTTTTGAAGCAACGGAAATATTTCCATTTAATCCAACAGCTATTCCAAGTCGAGCTTTTGTTGGGTCCAACGGACAACATGGGTCAGAGCACCAGTTTTTTAAGTAGAAATCCACTTCAAAACAAACTCTCAAGACCATCCGCTAAGCAGCTGAATCAAGATTTTCCCCAAACATTCACATCACTAAAATCACAGAAACAGTCGACTGGCCTAACAATAAACTTGTCATTAAGTGATAAAGAGGATCGTGTGCCAACTGCCGAAAATACTACACAGTCTCCTTTAACAAAATTTCTGCAAGAAATTTCACCTGTTCCAGTTTATGAATAGAGAAAGCATAGTGAAAGGAGGACAGAAGCTCAAGTACTTACACCATCAGAAGTTATTGAAGAAAAGAAAGTAAAGCGGCAGAAAAAAGGAGCTTATGAAGAGGAAAAAGCAAAGCAAGGATAAAAGTTGAGAAAGGAAAAAAAAAAACATGACCTATAAAAGAGAAACCGAAACCGAGAGAAAATAGCTGCTGCGAATTGCTGGATGTCTCAAGCCTCTCTAAAAAGGAAGAATTTAAGAATAAGTCAAAGTTTAAGAATAAGTCAAAAGCTAGAAAGCAATATCTGCAACAGACGATTATATGGATGATGATGAAATTCCCCACTATGATTCAGTAAATGAGGATCTATTTAAAGTGAATGAGAATGAGTGTTTAAAGTGTCGAGAAGTGTACAATAAAACCTCGGCAAAATGTGATTGGATCCAGTGCATTCAGTGCAGTTGTTGGTTACATGAAAGTTGCTCAAAGTTCCTAGACAAATAGTTTGCGACAGAGCTGAGATATTGCTGAAAAGAAAAGAGGAACGAATGAAAAACATTAGCAAAAATACTAGACTCTAAAGCACTTTATCTCAGTGGCTTTGCCATACTCCAGCTTGTTAAAAAGTTTTAAAAATTAGCATACTTAAGTGGCATAATACTTTTAAATGTTAAGTAGATAATTCTCTTTTTTTCAAATATTAGTTTGTTTTCTATTAAATTGCCAATGTTTCTTACATTCATATTTTTGTACTAAGTAAGCAACAACTTTAGTATATCTAAAATTACTTTTTTTTCGTTCCATTATGTGTTGCATTGCTTCACAAAAATTATTGTTTACATTGAAACTCCAGAAGGCATCTTACCTCTATGTAGTTGGCCATCTTACATCAAGATTGGGGTAAGATGCCGAAATGCAAGCATTTACAAAAGCAAAATTTTTTATGCTTTTTATGACATTTGTAAAATGAAATACATTTTTAAATCATACATAAATGTATCAACTTTAACAAAAAAATAACGAGCAGGGAAGACCAGCTCGGTCAATTAAATTTGAGTTCAAATATCATGACCCATGACCAAAATGACCCACTAATTGAATTTTCTCGAACATTTGACTTAGCCCAACAGTCTTCTCGTGCCCGAAAACCATAGGATGCAAAATTTAGTGTAAATAGTCTGAGCCGTTTTTAAGATAAAATAGCTTGACCCATAATGACCCATGATCAAAATGACTCACTAATCAAAATTTCTTGAACACGTGACCTAGCCTAATAGTCTCCTCGTTCCCTAAACCGGTAGGATGCTAAATTTATTTCAAATCCTCTGAACCGTTTTTAAGATAAAATAGCTTGACCCATAATGACCCATGACCAAAATGATCCATTAATTGAATTTTCTCGAATATGTGACCTAGCCCAACAGTCTTCTCGTGCCCGAAAACCGTAGGATGCAAAATTTAGTGTAAATAGTCTGAGCCACTTTTTAGAAAAATTAGCTTAACCCACAATGACTCAGAAATGACCCACTAATCGAATTTTCTCGGACATGTGACCTAGCCCAATGATTTTCTCGTACCCGAAACTCGTAGGATACAAAATTTAATCAAAATCGTTAGAGCCGTTTTTTAGATAAAATTAATTTGACCCGCGTTGACCCAAAAATGACCCACTAATCGAAAGTTCTCGAACATGTGACCCCGCCCAATAGTCTTCTCGAGCCCGAAAAGGGTCGGATACAAAATTTCGTCAAAATCGTTTGAACCGTTTTTTAGATACAATTAGCTTGACCATGACCCAAAATGACAAAAAATGACCCACTAATCGAATTTTCTCGAACATGTGACCTAGCCCAATCGTTTTCTGGTGCTCCAAAACGGTAGGATACAAAATTTCGTCAAAATCGTTAGAGCCGTTTTTAAGATAAAATTTGCATAACCACACACACACACACAAGATTTGCTCGTATTAGAATATATATGATAAATAACAAATAAAAACAACAGGTGATTTAAAAAAAATTAAATAAAAATCTACGGCATCTTCATTCAATCTACCCTATTATTCAGAAAAACATTAATGTGTAACAAAATTGCATCCATAAAGATTTTGTTCCCGCTAATTTCAAAATTTACCGTAATGCGTTTGAAAATCTGTTTTTTTTTTTTTTTTTAATGAAACTTCTTCTTTTTAGGTAGCTTTCAATACAAAAAAGTATAAAGCTACCTATTGCAGCCGTTCGGAGAAAAGCAATTCCGGAAAATTTTGGTATATTTTCACCGATCATGACCCCCAGACCCCAAAACCACCCTCCGTTCAAATGTTGATTTATATATATATATATATATCTGACTACTAAAATAACTAACTAAAATAACTAAATCTGAAACTAAAATAAATATACAAAACAGTTAAAAATTCAAATTTATTTTTTGCTTACGTGTTAGGCCTTGGTACAAGGATTCCGGATCATTTTTTGTTTTCCCTCTATCTTAAAAAATGGTTGAGATAGAGCAGTTTGAAATTCTAGGGTGGGTGACATTTTGAACACATTGCAAAAAAAAAAAACGATTAATTTATGAGTTTTAGTGAACGCGATTTCTCGCAAATTATTTTCTTTCATTGTTGTAAGCATTTTCCCAATCATATGCATAAAACTATATATTTATATCCGTTAGCGCCAAATTCTCGCCAAATTGGCGACATTTGGCAAAATATCGCCAAATTTGGCGACCAAAATAAGTCTTCATAAATGAAGCCAACTTGGCTATAGCTCAATAATTTGGGGAGTTTCTTATTCAAATTCAGTATTAACGAATCTTTTGTAAAAGGTTTCTTTGCATTTTAGCTTGCTGTTTTCGAGTAACATTAGCTAAAATCTTAAAACGTAGATATAGGAAAGCTACCTTTTCCTCCCGGTACAGGCCGGAAGAACTTTTTTTTTTTGAAAAGTTTTATTGTAAAATTTATGAAAATATGAGAAAAAACTTGTATGAGTAAAAAAAAAATAAGATTTATCCCCCCCCCCCCAAATAAATAAATAAATAAATAAATAAAATAATAATTGGAACACAGAAAAAATGTCTTGCTTGCCCATGATAGATCGGGGTCTGTATAGAATAAAAAGAGCAGCTATATGAAATAAATTTAAAAATTGTAAAATCAAAATTTATGGTAACTTATCTAAAAATTAAGATATGAGGAAATATATTCGTTAAAAGTCTTCTTTTAAGAGGAAACTATCATTTTACCAGGTATTTTATAATGTTTAATTAGTTCTTAAGTTAAGTAATTTCCAAGATGCCAACAGAAAAACATAGACTCTTTTACTCATATTTATTTATCAGTATAGATTAAATTTCAGTTAAAAGTTTTTCAGCAAATAAATATTATTCTTCCATCCAAAAAGTACCAAAAGGACTTTAACTAGGATACTTACATCAATTGGGTTCACACGACAAGGAATACGACATACACAGATACACGACATACAGAGATTCATAATGTTTTGTTTAAAGGTCTCTCAGAAGATTCTTTGAAAATAATAACAAGAAATATCTTTGCTTTATTGTAACCTGGAAAAAAGGAAACTCATTAAAAAACATTAATATAGTCTTGTTTTCACTTTTATTTATTCACACCCTCTAAAAAGTAACAGAATAATAATAATAATAATAATAATAATAATAATAAATCGTCAAGAAACGTAAAAAGTACAGGCAGCAAGTTGACGGAACAACCGTTTGATTGGAAGCGATTTTTTTTGTTATTTGAAGAAATTTTCGACTTTTAACTGGAAAATGTCTGGAAATTTTTAGTTTAGGTTTGGGAATTTTTTCGTGCTTTGATGGAAAAGGACATTCTTAAAAATTCAGTTTCTAATACAAAATGGTACTACGCAACACTGTTTCCGGAACACCCGTGTGATTTGACAAAAAATGCAACTTTAGATTGGAGGATTTCAGGTAATTTTTACATTTGATTAGTGAATTTTCTGTGAAAATGGGCAAATATCAAAGCCCATTATATTTTCGTGTCTTAACGAAATATAATGAACAAAAAATTTTGATTAATTCACGGATTATTTTGAGATGCAGATTATTAACACTTTTTTAAAACTTCTTCAAGTATCATAAGCTTTACCTAGCTATTTAAGTTTATATTTAAAATGCGAGGATTGAACTTTGTGCCGTTATATTAAACTAAATGATCAACGTAAAAAAATAGTACAAATAAAATACATATACAGTAGCAAACAGCCGTTTCGGAGCCTCTAAACCTCCATCATCAGTGCCAAAGTTAAAAAGAGATTTAAAAGTGTAGGCCTTGCAAGTATGCTTGCGTCTCCGAACTAATATATCCTGTTCTATTTAAGATAGGAATATGATTTAAACGTCATTTTAAGAGGATAAAAACAGAGAATTTTTTAATACCATAAATTATTTTTAAAAAATTTGAAGGTTTTTGTTTCCCGGACCCCTTTAAGTGACCAAAATGGAATGGCGATGAGTGTTTAAAAAAAGCAGCGGAGTCAGTAGTCCCATGTGACAGAGGCGACCAATCAGAAGCGCTCCGACAGTCTGGACTAGATTAAGTACGGAGGACAAAAAGGGGGGGAAGGGAAGTGAAGAGAATAAATTAAAGGAAAGACAGCCAGACATTTGAAAAATTTGGTGTACTGGACATACATTAACTAGTCTGCCTGAATTCTTTCCTATATGATAAGCTTCCCAAAAATCAAGGTCTTAAATCGATGAGCACTTCAGAATTATTGAACCCTCTGAAAAATTCAAACTGTGATTGTTAGACCAGCAATGATTAGCAATAGCGGAGCGTTTAATGCCACAATTTTTAACATAGTTTTTATGCTCCTCCAAGCGGACCTTAAGAGGTCGCTTAGTTTGGCCTATGTACATTCTATCACACTCGCAAGATATCTTTTGGTGTACTGGACATATCATTAACTAAGTTGACTGAATTCTTCCAGGTATGATTAGCTTCCAAAAATCAAGATCGTAAATCGATGAGTACTTCTGAATTATTGAAACTTCTGAAAAATTTAAACTATGATTGTTAGACCAGCAATGGTTAGAAATAAGGGAGCGTTTAATGTCACAAATTTTAACATAGTTTTTATGCTCTCTCAAGCGGACCATAAGAGTTCGCTTAGTTTGACCTATGTACATTCTATAACACTCGCAAGATATCCGCTTGGGGTGCATGAAAACTATGTTAAAATTTTTGACATTAAAAGCTCCGCTATTTCTAACCATTGCTAGTCTAACAATCACAGTTTTAATTTTTCAGAAGGTTCAATAATTCATAAGTACTCATCGATTTACGACCTTGATTTTTGGGAAGCTTATGATATGTCCAGTGCACCAAATTTTTCAAATGTCCCGCTGCCTTTCCTTTAATTCTTCCTCTTCACTCCCCCCCTTTTTTTCTTCTCCTCCGTACTTAAACTCGTCCAGACTGGCGGAGCGCTGGTCGTGTTTTTAAACACTCAGCGCCATTCCATCTTAGCCGCGTGCGGAGACGCAAGCATACTTACATGGCCTAAACTTTTAAACCTGTTTTTAATCTTTTTTAACTTTGGCGCTGATGATGGAGCATTAGAGGCTCCGAAACAGCTCTTTGCTACTTTATATGTATTTTATTTGTGCTATTTTGTACGTTGATCGTTTATTTTAATTTATGTTCATAGTTTATTTCTAATCAATCTGAATTTTTAATCGCTATTTTAGCTGTTTGTTTCTTCCAACTGTTCTTCTACTTCGCAATTACATTCAGAAAAATTAAATAAAATGTTTATAAGAACGTCAATCAGAAATTATCTTTCGTAATAGGGATCGTAAGAACATTCATAAAACTATTCTTCGTATAAAGAATTTTATCGTAACTAATAAACATAATATATTTATACGTAATTATTTAATCCTCTTTAGAATTGATGACAGTCGATTGTTTAATTTTATGAAGTGTACATATCTCATTAATGCTAGATATCTTATCGGCTTTTGCCAATAAAATGTTAAATCCAATTTTTTTATTGTGATGACAGATAATACAGGGTGTCCCAAAAGTCCCTGACACATTTTAAAATTCACTAAGATATCAAGCAATTGGCGTACGATAGTGCGGTTTTGACGAAAATGGTTCTTATGATCTGAAATTTTGTTTAAAGGGGTCCGGGACACATTTTTTTTAAAATGTATTTATTGAGTTAAAATTTTGAATTTTTTTGTGATGCTTAACCCTATCATTTGTAAACAAAATCACATGATAAAACTTCTCATAACTTAAAAAAAATTTAAAATTTATTAAAAAAGTGGGGTAATTTATAACTCGTAATATTATTTGTAGAATTTCATTTTTTTTTCATTTAAATAAACAGAAATATATAAATTTTAATTTTGATTCAACACTTTAAAAAATATTAATTAACAAAAAAATATTTTTTTTAAAGTAAAAACTTTAAAAAAAAATTATGTAACTTTTAAAAAAAAATCATATTGTCGCGTAGGTATTAAATGAGGACGAATGAAGACAACAAGCATGAACAAACTCGAAGCTTTACTTCTGCCAACTCAAGCATACACCAGCTTAAATACACTCGAGGGGTGCTTTCTCGAATGGAACATTCCAAGCTTGGAAAGTTCTAGAAATTAAATAACGATTAACATAAGAATTAACATAATAACAATTAGCATATTTCCGAAGGAACTAGAAACAAATACAAAGCAATCTTTAAATCAAAACAAATTTTAGGACACTTGCCTTCAACGGGGATTGACCTCACCACCTTCTGGTCTGTAGTCAAGCACTTTACCTCGGAGCCATAGGTCCACACAACAGATAACTCCAGTTAAGCTATATTTAGTGAGGTCGGCCTTGATCAACCAGAAGGCTCTCCCGAGCACATAATGCTAGTTTCGTTACATTTCCCCTTCCTTAGGAGGAAGCAGCGTCCCGCTGCAATCTAGTCTGACTCCTCGTGACAGGTCCCCTGGAATTCCTGTGTATCTCTTCATCAACTATTTGTTCTTTTGGATCACAATAGGGTTTCAGTCTCAGAATATGGACTACGTCCTTTAAACTTCGTCGCCTTTTATTCTCCTCCATGCTCTCTACTTCGTATGACACATCAGATAGTCGTCGTGTGATTCGGTATGGTCCGAAGTAACGCCTTAGAAGTTTTTCCGAAAGCCCAACTTTTCGTATGGGAGTAAAAACCCAGACTAAGTCTCCGACATTATAGCTGATTGGTCGATGTCTTTCGTCATATCTTCTTTTGTCACTTGCTTGAGCCTCGAGGATGTGAAGTCTCGCTAGCTGTCTAGCCTCCTCTGCCCTGGTGACTAGATGTTGTGCATAACTTTCGTTATAGGGTTCTGCGAAGTGAGGAAAGATCACATCCAGAGGAGTCTGTATATCTCTACCATGTACGAGAAAGAAGGGACTGAACCCGGTGGTATCTTGTTTTGCTGAATTGTAAGCGAAAGTCACAAAAGGCAAGACTGTATCCCAATTTCTTTGCTCAACGTCAACATACATAGACAGCATCTCGGCCAATGTTTTGTTAAATCTTTCGGTCAGTCCATTGGTTGGTGGATGGTAGGCTGTCGTTAGAAGATGAGATGTTTGGCATAGTTGATTAATGTCTTTCACAATATTGGATAGAAAGGAGCGTCCTCGATCACTTATCATTTCTTTGGGAGCACCGTGCTTGAGTATGATTTCTTCAACTATAAATTGGGCGATTTCAGTAGCTTCAGCAGTTGGTAATGCCTTTGTAACTGTGAATCTCGTCAGGTAATCCGTGCAGACAATAATCCATCGGTTCCGTTCCGAGTAATTGGGAAGCGTCCAAGTAAATCTATTCCAATTTTAGCGAATGGTGCATCAGGGGGCTTTATTGGATGAAGTTGCCCAGGTGGAAGTCCAGGTGGAGATTTCCGTCTTTGGCACTCTCGACAGTGTGCCACATAACGGCGTATGCTGCCATATAGTCCTGGCCAATAATATTTCCTCCTTATCCGATCATACGTTTTGGCGAATCCGAGATGACCTGCAGTTGGAGCATCATGAAGACTCGTTAGTATGTCGCGACGGAGTTGTTTCGGGCCTACCAAGAGCCATTGCTGTCCCATAGGGTCGTAATTTCTTTTATAGAGTACTCCGCTTCTCATTTGGTAACCTCGGCATCCGTCGCCTTTTTGGGTAGTTTTAATTATAGATTTCAACTGCTTATCTTTTAGCTGTTCTTTTCCGTAGTCTGCGATGACAGCAAAGAAAGGTATTTCTCCATCGTCGTCGACTGCTGTTTCAGCAAGGGGCTTTCTTGACAGTGAGTCAGCGTCGGAATGCTTTCGACCACTCTTATAGATGACGTTGATGTCGTACTCTTGTAACCTCAAAGCCCAACGGGCAAGTCTTCCAGATGGATCTTTAACATTAGCCAGCCAGCATAAAGAATGGTGGTCCGTCACTACAGTAAAGGGTTTTCCAAAAATGTATGGTCTGAATTTACTGATCGCCCAAATGACAGCAAGGCATTCTTTTTCGGTTGTAGAATAGTTCTTTTCAGCTACGGTCAGGGATCTGGAGGCGTAGGCTATTGGTCTTTCCTTACCATCTTGATCCTGTACTAATACTGCACCAATGCCATAGCCACTAGCGTCTGTATGTATCTTTGTTTCAGCGTTTTGCAGGAAATGTCCCAAAACAGGGCCACTGGCCAGTAACTTCTTGAGCGTTGCGAAAGATTCCCTCTGCGATGTGCACCAAAAAAACTTTGCATTTTTCTTTAATAACTCATGCAAGGGCTTTGCGATATCGGCGAAATTCCTGATGAAATGTCTGTAATAGGAGCACAGGCCTAGAAAACTTCGAACATCTGCAACATTTTCTGGAACAGGGAACTTTGTCACAGCAGCTGTCTTTTGTGGATCGGGATAGATCCCATGTTGATCTACTAGGTGTCCCAATATGGTCAGCTTCTTTTTGCCGAAAGAGCATTTGTTAGAGTTAAGCGTCAACCCTGCCTCTTGAATACATTGCAAAACTTTCCTCAGGCGTAATTGGTGCTCTTGAAAATTTGGTGCATACACAATGATGTCGTCTAAATAGCAAAGACAGATGTTCCATTTGAGTCCTCGCAGTTCTGCATCCATCATTCGTTCGAATGTAGCGGGGGCATTGCATAGTCCAAAAGGCATGACTTTAAACTCATAGAGGCCGTCTGACGTCACAAAAGCTGTCTTTTCTCGATCTTTTTCATCAACTTCTATTTGCCAGTAGCCTGACTTCAAGTCCATCATAGAGAAAATTGTCGCACCGGCAAGACAATCTAAAGCATCGTCGATGCGTGGCAGCGGATAGACGTCTTTTTTAGTGACTTTGTTCAATCTTCTATAATCGACACAGAAGCGCCATTCACCATTTTTCTTCTTCACAAGCACGACGGGAGATGACCAAGGACTGTTTGATGGCTGTATCACGTCTTCTTTTAGCATCCGCTGTACTTCATTTTCAATTATTCGTTTCTCAGTTGCTGATGTACGATAAGGTCTCTGCTTAATTGGAGCGCTGTTACCTGTGTCAATCTTGTGCTTTACACCATTGCATCTAGATTTTCTCGATTTTCTGTTAATATCGAAAACATCACTATACTCTTCCATCAGATTTAACAGTGCGTCTTCTTCTTGACTAGTTAGCTCATTATCTAACATTTCTTTAAATTTTCCTCGAATCAGTGTCTTTCTGGACCTACGTCTTTTGGTATGTTCTTTATCAGTATCATTCAGCGAACAGATGGAGTTATTTTCGATTACTGTTAAACGAGCTATATTCATCCTCTTTGGTATTATCTGAGTTCGTCCAGAGAAATTTGTTACCCATATTTTACAACAATTATTTTCTACCGTAATGATTGATGCTGGTATGGATAGGTCTCTTTCCCACATGAAAGTTTTGTTGCCAATAACCATAGCTTCATCTGCTTCTTGAATTTCCGGACTAACGGCACATATTTCCTTCGCTGAATTTGCCTCAATTACGTAATCTGTTGCAGCAACCAAGGGAGAATCAAATTTACATACCACGGTGTCTGGGAGAATGTCCGATAGTTGAAGCTCTTCATTCCCACAATCTATAACAGCATCAGTGGCACGGAAAAAGTCCCATCCAAGTATCATTTTATGGCTACATCGTGGAAACACAAGAAAGTCAAATGGTTTCACAATTCTATTCAAGTTGACTTTTAATACACAATGTCCTGAGGCGGCTACAGGCTTTCCAGATGCAGTCTTCAATATAGGTCCATTTTCACTAAACATAGGTACATTCAGTTGCCTGCGAAATGCTTCAGATATAACAGAATAATCGGCACCAGAGTCGACGAGGGCTTTTACACACTGTCCATTTACGGTAACATAGGTAGTATTTTTTTTTAACTTGGTTATAATGTACCCTGGAGGATTTTCTTTGATTGCGGCCTCACCTCCTGCATAGGTCGCTAGAGCTAGTTTTCCTTTTTAGCTCGGCGTGGAGAACGGCTAGAGCGACGTATAGGTGACTGCGACTGTCGGCGGCTAGAAGAGCGACGGGGATAAGGCGAACTATTTCTGAAACTAGAAGATATGGGCTGCGAATAATTCTCGTCGGAGCTGCGTAGGGAGTCAGTGTCCATATCTCGTCCGGGATTGGATGTCCAAGAGGTGTTTGCATCCGCGAATACCCTGCGTCTTTCTCTACAGTACCTTAGCACGTGCCCTGGACGTCCACAATGGTAACAAAGGGGTACATTATTGGTAGTTCTCCATATATCTGTCTTTCGTTGCGGAACGGTGCTGTTTCTGGATTCACGCCTTGGTTGAGGCCTGACCGGAACTGTCCGTCTAAGAGTGAAGGTACGTCTTTTTGGACCCGTGAGTGGTGCCAATGCTTCCATAACTTCTTCTCTTATTAACGAAGCAACGTCCGTTGGAGATTCGCATTCATCGTTTGTGCAGCAACTCGTTTCCGGCAAGAACTTTTTAAGCTCTTCCTGCACAATTACTCGTATCAATGATGTTATATCACCTAAATCTGCTTCGGCTGACATTGTAGCAACATTAGGAAGCCTCTGGAATCTTGGCCGGGTGACACGTTTACGTCGAAGAGTTTCTATTTGACGACAGCGTTTCACGAAGTCATCGACAGTTTGATAATCCTGAACCAACAGGACTTGGTACAAATCTTCTGCAATCCCTTTCATGAGATGAGCCACTTTCTCTCCTTATGGCATAGAGGAGTTAACTTTACGACACAGGGCAAGAACGTCTTGGATGTAAGATTCGGCCATTTCACCAATTTTCTGCGCCCGTGTAAGCAACAGTCTCTCAGCTTGCCTCTTTACGTCGTCTGTTCGGCAGAACGTGTTTTCTAAGGAGTTTTTAAATGCAGTCCAATTAGTAAAACTTTCCTCATTGTTGTCGAACCATTGTCGAGCTGTTCCAGCAAGATAGAAAATAACATTCGCCAGACACATCGTTTCATCCCAACGGTTATAGGTGGCAATTCGTGTGAAGTCTTTCAGCCACCTGCTGACATCTTGTTCGTCCTCTCCCGAAAAGATGCACGGATTCCGAGGTAGCTGGTATGTCATGATGGGTACAGGAGTAACGTCAGCTGGAACGGTACTAGCCTTTTCTGGGACACTGTTCTTATCATCAGCCATCTTTCTTCTAACTCTCCTTGGATCGGGTAAGAGGCCAAACTCAGGAGACAGTCCTTGAAGGCGTTGACATCTGCGTGGCTCTTCCGTAGTTTGTATAGTACCCGGCGCTTCCACCAAACTGTCGCGTAGGTATTAAATGAGGACGAATGAAGACAACAAGCATGAACAAACTCGAAGCTTTACTTCTGCCAACTCAAGCATACACCAGCTTAAATACACTCGAGGGGTGCTTTCTCGAATGGAACATTCCAAGCTTGGAAAGTTCTAGAAATTAAATAACGATTAACATAAGAATTAACATATTTCCGAAGGAACTAGAAACAAATACAAAGCAATCTTTAAATCAAAACAAATTTTAGGACACTTGCCTTCGACGGGGATTGACCTCACCACCTTCTGGTCTGTAGTCAAGCACTTTACCTCGGAGCCATAGGTCCACACAACAGATAATTCCAGTTAAGCTATATTTAGTGAGGTCGGCCTTGATCAACCAGAAGGCTCTCCCGAGCACATAATGCTAGTTTCGTTACAATATTTTCAAAAGTAAATATTTTTTTCAAATTTGCTGAATCAAAATTAAAGTAAAATAACTTAAAAAGACATGTTCCAAGTTTGAACTGTGTTTGACTGCTCTTTTGCACAATACGCATGCATAGTTTTCGTCCAAACTATACCAACCCACATTCCAGAGCTTAACAATACTTACCCTACTGAGTTCGATTAGACGAGTGAGGATAGATAGACGAGTGTTGTTAACTTTTGTCATACTAACTGCCATCAGGACTGCCATACATACGTATGTCGGGTATGTATGACAACAGGTAGAGTTGCCAGATTGTATGCTTTCTGCTTAAGTTGTATTCAGTTGTATGTTTTTTTAGGCTTATTGAATGGTGTACGCTTAAACCTTTTCCGTCCGACGACTTCTTCCGTTTCTTTCTTTAAAAAAAAAAAAAAAAAAAAAAAACGTGTCTTTTATATTTTCAACAAATTTATCAGTTTATTTTTTCAATTTCCATCAAAAATTTCACTTTATATGCATTATTGACCACAAAATTGTGACTGTAAAATTAATTAAACAGTGTTACTAGAATAATGTAACACAAATACAGGTAGAAAATAACAAGTATAAAAAATTAATTAATAATTTGTTTTTAAGAAAATTCCTTTAAAGAAGACATTATTGGCATATATTCAATATAACTCAGTAGGATGTGTAAAATGACGGTTGTTTAATAAAACTAAAACAAACTAATGTCAATAAAAATGTCTGTTTCTTTTCTTTTTCTTTTTTTAAAAAGAGAATTGTGGCATCCCTAATGACAGGTACTTTTCCGTTGTGACCTCGTCATACATAGATGTATGACGATAAATATTTTACATAAAGCTAAATATCACATAGGTATGACGACTTATTCTTTATAAACGGGGTCTGACACTTTGGCTTCACCCGGTTGTTTAGGTATACGTTATGTGAGAAAAATTAAGTATATCGAGCTCAATGTTAATAACAAAATGTTATCTAAAATGTTATTAACAAAATTGACTCTGAGGTCCTCCAGTCCTTCGAGAGGATTAATTCGCCTCTATTTTTTTCTTTCTTTTTTTCATTTTCTTTTTTTACAATCACTACATATACTTTTGTGTCTCATTCATAGCATTGAACACCATAATTTACATTTCAGTTTTTTTTAAAATGGTTATTATTATTATTATTGTAGATTATTTAAATGTATCGTCTGTTTATTTTTTAAAGTAGGATCTTGAAATGCTTTAAATTTGTGATCCGATTGATAAAGAACCACTTCCCCATTTTCTTTTATTAAAGCTTATCTCCTTGAAACACTTTTACTAATTAATATTTTATTATACATTATATGTGTGTGTGTATATTTTTGTGGTCTCTATCCAGTACTAAATTTCTCTTTCGTTATTCTATTCATCTTTTTTTTTCTTCTTTTTTTTAAGATTCTTGCGCGTACCTAATAATAATGGATATGACAATATTAAAATTATTAGTAGAATAGTAATGTTTGTAGTATATAACACTAATACGAATTCCAGAAAGTGTAGTTGGTTCAAAGATTATTAAACACAGGCCTAAAAACAAAATTTAAGATTCTTGAGCGTATCTAATAATAATGGATATAACAATATTAATATCATTAGTAGAATAGTAATGTTTGTAGTATATGACATTAATACGAATTCCAGAAAGTGTAGTCGGTTGAAAGAAATATTAAAAACAGACCTAAAATTAATGTCGTGATTCTGTATTTAAGAGTTAATTTTTCCCCTACATTTCCACGTTATATAATTTTTATAAAAAATGTTGATTTTAAATATGATATAATGATTGTTCTCAAATCCAAAATACAAGACTGATAGCGGTCCGGATACAGGGACCGGTCTAAAAAATGCAATTAAATTGAAAAGCAGAGTACGTGGAAGTTTGATAGCTGAAATTGGCAAGGTAGTGACTAAAAGTGTTGAATGTAGATAATACACATTGATAAAACAGTTTTTAGGTTTAAATTAAACTAACGTTTATTTGACATATCACAAAATAAAATAAAGATCAAAAACATGACAGACAATTTAATTAAATAAAAATATAATGGCATATGGCAACAAAAACAAGGTGGCAAAAATAATATGGCATGAAGTAACTTAAATGCAGCCTTCAAAATATACTTGCAGAAAAGTTCATTTTAACTTACATGATAATTAATTGAATGTGACGACACACCAAATTAAAGCAGGCCTTTTTATTTTATCAGTCACCATTGTGTTAAATGTGAAGAGAACGAGTTGAAAAAAGATCCACACATTATTAATCTTTGACAATGAACGTACATCACCACTAACAGAAGAAAAACCGGAACTTTAGCAGTCGAAATAAAACAAACACTAATAAAAATGTTTACTCTACACTCAAACACTTTACAACGCCACTAACATCGTTTCTTCTGGCAGCTACAAATATCATTTTACTAATGCTACCTCTCACTCGCCCTCCAAACTGCCTTTTCCATCCCTTTTAAAAAGCATCAACATACCGCTTTCCGAAAACGCCCCCCTCCAAAAGTGCAAAGTTGAGAAGTTCTCAAACTACCTATTGGCAAAGTAATTTAGAGTGCCTTTGAAAACCGTGTCACGGCGCCAGCGCATGCTCCTCTATAGCGTTACGAATGAAATGATGTCGTAGCTAGCGGTTGCAACTGAATCCGGAAAAGGGCTGAGAAAACGATAGTCGATGTGGGGAACGATATCGAAACGAACGGTATGGAAAGTAACATTATCGGCGAGTTGAAAAACGGAAAGAAAGATTTGAACGATACTAGAAATGGAAAACGATAGCGACTGAAGAAAATGAATACAGGATTGAATGGGAAAATTAGACAAGTACGAAAAGGTGACATTATGTAGAAGTTTCAAGGTCCAAAAATATATATAGGGCTAACAAAGACTATTACAAATATGAATTATTTAACTCAAGATTTATTTGTAAAAACTTCATTTTGCAAATAATCATTATAGAAACATATTATAACAAGTGACAATAATTTTCTTTCTCTTTCTTTTTCTGAAGAAGAAGAATTAGACATGTTATCTTTTACGTGACTGAAACTTTAAAAATTATACTATCTGACATGGTAATGTCACATTAGCTCATTTTTATAAGCTGAAAAAATGAACGTTGTATAAGAAATGAATTAATCTATCTTAGTTTAGAATCTGCTTCTGAAAAAGAAATGAAATGCAACTACTTTTAAGACAAGGATAAAAAAGGTTTTTTATCTGACTGAACTATAGCATGTCTATATAGATGAGAAAATCTGTCAATAAGAGGACGAACGCTTTTAATTTAGAACGTTGATGAGTATTGGCTCGTATTAACGTTATAAATAACGAAAATTGCACTAAGTTCAAAAGAACCCAGTCAGGTTCGTTGAATCAAGACCGAAACAAATCTCTCAAATTCCAAGATTAATGTTTTAATTCTCCTTTGCAGATTTTTTTCCCCTTAAAATTAAGCAGAAGCTAAAATAATAATAATAAAATATATCCTGTCTATTTATTTTAAATTAATTTTTTTTTCAAAGAAAAATTACTTTTGTTTAACATTAAAAATTTCTTCAAATCTGTCTTTTCTCTCACAATATTTTGTTAATAATATTAAGATTTGTAAATTTTAAAAACTTCATTCTATATTACATCTTTTATTATTTTTTCCACTTATTTATATTTCAGCATTAAAAAAAAAAAAAAAAAAAAAAAAAAAAAGTAAAATCTCGAATTAACTTTCAAGTATTTGTGCCGATTTCTTTTATAGTAATGTAACGCAATAATTTCCAAGAAGTTAGATTTTAGAATTATTCGGCCAATTGATAATAAATAATTATGTATTAAGTGAACTGCTGTAAAATTTAATATTATTTCAACAGGCTTTCAAATATATATGACTATATAAATTTGAATATATTGTATTATCATTTTTTGAAATTAATTGCTTAAGTAAAAGCAAGAGTACATCGTATTATATGTAATAGACTGTAGATAAAATATATCATAAGTAATTAAACGTATAAAATATATGAAAAATATCTATACGTTTAAGAACATCAACAATCCAAGTTTTTGCTTGTATATTCTTTCTTTATTCATATCGACAATTCTATTATATTAAGCTTCTACTAGGTATGCAAATCCATTTATACACCTAAAAATAAAATATAAGCAATCTAAATATACAAAATTATTTTCTGCTAGTAGTAGTAATCATTAGAGAAATAAATAGCGACATTATTTATACATTTAAAAAAATCAATTTGTTTCGACTATATCAAAGATGGTGCATGTAGAATTAAAATTGTTTGCACAGGTTTTATTCGTTTGTTTTATTTTTTCTTCTTTACTACCTTTCTATATTTTTAGAAACATTATTACAGATAATTTTATCACTATAAGTCTTTCAGGGTGTGTACTCTTAATGCAAAATTATTTAATGTGAAAATCTCAATTTTTTCTGACACCTATGCATACAAAGTACGCAAAAAATGCAAAATAAATAAATAAATAAATAAAATCCACAAAATGCAGATTTGTCATCTATACCTTTCTAAAGTTGTTTAGTTTTCCTTTTCGTATTAGATTTTACGTTCGGAACTTTCCTACTGCATTCGAATTACAAAACAAGAGAAAAAAAAAAGGCAGCTAAAGTGCAAAACCAGTTTATTAACATTCTATAATTCTGAATTATATTAAATTGTGTTAAATATATTTATGATCTCTTGTTATAAAACGGATTTTTACGAATATTTTATGTCTTATAATATTTGTATCGTCATTAAATTATATATCAAATATTTCTAGATAATTAAATTTTACAGTTTCATACAATTAAGATTGTTTTATAATAAGATCAATTTATTCCTTAATATGTATATATATAAAAAAGAAAACAGGGTGGTGGAGGAGCGAATTTGCAAAGTAATTCGTCCTCAGAACAAACCAAACTAATACTACTATCTGTATCAGAAGCATGATTGAATATTAAATCCTTTATTTATTTATTTATTTAGCTTTTATAAACTTTTTAAAAATTGTTTTATATTTATTTATTTACTTTTTTTTTGCTCCTGTTTATAAAAAAAGCTTTTCGATATAGAATGGAAGAAATAAATGTTAGAATCATCTCGCCTTATAACATTTCTCCGATACAATATAAATACTTTTACTTATCCAAATTTGAATATTTTTCATGCAAAAACATTACTTCTTTTGCTTGTAAAATATCTACTACCTTTTTAGCATTCAAGATCACGAATTATTTTGAAAAAGAAATAGATAAATTGATATAATTTAAATTTTATTATAGATTTTCTAGAAAATTAATTATTTATACCACGTATGAGGTCTTGATATTTAAGAGGTATCACACGAAATAAAATTTTAAAACACTCCTATGAGGTCCAGGCGAGCAAGAAAGTTGACATCAAGATCAAATCGACAAATTTACCAAACTGGAGATGAAATTATAGTAATAACAAGCTAGCGTAAAATTCACTTGGAACTTCCATGTAATACTGAGCATAGTCTTCTACATTTTTTAAAATTTTATTTTATATGTTGACTGTGTTAGTGCTGATTTCTTTATGAAACGTTGAAAAATTATCGTTGGTATTTATAGGTTTGAAGCTTTGTATTTTCAAACAATGATGATATGACAATATTCCAAACTCTGTGCATTATTACGCATCAAACAATCCATTTAACCTGTTAGGATCTGGATGTTCTATTAATAGGACATGTTTTTTGTCCGATATTTTGTCTTAACAGATATTCTTGCTATTATATGTATGTAATAACAACACTATATGCATATTTATTATTATAACTTCATTTGTGCTGCAGCGTTAGTATTAAAACAACAGCAACAACAACAACGAAAAGTTTCGCTTAAATACATTGAATTTTTTTTTTTTTTTTTTGATTTTACGGTACTGCCACTGCAGCCGACAGTATTATACCGTAAAATCAACATTTTTTTTTTTTGAGTGTATCTTCGCACAGCTGGTTATTCTTTTATTTCAAACATATGTTTCACTCTTTAAATTTAAAATAGGGGTGGTTTTTCAAACGAATAATTTGGGATAAAAACTATAAAAACAGTAGAAAGTTTTTATGTCTATTTATTTCTGTTATAAAACGACATTTTCCAAACGCTTTCAGAAATTCTTCCTAAGCGTATTGTCATATAATAGTACGTAAGATAACTATAATATAACTGTCGATTACAAATAAATGGTGACATATTGCTTAAAGTGTGATTTGGACAGTTATTTTTAATTTTTAAAACCCAAAAAAATCCCCTATTTATTCCTATTCCCTCTTTATTCCTCCCCTTTACCCAAAAGTGTTAAATTTCGTGAACAGTTAAACTATTATTAAAGTTGATTAAGCTAGAATTTTCTTTTATGTGTTATAATTTTAGTTAAACTTTATCTACTCTTTTCAGATAATTTTTAATTAATTTTACAATGATAGGCAATATATAACTATGCTATAGGGCTTCAGAGAATTTGGTGCATTATTTTTCTTTGTTTTCAATGAAAATATGGTATAAAATCACTCTTACGACCAAGTAATTTAATTATGAAAATTAGAAATAAAATTATAATTAAGATATATCAATAAATATTTATCAGTGAAATACAAATGTTTAACTTACCATGCAATTTGACTATTAGCATTATCAAAACATAAAATTTTGTCTTTAAAGGTCACACATATATCGCTTTGTACTCTTCATACTTTTAAACGCCGAACACAAATTTTTTTTTCCGTAGAAATTATCGAAATGTACCACTTAGACAAACAAACATGCTTCATACACGTGTTATATGAAACAGACTAAAAATTATATCGATCGTAAGCAAACATAAATTTAGTATTGACTACCTGACGTCAGTGTTTTCGTGCAAAAAAGAGATTGGCTACTAATGTAATTGATGTTTTACTACGGCAACATAAAAAGGAGCTAGAAAAATTGATTCGTTTTATGTTTCTGCACTTAGTTTTGAACTGAATGGCCAATATGCAAAAATCTACTAACTCACATTTAAGGGAAAATGAAGCAAAATATTTCAAGGTTTTCAAAATGGATATCCTATACGGAACCACAGGAAAAATTGCTTTAATTCTTTAATGCTTTTTATTATTATTATCGGTCGATGGGCTTTGAACGAGTAAATATACAAATTTTTGTTTCTGTGTTGAAATTTGTTTTTAAAATTTTAATAACATTAATATTTTGGCATATACTTGGTAGAAAGTATACATTTTCACACTTCGTATAAAAGTAAGTACACTGCAAAAAATAACTGTTGATTTTACAATATAAAACTGGCGCCCCAGCTGCCAGTATTATACCGTAAAATTAACAGTATTAAATAGTAAAATAAGCAGTAATATGCTGCCGCGCAAGCAGTAATACGCTACCGCGCATAATACTGGCAGCTGGGGCGCCAGTTTTATATTGTAAAATCAACAGTTATTTTTTGCAGTGTAAGGGCGATAAAATACTATAAAGTATTTCAAAAGCACTTTTCTCAAAACAATTTTTCCGCAGTTTTTACATCTTTAAAATGTTCTATGCATTTAAATTTTTGTTCGAAATTCTCAATATCGATATACATTCTACGAAAAATGTGCGCATCCGTTTTGGAATATTGGTTATTAAGGTTCTCGAATTAGCAATAATGTCTATTAACGTCTGAATGTTTAATGAAAATTCAGTTTTTTGTCTTTTTTTTTTTTTTTTTTTTTTTTAATAATTGTCTTTCGGGTTAAAAAATGAATGCGAAATTTTTTTGGTAGTAAATATCAAGATTGTACCTTAGCAATATTGTGATTTTTGAACAAAAATTAAAACGCTTGGAACATTTTAAAGATCTATATATACTGCGGAAAATTTGTTTTGAGAAAAACTCATTTGAAATTCATTATGAAATGTTATCTTAATTACTTACCTGTACTATATGAAGTATGAAAATACACTTTCTACCAAGTAAATGGAAATATATTGATATTTTCCAATTTAAAAAAGAAATTTTAATCCCAAAACAAACATTCGTATCTGTGCTCTATTCAAAGCCCGCCGTTCACAAACATTTGTATTCACCACGCGGCCCTCGAGTCCATTTGTACGGTTCCGAGAGTTGAGCACATAATTAAAAATTATAGGATGAAGAAATTGGTTTCGATAGTTACACTTAGATAATATCTTGACTTTGGAAAGAAATAAACGAAATATTTCAGGATTTCTGCAAATATCACGCCCATTTTTAACTTATTGAAAATTCGTGGAAATTAACTAGATGCTAGAGGAAACGCGAATAGTTGCAATGCATGACTTCTTAAGCATGAACTTATTGAGTAAAACATATTAAAAAAAAAAGGTGGAAAAAATACCCACGATATCTGGTTTGAATTCTCATTTAAAACTGAAAAACAGAAAAATAAAGAAATGCATGAAGTATCAGTTCAATAACACGCACGAAAAAAAAAGAAAACAAAACAGAACAAACAATTAAGAAGCTACTTCACTCAGGCGAAAACACCCGCTCGCTAATGATAATCCTATGGGGGAAATAATTTACGATATCTCCTTCGCATTTCAATAATTTTAAATGATTTTTTTCCCATTGGATAGCCGAGGTCGATCTCTATGTAGGCTCTTTTTTACTTTTTCGATTTTGGTAGCAGTTTTTTTTTTAAAATTTATTGAGGATACTTTCACTTTCGAAACCGGTTCCGAAAGTGAAAGTATCTAAATAAAAAAAAATTGTAATCAAAATCAAAAAAGTACAAAAGAGCCACCAGTTTGCGATTATCTTCGCGTGACTAGCGTATGCTATAAAGTTAGATTGAAAATATGAATAGGCTTTCGAAAGTAATGTAGCAAAGGCTTCAGTGCTTCTGTAGGAACTGAATGTGCTATTCTTTCACTAAACATTAAAATACAGGGTGTTCCTTCTTATCGTTGGATAATTCCTAAACTTTAATTTTAGAAGTATAGTTCCACTTGAAAAATATTTCAAATGTTAATGTTTTTCCTCATATGAAAATTCGTTTACGTTATATGTATAACGTATTACGTTATGTATTCGATATATGTAAATATATATATATGTGTAATTTAGGAAATTTAATTATTTCTATGCGATCGCTGGATTTTACAAGTTAAATTAAAATAAAATATTCTCTATGCTCTAACAAGATACAACAGTAAAAATCGTATTATTCTTCGATAAAATCTTACCGAATTATGATACTTATAATTTTATGAATTTTCGACGTCTTCTAGCACTAAAAACGGAAAAGGCATTTTTAATGCATGGGTAAAATTCAAAGTATCATAACTTGGCAAGTTTTAGTCGCACAAACATAGAATGATATTTTTACCGCTTTATTTGTTAGAGCATAGTGAAAATTTTTCTAAATATAACTTATATGACTTAGCGACCGAAAAATGATTTAAATTTCGAGACTTTTTAAAAAAATAACTATTTTGATGTAAATGAATTTTTAGATGATGAAGATCAACATTTGAAATTTTTTTTCAATTGCAACTATAGCTCTAAAACTAACGGTTTAGGAATTAAACATAACGATTAGAAGACACAATCTGTATATTAACGTATACATATTTTAATTTTCGCTGCTCTGTTTCTATTTTTTCCTTCGTAATTCTATTAAAATCTTCTTTGAAACTATTTTTTCCTAGGCATTTTAACCCTTATATTGCACCCAGTGCCATATGTGAAACGACCAATGCCGTTGATTAAAGAAGTAAATTGGCAAAAGGCAGAGATATCTAACGTGTATCGTTGGAAAGTCAAACAATGTAGAAACATTTTAGCACAAACGAAAATTGCCAGCTATTAGTCTTGCTGCACCCACCGGGGAATTTGTTATTTAAAAAATTTCATCGCTTGCAGTGAGTTGGTTATTGGAATTCAAATATCTATAAAAATAATTTTTACTGAATTTCAAATGCAAGAAAAATTGTTATATGTTGAAAAAATTGTGTGTTAAAGAAGTGTAAATATCTTTTTCGAATTTTTAATGCCAGGAGAGGACAATAAATTTATTTAAAAAAATATTTATTTTTGAATTTATTTTTAGTATTTTTCCCACACTTGTTCACAGATGAAAACACATAATTTTTTTTCGCATGAAAATATGAAATCGTAATTGTACCCTTTTAACATTTATAACATATTATAACAGAAGTTTTTTTAATTTTGGAAAAAAAAATGTTATGGTAAAATTTCTTTACGACTGCGTTGTGTTATGTTATATCTGGATTTTTAAGAGCGCAATATCGTTGAAGAAATGCAGATTTATATACGAGTGCTTCTTGTAATTAGTAATAAAAGCTACAAATTTAAAATATCACAAAAAATCAATTTTTTTATTATTCTTATAAAAATAGAATATACAAATATACACATGGTTTTGGTAAAAATTCACATCACTCTTCACTCGTACTATCGGTTCCAAATGAGCGTTCGTATTCCAGATAAGGAAGGCTATCCAATACTTGCTGAGTTATGCTGCATTCACTCTCTTCCAATTCCCCACCGAACTGTTTGGGCAAAACAGCCGGATTGACATGTCGATGCAACTCCTTCATATCCGAACCTAGAAGTATTACCTGCAAATAACAAGATTTAAATATGACATAAAATCAGTAAAATGAAAATGGTTTATCAATTGAAGCGTACAATAACGTTTTTTTTTCTAGCAGCAAGTAAGATAATGCGAAAAAAAAAAAAAAAAAAACTGCATTGAAAAGTTTCCATCACACACAGATTTGAAAAAAAACTAATTTTAATACATTTTTGCATTAGGCAATATATAACATATCAATTTTGTCATTTTCAGTTTAGTAATAAAGTAAATGATTAAATGAATACTTATATAGCTTAGAAATAAGATATTGAAAATTGAGATAATATTGAAAAATTACAGTGTACACCTTTTTAGGTAAGTTCGTAATTATATAAATATATAGCACCTATAGTCGTCGTCTGGTCCGTCCGTCCATTCGCATATAACAGCGTAAAAACTACCCAATCAAATGTTTTGTTTAATATATATAATCAATTTAGAATTTTGTCGAGTCATTTCAAATTTTATGAAAATCGAATCGAAACTTAAAAAGATATTAATAAAAATATTTATTAAGTAATTTGAATTTTTTAAAAATCTGTACTTCCTTGTTATAGCAGCTTCCGAGGATTAATCATCAAGCGACCGATATGTATCGCCAAGTTATCTGACATGTATGACGTTATAGTCATAAATCACTTATATGACATTTTATAACCTCTATGACCACGTTATAGTAACATTCTTCATTCTATTAAATCCTATCATACGTACTTAATTCAATGATATCCCATGATAGGTAGTGATTTTAGGTTGCCATGGTGATTACATCCTATTTAAGACGGAGTCATGTTATTTCCGTATTACTGAATTTAAAAAACCGAATTTGTAGGATACTAAAATTGTTTAATTATAGCAATCATTATAATCTACCGAAAAATTTTTCGATAGACGTTTCCGGAGAAATAGATATTAAATGGAAAAAGACTCTAAATATGGATTTCAAGTTCTGAAATTTTCAAAGTTAAGCTTAAGTTTCCCATTAGAACTTTCAGTAAATGTCAACAAAAGATAAAATGTTGCCAGCTTAAAATGTACTTATTTTATTACGGAAATTAATCATATGATAATAACAGACGATATTAGACGACCCAAAGAGGTTAAATCAGGTGATCTAAGGGGGAAATTCGACTGGCCCATGCAAGCCAATTTTAAGCTGTTTTGCTGTTCATTGACTGTGCCATTTCCAAGTTTTATTCTGTAATTCATCCTGTAAAATATTAAGGTATTTTTCGGGAAATCATAGTTTTATAAATTTGTAAATAAAACTAAGGATAAGAGCCCTATTTTATTTGCTTATGATGCATTTATGCATCGCGTCATCTGCACTCTAGCTGTAAACATTTACATTTAATTTATGATTAACCCCTCACCAACTTTGTTTAAGCATATCTATGGACCTTTTTATGATAAAAAGCTGAAATTTTGTGCATGACCTTATGAGTGTATGGGGCACATTTTACTCATTGGGAAGTATATTTGTACGGGGGCCGTATAAAAATTCAAATTTTGTATTTCTTCAAATTTAGTCTCCTGAAAATATTAATCGATTTCATAAAATTCTGTGTCTTTTTTCACGTCACCTTGTAATTTATTATGTATTTTTATGATAAATATTTAAGGATTTAAAATCCGATGCGATGCCAATGTTTTTGGGTCACCCTATATATGAAACTATAGACTGGGGATCTATGCAAGCTCTGCGAAACTGAATGGGACACCACCTGTAGAAGTCAAATGTTAAAAACGTGCATTAATGCATACACGAACCAGTTTTTCACCATATTAAGCATGTCGTTAATAATATAGATATTTCCTTCTTACCCTTTCAATAATTTTTGTCTTCACAAAAGGCTGAAACAGTTTATAGAACATCCGAGTGAATTTTCCGCAGTTAACTCCGATTATGGCTTTAATTCTCCATGGATAACAACCCTAAATATCAAATATATACATTACGAAAGTTTCATACAAAAACAATAGAAATAAGATTAAATTAATTTATAAAATATCATAAGTAAAGAGAAATTATAATCTTTACAACAAAGACCTGTGTTACTAAAATGAAAACAAATCGAATAAAATGCATTTTGCCATTCCTGAGCAAACTTTTCAAATTATGGAGTGTAATCATTACCTCGATATATTTTAGCTCTTCATTTAAAGATTTAATAATACATATTCTTTTGCTAAAGAATTAAAAATTAATAAAATTAATTTAATATTAAAAACATTACTTCAATATTAAAAACATTACTTTTAAAAATATTACTTTTAAATATTTTTTATATTTAAATTTTAGGGCTCCCAAATAGGCCTTGTTTTAAATCCAATATTTTCAAAGAAATATTTTTGTGGTAGGTTTCTACAGCATTTCTAAAAATAAATAAATAAAATAAAATAAAATAAAATAAAATAAAATAAAATAAAATAAAATAAAATAAAATAAAATAAATAATTAACCTTCGGAGTAGGTTTCTACAATATTTGCAAAAAATAAATAAATTAAAATAAAAATAAATTAAAAAAATAACCTTCGGAGTACGTTTCTACAAAATTTTCACTAAAAAATAAAGTAAAATAAAATAATATAAATAAATAACCTTTGCAGCAGATTTCTACAATATTTGCAATATAAAATAAACTAAAATAAATAACCCTCGTAGTATATTTCTACAACATTTGCAAATAAAATAAAATAAAATAAATAACCTTCGGAGTAGGTTTCTACAACAGTTGCAAAATAAATAAATAAATAAAATAAATAACCCTCGTAGTATGTTTCTACAACATTTGCAAATAAAATAAAATAAAATAAATAACCTTCGGAGTAGGTTTCTACAACAGTTGCAAATAAAATAAAATAAAATAAAATAAAATAAATAACCTCCGGGGTAGGTTTCTACATCAACAGTTGCAAATAAAATAAAATAAAATAAAATAAAATAATCCTCGTAGTAGGTTTCTACAACATTTGCAAAATAAGTAAATAAATAAGTAACTTTCGGAGTAGGTTTCTACAAAATTTATAAGAAAAATCTAAAAAGAAGATTTCTTTTTTAAGTGCTTATTTAAATACCGGACCCTTATGGAGCCCTGAAGTATGCAACACATTTTAGTAACTAGGGGGTACACGCTTTTCTGTTAAGATCAATAACAGCTTCTGACTTAATACTAATTTTACAATCATACCTATTACATTAATAGTCTCACTAGCAATTGAATACAAGGTCTCATCATTATTCTCACCAGGATCTGCAATTTATGATCATAACATTTATGAGATAAATACTTTTTCGGTGTCCTTTAAAACATGAAACGTAACTAAAAATAAAATGTGTCACATATTTATAACCACAAAAATGTTAGGAAATTTTATTATAAATATCACTTGTTAGAAGATCTTTGATACAAATTTCTACTATCTTTCATCAAAATAAATATGGTTTTCATTTATATTATTTGGATATTTATTAGTAACCAAGGGATTCACTCAGGCTTAGAGTTACAGAACATATATGTAAAAACCATTTTTATTTGGAAACTCCAATAAATGTTTTACATTATATATATTCATCTTATCATTTTCCTTCAAAGCAATGTTTGTATAGATATAGCAGGCATTTTGAGTTAATGATGAATGGCTGTTTGTCAAGTACTTATAATATTGTTCAATCTACAGTAATATTAGTCTTTTTGGTGAGTCTTGCATATTATTTTATGATTTAATTTCTATTTAAGTTGAATAATTGTTTATTTATCTTATTTTTATTTAAGTTGAATATTTATTCATTTATTTTGTTATTTGAACTCATGTAGGTTTTTAATTGTCTTGTTCCATATATATATGTTATTAGGGGCTTCATAGTGTCAATTTTAGACATAATGCTGACATATTTGATAAGATAACATATATTTACTATGGATATTCTTATAAAGCCCTTCAGAAGATTCTATAAGATATTCATAGTTTTCCAATTTTTGCTTTTTCATCCTATTAAGTATAATTCCTGCTGTGTCCATTAAATTGCTTTTTATAATGCCTTATCCTTTATTTTTCACATGTATTTTCACACACACACGTACACACACACACACACACACACACACACACACACACATATATATATATATATATATATACATAAGGTAAAGCCAGGAGAGATTGCGCACATAGAGGTTTGGGGGGGAAAGAGTAGAGTGAGGGAGCAGCGACTCCAGGTAGTTGTACAACAGCAGTAGTGGAGTGTCTACTTGAAAGTGTACGTTGATTCTTTTGAGCGTCTAAGATAAAGCATTGCTATTTTGTTTTGTTTTCCCAAAGTAAGTGCTTGAATTTTCATAGCTATTCATCAGAATTTCTATACAATGTCAGTAGTACACGATATCTTAAACTTAAATGATTTCTCATAAGCTACTAATCTAGACTAACAATGTGAACATCAACGGTTCGTTTTAGTAGCAGCCATGTTTAAATAAAAGGACGCTCAATCTCTCCTACCGAAATTGGAGAGTTTGCGCATCTGCTACTTAGGAGAGATGACGCATTGTTCCCATTAGTTTCCAAGATAGGTGAGATTGCGCAGGTTATTGGTAAATTTGCATAAAAATGAAAAAAGAAAATTTTAAGTTAAACGTGTTTTCAAGTACCTTGATGTTATTTTGTAATCTTATCTGGACTTGTTTTTTCTGATTCTTTAATTTTTTCCCCTTTAATTCAAAATTTTTAATCGTTTTTAAAATTATTTCATTTTTCTGTTTCTTTAATCATTAGGTTAAAATATCCACTCCTCATACAATAATATTTGTTCACAAGAACCTTACAACAATGTCATTTAAGTGTAATTATTATTGTTAACAATTTAGTTGTAGTTATTATTAGTCACAATCTGTCCTACCCATGTGCGCAATTCCACCAACCCTGTAAGGGCAGATTTCGCAAAATAACTTTCTTGGTTTTCTTACAACTGTTCTATTAAATTACAACATAACAACAAAATAGCAATGGAAATGCATAAAAAACAAATGAAGTGAAAATTATTCATGGATAGTTTAGCAAAGAATTAATATTTAGATTTTTTATTGTTATTCTTTTGAATTGTGCGCAGACTATCCTAGCTTTACCTTATATATAATTACTCACCAACACCACCAAAAAGCATTTTTACATGAAAAATATCAATTATGTATTCACATAAAATTCTTATACTTATTAAAAACGATACTTTCGTATCAGCCACATGCCAGTGGTTTAATAGCCAAATATTTCACTATTTATAGCAACTTTTTGGATTATGAATATTTCACTGTTAAAGTGTGTAGTTCGATTGCATATCCTTTAAATGTGTGTTTTATCTAATTAATTTTATTATTTCAATTTTATTTATTTATTTATTGATGAAGTGTTAATTTTATTATGGTATATTAGCCGCAAACAAATTCTGAACTATTTATATTGTTTCAAGTGCAACCAAGTTAATATTTTGTAATAAAGCTGCACACGATGGAGATAGATTTTAAAAAAATATTCATGCTTTAAACTTATTTTAAAAACCATAAAAAATCAGAAAATTGAGATACAGTTTTCAAACAGATTGCATTTGAAAGTACATTTTTCTTCCTATTCGACGGCATAAAAAGTGAAATTGTGCGATGTTTAGAAGTTAAAAAGCATTGCAGTAAAAGCGAAATGTATTCGTTAAGTCGTTGCTACCGTCAATATTACGTCAGCGTCCCGCACGGACACATTTTTATTTTATAATAGGGATTTTGAATATTTATTAGTAATAATAATAATAACCAGTGGACTCGAACGAGGATTTCACACTGCAGTCTAATATTTTTTAGCAATTCTAATATTTTTTAGATGCAGGTTTAAATTTCTAAAAAAATTAAGGATTAAAAATATTTGCAAACAACATTAATCAAGCCAGAATATAATTTATTCCATCAAAGTTACAGTAAAAACTGATTAAAGATAGCAAGAAGCACGCGCAAGGGGAAAAAAATAACAATGATATTTTAACTGCATTAGAGGACGTAATTAATGTACTCTTATTACGTATGCCCTGGCTGTACAATTTATTTTTTTATAATCATTGCTGAGTACGATGTAATGAGGTATTTTATTTTT
Source organism: Maratus michaelseni (assembly GCA_963931845.1). Taxonomy (NCBI): domain Eukaryota; kingdom Metazoa; phylum Arthropoda; class Arachnida; order Araneae; family Salticidae; genus Maratus; species Maratus michaelseni. Next base: position 154,388,917 of record OZ007594.1, on the reverse strand, counting down.
GTGGCAACACTAATTTGAGGAAGACCTTTCATTTCATTTATGAAAACAATGCCGATTTAATTTTTAATTAACAGCAATTTTTAATCAAAAAACATGTTTTAATGAAATGTGGGTTACTATGTTAAAAGCCGTTTCAAAACCTTTCGAATGATACCTCATTTGTTTTGCGTTTCGTAAATTCATCGGAAAAGGGATGTTTGCAACAGAAATAATATATATGATTAATAAACAAATTTTGTAAGAAAAGTCGTGTATAATCGCCTGTAACAGTATCTGTAAACATGGGTATTCTCAGAACAAAATCCAAGGGAAGACAAGATTTTGGAACAGATGTACCTGTAGTCCTCTGCCAAAAATGCGTTTTTTGTTTTTTGTTTTTAAATGGCGTATATAAACAAGAAATAAGCTAACTAAACAAATTTTCGAGAACACCACCTGCGAGACAATCTTTAAACATATCAACATAACAAACAATACAGAATTGTAACAAATATTAAATATTTAAAAACGACAAGTAAACTGCTGCTTTTTTGAAAATGAAGAAATGATGTAGTTTATTACTTTTCTCATGACTCTCTGAACACACAATTTAAGATAATTTTTGAACACATAACAGTTAAAAGAAAAACATAACTAAAAATTGTAGTCCACGAAAGGAAAGGGGGAGAGGGCCTGGAAATCTTTATTTTATTTTTTTCTTTGTGTTTAACTATTTTAAGTAACTTGAAAATAATACACTTTTATTATATTTTTCAAAACCATTAGAGAAAAAAATTATTTTAGAGTTAATTGAACAATTAATTAAATTTAAAAATCCAGTAAGAGGCGGTTGCCTGCAGTCCTACATTTAAGTCATTAATTGTAAAAATTTTAAAATGTGTTATATAAAGCGATTTTTTTTCATTCTTCAATTACGATTTTTAATTAATATATCTTAATGTCAGATTTTTAATTATTTTCTGCTGTGGGATTGTTTAAAAACAAAAGTAATAAAAATTAATACTATCAAAAGTTTATTACTGAGTATTATTTTACAATAAAGTGCGTAAGAATCGAAGTTGAGCAATACATATTTTTTGTTATGAAAAACCAGAAGCTTAATTTGTGTTTTGTATGCTTTACTTTAGAAAAGTATTCCATCTGTACATCTGTATGTCAGTATAAAAGTTTTAAACAAAACTTTTTTCTCGCAACATTTTTCAAAATCTTACAGATTTTTTCAAAAACGCTTACAGAATGGGGGGGGGGGGGGCGTTATGTGAAAACAGAAAAATCCCCATAACTTCTTAATTTTGATACCTATCGAATCCGCTTAATGTTATTATTTCTTCTAGGAAAAAGGCCGAAAATTTATGTATGACAGATTTTTGATATCATTAAAAATGGCCTCAAGGGGGGGGGGGGGGAGGGGGAAAGTCGGTTTAAGAAGAAAAAATTCATAACTTTGTCAATTCAGAAGATATCAAATCCACTTAAATTTATTATAAATCCTCTTAATATTATCTACAACTTTTATATTGACAAGTCTTTTATAAAAGCAAACCTTACACACAAACAAAAAAAAAATCCCTGCCGGCTCCGCCTTCAGACACGGGTAGATTTCGAAGTGGGTAGTCCCAACTGCCACATCATGATAAAAAGTTAATTTCTTCTGCAATTCCCAATAAATAGGCGCACCATTGGTTTGCGTCTTCGAAATCTACCTGTTCCTATAGGCCGATCCGTCAGGGATTTTTTTCACTCATGACCCTTCACTTCAGGGTACAGGCCTTTTATCACACTTGTTACTTTTGACAGTTCTTACCTGTAATATTTTGAAAAAGAGCATCACGCGTCTCGGATATATAAACTGGGCAAAATGGCTTGAGTTCAATCCTTTCATATCCCAGATACCGATGATGCCATTGATTTGAGATTTGGGATTCATTGTAGCAATGTCCGAAACGACAATCATCAAAGTTAGAATTTCGAAAAAGGACACTTCAGCAGGATTCCATTTTTCTAAATACAAGTGGTTAAAATTTATTATGAAACATCAAATAGCCATCACCCTATCTACTAATCTTCCAGATTTTTTAAAAGCCAAATAAATATAATTTGAACCAGAAAAATTATTTAATCAAAGGTCTGTTGTTTCTATGTGGTTGTTGTTTCATTTCTTTATTTAATAAAATTTCTGAATTTATTTGACTTTAAACAAACCGGAAGATTGGCAGCTATATACCATAGAATTAAATAATAAAATTAAAAATGCTGCGATACCTCGACTAACGGAGATACGTTAATACGGAATTCGTTACGAAATTACATTCGTTTGCCGAAATCTTCGTTAACCGAAAAGTAATTTCCCGTTCAATTAAAATGCAACGCGGCCGTATTAGTTGCCGCGTGCATCCAAATAAAGCATTCGTTAACCGAGGTAGAAAAACAGGGAAAAAAATCTCCGTTGGCCAAAACATTTATTAGCATTCGTTAGTCGAATTATCATGAACAAACGAAGTATCAACATTATATAAGAATGCTGTAAAAGAATATTATTAAATTTTTTTAAAGAATACTTGATATATTTTAATAGTATTATTATTGACAAGTCGAATTTGGTTTATGGCGAAATCTAATCTCAAACAATATAATATTAAATGTCCTTTTTTTTTCAAAACCAAGCAAAGTATGTTTTTGGTTAGTCCCTGTCACTATCTAACACTTGCCGCATAATAAGTGAAACAACGTGTGATGTTCTATAAAAAAAAAAATATATCTAAAAAATTTAAATATTTCTAAAACTTATTTCCCACAAATTGCCGTTTTCATCATATATCACAGAATAATTACACTGAATTACATAACAATTACTAATGTTTTAAAAACACACACATACTTATAAATGAAGAAATAAAAAGAAAAGTGCCCAGTCAAACTGATGGCATTGAGCTCACAGGCTATTCACACTAATTGTATATTATACTCTTATTTCAAAAAATAATGCCCTTCGAAAAAGAAAGAAATCAACAATAAATTAAGGAGCCATTCGTTCCCCTCTTTATAATTAACCAATGAACCCCCAAAACAAACCAGGGAAGCGCCTTATCACAATAAACCTATATACAAAATTTGAAGTAAATCGGATAATTTTGCATGAAAAAAGCCATTTATCTAAGTTAAGGAGGAGATTAGCCCCCCGTTCCTCCCTTATACTTAACCAATGAACCCCGTAAACTAATCAGGGAAGCGCCTTATTAGAATGAACCTATATACAAAATTTGAAGCAAATCGGATATTTCTATCAAGAGTTATCGCGTTACGTACATACATATGTACATAACCTGCAGGCACATTAGCTTTCAGGCTTTGATACCCTGTGGGCTAAAATGCATCACATAAAGTGCATTGCAATGCATTTCATAAATTATAATGCTTTATACTACATAAATTCCAGCTTATGAACAATCTTTTATCAAGTTACTTTTAGAGAATAACTGAAATATAGAGGGGATATCTTTCTGAATTTTCACGATATTCAACTGGCCTTTTATATGAGTTGTCCTCAGGCTTGCCAATTCGGACTTTTTTTTAGTCAGAATTTCCAAATACATACCGGTAATTTCGAAAGAAAAATTATTACCTGAGAACTAACAGAAATTCTCTCTCTCTCTCTCCCTTCCTCCCTCCCCTCTGTCTCTCCCCCCTCTCTCTCTCTCTCTCTCTCTCTCTCTCTCTCTCTCTCTCTCTCTCTAAATAAATAAAAGAAATTTTACACCTATTAATTTCTGGTGTGAATTCAAAATTCTGAATTTTTTTTAAAAAGGCCAACTTGGCAACCCTGGTTGTTCTATATGGTTGATTACCAAATTAGAAAAGAAAAAAATGTGTGGTTAAAAATTATTTTACACAAATCCTCATATGTTATCGAAAATTCAAATTATTAGTTTTTTTTTTTTTTTTTTTTTTTTTTTTTTTTTGAAAATGATGTGAATTTTGTTTGACAGCTCTGCGTGTTACAAAACAAACAAGGAAAAAACTGCACCCGGAATCATTTTGAATTTTTAAAAGAAACATTAAGGCGACACGTACGACAATTTCCTGGTCACGCGAAAAATTAACGTTTGGTAATAGTTATATAAATACAATTCATTTTTTTCCTTTTGTAATAAGAAGTAAAATTTTGTTTAGTATGCACAGACTATCATAAATAACACAATTGTTTTTGCATGAATGAGCACATAAGATTTTTTTTTCTGTATATTTTCCCTTTAGACAGACGTTTTCGAGAAGTAATTATTTTATCGTTATATATGAATTTAAAAAGCTTTATGCCTTCAAATTAATTTCATAAGACAGACACTGCAATAAAAGGACAAAATGGTCCAAATTTTGTGTATATTATTAAATAACAAAATATGTACCAGGTATAAAGCATTCTCTATCAAACCTATTGTAAGGAAAAATCTATTTAATAAATTATTAATATATTATTTTAATGCAACTTTGATTATTATAAAATGGATGTTGCATTAATGATAAATGAAAATGACTAAAATAAAAATTACTAAAATTTATGTATTACACTGCAGAAAAAAAGTGCTGATTTTACAGCATAATACTGGTACCCCAGCTTCCAGTATTATACCGTAAAATTAACAGTAATAAACAGTAATACGCTGCCGCGCATGAACGTAGCGTATGAACGATGTATTATGCGTTCATATTGTAACGCATATGAACGCGGTATTGGGTTTATGAAATAATTTGTTTTGGTTACAGATCATTTCGAACTTTTTATGATACAGAGTGATTGCTATTAATATATTTTTTAATTCAATTTGTTGTTGGCTCTCTAATGGCCCTCGCCACTAAATCTCCACTGAAAATTATGCGTTCAAATATGTTCTTCACATACCCGAAGCTAAAAAAAAAAAAAATCAAATAGATATTCGAGAAAACATCTAAACTCAAAAGTTCCCAGTGACTTTTGGTCATATACTGTAAGATACCCATCAGTTAACTCGGATCTGTAAAAGTTTTAGTATATTCATTTTGAAGAAAGTTTTTCAGACAAATAATTATATCTGGACGTGGAAAATGCCACGACAAATTCATGCAACTGATCAAACTACAGCGTAAATAATTATAATTTTTTTTTCTTCAGAAAACTGTAAACAAATCATTTCTATGTGAAGTTCTAGAATTATTTTATTTATTAGTTTTTTTATTAGTTTATTAGTTTATTTATTTATTGACAATGCCAAAAGGAGTTTTTAAAAGTCTTGATGTCACTTGCAACTGGCCAATATTTTAGAAAACAGATATCCAAAAATTTTCTTTCGTTACAGAAGAATTACGGTATGTTACGTTTTGCTCTGACCAACTATGTCGAATTTACAATGTGGCAATCGCTTTTGAATCACAATGTTTGGAGTCAAATGAATTTGAGTTTTTTTTTTCCTTAAGAAACTTGGAGCACCGTGTTTTTAAAGAAATTCATTTTTAGATCGTTCGCAATATAAAACCTCTTTAACAGTTACTTATAAAAATAAAAAATCTTTATTTCTTCTTTATAACAAAAAACGTCGCTTGTGATTATTAATTTAGAACAATAAATTAATAATAATGCTAGCACATTGAATATAAGAAGAAGGTGATATTAGCGTCAAAAGGCCTTCATGAATACAGGATACACAGCAGAATTTCGTCTCGTTTAAAAGCATATACGAGGCCTCAAGAGGGACTGAATTGTAGATTTTATGATTAACAATAGTAAAACCCATTCCAGATTAAGATTATAGATGCAGTAACGATTATTATTATATTTTAATCACTCAGTCTCATTAAAACTTGAAAACATTAGCAGTACGGAAAAATGTACTGAAAAATGTACTGAAAAATTCATACCAGAAAAAAAATAATAGAAAGTTATTAATTTAAAAAGTCAAACTTGCAGTTAACATTAAGTTTTGTAGCGTTTTGTGTTTAGTCGAGTTGTCTAATTGTTCGTTTGAGACAATTAGAAGCAGCGTTTTCAGACGAAAGTTAAGTTTCTAGTTAGTATAAAACACGAAGGAAGATAGGTGGAGGGGAAAGTAACGTTGAAATTTTACAATACAGTTTTTCTCCTTATAGATGGTGCCACGGTAAACTGAAGGCTATCCTAACCTGCTTCTGCAATGCTTTTCAATGCGAAAAGCATTCATTTTTTAAATGTTTTTGATTGAAAATTTGAACTTAAAAAAAGTCAAACAAGTAGAAATTTCATTAAATAAAGTTTTCTTCACACCATGCATATATTTTAATAGATATTTGGCGTTTCGATTGCTTTTTATAACTCTTTAAATAAGAGTTCATCCTGACAGAAGCATCTGAATAGTTGTCATTTAAAAATAAATATCACGGATATTGTACTGCGAAGAAATACGGAATGGACGTATAATTTTTAGAGATTAAAAGTATTATTCAAATAAAAACAGCTTTAGATTACAGCCAAACAAATAGCACTCTATAAGACAATTTAAATGGCCATGTCAATTAGCCACAGACATTAGCATTCATTAAGTATCTATTTATATATTTGTCTTACGTGGCGCGGAAATAGGGCTTAATTTCTACGTTATCGTTGGCAACAAGCGTAGTTTCCAGAGCTCAGACCAATGAACAGACAAGATTGTGTTAGCTCCTCCTCCAATATGGCGGACAGTGTCACAGCAGTGAAACTCAAGCTAGCAATTATTAAAAATAAAATAATATGAACGTAATCCAAAGCGTCAGAGATGATTCCTCATTTTAATTATGAGTAATATTGTTAATTTCAAATTAATTCTCAACTCTTATTTAGAATTTATTTACGAATTTCACTCGCACAAAAAATCGGAAATAATAAAATATAAACTTTGTAGAATGCCCCTGCTGCCATCTGCTGCTGTTTTATTGAAGTAAAAATAATTTCTTTTCCGAAATCTATAATCAATTAGAATAATAAAATGTCGAACGAAATTTAAACAATCATTGATGATAAACTATCTTCCTACCACGTAGTGTTTTTTTTTTTTTTTTTTTTTTTTTTTTTTTTTTTTTTTTTTTTTAATGAATTTAAGCGGTGCTGTACAATATTATAGGTGCAATAAGTTTTAAACTAATTATGTTTCCAAGATCCTTTTTTCATAGTATTTAAATGATTTATATGTCCTTTAGTAGCATCAACTAAATGCATTTTTAGTTGTGTTTTCAACGGAGTTTTCAATTACTTTTTTACATTAAAAAAATTGTCAATTTCATATGTTCAAATGATTTATTGTAGTACTTATTTCGGCTAGAATTACTAGAAAAATAAAAAGGGGCGAGCGAGCAAAGCGAGCTGAGATCGCGCAGCGGTCTCAATGTGAATTGCATTGCAATTCACGGGGGGTTGACGAGCGTTAGCGAGTAGGGGGCTGAGCCCCCTAGTAACTTTTTAAAAACATATACACTAAGATCGATATACTAGAATAAAAATTTCTTAGTTTAAAAATGATTACATGCATATAACTTTAAATTAAAGTATAATAAAAAGCACTCATCTTTGGAGCTCTAAACATACTTAAAAAAAAAATTCTTCGATTTTTCTTTTGTTTATCTCATCATCATAGCCCGATCTACATCCCGGAATAAAACATTTATATCCCATCTTATATTTATGACATATAATTGCTATAATTAAAAATAATCGAGTAAAATACTTTCGGAATTTAACATGTAATCTAATGACATTCTGTTTAAAGGCAGCCACCAAATTTTACAGCGCCCTCTTCCGTTAAAAAAATATGACTTGCATTTTCGATATCCTCGCCTATTCTAGTTTCCCCTCCAGGTTCTTTCTCCGTGGTATAAAATATCTCTACTCTCCCTACGCCAAAAATAAATGTCCCTACAAAATTACTACGTCAAATTTTCCTAATTGATTATTTTGGACGGGCACTGAACAGTTCATTCAATGTGCAAGATCATAATGATCTCATTCATTATGGGCTAAGCACAGCTTGCTAAACAATAAAAATACTTTTCAATTGTAAAATACACTATATTGCCAAAGGTGATTGGTCACTTGCGATTTTAGACGTTTTGTTAACTATCTAGAAAAATACATGAGAAATTAACCTGAAACTGCAGGTGTGTAAACAGTATAGTATAGCTTATATATTTCCGTGAATATTTTTCCCGAAACCCCATAGGGGATTGTCAACAAATTGAAAAAAGAACGAATATCTTTTGGATTACCCTGTAAAAAATAATGTAGCAAAATTGTTCAAACTAGAGATTATTAATAAGTGGTTTATTGTAATATACTTTGTTAATTTTTATGAGGATAGCATGAATATTCGAAGAGAAATTAAGGTTTTTATAAAAACCGACTCAAATTTCGCCAAGTTTTTTGCTTATAATTTGCAGAGTTCTTAATATAAAAAAAAGTTTTTTTGAGAAAATATGTCAAACAACATTGTACATAATACTCTGCAATCGGAATTAAAAAATAATAAAAATGGGATGAAAAATGAGCAGGTGTACTAAAAAATGTTTCACTGCGCATGCGCGAATGCAATCAAAATATAATATGCATAATGTATTAGCTAAGTATATAGAGCATGGATAGCATGAATATTCGAAGAGAAATTAAGGTTTTTATAAAAACCGACTCAAATTTCGCCAAGTTTTTTGCTTATAATTTGCAGAGTTCTTAATATAAAAAAAAGTTATTTTGAGAAAATATGTCAAACAACATTGTACATAATACTCTGCAATCGGAATTAAAAAATAATAAAAATGGGATGAAAAATGAGCAGGTGTACTAAAAAATGTTTCACTGCGCATGCGCGAATGCAATCAAAATACAATATGCATAATGTATTAGCTAAGTATATAGAGCAACTTTTGTGAAAGTCTCAAAATCATAGCTTGAAAATTCTGAAAATTATCGTCGATAGAAGAAGCTCGAAATCCGTTGTTCCCAAAAGGAAACAAAAAGATGAGGGGTTGTATCCAAATATAGTAGTACGTGAAATATTGTGTACGCTATCATGGCACTAATCAACAGATATTTGATACAACCCCTCATATTTTTGCTTCTTTTTGGGAACAACGGATTTCGAGCTTATTCTATCAGAATTAATTTTCAGAATTTTCAAGCTTATGATTTTGAGACTTTCACAAAAGTTGCTCTATATACTTAGCTAATACATTATGCATTACTTTTCAATGGGATTATTTTTCAATGCAACTTCATCAAGATGTGTTTTAACACCATAGAAATAAATAACTTTATTTTAATCGTTAAATAGAGAAAGCTCTGAATTCTTAAATAGTTACAAAGAATCCCAGGTAGCTGTAATAGCAAGAAGCGATAGTCCTTATCGCATTCCGATAAAATACATAAAATCATATCTTCAGTTGTAGTTGGATAAGGAAATAAATGAATAATTTCCAAAATCTCAAGTACAATTTAATATACGTATGTATGATGTTTAATAAGCGACAGAGTTTCTTACGTTCCGAAGAAAAGTTGCGTGTTATATAATAAAAGCATCATAATCTTGGAAAGGAACCATTGTTAAAGTGATGGATGTTTCAGGGTTTAGAATTATGGAAAATTCCTCATTTATTTGCATTTGTTGATAAAAAAAAGTGTTATATCTGTTGTATGTTTTGAATCCCGATCATGGAAAAGAGATCATAGCTTATTACTTCTGTTGAGCGGATTTAAAAAACACTTGCACTGTCAATTAGGTAGTTTTGCGAGAAAGATTTTAGTATGATGACTATTTTTAAATGATGTTGGATTATAGAGTTTCACGATATTTGTGAGGTAAGTCACAAAAAATAATGCAACTGGCACATAACTCCTAATCGCTGGTTCTAAAAATCATGAAATCTGGAACATAGCAAAATACAGATCCACAAAGGAAAAATTTTGAAAAATATTTAAAATAAAGTTAATTAAAAAATTGTAAAAAATCTTTACTTAACTAATCAACGTGTAAATCACATTGCCAATAAGGCAACTTTTTTAATCATTTTGTTTTAATTATAATTTCTCCAATATTTTCTTGTAGCAAGAGATTTTAAAAATAAAAATAAATAAAAAATATTGACTTTTTATAGAACATCAAATGCATGTGCTGTTATATTTAACGTGGTACAGTTTTCGAGACAAAGAAATAAGTATACCATAATCTACTTTAAATAAGATCCTTCCTTCTTCATCTACATAAGGAAGACGAGTGTAGAAGTTCACATTCAGCAACGATTCCAAATTAGGAGGCAAATTGAAAACATCGGGGTGTTTTGCTCTAACAGAATAAAAATCCTGAATTGTCTTGAAGGCCTTGTCGGTATTAAACTTCCTAGCTCGCAGGAATCTAAGCAAATATTCATCATCTGTACGATAGCTTATCTTGTCACCTGAAATATAAGTTAAGACATTGAAAGACCTGAAATTTAAGTTAAATATAAGTTAAAGTTTATTATAACAAAAATTATGAGGAAAATCGGGTAAAATGGTGTTAATGGAAATTCATCGCCCTTTAATCTTTTCAGTTCTTTGCATGGAGTGCCATAAGAGTGAGTTATTTCATTTTTGTTTATTATTGTTGTTCACGCTTGTGAAACACCTTGAAGTTTTATAAACTTACAGCGGCCCAACAGGCTAACCATATAAAAAAAAAAGTTTTTAAACATTGCCAATAGATGCTACGTGATGAATCACAAGTACATCGAACACATGCATTTTTACTCTTCCTGCGATAAAATATGAAAACGTATATACAACAGGCATACTCTCTGTATCACAGAAAAACATAGGTGTAAAAGTTTAATTTACAACTAGTTGATCCGTCCAGTGAGAAGTGGTTACCATCCAGTATGTCATGTTTTTATATATCTGTAATTAGGCATAAAAATATAATAATATTATATATGTAATGCTCTTATCCGAATACTTTTTTTTTCATTTGAAAGAAAAATCACCGACTATCCTTCCACAGAATGTCATATCCTTTGTATCTTATGACTATGATAACAAATCAGTGTGTAAATATGATTTTAGTGTAATAAATGCATCAGTAAACACTATATGTAATAACTCCAAACAATACCACTATTTTAAAATCATTAACTATAAAATTTCAGATTCACATTGAAAAATTTTCAAAACGAACATTTAATGAAATACAAAGGATGTGAATTATCACTTTACTTAAAGCACTTGGTGCGCTATACCAAGGGATCCGGGATTAATAGTGCCTATAAGTAGGCCAATACTAATAAACAATATAATTTTCATAGCATAGACCCAGTTCTATCAGACATAATTCAGGAGAGAGAAAAGAACTCTGCACTCGGCCCAGTAAGTACTTTGTTATCATTCATATGATAATAGAAGTTATTAATCACATATCAGAGTATTGTGATACTATGTTTTTTATGGAATTTATATTTTCTTACGAAAACTAATCTGAATTTGAACGTTATGCTAGAATAATTTCATGAAGCAAATAAATGTGGAATTATTTAATTAAAGGCATATAGTCATTTAAAAATAGGTATCTGATAAATCACATCGTACCATAAATGTGAATTCCAATCTAATACATAATTTTTTATAAATTATACGTATTAAGCGGTACGTATTTACTTTTTATTTTCAGGGGGACGTTAGGGACACGAGAGGATGCAGACTTTTCAAACATTATATTTTTTATAAGGATAAGTTCGCTAATGAATTAACAATTTTAAGAAACAAAGCACTGATTTTTATTATTTTCCAAGAATGTTTAAAAGTGTTTGTCACTTCGGATCGTCTGTCTGTGAAATGATCTGTTCTTACTCTAACGTTCGTAAGTTTGCTTGAATTGCGACAAAATTGATGACTGTTTTTGTGGTTCATTTCAGTATTATCACTATTGAAAAGTGTGTATATAGTCGAAACTGTCGTTTGAATGCTATCATGTTTACTCGGAGACCACTGACCAGGCCCCTACCTACCGGGATTCGACCTAGTTTGACGGGTTTGAGTGCCTGGAGAGTGGGGCGAAATTCGCCTGATCGCCTCATGGGGCGATCCACAATGACAAGTACCCAGGTCGGCTGACCAATAAAGTCCGGATTTTACTGGGTTGATCCCTCCTAGGTTTTAGTATTCTGAGATCTGTTGCCGCACGCCACATACTCGTCATGATAGTTGGAATGGGTCTGGACAATTTAGTGCCGAAACTTTGGTACTCAACTTAGCTGGAAAAAGGGGGGAGAATTTTGAGGGAAGATAATTAAAACCACTGAAAAAAAAATTGCCAATAGCTAAGTCGTACCAGCAAGGAAATTTTTGGGGCCGAATAGCAAAGCAGACGAAAACGCTGCGGGGGCTGACGGGACTGCGCCTTTCTACCGTACCCCACCTGGTAAACACTGGCTCCGTGGGCTGTCCCATTGGAGCGGGTTCGGTAGCTTGTGCGGACAATGTCCATTTGCACCTAATAACGAGGCGAACAGTCAAAGATAAAATGAAAAAAAAAACTGCTGCTAAAAAAAAACCCCTTGTGCTACCAGTTGAGGCCGGCCATTGGCCCGTCCCAACCGGCAGCACGAGGAACTGCAAGGGGAACTGGAAGAGAAGAATGTTAGTAAGATTTTAAACTGAACTTATTCTGAATTTTGCTTTAACTACCTTATAGAAATTAATTTACTTTTATTGTGCTAATTGATTTGGCTACCCATTGGGCCCGTGAAAGGTTGTTAAATAATTAACAATTTGCATTTTAAAATAAGTACTTTTGTCGTTAACTGACTAAACCATAGGCCCAATGGGTTGTTGTTGTTGCTGTTGGTTTGGCCCAAGGGCCCGGTTTTTGCAGCTTTTTATTTCTATATAGCTGACATGATCCATATAACTGTGAAACTAGTCTCCTAATTTTGAACCAATTCCAGATGTGAGACCTGCATCTGGATTAGCACCCCCAGAGGTAACGCTTATATAGAACTTGGAGGACATTAGAGCCACGAACAGATTTAACGTGCACCAGCTCCCATTAACGTACACGGTGCTATCATGTTTACTCATTCACTCATACATACAGACTCGTCGTAAAACAGCATAAACGGATTTTGGGGACCTTAAAACGTAAAGAAATACAAGAAATACCAACGTACGACAGAATGGATGTAAAAAAAGCAAAAGCGTATCAGGAACCTCAAAACGTAAGGCTATGCCACAATTTCATAGTCTTTGTTTTATGATTACAATATTTTTCTTACACTACCCATATCCGGAAAGTAAAAATGCAGTAATTTTCATTATTGTCAGTGGACAACAGCTGTAATGTTATTCTACGACTATTTCAAAAACAATAATTGCAAAGCAAATTTTAACGAAAATCTCGTTGCTTTAATTATCGTTACTGAATTCCGAATTGTGTTGGTCTACTATTCAGGCAATGTTCGGGACTATGAGCGTGCCCCCACTTTTTTTTTCAGCGTTACACTACTGGGAAAAATATAGATAAATTGAAGAATATTTTATTGTCATTTCCGCAACTATGTTTACAGTCCATCTTAAATTTAGTTTTAATTAGACGCCAAGTTTCTTAATAGATTTGATTGTTATGTAATGCATTATTTAATCGTAGCCATGGTTTTCAGAGTAGGATCTTTATTGGCCACTCCTATATTTATAATAAAAAAATTACCAAGGAAAAGCCTTTATAAAAAACTGTTTAAAAAATATTATGACAACAAATTCAAACGATCTCTTTAAAAAACTGCATCGGATGTTAAAGAAGAGCTTATAAATGTACTTTTTCAACTAAATATAGACTGAAAATCAGGGGCGGATCCAGCCCTCCATTTAGAAGGGGGTCATGTCTCTTTGTGGAGGGAGATGAAAGGTCACATGTCTTCATGACAAATTTTTATATTTTAAGTCCAGATTGGCAAATTTTTTACCTATACCTGAATTCATTTCCAATCGTAAATGCAAGAAATTTGCAGTATATTCGTAAATCATGGTTGCTACGGGTCAGAAAATTTTTCAAGGAAACTGCCAATATTTTCTTATAAAATAAAATCGCCTTATTTGATAGTGCGATTAAATTAGGCGAATATTTCTGTAAGAAAATATTGTTATTTTCTCTGAAAAAATCCCTGAGCCGTAACAACCCTGGTAAATGTATAAAATTTATAGGTTATATTCAGATGCTTCCAAGAAATAGGTGTTTCAAATTTTATTTTTTATTTTAATCAATCTTACAGAAAATGTTCTCAAAGTTCACATTTTAGGCAGATTTTCGGAGTTTAACTGTCATGGAAATATCGGCTTGAGATTGCAATTGGGTACAATTCAAGATGTAAGACATTTGTAGAAAAATAAAAAACGTTGTTCGACCTTTTGATACTTAAACAATGACTGCAATTTTCATGCATATTTTTTTGTTTAAAAATAACTCTGTGAATGTATCAATAAGATTAGTATTTTTAACAGAGAAAAAATATATCAAAACACCTTTTATATATATTTATATTAAAAATGTATAATTCTATAGAAATGTTCTTTGTTTAGAGGGGGGTCATGACTCCCCCCCCTTCCATGGATCCGCGCTTGCTGAACTCAAAGTGAATAATATAGATTAGAACAGCCATACTCAACCTGCAGACCGCGGGCCGCATGTGCGCCGGCGACCTTTTACGTGCGGCCCCAGACACATAATTTTTTTAACCCATATATATACAAAAAAAATAAAAATTGAAATGGTAAAAATTGTATTTAAGACCTCGTTAATGTTTTATATATTTTTATGGTAAGACAAAATCTGCCCTGTTATTTATAATTTAAAAGTATGCCATTTGCTTAGTTAAAAAATCTTTTTACATATACTTCTAATTGCGTTCCAGAATTAGGAAATATATATTTTAATTTTCACCACTAATCAAACATAATTTAAAGTTAATTCAATTTTTACTACTTATTTTTCCATTTTAAAATGCTAAAAGGTTTTTGCATTGAGTAAAAATCTGATTTATTAAAAAAAAAATCGTTTATCTTTCGAACTTGGAAATATGTATTATCTTACTACATTTTATACTGATTATAAAGCTAATGCTGATTATACTAATTTCGTTATCTTACTACTTTAACTTATATTTTTACATTATTATATAACTTAGTGTATTGTGGCTCACCTAACGAAGCAAACTTAAGTTTGCGACCCGCGCGAAAAAAAGGTTGAGTATGGCTGGTTTAGAAAGAGAGCAAAAATTTCATTTAACACTCATTCAGGAAGTTGTCAGACATTTGGGCTAGTTGATGGGCGATGTCATTGGAAGAGTGCCAAATCGAAATAATCACTTTATTTACATAATTTTAATCTCTATATTTGCCGAGCGAATCGCATTCGTAACTACGCTACTGCTTCTAGGAAACATGTAATTATTATCTTTTCATACGGATATTATTTTATAACTTATTCATCTAATTAAGAATTTTTCGACGAAACTGAAAAACAAAATTACAATTTATTATATTACGTAGTAATTTCACAGCAATGCTAAGCAATAAAAATAGTGAAATTTATTTCTTGTTATACTTCTTCATTTTTCTGAATTTCCGTACTGCGCATTCTTTATTTACCATAACACATTCCATAATATATCATAGCCCATTTTAGGTATATTTCGTAAGAATTACTATCTATTACATTCTCCCTTATCTTGGAATTTCTGGAAAATTTTTGCAGATCTACACCGATCATGACTCCGAGAACCCACCCCCAGTTCCAAACTTTATCTATCTATCTATCTATCTATCATCTATCACTTTTTTATGGACACGATAACTTCAAGAATTCTGCACAAATTTCTTCCAAACTGATACATAAAATCAAGGGGCATAAAATCTCGGTCAAGTTCGTTAATGCGCAATATCGAACCAAGGGGAGGGGGGAAATGCGGGGGGGGGGGGGCTTTTTGAGAAAACAGAAAAAAACCCACAACTTCTTAATTATGATACGTATCGAATCCGTTTAAAGTTATTATTACTTCTGGGAAAAGGGCCGAAAATTTATGTATGACAGATTTTTGATTTCATTAAAAATGCCCCAAGGGGGGGGGGGGGGGGATAGGGGTTTCAGAAGGAAAAAAATTCATAACTTCATCAATTCACAAGACATCAAATCCGCTTACATTTATTATAAATCCTCTTAATATTATCTACAACGTTTATATTGACAAGTTTTTTATAAAACCAACCTTTACAGTAAAAATAAATAAATAAATAAATTAAAAAAACCTGCTGGCTCCGCCTAAAGACACATTTATATTTCGAAGTGGGCGGTTCCAACTGCCGCATCATGGTACAAAGGTCATTTCTTCTGCAATTCTCAATAAATAGGCGTCCCACGGTCTGCGTCTTCGAAATCTACCTGTGCCTGTAGACCGAGCCGTCAGGGATTTTTTTTTACCATTACAGATTCTACAAATATTAATAACAATAGTCTTCAATAAAAGCGCCTCTGACAATACATTAAATATACATAGACCAAAATACTCATAATTAAATTTGTGGGTGTAGGGATGGGAAGATAAATTATTTTCAAAAGTAAAGAAAATATCTTTTAGTTACATAGGGAGCTTCTGCAAATGAGGAAGCTGCAGAACCTTTTGGGGTCTAATTTTTTGCTAATATTAAAAATAAGTTTCGGTGTCAGCCTCTAAAAGCACAGGTACATTTGCAGCCATCGCATCCTTCGTAAGAATGGCTCTGAATATTAATTTTGATGAACAGTCCTTTTTACCCAAGACGCAATTTAATTAAACATGTCAGATTTCTGCTTTTTTTTCTGTGCAAAAAATGTAAAAGATTATGTAATCATAGACCGCAGCTATGATGTTGATAGATTTATATACTAATACAAAACAAAGATATATATTAATAATCATTCTACCCAGTCCATTGGCGCACGCAGGAGCTTTTTTGGAGGGTGGGGGCTAGTATATTTTAAATTGTCTGTAGTGCCGGGGCTCGGGCCATTTTTCTTTCATTAGATATAAGCCTAGACTTAATTTTTTCCGGGACATGTGAGGCAGGCATTTGTTTTTCTTTCTTTCTTTCTTTTTTTTTTTTTTTTTTTTTTTTTGGTAAAAATAATAATAATATTGTACATTTTTTGACAGAAACTTTATAAATTTATTTTGATTTAATTAATAAGCGACAAATATATTTTTAAAAATCTATATTTATTTTTTCTTTATAGAGCTTTAAAATTATGATATTTTTAATAATCGTTTTCTTTTTTTTCTAAACTATATTCGTTTTTTTTTTTGTTTTTGTTTATTTTTCATTTGAACCTGTTTATGTGATTATTTATGTTTCAATTCCTAATACCATGTCTTGTCAACATATAATCTGAAAAATTCTGTACTTTAAACTGTTTGTACAACTATGAATATTATTATTTTAAAATAATTTAAAACTTGAAAATAATGTTGGTTAAGAAATATAGGGATATTTTGAAGGAATTGGCTGGTTCTTTTATAATTTTAGGAAATTGTAAATCATTAGTCTAAGCTCGGTGTCTGGGAGGGGCTTCAGCCTACTTAGCTTCCCACATGGGTGCGCCACTGACCCAGTCTCACACATATTTTATACAACAAGAAAATAAAAAAGTTTCTTAAAGAGCAATGAATGCACCTCAAAACTTACTAGAAAGTTTGTCTCTTAATTCCTGCAGGCAATTCTTTTTCTTTTCTTCTGTTTCATTCAGTTCATCATGAGCTTTTTGTAAATCCTTTTCTGTCAGACTGTAGTCATCAGCAGATAAAAATGTTAACTTTTGATTTTTCTTTGGTTCTTTGCAAGGTCTAGGCATATGATTTTCTTGTTTTTCCATTTAGGCTTTTAGTTAAAAATACATTTGGAAAACGTTTTAAACAAATGTGCACCTTATTCCGGAAAATAAGCATGCAAAATGAATATATAAGATCATTTTTTTCCTAATATGATAAACGATAAGAAACAAGGCTGTTACTCAATAAACAAGGTTGTTTGTGTACGTGTAATGCAGTTTGGGCACGATAAAAAAGTTTCAGTGCTGCCATCTGTAATCATTATTCGGTACTTTGCGTGCAGGAAAAAAGTTAACAAGTGGGTAGGTGTGATCGAAGATCGCTCAAAGGGTTTCGTTTAATATTCCTTTCAAAACACTTTATCCTTTCTTTAATAAATCCAAATAAATTTCATTTGAAAAAAAAAAATGAATGTTTTTTTATAAAGTAAAAAATTACCGGTCTATTTTTTTTTTTTTCGAATAGCCCGCTATTATATTCTGTCATAATAATATTTGTCATGCGGACTAAATGCGATATTTAAAATATATAATTTCTAAATCAAACATGTTGTACACCTTCAAAATGTTAAAATATGCAAATATTTCCATAATCGGATTTTTATCATGATTCAATATGTTTCTCAAACTCATATATTTACTATTCTTACTCATATTGATACGCGCTTTGTATTATTCTCAAACATTTGAAAAATCCGTTAAACTTCCAGTATGACGTCAGATTTTCTTTTTAATTCTCTAATGAAGTGATATTAATCTGCTTTGTGTACATACACATACTCATACTCCTTGTATTATTGAGAAATCTTTGAAAATTTCGTTTTATTACCACTATGACGTCAATCATTTTTATTTCATATTAATATTTTTTTCAATTGGTGAAACTTTTTATTTCATTTTCATTTTTCCCGTGGAAATCGTCTGATAGAAAATTAATTATTGTAGAAAGAATTTCATCGTGGATTTTTAAGTTTTGGCATCTGCTATACCGAAAAATGCTTAAATTTAATAGGAAAAGGCTGTTAGAATTTTGGTTTTTTATCTCTATTTATTAAATAGATACGAATTTTTCAAATTTTAATATTTGGAGCTCTTTATAGCTGGTATTCAGCTATATACACAAAGTTTCAACTCTGTAAGTTACATAGTTTCTGAGAATAGCTCTGTGACAGACAGACAACGGAGCGGGAGTAATTCGGGAGTTTCGTTCATCTCACGAAACCCTAAAAATGAACTGACGGGATATATTTTGGTGATATTTAAAAATCTTTTGTCAGTTTTTAACAATACTGCATAATTATTTTGTGAATTTTTTTGCAATTATTAAATAATCATTTATAACGTAATAACAAAAGAAAAATATAGTTATAAAATACAAAACTTAAAATTAAAATTATGAAAAAAAGAAATCTTATACTAGTTCAGCGGTTGCCAAACTATGGGTCCTGGGTCGCCAGCGATGTTTTGGTGGCTCATTGAGCTATCGGCCAGGTCTTATATCATAAGAGACGGTAGTCTCTTGAGTGACGCAGCGAAAAACCGAAAACCGTAAGCCCAAAACCGAAGATTCCGTCACTCTCATATATACAGCTAGCAGGACATCAAAGGAAAATCGAAACGCCGACATTTAATATCTGAGTAAATATGAGGCATACCGTTTCGATTTTTTCACATTAGTCTTATATCTATGGCCTAACTCTATCCTGAAATTTATAGATTTCTACATGCAGTAGATTTTGAGATCTGGAAACCAATTTTTAAGCGAAAATGGAAAATGTAATGGTGTAATGGGCACAGAGTTGTTATCTCGAAAGTGGATCGAACGATTTTTTTAAAATTAATATATTATATTAATCAGTTTTAGATGAAGCGTTTAAGATATTGCACTAACGTAGGAAAACTCTTGTTTTCAATATAATCCACTTTTAAAATCGGACTATTTTCTTATGCTTTTTCTGGTAGACTAACATTACAAATCTTCAGCCTTTTCACTGCTTTTTATTACTGCGCAATAAGGAAGCTCTTGCCTACTACGGTTACAGTTAAACGTTAAAGCATATCCATATCGCTGAAAAACTATTTAGATTCTTTTTTTTTTTTTTTAATACGAAAACAGTTTTTAATGCAATTTTTAATATGTAATATATATGTATTAAATTAAATTATTGTTTGTGTATTTTTCTTTTTTGTTATAATAAAGAATTTCTTATTTCAAAATCTTCATTAAGTCGAAAAATATTTAGATTCCTTGATTAAAATATTGAAATATTTTATAATTATATATACAATTTAATTATTATTTATATATTTAATTTGTCATTTTTTAAAGGAAAAAAAATATTCAGATTTTTTTTTATCAGTTAATTTGAAACAGACTCTAATCAACGAATCAATCATCTGTTTGTTTTGAGTCGCGAATGTTGTTTAGGAATAACACTCATATGAGGTATTTTACTATTTATTTATTGTTTGTTTACTTATTTTGATTAGATTGTCCTTTTAGAAATTGTCTTTTGATGCAATTTGTGGCGTAAATGGTGAGATAATTGTCAATAGTATTACCTGTTTTATCGTTAAAAATAATATAAGGAAATTGCATTATGGCCAGTGAATCTTTTAAAGAAGTCTTTTAAAAATCAGATGACGATAGAAGATTGGTTTTTTACTTGTTAGCTATATTTTCCAACTCTCCAAATCAAACTTTCCCATCATTCACCTCACACAAATTTAATAACTAAAACTTTTTATTTCAGTGTGATTGAAATACGTTTAATTGTGATGAAACTTTGGTATATTATATAGGGAATTTATATAACGTAAGTTTTCACTTTTATGTATATAAAATTAGATACGATGTTTTCATTATGAAATACAATGTTTCTAATTTATGTTATGGCTTACTTTAACATTTTTTTTATTGACTAAGCCTATCATTAATATAGGGGAGACCGGTACACAGTGAACCTATGGACACAGTGGACCACCCCCTAATATTTTATTTATTGAAATTTTTTTTAAGCTTCTCTTCTATCCTAATAGACAACAGCACTGCAATGATTATTTATAGCCTTCAGAAAGTATGTTTAGCTCAGATTGAACTATTTTATCCTGCTTTGTTGTTTTGAGCTTCTAAAAGTAAAATTTTTCATCATCATATTTTTATTTTTTTAGTAATTAAAGGTTGTAGATAAATATAATAAAACAGCTTTTTTGAAAAGCTAACATACTTGTTTTTATTTTACTTTAAAGTTATTATGTGTAAAAGAAAGCTATAAACAATATTAATATGATTATTTATTGAACTTTAACATGGGGTACTGTGGACCACCCAATCCTGGGGCACAGTGGTCCACAATCCACTCTGCTCCTCTAATGCAGAATGTTCAAAATATGTAATAATTGTTTTCTATAAAGAAAGATTGTTTTAAAGTAGAATTAACTGTAAAATAAAGTAAACAAATAAAAATAACAATTTTTTTTTAACATAGTAAGAAATATTTTGTTTTGTATTTACTGCCTTTGATAAATATAACTGTAGTCTAATTGTTGATGATTCTATTCAAGTAAGATTCATGAGATGCAAATTGAATGGAAATTAGTTTATTTCTCCCGAAACTGTAGATGAATCTGCTGTTGATGTCAATGATTTCATAATGTTGCTCGCAGACCCAAAATTATTTCTTGAAAATTCCAGGCTCAATCTTACTGATAAGTATTTTGGAATTTCATTTGCAAATTTTATTGTGAGCTGATTTTTTTTGTACTTAAGTAATAACTTCAACTAAATTGCAATTGTTCCTGTATTAATCTGTTATTATTTTCAAAATATAATTAATTTTTTGTTTTTGTTTCAAAATTTATATTACTATGTTATTTTGCGAATGAAGAGGCAACAAAAAAGAATTAGATTAATGAAAAATAGATTTATATTATATTTTAGATAATACCTAATAGTGGTCCACTGTACCCTGGTGGGTGGACCAGTGTATATATATATCAGTACAAAAACCCTTAACGGGTTAAAAGTTGTGACGCAGCACTTTGTTTTGGCTCTATAAATTTTAAACATGGGTCTTAAAAGTAATGATATCAAATTTAAGTGACGCTATGTTAATAATTTTTTTTAATCATAATTTTCTTTTTAGTTTTATATATATTCACAGGTGCAATTATTATCTTAATATGAAAAAAATATATAGAACTTATTCGCTGATGCTTTTTCATTCACATCTCTCATGAATTCAAAATATGGGTTTTAAAAGAAATGATATCAAAATTTGAGTGACACCTTGACGTGAATTTAATAGGACTCTTTTAAAATTCAATTTAAATTATTTTTGGTTTGTCTTCTAAAGTATATTTACACATACAAACAATACTTTTAATTTTTCAATACACTTTTAAATATATTACTTTCACTGAGCCTATATTATGTATTGAAATGTATTTATTTCAATAAATTGATTTATCTTCTGTGCCACGCTATCCAAAATCATAAGTAAAATTTATGTAAATGATTATTTTGCGTCATATTATCCACTTGCATACATTTCCCTTTGTTTGGATACTATGACGCAAAATAATCATTTACATAAATTTTACTTATGATTTTGGATAGCGTGGCACAGAAGATAAATCAATTTATTTAAATAAATACATTTCAATACATAATATAGGCTCAGTGAAAGTAATATATTTAAAAGTGTATTGAAAAATTAAAAGTATTGTTTGTATGTGTAAATATACTTTAGAAGACAAACCAAAAATAATTTAAATTGAATTTTAAAAGAGTCCTATTAAATTCACGTCAAGGTGTCACTCAAATTTTGATATCATTTCTTTTAAAACCCATATTTTGAATTCATGAGAGATGTGAATGAAAAAGCATCAGCGAATAAGTTCTATATATTTTTTTCATATTAAGATAATAATTGCACCTGTGAATATATATAAAACTAAAAAGAAAATTATGATTAAAAAAAATTATTATCATAGCGTCACTTAAATTTGATATCATTACTTTTAAGACCCATATTTAAAATTTATAGAGCCAAAATAAAGTGCTGCGTCACAACTTTTAACCCGTTAAGGGTTTTTGTATTGATATCATTACTTTTTTAAGGTTATTGATGAAAATGTCAATTAGCCAAAATTAAGCATAGGGTATAAATTAATCATTAGAATAAAATTTTAAAGAAATGCTAAAAAAGACCCTTTGGACCCCAATAAAAATATGAGGGTGGTGGCCCAGGGAGAGGAATCCAAGACTCAACTTTTAAATTATACAGCGAGAGAGTAACACAATTAGAAGTATGAAAATGCATGGCAAAACCCGATTGTTCCATCTTCCACCGCCAGGGGGGGCACTCTGTTCTATACAAACATAGCTGAAATCTTTGAGGCTGTCGATTTGGAGTCGAATGAGCCATACCTCGTCGTGATCGGTCCCATAGAACCCGATAGGAAAGCGCCCCCTGGTGGTGAAACTTGGAACTAAAATCGATATATCCTGTCGATGTCGAGTCGATGAATCAAACTACATTGTGATGGGACCTATAGAAATAGAGTTAGCTACAAAATCTGTTAGTTCCACCTTCCACCACTAGAGGGCGCACTCTGTTCTATACAAACATAGCTCAAATGTTTGAGGCTGTCGATTTCAAGCCGAATAAGCCATACCTCGTCGTGATCGGGCCCATAGAATCCGAGATAGGAAAGCGCCCCCTGGTGGTGAAATTTGAAATTAAAATCGATATATCCTGTCGATGCCGAGTCGAATAAATTAAACTGTATTGTGATGGGGCACATAGCTACAAAATCCGTTAGTTCCATCTTCCACCGCCAGGGGGCGCACTCTGTTCTATACAAAGATAGCTGAAATCTTTGAGGCTGTCGATTTGGAGTCGAATGAGCCATACCTCGTCGTGATCGGTCCCATAGAACCCGATAGGAAAGCGCCCCCTGGTGGTGAAACTTGGAACTAAAATCGATATATCCTGTCGATGAATCAAACTACATTGTGATGGGACCTATAGAAATAGAGTTAGCTACAAAATCTGTTAGTTCCACCTTCCACCACTAGAGGGCACACTCTGTTCTATACAAACATAGCTCAAATGTTTGAGTCTGTCGATTTCGAGTCGAATAAGACATACCTCGTCGTGATCGGGCCCATAGAATCCGAGATAGGAAAGCGCCCACTGGTGGTGAAATTTGGAATTAAAATCGATATATCCTGTCGATGCCGAGTTGAATAAATTAAACTGCATTGTGATGGGACCCATAGCTACAAAAATCGTTAGTTCCATCTTCCACCACCAGGGGACGCACTCTGTTCTATACAAACATAGCTGAAATCTTTGAGGCTGTCGATTTAGAGTCGAATGAGCCATACCTCGTCGTGATTGGGCCCATAGTACCCAAGAAAGGAAAGTGCCCACTGGTGGTGAATTTTGGAACTAAAATCGATAAATCCTGTCGATGAATCAAACTACATTGTGATGGGACCCATAGAACTTGAGTTAGCTACAAAATCCGTTAGTTCCATCTTCCACCACTAGAGGGCGCACTCTGTTCTATACAAACATAGCTGAAATCTTTGAGGCTATCCATTTGGAGTCGAATGAGCCATACCTCGTCGTGATCGGGTCCATAGAACCCGAGATAGATAAGCGCCCCCTGGTAGTGAAACTTGGAATTAAAATCTATATATCCTGTCGATGCTGAGTCGAACCAAACTGCATTGTGATCGGACCCATAGAACTCGAGTTAGCTGCAAAATCCGTTAGTTCCATCTTCCACTATCAGGGGGCGCACTCTATACTATGCAGACATAGCTGAAATCTTTGAGGCTGTGGATTTCAAGTCGAATAAGCCATACTGCGTGGTGATTGGGCACATAGAACCCGAGAGAGGAAAGCAGCCCCTGGTGGTGAATTTTGAAACTAAAATCAATATATCCTGTCGATGTCGAGTCGAATAAATTAAACTGTATTAGATACCAATTAATCTCGGAAAAAATTGCAAATTTTGTCATTTGGCAGCGTAAAAATCATGAATTTCATCGATCGGCACAGGAAAAACATGTATTTTGTCGATAGGGGGAGAAAAGATCATAAATTTCGGCGAACAGGCGGATAAAAATCATGAATTTCATTTATTAGCGCGTGAAAAACACAAATTTCATCAAACACTCGCATAAAAATTAAAAAATTCATTGATCGGGCATGAAAAAACATTAATTTCGTCAAGTTTGCACGTAAAAATCACATATTTCATCAAACGGTAGCATAAAAATCACAAATTTCATCAAACGGTAGCATAAAAATCAAGAATTTTGGCAATCGGGTGATAAAATTTTTTTTTGTCAATCCGGCCCGTAAAAAGTATGAATTTTGTCGATGAGGTGCGTAAAAATTGTCGAGTCGAATGAATTAAACTGCATTAGATACCAATTAGTCTCTGAAGAAATTGCAAATTTCATTATTTTGCAGCATAAAAATCAGGAATTTCGTTGATCAATGTGCAAAAATCATGAATTTCATCGATCGGCACAAAAAAAACATGAATTTTCTCTATAGGGGGAGAAAAGATTATAAATTTCGTCGAACAGGCGGGTAAAAATCATGAATTTCATTTATTAGCACATGAAAATCGCAAAATTCATCAAACGGTCGTTATGAAAATATAAAAATTCTATGATCGGGTATGAAAAAGTCATTAATTTCGTGAAGTTTGCACGTAAAAATCACAAATTTCATCAAACGGGTGTTTAAAAATCAAGAATTTTGGAAATCGAGTGATAAAAAAAATTTTTGTCAATCCGGCCCGTAAAAAGTATGAATTTTGTCGATGAGGTGTGTAAAAATCGTCAAGTCGAATGAATTAAACTGCATTAGATACCAATTAGTCTCTGAAAAAATTGCAAATTTCATTATTTTGCAGCATAAAAATCATGAATTTTGTTGATCAATGTGCAAAAATCATGAATTTCATCGATCGGCACAGAAAAAACATGAATTTTCTCGATAGGGGGCGAAAAGATTATAAATTTCGTCAAACAGGCGGGTAAAAATCATTAATTTCATTTATTAGCGCATGAAAAAACATTAATTTCGCGAAGTTTGCACGTAAAAATCACAAATTTCATCAAACGGGTGTTTAAAAATCAAGAATTTTGGAAATCGAGTGATAAAAAAAATTTTTGTCAATCCGGCCCGTAAAAAGTATGAATTTTGTCGATGAGGTGTGTAAAAATCGTCAAGTCGAATGAATTAAACTGCATTAGATACCAATTAGTCTCTGAAAAAATTGCAAATTTCATTATTTTGCAGCATAAAAATCATGAATTTTGTTGATCAATGTGCAAAAATCATGAATTTCATCGATCGGCACAGAAAAAACATGAATTTTCTCGATAGGGGGCGAAAAGATTATAAATTTCGTCAAACAGGCGGGTAAAAATCATTAATTTCATTTATTAGCGCATGAAAAAACATTAATTTCGTCAAGTTTTCACGTAAAAATCACTTTCATCAAATGGGTGCATAAAAATCAAGAATTTTGGCAATCGGGTGATAAAAAAATTTTTTTGTCAATCCAGCACGTAAAAAGTATGAATTTTGTCGGTGAAGCGCGTAAAAATTGTCGAGTCGAATGAATTAAACTGCATTAGATACCAATTAGTCTCTGAAAAAATTGCAAATTTCATTATTTTGCAGCATAAAAATCAGGAATTTTGTTGATCAATGTGCAAAAATCATGAATTTCATCGATCAGCACAGAAAAAACATGAATTTTCTCGATAGGGGGAGAAAAGATCATAAATTTCGTCGAACAAGCAGGTAAAAATCATGAATTTCATTTATAAGCACATGAAAATCGCAAATTTCATCAAACGGTCGCATGAAAATCAAAAAATTCTTTGATCGGGTATGAAAAAATCATTAATTCCGTAAAGTTTGCACGTAAATATCACAAATTTTTTCAAACGGGTGCATAAAAATTAAGAATTTTGGCAATCGGGTGATAAAATTTTTTTTGTCAATCCGGCCCGTAAAAAGTATGAATTTTGTCGATGAGGTGCATAAAAATTGTCAAGTCGAATGAATTAAACTGCATTAGATACCAATTAGTCTGAAAAAATTGCAAATTTCGTCATTTTGCAGCATAAAAATCAGGAATTTCGTAGATCAATGTGCAAAAATCATGAATTTCATCAATCGGCACAGAAAAAACATGAATTTTCTCGATAGGGGGAGAAAATATTATAAATTTCATCAAACAGGCCGGTAAAAATCACGAATTTCATTTATTAGCAAATGAAAAACGCAAATTTCATCAAACGCTTGCATAAAAAAAAAATTCGTTGATCGGGCATGAAAAAACATTAATTTCGTTAAGTTTGCACGTAAAAAAACCAAATTTCATCAAACGGGTGCATAAAAATCAAGAATTTTGTCTATCGGGCGATAAAAAAATGTATTGTCAATCCGGTACATAAAAAGTATTAATTTTATCGATGAGGTTAAAAATAAAGGTAATATGAGTCAAGGGGTCTAACCGTATGAGTCTCGTTATTTTCTTTCTTGTTCGGATGCAAACAATTCATATTTTTAATCTGCATTTGGTCGAAAAATGAATTATCTTTAATTTTAAAAACGAGAAATTCGTAATTACATGTATAAAATTCGATTGGTATTTATTATTGGTATTTATGATTTCAAAATTTTTAATAAGAAATTGTTTTTTTGCTAGTATACAGTGGGCAAAGTCTCTAGCCATGCCAACCAACCAATCGGTTGCTTATGGATCTGCTTATGCTTATATCACTTATTCATATAGTTTATAAAAAACAATTTCTTATTTCAGGTAAGAATGCTTTTTAACTTGATTATTTCCTGTATTTATAATTTTTTGTTACTAACATTCTTATGTTTTAATGGGTGCAAAATTTAAGATTGGCGAAAAAGCTACTAAAAGGTTCTTTATTTCAATAAATTGTTTTATCTTTTGTGCCATGCTGTCGAAAATTGAAAGAAAAATTTATGTAAAGGTTTATTTTGCATCATAGTATCCAAACTAAGTGAAATGTATGCAAATGGATAGTATGATGCAAAAAAAACCATTTACATAAATTTTTCTTTGAATTTTCGACAGCATGGCACAAAAGATAAATCAATTTATTGAAATAAATACATTTCAATGCATAATACAGGCTTATTGCAAGTGATATATTTAATGATGATTGTACTGAATTTTGTATTGAAAATGGAACATTTTAGTACATATTAATGGTTTAGCATAAAAAATAATTTATGTAGGTCATTCTAAAATTCTTATATAACAAAATCTGTAAAAATGAAGCTCTGTTTTGTCAGAATTCTGCAATTGTTAATTTGTTTTAAAACTAAATAAGCACTCCTTAGGTATTTTTAACTGTTTTTATTATTGGAAATGGTGCGGAAAAACAGAACAAAACAAACTTTAGTAGAATATTTTATGTAGTAATAGGGTGGGTTTTTTTAGGAAACATTTATTTAACTGCGTTTATTTTTTTTTTTTTAAGAGGACAGCCAAGGGTCGATGCATGCTTTACACTCACGCTAAAAAAAAAAAAATTTTAATCAGTTAAAAAAAAGAAAAAAGTCTCCAAACTTTGGGGACTGTTTTTTCGGGAGCAGGCGAGAGCTGGCGCCATCTAGTGTTTTTATTGCAAAAAACAACATTTTTGGTTTGCGATTTTTTTTTTCCTCCGTAATGCATGCATGAGGACTGGAACATGAATGGAAATGGATGAGTTTTATCTATTTTTTTCCAAAAGTTCCACAGGGATCATGCATGCACTATGGGGAAAAAAAAAATCGCAAACCAAAAACATCGTTTTATCAATAAAAGAAGTTTTTCTAGCGCGAGGGTCTCTACGCAACTGCTAATACTTTTTATAAAAAAATTAACAAACCTTTTGATTTCCTTCCACAGTTGAAAAAAAAGGAAATTAATCCTATTTCATAAGGTCTGAGAAAACTCGGCCTGCTCTGAAATAATAATAATAATCAAATCATTTTCGTCACCGATCCAATGTAATATTAGGAATAAAAGTTTTTTTTTTTCTTTTTCTAAAATAATAATATAGTTTTGAAATGTATGTGCTTTAAATTTAGAAAATAAAAATTTAAGAAATGTATGCCAACTTAAAATTGAAAATTATCTGAACTAAACGAGATATATATTAAAAATAAAAAGATCCTATTAAAATTCTGAATTGAATTTTGTTAATCGTCTTGAATAAAAAATTAGTTTTTGTTTAAAAAAAAAGAAAAAAAAACAGCATTTCAAAAAAAAAAAAAAAAGCTTGTCTGACACACGTGCTGTCAAAATTTTTGCCTGACACATGCGTTGCACAATTAAATAGTTTGATTTAAACCAAGTAAAAAAAGAAAAGAAAATATAATTATATCTAAGCTAAAATTTTAAACGTTAATCTCAGATATAAAAAAAATGAACATTAATCATATGTATTAGAAAATATAAAAATGCAGATATAATACCTAAGATCAGCACGGCCTTGTTGAAAATATATTCTAGGGGTAGGGGGCACTGCTTGTTAAATTTCCAGGAGGGAATTTTTCATGGATAAGGGAAAAATATCATCAACGCTTTGTATTTTAGGTATTTATTTTGGCGTGCTTATCACTTTATTGGCGAAATTATTTTTTACCTTTTAGATTCTAGGATTTCTTTGACAAATCATATCAACGTTTCCTCCTATACCCCCCCCCTTTTTTTTTACCCACATTTCCCATGTGTGTACTACCTTAAATTTTAAATAAATGTAAATATATATGGTTAAAATTTCATATTTCGTAAAATTTTTAATTAGTTGATCTGCAGAACTGTTATAAAAAAAATTAGTAGGTTTTAATAATTAACTAAATCTTATTTGTATTGCATTTATAGAGTTTTATTATGATGTCTCACATTTTATAAATATGTTGGGAGACATAATTTTAAATAATGAATTTAATTAGTTTGATTTTATTTTTTAAATCGGAAATTAATTATTTTAATCGAAATTTTAAAATTTTATTGTTTTTATTTTAGTTAAAAGAATGTTATTATCCTCTTACAGCTACAGTCGCCGAGTGGCAGGGGCATGTGCATTGCAGAAAGGGCGTGGTATTCCAGTGGAGTATTCAAGGGGGATGATGTGGCTAACCCCCCCCCCCCCTCAAAAAAAATACACACACACACACACACACACACACACACACACATATATATATATATATATATGAAGTTTATTTACGAATTTTTTTCAAAATATAAGGTAACTTGCTAAGATGGAATAAAACACGGAAACATATTCCGTTTAAGACAGGTTTTTATCTTAGAAAGTGCGTTATTTCCCTGAGACCACGAAATTTCCCATTTCAACCTAGCTTCCATTATGCACAGGTTCCATTAATAATAATGTTTTATTGTATAAAACATGATATATGCTGATTAAATCTGCTTTATAATTTTTTTTAGCTTAAAAAGACCTGTGTAATTTTATTTCAATAACATTTCAAAATATTGACGAAAAAGGTTGTTTTATGTTTATGTAACTTAAATAAAAATAAGCTTTATTTCTATTAAAACACCCCAAAAGTCTAACTGAGTGATTCTGAATCTCGAACACACAAAAAGTCCAACAGTTTATGATTAAGGATAATTCAGAAAATGCTGTCAAGTTCGGCAGTTTAAGCCGATTTCGCGACGTGACCGTCTTGGAAAAGTCATCCTCAGGAAGCGATCGACTGCAGTGCCAAATGCATCCCATTTATGTGAAAAATGAAAAATCTTATTCAAGTCTTAGATACTGCAAATGTAATAAATAACATATACGCTTCAAAAAGTGTTCTGAGAATGTCTGTGGGCTGAGACATGAGGACTAACTTTAAATTGCTATTTACTATTTATTGACAAATTACTTTTTAGCAGATAATTTTCAGTATTTTGTTAAATAAATGATCAAACCTTTTTGTCGCAGAAAGATTGGGGGTTTGGGGGGAGAGGGCTCAAGGTTGCTCTCTCTGTACATTATGAATTAAGGTTCTTCTTAAATCCAAGCTTCGTACTGTCCTTGAAAGTCCTTAAATTCTTCAAAGGTAGTTTTTGGTCCTTAAATTTTCTTATTTGTGTGTAAAATCTGCAAAATTACTCCAATTTTACTCTCTTATTATTTCTTAATATCAGGGATGAGCAGGGCTTTACAAATTTGATAAAATGTGGTAGCCAGAAAAATAAATTACCCATCCCCACCTCTGCCAAAATTTATTTTAAAAACAAACAAACGTTTTTTTATGTGTTAACTGAAAAAATAATAATAATAACAAGCATAGTTTAAAATTGTTAGTTATATAGTTTAGAATACTAAATTACACTAGTACTAAACTAGTATTATGTTGTATTCTCAACATTTTAATTCAGTTTTATAGATTTACTTCAAAATAATTACTTAAAATCACTTATATGTTATAATTTTAATAAGTGAATGCGATAGATTAATCAATTTTAATTCTGGACACAAAAATCTGATTTGAAACTTTCGAAAACATTTTTTACCATTGTATCCCATTTTAGATG
Organism: Maratus michaelseni; assembly: GCA_963931845.1. NCBI lineage: Eukaryota > Metazoa > Arthropoda > Arachnida > Araneae > Salticidae > Maratus > Maratus michaelseni. The sequence goes on along the minus strand of OZ007594.1, from coordinate 154,357,439 downwards.
CCACAGAGGCTGGATTGACACTATTTCTTACTGTTTTATTGAATCCCCCCCCTTCCACATTCATATCGCGTGACATGTTAGTTAGCTGGGACAGAAAATAATGGTGTTTTCTGTGCATGAGATGGAAAATGCCTTTTTAACTTGGTTCTTCCATTCATTAAAAGTACAAGAGAAGAGAAAAATTACTGTTGGCCGCACACGAGTAAGTGATAAGAGAAAAAATACAGTTTCTTCTCATTTTTAAAGGCATGTTTTGTGGTAAAAAGGAAGCCAGATTAAATAATTTGAGCGCCAGATAAAAAAACATGGGCGATCTGGCGACCGCATTTCTCAAACCCTGGGGATGATACTCTTCAGCGTTTCAGTAAACTTCTGACCATAAAAAAATAATCTAAATTTCCCCTTTCCGAAATTTTTCTTTTTCTTTTTGCTCTCACTCCCCCACCCAGAAGTAGAGTCCTGCATGGGTCGGGCTGTACTCGACCCGAACCCGTAAATTACATTTGAAGTGAACCCAACCCGAAAACGACTAAAAAAAAAAAAAAAAAAATTACTTGACCCGAACCCGCAGAAATAGTTTTCGGCGACCCGCAACCCGACCCTAACCCGCAAAAATAATTTTCGGCGACCCGCACCCCGACCCGAATATTTAAACCCTCAATTCTACCCGAACCCGCAATGAAAGGACAGTAAATTACGTTTTAATGCTATTATGAAAATTAATCTACGATTATATTTCTAATACCAATTTTATATTTTATATAGAAAAATGTACAAAATATATAATAATATTAATAACTTATAATATTCAAACATCGTAAAACCTCTGAATAGCAGGATCGTTTAATACTGCATCGGGTTCGTGTTGTCCTTTAATATTATTTTCAAATCGTGATGACTCTAATTTTATTTTTTCTTCTCGGGTTAACCCTAGAATAATTCTTTCAGTTCATATTTAAGTTTATTGCAAGTCTGATTGTTGAGATTTTCTAAAAACTTGGCTTTTCGCCTCTGCCCCCACCCCACCCCTCTTACAAATGCATAAAATTTAAAGTCTTTAAAACTCTTTAAATTTTTGTGCTATTTGTAAATCCCCCCCCCAAAAAAAAAACTTCTCCTTTCTTGAACTTCTCCACTCCTCCTCCATGCTCACAAAGTTTAAAATCTTTAAAAGTCTTCTTTTTAGGTAGATTTCGTAAGAAATACTACCTATTACATTCTCCCCTATATTGGAATTTCTGGAAAATTTTTACAGATCTACGCCGATCATGACTCCCAGAACCCAAAACCACCCCCAGTTCAAAACTTTATATCTATCTATCTATTTATGTCACTTTTTTATGGACACGATAACTGCAATAATTCTGCACAGATCTCTTCGAAACTGATACATTAAATCAAGGGGCATAAAATCTCGGTCAAGTTCGTTAATGGGCAAAATCGAACCAAGTGGAGGAGGATGGGGGTGCTTTTTGTGAAAACAGAAAAAACACCATAATTTCTTAATTATGATACGTATCGAATCCGTTTCAAGTTATTATTACTTCTAGGAGAAAGGCCGAAAATGTATGTATGACAGATTTTTGATATAATTAAAAATTGTCCCAAGGGGGGGGGAAGGGGGTTTTTAGAAGAAAAAAAATCATAACTTCGTCAATTCCGAAGATTTCAAATCCACTTAAATTTATTATAAATCCTCTTAATATTATCTAAAACTTTTATATTGACAAGTTTTTTATAGGACCAACTCGTATAGCAAAAAAAAAAAAAAAATCCCTGCTGGCTCCGCTTGCAAACAAGTTAGGTTTCAAAGTAGGCGGTTCCAACCGCCGTATCATGGCAAAAAGGTCATTTCTTCCGCAATTCCCATCAAACAGGCGCCCCACGGTCTGCGTCTTCGAAATCTACCTGTGCCTGTAGGCCGAGCCGTCAGGGATTTTTTTTATGCTGTGTTTGTTATTTATATATTTAAAACAAAAAGCGCATTCTATCAAATTCACACTCTATTTTCAACACGAAAATCGTGTCTTTGCGGGTGCTTCAACCTTTTTTTTTTAAGTCTTCTGTTCTCAGAAACGGGATACCTGATTGATTATCCCTCACCTATTTAGACTAGGGGGATTGAAAAGGGTTGATTAAAAACGGATAAAGTGTAACCATTGCAATGAAAGCATAGACCTTCTAATATATTTTTTCTCTGTTGTTGAAAGCTGGAGATTTTTGTTAAAGAACGCATGTTTTCACTACTAAATATGTATATTTTTTCACAAAATTTTAAAGGGAGCTTGGATACAGTTATATTTCTAACCGAATGAAATGCCAGAAAGTTCGGAAGATGAAAACTATTTTTTTTTTTTCAATTCCTACTATTAGTTCACACCCTCTATATATTTATATATCTTGTTCAAATTTTCAATCGTTAATAAAATACTTTTTATTCATCCACTCAAGTTCAAATACATTTTTTTAAACTTGTAGTGGTTGACACTTTATGTTAATACAGTTTTTTCAAATATTAATTCATTAATTAAATTTAATTTCTATTTTGACACTTAATATTGTGATTCTGCCATATGTATATACATATTTATATTAATTGTAATTATTTAATAAAAACTAACTAAAATAAAGAATTTTTTATAATCAATTATTTATTGTTAGAATTAAATAATAAATAGAGCAGAAAATAATTAGAGTTTTAAAGACTTTTAAGTTTTGCATACAGTGTGAGGGGGAGGAGGGGTGCAAAAAGAAGGAAGTAAACATTTAAAAAGGAGGAATTTAGATAAATTTAAAAAATATACATATGTGGTCAATTATTATTACAATAAAGTAACAAATAAAGCAGAAAGGTTTGAGGAGAAAAAAAAGGGGGAAGCAACATTTCGGGAAAGTGGAATTTAGATACATTATTATTTAAAAAATCTTAAATTCACTGAAATTAAGGATGGATTTTATCCCTGATTAAGAAGTAATAGGAGAGTAAATAAAATTAAGGACTTGTAGATTTTGCATAAAAATGACTTTCAGGGGTCAAAAATTACTTTTGTAAAATTGAAGGTCTTTCATGTACCGTATGCAACTTGGAGTTCAAATTCTTAAGATTTTGAGGGGAGGGGGGAGGTTTGAATGAGGAAACGACAATTTTGGATTGGAAGGGGGGGGGGGGATTTAAATGATTAATTATAATCAACCATTCAATAAATATTTAACAATTAAATAACAAATAAAATAAAAAAAGCAGAAAAAAAATTACAGAATAAGAAATTAGAAACATTTAGCTGAATTGTGGGGCTGGTTAAAAAGGGGAAAACAAAATTACAGATGAGCAAAGGGATAATTTAGATATATTTTTTAAAAATATCAGAAATCTGCTAAAATGTAGAAAGTTATAACCCCTAATTAAGAAATAATAGAAAATCAAATGCAGAGAATTTTTTGCAGATTTTGTGTAAAAAGGGATCTTTAAGGAGCAAAAATTACTTTTGAAAAAAATTAAGAACTTTTCAGGGTCGTATGAACACGAACCCTGTTAAGAAATTGATAAAGTCCCTGATGCTTAAAAATAAGGTAAACATCACTTTCACAAATCTAAAAAAATAATATTTTTGTGTATATGAAGTCATTACCATTGCTAAATGTATTTTAATTTATTTAAAATTTAGGAAACTTTAAAAAAAAATTTATATCACGAACATGATAAATATATTTTTATTTACTGGTTCAAAAATTTATTATAAATAAAATATTTCTTCAACCTTTTTAATTAAAAATAAAATTGAAGACTAATTAAGATACTTATTATTATTATTGTATTTTTAAAATATCTTAACCAGTTGATGAATCCCATGATGTAAATAATAACATGATTTTCACAAATCTAAAAAAAATATTAACATTACTTTCATGTTACAACGTATAAATGTACATATAAATATAGATGTTAATCTGTATAAAAAAAAAACCCTGACGGCTCGGCCTACAGGCACAGGTAGATTTCGAAGATGCAGACCATGGGGCGCCTGTTTATTGGGAATTGCAGAAGAAATGACCTTTTTGTCATGATGCGGCGGTTGGGACCGCCCACTTCGAAATCTACCTGTGTCTGTAGGCAGAGCCGGCAAGGATTTTTTTTTTTTTTTTTTTTTTTTTTTTTGTAAGGTTGGTCCTATTAAAAACTTGTAAAAGTTGTAGACAATATTAAGAGGATTTATAATAAATTTTAGCGGATTTGATATCTTGTGAATTGACGAAGTTATGAATTTTTTTCTTAATTGCTGAATAATAATACAGAGCCTCATTTTCGGCATCAGTAATTATTACGGATTGAATTAAATTACTACTCATATTTCTGCTTCTAGATTGTTTCTATTTGTGTGTGTGTGTGGAGGTTTGGGGGATTGGTTTTCGGGGGTTGGGTTCTGCTCAGTGTTCAATTCAGACACTTTTCTCCGGGAGGGATTTCTGTGGCTCCGGGGGGGGGGGGGCATTGCAGAGTTCCGGAGGCAATGCGAGGCAAAGGGTGTTGCACCTTTTAACCAATAAAAGCATAAAATCTCAAATTTTGGGATGTTTGCGCTTGTAAAGCTCCCCCCCCCCCACAACTCTAAAAACCTTTTATATATATATATATATATATCTACCCTATATATATAAAATCCTAATGAAACGAATTTGTGAAACGATTTTATGAAACGAATTTATGAAACGATTTTATGAAACGACTGATTAAACGACTGATTATGTTTCAGGGCAATTTTTAATAAAATATTAAACGCTTGATGGGGAAATTAATACCAATTGTCCATAAAAATCCGCGGATGTCAAAACTGGTAATAGAATTTTGAAATTGGAATTAGTTTTCGAGATATTAATTTTTTTTCTAATTTTAATGACATTTCTGTAATGATGGCAACTAATTACTCAGTTTTTTTGTAACAAAAAAGGGAAAAAATTGAAAAGGATCCCGATAGGGATTATTGATTTTTTTTTATTCGTCATTTTCAAATTGAAATTGAATTTATCTTTTATTTCAATCGATAATGAAGATAAGATTGTGATTAAATTATGTTTTTCAGGAAATTTTGAAAAAAAAATCACATTTCTATCGTCAGGATTCAATCGTCTGTCAGCATTTAATTTAATTTATAAACTGAAAATATTTTGAATAAATTCGTTCAAATGACGTCATTTATGTAAACGCAAAAGAAAGAAGCTAAAACATATTTATACAATTTGTTTAGCGTAAAATGTCATTTATCCTATTTTATATATAATCAGAAGTAATTTGTATAGAAAAAACAATAATAATATACGTATAATTAAAATACGCATATAAACAAAAAATCGTCGAATTTGTTTCCATGGCTATTTATGTCATTTGGCACCAAATCTCACTTTCTGATGTCCGAATTGCGCCAATCTTTTAAAAAAAGCGTCAAGACCCCTATAATAGAAAAGCACCAAAAGTTCATTGGGTTTGTTTTCATAACTTTTGGCAACAAATCTATGCATATTAACGAATCTATCCCTTTTTGAAGCTCGAATTATGCCAAACCTAAAGGATCCTATACTGGAAAAGTACCCGATTTTCTTATGGTCAGTATTCAAGTGACATAACAAGGTGTAAAATTATCGCGGATAGCAAATTTGTTTAAATATCTCATCAATTGATGCCGAATAAATGCAGGCATGCATGCACAAAATATTTAATTAATTTTGTATGGTAAATAATTATTAGAAAATTCGTATATACATATTACTTAAAATAAACAATTTACATATTTAAAATAACATGAAAATATGCCTGATGGTGCACTAAAATAGAGATAAAATTAAAACCTGTTACTAAAAATGTCTATAACATAGTACTTTTCAATACCGTGGTTCTTAATGTTATTCACAAGCAGATGGAATTTTTCTCATCCTTAAACGCAAAGAAAGAATAGAATACAGATCGTTGTTATAAAAGTCCGAGAGGTAGACACAATTTAAACCTAACATTTTTATACAAGCTGGTTTTCAAGTTGTAATTGATTTTACTTATCAATCCCGAAAACAGTCGTCAGTTGTCGCAACAGCTGTGTATGAGGCCATGATAATAAAAAAAATGCTCCATTAAAACGTTAAAAGCATGGCAACCCAATTACAGATTTACCAATATTTTTAAAACAAAGCACGCTGTCATGTTTTTAGAGGCCTCGAAGTCTGAGCGGGGGTTGGCGAGTGTAGCTCGCAGGGGGTAGCCCCCCTAGTATATATATAAATGTAGGGCCCTGAAAATGTTTCTTGCTCCAGAACCCCTTTAAAGAGAATGCCGGGTCTGATCACACATTAATTAGTACTTTAATGCTTTCTTTGTGTGGCCAAAGACTGTTTTTTATTTTAATTTATTTCTTTTAGAGACAGCCAAAAGGTTGGATACCTCTATTTTAAATTATCTATTTACCTTATCTATCTTCCTCGTGTTCGTTTTTTCTTTCTTTCTTTTTTAAAAAACCTATGTAAGGTCCAAATTAAATTACTTTCACATGGTATTTTCGTCTTTTTTTTTTTTTTTTTTTTTTTTTTAACATCTGCTGAATAAAATAATACAGAAGGAAATGTATTCCAGGATTTTTATGCTGTAGGTGGGAATGAAAGCGTCGCCACCTCGCTATTTGAAATAACTTTTTCTTCGCTCGTTTGTCTACTGTACTTAATGCTGAGACCAGTACAACTGACGCCAATTCTTGCCATCCTGTTGTGGGAAGAAAAGTAACAGAGAATCGGATATCAGAAAGAGCATCTCAATGCAAGGAACAGGGCCAGATACATAAGTAGATACATAACAATGCAATTGTCCAGAGAGTATCTTATTTTCCTCTCTGTTTTGAGCCATCCCTACTTCTGACCACCCACGAAATGCAAAGGAGAAAAGTTTACGTAATTACTTTAGCTGGAAGGGGGGGTCAAAGGGGGGGGGGTAAAAAAAGGGTAGGGCGCATTTTGTCGATTTTAAAATAAAAAGGGCAGGGCGCAGCGCCCTTCAGAAAAAGCCTAGCGGGGACACTACAAGCCTAGCGGGAACATGATTCTACCGTAGAATCATGAAACTCAGGATAACAAATCTACTGAAAAAATAGTTAAACACGTATTTCAGCGAATTTAGAAATTCCCCCATTAAGGAGGGGGGGGGGGCTAAATGGGAGTCTAAAATTTTAGGTCATTTCGAATGTTCGCAGCATTTTTAGTTATGAGCTTGAAATCACAGATTGAGGATAACAAATCTACTAAAAAATAGTTCAACATGTATTTCCGAGATTTTAGAAATTCCGCCCCTAAAGAGAGTTAAATGGGAGTCGGATTTTCTATGTTATTTTGCAATATCTCAGTAATAGGTAGATGCGTGAAATTTAGGATAACAAATGTACTAGAAAATAGGTAACTATGTATTTCAGCAATTTTAGATAATAATCCATCAAGGGGGTTACACTGTGTGTCGAAAATTTTAGGTAATTGTGCCATATCTCAGCAGCATTTTTAAGTAAGAATGTGAAACTCCGCTTTACAAGTCAAAAAAAAAAAAAAAAAAAATGTAGTTAATCATGTATTTTAGAGCTAGCGAGTTTGTGGGCAACATCGGCTATGAACCCGATTGCGGAAAATTATAGACGAAAAACAGAACTATTGCTGATTTTTTATTATATACTAGCCGGTCGCTTCCAAGTGGGGCCCAGATACAAAGTACTACTTGAGCCCCGACCCTAGATATTCATGGTTAGGGTCCAGTAGTATTTTGTCCGAATGCTCATGAAAAAAAAATTATGTCGCGAAATCTTTATTTAAGTGCTTTTTTATATTCTTATTAGTTTTTTTCGTATACTTTTGATTTAAAGTATTTTATTTATATTTCTCTGGTTGTATATAAAATGCACTTTCTGGGCCCCAAACGAAATCAGGGCGGTACGCTGCACTATGTATCTGGGCCCCACTCGGAAACGACCGGCTAGTAACCAATAAAGATTTCAAAGAGTTTGGACAAAAATAACTTTTTATTTTAAAACTATGAAACGACCCTAAGTAAACAAAAACAAGAAAATGAGCACTTTTATCACTCAATATCAATATTTTTTCGCGAATTTTTCATTTTAAAATATAATTTCATACAAAATCGGATTAAATGTATAAAATCATAAAAACTTGACGCTTTTTTTTAAATTTATTATTACGGGCCCGGGCAACGCCGGGCGGGGGTCAGTTAGTCATTATTTTAAAGTTTATTATTTTTAACACTTATCTAGTTGGAAAGTGTTTATCACTTCGGTTTGTCTTGCGTCTGTCCGTGCTCTTATTCTCGTCAATTTAATCGGATTTCCCTGAAATTTTTGTATGTTATTGCCGTTTATTATAGCATGATCCCTATTGAAAATGAAGTGTGTAGCACTTATAGTTAATTTACAGGGCCATTTAAACTTATTTTGTTACATTATAGTCAATGGGAATAAATCTTTTCAATTGCATTTTGATTATGTTACGCCATTTAAAACATGATGATATTGTTGTACAACTATGAAGTGCACTCAAACATGCTTTTTGTAAAGTATGGGGTGCAAAGACTTTATTATTCCTTTACAGGGTCAAACAAAAGATTTCTGGTACACAATGTTCTATGGTGAAAAATTGTTTGCAATGTAATTTAATGATATTTCACTATTTCAAACATAAGGTAATTTATATGCATTACTGAGGTGAATAAAAAAAAGTATGGTGTACATTGCGTGTATCATTTACAGGGACGTACAAAATAATTCGATTTCAGTCTCCGTGCGGTAATTACAGTCTATGTGTGATAAATGCGCTTTCAACTTTAACTTTGGTTTGCCTTTTTAAGTTTAACAAAATTATTGCATAGTAAAAATTCTGTTGATCATATACTACACAAAAGAATTCGTAGGTATTACTGACTACGGTAATGAATTGCTTAAGGGTATTTTTAATTGTAATACGCCCAATCCAAAGTTGCGGGTGTGACATTTACACAAACTAAATTAGCCATCAGCTAAAATATTTTAGAGCATTGGTTTCAATTTTTATGGATTTCAATGTAGACCACTTACATATACATTAATACAAATCAGCAAGTTGCCCGATATTTTATTTATTTAAAAAAAAAATAATTTCCACCAGTTGCGGGTGTGACATAAAAAGGACATGAGTTTTCATCTTTCAGTACAAAAACTCAAAATTCTGTGAATTATAACAACCGGGTGAACCGGGTTTTTTTTATGTTAGACAGTAATACTTAAATAATTATTCTATGAAAAAATTAAATTACTTACTCAATTCTTGCTTGTGTAGGAAATATTCAAAGTTTTTGTTGCGGGTGTGACGGCCCGTTGCGGGTGTGACTTGTATGGCCAATGAAATAATGACATACACAAATATTTACAAAGCAGATTTTTTTTTAATTAACATATTAATGAATAATACATTAATAATACCAAAGGAACAAAATATCATATAAAATTCATTTCTAAAATTGAATTTATAATTTCTGGTGGTGGCAGCTTTTTTATAATGAAGCTCTGTTTCTCTCAGGAGACATCTGACTAATTTGGCCATATATACACTTCTGAATTTTTTTTCAGATACTCTATTTGTATATCATCACCATCCATTTGTTTTATTTGCCTACAATTTTTTTTTTTTTTTTTTTTTTTTTGTATGTGGAGAACAAAACTACTTGACAAAATCTCCAAGTGCACTTGTATTATTAATGGATATTATATATTTATCAGAATGTGGCAGCAAACAATTGTTAAATGTCGTTTCATCTTCATAATTGTTTCTCCATTAACTATGACTTTCATACAATTTTTTTGTTTGGTGACTCTCTGCTAATACCACCTCTATTAAAGAAATCAATAACAACTGAGTAATCATTCAGAACTTAAGAATTTTTTTCTTTAGGTGAAAGTATGTTTTCCTCATATGCTAAGTTTTGCACCACAGCAAGTCTTTTCCTTGGACTTAAAGGAAGACTTCATTTAGCTCTATGGATAGCTTTACCAAGAGTTTATGCTCTTCGGTAACTTCCAATAGACTTTGCTACACTTATAGCTGAAGATGGTGTGGTACTTTGTGTCGCAGATTTCGTTTTCTCTCTACTGTTTCTTTGCCTCTCATTTTGCTTTTGTTGCTATAATTGTTTTTCTTTCTTGGCTGACGATATGTTTTTTTTTTATTTTAATAGTTTCTTTTTCTTTTCCCTTTTTGTGTCTCTTTCCTTCTTTTTTTGTAGATATTCTGCATATTTAAGGGGGTTTTCTTTAATATTTTCTCAATGATTTCGTGATCTGTCTGTGCTATTCATTTTTCTGCAAAAGAGAAAAATTTAATGTATAAATTGAATAAATAGTACAAGTACTACAAGTCCAAAAATACATGTTTAACAAATTGTTAATATTTATTATTGAAATCCTTTGAAACTTTTAATCTTGTACAAAGTTAATTATATTAAATTTTGGTTCATTTCCAACTTTAACTACCTACATTTTATGCTAACTTAATAAACATTTTAATAACAGTTTCAATTATTCTTATTCCTTCTTTTTATTTAATTAGAATTAAAAGAGAATACAAATCTTCCCTAATATTATATTATTTATTTTAAAAAATGAAAAAAGTAAATGCAATCAATTAACAAAATCATACATACATATTAAAAAAAAAATTGCTAAAATATTGTTTTGGAAATGTTTATTTTAATTTAGATAAAAATCTTACTTTTTAAATTATTTTCTTAATTATTTATCATTTACAAAAATATTATTTTCCTGTAGTAACAACAATTTATTAATCCAAAGTGAATAAATCAATGAGAACACAATGTCACATGCTCAAATGATGCTGATTTTGATTTATTAACTGGAGTTCACACAACTAAATCACAGGGTATAGTTAGTGCTGCCATGTACATGTTTTCCAGCATATTATTCTTACATGAATTTACATATAATTTGTTTAGATTACATTTGTGTTCAATTTCAAAAAATGTTGCGGGTGTGACTTTAGTTAAATGTCATGCCCGCAACAGGAACATGTCACACCCGCAACGCTTAATAACTATAATTAAAATATTAATTAATTTTTTTTTGTGTCTGCAATTCAAAGTACCTTAATGAACTATTTTTGAATACAGTAGAACTCCAATTATCCGAACTCCGACTATCCGAATCGCTGATTATCCGAATCGCTTTCAGAATTTCAGAAAAAAAAATTAAGACGGAAACGTACTGCGAATCACAAAATAATGATTCTGTCTACGCGCGCTATATTGTCCTTCCCTCCGCGAATCTAGTGTAGGCGCAGCGCGAACATTATTGGGATGATGAGTCACCGTCTCATAGTGCAGTTCGATTATTGGCTGTCGCCCGTCGCCAGGTGGCCGGCCCGGTCCACCTGGGTTTCAGACCCTGGGTTTCAAATTCTAAATGACGATGAACTTATTGAAAGTGTCGAGGAAGAAGATGATCTTAATGTCGAAGTTAAAGCAGACACAGCTAGTGAAGCATTTGCCGGCCTTGAAACTGCGTTGAAGTGGATAGAGCGTCAGTCTGAGTGTGACCAGATGCAACTTCTCACTGTCAAGCGGATAGTGCGACTTGGCTGCCCGAAAACGGATAAAGACTCTCAAACAACTTACTTTGATCGAGATGTTCAGCAAGCAATATGACTTTCATTTACAGTACGATACGTACATACTGTACAGCACTTGTAACTACACTTAACATGTAAAAGTGTTGCCTTGTCATTTAATTAATTAAAAGATCTTTTTCTTTAAAAATAGTTTTTTTCTCCCATTTTCAACATACATACAGTAATTAATTAAAATAGACCCTTTTTTCGGAAAAAATCCAATTATCCGAATTTTTGATTATCCGAATGGGGTCCGGTCCCAATTGATTCGGATAATTGGAGTTCTACTGTACTAAGTTTCATAACTTACAGTCAAAGATATTTTTCTGTGGAGGTATAAATGTAACTTTTTGTTGCGGGTGTGACACACTAATTAAGAGTAATTAAATATGCTTACCTTTTGTAACGAAGATAAGTGAACACTTCTCTGCAGGCAAAAACTCTCAGTAATAGATGTCAGATTATATATATCTAAGTTTCGAGATTTGCAGAATTATTTATTCATCTATATGAGACCATGAAATGTAAAGATTTTTAGTGCAGTCTATTTCACACACACATACTGTCACTTTATTAATTAAAATAAGTATGCTAATGGCAAAAATTTAATTATTTTTCAATAAAATATGAAAAAGTACACTTTTAACAGTTAATATGCCAAATTTCAACCATATTTAAGGAAATTTAAATTTTCATCCTCATGTCCACTTTTTTGTGGATTGGGCGAATACATATTTTCTTGCTGAACAAAATTTAGTATACCTGTGGACTATAAATAAATTCATATACATACAAGGCTAAACAAAGAACAGCAGGGTACATTGTCGTTTATGGTTGGTAATTTCTTAAAATCTGTTTTCATTTGCCTTATTAGTTTTTTACCTGAATTAAATTAGGCTTAATATGGGGTGTTTACAAAAGTCTTTTGATAATATACAGGGTTGTACAAGATTTCGAGTACATTTCGATTGATTATCGAAAATTGCTAAATGCGAAATTTTCTAAATTAACTAAATTTTATCATGCTATGTAGGATATATCCAAATCTATAGATTATATACAGGGCTTCACAAAATAATTCGACTACATTTTTTACTATGGAAGGTAATTCCTAAAAAAAGACTTTTAAATGTGTTATATGTTTCCTGTACTGTTTACTTACATATCTTCTTTGACCTTAATATTTAACCCTGAAGTTTAGTTACAGGTTTCTGGATGCGTTGGAAAGTGTTTCATAATCTATGATTTTTCTTTCTTGTTTTTTTTTCAAAGGACACATGTGCCCTCTTTGGAAAATTTCAGGAGCGCTACCCCTATTGAAAATTTAAAATTGGGTTGGGTTGATTATTGACGGCCAATTATCTGCACTTGGGATATAGGCCCAGGGGAGTGCCCTTCTTGGGGGTCTTTCTAAGGGGGTCTTTAACCCGTATTTACGCATGGATAAATCCACAGCTCGAAGAAAACCACGGAAACTCCGAACGATTAGGCCGACGGGCGCGATTGGGTTCGAACCCAGCACCTCCCGTCTACCAGCTTCGAGAGCATAACCTCTCAGCCACTGGTGGGGCAAATTAATAATTGGAGATATTAATCTTTTATTTCTTTAATTGACTTTTGCAACCTCCATGAACGACCACTCTTCCCGTCATCCCTCACCCACGCGAAAATTTAAATAACAGGCGCCCAAAGTTAAGATTCTGCAAGACCTTGACATAAATTTCTGCTGACTAAATTTGGGCAATATATCGCCCAGCAGGTGGCACTGATATGCTGCATTATCACGCTACTTATATCTCATGATCCTGGAATGTCACCCAAACTTTTAATTCTGTTACACCTTGACATAAAAAGATGCTTCTTAGGTTTTGTTGTAAACTGCCCAACAGGTGTCGCTGCTATGCTCTGTTTTTCATGATTTCTGCGATAGCTGTATCTCAACAACGAATAATTTGTCATTAAATTTTGGTTTAAAGCAGACGATTTGATTTTTATAAAAGAAAGTTTTGTGATTGTCACAAAACATACTAGTTTTAAAGATTTGGAGCAGTGTGCTGTGGCGTATCAGATCGTGGTGCAGCGCACCCTGTTGGGCGATTTACAACGCAAACTAGTCAGCAACAAGTATTATCCAGGTCTAATTGAATATAAAGTTTTATTAAATTTCGTGCATTCATAGAGCGCCCACAAAATTTTTGTCACAGACAGACATTTTTTGAAAGCAGTCTTATCGTGTTCGGACCTTTATACACGTATAACAATCAGAATTCGATTTTTTTCCCCCTCGTATAAGCTTGTAATTGACAGGCATCATTTTCCTGATAACGACAAACAAATTGCATTTTCCATTTTACTGCAAAGTTGCAGTATCTTGTAAAGTTTTTTTTTTTTTTTTTTTTTTTTTTTTTAAGACAATGATTACGATGATTTGATGAGTTGAGGGTCGGGTTCATGTCGGGTTGACATTCATTGTATCGGGTAATAATTGGTTTCGGGTTGGGTTGATCAAATTTTTAGAAGGAATGTCCAAAATATGTTTTAAGGTTTAAAATCTATATACAATAAGAACTTAATAACTGACATTCCCGAAAAGCAGACACCTCTGAACAATTTTTTTAATTCCTAACACTTATATATTTGTATAGCAGCTGTTCAGCCCCTCTACCCTCCTGAAACCAAAATATGTTTGAAAAATAAAATAGATTTTTTTTATAAGTATTCGAAAAATTTCCCTCATTTTATAAAAATGCTAATGAAACTCATGTTAACCTAAATTTTCTTTTGCTGTTTGATACTGTAATAATTTAATCTTAAATATTTCTTTTAAAAAAATTCCCATAAAATATATTTTGTCTACAGCATGCCTAATTTAAGCTGTTTTTGGAGAACAGAAAAGTACACTGATGTCCAGATATTAAGGGGCAGTGACCAATTTCAGACGTTTCGTCGAATATTTTACTGAAACTCGTGAGGAAATGCCCGGAATGCCCTTGAACTTTGAGGATGTAAAGAACATGTTTCACTTCATGTTTCTCAATGAAGATTTTGCCGCGAGGACAATTAGGGGGGGGAGAGATTAATAATTTTAACAATAAGATAATATTTTCGATCACCCAAGTTACAGAAAATGGTAAAAATGGCCTGTCAGTGTAGCAAATGACTGTTTAGGTCCTGTTCAACATTTGTGTGCATTTCTGTAACTATAGCACGTATATTCGTGAAGATGTTAACGTTTCTGTGAAACCTTCAAAAGTTTTTTCTTATAGCATGCAGAGTTTTCAGCCGAATTTAACACCGCTTTCCAAAAACTTGACAAAAAATAGTAGAAATAGTATACTGTGATTAAAATATTTATTTATTAAATATCTGATGAGCTACAGGTATTTTTATGAAATGAAACTTAACTGCGCATGCGCGAACTACAGCAAAGATTTTTTTTTATCATGATTTGATAGTCAATACTGCAGAGCAACGCATATAAAAAGGCCAGTGAAATATCGTGAAAACTCAAGTTACAGCAATAATTGAGAAATTAAGGAATAGGTCCCATATGATTATATGGGACTTATTTTTCAATTATTATTCTTTTCCCCCTAATTGTCCTTGCGACAAAATCTTCACTGAAAAACATGAAGTGAAACATGTTCTTCACATCCTCAAAGTTCAAGGACATTTCGGGCATTTCCTCACGAGTTTCAGTAAGATATTTGACGAAACGTCTGAAATTGGTCACTGCTCCTTAATTTATGGACACCAGTGTACAAGCAAGACGTTTAAAGAAGCATCTGTTTCTTAGATATCGATGATTGAAATAAAACATTTTATAGAAGAATTTTTCTACATCATACGACAAACTTTCTTTTTATTTCCAATATGCAAATCTTATTAAAATTCTCGCCACAATCTTTAGATAAGGCAATTGTATCATAGGGAATTCTTCTGTAGTTAAAAAGCAGTTTTTATAATTTTTTATTTCAAGTATGGCGTGAAAAAAAAAAAAAAAAAAAAAAAAAAAATCGTTCTTAGAAAAAAAAATTATGTTAGAGAAATGGTAAATAAAAAATAATAATCTAATATCTAAATATGAGACTTATGTCTGACAGGTTTTAGCAAATTTCTAAATTTGTTCCCAGTTACTCGTGTAAACTATATTGCATTACAATGAAGTTTCCTTTAAGAAATAGATTTGATAAAACTTTTTAACAACTGTTTAAGCTAAAATATTAGGATTGTAAGCTAAAATATTAGGTAAAACCATATCTTAACAAAAAAAATCACCCCCCCCCCTCCCCTATCTTCCATTCTTTCTTACACACATCTTTCTAGCTTTCATTTATATATATATACATTTAATTATTTTAAAGTTTTCTTTCTCTTTTTATATTCACATGTACGTACACTTCAATTGAAAAGTGTTTGGGAAAATTATTGGGAAAATCTTCTTTTAATTAATTTATTAGTGTTGTGCCTTGTGTTTTACTTTTGGATCGTGTAAGAACTGATAATTAATGTAAAATTAAAATTCCATTTATGAGACTTGATCTTACAATTTAACAAATACAAACTCAAAGGTAGTATTACGTGTGAAAATTTTTATCTGTTTGTGAAACACTGTAAATTAATAATTTAAATAATTAATAATGATATTTTTTAAAGTTAACGTTTTTTTTTAAAAGAAAAATAAGTCAATGAAATTTTCTGGTGCGGCGGGGGGGGGGGGGGGTAGGGGGACTTTTGGGCCGGGCCAGCCTAACACTTATATATTTGTATGCTTTCCCATGTGAATAGTAGATACCGCTCAATCTACACACACGAAACATTTGTATGAATGAAAAGAAAAAGGAAACAAGTGGGTAAGTGTGACCGAAGATCGATCAAAGAGTTTCGTTTAATATTCCTTTCAAAACACTTTATCCTTTCTTTAATAAATCCAAATTAATTTCATTTAACCCCCCCCCACCCTCAAAAAAAAAAAAAAATCATGTTTTCAAAAAGTAAAAATTTACCGGTCTATTTTTGGTTCTTTCGAATATCTAAACTAATCCGCTATGCGCTATTATATGCTGTCATAATAATACCCGTAATACGGACTAAATGCGATATTAAAAAAATAATAATAATTCAAAATTAAACATGTTGTACACTTTCAAAATGTTAAAATATGCGAATATTTCCACAATCGAGTTTTTATCACGATTCAATACGTTCCTCAAACTCATATATTTACTATTTTTTATAACTCATGTTGATACTTGCTTTGTATTATTCTGAAACATTTGAAAAATCCTTTAAACTTCCGATAGGACGTCAGATTTTCTTTTTAATTCTCTAATGACGTGATATTAATCTGTTTTGTACACATACACCATACTCATACTCCTTGTATTATTGAGAAAATTTTCTGTTTTACTACCACTATGACGTCAATCATTTTTATTTCATATTAATATTTTTTTTTTTTTCAATTGGTGAAACTTTTTATTTCATTTTCATTGTTCACGTGGAAATCGTCTGATAGAAAATTAATTATTGTGGAAAGAATTTCATCGTGGATTTTTAATTTTTGGCATCTGCTATAAAGAAAAATGTTTAAATTTAATAGGAAAAAGCTGTTAGAATTTTGGTTTTTCATCTCTATTTATTAATATAATACGAATTTTTCAAATTGTAATATTTTGAGCTCTTCATAGGTGGTATTCAGATTTATACACAAAGTTTCAACTCTGTAAGTTAGATAGTTTTTGAGAATGGCTCTGTGACGGACAGACAACGGAGCGGGAGTAATAGGGTTTCGTGAGATGAACGAAACCCTAAAAAAGGTAGAATGATAGGGATAAAAAATGCAAATTCCAAGCGGAGAAATTTTTTTTTTTAAAAAATTGCTCTAAATACAATAATTTTACTCCCCTCCCCCACCCCCAAAAAAAAAAAAAAAAAAAAAAAAAGGACAGAAAGAAAACATTCATTGAAAGTAGTCTTTGAAAACTTTGCTTTGAGAAAATTCAGAAAAGAACATTTATAACAATGCTGTTAACCAATAAAGGCAGGAATTATTTTTCTCTTTAAAATGCAAAAATTGCATTTCATACCAGTTTTTCAAAATTGCCACTTTTGTCTCCTTTTATTATGAAGTTTCTGTCATTAGTTAAACGGAATTTTTTTCTTAAAAAATACTGGTATACAAACAACAAAATGGATATCTGCTATTCTGGTACCATATGGTACCGCTAGGACTTAATGGGTTAAATGCTTTGAGTGCCCGGGAGCCGACAGAAAAGAACAAACATATTAATTTTATAATGTTCAAAATCTGAAAATGCCCATGTTTTTTTTTTCTCTTGACAAGCTGAAAAACATTTGCTATAGTGTGAAGTATTGTGAGCTCTTTTGTGCCTTTTCACAGGAAACTCACAAACAGATGAATCCATCATTCTTCTTACAAAATAGACGGGACTTCCTGTCTTTCGTCTTTGGCCACCCATATCGCCCATGCCTTGAGCCAAAAAGGCGTCATTAACTGAAATGTGTTGTAAATATCATGTCTGATTAGTTTTTTCGGCATTAAGTTTCAGTAATTGTATAATTGGATTTTTGTTTAAAAATTTTTTCTGTATAAAGTTGTTTTTCAATTTCTTTAATGCTTATTCTTTTGGAAAACGCAAGCATGGACCCATGATCATAATAAGCCGGAACTCCCCCCCCCCCCCCCCACACAAAAAAAAAAAAAATCCCTTTCTGTCAATAATTACATTAATGCTAAGGTATACATTTCTTGCACAAAATTTGAATTAATTTAGTGGACGGGATATTTTAATGTGGGAGTTCAGAGAAAGGCTCTATATACGCACATCAGATATAGATTTTAAGTAAAAAAATAATAATAAAAAGAACTAAAACTCATGCGTGAAGCATAGATTATGAAACACTTTCCTACACATCCAGAAAACTGTAACGAAACTTCACAGTTCAATAAGTTGAAAGAAGATATATAAGTAAACAGTATAGGAAACATTATAACACATTTAAAAGTCCAGTTTTAGCAATCCGCTCCCATACTCAAAAATATAGCCAAATTAATTTGTGCTGCCCTGTATATGATCAATAGATTTGGATATATCCTACATAGCATGATAAAATTTAGTTCATTTAGAAAATTCGCATTTAGCAATTTCCACCAATTGATTGAAATGTACTCGAAATCTTTTGTACAACCCTCTATATCAGCCATACTCAACCTTTTTTTCTCGCGGGCCGCAAACATATATTTGTGACTTTAGGCGAGCCGCAACACACTTATATAAGAATGTAAAAAAATATAGATTTTTACAGCAAATGCGGAAACATTGCTGTTTTGAAATATAGGTATAAAACTTTTTGCTGCCAGTTTTTTCTGCGATAAATATTTAATCTCAATAAGCCTTATTAGCTATATGATAAGTATAAAACGTAACAATAAAACAAGTGGGTAAGTGTGACCGAAGATCGCTCAAAGAGTTTCGTTTAATATTCCTTTCAAAACACTTTATCCTTTCTTTAATAAATTCAAACAAATTTCATTTAGCAAAAAAAAAAAGGTCATGTATTTTCTAAAGTAAAAATTTACCGGTCTATTTTTTCTTTCTTTTTTTTTTTTTTTTTTTTGATTATTTAAACCATTCCGATAGCGGTCTAAGCCCGCTATTATATTCTCTCACTGTAATATCTGTCTTGCTGACTAAATGCGATATTTAAAAAATATATATTTCAAAATTAAACATGTTGTATGTATACCTTCAAAATGTTAAAATATACGAATATTTCCATAATCGGATTTTTATCATGATTCAATATGATAATCAAACTCATATATTTACTATTCTCTATTACTCATATTGATACACGCTTTGTATTATTCTGAAACATTTGAATAATCCGTTAAACTTCCGATATGACGTTAGATTTTCTTTTTAATTCTCTAATGACATGATATTAATCTGTTTTGTGCACATATACATACTCATACTACTTGTATTTTTGAGAAATCTTTCCGTCTTATGTTTTATTACCACTATGACGTCAATCAATTTTATTTCATATTAATTTTTTTTTCAGTTGGTGAAACTTTTTATTTCATTTTTCACGTGGAAATCGTCTGATAGAAAAATAATTATTGTGGGAAGATTTTCATCGTTGATTTTTAATTTTTGGCATCGGCTATAACGAAAAATATTTAAATTTAATGGTACAAGGCTGTTAGAATTTTGGTTTTTATCTCTATTTATTAAAATAATACGAATTTTTCAAATTTTAATATTTTGGGCCCTTCACAGCTGATATTCTTTTTTATACACAAAGTTTCAACTCTGTAAGTAACACAGTTTTCGAGAATGGCTCTGTGACGGACAGACAAAGGAGCGGGAGTAATAGGGTTTCGTGAGATGAACGAAACCCTAAAAAAGGTAGAATGATAGGGATAAAAAATGCAAATTCCAAGCGGAGAAAAATGTTTTTAAAAAAATTGCTCTAAATACAATAATTTTTCTCCCCTCCCCCCCCCCCCCCCCCCACAAAAAAAAAAAAAAAAAAAAAAAAAGGATATAAAGAAAACATTCGTTGAAAGTATTCGTTGAAAGAGATGAACGAAACCCTAAAAATACAACAATTCCAAATTCTCAACAACAAAAAAAAAAAAAGAAAAAGAAAAAAAAAGGATTTTTTTCTAATTGTCTGAGTGCAACGAAGACTCATACACAGCGCAGTATTACTTTGCCCCATATATAGCTACGATGGATATTAAAATCTTTCGTCAAGCATAACTCAAAAATATTTAACGGATTTCGTTCAAATTTTTACAGCAAGTACCTATAAAGGTGACAACGACGTCTATTTATTACCAAGAATAAATGTCAAACCGTTTGGAAATTATATTAAAAAAATAGATAAAAAAGCACAATTAAAGTATATACGTCACGAAAATGTTGTGTACGTCATTTTCACCGGCGGGAGATTTTCGTAGACAATCGGAATTGAAAAGTTCATGGAGTACATGGAGCAAAAAAATATGCACGCACTAATA
Source organism: Maratus michaelseni (assembly GCA_963931845.1). Taxonomy (NCBI): domain Eukaryota; kingdom Metazoa; phylum Arthropoda; class Arachnida; order Araneae; family Salticidae; genus Maratus; species Maratus michaelseni. Next base: position 154,336,705 of record OZ007594.1, on the reverse strand, counting down.
TTCAGCACAATAAAATATATTTCAATTTAGTAGAAATCGAAAATTAATCTGGATTTTTTTCTGTTTGAAAGAAAAACTCCGCAATAACTTGGTAGACTTGGTATTAGAAATTTGGCGCAAATCTCAGCAATAGCAGCTTTTTTTATTTTGCTTGTGTAAATTAAAAAAAAAAAAAAATTCTTTGGTGTTTAAATAAAAGGTTTCGATTTATGGCATTATTTCTTTTTTTTTTTTTCTCTCTTTTTAGCATTTTAAATGGGATTAATGAAAGGCATGTATCTTAAATTAAATGAGTGAAAGGTTTATATTTAAATGAAATGAATTCAATATGAAAATGTTATAGGAACAATATTTGGCGATTTATCAACTGCGCCAGGATAACATAAATGTACCAATATATCAAACGGTATGTAGTATGTGAAATGAAACAATTATATTATAATCACCCATCGTACAAGAAAAAAAAAAACTAATATTCTGCATTCAGAGGGAAAAATCCATCTCCTGTGCCGTAAGATTTGGCGAATTCTGTTTTGGTGATAAGTTTTACGATGTGATTGTTGGGATCTGCAGGATTTGGCTTACTTTTTCTAAATCTTGTTTTTTGGCAGATGTAGTATTATGTAAATATATTTTTTTGCAGATATTTTTCTATTTTGTATATTTGGCATTCTATTTTGTATATTTTCTATTTGGCATTTGGAAAAGAGATTTTTACCTTTTTATCTGTGCCTTCGGAAATATTAAAAAAATATAAAAAGATTTACATATATCAAGCGTATAATGTTATGTTTTGCATTTTTATACGGACCACTTCTCCATTTTTAGATTTTAAATGCTATTTATTATTTACTAGCCGTTTATTAATTGTTTACAATTTACCTCCCTGACAATAACAATTATTTATCACAAAAATGCCTCTTAGGTTTGTTAAATAAGTTTGTTTATGTATTTTCATTACTTATTAAAATATCGAATATTGCGATAAAAATTTATTTTAGCATCATGCTTAAATTTTTAAGATGGCGCAAAAACATGCTTTAATAAACGTATGTTTGTAAATATTTGAAAAACATGTTTTACCGCTCTCTAGAAAAATTTTGTAAGATGCTAAAACTAACTTTTGGCACCATTTAAAATTTTTTTCGCCAACCGACATAGGATACGAAACTTTTCCCCCATTCAGATACACAGGAAAGGCTGGTCTCAAACAAAAGTAAAGCTAGCAACAATATTGTTTTAACTCTATAAGAGTTACAATAATGATATTAAATGCTCCGATTGGCTTTGGGCTCAATTACGAAAGTTTCTCCTGAGCTCGGTCTACAAGGTATTAGTTAATAATACAAACAACACTAATGGCATGGAGGCAAAAATTTTAATTTAAATGTATATATTTGAAACACTTCCCCCCCTACCCAACCCCCCCCCCCCCCAAAAAAAAAAAAAAAAAAAAAAAAAAAAGTTACAGTATTGAATTTAAAATGGCATTAAGCCACGCTTTCTGACATAAGCAATTGGCTGCAAACGCGATAACGAAACTTTCACTTAACTTAATAACATGTAGCTAATATAGCCCTCAGGGTACTTTGCAGTTATACAGACCTTGTGGTTTTTTTAAAAAGCTTGAGACAATTCAAGTTTAAGAAGCTGAGATTTACTGTCAAATGATATAAACAACTATGAACACAAAACTGGTGAATTATTATTCAGGTTTATGTATGTATTTTTAAAAAAATTGCTTCTGATTACACTTATTAGATAAATTACTTCTGTTTGCATTTATTAACTGATAAACAGCTTCTGTATATTAAATGAATTGTTTAAATATTGGGAAGAGGTGGCGAGAGGTAGAAAGACGAGTAAACAAACGGGTAGACAGACGGGTAGTGAGATGGGTAGGGAGATGAGTAGCGACATAGGTAGGCTGACGGGTAGCGAAACGAATAGACAGACGGCTAGAGAGAAAGGTAACAAGTTGGAAATTGTACGTCAAACGTGACAAATGAGGTGCGTTCGTACTCTAGCTAGCTATATAAATATTCAGATCTTGATGATTTTTAATTCTGTGAAATGAATTCTATCGTCTGCAGATTCATTTTTGTAATAAAATAAGTATCTCGGTCGCTTGACGATAAAACTTCGGAAGCTCCTATAACAAGAAAGCACCGATTTAAAAAAAAATTCAAATTTCTTAATAAAATTTTTTATTAATATCTCCTAAAGTTTTTATTCGATTTTTATAAAAGTTGAAATGTCTCGACAAAATTCTGCAAAGATAATATATCTTAAATTTCAAACCATTCGGTTAGGTAGTTTTTGCGTTGTTATATGCGGACGGACGGATAGACAGACGGACGGACGGACAGACGGACGGACCAAGCGACGACAATAGGTGCTACGTATTTATATAATTACGAACGCACCTAAAAAGAGGGTTGGCAGAGGGGTAGCGAGATGGGTCACGAGACGGGTAGCGACATCGGTAGATAGGAATGTAGCGAGAAATGTTGCGAGATGCATAGCGTGGTAGATAAAGAGATGAGTAGAGATATGAGTACAGAGACGAGTGACTGACGGGTAATGAGATTGGTAGCGAGACGGGAAAAGAGTCGGGTACAAAAACAGACGGATAGTGAGACGGGTATACAGACGAGTAGAGAGACAGTAGATGGGTACCGAGATGGGTAAGAAGATGGGTAGAGAGGCGTATAGCCAGACGGGTAGAGAGACAGATAGATAAATGGGTAGCGAAGTGAATAGAGACACGGCTAGACATACAAGTAGTTAGACGGATAGACAGACGGTTAGAGAAATAGATTGGCGGGTAGAGAGACCGGTAGAGAAATATAGAGACAGGTAGCGAGACATGTAGAGAGATAGACAATCGGTTAGAGAGACGGGCAGAAGAACGGATAGGGAAACAGACAAATTCTGGAGAGACAGACAGACAGGCAAAAGAAAAGACTGCGGATTGGCGCAGTAAAGGCGCATTAAAGGCGCAGGGGGCAGAGCCACCTAGAGAATAATCAAGAAGTATCTGTTAAGCTTAACTTTGTAATATATATAATTTTTCAATTTTGCCGATATGGAGATTTAATGTAAAAGTTATATTACAGAAGTCATCGAAAGATTTTTTGTATGCTTTAATAGTAATTTAGACTATAGTTTTGCAATCTGGTTTGTAGCAAAGCATGCTATCAATGTGGTTTGAAGTGTAAGAGTTTCTATAAACAGTTATACAAATAATAGATATATAATCAAGGAAGAAAATTTTTAAATTCACACACAAAAAAGGTGCAACAATGAAATTAAATTTGCGTTAAGCCACGCTTGATAGAATAATCTATTGGCTGCAAATCCAATTACGTAACTTTAAAAAGCTTGGCGTTTTAAAAGATCTTGCGTTTTTCTTTAAGTTTTGCGCAATACGCGCTTAAGAAAATGAGATTATTTGCCACAAGTTAAAAAAAAAATATGACAACACATCTGATGAACGGTACTTCTTTTCTATTTTTTAACAGTGAATTTATATATGATATTTTGTAATTGTATCATTTAATTTGCTCTTTTTCTTTATATTGTAATTGTTAACCCTATGTACTCAGCAATATCACTCAGACTAATCCCTTTGAGGGAAGTCCTAGTAATCTATTTTTTTCCTCAATGCAAAAACGTTTTTTTTAATGTAGAAATATATAGTGCAAATTAATTAATTTGGAATAATGTTTGTTTAGTGTTCAGGATTAAGAAATGTATACAATAAATACATTACATATAAATATACACTACTGTAGCACAAGTAAAACTATATGTAAAAAGAAGGTGGTCTACGTGGAAATGGTGGGTCCAAAACCATCACATTTAAAGATCCAGTATGTGCGCGCTGTAAGTAACCGTAAGTACGTGGTCGGGACAGGGACAGAGTGCGTGTCCATGGGTTGAAAACAAGCTTTTTTTTTTTCTCATGTAGTGGGAAACACGGATTTTGAAGATCCTCCTCCCTCCCCTGCAAAGTAAATTTGCAAAGAGAACTTTACTAAATTTCTAATAGTCGACTTATTTTATAATTTAAAATATGGAATCCTAGAGTGCGTAATATTGAACTATGTAATCAGCTTTGTCAAATATTTATTCAATATGTGGTGTCGTGGTCACATACATATAATTAAAACGTATGAGCTCGTATCAAACGAAAAAGCTTTATTTAAGAAATAACAATTGTAAAAACAATATAGTCAAATTTTGGATAACATTACAAGACTTTCACGTACAAAACTTTCACGGCGAAAAACTGAATCCCTTCCGGTATGCATAATACCTCCGATCCTATTTGATTGACACACCCTTCTTCCTTTCTTCTCACTCTTCTAATCTCTGAGTTCTTCAAAATCCATTTCTTTTGTCACACTATTCCTACGAATACATTCCTGGCACATTTTAAACCCCTTCAGATAATCTTCTAATGGATAAAGTCCACACAAAATTAGAAAGGCCCTACAAAGCATGAAAAGTCTTTCATTTCAAGTCACGTTTACTTGAAATGAACAAAGCATAATCCAAAGGATAATTCTCGCTAGGATAATCCTCTTACAATAGGTGTCAATCAAGACCCATCACTTCTCTTATTCTGGGATTACTTTAATCCTTTGATCATGAATTAAGATGATGGTCCAAAACCATCACATTTAAAGATCCAGTATGTGCGCGCTGTAAGTACCCGTAAGTACATGGTCGGGACAGAGTGCGTGTCTATGGGTTGATAACAAGCTTTTTTTTTCTCATGTAGTGGGAAACACGGATTTTGAAGATCCTCCTCCCTCCCCTGCAAAGTAAATTTCCAAAGAGAACTTTACTAAATTTCTAATAGTTGACTTATTTTAAAATTTAAAATATGGAATCCTAGAGTGCGTAATATTGAACTATGTAATCAGCTTTGTCAAATATTTATTCAATATGTGGTGTCGTGGTCACATACATATAATTAAAACGTATGAGTTCGTATCAAACGAAAAAGCTTTATTTAAGAAATAACAATTTTAAAAACAATATAGTCAAATTTTGGATGACATTACAAGACTGTCCCATACATCCAAGGAAGTCCCACTTTTCTTATCTGCAGAACTCAGGTCCGTCTACCTAGAACACAAAAACATGTCTGTCAATCAAAGGGGAAAAAATGCATCCCTTCCGGAATGCATAATACCTCCAATCATACTTGATTGACACACCCTTCTTCCTTTCTCCTCCCTCTTCCAATCTCTGAGTTCTTCAAAATCAATTTCTTTTGTCACACTATTCCTACGAATACCTTCCTGGCATATTTTAAACCACTTCAGATAATCTTCTTATAGAAAAAGTCCACACATTTAGAAAGGCTATACAAAGCATGAAATGTCTTTCACTCTTACTTGAAATTGAAAAAAGAGATCTTCTCTCTAGGATAATCCTCTTACAATAGGTGTCAATCAAAACCAGTCACTTCTCTTATTCTGGGATTACTTTAATCCTTTCATCATGAATTAAGATAATGTTCCTATACCATCACATTGTATAGTTTAGCGTCAGAAAATAGTCACTTTGGATTTCAACTTACTTGAAAAAATTAATCGATTTCGAATATTCGGCATCTTTGTATGGGCAAGTGGGACATTTTCCCAGAAACTAGACTTTAACGATGAAAACATTGGTTTCGTCAGTATGATATAATGAAAAAAAAAAAAAAAATTCTTTGGTGTTTAAATAAAAGGTTTCGATTTATGGCATTATTTCTTTTTTTTTTTTTTTTCTCTCTTTTTAGCATTTTAAATGGGATTAATGAAAGGCATGTATCTTAAATTAAATGAGTGAAAGGTTTATATTTAAATGAAATGAATTCAATATGAAAATGTTATAGGAACAATATTTGGCGATTTATCAACTGCGCCAGGATAACATAAATGTACCAATATATCAAACGGTATGTAGTATGTGAAATGAAACAATTATATTATAATCACCCATCGTACAAGAAAAAAAAAACTAATATTCTGCATTCAGAGGGAAAAATCCATCTCCTGTGCCGTAAGATTTGGCGAATTCTGTTTTGGTGATAAGTTTTACGATGTGATTGTTGGGATCTGCAGGATTTGGCTTACTTTTTCTAAATCTTGTTTTTTGGCAGATGTAGTATTATGTAAATATATTTTTTTGCAGATATTTTTCTATTTTGTATATTTGGCATTCTATTTTGTATATTTTCTATTTGGCATTTGGAAAAGAGATTTTTACCTTTTTATCTGTGCCTTCGGAAATATTAAAAAAATATAAAAAGATTTACATATATCAAGCGTATAATGTTATGTTTTGCATTTTTATACGGACCACTTCTCCATTTTTAGATTTTAAATGCTATTTATTATTTACTAGCCGTTTATTAATTGTTTACAATTTACCTCCCTGACAATAACAATTATTTATCACAAAAATGCCTCTTAGGTTTGTTAAATAAGTTTGTTTATGTATTTTCATTACTTATTAAAATATCGAATATTGCGATAAAAATTTATTTTAGCATCATGCTTAAATTTTTAAGATGGCGCAAAAACATGCTTTAATAAACGTATGTTTGTAAATATTTGAAAAACATGTTTTACCGCTCTCTAGAAAAATTTTGTAAGATGCTAAAACTAACTTTTGGCACCATTTAAAATTTTTTTCGCCAACCGACATAGGATACGAAACTTTTCCCCCATTCAGATACACAGGAAAGGCTGGTCTCAAACAAAAGTAAAGCTAGCAACAATATTGTTTTAACTCTATAAGAGTTACAATAATGATATTAAATGCTCCGATTGGCTTTGGGCTCAATTACGAAAGTTTCTCCTGAGCTCGGTCTACAAGGTATTAGTTAATAATACAAACAACACTAATGGCATGGAGGCAAAAATTTTAATTTAAATGTATATATTTGAAACACTTCCCCCCCTACCCAACCCCCCCCCCCCCCAAAAAAAAAAAAAAAAAAAAAAAAAAGTTACAGTAATGAATTTAAAATGGCATTAAGCCACGCTTTCTGACATAAGCAATTGGCTGCAAACGCGATAACGAAACTTTCACTTAACTTAATAACATGTAGTTAATATAGCCCTCAGGGTACTTTGCAGTTATACAGACCTTGTGGTTTTTTTAAAAAGCTTGAGACAATTCAGGTTTAAGAAGCTGAGATTTACTGTCAAATGATATAAACAACTATGAACACAAAACTGGTGAATTATTATTCAGGTTTATGTATGTATTTTTAAAAAAATTGCTTCTGATTACACTTATTATATAAATTACTTCTGTTTGCATTTATTAACTGATAAACAGCTTCTGTATATTAAATGAATTGTTTAAATATTGGGAAGAGGTGGCGAGAGGTAGAAAGACGAGTAAACAAACGGGTAGACAGACGGGTAGTGAGATGGGTAGGGAGATGAGTAGCGACATAGGTAGGCTGACGGGTAGCGAAACGAATAGACAGACGACTAGAGAGAAAGGTAACAAGTTGGAAATTGTACGTCAAACGTGACAAATGAGGTGCGTTCGTACTCTAGCTAGCTATATAAATATTCAGATCTTGATGATTTTTAATTCTGTGAAATGAATTCTATCGTCTGCAGATTCATTTTTGTAATAAAATAAGTATCTCGGTCGCTTGACGATAAAACTTCGGAAGCTCCTATAACAAGAAAGCACCGATTTAAAAAAAAATTCAAATTTCTTAATAAAATTTTTTATTAATATCTCCTAAAGTTTTTATTCGATTTTTATAAAAGTTGAAATGTCTCGACAAAATTCTGCAAAGATAATATATCTTAAATTTCAAACCATTCGGTTAGGTAGTTTTTGCGTTGTTATATGCGGACGGACGGATAGACAGACGGACGGACGGACAGACGGACGGACCAAGCGACGACAATAGGTGCTACGTATTTATATAATTACGAACGCACCTAAAAAGAGGGTTGGCAGAGGGGTAGCGAGATGGGTCACGAGACGGGTAGCGACATCGGTAGATAGGAATGTAGCGAGAAATGTTGCGAGATGCATAGCGTGGTAGATAAAGAGACGAGTAGAGATATGAGTACAGAGACGAGTGACTGACGGGTAATGAGATTGGTAGCGAGACGGGAAAAGAGTCGGGTACAAAAACAGACGGATAGTGAGACGGGTATACAGACGAGTAGAGAGACAGTAGATGGGTACCGAGATGGGTAAGAAGATGGGTAGAGAGGCGTATAGCCAGACGGGTAGAGAGACAGATAGATAAATGGGTAGCGAAGTGAATAGAGACACGGCTAGACATACAAGTAGTTAGACGGATAGACAGACGGTTAGAGAAATAGATTGGCGGGTAGAGAGACCGGTAGAGAAATATAGAGACAGGTAGCGAGACATGTAGAGAGATAGACAATCGGTTAGAGAGACGGGCAGAAGAACGGATAGGGAAACAGACAAATTCTGGAGAGACAGACAGACAGGCAAAAGAAAAGACTGCGGATTGGCGCAGTAAAGGCGCATTAAAGGCGCAGGGGGCAGAGCCACCTAGAGAATAATCAAGAAGTATCTGTTAAGCTTAACTTTGTAATATATATAATTTTTCAATTTTGCCGATATGGAGATTTAATGTAAAAGTTATATTACAGAAGTCATCGAAAGATTTTTTGTATGCTTTAATAGTAATTTAGACTATAGTTTTGCAATCTGGTTTGTAGCAAAGCATGCTATCAATGTGGTTTGAAGTGTAAGAGTTTCTATAAACAGTTATACAAATAATAGATATATAATCAAGGAAGAAAATTTTTAAATTCACACACAAAAAAGGTGCAACAATGAAATTAAATTTGCGTTAAGCCACGCTTGATAGAATAATCTATTGGCTGCAAATCCAATTACGTAACTTTAAAAAGCTTGGCGTTTTAAAAGATCTTGCGTTTTTCTTTAAGTTTTGCGCAATACGCGCTTAAGAAAATGAGATTATTTGCCACAAGTTAAAAAAAAAATATGACAACACATCTGATGAACGGTACTTCTTTTCTATTTTTTAACAGTGAATTTATATATGATATTTTGTAATTGTATCATTTAATTTGCTCTTTTTCTTTATATTGTAATTGTTAACCCTATGTACTCAGCAATATCACTCAGACTAATCCCTTTGAGGGAAGTCCTAGTAATCTATTTTTTTCCTCAATGCAAAAACGTTTTTTTTAATGTAGAAATATATAGTGCAAATTAATTAATTTGGAATAATGTTTGTTTAGTGTTCAGGATTAAGAAATGTATACAATAAATACATTACATATAAATATACACTACTGTAGCACAAGTAAAACTATATGTAAAAAGAAGGTGGTCTACGTGGAAATGGTGGGTCCAAAACCATCACATTTAAAGATCCAGTATGTGCGCGCTGTAAGTAACCGTAAGTACGTGGTCGGGACAGGGACAGAGTGCGTGTCCATGGGTTGAAAACAAGCTTTTTTTTTTCTCATGTAGTGGGAAACACGGATTTTGAAGATCCTCCTCCCTCCCCTGCAAAGTAAATTTGCAAAGAGAACTTTACTAAATTTCTAATAGTCGACTTATTTTATAATTTAAAATATGGAATCCTAGAGTGCGTAATATTGAACTATGTAATCAGCTTTGTCAAATATTTATTCAATATGTGGTGTCGTGGTCACATACATATAATTAAAACGTATGAGTTCGTATCAAACGAAAAAGCTTTATTTAAGAAATAACAATTGTAAAAACAATATAGTCAAATTTTGGATAACATTACAAGACTTTCACGTACAAAACTTTCACGGCGAAAAACTGAATCCCTTCCGGTATGCATAATACCTCCGATCCTATTTGATTGACACACCCTTCTTCCTTTCTTCTCACTCTTCTAATCTCTGAGTTCTTCAAAATCCATTTCTTTTGTCACACTATTCCTACGAATACATTCCTGGCACATTTTAAACCCCTTCAGATAATCTTCTAATGGATAAAGTCCACACAAAATTAGAAAGGCCCTACAAAGCATGAAAAGTCTTTCATTTCAAGTCACGTTTACTTGAAATGAACAAAGCATAATCCAAAGGATAATTCTCGCTAGGATAATCCTCTTACAATAGGTGTCAATCAAGACCCATCACTTCTCTTATTCTGGGATTACTTTAATCCTTTGATCATGAATTAAGATGATGGTCCAAAACCATCACATTTAAAGATCCAGTATGTGCGCGCTGTAAGTACCCGTAAGTACATGGTCGGGACAGAGTGCGTGTCTATGGGTTGATAACAAGCTTTTTTTTTCTCATGTAGTGGGAAACACGGATTTTGAAGATCCTCCTCCCTCCCCTGCAAAGTAAATTTCCAAAGAGAACTTTACTAAATTTCTAATAGTTGACTTATTTTAAAATTTAAAATATGGAATCCTAGAGTGCGTAATATTGAACTATGTAATCAGCTTTGTCAAATATTTATTCAATATGTGGTGTCGTGGTCACATACATATAATTAAAACGTATGAGTTCGTATCAAACGAAAAAGCTTTATTTAAGAAATAACAATTTTAAAAACAATATAGTCAAATTTTGGATGACATTACAAGACTGTCCCATACATCCAAGGAAGTCCCACTTTTCTTATCTGCAGAACTCAGGTCCGTCTACCTAGAACACAAAAACATGTCTGTCAATCAAAGGGGAAAAAATGCATCCCTTCCGGAATGCATAATACCTCCAATCATACTTGATTGACACACCCTTCTTCCTTTCTCCTCCCTCTTCCAATCTCTGAGTTCTTCAAAATCAATTTCTTTTGTCACACTATTCCTACGAATACCTTCCTGGCATATTTTAAACCACTTCAGATAATCTTCTTATAGAAAAAGTCCACACATTTAGAAAGGCTATACAAAGCATGAAATGTCTTTCACTCTTACTTGAAATTGAAAAAAGAGATCTTCTCTCTAGGATAATCCTCTTACAATAGGTGTCAATCAAAACCAGTCACTTCTCTTATTCTGGGATTACTTTAATCCTTTCATCATGAATTAAGATAATGTTCCTATACCATCACATTGTATAGTTTAGCGTCAGAAAATAGTCACTTTGGATTTCAACTTACTTGAAAAAATTAATCGATTTCGAATATTCGGCATCTTTGTATGGGCAAGTGGGACATTTTCCCAGAAACTAGACTTTAACGATGAAAACATTGGTTTCGTCAGTATGATATAATGAAAAAAAAAAAAAAAAACATTTATTTTAAAATATTTTATTTGTTTTGATTCATTATTGTTAAAATCTTTGTGGTAAAAGTTATTACGTAGTCTTTTTTACGTTCTTTTATCTTTACAAGAAGAAAGTATTGGATTCATAAAAATTTTCGACTTTGGTTTTTGATGGATTTGTACGTTTAAGAAGGTCCTGAACATGATTTGACTGTTCTTAGAAAATGTCTGTCTGTCTGTATGTGACAAAAATTTTTGTGGGCTCTCTTATCTGTAGAAATAACGCATGGAATTTAATAAAACTTTATATTCAGTTAGATCTTGATATAAATAGGTGCTGATTAGTTTTTGGTGAAAATCGCCCAACAAGTGGCGCTGCTATGCTGTATTTTTAACGATTTCAGCATTATCTTATCTCAAGAACTAATGCACAGATTTTTAACAAACTTCAGATTCCGTTAGACGTTGATATAAGTTGTTGCTGATTAGGTTTTGGTGTAAATAGCCCTACAGGTGGTGCTTCTATGCTTAATTTTGTAGGATTTACTCGATTATATAGTGATAAGATTTAATGCACAGAATTTCATCAAACTTCATATTCTGTTAGACTGTGACATAAGTTGGCTCTAATTAGTTTTTAACGTAATTGAAAAAAGTTTTGAAATTGGCACATCCGACTAGTTTTTTTTTTTTTTCTCTTAGCGTTTTTAAAAAGTAGCCTCTAATAAAAGTATTGCATTAATCATATTTATCATATAGTGTTATTAAAAATTCTGAATACATTGAAGTTTATATGTGAGGTACAAGGGTAAAAAATAGATTTTCAAGATTAAATCTATCATTTGGCCCCCATGATTGTGCAATGCAAAATAATAATAATAATAACAATTTTAATATAGATAATGTATTCGTAATATGCATTATTCTTAGAATCTTTGTGATAGTGACTTTACCTTGTTATTAACAATTTCCAACATAATTCAAAACTTTTATCAATTCGGTTTGTCTCTGTAATCTAATTCGCGTAAATGTAGCCAGATTACCACGCAATTGATATAGGTTAATGAGGTTTACTATGGCATGTTCGGTATCGAAAATGAAGTATGTAGAGTTTATACTTCATTTACAGGGACACTCAAAATAATGCCGTTACATTAAGGTATGATAGATTTCAGTGTATTTTAATGATGTTACTCGATTCAAAACACATTTAAATTGATATATATTACTGAGGTGTACTACAAGAGGCTCTATAGAATAGGGTGTGCATAACATTCATCGTTCATTTACAGGGGCACACAAAATAATTTGATTTTAGTACTGTCTAAGAACAATAATTACTGGAAATGTGTTTTAAGTTGTGGTACACTGTAAAGTGAAATGTCTGAAACAAATGGTTAAAAATACAGACACTTTTTTTTTTTTTTTTTTTTTTTTTTTTTTTTTTTTTTTTAAGACACTTATTTATGTCTCAATTTCAGACATTTGAAGCGTCTGAATTGCGACCATTTTTGTGCTTTGATTTGTCGGCAATAGGCAGACTGGCCACAATTCTTTTTAGGCATTTATTGCAGTCATATTTGACCACATTGCATCGTCAATAAATGGAAAAATTCTTGACCATAAAAAAAATGGAAATGGTTGGAAATTTTTCCTGAAGCACAACCTGATTAAAGCATGGGTAAACTGGGTCATAGCAATAGCTGCTCCCCCCCCCCTCCCCCGATTTTATGGGGTCCCAAATTTGGTATGCAATTTTCGTAAAGCTGATATTTTAAATCCCTTTCGACATTGTACTGATTGTAGTCAATGTTTTGAACTTTTACATTAAGATAAGATTGAAAACAAAAAATATGTTTATCTAAAAACAGCAAAACCTTTCAATGACGGATACCTCGGAACCACAGAATTTTCCCACTATTTAGAGGTGTCCGTCTTTTAGATATAAAAGTATACAAATATGTATGTGCTATGGATTGTAAAAGGAGCTCGCTAAATGGAAGTGTCCGTTATGGAGCGTTTACAGTAAACTTTCATAACAGACGCTTCCAAAAAGCGACACCTCTATTTAGCGAACATTCACGTTTTTTAATCCACAACACATAAATATTTGTATACTTTTGCTTCTGAAATGCGGATTGTTTGCTATTTAGAGGTTTTAAATAGTCATATTTATAAATCAATTTATATGTGTTTATTCTAAAGCATAAAAAGTGTTTAATTTGTGTAATAGGAAATATGCTCGAATGAATTCCAGGTTCAGCGGTCTATGTTATTCACTAACATTTTGTAAAAATACTTTAGTTATATGAATCTAAACTCACATACATGCATTCAAAATGATTAATTAATTACAACATGATCAGTTACACCCTTTAATTTGTAGCATCTCAATGCACGTTATCTTATTACTGAAAGAGAGTTATTTTTGACAGGATTTATTTTTGGCAGCATTTTTATTTCTTCAGACAGATGAGTAATAATAATAAAAAAGGTCTTTAGAATTTCTTTTCAAAGATTGTGCAAGCTATTTAATAGAATTTTTAAATAATTCGCTCTATCCCCCCCGACTCCCCTGGATAATGTAACATTTTTAAATCATAAAAAAATATATATTAAAAAGAACAGAAGAAAAGAAAAAGGGGTGGTGGTCGGAACAGAAACATGTTTTTAAAGAGGTTCTAAAATGATATGCTCAACAACGACAACGAGAAACTTTCTGATCAATTTTCTGGCTCATTTTTAATCACATTGGCATAAAATTGGCAAGTCTGACTATTGAAGCGATTTTGAATCGAAATGATTTCCATTTTTCGATAAATAAATTATGTATCGAGTTATAAGTGATTCGGGTCACATGACAACACGTGTTTCCCCTTTCTCGTGCTGCAACGTCGGAAATTCCGTTCGAAACGTCAACTTTGACTGTACGTTTTGAAAGATCTTCTGCCTTTATCAAACGTAAAAAGGTTTTTGGATTACAAAGTTTTAGAATAAGAACACCTTCCAATTTTATGCGTTTCCGAACTAAAATGAATTCAGAAATGTGTCAGAAAGTGGCTTTTTTAGATTTGAGAATAGAACAGCCTTAAGGGATAGCTTTTGTCTAATAGAGTTTAGGAGTAAACGAAGCAACCGCAGGAGGAAAAAAATCATGAATGATAATACATTTAAATTTAAAGAGAGAGGGAGAGAGAGAGAGGAAATAAATAAATAAAATTCTACCCCAAGTCCGATTCTTAAATCTTTTACATGTGATATAATGTTCAACTAGAAATCTTTTTAATTATTTAAATAAATATATGACCAAGCATTAACATTTAGAAGATAAAAATAATCGACACACACAAAGAAGGAAAAAAGAACTTTATTAAATGAATTTCAGGGTTAGAATTAGTACTAATACTATATGATAAATATAATTAAAAAATACTTTTGTAAGAGGTTGCTTAGAGATCACATAAAACATATTAATTTTTTTTTTTATGTTTTTCGAATAAAGTAGAAAAGAAAAAAGTATGCTACTAAAATTGCGTAATTCTAATTTTGGGACAGCTAAATTATGGGGCAAATGCCCCACTTTCCCATAGAGAAATCGTATAATCTTTTTAAATTGGAATCAAAATTGACTATTTTCTCACAGATTTCTGAATTCAGTTTCGTTCATAAACACATGGAATCGACAAATGCTCTTATTTAGAAACTATGAAGTCGAACAGTTTGTTCCATTTTTCGAAACAGGCAGACGGTATTTTAGAAAATACTGTGAAAATTGTGGTTTTGAATATAACTTCTGCACGCGACAGCCCGATAAGTGTCATCATGGAAAAAAACTCACTTATAACTCAAGATGTGTTTGTAACTCAAAACTTATTTCACCTTCTGAAAATATAAAATAAATAATGGAATATTTGTTCTTTTATTTCTGCAATTGAACTCTGTGGTCTTCATGATAAACTTTGTCCCCCGCATCCTCCATGAAATTTTGTTCAAAATCTAGGACGGCAGGGGAGGAGAATGCTGGCGCCCATGACTTATTTATTTAAAAGTATCAAAATGTGAGATAAGAAAAAAAAACATATGCAATAATTAGGATGAATTTACTTGTACCATTTATAACATAGGATAAGTAAAAATTATGGGATAATTTTTTTTTTCTAAAGTTTTAAAAATATTTATTATTATTTTTATTTGTGCTAATATATCTGTTATTTTAATTGGAGTAAATTAATTCAATTTAAAATAATAATTTAATGTGTTTGTGATGTTAGAAATATTTTTCTTTAAAACTGTTTTAAAATGATCTAAAAGTATGTAAAGAAAAAAAATCTAATTAAGAATACCGTTAACTCGATAGGAGTAATCTTATTTAGTTAAAAATAATGAATTTTCTTATATCATTTACAGCACAGTTTTCTATAACGATATTTATGTTAGAGGTAATTTAATCTAAATTTTTATATTTATATTTTCATTAATATCTTAAAACATTTCTTTTTTATAAACTCATTCTATTTTAATATTTAATCAAACCCCCTCCTCCTTTTTCTTATTTTTCTTAAACATTATTAATTAAAACTCTTATTTTCAAAATCCAAACATTTGTATTTCTCTATAAGTCAAGACCACCCAAGTTCTCCCTTTTTCACTATGAGATAGTGTCCACGCAAACAACTTTTACTTGAAATTCTCACGTAGTTTAAGGGATCGTAAATCCGGAACACACACAGGCAGATTGGATATAGTACAAAAGGCTTTTATAAGAAGTCATGGGAATAACTGAAGCATTATGGTCAGTTGTATTGTGTGCGACTTTTTATTACCCTCAGTAAAGAGAGTCATAAAACTATTTCGAAGGCTTGTTAGGAAGATGCACAGTTTATTGCTTTCGAGTCGTTGTTTACGAAATAACAGGTGCAAGCGTACACGTGATTTCTTCCTTTTCGTGGGACCCAACAGACGGCTAATTTCCAGGAATTGTAGCTAGGATTTTTCACCTAGCAACAATAATCCAATAAGCGTGTTATTTGCTCCCCCCACTCAACCAATCAGCGTTGACCCTTTTCCCCCCTGGTAGCGTTACCAAGGGAACGAAGAGCTAGTTAGCAGGGAGTCATGTCTTGAAGCTCGGATAGTTTAGGTGTGTGAGGGTGGAGGGTTCCCTCCCTCACCCCGCCGGTTAGGCATTAGCGATTTTTTTTTCGAGACAGAGACTTCTCTCCCAGCAGTAGCGACAGTGGATTGATAGAAAATGTGCGCTCATCAAGCGGCCTGAAAGGACGAGAAAGTAGCGTTTAACTGATTGAAACAACTATGTATATTAGAATCCAGCTTACCGAAGCATAGACGAAGTGAAAATGATAGGATGGTCTTCAATAAAAAGACCGTGTCGTATCTCGTAATTTTCTACAGGAATAACTAGTTATATAGGATTGGATTGCTAAAATCCAGAGTCGACAAATCTCAGCCTATGAATTCACAAACTCCAGTTCCGACAACCGTGAATGCAGTACTGACAGCTCAAAGGTGCATAGGCGCAAAAATAAAAAAAAAGTATTGGTGCATACTTTCAGCGCGACTGTGAAATATCAAAACTGCACTCCTGTAAAGTGTGATTTGAAGAGTGTACGGTGAAGTTGTGCAATGTTCCCGACACTGAGTCTAAACTGTGAAAATTCCCTCTAAAATTGGAAAGTTCTGAACAAAAGTCTTGATCATTAAGTTACCTCCTTGAAAGACGAATACCTCTCGAAAGTAACGTCCTATCCAAATAATGCTAAGTTTTCCAAAATTAAGAAGCCTTGTAAGTAAAAACAATTCTTATCGCTATTATGATTTATAAATTATGTTTTCTGTTTGATATGACGGAACTTATCTGTGTCTTAGTATTTTGATGCATATATATATATCTAAGAGGATATTTAAATCATTTAAAGTGTTATTTGTAAATAAATATTTGTTCTTTCTAATTTAACTCCTTCTCTGTTTTCTTTTTTTTGATTACTTGCTTAATTAATTCAAAAGGTCTGCTTTTAATATTTTACCTTTTATTTAACTTACGAAAATCAATCTCCTTAGGATTTCTATTAATCCTTTAACTTAATTTATTCTATTGATCTAAATATTAATTCTGGTAAAAAAGATAAATAAATAAATTAATTAATTAAAATAAATTATTGTATTCTCTAGTCATGGAATTTCTAAATATTATTTTAAGCATTAAATCTAATAAAAAAATAAACTACTAATTTACTGGATGTTGTAATCTTTAATATTCAAACTTATCTTATTTAAGTAGCTGAGACCGTTTACTATTCTTTAATTAATTACAAGACATACTTATCTGAAATTTTCACATAAAGTAATTTTAATATTTTGATCTAAAGTCTTTTGAGAAGCATTTTATTATAATGAATTACTTATTCAAAATTTAATTATTAACTCATGGTCTCTTAAATAATGATGAAACTATACGATCACAGCTTCAGTGTTGTGAATTCTTGAAATTAATTCTGCATTTTTTTAATATTGGCCAAATATTATTTTGTTTAACCTATCTCATCAATTTTATAACCCCCTTTCTATACTTTCTTTAAAAGAAAGATTTTTCCCTTTTATTCCAAAATTTTCACTTAGTCTAAATTATTATGTTTATGAAAATTCCTTGCTGTTACCCTTCATATTAATTCTTGAATTCACAATGCTGATTGTTGGGGAATTGGATGTAGTGCAAATTGAGAATTTTGTCAGTACTTTTAAATAATTAATTCTTATACTATTTTGAATTCAAAACTTAGAATTCAAGTAAATTTAAATTCTTTAAATTTTAATTGTTTCTGTTTAATCTAGTCCATTTACCCTTTTTCTAAATTTATTTTAGTTTGAGAATAATTTTGTAAGTATGCATATTGACAGGATGCATTTCAATTTTTAGTCACAGGTAATTTGCACTCATTCATTATTTTTGAAAAATGTGATAGCATCTCACCTAGCAACAAAAAAAACAACCCAACAAAGAATTGATGCTGTGACACTTACCTGTGTGGCACAATTCAAATTTTTAATGTTTATTTGTGTATACTTAAAGTTAAGGGTATAAGGCAACTATTTTTTTTTCAAAATGTATTGTGCATTAGGTCTTTGAGTATATATTATGAAGTGTTAACCCTCATATCTGTGCTGTTCAAAATTTTTTTTTTCATAATACCCCACCCGCACTGAATTTTTAGAAATTTTAACATACCTTTCCCATTTGTTTATATTTATTTGCAATTGATTATATATATTGACAAAGGCGACTAGTGTATACATGAGTGTAGCTCTCAGTAATTTTAGTTAGATTTTGCATTTGTGTAAAATTTTTTTTCTTTGCTTAAGGTTTAGGTAGGGTTAATTATAAAAATTTTTTTTATCGCTGAATTTTTTGTTGTCAAAACATTTCATAAATATGGCGGAAACCCTTACCAAGGAGATGGCTGAGCTGCAGAAGAAATCGTCTTTGATGGATAATTTATCCAACATCCCACCTTTTAGCGGGGACTCCACTATATCCTTTTCCGACTTTATTGAAAAGTTCACAGATATTTCCACCTTCTTTAACTGGGATGAAAAAGAAAAAATTTTCGCCCTGTTTAACAGACTGTCAGGGAAAGCAGCCAAATTAATTAAGGCTAGTAAAGGAAAAAATTATACGGAATTAGTGGAAATTATACAAGACAGATTCACGGAACAGGAGTCGCCAGATGTGGCATTATCGAAGTTTCTTAACTTCAAACAGACACCCTCAATGTCTGTCCAAGATTTTTTCGACAGAGCCTCTGATCTGTCACGCAGAGCTCTTGTCATTGATGGAATTGCTGAGGGCATTGTAAATAAAAGTAGAGATGCTATACTGCACTCTATGCTTCTAGGTAACCTATCTCCAGAAATTCGGAAGGGTGTCATTTCAAAAGATCCAAAGACCCCTCAAGAAATACTAACGTTTGCCTTACTTGAAGAAAAGGCTTGTAGGAGTGCTAACCCCTTCTACAGCTCTGAACCAGCAAACATTGCCCCCCAGGTCCCCTCAGGTGTAGCATGTGCTGCTGTTTACCCCCCTACACCCCAGGTTAGCCATCCCAACCGTGAAATTGTAGAACTCCAAAACAAAATGGAAATCTTAACGGCTAAAATTGATAGTCTGGTTATACAACAACCAGCTGCAGCGAGACCACCAGCCCAGGAAAATGTCCAGTACAACCCTTTTTTCTGTTTTGGATGTGGCGACCCCAACCATTTTTTTCAGGACTGCCCCCAAAACCCCAGAAATCAAGGCTGGCAAAATTTTAATGAAAATCCCTATGGTCGTAGAGGTATGGCCAGACCTAACAATAACTACAGAGGCAGTTATAGTAACAGGGGATATCAGAATCAAAGAAACTATAGGGGAAATGGCAATAACCAGAGAAACAGAGGTACCAACAATGGCCAGAGAGGGAATTATAGGAATAGGGGTAATCACAATAATGTAACCCAGCAAAATAACAACACTGCCAATGAACACAATATTCAACAAAATTTAAACGGGTAATGGCTGAGTCTGGAGTAGTCGGACTAACTCATGAGAAGCCGAACGACAAAACCCCCTCTGTGTATAATGTTTTCCCACCATCAGCATGCAATCTCCCTACTGCAAGGATTGCTGTCGGTGATATTTTTATTACTGCACTATGTGATACGGGATCAGGTATCAATTTAATTTCTCGACAGGGATTGTGTTTATTCCCAGGAGTAAAAACTGAGGCATGCAATGTACCCATTCTAACTGTGACAGGTGAATGTGTCCCTCTCACTGAGAAAGTTAAGTTATCTTTCAATTTCAGTAATGTCAGCTGCCAAGCTGAATTTTTTGTAGTAGCAGGTAAACTCGCTGATGAATTTACTGCTATCTTAGGTATGCCCTTTTTGAGTAAGTACAAGGCTATCATAAAGTGTAGTGACAAATCTATTAGTCTTGGTATTAATGCGCAAACTTTTTGTAAATATGTTCCAAAAATTTCAGAATGTCATGTAAATATTAAACCGCCAATTATTGTAAATAACAAAATTTCTTGCCTTAAAAATGTGTTATGTCAAACTGAGGGTAAGGTAGAATGTTTTTCTAATGTTAGTAATATTTCTGAGAAGAATAAGAACAGTGAGAACAATTGTATGGTAGTAAAAGCCAATGTAAGGGAGAGTAGTGAACAAATAGAGATTCGAGATAGTGAAAAATGTAGTAGCGAAGATAAAAATAAGGTGATTTTAGATAAATGCGAAGGTAATGATAGCAATTCTTCTGTTCAAAAATCTTCTGAAAGTGTTTCAAAATTAGAAAATGTTAATAATACAAATAATCATGAGACCTGTAGTTATATGTGTACTGATAAATTAAATGAAAATAAGGCAATTGGTCGGGATAATATATGTGAAACAAATGGTTGTGATCTTAGTGTAAATAATATCAGGGTTGTGAAAAATAATGAAAATGAAATCAATGCCCCTGTATGCCAAGTGAGTTGTCATGATAGCGAAAAGTCACAATCTAATGATGTCAAAACTAAAGTAAGTGATACATGTGAAAAGTCTAAGATTATTAAAATTAGTTTTGCTGTTTTGAAAAATTTAGTAACTATCTCCCCCCAATCTAAAATTTTAGCTCAAGTAAACTGCTCGAGAAGTAATTTTATTGATAATAATGATGTTGTTATTTTGGAACCCCTAGTAAAAAAATTTGGTAATGGTGTTTTATCATCTAGAACAATCTGTTCTCAGGAACACGGGTTATTTATTTCATTTGCTAACTTTTCGGATGATGAGGTTACTTTGAATAAGGGAATGAGGGTTGCTAAAATTCAAAAGTGCATCGATGATTCTGAGTGTAATTCTAATAATTGTAATTATGCCCTTAATGTTAATGTGCCCACTCCACTAGCTGATTTTGATCATGCTGATCTCAGCTGGAGTTCAGATATTAATCTTGACCATTTAGACCCCCCTCTTAAACTTAAAATGCAGGATTTTCTTAATAAAAATAAAGATGTGTTTGCAGCATCAGTCCTAGACTTGCCCGGCTGTGACACTATTCCCCATGTAATAAATTTAACTTCTGATAAACCTGTAAAATGTAAAGCCTATAGAGTTCCCCATAATCTTAAACAAGAAATGGAAGATCAATTAGATATCCTGTTAAAAGCTAATATAATATCCCCCTCCATTTCTGAATTTGCGGCTCCAGTCATTTTGGTTAAGAAAGCAGACGGATCTTATAGATTGGCTGTCGATTTTAGAAAATTAAACAAAAATTTAGTTAAAGATGCATACCCCATCCCTAATATCACAGATTCGGTTGATGCACTATCCGGTTCAAATTTCTTTTCTACACTTGATTTAACAAGTGGCTTTTTCCAGCAAGTTGTGCGTCCTGAGGACAGACACAAAACAGCAATCATAACTCATAAAGGACTATTTGAGTGGTCGAGAAATTGTTTTGGCTTATCAAACTCAGGAAATTCTTTTCAACGACTCATGAGTGCAATATTTGGAGATCTGGGAAATATGGGAATTCTTGTATATATAGATGATATTGTTATTGCTAGCAAAGATGTAGAATCCCACCTTGAAAAATTAACAACTGTTTTTGATAGACTTCGCCAGCATAATTTAAAATTAAAACCCAGTAAATGCCTTTTTCTATCAGATAAAATTAAATATTTAGGTTTTGAAATCCATAAAGGTAAAGTCTCACCCATTAATAAAAATATAGAAGTAATTGAAAAATTTCAACCCCCTGATACCCGCAAAGCAGTTAGATCTTTTATTGGTACAATTTCATTTTACAGGAGATTTATCCCTGATTTTTCTAAACGAGCTAAAAACCTAATTGAACTAACTAAAGAAAATGGTCGTTTTTCATGGAACCCTGCAGCGCAAGCAGAATTCGAAGATTTAAAAGCTGCTTTAATTTCTAAGCCATGTATTGCCCTCCCTGATTTTTCGAAAGAATTTTATCTTTATACTGATGCGAGTGGTGAAGCTTTAGGCGCAGTTTTATCTCAACTGGATGAGAACAACTTTTTACACCCTGTGGCTTTTGCTAGCAGAAAGTTGAAGGACCCTGAAACAAGGTACTCAGCCACAGAAAGGGAACTTTTAGCTGTTGTCTGGGCAACCGCCCATTTTAAGTGTTACCTAGCTAACACCCACTTTTTTATTTTCACTGATCATGCTCCCCTAACTTATATGCTTAAAATTCAGGACCCAACTTCTCGTATGGCAAAGTGGATTTGCACCTTATCTGATTTTACTTTTTCAATCAAATTTATCAAGGGCAAATGCAACAGTGTTGCGGATTTTCTGTCTAGATACACTACTTCTAATGAAATCTCTGTAAATACTGTAAATTGTAATTTTTGTGTACAAATAGCAAAGGAGAATGTTTTTATGCCCCAAACTGATCTTCTTGAAAAAATTCAAGAACTCCAAAAGACTGACAAAAAGTGTTGCCAAATTGCTCAGAAGCTAGATCAAGGAGTGGATATAGCACCAAAGTACATGAAATTTTTCTTCCGAGATGATCTCTTGATGTGCGAGGACACTCGAGACTCTCCCATTTTAAATAAATTGCCCAAACTGGTGGTGCCAAAAGAACTAATCCCCCAAGTGTTCGCACTAACACATGATTCTCTAGCAGCTTGTCATCAAGCCTTCCAGAAAACTATTGATCGCATTCGCGAAAATTTTTACTGGCCAGGTATGTCTGCAGATGTCAAGCATCTAGTAGAATCTTGCATTAGTTGCCAACAAAGAAGAGCTTATAGACCTAAACATCTAGCCCCTTTGCAGAGAATGCCAACACCAGAATTTCCATTGGCAAAAGTGAATTTCGACATAATTGGTCCTTTACCGACAACCTTTTCGGGTAACAAGTTTATCGTGACATATATCGATGCTTTTTCTAAGTGGCCTGAAGCATATGCTGTATCCTCTATCACCTCAGACGTTGTAGCGGATACTCTAGCAGATTTCGTTTCAAGGTACGGTGCTCCTAGCTATATTGTTTCCGACAAGGGTAGAAATCTTATATCAGAAGCCATTGAGAGAGTCTATAAAAACTTTGGAATGAAACATATTCACACGTCAGCTTACCACCCAGCAGGAAATTCTCAGATTGAACGACAAAATAGAACTCTAATTAATGCCCTATGCCATGTTGTCAATGAAAATCAGTCGGACTGGGATACAAAATTAAAATTTGCTCTTTTAGCTCTCAGGACAGCCGTGCATTCTTCTACAAAATTAACCCCAGCTGCAGTAATGTTTGGCAGAAATTTAAATCTCCCCTATAAACTTTTTTCCACCCCCCAAACTTTAAATTATAATGACGCCCTCACCTATTGTGAACTTTTATTCCCTGCTTTGAAGAAAGTGTATGCTGAAGTGCACAGTAGTTTGGTGGAAGTTTCAGAAAAGCAAGAAAAATACAGAGAAAAAACTGCTGTTTCAAAGAATCTTAAAATAGGTGATTCAGTTTGGCTCTTTACACCAGCTGTTAAACCAGGACAATGTAAAAAACTATCTAAATTTAATAATGGTCCCTATACAATAACTGAAAAAATAAATGAGGTAAATTTTAAAATCGCCCTCCAATCAAATTTAAAATTAACGCATGTGGTACACGTCGATAGGCTGACTGAATTTAAAAACAGGCATGTTGATTTCCAAACAAATGACCAACGGCCGCAGAGTCAATTCGATGATCAATCGAATATTCAGAATCCAACTACTCCCATTCACCAATCGATTAACGATAACCCAGAACGGCGGACGAAAAAACGCAGGCGCGCGTTTGTCATACCTACAGCATCAGCAGTAAACAGAGATGAAGCATTGCCCATGCAATCAACAGCCAACACGTTGCCTTCACTAGCCACCAGCAACGAACCCCTTTCCCCCTCTCTTCCTTCAGCCGAGTTCGAGAACTCACGAGCTGAAACCACCCCCTCCCCCTCCACGGCTGAAAATCCAGTTACGGACATGCCAGATATCGCGGTAGCTAACGAAGTTGTTGAAGCTCAATCCTCTGTTATTCCTTCAACCAGTCGTTTTCCGACTTTAATCGAATCTCAGTGCAAACCGACTGATTTGATTCCTTCGTCCAGAAATACCTATGGATTCAGGAACAGGGACAAGCGTCCCAATTATAAACTTTAAGTTGTAGTAATTATAGTATTTTTATTTTAATAACCTTATATTTTGTTTGTATAATGTATATAGATAGTATAGAGTTAGTTTTTATTGTATTTTAACGTGAAAAATAAGCTTTTTAGAGTACTTGTACCGTTTGTTTTGGTTAGCGGTAACGATCTGAGCGGTTGTGTTTTCATCACATTTAATGTTCTATATAGCTAATTTTAGTGTAAATAAGGTAGATTTCGATAGTTATAGTGCAAATAACCTCTCCGCAGGTATATTTTTGGAATTATGTTACGTTTTTTCTCGATTTTTGGGTAATTTCGAGACTTTGAAAATTTTTAGTGCATTTTGAAAATGGGAATCCAAATTTTTTCCCCCTCCCCTTTTATTTTCATGTAGTACTCCCTGTTTGTTAAATACGATAGTATCCATCGATTTGCATATTATTTATATTTTAATTGATGTTCTAGTTAAGTTCTCAGTAGATGAGTATAAGTGGATTTGCAGGATAATACTATATTTGAGGGAACTATTAATTTTACTCATTACTAGATATAATATGTAGGTATTTCGTAGTGTAAGGTAGTATTAGTGTACTGTTTTGTGTATAATTTTTTAACCTGAAAACTTTTGAGGTTATTAATTTTGTTCTTGAGTACATTACTTCATTAAAGTATAGTGGTGTGGTTTTATTGAAAAATTTATAAAATTTTATCTGGTTCTGTGCTATTTTTTTTTCCTTTTTTTTAAAGGATTTCTTTTGTCAAAATTTAAATTGTTACTGTATAAATTAAGTTTCTGATGGTGATAATCTTCACCATAGCTTTTGGGTCTTCTTCGCCCCATCATGCTTTTATTTTGGCAATTGTTTATAGCACAGATAAATGGGTTGCTCTTCCAATATGCACAGTGTCGCTGTAAGTGCATATGTAAATACCTTACTTCATAGTTTCAACTTGCATATCAATCAACTGGAGAAAGTGTTTCTCAATTTTTACACATTGATACAATTTGTGTTAACTGAATTTTAATTAGTGAAATGTATTTTATTGTGAATTAACTGTATATTGTGCAAATTGCCTTTTACCCATTTTTTTTTATTCTTTTTGTTTGTGTTTTTATATGCATATACATTACTAGTTCATATGTTTTTATATATCTGTGTACATCGAGCTAACAATTTATACCTATATTGATATGCATTATTATTGTAATGGATTTGGCGATTCTTTCGGTTGGCAATGTTCTCTCCCAAATTTTTATTTGGCTTAAAAAAAAAAAAAAAAAAAAATTATTTTGGCAATTTTCAAAATTTTTTTTTGTGGTTTAGCAAACAGTGTTCAGGTAAATACTTTGAATGGAACCTTCCCGATTGATAAGGTTAGTGGTGACAAAAGCAATGTCCAGCCTTGTGTTCATCTGTTAATTTTTTTTTGTTATTCTACAGGTGTGTCTAGGATTTTGTTGACAGGTGATGAGAGTTTTGTGTATGCAAACTCAGGTTATGCATTCCGGACTGTATACCTTGAGGGGTAGGCTTGCTAAGTGTTTCTTGATAATTCTTCGGACCGAGGTCTGGTTTGTTTGAAATGTTAGGCCCCATTTAGTGATCTCTCCCGCATCCATTGAATTTTTACTCGCACTTTTTACTTAAAAAACAAAATTTTTTTTTATTTTTCAAAAAATTGTGTTTTTTAAATAGAGACGGGGGATTCTTGTTAGAGGTAATTTAATCTAAATTTTTATATTTATATTTTCATTAATATCTTAAAACATTTCTTTTTTATAAACTCATTCTATTTTAATATTTAATCAAACCCCTTCCTCCTTTTTCTTATTTTTCTTAAACATTATTAATTAAAACTCTTATTTTCAAAATCCAAACATTTGTATTTCTCTATAAGTCAAGACCACCCAAGTTCTCCCTTTTTCACTATGAGATAGTGTCCACGCAAACAACTTTTACTTGAAATTCTCACGTAGTTTAAGGGATCGTAAATTCGGAACACACACAGGCAGATTGGATATAGTACAAAAGGCTTTTATAAGAAGTCATGGGAATAACTGAAGCATTATGGTCAGTTGTATTGTGTGCGACTTTTTATTACCCTCAGTAAAGAGAGTCATAAAACTATTTCGAAGGCTTGTTAGGAAGATGCACAGTTTATTGCTTTCGAGTCGTTGTTTACGAAATAACAGGTGCAAGCGTACACGTGATTTCTTCCTTTTCGTGGGATCCAACAGACGGCTAATTTCCAGGAATTGTAGCTAGGATTTTTCACCTAGCAACAATAATCCAATAAGCGTGTTATTTGCTCCCCCCACTCAACCAATCAGCGTTGACCCTTTTCCCCCCTGGTAGCGTTACCAAGGGAACGAAGAGCTAGTTAGCAGGGAGTCATGTCTTGAAGCTCGGATAGTTTAGGTGTGTGAGGGTGGAGGGTTCCCTCCCTCACCCCGCCGGTTAGGCATTAGCGATTTTTTTTTCGAGACAGAGACTTCTCTCCCAGCAGTAGCGACAGTGGATTGATAGAAAATGTGCGCTCATCAAGCGGCCTGAAAGGACGAGAAAGTAGCGTTTAACTGATTGAAACAACTATGTATATTAGAATCCAGCTTACCGAAGCATAGACGAAGTGAAAATGATAGGATGGTCTTCAATAAAAAGACCGTGTCGTATCTCGTAATTTTCTACAGGAATAACTAGTTATATAGGATTGGATTGCTAAAATCCAGAGTCGACAAATCTCAGCCTATGAATTCACAAACTCCAGTTCCGACAACCGTGAATGCAGTACTGACAGCTCAAAGGTGCATAGGCGCGAAAATAAAAAAAAAGTATTGGTGCATACTTTCAGCGCGACTGTGAAATATCAAAACTGCACTCCTGTAAAGTGTGATTTGAAGAGTGCACGGTGAAGTTGTGCAATGTTCCCGACACTGAGTCTAAACTGTGAAAATTCCCTCTAAAATTGGAAAGTTCTGAACAAAAGTCTTGATCATTAAGTTACCTCCTTGAAAGACGAATACCTCTCGAAAGTAACGTCCTATCCAAATAATGCTAAGTTTTCCAAAATTAAGAAGCCTTGTAAGTAAAAACAATTCTTATCGCTATTATGATTTATAAATTATGTTTTCTGTTTGATATGACGGAACTTATCTGTGTCTTAGTATTTTGATGCATATATATATATCTAAGAGGATATTTAAATCATTTAAAGTGTTATTTGTAAATAAATATTTGTTCTTTCTAATTTAACTCCTTCTCTGTTTTCTTTTTTTTGATTACTTGCTTAATTAATTCAAAAGGTCTGCTTTTAATATTTTACCTTTTATTTAACTTACGAAAATCAATCTCCTTAGGATTTCTATTAATCCTTTAACTTAATTTATTCTATTGATCTAAATATTAATTCTGGTAAAAAAGATAAATAAATAAATTAATTAATTAAAATAAATTATTGTATTCTCTAGTCATGGAATTTCTAAATATTATTTTAAGCATTAAATCTAATAAAAAAATAAACTACTAATTTACTGGATGTTGTAATCTTTAATATTCAAACTTATCTTATTTAAGTAGCTGAGACCTTTTACTATTCTTTAATTAATTACAAGACATACTTATCTGAAATTTTCACATAAAGTAATTTTAATATTTTGATCTAAAGTCTTTTGAGAAGCATTTTATTATAATGAATTACTTATTCAAAATTTAATTATTAACTCATGGTCTCTTAAATAATGATGAAACTATACGATCACAGCTTCAGTGTTGTGAATTCTTGAAATTAATTCTGCATTTTTTTAATATTGGCCAAATATTATTTTGTTTAACCTATCTCATCAATTTTATAACCCCCTTTCTATACTTTCTTTAAAAGAAAGATTTTTACCTTTTATTCCAAAATTTTCACTTAGTCTAAATTATTATGTTTATGAAAATTCCTTGCTGTTACCCTTCATATTAATTCTTGAATTTACAATGCTGATTGTTGGGGAATTGGATGTAGTGCAAATTGAGAATTTTGTCAGTACTTTTAAATAATTAATTCTTATACTATTTTGAATTCAAAACTTAGAATTCAAGTAAATTTAAATTCTTTAAATTTTAATTGTTTCTGTTTAATCTAGTCCATTTACCCTTTTTCTAAATTTATTTTAGTTTGAGAATAATTTTGTAAGTATGCATATTGACAGGATTCATTTCAATTTTTAGTCACAGGTAATTTGCACTCATTCATTATTTTTGAAAAAGGTGATAGCATCTCACCTAGCAACAAAAACAAACAACCCAACATTTATACTTATTATATATAATATATATATATATATATAGATATATATAATAATTTCTATATAATATAATTTCTATAATAGTTATCCTATTGTTACATATTTATATATATAACATTTGTTATCTTTCTTTTACTCTTACTCTACAACAGTATTAACAAGCATCTATGTATTAGTATTATTTAGAAAAATTTTTAGCATCTACAAAGCATACTTTAAAAATGCTTCTTCGTTTTTTGTTACAAGGGATGTGCCATGTCATCTGACTGCAATTTAAGCAGGTTTGCAATATCAGCGCCAGGTAAGGCTCCTATAAAGTATTATAGGAGCTCTAGCGCCAGGCGCTGGCAATATAACATTAGATGACGCCAACTGCTTTACAAGAAATTCCCTGTAACTGTTTTCCCTTCTACTAAATTTCCCTCACTGTATTTCGGGCAAAGAGGTTCCAAGTTCAACCCTCACAGGAGGAAAGATAGAAGGTATGAGAAAGAGTCTGGTTGAAACTCCTTTCGTCAATGTTCATTTAAACCTGTTTTATTTTTTCTGAGGTTATTTTTAACTAATTTTTTAATTTGTTATTTTTAAAAATTAGAAATGTAAACTACTTTTTCTTCAATATTAATTTATGAAAACTATGAAAAATAAACAAATAAAAATAACGTAAGAACTAATGTAATATATATATATATATATATATATATATATATATATATATATATATATATATATATATATATATATATATATATATATATATATATATATATATTTTTTTTTTTTTTTTAAATAAATTTTAAATTCTGAACTGTCGATTTTATATTTAATTTTACATTTTCGCCAAAAGGACGGATTGTTGAAACTCCTTTCGTCAATGTTCAAAATTTACGTTACTTTAAACCTGTTTTATTTTTTGTGAGGTTATTTTTAACTAATTTTTTAATTTGTTATTTTTTAAAATTAGAAATTTAAACTACTTTTTCTTCAATATTAATTTATGAAAAATATGATAAATAAACAAATAAAAATAACGTAAGAACTAATGTAAAAAAAAAATAATATATATATATACATATATATATATATATATATATATATATATATATATATATATATATATATATTACTTTGAAGTCGGAAATATAAATTAATATTTAAATAAATAAAAATTCCTATTTTCCCGTGAAAATCTGTTTAAAATAAAATTAATAAATAATATGTTATTACTTCGAAATCGAAAATATAAATTAATATTTAAATAAATAAAAATTCCTATTTTCCCGTGAAAATCTGTTTAAAATTAAATTAATAAATAAATGTTATAACTTCGAAATCGAAAATATAAATTAATATTTAAATAAATAAAAATTCCTATTTTCCCATGAAAATCTGTTTAAAATAAAATAAAATAAAAATTCCTATTTTCCCATGAAAATCTGTTTAAAATAAAATAAAATTTCCTATTTTCCCATGAAAATCTGTTTAAAATAAAATAAAATAAAAATTCCTATTTCCGAAGTCGAAAATATAAATTAATATTTAAATAAAATTAAATAAAAATTCCTATTTTCCCGTGAAAATCTGTTTAAAATAAAATTAATAAATAATATGTTATTACTTCGAAATCGAAAATATAAATTAATATTTAAATAAATAAAAATTCCTATTTTCCCGTGAAAATCTGTTTAAAATTAAATTAATAAATAAATGTTATTACTTCGAAATCGAAAATATAAATTAATATTTAAATAAATAAAAATTCCTATTTTCCCATGAAAATCTGTTTAAAATAAAATAAAATAAAAATTCCTATTTTCCCATGAAAATCTGTTTAAAATAAAATAAAATTTCCTATTTTCCCATGAAAATCTGTTTAAAATAAAATAAAATAAAAATTCCTATTTCCGAAGTCGAAAATATAAATTAATATTTAAATAAAATTAAATAAAAATTCCTATTTTCTCGTGAAAATCAAATTCCTATTTTCCTGTGAAATCTGTTTAAAATTAAATTAATAAATAAATGTTATTACTTCGAAATCGAAAATATAAATTAATATTTAAATAAATAAAAATTCCTATTTTCCCATGAAAATCTGTTTAAAATAAAATAAAATAAAAATTCCTATTTCCGAAGTCGAAAATATAAATTAATATTTAAATAAAATTAAATAAAAATTCCTATTTTCTCGTGAAAATCAACTGGAAAATGTAACTCATATTCGAAGTTTACTAAAAACGAAAACACTCCTTTTCTCTAGCTGGAAGGAAAACGGAGAAAAGTATAAAGAGGTTGCCGAATGCAGAACGATAGTACTTGCCAAACCACACAGCGGAAGTTATCGCGACCTAGCTTGGCGGCTTGGCGATGGGTTACAGAGAACGGAAGTCTCCCCATTTTGGTCACCGACCCAATGTAATATTAGGAATAAGTGTTTTTTTTTTTTTTTTTTTTTTTTTTTTTCTAAAATAATAATATAGTTTTGAAATGTATGTGCTTTGCTTTAAATTTAGAAAATAAAAATTTAAGAAATGTATGCTAATACTATATTAATAAAATAGATCGCCAATCTTAAATTTTGCACGCATTAAAACATAAGAATGTTAGTAACAAAAAATTATTATAAATACAGGAAATAATCAAGTTAAAAAGCATTCTTACCTGAAGTATTGATATAAAAATTATAAAATGTGAAATTTTAGTTGTCGAGACAAACTAATAAATAAGAGCCAAGCCAAAGACAAACTAATAATAAGTAATAACAGCTAAGCCAAAGCTAAACTACTGTGGCTAAACTATCAGTCAGATAATCAACCGATTGGTTGGTTGGCATGGCTAGAGACTTTGCTGACTGTATACATAAAGAAAAAAAAATTAACCATAATTTAATTTAATACATATTTTGGAATGTATAATAAACTGTTTTCATATTAAAAAAAAAAAAAAAAATCTAAATAGTTCTTCAGCCACATATGATTGCGAAATCGCCTTTAACTATAACCGTGATACCCATGAACATCCTGACCGCGCAATAATAAAAAAGGGTGAAAAGGCCGAAAATCTTTAATGTTAGTCTACCAGAAAAAGCATAAGAAAAGAGTCCGATTTTGAAGCTGGATTATATAAAAAACAAGAGTTTTCCTACGTTAGCTCAAAATCTTACTCTCTTCATCTAAAAGCGATTAATATAATATATTAATTTTAAAAAAATCGTTCGATCCATTTTCGAGATAACACCTCTGTGCCCATTACACCATTACATTTTCCATTTTCGCTTAAAAATTGGTTTCCAGATCTCAAAATCTACTGCATGTAGAAATCTATAAATTTCAGGATAGAGTTAGGCCATAGGTATAAGACTAATGTGAAAAAATCGAAACGGTATGCCTCATATTTACTGAGATATTAAATGTCGGCGTTTCGATTTTCCTTTGATGTCCTGCTAGCTGTATATATGAGAGTGACGGAATCTTCGGTTTTGGGCTTACGGTTTTCGGTTTTTCGCTGCGTCACTCAAGAGACTACCGTCTCTTATGATATATTTTTAATGTATTGAAAACTATGTTGTGAGAAAATTATGATGGATGTAAGAAGGTTTAAGGAATATTCAAAAATATTTTCATACAGATTGGTCAGTCTGTTAAAGAGAAAAAAAATTTTAACTGAAAAAGTGGTCCACTGTGTACCGGTCTCCCCTACCCGATTACATGAGATTTTGTTATTTGTATTGATATGTTTGTGTTTACGTATTTTATCAAGATTATATTTCAGCTATTTTTAAGTAAGTTTTTTAAGATACTATATAGCAATGTTAAAATGTTGGCTATACTTTATTAGCTTATGTTAAAGATTGGTCAGAAAAAAAAGGTTGGCGAGATTAAAAAATTTTGTCGATCAGCTAGTGCTCGACTAACATAACAACAGGGCTGCTGGGATGGAATTTAATTTTTAAAAAGGACACATTTTGAACCGGTTTGTTTACAGTCCCATTTTATTAGTAGAATTTTGTGATAATTTCCCGAATGACTGGCGAATTTTGCATTTTTTGTAAAAAAAAAAATATTTAGATGTAATTTTAAACAAAATCTCTTTTCATTTCTTTAATTTGCAAATATTTTAAGTTTTCTTATTTAAAATACTGTGATTAAATGTCCAATGTAAGATTTCCCTTAGTTGAAAATTGTTATGACAGAATTTACACAACTGCAAAAATAATTGATTACTACAACAATGCATTTTCAGGGTTTTTTTCCAATAAAATTAGCTATACAACAGAGGAAAGTTAACTTCATACTATATTTACATTGCAGTAATTTGGAGAGTTGCAAAATATAGCTAACAAGTAAAACACAAATCTTCTTTAGTCTGTGGGTTTTAAAATACTTCCTAAATATTCACTCGACACGATGCAATTTCCTTACCTTGTATCATTTTTATCGATAAAACAGGTAATTGACAATCATCTCACCATTTAAGTAACAATCTAAAGTCAATTTCTAAAAGGACAAGAAAATCAAATCAAAATAAGTAAACAAACAATAAATAAATAATAAAATACGTAATATGAGTCTTATTCTTGTAAACAAGAATTTGCATTGCAATCACCGCTCATGAATACATGACACAAGCGATAGGTTAATTTATTGTTAATTGATAGTAGAGGTGCCCAATCTTTTTAGGCGAAGGGCCACTTAAAAAATTGTTAGGTTGTCGAGGACCACCATCAGTAGCACAGAGAGAATTTTGTTTCGAGGAGATGTTGGGTAGGGGGGGGGGGGGATAATTAGCATTATCCATACATACAGCACTGTTCGGTTGCAAATTTGGAAGAATGCACCCACTAGATGGATTTGTGATTTTTATGCGGCTACTTGACAAAATTGTGATTTTTATGTGCCCGTTCTAAAAAATTCATGATTTTTATGTATAGGTTCAACTTTTATGTATAGGTTTCAACTTTTTTACTCAGTGACCACTGGCCAGTACATGGATTTTTTTACTCCTGTTTTTCAGCAATGACTAATAACAAATTTACAAATACTTGATAAAAAATTTAAGAAATTTGTCAAACGATTGTGGAATAAATGGCGAAATTTGTCAAATAGTGTTGGGAAAGAAATCGCGACATTCGTCAAATGGTCTCGGGAAAGAAATCAGGCATTGCAGGAAAAAAATTAATTATGTCTAACTGTCGTGAAAAAATTAGAGAAATTCGTCAAATACGTTCGGGGGAAAAAAATCACAAAATTCATCAAATGATCTCGGGAGAAAAATAGTGAAATTTGTCTAACAATCGCGGAACAGAATTGCAAAATTCGTCGAATAGCAGTGGAAAAAAAGTGCACAATTTGTTCGTTCATGGAAAAAGTCATGAAATTCATTAATCGATAGTCGATAAATCACGAAATTCATCAATCGATAGCAGAAAAATCACAAAATTCATTGATAGTGGAAAAATCACAAAATTCTTCAACTGGTTTCAGGGGAAAATTTTTTCGAATATCGTCGAATGGCTTCGAGAAGAAAAAAAGTCACAATCCGTCAAATAATTTCGGAGAAAAAATCGTGAAATTCGCCAAATGGTTTCGAAATTTGTCGAGCGACAGCGGGGAAAAAATCTTTTTCCATTCAATCATCGCAATTGGGACTATTAAGTTTGACCAGTGGTGGCTTTAAAGTCAGTCGCCAAATTTTCAGTATTACTCGCCGATTGGCGAATGGCAATTTTGTCCTATATTTTTACACGCCTGATCGATGAAATTCAAGATTTTTACGCACACGATTGATGACTTTCTTGATTTTTATGGATCCGTTTGACGAAATTAATGATTTTTATATGCCCGATAAACAAAATTCATGATTTTTATGCATGCGTTCAACAAAATTTATGATTTTCCTTCTCCCGATCCACAAAATTCATGTTTTTACTGTGCCTGATTGACAAAATTCGTGATTTTCAACTGATTTGCTTTCCGTCGGCCATTTAATGAAATTCACAATTTTTCTTCTCTAGACAATGGCAAATTTTTTTTTTTTTTTTTTTTTTTTTTTTTTTTTTTTTTTTTTTACCATTTGTTGAAATTTACAATTTTTTCACAAACATTCGATGGAATTCTTGATTTTTCCACGCCCAATATACGAAATTTGCGATTTTCCATGCCTATCGACAAAATTCATAATTTTGCAGAACCGATAGACAAAATTCATAATGTTTTCCCACAATCTATGGACAATTTGCAAATTTTTTCCGCGACTGTTCGTTGAAATTCGCGATCTTTCCATGCCATTCGATGAAATTCATTGCTCGATCCATGAAATTTGCGATTTTAAGTGCCTTATCGACAAAATTTGCAGGTTTTTTCAACTGATTTACAAAATTCAAGATTTTGAGTGATTGACGAAATTTACAACTCCAGAATTACCGATTTTGGCATCTCTGGTTTCTGTTGACCGATTATTGAAATTTGCGTTTCTTTTTCTAGCGACAAAATGGCGAAATTTGTGATTTTTCCATGCCCATTCGACAAAATTTGCATCCAGTCGATGCAATTCATAATTCTATGCACCTGATCGATGAAATTCATATTTTCCTATGATCTATGGACAAAATTTGTGCATTTTTCTCACGAATTATTAAGGAAATTCGAAATTTTTGGATAGGTTGGCATGTATGGTCTCTGCGGGCCACCAGTTACCCATCACGGGCCACAGGTTGTGCATTCCTAATCGTGATGCAGTTTAGCTCATTCGACTCGACCTCAATAGAACTTACTGATTTTAGTTTCACCACCAGGGGCAGTTATGTTCATATAGAACAGAGTGCGCCCCTGGCAGTGGAAGGGGAAATTAATGGATTTTGGAACTAACTCGAGTTCTATGGGTCCCATCACAACATGGTTTGATTCATTCAATTTGACATTGACAGGATATATCAATTTTAGTTTCAAGTTTGACCACCAGGGGGTGCATTCCTATCTCAGGTTCTATGGCCCCGATCATGACAAGGTATGGCTCACTCAACTCGAAATCGACAGCCTCAACAATTTCAGCTGTTTGTACAGAACAGAGTGCGCCCCCTGGTGGTGGAACATGGAACTAACAGATTTTGCAGCTAACTTGAGTTCTATGGGTCCCATCACAATGCAGTTTGATTCATTTGACTCGACATCGACAGGATATATCGATTTTAGTTCCAAGTTTCACCACTAGGGGACACTATCCTATCTCGTGTTCTATGGGCCCGATTACGATGAGGTATGGCTCATTTGACTCGAAATCTACAGCCTGAAAGATTTCAGCTATGTTTGTATAGAACAGAGTGCGCCCCCTGGTGGTGGAAGATGGAACTAACGGATTTTGCAGCTAACTCGAGTTCTATGGGTCCCATCACAATGCAGTTTGATTCATTCAATTTGACATTGACAGGATATATCAATTTTAGTTTCAAGTTTGACCACCAGGGGGTGCATTTCTATCTCAGGTTCTATGGCCCCGATCATGACAAGGTATGGCTCACTCAACTCGAAATCGACAGCCTCAACAATTTCAGCTGTTTGTATAGAACAGAGTGCGCCCCCTGGTGGTGGAACATGGAACTAACAGATTTTGCAGCTAACTCGAGTTCTATGGGTCCCATCACAATGCAGTTTGATTTATTCAACTGGACATCGACAGGATATATAGATTTTAGTTTCAAGTTTGACCACCAGGGGGCGCTTTCCTATCTTGTGTTCTATGGGCCTGATCACGACGAGGTATGGCTCATTCGACTTGAAATCGACAGCCTGAAAGATTTCAGCTATGTTTGTATAGAACAGAGTGCGCCCCCTGGTGGTGGAAGATGGAACTAACGGATTTTGCTGCTAACTCGAGTTCTATGGGTCCCATCACAATGCAGTTTGATTCATTCGACTCGACATCAACAGGATATATAGATTTTAGTTACAAGTTTCACCACCAGGGGCGCTTTCTTATCTCGGGTCCTATGCGCCCCATCACGACGAGGTATGGCTCATTCGACTCGAAATCGACAGCCTCAAAGATTTCAACTATGTTTGCATGGAACAGAGTCCACCCCCTGGTGGTGGAAGATGGAACTAACGGATTTTGCAGCTATCTCAAGTCCTATGGGTCCCATCACAATGCAGTTTGATTCATTCGACTCGACATCGACAGGATATATTGATTTTAGTTCCAAGTTTCACCACCAGGGGCACTTCCCTATCGGGTTCTATGGGACCGATCACGACGATGTATGGCTCATTTGACTCGGAATCGACAGCCTGAAAATTTTCAGCTATGTTTGTATAGAAAAGATTGCGCCCTTTGGCGGAGGAAGATGGAACAAACGGGTTTTGCCATGCATTTTCATCCTTCTAATTGTGTTACTCTCTCGCTGTATAATTTAAAAGTTGAGTCTTGGATTCCTCTCCCTGGGCCACCACCCTCATATTTTATTGGGGTCCAAGGGGTC
Source organism: Maratus michaelseni (assembly GCA_963931845.1). Classification (NCBI taxonomy): domain Eukaryota; kingdom Metazoa; phylum Arthropoda; class Arachnida; order Araneae; family Salticidae; genus Maratus; species Maratus michaelseni. The sequence continues at coordinate 154,299,473 of OZ007594.1, read as the reverse complement.
TTTTTTAGCATTTCTTTAAAATTTTATTCTAATGATTAATTTATACCCTATACTTAATTTCGACTAATTGACATTTTCATCAATAACCTTAAAAAAGTAATGATATCAGTACAAAAACCCTTAACAGGTTAAAAGTGTTGACGCAGCACTTTCTTTTGGCTCTATGAATTTTAAATATGGGTCTTAAAAGCAATGATATCAAATTTAAGTGACGCTATGTTAATAATTTTTTTTTAAATCATAATTTTCATTTTAGTTTTATTTATGTTCACAGGTGCAATTATTATCTTAATATGAAAAAATATATAAAATTTATTCGCTGATGCTTTTTCATTCACATCTCTCATGAATTCAAAATATGGGTTTTAAAAGAAATGATATCAAAATTTGAGTGACACCTTGACGTTAATTTAATAGGACTCTTTTAAAATTCAATTTAAATTATTTTTGGTTTGTCTTCTAAAGTATATTTACACATACAAACAATACTTTTAATTTTTCAATACACTTTTAAATATATTACTTTCACTGAGCCTATATTATGTATTGAAATGTATTTATTTCAATAAATTGATTTATCTTCTGTGCCATGCTATCCAAAATCATAAGTAAAATTTATGTAAATGATTATTTTGCGTCATAGTATCCAAACAAAGGGAAATGTATGCAAGTGGATAATATGACGCAAAATAATCATTTACATAAATTTTACTTATGATTTTGGATAGCGTGGCACAGAAGATAAATCAATTTATTGAAATAAATACATTTCAATACATAATATAGGCTCAGTGAAAGTAATATATTTAAAAGTGTATTGAAAAATTAAAAGTATTGTTTGTATGTGTAAATATACTTTAGAAGACAAACCAAAAATAATTTAAATTGAATTTTAAAAGAGTCCTATTAAATTAACGTCAAGGTGTCACTCAAATTTTGATATCATTTCTTTTAAAACCCATATTTTGAATTCATGAGAGATGTGAATGAAAAAGCATCAGCGAATAAATTTTATATATTTTTTCATATTAAGATAATAATTGCACCTGTGAACATAAATAAAACTAAAATGAAAATTATGATTAAAAAAAAAATTATTAACATAGCGTCACTTAAATTTGATATCATTGCTTTTAAGACCCATATTTAAAATTCATAGAGCCAAAAGAAAGTGCTGCGTCAACACTTTTAACCTGTTAAGGGTTTTTGTACTGATAAGTATACTTATATATACGTAATATTATACGTAATATAAGTATACTTATATATTTTTTGAATTATCTGCTGCAAAAATATAATGCTACAACTAAAAAGAAAAAAAAAATAACCATTGAAAATATATATGTGTACGAAAAATAAAGTGTTTTATTAAACTTTATGCAAAAAGTGGCTTAAGGATTTAAAAAATCAATCCTAATCTAGAATCTGTTGTTTGCGCAAAACAATAGGAATGACATACATTTTCATCGGCAAATAGATACACTTTGAAATATTGAATTATGGTTCCAGTCTGAAAAAGGCGAAAGGCTTTCGTGGTAAAAGCGATGTTGCGTTCAGCAGAATATGGTCATTTATACTTCATACCAAACATTTATTGACAACTGGGAGAAAAAAAAATGTATTTTTCACATATTTTGGATGTCACATGTCCTAGTAAAGTTGAATGAAAGTGGCTAAGGATTTAAAAAATCAATCCTAATCTAGAATCTGTTGTTTGCGCAAAACAATAGGAATGACATACATTTTCATCGGCGTTCAGCAGAATATGGTCATTTATATACTTCATACCAAACATTTTTTGACAACTGGGGGGGGGGGGGGGATGTATTTTTCACATATTTTGGATGTTACATGTCCTAGTAAAGTTGAATGAGGTTAAATTGCAGTTAATCTGACAATGTAATTGGAATAATTAGTTTAAAATGTTGACCAACTTTTTACCCTATCTTTTAAAATGTCTGGATGTTGTCACAAAACCTAAATTCAAAGTTTATTAAAAGCAAACATTTTCTTATCAAATAGGAGAAAAAAAAATCTCCAACTATCTATAAATTTCACTAGAGATTTGAAACTAGATCATTATTAAATTTATTATCATTATTAAATCATCATTAAATTATTAATTATTCATTATTAAATTATATGATCATTATTATTAAATTATTAAATCAATATTTTTAAATTATATTATCATTATGATCATTATTAAATTAGATCTATATTATAAAGCACAGACATGCTCGACGCTCATCAGTAACACTGACTGCAGGCTACAATGTGATGAAAACCGTTTTACAACAGTGGAGTAATTATTCACCAAACCATACATTTACTAAAATATGCCAGTTGGATGCAATTACAGAAATTATCAGTACTTTCGTGTAGGAAGACATAGTTACACCCACCACGCAACAACTTTGGTAACTAAAGTCACCAAACAGGACGCAAACTTTTTGCTAACATGCCGGTTTGGCAAAATTCTAACTAATACATTTAAAAACATATGCGGGATTTATGGTCCGGCGAAGGTCCTATCTTCTGCTTATATTAAAAAGTATATTTTCCGTGACATATTCGACAGTTTTGAGGGTTACATTTTTACTTATATGATAAGAAGTGATGATATGGGTAACAAATCTCAGAATGAGCATGAAAGGAACTTCCAAAAAAAATTTCTAAAATTTAAATGTTAAAATTTTCGAAAACACAAAGCATATTTAACTCCCCGCCCCACTAAAACGGCAAAATATGATATAGTTTTTCGCCTAACTTTCAATAACTTTACTTAGTTATTAATGTTTCCGTTGTCATAATTATTGGTAGTTATTGGTAAGATTATGTAACACACTGAAGCGAAAAACAAATTGATTTTCTTTTCCCAATATTAAAAAAAAAATCTAAATTTAAGAAAAAGAACGTTCTGAGAGAACATCTTTAACAAGAACGGATCCAAGGGGGAGATCACGGGGATTATCACTTCCCTTTGAATGAAGAATTTTTTATATATTAATAGTACATTTTAAAGAAAATGTAAATACACCATCAAGGGTGTTTAAAAAAATGTTCCTGCTCAACAGTGCAAGTATTTTTGACACACGCGATCATCTATAACGGAAATGCATGAAATTTGCAGACATTGCTCTTATAGGGGAAAAAAACAACGAACAATATATATATTTTTTACTTTCTTATAAACGTGATAGAGCTTCAATTATAATTAACTAGTGTTGCAAAGGTGGATTATGTTTTTATTCAGATCGCTTGGCTGCTATCATATTTTTTGGAATCATAATTTTTGTCTTATTTAATCTCTCTTTATATTTCGAACATTTTTATTTAAAAAATGTGGCGGGAATCAAGCAACCTGTAGTTAAAATAAAGTAGCTTAACTGCCAATATTGGGACTCTGTAATAAAATTTATAGCATAAAATACATTTATTTAGCTTTTAATTTTGATGTTTACAGGATTCGTACGCTTTTACCACAATTTTTTAATAGAATATTTTGCCTTATTTAAATGCAGAAAAGTATTACAAATTCCGCAATTAAACGAGGCATCTACAATTTCTGCTATTTAAATATTAAATAGAAAAAAATCAATTAAAAATTGGGTTAAAACAGGGTTTGTACGGACTCCTGGAATTTTGAGGGAAATAACCAGTATTTTCCTATAAAAAAATCACCTTATATAATCGCACGATTAAATAAGGCGATTTTTTCTATAAGAAAATACTGGTACATTCCCTGAAAATTCCAGGAGTCCGTACGAACCCTGTGAAAGCGTACGAACACTGGTTTAGTATAAATGCTTTTTATTGGTATTTTATTAATATTTTAAGCCTAAATATCAAAATATTGGCAAAACCCGCGGCTTTGCTCACGTATTTGTTGAAATATACCAAGTGCTATACGTGAGCCTAATTTTAGTAGACGAAAATATACTGCTTTGTATAATTATAAAATTACTAATTAAACCACATTTTGAGTAAAATTCATTCTTATACTGCATTAGGCGAACATGAGACTTAAATGAATGACAAGATCTAAAATTAATTCCAAATAAATCGTAATTTACAATGTATTTTGAAGGTTTTCCGCTCATTTTATTTTTCATTTGAAATTTAGAAATTTTTAGAAACTGTTCTTATCGAATATTTACATCTTAAAACTAAGCACCTTGCCAAATTCCAAGATTATGGTTAAACAAACTTCTATAACAATCATATAATAGGCCATAGAGCAACCATAGGCCGTGGTTGCTCTTGGACGACCTTGGCCAGGCTTTCTCTCGATGGATCCGATATCCTGAAACTATTTCCATAAGTTGGACACGACGCTGGATGTTACATCGAACTCTACAAATCTGGACTTGAGACTGTAGCCTGCTTCTAACCTCCACACAATTCGCCACCTCAATCCATTATTTAAACGTCCGTGGTTACTTATTTTGACTGTTTGAATTCGAAACCAACCGATTGCAGAAAAAAACACCCAGAAATTCGCCGAGGTGTGCGAACGAACGAATAAAATGAGATTTTGCCACGTGCGCTTATAATGCCTCTACCTCTGTTATCTCCTCCTACACACACATTTACACGTATGTATTCCACAGACCATATTTGCGTCTTTCTTCCGAAGCAGTGGTTTTATATTTCAGTTCAGTTCTTTTCATGAAATTCGACAAAATATGTAAATTATCTTAATTTTGTAGACCGGTATATATGACTATCTACTACGAATCAAACATAAAAACATAAGCGATGCTGGCTACAATGATTTAAAACAAGCAATTTTTAACAAAAATTACGACGGTGGATCAAATATAAAGAAGACCTTTCGAATAGATTATTTTTGGAATTTTATTTACCAAAATTATACGCATGTTGTTTTTTCTAGAGAGCTTTCTTTAACCTCTACAAATTTTATTTGCATTTTTTAAAATTATTTTATATAAAAAGAAAATAATTAAAAAGTGTATGGATCATACTGTTTAAAAATTCTTTGACTTCTTTATCTAATGAAAATCTTGCAAATCCTATCGCTATTTTAAGGGGATCCAAATAAATGTCAGACTGAATATAATTAAGTTCAGTCTGTAAGGAAGATTATCATCAGAGAGTGATTTATATTAAAATATTCGTTTTGTTACACCTGTTGTGCGCGGTATTGCATTGCCCCGGAGAAAATGAGCCTGCGGACCGGAATAGAAAGTTTCCGGGACCGATGTGAAACTTTAATCTTCTCCAAAAATTAACATTACTATACTGCATTACATGTATGCCGTTCACGAAGAAAAAAAATTGATGTATAAAATACTCCATATATCCCAAAAAAGTATTATTGAGTATCCGTTTTTGCTTCAGAGGAGCATTTTCCCGTTTTGTGATGTATTCCATACTGGATCGCCTTGTTTAATCTTTTTCACGACCAATTTTTTTTTTTTTTAAATCTTGTACCATTTACATATTTGAAACATGGAAACGGTGTCATTTTCCGAACTGTACATTTAATGTGCCAAATTTAAATAGGTTCAATTGTTGTATTCTCATTTGTTGAAAGTTTTCTAATTATACTTTGTGGAACCGTACCAAGTGCTTTGTGTTTATTCATAATGCTAACGACAAAATAAATGAATGCCTGAAGAATAAAACGATCCCAAACAAATTTTTAGACTGTCATAAATTTATCATAATTCCGAAGACATAAAATTTTGTTTCTGGCTTTCATGTTTTTGTGGCAATTGTATATTGTTATCCATACTGGAGTCCTGCACGGGTCAGATTATATACCGATTTGAAATTGAAAATTCTATTTGAAGTCAACCCGAAGCACTTCAACTTCATAGTTTAATGCATTAATCCATATTTTAATGCAAATATGAAAAAATGCTTTATGATTATATCCCTAATATAAATTCAATCTTTTATGTAGAAAAATAAACATATCTATACTCACTTATATTAAAATATATATATTTTTTTCTTAAACATCGTGGACATTCTTTTGAAGAAATGGGTTACTAAACTTGACCAGCATGAGCCAAAACCCAACCCGATACAACCCAAACCGTGGGTCGGCTGGAGTTCAGGTAAAATTAGGTTTCCCGACCGGGTGAAGGCTGTTATTCAAATTCCTTTTCATTAAAATTCTTATTATCGTCAATATCGGTTATTTCGACATGCAGTAGACGATGATATATTACATTTTTTTTAGGCGTCCCGGTAAAAAGTAAAATAAATACACGATACGACGAGTATTATAAAAACGAAGTAATATTGTGTATCTTAACACCATATTAAAATTTCGCGATTATTGCTCATTTTTTAAGATAGTTAAAGGCTCTAAAGACATACCAATTTTAGATCCTAATGATATTGAAACGGGACTATCTGCAGACAAAGACATCTCCAAAAAATAAAGTATGACAATCAGACCATCCGTTCAAGATTTACATTGAAATAAATAAATTGTTAATGTACGGATAAAACGACATACTAGTACTTAATTATGCAACAGCTTTAGCAATTGTAATAAAACATACATAAATATTATGTATTGCCCCCCATTTCATAAAGCTATGATTACTTATACACAAAAAGATAATGAGATTTTAGCTTGCGTAGACTTTTCAATATAAAAGTTATCGTTTTTCAAAGAAATTCTTGTGATATTTTGTAAAAATAAATACTCAATATTCATCCATTTAAAAAAAAAACAATTGCTTAAAAAGCCTTCATAATGATGTGAACATTTAAGAATACAATTTTAAAATATTTAAATACCACTAAATTCCATAAAAACGACAGATGGCACAGTTGCCAATCTTGTTTCAGATATGCAAATCAAGTTGCATTTATAAGGAAGATTATCATTTTCCTTGCGATCATTTTGTATGTCTAATGTAATGTAAGACCTTTATAACGGCTTAAATGAATGTAATAAAGGTAAAGTTGTTCCTAACAAGGAATGTAGCTTTTCAGAGAGAGCAATAGCTCTTAGATGATCTCAAAATTATTTAAAATTTTTTAAGCTGAGTAAATCATACAGTGAAAAAAAGTTATCTGGCCGACTTCAAAAACTAACATGGACACAAAAGAAATATTTTAAAGCAGACTTCGCAACAAAGAATTACAATTCGATAATTGTCAAGTCCAGCACATTTCCCTGTTCTGCAAGCAGCCATGTATTGAAGGATTTCTGCAATTGAAAAAAAAAAAAAAAAGTCAAACCGAGAATTATTTGAGAGATACAATTTCCAAAGGTTCTCATGGGCGCAATATCCATGTCCGAGAAGTTTGAATTTGAACGAGTTTTTTTTCTCTGATAAGAGTTTAAAACATGGAAATATAAATAATTCTTAGTTCCGTGGTTTAAAATCGTACGATCCGGAAGGGCGGAGTCATTATCGGCATGGACATTGAAAAGAACTTGCACTTTTTCCAAAAGGCAAAGTGATGTCAGTTCTTTGATGGTGTAGGCAGCTTTTGGGGACAATGGAAAAACAACCAGAGCGTTTTCAAGAGGCCGGAGGAATGCTATGGAATATCAAGTTTTTTCCAAAGAGAACTTATTATCCTTCATTGAAAATATAGGAGGGTTATCTTAGATATTTCAAACGAAACAAAGCATCTTACCCGGACACATAACTGAAAGGTTTTTAGACAGTTACAGCCTTAAGTTCTGAGAGGAGATGTGTTACTAATATAACGTTTCAATTCATAAACTTTAATAGTACCTTGGTGTCATTTAATGTTGATATTGTGTAGTCTATGGCTTGCGAAAATATGGTAATGTAAAATATACTGTAATTTTTTCCCACAAATATTATGAAGTAATCATTAAAATAATTTTAATTGTATGTTAAGAAAAAGCGGATTTTTTTTTTGTAGAAACTGTGTCGGGTCGAGACTAATTTCATTTATTTTTGAACGGGCCGAGTGAACTGCAAAATCATAAACGGGCCAGCCGGGGCCGAACATTTAGTTTTACACCAGTCATAACGCTTTGATAACAGTCATAACGCTTTTTTAACAGTCATAACGCTTTGATAGTTTTCATTTGGGCCCGCCCGGGTCTGGAAAATTCGTAACGTGCAGACCTCTAATATAAATATTCCATTAGCCAGTCGGTTCAAACGGTTTTAAACAACAACCAGGCCACCTCAATTCTAATGCCAATGATAGAATATCAAAGACTGCATGTCTATCAAAGGCTGCATGTGAGAGCAACAGTTCATGTAGACTAAAATACTCGATAAAACATGCAATCTACAGAGACCGTTCTTTAGACTGCAGCAAATATATTTCAAGATAGTCCAATTTACGGTTTGAAATACCGGGTGTCCGAAAAAGGTTGGACTGATTTGAAAGAATCATAACTCTAAAAATAATTGAGTAAATTCAATTATTTTCTTTTCAAAGTATTCGTCAAATATCCAAGATTTGTTAGATGTAGCTGTTTTAAAGTCGTAACATTCAGACGATGCGCAGAATCCATGATCGGAAAATGCAAATCGCACCACACATTCGCAATTTCTTCGATGATTCCGGAGTGGAAAGCGTATGTCTAAAATTTTTGGAGTTATGGGGGAAATGTCAATTAGAAAGTTCTTCAATATCTTCGATTTAGTAGGAAAGGATCCACCATGTACACAAATAACCCAAGCAAAAAGTTAAAATTGCGAATGTGTGGTGCGATTTGCATTTTTCTATCATCGATTCTGTGCATCTCCTTTGAATGTCACGATTTTAAAACAGCTACATCTAACAAATCTTGGATATTTGACGAGTACTTTGAAAAAAAAAATAATTGCGTTTACTCAATTATTTTTAAAGTTATGATTCTTTGAAATCAGCCCAAAACCTTTTTCGGACACCCGGTACTTTTCTGGCTGGAATTCTAATGATAGAATATTCACACCACACGCCTGAGAGCAACAGTTCATATAGTCAAAACTAATGATGCAACATGAAATATTAAAGGAACATTTTTAAGATCCTGTAATATATGTGGTTAGAGATTAACATGGCATACACTCTAGCAACATGATGATGCAGGTTCCTAGGGTAAGACCCAACCCAAACGGTAACACTATTAAGAATTAATTGATAAAATTCCAACCAGAGTTTAATTAGATTTTGGTCTGGGCAGACGGTTTCATCATTCGCTCCTGCCACTGCATGAGTGCATGTGGCTGTTAGGAAGCCGCGCGTCTAACAAAAAGCAAAAGCAGGCTGTTAGGCTCTATCAGCCACTGTTAGGAAGGCTGATATGCTTTTAGCAAAAGCCCCTATTTGATCTTAATTTTTGTAAATATTGAAATTCTACTGTTTTATTTAAATATAATATTAACTTAGAACCCATTAAATCACTGTTACTTAGCCTATATTATTGAGTCAATCTCTCTCTCTCTATATATATACAGTGTCTCACAAAAGTGATGGGACACTTGTGCTTTATAAAAAGAAACTGCAATAAAATAAATAAACAAACATGTGCAAAATTTTTTTGGGTGTGTTTCATATTTAAAGTTAGTAACAATTATTACATAACATACATTTTGTCAAAATATTAAAATATTAATTTAGTAAAAATACAATTGTTCAGAACGGAGCAAAAAATGGCTCACATAAGTGATGGGACACTTACTTTTCCATCAAATATTTATCCAAAAATTTTACTTTTTAAAAGGTTTTAATATTTTGTTGGATTTCCTTTTACTTTTAAAACATTATTTAATCTTTTTGGGATGGATTCGACTAATTTTTTTGTGATTTCTGGAGTGATTTTACCCCATTCTTCTTGAAGCACCGATTTTAGTTGTTGTTTTGAAGAAATGGTGTGTTTGCGAATTCTTGATTCCAATTCTTGCCAAATATTCTCTATGGGATTTAAGTCTGGATTGTGGTGGTGTTTTTATTATTTCAGGACAGTTATATAGCAGCCAGAGTCTAACGTTCAGAGCAGTGTGCTTGGGGTCATTGTCCTGGTAGAATTTAAAATCGTTATGAAGGTTCAATTTTCGTGCTGAAGATTTCAAATTTTGCTTTAAAATATCAATATACTTGTACTGATCCATTATACTGTCAATAAAAACAAGATTACCAACTCCAGCGGACGACATACACCCCCATACCATAACTCCTCCTCCACCATGTTTTACTGTTGGTACCAAGTTCTGTTTGCGAAATTCTTCCCTGGGTTTTCTCCACACCAAGATTCTACCGTCAGAACCAAATATATTAAATTTATTCTCATCAGCAAATATAACTTTATTCCAGTAATCAGAATTCTTATTTATGTTGGATTTTGCGAAAGCTAGTCTCAGTTTTCTATTCTTTTCACTTACGAAGAATTTTTTCCTGGCTACTCTACCGTGATATCCAGCAGATCGAATTACCCTTCTAATAGTCTCAGGATTAACAATTATTCCATATAATGCTTGTAAATCAGCAGCAACTTTTGAAGCACTAATTCTTGGATTTTTTTTAATATTTCGAACGATAATTCGCTTTATTCCATTGGATAGCTTTGATGGTCGGCCAGGTCTTCTTTTATCCTGAATCATATGATTCTTTTTATATCGTTTAATGATATTGAAAACTGTTGAACGACTCAAGTTAACTGTTTCAGCAGTTTTTCTAATAGATTTTCCACGTTCAATATGCAAATTAATAACTAATTTTCGAATTTCAGGCGAAGTTTCTTTTCGTTTAGCATTCATGGCTACACAGAGCTAAAAAACACAAAAATTCCAAAACAAACTGGAGAGAAATACTGCAGACGATTTTATAAATTATTGCCAATTGCTTTTAAGTAAAAATAAAACCCCAAAAAATATTTTTATTGCTTATTTCAGACGATTTTTGTTGCATATATAATGGTGTCCCATCACTTATGTGAGCTATTTTTTGCTCCGTTCTAAACATTTGTATTTTTATTAAATTAATATTTTAATATTTTGACAAAATGTATGTTATGTAATAATCTTTACTAAATTTAAGTATGAAACACACCCACAAAAAAATGTGTACATGTTTTTTTAATTTATTTGATTAGTTTCCTTTTGTAAAGCACAAGTGTCCCATCACTTATGTGAGACACTGTATATGTTATATAAAAATTTTACTTCGCGATATTCTTCTAAATTATTCTAAATTCAGACATATTCATTATTTCCCTATTTCTTAATAATATCTATTTCTACTTAATTTCCTTTTAAATTCATAATGCGTATATTAATAATTATCTTATTCAAATTATGAATCTAAACCTTTAAGTAAATTCATAAACTTTTATCAACTATCCAATCTATAATATCCTGAGAGAAGCTAGGTTTTCATTTCGAATGTTTTTAAAAGCCATTTTGTTATTTTTATTCCACGAATCTGTTTCCGCACGTTTAGACTGTTCACTTCAAAAAGCCTCCGTTGCATTGTAAAGAATTCTTTCTCTTTAGACTACTCCCTCTTTCGTTCATTAGCTTAGCCACTCATCTCTCGAGCGGTCCTTTCACCGATTTGTTCGTGTCCGTATTACGTTGTTGGGGGATTGTTTTCTGTTTAGGTACTATTACCTTTTGCAAAAATTATGAATGAGTGCAAATTACCTATGACTAAAAATTGAAATGAATCCTGTCAATATGCATACTTACAAAATTATTCTCAAACTAAAATAAATTTAGAAAAAAAGTAAATGGATTAAATTAAACAGAAACAATTAAAATTTAAAGAATTTAAAATTACCTGAATTCTAAGTTTTGAATTCAAAATAGTATAAGAATTAATCATTTAAAAGCACTGACAAGATTCTCAATTTGCACTACATCCAGTTCCCCAACAATCAGCATTGTGAATTCAAGAATTAATATGAAGGGTAACAACAAGGAATTTTCATAAACATAATAATTTAGACTAAGTGAAAATTTTGGAATAAAGGGGACAAAATCTTTCTTTTAAAGAAAGTATAAAAAGGGGAGGTATAAAATTGATGATATTGGTTAAACAAAATAATATTTGACAAATATTAAAAAAATGCAAAATTAATTCCAAGAATTCACAACACTGAAGCTGTGATCGTATAGATTAATCCTTGTTTAAGAGACCATGAGTAAATAATTAAATTTCGAATAAGTAATTCATTATTATAAAATGCTCCTCATAAGACTTTAGATCAAAATGTTAAAATTACTTTATATAAAAAAATTCAGATAAGTATGTCCTGTAATTAATTAAAGAATAGTAAAAGGTCTCAGTTAATTAAATAAAATAAGTTTGAATATTAAAAATTACAACATCCAGTAAATTAGCAATTTATTTTTTTATTAGATTTAATGCTTAAAATAATATTTAGAAATTCCATGACTAGAGAATACAATAATTTACTTTAATTAATTAATTAATTTATTTTATCAGAATTAATATTTGAATCAATAGAATAAATTAAGTTAAAGATTACTATGCATTTTAAACTGATAACTCAAACTATACATAGTATTCCCAATTAAATTTTAATGATTAACAAAAAGTAAAATTACTGAAGATGAATCTTATTGAAATGATTTAAAATAAATTAATAAGGTAAAGAAAACAAAGAAGGAATTTACTTAGATATTTTGTTTATTGACAGAAACACATTATTCATAGCTTTCACGAATTATAATAGCAATCTAATGTATTGAGATCATGATAATAGATAAAAATATTAACAAATTGGTTAATCCAAAAATCAGAAGTATCATATACTATAATCAGATAAATTTAACTAAAAATACTGATGTCATATTTACCACAGAAAGTACATAGTGATGTTAGAGGTGCTTTGGTAATTCTTTGGTAGGTTTGGTTTCACTCCATTATCACATTAATACGAGTTCGAGAATTTTAGGCACGAAAGTTCTAGTCATAGTGGCTTGTTAGTAACGATCACAATGCTTGGCTACTACACTAAGTAGTCAAAAATGTCTAAACAGAATCCGAGACGGTAGAGGACAATATGCACAAGGAAATATATGTAAATAAAGTTAGTCGAGAATAAACTATTCACAAGAAGTTGTTGTTCCCACACCGGGAGTCGAATCCAATAACTATTCTGTAACTATTTATAACACGCTCCTGTAGAGCAGTTTCTGCCCCAAAATATGAATCAGAAATACTTTTCTGATATGGTGCATAGCCGGAAATAAGTGTCACTACTCTGTGTACTCACTTCCATTTTCGATGTTCAGCCACTCCGTGTGAATCTCCAGTTACACACCGGCTCCAAATACGAGCAGTGGTGCTAATCTCTGGCAACGATTATTCCTAAACATCAGTCTTTAAAGACTGCAAAAAAGTGTTTTTTTTTTGTTTTATCTTGCAGAACGCTAGCAGAGTCTGTTACCAGGGCAAACGCATCTCTCGATAGACCACTAAATCTGCACGTCCTAACACTTCGACATCTAAAAACTTTCTCGAATTCTTAACATCTCTATTTTTTTTTTTTACTCCAACAACAACATATCATTCTCGTCATTTCAGGCCGCGTAGCATACAACCAGTTACTATCAACTCCCTAGTAATCGTCCGTCTTCCTACTCACTAGAAAAAAATCTACCGCTCGAGCAGGCGGCGGTGGGGGGGGGGGGGGAAAGGACCCCTAACCCGCACCCACAACCTCACTGTTCGTGGTTTAAAACATCACTGCCTCTACTAACTAGCTCTCCGTTTCCTTGGTAACGCTGGACCAGGGGGTAAAAAAAGTCAACGCTGATTGGGTGGGGTTCTGCTACGTCCAAAACTTCCCTGTCTCAATTCCTGGAAACAAGGTGCTCGTGGGCTTCGTTGAAAAACAGCTGTATGTCGGGTCCCACGAAAACAACTATCCGCCCGCTGACACCTGCCATAAACAACGACTCGAAAGCAATATACTGATGTATCTTCGTAACAAGCCTTCGAAATAGTTTTATGACTCTCTTTTCTGAGGGTAATAAAAGTTGCACACAATACAACTGACAATAATGCTTCAGTTATTCCCATGACTTCTTATAAAGGCCTTTTGTACTTTATCCAATCTGCCTGTGTGTGTTTCGAATTTACGATCCCTTAAATTAAGTGAGAATTTCAAGTAAAAGTTGTTTGCGTGGAAACTATCTCAATCTCATAGTGAAAAAAGAAGACCCTGGGTGGTCTTGACTTATAGAAAAATACAAATGTTTGGATTTTGAAAATAAGAGTTTTAATTAATAATGTTTAAGAAAAATAAGAAAAAGGAGGAGGGGGGTTTGATTAAATATCAAAATAGAATGAGTTTATAAAAAAGAAATGTTTTAAGATATTAATGAAAATATAAATATAAAAATTTAGCTTAAATTACCTCTAACAAGAATCTCCCGTCTCTATTTAAAAAACACATTTTTTTTGAAAAATAAAAAAAAAATTTGTTTTTTAAGTCAAAAGTGCGAGTAAAAATTCAATGGATGCGGGAGAGATCACTAAATGGGGCCTAACATTTCAAACAAACCAGACTTCGGTCCGAAGAATTATCAAGAAACACTTAGCAAGCCTACCCCTCAAGGTATACAGTCCGGAATGCATAACCTGAGTTTGCATACACAAAACTCTCCTCACTTGTCACCAAAATCCTAGACACATCTGTAGAATAACAAAAAAAATTAAAAGATGAACACAAGGCTGGACATTGCTTTTGTCACCACTAACCTTATCAATCGGGAAGGTTCCATTCAAAGTATTTACCTGAACACTGTTTGCTAAACCACAAAATTTTTTTTTGAAAATTGCCAAAATAATTTTTTTTAAAGCCAAATAAAAATTTGGGAGAGAACATTGCCAACCGAAAGAATCGCCAAATCCATTACAATAATAATGCATATCAATATAGGTATAAATTGTTAGCTCGATGTACACAGATATATAAAAACATACGAACTAGTAATGTATATGCATATAAAAACACAAACAAAAAGAATAAAAATGGGTAAAAGGCAATTTGCACAATATACAGTTAATTCACAATAAAATACATTTCACTAATTAAAATTCAGTTAACACAAATTGTATCAATGTGTAAAAATTGAGAAACACTTTCTCCAGTCGATTGATATGCAAGTTGAAACTATGAAGTAAGTTATTTACATATGCACTTACAGCGACACTGTGCATATTGGAAGAGCAACCCATTTATCTGTGCTATAAACAATTGCCAAAATAAAAGCATAATGGGGCGAAGAAGACCCAAGAGCTATGGTGAAGATTATCACCATCAGAAACTTAATTTATACAGTAAAAAATAAATATTTTGACAAAAGAAATCCTTTAAAAAAAAGGAAAAAAAACACAGAACCAGAGAAAATTTTATAAATATTTCAATAAAACCACACCACTATACTTTAATGAAGTAATGTACTCAAGAACAAAATTAATAACCTCAAAAATTTTCAGGTAAAAAAAAATATATATACACAAAACAGTACACTAATATTACCTTACACTACGAAATACCTACATATTATATCTAGTAAAGAGTAAAATTAATAGTTCCCTCAGATATAGTATTATCCTGTAAATCCACTTATACTCATCTACTGAGAACTTAACTAGAACATCAATTAAAATATAAATAATATGCAAATCGATGGATACTATCGTATTTCACAAACAGGGAGTACTACATGAAAAAGAAAGGGAGGGGGAAAAAAAATTTGGATTCCCATTTTCAAAATGCACCAAAAAATTTTTCAAAGTCTCGAAATTACCCAAAAATCGAGAAAAAACGTAACATAATTCCAAAATATACCTGCGGAGAGGTTATTTGCACTATAACTATCGAAATCTACCTTATTTACACTAAAATTAGCTATATAGAACATTAAATGTGATGAAAACACAACCGCTCAGATCGCTACCGCTAACCAAAACAAACGGTACAAGTACTCTAAAAAGCTTATTTTCCACGTTAAAATACAATAAAAACTAACTCTAGACTATCTATATACATTATACAAACAAAATATAAGGTTATTAAAATAAAAATACTATAATTATTACAACTTAAAGTTTATAATTGGGACGCTTGTCCCTGTTCCTGAATCCATAAGTATTTCTGGACGAAGGAATCGAATCAGTCGGTTTGCGCTGAGATTCGATTAAAGTCGGAATACGACTGGTTGAAGGAATAACAGAGGATTGAGCTTCAACAACTTCGTTAGCTACCGCGATATCTGGCGTGTCCGTAACTGGATTTTCAGCCGTGGAGGGGGAGGGGGTGGTTTCAGCTCGTGAGTTGTCGAACTCGGCTGAAGGAAGAGAGGGGGAAAGGGGTTCGTTGCTGGTGGCTAGTGAAGGCAACGTGTTGGCTGTTGATTGCATGGGCAATGCTTCATCTCTGTTTACTGCTGATGCTGTTGGTATGATAAACGCGCGCCTGCGTTTTTTCGTCCGCCGCTCTGGGTTATCGTTAATCGATTGGTGAATGGGAGTAGTTGGATTCTGAATATTTGATTGATCATCGAATTGACTCTGCGGCCGTTGGTCATTTGTTTGGAAATCAACATGCCTGTTTTTAAATTCAGTCAGCCTATCGACGTGTACCACTTGCGTTAATTTTAAATTTGATTGGAGGGCGATTTTAAAATTTACCTCATTTATTTTTTCAGTTATTGTATAGGGACCATTATTAAATTTAGATAGTTTTTTACATTGTCCTGGTTTAACAGCTGGTGTAAAGAGCCAAACTGAATCACCTATTTTAAGATTCTTAGAAACAGCAGTTTTTTTCTGTATTTTTCTTGCTTCTCTGAAACTTCCACCAAACTACTGTGCACTTCAGCATACACTTTCTTCAAAGCAGGGAATAAAAGTTCACAACAGGTGGGGGCGTCATTATAATTTAAAGTTTGGGGGGTGGAAAAAAGTTTATAGGGGAGATTTAAATTTCTGCCAAACATTACTGCAGCTGGGGTTAATTTTGTAGAAGAATGCACGGCTGTCCTGAGAGCTAAAAGAGCAAATTTTAATTTTGTATCCCAGTCCGACTGATTTTCATTGACAACATGGCATAGGGCATTAATTAGAGTTCTGTTTTGACGTTCAATCTGAGAATTTCCTGCTGGGTGGTAAGCTGACGTGTGAATATGTTTCATTCCAAAGTTTTTATAGACTCTCTCAATGGCTTCTGATATAAGATTTCTACCCTTGTCGGAAACAATATAGCTAGGAGCACCGTACCTTGAAACGAAATCTGCTAGAGTATCCGCTACAACGTCTGAGGTGATAGAGGATACAGCATATGCTTCAGGCCGCTTAGAAAAAGCATCGATATATGTCACGATGAACTTGTTACCCGAAAAGGTTGTCGGTAAAGGACCAATTATGTCAAAATTCACTTTCGCCAATGGAAATTCTGGTGTTGGCATTCTCTGCAAAGGGGCTAGATGTTTAGGTCGATAAGCTCTTCTTTGTTGGCAACTAATGCAAGATTCTACTAGATGCTTGACATCTGCAGACATACCTGGCCAGTAAAAATTTTCGCGAATGCGATCAATAGTTTTCTGGAAGGCTTGATGACAAGCTGCTAGAGAATCATGTGTTAGTGCGAACACTTGGGGGATTAGTTCTTTTGGCACCACCAGTTTGGGCAATTTATTTAAAATGGGAGAGTCTCGAGTGTCCTCGCACATCAAGAGATCATCTCGGAAGAAAAATTTCATGTACTTTGGTGCTATATCCACTCCTTGATCTAGCTTCTGAGCAATTTGGCAACACTTTTTGTCAGTCTTTTGGAGTTCTTGAATTTTTTCAAGAAGATCAGTTTGGGGCACAAAAACATTCTCCTTTGCTATTTGTACACAAAAATTACAACTTACTGTATTTACAGAGATTTCATTAGAAGTAGTGTATCTAGAAAGAAAATCCGCAACACTGTTGCATTTGCCCTTGATAAATTTAATTGAAAAAGTAAAATCAGATAAGGTGCAAATCCACTTTGCCATACGAGAAGTTGGGTCCTGAATTTTAAGCATATAAGTTAGGGGGGCATGATCAGTGAAAATAAAAAAGTGGGTGTTAGCTAGGTAACACTTAAAATGGGCGGTTGCCCAGACAACAGCTAAAAGTTCCCTTTCTGTGGCTGAGTACCTTGTTTCAGGGTCCTTCAACTTTCTGCTGGCAAAAGCCACAGGGTGTAAAAAGTTGTTCTCATCCAGTTGAGATAAAACTGCGCCTAAAGCTTCACCACTCGCATCAGTATAAAGATAAAATTCCTTCGAAAAATCAGGGAGGGCAATACATGGCTTAGAAATTAAAGCAGCTTTTAAATCTTCGAATTCTGCTTGCGCTGCAGGGTTCCATGAAAAACGACCATTTTCTTTAGTTAATTCAATTAAGTTTTTAGCTCGTTTAGAAAAATCAGGGATAAATCTCCTGTAAAATGAAATTGTACCAATAAAAGATCTAACTGCTTTGCGGGTATCAGGGGGTTGAAATTTTTCAATTACTTCTATATTTTTATTAATGGGTGAGACTTTACCTTTATGGATTTCAAAACCTAAATATTTAATTTTATCTGATAGAAAAAGGCATTTACTGGGTTTTAATTTTAAATTATGCTGGCGAAGTCTATCAAAAACAGTTGTTAATTTTTCAAGGTGGGATTCTACATCTTTGCTAGCAATAACAATATCATCTATATATACAAGAATTCCCATATTTCCCAGATCTCCAAATATTGCACTCATGAGTCGTTGAAAAGAATTTCCTGAGTTTGATAAGCCAAAACAATTTCTCGACCACTCAAATAGTCCTTTATGAGTTATGATTGCTGTTTTGTGTCTGTCCTCAGGACGCACAACTTGCTGGAAAAAGCCACTTGTTAAATCAAGTGTAGAAAAGAAATTTGAACCGGATAGTGCATCAACCGAATCTGTGATATTAGGGATGGGGTATGCATCTTTAACTAAATTTTTGTTTAATTTTCTAAAATCGACAGCCAATCTATAAGATCCGTCTGCTTTCTTAACCAAAATGACTGGAGCCGCAAATTCAGAAATGGAGGGGGATATTATATTAGCTTTTAACAGGATATCTAATTGATCTTCCATTTCTTGTTTAAGATTATGGGGAACTCTATAGGCTTTACATTTTACAGGTTTATCAGAAGTTAAATTTATTACATGGGGGATAGTGTCACAGCCGGGCAAGTCTAGGACTGATGCTGCAAACACATCTTTATTTTTATTAAGAAAATCCTGCATTTTAAGTTTAAGAGGGGGGTCTAAATGGTCAAGATTAATATCTGAACTCCAGCTGAGATCAGCATGATCAAAATCAGCTAGTGGAGTGGGCACATTAACATTAAGGGCATAATTACAATTATTAGAATTACACTCAGAATCATCGATGCACTTTTGAATTTTAGCAACCCTCATTCCCTTATTCAAAGTAACCTCATCATCCGAAAAGTTAGCGAATGAAATATATAACCCGTGCTCCTGAGAACAGATTGTTCTAGATGATAAAACACCATTACCAAATTTTTTTACTAGGGGTTCCAAAATAACAACATCATTATTATCAATAAAATTGCTTCTCGAGCAGTTTACTTGAGCTAAAATTTTAGATTGGGGGGGGGGGATAGTTACTAAATTTTTTAGAACAGCAAAACTAATTTTAATAATCTTCGACTTTTCACATGTATTATTTACTTCAATTTTGACATCATTAGATTGTGACTTTTCGCTATCATTACAAATCACTTGGCATACAGGGACATTGATTTCATTTTCACTATTTTTCACATCTCTGATAGTATTTACACTAAGATCACAACCATTTGTTTCACATATATTATCCCGACCAATTGCCTTATTTTCATTTAATTTATCACTATCCATATTACTACAATTTTCATGATTATTTGTATTATTAACATTTCCTAACTTTGAAACACTCTCAGAAGATTTTTGAACAGAGGAATTGTTATCATTACTTTCACATTTATCTAAAATCACCTTATTTTTATCTTCGCTACTACATTTTTCACTATCTCGAATCTCTATTTGTTCTCTACTATCCCTTACATTGGCTTTTACTACCATACAATTGTTCTCACTGTTCTTATTCTTCTCAGAAATATTACTAACATTAGAAAAACATTCTACATTACCCTCAGTTTGACATGACATATTTTTAAGGCAAGAAATTTTGTTATTTACAATAATTGGTGGTTTAATATTTACATGACATTCTGAAATTTTTGGAACATATTTACAAAAAGTTTGCTCATTAATACCAAGACTAATAGATTTGTCACTACACTTTATGATAGCCTTGTACTCACTCAAAAAGGGCATACCTAAAATAGCAGTAAATTCATCAGCGAGTTTACCTGCTACTACAAAAAATTCAGCTTGGCAGCTGACATTACTGAAATTGAAAAATAACTTAACTTTCTCAGTGAGAGGGACACATTCACCTGTCACAGTTAGAATGGGTACATTGCATGCCTCAGTTTTTACACCTGGGAATAAACACAATCCCTGTCGAGAAATTAAATTGATACCTGATCCCGTATCACACAGTGCAGTAATAAAAATATCACCGACAGCAATCCTTGCGGTAGGGAGATTGCATGCTGATGGTGGGAAAACATTATATACAGAGGGGGTTTTGTCGTTCGGCTTCTCATGAGTCAGTCCGACTACTCCAGACTCAGCCATTACCCGTTTAAATTTTGTTGAACATTGTGTTCGTTGGCAGTGTTGTTATTCTGCTGGGTTACATTATTTGGATTACCCCTATTCCTATAATTACCTCTCTGGCCATTGTTGGTACCTCTGTTTCTATAGTTATTGCCATTTCCCCTATAGTTTCTTTGATTCTGATATCCCCTGTTACTATAACTGCCTCTGTAGTTATTGTTAGGTCTGGCCATACCTCTACGACCATAGGGATTTTCATTATAATTTTGCCAGCCTTGATTTCTGGGGTTTTGGGGGCAGTCCTGAAAAAAATGGTTGTGGTCGCCACATCCAAAACAGAAAAAGGGTTGTACTGGACATTTTCCTGGGCTGGTGGTCTCGCTGCAGCTGGTTGTTGCATAACAAGACTATCAATTTTAGCCGTTAAGATTTCCATTTTGTTTTGGAGTTCTACAATTTCACGGTTGGGATGGCTAACCTGGGGTGTAGGGGGGTAAACAGCAGCACATGCTACACCTGAGGGGACCTGGGGGGCAATGTTTGCTGGTTCATAGCTGTAGAAGGGGTTAACACTCCTACAAGCCTTTTCTTCAAGTAAGGCAAACGTTAGTATTTCCTGAGGGGTCTTTGGATCTTTTGAAATGACACCCTTCCGAATTTCTGGAGATAGGTTACCTAGAAGCATAGAGTGCAGTATAGCATCTCTACTTTTATTTACAATGCCCTCAGCAATTCCATCAATGACAAGAGCTCTGCGTGACAGATCAGAGGCTCTGTCGAAAAAATCTTGGACAGACATTGAAGGCGTCTGTTTGAAGTTAAGAAACTTCGATAATGCCACATCTGGCGACTCCTGTTCCGTGAATCTGTCTTGTATAATTTCCACTAATTCCTTATAATTTTTGTTTTTATTAGCCTTAATTAATTTGGCTGCTTTCCCTGACAGTCTGTTAAACAGGGCGAACATTTTTTCTTTTTCATCCCAGTTAAAGAAGGTGGAAATATCTGTGAACTTTTCAATAAAGTCGGAAAAGGATATAGTAGAGTCCCCGCTAAAAGGTGGGATCTTGGATAAATTATCCATCAAAGACGATTTCTTCTGCAACTCAGCCATCTCCTTGGTAAGGGTCTCTGCCATATTTATGAAATGTGTTGTCAACAAAAAATTCAGCGATAAAAAAAAATTTATAATTAACCCTACCTAAACCTTAAGCAAAGAAAAAAAAAAAAAAAAAAAAATTTACACAAATGCAAAATCTAAATAAAATTACTGAGAGCTACACCCATGTATACACTAGTCGCCTTTGTCAATATATATAATCAATTGCAAATAAATATAAACAAATGGGAAAGGTATGTTAAAATTTCCAAAAATTCAGTGCGGGTGGGGTATTATGAAAAAAAAATTGAATAGCACAGATATGAGGGTTAACACTTCATAACATATACTCAAAGACATAATGCACAATACATTTTGAAAAAAAAAATAGTTGCCTTATACCCTGAACTTTAAGTATACACAAATAAACATTAAAAATTTGAATTGTGCCACACAGGTAAGTGTCACGGCATCAATTCTTTGTTGGGGGATTGTTTTCTGTTTAGGTACTATTACCTTTTGCAAAAATTATGAATGAGTGCAAATTACCTATGACAAAAATTGAAATGAATCCTGTCAATATGCATACTTACAAAATTATTCTCAAACTAAAATAAATTTAGAAAAAAAGTAAATGGATTAAATTAAACAGAAACAATTAAAATTTAAAGAATTTAAAATTACCTGAATTCTAAGTTTTGAATTCAAAATAGTATAAGAATTAATCATTTAAAAGCACTGACAAGATTCTCAATTTGCACTACATCCAGTTCCCCAACAATCAGCATTGTGAATTCAAGAATTAATATGAAGGGTAACAACAAGGAATTTTCATAAACATAATAATTTAGACTAAGTGAAAATTTTGGAATAAAGGGGACAAAATCTTTCTTTTAAAGAAAGTATAAAAAGGGGAGGTATAAAATTGATGATATTGGTTAAACAAAATAATATTTGACAAATATTAAAAAAATGCAAAATTAATTCCAAGAATTCACAACACTGAAGCTGTGATCGTATAGATTAATCCTTGTTTAAGAGACCATGAGTAAATAATTAAATTTCGAATAAGTAATTCATTATTATAAAATGCTCCTCATAAGACTTTAGATCAAAATGTTAAAATTACTTTATATAAAAAAATTCAGATAAGTATGTCCTGTAATTAATTAAAGAATAGTAAAAGGTCTCAGTTAATTAAATAAAATAAGTTTGAATATTAAAAATTACAACATCCAGTAAATTAGCAATTTATTTTTTTATTAGATTTAATGCTTAAAATAATATTTAGAAATTCCATGACTAGAGAATACAATAATTTACTTTAATTAATTAATTAATTTATTTTACCAGAATTAATATTTGAATCAATAGAATAAATTAAGTTAAAGATTACTATGCATTTTAAACTGATAACTCAAACTATACATAGTATTCCCAATTAAATTTTAATGATTAACAAAAAGTAAAATTACTGAAGATGAATCTTATTGAAATGATTTAAAATAAATTAATAAGGTAAAGAAAACAAAGAAGGAATTTACTTAGATATTTTGTTTATTGACAGAAACACATTATTCATAGCTTTCACGAATTATAATAGCAATCTAATGTATTGAGATCATGATAATAGATAAAAACATTAACAAATTGGTTAATCCAAAAATCAGAAGTATCATATACTATAATCAGATAAATTTAACTAAAAATACTGATGTCATATTTACCACAGAAAGTACATAGTGATGTTAGAGGTGCTTTGGTCATTCTTTGGTAGGTTTGGTTTCACTCCATTATCACATTAATACGAGTTCGAGAATTTTAGGCACGAAAGTTCTAGTCATAGTGGCTTGTTAGTAACGATCACAATGCTTGGCTACTACACTAAGTAGTCAAAAATGTCTAAACAGAATCCGAGACGGTAGAGGACAATATGCACAAGGAAATATATGTAAATAAAGTTAGTCGAGAATAAACTATTCACAAGAAGTTGTTGTTCCCACACCGGGAGTCGAATCCAGTAACTATTCTGTAACTATTTATAACACGCTCCTGTAGAGCAGTTTCTGCCCCAAAATATGAATCAGAAATACTTTTCTGATATGGTGCATAGCCGGAAATAAGTGTCACTACTCTGTGTACTCACTTCCATTTTCGATGTTCAGCCACTCCGTGTGAATCTCCAGTTACACACCGGCTCCAAATACGAGCAGTGGTGCTAATCTCTGGCAACGATTATTCCTAAACATCAGTCTTTAAAGACTGCAAAAAAGTGTTTTTTTTTTGTTTTATCTTGCAGAATGCTAGCAGAGTCTGTTACCAGGGCAAACGCATCTCTCGATAGACCACTAAATCTGCACGTCCTAACACTTCTACATCTAAAAACTTTCTCGAATTCTTAACATCTCTTTTTTTTTTTTTTACTCCAACAACAACATATCATTCTCGTCATTTCAGGCCGCGTAGCATACAACCAGTTACTATCAACTCCCTAGTAATCGTCCGTCTTCCTACTCACTAGAAAAAAATCTACCGCTCGAGCAGGCGGCGGTGGGGGGGGGGGGGGAAAGGACCCCTAACCCGCACCCACAACCTCACTGTTCGTGGTTTAAAACATCACTGCCTCTACTAACTAGCTCTCCGTTTCCTTGGTAACGCTGGACCAGGGGGTAAAAAAAGTCAACGCTGATTGGGTGGGGTTCTGCTACGTCCAAAACTTCCCTGTCTCAATTCCTGGAAACAAGGTGCTCGTGGGCTTCGTTGAAAAACAGCTGTATGTCGGGTCCCACGAAAACAACTATCCGCCCGCTGACACCTGCCATAAACAACGACTCGAAAGCAATATACTGATGTATCTTCGTAACAAGCCTTCGAAATAGTTTTATGACTCTCTTTTCTGAGGGTAATAAAAGTTGCACACAATACAACTGACAATAATGCTTCAGTTATTCCCATGACTTCTTATAAAGGCCTTTTGTACTTTATCCAATCTGCCTGTGTGTGTTTCGAATTTACGATCCCTTAAATTAAGTGAGAATTTCAAGTAAAAGTTGTTTGCGTGGAAACTATCTCAATCTCATAGTGAAAAAAGAAGACCCTGGGTGGTCTTGACTTATAGAAAAATACAAATGTTTGGATTTTGAAAATAAGAGTTTTAATTAATAATGTTTAAGAAAAATAAGAAAAAGGAGGAGGGGGGTTTGATTAAATATCAAAATAGAATGAGTTTATAAAAAAGAAATGTTTTAAGATATTAATGAAAATATAAATATAAAAATTTAGATTAAATTACCTCTAACAACTTCGGGATATGTTGTACTCCGCACGTCTAACAAAAACCGAAAGCAGGACATCGGAACGCAGAATTTTGTCTAGTTTTCAAGTGCTGATCAAACGTTATCTGGTGTTTTATAATTCATAGATTTTCTAAATTAGCGTTTAAGATCAATTAAAATGATGTAATGATTTATAGTCAAGTCCGAAGGATTTAAGAATATCTCGTCATGTGCATGGGTGTCGTTTTAAGATGTGGGAGTTGTGTATTCATTTTTCCTGTGCTTAAATAAATGCCTTATTGGAAAAACTGGCTCGTTCTTCAGGGAGAAATTACTAATCGACTGCAATTTACCACTACCATTCACAGGATGCAATATAATTCATCAAAATATAAAATTTTTAATTAATTAAACATTTTGAAAGAAGGTGTATATAGAAAATTGGAAAGCAAAGAATACCAATTATTATGTTTAATTTGGTTTAATATTTATTTTTGTACAAGACATACGTACACAATGAAATGACGTTAAAAACATTAGGAACAGCAATACTAATAATTTAAATCTTTGTTTTGATAACTAGAAATAGCAACAGTAAGAATTTTTTTTGTGATGACTTTAAAGTTGCCATCCAGTTTACATGAAGAGTTATTTCCTTTTCATCTTAAAGACGATGAATAAAATTATATTTGATCTTCTTATTTGTCTCAAGCGACGACTAGCTTATTGTAGTCGCCAACTCCATTTAGAGTTACTTCATCTGAATCTCTTCTGCCATCTTCATTCAAAAGAATCTGGAAAAAAAACTTCTTTTGTGATTAAAAGTTTTAAAAAATCATGTCATATCAAAATATTGATAAATTTTGAAAACATTTATTGAAATCTTCTGTAATCCATTGGTACACATACAGTGCGTGTAAAAACTTTAAGGACAGGAAAAAAAAAATAAAAAAATAAAAAAAATCTAAAAACTTTGATAAATTTAAAATGCGATAATTAAAATGGAAATTTAATATTGATCAAAAAGATTAAATACTAATATAAAAACCAACAAAATATTAAGTGCATTTTTTATTGTGTAAAAGTAATAATTATACAAACTAACACTATTTTCACCTGTGTAAAAACTTCAGGGACACCACTATTTTTTTTATAGAAATGTTACGTTTAACTATTATTGATTTTCACAGGGATTTTTCTGACGTTTTATATTAAGAGTTTTGTTAATTTTATAACAATGTAAAAAGCATGTAAATTGACAGAACAGGAAAAAGGTGTTGAATCTTTTGCATTCTCAGGAATGGGTTGTTGGTCTATTGCAAAAAAGATAGGAATTAATATCTAAAACCGTCATCTCCAATTTTTTAAGGTTAAAATACGAGTATGAAAGAAAAAAAACTCGGGGGGGGGGGGGCAGGCCAAAAGCCTTGTCATCCAGAGATGAAAGGAAAGTAATAAATTTAGTATCATCTAGAAAATATCCAATTAAAGAAATTTTACGAACGAATGGGTTCAATGTGTGCAAGAAAACAGTTTGCAATACTACTCGATCTGGGAATTTCCAATACACAGCAAGACTCCCTTTACCGACTAGACACAAAATTCAACGTTTACAAGTTGCAAGACAAGTGATGATTTGAGAAGGCAAATGGCTGCTGGTTATTTTCTCCGATGAAAAAATGGATCTTGGGTGGCCCTGATGGCTGGAAGTAATATTGGCATGATTTGAGGAAATAAATTTTTTTTCTCAAAACATCAATTAGGTAGCGGATTCATTAGAACTTGGGCTGCTTTTCTTTTTGCGGCGTGGAGTCACATTTCGTTCACGAAAATTCAAAGGCATGTCTAAAAACTCTTTCCGACCATCTTTTACCAGTTGCAACAGTTTCTGGCAGGGGAAAAATGGATTTATCAGCGAGATAGTGTGCCTATTTACACGAGCCGTAGGACAAAACTACGGTTCCCGTAGAAAAATATTAAAGTTTTGGAATGGTCACCCTGAAGTCCTGATCTAAACTTTATAGAGAACTTGTGGGGAGATCTATCAACGCGATTTTACAAAAATGGAAGGCATTTTTTCTCTTCTTGAGAACACAGATCTCCGATTGACGATGAATAGTACAAAAACAGTCCCGAACTGTACCAAAAATTAATGATGTCCATGAAAGAGAGAATATTTGCGATCATTAAAAACAATGGTGGGTGTACAGCATAATAAGTATTGGTTTCTTCATTAATGTATTATTTTATTTTGCTGTACTTAAAGTTTTTACACAGGTGGAAATAGTGTTTTTTGTATAATTAATTAATTTTTGTAATAAAATTCATACAGCTAAATTTTGTTGACGTTTTTGTTAGCTTTTTAACTTTATGATACACAATACACATTATAG
Organism: Maratus michaelseni; assembly: GCA_963931845.1. Lineage (NCBI taxonomy): Eukaryota > Metazoa > Arthropoda > Arachnida > Araneae > Salticidae > Maratus > Maratus michaelseni. Next base: position 154,272,013 of record OZ007594.1, on the reverse strand, counting down.
TAAAATTTTTTTAGCCGATTTAAAATTTATATATATATATATATATATAAAAATTTGCTGTCCTTAAAGTTTTTACACGCATATTATGTGTAAAAAACTTTTTCATACTAGACCATTAAAAATTAATTGTAATAAATAAAAACTTTCACATACTTTAAGTTTATGGAAAAAAGCAAATTTGTGAAAATATAAGTATGAACATTGCGCCGCTACCTACTTAAAAGAACCGAAAAAAAAATATTCGATTTCATAATTTCTGAATAAAAACGCATGCCAGTGTTATGCGTTTACAACAAAAATGAATTCAGGAATGTGTCAGAAAGTAGTCAGTTTGGATTTGAGAACAACTTTAAAAGGTGGACATATTAATCACCTAAAATGTAAAGCTATCTGAAGAAGGTTTTTTAAAAGATATTCACGCTACAGAATTTGTTAAAGTATGTAAAACGATTTACAACGGAGTAAAATCAATATACTCAGTGGTTTTTGACATTTTAATATTTCTCGCACCTCCTTTGTTTTGGTTTTTCATTTGAATATACCTCCTCTCATAAACTACTCTCACCCATTCGTCTAAACAGAAATGTTTGTTATTGTCTGAGAACAGCTTCAGCTTCCCACCAAAAATTACACTTTTGTCAACACAATAGATACCAAAATATTACTGGCATTGACACGCAAATTAGACTGGAAGTCGATCACGGCGGAGATCGAAAATCAAAAACATTCGTTAACACAAATGCCCCACAATGTTGGCCCATAAATTTGAATTTTTCTCCTTAGAGATAACATAGCAATGGATATATTTTACTTGAAAATTTAGCTCCATTGTTGTAACTCTCATACATTTCAACCACATATTTTTGCGCATCGTTAAGATGCACACATTTGTACTTTATAATTTAGATTGACATTTTAGAAGTTTCACTTTTACCGTAACTAGGTGATCCCATCCGGCTTTCCCGGATTTTCAGAATATAGATGATATTTTTTTAAATTGAAAACTAAGTTTTTTTACATTAAATATTTTTTTTGATTATGTACTAATAACACCAAAAAGCATTTTTACATGAAAAATATCAATAATGTATTAAAATAAAGTTTTGAAATTGATTAAATGTGATACTTTCACATTAGTCGCATGTCAGGAGTCAATCACAGAAGAAATAAAAGATTTTGCTAGATACATCAACCTTTTTTATTCTGATAATTTCAGTAGTTTAGTTCGATTCTGCATAGTTCGATTACATGTCTGTTCAATTTGTGTTTTATTTATATTATTTTATTGATGAACTTTTAATTTCGTTACGGAATATTAGCCGAAAACAAAATCTCATCTATTTATATTCTAAGTGCAAAAGGTTAATTTTTCGTAATCGTCTGCACGCAACAGAGATGATAGGTTAAAAAAAATCATGCTTGCAAATTATTTTTAAAACCATAAAAAATTAGTACATTGAGATACAGTGTTGAAACAAATTGAATTTGAAAATAATGTTTTTTTTTTTTTCCTATTCGATGGTGTAAAAATTGGAAAAAGGCGATGTTTAGAAGTTTAAAAAAATACCGTAAAAGCGAAATTTAATAGTCAGGACTAAATGGCAAAATGGGTCAAAATGACCAATGACAAAATGACGTCAGAGTTACTCACGGACACGTTACATTAATAATAAAAGTAGTCTCTAAATAAACGCAATGGATATTAAAAAAAAAATTAAAAAAAAAAAGTGTTGTCCAATTTTTTAAATTTTTGTAAAAATTGAGTTTTTATTCCGTCTGTAATATCTCACACGGAGAAACTTTTACCAATGAAACTACTTAAAAGATTTGACTGCTTCGAAACATTTAACCCTCCAGCCGCGGGTAACTTTCCTATCACGTTTCACTTATTCTATACAATTCTGCGGGATACGCTGTTTTGCCGTTGAGACTATTTCTTCGTTGAATCTATCTTCTTTTATTTAGAAATAGAGATTCGTTTACAAATTATAATATATATATATCATTTCATACACTAGGTGATTCGGAAAGTTCTGCAGTTTTTGAAATATTTTGAATCCAAAAATGCCACATTCTCACCGGAATTTTGCAATAAAACTTTATAATGTACATGCAGAAACTGATTTTACGTATTTAGAAATAAACAGAAATAAATTTGTTTTTTAATTCCGGTGATATTCAATCCTTATAATTATTATGAGTGGCGAATAAAAATAGGCCGCGGTTTTATATAAGAAAATGGAAGCATCATCCGCGGCTAGAGGGTTAATGTAAAAAAAAAAAATTAAATTTCAAAACGAAGTATGACAACCTTAAAAATTAATAAATTATGAAATGAGGATTGCAGAAGTTAATAGTAAATTTTTTATGATTCTGCTGCTAGCCTAATACAAAATACACGTTAACCCCACATACATTTTAAAATTGGAATATAAACGCCAATCATGGGCGATAATGCGACAGGGGCAGCTATCTAACATAAAGAAGAAGGTTATAACAAAAGAAAAATTGCTTCTATAAAATTGACAAAGACGAAAGTTTAGAAATATGCATTGTGTTATTCATAGAGAGATCTTATTATCGAAAAATATTGCACCTTTTTTCTTTTAAATGATGTATTAAAACCAATTACATCAATGCTATCCGTACTAATTCTTAATTTGAGCATCTTTCAACATATTTTATGAAGATAAAAATGACTATTGAAATAAACTATTTAAATGTGTACATTTACAGTTTTAATGATTTTAAAAATGTAAACTAAGCCATATCAACTTTGTTTCATACTGGTGTAAATAGGGCAAGGAACAGCAAATCTGTTCTTGTTGTAAAGGCATTACAGAGTTGTGCCAAAAACATATTTTTGACAAAGATATGTTTCATAGGTTAACAAAAATGAAGTGACACTTTTCATTGTGAATAATCTTTTAGTCTTCCTTCAAGTGAATAAATGTTTACTTTTTGAATAATAATTGGATAACGTATTACAGAAGGGGAGGGGAATATGATTTTAGAGACGTTTAGATGCAACATGGCCAAAATAAAGGTTGGGAACCACTGTTCTACTTGGTATAACAAAAATTGAAATTATGAGAGAGTTAGAAACAAATATGTATGCCATCAAAGTGAAAGTGGTAGCGCATATAGAGACAGCTAGTGCTACTTTTATACTTACCGTTACCGATGGCCACGTCTGTGTTAATATAGATACTATTAAAAATATATATTATCTTATCTATAAGACAGATCTTATCATAAGAGAAAGTCAAACATCTGCTTTTATTATTGTACGATAATTTTTTTTCTTCCGATTTCTCAGTTTAATTACACTGAAACTTTATGAGTTTACACAAAATATCAATTTGATAGCGATTGGACTCCAATTCTTGTAATATATGCTGACTCAAGTTTGGATTTTGCTTTCAAATGGGGTAATTTCATGTTTTTATTTTTTTCCCCTCAATCCTTTTTAACCATGTTTCATTTTTAACTTAATTGTTATTTCATTGTGTATTTCTCTACATTCTGGGTGTGGTTGTCCCAAATTCATATTCTTTAGCTATTTTATGGCTAATATGAAGATGAAACCACACATTTTATTTGTGGAAATTTAGGTATTTGGGGCCTGAAGATTCTATCTATAAGACAGATCTTATCATAAGAGAAAGTCAAACATCTGCTCTTATTATTGTACGATAATTTTTTTTCTTCCGATTTCTCAGTTTAATTACACTGAAACTTTATGAGTTTACACAAAATATCAATTTGATAGCGATTGGACTCCAATTCTTGTTAAAAACTCCGGCGGGATTTATAAAATTCGAACTGGTAGCTGTGGCTAACCGGAGTAATTACTATAGCTGATTTTTAAAAGAAATATTTCTTTTATTTGTAACATCAACTTACAAAACATTCCTCCGATAGATTTCGGTATTAACATAAATTAAGGAGTGCGTGAGATGCGGTGATTATAAACCATGCGATAGTCTTTAAGTCTCTCCTTTCGATCTCTTCGCTCGAAATACTCTTGTTATAGACTTTGATTTAGACCTCCGAATGAGGCAATACGATTTAACTGGACAGGGTGTCCTTGGGGATGCTCGGATGGCTTCTCGGAAATCTCTCTCACAGATCGGGGCGTCTGTTTCCTCCGGCTTCCCCTGCGCTGCTCGTTTCTCCGCAATTCTCGGCTTCTTAGGGTCACGTCCTACCCTTTTGCCTCCCAAAAAACCCTCTCCTCTCCTCTTCTCTTCTTTCTCTAGCCTCCGAAAAAAGGGGGGCGGGGGGAGGTTCATCCCGGCCTCTCAAACTTACGGCAGCCTATCGTTGTCGATATCTGGTTCCCATTCGCAGATTTTAAAAGGACTTCCCTTGGCGTCCGATGGTCTCTGGGAACCCTCTCCATCTGCGACCTCACAAGTAGAATCAATAATTCGTTACCGTCGGGTAGGTGCCAGCCAGTCTCCAGTATTGTTTCCCTAATGTCCAAACCATTCAGCGTAGGAGATGGATCGCTTCCTTAGGTTCGGCCCGACAACTCCTGCGGTCCATAGTAAAGTAACTCAGCTGGGATATGGGAAAATGTCACAGCATTACCCCCTCCAGCAGTTGAGATTTTTCAAGCATTTGGAAAATCTTACATCATTACTGGTGCGCTAGCCTTCCATCCATACCCAACACATGTTAATTCTCAATAGAGGCTTACCTTAAACATTATTATTCACAAGTTTACAATACACTCTACAGACTCACATCGTTAAATTAAATTTCAGTATTCATTGTATGATTCAAATACACAATTATTTCAATTACAAAATTAAAAAAACTATATACAAAATTACTGAGTGGAATGTTATTTATTCCATTCTACTTAAACAGTCTACATGTGGAATTTGGCTGCCTGGGCGGTAACCTAAGGATCTGCGAATATCCTGCCTTTTTCCACAATCTCTAATTAGTCGGTAATCATTTCCGGCGTCGTTTTTCGGCTGTTTAACCTCGCTGCCTTTTATTTCGTTATGCGGCGATATGTATCCTGGGGTTTCTAAACAATCAGAACTGAAAACCGTTTTTCGCTTCCTTCCTAACGCACAATAATTGTTTACCCCTTTTGTTGTTTTCTGTCCCGAAGATTTAAACCTAAAATCTTCCTTTCGTTTTAAGACTGTGTCTTTATTTTTTTCCCATGCTTACTTTCCCGGATTTCATTCCTTAAATAAAACACCCTCGCTCTTTCTTTATAACCCTCTTCCTTCATCCTTGCTTTGGGTGTCGCGCGGATCGGGGTCGTCGCGAATTTCGTTTTAATGGAAGATTCACAATGCGTTACTCCTGCACGTTGGCTAAGGGGAAAGGGAACAAAGCCTTTCTTTTCCTTCCTGTCCGGTTTTCTCACTTCATTCTTTTGATAAGCCGAAACTAAGCGGTTCGTGGGGTTGGGGGGAATTGGGCGGTCACTCCTGTGCCTTTTTTTCGGTGCTGAGCTCCCAAAGCTAACAGGCGGTTTCGGTTTCATTCTGTCTAGCAAATTTTGTGTTTTGCTTCCCAATAAATAATAATCCATTTCTATGTCTGCATCGACAATACCTGCGTAAGTCCTAACTCTTTTTCCTAAATCACACAGATTAAGCTCTATTTCTGCGAGGGGTAGACATTTTAAATCATTTTGTAACGGTTGCTTTACCCACACGACTCTCCCTGTGTATTGTTCTCGGGTCACCTGGTTGGCACTAATTAAATCTAGCGACGTAGCAGTGTCTCTAAAAATTTTCATTTCTTTCCCATTTATAATCCCTTTTGTTAAATAGGGCTGGAACATTTCGTTTAACTCATCGAGGTCAGCCAACTGATTAACCACTTCAGGTATTTCACTACTCCATTTTAGTTTGGGGCAAAATTTGCGGATATGAGAAAAACTACCACAATGGAAACAAGACCTGTCTTTCCGCTTATCAAAAATTACATCTCTATCTTTTTTATCTTCCCTCTCCCTCCAATTTCTTTTCATTTCCGCGTTTTGGGGTTCTGTCTCTGGTCTATCAACCAATCTGTTTCCCTCAACCTGTTTGCCGTTATTTGGATATCTAGGCGGGGACTGTTTCATCTCTGTTCTTCTAACCGCCTCATAATGATCTAGTTTTTGGGTTAATTCCCCGGGCGTAATTAAATCACTCCAGGAATCTATGAAATGTTGTCTAATTTCAGAGGGCACTTTCCGTTTGATCTGGTCAGTAATTATCAGGTCCCTAAGTTGACTAAATTCAGACACCTGAATACCGCTTAACCATTGGTCGAAATAATTCGTAATTTCATACGAAAAATCTTTCCAATTTTTTTCTTCGGTCCGTGGTGTTGTTACGAATTTGATTCTGAAGTCTTCTGCACTAATTTTAAACCTTTCGAGTAATTTACCCTTCACAAAATCAAAATTGTCCGTTTCGTCTGGTGGTTCTCTAAGAATAACTTCTGTCAATTCTATAGGAAGTAAACCTAGCAAATTTGTTACCCATTGCGACTTATCTAATTGCGCTTTTAATGCCTGTCTCTCAAATAAGTTGAGATATAAGGAAATCTCCGATTTTCCCATTTCAAATTTAGGTAACACATTTTTTAACAGAATTTTAGGTTCCCTTTCTATTTGACTAGATGATAACGTTAAAGTATCATTTTCCCGTTCCGCCCTAATTCTCGCGAGCTCATGTTCTTTCTCAATTTTATCTTTTTCCAATTTCGATCTCTCTACACGGTCTTCTTCAATCAACTTTAATTGGTTTAACGCCATAGTCTCATCATAATCGGGGGCTTCCGTTATCTTTTTAACCAACTTAGGAATTGTATCATTTGACAAAACCTCTACTTCAAATTCTATCGCAAGGGTTTGCAGATCGCATTTTCGAAATCCCGATATGCCTGCCATAATCACTAATTTTAAATTATAACACAATTTAATTCCAATTTCCCGCACATAAATGCAATAAAAAAAAATACACAATTTTTTTCACCCCCAAAACAACATAAAAATAAATACAGTAGTTTCTGCTCGACACAAAATACAATCAATATTCATGAAATTTTGAATTACAAGCAAACCAATTCCACATATAGGCTACAATTTGCCAAAAAAAAACATATATCTTACTTAACTTAACTGAATTACTAACAGACTTCAACTTAGTCTTACAACTTCTTTAAATTCAAAATTTAATTCCTTAGCAATCTTCAAAATAAGAGAGCACATTAAAAATTTCGGCCGAAAAATACAATTAACATAATTTGCTTTTCACCAAACAAAAAAATTTTTAATTAAAAAGATTAAAAGAATTTTTCAATTACTAGAAACAAGATGAATTTAAAGTTTGTTACACTTTTAATTTACCTTCAACACACAAAAACATCTGTTGGTAATTAATATTTAAAATTTTTACTTATATTACCGAACACAAATAATTAAAGAAAAATTGCTTCCTGTCCAAAATAAAAAATATACACACTAAGCCTCCACTGAGAATAAAACAAGTGCTCACCTGGGTATAGCTCTGCGATTCTCGGCGGTGATTCTGCTTTCTTTTCTCTCCACACTGTCAGCAAAGTTCGGATGCTTCTGGTTGCTGGTTCAGCGGATGCAGTTTCAGATCAGCTCGGGTCTCTGCCTTGGCTTTGGCGGGTCACTTTGGGGTCGGTGGATCTTCCTCGATTCAGCGGAATCTGTCTCTCTATCACAGGATTCTGTACGAATTCGGCGAGTTGTCCTGCTCTGCCCCGATTCGGTATGTAGATTCAGGTTCCCAACGGCTGGTGTAGATTCTGAAGAAATTCGGCGAGTTGTCCTACTCTGCCCCGAATTCATAAAACTTTGTCACGCACGTTTCTTTCACCACTTTAAATCCCTTGAAGCTGCCACCATCTGTAAAAACTCCGGCGGGATTTATAAAATTCGAACTGGTAGCTGTGGCTAACCGGAGTAATTACTATAGCTGATTTTTAAAAGAAATATTTCTTTTATTTGTAACATCAACTTACAAAACATTCCTCCGATAGATTTCGGTATTAACATAAATTAAGGAGTGCGTGAGATGCGGTGATTATAAACCATGCGATAGTCTTTAAGTCTCTCCTTTCGATCTCTTCGCTCGAAATACTCTTGTTATAGACTTTGATTTAGACCTCCGAATGAGGCAATACGATTTAACTGGACAGGGTGTCCTTGGGGATGCTCGGATGGCTTCTCGGAAATCTCTCTCACAGATCGGGGCGTCTGTTTCCTCCGGCTTCCCCTGCGCTGCTCGTTTCTCCGCAATTCTCGGCTTCTTAGGGTCACGTCCTACCCTTTTGCCTCCCAAAAAACCCTCTCCTCTCCTCTTCTCTTCTTTCTCTAGCCTCCGAAAAAAGGGGGGCGGGGGGAGGTTCATCCCGGCCTCTCAAACTTACGGCAGCCTATCGTTGTCGATATCTGGTTCCCATTCGCAGATTTTAAAAGGACTTCCCTTGGCGTCCGATGGTCTCTGGGAACCCTCTCCATCTGCGACCTCACAAGTAGAATCAATAATTCGTTACCGTCGGGTAGGTGCCAGCCAGTCTCCAGTATTGTTTCCCTAATGTCCAAACCATTCAGCGTAGGAGATGGATCGCTTCCTTAGGTTCGGCCCGACAACTCCTGCGGTCCATAGTAAAGTAACTCAGCTGGGATATGGGAAAATGTCACAATACTATTAAAAATATATATTATCTTATCTATAAGACAGATCTTATCATAAGAGAAAGTCAAACATCTGCTCTTATTATTGTACGATAATTTTTTTTCTTCCGATTTCTCAGTTTAATTACACTGAAACTTTATGAGTTTACACAAAATATCAATTTGATAGCGATTGGACTCCAATTCTTGTAATATATGCTGACTCAAGTTTGGATTTTGCTTTCAAATGGGGTAATTTCATGTTTTTATTTTTTTCCCCTCAATCCTTTTTAACCATGTTTCATTTTTAACTTAATTGTTATTTCATTGTGTATTTCTCTACATTCTGGGTGTGGTTGTCCCAAATTCATATTCTTTAGCTATTTTATGGCTAATATGAAGATGAAACCACACATTTTATTTGTGGAAATTTAGGTATTTGGGGCCTGAAGATTCTGTCTAAATTCCACAAATTTCCATTATCAATTTTTGTTATTCAATCTGTTTTTTTTCTTCCCCCCCCCCAAATACTATGTTTTTGGTATCTATGTTTGGTATCAGTTTGTTGGCGGGATCTGTTTTGTTGACAATTAGTTATTTTAATTTTATTCATAATTTCACCGTTTTTGTTGGTGGTTGTAACGTTCATTTAATGGCTATATATATATATGTATTTGAAATATATACAATTTTTAATAATCTATGGATATGCTATATCCGTAATCTAAGATAAACTACCAGCTATAAATTAAGCCCTGAATTAGGAATAAAGTTTGAATATTAAAGAGAAATATTATTATTCTAACTTAGAAAATCTGTATTAATCACTCACCGTGAGATTATGGTTCATGTAGTAGGGTTTCTCTAAACCGTTGTTCATCTGATGGTCCACACAGAAGCATAAAATTAGCGTATCAATCGCCATCTAAAACAAAAACGAAAAATTATGCGTCAAGTATAGATCATGAAACACTTTCCAGAATACTTCAACAAAACTTTACAGATTAATAAGGTGAATGTTGATGTCTAAGTAAACAATTCGAAAAACGCATAACAAATTTGAAAATCCAGTTTCAACAATTACTATCAATAGTCTGAAAAATATCTGAATTCTTTTGTATGCAGCCCTGTATATGATCTACAGATTTGTATATATGCTATAATTTAGTTCATTTAGGAAATGCACAGTACAGTTAAAAAATTCTATTCAGCAATTTTTGTCATACGGAAAGGTATTCGATATCTGTTGGCCCTGTATATGATCTATAGCACTTATACACACCAAGTAAAAAATTAGTTAAATTTAAAAACGCGAAACACTTCTAGCAATTATTCTTTTTAGACAGTACTGTAAACGAATTCTTTTGTGTGTCCTTGTAAATGAACGATGAATGTTATGTCCATCATATTCTATATCTATATTAAGTCTCTTGTAGTGCATCTCAGCGATATATATCAATTTCAATTTGAAATAGTGTAACATCACGAAAATGCACAGCAAAAGTTTAGCATTTATAGTTCATTTACAGAGACACTCTAAACACACTGCCCAATGGGGAGAGTCTTTAGAGTATTTGGTATTTCATTATATATTTGTAACATATTTGATATTTCATTTTCAATACCAAATATGCTATAGTAAACCTCAAATACATAGCAATCCGAGTGTATTTACAAGAGTCAGAGCACGGACAGACAGAGAGACAAACCGAATCCATAAACTCTTTCCAATGATGTTCCAAACCATTCTCTCCAAAAAAAAAAGCGAACTGGCTTGAAACTGAAACAACGAAACATTTTAAACACTAAAAACTAAAATATAAATTAAAAAATAGAGAATAATATATATATTTTTTAAAAACACACTTATCCTTTAAGAATTTAATATTAATTAAATTATGATTAAATGCTGAGAAAACAATTTAGAAATCCTGGATGGATAGTTTAAATAAAGTTTTTTTTTCTTTCCTGTTGCTATATTTGTCTAAAATAAGAAACAGAGCAGTTATTATATTTGAAAAAAAAAATCCACAAGTTCGCGCTTTCCATCAAGCGTATATCAAAATGGAGAATTCTCAATAATTGGGTTCCATAAAAAATTAGCGTATTGTAACGGATTTTTTTAAAGAACTACAAGGATTGCTGTTATGAAATTAGGTTGATGTTTTTAAGATAAACTTTAAATGTTTATAAAATGCTTAATATATATATATATATATATATATATATATATATATATATATATATATATTAAAAGATTCCTATAAATTATTATTTTATTTTATAAATTTTATTCATATAAATTATTTGTATTTGTTTAAATAAGACTTTTTTTTTTCAAATTTCATATTCAAAACTGAACTTATATCATTTGTTTTACAGTAACCAGTTTTTTGAAAATCTAAAATACAATATCTAAAAAAATGAAAGAAAATTCATACATGCTTAGAAGAAAATTACTTCACAATGAATAAAAGTATACTTGTGACATATTTAATTAAAAAATATTTTATTTTATAAATTTCATTCATATAAATTATTATTTATATTTGTTTAAATAAATCTTTGCCTAAATTTCCTATTCAAAACTAAACTTATTTCATTATTAGTTTTACATTAACCAATTTCTTAAAACCTAAAATACAATATATATATATATATATATAAATAAAAGAAAATTTATATGTGCATAGAAAAAAATTACTTCGCGATGAATAAAAAGATATTTGTGAACATATTTTAATTAAAAATTAAAAAATATATATATATTAGCTAAATAAATCTATAAATTAAAAACTTTAAAAATAAATAAGGGAACAGTGTTGTGCACACAAATTATTGCACACTTACCTCATAAACAGAGAAGAAACAGTGGCAGCACATATATGATAAAACAAACACCAGACTTGCTGGAATCCAAAAGATTTGAATCCCTTCAATATTCTGCGGAAGAAAAAAAACTGAGAACTGTTGTAAAGAATTAATAAATTAGGGCGAAACCCCTAGTAACTGATACTTTAAGGATTCTTTCTTGTACAAATCACTATTACAAAAATTTAAGTTTATTTTATACTTACCTTTGCTTTTGAAAGGATCGTAGATATATCTTAAAAAATTATTGTTGGCAAAATTTTGAAAAATTATATATTTTATTATTAAAAATTAATTTTATTCATAAATATGGTAAAAAAAAACTCCAGTAACTGACACCATCCCTATTTTGAAACACCAATAACTGTCACACTGTCATAACTGTGTAAAGTGAACCAGTGACTTACACTTTATTTTAAAAGATTAAAATGTTTTAAAAACTTTATTCTTTATTACAAGAACAAAATACATTAATATTTATTATAAAAAGTGGGATTTAGTACGCTGTACTGCATTATTAGTAATCCAGATATTCAATAAATGACATTAATGAACCAGTAACTGACATCTGGTGTCAGACACTGATAAAATAACTTAAATTTTAATGGTGTTTACCAGAAGATAAATTTAATTTATTATTATGCATGTTTAAACAGTTCAAATAATAGATTTTAATTTTTTTTAATATAACCAATAACTAACACCTCTGTGTCAGAAACTGGTGAAATGAAATTCTAGGAACCAATAACTGGCACCCCCCCCCCTCCCATTAAGCTAAATTAAATAACTAGAAACCCTAAAGCATGTCTTAATATACTATCATATGTGTCTTTAAACTAATTTATACTAGTATAACTTTCAGAAAAAAGTTTAGGATGGTTGCTGCAAAATGGCACTTTTTGTATTTGCAAAAGTTTCTTCCTCAATGAATGCGATCTTGACCCTCTAATGGTGAATAAATCGACTCAAAATAAAAATAAGTGTCTCATTTATCACTAGATGACATTACTTTGCAGAATTTTACAAGAAAATGCTTATTTGAGTTAGATTTTTGCTCAAATGTCAGTTACTGGTTAAGTGTCAATAACTGTGGGTTTCACACTATATCATTTAAAAATTTTAGCAAATGGATGTCCTAATAATCAAGAAAATTCACTTTAAGGAGGCTCAACACCTCAAAAATTTCGAAATTTGAGAAAATGTCAGTTTGGGGATGCTTATGCTAAAAATTATGTATTAAAAAACAAGAACAAAAAATCATGCGTCAAGCATAGATTATGAAACACTTTCCAACACATTGAGAATACTATAACGAAACTTCAACGTTTAATAATGCAAAAGATATCTAAGCAAACAATTTAGAAAACAAATAACACACTTGAAAATCCAATTTCAACAATTATTAGGAGGAAAAGTGTCTGAATTCTTGAGTGCAGTACTGTATTAGAAAAAAACTTCATAGTATGCAAAAATTTATTTCAGTTAGGAAACACATAACAAAGTTTAAAATTCTCCTTCAGCAATTTCCGTCAATAAGCGGAAAATGTACTGGAGATCTTTTGTGCATCCTGTATATCATCTTTCCATCGAATTTATACATACCAGGGAAAATGAAAAAAAAAAATAGTTAAATTTAAAAACGAGTACCACAACTGAAAATGCACTTCCCGCAATAATTGTTCATAGACAGTACTGTAACCGAATTCTTTTGTGTGCTGTAAATGAACGATGAATGCTACGCACACCATATTCTACCGTAAGCAGCATCTAGTAGTGAATATCAATTTTAATATGTTTGAAATAGTGCAATGTTAAACTACACCGCAAACGATTTCCCCCCTATAGACCATAATGTAACAAAATTCTTTTGAGTTTCTCTGTGAACGAACTATAAATCCTACGCATTTCATGCCATTGTGAATTTCAATAACATAGTATATCAATTCCTTGGAAATCCGAGTATTTAACGAATCTCTATTTTGCGAATTCCTCCATTTTACGAACTCTTCCTTTAAACTAAGAACATTTTACAAATTTTCTTCTGAAATAATCTCAACACAGCAAAGAGCATTCTCCATTTAATAAACTTTTTCTTGTGATAAATTTTTTTTTTCGCCCTATTCCTCAAAATACATCAGAGACTTTTCAAAACTTATTCCTTCTTTTTACACGTTTTATGATGTTTAATGAATTTTAAAAGGATTACAGTTTGAATAAAACATGCCTGAAGAGGTTTTGTAGAACATTTGCAAAGATGCGAGCCATATTATGAGAGAAAAAAACATTTTTAAACAAAAGATTCAGACAAAATTAATACAGGCATTTTAAATAATAAAATTGAAGAACGCATGTGATAATGTACGCTGAAAATTACACTGCTAAAATAAATACGGTTCAATGATCATAATATCCTAAAAAATAATATATTAATATTAAACAAAGCTTTCTTTAAAATGCTAAAAGGTGTAAATTAACAACATAATAAATACACAGTAAAATAACTTTTATTAGGTTGTTTGACATATTTAGACTCACTCCGAGTCATTTTCAAAAATAAATGAGAATATTCCATAATTGCGCGGTCTTTGAAGTTATTATTTAAGATGTTAACATTTATTTTCATGTACTTTTTAAAAAAATACGCACGTTATCTTTTATTTTACTTGGTTGTTTATTTTCATATCTGGAACCATGGAGTAACTAGAGCCACAATTTCGGTAAGTTAAAAGATGTCACATCGTTACATACTGTATTTTACATACTGAATAAAACGCGCCTGAAGAGGTTTATAGAATATTGCAAAGCTGCGAGCCATATTACGAGAGAAAAACATTTTTAAAGAAAAGATTCAGGCAAAATTAATACAAACATTTTTAATAATAATTTTTTTTTCATATGCATTTTTGATTTCAGACCATACTTTGAATAAGCTGAAACCTACGCAGATCGGTCATATTTTTCAAACCTGGGATTCTTCAGACCGCCATATTGGACATGATCTTGAATGTTTGATTAAAAAATATATGAATCAATTCTTGAAAGATTTACAAACATTTGTGAAAAACATGATGTTCATAAATGTTATCTATTATCTCAACCCTCCCCCTCCCCCCAAAGTCGACATTCTTTTTACGCAATTATAAGTAAACATAGCCTTAAGCAATTCTTCTCACTAATCTTAAAGCACTGTTTTCTTTTTTTAAGAAAAAATAATCCCCTCTTTTTTTTTATATGGCAAAATATAAGTGCACATTGCAAAATATATCAGCGATTCCCAAACTATTGGTCGCGGAATGATAGGTCAGATTTTCAAAAATGAATGATTAATTTTATCTATTGCAATTAATATAACCAAATTGTTGTTTCAAATGTAAAATAAAAATCATGAAAATACTTCGATAAATAACTTGTAAAAAGGGAATGTTTTATTCATCTTTGTTTAGAGAGCGGCTTGAGGATAAAGTTAAAAAATGTTTTAATCCTGAAATATAAGTGCACATTGGGATTCTTCAGACCGCCATATTGGATATGATCTTGAATGTTTGATTAAAAAACGTACTTTAAAAAATTACTGATTGCAGGAATTTGATTTAAAAATTTGCTCACGTCTTTGGAGCAAAACAATACTATTAAATTGCATTCGCTTTTAAACTTAAAAGCATATTTTTATGTAGTGAAATGTTTTTATAATTTCTCTTTCACCTTAGTAATACCAATACTGCTCTTGCATGTATGCTTTGGGACAATGTTCTTTTTTTTTCTTCAGATATACACTGTATGGCCAATGATGTCCGGTCACTTGCGATTTTAGACGTTTTGTTCAATATCTGGAAAGATACATGAAGAATTATCCTGAAATTTCAGGAGTGTAAACAACATGATAGACGTCATATATTTCCGCAAAATTTTTTTCACGAAACCCCATAAGAGGCTGTTAACAAATTGAACTCTAATGAATATCTTTTGGATAACCCTGTAAAAACTAATATCGCAAAAGCGTTGAAACAGAAGCACATGCTTAGGAGGCTTAATAAACTATGTTCATATTTATGAGGATAGCACGGAAAAATTAAGGTTTTTATAAAAACAATCCCAAATTTCACCAAGTGTTTTGCTTATAATTTTCAGAGTTCTTAATATAAAAGAATGTTCTTTTCAGGAACGATGACACACAACATTATATACAATACCCTGCAATCAGAATTAAAATATAATAAATATTGGATGCAAAATGAGCAGGTTCACTATATATTGTTTCACTGCGCATGCGCGAATGCAATCAAAATATACTGTGCATAATATATTAGCTAAATGTATAGACCAACTTTTGTGAAAGTCTCAAAAACATAGCTTGAAAATTCTGATAGTAATCGTCGCGCGTCGATAGAATAAGCTCGAAATTCGCTGTTCCCAAAAGGAAGCAAAAAGATGAGGGGTTGTATCCAAATATACTAGCTTATGAAAGTTGACATAATAAGAATGAAGTGTCTCTCTCTTCTAATTAGAAATGCCATCGTACTGAAAACTGAATTGTATTTTAATAAGTTACAGTTGAAAAGAATACGGTTTTCTTTTTTCAATATCGATAGAAATGGCATTCTAAAGTACTAAATAATGCATATATTCTCACAATTTCGGGAATACGGTATTGGCTGCCAAAATAAGACATTTTTTGGCATTATCTTTGATAATAGTAATTTGAGAACTCAACGTCTAAATTTTTTTTGTTGTACCAAGCTGGTATTCATTTGTATATAAACTTATTCTATTGTTTCGAATCAAAATCAGTGTAAATCAACAATGAATTACTTAAAGAAGAGGAATAAAAAACAGTGCAATATTACGAGTTCACATAAATAAGCTTTTAAAATTCATAAACCAAAAATTAATTTATTCAGTGTATTACCATGAAGAGGGCTATTCCAACAAATGTTACTGAAGCTGTTACTAGCAACTGAATTGATGTCAGTATGAAAGTTCCAACTCCAATAATTAGAGCAACTTTCGATGAATCCGATGTAAGACATGCAAAAGCTCTACGGGCACTGCTACAAAACGGGCGTCCAAAAAGCACTGTAAATGTAGAAAATTTATTAGAAAAAAAAAAATATCAAAAATACAAAAAATTATTTTACAGAAAATTTAAATATAAAAATAAATGTTATTTTAATATATTTTTATTAATTTTGTTTAACCCTTTAGCGGGCGGTGGTCACAAAAAAGGACACTTAATTTTAATTCTAAAACTGACAAACGGCACCAAGAATGTTTAATTAAAATTTTCCTTTTATAAAGTAAGGGAAAATCAGCAAGTTATTTCTTTTCTAAGGAAATCGTTTGTAAAATCTGCTGTCAGTCCATTATTTCATTATTTTACAAACAGATTTATTCCGCGCCGGAAAGGGTTAAAACATGCAACTTGAGTACAATAAAAAAAAATTCTGAAAAAAACAAAATTAATTAAAGCAAGCTATAAATAAATGGTTAGAAAAACGTCAAATTTATAGTTTCTCAAAATGTTTTCTACTTCCATATTAATAAAAGAAATATGTTTGTCTTTGTACGTGTGGTGACTAGGGAAATCTATCGCACGTAAAGGTCTGCAAATTTGGTTCTGGATAGACTAAGACATGTCCGAATGCACCTGACTCTCCGATTTCCGTTTATTTTCTTCTTATTATTTTTTAATTAGAATATTTGTTATTTTATATTAAACGAAAAAAAATATATATATATTTCCAATTTTAAAAGTTTGCCGGCGATTTTAAGATAGTCATTAAAGCAATCCAAATTCAATCTTTTATCCCAATATAAGCCATACATTTTGTTCTTTTTACAATCTTATTACACTTAACCCTGTTTTTGTATGTAAAGATGGAATTTTGTTCTTTTTACAATCTTATTACACTTAACCCTGTTTTTGTATGTAAAGATGGAATTTTGTAATCTATTTAACCCACTTCCTGATAGGCTAGCATTATAAAAATTACGTTCACTGGTGTGTTTCCAATGACAATACAACATTTTAATGTTTTTAGAACTTAATAAAATACATTCATTTTATGGCATTTTTTCGTTAGAACGCCACAGGTGATAAACTATCAAATATTCTCTATAACTCGTACAATTATATATGAGTTGAAACAACAATGATTTAACTATGCGCCAATAAACGCTCGCCAAAAGATACCAAATGGCTGTGAAACTGAAACAAAGAAACATTTTAAAGGCTAAAATTTAGAAAAATTTTAAATTAAAAAAAAATGCTTTTATTAAATAATAGTTTAATATTAATTAATTTACGATTATACGTTGAGAAATAGATTTTGAAATCCTAAAAAGATAGTTTAAATAATGTTTCATTTTTTTCTTTCAAGTTGTCCTATCTAAAAACAGAAACAGAGCAAAAATTAACATATTTCTCAATAAATTCACTTGCCTGCTCTTTCTACCAAACGTAAAAACAGGGCAGTTTTCATAAACAGAGTTCGGTCCCCACGCTAAATTAAAATATTGTAACAGAAATTATTACAGTCAGAACGGGAAAAAACATGTATTGCAGTAAAAAAATTAGGCGTGGTTTTCCAAGATAAACCCTGAATGCTCATAAGAGAGCATAATCTTTTTGGGATGGAGCTCCGCCTTTGAAATTGATTATGACGGCTCATTACTTTGTCCGCCCGATCTTTTTTGCACTACATTATTGTAGAAGATCCATCAATTGTCACCATTAGCTTCAAAAAAGCTCGTTCTTTTGACGTTTTGGCAGTTAATCGCAAATGGAAACGCGATTGATCAAATTCACCTCAGTCAATTTACGCGCACCCAAATATTGAGACGGGAAGCGTATCCCAATTGGTGAAAATGGTTTTCCACGCTCCCATCAACAATTCCCTTGACTGCTGGGATCAATCTTGGTTGGGCTAAGGCTCCTATATATTATAGGAGCCCTAGGTTGGGCGACCGGAGCGTGGCACGTCATTGATGTTGAAATCTCCCGAACGAAATGTGGTAAACCACTTTTGTCAAGCGTATTCTGTTACGACATCAAGCTTGTATGCACTGCATAACTTTCTTTGAGCCTCCGCTGCTCGTTTGCCTTTTTGTAATAGTGGAACAAAAAACAAAATATGACAATAATGAAAATTTTCCGCGTCCATTTTCATAGCGATGCGATACACGTAATACAAATGTTTATGATAGAAAACTTTCACCGACAGATTCCGTGAAACAATCTTTCAATCTCACAGTCGAGTTGCGTGGTGGCGTAAAAATAGTGAAGGTGGAAACGGAATGAACTATCACCGAACAAACTTATTTGCCAACCCAAAATTTTGAAATTATTGCAAAATAATTATTACAGAAATTGTTCAACATTACAAAAAAGGTAAAAATTTTAAAAATAATATTAATAGAAGAAAGACAGATAGCAAATCCCACAATTTCTACTCTCTCCTTGTCAATTTCCTCCCTTCAGGTAGTACGTTCAGTGTATGGCTTACCCCATTAACTATGCTCCTTGTACGCTTAAATTAATCGGTGATTTGTAAACACCAAATATATGGAATTATGGCAACCTTTCATTACTTTTGCTATACAAATTTCATGTGTCAGTTTCAAAATAGAACTTAATATTACTTTTGATCTGTAAAAAATTATACCTTTCAACTACACGATTTTAATATTGGGACTGAATAATTTGTAGCATATATAAATAAGTTTATAAGTGCTGCATCTGGTGTAGAAATCGTAAAAATAACACTCCTGCCCTGCTCTCCCCTATATTAAAATTTAAAACGGGAGGAGGGTGTGCTGTCTTTCACCTTTCCTTAAAAATGAGCACGAAATATGAGCAACATAATGTATTTAGGATTTAGATTGTAATTTTACAAAATCACTACAACATGACTTACCTATCATAACGTATGCAGATTTATTCAGTATTCTTAAGACAGACTCTATGCAAGCTAGAAGGCACTGCAAGATGCCCCATATAATAGCAGCCATACCATTTTCACGTGACCTATCACGGAAAATATTATAATAATTAAAAATTTATTTTGTGATAAAACTATAAAAATATTTTTATTAGAAAACATGCTCATAATTTTGAATGTAATTTTTAATTATGTTTGTGGCTCAGTCAATTTTTAGATATTCAGTAACAACATACGACTAGTTAACAGACTCCAAAAAATATCTTACAGTCTGTTAAAAAACACACTTCTATATTTAAAGTTCGTTTGCAATAAAATCGTAACAAAAATTTTACAATTTTTGATATAGGGGTCGTCTATTCATTAATTTTTTTTCTTCTTTTAGTTCACTTCTTTCAGTTTCTTTCTTCACTTTTGGTTTTCAAATAGCAATACCCATTTTTGATGCTTTATTCTAGTACCTTGAATCAAAGCGTCCTGAAATATATATATATTTTTTATACTTTTTTCCTGAAATTTTCATAGATGAGTTCGAAAATATAAAAAATTAAGGATGCTATTGTTTAAAATTCGCGTAACGAAATTTGCGAACTTCCACGCCAATTTGTCACTTATTTCAGATTTATACCTATTACAGATAACGAATTAATTGAATTTTATGTATACACATACACAATTTAACTCCGAAAACACTACACGTGGACAATGAGACTCGGTAACTCAACTTTATTACTCCTGTCATATCAATGAATAGAAGTAGCACATTACAAGTAACAAAGCTACTGAAGTTTCTACTTTTCCTAGCAGTTTGTTGTTTGTAGCGCTTCAAAATGTAGTGTAACCGAGTAGTGAGATACAAAAATATCAGTAGTTTGTAGCGAGCACTGGCGATACTTTTAAAGAAACTTCAGGTAAAAAAAAAAGGTGCCAATCTTCAAATCACGCCATGCCTTTTTAGCTCAAAATGTCTTCTACGCAATAATTTGCGAGTGTCAGCGACATATTACTGCAAGAATAGTAAATAAAATGTATGCAGTTTATAGTTATGCATAAATATAATATGTACAATAGTAGCCCTGGTTATATTGTTTGTTCAGACATAAAGCAATGTTTTCATGTAGCCCTGAAAAGTGAATAACCTTTTAGTTTAACCGCATTTCTATGTAATTATATAAAAATTTTATTGTATTGCGTATCTCTCTTAACTTCGTTAGGAAAATTGTAATCTGTGCACAAACTAAAATTCTGGAGACTAACAAAACATTTTCTTGTATGTTATCTTTCTTAATACCCTCTATTATATTGCATTTAACTGCTGTACACTGGCAGACGCGATATAATGAGGGTCACTATTACTAATCAGTGTCCTCAATTTCAAGTGTAGATTGAATCCTTTGACAAAATATGAACGTAGCGAATTAGTGACTACTTTTGAAAAGTAGTTTGTATTAGCTACTTTTTAAAACAAGTAGTTGTAGCTAACTACACTGTCGATAGTAGTTGCAGTTCGCTAAAAAATATAAATAGTATTTTCGACTACTGCATGTAGTTCAGATAATGTCAATGAGGAAAAATCTCGAAAATTTCACATGTTTTAGCAGAAATCAGTTTAGTTCAATAACTTTGAGCCCTTTTACAATTTTGATTGAACACATGTTTCGAGCCAATATGCAAAAATGTAGATATGTTCAGTTGTATAGAGACAGAGTTTTTTCCAAGTAGAAAAGTTTAATAGGAAGTTTTCAAACAGCACATTCTTTTACCTAAATCTAGCGCTATTTTTTTTTCACATAAATGTTGGTTTTAAGTTAAAAATTCAAAATTTACACAGATTGCATAACGAAAATATAGGTTTTCAGCTTATTAAAGCATTTGAAAAAAAAAACAATACTTATTTACTTTCTCTCCATCATTCTGCTGATGAAGCGAATGGCTTTAATAATGGCAATAAGCAAAGATCCAAAAGCAGCAGAACCTAAATGATGTTTTACAATCATGTTAAAACTTCTCCAAACGGGACTATCAAGTTTTCCTTTAACCCTAGAAAAGAAAGAAAAAGTATAACTATAAAAATATCAGGCAAGAGAGTGAGAGAGAAAAAAACCTATTAAAAATTATACTACAAATATGTTGTTTAACACTGACGTAAATATTAATTAAATTTCTAAAGGAAATATTGCTATTTTGTTGTCTTTATTTGTTTTTTTCTACTCAGAATTTTTCTACTCAGAACATACAAATTGTAAGCATCTTACCTTGAAAAATACCATGATGATACAGACCCAGCTATAACAAGGTTCTGGCAAGCCAGGAAAAACTGACTCAGCCACAAAAATGCAAAAAATAGAAGCCAGCTTGTAATCTGTTTGGTTAAATAAAAATATTTTGATATCACATTTGAAACAATAGCTAAGCACTCAAAAAATTCAATATAAAATTTTCTGTATTGAAAAACGAGATTTATATATGCAGTCGAACTCTTATAACGAAAACGGAGAAACAACAGCATTTGCTTTTTATGTAAAAAAAAAGTTTTCGCTTTAATTAAGTTTAACGTATAATGTTAAAAGTTGTACTGTTAAAAATTTCTGTGAAAACACAGAAAAGAAGCAGAAGATTCTCAGTAAATTTACACTAATCCCCGTTTAAAGCATTTGATCATATTAAAAATAAATGAACAAAGTGAAATAGCACAAATGAAAATATATAAATTGGCAAACAGCTGTTTCGGAGCCCCTAAAGCTCCATCATCAGTGCCAATTCAAAAGATTAAAACCGATCTAAAAGTTTAAATTAAGCCGGAAGATTGAAGAAAAGATCGCTTAATTTCCAAAAACGTGTATACTATACAAATGAAGTGACGCAAATTTCTTAGGGTAAATAAAAAAAAATAATCTCAAATTTTTTTATAACTTTGTAAAATGTATGTTCGTTATTGGCGAGTTTGTCTCGTACTCCAGTTTTTCATGTGCTTTTATATCATACAAATGAATGTATATGCCATGTTTACCATGTTACATTACACCAACTATCTTGTTTCTTCAGCTTGTTAAAATCGTTTTCTTGTTATATACCGGTTCAAACGAGTTCGACCGTGTCTGTGTTTGAAAACATATAATTGAAAACAACACTAACCTGAAAAAAGACGTTTTCTGAATAGACAACATTTCCATACGAATCTATTTCTGCTTTTCCAGAAGTTTGAAAGCAGATTAAACCAATGCATACAAAACACGCAAAAACAGCAGTAATCAGATAGGTCTGTAAAGCAAAATACATTTTGATTAATTTTAAATAACTAACAATAATCTATACTTTTCATTTGAGTGAAAACAAATAATGAATGGTTAACCATCAACCGAAAAATTCTTGTTATTAACCACAAGATGAAGCAGTAAAGAAACAGTAAAGTTACCGTCCATGACATTTTTAGGTAGCTTTCATTACAAAAAGTTACCTATTGCAGGAGTTCGAGGAAAGCAATTCCAAAAAAATTTGGTATATTTTCACCGATCATGACCCCCAGACCACCCTCTGTTCAAATGTTGAGATATATATATATATATATCTGACATATGTCATGCTGTAACTCTCTTATTTATGAACCGATTTGGATGGGACTGAGTATGTGTATAGGCAGGGCATACTAAGGTCTTGTTGGCTAGCTTCATCCGCTATCTGGTTTCAAAATGGCGGCTAGTTAAAAAAATTTTAAATTTTTAAAATTCAAAAAACGACGTACAAAAAAATTATAAATGGAAAAAGTTGTTTGTGTTAAGTGTTAGAACGTAATACAAGGATTCTGGAACATTTTTTTGTTTTTGCTATATCTCAAAAAATGGCTGAGATATGGCAGTTTAAATTTCTAGTGTGGCTGAGATTTCGAAATAATCTGATATTTGTTATGCTGTAACTCTCGTATTTATGAACCGATATGAATGTGACTGATCATGTGTACAGAACATGCCAAGGTCTCGACCGAGTTCGTTGGCCAGCTTCATGCCCCATCTTGTTTCAAAATGGCGGCAAGTTAAATTTAAAAAAAAATTTTAATTAAAAAAAATGTATAAAAAATTATAAATGGAAGAATTTGTTTCCGTTAAGTGTTAGATCGTGATACAAGGATTCCGGAACAGTTTTTGTTTTGGCTTTATCTTAAAAAATGGCAGTTTGAAATTCTAGGATGGCTGACATTTTGAAACAATCTGATTTTTGTTATGCTGTAATTCTCATGCTGAAATTCGCATTCAAATTCAGTATTAACGAAAACCGGGATTGAATTTTCTATAATTGAGTTCCAAGCAATTTAGCTTCGGATGTTTGAGTAAAATGAGTTGAATTTTTTAAAAAATGGACTATGAAAGCTACCTTTTCCTTCCGGTACAGGCCGGAAAGACTTTTTGAATCCCTATAGTCTGTATAGAATAAGCCCTTAGAACAATTAGGTGAAATTCTAAACATTTAAGAAGTTACAGTCAACTGAAAGCGAGCGCGGACCGGCTGAAAACAAATATACGGGACACAGCTTGCACTCATGCTGAATTCTTTGCTTTTTACGCCCAGAAATCCAGGAACCACGGACAAACTGTAAGTCGCAAAATATAACGATTAACTAAGAATTATTATACTCTTTTACTTTTGTAAAACCTTAACCGCGTTTTTCTTGGAATGACACTTTTCAGTGCGGTTTATAATGCAGCATTTGTATGGAACACCTAAACGACTTTTCTTTTTGGAAATTAAAGATTATTTTGTCGATCCTGCGAGTCTCTCGCAAGTAAGAAAAAAAATCAAGTCACGTTAACTTAAAGAAAAAGAGCGAAAAAGGACACCTTTTTCAAAAAACAACAACAACCATTTTACCAAATCTCGTTCAAATTCACTAAATATATGTTTATTTAGCCCCCCCTCCTCCCCCAAATTCAATATGTTTTCTGAAAAATTTGTTTCTGGTGACTGACAAGCTTTGCATTGCACGGCACAGGGCGATACGCACACAGCATATCCATAAGCAACTAACAATATCTCCATCAATTTTAATAATTAATGTATAACAAAAATAATGTTATATAGTAAAAATTATAAATAAATAATAAGTGAGTACACATTCAGTGTGTGTTATGGAAAAATGTATATATATCCTGAAATTTGCCTACTTTTCGGGCGGGTGAACCCGAATTAGTACATTCTACTCCCCTTTTCATACACTCAAAGGACAATTTATTATACACTCTAAGTACCGTGAGCATGCAAATTCTCAAAAGAGTATTTCCTAGCCTTCTCAGCGCCGTGAACTGATATATCCGTTCACTAAGCTTAAGTTTCAATGCATTAGAAGCAGAAGCATTATTTAAATTAATATATTTCTACATATATAATGCAGTGTTAAAACGTTCAGTAATGATTAATACTCTCAAGGATTATATTCCTATAAGTAGTTGTTTTATATCATGTTGAAAGAGTCCATATTCTTTTTTCTTAAAAAAAAAAAAAAAATACAGAGAAAACAACGTTACAATTTTGCCCTTTTGCTGGGCGGTCAGGGGGCTAGTAACGAAAATGTGACGTAAGGAATAAGTAGCGTATACCAATTGCGCATACAGACACATGGTGTCTTCCTAAACCGTCAGTTTTAGAAGAGGTAGTAATTTAATTACAAAGATGTTTCAAATGGTTAGCAGTTGGTTTTTATCACATGAAAATCCTTTTACGTAAAAATAATTATTTGTTAACAAGTTACAAAGTTGAAATTTTCATTTGCTCCTATAAGTTATAGCTATAAAAAATTTTCTCCCTGTTCTAAGAAGTAAAACAGTAAGACTAAAATTTACTAAGTTATGATACTTTGAATTTTATGAATTCTCAGCGTTTTCTGGCACTAAACAAGAGTTTTCTTTTTTAGTGCCATAAAATGCTGAAAATTCACAAAATTCAAAGTATCATAACTCGGTAAATTTTGGTCGTAGAAGAATGAAATTTTTACTGTTTTACTTTGTAAAATATGAAGAAAAACTTTCTAAGGACAACTTACAGATCCCGAAAATCGTATAAAAATTTTAATTTTGTAATTTTTTTAAGAGGAAATTTTAACGTAAATAGATCTTTATTTGATAAGGAACAACGTTTAAGACATTTTTGAACCTCGAACTACATAGCTCGAAAACTTACGGTCTAGGAATGAGCTATTAGTCAAAAGAGAGATGTCGATAAGAAAGGACAACCTGTATATTTTACAGTTAAATTACTGCAATTAAGTACGGGGATGCGTTACGGCTACGGGTATTGCAATCAGGAGTGCGAAGGGGTGTGTAAATGAGTACTTTTGACAGAACTTATTTCCCTTTCTTTCCCCCGGATATTTCCATCCCCTCCCGTAAAGCTGACATCAAGCCGTTCAGAATAAGGGCAACAAGAGATGTGAAAACGAACAGATTGTGATGCTTTAAAAACAGATTGCGGAACAAGCTTCTTTTATCATAATTCAAATGGTTACATCAATTTTTTAATATGCATGATATTCAAACTTATTTATTAATTTTTAACTTTATAACAGAGACAATTTTGTTTTGCAAAATATTTAATGAAAAAATGAATATTAAATAAGAAAATTCATTTAGAAATCACCATTACGAAATATTTGTTGTACAAATGTTATTAAATGGAAAAAATATTTTATAATTGAAATATATTACAAAGTATACGAAATTTAGTAGACTAAACATTACCTAAAGTCTGTTTTTTCTTTGTGCTTCTTGATTCAATACTATTTTCTAATTTCATTACTATTGCAAAATCTCTCCCCCCCCCCCACCAGAAAATTAACCTAGTATGTAAGGTATGGTTGTGGGGAAAGAAGTATACCTTCCTACTAACATTGCAGCAAATCATGATATAAAATTGTGACTAATTATAATTGCAATAACGACTACTAATCAATGCTATACTTAAATTTTGCGTAGTGTGTCGTCTACATATGGAAATTGTAATATATTTTAAAATTTGGATTATTCGTTAAATTTTACATTCGTATACCAAATGGGAAACTATTCGGTCAAGTAGTTTAGGAGTTATGAGATTTAAAGTTTGGAACTCTGAATGTTAAATTCATTTTTAGTCATTGCAAAACAGAATGCAATGTGGGTGTTTTTTTAAGTATAACTCTAAACCAGATTGGAGGATTTGAGCTGCAATTTTGGAGTTGCATATCAGAAGACTGAAATTTTTTTTCCCTCCTATTAGCTTCTCAGCAGATCATCATATAAAAGTGTCGCTCGTACCAATCGATTAGTAATAACGTCTATTAATTAATGCTATACTTAAATTTTGCTGAGGAGCTCGTCTACGTATGGAAATTGTAACAAACTTTAAAATTTTCAATGCTAATATTTGGATTCTTCGGTACGCTTTATTTTCGTATACCTAATGGGAAGTGATTCGGTCGAATATTTTAGGAATTATGCAGGCTTAAAGTTTGAAACTCTTAGTTCCAAACTTTCCACGTTTCCAAACTGATTTTTATTTCTTACAAAACAATTGCAATGTGGGTAAGCAAAACTCCAAAACTTCTTGAAGGAATGAGCTATAATTTTGGATTTGCATATTTGAAGCTTCTAGAGATCGATTTCTGTTAAATATGTACCTTTTCAAATTTTTTCTTTTACTTTTTAACCATTGGGAAAATGGTTGTTTTCGGTCGAGAATGGACTTCTTGACGTCGTCACATTATTGACATCGTTTTTTAGCGACGACGTTTTAAGCGTTTTTTACGAAATTCTATAACTTTAAAAGAATTTTTAACGAAATTCTGTAACTTTAGAAGAATTTTTCTTTGAATAGGCAATAGAAATGAATAAAATCTTTACAAAAATGTTAAAGTTACAAAAAGGATAGATGCAAATTATCAGATACGAAAAAGAAAGTAGAAATTTGGTACTTTCGTGTTATAGCGGCCCCCAAGGAGGAACCTCCAAGCAACTAAGATTTATCGCGAAATTATAAAGCATGTATAACATTTTAATAATATATGATATATAACATTTATTGACGTATGTGGCCAAGTTATAGTCATGTGTGATGCATATATGAGACATGTGTATATGATGTATATACGACATATAAGACTTAAATAATATGTGTATAATGACGTATATGACACATATAGAAATGTTTGGAATATATGTATATATGCTCATAAAGGATGCATATATAAGCTTTGCGATGATCTTGGCGAAATCATAACTGCAACATTGGCATAATCATAATTGTGGGGGCCGCTATAACACGAAAGTAAGTTTTCTTTTTTTTTTTTTTAAGCTTTCGGAACATTTTTCCAATGGTTATTGTAATTTGTTAAATTATATATATATATATATTTTTATTTAAATATTCATTTCGAAAAAAATATATTGTGAAATTCTTATTTTGTGATTTTTAGAGTGACGATTTATTAGGATTATTTAGCCCCCATTTTCTTATCTTTTTCGCAGGAATTTTAAGGTAGCTACTTTAAACTGAGCGAATTTTAAGCGAATGATTGTTAAAAGATTTTACTGTATACCCTGTATAGCGAGTCATTCTACTGTGCGGTCGACTTCTTCATTTATGTCACTGAAAACAGTTAGAAAAATTCTCATTTCGTTATTTATTTTTAAATTTAAAAATTAATAAAAATTAAAAATTATTACCAGTACAGGTGTAAGTAGCATTGTTGGGATATCTTTAATACATTTACCGCCTTCTTCAAACAATACCGCAATCTAAAACAATACATGTAAAATAAAATATAAAGTATTATTAATAACAAGCGATTTTAAATAAAAGAAGCTGTAAGTACTTACCAATTTTATTTTATTCCTCATTTTATACAGCATGATGAAAAATACCAACTATAAGAGAAAGAAAAACAAAAATAATTATGGACTTTATATTTTATATATACTGTAAAAAAAAATAAAACATGATTTTAATAATTTATTAAAACTTTCTAACATAGTTGAAAGTGTTTATGACTTCAGTTCATCTGTTTATCTGTCTGTTTGTGCTCTTACTTTCGTAAATATACTTTGAGTGCCCCGCCAGCGATATATATAATTGAGGTTTAATACAGAACATTCCCCATTGAAAATGGAGTATCATTCGTTGCTCGTTTACATGTACACAGAAAAGACTTCTATTACATTATGGTCTATAGGGAACAATTGTTTACAGCATAATTTAATGATATTACTGTGTTTCAAATATAATAAAATTGCTATACATTATTTAGGTGTGCAACAAAACGATTTTCCTTGGATATTGATTGCGTATATTATTTATATATAATTGAAAGGGACACACAAAAAGTAATTCAATTACGACACTGTCTAAGAGCTACATTTGCTGAAACCGTGTTACTTACCCATCATATGTAGTATAGGGTAAACCTTGTAATCGTTTTGAAAATCGAAAAAAAAAAAAATAAAGTAACGGATTTACACGTTTCAAGACACTGGAGATTCCGAAAAACATATTTTTAGAAAAAAAATTGCCGTCCGTCTGTCTGTGTGTGTGTCTGTAAACGCTCTATCTCCCGAACAAATTGAGATAGAGACTTGAAATTTGGCATGTACTTTAAATAACTATAATAAAAAAATTTTAATTAAATAAATTATGTTTACCTTTTTAATCAAGAACGGAGGATGCATAAAATTCATAACCTTTTCTTAGTTCAATGAGGATACTTCAAAATTAATGGCAAATAGCAATGCGCACATTCGCGGTTAACAACTGAAATTAAGTAGGGCTACCTCCTGCCTTTTAATAGTTTTATTATATGAGGAATGCTACTACATTTTGGAAGTTATTGTATATAATTTAATTGAAATGGAGGATACAAGAAATGCTTGTAACAATCATTCAAACAAAATTATTTTTTTCGTATATAAAATAAATTTACGTGCAAGCATTTTCCGAGAAAAAATACTTTATTGAAAGTATAATATATTATCACATTCGCAAAATAAGTAAATATGCTAATAAAGAGAATTACTTGCAACGGAGATAGACAAGAATACCTCCATTCATTAAAAATAATACATAAATACAAAATAATATATTCACAAATCATCAATTTTCAGCAAATATATATTTTAATGTGTTATATTAATTCAAAACCTATAAAACATTAAAAACAAATATTCTGTTAAAAATTAGCTACTGTGTACCTAAAAAGCAACGATCATTGTACAATAACCTAACTAGGGTAGTCCGGAAATAATTTTCGCTGTTTGGAAGCATCTGTTGCTAAAATTAATAAATGGAATGATACAGTATACAGTAATCCCTCAACATTCACGAGTTTTGATTATTCGCGAATATGAAAATGCGGAAAAACTTAATATTCGTGAAAATCTGAGTTGATTATTCGCGATTTTTTTTTATCTTTCTTTTTCAGAATTTATAGTGGCTAAAGATTCTTTCGCGTGAGATTTCTTCGTATATACAAATCAATTTTCAGTTGTCAACTGAAAAAGGAGTGAAAGCTGCTTTACAACATTCGCTCCTTTTTGTAGGAAAGCAAAATAATAACAGAAGAATACGCATTGCAGTGGGAATATTAGAATTGGTAAGGTAACGGCATCTCCAATCTATTAATTTAAAATGTGCAGGTTCTCGTAGAGATAGAGCTAAAGCTGCACTTAGAAAATAAAAGCATTTCTAAAGCATTTAGCTGTATTTAAATATCGTATTTTAATATTGTATCTCATACTGAACCACTAATGCACTGTCATCTCTTTGCGAATAGAGATAGTAGAAATTATTTATACTTAAAAACCTATGCTTTTTTAGCTGTAATTATTTCACCAGTCAGTTAATTTGAATTATCTTCAAGAAATGATTTTCATATTTATGAATATATGTGTACATTTAACTTCTACATATATGTCATGTAGAACGTATTGTTAATAATACATATATCCTTTTGTTCTTTGAAATGCTGTGCCACTCTAATTAAAATTTTATAGAACGTAACTCCTTTTTTAGTGCAGAGAGATAGACTCAACATTCGCGAGGTTTTCCTCAAACGTAACCCTCGCGAATGTTAAGGGATTACTGTACTTTATATTTAGACTTTTAAAGTCATGGGGAAACAAATTCCGAATAATAATAATAATAAAAAACAGAAATCAGTTTTTTTTTTTTTTTTTGCACAGCATGGATATATTTATTCTCAGTACAATTCATAAAACATTCAAATAAATCGCCTGAATGATTTGAATGCTTTTTCAAGAGAAATTAATGATTCTAATGCCACACGTACACTCAAAAGAATTTCCATGATCCACTTTAATTTTAGATCTTTATTGCTGTCTAACTCCAACAGTACACTCTCAAAAACAAAAAATTTCTTCAAAAAAAGCAAAAAATACAGACAGTAAATTGCCGGTACACACATGTGATTGGCAGAGGTTTCCCTGCTCCTTTGACTGGAAAATTTCAGGAAACTTTGAGCTTAGGTTTGCAAATGTTTCGTGTTTTGAAGGAAAATATATGTAAAAAATTCGTTTTTAATACGAAAAAGTACTAAGCAGCACAGTTGCCGGAACAATCTTGTGATACGACGACAATACATTTTTAGAAAGGAAAAGTTTGTGTTTTTTGAGGAGGAGGGGAAAATGAGAAAAACAAAGCGCAAATTTTTGCATTTTAACAAAATATAATCTACCGGAAAATTCGTCCAATTTACGGATTTTTTTGAGTGTACCAAATTTCTATACCGCAACTTTTGTAAATAAATGGTTTTCTCTCTCTCTCTCTTCTTTTTTAATGTAATTCTTTAAGAATCTTCAAAAATCTAAACATAAAATTTTATTTCAGTTCGTTTCTTCAATTTAAACTATGACAGTCACCAAATAGTGAAAGTTACTTTATGGTTTCAACAACACAGTATTTTTCTCTTATTGTGTCTAAAGTGGGCATACGACAGTTTATTCTTAAAAAAATTCGATTTTTCGGAAAAATATATACAGATGAAACAGCGATATTGTATAAGCCTTTTAAAGCAAACCACAAAAAAAATCTCTTCAATTACTCAGATTATTACTAAAAATACGTCAGGTGTTCTCCCGAGGCTAACGAAAAAGACAGACTACTGCGGTGTGTTACACGTGTCTCCTTTTTGCGACTGCTTGAGTCACGTGAAGCTCGAATGCAGGTGCACAAAAAGATCATCACGTGACTCTAGCGGTCTAACGCGAAAAGCAGTGCGACCACTTTTATTTTTCGTTTGTCTCGTGTTCTCCATGTAAGCAATGATTAAAAAGACACTTTAAAGTGGTTTATCACAAAAAGGTAAAGATGTGCATTTTTCTTTTTAATTGGGGGCAGGATTACTCTTGAACTATTTGATATTGTTTATTGTTATGTGCAATCTTCACGTATTTACAGATTGTATGTTATCTAAAGACTGAATCTAAAGTTGTTTATTATTTCATCCAACAACAACCAAATTCATAGAAAAACTTTGAAAAAAAAGGTACAAAATTTATAACTTTATATTTTAAAATATTTTCTTTTGCTAATATCTACAACATTTAGATTCACTCTTAAGATATTAGATAAAATCTATAAATCCTTAAAAATTATATGTAAAAATATTGAGTAGTTCAACAGAAATCTTACGTGCAATTTAAAAGAAAAGCATATTTTTAATTTTGAGATAAACCACTTTAAAGTAACTTTCTAATCATTGCTTACATTGTGAACATCTGAATCATGTTTAGTCATAACTAGCCTAATTATAGGAAAATTTGTGTACAATTTTTTTAAAAATGCTCAAGCAATATTGCTCTTTCATACGTACTTTTTCGGAAAAACCGAATTTTTTGAAAATTTAACACTCATATGCCCCATTAATATAAATACTTATCATTCGTTACAAATATCCGATTTCTAAATACTGTAAAATGAATAAAGAAATCTAGCAAAATAACTCAGAATGCTTCATGATGAATATATAAAGTATAACTTTTGTTATTCTATTCATACCGTGAAAATGCTGAAGACTATAGCTATATATAACCAGTTCAGCATTTCAATTTCAGTCTTAAATCTCTTCTCCGAGTCAATGATGTCATCCTTAGTAAATGCTTTTACAGTCATCATAATCCTAACAATAAGATAAAAATATTAGTAGACGCATTTAAAATCATCGCTAAAACAATAAGAGCGTATATATATATGTGTGTGTTTGACGGTCAATATGATTAATCCGATCATTATTAATAATAACCGGTTATTGTTAATAATGACCGAATTAATCATATTGACCGTAACACACACACACACACACACATATATATATATATATATAAGGTAATCAAATGAAAACATAACACCCGTCATAAAACACATTCCTCGCCAAAGTTGGCAACATTGTTGTAACATATCGATACTTCCATATCTCAAGGGTTAGTAGAAATGCATTATGACAGCTCACTGGTACTCACAGTTCATTTTTTTTATTTCTTTGTAGGTGAGCGTAGTGAAAATGTGTTCGTCCAGCATTAGAAATGGAGGCAAGCAAACAAGAGCAGAGAGGTGTGGTTAGGATTTTGGTGGCTGAACCTGCTGGAACACGCGAAATTAATCGTCGCATGTCTGCTGCCTGTGGCGAATACTGTATGTCATTGACAAGTGTGCACGAATGGCAGAAGACATAACTGATTCCGAGAAGAACGCGCATCACTGCAAGTCGATCGCCGGTCTGGACAGGCACAAGCCAGTGTTCGCCATAGTTAGCAGGTATGCGACGATGAATTTCGCGTGTTCCAGCAGCCTCAGCCACCAAAAACCGAACTACTCCTCTCTGCTCTTCTTTACTTGTCTCCATTTCTAAGGCTGGACGAACACAGTTTTCACTACGCTCACCTACACAGAAATAAAAAAAACAACTGTGACAACTGTGAGTTGTCATTATGCATTTCTACCAACCCTTGATGTGGAAGTGCCGATACGTTACAACAATGTTGCCATCTTTGGCCAGGAATGTGTTTTATGGCGGGTGTTCTGTTTTCATTTGGCTGCCCCTTATATATATACACACAGGACATTAAGTACATATATACACAGGATAGTGGTATACACCAACGCAGAAACTGTGAAAAGCGAGAATACTAGCCATGAGTACATAAAAGTTTCCAAAGAACCATACCTCGAAGACGTACAATTTTCGAGAATAATGCAAAAAGTATGAAGTAACACAGTCAATAGCAATTTGTAATGATTACAACTGAACTGGCTAAAAGTAAGATACATTTTGCAATACTCACAAACTGAATACATTTTCATTGTGCAAAGATTGTTGATAGTTTCAAGCTACCGCCTTTTTAAAGCGAACCTAACAGCGACTGTTCATCTGCATATTAGACACACGCTGATTGTCCATATCTTTAAATTGTTCTCCTTTCCTAAGCCTGTGGGGGTACAATTTTTATATTTTAAAGTCTTACAGTCTTACTTTGTTTTAAATCTTGCTTCTCATCCGGTTTGCAATTTCATGACGTTCAATACAAGTTAATTTCAGTGCTATGAGTAGGGCTACTATAATACAGACTGAATCATCAAGCATTTTGTTGCCCACATAGACCAATCAGCGATTGTTGCCTACGCGGCTAAAAGTATCGTGGCCAATCATTCTTCTCCTACGGGCAATTAAATGGCGGCGTGAGTCATTCTGGATTGTAGGAGCAAAAAAAAAAGCTACACTGCAAAAAAAAGTGTTGATTTTACAGTACAATACTGGCAGCTGGGATGCCTGTATCATAATGTAAAATCAACACTTTTTTTTTTTTTTTTGCAGTGTACAGGTGCAACGTCAATTTTTTACACAATTATTTCGAAAACTGTGCGTTTTTGAAGTATGGTTATGTGGGCACTTTTCATGCACGCTGCAGGCGGTTTTTTGTTCTGCAAAGCTTGTGCGATGGCATCTGAGTACGCACATATGCACAATAAAACCTCTAAATAGGGAATACTTCGGGATCGCGGAATTCATCCGCTTTTCAAAGGTAGAATCATATATCAATATATAGGTTTAGAATAGCCCGAATAGCAAACAGACGTGTTTGTTGTTCGGGATTGTCCGTTATGGAAGTCTTGCTGCACATACAGAGTGTCCTTTTTTTATTGTAAGCCAGCAAGTAATTCTTACCTAAAACATTTAAAGTTTCAGAGGTTTAATTCCAATTGCCAAAATATTTTCTATGTTGTTCTTCATCATATAAAACTGTGTCAAAATAGTTTTTTTTTTTTTTTTTTTTTTTTTTTTTTCCCAAATTACGAAAATTAAATTTTTATAAAGTTCTTGGATTCTATAAATTACATTTAGGAAAACTTCATCCGTGCTATAGCAAGTAAAACAGTAAACTTCCATTATTTCACGGCTAATACTTATTGAGTTGCGATACTTTGAATTTTATAAATTTTTAGCGTTTTCGGGCACTATTAAGGTATTTTTTCCGTTTTTTTCTAAGTTTTTTTTCCAAAACTCACTGTTTTAAGATAATTTTTAAGGTGCCTGAGTAGTAGAGGAATGAGAGTTAGACTCCAGCAGGAGCCATGAGCCGGAGCCGGAAGTGGTCACCGGAAGTGCTCCTGGCAGTGGAATCGGAAGTGCTCCTGGTAGTGGAAGCGGAAGTGATCCTGGAAGCGGAAGTGGAAGCGGAAGTGTGTGGAAGATAAGAGACAGGACGTGAAGTAGGGGAGGGCTTATTTTTAGGGGGTCTTCTATAAGAGGTGTACTGAAAGAGTAGGGGGGGGCTTATTTTTTTTTTTTGCTGAAAAATAAAGGGTTTTAATCCGATTCTTTCTTGACAGCGAATTTTTTTTTTTTTAATTGTGGACCCACCATAACCACCCGCTATGAAATCAATTCATAACGCCACAATTTTTTTTATCTGCCTATCCTCTTACACCAGTCATCTGTGAGAGACCTGTAACGAAATAAAAGGTTTAATTATTATTATGTTTAAGCAAGACTTGTTTGGAATTTTTTTTCATAAAAGTTTCTTATGGTTGGTGGGAAATGTTAAAGTAACAGATTGTCAACAGTGGTAGTAGATTTGAGGGGTAGGAAGCCTGCTTTAAAAATAACAGAATGCCAACAGGGCTTTTAGTCGAGTAGAGTTGAGTGGTAGAAAGCCTGCTTTAAAAATAATAATATTAACAGAAATATATATGTGCTACCTTTCGCGCTCATCGACCTAACTGTTTAGAGTTTAACATGAAATTTACTTATAATTCACCTGTAAAAGAATTTTTTTTTTCCTTCTTTAAACATTAACTTAAATGTGAATGAGATTAAAATAGATGTGAAGGCTATATTTTTAGAGAGTTAAAATGAAAGTCCACTGAGGGTTGTGTTAAATAAAAGGAGATGATCGACTTTGACAGCATTTTTCTAAAAGTTTATTTATTGAAAAAGGAATCATACGTTTCGATTATATTTGTTAACTATTATAGTTTAACATGAAAAAGCAGATAGGCATTTACCTTTCGCACTCGTCGACCTAACCGTTCGGAATTTTCTTCGAACCCATTATTTTTGACTTTATAAAAGTTTCATGTAAAAAATTATTCTTTAAGTTTTAACTGAAATGAGATTGAAATAGATGTAATGGCTAAATTTTTAAGGATTTAAAATGAAAATTGTGATAGCCATGTAAATGAAAGTAATGCGATTACTTTGCTTTATAAAAATCTAACACGAAAATAGCAGGTAGATATTCACATATCTAGCGCTCGTCGACCTAACTGTTCGGATTTTTTATATGAGTTAGGATCCCTTAGAAAGACCTACATAGAGACACTTATCCCTAACATATATAATCAACGCTATATTTAACTAACCATAAAAATATAACACGAAAAAAGCTACTAGACGTTGAAATTTAAACTTCTTGCGCTCGTCGACCTAACTGTTCAGAGTTTAACATGAAATTTACTTATAATTCACCTGTAAAAGAATTTTTTCCCTTCTTTAAACATTAACTTAAATGTGAATGAGATTAAAATAGATGTGAAGGCTAAATTTTTAGAGAGTTAAAATGAAAATCCACTGAGGGTTGTGTTAAATAAAAGGCGATGATCGACTTTGACAGCATTTTTCTAAAAGTTTATTTATCGAAAAAGGAATCATACGTTTCGATTATATTTGTTAACTGTTATAGTTTAACATTAAAAAGCAGGTAGACATTCACATCTCTAGCGCTCGTCAGCCTAACTGTTCGGAATTTTCTTCGAACCCATTATTTTTGACTTTATAAAAGTTTCATATAAAAAATTATTCTTTAAGTATTACTGAAATGATTAAAATTAACTGAAATTAGATTTAAATAGATGTAATGGCTAAATTTTTAAGGATTTAAAATGAAAATTGTGATAGCCATGTAAATAAAAGTAATGTGATTACTTTGCTTTATAAAAATCTAACACGAAAAAAGCTGGTAGACGTTTACCTTTCGTACTCGTCGACCTAACCGTTCGGAATTTTGTTTAAACTTCTCTCGAGTTCATAGACTTAACCGTTTAGAGTTTTCGTCGAAATCCGGATATATATTTACTTACAATAGCTAACTTTTTAAGGGAAGTTTAAATAACACATTTCCCAAAGTGTCTTAGAAACATTTCAGAATTTATACACACATAAGAACATCACCTATAGGTGCAAGGTTCTGATTTTAAAGCAACTAGACGTTCAAATTTAAACTTCTTGCGCTCGGCGACCTAACCGTTCAGAGTTTTTTTCAAACCTTGTAGCAATACGAGTTAGGATCCCTTAGAAAGACCTACATGGAGACACTTATCCCTAACGTAGATAATCAACCCTATATTTAACTAACCAGTTACAACACACAAGACATAATCATTACATTCAGTTAATAAGGGATTTGACATGCAAAATATTAGATATAAAAACATACACTATGATATATACAACACACAAAAATTTTTAAAGATTTTTTCCCTACAATTTTTAACAAAAATTTAGCAATAATTTAACTTGATAGCAGGTATTTTGTTTAGAGTTATACGATTATAATAAATTTTAACCCTATTTTACTTGATACAACTAACATTTAAAAAAAAAAAAGAGAAAGACATCTAGTTTTTATAACGTCGCATGTTTGAATTATTAACCTATTTTAGTTAAAAGTATGATACTTAAGTGATTTTATTTGAAAAATCAATTCAACATTTTAAAAGCAGTCGAAAGATTTTTACTTTAAAAAAATAACTAGAATTTTATTTAAATTTTTTAAAGCAGTAAGGTAGATGACACTAACTTTAAATTAACTTTTAATAGGTCACTTTAAATAAAATACATATTTTTTATTATTATTAAACAAATATAAACTACTTACACATTATTATTATGCTGCATTTTAACATAACAACATTACAATAAATTATTTAAGACATGCCATTAAGACCATTGGAATTTTCTACAACCTTCAGCTGACGTGTGTTCACAGAGGAAATCTTTTCATAGGATGCAAGATAAGATAAGATAATATCACGTAATGATTTAATAAACACGATTCGTTATGCATATGTTTAAACAGGAAATTTGATTAAGAGATAACATTACTTTACTTATATGAAGTGTCCAATTATAAATTTTGCTGATATAATTAATTTTATTTCGAATTTGAAAATAGTATTGACAGAACATTCAAATTTTACTTTTACACAATATTTTTAAAAATTTAAAGTGTTGTGAAATATTTAATTGTGAATCGGATTTTTTACAACATTGTGTTACTTTTCATAAAGTTTTACCTAACACTGCGAATTCACCTTGTTTAAAAGATTTGTTATTTGAACTGATAGTGAAGCTTATAGATTAGTTCGAACTTATAGTGAATTAAAAGACAAAATGATATGCAAAATATGTAAAGTGGAATTAACAGATCAAAACGTGCATGTATATGTTGAGAATGCCTTTTTCAAGTTGTTTAACTGATTTTAAGATTTCACTGAACGAGTGTTTTATTGGTCATTACAAAAATTTTGAAATTAGAATTGTATACATCTTATTTGATGTGTGTGTTATTTTAAATGATGAATAAAATAGTTTCATTGCGAAAAAAGTGTTTTCTTTAACCTACACTGTTAAAACTGATGTTGTGTATTTTGAATGACTTAGACAAAGTGTGAGTAAATTTAGTGAAATTATGTAAAACAGGAAATTAATACGATATATTTAGTATATGTTACTTAAACTACAAGAGAATTGGTTGAAAATATGTTTTTTTTTTTTTTAATTTGTGTTACTTTTAATCACTAATAAGATAAGACATGACGTTATGAATTGTCGATGGATTTTCCTTTGAATATATATTAATCTTACTTATTGATACGAAAGTTGAATTTTTATTTTCGTTTAAACAATGACATTGAATGTTTTGATAATTTTCCCCAACAGTCAACATCAATGTTTTTAACCTAGTTAAGAAAGTATTTAACTTAAACCGTCACTGTGTTTATCCTAGATAAGTAAATGTTTATATTTAATTTACATATAAATTAAATGATTAACTATAACCATGACTGTTTTTTAATCTAAATAAGTAAACGTTTTTATGAAACACATTCAGTGTTCTGCTGACTTTTATCGAGATTACACCAGTTAGTGAATGCAGATTAAATTGTATAAAAATATTTTATGAAATGAATATGCGATCCCACGAAGAAGTGTTTCCATCTTCAAAGCGTCCACGCTTAGAAAAAGCTGTGGAAAATTCAAATACCTGTGAGAAGGAGTTAAAAGACCCAAAACTTTCTAAAATGGACAATGGGTGTGTAACTATATATCACGTGATATACCCTCTGCTGAAGACTTACCAGATGTGAAACCTGAGATCGCTATGAATTTTTCAAACTTTACCGGTGGTTATGATGCAACATCTTTCGAGAATCCACATCAAGAGTCAATTTTTCCCCAGGACAATTTAAATATATTTTTCAAAGACATAAATTTTGAAAATTTAGATTGTTCTACCCCTTAACCTCGGTAAAGGATGAACCCTTTCAAGAACCTACGAATAATATCTTACAGACTACTGTTAAACATGAGGTGAACGAGCTACAAGCAAACAGCCTTTCGCAAGCAAGTGACGAAATACAAAGCATTACTACAGCTACATTTGCCACTAAAAGTGACAAATTATATAATTCCCATGTGTTTCACACAGAACTAAGTGACTGTTTCTACTTAACTTTGAAGTTAAAAAATAAACAATATTCTATACATATACGAGAATTTAAACGCAATGTATCTACTAATGAAGAAATCCCGACCAAAAACGGGGTTACTATGGATATTCATAGCTGGTATGAGTTTCAATATAAAATCATTGCATTTAATTTAAGATACAAAAGTGCATCCTTTGTTTCTAATAACACGATTTTAGTGTTAAATCAAGATTCTATGATGCGAATTAAAAATTTGAAGAATTTTTCTAATGTTGACTTAAACGAACATCAACTGGAAAAATTAAAAGAAAGTACCTCACACTTAAATAATGTACTTTTACAACATATGTATACAAAACTATTACCCTTTCTCATTAAACAGAAATGTGTGGTGAGTAACAGATCCGTTGAAAAAGAACCTGTGTTATGGTCTAAACTTAATATGTGTATCGAGAATAATATGGTAACAATACTTAACCAATTGTATGAATGTGCGGGATGTATTTTTCGACATGCAAGTCAAAGACTTCACTCATGCTTCGCATTTAATAATAAGGAAAAATTTAATCAACTAGGCAAAGCTTTGCTAATGCTCATCGATTTTGATTATGTAATTTCAACGTTTTTGAACGGAGTTTATAGTGTTAGTGAACACTTTTTACATAAGCTTTTTTACATAAGCTTCATGAACAAACTGTTTATAATGAATTGTTTAAGACAAAATAAATTATTTGTTTTGTTAAAGATATGTGTGTGTTTATTTCAACAAAGTGTCTATGTGTGAATTTATTAGTTTTTCATCTAGTAGAATTTTTAAGTGAAGAGATGTAATTTAACTTTTTTATATATTCCAATTCAAAAATTTCAACTATCACAAAAAGATTAAACTATTGAATGGAAATATTCACGTTAGAAAAAAGTTTTGAAAAAATTATTAGTTAACAAAAGAAAAAATTAAAGTTTATCAATATTAAAAAGTTTAGAAAGAAAAACGAAAAGTTAACAAAAATATAGTTTTGGAAAATTAAAAGTTAACAGAAAATAAAATTTATAAAAACAAATTTAAAGATTACAAAAAAAGTTTATAAAATTTAAAAAAGAAATTAAGTTATGTTTTTAAAAATCTCCAAGTTAATCAAAATTAAATTTTTAGTTTTATGTAAACATAAGTTTGAATGTTTTAACTATTGAGAGACTATAATCTAACTGTTTATCCTTGTAACCAACTGGTGCATATCAACTATCTGCACATGTGCAGTAAAAACATACACTTTAACTAACTTGAGTTCGATTTTAAATTCTTTGCTAATTTTTATACAGCTTGATTACCTTTCAGAAACAAAACAGAATGAAATACTTACCAAAAAACACGTCAATGTCTTGTACTTGCTTTCACTTAACTAATCTTTCTGCATTAGCTTTGCTAGGGGCGCTGCAATCGCCGCTAGAGGCGCTACTAGTCTTCCGGTTTGTGACGTAGTTTCCGGTTTGTGATAAGAACAAGGTTAAAATTAAACCCACGTGCATTCAGTTGGTGTTGTTTACCTGTACCTTGTTATAAGCCGTTTGCCTTCTCTTGTTCACTTATCACTCACTTGTCCAGACTTGTTTATGTGCTGCACGCCTGTTTTGCTGACTCATCTCTTGCTTTAACTGTTTGGACTTGCCTGATGTCAACTATCTCAGGTCTTTTGTCATAGCTTGAATGTACTTTATGTCGATCACTTTAATATAAAAGTTATGTCCCAACTTACTTAAACTTTGATAAAAATATTATTTATTTATAAATTATATCAAATTCTTATTTTTCTAACCCATTTTCTAAGTCACTTTCGTTCAAAAATATGGTAAAGCCCGATTTTAAATCGAAGTTTAGGATAAATTCCCCAAATTTTGTAACATTTTAGCACTAATAATAAATATTGTAAACACCCTGTACATACAAGTTTTGTAAAAATAATATTACTTATAGCTAACTTGTTTAGTCCCATGATAAGAACCTTCAATATCGTTAAAATCAGTGTTAAACGAAAATGCAACCATAGGTTTTACCGTCTAATTACATGTCTTTACATATTATTTTAAAATGTAAAGCATTATATCTGAACGAATGATATAAGAAAAAGTTTGAATAGTTCACATACTTTTGTTATTAAAAAAAAAAAACTTATATGCAAACACACACTTACAAGGTTACAAGATTCGACAAACGATTCACCATGTTTTTTAAACTTAGTAAAATATTCTTAATTTATAAATTAAAATACTTTAAAAATTCTTAAATATTCTTATTTAAAAATATTTTATTTTTAATTTAAATTTATAAATTAAGAATATTTTACTAAGTTTAAAAAACATGGTGAATCGTTTGTCGAATCTTGTAACCTTGTAAGTGTGTGTTTGCATATAAGTTTTTTTTTTAATAACAAAAATATGTGAACTATTCAAACTTTTTCTTATATCATTCGTTCAGATATAATGCTTTACATTTAAAAATAATATGTAAAGACATGTAATTAGACGGTAAAACCTATGGTTGCATTTTCGTTTAACACTGATTTTAACGATATTGAAGGTTCTTATCATGGGACTAAACAAGTTAGCTATAAGTAATATTATTTTTACAAAACTTGTATGTACAGGGTGTTTACAATATTTATTATTAGTGCTAAAATGTTACAAAATTTGGGGAACTTATCCTAAACTTCGATTTAAAATCGGGCTTT
The DNA here is from genome assembly GCA_963931845.1 of Maratus michaelseni. Lineage (NCBI taxonomy): Eukaryota > Metazoa > Arthropoda > Arachnida > Araneae > Salticidae > Maratus > Maratus michaelseni. The sequence goes on along the minus strand of OZ007594.1, from coordinate 154,229,570 downwards.
ACCATATTTTTGAACGAAAGTGACTTAGTAAATGGGTTAGAAAAATAAGAATTTGATATAATTTATAAATAAATAATATTTTTATCAAAGTTTAAGTGAGTTGGGACATAACTTTTATATTAAAGTGATCGACATAAAGTACATTCAAGCTATGACAAAAGACCTGAGATAGTTGACATCAGGCAAGTCCAAACAGTTAAAGCAAGAGATGAGTCAGCAAAACAGGCGTGCAGCACATAAACAAGTCTGGAAAAGTGAGTGATAAGTGAACAAGAGAAGGCAAACGGCTTATAACAAGGTACAGGTAAACACCAAATGAATGCACGTGGGTTTAATTTTAACCTTGTTCTTATCACAAACCGGAAACTACGTCACAAACCGGAAGACTAGTAGCGCCTCTAGCGGCGATTGCAGCGCCCCCTAGCAAAGCTAATGCAGAAAGATTAGTTAAGTGAAAGCAAGTACAAGACATTGACGTGTTTTTTGGTAAGTATTTCATTCTGTTTTGTTTCTGAAAGGTAATCGAGCTGTATAAAAATTAGCAAAGAATTTAAAATCGAACTCAAGTTAGTTTAAAAGTGTATGTTTTTACTGCACATGTGCAGATATTTGATATGCACCAGTTGGTTACAAGGATAAACAGTTAGATTATAGTCTCTCAATAGTTAAAACATTCAAACTTATGTTTACATAAAACTAAAAATTTAATTTTGATTAACTTGGAGATTTTTAAAAACATAACTTAATTTCTTTTTTAAATTTTATAAACTTTTTTTGTAATCTTTAAATTTGTTTTTATAAATTTTATTTTCTGTTAACTTTTAATTTTCCAAAACTATATTTTTGTTAACTTTTCGTTTTTCTTTCTAAACTTTTTAATATTGATAAACTTTAATTTTTTCTTTTGTTAACTAATAATTTTTTCAAAACTTTTTTCTAACGTGAATATTTCCATTCAATAGTTTAATCTTTTTGTGATAGTTGAAATTTTTGAATTGGAATATATAAAAAAGTTAAATTACATCTCTTCACTTAAAAGTTCTACTAGATGAAAAACTAATAAATTCACACATAGACACTTTGTTGAAATAAACACACACATATCTTTAACAAAACAAATAATTTATTTTGTCTTAAAAAATTCATTATAAACAGTTTGTTCATGAAGCTTATGTAAAAAAGCTTATGTAAAAAGTGTTCACTAACACTATAAACTCCGTTCAAAAACGTTGAAATTACATAATCAAAATCGATGAGCATTAGCAGAGCTTCGCCTAATTGATTAAATTTTTCCTTATTATTAAATGCGAAGCATGAGTGAAGGCTTTGACTTGCATGTCGAAAAATACATCCCGCACATTCATACAATTGGTTAAGTATTGTTACCATATTATTCTCGATACACATATTAAGTTTAGACCATAACACAGGTTCTTTTTCTACGGATCTGTTACTCACCATACATTTCTGTTTAATGAGAAAGGGTAATAGTTTTGTATACATATGTTGTAAAAGTACATTATTTAAGTGTGAGGTACTTTCTTTTAATTTTTCCAGTTGATGTTCGTTTAAGTCAACATTAGAAAAATTCTTCAAATTTTTAATTCGCATCATAGAATCTTGATTTAACACTAAAATCGTGTTATTAGAAACAAAGGATGCACTTTTGTATCTTAAATTAAATGCAATGATTTTATATTGAAACTCATACCAGCTATGAATATCCATATTAACCCCGTTTTTGGTCGGGATTTCTTCATTAGTAGATACATTGCGTTTAAATTCTCGTATATGTATAGAATATTGTTTATTTTTTAACTTCAAAGTTAAGTAGAAACAGTCACTTAGTTCTTTGTGAAACACATGGGAATTATATAATTTGTCACTTTTAGTGGCAAATGTAGCTGTAGTAATGCTTTGTATTTCGCCACTTGCTTGCGAAAGGCTGTTTGCTTGTAGCTCGTTCACCTCATGTTTAACAGTAGTCTGTAAGATATTATTCGTAGGTTCTTGAAAGGGTTCATCCTTTACCGAGGTTAAGGGGTAGAACAATCTAAATTTTCAAAATTTATGTCTTTGAAAAATATATTTAAATTGTCCTGGGGAAAAATTGACTCTTGATGTGGATTCTCGAAAGATGTTGCATCATAACCACCGGTAAAGTTTGAAAAATTCATAGCGATCTCAGGTTTCACATCTGGTAAGTCTTCAGCAGAGGGTATATCACGTGATATATAGTTACACACCCATTGTCCATTTTAGAAAGTTTTGGGTCTTTTAACTCCTTCTCACAGGTATTTGAATTTTCCACAGCTTTTTCTAAGCGTGGACGCTTTGAAGATGGAAACACTTCTTCGTGGGATCGCATATTCATTTCATAAAATATTTTTATACAATTTAATCTGCATTCACTAACTGGTGTAATCTCGATAAAAGTCAGCAGAACACTGAATGTGTTTCATAAAAACGTTTACTTATTTAGATTAAAAAACAGTCATGGTTATAGTTAATCATTTAATTTATATGTAAATTAAATATAAACATTTACTTATCTAGGATAAACACAGTGACGGCTTAAGTTAAATATTTTCTTAACTAGGTTAAAAACATTGATGTTGACTGTTGGGGAAAATTATCAAAACATTCAATGTCATTGTTTAAACGAAAATAAAAATTCAACTTTCGTATCAATAAGTAAGATTAATATATATTCAAAGGAAAATCCATCGACAATTCATAACGTCATGTCTTATCTTATTAGTGATTAAAAGTAACACAAAAAAAAAAAACCATTTTCAACCAATTCTCTTGTAGTTTAAGTAACATATACTAAATATATCGTATTAATTTCCTGTTTTACATAATTTCACTAAATTTACTCACACTTTGTCTAAGTCATTCAAAATACACAACATCAGTTTTAACAGTGTAGGTTAAAGAAAACACTTTTTTCGCAATGAAACTATTTTATTCATCATTTAAAATAACACACACATCAAATAAGATGTATACAATTCTAATTTCAAAATTTTTGTAATGACCAATAAAACACTCGTTCAGTGAAATCTTAAAATCAGTTAAACAACTTGAAAAAGGCATTCTCAACATATACATGCACGTTTTGATCTGTTAATTCCATTTTACATATTTTGCATATCATTTTGTCTTTTAATTCACTATAAGTTCGAACTAATCTATAAGCTTCACTATCAGTTCAAATAACAAATCTTTTAAACAAGGTGAATTCGCAGTGTTAGGTAAAACTTTATGAAAAAGTAACACAATGTTGTAAAAAATCCGATTCACAATTAAATATTTCACAACACTTTAAATTTTTAAAAATATTGTGTAAAAGTAAAATTTGAATGTTCTGTCAATACTATTTTCAAATTCGAAATAAAATTAATTATATCAGCAAAATTTATAATTGGACACTTCATATAAGTAAAGTAATGTTATCTCTTAATCAAATTTCCTGTTTAAACATATGCATAACGAATCGTGTTTATTAAATCATTACGTGATATTATCTTATCTTATCTTGCATCCTATGAAAAGATTTCCTCTGTGAACACACGTCAGCTGAAGGTTGTAGAAAATTCCAATGGTCTTAATCGCATGTCTTAAATAATTTATTGTAATGTTGTTATGTTAAAATGCAGCATAATAATAATGTGTAAGTAGTTTATATTTGTTTAATAATAATAAAAAATATGTATTTTATTTAAAGTGACCTATTAAAAGTTAATTTAAAGTTAGTGTCATCTACCTTACTGCTTTAAAAAATTTAAATAAAATTCTAGTTATTTTTTTAAAGTAAAAATCTTTCGACTGCTTTTAAAATGTTGAATTGATTTTTCAAATAAAATCACTTAAGTATCATACTTTTAACTAAAATAGGTTAATAATTCAAACATGCGACGTTATAAAAACTAGATGTCTTTCTCTTTTTTTTTTTTAAATGTTTGTTGTATCAAGTAAAATAGGGTTAAAATTTATTATAATCGGATAACTCTAAACAAAATACCTGCTATCAAGTTAAATTATTGCTAAATTTTTGTTAAAAATTGTAGGGAAAAAATTTTTAAAAATTTTTTGTGTGTTGTATATATCATAGTGTATGTTTTTATATCTAATATTTTGCATGTCAAATCCCTTATTAACTGAATGTAATGATTATGTCTTGTGTGTTGTAACTGGTTAGTTAAATATAGGGTTGATTATCTACGTTAGGGATAAGTGTCTCCATGTAGGTCTTTCTAAGGGATCCTAACTCGTATTGCTACAAGGTTTGAAAAAAACTCTGAACGGTTAGGTCGCCGAGCGCAAGAAGTTTAAATTTGAACGTCTAGTTGCTTTAAAATCAGAACCTTGCACCTATAGGTGATGTTCTTATGTGTGTATAAATTCTGAAATGTTTCTAAGACACTTTGGGAAATGTGTTATTTAAACTTCCCTTAAAAAAGTTAGCTATTGTAAGTAAATATATATCCGGATTTCGACGAAAACTCTAAACGGTTAGGTCTATGAACTCGAGAGAAGTTTAAACAAAATTCCGAACGGTTAGGTCGACGAGTACGAAAGGTAAACGTCTACCAGCTTTTTTCGTGTTAGATTTTTATAAAGCAAAGTAATCACATTACTTTTATTTACATGGCTATCACAATTTTCATTTTAAATCCTTAAAAATTTAGCCATTACATCTATTCAAATCTCATTTCAGTTAATTTTAATCATTTCTTTAATACTTAAAGAATAATTTTTTATATGAAACTTTTATAAAGTCAAAAATAATGGGTTCGAAGAAAATTCCGAACAGTTAGGCTGACGAGCGCTAGAGATGTGAATGTCTACCTGCTTTTTAATGTTAAACTATAACAGTTAACAAATATAATCGAAACGTATGATTCCTTTTTCGATAAATAAACTTTTAGAAAAATGCTGTCAAAGTCGATCATCGCCTTTTATTTAACACAACCCTCAGTGGATTTTCATTTTAACTCTCTAAAAATTTAGCCTTCACATCTATTTTAATCTCATTCACATTTAAGTTAATGTTTAAAGAAGGGAAAAAATTCTTTTACAGGTGAATTATAAGTAAATTTCATGTTAAACTCTGAACAGTTAGGTCGACGAGCGCAAGAAGTTTAAATTTCAACGTCTAGTAGCTTTTTTCGTGTTATATTTTTATGGTTAGTTAAATATAGGGTTGATTATATATGTTAGGGATAAGTGTCTCTATGTAGTTCTTTCTAAGGGATCCTAACTCATATAAAAAATCCGAACAGTTAGGTCGACGAGCGCTAGATATGTGAATATCTACCTGCTATTTTCGTGTTAGATTTTTATAAAGCAAAGTAATCGCATTACTTTCATTTACATGGCTATCACAATTTTCATTTTAAATCCTTAAAAATTTAGCCATTACATCTATTTCAATCTCATTTTAGTTAAAACTTAAAGAATAATTTTTTACATGAAACTTTTATAAAGTCAAAAATAATGGGTTCGAAGAAAATTCCGAACGGTTAGGTCGACGAGTGCGAAAGGTAAATGCCTATCTGCTTTTTCATGTTAAACTATAATAGTTAACAAATATAATCGAAACGTATGATTCCTTTTTCAATAAATAAACTTTTAGAAAAATGCTGTCAAAGTCGATCATCTCCTTTTATTTAACACAACCCTCAGTGGATTTTCATTTTAACTCTCTAAAAATATAGCCTTCACATCTATTTTAATCTCATTCACATTTAAGTTAATGTTTAAAGAAGGGAAAAAAAAATTCTTTTACAGGTGAATTATAAGTAAATTTCATGTTAAACTGTAAACAGTTAGGTCGATGAGCGCGAAAGGTAGCACATATATATTTCTGTTAATATTATTATTTTTAAAGCAAGCTTTCTACCACTCAACTCTACTCGACTAAAAGCCCTGTTGGCATTCTGTTATTTTTAAAGCAGGCTTCCTACCCCTCAAATCTACTACCACTGTTGACAATCTGTTACTTTAACATTTCCCACCAACCATAAGAAACTTTTATGAAGAAAAATTCCAAACAAGTCTTGCTTAAACATAATAATAATTAAACCTTTTATTTCGTTACAGGTCTCTCACAGATGACTGGTGTAAGAGGATAGGCAGATAAAAAAAAAATTGTGGCGTTATGAATTGATTTCATAGCGGGTGGTTATGGTGGGTCCACAATTAAAAAAAAAAAAATTCGCTGTCAAGAAAGAATCTTATTAAAACCCTTTATTTTTCAGCAAAAAAAAAAAAATTAAGCCCCCCTACTCTTTCAGTACACCTCTTATAGAAGACCCCCTAAAAATAAGCCCTCCTCTACTTCACTTCCTGTCTCTTATCTTCCACACACTTCCGCTTCCACTTTCGCTTCCAGGATCACTTCCGCTTCCACTACCAGGAGCACTTCCGATTCCACTGCCAGGAGCACTTCCGGTGACCCCTTCCGGCTCCAGCTCCGGGCTCCTGCTGGAGTCTAACTCTCATTCCGCTACTACTTGCCTGACTACGTGCGGAGCAATTTTTTCCAAAAAAGCTATTTAATTATTTTTTGAACATATTTTTATTAAGATTGTGGCTAGAAACTGTAAAAAAAAAAGCAAAAAATATTTCATTAATTCATAAAATTTTGGTAAATAAGGGATTTTGTGGTAAAATTTAGTGAAATTGTGCCCAATACGCAAAACGCTCTAGAGAAAATTCAATGTATCTTAATTTTCTTTTTACACGTCATAGTTATGACATTGATGAAGGCAATGAACTAAAATATAAGAGATATTTTAAATATATCAAAATTTATAGTGTATCGCACCTCTTTACATGCTGATTTTCATAAAATTCATCGATGTCATTCCACGAAAACATCCAATAAAACAAAAAATATTTATTCTAAAATTAAATCTTTAGTTCATTGCCTTCACAATAGTGTAAATAACACGCACTTTAAATTTCATAGTGATATTCTTATAACTTTTTGAGAAATCGTGTTTTGCGTATAGAATTTTCACCAAAAAATTACATATTCCAAAAGATGCATTTAAAGTTTAGATTTATGTTTTACTACAAGAATGTAGGCAGTTATATGCTAAAAATCACTGTTTTTATGAGCCATACTTCTTTTTTTCAGGTACTGAGCATTTGTTTATTTCTAGAAGGCCATATTTTAGCTTCCCCCCTGCCAGTTAGTACCTTTAAATAGTACTTCCGGTTTTTTAACAGTACTTCCGGTTTGAGTGACAGCTGTTGAGTAGTTTAAAAACTGCTACAACTCCATTTCTATTTATCGTACAATAAAAATTAATACAGTTTTGGAAATGTAAAAAGTTGTGTTTTAATAAAATGTAATAAAATCGTTTTGACAATTTTGGTCGGAAACTACTTTTTAAACGTAGTACCTTAGTTTAAACGAATACCTTAAACAGATTGATCTATAAAAAAACAATTAAAGCTCTTGTTAAACCGAAAGTTTGTGTGTGTGTGGGGGGGGGGGGGGGAGACTGCCTCCCTGAGGGAAAAACCTTAGTTTTTTTCCTCTTAAATGCTTGTTTCTATAGAAGAATAAATGTTACTATTTTTCTACAAAATCATGAGATATAAGAAAATTTAATAATTAAATTTCAAAATCTTTAAAGGTCATTCTCCTACGGCCTTCTTAAATTGACAGCGCCACCATTACTGAACAACGTGTACCATTTTGCAGCTCGAAAACACTGCCTTGTCTTTAACTGCCACTGAATTTCATTCGAACTATACCTAACTGCTGTCAGTAAGTTACGCTTAATTTGAAATTACGTGTAGTTAGTAACATTCAATTGATATTACTTCTTTCGAGGGGTAAAGCAACCTAACATCAGCAGTCACATGCACATATTTGATAAACATTAGAGACTGAAGTTTCCCCAATGTTTGTCACGAAGTTTCATTGAAATGTGCTCTATAAAACAAAGTTTTTACCAGCTGCAACTAACCTTATGACTTATTCATGTACCTTGCATACTTGTAAGTCAATACAATGTTCTCTACTCCCAAAAAGTTACTTTTTTTTAATACTACAAATATGCAGCTAATGAATTCTCTTAATAAAAAAAAATATTTCAAGTCTTTATATTACAGATTGTCTCGTATAAGTGAAAATAAAGCAATGTTTTCAGATATTAATCAGACAAAAAAAAAATTAACCGGTTTTTCTGGTTTCATCTTCTTTAAAAACAGCTTTAATTAAAAAAGGGCAGTGATTTTAGTGAATAAATAAAAAGGGTGAGAATTTTTATATAGTCAGTTTATATTAAATTAGTCTTCCAAAATACACTACGGTATATGCATTTATAAATCGTTTTTTCTGCACAGTTTATTAGAAAATTATTATTGACAACTAACCGCTAGAAAAACATCGTAAAGGTGATCTGCAAGGAAAACATATACTCATTGAAAAGAATGCACTTACTTAGACAATGAAACGACATTACGAAAGTCTACATAATTTAGCTTCATAAATGAAATATTCATTTACTTTAATGTATTATGTTTGATTAAAAAATGATAAATCACCACACTGTAAAATATGAATAATCAGCTGTAAACGTTTGCGAACTATTAAATCATGGATAAATTCAAGCATAGTCATGTGAGGAAGGAAAGTTCCTTGAAATTTCATTAGAGTTAAATTATCTGTTTATTTGAGAGAATTTTAGAGAAACAGATTTCAGACCAAAAGCTGGGGCAACAAAAAATAGCTATTTTCAAAATAAAATCTTGCAAGAGTTATAAAAATTATCATATTTATTGTATCATCATTAATATAATTTAGTAAAGAAAATATTGATTTTTATTGATTTTTTTAAGTGGAGAAGGGCATAAAATTGTTACATATCAATAAATCAATAAACTTCTTCTTTAAAGAAGTCAAGAACATAGAGAACTCAAATGTAAAAGATCAGTTTCAGAAAAGTAAAACAACTGGTGTGTCCTTTTAAAATGTTGCTGACTTTTTGTAATCTGACTACAGGTCACTACCATGCATGTGTTATTTCAACACACTTTTCGACATTGAGGAATAAATTTATTGTATATACCTCAAAAACTATCAATCTTTACCTACCTATATAATGATTTTTCTACTTTCTACCTCAAAAAATATTTAAAAAATTAGTTAAAATGTAAAATTTATCACACACAGAAAAAAAAGGATTTAAAATTAAAATGCTTCACTATATATGAAAACAGGTAACATAAAAGAATGAAAATGGTTAAAACTAATAAAAGAATAATTTTAGTCGACATTTTATCAACCTTGAACTAAAGTAAGATAAGGAAACTGTATTTTGTTATATTCGAAATAAGAAATGCTTTCATTTGAATTTTAGTTTTACTTGTTATTAAAAAGTCAAAGTTATTTAGTGAATATGAGAGTTTTTAATACGTATGTATCTAAGAATAAGAAATAAAATGTATTTCATATTTTCATACCAAGAGAAGACTGTCCAACCAATAGCTGCACAGGATACTATGATGATGATTATCTTTATAACTACTTTAGGAAACATTCGTAGAATTGACAGAATAAATCCGGATAAGGCTTAAGAAAATAAGTAAAGATAATTTAGTTTACATAAGTTAAAGGCGTTATTTTATTGGTATTAAGTATAAGTTCAAAGATACTTACCAATACTACAGAAACACAGTACGATGATTTCTCTCCAGCATAAAGATATATCAGAGTAAACCATCTAAAATAATATCCAATTATTAAACCAAACATGGAAGAATGAAGGTACACTATTCTAACTAGAAAAATCTCTCAAAATTATGCATTTGCAATTTTAATATAATGGAAATTCTATATTAACTCTTTCCTATAAGATTTAATAGTGAACAATTTTACAAAAGAAATATTTTATTTCATTAAAATAAAATAATTTATTTTTTATTCTTCATACATTTCGTTAATATATGTTAAGTTAAATAAAATTTTAATGTAATTTATTTTAAATTAAAAATTGTATTAATTTTGTGTAGTGAAAACTTTTTAAGAAACTTTGGTCAGGGGACTAGTAATATTTGACATGAGGAATTCAAAAGAAACTACACTCATTTTACCGCAATGGGTTAATAAGAGATAATTTCCCCAGTCGCAGTAGCATCATTTTGACGTCGCTAATGGCCACAGTCACAAAAAGAGAATTTATTTTGTTACATTATGATTCTCCGGTGACCTTCATTGCGTGACTCGATTGCGAGGTCAGCGCAAACGATATTTTATAGTCATTTGCAACCAAGGGCGGATCTAGAGAGTCTTCAAGGGGGGGGCGATATCAGAAATTTGGAAGTTAATATACGACCTGCAATCTTGGTCGTGTCGGGCCTAATTTTTTTTTAATTGCGGGTCAGGTTTACGTCTACGTTTTTGCTACGGGTTTGGGTCGGGTTGACTCCTACCTGTTTACTGCGGGTCGGGCTTGGGTCGGGTTAATTTGTTTTTTGATACGAGATGGCTTCGGGTTGGGTTAATGTTTACTTTTGTTGCTGCGAGTCGGGTTGACGTCTACATTTTTCCAGCGGGTCGGGTTGACTTAAATTATCGGGGTGGGTTTTTTCACTCGCCGGTTAACCCGATTTTTAAAATAATGTGTAAAATATTTTTTCCGATAAAATCTATATGCAGTAAAAATTTCATAACGTTCAGTCCCAAATAGCGGAAAGCTTTATGTAGGGAATACTTTTTAAATCTTTGATTTAGTAAAACCTCCGAATTACAGACACCTTTTGGAACCGTCGAGTTTATCCGCAAATTCAGAAGTAATAGCATGCACAGTAAGACCTACGTACGGTCACGCTTGAAGGCCGGAGACAGTCCCCAATACAAATATTTGCATATTTTTGCGCGCTGCTCCGGGTAAGAGATAAATTCGATGGCACCGAGGTGTCCGTTATTTAAATGTTTTACAGTATTTGAATATTAATGAGTACATATATACTATATTTTTACATTTCTATATAAAAGAAAATGGAAATTAGAGATATAATTGCATACTACATTTTATAATTATATTAAAATATGTATTAATTTTCCTTCATTTCGGTTTCGGGAGGACGAATATTTTTTTTCGGGGTTCGGTTTTGGTTACAATGGAAATTTTGGGTTCGGTTTGAGGCATCCGATCTGCACAGGTCTCTAGGGGAAATTTTACGTTGTATGTTCAAAAGGTTGATTTATTTTAAATGGGATTTTTGTAGTATCTTAAAAATTGCCCAGTGCGCTATTTTTTTTTTAGATACTCCAAAACCTCGCTGTATTAAAAATTACGGTATAAGAAACTACAGTAGTCTCTAGGGAGCGAGAGCAAATTTTTAAATTTCTACGGGCGCTTAAAACACAGCCTTTGCTGCTGATCTTGTATTCATATATGTGTATTAATAGCCATAATTTTGTAAATGTATCAGAAATAAAGTGAGTTTGTTTTTGAGAACTAAACTTACAATTCATTAAAGCGTATGGCCTATAGTACAGAGCCCTTTTTTTTACGATGGACCCTAGGGTAAATAATGCCCGACCCTGTCAGGTTGTCAGCCTAACGCGGGACCATCAATGTTTAGTCCCCAAGTAAGCTTGGTACTCAATTTATAGACTCCAAATGGATTAAGGCCTGAGTTAGCTTTGATGAGTCCGCCGTCAAAGTGAGAACATGTAGCGTGGTCGCGAGAAATAATTGTTGTTGAGAGTATTAACAAAAACAATAAACAAATGTTGCAAATGTCCTTACCTTTTTTATCTTTATCACCCTTTTATAAGCGATTTTTATTTATAACGAAAGAAGCTACTTCGAAATTTCGTTCCTTTTTCTGGTTTTGTTTTAAATAAAATGTTGCTTGTTTTTTTCTTTTTTTTTCATTTTCTCCCCGAATTACACATGCTTCTCCAGTTCTTCTCGCTCTTCGCAACAAACACATAAAATTTTGAATGCGAAATTTTTTTGAATACAGCAATTGCTGTATCACTTGATTCTTTTTACTCTCACTTCTAGTAAATTAAGGGGAATGGAGAACGGTAAGGAGCGAAGATTATCGTAGGTTATGCTAACTTGAAAGTTGTCGCCAACTAGACATATGTAGGCATATGTACAGTGAGACTAGGCGAGCTCTTCTCCCTGTAACATTGCCTATGATTCAATCGACGTATTGTACCTTGTAATAAAACGCCCAAAGAAACAACGAACACTTCGCAGATAGACCTATATAGAAGAACAACACCACATTACAGTACTAATAAAAAGGTTGTCCAGATTTTTATTAGAATTATACAGCGGTAGGGCGAAAAATATACAAAGCATTCATACAAACTATTTTTAGCGGCAATGTGTATCTGTGGGCACTTGGGGAAATACCTTCCAGAAGTCGCATACAGTGTTGAATTCAGACACTTTTCTCCGGGAGGGATTTCTGTGGCTCCGGGGGGGGGGACATTACAGAGCTCTGATGGGGAATTGCACTTTTTAGCCATTAAAAGTTTAAAATCTCAAATCTTCTGGGGAGACATTTCAATGCTCCGGGGGGGAATGTCCCCCCCCCCGGGCCACCCCCTGAATTCAACACTGGTCGCATAAAGGCTTAATTTTTTGAAGGCTAATATAATCATAGAGACAATTTTAAGACTTCTTGTTTCTTTATGTCAAAGATCAGTTCTAATTCAGTAAAGACTGTTTTGAAACTTATTAACGAAACATATATTCAGTAGCTATGGGACGCTAGCTGAAAAAAGCATTTAGAAAAAACATTAAAACTAGCTTACATATCTCGGTTTGAGGTCTACACATGCCGAAATTTCCAGGCTCGGGCAAGGCCGGACCCGTACAAGAAATATTGCCCGGCCCGGTATAAAATCCCGAGTTACGCTCGGCCCGCTACAGTATAAAAGCTAAAAGTTTGCCCCAAGCCCGGATCTGCCCGTACAAAAACTTAATTGGTACTTCACCGTCAGACTTAATTTCCACAAAACATGCCGGTATTTCTGAAGCATCATTATTCTACAATTAAAATTATTCATAAAGCCCACTTACTTATGCGCACATTTTTTTTTTCAGATTATGTTCGAAATTCATGGAATATAGAATGACAGCAATATTAATGACAGTTAGATAATTGTGTACATAAACACTCAAAAATATTTGAATTATATAATTACATTCAGATGAACATTCATTAACGTTAACGTAGTTTAGAATTAAAGAAACAAATAATAAACGAAAGTTATAATTTTAAAACTCTACGTAAAAAAATGTACATTTTTACTTTCTTCCATATATAACGGAAGAGAGAATTGTAATTGAAATTTATTTCGGCATCCGGTTTTCGAAGGATTTACACCGAAAGAGATCACGAAAAACATGTTTTTACAGAATGTCATTCCGTCCGTGCGTGTGTCCTCTTTGTATCATCGAAAGTTTATGATGTTATGCATAAAATTAAACCAAATTTCATTTATAGGTTTTTGACTACGTCTAGCACGTCGTACTTAAATTTGAGGATATTCCGCCGGATGGGGGCCCTGTAATAGCGATTTTTGTGCCATTTTCATTATTGTATCATTGGAAAGTGTATGAAGTTATGCATAGAATTGAACCAAATTTTATTTATAGGTTTTCGACTATGGCCAGCATGGTCCTAATTGAATTTAGGGATATTCACCCGGAGGTGGGCATTGTGATAGCGATTTTTGTGCAATTTTTCTTAGTTTAACATAGGCTGTTCATGCAGCGAAAGTAACTCGGCGCTTCGTGAGCAGCTGACGTAAAACATAATTCTGTGATAGCGAATTTTGAAGTATTAACATGTATGAGATAGAAGAAAGTTTTGGGATTGGCACATTCGACTAGTTAAAAATATATCTCTTTTGATTTATTAAACCAAATTAAATTTCTAAAAATTATGCTAAAAAAATGCACATCACTACAATTTTTACGAAAACAAATAAATACTAGTATGTTGTGACTATCACAAAACTTTCTTCTATATAAATCAAATCGTCTGCAATAAAATTAAATGACAATTTATTTTTTCTTGAGCTATAGCTAACGCGGAAATCGTGAAAAACAGATAACAGTGGCGACATCTGTTGAGCGTTATATACCCAATTCTAATAAAGATCTTATTTATGCCAAGGTCAAACATAATCTAAAGTTTAAAGAAATTCCGTGCGTTAATTCTTGAAATATACCTATCGCGGAAATCACGAAAAATGCGGCATAATAGCACCATTTGTTGAGTAATTTAAACCAAAACCTCATCAGTACCAATTTATGTCAAGGTCTAACAGAATATAAATTTTCATTAAATTCCGCGCATTAGTTCTTGATATAGAACGCCCATAAAATTTGTGTCACATAGACAGACACATAAACAAACCTTTTCTAAGAACAGTCAATTCGTGTTCAGGACCTTCTAAATTGTAGAAATACGTCGAAAATGTTCTTTTCCCACACAGACCTCTGATGTCGGTTTAGAGCAAGAGGGGGGAGGGGGGCTGTCGATCCGCCATTGATCGCAACCGGGCCGAATTTTCAGCTATTATGCCGGTCCCAAGCCTGAAAATTTCGGCCCGTGCACTTCTAGAAAGAATGAAATCTAAGCAAGGCTCGAACCGAAAAAAATGAAGTCTGGTCCGGCCCCAATCTCCAGAAAAAGCAAGGCCCGGTTCGGCCCAAGTCTCAAGAAAAAGGTAGGGCCCGGTCCCGACCCAACCCTTAAAGAGTGAAGACCTGTCCCGGCCCGACCAGCTGGTCGGGCTGTGATTCGCCAGAAGCCTTTTTTCGTGGAGGCCTCTAATGTCGGTTTACATGTCCTGTTTTAGCTCAAGGGGGGCGATCGTCCCATTTCAGACCTTTTATTAGCGCAAGGGAGGGGGGGGGGGGCGTCGATCCACCATTGGTCGCAACCAGGCCTAATTTTCAGCTATTATGCCGAGCTGAGGCCTGAAAATTTTGACCCGCGCAGACTTCTAGAAAGAATAAAATCTAAGCCAGGCTCGAATCGAAAAAAAAAGAAGTCTGGTCCGGCCCGTCTCCAGAAAAAGCGAGGACCGGTCCAGGCCCAAATCTCCAGAAAAAAAATAAGACCCGGTACCGACCCGACCCTTAAAGAGTGAAGACCTCACCCGGCCCGACCTGCGGGTCAGACCGTACTTCACCAGAGATCTTTTTCCGTGGAGGACTCTAATGTCAGTTTACCGACCCTTTTTTTGCCCAAGGGGGGGGCGATCGCCCCATCGCCCCTCCCTTAGATCCGCCATTGTTTGCAACTAGTCGCAAAATACAAAATAGGATAAATTGACTTCAGAATGACGCGAATACGACTAGTTTTCACGTTACATAACCACAAAACGCTGACAATAAGAGGTGCATTTGGTTGAGTGTGTATTACGATTTTGGACACGACGTTATACCGGCAGACTCAAGGCTATGAAATTTCACACGAAAATACTTCAAGGGGAAAGAGGGGGGGGGAGGCAATTTTTTTCTTAAACGTTGATTTAGATTCTTTTTTCAAATTTAATTTAGAAGGAATTTTTGTATTTATCGGTTAACTCGTCTCCCAGTATTGTACTTCTCAGCTGTATATGTAAGGCCTAAATGGCAAGTTCCGGAATGCTTTTGCAGTAATTATTTTCCATAATCGAAGCTTTTATTGTTATTATTATTATTATTATTTATCGGTGAGAAATTAGTTAATTAACAAGCAGCATTGGTTCTTTGAATCCAATAGGTAACACTACACTATGGTGCTAGTGAGATGTAAAAAAAAATAGTATAATTTAGTATGATAAATGAAACTTTCTTATGATGAATAGATAAAATAAGATTTCATTTATCATAAAAAGGAATAAATACACAGTACAGTCTTCAAAAAAGAAGAGAACACCCCCACATTTTAAATCACTAAATTGTCCCAGAAAAGAAAAAATGGAACTAGCTATCGTCTATAAATTATGTCTTCATCCAATTTATGTTTCTAAAACGCCTTGGGATCATCTTCTGGCTGAAATTGTACCAAACACTAAAATTTTCATACGAACATCTAATTTTTACATCATATTTGGAATTTTCGATAAATTGTATTACCAGACGGAAAGAAACATATTCGGTGAAGTAGTTTAGGCATTTATGTTTATAGTTTGGAACTCTTATTGTTAAATTCATTTGTAATTGTTGCAAAACAGATTGTAATGTGAATACTAAAAAACTACTACATGCCGAAAGAGATGTAATTTTGGATTCGTATATTTGAGGCTTCCAGAAATAGATATGTTAAAAATTTCGAAGTTTTCAATTCATAACTTTTTCGAAAATACATATTTTTTTTAATTTATTTATTTTTTGAGAAATTATCATTATAAACAAGCAACATTTTTAAGAATTTGAGAAAGCAGTTTCAACGAGTTTTAATATCGATTAATTTTAGAAGATAGAATGCCAAATATGTGGAATGTATTCAACTTATTATGGTTCAAATATCATATAGAGAAGTTTTTATTATATCTTTTCACATGAATTATTTATTAGATTTTCCTTCGATTATTGCCGTCAAGTTATTTATTTTTTATATTTTAATATCTATTAATTTAAGTAGGATATTCAAATATGTTGTATATTTCTAGTTTTCAATTGTTTAAGCATCATATAAAAATGTATCTTCTTTTTATATATGAATTATTTTTTAGGTTTTCCTCAAATTATTCACTGTGAAATTCATTTAATATTTATATTTTAACATTTATTATTATTTTTTTAAATAAAATGTCAAAACATGTTGAATATTTCTTTCATTTTAAGAATTAAAAATTTTCTTGTTACTATTTCGCTTTTTACTATTCAATTATCGGTTCAGTTTATAATAAATATGAAACAATTATTTTCTAAATTGTAAATATTAATATGAAGTGTTCTAAATTTTACTGATATTTGAAAAAAATGTTGGTAATAGTGATACACTTAGTAACTTAATGATTGCAATCGTTTGTGTTATTTAAAATTAAATGTTTTGTAACACAACTAATGCTCATAAAATAGTGTGTTTTTTTATGTGTATATGCATGCATATTAAAAATTCAATAAATGAAATTATGTTTTCTGCATTTTCTTTGTTATTAACGCATTTATTAAGATGTATTAAATAGAAAGAATAATTAGAAAGATTTTCTTTTACATGATTTTAAACATACTAGATGGAACCCGTCAGAACGTGACGGAAAAAATACTATAACAATATCAGTAAAATAAGCTTCTTTATTATTTAAGTAGGGCTTCGTATGAAACAGTCTTTCAAATATTTTATTTTAAAAAATCCCCCCCCCCCCCCCCAGTGAAATGCTATTTCCGCTGCAAACTCCAAATGAACACTCCGTAAACAAATGTGTAATGCAAATCAGTTTGACATTACCACCATATTCCCCACGACCAAAAAAAAAAAAAAAAAGGTCATGGACCTATAAAGTATCATACAAACAGTCCTATCATAAAGTATCATACAAATTTCCTACTTTCATCTCATATTCAGTAAATAAAAGAACATAGTATAAGCACCCTCCCTCCCCCCCCCCTGTGATAATGCAATCGAATGAGCTCCTATGCGCATATGTATTGCATCTGCTCAAAGGCACCGTTGAAATTCGACGTTAAAAAAGTTTTAAAATGTTTAAATTAAAAGTTTTAAAATGTCCTCTTTAATCATTGTTCGTTTCAAATCCATATCTTCTAAAACGCATCCATTGTTTTAAGCTAATCAATTTTTATGTAAAAATGAAGAATTTTTGTTAAAAATAATAAATTAATATGCAGATGAGGGAGAATTTTAACGTTTTCAATTGTAATTTATTTGTATGGTTTCTTCTATCCCTTTACATAATCAGGATAATTATTCCTTTTCCATCACAGTCGGTCTCTTATACAGTTAAATATCCAATGGATCTTTAAAAAAATAATAAATAACAGTTCCTAGCATATTCTGATTCAACATATACATCAACGAATTCAACATATCAATTTTATGTTAATCATAAACTAAAAATAGTTTTTTTTTCTTTTGACAGATTTTATATTAGCGCCAAAATACTCTATCTTATGGATAATCTGATCTTATGATTTATCAGGTTTTTATTATAATTATTATTTTTTCCACTTTTCATGAAGGTTAGGGATACCTATTTTCAATTGTTGCAACTTTCCAAGGGGCTATTTTACATTATTAAAACAAAAGGATGGTCATTGTTGAGATAGAATTGAAAAATATTTCATGCTTGAAAATTATTTAAAAAGTCGTTAAATTAAGCGGCAGATTTCAAATAAATTTCAATCGAAAGCTAATTTTTTTTTCTAATTGAGGGTGTAAGAATTGAAATTGTAAAATGTAGTAAAAAAATTAAATTTTTAGTATTTAGAAGTGATGTATGCGCGATGAAAGCTAAAGCGATAGTGCCGTTTGTTGTCACAACCGTTATACATTTCTGAATATTGCCATTGTGTTTTGGTTGGCGTCCAAAAGTAGACTACCATTTTTTGACATCGAAAGAAAAATTCACAGTGAAAGAAATAAGACTTTGCTGCTAATAAGGAACTGTTAAATGAACTTATAACAAACATACCAAAATAATTCCTATAAAATATTAGCCTTACATTGTTTATTCTAGCTAAAAATACAATCATTATTTCAAGTTTTTTTTTTCCTGAAATTCTTTACTTTTGTGAATTTTTTTATTAAAAAAGGAAATCTTAATTTAAATCCTATAATTCCTATAACTTAATCCTATAATTT
The DNA here is from genome assembly GCA_963931845.1 of Maratus michaelseni. NCBI lineage: Eukaryota > Metazoa > Arthropoda > Arachnida > Araneae > Salticidae > Maratus > Maratus michaelseni. The sequence goes on along the minus strand of OZ007594.1, from coordinate 154,210,748 downwards.
AAAAAAAGTAATTGTTAACATGTAATCAAGGTATGCAATCAAGATGAAGCAACCAATAAAGGCTCCAGTTCTAATCTTTAAAATTAAAAATTGAAATATCAGTTAATATTACGCCATGTTGACACAATCATATAAATTTTTCTTTTTAGTTTTATCAATGTTAAAATGCATTTCAAGCTAAGCATAACGTCATTTTCACCGGTACAAACTTTTCACACGTACATTTATGCTTAAGTACCATGCATACAAATAAAAATATATTTTGCATTTAATTGTAATGAAAAAATGGCATCTACAAAGTTATAATGCTTAATGATAAAATGAACCCAATGGACAATATTTCCGTGACGTCACAGTAAATATGAATTTTTATTTGCTTATAAAACACACGGATAAATATTTTTACCGAAATACTTAAACATTTTAACTATATTTTAACTTACAAATTAAAAAATTCGGCCTAAAATTCACGTGCTTTTAATATTTAATATTTATTTTTTATGCTCGCAATCATTGAGTTCAGAAAATAAACTCTGTACGTCACAACAGTGGGCGTTAATCCGATTGCCGACTTTAAGACGTCATAAGCAGAAGTAAAATTTTAATTTAAGATTACGGCTAATTAATTAAATTTTCGAACAAACGAATGTACGATAACAAATCTGTGACCAAATATCTTTCATTTAAAAAAAGAATGATGTAATTTGATGTAGTAGTTTGTTCTCACGGATTGTCGAAACAAAACGCTTAGCGTTTTAAATATATAGATGTATGATCATTCTATAGATATTCTTCAATTAAAAGAGTTTCAAGTAATGAGAAAGACTTTTTCTTTCGTATGGCTTTAATCAAAGGAAGCTGAAAGGACACAGAGTCAAATTATCCACGGAAAAGAATAAAAGAACCTGGAATAAACAAAACCTGTAACATTTTGGGACTAATAGATCGACATTTAAAATTTTCAATATTGCCTTATAACATATTTTTATTTTAAACAATAAAATTTCATTGTAGCTGATATTGAAAAAATTAACAATATTAAGAATTAAAATTAAATAAGAAAAGTTAAATCGGAAAAAAGTTACAGAAACGGCCAAAAAAAACTAGTGGTAATTTTAAGTTTCTGCCGTATAAGTGAGAGGAAACGTCATGGCCGGGAGAAATCTTGCATTATTGCCCACAAGGCGCTGTTGGGACCTTAAGAAACCAGCCTAAAACCGAGAGGGTCATCAAAGTTAAAGACTCGTAAATGAGAGGTCACTCATTTGTTACTTTAAAATTTGTCAATGAAAACATAAAAAAAATTATTAAATTGCTACAAGTTGGCTCAATAACATTTATTTCGAAAACAAATGCGTTTTAAGCATTAATATTTTCGTAAAAACAATTAAAAAAAAATAAGGTTGACTTTTGTAACACACACATACATATATATATATTGGGTGATTCAAAATAGAGTTTATGGCAATTATCTCTTAAATCACTGATGATAGGAACATCCAATTACAAAAAGCATAGAAATAAAGCACGGCTTTTAGATATGGCATTTCTTTTGCAAGGGATTGTATAGATATTAAAATACGAAATTTAATGTTTTATATGGTTAATGGGTTCCCATAAGTGATATTTAGAATAATGTTCTCCAATCTCTGACTAAAACATAAAAAATTCCATTTTTCTACGACACACTATAACACACTCACTATATACATCACACTATATTTATCACACACTATAACACACTGAGTTGAGTTATACTTTGAATTTACGAAATTTCAGAGCTCTCCGGCACTAAAAAAGATTTTTTCCATTTTCCGTGCCGGAAAGCTTTGAAATTTCACCACAAAATTAGAAGTATCCTAACTCTGAAATTTGGTCGTAGAAGAATGGAATTTTTACTGTTTTACCTGTCAAGAACAGGATCATTTGAAAAGGTAGTCCCAAGCATTAAGCATGATAGAGTGTATTTTCTACAGTCGGCCAACTCCTATCTGTTAACAGTGGTACCACGGCTAAGACCGAGCACCGAAAAACAACTTGGAGAAAGTCCCTCTTTGGTTGACTGCTTTAAAAAATTTAGTGTTTGTGATAACTTAGCAGTTTTGGAGTTCACAATAATATTAGACAATATTTAGACTTAAATGCACAAATTTTTATTCATCTTCTTAAAAAACAACGTATTTCGCAATGATGATGTAGCTGATGATGTAGCTGTAGATTGTAATAAGAGAAACGATGAACATTAGAACAATGTCTCTTTTATGGAAACAATGTCTATGGGAATGGAAGTTAGCCTGTTTTTGATTATTACACTGACTAAATACAGTTAAGTTAATTTAAAGGCTTTAAAAATCCTGTAAACTGCCTGCTGCAAAACATCATTTTATAATACATACTACTGACCAATACAAAACTTGAATATAATGTATATATACTAGAACAGAAATAAGAAAAAAATATATAAAGAATACAAAGTAAAAAGACAGAACGAAACGTATAAAATATATAAAGGATAAAAATTAAAACTATATTTACAATGGAAATGGAGATATTTGATTAAATGGATCAGAGGTTGTCGTCTGAAGAAGTATCTGAGAATTATGGATAATTATATCTAAAAATGACTTCAATTTTCTCTATAAATTTCACTAATCTGGATATTATGTTCACGAGTACAGGTATTTCACTAATATTTTAATCCAGTCTGGTATTGTCATATTTCTATGTTTTTTAACGTGATAATATGCTGTCAGAGGACAATAAAGAACACAGTGCAGTGAGGTGGATGAAAGACCGCGTACACAGGAAGAGGTAAATCACATATTTAATATGTTTCCCTATGTCGTAAAGGTATTTCTGGAATGGGAAATGATTGGAGAAGAAAAGAAAAATGTAAGGATTATATATAAAGTAAATTCAATAGAAATACGTCGTTACAGATTATAGGTGTAGAGCCTTGTGTCCTCATTATTCCATCAGTTTTTAAAACTTCTTTTAATTTATATTTTAAATGAGAAGGAAATATGAAGGAATACGAATGGAAGGAAATATGAAGTACTATATTTGTCCTGTACCAACTCTTTTGCCAAACTATCGGCTGATTCGTTCCCTGCGACTCCTGAGTCCTTTTTACCTATTTAAGTGAAAATACTTCCAAGATTTCTGTATTAAATTTAGAATATCAGAAATCATTTTAGTCAACTGTATCTACATTTTCTCCAGCTATTAATCCTGAAACGCTATAAGAAGAATTTTTTTTTAAAATCCCCCCAAAGCAAGCATTTTTAATAGCAAATAGCTCTGATTGAAAAATGGAATCCTCATTAGAAAAATGAGCATTCCAAGTATGTATTAAGGAGTTCTTTTTAGAAGAACAGATGGCAGATTCTGCCCTTTTATTAGATTTCGATCAAATATGAATTTTATGATAATATTGAAAAAATAATTCTTCTTGGATAACACCCCATGTTGGATCTATGTCGTATTTTAGGCAAGTATATGTACTTGCCTAAAACTATACTTACCTTACTTTTACTATACTATTGTGGCACGAAATAATTTCTATAAAGATCCCTATTCTAGTCATCAATGAAAATTCCGCTTCGCATTCTAATTGGATATCAAAGTGCAGTAGACCAGTAAATACTCAAAGTGCTAAAGTTTATGTTTTGTTATATGCTCTTGATATTAATAAAAGAATTTCAGGCTGTGCTTTTAAAAGCAAGTGCCTTCTATTACGTGATGACCACATGTGCGGGAATCAAACTGATTGACTGATTTCTTAGTAAAATTGTACTATACTGAATTGTAAAAAGTGCAAAGAAAGTCTGCCTTTAATCGATGCAAACCTATAGAGATTGTGTGCTATTTTCTGAACTTTTAAATTGCTTGTTTTTTAACCCCTTGAAGGGCGCCGGTATATTATACGAGGGTTGTAAATTAAATAGTGGCAACTTAACCTTGAAACTCGCAGAAGGGTGGGCATGCGCAAATAGGATATGGAAGCGGTGAGGTCCTATGGTATATGGAAGCGGTGAGCGCTGTTGTCGATGTGTAGAGTGCAAAAAACAGTCGATCTGCTTAGAAGGGTAGTTGTTGTGTGGCGTTAAAGTGAGGAGTTTCGTTTCCATCGCTCTAAAGCATGTTTTCAAAAGGTGATCAGCGATCGTGGCTTAAAATCGAGGTTTCCCGTGGCAAAAATGCAACAGAATGCTATCGACGATTAGTGGAAGCCTGTGGCACAAATGCTTTACTGTATAGGACAGTAGCACGATGGGTTGAAGCATTTCGTTTGGGTCGGAATGAGACTGCGAATTTGCAACGCACAGGTCGGCCCTCCATTCCTCAAGTGCAGATTGACATCCTGAGTGGTCTCCTTACCTAGACCGCCGATGGACTGTCCGAGAATTATCCTTAGAGGTTGGTCTGAGTCATCTGTACTCCACGCAATAGGGCGCTCGGTGGCTCACATCAACAATCAACACCTTGCCACTGGTCTACAACGGCTTCCCGACATTTGGCAAAAGGTTATAAGCTTTGCTGGTGATGACATAGAAGGAATGTAATGCAATTGTACTTTTAAGTTCATAAAAAATTGATTTATACCTATGTTGCCATTACTTAATTTACAGCCCTCGTATATACCACTTAATTTTAATCCCAAAATGCCACAATGACACCAGAATTTTATAATAAAATTTTGAATTTATAAAAAGGTACTATGAAGGAAAGAATTTACTTATTCTAAAATAAATTTGTTCGTGAATCTTGGTGCCAATCAATCATTTTAATATTTTAGCAACAAGAGCACTTTGCCCCTGAAGGGGTTAAATGAGGGAGGGAGAATAACATTAAATCAAGAGTTGCGCCTATATATGTTAAGCACTTGACATTAAGATTCAGTTTATAAATTTTGAAAGTTATTGGACGTTTCAAATATTTAGGTTTCCCAAAAATTGATGTATGATGTTTTCTCTATAGATATTTGTATATTATTTAATATAGTCCACTCTTCAATAATACTTAAGGCGACTTCCCTTTCCAACATAGAGCGCAATGAAACCCAAGTAACTAAAATAAGATCATCCGCATATGCATCCATCAAACAGTTAGCACCCAGATACATTGGCAACAAAATTTCCTAGAGTCACCCACAAAAATGGTCCTAAGACATGAACCCCGTGGGCAACGTTCAGTGAAGTAATGCTCGATATGTGGATTCAGCAAATACTTCTGAGCCCGCTTGTCTGTGTGAAAGGAGGAATTCAAATTAATATATTGTTAAAATAACTAAACATTACGCCTGAATCAAAATTTTAAAATTAAAAATATATTTTTTTAAATCAGACATTTAACATAACAAAAAATAACACATTAATATCATATCTGTAATTATTTTTATTATGCGATATTAATGTGTTATGTTTTAGTTTTATTAAATATGTAATTTTAAAATATCCTTTTTAATTTTAATATATGTTATGGATTGTTTAGTCTGTGTAAAGAAAGAATTGAGTCAACCCAGGGTAAATTTTCGAAGGCGCCCTTAAAGTCAATTGAAATTAATGATATATAGCTATTTCGTTGTTTGTTTAATTTAATTAATGATACTAGCTGACCCGCCCGGCGTTCCCGGGCAGACTGTCATTGAAAAATATAACAGTGGAGTGGACTTCATAAAAAAAGACTGAATAATATTTATTCATAATAAAAAAAATTAAATAAGAGCTAAAATTTCAAAAGTATAACAGTTACGTTTAAAAAATGAAACGGACAGGGAAAATTATTACACTAACTTTTCCCTTTTACTAAAAATCCCTTTTTAAAAATAATTGCTTTGTTTAAATTTTAAATTTTATATTGCTAATTGTATTTTTTTAATTATAAATATTAAATGCTTACAAAAATCAATATTTCTAATGAAAATGTATAAAAATATATTTATTTAAGTGCTATAGTTTATAATTAAGAAATCGTTTATTTCGCTTTTATTCCTGTAGATGGCAGCACCAAACCAATGAGATGCGTTTCATTCGGGTGTTGTCATTAAACAATTAACAAATAATCGCGATTTCTGTGCCTCGTACGATAGCGTAATATATATATTAGATTGCCTGAAGTAAAGCTGCTTCTGGGGACGCTCAAAGAGCCTATGTTGTTTTCCTATAAGAAGCTGATTTTGAAATAATGTAAAATTTATTCTTTTGAGTAGTAGTTTCTCAAAAAGATTTTTTAACACCGGTAACAATGCAACTGGATGGTAAGAACATTGATAAAGATATGTAATATATATCGGGCGAAACGCAAATGTGTCTCAGTTCAAAAGTTGGTTTATATGATGGATAGTTAGCAATAATTAGTTGCTTCATAGCTATGTAGTCGATAAGCATGGAAAACGTTTTTTAGTATTGCTTATAGTATCCAGGGACTGTATGGAAAATTATATTTCATATTTTAATATGTATACAGACCCTTGGAAAATAAAAACCATATCTAAAAGCTGTCCTTTTTTTCTATGTTTTTGTTAATTAAGAATATGTTTCTATCATCAGCAGTTTAAAAGATAATCGCTATAAACTTTATTTTGAATCACCCGTAATATTATTTAAATTTGTGATCAGTTTGATTCGCGTAGGTGATAATGATTTTATTTATTTATTTTTATTTTTTTATTAATCATTTAAAAAAGAAATAAATGCTTACCTCCAAAAATGACTTTGGTGCACCTTTGGTCTCGGTCTTGTGATTTTGATCTTGATCTTCAAAAAACAAATAATTCTTTTGTTCCTCTACCTTTTTCTCCTTCGTAACACAACGTGGTACCATGAAGTAGCTGGAAAAATAAATTTATATTAAGAAAAACCGATTTATAATTTCTCTTATTCTCTTTAATTTATATATATTTTTCTAAAATTAATTTACATCGTATAACAATTTTTTTTAATGTATAGAATTCCTTTAATAAGATATCCATTAATTACGCCACATCACAAAATGGGGGTGGGTGTCCAGAAAATGTTAGTGTGACAGCAGAAAGTATTGGTCAGAGATATCAAATTCCTTTCGCTAATGTTAAACTTATGGGAGTGGAAAGCATTCAAATTTTTAAAATATGAAAAAATGAATATTTTTAACTTCCTTTTTCTGTGTGCTCTTCCTGAAGGATTTTTTTTTTCTGTCAAAATATTGCTAAAATATATATTTTATTTGAAATACTTAAATCTTACTCCTACCTCATCAGATTTTAACACATAAAATATTAAATTATGCATATATTTTAGAAATACTTCGGCAATTAGAAAAGAAAGACATCCTTTAAGAAGAGTACACTGATAAATAAAGTTGAAATTTTTAATTTCCTGAGGAGATATTTTAAAAATACGAATGGAACCCATGCCCATCAGTTTAATATTAGCAAAGTGAATTTGAGATCTCACGGACCAACACACTTAAACCACGTTGTGAGAACACAACTAAAATATGAAAACAACTTAGCTGGGCATTGTTTTGAAGCATCATAATTAAGATAAAGAACAAAGTATTTCTTACTCTGGTAATACAGGGTGTTTCTAAATGAATATCGGAGTTTTAACGCTTGGTAGTATTTATTACATAAAACTTAAAATTATAATTATTACACAAAATGAAAGAGCAACTCAAACAGTCTTACCTACAAGCTTACAAGTGTTCAGTGTGAACAACTTAATATAGCTTAATATAGAAACTTAATATAGAAACACTCCAACAGCTTTCGTCACACGGCACACATCAAGCCAATAGTTCAGTTCTTCCCAAACGTTAATTAGTGTTTGTGGGGTAATTGTTGCAACAGCTGGCTGGGGGATCATATCTGAACTTTATCCGGAACGCACGTTGCACGGTAACTACAGATTTGGTCTTTGCAAACTGCAGAACACAAAATGCTTTCTGTTCACTAGTCGCCATTTTCGGTACCAGCGCTTTCTAACAGATCACAGAAGAAACATTGCCTACGCATGTGCATGCACAGGTACCAACAAACTGTTTGAGTTGCTCTTTCATTTTATGTATTAAGTAGCTCTTTCATTTTATGTATTAAGTATAATTTTAAGTTTTATATAATAGATACTACAAAGCGTTAAAACCCCGATATTCATTTAGAAACACCCTGTATTAGGCATATTTTATCTTTTCCTTTGAATTGCCACAGCTTGCAGTGAAATCACGCAAGATCTTGACAGTTTGAAAGTATTTATATCAGTAGCTATAGATAGTGTGCAATATTCTTTACGCAAAATTAAAAACTATCTATGACGCACGATGCTCTGTGGTTCGACGAAGTTCTAAAATGCGAACCTATATCAAATTAGAATTGCAAATCTGTGATATATCACAAGAAAGAGAGAAAGAGGAACACAAACGCATAGGGGGAAGTTTTGCAAATTATGTGTATATTCGCTATACTACATTAAGGGGGGGGGATCACGTTGAAGATTTTTAAAAATAGATTGTTCAAAAAAATTAGCATGGATGCCTTGAAATGTTACAAATACATTGCAAAAAGAATTTTACAAAAATTCCAATTAGAGCAGAAGTTATAGCTAAAAATATCTTGTAAAAAGCCATTTCCTGTCATGCTATAAAGTTACCTTTGAAGCCCTTTTTCACAAAACAGTGTTTTCTGGCATTGCGCGCACTCTCATTAAAAAAACTAATTATCATAGAACCTTGAAATTTTGCGTATAAATAATTTTCATGTATACTTTTATGCTGAACCTAAATTTAGTCTGATTTTTGCCATAGAAAATTTTGTATTGAAAAATTAAATTTAAAATTTTTGGTAAATTTAGTGAATATTATTATAAAAGCCATTAATTATGCTAATGAATTTCAATATACTTTTAAATTTAGGTTCAGTGGGAAATATAGTAGTATAAGTAAAAATAAATGAAATATTAAGTATGTGTCTGCAGTAGTATTTTTTTAATCTTGCGCGCAAAATGCATATTTTAGTATTTATATTTTTAAAAAGCCATTTTTGTCGTTATCATTTAATTAATTAACATTGCTAAATCTATATAATTTGAGTGTTTTTGTTTAACTACAAGAATGTGTGAAATTATAGAATTAGTTGTATTTCTTTCATTGGTTTTCAAACTACAAAGTTTTTCGCACTGGTCTAATTATTGTCATTTTCAGGCTGCTCAACGTGATCTCCCCCCTTAACAGATTCTTATGTATTTTGCATGCGACATTACAAATTTGTTAAATTTCCACATTTAAGAAAATTTATGGCAATATTTATAATTTACACGCAAAAATTTTCTTTTGATATTTTTTATTTCTTTCTAAAACAGATTTAAATTAATTTTTTTTTAAATTTACATTGCCTACTTTAATGCTCAAAAGATAAAAAATTAAGGCGTGTTTTAATATTTTTCGTAAAGGAATGATGCTTACGTATATTCATCTTCGCATTTGTACACACATTCTCTTTCTATCGTGCACTTGTCAAAAGTACATCGTTCTGTTACTTGTAAGAACCTGCAATAATAAAAAGGAATCCTCATCAGACCACATTTAACATACAATAAAATAACATACCTTTGAATATAACTATGAAATAAATGTAGAAATAAAAAATGTAATTTTATTTGCCAGTTTTAACTATTTAAACATAGATGAAAACTGTTTACGTCTTTGGTTTTATCTGTCTGTCAGCCAGCCAGCCAGACTTTCTGCGCCAGTGGCGGTAGCAATTCAAAAATTAAGAAAACGCTCAATAGGATTATCAATAATTAAAATACTTATGAGAACAGTTAATCTTTCAAATTAATTATTAATGATATTATCATGAAATCAACATTTTAATGAATGTTAGAATTAATTTTAATTCATGTTAATGCAAGCCAAATTTAATAGATGAATCTACTGTAGAATAAAAAAAAAAATATGAAAAATCAGACGTTAGCTCAGTAAAAATAAAAGAATTCCACCAGATAGATTTTTTTTTTTTTTTACAGAGCTGATGACTGTCATTCCAAAAACAAAGATAACATTTAAAGAATAAAAATGTTATAAAATTAAAAACAACAGACCAAAAGAAATTATTTCAAACAATGAAAGAAGAAATTGACTCACTAAAGGAAAATGAAGTGTATGAACTTGTTGATTTATCCAAAAACAAGCACGAAATTGAATATAAACGGGTTTACAAAATAAAATATGATGAAAATGGGGAGAAATTAAAATCAAAGTAAGGTTAGTTGCCAAAGATTTCACCCAAAAACTAGGCACTTATGAAACTTTTTCTCCTGTTATCAAACATACAACTATTAGAGCTTTTATTACCTGGGTTGCTTATCATAAAGCCAAAGTACGAGTATTTCAAATAAATGTAGACAAAATCTACAATTTTAAAAAAGGCTTATGTATGATCTCAAACAAGCCACCTAGTGCTGGAATGATGAAATTGAAAATATTTTAAAGGCATATGGATTTGAATAAAGTGAAGCAGACTTATGTATGTTCATAAGAGAAAAAACAAAGACAACTCATCTCATATTATATGTAGATTATATGCTGATAACCTCAGAAGATGAAAATGAAGTTGATAGAGTAATTATTTAAAAGAATTTTACCCCGTAACATCACAAGGAGAAGCCAAATATTTCTTAGGTATAGAAATTTGCAGAAAAGAAGATATGATTTATCTACTTTCTAAAAAAAGTAAAATAAATCCGTTAACTAATTTCAACATGAACAAGTAATATAAATTTTTTTAAAGTCAATTCCTACTTTTTAATCATAAATATATAAAATAAACCCGTGCAGCATTAATGTCCCACGTTATCTTTATTGAACATTATTTTATAATCATCGTTGCGGTATTTTATTTCTGTGGCATCACTAATTTGAGATGAATCTTTCATTTCATTTATGAAAACAATGGGAGGAATTTTTTTCTCCCATTTAAAACTAAAATTAATTAATTAAATTTAATTAATGAATTAATATTTAAAAAAAAACTGTATTAACATAAAGTGTCATCCACTACAAGTTTAAAAAAATTATTTGAACTTGAGTGGATGAATAGAAAGTATTTTATTAACGATTGAAAATTTGAAAAAGATATATATATATATATAGAGTGTGAGTTAATAGTAGGAATTTACAAAGCAAAACCAATTTACACATAATGGAAAATAATTGTTACAGCTAGAAAAGAAAAAAATATTTTATCTTCAAATGACAATTATATGTCTCTTATATATTTTATCTGCACAAGACCTGACATTACTGCTTGTCCAAAAGTACTAAGTAGAAGATGCATATTCAAGACAGAAAATTGGAATGCAGTTAAAAGAGTAATAAGCTACTTAAAAACCAAGAAATATATCAAAACTCCACATTTCTTCAAAAGAATACTCTAACATAGTTGTATATTCAGAAGCATACTGAGGCCAGGATGTTGCAGACAGAAAATCCCCCTCTGGAAAAATAATTTGCAATAGCTGCAATTCTTGGTTCTCAAGAAGACAAACATGCGTGGCTTTATCGTCAGCAGAAGCTGAATATATGGCACTGTTACAGGGCACTCAAGAAGTATTATGAATCTTAAAATTATGTAAAGATCTCATATTAAAATACAATTTTCCTGTTATTTTCGAAGACAACCAATCGATAATCAAACAAGTTGAATCAGAAATATTTAAACTACGAACTAAACATATTGATGCAAAACATCATTACATAAAAAATTAAAATTAAAAAATATAATAGCTATTATAAATCTACCAACAAATGAAATGATTACAGACATATTGACAAAGCCGCTACCAAAGGCCACGTGTGAACTTTTCCGAAAATTGATTCACCTAGTATCGGATTCAACCATAAAACAGGATATATGTTAGAGAGAGAGATTTTTTCATTGTTGAAACAGCCACCAGATACCAAACACGTACTTTTTATGACTTATTCCACTAAAAGAACAGTTACTCGGTGGTTTATTTCTGTTGTGCAAGAAGCTTGAAAAGCTATTTGAATGAAAAAAAATTCTATAAAATCATCTAAGATGTTGTTAGAGAGAGAGATTTTTTCATTGTTGAAACAGCCACCAGATACCAAACACGTACTCTTTATGACTTATTCTACTAAAAGAACAGTTACTCGGTGGTTTATTTCTGTTGTGCAAGAAGCTTGAAAAGCTATTTGAATGAAAAAAAAATCCTATAAAATCATCTAAGATGTTGTTAGAGAGAGAGAGAGATTTTTTCATTGTTGAAACAGCCACCAGATACCAAACACGTACTCTTTATGACTTGTTCTACTAAAAGAACAATTACTCGGTGGTTTATTTCTGTTCTGCAAAAAGCTTGAAAACCTATTTGAATGAAAAAAAAAATCCTATAAAATCATCTAAGATGTTGTTAGAAAGGAAATTTCATTCAAAATTACTAATAATCATTATTATCCAATACTAGATATTTTATCAACCGATTTGTAAATACTTCTCTTCAAGTTTCTGTTTTGATGCTGTGTGTGTTTCTACCAGTACACTATGGTTTGTTGATATGACACTAAAATTTAATATTAGTTCCATCTGACAATACAATCCAAAATCTAGCTTAATTCAGTAATTACAGACTGAACTATGCAAATTCTCTCTTACTTCTTGTCGGTTAAGTCTAATCCGGATCCATCGAAACCTTCCATGGGATCATTTTTGACACCGCAGAGATTTCCTCTGTCATCATAACCATGAGTAAAACGCCTGATATCCGCTTGACTACCAGCGACACTCACACATATCACCTGAAATAATTGTAAAGATTTTTTTTAGAAAAATCAATTTTCAGCCACTTAAAAACTTTTGAATGTCCGACTCATAAAACCCAAAGAAAGTAAGACTCAAAATTCTTGAATCCTCAATGTCTGTGAGCTTTAAATGATTTCAATGAGTACAGACTCAGACATCCATTAAAAAATCAGTCAAATATACACTACAAAGGTTGAAAAAAGCTTTAATTTTTGGAGATAATCTGTTGGAAATAAGTAGGCATTGTAAATTGCAGAAGTGTTCAAAATGAATTTATGTTAATGAAATAGTCCACCTATTATTTTTCATAGTTGCACTTTTGACTTTTTTTACAACCCTCTCCCTTTACGCCCCCTAGACAAAACCTGTCAGTTAGAAAAAATAATTCCCTTTAATTCATCAAGACCACTACAAAAAAAAACTTACATATTTAAAATTAACTGAACTATAATAAAGAAAAAAAACTTCATACTACGTTGCTATTTAAAATGTTATTTCACCAGAGAAAGGGTCTATTCATGACGATGGCAATCTTTAGATAAAAAAAAATTGTAAACAGCTGTGAACAAAAATACATCTAAATAAAGCATTAAACAGACAGAAAGAATGTGAATAGACAACTGCAATTTTAAGTCTTATATAGGTGATTAAAAAAATGTGAAAAAGTATTTTCAAAGTGCTTCATCTCCAATACATTGCCAAGCTTTTCAAATGATGTTTCTGTAATATTTTGAAGATCTTCACAATTAATGTTATTACCTGCATAAAATATCTTGTCTAAAGTCAACTGCATATGTACCACCGTTTGCGTATTATTTTTCATACACTATCTTATAAATTTACATTTCTAATTTGATATATGGTCCCCGTTCACAATGCTCAATTTTTTATTAAACATGATTCATTCAATTATAAAAATACACATCTGCAGGTTTATCCAATTATCTTGTTGAAAAAAAAAACAATTCTTAATCAATTTTGACTAGACGGATCGTATAAAATTTTAAAAAGTAAATTTTGTAAAAATAGACTAATTAATTAATATAATATTATTTCCTACCATTATTTTATCACTTTTGCAATTTACATTACCTACTACTTTCCAACAGGTAAAAAATTAAAGAGTGTTTCAATCTTTTTAGGGTACCATGTATTAGGATACATTTCTATTGTATTCATAAATATAGATGGATTTTTAATTATGCATCGATATAGAACAAACGACATATTATCGCCATTACTTTCTTTTAAACATCTAGATACATTATTTTCATAGGATAACAATTCTATCCATATTTTAATTTAATACTGAATGGAACTGAAAGCAGACTTTTTTCAAAAGGACCTAATCGAACTCTTAATTATTAATTTGATAAGTTTGTTCAAATCGAATTTATATCAAGTTAGGCCTAAAAAGTACTTTTGGACGTTTAGCAAGCCAATAAAAAAGTGTTTCAGCATTATTTTTTTTTTTTTACTAACATTATATTAAGTATTGGGATAAACCATTGGGTAAGCACTTAATTCAACACATGCATGTTTATCCCAATCATGCTTTATAATTTATATATATATTTTTTAAGTATGCATTTTTAAGGCACAAATGTGTCTAAATAATATATCGCCATTAGACGATGACGTCACAGTGTTAAAACAGAAAAAATACCAAATTATGACCAAGATTAGCAAAAGCTTTGCAAAACGTCGCCAAATATAGCATAAAAAATAAGTTGCCAAAAATAAGCTGTACTTCTTACTAACTTGCCTATTTAGTGAATTTATAACTATACTATATGTTAAGTAATATATTTGAGCGATTTTTCACCCAAGTTTCGCAACGACATATTGTCTTTATTATTTCAAAATAATACACAAATTATAAATTTCTACAACGTCTAAGGATTTTTTTTTATTATTAATCTTAAGAGTTAAATTTCTGCTTACCAAAAATGAGAAATATACAGCCAATACTACAAAACACTGAAAGTCCGTCCGTTTTCGATTTTTCACTGGAATTTCTGCATCCTGTATAAGATCGAGGAAACATTTGGTATCTTCTTCCTACAGAAGAAAAAAAATGAGATTATTTCCTTAGTATTAATAAAAAAAAATTACTAAACTTCAATTTCACTGTAAATTAAAAAAGGAGACATTCTATATTAAGGGTGTACTCAAATCCAAACTGCCTATTATCTGACTCATTTTTAAATTCATTTTTGCTCTAAAATGCATCCAATTGACAGGTTCTCTTATTCAGAAACGTATAATGTGCCGTATTGGTCTATTTTTTAATAAAAGCAGAATCTATTTCAAAAAATGCTGTCAAAGTGGACATTTTGAACCGAATTTCTCAAAGTAATAGTGCTGAAAAAAAATAAAAAAAATATCGTACTGCGAAAATAATTGTTTGTAAATCAATTTTTAATTAACTGAACGAAAAATAAAAACACAGGTCTCTTATAAATCTCTTAAAAAAATCACACTGGCAAGTTTTATGTTTTTACTTTCAAAAATGAGTCTGAAAATGTGTCAGAAAATTTTTGAGTTGTTGAGCGTGAAAAAATATTTTTTTTAATACCGCCTTAAGTTCTAAAATTGAGATTTCTGAGATATTGTTGGGGATAAAAACTTGAAAATTGGTGTGGTGGTTATTTTTAAGATGTAAATACGCGCTATAAACGATAAAAAAAAGTTTGAAATTTAAATGGGCGAAATGAGTGGAAAACGTTCCAAATTATGATTTATTTAGAACTGTTAGGATTAGAAACTTGAAATTTGACATGGCTGTAACTTTTAAGACAAATGCTCAGACAGACCAGTTTTTAAAAAAATTCGAAATTTTAAAGGCTGCACGAGAAAAAACGATCTAAAATTGAGATTTCCATGTTACAGTTAGGAATAGAAACATATTTGGCATGGTGGTTACTTATATGATGTAAATGCTCGGAAAGAACAGTTTCTAAAAAAATTAAATAAAATTAAGAAAAAAAGGGTGTAAGTGTATGTACACATGTATAGAACGGAAAATAAAATCTGAAACGATAAGTCATAACTCCAACTCTAAACGTCGCAGAACAGAAACTGTTTGCATCAAAGTGCTTCTTGTACGATATTCCATAATACCGTTATGGTAAAATTTTCTTGATGGGCTGCATACAAATTTTTATACGAACTTTGAAAATCTCAGTACGGAGCTCTTTTGTTTCTGTATTTTGTTGGATTTGTCATGCCACACTCACCCTAAATACAAATTTTCATTGCTCTACCTAAACATGCTAAATATGAGTTAAAATGTGTTTGGGGACTTGATCAAGAAACGTATTTTGAAATTTGAAGATCGACTGGTCTTGCAGCTACATATAATAATGATATAATAACCTGTTAAAGAGATTAACAATACTCATCAGGAAACTATAAATATATTGCTTACTTGCTGTACTTTGCATACATAAAATGGCAAAAATGAGTATTTCAAGTTTTATCTTAATGGTGGTTCTCAAATGACCAACTCAACAACGCAACACATTTTCAGACTCCTTTTTAAACGAAAAACATTAAATTGGAAGGCTATTGAAGCGATTTGGAATCGAAATGAGTTTTATATGTTTTGATGAATAAATTACTTATTGAGTTATAAGCGATTCGTGTCACCTGACGACACAGTTTCCCCCTTTACCGCTCTGCTGCCTCGAGAACTCTGTCCAAAAGGCAGACTTTGACAGTATTTTCTGAAAGATATTATACCTTTGCGAAAAAATAGAAAACTCACTTCGATGACTTAGTTTCTGAATAATAAAACCTGTCAATTTCATCTGTTTCCGACTAAAAGTGAATTCAAAATTGTGTCAGAAAGTAGCTCCTTTGGATTTGAGAACAACCTCAAGTATGTTTCCTTAAATTTATAGATTTTACATATTTCCTGATAAATTGATAAGTAAGGGTCAGCCCACAAAATTTTTTTTAGGGAGGTTTTCGACCATGGGATTTCTAATGGCGGCGAAAAAAATATGTTTCTTTTTATGATTTTTTAATAAACGCATTAGTATGTAATAATTAATATTTAAAAAAACATTTCATCACAAAATATGCGTGCGCGTTATGTTTAGATGAACAAAGTATCCTATAATATGAAACATGTTGAAATACGTAAATTATTGTATGATTTATATCTACATAACGAACGTTTCTCTTCAATACTGATTTGTTCATTTTTCAATAATTTACATTTTATTTAACTAATCAATGAAAATCAAAGGAAATTGTATTTTACGATTTTTGGTATGCTGGATATAAATCTATATTATAAAATAAAAAGATGTCAGTGAGTAACATTGACGTCATATTGACAGTGGCAACACCTGACCAGTATATATCACTTTTACTCAAATTGTTTTAACGTCTATAAACATCGCACAAGTTCAATTGTTACACCGTCGAATAGGGAAAAAAAGTTTACTTTAAAATAAAATTTGTCCGAAAACTGTATCTCAATTACCGATTTTTTAAAAATGGTTTTTAAAATAATTTCAAAACAATTTGTTAAGCCAAATTTAAGTAAAATGCCTTTTTTTAAATTAAATCTTCAGAATAAGCCTCTGTCAAGGTCAAAATTATGTTTTGATATAAATTTTCACATGATAGGTTTTTTATTTTTTAATTTATTTTTTTTATCCTGGTAGTGCCCTGGTAGGAAATTGCATAGCTAAAATTTAAGATGGATTTTTTTTTATGTTCTCATAACCATACTCTAAGTTAAAATTAGATAGGACAGATTGAACTTAATTTTATTTTATAATGATAACGTCGCTTTTTATAATGATAATCATAACACGCCCTATCGAGAAAAAAAATAATCAAATTAAAAAAAAAAAAAAACTTTTCTTTATGTATCATTGTATGACAGCCTTAACATAACACAGATTCAGAACAATTTTGTTTTGTGCTTATAGCGTCCCCTGGCAAGAAATAGGGTAGTTAAATTTAAGTAAATTAGATTTTTTTTATGTTTTACTTTTATTTATAAATCTTCAGAATAAGCCTCCATGAACAGGGTCTATTATTTTTATTTTATTTTTTCTGTTTTATTTATTACCCTTTTTTCTCCATTGTCAGTAGCAAAAAAAAAAATATATATATATTTAAAAGATTTTTGCTATTTGATAAAAAACTAGCAAGGAAAACTCAGCGTTCTGACCTTAATCTTAAAGGGAAAATGTTATGTGCGTTCTACTTGGTCCAGAACAGAAAAAAATCTAACAGTGAGCTGTGGATGTAATTGATTAAATTATGACAGATTTATTAACGTCACTGGGGAAAACAAATAGTACACCCCAGTCTTCAAAACAGTAGATGTCATTGCTTACAATTAAATTGCAACTACATCTTCACCCTAACACTACGCTTATTTTTCTTTTCTTTCTTTCTTTCTTTCTTTTTTCTTTTTTTTTTTTTTTTTTGCTAAAACTTCCCAGAGGCTTAGGATTTGCTTAACCCTGCAAGGTTTAGGATGAAGCCAGTAGTCCCTGTAAATAAATTCCATACATTACAATTGTTATGTCCAAACCTGTTTTGTCTATTTTTATATTGCATTATTTTTTAAATATTTACATATTATTTTGATTTTAACAATTTTATATTTCTGCATTTTTACTACTTTAATGTTTTCTTTCATCAAAATCAAATATCTGTCTAATGTGAATATGTTACATATAAAAAACATATTTTTCAATTATTTCAGATATCAGAATAATTTCTTATATTTCGTATTAATGGTATATGTTTACAGAATTATAATGTTATACAGAATTATAATTTTATATAAAATTTTGAAATTTTGTGCAGTAAGGACTTGAACAAAAATAGTACAAAAATGGCCAGATGGCTTTTAAGCCACACATTTATGGCCAAAAACTTTAAAACCATATTATTTTGTTATTGTATTTTTTTCTCATATATTCCTTGTGTTAGTATTACACTAGTACATTATTGTTTTCATATATTCCTTATGTTTTATGATATTATTATATTTTTCAAGTTTTTATAATGTAAATTTCGGTCAGGTTGTCCCGAGAGCCAACATTTATTACTTCCAGACATCAATTTCGATCCATCTTTAAGATTAAAGGTGCTGACATTTGTGCTTCTTGCAGCCGTTAGTGGTTTGCGGCATCCAGTTCTTGGCCAAGCCTTGTTGTCGTCATAAGTTTCCAGACATCAATCAAAAGCTAATTGATCAATTAAATTAAATGACCCTCCCTGTTTGACAATTATTCCTCCCTCTGCTGGAAAATATTCTAAATGCTTATCAAAACTGGCGTGAAACCCATCAAGAGCAGAGATTTTGTAGATTTCAGAATTCTGTTAAAAGCCACGACCATGTAGATCTTATAAAATTAACGTAAATGGCTCGCGGGGCCTCCGATCAAACTCGGGACTACAACTGTATTTACTAGAGAGCGGCAAATAAAAGAGTTCGATCCCAAAGCGAGTTCCCGAGTCTCAAGTTATTTCTCTCAAAGTGTCTCCCATTTATTCATACACACACACACACACATATCTACCCTATATATATAAAATCCTAATGAAACGAATTTGTGAAACGATTTTATGAAACGAATTTATGAAACGATTTTATGAAACGACTGATTAAACGACTGATTATGTTTCAGGGCTATTTTTAATAAAATATTAAACGCTTGATGGTGAAATTAATACCAATTGTCATAAAAATCCGCGGATGTCAAAACTGGTAATAGAATTTTGAAATTGGAATTAGTTTTCGAGATATTAATTTTTTTCTAATTTTAATAACATTTCTGTAATGATGGCAACTAATTACTCAGTTTTTTTTGTGACAAAAAAGGGGAAAAAATTGAAAAGGATCCCGATAGGGATTATTGATTTCTTTTTATTCGTCATTTTCAAATTGAAATTGAATTTATCTTTTATTTCAATCGATAATGAAGACAAGATTGTAATTAAATTATGTTTTTCAGGAAAATTTGAAAAAAAAATCACATTTCTATCGTCAGGATTCAATCGTCTGTCAGCATTTAATTTAATTTATAAACTGAAAATATTTTGAATAAATTCGTCCAAATGACGTCATTTATGTAAACGCAAAAGAAAGAGGGAAAAGGAATTAATAGTAATTATTATTTATTGATATCATTTTGTTATTTTTTTGTAAAATTTAATTAAACGAATTTATAAAATCACTAATTCGGATATTTGAAACGAATATATAAAATAATAATTGCCCAACTGAACGGAAGGAGAATAAAATATCCTGCTTGGTTTTTTCCGCCAAGCTTTTTAAAAAACGTCAAGACCCCTATAATAGAAAAGCATCAAAAGTTCATTGGGTTTGTTTTCATAATTTTTGGCAACAAATCTAATGTATATTAACGAATCTATCCCTTTTTTGAAGCTCGAATTACGCCAAACCTAAAAGCAAAGGATCCTATACTGGAAAAGTACCCGATTTTCTTATGGACAATATTCAAGTGACATAACATGGTGTAAAATTACCGCGGATAGCAAATTTGTTTAAATATCTCATCAATTGATGCCGAATAAATGCAGGCATGCATGCACAAAATATTTAATTAATTTTGTATGATAAATAATTATTAGAAAATTCGTATATACATATTAATTAAAATAAATAATTTACATATTTAAAATAACATGAAAATATGCTTGATGGTGCACTAAAATAGAGAGAAAATTAAAACCTCTTACTGAAAACGTCTATAACATAGTACTTTTCAATACAGTGGTTCTTAATGTTATTCACAAGCAGATGGAATTTTTCTCATCCTTAAACGCAAAGGAAAAATAGAATAAGTAAAGTCCGAGAGGTAGCCACAATTTAAACCTAACCCTTTTATACAAGCTGGTTTTCAAGTTGTAATTGATTTTACTTATCAATCCCGAAAGCAGTCGTCCGTTGTCGCAACAGCTGTGTATGAGGCCATGATAATGAAAAAATGCCCCATTAAAACGTTAGAAGCATGACAACCCAATTACAGATTTACCAATATTTAAAAAATAAAGCACGCTGCCATGTTTTTAGAGGCCTCGAAGTCTGAGCGGTGGTTGGCGAGCGTAGCTCGCAGGGGGTAGGCCCCCTAGTATATATATATATATATTTTTCCTTCGCAATTAAAAAACAATTTTTAATAATTTAGCAAATATTCTTACAATATTTATTTTTTTACTTACAAAACATACATCCAGTTTTAAAAGTTAGTTTGGTTGTTTGGTTGATTTTATGAAGGCCGATTATCTACACGAGGGATATAGGACCTAAAAGGGGGGGGGGGGGTGCTCTCCGTAGGGGTCTTTCTAAGGAATCCTAACCCGTATTTACGGCAAGGTTAGAAGAAAACCACGGAAAACTCCGAACAGTTAGGTCGACGAGCGCGACAGGAGTTTGAACCCAGCACCTCTCGTCTACCAGCTTTGAGAGCAGAACCTGTCAGCCACTGGTGAGGCTTTAAAAGTTTGGATTTTACTGTCATTATAATGCAGCTTAAAAACAAATTTATGCTAATAAATAAAGAATATTTTCTTAGAAATTTTTTATGCAAGATGTATGGATACTATTTTCGTATTAGTGGTATTCAAAACTATAAGTAAAGTAAAGTTAGTTGAAAGATAGCATAAAATTTATTGTAATTCAATAAAAATGTTAAACTGCTCAAATAATAATCAACTAATCCATAAAATTAAATTTTAGTTGAATATTTCTTGTACAAAAGTTCAAATAAAGAAATATGTTTTACCCAAACAAATAATAGAAAATGAAATTTATACACATACTTCTTCTGAATTTAGGCAACAGCAAAGACTCATCGTGCTGCAGCTAAATACTTCTCATAAGTTCCTTAATAAAGAGAAAAAACTGAAGTTCCTCAGCTCAATGAAACCTGAAAAAGCAAAATAAAAATAAATCCACAAGGCAAATATCAATATCGAATATAATTCCCAACGACAAGGATTACAAGTTAAATATTGGTATAAAATATTTCACCAATATAGGGCTGTTTTTAACTGGCAATATGGGTATATAATGCATACTATATATTACAATGTATACTATAGATAACAATGGGTATATAATGTGTGCGTTATGTAATGATGTAACACACATTGCTAAAAGTAGAGAAAAATACGCAAAGGGCTGTACATATATAACATTATAAAATTTTTGGTAATTTTGGACCCCCCCCCCCCTTCCGCTTTACGATATTATAGGTTATCATTCCTCGGCGCTTCCTTCCCTTAATAATATAATAATATCGTTATAAGTCTCTAAAAAGTATTTTTATTTTTTTCATTTTATACGTTTGCAATGGTATACAGACATGATATGGTTATACATTGATTTAAATGAAGTGAAGAAGTCAATAAAATATCACTATTATGTATGAAATAACTTTATATCAAATAGCACTAAAAGTATTTTTTGTTACATAATGGATTCAACAATAATATTGTCTTGTTCCCTGCACGTTGAGGGGACAAGCAGAACTTCGCCGAGGAAGATATGTCTTACTCCGTGCAGAACTTATTAACAAAACAGGTGGACAACATTGTTTCTATTTTTTTATTACTAGTAGAAAAGTGCTAGTTACTAAACAATAATATTGTCTTGTTCCCTGCACGTTGAGGGGACAAGCAGAACTTCGCCGAGGAAGATATGTCTTACTCCGTGCAGAACTTATTAACAAAACAGGTGGACAACATTGTTTCTATTTTTTTATTACTAGTAGAAAAGTGCTAGTTACTAAACAATAATATTGTCTTGTTCCCTGCACGTTGAGGGGACAAGCAGAACTTCGCCGAGGAAGATATGTCTTACTCCGTGCAGAACTTATTAACAAAACAGGTGGACAACATTGTTTCTATTTTTTTATTACTAGTAGAAAAGTGCTAGTTACTACTAGTTTTTTTTTTTTTAGTTTTAGTTTTAGTTTTGAACCCAACAAGTATCATTTCAATACATACTTCGCACATATTTTGGAATGAAATGATTTTATAATTATTTAATGGTTTTAATATTAACTTTGTATTTTCATAATAATAGATAACAGACAAAAAAAAAAAAAAAAAAAAAGATATTTTGACGTAAAAAAAAAGTTACAGAAAAAAAAAGAAAATTTTGGTTGGATCAAAATCGATAACGACATCAAAAGACAAATCCACCGCTACGATACGATATCAAGTGCCAGACCCCCACTCCCCTTAAAGTGATAACGTTAAATATGCATAGCCCCCAACATTAAATTGTTTGATTAAATTTTTTGTTCGCTCAAAAAAAAAAAAAAAAAAAAAAAAAGTTATAAGCAATTTTTTATCTATGATCTCATTTTAAAATTGTTCCTAATAATATCACAAGGCAAAACTATTCTGATAACAAAACACAAAAACAAACTGTAAAAATAGTTCGAAACACAGTCAAGTGTTTTTCACAGGGAGTCAGGATATAAACAACTATCATATTTAATTAAAGTTAAGAGGGAAATTAAAAAATACTCCTGATTCTTTTCAGCCATTTATTTATTATGATATTTATACACAAAAACTAAATTCGAAAAAAAAAAAAAAAAAAAAAAAAAAAAGTCTACTTGTACTTCATGACAATAAATATTCTTTTGGGTATACTGAATGTATTAGAAATTTCTATTTGGATATTAACTTCTACACCTATTTCTTCCAAAGCTATTTTTGTTTCTATAGAATATCACTGTTCATTTGATTGAGTCATCTATCTGAAGATAGAAGTTTGTCCCGAAGAGACCGCTGGATGCAGGGCTACAAGATTTGGCGGGAAGGTACACATATGTCTGAAGTTGTGCACCTCGGTGCCAGTTTTGGGATTCTTTTAATTAGACTTTTTTAAATTTAATTATGAAAGCGATTTTTAACTTTTTTTCACGTTTAGGAGCAATTTTTTTCACATTAGTAAAAGGAATCCGGTTTCAATATTTTAGCTCAATAAAGTCATTTTTATCTTCATTCTAATGAAGTTCATTCGAAATTCGTACAGCAAATTTTGAATGTTTCGCAATTTCCGCTAAAAATCGCAAAAAAATGCGATTTTTAGAGTTTTTTCGGATTTTGCGGAAATTTTACTTTCTCTAGATTTTTTATGTGATTTGTTCAGTTTTTCTGCGTTTTGCAGCAATTTTTTGACATTCGTAAATGGAATCAGGTTTCAATCCAATGAGCCCAATATAGTAAATTTTGTTCTCTGCTATTTTTGAACTACATTTTAGTATTTTTCCGCGTTTAGCGGCAATTTTCTTTGACAATTTGGAAAGAACTCTCGAGTAAATTTTGCTACTGCCGAGAATAAATTCAAATTGGAAGAATGTCAAATCGGTTCTTATAGCGACGTGAACGACGATCCTGAAAATTTAATTTTAATCAGAGTAAAAAAAAAAAAAAAAAAAAAAATCACAATAATTCAAGTGTTGCTTGATTCGAGACTGGATTGCCGAACCCGTGGAATGGGTGTACGCTGTCAAAGACAGTGGGGAGTCCCCTAGCCCCAGGTTAGTTTAATTTGAGGTTAATTTAGCAAAACCGACCAACGAAGCGAATGAAGCTTAGCTAGTTTTAATAAATGAAGATATTAAACAGACACTAATGCCAGATCATGAGATAAAAAGTATTACCTTTCTTTTAATTGCAGAGTCTCACAAGACCTTCTAGACTTCACAACTCTTAAACTGTCGTGTGAACCAGATCAGAAATTTTCCAATTTCGTGAAAAGCAACGTTTAAAATCGATTTCTTTTCCCTTCTTTTTTTTTTTACAAAAATTCTTATATTTTTACCAATGTATTGCACAAAGATAAATAAGGAAGGACCAATCAGAATACATATATGAAATTTTACATGTGACAGAATATTTTCTCATTGGTTGGTCAGACTAAACATGAATGCTGCCAACGGAACTGGAGGCAGGGAGGGGACCATGGCCCCTCCTTCGAGTGTTTTTATGCGTTGTAATAAGGCATCAGCTTGTCACAGAACTATATGAACAAACTATTGCCACTCACTGAATTTCGCAATATCTGTGTTGATAAGATCCGATATTACTTTTCCAGAATATTCATTACATAGAGAAGCACTTCGATGTCAAATATTTGTTCCAATAATTTCTAAGTGCAGAATTCCCATTGTTATCAGAACAAATGAAAATGAAAGGCTTTGCGATATTTTTCACCGATGAATAGAGAAAGTCATTAACTGAAAATAATGTTTTTTTCGATATTTAAATGTTTTCTGAAGTATTATTGCATTTATTTTATCCAAGCACTAAGGATTTCCAAATTGCGACTCGCATATCGCATGTGGCCCTCGAAGTTTACTTTTGCGGCCCGCCGATTTCTTTGCAACTACTGATTTATTCTACGTTACTGATTTATTCTACGTAAACTTTTTTCTCTGAAAAATAAAAAGTGGTTAATTACAAGAAAACATTTTTTCACAAATGCAATAATGTTTCATTTAAGGCTGTTTCTAAAATTCAAAGTGGCTTACTTTCTGGCACATTCGTGAATTCGTTTCTGTTCGAAAAAGCATAAGATTGACCGGTGCTCTTATTCGGAAACTGCTAAATCGAATGGTTATTCTCATTATTCGATAAAAATAGAGGAATTTTCAGAAAATGCTGTCAAAATTAGCATTTTGAATCAAATTTCCGAACACGACAGCCCGGTAAACGCTGTTATGAGGCAACAATCGCTTGTAACTCAAGATGTAATTCATTTATTCAAAAAACTATTAGATACCAAGTCACTTCAATAGTCATGCCAGTAAGTGTCATTTTTTCATGATTAACAAGAACGAAAGATCATGCATCAGGTATAGATTATGAAACACTTTCCATCATGAACCGATCATTAATACGAAATTTTATTTTTTCTTCTTCATATAATTAAAGAAGCTAGCTAAATAAGCAATTTAAAAACCCATAATTCAGTAAAAATTCATTGCCAGCAATTGCTGTCTATATTTGGTACTGTGTCCGAATTCTTTCGTGTAACTTTGTACGCTATCTATAGAACTTATACACACCACCTAATACACTCAAAATTAGATAACTTTAAAAATGCATACAACAGCGGAAAATTACTTTCTTGCAATTATCGATCTTAGTCGGTTCTGTAACCGATTTCTTTTGAGTATGTCTGTAAATGAACAATAATGCACTCCATAATCCATAGAAAATATGTTGTAGTGTACCTTAATGATACTTTAAATTTCATATTTGAAGTACTATAACATCATTGAAATGCACCGCAAACGTGTTTTCTTCATAGGTCATAATGTAGAGGAATTTTTTTGTGCGTCTCTGTAAAAAATTTGACAATAAAAGCTACTTATTCTATACTCCTCAGAAAGGATTTATCAGTCCATTTCAATTATGCATATCAATCTCATTACGCTTGAACTATCATTAAACATCAATAAGATGCACTGAAAGCGATTTTTCCCCAGAAACGGTAAAGCAACGGAATATTTTTGTGTCTCTCTGCTTTCTGTAAACTAACTATAAATGCTACACTTTATTTTCAATATCGAATATTGCACAATAAACCTCCATAACACATAAAATTTTCATGGCAATCCGAGTATATTTCGA
Source organism: Maratus michaelseni (assembly GCA_963931845.1). NCBI lineage: Eukaryota > Metazoa > Arthropoda > Arachnida > Araneae > Salticidae > Maratus > Maratus michaelseni. The sequence goes on along the minus strand of OZ007594.1, from coordinate 154,184,287 downwards.
GAGTTAGAGCAGAGACAGACAGATAAACCGAATTCATAAACACTTTTCAACTGTGTTGGAAAGTGCATAAATGAATCCGTCAATGCGACAGAAAATTTCAAGGGAAAAAATATTTTCTTGTAGCCTTAATACCACATTTTTTTTAAAATTCCAGCCCCATATCCATTAAACTTTTCGCTATGCCATGGGTGATGCGGCCCGCCATTTAATTCGTATGGTCATTTGCAGCCAGCGAACAAGCGGTCATTTGGAAACCGCTAACCTAGAACAATTATGAGCTTCGCAATGGAGATGCAAGAAATAGCTTTGCATGATTAGGTAAACATTTTGGCGATTTATACATTAGTCAGTATTCGAGTCTTTCGCGAACCCGAAAATTCTGTTCAAAGTCAACCCGAACTGGAAGAAAACTAATCCATATTTTAATACAATTATGGAAAAATGTATATAATTAAATCTCTAATATAATTTTATATTTTGTGTTGAAAAATGAACATATATACTCATTAATCTACATATATATGTTTTTATCATCTAAAATATATTGTAGACTTTTTCGGAAAATCGGGTCAATTAGAACCACAAGAATCGAATTCTAAACCAAAACAATTAAAGTTAGCCGGATCTGCGGGTAGGGTCGGGTTCGCGTAAAATCGAATTACCCGATACGATGCAAAACTCTAGTCAATATACTGAGTTATTCAAAATAGATGTAATGACGATACCCCTTAAACCGTCGATGATAGATACATATTCCCAATTTCAAAAAAGAATACAAATCAAATATAGCTTTCGTATATAGCATTCTTTTTGCAAAAGACAATTCACTCATCTTGCATCGTACCTTGCATTTGTTTTGCAAGGTATTACAAATTAAAATTTAAAAAAAATTATAAGCAACAACGCCCCCCCACCCACACACACACCACTCTTTCTCCTATAACTTACATTTTTTAAAAATATGTTGCTCTGCGTCTAAGAAGGACATTAAATATCCATATATTTAAAACGAAAAACAGATTCTGTCAAATTCGAACATTATTTTTCCCCACGAAAAGGGTGTCTTTGCGCATGCTTCAACGTTTTTTGAATGTTTCTCCCCTCAGAAACGGGAAACCTGATTATCCCTCACCTAGCCTAATTGCAAAGGGTTGATTGAAAACGGATGGAGGCGTATCATTGCATTGAAAGCATAGACCTTCTAATATATTTTTGCTCTAAGGTTGAAAGCTAAAGATTTAAAAACCTCATGTTTTTACTACTAAATATGCATATTTTTTTTGCAAAATTTTAAAGAGACCTTGGATACAGTTATATTGATAACCGACTGAAATGTCAGAGAGTTCGGAAGTTAAGAACTATTTTTTTTTATTGCTATGTTAAAAGAGCCGACGCGAAAACAAACAATCAAACAAAAATGCGAGAAGAAAACATCTTTTACAACTGGATAACAATATTTTTTCACGAAATTTTTACACTGGCTGTAAAACCGTTTTATTTATCACCAATAAAGATTTCAAAGAGTTCAGACAAAAAGAACTTTTTATTTTAAAACTGTGAAACGACCCTGCGTTAAAAAAAAAAAAAAAAAAAAAAAAAAAAAAAAAAAACAAGATAATGATCGCTTTTATCACTAAATATCAATATTTTTTCGCGAATTTTTCATTTAAAAATGTAATTTCATACAAAATCGGGTTAAAGATATAAAATAATAAAAATTTAATGTTATTTTTTTATGCAAATCTAAGATAGATCTTACTATTAGTTGCATAACTTTTTTTTGTAATACAAATATTGTAATACTGTTTTTATTATTAAATTCTACATTAAATTACCTTCAATTTGATATATAAACGTTTGTATTTAAGTGAAAATTAATATATTCTACAAGCACACAAAGTTGAAAAACATGAAACTTTCAAAAAATGCCCACACTTTTGACCACCACTGTATATCTATATAAAGGTTTCTACGGGCTCGGGTCAATTCCCATTCACGAGACTCGATCTGGGCCGAGCCTGATCTTCACTCTTTCGGGGCCGGGCACGGAGCTTACTCTTTTCTGCAAACTTGGACCGATCAGATACAGACTTCTTTTTTCCAGGCCGATCTGGAAAAAAGGACTTCCAGGACTTCTGAAATTAATTCTTCCTAGAAGTCTGCACGGACCGAAACTTTCAGGCCCTGTCCCGACCCAGCCTGTATGAAAATCACTGAACCCTTGAAAAAATCAGTAAAATGAGGCCTGACCGAACATTTTTTGCAAAAAATGTATATACTTTTAAATTGAACTTATGCTACAATTAAAGTTATTTTTAACGAATGGTACATACATTTCTAGGCCAAAAAAGAGTAATAATAATAAACTACAGTAAAACCTCTGAAAAGGAAAATGGTTTATGACGAAATCTTGTCTTAAACGGAAAAATGTGTTAATCCGTGCAAAGTGAATATAAGAATTTGTGTGAAAAGGATGTAATACATTTACAAAAGACGATGTACCTGCTAAGAATAGAACCTGTCTATAACGGATTTTTTTTCTCTCTGATACGATTATGTCTTAGAAGATTTTACTGCATAGCATTTTTCAGATTTTTAACTCTCCAAGCCATGGAATGTGGATTAACGATATTAATGATAACTCAAGCATTTACGTACAAATACAGATTCATTAAAAAATCAATATTTACTCGACAAGCAGAAAGAAATCTAGGTAGGGTCAGTTTTTTGATACAGGTGTACCTATATTTCGCAGCCCAGGGCACTTTTTTAAAATAAAAAATATAAACATTTAAAAAAAAATCTAAAATAAGGATTTTCGTCAAAACTCCTCACACAAGACAATTTTTATACACATTAGTCTAAAAACCTACACAGAGCAATCTAGAAGGCTTGGCCCTTTTAGAGGCCACAGAGGGTTCCAGAGGGCTTGACCCCCTGAAGCTCCTGTTTAAGATAAATTGGAAACACATAAACGTAAAAAAATAAACATAATTAAAAATTATCTTCCACTAAGATTCCGGAAGCAGAGCCTCATGTCGAAAGATTCTTATTTTTTGTTTTTGTTAGTGTTTAATTATTTTATGTCACTTACGAAGAATAAATTTTACTTTTTTGTTTTCAAATCATCAGAAGTAAAGGAAATTTAACTATCCTGCTCCCCCCCCCCCCCCCCCAATACTTCCCGCCGGCGCATATAGTAGTTTGCAGATGTTTTATTTTTTTTTAAAGATGATTTCAAACTATAAGAAAAACATTTTTCCATGAAAAATTATTTTATTCTATATGTTACTAAAATAGACGTAAGACAAAAATAAATGTACAGAATGTCTTAAAAACTTTAAAACATAAGATCTTAGTAGTACATAACTCTCCTACCGCTTTTGGTTCCAAACTAAGCCATTATCAAGAACCCTGAACTAGCAGAGACCACAGTACAGATGTTGTTCAAGACCAGCACTCAAAGTGACAGGATAACTCTATTCTGGATATGGTTATGATTTCAAAATATCATAATCTTAAAACTCTACAAAGATAAAATAAATAAAAAATTGTCCCTGTAATTTATTAAACCAAGTTAATTTTAAATATAACAGAATACTGTTATTGAAAAGTTTTGATGAAGAAATATAGAATAACACAAATTTGTAACTTCTATTTTTACGGTATAGCCATTGACTGATATCTTACACAGTCCTGTAACAATGAAGTCCAGACCCGGCCAATGTCTTCGGACAAAAATAAAACTCGGACTCGACCTAGAACGGGAACAATACAGTCTAGGCCTGGCTCGGCTCAATTCCAATGAAATAAATCTCGGATTTCAGGCCAGTCCCAGTCTCCTGCAGACCTCTAAATTCCCCCCCCCCCCCTCGAGCCCATGTTGCAGTCCCTTTAAAATTATAGTGATGTTGTACATTTGTTTAGCAAAATTTATAGAAATTTAATTTGGTTTAATAAATTAGAGAGATATTTTTAAAATCTACCTTTTTTCTTTGTAGAGCTTTAAAATTATGATTTTCTTTTGTAATCTTTTTCTTTTATTCTAAACTATGTTGATTTTTCTTACTGAATCTTCATTTGAATGTAAGTCTAAATAAAGGTGAAAATAAGGAATTTTGCTTAGTCGCCACTGGCCGATAGGTGGATTTTTTTTAGTAACCAGTTACTGGCTAATGAGAACAATTTCTTTAGTAGCCAGTAAGTACATTTATGTTACTGAATATTTAATTTTAAAAAATTCAAGGGGGCTCTGCGCCCTATGAACTACGCTCGCCAACCGCCGTTCTTACAACGCACAAACTTTAAAAACACACTGATTTGATCATCTCTAAAACGATTACGGAAGATTGTATTATAATTAAATGACCAAAATAAAAATATTCAGTTTTTTTTAATATTGTTTTTATATTTTAAATATTAAATGGAATGTTATATAAAAATTTATAGTATTTTGATGAAAGAGTGAAGGAAAAATGTCAAGTTTCCAGTACTTCTGTTCCGATTTCTCTAAAGAATATTTTATTTTTTCCCGCATTCTTCAATTGTACTTAAGTTAAAATGTGAAATATAAATATGTTTTTAAGCTTATGAATTTCAAAATGTCACAAAAACAAATGAATATTAAAAAATTTAATAAGATTGCAGATTTATCTATTCCTTTGAATCCAACTGCTCGATGCAACATTCATTGCAACTTTTCTGCTCAGTACATATAAAACGTATTAAACAAGGATTTGTTCTATAATCAGAACTTGCTCTTTATATTTCTGTTACGATGAATCTCCCCAGTGAAATCCTGTGAAGTTCTATTGGCACCGTTAATTACTTAATCTGTTACTGGCACATTGAAATACGTAATGATATAGCCGGGTGGGTCAGAGAATTACTTTATCTTAAGGAAAATCACAATGATCAGACACATAATGAAGACATCAATCCCACCCGTGCATATAAACAGCTCTAAAATGGAAAAGGGAAAATAAGTTCCATTTTTCTGAGGGAAAAAAAAAAAAAGAGCAGGGGAAATACTGTTACTCGAACTTTGACTACGACATTAAAAATTTTGCTAGGAAGAAAGACAGACATTACTACTATGAATGCAAAAACATTAATTATGGGTTTTTAGAATTATCAACTATTTATTCTAGTTTAAACCCAAGATAGCAAATAGATGGTTAAATTAAAATTAAAATAAGAAAAAAAATGAAAGAAAACTATGCTTTAACCACAAATCCATACAAAAAACTGGAGGGGCAAAAGATGTCTTGCCCCTGCTTCTGAAAAACTAGGGGGGCATGTGTCCCCCTTGCCCCCGCCAGATTACGCCCATGGTCTGGTCCGTTCGTCCACATATAACAGCACAAAAACTACTCAACCGTATGATTTGAAATTTAATATCTAAAATCGTTGCAGAATTTTGTCGAGTCATTTCCAATTTTATGAAAATCGAATCAAAACATAAAAAGATATTAATAATAGTTTTCTTCATTCTATTAAATCCTAGCATACGTAATCTATATCATAAAAACGCAAGTTATGTGACTGAGGAAAACAAATACGGGTTGACCATTTCTTTTTTCATATGCCAGGAGGCCATTTTTATTAAAAAATACTTTTTCGAATAAAAATGCGTAAAAGTTAGATTTTTAGAAAGATCTTTAAAACAAAATTGTTTGATTGAGAGATGAATTACACTCAAATATGTATAAATTCTCAGATAACATCAGGTTGACAGCCTAAAATCTGAATCCATTAAAGTAAATAAACACAAGAGATTCGTTCATCATGAGCCATCATAAAAATTTTAAACCATGGAGGCAATCAATCGCAAAGCAAGATTTCCATGGTTAATTTTGCCGCGATGTCTGATGTCGAAAAAAAAATTTTGCATCTGTAAAGTGGTCTTAAAAATTCATGGTGCAGAACAAAAGTTGCAAGAAAAGATTTTGAGAGTGAGTTTCGGAAAATATTTTCTTTGAAAGGGTTAATATCAATATTTTTTAAACGTATTGCAGCTTAGGAAAGGAAAATGAACGTAGATATGTTTTTTTGGTATTTGGATTTCCGAAGCCGACTGAATTTTTTAAACATCACAAAAAAAAAAAAAAAAAAAAAAAAAAATGCAAAAGTTAGTTCTATAAACGATTATTTTTCAAAGAGTTAGCATTAATATTTTTAGTTTCTTCTATCTTCACAAGAAGAAAGTATTGGATTCATGAAAAATTCGACTTACGGTTTTTGACAAATTTACACGTTTTAGAAGGTCCTGAATACGATTTGACTGTTTTTAAAAAATGTCTGTCTGTGAGTCTGTCTCTCTGTGTGTGTGTCTGTGACAAAAACTCTGTGGGCGCTCTATCTCAAGAACTAATGGACGGAATTTAATAAAACTTTAGATTCAGTTATGCCTTGATATAAATTGGTACTGATTAGTTTTTGGTGTAAATTGCCCAGCAGATATTTTTTCAAACGAAATGCTCTGTTTTAAAGCTTAAAGAAGGTATATGTGGTTTTGTGTCTTTCATTTTCCGTATTTCGAAGGGTTCGATCGATGCGCGCTTAGAAAAACTGGGCGAAATAAAAGCTGCTTTCGCACTTTTGGATCTTCTCTACTTCCACGCTTTGGAACTTTTTTTTTTGACAGACCCCTTTGTTTTAATTAATATCTTGGCTAATTATCACAAAAACGAAAAATATAATCCCTGTCTTGGACGATCCTCATCCAAATTTTCAGACGTTTGCGCGCGGTACATTTTCTTAGCCATCGTACACAGACAGACATCTTTCTTTTATCAGTATAGATAGATAACATTACACAGTATAGATATATAACAGCATATAACTTAAACTTTAAAAGTTTCTAACAAACAATATAAAAATATCTTTTAATCTAACTTATTTTTCAACATTTTACTTTATTATTCTTGATGGGCTTTCGTATACTAAATTTGAAAAATTATTAACACACACTAAAGTTAACTCTCTCATCTCTCATGCATGAATTATTTTTAAGTGGATTAAAAAAAATTATTTTGCATTTAAAATGAATTATTAAGAATAGATAATGTTTCATTTTTAAAAATCTTACAATTATTACTAAATTACAAAATGACCCTGATAAAGCTAACTTACAAACACTAAAACATTTTTACAAAAAGTTATTAAACAGTTTTTTTTTTTTTTTTTTATGATTATTTAAACTTTAGAGATTTTACCACAAAGCTTTTACTTTGTGGTAAAATAATCATTATTTTTCATGTTTTTGTTTAGATCCATAAGCTGAAAATCTCTCAGAAAATTCTCTGTGATGCAGAAAAGGAAACAAAATTGACAAAGTTAGATTTTCCAATGGAAAATTCGAAACTGAAATGCCTCTCAAATATTTTACAAACATTATTAAATTTTATATGAAGTTTATAAGTTATACAGAGATGAAAATAACATAAGCATAGTTGAATGGGAGACGAGGGTTGTTTTTCAATACAACTTAATATGAGGTTGCCATGCATGACAGGGTTAACCCTTTCGCAACGAGCGTCACGTATATATGTGCAAAGGTTGTTTATAAGGTTCACAGAATCAGTGATTATTGATATCAATAAATTTGAATAGAATTTTTTTTTCTGATTCAATCGCAGAATTTCTGCAATTAAATTGCACAAAAATTTATTTTCTGAATTAATAAAAGATTAAAAATTATTTAAATGACGTTTATCGCGAAGGGGTTAATAATCTAAAATATCTGTCATGTGCATGCTGATGTTAAATACTATATCATTATTTATAAAATATAATATATTTACATTAAGTGAAAGCATTTTGAAATTTTTTAATATATTAAAAAAAAGGTTTTTTGTATGTGTCAGTCTGTTTGTTGATTGGTTGGCAATGACTAGGGAAATCTATTGCACGTAGAGGTCTGCAAATTTGGTTAATGAATAGGCAAAGACATATCCGAATGCACCTGAGGCTCAGATTTTTAATTTTTGAATAATTAGCTTAATTAGTCATTCCTTTAACAAATTCCTGGAACAAAAATTCTTTTGCATAAGCCTCTTGTTATGCACGAGATTTTAGCAGGGATTTTCCCAATCTAAGCAACAAACGGAAAAGATATACATGTAATTGTGAAAATTAAATATTTTGTTGAAAGATTCTTTGTTATGGTTGGAAATATGCAGCTTTACGTTTTACGTATAATTATGAAAGTAAAATCTTCACAGAATCGGGAAGTTGCTTGGTTGATTAGGGTTGCTGCGCTCATATTAAATCTAACCCATTATACACTCATACCTGATCTGGATTTGAATCATGCACCTCTTCTTCAGTAGCCAAGCGTTCTAACCACTAGACGAGCCAATGGGCCTGAGTCTGGGCGAAATACTTTGAATGACGTATAATTTTATCACACAAAATCAATATGTGCCTTTAATTTTCATTCTGAAAAAAAAAGTTTGAAGTCTATTGTGTTTTAAAATTTTGACTCTGAACCAAGCACCAGAAAATTCCGCAATATTGTACGTTTTTCTTTAAACTTTACCTTTAATATACAACGGGGGTGGCCTTTTCAACTTCTTTATTGAGAGAGAGAGTGATGGGAGGGGGGGGGGGGGGTCAGGCTCCTGACCACCTGTGCTGCACTTGGACATATCGACACTTCTCTGCACTCTCACATTAAAATACCCCTTCCACTAAACTAATTCAGTTTTTGTGCAAGAATTTTATTCCTCATAATTTTTAATAGAAGAAAGGAAAGTATAGTTTCTTTCTATGTTAGGGCCCGGGTTATCATGATTATGGGCCCCAATCTGGGTTTTCACGATCATAAATCTGATAACTGAATCAGAAAAAACGCGTCGTCAAGTGAGTTAAAGAAAAATTGTTGAGCAACTTTAATATCACCACGCTTTAGTTTTTATGCAAGCAGCAAACGTGACCATCAAGATTTGATTTTTTTTTAATTATTAGGCACAGTAGGCACAGAAACAGGAATCAGAAATCTTGAGGTAAGGGGGAGATTTTTAATATCATTTTAAATTTTGTGTATAGTGAATCTCATGTATGATTCATGTGTTATAAGTGTGTTAGATATTTTAAAGATAATAAAAATATACTATATTATTTCTGATTTCAGGGTTTTTCTTTCTTTTTTTTTTCACATAATAATGGTTTAAGTTTAAGGTCTTTTGTCCAAAACACAAGCAGAAATTAGAGGCCTTGTTCAGAGGTGAGATGGGCCCTCTGCATGTCCTGTATGTACTATATGCATATACATAATACAAAAGCTGTCCCTCGCGGGGCCTTTTTCAGCTTAGTCCCCGATACAAGTATACCCCAATCACCCTTTGTGCATGTTCCTGTCACTCACCTAATGATATTTTAGCCAAAATAATTTTCTGGTATTTCACATATTAATCCAAGACGTCATATAAAGTGAGTAAACTGATTGCGTAAGATATATTGAATACAGAAGGTCCCAAGAATGTCTAAACTTTGAGCCTTTAATTTTCTAAATATAGTCTTGACGATTTTAAATTAGTGCATTATTCCATATCGACTAGTTTTTAATTTAGTAATGGAAATAATTATTTTGCGTACACACAAAATAGTTATTTTTACTTATTTCTTAGGTAATTTTTTTTATGTGTACTAAAAATTTTCGGATAAATGAGAAATGAATTCCACTTTTTTACTGTTGTTTTCTTTTCCTCTTATGGTTTTAACTTATACTTTGTAACAAATATTAAGTTAATAAAAAAATAAGGATTAGGGAAAATAAAAGAAACAGAACAGAAAAAGCATAAATGTAACGTAAGTATCATGTACCATCAATTTAGAAAAAAAAAATCCCAACTAGGCAATTACTGAAACTTACTGTGCGATAAAACGACAATGAATAATGAGGCATGAGTATGAGGGATGAACATTTTTGGCTTAAGGCATATGCATGGCTGCCGGCGATCTTTGAAACTAAAACCATAGTCCTTTCAGGAATACAAGAAGTTCCGGTCTATTTGTAACATGAATGATCAATTATTTAACATCTTTTAGCCTTCTCGGTGGGGTGTTTCCTGTGGTTCTGTTGAAAACATTCTAAACTACATTTCTAGGAAATGCTTTTCAGCTTGTAAAGATTAAAAAAAAAAGAAAAAAAAAGAGTAAGTTCAGATTTTAAACATTATAAAATTTCTAAACTTGTTCCATACAGACCGAGCCCCCTTTGCTCCCTGGCCCCTTGGTAGTTGCCCCCTGTGCCCCCCCCCCCCCCCTCTCACCGGCCCTGATGTCATTAAGGTAGTTTTCAAATTCCTTGCTCAACAATGTGGAACTTTCTGAGACATTTTCTACTCATATTTAAATTTAAAGGTATAAAATTGGCAAGCCTGGTTATTGAAGGGATTTGCAATCTAATAGCGTTTGGCAAATAAATTACCTATCGAGTGATGAGTGATTGTTGTCACGTGGCAAGTATTTTTCCCTTTCTCGTGCTTCCACTTAGGGAATTCGGTTTAAAACGCAGACTTTAAAAGCATTTCAAGAAAGTTCTCCTGTCTTTACCATTTCGAAAAAAAATTTGAAAACGTCTTTTGATTACATAGTTTCTGAATAACAACACCTGCCAATTTCATGCGTTTCTGGACAAAAATGATTTCAGAAATGTGTCAGTAAGCACATTCCTTTGACTTGAGAAGGGTCGTAAGAAATACTATTCAGCATGTTCCTTAAAAAAAAAAAAAAAAAAAAATGCTATATCTAGCATTTATAGTTTTTACACGGGGTACACAAAAGAATTCGGACACATTACGGTCTAGTGGCAGAATTTATTTGAAGTACATTTTGATCATGTTTTTCTCGAACAAATTCAAAGAAATTTATTTAATCTTTAGCATTACATGAAAGTACAGAATAATATTTCGAAAAACTGAAGGTGGATAAATGCAATAAGTAAAAATAGTTGGAAAGTGTTTTACAATCTATGCAATCGACATTATTTTTCGTTATTGTTTTGCTCGTATGTGCTATCAACAGGAATTAGGCACAGATGGAAAATCAGCAATAATATATATTCTTTTTTCATTTGAAAATAATTTCTAGCCATCTAACTATAACTCATTTTAAAATTGGAAAAAATGATTTAAAAAAATACTTTTAATATTACAAATTTCAATAGATATATTGTATTCTCAATACATTGAAACATAATACATATATTATATACACTGTTAAAAATAATCTGAAATTCACGGGTATTTTCTTCCTGAATTTCACAGAAAAAGTCCCTTTTCACGACAAAAGGGCATTTTACGTTAAAAACAGAAAATTTCCTCATATTTCCTGAAAACAACGGAACAGACGGAGAAGAAAGTGGCCAACGGAGATATTCCGTTATCTTCTGCATATTGATTGCAGCACAGAAAAACTAAAAATTCAATAAATTAAAATTTCGAGTTTATTTAAAAGAACAAAATAGTTCTTTCGAATTTAAAAAAGCAACAATTAATTTTCCCATACTTAGAAAATTATTAGCAATTTATTTTTTAAAGTTATAAAAAATATTCACACTTAAAATATATTCTAAACAAATAGCTTAATATTTATTTATAATAGTTAAATTAAGTGAAAAAAAAATCGTATTTACTCAAAAAAGCAACAAACAAAAATAATGCTTTCGAATTAAAAAAAAAATAACAAATAATTTTCTCATTCCTTTGAAATTATTCGCAATTTGTTCTTTAAAGTTATAAAAAACACTCTCACTGACAATATATTCTAAGCGAACACATTTAAAAAATATGTAATAGTTGAAAAATCGTATTTACTCAAAAAAGCAACAAACAAAAATAATGCTTTCGAATTAAAAAAAATAACAAATAATTTTCTCATTCCTTTGAAATTATCCGCAATTTGTTCTTTAAAGTTATAAAAAACACTCTCATTGACAATATATTCTAAGCGAACACATTTAAAAAAAATATGTAATAGTTGAAAAAATCGGTTTTCACAAAAAAGCAAACATACTTTATCAAATTTAATTCAAAATATAATATTCATATTTTGCATTTAACAATCAAATTAAGAATATATATAAGTCATGTTTTAATCCGCTATTAATACTAAAGTTTTCAATCATAATTTTATAAAAAAATATCCTCCCAATTAATTTCAAAATTACCAGGTTTCTAAACCCCAGATTGTTTAAGTTCCAGGCCGCGATTTGAAGAAATCCCGTATTATCATTTCAAGCTCTTATTCTAGCAAATGACCGCTGGTCTTGCGGTAAAACACTTGGCTCAAAGCGCTATCGTCTCTGGTTCGAACTCAAAGGTCAGCCGGAAATTATACTTGAATTAAATCAAATATAGAATACTCCCGTTATAGTCAACAGATGGCAGCACAAACAGAGAGGGATTTTTTTTTTAACCGAGGTCATTCATAACAGAAAAATACCGTTTCTTGAAACGCAAATTTTCGTTCTGTTATCTTTCAAAACGGAAAATCTACTAACGGAACGGAAGAATCCCGGCAACTTCGCTGACAGTAGTTTTCCCGTGAATTAACGGATTTATTTTTAACAGTGTATAACAAAATTCAATTATGTATTGTTATGAAATATAACAATACATAATTGAAACAATATTTATATTGTTTCAATTATGTATATATATGTATATATTGGTGTGTTATGATCCGCGTGACGTCTACAGATTTCTAGATAAATAAGTACATATAAGTACGTTAAGTTCACGGCAAAAATAAAAACTGTACGTAAAAGGGGATACATATACAGGGGTCGGATATCCAACTCTCGACGAGCGTGAAAATGTTCTAGCACTGGATATGTGTAAGGCTTCCTATAAGGGGAGCTGACGCATATCCATTCTGTTGCCCAAAATAACCGCCATATTGCAACCTAGCTCAGCATTAGGAAACCGTCTGAGCAGGTGTTTGCCGTTCCTTTTACTGTCACTCGCCGTCCACGTACGGTAAGCTAACCGGTTTTAGTTTGGATTTTGGTCCGCTGGATTATTAAATGGCGGTATGATTCAGCCTGTATTATAGGAGCTCCCCGCTGCTGTGTCGTCAAGAAGACGTATGGGGGCAGATATACAGGGTATGGATATCCAGTGCTCTCGTCAAAAGTAGAATGTCCTAGCATTGGATATGTACCCCTTGATATGTATCCCCTTTGCTCTGACGTCAAAATGACGTATGAGAGAAGATATCCATGGGTCGGATATCCAATGCTCTCCTCAAAAGTAAAAGGTCCAAGCATCGGATATGTGACCCCTTGATATATGTCCCCTTCTGCTATGACGTCAAGATGACGTACGGGGATGCATATACAGGGGTCGGATATCCAACTCTCGACGAGCGTGAAAATGTTGTAGCACTGGATAAGTGTCCCCTCTGCTGTGACGTGAAGATGACGTATGGGGGCAGATATACTGGGGTAGAGCTCCTATAATACAGGCTGACGCATCATCGCAGATCATAGAATAAACAATAAACAAGTTCTTGTTTATTCTATGTCGCAGATATGTGTCTCAAAGTCGAAAAACCAAGCTAATTTTCCGCCATTTAACATCCAGCCTCTTTCAGAAGGTGGAGGAACGAGGCCTTAGGCAACCCCAGCTCCGGCAGCGGTAGATTGAGATGCTGAACTGAGACCCGAATAGATGGATATCCAGGTCTCGACGAAAGTAAAATGGTCTGGTTTTGGATATATGTCCCCTTCTGATGTGGGGGGCAGATATACTGGGGTCGGATATCCGACTCTCGAAGAAAGTGAACTGCTCAAAAGCTGGATATATATCCCCTTCTGCTGTGACCTAAATGCGACGTATGGGGGCAGATATACTGGGGATAGATATCAGCGTCCCCGTTATGGTCGAACGGGAGCTTAAACGAAAATCAAACTAAAGTTGCCCCCTCCCGCTCTCTCAAATAATGTTAGGTATAATTTACTGGTCTGGAAAATTTCGAGACAAAAAAAAAAAAAAAGGATGCAATGAACAATCTTGTAAAGGTTGCACAAGAACAAAATGTAACGTCCGTTGTACCTAAAAAAATTGTTTTCTGATATACCATTTACTATAATTTGTGTATCGTGCAACAAGTAACAAATAAAAAAAATCTACAATACTTTTATTTTTTTTAACTGCAAAATATATATACAATTATTTAATATGTTATTTGTTGCAACTAAAATGCTTTTATATAATACAGCTCTACGTATTTACACATGATATAGCTAATTGACACACATTATATTTTTGATAAATTATGAATTACATTTGTAATGGAATTTTTCTTTCATATTTTTCTATTAGATAGGCAGTTATTTTTTTAAATAAAAAATAAAAAATCGTGAATTGTTGCCTTAAGACGCAATGCACTGACAAATTCTTTCAAGTTAAAAAAGGTCTAAAGAAATTTTTAATTCATAACAATAACAATGGAAATAAGAAAACTGCTGCAAAAAAGTATGCTTACATTTTTAATGTGGCAGCAGTTAAAAAATATTTCAAATAACAAAAAATGCCCCAATATCATTTTGCACGAAACTTTAAAAACTGCAATTAAGTAAATATGTCAATAATAGATGGTAGTGTATACGTTTTTTAACATATGTGTTCCGAATAAATATTAATTTAAGAAGTATGTTTGAAAAACAAACTAAGTTAGCATGATTAGTTATTGAGATTTTCTCAATGACACCGGCGAAGAAACCGGTGAACAAAATCCGACACATTAATTTTTTTTTTCTAGTACATTCTAATGAGTGCTAAAAGAAAGATTTTTTTTTCATGACTTATTGACAAATATTATTTATATGCCAGAGTAATTAAGATTAATTGGTGCTTTTTTTAAATTCCAAATTATATTCATGCTGGATACTTAATAAAATATATGCATATTCGTCATTTTCCTTATTTACAAACTTTCACACATACATCATGTATACTTGCATCCATATTTACACACAACTTTCAATATGTACAACATATCAGTACAAAAACCCTTAACGGGTTAAAAGTTGTGACGCAGCACTTTCTTTTGGCTTTATGAATTTTAAATATGGGTCTTAAAAGCAATGATATCAAATTTAAGTGACGCTATGTTAATAATTATTTTTTTAAATCATAATTTTCTTTTTAGTTTTATTTATATTCACAGGTGCAATTATTATCTTAATATGAAAAAATATATAAAATTTATTCGCGGATGCTTTTTCATCCACATCTCTCATGAATTCAAAATATGGGTTTTAAAAGAAATGATATCAAAATTTGAGTGACACCTTGACGTTAATTTAATAGGACTCTTTTAAAATTCAATTTAAATTATTTTTGGTTTGTCTTCTAAAGTATATTTACACATACAAACAATACTTTTAATTTTTCAATACACTTTTAAATATATTACTTTCACTGAGCCTATATTATGTATTGAAATGTATTTATTTCAATAAATTGATTTATCTTCTGTGCCACGCTATCCAAAATCATAAGTAAAATTTATGTAAATGATTATTTTGCGTCATATTATCCACTTGAATACATTTCCCTTTGTTTGGATACTATGACGCAAAATAATCATTTACATAAATTTTACTTATGATTTTGGATAGCGTGGCACAGAAGATAAATCAATTTATTGAAATAAATACATTTCAATACATAATATAGGCTCAGTGAAAGTAATATATTTAAAAGTGTATTGAAAAATTAAAAGTATTGTTTGTATGTGTAAATATACTTTAGAAGACAAACCAAAAATAATTTAAATTGAATTTTAAAAGAGTCCTATTAAATTAACGTCAAGGTGTCACTCAAATTTTGATATCATTTCTTTTAAAACCCATATTTTGAATTCATGAGAGATGTGGATGAAAAAGCATCCGCGAATAAATTTTATATATTTTTTCATATTAAGATAATAATTGCACCTGTGAATATAAATAAAACTAAAAAGAAAATTATGATTTAAAAAAATAATTATTAACATAGCGTCACTTAAATTTGATATCATTGCTTTTAAGACCCATATTTAAAATTCATAAAGCCAAAAGAAAGTGCTGCGTCACAACTTTTAACCCGTTAAGGGTTTTTGTACTGATATCATTACTTTTTTAAGGTTATTGATGAGAATGTCAATTAGTCGAAATTAAGCATAGGGTATAAATTAATCATTAAAATAAAATTTTAAAGAAATGCTAAAAAAGACCCCTTGGACCCCAATAAAATATGAGGGTGGTGGCCCAGGGAGAGGAATCCAAGACTCAACTTTTAAATTATACAGCGAGAGAGTAACACAATTAGAAGGATGAAAATGCATGGCAAAACCCGTTTGTTCCATCTTCCTCCGCCAAAGGACGCAACCTTTTCTATACAAACATAGCTGAAAATTTTCGGGCCGTCGATTCCGAGTCAAATGAGCCATACGTCGTCGTGATCGGTCCCATAGAACCCGATAGGAAAGTGCCCCCTGGTGGTGAAACTTGGAACTAAAATCGATATATCCTGTCGATGTCGAGTCGAATGAATCACACTGCATTGTGATGGGACCCATAGAACTCGAGTTAGATGCAAAATCCGTTAGTTCCATATTCCACCACCAGGGAGCACACTCTGTTCCATACAAACATGGCTGAAATCTTTGAGGCTGTCGATTTCGAGTTGAATGAGCCATACCGCGTCGTGATGGGGCGCATATGACCCGAGATAGGAAAGCGCCCCCTGGTGGTGAAACTTGTAACTAAAATCTATATATCCTGTCGATGTCCAGTTGAATAAATCAAACTGCATTGTGATGGGACCCATAGAACTCGAGTTAGCTGCAAAATCCATTAGTTCCATCTTCTACTACCAGGGGACGCACTCTGTTCTATACAAACATAGCTGAAATCTTTCAGGCTGTCGATTTCGAATCGAATGAGCCATACCTCACCGTAATCGGGCCCATAGAACACGAGATAGGATAGCGCCCCTGGTGGTGAAACTTGGAACTAAAATCAATGTATCCTGTCGATGTCGAGCCAAATGAATCAAACTGCATTGTGATGGGACCCATAGAACTCAAGTTAGCTGCAAAATCTGTTAGTTTCATGTTCCACCACCAGGGGGCGCACTCTGTTCTATACAAACAGCTGAAATTTTTGAGGCTGTCGATTTCGAGTTGAGTGAGCCATACCTTGTCATGATCGGGGCCATAGAACCTAAGATGGGAATGCGCCCCCTGGTGGTCAAACTTGAAACAAGTTGAATGAATCAAACCATGTTGTGATGGGACCCATAGAACTTGAGTTAGCTCCAAAATCCATTAATTTCCCCTTCCACTGCCAGGGGCGCTCTCTGTTCTATATGAACATAACTGCCCCTGGTGGTGAAACTAAAATCAGTAAGTTCTATCGATGTCGAGTCGAATGAGCCAAACTGCATCATGATTAGGAATGCACAACCTGTGGCCCGTGATGGATAACTGGTGGCCCGCAGAGACCATACATACCAACCTATCCAAAAATTTCGAATTTCCTTAATAATTCGTGAGAAAAATTTGCAAATTTTGTCCATAAATCGTAGGAAAATATGAATTTCATCGATCAGGCGCATAAAATCATGAATTGCATCGACTGGATGCGAATTTTGTCAAATGGGCATGGAAAAATCACAAATTTCGCCATTTTGTCGCTAGAAAAAAAAACGCAAATTTCAATAATCGGTCAACAGAAACCAGAGATGCCAAAATCAGTAATTCCGGAGTTGTAAATTTCGTCAATTACTCAAAAAAAAAAAAATCTTGAATTTTGTAAATCAATTGAAAAAACCTGCGAATTTTGTCGATAAGGCACTTAAAATCGTGAATTTCATGGATCGAGCAGCGAATTTCCTTGAATGGCGTGGAAAGATCGAGAATTTCAACGAACAGTTGCAGGAAAAATTTGCAAATTGTCCATAGATCATAGGAAAACATTATGAATTTTGTCTATCGGTTCTGCAAAATTATGAATTTTGTCGATAGGCATGGAAAATCGCAAATTTCGACAACTGGGCTTGGAAAAATCAAGAATTCCATCGAATGTTTGTGAAAAAATTGTAAATTTCAACGAACGGTAAAAAAAAAATAATAATTTGCGAATTTCGCCATTGTCTAGAGAAGAAAAATTGTGAATTTCATTAATTGGCCGATGGAAAGCATATCAGTTGAAAATCATGAATTTTGTCAATCAGGCACAGTAAAAACATGAATTTTGTGGATCGGGAGAAGGGAAATCATAAATTTTGTTGAACACATGCATAAAAATCATGAATTTTGTTTATCAGGCATGTAAAAATCATTAATTTCGTCAAACGGATGCATAAAAATCAAGAAAGTCATCAACAGGGTGCATAAAAATCTTGAATTTCATCGATCAGGCGTGTAAAAAATCATGAATTTCATCGATAAAGTGCATAAAAATCATGAATTTCATCGATAAAGTGCATAAAAATATAGGACATAATTGCCATTCGCCAATCGGCGAGTAATACTGAAAATTTGCCGACTGACTGTACTGCCACCACTGGTCAAACTTAATAGTTCCAATTGCGATGATTCAATTGAAAAAGATTTTTTCCCCACTGTCGCTCGACAAATTTCAAAACCATTTGGCGAATTTCACGATTTTTTCAAAGAAATTATTTGACGGATTGAGATTTTTTTTCTTCTCGAAGCCATTCGACGATATTCGAAATTTTTTTCCCCTGAAACCAGTTGATAAATTTTGTGATTTTTCCACTATCAATGAATTTTGTGATTTTTCTGCTATCGATTGATGAATTTCGTGATTTATCGACTATCGATTAATGAATTTCACGACTTTTTCCATAAACGAACAAATTGTGCACTTTTTTTCCACTGCCATTCGACGAATTTTGCAATTCTGTTCCGCGATTGTTAGACAAATTTCACTATTTTTCTCCCGAGATCATTTGATGAATTTTGTGATTTTTAATTTTACTGACTGATTGATTTATATTTAATAATAAAAGTTAAAATGTTTTGATTTAAAAACAAGATGGCTAACTGAGGGTGAATCCCAAAACTTAGCCGCATCATCAATGAGTTAGCTAATCAAGCATTTAGCTCTTACAGTTTGTTTAAAAGGTGCACACAAAAGCAAAAAATATGAATTTTTTTTAATCCTTACCATCACTGTTGAAATCCTGAACCAATTAGAATCTAATTGTGACAGTGTATTTATCTTGCAAATATCATTGAGGAGTTTTTTATACAGGGACACGCAAAATCAAAACATCATCATGATAACATTCAAATTACTAAGCCAATTCAAACCTAATTATGCCAAAGTATCAATCGATGAATTCATTAATCAAATATCTTGGGCAAAATCCTAGAACAAGCAAAACATCCGATTTGGCTATTTTTTTTACGCACGTCAACCAAAAAAACGGCAACTTCCAAATTCTACCCAATCAGAACGCATGCTTTTTAAGCTTAAGCAAGCAGATACTTACACACTGCTTACGGCAAGCTTTTTCACAAAATAAACAAATTTTATTTCGTTTTACAATTATTTACAAAGTTTCAGCAAGTTTTTCTTCACGATTTTTCTATTTTTACAAACTTTTAGTAATATTTCGTCTGGATATTTCAATTTTTACATACAAGCATTTAGCAATTTTTTCCTCCAGATTTTTCTATTTTTAATAATTTTTAGCTATTTTTTCCTCCTTGCTAAAACTTTGTAAATTGTCATAAAACGGAATAAAATCAATGTTTACTTCGTGAAAAAATTTTCATAGAAACTGTGTAAGTAGTGAATTCTCTGCTACAAAGAACACAGGTTATGATTGGAGAGAATCTAGAGAATTCTGATTTTTCAAATGCACGAAACTCATTCAAGCACCAGTTAGTAACATGTATATGTACTCTTTGCGTACATTAACAGAAAAAAAAATCCTGGATGCATGAAACTCCCTGTGCAGCAATCTCTAGAAAGCATGAAATTCATCCAAACAGCAGTTAATAATTGATATATATATATATATGTGTGTGAGTACGCTTCGCGTACATTAACTGAAAAAAAAAATCCTGGATGCACAAAACTTGCATTTCTCTGACTTCGGTTTTTCGAAATAGATAAAATGCTTCAGGGATTCAATCCAGCATCGCTGAAATGTTACATAATCACAGAAGATCACTAATTATAATTAAAATATAGATAAAATGCTGAAGTGATTACAAATCAATCACTGAAGCATTTTATCTATACTTCAAAACATATTTGTTTTGTTTCTCATTTCCAAAATAATTTTCATTCATATTTACTTATTATAAGCATGTTATTTAATTTTACTGACTGATTGATTTATATTTAATAATAAAAGTTAAAATGTTTTGATTTAAAAACAAGATGGCTAACTGAGGGTGAATCCCTAAACTTAGCCGCATCATCAATGAGTTAGCTAATCAAGCATTTAGCTCTTACAGTTTGTTTAAAAGGTACACACAAAAGCAAAAAATATGAATTTTTTTTTAATCCTTACCATCACTGTTGAAATGCTGAACCAATTTGAATCTAATTGTGACAGTGTATTTATCTTGCAAATATCATTGAGGAGTTTTTTATACAGGGACACGCAAAATCAAAACGTTATCATGATAAGATTCAAATTACTAAGCCAATTCAAACCTAATTAAGCCAAAGTATCAATCGATGAATTCATTAATCAAATATATTGGGCAAAATCCTAGAACAAGCAAAACATCCGATTTGGCTATTTTTTTTACGCACGTCAACCAAAAAATCGGCAACCTCCAAATTCTACCCAATCAGAACGAATGCTTTTTAAGCTTAAGCAAGCAGATACTTACACACTGCTTACGGCAAGCTTTATTATACAATTTTAACATAAATTTTATTTCGTTTTACAATTATTTACAAAGTTTCAGCAAGTTTTTCTTCACGATTTTCTATTTTTACAAACTTTTAGCAATATTTCGTCTGGATATTTCAATTTTTACATACAAACATTTAGCAATTTTTTCCTCCAGATTTTTCTATTTTTAATAATTTTTAGCTATTTTTTCCTCTTTGCTAAAACTTTGTAAATTGTCACAAAACGGAATAAAATCAATGTTTACTTCGTGAAAAAATTTTCATAGAAACTGTGTAAGTAGTGAATTCTCTGCTACAAAGAACACAGGTTACGATTGGGGAGAATCTAGAGATTTCTGATTTTTCAAAAGCACGAAACTCATTCAAGCACCAGTTAGTAACATATATATGTACACTTTGCGTACATAACAGAAAAAAAAAATCCTGGATGCATGAAACTCCCTGTGCAGCAATCTCTAGAATGCATGAAATTCATTCAAACAGCAGTTAATAATTTATATATATATATGTATATATGTGCATGCTTCGCGTACATTAACTGAAAAAAAAAAATCCTGGATGCACAAAAATTGCTATATTCCGCACTCCCTAGAATGCATGAAATCCATTCAAGCTGCGGTCAGTAACGTTCGCACAAAAATCGGTTTACAGCAATCTCTAAAGTGCTTAAAATACATCTTATCATATAAAATCAACAAAAATGCACTTACCGTTATTTCTCATCCTTCGTTTTTTTTTAATATTTCACAGGATTTATCCTTTATGACATAAAACACATTTCATAAACATAATTCAACAAATCTGACACACAACAAACCAACCCACAGACAATAGAACTCTATTATAGAATATTCTAATCTGTCAACCAACCAATCAAATCTAATTCCCTCAAAAACCAGCTCAATTTTCAGAACCATGCATTCTGCTCATGCTAGAACCAAGCACAGAAGGCGTGGAAAAAACGTAAGAAATAAATCAGTAACAAGAAAACTCATTTATCGCTTCGCTAAATTCGATGACGCCAAGCGTCTCGCTTGTTCTAGGATTTAACCTATTTTTCTTAATTATCTGTCTTAATTTGTGAATAAATTTTTGTAATGTCAGTTGAAACTGATCTCTCGTACATAACGATGCATCACATTTTTTTAATGTTTTTTTTTTCTACACCATGATGTTGCTATTTAACAACATTATTTTAATTTTAAAAAGAAAACAAACAACTAATAAATCAGTAAATATGAACGTTTTGCACTCCTGAAGCCCCCCCCCCCCCCAAATATATATATATATATATATATATATATATATATATATATTGTTTTAATGTCAGGGTAACTGAAGAAAAAAAAAAATCCTTCTATAGCGTTTCTATTTTTCCATGCGCTGTGAAGATTTTTTAATGGGTTCAAAAACAAATTTCACAAATACTTCTAACTTAATTAACAAATACTTCAAAAATATATTTTTAATTCCATGTTGTTTATGTATGAAGAAAGAAACAAAAGTTTGGTAAACTTCTATCTCTGTTTAAATAGTCTATTTCAAGAATAAAAACATTCGGTAGAATGCATAGCTTTGACAATACATAAACAAAAATGAAGAATACAGTACCTTTTTTTTTTTTTTTTCAATTTCTTATATTTGGTGCAAGATACTACTGAATACTTTGCTACAAGATTTGTTTAAAGATATTACCCTCTCTCATGATTTTTAGGTTTCCAATGCCACGTCTACCATTGCCCCGAGAACTGACGACTGATTTCGTGATTTATTAAGTAAAATCTATATTTAACATTTGAAAATAAACTTTCACTAGAAAAAAAAAAAACAATGAATATTAGAAGATAAATACATATTTCTTTATTATCTGTTTTTAAAATGCAAATTTAAGAAATGAAATTGAAAAAAAAAAAGGTACTGTATTCTTCATTTGTTTATATAGCTGATCAAATATACGCATTTCACTGAATGTTTGGATTCTTATACTATGAAACAGAAGCTTACAAACGTGTTTTTTTATCGTACATAAACAACATGGAATTAAAAATATATTCATGAAGTATTTGTTGTTAGAGGTATTTGTGAAATTTGATTTTCAACACTTCAAAAAATGTTCATAGCAGCGAATCGCATCGCACACGAAGAAAACAAACTGATGATTGATTCATTTTGAATGATTCCTTGTTACGCAAATTAATTGATAAAAAAAAATCTTAATCTTTTTTTTCCTTTAAAAAATCACAAATTAAATATAAATAACAATTAAATTGTATATGTATAATTATAAAATATTTCAATATTTTAATCAAGGAATCTAAATATTTTTCGACTTAATGAAGATTTTGATATAAGAAATTCTTTATTATAACAAAAAAGAAAAATATACAAACAATAATTTAATTTAATACATATATATTACATATTAAAAATTGCATTAAAAACTGTTTTCGTATTAAAAAAAAAAAGAATCTAAATAGTTTTTCAGCGATATATATATATATGCTATAACGTTTAACTGTAACCGTGATACCCATGAACTTCCTGACTGCGCAGTAATAAAAAAGGGTGAAAAGGCCGAAAATCCTTAATGTTAGTCTACCAGAAAAAGCATAAGAAAAGAGTCCAATTTTGAAACTGGATTATATAAAAAACAAGAGTTTTCCTACGTTAGCGCAATATCTTAAACGCTTCATCTAAAACCGATTAATATAATATATTAATTTTAAAAAAATCGTTCGATCCATTTTCGAGATAACAACTCTGTGCCCATTACACCATTACATTTTCCATTTTCGCTTAAAAATTGGTTTCCAGATCTCAAAATCTACTGCATGTAGAAATCTATAAATTTCAGGATAGAGTTAGGCCATAGATATAAGACTAATGTGAAAAAATCGAAACGGTATGCCGCATATTTACTGAGATATTAAATGTCGGCGTTTCGATTTCCCTTTGATGTCCTGCTAGCTGTATATATGAGAGTGACGGAATCTTCGGTTTTGGGCTTACGGTTTTCGGTTTTTCGCTGCGTCACTCAAGAGACTACCGTCTCTTATGATATAGCAATACTTTTTCAACAAATTAAAGTAATAATATTAACTAAATAGAAATATACCATAATCTTATTACAAAACATAAAAAATCGCTACAACAGAAATTTTTTCCATGTTCGGGAATCAAAGTGCTTTTATCATAAATGTCATTGCGTTTACCGACATTCAAAACAATAATCAAGTATATTGCTTAAATCAATTTTAAGTTTAAAAACGGGTTCAGACCGGGAAGGGAGACCTACCGAATGACTTAAGCTGAACGTGAACAAGCCCTGCCCAAAAAGTTTAAGCCCCACCAGTGGCTGAGAGGTTGTGCTCTCGAAGCTGGTAGACGGGAGGTGCTGGGTTCGATCCCAATCGCGCCCGTCGGCCTAATCGTTCGGAGTTTTCGTGGTTTTCTTCGAGCCGTGGATTTATCCATGCGTAAATACGGATTAGGTTCCCTTAGAAAGACCCCCACGAAGGGCACTCCCCCCGGGCCTATATCCCTAGTGTAGATAATTGGCCGTCAATAATCAACCCAACCCAACCCAAAAAGTTTAAAAACAATTAATTATGGGAACATTTATTTTAAAGCAAAATAAGTTTGATAGAAATTTTATTATTCACATAATGTATTACTTTTAGACAAACGTCAATTTAATGGATATTTTCAAACTCTCTTTCTTGTGCTTGAAAACTCTCGGTTATATGAATCTAACTTAATGTAAGCAAACACCAACTACGCACAAATATCTTAGTTAAATTTGAGATATTTAACAATAACTCTCTAAAATATACTAAAGAATATTTACCTTCAAAATATTAGATATAAAATTTGTCTTAATGCATCTTTACTTCCATCTACCTTGCTGATCAAAGAACTTACTACGTGCAGCACACGATAGTGAAAGCGAAACTGATTAGCATGTTGCAGTTCTAAAAACCAGTTTCCCGTCGCACATCTTTTCGTAATAACTATTCTCTTTGGGGCCCCATCAATAGAGATTCGCTGTTGCACCTTGCACAAAAAAAGATTCGATTCAGAGCTGGCCACATAGTAGTGATGTGCGGCGAATGAGCAAGGTGACCCGATATCAGCTTTAAAAGGAATGCTACATTTCAATTATTGCTCCACACCCCCCCCCCCCCTTTCGCCCCAACGTCCAAGGCATAAAATATTTTTACCTATGTATCCATTGCATTGCACGTATTAAAGCTGTTGTATGTAACTGTGAGCACACGTTATAAGATGTATCTAAGTAAGCAAGTTTGGTGTCAGTATTAAGTAAATGCGAAGATATTCAATGTATTAAGTATGGATATTGGGATGGACCACGATTTGCGCGAGAAAAATAAAGTGTGGTATTTTTCCGTCCTAGCCAAAATTTTAAAAAGATTTTTTTTTTTTTTTTAAGCGAGAAATTTATTTATTTATTTATTTTTTTGCTCAGTAAATTGGAATTTTTTTTTTTTTTTTAACTTTAGATATAAATGCTAATGCAGTATACTAAATGAAGAATAATTGTAGCTGCAGTATCTGTTTAGTTTTCTCATTAAAAAAATTTTTGCTGCTTTTTCAAACAAATTTTCAACATATGACTTCTTATCTGAAATATAGATTAAGTGTTTTGCAATTAATTTGTTACTAAATTTATTATACAGGATGTATTTTTTATTCATCAGGGGGCTACTCCTTGAAGTTATCACTGCTTTTTACCACGCTTCTATTTTTTTTTTTTTTTTATCTAACAATGTTGCTCTTACTCGAGTTACAGGTTTAACCATATATGAACTAACTCTGTATTAATTAATCGCATATTATTTAAAATGTTTTATAAATTTCAAACCAACTATTACTTATATTTAAATTTCTTTTATTGGTATAGATCATTTACCGTCAACATCTGGTCCACTACGAGAGGGAGCTGTGATTACCTTTGAGGTTTCCACATGACCTCGAATTCTGGTAAAGCAAGTACGGGTCGGAAAAACCCGACTTAAGACCTAGGCCCTGGTTCCCTTTTGGGTGTCCAGCCCCGAAGCTGTTGGGGGACGGCGGCCCGTCCCCAGTGTCTCGTGGTGATTCCCCCTATTGGGTTACACCGCGTATCGCAGCGGCTTACGTCGTCGACACGTGGGCTTAAGGTTGGAGGGTTCGCACGTGACGGTCCTCTGGCCGTCCGAAGCTCATACGGAGAGACAAATCCGGTCGTGCGCGTTAAAAGTCCCTCAGGACTTGGGTTCGGTTATCGCCTACGCACCTGGCGCCTCTCAGGCTCCTGGCGGCGCAGTTTTCTTTTACCGTCAACATTTAACAAAAGACACATAAATAAGCCCTGCTCAAAATAATAAATGTAAAATTGTCTTTACGTTTTAAAAAATGCATTTGTAATTATGCTAATTTTTCTATGAAAAAGAAAACCACAAAAACTTAAAATTAATGAAAATATTTGTATGTTTATGAAAGCTGGAAAACAGAGATTGGATAAACGAAATTCAATAAAAATGACAGATCTATTTTCAACTAATTTGATAAATGTAAAACCACGTGATTTCTGCAAGAAATAATAAGGTACAAAATACAGTAAGTTGTAATAAAATACAGAATTCCAATCATAAACATTTCGAAATTTTTATTTCCTGTACTTTTAATGCTATTATGTATCATGCATATACTGTTTAGTACAGAAACGTGATTTTTGTTTAATGCCACAGTAATTTTAATTAAATCAGCAACAGATTAAATTTAAATTTACCAATGAATTCACTGAAATTCATTTATCACTACAAAAACGACGTCTATAAAATTTTTTAAAAAAAGGAACTCGCAAAGCAAATTAAAAAAATAAAATTATTTCTATATTGTTAAGCCCGAGAAGGGACAGATATTAAAATTATTTTATTTAGTCAATGCTACAATAATGTTGCATTTTTATATTAAATCTTGCTCAGTCTATTTAATCTTATAAAAGTAAATTTGAAACATGATATTAAAGCAACTTTAAAACATTTCATTTAGTTGAAATGAAATCTAAATAAATCTTCAAATTTTTAAATTATTTGAAATTCTCATGTTTCTTGTCTGTTAGAATTTGCTACAATACAAATTTTGCATAATACATGTAAAACTGAAAAAAAAGTTGAAAATTTATTTAGATTTCATTTCAACTAAATGAAATGTTTTAAAGTTGCTTTAATATCATGTTTCAAATTTAAATTTACTTTTTTTAAGATGAAATAGACTGAGCAAGATTTAATATAAAAATGCAACATTATTGTAGCATTGACTAAATAAAATAATTTTAATATCTGTCCCTTCTCGGGCTTAACAATATAGAAATAAATTAATTTTTTTAATTTGCTCTGCAAGTTCCCTTTTTTAATATCTCAAGTTTTTTAATAAAAAATTAATATGAAGCAGATAAGATTCATACGAGGCAAGTACTGCACAGATCAAAATCAGTATTGGTAATATGAAATATACAATTCAAACATTGATTATTCTTGAAACAATTAAAAAAATAAAAGGATTTTTTACAAAAAAATATATATATAACGGACTTCAATGGATTGTTCCTCATCTTCATAATGATAATAATAAACAATCATGTTCATTTTTGCAAATAATTTTATTACATTGTGCAAAATACGTTTGCAACCTCTTTGGAAAGAAACAGTGGAAGAGTAAGTGGTGTGTGAAAGCTATCGATAAAATCTTATGTTGTTTTATCACATAATAAGAAGTATTAAAATAATAACGAGTATATATGAGCAGAAAGTTCTTGAATATAATTGTAAACAGGGAACGTGTCAAGAATTTTTGTTATATAATGCAAATAATAAGAAAACTAGCTGGCTTCGCCAACTAGCGCGCCCTTAACTTACATCGGTGCCTCGAATCTTGTAAAACCTCGAACCGAACGAACCTCCGACCCGGGTCCCCGCTGCCTTCGGCACAGGATGATCCCTTAATTTGCACATCAAATAGTATAAACCTCTAACTGAACGAACCTCCGACTCGGGTCTCCGCTGCCTGAGGCACCGTATAGCAGTCGTGCTGCGAACGTGCTGCATAATATAATTAAGCGGTCACAGACCTTTCCAACGATATATCACATGAGGGGTGTGTTCAAAATTGAGAAAATTACCCCCTTGGGGAAGCAAAGTGGGGGATGGACACCGGAGATAAATAATATGATTAAGCGGTCTCAGACCTTTCCAACGATTTATCACATGAGGGGTATCGACAAAATTTAAAAAAGTGCCTCCCTTGGGGAGGAAGTGGGGGGATGGACACCAGAGATGCATAATATGACTAAGCGGTCTCAGACCTTTCCAACGATATATCACATGAGGGATGTGTGCAAAATTTAGAAAAGTACCCCCCCTTGGGGAGGCAAAGTGGAGGGATGGACACTGGATATGCATATGATTAAGCGGTCACAGACCTTTCCAACGATATATCACATAAGGGATGTGTGCAAAATTTAGAAAAGTACCCTCCTTGGGGAGGGGAAAAGTGGGGGGATGGACACCGGAGATGCATAATACGATTAAGTGGTCTCAGACCTTTCCAACGATATATTACATGGGGGGTTTCGCCAAAATTTAGAAAAGTGCCCCCTTGGGGGGGGGGGGGGGAAAGTGGACGGATGGACACCGGAGGTGCATACTATGAATAAGCGGTCACAGGTCTTTCGAACGATATATCACATGAGTGGTGTCGGCAAAATTTAGAAAATCCTCCCACTCCGTGTCGGCAGAACGCGCTCCCCCCACCTCTCCCCATAATTTTTGACGCGGCTTCATTTAAAAAAATTATGTTATGTGTTATAAAATATCGTAAAGTTTAAAACAGATCGCTTTATTGTATTTCCAAATTGTGTTCGCGCCCTTCCCCCTTTCCTCCGGAAAAGGAAAAACGCACCCCTCCCCCTCCTCCACATACTTTTTTACACGGCCTAACTCTTAAAATCATAATATCTCGCCCGCACTGTAATAGAAAGCTTTAATTTGCCCATAATGGAATTTAAACAGATTGGATGAGTAGTCGAAAATAATCTATCTTCCTGGTCGAAGCGCTAGTCGAAACCTGACAGGTCTCTAAAGAAAGTAACAACACCAGAATTTAGAGTTTTTTGATTGGAGAATTTTTTTTACAGAATTAGGTGTTTTGAAGAAAATTAGTGGAAGCGCGTACAAAAAGTGGGAAAAACTCTAGTAAAATAACTCGTTCAACGGGATTTGTTGTGTTAGAATAGCATGGGAAAGTCGCGCTGGAAATAAATAAGCCTTGCGCTGCCGTGCAAGGCTTAATAAACAGCTTAATAAAAGTGTTTATGACTTCGGTTTGTCTGCCGTATGGCCGTCTGCCGTCTGTCCGTGCTCTAACTCCCGTAAATATGCTCCGATTGCCTTGCAATTTTTGTATGTTATTGTCGTTATCTATAGCATGTTCCCTATTTCAACTGAAGTGTGTAGCACTTAGTTTTTTACAGGGACACTCAAAAGAATTCCGTTACATTACGGTCTATGGGGAAAAATCATTTGCGGTTTATTTTAATGATGTTACACAATTTCAAATACATTGTAATTGATATATATCACTAAGGTGCATTACAAGAAACTTAATATGGAATAGGGTGTGCATAGCACTTATAGTTACTTTACAGGGACAGACAAAAGAATTCTGTTACATTACGTCTATGGAGAAAAATCGTTTGCAGTTTATTTAAATAATGTTTCAATATTTTAAACGCATTGAAATTTATATATATCACTAAGGTGCATTACAAGAGACTTACTACAGAATATTGTGTGTATACCAGTCATCATTCATTTACAGGGACACACAAAAGAATTCTCTACTATCTGTTAACAATAATTCCTGCAAGTGCGTTTTAAGTTGCTGAACGCGATTTTAAATTTAACTCACTTTTTGTCTATTACTTGGTGTGTATAAATTCTGTATTTCATATACAGTGCAGCACAAAAGTTCGCGAACACATTTCCATTTATTGAAAGAAACTCCAGAAGGAGAATTTTAAACTGCTACGCGTTTCCTTACTAAACTAAAATTTAACATCCTATGTAGTATATATAAAAATCTGTAGATCCTATACAGGGCTGAATTAAAGTATTCGAATATTTTTCCGAATATTGTATAGGTTGGAAATTCCGGAAATTACGTTTTTAAATATGTTATGCATTTTCCAAATTGTTCACTTAGATGCTTTCAGCTTATTAAACGGTAATGATTTGTAAAATTATTTTGGAAGCGTTGGGAAGTGTTACATAATCTATGCTTGAAGCATGATTTTTCGTTCTTGTTTATATTTGTGCAGCTTTAATTCCTTTTAGGTTTTAGATTTTATGAATCCTTAACTGTTATGAGAGAAATTGTCGCATATCAGAGTGAGCGGACTCAGAGACCGCTTGATCGATACGACGAATAAAAGGTTCGATTGTCTCATAGAATACGGTTTATGTACTAAACTTTAAACTTTGTGTACAGGATTGAGTATTATAATTAAAAATCACCTATTCAAAAGCCTCTAGCAATAGTACTAGAGTTCTAAACTAAATAAAATTTCAGTAGTATCTATAGTTAAACTGAAAATAACTTAAACTGTGAAAATTGAATAAAAAAAGCAGAGGACTATATGAGACCGCTAACAGTCAGCAGTTACGGGTTTAAAATAATGAATATAAATGTTAGCATATATGTTGTGTGGGGAAGGATTGAAAAAATGAGACTGTGCGACATTGGACTCATTTGCCTAAAGTTGGGACTTTTTCGGGAATTTCATGACCAATTGAAGAAAATCAAGACATTTTCATGATCTTTGTGACTGTCTGATGAAACCTCCTGCGTTTTTCGCATAATTTAATTATTTTCGTGACATGTACCATGTACCCTGCAGAGGGAGAGAGCGCGCAAGTAAAATTTTCTTGAATAAGGACTTTTAGAAATATTGCAGAAATCGCGCGATTCTCCACTCTATCACTAAACGTGACTATGATAATATGCAGGGTGATCACAAATACTTTGTCGAAATTCCCTGATATTTCCCTATTAGTGCTAAAAATTTTCCTGATAATGAATTTTTTGGCGATTCCTTTTTGCGATCGCTTCTACATGCAACCATAATTTTGTAAATTGATTGAAAAATTATTTTTTTAAGCTTTATAGTTAATTATTTTTCTTTTTTCTTTTCTTTTTTTTAATTCTTGAAGCTGGCCAAAGAGGAAAATCTGTTTAACTTTATTTTGGTCTCTAAAAAGGCAAAAAAAAAAAAAAAAAAAAGTTATGTTGAACATTTTTTAAAAAGAAAAATACCGGTTCGTCATTTCAGAAACAAATTCGTATGTTGGAGAAGTTAAACATTTTTACTCAAGATAGAGTTTAGCTACGCAGACAAAGAATTGCAGGCCATGATAGAATTGTACTACAAATTAAAATATATATATATATATATGTATTAAAAATATGAATTTCACAAAAGTTATTTTTTTTTTGTTTTGTTTTTTAAATCTTTAATGTTTCTCTCGCATGTAAATTAAATAATCTAGCTTTAACATCAGCATCGTCATTATATTCTGAAATGGCCGGGCATTATATTAATCTACGCATATTTAACATTAACATTGTTCAAAAAATATTTTTCCTCACTTAACAATATAAAAGTTTGACACTTTCATAAGAGTCATTTCTATATGTAAAAGTATGAAATTGGTATTTAATAGTATTTTTTATATCACGATAGTATGCAGCCACAGTCAACCTGCGCCTGCGGCCCGCAGGCCACATATATCCCACCAACTTTTTATCTGCGGCCCGAGACAAATAAGAAATCAATATTTATAGAAATTCCAAATATTCATGAAAAGAATATTTAGGATATTCACTATTGTTTTATAATATTTTTATGGGACGACAAATTCTGTCGTGTTATTTATAATCAATTTAAAATACGTTAAAACGTCCGAAATGACATTTGCTCATTAAAAAATTCTTTTTACATATAGTTCTTTGCACGTTACAATGGCGTATGTATATTATTCAATCTTCAACACCAGTCAAGCTTTATTTAAAATTAAATTTGTACTACATATTTTTGCATTTTAAAAATACAAAAGTTTTTGAATTAAAAAAGATCCGATTTCTTAAAGAAAATCTTCCATTTACTGTCTTTAGAATTTGGAAATAAAACATTTTATACTTATTACATAGCTGTTCTAATATTTGTTTATTATTGCTGTGTTATACTTATGTTATATTATTTTAATTATCGTGCAGTGAGGCGTAATATCGCGCAAAATTAACAGAAATTTGGAGGTGTGCGTTATACACCGGTAATGAAAGTAACAAGTTAAAAACTATGGGGGGAAATGGAGCATACAGGATTGGAATTTCCATGTTAAAAACCCCTCTATTTACTTTATATAAATTTCACACTGAAACTAGTTTATATAGAAGGGGTTTAAAAGATAGGAATTTCATTTTGATAGTATTCGCAAACATTTAAACTATGAAACGGAATGAGAAGAAACCAATACGTGACTTTAGAGGTTTAAAATATGCCCAAATCTGCCATATTTTATTAGATTTGTGACTATTTTTACCTCTCAAAATTATAATGAACAGTGAATGGTGAATTTCCTTTATATTTACATACACTGCAAAAAATAATTGTTGATTTTACAGTATAATAACTTAGTACCGTAAAATTAACAGTATTAAACAGTAAAATAAGCAGTAATAATACGCTGCCGTGAGTGCGTTGTAGCGTATTACTGCTTATTTTAATGTTGTTTTACTGTGTTGTTTCATTGACCGAAATTGAAAAATGGAAATTTTAGACTTTGCTTTCCTAACTGAACTAAATTTTAACATATTATATAGCTTATATGAAAATATATTGATCATATACAGGGCTGCACAAAAAATTCCTTTAAAAAAATTCATCTGTTTAAAAAACCTTTTCTGCAGTAAAAATTGCTTTTTTGAAATTACTGTCTAAAATTGAAAAAAATAATAATAATAAAAAAATCCGAAAAAATTGAAAACTACCTTTAATTTTTTTTCAATAGTAAATTTTAACATTTTTTTAAAACAAAAGATACCGTTAAAGGAAGGTACCTCGAATAAATGTTTTTTTTTCCAACCGGGAAACGTGGGTGGCAGTTTAAAACTGAAGAAAAACGCAACCTTTATCCCTTAGTCTCCTTGAGAAACCACGTATTCTCTGGACATGTGCAAAAGCAATAACCCTTAACTGCTGTGTCTCACAGACCGCTGCTTTTTTTCAAATTTTACAGTTTAAATTTCTAATTTCCAGTTTAACTGTATATGCCAGTGAAATTTTGTTTCGTTTGGAGCCCTAGTACTATCACTAGAGACTTCCCAATAGGTGATTTTTAATTATAATAGTCCTGTATATAAAACTTAGTACAGAATCGGTATCCTATGAATTAATCGAGCTTTTTATTCATCGTTCAATTAAACGGTCTCGGAGACAGCTCACAGTAGTTATGAGACAATTTCTGTCACAGCATTAAGGGTTAACGCCAACGAACTACCGAAAATTGAAGCCCGTTCTTTAAAGTTTTT
The DNA here is from genome assembly GCA_963931845.1 of Maratus michaelseni. Taxonomy (NCBI): domain Eukaryota; kingdom Metazoa; phylum Arthropoda; class Arachnida; order Araneae; family Salticidae; genus Maratus; species Maratus michaelseni. Next base: position 154,150,734 of record OZ007594.1, on the reverse strand, counting down.
AATTAATATCTCTGATAATTATCAGAAAATGACAAATTAGAGTCTCGGGTATGTATTCGGACCTGTTTTCGTCTATCCTTATCCAAATTAGACATCTTACGTAATGATAGTCCCCTAAGCCATCGCAAAAAGGAAATAGACACGCAGTGAAAATCTTTCTTTCATTTTTGAGATTTATTAATAATATTAATGTGTCCTTCAACACATACACATACATTAACTTTTTATCGCCTAGCCTTGCTGTTATGATTTAAGTACGATTAAGATAGAGAAATTCAAAACAAATCAAAATGGTTGAAAGTAATCTATCCAAGCAGTGACTGGAATATTTTCTGGATCGTGGGTATATCCTGGTGCTGATTAAACAAAAACTTCCCATTTAGGAAAAATTCACTTTTAAATTAATTAAAATTTGTTGAGTCAATGTTTGAAAGTTTTTACTTAGAAATGTGCTATTTTTTAATTATAATTTACTATCAACTACCATAAATAAATACATAAAGGGAATATGTCTTCCACTCACAGACCTTGAAATTCCATGTTAACCTATATGGACAGGGTGTGGGGGATTTTTAGAAAATTTTATGAGCCAGCAATTGTTTTATGAAAAAATTTACGCGGCTGCGAAAATAATTCACTGTTCAAGGAATTTTCGTTTTTTTTTAAATTAAGAAATATATACAAAGAAAAGTTTAGTATAACAGAGTTTTTCCCAAGTTTCTCCGAACGGTTAGATCGCCGAGCGAGACAGGAGTTTCAACCCAGCACATCCCGTCTACCAGCTTTGAGAGCAGAACCTCTCAGCCACTGGTGGGGCCCCAGGTTTAAAGAAGGGCAGGGCGTGTCTGGTGGGAAAGGGCATTTTTTTAATTTTTAAGGACACTCTTTAGATTCATAAGACCTTTTTTTCTTCTTAACGGGACATTTTGGATTCTACAGGACACCTTTTAGATTTTTATGCTAATTTTTAATGTTTAAAAATTAGAACACTTTATTCAAAGAACAAGAATGAATCCGTTTTTACTATGTAAGCAAATATTTTAATACAAAAGGTAGTATGTGCTGTTTGTTGTGACTGACTTTTTGAAATTTGTTTTGACTGACGGGCAAGAAGAGTATTATGTTTTAAATCATAGGGTATGCAGAGTGCAGCACCCTCTGGAAAATGTCCGGTCAAAACTCTGGTATAGAATAGAAGTTATCATTTTTGCATCGCCGTAATATTAGGGAGTTGCAAAATATGACTAACAAATAACAAAAAAATAAAGTTTTTGGCATATCTTCTATACGAGTTGTAAATTTCCAACTGGACGAAAAATGTCCGGGCCAGGATTCGAACCTGGGATCGCTTGGCTGAAGCCGCCACGCTCTACCACTGAGCTATCCCGGTCGAATCTGGAGGGCATAATTCATCCAGTTAACCTTATTGATCAAAGCATCTGGTCTGATATTTTAATCAGCTCAACAGAAAAGATTGAGAAGAGATCTTTTCTGTTGAGCTGATTAAAATATCAGACGAGATGCTTTGATCAATAAGGTTAATTGGATGAATTCGACCGGGATAGCTCAGTGTTAGAGCATGGCGGCTTCAGCCAAGCGATCCCAGGTTCGAATCCTGGCCCGGACATTTTTCGTCCAGTTGGAAATTTACAACTTGTATGATTGCTTTGCCAATTTGAAATAATTGTGTTAAAAAAAATAATCTAGTATATCTTCTATAGTCTGCTGTTTTTAAAAGACTGCCTAAAAATTCAATCGTCTCGTCAGAAAATCTACTCGCCAGTGGCAAATGAAATGATGTATTCCCTGCCCCTGCCTATTGGAAAATTTAAAATTAGAATGATTATCTAATATTTTGATTACCTAATATACGATTTATGGTTCTATCTTATCAGGTTACTTTTTTTAGCAGAAGACATTTGAGTGAAAAACATTGTTAATTATTAAAACAACACCTCGCTTTTTTGCGATAAATTAATTTAAATATGTTATTTTGAGCAAAATCTGAGATTTTCTTTAGTTATGAATCTTTTTTTTTCTTCCCAAATTACGAAAATTTCAACTGTCACAGATAAATCGTGTAAAATTTAATAACAGAAGAAAAAAAATTAATGAAATTTTAAACGTCTGGAAAAAGAAAAAAAAAATCCCCATAGAAAATAAGTGTAGAACTTAAATTTAGCAAACTTACAAGAAAAAAAAATCTTATAATATGACTTAGTGCAGTCAAATGGCTTTTTTTAATTAATTCTTTACACAGATACGAATTAATAATCTATTACTTTTTTGTAGCAAAATTCCACAGTTAAAGAATAAAAGAAAAAGGTTATAAGAAAATTCTTTACGCTAACTAATTTTAAATTGTATAGAATACAAAACATTCAAGAACAAATATGTGTTCAAGATATTATTAGCATTACAAATGCACTTATGATTTTTAGGCCGGGATTTTGCCCTTGACCCAAAAATAATCATCAATTATAAAAACCGAGTTGCATCTAGAGTTTAACTATTTGACATTAGTCAAATGAGTTTTATTCGTTTACACCCGAGAAAGGGAAAACCTACTGAATTACGCATAAAGTCACGAGCCCTTTACATCTCCCTGCATCGGAATAGCGCTATATAAAAAGGTGACCAAATCTAAATTTTTCTTTTCAAACTTTAAAGTTTTTAGGCTTTACTCTTTTTAGAAGTTCTTAAATTTATTAACTTTTTAAAATCAAAAACCTGAGGCCTATCCTTTGAATGTGAACTGCGTTCCGTAAATTTGGAAACGTTTGGTAACCTTACCTATATATAAAATACAGTTAGCATCCCCCCCTCTTATATGAGATGCGGACAAAAACTCCACCGGACAAAAAAAAAAAAAAAAAACCCTCTTTGCTGAATAAAAGCTCTATTTTGACCAAGTTTCTTTTACAGAAAGGATCTCCAAAAAATTAAAAAAATTTCAAGCTTAATGTATTCAAGTGTCATATTTAGTTTAAATTTTATATCTCGTATCTACAAGTATTAATATTTTTAAGATTATAAGGGTTTTTGTTTTCAAAAAATGTAATTATTGTTTTAATTCGTCCCCTCCCATTCTCCGAGGAGGAAGTATCCAATCTATCATAGCCTTTCAGGCACAATTTTAGAAGATACAAATTTTTAGAAAATAACATCATATAAGGATGATTTTGATGGGATTTTGTCCGGTGGGGTTTTTGTCAGTGGGATTTTTGTCCTGGACTCCTCTGATAAACCTCTTTCAAATATATAATTATTTCAGTGTCTCATCCCTAACTTCCCCTTTAAATAATAATTTTATCTGCAATTTTAAGTAATTTTATATGTGTGTCCGTTACAATTAAGTATATTTCCCTATTGTTAATTTTATTATGAGATTTGTGATATACATATAAACTGACGTTTTAGAGGCAAATATAAAAGTACTGATTTGTAGATTAGCATCTTTCTAAAACAACTTTCGGAATGTCCTGAGTTATATTATGATTTTTTTTCTCGTCTTACAGTATGTGCGGTATAACAAGGGTTACTGCATAGAAAATTCGCAGGCTGAATAAAGTGTATTTCGATTTTTTTTTTTTTTTTTTTTTTTTTTTTTTAGGTAGGTTAACAAATTTAATGGGAAATGTTAAGTGTTGTATTCAGACACACAAACACATCTCTCTTTGACCCTCTTATGATTTCTTTTATTTAGTTGGATTTCCTGTTGGGTATTTATCACAGAATGCAAATTAAGTCATCGAAGGATTGGAATATTTTACTTGATGTGTCTATATCGTAACTTGTTTATAATACATTACGGATATTCAATAAATAAAGATTGCATTCACAATACAGCTTAGAAATCACTAAAGAATATACAGAGAAGAGAAAGCATGGTATTGATGTATTTTATTCCACTGTCTGAAATAAATGACAAAATAAGAAAAAATACTATATAGTACCCCTAGAGGGTTTATAAGTGACCCATTTATCGGTTTCATTGCTCTTACCCTCATAACTAAAAACATTGCTCCCCTTATAACTGAAAAATTCTACAGACGATCCAGACATGCTAAATCGTACCTGGTTTAATAATAAATTTTGGATATTCAATAAATAACGATTTCGTTCAAAATGCAGCTTAGAAATTACGAAAGATTTTACAAAGAAGAGAAGGGAAAGCATGGTTTTGATGTATTTTAGTCCACTGTCTGAAATAAATGACAAAATAAGGAATAGGACTATATAGTAGGTTGGGTCGAAAAAAACCGAGATTTATATAATCGAAACATAATAGTGCGGGAAAGTTGCCATTGGTAATAAGGAATAAATTCGCAAAATATTACACCAAATGGTTAATATCTTTTACCGCCGCAGGGGGCCAAAGTTTCGAAAAATCGCAAAAAAAATATTTTTTCGAAAAAAAAATTAAATTATCCAACCAAAACAATACAATTTCTAATAGATTGCAAAAGTTACTTCAAGATGTTAGTAATATTCCAATAAACTTTTATTATGGTGAAATCATTTATATTACCGCCGCAGAAGCGGTCAAAATCTTGAAAAAAAACGGCAAAAACTTCAATTTTTAGTTTTTTACAATTTTCCCAATTTTTATTATATGTCTACAATTAAATAAATCTACATTATATCTAGTAATAACTTATAAATGCCTAGCAGTTTTGATCATGGTATAGCCAACCAAGGGAGAGAGGGGCCCCACTACCCTCCTCAATTTGAGAGAAAGGTGCTTTTTGAAGGAATCCTGGGGATTTTCCGGGAATTTTAGGGATTTTTTTGTAGGGTACCCCCAAAAGTGGAAAATGATGGAGAATTTATGTATAGGGACCCCCCTTACAAAAAAAAAAAATCACAAAAAATTTCCCGGAAATTCCTTAAAATTCCAACAAAAAGACTTTCTTTCAAATTTAGGGGGGAGGGCGGACCCTTCTCGCCCTTGGTTGGCAATGCCCATGATAAAAATTACTAGACATAAGTCATTACTAGACATAAGTTATTACTAGACATAATGTAAATTTATTTAATTGTAGACATATAATAAAAATTGAGAAAATGAAAAAAAACTGAAAATTGAAATTTTTGCTGGTTTTTTCAAAATTTTGACCACCCCTGCAGCGGTAACAAAAATGATTTCACCATAATAAAATTTTATTGGAATATTACTAACACCTTGAAGTAACTGTTGCATTCTTTCAGAAATTGTGATGTTATGGCTGGATAATTTTTTTTTTTTTTCGAAACAAATAATTTTTTTTGCGATTTTTCAAAATTTTGGCCCCTTTGCGGCGGTTAAAGATATTAAGCATTTGGTATAATATTTTGCGAATTTATTCCTTATTACCAATGGCAACTTTCCCGCACTATTATGTTTCGATTATATAAATTTCGCTTTTTTCGACCCACCCTACTATATAGTCACACTAGAGGGTTGATAAGTGGCCCCCTTTCAATGAGAACACAAAAGTCTTTTCTTAAAAAATTATTACACTTTTTTTCAAATGAAAAGTGGCCAGATGAATTTTGGACCACTTTTGTTCTGGAAATGCCATCAATGATATCTCTCATGTCATGAATATTGCTCTCTTTAGTTAGTGCTTAAGAAATATAAAGCAACAGATACCGATAGCTACAGTTTGGAATGTAAAAAACAAGTGGGTAAGTGTGATCGAAGATCGCAAAGGGTTTCGGTTAATATTTCTTTCAAAACACTTTATCCTTTTCTTTAATAAATCGAAATAAATTTCCTTTTCCAAAATAAATAAATAAATAAAGTCATGCTTTTTATAAAGTAAAAATTTACGGGTCTATTTTTCTCGTTTTTTCGAAACTCTGAACCGGTCCGATAGCGGGCGAAGTCCCCTGTTATACTCTGTCATGTGGACTAAATGTCATAGTTAAAAAAAAATCAATTTCAAAATTAAACATGTTGTATGGCCTTCAAAATGTTAGACGTCAGATTAATTTTTCTTTTTTATTCTCTAATGATGTCATAATTAAGCTGCTTTCTGTGTTTACTCATACTCCTTGTATTATTGAGAAATGTTTGAAAATTTCCGTTTTATTACCCGAGGCTAACGAAACAGAAAGGCTACCGCGGTGCTTTACGCAAATCTTTTTTTACAGACCACGGGAGTCACGTGATGCTTGAATGCACCAATACAGATGTACGAAAAGAGCAATACGTCACTCTAGCGGTCTCGAGGCTAACGAAAAAGACAGGCTACCGCGGTGCATTCCACTTATCTTTTTTTACAGACGGCTAGAGTGACGTGATACTCTTTTCGTACACCTGCATTGGTGGATTCGAGCATCACGTGACTCCGGCGGTCTGTAAAAAAAGATATGCGTAAAGCACCGCGGTAGCCTTTTTTTTTTCGTTAGCCTCGAGCGGTCTGTAAAAAAGGATAAGTGGAATGCACCGCGATAGCCTGTCTTTTTCGCTAGCCTCGTTATTACCAATATGACGTCATATTTTTTTTTCAGCTGGTGAAACTTTTTATTTCATTTTAATTTTTCACATGGAAATCTTTTAATAGAAAACTAATTATTGTAGAAAGAATTTTATTGTAGATTTTTAATTGTTGGCATCTGCTCTAACGAAAAATGTTTAAATTTAATAGGAAAAGGCTGTTAGATTTTTGTTTTTTATCTCTATATATTAAAATAATACGATTTTTGCAAATTTTATGATTTTGAGCTTCATAGCAGGTATTCAGTTATAAGTACACAAAATTTCATGCCTGTAAGTTAAATAGTTTCTGAGAACCGGCTCTGTGATGGACAGACAACGAAGCGGGAGTAATAGGGTTTCGTGAGATGAACGAAACCCTAAAAAAACATTCTTAGGCACTTATTTTCTTTTTCTTTTTTTGTTCTATTTTGGTTTATTTGATCTAAACATGCAAGATGTTTAAATTTTATAACTACAAACTGCATAAACTACATATTAAAAAATTCAATATTGATTTATTCCAAAAATTATTTTTAAAAAACAGATTGATTTAAATCGTGATTTTAATCAACCTGATTTAAATCGGCATATCCTGCCGAAAACACGTATTTATTTATTAGTAACTGCATAGAGGCCCCAGCGATTCAGATTTTAAACAGCTTAGAAAACGGAATGTTACTATCTCTGAGCTTAAGAGGCTACTTCCATAACTACTTCTATTAACATTAGCCGAGCGGGTGTTTTCGCATGAGTGAAGTAGCCTCTTACAGAATCACGTTTTCGGGAAAGGGAACATAACGTCGGCGAACTGTGGAAAATTGAAGCTTGTTCATTAGCGTTCGATCGCTTGTTCATTAGCGTTCGTTTTAATTAATATCTCTGATAATTATAAAAACAATGAAAAATCTGAGCCTTATTCAGACCTGCCTTCGTCTATCTTTATCCAAATTTGTAGACCTCTACGTGTGATAGATTTCCCTAGTCATCACCAACAGTCAACAGCAACACACACAGAGAGAGACAACATCTTTCTTTTATTAATACTATATATACCACACCGAAGAGTATGAAGGTACCATTTTGATTTGGATATATATTTATGTTAGAGGTATAAGAAGGATTTATAAAACATTGAAATATAGCTATACACTGCAAAAAAGTGTTGATTTTACAGTATATTACTGGAACCCTAGCTGCCAGTATTATACCGTAAAATTAACAGTAATAAACAGTAAAATAAGCAGTAATACGCTGCCGCGTAGCTGGGATGCTAGAATTATACTGTAAAATTAACAGTAATAAACAGTACAATAAGCAGTAATACGCTGCCGCGTAGGTGGGGTGCTAGAATTATACTGTAAAATCAACACTTTTTTTTTTTTTTTTTTTTTTTTTGCAGTGTAGTACCTTAATTAGATCATACTTTAAAAAACTTTTTCGTTTACAAGATAAATGATGTTTAATATATCTTATTTTTATGTATTGTATATATATTTTTTATATTTATATAAATTTATATTTCTGTAGTATCTGTAAATAAATCATTTTACAGCACTATCAATTTGTATTATGCGATTTGTAATACCCATTGTATATTATATACGTAGTGTTTTTTTTTATAATATTAATTGGTTGTTTTTAATTAATAACTGCTCCATTATATACTTTAAAATTTTCATGGATGTAATGGGAGCCAATTTTTAATGCTTTATTGACTCTAGTGCAAAATGAATTTTTGAAGAAGAAAAAAGTTTAATTTTAAAGCATGAAATTATCAAATTTGTCCGTTACTGCTTTTTAAAATTTTATCACATTGCACTCCATAACCTCTTGCGACTCATCTCCAAGTGGCGTTAGTTATGCCACTAAGGAAGAGGCGGGGGGGGGGGGGGGGGGACAACATCAGTCAAGATTCTCTTGAGTGCAACTCATACACTTCATAAGAAAATAAGGAAAAACATTAGGGCAACTAGCCTGTTCCCAAACATTTTTTTATTTTTTTTAAATCAAATTGAAGGAGTAAAAATCTGAACAGATATTTGTAAAAATTAAATTTTAACAGCCTTTTCTTGATTTTATTTACAATATCAACTGTATGGGAAGACGTTTGAGAAATAAATCTACTCGTTATAGTAAAGTGAGAATAAAATGTTACAAAGGCATAGTATATAAATGATAAGATTTTTTAATGATTTTATTTATTTTTTTCTCCGGTGAAATATGTCTAGAAAAAGTTAGATATTTAAACCGGTTCTCAATTTCAATTTTTACCGGACATAAATCATTTAACATATTGTAAGGATTTTTTAATTATACATGTATAGAATTTTTTATTATTATTATTTACTTATTTTTCATCTCCTGTTATATTGTTAAATATCTCTAAAGTAACTGGAATTAATATTTAAACAGGTTCACAATTCCAGTATGGACAAGTCCATCAACTGTATTTGGTAAACAAACATATATCGCTATTACGCACTTATGACATTTTCACATCAGCTGTGTTTGATAAACAAAGATGTACTGCCATCGTGCCCTTATTGTGATATTTTCACTGACATTCATCCAGATTGAGAGGGTTAACAATGCTGTTTTGATAATAAACAATTCCACTAAATAAATATACAAATTCTCATCTCAGAGTAGGCTCACCTGTTATCGTAGATCGATGCAATAGAGTAGAATCGGAGATTTCTTAACTGAATGTATTGTATCCGGGATCCGGCTGTGACGCAACAGGTGGTAGGATGGCTGATACCCCTTGAATAAATAAAATGGCCGCAATCCGGCTCGTTGCTACGGAGACTAAGACCAACCGAATGAGACAACAAGAGGCCACATGGATCTCAAGGCACCGACCGCGCCGGTGGAGGCAGGTAGGGAATTCTTTTGCATTCCCCATTTCTGCGCCTAGACATGTGCGCCATAGGTGATTGGAGTAGTTCATTCATTCAATTCAAAGTAGAATTCGTATGAGATATAGAAACTGAGATTATAAGGGACCGTGTAAAACCGAACTCAGCATAGCATCAACTTCCAGTTTTAATCAATTCCAACTAATAGAGTGTTGTTTTTGTTTATTAATTATTATAGCCGATTATCTGCGCGAGGATTGAGGATTGAACTCCGTGGGGATGGGGGGAAGGTCGTTTTAAGGGAACCTGTATTTAAGCAGGCTCGAAGAAAAGCACATAAAACACCGAAAGGTCAAGCTGACGACAGGGCCGTAGCTATAAAAGGGATGCCAGCCCCACGTAGTTTCGGAGTGATCGGTGAATATACATACAAAAATACACACGCGTCGAATTGAGAATCACCTCCTTTTTTTTATTAAGTCTGTTAAAAATCGTATATAAGCACCTTCTCATAATACTTTAACTTAATTGTTTGAAATCTTTCCAAACATTTGAATCTAAAATTTCGAATTTTTTTTTTTTTTAGCTAGGCAATTATTTTCATTTTCTTCCTTTTACATGTAGTGGAAAATTCTTATATGATTCCGAATATTTTAAATTTATTAAAAATAAACACTTCAAAAATTTTCTTGAAAAAAATATGCAAATGCTGCTTAAAATTTTTGAAAATTATCTGAAAAAAAAAAGAAAGTTTTTTGGAGATTTTTTTACCTTGCTATAAAACGGAGAGATCGAGCATCTCCCACACGCACAAAATGAAGCCTGTGCAGTAAAAGAGACGGGGGGGGGGGGGGGGAGGGATGCGTAAAAGGAAAACTATTACAGAATCATTCTTGATCCCGAGGAAGGAGATAGGTCTCCTTTCGGTTGCATATTTTATTTCCCGAGAAGGACTGCTCAGGCTAGGAATCAAGTCTGTAGAGCATAAATGTCCCTCCCGGTCCCCTCGGTTGCATATTAAAACGGAAAGTTTGAGAGATCGAATAAAAATCGGTTGTATATTTGGATTTTCATTCGATCCCTCAAACTTTCTGGTTTAAAAGACTTCGGGCTCAAAGAAAATGACTTATTAGGGTATGCAAGCGATGCTGTCCGCCTCTTTCTAAACTCCATCTTAGATTTATTCCATGGGGCTATTTTGGGAATTTAAGGGGGGGAGCTTCAGGGATAGAGGTTTTTCCTCTCACCACCGATCGAGAACATTGCTTGAACACCTATTGCTCAATAAAGGGACTCTTCTTTGGGCAAATTTAAATAGGTGATTACTCATTACCTAATATAATGATCAAAATAGGGTTCTCACCATCAAAAAATTGGCGTCCGCTGCCAACAAAATGTCTCCTTAAATTTTAAGTATTTTAAAATACCCTCTATGTTTTGAAAATTCTGCTTGAGGAAAATTGTTAAATTTTATCAACTTCTTAAAAATACTTACAATTTAAGGATATAATTTTTCAAAACGAAATACTTTGGCATCAGACGTCTTCTTTCTGATGGTGAAATCCGTATTTTGATAATTATATGACATATATTAGGTAATGAATATAAACCAATTTAAATTTTCTATAGGTTAACATGAAATTTCGTGATCGGGAAGGATCTCTGAAGAGCCCCTTTATTGAGCAGTGTCCGACTGAAGGTTTGTTTTGAGCGTGTTTTGATGAACCATTTGGTTTCAGTGAAAAGCAGATGAACTATCGGCATACACCGAAATTGTATTCCGATCTAGTAGCAGTGCCGAATTGAGACAATTTTCCTTTGAAGCAAAACGAATATAATAGATTGGATAGACATCGCCTGGGAGTTTTTTTTTTATATCTCTTGGGAGAGAGGGGGGGGGGGGAACCAAGGTTGTAGCTAAGTGGGTGGTGGCTAAGGGGCCTGAGCCCGCTCCTCTTAAAATTATGTCGAAAAGGGTTCATTCCTATTTTTTTTCTTTTAAAAGGCATTGTAGCTTAAAATCTATAAAGTTGGTCACACCTCCTCTCCCCTCCCCCCCCCATGATCTCCTACCCGAAAAATAATTCTGACTATGGTCTTGTGGTAGGGAATTTGTACATTTACTGGGGCATTCTCACTTCTAGATCATTAATTTGGAAAAAAAATAAAAAAACCTTCCAGGGAAAATACTTAAAGTTTCGGTTTGGGTTATAACTCCACCCCCCCCCCCCTCTCCTTGTGGTCCACCCTTGAATTCATAACTACATAGGAACACTATCTGTAGCCAAATCCCCACATATAGTTCAAATAAAAAAAATGCAAAGCTGCAAATAAAAAAGATTAAAAAAATAATAATAATAATAAAAAATAAGATAAACGATTTAAGCTTAGAAATAAACCTTGTTTTACTACTTTTTTTTCTGAAAATTATTAAATTTTAAAATATTTTTCCTGTTTTGAACATAAAGGCTTTAAGAGATTGTAAAGAAAAAATTTCTTGTATAATTTTTAACAACTGATTATCTTACAGAATATATAAAAGAAATATTTGTTTTCTCTAAATACTCAGTGCTCTGAAAACTAATAGTTTTATCCAGCAAATTTCCCTGCTTACTTTTAAAATTTTCCATGTTTATGATATAGCTTCAAATTTTTTGCGCTTTTCTGCCCCTCTACCTAGATATAGAACATATATTCTGGTGGTTTTGATTCAATCTATAATTGTCCAACGTTTCGAATTAGTGGTGTGTCAGATATTTGTATTTGTTTCCTTGCATTTTTAACAGATCTAAAACATATCTGTTAACCTTTTAGCTCCCAATGCATCCTCTAGAATGCGCCTCGTGTTTGCTCCATAATTCTGGGAAAATTAAGTCATTTCGCTGTCGGCATCTAATAAAAACTTGGCATTATAACCAGATGTTTTTTTTTTAAATTTTCAAACTTTCCCGTGCCTTCTTGATTCATGGCACTTCAAAGTTGTCTAAGCTTTTTGTTCATGAATATTTTACTTGTGAAAGCTAAGTTTGCACTTTTTTTTTTTTTTTTTTTTTTTTTTTTTGCACGGCTTATTGTTAATATAATATGAGGGAAAGTCATTCAGTAAGTCACAAAAGATAATTAAATAATAACTTACAATGATATTCACTTCAAAACTATTTTTATTTCTCAACATATTCTCCACCAATATTTATGCAATGATATCACCGTTTTATCAGTGCCCCAACAACAGCTGCATACAATTGTTTGGATTGCTGCCTCAGCCCCATTAGGAATTCAAGTTGAGCCTTTTCATCAACTGTGAACATCATCTTGTTTCCAAGATGGTTTTTTAGTGGACTAAACAGATGAAAATCACTTGGAGCTAAATCGAAGCTGTATGGTGTTTGTTGAAGAAGTTGCCAACCAAACTTTTGAATTGTCTTCTGTGTTAAACTTGAAGTCCTAATGTGGCTGAGACAGCAACACAAAGAATTTTTTGCAGCTGGTGTTGGGCCACTGATAAAACGGTCATATAAGTGCATAAATATTGGTGGAGAATATGTTGAGAAATAGAAATAGTTTTGAAGTGAATATCATTGTAAGTTATTATTTAATTATCTTTTGTGACTTACTTAATGACTTTTTCTCGTATTTTTAGAAGTTTTGTGTACGAAAATTATTGTTTCAGTTCCGAATGCACACTGTAGTGTGTGTGTGGTACTATGACAGAAAAACAAAAGAAAGAAACATTAAAAATCATATATAGTATTTCTGTTGTGAACATCCCTTTTTCTATGCATTTACAAAACGCACAACAATGAATGGGTATCGTTCGAAAGATTTTTGAACCGGTCTCTGACATAGTACACTCACATTTCGTTAAAACACGTTTTCTGATTAAAAATTTCAGTTAGTTAAAAATTAAATCGAAATTATTTTCATAAATGGAATGAAAGATTTTTCTCAAATCAATGTTGCCACAAAAACTAAAATACTGCATTACATCATGCTCAGCAGTCATTATAAAAGAAATAAATAGTACAAAAATAGATAAATCTCCGCACAGGTTTATTTTATATTTATGATTAAAAAGCAAAATTGAAATTGAAATGTTTAGAATAAAAAGATATCACCGATCGATCGATCGAAACAATGGTGTTTCACGTATAACATAAAAGGTATGTTTTGTTATATTAGATCAAATTGTATTACTTACCCACCATACGTAGTATAGGGTAAGTCTTGTAATCGTTTTGAAAATCGAAAAAAAAATTTTTGACGGATTTACACGTTTCAGACACTGGAGATTCCGAAAAACATATTTTTAGAAAAAAAAAAAATTTGCCGTCCGTCTGTGTGTCTGTAAACGCTCTATCTCCCGAAAAAATTGAGATAGAGACTTGAAATTTGGTATGTACTTAGTATGTAATAATGGGAAGAAGCTTATTGAATTTCAGTAACGTCGATTATACGGAACTATTTTTTTCGGACTTTCGAAATATTTGTTCTGATAAAAGGTATATAAAATTTTTCGAAAGTGTTAATTTTAAGGAGTGAATATAAAAGACAATAAAAAAACATAAATTTTGCATAAAGCATGAAGTCGATCGGATAATGAGTTGCCGAGATATTTGCAATCCTATTTTTCACACTCTTCGATTTTTCATGACCCCGTATTGCATCCAAATTTCAATTCAAAGATATATTTTAATTGGAAATGAGACGCTTAATCAGATGCAATAAACCGCTAGTTAATAGGATTATTGTTTTTGGAGTTATAAGGATGTTTCTTTTAAGCAATTCAGTAATCGAGGCTAAGACTATGCTTTAAAGCGAGGCTAACGAAAAAGAAAGGCTACCGCGGTACTTTACGCGTATCTTTTTTTACAGACCGGCGGAATCACGTGATGCTCGAATCCAGCAATGCAGGTGTATGAAAAGAATTCACGTCACTCTCGCGGTCTGTAAAAAAAGATATGCAGAATGCACCGCGGTAGCCTGTCTTTTTCGTTAGCCTCGCTTTAAAGTTTATGACGTCATCAAGCCACGATTTTATTCGAATTGCAATACATTTTATAAGTAGTTTACACATTTTTTATTTTAATATTTTACATTATGCATATCCATGATGGGTAAGTATTACGGTGACCCCCAATGACTAGTTTTAAATGCATTCAAATTAATTTTCACTGTCCATGTTTTTCCCGAAGCGGATGACGTCATCTTCAATTCAGTTAAAATACGATTGTTAATTTTTTTCTCGCGCGCTACCTTTTGCTATCTTCCATTAGTTTTTACTATAACTTTGATGAAATAAATGACATGATATTCTGGCTTGACTAATGTTGTTTGCAGATATTTTTAATCCTTAATTTTTATTTTGAAGTTTAAATCTGCATCTAAAAAATATTAGACTGCAATGCGAAATTCTCGCACAGGTCCTGGTTGTACATATAGTTGTTTTATTTAGAGGCTAAATAACTAATAAAATTGAAAAAATGTCGATCCTATATCCGAACCGAAGCGGTAAAATCATTATTCAAATTGTCATCCTTGCAATGTTTGGTGCCCTAGGTGTTGTAATATTTTGACCCCAACCCTCCTCTAATCCAACACGGATTCAACGGACTGTGAACGAATGTATAAGATCTTAATTCTTTATAAATTAGCAAAATAGATCTTTTTAAGATTAAGAGTAAAAAAAATAAAAATATATAGAACACCACAACAGGGCCGCCAAGAGGGTGGGGAAAAAGGGCCAGATCACACAGGGACACAATTGTTGGGGAGCCCTTATAAGTGGTTGCATTACTTTTTAACACAAGATGCTTACTGAAGAATATGACGTGCATAATAGTTATTGTTCATTTACAGGGACACACGAAAGATTTTGGTTACAGTACTGTCTATGAGCGATACACTGCAAAAAAATTTGTTGATTTTACAGTATAATACTGGCAGCGTATTACTGCTTATTTTACTGTTTATTACTGTTAATTTTATGGTATAATACTTGCAGCTGGGGTGCCAGTATTGTACTGTAAAATCAACAAATTTTTTTTTGCAGTGTACTTGCTGGAAGTACATTTTCAATGGTGGTATGTGTATGCGTTTTTAAGTTTAACTAATTTTTTCATACCACGTGGTATGTATAAAGTATATAGATTTTATGAAGGGGTACACAAAATAATTCGTAAACATTACTCTGTATAAACGTAAATTGCTTCCATGTGTTTTTTAATTGAGCTATCTATTTTCTAGTATGAACTATATTTAGTATACTAAGAAATGTTTGTAGAATATAAATAAATTCATAAACAGAGGCTACGCAAAAAAAAGTGATACATTGCAGTCTATGGATGGTAATTTATGAAAGTGCGTTTTTAGTTGTATTATGAGTTTTTTTCGAAATTAAATTTTAGTTTAATATGTGTAAAAATCTCTAGATAATATACAGGACTGTACGAAATTTTTCGAGTGCATTTCCGTGTATTGGTGGAAATTGATGAAGGTGTATTTTCTACTGCGTATTACGTTGTGTAAGTAAGCTAAATTTTAGCACAATATGCAGTGTATATATAGACTTATATCATGTAGACTGTAGAGGGGTGCACAAAAGAATTAGAGTACCTTTCCAGCTATGGACGGTAATTGCTGAAATCTCTTTTTCAACTTTGTTATGCGTTTTCTATGTTGTTTACTTAAATTTCTTTTTTCACCTTTTTAAACTCTAAAGTTCCGCTTAGGTATTATGGAATTGTTGGAATGTGTTTCATAAGCTATGCTTGGCGCATGATTTTTCATTTTTGTTTTAATCATATCATTGACACGATTTCTTGAGGGTTACTAAATTATTAAAATTACCCCGCACCTCGAAAATCTTGTTGGCCGACCTGCACATTAATCATTATTCAGCCAGTAAAATGGTAACCCAGGTAAACGTTTCATTCTTTCTATCCAATTGTTTTGGGGCCCCTTGTTCTCAAGGCTTCTATAGCTATCGCCTAATGCGTTAGCTTAATTATTAGCATAGTTCTATTAGAGTGTGGAATGAGAGGCGGTGGGGGGGGGGGGGGGGGGCACTGCACATCATGGGCCCAAAAATCTTGGATTCTTGAATTGTAATTTTATTTAAAGATATGTTAGTCGTAAAAAATTGTAATATTTCACCCAGTTTATAAACGAAAACTGAAATTTTCATTTCTGTATTTGAAACACGCAATATTTATGCGCGCAAAATACGAATTTTTAAAATTTTAGATCTAAAATGTAGGGTGCTTATACTGTTAAAAATAATCTGAAATCCACGGATATTTTTTTGCTGAATTTCACAGAAAAAGTCCCTTTTCACGACAAAAGGGCATTTTCCGTTAACAAAAAAAAAAAAAAAAAAAAAAAAAAAAAAAATCGTCATATGTCCTGAGAACAACGGTACGGACGGAGACAGAAGGGGACAACGGATATACTCCGTTATCTGCTGCATACTTATTTTCAATGTTTAAAAAACTGGCATGTTGCTGCACAGAAATGAAAAAACTCAACGAAAGAATCCTCGCTCTTTTGTGAAATTTATACCGTGCTGCTGCATTGCAACTGTATTACTTTTTGTCATCAGGATCACAGACTATATTCTTTGACTGTGATCCGCACTATCTCGTAAAGACAAGTTTGTTGTTTGTTCACCGCATGCATTCCCTTAATATCTGAAGTAATGTTTGGCTTTTATTTTTTAAATCATAGTTTTAAATTGAATGTAAGTGATATTTTTGTACTAATATTGATTGTGATGTCTTAACTCTTTATAACGGAAAGCTACTGCTTCTTCAAACGGAGTTTTTCCTGCTTTTATCTCCTAAAAAGGAAAATCTATTAACGGAACGGAAAAAGTTCGGCAACTTTGCTGCCAGTAGTTTTACCGTGATCTCAGGGATTTATTTTTAACAGTGTAATATATAAGTATTATTTATTGACTCCATATACAACCTGTAAATTTTGTGATGAAATTTTTCGAATATAAATAATAAATAAAATTTAGTGAAAAAATAAGTAAAATTTAGTGAAATAATAAGTAAAGTTTAGTGAAATAATAAGCAAAATTTAGTTGCACTTTTGAGTGCTGAAGTTCCGAGTTTTAAGAGAAACTACATGCAATAATAATTATTCATTACTGCCAAAATGACTGATATTAAAATGATTTTTGCGCTCTTTCATTTAACTCAGCCTAATTTTTGTATGTAAAGATTGAATTTTGTAACAGATTTTTAACTTCCTTGTTGATATGCTAGAATTATAAAAATTACGTTCACAGGTGTGTTTCTGATGGCAATACAACATTTTAATATTTTTAGAACTTAATTATAAATTAATACATTCGTTTTAAGGCATTTTTCCGTTATATCGTCACAGGTGATAAATCGTCAAGTATTCTCTGTAACTCGTAGAATTCTATATAAGAGTTATATATCTCAATAATGGATTTAATTACGCGCCAATAAATGCTCGTCAAAAAATGGGAAATGGCTGTGAAACTGCAACAATGAAACATTTTAAAGGCTTAAAAGGTAGAAAATAAATTATAAATAAAAAATAAAAAGTAACATTTAATAAATTAAATGTAAAAAACAAAAACAAAAAAAAACATACTTTCATTAAAATTTACAAAAAAGTCAACTTATATTATAAAGCACAGATGTGTGCGTCGCTCAATGCTGACGTCATAATGCTGCGGGTAACAATGTGGTGAAAAGGGATGAATGTTGCAACAATGGAGCTATTTTTTCAATTAAACAATCGTAACGTTATTTCTATGGGGAAAATGCAAGTTTTGGGCCGACTTGAGCCCCCTTAGGGATTGAATTTTTGAAAAATAATATCCAATTCATGTATTGCCTTCAAGAATACATATATATTCCAAATTTCAAAGCTCTACGTCAACAGGAAGTGGGTGAAAAACGAGTCACAAGATTTGACTGCAACATACATACATAAATGTAAGTTAAAAGTATGTTAAAAAATACGCCTTTATCAACTGGCAGTTTAATATGGATTAATTTATGATCATACGTTGAGAAATCAATTTAGAAATCCAAAAAGATATAGT
The DNA here is from genome assembly GCA_963931845.1 of Maratus michaelseni. Lineage (NCBI taxonomy): Eukaryota > Metazoa > Arthropoda > Arachnida > Araneae > Salticidae > Maratus > Maratus michaelseni. The sequence goes on along the minus strand of OZ007594.1, from coordinate 154,132,328 downwards.
TTAAACAATATTTCATTTTTTTCTTTCCTGTTGCCCTATCTCAAAAAAGAAACAAAGTAAAAATTATCTATTTTTAATAAATTCACTTGTTTGCGTTTTTTTACCACGCACAGAAAAAGCAAGTAATTTTTCATAATCTAGTTTAGTGAATGGAAACCAAATTAATGTATTGTAACGGATATTTTTTGGAAAAAACATGAATTGCATTCAGAAAATTAGGCGAAGATGAACGTTGAATACTTATAAAAGGGTGTTTTTTAAAAAAACTATTTTACTTTTATACTTATTGTTTTAATCTATATAGCATAACTAAATAATAAATAGAGCCAAAACCGAATAGGAGCACAGCACGCACCTTTGTTAGATTAGTATTGTATAACTGGCACAGTAAAAAAATAACACTAGCACTTTCAAAATTCACTTCGAATCAGTATAACACACAATTTACAATAACAAAAACCTACTTGGACAAGTACATCACGCATTCCTCACAGCTACAGCTATTGTTTCTAGAATCGTCACTATGACAATATATGCCTACATAAATCATCTTCACTCCTGTGTATCTTATTTGAAATTGCCGTCACATTGAGTTTTTGAAGGCTGTTTTTAAATCCAAACTGGATACTTTCTTGACACATTTTTAAATTCATTTTTGTTCACAAACGTATGAAATTGGAAGGCGCTCTTATTCAGAACCTTTGTAATCGAACTGTTTTTTCTATTTTTCGGTAAAAGCAGACGGTTTTTCAGAAAAGGCTTTCAAAGTGGGTGTTTTGAACTGAGTTTCTGAACGCGACAGCACGGGTAAGGGATAAAAACTGATGTCGTAAGACAATGATTGCTTATAACTCAAGATGTAATTCATTTATCGAAAAAAGAAAAAAACTATTCGATTACAAATCACTTCAATAATCATGTCTGCAAGTTGCAATAATCATGTCTGCGTTTAAAAATGTGTCAGAAAATGTCAGGGTCGATCTGGGGCAATGAACAGGGCGCTGACCTTGGATTTTCAGAGAACGCAAATATTTAAATGAAATCAAGTGTTTATACCTTAATATGGAAATATATTGAAATGTTAGTAGAACCCAATAATATCAACTAATAATAAATTAACTGGGAGGCCTTCAAAATAAAGCTACTTTTATTTGTCTGATATTCCTTCGATAAATATTTTGAATTTCCAATTTTCTATAAATAGGGATCTGAAATAAAAACTGTAGGATAGCAAAATTTAATAAATAATTAACATTACAAAATTGAACCATTACACAAGATATTCTACTCCTGATATATACATACATATTAATATTTATATATATGTAAACAATATTTTCCTGGACATCGTCCTTACAATTTTAAATTTCCCACATTTTTACCTTGTGTGTAATTTATAATATTAATGTTTTGGAATTAAAAACTAAATAGTACAAAGACACATTAAAAATTCCTCTATTTTTATCACTAATGAAAAGAAATCTTTTCTAAAAATGCCATATTATAAAATGCTTAAGAAAATAATATGTCCAGAATATTGATTTCATTGTTTTCCCCTTTTCTTTAAAGTACCACTGAAAAAAAGTTCCCACTGTGGTTCTGAAATATAATCTCCATTCTATAAAATGTTAATAGTTACTTTATTACATCACTTTGTTTATCGATAATCGATAGTTGATAATCGTATCATTGTTAGCTGCCACAATTGTATTCCTCTTACATTCGATTAGAAGAAATTCTTCTGCATTTTCATTTGATAGATTAAGCACATCCTTGTTTAAATTTAAACTTAGAAGAAGCTTGTTTGCAACGTACTTGGGTTCGAAATTTTGGAGCAAGTATTTATAAACGTTACAAACTTATACACATAAAACACGGTACATGCTGTATAGATATGACCACTCTATACAATACATTGGTACAGTTTATCTATATGTCTAAAACCTCATTCAGACTAAAATTATTTAATTTACTCAATTTTATACCTCTTTAGTGGACTTTCTCAAACAACCATAGTAATGCATGTAGTCAAGCCTAGTTCCAGATCGCACACTTCAAAAACTTAAGTAAACATTCATTAATGGTCTAGTTTGAATGTCGTATTAGATCATTACTGTTCAATCTTTTGGCTTCACCGGGTCACATTTCATGTGAAAAGCACTACTTGAGTCGCCTACATTGTACTAATGAAATAATACTAACTATGGTAGTTGAACAAAAATGTTACAACATGTATGTTATCCATCACGATAAAAATGTAAAAAAATGTTAGAGAAAAGGTTTGACTTCGTTTCTTTTAGAAAGTCTTTCAAAAATGTTGAGCATATCACCCAAAATATTATGACTAGTATGTTTTATTTTATGGATGAAAGTGTACTAAAATAGTAAGATTCTCATCAGTGTTGAAGATCTTGAGACATTATTTATTAATCATATATATTATTTCTGATGGACAATATCATTTTTTCTCGGCACATATAAAATGTACAAAGCTGAATGATGTATCATACAAAAGGATTTTGGACAGGCTTTTGACATAGTGTAGTAATATTTCGTTAAAATACGTTGTTTGATTGAAAATTGCACTTAATTAAAAATTAATTACTATTCAAATGTGAAAGCCTCGCACATGTCCACTGCTATATAATATTTCTATTTTTTTTAATAATATTAATATTATTAATGATATATTAATAATATTATATAAATAATTTGAAATATTTGAAATTTAAATGTTAATGAGTTTTTCTGATAGAGTTTAGTATCGCCGGTTAATATTTTAAACGTGTTCTGTCAAAATGAAAATAAATCAATAAAAATTTACAACAATAATCTTTCATTTCAATTTTTTTCGAAATTTAATTTTTTTTTACTTACATAGCATCTTTTTTCACAAAGCTCTTCAATTATAACATTTTTTTCTCTCTCCTACGCCGGTTTTTTTTAAATAAAATTTGCGCAATTTAAACTATCTGAAAAAAAAAAAAAATACAGCCAGAAAATGTTAAATATACCTAACATCGGCGCGGGCAAAACAAAATATAAAAGACCCAATATATATTTAGTTTTGAGTGGAAGAGGGAGGTAAGGGGTTGGGACTTGACTACTTTAAAAAAAATTATCCTCATCATTTGTATTTATTTGTAAAAATCATTTGTCATTTTTAAAATGTACTTTTCTGTAATACAAACCTTTCAATAATAAAATCTCCATGTTGTTTGTTTGTATGAAGTCTTATGAAAATGGAGCGCATAGATCAACTATCTGTCATTTTTGACGGGGGTTATATACTAATATTTATATATTTCCAGATGAGCATCGTCATTCGCATTAACAACAACAACAACAAAAATGTCATATAATTATTTTTAGTTTCAGCTACAGTATCACCCAGTTATTAAATATTTTCTAAATTCATAATGATAATTTTAAAAAATCTAAAAAGCGGAAAATCGCAGATACACGAAAAATTATTACTACCTCAAAGAGCATATCATGATTAAAGATGTATTGTGCTATTCTCTTAAAAAAAAAAAAAAAAAAAAAAAAAACCACTTTTAGAATTTTTCGCTATATATAGTCTAATAAAGAATGCAAAATAATAATAATAATAATAATAATAATAATAATCATTACTAAAATTTTTGCAGCTTGTTCTGACTAAGATTTTAATAGTGGGCATTTTTCATTTTATCACTTTATTACAAAGTTGCAGCCAATTAAGCTATAATTTGAAAAAAAAAAAAACCCCTCTTTTCAAAAAATAACCCATTTTATCTGAAAAAAAAAAACCCCACAACTAACATAATCAGCTGGAAATGAAGCATTTTATTACATATTAATGGTTTAGCATAAAAACAAATAAACATTTATGTAGATCATTCTAAAATTCTATTATAACAAAAAAATCTGTAAAAATGAAACTCATGTTTTGCCAGAATTCTACAATTGTTAGTTTAAATTATTTTAAACCTAAATAAGCAGTCCTTAGGTATTTTTAACTATTTTTATTATTCTAAATGGTGCATAAAAACAGAACAAAACAAAAAAACTGACTTTAGTGAAATATTTGATAAAGTCTTAGTGTAGATTTTTTTTTTTAGGAAACATTTCACTCTGGGTTTTTTTAGAGGATAGTACAATATAGTCTAGTCAAAATTAAGAGAGAAAACAGGTAAATAAAGACACGTGTACATTTACAGATTCAGTAATATTTTGGCTACAATCAATATCAGCCGAACATTGATAGAAATCATGTAAAGTTACGATTATTGCTTTGAATAGAAAAAGAATACTTTTTGTTGAAATAAATGTTTATTTTATTTTATGTAATTAATGTATGAATTAAATGTAATTATTATTTTGGTGAGTTACATTTAAAACATTAAATATATGTCAACATATTTATTAATTTATTTTTATAAAATATTCATATGAGAGAGAGAGAAAAAAAAAGGGAAACTTCCTGGAGTAAATTAACAACTCTTATGTTTATTTAAATTCTCTCTTAATTTTGAATGTACTATAATTTATTATATCATATTCAAAGTTTTGTAAATTTTTGAAAATTACTTACAATAGCTACGATTATGTTTAATTTAGTTTTATTAACGTGTTCATACAAGTCATAGATACACATTGAAAATTTGCTACAATAATGAGGTTCAAAAGAGCATTATGAACAACAATACTAAAAAATTCAAATTTATATATATACAGAAGATACCGCTTAATGTGGTCACCTGTAGATCACGAGTTTTTGATAATGACAATTGATTGATAACATAATTGATTTAGGATAGTACTTAATGAGATCATCTATAGTATTACTACGAAAATAAATTACCCTTGATCAAATAATAACTTTTTTTATGAAAAGTCGAAAACATTTATTAAAATAATTCGGTAATTTGTATTTGCTTACAATTCTCCCTTAAAAAATCATTTATGAATAGTTCGCACTCATATTGTTTTTTTTTTTTAATTCTGAGAGCAATGCTGCACACCTCGTTTCAAAGTTTACCACACATTCCTTCCTTCTGCATTCGTAGGTGGTTTTTCAATAAATTTCGTCTCGTCGTCTTCAATATCTCCTCACCGTCATCATCAATATTTTGAACTTCTTTGCAAAAGTTTTGGCAAGTTTCTAACTTCGCAGTTATAGAAATGTCGTTGTAGAACGGCATCCAGGCGTCGCAATCTTCTTTTGTTATATCATCGGGTACGCTTTCTGGAGTTACTAAAATTTTCTGGTAGTTATGTTTTTAAACTTCACAGAATCCTACAGTAACCAAGCAATTTTGAAGTGTAACAGGAATATTTGATTCCATGCTTAGAATGGGATTTTTAACAGATCTTCGCTTTCAAATGCGCATTTTTTAGGAACTGCTCTGGTGAAAAACGATAACATAAAAAAATTGATCACACAAAGCAATCACTTTTAGTGTAGAATTGAATATTATATGATTGCTATAATTAAACAATTTTAGTATACAAATTCGGTGTTTTAAATTCAGCAATACGGAAATAATATGACTTCATCTTAAATAGGACATAATCACCATGGCAACCTAGAATCATTACCTGTCGTGGGATATCATTGAATTAATTACGTATGATAGGATTTAATAGAATGAAGAATGTGACTATAACTTGGCCATAGAGGTTATAAAATGTCATATACGTCATATATGACTATAACGTCATACATGTCAGAAATCTTGGCAATACATCTCGGTCTCTTGACGATTCTCTGTCTCGGACCAGACGACGAATATAGGTGCTACCTACGTATTTATATAATTACAAACGCACCTACAAATAGATAACAGGAACTAGAGGTTCTATTTTGAAGTCATTTTGGGGGCCCCTTTTAAATTTTAGAGGGGAAGCTCGTGCTTCATGTGCCTTTTGGATAATCGGCCCCTGGCTGCTGTTCTCGGCTGATTTCAATAACATCAAGCTGTTGATAACAATAACCGTGATCACATAAAGCGGCATATACCGCAGATATATTTAATAACAAGAAAGAACAATAAGAATTTATGTGTGATGATTTGAAAGTTACCACCCAACTTTCATAAAGAATTATTATGTTTTTATCATAACGACTATAAATAAGTGATGGCTATTCTTCTTATTATTTTTCTCAAGCGACGACTTGCATGTTGTGACCTTCAACTCTACTGGGATTCACTTCATCTGAATTTTTATATTTTTCATTCAATAGAATCTGAAAAAAAAAATGTTTTCATGGTGAAAATTTAAAAAAATCATGTCAAATATAAATTTCGGCAATTAACTCTATATTTTGGCTCTTAGCCATTTTGTACTCATATTGCATCTATTTGCAAACATATACTTCTCGATGCTCTAAGATATGAAATATATGAAAACAATAAAATAAACTTTTTCAGATCGAGAACTAAAAAAATAGTAAAAAATAAAAGTTTCACAGATTTTAAGTATGCGGAAAAAAAAAAAAAAAATCTAATCTGTGAAAAATGTAAGTACATATGTATACAGTCGAAAAATAAATAAATAAATAAAATAACGAAGACTCCTCATGCTTTCTATCGCTAAACTGTCATAAAGAAACGCAAAATGTACCATTCGATTGGGAATGGTATGATTACTATAAATATTTATGAATAAAATGAGCTTAGGGAACCTCCTCTAGTTTGTAATAATACGTAAAGTTAAAATAATTTTCATTAGCTGAATATGAAAAACTCGAGTAATCTAAATTATAACCTCTACCATTTCCACAAAGAACAAGTTGAACATCTACGCCTATTTCTGCACTATCAAATTTTTATGATTTCTTAGCTTAATCTTAAGTTAAGCGTGGATGAACGTTTGAGGTTGATGGCGACTTTACATACAGATATTTGAAAGAAAGGATAACATAAAAAATTTATTGACATGTTTAACCCATTATCTATAATAATATATAAAATTGAAGTGCCTGTCAGTGAGTTTTAGAAAAAAAAACACATATTTCTAAATCCATTCGATTATTTAGATGACTTACAGTCAAAAATAATATTGTTATGAATTTTGTATATACCTGTAAATATTCCATTTGTTTAAATTTATTTTATTTTATTATTGTGAAAATTGCAGTATTATTAATGTATTTCCTATTGAGCATCATGTAACTCAATGCTAAAGGCCTCAGATGCTTTGCAAGAAAAACAACCTTACACCCTCATCTTTATAAGAAGTCTATGGAAAAATCGCCAAGGAATGGGTTTATCGCCAAGTTGGCGATGGTTTTGGCGACTTATTTTTGTCGCCAAATTTGGCGATATATCGCCAAATGTCGCCACGTTGGCGACGGATTTGGCGACTTTTTGTGCAACCCCCCCCCCTTTATACCTGTACATTAGGATCCTTTCTCGCTTAGGTTCTCTATCGAAAGTTAAAGCACTTTCTGGTAATTTCTAGCATCTGAAGGCTCTGGAATAATCTGGAAAGATCTCTGAAACCTATATAAGGACCTCCATCAGTTCAGTTCAGTTAGTTGTCTGTCAACTGCGATTGAATTCATACGAGAGGCTTTGCATTGAGAACTGTGTTTCTCGGATCGATTTTGTCGTTGATACGTAGTATTGAACGCATTGTTTCTGTGTGAAATTTTGCTTAGCTTTTATTGGATTTGAAGATTACTGAATATCTTGTAATTTTCAGAAGATATTTGTGATCGTATTGCACTGTTTATAGTGAATAAAGCCTTTTTATTGTTCTTATATATTGGCATCAGTCCTTTCGAACCCCGAGCTCACAACAATATTTATATTTTTTTTTTGTCTGTCTGTTTGTCCAGAGTCGGCTCAGAAACGGTTGCATAACAAATGCTAAACTTATCAGTAGGAGATAAATGATGTTTCTGGCTACAATCTGCAGTTTGTTGCATTCCGATATCTAAAATAGGTTTTGAGAAAACAGGAAAAACCGGGAGAATCAATCAACCAATCTGTTAATACTCACAAATTCGGGAAGTAATTGATCAATTTGAAGGAATCTTAAAGCGATTGAAAGTGACTAATTAAGATTTTAAATTGATACTTCTATATACAATCTGAAGTTTGTCGCATTCTGATATCTAAAATAGTTTCTTTAAAACGAAAAAAACCTGCAGGTTCGATCAATAATTAATCAACCAATCATTTAATGCTCAAAAACTCGAGAACTAATTCATCTATTTTAAGGAATCTTACGGAGATTGAAAGGCCTAATTAAGATTTATAAATGATAATAATTGCATTTTTAGCTTATGACTTATTTTAGTTAAAAATTGAATTGGTAAGTATTTTCTCATAAAAACTCGAAATAATAATCGAAGTCATAAATTAAGTTCTCAACATAGAAATAAATTATGAATGTTAATGAGGATTATTATTAGAACTCAGGGTAGCTATATTAATCACTCACCATGAGATTCTGGTTCATGTAGTAGGGTTTTTCTAAACCATTGTTCATCTGATGGTCCACACAGAAACATAAAATTAATGTGTCAATCGCCATCTAAAAAATTGTTATTGAATTAAAAAAAAACATTTATTTATAAAATGCAGAAATTCAGAAATTATATTGGTACATTTTTAGAATATATTATTATCTCTAATAACTTAACTTAAAAAAAAAAAAATGTTATAATTTTTCTATTCATATTCGGAATTTAATTTCACTCACAAATCCTTAAAAATTTCACACATTTTTAAAACTTTCCAACAGAGTTTGAAGTTATGAGTTATACTGCTTCAAACACTTCGAAATTGATATACAATATTGATACGCAATATGACACATTCTCCATCGATGTGACGATAATATCTTCCATATAAAAAATAGTACCTATCTAACATTTAATGTTTCTTTTACGGGGTCGCACAAAAGAATTCGACTACAATCATCCAAAAAAATGAGAACACCCCTTATATTTTGATCTCTAAATTGTCACACAAAAAATCGGAAATAACCGTTCAACTGGAAATTATATCTTTTTTATTTTATTTTTTTTTAATTTATGCTAAAAACATAATCTTAGTGTGTTGTCTTCAAACTGAAATTGTACCAAACTCTGAAATTCTGAATACAAACACGCAATTTTTACATCAAATTTGACTTTTTCGGTAAATTTCACCTTAGGACACCAATTGTGAAGTCATTTGGTTAAGTAGTTTAGGAATTATAGAGATTTAAAATTTGGAACTTCTAATGTTAAATGTTCTTTTGCAATCTATGTAAAACATGTTGCAATGCGGGCATTATTCAATTCCTACTATTAGCTCACACCCTCTGTATATTTATATATCTTGTTCAAATTTTCAATCGTTAATAAAATACTCTTTATTCATCCATTCAAGTTCAAATACTTTTGTTTAAACTTGTACTGGATGACAATTGATGTTAACAGTTTTTTCAAATATTAATTCATTAATTAAATTAAATTAATTAATTTTAGTTTTATATTTCATTTCTGTTCAGAAGTATAGACTCACTCCATTTCATTTCTGTTCAAAAGTATAGACACACTCCATATTTTAGTACCGTTCGCCCGCGCGCCGCCTGATCTTCGTCCGTGAACAGCCCCATTATCTTTTTACGCGCGAAGGTTTCGCTATGATACTCATTGTGAAGTTTGGTAATTTTTGAAAATCAATATTTGAAAAACGGAAAAATCATTAGATTTGAAATTTATATCAAGAAAAATACAATTTTTAAACTTTCTAACGCGGTTTGTCTAACAATTTTGTGAGAAATACTTTTCGAGCTATTATTTTTTGATATTTTAGCTATTTATTTTTTATTTAATTTTTAATACATTTCAAAAAAATTTCTAGTAGAGGATATTTAGTAGGATATAAATTTAGGAATGAGTACCATCAGTGGCGAACGTGTAGATCGCTGGAAAAAAAATTCTTTTTGACCTAAGTAGGAATTGACTTAATTTTTTTTTTATATTACTTGTTTTTATGCATAACTCATTAATTATTTGGCAGAATTAGCAGATTGTTTCTGGATAGTAGCCTATAAATAATAATAATATAATCTGAATTAATGGTGTGCTATGTGTTTTTAAACTTAGTCGCTTTTAGTATATTATGTGATAGGTATAAATTCTGTGGATCATATACTGGACTGCCCAAAAAAATCAAATCAATTAATTTTTATCGTTCGAATTTACTGAAAGTGTGTTTTTAGTTGTGCTGTGCGTTTTTCAACAGAATTAAATTTGGCTATACTATGTGGTGGTAGTATATAATATAAATGAATTCTTATAATAGTGCTGCGCAAACAGATATAGTTACATTAACATCTGGAGATGGTAATTGCTGGAAAGACGTTTTCTGTTATGTTATGCGTTTCCTATCTGAATCAAATTGTAGTACACTATATGGAATGTAAAAAAATAATCAATAACTCATATACAGGGTTGCACTAAAGAATGACAATACAATACGGCTGAAAACGTGTTTTCAACTGTGTTATGCGTTTTCTAAATTACTTATTTAGATATTGCTTTTCATAGCTTGAAAGAATGATGTTTAGTAACAATATTGTGATATTGTTGGAATCTTTTTCATAATCTATGCGTTACATGTAATATTTCTTTCTGTTTTTTATTTCGTTATAAAAATAATATTCATGCAATGGAACTTTTACCAAACTAAATGTTATAGTTTGAGGCACCCAAAAGATTAAAAAAAAAAAAAACTAATCAACTGCTAACAAACTTTAATGAAATTATTATTAGTTTTATATTAATAAGTTACATGGAGAAATTCAAAGAACATTATACGAAAAAAAATGCATATATGCATCGAAGGAAATTACTTCAAATTGGGTAATACATTCATGAACATATTTTTGATTACAAAAAATACTTAAAAATCATTTAAAAGAAAAGGAATTATATCGCAAAACTTTTGAATAGTATTAGGCACATAAATGGTTATAGTTACTTACCTCGTAAATAGAGAAGAAACAGTGGCAGCACAGATATGATAAAACAAACACTACAGCGGCTGGAATCCAAAAGATTTGAACCCCTTCAATATTCTGTTTGAAAGTTTATATTAATTCAGATATGTTGCACAACATTTAATATAATTTATATATATATTATAATTTTTAAACGAATGAAGGTCACAATAATCAACAAAATTCACTTTAAGAGTCACAAAGTTACACTTCAAATTTCTCCCTCACATTTTAATATTTTTAAATGATTATTTTTGCATTGGATAGATGAGGTCGTTCTCTAACGTTGTTAGTTTTTACTTTTTTGATTTTGTTTCCAGTTTTTTTTAATATAAATTAATTTATAAAATATAATTTAATAAATATATATATATAATTTAATAATATATATATATATATATATATATATATATATATATATATATATATATATATATATATAATTTAATAAAATATATTTTTTTAATATAATATAATTAATACTCTCACTTTCAGAACCGGTTCCAACCGGTTCCAAAATTGAAAATGTCCGCTTATAAAATAAAAACTTTAATCAAAATCAAAATAATTAAAACTAAGAACGTTAGAGATCGATCTCAGCTATGCTATGCAAAATAAAAAAAGCATTTAAAAATTTTTAAATACGAGAGAGAAATTTGAAAATAACCTTCCCATAGACTTAACATTAGCTTGAGCGTTTCTTCAAGTGACTAGCGTAGGCTTTTAAGGGGACTTGGCACTTCAAAAATGTCAAAATTTGATGAAAATATTAACTTTTATATTTTTATGCTAAAGCAGTCCTTATAAACTAAAGTACCATCTCATAAAAATTTGAAAGTCCTGTTCTTATTAGAAAGCAAGCTACGGCGTTGTTTTTACAAACATCTGTTAACTTTTTACAATATTGAACTTGCACTTTTTTTTCATGCATCTTTACGCAGTTATTTCTGTTTCGTCTTTTTTAACCGATTTCAAACAAAGAAGGCTTTACAACTCGTCACACGGAGTCACCAAATATCAATGTTTTTTATGCGATTTCAAAGGGAAATTCATACAGTGCTTTTTATTCCCCGATGGGGGAATTGCTACAGGCAGCAGTTATTTGGATATGTTACAGATATGGCTCATGCTAAAACTTAATACAGATGTGGTGCATTAGTGATTGCGGATTTACTTTAAAATGTCTGGCGTGAAATACAAAACCGCTTGGATTTTTGTCCGTGTGACTAAGGTAGGTCCTATTGAACAGTTATAAAGTAGCCAAACAATACTTTTAAATTTCTTTTGCATTTGTGTTCAAAGGTTTTTTTTTTCTGTCGTTGTATACAAAGAAGTTTATTTACAAACAGGAAAAATTTTTGACTAACCCTGTATATGTATAAACATGTTTTTAATGTATGCCCAAACTTAACTTTTGAGTGGATTCTCCAATTTTCATTATTATTTTCTTATTAGAAAGGGCACATTTTGATGGTGGTTCATATAAATTATATCACAATTCAACCCAATTATGCGAGATTGAAGAATATTACCGCAATCATGATATTTCGTAATCGGGTTGCTATTCACTTCCCTTTGATTGGAGGATGCAGCGGCGCTAAAGACTACATCTAAAGCTGTCGCAACAGCTGACGGCTGTTTTTGTGACCTTAAGTAAGATCAATTACATGTTTAATAATCGGCTTGTATGAAATTGTTAAGTAAAAAATGTAGGTGGCTCCCGGACTATAAGGATGTCAAATTTTTAACTGTTTGAAATGTGCGTCTTGTTCAACATTATATCACAAGTAGGTGATTTAAATACAGGGATGGGTGTACATTGATTGTCTTTTAAAATTATGTATTATTTATGAATTTTGCTACTTTTTTGCAGCTTAATTTATTTTTACGTGCAGACTATTAAGATTAAACAAAGTCCGCTATTAAAATTGGTTGACTATACAACTATTGACAACATATAAAACGATACGAATTTTTTTTAAAAAAAATGAATAAATAGGAGGATTATTTTAAAAATTTTTATAGATAGTTAACTTTCCAAAATTTCTTTTATTTCTTTTAAATAAAATTAAACAATTTTTTCCTTTAATTAATCATTTATTTTGAACTTTTAATTTAAATTTAATTTTTTACGATAATTGCGTCAAAGTAACTTTTCTTTTATTTTTTATTTTTTGACGATTTATGGGCGCAAATGCATAGAGCTTCGTTATTTTGATCATCGTATTACGGTATTTTTATATGTTTTACCCGGATGGTCTTCATACCTGCTACCAACACGTGCTAAGCCGGCTGGTTCTGCTAGTAACAATTAAAAATAAATTTCAAAAAAGTTAAATATCGTGTCCCTTTTAAACAGTGTTGAATTCAAGGGGTGGCCCGGGGGAGACATTCCCCCCGGAGTATTGAAATGTCCCCCCCTCCCCGGAAGATTTGAGATTTTATATTTTCAATGGTCAAAAATTACAATCCCCCCCCTCCCCCCCACAACCGGAACTGTATAATGTCCCTCCTCCCCCGGAGCCCCAGAAATCCCTCCCGGGGGAAAAATGTCTGATTTCATCACTACTTTTAAAGCCTGCCAGTTATTTATACATTCTAATTTTCAGCAAAACTTGGAGTCTAATAATAATGATAGTTTTACCATATATTGAACGATACATCAATCTTATTTCACAACCCTTCATTTTTTAAAATAGAAATTTTTTTTTTTTTTTCACCTTGCAAAATATATGTGTTAAATACAGAGAAGAATATCAACCTTTTAATAACCTTTCATTGTTGTTCACATTTCTTTTAAATCCCACTGTTATTAATATCGCTCATTTCGAGATAATTGACGATCCTATATTAAAACTTTTTGACGTGTCTCTCTATTAGAAAAGAAGAAAATTATGCGCGATTGGACGATTATTTTATAAACGTATTGCATAATGTATAGTGCAGTATGTAGTGTAGTTAACAACATATTGAAATTACTTGGCGACAGGCCAATTTCTACGAAAGTCCCAGTCTAGAAAGTCGACAAAAATCAGTCAGAGAGACAAACTTATCATTTTTGTACGAAATCGATACGGACCTTCATTAAAAAAAAATAATAAAAGAAGAAGAAGAAGAAGAAGAAGAACGAGTAATTATGAAATTTGAAGCAATTGTTCGAAAATTAGACATCAAAAAATGCGATTAAATATATATATATAACCATTAACGAAACATTACCATAAAACCAACTTAAACTATGAAATTATGATTTAGTATATAATAATTAGTAGACAACGAAAGTATTCCCCAACACTCTGAATATAGATACCAAAAACTTATTTAAAAGAAGAAGAAATTAAATTAAAAATTGAATGAATGAAATTGAATGAATGAAATGAAATTTGTGGAATTTAGACAGAATTATCAAGTCCCAAATGCCTAAATACCACAAATAAAATGAGTGGTTTCATCATCATATTAGCCATAACATTGCTAAAAAATATGATTTTGGGACTACCAACTCATAAACATTGAATAGAAACCTGTGAAAAAATCTAAAAGATAAAAAAATAAATACAATATTAAAGGAAAGAAACCTTACCCATAATAAACAGATTAAAACTTGAAATTTAATCATAAAGTGCGAAATCCAATTGGATTAAAAAAGATATTGGTGCACTTCATGAACCAGATATATGAGCATAACTAAACAGAGGGAATGAATTGCAAAAAATCTTTATATGTTGCCAAAATAAGTTTTAGAAAATGATTTACCATGTTGCCAAAATAGGTTTTAGAATAATATGAATATTATTGTAAAGCAACACAAACCATGGTGCTGCCATCTATGAGGGTAAAAAGTCAATATACGATGAATAAAAATAGCATTGAATGAAAATTAATATTTAAAAATTAAACCAAATACTATCTAAAGATGATAGCAATTAGTTAAATAATAAATAAATTAAATTAAATAATAAATAATAAATAAAATATCCAATTACATTAAAGTAAAAATGGATGTATTAATGAATAATTCTATGTTAAAAAATAAGATGTAAGATGGAAAAATTAATAATTAATGATTAATGTAACATAAAAATATATGTACCTTGAAATGACATATCCACTATTAAATAGATGTGCCAAAAATGCAACATCACATAAATTAAATTAAATTCAAATTTAAAAACTAAATATTTGAATTAAGATACTAAGTTTTTGTTAAGTTTTTGCTAAGTTTCTGTTTTTTAAGTCACATGTTTTTATGTACACTTTTATTTTATTTTAGATACTAAGGATTTAAAATTAATATTAATAAATATTGAAATTAAGTCGTAACGTATAATGTTTCTGCATACAAAGTTAAAAATTAAATACACTTGATATAAGTGGTTAGGGTAGAACATTTAATAAAAATTAATACATGTATTATATTAACAATTAAGAAATTATACATAATATTAGAAGTTAATATGATATTGTCCAGCGTAGGCATTAATGTAAATACAAATGATCAAAAACATTCTTAATAGTAATGAATATAAATTCATTTAAATTAATTAATGAATACGTAAATATAACTACATTAATTCGCATATAAAAGTATCATATCACAGTCCATTATAAAATGTGTAATAGCAAACGTGTGTGTAAATCAAAATGCCCCTTTATTTATTTATTTTTTTTTAATATATAAATTAACCATGCGTTTTTCCCATACAACTCCGCCACACACCTCCTCAATCCAACATCTACCCACCCATCCTATTATAATATTTTTTTTAAACTATTTTCTAAAAATATATGTTTTTTTTTCATACATTTTTTAACGCATGTGTTAATTTGATTTTTAAGATCATTTAAGTACTAATTATATATTAAAGAATATATGAATTTTTTTGGAAAACCATGTTGTAATGCATTAGATATATGTCAATTAGTTATTTTACTTTTATTCATAATTTCACAGTTTTTGTTGGTGGTTGTAACGTTCATTTATGGGTTATATATATATATAGAAAAAGAGAAAAGAATTGTATAGCCTTCTTTCCTTTGTTGGTACCCAGTTAAAAATTCAAAGGTTATATGAAAAGATATGAACGCAGCGTTTTCATTTTAATGGTGTTTTATCAATTTTTATCAGTAATATTTTTATCATCGACAGCAACATAATTCTCACTTTATGTTACTGGACATACAAGTACTGAGTGCATTTTAAGAATGTTTTCAGTGAGTATGTTTAATTTCCTTCGTGTGCAAAGCCGCGGACTTTGCCAGTATTTAATACTATTAAATAAATAAAAAAAAACACAGAAACTAGTTTAAGCTTTTAAAAATAAAATGAATAATAAAATCATTATTACCATAAAAATGCCTATTCCGACAGCTGTTACAGAAAGTGTTATTAGTAATTCAATTGCTGTCAGTATGAAAGTTCCAACTCCGATAATTAGAGCAACGTTTGATGAATCGGATGTAATGCACGCAAAAGCTGTACGGGCACTGCTACAAAACGGCTTTCCAAAAAGTACTGCGTATAATATGAAACGTATTAGATATTTTTAAAATATGATAAATACAATACATTATGTATAATAACATTAAATATATATATATATATATATATAAAAAAAAAAAAAAAAAAAAAAAAAAACAGTGTTATTTTAACATTTTTTATTCATTTAGTTAACTTTTAAGGTATACGTTTGACAGCCCTTTTTTTTTCAATAAATAAAAAAAAAGAACTTAATATTTATTGCTACAAAACTTATTTTATGAAAGACAATTTCACTCGTTAAATGAATGCAATTTGTTTTTCAATTTTAGAATTTCAAGGAAGCGTAATGCAGTAGTTGATACTTAACAAAAATGTCTCCACGACAAAAACAATGATGGTTTAATAATTTTTTTTTTCAATAAATACACTGTTTGGAGTACCATGGTACCAAGAATGCAATGAACTACAATCTGAGTCATAATGTAAAAATTTCCATGGAATATATCCATTCAAATTATGACTTTGATGATTGATAATATATTTTCTACGTATTAATTAGTAGAAATAGCTGTGAATTTTCAGAAAATTCTCAGATATTTTAACCGATAATTCATGTCACCCACAAAAATCATGTAAATTATAGGCGATTGATTTTTTAAAAAATATAACCATAGTTTTTAGATACCAGAATTTTTCTTTTTAATAACTGGTTGCTCATAAAAAATATGTTTCCGAAAATACATTTAAATTTTTTATATCTGAAATTCTATTAGAAATATTTCCATCAAACTCTTAAAACCGACCAGATTTTTATATTTTGCCTTACTTAATTTCAATATTATCTCTTTGGTATTTTAAGGATCTTAAACAACAACTTGCGTTTTTACTTAAATATCGACTTCCGGTTTGAGAATTGAAACAGAAACAGCTATAACTACACTTCCAATGATCGTAAGAAGAAAACAAAAACTGTTTTGGATAGCTAATTGTGCACTCTTTCAAGTAAAATATCAATTTTAAAAAATCTGATAGTTTCCCGAAATCGGATTTTCAAATGTAGTGGATAATTTAAACTGGCTATTAACCATTCAGCGACCACAGTGTCACAAATTTTACGACAAACAAATTTTTTTCAAACGGTTTCAAAATATTTTAAGTTTTTTACCATTGATATGTATTTTTGCTGTTCTAACATTTCAATTATTACTGTGATGAAGTATATATTGCATTTGTAATGCCGTATAACTACTGTACGCAAAAGTACGTCATGAGCCGTATGTGCAAATAATTAAAACGAGCCCACTGAAAAGTTATTAAACGTATTAAATTGTCAGAACATCAATAAAACGAAGAACGAAAAATCCTGCATCACGGCATAGATTATGAAACACCTTCCAACACTATCGGATTATTGTTAAAAAATTTCATTTTTGTTCAAACAATGAACTGATATATGTAAATTAACAACAACAAAAACAAATTATAATTTAACAAATTACAATAACGATTGGAAAAATGTTCCGAAAGCTTAAAAAAAAAAAAAAAATTACTGTACTTTCGTGTTATAGCGGCCCCCACAATTATGATTATGTGAAGGTTGCAGTTATGATTTCGCCAAGATCATCGCAAAGCTTATATATGCATCCTATACATGCATATATATATTCCAAACACTCCTATATGTGCCATATACGTCATTATACACATATTATTTACATCTTATATGTCATATATACATCATATACACATGTCATATAGATACATCATATATGCATCATATATGACTATAACTTGGCCACATACGTCAAGAAATGTTATATATATATCATATATTGTTATAATGAATACATGCTTTATAATTTGGCGATAAATCTTGGTCGCTTGGCAATTCATCCTTGGGGGCCGCTATAACATGAAAGTACCAAATTTACAATATATTAATGAAAACAGAAACAAAATATAACACGAAAGTACCAAGTTTACAATATATTAATGAAAACAGAAACAAAACATAGCACGAAAGTACCAAATTTACAATATATTAATGAAAACAGAAACAAAAATATTTCATCCTTGAGGGCCGCTATAACACGAAAGTACCAAATTTCTACTTTATTTTTCATATCTGATAGTTTGCATCTATCCTTTTATTAACTTTAGGATTTTTGTAACGATTTTATGCATTTCTATTGTCTATTCAAAGACAAATTCTTCTAAAGTTACAGAATTTCGTTAAAAATTCTTCTAAAGTTACATAATTTCGTTAAAAATTCTTCTAAAGTTACAGAATTTCGTTAAAAATTCTACTAAAGTTACAGAATTTCGTTAAAAACGCTTAAAAAATAAAGTGACGACGTCAAGATGTCCAATCTCGACCAAAAACAACAACCATTTTCTTAATGGTTAATAAATAAAAAATTATTTTCAGCAATCGCTGTCCATAACCGGAAATGTGTTCAATTCTTTCGTGCAGCCCTGCATATCTGCACACCTCGTAATACGCTACAAATAAGTTAAGTTTTAAACTTGCATATTGCAGCTAAAAACGCACATCCAACAGTTATATATCAGTCCTGTAACCGAATGCTTTTGAGTGTATCTGTAAATAAAAGTACTCTATACACTGCAAAAAATAATTGTTGATTTTACAGTATAAAACTGGCACCCCAGTTGCCAGTATTATACCGTAAAATTAACAGTATTAAACAGTAAAATAAGCAGTAATACGCTGCCGCGCAAGCAGTAATACGCTATTGCGCATGCGCGGTAGCGTATTGCTGCTTGCGCGGCAGCGTATTACTGCTTATTTTACTGTTTAATACTGTTAATTTTACGGTATAATACTGGCAACTGGGGTGCCAGTTTTATACTGTAAAATCAACAATTATTTTTTGCAGTGTAATCTATAGAAAGTATGTTGTACTGCATCTCAGTAATGTATATTTCAGTTTCATTATGTTTGAAATACACTGCAGGGAAAAAAAATGTTGATTTTACAGTATAATACTGGCACTCCAGCTGCTAGTATTATACCGTAAAATTAACAGTAACAAACAGTAAAATAAGCAGTAATACGCGTATTTTACTGTTTATTACTGTTAATTTTACGGTGTAATACTAGCAGCTGGGGTACCAGTATTATACTGTAAAATCAACAATTTTTTTTGCAGTGTAGTATAACATTATTAAAATACACTGCAAACGATTATCATAACGAGATATCATAATATTAGTAAATCTGCAGATCAGGAGCCTCAACGTCAGCTCTGAAAGTCATTGTTTTTTAATCTCACTTTTCATATTATTTAGCATCTTACAATCCGCGATTTAATTTTTTTATATTACATACATATTTATAGGCACGTAAAATACTTCGGAGGTTTCAGAAATTAGAAGCGTTACATTAATCACGATTTATGCAATGATATTCTGAAAATCTTATGAAATTCTTATTCTTGTAATTTTTTAGATAAAAAAAATGCATTTCTTATTTTGATATTCTTTAAAATATGATTGCTAAGCAACTAACAAAATAAAGAAAAAAGAAAAAGAAATACATTTTACAATTTGTAAAAAATAGGAAAATAAAATGTTTTATATTTCCCGAACAGTTGCAAAAAAATTTCCAATAATTTAAACAATTACTTTCTAAATTCTAATAGATGTATCGGCAAATTTTCAAAGTTATCACATATATTTAAGACCTCCATATCGAAAATTTAATATTCGTAATTTTTCGTTTAAATCCATTATTTAAATATGCGATTTTCATTTCAGTTAAAAACAAAATTTGAAAATCGTCTGCATGTGCATAGGAAAGCATTATGACCTAAAAAGAAATGTTCTATATTTTTCGAACGAAAGAACCAAATGTAACCAAAAACTATACAGCTCATTCCGGGTACCTCACTAACATACTAACCAAAAATCAACCTAATCGAATGTTTTTTGTGGAAGTTATCGCGGAACAGACAGACCTACAAACAAACAAACGGAAACCAAAAACTTTTCGGGTCTCTACAGTGAGCCTCAACTGACGTTTCGGCATTAACGGATTTCTTTACTGCGGCCCTTTAAACGAACTTAATTGCTACTTACTCGATACTCCGTAGAACACATACTGCCATCCATTTCAGTGAAGTATATTAATTTCATTATGCTTAAAACAGTGTAACATTATTATAATGCAATAAAAACAATTTTTCCTCATTGACTGTAGTGGTACGGATTACTTTTAAGTGTCCCTGTAAACAAGCTATATATATGTGATAGTTGCTCTAGTCATGCAATTGTTATTATTGTTGTTGTTGTGCATGCTTAAAGTTTATTGTTGTTGTTGTTTTTGAAGTTTTATTTCATGTTTTGCACTAACCCAATTTCTTTCAGGTCCACTACGAGAGGGAACTATGACTACCTTTGTAGGTTTCCACATCCCTCGAGTTCTGGTAAAGCAAGTACGGGTCGGAAAAAGCCGACTTAAGGCCTAGGGCCTTTTTCCCTTCTGGGTGTCCAGCCCCGAAGCTGTTGGGGGACGCTGGCCCGTCCCCAAGTGTCTCGTGGTGTTTCCCCTACTGGGTCTCACCGCGTATCGCAACGATTTACGTCGTCGACACTTGGGTTTAAGGTTGGAGGGTCCGCAGGTGGCGGTCCTCTGGCCGCCCGAAGCGCATACGGAGAGAGAAATCCGGTCGTGCGCGATAAAAGTCCCTCAGAACTTGCATTCGGTGGTCGCCTACGCGCCGGGCGCCCCTCAGGCACCTGTCGGCGCAGCTTTCTTTTATTCTATACTCTATAGCTAACATGTTTTCGTCTACCTTAGTGATGTACATCAATTTTTTTACATTTGAATTAGTGTCAAATCATTAAAATGCACCGAAAATTATTTTTTCCCATTGACCTCAATTTAACGGGATACTTTTGTGTGTCTCTATAATCTAATCCTAAATGCTACACAGTTCATTTTCAACACCGAACATGCCATGGTAAACCTCAATAACAATATATCGATTACATGGCAATCCGAGTGTATTTACGCGATGTTAGAGCACGGGCAGACGGCCAGACAACCCGAATTCATAAACATTTTTCAAATATGTTGGAAAGTGTTAAGAAAACAGAAAAAATGTGAGTTAAAAAAATTAACTTATAATTTCTCAAATATTTCAATAGAATAAATAAATAAATAAATAAATAAAATATATATAGTAAAAAGTAGACGAAAGGGGGGGGGGGATAAAGATAATAAGCTGACAGACATTCATTCCATGCATCTTTTTAGGTAATTTTTCGCTAATTTATAATTCATTTAAACAGTATCCTGAAACAATGTGGCAACACCACAAAACATCTTCAATATTTTATACAAAGGAGGAACACTCCTATGAAAAAAATTCCATTCCTTACTTATTCTTCTGCAAAAAATCTTATGAAAAAGATATAAGTACCAATAGACGGGGAATAATGTCTATTTATTTAATGCTATGTATAAATTATCATTCGGGAGACATTTACATATTAAAAAAATGTACCGTTTTCCTGTTTTCAAATAGTAACACCTGATTTTGACACTGTAATCGAGTTCCTTGGATCAAATTAGCTCTGAAAAATGCATAGATTTTATAAATTTTTCTCAAATCTTCATAGAAGGGAGTCAAAATTAGAGAATCAAAATGTTAATTCCAGATCACAAACTTTAATTTAGTATATCTTCCCTAAAAACATTCAAATAAAATGTTCCAATTTTTAAGGAGGTATACATTGATTAGCCCCAAACATAGGTCGGTCATGCACGATTACTGATTGAAATACATACTTTTAATAAGGAAAATTCTTTAAAACGCAGATTGCAAATTGATTTTAATGCAAAATTTTATAGTCGTCTAAAAAATGTACTGATAACAATAATAAATTTTTGCTCGGAAACCTAGGAAATTACGGAGGCCTGAAAAGTCTAATTTTTCTTGAAAACAGTAGATTATTTGTGAAACAAAATGCCAATAGAATAGAATTAGTATACGGTAAGATTTAAACGGAAGGAGGAGGATAGTGGTGGTGGTAACTGTGATATTTTTATTTATTCGTGGCCACAAGTTGCGAGCAACATAACATATTTATAATTTAAATGATAATTTTTCAATATCACTATACATTACTTACCTATCATGACGTATGCAGTTTTATTCAGTATTCGCAAGAAGGATTCTAAACAAGCAAGAAGACACTGCAAGATGCTCCAGATTAGTGCAGCCATACCATTTTCAACTGTCCTACAACAGAAAATCGTATTACAGCTATCAAAAATTTATTTTATGGTAAAACTAAATGTTTCTATCAGACAACGTTGTCATACTAATAAACATTTTTATTAAATTCGTTGATGAGTCCACTTCGATAATCGACTTCATAAACATTCTACAGTCTCGGAAAAAAGGTGATCGCTCCCTACTAATTCTGCCGCAAATCGTAGTAATTTCAAGAAATCGAAATCTGTTAATATATATATATATATATATATATATATGTGTGTGTGTGTGTGTGTGTGTGTGTGTGTGTGTGTTACGGTCAATATGATAATTCAGGTCATTATTAATAATGACCGGATTAATCATATTGACCGTAACATATATATAAAAATTAATATATATATATATACACATATATAATACATATTTTTATATGTACACATTTATATATATATATATACATATTTTTTTTTTGTAAAATTAAACAAAAAATTATTTTTGAAAAGAAAATTGAATTGTATAAGCTACAAATTTTTTTAACAGATATCAATTTCTAAAAATATTCAAATATGCGAATCTAACATTCCACCTCATTTCACCAAGTAGTAGTTCCACCCGCATAAAAAAAAAAGGAAAAAAAATCATTTGACAATATTGAAATGCGAACGAGATATCGTAAATCATTCTCTCCATAGGATTAACATTAGCGAGCGTGTGTATTCGTCTGAGTGAAGTAGCCTCTTAAGGTTAAGGAAAGTTTTAAAGGGGGATAAGGTGACTCAAATAACGATAGAAACATATTGCATTACTATTTTTACTTACCCATCATACGTAATATAGGGTAAGTCTTGTAATCGTTTTGAAAATCGAAAAAAAAAAAAAAAATTGACGCATTTACACGTTTCAGACATTGGAGATTCCGAAAAACATATTTTTAGAAAAAAAATTTTTGCCGTGTGTCTGTAAACGCTCTATCTCCCGAACAAATTGAGATAGAGACTTGAAGTTTGGTATGTACTTAGTATGTAATAATGGGAAGAAGCTTATTTAATTTCAGTAACCTCGATTATCCGGAACTATTTTTTTCGGACTCTCGAAATATTCGTTCTGATAAAAGGTATATAAAAATTTCCGAAATTGCTTATTTTAAGGAGTGAATATAAAAGGCAATGAAAAACATAAATTTTGCATAAAGAATGAAGTCGATCAAATAATGAGTTGCCGAGATATTTGTAATCTTATTTTCCACACACTTCGATTTTTCGTGACCCTGTATTTCATTCAAATTGCAATTCAAAGATTTATTTTAATTGGAAATGAGACGCTTAATCTGACGCAGTAAACCGCTAGTTAATATGGTTAATATTTTTGGAGTTATGAGGATGTATCTTTTATGCAATTCAGTAATAGAGCCTTTAAAGTTTATGACGTCATCAAGCTACGATTTTAATTCGAATTGCAATGCATTTCATAAATTGTTTACACATGTTTTATTTTCATATTTCATATTATGCACATCCATGATGGGTAAGTATTACGGTGGCCCCCAACGACTAGTTTTATCACATGATCAAGTCAATCATTTGGGATTCAAACAACAAACAACTCATTCCTTTGTCTAAATTTGGCTGTTTATTTTCGCTAACTTTGGTTTTTAAAAGGAAAATAAGTCATTTACACAGATTACAATAATTTTAGTCTACTAGATATAGAAAATGAAAGAACTTAGCTTCTTAGTGATGGAAAAAAATATACTTATTTACTTTCCCTCCATCATTTTGGAGATGAAACGAATGGCTTTAATGATGGCAATAAGCAAGGATCCAAAAGCAGCAGAACCTAAATGATGTTTTGCAATCATCTTAAAACTCCTCCAAACTGGATTATCGAGTTTTCCTTTAACCCTAATTAAATATATATATATATATATATATAATATTATAAAAATATCAAGCACAATGTTACATTAAAAATAGTGATGAAACAAATCATTATTCGTTTATGAAACAAATTGTAATTGGCCAGATAGCCGAAAGATTTAGAAAATTTTGATTTTGTTATACATATCATTTTTTTTTTTTAAATCTTAAATAAAAAAAAATTAAAGTTAAAAAAAAATTGTATTATTTGTATGTTTAAAAAATTTTAATAGCTTGATCTATTTTTTAATGCGACACGATTTCCTTAAATTTAAATCATTACTAATAATATAATTTGATCAATCGATACTTGTAATTCTGTATTATTTATCTAAAATAAGGAAGACTCTTTGATGCATTTCCAGCCATCTTTTTAATTTAGCAAACTTATTTTAGCATAAAAATTAATAATTTGTATTGTATTTTTATTTTTATCTTGTATTTAGATATAACAAATCGATAGTCAGGATGTTAAGTTATTTTCAATTAAAATCTAAATAGTCTTCTAATTGTTGATTTTACAATATTAGGCAGTAACCGCACATGTACGGTATAATACTGGCAGCTGAGGTGCCAGTATTATACTGTAAAATCAACAATTTTTTTTGCAGTGCAATATTCTCTCAGGTAATTCAGAATTAAATTCTGTAGAAGATTAAACTAATTTTACAAGACATAATAATAAATATATATATATATTTAATTTATTATAGATTGAGAAATTATTAAAGTCAAATAAGAAATTGTTCAATTTTATATTATTCAATTCACTTATGGTATATTTGTATTTTATTATAAAAAGGTGACTGCGCTTTCTGAACATAACATCATTAAATGCACTTTATTCAGATATGTTATGCAGCTTAAAACCGACTAACTCTAAAGAGAGCTTTTAGCAATTAATGTACTGAAGTATAATTCTTTAATGTTCCGTTAAATGTACCGGGTGGTTATAATATAAGTATATCTCTATTTAGAGCTCTCTGTAGCTTGAAGCGGAATGAAACCAAAATCGGCACACTTGCTATTCGAGAATGGGGAAGAAGAATGGAACAATAAAAAAATAATTGCAATAATCGCCGAAAGATGGCGCTTTTGAGTTTGAAATGTAATATGTAATATTATGTATCTTGGAGGTGTCGCAAACCTCAATGTCGTTCCACATATCACAACATGTGCGAAACATCACTCCTGATGCATTACATCCCGCAGTTGAACACGCCGTGCACGCAATTTCTCTTTATTTTACCTGAATTATATAGATGTGCGCAATCGTGCAACACTTTCTTCTTTACATATATTATAAAATACATCAAAATGTACAATATATATAAAATAAAAGTGTTGCAAAGCTACGCTCCTAGTAAAAAGTCCTTCCGGCCTGTACCGGGAGGAAAAGGTAGCTTTCCTATATCTTCGTTTTAAAATTTTAGCTAATGTTACACGAAAACAGCAAGTTAAAATGTAAAGAAACGTTTACAAAAGATTCGTTAATACTGAATTTGAATAAGAAATTAGCCAAATTATTGAGCAATAGCCAAATTGGCTTCATTTATGAAGACATTTTGGTCGCCAATTTTGGCGATAATTTGGCGCTAACGGATATGAATATATAGAGTTTTATGCGTATGATTGGGAAAATTATTACAACAATGAAAAAATAATTTGCGAGTAATCGCGTTAATGTGCTGTTTTGTTTCAAAATGTCAGCCACCCTAGAATTTCAAACTGCTCTATCAGCCATTTTTTAAGATAGAGGTAAACCAAAAAATGCTCTGGAATCCTTGTATCAAGGCCTAACACGTAATTAAAAAATAAATTTGAATTTTTAACTTTTTTGTATATTTATTTTAGTTTTAAATTTTTAAATGGCCGCCATCTTGAAACAAAATGGTGGACCAAGCTGGCCAACGAACTCGGTCGAGACATTGGTGAGCTTAATACACACAATTGGTTTCATCGAAATTGATTTATAAATACGAGCGTTATCGTATGACATAGGTCAGATATATATATATGGATATATATGGATATATATATATATATATATATATATATATATATATATCAACATTTGAGCGGAGGGTGGTTTTGGGGTCTGGGGGTCATGATCGGTGAAAATATATCGAAATTTTCCGGAACTGCTTTCCTCCGAACGGCTGCAATAGGTAGCTTTATACTTTTTTGTATTGAAAGCTCCCTAATATTAAAAAATATATTAAAAATTGAGGTAAAATTAGGAGAAATTGCGTATTTTTCATCAAAAACTACAGGTAAAATTAGGAGAAATTGCGTATTTTTCATCAAAAACTACGAATATTACGAACTTTGAGCTTCTGTAAGTCATATAAGTCCGAACAAAATGTAAAAAATAATGTTGAAATCGCACAGGATAAACCTTCTAATATTAAAAAGTGAAATAATTAAGTCAGTATAACAAAATCGAATTTTAGTCTTATTTCATGGGTCAAAAACACGGCCTATGGACCCTGATCCTTTAATTTCGACAGCAGCAGCGTTAGTTATTACTATTTTTTTCGAATGGAGAGATACGCTTAAATGAGCTATACAAATATTAGATTAAAAGACAGTTGAGACATTGATTTTCTGATGATGGCATTCTTAGCAAGAGCGACAAAAGAGAGGGTGCACCCTCCATGTAGCCTCACATGCAGACGTAAAATAAGCCCTTATAATATATATAATTAATATATTGTATGTATTGCCCTTAATATATTGTATTGAAAATCTATGTCCTTTTCAATTAACTAACATTGATAAGACTACAATGTATGGTTTAACATTAAAAATAATTTTTTTTAAATCACCTTTCTTAGGTTGGTCACCCTTTCATATTTTTTTAAAGAAATTTTGCTATACTGTTATGTTGTCTTTATTATTTTCTTTCTCTCAGAGATAAGATTAGTAAGATCAGAGATAATGAAGTATTTAAGATTTGAACATACACATTTCAAACAATTTACCTCGAAAAATACCACGATGATACTGCTCCGGCTACAACAAGGCTTTGACAAGCTAGAAAAAACTGACTCAGCCACAAAAACGCAAAAAGTAGAAACCAGCTTGAAACCTGATTGGTAAACAAACCTTTTTTAACAACAGCAAAGGGGGGAAAAAGCTTGTTTAAAATAGCTGAATTTATACAGAAAATATTTGTATGGAGAATAAATTTACATATATCTAATTTTTTTTTAAATATCGCAATTAAAACAACACTAACCTGAAAAAATACGTTGTTTGGAAAGGAAACTTTTCCTACTTTATCTATTTCCGCTTTTCCAGAAGTTTGAAAGCATACTAAACCAAAGCAAACAAAACAAGCAAGAAGAGCAGTACTCACGTACGTCTGGAAATTAAAGTGAAATAATTTGTTTAAGATCCATTTAAAAAAAGTAAATAAACAAATAAATGCACGAATAAATGAACAACTAAAAAATTTAAACTTGTATTTATCTGGAAAAAAAAAATACAATTTCGAGCATTTTCTGATGAAACGTATCTTTCAACCACTTTAACTTGCTTTCTTCGCCAGTCGATAAAACGAAAAATCTAAAGAGTTCTATGGTATTGTACTTTTTCTTCATTTGCATTCATTTCAGTAACAAGTAAATTTTCATCGTTAAATGCTTAAAATCATTAAAAAAAATTATGTGTTTCCCCTTGTATAGAGGATGTGATTGAAGTGAACATTAAGACAATTATTGCTATTGTACAAAATTTTAACGTTTTTAGAGAACTTTATACATTTCCTTTTCAGTTTCAGGATTAAAATTTCAGTCAGTTTGAAGATGTATCCATTTATTCATTTTTATATTATTTATGTGAATAATTTTACAGAATCTAATAACAAGACCATACATTTCTGTTTAATTTTATATTGTTATTTAATAAACGACATTTTTTAGTTGTGCCTAAACTTTGAGACAAACTGTATTACTCAAAACAACAACAAAAAATTCTTATTTTGTTATATATTTGTAAATTAAAAAAATAATAATATTGAAAACATATCATATAACATAATAACATATACCATATACTATATACCATAACACATACCAGTACAGGTTGAAGTAACATCGTTGGGATATCTTTAATACATTTACCACCTTCATCAAACAATACTACAATCTACAGAAAAGATAAATTAAAAATGAAGTGTGGATAACAAGTGATTTGGAATAAAAGTTTGGAGGCTTTTGGTACGTACCATCTTTAGTTTATTCCTCATTTTATACAGCACGATAAAAAACACGACCTAAAAGAAAAGGGAAAAGGTGCTAAAGTGATTATGAATTTTATATTTTATAAATATTTTGAAAAAAAAAAGACAAATTAAAAAAAAAAAGTTATAAAAAAAGTTATATATATCTATTCTCTACTAGGACTTCCCTCAAAGGGATTAGTCTGAGTGATATTTCTCAGAGCATAGGGTTAACAATTACGATATAAAGAAGATATAATATGTGAAAAAGAGCAAATTAAATGATAGAATTACAAAATATCATATATAAATTCATATATACTGGTATGTTTTCATATATATATATATTTATATAATTTGGCAAATAATCTCATTTTCTTAAGTTGGAATAGCTCAAAACTTTAAAAAACAAACAAACAAACAAACAACAATAACAACAAAAAAAAAAAAGGCCGGATTTTTTTTTTTAAACGCCAAGCTTTTTAAAGTCACGTAATCATATTTGCAGCCGAGAGCATATTTTAGCAAGCGTAGTTTAACGCAAATTTAATTTCATTGTTGAAACATTTTCTTTGTGACAAATATTTACATTTGAATTTAAAAATTTTCTTCCTTGTTTATTTGTATAACTATTTATAGAAACTCGTACACTTCAAGCCACATTAATAACATGCTTTGCTACAAACCTGATTACGAAACTGTCCCTTAATTCCTACTAAAGTAATATAAAAAAATTTTCGATGACTTCTGTAAAAATCAAATTGAAAAAAATACATATATTTCAAAGATAATACAGTCTACAGATTTCAAAAAGCGGTTCTACTGGAAACTCCAGCTTCTACCACATCTCAAACCATTACAGCTTCATTGACAGCCAATCACTTCAACCTAAACGATTTTATTCTTTCTCCTCAAAACCCTCTAAATATAATAGCTAAAATAACAATTGGTACTTTCTTACAACAAAGTCATCACTTAAATCACTACTAAGTCTTGGGTCACGGGCTCTTCACAATATACAGGGTCTGTTCTGAAATTAGTAGAACTCATTTAAAAAAAAATTATTCATGAGAATAGTACAAACGATGAGAATTTTTCAAAGTAGTACCCTTCCGCATCTACACACTGCTGCGAACGAGTTTTCCAGTTTTCGTACGCTTCAGGAACGCCTGGACCAGAATGCTGTTTAGCTCCCTCGTCACCGCCTGTTGAACCGCCTCTACCTCTCTACCGAGCCGTGATGCTTCCCTTTGAGCGTCGATTTTATTTTCGGGAATAGAAAAAAGTCGGGGCTGTTGAGGGATGAGACAGCGTTGCCACATTGTGCTGGGCAAGATACTCCACTATGCGAAACGCTGTGAGGCTCGGCCGGTTGTTATGGTGCAGCCGCCAATTGTTGGGGATGGCTGGGCGGACACGACTAATGCGTTTTCGCCGTCTTGTGAGGACTGCCACGTAAATTTTTCACTTGCGACACATTTTCTGTGGTCTTGCTGGTCGAAGGGCATCCGAAGGACTGTCGTCGTCTTCCACTCTTTCCCTACCTTCTCGGAACAGCTTGTATCACTCAAAAAACACCCAATCTACCCATGGCAGCATCACCGTAGGCCTCCTTAATCATGTCGTGAGTCTCTTTGCCCTTTTTACAAAGCTTTACACAAAATTTGATGGTGTATCGCTGCTCCAGAAAACGCTCCATGATTCTCCGTGACGAGGCGTTTCGACAGGGGTTCACAGTACAAGTGACTTGCTTTCTTCAATGGCCGAGAGCCGACTGCCGATTTTTCCCAGCATTCCCAATATCTCCCTCCACCGATCGCGAGCGCTCAGATCACCTCTCGTCCACCCGTTCGCTCAGGAAAAAACAGTCCTACTACTTTCAGAACAGACCCTGTAGGATTAAACCGCACACATTAATTCACAGATTTTTCCGTTGTCAAGAGCTGGGTCATCTTTCTCATTTTTGCCAGTATCCTATTCGTTGTGCTAACTGTGGCCTTGATCATTTTCTAAAGATTGTCATAATCTCTCCAGCTGCATCAATTGCATCACATACAAGAAAAATTTTAAAACTAATTATGATACACATCATAAATCTTCAGACTCTACTTGCTTTACTTATAGTCAGACTTATACCAATAAAAGATCTTACCTGAACAGTGAATTCCAATTAATATAAACCATCAACTAATTCCTGTTCTACAGAGAGGTTCTATATTGCAATATTCACCTTTTTTCTCAACACAGGTCCCTTAAAATCAACATTACTGGCAAGCGTCAATATACAATGAACTGTATCCATGTGCGTAATTTAGTGATGTCTGAAGTTTTTCTGCAAATATAGTGCAAGCATAATCATAGAGAAATTTAAAAGTTTTACATATTAATATTGTGTCATTGTTTTATGTATTTCTTCATGAAGAATTATTTCATATTCAATGTTCAATATTTTGTGTATCATCACAGTGCTTCTATCAGTGCCTTTTTACTATTAGTGAAATTTGCTCATCATAGCGCATCATCTTAAAGTAAATAGTTTTGTGATCTTCACTGTGTATTTTTCCTTCTATCGAACCGGCATTCATTCTCTACAAAATGCAAATTCCAAGCGTTATTCATTTATCATTGGCCCCATTAAAGCTTTTCAATTTATCGCAATGTTCTTTCTATTCATCGATCTATTCATCTCCTGCTCAATGTTGCGCTTGGATGACAGTTGGCCATGAGTACTGGTGCACATATTATCAAGTAGAAACTTTTGAACTTTTAGCATTTTTCACCATCGCATCCAAAATTTCCATCTTATTACTTGTGCCCTATGTTGGATTTTTCGGCTGACTGATATGTACCACAACCACAGCATGTAAAGTAGAGTTCTTCTACATCAAAAATACATTTTTCTTCTGTTCACCACTCCGTTCTCTCGTTTCCCGCGGGCTCAGCTTCGGCTTATTTTTGTTTTTTTTAATACCTCAATAAAGGGGACGGGGATGGAGATATTTGATCTATGGACTTGGTTTCCTAGTCTGAGCAGTCCCTCTCAGACAGTACAGTAAAATCTGGTCCTGCCTGGCCTGGATCTGTAGAAAAAAGTAAAGCACGAGCCCAGCCCTTATCTTGTGAATGAAAATTGGCCCAAGCCCGTGCAGACCTCTAATCTATATTACTTGTTGCACTCATAATTTTACTGTGGATTTCACAATTTTTCCATATTTTCATTTTTGGATAATTTATCATAACAGGTATAATATTTCATCTTTCATGTTTTCCCCCTTTGTTTAGGATGAATTATTATGTCGTATATTATGGATACATATATTTATTCTGATAACTTTGTTTTGTAATTCTTGTGGATTGCATAACATTTCACGCTCTTATTTCAAAAGGAACAAAAACAAGTATTTAGAAAAGCACAATTTTTGTTTTCAATCTCAAAATAAAATTATTTTTTTATGTAAAATGGGTGAAAAATTAATTTAAAATTTATAAAAGTAAAAAGTTACCTAGCAAACACAGAGCTATCGGAAAGTAATCGGCTGACAGCTATTTGCCGCTTCCAGCGCTCTTAGCACG
Organism: Maratus michaelseni; assembly: GCA_963931845.1. NCBI lineage: Eukaryota > Metazoa > Arthropoda > Arachnida > Araneae > Salticidae > Maratus > Maratus michaelseni. The sequence continues at coordinate 154,099,898 of OZ007594.1, read as the reverse complement.
ATACCTGCTGCCGATACCACTTCTATCACTTTTTCGACACGCCGGGCGATCGACGGGATGAGACCGATAGAATTGACAGCATGATAGTGCATGTGCCGACTGCATACCAGCAGGTATCGTACAACAGCTGCAATTATGGTCCAATTCCAGCAACGTCGATGGCGGCGAGTTACTACGCCAATAGTACACTGGATAACTATCCATACTTTTGTTGTCTATTGTGTAATATTGGCAATCATTAAGCTGACGAAAGCACACCCTTTTCAAAGAAACTGGCTGCGAAGTTAATAGTGAAGGGCATGCTCCTCTTAATTTTGAAAATTTAACTTTATTTAATTTTTATTTTGAATATTTCAGAAGAGTGGAGCATTTTTTATAAAATAATAGGTTTATCGATATTCTGAAGTGGGGCGATTTTTTTCACCTGGGAAAAATAAATTGCTCCACCTCTTTTTTTTTTTTTTTTTTTTTTTTTTTTTAAATAAATACTCGGCCTGCCACTGACGACTTTTTAAAAGTCTTTTTATCTACCAGTATTTCAAAACAATAATCTTCGTTTTTGATTTCTGCTAATCTTCATGGTACATTTTTTTCTGTTTTTTTTTAGAAATAGTGGTAGACAAAATAACTTTTAAAAAATAGTCGCCAGTGGCAACCATGTTACTTTGAAAATAAAAATGTAAATTTAAGTTTCCGAGGTGAGAAAATTCTCACTGTTGTAGCTGAACTTATGCCAGTCAGACTATGTGCGTAGTTTCATTTTGTATCTATTATAACGTGGAGATATTTTTTGCAATAATTTCTAAATTTAATGTTCGTGTCTGGACATTATGCTGTTACTGTATAAGTGATCTGAAAATAATTAATTAAAAATTGAGCTGATTGTTATTTCTTCATATATTATCAATTTTTTTTTTTAAATTTAGTTGTCATATATGGATACAGATTGTATTTTTTATTGAGAAGAAAAAAAAACCATTCTTTTTTTTATCTGCATAATAGTAAAGGAAATATTTAAATTAGGATCCGAGTAAAATCCGAGCCCGAGTAAATATTACTATGCCTAAAAATTAGAATAATTATTAATATGCTTAAAGTTTATGTAACTAGTAGTAGGATTTAATTTAAAGTTCTTATGTTATTACCTGAAACATTGTTTATTTTCTATTGGTTTGATGATATAAAGGTAAAAATTAAATGAAGTGTGATTTTTAACGAGATAAAATTAAACTAGGTATTAAAGTGAAAGTAAATAATAAGAACTTGAATTTAGAAATTATTTTAACTTTTAAAGATGTTAGCCCAGTGTAAAAAAATATTAATAATACGTACACAGTTTCTTCTGATACATATTTGGGCATGTAAAAAAGCGAAAAGGCTAATGAATTTTTTACATCATATGTTTCTTTACTATAACTTTTGTTTGTTCTATAGATGTATATTAATTAAATTTAGTATTGTCTTATGCTTATTTGATGCTAAAGTATCATTTAATATAAAGTGTTTTTTTTTCTTTTTGTTTTGTTTACTGCTTTGTTTTTCGGATTTTGTCTTGATTTAGCAGTATAAATATTATACTCACTAATAGCTTACCTTCTCTTTATTGGATGCCAGAGGTCTCCTACAACAATACAACGCAGAAATCACTAAAAAATGATCTTATTTGAGTTTTTGTGCTATCACTTGACAACCACAGCCTTTGTCATTAGATATATTTGAACATTTGAACTCTGAATACTAAGTATATAATTACCCCCTCCCCTTTATCTGCTGATAAATTTTATTGTGGAATTTCCTTCCAGGTCATTCATTTCCCTTTTTGTAAAGTCGGTCAAAGTTAAATACAAAAACTTCCATTTTAATTGCCCTTACATCTTAGTATGAAATCTCCCTGATATTAAAACGTGTGTTGGGAGTGTTTTGAAGTTTAATATATTGATGTGTGATATATTTCTGCTGTTGTTTGCATTTCAAAATTACTGTTATCGCTGTGCTGTGCTTGTTTGAGTTGTAATTGCATGTTTGAGCAAGCTGTAAGCAGTGGTATGGGATATTTGCAACTTAAAATTTTCTGAGCATTACATGTAGCAACAAATATTAATTTTATATATCATAGATTAAAACAATATAAACAATATCTTACATATATCAAACTCCTACTCCTGTATAATAGAGGAAAGTTACAAACATAAATTGCAATATAAATTGCTGTTATTTATAGATTCTATGTATCTGTGTCATAGGTAAAGTCAAGATGTTGAATTCGAACGGATTTAACTTTTAAATACCACTACTTTCAAATAGTAAACTTTTTCTCATTTTATAGAAACTTTATGTCACTGAATAAGGTAAATAATACTTTTAAAAAATAATGGAACGAATTCTGAAAGTTCATGTTGGCCTGTAATCCAGCCAAGAAAATTAAATGGGTTAAAATGATTCGACTGTGTATTTGTTTCTACGGTTTCTTAATATATAAGTACTAATCATTTAGTCACAAACCTATCTACGGAATATGAAAATCCAGCAACATAATTCAAAATGTTTCGTCATGTAATTATAAAGCGTCATTCCAGCTGTTTTATTCTTACCGCAGTAACGCTGATGACTAGAGCGATATACAACCAGTTCTTCTTTCCAGCACCATGCATTATCCTAACAAAATAATAAAGAAAATGTTATTAGATTCATTTTAAATTATTGACGGAGCGACAGAAAATTTATTATTTATTATATATACAATCGTGGAAAAAATGTATATCTATATATATAAATGAAAGTCGTGACTGGGTAGATGATCAACGCGCAGCCAAAACTACTGAACCTACAAACACGAAACTTGGAACGAAAATACTTCTTAGTATGTAGAGACGCACTAAGAAGCGATTTTCAAAAACTCCACCCCTAAGGGGGGTAAAAAAGGGAACAAACTTTAAAAAAAATCCTTAAAAATTGTGAATAATAGTTAAGTGACAATTATAACATATTTTAATGTATTTTTGTATGCTGAATCGAATGGTATAAAGTACATTCTTCTAAGTCCTATTGTTCATGAGATAATGCATATTTTTGTAACGATTATCGTATAATAGTTCTACGTTGTCTAATTATAGAACTGGGGGGGGGGGATTTCTATAATCAGTTGAACCCGTGAAACATTAGCCTTTTTATAAAATACTGCAGAATGGATTTCGATTGAACTTGCATTAATAATTTACCAGGGGTAATTTTAGTATATTGCACATTGTTGCATAGTTCTTTAGCAAATCATACTGTAAATGATTAAATAAAGAATTTGGTTTTTAATAGCTAAATTTTGTGCAAAAAATAGAAAATAGAACAGAGTAATGGCGTCTGGCGTCTATTTCGTTTTACAGCATTGCGAAGGACAATCAAAATAAAGGTTATATTGCTTTAAAAAGCAAGATGATCAAATTCACGGGTATATTTCGTTTGGCGAAACCGACCAGCGTAGCGGGCAAAGCCTGCTAGTTGGATATAAAAATGGATTTCTATCATATCAACTCTGTGTCAATCATAATATAACAAGTGCGTAAGTGAGATCGAAGATCGCACAAAGGGTTTCGTTTAATATTCCTTTCAAAACACTTTATCCTTTAATTAATAAATCCAAATAAATTTCATTTTCCAAAAAAAAAAAGAGAAAGAAAACAAAAGAAAACAAACAAACAAACAAACAAAAAAACAATCTGGCACATTTTCCCTGCTTTTTTATAAAGTGTTTTAAAGAATGATCTTTTACTTTAGTGTGACTATTATTTACCCCATTTCAAATAAATGATTGAGTGTTGCCACTTATAAACCCAATTGCCAGGATAATTTTCAGATGTGTTTTTATTCTTCTTTTATGTTCTAAAAAAAAACATTTATTAAAAATACTGAGAACAAAATTTATATAATATTGAATAATAAAAAATAAAATACGATTTTGTCTTAAAAAAAAAAAAAAAAAATCCTTTTTTTAAATCATTTATTTGTTTCCATTTTAAATTTTATATTGCTAGTTGTATTTTTTAAATTATAAATATTAAATGCTTACAAAAATCAATATTTAAAATGAAAATTATAAAAATATATCTATTTATTTGTTAATGTTGACAAAATTATAATTTCAATTTATAATAAGCTTTTACAGTATAATCAACAAATCATTATGTTTGTTTCGCTTTTCTGCTTGTAGATTGCAGCACTAAACAGTTAAATGTAATTTTTTTAGCATTCCATTTACCGGGTGTCCCACAAATGACTGATGGATTTTAAAATTCAATAACTAGCAAACGGTGACAGATATTTAAAAAATTCTTGCAGGAGGGTTATGTATGATGTCGGGAGTTTTTTTACTGTGATTCTTGATTTTAGTTCGAATTTCAAACAATAGATGGCGCTGACAGCGGTTGGCGCTCATTAGAGGCCGAAACTGACGTCACTCAGCATTGATGCGAAGAAAGGAGATTAAGGCTATGGAGTGGATCTCATTCGCCAGTACAATCTTGCTCTTAGGCCCCGATTCTGAACTCATTTAATATGATTTCAATGGAATGAAATGTTGCCATGGAAACAACAAATTCTTTGATAGTGGAATACAGCGTTCAGATCAGGGCATGAATTTAACAAGCAGTATTCGAGTTGCAGGCGATTTTACATTTATGAAGTTTTATTTTCCCGGATTAAATTACTTTTTACGGCCTGATTTAAAGAATATTTTGTTCATCGTATTTTAAAACTACTAGGTGAAATAAACCATTTTCAATAAATAGTGTACACGCTTTTAAAAGTACTCACTAGCAGATATTGTAGCAAGATCTCTTCACCTAGTTTTAAAATATGATGCATAAAATATTCTTTAAATCAGGCCATAAAAAGTAATTTAATCCCGGAAAATAAAACTTCATAAATGTAAAATCGCCTGCAACTCGAATACTGCTTGTTAAATTCATGCCCTGATCTGAACGCTGTATTCCACTATCAAAGAATTTGTTGTTTCCATGGCAACATTTCATTCCATTGAAATCATATTAAATGAGTTCAGAATCGGGGCCTTAGAGCAAGATTGTACTGGCGAATGAGATCCACTCCATAGCCTTAATCTCCTTTCTTCGCATCAATGCTGAGTGACGTCAGTTTCGGCCTCTAATGAGCGCCAACCGCTGTCAGCGCCATCTATTGTTTGAAATTCGAACTAAAATCAAGAATCACAGTAAAAAAACTCCCGACATCATACATAACCCTCCTGCAAGAATTTTTTTAATATCTGTCACCGTTTGCTAGTTATTGAATTTTAAAATCCATCAGTCATTTGTGGGACACCCGGTAAATGGATAAATTAATCATTAATGCTAACTTTTAATATCTGTCTGGATTTGATTATATTTTCTCAAATCTTTCACAAATTTGGAAAGTAGAATTAAATATTCCGTAATTGCAACGATTTTTACTAATTTATCTATTTATTTTCATTACATTTAAAACATTCTAATAAATTTCACCGACCAATCTTGTTTTTTGGCGCCATTCAGTGACGTATTCAAACGGGAAAGAATGTTCTTTTTCAATTTATGTATGTGTAAAATCTTTAGAATTAAATCTATTAAAATAAGATATAAATTTATCTAAATTTTATAATATCTAAAAAATAGCATTAATGATTAATTTATCCATTTAAATGGAATGATAAAAAAATTACATTTAACTGTTTAGTGCTGCCATCTACAAGCAGAAAATCCAAACAAACATAATGAATTGTTGATTGTACTGCAAAAGCTTGCAATAAATTGTAATTATAATTTTGTCAACATTAACAAATAAATAGATATATTTTTATAATTTTCATTTGAAATATTGATTTTTGATAAGCATTTGATATTTATAATTTAAAAAATACAACTAGCAATATAACGATTTTAACAAATAAACGATTTTAAAAAGGGATTTCTTAAAGTAAGCATATTAATGCATTGGTATACATTTAGAAATTAGGTGAGTTTAAGTATGATATTTACTCTAATTTACAGGGACTTATTATTTATTACATAATCAGATGTAAACAATGAAATTTTCAGTTATTATTTTGAAGAAATTCGGTACTTTTTTTTCTCTTTAGGCTTTTTAATGTAATTGAATTTTTAGTTTTTTTTCTTTGCCTTTCTGTGAAACCATAAATTAAACAAAAGTTAAATTAATAATTTTAAAAATAGCTTTTTATGAAAACAGTTTTATTTGCGTATTGGAACTTACATTTTTGCTTTGTTAGCAAGGTAAATCGCCCCCACCTCCCTATAAAAAAATTCTACAGAATTACATGAATGTTTCAGAAAATGCAAAGTAACTGATTATGATGAATGGGCACTGATTATTTTATTGCTATTTAAAATGTTGAACAGATATATTATTGCAAAACATTTTCATTTTTCACGTGGAAATCTTTCAATAGAAAATTTAGTATTCTAGAAAGAATTTTATTGTAGATTTTTTATTGTTGGCAACTGCTATAACGAAAAAAGTTTAAATTTAATAGGAAAAGGCTGTTAGATTTTTGGTTTTTTATCTCTATTCATTAAAATAATAAGATTTTTTCAAATCTTATGATTTTGAGCTTCATAATAGGTATTTAGCTATAAGTACACAAAATTTCATGACTGTGAGTTACATAGTTTCTGAGAACCGGCTCTGTGACAGACAGACAAAGAAGCTGGAGTAATAGGGTGTCGTGAGATGAACGAAACCCTACAGAAATCATAAATATTTAGAGCGGGTCACAAGGATTCGTGTGATTACTTCTTGCGGTAAAAAAAAAAAAAGCCAATTTTAAGAAGTAACTGAAGCCAGCGACCAAAAGTTTTAATTAACAATTTTGATTTTTTCTTGTTTTTTTTCTTTTTTTCCCTTATTGAGCTAAAACAAAAAATGCTGTTAATTTTTCTCTACTATGTACATATTATTTTTTTTTTCCAAACCAGCGTTACATAAAATATATGGCACGCAGCACGAAAATTGTTGTAAAATATGTAATTTCACTGTAAGGAGAATTATCTATGGTTCTCTGTATTTATTCTCGTGTAAGTTTACAATGCTAACGTGAAACATAATTATATAATTTAATTTTTATTTAATATAGGCAAACGCTCAATGAACTGCGTAGCTGAACCTAACAGTTAGTAGAAATAACTTTGTGTTTCTGAATCATTTGCTGATGAAATTTGATAGGATCATCATAAAATATCTGTTTTTGAGATGGATTTTTAATTTCCTCTATCTATAATACACTGGTGTCCAGAAATTAAGGGGCAGTGACCAATTTCAGATGTTTCGTCGAATATCTTACTGAAACTCGTGAGGAAATGCCCGGAATGCCCTTAAACTTTGAGGATGTAAATAATATGTTTGACTTGAATTCATGTTTTTCAATGAAGATTTTGTCGCCAGGTCAATTAAGGGAGCAATAATAATTTTAATAATTAAATAATTTCTTTGATCACCCAAGTAACAGAAAATGCTAAAAATGATCTATCACTGTAAGAAGTGACTATGTAGGTCCTGTTCAACATTTGTGTGCATTTTTGTAAGCATAGCACGTATATTCGTGAAGATGTTAACGTTTCTGTGAAAAATTCAAAATGTTTTTTTTTTTTATAGCATGCAGAGATGTCAGCTGAATTTAACACCGCTTTCCAAAAACTTTAAAAAAATTATAAAAATAGTATACTGCAATTAAAATATTAATATGTTGAATATTTGATAAGATATGGCTATTTGTATGAAATAAATTTTAACTGCGCATGCGCGAGCTACAGCAAAGATTTTTTGTCATGATTTGATAGTCAATACTATAGGGCAACTCATGTAAAAAGACCAGTGAAATATCGTGAAAACTCAAAAAGTTACAGCAATAATTGATAAATTGAAGAAGAATTTGAATTATAATCCCATGGGCCATTCTCATAAGTTGAATGACTGCAGCAATAGTTACAGCAATAATTAAAAAACTGAGGAGGACATCCCATTGGATTATATGGGATGTAAGCACCACAGGCGAAGATTACTATGGCGATATTTTGAATAATATTATTCAAAATACGAAATCCGTGGATTGAAAAATTCAAACTTATATATTGAGAATGAGAATTTTTAATACATACATATTTCAGAAAAAGAAATAAAATAAATTTCATATGTTTATACCAAGAGATGACTGTCCCACCAATAGCTGCAATGGATATTATGATAAGGATTATCTTTACGGCTATTCTGGGAAACATTCGTAGAATTGTCAGAATTAATGCAGATAAACCTTGAGGAAATAAGTAAAGATAATTTAATTTTGAAGAGTTAATAATGTAATTTTATTGAGATTAAGTATAAGTTCAAAGATACATACCAATACTAGAAAAACACAACACAATGATTTCTTTCCAGCATAAAGAGATATCCAAGTAAACTACCTAAAATTACATACAAATATTAATTGAAACATGAATGAACGATGATGCACTATTCTAAGCTAAAACATAACTTCAAACTATGCATTTCTGAATTTTAATATAATCTATATTAATAACAAACAGGATATTTTTCAATAAAAGAATATTCTATTTTAATATATATAATAATTTGCCTGTAAGTTTGTGTTTTCGTTAATGTAAGTATCCTACAACCTAACACTGTATTTTCCCATGTATAATGCGCACCCAGTTTTCTATAACAAAAAAAAAAAAAAAAAAAAAAAAAAAAAAGAAAATGATGTCTTGTTTATAATACTCACCATGTTAATTTCACAACAGAAATTACTGGGATCTGAATAGAAACTATGCAGAAATCCTGACGCGCACTTTTTTTTTCGAACTTAAAGAGCCTAAGCTAAATATCCGAAGAAACTCGAATGCTAATGTTAAGTCTATGGGCAGGTTCTTGACAGATTTCTAGCTCGCATTTTAATATTTTTAAATGATTTTTTTTTTGCATAGGATAGCTGAGGCCGATCCTTAACTTTGTTAGTTTTTACTTTTTCGATTTTGGTTCCAGTTTTTTTTTTATATAAGGGTACTTTCACTTTCAGAACCGGTTCCAACCGGTTCTGAAATTGAAAATGTCCGCTTATAAAAAAAACCGTAACTAAAATCAAAAAAGCAAAAACTAACAAAGTTAAGGATCGGCCTCATCTATCCTATGCAAAAAAATATTTAAAAATATTAAAATGCGAGCGAGAAATCTGTCAAGAACCTTCCCATAAACTTAACATTAACTTGAGTGTTTCTTCCCATGACTAGTGTAGGCTCTTAGCATTAACTTGAGTGTTTCTTCCCGTGACTAGTGTAGGCTCTTAAATTACCGTATTCACTCACATATATTTCACTCTCTTAACAAAACCCATAAATTTAAGGTTTCTGCATTGTGTGCTTTTCTGTTATGGATACCCTGTTTTAGAATATTTATTCACACAAAATTTGTGGATAATGAACATTTGCTTATAATACACAAACTACGTAGATAAGAGTTCAATTATTTCCTTTATTTCGCTTTCTATAATTATATTCGTAAAATTCAGGTGTGAGTCAGATCAGTGAAAGTATGTAAGGTTTCATATAGATACATAGCTCTCCATGAATGTTTATAAAAATATTCCGTGTACAACACGCATCCCAATTTTTTAGCCTAAAATTTTGAAATAAAAGTACACACTATACACGAATAAAGCCGGTAGCACAACTACTCTAACTCGATGATGGGGATGTGCACAACAGTGACGAAAAAGCGATCTCTTACTTTGCTATTCGTTTCGATATTCCTGTTTATATGAGTTGCCGTATGTAGTTGACTGCCTAAATTAAGCAATATAAATATTGTTGCGTCATTAAATTAAAAGACTTGCTTGGTGCAACATTAATTTTAATAACTCTAATTCACAATACACAGAAAATTTACAGAACACAGAAGCGACACACATTTAGTTTCCAGTTGGTGGTTTTTAAAGTTTTTTGGATGTCAGTATGCCCATTTACTTTTCCGGGCAAACCTCAGATTTTACGGCGCAAGGGCCGAAGGTAGCTTTCTCTCGAAGAGAGAAAAATCGGCTCGGAGCCGATCGGAGCTGCTCGGAGCTTAGCACAGAATTACCCTCTTTTGCTTCTCAAGATTTGAGTATGTACTGTCGATGAATTTCAAGTAGTTCAATGACTTAATAACCCATGTTATGCAATTACAGCTGTTTTTCGAGTAGTTGAGAAATGGGAAAGTTCTGGTGTTAAGTACTACGAATTTATCGTGCAATAAAAGTCTGTATAATGTCAGATCAGAAGAAGAGAAATAAAATTTATAAGTACTTGACAAGTCTAATAATCTCTTGAGAATATTTATACGTGTGCATCGAATTTTAGTTTCAGTTGAAGGAGGTAATACTTAACATTCTTCTTGTATACAACTTAAGGCTTCCAATTAGTGAGTCAGACTTTGTTACAGTATATATATATATATCTTTCCCGCATGCCCAGTTAAAACAATTTTCATACATTTGCTCATATTTCATCAAAATATTTCATATATCATATATATTATTTCTCCTGTCAACATCCCTTTTTCTAAGAAAATATGAAACGCAGAACAACGAATGATATACCATATGAAAGGTTTTTGAACCGGCTTCTGACATAGACCACTTAACAATTCGTTAAAACATGTTTTTGATTAAAATTTGCTGAAAAATAAAAATTAAATCGGCATTGTTTTCATAAAAGAAATGAAAGGTTTTCCTGAAATTATTGTTGCCAAAAAAAATAAAATACCACATTATATGATGCTCAGCAATTATAAAAAACACCGCACGGGTTTATTTTATACTTATGATTAAAAAGCGAAATTGAAATTGAAATGTTTAGATTTATATTTCTAAGTCCCATGTTTTTCCCGAAGCGGATGACGTCATCCTCTAATGCAGTCAAAATACGATTGTTAATTTTTTTTCTCGCGCGTGCCTTTAGCAATCTTGGATCAGTTTTTAGTCTAACTTTGATGGAATAAATTAGATGATATTCTGGCTTGACTAACAACTAAATGTTGTTTGCAGATATTTTTATCCTTGCTTTTTCTTTAGAAGTTTAAACCTGCATCTAATAACTATTACATATTGACAAAAAATGGTACTTCTCTATTATCACGTCGACCACTTTTCATAACAAAAAACTATCGCCAAATAAACGGGAGAACGTTGCCATTGGAATATCAGAATAAATAAATAAAATATAAGAATTTAAGGACACAATTGTTATTTTAATGAATGAAATAACTGATAAATCAGTAAAACATAATGAAAAATACACGCAAATGTCGAATTAAAAACCATTTGATGACGTAACAAACACGTATAACACTTCTGTCATCAAGTAAATGGGATTGAATTTTTGGCGTTTAATGTTACAATTTGGCGATAGTTTTTTGTTATGAAAAGTGGTCGACGGGATAACAGAGAAGTACATAAAAAATATTAGATTTCAGTGCGAAATCCTCGCACGGGCTCTCTGGTTTATATTTTAATTGCAGTATATTTCTTTAAATTTATTTTGTCAAATTCGCTGAAAATAGCATAAAATTTGGTTGAAGACCCTTCATGCTATAAACAAAAAAACTGGCATAAACTACTTGATTTTTTTTTCCAGAAACCTTTGTATCTCCATGAACATAGTGGTATTTTTAGATAAATGTTGAACAGGACCTACAATGTCCTACAGCTGCAGATCATTTCGAGCAACTAGTTTTACAGGGTGATCACAAATATATTTTTTTATTATTCCATTTGTTATTGGTCCGCTATTTGCGCATGTGACCAAACCTTCACTGAAAAATGCGAGTTGAACATGCTCTTTACATCATAGAAGTTCCAGAAAAATTATCATCCATCTCTCTCCAAGAAAAGTATTTCTTTCAATATTCGGCTAAACGTCTAAAATCGGAAGTGTCCGATGACTTTTGGCCATATTGTATATATATTACATACATAATAATTTAAATCAGTTGAATTAGAGTAGGTGATTAAAGGTATTTTAACTAATCATTTAATAAAATTAACAAAGTTTTACCTCCAAAAATGATTTTGTTGCATCTTTGATCTCTTGAAAATGCGAATCATAAAGTTTCTTTGCCTCGTTTCTATTTACAGTCTTAACACAACGTGGTTTTATGAGGTAGCTAAAAAAAAATCAGTTTAAATTTGAAAAATCTAATTTAAAAATTATTCATAATGTTCACTTTAATTAATAACATTATTAAAAATATATATACTGTATAATACACTTTTCATATACAAAGTTTCCCAAAATTGTTGAAACGCATGCACTTTATTTTTTTACCCGAATAACATATATACATAATTACCATTTCAACTTAATATATATATATATATATATATATATATATATATATATATTAACAAAAGAAAGACGTTTGTATGCCTGTCTGTCTGTTTGTCTTTGCGTGATGGCTAGGGAAATCTGTTGCACGTAGAGGTCTGCAAATTCGGGTAAGGATAGACAAAGACAGGTCAGAATGCAACTGAGATTCATATTTTTTTAAATCTTTTGATAATTACCATTGATATTAATTAAAACCGCTCATCGAATGCTAATGAACGAGCGTCTATTTTCAGCAGTTCGCTGCCGTTATGATCACTTCCACGCATGTCCGAGGAAGACTTAGTTCTTCAAGCGCAGATGCAGTAAATGTTCCCTTCTTTCCTGTATTTTAAAATCGTGATCACCGTTTCTCTTATGAAGTTTAAAAAAGAAACAACCAAATAAATAAATAAATAATAAAATCCGTGTTTACGGTACAATTCTGATAAAGATGGTGCTTTTTACAAAAAATATACACTGGTGTTCAAAACTTAAGCAACAAACACAAAATGCTAATTTCTGAACACGTGAGTACTCAAAAGGAAATTCTATAAAGAGCAAGTGTAGAAAAGAGGTACTACCCTAACAGCACGACCAGTCGATGTGAAGTCCCCTTGACGTCACACATGGTTAGACGTGTCACAATTTCTACGGTGAATCAAAATATGGGATATTTCACTGTCTCATTATTACTCTCAAATGATTTTTAACACTGAACATTCACTGTGACTGTCGCTTTGTGATGGGTCACCAGGTGACATTACAATGAAGTCACCTTGTGATTCTCAAGTCACTGTCAGTTGAAGACTGAACTTTGAAGTCATTGTGAGCATTGCATTGTGATGAGTCGCCAAATAATGTCACAATGAAGTCGCATGGTGACTTTCCTGTGATCGACACTTTATTGTGAAGTCATCATTGCACTCCTTTGTGAAAAGTCACCAGATGATTTCATTTTCTGTCACTTGGGAACTCGTCACAGAACAGCTATCATGATGACTTTACAATGGAATGTCAAAATGACAGTCACATGAGAGTCACAAGATGACTTCATTGTAAAGTCACCTGGTGACTCGTCAAAAAGCAGCAGTCATGGTGACTGTTCAGTGGAGTGACCAAATGAGAGTAAAAATGAGACTAATGAAATATATCACATTTCTGTTCATTATAGTGACAATTGGGACCATTTGTGATGTCAAGAAGACTTCACATCGACTGTGCTATTAGGATAGTACCTATTTTCTACACTTGCTGTTTATAGAATTTCCTTTTTAGTACTCACGTGTTCAGAAGTTAGCATTTTGTGTTTGTTGCTTAAGTTTTGCACACTAGTGTATGAATCTGGGAGCACGGCAGTGCGTCCGCCACGTTCGCACAGGCCGTGGCTACCTTTACCCTGACCATTTCGGCCTACTTTTCACCCCCTCATAACTGCGTTTTGGGGAGAGCTACACTGTAAAAAATGACGAATGTTTCTGAATGTACGAAAATATAATATAATGACGAATAAATTTATAATATAATCTCATCCTTGTTAACCATGATTCTGAACAGTGTTTCTTTTTCTTTAGAAACCTCAGACATCAATGGCATTTCGAGATTGAGACAGAATCATTTAGAAAAACAAAATTTTTCTAGCTGCCCGAAATTTTCGGAAACGTTTACGAGTAGCTTTTAAAGTGTATTAATCAGTTTTCTAAGCCCGGAATATAGTTTTTCCGATGCTATCCATTCTCAAGTAAACATTTTCATCTTCAACAAATATGTTTAACAGACAAACATGCAAAATTAACAGCGTTAACATTAACATTAAAATTATTTCTTCACTCTTTCATGTATAAATTAACTTATGCAGCTGAAAACGTTTACTTGAGAATGGATGACATTCGATAAATTGGTATTCCAGGCTGAAGAAACTGATTAATACACTATAAAAACTATTCGGAAACGTTTCTGAAAAATACGGGCAGCTAGAGAAATTTTGATTTTATAAATAATTCTTTAAATTTTGGAAATGTATTGCTTTCTGGGGATTTAAAAGACAATGGAATACGCTTTTCAGAATGTCGGATAACTCAGAAGATTATATTATATTTTCATTCGTGGTTATAGTATATTTTCATAAAATAAGAAACTTTGATAATTTTTTACAGTGTAGAGAGTTTTCCTTTTTAATATATACTGTTTCAAAAAAATATTTTTTGAAGTTCGTTTTCATAATTTTCGTCTCTATTATGCATTTTCAAATCGTAAACCCCAGGCCAAGGATGGGGAAATAAAAGAAAAAAAAACCTACCTTTAGATGGTACCTTTGCGGTTGTAACGGTATTTTTTTTCTTTTTTTTTTCCTTTTAATATGAGTATTTATTATTTTTAAAAACTATTTTCTAGATGTCTTTTTCATATTTTCCTTATTCCCGTTTTTGCTGAATTTTTAATTTGCATCCCTGATGGAAAAAAAAAAATACTTATGTGCAGAAAGTTTTTTTTTTACTCTAAACAGTACTTTTCATTAAAAAAAAAAAAAAAAAAGAATAGCTACTTTTTTTTTTCATTTTGTAGGTCTGTTTTCATATTTTATGTTTTTTCTGCAGTATAAAATTGTCACCCACGTTATCCAGATTAATAAATAAATATAATAAAACGAATAGATGGTTCCTTTCTGTGGTCTCGGACAACGTCAGGCGTGTTTACTAGTTAAACAATAAAAATAATTAAAAACTTTTTTTTTAAAGATAATTTTTACACTTGCAAAAACTACCTACCTTAAAATTTTTACATTAAACATAGAATAAGCTATGCTTAACAAAATATTGATGACTGTAAATGGGGACATAGATGAAATTAGAAATGCAGACTTGTGTGATATCGCAGACTCAATATATTCACAAATTCCCACATATTTTTCACAGTAAGATATGCTGTTTTTACTTACCCGTCATACGTATAGGGTAAGTCTTGTAATCGTTTTGAAAATAGATTTTTTTTTTTTTTTTTTTTTTTTTTTTACTGATTTACACGTTTCAGACACTGGAGATTCCTAAAAACATATTTTTAGAAAAAAAAAATTGCCGTCCGTCTGTCTGTGTGTGTGTCTCTAAACGCTCTATTTCCCGAACAAATTGAGATAGAGACTTTAAATTTGGTATGTACTTAGTATGTAATAATGGGAAGAAACTTATTGAATTTCAGTAACCTCGATTTCCGGAACTATTTCTTTCGGACTCTCGAAATATTCGTTCTGATAAAAGGTATATATAAAATTTTTCGAAATTGTTTATTTTAAGGAGTGAATATAAACAACATTAAAAAAACATAAATTTTGCATGAAGAATGAAGTCGATCGGATAATGAGTTGCCGATATATTTGTAATCCTATTTACCACACTCTTCGATTTTTCATGACCCAGCATTTCATTTAAATTTCAATTAAAAGATATATTTTAATTGGAAATGAGACGCTTAATCCGACGCAGTAAACCGTTAGACAATATGATTATCAATTTTGGAGTTATAAGGATGTTTCTTTTACGCAATTCAGTAATAGAGCGTTTAAAGCGAGGCTTCGGTTTAAAGTTTATGACGTCATCAAGCCACAATTTTATTCGAATTGCAATGCATTTTATAAATAGTTTACACATGTTTTATTTTCATATTTTATATTATGCATATCCATGATGGGTAAGTATTACGGTGGCCTCCAACGGCAAGTTTTCTTTGAAAAAAAAAAAAGAAAAAGAAAATAATTGTGTCCACTGGATTTTTAAAATCATCACTATTTCGCGCAGCTTCTTTAAATTTGAATTCGAATAACTCCAAACTATTTACAGCAGCACTATTAAAAGAGTAAACTGTGTATTGTAGTCAACGTAAAGCATTTTGAGGATGCTTTCTGGTTTGTTTTCTTTGAATGATTGTTCTATGATATAAATCTACATTTGTATCTTTATAAAATCTCTGCCTGTGTAATGCTTTACAGCGATGTACTTATGACTGATGTCCTTTTTTTCACATTTGTTCACACATATTTGATCTAAAAAACGCCATCCTTAATTTGTATACGGACTTTTTCCAATAAATAAGTAAAATTTTAAATGATACGAAAAGTAGTAAAAATTATTCTTTTCCCTTCATTATAATTCTATTAATTTTTAAAAATAGGTGTTCAGTTTTTTGTAATGATCTTGTAAAAAGACACAAAATTACAATTATCTGAGCAATTTTGATTTAGGAGGGTTATAAAAAGTGTAACATTTTAAAAGTTAATGACTGAATTATTTCATTTACACCATTGTTGTAATTTGGAATACATTTCATTTACATCATCCAAACCCCTTTTCTGCTTAAAGTTATGCAAGATAAAAAGACAATTACACCTACGCAGTGTAGAAGTAAATTGTACTTTGATTCGCTGTAAAAGAGACAATGAAAACTGTGGCGCATGCGCGCAACATTATGTTTTTTTTTCGTAACTTTTATTAGAACTTTAAGTTTAGTTTTAGTTTAGTTTGTGATTATGATTTTTTGAGAGCGTGTCGCTCAGTTAAAAAGCTGTAAATAATGATTTGTGTTCGTCGTGTTATTTGTTATTAAATAGAAATGTATAATAATATACTGAATTTTATTTGAGTCAAGATTATTCTCTCGTGAAAGTTTGTTTTGCTGAAATATAATTAAGCATGAAGATCCGGAGCACCGATTTCCCGTTGGAATTTAGAGGTAAGAAAATTTATATCTTACCAATTTTATTTAGAAATAAATTATATTAAAATTGATTATTTACATGTTGTCAACTCTCGATTGAATTAGTAATATAGGCAGTCGGAGTTGTCACAACCATATTTTTTCTTACTTTATTTTGAAAAGTTTTACGATTGACATTCCGTATTTATCACCAATAAGATTAAAATAATTAAGGCGCGTTTCAACAATTTTGGGATATATCGTATAAGAATAAAACTTACGTATATCCATCTTTGCATCTCGTTGCACATTCCCTTCCTGTCGAGCACTCGCCGAATTTACAATGTTCCGTCGCTCCTAAAAACCTGTTATAACAAAAAACAATGTTTATCGGATTCCATTTAATATACACCAAAGTAACATACATTTTAATATACCTATAGAACTGTATGTTGAAGTAAAATTAAATATATCTGAAAGGGTCATTGACAAATAAAACCAAACAATTGAAAATATTTTATTTTCTATTTATATTTAACACTTTTCAAAATAGTTGAAAACTGTTTATAATTTTCGTTCTATTTATCCATCTATTTCCCTGTCAACCAATCTGATCTTCCCGTACAAATTTTTAGTAAACAAAGTCTACGATATTTAGTGTTACGATATTCGAATAAGCAGATTGTTACCGAGAAAAAACTAGTCGGATGTGTCAATCCCAAAACTTTCTTCTACCTCACAGAGGTTTCGCATACACTAAAAAGAATCAGCACCAATTTATATCAAGGTCTAACTGAAACTCAAGTTTTATTAAATTCCGTGCAATATTTCTTGAGATATGACTGTCGCTGAAATCGTGTAAATCCTGCAAAATGCTGCATAGCAGCGGCACCTGCTGGGCGAATTTTACCAAAAACTAATCAGATCCAATTTATATCAGAGACTAACTGAATATAAAGTTTTATTAAATTCCGAGCATTAGTTCTTGAGATGAAGCTATTGTGGAAGTCGCAAAAATGTTGCATAGCAGCGCCACCTACCGGACGATTTTTACAAAAGACTATCCGCACCAATTTATATCAGAGACTAACTGAATATAAAGTTTTATTAAATTCCGAGCATTATTTTTTGAGATAGAGCTATTGTGGAAATCGCGAAAAATGCTGCATAGCAGCGCCACCTGCTGGGCTATTTTTACCAAAAACTAATCAGCACCAATTTATATCAGAGACTATCTGGATATAAAGTTTCATTAAATTCCGAGCATTATTTCTTGAGATAGAGCTATTGCGGAAATCGCGAAAAATGCTGTATAGTAGCGCCACCTCCCTGGTGATTTTTACCAAAAACTAATCAGCACCAATTTATATCAGGGACTAACTGAATCTAAAGTTTTATTAAATTCCGAGCATTAGTTCTTGAGATAGAGCGTCCACAAATTTTTATTTAGCGTACAGACAGACAGAGTCACAGAGTCACAGACAGACATTTTCTAAAAACAGTCAAATCGTGTTCAGGACCTTCTAAAACGTATAAATCCGTCGAAAATCGGAAGTCGAAAATTTTCATGAATCCAATACTTTCTTCTTGTAAAGATAGAAGAAAGTAAAAAATCGGGGCATGGTTAGTTAACATTAAAATACGAAAATTTATGTAACCTCTTTTTTAAAAATACAAGGTGTTTAAAATAACGGGTCAAACTTTAAAAGATGGTAGAGTATATTACAACCAACAATTTCTTTTATAGGAAACAAACAACCCATCTAATTTAACCAAAACCACAAGGTGTATCAATGCAACCCGAAACTGGACTGTTGTTCATAACGTTAACAGTAAAGAAGATATTAAATGAAACTTTTTAGAGCTATCATTTGCTTTGTAAGAAAAATGGTGAAAGTTCGCAGTAATTAGATCAGTGACATCATTTTTACTGTCCACTACACTTCATAATAAAGAGTATTTACTTCAGTGTTGTCTTGATGCGAGTGGTGATAATTCTCGGAATTTTCTTGTGAGTCTCGGCAAATTAACTCTAAAGTTGCTATCACGCGTACTACATATCATAGCAATATCAGATATTTCCTCATAAGCATACTTTTCAAGAGGGAAAGGACCGAAAGTACACCCTTTGATACTTCACCTACACAGAAAAAAATAAAACCCAATTTGGGTCGAAAGATTCTTAGGTATGTGCCCAAATTGGGTCTTGCCTATGGCCCAATTTGGGCACATACCTAAGAATCTTTTTTTCTGTGTATTGTAACTTTACCAATGGCGAACTTATCACTATTTGTATCTCCTGCGCTAAGATATCAGCTCGAATTCCACCGATGAGAGTGCTCTACAAATAGTTATTCTCAGTTCTCGGCCTGTTCACTACTTTTCAATGCAAGTACTTGCCAAATGTTCCACCATTTGCTTAGAATTGCGGATTCTGTTTAGTCTTGCAAATAACCTTACAACGAGAAAGGACCGCTCAAAGCAAGTGAGCGGCAATAGCATATATTTTAGATCGTACGATAGATAGTGCGTGTGATAGAAACTTTATTGATGCGAAGACCATTTTCATTAGGAACTGGTATAGCGATTGTTGTTGTTGGCGTGAAAGAAGGGGTGCCAGAGCCACATGAGAGGTTGGACGTCTATAGTTGGTCTCCTAATTTTGAACCAATTCCAGATGAAAGATCTGCACCTGGATTGGCACCCGCAGAGGTAACGCTTATTCTAAACTTGGAAGATATTGGAGCCACGAACAGATTTTACGTGCAGCAGCTCCCATTAACGTACACGGTCCCACAACAGACAGATGTTTTGTCACCCTCCCAACACCGACCACGGTCGATGCTGCTTCACTTTCGGTGATCTTACGGGAACCGAGCTTATTCGTCCGCGCCACTGCGGGACGGTATAGCGATTCTTAATAATATATTTAATTTTGTGGCAAATAACGTATCTTGATAATAGTTAGATCACAGGCCAATGATTAATTCAAGGAGCTTCCCCCCCCCCCCACACCCTTTTTTCACGAACTTTCACGAAGATACCCTGGAAGGTTTTAAATCGTGTAGGCTTAATAATGTTCCGAAAGAAAAAAAAAAGGATGGTATACGCTATAAGCCGAGAGTATATGCTATAGACAGAAGATACTCTGAGGTATGCGCTGGAGAATATAGTATACGGCATATATCACCGTATATCCTGTACTACACTGCTCAAAACAATTAAAGGATATTGCAAGTTTAGGTGGATTTTGTATCTGGGAAACTTTTTAGCTGATTGATACATGGTCGACAGACATAGTAGGTTATATGAGAATAAATTACACATGTTTGGCAGAAAAAAATGCATTTTATTGCGCATTTGTGTACAAAAGGAAAAAAACACAATTTGTGCATATGAGAAAAAAATAATAAGAAAAGGTGTTTTCTTCAAAGAAAATCATTTTCAGTAGGGGGTATGGTTTCCACGGGCGGCCAGCAACGTTGAACACCTTTGAGGCATGGACTCAATGAGGCTATTAATGATGAGTTGGGGTATTCTGCCCCACTCTTCAAGAAGAGCTCTTTCCAGTTCTTGGAGAGTTTGTGGGGGTTGTTGGCGGCCAGAAACTCGTCTTCCTAGAGCGTCCCAAACGTGCTCGATTGGATTCATGTCTGGAGAACACGCTGGCCATTCCATTCGAACGATTCCTTCCTCGAAAAGGAAATCCTCCACCAGGTTTGCACGATGTGGCCTGCAGTTATCGTCCATTAAAATGAAGTTATCTCCGATTGCTGCAGCGTAGGGGACTACAATAGGTCTGAGGATCTCATACCTATATCGGCGACCAGTCAGAGCTCCATCTCGAATGATGTAGAGGTCAGTGCGCCCGTCAATGGAGATGCCACCATACACCAGCACTTCTCCACCGCCAAATCTGACACTTTCGTGCACGAACGCAGGATTATTCCTACTGCCACGGTCCCTCCAGATGAAAATACGCCTATTATCCGGATGCACAGAAAAACGGGACTCGTCAGAAAACAGAATATTGCTCCATTCATTTCTCCTCCAGTTGACATGCTCGGTTGCCCACTCCCTGCGGTCGCGACGATGCCTTGATGTTAATCTAACACATACCATCGGTCGGCGAGCATACAGACCTACAGCATGGAGCCGGTTTCGGACAATCTGAGTTGAAATCGTGGTGCCTGTAGCCGAGCGAAGGTGTTGTTGGAGAAGAGTAGAGTTCATGTTTCGGTGTCTCCGAGCTGTTAACGCTAAATACCGATCTTCATTGGGCGTTGTTGCCCGTCTACGACCTTGCCCTGGTCTTCGGCCTGCACATCCACTCTCCAAAAAACGGTTCCAGATCCTGGAAATGACACTTTGTGACACTCCAATTGCTTGCGCTACTTCGGCTTGAGTTTGGCCCCCTTCTAACCTATCAACAATTCTCCAAGCTTCTGAATCTGTCAAATGACTTCATTGAGACATCGTACTCATCGAAACAAAGCAATCACTGAATGCTGATCATCCTTGTCTTCATTCTCTTTTATCCAGTTGAAAGTCAAATTTCATTCGCTGCCGCTGAAGAAACAAAATTTGCATACTCCACAGTTTGAAAACCAGAAAAATTTGCATTTGGGATTCTCTTCTTCTATTTTCGGCAAAAAAAATTTCGTTTATATCTTTATTTTATATAAAACTTCAAATATCCTTTAATTGTTTTGAGCAGTGTATATCACTAGCTGTAAAAATCAACTTACAACAGCCGAACTGCCTACATAAAAGCTATTCAGCGAATGTTAAAAATGTAAAAAAAAAGAAAGAAACTATTAGGATAAAATGGAAACAAGGAAATTTTTGTAAAATAACTTTTTAATTTATTTAAAAAAATTGTTGCGGTGTTTATGTAAAAAAATAAATAAATAAACAAATGTAAATTTATTAAAGAATATGTAATTTTGATAACCACGTTAAAACAATATCTAAAGTGCCTATTTTTTTCATATTCATGTCGAGAGTGGACAAAAAGCATTAACTTTCATAAACTAAAAAGCGATTTCTTTACGGCGATTCAGTAAAGTTTATTACAATTATGATTTTTCTATACAGAAATTATATATGAATCGTTGTGAAATATTTTATTGCTTATTACATTTAAATTTTATTAGAAACAGCATCTGAATATTTCATTATGAACTTATTTATTTGTTAATTTCATAACGTAACTAACTAAAACTAAGGTTTTGTTTTTGCCAATATATGCAAAATTGCTACCTTGGTTCAGTAATTGAAGTTTTCACTATGCAGACTTACTTCTTGCCTGTTAAGTCTAATCCGGATCCATTGACACCTTCTATGGGATCATTTTTGACACCGCATAGATTTCCTCTGTCATCATAACCATGATTAAAGCGCCTGATATCTCCTAGACTACCAGCGATAATTACACTTATCACCTGGAAAATTTTCATATATGCATCATCATTTGCATTATATATATATATACACTATATTGCCAAAGGTGACCGGTCACTTGCGATTTTAGACGTTTTGTTAACTATCTAGAAAAATACATGAGGAATTAACCTGAAACTGCAGGTGTGTAAACAGTATAGTGTAGGTTATATATTTCCGCGAAGATTTTTTCACGAAACCCCATAGGGGACTGTCAATAAATTCAAAAAGAACGAATATCTTTTGGATTACCCTGTAAAAACTTATATAGCAAAAGCGTTCAAACTCGAGATTATTAACAGGTGGCTTATTGTAATATACTGTGTTCATTTTTATGAGGATAGCATGTATACTGGAAGAGAAATTAAGGTTTTTATAAAAACAGTCCCAAATTTCACCAAGTTTTTTGCTTATAATTTGCAGAGTTTTTAATATAAAAACAAGTTATTTTGAGAAAATATGTCAAACAATATTATACATAATAGTCTGCAATCAGAATTAAAATATAATAAAAATTGGATGAAAAATGAGCAGGTTTACTAAAAAATGTTTCACTGCTCATGCGCGAATGCAATCAAAACATAATATGCATAATGTATTAGCTAAGTATATAGAGCAACTTTTGTGAAAGTCTCAAAATCATAGCTTGAAAATTCTGAAAATTATCGTTGATAGAATAAGCTCGAAATCCGTTGTTCCCAAAAGAAAGCAAAAAGATGAGGGGTTGTATCCAAATATAGTAGTACGTGCAATATTGTGTACGCTATCTTGGCACTAATCAACCGATATTTGATACAACCCCTCATCTTTTTGCTTCTTTTAGGGAACAACGGATTTCGAGCTTATTCTATCGACGATAATTTTCAGAATTTTCAAGCTATGATTTTGAGACTTTCACAAAAGTTGCTCTATATACTTAGCTAATACATTATGCATATTATGTTTTGATTGCATTCGCGAAAGAGCAGTGAAACATTTTTTAGTAAACCTGCTCATTTTTCATCCAATTTTTATTATATTTTAATTCTGATTGTAGACTATTATGTATAATATTGTTTGACATATTTTCTCAAAATAACTTTTTTTTATATTAAGAACTCTGCAAATTATAAGCAAAAAACTTGGTGAAATTTGGGACTGTTTTTATAAAAACCTTAATTTCTCTTCGAGTATACATGCTATTCTCATAAAAATGAACACAATATATTACAGTAAGCCACTTATTAATAATTTCGAGTTTGAACGCTTTTGCTACATTAGTTTTTACAGGGTTATCCAAAAGATACTCGTTCTTTTTCAATTTGTTGACAGTCCCCTATGGGGTTTCGTGAAAAAATCTTCGCGGAAACATATAACCTATACTATACTGTTTACACACCTGCAGTTTCAGGTTAATTCCTCATGTATTTTTCTAGATAGTTAACAAAATGTCTAAAATCGCAAGTGACCGGTCACCTTTGTAATATAGTGTATATCACAGATCATTATATAATATCAGAAATAACTCTGTCCATATTTAATGCCCATATCAAATTCTATTTTGATAGAAGATTTGCAGAAAACATACTCAAACAAAGAGTACTAAATGAAAAGAAAAATAGAAAATATGATAAAATAACATTTAAGGACTATCAAATGAATTTAAAAAAAAACTTCCAAAGTGAGATACTTTGCAAGGAAATTAAATATGGGACAAGCACTTTCTGTACTGTAAAAACATGCTTTCGAATAAATATTTTTCTTGGGGAGCCCAATTACTTGTCACAACAAATATATAAAACGAAAATAGACGAAAAATTAAATATATTTTAAAATTCAAAAAGCATTTAGGATAAAATACTTATTTCTGTAATTTGCTTTTGCTACATATATTGGGCACATTGCATATATATATCGTATATATATCGTATACATATATATATATCGTATATTCTGGCATATAACGTGCACATTTGATACAAGAAAAATTATCGAGGCACACGTTAAACGCCGGTAATAAAGATGAAAGCCTAAAGATTTAGAAAAAAAAAAGATCATATGAATTAAGACTCTTAATTTAATGAACATGTTATTTATATACAAAACATTATTTTTTGTTTTCAGATTACATAAAAAGTAGTAGTTATTATAATTTACAATAATATTTCGTTTATTATTAGCTTTTTATCTGATGAAGGTTTCTTTGTAAAGAAGGAGATGAGCATTATACGGTGAATATATACCTAAAAATAGAAAAAAATGGTCTGAAAGTTCATGTTTGCATTACAGATCGGAGCGCATTATACGCTAGAATATGTGTATGTACAGTTAGCTCGCAAAAGTTTTGAGACAATATGCTTTTCTGTCCTAACTTTTTCTGTAAGCAAAATTTCTTAATGATGTAAATTAGTAATTTGTACCCCTTTTAAAGCTCCACAAAGTGTAATATTACAACAATTGAGACATATGCGTGAATTAAAAATAATTCGGAAATTCGCAAAATTACTTTGCAAAAGTTTTGAGAGGATTCAATTTTTCTAAACTTTTATTGAAATTAAGTGTCTTAATGTAACGAAATACAGCAATATTTAATATTTAGTTGCATATTCCTTTGCTTTGAGGACTGAAGCATATCGTCTGAGCACGGAACTAACAAGGTTTTCTAAAGTGGACCTAAGGATTTTCGCCCATTCCGATTTAAAATCCTGAAGAAGCTCTGTCTTTGAAGAATGCTTTCGTGTCCCGATTTTCTTCTATTGTGTTCCCAAAGATGTTCAATTAGATTGAGGTCAGGGGACTGACTTGGCTAGTCCTAAACTTAATTTTCTTAGCTGTAAACCAATTTGTCACCATTTTGAAGGTGTGCTTTGGATCATTATCCTGGTGAAGCATCCATCCACGAAGTATCTTTTTACAAGAATAAGGCAGCATGTGATCTTCTAAAATGTTTTTATAAACATTTTGATCCATAATCACATCGATGTGTACGAGGGGGACGATGCCATCATGATGGAAAACTCTCAGGGCCATTACTGATCCGTTTAAATGATTCACTGTTGGACGTTGGTACCGGGGATCCATTTTGATTCCTTTTGGACGACTAATACGACGCTATATTCGTCCAGAATGGATCCCCGGTACGAACGTCCAACAATGAAGCACGTAAATGGATCAGTTATGGTCTAGGGAGCTTTCCATCATGATGGCGTTGTCCCCTTCGTACACATCGATGTGATTATGGATCAAAATGTTTATAAAAACATTTTAGAAGATTACATGCTGCCTTATGCTCATAAAAAGATGCCATCGTGGATGGATGCTTCAGCAGAATAATGATCCAAAGCACACCTTCAAAATGGTGACAAATGGATTTAAAGCTAAGAAAATGAAAGTTTTGGACTGGTCGAGTCAGTCACCTGATCTCAATCCAATTGAACATCTTTGGGAACACATTGGAAGAAAAGTCGGGACACGGAAGCATTCTTCAAAGGCAGAACTCCTTCCGGATCTTCAATCGGAATGGACGAAAATCCCTTTGTCCAACTTAGAAAGCCTTGTTAATTCCATCCCCAGACGATATGCCGTCGTCCTCAAAGCAAAAGGATACGTAACTAAATATTAAATATTGCTGTATTTCTTTACATTAAGATGATTAATTTTAATAAAAGTTTAGAAAAACTGAATCGTCTCAAAACTTTTGTTTAGGTAATTTTGCGAATTTCCGAATTATTTTTAATTCATGCATGTGTCTCAATTGTTCCAATGTTGCATTTTGTTGAGCTTTAAAAGGGGTATAAATTGCTAATTTACATCATTAAGAACAGAAAACGTTAGTACATATCGAAACACATATCGTCTCAAAACTTTTGCCAGCTACTGTATATACTAAATAATTTCAGCCACTTAAAATTCTTGAGTAGCTGATTTATAAAAACCCGAAAAAAGCTCGACTCAAAATTCTTACAGTGACTCATATTTATATTGAAACATTCGTGTTTTTGAAATTTCTTTGTTGAAAATACCAACTAAATGTTAAAAAATCAACTGCAGTTTTTTTATTTTATACATACTCTAGCTTATGCATATCAAGATTTATTATTTATTTAACCCTTTAACGTTCTTTCAGACAATAGTTTCCCACCATAACTCTCTGAATGATTAACACGTCTTATTGGTTCTTTTGTGCACGTGTGTGTATCTTAGCGTACTACATACTTTGCCATTCCGCTGGGAACCGGTATAGTCATTTTTTATGTCTGTGATTAGTGCATGAACAACGCCGTTTTTCTGTCGCTAGCGTAGCTCGTTAATTTCTTCCTACACAGTGCTATAATTGATTTGTATTGTATTGCCTGTAGTACTTCCTTCGCTGTGGGAACAGAATGAAGACTTTCCTCTGCTCTCGTATTGGTGGGACGTCCTTTTGCACTTAATGAAAAAATATTTTTTTTTTTTTTTCGAAACGCGTTGCGTTAGCTTCTTGTTTATGGTGTATTTTAAAACAACATGAGAGTGTTAAAGGGTTAAGAAATACATTTGAAATATTTTTGTGAACAAAATCGTTTATTTGGAAAGTGCGAAAAATTAAGTCACATACTTTGAAAATATATTTAATATTTTCTGGAATATGCAAATAGCGAGGGCTAGTAAAAAATTCTAGTCGCCAGTAAAAAATATTTACCCCGCAAAAGATTTTCAAAAAGCACAAAAGTGTATGAATTATTTGAAAAAAAAAATAACAAGCATAGTTTAGAATTATTAGTTACATACTTTAGAATAACACCGGATTTTTTAATTAATTTTTAATACGATTTTTAGTTTTTTTGTGTTTCGCGTTTATTTAG
This sequence comes from Maratus michaelseni, assembly GCA_963931845.1. Classification (NCBI taxonomy): domain Eukaryota; kingdom Metazoa; phylum Arthropoda; class Arachnida; order Araneae; family Salticidae; genus Maratus; species Maratus michaelseni. The sequence continues at coordinate 154,072,552 of OZ007594.1, read as the reverse complement.
CACATTATAGTACCGGGTGGTTATAAAATAAGTATCTCTATTTGGAGCTGTCTGTAGCTTGAAGGAATAACCGGAATGAAACCAAAATCGGTGCACTTACTATTCAAGAAGGGGGTAGAAGAATGGAACAATAAAAACAATTAATTGCAATAATCGCTGACAGATGGCGCTTTTGAGTGTGAAATGTAATGTGTAATATTATGTACCGTGGAGGTGTCGCAAACCTCAAATACTTTTCTGCGTATCAAAACATGTGAGAAACATCACTCCTGATGCATTACATTCCGCAGTTGAGCAAGTCGTGCACCACCTGGATTGTGTCCTTGAGCACAATGGCCGTGTGGAACCTGAATATGATCGGCAACGCCTTGCGGAAGCGTAACCACATTCACTGTGACATTTTCGAATAAATTAGGTGTGTCATCTGGTTTGACGCCTTAATTCTTTGTTCTTGTATTACACATTACATTTCACACTCAGTAGCGCCATCTGTCGATGATTATTGCAATTGTTATTTTTTATTATTCCATTCTTCTTCCCCCTTCACATATAGTAAGTGTACCGATTTTGGTTTCATTCGGGTTATTCCGGCGAGCTACAGACAGCTCCAAATAGGGATACTTATATTATAACCACCCTGTATATTTTGTACTCTTGGTTAGCGATTTTTTCGATTTCTCTTGTTTTGCAATTTTTCAACAGTTGTAAAAGGAATCCGGTTTCAGTCTTTTAGTCCAATATGTCAAATTTTGTCTTTTGCGATTTTGGAATTTTTAGTGATTTTTTATGCGATTTGTAGCTTTTCTTTTGCGTATTTTTAGCAATTTTTTGACGTTCGTAAAAGAAATCCGGTTTCAATTTTTTAACCCAGTATAGTAAATTTTGTCCTCTGCGATTTTTTTTAGCTTTTTCGCGGTTTTTTGAAATTTGTAAAAAGAATCAAGTTTCTATCTTTTAGCCCAATAAAGTAAATTTTGTTCTTTGCGATTTAAAAATTTTTCCGGACTTTTTTTATGAGATTTTTAGTGTTTTTTAGAGTTTTCGGGCGATTTTTGAACAATTTATTTCTGAAACATAACGAACTTTCCTGTAACTATTCTAAATGCTGTTTTTGCTCATTTCTCAGATCAATTTTTGTACAAAATGAAATAAAAACAAACCGCCGGATTAAATAACTTGGTCGCCCAATTTAAAAAAAAAAAAAAAAAAAAAAACAAACTTGGTCCCACTCAGAAAAAGAAACTGATTAAAACTACAAAACATATTTTTGGAGTACATTTTGTTGTTTTAGCAAAATTGGAGTAAAATTGGAGCTCTTTACTTCAATTAACAAAACATTTTGGAATTGCAAAAAAAAAAAAAAAAAAAAAATTGTTGATTTAAACAAAATTTTTATTGACCTATATTTAAACAAAAAATTTGTTTAAATATAGGTCAATTTTGTTTGAATCAACAAAAAATTTTGTTTTGTTGAAAACCATTTTTTGCAATTCCAAAAAAAATTTTGTATCGCCAGCAAAAAATGTTTTGTTAATTGAAGTAAAATGGTTCAATTTTACTCCAATTTTGCTAAAGCAACCAAAATGTACTCAGCAAAAATGTTTTGTAGTTTTAATCAATTCCTTTTTCTGAGTGCACCAGTAGTGATTTGGCGACCACATTTGTCAAGCCTTGCAAATGACAGAACCGTAAGTGCTTTTTAAAGTATATTTAAGGTGAAATTTCTCTTTTAATAAGTTTGGACAATGATGCAACCATTGTTTTTTTCATAACAAAATATTAGATTTCATTCCATTCTGTTTCCTCCAAAAGCTAGCCAAATTTCTATAAGTTGGGATTTTCAAGAGTTATCATGAGTTCTTATTCTTCTCGGAAATCCACTCTACACATCTGTAAAGAATATGCGGAACTCTAATAAATTGCGTTGATAAGCGAATATTTTGTGAGGTACGTTTGGAATCATACACCGTCAAATTTAGATTTTGAATTCTAAATATTTACGCATATATTTTTAAATTTTTGTTACTTTTATTTATATGATCCATATTATTTTCTAGACAAAGCAAACTTTTCATTCCAGAATCGGAAAAAATCCCAAAACCATCATATCCGATTATATCCGATAATTTCTGGGTGTTTCGGATACACTGAGAAAAATGACACTTTCAAATCTGAGTAAATCGATGTTTTCATTTTGTTATGAAACTTTTTGTTTCAAATATGACAACCCAATGCTTTTAATACTGAAATGCCAGAAATACTCAGAATATTGAAGCATGAACATACTCAGAACTGAGCACATAAAGATCAGTTTATACTCATTTTTGAAACATGGACATACTCAAAAAGTGATTATAATCAGTTCAAACCTCAGAGCAAACATACTGGTACTGTTACTCCGAGGTTCAAACTAATTTTTAAAACATGGAAATACTAAAAAATGAGCACATTAGTCAGTTCATACTCATTTTTAACACATGGGCATACTCAAATATGGCCACATGATGTTTTATTCTTGAGTGTGTGCATGTTTTCAGAAATGGGTATATACATGCTTCAAACTTGAGTCATTTTGATTCGGAGCCATTTTGAGTATGCAACGTACTCAGATTTAAGTATTTTTTGCTCAGTTTTGAAAATGTCGTTTTTAGAGTGTACAGACAGCTCTCCGTTAGGTTTTTCATTAGACAACGACAATTTCTTCTAACTTAAATATGTCAGGTTTAGATTCATTATTAAAATACAGTGTTAGTCCAATAAAAACTACATTTATTTGACTAAAATGTTATTTTGTTCAAATAGTAATCTATGAAGCCGTGATTTCCTTCATTTTTTATTAGTACTTTCCGAACACATTGTGTAATGAAAGTACATATGATTTTTGTGTGTGAGTAAACATGATAACTCCCGACTGAGCTCCCACTTGACAAATATATTAAAGACAAATGTCGCTAGAACTGTATTGATTTTCGTAAAAATTGGCTGACGGATTAAGTATTTAATCCGTTTTTAAACCGTTTTAAAACGTTAGGTTTATCATTAGACAACGACTATTTCTTCTAACTGAAATGTGTCAGTTTTAGATTCATTATTAAAATATAATGTTAGTCCAATGAAAACTATATTCGATTGATTTAAATGATTTATTTATTTGACTAAAATGTATTTTCTTCAAATAGTAATCTATGCAGCCGTGATTTCCTTCATTTAGTATTACTTTCCGAACACATAGTGTAATGAAAGTACATATGATTTTTGTGTGTGAGTAAACATGATAACTCCCGACTGAGCTCCCATTTGACAAATATATTAAAGACAATTGTCGCTAGAACTGTATTGATTTTCGTAAAAATCGGCTGACGGATTAGGTATTTAATCCGTTTTTAAACCATTTTAAAACGTTAGGTTTATCATTAGACAACGACTATTTCTTCTAACTGAAATGTGTCAGTTTTAGATTCATTATTAAAATATAATGTTAGTCCAATAAAAACTATATTCGATTGATTTAAATGATTTATTTATTTGACTAAAATGTATTTTCTTCAAATAGTAATCTATGCAGCCGTGATTTCCTTCGTTTAGTATTACTTTCCGAACACATAGTTTAATGAAAGTATTTATGATTTTTGTGTGTGAGTAAACATGATAACTCCCGACTGAGCTCCCATTTGACAAATATATTAAAGACAATTGTCGCTAGAACTGTATTGATTTTCGTAAAAATCGGCCGGCGGATTAGGTATTTAATCCGTTTTTAAACCACTTTAAAACGTTATGTTTATCATTAGACAACGATTATATTCCTTCTAACTTAAATATGTCAGTTTTAGATTCATTATTAAAATATAATGTTAGTCCAATAAAAACTACTTTATATTCCAATGATTTAAATGATTCATTTATTTGACTAAAATGTTATTTTCTTCAAATAGTAAGCTATGAAGCCGTGATTTCCTTCTTTTTTTTTAGCTCACAGGCTATCAAAGCCTGAGAGCTAATGTGCCCGCCCGTTCTGTATGTACGTATGTACGTAACGCGATAACTCTTGATAGAAATATCCGATTTGTTTAAAATTTTGGTTATAGGTTCATTGTGATAAGGCGCTTCCCTGATTAGTTTTGGGGTTTCATTGGTTAAGTATAAAGGGGGGAACAGGGGATAATTTCCAACCCCCTTAAATTAGATAAATGGGTTTTTCATGCAGAATCATCTGCTTCAGATTTTGTATATAAGTTTATTGTGATAAGGCGCTTCCCTGATTAGTTTGGAGGCTCATTGGTTAACTATAAAGGGGGAACGGGTGGCTGATCCCCCCCCCCCTTAAGTTAGATAAATTGGTTTTTCCTGCAGAATTATCTGATTTGCTTCAAATTTTGTATATAGGTTCATTGTGATAAGGTGCTTCCCTGGTTAGTTTTGGGGGTTCGCTGGTTAAGCATAAAGGGGGGAATAGGGGGGTTAATTCCCCCCCTTAATTTTTTATCGATTTTTTTTATTTTTTGAGGGCATTATTCTTTGAAATAGGAGTATAATATACACTTATTGTGAATAGCCTGTGAGCTCAATGCCATCAGTTTAACTGGGCACTTTTCTTTTTTTTTTTTATTACTTTCCGAACACATAGTTTAATAATGAAAGTATTTATGATTTTTGCATGAATAAACACGATAACTCACAGAGGGTACTTCCGACAGAGCTCCCATTTGGCAAATATATTATAGACCATTGTCGCTAGAATCTATATATATATTTGTCTTACGTGGCGCGAAAAAAGGGCTGAATTTGTAACTTATGATTTGGCAACAACTGTAGTTTCCAGAGCTCAGACCAATGAACAGACTAGATTGTGTTAGATCAGCTCCGCCTCCGTCCAATATGGCGGTCAGTGTGAGAGAAGTGAAACCATAGAATGAAACTCAAACTTGCAATTATTAAAAATAAAATAACATGTACGTAATCCAAAGCGTCTGAGATGATTCCTCATTTTAACTATGAGCAATATCGTTAATTTCAAATGAAGTCTCAACTCTGATTTAGAATTCATTTACGAATTTCAATCACTCAAAAGACGGAGAAAAAAAAAATCAACTGTCTAGATATCACCTGCCGCCATCTATTGGTGTATTGATGAAATAAAACAAACTATCTTCCTATAACGTAGTTTTTTTTTCTAATGAATTTAAGACGTGCTGTACAAAAAATCCTTTTTTCATAGTATTTAAATTATTTATATGCCCATTGGTAGCGCCAAATAAATGCATTTTCAGTTGTGTTTTCAATGGAGAATTACTTTTTTACATTAAAATAAATTGTCAATTTCATATGTTCAAATGTTTTATGGTAGAACTTATTCCGGCTAGAATTGCTGAAAAAAAGGGGCGAGCGAGCGAAGCGGTCTCAATGTGAATTGCTTCGCAATTCACGGGGGGTTGGCGAGCGTTAGCGAGTAGGGGGCTGAGCCGCCTAGTTGTATTGATTTTCGTAAAAATTGGTTGAAGGATTAGGTATTTAATCCGTTTTTAAACCCTTTTAAAAACCATTTTTCGTCTGATTCTATAGACCAAGGAAATGTGATAGAGTATAAGCGATGAATATTAAAACGATGTCATGAAATATTAGTGGTGTGAAGATAACGTCTCCACTTCTAAAACGGGAGGTCCAGTGTTCTCATTCAACTGATTCCATTGTGTCAGAAATTTATAAAATATCCCCCCCCCCTTTTTTTTGTACTTTTTGGACAAGTACACCAATGGTCTAAAATCAAGTGGAGTCATTCGAGGTTTTTCAATTCCTACTATTATCTCACACTCTCTATATATTTATATATCTTGTTCAAATTTTCAATCGTTAATAAAATATTTTCTATTCATCCTATCAAGTTCAAATAAATTTTTTTAAATTTGTACTGGATGACAATTGATGTTAATACAGTTTTTTCAAATATTAATTCATTAATTAAATTAAATTAATTAATTTTAATTTTATATTTCATTTCTGTTCAAAAGTATAGACTCACTCCATATTTATAGTCTCACCTTCACACGTAAAAAGATAATGCAGCTGTTCACGGACGAAGATCAGGCGGCTCGCGGGCGAAGGAGACTATAAATGTGGAGTGAGTCTATACTTTTGAACAGAAATGAAATATAAAACTAAAATTAAATAATAAAATTTAATTAATTAATTAATATTTGAAAAAAAAAACTGTATTATCGTTAACTGTAACATCGCTATGGCACTTTATTGTAAAGTTTGGTAATTTTTGAAATTCAATATTTGAAAAACGGCATCATCATTAGATTTTAAATTTATATCAAGAAAAATACAATTTTTTCACCTTTCTAACGCAGTTTGTCTAACAATTTTGTGAGAAATACTTTTCGAGCTATTAATTTTTTGTATTTTAGCTATTTATTTTTTATTTAATTTTTAATACATTTAAAAAATTTCTCTTATGTAAGATATTTAGCAGGATATAAATTTAGGAATAAATACCGTTAGTGGCGAAGCGTGTAGATCGCTGGAAAAAAATTTCTATTTGACCTAAGTAGGAATTGACTTAAAAAAAGTTTTTATATTACTTTTTTTTTTAATTACATTCCGAACACATAGTTTAATAATGAAAGTATTTATGATTTTTGCGTGAATAAACACGATAACTCACAGAGGGTACTTCCGACAGAGCTCCCATTTGGCAAATATATTATAGACCATTGTCGCTAGAACTGTATTGATTTTCGTAAAAATTGGTTGACGGATTAGGTATTTAATCCGTTTTTAAACCCTTTTAAAACCATTTTTCGTCTGATTCTATTGACCAAGGAAATGTGATAGAGTATAAGTGATAAGTATTAAAACGATGTCATGAAACATTAGTGGTGTGAAGATAACGTCTTCACTTCTAAAACGGGAGGTCCAGTGTTCTCATTCAACTGATTCCATTCTGTCAGAAATTTATGAAATAACCCCCCCCCCCTTTTTTGTACTTTTTGGACAAATACACCAATGGTCTAAAATCAAGTGGAGTCATTCGAGGTTTTTTAAGTTATGTATGTATGCATATAGACTTTAATCGTAGAGTTAAAATAAAATTCTACTTACCATAGATGAGAAAAATAACGCTAATAATATCAAACATTGAAAATCTGTCTGTTTTCGATTTTTCACTGGAAATTCTGTATCATTTGGAAGATCGAGGAAACTGTCAGTGTCTTCCTGCAAAAAATAGATAGTGTATAATAAGTACCAAAACAAATTTTAATACATTCTCTCATGGTACAGTTGAAGCACTTTATAACGAATTACGATATAACGAAAAGCACGATATAACGAAATGTTCATTACCATTTAGTTGGTCTGCATGTTAAAGAATACTGAATTCGAAACGATATAACGAAATATTTATAAAGAAAAGCACGATATAACGAAAAGAATTCGAGAATGAACAGTGCAATAAAAACGATATAGCGAATTTTTTCTTAATTACTAGTTTTTTTTCACCCCATGACATAACCTTCAATCTTTTTCTCTACGGCCAATCACATTTTCTCAATAGTTCCAGGAGAGATTTGGGGGAGGGGCAGTGTTTTAAGACAGACAGAAAGACGACAGCTTAGCAGAACTGTATTATGTTCTTTTTTTATTCGATGACTGATTTCTTTGACATTTGCTTTGCCTTTAAATTTATGGCGTGTTAATTTTTAAAACTCTGTACGCTGTCTGTGTCTGAGAAAAGAAAATGGTTGAGTTTAGAAGAGAAAGTAGAAATTATAAAATGCTTCCCAGAATTATGTTAAAAAAAGCGATGTAGCGGAAAAAAAAAAGTTAAACATGAGTTGTCTGATGGCAGTGTCAGTGACCAAGAAGGCTTTGTAGAAATTTGCCAGAAACTTTTGCCATCTGATGCATTCGAGTATTTACAGAAAATTGTGTGTTACATGCATAATAAAAACTTGTTAGCGAATGAAATTAATATGTATGTTGACAAAATAGAGCTTACATTATTAGATAATGCTGTAAAGAAAAGAAAGCAGAGCTTGTTAACTGCATTCTTCAAACCAATATAGGTATGTAAAAGTTTCCTTTAACCGAATTAAATCAATAATATTTTTTTTTCATGTGTAGTATAGTAATATATACTATACATATAGCGTTAAAATGATACAACAAAACTCTAATTACCTGAAATCCAGTCATCCAGATCAATAATCACAAAATAAAAATTTTATCATATGAATTGTACGTATAACATTCGTAAAAATATAATTATCTTGAAATTTCTTTTTAAATCAACATTTTTCTTCTTTTCACTCTTTCTAGTAAAAGTAATTTTTCCTGTGAAGCATTAATTTAATATGAATACATGAGATTTAGCCTTTTTTTTTTTTTTTTTTTTTTTTTTAAACAAAAACAATTTTAAGAGATCTGAAAGAAATAAACAGACTTTTTTTATGATTGTCTCCAATAGCCGCACTTATGCATAATCAGATTATGTTCAGACCACATGAATCCGGATAATTGGATTTCTTACTATATAACGAACTAATTCGTTATAACGTTTTAACGAAAGCACTTTATAACGAGCAAATCTATGGAGCACTTTCGATTTCGTTATAAGGTGCTTCGACTGTATAAACATACCTTCAATTACCAAAATTATACAAATAAAATAAAACTTTTAGCTATGGTAGTTGTTTTACAAGAAATTGTATATGTACAGTCGAACCCCGATTATCCGAATCCCGGTTATCCGAAAATCGGTTTAACCGAAAGACATTAAAACTGTTTTTTTTTTTAAATATGAAAAATTTTATTTTTAAACAAGCATGCTGTTTATGAAATAAACAGCCTCAACTTACATACCGGGTGTCCCACAAATGACTGATGGATTTTAAAATTCAATAACTAGCAAACGGTGACAGATATTTAAAAAATTCTTGCATGAGGGTTATGTATGATGTCGGGAGTTTTTTTACTGTTATTCTTGATTTTAGTTCGAATTTCAAACAATAGATGGCGCTGACAGCGGTTGGCGCTCATTAGAGGCCGAAACTGACGTCACTCAGCATTGATGCGAAGAAAGGAGATTAAGGCTATCAGGGCCGGATTTAGCCTTTAAACCACTCCGTGCAAAAGTAAAAAATTGCGCCCCTACATAATAAGTATACATCGTAAGCATTAAAAAAAGTACATGGTCTTTTTTTTTTTTTACTTTTTTTAGCGAACATCCAAAAAACAACAGGGAAACTCACACTCGGTAATTGACACAAATACCTATAATATTTTTTTTTCATTTAAAACACTTTATTTCATTAAAAAAAGTTACAGGAATAACAGTCAAACAAACTTTTTTTAAACTTTTTTTTTCATAGAATTCTTTAATTAATTCAGAAACATCTAAAATGTTACTGAGTTCAAACTCAATTCCTAAAATAGCGAGGTCTGACAATCTTGTTTGAGATGTTGTTGTTCGCAAACAGTTCTTGATTATTTTTAGTTTGGAAAAACTACGTTCTCCGGATGCAACAGTTATTAGAAGAGTAAGTAAAAAATTCTTAGAGCAATGCTCAAGTTTGGAGCAACATTAATTTTTGTTATGCATTTTAAAACTTTCAAAAAGGTGGTAAATCTTTTTCCAATAGAGGACACACCACTGATATTTCATCAGAAAGTTCCAGGCTGTTTATATCCGATGATTCTCCATCTGTTAAAATGGTTTCCAAATCTTTACATTTGGCCAAAACTACAGTAGAACAAACATCTTTTAGTTCATATATATATATATATATATATATTCTACTGATCTTAGCATTATGCCAGTAGAATTATGAAACACTGAATTATTATTTAAAACACATGTGGGTGCATCCAGGCTGATGAGTACATGTGCATGTGTTTTTCCATGTCCAATTCATATTTAATTCTCATGTGGTCCAATTTTCCATTGTGTATGGTTCATGTTTGATTTGTTAATCCATTTGTGTTTGCTTGATTGCGGCTCCAATTTGTAATTTTTTTTTTTTTCCCCTTTCTCTCTATTTCTTTTTTCAATATTCTTTTGGTATGAGTAAAATTTGGCCAATTACCATTGAAGCATCAGCTATGGTAATATTATGTTTGCACATGTTAATTATTAGCTATGTGGTATTCTGTATACACAGTATCATTGATTATCTCTTTGGAGATTTAAGTAGAATAGAACTTGATATGTTTTTTGAAATTCATAGATATTATAATTATATATACAGTCAAACCCCGATTTAGTGCCATCTCGAAATAGCGCCAATTCCGTTTAACCGCCAATTGCGTCTATGAACAAATCTGCCAAATAGGAATTTCAATGTAATGTATCCGTTAAAGCGCCAACTCGATATACCGCCAAAAAAAATGTCTAGAAATTACTGTATTTTCTTTGCATATCTTTCTTTTTTAATTTTTTTGTTAGAATTTCAAAGGACACTTCCTTTTCATGTGTCTATGTTTTCAAGCTCAATTCAAACTTTATTGAATAGCAAAGAATTTATATTGTTCTCAACACCTGCCAAAATGCACCTGCTACCCATTCTACTTGTCATTGGGAGAAGAAAAATAACGCGCACTGAGTGCCGAGCAAGTAAAACTTCTGATTCAGACTGCGAGACACGTGATCCGATCTGCTTCTGGAGCGGGGAGAAAACAAGGCATGGCACGCCATTGGCTGAAAGGGTCTCTCCTCTCTCAGGTGAGAACAATGTAAAAAATAACTTCTCCCTGTACTTTATGTCGATTTCTTAGAAAGAAAACGGTGTGCAGTGCAAAATCTCTCATTCAAAATTTTGGTCGGACGTTGATTGAAACATCGAAGAATTCACCAGCTAAATCTGTAAAATATCATTCTGTCTCTTTATTTTAACTCATTATGGCGAAAAGAGCAGTTTTATCAATTTCAGAAAAGCGGGAAATTTGTGAATATAAAGAAAGAAATGTGAATGTATCGCAGCAACACATCTCCAATCATTTTTCTACACTCTGGAAAAAGCCTGTTAGCAGGCGCTGCATCGGAGACATTTTGATGAATACAGAAAAATGGATTAACACCAACGAACTGCAATCATCTGTAAAAAGACTGAACACAGCGAAACATGAAGACTTAGAGGATGCCCTTTGCACATGGATACAACAAATGAGTGCTAAAAATGCCACTATCAACGGAGATGTCATCAGAGAGCAGGCAAAAGTTCTTGGCCAGCAAATGAATATTACAGATTTCAAATACAGTAGTGGCTGGTTGAACAGATTTAAAAAGCGACGAGGATTCTCTCAGTACATACGAAGTGGTGAAACTGCAGGTGTTGATGAAGATATTGTGTCAAATGGTCGCAAAAAACTGAGTGCGCTGATTTTAGAATATAAACAAGAGGACGTTTACAATATGGATGAAAGTGGCCTTTTTTACCGCTTGCAGCCAGATAAAACAATTTCGAGTGGGCCTGCTAAAGGATTAAAAAAAAAAAAGATCGTGTGTCTCTTGTGTTCTGTACGAATAGTGATGGATCTGATAAAAGAACTATGACAGTGATTGAAAAATCAGCTAAGCCACGATGTTTTAAAAATTTTAATCCTGCTCTTTATGTAGATTATGAGAATAATAACAAAGCGTGGATGACTTCAGCATTATTTCAAAAATGGTTAGCGAATTTCAACATAGAAATGAAAAGAAGCAAACGCCCTATTTTATTGATTTTTGATAATGCCCCTTGTCACAAAGCATATCCAATGAGTAATATCCGCATTGAATTTTTACCTCCTGACTGTACTGGATTTTTGCAACCTTTGGATGCTGGTATAATAAACTCATTCAAAGCTCATTATCGAAAGTATCACGTCCGCCATATCATTGAAAAAATCAGTAAAGATGATTTTTCTCCAATCCTTTTACATGATGCTATTCGCATGATAAAAAAAGCATGGGATGAAATTTCATCAGAAACTATTGTTAACTGCTGGAAACATACTGGATTGATTAAACCTGAAGGATCTACTAAAAAACAAAACAGTACAGCACTTCAGGAACTACAAGACGAAATACACAAATTAACAGAAATTGAGCATCCTCTATCGGCAATTGAGTACATTAATATAGACAAAAGTGTTTCAACATTTGAAGATTTGACAATCGAAGAAATTGTTGCCAATCAAAATGAAAATGAAAATTCATCTGACAGCGAAGCTGAAACGCCGCATGTTACATCTGATGAAGTTAAAAATTGCATTGGGAAAATAAGAATTTTCTTAGAAAAACATGCAACTGATAAAAAAATTATGAACAATCTTTTAGTTGTAGAAAAAGATATTGAAAAAATCAATATTGAAAGGAAAACTCAAACTAGCATATTAAAATATTTTCCTGTAAAAGATAATTAAAGTAAAATAATTCAGTGTGATATTTAATGTATGTGTGTGTCTGTTATGTGCATAATTATCTACTTTATCTAAAATTGACTATATAAAGAGGTAAGTGCATGTTAATTTCATACATTAATTGGATAATTTTGAATCATGTAGCATTAATTATATTATGTATATTAATTATATTATATTAATTTATACTATTATAATATACTATATATACCATTGGATAATTTAATAAAAAGGCATTACTGATATTTATTTTTATAATAATAATAATATTAGTATAATAGTATGAAAATTAATTTTTATTGTATTTTAATTCGATATACCGCCAAACTCGTTATAGCGCCAAAAATTTCTTGAACGGATAATGGCGGTATAACGAGGTTTGACTGTATATATATATATATATATATATATATATATGATATAAAAAGCAGAAGTAACTGTTGTGCTGTGTGAACTGTTTTAGAAAATACTGTCAAAGATGTCGATTTGAAACAAATTTCCGGACTCGGTAACGCGAGAAAGAGGTAAAACTTGTCTTCACGTGACACGAATCTCTTATACCTTAGTATATTTATCAAAAAATGGAAAACGCTATACGATTCCAAACCACTTCAATAGTCAGGCCTACCAATTTTATGCATTTACGTTTAAAAATGAGTCGGAAAATACGTCAGAAAGTTTCGCGTTTTTGAGTAGTGAATTTGAGAACCACCTGAAATAAATATTAAACAATTTAACCCATACGTATTGAATTTTAGTAAATTGCACAAAAGAGAAAAATATATACATGAATATGGAAAATTTAATAAAATAAAAATGTGTGTAAAGCTATCTAAATAATGAAATTCATAATAAACCAACTAACTTTAATTACTAAGATAAAAAGATGACGATAAAAAATATTTCTCAAACAATCAAACTAACATGAGAGGTGTTATATTGTTCATACTTTTTCTTTCTCTTTCTTTTTTTCAAGCCACTTAAAAACATACAGTGACAACAATGGTTTTCTACAAGTTAAATTTACTCATACCCAAGGACAAGGATAAGCACTTTTCTCAATTAGATAAACTCTTTTCTGAACTTATTAAATAAAAACATTAAAAATAGAGGAAAAGTGAAGCTAACACAATTCCTAAATTCTTCTAATATTATTTTACGACAAAACATACCTTTTGATTCTTTGTTTTTTCATAGATTTTATGCAGGAGAACAAGACAAACTGATTTCCCAATGCAATGGTCAATGGTTCTCAGAATAACAACTTTTTCTCGCTCCTAAAACATAAATACACCAAATAGAACCTTCCCGTCACCATTCCGCTCTAACCACGTGACACTCATCAGCCAATTACTATACGACAAACAGAGAAAGATATATTTCTCGGAGCATTCCGATCAAGAATTAAACGTAATTAAACGTAAAACTTAACGTTTAAAACTTTTGACTTTGGAGGAAAAAAAAAATTAAGAAACGACCTTCTCGTTGGATTTGAATAATTTTTCTTTCATCTGAAAGCCAGCTATTGAGAGTATTTTCTGGAATTTCTCTTTTTGTTCTGGCAATTTTGCGCCCCCCGACTTTTAATACTCCGTGCCGGGGCACGGATTGACGGAGTGTTCGTCCGGCCCTGAGGCTATGGAGTGGATCTCATTCGCCAGTACAATCTTGCTCTAAGGCCCCGATTCTGAACTCATTTAATGATTTCAATGGAATGAAATGTTGCCATGGAAACAACAAATTCTTTGATAGTGGAATACAGCGTTCAGATCAGGGCATGAATTTAACAAGCAGTATTCGAGTTGCAGGCGATTTTACATTTATGAAGTTTTATTTTCCCGGATTAAATTACTTTTTACGGCCTGATTTAAAGAATATTTTGTTCATCGTATATTTTAAAACTACTAGGTGAAATAAACCATTTTCAATAAATAGTGTACACGTTTTTAAAAGTACTCACTAGCAGATATTGTAGCAAGATCTCTTCACCTAGTTTTAAAATATGATACATAAAATATTCTTTAAATCAGGCCATAAAAAGTAATTTAATCCGGGAAAATAAAACTTCATAAATGTAAAATCGCCTGCAACTCGAATACTGCTTGTTAAATTCATGCCCTGATCTGAACGCTGTTTTCCACTATCAAAGAATTTGTTGTTTCCATGGCAACATTTCATTCCATTGAAATCATATTAAATGAGTTCAGAATCGGGGCCTTAGAGCAAGATTGTACTGGCGAATGAGATCCACTCCATAGCCTTAATCTCCTTTCTTCGCATCAATGCTGAGTGACGTCAGTTTCGGCCTCTAATGAGCGCCAACCGCTGTCAGCGCCATCTATTGTTTGAAATTCGAACTAAAATCAAGAATAACAGTAAAAAAACTCCCGACATCATACATAACCCTCCTGCAAGAATTTTTTTAATATCTGTCACCGTTTGCTAGTTATTGAATTTTAAAATCCATCAGTCATTTGTGGGACACCCGGTACTTGGACCATTGCGTAAATGCAGACATTTCATTGCATAGACACATACATCACTTCATTTCTTTACAAATTGTATTGTGATTTTTTTTTTTTCAACTTTGCAATATTTCATTGATGCCTTATTACGCCACTTTTTAAACAACAGCACATCTGAGGCTGTTGCATCATCCTGCATTTCAATATATTGAAGTGCCAGTATCAAGAACATAGAAATAGACAAGGACTTCTAATGAAATAGCCTTTCAAAGAAGAAAACCTTTCCTTTAAAAATTTTTCAAATAGGTGGCTCTTGCGTAGGACATATGCTCTATACGTCACCAGTTCGTCTGCTTCTTCAAATCGTCTGCTTGACAGCCATCGGCTGGTGGATATCCGATATACAGTTTCAGTTTGTTGTTGTAAGTGGCGCTACCTTAGCAGAGATGCTCACCGGCTGCGGCAGCTGCCATTAAGTACGAAAGTCGCGACATGATATTAACACTATTTAGTTAGAAGTCCTTATCTATTTCTAAGTTCAGGACCAGTATCAACTCTTTTCAATGCGTTGAGGCTCTTCATAAAAATGATTATTTTCATTTTTAATGTCGAAAAACACCGAAAATTCATTCTACAGTTCAATTCACACAGACTAATATTATATAGTCTTTTCTTTTTATATAGCATTTTGTTTTGGTATATTTTAATTTCATCAATCAGTCTTGAGTGGAAATTTATTCTGTTCTTTCAACAGTAGATAAAAGTAATTGTAATAAATTTTATATATATATATATATATATATATATATATATATATATATATATATTTGTATCAGTTATATCCAAAACTCATAGCTTATAAACTTTCGATTTTTTTCAAGTCAAATAAACATATTTGAACCAGAATTTATATTTCATAAACAATATCAAAATGAAATCAAATAATTACAACATATAGAAATAAGTCACCTTTAATTGAATAAATATTCTGGTTCAAAGTACGTTTATTTGATTTTAAAAATTCCGAAAAGTTGGCATGTGTGAAAACTATATATGTGGTGTAAAATAATTTCGATAAGGTACATTTTTGTATTAGTGGTATTCAAAACTGCAAGTGATGAAAAGCTATTTAATAAAGTTGGCTAAAATTAATTGTATTTCAATAAAAATATTAAACTGATGGAATAATTTGATTAACTTAAACTTAAATCATAATTTTAAATTTTAGTTAGATATTTGTTATACAAAATTCAAGAAAAGAAGCACAAATCTTCCAACTTAATAAGAGAAAATGAAATGAGTGTACTTACGTCTACCGAATTTAAGCAGCAATTCATGGTGCTGTTGCTAAATGCTTCTGAAAAGATCCAACAAGAACAAAATACTTACTTCATTGAAATCTGAAAAAATAAATAAAATAATAAAACAAACACCAATATAATATCCGTTTGGTATTTCATTTACTTGGTCGGATGACTTTTTAGTCAATAATCCACTCTTAGTCAACAATCTGCTTCAGTACACAGAACAAGAAGAGCACACGTATAGTCAAGTCACATCTGACAGATTTCTTAAAGGCCCAAAGACGTATTCTCTGTATTCTCTAGATCTCAACAAAATGAGTTGTTCTGTAAGATAATTTTAAAGAGAAAATTTTGTTCTAAACTTCTCAGAAATTTGGAGTCTCCGGAAAAATCTGTTCAAAAGGAATGGAGAACATCTTAAAGAATGAGTTGAGATCCATTGCAACTGAAAATGTTTGTAAACAATTTCGCTTGTACATAAAAGCAAAGGGTGGCCACTTCGGAAAACTTTCTGTCTAAACTACTGATAAGTGGTATTTTTAACTGCTGAATTTTTTTTTATTTTTTTTTTTATCCGAATAATGCTCACCGACGATAGTTGTTTATCAGCTTAATATACGGGAGTGACAAGAAATAATTGGGACAAGCGTTTTAACTTATAATTCTTTTAACAATCACATAAATAAAATCAGACAGTTAGAGAAAGTATAGATCTGTGATTTAACGAAATCTACAAAATTCTTGAAGTACCCGCCTTTTGCTTTTATGTAGAAGCGAGATCGTTTGCAACTATTTTCAGTTTCAAAGGGCCTCAAATCATTTTCTAAGATGTTCGCTAATTCCTTCTGAAGAGATTTTCCCAGGGAATCCAAATTTCTGTGAAGTTTAGAACATACTTTTCTCCTTAAGATTACCTTTCAGAATTCATTCAGCTCATTTTGTTCAGATCTAGAGAATACAGTGACCATTCTTGGTCTCTTAAGAAGTCTAGCAGATATTACTTGACCATTTTCGTGTACTCTTCTTGTTCTGTGTGCTAAAGCAGATTGTTTCTGAGGAGTCCATTTTTCATTTCCGAAGAGCACTTGAGACCAGGGAAGCAAAACGCTCTCTTTGATGTTTGATTTTGACCAGGTAGAGAGATAGACGCGACAGACAACCCGAAATCATAAACACTTTTCAACTATCTTACGAAGTGTTAAAAATCATATTATGTAATAATTTTAAACTTAAAATGACGTATTCAAAAAATTGTGCAACAAAATTATTTTTCTGAGAGGGTTTTAAATCATTTTCAAATATATAAAAACAAGAACGAAAAATCATGCGTCAAGCATAGATTATGTAACATTTTCCAATACTTCCAGTATAATTTTGCAAATCTTTACCGTAAGGTGTAAGATGATATGTAACAAAACAATTTTGAAAACGCATAACATATTTAAAAATCCAATTTCAGGAATTACCAACAATATTCGGAAAAAATATCCGAGCTCTTTTGCTCAGCCCTGTATATGATCTATAGATTTATATATATACTAAATAGAATTCTAAATTTTAGTTCAGTTAGGAAACGCGTAACAGTTTAAAATCTCCCTTTTGCGATTTCCGACAATAAACGGAAATGTACTTGAGAACTTTTGTGCTGCCCTGTTTACAATCTATACAATTTATACACACGAAGTAGTAGACAAAAATGAGTTAAATTTAAAAACGCGTTCAGCAACCGAAAAAAGCATTCCCAGTAATTATTATTAATAAGCAGTACTTTATCCGAATTCTTTTGTGCATCCCTGTAAATAAACGATGAAAGCTATACACAATATTCTATAGTAAGCCTCTTGTAATCCACGTTAGTGATATATATCAATTTCAATATGTTTGAAATAGTGAAACATTATTAAAACAAACTGCAAACGATATTTCTTCATAGACCGTAATGTAACGGAATTCTTTTGAGTATCCCTGTAAAGGAACTATAAGTGCTATGCACACCACATTCTATAATTAGTTTTTTGTAGTGCACCTCAGTGATATATATTAATTTCAAAACGTTTGAAATTGTGTAACATCATTAAAATAAACCGCAAATGATTTTTCCCCATAGATCGTAATGTAACGGAATTCTTTTGAGTGTCCCTGTAAAAAAACTATAAGTGCTGCACACTTCATTTTCAATACCGAACATGCCACAGTGAGCCTCAATAACATATATGAATTGCATGATGATCCGAGCATATTTACGCAAGTTAGAGCACGGGCAGACAGACAGACAAACCGAATTCATAAACACATTTCAACTATGTTGGAAAGTGTTTAAAAAAAGAATTATACATCACGACCAGCACTTACCACGTTAGGCTACTTTGAATTTTGTGAACTTTCTGCGTTTTCTGAGACTAAAATCGGACGCGTTTTTAGTGCCAGAAGATGCTGAAAATTTATGAAATTGAAAGCATCATAACTCGGTAAGTTTAGTTTGTACAAAAAAAAAATTTTACTGATTGCAGATAAAAAGGAACTCCAACACCCATTTTTATTTATTTTTATATTTTTACATTGCATTTTTAAAGTGGAGGAAGTTTGACAAAATGGGACAGGTTGATAAAATGAAAGTGAAAATTCACACTACTTAGGAAAAATTTTCATGCCTGACCGGAAATCAAAACGTGATCAGTAGATTGTTAACCAGTCATATGGCATCATAATATCCTGGTTAAAATCCATCAAATAACAGAACATATAACAACACAGGTCAGATTTAAAAAAAAAAAAAAATCAGAAATTGAATAAAAGCTGAAATGACTTGTCAGATTTTATTACAATAGAAACATTAGCATTAAATAAACACTTTAAGCGCAGAAATTAATAATTATCTATAATATTTGCGAAAACCTTACTAATGTAAAATCAGACACATTTATCCTAAATTAGTACTTTGGCTAATTAAAAAAAAAAATACATGTGAGAATGAACTCAGATGTGCACAAAAGAACCCCCCCCCCCCTCTTTTCCGAAGAAAATTTAGAAATGGTTCCCCTGGCCTTGTAATGATACTGCGATTACCATAACGTTAAATGTTAATCAGGCACTGCTGAATATTCATGTCTTATGAAACAGGACTTTTACAAACAATATTACAAACAATATTGACAAACAAAATTGTCTATCTTTGTCATACTCAACTTTTAGCACGCGGACCCCAGGTGGCCTGCCGATACTATATATGCGGCTCAAAACATGCTATTTAATGTATTTTTATAAAAAAAAATGGGGTGCGGAGAAAAATAATTTAAGACTTTCATTTCTGTATTATATATTTTCACGGGAAGACAAAATCTTTCACTTTTATTTATAATCGATTTAAAATGAAATATCCGAAATATTTATTTGCTTAGTCAAAGTATATATGTACATATATAACTGTAATACCTTTGAATTTCAAAATACATTACATATATATATTCAACATTATTCAAACATTATTTAAAATTAAATTTGAACTGCATATTTTTTCATCTAAATATAATAAAATCCCTGACGGCTCGGCCTACAGGCACAGGTATATTTCGAAGACCGTGGGGTGCTTGTTTGTTGGGAATTGCGGAAGAAATGACCTTTTACCCATGATGCGGCATTTGGAAACGTCCACTTCGAAACCTAACTTGTTTGCAGGCGGAGCCGGCAGGGATTTTTTATTTTTTTGCTATAAGGGTTGGTTTTATAAAAAACTTGTCAGTATAAAAGTTTTAGATAATATTAAGTGGATTTATAATAAATTTAAGCGGATTTGATATCTTCTGAATTGACGAAGTTATGACTTTTTTCTTCTAAAACCCCCCTCCCCCCCCCTTGGGCCATTTTTAATGATATAAAAAATCTGTCATACATAAATTTTCGGCCCTTTTCCTAGAAGTAATAATAACTTTAAACGGATTCGATACGTATCATAATTAAGATATTATGGGTTTTTATCTGTTTTCACAAAAAGCCCCCCCACCCATTCGGTTCGATTTTGTCCGTTAATGAACTTGTGCTGAACGATATGAGTAATGAACGAGATTTTATGCCCCTTGATTTTATGTATCAGTTTGGAAGAGATTTGTGCAGAATTATGGGAGTTATCGTGTCCATAAAAAAGTGACGTAGATAGATAGATAGACAGATATAAATTTTTGAACTGGGGGTGGGGGGGGGGGGGTTCTGGGAGTCATAATCGGCGTAAATCTGCAAAAAGTTTTCGAAAATTCGAACTTAGGGGAGAATGCAAAAGGTAATATTTCTTACGAAATCTACCTAAAACTCAGTGTGTTGATTCCGGTACGAATTCATCCGAGCAATGGATGGGAAACAACACGTGGCTTTTTGGACGTATTTTTTAATTTGCAGGTTCAATTTCAGTAAAAATATTTCTGCGCGTATTACTTTGTTTTTATAAGTGAATAAAAATTCATATTTACTATGACGTCACGAGAATAGCGTGTATTGGGTTTATTTGATGACATTTTATTAATTACAATTAAACAGAAAATATATTTTTAGTTGAATTCATGGTGATTAAGTATAAAAGTAAGTATATATAGTAAGTTTGAAAAGTTTGCGCCGGTAAAAATAACGTTATGCTTAGCTTGAAATGTATTTTATATTGATAAAACTAAATAAATAAATAAATTATATGATTGTGCCAACATAACGTAATTTCCTCTGATTCTTAAATTTTTAATTATAAAAATTAGAATTGGAATATAATAGACATAATAGAATTTATAATTAGAATTATACCCTGATTACATATTAGCGATTGCTTTTTTAAAAAACTAAATTATATGTAAGATGAATTAATTTTTTAATAAAGAATTCAGAAAAGTACAGGATTTCAGTTAAAATAAAATTATTAAGAGTAGTGTTATGGTAAAAAAAAAAGCTTGAAACGATTACGGAGCTTAACACACGTTTGTACTTAAAACAATATAAATAATTCAACGCTTGTTTCCGGCTAATATACCATAACAAATTTAAGACTTCACAATAAAACACAAATTAGGATCAGATGTTACAGATGCACTGGGGTTGGCGAGATTTTTGTTTTGTGCTACTTTGGCAAAAAAGACCCCGTTTTCGGGTACCTTTTAGGTCTACATTGCAAAAACAGCATGTTAATTTTATTTTATTATGAAACAGTTTATTTTACTATAATAAACACACGACTTTATTATAAAAAGCACACAATGTTTAATGTAATATAATAATTTAATATAAAACACACACAATCTGTTCTACCGGGTTGCCATACAAAGAAAAATCTCGCCAAAATCAGAGGATTGCCCAGGCATAAAATCCCCATTTTGGCACCAAAAAGGTACCCCGGTGCGTCTGCGCGATATCTATTTCATTTTACTAATTAAGAAAGATCTTTATTTTATTTTTTGTTCTGTCATCTTATTTGCACAAGATTAAAAATTTGTTGTTCAAACTCCAGAGGATCTGAACTTAACGTTTAGGTAAGTTTTCCTTTTTGTCGATGAATAGTATGTAAAAATGTTTATATTTCTTAGAATACAAATCAGTCAGTAAAAACTATTTGTACTGATATTGCATTCAGAATATATCTGTTTCCTTTTACTAATTACATAAGATACATGTGAAATTTCCCCTCATTTTATTTACATCAGATTATAAATTTGTTGTTAAAATTCCAGAAGCCCATGCATTAACCCTTTCCGGCACAGAAAAAGTCTGTTCGTAAAATGAGAAATTACTGACTGACACTGGAATTTACAAACGACTTTTTTAGAAAATATGAACTCCTTATCTTAAGCTTTCATTTTAGAAACAAAATTTTATTAAATATTCTTGGTGTCAAATGCAAGTTTGGAATTAAAATTGGGTGTGCCCGGAGTGGGACCACTGTGCCGGAAAGGGTTAACCATAGGCCCTCAACTTAACGTTTCATGCCAGTTTTCTTTATTATAGATGAATAGTATATGAATATTTTTATCAATTATTTCAAAGTTTAAGTGAAAACCGCAATTCTACCTACCGACCTAGGACGGGCATTTACACTAGTATAAAAATAAAAAGCTTTTGCATTGAGAAAAAGGTCTCATTTCTTAAAGAAAGCATCTTGATTTTTGTTCTGTAAATCTTGAAAATTCCAAATTATTATATTACGTTTTATACTTTAGTCTCATACCTTTTGAAATCTTTCTACCGCCAGTGAAAAGTGATGTGGTTTCAAGTTCTCATAAATTTTTAAATACTTAGTGAAATTACATAAACCTTTGTAACATATTTAAGCCATATTTAAGTCTTTATAAAATGTAAAAATAAACACTTACAATATAATATAATAGTTTTAAAAATTTCAGTTAGTGTTGCAACATTTTTTCACTAAGTATGTCACAATCCGCACGATAACTTAACTTAGAATGAATATATGCACATAAAACTTATGCTAAAATGACCTTTAAACTCTATTTTATAGAATGAATTAATGATGTATAAATTCATTGACAGAAACTATTTAAAAATTTCAATTAAGTTTAAAAATAGGAAAAAAATTGAAAAAATAATTAATTAGTCATTAAAAAATAATGAAGATAATTAACTATCCCAATAATAAATATTAATTCATTGTATAAAACAGAGTTTAGCGGTCATTTTAGCATAAGTTTTACGTTCATATATTAATTCTAAGCTAAATTATCCTGCGGATTGGGACATATCATGTGAAAATTTTTGAAATATTAACTGAATTTTTTAAAATTATTATATTATATTACAAGTGTTTATTTTTTCATTTTATAAAGCCTGAAATATGGTGTATATATATTACAGGTTTGTGTAATTTCAATAAGTATTTAAAAGGTTATGAGACTCGAAACAACATCTCTTTTCACTGGCGGTAGAAAGATTTAAAAGGTATGAGACCCATTAGTAGCTAATACTAATTATATTAAATTTGTTATATTGCTTTTTTAAATTACTTTATTATTTTGCTATTACTATTTTAATTACTTTTGATATTTTATTACCTTTTTTTCTTTTTACATTATTCTATAAGTTGTTGAGTATAAGTCACCTAACGTAGCAGGCATATGTTTGTGGTCGGCGAGAAGAATAAAGGTTTAGTATGGCAAAACACAAGTATCCATTCGCAGCACATTTTAAAATTAAATAAAATTAAACAACTTACCCTTAAAACTCTTTAACCTGAAATAAACGAAATGAGGAATAAGGAAAATTTTTCGAAAAAGGCATACAATATTCCTTAGGACAGGAAACCTGTAAACGTTGCCGGATATAAATCTGACGTTCATGTGACATCCTTTACAACAAGAAAAAAAAAAGCTGTAAAAGTTGCTTAAATTTCTCTCATTGTTCTAAATAAAATAAATGCATGGTGATGTTTTAAATTATATTTTCATAATAACTAAGTAAATGTAATAATAATAGTTTTCTTACAAGGGCCTGTGCATATATAACGTTTATCACTTTATGGGGAATGGGAGGGGGGGTCTGGCACTTGATATCGTAAGATATCTCTATGGATGGATAGGGGGGGGGGGGCTGTCTTATGATATTGTTATCATTTTTGATCCAACCTTTTTTGTAATTTTATTTATTTTTATGAAAATATACAGTTCTTATTAAAGACATTAAATGATTATATAAAGTCATTTCATTCCAAAATATTTAATAACCCAACATTCAACATAACTGTTCTTCTGCCTATGCGCATATAATTCGCTGTTGGAGA
This sequence comes from Maratus michaelseni, assembly GCA_963931845.1. Taxonomy (NCBI): domain Eukaryota; kingdom Metazoa; phylum Arthropoda; class Arachnida; order Araneae; family Salticidae; genus Maratus; species Maratus michaelseni. The sequence continues at coordinate 154,048,622 of OZ007594.1, read as the reverse complement.
AATCAGGTGCGAAATATGTTTGAAATGATACTTGTTGTGTTTGCTAGTTTAGTAAAAAAAGAAAAATAATGTTTTCCACTTGTTTTGTTGATAAGAAGTTCTGCTTTCATCCTCCTTGTGAAGGGCATATGCAAAAATACAACATTACTGTTGAATGCATTAATTGTGTGACAATAAGCTATTATTAAACACATTTAAATTTAAATAGTAACTATCTCTTTTAGATGTTATTTGATATAAAGTTATTTCATATGTATAATAGTGATATTTTATTGACTTTTTCTCGTAATTTAAATTCGTAAAGTATGCAAATATTAAATGTATAATCATTTCTGTGTATCACTGCAAGCGCAAAAGAAGAACAAAAAATTGTAAAAAGATAAATAATTTTTAGAAATTGATAATGATATCATTAAAGGGAGGGGGGTTCGAGGAATGAAAACTTATGATATCGTAAGGGGATGGGGTTCAAAATTACCAAAATGTTGATAATGTTATATATGTACAGCCCCCAACCTCATGTAACTCTGCTAATATAATTCATACTTTTATATTTTAAAATAACAGTTTGAAATATTGTAATAAATGCTAAATAAATGTATACATTTTATACCATTTGATGAAAACAGGAATATTTTTTAAGATAGGCTATTTTGTAAGACAAATGTTCGTAAAAGCAGGTGTAGTTTGTGTTGAATAATTGAAGTACTGAAATTTTGCTAAGATGTACTTTGAAGAGGATGAATTGCTTTAGGGAAAAAATTGAAAATCATGATTTTCGTCAAATTTTGATATTTTTCATGTATTGAAACCTTTTAAAAATCTAAAAATGTTACTATATTTTGGAAAACCTTAAAAGTTGTAAATATTTTTCAAGAAATGATTTTATAACTCTTATTAAAAAAGGAATAATTCGTATAAAACCGTCGGATGTTAAAATTACATCTGTAACGGAACTGTCTAGAACAGTCACTACCTTTTATCTTTTTCATGACTAATTTTTTCATTTTATTGAAAAAGTTGGTGACACATTTGTCATGTTCGCATTTGAATGATTTGCATTAGAATACTCATTTGATTTCGCAAATGTTCGCATTTGAATTCGTAAATGTGTGCATTTGAATTTTATAAACATCTTTCTCGGTGAACATTTTCTCCTTACATAGACCATTCAAGGCTGAATGAAATATAAATAAGACATTTTTAATATCAATAGAAAAATTTTAGACGTTGTCAGGGCAATCATGATAAGTTGTTTACGGTTTAAAAATTCATTTGGCATTGTTTTATTTTTCGTACGTGCATTTATTTTGTTGCTAGCATTATGAATGAATACAAAGTAACTTAGTGCGATTACACAAAGTATAAATATGAAATTTTCTGCAACAAATGAAACTGTCTTATTGAAACTCATTGAAATTTGGCATTGATTGCATGCACAATTTGGAAATGATACTCTATCGAGGTCTCAAATATGCAAATTGCACGAGTTTTAAAAAATAGCCGTGAAGAAGTTGGAACAACATGATCTAGTGTGGAAAGGGAAACTGCTGCATCGAAGCAAAAACTGTCAAAGTTCTCAGTAACAATTTTTGGGAGTTATAGAGAATTGTGAACGTCGATTTTCTGCATGAACAACGTACATATAATGCATAGCATAGTATTGCGAATTTTTGGTGGAGATTAAATAAGTACATTGGTCCTAAAAATATTCCATTTCAATTCGAATGTTCTTCTTCTCTAGACAATGCAAGATCTCACTCAGCTGGTGTAACAAAACAGAGAAATTTCACTGGATAACACGCGATCACCCTCTTTATAGTCCAAACTTATCATCGGTATTTTGAATGATTTTCGTATAAAAATATAAAATCATGCAAATTTGAAGTTTGTTTGCAAAAACAATTCGGAACATGCGTAGCATGCCCAGGTGTACGCTGCCGAATGCAGTCGAGCCTCCAAATCTTGGGGCGTTTCGATAGATTTTCGTTTAAAAATATAAAATCATATAAATTAGTGGCCGAAGGCAGTGGTCCTCCCAACTCAAAATCTCTCACGTAGAAAAAAAATCTGAATTCAACACTGATTTTAGGTATATTTCAGGTTATCATCCTGGGACCGGACAACAGAGAGCTGGTCAGCTAAAGCTATATTTAGATAAACTTTCTTCATACTCAAACAAGTAAAGCTGTAAAAATTCCATTTTTCTATGACCAATACCCTCCGCGTTATGATAGTTTGAATTTTACAAATTTTTAGCTTTTTCAGCGTCTTTAGTTTTAGACTGTGTATATTATAGTCTCCATGTTCGCAAGGAAAGAGGATGGTGGGTACAAGTGCTTCCGCGTAATATTCATAGTTGGCGACTCCAGCTCTAGTATTTTATATAACAGTATCACCCAATAAAGAATCCACACATCAGAATATCTGCATCACTAGTATAAAATTAATTTCAACTATTTAAATAACAGTGAATGTAAATTGTTGCAATTTTTCTTTATTGGGACAATCTGTTTCAATAGTATATTTCATTTTCCTATAATAGAAAAAATCTTTCAGAAAATACCAACAAAGTTAGCTGATTATTGAGACGCGACTGTCCAGGAAAGTTCGTCATTAGGACCAATTGATTATCTCATCCAACATAGGTCTCACTTACTGGAAAATAAAAATTGCTATTTGATTCTTAAGCCCTGGAATAGTAATTTTTACAATTTTCATGAATTTAAGTGCAAAAATGAGTTTATGAATATGTTAGGAAGTTTGGCGCTGTTGCGTAGGAAAATGAAAAAGAAAAGTAAAACTTTACATAAAACACAGAAACTATTCAATTAATGTAATATATAACAGGTACCGCATTCGGAAGATTATTAATGGAAATGATATAATCGAAGTGTTGGTGTGAGATGAAACATATCTGTAGTATTGTTTTAAATTTGGAAACAGTAATGAACCGGATAAGTGATAAGGAAATTGCGTAAATTAGCCAGAGAATTTTGTTCGACAAAATTGAGCAAGCACTTGACACAGAAGTTAAAAGACTTTGTAAGACTGTTTCCTTATCGGTAAGACGCGTCTCCCTTGGGTGGTGCAGAATGCCTACAGGGGCGCAAGCTGATGAGGCAATAGAGCACACAAAAGAGCATCCAATACACATTAGAGGCAATAGAAGAGAAATAGAGCCCTAATATTAGTTATTTCAGCTTTAAATAGCAACGGTATTTGTAAAAAAATGCAGTTGATCTCGAAAGAAAAATGCAAAGATTTTTAAAAGAGCAAGTGCTGACTTATACGGTAACTTTAGATGCACATCTAATTTATTATGACTCAACAGAAAAATTATATACTGATGACAAAAACCATCGACGTGTACCAAGAAAACAATGACTTTAAAAAACGCGGAAATGAAATAATCCTAATTTGGAGAACGACCTATGTGTTGGAATGACATTTTTAAAACCGAATATGAACCGTTTGTAGCAATACAAAACAAGGCCAGGTTTAAAATCGTTGCGTAGAGGTTTAAAAATTTGGAAAAAATGTTCAATATATATTATTATATCTTTATTAAAAGAAACAATTTTCGGAAAAATTCTCTATTCCGAAATCTACTTTATTTGCACAGTGCTATAGGTATGCAATTTTATCTTTAGTTAGTACACTTAGTAGCGTTTTAGTTCGCAATAGTTTTGTTTATTATGATTAATCAAGTCCTACCGGTAACATTAGTTTCTAAAACTAGTATGTTGTGAGCACCACAAAACTTTCTTCTATATAAATCAAATCGTCTGCAACATAAATTAAATGACAGTTTGTACATTTTTCAGATATATAGCTATCGCGAAAACCACAAAGAAACAGAGCTTAGCAGCGACAACTGTTGGGCGGTATACAACCAACCTAATAAGGATCTATTTTTGTCAAGGTTTAACGAATGTGAAGTTTGGTGAAATTCCTTACATTAGTTCTTGACATATAGCTATGGCAGAAATCGTGAGAAATGCAGCATAGCAGTGCCAACTGTTGGGCGATTTACACCAAAACCTAATCAGCGTCTATTTATGTAACGGTCTAACGGAATATGAAGTTTGATGAAATTCTATGCATTAGTTCTTGAGATAAATCTATCGTGAAAAGCATGCAAAATACAGCATAGTAACGCCACGTGCTGGGCGATTTACACCAAAACCTAGTCAGCAACAACTTATGTTAACGTCTAACTGAATCTAAAATTTGATGACAATCGTGTATTAGTTCTTGAGATAAAGCTATTGTGAAAATTATTAAAAATGCATCATAGCAGCGCCACCTATTGATTTATTTACAGTAAAAACTAATTAGCATCAATTTATATCAAGTTCTAACTGAATCTAAAGTGTTATTAAATTCCGAGAATTAGTTCTTGAGATAGAGCGCCCACAAAATTTTTGACATGTACAGACACACAGACTCACAGACAGACACTTTCGAAAAGCAGTTAAATCGTGTTCAGGACCTTTTTAAAACGTATAAAACTGTTGAAATCGAGAAGTCGAAAATTTGCATGAATCCAATACTTTCTTCTTTTAAAGATAGAAGAAAGTAAAAAGCGAATAAATATTGATTGTTGACGGTTGAGTAATAAACACTTATGTATAAGCTTGGGAGGCTCTATTGCAAGTTGTTATTGGTTGAAGCGGAACAGTGTAAAAATATTGATAAACACTAATGTAACAAACAGATGAACAGATCCAGTCTTTGCACAAAATTACGTTGAACGTATTTGGTAGTGGAAAGTATTTAATATCTATATACAGAGTATCCCATAAATCCGTACATTTCTAAAATTCATAAAAAAAATCATAAATTGTCTTATCGAAAGGCGGTTTACACTCTAAAACTTTTCAACGTATTTTTTTTGTGGCAAAAGATAAAATAATTCTATTTTTCTTTGAATTATATTCTGCACTGAATTATATTCTGCAAGTCTAAATCTTATATGCAATGTATAGTAACTTGATCTGACCTCTGATATTCGGTATGATAATCTTCCATTACACAATGATATGATAATGTCCCTTAATTGAGCATTAAAGGAATAGAGAAAACCCCAATCTTCCGTAAACGAAAAAGATAACGATTCTGTTCTTCAAATTATTTAATGTCATTTTTAACATGATTGTTGAAAATACAGAAATCATACACGTGATTAACCGCTGGCATGTAACTAATACGAATGTACCAAAAATGCTTTTTGAAATCTATTGTTGTTGTAACCCGTGTACAATTATGTAGCAATCCTCTTTAATAAAAAGGTATGCGTTGCTGACGACTGGGATTTTCGCTAATCGTTGCCACAGATTACTCTCTGAAAATGAAACAGTTGAAGTTACTGAAAAAATTAATTGCTCGAAAAGTATTTGTCAGAAAATTGTTAGACAAACTGCTTTAGAAAGGTAAAAAATTGTATTTTTCTGGCTATAAATTTCAAATCCACTGATTATGCCATTTTTCAAATATTGAATTAAAAAAATTACCAAATTTCACAATGGAGTACCATAGCGAAAGCTTCACGAGTAAAAAAAAAAATAATAACAGCAATGTGTCAGCACGAGTCACAAATTATAGTAACCGTATTATTCTGTTAAAAGATAAAAGTGAATTATGATGTCACGAGTGCATGATTTTTATTTAATTCTCGACAAATTCTAAATGCGCCATTTCTTTTTAGTTGTGAATAATATAGGTTAATTCACGTTATTAAAAAATGTAGCTATAAAAGATATAAATCAATAGAAAACGGTTGGTAATAAATTGTAAACGTAATAGAGCTGTGCAAGGTGACGTCACGAACAGGTTTTTGCTGCTGCTGTAGGACAGCTATCTCTACCTTTATCAATGCTTTTTCTATTTGTGTGTCCTACAGCTTTTTTCATTGCTCTCCGGTAAAAGTCATGTGATGTGAACTGCTCTATAATAAACCGTATTTTTTAAAAAAACATAACTTAGTGAAATAAGTATGCGTTTTTATGTTATTTTAAGATATTCCAGGTAAAGGTACAGATTACTTTAAAATACAAGGTTAAATCCACCGATATATTTCGTTTGATTCAAGGTTCTTTTGGAGAAACCGACCAGCGCAGCGGGCGTAGTCTGCTAGTAAATAATATTTGTCGATTTATCACCTGTGGCCTTCTAACGGAAAACGGACTTAAAATTAATTTATTAATTTATAATTAAATTCTAAAAATATTAAAATGCATCGTCATCGGAAATACACTTGTGTTATACAATTTTTATAATTCTATTAGCCTATCAGGAGGTGGGTTAAAAATTGATTATAAAACTCCATCATTACATACAAAAACCAAGTTAAGTTAAATAAAAATGTGTAAAAAGGTTGAGTTACTTTAAAAACATTTTTCTGTAATCCACTTTACATAACATTTTCTACACTGCAAAAAAAAAAAAAAAATGTTGATTTTACAGTAGTAAAATTAACAGTAATAAACAGTAAAATAAGCAGTATTACTACTGCTGGGCTCCATCAGCAGTACAGTATAATACTGGCAGCTGGGCTGCCAGTATTATATTGTAAAATCAACAATTTTTTTTTGAGTGTACACTCGTATTTAAATTTATTTTTGGCAGAAGTATATTCTGCATTTTGATGTTATGCCATATATGACGAAATAAAGATCTTTCGTAAGTTCCATGTTCTTCGCTACAAAAATCATTCAAGTTATATGGGTTTTTATTCTTGTTCTTTTAATTTTTTTCCCATGAGTGTACATAAAATGTTCTTTTCTTTTAGAGTTTTATTACTGAAAATAAATATGGTCATTTATACAGAGGCCATTCATATTCCAAATACTTGTCTATGCCGCGAAATTTAAATAAAACATATTTTTTTGAGAAGGAATAAAAGCCATGCAGAATACACGAAAAAAAAAATACGGTATTTTTAAAACACTTTCTTGTCCCTTCAAATAAAAATATTCAAAAGGACAGAGACATCTGAGACACAGTTATTTTTTATTCGTCTCACTCAAAATTTCGAGCTATTATAAATGTATGTCATAATTTCCTTCGGCGGCAGTAATTAAAAGCAATTTAAAATCGAAACTAAAACATAATTTTATTTTATTATTCTTAGTCACATTCAAAATTCATAATCATATTTACAAATGTATATCATATTTTCTAACAGTGTCATCAAGAAAAATAATTGAAACTCTGAAAAACAATTTAGTTTATTCTCAGTCACAACTCAAAATTCACAGTCACATTTTCAGAAACATTCTTACATAAATTATATAAAAGTATTAATTGATTACCATTCATTGCAGACGTAACAGTAATTTTTTTTCTTTCAAAATTTATAAAAAATATCACAGATAATGTATTATAGTCATGTATACACAGTATCACAGGTAATATATCACAGATAGTGTATCAGAGTTTTAGAGAAGGAATTTCATTAAGTAGAAGTTAAATTCTATAAATATACCAAACTTGCATTTTATATTGCATCTTTGCTTAGTTTTAATACTCAATACAAACAGGAATTTTTTTTTTCACAAAATAAACACATAAAAATGTCACAGAACATTTACCTATTTATCACAGGTTTTGCTAAATAAATTTAAATTAACATTATTTGCAAAAATATTGAAACATTTATGCGTTTCTCATTACTCCAATTTTATTACCCTGGACACACACCAACAAGTTAAAAACAATTTTCTAATAAAACATATGTTAAAATATAACAGACATCATGTACTTATCACGTTTTCTGACATATAAATTTGAATCAATATCAAAATTAAAACTGCATTATACATTAACACTCTTCATTTGTAATGCTGAACGAATAATTTTAAAAACAGTGAAAACCCTCTTGTTCTTTCAAAAATATTTTTTTTTTCCACTTATCACATGTTTTACTTTAAGGACTTGGTTCTTCAATATCGGTTGAAACCACTGGTACGAATTCTAAAAAGAAGCAAAAAATATTGATTAAGTTCAAGGAATAAAAACTCAATAATAAATGTATAATAAATAAATAATAATAATAATTACATTGATTCTATGTCGGTATTGTTGAATTTTTTTTCTCTTTAAAAAACGTTTCTATAATTTGAAAAAAATATGATTTAAAATGCCACAACTGTTTGAAAAAAGTATTTCGAAAGCAGCAGTCGAATAACTCACTATATAAATTAATAATAAACAATAAAACTCGTAATTTTTGACTGTCTAAATATGGATTTACCGGAGTACGTATAGATGAAAATTTACTGTCTATGATTTGAAAAAAAAATATTTAAAAACGTACTGAAATGTGAACTGTGTATATTCATTCATAAAAATATAATTCCCTTGAAGTTTTTATTTAAACCAAAATTTAAGTTTGAATTGGAATTTTCAACGTTTATATTTTGATAATTCTAGCTCTGTAATTCACCAGTTTCAGAAACATTGTATTTCTCTGAAATACAATGCAATTTCTCTATTGTATTTCTCTTATATTCAAAGAAATATTTATAAATTGTACTTATATTTTAGAAACTGTAACTGGACTTTTAATCAGAAATAGCAAGTGAAAAGCAGACAGTGTTGAATATTGCTAACAGAAGTGATGGGTGCAGAGTTGCAAGATACCAGAAATTTTGCAACAAGGGAAAGAATCAGGGAAATTTTGAATAGAAACTGATTAAATTCTCAATATTGAGAATTTTGTAGAGAAAAAACAAATCCAAGAAATCGTCAAATAACAAATCGTTGTTTACATGAAATAAATACTGATTTAAGGATCTTAGATATTATTATATAATAAAATTATAATTGTTATATTAGTGATATTTTACATATGAGGACTAGTGTCAAAACATTGACTTTTAATGGGTAAAACTAGCTAAAATACTGAAATTCTTTGTAGTTACATTAGTTTTTCTATTATTGATTAATTACTTTTTATTATAATTGCTTTTATAACTTGATTTCGTGTTATTTCGAAGATTATTAAATTAGGTAAAACTTTTAGTATCTTTGTAATGAATGTTCACTTGTTCGTAAACATTATACAGAAAGTAATTGCTTGCTTGCATATCTTACCTATTTCATAGTTTTACACAGAAATATTAAAAAAACTTGTTAGTTTTGTAATTTATCATACACTTACTGATATTAAACAACTTTTAGAATGATAAATTTTATCATAACAACATAAACATCGTATTTTAATGAGAGACATTATTATTAAAATGTTAATTATTTGAATGTCCCTGTTTTCGAAAATTTTCAAAATTCCCGATTTTGTTTTAAATGTTCCTGAAAAAACAAGAGAACACCCAGTGTTTTGAAAGTTTTGCAATCCTAAGCAGGAGTAAAATAAATTGTTGGATTTCCTACTGCTTTTGTTCTTTGTAATGCAAATCATTCATCCTCTCCTATACGATTAAAAAGATTGAAGGTTCGATTATTGCATTTGTTTATAGGAATTTTTTATACATTTTGTTGTAAAAGTGAGCTTATTTTTCACGTACGTTCCACATATCTTCTTATTAAACAAAAAGGATTTTGGAGAAATTTTTATTTCATAACGTAACCTTTTTTTGGTGATTCTTTCAATTTTTAGGATTTCTGGATACAGTACAGGTACACTTAAAAAAAAGTGTTGATTTTACAGTATAATACTGACACCCCAGCTGCCAGTATTATACCGTAATATTAATTCCGTGTATGGCTTTGCTGATAACCACTCTCTTGCTGGCTGCTTTTGAATCGTTGTTCGTAAAATTTAATCCCCCTCCTCAACATTGCAATATTTGCAGGCCGGCGAATTGTGTAACAGAACCTGGTTTCGACTGTATACGAATTAAAGACGGTTTTATTGTGCAGCTATGTTTACGTTGATTTAACTTCTGTGAGTTTCTTTATTTTCTTACAGTTCAAGTTTTCGGCTGATAAAAAATCAACGACTTGCATATGTGACGGAATAAAAAATGAATTTAATTAATGAAAAATGTATGGGAGAGAGATGAATGAAAATTATTAATTTAAGTGCCATAGTGAACGACACGGAATTTTGGTAAACAAGCGAAACCGCATAGCACAGTTCCCATGGGGGGTTACCTTAAAGAATTGGGAGCCGTAGTTAAAAATAAGAGATGTATGTTGCAGAGGATAAAAAGGCATCTGAAAAACGGAGAAAATAATCTAATAAATTAAAAGAAATGAAACCTTAACGAACAAAAGTGTAGGCGTAAAGCATCTGGCTAAATTTTGAATGCCTATCGAAAATAATAATACAATGGGAATAAATTATTATTAAATTTTCTTTTTTAAAAAGCGTTTTTATGCGGTGAGGAAAGGATTCCGAATTAATTAAAGAAAGCTTAATAAAAGGGAAATAAAGGGAGTAGGTAGATTTTATAACCCGAAAAATAAAATACTTTTAAAGAAAGAAAATTTAGAAAAGGTTATTTTAAGGGGCGGGGGGGATGAATTTTTATTGAAGTGAAATATGTGAAGTTTTATCCTCTTCACAATTATAATTTGGGAAAAGTGATACGAATTTTTTGAAATAAAATAAAAATATAATCGTCTGTAGCAATCCTTTTTACGCTCAACAGGGTTAGAACCTTCTCATAAATTTGCTAACATTCTACAGGAAATACACGAAGAGACAGTACAGCAAGTACTATGTCGGTATTTCACTGAAGATAAAAAAATAAGTATACCATTATCGGCGTGATGGCCACCTTTCACAGCCTTTTCTAATTCCACGCGATTTTAGCTATGATTTCCGTTTAACTTTATGGTTTTTTAGCTTTATATTTTTATAAAAAAAAAAAAAACTTATATCAATGAGATGTCGATAATGTACCAATTTTAAAGGATGGAATATGCTGAGTTATGCATTCATAAATGCAGCCTGAGCCGTTGTCAGAAATTGCGACACCACCCGGTAACAGATTATACTTATGATTCCCTATTACATGATTAAAATGTGAAAACTATCTGTAAAATCTCCCTGACAAGTTTAGGATGTCCTGCTCCACCATTCCGTCAAACACAAAAATGTAGCTCGTAGAATTCAAATTTTAAGATACGCAAGTGCAACATACTAAACAAGTAATATATATATTTTTAAAAGTCAATTCCTACTTTTTAATCATAAATATATAAAATAAACCCGTGCAGCATTAATGTCCCACGTTATCTTTCTTGAACATTATTTTATAATCATCGTTGCGGTATTTTATTTCTGTGGCATCACTCATTTGAGATAAATCTTTCATTTCATTTATGAAAACAATGGGAGGAATTTTTTTCTCCCATTTAAAACTAAAATTAATTAATTAAATTCAATGAATTAATTAATATTTGAAAAAAAACTGTATTAACATAAAGTGTCATCCACTACAAGTTTTAAAAAAATTTATTTGAACTTGAGTGGATGAATAGAAAATATTTTATTAACGATTGAAAATTTTAACAAGATATATATAGAGAGAGTGTGAGCTAATAGTAGGAATTTAAAAAAATGCTTCTAGTTTAGTAAAAGTCAAATTTTTGTAAGCGTAACCAGTTGTTTTCCTTACTACATCTCAAACACGCCTTGCGAAAAGACTGGCTGCGACCCTGGTGTTGTTTTATTTTTTACAAATCAGTTTCCCGCGATATAAAACGAAATGTCTGCGAAATTTCATCACACCAGGTTCAGTGGTTTTCAAATAATGAGCCTTCAAACACTAAAGCATGGATATTTCGGCTCAAGATAAATAAAACTATGCTTATTTTGAAAAAACTCACCATTTAGAACACAAGAAGTTATGTTTGCAGAGTTGTTCATGACACAAGCTGCTGCAGCACTGCGATCAACATTCAGACTAGGAGCTTGTTTCCAACTCATTACGTTTCTGTCGAATATCTCCACATTGTTAATTGTGGTGGCTCCTAAAAAATAAAATTTCAATAAGTGTTCATTTACACTCTACGTCTAATAGTATAAAGCAATTTACGCAGAATATTGTGACAGATCTCGTTACTCATGAGCATGGACACTGGCAGAACGAAATCCAGGAAGGAACAAGATTTTGATAAACAGATGTGTACCTTTCGTCCACATTTTAGGTTTGTTGATCTTTTCGAAACCACGCCAAAACGCTGTTTCTGAAACAGATCGGCGAAGTAGCAAGTCCGGCGAAAACCCACTTGTCAAAATGACGATTATTTTCATAACTTGCTTATACCTGCTCTTCTAAAAATTGAGAATGAAAGTAAAACAGGACAAACTAATAATTTTTTGTCAAAGTGTCCGTTAGAAGGCAAGTTTTAAAAATATCGACATAAAAAGCAATACAGAAATGTAACTGTTATGAAACATAAATCTTTATGTACATCTATTAATCGTGAAGGTGATCTTCTTTCCAAAAAATCCGCCGTTTAAGATAATTTTTATATGGAAGAACGCAAGAAAAATTAAAACTCATATTGCAGGAGTGTTCCAGAGACAAAATTACACCAACGAATAAATAGTAACTTCTTTTTCTCTTGTTATTGAATTATTATAAGTCACTTGGTATAAAACTAGGCTTCGAAAATTTTCCCATATTTTCTGAATAGTGTTTTTTAATTTTATTGTATTAATTTTTTATAAAAAATTAGTTAAAGTCTACTCTCGATAACTTGACAACGACCTTGAAACTGTTCACGATGCTAAGGGGAAAAAACTGCTAACAGACATAAATGGTGCAGGTACTGCTAGTTACTAGTAGTGATTGTTACCTTAATTATCTATACTAATAATAGAAAGTTTCGCTCTGTGTGTGTGTGTGTGTCTATCTGTGTGTGTGTGTGTGTCTGTTGGCGATTGCTAGGAAAATCTAGCCCACCTAGAAGGCTGGAAATTTAGATTTTGGTAGTCCAAACCCTCTCCTGGTGTACCTGAACGTCAGAATTTTAATATTTTAATTAATTTTTGAAATATTAATTAAAATGCACGAAGAACTCTCATTAAAAATACGCTTTTTTTCTTCGGTTGGTTGATTGTGTAGAATATCTTCTCAGAACACATTAAATAAATCAGAGTAACGATGCATAGATAAGGACTTATAATGAAATAGTGCCAACATGGATTGCAGTTACCTGTATATAGTCAAGCTAATGTAGCGCCATCTACTCACGGAAAATTACACAAACGCCACCTGTTTAAGACATTTCCAGGAACGTTTTTCTTCATTACAATTATCTGGGTTTAAGGTTTTTTTAAAACAGGACATATATTATTATGATAGAGACTATTAATACAAAAAACTTTATTTAACAGATTATTTGTTATATATTTGCAGGAATGGTGAGTGGTAAGGGTCCAATTACATTTAACAATTTTAACATTTTTTTTAGCTTCACCCGTAGCATTTAATTGTTGTTTTATATTCAGAATACCGCTATTTTAAATCTCAGTTTCTCAGTAATATCTCAGTAATAATGTTCCGAACTTCTCCATTTAGTTCCATTTTTACTAAATTATCGTAAAAATAAGCATTCGTTGCTTCAAGGTGTATTTCTAAAAAGCAATTACCAGTATTTCCGAATAATAGCCTAAGCCAAATTTCAAATTAAGTTCCTAGCTTAACCAAATGAATCAATCTTTAAAGATGTATAGTGATCTTCTTAATTAGTTATTTGCTGAAGGTCACTTGAACATCCGCCACCCCCCCCCCTCCGGGGCCCTCCTTAGTTTTCTCTAACTATTCCCCGTTTCCATATCTCAGTAACTATCTTTCCGATTTCAACGCAAGTGATTTCAAACATTATAATTAACTTAATAGTCACCCTTTATAACATTAAATTAAATTTATGAGTAGCGGTTACCACTATTTCTGAATAATAATTTAATCGAAATTTCTAATTAAGTTCCTAGCTTAACCAAACGAACGAATTTTTAAAGATGCATAGTGGTTGTCCTAATTAGTCATTTGCTGAACGGCACTTGAACATTCCGTCCCCCCCCCCCGACCCCTCCTTCAAGGTTTTTTACCTAACTATGCCCCGTTTCCGTATCTCAGCAACTATCTTTCCGATTTGAACGCAAGTGATTCCAAACATTATAATTAACTTAATAGACACCCTTTATAACATTAAAGTAAATTTATGAGTAGCGGTTACCACTATTTCCGAATAATAGTTTAAGGTAAATTTGTAATTAAGTTCCTAGCTTAAGGAAACGAACGAATTTTTAAAGATGCATCGTAGTCCTCCTAATTAGTCATTTTCTGAAGGACACTTGAACATCCCCTTCACCTGGCACCTCACTCATGATTATTTTCTCTAACTGTGCCTTATTTCAATAACTCGGCTTATAATGTTCCATCTTCTCGAAACCAGCTCGATTTTGTCGCACGCCTACTATACAGTACCGTAGGCAACGTTGACCTGTCTCAGAGGTTCTTTCCGAAAGAGGTTGCTCCCCTGGCGGTGGAAGGGGGAAATAAAAGATTTTCCGGAGCGTGCCCGGTATACGGTGTCGAAGCCATCGGAGACCTTGGCCAGAGTTTCGTTTTTTTAAAGATTTGAGTTTATTACACGGGCTCGGGCAACACCGGGTGGGTCAGCTAGTAACAAATAAACTCATCACCATTTACATTGCTCATTGGTCAATTGTGCAGACTAATTAAATTATCAAACTTCAGCGAGGGGAATAGGCACTCTCCTGTCTGTTTTTTTCGCCGCCCATGCCTCAGAGCGGTAAGCAGTCGCCAAACTCAGGGGGGGGCTTTGAAATTTTTTGGTTGGACTAATTTACAGCTTGTCCTTTCCTCTTTTCTTAAATGGTATTTAAATAGAAACAGAAGTAGAAGGAAATCTTTTCTGTCATAAAACTTTCGATTACAAAGTTTTAAAAATTTTAAATGTAATGTAGATAATATTATTAGTATTGAAAGATTATGAAGGCTAGACGGGCAAGAAGTTACTAGGTTGGGGTCAGCCCTCCCTGCCCCCATTTTGTTACGACCCTGCCATGCCCATGGCATGATAAATGTTTGGAAAATCATGCATTGTGTTATATGTTACATTCGCCTTCATTTTTTGTATATATAATATATCAAGATGTAAAAAAATAAAAAAACGCCAGTAAAAGTTATTGGACAATAATAATAACCAAAGCATAGAAAAATCATACAATGCATATATTTTCCTCTTTCTTAAAATTATTTTTTTTTAACACATAACATGTCGTAGATTCAACATAATGTCATACATAGATTACTATAATCCGGGAGAGAGAAAAGACCGGTACGACCGGTACGTATATTCGGTACGACAGTGATCTATGTTATGATACAAAGACCACATTCAAAAAAGAAAATAATGATTTTATATTATAAAGAATATTAATTAGTACTTACTACACAGAGTGTAAGCAACAGAGTGAAAAAATGTCCAGACCGGGGCTCGAACTCGGAACCTTTGGTATTACACACCAATATTCCACCATTTTGGAGCTATCCGGACGATATGCAGTCTAGCATTTTCTCACTCTTATGTATGTATTGGCACGGCTGCGACTTCGCAGCATAAGATGGAAAGTCAACCATGAGCACATATCTTCAGTGGCATCCATGAGACGAATTAAATCCATCATCGATGAATATATATATATGCTTATTAAATTTTCCAGCAGAGCTGGAATTACGCTGGAGACTACTTATATAACAAAGGATATGAATTAATACTTACTATACAGCGTATAGGCAACAGAGTGTAAAAATTCAATAGAGTGAAAATAATTTTATTTTTGCTAACTAATAGGAGGCTCTGCCCCCTGCTCGCTACGCTCACCAACCCCCGTTCTGATTTCACAGCCTCTTAAAACCTGGTAATGTATCCTGTTTTAAAAAGATGATGATGATGATATCAGGAACGGCGACTATCTTCTGTAATCAGGGATAATGCTTTTTTATTTAATTCATCTTTTTTATTTTTAATATTCATCTGTAAACACAATTTTTATGACGTAATTTTCTTTATTTCCTGCTTTCAACACGTGGTCATTTAATTATTATTTCAAACTTTCATTATTGTTTTTATTAGTCTCGCGCAAATACATTTTTTATTTGAGATAAAACATAATCCTTTGCGCTTATTTAGAAATTGGCAACAATATAAAAAAATGACTTTTTCAATAAAAGATTTTTTTACTCGATTTTTAAGGATTTTTAAAGTTTTTATTGCCTGACCGTGATAATTTTTTGAATTTCTGAAAGCTTGTTATATTTCGCGTCTGGTGGTATGATTTTCGAATCCGTAGGATGACTAGAAAAAATGTAATAGCTCCTCTAAAAGTCCTTAGTAAAAAAAGCGATGAGAATAACCCGGAATATCTACGCAGAATTTGATTGGTCCATTTCTAAATCGTTTTTGGCTCAGTTCCAAGTTACTTTTTTTTAATATAGAAGGAAAACTAAACTAAACCAGGGACGTTAAAAATCCATTAAGCATCAAGGCCTACAGTGACCAGCACTGTTTTCTTGACCATGGATTCGGAAGTGCTATACACCATAAGATCCGGGCAGGTGGAGAGCCTAATGCGGGACAGTCAGTATTTAGTTCCCATACAAACTTGATACTCATTTTATGGATCCCGAAGGGACGAAAGGTTGAAGGAACCTTGCCCAGTCCGCACTCTTGAATCAAAATGTGGAACTGTAGGGAGGTAGTGCAACGCGATGACCACTAAGCTACTAGACTTCTTAACTTTGTTAGGAACACATGTAAAATTCGGTGAAATTAGAGTATTTTTTCGAAAATTATAGAACACTGCAGTAAAATGCATAGGTTTCGGTTGTTGACGACCGCTACGGTCATATCTGGCACAAAAGGGCTAAATAGGTTTTTTAATATTAGATTTATATTTAATTACTATTATATTATATTTATTATATTATATTATTATTATATATATAATTTTAGATTTATTTAATGTTAGATAACAATAGAACGTCAGTTTAAAGTGGAATCCGACCCACTTCAAACATCCATGCCTGAATTCGGATTCGAACACAGCAATTATTGTCCTATAGCTAGCGCCCTAACCACTAGACAAAGTGGTGAGCCAAAAAAAAGAAAAAGAAAAAAAAAGAAAAAGAATCCATGGAGAGTAACCAAAATTCCAGGACACATAAGTGATTTTCTTATTTCTCAATGCCAATTTTTCAAATAAAATTCTTATTTTTAGATTTTTCTAGCAAATTTTGTAGAAACTTACCCGGCAGGGTAAGTGCTATTACAAGTGCTAGTACAAGTGTTGTTAGAAACCTATCATGAAACTTTTTCCTTAGGAAATATTGGTATTAAAAAAAACCGGACTATTTAGAAGCCCTGGAAATGAGTCCTTTCAATCAAGCAAACAAGTTGAAAATCGTACGTCAAACGTAACAAATGAGGTGTGTTTGTACTGTTACTATTTCAGTGATAAGAATTATATCGTCTGTGTTATTATGATATGATTAATTTCCGTAATAAAATAAGTACATTTTAAGTTGGCAACATTTTATCTTTTGTTGACATTTCTTGAAAATTCCATTCAGAACCTGCACATAAAATAAATTTTGTATTCATGTATTTTTGCATAAGAGTACAACAGCTATTGCACAAGATCTGAATATTTATAAAAGTAGTCCTAGTACGAACACACCTCATTTGTTACGTTTGACGTACAATTTCCAACTTATTAAATCTAGTTAAACGACAAAAATAAAGCATTTTACGCCTTTAAGATTCTGAAGGATTTTCATTTTGCTATTTTTATTGAGGGGATGGGAATTTACAACAGTAAAATTCAAAAGGTAATGGAAAAAGTTGATTCATATAAAGTAGTATAGAAAAAAAAAGGCACAACTGTCATTATTCTCCACACTTACCGTTATAACCTCCAATTACGTAGATTTCTTGTTCAAACATGACGCAGCAAAAGTTACTTCTCCCAGTAAGCATCGGGATATATTCTTCCCATTGGTTAGTTTCTTCATTGTATTTTTCGACTAAAATATAAAATAAGTATAAAAATAAAAATAGTTAAAAAAAAAACTGTGTTTTATAAGCATTTAACGTTTATCTTGAAAATAATTGCTAATTTCATGACTTCAATTCCAAAAATTTTTGTTACAATACGTTAATTTGGTGTGGGACCCGAATAGTGAAAATTCCCCATTTGATTTTACACTTCATGAAAAGCACAGATTAGTGAATCTATTAAAATAATAATAATTTTTGCTCTGTTTTTTTGTTTCCTCAATTATAATCGTAATATAATTAATATTAAACTAGCAAATGATAAAAGAATTATTTTTTAGAAAAAACATTACATTCTTTATTTTTTTATTTAAGTTTTCTACTTTTTAGTGTTTAAATTATTTCGTTGTTGCAGTTTCACAGCCAGTTGGCATACTGTGATGAGCGTGATTTGACGCATAATTAACTGCATTGTTTTGGTAACTCGTAAACAGTTGTAACAATAAAGAATATTTGGTATTAGAGCTTTCATTACAAAAAGCTACCTATTGCAGGATTGGACCTATTGCCTATTGGAGGATAGCAATTCCAAAAAATTTTGGTATATTTTCACCGATCATGACCTCCAGACCTCCAGACCCCCAAACCACCCTTCGTTTAAATGTTGATTTATTCATATATATATATCTGACATATGTCATATTGTAACTCTCTTATTTATGATTTCGAAAATGGGTATTTAACAGTGCCCAAAATGGATACACAGTGGTAACCAAAACAGGCATGACCCAATTTGGGCACATACCTAAGAATCTTTCGACCCAAATTGGGTTTTATTTTTTTCTGTGTCTCTATAGATGTAAGTCATATAAGATTGGAAAAATTTTCATTGGTCGCCGTTTAATTTTCGTGACTCTTTATAACATTTGGCGCCGAACTGTGACAAAGAAGTACCACATGAACTTATATATGCATAATTACCTTCTTGAAGTCTTACAGTCCCATTAAATCCACCAAGAACAAACAACTGTCCGCAGTAGCTAATCATGCTATGACCGCTTCTTGGATTGATGAGATTTGCTATGGTCGTCCACTCATCGAAGTCTGGATCATACATTTCCGTTGAATCGTGAAACTGGAAACCATCAAAGCCACCACTAACGAAAATCCTGCCTGAAATTTAGAGATATGTGTGAGGAAAGAGAAAATAACTTATTCTCCTTACTAATAATACGATAAATCAGATTTTTCTTCTTCCGATAAAACAATATATTTGCAATTTTCATTTACACATTTACAACTTGGACTTATTAATTGGCTTCTTCACTCACGTGAAAACACCCGCTCACTAATGTCAATCTTATGGGACAATTCTTCTAAAATATCGCGTTTGTAAATGTTTTGAAAATCTTAATACACTGCTCAAAACAATTAAAGGATATTGCAGTTTTAGGTGGATTTTGTATCTGGGAAACTTTTTAGCTGATTGATACATGGTCGACAGACATAGTAGGTTATATGAGAATAAATTACACATGTTTGGCAGAAAAAAATGCATTTTATTGCGCATTTGAGTACAAAAGGAAAAAAACACAATTTGTGCATATGAGAAAAAAAGAATAAGAAAAGGTGTTGGGGTATTCTGCCCCACTCTTCCAGAAGAGCTCTTTCCAGTTCTTGGAGAGTTTGTGGGGGTTGTTGGCGGCCAGAAACTCGTCTTCCTAGAGCGTCCCAAACGTGCTCGATTGGATTCATGTCTGGAGAACACGCTGGCCATTCCATTCGAACGATTCCTTCCTCGAAAAGGAAATCCTCCACCAGGTTTGCACGATGTGGAATGCAGTTATCGTCCATTAAAATGAAGTTATCTCCGATTGCTGCAGCGTGAGGGACTACAATAGGTTTGAGGATCTCATCCCTATATCGGCGACCAGTCAGAGCTCCATCTCGAATGATGTAGAGGTCAGTGCGCCCGTCAATGGAGATGCCACCATACACCAACTCTCCTCCACCGCCAAATCTGACACTTTCGTGCACGAACGCAGGATTATTCCTACTGCCACGGTCCCTCCAGATGAAAATACACCTATTATCCGGATGCACAGAAAAACGGGACTCGTCAGAAAACAGAATATTGCTCCATTCATTTCTCCTCCAGTTGACATGCTCGGTTGCCCACTCCCTGCGGTCGCGACGATGCCTTGATGTTAATCTAACACATACCATCGGTCGGCGAGCATACAGACCTACAGCATGGAGTCGGTTTCGGACAGTCTGAGTTGAAATCGTGGTGCCTGTAGCCGAGCGAAGGTGTTGTTGGAGAAGAGTAGCGTTCATGTTTCGGTGTCTCCAAGCTGTTAACGCTAAATACCGATCTTCATTGGGCGTTGTTGCCCGTCTACGACCTTGCCCTGGTCTTCGGCCTGCACATCCACTCTCCAAAAAACGGTTCCAGATCCTGGAAATGACACTTTGTGACACTCCAATGGCTTGCGCTACTTCGGCTTGAGTTTGCCCCCTTCTAACCTACCAACAATTATCCAAGCTTCTGAATCTGTCAAATGACTTCGCTGAGACATCGTACTCATCGAAACAAAGCAATCACTGAATGCCGATCATCCTTGTCTTCATTCTCTTTTATCCAGTTGAAAGTCAAATTTCATTCGCTGCCGCTGAAGCGACGTTTTTGACGTCGAATTCAAAATTTGCACACTCCACAGTTTGAAAAACAGAAAAATTTGCATTTGTGATTCTCTTCCTCTATTTTCGGCAAAAAAAATTTCGTTTATATCTTTATTTTATATAAAACTTCAAATATCCTTTAATTGTTTTGAGGAGTGTAGTTTGTTAATCTTTTAAAATATCTCAAAACCGGTTCCGAAAGTGAAAATATCCTCATAAAGAAGAAAAAAAAACCTGCAAAGAAAGTAGAAAAAGTAACAAGCGGTGATCGTAGAGATGGATTTCAACTATGCAATGCAATGCAACGCAATAATAATAAAAAAAAAATTAAAAATATTGAAATACAAACGAGATATCTTAAAACAACCGTCTAATAGGATAAACATTAGCGAGTGATTGTTTGAGTGAAGCAACCTCTTAAAACCAGGCTAGTGTGCAGGATTTTCAAATGGACAGAGTTAAGCGGGAAGAATTTTCTTATGTTTACATATTTACAAAACTTACTGCCTACAAAAACTTACTAATTTGCACTAAATATGCATTAATTATAATTAAGCATTAAATTATTTGCATATCGATTTACGCTTATTGCATCTTAATTTACGCTACCTGTTACCATCAAAATATTTGTATCATACAATCTTTTGTTACTCTTGCTGTTTAAAATTTAATAACGGGTAAAAATCTTGTCCAAATAATTATGCGTTATTTTACTTAACTAGATAAATTATATGGAAGTGAGAGTTCGCATTTCTTTAAAAATTTACTTAAATAAATAAAAAAGTAATTTTATGATCATTATCATTATGAAAATGAATAAAACTAAAGTAAAAATAAAACTTGACCATGACAATTAAACGTCCTCTACCAATAATAAATATATTCACCAAATGCCCAAAAATAAATGAAATATTATCTTTACAAAGATTTAATTTTTTCTGTCATGTTCAATCCGGCATGAAATATTCTAGATGTTGTAAATTGTATTAAAAAAAAGAAAGAAAAAAAAGAAAAAAAAAAGTAAAAAAAAAAAAAAAAAGAAAAAGAAAAGAAAGAAAGATAGATAGAAAGACACCGACCGGGTGAGGTTTAACCTTCAAAACCATCCCTTTGTACACGGCTTTGATTGAATAACTTTTTTCTGAAGCAATCCTAAATTTTTAGAGCAATTTCTGAAAGCCTTTTGAAGTCTGGAAATAACAAATTAAATTTTAAAACTATTAAAAAAAAATTTAAATGCGTTGCTTTATTTGTTATTGATTTGCACAGAATTGGATTTAGATTAAGTAAGGCTATAGCTAAAATATTTTGTGGGTAAATTTGAAGTTAAAAGCAAGTATTACATCTTCGTAAAATACAGAATAAAATAACTGAAATAATAAAAAACAAGAAAATGTGGTTTCAAATTCTGTTTTAAATGCGGAATTAGCTACTTTCTGACACCTTCACAAAATTATTTTCATTCGTAAATGCATAAAATTTGCAGATATTCTTATTCTGTGGAATTGATAACGCCTTTTTATCTTCCGAAAACAAACAGGAAATCCGATAATTCATTATCTAAATTTTTCAATAAAAGCAACGATAATAGTAAAAAATAATATCAAAGTTGGTGTTTTAAACAAATTTTCATGACATAATATTTACAAAAAGGAACGTCATGAGATAACAATAGAAGAGAAATCAATTATGTATCACAATCGGGAGACAAGAAAAAATCGTTTGTTTCTTTTTCATTTGATCAAGAATTCCTGAAATCTTCACACATTTTGAAATGAAAGTAAATTTAAATATGTTAGAACAATTCACGTTGTCTATTGAGGAAAATACTTGCGACCGTTCTTGAAAAGAAAACAGTTAAGCAGACATACATTAGAATATTTTTATGGTGTGTTTCAAAGCAATTTCGTGTTGCAAAGTTATTTATCATGCATGCGAATGCGAATCACATAATATCCTAATTTTTCTATTATACAAATACCTTTTCTTAACTAGAAATGTAGTATATATTTGTTATAGAAATATTTTAGTATGAAAAACTATTTTTATCTTCTTTAACAGTAGAACCGCAGGAAATTTTACTCAAGTTTTATAAAAATATTTTTCACCAGAATTTTTATTCAAAGCTATTTATCTTATTTATTTATCTTATTTTTGTGCGGTGGATAATTTAACTTATTTCATAAAAAAAATTTCTGGTTTGAATCGACTACTATTCATTTGGTGCGGGTTAAAATGACTCCTCATAGCGGTTCTAATGTTAATTAATAAGGAAGAAACAGAATGTCATAACATTGTTATAACATCCATGATTTACATATAACGTTGAATAGATTCACAAATACTCCATAGATGGCAGCACCAAAATTTAAATTTAGTGCTGCCGTCTATTGCTACACAGATTTACCATCTGTGGAAAAATTTCTCAGTATGATTAAGTGTGTTAGACAAGGTCGGGTTAATATAAAAAATTCTTTTAATATTACAATTGTTTTGATGTGTGTTGGTTCCCGTTTTCGAAGTACCTTTACCTCTCAATAAAGAAATTATGCGAAGAACAATAAGCGTAAATATCACTGTGGAACAAAATCTTTTTATGGTAAAGTTGTGAAATGAATAATTTTATCCTTTAATAACTTTTATTACTGTTATGATTTTCTACGGCTATTTCTAATACAATAAGAAAAATTCATAGTGATTATGCGAATTTTGATTTTAAAAACTGGTAATTTTATAGGGAAAAAAAAAGGCTTCAAGTGATATTTTCTTAACTTATTATATATATATATATTTATTACATGCTAGGTGGCGAAATTATTTGAATGGTTTGGCATAATTAAATGTTTTTGTGACAATCTTTTAATGTTATTCATTGTTTAATTTTATTGTTGTCTGTACCGCTCATTTAACACGCAATTGTCGATTCTATATTAAAGTTTTTTACGTGTAGAAGCTTTGCAGGATACAATGACTGTTTTGAAAGCGCATCGTAGTACTGTGTACCTTAACAACATATTCAAATTTCGCGGTGATTTTCCAATTTTTATGAAATTAGAGCCTAAAAGTTGGGGGGGGGGGAAAGTGAGGAAGATAAACATACCAATTCTTATATTTTATTTATTTATTTATTTTGATATTCCAATGGCTACGTTCTCCCATTTATTTGGCGTTACAGTTTGGCGATAGTTTTTTGTTATGAAAAGTGGTCGAGGGATAATAGAGAAGTACCAAAAAATAATTTAGTATACATTTATTAAACACAGAAAATCATATCGACGGCTCTTAGCATAAAATCATATCGATGGCTTTTTCTACATATTTACGATGGTAGTTTTATTGGCGGTATGTTATATACATCGGAATGAATATGAGATATATATTCTAATCATATACCACATATACCTATGAATATAATATATATATATATATAAGAAACAAGAAGACTGATGAAGAAACGCAGAGAATTTAAAATGAAGAAAAACTATCCTAAATCAAGAGTTGAATATGCAGAATTATGTAAAACGGTAAGAAAATGTGTTACAGAAGATATCAGAAAATTTAACTGTGATCTTGTCAAAAAAGTTCTAGAAGATAACAAAAGTTTAAAATCAGCTAAGCGCAAACTGTGTGTTGGAAGAAAAGGTATTTTTGCACTGAAGACAGCAGATGGAACAATCACCAAAATCAATAATGAAATAGTACACATTGTCGAAAAATTCTATAACGATCTATATAAATGTGAAGATCAAAGGGAAATCAACCTACGTGATCCACTAGTAAACATAACAGAAACTGAAGAGATAATCCCAGTGATGACAGATGAAGTTGTACAAGCCATTAGAGGCATGAAAAAAGGTAAATGCCCTGGCGAAGATGGAATTACAATTGATCTTATCAAAGAAGCAGGAGAAGAATTTGCAAAAATGCTAGCCTTACTGTTTTCCAAATGTCTCGAGAAATCAGATGTACCAGAAGATTGGAATAATGCTGTGATGGTGTTACTTTATAAGAAAGGAGAAAAGGAAAACATTAAAAACTACCGTCCAATCAGCTTACTGTCAGTGATTTATAAAATTTTCACCAAAGTTTTAACGACAAGACTTGAATCACCTCTACCTAGAGAACTCAGCTCAACCTAGAGAACAAGCAGGATTTCGAAGTGGATTTAGCACAATGGATCATATTCAAACAGTAAGGGAAGTTATAGGAAAACATAAAGAATATAATTTACCTCTCTGTCTTGCCTTTATTGATTATGAAAAAGCATTTGATTCGGTCTACACATCTGCAGTAATTACTTCTCTGGAGAACATTGGTATAGACAAACCTTATATCAATATCATAAAGAAGATCTACAAGAAAGCAACAGCCACCATCCGTTTGGACAAAGGAAAAGCGAAGATCAAGCTTGAAAGAGGAGTAAGACAAGGAGACACCATTTCGCCTAAGCTTTTTACTGCTGTCTTAGAGAGTATTTTCAAGAAGCTGGATTGGGAAAACAAAGGGATTAGAATAAATGGGGAATATTTAAGCCATCTCCGGTTTGCTGATGACATTTTAATTTTCAGTAATAGCCCTGAAGAATTGCAAAATATGCTAAAAGATTTGGCAGAAGCTAGCATTAATGTGGGATTAAAAATAAATTTGGAAAAGACTAAGGTGATGTTCAATTCATTTGCATCAAAAAAGAAAATCGTCTACAACAACACTGAGATTAAAGATGTTGAAAGTTATGTGTACCTTGGACAAGAAATATCTTCAGACAACAGTATCATGAATGAAATCAATAGAAGAATAAGAAATGGATGGAGTGCTTTTGGGAAGAACAATATTATTCTGAAAAGTAACATGCCTCTTTGTTTGAAAAGAAAGGTGTTTAACCAATGTGTTTTGCCTGCACTAACTTATGGAGCAGAAACTTGGACACTAACAAAACGGATGGTACAAAGATTACAAACAACACAGCGAAGTATGGAAAGATGTATGCTAGGCATAACCAGAAGAGACCGAAAGAGAATAACGTGGATAAGAAGTCAGACGAAAGTTTTTGACATTATCGAGAGAATTAAATGGCTAAAATGGAAATGGGCTGGGCACATTGCAAGAAGACAAGACAATAGATGGAGCACAAACACCCTACAGTGGTATCCCAGAGATGTAAAACGACCAAGAAGACGACCTCAAGTAAGATGGAGTGACGAAATCAGAAAAGTGGCCGGTGTTAATTGGATGACTAAAGCACTAGACAGGCAACAATGGAAAAATCTGGGGGAGACCTACATCCAGCAGTGGATTGAAAACGGTTGATGATGATGATGATGATGATATATATATATATATATATATATATATATATATATATATATATCTACTATAACAATAAAAGCGTCTTTAATTGTCTTTTATATTTCTACTACAAAATATTAATTGTAGAGTTACAAAATAGATAGAAAAAGCGGGTTTTCTGTAATTAGAATTATAGGCGCCAATGTTGGCCCGGCGTATTTACCTGTTACAGACCTTAATAGTCAGTAGACATTAAGCAGAAATGCTAAAGTAAGAGAATTACGCAATTATGAAAACTCTTAAACTATATCAAGAAAGGAGAGCAGAGAAAAACAGAGATCGGCATTTAAAAGGAAGTTCGTGAATTTTAATCAGATTGTACTTCACGGGTCAAAAGTTCTGACAGCAAATAGAGTTTAAAGGGAATGTGATTAAAACTGAGCTGCGCCGCCAGGAGCCTGAAGGCGCCCATCATGCCCATCAACCGTCTTACCCAAGCCCTGAGGGACTTTCACCACGCACGACCAGGAGAGTTCCTGTATGCGCTACGACGGTGGGAGCATCGCCACCTGCTGACCACTTCCATTCTCTTCCAAAAGTTCAATGTTTCACCAAACCATACTCGAAAATTAAGTGTAATAATATGCAGCCCGATTATGGCGCATTATTCAAGACGTTTTAGATGAGAATAATGTTAGATTTTCTGATCTTCCGTAATCGAGACTACAGCCAAAGTTAGCGAGAAACGAAAAAAAATATTAGCAACAATATGGTTCAGTGTAAATGTGGATATCGTTAAAGACTTTCACAAAACAGACTTCATTGCATCAAATCGTATTAACTGAAATACGCCAATTGGCAATGGACCCAATTACGGAAAATTACTTAATATGTTTAAGAATCTATGCATTAGCGAACATATTGCAACTGATAAGCAAACGGACATGAAGCATAAATGCTTAAGTTGATTAAGGGGGTTTTGTCAAGAAAGATGAAATACATAACAACAAAAAATATGTGAAATGATACCATGATCGCAAAAGTTCTTGATTTGTCTATTAGAATCTTCGGGTTTGGCGAAGGATTAAGGAAAGAAAAATTAATTATGAATAAAAGTAACGTGTTACAATGCTTAACATACATTTAAAGGAGACCAAACTGGTCGCCAGTGGCGGCTAGTTAATAATAAAAGTGGATATATTAGCAGTTTACCAGATATGCAGACACGACGTAAAATTACCACTGGTGTCCGTCTACCGGAAATGTACAACTTTTTTTAACGTCCTGCATATAAATATATATATATATATATATATATATATATGTGTGTGTGTGTGTGTGTAATAATAAAAAAAATTTCGCCATTTAATCTTAATTTATTCCAGACTCTTACAATTCTACCTTTTTCCCCTGTCTTTTAATAATATCTTAAATATCATTTATATTTTAATTATATACCTTTAATCAATACATATCCTTTTAATTCTTATTCTAAAAACCTTATTCTATTAAAAGCACTTCTTGTAAAAAACACCTGTTTTATTTCTTCATATTTTGAGACATTGAATGTTATTTCTTTGGAACATTTTTAATATCATTTTTATTTTTATTAAAATTACCATTCCATATCCCAGCATCTATCGCACGTAATTTCCCGTTTATACTTTTCACCTTTTTTAAATTCCGCTCTAAAAGAAAGGGTTACGGCATGACGTCACATGTCGCCTCCTTTGGTCTACCTTTTCAGCCATTGGCTAA
The DNA here is from genome assembly GCA_963931845.1 of Maratus michaelseni. NCBI lineage: Eukaryota > Metazoa > Arthropoda > Arachnida > Araneae > Salticidae > Maratus > Maratus michaelseni. The sequence goes on along the minus strand of OZ007594.1, from coordinate 154,020,890 downwards.
GCATGCCCTGCCTCTTACTACCCTCTTTTTCCCTCCTAACACGGATTTCGTTGGTTCTGCAGAGCACGCCAATGTAACTTTGAGCTAAATCTTTTTGATATTGATACCGTATACACTGGCTTGGGAGACAAATTTTTTACGCTTTTTGGATTGTCTAAATAACCCCTGTCACTGGAAGGAAGTCCATTCTACGCGTCGATAGTTTTCTTCAATAATATTAAATGCTCTAATAACATCAACCACATCATGATGAATTAACGGAAGTAGTAAAGCCCTACTGCGGGTCTCAATCCTATATTTAATAGTGGAGTGGTGCATTTTTGATTCGTATGGAATAAAATATTTTATGTTAAAACCAGTCTCTTTCATGTTTGTGGAGAAACACCCAATGGAGCTGATTACCACTGCTCAGCTCGAATGTTTTACTGCAAATTTTCTTAAAAATCTCGACTGTTGACTAACCATAAGAGTGTGATTTATATCCGCAATTTAGTTAAACTTGTGTGACACAGTAAGCGGTTGTCATGGAATAAACTTTCATTGATCTTCGGCGACATTAACACCTGTTTTCTTAATCAACGCTGCATTTAAACATGATTCAGGGCCCGGTCGTGCTGATAACGTCATATATATTATATATTATATATATATTCTTACCATTAAGCTCACATCCAGATGCGTCGCTCCTTCTGAAAATCATGTCTGAAATTCGAGTCCATCTATTTCTTCTTGGATCGAACAGCTCGCAACTCTTCAACCGGTTCACGCCGTTGTGTCCACCAAAGACGTAGATGTAACCTCTGTAGGCAAGGGTGAGGACATAACATCTAGGCACGGACATGTGTGACATTCTGCTCTTTCGACGTGAATTCAAATTCAGACGTACAGTTGTCGACAGACACGCGTAGCCATTGTAGCCTCCAATTATATAAAGCATACAATCAAAAAGAGCTACTCCGTGGTATGCTCTAAAAATACATAAATGTTCCAGATTCATGAAAGAAATAATGAAGAACACGATGAATCATCAATTATAACAGTAAGAAAAATAAAATTATAAAACATAAAACTGTAAATTAACTTCAACAATAATATAATGAAAAGGTCTTATATAATGATAAAACTCACATATATTAAATACTTAAATTAATTATCAGACCTTTCCATAAGGTATGTAGTATCATTTAGATATCATTTATATAAGGTCACTTGTACACGTGAAACTCGTCATAACTTTAAAAAAATTAGTATATATCATTTGGTCAAAGTATAAAGAACGTGATTTTTTTAGTGTATTAGCAATTAGATTTAGTTAGCTTGTGAGATGAATTACTTCTTTGCTTCCGTTTGAAAAACAATCGACCGCTGTAAGTCATCGTTTACAGCTAGAAGCTAATATGCTCCGCTTTAAACGAAAATAATGGTTTAGACAAGACCGTGTACAAGAGGATGGTTTTGGGGGTTTAACCGGGTCCTCCGAGATCACGCTGTTTGATTGTCATACCGGGCCTGCTACAAGTACTAGTGACGTCATAAGACAGATCCAGTTCGGTTAATATATCCCAGCAGAAATATTTAATAAAGAGAGATGTTTTGAATTTCCTGCCTTAAAATTTGTCATTATATAAATAATAGTACTAAATTTCATAATCTTGAAATAAAAGGGAGTTAAAAACTTGTTTTATAAAAGGAAATTAAAAGTTTTAAATTAAAAAAAAATGCTAAGATTAATAGATCAGATTAAACACATTGACTTACTTTTTCCTAAAAGCATTATTTTACAATAAATATACGTACAAAAAATATTATAAATCTGACAGAAACTTTACAAAATCAATCCCATTCCCCCCTTTTACCACTACATACCATTAATTTAACTATACCAAAACACAATAAATTTCAAATCAAATAGCGAAATCGACATTTTCAACTATAGCGACCTTGGCACTGTTTTTAACGCTTTGGCGCAATTCGGTCTTCAGAAAGTTAGATATGTTTCCAAATTATATACACAGTTATGAAAACAAACCTAATGAACTTTTATGTTTATTTATATATAAAATTATTTATGTATACAATTCTGTTATACCTGTATATAAAAAGAGATAAATGGTGTCTTTATATTAAATAAATTGTATAACTATTCTACGAATAGGTTGCCAGAAAATATGTTGCCAACTTTCCTTCTCTCGCCATAAGCAATTTTCTATCTTAACTTGATAACTTATTTGCAATATTTTTAAAATTGCCTATTTATTGTACTTGGATTCAGGACCTAATAACCACTCAAATGAACTTATCAAAAGATTTATTTTCATAATACATTCGTACACTTAAGTTAGCTAAAATTTTAAATGAAACTACTAAGTTGGGTAAATTAGTTACTTTTAAGTTTATAAACAAAGCACACTCACTTCTCTTAGATTTGATACTAAAAGCACAACATTTTCGTCTCATTATTTTATAGATATATTCTACACTTTCTTTAATAGTTATAATCTATGATTTTTGATAGCGTTATAATCTAAATACACTGAAAAATATTATTAATTACTAAATAAAACAATAAATAGTATCAAAATACTATCGTAAACGATCCGTACAAACGAACAAAGTAAGTGGAAAATTTTAAGTAGTATGGATCTCGCTTGTGACGTTACGCAAGTCAATTTGCTCTTTGTGGCAGGCCCGGTATAAAAAACAAAGAGCGTGATCTCGGAGGCCGCAGTTTAACCCCTCACATTTATGTTTTATTGTTGTTGTTGGTGAGTAAAATTTTCAATATTTAGAATATTTTAAGCCTGACCAAAATTGACAAAATAAATAAATAAATAAATAAAAAAGTTATAAAGGTTTATGTTCGAAATTCGACGCTGAAATTTTTATAGGTCAATTCTAAAAATACTATATATTTTTTTCAAATTTTCTAACATTTGTTTATAATAAAATTTCAAAAAGTTTAAAACGTTTAAAATTTATATATTAAATATTTTTAAACAGTACCAATTCTGTGCTTTTTTAAAAATATTTAAAAAATAAATAAAATCATTTAATTATATATAAAAATTATATTCTAAAATACTAAATTAAAAAAAATATATATATAACGTCTGTTCTTTATCCGTTACATAGTTGTCAAACTAAAGGCGTTTTTTTTTTCCAATGAAATAAATATATTATGTACCAGAAAATTTACTTAATAAATAAAATCATTTAAGTACTTAAAATAAACGATACGCGCATATTATTAACCCAATAAGTTAGCAGCTATGGTATTGGCAGAGCTGGCAGACATACTACCGCGTGTTACAAGATTTATCTCGACTCGATTTAAGGTTTTAGGGGCTGCTTTACGATGTATTACACCACCAAAAGCCACAAACTTAATTCACATATCTATCTATCTATATTATAAAGGACAAACGTGTCCGTGCGTAACGCTGACGTCATTCCGCGAATGGCAACACTTGACGATGAAATTTCGGTTTTGCGATATTTGATGCTGCAATTTTTAAATTTCTAAATATCGCATATTTTTAATTTTTACAGCAATATATAGGAAAAAAAATCTACTTTCAAATGCAATTTGTTTGAAAACTGTGTCTTAATTGACGCTTTTATTATAGCATTTAAATTAAATTTCAAGCATGATTTTTTTTTTTTTTTAAATCTATCTCTATCGCTTACAGACGATTACAAAATATTAATCTGTTTGCATTTTAAACAATATAAAAAGTTCAGCATTTCTTTCCAGCTAATATTCAATAACGAAATTAAAACTTCAGTAAGTCCTTCTATATTAAAAAAAAGTAACCTGGAACGGAGCCAAAAACGATTTAGAAATGGACCAATCAAATTCTGCGTAGATATTCCGGGTTATTCTCATCGCTTTTTTTACTAAGGACTTTTAGAGGAGCTATTACATTTTTTCTAGTCATCCTACGGATTCGAAAATCATACCACCAGACGCGAAATGTAACAAGCTTTCAGAAATTCAAAAAATTATCACGGTCGATCAATAAAAACTCAAAAAATCCTTAAAAATCGAGTAAAAAATCTTTTATTGAAAAAGTCATTTTTTTTATATTGTTGCCAATTTTTAAATAAGCAAAAAGAATTATGTTTTATCTCAAATAAAAAATGTATTTGCGCGAGACTATTAAAAACAATAATGAAAGTTTAAAATAATAATTAAATAATCACGTGTTGAAAGCAGGAAATAAAGAAAATTACGTCATAAAAATTGTGTTTACACATGAATATTAAAAATAAAAAAGATGAATTAAATGAAAAAGCATTATAACTGTTAAATGAAAAAGTATTATAACCTGATTACAGAAGATAGTCGCCGTCCGTGATCATCATCTTCTTTTTAAAACAGGATACATTACCAGGTTTTAAGAGGCTATGAAATCAGAACGGGGGTTGGTGAGCGTAGCGAGCTGGGGGCAGAGCCCCCTAGTAGTAAATAAAATAGTATAAATAAAATACAAATTTCACGGACATGTAATTTAAATAAGCCCTTAAAACCACTGAATATGTCCAAAAAAAAAAAAAAAAAAAAAAACTGCTGTTGATAACGAAATTTTTAGCGATTTCTTCGGCTATTAACTTCTGGCACGAGGTCAATACGAAATTGCCGTTTTTAATAAATTTCAAAATTGTATTTGAATATATAATTGACATATCCTTCTATATATAATAAAAAAAAGTAATGGTTTGGAAATGGACCAATGAAAATCTGCGTAGATATTCCGGGTTATTCTCATCGCTTTTTTACTAGGGACTTTTTTTGAGGAGCTATTACTTTTTTTCTAGCCATCCTACGGATTCAGAAATCATACCACCAGACGCGAAATATAACAAGCTTTCAGAAATTCAAAAAAGTATCACGGTCGAACAATAAAAACTCAAAAAATCCTTAAAAATCAAGTAAAAAATCTTTTATTGAAAAAGTCATTTTTTTATATTGTTGCCAGTTTCTAAATAAGCGCAAAGGATTACGTTTTATCTCAAATAAAAATGTGTTTGTGCGAGACTATTAAAAACAATAATGAAAGTTTAAAATAATAATTAAATGATCACGTGTTGAAAGCAGGAAATAAAGAAAATTACATCATAAAAATTGTGTTTACACATGAACATTAAAAATAAAAAAGATGAATTAAATGAAAAAGCATTATAACCAGTTAAATGAAAAAGCATTATAACCTGATTACAGAAGATAGTCGCCGTTCGTGATATCATCATCATCATCTTTTTAAAACAGGATACATTACCAGGTTTTAAGAGACTTTGTGAAATCAGAACGGGGGTTGGTGAGCGTAGCGAGCAGGGGGCAGAGCCCCTTAGTTTCATATAAAAATATTGTTTGGTGTTGTTAGGAGGCAAATAAAAAAATAAAATAAATAAATAAATGTAAAAAATCTGTTAGCGTTTTCAATTAAAAAATAAACGTTTTTCAGATATATTCTCTATCCCGGGAAGCCCGGGTTGGATGCCCTGGTAATAATAAAGGGAAGAGTGCTTGTCTATCAGTCTGTACGTGTACAGTCTCACATTTCCCATCACTACGACATTTTGCTCATTGATACTCCATGGGGGAAACCACGAACGGATCTAAAAAATAATAAAATAATAATTACTCGAGTCATTTCAAATTTTATGAAAATCTAATCAAAACTTAAAAAGATATTAATAAAAGTTTTCTTCATCTATTAAATTCTATCATACGTAATTAATTCAATGCTATCCTATGATACGTAGTGATTCTAGGTTACCATGGTGTTTACGTCATATTTCAGATGGAGTCCTATTATTTCCGCATTACAGAATTTAAAAACCAGATTTGTATACTAAAATTGTTATTTACCCATCATACGTAGTATAGGGAAGTCTTGTAATCGTTTTGAAAATCGAAAAAAAAATTTTGACGGACTTACACATTTCAGACACTGGAGATTCCGAAAAAAAAAATAGTTTTAGAAAAAAAAATTGCCGTCCGCCTGTCTGTGTGTGTGTGCCTGTTTGTCTGTGTGTGTGTGTCTGTTTGTCTGTGTGTGTGTCTGTAAACACTCTATCTCCCAAGCAAATTGAGATAGAGACTTGAAATTTGGTATGTACTTAGTATGTAATAATGGAAAGAAGTTTATTGAATTTCAGTAACCCTGATTATCGGGAACTATTTTTGTCGGATTCGACAAAATTCTGCAACAATTATATGTATATTAAATTTCAAACAATTCGGTTGGGTAGTTTTTACACGGACGGACGGACGGACAGACAGACGTACAGACGGATGGACCAGACGACGACTATAGGTGCTACGTATTTAGATAATTACGAACGCACCTAAAAATGCACCAGCCCCTACTAACTTTGCTAAAAAACCTTCTATAAAAATGTTACTAGTAAAAATCGATTGGTAATAGCGTCTACTAATAATTGCATACTTAAAGTTTTTTTAAGGGGTCTTCTACCTATAGAAATTGTACCGAACTAAAAATTCTTCAATACTAACGCCTAATTTTGGCACCATATTTGGATTTTCCGATAAATTTTACCTTCGGATACCTAACAGAAAATCATTCAGACAAATAGTTTATGCATTTCGCAAGTTTAAAATTTGGAACCCTTAATGTTAAATTCCTTTTCATACGTCGCAAAAGACAGCTTCTAACGCGGGTGATTTTTTAAGCATAACTCAAAAAACTACTTAGTGGGATAAGCTGTAATTTTGGATTTCTAAGTTTGAAGCTTCTAGAAATTGATTTATGTAAAATAAAATCCATTGATTATTATTCATATTTTTCTCGAAAATGCATGCGTTTTGAAATTAATTTCCAAAAGCCAATATAAGTTGTAATGTGTAAATTTTTTAACAGATTTCTATTTCTAGAAGCTTCAAATATGCGAATCCAAAACTACAAACTCTTTCCGCCAAGTAGTTTTTGAGTTATGCTTCAAATACTATTCACATTGCAATCTGTTTTGTAACGATTAAAATTAAATTTAACATCAGGAGTTCCAAACTTTAAACCTGCGTAATTCATGAATTATTTGTCCGTATGACTTCCCGCATGACATCCGAAGGTAAAATTTATTCAAAAATGCAAATATAATGTAAAAATTTTTGTCAGTATTGAACATTTTTATGTTTGGTACAAATTCAATGCATAGACAAGCAAAATATAAGTATAAACCTTCTAAGCAAAATTTAAGTATAGCAGTAATAATATAATAATTAATCGATTGGTATCAGTCACATTTTCATAGGATAATTTTCAGTAAAGTTAAAAACATCTGATATTATAATCTGCATCTTTTTCTAAGAAACTATGGAAAACAATCTAAATAGTTTTTTTTTTTTCTGGTAGAGTCGAACCTCGTTAACACGAAATTGAACGGACTGGGAATTTTTTTCGTGTTAACCGTCATAATATATGTCTATGTTAGATATAAAAACTAAATAAATTAACCTACAAATATATCCCTGCTCAAAAAATCATAAATTAATAAGACATAGTAAATTTCATTAGCAAATTAATTATCGTATTTTAGGCAATGATTTACATGCTAATCATATTTTTAAATAGTCCGTTATTGACTTTGGCATCAATTTTTGTAGATTATTTTTTTTAGGAACGTTATGGACCTAATCCAAAGCTCGGGAAGTATCCTCTTGATCCATAAGGAAACGTTGTACAGTTTTCAATGCTGCGGTAGATTCATTTATTGACACTAAACTTTTCCGTTCTGTATCAATTTCTTCTTCCTTGTCTGACACTTCAATGTTGCCATCTTTATTTTTCAGCAATTATTTCTTCATCTGTCGTCACATCCGAAGTCAGCACATCTTCATCTATGCAAATGTACTTGGAAAAAACAATGTCTAAGAAAGAATTTACCAATTTGGGCTACATATCTTTCTGCAGACAAGTCTATGACGCTATTTAAATCTTGTCAGTCATCCGTTAGAAAATATGAAATCGCTCTCACCGAGAGCATCATCAAAAGCCTCTGCTTCATCTTGTAAAACTGCAAAAATTAAAACAATGTTCTGGCTTATTGCCTCTTTTATCCACCGCAAGAGAGCAATTTCAATTTATTCATTCTTTCTTCTATACATTCGTTTTCTTACTGGTTTGAATTAACTCACAGCATAAACCGCTTCAATCTTTTCGCGATTCTTTAAAATTGTAGAAGAATTGAAGGTATCCCATACTTCGCCGCATTTTGTGATTTTTTCAGCACTTTATCGCTAACTTCGTTTAATTTTTTTGCTTGGTTTCTTAAGATACTTCTTGCTGTTTTCGACTCATCTTTCACAGAGTTCTACAGAGCAACTGTGAACAGCGTTTCCATTATGTTAGTTAGGTAGTGAAGTAGAGATAGTCACTTCTTTCACTCACAAGGAGAATTCAGACCCCCAGTTTATTGTTTATGTTACTGTCAATACAGTCAACCGAGTAATGGAACAATCACTTTCAGAAAAAGAAATTCCTTCCCCAAACTTTCATTGTGACTAATCTATTGCTTATATGGATAATGTGGGAACACTTGCGCATATCAGAGATCAAAGAAAAGCAGGGATTATTCAGGAATTCAGTATTTGAGAATTTTCTGAAACCCTTTTTCACTTTAAATCGTTTTCAAACCATGAGAAAATTCCACTTTTAATAAGAGTATGTGACATTTAAGTTTGAAATATCGAAAATATTGCATAAGGAATCATGTTTTGACTTTGAAGCAAAAAAAAAAAAAAAATTGCCTTAAGCGGGATTTTCCGAAATTCTATTTCGTGTTAAACGAATTAATTAACATTGATTTTCAGACTCATCTGACGGGACCTGGAAATTATTTCGTGTTAAGCGAAATTTCGCGTTAAGCGATTTCGTGTTAACGAGGTTCGACTGTATTATGATTAGCATATTTTGATCATTTTGTTTCTCTGGAAAATCCATTCTTTTTTATGGTAATTAAATATATATATATATATATAAGATTGTTTAGATCGCGTAACTATTGCATTTTTTATATTTATTTTTTGTCGAGCGACCAAATTATAGTTCAGTTACTGTCAAAACTATTTAAAGAATTATTGAAATCGCTTTAGTAGTTCTCAAGAAAAATGTACGTCAATATCAGCTATTTTCTATTAGATTTCGTAAGTGTTATTGATCCCTTAAATCGTAAGGGTTATTGATCCCTTGGCATTATAAAAACAGCATGCCAATGATTCAGTTGCATGTCGCAAAACAAATTATAATCATTATTTTTTTCATGGGCGTACGCAGGAAGAGGAGGGGATGCCAGAGAGGGCCGCGGCAATCCTTAAATCTTTGAAAATATTAAGATATAAATTGAAATATTAAAAGATATAGGCGTCCACAAAAAGAAATCTAGTGAAGAGCAAGATTTTGAAACACATTATGTGGTCCCTAGCCTAGCCTTCTAAGCGTTTTGCTCGTATATTTCCGTTTCCCAAAAACAACAAATCGGCTCTAGACAATTTTTTTAAACAAAATTGTATTTTAAGATACATGTAAAACAAGTAATATATGTATATACTAGAGGGCTCTTTCCCCTGCTCGCTACGCTCACCAACCCCCGTTCTGATTTCACAGCCTCTTAAAACCTGGTAATGTATCTGTTTGAAAAAGATGATGATGATATCACGAACGGCAACTTTCTTCTGTAATCAGGTTATAATGTTTTTTCTTTTAATTCATCTTTTTTATTTTTAATATTCATGCGTAAGCACAATTTTTATGACGTAATTTTCTTTATTTCCTGCTTTCAACACGTGACCATTTAATTATTATTTTAAACTTTCATTATTGTTTTTAATAGTCTCGCGCAAATACATTTTTTATTTGAGATAAAACATAATCATTTGCGATTATTTAGAAATTGGCAACAATATAAAAAATAACTTTTTCAATAAAAGATTTTTTACTCGATTTTTAAGAATTTTTTGAGTCTTTATTGCCCGACCGTGATAATTTTTTTAATTTCTGAAAGCTTGTTATATTTCGCGTCTGATGGTATGATTTTCGAATCCGTAGGGTGGCTAGAAAAAAGTAATAGCTCCTCAAAAAAGTCCCTAGTGAAAAAGCGATGAGAACAACCCGGAATATCTACGCAGAATTTGATTGGTCCATTTCGTTTTTGGCTCAGTTCCAGATTACTTTTTTTTAATATAGAAGGATTTTTTAAAAGTAAATTCCTACTTTTTAATCATAAATATATAAAATAAACCCGTGCAGCATTAATGTCCCACGTTATCTTTATTGAACATTATTTTATAATCATCGTTGCGGTATTTTATTTCTATGGCATCACTAATTTGAGATAAATCTTTCATTTCATTTATGAAAACAATGGGAGGAATTTTTTTCTCCCATTTAAAACTAAAATTAATTAATTACATTTAATTAATGAATTAATATTTGAAAAAACTGTATTAACATAAAGTGTCATCCACTACAAGTTTAAAAAAATTTATTTGAACTTGAGTGGATGAATAGAAAATATTTTATTAACGATTGAAAATTTGAACAAGATATATATATATAGAGAGAGAGTGTGAGCTAATAGCAGGAATTTAATAAAGAGATATGAAGTGTATTTTAGAAATAAAAGGGGAAATAAAATTTTAATTATTTTAAGTTTTACAAATATTTTTCTGTAAATGCAGGAAAGCCCTCAGACTCTCAGAGGGCTAGTCTTCTTTTTTAAAACGCAGAACATAAACATGAAGTAAATTAAACTAAAAACCTTTTGTCAGAACTCTTCGTGCAAGTCAATTTTTTAATATATCAATGTAAAAAAGCAGTACAAAAATTTAACAATTAAGAAATATTAAATATTCAAAAATATAAGTTTGTAACAACATTTTACAAAATAGAGAATTGAAAGTGTTCATTATTTCTTACTTCATTTGACATTATCCCCCTCAACACCGCTTTTAAGAAAAATATGAAACACATGATCGTGAAAAAGAAAAACAGAGTTAAAAATTGTCATTCACGGAGGGTTCTCGGTCAAAAAGTTTTAACTTCTCTTTTTCTCAGTATTTAATTATTTTAAAGTCACTTGAAGAATATAAGTTTTATTATTTTTTAAGCAATCAGAAATAAAGAAAATTTAGTTAATGTACCCACTACACTGCAAAAAAAGTCTTGATTTTACAGTATTATACTGTAAAATCGACACTTTTTTTTTTTTTTTTTGCAGTGAGGTACCACTGTTTCCCCCCCTACCGGAGCAAACATTCTACGTACACCGATGAAATTTGCAGTGACGAATCCAGCGGGTGACCCGGAAGCCACTCCCGCCCCCAAATTAAATTCAAAATTCCCTCCCGGAGAAAAAGTATCTGAATTCAACACTTGATATTTCTTAGAAGCTTTTAAAATATTAATCTGATACCTCAATAAATCAGGTTCACGCTGAAAAAAGCACCACTTTTGCGTCGTGACGTCAAACACTTCTATGGTGTCTGCTAAGTATTCTCCACTCCATCCTAAAACGATGAATATAAAGTTGGTAGAATCAGCTAAACGTCCTTTCAAGTTTACTTTAGGGTTCGATTCTTTCGTATGAAGCTTCTGTAAGGAATTTTCTGGTGACATCCTAAAGGCATACATAATGAAATTAAATGAAGAAGTAAGTAAGATAAGAGTGAAAGAATTGTAAGATAAGAGTGAAAGAATTCCAGGGAGGGATAATAGTGTTGTATTTTTATTATTTTTTCCTACTGCCGCATGATGTAAAAAGCAATTTGTAAGCACAGGAAGTTTCGGGTATATACTAGTACCGGGTGGTTATAATTAAAGTCACACTACCCATACCAATCTAGAGCCCGTTCTGGTTGATGGATTTTGTTGAAACTTGATATAGGTTATATGGACCATGGGGAAGAGAAATATCCAACAACAACAAAAAAAAATAGTTCAAATTTCGACCACCATGTGAATAGATGGCGCATAAAGAACAAGAAACACAAATTGGAAACATAAAACTTTATTTAATAACAGCATTTGTTCAATGTTCATTTATGTCAATAACATGTTCAAAGTGTGTTAAAGCATGTTCAATAGAATAACGAAGTGATTATTCAGGGATTGAAGCGACATAGCGTGTTCTGCTTGCTTTCTGTTGAACATGTTTTAACACGCTTTGAACATGTCATTGACACAAATGGAATCTACATCGAAGAAATGCTGTTATTAAATAAAGTTTTATGCTTCCAATTTGTGTTTCCGGTTCTTTATGTGCCATCTTTTCACCTGGTGGTCGAAATTTGAACTATTTTTAATTAGATATTTCTCTTCCCCATGGTACATATAACGTATATACCAAGTTTCAACGAAATCCGTTTACCAGAACGGGCTCCAGATTATTCTGAGCAGTGTAACTTTAATTATAACCACCCGGTACTTAAGTTTACTATATATCTCTCGTTCTCCCCTCTCCACCCCCACCGCCCCAAAAAACTATATTTATAGTTAAGAAAGTCAAAAACTAAATTAATCTTTTCCGCCTATTTGTAAATAAAACAGAAAAACTTTGGCATAATTCAGTTTTAAATTATGTTAGATATGTATGTGACTGTCAAATGGAAACTAAAGATACATTTTTGAAAGTCTAAAAAACCTTTTGCAGTATTGTTTTTGACTTTCCTCATATTTGGGTTCTAAATTTACGAATGTAAGAGTAAAAATTTTACCCTCGAATTACTTCACCGTGGGAAAATGAATGCATTTTTTTTAAGTTAAGTTTTTCAAAATTGCAAATATTTGTTGATTGAAACTTATTTAAATGTTATTATATTTCAAATAAAGTGGAGAGTCAAAATACGTCCATTAGAATTAACTTTTAAAATATACACTGAAACACTTTTTATTTTTCTTAAAAGATGTCAACATATCAATATAAACATTAAAGATGTTAAAATTTAAAATTTACGTGTTTCGATTTGTTCATCAAATCGTCATCAGAATATACACAAATCACAAATACAATTTACATAAAAACCAGACTGTCCAGAATTTGGTCTGTTCAGACTCTCTTGTTTTTAATTAATTTAATCTCTGGTTTTTATGTACATTGTATTTGTGGTTTGTGTATATTCTGATGACGATTTGATGAACAAATCGAAACATGTAAATTTTAAATTTTGACATCTTTAATGTTTATATTGATATGTTGACGTCTTTTAAGCAAAATAAAAAGTGTTTTAGTGCATATTTTGAAACTTATTTAAAACGTGTAATACACGGAAATATTCCGGTTCCGGTTCGTTTATGGAACTTGGAAAAAAACCTAAAAAATGACTTATCTTCCAAGATAGTTACAAATGTTCACAATAAGATTAATATTCTAAATCAGGGATGGCCAACACGCGGCACGCGTGCCACAGTGTGGCACGGGGGAGTTTTAACAGTGGCACGCGAAGACTTATTGATTTTTTTTTTTAATTAAAAATAATAGGCAGAAATCCAGATAGAAATGTTCTTTATTAACTGTCCAAAGTTAATTTTCGCAATAAACTTAAAAGAAGTCACTACATTAATCTAATAAGCGCCTGAAATCACCAATAAAAAACATTAACAGCGCTGCAGTGAATTTAATCTAAAAATATATAGGCACTCTACTCCACAAATCCCCCGTTTCGTCTGAATTCACGGTATTTCTTTTCCCGCACTCTTGATCAGCAAACGGCAAACGGAAGAATGAATTTTGAAGAAGCAAAGTGTTAAGTTTTTTTTAAAAATTGTTTTTAAATTCTAGCCTCGGGCATAGTTGTTTTAAAACTTTTTATTTTTTCATTATGTCTATGAGTAAATCTTCGACATCGAAAAGAAAATATGAAGACGATATTGCAATTCGTGATTTTAGAACTGTCTGGGAAGAACAATTTTTGTTTACGAATCAAAATACTTCCAAGCCTGTTTGTTTGATATGTGGAACTTGTGTAGCAGTGCCGAAAAAATTTAATCTGGAGCGGTATTTCACACAACTACATAGTGGTTTTAATAGTAAATATCCTGTCGGATCACACTTGCGATTGGAATTTATCAACAAAAAAAGGAAAATTTTAGCCGACCAACAATCATTGTTCAAGAAGAGAAATGACGAAATGGAAAGTATGGTGAGGACTTCTTATGAACTTTCTCTGTTGTTAGCCCTCAAGAAAAAAAACTATTCTGACGGAGAGGAGATAATAAAAAATAGCCTTATAATATTTGCCCAAAATGTCGGCGATAAAAGCTCAAAAATATGGTTGATAACTTAGCTTGTCTAGAAATACCGTCATGCGTCGTATAGATGACATGGGCCAGGATGTTGGTACACAGATTGTCTCTGGACTGCAATATTGCAAATACTTTTCATTAACTTTGGATGAAAGCTGCGACATCACAGACAGTGCGCAGTTAAGCATATTTGTGCGTTACGCGAACGATAATTTTGATACTGTGGAAGAACTTCTTGATTTGCACCAATTAGTTTTTACTACAGGTGAGGAAATTTTTAAAGAACTTAAAAATGTAATTGAAGTTAACAAAGTAGAGTGGACAAAATTAGATAGTGTTTGCACAGATGGAGCACGTTGCATGACTGGCAGGATAAAAGGTTTTGTTACATTGCTTGAAAATTATTTGGCAAGAAAAGTTTTTAAGTATCACTGTATTATTCATCAAGAAGCTCTTTGTGCCAAGGACTTAAACCTGTCTTCTGTTGTCGACCTTGTAGTGCGCTGTATCAACAAAATACGAGCTCGAGCTCTAAATAGACGACGATTTCGTGAGCTTTTCCCGGAAGAAACGGAAGAGGAAGGCGAGTTATTCCTTCACTGTAGTGTTCGCTGGCTCTCAAAAGGAAGTGCACTCACGAGATTTTGGAAGTTGAAGGAGTGCGTTTTAAAATATCTGGATGAAAACAATGAATTACCCAGTGAGTGCTTGCTACTCAAGAATGCAGATTGGCTATGGGATTTAGCTTTTCTTACTAATATTATGGAACATTTAAATAATTTATACAATTAATAACATTAATGAAAGAACTAGCTACTAAAGTCAATAATTCTCCGAACTATGAGAGGTTTAAAAATTTAATATCTATTTTGCAGGATTCATTCAGTGCTAGGTTTGAGGATTTTCAAGCTGATAAAAAAAATGTGGATCTATTCACAAATCCCTTTTCAATTTCTCTGCAAGAAATTAATTATTACCCACCTGAAATCCAAATCGAAATTATTGACCTACAGAACCATGCTATACTGAAAAGCAAATATAAGGAACTTATTTCAGCTGCAAGTGATCCAAATTATATTGAATATTGGAAATTTGTACCGGCAAGTAATTTTCCAAATTTACATGATTTGGCTGTCAGATATTGCTGTAGGTTTGGATCAACATATGTTTGTGAACAAATGTTTTCTATTATGAACATAATAAAATCAAAATATCGTTCAAGATTAACTGATATGCACCTAAAAAACCTAATTTTGTTAGCGTCTTCAAAAATTAATCCTAATATAGATGACTTAGTAAAAAAGCTAAAAATTCAAAAGCCACATTAAGTAAGTACTGACTATTTGTTTAATAATTATTTAGAATTAAATGTTTCAAGTTATTCATTTTTATTTAATACATAATCTGGCAGAACCTTTAAAAATGTTTATTAACAATAAAAACCTAAGTTTATATTTTTGTTTTATTTATATTATTTTTTAAATC
Source organism: Maratus michaelseni (assembly GCA_963931845.1). Taxonomy (NCBI): domain Eukaryota; kingdom Metazoa; phylum Arthropoda; class Arachnida; order Araneae; family Salticidae; genus Maratus; species Maratus michaelseni. The sequence goes on along the minus strand of OZ007594.1, from coordinate 154,005,144 downwards.
TCCATTACTCAGACTTACAGGTAAAAAATGTGGTATTGGCGTAAAAATCACATAATCAGTTTATAAATAACATGATATCGCCTTTTGATATTTTAAGTATGTTGGAAAAATTGGAAGTGGCACGCATATTTTTTTTTCTTCAGATAGTGGCACTCTTCCCAAACAGGTTGGCCACCCCTGTTCTAAATCGTGCTAGCCAGTCCATTCTTTCTGTACTTTGAGCTTTACTACAACTGTCAACAAACCAAGCTTGATGGGATCGAGCATTATCATGCAACAGAATGAAGTCATCATTAATAGCCCTACTATTGCGTCTCACATATAGATAGTCTGTTTCGGTATTTTACAGCAGTAAAAGTTAAATTGAACGTAGAAGTTTTTAAATTACTGTACAAGTCTCGAGAAAGAGATGGGGTAGTTTTTTAACTACAAATATTTGTATGTTTGGGGCCGTTAAAATATATTAGATATTTGAAATTGTCATTGATATCAACAAATCGTTATTTTTAGAAATATTTAAAATAGGGAGGTATATGTCAGAGTACACATAAAGACACATTTCTCGGTCTTTTTCAAAAAATATGGAATACTATCAGTTTTATAAACTGAAAAACATAAACATGTATTTTACACTTCAAAATATTGCAGAAACGTCAGTGAGGTCTAACTTGAAACATATTTATCATCTCATTGCATGTATTGTCACTATCCTCATTGCTCTTGTGCGGCGGTCGGGAGTGGGCGGGCTGGGAGACCATCGAATTCGCGGCGCGAGAGACCGTCCAACATCCCTACGCCCTTTCCCGACACTTGAACGGACTCTTTAAAAGATGGATTCAGTATCGGAAATTTTTAAACGGTAAATTGCACAAAAATGCCTGGAAAAGCGACAGGAAGTTCAGAAATCGAAAGTCATTATAAAAAGCAATGGATTTATTTGGAAATTAAATATTCTTTTAAAAATCAATTAGCCGTTCTTTATGTAAAAAAGATGGGTTAAAGTACTTACAGTGAATGATTAAGACCTATCTTTACGAGAGAATGGCAAAACATTTTAAGGTTTTCGTCAATACCAGTAGAAATCATAATCTGATAGATTGTTTCGGAAATTATTGTTTTCCATATAGAAGGCTCGAGCATTATTGTTTCAGTTTTTCTACACTCCAGTTTATCACAGCTTGAAAAGATCTGAAATTAAAAATCACGAGGAAAATTGTAAATTATGATTAAAATATGAACTTACTTCTTCTTAAAACTTAACTGCGTTAATTTTGAATAGTAAATTTCTTATTACTCACTACAATTTAAAGATACTAATGGAATAAATATTATATTTTCCTTTGAAGAAAGCGTTTCAGACTTAGCGTACTTAGCGGTTTCAAGATTAAATTTTACTGCGAATTTTTTGGCAACAACGAAAGGAAAAAAAAAGAAGAAAATACATTCCGGGGTGTAAACTTATTTATAAAAATAAATGTCGAGAGAAAGTAATTAAAATGAATGTATCTTAATATTAATTATTTTTTAAATGTGAAACAAAATTTTATTTTGCGTATTTAATTACTAGCCATCTGATATAAGTTCGAATGTTTCTGAAACAAAAATTATAGGAGTTACGAATTATCCAGGCCTGGAAAATAAATAATAAAAAAAAAGAATTTGCAGTTATAACTTAATATATTACCTTCATTCTGAAATATAGCCATCGCACACAGACACACAAACAACTCTCTTTTATTAGTATAGATATGGCGATTATTATGGCGATTCCTTACGGACAGACAAATTCATTCTAATAACTTTCGTCAATGGTCAGATAACCATTATTATTAGATTTTTGAAATAGCGCCAAAGATAAAATCTGGCATCCGGTAGAACATTTGCTCCATAAATTAAAGTGAAAAAGAATAGAAGATTTAATCGCTTATGTTCGTATTTGAATTTTAGCGGATTTAAAAAAAAAAAAAAAAGTCAATTGAGAATAGTAAAAATTTTTTTCATTTACAGATTTTATTCACATAACAGAATGAGGTAAAATATAAGTTTTAAAAATAAATAATAAAATGTATTTGTTAAGCTTAAGTACTCTGGCGTGTAAATAAATTTGCCAATATGGCAGATTTTTTCTATTTTGTTTATCTTAATATTTTTTGTTGTTAATAGATATTTTAAAAATTTTAACCAAATGACAAATTGCAACATTAGTATAAATATGTACCATCATTAAAGAAAGTGTGTTTGTTTTTCTTTTTTCTGTAATATATATAATATAAAATTTTCTGTTTAAATATTATAGTACCTATACCTAGATATGAAAAAAAAAAAATCTTTCACGCTTATTATGTTATTAGAACGAGATTTTTTTTTTCACTTTACGATTTTTTTTCACACACTTAAAAATGCGAACTGAAGAAAAACATTTGGTGCCTTTATATCAATTAAATTATAAAATTTATGTTCACTGTGAAAGAAAATATTGAATCAGTAAAACAGGAATGGAATCATGACCTTTTAAAAATTGAAATACACAAACATAAATAAAAGTAAAATAAAAATTGCTTAAACGCCAAATTATAAATACATGATTAAACATCCTTAACATTCCCTATATTTTTATAATTTGATTTTACAGTGTCAGCATTAAAAATTATCCGAATTTCTGATTTGTATTCTAATGACTAATTTCTACAGTAATTAAAAATTTCATAGCGTGGCAAATACAAAAAGAAATCGTTCAGTAATAAACATTTTAGTAAATCATTTAAAGGTATATAACATTAATGGAATAAAAGTGTTGGGGTTACTGCAATTAGTAGTTAATTTATAGTACTGCAGTAGTTGATTTATAGTATTTATCTTTCGTATTTTAGATTTGGTGTTTAACTTCGTATTTATTTCGTATTTATCTTTCCCTACTCACATTTTCTTGTCTACACTTTTTGGCGACAAAAGACGATTTACACAAATGATACATACTCAGAATTATTTTCTTTTACTATTCTAGTTTGAGTTAAAATAATATTACAGTTCCTCAGAGCATATATTATAGAAATTGTTACTAAGGTTATTATTAAATGCATATACGTATACATATAAGATATAATAAAGAAGGCGAAAAAATTATCCATATCAAATCTTACAAAGCAAAAATTAAATAAAATATTAATGATTTTATTATTATCATCACACAAACCATTATTAATTAAAATTATTTCGTATAAAATAAATATACAGTTAGACCATCTAAGATGGAATCGTAAATAAAATAAATTAATTAATACATTGAATTAAATGTGTGTGTTAAATAAAAAAAGTGTGTACTAAATAAAATTAAATATGTGTAATAGATAAACTAAATGTGTGTGTTTTATAATAAAACTATAATATAGTTTCATAATAAAATAAAACTGACATGCTGTTTACGCAAGCTAGGACTAACAGGTATTCGAAAACGGAGTTTTTTCGCCAGAATAGCTCCCCCAAAAATGGCATCAACACCGGTGCATTACGACATTTGTTTCTTAATTAATTTGTGTTAGCACCCAAGATGACAAGTACATTAACATCAAGGACTTTTCGGTACTTTTATGTTAGCTGGGCGCCAGTGATAGCCAATTTCTTTTTAAATCTCGCCAACCCTTTTTTTTCGCCTATCTTTTAATATTAGCTAATAACAAATACATCCAGTATAATATCTTAAAAAACTAAACATAAACATAAACATATCAATACAAATAACAAAATCTCACGTAAAAGATTGCAATCCAAATGATGCCAATTGAAACAGGATTTGGCGAGTTGTCACTGCCGCCCAGCTAACATAAAAGTACCGATTTTTCTTTTATAGCAAAGAAAGAGACAGATAAAATGTAAACCTGAATAAACGACAAATACCAAACTTTCTGATTACATTACAAAATAAATAAATCATAGAGAAAACACCTCTAAATTACTTCAAGAAATACCTGTTAGGTAAGGAAGCCACTTTAAAATAAAATAAAAGCAAAGTAAATACCTCGGGAATTTTAAATAAGCACATAAGTAGCAAAATGATCTTTCCAATTTGGTAAACAGAGCATTCGATATCAACATCTTTCACAATCTTAATCATGTTTTTACATTTCACAGATTCGACTTCTCCTTGGAAAATATTCATTTTCGGTGAAAATTCATCTTCGTCTTTGAGTAAGGATACCATCAGAACTATAGAATATGAGCTCGATGTACAACTTGTGTCTTCGTGGCTATCACTTAAATTCCGGCGAAAACATTTTAGTTTTTGTGACGCACTGAAATTTGTCAAAGGTAAGAGAAATACTTTTATGCCGATTTCTCTTTTGTAATTTTTGTAAATCACACTTCCGCTTTTAATTTTTTGAGCAATGCCCATCATGCGATGTATATATATATATATATTTTTACTGGATACTTGAAGCTTATATTTTCTTTTTGACTACAAGTACAGTATCAAAAATATAAACTTTAAAATAATTCCCTTGTTTCGAATAAAAATAAACGTCTTTTAATAAGCATCGAAATTTTCCTCATCAGCTTTTAAATTCAAATGAGTTCAAACGTGTAAACAAAGGAATGTGATTTATTTACTTTTATGATTAGCATGATATGTTATTCCCGTGTTATTTAAGTATCTTATATCACGTGTAACAATGAAAATACCGGCTACGCTTTTAGCGCGGTTTTAGGCGAAATGAATGTGCGTGCCTGTCATTCAATAACCATAATTAAAATTGCCAAGAATCGTTTTCATACTTCGATTATTTAAAAATATCTCGTGAAATGATTAAAAGCAGAATGAGTGAAATGAATATTTTTAGTATTTGTTCATAATTCATGTCAAGCAATTCAATGGGTTAAATATTTTATATGTGGCACTCTCAAGGATTCCTATAAGTATAGCATTTAGAAGAAAAACTATGTTACATACTAGCCGCCACTGGCGACCAGTTTGGTCTCTCTTAAATGTATGTTAAACATTGCAACACGTTACATTTATTCATAATTTAATTTTCCCTTAATCCTTCGCCAAATCGGAAGATTCTAATAGACAAATCATGAACTTTTGCGATCATGGTAGCATTTCGCGTATTTTTTGGGCACAGGTGTCGCATGCGCACGTTGGCGCGATCCCGCCCCCCCCCCCCCCCCCCACCGCCAATTTGGCGAAAACTTTGTTATTGAAATTGTTGTTTATTTACTTTTTTTTTTTTTTTTTTTATTCTATAAATTATTTTTGATATGTATATCAATGTTTATTTACATCAAACTACCATTTATTTATTTTATTTCCTTTTTTAATTATGAGTGTTTTTGTTAGCCGGGAGCAGATAATAAATCGCCAAATATTGTTCCCATCACCATCATTCATACTACATTAATTTAATTTTAAATTATAAACCTGCCACTCATTTCATTTAAAATACTTAACTTTAATCTAAAATCCTTATATTACATAAATTTAAAATACTTCACACTTTTCATTTAAAATTGAAATTAAATAAATAAATAAGAAATAATATCATAAATCAAAACATTTGATTTCAAAATCAAAGTATTGTTTCTAATTTGTACACGCGATAAATAAAAGCTGTATTAGCGATTTTAAAAATGCTAAAAATCTGATCCATTTAATATTATTTCATGAGTTCAATTTACGTCAAGAAAACGTCCGGAAGGAAGTTGACTTGTATAGCACATAATTATGGTAAACATTGATTGTCTCACTGGTGCGAATTATTTTTTGACGCGAGGCAGCAGTCCAAAAATTCATTCGCGGAGAACTTGCTTTGCGAATGATTACCTCCATGATTTAATATTTTAAATGTTCACGACGAATCAATCTTTTTTTTTGTTGTTTACTTTCATGAATAGATAATTTGAACTGCGAACCTAATTTGGACGGAAGTTATTGCAGAATATATACATAATTGAACGTAACTCATCTCTCAAATATTAATTTATTTTGAACAATCTTTCTTAAAATGTAACTTTTATGCAGTTTTATTAGAAAAATAATTTTGAATAAAAATGGCCGCCTGGCATATGAAAAAGTGAAACGGCCATCCCGGAACTGTTGATGACAGTCACATGACTTACGCTTTTATTTTAGAAGATAAGCAATATTGACATTGATATTGATTTTGAAGTATAGCTGTGCTAATGATGCAATAAATTTCCAGATCATCATCATCATATATATTATTTCTCCTGTCAACATCCCTTTTTCTAAGAAAATATGAAACGCAGAACAACGAATGAGATACCATATGAAAGGTTTTAGAACCGGCTTCTGATATAGCCCACTTAACAATTCGTTAAAACATGTTTTTGATTAAAATTTGCTGAAAAATAAAAATTAAATCGGCATTGTTTTCATAAAAGAAATGAAAGGTTTTCCTGAAATTATTGTTGCCAAAAAAATAAAATACCACATTATATGATGCTTATAGCAATTATTATAAAAAACACCGCACGGGTTTACTTTATACTTATGATTAAAAAGCGAAATTGAAATTGAAATGTTTAGATTTATATTTCTAAGTCCCATGGTTTTCCCGAAGCGGATGACGTCATCCTCTAATGCAGTCAAAATACGATTGTTAATTTTTTTTTCTCGCGCGTGCCTTTAGCAATCTTGGATCAGTTTTTAGTCTAACTTTGATGGAATAAATTAGATGATATTCTGGCTTGACTAACAACTAAATGTTGTTTGCAGATATTTTTATCCTTGTTTTTTCTTTAGAAGTTTAAACCTGCATCTAATAAATATTACATATTGATAAAAAATGATACTTCTCTATTATCCCGTCGACCACTTTTCATAACAAAAAACTATCGCCAAATAAACGGGAGAACGTTGCCATTGGAATATCAAAAAATAAATAAATAAATAAAATATAAGAATTTAAGGACACAATTGTTATTTTAATTAATAAAATAACTACTAAATCAGTAAAACATAATGAAAAATACACGCAAATGTCGAATGTAAAATCACTAGATGACGTAACAAACACGCATAATGATATATTACTTTTTAACCGACTTAAAAAAGGAGGAGGTTATCAATTCGACCCGTATGTATGTATTATGTTGTTCACGCATAACTCTCGTAAATGTGCATCGATTTTGATAATTTTTATTTTGTTTGAAAGAGTAAGGGTCCAAGGTGGTCCCATTTCAATTTCGTCAAAATCTGATCATTAGAACAAATTATTTTATTCAAATTTCCATTATTTTGATAATTTAATTTATATTTCAAAAAGTCCATTATTTGAATTGTTGCCAATTTGTAAAATAGCGCAGATAATAATATTCCCTTTCAATTAAAAAACGTATTTAAACGTGACTATCAAAAACAGAAATAAAACCTTAAAACAATAATTAAATGATCACGTGTTAAAAGCAGTAAATGTAGAAAAATACGTTATAAAAAATATACTTGCGCGTGAATAGTAAAAAAGAGAAATAATTAAATTATTACACGTTCAAAACATTAAATGGGAAAACTTACGTCATATTTAAAATGCTCAAATAACATTACTTCCAAACAGTTTCAATTTAAAAACATATTTACACGAGAGATTAATTTATTTGTAGCTGATATATTATGTATACTAAACTACGAAAAGTCCTTCCTGGTCTATACCGGCAGGAAAAGACAGCCTACCTATTCCTTGGTTTTAAGATTTTAGCTAATTTTACTGCAAAACACCAAGCTATAAAAATGGATGGAACCCGATTACAGAAGATTCAGTTGCAGTTCTCGTCAATATTCAATTTGAATCAGAATTTCGCCAAATATGCTAGCTATAGCCAAGTTGGCTTCATTTATGGCAACTTGTTTTTGTCGCCAAATTTGTTGATATTTCGCCAAATATTGCCTAGCTTGGAGAGAATTTAACGCTGGCGAACATGAATATATAGTGTTGAGAATGTGAGAGTTAGAACGATGGTTACAACGATGAAATAAAACTTGCGAGATAGCATGTTCACTAAAACTCTTAAATTAAAACCGTTTATGGAGGAATCCTTCTGTCTTGTTTCAAAATGTCAGCCACTCTAAAATTTCAAAATGCTATATCTCAGGCATTTTTTAAGGTAGAGGCAAAACAAGAATTGTTCCGGTATCCTTGGATCAAGGCTGAACATTCAATTGAAAAAAACCTTTAGAATTTCTAATATTTTTAACGACTTTGTACATCTTTTTGAATTTGAAATCTTTAAGTGTCTATCATAGCGCCTCCTTCTTGCCGAATAACCCCAAATTCAACTGGGACCTGCAGGCCACAGTAAAAAACACATACAAAAAATTTGGTTCAGTACTGTGGATAACCTAATACACTTTTCGATGATACAATAATTTAAATGGAACAAAAATCGCTATCACAGCGCCCGCTTTCGGCAGAATATCCGCAAATTCAAGTGGGACCTGCTGGTCACAGCCAAAAACCTATCAATGAAATTTCGTTCAATTCTAGGTTGCTTCATAACTTGACACACTTTTCATTGATACAAAGAGGGCACACACGGACAGACAGATATTTTGTAAAAACATGTTTTTCGGAATCTTTGACTCTTAAAACATATAAATCCGTCGAAAACCGGAAGTTGAAAGAATTTTGATCACAACACTTTCTTCTATTTAGATAGAAGAAGGTGAGAAAAGGAGGATGTTAATAATTTGACCCAATGTATGTATGTATGTATGTTTTAATCCTGTTCACGCATAACTTTCGTAAATGTGCACCGATTTTGATATATATATTTTTTTTTGTTTAAAAGTGTAAGACACCCTGGTGGTCCCATTTAAATTTCGTCAAATTCTGATGATTAGAACAATTTTGTTGTTAAAAAATTTTCAAAATTAAAAAATGCGTGGAACCCGATTACAGAAGATTCATTCCCAATTCTCGTCAATCTGAATGAGAATTTCGTCAAATTAGTCAACTATAACCACGTTGGCTTCATTTATGGCAACATATTTTGATCGCCAAATTTGGCGATATTTCTCCAGTTGTCGTCCAGATTGACAAGAATTTGATTCTGTCAAAGATTTTATTAAAAAATATTTATTTAATGGATAATTTTGGTAAATTATAATTTCTATTACAAATTACTTATTTATTCAGCAGATGTTGAAATCAAGATAATTGTCTATTACTGTATTAATAACTAAAAAGTAGGAAATAAAATAAACTTAAAAAAATATATATTAACCCACTTAAAAAAAAAGCACTAAAAAGTATTAAATAATTCTTTAAAATTCTCTAATGACAAAATGTTATCCATTAACCACAAATCTGATATCATGTGTTGGAATAAAAATGATAAATTTAATATGTACAGTTTAATACCCATCAAACATGGATTTTCGAGAGAATATATTTTACAAGAGATGAATATACAGACTTATGATTCAGTTTACGAATATATACATATGAAAAGCAATCAATTACTTTTTGAAGTCGATGCCAAACAACCACAATCGATAAATTAGTAGATACTAGGTACAATATATTCACAATTCTTACTAAACTTAAGGTAGTTTGGCACCGACTTCAAAAAGTAATTGATTGCTTTTCATATGTATATATATACGTAAACTGAATCATAAGTCTGTATATTCATCTCTTGTAAAATATATTCTCTCGAAAATCCATGTTTGGTGGGTATTAAACTGTACATATTAAATTTATCATTTTTATTCCGACACATGATATCAGATTTGTGGTTAATGGATAACATTTTGTCATTAGAGAATTTTAAAGAATTAATACTTTTTAGTGCTTTTTTTTAAGTCGGTTAATATTTTTTTTTTGTAAAAGTTTATTTTATAAATGCTAAAGGTGTAAAATTAACAACATAATATCAACAGGAAAGAGTCGAAACATGTAAAACAACTAATAAAAGTTATTTTAATTTATATTATGTTGTTAATTTTACACCTTTAGCATTTAAAAGTAATATATCATTACAAGGTGTTATAATTTATTATATTGTGACGCATAATGATTCTGACATCAAGTAAATGGGACTGCATTTTTGGCTTTTAATCTTACAGTTTGGCGGTAGTTATTTTTATGAAAAGTGGTCGACGGAATAATAGAGAAGTACCTAAAAAATATTAGATTTCAGTGCGAAATCTTCGCACGGGCCCTCTGGTATTGATATATTGAGATCTTTATTCGATACACCACACTAAATCTATTGAACAATTTCAATATGAAAATCGACGTTTTCGATACATGTGGTTTTCTACGTACCAAAAGATTTCTCTTGTTAATGTTTAAAGTATAAATTGCCAATTCCTGTTAACACTGAGTAATATGTAAACATTTTTAAGTAATTTTTGCTTTATTTATGCACGTTTATCTAATATTTGATCACTTTAAGTAAATAAATAAATAAATATTTTCAGTATAAAGCATTAAAATATTAGATACCTCTCCATTATCCCATCCACCACTTTCTATCAAAAAACTATCGCCAAACTATACGATTTAGTACCAAAAATGCATGATCATGTCGTGCCATTCACTTGACGTGAGATTCGTTACACGTGTTTATTACACCATCAAGTGATTTTTAATTCGATGTTTATCTGTATTTTTAATGATTTTTACTGATTTGTAGATCTTTCGTTAATTAAAATAACAATTATGTCATTAAACAACGATGTCATGATATTAAAAGAGAAAAAGCATTGAAAAAATATTGCAATGCATAGTTACGTACAGTAGATAAGTGACGTCACAAACGTTTATCCACCAACCGAGAGGAATAATTAAGAAAAATAATGTAAATAAATGTTCAATCATGTGGTCATGTAAATAAATGTTAAAATAATGTATTATAATGTATATAAATTTGAATGTAAAATAAATATTCAAAATTAATTTTTCTGTTTTCATTAATATATCGTAAATTTTATTACTGAAAGTTACTGATATTTGACGCTTTCCCAATTTCTTAGTTTATTTATTTATTTATTTGAGATTCCAATACAACGAGGTTGCTGCATCCAGTGATTTTTTTGTGGTAATGAAGTGCATATTACACGCGGCTTTAACGACATATAACGGTAATCTCGGCATTAACATTTTTTTTTTTTTTGAGGGGGATTCCAATACAACGAGTTTGCTGCATTCCCTAATGTTTTTACTTTTGGTTTCATGTGCGCGAAGCGCTGATACATGCGGTATAGTGATTTCGGCATTTATGATTTTCATTATTTTGGGGATTTCAATACAGCGAGGTTACTGCATCCAATGATGTTTTCTGCACGAAGCGCTCATACATGCAATCACGACATTAACGAATATCATGTATTTTGGAGGATTTCAATACAGCAAGATTGATGTATACAGTGATGTTTTTTTCATGTGTGCGAAGCGCCGACATGTACAGTACAGTGATCTTGGCATTAATGAAATTCCTGGGGGATTTCAATACAGAGAAGTGATGGGTTTTTTCCTTGGTGCTGGAAACGTTCATACATTCGATATAGTGATCGCGACATTAACGAATTTCATGTATTATTTTTTTCAACTTCGCTATGATCGTTACATTTTTTTGTAATATTGATGAAATGTGCATTAAAATGTTGTTTCATACTGCTCATATTAAATTTTTTATAGGTATCTTATTAAATTTGTAAAATAAAATATTTATGTTTTATTCGCAAATGCAACATCTAAAAAAGTCATCTGTTTGTTTATGGTTTAATTTAATATTCCTGTATTGAAATTCTTAAAATATTTCTTATAAGTAAATTAATTTATTCATATAATTATTTAAATTAATTTTAACACATACAGACATTAAAATTTTATTAGTCGAGAAGATTTAGGTCAAAAACTTATCGAACCTGCCAGTATCGCCAAGCTAACGTTTACTGATTTATCTCACTCACCTAATCGAACTCTTCCAGTCGAGTATCGCCAATTTCTGGAATGTAGGTTGCCATTGTTTGGACTAAAACTCCAATATGAGCATGTACCCTATGCGTATGTTGTCATTCTCTAATGTATAAAGACACTCTAGGTGTTCAAAATAACATAGATGGATCATGGACATGAATGGATTTTTCTATCACGAACCGTAATCTCCGTACTTGCGGAAATAACAATAAAAATGATCTCATTTTGACGTACGCGTAGTAGGATGTTTTAAGTTTTTAAAATGAAAATGCGCATTTTATTTATGATGTAATTTTCACCGGCGAAAGTGTTTGTACTTCTAAGTTTGAGGCCAGGTGTTTCATATATAAACTCGTGTCTGACAATCTATAGTCAACCTGTAAAATCTGTTTGAAGTTAACAAATTGAAGCCCATGAAAGGCTGAAAATATTCTCGAATTAACTGGACCAAATTCCAATCAATTTCCAATCAATAATCTTTAAGTCAGACTAGAAAGCTTTCTTTACATTATAGTTTGCTTAATCAAAAACATCAACATAGCTAAGAGTCCCTATAAAAATATGATGAATTCTATATCCTAATTTATTTTAATACTGGAATTTTATGTCTTAAACCGTGTCACCGTTTGTCAATATCAGACAAAAGAAAAGACGCTGAAAATGAGGCGAATTTGATGTAATCGCAGTAAAATGTTTGTGCTTACTGGATAAAAATGCAAGTTTTCTTTTAAATATGATGTCAGTTTCCCCCGCGGAAAATTACCTCTCGCCATTCTGAAATCGGGACCATTTATTGTCATTCCTAGTTTTTAAAGTTCTTTAATCTCAAACGCATAGGGAATTTATGAGCCAACATAGTAGTTTGGTACTTTTATGTTAGCCGAGTGCAAATCTCGCCAATATCAGCTTTTATTTTTCGCGTGTGTAAATTAGAACAATACTTTTGATGTTTGAAAAAGTTTTGGTTTATGGTATTATTTCGTATTATTATTATTATTATTATTATTATTATTATTATTATTTGGAGGGAGTATAGTTTAAATGAAATGAGTGAAGGTATATATTTTAAATGAAATGAATGCGATGCGAATGATTAACCCCGTATTTAACATTATATTCGTTTAATCATTTGTTTTATTCATTTAATCAGTCGTTTCATAAAATCGTTTCATTAAGATTTTTTATATATAGGGTAGATTTAATTTGCAAACCACAACCAAATTAATTTTTTTTTTTTGATTAACCATATAGCTAATATAGCTGACCATGGAGTGTACGTACAGAAAAACAATCATTCAAAGAACGATTCATCTAACATACACGATTCTTTTTAAGATTTGATTTACGAGCTTATCGAATAATTCCGGAATACAAAACAAATATAATGAAAAAAAAATTCATACCGTTAGTTCTATCTCAGATTTTAATTTAATTCTAAATTTTTTTATAATTTTAATAGATATATTTTAGATTAATTGATTCATTTTCATTTATAATTAAGCTTAAAATTATTTGAAGTATGGCCAGCAGAAAAATGTTTAATCCAGTTTATCAAAGAGCCTTTACAGAAGCTATAGACAGGGAAAATCGAGTAATGCTTCAATCTTTTTTTCATTTATTAGTAGCTAGTTAATTTTAGGGTGAAATTATAGTAATACTTTTAATTGAATACGTATATGGTTGCAAATAAATCAAGTAACAAAAGTATGAAAAACAGGAAAAGGGTTATTTTATTTATCCATTTATTTTTAAACTTTTATTTAATTTAACTTTATTTTTGTATGTAAAGATGAAATTTTATGATCGATTTTTCACTCATTTCCTGCTATGCTAGAATAATAAAAATCATGTACACAAGTGTGTTTCCCATGACAATACAACATTTTAATATATTTAGAACTTAATTATAAATTATTAAATTAGTTTTAAGGCATTTTTTCGTTAGCCGGTCGCAGATAGTAAATCGCTAAAAAAAGGGTTTATGGTGAACTGTTCACGAATTACAAAAACAACGTGGTTAATTATACACTAAAACACTCTTGCCAAAATAGGCCAACTGGCTACGAAACTGAAACAACGAATTATTTCAAAGATTAAGAAGTAAAAAATCTAAATAAAAAATGTAGAGTGTAATACATTTTATCTAAATATTCTTTTATCATTTAATAGTTGAATATTAATTATATTATGATTATACGTTGAGACAACAAATTTAAAATCCCGAATAGATAGTTTCAATAATGCTTTGTTTCTTTCCTCCCCCCCCCCTTTTTTTTAAGAAACATAACAAAAATTACAATAAAAAAGAATTCACTAGTGTGTGCGTTATCAAACGCAAATCAAAGCGGTGAATGTTCAGTAATCGGGTCCTGTACTAAATAAACATATTTTAACTGTAATTTTTCGAAACTACATACATTGCAGTCATGAAATTAATTGTGATTTTTACGATAAACATTGAATGCTTATAAAAGAATTGGAACAGATGTCGCAGACGCACCAGGGTTGGCAGGATTTTAGTTTTATGCCATTTTGGCGAGAAAATCCCGTTTTCGTGTAACCTTCTAGAACTAGCTGGCTAAAACACCATGCGAATTTTATTTTATTGTGAAACAGTTTATTTTATTATAAAAAATACACAATTTTATCATAAAACACACAATATTTTTATTAGAGACCCACACAAATTATTTATTATAAAAATCACACAGTGATTAATTTGTTATAAAACACACAATGTTCAATTTAATATAAAATACACGCAATCTACTTTATTGGGTTGCCATACGAAGCAAAATCTCTCCAAAATCGCCGGGTTGTCCAGGCATAAAATCGTCATTTTGGCACCAAAAAGATGCCCCGGAGCGTGTACCCTCTAGACACCTACAAAATTTTACAGAAAGAGTTTAATTTAGAACTGGTGAAATACTTACACAATCAGATGACTATGTCTTAAGTACACATGAATAAGTTTAAAACGTTGTATGCGTATTCTCTGTGATTATTCTATGTTTTCGATATTTAATGTTTCTTAAGCGTAATTGTAAATGTTTTTAAAGCGTAATTGTCTAGGACATTTCCCTTACACTGACAACCAATGTCCTCAAAATTTTCACCCCAATTATAAATACACTGGGGTGAAAATAAATTATTAGTAGAATAGTAGGCTTTATGAGTAGCTGCTTACCATAAACAACACTGTGTAGATCATTAACAGAATTCGTTTATTCAATATTTAAGTACGGAAAATAGTTTTAGTACGTGATTAGTGGCTATATTACTTGACTGGTTTAAAGAGCACATATCTGATACTGATAGCACTTGAAGATTTCTTCTGTAAAACGGTCCTAAATGCTTCATGATGAAAACAAACATTTCTCAATTTAAAATAATTTAATCTGTTTATTTCTTTTTAATAAAATAATATTTTAACTAATAAGCATTTATATTTATCTACTTGAAAAAAAAATCATTTTTCTTCTTTTTGTCAACTTATGTACTTGATGTGGATACTTTTCATGCTAAATTTTTCTTGTTCCTTTTATTGTATATCTTACATGTACGCCACTGATGAAAACACATGCAAAACAGCTTTAACCTCTTTTGACATTCATTCTATCAGTCTTTGGGAAATGTACGTGCACTAAATTTGCAAACTGCAGGCACGCAGATCTAATAGATTACGACGAAGTGGTTGGCTACTCAAGGAAATTCTCAATATGCGCAATAGGATTAATATCTGATGCGTTTGAAGACCAAGGAAGCAACTGGAGCTCAGCATCATGTTCCTTAAACCCCGGTTGCACAATGTAGACCTTGTGACAAGAAGCGATGCCATTATGGATGATTCCCCATTCTTTGGGAAGATAGAATCACAAAAGTGTTCACTTCGTTGCAAATAATGTTTCAATAGTTTGCAACCACCTGTCTTAGAGCCTCTCATTTAAACGTTCTCCAAAGCATAATACCTCCGCGACCGACCTATGCACGATGTACGTGATTGAAGCTACTGTTAGACCTAAAGACGGCGTTCTCTAACACGTCCATAAAGTGACTGAATGTGTTATAAAAAGAAATCGTGCTCCATCACAGCAAGTGACTTTTTAAAAATTTTGTATGGTCCAATCGCGATGTTCATGGGTGCGTAAATGCCGATGATGCTGAGTTTACAAAGATTTGTACTAGAAGGACGGCTACTGTAGTTTCATATTTAATAGATTGAATGCAATGTGCGTAAGATACATTTGTATATAGGTCTGCATCATATTCAGCTATGAGTTGAGTTCCCGGCGTGCACTTATTTTCTTTCAACAAGCGAGACAGTCTCCGACAACCACAATCATATACGAGGCGTAGACAGCTCCTTTCTGTCTTTCCCTATCACTGTATTCCGTTTCATAGAACAATTTCCGCCTTTCAAGCTTGTTAACGGAATCAACTTCTGAACACTCGGTAAGCCATGATCATTCGGAAATACTTCACTACACCTTTCTGATCGTTATAATTTTTCTATTATTACAGTCGCTTAGATGTAATAATAGTGACTTTTGCATTAAACACATGTGTTTACACGTTTATTTGACAATATGAGGGTTCATTTCCTCGCCACTCTTTCAATATCATTCCCATCTTGTCGTGTGCCACATATGTTATTCATTAGAGAGAGCATTCTTACAGTGAAAATACGATCACAGTATTTTGGCTAATCAGTATGTTTAATAATAAAAGTAATAATTTTGGTAAAATGTACACTATGAAATAGTTATTTTATAATAATGTAAATCAGAATAGTCTATTCAATGCAAATAGCTTCGACTATATCTCTACTGTAGTCACAAATATTCCTGGAAAAATGCGAATCAATATAACTCGAAAGAACCATTAAAAGTACGTTTTAGTTTTAGAGATTGTTATATAGATGTAGTACAGAATGAATGCTAAATGCCTTCTCTTCTACCAGATTCGCAGAGACTGGCTTCGCGAATATGGAACTCTAAAGCAGAAGTCAGAAGCAGTTATGTGGGATGAAGATCCAACAGATGACGCTGATGAAGTTTTTGAGAGGGAAAATGTGTACACTTCTGGAGCATCTCAGCCCTGGTCAATGCCATCGAAAGAAGAAAGAGCATGGCCAGCTTCTACCGAGCCTTCAACATGGACTATCCCATGTGTCCGTCAACCACCGTTACTGATGCAACCAGTTGAAAAGGGACTCAAACAGATTCTATACCAAGGTGAGCATATTTTCAAAAAGTCCTTCCGGCCTGTACCGGGAGGAAAAGGTAGCTTTCCTATATCTACGTTTTAAAATTTTAGCTAATGTTACACGAAAACAGCAAGCTAAAATGCAAAGAAACGTTTACAAAAGATTCGTTAATACTGAATTTGAATAAGAAATTCGTCAAATTATTGAGCAATATCCAAATTGGCTTCATTTATGAAGACTTATTTTGATCGCCAAATTTCGCGATATTTCGCCAAATGTCGCCAATTTTGCCAATTTTGTCGCCAATGTCGCCAATTTTGGCGCTAACGGATATGAATATATAGTTTTATGAGTATGATTGGAAAAATTATTACAACAATGAAAGAAAATAATTTGCGAGTAATCGCGTTAATGTGCTGTTTTGTTTCAAGATGTCAGCCACACTAGAATTTCAAACTGCTCTATCTCAGCCATTTTTTAAGATAGAGGTAAACCAAAAAAAGCTCTGGAATCCTTGTATCAAGGCCTAACACGTACTTAAAAAATAAATTTGAATTTTTAACTTTTTTGTATAGTTATTTTAGATTTTAAGTTAATTTAAATCTTTAAGTGGCCGCCATCTTGAAACAAGATGGCGGACCAAGCTGGCCAACGAACTCGGTCGAGACATTAGTGACCTTAATACACACAATTAGTTTCATCAAAATCGATTCATAAATACGGGCGTTATCGTTTGACATAGGTCAGATATATATACATTATTACAATTATAACATATTAGGAAATTTAATATTTGTTTGAACATTATATACACTTTATGTAGAAAATTACAAATATAACATACATAATTACAATTATAACATATTAGGAAATTTAATATTTGATTGAACATTATTTATACTTTGTATAGTTGTGATTGTGCGTTGCCGATCACCTCTGTTTAAGGTATTATTGATGTGCAGTTTTCATACATTTATAAATTAACTTATACAATAACAAATTAAATTATACAATGATAACATTGGTGACTATAACTCATATATATATATCTATTTGCAATATATATAAAAATAAATATATATAGTTTTTATTTTTGTCTATGAATAATTAAAATTAACAAGTATTTTAATTACTGCATTGCATTAATTTGATTGAAAAACAGTAGTAATACTATTAATTATCAACATTATAAATTTTGAGATATTTTGAATTGTTTATGAATTATTTAATTAGATATTTAAATTAATCTATAAATATAAAATATATTTACAATGTAGTATAAATTAAACATTAATTATTTAAAAACAAGTCTAATATATATTTAAGTAGTAGTAAAAATAAAACATTAATTATTTAATAAATGTCTATAATATCAGTGGATTAACACAGCTGGCAGCAAAAATAATTTGAATTAAAATAATATCTCTTTTACATAATATATTCTTGTTAAGAATATCTGAAATGCTGTGCAAGTTGAATTAATTCTGTGTAGATTTATTCATATAGTAGTATTATATTTTATTTGAATTTTAAGTAAAACTACAAGTTAGTATTGTTTTTTAAAGTTTATTTATATAAATAAATCTAATGAAGTGAGTATGTAACTAATAAAGTGGATATTTAACTAAATATTAATTATGAACTATTATAATACCAATAGATGGCGACACTTTACCTTTCAGGTAGTTGTAGATAATATTGTTAATATTATATTTAATTTAACTATAGAGGGAGCTATTGATTGTATATTAATTTTACTTTCAGGAATTAAAATTGGATGGAGTAATATATATTCACGGATATAAATTTGTTATAAGTGTATTAAAACCAGAATTATTTTGAGTGTTTTTGAATCATTTTGTGATTGGGTGTCATTTATGGGGTTGTGTTTTAAAAAAAGTGTGCTCTCAACTTGTCTTACAAATCATTTCTCTCAACTCGACTTAGTTAACATGTATGATGCATTGCCATGTGGATGTGAATATTATGTAGACGTTGTGACATTTTAAGGATTCTGTATAATTATTGTGAGTAATATATTTTATCTACACTTTACGCGTTCATATTTCCAATTTTATTATTTCAAAACTGTTATCTCGTGGTAATTTAGTGAGGTGTTAATTACAGTTTTTTGGATAATCGATGTGAGTGAAATATATTGTATTTTCTTAATGGTTTTTTATTTCCTATTTAAATATTTCCAAATTTTAATATTTCCAATTGTTGTCTGGTAATAATTCAGTGTACCTGGATGATTCTACTGATCTTAGCATTATGCCAGTAGAATTATGAAACACTGAATTATTATTTAAAACACATGTGGGTGCATCCAGGCTGATGAGTACATGTGCATGTGTTTTTCCATGTCCAATTCATATTTAATTCTCATGTGGTCCAATTTTCCATTGTGTATGGTTCATATTTAATTTGTTAATCCATTTGTGTTTACTTAATTGCAACTCCAATTTATAATTTTTTTTTTCCCCCTTTCTCTCTATTTCTTTTTTCAATATTCTTTTGGTATGAGTAAAATTTGGCCAATTACCATTGAAGCATCAGCTATGGTAATATTATGTTTGCACATGTTAATTATTAGCTATGTGGTATTCTGTATACACAGTATCATTGATTATCTCTTTGGAGATTTAAGTAGAATAGAACTTGATATGTTTTTTGAAATTCATAGATATTATAATTATATATATATATATATATATATATATATATATATATATATATATATATATGGATATATCTATATATATAAATCAACATTTGGACGGAGGGTGGTTTTGGGGTCTGGGGGTCATGATCGGTGAAAATATATCGAAATTTTCCGGAACTGCTTTCCTCCGAACGGCTGCAATAGGTAGCTTTATACTTTTTTGTATTGAAAGCTACCTAAAACATTCACAAGAGAGATCTCCATAAGCGCATACTCAGAAAATTTTGAAAGAATTACAAAATATTCGTCTCATAAGGATATATACGTTTATAATAAAAAAAAATGTTTCGGAACCTCGATATAACATCCATAAAAAAAAAAAATGTGGAAATTTCGTGTTTCTGGCTATTTATAGTTGGTTGGCGACACATCGAGAAAACATTCTGCCACTGGCATCTAGAAGCTAAATTGTGTCTTTAGAAAAAAATAATTCCATGTCATCCTTATAAATTTTAGTTTCCTTTGTAAGCGAGTTCTAGTCTCCCCTATTCAAATTCAAGAGCGTTTTACTATATTATTATGGTCAAACTTATTTGAAAATCTCTGCCAATAAATGTGAACACAAGAGGTTAGTTTTAGTAACTATAATTCTAGTTTATGAATTTTTTCGACAATACAAGTGATAATTTCTCACAATTCAAACGATTTATAATATAATTTCTCGTTTCATCACCTAGAAAACTATAGACTACAAATTCTCGATCATTTCGTCTATTGAGTTTCTTTGTTTACCTTATTCGTATAACTCGGAAAGCTATATTTCTAGTTTAGGGATTTAAAAAATGACTACTGATTCGTTTTAGGTGAAGGCGGTATAAATTTTCTTTCAGTGCGCAATGAAATAAAAAAACAAATACGCTTTTATGATAAATACTCTTTTGGGAAAACCTTTCTCTACTCTTCATACTGAACTAGTTCAAGTAAGTTTAACTTAAATCAATGCACTTTTATAACTATAGTTTTGCCATATACATATATATATATATATATATATATATATAAAGAAAATTAGCGATCGTATTCTACGGTTTAGAACAAAATTTGAATTGTTTAATAATGCTTCAAACTCAAAATTAATGTCCGACTCTGAGCACTGTCATTCCGACTTCGATATTGATAGTGTCGGAGACATCAAGAGAAAAATATGGTTGCCATGGAAACAACGACTTACTCAATATTGAAGTGTATAAAGAGAGCGTTCTTAATCGGTCAGTTAGTTTTAAAATACACTTAAAACTTATTCATTTGGCGAAACCGTGTAAATAAATTAAATAACTTCAGCAATAGGCAAGTTGTATATATATATATATTATATAAGTTTATAGAAAAAAATAATAAATGATTTAATCGCTTAAGTTTAAATTCATACTGTGCATTTAAACACTCATTTAACCATGAATTTCCAAATGCATTAAAATCGCTTGCTTTTGGGGAGGAAAAAATTTGTTGCTCACCAAATCGCGTCTTTTTGCACCAAATACTCGAAAGTACTTTATTTTTTAAACATTTTTACCGGGATTCTGCAGCTATATTTGACTCATCCTTTATTACTTACATAAGAAATTTCATTGGCATTTTTTCGAAATATTTTGAGTATGTGCTTATAAGGAGACTTTCCATGTTAGTGAGATTGTGTAATATTTCATGTATAATGCAAACATACGTTGAAAGTATTTGAATTATAATTCAACTATTCAGCCAAAAGCTATTAGTCATACTTTTATACGAAAACATATTCTGAATAAAAACAGGCTATTTACGGTTACTCAGACAACTATTTCATTTAAACATTTACTTCTGCTGGAAAGTGTAACATAATTGGAAACTTATGTATAAGAATTACCGCCCAACAGACAGTAAAAACAATAAAATAACAAATGTTTCATCAACAATTTTGTGTAGAGAACATGTTGTACTACAACAATTAACAATTTCGTTCTGTTTCAACTAGTATCTACACTATTGTATAAAGAGAGAATGCCTGACTGACTGACTGACTGACTGGGTGATTCATCAACGCCCAGCTCAGACGACAAAAGTCAGGATCACGAAATTTGAAGAGTAGATTGCTGTCAAGACCTAGGCAAGCAATAAGAAAGGATTTTTCGAAATTCCCTCTCAAAGGCGGTTAAAAGAGGGGGGGGTGAACGTTTTAGGTGATTTTGCCATATCTTAGCATAATTTTTAGATAGGAGCCTGAAATTCATGATAACAAATCTACTAGAAAAATGGTTAAACACGTGTTTCAGCGATTTTCAGCGATGAAAATCGCTCATCATGACGTGTTCAGCGATGAAATTCACTCCCTAAGGGTGTTAAATGGGGGGGCGAACATTTTAGTTCATTTCGCCCTTTCTCAGAAGCAGTTTTAGGTAGGAGAAACAAATTCAGGATAATAAATCTACTAAAAAAAATAGTTAAACATATATTTCAACGATTTTAGAGATTCACCCCCTAAGGAGTTAAATGGAGAAGATCGAACATTTTAGGTCATTTCGCTCTATCTCAGCAGCAGTTTTAGGTAGGAGCATGGAATTCAGGATAACAAATCTACTAAAAAAATGGTTAAACACATATTTCACCGATTTTAGAAATTCACCCCCTAAGGGAGTTAAATGAGGAATAGAACATTTTAGGTCATTTCACCATATCTCAATAGAAGTTTTACCTAGGAGCGTGAAATTCAGGGAAAAAAAAATCTACTAAAAACATAGTTAAATACAATTTTCAGCGATTTTAGAAATTCAACTACTAAGGGGGGTTAAATGGGGGGGGGTCAAACGTTTTAGGTCATTTCGCAATATCTCAACAGCAGTTTTAGGTAGAAACATGATATTCAGGATAAAATATGTACTAAAAAATGGTTTTACACTTATTTCAGCGATTTTAGAGATTCACCGATTAAGGGGTTAAAATGGGGGGGGATCGAAAATTTAGTCCATTTTACCATATCTCAGCAGCAGATTTAGGTAGGAGCATAAAATTATTCCGAATAAGAAATCCACTAAAAAAATGGTTAAAAACATATTTCGGCTATTTTAGAGATTTACTTCTAAGGGGGTTAAATGGGGGGTCGAACGTTTTAGGTCATTTCGCCATATTTCAGCATCAGTTTTAGGTAGGAGCATCAATTTCAGGATAATAAATCTAGTAAAAAAATAGTGAAACAATTTTTTCAGCGATTTTAGAAATTCACCCACTAAGGGGATTAAATGAGGGAGGGTGGAATGTTTTAGGTCATTAGGCCATATCTCAGTAGCAGTTTTAGGTAGAAGCATCAAATTCAAGATAATAAATCTACTAAACAAATAGTGAAACAATTTTTTCAGCGATTTTAGAAATTCACCCACTAAGGGGGTTAAATAGGGGGGGGGGACCTACGTTTTAGGTCATTTCGCCATATTTCAGTAGCAGTTTTAGGTATGACCACGGAATTCAGGATAACAAATCTACTAAAAAAAATAGTTAAACATGTATTTCAGTGATTTCAGAAATTCCCACACTAAGGGGGTTGAACATCAGAAAAGAACCCGGTTATGGAAGATTAGAGGAATAAGGCGACTATTGCTGATTTTTGATTAGATATTTTGCGAAAGACATTTAACGGAAAAAAATAATCATTTATGAAGCTAATGATTTAGTATGATTGCGTCATAATAACATAAGTTTTTTCTGATTGTCATTTTGACGGTTTATGGACGTGAATGTGTTATTGTCATCGGTGTACAGGGGATTATAAAAAAACTATCACGATATATGAGCCCATATCTGTCATACCGTTCACAGAAACTGAATGAAATTCTGGCCTAAAGTATTTTGAGGTATGCGCTCAAGAATCACGTGAAAAACAACAGTTAAATTCTAACAGTTATAGTTACAGTGACAAAATTTCGAAAATTTCAAATGGCAACACCTACTTTTTTTTTATTGGAATGTGATCTTCGTAGTGAAAAACCATAAAAAGCGTTGGAACGGTACCTGTAGCATGAAAATCGCCGGCGCTAGACAAACTAAGAAGAAAAGTGAAAACAACCAATAAAGAACAGAGAAGCAACTCAAAGTAAAACATTTTATTGTTCAGTGCTAT
This sequence comes from Maratus michaelseni, assembly GCA_963931845.1. Taxonomy (NCBI): domain Eukaryota; kingdom Metazoa; phylum Arthropoda; class Arachnida; order Araneae; family Salticidae; genus Maratus; species Maratus michaelseni. The sequence goes on along the minus strand of OZ007594.1, from coordinate 153,981,187 downwards.
CCACCATCTGCCGCATGTAAAGTGTCGTCGTGTGTAAAATGGAAAATGTATGAAACACAATAAAATGTTTTGTTTTCTGTTGCTTCTCTGTCCTTATTGGTTGTTTTCGCTATTCTTCTTAGTCTGTCTAGCGCCGGCGATTTTCGTGTTACAGGTACCGTTCCAACGCTTTTTATGGTTTTTCACTATGAATATCACATTCCAATAAAAAAAAAGTAGTTGTTGCCATTTGAAATTTTCGAAATTTTGTCACTGTAACCGTAACTATTACAATTTAACTGTTGTCTTTCATATGATTCTTGAGTGCATACCTCAAAATACTTTAAACCAAAGTTTCATTCAGTTTCTGTGAACGGTATGATAGTTATGGGCTCATATCAGGATAGTTTTTTTTATAATCACCCTGTATTTTTCGGATATTACATTTTTACCTATGTATCTCGGAAGTACAATGTTAACTTGGGCAAAGCCGGGTGGTTTTGCTATATTAAAATAAATTTATTAGTTTCAATATGTACATAGACAGAAAAAAAAATTAATTTATTACTTTCAATATGTACATAAACAGAAAAAAAATATTTATCACATTTTTACAAACTTTTATTTAAAGTTTACAATTTGTAAGTACTACAATTTTGTTTCACTCCCGCTTTTATCCGATTTAGAACAATTTTTTAAAGTTACCTACCCATCCCTACCGTATATTATAGTCGACACATTGTCTACCCGCACGAATATGGGATGGGCCGCTAGTGACATAAAATCGCGCTTCAAACAGTCACTGTCAATAGGCTGTACAGTATTCAAACTATTTTGTGTGACCCTGTAGATAAACGAATAATTTGTGCTACGTACACTATTTTCTATAAAAAATATACTGTAGAAATTTAAGTATTTTTTACAAAGGATTTTCCTAAGCAAGTTGAAATAGCTTCACATGGCCATAGTCTTTTGGCCAATGTCATAAAAAAAATCGCAAATCGAACTATAATATATATGGTTACTAAAGAGTTATTTGCTTAAAGTTTAGAGATAGACTTGTAAATTAATGGAAGTTTTCAAATGTTTTAAACCTTTTCACCTATTAATTTCATTATCTGTTAAGAATTAGATTTGCGAGTTGATCCGGAATCGTATTCCTGGTTATTCATGACCATTTTCCGCAGCCTCTACAAACATTCTAATGTGATCTGTTTTAAAAGATTACCCGGTTACGGAAGATTGAATGATATTATCACGAACGGCGACAATCTTCTTTAATCGGGTTACAATGCTTTTCCGTTTAATTGGGTCGTTTTTCCGTTCTCGTGGCCTCATCCACTGCTGTCGCGACAACTGACGGCTGTTTTGGGGATTGATAAGTAAGATCAGTTACCCTTTTTAAAATCAGCTTGTATAAAGTTGTTGAGTAAAAAATGTCGCTGCCTCTCGGACTCTTATAATGACGCTATGGATAATATTCTTCCTTTGGGTTCGAGGCTACAAAATTCTGCCTGCTTTTGAATAACTTTCAGAACCGCGGCATTAATAAGTACTGTGTATAGAAAATTACCGCTTATGTTTTACGTTTATATCGGGTTTTAGTTACTTTCAGGAACATGTATAGCTTATATATATGCATGAATTCTATTCTCTATTTAAATGCAGCTTCGTGTATATTTTTCATGTTATTTTTAAAGTGTAAATTGTTTATTTTAATTAATAAGTATGTACGAATTTTCTAATATGTGTTTATCGAATAATAATTCGTACAAAATAAATCCAAAGTATTTTGCGTATGCATTTAACTGTTCTGTATTTCTGCTGCATCAAGTGATAAAATATATAAACAAACTTACTAGCGGCGTTACTTTTACGCCATGTGATCACCGCTGTGACGTCATATGAATATTGTCCATAAGAAAACCGTGTTAAATGTATAGTTTTAATATATGACGTAATTTTCACCATTAAATGCGTTTCTCGTGCAATAATTTAACTATTTTAAGGTTTTCTTTCTTTTTAGGTGCGTTCGTAATTATATAAATACGTAGCACCTATAGTCGTCGTTCGGTCCTTCCGTCTGTCCGTCCGTCTGTCTGTCTGTCCGTCCGTCCGTCTGTCTGTCTGTCCGCATATAACAACGCAAAAACTACCCAACCAAATGGTTTGCAATTTAAAATGTATTATCTTTGCAGAATTTTGTCGAGACATTTCAAATTTTATTAAAATCGAATCAAAATTTTAGGAGATATTAATAAAAATATTTATTAAGAAATTTGATTTTTTTTTTTAAATCGGTGCTTTTTTGTTATAGGAGCTTCCGATGGATGTTAAATCGTCAAGCGACCGAGATACTTATTTTATTACAGAAATTAATCTGCAGACGATATAATTCATTTCACAGAATTAAAAATCATCAAGATCTGAATATTTATATAACTAGCTGATATATATATATATGAATATTTATATAACTAGTTAAGATATTTGTATGAACAGTGTCATAAAATATATACTTAACTAGCTGTTTAACCCGTTCTACGCACGAGATATCATGAATTTAATTCTAAAACGTGCGTACGAACGCACCTCGTTTGTAACGTTTGACGTACAATTTCCAACTTTTTTTAATAATCACGGTTAAGTACATTTTTATGACGTATTTTTCCCAATTTACTGCTTTTAGCACCTGATCATTTAATTATTATATTAGAGTTTTATTTCTGTTCTTAATAGTCATGTGTAAATACATTTTTTAATTGAAAAGGAATATTGTTATTTGCGCTGTTTTACAAATTGGCAACTATGTAAAAAATGGCCTTTTCTAAATATGAAATAAATCTCTATATTGAAACAATGTAAATTTGAATACAAAATGGAAAAAAACCCTCAAAAAATTGGTCAAATTAAAGAAAATAATTGCACACTGCACACCGCAAGCTTGTCAAATCCGTTCCTGCAATTGTTAAATTATTACGCATAGTTTTTGTTCCTATAAAACTGTTTTAACTGAAATATTTTGTCGGACTTTAACATTAAATAACTCTTTTTCCATAGAAAATTTCTCACGCCTTGCATTCATAGTATTTAAAATTTTAATTGCTTAAAAGGCGTAATATAGCCAACATAGTGAAAAAGTACCCAAGCCGGGACTCGAACCTGGGTCATCAGTATAGCGCACTGCGTTCTACCAACTGAACCACTTCGAACGATACTCTGTCTGGCACTTTCTCGCTATAACATGTCGGCAAGGCTACAAACACAGCCCAAGATGGAATATTCCATCTGGAAATTCATCCTCCTGATGGAAAATATTCCATCTTGGGCTGCGTTTGTAGCCTTGCCAACATGTTATAGCGAGAAAGTGCCAGGCTGAGTATCGTTCCAAGTGGTTCAGTTGGTAGAACGTCAGTGCGCTATACTGATAACCCGGGTTCGAGTTCCGTCTTGGGTACTTTTTCACTATGTTGGCTATACTCCTTTTAAGCAATTAAAATTTGAAATATTATAAAAGAACCATTTTAAAAAAATCATAATTTTGTTTCTATTTTTGAAAGGTCTGAGCCACGATGGAGAAGGAAGAGCTCAATATCTGAGACGTCGTCGGCAAGATGCACCACAGCAAAAATACTACTTTCCAGTTTGCAGCTCATGGGAATACGGTTGGAACTATGGTGAGGAGAATGCTGACGCTGTCCAAAGTATGGTAGACGACAAAGATGATGCATTTTTAAGGAATAAAAAGGCAGAATGAATTGATGCTGTCTGATGTTTTTGGAGTGAACAGACAAGGACAAATCATGTTGTGTAAATCGCACAGAATTGTATTTTGACACTAAAAATATTTCATCAAAATGTTAGTACTGTTATTATTTGCGTGAGTAGGTTGAATCAAATATCCGTAACTGATGCACGGCATGTTAGCTTGTGTCTATGAAATTTAAAGAACTTTAGGGTACCACATTTGAAAGTAGCTCTTGAGGGAATACCGTATTGAAAAGAAAATTACTTTATAGAAAAAATGGTGAAAAATAAATACCACAATCAAATTTCATTGATAAACTATTCATCTCATTGTGAATGACCGACGCATATATACATTGAGGCATTGCCTAGTCCGACTGCTTAAAATCTCACCGCAAAAATCGTAAAGTGAATTTCTTTAAGTAAAATACATCAAAAGTGAGGTTAGGTCTGATTGGGGTGTTTTAATTCATCAACGACTGATTCAACTTCGAGATTATTCATTGCTCAATGTCTATCCATATTACGGAAGATTGTTGCACATAGGGTTCGCATTAGAACTTTGAAGTTTAATTACTCAGGCCACAGATAAAATTTCAAAAATAGGGTCACGTGTTATTATCTCTGTGACTACTAAAATCTATGGTTGCGGGGAGTTGCACCGTAATTCATCAAGCTATTGCTGAAACATCGTATTAATTTCATTGTGAGATCGAAGTTACAAACATAGGAATCTTCTCTCACCTTCGACTCTCTGCGCTTCAGTCACAAGCGTGTTCTTAATATTAACACGTTGACCACGCAGCCTGAAATTGATTATTTTTTCGAAACCACCCAATCTAGACTACTCCTTATGCATTTGATTTCCCACGATCAGCAACTTTTGCCTGCGAGTTGTACACGGGCTCGGCAATCTTGTGCCAGAATAATCTGCCATGAGACCATATGATCTCGCAGTGTGCAGAATGGAAGTTGCGCATGAGATCATACGGACTCGTAAGATAGTAGGATGATCGACGTGTTAATGCTAAGCTCAAAAATAACATTAGATGTTGCGACATGAGCGAAATATGCAGCAAACAAGCCAAGAAATATACGATCAAAGTGAAACCTATAGATTTCACTTTGGTCGTATATTTCTTCCCTTTTAAACATCGCATGAGTTTAGCAAAGGTGCCAAGCTTTTATTAACTTTTCCGTAATATGTGGGTTAATTTTACCCAGATTTAACATGTTTCGCACCAGAAATTCTTTTAACACGTGGACGGACACTTGCCGTCAAATCGAAGTTCACAATGTGGCATGACGGCTATAGCCGCCCAAAACGAAACGGTCGTTTTTAGACACTACGGCTACAGCAGCACAAATGTGCATTTACCGGCGTACAAGTAGAAGTCCAGTGTCATGTTTTGGAGACAATTTTTTAGGTTGAAGTTCGTTTTCCACCTGTTATACGAGTTGCAGCTTCAGTATGCACGTGCAAGGTGGCTAGTGGTCAGGGAAAAATACAGTAAAAATAATGATAATTACCAGTATATTCTTATAGAAAAATTCAAATTGATTATTTGATCGAATAATCAACATAAATTTTTCTATAAGAATATACTGGTGTTCATCACTTATTTTGACTGTATTTTTCCCTGACCACTAGCCACCCTGACGTGGTTGTGAAGGGAGTAGTGCAACCTAATTAAAGGTGCTGAATTAATCAAAATTAAGTTTATTTAAGAGAAAGAGTAAAACTATACTTCTAATATTCTAAAAATTACAAAAACATATAGTGTCAATTTTCGTACTTCACTATTTCCTACTGTCCGTCAACGTGTTAAGAAATGAAATTAAATAAATTCCACGTAGAAGTAAGAAATTAAATAAATAAAGATTTATCCAATAATTTTTCTTGTTTAAAGCGTTGTTAAACTGGGTCAGATTAAACCAAATATTACGGAAGATTAGTGGGAACTTAGCACCTCTGTTTCAGTCTTTACAACATGAAATAAAACACATACATACCAACATACCAAAAAAAAAAAAAAAAAAGGAAAAAGAAAAAAAACTTTAAAATAAAGTTTGGTTGAAAACTAACTTAATTTACCGATTTTTAAAATAAGTTTAAAGCTTGTAATTTTTTAATATATTAACTCGTGACATAGCAATGAACATTTGTTTGCTACATTAATGGATATTTTGTCGTTAGATGGATGCCAATTGTAGTTTTGCGGTAAATGTGGTAACCGTTTAATATCCGCCCCACCAGTGGCTGAGAGGTTGTGCTCTCGAAGCTGGTAGACGGGAGGTGCTGGGTTCGATCCCAATCGCGCACGTCGGTCTAATCGTTCGGAGTTTTCGTGGTTTTCTTCGAGCCGTGGATTTATCCATGCGTAAATACGGATTAGGTTCCCTTAGAAAGACCCCCACGAAGGGCACTCCCCCCGGGCCTATATCCCTAGTGTAGATAATTGGCCGTCAATAATCAACCTAACCCAACCCGTTTAATATCCTTGTCGACAAGAGTAGTAACCCCATTATAAATTATCACTTAGTGATAATATCATTCAATCTTCCGTAATCGGGTAATTTTTTAAAACAGAATAAATCCACGTGTTTTTGTGTGTTTGGAGCCTGTTGGGTTGGACGGTGGTTGTCCAGAGTAGCTCATAAGGGGCAGAGACTTTTAGTGTAATAAAGAAAGTATTATTGACTTCGAATTATCAAAATGACGCTGTATATCCAAAGAACATGCAACCGAAACTGAATTTCAAGATTTTAGCATTCGTTAATAAATCCAAATCGATTTATATACGTCTAGTGTACTTCGATAGATTTCTGGGAATCATAATTCAATTTACATAGAATCATTGGTAACGAAAATAGCATAAATATACTGAGCAATGATAATTATTTCATCAACTTTCTGCCGGCTGTGTAATGAAATATGAATTATTTTTATTGTTTGTGAGTTTCATATATAATTTGTATTTAATAAAATAGTTGCACTTTTTGTTACGTGTACTCGTATAATTAGGATTACCTGTTCCTTTCTTCAACGTACGTTAGTTTCCGCGTATACTTTTTGTAATATTTGCGAGTGGCGTCTTTGTTAGCTTTCGCGTCAACATTTGCACTTAGCGCGAAATGGTGTCTTTCTGCCATAAAAATTCCAACAATTCTTTTTTAACGAGAAATACCTGTGATTTACGGCGCTTTCTCAAGGAATCCGGGAGGGACATTATGCTCTACGGAATTGGTTCTCTCGTCTGAGCAGTCCCTCTTAAGCGGCGATCAGACACGCTATTTAGGGGAAACTTTAAACTCATCCCTCAGCTTTTCCTTCAACTTTTGCGTTAAAACACTGTGTGATTGGGATTTCGGATGTGAAACATTTTACGCAGTTTTTTCCGCTTCAAATGTGTTTTGTTGCGTGATTCGCTTAATTTGACCAATAACGTCGAAGAAGGTTGCTTAAGCCCGTCCTTCGATTCAAGATGTCTGACAATCATGGTATTTCGCATTCAACGAAGATAATAAAAATTTTTTTTAAATGGAATAAAGAGATGGAGGAATTTTTAATAGAGGAAATTCGTGGAAAAGAACTGTTATGGGATCCACGTCACATGCACAACAAATCCAAAACCCTGAGAAATTTCTTGCAATGTTAAAATGTTTTGGATGTCTTTTTACTTTGCTATCGAGCTTTGCTATCGTTTTGCCCATTTGTCGCCAAATTCGCCAAATATAGTAAACATTTTATTTCACCTTCTATTTAAAGTTACACAAAAATATCAGACTTATGATTTTTGTCCGTTTGTCCGTTTGCACGTTACACTATATAATATATTATATTGCTTAAATTTTACTGAGTCCAATTCTTAATAACATTACAATATTATCTTTTGACATTTTATGAAATATATCATATGTTCTGTTACATTAGAAATTCTAGAAAAGAAAAATAGGATTTATGTTTCCCCTTCTATTCATTTGATCAAAATAACATTAATATAGAATATGTAATGTTTTAGGAAAAAGAAAAAGCTATATTTTTCCTATATGAGAATAAACAAAATTGTCAGTTTAAAAAATAATGAGCCCGATCCCGCAAGGGCCCAAAGGCTGGTACAAAAATCAAGGCCGAACCGGTGTCGGGCTTGGGATTTTGGGATCGGGCTGAGCCCGTCTCATCTCTACTATACGCTCTGTTTTTCATTACGATTTCTGAAAAAATTACCTTTCCAACACGATTGAAAAGTGTTAATGATTTCGGTTTGTCTGGTCATCTGTCTGTCCGAGCTCTAACTCGCGTAAATATAGTCGGATTACCATATAATTGATATATGTTATTCAGATTTATTATGGCATGTTCGGTCTTGAAAATGAAGTGTGTAGCATTTATAGTTCATTTACAGAACCACTCATAAGTATTCCGTAACATGATGTATGGGAAAAAATAATTTGCGGTATATTTTTAATAATGTTACACTATTTTTAACAAAATGAAATTTATATTTAAGCGCAATTCATTTAAAGGGGCACACAAAATAATTCGGTTATATAATGGCCTATGAGGAAAAATCGTTTGCAATGTATTTTACTGTGGTTATACAATTTCAGACATACTGAAATTGATATATTTCACAGAACTGCACTTCAAGATATGTTTACTATATGTTTTTGCAAGATATGTTACAAGATATGTTACTATATGCACACCATGATTATGGTGTGCATACCATTTATCGTTCATTTACATGGAGACACTAAATATTTCAGCTACAGCACTGTCTATGAGCAATTGTTGCTGAAGTGTTTTTCAGTTGTGGTATGGTTTTTACATTTAACTATTTTTAACATTTTCCAACATAGTTGAAAAGCGTTTATGAATTCGTTTTGTCTGTTAATTTGTCTGTCTGACCGTGCTCTAACTCGCGTAAGTGTACTCAGATTGTCATATAAATTAGATACATTTTTAAGGTTTACCGTGGCATGTTCGGAATTGAAAATGAAGTGTGTAACATTTATAGTTCATTTACAGGGGTACTCAAAAACAGTCTGTTACATTACGGTCTATGGGGAAAAATCATTTGCGGCGTATTTTAATAATGGTACATTATTTCAAACATAAAGAAAATACTTAGGTTCATTACAAGATGGTTACTATAGAATATATTATGTGTAACACTTACAGTTCGTTTATAGGGTACTCAAAGGGATTCTAAGATATTATGATCTATGGGGGGAAATCGTTTGCTGTGTATTTTAATGATGTTACAGAAATAATGAAATGCAATGAGTTCCTGAGGTGAACTAAAACATGCTTTCTGTAGAATATGAAGTGCAAATAATTTATTATTCATTTAGAGGATAACACAAAAGAATTCAGTTATATAATTATCTACGAGGAAAAACTGTTGCAGAACATTTTAATTATGCTGCACTATTTCAAATATGATGAAATTTATATACCTTTTTGAGATTTACTACAAGATAATTGCTCTAGAATATGATGTGCACAGCATTTATACTTCATTTATAGGGACACACAAAATATTTCTGTTACTACTGTATACGAAATATTGTCTATTAGAGATGATTAGTGGAAGTGTACTTCCAGTTATGGTATGTTTTTTTTAAGCTTCCCTATATTTTTCAATACATATTCTATACATCATATACAGGATCAAACCAAAAAAAAATGGTAAAAATTACTGAGGATGAACGTGAATTGCTTAAAGATGCCATCTAATTCGAGTTATGCGTTTTCAAGATCAACTATACTTAGTATACTGATAACTGTGTTTCTTGAATTTTAATAAAATCATATGCAAGACAGATAAAAAAAATGCATACGTGGCCGCTTATGAATAATAGTAATCCCTGTAAGAGCAATTTCAGTAGTTTTAAGCATGTTTCGGCCTAAATTAAATTTTAGCTTAATATGTGGCGTGTGTAAAAGTCTGCAAGTAATATACAGGTCTGTGCAAAATAATTCAAGTGCGTTTTCGTCTATTGGTAGAAATTTTGAAGGTGAATTTTCAAATGTGTTATGCATTTCCCTATATAAAAATCTCTAGATCATATGCAGGACTGCATAAAATAATTGGAATACCTTTCCGACTAATGTCGGTAATTCCTGAAATCCGTTTTTCAAAAGTATTATACGTTTTCTAAAATTTTTACTTATTTTCTTTATTACACAGCGAAGTTTTGGTAAATTATTCTGAAAGTGTTGGAAAGTGTTTCATAATGTATACTTGAAGATACATTTTTCTTTCTTTTGTATATTACTTGGTACGTATAAATTCGATATATCATATACAGGGTTGCACAAAAAAGTACATTTCCGTTATTGATGGAAATTGCTGAAGGGGAATTTTCGCCTATGTTTCCTAACTGAACTAAATTTTTGCATAATTTTTTAGTGCACATACGATAGCTCATATACAAATTTCACCAGTAGATTTTGAACTCTTTTGCTACTTGAGATGGTAATTGACGAATTTGAGCGTTCAAACGTTTTACGTGTTTTCCAAATTATTTAGTTAGGTATCATCTTGCACTTTCTTTTACCCGTAGAAGTTTTGTTACAGTGTTCTGAATGCGTTGAAAAGGGTTTCACAATCCATTTTTGAATCATGATTTTTCTTTATTGTTAAGCATGATTTTATGCAGGTGCATGGAAATTCAGTTTCAATCAAATTTCCCTGTGAATATATTTTTTTTTAATTTGATATTCCATCATATGTTAAAATATTAAAAGTTCTTCAATCATTTAAGCATCAATTTTTTTTAACCACAAAGGAGGAGATTTCGGGGTTAACGTCTCTCTTAGCATATATAAGAACTGATAAGATGCATACATAATCCCTTGTGATACGATAAAAATATAATGTTTAAAGTCCAAAGTAAAGAAAAGAACATAATTTTTTTAAACTTTCAACTGTTTCAAGGCTTCACAATAGAAGCCTCTATTTGAGCACAAAATTAATGAAAGAAAAGTTAGAAGCATTATCAACAAAGTTGCATTTCACTGCTACTGCTCTTTTCCCCTCTTTTCTTTTTCTTTTCTCTAAAGAATGAAGGGGATGCTGCTTTATGAAACCTTAAAATATATAAAAGCTAAATTTTCATCGTTGCTTGTGATTTTCTTTATGTCGATTTTTATGTGACACATTTTTACTAACACTATTTTATAGACATGAATCACAACATAATGTTTAATTTTTTGTCTAACTATATTATATTTTGAATATCTACCCTATATAATATAAAATCCTAATTAAATGAATTTATGAAACTATTTTATGAAACGACTGAATTAATTAATATATGTTGTCGAATATTTCACAGCTATTCCTCCTAGAATATGGAGGAATTTTTTGTGATCAAATTAATGCAAGTTTTCCGCATTGATCCGAGGATGTCAAAAATGATCTTAGAATTTTAAAATTTGAATTAGGTTTCGAGATATTGTTTTTCTAATTTTAATGACATTTCTGTACTGATGGCAAATAAATTACTCCATTTTTGTGTATAAAAGATCGGGAAATCTAGATTTCTTTTTTGCCGTCATTTTCAAATTGAAATTGAAATTTGAAATTTTCTTATATTTGAATATATAGGAAAAACAATATTTTGATTAAATTATGTTTTTCAAGAAAATTTGAAGAAATGAAAACGTATTTTCATATATTCGATCTTCCGGAATCAGTTTATTTTAGAAAACGAAAAATCGTCTGTCATCTTGAACTTTGATATAAATTCCATGGACGTAAAATAAGTATAACGTAAATAATAACGTAAATGTTGAAAGATAAGAGACAGCACACGCATTATGCCAAGTGAGCGTTAAACGCTTGCCTATAGGAACCGGCTGCCTAGTTAAGCGAAACTTTTAACTAGAGATCGACCGAAATATCGGTTTCGGTTTCTGTTTCGGCGAAAAATCGGAGTTTCGCCGAATATTCGTTTTCGGCGAAACTGCTGCCAAAATTTCGGCCTGACCGAAACTCGACCGAAACTATCTATATTTCAAAATCTCGTTCCTTCGTTCGGAAATTTTCAATTTTACTAACTGATATGAGTTGCATCGGCTCAAATGAGACACTATTTATTGCTGTGAACTCCACTCTTTATCATTATCGGTCATGACTGATCCATGATGCGAGTGTAAATTATAAAGTAAGCAATTCATATATGACTAAACTTAACGGACGCTTTTATCAAGTGATCTTTAAAAGCTGAAAACTTAACAGTAATAGAAAATTTTTTCTTTAAAACTCCAGATTGTTTCGAATGCTTTATGAGAAAGGTGTTGTTAAAACATATGAAGATTTACGAAATCTATTACAAAAGATATATCGAGGTATGTATACTTAAAATATTTTTTTTTATTAGATGAAATTCGTATAATTGGAAAACTATTTCTGTCTTATTGCTAAATTAATTACGTTTTATTTTATATGAACAAAAAATAATTTTGGATAGAGGCACAGAGAATCAACTTGGCACCGGAGATAAAATTTTCAAACAGGGGTGCCATTTCAATACTTTCTTAGGGAGGCAGGGAGTGGCAAAGCTTTTTTTGGGGGGGGGGGGGGGGCAGTGAGGGAGCAAAGATTTATTTTGATCTTATTGTGCACATCCTAAAAGAAAATTGACAACTGTTACATTTTTATCCTTATATATATATATTTAAAATTAGCTAAATTACAAAATAGTGTTAAACATGTCTCACTTTGAGTATATTGAAATGGAAAATAAAGTTTATAATTAATAATTTCTAGGCTTAAAATGTTGTCTTAATGCTAATTTTCTTTTTTTAAACAAATTGAACAAATTATTTTAGCTTTTGCACCCTTTACTTAAACTTTTACTTAAACAATTACTTTTACTTAACTCTATACTTAAACAATTTAAATGTAAAATATTAACGAACTGAAAATATGAATATATTTAAAAATTAAATATTCATTATTGAATTTGTTTTACATTATTTAACTACATTGTTAATTAATTATTGTTAAATGCCTATAATTATTGGTTGTTATAAAATAATAAAATATAAAAGTTTTATTATTCATGTTTCATTTTTGTTTGAAACTTATAACACACGCATGTATATGTACGTTTGTTTGTTAGAAATGTGGTTCAATACACGTATAATTAGTAAATTAATTAGTAACGTAATTAGTTATTATTAAGTAATTATTAATTATTTGTTATTAATTAATTAATTAATTAATAATTATATCCAGTTATGTATGTATTAATCAGTTTTTAAAATTTTTTACACTTTCGGTTTCGGTTTCGGTTTCGGCCGAAAGTGGGAAGATCACCGAAATTCGGTTTAGGTTTCGGTTTCGGTCTTAAAATCGTTTTCGGTCGATCTCTACTTTTAACACAGCATTTAGCAATTCTTTACAATAAACTCCTCCCTTTTTGCTGAGGGAAAAGTTTCACGATGTGCTTAAAGATGCGTGTATTGTCCGTGTCTGATTGAACCTTTAGGCTATCAAACATACTATTCAATAGCAAACTTCGCTAGGGGATAGTAACCCAGGATAGAGCGAAAAGTGCTCGAGAGGGCAGATAAGCTGGGAGGATGAAAGGAGACACATGGATTTTTTTACCCAGCTCCAGCCTGTGGATTGTTTATGTTTAAAATAAAAGCGTTATTTTAAATAATTTTTATACATGTAAGCTACAATCTGAGTTCTTTAATTTCCTCTTAGCCGGAAAAAAATGTATTTTATTGACGTTCATCTCATCACTAAATGTATTTTTAGACAACCATTTAATGAAAAACTTATAAAGTGCTCCAAAATGTACTGACGACTTTTCATCTATATTATAAAGTTATGATGCAAAGTCCCGAAAAGAAAGAAAGAAAAATCATGCGACCAACATAGATCATGAAACACTTTCCAACACATTCAGTATACTGCAACAAAACGTTATCGTTTAATGAGGTGAAAAATTATGTCTGATTAAACATGAAATGAAATGAAATGGAATCACCTTCTCGTGGAGATCCAGCTGTTAAGCATAGCAACTTTTCTCCACAAGGGGAAATGTTTATTGAAAATTCATATTTTAGAATACGGATGTTGAATATTACATTAAAGATTAAAATAAAATTAGTACAAAGTTAGTTTTTACAACACTGGTTCAGATCACAACATTTCTTAATATTAAAAAAAATTATATAAGAAAAAGTATAAAAGAAAGTAATTAGAAATTTATGAAAAGAATACTTAATCATAACACAACTAGAAATTTTATATGGCTAAATTAGTCTGAAACAGTCTGAATTTCAGCTAAAACATAGCTGAAATAGGAACAGTATGAGTACAAAAATGTGATCAGTATGTGAACTATAATATACAAATTTCAAAAACAAAATATATTCTCTTAAAAAGTATTTAACAAATGTAGGAAAAAGGATCATAGATCCTTTTTAATAAAGGAGAAATGTTTATTCAGAATGTTGTAATTTTCTTTTAGTTTATCATAGTTCAAAGGATCAAACAGATATTCAGATTCTGTCTGACTGTGACATTTTTATTGAAATTGAAAGTATGTCTCGTTAAAGGACAATTACCATATACGTAATGTAGAACCGTTCCTGAGCTTTTTTGGCATATGTACATGCTGGGGAGGAGCGTTTGTCTGATTAAACATTTTGGAAAACACATAAGCTTGTTGAAAACCCCATTTTCAGCAATTATCATCTACAGTCGGAACAATATACGAACTCGTTTGAGAAGCCCTGTATAGGATCTATAGATTTGTATACATACACTCGCTCCACAGTAGGACAAAATCACAAAAAGCGCATTAAAATTAATAATTTTTGAACGGGGGAGCTGGAGACGTCAAATTTGGACTGCAAATACATCTAACCAAACAGCTGAATGAGACCAGCTTCATTAAACCTCATTAAAGGGTCCAAAATATATATATTTAAAAAAGCAGTCCAAAATATATATTTTTTAAAAAGCAGTCCAAAAATCCAAAAATATTGAAAAATGTGAAAAAGAAAAAAAAGTAATCTGGGATATCAAAATCTAAGTATTTTTGGACACTGCACAGTGGAGCGTTTTGAGGATCTAGGTGGACAAAATTATTGCGTTGAAAAATAATTAGGTTTTGCTGGGTTTTCGAATGTATCAGTAATAAAATAATCAAACAGTGATAAATATTTGACATATTTAATTATTTATATTATTATTATTATTATTATTATTTATATTATTATTATTTATTTATATTATGATATTGTATTATCATTGAAACTACACATGTATTCAAAGTTTCAGCTCAATCGAATAATTAAAAGTGGTTAAAATTGACTTGCAAGATTTGAATTAAACACTCAGACACACACTCCAAGTTAATATAACTTAATGATTCGCAAACTTTCACAGGAGCATTCTTAAGTTTTCAGTACTTTAGGAATGACACGTTGATTTTTAAAAATGCTTATTTCTTAATAATGCTTAATACTGTATTAAAAGTCAAGATGAAGTTTGAAAACAAGATGGCGCTTATTTTCAATCAACAATAGGTTAAATCGTGTGACATATGTCCAGTAAACTCCTGCTACCGAATAAAACAGAAAAGTCACGACTTGCTTTCGAACTTACAGAAAAATAATGCAACTGTTGAAATTCTCTCAAATCAAGTGCCTTCTTTACGGTCGTAGTTAATCGACACTTCGAGTTTTTTCGACAAAACTCGTACGGATCTCGTCGAAAGAGACATTCAGCTACCAGTATACGCGTTCTTGTTAAATTCCGAGATAATCGAAAAAATGAATTTTGTCCACCTAGATCATCAAAACACCCCACTGTGCGCTGAATCGAATGAGACCACCTCCAGATACGCAGCATAAAAAGTTCGCAATATATGGCTGACATCGATTGTTAAAGATGAAGAGAAGAGATTTTTGATTTCGTTCGTATCACCATCAACTTCTCCAACAATTTTAGTACCATTTTACGTGGCGAAGTCAAATTTAAGGGCGACACTATTTTCGTCTAAGGAGGTTGGTTTGTTGATTTTTGACGGCCGATTATCCACTCTTGGGATATAGGCCCTAGGGGGAATGCTCTCCGTGTGGGTCTTTCTAAGGGATCCTAACCCATATTCACGGCAAGGTTCGAAGAAAACCACGGAAAACTCCGAACGGCTCTGAAACTCCGTCTACTAGCTTTGAGAGCAGAACCTCTCAGCCACTGGTGGGGGCCTTCATCTAAGAAGGATGTGGATTCGATTCACCCAGAAATTGTTATTTTGATTTGTTGATATCCCAGACAATTACAGAAGTGCTCTTGAAATCATTTCGACCTCTAGCCCTTAGTTCCACAAGTTTACGCAGCTCTTTTGCACAGGCTTGTTTTTCAGACACTTGGAGAATATATTAGGTAAATTTTAAAGAGGAGCAAAAACTGCACGGTGATTTACAATTCTGATACTGATAAAATCCTTTTTTTTTTTTTTTTTTTTTTTTTTGTTCTTTGTATTCAATTTTGGTTCTAAATTTAAAAACATTTTTTTCTTTCTTCTAATACTATTATAGGTCTAAAAACAAATCTAATTCGCCATAAGTAACATATAAAAATTAAAAGTTTTGTAAAAGCAATTTTGTTTTACATTTTCTCCCAAATTTTCATAGTGCAACTGCTCTTGTCAGCCTGCTGGTGAATGCAACGCTCTGAAACTCGAATTCTGGTGGCCTGAGATGTTGTTTAATACATATACGTACTATTGATTACCCCATTAAAATAAAAAATAAAAACTGATTTCTAAGCCCTTTTCGTGATTTCGCCCCTTGTTCGCTCCCTTGGTAAGTGTCGAAACAACATATTTGCAATACAGTTTTATCTTCTTTTTTATACTCAATTTTATTCGCATGCGACCACATCCGCGTGTTGCGTCGACACTAACTCTTCATTGTTATCGTTGGGGGTCGAGTAAGAATTTGATTTTGGTTTTGGTGACTGGTGTTCCAGGCACTAAATTTCTTGGAAGCACTAAACGAATTCTAAAACGTCGTTTAGTATAATTATGAAACTAATTTACTACAGCAAATCTAAAAATATCAGAACTTCCATTTCTATGCAACAATCCTGATATAGTTAATTTATGAATGCCCCATTCCATATGCAAAACTTTAAAAATGAAAATTTCTTACAAAAACTTTGACTTATTGGCTTTCAAAATTTTTAAAAGGCTAAAAAAAGCCTGATTTTTAACAAAAAAATCGATTTTTTTAAAATTTATTTTTTAAAGTATAATATTTGAAAATATTCTGTGGAAATTTCAAGTTGATCCAATGGATAGTTTAGAGATATCCTATAATTATCATAGTACCGACCCTCTTACTATGATGGCAGCTATTGCTAACCGGTATTTACCTGCATATTGAATACGTTGAAATGTATTGTTTTGTATTGTACTAGAATGTATTTTACTATGACTATGAACGTAGAGTAGTAGGGCCTCGGTAATAATAGTGTGAAACTTTAAATGCATTTTTCTCAAAACTACGTTTTCAAAGATGGTGATCACTATATTTTAAAAAACCACACAACAGATTTAAATGAAATTTATGTATCATATTCTAGGCATAAAAAACTAGTGCTTAATCGAAAGATTTTTTTTTATTAATTCCTTTTTTTCTTTCTTATAAACAATAAAGAAGCGCTTCTTTTCCTTTAAAATTCGTAAGTAAACATTCAAAAACTACCATTTTGCTTAGTTCGGGGTAAAAAAAAAAGCTTTGATTAACCAATAGATGAAGTATAAAACTAATAATGTTTGTTGTTGTTGTATTAATTTTAGATAAACCACAGTACTGACAGTCACCGCAAGGCACCATTTGTCAGATAGCATTCAACAACCAATCAGATAACTTAATCCAGAATTAATATTTTGATTTGAAATGTTCGTGAATTTTTAATCAATAAGATTAGTAAATATTCAGAAAATGGGAATAAGAAATGTAGATAGTTATTTAAATAATAAATTATAATTTATTTCTAGACAAAGTAAAATCCATCTATATCTGACTCGGAGTTCTCAAAGTTTTCATCTTAGATTGTCTTCTGGTCCTAGTTTTAGCGCGTTAATTTAGAGAATAATTTCTCGCCTAATTACCACGAAAAATGAATAATATGCATGAATTATCTGAGTAGGTAAGTTTGAAAAATATCTGGTAGAGAAATATAATGAAATATTTAACACATACATAGCATATACCATCATCAGCATCGTTTTAAGTTATAAACATGTCGTACCTCATAGCAAGGTATATTTAAAGTTATTATCACGGGTCCGGGCAACGCCCGCCGGACGGGTCACTGGTAATACTGTTTCATTTCTACTGTTGGTAATACTGTTTCATTTCATCGTTACTTTTTCATCGTTACTTTTTCATCGTCGAATACTTTTCATTTCATCACTTGTTCATTTTATCGTTACTGGTATCTGGTATTCTAAGGTCTATGTGTCTTACTCTTACATACAATAGTACACTAATTCCACAAGCAAAAATGTTTGGTGCTGCCATCTGTTGTGAATATATAGGTTTAACTACTGTGCACTCACTGGCTATTATTATTAATGTTCAAATCGATTTTTGAAAGTATCGCGAAAGTATCAAAAGGAAATAGTTCACGTGCAGAAAACGAAATGATTGGTATTATGAACAAAAAAAATTCAGAAAATTATTTCAAGATAAATTTAGCACGCGCGGTGAAAACAGATAAAAGTGACTCAACTCGCGAGACCAAATCAAAAGATGAAAATGAAATAACAAAACACAGAAAATCTTATAATTTAACGAGCACGAGAAAAAAAAATAGACGGAAGTAATCTCTCTATCAAGACTCCCTTATCATAGATCCCTTATCAATACTATGATAAGGAGGTCTTGCTCTCTATATTAAAAAAAAGTAACCACCGCAGCAGCAGCCGCTGTCAAGAAAGATTTTGTGCAATGAAGTCTTTCTGGACTAATAGCCAGAAAACTATTGCAAATAAAAATTTAAAAATTGGTGGTTTTATAAAGAAATGTTCGATAAACACGCTGAAGTAGACAGCTTTTAAATCGAAGAATTATTTTAAGAGATATTTAATATTAAAATTGGTCAAAATAATTTTCTTATAAAAGTTTTATAGAAACGAAAACTATGCACAGGAATTTAACCATAATTTGTAAGGATATAGTTGACAAAGTTGCGGTGTGCAGACTGCAATTATTTTTTCAATTCGACTCATTTTTCGAGGTTATATTTCAATTTTTTATTCAAAATTTTCATTATTTTGAAGAAGATTTACTTCATATTTCATAAAATCCATTATTTGAATAGTTGCCAATTTGTAAAACAGCGCACATAATAATATTCCATTTCAATTAAGAAATGTATTTACACGCGACTATTAAAAACAGAAATAAAACTTTAAAATAATAATTAAATGATCACGTGTTACAAGCAGTAAATGTAGAAAATTACGTAATAAAAATATACTTGCGCGTGAATATTAATAAGAGAAATAATAGACGATTTCAGCCGTGACGTCAATCATGAGGTTTTGCTTGGAAACTGACTCCAAACAAACGGTTGCTATGTTGTATTTTCTATTATATTTTATGTATGTAGCTATATTTCACGGTAAAGTGTTTCAATACATTATATGTAGCGGTAACATTTTTTTACGATTTATATTTAATAAGAAATGAAACATAGCAACCGCTTGTTTGGAGTATCCAACCAAAACGTCATCACTGACGTCACACTGAAAGCGTCTATTAAATTATTACGCGTTTTCAAAGCATTAAGTTGGAAAACTTACGTCATATTTAAAATGCTCAAATAACAATATTTCGAAACAAGTTTCAATTAAAAAATATATTTACACGATAAAATAATTTATTTCGACAAATCTTTTACGTATATTTTTCATTATGTTTTACTGATTTATTAATTATTTCATTAATTAAAATAACAATTGCATCCTTAAATGACAGTGCCATGATACTACAAAAAGAAAAAGCATTGAAAAATGTTGCGATGAACAGTTACATACAATAGGTCAGTTTCAACTGACGTCACAAATATTTATGGCACAGATGTCATATACGCTCCACGCTGGCGCGAGTTTTTCACCCGCCAATTTGGCGAAAACTTTGTTTTTGAATATTAGTTACGAATAGCATGCAATTTTTTATTTCAATATAAAAATAAAGGGTACTTTTCGGTTAGCCGGGCGCCAGTGATTTATATACATGCATATATACACACATATATATAGATACACATATATCTACATACACACATATATACATACATATATGTACACACATATATGTATGAATATACATATATATGCATATACATATATATTTATATATGTACATATATCACTGGCTCCCGGCTAACCGAAAAGTACCAAATAAGGTAACGTAATAAATGAAATAGCTTCTATTATTTTAAAAAAGGAAATAAAAATAAATAAATAATAGTTTGATATAAATAAATATTGATATGCATAATAAAAAATATTTATAGAATTCAAATAAAAAATGAAAGTAAATAAACACCATTTTTGTTTTCGCCAAATTGGCGGGGGAAAAATCGCACCAACGTGGTGCGTATATGACATTTGTGCCACATTTATTCACTAGCTGAGAGGGATAATTAAGAAAAATAATGTAAATAAATATCCAAGATTTTCTTTTTCTGTTTTCATTAATATACTAGCTGGCTTCGCCCGCCAGCGGGCCCCTAATTTACATCGGTGCCTCGAAACTTGTGTATTCTCCGGCTCGCATCCCCCTCGAACCGAACGAACCTCCGACCCGGGAATAGATTCATTGTGGAATGAATTCATCTACTTTCAAAATAATATCCGTGAAGTTGAAAGAGAGTTCATTGGACATTTATAAACTTTATTGTGAGTGTAATCTAATTTAATTTACAATTTTGAACATTTATGAATTTTAAGTAAGTATAATTCAAAAATAATTTACATGATTTACGCACATTATATGCGCAGTTTTTGAGTATTTGTTCCGAAAAAAAGATATTCTTCACTTGGAGACCATATTTTCAAAATTCTGTTTATATTTGTCTCTAATTAAATTTTTTATCAATATTTGTAAATGTATACTGCATGCATCGAATTTTCTAATATTACCATTAATTATGATGTATCTTAACACATAATGGATTCAAAGCAAATAAATTTATTGTGGTTTTTGAGAGTTGTATAACTTCTTCTAGGTTATTCATGATGTTTGACTAAATAATCACTCAAATCTGATTAATACGAAGAAGAATTTTTTTTTATTAAAGTTCATCAAAAGTTAACGATGGAAATAACATTTTAAACGCTTGAAACTCTAAATCGCACTCAGATATGCCTTTTTAAGAAAATTAGCTTTCAAATTTAAATTTATATCAATACTGTATTATCTTGTAAGATGCCTAGTATAGAAGCAATAATTGCTTCTGTAAATCTCAACACTGTAAATGCTAACTCTCAAAATGATCAAGCATAGATAAACTTTATTGGAGAGTGCTAAATATAACGCTTTACCAACTTGTGTAACAACAGCTATTGTAGTACAATTTGAGGCTCGCTACCGACACCTTTCTATCAGCGAAAACATTTCCTTAAATAGCAACAAACAATCATGTACTTACATGGCACTGACATACTACGTAATCTACTTAATTTAAAAATCCCCATTCTGCAGAACATAAGCGTCACTTAAAAAAATTAGAGATCAACAGGATAGTATCGTTCATTTAGTTCTACTTGCAAAGACAAAACGTCCACCTTCAAGAAGAGCGGCAGAATGCCTTTATAACTCAGAGGTAAACGTCTCCCCCTCAATTTTTTGAATCAAATTTTGCATATGAACTGAATATTTCTCAATTCATAATGAGACTCGCAATAAATCCCAACAACACGGCTGAAAAATTTGCGCGGAGGATAAAAGCATTATTGTCTCAGAAAACTTTAATCCAATCAGATCAGTATAGAAAACAAAAATATTATCTGAAACAGTTTCATAATTTATTCGAGACTGATAAAACTCTATTTTAAACTAAACCTCCAGTGTTCTCACAATGAGGTCAGCACAGTATTTATTATACTCACGTCCACATATAAAGAAGCGCTACGAGAATTCAATCATCCGACAATCTTCTGATCAATCGACCTCTTTCGCAATTCTTTCGACTACCAGGTTAATAATTTTCCAATGAAATAAATTGCAATCTTTTCAATCAACCCGTCAAGTTGCATATAATATTATCAAAATAACACAATACTTGCATCAGTGTTCGAACTCTTTTGATGCGGTAGTTTTAAAGTAACAGGATTAGTATTTATTGTTTTAAACAGAAATAACTAGCAAATGCTGTTCATTTTTTTTTTTGTATTTTTCAAGGTCAATATTTGGCATGAGAATTGGCATTTTTTCACTTCAACCAGTCTCTTTGGATGTAATCAAAGAGAAAAATCCTATGGGTCTTGCTCAACCTGAAATCACCAGGTGGCAGATTTTATCCGAGATTACCAGATGAGAGAATCTATAGTATTTTTATGATCTTTTGACTAATTTAGATTAAGTATCGCTGTTATTGGTCTTATTTATATCAAGAATATATTATTTCCTAATCTGACACTTACTTTACTTAATTCTACCGATATTAAATCAATTGAGTATGATTAGTAAATAAATTTAATTTTAACTTTGAAATATATATTTTGCCATTTCCCTCCCTCTACTATTTGTTAAATGAAATCTACATATGAGGCAGATTTTTAATGTTTCAAATTTATAATATATTTGTAATTTTTCTTCAACTACGTTCCACAACGAGGGAGCTTGTCCCTTCTTCCATGATCGCGGTTCTTTCAATTCCCTTTTTTCATGGCTTTCAAGGTCGAGATTTAGCATGTGAATTGTCACTTTTCTGTTGAATTAGTGTGTTTGATGTCAATCAAAGATAAATTTCCCATGGGTCTCATTGAAACTAACATCATCGGGTGTACAGATTTAAGGCGAGGTTACGAAATTAGAGAACTCTTATCTCTTTTATGATCTTCTGGCATCTAAAAAATTTAATTACGTATCTCCATTATTGATCTGATTCAGGCCAGCGGTATGTTTCCAGACTTGATTCTTAATTTATTGAATGCAGCAGAAATTTTTGTATAATAAATAACCTCCAAAACAGATATATTTATTTTAGAGAAAAGTATACCCATTTCTTATAATGTAAATTCAAAACTCCCTGTCTAAGGATTTTTTTATGAAATATTTCCTTTTCAAATTTGAGCTTAAGCATTTTTTTTAAAAGAAAAACAATACGAAAATGAAAACTTATCACTTAAAGAAAATGTGAAAAAATGCCCCCTCCCCTCCTTTCCCTGACCAAATTAAGTTATTAATTGTTTGAGTCAAAACGAAAACTCATACACAGCGCAATATTACTTTGCCTCATATATATAGCTACGATAGATATGAAAAACTTTCGTCAAGCATAACTCCAAAAATATTTAACGGATGTCGTTCTAATTTTCACAGAAGGTACCTATAAGGGTGACAACGACATTTATCTAATTACCAAGAATAAATTTCAAACCGTTTGGAAATTACATAAAAAATAGATAAAAAAGCACAATTAAAGTACATACGTCACGAAAATTTAGTGCGTACGTGATTTTCACCGGCGGGAGATTTTCGTAGACAATCGGATTAGAGTACATGTAACAAAAAAATATGCATGCACTAATATTAAGTAGAATAAAACATATTTCAATTTAATAACAAGAAAGAAAAATCATGCACCAAGCATAGATTATGAAATACTTTCCAACACTAACTTTACTTTAACAAACCATCGCTGTTTAATAAGGTAAATATGGTATCTAAGTAAACTTTTCAGAAAAACACAAAACACATTTGAAAACCAGATTTTAGCAATTACCGTCCACAGCCGGAAAAGTACTCCAATTCTTTTATGCAGCTCTGTATATAATTTATATATTTGTATATACTCTATTGTATGCTGGAGTTTAGTTCAGTAATAAAACAAATAACACAGTTGGAAATTCATCTTCAGCAGTTTCTACCAATAGATGGAAATATACTTGAATTATTTTGTACAGCCCTGTATATTAGCTTAAGCTTTTTATACACGCCACATATTAAGCTATAGTTTAATTCAGGCAAATACACGCTGAAATCACACTTTCAGAAATTATCATACATAGACAGCCATGTATTCAGTTCTTTGCGTGGCCCTGTATATGATTTTAATTATATTCTACAAACTTTTCTTGGATACTAAATATATTTCACGTTCAAAATACATAACTCGATTAAAAACCCATTTTAATCAATTTACACTGATGCACCGTAATTCTTACGATTATTTTCGTGTAGCCCTGTATATGATCTGTAGCATTTATACATACCTCATAGCATTAAAAATTTTAGTTAAACGCATAGCTTTTTAAAATTCCACTTTATGGCTTATAAACAATACTTCGGACACAGTACTGTACCAGAAATATTTTGTGTGTATAAATGAACGATAAATGCTATGCACATAACAAGTATCTTGTAGTAAACTTCAGTAATGTATATTAATTTCATTACATTTGAAATGGCGCAACATAATTAAAATACGCTGCAAACAGTTTTTTCCCATAGACCATTATGTAAAATTGTAAAATAATACTTTTGTGTGGCACTGTAAAGGAAAGAAAAGAAGCTTTACACTCCAATAATTTTACAGAAAGCATGTCTTAGTGCATCTCAGAAATTGATATCGCAATGTCATTATGTTTGTAATAGTGTAACATTATTGAAATGCGCCGCAAACGATTTTCCACATTAAACCATAATGTAATGAAATTCTCTTTTCAGTTTCCCTGTAAACTAATTATAAGTGCTACAAGTACCATGTTCGATAGTAACCATCTTGTAGTGTATTTCAGTGATGTATACCAATTTCAATGTATTTTAAATAGTGTCACATCATTAAAATGCACTGCAAAAGATTTTCCCCTAGTATTACGCAGGTCGCGATGGAATGTTTACGTTTAGAATGGACTTCGGTTTGATGTACATGGATGTATTTTGGACATAAAAAGCTCAAAATGGACGAAATATCTACATATGTGTTGTGTGGGTATGTGTTTTACAAAATCTTTGACAGTTGAACCAGCATATACAATATACAACACAAAATTCTACAACTCAACATGCATTAAAAGCATGCACAGAAACTGATAAAAACAATATAAACGAAGAAAGATGTATCGTGCATTTTGTGCAATTAAGAATGAAGATAACTTCATGAATGTGTCAGGAAGTAAACAGTTTGGATTAGAGAAGAAAATTGCAAAAAAACTAAAAAAAAAATATTATCCGGAGTTTATTCTGCGAGATATCTAACAATATTCGGCGTGATATTAGCAATATTGCGCGAGAATAAGCAATATTCAGCGAAGTATCTCGCAATATTAGGATGCAAGTATTCAGTTGAAGCATTCGGCCAGCCAGCCTTCAGTATTCGGCTAACTGAATATTCGGCAAAAGGATCAAACAGGCCGAATAACGAATGAATAATGGCCGAATATTCGTCCCATTCCTAGTTAAAAAGCATTTATTAATCTTAACTGTGACACGTAAAGTCTGCCAATAAAGGAGTTTTATTATTATTATTATTATTATTATTATTATTATTATTATTTATTTATTTATTTATTTATTTATTTTATTTTTTTTTAATTTTTTTTTTTACTTTAGTATTGATTTTAAAAGATACATTGCACAATTTTTGAAATAGAGATATATTATGCGTGTTTTTTTTTCAAAGCCAGCATGCCTCAAAACCTTCTGGTATTCATAAAAATGCATCTGGGGCTATAAATGACAGTAAATGACCTGTCAGATGTAGGTTACATTTGCACGCGATATTTAAGAGATCATGAGCTTTTCTGAACTAAGCATTGCTATGGCAACTCTTAGCATCGAAGGATATTTCCGTAAACGAAGTGCTTCCTAAAAGTCAAGAAACAGGGTTAGGAGGGTTTTTTATTAGTATTCCACTAGGTATTTCTTCTTAAATACGAAACGCTTCATCACTGATTTCACTGCGTGTCTTCAGTGAAAGTGCTTGATTTAAGTATAGAATTTTAAACTTTAGATATCTTTATTATTGTCTATAACGGAATTAAATATAATTTCTTAATATCGATTTACTACATCCTAAATTTATTGTAAGTAGTGTTTTCATATACTTTAAATTTCAGTATTTTTCTCTGTTATTGTTATTCCACTAGGTATATATTTTTTTTATTCAAAACGCATCATCGCAAACTTCATTGCGTACCTTTGATGAAGGTGGTTAGATTAAATATCGATTAACATCATAGATTTTGAAACTTTAGTTATTTGATTCTTTATTATTGTTTGCGATGAAATAAATATAATTTCTCAGCACATTGTTGGCCGGTCATGAATATAGCAATATATCATGAGTAAATTTGCATAGCTTTCAACTTTTATGCATTTTATTACCACTATTTTTTAAATAATAATCTTCGTCTTATTTAATTGGAGAAATCTGCAATTAAATAAAGCAAGTATTAATAAGCAAAAATAATTGTAACAGCAACAACAACAACAAAAAAACGGCCAAATAAAAAACTGATTTCATATTAAATTGCTCGTTAACAAAGTATTAATATAGAGATTTACCATAACCAGATAAATTTACTCTAAGTAATATTTCCATAGCCTTTAAATTTCAGTATCTTTGGCTGTTATTAGTATTACATTGGGTAATTCTTCTTAGATGCAAAACTCAACATCACAAACGTTATTGTATGTCTTAAGTGAAGATGATTATATTAAATATATTATAACCTCCGCGCGGTAGCGTATTACTGCTTATTTCTGTTAATTTTACGGTATAATACTGACAGCTGGGATGCCAGTATTATACTGTAAAATCAACACTTTTTTTTGCAGTGCATGTGTATATAATCACTATGCAATCTCTAATAGTAGCCTATCTTGATAAATCTGAAACAGAAGGATTCACGCTTTTGAAACGTTTTGGTCCTTTTGTACTTAAAAGATGTGTTTCAGACCTTTTGGCTATAGATTAAAATAATGATGTTTGAAATGATATCTTTCACCTGAGTTTCAAAATTGAAATCCGAGCAGTATTTGATTCCCATGTAAGTCCCACGATGTTTAATTTAAAAAATCTTGTGGAAGGAAACATTCTTACATCTTTTCTAATAGAAAGGAAAGATTGGAGAAACACATTATGTGTCTCAATGATTCTAAATAATCGAAATACAATGACTATCAAATTTGCAGATTTTGTTAAATTGAATTGAGAATATTCAGTTCAAAATATTACTTTTCAAATTATTTTCAAAAACCGAATTCGAACACTTCCTTCCGCTGAGATTTCAGACAATCGAATACTGAGAAATCTCAAGAAAGAAGCAACTCTTATATATTCCCCATCAATTAGATATAGAATTATGCCTCATCTTTCGTACTGGCTAATATTGACTTACTAAATTTAAGATACTGATCATAAAATACTGATCTTAAAATACCTAATTTAATCCGTTATGTCCTAAATGATGGATTAATGAAAATTTCACTTTCCGAAGCATTTTTCTTGAATTTTTGAAATTACGTTAGAGGATTTGTCTAATTGTTAATAAATTTTAGAGAGATTTCGTCTATTAGGGGGTCGGGGGGGGGGTACCGTGTTCATCGGCCCAAAAAAAATAGGTCAACTTCGGGAATTTGTTTTTTCATATAAAGTATGAAGTAACACAAAAACTGAATTTACCCACTTATTATTAATAACTTTTGCTATAAAAAATATTTTTATTATAGAATAATTAACAAAATTAATGGAGATATTGTCAGTTCCATATGGGCACATCACCTAGCGCTTTGTAGTGCACAGCTTGTCAAAGTCGTCTGAAACAAACAAAATCCAATTTTTCGGAAAACATGTAGAATTTGGAAGGTCCAGGAGCCTATTGTTAGTGAAATTGAACGAAGCTTGGTAAAATGGTTAATCATTTGAAAAACGTGTTATTTTTTCCCCTTTATTTCTCTAATTTCAACGTGATTTAAAAATTATTATTATTATTATTATTATTATTTACACATGAAAGGTTCATGGTCCCACAAAATAAATAATCTTTAATTTCCAAAGAGAAAAAGGTTGATCCATCCAAACGCCACTTTACACGGCGCCCCTGAAAAACGTCGTTCCAAGAAAAACGCGTTTAAGGTTTTACTAAAGAAAAAGAGTATAAAATTTTGTAGTTAATTGTTATATTTTCCAACTTTAGTCCGCAATTGCTGGATTTATCCTTGCGAAGCAAAGAATTCAGAGCGTGTTCTGTGCAGCTATGTCCAGCCGGAGCCGGTATACCTGTTTTTCAGCCGGTCCGCACTCGCTTTCAATTAATTGTAGCTTCTAAAATATTTCACATTTCACCAAACCGTTCTAAGGGCTTATTCTACACACTATAGGAATTAAAAAATATAAATATGTATACATATTTATTTATTTATCACTGTTGGTAACCTGCCAAAAACATTCATAAACTAAATCGGTATTTGTATGAAGTTTGTGAAAAATACACAATTTTACACAAATCGTATCGTTAAAATATTGTTTTAAGTATTTTACAGAATTCGAAACAACCGTACAACTTACAATCTTTGTCCTTACAACTTAAAATGTTAAATGTAGAATTTTTACCGAACTGAAACTTTCTCCTCGATGTCTTTGATCATCAAGAAAACTGAACAGTTATAATCGGAAAAGAAATAATCTATTTTAAAAATATATTTGCTTTGTAAAACGAATAATTCTTTTAGAGTATGGGTAAAGTATCTGTAATTCCTCATCAATTGCATTACTGTCAATTGATGTGTTAAATGGATTTTATAACAAGTTTTTTTATTGATACTTTAAAGCACTTTCTGAGTATAAAGAGTTAAAATAGTGAAGCTTGAATGCCATTTGGCACCTGTTCGAATTCGAACATTTATTTTTGATTCTGTGGGTTAGACTATATAATTATTAAGAAATTTTGTGAAAAGAGTATGTAATTCTTACTGCTTCAATCTGAATGAAAACTAGTATAAATCTACATCTACCTCAATAATTCGCATGATTGACCAATATTTGTAAATTATGATTTCCAAACGGTCGTAAAACAGATAACATCACTTAAATGAAGTCGTTAATACACGTGACCCATTTGAATTGCGTTTTAGTTTTATTTATCTCCTGGTTTGAATTATGTAGATAAGTCGTTATAGTCTTTATAATTGCCTTATGATTACAACGTTTAAGAACTGTTTAACTATTGCAAATTAGCTAATACGTTTAGTTGAGGACTACCGATGATATCGCATTGTATAGCTCATGATAAATTCTTTTTCGGATATTTGAAAACAACAAAATATATAAATAAATAATTACTTTTAAATTTTTAATGATTGTCGTTTTACTTGTCAGTTATGATATTTAGAGCTGCTTGCCCAAACAAATACGTTAATCAAATCAGATCATTATTCCCGGTAGTGTTTTTTATGCTAAATAATTTAAACAAATTAACTATGATTAGGTATTGCTCAGCTAACACGGTAATTCCTGCCGTTTTCTATTTACTAAATTAAGTCTCATTCAGATTTCTTATTTCGTTTTAATATAAGTACCTATAATATATAATTCATGCTCGATTTCTTTTGCCTTTTACAGACCTTAGACTTATATAATTCAGAATTTAAAATAAAATAATAATGATCTATTATTGCAGTGGTAGTTAAAATCGGTAGGGTAGACCGGGGCACATTTACGCGGATTTTTTTCAATGAATTTTCTAATTTTTATGTTTTAACTTTGGAAATTTTAGACATTGTGGTTTTATAAAACAGTTAATAAAGTCAAAATTTGTGTATTCAGTTGTTGCTCTATTTGTGTTTTTAACCGTAAAAAAAATTTCTTTTAGGTCCAAGTCATCTGCGTAAACTTGACCCGGGAACGGGGCATGTTTACGCATATTTTAATTGATACCAAAGAGTAAGTGATATAAATATTTAATCAAATTGAGATGTTTTATTTATAACTTAAAACACTGTTTAAAAACAAAATAATTTAAAAATAATTAATTAAAGAACATTTTATAGGCTAAACTGAAAACATAGGGCTTATTGCTAGTTAAAAACAGAAACTATTTAGTCATCTTCATCATCACTGTTACAGTTTTTACAAACACAAAATAAAGTATTTCCTTTTGCACACTTGTCATGGGACCACCTTTTGCCACCTTTTTTGGATTGGTAATCACAGTAAGAACGTGCGTAAAGGTGCCCCGATGTCAATGCGTAAACGTGCCCCGTCGCCATGTTTGGATTTATTTTTAACTTGCAACAAAAATCAATAACATTTCTGTTCATACAAATACAGTTCTCAAAAAAGGATAAAATTCTGCTAATGTTCATACATTTGTTTATCCTTAACTAAATATTATTAGTTCACAATAAGTTTCAATAAGTTCAACACCAAATTTACTCACCTTGAAAGAAAACAGGTTATCCTTTCTGCATGCTAGACCGAAGCTCGACTGGCGCTCAAAAACTTGTGAGAATACCCGCCAGGGAGCAGCATCAATCTGTTATGATTGGTGGGGCGCCAGTTATAACTCTTTTTAAAAAAAGTGCACTGCGTAAACGTGCCCCATGCGTAAATTTCCCCCTGTCTACCCTATCCATATTAAAACATTTTATTCCCTATGTATGAATTATAAAGTAACTTGCATTCATATTTTTTTTGTAACTATATATCATCTTTCCATAATTTAACTAATTGGTAAATTTTTAATTAGAGTTGAATCTAATTATTGAAAGTTTTAAAAACATGGAAACATTCTTGAACTTAAAATGACATTCAGAAGCAATTTGTAATAACTGATGAGCGAATTGATGATTTAGCTGCAGAAAATACAGTTGTAGATGTCATTAGAAGTATTAGATATTTCATTATTAATACCATTAAATTATCAAAACTATCA
Organism: Maratus michaelseni; assembly: GCA_963931845.1. Taxonomy (NCBI): domain Eukaryota; kingdom Metazoa; phylum Arthropoda; class Arachnida; order Araneae; family Salticidae; genus Maratus; species Maratus michaelseni. Next base: position 153,950,299 of record OZ007594.1, on the reverse strand, counting down.
AATACTTAAATTAAAAACTTTTCAAAATGTTCTGGTGGATTTAAACAAAGTATTTTATACTTATATATTTGACGCCCGCCAGTTCCTTATTGTTTTTTACTGCAGAGGCTATTCTCTTCAGATAGCTTTTAAATAACTATGCAGAAATATTTTAAATCTGATGTTCTCTGCAAATACGTAACAGTGGACCACAACAACATCCGTGCTACGTTCCTATTACAATCTACTTCTTAATCTGTACAGCTAAATTATTAAATTAAGATACATAACAAAAATTGAGCAATTTCTTCTTTCCCCTGGATGCACGTGAGACGACTTTAAGAATTGATCAGGGAAATTTAAAAGAAAAAAAATTAAAGTCATTAATTAAAAAAAACATTAAGTAAATTGTACAAATTATTATTATTATTTTAAGTGCGAAGCAAAAAAGTAAATGTATTCTATATTTAAGCAATATTTTTTTATTTTGAACTCTACATTAGACTATTCAAGCAGCAAAACAATGGTTTTCAAAGTTCGCCTTTTTTCTCTTTTTAAAATTATTTTTCATGGCCAGTAAATCATTCTTAAAAGTGAAATATACCGAAATCAGCATCGAGTTATGCATATCTGTATAATCGCTGTGTTAAAGTTTAACTTAAAAGGAAATAAAATTAAATTTTATACTGAGTAAAGTTAGCGTGAATAAAAATTTATTGAAAGACAATGGAGTTTGAAAACATAAAAAAAAAATAGAAATGAAAATGTCTGGGATCTAAATATGCAGACTTATTAACGTTGCTATCCAGAGAGGAGGAAAATATATTTGCGTCGTGTTAAACTAATTATTAAAGTTTAACAATTTAAAAAATTATATGTTTACCTCTTTTTTACCAATTACACATTCACCAGTACTTACTTACTTACACACACACACACATATATATATATATATATATAATTATCCGAAATACAAAACGAATAGTGTCTGTTACGTCAACTTAAAAAAAAAAAAAAAACATATATATAGAAAATGTTGTGATATTATTATCACTGATCGTATTATCTACAAAAATATAAATTTTGATCAAATTTATACTATGTAGATAATGTTTAAAATTTTCTGCAAGGGTAATATGTTTTTTCTTTCTTGTCTCTCATATTACATTCACCAAACGTACAAAAAAGAAAAAAAAACTGTATTGATGTGTACTTGCTTATCTTCTTTGAAAAAAGAAACATTGATAAAGTTTCTCCTGACTATAAGAGAGAAAATAAAAATTTTTAAAGCAATGTTTTTCCTCTTATTTAAGGTCATGTTCATGGTCATGAAGCAGCAATCTAAATCAAATTAATATGCAGGTCATTCTGATACATTTTTTACTGCTCGTTTGAACATTTTGATGAAAATGTATCCTTATATTTCTAGTTTTTTAAAATAGGTTTTCTAAATAACGTAAATCTTAGCAACTCTAACATTATTTCTAAATATCTATTTTAATGCTATGGTGGGAACTTTTCAATGAAACGATTAATAAATGGATTTGTCCATTCGAAAAATATCCTGAAATTAACTTTGAGAAATTGAAAGATATTCGATTGTTACAAAGTACAAAATATTCCTTGTAGAGATGGATTTTTGCATGATGCTAAAAATTTTGAGTACTGTCCTTTCCGATTTAGACTTTAACTTTTAAAAGTTTTGCCTCGACAATAAGTTATTTTAGAGAAAATTGTACAAATAATTGTGGAAGCGCGTCTGCGCAAATGTAATTATAGGAAGATTTCGAGAGTATCAAGGTGCTTGTAGCTAGTTCGAGTGCGCCTTTGAAAGTGCCTACTGCTGTAATTAAACTAGTGTTATAATTCAAACTAAAAAGACAAGGCTTTGCAGACTTCATGTATCTATGCTGTAAATACTCTATCTCATCAAAAAGTCACCTGTAAAAAAAACAGCCAAGTCTCGTAACTCATTTACCGTAAAAAGTACTGAGATCGTATAAAGCCAAGTTTAACTATCTTATTAACTCTGAAATTTTCATTCACAAATCACTCCTAGTCTCTACATCTTTAGTTAAATATTATTTTGTGACTTGGCAATTACGTAGCACGAGAATGTGATGTATATAGTTAGTCTTAATCAAATAATACTATAACATATTAAGGTGTAATAACTTCCCTGTGCGTATATAATTTGCCTCTATTAAATTATTCCATCCCGTCCCATAACATAGTAATGTGTAATAACTTCCCTGTGCTGCGTAATTGCCAAGTCACCAAATAATATTTAACTAAAGATGTAGAGACTAGGAGTGATTTGTGAATGAAAATTTCAGAGTTAATAAGATAGTTAAACTTGGCTTTATACGATCTCAGTACTTTTTACGGTAAATGAGTTACGAGACTTGGCTGTTTTTTTTACAGGTGACTTTTTGATGAGATTTCACTTCTTTTTGTAAGTAATCCTCCTTTTCTTGATTTCGGGTTCTTTTGGGAGATCATCCACTGATTTTCGCTAAGCGCACACACTGTCCCTATTATTTACAGGTATAAAAAATTTGAGGCTTTAGTTTCGTTTGCAAAGTACTGTAGATAAAAAGAGATTTCAGGTTCCTAGGCAAGCACTAAGTTATAGGAGGGGGAGTGTCAAAAGTACTCTCAATTGCTTCCAGGATAGGTGCTATCCATCTGAGATATTACTCGCAGCCCTAGATACTTGACATTTAACATAAAAGAACTTTTTAGTATAAAAAGAAGGCCAAAATTAAAATTTCCGGAAATTTCCAATAAATCAAACTATATTCCTTTTTTCGATGTTTTTTTTTTTCGTTTTTTTAGTCTTTTTTTTATTATTTGCGGATTTTTTAATTTTTTCTTCCTTTGTGTACTAAACCCTGCCTTTCTGCCAAATGTCAAGCTTCTAGGACTACAAGATCGAATTATTTTCAAATTTTCGACTTTTTATAAATTTATTGATTTTTCTATTTTAATTCTAAGTTACCTGATTGTCATGCCAATATAGTAATTATTTGATCCGTCTTCTTAGGATCATTTAGGTTCAATTTAGAGATAAATCAAGTGAATCTTAGAGTCACCATGATTTTATTTAGAAAGGACTATCAAGCCATAACCAGCCAATAATGTCGGGAGGGTAGGGGGAGCTGTGAAAATTTTTGTGGGGCTAACATCATTTAACAATCCATATTTCATATGTGAAGTAAATAGAGTACAACCTGTGAAAGAAAATAAACCTGTCTATAAAGAAATCGCCTATATCGTAGCCAGTCTATAGCGGAACTTTTCTATAACGAAATTCGTAAACGAAAGAAAAGAAAACCATAATCCGGGGTAAATAACATAAAACAATTAGGGGCTTTGTACTAGCTAATAGGACAATTATCTTAAAACTAATGTTTCTAGCAGTACAAAATCAAATTGTTTTCGAATTTTCGATTTCTTAAAGATATTTGGATTTTTCGATTTTATTTTCGAATTTAACGAATATTTTAATTGTTCCTTTTATTGAATAGTAAATACTACCTTTACACCAAGTTTTAAGTTTCTAAGACTACAAGATAAAATTATTTTCAATTTTTGATTTTTTTCGAATTTTTTTTGTAATTTTCTTGATTTATTTAATTTTTTCTTATTTTGTATCCTTTATTACAAATTTCAAGTTTCTAGCGCTACAAAATCAAATTATTTTGAAATTTCCGATCTTTTTCGAGTTTTTTATTCTATTTTCGAATTTATTGTGTTTTAATTTTTCCTTTTTCTGCATCTTAAACAATAAGTTTACGCCGAATTTTAAGTTCTAAAGCTACAAAATCGAATTTTTCTCAATTTTTCGAATTTTTTTTTTCGAATTTTACAGATTTTTTATTTATTTCTTTTTTTGTATCCTAAATACTACCTTTATTCCAAATTTTAAGTTTCTAACTTTACAAAATCGAATTATTTTCAAATTTTCGTTTTTTCTATAGATTTCTTGATTTTATTCTCAATTTTTGTTGTGTTTTTAACTTTTTCTTTTCTGAATCCTAAACACTGCCTTTACACCAAATTTTCAGTTTCTAAGACTACGAGATCATATTATTTTCAATTTCTCTCTTTTTCTTTCTTTCTTTCTATTTTTTTTTTAAAATTATTCATATATTTTAATGTTTCCTTATTTAGTATCTTAAATATTACCTTTATTCCAAATTTCAAGTTTCTAGCGCTATGAAATCGAATTATTTTCAAAATTTCCTTATTTTTCGATTTCTTTCGATTTTTTTATTTTATTTTCGAATTTTATTGCGTTTTTATTTTAACTTATTCTGAATCCTAAACACTATCTTTACCACGAATTTTAAATTTCTAAGGCCAAAAGATCAAATTATTTTAATTTTTTTTCAATTTTTTTCGAATTTTTGATTTTTTTTCGAATTTTCTGGATTTTTAAATTTTTCCTTATTTTGCATCCTAAATACTACCTTTATTCCGAATTCCAAGTTTCTAGCGCAACAAAATTGGGTTATTCGAAATTTTTCGAAATTTTTCGATTTTTTTTTTTTTTTTTTTTGTGTGTGTGTGTTTTTGATGTTTTCTTTTTCTGAATTCTAAACACTACCTTCACACCAAATTTTAAGTTTTTAAGACTACAAGATCGTGTTATTTTCAATTTTGTTCGATTTTTTAAAATTTTCGAATGTTTTTTTTTTTTTTTGTTTTTTTTTTCCGGATTTTATAATTTTTCCTTTCTTTGTATCCGAAACACTAGCTTTATTTCAAATTTTAAGTTTCTCTGGCTGCGGGATCTACCCAATCTTTTTGATGACGTGAGAGTGAGTGAGTGTGTGAGTGACAAAAAATTGAAACTTTGAGTTCATATATCGTCTGCACTAATTTATGGGTATTTTTTTAATTATCCATATTTTTTAATTTTTCCTTATTTAGTATCTTAAATATTACCTTTATTCCAAATTTCAAGTTTCTAGCGCTATGAAATCAAATTATTTTCAAATTCTCATTATTTTTCGATTTTTCCGATTTTTTCGATTTTTTGATTTTATTTTCGAATTTTATTGCGTTTTTTATTTTAACTTATTCTGAATCCTAAACACTATCTTTACTGCGAATTTTAAGTTTCTAAGGCTAAAAAATCAAATTATTTTAATTATTTCAATTTTTTTCGAATTTTTCGAATTTTTGTATTTTTTTTTTTTCGAATTTTCTGGAATTTTTAATTTTTCCTTATTTTGCATCCTAAATACTACCTTTATTCCGAATTCCAAGTTTCTAGCGCAACAAAATCGGATTATTTAAAATTTTTCGATTTTTCGATTTTTTCAATTTTGCTTTCGATTTTTTTGGTGTTTTTGATGTTTTCTTTTTCTGGATACTAAACACTACCTTCACACCGAATCTTAAGTTTCTAAGGCTACAAGATCGTATTATTTTCAATTTTCAATTTTGATGGAATTTGTTGAATTTTCGAATGTTTTTTTTTTTTCGAATTTTCCTGATTGTATAATTTTTCCTTTCTTTGTATCTTAAGCACTACCTTTTTTCCAAATGTCAAGTTTCTAGGGCTACGGGATCTACCTAATCTTTTTGATGACGCGTGAACGAGTGAGTGAGTGAGTGACAAAAAATCGAATGTTTGAGTTCACATATCGTCTGAACTAGAAAAGACAGAAAGTTGTAATTTTAAATTTTGGTCCTGTGTGCCAAATACTATAGAAAAACGAAGTTTCAAATTTTTGGGATACTCCAGCGCGGAGATATGGGGGGGGGGTCAAAAGTGCCCTGAGTTGCTTCCAGAAAAGTATGCTTACGGCTGTCCTCTTTCGACTTGGCGGAGGCACTGCCGCCTCCAGATTGTGAAGAGCCCATTTTATTAGTTTGTCTGCTTCCAGTCTATCTCCCGTTTTTTTAGTTAGATCTCTGGTAATTTTTTCTAAAGTATTTATTTTAAACTGCAGTTTAATTCTAGACCTTTTCCGTTGGAGAGCTCCGAGGTTTACATCAGCTTGTGAAGTAGTATAACGCGCAACTGCTTCCCGATTGATTTCAGCATCCAAAGAACCATAGCCCGCAACGACTTCCCGATTCACTTCAGGATGCGAAGCACTGTAGCGAGCTACGGCTTCCCGATTCACTTCAAGGTGTGAATCACGATAGCGTTTTAATATGTCTTTTTGTTTTGCATGATGGTTTTTACGATAGCGAGCTGCAGCTTCTTTGAGCTGTTGAGAACGTGATTCTTTGGAGATTTTAGGCCTTCCTCTTTTGATGTTAATATGCCTTCCAACATTTTTTGAGTAGCTATTTTCTTTACTAGCCGCCACTGGCGACCAGTTTGGTCTCCCTTAAATGTATGTTAAACATTGCAACACGTTACATTTATTCATAATTTAATTTTCCCTTAATCCTTCGCCAAATCGGAAGATTCTAATAGACAAATCATGAACTTTTGCGATCATGGTAGCATTTCGCATATTTTTTGGGCACAAATGTCACATACGCACGTTGGCGCGATCCCCCCCCCCCCTCCTCCGCCAATTTGGCGAAACCTTTGTTATGGAAATTGTTGTTTATTTACTTTTATTTTTTATTTTAATTCTATAAATTATTTTTGATATGTATATCAATATTTATTTACAACAAACTATCATTTATTTATTTTTATTCTTTTTTTTTAATTATGAGTATTTTTGTTAGCCGGGAGCAGATGATAATTCGCCAAATATCGTTCCCATCACCGTCATTCATACTACAATTAATTTAATTTTAAATTATAAACCTGTCACTCATTTCATTTAAAATACTTAACTTTAATCTAAAATGCTTATATTACATAAATTTAAAATACTTCACACTTTTCATTTAAAAGAGAAAATAAATAAATAAATAAGAAATAATATCATAAATCAAAACATTTGATTTCAAAATCAAAGTATCATTTCTAATTTGTACACGCGATAAATAAAAGCTGTATTAGCGATTTTAAAAATGCTAAAAATCTGATTCATTAAATATTATTACATGAGTTCAATTTACGTCAAGAAAAGGTCCGAAAGTTGAGTTGTATAGCACATAATTATGGTAAACTTTGATTGTCTCACTGGTGCGAATTATTTTTTTGACGCGAGGCAGCGGTCCAAAAATTCATTCGCGGAGAACTTGCTTTGCGAATGATTACCTCCATGATTTAATATTTTAAATGTTCACGACGAATCAATCTTTTTTTTGTTTACTTTTATGAATAGAGAATTTGAACTGCGAATCTTTCGACTGAAGTTATTGCAGAATATATACATAATTGAACGCAAGTCATCTCTCAAATATTAATTTATTTTGAACGATCTTTCTTAAAATGTAACTTTTATGCAGTTTATTCGAAAAAATAATTTTGAATAAAAATGGCCGCTTGGCATATGAAAAAGCGATGCGGCATCCCGGAACTGTTGAGGACAGTCACATGACTTACAGTTTTATTATAGAGATGTGATGAATAATCGTTTGGAGGACTATTAGATTCTTGAGAAGCCTTGAGAAGAGGGAGGAGAACATCATAGTGGCCTGCTAAGAAGCTACCAGAGAAACGTAAACGTTTCACTGGGTTTTCACTACTATCACTAAAAGATCCCCTCAGATGGCCATATTCATAGACCTCGAATGTATACGGATAAAGTTTGGAGGCTGCCATGAGTTCTGAGACTGATCCATACGTTGATGTACTCAGCATAGCTTTCGAGTACAGTTCAATAGTGGGGTAAGTTTCTCCGTGCTTATCACAAGTGTATACTTGCAGCTGATCCCAATTCGCAACCACATACTCCGCAATAGCTCGCCTGATATCATACGACGAGGCTATGCTATTAAAAACAGAAAAAGATATACAATGAAACAAACAAGAACCATCTCCAGGTATCGGAATTATTCGATGAGGACTATATTCGCCCTTATTAAAATATAACATTTCAGATTGTATATTTGTGTCCATCTTTTTGTCAACGTTTTCTTCGTTACACATCGTTTCAACTTACTGTCACTAATCAACGTACTTCGTTATTTAGATTATTGACATATTTTGTCAATAATCAAAACAAATAAGAATATTATATAATTGCACGGTCTAATGAAGTTATTATTTGAAACGATATCATTTAATTTTTCACATACTGATTAAAACTACGCACGTTATTTTTTATTTGTACTTGGATGTTTATTTCCATATTTGTAACCATGGAGTACATCGAGCCACAATTTTCATAAATTAAATTATGTTTATCGTTTACACATTGTATTTTTACGTGTTACAAACTCTATGGTTTTTCGGTACTTCTCTATTATCCCGTCGACCACTTTTCATAACAAAAAGCTATCGCCAAACTGTAACGCCAAATAAACGGGAGAACTTTGCCATTATAGTATCAAAATAAATAAATAAATATAATGTAAGAATTTAAGGACACAATTGTTATTTTAATTAAGGAAATAACTAATAAATCAGTAAATCATAATGAATAATACACACAAATGTCGAATTAAAAACCACTTGATGACATAACAAACACGTGTAATGCTTCTGACATCAAGTAAATGGGACTGCATTTTTGGCGTTTAATCTTACAGTTTGGCGATGTTTTTTGTTATGAAAAGTGGTCGACGGGATAATAGAGAAGTACCGGTTTTTCTTATAGTACATGGTTTGTATAGATTCGAGGGGAAAATTATATTACTTTCATAAAAATGTATTTGGATGGTTTCTTGTTAATACAATCTTGCCAAGGCTGTGGTTTTCCTATTAGACTTAATGTTAGCTATATGCTCCATTTTTCTGCAACTAAATTTCCTCATGCCAATATAGTAATTCATTGATCCGTTTTCTTAGGATCGTTTATGTTCAATTTAGAGATAAATCAAGAGAATCTTAGAATCACCATGATTTTATTTAGAAAGGACTATCAAGCCATAACCAACCAGTAATGTCGGGAGGGAGGGAGAGATGTGAAAATTTTTGTGCGACCAACATCTTTTAACAACAAATATTTCATATATAAATTAAATAGAGTAAAGCCTGTGAAAGAAAATGAACCTGTCTATAAAAAAAAAAGGTCTATAACGTAGCCAGTCTATAGCGGAACTTTTCTATTACAAAATTCGTAAACAAAAGAAAAGAAAAGCATAATCCGGGGAAAATAACACAAAACAATAACGGAAGGTGTACTAGCTAATAGGACAATTATCTTAAAATCTATCTAAAACAAACTATCCCCATCCTGTGGGATTTGTTTTTCAATGTTTTACTTTATTTAATGCAAAACATAGATTGCATCCGACAACTCATAAAAAAGTCCTCCGGCCTGTACCGGCAGGAAAAGGTAGCTTTCCTATATCTTCGTTTTAAAATTTTAGCTAATGTTACTCGAAAACAGCAAGTTAAAATGCAAAGAAACCGTTTACAAAAGATTCGTTTACACTGAATTTGAATAAGAAATTCGTCAAATTATTGAGCTATAGCCAAGTTGACTTCATTTATGAAGACTTATTTTTGTCGCCAAATTTGGCGAGATTTCGCCAATTGTCGCCAAGTTTGGCGAGAATTTGGCGCTAATGGATATGAATATATAGTTTTATGCGTATGATTGGGAAAATGATTACAACAATGAAAGAAAATAATTTGCGAGAAATCGCGTTTACTAAAACTTATAAATTTATATTAAAATCATTAAAATTACAGACATTACAATACACTTTCATAAAACATTAAAAACATATTAAAATTGGACGTTTCGGATTTACATGGAAAATCCCTCTTCAACAACAACATTTCACTTAGCGTAAATCATAGTTCAAAAATATCAACAAATAGAAAATGCAACGTATCAAAATTTCGAAGTCAAAGTTACAGTTATAATAACATGGAGTATTCATTCGGGATTGCACCTGCTTGACCATTATTGACCATAAATTTATCGTTGGTTTTTTGTAATGTGCTGTTTTGTTTCAAAATGTCAGCCACTCTAGAATTTCAAACTGCTCTATCTCAGCCAATTTTTAAGATAGAGGTAAAACAAAAAATGCTCTGGAATCCTTGTATCAAATCCTAACACCTAATTAAAAAATGAACTTGATTTTTTTAACTTTTTTGTATATTTATTTTAGCTTTAAAATTTTCCGTGGCCGCCATCTTGAAACAAGATGGCGGACCAAGCTGGCCAACGAACTCGGTCAAGGTATTGGTGAGCTTAATACACACAATTAGTTTCATCCAAATTAATTTATAAATACGGGCGTTATCGTATCAAATTATTTTCATTTTTTCAATTTTTTTCGAATTTTTTTATTTTTTTTTCGAATTTTCTGGATTTTTTTAATTTTTCTTTTTCTGTATCCTAAATACTACCTTTATTCCTAATTTGAATTTTCTAGCGCAACAAAATCGGATTGTCTTCAAATTTTCGGTTTTTTTCAATTTCTTCGATTTTTTCAATTTTGCTTTTGATTTTTTTGGTGTTTTTGATGTTTTCTTTTTCTGGATGTTAAACACTACCTTCACACCAAATCTTAAGTTTCCAAGACTACAAGATCGTATTATTTTCAATTTTCAATTTTGATGGAATTTGTTGAATTTTCGAATGTTTTTTTTTTCGAATTTTCTGGATTTTATAATTTTTCCTTTCTTTGTATCCTAAACACTACCTTTTTTCCAAATGTCAAGTTTCTGGGGCTACAGGATCTACCCAATCTTTTTGATGACGCGTGAACGAGTGAGTAAGAAGTGACAAAAAATCGAATGTTTGAGTTCATATATCGCCTGAACTAGAAAAGACAGAAAGTTGTAATTTTAAATTTTGGTCCTGTGTGCCAAATACTCTCTATAATTGAAGTTTCAAATTTTTGGGATACTCCAGCGCGGAGATATGGGGGTGTCAAAAGTGCCCTGAGTTGCTTCCAGAAAAGTATGCTTACGGCTGTCCTCTCTCGACTTGGCGGAGGCACTGCCGTGCCTCCAGATATATGAAATAAAGTAGCACTACAAGCTGCACGATGGTATAATTCTGAGATTTACTGAACTATTTAACTTATGTGAATAAACATTAGTGTCCGTTACAGTAAAATGATATATTTGAATTTTAAAGTAAATAAAGAAGTATTACTAATGCTAATAGATCCACTATCCCATATCTTAAAGTCTGATGTTACGCTGATGTTAGACTAAGCGAAGTCAATTGTAATTCAAACATTTCCAATGAAGGTTACAAATGAAGTTGAAATTACTACATTTTTAGATTTATATATTGTTTGTCAATTAAATTGAGATAGTCTTTAAAAGTCAAAATAAATTATTAATAACACAAGTTTTTTTTCTTAAAAGATAATGTACTATGTTCGTACAACTAAATGTAGGCAAAATCACAGTCATAATAATACCATCATACTAAATAAAATATTACTTTTTTTTTTTTTTTTTTTTTTAAATACACTTTCAAGATTTCTCCCCTTTCTTGGAGAGTGAGAGGTAGGGGAAGTTTTTAAATGCAGTAAAGCATCATTTATAAATCTCGAGATCTGTAAGAATGGATGTATAAAGGAAAAAAATACATAGCTGAAATCTTAGCGTTAACATATTTTCACTGTGAATATTTAACACGTCTGTCCCACAAATAAAACTACATTAACATTTTTTAGGGGGAGGTGGGGAAGGGAGGATAAAAGGCTATTTTTAAACATATTTCTTTTTTAACAAATCTTACACATTTAAAATATTTTAGCATCTGTTACAAAAGGAAACATTTTTTAACCAATCCTTCCCATCGGTTTATAAAATGTATATGAATTATGTTCCTCTGTTTTGAGGCATTTGTGGAGACATTCATGAGAATTTGACAATTCGTGAGAAACTTCTGAAAAGGCCAATATGAAAAGAGCAATCTGGACATTCAACGGCAAATAAAGCATAGGAACTACTTGTGGTGGCACAATGGACATAACAGTAAAGATAGGCTTTCTTACTCCAACTTTTATGGATATTCATTGACTATAATCTCATAAAACGAAGGTACAAGAATTCCGAAAAGGAAACAATGAAGACAATGCCGAAATATAGCAATTATGTTGCTGCAATAAATTTTACTGGGTGGTGTCATCAAATTATGCGAATGCATTCTTTTAAAGAAATTTTTAGTCCTTATATATCTTTCTGATAAGAAATTTGTTACATGCATTAGTTGTTGGTAAAGGGCTTTTTCACGGTGAACAGGGATGCTAAATTCAATAAAAGGGTCTATTTATCTATTTTCTTCTTATTTTAAAACTTTCTTCATATCTTGGTAGTACTCAATAACAAATTGTTGCCCTTAAATTCTTGATCGATTGATATTTCAGAGAAGAAAAAAAAATCAGAAAACTGTCTAGTTTTCATTACTAAGCCAGAAAAATAACGAGGTATACAAAATTATATGCTAAAATGAATATCTATGATAACGGTGCTTTACTGTATTTTCCTTCGAGAAGTCGCCAAATACTTAAATTTTTCTTGATGTTTAATGTCGTTTTACCTTCTTAAAAAAAACGTTTAATGTATTTTGACACTTTTTTGTAAGCTTTAATTGCTGAACCATTACTCTGATCCTTTCGAACAAAGACTGTAATTAATACTTCTCTGGACAAAAACAAACTAAGCTCCACTTTCTTCCAGATTTCACGTTGGCGGTTCTTTGCAAGTCAAAAAAACACAAAACTCGAAACGGTTTAAAACCTGTCCACTGGCCTCGAAGACTTCCCAAGCGGGTCCTGACGTCACATCATGCAGGTAAACTCGGTGAATTCGAACTTGATCCCAGCAGTACCAATCCAGCTCTTGCTGTGCCACCCGAATCAAGTGAGCCTGTGATGGTGAATATCGAAAGAAATCGTAGGGGGTGAAGCACCCCACTGAAGTTGAAGTTTTTTTTTTTTATAGAATCAACGGAGGCTGGTCCTTCCGTCAGTTGTTTATTTATTGCTCTTCTTCATCTGGTATTTGCGGAAGTAATATTTGAGGTTTCACCGTAAGAGATTTTTTCAAAAAACATCTGTGTACTGGAGAATGGACATTTAGTGATTCGAGCTAAATTTGCAAAAGTCAAACATGTGCTTTAGGATTATGTACGGCTGTGTGTTGGTAGCTTTTTTCATTGCTGGACAGATGGTTCACGGTAAGTGCTATTTTAATATTTTTATTTTAATTGTAAATGTTTTCAATTGAAAATGATTATTAATAATTTATTGTTTACTTAATTGGAGGACTGGTATATATTTTATGTTTTCAATAAAAAAAAACTATATTTGTAGAAAACTAAAAAAAGATTATGTTATTTTAACGAATTCGCATACATTTAAAAAAATATATTTTTTAAATTTTCAAAGACGTTTTATAAATTATCATAAGTTACTTCATGGAAAAATCTTGTTTAAAAAGAATAAATAAGCGGAATGGATGTAAAAGCATTTTACTAATGATAATTCAGACAATAATATAATGCAACATATTACAAAAAATCAAATAATGGACAAAAAATAACATTTATTTATTTTATTTTTTATATGCCTCATAAAAAGGTAAATTATTTTTATTTTTAATTATGTACATATATGGTATAAACCAAATGTTATTATCAAATATTATAGTTTTTATTCTATACAATTTTAAATCATAGATTTCATTAAAATTACTTGAAGTTTTTCATTAATATTTTGTGATGTAGATGTGTAGAATATAAGCAGCTGTGATAGTAGTTAAATTTCGCATGGAAAATAATGGGTCGCTTTATAAATCCTGTTTTATTTAGAAATCAGGCTGTTAGTACTTTCAGTAAAATAATAATAATAATAATAATAATAATAATAATAATAATAATAATAATAATAATAGTTATTATTATTATTATTATTATTATTATTATTAATCAATATTAATATTAATATTAATATTAATATTATTAATAATAGCAATAATAATTTTATCAGTAAAAACTTACATTTATATTTCTTAAAAATCTTCATATATATATTACAGATTAAATTTTATAGTATACACTGATAGTATAAAATAATACAATAAAACTTTGCTGTGTCAAGCTTTTTAAATTTATTGATAACATGAAGTACTTATATGAGTGCTTTAAATATTTATAATAACAAAGAGAAGTGTTTGTCCGTGTGTTTGTATGCATTTTTTGTTAAGAGGCTGTTGCATGGAAAGCCACAGGATTTGTACAAGAAATTGTCTGTATGTTTGAAATTATGTGTCTCGAATATTATTTTTTAATTAACTAATTGCGTTAACAAACGTTAGTTTCTCTGCCTGTAAAGTAACTTTATGGACAGGTCTGCTATTATACAATAGAAATTCGAATAAGGACCGTTTTCATGGCATTAGGAGGTTTGTCTTTCAAAAGGTTAGAATGCTGCAATAATTGCATAAACAGAAGCAAAATTTAAAATTGGTTTCAACAAAGAAGTATAATCCTTTGAAATAACTGCCTTCATATAGTCTCAAAAGTACTGAGTTTGAATCTTAACAGACTATTTAAAATGTGTTCATGATAGTTAGCTTATATCAAAAGCCCGAAGATAAAAATCGTACGTTTCGGGATTACAAAAGAATCTAGACTGTTTTCTTTTTATCTTTGAGTTCAGAAGCATATTTTTTCTGGCGATCTCTGATACCACTTGAGAATTTAAAAAAGAAGAAATACAACTTTAAAAATTTAAATAAAACGCTTTGATTGTTCAATTTCTTTATTTTAAACACTCTTGTAACTCATGTAGACTTAAAATTATAATGTTGCATTATATTTTAGTAAGCTTGGTTTAAAGTAAAATTAATTTCATTGCTGTAACTATTATTGTGATTATACTGTTGTCATTTTATTGTTACGAGCATCAGTATTGTTTGAATTGTTTCTGTAACATTTTCCACCTGTTCGAAACGCGGGTTTTCGCCTGTCCCGTATGATTTATGGCCCTGAATATATTTAAATGTTACATTGTTATCGACAATGAATTTTTAGGCAACATTTATGGAAAATTGGTTCGACGGAACAGAGTCAAAAATCGATTGCATGATTTAACCGAGACAGACAGACAACAAGTAAAGTTGAAAAAAATTTAATAATGATAAAAACAATAATAATAATAATTATTATTATTATCAGCAACGTACTTGAAGCATGAAGAGAAAGGAGAAATTTCTTGAAGACAGTTGTTAAATATAAATTATTGAACTTTGTAAAATTAAACATTTAAGCCCATCTCACACTCCTTTTCCAAGCAACAAAATAAATCAGTGTTCAAAGCTTTACAGGTTTTATTTTAAATCTGCAATGTGTTTCGCCTGTGTGAAGTTTAATAAGTTCAAATAAAGCATCACCCTAACCACACAATCGAACACAAAAAAAAAAAGAGCAGGTTCTCCATTCATATAATGTCTCTGTGAGTGTGCATTATATCTCATCTGTACATAGTTATTAGATATATTCACACGCAAAACTTTCGATGGGAGAACCAATTTTAATAATTATTTTTGTAATGAAAAAAACTTAAAATAAAATTTTTTCATCAAAATGAGAGACAGAGAGAGAGATAAACAAAAAATCATCGGATAAAGAAATATGAAAATAGTAAGTTGATCTGAAATCTGTAGAGTAAAAAGTTTGCGATGTATGTCTCCTGAAATACAAAATCTTGTAAAATCTTCTGTTCTATGTTACAACTTCTGATAATGGGGCGCCTGTATCTTGACCAGTATTGGCAAAAAACAACAGTGCCTCAAAATTGGGGTACTTATATTTTGCTAATATTGCTTAAAATTTGGCAAAGTTAAATTGTAATTTTCATCGTTTATCAAACGTTTATCGTTTATCACAGTATCAAAATTAAATCCATTAAACTGAAATATTTCAATATTTCTAGTTCTTATAGCAAACTTAATCATAAACTGACTATGAGAATTTATTATCTCACCAGAACAAAAGAAATGTTCTAATGTCCCAGTTTGGTATCTATGAATTTGAATTCTGTGTTGCACTAAACAATCGATGAGTTTTATAGCTCTTGAAATATTGAGGTTGATATAACCAAAAAAACTACATTATAGTATATGAATAATTATGATACAATAAATTCATTGCTTCAGAAATGTACATTATAAAAAGTCTTTATTTTTCACTAATTTGAACTGAGGGTATGATGGGCAGAATTTATTAGACCGTTTTAAGTTAGGGTATATTATTTTAATATAATGGTATCATTTTTATAATAAAACATATTGTAGAAATATAACAAATAGCATTGCAAATATGCTTAGAAAAATCATTTATGCAGAACATAATGTATTACCTACACTTTGTAAAATATTGCGCTGTATGAAATGGTGCATTTAATGGTAATTCATGGGTATTATTACAATAAATATTTGCAGTAGGAAAAGGCTGAATTTTTTTTTCTGTTTAAGAATCAGTTGTTTAGTTCATTTTATAGTTCTGTAGTCATTTTCTGTGCATGTTTTAGAACACTATACAGACTATCACAGAATTTATATAAATTGATCAGTAAGAAGGCAATTTCCGATACAAATTTATTTATAAAATTTAATAGATTTATTTTAGGTGTTCAGTTATGTTTATGTAGGTTTTTTTTTTTTTATGAAGTTGATTCAATGATATAGTTTTGAGATGAAAAATGAGACATTGATGTCTCCAACGATACATTTTATAACGTAATGATCAAGGACCAAAAATGTATATTTTTACATGCTAGATTTTTCAGTTCAATTAAAATAAGTAATGGCTGGAAAGTACTGTATAATTCAGCCCTACTTAAATAATAAAAGTCACAAAATTAAAGTGCTTTTCTTGTGTATATATCTATCAGAAGTCTTTTTTATACAATAAAACAACAGCAGCAACAACAAAAAAAAACCTTCTCGTTTTATCTGCTGGTCATATTATACGCCGAAATATTCGGTAATTAAAAGTTAGAATATTTTACCTTTTTTATATATATAATTTTAAAGAGAATAGAAATTCCGTTTTAATATTTTTCTCTCAGATGATTTAAGGTATGAATGGCAGTTTGAAAATTATAAAAACTTAAGGTAAGGTGATATGTAACTGGGTTTCCGTTTCCACCAAATTCAATTGTAAACAAAAATAAAAAAGCATTAGAAGCTATGACTCGGCCGGAATCATTGACGCATTCTCCTGTAAATTTACTCCCACTCCTCTCTCCTATTCTTTTATATTTTTTCTATAGAACTACTGAAGGGTTTTCAATATCTTTATAAAATTTGGTTTGAGGAAAACGAATCGATAATTTGATTATTCAGTAAAATATAAATAAATAAAAATAAATAAATAAATAATAAAATAATAAATATTGGTTTAAAAAAGTATTCGATAATTAAAAATTAAAATATTTTGCCTTTACGATATTTAATTTTAAAATGAATAGAAATCCGTTTCAATATTTTTCTCTCAGATGATTTACGGTGTTAACGGTCGTTTGAAAATTAAAAAAAATGAAGTAAAGGGATACGTAACTGGGTTTTCACCAAATTCAACTGTAAATAAAAACAAATTAGCATTAAAATGTATGACTCAGTTGGAATCATTGATGTCTTCTCCTGTAAATTTACCTTTTTTCCCCGATTCTTTTATCTTTTTTCTTAAGAAATACTGAATGAATTTCAATATAGATTTTTTTTCTTCTTCTGAGTATAACGAATCTATAATTTGATCATTCGGTAAAAAATATAAATAAATAAAATTAATTAATTAATAAAAGTTAAAAATTCAATCGATGGTACACACTTTCTGAAACAAAAACATCTTTTGGTTTTCTTTATTAATCAGCAACTAATTTTTCAGAAAATAAAACAATCAAAATGTAATCAAATGTAAAATTGCAAAATAATAATAATAATAATAATAATAAATAAATAAATAAATTAATTAATTAATAAATAGAAAAAAAAATGTTGATATATATTCAGTGGTTTTTGAAAAAAATAAAACATAAATACTGGCCGTTTTTCATTAATTTTGCCATTTCATCTACTCCCTTAAATAAATAAATAAATAAATAAATAAATAAAATATTGTAGCTTATATCTTAACTTCAACTGATTCAGTTAAGATATTTCAGTTAAAATATTTGTGAGAATTTATCAAAGCAAATGCTTCAGATACTTTTTTATCTATTTCCCAGCGATAATAAATGTTTTTTTTTTTTTTTTTTTTTTTTTTTTTTGCGTTTTTCCTTTATTCAAGAAACTAAGTACTAATGTGGAGAAAGTAATCTTAATATAATAAGTATACAAAAGCGAGCACGTTTCTTAAAACACTTGAAAAATCATTTGAATATCCGCATGGCGCGATTTATCTGCTTTACTGTTTTACCACAAGACATTCTCTACTCCACTTAGTAGGAACCCATTAAAGTGTCCATCAAGGCTATGATTACGGAAGAAAGGCTTAATGGGCCATTAATCGGCTGTTAGTTCAAAGGAAATAGCAGGTCTATTAAATTAAAGACTTTCTTTAAAAGAACCATTCAAACAGTCTTAAATACTTGCGGAAGTCAGAGTACGAACTTTTATTGTTAATCTAGTGGACGATATTTTAATCAATTAATTTCTTGTACGTGCTGAAAAAATGTATTTCCTTGCTTCCTGGACAAGTGGTATTTTTTTCTGCTTTTAATTCCGGGATAACTGCGTCATCATTAGTTTAGCTTTTTAAGCCTTTGGCAGGCCCGCAGAAAGGGGGGGGGGGGGGCAGTATAAATTAACGGGTCCCGGTTCTCTAAAATTTAGGTTTTAAAAAATAAAATATCAAAGAAATAGACTCGAGCACCGCTTTTATGTAAAATTTTCAAGTTAAAGTAACTAACAAGGTAAATAATTATAGAAATCTGCAATTGAGTCGCATAAATTGTGCATATTTGTTACCGTAGTTCTCAGCGTATAAATTGCAGATCAAATAAACTTGTTTTAAATTAAAATTTTTAATTAATAAAATCAAATAAGTACGACACAAGAATAATTAACATTTTATTAAATAAATTTCTTGTTCTAAGCGTGATCCGTGGCTTTTAAGTCAGAAATTACTGTAATATTATTACGCAACCAGGAGAAAAGCTTAAAACAAACAAAAATTGACTTAGTACTAATAAATTATCGCAGTAATGCAACTACAGAGTCCCTATGGGTCTTCAGTTTCATAGAACCATAAGTTGCAAAAAATTGACACATGTCCGTGAAGCTTTTGACCACTTAAATTTTTTTTGTATATTTTTTAATTTACTGATGTTTGAATATCAAGAAAATGTTTATTACATTTTAACACTTTCCAACATAGTTGAAAAGTGTTTATGAATTCTGTTTGTTTGCCGTCTGTACGTGCTCTAACTTGCGTAAATGTACTGGGATTGCCATGCAATTGATATGTGTTATTGAAGTTTTTTATGGCACATTCTGTATTGGGGATGAAGTGTGTGACATATAGTTCGTTTATAGAGACACTCAAAAGAATTCCGTTACATTACGGTCTATGGAGAAAAATCGTTAGGGTGGGTAATATCGTTTCATCGTTCATTTACAGGGACACACAAAATAATTCGGTCACAGTACTGTCAAAGGGGCAATATTTGCTGCAAGTGCGTTTACAATTGTGGTACGCTTTTTAAAATTTTTTGTATATTACTTTGTGTGTATAAATTCTATAGATCCTACGCAAGGATGTACAAAAAATCTCGTGTACATTTCCGTATATTGACGGAAATTGCTGAGATAGAATTTTTAAATGGGCTATGCGTTTCGTAACTGAACTAAATTTTGGCATACTATGTAGTATATATGCAATTTATATATTCTATATAGGGCTGCTCAAAAGAATTCGAGTATTTTCCCAGCTATTGGTGAAAATTTCTGAAATTGGGTTTTCAAATGTGTTATGCGTTTAAGAAGTTGTTCACTTAGATATCATTTGTTACCTTATTAAACGGGGAAGTTTCGTTACAGTATTCGGAATGTGTTGGAAAATGTTTCATAATATATCCTTGACGCATAATTTTTCGTTCTTATTAAAAACTAATTATGGAACAAGTTGGTCAAAAGATACATTTATAAATTTTCTTTTAAAATGTATTTACTCGTGTCAGAAAACAAACACGAAGAATAATTTAAAATCACTTGCAGAGAAGCTATTCGGTTTAACAAAGATGTAGTAAATTTATTTTCAATGTAAATCATATTGAGTTTAATATATACTCAAAATCAGGGCTTAACAAATGCGGTCGCCAGGTCGCCACTGGCTACTAAGTTTTTTGATCTGGTGACCAAAATAATTTGATCTTTCGGGGCGATTTCTGTCAAAAAAATTTACATAAGAAATGAGCACAAATTGCATTTTTTCTCTTTCCCACCCCTGCTCGTCAGTGATCTTCCTCTTCTCTTGTACTTTTAATGGAAGAACCAAGTCTAAAAGGCATTTTCCGTCTCATGCATAGAAATCGCCATTCATTTCCGCTCTAGCCATCTAGCAAGTCTTGTGATTAGACTGGGGGGGATGGTTAAATAAAACAGTAATGAATAGTGTCAATCTAGCCTCTGTGGCATGTAAAATTGGATACAATGCTAAAAAATGCTGACTTCGACAGGAAAATAGGCAAAAAATTGTAGCACTCAACTATTCTTACATTTGAAGCATTCAGCAAACAAAATTTCTGGAATATGCTAGTTAATTCAACCTTTACAGCATTATTACTTTTTTTTAGTGATGCATAATTGCGTGTTAAGTTTCATTAGAAAACTTAGATTATATTATCTTTCAAAATTATGTTCTATTCTAAAGTATGCTTGTTATTACTTTTTCTCAATTAATACCGAAAAAACGTTTTTTTTAATCAGTGATGGGGGCGGGAGATATTTTTTTACTGGCGACTAGTTTTTGCTGGCTACCAAATTTTATCAAATTTGTAAAGCCCTGCTGAAAATTACATATGTCATCATATATCAAACTAAATGTTCATCTATTTATATACCACTTTTATCAATTTGTTCTCCATTGTATACGCCTCTCAAAACAATATGCAATTAGATATTTAACAAACTAACAAATTTAGAAACAACTTTGTGTAATGAAAATATGCATTCAGAATTTTTTTCTCAGATTGAAACGATTTTTAGTAGCAATAGTGTATGAGTTATCAAGAATATTAAGTGTTTCGTCCAGTTCAAATGATACAAGTATTTAAGTTATGCATTTATGAGAAATTCTTTTTTTTTTCTTTTCTGAAAGATTTTACGTATCTAATTGAAAAAAAAAAAAAAAAGAATAACTTTATCCTAAAATATTACAACAGGTAAATTGTGGAAATGAATTAAAATGAATATTTAGCATTTGATATAAGTAAATAAATAAATAAATAAATAAATAAATAAATAAATATGTAAGTATCACTCATGTTTCTGTAAAATAAACACGAAAACAATGTGAAATTCACTCGTAGAAGCTACGCAACGTCATAAAGATATATATATATATATAAATGAAAACACATGTAAAAAACAAAGGATGAGATATTATAAAAAGCAATGGCAAGGATGCTGCAGGAATTAAACTTAATAAAATGAAAAGCAAAAATTGGAAAACTAAGAATATCTTATGGAATATTCAAAGGAGCTTCATGAGAATATTAATATTAAATATATGTTATTTCATCAAATATTGTCAGCATTATGCCTGCACTACAAAAAAAGTTCATTTTACAGTATAATACTGGCACACCAGTATAATACTAGCACATTATACCGTAAAATTAACAGTAATAAACAGTAAAATAAGCAGCAATACACTGCCGCACATGCGTGGCAGTATATTACTGCTCTATGGTAAAGATACCATATATATTTGTTTAAAAAAATTAAAGAAATCTATATTTGATGTATTTTATCAAATATACTTTCCCCTTTCTGCATTATTGTAATTCATATACATTCACGGCTGTTAAAAAGCGCACCCTTTTTATATTTCTCTTTCAACGAAAGACTTTTAGTCAAAATCATGCATATTGTTTTTAAATCATCATTAACGTACTTATTCGGTCTCCCACATATCAAAAGAAATGAAATTATACAAGGCATAAAATGTGTTCCTTTCTCATGGTCAGTTTTGTCTTGCATATTGTATCCAGATGTCTATAGCATTTCTATGGCGCCTTTGCAGCATACCTCAAAACCCTATTCCCAAAACAATAATTAACGGTAAAATTCTTAATCACTCTCTTTTAGCCAAAGTGCAATTTTCGCCAAAAGAGTTTTTCCTTCCGCTGACGTCAATTATGAAGTTGATATGTGTATAAGTAACGGTTACATTTCCCACGCAAAAAATGCGATTCTCTTGGCTTGAAATGTAACTCGTTTGGCGTTTTATCCTTGCGCCCGCTTTCATATCGGATAGGACACTTGCCCTCTGAACTTCATCTCCGAAACATCTAAAATGTCTTGGCCCCTTTGGCCACCCTTTGGTTTTATAACGAAAAATCCTCTTGATGGCTTAAAACTCTTTGGATTACGTGAATTTGGTCGGACTCGTTCAACAGCATTTTTGGATTATTCTTTGGATCACGTTTGTGTTCTTCACCCCTGACCTTAAATTTAAAATGTCGCCTCACCAATATTCATCAGATTCATTTAAAAATCTGAAACTTTGATTGATCAAAATCTCACTATTGTGGAAGATTGTGAATTGTGACATGTTTCTTCAATTAAAAACTATTAACCCTACTGATGTGATTTTCGTCTTCTTTACTTCATCATACAAAATAAAAGGGGAAACTACACTCCGGTTCAGTACTTCAGTACCCAGGAAACGCATCTGCGGTTTGCCAAAACAACCAAGTGCCACTATACCAAATTGCTTTACTCCGTAAAAAAAAAAAACCTTCAAGTTTTTTTAAAGGATTCAGCAACTTTGACAACATCTTCTCCATAATCAACCCCCTGATCTTACTTCCCACAATAACTCTTCCATATGCATAAATGATCACGATAACTCCCTCATATGCTCGATCAGAAAGATTGTATTACTGCGTATATCGAGAGTGTATTACTGCGTATCGATCAGGAAAATCAGAATGGCAACAAAACATTCCATTTTAAGACTCCTATAAAAATTTACACGGGACCCACCGGGAAAATAATACTTAATAAAATTACACCCCTTAAAAAAGAAAGAAAGATCAAAATTAGAGTGTCAATTCAAAAGTTTATATGTGGCCAAACATTAAAAATATGTATATATTGTCGAATTGAGTAACATTTGTTTGAAACCGATAAAAATTTTATTTATGACATATAAAAAATGAACAAAATGCCATAATTTGCTATAAATGAGGGTGATTTTCAGTATATTTTGTAAATATTGCTTCTTTTCAGAAGATTGGGTTGATTTTTATGCCATAATATTGCAGTTTTGTATTGTTGAAGAATAGCATACAATGCACGCATGCTGGCTGGTTTTAGGCGTTGGCTAACTAGGAAGCTTTTGAGAAACTATCGAGCGCACCTGCTTTTCTTGGTAGACTGCTTTCCGATTGTGGAAGGGCACTGTTGCGTTGAGAGGCATCCTCCAGCCCTTTTAATTATGTGAATCCTTACGTAATCCTCACTGTTTTGTTGACAACGATTCCCTCAGCACGAAACGAGATTTTTGTAAAAGGAAATGTGAGTTTAAGAAATCGGAAGTGTATCAAAGAGATGACAGCAGATTTTGTGGCGTTTTTCTACTGTTTGTGAAATTCTGCGAGGTTAATCTTAAATTAAAACGCTGAGCCTTACGACCCAAAAGTGATTTTTCAAGTAATTTTTCTTTATCTGTTTCAGATTTTAATTCGGTTTATAAGAGTCTTTTAAACTTTTGTACGAATTTTAAAATGCATTTTGAACAGAGTATGCTAAAAATAAAATTATAAACTGACCGTAACTTAATATTGCAAATTAATTTGCACAACATTGTAAAGGAAATAAATTTTCTAAAATAGGAAAAAAGTTTTCTAGTGCTTTTACAAATTGCCCGTAAAAAGTACTGAAATTCCTTGTCCCATTCCTCCTTCCTTTAGGTAGATTTTGTAATAAATACTACCTATTACATTCTCCCCTAAGTTGGAATTCCTAAAACTTTTGTGCAGATCTACACCGATCATGACTCCTGGAACTCAAAACCACCTCCAGTTCAAAACTTTATCTATCTATCTATCTATCTATATCCCTTTTTTATAACGCATATAATACTACACAAATCTCTTCCAAAATGATACATAAAATCAAGCGGCATAAAATCTCATTAACACGAACTTGACCAAGTTCGTTAATCGGCAAAATGGAACCAGTGGGGAGACAAAAGGGGGCTTTTTGTAAAAACAGAAAAAAAAATCATAACTTTTTAATTTTGATACATATTGAATCCGTTTAAAATTATTATTACTTCTAGGAAAAGGGCGAAAAAATTATATATGATAAGATTTTTGATTTTATTAAAATGCCTCCAAGTGGGGGGGAGGGAATAGGGGTTTCGGAAGGGAAAAATCATAACTTCGTCAATTCACAAGATTTAATATCCGCTTAAATTTATTATAAATATTCTTAATATTATCTACAACTTTTATATTGACAAGTTTCTTAAGCATCAACTCTTACAGCAAAAAATAAATAAATAAATAAATAAATAAATAAATAAATAAAAATAAATAATAAAAAAAACTCTTTTAAATTTTTCGAATGCACACAAAAAAGTACCCATGTTTAGTCATTTAGACAAAACGAGATTGTCTAACATATTTTCTTTACATACTCTTTACATCACGATTTGTTTTTCCACACACATGTATATTTTTATACTGTTAACCTCAAGTCTAGTTCATAAGATAAGAATTGAATTGTCAACAAATTTCCTCCCCAAAGCGTGCACTTAGAAATGTTTACATTTCCGCTCTGAATTTTTTCAGTTACAATAAGAGTATATAAATTTCTACGCACAATCAGCCTACCTTCTTGAAAAGTAGGTTTATGGCCCGTTCTTTTAGAGGTAAAATTGGTAGAGTTAATCCGCTCTTTTCAAGGTAAGAACTAATGAGATATGTATATATGTTCTAGCGCTTAGCGGATCATTACACAGTGGAACAACTCGTGTCGGGTTCTTGGAGAACAACAGATCGTTTTCAATTCAGATGTAAACAATAAAAACATGCGTATAATGAAACGATAAACTGAGAACAATATTTTGAAATAAATTTTAAGAAAAAATAAAGTCATTATGTTTGGGACAACTACTTTTGTTAATAAAAAATATGACTTCTCATACATTATTGATATTGAAAGTACTTACTGGTATTATTATTGATGACATTTTTCCTTTGCAATATTTTTAATGATGATGGCAATAAGCAAATTAAAAAAAATGAATTATTTATTTTCGAAATTAAAACGCATTTTGAAATAGATTTCCAATAATAATAAAAAAAAAATCTAAGTTGGCTTCAGGACACCGTAAGATCTCGAATATCTTCATTTATCTTCTTTTCTTGTCTTTTATTCTAAGTAATAAAAATTTATTTTTTTTCTTATTTGTATCAGTATTAATGTACAACATTATAATTTTATTTTTTTTTTCTACTCAGAAATGTCTAAATACATTGATCATTGAAGAACAAAATCTTTTTTATAATTCGTAGAAAATTATGTCATTCACAATAGAGTCCTTTTATCGATTACTTGCCCATGTATACTCCAACTAGTTAATGCTTTTATACCAGCTAGAAATTATTATAATTAACAATATAATAGCCTTTAAAAAAACAGACAACATTTCGATATTTTACACCTTATAGAATAAATTCGTTTTCAATTAACTCGATGTTGATCTATTTCAGAATAATATCCTTCGATAGATTATTTGTTTCACTTAGATTTGAATTTTTTAAATCATTAACATTATGATATTAATGAGTGGTGCAATCGTTCGTCACATATATTTGACGAAACAGAAACCATAGAGACAAAAATCAATATCTTTAATTTTCACCGTATAAACAACACCTCAGTGCTGTTCTTAATCTCCTGTTGATTCACCATTTTCAGCTCACAAAAATTTAATTTATCTCAGAGAAATTTCAATAATCTACGCTTTATAAAACGCAGTTTTTTTTTCTTTCCAATATCTGGAACACTGTAATATCCTTCAACCGATTGAGTTTCATCCATATGTGACGTTTTCAAATCATCAAGATATTAATAAATTATGTAATCATTCGTCTCATATTACATTTGATGAAAATGAAATAACTTTATAAAATCAATACTTTTAACCTATCATTGTGTGAACCTTTAATGCTGTTCTTAATTTCTTGTTGATTCACAATTTTCAGTTCGCAAAAACGTCTTTTTTTCCCTCACAGAAACATTTTCTACATATTCTCACAGAAACATATTCTACCTTTTCTAAAACGATTTATTTTATTTTGTAAAACATGATAGTATTCACTGTAATGTCCTTCAATCGATTACTCCTTTAACCATATATGATGTTTTTAATCGCTAACATCGAAACATTTATCGATGTTGTAATCATTCGTCCCAATACTACATTTGATAAAAGCGAAATCACCGGCAAAAATCAATTCTTTTAACCTTTCACCGTGTGAACAACACTTAATGCTGTCCTTAACCTCTTGTTGACTCACACTTTTCAGCTCATTGCTTATCGAAAGATTATCCCCTAAATCGGGAAACTCTTCAGGATGCATGGTTGGTTCTCCTCGCTTGTACGAATTGGACAGTTGTGGCTAATTTTCAAGTTCGATGGAAGTTGAGGAATGTAAAATATGCTTTCTTTGTTTATTTATTTTTTCTTTCAGATTCTAATGGATTTGTTTTACCTCAATCTGGTTCAATTGAGCGTTCAGACCCTCCGGACACAAACGTTGTCTTCACGTTCAAAGGGAAAACATATCTTTTTACCTCTTCACGAAATTTTTTTTGGCATCAATTACTGAAATCATAGAAATGTTTTACCATAAATTACAAAAGCTGTCAAACCCCAGTTATAACGTTTTTTACTATATTTTATTAACACTTTGTTGATTCGTAATCGTAATTCACAAACTACAAAAATATACATAAAGCCACAAAAAATTAAAGAATTTCAAATGACAGAATCCTACTTTATCAGACTTATTATCAGACTTCAACACATCCAAGTAAGCTGTAAAATTTTTAAGAGAAATCAATTTTCAAAAGTCTTAAATATGCGAATCCAAAATTACAGCTGAATCCGCGAATAATTTTTGAGCTATTCTTTAAAAACTACCCGCATTGCAATCTGCTTTCCAACGATTAGAATGTAATTTAACATTAGTGTTCCAAACTTTAAACTTTCATAACTCCTTAACTATTTGATGGAAGGACTCCCCGTTTGATATCAGAAGGTAAAATTTACCGAAAATAGAAAAAAAGCCTTGGAAAAAGTTTAAGGTCGTGGAAAAAAATTACTGTAAAAATGTTTTAGAAAATGTCAGAAGAAGAAGTAAGGAACCCAGCTTTTTTATGTCAAAATTAATAGAAGTACACAGTTTTCAAAACTATACAAATTAAAATTAGTAAAATAATGACGTATTTAAATTTTTTATGTACTTTATCATGGCAATAAGTATAAGGTCGACAGTTTTTTAATGAATATTTTAAGTCAGTATCGTATAAATGCACTTTTTTAATTACCTTTATGAATCGATTTTTTAATGTTGCAGTAAATTTAGATACAGTTTCGTTTTTTATATTACTCCAGGAAATCTTAATGCTATTGGTGAGTTCATGTTTGGTTCGATATTGCCGAAAATCTTTATAAACAGACTGCACTGAAATATCCCAAAGATTTTACAATAGATTCAGGCCAGGATTCTTGGAAGGCAAGTCAAGAACTTAGACGCCATTAGCTTCAAACCACGCTTTTGTTGACTGAGAAACATGAATACTGGCGTTGTCTTGTTGAAATATTCACTCTTCAGATGTAATAAGAGGTGCATTGGGTAGCAAATGTTCCCCCAATATGTCTGTATACTTTTCTCCGTTCATTTTATAATCAATTACGACAATAGTTTGGGTTCCACCTGCTGCAAATGCTCCCCATAATATAACAGAGAAACTTCCGAATTAGCGTTTAGAGAAGTAAGGCTTTACTTTTCGAATATCATGCCAGTACTTCGTGAACACATCCGGTTCATCTAAATAAAATTTCGTTTCGTCAGAAAAGATAACTTCTTTCCATTTATCTCCAAATGAAACATATTTTTGACAAACTGCACGCGAGCTAGTTTATGCTGCTTTGTTAAATGTGAACAAGGTCTCAATTTTACATACTTTGCCCTTCTATCTGAATTTAAAACTTTGCGGACAGTTCGACTGGTGCAAAATAAGTTTAAATCATTAACTGTTTACATGTTACTGTAAACATTAGACGAAGACTTTTATTTCTCAAATGCCAATCGGAATACAGCTTATTTTTGGCGTCTTGAAAGTAAGCAAGATCTACCTGTGCGCTTGGCTTTTCCATAATTTAAAGGATCTTTAAAAAATAATTATTGACATCAGTTTTTGACTGACCTACAGATCTTGCAGTAGAAGCCCCACTCATTCCACATGCTTCCATGCCAAGAATTTTGCCACATTCTACGTCAGACAAATGGTCATGTTTCGGCATTCTTATCAACATCAGAAACAAACTGTTCAATACTTGCGAAACGCTCAGTAACTCGAACTTTAAGGTTTGAAGCATGCACAGAATGATATATATTGCATAGTAACTTTAATTAAAAACGTTAACAGTTGCGACCTTATACTTTTTTCAAACATAAATCACTACAATTTTTAAACATCTTAATTTTTTGGCCCTTTTGTACAATTATTTTTTAATACCATCGCCTCACAGTTCACAATCGAGTGATATTTTTGTTACATTAATTGTTTTGCATTTGCAAAATTTGGCATAACCCAAACAGGGGATTTTTCACTCGACCTTAACATTTTTTCAGGGCCTTATGGTGTCAAAATGGGGTGTTCGTATTGAGCATTCCCGAATTTGTTACAATGTCAATATGAAAACGATCGTCTAGGGTTTTTTTCCTGAAATAATTTGGTAATTAAAATGTTTTGATTTATACTTTTTTTGGCGCACTGTACATGCTTTAATCCTTTACAGAAGTATTCTCGTCTTCCAAACGCATTTCTTTACCTATACCTTTATGGAACATTTAAGAAGTTTGCGTTATATAATGTGCGTGTATGTGTAATGTTTTTTTTTATTAGTATTTTTATATTACTCACTATTAATAGCTAATTAGAAAATATTAATATTTACTCACTTTTTTTTTAAATGGAAACTTTTTAAAAACAAATCTTTAATTTTAAATATTTATCTTATTTACGTGTTTTAAGTTATTAGATTTTAAAGGTTATTTATTAATGCATGGCAAAAAGTAATACGATAAAGGTCTTTTATTAAAACTAGTGTAATTCTTGAACTTTCAAGAATAAATTAAAAAACAAAGGTAGAAATTAAAAAACACAGAATGAACTGTATAAAAATGTAAGTTTCACTTAAAAAAAAAAAAACTTTTAACGAAAATGTCTTTGCATATGATAAAGAACTACATTAAAAAATTTTTCAATTGGAATTATACCTCTGAAACTAACTTTTTAGGAAATTGTCATAGCCAAAAGTAAGAGGGAACATACATACCCTTTACACATACCCTGTTATGCATAATTCCTACATCATTCTAAAATTCACCATAACTTTATTACCGATAAATAAAATCCTAACATATTAGTATAGTAGTGATGCGTTTATTTCTATTTAATTTGTTAAAAATAGATGCTTTTTGTAAATTTTTATTAAAGAAGATTATTTTCTGTAATTTATGGAGAACTTCATCTTTCATAAAATAAATGTTATTAATGTGTTTTTCTACAACTAATCAAAATTTCTTCATGTTAATTAAAACTCAATAATAATCTTTAAGAACACAACGTTGGCCAATAAATAAATAAATTAAAATAAAATAAAGGGAGAAAATATCAAGTTAAAATCCATTATTAAAAATACAAATTGAAGTATACTATGTTAGTGTTATCTTATTTGAAATGTTATAAAAGTTGATGTTAACAATTGCTACATGTTGATATAACAGTTGTTAAGTTAAAGCAATAAAATAATGATAATAGAGCAATCAGAATAACATATGCGTTTTTAACACAACATGTTAAAAAATATAGTTCATTTCTCACAAACTTTTGTGTTGTTACTGGCTGACCCGCCCGGCGATGCCCGGGCCCGTGATAATACATTAAAACAAACCTCAAGTTTGCATGATTTTATATCTTTACCCTTATTTTATATCAAATTATTTTTTTAAAGAGAAATTCGCGAAAAAATATTGATATTTAGTGATAAAAGCGCTCGTATAGTTTTTAAAAAAAAGTTATTTTTCCTCGAACTCTTTGAAATTTCTATCTGTTATAGATATGACTGTTTTAGGGAGACCTAGGACTATCCTCGCCTAAATTTTTAGACTTCTGGATGCGCTAGATTTTCCTAGCCATCGCCGAAAGACACACACACACACAGAGAGAGACACACAGAGTGAAACTTTCTTTATAGACAAAGCCTTTTTTACCAGTTTGTGATTTGTCAAACTGTTAGTAATATCAAATTGAATTAATAATGCAAGTTTGTACAGCTCGTTTTTTTGGTTTTGTTTTTTAAGTCACCTTAAAACTTTTTAAGCTATGCTGCTAAGCCGACTGATATCATGTCCAAAACTTCCGCTATCAGTTTAAATGATAGTTTAAACAAATTATAGTAGGAATCAAAATTTTAAAAAGTACCATGATATAAAATTATCACCTTAATAAAATTATTTGGAAAGTAATATTATGGTAATATGTTGCTTCAATCAAAAATTATAAACATGAGGTGTGAAATTTTTATTGTACTATTCCACTGCTAACTAAGTCATATTTCTGTTTGTGGATGACATTTGCTATTTGAGAATCAAATTAGCACAGTATGACTTCAAAATGCCACAAATGTAAATTGTACCAACTTTGTTATTATCAACTTAAAGAAAAATTGAACTTGTAGTTATCTAAATCAATTATGCAATTTGTAACCTAAAGAGCTCGATATTTTTTTATGCAAATTATTTTATTTCATACTCTTATGCGTTTTCAGGAATATTTTTAATTATTTTTAAGCAATTTAGATTCGTGTCTTTATAGCTTACCTAATATTGTAAATCAGTATTTCACATAGAACTTTAAAACTGGAATATATTCACAAGGATATTTTTCGATTAGAGATAAAAGAAATAGTTTAAACGTTGAACTACTTATTTTAGACTCACCTATAACGCCCAAAGCATAACTGTAATTGACAAAATTTCCAAAGCTTTTTGAAAAAGATGAGCATCAGTGAGTATCTGCGTATTTTGTCCTTTGAAGGTTATATCCTTAAATTCTACTTGCTTTGAAATTTTCAGTTTAGTTTTAATCCTTCTAAACTCTTCTATAAAACAGAACAAGAATTTAAAACTTTCTTTCGGGAAATTAGATGTCTATTTAAATACTTAATTTTCCAAAATATTCCTTATTACATATTTGGAAAGTAAATTCCATCATTAATAATTCATTTCGTTGCTTTCAGGGGTATTTCAAAATATGTAAAAAAGTTAAAAGCTTTGTTAATCTAACTTTAACACTTCTAAATATAATCACATTTATAATTCTTATTTACATTTTCAGTACGCAGATGTACTACACTTTACTTAAAAATACCTTAATAGAGTATGATGTTTTGTATATCCTAAAATACATTGATTCCGGGTGTCTTGGGAAAGAAGTACCTTTTATCCCAATAAAATGGAAGCATTTGCTATAATTATCTCAATTTCACGAAGAAAAACGGTTACATGAAAAATATTAATTATAAAATTGATGAGACCAGATCAAATAAAAACATAAAAAACTGTTGCCACTTTAGTAATTATAATACACCAGAAACGAAAATGGTGGTACCTTAAGACACGTCCGCTTAGCATTTAAATCTAAATTTACAGCTTTATCATGACAACTTCATTATTTTCACACGTGCTTTGTACGCATTTTACATTTTTTGTAAGAAAATCCTATATACGTTTTTTTCTGAACTGACTAAGTATTGAAATGTTAGGTTCACCCCATTATCAAAACAGTTTTTGAGCCCAAACACAACACTTTTTGACCAACGTTTTCTGTATAAGAATGGAAACCGTTTCACAAAGAAACGTTTTCAGAAAAATGGTGAGTCGTGGTAAAGTCATGATATGAGAGGAATGGACGATCTTGACCCGAAGGAATAAAATGTCTTGTTTAGGTGAGAGCTTTTGAATGTCGAAAAGGTATGTTATTAGATTAAATGTTTTACTACAGGGTATAAATACAAATTAAACTATATGCATCACAAATATGTAGACTACAAGGGAATGGAAATCTCTTCAAGTGAATGGACGTCTTTGTTGCCAATGTAAAAAAGAAAATACAAAATCTACAAAAAATTGCATTTCCTATAAAAAAATTTATATAGTATTAAGAATAAACAATATTTTTTTTTCTCGAAAGTTGTAACCCAGAAAGAAAGAAACAATTTCTCCGAATTTCATTTGTTTATTTATAATATGTGTTACATTTAAAACTCTTTCCTCAGACAAGTATTACTTAAAAAAAAGAAAGAAAAATAGAAAATGTCTGAATGATGAAACAAATTTCCGGTTTTTTATTTTCAAATTATAATAACACGCTGAAAATTCAGAGGATTAAAAATTTCTCTTCCTGTTTTAAACAATACAACTTTCTTCATCCACAAAGTAAAATGTAAGAGAACTAATCCGTCTGTTCCAACAAGGTAAATCCATTATCAATCAATTCTGAATCATTTGTCTAGTAAGGCAGCCCTTTCATTGAATTTGTTCCCGCTATCAGAACATCTCTGCAAATGCCACCACCTGTCCAGTTTCGCTTTCTGTTAAGTACTCCAACACCCTTCTAATTGCATCAACTTATTTGGGCAAATCACTGCCCCGTCGACCTATGGAAGTGAACGAACCGTAAAAAACGTAGGTATGTGTTTTAAGTATTATATCTTACATAAATTGAAGAACAAAAGCCAGAAAGGAATAGGGAAAAATATATCAGAACTGGGTCGAGATTTAGTTCTTTTGTCTTGTGTCTATTGACTATGAGGTAATCGCGATTGGTAGGTAGTTGGCCATCGACCTTCAAGAGGCTCGTGTAGGACTGGACACGCCTAAAAAAGACCTCGTTTGCCGACGCTGCCCATTTCTGTAATGCCATAAGGTGGGTGATGTGAACGAGTTTCACTGTTTACTATTAAAGTAGAAATTCTTAAAGAGGGAGGGGTAAAGACAAAAGACATGATAGAATAATTCCGATAGATGAATACCTTTTTTAGTATCAGTTTTATGTTGAATTTTGAGAATTTGCGCATATATTTCACATATAGAACATATGCGTATCATTTCGAAGAGAAAGTACAATGTATGTTATATGTATATATATTAGAGATGAGACGGGTTCAGCCCGAGCCGGTGAGCCCGTTCCCAAGCCCAGGTCCAAAACGGACTCGGGTTCGATTTTTAT
This sequence comes from Maratus michaelseni, assembly GCA_963931845.1. NCBI lineage: Eukaryota > Metazoa > Arthropoda > Arachnida > Araneae > Salticidae > Maratus > Maratus michaelseni. Next base: position 153,916,539 of record OZ007594.1, on the reverse strand, counting down.
ACTATTCTTCAAAATCGGGCTCAAAAGGAAAATTCTGTTTATTCAAAAATTTAAAAAACAGGGAAAAAACAAAACAAAACGTGCTATTTGAGAAAAAGAATACAGTCTAAGTTTCTTAAAGTGTTTTAAAATCTTTTGAAAATCAGTTAAAAAAGGAACTGAATTGTTATTGGTGAGCTGAAAGGAACAACATTCTATCTGATTCTGAAGCCTTTGCACGGTCAGTGTTAGTAACACAAAGAAGTCGCGAGTTATCCCTTGTCTATCCCCACAAAAAATCCTTTTACCTGAAAAATCCTTTTAAAAATCCTGAATTACTGGAAAACAAAACTCCTGTATTTCTGATATATTTGTACAATGATATTTTAAAAGAATAAGAATGGAGACTTTTTTGAAGATTTCTGCTAGTAGTTGTGTATAAATAACAAATTTGTTATTTAAACAGTTTTCAGGGACATGAAAATCTCGAAACGTTGTCGTGAGGGAGTATTTAGGATTAATACTTATTTTTTATGTAATAAGAGATTTTTAAATGATAAAATTATTCTCCAAATGGTACTAACATTAAAATGTTAAATATTTTAAACTGTTATTAACAATTTTTACTACGTACTTTCGATATCAGGCTCGGACTCTGATGACACAATTTTTTTTTAGCTCGGGCTCCAAAAATAGGGACAAAATTATCTCCTATATATATGTATATGCGTATGGGTGTGTGTTATAAAATATGTCTATCATAATAAATCCATCTAATATTCAATTTTAAAACAATAAAAACTATATCGCCATTAACGAAATCACTTTTAACTTTGCATATTTTTCTCCAATCGTTTCATCTCAGTTTAAATTCCAAAAAAGCCGTGCCCGACTTAAATTTGATGAGACATTTAAATCACAATAGCGACAACTTGCTTAAACAGTATTTGTACATTACCATATTTTCGAAACAACGCACACCAGCACAGCGATTGCGGCAAGATTTTTCTCAACCCCAGCTCAAATCGCATTTCAACCCCCAGTGAATTCTGCAAACAATTAATTGTAATTAGTTCGGAGAATTTTACCCGAGATCTGTTATATTATGAAAACTTAATCTGAGTCAAATAATTCTCCCTTTCCTGGAGGCGTTGCTGTGTAAAAGACCGATTGTTGGTCATTCTTTATCCACGAGGAAGTCTATGTACTATACTTTTTATATGGCCACTTAGACAACAACATGAAGCAAATTATAGTATTATGCATTTATAGCTGCAACTTCCTTTTATAAAACTAGAATCTTGTTTCCTGCTACGTCATTGATCAATAAAATAAATTTACTACATTAAAGACGTGAGTATAAAATATCACAAATTTACTAAATGGTGTATACAAATTTGTATACACCATTTAGTAAATTTGTGATATTTTATACTCACGTCTTTAATGTAGTACTGTTTCATGGTGTAATCGTCCAGCATTTATATTTAAAAAAATTTAATTTGGAAAATATGTAAATTCAATTTTCTTTAACAAACTGCCTCTTAATATAAGGAAACTGTTTTGTGTGTCATTTTGTTTTAAATGTTGCTCATTTTGTAAGTTCCCAGTTTTTTATCCAATTTTTGTAGTTTTTTATGTACGATAGCCCCAATTTTTCACACAGTTGTGTAGTCGTAAAACACCACAGGGTATACGTTATAAGCAGAAGGGTATAAACTATAGATAAGAAGGGTATACGGAGTTCCTTTTAAAAAGTCCAGAAGCTATACGGTGTATACCACCGTATGTCCTCCACTACATCCCTGTTTTCACCCTTTTAGCTTATTATACTCGTGCAAGGATCAGATCCTACATGTTTTGTGAAATCTAGAGTAATTTGGGCTTGAAAATTCTACTATAGATTTAATTTTTGTTTTCAATTTTCATTTTTGGATAATTTATCATAACAGGTATGAGTTGCGTTTTTCAGTTTACGTTTTTCTTTATGTATCTAATAATTTTAATCTGAACTTGTTATTATTTTTACTCACTTAATTCATAAAAAACATTTGTAATTTTTCAAAATCAATGACGGGAAGAAGAGGGAGTGAATAATTTTTACTGGCGACTGGAATATTTTGTTGGCTACCAGATTTTATCAAATTTGTAAAGCCTTGGTTATATGTATAAATAATATGTGTGTGTGTAAAATAAAATGACATATGTAAACAAAATTGGAAAAATATACGAATAAAATAGGAGATTTATATTATAAAAATAATTCATGATATACAAAAATTTAAAATCATTCGAATAAATTTAAAATAATAGAAGTACTATAAAGATGGATATATAGTAAACATACCAAGTTAGCTATCAATCACTTCAGAAATAGATACATTAAATTAAAAAATATTACAATTGTAAAGAACATAAACAAGCAAAAGAAATGGAAAATACAATAATAATAAAGAAACTATCAATCATCTTCTGGTAAAATTTACTTACACGATCCATCGTGAAATGATGTTTATTTCGTCGAATATTATCGGCTAGGCCTAATGACAATAAATTCAAGCTCCCTATAACGTGTCAGAAATGATAAAGCAATTGAGAAAAAGGTTATATATATATATAGTATAAATAGTATATTACTTTAACACCGAAATAACATTAGAACGCAGAAAACAAGATTTGTGGAAGTATTGTCTACATATAGTAAAATGACTATCAACTGTTTTAAAAGTATTATTTTTAATGCAAATTAGTATGTTGGTATTCAAAATAAAATCTTTTTTCTATCAGTTTTTATTGGTATGACCATAAGAGAGATAGAAAAGAAACAGCCTTAACGATTCATTAAATGAATTGCGTCCGTGAATAACATGAAAACAAATGGCCCTTCATTAAATTTACAACTCCGAAGCATGACAGCCACATACTTTATTTAATCACTAAATTAGTGGTCTTAGTAAAAAGACTTTTGTAGTTTAGTTTTTTCTATTTACGCGGTCACGGTTTATCCGTGAAGTAATAAAATACTTTTCCTTTGTTCTCGGGAGGCTTCAACAACGCAAGCGACCTGTTTTTTTCTTTCTTTTCATAGAAAAGGGAAGACGTTGCGTATAGAATGACACTCGGAAGCTTTGGACAGTAATTAAAATCTGTATTAAGCTGTATAGTATGTTTTTTTTTTTTTTCGAAAAATATTTTTACTACAATTTTTAAGCATTTGAAAACTACAGACGACGTATTGATCGACGTAAAGTTACCTGCACTTCAAGAATAATTATCTGAAATAAAATATTAATTAATTATAAGCAAAAGCTAGAAATAATATATTAGGTCATCCAGAAAGTTCTAGGGATTTTTGATATAGATCGAATCCATAAATACTACAATCCCACCGGAAATTTTGGAATAAAACTTTGCTTTTATAATGTACGTGTGAAGAAACTGCTTTTACTTATTTTGAAATAAATTTGTTTGTAAATTCTGGTGACATTCAATCATTTCAACATTATCTCACCAGAAGTATACTGCAGAACTTACCGGATGACCAAATACATTCAAATAGTGAAACGAATAACAGATTTTGTTAGTAAAATAATGGCATCGACTTATTTTCATCATAATGTTCAAGGTGATGATTTGGGCTCGAAGATACCCATGTCTTTGGATAACCAGATTTGTCAACATTGTGAATTTTATTAACACTAGGGCATTCAACCCGGGCTTCCTGAGATAGAGAATATAGGTGAAATCCATTTAATTTTTTTATTGAAAATTCTTATAGATTTGTTACATTTAATACTTTTTTTAGATTGACCTCTAAATACACCAAAGAGCATTTTTATGAAATATATGAGCATATATGAAATATGTCAATTATATATTCAAATAAAATTTCGAAATTTATTAAAAGCGGTAATTTTGTATTAGCCGTGTGCCAGAAGATAATAACCGAAGAAATCGCTAAAAATTTCATTATCTACAGCATTTTCTTTTTATTCTGATAATTTCAGTGGTTTTAAGCGCTGATTTCGAATACATGTCTGTTACATTTATATTTTATTTATACTATTTTATTTATTGCTTAATGAAGTTTTAATGGAAACAAATGCTGAGCTTTTTATATTGTTTAAAATGCAAACGGATTAATATTTTGGAATCGTCTACAAGCGGTATAGATAGATTAAAAAAATCCTGCTTGAAATTTAATTTAAATGTCATAATAAATCAGTCAGTTAAGTTACAGTTTTCAAACAAACTGCATTTAAAAGTAGATTATTTTCCCTACATAACGGTGTAAAAATTAAAAATGTGCGATGTTTAGAAATTAAAAAAATTGCAGTAGCAAAAATCGCAAAACCGAAAGTCAAGTGTTGCCATTCGCAAAATGACGTCACCGTTACGCTCGACACGTTTGTCCTTTATAATATAGATAGATAGATACACATTAAATCACGAGTTTTCAACAAGTAGTAGTACACATTTCAAATATTTCTATTGTATTCCGTTAATTAAAAGTTGAGAATGTAAGGACGAACTTTCATATTTTTCCTTTTAAAAGATATGATGCTGTATTAACCCTGAATGTTTGCTTGCTTGTAACTTCTAATAATTTTGAAAATTATATGTCCAAGCCTTTGGATTTTTCCCCTTTTAAATTCTTTCTTAAAACAGTTTTTAATTAAAGTGAAATGTGGTAAGTGCGTAAATCACGAGTAGAATCCTAGCAGAGTGGTGTACAATGCTGCCCTGTGTAGGACAATTCCATGAAAATACGAGTGCTTATCAGAGCGCTCTTTATTCAAGCTGCCACTCTGATAGGACTTCCATGTGATTAATGACTTTCTCATTTACACCAGTTCACCTTAATTGAAAAATATATTCTTTATCACTACTTTTCCGCTAATTACTAAAATCTAAAGGAATTAGAGGCAAAAATTCAAGAGAGAGGTGGGGGAGGTGGGGAGAGAAGATTCGTTAACTCTTTAATTAGGAGCACTTAAACCCTCTACTAAATCGCTAATATTCTTTTAAAATGTGCTTAAATTTCATATGGTATTTATAATTTGATGCTTTAGGTGCAAGAGATATAGGAGGCTTATTTTCTGTTATAAGATTAAAACGTAAAAAGAACATATAAAAAAAAAATATTTAAATATAAAATGCGACAGAAAATACAATTGATAATGATATGATTTGAGATATCTTCTGAAATAATCTAAAAATATCATTTTAATTCATCTTTATCACAGACACACATATGTTTAACTAAGTTACTAGATGGTGGTTATTAAATTTCAGTAATAACTTTTGATGCAACCCAAAGATTGTACTTTAAATATTTGTGAAAAATTTTCCTGGGTAACACTAAATTTTAACTCTTTAGCCCTATCAAAGCTATATTATTATATTTTAAAGTGAAAAGCGCTAAAACATATCTGTAAAAAAGCCTTTATTTTTGTTTAAAGCAAGGGCATTTCAAGGTTTAAGTCTATGCCCGGAAGCTGTAAAAATATGAAAGTAGACCACCAACACAAAATGGAACACCCACATGGAAATATCTACGATACAAGACAAATTGGGATGTTTGATTAACGTCAGATAATTATCCTGCTTTTTGTTTTTGACTTTCTTTTCACCGTTCAGTGTTATTTAGTTATTATAATGAAAATATTCAATGCTACTCAATAAGTGTTAGCTTTCAAAGCTGAAAACACAGTTGTAAAAAATGTATATATTTAAGAAAATTTTCAATTTATTGTATTGACTACTTATAATATCTTATAATTGAAATATAAAGACATTATTCTAATAAGTTTACTGAATTCTAAATTCAGTTTGATTACTATTAAAAACTAATTCAGTAAAGAAATAATTATTTTTCAATTTTAGGAATGGACACCTATTTTTTATTTAAGAAAACTTAATTTTTATTCAAGTATTACAATCTTAAGATGATTTACTCAAAAACAATAATTTTTTGTCTCACTTTTAACAACCCACAAATATTTGAATTTTTCTGCATAATCTAAAATGAAATTTAAGAAATAATATTATTGTACAAATTTAGTTGATGAATAATGTAGAAACAATAATTTTTAATCTTAACAGACTAATAAATTTATAGAAAACATAGTCAATGTATAATAAATTTAAGGTGCATTATACTCATACACAAATTTGCACTTTTATTTCACCGTTGTAAATTTTTTCTTCTTCATTTATGAAAATATGCTAGAAAAAAGAAATGTTGGCGATAGTTTAAATTTCACATTTTGATAAAAAAATAAAATAAACAAGTAGGTAAGTGTGATCGAAGACCGCTCAAAGAGTTTCGTTTAATATTCCTTTCAAAACATTTTATCCTTTCTTTAATAAATCCAAATAAATTTCATTTAGCCAAAATAAAATTTAAAAAAAAAAAGGTCATGTTTTTTATAAAATAAAAAATTACCGGTCTATTTTTTCGTTTTTTCGAATATCTAAACCCGCTATTATATTCTGTCATAATAATAGCTGTCATGCGGACTAATGCAATATTTAAAAAAATAATTTCAAAATTAAACATGCTGTACACCTTCAAAATGTTAAAATATGCGAATATAGCCATAATCGGATTTTTATCATGATTCAATATTTTTCTCTAACTCATATATTTACTATTCTCTATTACTCATATTGATACTCGCTTTCTATTATTCTCAAACATTTTGAAAATTCGTTAATCTTCCAATATGACGTCAGATTTTCTTTTTAATTCTCTAATGACGTGATATTAATCTGCTTTGTGTACATACACATACTCATACTCCTTGTATTATTGAGAAATCTTTGAAAATTTCCGTTTTATTACCACTATGACGTCAATCATTTTTATTTCATATTAATATTTTTTTCAATTGGTGAAACTTTTTATTTCATTTTTATTTTTCACGTGAAAATCGTTCAATAGAAAATTATTTATTGTAGAAAGAATTTTATTGTGGATTTTTAATTTTTGGCAACTGCTTTAACGAAAAATATTTAAATTGAATATGAAAAGGCTGCTAGAATTTTGGTTTTTTATCTCTATTTATTAAAATAATACGATTTTTTCAAATTTTAATATTTTGAGCTTCATAGCTTTTATTCAGGTAAATATACACAAAGTTTCAACTCTGTAAGTTACATAGTTTCTGAGAATGGCTCTGTGACGGACAGACAATAGAGCGGGAGTAATAGGGTTTCGTGAGATGAACGAAACCCTAACAAATAAAAAAGAGTGGAGCATAATTTAAAAAATATTTAATGAAACATTTTTTTTTTCTGATTCAGACATCATACACTTTATCAATTAGCTAAAACAGCAAGCTGCTCAAATTTTCATAAGAGTTTTGTCATCCAACACCAACGAAGACATAGCACCTTGTGTGAAACTATTTTCATTAAAAGTAATAATAAACAGCAGACTAATTATGTCAAACACAAAAGTGATTCTTAGTATTTTAGATTTTGATAAAAGCAATAATTTGTTCGAAAGAAGCACTTTCTAAATTTAAAAGCCGTATTTAAAACTTACACTCAAAAGTTCATAGTAAAATCTATAATTACAGAGTGTGTTCGGATACCACTACACAAAACAGCACAATTTTCTTGGAAAATGCTACGGAAATAGTGTGTTGTCACATACTCCTTAGCAGTTTGTAATGCATTACCATTACACTAACCAAAGATAAAGTACGTATCACAATACTCATGAACGGATTACTTTATTACTATCCGAAGGTGGCCGATAGTTTTAAGTTGCCGCTATTTAAAGTGAGTTGAACTGCGGCTGTTGATTTGTATATAAGACAAACGACAACCGTCCATCTCTTTTTAAATTGTCCCCCTTTCGTAAAGCCTATGGTGTACAATTTTTATCTTTTAAACACTTTTTTAAAAAAAATCTTTTTTTCTGATCCGTTTTGAAGTTTCATCATATTCAATAAAGCTTATTTTCGAATGTGGCATTATATTTTTTCCTTCCGCATTTTATCTCTAAAACTATGCGTTTTAGAGGTATGATTCTTTGGACAACTTTTATGTCCCCGGAGCAAAGTTTCTCATTCTAGACAGTTTGTGCTGTGGTATCCGAATAACCTGTACGTAAGAAGTAAAAAAGTGCATCTATTCAAGCTACTCATGAAACGAGGTAAGAAACATTGTTGCAGCTGAGACCTCAAAGATTTTCATTCTTGTTTGAGTTATGAAGATCCGTTTAAACATTAAACAATAAGAGCATTTATGTTATATTTTTTTTTCTTTCAATTATATTCGTTTTTGTGTGCTTGCATCCTTCAGTGACCTCAGCTTGGATGGGCATTCAACTTCTAAATAAAACGTGCTTCAAAAGCCGAGATCTTGACCACTGATTTGGTCAAAAGTAGAGCAAGCCTGTAAATTGTGCGGGTGAGTCAACAAAGCGCATTATTAAAATGCTTACAAAGCTGCAGTAGTTAACGATGCGGGCTTCGTTACAAAATTTTATCAGACTGATGAAACTAATCGGTTTTGATGTTGCGCTAATTTCCGCCAGCACTGAGTAAAAACATTTGAGATGGTGCAGATAATGGTCAAATGTTTTGTCATTATTTGTCAGGTAAATATAAAATTGAGTGAGACCTTAAATGAAAATAAAACTTTCTTTTCAAAGTTTAAATTCGCATTCGCATCCAAATAAGTTTCTTTCTTTCTTTTATATCAAATTCAAATGTTAATTACTGATAAAACTTTTTGTATGTGCGATAAGAATCATACCCTCATTAAATAAATTAATGTTAAAATCGACGATATTTTATTACTGTTATTCCATACTTAAAAGAGGTGGAACATAAATTTCAAAATTATATACGAAGTCTACATTTTACATTATTATATAATGCAGTACATAAATACTCTTAATTGCACCTATTTACTTTTTACGTTACGCTAATTTCCGCTATCATTGAATAAAATTATCTGAGATGGCACATGTAACGGTCAAATTTTTTGTCATTATTTGTCATCAAAATATAGAACTTAATTCCCTTATTTTCAAAGTTCGAATTTTCACTCGCATTCAAATGGGTTAGTTCAATCATGTTTCATTAAATTCTATATTATGTATAGATGAAATTTTTTATAAGAATGAATCATTATCAATCATAATATAAAAATCCACGTTTATGTTTTAATATTTTTATTGTATATCAAAAGAAGAAATGAAAAAAAAAAAGGCGAAATTATGTAACTTTACATTAAATAATATTATATAATATTTCATATACTAATCTAAATTATAAAATATTTTAATTAAAGACACTATATGGCTGAAATAAGCACGAATTTCGAATACATAGAACAATAATACACAACTCATTAGTAAATTGTACTAAAATATACGTTTATATCATGAAAGAATTAATAGATGCCTATATTGAATTATGATAAGAAGAAAATGAAAGAACGTACAGATTATTTATCCAAATCGTAGATAAGTTCAAAGAAGAGTATTTACATTTTTTAACTCAAATATTTTAAGCAAATAATCTGTAGGAATTGCACTTAATTTTATGCAAAACAACAGAATAAAAATAATTTCCGGAAGTAGCTAATATAAACGTTTTTCTATTAGGTATAAACTTATTTGTATGAAATTTGTATGAGTTTCACTCTTTTTTTTAATTGTATTAATGTTTATTAGTATGATTATTAAGCATTTTTCTGTGTTTAATTTTTATACACTTTAAAAATTCTTTGGTCAATACATTTATGTATAAGATTGCTTTATAAGTATTAGAAAATTTAAATTTCTTTTACTATAGTTTTCATATAAGATTTTTGTACTTAATTTTATTGAAAGACGAAAGACAACAGATTATATTAAATTCTCTTAAATTTGATTATGGCCATTCCTTTATCATCCTTCATTCAATTTAATTCATTCAATCCTTTATTCAAAGCTTGTTTTCTGTTAAGAATTATTTAGTGCTCTTTTAAAATAATAGACTCTACATGAAACCTGTTTTCAAATTTAGAATATGCGGTTTTACTATTTAATTTTTTTTTTATATACATATGAACTTATTTTTTCCATTAAATCATATTTTGGATAATTTTTGACATTGTTGAATATATATACATATTTTTGTTTGTGCCATTACATTATAGAGAATGGTCAAGAAGTAAAAATCTTATTTTGAAAAATAGCTTGAGGAGACTTATTTAGTCTGTTAGTGGCTAGTGTGTCGACAATATGTATAAGAGTTTGATGGTGACGTTCACAGGTTCGAATCTTCGTAGACCGAGGGATAAACAGTATAAGGTTTTTAGTATTTTCTTTGTAACAAACACAATGTCAATGCCCCCGCCCCCCTCTTTTTTCTTCCTCAAATAACCCCATTTCAGGTAATATTGAAAAAATGGTTGTTGTTTAATAGCAACAGACAAAATTACTTTTTTCACTTTAGAAATTTCATAAAACTATTTTTACATCTTTACATCCGCAAACCTATATTCCACATGAATTTTCTCACACACATTCTCCGAAACACTTCCTGTTTCCATTGATGTAAAGTCAATTTCTCACTTCTCTTTATCTCTTTCATCAGTGAAACTATCAACATCTTTTGGATACTTCCATCCGTTGATTTAACCTTGCATTGTCGTTTGCATCTCTGTAAACGTGGGTACAGAGAGTATTCATTACAGCTTCCTTATCATCATTGTTTATCTTTGAATCCGTTATATCTCATTATTGAGAAATGCCGTTTATTCAAACTACACTGTTGTTTTACTAGAAATATCATATATGCGCAAGTCTATCAAAAAAAAAAAAAAAAAAAAAAAAAAAAAAAAAACATTCCTTCTACTTCATAATATGATAAAAATTTGGTTTTTTAATTTTAAAAGTTAAATATTTATTCAAAATTTATTTTAAAAAATCAAATGGACTACTGATAGTTGATCATTATTTTTTTATGGACTTTTAGCAAAATTATTATCGTGAGTCTGATTTAACTAAAATCGTAATTTTGAAGTGATTTTTGAAAGTATAATTTCGAATTTTTATGCATAATTGGACACGTTTATATTAAATACTATTAAAAGTAATTCAACATTTTTATTTGAAGCAATTATAAAATGCCCGAACTTCTTTTAGAAAATGTCAAAACTTGTTTACTTTACTTTATCGCCCAGCTATAACCAATAAACTCACGCGTCTGAAACTTGGCAGCATGTCATCCAAAGGATCATACTTTACAAACATCATTGTCATTCGGCCATACTTGCTCCGTCTCTGTGCTAGGCCTCGAACTTATCAGCCCACCCTCGTGTATTAGGTCTTACTTAATTATTATTTTGTTTCATTGGTCATTTAATAGTTATTTGTTGAAATTAATCATCCTACACGTAATGGAATAAATATCAATAGAAAAAATGGGCGTTATAAATTAAGCTACACTTAAATATCTTATAAAGCGACTGAAAACAGATTTTTCTTTTATAAAAGTTTCTCCGTAGCAGCGTGAAGCTCTAATTATCAGTAGATGCGTCTATATTTCTTATATGATGTCAATGGATTGTGTTATGTCCATTATGTACAGCAATATGCACACAACAATGTGTGCATTCTTCAACATTAAAATCAAGAGAGCTTTTGTTTTAATAAATACTAGCTGACCCGCCCAGCGTTGCCCGGGTATCGAATAATAACCTTAAATATATCTTAAATCAATGTTCAATTCAGATATTTTTCTCCTCCGGGGATTTCTGCAGCTACGGGGAGACACTGTGCAGTTCATTGGATGAAATTTCACTTCTAGACTATTAATAAATATAAAATCCAAACTCACCTCTTTCCGTGCGTCAAAGAATAAAAAAAAGCTTCCAATCGTGAGGCAAATGCGTCGTCATGATAATGGTATTTAGCGATAAAGGGAGTTACTTAGGAAACTAACACTGAAACTTTTCTCTCGTGTTTAGCGTCGAAGCTATGTTAAGCTACATTTCAGAGAAAAAAAAACTATGACCTTACTGTTTTGATAATTAATTTAAAAAACTATTTCATACATTTTTTAAATTCTTTTTTTAATCGATTCTCGAAAGTTTACTCCATACAGGAATACAAAATAAAAGATTGGCTGGATAGAGTATCAAATAGAAACTGGATGATAAAAAACAAACTTCTCATTTTCGGTGAAATGGAGACTTAAAAAAATTGCTGTATGAATTCCGAATAAAGTTTATAGAAAAGAGAACGTTCAACGTAAAATACAAAAAATCTAATAAAAAATAAAAAATCTGAGCTTCAGGTGCATACCGGTCTCCGTCTATCCTAACCAAATATGAAGACCACTATACGTGCGATAGATTTCCCTAGCCATCGCCAATATACCAACACACACAGACACACACAACCAGATACAAAAACTTTCTTTTATTAATATATATTTCTACACTAGTTTTATTGAAGAAAATAGTAAAATAAAGCCCCAATACCATTATAATCTAATGGCACATAAATCTTTTCGGAACGAATATATATATACAAATGGAAATGTTCAAAATAGAAAACGATTTTATACAGTTTGTAAAACTAAACCATTAGTCATGGTACAATGGAATTAGGCTAGCAAATATACTAGGAATTGGTGAAATGTAGCAAGGCATTTCTTATCGCATTTCCGCTGCTATGGCGTAATAAACACGACATTTTCAGATTATATGTAGCCATCTGGTCATCGAAATGTTACAGAATATTAGTCAAGCTTATATTTTCGATAATCTGAACTCGCTAGGATTTATTTTTTTTAACTTCTTCATGAAACATTCTTCTGCCATAAAGATTCGTTGTTTCATGGATATGCATTTTGAACGTCTGAAAAATGACAGCAGTGTCGTCTTTTCTATTGCTATAATTTTATACTATTTATTTAATATATGAAACTATAAGTAATGTAATATGTCATGCAACATTTAATACTATCCTTAGTAACTAAACTTTAATGAAACATAAAATAAATGTTGCATATTTTTCTTCGAACGCTTTTTATATGCAAGTTTTCTATGGTTGCATCATATGGAGAGTAGATTTAAATTAGATACAGGCTGCACAATAGGAATGTGATGTGAAAATTTTGATAATGTTGTATCGAAACATTGTCATTATACTGATATTGAAGCAGTATTTACGTGGAACATACTTTAAATGGAGAGGTAGCATTCAGATAAATGGTGTGGTATTTTAAAAATAAGAAGTAAGTTTATTTTTCTGTACATAATTAGCATGCCAAAAGAAGACAACAGTCTTCTTTATTTGACGTGAAAGCGGTATACTACAACTTTTCAATTTGTCGTTGGAATCTGAAGTGTTACACGTATTGTTTTAAGAGGGGCTGGATTTTCTTTTTTGTGTGTGTGAAATTTCGCCTGAATTACTTCAAATGCAATGTGATTTCTGAATAATTTTCTTAAAACATCTTTAATTTTTACAAAATGGAAAAGTGTTATTATAAGTGATTAAAGTGATATTATAACTATATCACTTTAAACTATACATATAAGGTATTAATTTTACCCAAACATTTACATTAATAAAGTATCTATGAACTGAGAAAGAAAAAAAATTGATGTAATAACAATATTGTACTTAAAAAGCGATTGTTCATTGGAACGACTTAAGAATACAATTTAAACATTAAACAGAGATACAGTTGTAAGAGATTAAAATTTATAGAAATGATTTAAATCCAGATCAAATTTAGAACTGCTTCAACAAGTGTCTTTTTTTTTCAAAGCAGTATATGCTAAATTGCATGTTCTAATTATGGAGTCATTGGAAAATTAATGTATTTTTGTAAAGGTTATTCTTAGATAGGTACGAAATCCCTTTTACTAAAATTTTGAGTACAATGCCACAGTTTAAATAAATGTGTTTGTTACACAGTTAAAACTCTCATAAAAAAAATATGGAATTTTACTGACTATCCAGTTTTTAGTACAATATCTCTGTTTTTCTGACTATTATAATTTAAAGAGAGTTATTTCATGAATGTGATAAAACGTAGCCAATATGGATTTGGTAATATCCTTGACAGATAACAGTGATATAAGTCTTGTTTAAATTTCTTTTCACTAAACAAACAAATCCCGTAAAAATACGAAAGTTGTACTGGCAACCCGGTTGCCAGTACAATTTCTTATAAAAATTCCATTTACAACTCTGAAATCAACCTTTAAAAAAAAAAGAAATTTGATATCCTAATAATAATTAACTTGAAAACCTGATCCAATGATACTAGGTGTCAACTATTCATTTCTTAAATTTTATTTATTTTTAGGGTTTTTATTATATAAATCAAATAGATTCATACTTGCACTTAAATACTTATGTATACTTATAAAATTAGAAAGAGGGGATTGTTAGGTATGAATGAAAAATATTTATGAAATATTTATTTGTAGTACTCCACTTTATCTTTTGACTATTTATTAAATCTGGCATTGTTCGTTTTCCTTCACCGACATTAAAAATATTTTCAGGATTTAAATTTGAAAGTAAAAAAATAATACCAAGTCATCAGAACTTCTAATGGTAAAGGAAATAACACAGTTACGTAATTTACAATAAAATATAATCATTTCCATTTGTATAACACATTTTTCTTGCATGATCAAAATTCAAAAACATAAAGGAGTAAGATCGATAAGACAGTGAAATAGATCCTTTCCAATGGTGGAGTAGTAGTTTCTTCTAAAAATATTTTATTATAATATATATATATATATATATATATTATTGCTTATTATATCTATTCAATCTTATATAATACTTAGGTTCAGTGCAGTTGTCAAAGGGATCTTTTTATGGTGGGCAAATATGGGGCTATTATAAATTTCTGCTATGTTTTTGCTTTTTCGTTTGCAAGATAAATAAAGTTTATTATATTATATTTTTGTAATATCATATTTTTATATATATATTTATTTTATAATTTTTTTATTTATTTATATATAAATATATTTTTGTAATACCATATTTTATATATTTATTTTATAATTTTTTTTATATATTTATATATAAATATATTTTTGTAATATCATATTTTATATATATATATTATAACTTTTTTATATATTAATATATAAGTGTATTTTTGTAATATCATATTCTTATATATATTTATTTTATATTTTTTTATATATTTATATATAAATGTATTTTTGTAATACCGTATTTTATATATTTATTTTATAATTTTTTTTTATATATTTATATATAAATATATTTTTGTAATATCATATTTTATATATTTATTTTATAACTTTTTTATATATTAATATGTAAATGTATTTTTATCCTTAAGTAAATTGTATTTAATTTAGTGTCAATAACTAAATTATTTCACGGTAGCATTAATTTAAGTCATTTTTACTAATTTACGAATAGTTTTACTAATACGATTACTATTACTTACTAATTATTTACTACTTTACTGTTAGTTAATAATACTTTTAAATAATTTAATAGTCATTTTTAATTTACTTAGTGGTTTTATATAATTTTTCACTGCGTATTACTAGTTAGTAATTGTTTTATATTATGTTTTAAAATTTACACGAATGTCGCAAAGACGACTTTTAAAAGCCTTATCGACCCCAGTCTTCTCTCTTTCTTAATTTTGCTATATCACTATTCTCGTTCTTATGATTTATATGCAACTGAGATTACTTATGCCTTCCCGCGTAAATTATTGTTTTGTTCATCTTCATACTTGGCAGTGCATGTAAACGAGTATTTCCGTCAAAATATTATATCTTTCCGTTTTTTTTTTCTGCGGTCATTTTGTGTGTTTCCTTTTCCAAGTGCTGCGAGAATATGGAAATCATCGTTGCGTGGTAAAATGAGCGTCAAATTGTCCCGCACTGGCCAAATATCATCTCCCACATGTATTAACTGGACAAAGCACAATGCAAGGTTAGATGGTTCGGAAAAATGAAAAGAGATATCTTGTGGGCGGTGATCGTGATAAGAAAAAGATCAAAATCGTGAAGAAGAAGAAGAATTAAGAATATTCTACTTGAAGTGAAGAGTTGTTCAGTGAACTTTTTTTAAATTTCAACCTTACAATGCACGATTTGTTTTATTTTCATGCGAAAACAATATACGTGTTTTCATTTATGTTTCAGATCTGATAAAATAATTAATTTATATATATATTTTTTCAAAGCTCAATATTTTAGTAGAAAAAATATTTTTATTGCATTCCATCTTTAATTTTATTGCATTTCACTATTCCACTATGCATTATCACTATTATATGGTATTAAAAATGTGAAAAATATATTTGCATAAGTTTAAAACATAGTTTTTCCAGCATATAATTTCTTTTGTTGTTGACGTTGTTGTTGTTGTTGTTTTTCTTTTCATACTGAAATTCTCTACAAATGGTTTTTATTAAAATTGGAATTTTCGCAATAAAGCAGTGGAAGGCGATGGAAATCAAATAGAGAACAAATTACTGGATGGCTGCAGGAAGGCTGATATCTAGCATATTTCATTTGTATAAATGATTGTACATTGTTTGACTTTCCTATGATACGCATTACATACATATTACTTTCGCTTATTTAGTACTGTGGACAATAGCTTTGGTTGTTCCACATGGCACTGGGTGCAATGTAGGGTTAAAAGAAAGCAGGTTTTGGATCAGCATCTTCTTTACTTTTGCACAAGTGTAATAGTGTATTCTGCCGTGTCTTTCAAAAGCAAAGATCGCGGATAATTTTATAATTGCATATTATACTGAATTTCCAAGTTGTTTCTTAGTCTATTATAACGTATTAAATAATATGGAAGAAAAAATATTATCCAATTCTCAGCCTTATAGATGACTATTGACTTAGACTACAACTGAAATTTATGATGCAGTTTGATTGTATTAGAAATTCACATTTTAAGTGCTAAAATTTCTGAAACTTAAAAACGAATGAAGGATTACAAAAATGTTTTTATAATGCTTTATATAGCTTATTTAGGTGCATAGCTGACAAATGCTACAATGTTTTGTCACCTCTATTTCAGTAAAATAATTTTCGCTTTATTTAATCACAGGTTTCTGTGATTATATAGATTATATTTGTTATATTATATCTATGATATATATATTAAGCTATCTTAAAAATTCAGGTTGTATTTTCTTTGCTTAAAACCTTTTACCCGCCACACCAAGAACTACTTGTCAGATTCATTTGTAATTTTTATGTTGGTAATTTAGATTAATTCTAAGGTTATGTGCAAATTTTTGAGCTGTTATGTAAAATATAAGAGGATATACGGGTATTTTCCACTTGTGGAAAAGGACATCTAACTTATTACATACATCACCTGGATCTCTGGTATCCAATTGATTTTCGTCGCTTTCTTCATTGTCAGATGCTTTCTGTTCTATCATTTGGTGGTAAAATATCAATTTCAGGTTCGGCTTCAGCATCTGAATCATGAACAATTAAAGCTAAGGCTTCTTCAAGTGTATGACATGTTTTAACAGGCATGTTTCAGTAATAATTGGATGTAAACTGCATAAAAATGGTCAAAATCCTAAAAAAATATATGTTTGTAATCTGGACTACAAACGTTTCACATGTGGAACATCAGCATTCAAAGAAGCATTAAATTAAAAGCAACATAAGATAAATCATTCACTTATGGTTGAAAATGTATAAAAAACAGTGCACAATACAATAATGATCATCAGAGCACGCACATTTGTGTTCTAAAGGCATAGATAGAGTAAAAGACACAGCTTACTACATTCAGGGTTTTTTTTTCTACATTTCAACAAGCACTAAGTTTAGAATTAAAAACAAATTATTAAACAGTATACTTTAAAATATGTTAGAGCATATCTTCGAAAAGGATACATTTAAAATTTCAAGCATATTAAACAAATACTTAAACAGTTACAGTATCAGAAAGCTGATGTTCCATTTGGGGATGTTGCCGAGTAAAAGGTTAAAACAACTTACTCAAACTGTTCTCAAAATGTTAGCATTTTACAGCTAAAACAGTTTTCTATTCTTAATTTAATATTTAATAACAAAAAACAAGTTAAGTTAAAAAAATTCGTTACAAAAGTTTTATCTTAACGTATAAATCAAACTTGTATCGCATTTTTCAGAAATATGTAACATAGCTTTCGAAGAATGGTTTTCGGAAAAACCGTTCTGCTTTCATGATGAAATGATTAGTAGACGCATCATTGGTAATCGTCTGGATCTACCATCGGGTGTTCAGTCACCGAATTGCGCGTGATCATCTTTACGTTTTCCTAAACGAGCTCCATTGAAGCAAAGGCTGTTTCCGAATGAATGTTAGGCCATTTTGAATTTTAAGTGAATTCCGAAGGAACTCTCACGTTTCGGAACAAGTTGGAAGAGACATACTCACTAAATTTCTTGCCCCGAGCTTGTCTGTTATAATGCTTATACTACACTGGTAAATACGTCTTGTGTTTTAGGTGGAAATATGTAGTGAAGACTCCGATAAGAGAAATTTATTGCTTTTAGTTATGCATAGTAAATGTATTGAACAAAAAAACTGCATTTTTGTACAAACCAGAAAAAAACCCTATTAAAACAAGAAAGAAATATCATGCAACAGACATAGATCATGAAACACTTTCCAAATCTATCAAAATACTGCATTATAGTAGTTGCGTTACGGCGATGTATCTAAATTTTAATCTTCAACTTCAATCAAATGTTATTTAAAATTAATTAAATTTACACCATACATTTTTAACTAAATAAAATTTTTTTGCTTTGAGCAAATGTATGATTTATTCAAGGAAATCGTCTGATTTTTCTGTCTTTAGATCTTGGAAATGCTACATCATTATATTATTAAGTTTTATACTTATTAGATAGTTATACTGATTATATTAATTTTGTTATATCGCTTTATTCTACTAGTTTTGTAATTTTATATTTTATTTACCTCTTTTTTTACAACTAGGTGTTTATGCTTTTACGATCTAACCTCGCCAACCCCCGTTTAGACACCACAAGCTCTAAAATACGCTAATTTTTTTTACTCCATACAATACGAATGGGAACCCGGTGTAAAGTTTGTGTCCAGGACCCATAATGTCATAATCGGACCATGCATTTAAAAACTGAACCGCATTTTTATGTAACTATATACTAAGTGTATAACCTAACATTTTGCCTAACAGTTAACCTAACCTAACAAAAAACATTTTCTTGCATGCTATCTTTTTTAACTTTTTTATTTTCGGAGGTTATACCGAATTTAAAGCGGTAGACGCAACATAACGAGGGACCACTGTATTAATTAATACGTGTCGTCAATTGCGAATGTAGATGGAATCTGTTGACAAAATTTTAAAGTAAAGAAACAGTGACTACTTTTGAAAAGTAGTTTGTAGTAGCTACATTTTAAAACAAGTAGTTATAGCAGGGCCGTATAAAAGTATGTACGGGGGCCGTATAAAAATTTAAATTTTGTATTTCTTAAAATTTAATCCCCTGAAACTTTTAATCGATTTCATAAAATTCTGTACCTTTCTTTACATAAATTTGTAATTTATAATATATGTCTATGATCAATATTTAAGGAATAAAAGTCGAGGTCAATGTTTTTGGGACATTCTATATGTATATTGGATACATTTTCCTGTATAAAGTTTTAAAATTACTCAAAATATCATTATATTCAATGATTTAGAATATTGTTAACTTCAATTACAAAAAAAAAAATTTTTGTAAATAAGTATGGTAGCACTGCTCACAAATATAGTTGCGATTAAAATTTCAGTTGACAATATATAATATAGGCCGAATTTTACACGCGGTATCAGACTGAAGAGGTAAGTTATTTGTCGCCAACCTTTCTTAAGTCAGTTGAAAGCATTATTCATGGCAAATAGAAACAATGGCGTTTTCACGGTAGGACGGCCTTGCAAAAATTGCTAGCACGCTTTATGATCACTTCATATATCAAAGGAACTCAGCAAAGCAATGCGTTCAGGCCATTGCGCGGCGTCTGTTTTCCGGATAAAATATAAGGAAAATGTCACCGCTCTTTGACTAATTGTTAGGCTCTTTCAGGAGCATAAAAAATGCCTTGATTTGCTGAATAACGTGGTCAATTGAAGATAGTTTTTTAATTTAGAATTAAATTTTATTGGACGTAAGCATATCGCTCACCCGCAAGAAAATCTGACCCAACTCCAAAAAATATATTTTGGGTATTATTGCACTAATGGGTCTGACTTCGGTACGTCTTGCCATAGGAAAAAATGTCATAAGTGTAGTTATCCGGAAAACCTCATAGATTGCGAAATATTTCACTTTGCCACCATAGAAGGGTTACAAATTGTGTGAGGAGATAATTTTACTCAATCATCCTTATCGCTTCTTCTTCTTTATTCTTAAGTGTTTTACGCTTTTATTGCTAAGTACTATAATTTCATGCCTCAATAAAAAAAATGCAAATCTTCGATGCCTTTCCTGTGACATGTAGTATTTTTGAGTCGCGTCATTTTTTTTCTTTTTTTAGGGTGAGCAATATGGTTCTCTTTATTTTCTTGATCAAAATCAAATTGAGCTGCTTAAACAGAGATTGAAAAAAAAAATACATAAATGGGCGAAATAGACGGTGTCAAAATTGTGAAATTAAATTTTATTGTATTTGTAATAGTTTCATATAATTCATAACAAGAGAGCTCTGAAATCATTTTTTATTACCAGGAAGAATATATTTTCAACTTTTAGCATTTAGTAATGCATAATTCACAGAAAAATATTTTTAAAAAAAGAAAAAGAAGAAAAGAAAAGAAAAAGAAAAGGGAATTGAAATAAATGTAACGTATACACAGACTTCTGAAACTTGATATGGAACTTATTTACAATAGAGTTAAAAGCAGATTCAGTGCTTGCTACAAACTACTGATTTTTTGTATCGCGATGAATTATTGATGAAGTTTCAAATCCGTTATAGAATAGATGAAGTTTCAAATCCCTTATAGAACAGATGAAGTTTCAAATCCCTTATAGAATAGATGAAGTTTCAAATCCGTTATAGAATATTTGCCGGAAACGAATGCTGAACTATTATAATGTTTTAAGTGCAAACGGGTCGATTTTACGTAATAGGGCTGCATACGATAAAAAGAGACAAACAAATTCATGCTTGAAAATTAATTTAAAATCCATTTAAAAAAAAACAGTAAATTGAAATACAAATTGCATTTGAATCAAGGAGATCACAAAAATCAGGAAAACAAATCTACTAAAAAAATGATTAAACATGTATTTAAGCGACTTTAGAAATTCCCCTCCCGAAGGGGGTTAAAGGGAGGTCGAATGTTTTAGGTCATTTTGCCATATCTCAGCAGCAATTTTAGTTAAGAGCGCAAAAATCAGGAAAACAAATCTACTAAAAACATGATTAAACGTGTATTTCAGCGATTTTGGAAATTACTTCCCCCCCCTTCGAAGGGGTTAAAGGGGGGGGGGGTCGAATCTTTTAAGTCATTTCACCATATCTCAGCAGCAGTTATAAGTAGGAGCGCGGAAATCAGGAAAACAAATCTACTAAAAAAATGATTAAACACCTATTTCAGCGATTTTAGAAATTCCCCTCAGAAGGGGGTTAAAGGGGGGGTGGTCGAATGTTTTAGGTCATTTCGCCATATATCACAGCAGCAGTTACATGTAGGAGCGCGAAAATCAGGATAACAAATTTACTAAAAAAAATGATTAAACATGTATTTCAGCGATTTTAGAAATTCCCTTCCCGGAGGGGGTTAAAGGGGGTCGAATTTTTTAGGTCATTTCGCCATATTTCAGCCTTTATGTAGGAGGGTGAAATTAATTAAAACAAATCTACTAAAAAATTGGTTAAACCCGTATTTCGGCGATTTTCGAAATCTCCCCCAGAAGTTGGTTAAAGGGGTATTCAAAAATTTTGGGTCATTTCGCCCTATCTCAGCAGCAGCTTTAGGTATGAGCGTGAAATTCAGGAAAACACATTCTACATGAGCACATATAGTTGCTATGGCCTTCCATGGGCCGTGTATTATTTATTAGTTTCAATATGTACATAAACAGAAAAATTTATTTATCACATTTTTACAAGCTTTTAATTAAGTACTGCAATTTTGTCTCACTCCCACTTTTATTTAATTTAGAACAACTTTTTTAAAGTACCTACACTTCTCTACCCTACATTGTAGTCAACACATTGTCTACCCGTGCAAAGCCGGGACGTGCTGCTAGTATTAAATATTCTGGATAAAAATTTAAAAGATAATTTTAATTCAAATACATAATTCGCTCACTTTATCTCATTTACAAAATTGCTTCTTTCTTAATGAACCCCCCCCCCCCAATTCAAAAGATAATTTTAATTCAAATAAAGAATTTGCTCGCTTTATCTCACTTATAAAATTGTTCCTTTCTTAATGAACCCCCCCCCCACACACACACACACAAGCACACACCACCTCCACCACCACCACTGAAACATTTCGATGGTAATAGGTATTATTACTGTCAATCTTTGAGTAAGTAAGCTCAGTGATCAGTGTATTCGTTTTTCAGAAAATGTACGAAACTCTGGAATTCGAAACTTGGGCTTATGTCTGTGTGATTTCAGATGAAAGATTGCTTAATTTTTAAAAGATTTTTTTTTTCAACAAAAAGTACGAGGCTAAGTCATTAAGTAAGTCACAAAAGATAATTAAATAATAACTTACAATGATATTCATTTCAAAACTATTTTTATTTCTCAGCATATTCTCCACCAGTATTTATGAACTTACATCACCGTTTTATCAGTGCCCCAACACCAGCTGCATAAGATTCTTTGGGTTGCTGTTTCAGCCTCATTAGGACTTCAAGTTGAACACAGGAGACAATTCAAAAGTTTGGTTGGCAACTTCTTCAACATCCACCATACAGCTTCGACCTAGCCCCAATCGATTTTCATCTGTTTAGCCCACTATAAAACCATCTTGGAAGCAAGATGATGTTCACAAATGGTGAAAAGGTTCAACTTGAAGTCCTAATGTGACTGAGACAGCAACTCAAAGAATCTTATGCAGCTGGTGTTGGGGCAATGATAAAACGGTGATAATATTGGTGGAGAATATGTTGAGAAATAAAAATAGTTTTGAAGTGAATATCATTGTAAGTTATTATTTAATTATTTTTTGTGACTTACTTAATGACTTTCTCTCGTATAATTTTACTCTTTCAAAAATTTACTTTGAATGCATATCTTTCATTTATCATAATTGACTTTTGCTTAATGGTAAATGATATACACGCAACTCTACTATTAGTTCTTTTACAAAATATTGCAAAGCTATTGCTATCATTATTAGCTAAACATATTCATTTAGCAATTTTACCGATAGATAAATCATATACGGAAATGGCTTTGAAATAAAATGTTGCAAAAAAGAAACCAAAACCGTTATGAACATACTTAAAACCTTTGGCTAAATTGCCATAACCGGTTTTTTTGTCGACTGCATCTGCTTCTATTGTCTGCTTTTTTGTACTCAGAAATCTGATGAACTATTTCATATTCTCGTTTTCCATCTGCTGTTGCTAAATCCTTAAGCTAAATCTTTTCTTATTGGCAGTTTCCCAAATCTACTGCATTTCATTCAAAAAAAAAAAAAAAAAAAAAAAAATCCGACGTAAAAATACATACCATAACATAGATGCGAAAAAAAAATTACATAAATAACTTTATCAACTCTTAGTTAGCGAAAAGTTGTCATATTGTAAGAATTTTTTAAATAACTATATTAAAATATATTAAGCACAAAAGCACAGGTTTTCAATAATATAAAAAGCAAAAAAGCAAAATATTTTATAAACATTACATAAGCATTATTTATCTAAATCTCCACTTCTGAAACTCGCAGAATATAGCTGATTGCACCAATGTTACTTGATAATTATTTTCAATATTTTTTATCACTTTAAAGAACTGCCCTCATACTTTCCTATTTTGTTCAAACTTTGAATTTTTTAATATTAACCCAATTTTTTTTCTTCTGATGTTTCACTTATCGTGCTTCATTTACAATAAATGCACATTTTCGTTGAATTTTCGAAAGACGCGTTAAATACAGAGTAAAATGCATTTGACAGCTATGTCAGTATTTAGAAACGCATTTTTAAATATGATAATACTCTTATAACTATTAAAGTAATGGTATAATTATCATTTTATAACGACTGTAAAGTTGTTTACTTAAAAATACATATACATACTACTGTTTGCACATTAGAAAAATTCCTTAAAGTTATGAAAATCATACTGTGAATGTGCCTAAAAAACAAATGTAGAATGGATGGATTTGAGAAGATCCTTGACATATAACAGTGCAAAAAGTTTAGCTAAATATTCATTTTCTCTTTAAAAAAATAAATATCATAAAATACGGAATTCGTACAAGCAACCTTTTCCAGTAAAAATTCCGTAATTTTACGAAATTTATTTCGAGTGCATACATGACAAAAACAGGAAATGAATTTTCCATTACAATCTAATGGGCAGATTCCTGATGCGGTCGTATTTTACACATTTGCACATAATGTTGTGATGAAATTGATGTGATAAGATGTCAAGGAAATAAAAGAAAATTTGTTTTCGGAGTGTCTTCAGCCATATTTATTGTAATGAGAATCAATAAAGTATACCTTTCTATTAATGAATTATTATAATTGTATTGTTAATTAATAATTTATTATTTTGAAGATTGCTTGATACACAGAAGAAAGTTATGATTTTGTTTCATAAACCTCATATCAAAATACGCTATTTGAGAACTGTGATAAATGTAAAACTATTTGGGGATAAGTTTAATTCACATGATTCACATTACAAAATTACTGTCATTTTGTCTTTTATCAGTCTTGGCTGGAAAATAATTTGTGTGAGAAAAAGTTATGTTTTAATCCAGCGTTATTCCAAACATAATTGTAGCATATTTAAGCTTCTGAAACATTTAAATATCTGTTGCCAGTCATATTCTATGTAAAATGGTACACGAATTCTCCTGACTCCAAAAAATACGTCTACCTCAAAATACTGAAATTTCAACTTGTTCTAAAATTGATTTGGGACTACGGAATGCAAAATACATATTTAAAAATCTAAAATAGCTTTATATCTATTTAAAGAAACTACTATTCAGCTGTAATAAAATATGCTTTTTTTTTTTTTTTTTTTAAGAAGAATTGGTTTTCACGTAAAAAGATATTTAGTTGGTAAGAACTAGTTATTGAAAATCTCATTTACGTTAAAAATTTAATTATACATGCTCGTAATACAAACATACTGCATCTTCATAATTTTTCTTCTATTATACTTTATAGTTTATATTATCCACATGCATTTTTAATTACAATGTTCTCTTATCGGGAACAGAAATACATTTTTAGCCTTTTAACACTTTGTATGCATTAATTCAGTACACTATCTTTCCCATCTGATCCCCCACACCTCCAGAAACTCCTTCTCAAAGAATCTTAAAAATTATATCTCAGAATTTTTTGCACCTAATGTTTTTTGGACAACCAGAACAACCTCATGTGGCTTTAACCTCCCAATTTCCTTTCATTACCAATCTGAAAGACAGGGCCAATCCTCAGACCTCCAGCTACATGCCGACCCCAAAAGTTCACGATGTTGAGTTTCAAAGGTAAGGGAATGAACTCTTAGAAAAGCGGTAAATACTACTTCCCGGAGAACTTGCGATGTTTCCCATAGAGATATATGTAATTTTCATGTCGAAATTAACTTTCACGCAGATGCATTATCTTGCACATGATATAACTTTGTATTTATTTATTTATTTTTAGCAAAATAAAACTTCTGTTATTTTTTACTGTTCAGAAACACAAAATATATTGTGCAAAACGCATATTTAATAATGTAAGCAGAATGTACATACTGTAAGAAATCTGAATAGCGCACATCTAGGGAACGCGGAATTCGCGGAAAGCAACAACATACAAATGTACATGTATTCAGAGACGGATCTAGACTAAATTTTAGCCGGGGCAAGCTTGTAGATTTGCGCCCTCCCCCCCCCCCCCTCTGCTCCCAAAAATATCAGAATAAAATTTGCGTAAACAATTGCTTAAGGAAGTAATATTAATACTCAATGCTCAAAATCTGTATGCTTTACAAAAATAAATTCAATATGCAAGTTAAATGGTTTTAAATAAAAATTCTGATATAAAATATTTTTATAAAATTTTAGTAAAATTTCCCGCGGTTCTAATAATAATCTTTAAATGCTAAAACGGATACTTTGGTCTATCTCATTTTTTACTGCATAAACAATTCTAAAATTTGACTAATACTTTAAAAGTTTAAACACAAATATTTCATATACAAAAATTTGAAAACACGCACTAAATATTCTGTTACAACTTTCACGGTTATACAACGAATGAAAATTAGATTGATGACCATGAGTCTGACTGCCAGAAAATACCTCTTAAAAGGGTAATAATATTCAGTTTTTTGTCAGCTATACTTGGTTGCTGAGTAAATGCTCCATTAATAGCTTTCAAAATATTTGTTATTGAACTACATTAGAAATAAAGAAGCAAGCATTTTTTTAAGCAGGAAACATTTTTTCAAATAACTATAACTTTTTAAAAATTATAGTAGACCTGTTATAAACTTTATTCGTTATTGTATGTAAAAAGAAACAGGAGATTTGAAGCGAAAATATAAGCATGGCAAGAAATGTAAACAATCATGACGATCTCGATTAAAAGTAACTTTTAAATTTATTGCTATGTTAACCTACGCCGTTTAAATTTAATTAATGTACTTTTTTGCTTCAAAATTAATACAAGTGGCGTGACTGTGAAGTGTGAAGCACAACTTAAGTTAACATATTTTATTAGATAAATATTTCTAATGAAAGATTTAATTAATTTTTAAAAAGTATAGGTGCGATATTTTGAAATCAAAATTTAAAAGGCTTATTAACAACTGATATACCTAAATAAAAACATAAAACTGATTCCAATGGATCGAAAACCTTTTTAACTACATAAATAAAATGGCTTTAAAGGAACAGAACGTGTTGAATTCTCAACAGAGTATAAGTTTCGTTTTCATTCTTTAATCAAAAATGTCTGTTAATTACAAGAATATCTAAATTTAGAAGAAATTGATAAAAAATGGATTTATAATTCTTTCCTTACATAGCAACTCAGTTATTGCATATAAAAAGAGATTTTTAGAACAGAAATAATACATATAAATTATTATATGGTGTAGCACGTATTAAAAAAAAAAAAAAAAAAAAAAAGTAACTTGGTTGCTTATTTTCATGAATATCGCTTGGTTTAAGCCATAAGGACATGTGAAGCCTCCTTTTCTCTTTTTTTAACCTTCTTTCTGTAATAATCACCCGAATGTCTCTTAGACATAACCGAAATAAAATACTGCACACGCTGTAAAACAGAGGTTCCCAAAGTGTGCTCCGCGGAGCCCTTGGGGCTCCGCCGATACTTTTCAGGGGCTCCGCGGCGTTCCAGGAAAAGAAACAAAACATGAAAGAAATTAGCATATTGCAAGGGAAAGATTTTTTCGAAAGTATGTAGGAATTTGTGTGCGTGTGTCAAAAATAAATACATTTATCACTGGGTTGAAAAATAGTATAATATATATTTTTAAATCATATAAAAATTTGCTTTATAGATTTATCCATTTTCTATATAATATTTTTGGTTTGAACTAGTTTATTTTAAGTTTCTGCATTTAATATGTTTTGAAAATTCGATTCAAAATAAGCTACAAGAAATGTTATTCTGAATCGAAACAGCAAAGGCTCGCCAGTGCTGTTATCTCTGCTTGCCAAACAAAAGGCAGAACAGTTTTGTTGTTTGGTACTCCGCCTATTCATATGTTTATACTTAGTTAATTTTTGCTTAGTAACCAGGTTCTAACTTCCTAATGAGGTAAGTGTGTCTCACATTGTTTATTTTCCCTCGCTTCGTTCTTTGCAATCTTTAAAATAAGGTATTTTATACTCCATTACTTGCTATATTTACTGAGAAATGTGTTAGTTAAGCTTTGATTGTTTCAGTGATAGACTATAAATGGTTTTCGATTTTCGTTAATATTTTAATTTAAGTGGTTTAATCTCAAATTTCGTGTTCTATTTCAGTTTAAAATTCAAAACTGCTTCAACTTTTTTAACGTATTCAGTTTTTCAAAAGTTGTAGTTAATTTTGACACCCTGTTTGCAAAATGGAACATATGTACTTACGAAATAAATATTTATTTTCATTTTCTATAATTGCTTGGGCTGTAAATTTTATTTTATATTTAAAAATTGTAGTCAAATTATTCTTGTAACTTATAATTTATTCCAACATTTTTATTACTGTAATATTTAGCGTTTTTATTTTAACTTTGCAATGTCCTATTAATAATGTTAACATTATTTAATTGTTCTTGGTGATTTCAATAATTTCGCCTCAACACCGGATAGTTCGAATTTTATTGTAACATTTAATTGAAGACACGTTTCTGCTTTACAAAATTGTACTTAATTTTTAAAGCAATGTATGTTGCTCAAAACGCACTTTTTAACATCTTGTATCACTTAACAACCCCTCTTTAAAATTTTGTTTTAATTGGTCTCTGTATTGGCTAAAATTATTATGTTATGATGCCACATTTTCCTGTCAGAAATAAAGCTGTAGCAATTAAAAATATATATATTGGTCCTTTACATTTGTCATCACACTAACAATCTAAGCTTTTGCTCAGCTCCATCTCTTGCTTAGACTTTTCGTCAATGAGTACTCGCCCTGATATAAATTTAACTCCACCCATATACCCCGCTTTGTTAGTAAAATTTTTCTACTAGTTGCAGTTCTGTTAACATGTGTAGTTTTTAACCGTATATCTATTTTTCGGCAAATACATTGGTGAAAGAAAGTTTCTTTCAAAACTATAATTAATAGCTTATATACTTCAAATAAAACATCCAAAAAAAGTGAACGATACTGCACCTAACAATAGAGGTTATAGATTTTACCCCGCTCACTTAAACACTAAAACGATGATCTGCTTCTAAATGTATTTTTAAAAAAAGTTCAAAATAAGAAGCTCAGAGGCTATTCGTTTTCCTTGCAGGTTAGAAGTACGAGAAACGTAAAGAAGAAGGAAAAAGTATCCTTAATCGCATGATTCTATTACGGGTGGGTGGGACTATCGAAAATGGGTTATATAATTACTAATGGGAGACTGGGCCTACGCATTTTCTTTCTTTTCGCGAGTAGCCTATTGTGATTATACAAAAATCTCTCTTTGTAAACGAAAACTGTACAATTTACCTTTTATCTGTGTGTGGGGGTGTTAATTAATAAGTATAGTTAGTTAGTAATTATATAACGCCATAAATAATAATAGTTTCACGAAAGTCTCAAATGCAATCATGACCAAAAGAGGCTTATCATTTTGATCTTTAATTCCGAGTTCATACTGGAAATCCCGAAAGAATATTTTTTATTTTAAAAATGGATGTCATTAACCCTTTAACAGTACTGCTCGAACGTCGCTCGAGTAAGAAGAGTTTATTTTCTACGTTACTAAAAGCTTTCAAAAACAACAAATTTTTAACTATAATTTTTGCTGTATTTGGCGGACATATCTCGATTATACAAGGTAGATATTTTAATACAAAAAAGTGGTTTTTAGTACTTATTTTTAATTTATTGTGTTCAATAATTCTAATATTAAATAAAACTGTTAAAGTGTTAGATAATAGAAAATTTGATTTTCAAAATTTCTAGTATGAATTCAGAATTTCTGTATCAAGAAAAGGGCCAAACTGAGAATCTTGGGCCCATGTTGGAAACTACTGGTTCGGACTCTTATCCAGTAGATCTTTCTCTGCTCCATAGGCATAAAAAACATTAATTTGTAAACCATCAAGTACCGTGGGATTAAGGGGCTCCGCCTTAGAAATTCTTCCCACATGCAAAGGTGCTCCGCGAGCCCAAAAGTTTGGGAACCACTGCTGTAAAACAACATAAAACAATATCGGAAAAGAAATTACACAAAATCTTTGAATTTTAAATAAATAAAAATTGCTTAAAAATACTGGCGGCAATGTGATATTTTATGTAACGTAATATAGATTAATTTATATTTTTTATTTCTGATACAACGAAAGTAAACCGCCGTTGAACAAAATAAAATTGAACATATTTTCATGTGAATTTTTAATTTTTCTTTATTATTAATCTTTTATGATTCCTCATTTTTGCGCCCTACCAAGTCTTGCACCCGGGGCAGCTGCCCCGGCTAACCCCCCCTTAGATCCGTCACTGCATGTATTGGGGATTGAAAAGGTGTTCGCTAAATAGATGTGTCCAGTATTCGGTAGTGTCCGTTATGAAGATTTTACTGTATTCGTTTAAGAATCCAATCTGCACAAAAATCAACGTGACGATTCATCGAGATGGATTCGAGACAGTTCAATAAGTAATTAAAGATTTGTACAAACATAAAAATAATTTAAAATTAAGTTTCATTCTAAGGTTTTTTATTCATTACTGAAAAATTCAATAATTAATTTGCCTTTAAGCCAAATAAAACTGATCAAATATGAAATATATCCATAACTGCATAGATATAGATAATAGTTTATGTTGGAACTTGGAACACGTTTTACCAAAAAAGAATTGTTTAAAAGGCGGTGTCATTAGAAATGACATAACATAAATTCAAAGTAAATAAAAATTACTGTTACACAAAATGTTATGCATTTCTATAAATGTTTAAAATTTCATTTATGCATTGA
The DNA here is from genome assembly GCA_963931845.1 of Maratus michaelseni. NCBI lineage: Eukaryota > Metazoa > Arthropoda > Arachnida > Araneae > Salticidae > Maratus > Maratus michaelseni. Next base: position 153,885,673 of record OZ007594.1, on the reverse strand, counting down.
AAATTTGATATTACGCGTCATGTAATCTACATTTTTAATCATTTTTAATCAACATATTTGTAACATCAGTCACAATCGTGTATTGATAATTACCAATCTTCGAAAGAATTAAAAATATAAAATTATAATCTCATTCTCACATTTTATATGTTATCCTTAACTAGATATATTTTTAACGGTACGATTTTTATTTACAATCTAATTATAATACAAACGTATATGAACTCACGACTCACCAAAATGCTTGAAATGTTCTAATTTTATTTCACTATTCTATTCAAACATTATTTACTAATTCCAACATAAATAAGTACTTGAAATAGCTATAATCTATAACTGTAATTTTAAATAACCTATTAAAATGAAAATGTATATGATATAACAAACTAACTGAAGATTGCATTAATATTTTTTCCAATTTTATTCAATTTTATTAATCTAAAAGTCGAAGAAATTTCCTTTATTTTACTGACAATTTACATAGAATGACAATTTTTTTGTATTTATGTCTAATCTTCCGTTATTGTTTTATGCAGGTTTTAAAAATCTGGAGCACTTGTTGAAAGATATATATTGAACAGTTTTCAATCCCATGCATTTAATGGTCTATTTCTAACAGTTGTAATCTTATATAAGTGAACATCAAGATTTTCCGAACATGTAATTTAATTATCAGTGTACATAATTAATTTATTCCAACGATACAATCATTGAAGAAAGTCACTTACTATAAAGGAAAAATATGTTTTCAATTTATGTTTAAACCCCATGTTTCCAAAAGGTTATAGAAAGTATAATATTTATGTTAACAAAACAGAAAATTTCGCTTTACCCATCACTTCTCCTCCACTTTTATAATCAGGAAAATATGTTTTCAATTTATGCTTAAACCCCATGTTTCCAAAAGGTTATAGAAAGTATAATATTTATGTTAACAAAACAGAAAATTTCGTTTTACCCATCACGTCTCCTCCACTTATTTCTATTTTGCTCAATTTTCTTTACAATTTTACGTTATCTGTTAGAAAATATCTTTTAATAATTTTCTTTTTTACCCCGCTGTGAAGCATCGCAAGTTCATGTTTACAGTTTGCAAAGGTAAAACAAACATCGACCTTCAGAAAAAAAAGGGGAAAACACTTCCTGATTTCGAGATTTAAATTTTTCTTCTTTTTTTACGTTATCTTCCTTGCAAGGTATGTAACACCCAGTTTAAGTCATTTTGCAAGGTTTCGCTTTCATTTTAAAAGCGATGTGGAGTTGCTAGGCTTTCGCATGTGGGATGGGAATATGTCGGCGTCGTGTAGACCAGGGTGGAACGACCGTATTTCAAAACATATGGTTCTTGAAAGAGATAGAATTTCTTATGACGCCTGTGACGTGCGAAGATTTTATTTTATTTACGTCGTACTTCATTAGCAAACAATTAACACACACATAATTACAGGAAACAGTTAACAGACACAGAATAAAAGAAGGTTTAAATCGAGATTTTGTGTGTTTGGGGGAATGGGGGAGGATGGTGATAGATTTTGTTTTGGTCTGCACATTTAAAACAAAAATGGGGCTACCTGTTAAAGAACAGAGTATGTTTTCACTTCGATGTGATAAATGAAACCGCATAAAATGTTTATCCAAAATACTGTTTATAAAATTGTAACATTACAAAAAAAATGAAATTTCACTGTATGTACATGTTCACATATATAAAATGCTAACATGCCCAAATATGTATGCATATCAGATACTGACGGATGGATAAGCAAATAGGTAACGTTTATATGCATGTATCTCAGTAATACAATAATCAAATCCCCTTTCCTCACTTATACTATACTTTTGCAAATATTGAAAATTTTTTGGAGCTGTTCCTTTCATTTAATTTCTTTTCTTTTTCTTTTCTTTTCTTTCTTTTTTGAGGTATGTATGAATGAAATGTTGAAAGTATGATGGCACATCAAGAGCACCGAAAATAAACTTTTTGAACCTCCAAAACGGATGCGAAACAAAGATAAAAAAAAATAAGACTTTAAAAGATAAAATTGTATTCCATATGCTCATGGAGGAAGAACAATTTAAAAAGAGATGGACGTTAAGTATGTGTCATCTCATATGCTAATCAACAACCGTTTGTCATTCGGATCACTTTAAAAGGCGGCATTTTGAAGCTATTGACAAACTTCGATAATGTATCCCATTTGTGACTATTGCAATATGTACTTCGGTCAGTGTAATGTTAATGCATTACAAACTGCTAAGAAGTATGTGCCTTCATACTTTTCCTTAAACACTTTTTTTTAGAACTATGCGTCGTCGAGGTATGGTTCTTTAGACAACTTTTATGTACTCATAGCGAAGATTCACGTTCTGCACAGTTTGTCCGGTGATATCCGTCCACCCTGTATGTATGTGAAAATGTTTGAGCAGGAATCGAAATTTAGATTTTCTTTTGGTCTCCTCTGATTTTCTCTTATCTAAGTTTCTATTTTGTTATATTTAAAAGCACACACTAACATATATATAACATATTTTAATATTCTAAAATTTTTATTCTCGTAATTTGTTTTCACGTCTCAATTCCATCGATTTCAAAACATTCCATTAGATCAATAAGAATACATTTGTTTCGTTGGACGTTGCGATGGTTCTTCTTGCCAAAAGCATGGCTGAATCACACAAGTTATCTTCTTCCGCCAGTTTAGCTCCCTGCGCGCCTTTTCATTGGTTTAGAACCTTTTACGCATGGCATTATTTTTGGAATTCTGTACCTTTACACACTTCCAATAAACGGCCTGCATTAGTTCAGGAGCTCACTGTTTTATCTGCTTTCAGTTGTCTAAAACTCCACGCCACCCAATTTACCTGTAGAATGTTTCCATTATGTGATCTTCCGAAGTTTTCGTCTGCTACTTCTCATGTTTTGACTAAATAAAGCCATGTCAACTAACCTGAATTAATTATTTGTGGGAAATCTACATTTATCTCAGTCTTTATTCGGTTCAACTAATATTGTAAACGATTGCACTATTTATTTCGAACAGGCTAACATCGAACTACTATTTGACGTCAACAACACTAGTTTCATCACATATGTAATAATTGGAAAGAACGGACATAAAATAGAATATTAGAAAATTAAATTTTGTTTAAGCATTAAAATCAGTACTCCAATATTTACTTCATATAGAATATAAACCCTTCCTAACCCATTCAACCCGAAGAGAAAAAAATGTATATTAGCGAATCTGGTAACAATAGCTGTGTTGGCTTCAATAATTTAAAATATATCTAAAAATGTCTTTACTTCCTTCTCTATTGTATTAAAACTAGTGAAGCATTTCTTTGTGATCTCCCCTGAATATTCTTTTGGTTCAACGAGAGACAATAGCACTTCCGCTGTAACTAATACTTAACAGTTATTTTGTAAAGTAGTTAAGTATGCTACAGAAGCGACGTTTTGAATGATCTTTTGCTCTCGTATCATTTTGAAGCCTAATCATACACAGAAAAGAAAGAAAAAATGAATGGGATTTACATATTATATTATAGTAATGTTTCACCCACACGTATCCGGATTGTCTGAACCCGATAGGCATGTTTACTGAGCGTTTGTTACCTCCTGCAAAACGATGTTCAGATGATGAATATACAAGTTAATATGAATATACAATATATTAATTTATTTTAGCTTTATGCTTAAATAAATTATATACATGGTACCCGATAAGCATGTTTACTGACAGTTCCATGTGAAGTTCAGAAGTTTTTTTTTTCTTTTTGTTTTCTTTTGTACATAAATAAGAAATAAAGATTACACGGATTTGCAGAATATGACTTGAGAATATCAATCATGGGATTAAGGAAATAGCTGTGACTTTTTTTCAGGCTTTAGAAAATTAAAGAAAATATAGCCGTAAGGTTATATGACATATCAACACGTCTTTTTGTACGAAACGAAGTGTTTTACAAAAACTGCCTATAAAAAATGTATTGTCTATAAAGCGAAATATTTTTTAAGGTCTAGGCTCTACGCTATAACAAAAAATCTGAATAGAACAAGAATTTTATGATGAATTATATTTTAAAAATTTTGACCCCAAAAAATAGGACGAGAGTTTATATTTTACCTTACTTCTTTTTCTATAGCTTGAACATAAGTCTATACTTAAATGGTTAATTTTCCACGCTTATTTTTAAACACATACAATAAAAAACACACGAATTTTGCCGTTTTAAAGAAATTGATCACAATTTGTTCAACCTATCATAAAAAACACATTAATAGAGGGTAAAGAAAGATTCTACTCCAACAGGTTGTGTGGATATACAAGATGTTGAAATGAATCGAGAATCGTGTTGCTGATTTAAGCGGGATGTAAAAAGCTCCGATTTTTAATAATACGCAGATATCATTTTCACGATGTCCGAGATGTTTATTTATTAATTTATTTTACCTTTATGCTTAAATAAATTATATACATGGTACCCGATAAGCATGTTTACTGAGAGTTCATGTGAAGTTCAGAAGTGTTAATTTTTTTGTTCATATTGTAAAATCTAAGAAAAATCAATAAGAATATCAAATGTATAACTACGCCACTATACATGTTTTAGGCTAGACCTTGTATTAAGATTATATATTTTTTAAGAATCAAAATGATTTTAAAGAACAGAAAATATTTTTTGCGATAAAGGGTGATCACGAATTTTCATTTTTCCTGCTCGAAAATGTGTAATTTCTCCGTTACAATTATACAGTTCTTTTTATTCTTGTGTACATAAAATTTTCAGGCATTTATTTTTTCAAATGCTAAAATAACGAACAGAATTTTTTAAAATCTTATTTTTCCTAAAAATATGATAAATCGCTTATCAATTCTCGACTGTTATCTTAACTTTTATGTTCGTGATTGTCAAGTTCCAAAAATCAGCCTATAACAGCCTCTTTGATAACATGCTCTGAATTCTTTATTTTTACAGAAAAATTTGCGAGAAAAGGTTGAAAGTTGTGAATTTGGATTTGAGAATCGTTTTCAGTTAAACTGCAGCAATCCAAATTAGATTTATCTTTAAAAATTTATACAATATCGATGTTAAATTTTGCTTAAATATTGTTAATTAGTAAAAAATGTTTGAGTAAAATGTTTAGCTTTGTGTATGGAAACTAAGCGTGTTATATGTTCGTAAATATAATACGTATTAAGTTTCATTTGTGAACATTGAATTGTTGGCATACGATAATATTACGAACTGTTCCGTGTTCCAGTACTTGCTATGTTTTTAATTTACTTCGCAACCTGCCCTTATGGATTAATTAATTTAGATACATTTAATATAATGAAATAAAAAAAACTTTATATTTTTATGTACCAATATAGAAGCAGTTGTCCCCCTTTTTTTAACACACATGCCCTGCTATTTGCGACTGGACATAGCAACACTAGTTGCGAGGTGTTATGTTGAGCATGGATTAAATTTTGGCATCCTGGAAGCTTATCAATGATTTTCATATGATGAATGAAGGTAATATTATGAATATCTGATGATAGAATTTTTATAGCTTCCAATTTATGTATCTGCATAGCAAATAAACACGCTTTGAACCAGGAAAAAATATTTAAAAAAAAATTCTTTCTTTTTTCTTGTCTTTATTATTGGCGGAATCAAACCATTCAAATGGACTTTAAAATAAATACTATTCGAAAGACTATTGAAAATAACACAATAAACTTTTTTTACAAAATTCATTTTCTTCCTAATCGTGAAACGTTCAATCTCCCTGAATGGGCAAGTTATGGGCTTCCGGAAATTACAAAACCCTAATTTCATTATTTAGCTTCTTACCCTAGCTATTGCTAGATCTATGTACCTTCGTGGGCCTTTTGTACATATTTATTTGTATATAGCGTTTAGCATATTTATTTTTTAATTGTAAATTGTAGGCTTATTTTTATATTTGATTATTTCTATATGATTACTTTAATTTAATTTGTACTTTATTTATTTTTGGCCGAAAACGGTGTTTAGTTGTTCATTTATTTTTATTTTTTGCTCTTCTTGGGCCCGTCATAACTTTTTCCAGTGTAATTATTGTTCTGGACTTCGACTATGATCATAAATCTAAGATCACCATTGCTATAAAGATACCGAGCACATGACTCCAGATACTCAGTATAATTATATCGTTCCAAATTTCAGGTAATACCATTTTTTAAGCAAAATTTCTCGTTTAAAACTTGTTTATTTGACCTAGGTCAAATTGACACAATTGCTCCGGAAAATATCTGTATGTTGGAAGCTATGCTTTATTAATAGAGGATTTGGTAATGTTTTCTTCATTTACTTATTCTGTTGATCGTACAACTTTCAATTTATTTTATTCTTAACTTTTTGTTATTTTAATTTTGAGTAATTTTTATCTTTTGTAAAGGTTTTTATTTTTATTTTTTGTATTTAAACTATTTTTAGAAAGTGTAACACTTAAAAATATTTTTTTTACAATTTTACACACTAATAATTATTCTCTTTATATTAGTTGAAAAACATTTAAAGTAGAATAGTCTATGCCCTGTTAAAAATTTGGAGTAAAATTTGGAGTCCAGTCATTCAAGCGTTTTTATAGAAAACGGTTAGATAACCCGTAATTTAACTCTATTTTGACCATAATATGGGCAATAATATAGTCAGAATAGCGTTAAATCATAATTGTGTAACCGTTTTCATAAAAACGGTTAAATGACTGGACAGTTTGTTGCAAATTTTTAACAGTGTTTTACTACTTACTTTTAAACTATTACCGAGTGATTATATAATTCGTATATTCATTTTGTGGAATACATATAAATACTTATGTAAGTATTTATAAATTTTATAAAATGAAGAATTTAACCTCGCTTTTAATGCGAAACAGCTTAAAAATCATAGCGCTGATATGTTTTGCAAGTCATAAATAATAAAGAAATTTAAAATTTTACTACGTGCAATGTTGCATGCTTACTATGTGCAAACTGCGATGTTATAATGATTTCCTTTAAGATAATATCCATTATTTTATCTACCCTATATATATAAAATCCTAATGAAACAAATTTGTGAAACGATTTTATGAAACGAATTTATGAAACGATTTTATGAAACGACTGATTAAACGACTGATTATGTTTCAGGGCTATTTTTAATAAAATAATAAACGCTTGATGGAGAAATTAATATCAATTGTCCATAAAAATCCGCGGATGTCAAAACTGGTAATAGAATTTTGAAATTGGAATTAGTTTTCGAGATATTAATTTTTTTCTAATTTTAATGACATTTCTGTAATGATGGCAACTAATTACTCAGTTTTTTTGTGACAAAAAAGGGAAAAACATTGAAAAGGATCCCGATAGGGATTATTGATTTCTTTTTATTCGTCATTTTCAAATTGAAATTGAATTTATCTTTTATTTCAATCGATAATGAAGACAAGATTGTGATTAAATTATGTTTTTCAGGAAAATTTGAAAAAAAAAACATCACATTTCTATCGTTGTCAGGATTCAATCGTCTGTCAGCATCTATATATTTAAAACGCTAAGCGATTTCTTTCGACAATCCGTAAGAACAAACTACTACATCAAATTACACCATTCTTTTTTTAAATGAAAGATATTTGGTCACAGATTTGTTATCGTACATTCGTTTGTTCGAAAGATTTTTTAATTAGCAGTAATTTTAAATCAAACTTTTACTTCTGCATATGACGTCATAAAGTCGGCAATCGGATTAACGCCCACTGTTGCGACGTACAGAGTTTATTTTCTGAACTCAATGATTGCGAGCATAAAAAATAAATATTAAACATTAAAAGCACGTGACTTTTAGGCCGAATTTTTTAATTTGTAAGTTAAAATATAGTTAAAATGTTTAAGTATTTCGGTAAAAATATTTATCGTGTGTTTTATAAGCAAATAAAAATTCATATTTTGCTGTGACGTCACGGAAATATTGTCCATTGGGTTCATTTTATCATTAAGCATTATAACTTTGTTGATGCCATTTTTTTCATTACAATTAAATGCAAAATATATTTTTATTTGTATGCATGGTGCTTAAGCATAAATGTACGTGTGAAAAGTTTGTACCGATGAAAATGACGTTATGCGTAGCTTGAAATGCATTTTAACATTGATAAAACTAAAAAGAAAAATTTATATGATTGTGTCAACATGGCGTAATATTAACTGATATTTCAATTTTTAATTTTAAAGACTAGAACTGGAGCCTTTATTGGTTGCTTCATCTTGATTGCATACCTTGATTACATGTTACAAATTACTTTTTTTAAATTATAGGATTAAGTTATAGGAATTATAGGATTTAAATTATTAAGATTTCCTTTTTTAATAAAAAAATTCACAAAATTAAAGAATTTCAGGAAAAAAAAAAAAACTTGAAATAATGATTGTATTTTTAGCTAGAATAAACAATGTAAGGCTAATATTTTATAGGAATTATTTTGATAGGTTTGTTATAAGTTCATTTAACAGTTCCTTATTAGCGGCAAAGTCTTATTTCTTTCACTGTGAATTTTTCTTTCGATCTCAAAAATGGTAGTCTACCTTTGGACGCCAACCAAAACACAGTGGCAATATTTAGAGATGTATAACGGTTGTGACAACAAACGGCACTATCGCTTTAGCTTTCATCGCGCTTACATCACTTCTAAATACTAAAAATTTATTTTTTTACTACATTTTATAATTTCAATTCTTACATCCTCAATTAGAAAAAAAAATTAGCTTTCGACTGAAATTTATTTGAAATCTGCCGCTTAATTTAACGACTTTTTAAATAATTTTTAGCATGAAATATTTTTCAATTCTATCTCAACAATGACCATCCGTTTGTTTTAATAATGTAAAATAACCCCTGGGAAAGTTGCAACAATTGAAAATAGGTATCCCTAACCTCCATGAAAAGTGAAAAAAAAATAATAATAAAAACCTGATAAATCATAAGATCAGATTATCCATAAGATAGAGTATTTTGGTGCTAATATAAAATCTGTCAAAAGAAAAAAAAACTATTTTTAGTTTATGATTAACATAAAATTGATATGTTGAATTCGTTGATGTATATGTTGAATCAGAATATGCTAGGAACTGTTATTTATTATTTTTTTAAAGATCCATTGGATATTTAACTGTATAAGAGACCGACTGTGATGGAAAAGGAATAATCATCCTGATTATGTAAAGTGATAGAAGAAACCATACAAATAAATTACAATTGAAAACATTAAAATTCTCCCCCATCTGCATATTAATTATTTTTAACAAAAATTCTTCATTTTTACATAAAAATTGATTAGCTTAAAACAATGGATGCGTTTTAGAAGATATGGATTTGAAACGAACAATGATTAAAGAGGACATTTTAAAACTTTTAATTTAAACATTTTAAAACTTTTTTGAACGTTGAATTTCAACGGTGCCTTTGGGCAGATGCAATACATATGCGCATAGGAGCTCATTCGATTGCATTATCACAGGGGGGGGGGGGGTGCTTATACTATGTTCTTTTATTTACTGAATACGAGATGAAAGTAGGAAATTTGTATGATACTTTATAGCTCCATGACCTTTTTTTTTTTTTTTTTGTCGTGGGGAATATGGTGTAATGTCAAACTGATTTGCATTACACATTTGTTTACGGAGTGTTCATTTGGAGTTTGCATCGGAAATAGCATTTCACTGGGAGGGGGGGGGGAGATTTTTTAAAATAAAATATTTGAAAGACTGTTTCATACGAAGCCCTACTTAAATAATAAAGAAGCTTATTTTACTGATATTGTTATAGTATTTTTTTTCCGTCACGTTTTGACGTGTACCATCTAGTTTAATTTAATTTATAAACTGAAAATGTTTTGAATAAATTCGTCCAAATGACGTCATTTATGTAAACGCAAAAGAAAGGAGCAAAAAAATATTTATACAATTTGTTTAGCGTAAAATGTCATTTATCCTATTTTATATATAATCAGAAGTAATTTGTATAGAAAAAACAATAATAATATACGAATAATTAAAATACGCATATAAACAAAAAAATCGTCGAATTTGTTTCCATGGCTGTTAATGTCATTTGGCACCAAATCTCACTTTCTGATGCCTGAATTGCGCCAAGCTTTTTTAAAAAAAGCGTCAAGACCCCTATAATAGAAAAGCACCAAAAGCTCATTGGGTTTGTTTTCATAACTTTTGGCAACAAATCTATTTATATTAACGTATCTATCCCTTTTCGAAGCTCGAATTACGCCAAACCTAAAAGCAAAGGATCCTATACTGGAAAAGTACCCGATTTTCTTATGGACAATATTCAAGTGACATAACAAGGTGTAAAATTATCGCGGATAGCAAATTTGTTTAAATATGTCATCAATTGATGCCGAATAAATGCAGGCATGCATGCACAAAATGTTTAATTAATTTTGTATGATAAATAATTATTAGAAATTCGTATATACATATTAATTAAAATAAATAATTTACATATTTAAAATAACATGAATTTATGCATGATGGCGCACTAAAATAGAGAGAAAATTAAAACCTGTTACTGAAAATGTCTATAACAGTACTTTTCAATACCGTGGTTCTTAATGTTATTCACAAGCAGATGGAATTTTTCTCATCTTTAAACGCAAAGAAAGAATAGAATACAGATCGTTGTTATAAAAGTCCGAGAGGTAGCCACAATTTAAACCTAACCATTTTATACAAGCTGGTTTTCAAGTTGTAATTGATTTTACTTATCAATCCCGAAAACAGTCGTCAGTTGTCGCAACAGCTGTGTATGAGGCCATGGTAATAAAAAAAAGCCCCATTAAAACGTTAAAAGCATGGCAACCCAATTACAGATTTACCAATATTTTTAAAACAAAGCACGCGGTCATGATTTTAGAGGCTTCGAAGTCTGAGCGGGGGTTGGCGAGCGTAGCTCGCAGAGGGTAGGCCCCCTAGTTTAGAAAATAAATATTTTCGAAGCTTGAAAACATTTTTCGTCTTTTCTGAAAACATATCATTTTAAGTTGTATATCAATTTTCGAATAAATATTGCGAAATACCTCGGATCCATATTTTAGATGATGCAATGTAAAATTTATCATGAACAGATCACAGCTAGTGTACCTATTTGTCTGTGACTGTACAATAAGGAATAAGATCACCACAAAATTTTATTAGGTTATGGTTGAGGAGCATAGCCTTTCCCATTTAGAAAAAAAAATCTTCATTAATTATACTGTTTTTACTGGATTATACTAAAAATTTCATTATACCTTAAAGCCTGTTAATGCAGTAGCTGTAGGAGTAATTTTTCTCCTGTCCAGTTTTACATTCAGATATTTTTTTCTGGGAGCGACTTCTGCAGATTCAGGTGGAGGTTTTTCGGATTGGAGTCCTTGATATACCAGTGCAACAACGTAATTTCAAATCTGGCTTCTTTATTTAATACATGTACTCAGCGCCCTTTTCTTTTGAGAGGACGTAGGGGCATGATCTGATCATCTCTAATCCTTTTGTAAATCTAACTAGAGAAAATAGCCTTTTTGGAATTTTTAATTTTTTTTCTAAATGAGCTTCAAAAGTACGTTGGATATTTATACGGTTTGTTACATTTTATGCATAATATTTAAACTCACCATGAGAATGTTTTTTTTTTATGAAAATAGTATGTTTTTGAGTATTGAATACGCCGCTCATATCACTTGCATAATCTCTGATCATTTGGGTGCATTAAGTTTGCAGCTACACTCGGCAGAAATCGCACAAAGCCCGGTTACTAAAGTTGTAACTTCCTTGAGTCAAAGTATACCCATGAAACAGTTTTTTAGATAAAACATGGTGCATGTATTAAATTAAATACATCTTCTGAAGAATTCAATGTGAAATTTTAAAATAAGCATTTAAAGTTGAAGTTGTGACATTAAGAATTTAAAGCTGTATCATTTCCCAATAAAGAATATTACGAATAAATAACGGACTTTTACAACATGAATGAACTCACAAGACATCGCATGTTTATTCAGCTATTTTAAATAGGAAAGTAAAGATTCTCTGGGAATATTATGGAAAGGTATTGTTCCGTTGCATGAAGATGTATGATGGGAAATTCTTAATGATTATTTCATGAGATTCTGCTCTTACTCGCGACGCCTAAAGCCAAAATTCTGAACTTTTAATAAAGCGTGAATGCTTTACAGTAGGGAAGTACACAAATTTGCACGTTCTGCTAAAAAGCTAAAAGTAATCTAATACATACAAACGTTTGATGGAATGTTACAAAATTTGAACTGTATGGTTGACTGAATCTGAAAACGGAATTGCATAACTGTTAATAGCACGAAAGAAAAAAAAAAAGAAATATATTTGATTGTAGAACTTGATTTTGCTTTCGTGCGTGAATTTTCACTTTTTAATGTGCAAAAAAAGCAAAATTTTTTTTTTCAAGAAGCTTAGTAAAAATACAAAACGGAAGACAAATGAAGCATGCAGCTATTTTGAATTCTCTTAAAATGTCCTTATAAAGTTCCTCTGATATTGATCTTTTTTACTATGCAAAAAATAAAAAAAAGTTTATGATAAAATCATAATTATAGTTTATGCAGTTTAACTAAAGTAGTCTATCTTTAATTTTCGTTTTAATGTTTTCAAAATGCTTACAAATTGCTTAATTATTTTGAGATTTAGTAAAAATGTCTGTTCGAAGTTTTATTAATATTGATCTTTTTTAAGTACGATATAATTATATTTTTATGACAAACTTATAATTATGCATAATTTTGTTAAATTCTAAAATTTTGACCAAATAAGATTTCACAATGCCTGAAAATAGATTATAACTACTTTTGAAAGAATTGCTGATTCTGCATAACAGTTTTTCTTTTCTTCTTTCTTTTGAAATCATACTCTCAGAAAATTGACTTGTTTTCTCAATTTTCTATTTATCAGAAAAAGAAATATGAAATAAAATTGTAATCATAGTTAATATAGTTTAACTACTAGTATTTTAATCCACATAATCATAGTTCCAAAGAATTTAGTATGCATGCAAATAGCTCATAACTATTTTTGAAAGAGCTATGAGATGCTGCATATATATATATATATATTAAAATCGTATTCTTAGGGACTTTATTCTCTACTTTCTGTTTATCTAAAAAATATGAGAAGGAGAAAAAAAACAAAAAAGAAGACAAAAAAAAAAGAAGATGCTATATATAATATATATGCTATATAGATATAGATATGCTATATATAAAGAAAGAAAGAAAAAGAAATTTTTGTCTAGACGTATGTATTGTTACTAAAAGTCAAAAGATAAATTTTTATCCAAAGATGGATATCATGTGACCATTCAGCTTATAAATAACCACTGCTACCATCAAGTGGAATTTTATTCACATTAATCCGTATTTGGAGTCCACCTACTCTGAAATAATTGCTGACCTCACTCGTAATATGAAGGTCAATATTTTAGTAATCTGGGAATGACCGAGAAGATAATGCATATGCTATACAGATTCTGCTGTGGAAAAATACCTTCAATTTAGTTTCATAAATTACTGTCCATTCAGAATAGTCTATTGTAGTGTAATCTTTTCTTAAAACCTTATTCGAGATCTATATTTATTGACTTTCTGTCGGATTTTAGCTTAAAGTTTATTTTAATGCGTTATACAAAGGCTTATTTAGAAAAATTTTAATGTATTTCTGTTATATCAATTTGATTTTTTTTATCAAAACACCATCGTTGTTTTTACATATGTTTTATATACTTTATTTTCCACATATTTATATATGCAAAATTTCCGATGGTGTTATGAGTGCTTTATATCGAAAAAAAAATCAAATTAATAGTTGAAATACATTAAAAACTGCTAAATAAACCTATGTTTCTGGACCGCAAAACCGGTGGCTTTACTCACGAAATTGTTCAAATATGCCAAGTGGCATTCGTGGGCCTGCTTTTATTACAGGAAATTATACTGCTAAGAATAATTAAAAAAATACTAACTAAGCCACATTTTGAGTAAACTTTATTCTTATACTGAACATTAGTCATAAATGAATAAGAAGTACTAAAATTAATTCAAAATAAATAGTAATTTAGAATGTATTTTGAAGGTTTTCCCACTCATTTCATTTTCCATTTGAAATTTCGAATTGTTTAGAGATCGTTCTTAGAGAGCATTTACATCTTAAAAATAACCACCATTTCAAATTCCACGCTTCTATAACAACTATATCACAGAAATCGCAATTTTAGAACGTTTAATGTTCCTGTACACTTTAAAATTTCTAAATTTTTAAAAACTGTTCTGGGGATCAATTTATGTCTCTAAAGTTACACCCATGTAAAATTTCAAGTTTCTATCTTTAACAATTTCAGATAAATCATAGTTTAGAAGGTTTTTAAAACGTTCATAGCTCATTTCACCTCTTTAAATTTCGAATATTTTTAAGAAACCGTTCTGAGCGAGTACTAAAATCATAAAAATTACCATCAGGCCAAATTTCAAGCTTCTAGCCCAGCAGCATCACAAATATTGCAATTTTAGAACGTTTTTTTGCTGTTCACCCTTTTGAGTTTTTGATTTTGTAAAAACTATTCTGTGAGAGTATTTAAGCCTTTAAAATAACAGATATGTCAAATTTTAAGTTTCTATCACTAACAATTCTGAATAAACCATAATTTAGAACGTTTTTCGCTCATTTCACACATTTAAATTTCGAATTTTTAATCAACTATTTATATTGTGAATATGCATTTTAAAGTTAACCACTATACGGAATTACAAGTTTTTAACAGGAATAAATATGACTAAGTCGTAATTGAGGACGTTTTTAGAACGTTTACTGCTCATTTCACCCTTTTAAATTTAGAAGTTTTTAGACACCACACGTGTGTTTTTTACAGTTTAAAAGTAACCAACATGCCGAATTCCAAGTTTTTATACCAACTATATCATCTAAATCGCGATTTTAAAACATTTTTTGCTCCTGCACTCCTTTAAATTTCAAATTTTTAGAAAACTCTTCTTGGTCAGTATTTACATCTATAGAGTAACAGACATGCCAAATGTCAAGTTTCTAGCCTTAACAGTTCCAAATAAATCGTAATTTAGAAAGTTTTTGATAGTTAGAATGCTAGCTAAAACTAAGAAATATATTTTCAGTTATCAAACAAATTGCTGGGAAGTTTTAGGTAAGTTATAAAAAAAAAAATAACCCTGTTACAACCGGATCATTTATACTACCTAAACTTGAACAACACAGACATATACAGTAGGAGGAAACGGGTAGACCCCCGTTATATTACCGTAGTTTTGTCAATTGCAGGTGTGCATTAAGTAATAAAATAAAGGATCATATAATTCCTGATTGAGAGGGATAATTAGAAGAAATAAAATTTGAATTGACATTAACTTTGTGATTATTTTTCGAAGTCTCTAAACTTTTTGGAATAGACTGACTGGAATTTGTGTTTAGAATTTAAAAAAAAAATGTGGGTAATATTTAGTGTTATACTTTTTAAAGTGCTATTTAAAAATTACTATATGTGTTTTTGCATCTCTGATGCAAAATAATTGATATCAGCTTCGTATTGAAGATTGAAAGCTTAATTGGAGCCAGTTATCTAACAAGATGATTCTAGTTGAGTTTTTCATATTATTATTTACAGCTAGTTAATTTTTTTTATGTAATTTATTATTGTGTAATTTTTATTAATTTTATTTTTTGAAAAAATTTCTGGTTCGAATCGAAATATTTTTCTTTGGTTGGTACTTGTCAAATGAGCGGTTGTTGGTATATTTAATGTTAATCAGTTCTTCGTGTCTCAAACTGAATTTAAAGCTATTATACTTTTACCTTCGGAATTTTTGCTTATAATGCCTTATACTCTATCATTTCCGATAATATCTTAATTCTTTCTTAATCTGACATCTTTTTAATCAATTTTGAGCTAAGTGGGGATTTATTAAGTTTTACTTCAGTTTCTGCAATATGTATGACAACAACAAACAGTCGATCTAAATCGAAATCAGACAAACTCAGCTAGTGTAAATAAATGTGTTCTGTGCGATTTCAGTATGTTTTGATTTAAGTGACTTTTATATCATTAACTGTATGGAAAATTTATGATTATGTACCTGTCCCAGCTTTCTTGTATACTTAACCTAAATCATTACCGTTACAAAATCTATCATAAAGGGGAAAATTCAAACTTAATAACGCTTGTAAAGATATTAAATTTGAAACAAGGACGAAAAATCATTCGTCAAGCATAGATTATGTCACACTTTCCAACACATTTAGAATGCTGTAACAAAGCTTCACCGCTAAATAAGGTGAAAGATGGTGTCTAATTAAACAATTTGGAAAACGCACAACCATTTTAAAACCGAATTTCAACAATTACCATCTGTAGTCGGGAAAATATTCGAATTCTTTTGCGCAGCCCTGTATAGGATCTATATAATTGTATATATATATTACATAGTATGCAAAAAGTTTCCCGTTAAGAAACGCATAACACAGTTGAAAATTTCCTTTTAGGGATTTCCGTCAATAAGCAGAAATGCACTTGAATATTCTTGTGTAGCTCTGTATACGATCGACAAAATTTATACACATAAGTAATATGCAAAAAAAGTTAAATTTAAAAACGGATACCACAGTTGAAAATGCACTTCTTTCAATTATTGTTCATAGACAATACTGCGTAACCGAATACTTTTGCGCGTCCAAAATAATTTTACAAATCCTTACCGTTTAATAAAGTGGAAGATGAAATCTAAGTAATTTGAAAAACGCATAACATATTTAAAAACACAATTTCAGGAATTACGAACAATATTCGGAATAATATCCGAATTGTTTTGTGCAGCCCTGTATATGATCTATAGATTTGTATATATACTACATAGAATGCTAAATTTTAGTTCAGATAGGAAACGCATGGCACAGTTTAAAATTCTCCTTCTGGAATTTCCATCAATAAACGGAAATGTACTCGAAGACTTTTGTGCTGATAGAATAGCTGATAGTGTTTCTATAGAATTTATACATACCAAGTAGTAGACCAAAAAAAAATGAGTTAAATTTAAAACGCATTCAGCAACTGAAAATGCACTTCTAACATTATTAGCCGAATTATTACCGAATTATTTTGTGTGCCCCTGTAAATGAACGATGAATGCTATGCACACAATATTCTATAGTAAGCCTCTTGTCCACTACCTAGTCCACTACCTAGTCCACTAGTACCTCAATAACATATATCAACTGCATGATAATCAGAATATATTTACGCGAGTTAGTGCACGGACAGACAGACAGACAGACAAATCGAATTCATAAACTCTTTTCAACTATGTTGGAAAGGATTAAAAAAGAAGGCTGCTTATGTAAATTATACATAACTAAATAAGACAGTTGTCTTGCAATATACATTTGTCTTATATTAGACACTTAATAAAAACTTCTTTTTCATTCTACTACAATTTGTTGTAATGTGCCATTTTTCGCCTATTTCTTTCAAGAACATAAATGAGAAGTTTGGTAGAATTCCTATAGGTATTTCGAGTAAAAAATATCTGAAACAGGGAAACATTTTTTAAACTCAACGATCTAATCCAAATAATAATAGTAACAAAAGTAATAAATGTTAATTTTTCGAGCAGATGATTCCCACTGTGACGCCCACAATTATTTCATTAGAATAATTTTTTCTATCCCAAGCCTTTTCATTGCTGAATTTATAACCTTCAAATTAGACAGTGATTGCTGTTTTTTTTTTTAGACACCCGTTATTAATGCTATTTGATAAATTGAAATCTAAATGCGTTTCAGCTGTTCATTCAAGTTACATCATTATAATAAACGTGATTAGAATTAATTAGTTTTCATTTTATACAATCGTTTCCTTTAATTATTACTCAACATTTTATTCTGTTAACTTTAAATAAACATTTATGATTTAAAAATCTTTAACGATATTGTTAAACTATTTCAAATATAATGAAATTGATGTATACATTACTGAGGTTTACTACAAAATGCTTGCTATAGAATATGATGGGCATGTATAGCATTTTACGTTCATTTACAGGGACACATAAAAGTTTATGAAACAGTACTTATTCGAAGTGCTGTCTATAAACGATAATTGCTGGAAGTGGGTTTCTAGTTATAGTACGCGTTTTTAAGTTTAACTAAATTTTTTCGTACTACGCGATGTGTATAAATTATACAGGTCACACACAAGACTACACAAAATAATTCGTAAGGATTCTTTGGCTTGGAAAGTGAATTGCTTAAAGGTGTTTTCTTTAATTTGAATTATGCATTTTCAAGCGCAAGTATACTTTAGTATACTAAGAGATGCTTCTATAAATAAATAAAATCATATACGGGGCTAAGCAAAGCACTGGATACATGGCCACCTATGAATTCCTGGAAATGTAATTTCAGTAGTTTTAAAAGCATGTTTTTGCTTGAACTAAATTTTAGCTAAATATGTGACGTGTATAAATATAGGTCGGTAATATACAGGGATGTACAAAATAATTCAAGTGAATTCCCGTCAATTGCTAAAAGTGTGTTATGCGTTTTCTTACTAAGCTAAATTTCAGCATATTATGTAATATATATACAAATCTATAGATCCTATACAGGGCTGCACAAAAGAATTGGAGTACCTTTCCGGCTATGAGAGGGAATTGCTGAAATTTAGTTTTCAGATATGTTATGCGTTTTCTAAAATGTTCACTTAGATATCTTTTTTACCTTATTTAACGGTGAAATTATGTTAAAATATTCTGGAACTTTTGGAAAGTGTTACAGTATCCATGCTATCTATGCTTGACGCGTGATTTTTCTTTCATGTGTTTGTATGTGATTGACAAAGACATTTAAGTAATTTTTTGTGATGTTAAAAATAAGAATCGTCAATAAATAATAAATAATAAATAAATATATTTTTTCAGTGTAGTAGTTTACTTAAATCTACTATTAACGAAAATCATCTCTTGGATTGAAAAGGTAAAAACCATTCAATATAGAAACTGCAAAAGGTCTAATTTTTATTAATACTTTTTTCTACTATAGAACTATAGAAACCTAAGCGTTTATTTAGAGTAAGTCCGTTTGTGACATTATTCTTTGTAACAATAATATTGTAAATCACTAAATAATTCCTTTTTACACCACTCTTTCATTTTTCTTATTTTCTTTTTTAGGGTGAAAAAGTGGGACAAATAGTATTTTAAAAGTTAATTGGCAAAGCTTCTGCTTAAATGAATAGCAAACATTCCTTCGTATTGTTCAACTACACTCTCAGAAAAAACTGTAAATTTATGAGCGTTTGGCCTTCAATTTTCACGGGCAACAGCGTTATTTAATGAAAAACGGTCTGATCCTGTAAATAAGCGGCCTTATCCCTTAGATACTTAGAAAATTAAGGGCAATCCACATATTCTTACAGTTCTAGCCTATATGTTAGCAAAAATACGGTACGACCCCATACATTGCCCTCCTCTAGGGTGTAACCCTTCATTTTACTCGTGTTTCGAAAATTTTAACCCGCCAAAAAAGCAATTCTGGTATGATTATCTAACGCGAAACGTGCTACGGAGCAGTAAGTAAAGTGTTATTGTGTTTTAAAGTGCATTATATCCTGTGCAATATAATGCAGATAATCCAATTACCAATTTGGACCAATAATCTGTATTACTTTGCCCCTTAAAATTACGGGCTGCTTAAAATGATGGGCATGGATTGTTTTTTTTTACGGGGTATGACTGGAATCTCTGCTGCCGGCCTCTGCCCGTAATTTTACTGCAATTTTTTTTACAGTGTACTTCGGTAATAAATAAAATGACTAAGCTTAAAGTATGTTAAGGTATAGAAAAAAAGCTTTCACAAATTCATTTCTTGCTTGTTAACTTTGCTACGAAGCACTGTAAAACACTGCTTAATATATAATTGTAACACCTTTGAAATTCAAAATAAATTAAGCAATTTCTTGCATCAAATCTAACCAAATCTCCCATATAAAGATAGGTAATTATAAAGTGTATACAGAATACAATTAAGTTAATATATAATTCACAAGTTCAAACATCAAATTACCAATGCGCCATTTCAGTGATGGCACACAACCAAACATAGTACTTAAAAGTTTCAAGAAAATTTAGAAAAAAAATAAACATAATGATATAAGATGCCATATAATGTAAGAAAAAATGGAAGTTAGATATCAAATGAAAATAAAAATGGAATTCGAAATGGATACAGACATGTGCAATATTTAATCATCACTCTGAAATCATCATAATCATCACTCTCTAAAAAATAATGCAACATTTCATAAAATATACTGGCAAATATGATAAGATCAGTATATTTTTGCCAGAAATATTGCATTAATAGAAGTAAATGAATGGAGAGGAAAAGAAAACCATGAGAGATAGATAATAAAAATTTATTTTACTCATAAACCAAGAAATTTATGTATCACAAATTCAAATCCAGTATACTAACTGACATCATTTGAATTGAGCACATGATAAATCAAAAATCTATGACCAAAGTTACAGTTAATTTAGTTAAGACATTAATAATAGATGAAAGAAACCCAAAAATGTATTAGAAAAACATTATTAGAATAAAAACACACTGGAAAAAAATTATTTAACTTTGCGAAAATCAATTATTTGAAATAATTTTCTAATTATTATCTATCAAAAAGAAAAAAAATAGAATAACACAATGCTGCCCTCTACATACCAATTAAATATCGTTAACAAAATGTATTTTCTAATTCATTGGGGCTGCCAGCTATTTAACATTTTCACATTTAACAGAAACATAGAATACAAAGAAGGGGAAAAAATGGATTTTAACTAAATAAATAAATATAGTGAAATATATATATATATATATATATATATATATATATATATATATATATATATATATATATATGTGTGTGTGTGTGTGTGTGTGTGTGTGTGTGTGTGTGTGTGTGTGTGTGTGTGAGAGAGAGAGAGAGAGAGAGAAGATTATGTATAAATAGTCACTTTACTGATCCAATATGACAAATAATCGATGAACAACAGAATACTAACTTTAATTTCAACTAATACACTTTTAGCAAAAACTATATAACAACAATTTAGCTTACAACAATCCGGCGAGGCCTAATAATACCTTTACCGGCTATATTCCTTTTATATCTTGCTTCATAACAAAAATTAGAAAACTGGCTCTTAGCCAAATCTCGCGATTCAAACTATTTACAACTCGCGCATGTCTAACCATGGATAATAATAGTAGTTAGTTCATTTGATGAAGTGAAGTGTCTAACTATGGATAATAATAGTAGAGTGTCAGTTCATATCGTTTACATGAAGTGTTCAAACTGGAATCCTACATATATATATATATATATATATATATATATATATATATATATATATATATATATATATATATATATATACATATTATTATTTTTTAAGTATATATATATATATATATATATATATATATATATAATTAAAGTGAAATCACATGTGTGAAAACCCAAAGAAAAAATAATGTAAAAATTAAAGTAAAAGACAATGTAAAAATTAAACACAATAAGTTGAAAATGTAAATATGATAAAGTATGAATATCTTATGCATTTGTCAGAGGAAATTCATAAGAATAATTGATAGTAAAGATATCATATCGTCATATATAATATATAGTATTGTAATATTATTTCGTTGAATATTGGCAGCATCCTAAAACTGATAATATTAAGCTTTTTATAATATATATAAAAAAACGCAAGAATATTTAAAATAATAAGAGATTCAAAAAATAAATTATAATCCATCTGTAATAGATAAAACAACTTAAAAAATAATAGACAAAACTCACCAAGAATTAAAATGCGGTAAGCGTGACTTACGATATTAAAATGAAAACAAAAGTGCCAGGCAAATGCTGTAAGTAATGCTGAAGCATGGTAGACACAGACTAACAGTAATAATAATAAATAGGGGGGGGGGGGGAGTGCTGTTCATCAATCTTTAAATTAAACAAGAACGAAAAATCATGCGTTAAGCATAGATTATGTAACACTTTCCAACGCTTCCAAAATAATTTTACAAATCATTCCGTTTAATAAGATGAGAGATAACATCTAAATAAACAATTTGAAAAACGCATAACATATTTAAAAACATAATTTCAGGAATTTCCAACGTATACAATATTCGGGAAAATATCCGAATACTTTTATTCAGCCCTGTATATGATCTATAGATTTGTATATATACTACATAGGATGCTAAATTTTAGTTTAGTTAAGAAACGCGAAGCACAGTTTAAAATTCTCCTTCTGGAGTTTCTGTCAATAAACGGAAACGTGTTCGCGAACTTTTGTATTTCCCTGTATATGATCTACAGTATTTATACACACCACGTAATAAACAAAAAGTGAGTTAAATTTAAAATCGCGTTCAGTAACTTAAAACGCAATTCCAGGACTTATTGTTAACAGACAGTAGAGAATTCTTTTGTGTGTCCCTGTAAATGAACGATGACTGCTATACACACAATATTCTGTAGTAAGTCTCTTGTAATGCACCTTAGTTATATATATAAATTTCAATGCGTTTAAAATAGTGAAACATTATTTAATTAAACCGCAGACGATTTTTCTCCATAGACGTAATGTAACGGAATTCTTTTGACTGTCCCTGTAAATTAACTATAAGTGCTATCCACACCCTATTCCATATTAAGCTTCTTGTAATACACCTTAGTGATATATATCAATTACAATGTGTTTGCAATTGTGTAAAATCATTAAAATAAACCGAAAATGATTTTTCCCCATAGACCGTAATGTAACGGAATTCTTTTGAGTGTCCCTGTAAAAAAACTATAAGCGCTATACACTTCAGTTGAAATAGGGAACGTGCTATAGATAACGACAATAACATATAAAAATTTCAAGGCAATCCGAGCATATTTACGGGAGTTAGAGCACGGACAGACGGCCAGACGGCAGACGGCTGACGGCCAGACAAACCGAAGTCATAAACACTTTTCAACTAGGTTGGAAAGTGTTCAAAAGGAAGGGATCGTGCTTACATCTATCTTTAAAAATAAGAGCAATAAGCTAAAAATAAATTATTTACAATGAAGTTACGGTTGTAAATCTAGACATAAATAAAGATACATAAAGATTAATGAGGGAAAATATGGTAATATACGATAATTATTATAAGAAAGTAAATAGTTAATTGTTAAAAAATATATGGAAAGATAAATTTAGGTAATAACTTAAATAAATATAGAATACTTGTAGATAAGAAAAATGTAGTATTAAAAATCAAAAATAAATAGAAAGAATAAAAATATAGATGGATAAGTAACTGATAAATTGATATTAAATCAATAATGATTTAAGGGAATAAAAATATAGCCATATAAGAGGTGTCATTATGTAAAATATAGTCTGATAAATAAGTTAAATGCATGAAACCTGTTTATATATATATATATACAGTGGACTCCCTCGATCTGAACACTCTCTAATGTGAACACCCCGGTATTATGAACACTTTCTGATGGTCCCGGCGAAACTCCATAGACTTAACAAAAGATGAACTCTCTGTATTCTGAACACCTTCTAATCTGAACACCCCACTATTATGAACGCTACTTCTGATCCCCATTCTAACCCGCCTCTCCGTAAACTGAACGTGTGTTTGCAGTCGGAATGCGGGGAATTCCCGCATCATGGAAATTCAGAAGAATTGTTGCATAAGAATAAAAGGTTCGATGAACTCTATTTAAAAATAAAGAAACAAAATGATTTCTAGATTTTAAGATCTACCCTATGCTGAAATTTGTTTCAAAAATTCAGATAAAATCTTCAGATCAAAACAATCATTTTTTATGCAAAGAGATACAAGAAAAAATAATTTAAAAAAACATGTACGTGATTTCCCCTCTCCCAAGCTGAGATAAAAATAGAAAGATTGCGCAACAGAAATGCCCATTCCCCAATGACAGATAAGAGACAACAGGTGTTAGAAGGGGTGGCTAAAAAGGATCATGGTTTCTTTTCTGCACACATGGTAGCATTATCGCTTCTGTTTCTTTCTTCCTTTTTGCTCGGCAAAGAAAAATGTTTTCGTTATTTCACTATCGTTGCAGGGAAAGAATCACACCACTTACGCAGATATTTGTCAGAAATAAGTAAGAAGACGACAAAACGGAAAGAACTGAAGATGCAGGAAAATTACGAAGTTGTTCAAAAATTAAAATCAAAAGTAAGTCAAAGAAAAATTGCATCTGAATTTGGAATTTCAGTAGGTCAAGTCAATGCCATCAGCAAGAAAGAGAAAGAAATTATAGCCGCTTTTGAAGCAAATGAACCTTCCTCAAAGTGTAGAATTTTCGAAAAGAAAACGGGAAACGAGAACATAAACAATCACGTCTGGAAGTTTTTTTGCCAAATGAGAACGAAGAATCTTCCTGTCACTGGACCCCTGTTAAAGCAGATTGCTCTGGGTTTTGCAGAAAAGGAGAAAATCACGGAATTCAAGGCATCAGAAGGATGGCTGACTCACTTCAAAAGTCGACATAACATCGAATTCAAAATAATCAATGGTGAAGCTGCAGACGTAAATATCGACACTGTGGAGGAATGGAAAAGAAAGCTTTCGAATATAACGAAGGATTTCGATGCCGCTGACATTTTCAATGTGGACGAAACCGGCCTGTTTTTCAGAGCTCTTCCAAATAAAACCTTAGCAGAAAGAAGCGAGAAATGCGTGGGCGGAAAAATGTCAAAAGAAAGACTTACCGTCGTGCTTTGTGCCAGTTTTACGGGTGAGAAGCTCAAACCACTTGTGATTGGAAAAAGTGAAAAACCACGGTGCTTCAAAAATGTGAATATAGTATCATTGCCTCTGCACTCGAATCAAATCAAAAAGCCTGGATGACATTCACAATTTTCTCACAATGGTTGGACGGCATTAACGAGATGATGAAGAGAGAAGGAAGAAAAATTCTTCTTTTTGTGGATAATGCCAGATCACATACAAATGTGCAGCTGAGCAATGTGAGCCTGAAGTTCCTGCCACCGAACTGTACTTTTAAAATCCAACCACTAGATCAAGGAGTAATCAAGACCTTTAAAGCTCACTACCGAATTCATTTTTTGAAGAAAATGCCCGTGGTGATGGAGGAGACAAATTCGGCAACCGAACTAACGAAGAAGGTTAATGTCATGGATGCTGTCTATTGGATATCAATTGCTTGGAATGAAATAACCCCCTACACCATCCAAAAATGCTTCTACAAAGCTGGATTCCCGTATGAGAATGAACAATCAAGGACAGAGGACCAAGAAGCAACAGCTGTGAGTGACTTGGGGTCAATTCTTCAGGAGCTTCATACTGAAATTGAACCTGGAGCTTATCTCGAAGCCGACGGAAGGCTCCTGTTTGCGACAACATCGTTGAAGTGGAAGAGGGTTGTGAAGACGAAGCAGAACCAGAAGAGACCGATGAAACAAGAACTATTACCTTCAAGCAATATGGCCAAGGGATTCAAGACTTGTTGAACTATGCAGCTGAACATCACCCGGAAGCCTTTCCACTTCTTAAACAACTAGATACCATGTACACAGCATGAGCATACACAATTCAAAAACAAACTAAAATTACTTACTTTTTTAAGTAATGTACCGATTATGTTTTCAAGTAATGTATTGTAAGTATGTAATTGTATATTTTGTAAAACTTTTTAATATACATTTAATATACATTTTTAATATACATTAAATAACATTTAATTAACTTTTTTTAATTAACTTTTTCAATAGTTTCTAAATTCAGCACCTCCATCTCGGTAACTTGTGTGGTTAACCAGGCTAAGTATTCTATACAGTCTTTAAACTCAATACATAGTAGTAGTAGTGCATTTCCCATTCTCCCTCTGTAATGAACACCCCCATAATCTGAACACTTTTGGTCCGTCCCATGAGTGTTCAGAATAGAGAGAGTCCACTGTATATATATATATATATATATACATATATATATATATATATATATATATATATAATGTTTTTAAACTTTTTTGAGCAGTCCCTTTGTAATTTCATTTCGATTTTATAAGTTTCTTAGGGAAAAATGTATCATTTTTTTAAAAATTTTCTGTATGTTTTTATACATTTTTTTCAGCAATCTACGCCCACCCTCCATAATATTGTTTTCCGATTTTATGACTTTTATACGCATTAAATTCCCAAACTGGTAAATGTAAATGAATATTTAATGTTTGAGTCATGAATAAATAAAAGAAATGGGATAATTATATGACAACGCTGTATGTTTTAATTATAATAAGTTTGGCCTTATAAAAAAGTGAGGAAGAGAAACGTTTAATACGATTACTATATATATATAGACACACAATTAATTTTAAGAGGGTTTTTTGATTTGCTTATCAGTACTTAAGTATGGTTTTCATTGAGTAAAAAAAATGACAAGAATACTCAAATTTTTTATTACCTATTCGGCTGTAAAATTTTCTAAGCCTGTAAGTTAGTAGTGCGTGGATTAAAAGTAGGATATTAAAGGTTAGTATTGTTTTTAACTGAAATTATATGACTTTTTTGACTTTTTATAAAATGATATTTTATTAGCCTGCATAAACTGCAAGTGCATTTAGCTTTTGTGTAACACGGCATTCTGATTAACATAGTTACATAAAGAGATAAATCCTACTTTTAGTTATGAACACAGCATTTGATTGCTGCTAGCATTTGATTGCTAGCATTTGATTGCTAGCATTTGATTGCTAACAGAAATTCGAAAAAAATTCTTTTTCTTTCTTGTAATTACATCACTTAGTGAGAAAATACATTAAGCAATTTTTTCCCCCTTTACTTCCTTGTAACATTTGACAAGGTATATTATAGGGGAAAAGAGTTGCAGGCTTTCATTTGTTGACATTGACAATAAGATTTTCTTTCAGAATGACCTCGAACTATTAATTGTTCTCACGGGCGTGTACATCTCGCCTTCGCTTTAATAGACTCAAACGTTTATCCGGTGGGATACATCATGCCTCCATATGCCTTGACCTCTGCATCGTGAGGGTCGATGATGCAAATAGCCGGACCTCAGCCGTTGACCTAGCGGTCATGCGAAGATGGTCAGCCTATCTCGGTTCACTACGTGATGTAGCCATTCTTCACCTGCTCACATACATTTTTTTCTTCTATGGACTAGATTATTCAGAGTAGGTGTATAGTAGGAAATTTGTGCCTCAGTGAGTAGAGAAGCTATCAAAAGTAAATAAATGTTCAATGTGCTCAGTGATTTGCTCAGTATTCACTGGTGCATTTAGCTTCACAGAAGATTCTTAATTTTTGTATTATCATTAAAAATTTATATTTATTTTACGTATTTTTAATAATTTTTCATCAAAGGTTTAGTTTGTGAAACTTGCTTAAGAAATAGAAAAATCCAAATTGTAATTGTTTTCCACAATTTAAGAAAATGGCTAGTTACATGCTTTTATTTCTCCATGAATAAAAAAATTTCGAATGAAGAAATACTATACAGAATTTCCAGTGCTTGTATGGCAAGAATATTGTGAAAATTCCATATTTTTATGTTGTAGACACCTGCTTTTGTTTTCATTATTCAATTATGCTTTCGTTTACTATGTTTATATATTACTAAAATTCTTAAAATAATTATGTATCATTTTCATTTATTAAGTAAATTCATGAAGAGTACTACTGAAGACTAAAAGAAAATTAAAAAATCAATTGAATAAATACAACATTTATTGAGATTGAGACCATTTAAACCGCTATTAAAATACAATTTCCAAAATTAACGCACAGGAATTTTAAAAATTGCAAAAAGACAGAAATTTCCGAAACCTTTTATACATGAGCCAATTTGATTTGCTTAAAAGCTTATAAATAAACAATCTAAACAAACTAAACCGTTTCAATCGACCGATTGCATTCACATTTTGAAATTTACAATATTTAAGGTAAAGAAAAACCGCAATTTAAAAATTGTAGATTAAGGTAACTGCATTTACACACGCAACTTGCAAAGTTATTCAAATACCTTACAACCCTGCAACCAAAAAATGATTAGATGAACTTTCTTGCATGTTACCGAATTATATGATTTACATTGTCAAACAGATAGACCGTCAAATCATACAGAGAAGACGACAAACATTTTTTTTTAACATTTTGAATTACGTTACAACGTAATAAAAAATTCTGTGGCAAGAAGGATTAAATAATAAACCATAAAAAAAATGTGATAGTAATTGTTTACTTTTTAGATGGAATAAAAACAAGCAAAGAGGAAACGAAAAAATCCGCTGATAAACCTTAACTAACCGAACTAATTGAGACTACTCTCCACCAAATTGTAAAGAATTCCACTGTTAATCTTTTAATATTAACTGTGAAGTGTACTTTAATCTAAATAATGGAAAATTACTTTAAATCCTTATATCACGATTATTATTAAATGTTCGTGGCAAATTTCCAAGAAAAAAGTTAATCGAAAGAATTCTTTTTATTTATTTATTTTTTTCCCGAACTAAAGAGCTTTATATCTCAACTTCACAGATTTTTTTTTTCTTTTCACTACAGTTTTATTATACTCTAGAAGACAGCCCGGAAATAATTCTACTTTTCCGTTTTCCTATCACAAAAGAGTTTTGCACCAGACAGCGTTTGTTTTGGCTGAAAAGCAATTACACTAATCCGAGGGAAAATAGGGATTTCTTGTGTTTCTGTATTCACTGATGTGGGAAGCTTATTTCTCCCTAAAGGCTTATAGCGTACAGCATTGCTCTCAAAAGAAGAACTTGAGGGTAAATATTATGTTAAAATCACGCAACATAAAGATGAATTAAGTGAACAAATACTTTTCTAGCATAAATTTAAAACTTACCAAACATTGTTGACAAAAAAGATGTTAATGAACTTTGAGGTTCAATAAAGTATGCTAATACCAAACGGTTGAGAATTATCTGTGAATCTTAAACTGTTTTCAAGAAATTTTTGTTAATACCTTTGCTACTTCAGCTGTCTTTTTCATTTTAAAATTCATTTAATTTCTCTGTTTTCTAAATTTTCGGCAGTAATTTTGCATAACTTTCATGTTTGCCATCTAAATATTATAAAATCTATCTATATTAATAATAATAATAAAAGAAGTGTTTGTGAGTCTCTCTGTGTTGTGTACATTCTCACGCTGTGCAGTACGGCCAGTGCTACGATATTTGGCCCGGAGGTAACTCAAAGTGTACTCGAGAACCTCTCGAAGAGATTTTTTTTTTTCAAAATTCAATTTAGATATTTTAAAAATTAAGTTTTAAGACAAAAAAGAGAGTAACAAATACGCTAACAGATAAAGTTTATCTCAAAATGGTAACGTAATTTGCAGATTTTTATAATTAATTAAAAAACAAAATAACATGTATTTATTTTTTCTTTTAATTTTAATAAATGCCAGATTGCCAATGAGTATTTTATTTCTTTACACAACCCTGCGTCAGTAATGATAATACTTTTTTTCCATGCATTTTGGGAACATAGGAACTGGCAAACCATATATATGCGCCATTTTGTTTCTTTTTTAAAATCATTTCAGGATCAATTTAACTGGTTACTAAAAATTAATATTACAAACAACTTGATTTGAAAAACAACTAAAATTAAGGAAAAATACAGTGTGACCACAAAGCAAAAAATTTTTAAATGTACTAAATCATTCCCGATGTGAATAACGCCATTTAGGAGTAAACATTTATAAACGAACCTTGATTACAATAGTTGAGAGAGAGACCGTTTCTATTAAGAATACGAACTCTCCGTACATATTCATGTGCCATCATCAGTATAAAACTATGGACGTATCGCCAAATACAAATAAAAAGTCATTACTTATGTCGCAACCTCTATTATAGAAAATCCAAATACGATCTGGTATTGCTTCATCATTTAAGAATTCGATGTTAGGATGAATGTTACCTCTAAGAATTAGATGATAATAAAGCACAAATTTATGAAAATTAAATTTAAAAAAAAAAAAAAAAAACATTAAAAATAGGAATTTTTCACAATTTTTCTAAAAAATACATAGATATGAAACTTTAAAAAAAGTAAATGCCATGTCCCTTTACTTCTAATGTTAAACGAGTTAAAACGGGGAAAATGTGTAAAAATCACAATTTAAAAAAATCAGGTTTGGCATGAAATACAGTTTTAAGTGGCAGAAACTCGCCCCAAAAACGATACTTTTCTTAAATTTTGATATTTTAATGATTGAAAAAGAAAATTTTTTTCGCTGCAATATGAGATACGCAAACTTTTTACAACAACTGAGTAAATTAACTATCAATTATATCAACGAGAACATTAATAATTAATAAAATATATTGGAAAGTAGGTAAAAAAAACTGTCCTACATTTTGCCGCTTTCTGAAAATGTTGTTAAGTACGCTGTGTGTTTTCGAAAGTTTAAATTTTTGATTTTTGGTTTTTAGACATTTTTTGGAGGCCTTTCAGGCTCTTTCTAAGATTTGTATCCATGCCATCACTTCTTATCATAGTAAAAATGCAATCGTCAAACTTTCAAATATAGCGGGAAAAAAATATTTCTAATATAAGCAGAAGAAGGTACGTTCGCGAATCTTGGGCTATAAATCCCGCATATATAGGTACCATACCAGTGTATAGATATACACTGGCCTTCAAAAGTTAAAGTACAACCAACCTTTTGTGTGTAATTTGAAAACAAATGAAGATAAAAACATGAAATGTAGATGAGTTGTGCTTTAAACAGTTATTTCTTAAATTTTACTTAATTTTAACCTCAATCATGATTTACAAATAAAAATGGTAATTTTTTGCAAAAATCCACTGTTTGATTTAAAAAAAAAAAAGAGTTTTTGTGAATAAAAATAAATAAACAAACTGATTTTAATATAGGCATGTGCCCGGCCCTACTTGTGGTATCAACTTTCCATATTGTAAATCAAGTTGTCGGACACTGGAATGCACTGTAAAAAATTGCTGCAGTAAAATTACTGCAGCAAAGATTCCAGGCAATGCCATAAGAAAACGGGTTTTTTTCCCTAGATAAACGAGCTTTGTTCGTACATAAACGGTTTTTGCCCGTAAAAACATGAAATTTACGGAAATTGACCGTTGCATTTCCCGTAAAATTACGGCAGCAATTCACGGAGAATGCCCGTGAAATTTACAATTTTTTTATAGTGTGGGAAACAACGTCCATACATGGAGAAACGCTAATTCCAGCTCATTTAACGACTTGGGAGGAGGACTTGCAGCAGACACCTGTCTGTTGACATAGTCCGAAAGATGATCTATCAGATTAAGGCCAGAAGACTGAGCTGACTATTCCATTCGCTCCAAACCTTGATCCTCAAGATATTCATCAACGACTCTAACTCAATTCGATCGGATATTATCATCAATTAAGATTAATTAATCACCAATATCACCACCATATAATGTGGTAAATGGAGCAAGAATCTCGTCCCGCTATTTCACAGCAGTCAGAGTTCTCCCATGGCACACATGGACTGTAACAACCAGCGATATTTCAGTCCAAACCATGATTCCACTTCCTTTGTAACTGTGTCTTTCAACAATATTTACATAGGTGGAATCTGATGCCTTGTTTTCTCCAGATCAGCACACGAACTGGATCACTCTCCAAAGAAAACCGAGACTCGCTGTGAACAGTACGGAAGCCCATTGTTGTCTGTTCCATATAAGTGCTCTCTGGGCTTATACAAACGGGCACTTCTGTGTTGTCGATTAAGAGGGACTTATACAATGGGTCGTCTTGAGTAGAGTTCTTAATTGCGAAGACGTATGTGCACCGTAGTAGCAAATATTGTCATCCGTGTTGCGTTACGATGATCTAAAATGAGCTGAACCACAGTAGGTTCCCCTTCCTTCGGGCAAAAAGAGCTATGAAGCTATCTTGTGCGCAGGGGTTATAGCCCGTTAGTGGTCTGGAACAAGTCTTCTTGATACTGAATTTTCAGACTCAAAATGATCCTAGAGTTTCTGGACCACACTTCGAGACACATTAAGATGTCTAGCTGCACCAGTTTGAGATAACCCCATTTCCATCTATCCGATTGCCCGTCATCTTAACAAATCGGGTAAACGGCCTATTTTAGCACCAATAATTCAATATCAACAAGCCTAACAAAATTCCACACAAATAACAAAATTGGGATATTTGCAGTTTCCCCTTGACTGCCATACAAATGCCCAATTCATGAAAACAATAACAGAGATGAATAGAAATATTTCACAAGATTGTATTGAAGTTGCTTATTTATATAAACCATATGTTTTGCCTTTATTATCATTCTTCTAATAGTGAGCGTCGAAAAGCTGGTTGTACCTTAACTTTTGGAGGCCAGTGTACATATATATATATATATATATATATATATATATATTTTTTTTTTTTTTTTTAAAGTTATTACTGTTAGAATTTTGCCGAATAGGCTTATTAGCAAAAGTTCGCCTGCTTTTTGGCCTTTTGCTGTCAAATTTCGCAAGTGCTGCGTGTGCGAACGCATACATGGGAGTAAGTATATTTTCATAAACGCAAATGCTGAAAAATTTCCGTAACCGGGTCCAACTGGCATATTTTGGTGAGTATATCGTTTGGCGAATATTTACTTAATTGTCTTAACATAGTTTTAACCACATTGTTACCAGCATCATTATGATGTCATCGTTGCTCACATGTTTTTGTTTTATAACATAGATGTTTGTTTAAAATCTTTAGCGAAATTTATCGATTATTGGTGATTTTTTCCCTATCTGACGAGAAAAACTTTTGCTTTTAATCGATTTAAAATTTAGATTTTGTGACAACATACAGACCATCTTAGCAAAATCAGGAAAGAATTTGGCTAAAATTTTAAACAACTTATTCCTGTTACATTGTTAGACTAATTGAAATTAAAATTTTAATATGCTTCCAACTTAACGTACTTAAATGAAAGCACAAGTGTAATCCAAAATGAGTGAATGTTAAGTTATTTTTCTTCTCAATTGTCAATAAATGTTTGGTTTAAAAGTTAAAAATGGGCATATTGTGCTAAACGCAATATAACTTTCATCAGAGAAGCTCTTCGTCTTTTTCAGACTAGAACTGTAAGTTAATATTTGAAAACCTTTCTAAACCTTTTTGAAAATGTACAGGTCTGTAAACTGAATAAGCATTAAACATTTTAACCTATTAAATTACTTGATGTTTTAAAAATAATAATAATTTCTATTATAGCTTTAGATTTTTGTAAAATGTTACGAAGTGATTTTGCCAAAACTTAAAGATAAGATGAATAAAAAAAAATCCTTTTAATATTCACATTATAGCAAGAATTCTGGGACTTATGGGAAAAGGACACATTTTCGCGCAATCGTAACTAAAATGTTTCAAATTCATGTATGAAAATTCACTTTTTTTTTCTTAATTTTTATTTTATTATGTTTTAATTATTTTTTAATGACAGATTTTTGCCATTTAGCTCCTTTAATTGTGTCTCTACTTGATTTATCCATAAAAGTTAAAACAATACATCTTTGCGATGTGAATAATCTGAGTCTAGGCTAAAAGTGAAAAGTGTATCTGATTTAAATAACTATTGTACGAGTAATATGTTTCATTTTATGGATAAAATTACAAATCTTCTTTTACATCATATACATGTCATTTTCATCGTTGGAAGCGTTGCGTCTTTCTATGTTTAGGATTGATGCGTATTTTTTCTTTTCATTCTCTCTGTGTGAAGAACGTGTTTACTGCTAGCGTTATATATTTACATTTCATGAAATTACGAAGACGTGTGAAATCGAAGGGCGAGGAGCATCTCAAACCTATTTAATCACCAAATTACGACAGAGAAAAACGAAAATTACCATTCAATTGAAATTATGTTATTTTTTTTAATTTGTATAACTAAAGAAAATATAATAGGCGATCTCAACAACAAACAAATTGCAAAATTTTCATTTTTAACATCTTAATCTATCACATTGTATATGGTTTAACAAAGTTTAACAAAGCTTATGCCGCAAATAATATAATAAAATCATGCACTTTAATTTAAAGCTTATGCCTTTTGAAAAACTGTACTTCAAGTAAACATCATGAACTATAATATTTGTTTTATAGTTAGTGTCACTATTCCTTATTTTTTTACCATAAACTTGTATCTGTTAGGCGTATTGTCACAATATTTGTGTTAGTACCTTTTAACTAATTCCGTAACTACTTAAGAGCAGATTAAGTATTAAAAATCTATGTATAATTTATTTTCAGGTAATGTATGATATTTTAATAAAAAATTATCAATAAATTATTAACATATCCTATAATATAGAATTTAGTACACCCTGTTAGTTAATAAAGTAACATTTTCGAATACCTCTATACTACACAAATTGTTTTGATTGAGACTACAGTAATTTCTCACAGTTAATATTCGCCATCCTAACTTTTTTTATTTTTTTACAATAATTTAACATCTATAGAGAGCATACTGTCACAGTCTATGTTCCAGAAGGTTTTAATTAATTCAATAACGATTTACAAACGGGTTAACATTAAAAAAAATATGTAAAAATTTCTCTTCAAATGGTTTTTTGGTCGTTTAAACAAAATCTAAAAATAAATTATTGGCAGATACCATAATTCAAAATGTAAAATGCGCAACTACTGCTATTGTGCGATGCAATACTTTTGTAAAAGTCGCTGTACATCCTAAAATGCATACTTCTGAATATAATTTATTTGATAAAGTTTTAAATTCGTCTGTCTCCGTATTTGTTCTAAATTGTGGGAAGGAATGACTCTTTAGGACATAGAAACAGTGGTACTTATTTACTTAGATAACATACCTTTTCATATAAACACTTAATTTCCATACGCACATACTTATGTTTTTTGGCTGACTGTATCACCCATTAAAGCAAGGGTCGTTTACCACGCGCCCATGGGGGTATCTGCGGCATAAAGCATCTATAAGTATATACATATAATTACATATTTTGTACACTGCAAAAAATAATTGTTGATTTTACAGTATAAAACTGGCACCCCAGCTGCCAGTATTATACCGTAAAATTAACAGTATTAAACCGTAAAATAAGCAGTAATACGCTGCCGCGCAAGCAGTAATACCCTACAGCGCATGCGCATGCGAATGCTGCTTATTTTACGGTTTAATACTGTTAATTTTACGGTATAATACTGGCAGCTGGGGTGCCAGTTTTATACTGTAAAATCGACAATTATTTTTTGCAGTGTACTCTTGGATAATAAATGTTACTTTTGATTGAAAAAAAATACTTTGTTATTTTAAAGAAACTTGTTACACTTGAATCATTTTACAAATATACATCTATATCCATTATATTATGCAATATGCACCCAACATATGCACATATAAATTAGTATATGAGTTGGGGTGTTCCCACGGAGATCTCTAAAAGATTCTATTGCGCTCATGATAGTACAGTCTGTCTGAAAAGTTTAGGCACACAATAAATAAAATTAATAAAACTGGAAAGAGAAACATATGGAATAATTTCATAAAAATATTCAAAATGTAATTGAAGTGAAGCATAGTAGAAATTTTAGAATGGTTTTATCAATACTATTTATTTAAAAATACGACTTTTTATTTTATGTAAAAAGTACTGTCCCAAAAGTTTAGGCACATTATGCAAACGTTAACAAATTCTGGATTTATTTCAACCAATCAACCGTTTTCCCTGAACAGTATAAAAGCGAATAATGAATTTCCGTTGGTTATTTAATATGTCGAAAGATACTGAATTCGCAAAAAAGGATATTTTATACGTTTATAGGTTGAGATCGTAAAAATTGAAATTTCTAAAATTTTTAAATCGTTCAAAGCGAGGGATATATTGAGTACTCGCTAGGAATAACAATTTTGATTAAAAACGAAGATGTGAGCGTCCACGTGTATCATATGTTCAGACTGATCGAAAAATTGGAAGATTAGTGTAAAAATAACTCTGCACATAAGGCAAATTAAAATTAATCTCGGTTCCAATGTCTCAAATGATACAATACACAGATACATAAGAGACTGAAAAAGCACTGTCTAGCAAACAGCTCCTAAAATCACACCATAAACAGAACAGAATGGATTGGGCTTAACGATCCAAATCGTACTGGAGCAAGTGGCTCGCCGTATTATTCAGTAACGAAAACAAGTGGAATTTGGATGGTCCTGATGGCTAGAATTGTTACTGGCATGATCTCGTGAAACATCCGCGTACTTTCTCCAATAGACAACAATGCAATAAGTCTTTTACGGTTTGGGAAGTGATTGACTTTAATGGTAAGATAGAAATTCCCTGGCATGGGAAAGAAAGTATCAAGCGGCACTATAGCCGCATCTTACTTCCATTTTAGGAGAGCCTGAGTGGAGATGTCAGCACGTAAATGCTTCTATCCACAACTCACATAGTATAATACAGTGTCTTTCCGCGGGAAATGTTAACGTTTTAGATTTCCCAGCTTTAAGACCAGACTTAAACCCGATTGAGAACATTTGGGGTATTTTAACCCTTGAAGTATACAAGAGTAAAAAACAATATGATTCTACTAAAGAACTATTAAAATTTCCAATTGAAAAAGCATGGTATTATCCGCCACCTATAATATTTCAAAAGCTAATTGATTCAATGAAAATGCGATTACTTGAAGTTATCTGAAACCAGGAAAATACTATTAATAAATTACATCATGTAAAAGTGTTAAATGATATATATATATATATTTTTTTTTTTTTATCGCGCCTAAGCTTTTTAAGGCACTGTATAGTTAAAGATTTTTTATGAGTTTTTATCAAAGTTCGAATAATGTACCCATTTATTCATTCTGATATGATTTATTTGAATACTTTTACAGAGGGCAATATGTAAATAATACGTTTTTTTATAACAAAATGATATTAATTATCGCTTACTACTCAGCGTATAACCAACAGAGTGAAAAAATGTCCAGACGACGACTTTTTTCACTCTGTTGGTTATACGCTGAGTAGTAAGTGATAATTCATATCCTTTATTATATAAGTAATCTCCAGCGTAATTTCAGCTCTGCTGGGAAATTTAATTAGAATATATGATATGTTTTTGTTTACTTTTGTATTGTTATATAATAAACGGCATTTTCGGGTTGTACCCAAACTTTTAAGACAGACTGTACAAACGTGATGACCCTTATTTTAAAATTTGGCCAGATATTTCCGAAACACTCCGTTTATTTGATATGAAGTATACTTTAACAGAGTGAATGAGAATTGATCCTACTGACCCGCCTATATTGTACTCGAAGAGAAGAGGATTGCTTGCTTCTTTTGTCTTCAATAACCATTTGTTCTGCTTGAGTGGTGAAAGTTAATTTATTTTCTATACAGAATTGTTCATAAGGTGAATGAATGTTTGTTATTATCATACAGCTTTGCTCCTGGTTATACACCAAAGCCTATTATTACTTTTAGACTTCGTGTAATGACAATAATCGGGTAGCTATGATACAACTGGATGTATAACAAAGGATAATAATCCCCGAATTCTAATGTAACTAACTATGTCGCTATAAATGTATGATTCTATTTTGAACTTTCAGTTTAAAAAGAAAAAGGTCTGTTTACATTCTGACAGTAACTTTAAAATTTTACAAAAGCTTGTCACTTGGAAAACCATTAAAAAGAAAAAAAAATGAATGAAAATAAATACTTAGAAACCTCTGCAATACATAGATTTATAATTCAAATATTTTCAAAAAATAAATTTCAAATAAAAATTGAGTCTAGAATTTAAAAAATAAGGTTTTAAAGATTTTAATTCTGTTTTATGTTTTTATCGTAAGAGGTGTATTTAACTGCGCTTGTCATATAAAAATAATAAGTCTAGCAATATAATAATAATGCTTAATGAAAAGTTCACTTGCATGAAAAGTTACTTCTTTTGTAATAAGCCTTCTGTTATCAAAGGTATTTGCGGTGTAAATAATAATAATAATGTAATAAATCATCAAAAAGAACATATAATACTTTTTTTATATATTTAAAGCGTAATTAAAAAATAACATGAAGGAAATGAATAAGAGACGAGAAAGTAATAACAAGGTATGTTCAAAACAATCAATTTCATTGAACAGTGTAAATTAAGCATTAGTCAGTAACGGTAAAAATGAGAAATTTGAATAGTTGACTGTTGTCAATAATCTCGAATTATTTTCGAAGCTAGGTTTTTAAGGTTATTTGCCAAATTTTATTTTACTTTAAAATATACCTTATACTATTTAACTATGTCACGAGAGAAAATAGGAAAAGAATGCATATAATATTTCAGGCCCGCTCAAAAATTAAGACTGTTTTATATACTGTTTTAATAAAATAATTCATACTATACTGTTAAATTAAAGGTAATTGCTGTGTTTTTCATATAAAATATTACTTTATTGTTAAAGACAATTATTACGCTAATTTTTAAAATATCATTATACTGTTAAATTAAGGACAATTGCTCTATTCCAGGTGTTTTCAAACGATGCACCGCAGCACAGTGGTTTGCGGCGAGAAGATCTTATGTAACCACGAAAATTTTAATCAAATCCTATCAAAATATTATGAATTAGCAAATATATCTTTGTCCACAATAATAAAATATTTTTATAAAAATGATTTATTTTACACATTACTAAAATAGACGTCCGGTTAAAACATATGTACAAATGCGTTAAAAAAAACCTTTAAAACACTAGATATTAGCAACACATAACTCTTTCCTAGCGCTTTCGGCTCTAATCTAAGCCATTATCAAGGATTTTAATCAACGGAGAATAAAGCTTTGATGTTGTTTAAGACTTCAAAGCTTTATTCTCTTTGATTAAAACCCTTAATAATGGCTTAGATTAGAGCCGAAAGCGCTAAGAAAGAATTATGTACCACTAATATCTAGTGTTTTAAAATTTTTTAAGACATTTGTACATATTAGTAATGTGTAAAATAAATTATTTTTCATAAATTATTTTCTTATTGTGGATAAACAAAGGCGAACCTTTCGTTTCGTATATTCTTTTATTATTAAAGTTATTTTGGCACATCTTTGTTTTAAATGCAACATCTTAAATATGATTTGCTTTGAGATAATGTTTATTGTATCTCATCTGCATTTCTTGTAGGTTTATTTCATTGCTTGAATATGTTAATAAAATTATTTGGGGAAGCATGAAAATGTTATCCAATTTTCAGATAACGACTCGGAGAAATAATATCACTCTAAAAAGAAAAGGACTAAAATAAACAATGCAGTAGAGATTTTGAACTGCTGGAAATATGCAAAACGGTAAAATATTTTATTGGACAAACTTTTCACATTTTTTATCTTTTGCACAGAAGTTTAGAAATGCGTACAAAACCATACACGTTTAGAAACGTGTGCAGTGCAATTCCGCCCAGATAGATCTAAGAAGACCTTTCTGGGTTTGATTAGAAATGTCTTCTTTTAAATGTGTACGTCAGCAAATTGAAGTAGAATTAGACGAAAAATTAAAGAAATAATAAGTGGCAATGGATTGCAATGAAGGAAAAATTATAACAAACGTTACAAACTATTGGTTTCTCTTATTTGTTAATTCCCATTTATAAGAAAAAAAAAATCTCAGCTCAACATTATATTTGTGAGAAGCATGACGCAATGAATAATATCAAAATCATAACATATTTCAGCACATTCATATGTGCATTTTTATTGCAACTGAGTGTGCCGCAGAAGATTTGTTATAGTTTTAGGTGTGACGCAAAGATTCACAATAGGTTCAAGCGTACCGTGAGTTTAAAAAAAAGATTAAAAACCCCTACTCTTTTATTTCATAAAAGATCACTGTATTATTACACACAAAAAAAAATTTGCTGTACTTTATAAAACATTATTATATTGTTGAAATGAGATTAGGTTGTGTTTTTTAAATTGTAACTTAATATGTACATAAAATTGGTGGCTATATAAGACGATGGGGGGAAAAAACAACTTAAATCCAACATATTAGTAACAGAAATTTTAATGTTTTTCTTATGTGAAGTTAACAGCTCTAACATCTAAGAAATTCTCGCAATCCAAAATTACAGAGATGAATGAGTAAAGTAAAGTGGCAAGCAAAGTGAGTAAAGAGCAGTACTGTAGTCGTAAAAAAACAAAAGGGTATACGCGAGACGCTGAGGGTATACACTAGAAAGTATACAGCACAGCTTTATGTGAAAAACACAGGGTGTACGGTGTTTCTTTAAAAAATCCACAAAGTATACGGTTTATACACCCGTACACCCTCCACTATACTCCTGCTGAAGAGAAATTTTAAATCGTCATTTTTTTTTACCTTTAAGCGTTACTTCATGAGTAGGTTACGAATTACGAATTACGACTATACTGGAACCCGTCAAAACTTGACGACAAACAACCGGAATCAATCCGAAGTAATCGGAATAGAGAAGAAAAGCGCCTTATACTACTCGACCAACGTTTTCGCATTTGAGTGTGCTCTAAATTTGATTAGGCCTTAGATTTAAGTTTACGCATGCGTATTGGGCACGATTTTATGTGGATTTGACAAATAAAAAAGCCTTTTCTTTTAAATATATAGATATTATTAAGGAAAATGTGTGTCCAAGAGCTAAGAGTATATTTATATAAATGCTCATTAAAATTCTTTGAAGGCCAATTTAGACCACGGAGGTAAAAAATATGTGAACAGATAGAAACTTCCAATATTTGGGATTAAAAATGAATACACTGACTAGTAAATTTTGCATGTCGTTCCTATTAACAAATCAATTTTGACCCAATAATACGCCAATATCACATTCATTGGAAATATTTACAATCAAATGCGGTTGACATATTTTCTTTAAGTTGGAAAGATTTGTAATAAAATGACAATATTGTAGAAACATTGTCTATACGTTGCCGTTATATTTCCTGACAATGTTTGCGCAATATTAGCAAAATGTAAACATCCTAATATTCACAGGAAAAGAAAAGAGATGTATCTTAATCTAGGAAAATATACTATGGCCATAAACGAAAATATACAATAATAACTTCTTAAAAGTTACTAACGATTATGAAAAGCGTCCTTTATCTTTATAAACCCAGAAACTAATATATTTTCTAGATTTAAAGAAGCAGTTAAAAAAACTTTTTTTTTTTTTTTTTTTTTGCTGCCACCGATTTTCGAAAACGTTTCCAAGTAGTTTATTAGTGCATTAATTAGTTATTTAGTGGTGCATTAATTAGTTATTTAGCAGTGCATTATTCAATTTTCTCAATCCGGAAGAGAAGATAGGTTTGTAAGATGCTATCAATTCTCAAGTAAACTTTTTCATTTTCAACGAATATGTTTTGCAGGCAAACATGATAAACTAACTGCATTAATATTAACATTAAATTTAATATTATTTTGTTATTCTTGCATGTATAAATTCTGTTACGCAATTGAAAATGTTTAATTGAGGATTGATAGGATCCTAAAATAGATTTTCTGTTTTGAGAAAACTAATTAATACACCATAAAAACTAATCGGAAACGTTTCTGAAAACCAGTGGCCATAAAAGAAACTTTGTTTTTATAAATGATCTTTGCAATATCGAAAATATATTGGTTTTTGAGATTTCTAATGATAAAGAATCATCTTCGGAATCATGGGCAACTCAGAATAAGTTATTCTATATTTTCGTTCGTAGTTATACATATGGGGGAGTTATCGTGTTCATTTATGTATATAGAGGAGTTATCGTGGGAAGTATGTTGAGGGGGTTGATTATTGAGAAGATGTTGTCAAAGTTGGCGGATCCTTTAAAAACCT
Organism: Maratus michaelseni; assembly: GCA_963931845.1. Classification (NCBI taxonomy): domain Eukaryota; kingdom Metazoa; phylum Arthropoda; class Arachnida; order Araneae; family Salticidae; genus Maratus; species Maratus michaelseni. The sequence continues at coordinate 153,843,598 of OZ007594.1, read as the reverse complement.
GAAGAGTGTTTTTTACGGAGTAAAACAATTTGGTATAGTGGCACTTGGTTGTTTTGGCAAACCGCAGATGCGTTTCCTGGGTACTGAAGTACTGAACCGGAGTGTAGTTTTTCCTTTTATTTTGTATGATGAAGCAAAGAAGACGAAAATCACATCATTAGAGTTAATAGTCTTTAATTGGAGAAACATGTCACAATTCACAATCTTCCACAATAGTGAGATTTTGATCAATCAAAGTTTCAGATTTTTAAATGAATCTGATGAATATTGGTGAGGTGACATTTTAAATTTAAAGTCAGGGGTGAAGAACACAAACATAATCCAAAGAATAATCCAGAAATGCTGTTGAACGGGTCCGATCAAGTTCACGTAATCCAAAGAGTTTTAAGAACATGAAGGTGATTTTTCGTTATAAAACCAAAGGGTGGCCATAGGGGCCAAGACATTTTAAGATGTTTAGGAGATGAAGATCAGAAGGCAAGTGTTGTATCCGATATGAAAGTGGGTGCAAGGAAACACGCCAAGCGAGTTACATTTCAAGCCAAGAGAATCGCAGTTTTTTGCGTGGGAATTGTAACCGTTACATATACAGCATATCAACCTCATAATTGACGTCATTGGAAGGGGAAAATCTTTTGGCGAAGATTGCACTTTGACTAAAAAGAGAGATTAAGAATCTTACCGTTAATTGTTGTTATGGGAACAGGGTTTTCAAGGAATGCTGCAAAGGCGCCATTGGAATGCTTTAAGCATCTGGATACAATATGCAAGACAAAGCTGACCATGAAAAGGAAAACATTTTATGCCTTGTATAATTTCATTTCTTTTGATGTGTGGGAGCCCGAATAAGTACGTTAAAGATAATTTAAAAACAATATGCATGATTTTGACTAAAAGTCTTTCGTTGAAAGAGAGAGATAAAAGGATGCGCGTTTTTAACAGCTGGGAATGTATATGAACTACGATAAAGCAGAAAGGGGAAAATATATTTGATAAAATACATAAAATATAGATTTCTTTAATCTTTTGAAATGAATATATATGGTATCTTTACCATAATACAGTAAAACTCAGAACAACGGACACCTCAGGAGCGTGGAATTTCTCCGCTATTCGGAGGTGTCCGTTGTTTGGAGGTAAAAATGTACAAATGCATAAGTGCTGAGGATTGAAAAAAATGTCCGCTAAATTGAGGTGTTTGTTATTCGGGAGTATCTATTATGGAGATTTTACTGTATTATATTTTCGTAGATTAAGAAACATTTCTCCTTTTTTTTTACATTGTTGACGCAATATTTAATGTCATTGTTAAGCCAAGATATAATCAATATTGGCCTAATATTGTTTTGCTACAAGGGTATAAATTCATCAAGATAATAAGTAACAAAGATATTTCTTTTGAAATGTAGTGGCGTAGACATTATTGCGTGAGCGTAAGGCAGTATTTTAATTATATTAGAAATGCACCAAGTTGTGACATTCCCGAATTTGCCAGTCCCATCTCTTTGTGTATCAATTTATTTATTTTCTTAAACATTCTTTAATTGACTTCTCTTACCAGCCAACCTTGGTGTCGTTATAATCGCCAACAGTGTTACATCCGAAGGCCAGGCCTACAAAATCCTTGATGGGTATACAGAGAAATCGAGAAACGGGAGCCAATTCTTCAAGGACGATATCATTGTCTTTAAAAACTTATTCTTGAAAGCTAATAGCGATTACCAACAAAAATAAACAATTTTCCCTCGAATGAGTCACAGTTGAACGCTAACCGATAATATGTAAGATGGTATAGAAACTTCACGCTATATAATAAGCAATATCCGTTCAAAAATTACTACGTGTATTAAATAAAAAGAAAATAACGTAAAACATTTAGTTTGAAGAAAAAAAAAATTCCAGAGAAAGGAATTACAGTTCATGAACCTTTTTGATATTTAAAGATATAAAATTTCATTCTTTTATTTTATTTTTTTTAATTTATGAATAAAAATGCGATGCTCTTATCGAAAGAGTAATAGCTTAGAAAATATCAGGGACTAAATCAGGGACTGATCTAAACATTATTTATCGTTTCTTCTTACTTTTCAAATACTGTCTATTTTATAATCTTAACTAAATATAAGGATGTTCGAGTTATTACAAAATAAAGCAAAATTCTTAATTTTTCTCTCTTTTTTTCTAAAATTGGTTTTGTAGTTACTTTTTCGTATATTATCATTTAGAATTTGTCATAATGAATCCTAAAAATATCTCATAAATTTATCATAAAAATATTTACTTAAATTGAATCATAATTTGTATTTTTAGTTAAAATAATTTTAAGGCAGTCTTTATTCCAGTCACATTTAAGTCATTATACATTAAATATTACAAACTTGTACGAAGGTTAAATACTTCTATTACAAAATGTACACGTGTTCATTCATAAATTGTCATAAATTTTAAAATGAAAACTACAATGCATAATCCAATTTAGATGTAAAGCTCTACCCATATTTAAAAATTAAATTAAATAAAAATAAATTAAAAAAACCAATATACACCTCATAAAACAAATTATACACAATATATACACAAACACTATACATATATATATGTATATATATATATATATATATATATATACTCGTGTATTATTATAAGTCGAAGAATTTTTGACAAAATTTGGGAGTTGAAAATGGGGGGGGGGGGGTCGACTTATATACGAGTTAGTAAAAAAATAATAATAATAATAAATAAATACCGGAGTGAAATATCGGAGTCACCGGGTCTAGATTGGAAAGAGAGATAAAAGAGGACAATGGTCATTTTCCTGTGAGAGATTGACAACTAAAGTTCAACAATAATGTCCCTGTAATTGTTCTTCACCCATTTTCTCTTGGAATAGGATTCCCTTCAATAAAGGGCCCCTTTAATCCCCTTTTTAAAAAGAGTTCAAGATAATGCTTCTAGATTTCTCTCCTAAAAGTCCTACAATACAAAAAAGTAGTATATTTTAGCAATCTAAGAAGTTGTTTACCCTTGTAAATAAGGCTTGAATAGATTTTTCAAAGATTTTTTTTATTTTTAAGTATTATTAAATTGGTGTGAATTTGTCTCAAAATAGTTTAAACTTCTTCACTTTTACATAATTATACAGTTTCAAAACGTTGAATTTTTAAAAATATGTCTGATTAGAAAAGTAATAAATAAATAAATGTTTACTAATTTAGTGAAAATTTATTATTATTATTATTATTATTATTATTATTATTATTTTCTTCTCGATTACAAATTTTTCAACATACTACCAGAAATGTGGTTCGACTCATACACGAAAATTCAATTTTTTTAAATTTTTCATAAGAATTGAAGGGGTCGACTTATACACGAGTATATACGGTATATATATCTGTGTGTGTGTGTGTATCTATATACACTTGCTATATAAGCTACACCGGGGAAAGTACACACGAGGTAAAGTGCATACATCAACCCTAAGTGACACTGTATCTTATAGTTAAGTTATCGCACTTTGGCGCTAAACTAAAGTCTGTCAACGAAAAGAAAACAAATTTTCATATTATGTTGAATATAAAGTTAAGCTTATAGCTGCATTGCGCAAATTGGTATGGAATGGTTTATACATATTCTTTTCAATAATTATCTAGTAGAAATTATTGATTTTCATATGATACCATAATTAAGCCTATTTGGCTCATAAATCACTTTGATTAGCTTCTGTTTGGAATACATAGTTACTATAGCTGCATTGCGCTTTTAATTGTGTATTTAATAATAATTTAATAATAATAATTATACAATATTTCTATTGTATCTTGGTATCATTTGTTCATCTATTGAATTTTCAAATGCATCTTTATAACATCTTATTCAGGTTCTTTTTGTATTTTGCCAAAATTAATTTTGTATTGACTTATTATTGCTTGGGGATTTTAGATTGTTGTCTTTTGATGTTCGTTTAGCCAATTACCATTGAAGCAAATGCTATGGTAAAATTATGATTGCACTTGTTAATTTATTAACTATGTGGTATTCTGTCTACACTTTATTACTAATTATCTCTTAGGAGATTTAATTAGAATGTTACAAGAACTTGATATGTTTTTTGAAATTCAAAGATATTATAATTATATATATATATATATATATATATATATATATATACATATATAAATTTAAAACAATATTCTTAGCTCGCGACAAAAGCTAAATCGATTTCTTGTTTTCTTTATCTTTCTTTCTTTTTTATTTTTTTCGTTTTACTTTTTACTTTTACTTTTGCTCTTTTACTTTAATATTTTCCTGGGCCATATATACACACATAGTTGAAATATTCATCGTTATTTTTGTACCCATAATTCATGGATATTCTATATTTATATTTTAAAGCTCTTCTCACGCTGTTTCTTTTATTACCTGAACAAGACTTATTTATTACAGTTTAATGAAGTTCTCCTGTCTTTTTATTATTCAGAAGAACGTGACGGGGAGACAAAGAGGAATATAAATAATCTTCTCGAAAATGGTTTGTTTAAGCACAGTGTTTAATATATATTTGGTCGCATTTAATAAATTGCTCATAAAATATTAATGTAAAATACAGCAGCAGATATTATTTTTTATTAGGGTGTTCCTTCGATTTGAATAAGAAAAGAACTGGTGTAAGCTTTTAGAAAATCGTTTGTTTAAGCTCTTTGTATAATATTATTAGGAAGTATTTAACGACTCTCTCACGAAAAGTTACAATTAAGTGCAGTTGTGGATATTATTTATTGGTTTGATTAAGAAAATAAACTAAACAGTAATAAAATAAAATAACCTTCTTTCCTCAGATTTTGTTTGTGCGTCGTATTGATTAATAGATATTAATATTGATTAAATAGATATTAATATTGATTAATAATTATTTAAAAAAGAATTTTAAATATCTCCCTGCTAAATAATCTATACAAAAAAAAAGAAAAAAAAAAGGAGAAATGTTTTTTACAGATATAATAACCTCTTCCAAATTTCCAACGATTCCAAAAAGCATCACTTTATTTTTAGAAATGACAGAAACCAATAGATTTTCGAGATTTAAAGAAGCATTTCTGAAAAAGAAAGTTTATTATGCTGCCACTGATTTCCGGAAACGTTTCCGAGTAATTTTTACAGTGTATTAATTAGTTTTCTCAACCAACCCAGAATATAGTTTTTTCTGATGCAATTAATTCTCAGGTAAACTTTCATGTTCAACAAACATGCTTAAAAGAGAAGCATGCTAAATTATCAGTGTTAACATTAAGATTAAAATTAATATTAATTTTGTTACTCTCGCGTGTATAAATTCTCTTACGCAGCTATTTTTTTTTTTTTTTTTTTTTTTTTTTTTTTAGATTTGATAGCATTTGAAAAACCAATATTCTGGATTGAAACCTCATTAATACACTGTAAAAAGCTAGTATTCATAAACATTTCCTTAAATTACGGGCAGCTACAAGAACTTTGTTTTTATAAATTCATCTTTAAATCTGGAAAATCGATTGGTTTCTGAGATTTTTGGGATGAATCTGGCGTGATTTTCAAGATGAACATTAAATGCTTATAAAAGAATGTCTTTTTTTCTTTTTTAATAACTTTTTTTTTTTACTTTTATACTTATTACCATAATTATAATGGCTACATTTTGCCAGTGATTGAAATAAGCAACAAACAACAGTGTAGCTTAATTCTTTAAATATAATTTGTGTAAACGTAACACATACTTAAATCACACTTATTGTCTGTCATCAAAAGTTATCGTAAAATATGGCAATTAATATTTATCATTTCTTTATTCACTATAAAATTCTTTATTTTATGGGGTTTTTAAATATTGTTCATCATATTTTCAATAGGAGAGATTTATAACAATGAAATAAAGCTGTTTAAATTGATATAACAGCTGCAGAAAGTATTAACTATTTGAAGGTCATTATTTTATTTGTAATCATTCAACCGTGTGATGACACACATATGTAAAACAATATAATACACTGCATATGAAAAATGTCTTAATGAATGGGGATATGTTACGAAAGAAAAAGAAATATTAAAGACTTGTTTGACCATATTATAAAAACAAATATTCTCAATAAGAAAGCAGCAACATAAAAAAATAATAACAATAATTTTTAAAACGTAAAATATAGGTACATTTTAAAGATAATAAACGTGTATTTTCCGAGATTCTTGTTTCAGAAATTAATTTAGTTTAATCATATAAATGTTATTGAAATTATAATTAGAATGTAAGCAATCAAACAATTTTTCCATCTCGTACATAGCTGTTGATTTTTTTTATTATCTTCCTAGAATACACAAAAACCATTTTTAGGCGTATTTTATACGAGTACATATATTGTACTTTAGTGTATCAATTCAAATATCCCTGAGATATTTTCTAAACAGTTGTCTAGGCTAGATTGCGTATTACGAAATAGCTCTTAGTTTGTAAAAAAAATTATTTATTGTAAATTATTTATTGTTTAGCGAAGAAAAACTATTTTCAAGTAACTGCACAAAAATCGGTTTTTTTTTTCTTTTTTTTCTAAATCTTTTATAAAGACTATACAAAAAAAAAAAAAAAAAAAAAAAAAAAAAAAAAAAACTTTAAAAACTCACCTCATTACCCGAGTAGTTTGATTTAAATAAATTATGTCAATGAGTCCCATTACTATTTCAAACTTCTTCTTTCTTAAAATTATAACGTACGCATTTTTGAACAGGCTGTGAGCTAAAATCAAAATCTTTGGAAACAAAGAATTGAAAAATATGCAAAAAAAAAATTGTAAATATTTTTTATTTTTTTAAATTTAATAGTAATTTTTTAATTTAATGAAAATTTCTTGCAAATACTTTGGTTTTAGCATGTAGCCTGTCCAGAAAGTAATAAATTGGTTGCAATTTCTTGAACACGACTTAAAGGATTTCAGAGAAATAGAACACGAAAATTCAGGAATCATTATTTTAAAGAAAAAAAATCACTTTAGAGTTTGAAGTAGTACTGTGATTCAATGATAGAGTTTTATTTAAATGAGTCATATCTCACGTACTAAAGCAAACTTTTAAAAGCTTTTTTGCACAGTGTTCAAAAGGAAATGAATCTGGACAAAAGGATTTTAAAACATTTTATCTATATTTATTATTTAACTATACTAGGGGGCTCTGCCCCCTGCTCGCTACGCTCACCAACCCCCGTTCTGATTTCACAGCCTCTTAAAACCTGGTAAATGCAATGGCTTCTGTTTTAAAAAGATGATGATGATGATATCACGAACGGCGACTATCTTCTGTAATCAGGTTATAATGCTTTTTCATTTAATTCATCTTTTTTTATTTTTAATATTCATGTGTAAACACGATTTTTATGACGTAATTTTCTTTATTTCCTGCTTTCAACACGTGATCATTTAATTATTATTTTAAACTTTCATTATTGTTTTTAATAGTCTCGCGCAAATACATTTTTTATTTGAGATAAAACATAATCCTTTGCGCTTATTTAGAAATTGGCAACAATATAAAAAAATGACTTTTTCAATAAAAGATTTTTTACTCGATTTTTAAGGATTTTTTGAGTTTTGATTGTCCGACCGTGATAATTTTTTGAATTTCTGAAAGCTTGTTATATTTCGTGCCAGGTGGTATGATTTTCGAATCCGTAGGATGGCTAGAAAAAAGTTAGACCTCAGAAAAGTCCCTAGTAAAAAAGCGATGAGAATAACCCGGAATATCTACGCAGATTTTCATTGGTCCATTTTTAAACCATTACTTTTATATATATATAGAAGGATATCTATATTATCTATTTAAATATGTGTTTTAAGACATTAGAAGCTCCTTCCTCTTCTGAATGTCTTTCGTAAATTGATCTCCTAGATAGATTTCTCAAGTTTAAGCATGATTAAATATCTTTTAATTTACGGATTTTACATAAAATGTCTTACAATCTAAATAAATATGGACAACATGATATAAATGCATCTTCTGTAACGTAGAAGCCACGCCGTTAATTAATGATGTTTTGTTAAATAAAAAGGAGAATTCTTGTACTCGGTAGCAATGTATTAAAGGTAGGTGAAGGCCCCTTAACTGAGTACATGTTTCAGGAAATTTTCAATTTATTTAAAACTTTAAAGTTTAATTCATCAATAACACTGATCTTACTGTTACAATTTTCCCAATCTTTCATAAATATCATCTATTGCCTTTGTCTTTGACTTGTTCATTCATCATATCGAAATACCTGTCTGCATCTTTCATCAACTGACTTCAGAGAATCCTTGTAAAACATACTCGTGCAAACAGCTAATTAGCACTTGGATACTCTTACGTGAATATCTGTTGAAAAAAATGACACATTCCGGGTTAATGGTTTTGCAAAGTCTACTTCTAATCTTTTATCTTGTCCCTTTTTGTTAGTGACAATTAGTGCTCATCCAATTTCATTAATTGAGTCATGGTCAATCGCGCCGTGTGATACTAAGTGTAATGTGAATCCTTGTTGTTAATCGCTTTCCTCATAGAATTCAATTTGATGTTTATTTCTTTACCCTGATTTCAAAATAGCACTTGTAGATATTTTAAGTAATTGTCATTTTAAAAATCATTATGCTATCATTAGGCCCTGGTTTCACATCTAGTGACCCACACTGGGACACTGGTTGCAAGCAACATTGTGATTTTTTCGGACTTTATCTCATCTTCTTTTTTCAAGGCTTACATCATCAACGTTTCATTATTCAAAAAGTATTGCTGTGCGAGGTTCCTTTAAATTGGTAACCTATATTAGATTTATAATACTACAGAATAAATTAATTTATTTTTATATCAGACTTAAATGAAAAATCATACGTATTGCAAGAAATTACTTTTTTTTTTTTTTTTTTTTTTTTTTTTTACGTGGTTAAAACATTTCAGTGTCATAATCATTATTATTATTATTATTATTATAGATTAAATGAAAATTCCTATGTATTGCAGGAAATTTCTTCATTTTATGTTTTACTTGGATAAAACATTTCATTATTATTATTATTATTATTGTTAAATCTTTCAAAAACAAATTTCCAAGAACAGAAACTGTAACTATTCTAGAGTTATATGCATGTATATATAGAGAGAGAGAAATCTGCACAGTAGTACTTGGAGCATGGGAATAATGTATTTTCAATCACTTGTAATAGAAAAAAATATTCGCTACAGTCTTAAAATTTGGATAGCAGTCACCATGTTTTAAATCATGTCATATTTGGTAATAAATTTATCTTTAAGACAATTATTTATTGTGTTAACATCCCAAATTATTCAGCACATTTGGTTATGGTTGCTATTAGAGTTTCTAATTGATCCATTAACGAAAAGGACTAAATGTGGCTCAAAAAAGGAACTAATTTTTGGAGGAACGTGCAAAAGAAAATATATTGTACTTACCTTATTAAGATATCTATTATTTATACTACAAGTGTCTTCAACATTTTATTCCTATAATCAAAGTTAAGCACAATAAAGATAACACGTATAATACAAAACAGTCGAATGTGGAAAAACGGGCGTTTATTTTCGCATTCTTGCAATTACTTTAGGATACAGGGGCAAAATCTTGAATGTAAAGTTTTATAAGAAAAAAAATACTACATAGAAGTAAAAAGAGCAAATGAAGATTTAGCCCATTTGATGAAATTACTTTTTAATGTAACAAATAGATGATATGTTGACAAAATGGTATATTCTAACTATGTATGATATGTGTTGTCGGATTCTAAAAATGAATTGCACAACGTGAAGTGAAACATTTCCAAAAAAGCAGCTTTAATATTTATTCATTCAAAAATAAAAATAATTTAACCGTTTACGAGGAGATTTTTGGCTAGGGAGTTGAAGCATATTTTTTCGTGGAAGGGAGGGGGGGTGCTAAAAGATACAATGTAGACCACATTTAAACCTGGAAGGGCTAATTTGGCAACACTGGCTGTTATGCTTAGGTCTACAATAGTAAACACGATATTACACAATATCCTGATTGCAAACAATGGTGCTTAGCACATTAAACACTTACTACCATGATTGTTTTTTGCCTCCATAATTTCTTCCAATTTTTTTTAACTTTCAGAATTTCTAATTTTATAAGGATTTTAAAGTGACACATGAAATAATGATCATTCTGTTATTCTTATAAAATCTTCAAACATAGAATATTTTGACTGAAGTATATTTTAAAGTAACTAGTACTACGATTTTGCAAAAACCTTGTCTATTTTACAAACAGTTTTATATAATACATATACTGTGTTTATATGGTTTACACAGATAGTAATATTTTATTTTAAATTACCTTTATTTAGATATTCCAACCATTATTTTTATATATAAAACGTGTTTACATGGCTTACACATACAAGTACATTATTTATTTAACATTTCATTTCAAGTTACCTTTATTTAGTCATTTGAAGCAATTTTTTATACATAAAACATGTTTAATAATCTTACACATATAATTATTATTATATGTTTTAAATTTCCTTTATTTAGATATTTAAGGCATTTTTTATACATGAAACGTGCTTATACGGCTTAAACGTTTAATGATTTCTAATCATTTCAAATTTCATTTAAAACTCTTTTTATTTAATTATTTACAGTAATTTTGAAGTTTGCGTTTACTTTATATTTTATTTCCATATTTATTTATTTTACAATTTATTTTGATTATTCTATTCTTTAAATAAACCTTAAACCCATACTTTTCGCATAGACACAATGAAATATGAAAATCAAAGCGTAAAGAAAGTGGAATCACCAAGTATGTAAAAAGAAAAAGTATTTTGAGAAGACTTTCCTTATAAAGAAATAAGAATAAAAACCAACAAAAGAGCTGACCACTTTCCCTGATGTTTCCTCAAAACCGGCGGGTAATTTTCAAAACCGGACTGATTTCTAAATCATTTTTTTGTCTGACCTATTTTCCATTCTACGCTTTTTTTTTTAGAATGGGATCTTTCTTTATTCTACCAGATGTTGTACTAAACGAATCAGATTTCCAAATCTTTCTTCATGGTCACTTTGCTTTCAGATTGATAGAATCAATCTGAGCGTTCAGTTATTTTTTAAGTTACAGAATAAGTTTTTCACTCTCTCCGTTAATGTAATTTTGAAATAATTATAGCATACTGATGTTTATTTTTTAATAAAAACTAAACACTTTTTTAAAAAACAAAATAACTCTATATATGCTTTTTTTCATTGTTTTTTTAACGTTTTAGCACCCTATTGAAGTAGTGTATGAGTTGCGTACTGTTATATTATTATTATTATTATTATTATTATTATTATTATTATTATTATTATTGCATTTATTTACATTAGTTTTTGTATGCCTCATGACAATTTTTTTGGTTCTAATTCTTAGAAGTCTCCTTCTTCTTCTTCCTTTTTTTTTTTTAACTTATCTTCTTTTTTCTGACCAGGAAATAAAATCTTCTTGTTTTCCGGGTTATTTTTTTCCTTATTTCCCCACCCTGAGATAAATAGTTCAAAATTGTTTTAAATAACAATAGCTTAATTAACAATAGTAAAAGTGCGAAATCAAATTCTTTCCTTATTAAAGTATATGTTGCTATGTCTTGTTTTTGTTTTTGTTTTTAACAATCATAATTACTGATACTTTCTTAGTTGTCTTGTTAATGGTACTATTGATAGAAATGTTTAATTTCCATTTGATTTTTTACTGTGCTTAAATTATTGTACCAAAAATTTACCTAAACTAGATGTCTTTACTTTAGTGCATTATTTAAATGCATTAAATGATACAATTTAATAATTTAATGTTCCGTGCGGTGTGATAAATATCGTCCTTATTTTTTAATCATATCTGGTTTTAAAGCATCAATCTTCTTGTTTTCATTTGTAACTGGTTATCAGCCATGGTGTCACGTTTTGCTTTCTAAGATATATTTTTGTTGAGTTTTAGATGAATTTAAATCATGAAAAAATGCTTCTAATCTTTTTAATTTCGCGATGTTCATTCTCGGGAGGAAAAATAAATCATTAAATGTTACTTAGTAATAAATTGGATCAGCTTACCTCTTATCTAGAACAAGATCTTTACTTTAAATCACTCATTAAATTAATTTACTTTTAGAGTAAATGAATTTTTTGAGTGATTTAAGGAGAAGTGTTGGTGTAAAACCTTAAAAAATAATAATAAGTATAGAAAATTCTACGTTTCTTTCTATTTCCAACGCCATCTTGATCAGCGTTCAGTTAAATAAAACAAGTTCCATAGTTCTACGAAATACCTCTTCTAAAACTTTTAAATGCATTTTTCTCAAAAAGACAAATTTGTCTGATCATCTTAGTAAGCAAAGACATTAACAAAACCTGACAAAATATAAAAACATTAATAAAATGACATTATATATATATATATATATATATATGAAGGTATTTATCACACCGTACGGGACATTAAATTGTATCATTTAATGCATTTAAATAATGTACTACAGTAAAGACATTTAGTTTAGATAAATTTTTGATATAATAATTTAAGCATAATAAAAAAATCTAATGGATATTAAACATCTCTATCAATAACCATTAACTAAACAACTAAAACTATTTGACAACTTTGAACTGATGGACAGTGTAGAAAATTTAGTAATTAAACTATGTCAAAGTCCACTCTGACTTGAAGCTACATAAGACATGTGTACTTATCTGGTGTACTATTAAATATGTCTTAATAATTTAATCTTTTTCTTTTTCTTCTTTTTGACATAAATGTATTTTAAGAAAATCTTTTGCAAATTTTTTTTTCTAAATTTCACTTTGAAATTCAAAAAAAAATAATAATAATATAATTTTTTGGTGTAAAATGAAAGGTTTTTCAAGTTTCTACTTTCATTTTAAGATGTTAAAACCCTTATTTGTTTGTTTGTATCAAGAACTACCGTTAGCAAGCAGCAGTGCCCACCAATCAGAAAGGTGACTACGAATAATTTTCTCGCTATGGACTCCTTGATGACCAAATTATTATTTTTTTTTTTTGGAATGTAATGTTTAAAATTTCTCTAATCTAACGTGATTTTCATTTAAAAAACAAAAAATATCCTTTTTTTCCGAAAAAAAAACTACAAAAATTAACTTAATGTCATGGCCCCTTAAAATGATGAGATTTAAACTCTTTTTTCTAAATTCAGACGTGTTACATTTTGGTATTGAAGTCATCTTGAAGAGAACTAACCTGATAGAGAATTCAACATTAAAGTAAATCTGGGACTATTAAGAAATTCAAGCCTAGAATCGAGATTCAAATCAATATACCTCTTGGCAGGGATGAAACTTGACTAAATTTCACTGTGGGCAAGGTACTAAGGTTTCCTCCTCCCCCCGTCAAATATTAGTAGCCGAAAGTCTGGGTAAATAATTTCTCAAGGCACTTAATTTATTATTCATACGCATACAATTATATAAAACAATTTAGATTTTTTAAAGTTTTCTACGCTTTACTTATTTATCCATTTTTGCGTTCAGCCACATTCAGCGTCCGTGTCAGTTACCCCGCTGCTCACTCATACTTTCATCACTGCTTCTTGTCTATCTAACATATAAAGATGTGGGTGTGCTGTTATCCATAGATTAGGGAGGTAATTTTGTATTTCCCCATATGTATAAATCAGGGTTACCTGTTTTTTTTTTTTTTTTTTTTTTTTTTTTTTTTTTTTTTTTTTTTACCAAATCGAAAATTTTAGCACTTAAAGCAAGTGAAATCGAGATTTGAACAGAAAAAAAATGGACAAATGAACATTTAAAATTTTCAAAATATTTATTTCAGGAACACCATTTAGTGTGAATCATTTTGCAATGGTAAAAAACAAACTAAGACATTATTTAGCAATCAAAATAGTAATATTAAACAAGTAAGACAAAGTATGACTGATTGTGTTATGTTGAAGCTTTTACTTCTAGGAGATCTTCTTTGTGGTCCTTAGTATATCCGTCGTTACTACCTGTGCAAAATGAACAAATTCAAAATTTATCGTCAATAGTGAAAATCTGTTCTTTGTATTAGACCATTTCAAAGTTATTTTAAGAAAATACCAATTTGCTGTAGAAGTTGAAAGTTGGAATGCTTAAAATAAATTAACTTATATATTTCGATTACATTTTTTTCTAAGATTGGCCTAAAATATTGATACTATTTCTGTGCAGCCAAATATTTTGAATTTTTCATAATAACAGATGGTTTCAACAAAATAAATTCTCGCACAACAATGTCACTCTTTGTAGAGTCTAAAAGAAATAATGTGCGATTCGTTAAGTATCTGAACGATGTATACTGTGACAAATTGTGAAATTAGGTATCCTGCGCGTTACATTTAAATTTGGCCCAATTAAGTCGGGATGTCCCTCGAAAATCGGAACGGCTGGCAACCTTAGTATAAACTGAGAGCTTATATTAAAAAATATATTAACTTTCATAAGAAAAAAGATTAAATGTTATATAAAAATTAAATAGACGTATTCATTTTCCTTATCTTGAACAAATTATTTTTCTTTTCGCTTTTATAATAGATACATGGTAACTGTTGGGAATATTTGAAGTAACAAGTGAATAAACAATTCACAATTTTTAAATTATGAATTTTTAGATAAAAATTATGAGCTAAGGCATATTGTTTGCATACAGTCCCAATTAAAATCTAAGAAATTGTTAAGAAAAAAAACCTGGCAATTGAACTGCAAAAGTATCAAATATCTAAATGTATCTTGAAATTGACCGTATATTACAGGAAGGGAGGAATATTTAATGCGTCATTTGTACTCATTTTACCCCCATACACGCAAATATTATAATATATCAAAATACAATTTTATCATCCCTCATTACGTCACTGTTTCGAAATCAATGTCCATCAATACTCGCATCTTGTACTTGTCACACACTTGCATGCTACAGACTCATTAACCCAGAGATGCTGGTTTCCTAGACATAAAAGCCGGAAATAGAATCAACTGTAAATAATAGTGTATAATAGTGCTGCCGTTTTCGTATCCCAGGTGAATAAATGTATCATTTAGTTAAAAAGAGAAATATATTGTTCTAGTTTCTATAATGCTAAAATCTGTTGAAATTCATTTTTTTTTCAATCCTGGAGGGGTTTTAAACAGATTTCTTAACAACACTTTTCAAGAAAACGTTGACACATTAACCGGTTTGCTGTGTATTAAAGCTGCAGTACCCAGCCTATGGTTCAGTGTATCACTGGAAGTACGTCCAAAGTGTTTCGAGTACGGTAAATAATAATAATAATAATAATAATAATAATAATAATAATAATAATAATAATAATTTTGTTAATGGAATAAAACACACAAAATAAATAAATAAATAAATAAAATATTAAAATCGAAACACAGTACCTCGATTGGGGTAATAATTTAAATTTTATTACTCCATGAAACAAGCTCGAGGATCGCATTCAAATTATTAAGACCCATATTTGAGCATTTGCATATCAAGATGAATATTTTTTCTGAACTGTCATCATATGTTAATGTGATTCAAATTTATTTTAATGCTGTTCTTATTTGTTTTGATGTTAGCCTACCATTAAAAATTAATTAATTAATTCATTAATTAAATTAAATTACTTGTAAAATGTAAGCTAAAAAATTAAAACTTAAAAATGACATTCAATTAACTAGAGCCACTTGATTAAATAGTTAACTTGAAAAGATTACTAACAAAAACAAATATGTTTTTCAGAAGATATTTGTGCGGCTAATTTTAGGAAATTAGGAGGAGAGGGGGCTATAATTGAGTAATCTAAATAAGCGGTAAGGGAGGAAAAAAAAGGTTGGGAACTACTGCATTAGAATGTTAGAGAAATGTCCCTTTAATCTATCGAAATCTGCAATGTAACAATTTTCCCAAATGCTTCCTGTCATAACAGAAACATTTACGAAAGTTTAAGTTTAATATAACATCTTAAAATACCCGTTTTCCCATACAGTTCCCGAGACCTTTCCCTTATTTTCAAAAAGAATAATAGAAAAAAACAGAGACCAGAAATGTAAGAGATTTTCGGAAACTTTTCTGAAATAAAAAGGACCCCTTTGTTGCTCGTCACTTTCGGAAATATTAACTTTTTTGATTTACACATTTTTTGAGTGTCTACAACCCAATAACACGTGCTAAAAGAAAATATTAAACAAAAAATGATCTATGCATTTCTTTCTTAGATTATTACGTATCAGTCTGCTCCATTTAGCTAAATGCCAATATAAAATATATATGCATTAACTGGTCAAAACCGTATATGCATACAAACATGAAGAATCTGAAATTTTCACTGTTACACTTTACAGTTCATTTTTTTATAATATGTAGAATTAATCAGTAACACGTGGCCTTTAAGTATAATATTTTTAACTTAATATTTTTCTATTTTTCATATTACACTTCAGCCGTTACAGAGACTTGACATTTTTGTTTATATTCATTGAACTGGAAAACATAATATAATTCATAAAAATGCACTCTTTATTAAATCCTGGTTTTTCGCTGTAATTTTGCCGAATGAGTAGGTTGTGAACCTGGTTTCATATACAAAAAATGTTTATCGTAGTCTCTGCCACCTCTTAAAGATTGTAAACGTAACACTGAAACTGGGTTTTTGATAATTTTATCCTTTCTTTTTTTATGATCTTTAAATTTTCTAATCATATTTCAATATAAAATATAATTACAATGACGAAATTACAAACATTTCTTTAAAAAAGTGCTTATGAAGGTGTTTAAAATATAACTATTTTGTATTATTTTGGTTAGCAAGCAGATTGATTACGAATAAGGATTTATAACATGCTTCCTTGAGTTGAACATGGAAACTGACACAAATTTCCTACAAAACAGGAAGTTCCCGGAAAAATGATCATGTAAGTGTAACCACTGGAACTATAACATAGGTGATCATCCGCAAAAAGTCCCAAAATGACCCCAGCGTGGGCAGAACTTTGTGATTTAAACAATGTAACATCAATTTCAGGATCTCACAATGAATATGTCCTTACTTTTGGACATCCTAATGTAGGCGGCATGAAAAAAAGCCCAAGTGACCGTTGACCATTTTGTGGATTCTTCGGCCTCGAACTTAATAAATCTAGACAGCTCGAAGGCTATGCAAATGATAAGGCGAAAATAAAATTGAAATAAAAAACTATGCTTAAAGCAAATTTCAGCGTATGAATATTTCCTTAAATAACACACTCAATTTCTGAAATTTAGATAAGTGTAATTTGGAAAGAATTGGAGAATTTATAGGCTAATATCGAGCAAAATATATTTTCATCAATTGAGGATTATCTTTGTTAATCATATTTAATAGTGAATAGCAATTTTATGCTTTTCTGTTTGATATATAAGTGTTTAATATAACTTCTATGAACAGTGAATGATTTCGAAATTTCAATTTTTTTCCCCTTATAATTTCAATCAACATTCAATAATATGGTAGCATATGTGTTTATATTCACAGACATATATTAAACTGTTCAAGTATTTTTTTTAAACTAAAACCAACGTTAAATACCTTTTTTCAACCTATGCCTTATCAGAAATTCGATTTCAGAATCCTCAATATAGCTTACGAAACTGCATTATTATAGTTTTGCATATTTTTTACTATGTTAATCGCGATTGCTATTTCAAATTAAATTTATTTTAAGTAAGCTTTTAGAATGATGGTACAACAGACGATAAAATAAACAAATTGTGTATGCAACCTTAAACAAAATATATAAATAAATAAAAATGTTTTCAGTTTGTTGAGCATTTTTTAAGAAATTCTGTACTCCTTCAACGTTAGTATTAAATAATGGGATAATTTGAATATTTCTTCGATTCTTAGAGAATGGATGAACAAAGAAAAAAGAAAAATAGACAAAAGAAACGATATTATAATAAAATAAACAAAGGCCATTGCAAAAGGCATACTCATTCGAACAAACAAACAAACACACAAATAAAAAACCTTCAAAATTGGTGTACTAATGGAAAAAACTTTCTGTGAACATAGTGACAGTCTCTCATTCCCTCATGACTGTACAGTTTCAAGATCTAGCAATCTGACTTAAATTTTAAGATGAACAATTTATTGGCCGACAAACTTTTTCTCATAAATTTGTATGTTGGATTGCGCGGCCGATTTTTACTTCCTTCTATCTATAATAGGGAAGTATTGTAATCGAGATTTGTTTTTTCGACTTCCAGTTTTCGACGGATTTACACGTTTTAGGTGTCAGAGATCCCTAAACACACGTTCTTACAAAATGGCTGTCTGTCCGTGTGTCTTCTTTATATTAGAGAATAGTATATGAAGTTATGCACAAGAATTGAACCAAACTTCATATATATGTTTTTGACTATGGACGTCAGGTCCCGGGTGAAAATGGGGATATTCGCAAAGAAGGGGGCACTGTGGTAGTGATTATTGTGCGATTTTCTCGATATTTTGAAGTCTAAGTGAAGAATTCATGAATATTTTTCGACGAAATTTTATATTTAAATGCAATGTAACTGACCGAGGTTTGAATAAAATTTTAGAAAAAATCGGCCTGAAGGCGCTGTA
The DNA here is from genome assembly GCA_963931845.1 of Maratus michaelseni. Lineage (NCBI taxonomy): Eukaryota > Metazoa > Arthropoda > Arachnida > Araneae > Salticidae > Maratus > Maratus michaelseni. The sequence continues at coordinate 153,824,936 of OZ007594.1, read as the reverse complement.
ACAGCGAGTTTTATTCAATTTTCGGAACACTGAATCACCCAATTGTGCATTCTACATTTAATTTGTATATTTGTATTAAGTAAATTTGTATTAAGTAAATTTGTTCACTTTTTTTTGATATATTATCCGTTTATTAGACTTCATTACGAAATCCCCCCCCCCCCAATGGTTTTCAAACATTTATTGACAAAAAGCTTGAAGTGTAATAAAAAAAAAAAAGGGTCTGTTAACATCTTATTTTTGTTCCTAAAATGTATAATTAAAAATTACACTTTTTGAAGTATTAACATATAATTCAGAATTCCATTTTTGATAGAAGAAAGTTTTGGGATTGGAACATTCGGCTAGTTCTTTTTGTTTTTGTTGTTGTTGTTAATATTTACATCTCATTTAGTTTGGACACAGACATCCAATTGATTTCATTTAACGTATATCACTTATAGTGGCATCTTACTCTTATTGGCTTCGATGTTAAAACATCCACTTAATCGAATATTTTAGAGTAAGCTCCCGTTAAAAGATATTTATAAAAACTGTTTGTGTGTTTAATTTGTTTGCACTTTCGAACATAAGATTATTTTGAAGTGCGTTTTAAGTAAGTAAATTTTGGGTACGTTTTAGTTTTAGTAAGAAAGTTTTTTCGTATGCTGTTTAAAGTTATTCACTTATCACTTAAAATACTATATATTGCTAAAAAAAAATTATATTTCTTATTGTTCGAGCTCCTTGAAATGTTTATGAGTTATAAATCTAATGTTTCCGAAGCCTGTGTATAATTCTTGTGATAAAATATTGATGTTTAGTTGTAAAAAGCATTTTTTTCTTCTCACCTTTTTATTTATTTTCAAATCAAAATCTCCTGTTTTACTAACTGAACTAAATTTTAGTATATGTAGTATATATGCAAGTCAATTGGCCATTACATGGGGCTGCACAAAAAAAGTCGAATAGTTTTTTTACTATTAATGGCAATTGCTGAAATTGTAATTTAAAAATGTTATTATTTTTCTAATTTTTTTACTTAAACATCATCTTTCACTTTATTAATATTGAATGTGTTGAAATGTGTTTCATAATCTATGATTAACGAATGATTTTTCGTTGTTGTTTAATAATTATTTAATGTGTTTTGAGGTTTACCGAAATATTTCTGTACTGCTGAAAATGAAAAGAAACCTTACGACTTAAAATGAACAATACAAAAAATGTATTCTCACGGCCTTCGGAAAATATTTTTATGCATCCTTACAAGTTCTTTGTTCTTCCAAACTCTGGGCTTACTCTACAATGCGAACATGCTAGAAAACAGCAAGACATAGCCAACAAGTCACGGAGAGAATGTTTCCATTCTTCTTTTTTTTCTTCTATAAATTCTTATTTATAAGAAGAATTTCGATTTTAGTATAAAAATATCCTTTTGTAATTTGTATGTTGTGAAAAACATGAACGCGATACATGTGCACACGATTTCAAGAGTGTTAGTAGAAACTCAGCAGAAAAAAATGGAAAACAAATGACAAAAGTGTGGATAGTTTTAGCAGCATACAAAATGCATTTTGTTGCTTTCGATTTTCGTTTTTTACTTACCCATCATACGTAGTATAGGGTAAGTCTTGTAATCGTTTTGAAAATCGAAAAAAAAAATTTTTGACGGATTTACACGTTTCAGACACTGGAGATTCCGAAAAACATATTTTTAGGAAAAAAAAAAATTGCCGTCCGTCTGTGTGTCTGTAAACGCTCTATCTCCCAAAAAATTGAGATAGAGATTTGCAATTTGGTATGTACTTAGTATGTAATAATGGGGAGAAGCCTTTTGAATTTCAATAACCTCGATTAACCGGAACTATTTTTTTCGGACTCTCGAAATAGTCGTTCTGATAAAAGGTATATAAAAATTTTCGAAATTGTTTATTTTAAGAAACGTATATAAAAAAGGCAATAAAAAAACAAATTTTGCATAAAGCATGAAGTCGATCGGATAATGAGTTGCCGAGATATTTGGAATCCTATTTTCCACGCTCTTCGATTTTTCATGACCCTGTATTTCATCCAAATTTCACTTTAAGTATATATTTTAATTGGAAATTTGACGCTTAATCAGATGCAATAAACCGCTAGTTAATAGGATTATTATTTTTGGAGTTATAAGGAAAAACCTCTTTCAAGCAATTCAGTAATCGAGCCTTTAAAGAAAGTTTATGACGTCATCAAGCCTCGATTTTATTTGAATTGCAATGCATTTTATAAGTAGTTTACACATTTTTATTTTAATATTTTACATTATGCATATCCATGATGGGTAAGTATTACGGTGGCCCCCAACGACTAGTTTCACATGCTTTTAGATATAAATTAGACGTAAATATTAAATAAAGTTAAAAGGGTTAGTTAGATTCTATGATACTTTTCGTTAAGAGCTTTCATAGAAATTTTAAATTTTCTTATAGGGGAAGATCGGGTAGCCCCCGACACGTGGATAAATCGCAAATAAATAACAAATGAATGAAATTTCAGTCTTTATTTTATACTTAAAATAAAATTACAAACTTCTTTTAGGATTTTAATTAAACATTGCTAATAATATCGAATTATTTAACGAAATATACTGATAATAGTTTGGCCTTATTTTTTTGGCGTCACAAGAAACAGAGGGTAGCCCCGGACATATTAATCAATGTGTCCCAACCGATTTTTGGCCCAACAAACATCACAATTATAATAAAAATCCGATGCATCTATATAAACGCAATCTTAATGTCTAATAAAGATCATTTAAAATAAGATCTAATTAATCTAATTAATCTTTCTTAATAACGTGCAATAAAATTTGAGAGGAGCAACGAAAATTTATTGACGAAAACAAAACGCTCACTTACGACTAACTTACTCGGCGCCCACGTCACAATTAAACTGTATTTGTTTCGACTCTAGAGGGCGTTCATTTGCAATAACTCTTTATTTATGCAACACTTTGAATTTCTTAGCAATTGAAATGTCCGCGGTTACCCGACTTTCCCCTAGTTATAAAATATTCAAACTAAACTAAAAAACATAAAATTGTAGAAATTTTGTCAATTATAACCAAAATCTGCTAAATCTATAATTAATAAATAATAAAATATCTAAAGATTACAATTTTTTTAACGTTTACGTTATTGAACAAAAGGAAATTTAAACGAAAGGTATATTTGACATTCCAGTGAAATATAATTAATAACATACTCAAACTTTTTGCCATTTTATGATCTTCTTTATGCACTTACTCCTTTTTTCCCTATAAAAAATACCTTAGAGTTTATTAACAAAACTCGAATAAAGTTATGTAAATAATTAAAACCAAAAACATGTCCGTGAGTAACGCTGGCATCATATTGAGAATGGTAACACCCGATCAAATATTTTTGCTTTTACTGCAGTTTTTTAAACTTCTAAACATCGCTTAATCACAATTGTTGCACAGTCGAATAAGGAAAAAGTATTATTTCAAGTGTAATTTGTTTGAAAGCTGTATCTCAATTTACTGATTTTTTTATGGTTTTTAAAATAACTTTAAAGCGGGATTTTTTAAAAGTTACCTCTAAGGCGTGCAGCCCGATTACAGAAGATTAACCCGTTTGCATTTAAAACAATATATTTTTTTCAGTGTTTGTTTTCGGCTAACATTCCATAGCGAAATTAAAACTTCATCAGTAAATAAGTAAAATAATTTAAATAAAACACAAATTTAACCGACACGTAATCTAACTACTTGCCTAAACAACTGAAGTTATCAGAATGAAAAGGGATGCTGTAAGTAGAGAAATCTTTGATGATTTCTTCGGCTATTAATTCCTAACATGCGGCAAATATGAAAGTATCGCTTTTAATACATTTTAAAACTTTGTTTGAATAAATAATTGATATTTTTCATGTAAAAAGGCTTTTTTGGTTGTTAGTGGACAATCAAAAAATATATATTAAAAATAAAAAACCTATTAGTGTTTTAAATTTAAGGAAAAAAATGGTTTTCATCTATATGTTCTGTACCCCCGGAAAGTTGGATACCCCTACTTATGCTAACAAAAAATATATTGCCAAATTGGTAACGGTACATCATCATATTTAACCTTACGTCGCTCAAAAATGACGGTTACATACACTTAAACATCCATGTTTTCTATGTTATTAGTTAACGGTATTTTAATTTTTATGGTGATAAAAGTTATACTAATACTGTAGAAAAAGAAATTTTGTATGTGAGAGAGAGAGAGTACGGAGTACACTACGAGAAAACTACTGAGCCCATTTAAAAAAAAAAAAAAAAAAAAACAAGAACGAAAAATCATGCGTCAAGCATAGATTATGTAACACTTTCCAACGCTTCCAAACTAATTTTACAAATCATACCGTTTAATAAGCTGAAAGATGACATCTAAGTATACAATTTGGAAAATGCATAACATATTTAACAACATAATTTCAGGAATTTCCAACATATACAATATTCGGAAAAATATCCGAATACTTTTATTCAGTCCTGTATAGGATCTATAGATTTGTATATATACTACATAGGATGCTAAATTTTAGTTCAGTTAGGAAACGCGTAGCCCAGTTTAAAATTCTCCGTCTGGAGTTTCTGCCAATAAACGGAAATGTGTTCGCGAACCTGTATAGGATTCTTTGTGCTTCCCTGTATAGGATCTACAGAATTAATACACACCACGTAATAGATGTAAAGGGAGTTAAAATTAAAATCGAGTTCAGTAACTTAAAACGCACTTCCAGGAATTATTGTTAACAGACAGTAGAGAATTCTTTTGTGTGTCCCTGTAAATGAACGATGACTGCTATACACACACTATTCTGTAGTAAGCCTCTTGTAATGCACCTTAGTTATATATATAAATTTCAATGCGTTTGAAATAGTGAAACATTATTTAAATAAACCGCAGACGATTTTTCTCCATAGACGTAATGTAACGGAATTCTTTTGACTGTCCCTGTAAATTAACTATAAGTGTTATGCACATCCTAGTCCATATTAAGCTTCTTCTAATGCACCTTAGTGATATATATAAATTTCAATGCGTTTAAAATAGTGAAACATTATTTAAATAAACCGCAAATGATTTTCCCCCTTAGACCGTAATGTAACGGAATTCTTTTGAGTGTCCCTGTAAAAAAACTATAAGTGCTACACACTTCCGTTGAAATAGGGAACATGCGATAGATAACAACAATAACATATAAAAATTGCAGAGCAATCCGAGCATATTTACGGGAGTTAGAGCACGGACAGACGGCCAGACAAGCCGAAGTCATAAACACTTTTCAACTAGGTTGGAAAGTGTTAAAATTCACCGTACGATAACATACTTCCCAAGTAGACTGCGTTGTATATTTGGAAGGGGGTAGATGTAAATGGGTTGGAATGTTGGATTTTTGATAAATTCAAGTCTCATGTTCACTTAATGCAGTACAAGAATGAAGTTTCTTCAAGATGTGACTTATTAAGTAATTTTTAAAGTATCCGCAGCAATATAATTTCTCTTTCTTCAAATAGGCACACAAATACTATATGGCATATTTCAACAACCACATTTTCAAAGCCGCGGGCTTTGCTGGTAATGTATATTATATACATATATATTTCAATTTGATGTTAACAGTTGTCAAAATTGGTCTCTAAACGGTTAAAAATTCACCTTTATCAACTCCTCCGCGAGCGTTGCATTACTTATATATTTATCCCAATCGTCTAATATAGACAATTAGTTTTCTGGATTACAATTCCAAAGTTAGCATTTAGGTTACATTTTATTTTTTAATTATTATATATTTTTTTTGTTATTTTTTCCGGTACCAATATTTTAACATAATTTTCAGTGCGAAAAATGTCAAAATCCATCTTTTCGTTTTTTTTTTTTTTTTTTTTTTTTTTTTTTGAGCACACAAGTGAGTACGCGCAAGCTTATCATATATAAATACCAACTGTACCTTTCCACTAAATTAGGGTTTTAAAGTAAATTTTTCACACTAGAGGGCCTATCATCAAACCATCAAATAAACCATCAAACATCATCCAACAATCAAACAAATTTTAATATAGACCACGCCAAATTTAAGTATATAGAGAAGGCATAAAATGTATACACCCGTAGGCTCAAGACTAGGAACAAGTTCTATAAAAGTGCTGCGGGATTATAGAATTATATGTTTCTCCTTGATTTGTTGGTGGATTCTGTCTAGGAAGTTGCTACCAATCTATTTGTATGCTGTTACAATGATCTTCACTACAGGATAACCAAGTGACGACATGGAAATATACAAATAAATAACCTAATAATAAAATCAAGTAATTTTTCAAAGAAAAGCCTAGATAAAGTTATTAGAAGTAAATGAATTACGAAGAGTGCAGATTCCTCCTAACAACACACTCAGCAATTTCATATACAGATTCCCAACACTAGCGCTTGAGCGCTATACCAAGGTATCTGGATAATTTTAAAGATTTATGGCGCAGTTTCAGTCCTGCGAAAAATTTAATTGGAAATTCAAAATTAGATTTTACTTAAACTTTGAGCAAAATATACGCTTACTAACTCTAGGTACAACTGCTTTTGTTTTAACTGAGTGTGCACATTATGTGTTAATGTATATTAAAAAGAAAAATAATTTTTTAAAGATTTTAATAATTTTATATTACCAATTGCAATCATCTATTTTGCTTCTTTTTTTCTCCTGTGATGAATAATTTTATTTGTGCTAGTGAATGAATTAAAAATGACACACATTTCTTTCTTGTAATTTTTCATCATCAAAATTTTAGTATGTTTTAATTAAAAGTGTGTTTAAATGTGCCGTGAGTTAAAAAAAAAAAAAAGAAGAGAGAGAGGGGAACACTGTTTTAGAGCGAGCATTCTTTTCTATTCATTTTTATTCTCTACGAGAATTTGAGTTATTCCTTTGATAATTATCGAATTAAATACACAGGTTTTCATTCGAAAAGTTGAAAAAAAAGGTAAACAAACAAAAGAATGCAAGAATTAAAAAAATGTCTTATTGATAGATTCTATTCATGCGCCAAATAGGTTAATATTAATGTAAACACTTTTAATTTCTAAATCCCTTCATGTTGAATACACCATATATGCTATATTATCTCAAGACTTACATACATCTTTTCTTAATGCATTCATACATTCATCTGATATACTTACATTCATCTTATAAAATACATACATATTTACATACAATAGATATAACAGCCCTATTTTCAACAAATGTAAGTACTAGTGATTATTTGGGAATCTTCCGTATTTCCTAATTTAACTAAATAAATATAACCTATTGGGTTGAAAGCATATGTTGATAGCGTTTACTTTTTATTTGAAGTGATTAGCATATAGAAAAAATCAGTCTTAAATTCTTCACTATACCAGTAATGTTATAGCAGTGTTTTATTTTCTTTTATTTCGATGAATGCTTTTATCATAAATAACGCGGCATTTTTTCAGGCAATTGAAAGCGATAAACAACTCTGTAGATTAAAAATACGTTTAACCTAACCTTTTGAGCAATCTTGCTACAGATGAAATAGTTTTTAAGATTATAAGATATCTGAAGTTCATTTAAACTGAATTACCAATCAATTTCTTGTGGAATGCAGGCAAATGAGGAAGAGTATTCCAATGGCATTAAAAAACACATAATAAACAAAAAATGATACCATCCTTAGACACCTTCAACTCACGTGTCAGCCTGACCTTGCAGTCCTTCTCTGGATGGCCTAGATCCGCAGGGCTTACTAAACCAGCTGATTTTACCGGCTTTTTAGAAGAGTCAATTACGTAGTGTTTGTACCTGGCATCTAAAATTAACAGGAAAGGTGATACAGGAAGTCATTGAAGACCTTTTCACCGATTTTGCCTTCCTTCTAATTTATCCTTAGAGTAAATGAAGCGTTACTAACGGCATTGATGATTTATACCAAGTTCATTAGATGAAATGGAAGAAAGCAAGTATCGCTATTATGGAAGATAGTGGCGGGAGTTTTATGAGAAATTTGTCCTCAGAATAATGAAAAATTACTCACGAAATATGAAAATATTTTTTTAGATACCCTATTTCTAATAAAACCCTAGTAACGTTGCATAGAAATTATGATATGTGGTGACTTAAATATAACATTTTGTTTGTGCTAAATTCAATCCTCAATTCTAAGGCTGTGTAATGTTAAAAATGGGCCCTATCTTTGCCCTACGTTATATCGCGTGTGTCAGGAAACAAGATAAAAGCGTGTTATATCCGAACGAATTAAAAATGAAAGAAAGAAAGATAACTTACAGACAAGACATTATTTGTATCCAAAATGTTTTTAGATGTATATTAAAATTTTTACAATAAATTAACGACAGAAAATTCACATATTACAGTTTTTTATAAAAGAACTTTTATTTTTCGGGAGACACGAAAAAAGAGATTATGTCTAAACAAGGCATGATATAACAGGGGCTATTTATTCTATTTAACTATTTTGATATGGACAAGAAAATATGTTACTCAAGTTAAAACAAGTTAAAAATTTTAGACTTTTAAATATACAGGTTGTCCATAAACTATTACTTTGTAACTTTTGATTTAAGAACACGACGAAAAAAACTATTACATATTCATAAAATACAACTAAAAGGTTTTATTATTTTTTTAATAACATAAACAAAGTTACATATGCGTAAAGTCGCAGTTCAAAACGTTAGTAATCAAATAACGATTAAAATCAAATAATAATTAATATTAAAATTTCCTCAAATTTATCAAAAGTTATTAATGAATTATGAGCACAAAGTTAGATAGATAAATATACATAATTCACGAATAACTTTTTGATAAATTTGATAAAATTTTAATATAAATTATTATTTGATTAATAACAGTTTGAGTTGCAATTTTACACACATATGTAAGCAATTTTACACACATATGTAAGCAATTTTACACACATATGTAAGCAATTTTACACACATGTGTAACTTTCTTTGTGTTTAAAATAAACTTTTTGATTTGTGTTTTATGAATATGTAATAATATTTTTCGACACGTTTTTAAATAAATTGTTATAAAGTTAAGGAAACCCCGACAACAATTTATGGATATATATATATATATATATATATATATATATAATCGCAAAATAATTCACTATTGTTTAATGGAATATTAGAATTCATATATATATTATATAAATTCTAATATTCCTTTAAAAAAATAGTAAATTATTTTGCTTTTCCGCAAATTTTATTTAAATTTTGCAACAGATTTTATTTTTTCAATTTCCGAATTCAAAAAGGAAAATTCGCAATTTTTCTTATTTTCCACTTTATTTATTTAGATTCTAAGTCAAGTCCATTTCTTGAAAATTATCATTACTTCATTGCTAATAAATAAATCGAGAAATCTTTATAACTCGAATCTTAAATAATCAAACCCATGTCTAAGAAGCAATGTTTAGTTCAAAATTAATAATGCATCTAAAGAATAAATTTTTAAATTAAACGTTATAATATTAGAAAATAGTAATATTAATATTAGCTAATATAGATTAATATTAGAATTCTGAATTTACATATTTTATTTTATATTTTAATTTTATGAGACATTTGTGTCACACTGTATTCCATTATGTAAATTACTGAGTGATATAACTTGCCAATCTTCTCTTTGTGGTTTTTACATCTGGAAGCAAATATTTCAACTATCCTTTACCCTTTGTTCAGAATATAACAAATGCATATCTATTTAAATTTCCATCTGCTGTTTTCGGACTTAATAATAATTGTATATACAGTTCGCTCCTATCAAAACCGCATTTCCCATGCATTTTTCAGATGGTCACTGCGTTGCCGTCCCATTTTACTTATTTTGACTAGCCTATCAATTATGGAATCCCTTGGTATGTCTACTGTTCGAAATTAGCATTGCGCTCTCCCAAACGGTTGTGAATAACTCCGCGCCATTGGCTTGATTCAGCATTTTTATGTTAGCATTGCAACTTAATGAAAAAACTTCAGATCATCTCTGACTTCCAAGCTAGAAGCATCTAACCTTTAAGTTAAGCTACGGAGGCCACCCCTTGTTTTTCATCGTTATGTGTTTGCAATAAAATAATTTCCATGGATACCGTTTACTTCCCTTCAATGCATTGTCTTTAACATCTACAGGATGAGAATGCTGTGTTCTTGCTTCAGCCACAACGCAACTGTTTGTACTTCCACCGTTTTCACCGCCCTTCATGTTTCTGTTTATCAGAAATATATTATTTGCTGGATACCATCTTATTTACAACTACTACAACCAAAAAAACTACTCCACACCCGACAACAATTTATGGATATATATATATATATATATATATATATATATATATATATATATATATATATATATATATATATATATATAATCGCAAAATAATTCACTATTGTTTAATGGAATATTAGAATTCATATATATATTATATAAATTCTAATATTCCTTTAAAAAAATAGTAAATTATTTTGCTTTTCCGCAAATTTTATTTAAATTTTGCAACAGATTTTATTTTTTCAATTTCCGAATTCAAAAAGGAAAATTCGCAATTTTTCTTATTTTCCACTTTATTTATTTAGATTCTAAGTCAAGCCCATTTCTTGAAAATTATCATTACTTCATTGCTAATAAATAAATCGAGAAATCTTTATAACTCGAATCTTAAATAATCAAACCCATGTCTAAGAAGCAATGTTTAGTTCAAAATTAATAATGCATCTATAGAATAAATTTTTAAATTAAACGTTATAATATTAGAAAATAGTAATATTAATATTAGATAATATAGATTAATATTAGAATTCTGAATTTACATATTTTATTTTATATTTTAATTTTATGAGACATTTGTGTCACACTGTATTCCATTATGTAAATTACTGAGTGATATAACTTGCCAAAAATATATCTTTTAATAGATTTGTTTTTATCCATGCGTGCGTTTGCAGTCCTCAATAACAAATACTTCAACTGAACACAGACCCAGTTTTATACAATTTCAAATACTAAGTGCTGCAATTCCCCAAGTAATGATCTTGTTCAATTGTAACAATTAGATCAAGATTGATTTCATTTACTGGTGGCTTTCAGAATACCAAACTAATTGTATTGTTTCTTAACAACCACCTATGAGTTGTTACATAATTATGCCTGTGTTTCGTTTGCCTTATCTCTGTAATAGAGTAATAAGTTCAATGAAACTTTTAGTTGCAGTATAGTAATTACCTGCTTACTAAATTATGTATAGCACCTTCACCCGAATAGTGTTGTGTCTATTGGTAAAAATATTATTACAATAATAATTTCAGTTCTTATAACGTTATGTATGACTATTGATACGTATGAAAACATATAAGTTTTTAGATCATTATAATATTATATATTAACTAAACCCCAATATCTCTATCTCATATTTTCTTTGTTTTATTATAGTATTTAACAAATATAGTGTTTCGCCATTCTAGAGGAAGATTTTCAAATTTTACTTTACGACAAACAGGATGTTATATCTAATATAATAATATTAAACTAGACTACACTATATGGCCAAAAGTCACCGGATATTTTCGAATTTATTTCATACAAATGCTCATGTTTCATCCAATATTTAACATTTCTATATTCTGATTACAGTAGATTTTTTCTTCTGTACTTTGTTCAGTTTCCTTAAATTTCGTGGAAAACCCTGCATGCTGTAAACAAAAGAGATGCGGAAATGTCTTCAATTTCTTAAAGAAACCTTTATACCTTCATAAATATACGTGCTAGTTTGATACAAATGAATACAAATATCGCAATGGACCCACATAGTAATATACTAAAGCTGCAGATTCTTTCCAGTATTTTGTTATACAGGGTGATCGCAAATATTGTTTTTTTTATTCAATTTGTTGTTGGTTTTCCAATTGCCTTCGTGACCAAACCTTCACTGACAATTATGAGGACAAACATGTCCTTTATATGTCTAAAGTTCCATAAGAATTAGTCAAGTATTTCTCTAGATATTCGAGAAAACGTCTAAAATCGAAAGTGTCCGGTGACTTTTGGCCATATAGTGCGTAACGTATTGTTACGCTTCATTCACATTTAAAGAGTCTGTGTTTTTAATAATTTTTGAATAATATATATTTTTATAATTTTTATAATTTTTTATATATTGTTATATATATATATATATATATATAAACTTATTGTAAAAATTAACCATTGAAACAGAAGCAACTGACCATATACAATGAAATTACTATACCATATAGCACTGTCAAATTACATATAATAAAACATAGTCCTAATATATGAAGTATTATTTATTCATTGCATAGTTATATATATATATATATATACTTAATGTTCAAGAGCTAAATTTCTGTTGAAATTTTAATGCATTTTTATTAACTTTTTTAAGTTTTATTGTTTTTTCTTTAATATGTCTTTTTTTTCTTAATAAAAACAAAATAATAAACAAATGTAACAAAATAATAAACAAATGTAACAAAATAATAAACAAATGTAACAAAATAATAAACAAATGTAACAAAATAATAAACAAATGTAACAAAATAATAAACATATGTAACATTGACATTTTATTTAATAGCGTTAAATTTTAATAGAAAATATTTGCACTGGAAAATAAGTAGAAAAAATAATGAATAATGACACATTTAACTTAAAAAAAGTTTTCAAAATATTACCAATTCAATTCTTAAAATTCTTACGTTTATAATATTATATTTAACTTTAAAAAATTTCACATTTTTTTTAAACATCCAATAAAGTTTTGGAAATTTTATAGTAAAAAAAAATTATAAACCCTACTTTAAAAAATGTGTTTAAAGTTTTGTTTGTTGCTCAAGGTAGAATAAGTATAGGACACTTTTGGGACTTTTATAATACCAAAAAAAAAAAAAAAAAAAAAAAAAAAAAATGATTTTTTTTTTCGTCAGTTAAAAAAGGAGTGTCAGTATCCTTAAAATGTAATAAAAGAGAACATTATAAATGTTACGCCAGCATAATTTAGAGACTGGAGATATCTGGAAATGAAGAAAACAATATTACTACATTTTATAAGTTAGCTATTTATTATTTTTAAAAAATACAACATATACTTTCATATGATCATCAGCAAAAAAGAGTCCTGTGGAATGGTTAGGATGGTGCCCATTAAATAAATTTTAATATCCAGTTCCGGCGTGAGTGTTCTCACTTTTTTTAGGGTTATCGTGTAAGCTGGAGGTCTTGGTTTATTTAAACTATGTATTTAAAAGAATATTTTATCTCATTTCAAACTTAATAACGAAAGATATGACACAGTAAAATGACAAAAATAATTCATTGATTCATCTTATTATCATCTTCTTTGTATGTTTTAGTCCTGCCTTCGGGAACGTATTTTCGAAGGTAATCTGTTTATTTTTCATTGCAAATGCGGTTTAAAATAGGCTTCTCGTAATGAAGAAATACATATTTATATTCTTCTTATATGAAGAATTTATTTAAAATTTCTTTTAAAACACAATAGTGTCCGAGACCTTTTAAACAGTGCCCCCTCCCTTTTTTTTTGCCATGGTTTATATAAGTACTTCTAAAATCCGGATGTCCATCTGTGACATATAATTCTTATTATTTAAACAGTACACTCTGGAGGAAGCTTAGAAAGAAAGATTACAATGACATGTATAGCAGTACCGGTCACCTAGCACCCAGCACCCTACAAATACTTTTGCCACTGTATCGACAAGAGTTTTATTTGTTTCTTTCCGACTTACTCCTGTGTGAACCTACACCTTTACATGGTCACCTTTTATATCTTCATAAAACTGGCATTAACCACTATTACATAATTGGATCGTATTATGATTATTTTTTTACCTTATTGTGAACAAGACAAATATTTTTGGATACTACATTCTCTCTATTTATAACATAAGCACAAGAAACATTTCTAGATTTTCATCTTTCATCATTTTTACGCAGCCATTTTGTATGATCTCCATAATACGGATACCAAAAACAACGAAAGACTTTTTTTCATTCATATATTATTGACATCTAAGTCACTTGTTAACTTATAAATTATATCAGATGTGGTAGTAGTACTCTCTAACAATAATTGTGTGTGCATTTTATTTTTTTACTTTTTTAAAGATCGCATGATTTATTTAAATTAGAATCTACACCATAGTAAACTGGAGAGAATAGAACCAAGAATAAAAGTAATCTAAATTTCTAAATTTTTTATTTTTCTAATATTCCTCTTCTTTATTTGCCTTTTCCATTGTTACTAACTGACGGACATGTGCATTCCTATTTTAATTTCTTTAAATGTGTATTTCATAATATATATTTATATATAGTATAAATTTTCATATTTTGTGTAAAAGCCTATATAAGTTCATATATAGTGTAAAACCATAATAATTGTGCAATAATAATTATTCCCGATTTCCCTACCACTTGGATTGTAGACTATGGTTGTAAATCTTAAAAGTAAAATTTCCATACAAAAGTCTGATTTATCGAGGCAATGTGTTGGAAGTTGATGTTTTTTAATGGGGTTTAAAGTGTCAATTTTATTGGGGAGTTTAAAGGGGAATTTAAAGTTTTAAAATTATGTTCCGATAATGAAAAATATGATGTAAATATTGCTTTAAGAATTTGTTTAACTTTTCTTTTCTATTTTGTACTTAAATCACTTTAAAGGAAAACATTATGAATCTAATTTATTCTGAGCATCATTGCGCAAATGTTAAACGGTCCGTTTCCCTTTCAGGTCAGAATGACCAAAAGACGTGTCCACATCCGGCAGTCCCCGTCTACTCCACGGTCTCATTATCCAACGAAGAAAGGACGGTCGGATCGACTGCCACCTACACATGCGATGAAGGTTACGAATTATTTGGGTAAGTAGTTTCCAATGTGCTCCAAATTACTTGCATAATAAATTTAGCATTGACTTCAGCATTGCAATCTGATAAAAGAAAGGATTATGCCGGCGAAAGAATATTGAGAAGATTTGCAGAAAATAAAGTTTAAATTATCAATCAATTTTGAACCAGTATGCACTATTATTAGAGAATGCTTGATTATGAAAGAGAATTATGCATGTGATTTTGTATGAAGGCTATCGGGTTTTGAAAAAAAATTGTCAAGCACTTTTGGACTACGGAAAATCAATAATCAGTTTTCTTTTGAATTAGTTTTTTTCTAGAGCTCGCGAATATACGTTTATATACGTTTAAACGTATACGTAGTTAAGCCTTTTTTCCGTATTATACCTATCCAAAATCGTTACCGGTTACAATACGTTTTATACGTATTATACGTATATTCGTGATCACTAGTTTTTTCCTATATTTACATTCAAATACTTTTTCCAGAACACCATGGAAGTTTTGTAAATATTAACAGCCAAAATTTGTTCGTTGACCTGCTTACAAAGGCAAAGGTCTGATATTTAGGGTGACTCAAAAAAGTGCTATTGGGATTTTAAATTATCTATACGCTAGCAAGACAAGCGCAAGAGTCTTTTGATAACTACCTAGTACAAAACTGGAGTCAGTTATGTTAGCAGCGAAATCGGCGCAGTGAACGGAATTTAGAGTAATGTCGAGAAACGTGCAACGCGTACGTATGTCAACATGGGGTTTCTCCTCGAAAGTGTTGTTAGATTATTGAAGTTTATTTTTCGAACAAGAAAACGTTCAAAGAAATGAGAAGACTGTTTTATGAGGTCTGGTGAACAGTATGCGCTATCCGACTCAATAATTAATCGAGTAATGCAGCGATTTCATAATGATTGTACAATAACCTGGCATGCTGAAACGAATCTTCGTGAACAAGATTAAGCATGCATGTGCTTGTCTAGAAGTTGGAGAAGGAGAATTTGAAAATCTATTGTAGTTTGGTACAAATAAGTATATTTTTGGAATTTCTTTGTAATTTTTTTCGAAATTTCACTAGTGTTTTTTTTGTTTGTTTTTTAGGGGGGAGGGGGGGGGATAGTGGGAAGGGAATTTTTATGGATTGTATATTTGATACGTTTTGGCAAATATCCGTTGAGTCGTATTTAGTCGTATCCGTTGAGTCGTTGAGTTGTATTTCTACCTATTTGTCAAGTGAATAATTTCCTGGTTATTGGCGACGCAAAGCCGGGTTTTAACCCTAGAGAGAGCTTAAATCCTTACGGTTTTTGTTTTAGCTACATCGAAAAATCAACTTTAAATTGAAGGTTCTGGATTTCAAAGTCTTTGGTTGTAAAATAGGATACTAGAGCTCCTAAACAGTGTTCAATTCAGACTCTTTTTTCAGAAGAGAATTTTTAAACCATTGATAAAATCCCAAAATCAAATTTTTCGGAATAGCACGTTAATGCTTCGGAAGGGGGAGGATGTTAAATCCTTTCGACCCTCCTCCCCCCTGAAATCATCAGTCCTCTGATATTTCTAAACTCTAAAATCTGGCACAAGCCAAACCTATTTCGTTAGTTTTACTCGCTCACTGTGCAGTAAAACGACAAATTTGTAATATTATCTTTTCTGTAAAATTTTTAACGTGTTAGAGAATACAATTCCAACATGATTTAAAAACAAATATAATATATAAATATACATTTTAGAGTATAAATCAATACTTAATGTGTTCAAATTCTGTTAAAATTGTAGAATTATATGAATGTAATTTTTGCAGTATTGCAATAAAAACTGCAATTAATTGAACGAATATACTCCATCTTGTCAGTCAAAAGGTAAAACAGGTATAATTTTAACTGCTATTACTTTTTGCGATACTTCGAGAAAGTATAAATAATTGTTTAAAATATATATATTCATCGTTAGATTACAATTAATCACTCAAAATAAATCGCTTTCCTCTAGCTTTATATTTCTATCATATAAAATCATTTTGACGTAAATCTGTTATATGTCAAATTTTAACACACATAAATTAGATGCCAGAATCACTGAGAGTTGTGGAATATATATAAAGTTTTAGAAAATGAATATTTAGTTTAGACAAAAATTAATCTATTGACTTTTACTTATTTTACAACATATTTATGTAACAATTCTCTAATATTCACTTCGAGTACCTATAAATGTAATTCTGGAAAACTAATATTTTCCGATTCTGAAGAGATAAATAATATATAGTATATGCCCTCTCTCAAATGGGAGATTATTAACAGTACATGATAACATTTTTATGTTAATAAGAAAATTTCTGCAACCTAATGCAGAATGTGCACGTATCCACACTTCGGAAAACACTACATGTTCGGACACATGTTTCCAGCACATCCAAATAGACAGTGTATTTTCTAGAAACAATATTTTTATCGCTTTCAAGCAACAATAAATTAACATATAATTGTCTCATAGGAATAGATTTGCTTTCATGACTTTGTGATTTTAAGTATATCTTTTCCCGTCATAATTTAATTGTAACTTCCTCCTAATTCTAGAAAATCTGAAAGACAGCTGTATAAATGTTTTCTTCTCTCATGTCCATATCATTCATGCATTTTCGTTAACGAAAGAGCAGATTGTCTTTCAAAGGTGAATTATAAATCCGAAGTATTGTAACTTTTCAAATACTGCTGCTATTTTAAAATGGTAAAATGGTTTGAATTTTATAAATATATATATATCTTTAAAATGATATATAATTTATTACATTTGCAACAGAAGTTGATTTTAAAAACATGATTGTACACTCAAATTACACGATTCAAAGGATGTCGCATAACTTTTGTATCAAGCTATACATCAAGCATGAAGTTCGTGAGAAGCCATAAATATTCATTAAGAAATAAACAAAATTGTTCAAATGTATAAAATAAACGCATATTATCCCGAATATTTGATTCATTTCTTTATCACTATCCAAAGACTTAGTGAACCAGAACATGTGTGTGGTATCTATATCAACAAAACAATGCCATTTTCAATGCAAATAATTCTGCCGTTATGAATATCTTTAGTGCTTAAAAAAGAGAATCTATTTTAAGATGAACTCGGTCTCTTAATGAATAATGAAACTTTAAGATGCAAACAATAGAAAAAAACTTGAAGCTAATCAGATATGAAAGCACGTTACTAATTATAATTTCACATGGATTGAATAGGCATTGACCGCTATAGTATCCACATGTTTAACTGTTTTCTCGGGATCTAAAGAAACTGAATTAAAATAAATAATCGTTTTGAATATGATATGGATCTTTTTGAACTGAATAAAAATGAATGAAGATTAATAACAATAACAGTGCATTCATAATAAAGTAGACCTAAAAAATATTTAACTGTAAGTTCAATACTTTAAATAACCTTTATAAAAAAGTTTTCAGCACATAAATTAAGGTCATGATTTATATCAGTTATATGCTGTATTGAAAACATTCTTACTTTTTTTTTATCTATACACTTATATGTTATGAATATTTCAGATAAATAGTTTGTTTTGACTTTTTATAAGCTTGATTTTAAAATCCTTATTATTTTTCAATATTATTGAACTACTAATATCTGTATTCAGTGACTATTAATTTATTCAAAAATAAAGGAAAGTGAAATATTACAAAGAAGTACAGAAAGAGAAAAAAAATTATTTGCTATGTGTCATTTCTCGACTTTATTTGAGTTTTAAAATAAAACTGCGAAATATAATTAATTCATGTGTGACATACGTTATTTTAATCTTAAGGTTGAAATATATTATTTCTCATTGCTTAAATTGATTCAGAATTATTAAAGGTACTAAAACCAAATCGTAATCGGTTTTTTAAGAAACCTAAAAATGCTGAAATTAGTTACTCCAGCACGGATAGACAAAATTTTAAATATCAAGTTCATCGAAACAAGATTTTTTTTACTTATGCATGAAAATATTTTCAATTTAAAAAGTCACATATTCAAACAAGAAATATCACTTGCAGTAATTTTTTAAGTAATTAAGAAGTACTTTTTCCACAATTATCAGACTATTTAAATAGTTTATATGGTTCATTTATTTTCTCTCATCATTTGAGTAATAATTATTTTGAAAAAATAACATCAAAGTGAAATAGGTTTGCTTAATACGCTGTTAAATTATGCTCTATAAGGATTCCAAATAAAAATAAAATTATAGAAAAAATGAATGGGTTGTACTTTATAAAAGTGTTTATGGAAAAAAGGAGGAATATATTATTATTAATTGGAGCAAAATTCTTTTACAAAGGCTGTATTTCTTCTTCTACTTTAAAAAATATTAATGTGATAATGAAGAGAGTAAAGTAGTATTCTACAACTTAAATCGGCTTTTATTAGTCTAGAATAACATTTAATAAAATTTTCAGCTTGTATAATTTGTAATTAGTTTTTTATAAGCCAACAATAACAAGGTAACAATAGCATTTTAATGCTATTATTATTTTTTCACCAACGTAGCTAAATAGGAAGATATATTATTTATGTAAATGCCACAAATCTCTTTCACAAAGCACTTATATGGATTTATACTTCATATTCAAATTTGGAAATAGTTATTATATGTCATTTTTCCAACTTAATCTTAATAATATTTACGTACCTCTTTGATGAGGCAATTTTAATTGGAGAAGAAAATTAATATATATATATATATATATATATAAGCTTTCTGTACAATTAATCCATTGAAACATAATATATTGATCAAATACAATGAAATCACAATACCAAATAGTAGAGTCAAATTACCAATTAAATGATGTAGTCCAAAGAAATGAAATATGATAAATTCAAATGAAAAAACAAGATTATAAACACAGATGAAATCTTATATTGTAAAATACTTCATCAAGGGCAGAGAATTTACAAATATAAGCAATAAAATATCGGTTTATGTAGAGACACTAGCTTTATACTAAAAAATTATATATGAGTGATGAGACATGATTTAAAAAAGCTTTAAATTTAGACAGAATACACAACACGCATGAAGAACATGTTTTTTTTTTTTTCGTTATCCTAAAAAAAAATTAAATACTGAACCATGTGGATACGTTAAATAATAAGGATGATTTAAATTTATTTATCTTTTTTTCTGTTATTACACTATTTTTTTTTATACTACTTGGCTTTTGTATGTAAAGGTGGAATTTTGTAATATATTTTTCACTCACTTCCTGATATGTTAGAAATATAAAAATTATGTACACAAGCGTGTTTGTAACTGGCTGTGAAACTGCAACAACGAAGTATCTTAAACATTAAAAAGTGGAAAATATAAATAAAAAAAAGAGTGTACTATATTTTTAATAAGTATTATTTTATCATTTAAAAGTTTGATATTATTTAAATTATGATTATGCGTTGAGAAAAAAATTTAGAAATCCTGAATAGATATTTTTTTTTTCTTTCTTGTTCCCGTATCTTAAAAAAACAACAGTGTGGCCAATCCACAATATCTTACTCGAATATATTCGAACCACAATATCTTACCTCTGTATGCATCCCAAAGCACACCGTAGGAAAATCCCATGTAAAATTGATCTTCCTCAGATTTTCTGCACAGAGTCCACAAATCTGCCGGTAAACATCAAGCACTTCGATTCATCATCACCCCTGAAGCCACCTTGAAGTCTTAGAGTAAGCTACGATAATAGAGCGAAGCGGGTGGCGCATCTTTCATCATGCCGACAGACCTCACAGATAGTACGTGAACGAAAGTGAAACAAGCAATTCAGAGGAAACCGGGAGAAATCATCATTCTCCAATAATATCAGACTTTCTCAGTGACTTCATTTTTCAGGGTTTCTACTGGCTGGAGAAACCTCTATTGTTATCAAAAACAGAAGGTCTATGAGAAGGCAGAAATGATTTTAAGGACAGATAGTTTGGAATTAGGATTCAGTCAACCTGAATCTGGATAACGGAGTCGCGGCTCCTGTTGAAAACTTCGGGCAATTATTTTAAATCTCCGTTGGAAAAGCCTTTCTCTGGCTAATGTCTTGAGGTTGTTGTATATCAGCCTTGTCTACTATGTGAGAAAGTATTCCGATACTTTCTGTTAGATAATTTTTGAGAGAACTTATTCCTGTTTCGTTAGGATGCCGAAAATACGCATTCCCGTCCATTTACAAGCGCATCTTGACTTCGAAAAACGTTTTGTGAAGGCCGCCAGCAAGCGAGCATTTTTCCCCTCGCGCGCCCATTTTTGAGTGGACTTTGAGACTTTTTCGTGATGTGAGTACAGACCTTGATAAGAGCTGGACTTTATCTCAATTAATGGCGGATTGGATTTGATTGGATGTGATTGGATTACAAGCTTAAGGAACCCTCTTTTTTACATTGTTGTAAAATATCCATTTATTCAAGAAATATGTATTTTGTTGTTGAAGTACAGAAAATAATAAATACATTTGATCCTATTAAATGAGAACGGTTTCATTTGAAGGCCAGCGTTACCTCTTTATACTTATAACATCGGACAAGTCACACAGGGCAAAAATTATAGTTTATTCTTAATATAAATTCATTAAATTGCGATTTCTGTCAAGCGTAAATCAAAAAGATGAATTTTTAATAATCGGGGCCCACGCCAAACTAACATATTTTAACTGAAATATTTTGGTACTACATGAATTGTAGCCAGGAAATTAGGTGTGTTTTTAAGATAAACATTGAATGCTTTTAAAAAACTATTTTTCTTTTACAGTTTTATAATAAACACCCAATTACATCAGTTTTTAACATTAATAAAACTGGTCGAGAATTGATTTACATCGCGAATTATTAAACATTTTCTTACAAACATTGAAAGAAAATAACCCAAACAATTTAATTTGTATAAAAAAATGTAAATATCTATATGAAAAATTAATGCAAATGTTTCAATCATTTCAATTAATTCTTAACTTATTTTATGATGGAAAAATGATGTCATATCAAACGGAGAAAAATAATTTCAAAAGATATTTTTATTATAAAATAGCTAGTGTTTCAACATCCCCAATTTTCGATGAGGCAGTTCACGTTTTGAGGATCAGCTTTGTACTTTTGATTACAAAAAACTTTTTGAATTTCGAAAAAATGTTCATAATTTATAAAGTTTTAGAAAATGTAAAGTTTACAAAATGTATAAATTTCAAAGTTTTGAAGTTTAATCTTATTAGCAACAAAGTCCTATTTTTTTTTCGCTACTGACTATTCTGTCGTCGTCATAAATTTGTTGTTTGCTTTTGAACGGCTGATAAAAACCATTTTCTATTTTTATCGCTCATACATCACTTCTGAATATCACATAGTCTCACTTCTTAAAGTATGAACTTTCAAATGAAATTTATCTGAAAACTATAGAACAATTTAGTGACTGTTTGTGACTTTTCAAATAATTTTCAAACGATTTAAATAAATAAATATATATATATATATATATATATATATATATATATCAACATTTGTTTTCTACAATAACGACAAATAACTAGTAACAAATTCATCACATTGGCAATTAATTGCCCAGAGAAAAGTAAAAAGTAAAAATAGAAGATTAACCATTAGATACCGAACTTTGGTGAAACACTGAAATCTGTCAAAAAAAGAACAGATTATCATTTTATGTTGAACATAAAATTGAAATCTCTCAAAAAAAGGACACATTTTTGTTTTATATTGAACATAAAATAATCATCTAGTTAAGTTAAACTTCTTAAAAGATATTTTGCGTCAAAATATGTTCGGAATTTTATTTTAAATTTTACTTTTAATTTCTTAATTACTAATTGTACAATTATCGTCTGTCATTTTTAGGATTTCGTTCATCTCACGAAACCCTATTACCCCTGCTCCGTTGTCTGTCCGTCACAGAGCCATCCTCAGAAATTATGTAACTTACAGAGTTGAAACTTTGCGTATATATAGCTGAATACCAGCTATGAAGCTCAAAATATTAAAATTTGAAAAAATCCTATTATTTTAATAAATAGAGATAAAAAACCAAAATTCTAACAGCCTTTTCCTATTAAATTTAAACATTTTTCGTTATAGCAGATGCCAAAAATTAAAAATCCACGATGAAATTCTTTCTACAATAATTAATTTTCTATCAGACGATTTCCCCCTGAAAAATGAAAATGAAATAAAAAGTTTCACCAATTGAAAGAAAGATAAATATGAAATAAAATTGATTGACGTCATAGTGGTATTAAAACGGAAAATTTCTAAGATTTCTCAATAATACAAGGAGTATGAGTATGTGTATGTACACAAAGCAGATTAATATCACGTCATTAGAGAATTAAAAAGAAAATCTGACGTCCTATTGGAAGTTTAACGAATTTTTCAAATGTTTGAAAATAATACAAATCGAGTATCAATATGAGTAATAGAGAATAGTAAATATATGAGTTTGAGAAACATATTGAATTGTGATAAAAATCCAATTATGGAAATATTCGCATATTTTAACATTTTGAAGGTGTACAACATGTTTAATTTTGAAATTATGTTTTTAAATATCGCATTTAGTCCGCATGACAAATATTATTATGACAGAATATAATAGCGGGCTGGTTTAGATATTCGAAAAAACGAAAAAATAGACCGGTATATTTTTACTTTATAAAAAGAATGATTTTTTTTTTTTTTTTTTTTTTTTTTTTTTTTTTTTTTGTTAAATGAAATTTATTTGGATTTATTAAAGAAAGGATAAAGTGTTTTGAAAGGAATATTAAACGAAACCCTTTGAGTGATCTTCGATTACACTTACCCACTTGTTTATGATTTGCATTTTATCAGTAAAATTACCGTAAAAACCGGAAAGCCTCGGCTGATACAAGAAGAAAAAGACAATGTTCCTTTTTTTCCCTTTTTTCCCCCGTATTTAGATTTTTATGTATCCATACCAGACAAGTCTCCTGTTTTTAAAGGGAGAAAAGACACACATGGAACCAGACACTCTATTTAACAAAATAACTTTAGTATGTGTCTTTTCTTCTATGTGGTGCTTATTTGATTTCATTTAATAATTAAAATGTCTTGTTCAAAGTATGTTTATTTCATTTTTTTTAATGGAAGGTTGGTAAGTATGCGTATCTTCCTACTTAATCTTTAAGGGTGTAGGTTCTTTTTTTTTTTTTTTTTAATAATGATTTTCTGTTTACAACTTACAGAAATTCAGAATACATCTGAAGTCTTAATCAGACGACCAAGACCAACAATTGCTGATAATCATTTGTTATGCTTTACAATTATACTAAAGGTATTTGCTGCCAGTAAAATGATAAAGAAATAGTCTTATAGTAAAAGGGAATATCGGGAACTGTAAAATGTTTCTTTAAAAATATGCTTGATCAGCTGTTCTTAAACTGTGGTGCGCCTTCAGTCTAGAGAAAGAGTGCAACTTCTCATTCAAGGCCTTGTTTTCAACAACAAGATAGATCGCTGCTTATGATGATGATGATTGGTGATGTTTTTTAGTAATGTTTTGCATGAATTTCACGTATTTTTGTGATTCCTACGCAACGAGGTTGATGCATCCAGTGATGTTTTTATTTTATTTTGTTGTTGTTGTTGTTTTCATCAGTGTGAAGCACCTATACATGCGTTTTATTGATCATGGCATTACCGAACATTTTTGTTATTCCTGCGCAACGATATTGCGTACCTAGCGATCTACCTTCCTTTTGTTGAAAGTTATACCGTGGTTGAAAAGTTGCAATTTTTCGCTAGATGCTAGTCGTCTTAAGAGATCCACGATGGTTCAGCATTTAGCGTGAAAATTTTGATGTATATCTACAATCCAAGATTAATCTTGTGAGCAAAATGAAAGGAAAAACTAAGAATATACAGGGTGTTCCACTCTCAACGGCGTCCAATGGCTAATTCCTACACCTTTAGTCATAGACATATAGTCCCAATTGCAAAAATACTTTAAATGATGTAAAGAAGTATTTTAAAAGCGATTTGGGTCAATAAAAACATTTCTTTAAAAAGTTACGAAATTAAATTTTTTATACGGTCCCCCTGTCCTATAAGGGATATTTAGTAAAATAATTCCTATTACACTAACAAGTAATGCAAAAAAATGTTCTTCTAAGATTAAAATTGGCCAAGTAATAGCTTTTAAAGTTGAAGCATATTTTTTGCTGCGAAATACGGGTCATTCTCAAATTTACTAGAAATATAAATAATCGACAGATATATATATAAAAAAATAACAGTTGAGAGTAAAATTAGCATTACGATATAAATTTGAAATCTATTTTCATTCTGACATATTAAAGCAAACTATGCAACTTGTACTAAAAATATAAGTGAAAAAATAACAGAATTTTTGTCAAATTAAATTATGAAAAGCAACAGGCTCAATTCTTTACAAAATAAAACATATGTTAAAATACAATTATTTTAACCAATCTGAAACTTAATTAATAAAAATTAACATTATTGTAATACTTGTGCGATGTGACAACTTTTAGTTAAAGTGCAGATACATGCGAAATAAATTCTATTAATACTTTAAGCCCTTTGTGTACGATACCTCGAAGCATGGCCCAACTAATCTGTTTTCAGATGCAGAAAATTTGTGTAAGTTATGCAATTCAAAGTTTCATAACTCAGTCAATTTTAGTGTTAGATGAATGGGGCTTTCTTTTGTCTTACTTGTGAGTGTAATAAGACATTTTTACTAAATATCACTTATAGGACCGGGCGACCGTATCAAAAATTAAATTTCGTAACTTTTTAAGAAATGTTTTTATTGACCCAAATCACTTAATACTTCTTTACCTCATTTAAAACATTTTTGCAATTGGAACTATATATCTATGACAAACGGTTTAGGAATTAGCCATTGGAAGCCGTTGAGAGTAGACACCCTGTATACATTTGTAAACAATATAATTACTTTATATATCAGTATTTGCGTATATATTCTTTACTTTTTAATTTGATAAATTTAAGTTAGATTCATGATAAAAGCACCCGGGTCATATAAAGTAATTCTGATGTTGTTTATTCGTTGAAAAACCTCGTCATCGAAATATATAAAATACTATGACTATGGACGATTCTTGGATTTAAATATATATTTATGAAGTTTTAGATGAATGGAGATGTCTTCATACAAATTCACGAGCAATTAATTCAATTTTTGAATAAAATGGTGATTTCTTTTAGAATATATCAAAATTTTCTTGAAATTAAGTCATAATTATTTATTTTATTTTGTTTTAAAAGATATAATCGATATATTTTGCATGTGACTTCATAGAACTGAAAGAAAACCCGACTATGAAAGAGGGGTGCACATGTTGGGGAAGAAAAACGAGCAAAAATTACAAAGAGTTTATCAATTGAAATCGTTAAAAATCAGCCTCGTGTGAAAATTTTGTTCATGCACCAGCGAGGGCAAAAATATATTTTAATACGAAAATTAAAAACGTATGTATCTTTTAATCTTATCCATTCGGGCGCGTAACTATTCTCAATATGCCGTTTTTTTAACACGTATTATTATTATTATTATTATTATTATTATTATTATTATTATTATTATTATTATTGTTCTTCTTCTTATTATTATTTTCTTGGTAATTTGCCTTCTCATAATATTGTTAGCGTGTCCTCTGCTAACTCTTTTCATTGAAATAACTTATATAGTATTATACAGTCACTGTACACTGTAAAAAATGACCAATGTTTCTGATTTTATGAAAATATGCTATAACCACGAACGAAAATAATATAATCTTCTGAGTTATCCGAAATTTCAAATAGCATGTCACGTTGTCTTTTGAATCCCCAGAAACGAATACATTTTCAAAATTTAAAGAATAATTTATAAAAACAAATTATTTTTAGCTGCCGGAATTTTTCAGAAATTTTCCGAAGGGTTTTTATAGTGTATTAATTAGTGTCCTCAGCCTGGAATTCCTGTTTTTCGAATGCTATCAATTCTGAAGTAAACATTTTCATGCTAAAAAAAATGTTTAACAGACAACATGCAAAATTAACAGCGTTAACAATAACATTAAAATTAAGATTATTTTTTTACTCTTTCATGTACAAATTAATTTATGCGGCTGAAAACGTGTACTTGAGAATGGATAACATTCGAAAAACAGGTATTCCAGGCTGAGGACACTAATTAATACACTATAAAAACCCTTCGGAAACGTTTCTGAAAAATTCGGGCAGCTAAAAATAATTTGTTTTCATAAATTATTCTTTAAATTTTGAAAATGTATTCGTTTCTGGGGATTCAAAAGACAATGTAACATGCTATTTGAAATTTCGGATAACTCAGAAGATTATATTATATTTTCGTTCGTGGTTATAGCATATTTTCATAAAATAAGAAACATTGGTCATTTTTTACAGTGTATTGTGTTCAATTTTAAGTACGCAAATTTTAAATATTCATTCTCATTTTTTTTTCTTATAGGGAATCAGCCCGTGCTTGCTTACCAAGTGGAAAGTGGAGCGGTGAACTACCCAGCTGTGGTGAGTCATATTTTGAATTGTTCTGAAATTACAAGCTTAAACATTATTCTTTTCTTTTTTCTTTGAGTTGACTTAAAAGACCGTGAAGCAAGGCATTTTAGAAACTAATAATTTACTTTGAAAGAAAAAATTCTCATTTCAGAAAAAAGTATGTCAATTTATGCGATATATAGCTGTAGTAATGTAATATATACTTACAGTAATTTTAAAGATTTGTTTTAGAAAAGGATCTTTAAGTTTTAACTACCTTCAAGGTTAAATACTTAATTTGCTAAAAAATCAGAGGAGTAGCCAATTTCTGTTTGTTTTTTTTTCCCTCACAAATTTAATATTTATTATTATCATTTCCATTATTTTACTGAACACTAAATAACGTAATAATTCTATAAAACACTGATTCACATCTATTGAAAAAAATCTTGCTGATTAATCTTCAATAAAATTATCTATGTGAAAGCATTGAAATCTGATTTATCAGTAACAATCAATTAATGGAATTAATTTTAAAAAATCAATATACCATTATGAAAATATATTTTATAATATTATTTAAGTATTTTTCTACCTTTTAGCCAACTTCCGACTGTTGATAATATTATAACATTAATTATCATATGGTAACATTGATTTGCAATTATGCTTTTTTAATAAAAAAATAAATCTTATCCATATGGGCCAAAATCTCATAAGTAGCTGCTGATTTTCTACTGGTGTCTGATTTTTAAAAGTCTCACATTATGCTCAATTTGAATTTTGAATAACCACTGATGTATTGCAGAAAAAGAATTAGCAGATGGGCACAAACATTATTGAAGAATAAATATGATATGGCAGTTTTTATCAGACAAAACACAAATTGTAAGGGACAGAAGTGACAGGGACAGCATTAAATTGTTTTACAGTTTTGCCACTTTATTTAAAAAAGAACATTTTCGGAATGTTGTATTATGCACTATTGTCAAAGACATATCAAACCTACGATTAAATGGCTAGATATTGGTTAATCTATAAATATCAATATTTAAATTAACAATGGGGACAATAATGGTGGCTAATACAGGTACGCTTATCTTTTCCACATTCTTTTTAATAGAGAAAATCTTTATGAACAAACAGCAACCAATGGCGACTTTTTAAGAACAACATATGCTCCACTACTGGAAACAATACTGAAAATGACTGCATACTTCTATCTGATGGAAATATCAGGAAATTCATAGTAGTGACAAAAAAAAAATGAGGGACACAACTTTAAACTCAACAAAATCAAATATTACACATTTCACATAAAAATTATATTATTAAGCTCCTTGAAATTCATATTTATAATAAATGCATTGGTTTCACAAATTATTTTTTTAAATTATTGTTTGTCGATGGTTTTAATGACCAAGTTATGGTTAGAGGACAGGGGACAGTAATGACTTTTGGGATATTTAAATTCCATTTTTAGAAAAAAAAACAGATTTTCACAATAGAAGTAACATAATATTGTAGAACAATCACAAAGAATATTGTAGAACAATCACAAAGAGTATTGTATAACATCACAGAGAGACATTTTAACATTAAATGAGAATTTATATTGCAAAGAAATTACAGAGAAACATTTTAACATTAAATGAGGATTTATATTGCAAAGAAATTACAGAGAAACATTTTAACAATAAATGAGAATTTATATTGCAAATAAATGCCGAGAGATATACAGCCCCACCAGTGGCTGAGAGGTTCTGCTCTCAAAGCTGGTAGACGGGAGGAACTGAGTTCAAACCCCTGTCGCGCTCGTCGACATAACCGTCCGTAGTTTTCTTCGAACCTTGCCGTAAATACGGGTTAGGATCCCTTAGAAAGACCCTCACGGAAGGCATTCCTCCCTAGGGCCTATATCCCTTGTGTACATAATCGGCCGTCATAAATTAACCAACCAACCAACCGAGAGATATACTGGGGACTGATAAATCACATTTATGAGATTTTAGCGCATATATCTTCAGTAAAATTATTTGGGATTTCACAATTAGTTAGGTAAACGCATTAGAAACAAATTTCCAGATAACAATCAATCCAGAGTATCCATTTCAAAGTATACCATATACTTTACCACAATGAAAATGTTTTCAATAACACGTTTCAAATATTTTTTCTATTCTAAATTATATTTGATTCATATTCATTGTTTTTTAATTTAAAAACAAAATCTTGTCCGTTGTTTCAATTAAATAATCTAGATAAAAACATTAAAAAGAGACTTCGAGACGACAATCCATTTAGAGGATCCATTTTAAACTGTTAATATTCCATAACAAACATATTTTACATTATATATTTAAATATATGTTTCATCTTTTAGCCAACGTTACATTGCTAATAATATTATAACACTAAATAATGTAGATAACAATGTTATTCATTGTTAATTTTAAAAAGTTCTTATCCACTTTATTATTAATGATTTAAGTGAAAACATTAAATAGTTTTCTCAGTAACAATCAAGTCAAACAATTATTTTAAATTATCAGTATTTTATATAGCAAAACTATTTTACATTATACGCTTCAAGTATATCACTATCTTTTAGTCAATGTTCTACTAAGAGCTTTTTCTTTGCAAATAATAATTAAAGCTTGTGAAATTAAGAAAGAATTATAATAAATACTCTCTTCGGGGACTAATACAGACTAACTGTAAATCTTAGACAGAACAATTTTGTAGCTAAATTGAAGAATTGCAGATTAAAATAATCACAGAATTAATCGAATAATTATAATTTTTGTGAGGTTTCCTTCCCCCTTTTTTTTTTTTTTTTTTTTTTTTTTTTTGTCAATTTAAATATTCGTTTTAAATTATCAGTATTCTAAAACAAAAGATATTTTTCATTATACGCTTCAAGTATATCACCATCTTTTAGCCAATATTCTACTAAGAGATTTTTTTCGCAAATAATAATTAAAGCTTGTCAAAATAAAAAAAAGTAATTCTAATAAATATTCTCCAAGAGAATAATTTAGACTAACTGTAAATCTTAGACAGAACAATTTTGCAGCTAAACTGAAAAGTTGCAGATTGAAATAATGACAGTATTAATGCAAATAATTATAATTTTTGTAAGTTTTCTCTGTTTCTTCTTTTGTAAGTTTTCTGCCTCTTTTTTTTTTTTTTTATTTTTTTGTCAATTTAAATTATTCATTTTAAATTATCAGTATTCTAAAACAAAATAGATTTTACATTATACGTCTCAAATATTTTACTATATTTTAGCCGACACTGAACTTGAAATTTTCTTTTGCAAATACTAATTAAAGCTTGTGAAAATAAGAAAGAATTCTAATAAATAATCTCCTCGGGGACTAATTTGGACTAACTGTAAATCTTGGATAGAACAATTTTGTAGCTAAGAGATTCTGAAAAAGGAGGAATACTAAACAGTAATTATTATAATTTTTTTTTTTCAAATTTATAACTATTTTTTTTTTACTGTATAGAATATAAACCTATAATATAATATACAAACATTAAAAGGCAGCAAGTGTTCTGGAAAATTAATAATTAAAACATTTAATTAATAGATATGTAAGTTACAGATTTTGGAGATAGCTGTTATGTAGGTTACACAATTTCGGACATTGCTGATCAGTAGGTTACACAATTTTGACATAATTGTCCTGCAGATTACGCAGTTTTGACTTTTCCATAACTTTATTATTACATTAAAAATTCTTAAGTGAATTATTGAAAGGGATTAAGAATGCAATAAATTAGTTCTATAATTGTATTACATATAGATAAAATTATTTTGTTATCAGATTTAAAAAAAAAAAAACAGTTTTAATCAAATATGAAACTTTCAATATCAAAATGTTTTCTTACCTTTTTAGAAGCTTATCGTCTCATTTGATCTGGAGTCAACTTTCATTAGTCAAATAATTTCAGCAAAATAAAATAAGAAAAAAAAAATGATACAATGGACTCTTTTATAATTTTTGAGAATATTATCGATACTTTGATCGTTACGCGATTCGGACATTGTTGCTAAGAAATCTTTTTAAATGCATTTATTAGAAGAAAATGTTCCAAAAACTTAAAAATTATTAAATACATTGAAGAACTGTTTTTAAATAATTAACTGAGGTTTTACTACCCGTTTTAAATCAAACTTTTAAGTAAACATGTCCCATATAACGATCACACATCTTGCCATTTTGTCTCACCCATACACAGTAAGTGCGACAGTTTTCTAATCATAATTATAATATTATATATACTAAATACGCTTTATTTTTACATAACATCCATCGATGTTAATAAATAATATTCTAATAAATACATTTTGTTCATGTCTTAAGACATCAGACCATCTATAACAATAAATGTATCACGAAAATTATCGGCGTATCGATCGTTGCACGATTCGGACATCGCAGTTTCATACAGAATAAAAGTTCATTCAATTAATGCAGGAAAAAACAAATACACAAACACATGGAAATCAAATAAACATTTAAAAAATTAAAAAACATTTAAGTAATGTGAATTAAATTTATTTCCTGTGAAAGCTCAAAGTTACTATGTGTGTCCTGCTTCCACCTTTTGAGAAACTCTAGCTTATATTGAAGAACTGCAGATTGAAATAATCACAGAATTAATCCAAATGATTATAAATTTTGTAGGGTTTTTTTTTTTTCGACTCTTTTTTGGTTGTTGCTTTACCTTTATTTTTCTCAATTCAAATAATTCGTTTTGCATAATCAGTATTCTTAAAATAAAAATATTTTACATTGTACGTTTCAAATATTTTATTATATTTTAGCCAATATAGAACTAAGAGTTTTTTTCCCAAATAGTAATTAGTGTTTTTGAAATTCAAAAATTATTCTAATAAATATCCTTTTTAAAAACTAATTTAGACTAACTCCTGAAGAACTGAATATTTAAATAATAGCAGGGTTAATGTAAATACATTTGAGTTTTGTAGGGGTTTAGTTTACCAAAAGCAGCATATATATGTAGATTAAATTAAATTTAAATATTTTAATACTTATGTTACATCTTCAAGAACAGTAGCACATTTTGAGCTACTTCAAATATAGTTTATGTTAGTTATTTAAAAATGGCAAATGATAAAAATTAAATATAACATTAAAAAAAAACAGTTAATCTTTTAATAGAAAAGAAAAATGTCACGAAAAAATCAACATTAAAAACTTTGAAAATATAAGTGTGATCATCTTTAGATAACTCTTCAATCGTTTTTCACTATATTGATAATGAAAAAAATCATCGCATTATACTGTTTTCGCTTATATGATCTCGAAGAAAGGTTTTTACTTTCTAGCAGATACTATTTTGGATCAATAATATTCAACTTTTGATCTTGTAATTAACTAAGTAGAAGTCCATCCTTCTTTTGCTTAGTGTAAGGTGTTTGAATAATTATACATAGCCTGAGAATTCGCATTCGTTACCATGAAAAACGTAGTTAGTTTTTCGTTTATATATAATGATGATAATTCTTTGTATCCTACTTAAGCTGGCATAAAGTTAACAAAAGATTAGTTTCCCACATTAAAAAATTTTAGATGCTTATTAGCAATTCTCATTTTCGTGATTTAGAAAAGAATTATTGGTTTCCTGAAACACTGATAAGCTTAGTTCCAGGGACCGACTACAACTTTTGACGGCTTTGGGAATAGACTTGTCCCCATGTGTATACTATGTAATAAGTTGAAATAATTTCCATGCATTTATATGTAAAGGGTCTATTACACGAGGCGTCTCCGCTACTTTCAGGCGACACAATACTAACCTATAGCTTTAAAAAGAATTGCTCAAAACAAGTAACATTTTATTGTTAGAGGATTTTTGTTTCCTGTAAAGGGGTAAAGGAGAAATGTCCCTCTAACAAGCAATGGAAAACTGACGAGAGAGAATGCCCTTCGTTGTGTTGCAACAATTATTGTAGCTTCAAATTATCCCGTGTAAAAGGAACTTCATACAATTTTAAATATAATCATAACTAGACATCTTTAATGCCATAAACAAGACGCCTTTTTCTTTTGTTTTTAAATATATATAGTTAATTCTGTCTGTCCGACCACTGATGAGAACAGACAGTCTTTGGCCTGTGTAGTTTTTTAGTTACGTTATAAATGTTTATAGTTAATTGTTATATGTGTTTATAGTTAATTGTTATATGTGTTTATAGTTAATTTTTATAAAAAAAAGTTTTATATACACCTTCTTTCATAAAGTTTAAATATTTCACATTTTGAGGAATTATATATATGTATAACAGAATGTCAGATTTAAGTATAATAAATGTGCAGTAACAGTAAATAATAACAACATTCAATCCAAAGTAAATGCATTTTAGATCCCACACTTAAACATTTTTTTAAAGTATAAGATTGGTCACACTATCGTTAAGTCTGAATCGACCTAAGAGTTAGCAAAATAGATCATACTTTTGAAGTGAAAAATTATTGTCCTATAATATTCACATCTTGGTAAATAAAGAGAAAAGAGCATATTATAGAGTTGGTTGGAGGGGGGATCTAGCTGGTAATTAAAATTTTTGGCAAAAATGTGGCACGTTATTAAATTGTATTACTTAAACTTTTATTAAGCGCAATATTGAATCCTAAATATGTTTCATTCTGTAAAGGCCTGAATAATTTAAACATAAATGCGTATCACTTTTATGGTCGCTCTCAGATATGCTGGTTCTAGTACCAGTCCTTTCAATTGTTTACAAGTGAGAGTCCATTACACATATCTTTAGTATATTTGCAAATCCTATTTGCATTTTCTTATATTAGAAAAATCTTTCTTTTAGCGGTTAATGTAGCCTATGGTAAACCTGCAAATCAGTCCAGTTCTGTTAGGGGAGGTGACGCTGCGCATGGCAACGACGGAGATTTGACAACAGTTCACGAAAACAAGTACTGTACAGAAACAAAAGCAGAAGATTCACCATGGTGGCAAGTGGATTTACTTCATGCCTATCCCATCCGTGTAGTCAGGATAGTCACAAGAGGATGCTGTGGTGAGTTTGTTAGTTTGTTAGTTTCATGTATGCTTTTCAAAAATCTTCTAAGTGCATGAACACTTTTTTTTTTCATATAATTACTGAACTATAACGCTAGTGTTACAAATTTTTCCTATTTATGTTGGATTTTTTTATTATTACATATTATAAATAACTATGTAGGTATGTAACTTATTTAAATACCTCATACTCATATTTTTCATACTGATGTTTGTCATAGCTGTTATTTTATAAACTGTTAAACATATAGGAAAAATATTGCTATATGATGTTTAATACACTCATTTTTACTTCAGTTCAGACCTTTTATTCTCCACAAA
This sequence comes from Maratus michaelseni, assembly GCA_963931845.1. Lineage (NCBI taxonomy): Eukaryota > Metazoa > Arthropoda > Arachnida > Araneae > Salticidae > Maratus > Maratus michaelseni. The sequence continues at coordinate 153,790,026 of OZ007594.1, read as the reverse complement.
TTATCTATGGTTTCAGAAAATAAAACTTAAATTGAAATGAAACTTTAAAAGCTGACACACAGCTTTAATATTTTTATGTTGGATACATTTTTAAATAGTATAAATTAAAAAATATGTTTTTTCGTTTGTAGGACATCAGCCACTTCAAGATTTAGAAATTCGTGTAGGCAACAGTTCCACTGTCCAAGGAAATCGTCTCTGCGCATGGTATCCTAAAACGCTTGGTATGTTAGTTTTTAAAAGAGTATTAGTTATAAATATACGTTATGTTTAGTTATTTTTCAATCGTAAATAGGATCTATGTTCAAAATGCTTTTGTATTTTTACTCTTTGAAATGACTAATTTGACAAGTGAGATCAAGAGTGGAGATGTAATTGTAAATAAATAGAAAAGTTATGAACTATTTATATTGTTAATGGTCATCCAACTAAAAGGTGTCTAGAAAATATTATATTGTTTATTGAAGTGTTCGATATACTGTTATACTAAAATGAACGAAAAGAAAGAAATAGACGTTCTTGAATTAATATTGGGAACTTTAATTTTACCAAATCAATTAATTTTATTAAATAAATTAACTAAGTGAATTTTAATTTTACTAACTAAAATATAACTTATGAATTTTCCCACTATTTGAATCTAAAATTAAATATTACTTCCAAAGTTTAGCTCCTAGAAATCAATATACTCAAAATTTTTAAAATGACCTCTTTTTCTTCTAAATTATTTATGGTCAAGTGTCACTAAAACAGCACACAAGTCGTACTTTATGAAAAAACAATAACAATTTAGATTAGGCATGCCAAATTAAGCATTATGCACAAAGCCGAGGACCACATAAAAAAAAAGTAGATAAAATTAATTACCATTACACAGAATAAAATTTGTACATACAAATCACAACTATGTTAAAGAAATATTCAAGCAAAGTTCGAAAGTTATTATAATGCATAGTTTATTTCATTTTTTAAAAAATATTCAAAATTACTTTTCATCAAACAATTCTATAAAATTTAATTGAATTTTCTAAATTTTATTTATTTAAAATATTTATTGTAGTACTTGCTGTTCTGTTAATCTTAATCCAGCAAAGCTATAGCTGTCAATCTTTCGTGTTTTCTTAAAGTAAAAAATAAAATAAAAACATATTTTGGATCAAAAATGTATTTAATAAAATATGTCTTCTATCTATGCGCCATTTATTTGCTTTTATTTATTAAGTACATTTTCTGGTTAAAATTACGTTTGTTTGACTTGAAAAATAACAAAATGTTGACAGCTACACAAAGATGTCGTATAAAAGTTCTCTACCTAACATAGCTAAAATGTGCCTAATTTTACACTATATTTTAAAAAATCGGTCAATTGATGAAAAATTACAAAAATTTGGAAACTCCATATCCACATATTTCTGCTCTAACATCAATCATTAGAGGTGAAGTAAATAGATTAAACTGAATTTCATATTTCTTGAAATTCAAAAACTTTTTTATTAATTCATTTTTAAATATCTTTTTAGTATATTCTAAAAATTTCCTCTTCAATGATTTTTGTAATAATGCCTGACGACATTTAAAATAAAATACATTTTCTTTTTGAAAATTGTTTTATCAAAGTAATAAAATCTATTTGAAAACGCTATTACTACCAAATAAGAAAATATCATTACGAAATTTCCCTTGAAGTTCAAGTTTACCAAGATGATTTCTAATTTCAAATGAAAACTCCAAGTGCTTTGTCTATTGGTGGTTTTTTAAAAATCTACCTTTATAATTTGTGGATTTAAAATGAAAAGTCTAACATTGTTTAACAGTTAAAACTTTATCATGGAAAGCCGTCAAATATCTGTATACGAAGGTAAATTTTCTTATCTTCACTGCTCATATTTGCAACATATTTTCTAGATTGACGATGATTAAGCATTTGCGTACGAATATACAGTATAATTTTTTTAAGTACATATCCGACTTTCATAAATCTATCCGCTATATATATATATATATATATATATATATATATATATATATATATATAATTATAATATCTATGAATTTCAAAAACATATCAAGTTCTAATATATATATATATATATATAAATCTATCTATATATATATATATATATATATATATATATATATATAAATCTTTCTAACAATGGTATTTATGCTTATAGTATTTTCAAATTTCTTTAACTGTCCTAGACATCACATCATTTCTTCAATTTCGTAGTGAATGATTTCGACACGCGGAATATTTAGTGTAATAAATACAATAATAAGTTTTTTGAAGCAAGTGTATTTTTTTTTTCAATAGGCATGGTGAAAGCACTTTGATTCTCTTTTAAGAAGTATCAGTTTCAATTCTGACAGTTTATCTTTCCGCAGATTTTTGTGAGTTTCCTGTATACTTTGAGCGGTAGCACCTCTTAATGTTACATTCTTTTCATATTTCAACAGTATCTATATATCAAACATAAAATTTCAGTTTTTCTTTGAATATAACGGTAGTGTAAATCACCTTTAAAAAAGTATGCGCTGTTCGTCTTCAGTTTATCATACTTATTTATAATAGTAAAGATCTTTAACATATTTTTTATAAATCCTGGGATGTGAGAGTATGTCAATAAAATGTGTGTATATCACTGAAAAATGAAAGAAAAGAAAGGAAGATCACGCCGTATTCATTAACAATGACACAATTAATTAACCTAAGAAATGAAAATAATTAAAGAGCTTAAATCCAAAATCCATATGTTTGACTAAAGCCCAAGTGAAGATCCTGGCTCATTCGGAGTTTTGTGTCAAACACAAAAGCAATTTGTGTCGCTTTCAAAGCGACTCATATAAAGCTATTTAATTTTATACTTTGATTTTTTTATTTTAACTGTTCTTAATTAGCTCTGAATTTTGTTAATTTCACAATACATTTCTTATTATTTAATAAATACAGCATATTATTTTGTAAAGTGGTGTAAATTCGAAGAGAGTAAGTTAAATAAAGTAATCAGTTTCGACATAAAATAAATAAAAATTATAAGTAAAATACTGTACAAATTTTACGAATCTTTAAATTTTCAGATTCAAGATCCCACGCTTTGGTACGTTCCGATTGGTCATCTTTGTATCCTCGATTTTTTTTTTTTTTTTTTTTTTTTTTTTTTTTTTTTTTGTGTGTGTGTGTGTGTGCTAAAATGTTAAATTGAGTTATATCACTCTATATGCATCACTGTTGCCAGATGAGCGGGAATGCTACCCCATTCTGAAAAGAAATATTCCCTTTATTTAATGAAAAAATAAATAAGTAAAATATTACTATTCAAAAATAGTGGTAGCATTCTGAATTAACTAACAACTAAAACAACTCTACCATATAAATTAAGCACATGTAAGATGTCAAAGGCTTCGCGGGCCACAGATAAGTTGTCTCCGGGTCACGTGTTTAACATGCCTGATTTAGATAGTAATATAATTTTAGAAGACTGAAGTTTCTGGTAGACGAATCATTTGCTTAACACCGAGGATATATTTAAATGTTTCTAAGCAGCAATAAGTTTAAGAAGTTATTTTCAAAGGAAATCGTGAAAACTACGATAAATAAAATAGATCTGATTTAATTTCTCAGCGCTTAACTTCTCCGGAGACCATCAGGTTGAATCGGTGATATACACATAACATTTTCAAAACAATAGCATTAAACTGCTATTGTTTTGAAAATGTTATTCTCCTTAGATGTAAAGTTTTTTCAGTTTTGATGAATGTATTCAAATATGTGTTGTATCCATAATTTTTTTTAAATCAGTTTTCCTTGTTATTTTTATCGTGACAGTAACAAATCGCGTCATAAGACGCTTTAACAGACCAGATATCCGAGATTTGTTAAAACATATGCGAGTATGTTTTAACAAATAAGTTCGCGTACATTATTTTAAATAATAATTTAGATTGAAATAAAATACAAATTTTAACCATACTCGTCAAAAGAGAGAGAGAGAGAGAGACCAAATCCTCTTACACTCTAAAATTGGAAGGAGTGAGAAGTTGACTCTTTGGAAGAGTGCGAGGCATTTTCACTCTTTTAGGAGTGAATTTTATAAATATGCACTCTTTAAAGAGTGGAACTTTCCACTCTCTAGAAAAGAGTGAAATATCTCACTCCGTTGTCGAGAGTGACTGTTCACTCCGTTGACAAGAGTGAGATATTTCACTCCGTTGAAGAGTGAGGAAAAACAATTTTTTCCAATAAAATCACAAGATGGCGCCAGCTCACGGATGAGAATCCGAGTAATCTCCGTTATCGAAACGAAACACCTAAAATGAAATCCTTTATATATAGTAGCACGATTTTAAAAAAAAACTGAAAAAGGCATTGAAATAATAAATGAATCGATAGAATTAGGGACAGGAAATATATTTTATGCTTTACAAATTGCAGGATTTGCCAATGCTAAGAAAAGTGTGGGAAAAAAAATATTTGAAGTAAATTTATGCTTAGCTGCAACACAATTTTGCTTCTATTTTATAAACAGAAATTTAATATCTCTGAATGCTAATTATTTTCCTCTTTATTTAAATAACCTATTCTACATATTTTATATCATTTCTAACCTCTTTATGAATATAAACAAAATATAACTATACAGATTAAATTTTCTGTTATTTTTAGCACGTTTGAAATTAAACATAAGAGAAATGAAAAACGTTGCATTTAATCACTGATTTTATAACATTTATTATAGAAAAAAAAGAGTATAAATGTGTCGGAAATAATCTTAGGAAAAATTTAACAGCTATAATTTAAGGAAAAAAAAAAACGTTTTTTACCCTGACTGAAATTTCACCCCTAAAAATTAGTTTTGAAAAGTAAATTTGGGTTCCCCTTTGTATTTCAGTGAGTAAACTTCGGCTTCACGGGCCTATTTGGTAAACAGGCCCTGGGCCTCGGACAATCTTAATCGGGCTCTAATTATGCAAACATTATTAGCAAGAAAAAAATGAATGAATAAATAAATAAATAACGGAATTTTTGTCATAGCGGAAATGTACAGACGGGTGTTCGCACATTTTTTAGACGATTTCGGCGTTGTTGTTTTTAACGTTTAAAATATGAATATTGCTTTCTGAAATAATCTGTATGATAATCTTGTTTCTTGATTCTAATTCTGCATAATGCTTTCGATGGATATCGATGAATGTTTTCGATGTAAGATAAATTTGCGATAGTCATAAATCCTTACTTGAAACTTCGTTTTCCGCCTTGAAATGGACTCTTTTTTTCCCTGTTTTTTTTTTTTCATCTGGTATCTTTTTACTATGTATATGTACTGATTTTTGGAATAGCACTTTTCAATCAATTGTTATGTTTATTTCGCACTAAAAAGTTTTTATATTATGCGCTTTGCAATCATTTAGACTGTGGAATTAGCATACTTCTGTTCGGAAGAAGAAAAAAAAAACGCAAACGCATCTTCCCATTCACAGCTTTTTTGGCATGCGCAATCTTGAAATAAGAATAAATTTGAAAGTATCAGACGATAATATAAATTACACATAATAAGTTGTTGTCAGAATTTTTTCCTCTAAAAGAATTCCATTTTTTTAAATAATTTATCAATTTGTCTAAAAAATGTGCGAACAGTCTCTGTATTATATGATACAAAAAGAAGGTTTCAGTTTCTTATTTACACAGTTGAGAAACACCGTAAATATTTATGATTTCTACACAAATTTAATAAGTGTGTTCGAATATCACAAAAGAAACAAAGCTAAAATAATGTAATAAGAGCTTTTTTAATTGTAAGCGGCTGTAGCAAGCTATAGGTACCAGTTCTCGTCCGAGCGCAGAAGTCAAGCAGCAGCGAGCGCGGTTACTGGTTGGGAGGGTGACCGCCTACGAACAAGCGTGTGTAAAATGAGTTTCATTCAAGAATTTTTTTTAGTCACTCCTGAAAGAGTGACTATTTACTCCTATCAGGGGTGAAAAAACTCACTCCTGAAAGAGTGAGTATTCACTCTTTCAGGGAGTCAAGAATTTCACTTTTTCCTAGAGTGAATAGTCACTCTAAAGAGGTTGGGCAAATTTTGACTCTGCGATAGAGTGAATATCCACTCCTCCGGAGTGAATAGTCACTCTTTCTTATTTAGAGTGTAATGGTTTTATTTTAAGGAAGTTTTAGGATGTATCTCACAGGAACTTATAATAGCCAGTTTACATGAAAATAAAACAAGAAAAACACACACAATAAATAGTCGATGACAAAAAATTAGCTTCGCAATCACAAAAGACTCCCTTACAAAAAACTAAATAAATTTGAAAAAGATTGCCAAACACACAACTCTATTGCAATTTGGTATATTGAAAAAAATTACAGTCAACTATATTTTCTAACGTTCAGTAATATAAACAACAGATATTGTAAGATACATTAGCCAATGACGTTTTTTAACATTCCTTCTATGATTGAGAAGATTGTCAACTTTGCGGTTTTTTAAAATCATAAAAATATGCTTTGAAGCAAAAAAAAAATTATTTAATTAAATGTGTTTTGCTTCCATGTGGTAGTCATTTAAAATTTAGTTGTATTCATTCATTAAATAAAATTTCTGGTTCAAATACGTTTATTTGAATAGGATTCTCCCTTTAAAAAAGGAAGAATTTGCAAGTTTGAGAAGCTCATTCTTACATTATCTATTTACCATAGCCTATTATCTATTTACCGTTTTTATAAATCAAATAAATACATTTTGAACCAGAAATTTTTCTTAAGAAATGGAATCAACTAAGAAACCACAGATAAACAAGTCATATTACTAAATTATTTTGTTAAATAAATTTTATGTCACTCTTTTTATTATTATTATTATTATTATTATTATTATTATTATTATTATTTGAAAAAAAAAACGGAAAGTAGGCAGGATGCGACGGCCGCCGCGAAACAGGCGGGACGCGTTTGTTCCCCTTCTTCCAACACTAACCGGAACGGTAGTAGACCCGATTACGGAAGTTCCTACCCGAAAAATTTAAAAGCTGAATTCAATAAGTTTAAAATATCGACCACGGGAGTTAATAGATCGAGCGACCGCGGCGGCTTCAAGATCAGCTATCAGATCTATAGCTATTGCATGAACCCGTTTTCTTTTTCGTGTAAATTGACTTTTTTACGTTTAAAATTCTTTTTGCCTGAGCCGTAATGAATTCTTACAATTACCTGCAATTATTTGAATTCAGAATCAAAACTGAAAAAACAAAGAAACTTGTTAAACTAGAAAACATGCAAAAAAAGTGAAACTTGTTAAACTCGAAAACATGTAAAAAAGAGAAATTGCTGAAGTTAACAATTAATGGAAAACAATTTATTAATTACATCATATATTAAAAGCGAGCTTAGTAATAAAAATTAAAATGCATTTACAACATTTCTTCATTGTTAGCGAAATTCTTTATTTATAAAAACATCTTTATTAAAAGAAACTTTTTTCTTTCAGATGATGGTGTTACAAAAGATTTTGACTGTGCCTATCCCATTGTCGGACGATATGTTTACGTTCAGATGGTCGGTATTCAAGGCTCCCTGACTCTCTGTGAGGTCATGGTCTTCACAACTCAAGGTAAACACCAGCTTTACTTTAAAATTAACTTTCTACTGCAATAATCCCTGCTTTTGTTTATCGTATAAAAATAAATGCAATTACAAATCTATGACTTAACATTTCTCTATACAACCAATTATTTACAAAAGCAACTTCTGAAAGAGAGAAAAAGAAACAATATATTTATAAACCAAGGCTATTAATATATTGAATTCTTTTTTTTTTCTGTGAATTACACAAAAGTAAAATAATATGATCATTGTAATTAAGTTATTAATAAAAATTCGGAAAATTTATTTAATTATATTTATGAGAATTTTCCAGATAAATTTTTGTGTGACTTCAAGATAATATCTAATAATATAATTTGGTAAATTATAATAATAATTTACAATTTCATAACGCATGACTTCTAAATTTTTAAAACTATTTTAACCAATTATGATATTAAAAAAAATTAGAAAGCAGTACAATATTTACTTCTATTTTCTGTGGGTTTTTTTTCGATGAATTCATATTATTTATATATTTATTTTAAAATCATGTGAAGTGAAGAAAATATTGAATATCTCACCGTTGAATTAATATATATATTTTTTATGTATTTTAAAATGATATATTCACTTGAAAAATCAGTTTTGTAATTATTATACATTTAATTTAATGATGATTACATTTAATTTAATGAACTGTTCTAAGGAGGGAAAATAAACGATAATATTAAGCCATCATAAATGCAAATACAAATACAAGATAAAGAAAGAAGCATTTACATAAATTAAATACGTATCTAACCAGTGGACTCACGTGAGTCTTTCGCGCTGCAATATTTACTATTATTTGCTGATTCATTTTTCATTAATTTTTAATTTCAACTACAAATTTTAATTAAACATCGCGTTTTAAGGAAATTTCAGTGTGCTACGTCAAAAACTTTTTGTGTGCTATTTCAATCATGATTGTGCGTTTTGTATGACCATAGAAAAAGGGAAGATGACATTAAAAATATACCTGATTTATTACGATATCTGCATTTATTAATATACAGGGTGATTATAAAAAAAAAAAAAAAACTATCCGATATATGACCTCTAACTATCATACCGTTAACAGAAACTGAATGAAATTTTGGTTTAAAATAATTTGAGATATGCGCTCAAAAGCCGTGTGAAAAACAACAGTTAAACTCTAAAAGTTAAGTTACAGTGAAAAAAATTGGAAAATTGCAAATGGCAACACCTACTTTTTTTTATTGGAATGTGATCTTCATAGTGGAAAAATCGTAAAAATCTTGGAACGTTACCTGTAGCACGAAAATCCATTGCGCTAGATAGACTAAGAAGAAAAGTGAAAACAACCAATAAAGAACAAAGAAGCAACAGAAAGTAACACATATTTTATTGTTCAGTTCTACAACATCTGCCGCATGCAAACTGTCATCTTATGTGAAATGGAAAATTAGTGAAACACAATAAAATGTTTTTTTTTTCTGTTGCTTCTCTGTCCTTATTGGCTGTTTTCACTTTTCTTCTTAGTCTATCTTAGCACCGGCGATTTTCGTGCTACAGGTATCGTTCCAACGCTTTTTATGGCTTATCTCTGTGAAGATCATTCCAGTAAAAAAAAAAGTAGGTGTAGTCATTTGAAATTTTCGAAATTTTGTCACTGTAACTGTAACTATTAGAATTTAATTGTTGTTTTTCATATGATTCTTAAGCGCATACCTCAAAATACTTTCATCAAATAATTTCATTCAGTTTCTGTGAACGGTATGATAGTTAGGGGGTCATATATCGGGATATTTTTTTTTATAATCACCCTGTATATTTAAAATAATCTTTCTTGAAGGAAATGGTTGTAATTTTTCTAGATAAAAGAAAAATCCCTGTAATTTTCATTTAGCCATAATTCTATTTAAAACTCATGTTTATTTGATAGAACCATATTTTATTTTAATTACTTTATCATTCAGCAATTAAATTCTTCGTGAATCAATGATTTTTACATAGCCCAGTCTTTTGAGAGGTTTTCAATTTTCTGAGATTTTAATTATTTTAATAATGTTTACAGGGAAAGGTGAGGCATCTTGGTACACTTTTGGATTAATGGTGTTTGTACTTTTTTTTTGTTTTTACACAACGAATGCTTTTTTTCTTATCTTAGCAAAAAGAGAAAAAAACAAGAACGAAAAATCATGCGTCAAGCATAGATTATGTAACACTTTCCAACGCTTCCAAAATAATTTTACGAATCATACTCTTTAATAAGCTAAAAGATAACATCTAAATAATCCGAATACTTTTATTCAGCCCTGTATAGGATCTATAGATTTGTATATATACTACATAGGATGCTAAATTTTAGTTCAGTTAGGAAACACGTAGCACAGTTTAAAATTCTCCGTCTGGAGTTAAATAATACGGAAATGTGTTCCCGAACTTTTGTGCTTCCCTGTATAGGATCTACAGAATTTATACACACCACGTAATATACAAAAAGCGATTTAAAATTAAAATCGCGTTCAGTAACTTAAAACGCACGTCCAGGAATTATTGTTAACATACAGTAGAGAATTCTTTTGTGTGTCCCTGTAAATGAACGATGACTGCTATACACACCATATTCTGTAGTAAGTCTCTTGTAATGAACCTTATATAAATTTCAATGCGTTTAAAATAGGGAAACATTATTTAAATAAACCGCAGACGATTTTTCCCCATAGACGTAATGTAACGGAATTCTTTTGACTGTCCCTGTAAAGTAAGTATAAGTGCTATGCACACCCTATTCCATATTAAGCTTCTTCTAATGCACCTTAGTGATATATATAAATTTCAATGCGTTTAAAATAGTGAAACATTATTTAAATAAACCACAAATGATTTTTCCCCATAGACCGCAATGTAACTGAATTCTTTTGAGTGTCCCTGTAAAAAAACTATAAGTGCTACACACTTCCGTTGAAATAGGGAACATGCTATAGATAACGATTATAACATATAAAAATTGCAGGGCAATCCGAGCATATTTACGGGAGTTAGAGCACGGACAGACGGACAGACGGCAGACGGCCAGACAAACCGAAGTCATAAACACTTTTCAACTAGGTTGGAAAGTGTTAAAAAGGTGACCGAAATAGATGCTTTAGTAGAAGTTTAATTAAAAGAAATGTACACCCCTTGAACTCTCCCAAACTTTCATACTTGGTGGAGCAAGCTGCAGTGCTGCAGCAAGAGTGATGCGGACGGCGACAGTTAGGATAGGCGCTGATAGGTTTCGTCGGCACCTACACATTTATATGACTGCTAATGCTCCGATAATCGTTAGAAAGCAGCGAGGTGTTTTCCAACCAAGCGTCAAATAGAGCTACGGTGGTACTGATACTGACACATATTGTTTTACAGGTTATTTACAATGTTGCGATACATTATTCGGTAAAGAAGAATTTGTTTTAGTGGTATTGTAATAAGAATCACCAATCATTAAATAATGAATTAGAAAACGTTAAAAAAAAGAAATTATTTATTTTAAAATTTTCGAAGTACTTATGGTAATAGAGTTAATTTTACTAATAAGTTGTTACTTGTTGTCATATTACTTATTCATAATTGCGTATTGACAGCTTTTTAGGTACTAAAAATACAAATTTAATTTTCTGGAACACCTTAAGCTGTATATATTATTTGACTAGTTATGTGTCTCAGTCCCAACTTCCCCACTTCTTGCCTTCTGTTTCTACAATGTCTGCTTGTTTAGCTTGAGACTATAATGAGATTTTAAACTTTTAATAATGGAACTTGATAAATGCGTGTATTTTTTAAAGTTTAACATTTCTATTTATACATTTTTATTAAAAAAAAAAAAAACCTTATAAATCATAAGAGTAAAATTACTGAAACATTCACAAAATAAAGAAAATTATACAAATTCCTAGTAACTATGAGTATTGTTTATTGATACTAAAACTCCAGAAACATAAGGTCTCCCAAGGTGAGCATGCCCCAAAAGTTCCACTCTCCCGTAATATTTAATCCAGAAATTAAAAATTAACGCCCGTTGATAGTTGATTCTTTGTTGTTGTTCTAACAATTTCTCTAAAATAAAAATTATTAAAATAAGTCAGAAAATTAAATCATAGACATAGGGAAAAGAATGCGTAATTACACAAAGACAAATTAGCTAAAAAAGAAAAGAGGAAAATTCTCCTTTTGCCATGGATTGAGTTGTCCGGAAGGTTCGTAGTGGTTCGGAAAATCAATTCGTACCGGAAATCATTTAATTATTAGACATCGATTTCGATAGCTAATATCTAATATTATAATTAACATGCAGAATTTTCCGGTACGAATTGATTTTCTCAACCGACATTAACTTTCTGGATAACACAATTAACTTTTACAATTTTTTCTCTTTTTGTCAAGCTTGCATTTTTTTTACTGGAAAATTTAGTTTATTTTACACACTGTATGAGATTTTCTTTCTTTTTTCTTTTACAGAAATATCTTCGGGTCGCTGTGGTAACCAGCTGGAACCTTTAGAACTGACAACTTTTAGCCGCACATGCTACGAATTCCAAACGTCTAAAGGGGGTTCTTTCGGAACAGCAGCCGATTACTGCCGGGCTAGAGGTGGACTACTGTTGCACGGCACCAAGGACCTGACGCACCATTTCATAGCATCCGAGCTAGAAAGGCGGAAGGATGCCCTGAAATCCAAACTTATTTGGCTAGGAGCTCAAAGGGATCAGGGGCTGAGAGCGAGGACTTGGCACTGGGTAGATGGTGAGTTGTGTTGATAAAACTCGAGTTAAGGTTGTTGGGTTTTTTTTTTTTTTTCGGAGATACAATATACATTGTAAGACGGCGCAAAAGAAATTTTGAAAGATAATTTGAATTCAACGATTCTATAAATTAAGTTGGAAGAGAGGGAAAAAGAAATCTTCTATAGAACGAGTAAATTAACTTACAGAAGAGCCGAAAACATGCATGGCAAAAAAAAAGGCCGAAACGTTTTCTACGATTAACAAGGATATACAAATGATAGAGGGCTTGCAATTATGAAAGTTTCTCAAGAATCGATCGACAAACTCAAAATGCTATTCAAAATTAAAGAAATATATGCTGAGAAAAAGAAACAAAATGTCAGTCTACTATTAATATCTTCTTTAAAAGCATAATGAAGAACCAGGAGAGGAAATTGACGACCGATTTTTGTTTTTTTCTTTGTTGCTTTGTTTGTTTGTTGGCTTGAGAAAAGGGAGTTTTGTTTTTTTATTAATGAATTTAAGCAGAGAACTAATTTGAAATAAGATGAAGTACATTATTTTATGAAGATATTTTATGGAACATATAATTTTATGAAGCATAACACATGGGCTGATAAGTTCCCGGTCTAGCACACAGATGGCGTTGCAATCGCCGAACCGATGTTTTTTTAGTAAATGCTAACCTTTAAAAGGTAGCAGAAAAAATGGCATGATGATTCGCCGTATGGATAAAACGTTAGAGTGGTTTCAGTTGAACGACTTTGTTGATAAACAAAAAAAGAGGATAAACAAGAATTTCAAGAATTGTTATTTGATGGGAAAAAACACCGTTCAAACAAAAGCTTGGCTTGATAAGCGTTACCCGGACACTGCACCAGGTAAATCAACCATTATTGACTGGTTTGCTAAATTTAAACGTGATCGTACGGACCCCAGTGATGCACCACGCAAAAGAGGTGGTTACTCCGGAAAACATAAAAAAATCCACAAAATCGTTTTGGGGAACCGTAAAGTGAAGTTGCAGGAGATAGCTGAGACTCTGACGATATCCAAGGAACGTGAAGATTTTATTTTGAATGAATATTTGTCTATGAAAAAGCTGTTGTCAAAGTGGCTGCCGCGCGTGTTGACTTTTTACTAAAAACAACAACGAGTCGATGATTCTAAGCACTGTTTGGAGCCTTTTTCGTTAAAAAATTATGTTATTTAATATAAAATTATTATTTTTATTCATTTATTAAATTATTATTATAAAATTATTATTTTTAAATTATTATTATTATTATTACATTATTATTATTTATTATTAAATTTATGTTATTTATTAAAGTTATAAAGTTATAAAGTTTTGTTAAAAAGTTGTGTTTTCTTTATTAGACCGGGAACTTATCAGCCCATGTGTTATGTATGCTATTGTTTCTGTTAACGTGCGAATTCTACCTGTTTGTTTACTTTCGTTTAAAATAGTTTATTATTTTTTTTTCTTTATTATACATTAGTATTTAGCAACTGCAGAATAACAGTTAATTCTTAACATAAATAATTGTAGTTAACTTGATGTCCTTTTATTTAGTCTGAAAATAAATCACCTTAAATAAGTATACTTTGTAATTTTTAAACAATTAAACTTGAAATTAAAATAAAGTAGTCCGTAGCGAGAAGGTAACTGCATGCAAATTTTCAAAAATACTATTTTTATTGGGGAATTACACAATAAGTCTTTGAATGAACTGTAGTTTGCTTTTGGATAAAATATTGTTTATATAAACATATTGTAACTTTAAAAAAATCTCTCAAATATTATTTAGATAAAGAGTTGACATGTTACGCAAAGAAAATAACTTCTTAAAAAAGTACAAAGTATAAGAAAACCATTTTTTTAAAAAACGCCCTTCAAAAGAATTTACTCTTTCTTCATCAGGCACAGACATACGTGCTACCAGTTTAAGAGCACAAACAAAGCTGGAAGAAAATAAAAGACAAGGGAAGGGAGGAGAAAAGGTGGGAGGCAATAACCAAAAAAAAAAAAAAAAGAGATTACAACCAATCAGAATCTAACACGACAAGTACAGAAGGAGAAGTATGAATCCAATGGAACAAAAAGACATAAACAAACAGAAAAGGAAATAATAATAATAATAATAATAATAATAATAAATATAATTTAATAATTATAATAATAATAATAATAATAAATATAATTTAATAATAATAATAATAATAATAATAATAATAAATATAATTTAATAATAATAATAATAATAATAATAATAATAATAATAATAATAATAATAATAATAATAATAATAGCAATAAAAAATAATAATAATAATAATAATAATAATAATAATAATAATAATAATAATAATAATAATTAGGAAGATGAAGTAAATTTAAAGATAAATAAGTAAAGTAAACGTTAAAACGTAAAAAGACGGGAGAATAGTAAGAAACTAAAACAATACTGTGAAACCAAAAGATAGAATTTTTTTTAAGCAAATTTAGTTAAAGGTTTTTTAGTTAAGAAATTCTTTCCTTCCTATTGAGTTTAACGTCAGTATAACTTTATATGTTTTGCTCCATAGAATAAGTGATTATGCAGTACAACAATTAACTGGAACCGTAATTGTGTTATTAAAAAGGAATTCTTTCAGATTCGGCAGTCGAGCAATACTTGTGGGCCGAAGATCAACCAAACAATTATAATGGTCAACAGAACTGCATTGTCTTGGATGGAGGCAGAAAATGGTTATGGAACGATGTCACTTGCGACCTTGATTACTTGCCCTGGGTGTGCCAGTATAGTGAGTATATTTTATCCTTTTTGTGATTTTCACTCTAATTTAAACGCTTCCCTCATTAATTAAAAAAGCAAAATGGCTAAAAATTATCACATATACTTTCAGATATTTAAAGAAATGAAATAAAAAAATGTTTCGTGTTTAATTTGAATTACATATTTGATATTTTTTTGCATTTAATCATTTTTTTTCTTTGTTCGCAAAATGTTGGGAAATTACAATTATGAGCATTCATTTCACTTTTTCGCAAAAAGATTACTACTTACGTGGCTTTGAATTTGCACAGCCACATTCAGCTGTCGACGTAAGGCAGTTGACAGAAAGAAGTTTTAGCCCTTGATCATCTACCGTTCTCGCCAGATCTTGCTCTAAAGACTTCGTTTTGTTCCGCAGCTGAAAATGAGGCTTAGAAGGAGGGCGATTTTCGGATCTAGACATTAAAAGCCCTGCATTGATGGCATGATGGTGTTAATGCATCATCTAAACATTTTTTAAACTGTAATACATTTAATACTGCTTGCTTATTTATTGCAATATCATACTTGTCTTTATTATTTTTCATCTCGATCTAAAGAGCAAAATGGCTAGAAATTATCACATATGTATTGTACTTTCAGATATTTAAATAAATGAAAAAAAAAAATTGTGTTTAAAATTTGGTACAATTTTTATATGTAGGTACAATTTTTATATGTATACGACTCCTTAATCAAATTTTAAGTATAGCATTAATTAATAGTCGTTACTGCTAATCGATTGGTGGCAGTCACATTTTTATGCGCTCAATAGAGACACAGTTAGTATGGATAGCTCTCTGGTTTATTTCAAGTGCAAATTTCAGTGCTTCTAACAAAGTTATTTTTGAATGTAAGATGTCATTTGATACTAAATCGAGGACGCTGTATACTTTTCTAATTGACTATCACAATCTTTTATGTTTTTGAATTAGGGTCAATAAATTTCAAATTTCGCCTGTAGGGTACGTAATTATCGGTTGCATTATGTCGGACATAGTTACTTTACTATACCACTATCGAACTTGCATATATATAGCTCTCCCCGCTAGCAAGTTTTTTCCAAGATAAAGGTACTTTATAATGCATCCTGTATAAACATTTTTATACAATAGACATTACGTGTATAATAAAAACACATAGTATAGATGTTACTATTCTTGCACAGTTTTAAAATTTTCGTTATGTGGCTTATCCACGGTAATCCTGCTACCTATTACCACATTTATGAGAGTTTTAAAAAAGAAAAGAAAAGCAACTGTCGGCAGTATCTGTTTTTATCTCTGTGAGAAAAATACCGCAGCTTAAAATATTAAAGATAAAATAACCAAACTGAAATTTTCTTTAAAACCCTTTCTTATAACAGCTAAAACTGAAGGTGTAAATCCAGGTCTCTGAGGGAAAAGTATAGTTTATCCAACTCTAACTGCCCATTAAAAGATTATTATGCATCTGTAAATTCACAAACTCTTTTATTAATCACAGGAATTAGCTTCTGTGGGAATCACTTCAGACCTTTGCAGAAACCAATGATTAATTGATTAACCTTAATCGTTCTGTTACGTAAAGTGATAAATCTTATTCTTTCGCAATTTCAAAAATTTTAAATTGTATTTTTGCTTTTTTGATATATTTTTAATTTCTCAGTTTGTGGTGTTTCGCTTTTCTTTGAAAATCCATGGAACTATAAATATTTCAGCTCACGACCCACTATAAAGTATAAAAAAATATTTGAAGCAGTTTTTATTTGCAGTAAATTCCTATTTATTTTCCTACACTCGATTATACGACACATTCGCTTAATCGAGACCTCTCCCTTATTTCATCTTAAGGATGTTTGTTCCTGCATTCCAAATGTCCGTATATATATATGTATATATATATATATATATATACTTCAAAGCACCTATACAAAACTTTAAACATTGTCAAAATACTAATAAATGATTAAAATAATGTTATTTCTATACATCGTAAATTTTATTAAATAATGCAGAATTTTGTAACAATTATTACATAAAATAGATCTAAAATTTTCGTAAATCTGGAGAAATTCCCACCAACACAAATACTACTACATACTTTAAAAATCAGAAAAAACAAACAAACATATATTACGCTACGCAAATGTTTCTATTGCGTACAATCCGAAATCTTGCTACAGGCAAATCACAATTAAAGAGAAAACAAAAATTTATGATGGATTTGTTTTCCTTGTCTTACTTTTTCTTATGTCAAAATCTAAAAGGTATGTAATTACAGGATATTTTCTTCTTATATTTGCCATATTAACACTTTATAACAAAATTGAAACATGTTTATGAATTCGGTTTGTCTGACCATCTGTCTGTCTGCCTGTCTTCCCGTGGTCTAACTCGTGTAAATGCACTCGGATTGCCATGTAACTAATATATGTTACTGGTGGCATGTTCGGTATTGATAATGGAGTGTGTATCATTTATAGTTCGTGTTTTTGCGTTTTAAACTATACACATACACACTGCTGGTTCTTAACTAAAACACAAATGCAATGGACTGTATAAATGCGTTTTATTCACAAGCAACAAAATGCGAGCCATCACACGGCTTATTCCACAACATTCTTTTTCACATTCTAAAACACAAGAAGAAAAACAGAACACTGAGTGTTGCCAAACGCGGAAAGTAAGAAAAAGAAACTTACATAAATTCGGAGAACATGAAACCAAGGAACATGCAGCTTTAGCTGGCTGCAGACGATACTTACACAAACATTCTGGCCCCCGTTGAAATCCCCTGGGATTTCAACAAGTGGTTAGTTGCTTACACTTTCTCACTATAATGAAACAATCAATTAATAGCACAAACAAATTAATGCAAAAAAAATAGAAAAATATTAAACAGTTTTCAGTTCACAGTTTTTAGTTTCTATAGGAATAGGACACAGTTTCACTACTGGACGACAAAAATTTGCGAATTTCTTCATTCTGCTTGCACTGCAAAAGATATTTGTTAATTTCTTTTTCTGCACCTTTGAAGTTGGTTCCACAGTCACTAAAAATCTCAAAAGGTTTCCCTCTTCTTGCAATAAATCGTTTTAATGCACTTAAGAATGCCTTTGTTGAATGATCTTCGACGACTTCAAGATGGACTGCTTTGATGACGAAGCAGACAAATACACACATATATGATTTAAATGATTTTACTCCGCGTCCTGCACGATATTTAATCATGAATGCCCCTGAAAAATCTGCTCCAACTCGATGAAATGGTCGTGATTGTGTTACTCTAGATGCTGGAAGATCAGCCATTATTTGTTTTGCAGTTTGAGCTTTATATCTGCAACACGTAACACAAGCTCTTACCATTTTCCGAATAACAGATCTAGCAGTAATGATCCAAAATTGCTGTCTAATTAAAGAAAGAAGAAGTTCTGAACCTGCATGTAAGTATTTTTCATGATAATATTTAATTATGATCTTAGTCACATGGTGCTTTGATGGTAATAAGATTGGGTGCTTTTCATTCTCCGACGGCTGTGCGTTTCTCAATCTTCCTCCTACTCTTAATATTTTGTTATCATCTAAAATTGGACACAAGCAAATGAGACTGCTATTTGC
This sequence comes from Maratus michaelseni, assembly GCA_963931845.1. Taxonomy (NCBI): domain Eukaryota; kingdom Metazoa; phylum Arthropoda; class Arachnida; order Araneae; family Salticidae; genus Maratus; species Maratus michaelseni. Next base: position 153,771,257 of record OZ007594.1, on the reverse strand, counting down.
AGGTGGCTCTTTTCCAGCTTCTAAATACTGAATTTCCTTACTGAAGTTCACTTGTTGAACTATCCGAATAATGCAGCGTGTTGCGGCTTGAATTTCACTGCTTTATAAAAAGGATGTATTTCTTTCTACACGTGTTACCTTTGAATTGGAGATGAATCTCAATATCCAAGCAAATATGCGTTGCAATTTGGAAAACGAAGATATTTTTGATATAATATCAAGTTCTTTTACAGTTTCAGAAGCTACAAATGATAAGGTTTTACGTGCTTCTGGTAATTCTTCTTCATTTATGGGAATAGGTTCATGCACTGGAACCTCACTACTTCTTAACCATAGTGGACCGTTCCACCACAAGTCATGGGACAATAGTTCTGCAGGAAGTAACCCACGTGATGCACAATCAGCAGGATTTTCTTTTCCGTCCACATGGTTCCAATTGTCAGCTGGTAAAATGGATTGGATTTCTGATACTCTGTTGGCTACTTTGCCATCTTTCAGGATTTGATCTTAGCCATGACAATACAATTTGTGAATCACTCCATGCGTGCACAGAATCAGGTTTTATATGCAATGCAGCTCTGACTGCCTGTATTAAGTGTGCCAGTAATACTGCAGAACATAATTCCAGTCTTGGAATCGTGACAGGGTTTAGTGGTGCTACGCGAGTTTTAGCTGTTAAAAGTTTCACATCAACGTTAGAGTTATCACAAGTTTTATACAAATAACTGCTGAATAACCCTTTTCTGACGCATCACAAAATCCGTGAAGTTCACATCGAGAATAATTGGGCAAGATTACTTTTCTAGGTATATATATGGAATTTAAGAGTTTGATTTCTTGGCACAAAATTTTCCCCTTTTGGTCAATATTTGCTGGTACTGGGAAATCCCATGATAATTATAATTTCCACAGTTCTTGAAGGATCATTTTAGTTAGAATCACAAAAGGTGCAATCCACCCCAATGGGTCGTACAGCGTTGATACAAATGACAGAATAATTCTTTTAGTAGGGACACCTTGATAATTTATATCACTGAAATTACATTTGAACATATCATTATCAGGATGCCATTCCACTCCTAGAACTTTTGTGGCCTTATTGCCCACTACACTATACATATTATTTTTAATTGTGTTTGCTAACCCAGCATTTTTCAATAGTGATGGTTCATTTGTGGACCATTTATGTAGCTCAAACCCACCTTTTTTTAGCATTTTCTGCAAATCAGATATCAATTTAGTACCTTCCTGACTATTCTCAACACCAGTTAAAACATCGTCGAAATAAAAATCTCTTAAAACTATAGACTTTTCTTTTGGGAAATTAAGACCCTCATCAATTGCTAACTGACTCAAAGCTTTAGTTGCAAGATATGGAGCAGCAGCAGTTCCATACGTGACAGTATTTAAGCGAAAGACTTGTATTTGTTTATCTGGACTATCTCTCCATAAAATTCTCTGAAAATCCCTATCTTTGTCATGAATTTTTACCTGCCTATACATCATTCTTATATCAGCTGGTATGGCAATATTATGAAATCTAAACCTTAATAAAATGCAAATTAAATCATCTTGTATTTTGGGACCTACCATTAGAGTGTCGTTTAAAGAAACACCTGTTGTTGTTTTAGCACTCGCATCAAAAACTACTCTTAATTTGGTAGTTAAACTAGAATTGTTTAAGACGAAGTGGTGTGGGATATAATAGTGTTTAGTTTCTAATTCACGATCTGTATTCGAAACTAAGTCCATGTGGCCCAGAGATAAATATTCTTTCATAAATTGAACATATTGGCTGTAAATTTCTGGCATGGATATTAGTCTTTTCTCAAGATAAAGAAATCTTCTGTGCGCCATCTGGCGAGAATCACCTAAAATATCTCGATCCTGTTTGAATGGTAATGCGACTGAATAGCGGCCTGATTTTTCTCTAAAATGAGAACTCTCAAAATGTTTTTCACAATGTTTGTCTTCAACTGTTAAAGGTTGCACATTTGGAATTTTTTCTAATTCCCAGAATGAATTTACTAACTCGTCAGTTTTTGTACTAAAATGATTTACATGTACTGGATCAGTTGCCAGCGTTTCAAAATTTGTAGTACCCGAAATTATCCACCCAAGTCTCGAATTTAAGACAAATGGAAGGTTAGGTTCACGTTTGACAATTTCCCCAGTCATTAAATGCATAAATACATTTACACCAAATAAAATGTCAATTTTTTGTGACTTGTAAGACAATGGATCAGCTAACATTAAATCACTGAAATTATCGCAAATGACTGAATGTAAAGACACATAGGGAATATTATCTGTCACTTTATCCATTACGAATGCTGATGTTGATACTCTAAGATTACTTTTGAAGTGAGAAGTGAATAATAAATCGACTTCCCCATTACTCACAGTATTAAATGTTCCCAAACATGACACAGGATTAGAACTATATTTTACCTTTAATCCTAATTTGCTTACACATTCTCTAGAAATGAATGACTTCTGGGAGCCTGTATCGCATAAACATCTGCATTTTACAAACTCTTCTTTACAATTTTGAACGTTTATTAATGCGGTACACAACAAAATATGACTCTTTTGATTACTCTTTGCGTTTGATTCATAATGAGAGGCACAGACTGTAGACGAAAAATTATCACTCGCTGACTCAACTTTTTTAGGGATAAATTCTTGTGCGTGTGGAGACATACTATTCGTCAGAGTCTTATTCCTTGAATTATTTACCATGTGCAAAATACTATGATGTTTCTTAAAGCAATGATGGCACGTATTTAAACTCTTACATTTATTGAGAAAATGCATATTAGATAGGCAATTGAAGGAATAATGATTATGTTTTACGAAATGTACTCGTTGCTGAACAGGCAAATTAAGAAATTTCGAGCATTTAGCTAAACTATGTTCTTCTTTACAGTAACCACAACCCAAAGTAGCTACAAAAGCATTACTCTTATTTGGAAGTACAGATTTAGGTACCTTATTTACCACTAACTTGCTATTTTGAAGAGTTCTTGCGTAATTCTTAAGATTCAATTAAGTTCTTAAGTTTCGGAATTTCATTGCTTTTAATCTGACGTTCCCACCACAATTTTGTAGAAGGATCCAATTTTTGCAAAATTAAATAAGTCATTAATGTATCCCCAAATTTGTCAATGGTTTGGTTCAATACTTCTAACGAGCAAATAACTTCATTAATGTTATCAACTAGATTTAAAATAGCAACAGCTGATTCTGTTTGAATTGCTGGTAAACTTAGAAATCGTTTAATATATGCAAAAATTTGTTCTCTCTTATTTGAATATCTTTCGTCTAGTAGATTCCATGCGATTTAAAAATTAGAATCCGAAATTTGAATAGACTGAATAACGCGATACGCTTCACCTTTCAATGAAGCCTTCAAATACTGCAATTTTTGAGCATTAGATATAGTCGTATTACTGTTTACGTATGCATTGAAAAGATCTTTAAAAGCTATCCATTCAGTGATATTGCCTCCAAAAGTAGGTAATGATAACCTAGGTAATTTAATATTCTCAAAAATGTTTCCTGAAATTACACTATCAGATTTATTTTCACTCTTATTTAACTTCGCATTTTCGATTTTCAATACTTTCTCACCTTTAAATTTCCACAAATCAGTTTTATCTGAAATTTCCTGTGCGGTATCTATCTCACTCTCTAATTGTTTAGATTCGGTAATTAAACTTTCAATTTCCCTATCAAGTATTTTTAGTTCCGTTTCTTTCTGTTTTAACAGTTCAATATTTTCTTCTAATTCTGTTAAATTAATCTCACCATCTGCGATTATACTTTCGATTTTCTTAATAAAATTCGTTATACTTCTCCGTAGAGCAGTTCTTTTTGTTTTAAAAGTTGTTAGTTCACTCATTTTTACTTAAATCAAACCCAAAACTAGTTCTAAAATATGTTAATACAAAATTCAGTTTAAATCTAAACTATTATTCTCATCACAATTCTACAGTTTTAAATAGGAAATTATTTTTGTACACGAAATATAATGTTCAAAGTTAACTTACCTCAGAAGCTGAGGTAATCTTTCATCACAACCGACATCACGGAAGTTGAGAAAAATGTTCGATTCTACACTTTTTTTTTCTTTCACTAGCGCTCCGGATAGACTTGTACCAAGAATGTTTTTGCGTTTTAAACTATACACATACACGCTGCTGGTTCTTAACTAAAACACAAATGCAATGGACTGTATAAATGCGTTTTATTCACAAGCAACAAAATGCGAGCCATCACACGGCTTATTCCACAACATTCTTTTTCACATTCTAAAACACAAGAAGAAAAACAGAACACTGAGTGTTGCCAAACGCGGAAAGTAAGAAAAAGAAACTTACATAAATTCGGAGCACATGAAACCAAGGAACATGCAGCTTTAGCTGGCTGCAGACGATACTTACACAAACAGTTCGTTTACAGGGGCCCTAAAAGAATCCTCTTACATTATGGCCTATGAAGGGAGAGGGATTGTCGGCAGTGTATTTTAATGATATTACGCTATTTCAAAGATAAATAATACGCTTCCACGCTGTAAAATAAGCAGTAATACACTGCTTCGTGAGTGCGGCAGCATATTACTGCTTATTTTACTGTTTAATACTGTTAATTTTACGGTATAATACTGGCAGCTGGGATGCCAGTATTATACTGTAAAATCAAAAAAAAAATTTGCAGTGTGTATATCATCTGTAGATTTGTATATATACAGCATATTATGTTAAACATTTGTTCAGTTAGAAATCGCACAGCACAGTTGAAAATTCCTCTTCAGCAATTTCCAACAATAAACGGAAATGTGCTTGAGATCTTTTGTCCTGTCCTGCATAAGATCTTTACAATTTAAGCACATCATGTAGTAATCGGAAAAATTATTTAAATTTAATTATGCATACCATAGCTGGAAATACACTTCCAGCAATTATTGTCCTTAGACTGTACTGTGACCGAATTCTTTTGAGTGTCCCTGTAAATGAACGATGAATGCTATGTACACCCCCCCATTCTATAATAAGTATCTTGTACTGCAACGCAGTGATATACATAAATTTCAATACGTTTGAAATAGTTTAACATCATTAAAATAAACCGCAAACGATTTTTTCACATAGACCGTAATGTAACGGAATTCTTTTGGGGATCCTTCTAAACGAACTATAAATGCTAGACACTCCATTTTCCATACCCAACATGCCGTAGTAAACCTCAATAACATATATCAATTGTATGACAATCCGAACATATTTACGCGAGTTAGAGTACGGACAGACAGACAGACAAACCGAATTCATGAACACTTTTCAACTATGTTGGAAAGTGCTAAAAGGCTTCAGAATAATAACTTCAAAGATCTTACAAAAATTCTTGTAATAAAGAATTTTTGTCCAATCCAATTTTTGTTACAGTTTTAGCAAAAAATAAATTACCCACTTCAGATGGCTTTGGAGTGCGTTCTACTGCTCCGAGTGATTCGAAATTTCAACATCAGATATTTCAAAGGGTGCACTAGTCCTTTTTTACATAAAAATTCATAAATAAATATATTTGCACCAGCCTATGAAACAAAGGATTCGTCACTTTAGATATTGAGCCAGACTCAATGCAATTACACTGTGAAAAATACAGGGGATCGGTGTTGCGAGTGGGCTATTTTTTTTTTTTTTTAATTCATTTTTCTTGAGTGCCACCAGTTTTTTTTTTTGAGAAAGTGAAATTGTCTTATTTAATGACAGATTAAGTAAGGCGATAACAAGGCAAATTATACCATTTCAAAAAAGGGGTGCTAATCAAGCAAACTGAATTTTAAAATAAAGTAGCTCACTGCCAACACTGCAGAATATGTTCCGAAATCGCAAAAAATAATTGATTTCCGAGGTTTGATATAGTATTTCTGAAACAAACGTTTCTCTTGTTGCACGTAACTTTTGGAAACGTTTCTGAGTAATTTTTACAATATATTAAACAGTTTTCTCAGCACAAAATATTGGATTTTTTTTTCTCAACTAAACATTTTCGCTGTGTAAGTGAATTTTTACTTGCAAGCGTAATAAAATCTGTTAATGTTAATGCTAACTTTAATTTAATATGTTTGTCTGTTGAACATTAAAATGTTCACTTAGGGAATAATAGTATCCGAAAAATATTGCATCCTGTTTGAGAAAACTGATTAATACAGTGTAAAAAATACAGGGAATTTCCGAAATTTACGGACAGTAAAAGGAACTCTTGTTTCAAAAATTCTTCTTTAAACCCCGGAAGTATATTTGTTTCTGAGGTTTCAGAAGATAAAGAAGTACTTTTCGCAATCGTTTGTAAATCGGAAGAGAATATATTGCATTTTCGTAAACCATATTAAACTTCATAATAATATTTGTCTTTTTTTTTTTTTTTTTTACTTTATAGATATAGGAAATATGGTTTTACGATTACAAAGCGTTGTTGACAATGTATGCGGTGATTGAGTATTATATTGTAAACTTATTAAAAATTTATGTGAGTGCATATTGAATATTAAAACGTATAATGCTGCTGCACTTATTTGACCTATATGCTAAGCCTGTGCCTGCGCACTTATACACTAAATACTTATGTACGCGCCTTTCGACGAATTTTCATAAGGAAATATTTCATTTAAGAAATGATAAGCTCATCATGTGAGTTATCCGTAGCTTAAATTTTGTCTCATTCGGATCAGCAGAATGCACCATAGAGACCTCTGAAGTGGTTAATTTATTTTGAGCTAATCCCCTGTACATAGCTATTACTCGTATGCAAAGAAAAAGGAATATCTACGGATTTGGTCGGATGCATTCGAAAAAAGAACAGATCTCCAATAGAAGACCTAAATTTAAAGATGCATTGAACAAGCAAGCAATGACTACTTCGCTTGACTTAAAAACTGGTGATGATTTTGAAGAACACAAAAATATTTGCGAAATTACTTTCACGTAGTCAATGTTCTTTTTTTAAATGTTCTTATGCGCCACATTCTATCCGAAAGAGGGATACTGCGGAATATCGCAGTTTTATTTACCACAGCATATCTGCCAATCTTCCGTTTATTTCAAGTCAAATAAACAGATTTTGAACCAGAATTTTTTTAACTGCATTAAATAAGTGCAACATAAAGACAAGAATCATTTTATTAAAAACAAACACATTTTATTTAAAACATGCTTATTTAACTTGAAAAAAAGCAGAAGGTTGGAAGTTATGCAACAGTTACAATTAACAATGATAATCCGTTATAACAATTTAGTGTTACGTTGGATAATTATAAAATAAATTTTGCTATTCATTAAAGATTATTATGAATTGCAAAATTCTCGTACTCTTTTATTAATTACAGGAATTAAATTCTGTGGGAGGGAATCATTTGAAACCTTAGTAGACACCAATGATTAAATGATTAGCCCTAATCGTTACTACTCAAAACAGTGATCCCTATCTTTCATAATTTCAATATCGTTTAATTGTATGTTTGCACTTTTGTTTTATTTTTCGTTTCTCAGTTAGGGATGTTTCGCTTTTCTTTTCCAGGTCCATCGAACTGCGGCAACCCCGATCGGAATGAAAACTCCACAGTCATGGAGCGCGACCTCCGCTTAGGTCAATCGGTCACCTACCACTGTCCTGAGGGTAACAGAGTGGTAGGGGACCGGGTGCGTAAGTGTGAGAGCAACGGATTCTGGAGTGGCACCGCACCCACTTGTGAATGTGAGTAACCTGGAACTAATTTCCATTGCTAATTAACTGCTTATTTAAATTTACATAATTTTCACTTTTCACAAGATTATTTGTAATTTGTTGTTAAGTTAATTGTCTGAGATAAAAGACAGTTGTTAGCGGCATCTTATTGGTTTAGGGGTGAAAAACAACAATACATGCGAAATCCCATGAAAAACAGCTGATATCGAAGTACCTTTTTCTTAGGAATTACTGAATCGAGTTTACCAGTTTTTGCTGATACGTTTGGCAGTTGCTAAACTAATCGTTGGACAAGATATAAAAATACAAATATTTCTGAGGGTTTTTTTTATTTTTATTATTTTTATTAGCGTTACTAAAGAGCAATTTATTTTCATCGAAATATAGTTACCGTATACTTCGATGTTTTACGCCAATCTAAAAAACTATTATATGAAATCTCTCAATAAAACATTTTTTTTATACATATTTTAGAGCCTTTTAAGTTACTATTCCTATTTTTTAATGTTAAAATTTTGTTTAAACATTCACTACTGTGGACTTAGTGTAATAAGGCTGGATAAAGCTAGGCAATTTGGACAAAGAGGTGGTCATTTTTGAATTAGTCTAAAACTATATTGGCTCATTGCAATGAGTATGAAAAAATGCTGGCTGATTGAGAAACAAACAATCATTTTCCAATTACCATAAAGCTGCATAAGCTCTTTGCATTACAAACCTGGAAGATACCAGGCTGATTGGAAAAAGTCAGATGATTCTCCAGTTAGCAAAGCTTTTTGCAAAGAGCCAGATTTTTCAATTTTCCTACGACATATAGGTCACAGATCAATAACGTCTAGCTCATAATTTTCCTTTCACTAAACAGTTTTTGAAATAGCTACAGTTAAAAACATTTTTATGTTTAAAGAAATATCTAAGACGAAGGACATAAAAGGCAAGGATATAGCACCAAGCAATGAAAGAAAATTTAAGTTAACCTGATTTTTATGAGCAATTTTATAAACATGCAGGAAATCTCTCAGACGCTCAGAGGGTTTTAAAATTTTCTTTAATAAACGTTTTCAATTATTTATTTTAAAAATGCTTAATAAGGACAAAGAGTTTACAAATTAAAACTCAATAAATAAACATGTTTGAAAACAATTTTCTAATAATACATAAATTTAGAAAAGACTTTTGATAATAATTATCAAATATATTATCTAAAAAGTGTACTATGATTTTTTTTTCAGTTTTAACATTTATATAGTCTATCTGTGGAATAAATAACTTTTATATAAAATAATTTTATATTTTTATGGGTTGCCTGTATGTTTAAACCAAAATAATCTCCATAAAAATTAAAATGGTTAGGAAAAACAATAAAAATACGTAGTGGTACGATTGAAACTTCAAATTAATTCTCTCATATGAATTATTTTTAAATGGATGAAAAACATATTTTGTACCTAATATAGATTTAAAATAGATTGTTAAAAAATAATGTTGGTTTTATTTTAAGTCTTATATTTATTACAGAATTACAAAACGACCCCGATAGAATGTTTACAAGCCCTAAAAATTATTACTATAAGTTATCAAATAGTTATTTGTGATAATTTAAACTTTGGACATCTTACCACAAAGTAAAAATTAAAGAAATATTATTGGTCAGGTTTTCGTTTAGATCCAAAAGCAGAAACTTTTCGAGAAAGTCTTCTCCCGTGCAGAACAGAAAAAATAACTGTCAAAGGTGGATTTTCCAACTGGGTATTCGAAAACCAAATAGCTCTGGTATCGATTGCGGCATTTCACAAGCACTGTTGAATCAGGTTTATTTGCACTGTACAAAAAGACAAATGTTTCCTAAAATGTTGTGAAATTTATGACAGTTTACAAAAATAAAATATCACTTATCACCCACGATTCCGAAAAGCGTTACTTTATCATCTGAAACCTCAAAAACCAATACGTTTCCGAGATTTAAAGATGCATTTCCAAAATAAAAGTTTCATTGCTGCATGTAATTCTCGAAAACGTTTCTGAGTAGTTTTTATAATGTATTAATCGGTTTTCTCCACCCGGAGGCTATCAATCTAATCAAGCAAACTTTTTCATGTTCAACAGATAAACATGCTAAATTAACAGCATTAGCATTAACATTTTATTGTTACTCTGGCATGTAAAAATTCTGTTACGCAGCTTAAAATGTTTACTTGAAAATGAATGCACTGCCGCGCATGCGCGGTAGTGTATTACTGCTTATTTTACTGTTTAATACTGTTTTAATTTTACGGTACAATACTAGAAACTTGGTTGCCAGTATTATACCGTACAATCAACAATTTTTATTTACAGTGTAGCATCGGAAATTTCGTATTGAGATAAATAATTATATTGTGAAAACTACTCGGAAACATTTCCGAAAAATTACAGGCATCAAAATAATTTTTTGTTTCCAAATACTTTATTGAATCTCGAAAATCTATGGTTTTCTAAGGTTTTGAGAGATAAAGGTACGCTTTTCCTTTTCAGGGGTAACTTGGAAAAGATTATAGTATTATATTTTCATAATGTTTTCGGGAACATTTGTATTTTCTCATAAAGTGTGATGCGGGAATAAAAATAAAATAGACACAGTTCGCTGTGAGTTGTTTATCAATACAACCCCCCCCCCCCCCCTAGCGTTCCATTTCATCTCTTAAAGCCACTCATATGAGGTTGCTATGCACGAGAAGCTTTAACAGATGAAACTGGCTTGATGAATTAACTAATGATGAATGTGAATAATTGTATATATTATTCACAAGTTATGTGTTAATCAGACAATTCTTATTTAACTAATTCCCGATCTGTTCAGATCTGAGAAATGGAGTTTATACAAAACATACACGCTAAAACCTTCGTTACATATATTCGATTAAAATATGATAAATATAATTAAATAATAAAGTACGTAGTCAAAAGGACAAATTTTGTATCCGAATAATGAAATCGATAATGCAAATCAAAATATAAACAGCTGATAATAATTCGACGATAATAAAATTAATTAACCCATTAAAGCCGGGATTATTTTTCTCTTTAAAATTCAAAAATTGCATTTCACACCACTTTTTCAAAGTAGCAACTTTAGTCTCCTTTTATTACGGAGTTTCAGTCATCAGATAAAGAGAATATTTCTCTTAAAATATACTGGTATACAAACAACAAAATGGAGGGAAGCTATCCCGGTACCATATGGTACCGATAGGCTTTAATGGGTTAATGTATTTGTAAAATAACTAAGAGTGACAATTACTGACCAATTTAATAAATATATACAGAATTATCAATTAATTAAAAATTGAACTTAGAAATATACCATTAGATTTAATTCAGTGACGGTACAGACCCGTAACCTGATGGGGGGCTGACCCCCTCCCCCCTATAAACTCTTAAACCCCCTCTAATCTAAATTCTTTTTAAATGCCCCCTCTAATCCACATACTATTTTAATAATTTAAAAATAAAGTTTTTAAAATTTGAGTGCAAACACACTTTAAAATTGTTAAAATACAGAAATCCAGAAAAATCCACAAAACTAAGATAAAAACATTTTAAGTAAATTTTATTATAAAACATGGTAAAAGCATTCAGAATTAGCCCCACCAAAAATTTTAAGAACCCTTTCTGACTCCGTTGGCTAGTTACAACTCTGTGACAGTTTCTTACTAAACGCTTCTGTGCTAATGTCTTTTAGCACCATTTAAAACAATTTAAATATATTTAATAACTCAATAAAAACGTGTTATGTCAATATGTATTTTTTCTAACTTATCACTTTGGTCTTTGATCTCGTTTCTAATAAAACCACGCCTCTTCAAAACTCCTTTTAACCCAGCCTGGAGCTAAGGCGTGGATCTGAAAGAGTTCAAGAAAATTAATAAAAAATAGTTAACAACTGCTCATACTTTATTTATAATGAAACCAAGCCAGAAAAAACCCTTCTGCAAATCAACGAATATCTTGAATGGAACAGGGTCATTTTTTGACATATTAATAAAAACAACTGTGTCATTAAAGTGGTCTAGAACATAGGTGCTCTAATTTCCATCAACCATAAATGGTATCATAATGTAATTACACATTGTTGACCGGCAATTTAATATGAAATTTTTGTTTTGAGTCAATATAAGTCCCGCCTTCTTTTAAAAGTTTTTCGAATACTCTTTGTCTAGTTAACTTTTTCAAACAGTAAATATCTTACAGTATGGGAATTTTATGTGAAATTTCATATAGTCTAACAATGTATTTCAAATGTATCGCATAAATAATATACATTTTCTTTGTGATAAAGATTTTATGCCTTAAAAACTAAGTAGTATTTAGAACACGCCTTTAGTAAGTGGCGTTGGTTTTAAAACACGAGTATACTCGTGGCCGGTCAACAAAGTGTTAAAATGCAGTCAGGTGTTCAGTAGTCTATATTATAAAGCAAAAACACTGACGTCATATTGATGGTGGCAACAACTTGACCAATAAATTTCGCTTTTACTGCAATTATTTTGTAACTTCTAAACATCGCAAAATTTCAATTTTTGCACTGTGGAATAGGGGGAAAATGTACTTTCATATGCAATTTTTTAAAAATTGTATCTAATTTACTGATTTTTTAATATTTTTAGATAATTTTGAAACATGAATAATCTTAAATCTGCGTGCAATCCGTTCGCACTGAAAACAATGTAAATAATCGAACATTTGTTTGCTTTCATGCAGTGTTCCATAACTAAATTTCTAAATGAAATTAAAACTTCACAAATAAATAAATAAATAAATAGAACAAGAATTTATCACATATCTAATCGAACTATGCGCGTAAATACTGAAATTATCAGAATAACAAAGGTCGCTATAAAAAGAAAAATATTTCACTATTAACCGCTGGCATTTGGCTAATACGAAAGTGTCAAAAATGTTTTTTTGTGTAGTTTTTGGGCACTCTAAGAAAATATAAAAAAATTTAAAAATATATTAAAGTATTGAATTAAAAATTACTTTCATGTACGCTCTGTACACCAGGATCTACTCGTATAACGGGCTTGCTTAACCTGGGTAACCAGAGTTGGATAACTTTGTTAGAAATAATATGTACAATAAATAAATGAATAATCTTTTTTTTTTTCTTTTAAGAATCTGTGATTTATGTTATTTATTTTAAAAATTTTTTAGACGTGAACTGTGGCCGTTTGTCAAATATCAACTTTGGACACGTGACGTATCCGGAAGGGCGTACAACATATAACGCTACTGCTCTATACACCTGTGACGAAAATTATACTTTAGTAGGTGACGAAGTACGAATATGTTCCGACGATGGAAAATGGAATGGCTCAGAACCTAGATGTGAATGTAAGTTTTCTCTCGACTTGTTTTTAAATTGGTGTTTTCCCATCTTAAGGTATTATTGTCTTTTGTTATATCAAGAAGTAACACACATGCACACGCGCACACACACACATATATATAGTATATATTACTAGGTCAGACTACGAATTGCGCACTTTTAAATCACCAAGAAACATTTAATTAAGAGTAATAATAAAAAAAAGCCTTTCCTATTACTACAGAATACCGTCATTTATTCAGTAGCAAGCCAAATTATTGTTATTCGTCAATCTTCGTCGTCGATATCAATAATATATTGATATCAAAGATGAACAGACTAAAGTTTGCCAAATGAGGCGTTTCATTAATTTGCAAACACACTGCATTTCGCTTTTTTAACAGTTTCCAACATAGTTGAAAAGTGTTTATGAATTCGGTTTGTCTGTCTGCCGTCTGTCCGTGCTCTAACTCGAGTAAATATACTTAGATTGTAATGCAATTGATATATGGTATTGAGGTTTAACATGGCATGTTCGGTATTGAAAATGAAGTGTATAGCATTATTATTTCGCTTACAGGGACACTCAAGAGAATTTCATTATACTGCGGTCTATGGGGAAAATCATTTGCAGTGTGTTTTAATGATGTGTCACTAATTCAAACATATTGAAATTCTTAAACAACAATTTGTTATTTCAGACTTGTATACACACAAATTTATACAATAAACCCAATATGAGTGAAAAATTAGCCGGGGCCAGGACGCGAAACTGGGTCTACACAACAGCGTAACGTGCTGTTGTTCTAAGCACTGAACTAACTCGGTCGATATCCTAGCTGGGCAATTTCTCACTATTGATTCCTGTTGGGAACGTCACCGACTAGCAATCAGACAGCACAGGATGACGAAACAACGATAAATAAATTACTATTACATCGATACAGAATATATTATAAAGCACATATATTAACATCTGAATTTATTAAAGGTACACTTAAATAAAAATTTGTGGAACAATGGTTGACCTGCGCTATCCTTTCGCTTTTACTGTTCACACATCACTTCTAAATATCGAAAAATTTCGTTTTTACATCATTGAATAGGGGAAAAATTTATTTTCAAATGAAATTTGTTTGAAACTTGTAGCTCAATTTAATGACTTTTTAAATAACTTTTAAGCAGGATTTTTTTAAAAATCTGTCTCAACAATGAACATTCGCTTGCTAAAATAATATAAAGTAACTAGTGGCAAAGTTACCACAATTGGAAATTGATTGCTCAGAGAAAATAATAAAAAAAAAAAACTTTGTCTTTCGCTTTTTTTTAATCCGCAACATTCGATCCGTAATCATCTGTAATTGGGTCCATTAGCGTGCTTTGCTATCATATCTGCAATATCCTTTAAGGTGAATGTGACTACCACTAAAAGTTTTAAAAATCCCTTTTGCGCCAAATCACATTTGCTCATAAACACTATTTGGCTATGGACCCGATTATTGGAGATTATATCCGATTAATCATGTGATATCACACTTTGGTACGAAACTGAAATCTCTGACGAAATGACAGATTTCTATTTTATGTTGATCATAAAATTAATATTATGAGTTGAATTGGTCAAAATACACATTGCATCAAAATATACTCCGATATATTTTTTAAACTTCTGTTGCTTTTTTCTTAATAACAGCTTTAAATTTAACAGGATTATCATCAAATAATTCCAAGTGTATATTATAAAAAAAATATTTTAGCGTATACCGGAAAAATTACTTAAAATATTAAATAAAATTTAGTTTTATCATGATAAATGCTGATTTTTTTTTTTATGGGAAGTTTAAATCATGTAATCATGCCGACTTCAAAGACGGCTTGAGAAATATTGGAAAATATATCATGAGACATTTTGTATTACAACAGTGGATATAGTGTTAATAAAACTTTCAAAAACATCTTGATATCTGCGTTCTTTTGACATAAAACTGCCTTTAAAAAAAACAGAAAAGCATAATCCACGTTATCCGATCTTTAAAACTGATATCTGATGATAATTCTGCGTTATGTTAGAAAAGTTTTTTTTAAATTAAGTTAATCTTAATTTAATCTCGAAAGTAAAAATCTAGCGCAGTGGTTCCCAACATGGGATTTATACTCGCAGGCTGGCAGATTGATAGGCAAATCCAGAATAATCATTCATCCACATTTTGAATCATCATTTGAACCCCATTTGAATAATCATTCATCCACACACAAAAAAAATTAATGTTGTAGTCTAAGAATAAAAGTAATATATGTTTTTATACATGGAATTTTTAAAAACTCCTCATTTAAAGATTCAGAAGTCCAAAATACATAACCTGGAGAGTTATATAAAAAAACATTATACTTACAGATTAACTTATCTTTTAATATTTAAATATATTTTTGGATATTATTGTTTAGAATATTATATAATTGTTTCGGTAACAAACAGATGCATTACCCGGCACCGATTACTGGCGATTTTTTTTTTCTTGGCGCACTTCCCGAACTCGTGCCAGACTGTTGGTTACGGATACATCTTTTGGAAGGATGGGAAACCTTTCATTTAATGATGGTAACATATCAGAAAACACCGTAAAGAATGTTTAGAGTAAAAACTCGAAATAACAAATTTTATGTAACTTAAAAACACGTAAATATAATAAATTTCACATTAATTCAGCATATTTCTCAATAAAAAATAGAGACTATCGGATTTTTTAAAAAAGCAATCAGAACAATTTCTAAAGCTAACGTTTTTTTAAATCCTGCGAGTGTCGAGAAAGATAACAATTTAGATTGGATAATGTACAAATGTAATAAAATTACAAATATTACAAAAAAACCAATAACCTAAAAATATTTATTTTATCTGTTATAAAAAGTAATGCAACAATTAAAATAATCGAAACTTTAATTTATACTGACAGAAAAATTTAAATAAAAATAACCTATCGACCTAAATTTACATGTATTATTGTTTGAATTTATACTTCAAAGTTTCTATTGATTTTTATTTCAAAGTGTTTCACGTGTTATTTCAAGCTTGGTATCAGAACAAGTGACAAAACAGAATGAACTCAGTTAAATTATCAAGCTTCAACTAAACCATTTACTACCAAAAAAAATTCATTTACTTTGTTCTTTTTTTTTAACAATGGCCAACAGAAACCAATTTCCAACCAAATTTCTTTTCTGAAAAGATTGTTATTAAGATATTTTAAAATAAAAACACAGAAACAAGACGAAATTTGTAAAAAAAAAAAAAGGAATTTCTTTTGACGAAAAGTTATACAATCAATGACAAACTGCAATGCTTGAAATTTCTATAAACTCTATCCAAAGAAAAAAATATAAGTAATGCGATATTACTGGATAATATAACAAAAATACATGTCCCCGTTTGAAAATAAAGATACTATTTATTATCATAGAACATTTCTAAAATGAAACAGATTATTCACGAAAGTAAATAAATAGCAGTCCCTTTTTCACCTGCCTCGAAGTTGTCTTCCATGAATAAAAACCTTAAAAGAAGATTAGGTTTCATTATATTGAGATACATATTTGCACCTCTTCATTTTGATCCCTTGTAAAGAAATAGATAGAAATTTTGAGAATTCAAATCAAAATTATTGCTATGTTCTTCGCTTAATATCTTTCATGCGTTATATGAAGAAAATGCATGATTACATGTGATAAAATATCTAATTTTGATAAAATATGTTTCAGAAGAAATGAGACTTTCAATAATTTTATGTATGTATTTTATGTCCTGAACTGTATGAAATTTTAGGCTGTTATTGAGCGCATGTATTTAAACTAAATATTGTTTTGTAAATCATGCATCTAAAATTGATTGCGGTAGAAAATGTTAATCATTTCCATCATTTGGCACAAAATAAAATTTATATGCATCTCCATAAGCTGTTTCAAAATTAAATTATGAGCAAATGCATAAGTCCATAAAGTAAAGATTTTCGGAAATAATTTTGGTAGCAGTAGATAATTATTAATAATTTTAAGGAAACATTTTTTCATTCATAATGATTGAATCTTTGTACACCTTTAATATTTTTCGTAATTTTTATTAAATTTTATTTTTTTTTTTAATTTTACAGAATGTCGTTCACACTTTATGGAAACGATTTTTACAATTAATTTCTAAACATATATGCCATATTCTTTCCGTCAATTTTACTCTACTGTATAGCACTGGATCGAAATTTCCATCATAGTTGATTTTTGTCTTTGTACAATCATATCAATTTTCTCCCACACCTCTTGGGAAACTTTCCGAAGTCTTCCAATGTGTTGTGGATAGAGCTTTCTAACGCTCGCTTTAACAAACACATAGGTGGTGAAAAATAAAAATCTATCGTAACACTGGATGAAACATGACTTTATTTAAGTGAGTGTATCAAAAGAAGTGCAATTTTTATCAATTAATAGAAAAAAATCCCTGACGGCTCGGCCTACAGGCATAGGTAGATTTCGAAGACGCAGACCGTGGGGCACCTGTTTATTGGGAATTGCAGAAGAAAGACCTATTTGCCATGATGTGGCAATTGGGACCACCCAATTTGAAATATTCCTCTGCCTGTAGGCGTATCCAGCAGAGATTTTTTTTTTTTTTTTTTTTTTTTTTTTACCGTAAGAGTTGGTCTTATAAAAAACTTGTCAGTATAAAAGTTGTAGATAAAATTAAGAAGGTTTATAATAAATTTAAGTGGATTTGATATCTTGGGAATTGACGAAGTTATGATTTTTTTTCTGAAACACATATTCCCCCCCCCCCCTCCTTGGGGGCATTTTTAATTAAATCATAAATCTGTCATGCATACGTTTTTGGCCATTTTAAAAGAAGTAATAATAACTTTAAACGGATTCGATATGTATAAAAATTAAGAAGTAATGGGTTTTTTTCTGTTTTCATGTCTGCTTGTAGGCGGGGCCAGCAGGGATTTTTTTTTTAATTTTTTTTTTTTTTTTTTTTTTTTTTTTTTTTTGCCGTAAGAGTTGGTCCTATAAAAAACTTGTCAATATAAAAGTTGTAGATAATTTTAAGGAAATTTACAATAAATCTAAGCGGATTTGATATCTTGGGAATTGGCGGAGTTATGAATTTTTTTCTTCTAAAACCCCCTTCCCCCCCCCCCCCTTGGGGCCATTTTTAATGATATCAAAAATCTGTCTTGCATAAATTTTCGGCCGTTCTCCTAGAAGTAATAATAACTTTAAACGGATTCGATACGTATCATAATTAAGAAATTATGGGTTTTTTTCTGTTTTCACAAAAAGCCCCCCCCCCCTCCATCCCCCC
Source organism: Maratus michaelseni (assembly GCA_963931845.1). Taxonomy (NCBI): domain Eukaryota; kingdom Metazoa; phylum Arthropoda; class Arachnida; order Araneae; family Salticidae; genus Maratus; species Maratus michaelseni. The sequence goes on along the minus strand of OZ007594.1, from coordinate 153,752,814 downwards.
CCCCCCCCCTGGTTCGATTTTGCCCATTAACGAACTTGACCGAGATTTTATGCTCCTTGATTTATGTACTAGTTTCGAAGAGATCTGTGCAGAATTATTGCAGTTATCGTGTCCATAAAAAAGTGACATAGACAGATAGATAGATAAAAGATAAAGTTTTGAACTGGGGGTGGTTTTTTGGGTTCTGGGAGTCACGATCGGCGTACATCTGCAAAAATTCCAACTTTGGGGAGAATGTAATAGGTAGTATTTCTTACAAAATCTACCTAAAAGAAATGGGTTTGTGAAAAGAAAAATTTCCAAAAGAATTCATGATTGCTGCTGGATTTTGTTATGAAATTAAATTAAAGGTAAAAAAGGCAGTAAAACTAAGGTGATATAACATTATTACCAGTAAAATATTTTAAAACCCAGTTTTGAAGAAGAAATTCCAGCTTTATACGAAGAAGACATTAATTGAGCTTCATACGAACAAAGTCTCTCTTCCATAACTCAACTGACGCATATTTAGCAAAGAAAGAATCCCAAACGGAAATAAATTTTGTCTCAATTGAATAAATGCATGTAAAATCACCTGACGCACCCCCCCCCCCAACCTCATCAATGGCCTTTTTTGCATTTGAATTGTTTAAATGAATTCACGAACATTGAAAAGACTTTGGAAAGTTTTACAAGCGGTATCGGGGAAAAAATGACATGACTGTAACAAGGAAATTATCGTAATTATTATCATAAAAATTTCGAGCCAGAGCTATAGCCAAAAGTCAAGGCTATCCAACAAAGTTAAATTGTTGAATTGAAGAATATGTCACTAATTTTGAAAATCGTTTCCATAAACTGTGAACGAACTTCTGTATTTGTATCTTATTTTAGGCAATGCTTAACATTTAATATTTAACATTAAGATACAAGTAAATATTGTACAATCTTAAATTTATTAAAGAGTTAAATTTTCATTTGTTTATGTAGATCATTGGTGCCCGACCCTCAGCGTTCCGCCAAATGCTTCGCTGGAACTCAGTGGAGTGAAGGCCGGTGACGAAGTGAAGTATGTATGTGATCGTGGACACAAATTAGTCGGAGATGAGATTAGGAAGTGTCAGCTTGGTGGAATATGGACCGGCCGAGACCCCATCTGTAAATGTAAGTGATTTAACTGAACAGCAAAAGGAATACTTGCATGCTTGTATTACTTTCAGTTAAAAAACTGTAATATTATTGTCATACATTGTCAAACAAAATTGTACCAAAAGTACTATTATTTAGGTGTTGTAAAATTGTGCTTTAATATAAATTGTATCATGGTATATAAGATAAAAGTAGACTTTGCAACAGGAAAGTAAAAATATATATTTTTTTTTTAATAAGAAAGTAAAAATTAAAATAGACTTTTTTTTTAATAAAAAGAAAAGGAAATAAAGTTAAAAAGGAAAACACAATAAAAAAATAAAATAAAAATAAAAATAAAAAGCAATAATAAATTAATGAAATAAACACAAAAAAAATAAAATTTTATTTTAGTTCTTGATTTATCGGCAGCATAAACATCACTTGCATTAAAATAATAAAATAATAAGTATTAAGTAAAAATAGTTTAAAAAAAAACACTCTTTTAAGCATTTAATGTTTATCATGAAAATTATGCCTAATTTCATGAATACAATTCATTATTTCTCCAAAAACATTTCGTTCGATTATGGAAAATTCCGCACTTTTTTTTTTTGCTTCGTAGAAAACACGAGCTAGTGAATTTATTTTTAAAAATTATAATTTTTGCTATGTTTCTTTTTTAAGATATTCCAACAGGAAATGGGAAAAAAAAAAGCATTATTTAAACTGTCTTTTAAGAATTTTTAAATTTATTTCTTTACATATAATCTTAATTTAATTAATATGAAACTATCAATTAATTAAAGTGTATTTTTTTTAAATATATTACACATTTTATTTTTTATTTCTATTTTCTATTGTATAGTGTTTAAAATATTTCGTTGTTCCAGCTTCAAAGCAGTTGGCCTTTTCGGCAAGCGTGGTTTGGTACATAATTAAATCCATTGTTGTTTTAACTCGTATACAATTATAACAATAAAGAATATTGAGCGATTTATCACCTGTGACGGGCTAAAAGAAAAATGCCTTAAAATAAAATTATTAATGTATAATTAAAATAACAAAACCTTAAAATGTTGTATTGTCATCGAATCCATACCTTTGTACATAATTTTTACAACTGTAGCTTATCAAGAAATCAGTTAAAAATCGATTACAAAATTCCATCTCTGCATACAGAAGACCAGTAGAGTTAAATAAAAGAATGTAATAAATAGATGTCCACCTCTATGAGTTTATTATTAATATGAAGAATTGGAAATAGCTTTTATAAATATTTAAAATTAAATTCAATGTGTTTGGTGCTTTTACAAAATTATATCAATAGTATTGTTTAGCACATCTTTGTGACGAAATTGTCGATCGTACTTCGATATCTGCAGCTCTGTGGGCTTGGCCTGTCAATATCATACTACTAGTAATAGGCATAAATATTTGCCCTCGTTTGACTCAACCTTTTTTAATGTAACAACTTCTGATACTCTTATAATAACAAAGAGCTAAATTTAGAGAAATAATGAATTATTTTGTTGCAACAGGATGGCAGGACCTTACTGTTTTCACAGTTTGTAAAATGAAAATAAATACTAAATGCATTGGACAACTTAAATGTTTTACGTGTTGATTTAAATTATATGCACTGGCATATTTTACTGCTATTCTAGCAATTTAATATTCTTTAAATATATTGTAAAGGAGACAGACAATTTATCGTATTGAAGAAAGGAAACATATAAACGTATTTCACCGCAGTTGTAGAGCATTTGGGATAAAGTAATTTTTTTTTTTTTTTTTTTACTTTATTTTCAACCTATATTTTACCACATATAAAAACAAATAATTTTGTCGAAAAAAAAAAAAAAAAAAAAAAAACAGGATAGGCAGTGTCGGACACTGGCGTAGTTATCACCAATCATGTATAGTAACATCAATCATGTATAGTAAATTGAAATGATTTTTTAAAAAAATAAGTAGTCGAATTTTGGGCCCATATTGGAAATGCCATATGCGTCCGATGAATCTGAATCGACCTCATTGCACTCTCCATCTCATCAGCAACGAAATCTACTTGATCCACGATCGTCAGAAACAGCCTGAGTTGTCCGAGCGCGCTTACATTTCCTAAATTCGCTGCCGTACTGAATGAGTGTTAGAGGTCTACACGGCCCATACCCGGCCCATGCCGGCAAAATAAGGGCAAATATTAAAATGGTCCTGGCGATAAAAAAAAAATTAAACAGGCCGACCAACCAGATATATCAAATTTAAAAGGATCAAACTAAGCTGATAAAATATGAACCATTTTCAATGGAAGTGACTGGAACGAGAACAAGTATAAATGTGCTACACGAACCCATACTAGCTTGACAACATCAATACAGAAATATAGCATGTCCAACATAGAAATCGGCGTCGGACAGTTGCATCGCGTCTGAGCTCGGGCTTACTTTTTTTCAGCAGACTCGGGCAAATTGGAGTCAGGTTTACATTTTATTCTACATACTCGGGCCAGACCGTAACTAGACTTAATTGTTCCCAGGACATGTCGAGCAAACAGTTTGTTCTGTAAATATAGTAATAGTGATAATGAATTTTTGTTAACGGAATCTTTGGAAATATAGTTTAATAAATTATAGAGAAATTGTTTTTATTATACAGCAACAAAAGTTGTGATATGTTTTACCATCTTTTTTCTTTTGTTCTAAACTATACATTAGTTTTTTAATGTCTTTATTTAAATGTAATAGTCTAAGAGTCTAAAAGTGATTATTAATTTTGCTGTTTGTATACTATAACTTGTGAACATATAGTAATCTAAAATATACTGTAAATTTTTCCCAGAAATATATATGCAGTATTCATTAAACAAATCTTAATTGTATGTTAAAGAAAATCAGTTTTTTTTTTTTTTTTTTTTTTTTTTTAAGAAATTGAGTTGGGTCGAGCCGGACATGAACTTCAAAATCATAAACAGGCCTGGGCACAGGCCTAACTGTTGTTTTTACACTTGGCCAAGATAGCGTTCGTTCGGGAACGGACATTGGAAATTCCGGTCGGTGACGACCTCTACTGAGTGTTGGTTTCGGGTTCGGGCTTGGCGTTTTCGTTGTCACTTTCTTTAGAATGTTGTGGTCTACACAATTGTACCCTATTTTTGAAATTGTGGTTATACTTTGCCTCTATACATCGCGAAATTTTAAGGAGATCGGTAAATTTTCAAACTTTCTAAATAAAACTTTTGTGTGTCCCTGTAAACAAACTGTAAATGCTACACACTTTATTTTCCACTATATATTGAAAAGTGGTAATAATAAAAATAATAGAGTAACACTATCTTTACGTCAAGCGTTTGCTTCCCTTGCAGAACACAAACAAGTGTCTGCAGCAAAACAACTAACTTTGTTGGACATGTTCATGTAATACCTCTAAATATATGCGAGTACTGTGCTATTTGTTTTTTAATTTTTTGGAGTAAAAGTGATCTTATTATCAACATACATCGGACTTAGTTTTAAAAAAAACGATTTGATTTTAGGAAATTTTTATTTCGCAACTTAACATTTTTAACACTTTACAACATAGTTGAAAAGGATTTATCACTCTAAAAACGACATTTTCAAAATTGAGCAAAAAATACCCAAATCTGAGTATGTCACATTGTCAAAATGGCTCCGAATCAAAATTACTCAAGTTTGAAACATGTATATATGTATACTCATTTTTGAAAACATGCACCACACTCTCAAAAATAAAACATCATGTGCTCATATTTGAGTATGTCCATGTTTCAAAAGTGAATTTGAACTGATTCTAATCCTTTTTGAGTATGTCCATGTTTCAAAATGAGTAATGAACTGACCGCTATGTGATCAGTTTTCAGTATGTCCATGTTTCAATATTCTGAGTATTTCTGGTATTTCAGAATTGAAAGCATTGGGTTGTCCTATTTGAAACAAAAAGTTTCATAACAAAATGAAAACATCGATTTACTCAGATTTGAAAGTGTCATTTTTTTCAGTGACGAATTTGATTTGTCTGTCAGTTTGGTCGTGCTCTAATTCGCGAAATATACTCGGATTGACATGCAATTTTTATATGTTAATAAGGTTCACTATAGAATGTTCGCTATGTTCCTTCAGTATTGACCTAGTGTATCAATTATAATTCGTTTAGGGAGATACACAAAAGAATTCCACATTATGATCGAGGTGTAAAAATCTTTCGTGGTGCATTTTATTTAAATTGCTTTTTAGATATCTCATTTCATTGTATCAACAAAAATGAAATTTCTTAATAATATTCTTTGAGTACTGGAAAGTATTTCATAATCTATGTCTGATGCATTATTTTTCGGATTTTTTTTTTATGGATAACTCCAAGTATCCGGATTTCCACATATACGGATTGCGTCCAGAACACATTAATCCGGAGAATTGGAATGTCTCTGTACACACATTTCATTACATGCAATATAACTAGTTTTACAATGACTTAAAGTATTTTTATGATTCGATTTTCAGATGTTGATTGTGGCCGGCCGTTGACTCTTGAGAATGGCATGTACACACTTTTGGATGATGGCCTGACGACGTACGAGAGTCGAGTACAATATCGCTGCAATGACAATTATACGATAGTCGGACACGACGTGAGGGCGTGTCTTGAAACAGGAAAGTGGAGTGGCAGAGAGCCAACCTGCAAACGTAAGTTTGTATGTATATGTATGTGTATGTGTCTATAGATATATAACACATTGACTAAATGTAGTCCGGAACACAAAATTATATATATATATATTACTCGTTTTTTAATTTTCTCGAAATATTAAAATAAAAATTATATATATCTACCCTATATATATAAAATCCTAATGAAACGAATTTGTGAAACGATTTTATGAAACGAATTTATGAAACGATTTTATGAAACGACTGATTAAACGACTGATTATGTTTCAGGGCTATTTTTAATAAAATATTAAACGCTTGAGGGTGAAATTAATACCAATTGTCCATAAAAATCCGCGGATGTCGAAACTGGTAACAGAATTTTGAAATTGGAATTAGTTTTCGAGATATTAATTTTTTTCTAATTTTAATGACATTTCTGTAATGATGGCAACTAATTACTCAGTTTTTTTGTGACAAAAAAGGGAAAAAAATTGAAAAGGATCCCGATAGGGATTATTGATTTCTTTTTATTCGTCATTTTCAAATTGAAATTGAATTTATCTTTTATTTCAATCGATAATGAAGACAAGATTGTGATTAAATTATGTTTTTCAGGAAAATTTGAAAAAAAAAAAAATCACATTTCTATCGTCAGGATTCAATTGTCTTTAAGCATTTAATTTAATTTATAAACTGAACATATTTTGAATAAATTCGTCCAAATGACGTCATTTATGTAAACTCAAAAGAAGGGGGGGGGGGAGGAATTAATAGTAATTATTATTTATTGTTATCATTTTGTTATTTTTTTTGTAAAATTTAATTAAACTAATTTATAAAATCACTAATTCGGATATTTGAAACGAATATATAAAATAATAATTGCCCAACTGAACGGAAGGAGAATAAAATATCCTGCTTGGTTTTTTCCGCCCAGCTTTTTAAAAAAGCGTTAAGACCCCTATAATAGAAAAGCACCAAAAGTTCATTGGGTTTGTTTTCATAACTTTTGGCAACAAATCTATGTATATTAACGAACCTATCCCTTTTTGAAGCTCGAATTACGCCAAACCTAAAAGAAAAGGATCCTATAATGAAAAAGTACCCGATTTTCTTATGGACAATATTTAAGTGACATGACATGGTGTAAAATTATCGCGGATGGCAAATTTGTTTAAATATCTCATCAATTGATGCCGAATAAATGCAGGCATGCAAGCACAAAATATTTATTTAATTTTTTATGATAAATAATTATTAGAAAATTCGTATATACATATTAATTAAAATAAATAATTTACATATTTAAAATAACATGAAAATATGCATGATGGTGCACTAAAATAGAGAGAAAATTAAAACCTGTTACTGAAAATGTCTATAACATAGTACTTTTCAATACCGTGGTTCTTAATGTTATTCACAAGCAGATGGAATTTTTCTCATCCTTAAACGCAAAGGAAGAATAGAATACAGATCATTGTTATAAAAGTCCGAGAGGTAGCCACACTTTAAACCTAACCATTTTATACAAGCTGGTTTTCAAGTTGTAATTGATTTTACTTATCAATCCCGAAAACAGTCGTCAGTTGTCGCAACAGCTGTGTATGAGGCCATGATAATCAAAAAATGCCCCATTAAAACGTTAAAAGCATTGCAACCCAATTACAGATTTACCAATATTTTTAAAATAAAGCACGCTGTCATGTTTTAGAGGCCTCGAAGTCTGAGCGGGGGTTGGTGAGCGTAGCTCGCAGGGGGTAGGCCCCCTAGTATATAATAAAACTTTTTTCAAATAATATAACTATTAAAGCAGAAGATAATTGATACAATATAAATTAACCAATAATAAGAATTCGATTGAAAAAATATCCCAATATTGCTAAATACTTTGATTTTGTTTTTAAAGGAGTAGAAAAGAATCAAATACAGAAGGAAACAAAAAGGAAAATGGAAACTTATATTGTCAAACACTTTATCAAAAACAATATCCGACAATATAACTAAGTCGCAAATGTTTTCTCTTTGAACATAGCAAGCGATCCGCCGGAATTACTATGCTCAAATTGCCGAATCAACTGCGATACCACATATGAAAAAATTAGACAAGATTGGATCAGTCTTAAAAACAATATTAGAAGGATACTATATCAATATCCATAACGAAAAAGATAAAAAAGTAACAATACATTCAGTTTAAAAATTAAACGCAAAATCTTCACTTACCTACTCAGTTTTAAACTTATGAACAAGAGCAAATATTGTGACAAGCACAGGAAATGATTATATGATATCAGTTAATAGCTTGCAGTTATTTCCACAAAATTATGAAGTAATCAAATAAATAATAAGACTGAAGATAAAATATTAATCATTATAAATGAATAATAAATTGTAAAAGCATTAGAAAAATTGTCTAATTTAACAACACAATAACATACCAAAAAAAAAAAAAAAAAAAAAGGAAAAAGAAAGAGAAGTATATATTTATCTAGTAGCATTAGAAATATACATATATGTGTGTGTGTGTATTTTTAAGTAAATATATGTAACATTCATTAATGCAGCCATATGTTAACAGGAATAATAACTATTCTAATGAATGTTATTAGGTAAAATAAAACAAAAATGCTGCCTTAGGCTAAAATTAAACTTACTAACCCCGTTAACTTCAGACCAGCGACAGCTACAATTAAAAAAAAAAATGTTTACGAATAGTAAAATGGCTATGCGCTACGCGATGAGATCTCTTGCAGCGCCATTTAGTGGCAAATTGCCGCGTTAAAGTTTTTATCTCAAAACGGTACGAGATATGGTGAAAAAGTCAATTACAAACTTGTAAAGTGTCCTCGATTTAGCATGAAATGATGTCTTACATGTAAGAATAACTTCATTAAAAGTCATGAAATGTACATATTTTATATCCTATCACTAGCTTAAATACGACTTTAACTGCATGCAAAACTGTAACATTATAATGCAGACGCACATTTACCTATAAAATCAACATATGAAAGCAACATACAGTTAGTTTTGTAATAAAATCGAGTTATTATATTTATATTTTAAGACTAAAACTTTTACCCACAAAAATGTTAATACATAGAAAAAGTCTACATTGTTGGAGAAAAATAAGCAACACCTACAAGTTTATTTTAAAAATGGAAGTTTTGGTAAAATATATATAAATTTAGCTTCTTAATGTGTTAGAGCGTCAGAAGTTTGTAGGTAAAGCAGAACTTTTTTTTATTATTATTAAAAATAACATATTTTGAGTAATTGTGAGAGCCTGCTTCCATATCACTTTTATAAAATAATAATAATAATAATAATAATAATTGTTTTCAACTCTCATACACAGATACGTTTTATATTCTTAATTCAATAAAGGAGCTTTTTATGATGTATACTTTACTTTGCTACCGGTAAAAAAAAGTTTTAGTATTCAGCAGTATATGTTCATATTTTTTATACAATACTATAATCATTTTTGTAATTTTTTCAGTGATTGATTGTGGACCGCCCGAAATTCCTGTTGGAGTAGAAATTCCGAAGAATGCCACGTTTACTATTCACTCGGAGATATATTACCGATGTAAACCAGGTCACAAAATATCTGCTATCACCAGCAACGACGTCTCCACTTTCAAAAATGGCGGGACATCTGTTCGCTGCAATCGTGACGGGAAGTGGTCTGGCACACTACCCACTTGCATATGTAAATAGAAAAATATTTTACTCAAAGAACGTACTGAAAACTTTTATTTAAACCTATCATGATATCTGGTTGCAATTATTGCTATTTTATAAATTTTGTTTTGATACAGCGTTAGATTAAAAAATTATAAATATGAGTACACTGTTAACAATCTGCAGCGAACTGCCAGTCATTCGATCGTTTTTAAAGATCACGGTTACTTGATTATATTATTAAGCGTATCTGACCTTATTATTTACCCATATTATGGTCATAATAAAGTTAAATTACAGTTATGTGACCGTTTTCAATAAAAATGGTCAAATGACTGGACAGTTTGATGCAAATTTGTAACAGTGTTGATATTTACTTATGCATGTTTTACACTTCCATACATTTTCATCCTTCCACTTTAAAACTATCTATCATAATTTCTTGCCAAAAACAGAAAAAAGTTCTTAAATAAAGAATATGAAATAATCTAGAAAAAAGGGTGGTAAAATTAGGAATTATTTAATTTTGTTTTCCGCACGTTTAATTTTAAATCTAATCGAAATATCAAAAGTCGCCGAAATAAGAAATGACAAAATGTTCAGTATTAAGAACTTATTAATCAACCTACACAAAGGAGGTTATATAACTCGTTTTTATAGGCTTTTTTTAACGTGTGTTCACACATATCTTTTGAATGGGTGCTCCGATTTTCATAATACTTTTTTCCGATGGAGTGGACTCATTCTCGTAGTCGTCCCATCATAAATTTCATTAGGATACCAAAATGGTAGGTTTTTGTCAGACTGACTGTATTTTCTTGTTTGTTGTTGTTGTTGTTGTTTTAGCTTACAGGCTCTAACTTTCGTAAATACTGGCTAATCGTCTCGAAATTTTAATATGTTTTTAAGGTACACAATTCCATATTTTTTTTAAATATTTGTTGTCTCGTGCATTTTCAATATATGATCGTCTACGATGCGCCAAAATAAGCGATATTACCAACAATGGAATTTAAAATGAATGTGGACAACAATAAAAGGATTGCCGCAACAACACTGTTGTACCAAACCACTTTTATTAAAATACATCTATTAGCATCTAATAAGTAAATATAAATGCAATAACGTAGATTGATTGTGGATACAAGAGACAAGGGAAAATTTAAGAGGCAAGTCCTGAAGTTTTTTTTTTTTTTTAATGATTAGTTTATTCCCAGCGATAACCTCACAAATATTTTAGTGTTAACATTCAGTATAAAGTATTTTACAATAAGCGAGTAGTTTTAGCCGAACTTCTGTAAGTTGGGCTACTTAGCATGCAGCTTAAGTTTTGTAAGTTTACTGGTGCTGTAAATTTTTCCCATATGCAATAGAACATGCAATATCGAAATTTAAGTTTGAATATAAAATAAATGATTCAGATGTCCAGTATATAGAAAATTCAGTCGTATTCTGGGCACTATTTGTGTTAAATACTGCTGTTTGTGACTACTATAATGCCTAAATATATATATTGTTATAGTTGCATTATTTTATAATCTTAGTAGAAATTTTTTTATGTCTGTATGTATATTTTTTCTTACCTGCAGATGTAGATTGTGGCAGGGTACAACCACTTCTTCGAGGAGAAGTCCAATACCAAAATGGCAGTACCCATTTGGGGAGTATAGCTATGTACACTTGTAACGCCGGATTTAGGATGATCGGCACAAGAATTCGATACTGCACGGAAAACGGAAAATGGAGTGATGGAGCTCCAAAATGTGAAGGTAGAAACTTTGAATTTTCTAATTAAATAAAATGCAATAAAACCTGTCTATAATAGAACTTATCGCTGCCAATTTTCCGATTATATTCAATTTAACTAAAGCCAGGAATTTTAATAAATAAATGAAGTTAATTTAAAACTATAAAGAAATAAGAAACTTTATATTGTACTGCATTGCACTGTTGCTATACTTTTTTTTTCTCTGTCTATCTTTGGCTCAAGACGTACGATACCATTACTCATATACAGGACGTGGAGTTACTTCACAACTAGGGAAGCATATAGTAATGACTTTTTAATTTGTTATTTTAGCTGCAACTGTTCAGCGATAATATTTTTGGTGGGCTATTTAGCGACAGTCCATTTTGTTTCACTACAGACTTTTCCCCTACTTATATATAACACAATTGTAAGAAAAACATGCAAGAAAATGTTTCAAAATTGTAAGAAAAAATAAGTTTTAAAATGTTCTTTTTTTTTCAGATATTACAACAAGAACTCCATTTTTTCTTCATTAAGTAATTTTTTTCGTATATATTAAACTAGTTCGATGTGCCAATCTCAAAACTTTCTTCTATCTCATACAAGTTTCACATACACCAAAAACGAATCAGCACCAAACTATATCAAACTCCAACTGAATATAAAGTTTTATCGAATTCCGTGCATTAGTTCCTCAGATATGACTATTGCTAAAATCGTTTAAATCTTGAAATATGCAGCATAGAAGCGGCACCTGTTGGGAAATTTATACCAAAACCTAATCAACAACAACTTATGTCAATGTCTAACTGAATTCAAAGTTTGATGAAATTCTGTGCTTGAGCTATAGCTATCGTGAAAATCATAAAAAAAGTAGCATAGCAGCGCCACCTGTTGGTCGATTTACACCAAAACGTAATCGGCGTCTATTTATGTCAAGGTCTAACATAATCTTAAGTTTTATGAAATTCTGTATATTAGTTCTTGAGATATATTCATCGTGAAAATCGCGAAAAATGTAGCATAGCAGCGCCACCTGTTAGGCGATTTACACCACAAACTAATCAGCACCAATTTATATCAAGGTCTAACTAAATCTAACATTTTATTAAATTCCGAACATTAGTTCTTGAGGAAATAGCGTCCAAAAAATTTTTGTCATATACAAACAGACAGACAGATATTTTATAAAAATAATCAAATCGTGTTCAGGACCTTCTAAAACGTATAAATATGTCGAAAACCAGAAGTCGAAAATTTTCATGAGTACAATACTTTGTAAGGATAGAAGAAAGTAAAAAATATATAAAAAAACTGAAATTTAAAAAAAAAATGTTCAAAGGATACAAAGTCTCCTTAAATTATTAAACTAAAACGCTTATACTAATTTTACTCAGTATTTTATTATTATTGTTATCATCATTAAATTTTTTTTAAAGAGATTCATGGTTAATTATTATAATATTTTTAATTGTTGCCGAAAATATATACTTAAATACCTCTGTTATATTGTACTTAATTGCTTCAAATGCTTAAACTTAAAAAATAATAAGTCAATATTTTTATTGACATATTATTATTTATTACCTTTCGAAGATAATCCTGAAGTACTATCGTAATCCAAATAAAATAATTGGTGACGTTTTTTTTTTTTTTTTTTTTTTTTTTTTTTTTAAATGCTGGTAAAAATGCTTAAAAATATCGATAGTTTTGTATTTAGTTATTATATATATTTTTTTTACTAAAGTAAAACACATATCTACTAATAGACATAAAAGTAAATGCCGAGAGTGTCTTAATCCTTAGACTACCGACGGTACGCATGTGTTCTAATATGGTCGACAAAGGCGACTATTTTATTATTTTGTCTAGCACTATTTCTAATCAATTATTTTCGTCTTAGATTTTTACTAAAAATGTAACACGAAGATTATTCGTAGAGGAGTAAAAAATTCTCACTTCGAGACAACTTGTACCAACCTATGTGAAATGAGGCATCCAAAAGGTTAAGAAAGGATAAATTGCTAATATGTGACCTTGTTTCATATAGTTGTGTGACGCACATTTTCAGTAATACATTTTTCAGGGTAGAATCCTGATTCAGCTAAAATCTCCCGCTGTGACCCCTACTAATCAACGGTAGATAATCAATGTGACAAGGTTGACAAGTAGGGTGAACGCTAAACATTGATCCCAAAAACTGATCTCCAAAATTACGCCATTTTTGAGCTGTTTATAAAAAAAAAAAAAAAAAAAAAAGATTCTCCCTCAAAAACGATTTACTGACCGTTAATTACATTTAACGATGTCCGATTGACATTTCTAAAACCATTAACTGATAAAAGAGAAACAGTTTCTTATCAGTTATTTATGGCTCCAATCTGTTATTATTTCCGGAAATTGTACTTTTTCAGCAAAAAAGCGTTACGTTCCTTTTAAAAAATAAGATACTTTAGCAAAACATAGGTGAAATTTTCCCACAAAATTTCATATGTATGTGTGGATGATTGCGTGTATATTAAAATTTTCTCGCTTTTTCTGGTTCCCAAAGCTCTCACCTTTGTAAAATTAGGAATTTTTTTTATTTATTTATTGTTATATTACTATTTATTTGAACTCACAGTATTCTGTAAAATATTTGAAAAGTCGAGTGGAACCACTCCGGATTTTTTTAAGTAACTGTATTGAAGTATTGATTGTATTATGCATCTCTCAAAATTTCGCTTAGAAATTTATAATAGGTGTATAAGCTAACATTTTGGAGACAAACACAATTTTTTTTTTTTCGCATGTTATATTTCTTAAAACTTTAATTGACCCGTTTATATCGCACTTATTTAATTGTACCGGGCAGACGCGATATAACGAGGAGTCACTGTATTATTTAATCCGTGTCTTTAATTTCGAGTATTGAATATTTTGGCAAAATCTGAAAGTAACGAAGTAGTGACTACTTTTGAAAAGTAGTTTGTAGTCGCTACTTTTTAAATAAAGTAGTTGTAGTTAAAGTTAGCTACATTTCCGATAAAGTAGTTTTCATGACTTCAATTCATGATTTTTACAAAAAAAAAGAAATCCTTTACAATACGTTACTTTGCCATGAGCACCGAACCCGATTATAGAAAACTCACAGCTTTTTTAAGCATGGCAGAAAGTGCGATCTAGTGAATTTATTTTAAAAAAAAAAAAATTATAATTTTTTTCTTTTTCTTTTTTTAAGATATAGCAGCAGGAATAGAGAAAAAAAATTATTTAAACTACCTTCAAGTTCAAGCAAGTACAAGAAAAAAAAAAAAAAAAGGAAAGAAAAGAAAAGAAAAAGAAAGAAAGAAAAACTGAATCTGGAAATTGTTCTAAACAAACAATTTTTAAAGGGGAAAAAAACGATTGCAAAGGACATTTTTTACATTCATTTCAGTTAATCTCTGTCTATTATCCGTCCGTTCTCTAATATTCGTAAATATACTTTATTTGTATTTTCGTGTAATTGGTATATGATATTGAGGTGATATTGTCTTCTAATATGAGACATTCTCAATTGAAAATGCAGCTTGTAGCATTTACAGATCGTAAACAGGGACACGCAAACAAATTCCGTAACATTATGGAATGTTTCCAGTATAACTTAATGATATTACACTACTTCAAACATAATAAATTTGATTTGCGTACTACAACATGCTTAAAGAACATGGTCTGTATAAGATTTATCGGTCATTTAAAAGGACAGAAAATAATTCGATTACAGTACTATCCAAGAGCGGTGATTGCTGCAAATAGGTTTTCAGCTGTGTGATGCTTTTTTAAGCTTAACTAAATTATAGTATATTACGTAGTTTAAAAAAAAAAAAAAAAAAAAAAAAAATCTGCAGCTTACAGCATATAGGCTGTACAAAAAAAATTGTAGATATTGCCGTTTGTGGACGTGCGTTGCTTAAATGGTATTTTGAACTGTGTTATTTACTTTTCTGCTAAACTGTATTAGATTATTCTAAGAAATGTTTGTAAAATCTAAATAAACTCATATATATATTATGCTTGCTCTAAATAAATTGGACATATTACTGTCTATGGATGGTGATTGTCGGAAGTACGTTTTTAGCTATGCTATACGTCTTATAGCTGAAATAAATTTTAGCATATTGTCTCGTATATATAAATATTTATAGATCATACACAGGGCTACAGAAAACAATACGAATGTATTACGGTCGATGGACGGAAATTTCTGAAATTTAATTTTAAACAGTGTTATGCATTTTCTCGGAATTAAATTCTAGCATTGTGGTCCTGTATAAAAATATAAGGGTTGCACAAATAAATTTGAATACAAAACCGCATATGGGTTGGTAAAACTTAAAATTGCTTTTTCAACTCTATTATGAGTTTTCTTCTTTCATCGTATCAAAAGATGAAATTGCGTTTAAATATTCTGGAAGTTTTGGAAATAGTTTCATCTGTGCGTGAAGCATGAATTTTTTTTCTTGTTCTTCAGTTACAACATTTTGCAGTTGTCTGATCTTAATGTTCATTCTTTTACGAAATATATTTATTCATATATACAATAGATTTATTGTTTATTAATAACTGTTTCTGTGAAAAGGAATTTTTTTTTTAAAATATTTTAGTTAAAAGCAAAAATAGCATGAAGATTTTCATTGTATTCTGCCTTTTAGGTAGATTTCGTAAGAAATACTACCTATTACATTCTCCTCTAAGTTGGAATTTTTGAAAAAATTTTGCAGATCTACGCCGATCATGACTGCCAGAACCCCCCCCCCCCCCCCCCAGTTCAAAACTTTATCTATCTATCTATGTCACCTTTTTATGGACACGATAACGTCAATAATTCTGCACAAATCTCTTCCAAACGGATACATAAAATTAAGGGACATAAAATCACGGTCAAGTTCGTTAATGGGCAAAATCAAACCAAGAGGGGGGGGGAGGGAAATGGGGGCTTTTTGTGAAAACAGCAAAAACCATACTTTCTTAATTATGATACGTATCGAATCCGTTTAAAGTTATTATTACTTCTAGGAAAAGGGCCGAAAATTTATATATGACAGATTTTTCATATAATCAAAAATGGTCTCAAGAGGGGGGGGGAGGGGTTTTTAGAAGAAAAAAATTCATAACTTCGTCAATTTACAAGATATCAAATCCGCTTAAATTTAGTATAAATCCTCTTAATATTATCTAAAACTTTTATACTGACAAGTTTTTTTATAGAAAATAAATAAATAAATAAATAAATCCCTGTCGGCTCCGCCTGCAAAAAAGTTAGGTTTCGAAGTGGGCGGTTCCAACCACCGCATCATGTCAAAAAGTTCATTTCTTCCGCAATTCCCAACAAACAGGCGCCCCACGGTCTGCGTCTTCGAAATCTACCTGTGCCTGGAGGCCGAGCCGTCATGGATTTTTTTTTAAGTATAAGTGTTTGTTTTTAACGGCTATTTCTATAAATGGCATATACTGTATAGCCATTTTAAAAGCATCAGAATTTACATATTATTTATTATTTTTCTCCTCTCAGAGTATTTAGAATTTTTCTGTAAACATGTTTTCGCTATAATCACACAAATGGTTAACAGGTGCATATGGCATTTCTGAAACCATTTAACTGATCAAAGAAGGAGCTTTTTTTTGTCATTAATTATACTTAATGCTCGCGAACTGATAAAAATCGTTGAAATGTCTTCTGTACAGTATAAAGCATGCCATCCAGTTAGTTATTGTACTGGAACCCTCAAGTGAAGTACGTGTTTCTAGTTCAAGAATGGCCGAAATTAGTTATATTAAAAGTGAGCATGGAGCTTTGCTTCTAAATTACGAAAATTACCTATTCCGATTTAATAGAAAGTATCAAAATACAGAATACTGGAGATGTGTGACAGATAAATGCAGAACGAGAGTTAATATATAGAAAACAACAATATTAAAAGTAAAATCAAATGTCAAATCATTCCAGAAAATCTATATAAAAAGTTTTCTTTTGAAATTTTCGATTTAATCGGAAAATAACACAATTTCTGATTTACAGCATTGACAGAAAAATGAGATATTGCAGACACTAAGGATTTCAAGAAAAATGTTTTGAATAGCTGTGGGAAAATAAATCATATTAATGAAACTGCATTGAATATTTATTTATTATCGTAAATTAAAAGATTCTTGACAAAGATAGTCAAGAATTCATTGAGTAGAGCAGTTTTTTTTTTTTTTTTTAACATAAGACATAGCTCTTACTAATGATGCTTAAATTATAAATAATTTAAATTTTCTACAGAACGAACTGCAATTATTTACTTTAAATTAATTTCAGATGAAGTTTTATTATTTATATAGAATCCGATAATATTAGAGAAATCGAGACAAATGTACCTGAAACATGACAATTTTTTCTTCATTCTTTCATCAAGATACTACAAATTGTATAAAAATTTGTATTTAATATTTCAAAAGTATTAATAATATTTTTATTGGGTCTTTAAAGGGGGGGGGGGCAACCTTGAAAATGTGTAACATTAAAATAAACAAATTAAAATCAGTGTTTGATTTATATTTTTTTGTATTCATAAATTATCTGGATTCATCTTAACCTGTATGAGTAGGATTTAAATATGATCCAATTATCAACTAAATGTTACTAATTTTATATAGTTATAAAATATCAACAATGAGTAAAGTGTTCGTTATGGATTATTTTTCCCTCAACCCCTTCCATATTTCTCAAATATGTTAACTTTTTATTATTATTATTTTTTTTAATAAATGGGTATCTATATGAAACACAAGGAATATGAAACACAGCAATATTAAGGGCAAATATCAAGAAATGTTGTTCAATTTACGGAAAACTTATCTATAATTCTAAGTAATAATTGATATAAATGAAAATGAATACATATATATGTGTACTTTTAGGAGAATGGTTTTTATTAAGGCTGTTCTCAAATCCAAGCGAGATTCTTTCGGAAGCATTTTTAAATTTATTTTTATTCGCAAACATATCAAATTTGCAAGTGCTCTTATTAAAAAACTATGTAATCGAACTGTATTTTTTTTCATTTTTCGATAAAAGAAGAAGATTTTTCAGAAAATGCTGTCAAAGTTGTCATTTTGAACCGAATATCGGCACGTGACAGCGCAGGAATGAAAAATAAATCTACCGTCCTAAGACAATAATAGCTTATAACTCAAGATGTAATTCATTTATCGTAAAATTAAAAAAACTGTTTGATTACAAACCTTATTAATAATGATACTTGCAAATATCATTATGCAAGTATGTAAAAGAAGACATGTCAGAAGTTTCTCCTTGTTGAGCGGGGAAAATATTTTCTTGAGAACCGCCTTATAATAATAATTAATTTTAAATTATTTAGAAATTTTATGGAAAATTTGTAAAAAAATAATTTATTATTATTACTATAATTTTTTTACTATTATGTTTTTGGAAACCAAATTAAGCTGTTTTATGAAAAATTAACTTATCTTGTTGATAAAACTCATAATATTGCGTTTCAAGAACCAATAGGTAATGTTTAATAATATAAAGTTTTAAAAAGAAATATAATCCATATAGTTTTTAACATTTTCCAACATAGCTTAAAAGTATTTGTGCCTCCTCTTTGTCCCTCCGTCTTTTTGACAGTTTGTCCCCGCTCTAACTTTCGTAAATATACTTGAATTTCCACGATTTAGATATACGTTATCGAGGCTACATATTCCTTATTGATATTCAAAATGAAGTAGATAGTTATAGCTCGTTTACAGGGATAGACAAAAGTTTTCGTTTACATTATGGTCAGTGGGGAAAAAATCATTTGCAGTACATTTTAGTGATCTTATGAAACAGCAAATATGATGGAATTGGTATGTGTCCCTGAGGTGGGCTACAGTATACTTTCTATAGAGTATGAAGTAAGTAGCATATATGTAGTTCGTTTATAAAACTATGAACACTAATTGCTGGAAGTGCGTTTTCAGTTGTAGTACGTGTTTTTAAATGTAACTAAATTTTAACGCATTACGTGATAAATATTGGATTTCTATAGATCATATACAGAGCTTTACGAAAGAAATCATAAGCATTTCACTTTATGGGCAGAGCCCGATTAAGATTGTCCATTGCCCAAGGCCTAGCAGATTTTCAGGGTCCCCCTCTAACCAAAATAGTAGCTAGAAATGTTTTTTTGGAGTGTATATTCTGCAATTTTTCTGCATTTTATGAAAATGGCCACGAAAGTCGGGTTAATATAAATTTTCTTTTGCTGCTTGATACTATAATACTTTAAATATTTCTTTAAAAAAGTTCCCCATAAAAATATTTGTCAACAGCATTTCTATTTAAACTGTTTGTAGAGAACAGAAAAGTACAGGCAAGGCATTTGTATCTGTTTCTGAGATATCGAAAATTGAAATAAAATTTCTTCTAGGAGAATTTTTTCCTAAATAATTTTACTCATTTTGGAGCATCCGTCTCCAATGGGCCCAAGGCCGTGGTCTACTTGGTCTGTGCGGTAATAAGGACCTGTTTATGGGAGTGAATTCCTAAAGCATGTTTTTAACTGTGTTAGGCATTTCCAGCTAAAATATATTTTATTATTCTAAGAGATTCTTGTAGAATAGAAATAAATTCATATGGCTGCGTAAAAGAAATTTAGATATATTGCCACCTATGGATGGTAAGTGCTGTAAGTGCATTTTTAGTTTTGAGTTTTCAAGCTGAATTTAATGTTAGTATATACTACGTGATGTGTATAAAGCGTATGAGATATAGACTCCATCAGCGCCTCCCCCCCCCCCCAACACCACAAAAAAAAATAATAAAAAATCATATTAACATCTATGGAAGGGTTTCCTGAAAATGCACTTTTAACCGGTTTGCACGTTGTTTAGCTCAACCAAATTTTGCTGCATTATTCATATACATTGTTGCTCTAAAGGATACTGATACATGAATGTAGTGTCATCATGTAGTATAAGTAGCATTTCCCTAGAAAAAACTTTTTTAGTTGTTTTAAACTTTTTCCAGCTCATTGAAATTTTAGTTTCATTATGTAGTATGTTTAAAGCTCTATAGATTTTAAAAATTCCTCGAAAGTCTAGGACTTTGACAAATTTTTATTTAAGGAGAGGGCTATAATTTTTTACAAAGATGTCTCGAGACTCCCCCCCCCTCCCCTCCCCCAAGTTTTAAGCCCAGTTATGATATGCTAATACCGTTTTTTTTTTTATATATATATAAAGACAAATTTCCTTTCACAAAATAGCTTGAAAGTCGATTTTTGATCGATTATAACTCAAGATGGAATAAATTTATTGGTAACAGAAAATTAGCTATTTGATTCCAAATCACTTGCATTAGTTATGTCCGCAAATTTCATGCTTTTACTTATAAAAACGAAAACAGTGAACAAATCAGAAAATTTAGCTTTGTTAAGAGGGAAACATATTTGTAATAAATAAAACGTTATTTTATTTTATGTAATTGACTATATTTATGTTAAAAATTCTTAACTGCATTTTACTTCAAAAACAAAACAAACCAGTTTCAGCCTTTTTTTTTATTCTTTATATAAATAGTTAGAGAAATTCGAAGTCCTTTTTACAGGAAGAACAAAAAAAAAAAAAAAAAAAAAAAAAAAAAAAGGAGAAAAGATCTATTTAATGGCTGTTCATTTCCTGTTTGCATTCACTAATCGGTTATGATTACGGGGGGTCGGTTTCAATGATCACCGGTTTCAAGTAGTAAAGATTCTAAGCATCAAAATGGCGGTTTGGTTTTTTAAAACTAAAATAAATAGAAGGAAATTAGTTCCTTAGGGATATATTAAGTACTTGATTGATAATGATGGAGAGATTTACACCACAGGAGATTTTAGCTCAATCTGGGTAGAATCATTTTTCAGCATCTTTGTAAAATTATCCCACACATAGTGATTCAGTTTTTCTCCTTTTGCAGAAATCCGTTGTGTGCCTCCAGAAGTGCCTAAAAACGCAACAGTGGTGTATGGTGGCAATGACCGTGCCTCAGCAGATTCTTTCCGTGTAGGATCCACCGTACAGTACAGGTGTATCGCTGGCCATTTGCCTGTACGAGGAGAACCTTTGAGAACGTGCTTGCCTACAGGAGTATGGTCTACTGAACCACCTCTTTGCATGTGTATGTACCTATTTACTAAGTCTATACGTTTGAACCTAGAATGCTTTGTGAATAATGTTACATACTTTTCTAAAATTATTGATTTAGAATTCGGTATCACGTGAGTATAAATTACTATTATCTTCTAACTCGTTGATGCTGTTAAATCGCGGATGAACGCATTATCGTATTAATTTATTTTGAGACAAAAAATTCAAAATTGGGCTTTCATTTCTACTATTCATGAAACAAAAACTTACTGAAGACCTTTTTATAGTTTAAAATGCAGCTTGTGAAAAGTTAATTTTTTAGTGAAAGAGTTCAACAGTATCAAAAAATCAAGTGTGAAAAATATTTTAAAGAGCCTTTTTATGTCTACTATGTGACGGAGACAAAAGCGAAGAAACTTTAAAATTCTGTTTATTTAAAGAAAAATAATAATAAACATGCGTCAATGCATATACATATAAGTTTTATTATCATAAAAAAATTTACGAAAACGCAAAAAAATATAAAATAAATAAATAAATAAGTAAGTAAATAAATGTAATTATTATAATAACTATATTGCTAATTATATCGCAATATGATTCAATATGTATTCACAAATCATATCCAATTTATAGCATTTTATTATGGCTGTTATATCAGAGGTCTGTACTCAACAATACTTGTGAGTATGAAAAACGGTTGTGGAGAATGTCCATTAACTCGTAAATGAATTACTTTTCTTTTGTTTTAGATGAATAAATGAAAAGTTAAAAATCCAATCATTGTAAAGCATTTTTTTGCGTGTGTTTACTTTAAGCAATTTATATAGAGCATTTGCAGAGATCTCTGAAGAGTTGGCGTATTCCTTCGCACAATTTTCATTTTCGCGTATTTTTTCCACCTCCTACAAAAAAAAAAAGGGGGGGGGGGGTGGAGAAAAGAAAGAAAAAAAAATAGAGAGGTCAAATTTTCGCATTCAGAATTTCAGATAATTTAGGTTGTCGGTATGGCATTTTATATTGAACTAACAGCGTATGACCTATCGATTTTTACACTCTGAAAACGACATTTTCAAAACTGAGCAAAAAATACTCAAACCTCAGTATGTCACATACTCAAAATAGCTCCGAATCAAAATTACTCAAGTTTGAAACATGTATATACTTATTTCTGAAAACATGCACACACTCAAGAATAAAACATCATGTGCTCATATTTGAGTATGTCCATGTTTCAAAAATGAGTATGAACTGACTTCTATGTGCTCATTTTTGAATATTTCCATGTTTTAAGAATGAGTTTGAACTGATTCTAATCATTTTTGAGTATGTCCATGTTTCAATATTCTGAGTATTTCTGGTATTTCAGAATTGAAAATATTGGGTCTTCATATTTGAAACAAAAAGTTTCATAATAAAATTAAAACATTAATTTACTCAGATTTAAAAGTGTCATTTTTCTCGGTGCATTTTATAAAGGAACATATTAAAATTTCTTTTACCGCATTTTTCTCTTTTCACCTCGCTAAGCAAGTATTAACGTATTCAATGGTAAGTACTTTGTGTTTCTGTAATGCTGAATTCGCATCAGAATTTTTATTTGAAAATACGGAAATGTAATTTTACAGCCTTTTTTTTTTTTTTCCAATTATGAAAATAAAACTTTATTCAAAAATTCTGGTGCGATTCTTGATTAAAATTAATTGGTGTAAATTATATACCACCGTAAGGGGTTGAGCCGTTTATTTTAACTAATGACATTTTGCGGTCGGTTGTATGATCTTTTAGTTCATTTTGTTGAAAAATTACCAATTTTATTTGAACTCGAACACCTATACAAATGACCTATGTGTGTTCAATAAATTTAATTTGCACAAAATGCCTAAATAAAATTTAATTTTATGGCAGTTTTTTAATTTAAAGTTAACTACTTTTTTCCAAATATGGAGTAATAATTTAACAAAGCTTCAGACAAACCAAAACTACAAAGGTCTATTAATTACAATATTTCATTGCTTACCAAAAGAATGGCAGAATAGAATATTTTTCTGTAATGCGTTTGCTTTGGGCTAAGTTTTTTGAAATTTGAATAATAGTTTCTTGAGAACGTAAAATTTTTATTTTAATTACTAAAAAAGTACTCCAAAGTAATTAAAGAGTATATACTATGTTTACAATGCTTATAATACAATTTTGCTGTGTCTAAAAAAGCGTCTAAAAATTGTTCGAACTTTATGTCATAGAATTATTATTTGTTCATTTATTAATCTATCTATACTGATATTATAAAAAAGAAACGTTTATTTATTTGCAGGAGATAATCTCGGAAATTGCCGAATCAATTTAAAAAAACAATCGTGGCAAAATAATGCTAATAGTCTCTGCTCCAATATAGACAACTTTTTATGTCTGTACTCCTGTCTCCAAAGGGGTGCCAGAGCGAAAAGCGTTTTTAAAAACTAATTTCTTTGAAATTGTTCGAACTACAAACTTGAAAATTGACACTATGGTTACTTTTTTAGAGGGAAATGGTTACTAACAACGGTTTTAAAAAAATTCGAAATTTAAAAGGGGAAAATGAGCAGAATTAGTTCTAAAATCACAATTGCTCCGAAACTACCGAACTTATTTCAAAAATTCTTTCACCGTTATAATGTATTGTACTAATTCAGTATCATTACATTGACTATCTCTGCTGAAACTTTAAGTTATTTTTTATCTCGAGTTCTTTGCCTAAAAAATGAAAAAACCTCCTAATACTCGTATTACGATTTCTTAGAAATTGTTAGAGCTAGAAACTTAAAATTTGACATGATGATTACTTTTAAGACATAAATGATCGCCTAGAACGGTTTTTTAAAATTTCAAATTTAAAAGGATGAAATCAACAGAAAATGTTCTATTACCGAGCAGTTCTTAAAAATTCTTTCAGCATTTATAATGATGACTATCCGTATTTAATCATAGGCCTTTTTTTTTTTTTTTTTATCTCGTCACCCCTTCTTCCAAGCAAGTGCAAGAACGAAAAATGTTCTAAAATTACGATTTGTTTGAAACTGTTAGGGATATAAATTTGAAGTTTAAAATAGTGTTTACTTTTAAGACGTAAATGCTCGCTCAGAATAATTTTTAAAAATTCAAAATGTAAAAAGCTTAAATAAGCGAAAATAGTTCTAAAATCACGAGTACTCTGAAATTACCGATTCAAAGAATTCTTCCACTGTAGGATGGACTGTAGGACCGGAATTCACAATATTTTAACCGTTTTTCGCTAAGGTGGAGGTTGCAAATGGTTTGAAGTGATAATTCTTATTTAAATTAATGGTATTTTTATTTATAGTAGCAATTCAATTTTACACTTCATGTTAATGAGCATGCAAAAACAATGTTTTCAACAAATCTGTTCTATTTCTAAGTGCATAAAGCCGCGGCCCTTACCAGTATTAGTACATTATATTTATCTTAAAGATTACCATATTTTAATTACTCCAAGTTTTCATTATAGAGAAATTAATATTAATCAGAGTTCTCCGAAAATGTTGGATATTTTTCTCACCCTCATATTTTTTGTTTTGTTTTTTTTCTCTAAAAAATTACCAAAAAATGTTTAGAAAATGCGCGAATTATAAATACGGCATGTTATTTTACGTAGTCTAAACTTTAGTGCTGACATCTAGTGGAAAATGTTATTAAAAGAATTAGTAGTAATCGAAGGATTTGTTTTAAATGATCATCACTAGATGTCAGCACTATGTAATTCCAGTAAATGCAAACTGTCAACTGTCAATAAAGATCAAAATAATATAGTTTTAATCATGAACATAGAAAAATATATCTATCTAAATTTCTATGTTCATGGTTTTAATTATTGAAGTTTTACAGATGAAAATCTATTTATATAGTTATTTTGTGAAGATCAAATTATAAAAGTTTAGAAGTTAAATAATTAAATTCAGATTGTGCACTTGTATTGTTTGCACTGCACATCTATTCCTTTTTGTTTTTTGTTTCTTTATTAGTCCTTCTTTATTAGTTCTGTATTACTCCTTCAAGAAATTTATGAGAGTTTCTAATATTTCTACGATCTCTTTTACGTTACATCGCATCCTTTATTGTCTGTGCTGCTACATTTAGGTAATACTAAATGATAATACAAAAGACAATTAAGGGAGGGAAAAAGGGGGGATATTTTTAACAAGATTACCAGAAAAGAAAATCTACATAAACATTTTAATTTTATGATAATTGTTTGCGACATATTTTATCTCAACTTTTTTCTATAATTGAAGTAAATTGCATACTAAGGTTAGATATGTAAAATTATATTTAATGATGCATAATTCCTAATTAATATCTTCCTGTCTCTTCTGATGCATAGATATTGATTGCGGTCTACCACTTCCTGTACCACATGGCCACTGGATGTTACCTTCTAACACTACGCATTATGGCAGTCAAGTGGAGTATGTATGTGATGCCAATTACGAAATTCACGGCCCGGGTAGAAGAATTTGCTTAGAAAATGCAACCTGGAGTAGTTCTGAACCTATTTGCCAAGGTAAAGAAAGAAATAAATAAAATAATAATCTATATCATAAAGCAAAAACATGTCGGTCAGTAACGCAGAACGCAGACGTCACATTGATGGTGGCAACACATCACTGATAAATTTCGCTTTTATTGCCATTTTTAAAACTTCTAAACATTGCACAATTTAAATTTTACCACCGGAGAATAGGGAAAAAGAAAACTTTCAAATGCAATTTGTTTGAAAACTGTACCTCAATTTACTAAATGGCTTTTTAATGGCTTTTTTAATGGCTTTTAAAATAATTTTCAAGCATTGAATTTCTTTTAAAGCTATCTCAATTGCATGCAGCCAGACTACGAAAGATTTTCCATCAGCATTTGTGTCTGGCTAATATTTCATAACGAAATCAAAACTTCATCAATAAATAAGTAAACTAATATAAACAAAACACAAATTTAACAGAGATGTAATCGAACTACATGCTTAAACCGCTAAAATATCAAAATGAAAAATGCTGCTGTAAGTAGTGAAATCTTTAGCGGTTTCTTTGGCTATTAATTCCTTGTATGCCGCTAACACGAAAATATCGCTTTTAATAAATTAAGGTTAACTAAGGCTAAAACTTTATTTGAATACATTATTGATCCTTTTTTATATAAAATTGCTTTTTGGCCAATCTAAAAACTATATATATTACATGTAAAAAATCTATTAAAGTATTCAATTTTAAAAAAATAATCAAAAATCGTTTTCACCTATATTCTGTAACCCGGGAAGCTCCGTTTGGATCCCCGAATTAATAATAATAATAATAAATTATTATTTTCCATAGGAAATTCCCGATTATTTTACTGTAAAGGCTGTTCATAAATACGAATTGTTTGTTTTCTGACGCATTCACGAAGTCATTTATATTAAAAATGCTTAAAATTCGCAGGCGTTCTTATTCAGACACAAAGATATTGACGAGTTTTTCTCATTTTCCTACAAAAAGCAGCAGAGGATTTTTTCAAAAATGACACCAAAGTTGTTGTTTTAAGCTATTTTTTTTAAATACGACAACCACAAAAAGGAGTTCATTGTGAAGCAATCAGTTATAGCTCCAGGTGTATCACATTTATGAAGGGGAAAAATAGTCCGATTCTGTGATATTTAAATTTTAATATTTGCAAATTTCACATATTTGCGTTAAAAAAGGAGACTTATGTAAAAAAAAAAATCGCGTTTTTTGTTTGTTTGTTGTTTGGAGGAAGGGGGTGGGGTGAAGGGATCTTTGAGAACACCCTTGAATACGTGTAATAACATTGTGCTTATCATTTTATCATACTCACAAAAAGGGAAAAGAAAAACAAAATCAATAAAAATAGCTTTTTTCTTTTATTTTTTACCTTTCTCCTCCTCTTTGATCCAAAGTTACGTTATGGGAAGATGAGGTAGTGGCGGTACTCACAGTATCTCGTGTGTACTCTGTAGCAAAAGTATATATCGTGGCCCGCTAGAGAACTCCCAGTACAAGAAACCTCATCTTGGCATTATCGGTGTAGTTGTTGTGAGGAAAAGTCATGTTTTTACGTATTTTGATGTAAAAAGCAATCATTTTTTCATCTCGATAAGTACTCGAATTTCATTTGGTTACAAATTATCGTATGTTGTATACTATAGTGCGTAACGCTTACTATTTAACAATATATTTTGTTTTTAATGTAGAGTAGTTTGTTATTTTGTTTTAACGTTTCACATATATTGGTGTGCTTTTAGAGCAATGGCAGTCAGTCGACTTAGAGTAGAAAAAAAAATAATAATAACTACGAAATCCGTGAGAAACTGTAAACAAAATATTTGTTAATCATTAAGACTTTGAAAAAAATGTAGTCTTGGTAGGCCTATTTTTATATATGTATCTATTTAGTCTGATTTATTCTAATGTAGTATCTTATTGTTACAGTATTGTAAATAAACGAAAAGAAAAGTAACTGTGGTTTTCAGTCATTCTTTTCCAGATAATTTATTTTTTCAGCAAGTTTGCATTAGATACAAGTTAACGATTTATCCCAAGCTAGAGGTAACGCCGGTCAAAGTTACAATTTTGGAAATAATATTTATTAATAACATAAGAAGTTTAAAATATTTTAACGATAGTGTATAAAATTTTTAATGACTTTCATTTCATCTGAACACAACAGCTTTCAACTTGGACTTTAACAGATGAAATTTCCTTAGGTGACTGCAAGGATCCATTTAGCTCAGTGGTTAGGATACCGGCCACAAAATGGGATCTTAGACCGATGTTCCCGGGTGCGAATTCAAGTGCACTTTCAGCGGGGTGCT
The DNA here is from genome assembly GCA_963931845.1 of Maratus michaelseni. Taxonomy (NCBI): domain Eukaryota; kingdom Metazoa; phylum Arthropoda; class Arachnida; order Araneae; family Salticidae; genus Maratus; species Maratus michaelseni. The sequence continues at coordinate 153,724,595 of OZ007594.1, read as the reverse complement.
GTGCAATGTTTTCGGGATTTTCCTTCTACGAGAACGATTACACGGGTCACTTTTCCTTCAAAAGACCTTCCAGAAGGCATCCTTCCCATAGCAGTATAGTGGAAACTGTCGATGCTTAACTCTCCCCACCCCCCCTTCCTTTTGGGTGAACCCTGTTTTTTTTTTTTCATTTGTCCTTTACACCTTCAGATAATGATGATTTTTTTTTTTTTTTTTTTTTTTTTTTTTTTTACAATTTATAACAATAATTCTATCTTGATTTTCAAATATGTTTTTAAACCAAATTGTTAAAATATTATAGTTGATTCATTTAGATTCCATATTAAATATTATTTTCCCTGTAAATTTTTAGTTGTGTCTTGTGGTAGACCAGACATGCGTGATGAGGAAACAAGAATCGAGGGTGACAGTTTCATCGTTGAACATGCAGTCACCTATTCCTGTTCACTAGGCTACGAATTGATGGGAAATGCTACTCGGGTCTGTCGATCTGATGGCAGATGGAGTGGTGAAACACCTTTCTGTAAATGTAAGTATTGTCTACCAGTACTGTCTAAATATAAATTTGTCGTGCGGCTCTACTGAAAATTGAACGTTTTTGTGTGGAAAATGGCAGCGAAGTTAAGAATAGTGTTCAGCTCAAACACAAACATCAGTCTGTTTAGGTGGTAGAATATTAATTTTTGTGTATTAATGTTAAGCCTGTACTGTAAAAAATGACAAATGTTTCTTAATCTACAAAAATATAATATATTCACGAATAAATTTACAATATAAACTCATCCTTGTTAACCATGATTCTGAAAAGTGTTTCTTTATCTTTAGAAACCTCAGACATCAATGGCATTTCAAGATTTAAAGAATCATTTATAAAAACAAAATTTCTCTTGCTGCCCGTAATTTTCGAAACGTTTACGAGTAGCTTTTAAAGTGTATTAATCAATTTCCTACGCCCGAATCTAGCTTTTTCCGATGCTATCAATGGTCAAGTAAACATTTTCATGTTCAACAAATATATTTAACAGACAAATATGCAAAATTAACTGCGTTAACATTAACATTAAAATTAAGATTATTTCTTTACTCTTCCATGTATAAATTCAATTATCCAGCTGAAAATGTTTACTTGAGAATTGGTGACATTCGAAAAACAGGTATTCCAGGTTCAGGAAACTGATTAATACACTATAGAAATTACTAGGAAACGTTTCTGAAAATTACGGGCAGAAAAAAATACTTCGCTTTTATAAATAAGTCTTTAAATTTTGGAAATGTATTGGTTTCTGGAGGTTCAAAATACAAGGGAACACGCTTTTTGGAATTTCGGATAACTCAGAAGATTATATTATATTTTAGTTTGTGGTTATAGTATATTTTCATAAAATAAGAAACATTGGTCATTTTTTACAGTGTGTCTGTCAGTGAGATCTCAGATTTCCCTCGCTAATGCTGAACCTATAGGCGTGGAATGCATTCTTATTTTTTAAATATCTCATCAGGAAATTAATATTTTCAACTCCTCTTTTCTGTGTTCTCTTTTTAAAAGATGTCTCTCTCTTTTCTTAGTCGTCAAAATATTTCTAAAATATATGCTTAATTTAATATTTTATGTGTTAAAATCTGACGAGCTGAGAGTAATATATATTTCCACACTTTAAATAAAATTAATTATATATTTTAGAAATATTTTGGCAACTAAAGAAAAAGAGAGTTTCTTTAAGAAGAGAACACGAAAAAAAGAAGTTAATAATATTAACTTCTTGATGAGATATTTCTAAAAATATTAATGCATTCCATGCCCATAGGTTTAACATTAGCGAGAGAAATTTGATATATCACTGACCAATAGCCTTAATAATTATTTCTGTGTATTGGCTAAGCATTCTGTGGGAACTTTCCTATTTTTTTCTCTTGTCAATCTCCCTTTCCTTTTTTTTTATTTATATGTTATCTCTTCGAAATTTTAACTTTAGCTTGTATAAAAAAAATTATTATTTATAACGTATGTAATATCCCATGTAGTGGTGGATTGTGGAACACCTTCTGCCATTGCCAATGGTCAAGGCTTCCTGGATAATGGCACCACTACTTATCTGAGTGTTGTGACCTACCGTTGCTTGCCTGATTTCCAGATGATAGGAGAACCCTCGAGAACTTGTCATGCCAACGGAGAATGGAGTGGACTTGAACCAAAATGCATTGGTATGTTATCCAAAAAGATTTATAGCACTTTAAAAAATTAAGCACATAAAATTAGTTAGTTATCTTTATATTAAAGGGTAACTCTACATTGATGTTCTGAAATTTAAGGCATTTTCGAGAATTTTTTAAAAGAAATGCAAAGAGTTTAGAAAATTCTATTATACGTAAATTAAAGTAAAAAAATTGTATTTTTGTTTAGTTGGTGTATTAAAAAAATGGTGGCTTGACAATTGACTTGCGGGAGCGCTTCGAAGAAGAGTTGTCACGATCACTTATCGTAAACTGAACCTTGAACAATGAGACAAAAAGAAACAAATAGTTTCTTTAGACAAAAAAACTAGTGAAATACGTAGCCATTTTTTAAAACATGCATTTTTAATGAGATGGTATCAATTCAAAGCAAAATGTAAATTTTCAGTCAAAAATTTCGTGAATTAGGATATCAATATTGCGAAAACATTCTACGTGTTTTACGAGAAAAATTTGTGACGATTAATTTTCAAAAAGATTAAGTTGATTGATTGAAAATTAGCGGAACTAGAATCTTCAATGGTTTTGAAGAAAAAAGAAACGCGCCTAAAATTTTCATTATTGTTTTCTCGGTGTGACGTGCTCTACTCCCCCTATGGCTCCAGAATTGCCCTTACCCTTTTGATATATATTTATATCTAATAAAATATGATATTCGTGTGTATAAAAAGTACTTAGACCACAAACAAAAAAAAAAAAAAAAAAAAAAAAAAAAAAAAAAAGAATTGAGTTTTGAATTGGTCAAAGTGGTGCTTGATACCTCTTAAGTTGTATAATCTGTTCAATAAATTTAATTCCAGGCATTCATTGCACAGTGGCAAAAATTCCTAAAACGTTGTTCAAAACCTGGAAATAAAAGTTAATTTTTTTCTACGCACAAATTTCCATAATTGCATATCAGTGTCCCAAAAATACGTTTAGCTCCTCTTTATTGGGTAAAATAAAGGCATTACAGTTTATTTCAGCTCTTACCATCGTGAAGTTGAACATTTTGAAATCCAATGATATTCGTTGTTCAAAATGATACACTAAAAATTAATCTTTTCTGGCGATAATTTTTAGTGTTTCATGAAGGACTTTGTTGCAGAAAAGATTTATCAGTATAGGTTTAGGTCATAAAAATATACGAATTTTGGAAAAGCCACCACAGAATGTGCAATTTTATAATTTGATATAAAAGACAAATTTTGCAGCTGTTTACCAGTGAATGAGTGGCGTATTTTTTAAACTTCAATTGCTTTTCATCTATAATTTTAATATTTATTAGCAAATATCTGATATTCTAAAGGGAAGTTTTATTTTTTGTAAGCTAAAAAAAAAACTTCTTCAAAAATGAATTAATTCTGCTTTGATCAGGTGATTTAGGGTTGGAATTCATTTCTATACTACCATTTAATGAGTATACTTATGAAGTTAAAATAATGTAAAATAAATACATTTTGCAGGGGTGGTCCATTGTACCCAGTCTTCCCCTACTAACTAACGAGATCGTTGAAAACAAGTAATATGTAAATAAAATATGAATCAAATAGATTTCAAGTGACTGTTTCATAAACTACGACTTGCTTGCAATTGTGAAAAAATATTGATGTTATTAACATTGTCTATAACATACTTATGTTACTTGTGTACATACTTATGTGCTTTACTTATTACGTGCCAGTAGGCGTATTTTATCAAGAGTGGTTTGGCACAATACAGTTTTTTTTTCTTTTTCATGACAACCTTTTATTTTTATCCACATTCAATATAATTTACGTTGTTGCCAGAGAATGCCTTTATAAATAAGATGGCTGCGACATACGCACAGAACAACGCCACCTATAGATAATGGCTAAGAGCTCAATTTTGACGTCATGGCAGATCGGCTAATGATTCAACATACATTCTGATTTCATTCAACCATTCCTGCAACCAAAATTATAAATAACTTTTTTTTTTTTAACTTGCATAACAAAATTGAAGATCAACTAATTCAAAACAGACACAAGTTTCTTTTTACACTCGCAAAAAAAACAAACTGTAGGATTTAGTATCAAGAAAATTTTGTTTTATACAACAAAATTTGAAATGCAAAATAGTTATTTTTATTTAAAAATAAAAGCTATCTTTTTAAGAGGTTTCATTAACACTATTTTTTTGTTAATGTGCAAATTAAAGTTCATATTTGGGTTCTAGCTTATTTTCATGAAAATTAATAACATTTCGATTAAAGATTGGATTGCTTTCAATTAAAGTGAGTACTTATTTAGAAAATATATGTGCATTTTTATCAATATTAACAATGTTAATCATTATCTATTAAAATTTGTTTACTTTGTCGCTGCTAAATACTTGATTGAATATTTGCATCTGATAATTACATATTTCATTTATTTTGCATACATGTAATTTTTTATAATTACCAATAAAAATCACTAGTGGTAATTTACTATTATTAGAAAAATTTTATGTATTTTTTAGTTATGTGCGATTGAAAAGATATAATTTTTGTTTTGGTTTATGTTTAAATAATTTGAATAAATTGATTTAAATTCATACCAGTATTAAAAATATGTGCATAAATCATGCTAAGTCTTTACAAAGAATCGCATTGAAAAATATGAAAGCTATCATAGCGAACAAATATGAAATATAGGAAATTATTTATGCCAACTTTCTATTTATATGCGTGAAAAGCAAGGAAGTTTTTAACTAAAAAGTGTTACATTTACAAATAAACAAATTTATATTGAATACAAAAATTGTTGCGCGAGACGTTAAATATTTGCTAAATAAATAAATAGTGCAAAAGTAATACAGTATTTTTCACATCCAATGCTTCGACAAAGCTGTGGGATTAAGCCTATTCGTGCAACAAGGACTTAATAGATATAATGATTAACATTTTTATTATTCATAAAAATGCAGATATATACTGTAAATAAGTACTTACCTTAATTGAAAGCAATCCAATCTTTAATCGAAATTCTATTAATTTCCATTCGAAGACAGAAAAACCTTTCGATTCCGAAGCACGTTGTCGCTGGAACGCACGCTACATAGGTTACTTTCGTTATACTGCAGTACAAGGGAGGGAAGGGCAAAGACCGATCCACAAATACATAGTGTTTCCAGTCCTGAGGCATTATATGTTGCATTCAAGAACTTGACAATACTCCGCTGAACATAGGTTCGATTAGACAGTAAGACAAGTCTATTAACAATAGCTTGATGATTATGGCTGGCTTTCAAAGTTTTGTTCAAAATCCTCTCGTCCAAACAAATTTTATCGCTCGTATATCGCCACTCTCTTATTTATAAAGGCACTGTAGTTGCCAGCATCACTTACGTTTGAGACTAGTAGCCAATCATATATTAAAAGTTCTGAGGGGTCCTCTAAAAAAACTATAGTACACGATGCGTTGACTATTTTTAGCTTAAAACATTCCTTGGTGAACTAGAGTTGTTGTATAAGAAGTTTCATTGAATATATATATATATATATATATATATATATATATATATATATATATATATATATAATTTTATGAATATTTGGAATAGTCTAGATTATTATCTCCCTTTGAATTTGAGGAAAATATGTTAAGAATTTTTTTATATTTTTTAACATTTCTAATTCGGTGGCATAATTTTTTTGTGTTAATATTTATTTGATTTCTGTTATTTTATGTAACACTAACATAGTATTACATAATTTTTGTAATTTAATTGTGATACCTCTGAATATATTTGTCTAAATTAATTTAGTTATCACGTGAGAAAGTAATTTTCATAAATAAGATAGAAATTTCTTGTTTCCTTAGATTACATATATTTTTTCTTCTATTTTTAGATATGATCCTAGAGATAGAAAACACAGCAGATGGCCATCGTGAGTATATTAATTATGTTATTTCTGTCATAAAGTAATTATATGAAATGCACTCTCAAAAAGATCCGGGAATTATTATTACTTACCCATCATACGTAGTATAGGGTAAGTCTTGTAATCGTTTTGAAAATCGAAAATTTTTTTTTGACGGATTTACACGTTTCAGACACTGGAGATTCCGAAAAACATATTTTTAGAAAAAAATTTTTGCCGTCCGTCTGTGTGTCTGTGTGTGTGTCTGTAAACGCTCTATCTCCCGAAAAAATTGAGATAGAGACTTGCAATTTGGTATGTACTTAGTATGTAATAATGGAAAGAAGCCTATTTTATTTCAATAACCTCGATTAACCGGAACAATTTTTTTCGGACTCTCGAAATATTCGTTCTGATGAAAGGTATATAAAAATTTTCGAAATTGTTTGTTTTAAGAAATGAATATAAAAGACAATAAAAAAACAAATTTTGAATAAAGCATGAAGTCGATCGGATAATTAGTTGCCGAGATATTTGGAATCCTATTTGCCACACTCTTCGATTTTTCATGACCCTGTATTTCATCCAAATTTCACTTTAAAGATATATTTTAATTGGAAATTTGACGCTTAATCAGATGCAATAAACCGCTAGTTAACAGGATTATTATTTTTGGAGTTATAAGGAAAAACCTCTTTCAAGCAATTCAGTAATCGAGCCTTTAAAGTTTGTGACGTCATCAAGCCACGATTTTATTTTTTGAATTGCAATGCATTTTATAAGTAGTTTACACATTTTTATTTTAATATTTTACATTATGCATATCCATGATGGGTAAGTATTACGGTGGCCCCCAACGACTAATTTTTAGTTGTTGTTGTTGTTAAAATAACAATGTTTCAACTTTTATTTGCCCGATTTCCCAAAAATACAGAAAATTCACCAATATAACGCAAAAATTAACTGAAATGTTCCAATTTAAAGCTGCATTTTCATAAAATCACACGAGTGTTCCGAGAACTGTGCTGCGTGTTGCTTTTCTGTATTTTTGTGTATGTCCCTTTTCCCTCAAAACACAAAATAATCAAGAACCAAAGATCGAAATTTCGTAAAATTCTCCAGTTAAAATGCGGAAATTTCGTCCAATAACAGAAAGATCTGTTTCAGTCACTGGGATGTTCGGCAACTTGCTGCTTGTGTACTTTACGTTATTTGACGATTTTTTTTTTTTTGAGAGTGTGTTTACTGCGCGACCCTTGAGCTCATTTCATTCGGCCGCGCAAGTTGGAGGCATAATTAAACATATATATAAATATGTATAAATATATACAGATATATAGATTTTGTAAAATATATTTTTAACGTCCTCGCGATTGTTTTTCAAATCTGACACGATAAAAATAAACATAGAGCATCTATTTAAACGAAAAATCCAATATTGTACCAGCGTATTGCAAGTTTGGTTTGTGGTGTTTCACCTTACTTTCAGGAACTTCTTTTATTCGTTAGTGACATTATCTACCCCAAAATTAATATTAAATTGTTAACACCAGTTAAAACTGAATTAATGATTGTTGTAAGGAACTTCGTCCATATTTTGACATTTCTCATTTTAAGATGGTTTCAATGTTTTTATTGACCGTTTAGTGAAGAAATGTACTGAGTTCGGGTACTATCTATGTAAGTTTGTGGTGGGGGGGGGGGGGGGTTAAAAGTTGAGTTTTGAAAGGCACTATGTCCATGATTTGAGAAATTTCAAAACTATGACTTCTTTCCTTTCAATAATCACCTATTTAATTAAAATTTGTGTATGAGTGATTAGTACATAATAGCAGTTTATTATAATACATAGACATATGACAGATAAAAATTAACAGCGTGCATGGAACTCTCTCCTTCAACAGATTTTGGCTCGTACAGAAATTTTAGTGAGTATCACTGTCACTAGGAATACGTGTCAAAGATTCAAATTTAGTAAATTTTGTCAGCCCAGTTTCATATATAAAATGTTGCGATTTCTTAACGATTCTTATCATTTTACACGCTTTCAAATAGTTTTTTAGCTATATTTAGAAAGAGTTTTTTTTTTTTTTTTAAGTACCCGTACTTCATATTTTTAATATAATTGTTAACTGACCTAATCTTTAAAACTTACTCTATTTAAATGAAGTTAATGATAATGTTAAATTTACATAAATTAAAAGATTGTATAAGTTTTTATTCCGTTTTAATTTAAATTTGAGTCCGTGGCTTGTAAAAAAAAAAAAATAATAATAAAAAAAATACACGGAACTGTTTCCTAGACTGTGCCATTTATTAGGCTTTCGGTTTTTCTTTCATTTGTAAAAAAAAACCGCATCGATACATTTTCCATGCAGATTAAGAATTATTTTTCTCTCCCCCCCCCCCCCTTTACTTTATCATATATTTTTACCCATGCGATACAGAAATCATGTCGACAGAAATGTCGATCACGAAACCATTTCATATATTTGTTTAAATCTTTGAATATTTTTGCTTAACTTGACTAGTAAATTAATAAAAATGTCACACTATAATACATGTCACATGTGCAATAAAAGTGGTACGTTAATGTTAATACTTATGAAAATTTTAATGCAAAATATTTTAATTTTATTAGATGCCGATACCCAAGATGTTGATGCCTCAAAAACTATTGGTAAGTCTAATGATATTTTTATATTTCCTAGAAAAAAATTAAAAAAAAAAACTACATTTATATCAAAGTACTTTCATAAAAACTATATTACATTAAAAAATTGTATCATGTAAAAAATAACTTATTTTATATCCAAAGATTAAATTTATTTTCGCAATGAAATTGAAAATAGTATATAAAGATTTTTTTTAATATTATAACTGTCTGGGAATAAAGTGACGTTTTTAAAATTTTTGAAGATTTTAATAACTGTTCAACAACAATATGATCAATAATGTAATAAGTAAAATGAAATGATATTAAAACCATGTGTAACAATTATGAAAATCCAATTCTTAATGTTGCCTATCGTATCTAAATATGAAAATAAGTTATTAAAGATTCATCTTTAAAATAGTAGAGTCTCTTTTTGTAACAAATTTTATCAAAAGATTTTTTTAATTTTGAAAGTTTTTTTTTTTCTTTTTTGACATACAAAAGTTAAATATTATTATTTTTTTAATTTCTGGATTAAATATAGCTATATAAGAAACCTTATTTGGCACACATAAGAGATAAAATAGTATATATTCCAAAGAAGGTTACAACCTCCTGCCAGAATGAAACCATCTAAGTATACTTTAACCAAACTGCTACTAGTTCGAAATCAGTTAAAAGTTAAAGCCTAGAGCAATTTTATTTACCAATGTTTCAAAGCATGAGACAGATAATTGAAGTTTCATCTTGTTTTTATTCGGTGACATCACAATAACTATTCAAAAAATTCTCATTTCAGGCTTCTTGTTGCAAGAATTAATTAATGGCAAGGTTTAATATTAAATGAGTGCATTATTTTGCTTTATAATGCAATATATTTGTTTCTCGCACTTATTTTTCCACAATATTTATGTTCTTTATTTTACGTGAATCAATAACGAGTTAGTTTGTATTTGCTGTTACACTAAAATTTTCATTGCAGTTAAAAAGTTAAGTTTGACTTCAAAATGTTATTCAGTTTTATTTCAGTATCTTGTTCCAATTGTATAACTATCCTTTTCGGTTTTTCAGCGATTTTACCCTTTACTTCATGGATTATTATATCTCATCCATCTAAATAAATACTGTATGTGCTACAAATTTACACAAAAAAAAAAGAAATGAGCCTTGTTCTATGCCAAGAATAAATAGACGAATCAAATGACAGCAGTTATGTCTACTTGAAAGTACTGCTATGCTAATTATTATTGCAATATTGCAATTTATTTAGATTTCATAAGTAGTGGATATTAAACGTCAAATCGTGAGAGGCAAGATTTCTTTTGTAAACTTATTTATAAATAATCTATTAAGTATAAACTTTAAAAACATATTAATATATAATCCTTATTAATTTTGAGCTGTCTCTTCGTTATCATATCCCTCGTTTGTGCTGCTTATGTCATGAATGATAAAATTCGAATTTTTGATCTAAAAGCTGATGTAAGTTTTTTAAAGTCTTTTTTTTTTATTTTTTTTTACGCCACTGAAATAATATCAAGTGCTATTCAGATAAAAGTAGAAACATTCGTTTACTGAAGGGATAACTATCTCAAGCAGGCTTGGAAAATTTCGCATAAATTTTTAAAGCTACTGATTTATGGATTTGTTTATTAAATCGCTTAAAAAGAAATAATAATTGAGTATAATTTGTGAACTTTACAATGAAATCTAATAAAATATTATAATAAACAGAACAGAATTTGATTATGTTAATATTTTTCATTTAATAATAGGCATTGCAATAGCCGTTGGCGCTGGTGCTTTACTCATCATCATCATCATTGCTGCTGCCATTTGTATGAAAACGTGAGTAATTTAAATTTCTATTTTACTATATTACAGATTTCCCCCCATAAAATTCAGAAAGAATAAATGCTATTCTTATTTACTTTATTTTGCGTGTACCAATTCGTATTTCTTCAATGGTAGTTTTTCAATTGAATATGAAAAAGTACACATTTATTCCTTATTTCATTTTTTGAGATTGATTCAGAGCTCACTAAGTAATAATTTGTTTTTTAGAAGAAGCACGTTTTTGTTTCTGAAAATCGCACTAAAATATTTTTAAATGACTATTGCGTTTGTTAATTTGCTGATAAATGAGCTTTTATGCAATGAAGAATATAAAAAGAAAAACAGTCCCTTGGTAGAATCGTTAAAAGAAAATTTAAGTGTATGTTTACCCCCAAAATACAATCTATATAAAAGTTTTTTTTTTTTTTTAAATAGAATATAGCAACTTTATTTAGTGTAAAAATATAATATGCAAAAAAATAAATAATTAAGGTCAACGTGCCTAAATGTGATAACCCATAAATGCGATCAAGTTCTTTGATCTATAATATTAGAGAAAAAAAAATCATGTATAAATATGACATAACATAATTAATCATCCGCATTTCAGGAACAACACTCGAAACATATTACAGCATTTAAAGCGTTTCTTCTAGGAGAATTTTCCATTGCAGTATGCATCGTTAATTATTAAACTTCGACAATATTCCCGAATGTAAGGAATAATCTCGAATTAAAGTAAAATATTTCATTTTTTACCTTTGAATGTCTAAATAACCCCATCGACATCACGGAATTGAACGTCTGTTTTATTTACCGCGGTAAATGATGACTCGTTTTAAACGAGAGTTCTTCTAAAATATGCTTCACATTTTGGTGTCTGACATCTTGATAGATCTCATAGCGATCTGTTGGATCCTTCAAATGCGGAGAGGCTTTCTGCAGATGTACTAAGGTAAGCTTACTTGGTAATAATCACATACTTCTAAAACGATACTTAAAAACAGAAATTGTGAATATCAACTTTGCTGTTCTAATATCAGCTCAGATGTCTCAACTCAGGTGCCTCAGCTCAGGTGTAAGAAAGAGGAAATTGAAAAAAGAAATGGCACTGCAACGTGAAAAAAAAAATTCTTGTACCAAACAGAAAACATTGAAGCATATTGGAAAGCGAAAAACAAGAAAGCAAAACATATATAACATTATTGAGGATGATTTTTCTCTTCACACAATTAGCTCTAATTTAAGCGAGAAAGATTTTTCTTTTGTAAGCAGTCACTCTGGTTCACCTGATAAAATGCTAATTGAAGAGTTTAATGATAATAATGAGATTAGCAGCTATGAAAGCGTTCAGTAGGAGGGTGACATTTTCCAGGTTTTGTTACTAGTAAGAATAATAAATTTAAGTGGAAGCAAGCACGATTTTAATGAGAAGTTCGAAAACTTGGAAGTATCTAGAAAGGTGTGATAAAAAGAAATTGAACTGGATAAAAATAAAGAAGTCATTACTTTACGGTAATTTTTACATTCCAAAAACAACTACGGTGTTCCAGAAATTACTGAGTTTCGAAATTTTGTTTATGGAATTATTATTTGTGCAAAACATTAAATAATAAACATTGCTTTGGTAAAATTAATGTTGTATTGGTTATTTATTAGATACTGCTTGTGTTTATTATTTGATCTAAATGTTTAAATCATGATGTGAAATGATTTATTATTTATTTATAATACAGTATTAAATATATAACAATTAAATGACAATTAATTAAATTAATATAATAAGATGAAATGACATGCATAAAATGTTTTGCCACATTTAGGTACTTTGGACATCTCCTTTAGGTTTTAACTACTGTAAATGTGACAAAAATGACCTATATCTGACAATGCTATATTTTTTGTTTAGATTACAGAAGATAATTCAATTTCATCAAAACAAGTTAGTTTAGAATTAAAAGCATAGCATTCGATCATTCTCTGCTTATATTTGGAAGTTTAAATTTAATAAAATACTAAATGTACGCAAAATGTGACAAAATTACCAGAAATCGCATCACATTTAGGTATAATGACCTTACAAGGTAGTTTCTAGAGAATGTTAATTTCTACTTTTATTACAAAAATGAAAATAAATTTAAAAGTGCATGCATTTTTTTTCTTAATTTGTATTATCCTAATTTAAATATACCACAGATATTTAACTGTAGATTCAAATGACTAAAAGAAACGGTTGATAAACGCTGCTCTATATACTCATATTAATTATTCAACCATTTTTCCCTCATTTGGGATTATCCAAATATTTTCTTTTAGCTAATAAGAAATGGCCTTTCATTTCAAATAATAAATATTAAATTCTTCTCTGTCATTTTTTAACAATCATTATTTATTTTTCAGGAGAAAAGCAAAAGCCATCAAACATACTAGTCCGCTACCAATGTCTTCTGGCCGTATTGAACACAAAGATTCTTCAACTCTTCGTGCTTACCCTAGCATCGCAGCCATAACGGCCTCAGATGCACACAACGGCTCTTTTGGGAACGGAGCCGTCCGCAACCATCCGAATGGCCTCGTTACTTTCAGTAGCAATCCACAGCCTATTTATGCAAATGTAGGAAACGGTGCGAACCATCAAGTGACTGAACCTGATGAGGACGACGATACAAACATGCAGCCGAACGGCGTACGACAATTACGAAATGGCGTCATACAGAGTGAGAGTTTGTAGAATAATTTAGTGACTAATTTATTTAAACTTTTTAGTTTGTGAGTTTCTGTTCCTTTTTGTGCCGTAGCTGTTGTTCTTACATATCATTGTGGACTGAAGGAATCCGAACTTGTTTTTAAATGTTTGAATAATTCTGAGATTCTTGAATTACTTTACATACAACCCAAGTAGCACATAGTGTTTGGCCCAATGCTAGATAATTGCAGACCCCCACAGTTGGCCAAAGATAAGAAATATTGGCTTTACCGATCGTTGCCCAGCAAACATGAAACGCCTAAGCATTATTGGGTATCAGGGCGCACATTCACCGCTATTTTCAGATAGTAATTTTGCCTTATTTATGCCAGCAGTACTGTGTTTAATTAAGGCGACAATTTCTATTCAGAAATAGTAGTACTCCCTGGATAGGACAATAGTCCTACGTTTCCGAGCGAAAATAAGGTAATCAGACCCTGCCAAGAAACTATTCGTCAACATCAACAAAGGCCTGATAGTACACTTCAACAAAGACCCTACCACTTACTTACAGAGGTTAGACCTTACCGCACATTTACCCAACAGTAACCCCCACTATTACCCTACAAACTCAAATTATGCGATTAAAATAGGAAAATTGGCAGAACATATACTTTCTATCATTTTCATAAATTTCTGTCATAATCAAAAAATTAATAAATGAAAGTTTAACGTATTTACAATTTTATAAATTTATTTAAAATTTAAATATGAAAATTTTTAATTTGTCTAAAACATAACCAAAGTGTAACTCAATGGCACATATAGATGATTATTAGTAGTAACCGCAATACAATAGCAGTAATAAAACCTCGTTGCAATATAGAATGACATACAACCCACATGCGTCAGACATCTCTCTGGTAAGTATTTGCTAGTAAGTATTTGCCTGTTGTCCAACAATGGTGCAGCACTTAATTACACAGAGATCCGTGCTTCTTAATGTGGCCCAATTAAATAAAGTTTGGTTGAACCAACAAATAATGTAACAAAATTGAGGGCTTCAAAGGATTATTGTTGACAAAATTAACATCAGAACATTTAAAAATCAGACATTTAATAATAAAACACACATATAAGTAACATATTAAAAGTATAAAATAAAATCATAGAATAGACGTTTCCAGCTTTAACCCTTTATCCCCTAAATTAGGAATTAAAAGAATTATCTCCTCAAAAGTTTTTACTCTTTCGTTATGAAAGCAGATTAGATGTTTTATACAATATTATTATTAAATTAAAACGTAATTAGTTACATAAAGGTAATAAACTGAATCTGTGCTTTTAAGTATCATTGGGTCAATATAGTTGAAAATATTTCACAACTTTGAAAATAAGGAAACCGTACAGCATTTCATTGAACTATTTTAATAGTATTTATTAAAAGAAACAAGTCTCTAGTCTTGATTAAAATTACGAAAACATTTATTTTTCTTTCAATTCAAAAATTAAATCACATTACACATCAAATAAATTTTGATAAGTAACTAACATTTACACAAGCCTAACAAAACAGCTAGTAAACTGAAAAATAGTTGTATAAGTTTTATCACTTCTTAGAGGTTACAAATATGTTTAAAAAACACAAACTGGGGGGGGAAAATTAAAGATTGCAATTCTGCATCATTTAAAGAGATCGTTGAAATAGATGTGGTAAAAAAACATTTTTCGCATATTTTTAATTATCAGATCTTTTCGGCAATTCTTCAGATTCTACGGCTGTCTGAATTTATTTTAAGCCGAAATAAGTTAGAAAATTGATATTTTTATAGTTTTTCTCAAAATGTAAAGTACCTAATCCCTTTAAATGTTTAGGAATGCATCAGAGCAGGACAGCATACTCAGGTGATACTCTGCACGTGCCTCATTTAGAGAGATACTTTGTAGACTTGTGAATGATCCTTCTAAAAATATCCTCTAAAAAGATATTGTTGACAAGCCATATCGACCATGTTTCTGCCATTCCCCATATTTGGACCAACTATCTGTACTACTTGGGAAAACATGAAAGTCTTTCAAAAACGATTAAAATATGTACTACTTACCGAAAATGTTAATTCAAACGTATTTTGTTTGAGATAAACTGAAATTGCCTTCCTTTTTGCTTTGGAAATTCAATATTTTCCTTATTTTTACTTTTCCTTGTTCTTACATCCATCTTACTACTAGAAGAATACAATGCTGTGTTTTTATGTTGTTTTTTGATAAATTCCTATGATTTACTCACTATGTTTATAATTAAACATAAATTTATCATCGTCATATTAATCATATAAAGATAAAACTTATTTTATCAAATACTTTCCATTGTTAATTATGAAATGCATTTCAAGGATGTTTTGTCGCATAGCTGGAAGTGGGAGAAAATTCTGTTGGAAAACATATGCTTTGTTACGCATTTTTCCATTTTGTAAATCAGTGAAATGTATTTTTTTAAACATATTAACTGCTATTATAATCTAAAAAATTGTTCATATTTTAAATTAATTACAGATTTTTTTAATGTATTTTTAATTTAATTTTACCTTACTCTTAAATACGTAGTTAGTAATTTGCATTAATAGTTTTTTTGTTTCGTTTTTTAATTAGAATAACTTTTACTTTACTTTTTCGTTGATATTTTTTGTTTGAAAAGATCAGTAAGCTGCTACCCGGTCTTTACATTGTAGATTATTCCAAAATGTGAAGACAATTGAAAGACGTGGTGATAAGGAAAATTTAAAAACATTCCGCTTGTTTTTGTTGTTAGTTTTGTACACGGTGCAATACTTTTAGATAGTGATGGGCATAACGATTATTTTGATTATTCGAATGAATCATTCAGGCATTCGCAGAAGCATATCTGTCAAACAGCAAAAAAAATTTTATTCAATTGCTACCAGAAATTTAAAAAAGAAAAAAAAAAGTTTCTGATTTTAATTAGAATTAGATTAGACGCCAGGTAAAAGTGAAAAAATGTGTTCGAAACACATTTTTCATTATGTTCAAGTTTGTCATATTTGCTGCTGCGCATGCCGGAATGATTCATTCGAATAATCAAAATAATCGTTATGCCCATCACTACTTTTAGACAGTTTAAAAGATTTGTAAAGTTTTCTTATGTTTACTTACTAGAGTTTTGGACATTTTTCTGTCTTTTTTGTTTCTTTATACTGGTCGCAAACTCGATACTTCCATCCACTAAAACCACTAAAAAATGTGAGCACTCAAAGGTAGATTAAATTACTGATTTTTTATATTTTTTATAATTGACTTAAAAAGGGGGAGAAAATATGAGAGACAAAAAAGGTTAATTTAATAATGGGAATAAATCACTAATACTCCCTAAGAGACTAAATCGATTTTTGATACTCGTCGAAGTTAACACAAGCTTGTCCACTACATAATTCAACGCAAATCTATTAAAATATGAATATCACTATTTCCGAACAATAATCTTCGTGGTAAATTTCTACAACATTTGCAATAGAAATCTAACACGAAGGTTGTTGTTCGGAAATAGTGTAATTGAAAAGGGAGACCAGTGGGAGACTCAGTATGTCTGTTTGAAATACCAAAAAAAAAAAAAAAGCTTAGTAAATAAATGCAATTCCATTTATTAGCTCGGCGAATTAAATTATTCGCGTACTGCTGCTATTTTTGACGCAAAGATGATTTCATTTTTCAATTTGCCACAGGAACGAAAAAACTTAAAAGGAACACCGATCGCTCTTAAAATATTACTTAAAATTAGGAGAATACTATCATCGTTAACAAAATTAAATCACCTTTCTGCCTGTATATAATTTACATACGCTCAATTTTTACTATATTTTCTATGTGGACCTAAGCCTAAATTAGTATCCATAACATACTATGAGAGGTGGAAGGACTTTTCGTTTACTCATCAACTGATTACCACTGTTACCCATTATTATTTTTTATACATATACAAGTATTTATCTTCAAGCTACACAGATACCATCATCAATAAATCTTACCTAAATGAAATTTCTTATCATTTTGTTTAATCCAGATACCTTGCTTGAAATAAAGAAAGACTTGAAACTTGAGTTGGTGAACACGAAGAAATTACAATCCTTACTGCATATTTACCGTGATACAAAAATTTGCAACTCTCACAAACATAGAAAAAGTAGGGGAAGTTATGTTCAAGTTTATTGAAATAAATAACACAAATATTATATGAAGACTAAACTTTAATTATTCTCACTGATAGGAGCTTCAACATGACTATATTGATTGGATTAAAATTTAATGTAAAATTTCTGTACTTTAAACTTTTAAAACATAGTTCATTGATGAAATATTGTTATGAGAGTCAAACATTTTTCGTTTTAAAGATTTTGTTGGGGGGAAAAAAGGATAAATTTAATATAAATCACAAGCTTTATATTTCAAAACAAACTATTTTGTTTTATTATCTTATTTTGAATAGAGTTTTTTTTTATTATTTATTATAGTTTTAATTTGAACCATTTTTAGACTCTAATAAACATGTTTGTTTAGATTGTCTTTAGTGTCTACCCGTCCTATGATTTTGTTTTGGATGTTTAAGCAGTACGTGCTGCTGACAAATAGTTTTAAGAAATTACTGGAATTAAATATTTTTACAAGTATAAAAACATTTTATAAAACACACACAAAAAATAATTATTTCAGAAACCCTATAACTGACAAAATGTTCATAAATTTATTGATAGACGCTGCGATTGATGCAAAACCCCATTAAAATAACGTTCTGTAGACGTATTTTCGCGTCCTTGATCTATTCGTTTACTGCATAAACCACACAAGAGACATCACTTTGAGGCTTAGATATGTTTTTAAATAAGTATTTTAGAGGCTTTTATAATTGTATTTTAGAGAATACTTCACATGTTCATAACATTTTTTTGCTACTCTACTTTCTACATTGTGATAAATGCTACATTCACTTTTCTTCAGTTTACCAGGCATGTTTGAAGTGCCGAGGTATCTGAATTTTTTTTTTAACACTTCAATTTATTTTTAATTTTCTTAGCTGACTAAGGTAAAGTTCAAGACTATAAAAAGATTTTTACCCTTCACCCATCTCAATTACATCATAAAAATAGTAAGTATACATCACAGTTGAAAATACAGTGGTGAAAGGTATTTTATTGCAAAAACCCCATAACTACTTAGGAAAAATATTTTTATTTGTTCATTAACCTTAATAAATGTCCCTTGAAATCTTAATACATAAATTACTTCACTATTTCAGGTTTTTATTTTGCATTATGGAATTTTCCGTAAAAAAAAAACATCTATTTTTAGCTTGGTTAGACAGTTTTTCTTAAATATCTCAAACTTGAAATTCTGCACTTAGGAAGTTTCTTAAGTAAACGATTCAATTAATCCCTGGACACTCTCTATATAATTTAGATTATCCTTATTTTCCTCGTGAATTTTCAATCCTTAAAGAAATTATATTACTTAATCAAAACCTGCTATAATTTTGTCAAATAGTTTATCATGTGATATTATTGTAAATATATTACATTTAAACTTAGAAAATATTCTACATTAGTTAAAAATGTTTAAAAATAATGAATTTCAAAAACCGACCCTTTTAATAAAGTTTAGTAAGAAACGATACGCGTTAATACCATTTTAATTAAGCTACATTTAAAACTCCATGTTTCGTAATGGCACTTTTTCGTATCTTTCACTTCTTTTAAAAATTAAAATTATTTTCATCACAGTTCTATTATAGAACAAATTCATTAAAATATAAGAAACAGTACTCGAAACACATCTTCAACTTCATCTTTTAAATTTAGCTTTTAGCATTTTAACGTACAAAGCATTTCAAAAGATAACTGTGGATTCCAGAGTTTATAACTTTGTAAATCAATATTTTATATTTTATATGCCTGTAAAACATTTTACATGTCGAATGAAAAACATACTGCCAAAATCAATGTCACAGTTAATGTAATATAATCTAGAAATAGATAATAAGTAAAATGTATATAAATCTGAATATTTCATATTGATTTTAGTTAATAAAAAAAATAAATGTTGTATGAGTTTTTCTAGAAACTTTGTAAAACATTATATTTGTGTATATCTGTGTATATTTGTGTTTGTACATAACGAGAATATGTTCTGTGTATTTTGTGTTAAATTGTGATAAGGCATTTGATCACAGCATGGCTGGACCACCGCATTTGTCTCAGAGTTGTAATCAAGTGATGGAAAATAAAAATGTTTTGTGTTTTATTCTAGGTTTACTTTTTTATGAAAATGACATTTACATTTCCTTTTATACCCTTTTTTTTTAATTACATTTACATTTCCTTTTATACCCTTTATTTTTTTTATGAAAATTACATTTACATTCCCTTTTATACCATTTATTTTTTAAGGAAAATGACATTTACATTTCCTTCTATACCATTTATTTTTTTATGAAAATGACATTTATGTTTCCTTTTATAGCATTTATTTGTTTATGAAAATGACATTTACATTTCCTTCTATACCATTTATTTTTTTATGAAAATGACATTTATATTTCCTTTTATAGCATTTATTTGTTTATGAAAATGACATTTACAGTTCCTTTTATACCATTTATTATTTATTATTATTACTAGGGTATTCAACTCGAACTTCCCGGGTTACAAAACATAGGTGAAAACCATATATTTTTATTAAAACTGTGATAGAAATTTTACATTTAATATAAAATGTTTAGATTTTCCACTAACAACACTCAAAATCATTTTTATAGGAAAAATATCAACAACGTATTCAAATAAAGTTTTGAAAGTTTTTAAAAGTGACGCTTTCGTATTAGCCGCATGTCAGGAGTTAATAGCCGAAGAAATCGACAAAGATTTCACTACTGACAGCAGCAGCATTTTAGATATTGATAATTTCAGTGGTTTCAGCGCGTAGTTCGATTTAATGTGTCTTAAATTTGTGTTTTATTTATATTATTTTATTTATTTACTGATAAAGTTTAAATTTCGTTAAAAGGCCTTAAATATTAGCCAGAAAAAAATGCTAAGCTATTTGTATTGTTTTAAGTGAAAACGGATTAATCTATATAAACCAGACTGTACGCGAAAGCGATAGATTTAAAAAAATAAAAATCATGTTTGAAACTGATTTAACAGCTATTAAAAAATAGTAAATTGAGATATAGTTTTCAGAGAAACTGCATTTGAAATAATATTTTTTTCTTTTTCGATGGTGTAAAATTTGTAATTGTGCGAAATTTAGAAGTTAAAAAAATTGCTGTAAAAGCGAAATTTATTGGTTAGGTATTGCCACCGTCAATATGACGTCAGCGTTACTAACGGATATGTTTTCGTTTTATAATATACGTTATTTTAACCCTTTATGTCCAAAATTACATATTAATGATAATTTCACCTTCCAAAACAGTTTTCCTGAATTTTAGAAAATGTGTTAGAAGATTTGTGCAATCATTTAATAAGTTTTAGAAAGATTTTGTCCATTAAAATTTATAAACGAAATCGGTATTTATATGAGTTTTTGTGAAATAGATACCATTCTACTGAAATCATTCCTTTAAAATGTTAATTTTAATATTTTATAGAACAAGAAAATATCCAAACCTAATGGCCTTATGTATAAATATAGAATATCTTCAAAACTGAAAGTTTCTACTCCATGTCTCATTTCCTTAAAATGGTGCTTTTAGTATTATATGGAATTAGAAAACGCATAAATATAAAAGAGGCCTTACATATAAATATCGAAAATTTTCAGAATTGAAATTTGCCACTTCATGTCTTTTAAGGGAACTTCTAAGGGCACTTCTTTAAGTGAAAATTCTCGATTTTTTTTTTTTTTTTTTTTTTCATTCTCCAGATGTGTAGATTGTTGCCGTAAAGCGATTTCGTTATATTCCAATAATTCGCGTAATTCTTTACGATACTTTTTGCATTTTGTACAAAACACCGCTTTTTGAACGGAATGCTATTGTAAAACGTAAAACTTGTTTTTCTCAAAACCATGTTTTTCAAATTGCGCAACCATTTTTCTCAAGAACTATTCGACCGATTTCCTTCATTCTTTTTTAAAAAGAAAGATAATTGTTTTTTGCTGTAGCTTATACTACCTAAAAGTAAAATTTCCATTGATAGTTATTTTTTTAAAGCTCGCAAAAGGTTTAAAGGAAAGCAAAAAAAGGGAGCCTTTTTGTTCAAATGACTGCCATTTTGTCAAAAATAAACTTTTAAAACTAAATGTTGGTATTAAACTCCAGAGAATTGAATGTTCTTTCATAATTTGGTGACTAAGTTTGTTTCTGATGCTTGTGAATGGAGAAAAATGGTCGCCCGATTGTAAGTTCACGGCGCGCACCTTCAGGTACTTCCATCGCACAAGGCGTATTAATCATGTTTTTACGCACAAAAATTTAAATATATAAGTGAAATGTCAATAAATATAATGCAAAAAGTCCGAAGATGGTATCTCTTTTTTGTAACCAAAAAAATAAAATAAAATAAAAATCTTAAAAATCACGTGAATTTTAGGCCAAAGAAGTAGAACCTTCTTTTAACATTAAGAAAGCTGAACAGTTGTAATTGGAAAATAAATTATCCAATACTGGCACCCCAGCTGCCATAGTATTATACCGTAAAATGAACAGTAATAAACAGTAAAATAAGCAGGAATACGCTGTCGCGCATGCGCGGCGTATTACTGCTTATTTTACTTTTTATTACTGTTCATTTTATGGTATAATACTGGCAGCTGGGGTGCCAGTATTATACTGTCAAATCAACAATTTTATTTGCAGTGCACTTAAAAATAATTTTGCTCTGTACAACGAATAATGCTTTTGGAACATCAAAAATTAAAGTATCGATAACTCATGCCAAATTGTATTTCAGCCAATCGATGTGTTACATGAATTTTGTAACTTCTTTTGTTCTTTTTGTGGTGCTTTAAAATACCGTCAGACATAAAGAGTCAACTGAAAGAAGACATATACTAACAAATTCGACATTTAGATTTTCAAAAATTAAATAAATTAATGTATGTCTTCTTTATCGTCATCAAAATGAAAGTATGCCGTGTACCATAGGCGAAATATTTTAATCGTTATGTTGATTTCACATGTTACACCGTACTAACAGGATTTCAGTTTCATCCTTGCTTGCTTTTTAAAATGTAAGGCATTCTTTTGAAGCATGTATTTCGCAAATGAATACAGCAAGTACCTGTTGCATTGTAGAGCTTTGAATTAAGAATTCTTTTCGACTCCCTTTGTATATTACTTTATTAATATAGTAACATTTGTGTGATAATCGAACCCAAATTAATTCCCTCATTCAGATAATTTTTGGAAAATATTATATGGCAAATTTACTTTAAGAGAATGAACTTTTTTTTTTGTTGCTGGTATCTTGCTGGCATACGAAAATTAAAAAAAATAATAATAATCTCCTTCATATTTAAAAAAGAAAATCGAATTCTTATTTTGATTAGTTACAAACATTATGTACAAAATGATTTAAAATAATACTTTAATTCTTATAAAAATATTATTTAAATAAAAAAGTGTTTTTTGTGTGAAAAATTAATATAAATTAATATACTCTTTAAATCTGATTTTGGTTAAAAGAAATGTCTTTATTTAAATCAGTTATAATCAGATCAAATTTTCACTTGCTTTTTTTTTTTTTTTTTTTTTTTTTTTTTTTTGTACAAGAATAGAAATTTTTGACTAATTTAATCGCAGAAATGATTTGATTAAAAAATGTAACATTTTCAATTAAAAATTACTCGTAGTAATAGTCAAGGATTCTGAGCCATTTTAGGCGTCACACATACACGACGCTCGTCGCGAAGGGGTTAAATGCCAGACAGTTTGAACTTGAAGTCTGTCGAAGCCATCAAGATGATGATGTGCCCGTAGAGGAAGTTGCCCCAGTGTACGCCATGACTGTATCTTTAGTGTTATTCTCAGGCTGAAGCATAGCTATGTAAGCTTTCGGCAAGAACAGACATGCTATCTGAACAGCGGCACTTGAACTCAAAAGAAGGCTCAGAGTAAAAGTCCTTACTTCACTGCTGTTATGGAAAGTAAACGCTGGTAAGAAAGCAAGCCAAATCACACACGTTGTGTAATTAGTAAAAGTTATGTACCTAAAATCAATAAATAAAAGTGTAAAATAAGATAATAAAAAATAATAAATTGCTAATTTTTAAACTATCCTTCAATTTCTGTATAAAATTTCAATTTTGAAAACCATTTCAATGATCTGTATTAATATATAAAGCTCTGATCTGAAATTTTTGGCTTAAAGAACTTCTAAAAGAAATAAAATATTAATCGACAAAATTTTTAAAAATGTTTTGTTTATATATCTTGATTCTACTATATGACTGACTGCATACAGTACCATCTTAACAGGTGGCCGAATGGAGTTCGAGCCCAGGAAAGAGGCTCTGACAGAGTCTCGACTGATAAACAGAACCGTAAATTAGTCACGTGATTTCTAATTTTCAAATTACCAATTTTTTTTTTCTTCAGCATACAAAATGATCACAATGAACTCAAACTAATTTAACCTCTTCCCGGCTCAATTTATTTCGGGTTTGAGAGCCAAAAAATGTTATTTTTATAAGTAAGTATTTTTTTTAACATGATAACATCTCATATAATTCTTTCTAAATTACGATTGCATAGTTTTTCAGTACAGATTACAGTGTGATTATAATACTATAGGATTACAATTGGAGTATGATTGCAATTTGTGCAAAGATTCGATTGACTTCGATTAAAAACCAAACTCCATGACTACCATTACGATTCAATTACACTGTTTTTGGGATAGATTATAATCGGTTTTTGGGTTACACGAATACGATTATTACAAGTCTGGTTTTAATTTGGTTGATTTATTTATTATCATTTATGAAGTGTTTGCTGTAAAATTTTGTTATAAAGAAATATTTACCTGGCTTCATTAAATCCATCCGGACATTTCCTCGTTTTGAAAGCGTAAATTGTGCATAAAATCATCAGAAGAAAAGGATACAGAAGTCCCAAGAGATACGTTGTTCTGTCAGATCCTCTACATATCAGGATGTTTTTGTCTTTGCTTGGATATTGGTGACTAATGGATGGAGTATCGTACATCAGCCAAGTAGCATTTATAATGGCTAAATAAAGAAATAAACTTTATATATAGTAAACATAATCCTAGCTGCAAAAGCACTTAAAAGTAACACATTTCATTAGAATAGCTACTTTGTATGGATTTATGAAATATCGTACATCTAAGATCTAAGTAGCAATCATAACGGTTAAATAATTTTATAAATACTAATCATAATTCTACCTGCAAAACACTTAAAGATAACACATTTCTCTAGCTACTTCGTATGGATTTGAAAGAGAATCGTACACCACTTTTAAGTGGAATTTATAATGCCTAAATAGAGAAAGTAATACTTTGGATACTAAACTTATCCTACAACATGCAAAAGCACTTAAAGAGAATATATTTTGCTATAAAAGTTAATTTATATTGATTACGTGTAAAAATACTTAAAGAGAGTACATTTCATTACAGTAGCTACTTCGTACGGATTTGATGGAGCATTGTACAGCATCTAAGTGCCATTTATAATGGCTAAACAAAGAAACTAATAGTATTATAGATAATAAGCATAATCCTACATTCAAAAACAGCTAAAGATAATACATTTTGCTATCATTGATTATTTGAATGGATTTGATGGAGTATCATACATCAGCCAAGTAGTATTTGTAATGGCTAAACAAAGGAAATCATGTTTTACATATTAAGAATATTAGGAAAATGCTAAACATATTGAAGGACTAGCTATAAGTTCAAGAGTATAGAGTAAAATCACATCGGAAAAAAAATATAGTTTTAAAAAAATACACAATCATCCGTCATGCATTACAAACACTAACCATAAATTTCTATTTTTCGGTAAATGAACTGCGTAAAGTTGTCGCAGACGCACCGAAGTTTTTTTTTAAAGCAAAATGGCGACTTTTTGTCTGACGTCTCAACCAGGCAATACTGGCGAGATTCTTCCTCGTGTGGCATCTTGGTAGAGCAGATTGTGTTTTGCGGTTTTGATATTTCTTTTGCACCATTTTCAGAAAAAGATGGCATTTTGGAAGCGACGTTTAATGAGTTTTTAATTATTATTTCGGATAATTTTCAAAATATTAAAATTCTGATTCTCATGTGCACCAGGATATGTTTCGGACTATTCTCACTTAATTTTTCAGACTTTCATGGGCGCTAGATTTTAATAGTCATCGCCGACAGACAGACAGACACACAGAGAAAAACTTTCTTTTATTAATATAGATTAAACATTATCTGTGTTTTATAATAAATTAATGTTTGTGTTTTATAATGAAAAATGTGTGTGTTTTGTAATAAAATAAATGTGTGCGTGTTTTATAATAAAATAAACTGTGCCATAATAAAATAAAGCTAACATGCTGTTTTCGTACGCTAGGCCTAGCAATTATTCAAAAACGGGGTTTTTTCATCAAAATGGAGCAAAAAGAATCGCACAACCCTGCGCGTCTGCGAAATTTGTTCCACGTACTGATCCCATTTGATATCAATAAGGTAGAAAGCTTTGTATAAGAACACCAGAAATGTAATATAATAAACACTACCGAAACATTTTGGATCATAAAGAAGAAAGAAAAATCATGCGTCAAGCATAGATTATGAAACACTTTCCAACACATTCAGAATATAGTAACAAAACTTCACCGTTTAGTAAGGTGAAAGATGATGTCTAAGTAAACGCTTTGGAACGCATAACACATTTGAAAACACAATTTCAGCAATTACCATCTATAGTCGGAAAAATATCCGAAATCGTTTGTACAACCTTTTACATTATCTATAGTTTGTATATATACTACAAAGTATGCAAAAATTTAGTTCAGTTAGGAAAGGCATAACACAGTTGAAAATTCCCCTTCCGCAATTTCCGTCAATAACCGGAAATGTACTCGAATTCTTTTGTGTAGCCCTGTATATGATCTATAGAATTTATACGCACTAAGTAATATGCAAAAGATTATACAAATGCATATCACAACTGAAACCGCACTTGCAACAATTATCGCTCATAGACCGTACTGTAACCGAATTCTTTTTTGTGTCCCTGTAAATAAACGATAAATGCTATGTATACACCCTGTTCTATATTAAGCATCTTGTAGTGCATCTTGTAGTGCATGTATATCAATTTCAACATGTTTGAAATAGTAAAACATCATTAAAATACACTGCAAACGGTATGTAATAATTTAAAGTAATCCTTTTGAATGCCCCTGTAAATGAATAATTTCTACACACTTCATTTTAAATCCCAAACGTGCCATAATAATACTCAATAACATATATTAATTACATCCAATTTGGGAATATTTACGCGAGTTAGAGCGCGGACAGACCAATAGAATTCATAAACGCTTTTCAACTATGTTAGAAAGTGTTAAAAACTAATCCTTCAACAGATGCAAAGTCACTAGTGATAGGAAGGTCCACGCATGAAGCGAATTCGCATTGTAAATTTACATGAACGCTTTTGTCATCAAGGACTTCCATTTTAAGGGGACCAGAAAGCTTTGAAAAATGACGAAAATTGACTGAAGTTTGATCGTGGATTAAGAGCCTTGGATTTAATTTAGACTATTACTTCTTTTTACATTTATTTGTTTATTAGTTTATAGAAATAAAAAATATTTGTTGAATTGCAAAACAAATTACAAAAGTTTTAATATTGTATGACAAAATTAATCCTGAAAAACTAGTTTTACTACTATTTTGAAGTCCAGGTTCTACATTTTTAAGTGGTCATTTCTTTTATATAATGCTTTTTCGTTGTCTAGTGATTATACCAGAAAAACAAACAAAATTTAAAAATTAGATAAAAAATTCAAAATCCATAAAGATTAATCATATTTTTTGTTATAACTTGAGAAACATTTTTTTATATGTTTTCAGCTATGAATTTAATTTACTTTATTTTGAAAAAAAAAATAAACATGTAAATCCGTTAACTTGTTCAAAAGTTATCATTTCAAAACCGCTGAAAACAGTGATTCGAGATAATTAAGTTTTGTCTTCGCAGTTATCGCCGGTCAGCGCGGCTCAATGTTTATGGACCATTAGGCCGTAATTTTAGCAATTTTCTTATCAGACCAACTGTGTGACATTTTTAAAGGTTCAAACATTATAAAAATAACAGTAACCAAAAATACATTTGTTTCATCATTCCAAACCTTTCTGATCCCCTTAAAAAGTAACAAACATTCTCATAATGATTA
The DNA here is from genome assembly GCA_963931845.1 of Maratus michaelseni. Lineage (NCBI taxonomy): Eukaryota > Metazoa > Arthropoda > Arachnida > Araneae > Salticidae > Maratus > Maratus michaelseni. The sequence goes on along the minus strand of OZ007594.1, from coordinate 153,696,925 downwards.
AACGTACATTTAAGTCTAAAGTTTCAATTTTTTTTTTTTAATTCATAAGTATCCTTTCCGTAAATCCCCACTGTGATTCAGGAGACAGTCTTGAAGTCCCAGAAAATTAGAACACTGGGCAATATTGCGCTCAAGAGTCATTTTTTACATTCCTTATAACCATTTACTGGAAAACACCTTTTAGCAACTTCTTGCTACCTGTATGTATTCAGAATTACTATATTGAAAAACTGAAAGTGTTCATGCGCATTTCCTCAATTTTTCTGCATTTCTACAGACTGTTCGTAAACAGCTTTTACAAAATGAGAGTGATGACAGTTCCCATTAAGATGAACAGCTTATGTATAATAATCCAGGCTAGCAACCCACTTACTCATTCAAAAATACTGGGCGGATTAGTCTAAGTCGAAACCGATTTTCATTCATAATTTTACAAGTAATGAAGATAGTATAACAATATTTTCGACAGATTTACTTTGCTATGAAAAGTGATGATATGACGAGAAGTGTTGTAAATGACTAACATTTGCATCCCAACAGTAGGAAGCTAGGAGCTTCATTATTCGGAATACCTGACAGTGCATACTGTAACGCTCAGCGAATTACATAGCACTTCTAGCATTTCTCATTATGTCATCAGATTTCACACAAAGCAAAGTTCATCTTTTGAAAATTTCAATAAAACAACTTCATTATCTTGAAAGTTACTAACGAAAATCTGAGAAATTTTCTATTTAATCTACTTTCAGAAGAAAACACTTTTAAAAGTTTAAGTTACCAGAAAAAATATACTGTCAATTTTAAAATCATTTTGAAATATCAATAGCAACTGTTACGACAATATATTTTTGTTTGTTCGTGATACAGTTCAGTTATTTTTGACGGATTGTTACACGTAATAGCATAGCAGCCTGTTCAGTGTTGTCAGATTGAGGATTTTGCCGCCATTTTAGGGGTTAGTATTGGAGCGGAAATTTTTGGGGAATATAAACATTTTTAAGGAAAAACGGGGAATTTTTTCATTATTTCACGTTTTTAGGTTAAAGTTTACTTTTAGCGATCTGGCAACACTGCATCTGGATTCCTCGATTCGGAAATAGAAATTTAAGAATTATCAATCATTATCCTCGTGCTTGTTACTTACAGTTTAGTTTACACGTGTTTCAAGTTCTAATTTATTATTTATCTAATTCTAAAATTTATTTGTCTTTTCGTAATTCGCGTTATTTTCTTCAAGAAAGCAAACGATCACAATAAAAATGTCGCTTCTCAAGTACTTTTTTCCCTTAGTAAATGGGTAATTTTTCTCAAAAAAAGCTGAAATGGGGGACAATGATGAGCTTAAATTAGTTAAATGTTTTTTATAGTGGTACATTTAAACTTTAAAATTTACTTTTTTGAGTAGAAATTGAGTTAGGGACTTTTTGTGAAAAACACAAATATTTGAGGGAAATTTCAGAATTTAGGAGGAATTGACTTTCATCTCTCTGGCAACATTGACCAACTTTTACGGTGGGGGAGGGGTGGGGGTTCTTTCTATTATATTTGAAAAGAAAAATTTGGCTTATTTAATCATAGAATTTTTTGCTGAAATAAGGAAAATTTTACATTAACAAATTTACCAATTAAGCCTAATTGGTAAAGCACTTGGTGCGCTATACCAAGACATCCGGGATCGAACCCCAGTCTGGACGTTTCACTCTGTTGGTTGTTCGCTGTTAAGTAAAGTGATAATTAACATCCTTTGTATTTTAGTAATGTACAGCGTAATTTCAGCTCTGCTGAAAAATTAATTAGTATATATGTAGCTAATAATTCTAAACTAAGACTTGTTAATATTTTTTCTCAATTAATTCATAAAATAATTTTGTGCTTTTAGAAAATCAATGAAAGAGGGAAGGTGGGGGTAAATATTTTTAGACGCGACCAGAATTTTTTGCTGGCAACCAGATTTTATCAAATTTGTAAAGCCCTGTATGTAACATATTGCATCAAAATCAAGTACTCTTAGTTAATTTAATTTTATTGGTACAATATTGCTTTAATCATCATTATTTTTATTTTTGAAAGATGATTTAAGAATTACTTTAAGAAAGTAAAATTTTGTGTACTATAGAATAAATCTTCTTAAAGAATTTTCTAAAAAGATATTCCTAAATTGAAGTTAATGAATTTAAGTTGTATTTTTATTCGAAATCAGCACACGAGCTGGAGTAAAATATACTTTTTAAATCAAAATTTAAAAAATATTCATAGTCACTCCACCACGTCAATAAAATCTTTCAATGAGGTAACTTTTTAAATACCTACTGTTTACTTTTGTATTGTTCAGTACATGGACACCGTGGGCGGAACGAAACCAGACAGGGATAAAATTTTGAAACAGAGGTCCCGGTGGCCCGTAAGCCAGACTTTTTTTTACGAAACAGTGCGACACGCCGTTTCTGAAATTTATGACCAAGCTTAAAGTGTGGGAAAATCTCTGTTGTCAAAATCGCAATCATTTTCAAAACTTTCTTTCGTTTTTTAAAATCAAAAATATGTGAAATGTGTTAAACTAAAAAAAATTTAACAGAAGTCCCTGTGCAAAACATAAAAAACGATAAACAAATTTCACAATTAAGAAACATTAATCTTATTATAAATATTTTTTTTCGTCAGGGGTCTCTGCCCTCTGAATCTCTCAGTTTATGGTAATTTATAAAAACACGAATATTAAAAAACAGAGTGAAAACTAGTGTTTCACAGGGGATTTAGGGGATAAGATACCCCCTTCTTCCCCGGAACAAAAGTTCTCGGATTTTTACTGTTAGTGTTTAAGTATTTTAAGTTAATTGGAAATGTTTTAAAAAGTCATGAGCGAAAAAGAAAAATTAGATTTCGAAATCCCGGGATTAGCTATGGCTCTTCCCTTCCCCTTTCTTTGCTGTAACCCATGGTTCATTACCTTCCACAGACATGACTCCTGCAGCTATCATCAATTGAGATTGGACACTTGTATACTTTGGTTTCAGCCTCTGTCCTCTTCGTTCAAAAATACGGGCAATACGTCGTGTCTTTATGAGTATGGCCGCATAACAAACAGTATAATTGAAACCAAGAAAGAAGCGAACTATTCCACAGGATGCTTTCGTCGGTCTTGAAACGATTGGAAAGGTAAACAGAAAAGACAAAAATATTCCTAGAAATATTTTTAAATACTGTAATCAATAAAAATGAAGCACAAAAAAATGACACACTTAAATATACATGAAAATACAAAACTTTGTTCTGACAATACCAAATTAAATAATGGGCAACATTAGAAGCAACGTTTTTGAAGTATAAACGCAGGCAACGTAAAAGGTACACCGCGATACTGTCAGCCATCTTGGTTATCAGGTTATCAACATACGAGGGAGATCAAATATAAAGAAGACTTTTTTTTAATGTCAATAGAAAATTTTTATATTTGTTGTCATGACAATCCTGATAAGTTGTTAAGGATCTAAACAATTGTTCGACATCATTTTATTCTTCATACGTTCATTTATTTAGCCGTAAGCAGAGAACTTATTGCAAAGAATAATTATAAAACTTTCAAAAAATTAAAATGTCAAACATACTAAAATTTTCCACAGATTAGATGTACAATTCGTAAATGACAGCCTATCGAGATGTGTATGTAAATGGCAAAAGTTGTTCAAAAACGGCAGTTAAAAAGGTGAAATAAAATGATCCAGTATAGAATGGCACACAAAAAGTGAAACTGCTCCACTGAAGCAAATGCTGACCAAGTTCTCACTAATATATATTTTTTAATTTTACGATTTATTGTGTACATTTAATTTTCTTCATGAATGACGTACCGTAATGTTGTATTGTAACGTTAATCTTCGGGAGAAATTAAAGCTTCAGATCGATCTTTAAAACACTATATTCCGATCCGAATGTTCAATACAAGACCTCACACAATAGGTGTAACGAAACAAAAATTTCATTGGACAACACTCTTTCATCTTCCTTATAGTGCGAACTTATTATCTTAGGACTAGCATTTATTTTCCTCCCCTTAAATAAATGTCAGGAGGAGAAATACTTTGATCAGATGAAGAAATCAAAGAATTTTTGCGTAGTTGGCTTCATACACGTCCTAATTATTTTTATTACACAAAAAATTAAAAAAAAAAACCTCTTAAAATGTCGGAAAAGGTGTGTAGACGTTAAGCAAACCTATCTAGGAAAATATTATTGGTATAATTACGGTAAATAATATTTTTACCCCCTTCAGGACCAATGGGACCATAGGTTCATATATTATCAACATATGCATCTTCAAAAGGTGTATATAACAATTGTTTTTGGTACCAGTTATAAAGAAAAGAAAGCATCTTACATGATTAAACAAATTAAAGTACAATGATACCTCGGTTTTCGTCGATAATCCGTCTGAAAACAATCGGCGAAATCCGAAACCGACGAAAACGGAGCCAATTATTTCCATATGAATCTATATAAATCCAATTAATTCGTTCTAAAGATTCCAAAATACGTACCAAAAACACATTTTATAGAGAATAAGTATAACGTTTATTACTAAAAGCAATAAGAAATGTTCTTGGCGTATGATATCAAGGCATTATATCTGGGGTCACTTCACTTTTTAGTCTTTTGGCAGTAGGACTAGCTTTAGAATCAGAGGACCTATGCCAAGGGGGTATAAAAACTGTGCGCCACTGTGCCGAATGCCACCACTAAATGTTTAGTAATCCTCGCCTAATAAGAATATTAATACAATTTATGCGAACTATACTAATAAATTTTAGTGGTAACAATCGGCCCATTTGGCGCCCAGTGTTTACACCCCTGCCTCTGTCGCTCAAAAAAGCTGTCTAAAGTGGTCTCTTTCTGCCATCTCTTTAAGATTTTCCCAAAATGGAGCAAGACATTATCATTAAACAAGTTGCTTATACAAGAAACTTCATTTGATCCCATGCTGGATCACTAGTAATTATTTTTTTTTTAAAAAGCAAAGAAACACACTGGATATAAATGAAATCCGCGGCAACCGACGAAAACCGAAACCGGTGATAACCGAAGTCAACGAAAACAGAGGTATTACTGTAACTATTTTAAAAAAGTGGAGCCAACCGAATAAAATTCGTGTTTGGAATATTGGTCTTAAAAGGGGTTTAAATAATCTGTTTAAAAAGTGTTCTTTATATTTCATCCCCTCGTATGTTGGCTTTCCTTAGTAGATGAAATTTGTCTCAGCTTGTCTTAATAACGTGGCATTCATATATCATAGTCGTCTCTCTTGTTAGTTGTGGTTATAAATACGTGACATCAACATCTGTTTCCGAGATCATGCATAACATGCATGTTATATGTAATTGCAATTCGGTGGTTTCATTACAAAATTCTTTCGCATGTGTGTATATAATATTTGTGTGCATATATAAGCAACAGCAGTAAGGACATTGATTGCAAAAATGAATGAAAATATAAGATTTTCTGCTAAATCATTCATTTTAGAATAATAATCTTATCTGAATAAAATGCTTAAGTAAACAGGTCACTTAAAAAAACAACACTGTTCATCTATATTTGATAAGCAAAAAAAAAAAAAAATAATAATAATCCCTTTAAGGGTGATAGGATACTTTTTATACCACTTAATGTTAATCATCATTATTTGTATCAAGATCTTTGAACAAAATTTTACTTTTATTAATTTGGTAAAAATGAATGTTGTAAAATTGTATTTCTTTATTTTAAAGTAAAAGTTTTTGAAAATTCTGGTGTGTATTCAACATTGCAGAAACACAATTAATTGCTCCCTGAAGGGATCACAAACATGAACTTCAATTCGCGAGAGCAGTTCAGTTCTTTTGTAGAAATCGAAAATTGACTTGATGGCTTGAATGCTTCATAAATAATCATACCTGTTCTCAGTGGCGTAGCCAGGGTGGGGGGGTCCAGATGCTCTGGATACCACAAACTTTTTAAAGTTTTCTTTGACTTCTCTAATCGGAGAACTTTCTGTGGTAATCAATGCGAAGAAAGCTTTACATTATTGCTGGTATCCAGAGCATTTGGACCCCCTCCCTGGCTACGCCACTGCCTGTTCTATTGCGTAATCCGTTTATTACCTGACAGTTGGACGAATTTGGCTTCTTCTGATAGGACATACATTGAATAAATCGTTCTTTAATTTTGACAAAAGACAGGTGGACTTTCTTTACTCGATAAAGGACAGAGTCATATTTATACACCCAATATATTTATCATCTATGACGATTTAATAATGTTTGAAAAAGAAATACACTTTTACTTCCTTTCTTTAATTTAAAATAAATTTTATAATAAAAACTGCCTTACTCAAAGCAATAAAGCACTTTATTCCCTAGCAGAAGTGTTTCATTATTCGAGTGTTCGAATATTTACAAAATATCAGTTTTACTACTGAAAGAGTTATTATTCCGAGAACAGCAAACGTATTGCATCCTACAGCCGAAGTGTTTTTATAATTCATATGAACATCAGGTATCACTTCGCAGAACATTTTATTCTTAATTGGTTTAACCCCCTTCGAGACGACACAATTATTAATCTTTATAAACAATATTTTCAAGTAGAAATATGTCCTAATTGAATCGCAGATATTCTGTGATTAAATAAGGCAAAATTTACTATTCGGAAATTTTGGTAGTAAAACTTAAAATTTGTACACATATTATGCATCGCGTATACATGACGCTCGTCCCTGAAGCGTTAAATCCTCTTTGACACCCTTTGCAGCCGCATTCTATGCTCATGTATTGAAAGTTAGTGCAGTTAAACAATTTTCTTCTCCATGCGAGAAATCACACAATATTACCTTAAGATTTATTTTTGCTTAAAAGATATTGCCGAGCAGCTTTAACTTTTACTTTATTACTTTACTAGCTAACCCGCCCGGCGTTGCACGGGCCAAAAATATTAATAATCTGTTCTATACGAAACTTAAACCAAACCCCGTCGTAATCGGGTCCATAGTTCCACCTTCCACCGCCAGGGGGCGCAGTCTGTTCTGGAAGAGGCCTTTTCAGAACAATCGACCCAACCAAATTTCCTAGTAGAATTGAAATTTAACCACGGGTAAACATTGCCAAAATAGCGGAAATCGCGAAAGTTGGTTACGTAATCGATCGGTTTCTAAAGGGTTAATGTAGATATTTTTTAAAACCCAATCATGCGTTTTCAAGAAAATGAACGCGTCTATGATTTGGAGTCTACCGTTTGTCCGTACTCACATTTCCTGAGTCGATGCTGATTTTTAGACCTGGACCGAAAAACGAAAATCGCGTGAGTGAGTTTTGGAAAGGATTTTTTTTTTTTTTTTTTTGGAGGGTTAAAATTAAAAATTTTCAAAACGGATACCAGATTTTAAAAAACAAAGGGATGTAGATTAGTTGAGGTATTTTTAGTTTTTCGTATCTTGTTTATAAACGCCAATTCGGATTTTTAAAGATAGGGGAAATAGTTAAAAAAGCGAAATTGACTTACAGTAAAAAACGTTTTCGAAAGGGTTAACGTGATTTTATTTTTAAACTAAATGTTTCTGCCTAAATCTGACAGAACGTAGATGTCTTTAGGTGTGTTTGATTTTTGTTTGGTTATTTTAGAAAGCCGATGCCAGATTTTATATATCATAGAAAATCGGAATTCGCAAAAGAGAGTCCTGCACACGAATTTTTTTTGAAGGGTTAATATTTGTATTTTTCAAAAACAAATACAGATGTCGAAAAAGGAATAAATGTAGATATTACCTTTCTCTGAATCGCCGATGCGAATTTTTTAAAATTGCCAAAATCGCAAAAATCACAAAACGTCATACAGAAAATATACTTTTTAGAAGGGTTAATTTTTGTATTTTTTAAAACCAAAGGGGACTTTGGAAAGGGCAAAGTCAGTTCTTTAATTTGGTGACCTTCGTTTTTCCGTATTTTTTGTATTTCGGTGGATGCAAGGCTCGGAAAACGGGAGAAAATAAAAAACATGAATTTGATGCTTTTTGATTATTTTTTTTTAAGGGTTAAATGTAATTTTTTTTTTCAAACCAACCAGATCGTTTGAGACGTAAAAGTATTTTCTTTCAGAATATGTAGACGGTTTTTCCGTATTTCTAACCGTTTGTCCATGGCGAATTTAGAAAAACTTAAAACAAAACGGGATGTGTTGTGCTTTCTTTCTTCTATTCCGGAAGATGCGGATATTGGTTTCTGCACATGCGCCAGCTAGCTTTTGAATAATGACGTTTTTATTTGTGATCTTTGATCAGTTTTTAATTAATAACTACTTTAATTTTCAAAATATTAAAATTCTGACGTAATGGTGCACCAGGAGAGGGTATGGACTGCCTATATCTAAATTTGCAGCCTTCTAGGTGGGCTGGATTTTCCTAACCATAGCCAACAGACACACAGACACACACACAGAGCGAAACTTTCTTTTATTAGTATAGATTATTATATTTACAGGAAGTCCTATAATAGACTGATTTTTTTTTAATTGAATAGCAAGCCCACGGTGAGATCTATTGAAGCTATTATTGCAGGAAATTAATGAATGAAATCAGAAATTTCTTTAATATTTTTCCTTGCTTTAGCACCAAAAGTCACCGTCAGATAGCGCTGCATAGTTTCAAACTATAAGAATGCAAAAAAACGCACAATTTGAAAATGTAAAACTCCTTTTTCGCATTTCAACAGTTGAACAGAATGAAGAGTAAAAACTAAGTGAACGTTTATCTATTTCTATGTGTTAGTTTTAGCATTCTAAAAACTTAAAATAGCATAGCGCCATCTCTAGGTGCCGTTTGATACTAAAATAAGAAAGCATACTAAAGAAATTCCGGACTCCACACATCAGTCGATTTCAAAAATAACTTAAATAGTTATCGCCGTTTTCTTGTTATTTCATTTTAAAACTATCATTCTATTTTAAGGCGTCTTATATGTCTATGACTATTAAATAATTGTGGAAAAATAAATTTTACACACTTCCTTTAATTTAAATTTTATAACAAAAACTGCCTTACCTAAAAGCAATAAAGCACTTAATTCCCTAGCAGAAGCTTTTATTATTGGAGTGTCCCAATATTTCCAAAATATCACTGATACCGCTGAAGTTACCATGATTCCGAGAACAGCAAACGTAATGCATCCTACAGCCCAAGGGTTTCTGTAATTCATGTATGTCTCGGGTATTGCTTCGCAGAACATTTTATTCTTTGTTGGTTTCAATCCTCTACCACAATCTTTACATCCACCTTTTATGCTCATAATTTGAAAGTCAGTGCAGTTAAAGCAGCTCCAACAGCACTTGTTGCTGTCCAATGACACCTTTGTCTCTCCAGGCAAGCATGGTTTACTGCATATGGATTCTGGAAATGCTTTTCTGAAGTGTTTAAATGCTATTTTATTTTCATCTAAAACCAATTTCACTGGAGAATCACCATCTTCTGCAATAATAAGAATTGTGATAATATTTAGCAATAAAATGAAAAATATTTATCTTAAATCTACTTATATACACCAAAGTATAGTCGGTCCAAAAAATAAAATAAAATAAAAAAATAAAGAAGCCTCCCTTACTATTTTATCCCCAAATTGTAACAGAGAGATGCGAAAGGTATCATTCAACTAGCAACTGGGTTTTCTTTCCGAATATGAATGCTGTTTTTATTGCAGTTTATACTTGTATTGGGATTTGAGGGTGGTTTACATATAAAAAACAATTAACAAATTAGATTTTTCAAATGTTAAAACCCATTTTTGACATCATATTTCAGTTTATCGGATCAAATCAGGCCGTTAAAAGTTAAATTTATACACTTTTTCTTAAATCTTCATAGTGTTTGTTATAAAAGAAATTGTGTTAGGAGTTTATCCATAACTTTCAAAAAATAAATTAAAATCTCACTCGGAAAAGTACCGAAAACTCTAAATTACTTACCAGAAAAAATATTCAGCAATTTTAAATATAAAATAAATCCACTTTATCCTAGGGATAAGGTGTAAAAGTACATAAAATAGCGATTCCCAACCTACAGTAAGGGGAAATAATATTGGTAGTGGCGGAAATCACAAAAAAAAGTTCAATTGAAACCACATAACAAAGTTAATAGTTTTGAAGTAAAAAGTTAGTCTCATGTATAACTCAACTCTAATGTGCTATTCTGTGTCTCATGTGTTCCTCTCAAAATGAGGGAACACCTACATCTACATCTACTAATCCGTTTATAATTCAATTTCACTAGCTTCGCGCACTTCTAATAATATTGCATTATTACTTATGTTTTCCCCAATCTTCAGTAAAAATTGAAGAGAACCAAGAATTCAGTGATAAAGAATTAAGATATTTTTCTGCCTTTCACAAAAACACAGCTTGTCGAAAGAGCAATTTCGTCTTATACCTACATGAAGAACAAATATCGAAATAAGCTTGGCGCTGCTCCTGACTTGAGATTATGACTGCCTTCGTTTGAAACTGATTTTCAAAAACTCAGCTCTATGAAACAAGCTCAAGGATTCCCATTGAAAGTATTAAAAGCCATGTTTGACTACTTGTATATCATGATGCAAAATTGTTATAAACTTTCATCGTAAGTTATTTAAAAATACTTTTATATTGGTTTCTTTTTATGTTAAACTAATAGTATAAAAGGTAAAATTAATTTTAAAATGTAAAATAAGTAATAAAAGGTTAGAAATGTTAGTGTAATTTGAATCGATTTATTGTTTAGCTCTGATAAGGAGATAAATAATAATTTAAAAAACATATGTTAAACATTTGCATGTGTGTAACTAGGTATGTGAGTAACTAGGGGAATGCTTATGAGAAAAAAATGTACAGCTAAATGAAAAGCATAATCAAAGGGCGCGTAAAAGAAAAAAGGTTGGGAACCGCTGACTATGGTTGGGAACCATAGACGACAGTCATCCTTTTTATGTCAAAAATAATGAAGGTCATAATTCAAAATTTCATTTAATATGAATTTACTAATAATTTTCGTAATTAAAAGTATGTTTTTGAATCGAAAAATTGCCTAGAGTACGTGTGGATCTATCCATTGTATCTTATTAAAAAGGAAACGCCGAATAGGTCAGCTAGTAAAGAGATAAAGGTAAGTAAGAGATAGTTTGTAATATTTTATTGAGAGAAATTACTATAAACGAGTTTGGATAACTTAAATGAATAACAATTCACAGGGGAAAAATTGTACCGTGATTATCTATACGAGATAATTTTATCGGTCATAAAAAAGGTTTCCAACTGATCTATCTTGAAAAGGCCTCATATGTGTTGCGAAGATGTGAAATAATTGAGATTTTAATAGGTTTTCCCATTAAATTTACTCTATATAACTTGTTTACCTCTGACAAACCGATGTAAGCACTGTAAAACTCCAATTATTCAGACTTCAATTTTCCGAATCATGGATATACATTACAATTTTTAAAAAATGAAAGAAACAGAACAGAACGGAATAGACATAAAGGATAAAAAAACGAACGGTGCGTACTTTTTCGCAAAAATATAATTACCTTTTGATTTTATTTAAACAAATGATAATATGTGTTTTTAAATGTAATTTTCGAGGTCAATTTGGATATTTTTGCATCTGTAATTCACCAGTTTCAGAGATATTTATGATATGAGAATCATATATTAAGTTTTAACAAACCCTATCCTTTATTTAATTTATATTTTTCCCCCTTCCTTTGTCAAAATCTAATCGTGTTATCTTTAACTTCAAACAATAAGCCCGCTGTAATTTATACCCTTTCCCTTTTTCATTTTCACTTATGCTCGATAATTATTCTTTTATCTGAGCAAACGGGGGAAATATATGATATGAGAATCATATATTAAGTTTTAACAAACCCTATCCTTTATTTAATTTATATTTTCCCCCCTTCCTTTGTCAAAATCTAATCGTGTTATCTTTAACTTCAAACAATAAGCCCGCTGTAATTTATACCCTTTCCCTTTTTCATTTTCACTTATGCTCGATCACTAATATCTCACGGCTTTTCGATAAAAAAAAAAAAGAATTAAATCAGCACAGATGCCTTTTCGTAATTTTACTTTCCGTAGCCAAGCTTATAACACAATATGTTCATAACGCATTTTTGTGGCCACAAAAGTTATGCGAATCTTCCATTTGGCCCAAATGCATGCCCTTATATGGTAGTGGTAATAACTCAATCACTCACACCCAGGTCTAAAAATATATTCTCATTGTTAAAAGCATATACTGTTTTGTCTATCGAAAATCCGTTCTCATGAGAAAGATATTTGTCGGTTATAATCGCCGTGGCGATATTAATTTTGAAACAAAATTCGTCCTTTTGAAAAAATCTAGCAGCCCGGCTTGCTAAATACCATTTGTTATGCCTATCTCTGTCTGAAAGTATTTACGCCTAGACACTCTGTAACAACCCTATTTTGGCGAGATTCTTGTCAGTGCATTTCCAACTTGTATCGTGGAAACAACACTCACTTCGCTTTCTGTCTTCGCATAATAATGACCGTTTAAAGAACGGTTGTCTTGTTTCCCCCTCTTCTGCCCGCGACCATCTTGGCATCCTCATGGTGATCTTACAATAAAATGACTTGACATCTATTCTGGAGTTTTTTTGATTATACCACGAACCTGACTCCCTTGGATTTATTCGATCACGAACAACTATAACAAACTATGATCTGATCAACTAACTCCTTTACAAATTTAAAATATATGATATGAGAATCATATATTAAGTTTTAACAAACCCTATCCTTTATTTAATTTATATTTTCCCCCCTTCCTTTGTCAAAATCTAATCGTGTTATCTTTAAGGGTGATCATCACTTATATTTTCCTTATACTGCTAATGCTATATTTTTAACATCAGAATTGCGCATTTACTATTGAACCGATTTATTAAAAAAAAAATTTGGTGATAAATATGACTTATTTCTTTGAAACGACGCAAATTTCATAAGTGAGATGTAATTACCCTTTTTTTAATTTAAATTTAAAAATTTTTAATTTGTTTCCAATAGATTTCACCAGAGGGCACTACAGGTACTGCAGATTTTCGGCATAGGTTACAAAACGATTGTTTCAGGCAGTTTTTATACATTTTCTTGTTAATTGTTGTCATTATCTTGTTATAAATTTAATAAGGGGTATTTTTTACACGATATTATATAAAAAATATCGTTCAACAAGCATTTTTGCCTTTGCTGCAGTAATTTCATTCCCAGCTGCCATGTCAGAAAGACAAATTTTTCCAAATTTTCAGCAACCCTAAAACACTTCCGTTGAGATTTCCGATATCACCTTTTTCTCTACGCTTGCCTTTGAAAGGGAAGAGAACGGGAGGAGGGGGGGGAGTTACATTTGTGGTCATTTGCTTTTCTCTCTGTAAAAGGAAATTTGTCTGCTTTGTAGAAAGCATTTATTGAATCTGGGAAAGGGAACTGTTGGTTGACCCCTGACCTCCTGACCCACTCTCTATGTTCCGAAGGTTTCAGATTTTCAGTATCACTAGGTTTGCGAAGGGATATCTTCAAAATGGGTAACTTTCTGTTAGCGAAAGTTTTACTTTCTAAAAATAAAGTGAAGCAGGCGATTTTTGTTTCTTTGATTTTTCCCTTCAAATACATTCGTTGTATAACTTTTCCCTTTAAAAAAATAGTTTTCATTCCTTGTTACCTTTAGTTGACATTGCATTAGATGTACACAATTTTTAATTGAAAGAAATTAATGTACATTTTTGTGTGAAAGAGAATTTAACGTCTAAACAATGTAAATTGCGCCCAATGTAAATTCGACACACACAAGTAAGTCGAATACCGAATATTCGGTCGGCTGAATACTCCAATGTTCCAGGGTTAAAATATTAAAAGGTTAAATATTAAAATCGCTTTATCTCATATTTAATACAAATGCTGCCTCAATTTTAATTTTTTCTCTAACTTTTAACTTTATTCCTATTTTTATGAACATTACTTTCTCACAAGTAAACTTCACACTAAAAAGAGAAGGGAAAAAAATCGGTTTCGAATTATTAAATAAGATTATAATTTTAATACTTGTAAATAACGCTTTTAACTTTGGCTTTCTATGTGAATTAAAATAAATTAATACAAATTTCGTTTCTACCACTTTTCGTAATATCATATTTCAGATAAAGCAGTGTAAGTCTGATAAAAATATCGTAACAATATCTTTACTATAATTAAAGTTGGGAAAAAAATTCAAGTTCGGCTTGAAGTGAAATACTCTGTATTTGAATAAATGGATTAGAACCTGGTTTCCTATACAAAAACTGTCTGAATGAAACTGTAAAGTAAAACCTATATTATAAATTCTTTGTAGATTTTTCAATTGCGTAAAATGTGTAAACTGTATCACGTCTTATTTATTTATAATCGGCTGCACTCTTGAATCCTCGAACACTTTTTTTTTTAATTTCTGAAGGAAACGGATATGTATTTCGAATGAAACTGTAAAGTATAACCTACATTATGAATTCTTTGTATAGTATAGATTATTCAATTGCGTGAAATGTGTAAAATGTATTATGTCTTATTTATTTATAAGCAGCTCTATTATTATTATTATTATTATATTGCTGTAAGGGTTGATCCTATAAAAAACTTGCCAGTATAAAAGTTGTAGATAATATTACGAGGATTAATAATACATTTAAGCGGATTTGATATCTTGTGAATTGACAAAGTTATGAATTTTTTTCTTCTGACACCCCTCTTTTTCCCCTCCTCGGGGCCATTTTTAATGATATCAAAAATCTGTCATACATAAATTTTTGGCCGTTTTGCTAGAAGTAATAATAACTTTAAACGGATTCGATACGTATCATAATTAAGATTTATGGGGATTTTCTGTTTTCATAAAAAGGCCTCCCCCCCCCTTGGTTCGATTTTGCCCATTAACAAACTTGAGATTTTATGCCCCTTGATTCTGTGTATCAGTTTGGAAGACATTTATGTAGAATTTTTCAAGTTATCGTGTCCATAAAAAAGTTGCATAGATAGATTGATAGATAGATAGGTAGATAGATAAAGTTTTGAACTGGGGGTGGTTTTGGGTTCTGGGAGTCATGATCGGTGTAGATCTCCAAACATTTTCCAGAAATTCCAGCAGAGTGGAGAATGTAATAGGTAGTATTTCTTACGAAATCTTAAAAAAAATGATCAAACACTAAACACGTTGTCCGATAAAAATGAGTACAGTTCTTACGACAGTTGATACATCATATGCGCCAAATGGGAGCTCA
The DNA here is from genome assembly GCA_963931845.1 of Maratus michaelseni. Lineage (NCBI taxonomy): Eukaryota > Metazoa > Arthropoda > Arachnida > Araneae > Salticidae > Maratus > Maratus michaelseni. The sequence goes on along the minus strand of OZ007594.1, from coordinate 153,681,608 downwards.
ATCAAAAGCAACGTTTAGACGCTATTGTGTTCATTCACATATATACAAATACATATATAGGCATCATCATAAAAGTACCATAAAAAGACACACATGGTCTGAAAACGAAAAAATACCAACATTCACGTATACATTACGGAATAATTGTAAAAAATATCAAACCTTCAACATTTAAAGACATCCTCAAAATGTAAAGACATATAAATATTTCCATAGTAAGGTTTTTATAATGATTACAACCATTTTCCCAGCACTAGATGTGGTCGAAAAGTAAAAATGTAAATGAAAAACTAAGAATCACTGGCCACATCAGTTATGTTCTTAGTAACATTAAGGTTTCTTTATAAAAAAAATTAATTTGGCAGATTTAAATATGATATAATATACACATGAATTGATGCCACACAATCCTAAAATGTACGTGTACCAAAGAAAATATAAATTCTACAGATAAGGTAAGTATAAATTTACCAGTACACCTGTGCGATGATTTCGCACTGCAGTCTAATATTTTTTAGATGCAAGTTTAAATTTCTAAAGAAAAATTAAGGATGAAAATATCTGCAAACAACATTAGTCAAGCCAGAATATCATGTCATTCATCCCATCAAAATTGAAGTAAAAACTAATCAAAGATATCAAGAGGCACGGACGAGAGAAAAAAAAAATAACAATCGTAATTTAACTTCATTGGAAGATGACGTCATCCACTTCGGGAAAAACACGGGACGAAAAAAATAAATTGAGCACATATAAAATAGAATTTAATATAATATAACATAACATACATTTTAGACTACATGTAAAATACCACTGCTTCGATCGATCGATGGTGTCTTTTTCTCCAAACATTTGAATTTGAATTTTGCTTTTTAATCATAAATATAAAATAAACCCGTGCGTCCCGCTTTATCTTTTATTGTGCTATTTATTTATTTATCTTTAATTATTGTTGAGCACAATATAATGTAGTATATATATTTTTTTATGGCAACAATGATTTGAGGGAAAAAAAATCATTTCATTGAAAAAAAAATGCTGATATAATTTTTAATTAACTGTAATTTTTAATCAAAAAACGTGTTTTAAAGAAAAGTGAGTATACTATCTCAGAAGCTGTTCAAAAACCTTTCGAATGATATCTCATTCATTTTTGTGCATTTTGTAAATGCATAGAAAAAGGGATGTTGGCAACAGAAATAATACATATGATTAACTCATGTAAAATTTTAAAGCATATGTAAGTACAAGGAAGTCAGAAATGATAACTCATTGTATGATAAATCTAAAACTTCTAATATGAAAAATTACATAAATTTTTATTCTTAAAATGAAAGCCTATATAAAATATTAAAATACATACAATTAGGTATAATTGCAACTCAAGTAATTTATATATGAAAAATCCCTGACTGCTCGGCCTACAGGCACTGATAGATTTCGAAGACGCAGATCGTGGGGCGCCTGTATGTTGGGAATTGCGGAAGAAATGACCTTTTTGCCATGATGCGGCAGTTGGAACCGCCTACTTCAAAACCTAACTTGTTTGCAGGCGGAGCCAACAGGGATTTTTTTTCTGCTATAAGAGTTGGTCCTATAAAAAACTTGTCAATATAAAAGTTTTAGATAATATTAAGAGGATTTATAATAAATTTAAGCGGATTTGAAATCTTGGGAATTGACGAAGTTATGATTTTTTTTCTTCTAAAACCCCCCTTTTTTCCCGCCCTCGGGGCCATTTTTAATTATATCAAAAATCTGTCATACATACATTTTCGGCCCTTCTCCTAAAAGTAATAATAACTTCAAACGGATTCGATACGTATCATAATTAAGATATAACGGGTTTTTTTCTGTTTTAAAAAAAAGCCCCCCCCCCCCACCCCCTTGTTCGATTTTGCCCATTAACGAACTTGACCGAGATTTTATGCCCCTTGATTTTATGTATCAGTTTCGAAAAGATGCGGGAGTTGGAACCGTCTACTTCGAAAAATAACGTGTTTGCAGGCGGAGCCGGCAGGGATTTTTTTTGTTTTTAATTTTTTTTTTTGCTATAAGGGTTGGTCCTATAAAAAACTTGTCAATATAAAAGGTTTAGATAATATTAAGAGGATTACTAATACATTTAAGCGGATTTGATATCTTGTGAATTGATGCAGTTATGATTTTTTTTCTTCTAAAACCCCCCTTTTTTCCCGCCCTTGGGGCCATTTTTAATTATATCAAAAATCTGTCATACATACAATTTCGGCCCTTCTCCTAGAAGTAATAATAACTTTAAACGGATTCGATACGTATCATAATTAAGACATTATGGGTTTTTTTCTGTTTTCACAAAAAGTCCTCTCCCCCCTCCCCCTTGGTTCGATTTTGCCCATTAACGAACTTGACTGAGATTTTATGCCCCTTGATTTTATGTATCAATTTGGAAGAGATTTGTGTAGAATTATTGCAGTTATCGTGTCCATAAAAAAGTGACATAGATAGATAGATAGATAGATAGATAAAGTTTTGAACTGGGGGTGGTTTTGGGTTCTGGGAGTCACGATCGGTGTAGATCTGCAAAAATTTTCCAGAAATTCCAGCAGAGTGGAGAATGTAATAGGTAGTATTTCTTACGAAATCTTAAAAAAAATGATCAAACACTAAACACGTTGTCCGATAAAAATGAGTACAGTTCTTACGACAGTTGATATATCATATGCGCCAAATGGGAGCTCAATCAAAAGCAACGTTTAGACGCTATTGTGTTCACTCACATATATACAAATACATATATAGGCATCATCATAAAAGTACCATAAAAAGACACACATGGTCTGAAAACGAAAAAATACCAACATTCACGTATACATTACGGAATAATTGTAAAAAATATCAAACCTTCAACATTTAAAGACATCCTCAAAATGTAAAGACATATAAATATTTCCATAGTAAGGTTTTTATAATGATTACAACCATTTTCCCAGCACTAGATGTGGTCGAAAAGTAAAAATGTAAATGAAAAACTAAGAATCACTGGCCACATCAGTTATGTTCTTAGTAACATTAAGGTTTCTTTATAAAAAAAATTAATTTGGCAGATTTAAATATGATATAATATACACATGAATTGATGCCACACAATCCTAAAATGTACGTGTACCAAAGAAAATATAAATTCTACAGATAAGGTAAGTATAAATTTACCAGTACACCTGTGCGATGATTTCGCACTGCAGTCTAATATTTTTTAGATGCAAGTTTAAATTTCTAAAGAAAAATTAAGGATGAAAATATCTGCAAACAACATTAGTCAAGCCAGAATATCATGTCATTCATCCCATCAAAATTGAAGTAAAAACTAATCAAAGATATCAAGAGGCACGCACGAGAGAAAAAAAAATAACAATCGTAATTTAACTTCATTGGAAGATGACGTCATCCACTTCGGGAAAAACACGGGACGAAAAAAATAAATTGAGCACATATAAAATAGAATTTAATATAATATAACATAACATACATTTTAGACTACATGTAAAATACCACTGCTTCGATCGATCGATGGTGTCTTTTTCTCCAAACATTTGAATTTGAATTTTGCTTTTTAATCATAAATATAAAATAAACCCGTGCGTCCCGCTTTATCTTTTATTGTGCTATTTATTTATTTATCTTTAATTATTGTTGAGCACAATATAATGTAGTATATATATTTTTTTATGGCAACAATGATTTGAGAAAAAAAAAATCATTTCATTGAAAAAAAAAATGCTGATATAATTTTTAATTAACTGTAATTTTTAATCAAAAAACGTGTTTTAAAGAAATGTGAGTATACTATCTCAGAAGCTGTTCAAAAACCTTTCAAATGATAGCTCATTCATTTTTGTGCATTTTGTAAATGCATAGAAAAAGGGATGTTGGCAACAGAAATAATACATATGATTAACTCATGTAAAATTTTAAAGCATATGTAAGTACAAGGAAGTCAGAAATGATAACTCATTGTATGATAAATCTAAAACTTCTAATATGAAAAATTACATAAATTTTTATTCTTAAAATGAAAGCCTATATAAAATATTAAAATACATACAATTAGGTATAATTGCAACTCAAGTAATTTATATATGAAAAATCCCTGACTGCTCGGCCTACAGGCACTGATAGATTTCGAAGACGCAGATCGTGGGGCGCCTGTATGTTGGGAATTGCGGAAGAAATGACCTTTTTGCCATGATGCGGCAGTTGGAACCGCCTACTTCAAAACCTAACTTGTTTGCAGGCGGAGCCAACAGGGATTTTTTTTCTGCTATAAGAGTTGGTCCTATAAAAAACTTGTCAATATAAAAGTTTTAGATAATATTAAGAGGATTTATAATAAATTTAAGCGGATTTGAAATCTTGGGAATTGACGAAGTTATGATTTTTTTTCTTCTAAAACCCCCCTTTTTCCCGCCCTCGGGGCCATTTTTAATTATATCAAAAATCTGTCATACATACATTTTCGGCCCTTCTCCTAAAAGTAATAATAACTTCAAACGGATTCGATACGTATCATAATTAAGATATAATGGGTTTTTTTCTGTTTTAAAAAAAAGCCCCCCCCCACCCCCTGGTTCGATTTTGCCCATTAACGAACTTGACCGAGATTTTATGCCCCTTGATTTTATGTATCAGTTTCGAAAAGATGCGGGAGTTGGAACCGTCTACTTCGAAAAATAACGTGTTTGCAGGCAGGGCCGGCAGGGATTTTTTTGTTTTTAATTTTTTTTTGCTATAAGGGTTGGTCCTATAAAAAACTTGTCAATATAAAAAGTTTAGATAATATTAAGAGGATTACTAATACATTTAAGCGGATTTGATATCTTGTGAATTGATGCAGTTATGATTTTTTTTCTTCTAAAACCCCCCTTTTTTCCCGCCCTTGGGGCAATTTTTAATTATATCAAAAATCTGTCATACATACATTTTCGGCCCTTCTCCTAGAAGTAATAATAACTTTAAACGGATTCGATACGTATCATAATTAAGACATTATGGGTTTTTTTCTGTTTTCACAAAAAGTCCTCTCCCCCCTCCCCCTTGGTTCGATTTTGCCCATTAACGAACTTGTCTGAGATTTTATGCCCCTTGATTTTATGTATCAATTTGGAAGAGATTTGTGTAGAATTATTGCAGTTATCGTGTCCATAAAAAAGTGACATAGATAGATAGATAGATAGATAGATAAAGTTTTGAACTGGGGGTGGTTTTGGGTTCTGGGAGTCATGATCGGCGTAGATCTGCAAAAATTTTTCAAAAATTCCAACTTAGGTGAGAATGTAATAGGTAGTACAGTCAAACCTCGTTAACACGAACACGCTTAACGCGAATTACTCTTAGCACGAACTGTTTCCGATTGCCCCGTTCAGTTGTATGTAATGTATAACATGTCGGATAACACGAACTACTTTTAACACGAACAAAAAAAGTTTCCCCTTGAGTGTTCGTGTTAACGAGGTTCGACTGTATTTCTTACGAAATCTACCTAAAAAATAAATCGGTCTCTTATCACAGTTATTTTGTAATTTATTTTTAGTTTATATAATTCCTGTAATAAATCAAACTGTGTTTTAAATTTTTTATTACTTTAAGGTGATTTTGATGTTAAAAAATAGTAGAAGGAAAACAGCGTAAAAGTTGGCAGCTATGCAAACATCGTAGGATAGCTTTCACGTGTATCAAATGGTACTGTTAGTAAATGTATTGTTGCTAGCGATTTTCTGATTCATTTTTAAGCATAAAAGCATAATACTACTTGCAAGCATGATTATTGAAATGATTGAACAGTTTTTTATTTTCAAATAAAGGAATTACATCTTGAGCTATAGGCTATTATTGTCTAAGGACGGCAATTTGTTCCTTTCCTGCGCTGTCACGTCCTAAAATTCAGTTTAAAATGACAACTTTGACAGCATTATTTGAAAATCTTTTGCCTTTACAGGAAAATGAAAAAAATATATATTACATAGTTTCTTAATAAGTTTGTGAATAACAAGTAATATAATTTAAAAAAAAAGTCAATTCCTACTTTTTAATCATAAATATATAAAATAAACCCGTGCAGCATTAATGTCCCACGTTACCTTTATTGAACATTATTTTATAATCATCGTTGCGGTATTTTATTTCTGTGACATCACTCATTTGAGATAAATCTTTCATTTCATTTATGAAAACAATGGGAGGAATTTTTTTCTCCCATTTAAAACTTAAATTAATTAATTAAATTTAATGAATTAATTAATATTTGAAAAAACTGTATTAACATAAAGTGTCATCCACTACAAGTTTAAAAAAAATTATTTGAACTTGAGTGGATGAATAGAAAATATTTTATTAACCATTGAAAATTTGAACAAGATATATATAGAGAGAGTGTGAGCTAATAGTAGGAATTTAAAAAAATCAATTAAAAAATGTGTCAGAAAGTGCACAGTTTGGACTTCAGAACAGCCTTAAGTAAATAAAACGTATATGCAAAAAAATTAAGTCAGAAAATAAAACAAATGCATTATGTAATAATATTTAATAAAATATATTTACTGATAATTATCATATATTTAAAATTCTAAATATTTTTTGTATTTAATTAAATTTATATTTACAAAGCTTCGCTTAATCTTGATTACTTTTTTTTTCAATTTCGGTTCGGATTACTGGGTTTCTATTGATATGGGTAAGCAGAAATATTGATGTACAATGCTCCCCCCCCACCCCAAAAAAAAAAAAAAAAAAAAAACATTGAACCATTAATTTGGATAGCTAAATACATTAGCAATTTAACTCCAAATTTGAGGAAATATAATTAAAACATATCAATATTTCGGAAATTCTGAATCTAGATCCTTTAATTTAAAAGCGTTATTGTTATTTAGCGCAGCTATTTTCCTCCTGTTACATTACAAAATCCCTTTTTAATTATAGCTAAACCCTGTGTTTCTCTCAATAACATGAGATTACAATTGACCAGTCGATATCTATTAAATTAAAAAACTGGCTTAAACCGCGCTGAGATTTGCATGGGCTGAAATATTCACAACTGGGTCCGGCCCGAATTAAGCCATCTTGTTCCGGAGTCCCCAGAAAGTAAAGTCCAAAACCAAAACCCATCCTCTATACAGATCTATAACCAAAAGCTAATCTCTAATCTTCTAACTTACATTTACTTGGCACAGAGCCTCTGTGTTTACTCAGAATCGGCTTCAAACGGGAAGTGACGTTTCCTAGAAAATAGGGCTACCAAGAACAGAAGTTATTCGCCCATGCGAAAGTCAGCGCCATCTATTGAGTAAAGGTGATTTTCATAATATCTGACGCTCCTTTTTAACTTCAAACAATAAGCCCGCTGTAATTTATACCCTTTCCCTTTTTCATTTTCACTTATGCTCGATCACTAATATCTCACGGCTTTTCGATTAAAAAAAAAGGAAAAGAATTAAATCAGCACAGATTCCTTTTCGTAATTTTACTTTCCGTAGCCAAGCTTATAACACAATATGTTCATAACGCATTTTTGTGGCCACAAAAGTTATGCGAATCTTCCATTTGGCCCAAATGCATGCCCTTATATGGTAGTGGTAATAACTCAATCACTCACACCCAGGTCTAAAAATATATTCTCATTGTTAAAAGCATATACTGTTTTGTCTATCGAAAATCCGTTCTCATGAGAAAGATATTTGTCGGTTATAATCGCCGTGGCGATATTAATTTTGAAACAAAATTCGTCCTTTTGAAAAAATCTAGCAGCCCGGCTTGCTAAATACCATTTGTTATGCCTATCTCTGTCTGAAAGTATTTACGCCTAGACACTCTGTAACAACCCTATTTTGGCGAGATTCTTGTCAGTGCATTTCCAACTTGTATCGTGGAAACAACACTCACTTCGCTTTCTGTCTTCGCATAATAATGACCGTTTAAAGAACGGTTGTCTTGTTTCCCCCTCTTCTGTCCGCGACCATCTTGGCATCCTCATGGTGATCTTACAATAAAATGACTTGACATCTATTCTGGAGTTTTTTCTTATTATACCACGAACCTGACTCCCTTGGATTTATTCGATCACGAACAACTATAACAAACTATGATCTGATCAGCCAACTCCTTTACAAATTTATGGTGCGTAACCAGCTTTTTCTCCAGTTAAAAAAAAAAAAAAGAGGTATATAGTTGGCAGAAGAGGGGATGCTTTTTCTTCACCTGCACCCGCCTGTCTCTTTGGATTATCAGCATGCATCTAAGAAAATTCCCGCCTGCATATTACCATCCCACCGGACCGAATGGACTAATTTACGAACTTTGCCTGTGTTTCTAGGAACATTTCAAAAGTCGGTGTAATTCATCTAGACTCTCCCACGCTGAATTTCCTTTGGATTATTCTGTGCCAAACCAGGTCTACACCCAACGTTTAATACCGAGGAGGGGGTCCCTGTATAATTGGAAAGTATCTTGCGAACTGCCTCTTTTATCCTGATTCTCCAGCGCCTTTCCTACAACTCTCATCTTTGGATTTCCAGGTCATGCCCGGCCTGTCAACGCTCTATATACACCTGCATTTCAACATCTCTTAAAAAAAAAAAAAAAACTCTCATCTATATGCCTTATCCTGTCAACGCCATATCCAGCTCATCTAGCTGTGTTACCCAGCAACGCCCCGTGCCTGCCAACCCCATGCTCAGTGTTCTATGCCCAACGTGCTCCATCTGCATCACGCCCAGTGCCACGAACTATAATACCAGTGTCCATGTTTTACTGCAAATGTGCCTATTACAAAAAATCTTGCTACTAAATTGTGCTAAGTAGAAGTTCATCAGTTTTAGAACCTGCATTCTTCCGTGTTAATCTGTGTGCCTGTGCAAAGCTCTATAACATCCACTGTGTTTCATCCCGCGCCGTGTTCCACATGCTACAAAAAAAAAAATTTCTCCAATTCGTGACAACTGAATATATTTATCCAATAATTTTTTGAACTTCAACCCAAGGATTATTACTCCGTATATTTTTTTTTCTCGTTCTTCTCTCTCTTCGCTCATCTAATATATCGAGAAACCTTATCGTAAGAATTAAATATTGTCTGCATCTATTTATTAACGCAGTGCTCCAAACAAGTGTTATTTCCCTGTGTCATCAAACTTCATTGAAACTCGCATGAACCTTGTACCTCAGAGTGAAATAATTTCATTCATCCAATTGTGAAAGTGCTTTATCAAAGAAACTTTACTCGTAATTTTCATGGCCACAACAAACTTATTAATTGTTCCAGTGATTCACATTAAATAATACTTGTCTTTTCTAGACCAAAGGTGACTTCGATGCAATAATATTATTTCATCATTTTATTTTAAAAAGGACTTCAGCGTAATTTTTTTTCCATGAATAAATTTGTCTTTTAAGTGATAAATTAATAATAAAATGGGCATTTTCTTATGTTACAGGTAAGAGTTTTATTCCTGTTTTTTTTCGGATTGTCACTAATAGATGCATCAATAATGATTTATTTTAATAATTATTAAACAATTTCAATTTTTCTATTTTCAATATTAATTTTCTTGCCAGCAGTAATAGGTAAATTTGTTAAAATACTTTTATGTATGCAGAAATTAAATATTCATAGGATATATTTTAAGAAAATAAATGAATAAATCAAAGAATTTTTACAAAGTTGGTTTTATTTCTAAAATTTTTGTTCCTTTTTTTTCTATTATGCAATAACACTTTTTTTCAAATATTGAACGTATTATTGTTATTTTGAAAGGAGAAATAGTAATTTACTATCTACAGTTCTTTTAATATTTTTATGAAGGCTTATTTTCTTTAAAAGAAACAATATTCATATGACATAATATTTATTTATTTATTCATTTTTCTCTCAAAGGTCTGCTTAGACATCACATTTTTTATGACTGAAATTTTATTTAATATATTGCATAAAAATTTTTGATTTTATAATAAGGCAGACATACTTTTTCTATATAAAGTTCATATTACTTTTTATTTATCTGCCACAATCAGTATTGCAGTCTGCAGAATGAGCGATTAATTTATTTATGTATTTACAGATATTTTTCCAAATTGTCCTTCTTTTGAAAATTAAGATATCTCTTGGTTAAGAATAAAAAAAATATATAGATGGATAATAATAAAAAGGAAAGATAATATATTTTTGGTGTGAATAATTGTTCATTCTGGAGATATAGGTATTTTGCTCTTGTGTTTTTTTTCTTTTTCATAAAAAAAAGAAAGAGAGATTGCATTCATTTATTTATTCATTTATTATATATATATTTTGCTTATAAGTAATTTTTTTGCGGTAAAATACTTTCTGGTATGTTACTGTGAATATTTTAGGTAAACAAAATTTTCCCCACCGGAATTTTTTAATTTTTTAAGGTAAAGATTTATTTAGCTAATAATTTATTGCAAACAAAATATTTATATTTGCTCACTCGTTAGCCAAACATGGCCAGCAAACTAACTTTTAAAGTGACCAATTTTGATGGTGAACCCACCTTGTTAGAGTTCTTTTTTAATCAGTTAAGAACATTGGCCCGTATACAAAAATGGAAGCACGAAGAAGCAATTCAATTTCTGGGTGGGAAACTCACAGGCCCAGCATTAACCTTTTTTACGCAAAACCCTGAAATATATAAATCTAATGATTTGGATTTCGTCGAGAAAGAATTCAGAGCATTTTTCGCTCCCCCGAGTAAAACTGCAGCACTGGTTGAATTTAATAATCTATTATTACTACCAGAGGAATCGATTAGAAACAGCGCATCGTATAAACACACTCACTGCTCGTGTACATGACACTATAACAGATAGAACAGCCCTTGATAATATAAAATTTACTAAGTTTATTTCAGCAATTCCTTCAAATTTAAGGGTTAAAATACAAGAGGAGGGAATATCAAGTTATAAACAAGCGGTAGATAGGGCACAGGCTTTACAAGAAATCACGCAGAATGAGAAAATATTGCAGCCCTGCGCATCATCTAGCTCCACAGACTCGATCGCCCTGCAGATGAAATCACTAAATGAAAAAATTAACGCTTTGTCGTTAACAGGTAGCGAGGACAAAAATATCTCTCATAATCAACCCTCTCGCCCACAAAACTCGCATGATCAGTATAAAAAAGACTTCAAAAAAAGACACACTGGTCATAGCTATTACCGCACTAATAAACAAAAAAATTCGAATTCTCCACCCACTTGTCAGTTGTGTTTGAAACGTGGCCACACTGCAAAATTTTGTTTTAAATGGAGAAGATCTAATGCGAATAGAGGTGGATATCAAAATTACAAATTCAATCCAAATTATCGCAAAAAAAGTAATCAGAAAGGGGAATCTTTAAACTATTAAGGAGATGTAATTTAGCTGATGGCTTTGCATCTCAGGATAACATTTTAACATCAGCAACTTGCCCTACATTCCCATGGTCGTTTGATGAAACTCTTCCAAAAATTTCTAAGGAAAGACTAGTCAATTCGGTCGCTTCACAGACCACAACAAACATAAAAATGACCAGGAATGGGTCGTCACAAACAGTGCACAGATCAACTGAAAGTTCATCGCAAACTGCATCATCAAGTGACGAAAAGAAAGTTGAGGTTATTTCAAATGTGAATAATAGTTCCCCAACACTCCCCTTATAAAGGCCTCTATAGCAAGAACAGACACAATTTTACTTCTGGATACAGGGTCGACAATTTCTCTTTTATCACAGTCCCTTTTCGATTCTATTAAGGACAATCTTAAATATAAAAGGTTAGGCACAACAGTTACTCTTAAAACAGTAAATTCCGATGTTGATTTCACCGCATGTATAAAAGCATCAATCAGAATTCACCACAAATCTTTTAGCCACAACTTTTATATTGTTGACATTCCCGATACCTCTAGTTTTCAAGGAATATTAGGATTTGATTTCATTCATAAACACAGGATCATAATTGATGTTCACAAAAATAGAATGTCAACAAATGAATTTCATGTGCCATTACTTAGTGCGTCAGCTGATGGCAAAGACATAAATCTTCTAAGTGAACATGTAAACTCTCCGTCAAATTCAGTCAAAACGATTCGCCTTGCACATAAATTAAAACTAGAACCACATGAGAAAACATGGATTTCCATCGACACTGATTCTTTAAACCCTTCAATGCAGTATTGTTTTGAAAGTACTATTTCTAATAAACAAATTATTTGTTATGACAGTCTGCTAGGTAACAATAATGATGTTGAATCGGTCGATCAGGAAAATCATACCAAACACCTACAAAAATCACATCTGTACGTATTCTTACAAAATTCTTCTAACAAACCAGTACACATAAACAAAAATGCACTAATAGGAATTTTATATGAAGTTTCAGAAATTATGGAACCATCTAAAAGTGACAATTTTTCACAGACCATGAAGTCATGCGACAACATCAACAGCTTCAATATCCAACCTCATGATAATTTACAACAGTTTATTTGCAATTACATTCAAGCTTCAGATGAGGTCTTAAAAAAAAGAAAGGAAGATTTAACAATACAAGACTTCAAATTGGAACATCTAGACACTCAACAAGCAAAAACCTTAGGCTCATTATTGTTAAAATACTATAGTTCTTTTTCGAAATCAATGAAAAGATTAGGTCACACAGACAAGGTTGTTCCAAATCTCAAATTCATTAATGACTACCCAATCAAAACATTACCTTTTCCGGTACCACAATCATTACACCAAGAAATGAAAGAGCAAATAAATCATCTTCTTGAAGCAAATATTATTGAACGTAACTGTTCAGAATGGGCATGTCCTATTTTGCTGGTTAGAAAGAAGTCTGATGGGTCTGCAAAACAAAAATACAGACTTGCTCTTGATTTAAGAATGCTAAATTCCGTCTTACAAGGATCTTCATATCCACTTCCCAAAATACAGACCATTATTTCAAATTTATCTGCATATAAATATTTCACTTCGTTAGATTTTCAACAGGCCTATCATCAGATTAATTTGCCTGAAAAATATCAGGATCCACTTACATTCACATGCATTTATGGTACTTTTCGTTTCAAAAGATTGGTTTTCGGTTTAAAGAATAGCAGTAGTTTCTTTCAAAATTTAATGGACACTATTATTGATGAGTTAGAAATAGAAGGTATTTTTGCATCCAAGACGATTTAATCTTTGGTTCTAATTCTTTTGAGGAAACATGTGCAAAATTACAGAAAGTACTTGAAATTTTATCGAAATATAATTTAACGCTCTCGCCCAATAAATGTTCATTTCACAAAACCGCTGTTGACTACTTAGGTTTTCACATTGAAAATCATTCCATTTCTCCCGTCCAATCAAATATTGTCAAAATAAATTCTTTTCCTACACCGACAACAAAAAGACAATTAAAAAGGTTTATTGGTCTGGTTACATTTTACAAATGTCTAGTGCCTTCCTTTTCAAAAATTATCCAACCACTTATAGATCTCACTACACCAAAAACAACATTTAAATGGACTCAAAAACATCAAAAATTATTTGATCAAATGCAACAGGTGTTCTTTAATTCTCCCATGGTTCGTTTACCCGATTGGTCTAAAACTTTTTATGTAAACACGGATGCGTCAATTATAGCCATAGGAGGTGCTCTGTTACAGGAACATGAAGGACAATTACTTCCCATTGCATTTTTTTCAAAATCTCTTAAACAGTCTGAAAAACGTTATCCAGCACTAAAACTTGAATTAATGGCCATTTACAAATCTGTAATCGCTTTTAAATACTATCTATATAACCGAAAGTTTGTAATTTTATCCGATAGTGCTCCTTTAAAAAAATACAAGAAAACGACTAATCCCGCTGACATAACAACTAGATGGTTAACAGAATTATCAGAATATACATACACTTTTGATCACATTCCCGGTTCTTCAAATGTACTTGCAGATTATTTGTCCAGATGTTCTTTCGAGAAAAACACAGTTGATTTAAATTCCAACCCTGAGCTTTTCAACGAACCATATGCATTGCCAATTGTAGATAATGATCTTCCAGACACTAATAATGATCATTTATCATACAGTACACATTCTCTAAATTACTTAGTTATTGGTAACAAGGATCAAAAAGACCCTTTATTGGAAATTTCAAATGAAACATTTGTAAACGAACAAAAGAAAGACACAAAATTATCCGAAATTTACAACGAAATTATGCAAAATGGCTCATCGAAACAATTCCCTATGTACTTCATTCATCCCGATTCAAAAGTTTTAATGTTAAAAAAAAGAAAATATTTGTAATGACACCTTTTCTTACCACATTATTGTCCCAAATTCATTAAAAGCAAAAGTTCTAACAATATGTCATTTTTCGCATTTTGGATTAACAAAAACCTATGCATTTGTCACAAAAAAATATTTTTGGAAAGGAATGTATGCTGACACTTTAAATTTTGTAGCGTCTTGCACAAAATGTTTACAGGCAAAACATCACAAAACTCCACTTGCTCCACTACAACCTACATACACACCTACGCATCCAGGAGATACAGTCAGTGTTGATTTGGTCGGTCCCTTTACTAATGGACAGTCGGTATTGACAGTAATTGACCATTTTTCTCGACACCTAGAACTCTTCCCTTTGCGTACCATCACTTCTGAAAAGATAATTAAGTGTTTATTCAGTTACATAACTATCTTTGGAAGACCTTCCGTAATTTTGTCAGATTTGGGAAAACAATTCACTTCACACATATACGACAAATTTAACGACACATTAGGCATAAAGGTACGTCATTCCAGTGTAGCGAGGCCACAAAGCAATGCCGTGTCGGAACGAATTAATAAGTCAATTAAGTACTCAGTTTCTACTTTACTTCAAGAAGGTCACACTTTTGAAAATGCTTTATCAATTCATAAATCTCTTTATAATGGATCTCTACATTCCTCCACAAAATATTCTCCCAACTTGCTTCACTTTGGAAGAGAACTATCCTTAATATTTGATACTTATGACCATAATGTCAATCAGGTTCTAGACAAAGATTTTGAAGCTTACAAATTGTTACAAGATTTAAATTCTATTTACAGGAAAGCATATAATAACATCAAAGACTCTCAAAACAAAAGAAATGATCATTTTCAAAAACGTGCTAAACTAAGAAAAATTATGAATAAAGATATTGTGTATTTAAAATCAGTAGATAAGTTCAAACCAAAATATTCTGGACCTTACATTGTTATACACAAATATTCACCTGTCTCTGTTTCAATCAAACGCTTACATGCACCTGATGACTCTGCTTTTAGAGTACACATTGATAGGTTAATCATCGCTCCACCAAGAAGCGATCACTTACTTACAAGTCATGATGGTTACAATAACATTAACTCTCCAACTTATTCAACACGTTATAATTTAAGACCTAGAAAATAGCGTATAATTTTATAATTGTTGTATTTTGTGCGAATTTTCGGTTTTGTTCACACTTGTGTATATTGATGTACACAATATACTGATGTTATATTTGATGTTTCCTTGTGAAAGTTCTCGGCTGGTCCAAGTTTGTTTCATCAAGGGAATGGCAGATATGGCAATCTTGTTGTGAACATTATCTTTTATGTTTATGGGGTGTTTGCGCATATACACTTTATAAAAAATCTTAACTTTTGTCGTCATATTTTTTTAAATCTCATAAATAGTTATAAACATAATTATAGTAACATTAATTGCACTAAAAAATTTTTCTCTTAAGGTCAGTTTTTTTTTTTAATTTTAATAATACTAATTAAGTAAATATGTACCTCATGACTTAACATTTTTACCGAACTTGACAAAACTCTCTCTCATTACTCTAGGATTGACTTTTATTCGACATACACTAGGTGTATATATATATTTTTTTATTTTTCTAATTATTCCCTTTCGGAGTGGTGATCTGTTCAAAATTATTGCCCTTAGGATCTTCCACCGCATTGTAATGAGAAACACATTCGAATTGGTATTCCAATTCACCTTAAATCCCCTGTCAAAATGAGTATACGAGACTGCTCCTCAGTTTGTTGCATTACTGCTGCGGGAGCAACGGGGTCTATGTTGTGACAACAATGTGGACCTCGCCCTAAATATTCCCTCCACAAATAAGGCAATAGTCCTAAACTTGCGCCATCACACTTGTCCTTAGACAAGATTTAGGGCAGGAATTTTTTTTTTGGATCGTGCGTCACTTTCCCTATCCTGTCCTGTGCGAATGCACAAATTTTTACTATTTTAAACCCAAATTTTATTCATTTTTTTATCTTCATCATTTTTGTATTTCATTTTTACACATGTGTAACTGTTAATGTAACTGTAACGGTATCTTGTTTTTATATTTTGTATTTGCATTTATATATTTCATGTTTATTTTATGCAAGATTACATATATCAGTATTTTGCATTATGTTCGAACAAAGAAAATTTTATTGTATTGTAGTTGCAACCTAACATAAGCTTATATGTTCAGAGTTATGAACATTTTAAATTCATTTAGCATGCTTACGACCAGTTATCAGTAAAATAAACATTAGTTGATGATAATGCAACTTTTCTGGTCATATTTTGGTCATCACTATATATATGTAGAGTAATTAAACTGCTATATGTTCCGGAACAGCAAAAAGAACAACAACATCTACTTCTACAAAACAAAACTCTTATGAGACCATGGACTCAAGGAATAAACTAGTGTGTACACTATGATGACCAGTAGCAAAAATTTTGGTATACCATTTCCATTTTCATTTCCATTTTCATTTTCATTTTTTATATTTGTATGTGTTTATATTTTTCTTATATTGTGCATTGATTATATGTAAACTTTCAGACGGAGCATGCCTGAAATTTAAACCCTAACAAATTATTCTTTTATCTGAGCAAACGGGGGAAATATATGATATGAGAATCATATATTAAGTTTTAACAAACCCTATCCTTTATTTAATTTATATTTTTCCCCCTTCCTTTGTCAAAATCTAATCGTGTTATCTTTAACTTCAAACAATAAGCCCGCTGTAATTTATACCCTTTCCCTTTTTCATTTTCACTTATGCTCGATCACTAATATCTCACGGCTTTTCGATTAAAAAAAAAAAGAAAAGAATTAAATCAGCACAGATGCCTTTTCGTAATTTTACTTTCCGTAGCCAAGCTTATAACACAATATGTTCATAACGCATTTTTGTGGCCACAAAAGTTATGCGAATCTTCCATTTGGCCCAAATGCATGCCCTTATATGGTAGTGGTAATAACTCAATCACTCACACCCAGGTCTAAAAATATATTCTCATTGTTAAAAGCATATACTGTTTTGTCTATCGAAAATCCGTTCTCATGAGAAAGATATTTGTCGGTTATAATCGCCGTGGCGATATTAATTTTGAAACAAAATTCGTCCTTTTGAAAAAATCTAGCAGCCCGGCTTGCTAAATACTATTTGTTATGCCTATCTCTGTCTGAAAGTATTTACGCCTAGACACTCTGTAACAACCCTATTTTGGCGAGATTCTTGTCAGTGCATTTCCAACTTGTATCGTGGAAACAACACTCACTTCGCTTTCTGTCTTCGCATAATAATGACCGTTTAAAGAACGGTTGTCTTGTTTCCCCCTCTTCTGTCCGCGACCATCTTGGCATCCTCATGGTGATCTTACAATAAAATGCCTTGACGTCTATTCTGGAGTTTTTTTTATTATACCACGAACCTGACTCCCTTGGATTTATTCGATCACGAACAACTATAACAAACTATGATCTGATCAACTAACAACTTTACAATATTGTATTTCAATATTTTGATATTTTAAGATAATCCAAAGAACTCCTTGTATTTTAGCTATTGTACTCTGACTTTTAACACATTGGCGGAGAATTTTAACGAGAATTCTCTTGCTTATTTAACCAAACATCATTAACTAAGGGCGTGGCTTCTACCTTACAGAAAATGCATTTATAACATGTTGTACATATTGTTTTTAGACTGTAAGACATTTTATATTACATCCGTAAGTCAAAAGATATTTACTGATGCATAAACTTGAGAAACCTATCTAGGAAACTAATTTACGAAAGACTTTCAGAAGTGGGCGGAGCTTCTACTGTTTGGCTCTTCTAGTACTATTAATGCCTCTTTTGACCACGCTTATTTTTGTTTTGAAATTTTTCATGTTTTGAACCAGAAAAAACTAAGTAACTTAAACATAATAAATGAAATCAAACAGACACTTTGGAAGAAATCTTATAAAATTAATTTAATTAATTTCTGGTTCAAATCATTCGAAACTAAGAACTCATCAAAAATTAAAACTTAGTACTTGAAAGGTTAAAACACAGATTTCATACAAATTTGCCGGTCTCCAATGTGTTAAGTGAAAGACAGGAAGGTTTGAATACTCTTTTTTGATATATACCGTTGACCAGGCCCTTACCTGCCAGGCTTTTGCCTAGCTTAACGAGTTGATACCTGGCAACGGGGCGAAGATGTGTTTGTTAAATCTATAGACCGACGTAGCTTCAGTGGGTCTTGTTGCTTTAAGTGTTTTTTTCTTAATTGGCCGGTTGCTAATTGATTTTTGATGAGGCGGTTCAGCACTGCGTAGTGTAGCGAAGTCATGCCGGACAGATGTGAGATGCTGGGATATTTACTATTTCCTCGCTGCATCGCTCATCCATACATTATGCCATCGCTACTCGAGTTGGTCTCGTAATTCAGAACCTTGATCTGGTGACGAGACCTTCACCAGACTAGGCACCTCCAGAGCCTCCCCCCCCCCCCCAAATTTGGCATGGTGATTACTTTTAATATAAAATGCTCCCTAAGAATGGTTTCTAAAAAATTCGAAATTGAAAATGGTGAAATGAGCGGAAAACTTTTTAAATTACGGTTTATAAAGAATTGTAAGGGATAGAAACCTAAAATGTTACATGTCTGTTATTTTTAAGACGTAAATGCTCGCACAAAACAGTTTTTGCAAAATTCAAAATTTAAAAGGGTGCAAAACCAAAAAAATGTTTCAAAATTAAGAATTTTGGGCTGCTGCTGGGCTAGAAATTTGAAATTTGGCACGGTGGTTATATTTAAGATTTTAGTGCTTACTAAGAACGGTTTCTAAAAATATTAAACTTAAAAGGGTGAAATGAGCAGGAAACGTTCTAAAAACCTTCTAAACTATGATTTATCTGAAATTAAAAGGGGTAGAAACTTTAAATTTTACATGGCTGTTACTTTAGAGACAAAAATTCATCCCCAGAATAGTTTTTAAAAATTTAGAAATTTTAAAGTGTTTAACAACAAAATACGTTCTAAAATTGCGATTTCTGTGATGTAGTTGTTACAGAAGTTTGGATAGTTAGAATCTTAGAACTTGGCATAGTATTTAAATGTAATTTAGATGTAAATGCTTGCTAAGAACGGTTTCTAAAAAATTCGAAATTTCAGATGAAAAAGGAAATAAAAACGAAAAACTTTGAAAATACATTCTATATGCTATATGGGTCACCCAAATGAAAGTGGCACTACAGTCGGTTTGAGAAATGATTTACTGGTATTAAGATAAATTAGTGTACAAAAGAAAGTAGTAATACGGGCGTAACAGATAGACTATACGTAGTTACGTTATAGGTTAAAACAAGTGTCCCAGCAGTCAACGAGACGATGGATATAGCACCGGGGTTGGTTGTGGAACCAATTTTCAACGACAGCTTGAACCTCATTATCGTCGGCAAATAACCGTTTCTTCAAAACTTTCTTGAGTAGACAGAAGGTGTGGTAGTCACACGGTGAGAGGTCTGGGCTGTAAAGAGGATGTTTGAGGGGGGTGTCTACCACTACGAAAATCCTTACACCATCGGAATACCGATCTGCGTGACATACACTCCGTGCACTACACATTTTGCATTCGGCGATAGATTTCATTAGTACTCGCATTTTCTTCCGCTGTTAAAAATTGCACGACCGTGCGTTGACACCGTTTGGAGACATCCATGATGCGAACGATGCCTTTTAGCGTGCTCTCACGCTATATCACACACGCATCTGGCGGGATCTGACGATATCGCATGCATTCCCAGCACTCTGTGCTCTCTATAGGTGCATGCACAGTCATCTTTCTCTTCAAATGGTGGAGTTATTACAGCAATGCCACTTTCATTTGGGCGACCCTTATAAATTACCATTTATTTGGAATTAATTTTAATTCTTGTCATTCATTTAAGTCGCCTAATGCAGTATAAGAATTTAGTTTACTCAAAATGTGTCTTAATTAGTAATTTTTGAATTATCCTTAGCAGTATGATTCCTTCTAATAAAAATGGGCACACGAATACCACTTGGCCTATTTCGACAATTATGCGAGCAAAGCCGCGGGTTTTGCTAGTATTTAATAAAACAGGAGAAAAGTTTGGTTATTGTAACAATATTAGAATTTTCTTAGTATTATTTGATTAACAAATAAAAACAAAAATGTTTTTTTTTTTATTATTATGGCCACTGTAATTTACATTCAGTTGCAAATGTATCAAAAAGTACATTTTGGTCATAATAGGCATGTATTAAATCGTAACAGCTTTAAAGTCAGTCATAACATATTAGGTAATCTCTGTAGCTGAAAAATATTAAAATGAAATTACTAAGAAGTAGTTCTAAAAAGATAAAAATAATAAATTGCCCAGAAACAAGTAACGCAAACTAAAAATTGTATTTCAGATAAAAATATTTGATAATAAATGATAAAAAAGGGCAAGGAAAAATATATAAACATTTATGAGACATGAAAACTTACTTATGTATGTTCCTACTTGTCGCCAATAATAAGTATTATTTTTTTCATGTTTTTGATAATTTGCAATGCTGTAACGCGGGGGTGCATCACCAAAAGGATCAAATTGAAAGAGATTGCCGTTGTCATCTGTCATAAAAAAGACATCCATGTTAAATAAACTTTATGAAAACATAAAAACAACAGTAAGTAAATTGTAAAAGAAAAGGGAGGGGGGGAGAAAGAAGGAGATCTGTTATTTAAAAAAAAAATACTTACAAGCAACTTTTTAAAAAAATTCTCTCTATTTTTTTTTCCTTTGAATTAAAAAAAAATAAGCAGATTTCCAAAATTCATTTGCAATAAAATAAGTACGTCCACAGAAAGGTATACCAACATGATAAAAAAAAGAAAAGAAAAGAAAAGAAAAAGACAAAGAAAAAAGAATAAAAAATCATGCAACGAACATAGATTAGGAAACACCTGCCAACACTATCATGATACTGTTAAGAAATTTTCTTTTTGTATACAATGAAACGTGGTATATAAATAAACAATTTAAAAAACCCATAACGCAGTAAAAATCCATTTTCTGTACTAGCTACCCATATCCAGTAACGTGCACAAATAATTTCGTGCAGTCCTGTTTGCGATCTATAGACTTTATACACACCACGTAAATATACTAAAAATTAGTTTCTTTTAAAAATACATATCACAGCTGAAACAGTCCTATAACCAAATTATTTTGTGTGCCTCTGTAAATAAATTATAAATGTCATAATCTATGGGAAAAAAATGTAGTTTTATTGCGTAAATTATTGTAACATCATTAAAATGAATCGCAATAGATTTTTACTCATTGATCATAATGAAACTGAACTTCTTCTGCGCCCTTGTTAATGAAAAATAGATGCTACTTGTTCTATACTTCTCAGAAAGCATATTGTTGTTCTCCTCAGTGACACAAATCAAGTTCATTGTGTTTAAAATATTCTAACATCATTAAAATGCACTGCAAACGATTTTTACCCATAGACCATAATGTAACAATTTTGTGTATTTTGTGTAAACGAATTATAAATGTTACACATTTCATTTTTAATAGAAAACATTCTATAGTAACACTCAATAACATATAAAAATTACACGGCAATCCGAGTATATTTACGCGAGGACATTCGGACAGACGGCAGACAAACAAACCGAAGTCTTGAACACTTTTCACACTGTTGGAAAGTTTTAAAAAGTAGTTTTTAATACAGTATGTCCGGGTAAAGACATCCAAAAGAAATGGCTTAGGCTAAGAGACACACCAACGCTTGGTTATAAATTTTAGTTTCATTGAAAAGTAAAGCTCCTCAAGTACCTTTGCAAGTTAATGTAATTCAATGTGGACGCAATTAATGTCTCACAGCTGTCCTTTCCTGCATGTTGGCTCAGAAAAAAAGCACCACTGCTTAACCTTTTTAGACGTCGCACAGGGGAGCGTTTTGATGATCTAGGCTAGGTGGACAAAATTCATTTTTCCGATTATCTCGGAATTTAACAAGACCGCGTATACTGGTAGCCGAACGTCTCTTCTGTCGAGATCCGTACAAGTTTTGTTGAAAAAATCCGATGCGTGGATAAACTACGACCGTAAAGAAGGCAGTTGGTTTGAGGGAGTTTCAACAGTTGCATTATTTTTCTGTAAGTTCGAAAGCAAGTCGTGACTTTTCTGTTTTGTTTGAAAGCAGGAGTTTACTGGACATATGTCACATGTTTGTCACAAGATTTAACCTATTGTTGTTTGAAAATAAGCGCCATCTTGTTTTCAAACTTCATCTTGACTTTTAATACAGTATTAAGCATTATTAAGAAATAAGCATTTTTTAAAATCAAAGTACCATTCCTAAAGTATTGGAAATTTAAGAAAGCTCCTGCGAAAATTTGCGAATCATTAAGTTATATTAACTTGAAGTGTGTGTTTGAGTGTTTAATTCCAATCTTGCAAGTCAATTTTAAACCACTTTTAATTATCCGATTGAGCTGAAACTTTGAATACATGTGTAGTTTCAAGGACAATACAATATTATAATATAAAAAAATAATAATATAAATAATAATAATAATAATAATAATAATAATAATAATAATAATAATATAAATTATTAAATAAGCCAAATATTTATCATTGTTTGATTATTTTATTACTGATAGATTCAAAAACCCAGCAAAAACCTAATTAAACTTCAACGCAATAATTTTGTCCACCTAGATCCTCAAAACGCCCCACTGTGCGTCGCACAGTGGCAAAATTTACCCCAAACGCCAGCCAAAACGCGGAAACAAAAATTACACTCTTTCTACGCACAACAGTTTCATACCAATATCCTAAAAATACGTTTAGCTCCCTTTTATTGGTTAAAATAACTGCATTATAGTTTATTTCAGCCCTTACCGCATCGTCAAGTTGAAGATTTTGAAATTCAATGATATTCGTTATTCAAGATACACCGAAAACTAATCGTTTCTGGTAATAGTTTTTATTGTATGCATCAAGGTGTATCAGTAAGTTTTGATCGTAAGTATTTAAGAATTTTTAAAAAAGACTGATTTAAAAATTTCATAATTCCTTATACATCATTGTGAAAAAAGTTTGATATTCAGCCGAATCCAATCGAATTAATAAATGAGAAAAACAGTTTGTAATGTCATTTTTACAACATGATTAACCACTTAACAGTTGTGCCCGAACGCCGCTCGGGCAGGAAGTGTTTGCTTTTTCCGTTATTAAAAGCTTTTGGACTGTAATCTTGGCTTTATTAATTAGAGACATTTTTCGATTATTTAAGTCAAATATTTAGTCCAGAATAAGTGATGTTTTGTGACTATTTTAAGTTTATTGTGTCAAAATAACGAAACTGTTAAGGGGTTAATTTTAGTTGCTACTCTTTGCTATTTTGAGAAACAAGTGCTATTTCATTACTTTATTTTCTCAGCAAATGCACGAAATGGATTGAATTTTGCACTGACATTCATGAAATTACACTATATGATAACCGTTACATAAAGTACATACCCCTCATTCATTTAGTAACGGAATTTTCTATTCTGATTATTAGTTTGTTTTCGAAGAAGACTCAGAAAAGCTGACCAAGATTGCTAATATTTCGGGGAGTGACTTTATGCCATTAAACGTTTTTTGCTTATGCCGTTGTTAAAGTGATTATAAACGAGTAAAATGTTCTCAATTTACATTATTTGAAAATGTTATCTCTGCAGCCATTGATTTAATAATTTTTTAAACGCTCTACTAAACTGCGAGAGATCGATAATGTTTGAACAGCTCCAGATCCACTAATGGTGCTGACATTGAAATCTATTCACTTGTAAGAAAATTTGAGAAGTTGCTCTTTTTAATTCAACTTCAATTGAAAAAAACAAGTAATATATATTTTTTAAGTCAATTCCTACTTTTTAATCATAAATATATAGAATAAACCCGTACAGCATTAATGTCCCACGTTATCTTTATTGAACATTATTTTATAATCATCGTTGCGGTATTTTATTTTTTGTTGGCATCACTAATCTGAGATAAATATTTCATTTCATTTATGAAAACAATGGGAGATATTTTTTCTCCCATATAAAAATTTAAATAATTAATGAATTAATATTTGAAAAAACTGTATTAACATCAATTGTCATCCAGTACAAGTTTAAAAAAATTTATTTGAACTTGAATGGATGAATAGAAAATATTTTATTAACGATTGAAAATTCTAACAAGATTTATATAGAGATAGTGTGAGCTAATAGTAGGAATTTAATAATAACAACTGAAATTTATAATCTTTGTGGATCTCTCACTGTAAGGCGTTACTTTCGGATACATTTAACCAAGTCTTCCTGTATATATTATCATGCAATGATTATAGGAAAAAATTTATATGTATCTGTATTTAATTTATATTTGGAAATTTCACAGGTAGGGTGAATAAATGTCACACGATTCTGAAGACATACTGATTTAATTCTTATCAAAAATACATTTTCTATTAGTATACGAATGTTTAACTGCATACAATTATGATTTTATATTTTTGTCTTAACACAGATTGTAAAAAATGACAGCAATTAATCAACTTTTAATTCACCTCTTTAGCTTTAAAAAACGAGTTTTTGTTTTAATTTCAAAACTAGATTATTTTACTAGTAATTTGTTGCTGTGTTATGCAAGATAATAGACAATCATCCAAAGGAGAATAATTTTTGTAGAAAATGACAAAACATAGAAAACTTAGTCTCTGAAGTTGCATAACATAGCAACGAAATTTCAACTAAAGCAAAGTAGTTTAGCAGGTTTTTTTTTTTTTTTTTTTTTTTTTTTTTTTTTTTTTAAGAAACTGGCTGAATTAAAATTGTTAATTAGTTGAGATGTCCGTTTGCAGTTATTTTTTACAAACTGTAGTAATATAAAAAATAAATTCATAATTTGTGTAGTTAAATATTCGTATCCGACATGTATTCCTAAAGATTATATATATTTTTTAGATTCTCGATAATTTTGCCCAAAGTATAATTTTTATTAATCAAAAATTACTGCCATGCAAATGCCGATTTATCAAAAACCATTCTGTCAATTTAAGTACCGTAATTTCCGGTGTATAAGCCGCGGCTAAAAAAAAATCTGTTAAAATTTTATTTATTAAAAAAGATCAAATAAGTTCCATGCACAAATAGGTTATATTTTATAAAATAAACTTTCTGGTCGGAAACAGATTTATTTGAGCCGCGGCTTATACACCGGAAATTACGGTATTCGTACCCATATATATATATATATATATATATATATATATATATATATATATATATATATATATATATATATATATATATATATATATATTTAAAAACTGTCATTTCATATGAAACTCAACAGATGGTATACAAACAACTTTCTTCCTAGAATAGTGATATTGTAGTGAGTGATAGAACAACCATTCGAAAATGGTGTTTTGTTTAAAGCGGCACAATCATTGGACGCCAAGAGGTAATGGCTATTATGGTTTCACTATCGAGGAAAACAGCAGTTAAAATAGCATACTCCTGTCGCTAATCTGTTGGTTAAAACTCGGAAAAAACTAAATCTTTTCCAGTGAAAAAGTATGAACTCAACAATACGACCTACCATGAAATTTTACTTTGAGTAAATATTGCCTGAGTAAATTTCCGCTTAAACTATCCATTGCATCACACCATCCGGGTTTTCCTCCACATTTATCTCTGTGTATGTCATTTAAAGCGGTTGCAAAAGCATAAACGGCATCCCTGACGAGTTGCGCGGATGGCATTTTTTGCATGTACTTCTCAGTGGGAATCGACCCAGAGCAATTTTCAGTGAAATCTTTGTTGTAGGGAGTCTCTGGATAATTTGGAAGCCTATAAATAGAAGGAAAAAAAGCTCACATCTAATATCATACAAAATAAAATAAAATTCAAAATAACTTCTACATACAGGATGTATCTGAACTGGAGATTAGAACTTTCGGAGATGAAAATACGCGTCAACACAGACAATATTTGTATATGAAACGATAGTCACCAAACACATATTCAGTAAAAAATACAAGGATATCACTCATAGACATCTATTATAAATCCCACCTCTATGGTCTCACTACAGGCACAACCTGAATTTTCATTTACAACTTTCACAATGATGGAGAGATTTTAATCGAATTAACATTGCTGTATGTGAAATGTGACTCCATCATGGGAAATTCTATAAATGCATTGTATTTATAGCGCTGACATCGTATGTACTGGTCAGCTACATTCTGAAATACGGAGCATATAGCTCATTGTTGTTTGGACACAAATAGTGTCCATTTCCGTTATTCCTCGTGTTGTCATACTATTTCACAGAAAGCAAAAAATGTCTTTGAAAATATCACTACAATATCTTTATTATTATTAAAGTTATGAGCGAAAATTCCAATTTGAGTTAGAGTGAGTTACCCTGTATTTTTTACTGAGTGTGTGAATTGTAACCCGGGTTTTTTACACAGAGATTATTTATATTGACTCATATTATCACCCCTGAGAGTCCTAAATATTAGTTCAGATGCACTGTATGCACCATTTTTACATTGCAATGTTAAGAATATTTGACATTCGTGTATTTTTGTGTTATTTTCACTTTAATAGAATTACATTTCTATAGGGAACGGCTTTATTAATGTCTTATTTATTCTATATGTCCATTTTTCTAAAACAGAACTGGTATTTGCTTGCTTATTATTATAAAAGAGTACAATATTTATTTAAAAAAATACTTAGTCTCTTACATATAGAGCAGATTCAAGAGAAAATCCCGATCATTCTTCCTGTGTACCCAGACAATATTCACAGAACAAGAAACTTTATTGCGTGAAATACAATATACAGTGATAGCTTGCCTAACGTAGATAATTCGTTTTCGAATTACATTCAGCCGAAATTTTCGTTAATCTTAACATGATTTCTCATCCAATGAAAAAGCAATGAGATAGAACATTCTTTAGCTGAATCCATATTCCTTAGCAGAGTCAGAAAAGAGCGAAAAAGTTGCCGTTAGTCGAAACATTCGTTAGCAGCGCCTGTGTCATATCCAGGATGAGGCTAAGGAGCTGTTAGAATGAGGTGATCGTATCATTATTTTCTAATAGTCTTCGCCTTATTTTTTCGCAGAATTTCTCCGATTAAATAAGATGAAGATTACTATTAGAAAATAGTGATGCAATCTTTCCCTGACACCATCCTGTGTCGCCGCTGGTTAGCAGAAGCATTCATAGACCGAGATACCACTGTATAGTCTATGAAATTTAATAAATATGCATGAAATAAAATGTATGTGTGGGTGGTGTAACTGTATGTGTAATGTATGTGTGGGTGGCTTAAAACTGGTGTATTAAGAGATGTGAATCTTATGCATTCTGAAGAGTTGGATCTGCCTCTGATATCTTACGTATAAACAGGGCAATCAAAACTTAGAAAATATTGGAATACAATTTTTATTCGGTAACATTATGTTATTAAAATATTATGTCTTTTTAAAAGTACTTGTCTTTCTTATTTTCTGCTTCGAGCAAAAGGGAAAAAAAATAAATCACACATTTCACAAATTAATTATCGACTTTGTATTTGCAGGAAAAAAAATTTTATTGTTACACTTACTTATAAAGATAAAAATTTCGCTTATGACAATCATTGAATAAAAAGTAAAAAAAAATAGTCATTGAAATATACAAAATTTCAAGTCCAGTTATTTATTTAATATTTGGTCATTTCATAAAATTAATGCATATAAAATTCACAGATTCATTCAGTTAGGTTCGATAATAAATTAAACTTCGAAGAATTATTATTACTGATGATTCAGTGATAACTTCTCAAAACTTCAATAAATAAATAATTAACAGAAGAAAAAAACATGACTGTAGTTTTGAGAGCGATTACTTTACATCTTTCTTCGTCGGACACAAATGAACATGAGTGTTCCTGAAAGGGTTTATATTTCTTAAGAAGAAGCAAATTTCAGAATCGTTTACAGCTAAAAAGTATTAGCAAAAAATAAATAATTGTTCTATTCCATCCGACGAAAAGGGGGTGTAAAATAATTGCGTACTCGTTGAATATTATGTTTAAAAGAATATCAAGCATTTTCCATACCTGCATTGCTTCGTTCTTTCCCAAAATTCATAAAACCATGGATTATGTTTTTCAGTATTTTCTGGCGTGAGACTTCTGAAGTGTTCGAAGAAACCTGGAGGTGGCTTATATATATATGCGCCACATAAAGTACCTTCAGCATACTCCCCATAATCCTTTACTGCATAGTCTCTACTACCCCAGGCTTCGCTGCCCAGCCATACAAATCTATCGTTAACTCCTTTGTTTTTAGCTGCTTTCATTATACTTTTAGCCAGTGCTTGTTCGCCAAATAATACAACAGCTAAAAAATAGAAAATATTTAATCAAAATGAGATATAAGAAAATAGTGTTTGAAATGAAATTAAGATTAATTTTTTGTTATAGCGGCACCTGCAATTACGATTACACTAAGTTCATGGCTAAGCTTTTATGTGCATCTTATATACGTCATATTTGTATACGTCAAACACTCATCTATACGCCAAATAGGTCACATACGTCGCATATAAATCACATATACGTCATATATACTATATATACGTCATATACGTTTTATACACATGTCATATATATATATACAGGGTAAGTCAAAATGAATATAGCGATTACAAACGGCTATAACTATTTAATGGAAAAGACTTTATCGATAAGATTAACACAGAATGTAGACGGAGCTTCAAAATTTTGTATACATACGTCATAGATGTTCTATGGGACTTCCCTTGGTCACACGGACGACATCTAGGCGGTACTCCATTTCACGCCATACATTCTGAAGCATTTCTTCAGTCACCGGCGCAAGCGCATAACAAATGCGTACTTTGAGTTCTTCAATTGTTTTGGCCATGGGAGGCACGTATGTCTTTCACATAACCCCATAGATCGGTCGAAGTGGAGCCGACGATGTCTTCTGCTCTTGGCCACCGAGATCTCCGGACTTGACACCCTGTGATTTTTTTCTATGGGGTTATGTGAAAGACAAGATGTATGTGCCTTCCATGCCCAAAACAATTGAAGAACTCAAAGTACGCATTTGTAATGCGCTTGCGTCGGTGATTGAACAAATGCTTCAGAATGTATGGCGTGAAATGGACTGTCGCCTAGATGTTGTCCGTATGACCAAGGGAAGTCACATAGAACATCTATGACGTATGTATACAAAATTTAGAAGCTCCGTCTACATTCTGTGTTAATCTTATCGATAAATTCTGTTCCATTAAATAGTTATAGCCGTTTGTAATCGCTATATTCATTTTGACTTACCCTGTATATATATATATATATATATATTATATATACGTCATGTATGAATTTAGTTTGGTCATATACGTTTTAAAATGTCATATACCATGTATGTCATATAACTTGGCGATACATTTCGGCCGCTTTTCGATTCATTCTCTTTGGAGTCTCTTAAGAGCCTACATCAGTGAAGCGAAAAAACGCGCAAGCTAGTGTTAAGTCTATGGGAAGGCTTTTGCGCGATTTCTCGCTGGCATCTTAATATTTTTAAATGATTTTTTTGCATAGGACAGCTGACGTCAATCTCTAACGTTGTTAGCTTTTACTTTTTCCATTTTGGTTCCAGCTTTTTTATATAAGGGTACTTTCACTTTCAGAACCGGTTCCAACCGGTTCCAAAATTGAAAATATCCGCTTATAAAAAAAACTGTAACCAAAATCAAAAAAGTTAAAACTAACAACGTTAGAGATCGACCTCAGCTATACTATGTAAAAAAAAAAAAAAAAAAAAAAAAATCATTTAAAAATATTAAAATGCGAGCGAGAAATAGCGCAAGAACATTCCCATAGACTTAACATTAGCTTGAGCGTTTCTTCGCGTGACTAGCGTAGGCACTTAAAAGCAAGTACCAAATAAAGTCACTACTAAACTCCAAGGCTCTAAATTTCATGCAGAATCACTGCTTTCAGTACTCAGTTTTGCTTTTGTGACCATGCGTCTGGGGTACCATAAGGCATATGTCCCTATCAAGTCTTCAGCCTTACGACGAACCCTTTTGGTTCACTTCCCAAGCACACTTGGTACTTTTTTTAAATCGTTCTGAAGCGAAGAAATGTTGAACCTTTCCAAATCCAAATGTGATCCTCCGACATGTAGTGTGGCAGTGCAACGTGCAAGCCACTGAGTAACTGGACGTTTAGTGTGAATTTCGTTGGTTAAAAATGCGACTAACGAGATTCGCAGAAAAAACGAAATAACTTTCCGAAGAATCCAATAGATACATATATATTTTTGGGGGGAGAGGGGATAGCAATTCATCAAACATAAAGATCCATGATGTGTCGATCTTATAAACCTTTTACTCTATTATTCAGAATTTCACCAATTCATAGATATACCAAGTCTTCCCATTTTTGAATATCCACTATTTCCTTACAGAAATATTCGCTTTATTTAATGATAGAAATTTGTGTTTAAATAAGACGAAGATTACTATTCAGAAATACTCGCACTGAAAAATCCGGAATTTTGGCAGCAATATACCAATGTAGTATCACTAACAAAAAAAAAATGTTTTCAATTGCTTTACCTGTAGCTTTTTCTCTAAGAAGCGCATCCAAAATATCATCATAATGAGAATCTTGAAAAGTCTCCACATTCACTCGGTGCTGCGTAGCAAAACAGATGTGCGCTCTTCCGGCCAATACCTGCAAGCTTTCAAATCCTGTGTTCCCATAGTCTGAATCGGAGTAAACAACAGAAATGTATTGCCACTGAAAATACCTGAATTCAAAAAGAAATGGAAAAAATAATATTTTCTTAAATGACTGGTGGAATAAGTTGAATGTTACCAATAATTTTATACTACACTTCTATAGTATAATAATGTTTACAACAATTTTGGTTCATTATTCTCAGAAGAATTTAGTACCAAAAAGAGAAACAAAATTTATTGAAATTTCACCCATTTATAAACAATGGTAATATTCAAATGCAAAAGTTTAATTTTAATTGGAGAAAATTCCTAAAATTACGCCCTGTGGTCCATAAACACCGAGTGGCGCAGACCGGCGATACCTGCGAAGGCAAAATTTTAAATTCAATTATCTTGAAACACTGTGTTTCATCGGTTTTGCCACGATAACTTTTGAGAAAATTGACGGATTTACGTGTTTCTTTTTTTTCTTTTTTTTTTTTTTAAATAAAGAAAACTGAATTTGCTACAAACTATACTAAACAAACAATTTTTATTTCAAGTTATAACAAAAAATATTATAACAAATAATTTTTATTTTGAATTTATTATAAAAAAAATTTAATTTTTTTTGCTTATTTTTAATTTGGTTGTTTTTGGGTATAATCAAGGGACGGCTTAGTAAACAATATAAAGAAGAAATAACGACTTAAAAATAGGGGAACCTAGACTTGAAAATCGTGGCAAAACTAATTTTGAAAGATTAATTTTATCGTACAGTGGTAAAACTTTTATTATTATGTTTGAAAATTTAACAAATCTATTTATTTCTATAAAACATAAATAAATAAATTCAAAAAGAAGTAATAGTCTAAATGGGTTACAGGTTTCATAATCCACAATCAAATATCAGTCAATTTTCGTCATTTCAAACCTGCCTAGTCCCCTTAATTTGAGCTATTCAGATATCTGAATAATTTCAGAGCTAAGTTAACATTTTTAGTGAAAGTTGCCAAAATCAAATTTTTATTCCAAATATTATTTTATATAAATAAATACACTATATTTCCAATGATGATCGGTCACTTGCGATTTTAGACGTTTTGTTAAATATCTGGAAAGATACATGAGGAATTATCCTGAAACTTCAGGAGTGTAAACAACATGATAAACGTCATATATTTCCGCAAAGATTTTTTCTCGAAACTCCATAAGGGGCCGTCAACAAATTGAAGAAAAACGAATATCTTTTGGATAACCCTGTAGAAACTAATATTGCAAAAGCATTCAAACTGTAGATTATGATTAAGTGGCTTATTGTAATAATTTGGGTTCATTTTTATGAAGATAGCATGTATACTCGCAGAGAAATTCAGGTTTTTATAAAAACAATCCCAAATTTTACGAAGTTTTTTGCTTATAATTTGCAGAGTTTTTAATATAAAAACAAGTTATTTTCAGAAAATATGACAAACAAAATTGTACCCAATACCCTGCAATCAGAATTAAAAAATAATAAAAATTGTATGAAAAATGAGCAGGTTTACTAAATATTGTTTCACTGCGCATGCGCGAATTCAATCAAAATATACTGTGCATAA
This sequence comes from Maratus michaelseni, assembly GCA_963931845.1. Classification (NCBI taxonomy): domain Eukaryota; kingdom Metazoa; phylum Arthropoda; class Arachnida; order Araneae; family Salticidae; genus Maratus; species Maratus michaelseni. Next base: position 153,648,845 of record OZ007594.1, on the reverse strand, counting down.
TATATTAGCTAAATGTATAGACCAACTTTTATGAAAGTCTCAAAAACATAGCTAGAAAATTCTGATAGTAATCGTCGATAGAATAAGCTCGAATTTCGCTGTTCCCAAAAGGAAGTAAAAAGATGAGGGGTTGTATCCAAATATACTAGCTTATGAAAGTTGACATAGTAAGAATGAAGTGTGTCTCATTCTATATTTGATACAACCCCTCATCATTTTGCTTCCTTTTGGGAACAGCGAATTTCGAGCTTATTCTATCGACGATTACTATCAGAATTTTCAAGCTATGTTTTTGAGACTTTCATAAAAGTTGGTCTATATATTTAGCTAATATATTATACACAGTATATTTTGATTGAATTCGCGCATGCGCAGTGAAACAATATTTAGTAAACCTGCTCATTTTTCATACAATTTTTATTATTTTTTAATTCTGATTGCAGGGTATTGTGTACAATTTTGTTTGTCATATTTTCTGAAAATAACTTGTTTTTATATTAAAATCTCTGAAAATTATAAGCAAAAAACTTGATAAAATTTGGGACTGTTTTTATAAAAACCTGAATTTCTCTTCGAGTATACATGCTATCTTCATAAAAATGAACCCAAATTCTTACAATAATCTACTTAATCATAATCTACAGTTTGAATGCTTTTGCAATATTAGTTTTTACACCAAAATATATTCGTTTTTCTTCAATTTGTTGACGGCCCCTTATGGGGTTTCGGGAAAAAATCTTCAAGGAAATATATGACGTCTATCATGTTGTTTACACTCCTGAAGTTTCAGGATAATTCCTCATGTAACTTTTCAGATATTTAACAAAACGTCTAAAATCGCAAGTGACCAGTCATCATTGGAAATATAGTGTATAACTTACTAACCATTTTGTAAAATGCTCATACACGCAGTTAAAATCGCATATTTGTTACACATTCAAAGAGAGCGTCTACTATTCAGAGCTCCATTCATTTTACAGTTGGACTAGAATTTAGAGTTCTGTAAATGGGGCTCGATACCCTTCTTTGCGAAAATTACTGAAAATATCAATTTTCTAATTGTTTACTTAAAACGAATTTAAACATCCTTAGTATATTTTGATGAAGTTTTGTAAAGATCTCACTATTAAAGGAATGCAAAAAATGCTTTTTACTGCATTCATTTTTCTTTAAATGATTTTTAAAAAATACAGTCTTTAAATTTATTTTTCTCAGTTTATGTTTTCAATACATGAAATTGATCAAAATGCTAAAACTTGAACGCATATTTTTTAATTGACTCCATTTTTAAATGGGCGATCCCTATGGTGCATTTCATAAAATTAATAATTAGATTTTCAGTATTAGAAAAAACTTTTTTTTTAATAAAAATGTTAAGTTAAACAGTCATTTTTATTGTATTCTTACATATGTCACAATATTTTATATACTTTTTTCTTAAACTAATAAACTCTTTGCAGATCTAGTCCTTAGAGTTCTACAGTGCACTTGTAAGAAAAGTATCCACAAAAAACAGTTGTTGCAAAAAGTTCAAAATTGTAGAAGTGTGGTTTTAAAATTTTCCTGATTTTTTTTTTTTTTTAATTTTACAGTAAGAACTGCATTTTTCTTGATTGAATCATTTACTTCTTAAAACTATTTAATGGTGTCGCAAAAAGTATTGTAAAATGTATATATTAACAAATATATTTCAAAGGACACATATACAGTGTGACTGTTTATGTGCCCGTAATTAATGACTCAAAATTAATGAGGACAGGAGAGACAGAAAAAGATAGCAAGGGGATGCATAGTGCTTGTAGCTCGTTTTTATTAAACATAAATTCAACAATTTTTAAAAATGCACTTTACAAGTTGAAATTAAAATGTAAAGCTTCAACCACACGTACCATCGTACGATCTAAAGTACCTCTCGCGTTCTTGGAGATGCTCTTTCGCGCTATAAGGAGAGTTATTTTCAAGTCTGGACGAAACCTGCATATGTAAGCTACACAGAACATTTAGCGAGTAATCGCGGTCAATTGTTTTAAAAATAGGTATAAAGCCCAACAACTGCCATCAACTATTTTTAGAGTGATCTGTTCTGATTGGTGGAGCTCCAGCTGATATTTATCGTAGGAAATACAAACAGAGATCAACAGTGTTGCCAAATCTGACGAATTTTTTAATGCAGAAATTCCAAATTCTCACCAGAAATTTTGAATAGTTAATTTTTGTTTATATAATGATAGACATTTCGGGAAATATATATTTTATATATATATTATTCCCAATTACTGGAATGAATCCGCCAGATTTGACAACACTGGAGATAAGTTCGTCATTGATGAAATTACGAGAGTGTAAACTATCACACAATGAGTTTACCGTTTTCCTTTTGAAAGCATTGTTTATGAGGAAATATTTTATATTGACTATGATAGGATAGTACGTGTGATCGCAGCTTTAGAGAATTCAAATGTTATTTACTTTATGATTTCTAACAAGACTTCAACTTGATGATTTATAGGAGCAACCGTTCGGAAAAAATATTCATATAAATTGATGTTACTCAGTGAGGGAGCGTTTGACTTGTAACTCACCTGCAAGAAGAAACGGAAAACATTACAGAATGTAATAAATTATAACGCCTTGTAATAATATATTTCTTTTAAATGCTAAAAGGCGTAAATTAACAACGTAATAAATACACAGTAAAATAACTTTATGAAGATATGAAAATAACATGTCAAACAACCTAATAAAAGTTATTTTACTGTGTATTTATTATGTTGTTAATTTGCACCTTTTAGCATTTAAAAGAAATATATCACAAAATGTGATCAAAATTAAATTATTGCTACTTCAGTAAAGTGAAATATACCAACTGTATCTGTTTCAATTAAATTATCATACTTACTCGAAAATTTTTTACACATTTTTGCCATTTTTTAGGTACCAGAATTAAAGGAAAGGGGGGCGGGGGTCGAAAAGTACACGTGTTTTGTTTTATGTATTTATTGATATTAAGTTTTTCGAAGGAAAATTAAAAATAGATAAAGAAATGGCTAAATACCTTTAAGACAAGTGTAACATGTTGAGTATTTATATTAATTAAAATGAACTGAAGTTTCAAAGTTTTTAAATAATTAATTAATTCTAAATTAATTGAATTGTGGTTTCAATAGGATGAGGAAAACGCTCACAATTTTATTTATTTTGCTAATCGTATATTTTTCTTTTCATTAATATTGAATAAGGCTTCCTGTATGTCAAATTCTCTTGCAAATCACTATCACTATATTTCTCAAGAAAGCAGATTATTTTATACTTAAAATCTGCGAAAAGGTGGTATTTTTCTTAGGCCATATAAATTTATAACACTCATTAATCTAAGCAAACGTAAGCAATTCTTATCTTGATCTAATTAATTTTCATCTGAAAATGATGATATATCACATGATTGATTATATCGCAGTCTTATTGGTAATAAAACCACCTGAACTCTCGAAGCGGGTGAAAAGAAAAAAAATCGCAATATAAAGTGCCGAATTTGTTTCTTTGGATATACAAAACCAAACTGAAAATGAATTTTAAATTAGACTATGAAATGAAAATTTCTAAGACGTATGCTGTTAAATTAAAGTTAAATCTTGTTTTATTAACTCAAATTATTCTATATTCTTCATAGGGAGATTATACGAATCTTTTTTTTTTTTTTTTTTTTTTTTTTTTTTTTTTTTCACCTTTCTCTATTTACCGAAATTTTCTTTTAAAAGTACGGGATGCGAAAAATGTGGGAACCATTTTTTTAACCAAAATTTTCTTTCAAAAGTATGGTATGCAGAGGCGTAAATTGTGCATTTAAACACAGTGCAGTGCATATCAACTGAAATTTTAAAAAATACTTGTCATTCTGCAATATAATAAAAACAAGTGAAAAATCATAAAAAAAAATTTTTTTTTTACTGTTAAGTCTGATTTCTAAATGTAAACAGTAGATACACTAAATGTTCTTATGAAAGCCTGTTAAAATTCCACCAGTATTATCTCTGTAACTTAGTTTTTTTTCTTCATTTCAGCTAAACAATAGGCTTTTACCTTCATAACAAAACGTACATAAAAACTGTTGAATTTGTAGCGGAATGCACTTTTTTTCAACATTAACTATTTATTAAGTACAACATTAAATTCATCTTAAAAGTAGTAAGAAGATACAGAGCCCGCTTAAGACTCAGAAGTAGGATAGGCCTGAACGTCTCAAAGGGATTATAATTAGGCATTATAATTCCTTTGTGGATTAATCTTTTACCTCTCCTATACCTCTACCTATTGCTTTGTCATTTACTAAATCCACTTTTTGTATGCTTCAGCAATTTGAAATTTGACATCAAAATTTCTAATAAACAACACTTAATATTAAACTAAAGCAATCTATATAAATATGAAAAATTATTATATTATATGCATAATTAATTACACATAACAAATTAATTTTGTAAATGAATTAACAGATGGAACTACTGTTGTGAATATTTATTTCAGCTTCAAAATATATTTTTTGCTTTACAAATTGCAGCATTTGTCAGTGCTAAAAACAATGCAGGGACAATAAGTATTTGACATAAATTTATGCTTAGCTGCAACACAATTTTGCTACTCCTTTTACTTCTATTTAAGAAGAGAAATTTGATATTGCTGAACACTGAATGCTAATGAAAAATAAATTTGGTTTTTTTTTTTTTTTTTTTATATATTTCACTGAGTAAGCATGGGCTTCACGGACCTATTCGGTAAACAGACCTGAAAAGATGCGACTATAAGCATTAATTGCTGCCCCCCCCCTTCGATCGGAATAAAAAAAAAATTCTAAGACGTTTTGGTTGCTTTAATATTATTTAATGATCTGTATGTAGTGCCAATCTGATTTATTTTTCTTAGAAGTTTGTTTAAATGTGTTAGAAAAGATCAGAAACACGTTTGTATAGCAAACTTAATGAATTTAATGTATTTTAATTACATCAATTTGAATTTTTTTTCCCATATGAAGCGCTCATAATACCATCGTAGTTTTTACTTTCTTCTATATGCATAAGAAGAAAGTATTCGAATTGAAAAATTTTCGACTTCCGTTTTTTGAAGAAGTTAGACATTTTAGGATGTCCTGAACATGATTCGATATTTTTGGAAAATGTCTGTCTCTCTGTTAGTCTGTGTGTGACATAAATTTTCTGATCGCTCTGTTTTAAAAACTAATGCATGTAATGTAATCAAACTGCAGATTCAGTTAGACGTTGATTTAAATTGGTGCTGATTAGGTTTGGGTGCATATCAACTAACAGGTGGTTCACAATTTCCGTGGAAGCTTCATCGCAAGAATATATGCACGGAATTCCAAGAAATTTCATATTCTGTTAGACCTTTTATATAAATAAATGCTTATTAGGTTTGGGTATTCATCGCCCAACAGGTGGCACTGCTATGCTGTGTATTTCCAATAGCCCTATCTCAAGAACTAGTGCATGGAATTTCATCAATCTTCATATTTGATTAGAATTTGACAGAAATAGATGCTTGTTCGATTTTGAATTTGACCCTTCGATAAGGGCGCTTCTATCCTATGCTTGGGGAAAGATTTCTAATCGAGTTCACAATCAATTGATGTGATTTAGCGAGCGTGGTTTACAGCATTATTAACTTCATTATTGTAACTCTCATACACTTTTAATCACATCGTTGGCAGAATAGCTCATTTTTAACGCCAACTTTCGGCTGTGGATTATTTTTTTATTGTGTAAAAATGCACCAAATTTTATATTTGAGTTTAATAATTAAAAATGTTATGTCGATCTAACTTTAAATTTTAATACCCAAGCGTTCTTGTTGTGTTCTTCTTTTAATTCACTGATTAGTATATGTGTTAAAAACGAACACATGTACTATGCTTTATATTCATAATCGTTGATTCTATTATAAATTAATACATTAGAATGGTATGGAAGAAAGTTTTGTGATGGCCACAACATATACTAGTAAAATATACTAATATGGGAAGCATAAAATACAAAATACAGGGTGTCCATAATTAAACGACCCTACTTTAAAGTTGTCTACAGACAAAACTATTGGTCAGAAAGTTGTGAAATTTTGTGAAGGACATAATGAAGGAATGGGAATTTGTTTAAGCGAAAAAATTTTTTAGTTCAAAATTTCACCGCCAGAGGGCGTTTTTTAATAAATAACACATTTAGCATACATTTACGATAATTTACATACTTTATGGCATCAAAACATGTTCCTCATGACAGCTGTCATTTTCAGCTAACATCTGGAATAGTAAGATAGCATGTTCCACAGGTGACAGCAGTGTTTTCTGGGAAATGATAAAAACATGTCGCGAAAAAAAATTTGTTCAACATGTTTTGTTCAAATAAAATTTGTAACCTATCGTAAATCTATGCTAAATGTGTAATTCATTAAAAAAAACGCCCCCTGGCGGCGAAATTTTGAACTAAATTTTTTTTCGCGTAAACAAATTCCCATTCCTTCATTATGTCCTTCACAAAATTTCACAACTTTCTGACCAATAGTTTCGTCTGTAGACAACTTTAAAGTAGGGTCGTTTAATTATGGACACCCTGTATATAAAAACTTCAATGATGTTATCTGCGCTTCATATCAAAACACAACTAAGTAAACTGGTACCCTTTGTAAACTGTTCTAACAGTTCGAGACAACACAGTGCCATCTATCGCTGATATTTGGAACTAAACAAAAGAAGCGCAGTAAAGAAATTCCTGACTGCCCACATTAATCTCCTGCTAGAATTTATTCGATAGTTATCACTGTTGACTTGTTTTTAAATTTAAAAAATCGTCAGTCGATTTTAGGACACCCTGTGAATTAGGATTTCAAATGTACACATTCGTAGGGATTTATTTATGTAAGAAGTATTTATGGCTCACATAATTTTGACACACTTTATATTTATATTACCTGGGGTACTCGAAATACTCTGAGTAAGTTAGCCAACTGAATCGACACCCTGGATGATCTTCCACCTACCACTCCAATCAGTCTACTGAAATTGCCGTGATATGTAAGATCTGCGCCATTTCCGCATTGTAGCTGCTGACGAAGGTTCCTATTCGAGGCGATGAATCCGTCCATAAAATCCATAGCTACCTCAAGAACATGAGAAGACGAATCGCAGCCGTCCAAGCCTAAAACTCCTAATTTAATACCGGGCAAGATGGATTGGTTTTCGTTGATTTTTCTAACAGTGTACAAAAACGTCTCTAGTTGTTGAAGCCCTTCTTCCTGAAAATCAATAGAATATTAATTCATGTTAATTAACACTTTGATTAAGGGCCAAGACTAGCGACAATTTTTATATTCAATCGTACCACAATTTATAATTTTTTTTCTTTATGGTAGATTTCTCTTGAAAATATCCTATTTAAGTGTATGAAGTGGCATGAATAGAATAGTTAAGGTCAAAAGGTTAAGTCAAAGGGTTAAAGGACGAAGTCCAAGGAGGGGCAAGATTTTGAAATAGATGTGTCTGTGGCCCACAGACTTGATCGTTTTTTGTTGTTGTTGTTGTTTGTTTTGGTTTTTGGTTTTTTTAATAGAGATTATAAACATGAAATAAGCTGTTCCATCTGTTTTCGATTCTTATGCAAAACTTTTTGATCAGCTGTTGTAATGGTGACATATCTGGTCCAGATTTAATGTAATATAATGGAATTTAAATAATTTTAATGAAATTAAATATATAAATTCTTGATACCTAAAATGTATTTATCTCAAATAATCTTCAACTTTCAATTTGTCTTTCATTATCATTTGTCTGGAATGACACATACCTTACAGTATAGCTTGAACATGGTTTTTAATAGCAATACACAAAAAGAGTCGTGTTCAACATTAAGGCACGCCTACTTAAAAAAGTAAAACAGGTCTTTGATTTTGAATTAATCAGTTTTTACAAGAAAAATTACTTAAGCATTTACTTTTTAGTTTACTAGTAATTCCTGTATGTAACTTTAGTTAAAAATAACTTACATGTTTAATAAAAAGACCCAAGATCCTTGTTTGTGTAAGTATCGTCTGCAGCTAGCCAAAGCTGCATGTTCCTTGGTTTCATGTGCTCCGAATTTATGTAAGTTCTCTTCTTATGTAAGTTCTTTTTCTTACTTTCCGCGTTTGGCAACACTCAGTGTTCTGTTTTTCTTCTTGTGTTTTAGAATGAAAAATAGATTGTTAGAGAATAAGCCGTGTGATGGCTCGCATTTATTTGTTTGTGAATAAACCGCTTTAATTACAGTCCATTCTATTGTGTTTTTAGTTAAGAACCAGCAGTGTGTGTGTGTGTAGTTTAAAACGCTAAAACATTCTTGGTACAAGTCTAGCCGGAGCACTAGTGAAAGAAAAAAAAAGTGTAGAATCGAACATTTTTCTGAACTGCTGCGATGTCGTTTGTGACGAAAGATTACCTCAACTTATGTGAGGTAAGTTAACTTTGAACATTATATTTCGTGTGCAAAAATAATTTCCTATTTAAAACTGTAGAATTGTGATGAGAATATAGTTTAGATTTAAACTAAATTTCGTATTAACATATTTTAGAACTAGTTTTGGGTTTGATTTAAGTAAAAATGAGTGAACTAACAACTTTTAAAACGAAAAGAACTGCTCTACGGAGAAGTGTAAAGAATTATATTAAGAAAATTGAAAGTATAATCGCAGATGGTGACATTAATTTAATAGAATTAGAAGAAAATATTGAACTGTTAAAACAGAAAGAAACGGAACTAAAAAAACTTGATAGGGAAATTGAAAGTTTAATTACAGAATCTAAACAATTAGAGAGTGAGATAGATACCGCACAGGAAATTTCAGATAAAATTGATTTGTGGAAATTTAAAGGTGAGAAAGTATTGAAAATCGAAAATGCGAAGTTAAATAAGAGTAAAAATAAATCTAATAGTGTAATTTCAGAAAACATTTTTGAGAATATTAAATTACCTAGGTTATCATTACCTACTTTTGGAGGCAATATCACTGAATGGATAGCGTTTAAAGATCTTTTCAATGCATGCGTAAACAGCAATACGACTATATCTAATGCTCAAAATTTGCAGTATTTGAAGGCTTCATTGAAAGGTGAAGCGTATCGCGTCATTCAGTCTATTCAAATTTCGGATTCTAATTTTGAAATTGCATGGAATCTACTAGACGAAAGATATTCAAATAAGAGAGAACAAATTTTTGCATATATTAAACGATTTCTAAGTTTACCATCAATTCAAACAGAATCAGCTATTGCTATTTTAAATCTAGTTGATAACATTAATGAAGTCATTTGCTCATTAGAAGTATTGAACCAAACCGTTGACAAATTTGGTGATACATTAATGACTTATTTAATTTTGCAAAAATTGGATCCTTCTACAAAATTGTGGTGGGAACGTCAGCTTAAAAGCAATGAAATTCCGAAACTTAAGAACTTAATTGAATTTCTTAAGAATTACGCAAGAACTCTTCAAAATAGCAAGTTAGTGGTAAATAAGGTACCTAAATCTGTATTTCCAAATAAGAGTAATGCTTTTGTAGCTACTTTGGGTTGTGGTTACTGTAAAGAAGAACATAGTTTAGCTAAATGCTCGAAATTTCTTAATTTGCCTGTTCAACAACGAGTAGATTTCGTAAAACATAATCATTATTGCTTCAATTGCCTATCTAATATGCATTTTCTCAATAAATGTAAGAGTCTAAATACGTGCTATCATTGCTTTAAGAAACATCATAGTATTTTGCACATGGTAAATAATTCAAGGAATAAGACTCAGACGAATAGTATGTCCCCACACGCACAAGAATTTATCCCTAAAAAAGTTGAGTCAGCGAGTGATAATGTTTCGTCTACAGTCTGTGCCTCTCATTATGAATCAAACGCAAAGAGTAATCAAAAGAGTCATATTTTGTTGTGTACTGCATTAATAAAAGTTCAAAATTGTAAAGAAGAGTTTGTAAAATGCAGATGTTTATGTGATACAGGCTCCCAGAAGTCATTCATTTCTAGAGAATGTGTAAGCAAATTAGGATTAAAGGTAAAAGATAGCTCAATTTCTGTGTCATGTTTGGGAACATTTAATATTGTGAGTAATGGGGAAGTCGATTTGTTATTCACTTCTCATTTCAAAAGTGATCTTAGAGTATCAACATCAGCATTCGTAATGGATAAAGTGACAGATAATATTCCCTATGTGTCTTTACCTTCAGTGATTTAATGTTAGATGATCCATTGTTTTACAAGTCACAAAAAATTGACATTTTATTTGGTGTAAATGTATTTATGCATTTAATGACTGGGTAATTGTCAAACGTGAACCTAACCTTCCATTTGCCTTAAATTCCAGACTTGGGGGGATAATTTCGGGTACTACAAATTTTAAAACGCTGGCAACTGATCCAGTACATGTAAATCATTTAAGTACAAAAACTGACGAGTTAGTAAATTCATTCTGGGAATTAGAAAAAATTCCAAATGTGCAACCTTTAACAGTTGAAGAAAAACATTGTGAAAAACATTTTGAGAGTTCTCATTTTAGAGAAAAATCAGGCCGCTATTCAGTCGCATTACCATTCAAACAGGATCGAGATATTTTAGGTGATTCACGCCAAATGGCGCACAGAAGATTTCTTTATCTTGAGAAAAGACTAATATCCATGCCAGAAATTTACAACCAATATGTTCAATTTATGAAAGAATATTTATCTCTGGGCCACATGGACTTTGTTTCGAATACAGATCGTGAATTAGAAACTAAACACTATTACATCCCACACCACTTCGTCTTAAACAATTCTAGTTTAACTACCAAATTAAGAGTAGTTTTTGAAGCGAGTGCTAAAACAACAACAGGCGTTTCTTTAAACGACACTCTAATGGTAGGTCCCAAAATACAAGATGATTTAATTTGCATTTTATTAAGGTTTAGATTTCATAATATTGCCATAACAGCTGATATAAGAATGATGTATAGGCAGGTAAAAATTCATGACAATGATAGGGATTTTCAGAGAATATTTTGGAGAGATAATCCAGATAAACAAATACAAGTTTTTCGCTTAAATACTGTCACGTATGGAACTGCTGCTGCTCCATATCTTGCAACTAAAGCTTTGAGTCAGTTAGTCATTGATGAGGGTCTTAATTTTCCAAAAGCAAAGTCTATAGTTTTAAGAGATTTTTATGTCAACGATGTTTTAACTGGTGTTGAGAATAGTCAGGAAGGTACTGAATTGATATCTGATTTGCAAAAAATGCTAAAAAAAGGTGGGTTTGAGCTACATAAATGGTCCACAAATGAACCATCACTATTGAAAATGCTGGGTTAGCAAACACAATTAACGATAATATATATAGTGTAGTGGGCAATAAGGTCACAAAAGTTTTAGGAGTGGAATGGCATCCTGGTAATGATATGTTCAAATGTAGTTTCAGTGATATAAATTATCAAGGTGTCCCTACTAAACGAATTATTCTGTCATTTGTCTCAACGCTGTTTGATCCATTGGGGTGGATTGCATCTTTTGTGATTCTAACTAAAATTATCCTTCAAGAACTGTGGAAATTACAATTATCATGGGATGATCCAGTACCAGAAAATATTGACCAAAAGTGGAAAATTTTGTGCCAAGAAGTCAAACTCTTAAATTCCATATATATACCTAGAAAAGTAATTTTGCCCAATTATTCTCGATGTGAACTTCACGGATTTTGTGATGCGTCAGAAAAGGGTTATTCAGCAGTTATTTACGTTAAAACTTGTGATAACTCTAACATTGATGTGAAACTTTTAACAGCTAAAACTCGCGTAGCACCACTAAAACCTGTCACGATTCCAAGACTGGAATTATGTTCTGCAGTATTACTGGCACACTTAATACAGGCAGTCAGAGCTGCATTACATATAAAACCTGATTCTGTGCACGCATGGTGTGATTCACAAATTGTATTGTCATGGCTAAGATCAAATCCTAAAAGATGGCAAGTCTTTGTAGCCAACAGAGTATCAGAAATCCAATCCCTTTTACCAGCTGAGAATTGGAACCATGTGAACGGAAAAGAAAATCCTGCTGATTGTGCATCACGTGGGTAACTTCCTGCAGAACTACTGTCCTACGACTTGTGGTGGAACGGCCCACTATGGTTAAGAAGCAGTGAGGTTCCCGTACATGAACCTATTCCCATAAATGAAGAAGAATTACCAGAAGCACGTAAAACCTTATCATTTGTAGCTTCTGAAACTGTAAAAGAGCTTGATGTTATATCAAAAATATCTTCGTTTTCCAAGTTGCAACGCATACTTGCTTGGATATTGAGATTCATCTCCAATTCAAAGGTAACACGCGTAGAAAGAAATACATCCTTTTTATAAAGCAGCGAAATTCAAGCCTCAACACGTTGCATTATTCGGATAGTTCAACAAGTGAACTTCAGTAAGGAAATTCGGTATTTAGAAGCTGGAAAAGCCTGCAAATAGCAGTCTCATGTGCTTGTGTTCAATTTTAGATTATAACAAAATATTTAGAGTAGGAGTAAGATTGAAAAACGCACAGCTGTCGGAGAATGAAAAGCACCCAATCTAATTACCATCAAAGCACCATGTGACTAAGATCATAATTAAACATTATCATGAAAAATACTTACATGCAGGTCCAGAACATCTTCTTTCTTTAATTAGACAGCAATTTTGGATCATTACTGCTAGATCTGTTATTCGGAAAATGGTAAGAGCTTGTGTTACGTGTTGCAGATATAAAGCTCAAACTGCAAAACAAATAATGGCTGATCTTCCAGCATCCAGAGTAACACAATCACGACCATTTCATCGAGTTGGAACAGATTTTTCAGGACCATTCATGATTAAATATCGTGCAGGACGCGGAGTAAAATCATTTAAATCATATGTGTGTGTATTTGTCTGCTTCGTCATCAAAGCAGTCCATCTTGAAGTTGTCGAAGATATTTCAACAAAGGCATTCTTAAGTGCATTAAAACGATTTATTGCAAGAAGAGGGAAACCTTTTGAGATTTTTAGTGATTGTGGAACCAACTTTAAAGGTGCAGAAAAAGAAATTAACAAATATCTTTTGCAGTGCAAGCAGAATGAAGAAATTCGCAAATTTTTGTCGTCAGAAGAAATAACTTGGACATTTAATCCGCCTTCTGCTCCACACTTTGGTGGACTGTGGAAATCTGCAGTAAAATCCATGAAATCGCATTTGAAGAAAACCGTTGATGACACTGTATTAACCTATCCTGAGTGCCAAACCTTGGTTACACAAGTTGAAGCTTGTCTCAACTCTAGGCCACTGTGTCCCATATCATCTGACCCAACAGACTTGACTGCACTAACGCCAGGTCACTTCCTAGTTGGAACTTCTCTAACTGCCATACCCGAACAAGATCTAAGTCACAGTTCCTTGAGTCACCTTGATAGATGGCATGTGAGACAGTTCATCTTACAGCAATTTTGGAAAAGATGGAGCCGGGAATATTTGGCTCAACTTCAACAAAGACCTAAATGGCAGAAAAGTCAGCGAAATTTAGACGTCAATGACTTAGTCCTCATAAAAGATGACAATCTTCCACCACTTAAATGGAAATTAGGGAGAATACTAACTGTTCATCCAGGTTCAGATAATAAGGTCAGAGTTGTGACAATCAAGACTAGTAGTGGTGTAATCAATCGTCCAGTAATGAAACTGTGCCCTCTACCTATAGAAACTAAAAACTGTGAACTGAAAACTGTTTAATATTTTTCTTTTTTTTTTTTTTTTTTTGCATTAATTTGTTTGTGTTATTAATTGTTTTTGTAATTATAGTAAGAAATTGTATGCAACTAACCACTTGTTAAAATCCCAGGGAATTTCAACGGGGGCCAGAATGTTTGTGTAAGTATCGTCTGCAGCTAGCCAAAGCTGCATGTTCCTTGGTTTCATGTGCTCCGAATTTATGTAAGTTTCTTTTTCTTACTTTCCGCGTTTGGCAACACTCAGTGTTCTGTTTTTCTTCTTGTGTTTTAGAATGAAAAAAAGGTTGTTAGAGAATAAGCCGTGTGATGGCTCGCATTTATTTGTTTGTGAATAAACCGCTTTAATTACAGTCCATTCTATTCCAGCAGTGTGTGTGTGTGTAGTTTAAAACGTAATAACATTCTTCTTTATTAATCTGTTTTTTTATTATTAGGAAAGATTTTGTTTTCTATGAAGATACAAAAAATATTCGTATTCTTTTGTTGCAAATTTTAGTCAATTATTAAAATTATGATATTGAATCCGTTTTCTTCGAAAATTTTCAAAACTAGTCAAAATTAAATATTTCTTAACGAATGTAATGTAAATATTTCATAAATAATGTAATGGTTTGTAAAACAATTTCGCACGATTTAAGCTATTTAGTACATCATATATACTCAAAAATCTGTTATTTAAGCTATGGCTGATGTGTGTACATTTTAATGATTGTTATTAATTAAAAAGTTTTCTTTCAGTACGTTAAAAATTAAATAATAGTTTGCATATTCCGTCAATAAAACAATGATTAATTCACTGGCAATATATTATCCAATATAATAATTTTTCATGTGCTTGCTTTAAATCATGTGTCCCATAACTGCAACTCACGAACGGTCCAAATAGAATTGGGCCCGCTGAAACTGCCTGGATATATTTTAGCCCAACACGACTTTATTCATACATTTTTAATTATATAAAAAACACAGTCAAATGTGTTTTATTTATTAAAAAGAAATGGATTTCTATAAACCAGACTTTTTTTCTGTTATTCAGAAATAGATAAATATTTTATATTGTTCACAATACATGCGAAAACAATATTAATAAATCAATCTAGAATAAGAGTAAGGGCATATTAAATTGGGCATTTTGAGTGTTTGCTATATTTCTTTTTTAAGAAATTACCATTTTTTTTCAACCTTAGAAAAGTTTGACCCGTTAGTTAGTTAACAAATTTACACTTCTTTTAGGTAGCTTTCAATACAAAAAAGTATAAAGCTACCTATTGCAGCCGTTCGGAGGAAAGCAGTTCCGGAAAATTTCGATATATTTTCACCGATCATGACCCCCAGACCCCAAAACCACCCTCCGTCCAAATGTTGATTTATATATATAGATATATCCATATATATATATATATATATATATATATATATATATATATATATCTGACCTATGTCATACGATAACGCCCGTAATTATGAATCGATTTTGATGAAACTAATTGTGTGTATTAAGGTCACTAATGTCTCGACCGAGTTCGTTGGCCAGCTTGGTCCGCCATCTTGTTTCAAGATGGCGGCCATTTAAAGATGTAAAATAACTTAAAATCTAAAATAAGTATACAAAAAATTTAAAAATTCAAATTTATTTTTTAATTACGTGTTAGGCCTTGATACAAGGATTCCAGAGCTTTTTTTGGTTTACCTCTATCTTAAAAAATGGCTGAGATAGAGCAGTTTGAAATTCTAGGGTGGCTGACATTTTGAAACAAAACAGCACATTAACGCGATTACTCGCAAATTATTTTCTTTCATTGTTGTAATAATTTTCCCAATCATACGCATAAAACTATATATTCATATCCGTTAACGCCAAAATTGGCGACATTGGCGACAAAATTGGCAAAATTGGGTGACATTTGGCGAAATATCGCCAAATTTGGCGATCAAAATAAGTCTTCATAAATGAAGCCAATTTGGCTATTGCTCAATAATTTGGCGAATTTCTTATTCAAATTCAGTATTAACGAATCTTTTGTAAACGTTTCTTTGCATTTTAGCTTGCTGTTTTCGTGTAACATTAGCTAAAATTTTAAAACGAAGATATAGGAAAGCTACCTTTTCCTCCCGGTACAGGCCGGAAGGACTTTTTTTAATTTATTTCTGCTTTTCTTTTTCTATTGCATGAGATAAGGGGAGAATAATTTATGTTTTTCGTCAGGGGGAAATCTCTCCCCTTCCCCTTAAACCGTTCGTTTATGATAAGTTTTATATGTAATGAATTCATCATGATATGTAATGAATTCAAATAGCAATTTACTTACTCATATTTTGCATAGCTGTCATCTTATGAAGCGTTAAACATATAAGAAAAAATATTGCCTACCACTCAAAGGGTTAAAGATAATATTTTAATGAATAATTAATTAATTATTGAACATGTATTAGTCTTTCTAAACGGTACGAAACTAACATTTTTCTCCAACACTTTAGAATATTTTATTTTTTAGAACATTTAATGTACCAATTAAATGAAGATAACTGGACTTTAAAGCTCTATATTTCTACACAAAAATAGATTTATGTGGTTGGATTTTTATGAAATCTATTTCATTAATCTAAATTATTTCATATTCTTTATGTCAAAATTGTGTTCCTTTTTTTATTTTTTATTTTTTTTCGTTTTCGGAAAATTTCCTTCAAAAATAAATACGAAAACATGGGGGGAATAAATATGTGAATTAATGCACTGGCAGAACAAAATCCAGGAAGAGACAAGATTGTGGAACAGATGTGCCTGCGGTAGCTGCCTTAGCCACATTCTCTAAAAGGGAGAATATAAACGTATGAAATAAGCTAAAATAAGAATTTTTCGTCAAAACATCCCATCCAAGACATTAAAAAAAAACTATCTTACTTATAATAAAATCCAAAGGCGAGAATCTGTCTGTAACGGTACCGGGGTGTACCACTCTGGTCTGCGAGTCGACCGTAGTTAAACGCCATGTTAGGCTTACTGAAAAAGATATGCTAACACATAACCATTAAATGATAATTTCTTCTACTTGAAATAATGTCTGTTCAGCATATTTTCGTATAAAACATGTATATCATATCCAGTTATAATGTTTTAAGTTTTAAATTAAAAATAACCGATTAAACATCCGATTACCTGATGTAAACAAACAAATAATGTTGCCATTCAAAAACACAAATTCCATATCTATTCCATGAATGACTCTTTGAACGTTTCATTAAAAAATCCGATTATGCTCTTAAAATATTCGTAAAAGCATATTAAAGTCTTTAAATAATTTAAAGGATTTTTTAAATTTATTTCTGTAAGCATTTTATTCCTCTAAGTACTTTTTCAGAAATAGCGATGATACCTTTCGAGGCTTTGCGATGATCTACCGGTATTTTAGATATATTTCTTTAATACTGTTCTGGCGCCACCTATTGACAATAAATACAAATTATACCTTTGGAAAAAAAAAAATTAATAATACAACTTTATTATAATTTACATAATAATAAAGTTGTAAAATAATATAAAATGTACATAAGCATATTTTTAAAATAAAAAAATTCAGGATGTATTGATTTATTACAAGATCAACTTTTTTTAATGATTTAAATTATTTTTATTATTAATTTTGAAAGGGAAATATTTGACTTTGTGTAAAAATTAATGCATTCTTTTAGATTATGAAGAAACTAAAAGATCGTTTTTGTATTATTGAGAGCGAAAATTAATACCTATAATTTACTTACCATGGTTAATTATTGAGACCTTAATTAATTATTGAGATCGTTATTAGGATTAAAATTTTAATTATTCAGAAAAATATTTGGAAATTTTGAGTTGTAAATCAAAAATAAAGGAAAAGATTACGTTTCGTAAAATTTACCATTAACATAAGGTATGTACATTCAGGATGTATTGAGTTATTACAAGATCAACTTTTTTTAATGATTTAAATTATTTTTATTATTAATTTTGAAAGGGAAATATCTGACTTTGTGTAAAAATTAATGCATTCTTTTAGATTATGAATAAACTAAAAGATCGTTTTCGTATTATTGAGAGCGAAAATTAATACCTATAATTTACTTACCATTGTTAATTATTGAGACCTTAATTAATTATTGAGATCGTTATTAGGATTAAGCTTTTATTTATTCAGAAAAATATTTGGAAATTTTGAGTAGTAAATCAAAAATAAAGGAAAAGATAACGTTTCGTAAAATTTACCATTAACATAACTGTTATTAACAGTAATATTTACCATTAACCCTGAACTTAACGGTTCAGGTCAGTTTTCCTTATTGTCGATAAAGAGTATATGAATATTTTTATCAATTATTTAAAATTTTAACTGAAAACCCCAATTTCTACCCACCGTCCTATGACGGGCATTTACACTAGTATCAACATAAAAAGCAATACAGAAGTTTAACAATTAACTATTTGATTACGGCATGAGACATATACGTCCCAAAGGACTATTTTGTGCTCCATTCGTACCATTTTTTGAGAAGTAATCTCTGTCATATACTTATACTAGGATAGTTTCAAGAGAAGTGTACCAGAAAGAAAAAAAATGTAAATTGTTACTACTGAAATTAAAAACATTCGCCAGTCCAGGCTCATAATCAAAGGGTTAGAGAAAGTTAAATATTCAAAAATAAGTTTTTACCAGCAAAAATGGAGAAATGAAGCAATAATTTATTTTATACGTCAGATGGAAATCCCCCACCCCCCTTAAACAGTCCGTTTATGATAAGTTTTAAATACATCAGCATAAAGAGAAAAAGAAAAGTAGAAATTCACTTCCACGGGAAGGCGGATTTCCCCTGATGAATAATTTTTAGTTCCCTTTTACTGTTAGTGGATTAAGTATTTTTAAGTCACTTGTAAAGAATAAATTTTACTATTATTTTCTTTTCTCAAAAAAAAAATTAGAGAAAATAAAATTTAGTTAATTAAATTTAAAAATCCAAGTAGGGCCAATTGACCCTCTCCTGCGCCCCCTTCCCGGCGTGGCGGCTGTGACGGTATTTATGAAAATAAAGATCTAAAAAATATGCATTTTACCAGAGTTTATGGAAGACAATGCCGTGTGTTAACTTATTTTTTTTTCCTTGTGCATTTATGAACTTAACTTGTTGAATGAGTCATCGGTGAATACGGAGAAGCCTTTTATTATAGTAGTCATTCGATTTGTCGATGTCTGCTACCTGATGCTTATCGGTGTCTGATAATTACCTATTGAATTATTTATTGAGTTTTTTGCCTATCTTGCATTATGCAATATGAATTATTTTTGCAGCCTTAAAATAAGAATTTTATCTTTTACAAGATGAGCCGAAACAAAAAAAAAATCCATCTAATCAATAGAAATAACAAGTAAAAAAATTAAATTAAAGAGTCAAAGAAGAATTTTTATTACTGTTGTTTCTATTATTAATACAATATTCGATATTCATGTGGTAATTTTCATTACTTTATTTTAATGCATCGTATTAGCGTCATTTTATGATAATGAATTTACATACATTTTATGCATTCGTTCAAAAAACGATTTGTTTATTAATTTAACAATTATTCATTTAAACTTCATATGAAAATCGGAGCTACGTTGAACGGAGATTTTTTAAGAAAAGGAAAAAAAAGAAGAAACAGAATTTAAAAAAAAAAGTCAAACATTTTTAATCATACTTTAAAAAGAGTTAAAAATTCTAATTTTAAAATAAGAAAACAATGGTATTTTGGACATCTTAAATGAGATGAGTAATTTATATGTCGCAAAAATCGCCTAGATTTTAAAAAACGAATACAAAGAAGAATGAAAGAAAAATGGAAAAGTGGAGCTTATTTTTTCTTTAATCTATACTTAGGGGATGGGTTAAAATTACATCTTAAAATAATTTTTTAAAAAGAAAAAGACGGTATATTGACCATTTTAAGAGAAATAAATAATTTACGTATCCCATATCGCAAAAGACACTGAAGATGTAATTAATTTTAAAGTACCAAAATGTGATATAGAATTTTTAAATTAAAAATAGCCCTCCGCTATTTTCAGAAAATAGTTTTATTTTATTTTATTTTTTAAATGGATAAAAAACAGAATTTTTTTTTATAAAATATATTTACTGACACTTACATCTATCTTACCACATACTAGCTTATAGTCGATTTCGTGGATCGGGAAAAACCCTGCCAAATAGAGATCTCCGTCGATGATGCTTGCTCTTTTGTTCGGCCATAGAATCTGAGCACACACGCATGAAAGCAATAAATGCAGAATTGTGATATAAATTTTCATATTTTAATCAATAGATGTCTTGAAACACTCCAGGATTTCTGTCGGAAAATTATTAAATCAATTATTATTGTTATATATAAAATGCGCAAACAAGTAATAACTTTTTTAAGTACTGTAAAAGCACTTATTTTCGCGAGGCTTTAATTTTCGCGATTTTCGCGAGCCCGTCGTAATCGCGAAAATTTAAGCCTCGCAAAATATTTTTATTTTTCGCCTCAAATAATAATAAAAAATTCGAAAATTTTCAGTTATCCAAGATTTAATGATTACAGTTACTTAAATAAGAATCAAGTACGAAAATTTCTTGAATACTTACAACTATTTCTTGAATACTATACAACAATTTCTTGAATAAAAACAATAATACAACTAATAGAATGCAGCTTATTCACTTACAATATTTATACCAGCTTCTTTGAAGCTATTCAAAATTATCTCATGTTTGGCTTCAACACCGTTAAATGTGCGCACAAGCCAAGAAGCGTGAATCGGTTTTAGTCGTGATATTCGCAGGTCCACAGATTCTTTTTCCCCTATAAATTTAAGCTCATTAGAATACCACTCAATAAACTCATTCTTGAGCAAACGCTCGAACTAACCGTTTACAGTTAAGTCCAAAGGATGGAGCTCTCCTGTGCAGGAAGCGGGCACAAAAACTGGAATAATATTCCTCTTTTCTAGTTCAGCCAGAAAAAGAAGATCTTGGTGTGCCTTAAAAACGTCGAACAATGCTACACCAGGTTGTTCTGGAACTAGCCCGAGAAGCTCTCTCTGCTTGTCGTAAAAAGGTACAAGAATATTCTCGAAGTATAGAATCATTGTGTCAGTATTGCTCCAATGCTTACATCCCAGTCTGCGGGAAATGTAAATTTTGGATGACAATTTGTTGTTTACAACAACTTGTGGTGGAAGTAGGTTTCCAGAAAGGGAACATGCTAACAAAAGAGTCATCTTATCTTCCATGCCGATTATGGACACTTGTTTTGAACCACGTTCTTCCAATCTGTATTCAGATGTAGGCACAAACTTTGCGTTTGTCTGATCGAAGTTAACGAACATCTCAGGGGGAACAACATTTTGTTTGTGTTATGTGTCCACGTGTTGTTTTTAGAGCGATAGGGAGGAGGGGGACGAACTTTTCGGACAAAAGCAACTTTCTTAAAATGCCTTATGCAAAAGGAATTCTATTTAGGTAGTTTCGGGATTTTTCAACTTTCGGTTTTGTTCATATAAAATTCGCGAAATCACCAATATCTTCATTTTCGCGAACATTACGGCTCGCGAAAATAAGTGCCTTTACAGTATACGATCGACTTCAAATATACTTATTTTTAATTCACATTTTAACCGGAA
The DNA here is from genome assembly GCA_963931845.1 of Maratus michaelseni. Lineage (NCBI taxonomy): Eukaryota > Metazoa > Arthropoda > Arachnida > Araneae > Salticidae > Maratus > Maratus michaelseni. Next base: position 153,627,367 of record OZ007594.1, on the reverse strand, counting down.
TTTGAACTTTAAAAAATCAACAATGCTTAAGTTTTTTTTTTTTTTTTTTTTTTTTTTTTTTTTTTTTTTTTTTTTTAACTTTTGCATTTTCTGAATTCCTGATTTAATAAATATTCCAGCCGTTTTTAAAAATTTAAACACATGTAGAAGATATACAGATTCTTGTTGCATAGTGCTCGAGCGAGTGATATTTCTTGCAAAACTGTAAAAACGGTTTTTATGTCGGTACCCAACATATCTAGGCAATGGATGAACCGATGTCCTTTTTCTTTATGAAAACTTGTATAGTCTTCTAGTCCTTGGCGATTGCTTTTATAATCCTTTTTTTTAATTTTTATAAACTACTTTTTTGCTGGAAATTGATACACTAGAATCCGTCAGGCCGAAATGTCGGAGCATTGAGTGGGATAAACATAAAATATAACATTAACAATATATAATATATATTTTTTACTTTTATATTTACTGTTTAATAGTATAAAAGAAAAATTACAATAACTGCTGTTGAATCTTCAAGTGTTTATTCGGTCAACAGTTGTCTCAGATACTGCTCAAATGCTAATCTATCAGCAAGTGTCCCCCTTCTTCTAATTTGGTCTAGCCTATCCTTTGCGAAAGGCACTTCAATCACAACATCCGCTAAACGTCGAACCCTGCTAAACGCGACATAAGTTGCTCCAAGTGACAACTCCTTTTCACCAATGTCCACTGCTATTTTTGACAAAGTTAATCCTTGGGATTTGTGTATGGTGACAGCGTATGAAACTGTTAAAGGTAACTGAGTACGGGAGCATGAGACATTGTTTTCTTTCCAAGACTTTGTAATAGGTGTGACAGGAAAAAGTCTTTCAGTGAGAAATGGTCCCCGATAATCATCAAAATGAACCATTACTGCCTGTGGCAAGCCTGGAGACCTTAATCCTGGTCCGTAGACAATATCTTTTACCGTACCAAGTGCACCGTTGACCAATCCTCCCTCTGTCCACAGATTGGTACGCAACATATACGTGCTCATCTTCACTCCATCTTGCTATTTGATTATTGTGGTCTGCTAATATTCTTTCCACTGGCCATTTTGATTTACGAAGTACTTCTTGATTATGTTCTTCAGCTTGCTTGTTTGTGGGAAAAAGGCGTATGGCATTTTGAAATATTTCAAGTTCAGCCGGAGGCTGTATAGCTTTACGTCGTTGCATAAGGGATGCGTATTGGTCGCCTGTAACTTCGCCTACGGAAAGCGAATCAAGAGTCTCTCTAAACTGTATTTGCTGATCGTCGCTTTGTCTCATTGACTTTGTTAAGGTGAAACATTTTTCAAACATCTTAAGAACTGTTTGTCCACGTAAAGCCAAAATGTCTTTTATAGAATGTCTCCTATATAGAGGTGTGTCTTTTACAGGCTGTAGCTGCCTAATATCTCCAATCAGGTAAACAAATAAGCCTCCAAAAGTTTCAATCCTGTCTGGTTTACCTTCGCGACATCTTTGCTCAAGTGCAGACATCAGACGGCATCCGATCATTGAAAATTCGTCAATAATGAGAAATGAAACTGGATTCATGCTGAGCTGTAGATTTCTTGCTGCTTCACTTCCTAAATCAGCAAACGATTTAAAACATGTTGGTACTTTTAGTACAGAGTGAATTGTTTTGCCCTCGACATTAATTGCAGCAGCACCTGTTGGAGCCAAAACCATAATAGCTTCCGGTCCTAGCTGCTCGGTAACTCTTTTACGAATTTCTTTTATTACCGTACTTTTTCCAGCTCCGGCTTTCCCAATAATAAAAGTACGTTTAGGGCAATTTATAAATCTTGATTTCAAAGACGAAAGCTGTTGCGTGCATAAGTGAAGTATTTTTTGCTGCTCATCTGTAAATCTGATCTCAGACGTATCGTAATTTTGATGCACTGTAAGTTGTTGTTCTTTACAGTAATTTAAAAATGAAGTAAAATTGCGATCAGGGTACTTGTAACTCTCACTTTTCCACTCACATGCATGATCAATCTCGCGGTATTCTTCTTGCAGGATTTCTGTCTCATGTGTACTGCTAACAGCAGGAAAATTTATTTCTTCGTGTGCATCAATATTTAGATCATTGAATGCTTCCTCCCATGAGTGATACGCAGACGGCAGGCCTTCTTGCAATAAAGAGTCAGAATTACCTCTCCAAGGATAATTGAGAAATACTTGTTGCCTATAGTATTCTTCGGCTAGAGTTGGGTCGTGGTTGAGTGATGTAAGAGGAAAAACTCTGACAACTGCATCTTTTCTTCTTTGGTGATAATCGACTCCTCTTACTGAGAAAGATTTTGCAAACTTAAGAAGCGTGCAGGAAATAAGTTTCTCCGGCCGCGCGCAATATTTCTGAAGCATGCTTTTTGATGGTCTTTCGTCGCTTGAAAAGTTGATTTCTTTCCTGTTCTTATCATGAAGCCGTATTGTAACTACTTCCCGACTACTGTGATACATTGGCCATCCCATTAATATGTGTACTACCTCTTGGGCTGAGTAATCCCTTTCAGAAACAGAAGACAAAATAAGTTTTTGGACTGCTTGAACCGCTGGATTTGTTTCGTTCATCTTATTTAAAATCTCAGATAACAATTCCTTGTAAGGAACAGAAGCTGTTTCTGATTTTGAGGCATATTTGGCAATGTAATGCAAAACCGCATCCTTTGATATAATAGGACAGAAATCCGTGTTAGCTCTCCAAACTTGTGACACGAAGCAATTGTAGGTATTCATTTCAGAATCGTTTCTTTTTGGCAAAAAGCTAATTATGCCATTTTCTACTTGAAGCTTTGGAGAGTCGCACTCTGCTTTTGGAAAACCAAATCTGCAGCTATAACTATTTGTACCTCTTTTTTTCCTTAGGCAATAATCTCCATGTCTTGTGTGACGTTGGACTTGATTTAAGAGCTGAGCGAGATCTTTTTCACGATCTTCACTGGAAATGTCTGAAAAGCGAACTCGACAGCGGTGTATATCATTTACGAGGACGTCCTTGTCAGGATTAACAGCACTGCATAGTTTTTCAAAATATGCTGTTACGGCTGTTACATTTTCAGCGTTAGTCATGTCTAGTGTTTCCATGTTTGGCGCCCCTCTTAACAACAACAATCCATGCATGTGAGGACTTCCACGCCACTGCCATTCGAAACGAACCCAGTAGTCGTCTATTAAAAACAACGACGTCAAGATTTTTCTCAAAAATATATCACAACGTTTTTGAAAGAGCCAACCAGTCAACAGAGGGTTGTCGTGCATTAATTGTCTGCGTTCTGTATCAGTCAGCTCATTTGCATCTCTGTTAGGCTCTAAAAGTCTGAAAAGATCAGGCCAGTGATAATCAGCTGCAGACAGTGTAAAAAAAATTGTTGGTGCTCCAATTTGTCCTACCATGGAAAGGAGTTTCCCACAACGTGCACGCCAGTATCCTTTTGTGCATCTTAATTTGTTTAGCATACATCATAATGTGTTTTGCCATTTCTGGTTGCCTATTCAGAATATCACGCATCTGCTCTACCGTCTTATTGCTGAACCTATTTCGCTGAACGAAAAAACGTCCTTTAGCCAAAGACTGCCACCGAAGAATTGAATTCATGGCAAAGTAGCGAAATCGGGGGTCTTTAGCAAATCGCCCATCTTCATACTTCATTAGGAACTTAAAATACTCATCAGGAGAGACTGCTTTTTGACGAGGTTGTCGTAAGTCAGCTGTACCATGTGGAAAAAGATGAGGAAAAGCACGTGCTATGTAACCCTCTTCTTGAAATTCGTTGATAGGCTGTGAATTTAATGAAGGGTGAGGCACACGAATTGCGTCATTTATTAAGTTGTTTTGATCTACCGGTTCAAGTAGTGGTCTAAATGACTCGCGCCTTATTTCCTCGTTCAAAGTATCAATATCCTCAGTAATATCGGTTGCTGTTGGTAACATTTGAGATACGTCACCATTCTCAGGTAATGTAGCGATCAAATCTTCATCAATTGTGATATTTGAATAATAAGGATTGTGAGCTTTAAGCCACCTGAGTGCTTCTAGAAGGCGTTGTGAGCAAACAGAAAAACTCTGCACATCCTGATAAAGTATCTTTTGTCACTAACACAGTTGAAGTCATATCTGAAGGATTGACAGGCAGGCGCGAAATAAAACTCTCAATATTTTGTTTAAAGCTGATTACATTTCCGCTGTATCCATACTGTGAGCCTCGTATACGGTAAAGAGAAACCACTGGATGTATTTGAGCGATCATCATTTGTTCAATGTAGCTCAGATCTTTGAGACAAATAGGAACTGAACCTGGGTCCATCGAATTACTGGCAGAAAACTTGAAAGCACCGTCTCTATACTTGCATGTCTGGCAGAGCTCAGCAGTATTTAATATGATATCAGGGAAAGCTCTGTGACACGTATTACAGGACACATAGGTGGTTTGCGATACCTCTCTATCAAACCTGATTGCTTCATTCATTTGAGTTGTCAGTATACCGGTACTCGGCAAAAAATCTGAAGGTAACTGACTTGTGCGACTTCTCCGCATTGAATTACGATTCGCAATTCTTCTCATTTCAGCTGATTGCTTTCTCTTAACTGGCATCCTTGCAAATTCTATATAATAAAAACATATAATCCTTTCATATATAAAATGTTTCTTAATATATATATTTTTTTATCCTGGATTGGCTGGACTATATCAAAATAAACAGATTTACTCTCATACTTCTTTTATACAATAAGCTTGAATGAAAAGAAAAAAAAAATATTTTGAAATGGAAACAAAAAGTTTAATTACACCAATTGCTGAGTTCGATTTAAAAAAAAAAAAACTAAATTCATGTACTTAATACGATTTAAACTTCATTGCACGTGTTTTAAGATAAAAATGTATGGGGTCCTTATTTCAGAAAAGTAAAATATATGTAAAATATATAAAAGTAAAATATATGGGACCGAGATTAAGAGCTTTTACTAAAAGGTTGTTTCCGAGTATATTGTTATTTAAATAAGTTTCTCATGATAAAAAATGGCAACAATATAAATTATTTCAATTTTCTTTTTATTTAATTCAAAAGTTTCTCATGATAAAAAATGGCAACAATATAAATTATTTCAATTTTCTGCTTATTTAATTCAAACAATCCCAATGTTATCTCTATGGGGAAATGGAAAAGTCTAGAGCAGACGATTCCGGGCGTTAGAGTTGACGAATATTTCTGATTTCAATCCCCGGCGAGATTTTGCCACTACCGACTTCCAGTCCAATTTTGGTATCAATGCGGCAAATATTTTGGCCGCTATCGTGTACACAAAAGTGTAATTTTTCATGGGAAGCCGGAGCTTTGCTCCGACAATTAGTCTGCCATTTTATTAAAACAGAAAAATTACACAAAACTATCGATAAAGGACTATACTTTTCATTACTAGACAATTTATATGTACATTAAAGTGTTTTTCTTTTAATTCGTTTTAGATGAAATTAAACGGAGAAATATTCGGTACTGTGAAACGCTACACGCTGCCAGGAAAGGCGAATCCAGAAGGTGCATGTTTCAATAAAAATGTGGATTTTGAATGTTCGAAATGTGTGTGTGTTGTATATGAAGAAGGAATTTTGTTATCGATTATTAACTCACTTCCTGATATGCTAGAATTTTAAAAATTATATACAAAAGTGTGTTTCCGATGATAATGTAACATTTTAATATTTTTAGAGTTTAATTATAAATTAATAACTTAATTGTAAAACATAATTTTGTAAGACGTAAAATTGTAAGACATAACTTAATTGTAAGACTTAAATGCTCGCCACAGGTGATGAATCGCCAAATATTCTTTATAGTTATAATTGTATACGGATTAACAGCAATACAGTTAATTATCTGCCAAACCATGCTCTCTAAAATATGCCAACTGATTATGAAACTACAACAATGAAATATTTTAAACAATAAAAACTTGAAAATAAATGTAAATAAAAAATAAAGATTATAATAATGTTTTTTTAAAAGATACTCTTTTATTAATGTTTGCTATTTTCGAGATTCGAAGGCTTTTTTCAGCTGCTTACAATAACTGTTTGAGAAATATTTTGGTTGAACTTCATGCTATGATCGATCTTCATTAGATGTCCAAGGTAATAAAATTTATCATTTAAAAAACAATAAATGTGAAACGTAATTTACAATTTTTGGCACTTTTTCTTATATACATTAAACAAAATTCATTTCTAACACTTTTTGACTATTTTACTATTGAAAATGTCTGAAACAGTGAAAAAATATTTAATAAGAAAAAAAATCCTGTGTCAAATATTTTGTTTATGAAGCACTTTTCAACGCATTCAGAATACTGTAACAAAACGTCACCGTTTCAGATGAAAGGTAATGTTCATTGTCTGATTAAACAAGGTCAAGGTCAAGGTGAAGGGAGGACTACCTTTCGGCTTAAGCTCAACTAGCTCTGTCCAGCAAGTTTGCTTACTTAATCATTCTGAGCATTACTAAATTTTACTTTGTGATATTAAGCAATAATTATACTGTGTAATGCTGAAATACAAATTCTGAAAATACAAGATTCCAAAAATACAAATTCTGAAAATACGATTTACCAATCCTACTGAGCAATACTAAATACTACTATGTGATACTGAGCAATACTAAATACTACTATGTGATACTGAGCAATACTAAATACTACTATGTGATACTGAGCAATACTAAATACTACTATGTGATACTGAGCAATACTAAATACTACTATGTGATACTGAGCAATACTAAATACTACTATGTGATACTGAGCAATACTAAATACTACTATGTGATACTGAGCAATACTAAATACTACTATGTGATACTGAGCAATACTTAATACTACTATGTGATACTGAGCAATAATACTACCATGTAATAATGCTGCAAGATACTGAAGTAGATAATAATAATGGATAGAAGTAAGTACTAAATGAACAATAAAAAATGAATAATTTATATATCAATATTTAAATTTTGCATTTATTCAATTGATTTTAACTCTTTAAAGGCACTGGTATAATATATATACCACTTAATTTTCAACCCCAATTGCTAAATTGTATTCCAATTTTTTAATAACATTTTTCTTTTATTATACGTACGTAAAGAAAAGCATTTATTTATTTATAAATCAATTCGTTCGTAAATTCTGGGGGCATTAAATATTTTTAACACTTATCAATAGAATTACTTTTCCCACAAAAGGGTTAATATTCATTTACTAATAACTATAAATAGTAAAAATTTGATTACGTAGTAGCTCACCATTTTATCGTTCATTCGGATATATCATAATTTTTACATGCCTTGTTATATAAAAACAAGAACGAAAAATCGTGCATCACACATAAATTATGAGTCACTTTACAACACTAGCAGAATATTATTAAGAAATTTCTTTTTTCCTTACCATGAAATGAGATAGATAAAAAAGCAATTTAAACAAAAATGCACCGTAAACTATTTTCCCCCATAGACCATAACAATGCATCGGAATTCTTTTGTGCGTCCCTGTAAACGAAGTATAAATGCTACACACTTCATTTTCTATAGCGAACATTTAATAGTGATCCCTCATTGACATGTATTAATTACATGCCAATCCGAGTATATTTACAACAGTTGGAGCACGGACAGACAGACAGACAGCAGGCAGGCAAACCGAAGTCATCCGTAGCTGCCAACTTTTACGCTTTTTTTCCTACCACTAAAATTTGATAGTAAATTTTATCTTATTAAATCGACAAAGTCGTGTGATTACATAAGGAAAATAATTCTATAAAATTTTAGTGGTAACAAAAAAGCATAAGAGTTGGCAACTATGCATACACACTTTTCAACTATGTTGGAAAGTGTTAAAAAAAGAAAAATAAGCTTAATTAAAATTTGCATAGCTTCTATACATGTCGAATACAAAAAATCAATTACCTTCATTCATTTTATTCAGAAAATTATAATATAAAAATACACTAACTTTTTTTACTGGAGACTGTGTAAAGCATTTACATGTAACCTCACATATATCATTTTTCTTATCGGCTATATAATGCTCTTTTTTCCTGTATGGTGGCATATAACGCAGGGCTACTGAATTTTTTTTAAGCATTGGGTTGCTTTAAGAATGTCAAAGTAAGGAAAGAAGCATTAAGCTTTACTTACCTGATGACAATTTAATGTTTCGAAATTCAGGAATTTAAAATAAATTTCTTATACGTCATGTCTTCCAAATTTATATTGTTTACTAACGTTCCAGTGAAGTTAATCATTTCCAAATATCGAGATAACCTTATGCGAATGAGAAATCTTCCGGATATCCTAAAGGAAAGGAACGTTAAAAAATACCTTTTATAAAACTGTTCTTTCCGTTTACGTTTCGTAGTTCCTGTAGTTTAATTATAATTTAATATTTTGTATTTATGTCCTCATGTTGTAGATATTCAACATATACAATCCATCTAAAGCTTGATATTAAAAGACTTTTTTTTTATGTGTAAATCAAAATTCTTTACTCCGTTAAAATTACGGCATTACTCGTATTTGAAAACTTGTGAAAGGAAGAATCTATTCTATTAAAATATTTGCACATCTGTCTGTCTGTGTATCTGTAGCACTATTTCCACCGGGACCGCCGAAAGTACGATATTCAGACGGGTATTACATTCAACGCAGAAAAATCAGTAAAGTCATTCCACCCATTCGCTGAGGAACCCGACCGTAATTAGCTGATATTTTAATCAAACTGATTAAAATTTCATAATTGTGGTTCCTCCAATTGTTCTGCGCCAAATACAGCTACCCTTTGGTTGTTCAAGTCAGAAGAAAAAAATTTTAAACTGCCTCACGCACTTCTCAAATCGAAATACAAATTGAAAAAGGTAGTAAAGGAGATTGTTGTTTAATAAAATATTAATATATTTGCTGTTTTAAAAAATATATTTTTTCTGAATGCCGACTTTATGATTTCGTTTTTTCTGCAGCTTTAAACTGCCACATTCGCTTCCAAAAGGAAATAGAATATACAATATATATATATATATATATATATATATATATATATATATATATATATATATATATATATATATATATATATACAGGGTGTCCCAAAAGTTCTTGACACATTTTAAAATTCAGTAAAAGATCAAGCAATTGGTGTACAATAGTGCGGTTACTAAAATGCTTCTTATGATCTGAAATATTGTTTAAGCAAATAAAAAAAATAGTTTCAAAAATTTCTCATAGATGTCGCTGCTTCTATAAAGCTACCAAAGAAGTAGAATGTCTTTATACGTAATAGTGGCGAAAGGTGCACAATGCATATGCTAAATTTTTGTCCAAACTATGGCAACCTACATTCCAGAACTTAACAATACTCGCCCTCCTGAGTTCGATCAGACGAGTGAAACAAGTGAACAAACATTATTTTGGTGATAATAGAAAGCGCGCCAAGATTAACAGTGTGGTGCAGTAAGATAATAGCAACATAAGGACAAAAAACATTTGATTGGTCGATATGATTTTGGAAAAACATGAATCGCGTAGAATCTTAGCGAGCTTTCCATTATCGCCAAAATAATGTTTGTTGACTTGTCTGACTCGTCTAATCGAACTCATGAAGGCGGGTATTGTTAACTTCTGGAATGTGGGTTCCCATAGTTTGGACAAAAACTGTGCATACGCATTGTGCGTTTTTCGCCATTCTTATGTATAAAGGCATTCTACGTACTCGATAACTTTCCAGAAGCAGCGCCATCTATAAGAAATTTTGGGAACTATTTTTTTATTTGCTTAAATAAAATTTCAGATCATAAGAAGCATTTTTATCCAAACCGCACTCTCGTACGCCAATTGCTTGATAGTTTATTGTATTTTAAAGTATGTCAAGGACTTTGGGGACACCCTGTATGACACAGAAACATATATACATTTGGTGTGTGTGTTATATATGCCCACTTATTTGTGGCACATTTCCGGTTCTAACGATATGTTTGGTTTCAATCAAAATAAATTACTTTCTGTAAGTGATTTCGCGAATTCACTAGCCTTTTATTTTATTTATTTATTTATTTTTTTATTTAGCTCGGTTTTCTAGATATCATTTCACGTTTTGAGAGAATTGTGGTTTACAAATTTTCGGATGGGAAAAAAATTATAATTTTCATTTGTTATTATGCAGACTACCGCTAAAGCACACGTGCCAGTGTTTATGTTTACTTTTCACTTTGGCGTTTTAAATGAGGCACATAAACTAAAAAGGTTTTTTTTTAATGTTTTTTATGTTAAAAATGTGATAATTTAAATGTGATTTATGGTGCTAATTGGACAAATATCTTTCTATGCTTTAATTCAATCGAGAGCATAGTGGAATTTTAGAAGAGAAAATAGAATCTGAGATATAAATCGTTCCAACAAGATATTAAAAAAAAAAAATCAGGAATGTTTCTTGGGAAATCATGGGCAGCTCGGTTGTTTTGAAAGTAACACAAACTTTACTAAATAATCCTGAATGTTCCACTGAAATATCAGTAAGCTCCCAGTGAAATATCAGGAATATTTCTATTGTCATGATTCATGAGTATATATCATTTGATGATATTATCTGATATTTCACAGAAAGTTTACTGACATTTCACTGGAACGTTTCTATTGTCAACAGAAATATTCCAGATGTTTCACAGGAAACTTGCTGCCATTTCTGTGGAATGTTTTAAAATTATACAGTAAAGTTCTTGTCATTTTCAAGAATTTTTTCTCGCAAATAATGGGCAACCCAACTTTCCATTATTTTCAAATAACATTGCTGACTTTTTTTTTTTTTTTTTTTTTTGTAGAAATAATATGAGGACCCATCCAAATGCACACACCACAATATTGACCTCAGTAAGTGTTGTAAACTAAATAATAGTTTTCCTAACAATATTACTCTATGAGGTAGTCTCTATAAGGTAGGTCCTCTATAGGGTAGTGCTGTCACTTTCTGTGGCCTATTGTAACTCTTTAGCTACGAAATCCTTCGGAGTCTACCGATCCTTTAGATTTTTTATTCACTTTTAAAAATATATATTTGTTTAATGTAAAAATTGTCTGCTTGGACACCAGTAAAAATCTGTTAATTTACGTGGAAAATTTTGTTTTTAAAAGTGCTAATGCTCTGTGCGTGAAAGCTTCACATCCATTAAAAAAAATCACGAGCTGCAGCAACCTCGTTGTTTAGAAATTTCAAAAGTACGTGAGATTCGGTAATGCAGCGATCACTATAACGCACTTCGCGTCGATTAAAACCAAAAAAGATCATTGGATACACTAACCTTATTGTATAGCAATGTCAAAAGTGCATTGGCAATGCCGTGATCACTATAACTTAAGTATACGCGCTTCGTTCCAGTGAAAAAGAAAATCACTGCAACAACGTTGTTGTATATGAATCTCGAAAATACATGAAATTTGGTAATGGCGCGATCTCTACAACTTCAACTATCATTAACTTTAGACTTCTAATAATAAAACAACTTGTTTTCACGTCCTACTCTGAGATATAATGCAGTGTGAATCCATCATTGCAACTGGGTATTTCCTGTCTAGGTAATTGACCCTTTTTCACTGAATGCCAGGGCAATTGACCTATACTACGTAAATCAAAGGGGCAAATTTTCCATAATCGGGGCCCATACCAAATTGACGTATTGTAACCGATATTTTATGGAACAACATGATTTGCAGCCATGAGGTTATGCATGATTTATAAGATAATGATTGGATGCTTACGAAAGAATGTTTGTTTTGTTTTTTTTAACTATTTTTACTTTTATACTTATTTTTACTTTCAATAACACTGGACTGTGTGTGTGTGTTTTCATAATTTTTGTAATCATTTAATCAGATATGTATATACATTATCATTTATTTTTCATTTCACAAAAATGGTTCACAGCAAAATATATATATATATATTAAAATTTTAGGCAGTTTTCAAAATGAAATAGCTTTTTGTTCTTTGTTCTGTAATGGAAACAGAAAATGGAGGCCTTAAATGTATACAAAAATATAAAATTTATTTCAGGCATGAGGCAAACTAATGAAGTGATGACATTGAATATGTGTAAAATAAAATGTGAAAATTTATTCAACATAAAAGATACAAATATTCAAAAGTAGTTTTTAAAATGAAATAACAAAATTCTTTTAGATACTAGAATTTTTTTTTAATCTGACTTTAGGTAGAATCCTTTTGCAAAGTCTCAGAAATAGGAAGATTTTAAAGCATATAGGATGAAGATCGCTATACTAGGGGAGTCAGTCAGGGTTGCCTTTTTTTAATTCAAAAACTTCGAATTCTTACCGGAAATTCTGAAAGAAGAGTTTTTACTTTAAGTAATCATTGACCGGGAGGCGGCAGCACAGACAATCACCTCATCGAGTTCACGGCTGAAAATCCAGAATTAGTTAAAACTTGATTCGCATATTAAAACGCAATCGGTCTGCCAAGTCATATCTTGGTGGAAAATACCCGAAAACCCGATTTTAGCGGTTGGCTCGTAGGTTTACCATTGTGTGTTCCTGCTCCCAGTCCTCCATGCTTTCATACCTTTGGGTGCAGGAAAACACAATAGTAAACCTACAAGTCAACCGCTAAAATCGGGTTTTAAGGTGTTTTCCATCAAGATATGACTTGGCAGACCGATTGCGTTTTAATATGCGAATCGAGGTTTAACTAATTCTGGAATTTCAGCCATGAACTCGATGAGGTGATTGTCTGTGCTGCCGCCTCCCGGTCTATCACGAAATGTCTGTCTTTTAATAAAGAAAAGAATATTGTAAGGAATTTCTGGTATGGATGCGAAATTTCGAAATAGAAAAAAGGTCGAACTGTCAATCCTGCTTCCAGTCAGTGGTAGCGAAATGTTTGTTAATAGAAACTTGTCGGCAAGATATAAGTGTACCGGTAATAGACATGTACCTATACTTTAGTAGGGTAACGTTTAGCCCACTAGTTTTGAGAAATTAAAAACAAGCTTATACATCATATTCACAAATAACTAAAGTGGCATGTTAGGGTGGTTGAAACCTTTCACTATATTGCCTGTCATATAGATTGCTTGCGAATTGTCCTTTGTCAAAGAGATGTTTTATTCCATTATATGTACAATGCCTATTTACTAGAACTCTTGTCCTTATGGTCCCTTTTTAATACTTTCCAACAAAGTTGAAAAGTGTTTATGGATTCGGTTTGTCTGTCTGTCTGTCTGCCGTCTGTATGTCTGACCGTGCTCTAACTCGTGTAAATATACTGGGATTGCCATGCAATTGCTATATGTTATTTAGTGTTACTATAGCATGTTCGATATGGAAAATGAAGTGCATTTATAGTTCATTTACAGGGACACTCAAAAGAATTCCTTTACATTGCGGTCTATGAAGAAAAATCGTTTGCGGTGTATTTTAATTATCTATACTAATAAAATAAAGTTTCGCTCTGTGTATGTGTGTGTGTGTGTGTGTGTGTGTGTGTGTGTGTGTGTGTGTGTGTGTGTGTGTGTGTGTGTGTGTGTGTGTGTGTGTCTGTTGGTGATGGCTAGGAAAATTTAGCGCACCTAGAAGTCTGTAAATTTAGATTTAGGTAGTCCAAACCCTCTCTTAGTGCACCTGACCCTCAGAATTTTAAAATTTTGATAATTAGCCTAGATATTAATTAGATTCTCATTAGCCATCGCTTCTAAAATGACATCTTTTAAATCAAAATGGCGAAAGAAACTAACCAGCGCATTGGATTTGGAAGCGGAAATGAACGAATTCGAAATTATTTTACTAATTAGCGAATTTTAAGAAAACTAATTGAGATATCAATTTGAAAATTTCTGAGCATATGTAAAAAAATAATCTGCATCAGACTATCTGATTTTTTAAAAATTCGGTCTGTAATTTTTTTTAATTTATGCAAAAAACTGCCAAAAATCTGTCGGCGCCAAGTGAAAACGATCCGAGAAAGTTTCAGGCAGGGATCTGCTTTCATTAAAAACTGAACTACAAAGAGATCTGTTTCTCGGGCCGATCCCTCCATTTAGTTTGCGAAAATGAAAGGAAATAATTGCCAATTTTTACTAATGAACAAAAATTTAGGTAACTAATTAAGATATATATTTGAAATTGAGGTCGGGAAGGGGTGTCATCTGCCGGCTATTTTAGCGTAGCGTCTTCGTTATGTTCTAATTATCAGAAAATTGTAATTATTTTTTTAATGATCACGTTAATGTAGGTTACGGTGGTTCTCTTGAACAAATTATTCATTATATTTGCGGGTATCGGGAAGGATGGGGTCAACGCCTTTCTCTGAGATTATATTCTCTGTAATTATCTCGGGCCCGGGCAACGCCGGGCCGGTTAGCTAGTGTTAATATATTTCAAACTTCTCGAAATTACTATATATCAATGAGGTGCATTACAAGATGCTTTTATAGTTCATTTACAGGGACACTCAAAAGAATTCCTTTACATTGCGGTCTATGGAGAAAAATCGTTTGCGGTGTATTTTAATTATGTTAATATATTTCAAACTCGTCGAAATTACTATATATATCAATGAGGTGCATTACAAGATGCTTTTAAAGTTCATTTACAGCGACACTCAAAAGAATTACTTTACATTGTGGTCTAGGGAGAAAAATCGTTTGCGGTGTATTTTAATTATGTTAATATATTTCAAACTTGTCGAAATTACTATATATCACTGAGACTATATTACAAGATGCTTACTATTGATTATGGAGTGAATAGCAAGCATCGCTCATTTACAGAGACACACAAAAGAATTCGGTACAGCACTGTCTATGAACAATAACTGCTAGAAGTGCGTTTTCTGTTGTGGCACGTGATTTTAAATTTAACTAATTTTTTGCATATTGCTTTGTGTGTATAAATTCTATAAATCCTATACAGGGTTGCCAAAAGATGCCACGTACTTTATTGTTCATTGACCGAAATTGCCAAATATTTTTTTTTTTTTTTTTGAAATTTTCAATTGTGCTGTGCGCTTATAACTAAACTAAATTTTATCATATTATGTAGCATATATACAAATCTATTGAACATGAGCTGGGCAAAAAAAAATCGGATATTTTTATGATTATTAATGGTAATTAATGAAGCTGGCTTTTCATATATGTTATGCATTCTCAAAATTGTTTACGTATATATCACTTTTCACCTTATTAATCTGTGAAGTTTTGTTACAGTATTCTGAATGTGTTGGAAAGTGTTTCATAATCAATGCTTAACGCATGATTCATCATCCCTGTTGTTTTGTCTTGTTTTATTTCTTTTCTTTTCTTTTTCTGTAAGTTAATAAATAATAAATAAAGATTATAATATAAGAACGGATTATGTTTATATTTTAATAGTTCAATATTTTAACAATTGTGAAAATTTATAATAATGTGTAATGCATTATACAGTTGTTTCAGGTGCAATTAACTGTGTATTATAGCTGAATCAGAATATTTATATTTCTTATTAGACTTATGTATTTAGTGTATAATTTTACAATGTAAGCATAAAAAACACATATAGACTAATTTATGATTAATCTGCATTAAAGAAACAGAGACAGCGTCAAAATTTATACTGTTTATTATACATAAGTCAAACAGAAAAAAAAATGAAAACTTCATTAAACTCTTAGATATGTAAATAAACATTTATTCTTAGACGGTGTCGCTCTTTTATCTTAAATACAACTTCATTTTTTTTTTCTAGGAATGTTCTAATGAAGAAGTATTATTTGCCACCTTTTGCAACAGATGATGCATCCAAGATAATAGAAATTCTTCCTTTTTTAGCTGGGTGGGGGGAAATTTTGTGTTTTATTTTATTACTATAGACAGGGCTTGACAAATACGGTCGCGAGGTTGCCACTGGCTGCCAAATATTTTTATCTGGCAACCAAGTTATTTAATCTAATGGGGTTTTTGTTGTTGTTTCTTTTTTGTACAAAATTTGACCTAAGCTTTCTTGAAATGAGCATAAATGCCATCTCCCCTCCCCCCTTTTCCAAATATTAAAAAATAAATTTTGAAACTATATTCACACAAAAAATATTTTTAACTTTTGTTTTTAATTTGGCAAAAATAAATTCATCAAATGTAAATTTTAAAATAATCAAAACAGAATTATTTGAGACTTTGACAGAAAAATAGGCGAAAACTTGTTTTCCAGCTTCACTATTTCGTCGACGCGCTCCTCAGCAGATATAGATTTTGTAGCATTCAACTAACCGGACATTTGAAGTATTCGGCAATCAGTATTTTCCGAATATACCGGTTAATTCATTCTTTACAGTACTTTTTTTTTTTTTTGAAAGATATATGATTTTGATAAGTTTTATTAGAAAACTTAGTTTATATTATCTTTCTAAACTATGTAACTAATAATTCTAAACAATGCCTGTTATTATTTTTTCTCAATTAATTCATAAAAACTTTTGTGCTTTTTGAAAATTAATGACGGGGAAGGAGGGGGTGGTAAATATTTTTTACTGGCTACTAGAATTTTTTTCTGGCTACCAGATTTTAACAAATTTGTAAAGCCCTGCTTATAGCACTAAACCCGTTCTTAGCACGGAGAGAAAGAAAAAAAAAATTACTCATCAATCCTAAACATAGAAAGATTCAATGCTTGTATTGATGGATATGACATTTGTAAAAACATATCAGCAATTTCATCCATAAAAATGACATATAATACAATGATGATTGAAAGAGAATGCACTTTTCACTTTTATTTTCAACCTAGACTAAGAATAAATCCTACATCACAAAGGTAAATAAAATGTTTTCATTTTCACGGATAAACCAAGCAGAGAAGCTATTAAAGAGAATAAAAGGCAAAAATCTGACATTTTTAGTAGAAAACGTGCATTTGCATACATGAATTTGAGGCATTTTACTTACGACTGCACAAAAAAAAAGAGTCATATTTCCTTAAGTCTCAGAATTCTTACTATAATGTAAAAATCAAAAGGATTTTTTTTTTCGACTAACTCCCTTTTTAAACTTTGGCAAAACTATTTTTCTAAATTTTATAAAAATCTAAAACTATATTATAAATTACATTTTTTTTAACGTCGCGTAAATTAAATGTTTAAAATGATTAATAAGTTTTCAGTTTATATCCCTTGTAAATACGACAGATAGAAATGTTTCCAAATATTAACTTACAGTTCTAGTCTGAAAAAGACGAAAGGCTTCAGTGGTGAAGGTGATGTTGCTTTAAGCAGAATGTGTGCATTTTTAAACCTCCATACTTATCATTTTTATTGACAATTAAGATTTAAAAATAAAAACATAATTTTCCTTTATTTTTTATTCTACATGTGCTGACATAAAGGTACATAAAGTTGAAAGAATATTACAATTTAAATTACAATTAATATAACAATGTAACAAGAATAAGTTTAAATTAAAGTGTAATTATTTCTTAAAGTGATAAAAAACATAACACAAAAAGTTTAAAAATACCTTTTAATATAGATGAAATATGTTTCCTTCGCTCAAACGGTGACATCTTCAGATCAAAATGATAAATAAAATATTCTCGCAAAGTTTTTGAAAATGATAAACGTAAATCACGAGATCACGTGTCCAATGTAAGCAGGTGCTTAAATTGGTCAAACTGGAAAACGTGAAAATTATTATTTTATTTCTATATTTATTGCTTTTAGGTAGATTTCGTAAGAAATACTACCTATTACATTCTCACCTAAGTTGGAAATTTTGAAAAATTTTTGCAGATCTACGCCGATCATGACTCCCAGAACCCAAAACCACCCCCAGTTCAAAACTTTATATATATATCTATCTATCTATCTATCTATCTATCTATCTATGTCACTTTTTTCTGACCACGATAACTGGAAAAATTCTGCATTAATCTTTTACAGACTGATACATAAAATCAAGGGGCATAAAATCTCGGTCAAGTTCGTTAATGGGCAAAATCGAACCAAGGGGGGAGGGTGGGGGGGCTTTTTGTGAAAACAGAAAAACCCCATAATTTCTTAATTATTATACGTATCGAATCCATTTAAAGTTATTAATACTTCTAGGAGAAGGGCCGAAAATTTATGTATGACAGATTTTTGATATAATTAAAAATGGCTCCAAGGGGGGGGGAAAGGGGGGGTTTTAGAAGAAAAAAAATCATAGCTTCGTCAATTCACAAGATATCAAATCCGCGTAAATTTATTATTAATCCTCTTATTATTATCTAAAACTGTCCTATTGACAAGTTTTTTATAGGACCAACCGTTATAGCAAAAAAAATTAAAAACAAAAAAAAATCCCTGCCGGCTCCGCCTGCAAACAAGTTACTTTTCGAAGTAGGCAGTTCCAACTCCTGCATCTTTTCGAAACTGATACATAGAATCAAGGGGCATAAAATCTCGGTCAAGTTCGTTAATGGGCAAAATCGAACCAAGGGGGGGGGGGCTTTTTGTGAAAACAGAAAAAAAAACATAATTTCTTAATTATGATACGTATCGAATCCGTTTGATGTTATTATTACTTCTAGGAGAAGGGCCGAAAATTTATGTATGACAGATTTTTGATATAATTAAAAATTGCCTTAAGCGGGGGAAGGGGGGGGGGGTTAGAAGAAAAAAATTCATAACTTCATCAATTCCCAAGATTTCAAATTCGCTTAAATTTATTATAAATCCTCTTAATATTATCTAAAACTTTTATATTGACAAGTTTTTTATAGGACCAACCGTTATAGCAAAAAAAAATTAAAAACAAAAAAACCCCTGCCGGCTCCGCCTGCAAACAAGTTATTTTTCGAAGTAAGCGGTTCCAACTCCCGCATCTGTTCGAAACTGATACATAAAATCAAGAGGCATAAAATCTCGGTCAAGTTCGTTAATGGGCAAAATCGAACCAGGGGGGGGGGGATGGGGGGGCCTTTTTGTGAAAACAGAAAAAAACCACAATTTCTTAATTATGATACGTATCGAATCCGTTTGAAGTTATTATTACTTCTGGGAGAAGGGCCGCAAATTTATGTATGACAGATTTTTGATATAATTAAAAATTGCCTTAAGAGGGGGGGAAGGGGTGTTTTAGAAGAAAAAAATTCATAACTTCGTCAATTCCCAAGATTTCAAATCCGCTTAAATTTATTATAAATCCTCTTAATATTATCTAAAACTTTTATATTGACAAGTTTTTTATAGGACCAACCGTTATACCAAAAAAAATTAAAAACAAAAAAATCCCTGCCGGATCCGTCTGCAAACAAGTTAGGTTTCGAAGTAGGCGGTTCAAACTGCCGCATCATCGTAAAAAAGGTCATTTCTTCCGCAATTCCCGACAAACAGGCGCCCCACGGTCTGCGTCTTCGAAATCTACCTGTGCCTGTAGGCCGAGCCGTCAGGGATTTTTTTTAATTTGTAAAGCATCACGTGCCAAATTTTAGGAAATCAAAGGAAGCTGATTCGTTGCAAATGTTCTCGTTTCGCAAATATATTTCAATTGATTCACGGATAATGGATGGGAAATAAATTCTTGATGGAAAAATTATTTTACTTCTTCTTGAAATCAATCTGCAACGGCTCTATTCTATGTAGTCTAGCTAAGGCAGTAGATCTTCTGTCATATTTTATATCTGCCTTATGTTCTTTTATTCTCGTTTTAAATTTTCTGTTTGTCATTCCTATATAGTATTGTAATGTTCCATCTGCCTTGGTGAATGGGATTTTATAAACACCGGAAAGTTAATCAGGTTCTATTGGATATATTTTTTTACATACTATGTTTTTTTAATTTTGTGGAAGGTTTTGCGAAAAGGCAGATAATAAATTTTCTAAGTTTATATTTTAATCTTTCAAAGAATCCAAGAAAATATTGTAAAGTTGATAACTTTGAATTTTGTTCATTAAAAATTTTCTTCTAATGAAATAAATAAAAAGTACTGTTAGTACATTAGTCACAAGTATCATTTTTAGAATATTTTTACACTAATCAATTTACAACAATCAATCCCCACCTCTGTTTGATTCAGATGTATTTCATATTTTCACATATATACCACTCTCATAAAAGACTCTTTGATTATAAATATAGGTTCATGTGTAATACTTCAACAAATAAATACTAAAATTGTCAAGAGACTTCATAAAAATATCTCGCATTAATCAAAGAACAATTTTGCATTAATTTTTCGTTGTTATCAAAAGATTACAGATGTACAGTAAAAATAATTAATTCAATAATAGAGACTTTTATTCATATAAAAGATGCTACATCAAATAGCTTCATATGCTTGTATTTACAGATTGTCGAATATCATAACACATAACATTGTCATGTTTATTCTTTTCTGGCCGACGTACAGCAATATATACTTTTGGAAAAAATAAACAAACCAGTTGTACCAGAGCACTGACATTGAGCAAAAGGCTGAGGACCACAACTCGCAGTACGTTTATGTTAGTCAAGAGGAACACGGGAAAGAAGGAGAGCCATACTATCAGTATCGTATAATTTGTAAAATTCACATACCTAAAAATATATAAAAGAATGATGTTGAAAAAACATTCATGAAATTATTAAATTTAAATAAATTTATTAGTTGTACTATGTTTTACTTTATTAATCAAAAGTAATCAAACTGAAAAAAAAAACTGGCAGCTGGGTTGCCAATATTATTACTGTAAAATCAACACTTTTTTACTTTTTTTCTTTTTTGCAGTGCATGAATGACTGCAAAATATATTCTTTTAAACAAAGCCAACATACAGAGATGTTCAAATAAATGTCTTGCAAGATAATATAAATTTTATATTTTATGATGTATGCCAGTAGTTTATTTTTAACATATTGTATTCAGTTTCAGAATTCGTATGCCTTAGGTGATTCATTGGTTTGTAAAGAAATGGTCACCATATTTAAACAGAGACACTTTTATTTAATAAGGCAAATATTACTTTAGAAACATCTGATATTCTTCCTCTAAACTGTAGGAACCTGCATGTAACATAAAATTGATTTAGATTTTGAAAATTTTTAATTGTCTTAATTAGTTGGCAGAAAAATTAAAGCATGCCTAGTACAGATTAGAAGTTTATTTTTCATTTTCCAAATATAACTGAATTCAGATAGTAAAACAAGGTTTATTTCTTGGAGAGAAGAAAAGAAGAGGCCAACAGTAATGTTTGACAGTTGATAACGTGTTCGCTACCCTTTCCTTTTTTATCATAGATCTACTTCCTATAAGCACACTATATCATAATTTTGGTGCAATCAATTACGATAAAACACCTATAACAGATTTGAAAATTGGGTAATATCCCCCCCCCCCCGCTTCCCATAGCTGCCAACTGTTACGATTCTTCGTCACCAGTAATTTCGAAGAGTTGTCTTTACTTTACTTAATTACAGATTCCTGCGATTAAGTAAGGCGAAAATTGTTTCCTAAATTAGTGATGCAAAAAAGTCGTAGTAGAAAAAATCGTGACATGTTGGCAACTATCACAAAAATATGTTGCTAATTTAACAAGAGAAACCCTTAATACAAAACTGCATTTACTATCTTGATGAGTAACACAAAACTATTTGCAAGGCATCTGTCTATACTGAATTATTAGGGTTCCGTACTTAAAAAGTAAAAACAGAACCATTATAAGATCACTCCTTGATTAACATTGAAGTTGATCGAGGTTGATTGAAGTTGATTGAAATTGTTAATCTTCAATCCTCAAATCTCCCGTGAAGTTTATTTTTCTTAGACTTTTAATCAATTTAAATATTTATCTTGATCATTCATTCGAGTTGAATTTAGATTGATTAGTTTTAAACAGAAAGGACTCATACGCGACAAATAATATAATAACAGCTTCATACATTTTTAATGCCGATGAAGAAGAAGAAACAGGAGACGGTGGACAGTGCCAGATTACCATATAGCAGAGTAGGAATATGAGCTCAGCAGCTTTTAGGATCCACCTGACCTGAGAAATTCAAATTTACCGCTCAGGTTATGTTTTATAAGAAAAATATCTTAATAGTATTGTTATAGGCAAAAATCAATGAATAATGTTTACCAAACCTCAACATCTTGACCTCATAATGTATTAAAAGAATTCGTGTTAAAAAAAAAAAAAAAAAAAAAGAAAGAAAAGAAATGAATGAATGAATGCAAAACTAATAAAAATTAATATTTAACAATTACTAGTATCAATATCTTATCTTTACTTATTACTCATTAAAAGTTTCATGTTATGTATTTTTATAATCTTATTAAAAATTTGATTCGTTAAATAAAGAATAGAATATTACGATTTTTCTTATTATTATTAATAGGTATGTATTGCACAAAGCATTACACTATCTACTTGCGTATCGTTTAAAATGATTTTTTCAGTAACATTTATAGAATTTATTTGTTATAAGGCTATTTTTCTTCTAATTTATTTTTTAAATACATGTTACTAAAATTTACTCTTCATAATTTACCTTCATAATGTATGTACTGTTTCTTTATTTTTTTTTTGTCCTAATATGAGTTAATGGTACATAAAAACTAAATTATTGCATTTTTTTGTTTTACTCTGGGAAGGATAAGAGGCCTCGTGACTTAATATTGCCTCTAGATGACCACAGTACTGAACTGCATGTGGCCGGCGGACTGCGGAGTGGACATCCCTTTTGAAATTTTTATAACTTGAAATAGTATACAAAAATTCTATCCAAATAAACAATTTATTAATTAAATTCTTCACCTTGACTCACGAAATACTCCTTTGAAATTTCTAATTCTTGAAGCATAAATGGTGCAAGTTATCAAGAGGAAGAATGGAAAAAGCAAGCCAACAAGGTAACCTTCTCCATCTGATCCTTTGCAAATAAGAACTTTCTCAGACCTGGTAGGATATTGGTAATCTATGAAAGGGCGTGAATGAGAAAGCCAGGCTGCGTTGATTGAGCCTAAAATTGAAAATATAGTTAAGACTAAAGTATAACTCAAAATAAATAGCAACTAGTATTAAACAGTACCTTTATTTGTACTGTATTTGTTCCAAAGTAAGATTTTTAAACATCCATTTTTGAATGCAGTACTTAAACCAAAATTCAGTTTATATTTCGATTGCAAGGGCTGCATATATAAGAAAAAAATTATTTCGTACAACCACTATTTATAAACAATAATCTTAGTGATAAATATTTTTAACATGTATAATAAAAATTTACTAGGAATATTATTGTTTCGAAATAGTTGTGGGTGAAATAAAATGTTTCCTATTATTGCGGCCGCCACAATTGCTTATTTAATTTTTTGTTTCTTCTTTTTGTGAAAGTACTCAAAAAATCTCTATCTTTAATTTTTTTACCTGATTATTTTCTATATTTATTTATGAAACACCGCAATTTTTCCTTTTTTTAAAAAATGTAATATTTTATTAGACCTAAGACTAGGAATACATCAATTTTTTCTTATGGAATTCATAATTACAAAAGTATTCTTGGTGTAACACAGAGGTGAGAAAATTAGAACAATCCCAACAGAACCAATAAATAGTACAGGGAAAAAAAATTATAAATGATTTATTCAACATTTCATATTAATACCACAATCTGCATTATAAAGAAATGTTTATAAATTGATTTATGCAACATTTTATATTAATACATGAATCAGCATTATTCAAAAAATATATTATTGCTTTTTTTATATGGAATAATATGTGCTTAATAAACGACATAAAAATTTTAAAACTATATAACTGTACACAGATGTTTCAATTATTCGTAATCACTATATTACTTACTGTTTAAAGAGAAAGAGAAAGAAAGAGGGAGGGAGAAATTTATGCAGTTTACACTTATTTACAAACAACAACAGTTTCTACATCTAGATTGGCATGCCATATTGAATTTATTTCAAAAATATCAAAAATGAAAACGGTACAACGAGTGCCGTAAATTTTCTACCAAAATGAAAAATTATTTAATTCAATATTGTTTCAAATAGCGTGCATATTATTGTAATAGTTAATATCACAAAATTGATAGGTGCTGAATTGTCTGAGATACTTCATGGTAAAATGGATCTCAATCAGAAACATAAAATTCGTATCGACTTTTTAAGCATATTTAAAGTTTTAGTGAAAGTTTATGTTTTATTGTTGTTGTTGTTGTTGTTTGTTTAAGGCCGTCTGAAAGCGAAAATTAAGAAATTACACTGAAGTCGAAAAAGTAAGGGGCAAATTCAAAATAGTAATTTTCAGAAACAAAAATTAACTATGAATTGTGAAAAGAAATTGATATTAATGGCGGTGTAAGAAATAGACGTTATATTACCCTAATAACACAACTAGTCGCTGTGATAGCATTGTGGTGTTATAAAATGGTCACAAGTCACAAATTTCATAGTCATTAGGGTGAACCAAAATGGGATTTCTCTTATTAGTCTCATTCCAAATGACTTTCATGTGATCGCTATTGAATAACACCACTGTAAATTCAGTGTGACTGTCGTTTTGTGACAAGTCACTACATGCTGTCACAATGAAATCCCCTGATGACGCTCATTGGACCGTCATTTAGAGACTCTACTCTCCACTGCGAAGTAACCATTACCGCTACATTGTGAAGCGTCACGAAGTGATGTCTCAATGAAGTCACTTGTTGACTTTCAGGTGATCCATTTTTTGGAGACTACTGTGAAGTCACCATGACCGTTTTGTGATGTCACTTGGAGACTCGTCACAAAGCAACTGTCATGATCACTTCACAGTGGTGTCTCCAAATACCAATCAGATAAGAATAAGGCGATTTAATTGTAACGTCAACCAGTGACCCGTCATAAAACAACAATCCCAGTGATTTCGCAGTGAAGTGACAAAAAGATAGTCTCTTAAAAGAAATACTAAAACGAATAAAATATATCACATTTTGATTGATTATAATAACTGTGGCCCTTGTGATCTTTGTGGTGTCATAAGTGCGTCACATCGACTGGTTGGGCATTTTAGTAGTATTGCTAATTCATATCAGTTTCTTTTGACTTCTCAAAAGGAAATTTGCAATTTGAGTTAGAGACCGGAACTTCAGCTTATAAACAAATGTCGGGGGAACTAAAGCAATGGGAAAAGCAAATAATCGGTGTGCATGTGAATCTATGTCAGGATAAAGAAGTATTACCTTGATTACGTCATAAAAATGATTCTCTTAATTTAAAAAATTAACAAGCAGGACAGCAAAATGGTCAAGTTGAAAATACCTTTTTTATTTATTTTTAGCATTCATTCCTTTCTCTTGATATTTGATTCAATATTATAGGCATTCAGAAAAACTTAAATTTATCAGCTGAACAAATGCAGCATTCTAGTTTTCAATCTAGCGTATAAGCCAATTACCTTTTTGGCTTAGCTTAGATAATTGTACAATAATGATTACTGTTTAAAGTAATTCTTTCTATATAAACATAGAAAGAATTATTTTCAACACCAATGAGTAATAAAATAGTTAAATACAATTGTTTTGTAACGATGAATTTTGAGTCGCTTTGGCTTTCAATCTAGTGCATAAACCAATGAATTCTCGGCTCAATGTAGACAATCTTACATCGCTGTTCACTATTTAAAGAAATAAATTTTTTGAAATAAATACAGAACTTACTTTCAACACCGATGAGTACTAAAACAATTAATATCAATAATTTTGTGTCGATGCGTTTTGGCTTCTTTTTGGCTTCCAATCTTGCGTTCAGTTTACATAAGTAATGAATTTTGGCTCCAATGGTTGCATAAGAAATCGTGCAAAACACACCAAAAAAGAAACGGACGATGATGCAAGATGCATCTGAAGGCTTGGCTACAACTGCAAATGTCAAACTGAATGATAAAAAGATTCCTGAAAAGAAAGTTATATTAATATTACCTTTCACATAAATATCTCTTTTATTCTATCGTCTTAAAAGTTTCAAACAAGTTTTGGCTCCTAATTAGCTGTATTTGCCGCCAGGAATGACTTTAGAGGGAAGACAACTGTTGTACGAGGGTATACCAAAATTTGACTGACGAGAAATGTAGAAAATACCTCTTTAAAACACAAAAGTTTATACAGAATCCGTTCTTGTGCCACTGCACTACATCTGTTTAATGTCTATTGTTTTTTTTTCTCAAAAAAAATACTTCAACACCTCAGAAATTACAGTTTTTGAAAATTTTCAATATTTATAAAACTACAAAAATGTTGTCAAAACTGAAATTGCTATTACCCTTTTTCTCAGACTGTTAGGAATCTTACATAAAATATTTCTTTTAATATTTATCTATTTTTTTTCTATCGTTTCGCCTGAAATATTTTCCTCATTTCCATTTAGCCTGCTGTCTAAGTATATATATATATACTACATAGAATGTTAAGTTTTATATCGTTAGGAAACGCATACCACACTTTAAAAATCCCCTTCTGGAATTTCCGTCAATAAACAGAAATGTACTAGAGATCTTTTGTGCTGGCCTGTATATGATCTAGAGAATTTTTAAACACGAAGTAATAAGCAAAAAAGTAGTTACATTTCAAAACTCGCTTAAAACGTACTTCCAGCAATTATTGTTAACAGACAGTACTTTAACCGAATTCTTTTGTGTGCCCCTTAAATGAAGGATGAATACTATATACACAATATTTTATAGTAAGCCTCTTATAATGCAGGTAAATTAGATACACTCACTGACAAAAGTTAAGCACGCAGCGGTAAAATGCAGAAAAATCGAAAAGTATTGCTTGGATTGACACGAAGCAAATATGTTTATGCGTAAAACAAAACAAAGAATTACATACAAAAGTTAAAACAATATTGAATTTTCACAAGTTATAAGGTGGAGTCATATTGGAGTCATTAACAAAAACATGTTTAAGCCAAAACAAACAAAGAATCCTGCATACAAAGTTGACAGCGTGTGACCGTGTTTTCCATGAGATGATCAACCAACGTAGATTCAAGTAATCGCCATTCCTCCTGTAGAGACGTTTTGAACTCTGTGAAAGTAGCTGGAGGTGAGAAAAGTATACACACGGCACGACCGAGAGCATCCCAAAGATTTTCATTGAGAATAAGGTGGGGCGAGTACGTCGGCCACTCCATACGCGCAATCCTCTCACTCTCCTGAAGCGTCTTCGACGAGGACAGCTATACGGGGACGTGCATTATCATCCAATAATTCGAAAGCAGGACCAACTGCTACAGCATAGAATCTCACTTTGAGGTCTAGGAGTTCATCCCAATACCGGACAGCCGTCATAGAGCCCCGGTTAAAGATATGCAGGTCGGTGCGATATAACAAAGAAATCCCTGCCCACACAATGATGCTTTCCAGCTCGGAATGCGTCATGTTCTGTGATATTCTAGGGCCGATTGCGTGTCTACTTCTCTCCAGATCCTTACATGGTTGTTATACGGTTGAAGGTCAAATCTTGACTTAATCAGAACATAACGTTGCCCCAATCAGACACAGTCCAATTGAAATGTTGCCGGCACCGCTTTAATCGTGCCCCTCTGAATTGGACGGATAGAGGAACACAAACTCGGGGTACCCGGGCGTACAGTCCATTCATGTGTAGCCTTCGGCGCACAGTTGTGGCAGATATAGTCTCACCAATGGACTCTGCAACTATAGATATGACATGTGTTGAATTTGCCTCCGATTCCACTTGGCTACAACAGCAATATATCCATCATCCGCGGTTTTGTAACCCTTTGACGACCGGCCATAGGTCTTTGGACAACTATTCGGCTGATTAGGAACTGTTTCCATAATCTTGAAATTACGGAATGATGGACGCTGAAAAAAAGAGCAACATCTGTGATTGATTGTCCGACTTCAATTAGTCCGATGGCACGCCAACGCTCACAATCTTCCATTCGTCTTCTGGAAGCCATAGAAATACGTCTGTCTTGAGAAAAAAACGTTAGAAAGTTTTGAACGTTTTTTATCAGCACTCACCTGAAACTACTGTAACCCTTCACAATTTTGACTTCTTATACGACTGTCTTTTTTGCATATTTCTTGACACGAAACCCTGATTTTCTGTTACATAACAAATTTACATTCTAATTCCGCAGCGAATTGCAGGCTGCTCCAATTCAGACTGCCCGCCGGAAATTAACATTCTCCTTTGCGTGTTTTACTTTGGGCAGTGATTGTATATCAATTTCAATATGTTTGAATTAGTGAAACATTATTAAAATAAACCGCAAACGATTTGTTCCCATAAACCGTGACGTTAAGGAATTATTTTGAGTGTCCGTGTAAAGGAACTATAAGTGCCACACACTTCTTTTTCAATACCAAACATGCCATAGTAAACTTCAATAACATATATCAATTGCATGACAATCCGAGTATATTTATGCGAGTTAGAGCGCGGACAGAGAGACATATGGCATACAGACAGACAGACAAACCGAATTCATAAACTCTTTTCAACTATGTTGGAAAGTGTTAAAAAGGGAGCAACTTCCACGTTTAGTATTTGCACTAACAAAGATAACTAGTGAAACTAGTCTGCAATTATGCAATTAACTTTTGGCACTTAAAATGTGGTTTTAATTACATTATATTTTAATTACATGTTTATATTTTGCAATACCCTATAAGTTGTTGCTTATAGTTTTGCTTTACCATCATAGTGTTTGTTTTATTATTTTACTAAAATAATTGAAATGAAAAAATAAAACACAAGAGAGAAATATGATAAAATAAAAAACACTTACACAATAGTACTTTAAATACTTTAAACTTTCGTATACGTTAAAATTTACAGCAGATTAATTAAGTTATTATTTACAATCCATCTTAAGGATTTTAATCAACCTTATGACTAGAGTGAACGATAAAGGGAAAGAGAAGGAAGGGGCAGTGATAAGCTTTGTGCGTAAATTCTACGGTGTGGCAAAACCACGTGCGGATTACCTACCTAACCTTCAAAATAGAAAAGTTTTGACCTAATACAGTCTAAAAAGAGAATTTTTTCTTTGGTAGAAGCTATAATTAAATAATTGGTTTTAGAAAAAATTTAACCTTTAATGAGTGGACTGGCTTACTCATTGAAGTGAGCCAATGAATGATCAAGGGAGTGAAAAATGAGAGAGAAAACGATGAAGAATTTAATCATTGTTACAAAGCAAATGGAAATAAATCTAGAAATTTACAGTTGTTTTATGCAAGACTTCGTAATCATGACCTAAACGGACCTATAATTCCTAAAGTTTTATACCATTCTTAAACGGCATAACTTTTTGAGATGGTAATAAAAGTTAGTTTAAGATAGTTTAAGATAGTTTAGTTTAGTCAAAGATAGTTTAGTCAAAGATAGTTTAAGAAATAACTAATAATCATGTAATTTTTTATTTTTTATTTGTTTCTTTTATTTAAATAATGTTTCTTTCATAATATTTCTAACAAAATTATGATTATTAAATTATCTGCATTATATAGAATAGAAGCGAAAATAAACTTACCTACTAAAAGAATAAAACTAAATTCTCTACCAGAAGATATTATAACAGGAGTATCCCAATATTTTCCGACTACACCAGCAACACACAGAGTTGTCAGAATTCCTATCACAGAAAAACTTATGCATCCGGCAGCCCATGAATCGGAAAAATCCATGAACGTAGCAAATATAGGTTCGCAAGCAGTACGATCGAAATTTGGTAATTCATCTATTGCACAATTTACGCAACGTGTGCCATTTGCTACATATTGATAATCTTCACAATCAATGCAATGCCAGCAACAGCTGTTACCATCAAGCAGAGTCTTGGCTTGACCTTTATTGCAGCGGGCACTACAAAGCGATTCCGGAAATAATGGATCATCATGCTTGTAAAACGTTAGACTGTTGTTCATCTGCAAAAGAGAATCTTCGTTTTCACCATCTATAATATAAAAAAAAACTATGCCTTATGTTTGTCGGAACTTTTTAGATTCTAAAAACTGATAAACTGAAAAAAAAAATGTTGATTTTACGGTATAATACTAGCACACCATCTGGCAGTATTATACAGTAAAATCAAACATTTTTTGCAGTGTAGTTGACTTTTTTTTTCTAAAATTGTATAAGATATGTTATTTGCTTCATTTTATGTGATATTTTATATGCTATCGAAATTCGGAATTTTCTATTCGGATTAGGGGTTTTACTTATTCTAAATCATGTAAATGTAAAAGCATAAAAAACTGATAGAGAAATCTGCGACGAATGTAGTTCTTAGCTCATTACTTATGATAATTATATGAAAATCTACTGACGACGTTGTCATTGTTTGAATTTCTCATTTGTATTTAAAATAATTTGTCATTGAATAATTATGGTATGGTTTGATATCCGTACAGTTAGCATCTCGCTTGTAATAAATGTTATTGGTATGTTATTGACTATATGTTATCACACACGACTAGTCCGATAAAGTGCTGCTCTTTGGTACTACTAGATTTGCAGAGCAATTCAAATGTTATTTTAACAAGATAATGGTAGACATACATACAGAAGTTGATTTTACAGTATAATACTGGCACCCCAGCTGCCAGTATTATACCGTAAAATTAACAGTAATAAACAGTAATAAGCAGTATACGCTGCCGCGCATACGCGGTGGCGTATTACTGCTTATTTTACTGCTTATTTTACTGCTTATAATTACTGCTTATAATACTGGCAGCTGGGATGCCAGTATTATACTATAAAATCAACTTTTTTTAGCAGTGTAATAATTATTGCAATTTACTGATATCCCTGTAAATTAGATCATCAGAACATTTTTGTTATATTAAATTAAAACTGCTCCTTTATTTATAAGTTTTAGGTCGATTTTCGGACATGGCTACTTGGTGTGGTATTTTCTTTCTCGTGTAATTCATGGAAGCTTAATAAAAGGTACTTACCAAAGAATCCTACTGGCACCCATTTGAATTCATTGCTTTCATTCACCCATTGAAGATTAACGACTGTGTATCGAGGAGGTCCATCTCCTTTAGCATCGAATTTAAATAAGTTTTTGTTTTCATCTAAGTTCAAGATAAAAAAAAAAGTGATATAGAAGGCTAGATAATAATAATGGAAAATAATAAGAAACTAGTAAGAATGATACTAACATAATAAACGAGATTAACTAATCAGCGTGGACACTGACTCGTTAACCTTGTGTATCCAATGCATTTTATGCAGGCCAGCAGAAGTGTAGTGGAGGGTATACGTTGATATACGCCGCATAGCTTCTTGATCAATCCGTTTACCCTCTGCCTACAGCCGTATATCTTTTGCTTTTTTATACGACTACACCACTGCAGGTAAGGTCTATTCAAATATACTTCTTTAGATTATACATAAACTTTTACACATCTCGAAACACTTAGACAACTTAAACCGTAGTTATGATGACCAAATGTCTTATATTTAAAGATTTTTTTATATTTCACTGTTTTGCCCGTTAGGTTAATATTTTTCTCTAAATCATGAATTTTGTGATGTAGCTTTAAAAATATCAAAACTAAACCTTTTTAATCAATAACGAGTTGGAACTCATTAAAATAACGGAATAAAAAATATAATAAGAAAATGTTAAACTAAAGTTATACTAAAACTCTACAAAAAATATCTACAATAAAAAAGCAATCTGCATTGGCTAGTGTAACTCTTTAAAACTATTATTTTGAACTACAGTTACCTTAATACTATTTCGATTAATTTTAACTCTTCAAATTACTGTAAAATAAATCTTGCCGATCTAAGTAAACAGAAAAATGCAATCAAGATGCAATCATGATAAAGAAATCATGATTGAAGTTCTAATCCTTAAAAAAAACGGAGAGAAAATTCACTGAATACTACGTCACAATAATCCAAAATTCTGTTTTCGTTTTATCAATGAAAACTAAACATAATGTCATTTTTACCGATGGAAATTTTTCGTACGTACTTTTCTATCCTGGACATTTTCTCACTTAAGTACCATTATAACAATATTTTAACGTGCAATAGGTTATTATTAAGTATTTCCAAAGTGATATATCATCAAAGTTTGTCGGTGAAAACATTGCATGCGAACTCATTTTTACTCCAGATATTGTGGGCATCTTCACTTGAAGTCCTCATCTTAGAACAAGAGGAGTAAATAGCCGAAAAGTTGGAGTCGTTTAGGCACACATCTAGTAAAACATTTAGTTGTATCAAAGTAATGATAGTTTTCTTTTAAATATGACGTCATTTTAATTCGCATTTAACAATTCTGATATTAGGATCACAAATCCGGAATTAACTGAATGAAAAATGATGGATATTGTTTTGGACTCAGGTGTATTAAAATGCATAAAAAAGAGCTTTATGAAAGAAAATTCATGTTTTCTTTTAAACATGATGTTATTTTGTATCCTATACATTAAAACGAAAAGGGATATGTGTAAGATTCACATTCACATAAAATCGCTGTATTTGCGCATGCGTGAAATTAAATCTAGAACTTATTCAGTTTCAGAGTACACCAGAACTGGGTCATGGTGGCTGAGTGGTCTAAAACACTCAGGTTTAAGCTGAGACATCGTCGGTTCGATCCCACTCTGGACAGAATGATTTCTGTTATTTTAAAACAGTTTATTTCAATAATGTCATATGTTACTTCAGGAGGAGAAATTATAAATATATATTAATTCGAATTCTTTATAATTAAATAAAATTTAACAACCAACAATATCTTTTAAAATTACTAATTTTATAATAAAAATATTTAAATTAAAAGATAGTGCATGTAATTATCGATTAAATAAATTGAATTGATCTACATTTTTTTCTATATTTGGTATAACCATTATAAAGATATCATATATGTACTAAGATATGATAGATATACATTGCTGGCCATCCAAAATGCAACACCATAAAGGAATCATCCAACCAGTGTGAAATTTGCACCATGCGTACACCTCGATAGGATATGCAATTGATTACGATTTCAGCACACGCACACATCATGAACGGCAGCAGAGCCCCTTACAAACTGTATATAAAGGAAGGAAAGATTGTCATTTTGAAGAGCGTGAATTGTTCTCTCGTGTGATTTTTTGTGTGTTCAACTTCAGTATGCCTCGTACAGAAACACAAGCACCATTCAAACAGATTTCTGAGTTCGACCGTGACAGAATCGTTGCATACAGAGATTGCAGGTTATCCTTCCAAGAAATCGGTCATCGTGTCGGACGTAGCCAAGTAACAGTCATGCGAATATGGAATCGGTGGATTCAGAAGGGAACGATTGACCGACTAGAACGATTGCAGCCGCATCGTCAAACCACTCCACAAGAAGATTATGCGCATGTGTGAACATGACACACTGATGGAGCACACTGCCACATCCGCAACCATATCACAATAAATACAGACTGTAACACAACAATCGGTGTCCGCATGAACAAATTGACGCCGTTTTCAGTACAGTGGAATGTCCGCTAGATGTCCCTTGCTTTCCTTACATTTGACTTTAAACTACAGACGTTTAGAGTTTCCAATAATGCACTGAACGGCGGAGATAAAGATCCGAATGGCATGACATTGTCTTTTTGAACAAATCACGCTTCTGCCTGAAGTACCACGATGGTCGGATTAGAATTTGGAGACACCGTGGAGAAAGGCTGCTCAACTGCTGTGTTAGGTGACATTTTGTAAAAGCGTGTTTTTCCGGACCTCTGACTCCTCAAACGTGTAAATCCGTCGAAAACCGGAAGTAAAAAAAATCTATTACAATCTATCTTATATTATAGATAGTGCAAAGTAAAAATAGAATTTTTTTAAATAGGTAATCTTGACTTATCTATACAAATGAATAGATTTCAATTAAAAAATAATATTGTTATACTGATCCTGCTCTCGATGTTACAGTATGGGGTAGTATTAGATTCCACTCCCGCACCACTGTAGTATGCATTAACAGTACACTTACCAGCCAGCACTACATCTTTGAGGTTTTGCAGCCTATTTTTCTTCCTTACCTTCAGGGTTTGCCTACGGCCAAGTTTCAACAAGACAATGAGCCACCACATGTTGCACGCAATGTTCAAGCTTTCTTCTTAGCTCACCATATTGTATTGCTACCCCATCCTGTCCGTTATCCAGATCTATTACCCATTGAACATGCCTGGTCAATGATTGGAGAACGCCTAGCCCGGCATGCCGCACCCGCGGGGACACCAGATGACCTTTGGCTACGTGTGGAGGCAGCATGGACTGCCATTCCTTAACAACACATCCAAAGCCTCTTTCACTCAATACCGTGGCGTGTAGCAACGGACAAACGTGGAGGCAACACTTTTTACTGATTTTCTCGTCTTCCTCACCTCAAAGAAGACTGTATTTCAAATCAATTAACATTGATACTGTGTGTAATCTCTGAAATAAATTTGGTTTGATATATCTTGTCCTTCTTGGTGTTGCATTTTGGATGGCCAGCAGTGTACATACTAAGATATTATACATAAGATAGTACATTAAGAAAAGTATGTGATAATTTTTCGTAAAAAATAAAAAATAAAAGGAAAAATATTCATACAGGAACTCTAAAGGACATCCATAATTTTTCTTTTTTTTTCTTTTTATGAAAAATAGTCACATACTTTTCTTAGTATATAAATACACAGGGTGTTTCACAAAAAACCTCTAACTTTAAAAATAAATAACCCAGAAACGGTGATAGATAGAAACATGAAACCAGTGGTATGTTTATTAAAAAAATCGTAAGAATCTTATACAGAAATCTCAAAATTTAGTTTAAAATAGCACCGAGAGATGGCGCTGAGAGTGTTAAGAATCCTTCTAAAGAGAGTTCACAAGCATAGAAATACTAGCCGTCGAAGATTTCGCTATTGAAATCTGACAGCTATTAGCGTATGGTGAAAATAATTCCGAAAGTGATGCATACCGTGGAGGAACGTGTGTTTATTGTGTTGGAGTACCACCGATTAAATCAGAGTCCTACTGCCACAAGGAGAAGTTTTCAAACGCGATTTCAAGTCGCAAAAGGCCCAGATGGGAAAACAATTCGTGAGCTTTTCAAAAATTTTCAACAGACAGGCAACGTGGCCGATGCGTTAGTCGGAAATGTGGGTCGGACACACTCCTGAAAATTCAACAATAAATTCACATTTAACTCACGCACGACCACTCTATAGCCAAAAACTTACAGTTTTCGCTGCAATCTGTCGCAAAGGCATTATATGCCCTTTTCCTTGCGAGAAACGGTGACGACTGAGCGGTATATTGCACTTTTGAAACAATTTGTCGCCACCCAACAAGCGTTAGACGATCTACCAGGCACGGCGTGGTTCATGCAAGATGGGGCTCTTCCGCATCGTACACAAGACGTTTTTGGCTTTCTGGACGAATACTTCGACGATAGAGTTATGGCGTTCAACTATTCGACAGTGAAGGGAAAAGGCATGGAGTAGCCTCCATATTCACCCGACCTCACTCCCTGCGATTACTTTTTGTGGGGCACATTAAAGGACATTGTTTACCGGAACAATCCTTTAACACTCGGCGAGCTCGAAGAGGTTATTTGTCAAGTTTGTGTGTCGATTTCCGGTGACACACTACAGAGAGTCACTGACAATTTCATTCTGCGTTTGCGGCATGTCTGTTGTGTAAAAGGTGCACATATTGAATCAATTTTAATGTGATGCGCCTATTTATCGCAGCGCCATCTATCGGCGCTATTTGTAACAAAATTTTGAGATTTATGTATGATATTCTTACGATTTTTTTAATAAACATACCACTGGTTTCATGTTTCTATCTATCACCGTTTCCGGGTTATTGATTTTTAAAGTTAGGGTTCCTTTGTGAAACACCCTGTATCTTCTTGATCATGGTCATACAAAATATAGATGAAAGTTTAGATCAATTTATTTAATTGATAATTATATGAAAAATCTTTTAATTTAAATATTTTGAATATAAAATTAGCAATATTATAAGTTGTTAGCTCCAAACAGCAAATTTTAATTATGTTCAGGGTTTTAGAGTCAGACTGATAAAAATAAAGTAATGAAAAAGTTTAAAAGTCGCGAAATTTTACAAAAAAATCAGAAAATACTAAATATTGTTATTTTTTCAAAATATTGGGACTGCGGAAAGTAAAATTTAACACCCGAAAATATTTTTGAAATTACTAATTTTATATTACAAATATTTCAATTAAAAGATTTTTCATGTAGTTATCGATTAAATAAATTCATCTAAACTTTCATCTATATTTTGTGTGACCATTATCAAGAAGATATATTTATGTAGTAAGAAAAGTATGTGATTATTTTTCATTAAAAAAAAAGAAAAGAGAAAAAAGAAAGGAAAATTATTGAGTAGGTTGGACTGACAATGTCATCTATCGCCTTATACGTATAGAAATCGTTTACTCTATATATTCAACAAGTTTTCAAAACTTAACTCCTTTAAAATCAACTAATTAAAAATTAAAACATATTTTTAATGAAACTTTCAAATTGTTTACCGTCAAATCTTGACGGTACTATCTAGTTCAAATTAAAAATAGAAAATGAAAATGAGAAAATGGTATCAATAAAAGTAAATAATCCCATTTTACCCTTTTCTCTGAAACAATGGATGTAAACCGATTGTCATTATTTTTAAGAACTTCCATTACAAATTTTTAAAATTAAATATAAAATATAATTAATTGGATATGCCAATCCCAAAACTATCTCATACATGTGGATACTGCAAAATTCGCTTTTACAGCGCCAATAGTGTCAATATTTTTCTTCATTATGTGATACATTGGGTGCTTGCGAATCGCCGCGTTACCTGGATGCGAAACATCCTTCGCTACACATGCAGCCGATGTACAACACAACTGCGAAAAATCAAGAAAATTGCACAAAAATTCTATCAGCGTCCCCTTACGGCGGAATATCTCCAAATTAAAAAAAAAAAAAAAAAAACCTTTTTTCAATAGCCAAAAATGTATCTATGAAATTTTCTATACATAATTTCATATAGTTTTCGATGATAGAATAAAAAAATGCAACAAAAATCGCTATGACAGCGCCCCTTTCCGGCGAAATATCACTAAATTCAACTGGGACCTGCTGGTCATAGCCAAAAACCTATGAAAGAAATTCAGTTCATTTGTATGCATAACTTTATACACTTTTTGATGATACAAAGATTACACACAGACAGACATTTTGTAAAAACGTGTTTTTCCGTATCTCTGACCCCTAAAACGTGAAATTCCGTCGAAAACTGGAAATAAAAAAAAATATTACAATACTTTCTTCTGTTTACAGATAATGGAAAGCAAAAATGGATTTTTTTTTTTTTAAATAGGTAATTTTGATTTATCTATACAAATGAATAGATTTCAATTAAAAAATAATATTTAAAACTGGTCCAGAAAGCCAAGGGCAGATGAAAAAAAAACGGTTTAGGTGTGAAATATACAGAAACATCATTTACCTCATCATATTTTATTTATTTTTTTATGTCTTTTAGTGTTTTTAAAATACCAATTTTAGAAAGACTTCCAATATGCGTTTGCTTGATGTTATTCATTTAGTCATAACAAATGAAGTCATCATAACTATGATGTAAACGAACCTTAAAAATATAAAAATTTTATATTATTCTTAAGCTTTTATTATTAATAATATTTACCTTCAAATTGAATATGACTTAGATGTTTTCTGATTTCCTCACCAATCATGCTTCGGTGTTCCAAACAGAGTGCGTTAAATCTGCATTTGTTTTTATAAATGTCTTGCAAAGCATATGCCAATGAATACACAGCATCTCTGACGAACTGCACAGATGGTGTAGTCTGCAGATAACACCTTGGTGGAAGTTCGGCATTTTCTGAACAATTATTGCTGTAATTTCCATTGAAAGGAGTTGCATAGGAATTGGTCACTCTTAAATAATAAAGAAAAAAGTTTATGAAAATTAAAAAGGAAGACACCTTATAAACAAATCGTGATGACCCATCGAGTATGACGGGATTTTGTAAGTAATATCAGCTGTTGACACATAAGTCTTAATATATAATAATATACAGGGTGATCCCGAATTCGTGGTATAAACTTTAAGGTTTGGTACAGGACAATGTAACGATCATTTATTGTAAAGTAAACCAACGGGAAAGAAAACGTGACTTTGGATTGGAGTGAGACGTTCGGTAATTTTGAATAAATAAATGCATTTCTGAACCATGTTTTCCTATACAATAAATGATTGTTACAGTGCGATGTACCCATCTTACTTAAAGTTTGTACCATGAATTCGTGATCACCAAATTCATGGTACAAATGATATATATCTATATTTATATACATATATAAACCACATTGTCATAAAATATTAAATCTAACAATTTTCAAGTCCAAAGTAGATAAGGGATACAAATTGTACAATTTTGACTTTTAGTTAAGAACAGGGGATCTGAAACCTAGAAGCGTCTGTAACATAGAATGCTAATAGTACGTAGTGCATTTTAGGAACATAAAATCAGTATTTTGTTTGGGGAAGGGGGTGAGGGAAGTATTTATTGATCCTGGCTCCGATGTTGTTTTAGAATATTCACTGTAAAAACAATTCGTTGATTTTGAGTACAATTTCCATATTTTTACGGATTTTTTTTGTGATTTTGTGAATGTGGCAAAAAGTATAGATGTAAAAATATCTTTGACAGCTAATGCTAAATTTTTATTTTCTCTAAAACTGTGGGATTTATTTTTATTAATATACTTCAAAAGAAAAAAATCCATAAAAATACGAAAATTTCTTTTACAGTGTAAAAATATAACGAAGTCCTAAAGCCTTAGCGAAAACGACAAATTAACAAGACTTTTAGTACTGGTAACAAAGATATTTTTAACTCCATATTTGCTAATTTCTGACACATTCACTAAATCATTTCATCGGAGAAACAATTTCGTAAAAATACGGAAACTGTACTGGGAAACAACAGAATTTATTTTACAGTGTTGTATATTTTATACCCAGTAAATTTAATCAATTTTATACCAGTATTTTTATTAGAAATATTATTATTTTATATATTCTGTCATTCTTTTGTGCCATTTTAGAGATTAATTAAGTCGAAAACGCAAATATTGAATGCACAAATTTTAATTCAAAATTTTAATATGTATCTAATGCTTTTTAATAATATTTCACGAGAGACTACGATGCAGTATATCTAAATACAGCCACGTTCAATTAAATATCGTAATCTTTAAAATGATACAGCCCAGTTTTATTATATTTTTAACAACAAAACTAAAATATTAGTTTTCTTTCATAATACTTCAGCCCAATATAGCAAACAGTGGAATTACCGAACAGTTTAGTGGAATTCGTCACACTTTTGTTACACGTACCACATAATCATCAAAGATTATTAATGAATGTAGAACTGTACTTTTGAAATCTTTTGTATTTAAAACTATCAGTGAAAATTTTGGTTAGATTTATGATCTATTTGATATTTTAAAAAATTACCGTAAACTAACGTAATTACTCTTATAGTAAATTTACGCATTGTCTGGTAAGTAAAATGTGTTATAATATAATATACTTTTGTTAAAACGGAAATGGTAGTTGTTATCCATTTCATTTGAGACACACCACTTTTAAAAAGCACGAAAAGTAATGCATGGACAAAACATAATTGTAACAAAATAATTTGATATTATTTTTGCCTATTTTTACCCTTTTTTATTTTTTTTTGTTTATTTTACTTATTTATTTATTTTATTTACTTTAAAACAAATTGGGTCAAAATAGATGTTTCGGCCATTATTTCTTAAAACGCTGATGACAGAAATTATCAGCAGCATAAAAATCAAGTACCCGTTTTAGATATGTCATTTGTTTTTCAAAGGACTGTATATATATATATTAAAATATGAAATGTAATTTTTATATGGTCCTTTTGTCATATAAGTTATATTTTTAAACCATTTTTCCATGCTCTGACAAATAAAACAATAAAAATTCGTCTAACTACCAAAACTTACCGAGTTATGATATTTGAATTTTATAAACTTTTGCAGTTTTCCTGCGCTAAAAACGGAAAGACGCCATTTTAGTCCCGGAAATTTTAATACGTATAAATTTCCTTGGGAAACAAATGCCATATCTTAAAGATATGCTTAATTTGTATCCTTTTTTACAATTGGAAGAATGTTTATATCATCAGCGGTTTAAAGGATAAAGTACCCTTTGAAAAATCGTTTTTACTTGTGTATTTTTATGTACCTCCTTTACACATCATAAAATGAATTTGTTAAGCAAAATTATTTTCACACTATACAAAATTATTTTTTAATAAGAAAATTTAAAAACGTTTAAAACTTTTCAATTTTTAATATTTTTGTAAAAAAAAATTCTTACATTCACAGGAATATCCTTCATAAATTTAGGGATTGATTTCTTTTATAAATCCATTAGTTTACGAGAAAAAAACGTGAAACATTCTCATATATGATAAAATTGAGTGAAAAATACGAAATTTCTTCATATTTATATTAAAATAATTGTATTCGTTCTATTTCAAAATCCATTCCTAATTCTATTTAATAGACCTTTTCGGTAACGTAATATATATATATATATCGAGGCTAACGAAAGAGACAGGCTACCGCGGTGCATTCCACTTATCTTTTTTTACAGACCGCTAGAGTGACGTGATGCTCTTTTCGTACAACTGCATTGGTGCGTTCGAGCATCACGTGACTCCGCCGGTCTGTAAAAAAAAGATACGCGTAAAGCACCGCGGTAGCCTTTCTTTTTCGTTAGCCTCGTATATATATATCATTCTTTGCATACGTGTTGAAGTTTAAGCATTTTTAAAAATAGCAAAATGTAAAAAAAAACTCAAATTGAAAAGAATGAATTTACCTGCTATACATTTAAAGAAAAATGAATGCAGTAAAAAGATTTTTTTTTTCACGCATTTGTAATCATTGGATCTGTACATAACTTTGTCAGAATATACTAGGGATACTAAATACATTTTAAGCAAATAAATGGAAAATTGATCTTTTCGCCACTTTTCGGAAAGCGAACGGTACAGAGTCCCCTTAAAAAATAATCACCGAGACATCTATTTTGAATCACCCAGTATAATTCTATAACAAACTTAATTATATCATTATTATATCAACCATGTAATTGTATATTTCTAGGTGTACAACTTTTTGACCTTCACTCACGTCAGTTAGTAATTTTCCAACTTTTTTTCATTTCGTTAGTGCTTTTCATGAGATAGGTGGTGCTTCATTTGTCAAGGCCTCGAATTGTAAAGCCATTTTATTTTAGATTTTCGTGTTGTTGACTCATTTTCTTAATAAATAAAACTATCAAAAACTGAAAACGGTCTTCCATTTCCGTATAGTTTTTTGTACAAATGCACACGCACAAAAACACTAATAAATATTGTATTATAAAAGCAGGGCTACCTTCAGTTATCCTGGTTCAGAATAGAGTCCTGTATTAGGTCGGGTAACCTGATTTTACCCGCACCCGACCTGGCGCTATTTTTCTTTTCGTTGTGAGATGGGTTCAGGTTAACCCGATTCTCAAAAATAATGTCCAGAATATCGATTCAGATTTTTAAAAAAACTATATATTTTAATTTGATTGACTTTTTACCTGTCCATTTTTCAACATAAAATATAAAATTGATATTAGAGATATGATTATAGACTATTTTTCCATAATTACTTTAAATTTTCAATCAATTTCGTTTTGTTGCAGGTTGTGGGTCGAGTTCGATTAAAATATTTCGGGCTCAGGTCAGACTGAGAAAAATGACATTTTCAAATCTGAGTAAATCGATGTTTTCATTTTGTTATGAAACTTTTTGTTTCAAATATGACGACCTAATGCTTTCAATTCTGAAATACCAGAAATACTCAGAATATTGAAACATGAACATACTCAAAACTAAGCACAAAGAGGTCAGTTCATACTCCTTTTTGAAACATGGACATACTCAAAAATGATTAGAATCGGTTCAAACTCATTTTTGAAACATGGAAATACTCAAAAATGAGCACATAGAAGTCAGTTCATACTCATTTTTGAAACGTGGACATACTCAAATATGAGCACATAATGTTTTATTCTTGAGTGTGTGCAGGGGTCGGAAAAACTACTTTTTGTTTGTAGCGAACTACAACTACAACTACTTTATGAAAAATGTAGTTAACTACAACTACAACTACTTGTTTTAAAAAGTAGCGACTACAAACTACTTTTCAAAAGTAGTCACTACTTCGCTACTTTTCGCTACTTTAGTTATCATCGCTAATTAAATACACCGCAAACGATTTTTCCCTATAGACCATATTGTAACAGAATTCTTTTGAATATCCCTGTAAGCGAGAAATAAATGCTACACACTTCATTTTCAATACTGAACATTC
Organism: Maratus michaelseni; assembly: GCA_963931845.1. Taxonomy (NCBI): domain Eukaryota; kingdom Metazoa; phylum Arthropoda; class Arachnida; order Araneae; family Salticidae; genus Maratus; species Maratus michaelseni. The sequence goes on along the minus strand of OZ007594.1, from coordinate 153,584,839 downwards.
AATGGTAAACTTCAATAACATATAAAACTTTCATGGCAATCTGAGTATATTTACGAGAGTTAGAGCACGGACAGACAGACAAAGCGAATTCATAGATACTTTTTAATTATGTTGAAAAGTGGTAAAAAGAGGAAATTTGAAAACAAAATTGTAATAATCTTACAAATGTATGATAGTGATACGCTTAAGGTACCCAGTAACGCTTAAGGTGGTTCCCAAATTCCTTACTCAACAACGCGAAACTTTCTGATACGTTATCTGACTTATGTTTAAACACAAAGGCAGAAAATTGGCAGGTCTGACTATTGAAGCGATTTGGAATCGAGATGAGTTTTTCTTTTTTTTTTTTGATAAATAAATTACTTATCGGGTTATAAGCGATTCGTGTCACGTTTTTTCCGTTTCCCCTGCTGCGGCATTGGAAATTCGGTCGAAAACGCCGACTTTGACAGTGTTTTCTGAAAAATCTTCTGTCTTAACAAAAAATTAAATAAAATAAAGAATAGTGGAAAACGTCTTTCGGTTACAAATTTTCTGAATAAGGACACCTGCATTTTCATACGTTTCCGAACAAAAGTAAATTAAAGAATATGTCATAAAGTAGCCAGTTTGAATTTGAGAACAACCTTAAGAGCGGATAGCGCTTGGTAAATTTGAATATACATTATTATTTTTTTTTAAATAGAGCTAAATAGTCCTATTTCTTTACAATTTAGATATAGTTCCTGAAAGCAATTTAAAAATTGAACACGATCATACAGACTTGCATAATTTAGAGCATAGCTTTTCTTTTCCTTTCTATCTCTTTTTGTTTGTGTCCCTTTGAAAACCCGAATTTCAACATACTGGGTTTTAGATACATTCTGGAGACAAAGATAAAGACATTTCATTAAAACACCAAGCTATCCAATATCAAATCAAATATAAAACATTATAAATAAATTATTTTAGCGATAAAAAACCTGTGCAGCTAAAGTAAAAATAAATAGCCATAAAAATCCAATTAAGCATTCTTAGGCATTTTTTTAAATAATATATTTTTATTTTCAACCACCTTTGTTTTATCTGTTGGAATCTTCAAAAGGAAATATGCAATAAATTAATTTGTATGCATATATTGGACAAATATTTCACAACGATCAAAAGACGTATTAATAAAATATTTTTTTGCGATAATAAACAGTTCGATAAGATTATTTTCTGAACCAGGGATCTTAATTCGAAAATACTCTTTTTAATGATTTATGAATTTTAGTGAATAACGATTTAGATATTCAGTGCGAGATGCGATCCAGTAATTATTATTAATAAAGAAAATGCTAACTCACCTCTATATTCCACTTTAAGTTGTAAGAAGATGATTTCGATACCAATAAATTTTTATTAATTGTACAAAGTTTACATGTTACAGAATAATTACCAATTTCTTGTTGTTTATAATTTCAAAATATTCATTATATGCCGAGCAGGACAATTCTATTTTTGTCTGTCATTATATTACATTAATCTCAAAAGAAGCATCCCCACATTAAAACACAAGATCTAATAATGAGTAAGAAGACAAAGGGTTCCCAGCAAGAAAATTATTTTTTTTTATGAGTGAGTACTTTGAGGTTTTATCAGCAAATACAGCAAATATTAGATCACGGGCATGCTGAAACTTTACGTTGTAACTACTGCAACTGAGATTTGTCGCTGACGTTCGCAAATTGTTGCAGAGAGCATATTTCGCACAAAAGAAACGAGTTATGATGATCACGTAATTTGAAGATTGGCGCTGTTTTTTCTCCCTCCTAAAGTAGCGTCAAAAGTAGCGTGGATGCTCGCTACAAACTACTGATATTTTGTATCGCGCTACTCGCTACACTACACTTTTTTTAATGTAGCGCGCTACACTACAAACTACTGGAAAAAGTAGCGGCTACTGTAGTTTCGCTACTTGTAGCGCGCTACTTCCGAGCCCTGAGTGTATGCATGTTTTCAGAAATGAGTACATATATGTTTCAAACTTGAGTAATTTTGATTCGGAGCCATTTTGACTATGCGACATGCACAGTTTTGAAAATGTCGTTTTCAGAATGTGACAAAAAAAATTGCCACTTAAGGTTTAAATAGAATTCGCAGGTTCGGGAAGAGTTTCGAATTGACATTAAATTTACGGATTCGAGTCGGATAAAACTGGATCTGCGTAGAACTCTAATTCAGAAAGACAGCTGTTTCAAAATAAATTACTGTTTTGACACAATTCGTAAATCGGAGGTTTACAAGATGAAGGTCATCTAAAGAGCACATTTTTAAAACTTCTTTGTCGCAGTAAAAAGAAGGAAATCAGAGAAAGTATCTAAAGAACTTTACATTGTCTTTTTATACAGGGTATTTCTTTAATTCCGTTTCGGCTTCCATATCTAGCGAACCGAGTTAGCTACAGCCATGAATGTGGTGTCTAGGTATAACAAAATGGATATGAACTTCATTATGAAGTGATTAGCAGCGCCCCTAGTGGTAAACTACATAATTAGTTTTCCTATGTCAAAAACAGTGCGTTACAGTGAAATGGTGAATTAAAAGTTGTAGAGCGTCTTCAATTTAATATTAAATGGTCTTATATATAAAAATAACTTTATTCGAGGCCCTGAAATGTAATTTTTTATATCCAATCTCCAGTTTAAATATGACGCCAATTGTATGTAGAAGTGTAGCATTATAAGGCGGATGCATATTTACTAATAAAACTAACACATGTAATCAAGGAACAGCTTATTTTATAAGAAAATCAAGTTTGGCATGTTCAAGATGTCCACTATCGGCAGCATGCATTTTGCATATGTCCGATGGTGGGCACATTAGGCATACTAAATTCAGGTTATTTTATAAATAAATCGTACCTTGCTTACATGTGTTAGTTTTATTAGGAAATGTGCATCCGCCTTATAATGCTACACTGCTGCATACAATTAGCAACGTATTTAAGCTGGGGATTGAATATAAAAAAATACATTTCAGGGCTTCTAATAAAGCTATTTTTACATAAAAGACATCATTTTATATTAAATCGAGGACATTCACAACTTGTAGTTGAATTTTTTGCACCATATCTCATTTTTTAAATTGGAAGGGAAACTCCTCATTTTGCCACTAGAAGGCACTGCAAGGTATCTCATATTGAAGCGCATGCTCGTATTTCTACGCCTAGCCACCCCATTCATGGCTATAGCTAACTCGGCTCACCAGCTATTCGAGGCGAAACGTAATTAAGAAAACACACTGTAAATTAGAAAAAGTGAAAAAGCAAATTTCCTCTAATGAAATGCGTGTCAACGGAAAATCACAGTGCAAAGCAAAGTAATGAAGTATCCTGCAAGTTTTTATTGTACCAATAGATAGTGAAAATGAGTAGAGACAGGAGCAACACAATTTTCCTGTAATGGATGTTTTTAAATGGCGAAAATACTGAATGCGGGGCCGTGTTCATAGGGAACTGTTGTCATCATGAACACAGAACTAAAGAAGGACTTCCAACGAAATAATGTTAATATCGTGTCGCGACTTTGGAACGAAATAGCAGCTGCACAGCTACGCGCATGGTTCTGCGCAGCCAGCGGGAATCCCTGCCAAGGCAGCGCCACCTACAACATCAAACCGAAACTGTATATCAGATACCCACCAGACGACAGACGGTTTGATGAAGCAGACGAACTGGTGACGTATGGAGAACCGTCTTACCATATGCGCCACCTATTTGAGACTTTTTTCGAGGAACGATTTTCTTTTGGAAAGGCTATTTCGCTAGAAGCCCTTCTTTAGATGTATGTTCATGGTTGTCATCTTTCCGTTTCTTTCCTCCCTTTTCAAAAGCAAGACACTATTTCTACAGATGATTGCACCGTATACGGTTACAGTTACAGAGTTCAAAGATTAACAGAGATGAAACGTGCAGCTTTTTCTTGAAGTCAAAAGTGCAACCCTAAAACCGGTTACAATTCTGCCCAAACACTTGCAGCTCTCTTTGAAACACCTGTGGGATCTGTCATTCATTTATCAACCACACGTCTTATCAATACAAAACTTACGTACAAAAGGCCTCAAAGAATAATCTTTAAAACTCCCGGTCAAAAGAATTCAGTCCTTGTTCCTCGTGCTTTTCTTGTTTGGGCAGAATGAATACATTTAAATTTGAGAGACAATCGGCTTCCTATTGCAAACGTTTAGACGGTCGGTATAATGCATCTGTCTTAAACTAATAACTTTTCTCCCAAAGTAAATGGTGAATACCAGTTTTCAACTCTCTGTCGAAAACCTCAATCTGGGGTTACTGGATCAGGGATTCAACCACCGGTCAAAGTTATTCGTGAATACGAGCGTTAGAGCTCTGTGGTTGCATGATTTCGAAAGGTTCCACATTTTTTGCCCAAAGTAAATGAACAACCTGCCCGCACTTTTTGTAGCGGCCATTAATCAGTATATTTGCCATTTTAAAATATCCTCTAAATGAAAACCATTTTTCTCCCTTTTCTATTATCTATTGACAAAGATACAAAAATACTTAAGAGATGCCGCATTTCCTTTGTAATGTGCTTTTCCGCTGTCCCGTATTGCTTTTGGGGGAGACTTACCTTTTAAATAACCCTTATATAGTTCTTATATATACTTTTTAAACTGAATTTATGTTTACGTAATCAGGAAAAGGAATTTCATCAAATGCCAGCGAAATTTTGATTTCCAACGAAATATGATTCTCTGACAATCAGAACTAAAATTACACTTAAAAGATTGATTGGTCAATTTCAATTGTAGTATATTTTTCTCATGTGGCTAAACATAACGAGACTTAAAAATAGATTTCGAATCACTACAAATACTCAAGCCCGAACCAAGATATGAAGACGACTCTTTTTAATTAGTAACCAGCTCTTAAACGTAAAAAAGAGAACAATTAGTATAAGAAGTATAAATTTATACTTATTTTAATTGCTAAAACGTTGCAGACGAAATCTGTAATGACAAAAAAATAATTTTAAAAAAAGTCATATACATTTACATTAATATTTAGGGAAAAAAATGAAAATCATTATTACCTACAATTCATATGTTTCTCCCAGTATTCGGGAAACCACGGATTTATCTTTTGATGATCATGTAATTTTCTCGATTTTAAGTATTCGTCGAATCCATTAACTGGTTTCAAGTCATGAACGATTCCTAAGGCTCCTTCCATAACGGCTTCGTTTCCTTTAATCACGTAATCTCTACCAACCCATGCCGTGCTTCCAATCCATACAAAACGTTTATAGGCACGAGCCCGAGTGGCCGCAGACATTAGATTGCGAGCCATTTCGTGATCACCAAACACGATGACAGCTAAATATGAAAATGAATTAAATCAGTCAGTGATAATTTATTCAAATATATCAATATATCGCTTAAATATTCATAGTCTGGGAGTCAGCGTCAGATTTTTGCGACCAATTTTAGCGTGCTGATTTTTGTATGTATGGTATAGAGTAGATGGTACAGATAACAAAACTCTCAGTCAGCTGATTCAGTAATAGGGAGAAGATGCTATAGCAACATCGCATGGAACGCTGCAAAGCAAAAACAAATTAAATGGACGATTACCTCATTAAGGATGACGATCACCTGATTATGGATGACGATCACTGTCGTAGGGATAGCATCCACAATGGTGATATCGTTTATTTCGTTTTGCAGCACGTTGTGAAATGTTGCTATGGCAACACGTCCGCTGCTGCGTCAGCTGACTGGTAGTTTTGTTATCGTATATACAAAAATCAGTTAGACTAAATTTGTTTGCAAAACGGACTATCACTTATCAGGACGATATTTTTAAATCATGATGAAGAGAAATCGATGCCTATTCGACAATGTTATAAAGGAAATATAAAGGAGTTTTATGATTTAATATCCAAAAATTAATGCCTAAGAAATTAATGCCTAAGAAGGGTAGTAGGGTTACTTTTGATGTCTCCGTATAATGCTAATAAATCAGAATGATTTTTTAAAATACCAATTTCTGAAGAGAAATATTTAGCTTAAAGGAATAATAACTAAAGGAGAAAAGTCAGTTTTTACGGGTTGATGAAAATATCACTGATGATAAAGTAAACCGCCTTATGCGTCTCTGAAGAGGTCGGTAGGAAAAGGCGTGTTATGAAAGGATAATAAAAAACGTATCAAATGATGGCAGTTAATAAGGTAGTTCCTATAATGTCTAAATATTGAACTGTTTTTTGTGGCGTATTTTGACGGATAATATAATCTTGGAGAGCATTAATGCATTCAAAAGATTCCTTAAAAATTAGAGATTGAACAATTTATTGAGCTTCTCTAGGCCATGGGTGGCTGAAATTTAGTGGGGATAAGGCGCAGAGCCACGGATTTTTAAAATTTAGCTAAATTTTCTTTTTTACTTATGATTAAAAAAATATTATAATTTTGAAATTTTTCTGTTAAACAAATGTAACTATATATATAATTATTATTATTACTATTCTGAAATGGTTTAAAATAATTAAACTCTAATAACTAAAGCTTTTTCGTCAGGGGACGCTCTGCTCCTGGAATTTTTCACTAATGGTAACTTATTCATGCTTTAGGCGCAATTAATTCAAACAGAGAAGGCATAGTCGGCATAGCTAAATCTGCTTCAGAATTCTAAAAATACAGAATTATAAATTCTCTAAAAGCAAAACTGTAAAAAAAATGCTCTATATTATACCATCAACCTTAAATGTCCTTTTCAGCAATAACATTGTTTTCCTTTAAGGGGGTCCGGGACACAAAATTCTCCAAAAAAAAAAAAAAAAAAAAAAAGAAATGCATTTTTATTATTATAATTATTATTGGCTTAAAAAATTTAGAGAAGTTTTAGAGTTAAATACCGCAAACTGGATCTTTTATCATGGTTAGATTCGGAGCTATCACATTTTTTGTCTTGTGATGCCGCGCACGAACCGCCCTCTGACGGGAACTTTAACTTCATCTATCTCGAAATGAATATTTTCACGATTTGTCAACTTTGAAAGAATACATCTAAAATTCCTTATAAGGTATATGTATGAAATTTTCAACAGAGTTTCTGTATTGTATTTCTAATAAATTGTCTTCAGGATTTTTCATTTTGAGTGCAAATTATGAAAATATGGCAATTAATGCAAAAGTCACTCCTGAAAAAACCTTTTATTTCACTTGAAAATTCATTATCAACTTTAATAATAATATTTTGAAAAATCCTGAAGATAAATTAAAATTACCCATTTTCTGTACACAACAGTGCAAAAATTATGTAAATCAGGCAAGTGGTTCAAGAATTGTATCAAAAATTAAATATGTTTAAATTTTTAAATTTTTATTTTCTTTAATTATTTTTAAAGTTTTCAGTATTTTTTCATATGAAATATGTCCATTATGTAAACACATATTTCACAAAAAATATCCATTCGAAAATATCTATAAATAAACAAAAATAGAATTCCCCTTAAAAAGTTACTTTCAGAAAAAAAAACTACAAGAAACTCTGTCTAACAAAGAATCGATCGAGACCGAGAAAATTAGACAGAGTTTACTGTATTGAAAATCATTCTATGATACTTTATACTATATGAATATATCCGAGTTAGAGAGATTTTCGTCTTACACAAAGTCCGCCTTAGACAAAGTTTACTGTAACTGAAAACTAGACGCAATAAAGAAACCTTTTATCATCATCGTATCCATCAGGTAAGACTGCATACAAGAATTTGTGTGCATATCTTATTTAACCAAGAAGGTAACCTTTTCTTTACGTATGCTGTTGATCATTACTATTAATCAGACCATTTGGTACATATTTTGTATGATAGATTAAGATGATACGTTATTCTGGATATTCCCTGTTTCGAAATTATATAAATTATTATTTTTCTTTATAGCTTAAATTTTCTCATTTTTTAACAGTCTGTTCCACGTTAACTTCTAGATTTTACAAATGATTTAGAATTGCATATTTTCAATTTTTTATTCTTATCGCTTTAAAAATTAATGAGCAGCAATGCAATTTCTAAAAAGATCAAAAGTTTCTTCTGCAACCTTATCTAAACAATTTTTTGATGAAATAAAAGGAATCGGGGAATCACTTTAAAAGTTAGATTCAAAACAATCATGTACACTGAAAAAAAAAAAAAAAAAAAAAAAGGAAATGCGCTACTGCGCATGCACGGCAACGTATTACTGCTTATTTTACTGTTTATTACTGTTAATTTTACGGTATAATACTGGCAGCTGGGGTGCTAGTATTATACTGTAAAATCAACATTTTTTTTCTTTTTCCGTTTTTTTTTTTTTTTTTTTTTTTTTTTTTTGCAGTGTATATAGCAATTATGTATATAGATGAATCAGGCTAATAACAGTAGACTAATGTGACCTGTTATAAGACATGCTTACTGATAAGTTTTTGTTATAAATTAAATTGTTAAACATGATAATATCGAATTTATTGTAATGGCTCTCTATCCTTATCAAAGACTACACAAAATGTACCCCATTTTGTTTTAAACGGAAACAAAAACATGTCCTTCCGGCTTCAGTCGGAAGCGAAGGTTAATTTACTTATTTTATTTGTATTTCTTATAATTTTTTATTAGTATAATTTCAAGGAACATACATCAGATTTAATACTAATTAAACAAATTGATCTCACCATATCTAAGTTCGCTAAATTTGGGAGAAGAGATAATTGTAGGGAAATTTGAAATTTGGCTTAAAGAATGTAATTGAATAGATATAAGGCAAATAAATGAAAAATGTTAAAAATTTGTTGAAATCATAGTTTAAAAAATCGCCCATAAACTGTAATATATTTCCGACGACGACCTATTACCGCTCAAACGAGGTTCGAACCTAAACCATTCAATGTATGCCGTCGAAAATTTGTGTGGTCCTGTAAACGAACTGTAAGAGCTACATAATTGATAAAATAATTCATCCAAACTACTTGCAAGATCAATACACTGTCTCAATTAGGTTCGAATTTGTTCAGTTCACGAAAAGTAATGCGATAAAATCTATGTTAGCAAGCAAGCTATGTTTAAAGATAACGTTGAAGCATGCAGTTAAAAATATGAGTATGTAGTATTTTTTTAAATAATTATATTAAAATATCATCGATAAAAGCCAATTAATAAAAAAGGACTAAAATTAAATATAATTGAAAATTATATTTTAATATTTATAAACCAAAACTCTACGTCATTAAATTAATAAAAAAAATTTTTGGAAAATTTAAAAATTAATATTTATACATCAAAAACAAAAATAATTATTAAGATTTAAAGGAAAAAAAATAATAAAATTCATTATATATAGCAATTAATTTAATTAAAAACTAAAATAACTTAAAGATACCAGGTAACGAAATTATGTGAAATCATGTAGTTTCGCTCTCTGTGAATTATTAAAGTAAACAATACATAAGATGATTTTAAAAGGAATTATCAAATTAGCAGGTATTCTATATAAAATTAGGATCAAATCTAAATTAATAACTAACAAAATATAAAAAATGCGCAAATATAATTGTTTAAATAAATGCACAAAATAATATAAATTCATCTTCATTCATTCATCCAATCTTACATGGTAATGGCCAATGGCTGGGGAAAATCAACAATCCATCTATTTAAAGCAGTTTGGTAATTTTGTCAAATTTCCATCGAATTTCGACCGAGTACGCATGCGTCAAAAAAGGACCGGCCAATGAGGCGAGGGTCTATTCCTGTCTCCAAACGTATTTGGGATCAAGATCAAATCATGTTGTTTTGATGGCTTCTTTCACGTTGTGTTAAACCTAGGAAGATATTTATATAAAAAAACTGTGGAGTGTTTAGAAGGTATTTATTTTATTTATTGTTGTATTTATTGTAATTTGTATGAATACTTAGGTATCCATTTCGGATTTACTGTGTAACATGAATTTAGGTTCATTTAACGTTCGCGAAATCAAATCATTTTGTTTATATAGTACAGAAAATAATTATTCAATCGTAAATAAAATATAGTAGAACATGTAATACAAAATTGGACCACTTATATTCCGTTTATGATCGGGTATGAATCTTATGGTGTTCTGATTGCTAATTAAAACTATTATGTAAATATAATGTCAAAAGACAGTACGCACGGTAGTTATATTTTTATTTTTATATGTTCAAAAAAAGCGAATCTGAGCGTCTGAATATAAATTATAAAATATTATTTCTGTATTTAGCAACTAAATATTTAATAAATATGCAGGAATGTGACTAGCTTTATGTGAATGTATAATATATATAAGTCTGAACTTTAGCATTATTTTTTAACAGAAATATATTATCTCTATTCGATTTAAAAGTTTTGTCATTACATAAGTGTGCTATTTTATTTGTAAAGAGTATGTATGCATTATATTGTTTGTATGTATACAAATCTTTAGAATGTTTTGATTTGCAAACTCTTAATATTTGAATAATAATGTTTACATTATATTTGTTTGTATGTATACAAACAAGTATATATACAAACAATGTATCATGTAACAATATTAATATTTACATTGTTTGTATGTATACAAATCTTGAATGTTTTAATTTATTACATTCATTTTTTACCAGTTTGCATGTCCGTTCATTGGCGATTCATAAGAAACTCATAATTTGTCACAAATTGGTGATTTTATTGATTTAGTGCTTTGCCCAGGAATGTGGAAAAAAAACTATTTTTGACATCTGGTGAAATGAATGAGGTTATTTCCGTTTTTATTTTGTATATAAAAAATGTTATATGTAAAAAAATCCTGGTCATTAATCACATTGTTTTTTGTATATTTAAAGACGATTACTTATTCTTTGTAATTCTTTTTTTGTTGGGGGTTTTTGAGCAAAATAATATTACTTCATAACTAGAACCAGTTCCGCTTAATCATTAATATTTACTTAATCCTTTGACCGCTGAGCAAATGGGCAAATTTGTAATGTTTTTTCTGTTATTTTTTTTTAAATGTCAAAAAAAGATAAATTTTCAAACTTGGTATAAAAAACTTAGGTATTTCTCTATTATCCCATCGTCCACTTTTCATAACAAAATACTATCGCCAAACTGTATGAATAAATGCCAAAAATGCAGTCCCATTTACTTGATGTCGGAAGCATTATACGTGTTTGTTATGTCGTCAAGTGGTTTTTAATTCAACATTTGCGCGTATTAATTACAACGTTCTCCCGTTTATTTGGCGTTACAGTTTGGCGACAGTTTTTTGTTATGAAAAGTGGTCGATGAGATAATAGAGAAGTACCAAAACTTAATTACGTATATGAGTAGATTCCTTGACAGTATTAATCATTACTCAATATTTTAAAACTGCATCATATTTGTAGAATTATATTAATTTAAACAATGCTTCTATTGAAGTGTGAAGAAGCACATACTTCTATGAAGAACCATATATTTACATAATCGTTTTCATTAGCAATCGGAACACCATAAGATTCATCCCTGATAATAAACGGACTATAAGTGATCCAATTTTGTATTACGTGTTCTACGATATTTTTACGTACGTTTGAATAATTATTTTCTGTACTATACAGGGTGATTCTGAATTCATCATCAATATTTGGTGGGGAGGTAGGGAATAGGAAAAGAACACTATTTCACATAGAAAAGCATGGGCGCAGACGTCATGTAGTAGGGCAATATGAATCCGGTTAAATGATGGAAAGAAAACATAACAAGAAAGTGGTAAGAGAAAAAACATTTATTTGTGCATCTTTTGTACAGACTTACAAGAGGTGCTCGAAATTCTGACCATTTGCTAGAGTACATGCCTCACAACGACGTTGCATGGACAACCGAACTTTCTGGAATATGCCTGGCGTTTCCCGGATGTTTGCGGCGGCAACCGATATGCGTGCTACAAGGTCCATAGCACTGGCAACAGGGGTCTCGTACACCATGTTTTTCATGGCACCCCATACAAAGAAGTCTATTGGAGATAAATCCGGTGACCGTGGTGGCCAACAAACCGGTCCACCGCGACCAATCCATTGAGCTCCAAATTTTCTGGTCAGGTAACAACGCACATCATTTGCGAAATGTGCTGGAGCGCCGTCATGCTGGAACCACATTCGCCGGAGAATAACAGCAGGAACCTCGTTCATAAGACCCGGTAACACAGTCTGAAGAAATATGAGGTAGTTTGCGCAATCTAAACGGGATGGTAGTAAATATGGTCCCAGCAAACAGTCGCCGACGATCCCAGTCCACACATTGACGGCAAAGCGTTGTTGCGCAGCTCTAACTCTCGTACCGTGTGGATTCTGATTAGCCCACACATGCGAATTGTGTGTGTTTAAGACACCTTCACGAGTGAAGGACGCTTCATCTGTGAAAAGAACATACGTTGGGAAATTGGGATCAACGGCTGTTCTCTGCATGAACCACTGACAAAAAGTAACACGCTTGGGATAGTCCTCTGCTTCCAGTAACTGCACTCTTTGCAAATGAAAAGGATGTAAACGTTCCTCGTTTAGTATCCGCCACACTGTTGATTGTGAAACTCCAAACTGGCGAGCCATACCTCGTGTGCTAGAACTTGGCTGTTCTTCGATAGACTGTAGGACAGCTTCCTCGACTGAAACTGTCCGTGTTGATCGGCGGCTGCCTCGATCAACATTAATACCAGCAAATGATCCAGTTTCGCACAGTTGTCGATGAACACGTGAAAACATTTGATGCTGTGGCACGCGCCGGTTGGGGTAGCGCTCTGCATACATTTGCCTAGCTCTAAGACAGCTTTCTCCTGCGGCACCGTAAGTTAGATGCATATCTGCAAGTTCTTGAAACGTATACCGGTTCATGTTACTTCTGCGAAGTCACCTTGTCGAATGACGACTGGCTGCACACGGCAGACAGCTATGCACGTTCATGGGAGATGCGGACACAAAGCGCCCTCTATACACCGTCATGCGTTCGTTTGTGCCTATGCTTTCCTATGTGAAATAGTGTTCTTTTCCTATTCCCTACCTGCCCACCAAATATTGATGATGAATTCAGAATCACCCTGTATATACAAAATGATAGAGATCTAAAAACACAATTTCCATCGGATTGATTTCGCGAATGTTAAATGAGCCTAAATTCATTTTTAAACAGTAAATCCGAAATGGACACCTAAGTATTCATACAAATTATAATAAATAAAATAAATACCTTCTAAACACTCCACAGTGAGTTCTATATAAATACCTTCCTAGGTTTAATGCAATGTGCAAGAAAAAAACAAACAGGAGATGGTCCCAAACACGTTTCTAGAGACAGTAATAGACCCTCACCTCATTGGCTGGTGATTTTTTTACGCATGCGTATTGGGTCGAATATTGTTGAAAAATTATTTTGAAGAAAAAATCGGGAAATTCACAAAATGGTTTCGGGAAAAACTTCACCAAATGGTTTCAAATTTCTTTGATTGACAGCGGGAAAAAAATTTCATTTTACATTCAATCATCGCAATTGGCGAGTGTGACTATTAAGTTTAGCCAGTACTGGCAATAACATCAATTACCAATTTTTAGTATTACTCGCCGATTGGTGAGTGTTAATTTTGTCTTATATCACAAACTGTATTTACATATACTACTAGACATAATGATTATGAACCATGATTTTTCTATTATTGGGCAAGATTCATGTTTTTTCAGCAATTCTTTGATGAAATTCGTGTTTTTTCAGCGATCCTTTGAAGAATTTCGCATTTTTCTCGTGATCCTTAACGAAATTCGCATTTTCCAGCGATTCTTTGATAAAATACATTTTATTCCGCAATTTTTAGACGAAATTTAGTAAAAAAGCGTGATCTTTTGGTGAACTTTCCTTTTTTGCGATTCTTTGACAAAATTTGCTTATCTTTCACGATCCTTTTGCATAATTAATGTTTTTTCTGTTGTCTTTTAACGAAAGTCATGTTTCCCCATGATCCTTTGATGAATTTAGTGTTTTTTCCTCAATCATTTGACGAAATCTGTGATTTCCCCCCCCCCCCGCGAAGATTGGTTAGATGTTTTTAGTCTGCAGGTGCCCTAAAAAGTCTGTGACGCCCGTTGCTGCATTGCACACATTCTTCCATGTGACATCGAACGAAGGAAATTCATCCTAAAGAATCATTGTTTCATTCTTGACATTTCTGGAAAGAAACAACGTTCAACTCATTGGCTGAATTGTAAAGGGCGAAATGTGTCAAACATTAGCGGAAAGAAAGTGCACAATTTGTTCGTTCATGGATAAAATCATGAAATTCATTAATCGATAGTTGATAAATTGCGAAATTCTTCAATCGATAGCGGAAAAATCGCAAAATTCATTAATCGACAGTGGAAAAATCGCAAAATTGATCAACTGGTTTCGGGGGAAAAGTTTTCGAATATCGTCGAATGGCTTCGAGAAAAAAAAATCACAATCCGTCAATTTCGGGGAAAAAATCGTGAAATTCGCCAAATGGTTTAGAAATTTGTCGAGCGACAGCAGAGAAAAAATCTTTTTCCATTCAATCATCGCAATTGGTGAGTGTGACTATTATGTTTGACCAGTGGTGGCAATAAAGTCCATTGCCAAATTTTCAGCATTACTCGCTGGCAAGTGTTAATTTTGTCCTATACTTCAAAATCCTTTTGATCATATCATCAGTGTGCAGGACAATTTTTTTACAGGAGACCATTTGATGAATTTTGTGATTTTTCCATTATCGATTGACCAATTTTACTGCTATCGATTGTTGAATTTTATAATTTATCAACTATTGATTAGCGAATTTCATGATTTTTTCCATGAACATTTGACGAATTATGCAAAAAAATTAAGAATATCGTTAAATTGTCTTGGGTAAAATAAATTTAATATTATCAAATGCCTTCGAGAAAAAAGTTGCAAGTTGAAACACCTGTGACCTCTTTTTCATGTTATGCATCTCGGGTCTATCCCCCCACTCCCCCCCCCCAAGTGGGACACTTTTCTAAATTTTGCAGACACCTCTCATGTGATATATCGCTGGAAAAGTCTTTGACTGCTTTGTTATGCATCTCCGGGGTCCATCCCGCCACCCCCTCCCCTCCCCCCCCTAAGGGAGGCACTTTTATAAATTTTGTTGACACCCCTCATGTCATATATTGTTGGAAAGGTCTGTGACTGCTTAATCATATTATGGATCTCCGATGTCCATCTCCCCACTTTCCCCCCCCAAAGGGTACTTTATAAATTTTGCACACAACCCTCATGTTATATATCATTGGAAAGGTCTGTGGCTGCATAATCATATTATGCATCTCTGATGTCCATCTCCCCACTTCCCACCCCCCCCCCAATGGGTACTTTATAAATTTTGCACACAACCCTCATGTTATATATCATTGGAAAGGTCTGTGACCACTTAATCATATTATGCATCTCCAATGTCCATCTCCCCACTTTGCCCCCCACCCTCCCAAGGGATACTTTTCTAAATTTTGTTGACACCCCTCATGTCATATATTGTTGGAAAGGTCTGTGACTGCTTAATCATATTATGCATCTCCGATGTCCATCTCCCCACTTTGCCCCCACCCTCCCCAAGGGGTACTTTCTAAATTTTGCACACAACCTTCATGTTATATATCATTGGAAAGGCCTGTGACCACTTATATCATATTATGCATCTCCGATGCCCATCTCCCCACTTTGCCCCCCCCCCCAAGGGGTACTTTCTAAATTTTGCACACAACCCTCATGTTATATATCATTGGAAAGGTCTGTGACCACTTAATCATATTATGCATCTCCTATGTCCATCCCCCACTTTGACCCCCCAAGGGGGTACTTTTCTAAACTTTGCACACACCCCTCATGTGATATATCAATGGAAAGGTCAGTGACCGCTTAATCATATTATGCTCCCCACTATGAAATTTGTCAAGTTAAAGCAACTATAAATTTTATTTTTATGGTACTATCAAGTTGTTTGCCGTCAAATTTTGACGGGTTCCATCTAGTATAATAATAAAATAATAATCTATATGCATGGAAAATAATTCAAAAGTGTGCTAAGTTTCCATTTTAAACAAGTGGCGAAATAAAAAACTTAGTTTTTTTTTTGTTGTTGTTGTTGGTGGTGGTGGTGGTGGTTTTTTTCATATAACAATAGTCAAAGTAAGTTAGTTACGAAAACGTGTGAGGGACACAATAATAATTACAAAAAATAAACAAAAAGAAAAATCCGTTGGGGACTTTATTTAATATCATAATTCATTTGTATATATATCAACGCTCTACAAAAAAATGGGTGTTATATGAATGTGCAATATGTCACACAAAATAAAAATATCATTTACATAAAATAGATTTATTGATAAATGGGGGATAGCCATAATATTTAGCTTTTGTGTATATATATTTAACATTTTTGCCTGTATCTTCAACTTAATATAATAGTTTAATCCTATGTGCATAGATAAGTAAAATATTAATAAAGACCGATTTATGTAAACATGAATTATAGTGTGTGAATGTGTTTACATTAAATGGAAAATAGGCTCGTTTATTGTATATATTGTAAAAACTCCGGCGGGATTTATAAAATTCGAACTGGTAGCTGTGGCTAACCGGAGTAATTACTCAAGTTGATTTGTAGAAAGAAAAGTTTCTTTATTCGAAGCTCGAAGTACAGAGCATTCCTTCTACAGGTTTCATTATTTAAATAAAATAGAACAAAATAAAATAAGATGAAATGCGTAGGTGCAGGTGATTATAAACAAGTTCCATAAAGTCCTCTAATTTCTCCTTAGGTCTCTACACCAGACAGTCTCGTTCTAAACTTAATTTCCGTTCTCTGTATTCGGTGATACTATTTAAACAGGACAGGGTGTCCTTGGGTGATCGAGACGGATCGCTCCTTCGAGTTTTCCTCTCACAGACCTGGCCGTCTGTCTCCCTCCGTTTCACTTCGCTCCGCTTCACTGCAAGACTCCGCTTTTCAGGGTCACGTCCTACCCTTTTGCCTCCGAAAAACCCTCTCCCTCTCGTCTTCTCTTCTTCCTCTCGCCTCCGAAAAAAGGGGGGCGGGGGAAGGTTCACCCCGGCCTCTTAAACTTACGGCAGCCTATCGTTGTGGATATCTGGTTCTCATTCGCATATTTCAAAGGACTTCCCTTGGCGTCCGGTAGTCTCCGGGAAAACCTCTCCATCTGCGACCTCACAAGTAGGATAAATAATTAGTTAACGTCGGACAGTCGCCATGCCGTCTCGAGTATTGTTCATAAAATGTCCACACCATTCAGCATAGGAGATTGATCGTTCCTTTTGATCTGACCCGACAACTCCGGGGGTCGATCGGTCACAAGTTACCTATGCTGAGATATTGGGAAAATGTCACAATATCAAATAGTAAGGAATTTTTGTCATTATTTTTTTTATGTTTAAGTCAAGAAAATGAATTTCACTGTCGATGATAATATTTTCACGTAAGTTGTAGATTGTTGTAATACATAAAAGATAATAAATAGGTGGAAAGTGATTTAATATGAAGAATAATGATATTATCAATATACCTGTAGAAGATACAATCATTTACATAAATATTTCTCTCATGATAATACAAATATATATCTGCAAGCGTGCTAGATGAATTTCCACCTTGTGACAACCCGACAGCTTATTTTTAAATAATACAGAGTGGTCATAAATTCTTTCCCTGATTACAAAACATTATTACGAAATAACCATTGAATGTCATACTGTAAAATTTTTAATATGGAAAAGTCCTGTTCTTAAGTTTTTTTTAGTCCAGTCTCTACCGTCATTCGTGAGTTCCTTGATGACAAATTTCCTGGAAGATGGATCATACGGGATGGACCAACTCTTCTAGATTTTTTTTCTTTTGGGGGTACATAAAGGACAGAGTGTTTGCAAACACCAGTGAAAGATATTGAAACACTCAAGGTCAGGATCACAGATGCTGTGTCTAGTGTGACAGCCCAAATGTTGGGCAATACGTGGTGAGAAATGGAATACCGCCTTGACATTCTTCGAGCTACCAAGGGTGCTCACATCAAAATTTACTGACGTAAGTACTTGTATTAAAAACTTCATAAATGTCTTTACGATATATTGAAACAAGCATATGCCTAATTATCTTAGTTTTTCTACAATAAATTATTGTAATCAGGGAAAGACTTTATGGCCACCCTGTATTATTATAAATTATTACTAGTTGTGATATAAAGGAAATTTCGTTAAGGTGTTAAAATATTTTCTGTGATTTTTTCCGTTAAATGTGATCGATGTTTGTTTTCTTTGAAAATAATATTGATAATTCTATAAAAGTCCTTCATCTCAATGTTATTAACGAGATCAACAAAGTCATAGGTTTTGATGTAATGATTTTTTTTCATATTTTTTAATTAATGGACAGGTTGGAAACTGTTTTTAATACAGCGAATGTTATTTTTATCAATTGCAATGCTGTCCATTTCGGAGAATTACACAGACCTGCAAAATATTTTTTTCTGCACCGTTTTAGGTATTTTTAATGTTTTCCGATATGTAGAGTTAAATAATGCTGAGCTCTTTATTCTATCACGTAAGATTTTTCTATAAAATGACAATGAACATCTATATATATATTTGTCTTACGTGGCGCGGAAATAGGGCTGAATTTCTAGCTTATTGTTGGCAACAACTGTAGTTTCCAGAGCTCAGACCAATGAAAAGACTAGATTGTGTTAGATAGATTAGCTCCGCTTCCAATATGATATGGCCGTCAGTGTCAGAGCAGTGAAAATCAAGCTCGCAAATATTAAAAATAAAATAACATGTACGTAATCCAAAGCGTCTGAGATTATTCCTCATTTTAATTATGAGTAATATTGCTAATTTCAAATGAATTCTCAACTCTTATTTAGAATTTATTTATGAATTTCACTCACATGAAAAATCGGAGAGAAGTAAAAATATCAACTGTCTAGGTTGCACCTGCTGCCATCTATTGCAGAAATCTATAATCAATTAGAATAGTAAAATGTCGAACGAAATTTAAATAATCATTGACGATAAACTATCTTCCTATTACGTAGTTTTTTTTTTTTTTAATGAATAAGCCGTGCTGTACAATATTATAGGTGCAATAAGTTTTAAACAAATTATGTTTCCAAGATTCTTTATCCATAGTATTTAAATGATTTATATGCTCATTAGTAGCTTTAACTAAATGCATTTTTAGTTGTGTTTTCAACGGAGTTCAATTACTTTCTTACATTTAAAAAAATTGTCAATTTCATATGTTCAAATGATTTATGGTAGTACTTATTCCGGCTAGAATTACTGCAAAAATAAGTAGGGGCGAGCGAGCGAAGCGAGCATGGACCGCGTAGCGGTCTCAATGTGAATTGCTTCGCAATTCACGGAGGGTTGGCGAGCGTTAGCGAGTAGGGGGCTGAGCCCCCTAGTCGCTTTATAATATTCGAACGATAATAATGCATATTATAGTCTTAAATAACGTTACGTATATCATGTAATAACTGACATGCGCGGAGGAATGAGGATAAAAAACAAGAAATCTGTACTTTGACCTCTAAAATAATACGAAGGATATTTTTTAACTTTTCTTCAATCATATCTCATGTATCCATATCAGGTAAGATCAGTGGACCCCTGCGAGAATTCTCATTGCAGTGTAATAAATTTTAGCAATATCTAATATTTCTTAGATACAGGTTTAAAAAAAACTTCTAAAGAAAAATTAAGAATAAAAATATCTGCAAACAACATTAGTCAAGCCAGAATATCAACTCATTTATTACATCAAAGTTACAGCAAAAACTGATTGAAGATGGCAAAAAGTACGCGCGAAAAAAAAAAATAATTAACAACCATATTTTAGCTGCATTAGAAGATGACGTCATCCGCTTCTTAAAAAATCAAGGAACAAAGAAAAATAAATTGAATGCATTTAAAATACAATTTAATCTAATATAAAAAAAAAAAAAGCGTACCTTTCATTCTACACATGACATACCATTGCTTCGATCGATCGATGGTGTCTTTTTCTTCTAAAAATTTCAATTTCAATTTTGCTTTTTAAGTATAAATATAAAATAAACTCGTGCGGAGAAATCATACTTTATCTTTTTTGTACTATTTATTTTTTGCATAATCATTGTTGAGCATTATATAATGCGATATTTTATTTTTGTGCAACACTAATTTTAAGAAAACCTTTCATTTCTTTTATGAAAACAATACCGACTTAATTTTTAATTAATTGCAATTTTTAATCAAAAAACATATTTTAACGAAATGTGAGTGTACTATATTAGAAGCCGCTTCAAAAGCCATCCGTTGTTGTGCATTTCGTAAATTCATAGAAAAAGGGATGTTGACAACAAAAATACTATATATGATGATTCGTATCATAGATTTCAATATTAATTCAATATTTTTCTATATCATTTGTTGTAAAATTATACCGCTGAATTTTAATTTACCTGTCGCATTTCCCTGCAGGAGTTCTGAAATACAAAAATCATAATCCTCGTCTACAGAATTTTCCACGTTGATTCTCTGGAGGCTAGACCTGCATAAAGATTTCTGATGGGTTTGCATTATCTTTTTTAAGACTTCTACACCTTTGTTACCATACGCTGAATCCGAATAAACTACAGCAAAATATTTCCATTTAAAAGATCTGAAAAGACAATCAAAAAGGAAAATAAGTTAAATGATGAAGGTAAATTACTCAATTAATTTTCTCTTTATGAAAATTTCGTCTTCTAACATATTTTTCGGATTTTTGAAACTATCTTAAACACTTTATGCAATCGTTAAATATTTTTTAAATATTTTACCTTTAAAATAAAATACATATAAAAATAGCAAATAAAACCTTTGTGAAAGAACATTAAAAGACAGAATACCAACGCTAAAAGGGCACAAATAATATACATAAAAGCAGCAAACAGCTGTTTCGAATCAACAAGCTAAATCTTCTTCAGTGCGACAAAGTGCAAAGTACAGCGTGCTAGAAAAAGCAAGACTGTGTAAAACGACAGAGAGACTGTGGCTTATATACCCGATGCGGGTCGCATAGGGTATATAAGCCACCTCTCTGGCGTGTCTGTCTGTCCTGTCGTCCTTTCCGTCTATAAGCGTCTCTCTGTCGTTTTGCCCAGTCTTGCTTTTTCTAGCAGGCTGTGCTTTGCTCTTTGTCGCCCTGAAGAAGAATGTAGCTTGTGGGAAACGGCTGTTTGCTGCTTTTTTGTGCATTATTTATGGATTTTTAACGTTGGTTTTCTGCCTTTTATAATACATATACTAAAAGTGAGTACAGTAAACATAAAGGATTAAAAACCTTTTAATAAATAAACCGATTAGTTTCGTAAACACATAAAAGAGACATTCTCAAAATCTATATTTTTAAATAAACTATTTTCGCATAAAATTTCAAATATGTATTTGATAAATAAACATCAAGATATATCAGATATCATAAAAGCAGGTGATTTAATAATAAAAAGAAAACTGCCCAGTTAAACTGAGGGCGTTGAACTCACAGGCTATTCACACTAATTGTATATTATATTCTTATTTTAAAGAATTTTAAGTAAGACCCACGAAAAATAAAGAAATCAACAATATATTAAGGGGGAACTCCCAATGAACCCCAAAACTAATCAGGGCCCCAAAACTAAATCAATCCTTATCACAATGAACCTATATACAAAATTTGAAGAAAATCGGACAATTCTGCATGAAAAACCCATTTATCTAAATTAAGGGGTGTTAGCCCCCGTTCCCTCCTTTACACTACAATATTTTTTGAAGCTGACGTATTTTTTAACTTAAATTACTTTTGACAGTTTAAATAGATATGAATAGAATATGGCTTACACGACATAATAGGAAATGTTTAAATAATACGACAATTAGGACTGCGCTATAAATATATTCCAAACTGAAACACTCATGGAATTTCCATTAGGTTATATTTCAAAAATATGAATAGCATTATTAAATATAATTTTCAATTTCTTCGCAAAAAAAAATAGCATTTAAAATGAAAAACTTTCTTTTCAATGAATGGACACGCAACAAAAAAAAAATATATATATATATATATATATATAATCATGGAAATTTATTTTCAGAAAGTCTTACTAGCCAAAGATTACAATGTGTAATTTGTAAGTACGAGAAAAAAATAAAATAACTAAAGATTCCATTGAAATTAATAATTGAATTTTTCAATAAAACTGCCAAAAATTGAAATTCTTCTCCTACTTTAAATTAATTTTATCATTTTAGAGTGATACTCTTATTTGAATTCCATTCGATTTTAATTGCCAATTTTTTTGTGAGAATAAAAAAATATTGATAAAATATTTGCATAATAAGCATGTGATTCATTAATTACGTGAAATATATAAAAGTAATCACAGAATTTTAATTTTTCAGAGTAACATGTAGTCTTATTTTAAAGAACAATTTTGTATTTTAAAAAAAGTTTCAAAAAGTATATATGAAATTTTAAAGCGTGATAACTCTTTTATTTATACAGTTACGTATTATTTTAGATTTTAAAAACTATAACACTTTATTTTTTTGTACACAAGGGATTTTTTTATTATATGCTTTGATAGCTAAGTACTTAACTAATTTTCTTTTAACTTTATATTACTTGAAGAGATTAATTAGAAATCTTTTAAGAAGATATAAACCCAAAAAGTTATCCTGATTTCAGTTTACTATTTTAACTGTCAGTATTTACTTTTTATTTAAATTCTTTTCTTCAAAATTTTACCTGGTTCGCAGGAAAACTTAATTTTGCTGTATTTTAGCTTATTAAATAATCATGCGAAACATAGCTAGGGAAAGAAACTAACTTTAAAAAATTATCTAATTACTGAATAACTCTCTGACTAAATCCTGTGCGTAATATATTGATTACATGCATTCTAAGAAAAATATCCGCTGCACGTGTTAACCTTGGTATAAATGTTATCATGTGAATCCTTTCAATTCTTGCATTTGCAAATAATCGTCTGCAGAATTGCAAGTTCGTTAGGGCTTTAAACTCGAAATTTGACATGGCTATTATTTTCAAGACGTAAATGTCTGTACAGTACAGTTTCTAAAAAAATCCAAATTTAAAAGGGTACAGGAACAAAAAAGTTCTAAAATTGTGACTTCTGTAATACTGTTGGAGCTAAGATATACTTAAAATTTGACATGGTACTAACTTTAAAGATGTAACAATTTCTAAAAAAATTGAAATTTTAAAATGTAGAATGAGCTGAAAACCTTCTAAAAAAATTCTAAATTGCGATTTATTTGGAATTGTTAGGGCTATAAACTTGAAATTTGACATGGTGATTATATTTAAGACATAAATGCTCGCACATAATAGTTTTTAAAAAATTCGAAACTTAAAAGGGTACAAAAATAAAAAAAAATCCTAAAACTTGAAATTTGGCATGGTAGGTATTATAAGATATAACTGTAAGAACGGTTTCTAAAAAAATTCAAATTTTAAAGGGTGAAAAGAGTGGAAAACGTTCTAAAAACGATCTAAATCACCATTTATTTGGAATTGTTAGAGCTAAATACTTAAAACTTGACATGGCTATTATTTTTAATACGTAAATGGTCGCACAGAACATTTTCTAAAAATTTTTAATTTAAAAGGATGAAATGAGTTGAAAACATTCTAAAAACGTTCTAAATTACGATTTCTTTCATATTCTTAAGGTATGAACTTAAACTTTGACATGTCTATTATTTTAAAAATGTAATAGAAATTCCGAATAGAACCAAAAAGTTCCTAAAAAATTCGAATTTTACTAAGGAACAGGAATAAAAAAATTCTAAAGTTACGATTTCTGTGATACTTTTGGGACTAAAAACTTGAAATTTTGTATGGTACTGACTTTAGATATGGTAATATATTCACTATCAACGGTTTCGAAAAAAAATCAAAATTAAAAGAGTGAAATGAGTAGAAATCCTTCTAAAAACATTATAAATTACTATTTACTTGAAACTGTTAGGGCTATAAACTTGAAATTTGACGTGACTATTATATTCAAGACGTAAATGCTCGCACATAACAGCTTGTAAAAAATTGGAAATTTAAAAGTGTACAAGAACAAAAAGTTTTAAAATTACAATTTCTGTGATACTGTTAGAGCCAGATGCTTGAAATTTCGCAATGTAAATGCTCATTAAGGACGGTTTCTAAAAAATGGAAATTTAAAACAATGAAACGAATGGAAAACATTTTTAAAAAAATTCTAAATTACGATTTATTAGGGATAGAAACTTGAAATTTACTTTATGACGTAAATACTTGCAACTAACAGTTTCTAAAAAATCGCAATTTAAAAGGTTAAAATGAACGGAAAATGTTGTAAATTCACAATTGGTTTGGGACAACTGAACCGATTTCAAAAATTCTTTTAAACTAATTCTGATAACAGCCTCTGTTTAAAATGGGGCTACTTTTATATGTATGTAATCGCTCTCAAAGGGGTGCAAAATTGACAAACGTTCTAAAATTACGATTTCTTTGAATACATTGAGGTTAAAAACATAAAATTTGACATAAAGTATGGAGTCTAATTTCGCTTTAGTATTTTCATAGTCCATACGCTATATATTTTTCTATTTTATTTGCTTAAAATTTTATCTGATTCATGCGAAAGCTTAATTCTGCTGAATTTTAGCTAATTAAATAATCAGGCGATACCTATCTAGGGCGAGAAACTAATAAAAAAAAAAATCATCTAGTAGCTGAATAATGCTTTAACGTAATACATCGATTACATGCATTCTAAGCAAAATATCTGCTGGCCGTGTAAAGGTTATCATGTGAATCCTTTCAATTCTTGCATTTGCAAATAACCGTCTGCAGAAGTGTAAGTCGTTAGAGCGTCGTTAGAAATTTTTAAGTCATAAATTCTCGTACCGAACAGTTTCTAGAAAATTTAAAATTTAAAAGAGTACAGGAACAAAAAAAAGTTCTAAAATCGCGATTTCTTATAATACTGTTGGAGCAAGAAACTTAAAATTTGTCATGTTAGGTATTTATAAAATGTAAATGCTCGATAAGAAGGATTTCTAAAAAATTCGAAATTTAAAAGGGGGAATGAATGGAAATCGTTATAATAACGTTCTAAATTACCATTTATTTGGAATTGTTAGGAGTAAATATCTTAAACTTAACATGGCTATTATTTTTAACATGTAAACTCTCCTACAGAAAAGTCGCTAAAAATTTGTAATTTAAAAGGATGAAATGAGCTGGAAACATTCTAAAAACGTTCTAAATTACGACTTCTTTCGTATTCTTAGGGTATGAATTTAAACTTTGAACATTTTTAAGATGTAATAGCTCGCGCCGAAAAGTAATTCGAAATTTAAAAGGGTACATGAACTAAAAATATTCGAAAATTACGATTGCTGTGTGATATTGTTGGGACTTGAAACTTGAAATTTTGCATAGTACTAAAGTTAGAGATGTAAATATTCACAACGAACGGTTTCGAAAAAAATTGTGAGTTAAAAGTGTGAAATGGATGAAAAACATTCTAATTCAAGATTTATTTGGAATTTATTAAAGCTATAAAATTGAAATTTCACGTGACTATTATATTCAAGACGTAAATGCTCGCTTGTAAAAATTTTGAAATTTAAACGTGTGCAGGAACAAAAAAAAGTTCTAAAATTACGATTTCTGCTATACGCTTGAAATGCTAGATGCTTGAAATTTCGCATGGTGGTTACTTTTAAAATGTGAATTATCGTTAAGAACGGTTTCTGAAAAATTCAAAATTTAAAAGCTTGAAATGTGGAAAACATTATTAACGTTCTAAATTACAATTTGCTTGAAATTATTAGGAACAGAAACTTGAAATTTGACATGGCTGTTAGCTGATGACGGAAATGCTCGTACAGGGCAGCTTCTAAAAAATTGAAATTTAAAAGGGTGAAATGAACGGATAATATTGTAAATTCACAATTTCATTGAAACCACTGAATACACATTTCAGAAATTCTTTTAAAATAATTATGGTGAAAGTCTCAATTTTAAATTGGGCTATTTTAATAATTGTTCAATTGCCCTCACAGGACAATAATTCTAAAATTACGATTCCTTTGAAAATGATGGAGCTAGAAAGATGAAATTTTATATGGTGGTTTAATTTAAAATGTAAATGCTCACCAAGTGCGGTTCTAAAAACTTCGAAATTTAAAAGTATAAAATGGACCAAAAATGAGCTAAAAACATTCAAAATTATGATTTTAAAAAAATTGTTAGGGGTAGAAACGTGAACAAACAGTTTCTAAAATTTCGGAACTTAAAAGGATTAAATGAGCGGAAAGCGTTCTAAAAAACGATTACGTTGGAACTACTAATCCAATTTCAAATCTTCGCTCAGGATAATAATGATGACCGTCTCTGGCTTTAAAAAAGGCTATATTTTATTTCTTTAGAAACTACCGTCAAGAAACTGCAAAAGTTTAAAGCGTTTTAAAATTCGGTTTTCTTTGATTCTTTTAAGTCTAAAAACATGAAATTGTATGTCGTGGTTACGTCTAACACGCAAATTTTCACTGAGAACCTTTATTAAAATATTCGAGATTTAAAAGGATGAAATGATTAGAACATGCATTATAATCATAATTGATCGGAAACTATTTAAGCTAGCAATTTTAAATTTGACATGCATGCTTTTATTATAATGTAGTTCTCCCCAATAAAAGTATTTAAAAAAAATTGAATTTCCAGTAAGCGGAATGGTGTGTGTGTGGGGGGGGGGGGGTTCTACAGTTACATTTTCACTCGGTTTCTCTGAAACTATCAGCCTAAAATTTTAAATTCCGAATAGGCATAATTTATAAGATGCGGGTACGACAAACAATGTATTTTTTTTAATTTAAATTTTAAAAAATTAAAAAGAGAAGAAAAATTGATTATTTGTCATGTCTGTGAGATGCAATTTTTCTGAGCAATAAATAAGATAAAACGTAACCCGTACACCCCGAACACGTAACTGCTATAGTTAATTAAAATGATAGTAATAAAGAAATGTGATTGCCAACTAGGTAAGAATTTTTTCATATTTAGCTTTTTGCCGCACAAAAATGACTGTTAAATATACTAAACCTCTTTTGGGGGCGAAGCTTAGTTTACGAAGGAGTAGCCTCGGTGGAATAATATGGTAGAAGAATCTTTTAGGTCAGCGGTTCCCAAACTGTGGGTCGTGGGCGATTTTTTTGGTGGTTACGTAATGATCGGTCAGGTCTTCAAAAATGTTTTATTTTATCTGCTGCAATATTATACTGCAAAAAAAAACTGTTGATTTTACAGTATAATACTGGTTTCCCAGCTGCCAGTATTATACCGTAAAATTAACAGTAATAAACAGCAAAATAAGCAGTAATACACTGCCGCGCATGCGTGGTAGTGTATTACTGCTTATTTTACTGTTTATTACTGTTAATTTTACAGTATAATACTGGCAGCTGGGATGCCAGTATTATACTGTAAAATCAACAGTTTTTAGTTTTTTGTTTTTTTCCCCTTCAGCGTATAATAAAACAATAAAAGTAAAATATCTCTAAAAGATATAGATAAATATCTTTGTGAAAAGGCAGTGTTTTATTAAATTTTACGTAGAGAGTGGCTTAAGACTAAAAATTAAAAAAGTTTCATTTACGACACAGACTCTGCCGTTTGTGCAAACCAATATCATATATCGCAATCTCTTTGAAACTTTTTCATTCTATTATTACATTCATTAATAAACGTATTTTTTTACATAGTAAAAGGTTTTGATAACTCCGCTTTATTTTCAGATTTGTATTATCTCGTACTGGTTTCGTGTGCGTGTATACTTTGTGCCTATGTTCTTCTTACCTACCTTACCTATCGTGTGTCTACCTATCGTATATCGTTACCTATTCGGCGGGTCACGAAAATATTTGAAACCTTAAGGTGAGTCGGGTAACAATAAAGTTTGTATTTTATGTCTCAATGTCTGCGGCTATGGAACATTCAATATACAGGGTGCATCAGAAAAATGTATACTCACTTTGAATGACTATAACTTTAGTTTTTATTCTCTTATAATTAATATTTAAATTTCAAAATAATCTACATAAAATGTATAACTTTTCCTCTTACCGCAGATGTTCAACATTATTATCGTTCTGGTTAATACACTGCTTATAACGGGTGGGCTATTGATTCACAAACTTCAACAAACATTTTATTTGGGTGTTGTGGAGCATTCTTGCTCAACTGCCGTTCTGGAATTTTGTCTATGATCATCCATTCGTTTTAAACTTTATCTTTTATCCAATGAATTGTAAGTCGCATTAGGTGGCTGAAACTTCCTTTGATATTGTTTTTGTCCTTCTGCTACAATACAATTTTAAAATAAATTTTCTTTTTTCAAAAGTTAATCTTGGTCCACTCATTATTTCCAATTAATTACACTTTGAAATGAAAGTAAAATTAGAAAGTTATCAACCGTTAAACAGTATATGTATATATTTTTCTGACGCATACTGCATACACTTTGTGTTACTATTTTTGTTCCCCGTTAATTTGTCATTTTACTGTTTTGGCATACTTATTCCAATAATTTTCTTTCAACTATTTTACTACATTATGCGAACAGTCGAATATTTTTGTATAATACACTGAGATACTTTATTTTTCATGAAGTGTATCGAAAAAAATGTATACTCGCCTTAGTATTTCAGTTATCACTTTCATCTGATGATTAAGAGGAGGAACTGTGCGAAAGAAATATTCGTATCCAATATCACTCAATAATGGACTGGTTGACTGATAACTTACCTATGGTAAAAAGAAAAAATTATTTAAGTTAGTTTTGATTAAAGAAATTGCCTTACAATAGAAATAAAGAAGTGATTTTTTAAAAATTCTTTACTTTTTAAAATAGTTATGCTTTTTGACGTAGAAGTGACTAACTGCTATTGTTAAATGCTAATTCAAAGGAATTTTATACACACAATTAGCATATTTTAATAAAGAAAAATGAGAGCAATCAGTAAGTATATCAATTAGAAGGATTATTTTTAGGTAGTATTTTCGTTTATTCTTTAGCTAAAGAATCAATGAATCACAATGTGATTGTACATTTTTTAACATTTCTAAATACACCATAATATATATATATATATAGGGTGTATCTGAAATGCTTCAACAAACTTAGGGGATGATAGTACTCATCAAGACGAACAAAAAATGCAATGGAACATGGGGTCGCAAATGACGTTTAAAAGGTGAAAATCGCAAAACTAATAAAAATATCGAAATCTCGCATGCTGCTTTTCTGCAGAACTGGCTAGTAGCACGAAGCTGGTTTTCCTTTCACTTCGTGCATATCTGGTCAGAAAGAGATAACAAAAACGCGGAAGAAAGCCAAACAAATCTGTGAGCAGGAATCCATATATGCAAATTTTCCATCTTCTTAGAAACAGACCAATAAACGCAACTTTGCAGCAAGCATGCGTTTTAAGTACATGAACCGCCAATGACGATAGGACGAAGTTTATTGCGAAAACATTTTGTTTGTGCTTTTAGTA
Source organism: Maratus michaelseni (assembly GCA_963931845.1). Lineage (NCBI taxonomy): Eukaryota > Metazoa > Arthropoda > Arachnida > Araneae > Salticidae > Maratus > Maratus michaelseni. The sequence goes on along the minus strand of OZ007594.1, from coordinate 153,555,175 downwards.
AGAATGGCTACGTATTCCAATAACAAAATAGCTGATATGCATATGGTGTACGGCGAAGCTGCAGTAAATGGCCACTTACCGCAGAGGTTATATCAAGAACGATTTCCGACAAGGCGTTGTCCTTATCATAGCACTTTCTCAAGAACTGATCGATGCGTACGGGAAACTGGGTCTTTCCATGCAAGATCTTGCGATAGAGGACGAAACAGCCATGTGCGCACTGCAGAAATGGAAGAACGAGTGCTGCAGTCGTGTCCGCCAGTCGTTCCTCTGTAGATGTATACTCTGTGTAATAATGTCCGCGGTCGACACTTTGAACAATTGTTGTAAAATATTTGTTTTCTCTTGTCATCACGAGCTGTGTTGTACCTATTATGTGCAATAAATAATTTTCTGGAGTGTTTCTTTCTTGTCTCAGTTTGTCCATTTCCAGACGCATTTTCTCGATTTTCATCCTTTAAACGTCATTTGCGACCTCATGTTCCATTGCATTTTTTGTTCGTCTTCATGAGTACTATCATCCCTCTAAGTTTGTTGAAGCATTTTAGATGCACCCTGTAAATATATAATTGTAATACGTTTGAATTTAAAAATACAATAAACAAGTTAAATATATATATATATATATATATATAAAGAGGCGAAAGAGGGTAGTAGCGCGCAGGATGTAACGTACATAAAACGGGAAAGAAAAGGGGCTCATGGGGATACCCTTTCCATTCAAACGAAGACATTTTATTTAAGTCCCATGAGCTGTCCCAAAAGTTATTATTTTCTGTCTGATAATTCATCTCTGAGTAACTTTGTGCATAAAGAAGCATTATAAAATATAGAATATATTTTAAATGTTTAAATTTTCAGTTCAGATACCGTATTTAAAAAGCAGGTGTTAATTAAAAAGTAGTTTCACCTATGTTCTGTACACTGGGCAGTATGTTATGAAATCCAAGTAGCCCAGGTTGGATCCCCTGATTTACGTAATTTTAATATTTTATTTCTAAAGCCATGTGTTATGTACACTGGCGAGAAAAATTAAAGGAACAACAATAAAAAGTTGCTTTATGTTAATTCTATTACGAGAACTACATTGAAAGGTTACTGATTGGTAACTTAATGTGAACGTTATTATGTAGTGTAATGGGATTAAATTTTGCTACAGAAAAATATGCAAATTTTTGAGCCCGTTCTTTCTGCACGTTTGAAAAGGAGTGTATGTGGGTGATTTGAAATCTAATTTTAAGGATTGTACGTGTAGTTACGTAGAAGTTTCCCTTGTAGTAGGGGGAATATGTCGTCTAGAAGCCATTTGACTGATGGTGAGAAATGGCGGGAGATTAGGGGATGGAAGCAGGACAGATACTGACAGGGATCTGTAAAGACTTAAAAATAGCCAAAAGCGCCATGTCAATAATCTTGAAATGGTTTAAAGACACTGGTAATATGGAGAGACAACCAAGTTAAGGTGAAAAACGTGCCAGAACAGACACTCAGGACCGTTATTTGGCAACGATTGCTAAAAGAAGGAAGCAACTGACGTCAGTTCAGATTGCAAGGGAATTCGTTGCAGCAACAGGAACTCGACTATCCAGATTTACTGTGAGTGACAGGCACGATAAAAGAGGGCTGTGTGCAAGGAAACCCAAGATTTATATTCCACTAACTCCGGTGGCGAAATGCGCCCTGTTAAATGGTGCAGAGATCATTGTCATTGGAATACCACGGACTGGAGCCGAGTTTTATTTACCGATGAATCCCGATATTGTTTGAAGAGTGATTCTAGACGTATTACAATATGGAGGGATAAAACACACGCAATAAAACCGCAAACATCGGTGAAAAGCGTCGATACAAAAGTTTTGGGATCATGGTATGGGCGGGCATCATTTTGAATGGCTGCACTGACCTACACATTTTTACCAGTGCAACTGTGAATGCTGAAATATACAGAGATGAGGTTCTTGATCCTCATGTCAAGTTGTTTAGAGGTGCAATCGGTAATAACTTACTCCTAATGTATCATAATGCACGTCCTTGTCGTCTTGCACTAGTGACTGATTATCTTGAGGCCGATGGAATCCACCGAATAGAGTGGCCTGCATAGTCTTCGGATTTAAATCCGATAGAACATGTGTTCTATGCACTAGGACGTCGACTTGCATCTCTGTAACTCAAAACTAGCACTCTCCAGAAGCTTCGAAGCGCTATTCATCTTGAAGACACTTTGTTACCACAAGCACTTCTGGATAATATAATCTACAGTATGTAAAATAACTGTAAAACTTGCATTTCGGTCAGGGGTCACCACATACCTGATTGATTTTTACTGTGTGTCTCTAAGATGTTGTAACAGTACAGTTTCTTTATACCCTCTTATATCACATATTCCCATGTTTTTATGTAAATTTATTTTTTGCAGACGTAGGCAATTTTGCATTTTGAATATACAGACAGGACAAAACCTCAGACATGACAAAATAAAGATTTTGCGCAAGTTTCATGTTCTTATCTGCAAAATTATTCAAGTTCTATGAGTTTTTATAGTTGTTCCTTTAATTTTTCTCGCCAGTGTAATTAATCTAAATCAATAAATTACGTTGTAATTTTTTAATTAGATTTTATTTTTTTAGTCTTTCAAATACAAAAGCCCAGGAAATAATAGCCCAGGGGTCCACATACTTCAAATTTTGGCATTGCCTCTGTGATACACAGAGCTAAAGACAATAAATTATTTCAAACTATCATATAATCTCTCCTTGGCAGCAATTAAGTTGTAAACCAACATCAAGCTTACTTTTTAAAATCTATTCACAATTTTATTTTAATGTGGCTTCGATAACAATGTTTTACTTTTAACGTCATTTTAAATATACTTAATTTATAATGCATTGTTTTTTTTTTAACTTGTGAAAAAAGAAACTACTAAACCGATTAGTTGTTCTAAATATCTACAAAGTAGAAATTTGAATTAAACGTACTTAAGCTTTGTTGTTGTTGTTAAGGCAAATGTCCATCGGTAAACTATTAGGTGCTAAATATTGGATACTTCTATACTGCAAGAGGATATTGAATTGTGTATAAATAAACCTCGGTTGTAAACAGGTTGATTAATGGGATATTTGTAAAGGGTGATCACAGTAATGAATTCAAGGGATGACCAGAAGAGAACATTCCGTCCCAGAGCATTGAGATGTCCCCCCGTGAAAGCTTTGGGATTTATACTAATTAATGGTCTAGAAATGCAATATTCCTCCCTCCGGAACGTCGTAATGTTCTCCTCTTCCCAGAGCTGAAGAAATTCTTTACGGAGAAAAATGTCTAATTTAAACGTCTGACAAACTGAAATATTGCCTGGAGTAATTTTTATGTAGTTTCTTCTACATTGAGAGAAACTCGCTTTTTTTTCTTGGACAAATGGTCCTCACAGCTTCTTTTTTAAATATAAATAGTCTCTCTTTGTCCCTTTTGAAATATAAATGGTCTCTTTTCTTCTTTTATGTGGGCTAAAATTTTTTGAGAGCCCTGCCTATCTGAATCGGTGTAAAATAAATGCATCTTATTATTATGGTAATACAGTACAGATTATTATTATGCAAATGTTTCTTCAAAGGTTTTGTACAATGGGAGGATTTTCATTGATCCACACACGCATCAGCACAGAGTGCACGATTAAAGAAAAGAAAAAATGCGGATCGAAGGAGTACATTGATCGTTATCTCCCCCTTTTTTTTCTTAATTTCTTTCAAGGAATTAGTCCACAACATTTTAAAATTCTACGATGACAAGTCATAAATTGTTTCTATGAGCTTTCTTTTCCAAAAGCACTGTGGTCATCACCAAAATAAAAGAAGTCATTGCAGCAAAATAATGTGGGGGGTGATAACCATGTCAGGGAATCTCCTTCGTGGTACTTCCCTCACACCTCATCAAAAAAGCAAAGAAACGAGCCGCCGTCGCGGAAGGCTATCTGATCGTATCTTGTCTTTGCGGTTTGTCATAACAAAAGCCGTGCTTAAGTTTTATGTCGGTTCCTTGTGTGAGTCTATAACTAAATACAATAAGAATCAACAAAAAGAAATTTACATTATTTTTACCTGGGGCACTTTGTATATCCTCATCAAATCAGCCACTTGTCTTGATATCCAAGAAGAATGGCCTCCCACTATAGCAACGACTCTTTCAAACATTCCAGACTGAAAATGGGGAAGAATATTCCCTCCGCATGTGAATGGAGGGGTAGCATTAAAACCTTTTCTTAAATCATCCCTAATAACAAAGCCTTTTGCAAAATCCACAGCTTCCTCCAAAGCCTTTGGAATGGTGTCGCAGCTATCTACTGCAATAACTCCTAATCTGAGGCCAGGCAAGAGAGTTGTATCATTGTTGATTTTTTCAACTGCGTACAACATGGCATCCAACTGAATCAAGCCTTCATCCTATAAAAATGATTTTAAAACATTTAACAAGCATTAAAATTTTGGGTACTTTGATGTTAGCTGGGTGCAAATCTTGCCAATAGCAGCTTTTATTATTAGCGTGTGTACATTAAAAACAGTGGTTTGATGTTGAAATAAAATGATTGGTTTATAGTATTATTTCTTTTCTTCTTTTTTTTTTATTTTTTTTTCTTCTTTGTAATTTAATGGATGAATGAAAAGCTGATATTTTTAATGAAATGAATGCAGCATGAATGCAACATGTATCATTTCTGGAGTACTGTACAATTATATCAAAAGTCTATGAAGTTTTAAAATCATTTAATATAAGCATTGATAATGAATTATTTAAGTTAAATGATATGATAATTAAAAAGTAAGAAAATGCTGTGCGGGAATGGTTTAAACGTACAACGTATGAGACACAAAAACGTACAAATTACGAGGAAAACGTGCATTCTGCAACGCTAGCTATAATATAACCATTGGTAACTGGAAAATGTATGAGTGCGCCAATTTTGTGTTTTGTCTGATAAACAAACACTCTCATATCTTATTTATGATTCAATAAAGTTTGTGCCCATCTACCAAATATTATTCTCCAATATAACAGTGGCTATTAAAAATTCAAATTGAGCATAATATGATACTTTTAAAAATCAGATATCAGCCGAAAATTAAATTTATGAGATTTTGGACCAGATAGTGTTGATTATTATCATTATATGTGATAGGAGAATAAAATAGTCCGGATATAATTTTTTTCCCCTTCTGTGATTACTCTAACTATCCGGATTCCGTTCCAGACCACATTAGTCCGAATATTTGGAGTTTCTATGCTTATATTTTTTATACGTAGTTGGTAATTTAGTTGTATTAGGGGAATGGGGTCAGTAATTCGTTTATTTCTCTCGAGAATTTTTAACTAGGGTGATTAAAAAAATATATAAACGAGATAAAAAATTAAATTAAATTAAAAATGTCTTAAAACTAAAACCGTAAATCTTTTATGAAAATCATACTTGTAACTTTCCGCACATCCTTTGTTTATCCCATGTGTGTATGGGGAAGAATCCTCCAAGAATTATATCTCCTTCGACAAAGCTTTTCTTCTTCAAGGGCCATTCAAAAGAAAATGTGAGATAAGACAACTTGAAGAAGATACACAGCTGTAACACGTAGTTCATGATGGTTATGGATTTTCACCTAAAAGAAAATTTTAAATAACACAAAATTGCTTTTTAAATTCATTAAAACCTGCATAGGAAGATACTTGTCTATTCTCCAAGCACGCAAATCTCAAATAATAAAGTTTAAATTTTTCTATGAAAAACACGATATCTATTTCATCGGATAATTTTTCTTATTGCTTTGGAGAGGATACTTTAAAAAGAATGAAAAATCAACGGAATATTTCTTCATCTTTTAAATTTTACAGTTCATTTTGTTATCTAACAGAAATCTTTACATCACAAAGTAAGTAATATGCACTCTGAAAGGACAAAGTAGGGTTAGCCTAAATGATTCATCGGGTTTCAAAGCACTGTGTAATGAGAGGAATACGACCTACAAAAACGGGTGATACATGACAAGGTACATACACTAAACCAAGTTTAAAAGCTCGCCAGCACTAGGCTCGCGTGCACGCTAGATGGCAGGCCTGTGGCGGCACTGTACAAAATGACGGCAATGAAGGAGAAGAGTTTTTGAGTGTTAGAATATGCGAAGTGTTTTTAATAAATGTTATGTACCCCTAATGCCAACATCGCTGAAAGCATTGCAGGAACGCATCATTGCTGCTATGACGGACATTGACAGAAACATGCTATTGAACGTATGGGTGGAACTGGATTACCGTTGGGATGTGTGCCGGATGACTAAGGGTGCCCACATTGAACATTTATAGTATGTACCAGAAACTTGGTAAGTGTATGTATCTTTTCATGTATCACCCGTCTTTGTATATCGCATGCTTGTAAATAAACAAATTTTTGAAAACCGGATGATTCATTTGAGCTAACCTTGTATCGGTTAACAAGAATAAATATAACTATTCACACATTCTTTTGTACTTTATTTAATAATTTTGAATATTTTGTAATAATTTCCGCAAGTTGAACCTTAATAATGCTACGATTTTCTAATGGCTCCACGAGCAAAAAATCTTTAAAAACTTGATGTATTTAATGTGAAAGTTTTTTAAGGAAAGAAAGACTCGACGGTAAACCTCTAAAAATAATCAATAAAATTCTTGCAACAAAACAGAAAGTCATCCAAAAGTTCAAAGCTATGAACAATACTCAAAACAGCACAAGAATTGACTGCGATAATTTATGTCTAGAGAGAATTGGATACTTTTGAGAAAAGTCAAGGAAAGTCTACGAATTAGGGCATTAAAATTGAAAACATGTGTAAAAAAACGATTTTTGGAAGCTGTGTCCAATCCTCAGAAAAGTCGCCTTAAGTTGTGAAAGTATATCACAGTCGGAATATACGAAGAGTAAAAATAGTAAAAAGAGACTTGACTTTGCAAAAGAAAATGAAAAAAGATCGAATTTTCGGCAAGTCCGGGGTTTTTCATTTGAGGCATTCACAGATCAAATAAGACCCCAAAAGTTTGTAGAAATCAAAATAAAGAATTCCAACAAAAGATTATGTGAGGAATTGTAAAATACGAAGTGCTTTGATTTTGATTTGGGATTGTATATTTAGCAATAGACAATTTAGCAATAATCGGCAGAAAGCAGGATAATGAAATAACAAAAACTTTTGAGTAATTTGAAATGTGATCTATGTCAAAGAGCCTCTGTATTAATAACTTGGAAGGCCTTACACCTTTCAACAAGATAATAACCCAAAACATACTGCTCGAATTTTATAAGCATGGCTTCCATACAGTGCGTAAAAACAATTCAAAATCACCTCTCAGTTGCCCAGTATTGATCCCATTAAGTAATTGTGAGACTACATAGACCGATAAAGTTAGAAACAAAACATTAAATATAAGAATTGTCTTTCAACAGTGCTATAAGAATAGTGAAAGAAAATGCCATCTTCTGTGAATCAAAATTTAATATACTCGATGATATTGAAAAATTTAATGCCAATGACTATCACATAAATTACAAATTTATTGATTTTGCAAAAGAAATTTGTAAAATTTCCATTTTACCATTTTTATCAGTATTTTCAAACTCTCTTTTGCAATATGATTTACATTTCATTTCAAATTGTTATCTCAAATTATTATAATCTCTGATTTCAAATACTTTTCTGGGCTTTCGCGATTACATTTGTACTTTTGTGATATTTTTCGTTTTAAAATAAAGCTAAAAATCCCTGTTTTGGAAAATAAATTATTATTTTGAATGTAATAAAAATGTTTTTTTTTTTTTTTTTGAAAAGTCGTTATCCCAACTGTTCTGCACACCTATTTTAGAGACAAAATGCAGGTTTCTTCTGTCACTTTTTGCTTCCTTTATACTAAACATTTTATGCTCAAAAAAATGCTTATTTTCTAAAGTTTTAAAACAATTGTATTTACAAACAAAAACTAATATTAAACAAAAACTAATGTAAATTAATAAACATTTTTAACTATTACCATTTATTATTTATTATTTATTATTTTAACTATTACCATTATTAATAGCTCGAATTGTTACGCAATTTAAATGTGTTTCCGATATGGTTCACAACAATATCTCGTCTGAAACAGATCATTTTATGGCATACTTTTTTTATCGGACATATAAAACTGTATAGCAAAATGATACACGTGTTAGGTTATTTGAATAATTTTAAAAAATTACTTGAATATGCACTGTTGAAAATTTGCTGCAAACTGTCCATTCAATCGACCGTGTTTATAAAAAGCGGTTACATAATCGTAATTTAACTCTATTTTGACCATATTATTGCTCATATTATTGTCAGAATTGAGTTAAATTACGGTTATGTAACCATTTTCTACAAAAACGGTCGAATGGCTGTACAGTTTGCTGCAAATTTTTTACAGTGTAATTTATGGTCAAACATGTAATTTAGATCAATAATTCTGCAATAATGGCAGAAATTAAAATTATCAAACTTTTATCGGTGAAATCATAGTAATGCATTCAATAATACACACATTTTTAAACATAGCAAGCAAACTTATAAGGTGAAGAAATAAAAAGGTATTTCTTATACTGTTTTCACAGAACGTGGGTAGACCACTTACCTATATACAGATATGGCAGTTAAGTTTGCGGCAGATACAAACTATAAATTAAGAAAATAGCATGTGTAGAAGTGGTATGAAGTAAACTTTTTGAATAATGTTCTTCCCTAAATATCAAACCATTATAATAAATATATTAATGTGATTTTATCTTTAGTGTAATATTAATCTTTATATTCGGAGATACATTATGAACTGAATTGGGAAAAAAAATGTTTAGACAATTTCTTCTATTTTAGAATGAAAGAAATGGCTCGATATTTTTTTTAATATAATTGCCTGCTCCTTCGACATTGTAAAAATATCGCACGTTGACCCATGAACGAGCCATATTTTTAAGCAAGCAATAGCATCAAAAGGTTATATAATAAACTAATGGTTAATGAAAAAGTTATTTGCAACGTTCAGCTTCTCATTTTAAGTATATGTTACATAACAATAAGAAGCAATTAGCTAAGGACTTTCCGCTGATTATCATGTAACACTCGGCGGAAAGCAAAGATAAGTTACAAATCCGCGGAGAACTCACGCAAAACTAAATGTTACGGTTTGTAAACGGAAGGATGCTTTCCAGTTATTTCCAAATAATTTTCATTGCTAGCAATAAAACAAACAAAAAAACTAAAAAAAAAGGCTACTAAACTGTAAAAATACTGCATTTATTTCTTCCAATATGTATTTTTTCTGCACCGCGCATCGTTGAAAAAACATGATTGAATATTTATCCTCCTTAATGGTTCTTGTACGGCAAAGGCATAACTGCAACCATTCCGACTTCAGAACTTAGCTAAATTAAGGGAAAAATTAAGGGGGGATTAGCTCCCCCTTTTCCCTCCTTTATACTTAACCAATGAATCCCCAAAACTAATCAGGGAAGCGCCTTATCACAATGAACCTACATTACAAAATTTGAAGCAAGTTGGATAATTCTTCTTGAAAAACCCATTTATCTAAATTAAGGAGAGTTAACCCCGTCCCCCCCCCTTTATACTTAACCAATGAACCCCAAAACTAATCAGGGAACCGCCTATCATAATGAACCTACATACAAAATTTGAAATAAATCGGATATTTCTATCAAGAGTTATCGCGTTACATACATTACATACATACGTGCGTTGCATACGTACGTACCTAGATAACCTGCGGGCACATTACCTCTCAGGCTTTAATAGTCTGTAAGCTAAAAAGTAGCCTACACTGCCCGTAAGGGTCACGGGCTCGACAAAATTTGTTTACAAATGACTGCCCGTGAAGGTATCGGACAATTGAAGGGTTTTAAAATAATCTAAGGATTTAGAAAATCATTGAATAAACCATAATATCACGGCTGCCATTGGCAACTATTTTTATAATCTACTAATACCACTGTTTTTAAAATATAAATTTTATATTGTATTTCTCCTGTAAGTGCTATCAAAGTGTATTAAAAGATTTTTCTTTTTAAAAAGTTGTGCGAGGTCGAATTAAAATTATTTTTCGAGTATTTCAGTACGTAAGGGTCACGGGCTCGACAAAATTTGTTCAGAACCTTTTCCCGTGAATGTATCGGGCACAACAATTAAAAAATTAAACTTTTTTTTTTCGTTTTCACTTCCAGAAAACACTAAAAACTCATAAAATTCAAAGCATCATAACTTGGTAAATTTTGAGCTTACACAAATGAAACTATTTTTAATTTACTTGTTAAAACATGGAGAAAAAATTCTAAATAAAACATATGAGATTCAGGGACCGTATAAAAATTTAAATTTCGTAACTTTTAAAAAAATAGTTATTTTTATGTAAATACCTTTTAATAGGATGGAGTACAACATTCGGAACATTTTTGCAACTGGAACTACACCTCTAAAACTAATAGATATATATATATATATATATATATAAATCAACATTTGAATGGAGGGTGGTTTTGAGGTCTGGAGGTCATGATGATCGGTGAAAATATATGGAAATTTTCCGGAATTGCTTTCCTCCGAACGGCTGCAATAGGTAGCTTTATACTTTTTTGTATTGAAAGCTACCTAAAACCAACGATTAATTTATGAGTTTTAGTGAACCCCAATTATTTTCTTTCATTGTTGTAATCATTTTCCCAATCATACGCATAAAACTATACATTCATAACCGTTATCGCCAAATTCTCGCCAAACTTATCGACATTTGGCAAAATATCGCCAAATTTGGCGAACAAAATAAGTTTTCATAAAGGAAGCCAACTTGGCTATAGCTCAATAATTTAGCGAATTTCTTATTCAAATTCAGTATTAACGAATCTTTTGTAAACGGTTTCTTTGTATTTTAGCTTGCTGTTTTCGAGTAACATTAGCTAAAATTTTAAAACCAAGATATAGGAAAGCTACCTTTTCCTCCCGGTACAGGCCGGAAGGACTTTTTTTATATGAAACACAGCAAAATGCGTATGAAAAAGATAAAACATATATTTTTAAATGGTTAAAAGGGGGAAAAAGTCTAAAAATATCCAAAATATGTTTTGTCACGACCTAAAATACAACGCAATTTCTGCAAAATACAACAAAAAAGAAAAATCCTGCGTCCAGCATAGATTATGAAACACTTTCCAACACATCCAGAAAACTGTCACGAAAACTCACCGTTAAATAAGGTAAAAGAAGATATGTAAGTAAACAGTTTAGAAAACATATACCACATTGAAAAATACAGTTTTCGAAATTACCTTCAGTTGCAAAAAAAGTAGTCGAATTATTATGTGCAGCCCTTTAAATGATCTGTAGATTTGGATATATAATACGTAGCATGATAAAATTTAGTTCAGTTTGAAAATTCACATTTAGCAATTTTTGCCAATCGATGAAAATGCACTCGAAATCTTTTGTACAGCGCTATATTTTATCTAAACACACACTTCACATCACATATTAAGCTAAAATTTAATTCAGGTAGAAAACGTTAAGGCTACTTTAAACTCCAATCCAGCAATTGCCAACCATGAACGACAATGTATTTTGTTCTTTGCGTAGCCCTGTGTATGAATTTATTTATACTGTTCAGCAAGAAAATGCCTAATACAATTAAAAACTACTCTTAAGCAATTCACGGCCATAATGCGTAATACTTATGAATTCCCTTGCGTAGCCCTGTATATGATCAACCGAATTTATACACACCACGTAATATGAAATAATTTAGTTAAACCTAAAACGCAAACCAAACTTGAAAACGCATTTATCACACATAGACGTAATTATCACACGTATATTGTAACCGAATTATTTTGTGTGTCCCCGTAAGTGAACGATAAACGCAATGCACACCATACTTTTAAGGGGGCAATTTATAGTGCACCTCAGTAATGCGTATTATTTTCATTATGTTTGAAATAGTGAAACATCATTAAATTACACTGCAAACGATTTTTCCCCGTCAAACAGTGTGTAACGGAATTCTTTTGTTTGACCCTGAAAATGAATAATAAATGTTTTGTACCCCATATTCTATAAAAAGCATGTTTTAAAGCGCTTCATAAATATATGTATATCAATTTCATTATGTTTCAAATGGTGTAGCATCATCAGAATTCACATGAAACGATCATTTCCCATTGACTCTGTATAATGTAACGGAATACTTTTGACAGTCCCTGTAAAAAAAATATAAGTGCTACACCCTTTATTTTAAATAGGGAACATGCTGTAGTAGACGACAATAACATACAAAAATTTCAGGACAATTCAAGCATATTTACCTGAGTTAGAGCACAGACAGACGGCAGACAAACCGAAGTCATAAACTAGGTTGGAAAGTGTTAAAAACTGGACTGAGATGAAAAAATGTAATAATAGATGTATATTACGTTTACAAGAAATAATGAAATCTGGTGTAAAGAGTTTGATAATATTAAATAAGCATTTAAATCTCAGATCTTTAAATACCATTTAGAACATTTTCATTTAACAAAACATAATTATCGTAAAATCAAAAATATGAACTTTTTCGGTATAATTGTGTATTAAAAATTTGGAATTATTAGAAAATATAGAATTAGAATTTCCATTTATTAAACTGGGGGCGCTGCCCTTCGAACTACGCTCGTCTAAGTCTCGCTGTCTCTAAAACATGCTAATTTGCTTTTGTTTTAAAAAGGAAGGAAAAATAAAATTGCTAATATAGAAAGTCGACAGTCATTTAAACATAAATTAAAAATCATTAAAAGCGCCTTTAATTTGATAAAATATCATTAACCGCCCACCCACCTTTCCAAAAATAAAAAAAAAAAGTCCTTCCGGCCTGTACCGGGAGGAAAAGGTAGCTTTCCTATATCTTCGTTTTAAAATTTTAGCTAATGTTACACGAAAGCAGCAAGCTAAAATGCAAAGAAAACGTTTACAAAAGATTCGTTAATACTGAATTAGAATAAGTAATTTGCCAAATTATTGTGCTATAATTGGCTTCATTATTGAAGACTTATTTTGGTCGCCAAATTTGGCGATATTTCGCCAAGTGTCGCCAAGTTTGGCGAGAATTTGGCGCTAACGGATATGAATATACAGTTTTATGCGTATGATTGGGAAAATGATTACAACAATGAAAATTTTTGTAATGTGCTGTCTTGTTTCAAAATGTTAGCCACCCAAGAATTTCAAACTGCTCTATCTCAGCCATTTTTTAAGATAAAGGTAAAACAAAAAATGCTTTGGAATCCTTGTATCAAGGCCTAACACTTAATTAAAAAATAAATTTGAATTTTTAACTTTTTTGTATATTTATTTTAGTTTTAAATATTTATTAAATCTTTAAGTGGCCGCCATCTTGAAACAGGATGGCGAACCAAGCTGGCCAACGAACTCGGTCGAGACATTGGTGAGCTTAATACACACAATTAATTTCATCCAAATTGATTTATAAATACGAGCATTATCGTATGACGAAGGTCAGATATATATATATATATATATATATTAACATTTGAACGGAGGGTGGTTTTGGTCTGGGGGTCATGATCGGTGAAAATGTATCGAAATTTTCTGGAACTGCTTTCCTCCGAACGGCTGCAATAGGTAGCTTTATACTTTTTTGTATTGAAAGCTACCTAATAAAATAAAAAAGTCCTTCCGGCCTGTACCGGGAGAAAAGGTAGCTTTCCGACATCTTCGTTTTAAAATTTTAGCTAATGGTACACGAAAACAGCAAATTAAAATGCAAAGAAACATTTCAAAAGATTCGTTAACACTGAATTTGAATAAGAAATTCGCCAAATTATTGAGCAATAGTCAAATTGGCTTCATTTATGAAGACTTATTTTGGTCGCCAAATTTGGCGATATTTCGCCAAATGTCGCCAATTTTGCCAATTTTGTCGCCAATGTCGCCAATTTTGGTGCTGACGAATATGAAAATATAGTAAATATTAATTTGGAGCTTGGTGCGATATAATTAAAGTAAAAATATTATAGTAAATTAAAGTAAAGTTATCATAAAGTAAAAATATCATAAAGTAAAGTAATTAAAGTAAATTTTAGGTAGCTTTCAATACAAAAAAGTATAAAGCTACCTATTGCAGCCGTTCGGAAGAAAGCAGTTCCGGAAAATTTCGATATATTTTCACCGATCATGACCCCCAGACCCCAAAACCACCCTCCATTCAAATGTTGATTTATATATATATATATATAATATATATATATATATATATATATATATATATATATATATATATATATATATATATATATATATATATATATATATATATCTGACATATGTCATACGATAACACTCGTATTTATAAATCAATTTCGATGAAACTAATTGTGTGTATTAAGCTAACCAATGTATCGACCGAGTTCGTTGGCCAGCTTGGTCCGCCATTTTGTTTCAAGATGGCGGCCATTTAAAAATTTAAATCTAAAATAAGTATACAAAAAAGTTAAAAATTCAAATTTATATTTTAATTACATGTTAGGCCTTGATACAAGGATTCCAGAGCATTTTTTGGTTTACCTCTATCTTAAAAAATGGCTGAGATACAACAGATTGAAATTCTAGGGTGGCTGACATTTTGAAACAAAACAGCACATTAACGCGATTACTCGCAAATTATTTTCTTTCATTGTTGTAATAATTTTCCCAATCATAAGCATAAAACTATATATTCATATCCGTTAGCGCCAAATTGGCGACATTGGCGACAAAATTGGCAAAATTGACGACATTTGGCGAATTATCGCCAAATTTGGCAACCAAAATAAGTCTTCATAAATGAAGCCAATTTGGCTATTGCTCAATAATTTGGCGAATTTCTTATTCAAATTCAGTATTAACGAATCTTTTGTAAACGTTTCTTTGCATTTTAACTTGCTGTTTTCTTGTAACATTAGCTAAAATTTTAAAACGAAGATATAGGAAAGCTACCTTTTCCTCCCGGTACAGGCCGGAAGGACTTTTTATTTTTACTTTAATGAATATATAGTTTTATGCGTATGATTGGGAAAATTATTACAACAATGAAAGAAAATAATTTGCGAGTAATCGCGTTAATGTGCTGTTTTGTTTCAAAATGTCAGCCACCCTAGAATTTCAAACTGCTCTATCTCAGCCATTTTTTAAGATAGAGGTAAACCAAAAAATGCTCTGGAATCCTTGTATCAAGGCCTAACACGTAATTAAAAAATAAATTTGAATTTTTAATTTTTTTGTATATTTATTTTAGTTTTAAATTTTTAAATGGCCGCCATCTTGAAACAAAATGGCGGACCAAGCTGGCCAACGAACTCGGTCGAGACATTGGTTAGCTTAATACACACAATTAGTTTCATCGAAATTGATTTATAAATACGAGTGTTATCGTATGACATATGTCAGATATATATATATATAAATCAACATTTGAACGGAGGGTGGTTTTGGGGTCTGGGGGTCACGATCGGTGAAAATATATCGAAATTTTCCGGAACTGCTTTCCTCCGAACGGCTGCAATAGGTAGCTTTATACTTTTTTGTATTGAAAGCTACCTAATATACAAAGATCTGCGAATGAACTATGAACAGACAAGTTTGTGTAATTTACACCATTTTGCATAATCGTAAATGAAAATATTAAGTTTTTCTGACGTTACTTTTTAAATATGACGAAATTTTCACCAGCGAAAGCTTTAAAGTTCATGATATATGAATGCAAATGCACGTGATCTGCTCAATATGGTGAAACTGTCACATATAACAATCATATAAATAATGTTAAAAAATAATACATTGATATCAAAATATATTCACTCTTGCTCCATTTTTTTTTTTTAAATACGTTACTACGAAAAAAATTAATTAATTATACTGAAAATAAAATAAATATTTCAAATAATCTTTTAATTCAAAATTAGAAATTTTGTGAAAAATGTGTCTTGTTAACCATGAGGCAATTTTTGAGTTAACGCCTTAAAGGGCGGCGAGATATTATATATCCCACTTAATTTTAGTTCCTAAAAGCCACAGTGGTACCAAAATTTTAAAGTAATTTTTTTTCTTTGATAATGCACATGAAGAAAAGCTTTTACTTGTTTTAAAATAAATTTGTTCATAAATCCTGGTGTCATTCAATCATTTCAACATTTTAGCAACAAAATTACTTTGCCCCTGAAAAAAATTCTGGCAACAATAGATTTTTTTTAAAAATGGCTATTTCGAAATATGAATTGAATCTCTATTCTGATGATGAAATTTTGAATTAAAAAAATTTAAAAAACTCAAAAAATTAGACAAATTAGAAAAAAAATTATTGAAGACTGCAAACCACAATCTAGTCAAGTATATGCATGCAAAAGATGATTAAATTGTTATGCATAGTTTTGATCCTATAAAACTTATGTAACTGAACTATCTTGACCGATTTCAACATAAAATAGCGCTTAAAATAATTCTGCGATTTAAAAAGTGTCTGCTTCAGCGTGTTTATTATACATTTCTCGATAAAACTACCAGTTTTCATGCTTTTATATGCAAAGGTTTTTGCAGAATAAACCCTCAGAAAGTGAAAAGGATACAATAGATTCAATAACGGCAACAGCAGCAGCAGCATTAGTAACTTTTTTTAGATAAATAAATAAATAAATAAGACTGGCGTATAAACTAGCTTATCTTACATATTTTCCATCGTTTCGTAATACATAAGAACAAAAATATTTATGAAATTCGGAAAAGACTGTTTCAGATCAATTTTTAAATACATGGATAAGAAAATATAAATTTAAAAAAAGTTGAATGCATGCTTTTTCAGAACTATTTTAAAGAGAATCGGGGTTAAGTGTTTTCCGTTTTCTTAAAATAAAAAACTTTGATGTCTAACAATTTGAGAAACACTAAATCAAAAATCACATTCCTAACCTAATTTATTTTTTTCTGAAAATTTGAAAACATAAGCTATTTTAACATAATATTTGTGAAAAGAAAATGTTGACAAACTAAAAATATTCAGAAATGGAAGAATATCCTTTCAATAAAAGCAAAACGCTTAATTTTTTATCAAGCATATTTTTTTAAAAAACCTGCACAATTCATTAATAAGAAAATATAAACTTCTGGAAAAAAAAAGAGGTTTATTATTTAAAACGATATTTTATGAAAAGAAGAATGTGGGCTTACTTATTTTTTTAGCATAGAAACTTCATTTGCTCGATTCGAACGGCGGATGCTCGTCAGAGTAATGAGTAAATAGATAAAGTAAACAACTAAAGGCAATATAAATATAGAGTCAGAAGTTGTCGCAAGGTGTAAATTTTTGCGGAAGTTCCTTTAACCTTTTTTTATTATTATTTATTTTTCATATTATTTTTTTTCTTTCGGTAAAAGAATTGTGATGTGTATTGATGGGTTGTTAAAGCAAAAATACGTAAGCAATAACTCATGGAAAAATCCCGGTTATTTAATATTATCACACGAAGCCCAGTGCCACGCAAAATCAATAAAATTTTATTTATTGTTGTTCTGGCCACTTCTTTGTTGAAATGATATTAAGTGCAGAGACCCGATTTAGAAAACTGGTGTCTCAAAGAACAAACACTATTGAGGGCTTCTATCCCTATATATTACATAAGCTGGCTTGCCTTACGCGACCAGTTTTCTGACATAATTTTCTGTTTTCTGAATATGTATATACTTTTTAATAACTTTGGTTAAAACATACTACTATATATGTGAATTTAATAATTTAAAAAAAAAAACAGTTTCTTAAATACAGTAGAATCTTGTTTCAAGAACGACACGTTAACGAATTTTTCAGTTTAACGAATATTTTTTGGATTGTTAAAAAACGTCCTATGATTCCACATTATAAAATTACCCACTTTAACGAATTTCATATTAAAGAATTTTTCAAATTAACGAATTTATTGAAAGCTTAAAAAGAATATCTATTTCAGTTTTACGAATGCTAATTTTATCAAGTTTAGATAAAAATGGGGAAGGGACGAGCGTCCTTCCCCAAATTAATTGGGAAATGAATTAATCATCATGCACTTTTATTTTAAAGAAAGTCATTGTAGCTGAAAACCTATAAGGTTCTCTCCCCAATAAAAAAAGTCCTTCCGGCCTGTACCGGGAGGAAAAGGTAGCTTTCCCATATCTTCGTTTTAAAATTTTAGCTAATGTTACACGAAAACAGCAAATTAAAATGCAAAGAAAACGTTTACAAAAAATTCGTTAATACTGAATTTGAATAAGAAATTCGCCAAATTATTGAGCAATAGCCAAATTGGCTTCATTTATGAAGACTGATTTTGGTCGCCAAATTTGGCGATATTTCGCCAAATGTCGCCAAGTTTGGCGAGAATTTGGCGCTAACGGATATGAATATATAGTTTTATGCGTATGATTGGGACAATTATTACAACAATGAAAATTTTTGTAATGTGCTGTCTTGTTTCAAAATGTCAGCCACCCTAGAATTTCAAACTGCTCTATCTCAGCCATTTTTTAAGATAGAGGTAAACCAAAAAATGCTCTGGAATCCTCGTATCAAGGCCTAACACTTAATTAAAAAATAAATTTGAATTTTTAACTTTTTTGTATATTTATTTTAGTTTTAAATTTTTAAATGGCCGCCATCTTGAAACAAAATGGCGGACCAAGCTGGCCAACGAACTCGGTCGAGACACTGGTGAGCTTAATACACACAATTAGTTTCATTAAAATTGATTTATAAATACGAGCGTTATCGTATGACATAGGTCAGATATATATATATATACATATATATATATATATATATATATATATATATATATTGGTTTATACATATTCTTTTCAATAATTATCTAGTAGAAATTATTGATTTTCATATGATACCATAATTAAGCTTATTTGGCTCATAAATCACTTTGATTAGCTTCTGTTTGGAATACATAGTTACTATAGCTGCATTGCGCTTTTAATTGTGTATTTATTTATAATTTAATAATAATTATTATACAATCTTTCTATTGTATCTTGGTATCATTTGTTCATCTATTGAATTTTCAAATGCATCTTTATAACATCTTATTCAGGTTCTTTTTGTATTTTGCCAAAATTAATTTTGTATTGACTTATTAATGCTTAGGGATTTTAGATTGTTGTCTTTTGATGGTCGTTTGCTTAATGGGACTTTATGTATATATGTAAATAGTTTTATTATATTTAATCAAGTATAAAACAATCATTAATCTTATTATTTTTTTTTTCCTTTTATGGTTATTCAAGAGTACTTTATAAAAATGAAGATGTTTAAAAAAAATATTATTTGATGTTATAATTATAATTTTTACTATGTATCTCTTGCAATTTTTATTGCTTTCAAACAGTATGGTAGTTATGAGTAAAATGTTAGATACTGGCAATTTAGGCCTTGGTGCATCCAGGACTAATGCTCGGTACAGGAAGATTATTAGGGATCTTCCTGGATCGTTATCAGATAACCTATTCTATTGTCCCAAGCCTGTTCTATGTTTTCGAGAGTGTGAATCTAAGCGTTGCCTTACATGTCCTTTAGCTGATAAGTCCCAGATTTCAAATAATCACAATCTTAATATGGTAAAATTTTGCAAAGCATACAATGTAATCTATTCATTGAAATGCAATTCGTGTAATATGGAATATATTGGACAGTCTTGTCAAAAATTACATAAGCGGCTAAATTTACATCGTTCTCATATTGATAAATTTAAAAAATCTAAATTTCAAACTACTCATAATATTGAATATACTCATTTCAAAAATTATGATTTTAAAAATATTACTATTAAAATACTTAAAATACAAAAAAAAATTACTGAAAGACTTTTTCTAGAATCTAAATATATAAGACATTTTAATACTACCTATCCTTATGGATTAAATCAATTAGTATACAAAAAATCACTTCGTGTTGTTTCAGATTTAACTAAATATGAAAATTATAAAAATCTTTATTCAGGATTAAATTTTTCAAACATAAAAAAAACTTCAAGATCTGGTAGAGGTATACATAATAACAAAAAATACAGTGATAATATTGTTATACAACAAGAACTTGATGATCTTGAGGCACAATTTTGTAATGATTATAGTTGGTTAGCTATAAGAAAACATATTTTTAGTATTAAAAAGAAATATTTGAACCAATATTTCAAAGTATTTAAAAAGAATCAATATTCTCCACATTTTTGTGATATCTTTTATGATATTCTTCATTATAGAGCAAACCTATTAAATACAAGTCTTTCTAATAAACCTAAATATAAAACTAATAATACACAACTAATCATAAATTTTTCCAATCATGTATTTAATAATATCAATTTACACAATATCATAAACAACACTACTAATAATTTTCCATTAAAAATTTTTACTATTCACAAGACATATAAATACAATCGCACACTTGGACGTAAAATTTTTAATTACAATTCTTTTGCAAAACAAATGGTCTCTTCAAATAATTACCCTTGTTATTGTAATGACCCAAAATTTCAAAAGTACATAAATACAACACATGGTCATATTATTACTGGTGATCTTAATATTGTAGAACAACCTATTTTACAAAACTTAATGCATAATGGCACAAAATTTCGCCTTCCATACAGGTGTAAAATCAAATCCATAATATTGCAGTTTATTCAAGATATTGATTCATTTATATATAAAATTGCTATTGATTACAATAAACCTATCGAGTATTTTAGTGAATGGAGATTTTCTTTGATAGATAAATTTAAAAATGAAATTATAAAAAAATATCAACATATTACACATGCAGCTTTCAAAAATATAAATAAACATATATCAGAACTACAAAACAAATTTATAATTACTTATGTAGATAAATCTCCAAATAATTATGCTATTATTTGTAAAGAGTACTATAAAGTGTTAATTCACAATGCAATTAACACAAGTAATATTTTTAATAAAACTAAATTAAATATTGAAATTAATAATAAAAAATTATTAAATTATCACAAATTACTAAAAATCAAATGTAATAATTTAAATTATCCTTATCGTGTTATAATTCCAAAATTTCATAAAAATCCAATTAAATTTCGCACAGTTACCATCGGGTGTAACACATATAATAATAATGCAAGCAATTTACTTCTTAATATTTTAAAGCAGATATATGATATAACAATAAAACATAATAACCAACATTGCCTAAAAAACAGTTTTCAGCTTATTAATAAAATACATAATATCAATCCGGTAAAATTCATAAAAACATTGGATTTTAATGATTTATTTAATAACATTGATATAAAAGACTTACATAAAACAATGTGTATATTATTTAAAGAATTTAAATCTCAATTAAAATTAAAAGATCATATTTCCATAATTTTTTTTAAAACTTTATTAAACTTTACATTGCATAATAATTACATCATATATGACAATATTATTTATAAACAATGCCAGGGAATACCGCAGGGTGGGACCGCTTCTAGTATTCTCTCTGACCTTTACTTATATTATTATGAAAGAAATATTGGTCCGAACAATGATTATGTATTTTATCGCTATATTGATAACATTATCATTTTTTTATTTCAATGATAAAAATTGCACACCACCACTCAATTTTTATCCTAATCAGCTTACATTAAGCGAAAATGATTTGATTAATAATAATATAAATTTTCTTGACTTAAAAATTAATATTATTGATAATTATAAATTAATATTTGATATTTATGATAAAAGATTTCACTTTCCATTTAAAGTAAATATTTTTACCAATTTTGCTTCCTGTTTACATAAATCAGTTTATAAAAATATAATTATCAATTACCTTCATCGTATAAAATATCTATGTTCAGATATAAATAAAAACAAAAATATTAGATTTATACGAAATCAAGCAAAACTATATGGTTATCCTATTTTTTTTATAAATTCAATTATTAACTCTTTTAAATAACATTTACTACATTATGTAAATATAAACATGTTATGTAATAATTTATTTTGTTTTAGTGTGCGATAATATATAGCAAATGATATAGCAAATAATACAATTAAAACATATATAAGGACTATTATTAAGCTGGTTGAACATTGTTTTACACTTTATATGGTCATGGTGAATGTGCGTTTAGCCGATCACCTTTATATTAAATGATACTAATGATCAGTTATAAAAAGTCTATAAAATGTCTTGTGATGTTCACAGAATTTTGGATAATTATTGTGAGTAAAATATTTTATCTATTCTTTACAAGTTTTTTATTTCCAATTTTACTATTTCCAATTGTTTTCTGGTAATAATACAGTATACCTGGATGAATATACTGATCTTAGCATAAATGCCAGTATATTTATGAAATACTGTATTATTTTTAGAATACGTGTGGATACATCCAGGCTGATGATTATATCTACACGTGTTTTTCATATCCAATTCTAATTTAAATCTCTTGTTATCCAATTTTCCATTATATTTAGTTCATATTTCATTTCAAAATCCATTTGTATTCACTTGATATCAACTTCAATGCTAATATTATGAACTTCAATTGACAATATTAGACTATTTTCCTATCTTTTTCATTCTTACTCATACTCCATGTATTTAATGTGTTTACTCTTTTATGTAATGTTTTTCTGTTGACTTGTGTGGCAACAGTGTGGTTTGTTGATATCGCAGCTTGTTGCATGGCGAAAGCGAGTTAGCCTTATTTTCCATATTAAAGTAATCTTCGTAATGTTTATTTCATATTTATTTTCTTAATTAAGTTAATCTAATATTGTTTATCGATAATCTGCTGAATTATTCAAGTGGTTATGTTCCCAGACTTGCATTCTACTGCGCGATAGTTACGGTAACGAGAATTAGGCCTAACCAACGGTAAAAACGTGTTTCAAATTTGAATTGTGTTTGGTTAGTTAATTAAGATAGAAATATGGAACTTTTTACGACTGATAAACTTCTTGGCTCAGAGAATTGGGTCAGATGGAAATGGATGGTTGAAGGCTTGCTAATGGAAAAAGAAAATGCGTTCGAGGTGTGCTCTGGCGAGATCGTACAGCCAGAACCGGCTGCCGAAGATACTTCTGCTGCAGATCGGAATAAATATAATAGTGACTTAGCCAGCTTCAATAAAGGCAACAGAGCAGCTCGAGGTATTTTTTCAAGAACTCTAGATAGCAGAATATGTGACCTCGTTTCGATGTGCAAAACTGCAAGAGAAATATGGGTGAAACTACAGGAACTGTTTGAGCAGAAAAATACCCAAGCTCAATATGCCTGCCAGATGCAGTTCTCATCTTTTGTGCGAGATCCAACGAATTCAATGGCTATGCACATAGCAAAATTAGATCGCCTAGTGTCACGGATGTCTGATTTAGATATCAAACCAAATGACTTTGTGATAATAAGTAAACTTCTTGAAACATTATCTAGTGACTTTGAGCCACTGAAAATGGCTTGGTGTGCAAGACCTGAAGAGCAACAAACACTAGTGCAGCTGAAGAAATTACTTATTGCAGAAGAGCAAAGAAGAATGTCAGAATCTTCTAGAGAAACTGAACTAAGTGCCTTACTTGCCAAGGCTAGTTTGGGAAAGGTTCACAGTGCTGCAGAAAAGTATGAAAAGCCTGCAAACAAGCAGGGGAAGCAGTATAAATGCTTTAGATGTGGAAAAAACTGCCACATTAAACGAGATTGTATGGTTAAGAAAATTAATAATGTGCATGAGAGAAAACCAAACGATGAAGTTTTTATTAGTGAATGCCATGTAGCCAATAGTGATGACACATGGGTCATTGATACAGGAGCCACACAACATATAACCAACAGACATGACGTTTTTCAAAGTTTTACACAGTATAAGTGCCCAATTGAAGTAAGGGTTGGTAACAGTTCCACAATGAAAGCATATGGTCATGGTAAAATATCTGTAAAAATGTTAGTTAATGGCAGCTGGAAAGACAGTGTAATGGAAAATGTTCTATATGCACCAGATGCTTCGAGAAATTTATTTTCGGTAAGTCAAGCTCTAGACCATGGGTCAAAATTTAACATGTTTCATGATAAATGTGAATTTGTAAAACCCAAAGGGGTTATTGCAGTGGGTATACGCCAAGGAAACCTATTCAGATTGTTATGCAAAGTAATAGTACCTGAGGTAAACAGTGCAACTAACATTGTTACAGTGCCCTCTACTGAAGCTCAACTTACTGAATTAAATTTGCTTCAACTCTGGCATGAGAGGCTTGGACATTTGAATAAGCAACATGTGAAAAAGTTTCTTCACACTCAAAGTATAGAAGTGCAAAATGATGGTGAGTTTTGTGAAGCATGTGTGCTAGGCAAACAACATAGATTACCATTCCGAAATCGTCAACAACGAGCTAAGGATGTTGGTGAGGTTATCCATACTGATCTCTGTGGGCCTATGGAAGAAGAATCCTTAGGTGGTGCCAATTAGTATGTATGTTTTACTGATGATTATTCTAAATTCAGAAAAGTGTATTTTCTCAAGTATAAATCTGAGGTTGTGTCCAAATTTGAAGAATTTTGTGTTTTCTTCAGAAATCAAACACAGAAACCAATAAAGGCAGTTCTTAGTGATGGTGGTTTGGGATATGACAACAAAATTTTGAGAGGTTTGCTTCAGAAAATGGGAGCAGAATTTCGATACAGCACACCCTATACACCTCAACAAAATGGATCTGCTGAACGAAATAATCGAACTCTTGTCGAGTTAGCTAGATCAATCATGATCGCAAAAGATTTACCAAAATCCCTGTGGGCTGAAATAGTCAATGCTGTAGTACATATATTGAATCGTGCTGGAACATCAGCAGTTGAACAAAAGTCCCCTTATGAAGTTTTTTGTGGTAAAACTCCAAGACTCAATCATCTTCGAATTATTGGCACAGAGTGTTTTGTTCATACCCCCAAGCAAAAGCGCAAGAAGTGGGATCCGAAAGGTCGAAAAGGTATTTTAGTTGGCTACTTAGATGATGTGGATGGTTAGCGTGTATGGTTCAAAGGTACAAGAAAAATCGAACGAACAAGAGAAGTAGTGTTTTCTCCTGAATCTAATCAACATCAACCATTGTTGCAATTGAGCCGGAACAGCTTAGCATAGATGAAAGTCCTTCTCCTGACTGTAATGGAACTGAGTTTGATGCAGAAGAAACTTCTGAAAATGTGCAGCATGATCGAAATCTGAGGAACAGGACGCAGTTAAAGGCACCTGATCGTCTTATTGAATGCTGTATTGAAGAACAGATTGAACCAGAACACTACTACCAAGCGGTAAAGTCAGAAAAGGCAAATGAATGGCAAGCTGCAATGGATGAAGAAATTAAATCGTTATTAGAAAACAATACTTGGTATTTGACAGACCTACCATAAGGAAGACGAGCTATTACAAATAGATGGGTATATAAATTGAAGTGTCATGCTAATGGTGACATTGATCGGTTCAAAGCTAGGCTTGCAGTTAAAGGATTTTCTGAAAGAAAAGGTATAGATTATTCAAAGACCTACAGCCCAGTTGTACGTTTTGAAACTATTAGAGCCTTGATAAGTGTTGCAGCAAATGAAAACTTAGACCTGGTACAGTTTGATGTTAAAACTGCCTTCTTGTATGGGACGTTAGAAGAAGAAATCTACATGAAACAGCCCGAAGGATACGATGACAACTCAGGCCGTGTGTGTCGACTAGTTAAAAGCCTCTATGGATTGAAGCAGTCACCAAGGTGTTGGAAAAAGCGATTTAAAGAGTTCCTAGAAAAGTATGGTCTAACAGAAAGCAATGCTGATCCATGTTTGTTTTGCAGTAACGAGAAACAGCAGAAGTTGTTATTAGCATTACATGTTGATGATGGACTTGTTGCCACAACTTCTCAGACCAAGAATCATTTCCTTGAAGAATTGCAGCGTGAGTTCAAGGTAACATACAAAGATGCTGAATATTATCTTGGTGTAGAGATAAAAAGGCTGACAAGTGGGGATATTGCTGTTAGTCAGCAAAATTATGCTAATAAAGTTTTGGAAAGGTTCAACATGAAAGATGCCAACCCAGTTTCTACTCCCATGAAAAAGGATAATCTCTCAGGGGAAGATAATGCAAAGATTGATTCTGACAAAGTCCCTTACAGACAAGCTGTAGGCAGCCTGATGTACGTACATGGCAGTTGCTACCCGTCCAGATATTGCCTTTGCTGTGTCATATTGTTCTCAGTTCTTGGATAAAGTTGAACAAGAAACATTGGTCAATGGTAAAGCGAATTCTAAAGTACATCAAAGGAA
Organism: Maratus michaelseni; assembly: GCA_963931845.1. Lineage (NCBI taxonomy): Eukaryota > Metazoa > Arthropoda > Arachnida > Araneae > Salticidae > Maratus > Maratus michaelseni. The sequence continues at coordinate 153,528,766 of OZ007594.1, read as the reverse complement.
CACCTAATTTTGCATTAGTGTTTAAGTCTGGATTTCATCCTGGTGTCTTAGAAGCATACAGTGACGCAGATTATGCCAGTGACACAAAAACCAGAAAGTCAGTTTCTGGGATTGCATTTAAATACAGTGGAGGAGCCATTGACTGGGCAAGTAGTCGACAGCAGTGTGTGTCATTAAGTACCACAGAAGCAGAATATATAGCTGCAAGTGAGGCAACCAAAGAAATTGTTTGGCTGAAACGCCTCTTTAATGACATTGCCCCATTAACATCAACTCCTATTCTGCAAGTTGATAATGCGAGTGCAGTTCGTTTGGCTAAAAATCCTGAGTTCTACCAGCGAACAAAACACATTGATATTAGATATCATTTTGTTCGAGAAAAGTGTTTAAGTGGTGAAATCAGTGTTCAGCATATTGATGGTGAATATCAAATTGCAGATATTTTCACAAAAGCCTTACTAAAAGACGTTTTGAAATGTTAAGGACCCTCTTGGGTATGGTAAGAAGGCCATAATTGCAAGTTCATCAAGGGGAAGTGCTAATATTATGAACTTCAATTGACAATATTAGACTATTTTCCTATCTTTTTCATTCTTACTCATACTCCATGTATTTAATGTATTTACTCTTTTATGTAATGTTTTTCTGTTTACTTGTGTGGCAACAGTGTGGTTTGTTGATATCGCAGCTTGTTGCATGGCGAAAGCGAGTTAGCCTTATTTTCCATATTAAAGTAATCTTCGTAATGTTTATTTCATATTTATTTTCTTAATTAAGTTAATCTAATCTTGTTTATCGATAATCTGCTGAATTATTCAAATTTCAAATTATTAACATTTTATGGTTTATTATATAATTTTTTTTTCTCTCTCTCTCCATTTTTAAATATTCTTCATATTTTCAGTATTTTTGGCCAATTACCATTGAAGCAAATGCTATGGTAAAATTATGATTGCACTTGTTAATTTAATAACTATGTGGTATTCTGTCTACACTTTATTACTAATTATCTCTTAAGAGATTTAATTAGAATGTTACAAGAACTTGATATGATTTTTGAAATTCAAACATATTATAATTATATATATATATATATATATATATATATATATATATATATATATATATATATATATATATATGGATATATCTATATATATATATAAATCAACATTTGAACGGATAGTGGTTTTGGGGTCTGGGAGTCATGATCGGTGAAAATATATCGAAATTTTCCAGAACCGCTTTCCTCCGAACGGCTGCAGTAGGTAGCTTTATACTTTTTTGTATTGAAAGCTACCTAATAAGTATGAAAGTGAAAAAAGTTTTTTCCTAAGCACTCTTTTATAAGCACTGAATATTTATTGTAAAAATCCCGCCTAATTTCATGACTGCAACTCATGTTGTTCCAAAAAAATTCCGTTTCAATATGTTAATTTGACGTAGGCCCCGATTATGGAAAATTCAGCGCTTTGATTTATGCTTTGTTGAAAGCGTAAACTAGTGAATTTATTAAAAAGAATTAAAATTTTTGCTATATTTCTTGTTGTAACATATGGTAACAGGAAAGAAAAAAAGGATTGTTTAAACTATTTATACAGGATGTCTAAATTGTTTGCACAACGTATAATCATAATTTAATTAATTATTAAACTATTAATTCATAAAACGTATATTTTAATTACACTCTTTATTTTTCATTTATATTTTACTTTTTAGTGTTTAAATATTTTATGGGTAAATTTTTCACACCCACTTGGCATATTTTAGAGAACATGTTTTGGTGCATAACCTATGTTGTTGTTGTAACTCGTTTACAGTTGTAACAATTGGGACTTAAAACGACCTATAGAGGCGCTGATCACAATCGTCGGTACAGGATAATTGTCCTTTTAACTAATGCTAAAGTGCCATTGAAACCATTATTTATTGTAAACGCGTTTGAAAACGTTAAATATTCAAATTCGGATAACTTTTATCTTGTCATACAATCACCGAACACCAATATCACATGAAATCTGAAACTGTGCAAAAAAATAATCATTATGAACAAATTAAACGCACATGTAATGCAACGGGCTTACACTGGATTTTCCTGAAGCGAGAAGTTATATCTTTTCTCCACCAGATGACAATTTATCAGTTTTGCCCGGCTCAAGTTAAAATGCCCTAAAATTAATGAATAAGTTTTTTAAATAGTAAAGTGTTGTATTGTCATCGGAAACACACTTGTGTTTCCGAATTTTCTAGAATTTTTATAATTCTAGCCTATCAGGAAGTGAATGAAAAATCGATTTCAAAATTCCATCTTTAGATACATGAACCAGGTTAAGTTAAATAAAAGAGTGTAAAACCTATTGCAACCATGCAATAACCAGATAACCAGTTCAATCACAATTACATGCACCTTTTCTTTAAATTCTTACCTTATTCAAAGATTTTGAGAGGTGGCAGGGCATAGCTTTCCTCTGAACCCTCTCGAAAAATACAGCCTTTATAGAAATAGAAATACCATCAGATTCATAATAAGAAAATCTGCGATATTATGATATGGCGTAGAGCAGCGGTTCCCAACCTGGGGTACGCGTACCCCGGGGGGTACGTGAAATTTAAACTGGTAATGGCGGCTAATGATAAAGTTAAAACTTAAAATGGACACAGAAAAACAAAACTCTAAACTTTTTGTTTATCAAAAAGAGACTTGTCTAGAAGTAAAATAGGCTATTCGCATAAAATGAAGGAAAATACGTAAACTTAGTAATTGGTTGATGAGTCTCCGCCCACTCCTAATAATATCTTGCAATTTTGCATGCGTCGCCTCTTTTCTTTTAGAATTCTTTTCTTTTTAATAATTCTAGAAATATCTAGATAAACAAGAAATCTGATATAAAAACATGAATTGAATCGTATCGGGGCTTCTGATTTCTACGATTTCATTTAAAATCCATTTAAAAGCAGGTCATCATTTTAGTGTTCAACTGGTCAGCATTAGCATAAACATTTTAAAGTGTATTAATGAGGCTTTCTGTTCATTGTGAGTTCTTGATTTGAAATCTTTAACCAATATTAGCATTGTGTTTTCATGCACTGAAAAGTGTGAAAACATGGAGGACTGGAAGCAGGAAAACACAATGATAAATCTACGAATCAGCCGCTAAAATCGGGTTTTCAGGTGTTTTCCACCAAGATATGACTTGGCAGACTGATTGCGTTTTAATATGCGAATCAAGATATAACTAATCCTAGAATTTCATCAGGGCTACACTAGATACAGTGCTTGCTCATTCATTATCATGACGTCACAAATGGTAGCTGGCCGCGACTAAGGCTCCTATAAGGGATATTATAGGAGCTCTAGCCGCGACCAGCGATTGGTACAAAGCGAAACGACAAATTGATAAACATACAGCGATTGGCACAAAACATCGGGCTCGTCGCTTTTCACCAATCGCTGGTCGCGGCCAGCCACCTTTTGTGACGTCATGATAATGAATGTGCCAGCCCGGTATCTAGTGTAGCCTTGATTTCATCCGTGAACTCGATCAGGTGATTATCTGTGCTGCCGGCTCCCGGTCTATTAGCGTTCGAGTGGACTTTATGTTTATATTGTGTTGTGGTTCAAATTGGATAAAGGGTTGAAATTTGAAATTTTGAAGATAACTACATATAACATTGCGAACTAGCGTAAGAACATTACTAATGAACGAAAACAAAAATATTTGTTGCAAGTTTATGTGAGAAGGGGTGCGTATAAATAAAAAATCTAAGCAAGGGGTACGCGAGAAAAAAAAGGTTGGGAACCGCTGGCGTAGAGCATTATTTATTTAAAGCAGATTAGTAAAAAGTAGTATAAGGCTTTAATGGATTACACCTGAATAAATACTAGTTTAAAGAAAAAAACAAATTCCGATTATATATATATATATATATATATATATGTATATACAGTGTGATTCATAAATATCGAAACAATAGGCTATCTCCTTAAATATTGCCCCTAGGCACATACTTCCAATTGAAAATTTCATAAAAAAAGGTGCAAAATTTGATGAGATAAGTTGCAACTCCATGGGGGGGGGGGGGTATATTTGAGAAAATACAAAAATTAAGTTTTTATACGGCCCCCGTAGAACAAATTTTCCAATTAGGAATTTTTTCCTTATCCATTCCTGAATTAAACAAAAAAAACTCCATCTTCATATCTATAGAACTCAGAGATATATATCAGATTTAATAATTCGTGTGGTTTCAAGGGATCAGACACAAATTGAAATGCGTGTAATTCAAGAAACAATGTTACTGTAAGGTGTCCGGGAAACATTTATTTATTTATTTATTTATTTATTTATTGAGTTAGAATTTTGAATTTTTTTGTAATGGTTAACCATAAAATTTTTAAACATCACATCATAAGACTTCTTACAAAATTAAAAAAAAATTTTTTTTTTAAATTCAGAGTAATTTAAAATTGTTATAACTCGAAATATTATTTGTCGAATTGAATTTTTTTCTTTTAATTAAACAGAAATATATAAGTTTTAATTTTGATTCAGCATTTTAAAATAAATTAATTAAAAAATTTTTAAAAATTTTAAATAGCAATTAAAAGAAAAGACGCAACTTATTTTAAACAAATATATTTTCAAAAGTGAATATTTTTTTCAAATTTGCCGAATTAAAATTTAAGTAAAATATTAAAAAATGATATGGTCCAAGTGTGAACCATTTATCTTTAACGGTTATTGACTTATATCAATTTAAAGATGAGAAATGCTGAAAAAAAACCTATGATGCAGAAAAATGCATTTAAATTTTTAAATAAAGATTCGCTCCTAATAGCGCGTTTATTTTTAAAAGCTTCCAGGTGAATAAGAAACTCCTTCCTGCAGCTTCAATTTTAAACAAATTCTTCTTTCTTTACTCTTTAAATGTGTCAGTTGATTTAAACAAAACTTTTCTAACATGTCGATTTCGAGTTTTTTAATAGTTTTAGCCCTAACATCTTCATATTTTCCCCCTTAAAAGTGCAACTACGCGAGGCGTAAAAGTTGCCTCTAATTACGGGTGACTCACTGTTAAAACCATTTTCATAGGCGATGCACTTAATTTTATTTAATTCATTATCTATACAGGTGTCTGTGCATATTTTAGATTTCTGCACAAGTCGAAATATGTACAAAAAAATTCTCATTTTTCTTAAGATACAATTAAGATTATTTTAAAGAATACCACATACATATTTATAAGAAAATTTTACAGTATATTTTAGATTATTATGTGTCCGCATGACAAAAACATAGCTGCCAAACCTCCCACTTATCCTCCGTAATATGTAGATTAATTTAAACAAGTTAACCACTTTAAAACAAGAAAATTTATTTAATGGATATTTGACTATTTAATTTAAGGGATTTAAGTCGAATTTATTCAATCGAATTTATTAAAAGAGCTTCTGGTTCGAACGTATTAAACCTGGGTCAAATAAACACACTTATAACGGAAGATTAGTGGGAGCTTGGCATCTATTAAAAACATTAATGATTATGTATACTCTTAGACTGTTACATTCGAATAAAGATTTATTTTTAAAAAACAATGTCGTTTGGAATAAATGAAAAATAGGTTTTAAAACATCATAGTTTTTGAAGCTGTATAGTAAAAAGTAGATGTTTCAAAATATTTCTGAGTCATTTATTAAAATATATTTCCAATGGTTTCGTTAAAAGAAGTTTCATTATCGTTATTACTATTTTTATAGAACTTATTGCCTGTCCGACACGTTCTAAGAATAATAAAGATACAGGCCGGCACGGCCCAGCCAGCGGGTCGTGCCGGTAATGGGCCTGGCGCCAAGCTCGGGCTCATGAAGACCTCTAGCATATTTCTCAAGCAAGTTTAACGCAAAAATCTATACGCTGTTACTTTATATCTAAAAGTTAAAGCACTGTCTTAGATCGACTTTTAATAATGTGTAAATTTATGGTCGATCCCTAACTTGCATTTCAAATGAACTGATATCGCTTCGCTCAGAAGTATGCTTAAGTGGTGTAAGTCACGAATTTCGGATTTTAATATCTCTGTGAATTTTGCAGATATCAAGATGGTATTTTTTTTTTTGTTGTTTAATTCAGGAATGGATAAGGAAAAATTTCCTAATTGGAAATTTTATCCTACGGGGACCGTATAAAAATTTAATTTCTGTATTTTCTCAAATAGACCCCCATGGAGTTGCAACTTATCTTATCGAATTTTGCACCTTTTTTTATGAAACTTTGCAATTGGAAGTATGTGCCTAGGGGCAATATTTAAGGAGATAGCCTATTGTTTCGATATTTATGAATCACACTGTATATATATATATATATATATATATATATTTGTTACATAATATTAAATTTTTATTTTAAAAGTACAGTGTAGCATAAATAAGAAAAAAAAATCAACTTAGACATACAAAAGTTTTTATGTAATGTTTATTCTTTATGTTTAAAATTTATTTAAAAACCTACAGTGGTTTTTTAATTATTATTTTCAGAAAGAACTTTTTAAAATTTTTCATTCAACTTATATTTATTTAATAAGAGCTTCTATATTTTTTAATGTGTTTTTTTTATATATATACTATCTTAAACTGTCGAAAAAGTTTTTTCTAATGATAGTTATAAAATTTTCTAAAGTAATGCGGGAATTTTCATATTCTTTTGGATTAAAATAGTAAACAAAGTAAAATTTAATTTTTTATTTCCATTTCCTGAGAAAGTAGTTGTTATACATTTGAAAAACTTTATACAGCTTAAAACCTAAACCGTTCCATTCTCGTTTTATAAAATATCATCAAGATATTTTAAGTTACTTTCGATGGTTTATTTTAAATGAAAGCTGAAGGTAACAATCGCTTCAAAATTACAGACTTATTTTTTCGCCTTACTTCTTTTTTCTAACCATAGAAATGGACAAACGAGTTGACGATGTTTTCCCTAGCGCCAATGGATTACTCTCTAAAAAGGACACAACTAGTTATTACTACTAGTTGTTACTAGTGGACACCAATAGTTGGATTTGCCTAAAAGATGACTATCTGTTAGAATCTCGCGCAGTGCGCTGATTGAAACTACTATTATAAATATTGAAGGTTCATAAGTTCGTTGACAATGCCCAGTAATTTAATAATACATTTATATAGAAATATTATATTTATTTATTTCAAAGCTTTATAAGGTAGAATATAAATCTTCTTACCTGTAAATCCATCCACGGAACGTCTCAGAAAATTTCGCGTGTGAATGTGTATCGTGTGTTTATTTTATTATTCAGTAATATAACAGCATGATTGAATACTTGAATAAAACAGATTTTAATCTGTGTTTTCTACTTCTACAAATAAAAATAAAAAGGATTAGTTATTGGTTTTAAAAAGATTTACATATTAAGTTGTTAGAGCGCATAATAGGCTTCCAAACAATATTACTTCTGCCAAAAGCAGCAAAACAGTATAACACTCAGAAAGAGTGTATATGTAGACAGTTTTTGAGTCTTTTGGAACAATAGCAAAAGAGTCTAGTTAGCACATTCTATTTCCCAAAGTTCAAGGTGAGTTCAGATTGATGCTTCCGTGTGGTGGCGACATCTACTGGGTTTGTTCACTATCACTACTGCACGATCAAAGAGAATTTAAAATGGAATAGTGTTCTTTTTGACATAGTCCTTTTTCAGTTAAACTAACACCCCTACTTTTGATTGGGAAGTGGTGATGGCAGCAATTGTAGTTTTGACCTTAGAAATTCGAACTGTGGCTTTGGCAACGGTTTTGTGAAGATGTCTGCTATCATTTGTTTTGAGGGACAGTACTGTAGAGATATAATTCCACTTTCTTTCAAGTGTCGAATATTACGATGTTTCACGTCTATGTGTTTTATACGTGATTGATGTCTATCATTCTTTGATAACTTTATACAAGATAAGTTGTCTTCATAGACAACGATGGGTAGAGTTGGTGGTAACTCAAGGTCCTCTAATAGAGTTAACAACCATTGTACTTCTTGTCCGGCTCTAGAAACCGAGACGTACTCTGCTTCGGTAGAAGACAACGCTACACATGTTTGTTTCTTTAAAACCAGGACAACAAATTATTTCCAAGTTTAAATGTACTACCGCTGGTTGATTTCCTGTCTGATTTTTCGCTGGCCCAGTCAGAATCACAGTACGCTGTGAATATGGGGGTTTTACTTTTGTCAATTATAAATTTTAATTGTTTGGTGGTTTTTAGATATCTTATTACCTTTTCAATGGCTTTCCAGTCTACTTCCCTAGGTTTCTCATTACGTCTTCCTAAAATATTAACAGTTGCGGATATGTCTGGTCTTGTTAGGGTTGCAATGTACAACAAAGCCCCTACTGCTTGCCTGTAACTTGTATTGTCACTTAGCAGTTTGTCGTTTGGATCAAGGTTAAAATAGTCTGTACTCATAGGAGTATAAGTAGGCTTAGATTCTGTTAAATCGAATTTTTCCTCTATTTCCTGTATCTTGTTTTCCTGATCTAACATAAGACTTCCGTCTTTTAGTCGTTTGATGATGATTCCTAGATATCGCGAGACACTTCCTAAACTTTTTATTTCGTATTCTCGTGATAATTCTTTATATATATCCGCCGTATCTTTCTCATTTGCTGCAACTAATATGTCATCGACATACACAATGACATAAGATATATTCTCGTTTTTCTTTCGTTTAAGAAAGCATTGATCAGATGCGCATTCTTCAAAACCTAACTTGTTTAGTGATTCCCTTATTTTAATGTGCCATGCTCTGGCTGCCTGCTTCAGGCCATAAATAGCTTTATTTAAGCTACACACTTTGTCTTCTTCACCGTTTACTGTGTACCCTTCCGGTTGGGTCATTAGTACTTCCTCTTCGAGGTTTCCGTGAAGAAAGGCTGTTTTTATGTCGAAATGAGTGATATCGAGATTTTTGTATACTGCAGCAATTAGAAGGGTTCTTATTGTAGTGTGTGCCACGACAGGGGCAAAGGTCTCGTCATAGTCGCTTCCGAATTTTTGTAAGTAGCCTTTGGCTACGAGCCTAGCTTTATATCTTTCTATCTCTCCTTGAGCGTTACATTTCGTTTTAAATGTCCATCTGCACCCGATCACGCGTTTTCCGGGAGTTGGTTTTACCAGTACCCACGTTTTATTCTGTTCTAAGGAGTTCATTTCTTCTCTAGTCGCTTCTAACCATTTGTTTTTTATTTTATCGTCTTCGATGTTCAGTATGTCTTGCCAAGATTTCGGTTCATCGACTTGGCAAATATTTGCGCTAACTCCCAATCGGTCCGGAGGGACTCCTCTATTGTGTCTCATTGACCTTCTAGGTTCTATGGGGACATGTTGATGAACTTCGACATTGTCTTGTTCGTCACCGTTTAGATCTATTTCAATGTTGTCTAGAGGGGTCTCAGTATTGTTTTCGTCGGGATTGTTTACGTTTATTCCATGTTCTAAAAATTTGACCGTCCGGGATATTATTACTCTGTTATTACCGATGTGGATCCGGTATCCCTTGCTTCTGTTGTCATACCCCAAGAAAGTACCTTCAACGGCGTTGTCCTCAAATTTTCCTCTCTTTACCTTTTCTACGTAGGCGTAAGCCTTACATCCGAAAATTTTTATATGCGACAGATTTGGTTTCTTATTGTTCCACATTTCGAATGGTGTTATGTTGTTATTTGCCTTGTGGGCAGACGGTTGGTGAGATAATTTGCGGTGAGAATTGCTTCGCCCCAGAAACATTTTGGCAAGTTCGCGTCGGAAAGCATGGTACGTGCCATTTCGACTAGTGTACGGTTTTTCTTTTCAGCAACACCGTTTTGTTTCGAACAAAATGCTACACTGAGCTGGCGCTCAATCACGTTAAGGGTTAAGAAATTTTCAAAGTCATCACTGAGGTATTCTCTTGCGTTATCTGGTCTAAACGCTTTAACTTGTTTACCAAATTTGTTTTTGGTAAGTGCGACGAATTCTTTAAATTTTGCCAGGGCTTCTCCCTTATGCGAGAGCAAATAGATCATGGTGAATCTGCTATAATCGTCTATAAAAGTGATGAAGTATTTTTTCCCTGTGAAGGTTTCTGTCTTCATCGGACCACAGATGTCACTGTGTATCAACGATAAAATTTAAGTTGTTCTATTTGAAGCCTTTTTGGGATAGGGCAATTTTGTAAATTTTCCTTCAATGCACTTAGTGCATATAACGTCGTGTTTGCATTCGCTTAAATTTATCCCTTCTGCGAGGTTTTGGTTAGCTAGACATTTAATGGAGTCAAAGTTTTTGTGTCCAAGGCGCCTATGCCAAATTGTTATACAGTTTGGGTTGGAACACAATGTGTGGGTTTGTATAGTATATCCGTATTCGTCCTTGGGTTCGATTTCGTAAAGATTATTGTTTAATTTTGCTTCTAAGACCGTATTTTTATTTTTCACAAAGCTGCAAGTTTCTTTATCAAAAATAACTTTAAAGTTATTTTCAGTGGCTCTTTTGACGGATAATAAATTACTTTGCAGTTCAGGGCAATATAGGACGTCTTTTAGTGTGACCTGATTTATTGAATCAGTATTTAATTTTATGTCACCTAGGTCATATGAATTAAGCCTTTTTCCATCGGCTATCATAATGCTACCAAAATTACCGGATTTGAAATTTTCAAATTTTTCTCTTGCGAAGGCAACATGTTTAACACACCCTGAATCTACTATAAATTTATTTATATTTAGTGCCTGAGCTTCATTGATAAGAGGGGATTCATTTTCCTGATGGATTTGTGCGGAGTGCTTATCTGATGCATCTCCTGAAGAAGTAGAAGGAGGTGAGGCATTCGAAACCTATGTCGTGTTGGCTTTACTTTCAAAGCAAAAATTTGATGCATCTTTTGAATAGTTCTGACAGTTTTTGTGATGATTAGAATTGTTTCTAGAGGTGTTCGAATTATTGTTGAATTTATTTTTATTACCATCATTCCTTTGGAAGTTGTTAAACGTTTTGTTTTTGAGGTAAAAACATTCTGATTTGAAATGGTTGTCGCGTTTACAGTGACTGCAGAACTTTTTATTTCTTGTGTTTTTATTTACGACTTTATATGCAGAATCACGCGAGTTGGAAACAGTATCGCGGTTTTCACACCGGTGTCTGTATTCGTCAATCAATTTATTTTTTATGAATTTCAGCGTTAAATCGTTATAGGGCCGTGCCTCTAAAGCCGTGACGAGTGGGTCATATGAATGCGGCAGAGAGCACAACAACAAAGCACATATATGTGTTTCAGCGATTTCTTCGCCGATTGCGAAAAGTTTGTCTTTTAATGACAGTACGCTATTTATGTGGGCATTCATGTCTCCGCCTTCACTTAATTTTTGACAATATAACTTTCTTAACAGAAATAATTTTGACGAGAGGCTTGATCTCATGTGTTCAGATTTTAATGCATCCCACACCGCTTTAGCGGAATCTAAATGTTTGACGTGAATAATTTGATTGTCATCAATACAAAGATTTATGATCGATTTCGCTTTAATATCCATTTTAGCCCAGTCAGCTGCGGGCGGGTTAGTTGGTTCGACCGAAACAACTACAAATAAATATCTTTCAAAAGGAGCATCTCCATTTTAAAACTCCAGTTACTGTAGTTATTGTCGTTTAATTTTTCGATAAGGGCTATTTCTTTGCTAGCGGCCATATTTATAACGTTTATAGTTATGACAAACAAATAATATATACTTTTGTTTTTGTTTCGTTATGAGCTACACATTATTTCTGTGCTCTTTTTATTCTTATTATTTATTTTATATATATACACATTACCCATGCATTTTATTTGTTAATATATTCCAAATTTGGGCTTTTCTCACTATTATTCAGACTCGTAATCTATTATAAATATTGAAGGTTCATATGTTCGTTAACAATGCCCAGTAATTTAATAATATATTTACATAGAAATATTATATATATTTATTTCAAAGCTTTATAAGGTAGAATATAAATCTTCCTACCTGTAAATCCATCCTCGGAACGTCTCAGCAAATCTCGCGTGTGAATGTGTATCGTGTGTTTATTTTATTATTCAGTAATATAACAGCATGATTAAATACTTGAATAAAACAGATTTTAATCTGTGTTTTCTACTTTTACAAATGAAAATAAAAAGGATTAGTTACTGGTTTTAAAAATATTTACATATTAAGTTGTTGGAGCGCATAATAGGCTTCCAAACAATATTACTTCTGCCAAAAGCAGCAAAACAGTATAACACTAAGAAAGAGTGTATATGTAGACAGTTTTTGAGTCTTTTGGAACAATAGCAAAAGAGTCTAGTTAGCACATTCTATTTCCCAAAGTTCAAGGTGAGTTCAGATTGATGCTTCCGTGTGGTGGCGACATCTACTGGGTTTGTTCACTATCACTACTGCACGATCAAAGTGAATTTAAAATGGAATAGTGTTCTTTTTGACATAGTCCTTTTTCAGTTACACTAACAACTACAGTGTCTAGAAGTTTATAGTGTGGCAATCGCGTATAGGGCAGTTGCAATTGACGTCAGGTTGGAGGTCACACACTACAAAGAGGCAGTTCTGATTGGTGGAAGTACCCTGACCTCCAAGTGAAGTACAATGGTTGATCAGCTAATTGCAACTTCTCTATACCGCGTAATGCTTTAGAAATATTCAAAAAATTACAATTTCTCAGGTGGCACTGCCATCGAGCTTATTGCTTGGAAACAAGGCTGAGTGTATTCACTAAGCGGTAGTTCAGCGTCGAGAATATCTAAAAATTAAGTAAAAACATGCAAAATATTTCAAAGATTCATAAAGGATAAATACGCATGATAAATATACATGAATTATGACTAAAATTTCACAAATATGAAAAAAAAAAAAAAAAACTTTACAATTTTACAAAACAGGACCCTGTGAGAAAAATCTGGACAGACTCCTGATTAATCTCTTATATTTTATACTTTTCAATGCTTAAAATATTTCTTTGCTGCAGTTTCAAAGTCAGTTAGCATATTTTATGATGAACATCTTCAACTACATCTTTTATACCATTTTTTTTTTTTTAAAGCAAATTTGTAATTAAAAAAATAATTTTTCATAAATTGATGTTTTTGGATTTCAGCGGTTTTTTTTAAACTGATATAAAACTATATATATATATATATATATATATATATATATATATGTAGCATTTTGACGAGGTTGAGATATTACGATGAATACTATTCGATGAAAAGATGGCAGTCCTTCAACGATATAGCAAGTTGCAGTCGAATTTAGCGAGTATGGCGAAGTAGTAAGGCAATGAAATGAGATCACAGAATTTCTCCAGTAAATCCAGCCAATCTCCAGACAAATAATTTTATTAGAAGACGAACAACACAGAAACGATTCCCAAAGGTCTAAAACTTATAGCCCTCGGGCTAACGTTGCTTCACTTCATTGAATTAAGATGTTACTGGGCCAGTTGAATATTCTACGGTCATACAAATACCAGACACATACTTGTTTAGCTTCCGAAAACGTCAAAAATCTCTCGTTCCGACCGGTGCGTTCGAGTTTTGATCTCTCCGCGGAAACATACACAGAATTACGTCACGAGCGCTCAACCCAATGAGTGAGAAGCTAGCTCCAGCCCAACGAATGAGGCTAGAGGGCGAGGCTAAAACATTAAAGAATCCCCTTACTTGGGTGCGGACCAATTTAGAAGTTAAAATCCCAAGCGCGCGAAAAATTCAGAGCAATAATAATAATAATAATAAAAAGAAAATGGCTTTAAAAAACATTCGAAATGAGAACGCGTCTCAGAACTTTATAGATTGGGGAACTGATAAAAGTTACGAATGATCTTAAATTTTAGATTAAGATTTGGAAATAAATAATTATTAATATACGGATATTTACTTTTAAAAGGACTTTAAATAGGAATAAATATTATTAAGAATTAAGGAAATACTGACTATGACAGAAGTTAGATTAATTTTAAAAGATTAATGCGAATAAAATTGAAGGCTACGAAGGAAATAAATTTTTATATAACATATATATATATATATATATATAATGTAAGTATGTATGTATATTTGGTATAATTTTTATTGGCATTTAGTTATTTGAAGTCAAACCTTTTTGCCTCTATTTCATATATGCTTATGTATTACAATGTATTACATTACACAATGTAATACATTATAAAATAGTTTAATCTTATTTTTTAAATTAAAGATCCTGGAAACATTAAATTTCGAACCAATTGAATAAAATATCTTAAAATATATCTCTTTTCGGGTTTAAACAATTAGGAATTAAAAACATATATTTTTAATTTGGTCTGCAAATTATGTTTCTTTGATTAATTTTGAGTATAAAATCCCCAAAAGATATTTTCAGTCTAATATTAAGGTATTAAAATGTCTAATTATTACTGATTTTCTTTGTTTCTAATAATAAAAATTAAATTGTCAAACAATGAACATAAGATAATTATAAAAGCTTGATATTTATTTACTTCAATATTGTAATATTTACTTTTACTTTTTCTAAATTCGTAATACAAAAATTAGTAACTACATGACAATTTCAATGTTACTAGCTTATTAAAATCAAAATTTTAAAAAATAAAAGGTTGTGTGTGGGAGTATCATCTTGCAGGTTTTATTCGTGCTTAAACCTGTGACAATATGACATATTTTATGACATAGTTTCTTATTACTATTATAAATAAAGCTCAATGTTAAAAAAATGTGTGTACGGAGATCGCATTGTTTGTAATTGAGAAATCTGAAAATAAAGTGTTCTGCAATTCATTCCTAATGTATCGCATATTACAACATAAATATTTTTAATTCTGTTTTTCACAAAATTTATCTTTCAAAAATTAGTTCCCCGTAATTTAAATTGCATCATAAATATCTTAAAACACATCAGATTTATATATTCATTCGTAGCAATAGGCTTTATCATAGCGCTCTCTGGTGGAAGTGTAATTTTTTGGATACGGTTTCGCGTGTTGATTTCCACACTATATGCTTCTAGGCCAGGGAGATAAAAATAAGAAGGAGAACAGTGAAGATAGGCTTTCAAGATCAGAACATGGACCGGAAATTTTAACCGGTTCGTGGCGCTGGTGCTCCCAAAGGCCGGTCATGTGACCTGTCAAACATGACAAATTGCCGTGTGCTCTTCCTGTATTTTGGTTTCTAACATGGTAAAGAGTTGCCAGTCGAAACCGGAAATAGAGGGCGCTACACTCCCCAAAGGCCAAAAAAACGGAAACGCCGCCATACTAGGTACCGCTTTTAGTTCCATAAGTAGAAACATTATCGTTGTTCTCCTTCTCTCTATCTTCCTGTTCTAGGCACTGTCGTTGAAACTTATCCAAGGCTATAAACGAAAAGTCTCGAAACTATCTCTTGAATGATTGGTTGGTGGATTAATTCATGTCATGTAGTCATGATTTCATAGCATGATTTAAACAAGGAGTAAACCGAGATTTGAAACAAGGAGTAAAGAGGAATTGAAGATGAAATGTTTACATTTGGCGTAACGAAATGGCGTAACAAAAATACAACCCAAAAGTCAGCCCAAACAACTGGTGGCTTGCTTTGAAAACCTCTTCCCGTCCAATGAATCCAGTCCTTGTTCCACGTGCAGCCTCTCTCCGTCCAATGAAGTGACTTGTTTGGGTCTAATGATGTGAATGACAACCGGCTTCATATTACAAGCCGTTTTGACGGTTCTCTGCTTCTCTATTCTTTCTCTTTGACTCTGAAACAACAATTTCTGGCTCTGCTCAAGAACGAAGATCAGGCGGCACGCGGACGAGGGAAACTAAAATATGGAGTGTGTTTATACTGTAAATGTATGCATAGACGATAAAATACAATAGAACATCTTACATTTCTCTTTTTAAAAATTATCAATAAATATCAGTATTTGCTATTGCTACATGTATCAAAGCAACCCCCCCCCCCCCACCCCTCCTAAAATCAAAATCAAATCCGTAATTATTATTCATAAACGTTTAAAAATTAAGTCGGCTTTCTAAATAAATGTGGAATAAATAACAGCATTCGAGAATGGCTTTGCAATCGCCACTCCCTCAATCTTTTAAGTTCGGTTCCACATTTCAGATTTCATTTCGAAATGCCCTTCTCGCCAAATTGGCCCAAACGATGGAAGGTTTGAAACGCGACTGCGTTGGGATGATATTTTGTTAAAATCTAGAAGTGAACTCAGTGGCCGAATGGTTAGAGCATTGCGCTTGACTCTGGAGAGTACGGGTTCCATTTCCCCCACTTTTCTGTTTGTTTTATATACTTTTTTATTTTAAAATGTTTTATCGGTCACTTTGTATTTTTCATGATAAATGGAATATTTCATAAAAGTAAATTTGGATATTAATAATAATTACAGATGGCTAAAATACTTATTTAAATACGACAAATTCAGCTATTTCGCGATTAAAATTTTACATTACAGTGCCTTTTAATATTTGAACATTCAAATTTTTTTTAATAGCAAATGTAAGATAAGCAATGAAAAAATAAAATGAAAATATCAGTTTGCACGTGGGATTAATTTTTCCAGGTTTTTTCATAATGAGTATTTCAACAGTGAATTTTTATTACGAATAGAATGCAAAGCATATTTTACAATGTAAAAAATATTATAAAAATAAAATGTAAAATATATGCATTATTTAAACTAGAAATATCAGTACCTATTTTTGTAAAGAGGTAAAATACATCTGGTTTACCGTCTAGTTTCGTAATGAATAAAATATAGTTAGAATGTTTATAAATTTTCTACTGAACGTATAAGTATTTTGCAGTGGAACCCGTTTAAGAAGTTCCCGTTTAAGAAGTTTTTCCGCTTAAGAAGTTTTCTATCCATGGTCCCATTTGATTTTCTATTTCTTTAATGCTGAAATTCACTGTTTAAGAAGTTTTGATTTTGGAACTTTTCCCGCTTAAGAAGTTTCAAAATCCCCGAAAATTGTCTTTTCGAATTTCACTTTGAGGTGACATTTTTTGCATTTACAATGTTCGTTCTTCTAAGAATTAAAAAGATTCAAAATATACCTATGAAGAAATGAATTTATAAGCAGAAAAGTAAAGGAATGGAACACCTGTCCTCATAGATAACCATTTTTCAGAATCGGAGGAGGCTTCAAACAACTCATTTGGGAATTTCTTGTAAAGCAAAGGGTTATTTTCTTTGTATGCCGGATTTTAGCAGGGGTAGGGGGATTATCTCTGTGATGAATGTAAAGGAAATATGCGAAAGCAAGCGGTATATTGCAAAAGAATACAGTTTGAAATGAAATTCTTTCTTTCGTTTTTTGCTTGTTTGTTTGCTTCCTAAAAGAAGCATTTTCATTGAGTTATTTGTGAGTGATTTTAGAAGCTTCATTCGCAGAAATAGTCAGTGTTTATTGTGTTTATTTATGACGGCCGATTATCTACATCAGGGATATAGGCCCTGAGGGGGGAATGTCCTCCGTGGGGGGAGGGGTCTTTCAGAAATAGTCAGAAAAAACTGTTCCGCTGACATTTTTCGTATTCACCAACCTGTTCTGGCAAGCGGCTAGAAAGCTGTTCTCCTCATGCCCGCCGTTGATTGGAACTGGTTTTTCTACCGGTTTTTCTCAGAAATTCGGGTTGCCAGTCGTCAGCATGAGCTGGTGCATACGGGATTTAGACATCTGACACTGCTCTATAGACGTTCTCCTGAGCACAAAAGATATTCAGCTTGCACTAAGAAACTCAATTCGTATGACTAGTTTTGCATATTTTTTTCGTGGTTTATTTTTATGTTACAGTCCAATAGTAGTCATCTGTGTTGCTCTTCTCCTTGGATTAAAATTTCAACATGCCTAATAGAGGAATAAAACGAAAGGCTTTAACTGTTGAGCAAAAACTGAAAATTTTGAAAGAGGTAGATGAAAATGTGCATCTAACACGCATTCAAATTGCGAAAAAGTTGGATATGCCAGTGACAACTCTGAATGGCATCATTGCTAAACGAGAAACCATATCCTCATTGCAGTCTTCAAATGCAAAAAAAATAAAAAAAAAGGTAAATATGAAGAAATAGAAGAAAAGCTGATTATTTGGTTTAAACAAGCAAGGTTAGCAAACATCCCTATAAGTGGAATAATTTTAAGAGAAAAAGCAAATGAAATTGCAAAGAAAATGAATGTTGAATTTAATGCATCAAACGGATGGATCGACAGGATGAAAAACAGAGCTGGATTAGTTTATAAATCTATAAATGGAGAAAGTAAAAGTGTCAATATGCAAGAAGCAGATGAATGGAAATCGAATATCTTACCAACCTTAATATCCGGATATAAAGAAAAAGACATATTCAATTTGGATGAATGTGGCCTATTCTATAACCTACTACCTGATAAAACATTCGCATTTAAAGGAGGAAATTGCTATGGAGGGAAATCGAGCAAGGAGCGTTTAACGGTTTTGCTAGGTAGCAACATGGACGGTAGTGAGAAACTTCCACTTTTCGTAATCGGAAAGGCAAAACAACCACGGTGCTTCAAAAATGTGAAATCATTGCCTTGTCAATATGAAAGCAATAAAGCATCTTGGATGACAATTCCAATTTATGAAAAATATCTAAAGAAATTGGACACTAAAATGAGAAAGGAAAAAAGAAAGATTACTTTGTTTGTTGATAATTGTAGTGCACATTCCAAAGATGTGAAATTGGATCACATTAAAATGCATTACCTTCCACCAAATTCTACAGCAGTTTTGCAGCCAATGGATCAAGGCGTAATTAGGGCATTTAAGCAACACTTCAGAAAACGGTTAGTCATGGATTCTTTTAAATCTGGAAAATGGAGAAAAATTGAAATAGATTAATGTTTTAGAAGCTATTCATATGATTACATCTGCTTATGAATCTGTAAATCCAACTGTCATTGCCAATTGCTTTAAAAAAGCTGGGTTTTCAAATGGAGAGATAACAGATGTGTATGAACCAGAGATTGATGAAGATGATTGGAAAATACTGCAGAAAGAATTGAACTTTACTACGTCGTTTTGTGAATATGTTAATGTTGATAATGATGTAATACCGAGCCAGATTTTATCAGTGGAAGACATTTGCGATTTGATGCCAGATGAAAATGGGAATGAATCAAGTGAAACTGAAGATGATCCAATAGTTCCAAGCTACTCAGATGCTATAAAAGGACTAGAAACTTTTCGACGTTATATAGAAAGTCAAGAGAATGTCCCAGACGAAATACATAAAAATTTAAGACAACTTGACTCTTTTCATTTACAACTATTAGAAAAAAAGAAAAAACAAAAAAGTATTAAGGATTATTTCAGTAATAATGATATGTATTAGCAATAAATAAGTAATGTGAAGCTTTGAATAAAATACAGGTAAATCAGTTTGTTATTATTTACTACTGTACTTTCTTTCTTTTAATTATATTAATGCATTAAAAAATTAATTTTTTAATTTATAACATTATTCCGTATATCTAATTCAACAGTTTGTATAATTTTGTGCTATGAATGTCTTCATTATGTAATTAGCCATTACAATTTTTCCCCTGAGAAGTTTTCCCGTTTAAGACGTTTTATTTACCCGGTCCCCTGGAAAACTTCTTAAGCGGGTTCCACTGTACTAACATGGTTTTGAGTATTGAAATGGCATTTGTTTCTAGTGTTTTATGATGGTTATTGAAATAAAACAAATAATGCAATTTGCATCAAAAAAATAATTTCCAGAAAAATATATTTTTAGAAATTATTAATTTTACTAATTATATATTTATGTTTCACCAATGTTGTTATCGAAAAAGATATTTTAATGAAATGTTTAAAAAAAAATTTATATAAAATTTTAACAAAAATTTTATTTTACTATTTCAAATAAAGAAATAAATCTCTTAACATGCCGATATCACGATCTTGATTTATTAACAGTATTCTATTTATCTCAAAAAATATAAAGCAACTGATAAATCATTTTTAAATTTATAAAAATTGAAAAAAAAATCTGAAATAAACGTCAAGCATGGACTTTGTATCCATACTCTCCAGGTTCACCTGTGTAGGACAATCCAAATGACTGCAGAGTACGTAACAATATTTGTATTTTTTTTTTCAGGCAAATTGGTGATCCGAACGTCCTCTCATTGTTTAGTTAAAGATGCACTGGTTATAGAAAATTAAACTTTATTTTATTATATGCATTGTTTTGTAAAATACATATATTTATATAACTGCTGTCAACTTATATGTCACTAAAACTAATATATTAGTTTTAGTGACATATAAGTTGACAGCAGTTATATAAATATATGATGTATATATATCAGTGTTGGGCATGAGCGCGTTCATTGAACGAAAACTCGCGAACTTAGTTCACTTTCTGTGAACGTGAGTTGAACTTGACTCAATTTTTGATAAACGAACGTGAACTGAACGAAAGCTCAAAAAATCTGTGAGTTTGAACGAAATTTACAACTCAAACTCATTTTTTTCATGATTTATTTAAAAATTTTCCAGCCATTTAGAACACGTTTTTCCCATTCAAATGCCATTTAGATGCCTACATGGGCTCGAGACGGGTCGAGTCTGATCATTAGTTTTTCTGGGTCGTGCCCGGGTCTTGCTTTCTCTGGAGGCTCGGGCCGAGCCGAACCAGGCTTATTTCTGGTCCTGTACTTTATTTTTCCTAGAAGTTTGCGAAATTTTCTGGCATGGTCGTCACAACAACCCTGCTTGTATGAAAATCATTGATCCGCCCTGTCTGATTCATGCAAAAATCTGTTTAAGGAACAAGCTCCTTGGATCAACAATTTTTGCCGAAAATACATAAATTTTAAAATTACCATTATTCTACAATTAACATTTACTTTAAAGAATAATACGTATATATTCCTAACGGGGGAAGGAGGATATACAGTACTGTAAAACAAATTATAAGAATCTGTGTATGATGAAATCCTGTTTTAAACGGAAAAATTTCTTGATCGGTGCAAAATGGATATAATAATCAGTTTGAAAATAAATAATACTTTGCAAGAGACGACAGACATGGTAAAAAAGGAACTAAACCATAACGATTTTTTTTTCTTTCCAAATGGGATTCCGTCTTAGAAGGTTTTTCGATATAGACTTTTTCAATTTTTAAGTCTCCAAGCCGGATAAATGGATTAATGGTATTAATAATAATTCAGATATTTACATACAAATAGAGATCCATTAAAAAATCAATACATTTTGCAATAAGATATATATAGAAAGAAATGTGATAGAAACAGTATTTTGGAACGGAGGTCTCTGTACAATGGAGTCTAAGGTATAGAGGTCTGCACGGGCCAAAAATTCAAGGCCCGATCCATAAAAGAAAAATTCGGCCCGGCACGGTATAAAAATTAAATGTTCGGCCCGGCACGATATAAAAACTAAATGTTCGGCCCGTGCCCGGACGCATATAAGCAAAACATACATTGATTCATGTACAGAGAAAAATAGACCAATCACCTGGCGCTCTGGCGTTTCAAAACTCCGCCCCTTGCTTCGCTGGCGTGTGGCGTGGCATGGAACGTTGGTTACAGGTTAGAACTAAAACTAATGTTGATGTCACTACTGTACGCTTGCACTTCATTTGTTTTCTTTGCCAAAAATTTTGTGAGATCTGATGCAAAGCTGTAATTAGTTACAAATATTTTCAGTCTCAATAAAATCTGGTAGCTGCAGAAACCTTAATAACATTAGGGCAATTAAGTTTTGCCCAAATTCTTAAACAAGTTGTTCAGCATCGATAATCAATCTGCATTAGTGTTGAATGTTTATGAAATATTAGAATAACATTATTTCAATATAATACATTTCGAATGTAGAAGTATTAATTAAAAACATATTTTCTTAGAAATAACAGTATGTAATCAAATTATAAGGTCAGTATATGTTTAACTCATGAATTCACAAACGATGTCTTTAATCAAAACAACTCAATCTTAAATTTAGTCTTTAAATTATGTTATTTTAAAATTTTATCTATGCTGTTTCTCATACTGTGATTAATTAGAGTGATTGCTTTTATTATTCACTTACAGTTTATTAAATAATAACTTTTGTTTATTCAGATCCCTAATACTTTTTCACCATTTATTGTGCTGTCCTCTTAAAAAAAACCCACAGTGAAATGTTTCCTAAAAAAAAAAAACTCTCTTGTACTACATCAAATATTTCACTAAAGTCTTTTTTTTTTAATGCTCAAATTAGAATAATAAAAATATCTAAGGAGTGCTTATTTAATTTAAAAATAATGTAAACTAACAATTGCAGAAATCTGGGAAACACAAGTTTCATTTTTACAGATTTTCTTCTTATAATAGAAATTAAGAATGATCTACATAATTTATTTTAATGTTAAACCATTAATATGCAATAAAATGCTTCATTTTTAGCTGATTATGTCATGTGTGGGTGTTTTTCAGGTAACATAGGTTATTTTTTGAAAAAGTGTTTTTTTTTTCCTTATTTAATTGGCTGCCATTTTGTAATAAAGTGATAAAATAAAAAATGCTCAACATTAAAATCTTGGTCAGAACAGCTGTGAAAATTTAGCCATGCTTAATTTTTTTTAAATTTTTTATTAAACTTTATGTAGAGAAAATTTCAAAAAATGGGTTTTTTTAGAGGACAGCACAATATGTGTTTGTCTTCTGATTTCTACTCTTTATGCACCTGTCAAACAACTCAATTTGCACGTTAAAGTTTTTTTTTTTTATTGTAAATTAATTTATTATATTCTTAATTATTATTATATTTTAATTTAAACTGAACTTTATAACTTAAACTGAAGACCTAATTGGAACAAAATATTTTTTTTTCTACATTCTTATTAATACCGAATTCAGAATACAATGATATTCAAAAAGTATAGTATAAAATTATAAATTATGGATTCTTATCAAATTAAAGTAAATCTTGAGGGGATCGTATCTGATGGCCCGGTGAACTCTTGTGGTGTCTTAGAGCCTTCATATTTGATAGCCTTAGCATTACGGGCAGTTCACCAGGACAATGTAAGCAGCGTGAAAATGGAACCTGTTTATAATGGAATGTTACCTGCTTAAAGTAGAGAATTTCATGGCCGAGTGAAAGGAAGAAATGCTGATGTGGAAGCCTGCCTAAAATAGAACTTTTCTTCTGGTCCCACTCAGGAAATTCTGTAATTTGGCAATTATCTATAATTTATAAACTTATAGTACTGTGTTTTTGAAGTTTCATATATTTTGAATTTACAAAATGGAAATAGTAAACATATTTAAAATTTTAGACATGAAAAAAAAATGTTAATTTTTGAAAAATATATGTTATTAATTGCAGAAATTTAAAATAGGTGCAAATTGGAATTTTTTTTATTCTTTACAGCTTCATTTCCTTGACTATTTATAATTGGCTAGAATTCACGCTTTATTTTGTCTGAGTTTTATCAAGGTTGCTATATAAATTAAATATTATCAAATTTTACTTCTCAAAAGTAAAAATTAATGCAGTATTAATTTTCGTAAAGGTTGTTTGGTTTCTGCACAAAAAAAAATCTTTTCTGAATGAAATCAGAACTAGTATATATGTTTGGGTACTTTTTATGTTAACCAGGTGCAATCTCATCGATAGCAGCTTTACCTTTCCACGTGTTTAAATTAGAAACGGTGCTTTGATGTTAATATAAAACTAGATGGAACCCGTCAAAATTTGACGGAAAAAAATTACAATAACAATATTAGTAAAATAAGCTTCTTTATTACATAAGAAGAAATGCTTATGAAACAGTCTTTCAAATATTTTATTTTAAAAGTTTTTTCCCCCAGTGAAGTACAGTACTATTTCTGATGCAAACTCCAAACAAACGATCCGTAAACAAAATGCAAATCAGTTTGACATTACTGCCATAATCCCCACGGCAAGATAGATAATTTCCTGGACCCAGACTTGCCAAGTCTCCGGCTTTTTGCACACCAGTATTATCTTAGAGAAAATGTTGTTCTTTTAAATCTCGGAATGTTCCGGTTACATAAAACAACATTTTCTGTACTAAAATACTGGTGTCCAAAAAGCTGGAGACTTGGCACTTCTGCTGGACCTATGAAGTATCATAGATATAGTATATCTCTACGTTCATCTCATATTCAGTCAATAAAAGAACATAGTACATAAAGCACACATCTCCCTCTGTGATAATGCAACCGAATGAGCTCCTACGCGCATGTGCATTGCATCTCCCCAAACGCACTGTCGAAATTCGACATTTAAAAAAAAGGTTTTGATCAAAATTTTTAAAATGTCATTTTAAACATTGTTCGTTTCAAATCCATATCTTCTGAACCGCATCCATTGTTTTAAGCTAATCAATTTTTATGTAAAGATTTTTTTACAATAATAAATCAATCTGCAGATAAGGGAGATTTTTAATGTTTTCGAGTGTAATTTATTTGTATGGTTTCTTCAGCTCCTTTACATAATCAGGATGATTATTCCTTTTCCATAATTAAGAGAAATAATGTAAATAAATAAATATCCAAGATTATTTTTGATTCTGTTTTCATAATTATATATTGTAAATTTCATTGTTTAAAGTTACTGATAAATGATACTTTAGTATATGGGGCTTTTCCTAAGTATTTTTTTATTATTTTTTTTTATTTTTGAGATTTAATGGCAACATTCTTCCGTTTGTTTATTGAGCGCTACAGTTTGGCGAATTATTTGGGGTACTTTTTGGTTAGCCGGGGGCCAGTGAAGTATATATATATATATATGTATATATATATATATATATATATATATATATATATATGTATATATATATATGTATATATATATATATATATATATATATATATATGTATATATATATATGTATATATATATATATATAAAAACTTATTGCAAAAATTAACCATTGAAACAGAAATAACTGACCAAATGCAATGAAATTATTATCCCAAATAGCTATGTCAAATTACACATTATAAAACATAGTCTTAACAAATGAAGTATTTATTCAAAAAGTGAAACATAAGTAAAAAAAAAAAAAAATATATATATATATATATATAGTGTATATATATATATATATATATATATATAGTGTATATATATATATATATATATATATATATACACTATATATATATATATATATATATACACTATATATATATATATATATATATATACACTATATATATATATATATATATATATACACTATATATATATATATATATATATATATATATATATACATATATATATATACATATATACACATATATATATATATATACATATATATATACATACATATATACACATATATATATATAATATTTATAAATTTTACTGGTGCCGGCTAACCGAAAAGTACCTAATTTGGATATAGTTTTTTTTCCTTAATGGGACGACGGGATAATGAACGGAATTTCGACAGGATAATGAATATTTTTGATGGTACCAGAAAATTTTCTGCATTTTATAGTTATATTAAGAAATACACACTTTTAAAGTTTGCTGAATCACTTATTTGTTTACTTTTTCATGCGTTATATTATTGAAGATTGTTAGATCTCTCATTCTTTTAACTATACCCTACTTATATAAAAATAGCATGTGTTCTCTGTGGTGTTTCGCATAAACGTAAAATTCAGGTTATTAGATTTTATTCAACTTTGCTGTCCTAATTGCTGATGAAGCAGTCATTTTTGGCGATTTTATTGTTAACTGTAAAATGTTTGTATTTGATATAGCCCGAACTAAAAAAAGTTTGGGTACTTTTCCATTATACGGACACCATTGCCTCCAAGCATACATTTACATGTATGGCATGGTGTCGGTAACGGAAAACTACCAAAATTTGCGATCGATCAAATAATTGAATTTCTTTAAGCATTACATTTTCTGATTACTTCTCTATTATCCGGTCGATGACTTTTCATAACAAAAAATTATCGCCAAACTGTAAAATTAAACGCCAAAAATGCAGTCCGATTTACTTTATGTCAGAAGCATAAGTATTTGTTACGTCATCAAGTGGTTTTTAACTCGACATTTCCGTGTATTTTTCATTATGTTTTACTGATTTATTAGTTATTTCATTCATTAAAATAACAATTGTGTTCTTAAATTCTTATATTTTATTTATTTATTTGTTTTGATATTCCAATGGCAACGTTTTCCCGTTCATTTGGCGATAGTTTTTTGTTATGAAAAGTGGTCGACGGGATAATAGAGAAGTACCATTTTTTTTTATCAATATGTGATATTTCTCAGATGCAGGTTTAAACTTCTTTAGAAAATGTGAGGATAAAAATATCTGCAAACAACATTTAGTTTTTAGTCAAGCCAGAATATCATCTAATTTATTCCATCAATGTTATAGTAAAAACTGATCCAAGATTGCAAAATACACGTGCGAGAAAAAAAAAATTACAATCGTATTTTAACTGCATTAGAGGATGTCATCCGCTTCAGGAAAAACATGGAACATAGAAATATAAATTAAACATTTCAATTTCGCTTTTTAATCATAAATATAAAATAAACCCGTGCAATGTTTTTTATAATTGCTGAGCATCATATAATGTGGTATTATTTTTTGTGGCAACAATAATTTGAGGAAATCCTTTCATTTCTTTCATGAAAACAATGCCGAATTAATTTTTATTTTTCAGCAAATTTTAATCAAAAACATGTTTTAACGAAATGCTATGTCAGAAGCCTGTGCAAAATCCTTTCATATGGCATCTCATTCGTCGTTCTGCATTTCGTATTTTCTGAGAAAAAGGGATGGAGAAATAATACATATGATACTAGTTGCATAGACAATCATTTATACTCGCTCATATTTGACACCAGCATTGGTCGCCAAAGCCAATTACAGAAAATTAGCCTGAAGTTGAAGGTGTTACATGGTTTCAAACAGAATGAAATTTTTATATGCTTTTCCGAAAATATTGGTAAGGCAAATCTTTTAGTTTATCTGTCCGTCTTTCTATCTTTTACTTTCTTAAAATAAATTTTATTATAAATGTTGGTATTCTAATCACAATATCGCTCCAGTCAGTGTGGCAAATCTTTGGTTGTTATTTCTTTAAGTGAATTTTAATGATGTTAATAAACTTTATATATATATGTACACACATGAGATTTTATTTGAAATATATGTATATGTTACGGTCAATATGATTAATCGGTCATTATTAATAATAACCGGTTATTATTAATAATGACCGTATTAATCATAATGACTGTAACATATATATATATTATATACATGCATCACACATACAATACATATTCATCATTATGATGTCAACATAAAAAGGTATGTTTATAGCCAAATTTGGCACTATTTCATTAAGTGTCGCCAAGCTTGGCGAGCATTTGATGCTAGAGGCTATATTCCATTGAGAATTTTTGGGTGAGTAACCCTCCTCTTTAATAAAAAGCTACGTGTTGTTGATGACTGGTTTTTTGCTAATCGTTGCCGCAAATTAATCTTGGAAAATGAAAGATTTGAAGTTACTGAAAAAATGAATAGCTCGAAAAGTATTTGTTAGAAAATTGTTAGACAAAACTGCGTTAGAAAGGAAAAAAATTCTTCTTTCTTGATATAAATTTTGAATCTAATATTATGCCTTTTTCAAATATTGAATTTAAAAAATTACCAAATTTCACAATAGAGTACCATAGCGAAACCTTCGCGCATAAAAAGATAATGATAACGGCAATGTAACCTGACGTGTATACTGGCTGATGTCATGAGTACATGATTTTTATTTAATTCTCGACAAATACTAGGTGCACCATTTCTTTTTAGTTGTGAATAATAATATAGGTTAATTCCTGTTATTAAAAAATGTAGCTATAAAACATGTAAATAAACGGAAAATGGTAAGCATGGGTGCAAGTCTTCAGTCTCAGGACTGATGATTAATAGTAAATTCTACTTTTATATAACTAATAATAGCTATTTTACTATCAAGAACTTTTTAATCACTATCTTTTACTGCAAGATATCAATTTTTAGCCGTAATGAAAGACATAGAAATCTTCTAGTTCATTTCCGTTTGGTTATTTCCAATTCTCAGAAAAGTTTTCAGTCTTGGCTTGGTTGGACTTCTTGCACCCATGTAATAAGTGGTAAACCGCATTAAAAAAAGCATAAAACAGTGAAATAAGTAATTTTTTCTGTCAAGTGTTGGCGGGTTCCATCTAGTCCATTAAGTGGTTAATTAAATGGCAAAACACATGATTGTTAATAAAGTTTCAATCTTTCGTCACTGCACAAGACTCTTGCTATTATATATTACTGTATTGTTAGTCTTTACTCTGTTAAAAGTTTATTATAGAAAGAGAATTTTCAGAATTAAAGCATCGAAACTGCCAGTTCTCCTCATGATTATTATAATTTTATAACAAATATCCAGTTTAGCGATATGTATGTTATAGAATAAATCTTTTATATTGGAGTTCTTCGCATTTCAGCTTCAGGTTTTTGCATAAAATTAGCTAAAATTTTAAAACCAAGTCACATTGACATATTATCTAAGACGATTAGATGAAAATAATGATAGATTTTCTAATGGAAAAATGGCCGCGCGTCTGTAGATTTTGTAATCTTACTTAATCATGCCAATGTTAGAATGAAAGGAAAAAAAATTATTAGCATCAATATGGTTTATTTTAAATCTGGATAGCTTTAAAAATGTTTAAAAAGAACCACTTCTCTTGCACTAAATCGTGTTTGCTAAAATATGTCATTTGGCAGTTGCAATTACAGAAGATTACTTAATAGGATTAAAAATCTCCTCATTAGTGAACATAACAATGCAAACAAGCATGAAGCATAAATGCCTAAGTAAATTAAGCGATAATTGTCAATAAAGATGAAATGCATACTAACACAAAATATAAGATATGCAGCCATGATCGCAAAGAGTTGATTCTTGATTTATCTAACAGAAACTTCCGATTTGGCGAAGGGTTCAGCAAATAAATTATGACAAAAAAGCAATATGATAAAGTGCTTAGCATACATTTTAGGAAGACTAAACTAGTGGCTAGTATTTTGATGTAAACAAGAAATAAAATATAGATTTGTAAAACATAATAAAATAATTTTATATTTATATCCATCCTTTAGAAAAATACTTTTAAAAAAACCTACAAATCCCATCAAAAAAATTTCTATTAAAAAAAAAGTGCCAAGTTCCTCTTAATGTTTCAGCCCCAGAAAGTACCTGATGCTTGCCCAAGTTAAAAGTCAAACATCTGAAATCTTTCATTGAAAATGGCTTCCTGTAACTTGGCCGTTAATGCATTATTAGAGGGTTTTTCATATTCTAAATAATGTATCTACATGTCTACTACATTTTTTTTTTAAACATTTAATACATTTTATTGCACAAAATACTGAAATATAATACACATTTTAAAAAGCATAATTTCGAAATCACAGCTGTCGAGGATGGTCCACTCTGGTTCTCAACGTCTCATATAATGTAACAAAATGTGAAATTTGATGAAAAAATTATTCATTGGAATTCGTGTTAATGACAATAGACCGTACAAAATAGCAATTAAACCATGGTAAAACTAAATGATGGTTAATCAAAAATAATGTTTGTTGAAATTCAATGGTAATTTATCACATAGCTTTTAGTTTCAATGTCTTCATACGAATTTGCTTATTTGCATTCTGATATTACTTTTAATATTCAAATAATTTATAAATGCATCATTTCTAATCATTTATTTTGAAAAGATTTATCGACATAATTTTTTATTTCAAATGAAAGTTATATGTTTAACATCAATCAGGTTGTATTATATATTCTAATTTATTTTTCTCAGTATTAAATTCTTCTAATGTTCTTTGGAATTTATTGAAATTTGTATAAAAATGCCAGATAAATGAAAAAAACAACAACAACAAAAAAAACCTAGATTGCATTAACGGCCAAGTCGCAGGAAGCCATTTTCAATGAAAGATTTCAGATGTTTGACTTCTAACTTGGGCGAGCATCAGATATCAGTACTTTTTGTGGCTGAAACATTAAGAGGAACTTGACACTTTTTTTTTTTAATAGAAATTTTTTTATGGGATTTTATACTTTTCACTGGAATAATGATAAATGTGAAAAAAAAAAGTTTCATTTGTTGAAGCAATACAGTAAAAGAATTCTGAGATGATAAATCACAGAATGTGAAGAAAATGTACTGATCTTCTTTCCGAATATTTTAAAGTAAATGTTATGTAAATGTTAAGAGTATCATATTTTGTATAGAATTCAATAATTAACTCCACATGTTTCATTTGACATTATTACAATTTATTGACAATACATCCAAAATCAATTCATTATGCAAAGTACTTTCTTTCTATATTTATACAAATAATTACTATATTAAAGGCAGAGTATATTGACACTTTCAAATTTAGAAGATAAAAAATTTTTTGAAAGCAAACAGCAAAATATATTTTTTAAATGGATTACGTACTGATCATGTAAAAAAAAAAATATATTCATAAACTAGCACAAACAAGGGGAGGGAGAAGATAGGATCTATATATTAATTTCCATTTATGTAAAAAAAATATAATTTCCAGTTGAATGATAATAGATAATTTACATGGATAGTTTACATACACATATAACAAATAATTAAACATTAAAATTAAATAAGATTAAATATTTTTTACTATCTAATATAATAAAATGTATCAAATATCATTATCAAAAAAAATATATATAAATAATAATAAAAGCATATTGAATATGTATGGTGAAACGCTGAAAAATATACACACATATATATTATATAGTATATATATATGTGGGAAAATTATGGAAATCAAACCTATTAATTAGTTTTTTTTTTTAATGAATCGCCCCTCACTTTGGATACAGGCCCGATGACACATAATCACGAATTTAGCAGGGTAGCCAATTTAATCAGTTTATCAGCTTAATTAATAAAACCACATGGCCTTTTGAACTGATAACTCTTCGGAGATGAGGAATTTCTAATATACTTCTACCCCACTTGCTGTGTGAAAACCATCATATAATGCAACCATGAAATTCTACTGCTGTAGCAGGCTTTCCTTTAATAAAGGATGTTATATTTAAATCACCCGAATGCTGTCATTTTCTGAAAAATGTGACATATATATATATATATATATATATGTGTGTACTATATTGTTATAATTATATCATAATATCCTACGTAGCATTTAATTAATGGATTACCAAAATTAATGAAAAAGGCAATAATATAAATTTATTGACTAATTAATTACAGTGAAAGAATAGTAATTTTACGATAAAAAAATTAATTCCAAGTATAGCACTTCAACATGGACTTTGTGGCATATTTTAAAAATTATTATCCTTACATTCTTTTATGTTGAATTTATTTTTATCTAAAAGTGGGGGTATGTAATTTGCATCCTTTAGTTTCAAGCTCTTTTCGCACAATAAATCCCATATCTGCCAACAATGAATCTCCTTTTTCGAATGATTCTAAAAGATTTGATTTCAAGAGATTATCTCTGTCTGAAACAGTCCCTCCCAATGCATCCAACATGAATGATATTGCACCAGAAGATACAATACCTATGAGACATTTGTTTCTATTTTTACAGCAGCTCAAAGTGACTCCTAGGGCCAAAGGGATTTTGAATTCAGTGGTATCTACAATTAGGGCACTTATTCTTAAACAGATGGGCATATAATTTTGAATTTGTTGTTTACTGGACCAAATAATATTTACTATTTTGTTGTAAATTAAGTCTGTCATCATAAAAATGATACGGGAAATTGTACTTTGGCAGCCTCAAAATATTAGTGCCAACATTTCTTTTATCAGAATGGTTTTTAATCTCACCAAAAAACATGAAATATTTATTTTATAGACAGCGTTTTATCATCATCATCACCAGAAAAATTTGAAAATGAAAACATATTTTCAAATGGTATTTTATTAAATCCTATTATAAGAATTTTTAAATCCCTATTTGTAACATATTCACCTGTAAAAAAATAAAATTGAAACCTTTCTTTAAGATATGTATTTTTTTCCCTCAGTTGCTGATTTTCTTATAAAAAAGGACAATATAATGCCTTCAGTTTGACATTCTTTATCTTCCGGTGCAGATGACACAGGAAATATGGGGAGAGGATGTTCTGAAATGAAAAAAAAAATGTGTCATAAATTATAAAAATTATCAATTTAACATTCGATTAAAAAAAGGATGGCTATGATGTCTTACACTCATGTACAGATTTTTTTTTTTTATCAGTTATAAAAAGTAAAAAAGTCGCCAAATTTTGGGGATTTTTCCCTTTAATGGTAACCTGGCTATTGTATTCAGTTATCAGTTTGATGCAGTCTTGAAAATTGTGCCAATCAAAAAGTCACCAAACATCGGTGCGTGAGTGTAACACATCTGTTCCAAAAGGGTTTTTCCCTCTGTTCTCAAATCCAAACTGGCTACTTTATGACATATTTTTTAATTCATTTTTGTTCTGAAAGGCATGAAATTGGCAGGTGTTTTTATTCAGAAACTTTGTAATCAAGACACGTTTTCTATTTTTGGTAAAGGCAGAAGATCTTTCAAAAATATTATCTAAGTCGGCATTTTGAAATGAATTCTGATTTTGCAGTACAAGAAAGAAGAAAAACGGGTCGTCACATGACCAGAATCATTTATAACTCGATAAGTAATCTATTTATCAAAATATGGAAAACTCATTTAGATTCCAAATCACTCCAAAAGTCAAGTTTGCCAATTTCATGCCTTTGCATTAAAAAATGCATCAGAAATTGTCGCAGAAAGTTTCGCGTTGTTGAGCAAGTCATTTGAGAACCACCTTTTACATTTTGACAAAATATCGAAACTTCAAATTTTCATAATTCCTCCAATGAATTTACATTAAAACATTTTAATTTCATTTTTTAACTATTTTGCTGTTTATTAAATTATTTTTATTGTGAAGTGAACACAAAGAATATTTTCTTGGAAGTAGTTTTAAATTTTATACCTTTTAAATTAAAAAAGTTTTGAAAAAAAATATTTAAAAAATGATTATTTAATAATATAGTTCCCATTTCCTGCATATTTTACAATTTCTGATTCTACAGTCTTTTGTGTGTATGTTTGTTTTGGGATTAATTTAAATATTTTAATAAATAAACATGATTAAATTTTGTAAATAAGGACTACTCACTGATAAAAGGAGCCCTCATTCACCCGAGTCTCTAACAATCTGAACATGATAAAAGTAATAAAATGAATGTAATTAGAGGATTGACAAATTTGTTGCACAGGTAGACATCCATTTTACCTACAGTGCTGGGTTTTTTTAATCAAATAAAACTGTATTTCATTCAAGTACTTTTGGAAAATAAAATTTCAAAAGTGAAACATTTGTTTATATACAAACATAGGTACGTACTTTTATGTTAGCTAGGCACAGGTGATAAATTATCAAATATTGCTCCCATCACCATCATTTGTATTGCATCCATTTATTTTAAAATATAAACCTTTCACTAATTTCATTTAGGATACATAACTTTCATTTAAAATACATATATTATATAAATTAGATTTAAAATACATGCATTTCACTTTTTTTAAAATACCCCTCCCCATGAAAAATAATAATAATAATAATAATACCATAAACCAAACACTTTATATCAAAATCAAAGCACTGTTTCTAATTTAGACACGTGAAAAGGTAAAGCTGGAATCGATGAGATTGTGCCCGGTTGTTAACCTCTCTAAAGTATCCAAACATTTACTGGTTCTGATTTCATTCAGAAAAGATTTATTTTGGATGCAGACACCAAACATCCTTTATGAAAATTAATGCTGCATTAATTTTTACTTTTGAGAAGTAAAATTTGATATTTAATTTATATAGCAACCTTGATAAAACTCAAACAAAATAAAGTGTGAATTCTAGCCAAATATTATAAATAGTCAAGGAAATTAAACTGTAAAGAATGAAAAAATTTCCAATTTGCACCTATTTTAAATTTCTGCAATTAATAAAATTTATTTTTCAAACATTAACATTTTTTTTTCATGTCGTCTAAAATTTTAAATGTTTACTATTTCCAATTTGTAAATTCAAAATACATCAAACTTCAAAAACACAGTACTATAAGTTTATAAATTATAGATAATTGCCAAATTACAGAATTTCCTGAGTGGGACCAGAAGAAAAGTTCTATTTTAGGCAGGCTTACACATCAGCATTTCTTCCTTTCACTCGGCCATGAAATTCTCTACTTTAAGCAGGTAACATTCCATTATAAACAGGTTCCATTTTCACGCTGCTTACATTGTCCTGGTGAACTGCCTGTAATGCTAAGGCTATCAAATATGAAGGCTCTAAGACACCACAAGAGTTCACCGGGCCATCAGATACGATCCCCTCAAGATTTACTTTAATTTGATAAGAATCCATAATTTATAATCTTATACTATACTTTTTGAATATCATTGTATTTTGAATTCAGGTTTCCTGAGGTGGTCATCCCTGTATTTTGAATTCAGTAAAAAATGTATAAAAATATATATTTTGTTGTAATTACTTCTTTTCAGTTTAAGTTAAAATATAATAATAATTAAGAATATAATAAATTAATTCAGAAAATAAAAAAACTTTAAAGTGCAAATTTTGTCCTTTAACAGGTTGTAGTAACTCCTCTATACCGACCCGATAAAAGATGGTGAGTGGTAGCGAGATCGGATCGCTGGCACAGAGAATTTCTCGTATAAATTAGAAAATAGAATTTATTGCATACCAATATTAATTGTAATGAAAATATGTACAAGAAAGTTAATTACAGCATTTAATTATTTTTCGTGAGTCAATCGCTTATAAATTAATGACCTCTTGACTCCAAGTGTAACTGAAACAAACAAAAGTCTCTAAACATTACAGTCAGTCGTGACTACAAAACAAAGTTCATTCGGACCAAGGCTCGTCCGTTCCTTTTCTTCGGAAGATCTACTAAAGCTCGTTAATTCTGAGTCTAAGAACTCTCACTCTCGCACTTGGTGTGCTTTTTCACTTCGCTGGGATTTTCAGCGGATACCTGCTGTATCAATTCTAGAGGTCGGACCTCACTAGCGCTTACACCACGCTGAGTTAGAAACTGACGTTTCCTTTTCCCTTCTCCAGAGAGTCAACACTCTCCTTTTCGATCTCTCCAAAAACTGTCCTCTCTCACTTTTTCATTCTCGCAGGAGAACTTCTTCTGGGGGCGGGGGCTTTGTCGAGGCGGGCCCCTCGAAACTCTCCAGCCTCTTAGCAGCCTTGAGATCCCTCTGTTTCGTTTTCACTAAGTCCGTCATTGGACGTTCTAAGACAGAGGGCAAAGTTTCGGGCGCAAACCTAAAAATCGTGTGCAGAGATCGCTTCTCTCGCAGATGAACTCTTTCCCACGAACTCGGCAAGGATCAAAGCATAAGACCCCTTTTTGGGTAACGCCTTACCACTTCATCACTGTCCGAACTTTCCGCTCACAGTACAATAGAATTCGGCGTCTGCTAGTCTTCAAGGCAAAAATAGCGAGGGAAGGTATGCAGTTAAGTGTACTCACAGGAAATGCTAGAATGACACATCGTGCAGCTGGATGTCGAAGTTCAATTCTTTACAGAATGACACATAGTGCAGCTGGATGTCGAAGTTCAATTCTTTACAGCACCTCCTCCTCAAACGATTCTTAAGGGTGAAACACTAAGAATCTCTAAGAGTCGGATAAAGAATTGCAAGCTCAAATTACATCAGAGTGGCAAGAAATAAAACATACATGAATAAGATAATACTACCTTCCTTTTTTTTTTCCGCGCTCTGATAAGAAATCATGAACATATAATGAAATAAAACACAGTGAAATAAAAAATAAAAAATCTTAAAATAATTATATACAAAAGTTTATCAAGAAATCTCCTTAAACTCGACTCAGACAATCAACATGCGGAATGTCTTTGCCTGCGCGATGAGAAATGGCATAATTATAAGGTTGCAGAGCTAAGGACCACCTTAATAATCTGGGATTATTTCCAGAATTTCTTTTTAGAAACACCAAAGGATTGTGATCGGTTTCGATAGAAAAGTTTTGTCCATCAATATAATGCCTTAACTTTTTTATTGCAAAAATAATCCCTGCACACTCTCTTTCAGTGGCGCAGAAACTTTTCTCACTATCAGTAAATTTTCGACTTAAATATATTATGGGGTGCTCTTCCGATCCCTCTCTTTGAGCCAAAACCACGCCAATACCTAAGTCACTAGCATCAGTTTGTACTATGAATTCTTTCTGAAAATTAGGAGCGTAAAGCACCGGTTCTTCAGTAAGTTTCATTTTCAAAGTCTCAAAGGCTTTTCCCATTTCGTCGCTCCATGCAATCTTTTCTTTTTTATTTTTCCCTTTAAGCGCCCTCGTTAATGGTTCTACAATCACTGCATAATCTTTTATGTACCGGGAATAATATCCAGCCATTCCCAAACATCTACGAATTTCAGTTTTCGATTTCGGAACCGGTAATTCCTTAATTGCCCTTACTTTCGCCTCAGCTGGCCTCCGTCTACCCTCACCTACAATATGCCCAAGATATTTTACGGTTTTCTGAGCGAACTTGCATTTCGCCAATTTGATTTTTAGTTTCGCGTCATTAACATTTTTTTAATACTATTTCTAGATGACGCATATTGTCCTTCCAACTATCTGAAAAAATCGCCATATCATCTAGATACGGTAAACAGAAATTCTTAAGTGCGTTTATTTCCCGCGTTAAGATATCTGCTAACTCCACCCGTTTTCTGTAAGGCTTTACTAAACTCACGTGAGAAGTCTGAGATTTCTGTCGCCTCCCAGGAACATTCACAATATCAATTGTTTCCGTAATTATTGACTCCTCTAGAATTTTCTCCCTCTTTTTCTGAATTCACCCTTTCTGCCTCATTCCTTTCGCGAAAATTCCCTTCTTCTTTTTCTTTTACCGAACTCAAAGTTTCCGTTTCAACACTCGGGCTAGAAATATCTTCTTCTTTCACGGAATTCAAGGTTTCCGCTTCACTATTCCTGCTAGAAATTTCTTTTTTCCCCTCGGAAATCATAATTTGTTTATTTACCGGATTCAAAGTTTCCGCTTCATCGCGTCGGTGAACATTCTCCCCTTCCTTATCGGAAAACATAATCCGCTTATCTTCCAGCTTTGGAGTATGGTCAATTTTTTTCTTTTGAGCCCGCGTCAAAACTGCATTCATCAATTCGGGTTTTTTCTTCGCCTGTTCTAACAATTTTTGAGTGCGATTACCCAACAAATAGTAATCCATGTCTGAATCGCTATTATTTACTCCTGCCTTGGTTTCAATGATTCCTACACCTTCAATTTCTAAAGTGACTTCTGCTATAGGTAAGCAGTACAATTTCCTGTCCACCGGGGTTTTAATCCAAACATGATCTCCATTCAAATTATCTTGACTGACTAAATGGTGCGGGACCAAATCTATCTGGCTCCCACTGTCCGTTAAGGCAGTTGCCTGAATTCCATTCACTAATATTTTGCTCAAATAAGGGGAGAAGGTTTCTTCAAGTGTCGGCTTACTTATTAAGTGACTGACCCGCGCAACATCTCTCTTTTTAATCTCCGGACAATCTACTTTGTAGTGCCCGCTTCGAAAACACGCATGACACTTAACTTCTCGCCTTTTTTCGTAAACCCTTTCCCTTTCTTTATGATCATCGCGATCCCTCCAGTTAAAGTTAGTCTCCGGATTTCTGTTACCGTTTCGCACATTATCAAAAGTTCTGGGTCTTTCATATTTCTTCTCTAAAGGAAGTTTCGGATTCCACGTCTTTTTAGAGGGGCGCTTGATTGCCTCGTACGCATCTAAAAGCCTTACTAATTCTTCCGGGTTTTTAATCTCTGCCCAGTTATCTATAAAATGTTCGCGCATTTCTGGAGAAGCTCTCCGTTTGATTTGGTCCGTGACAAGCAAATTTTTCAAACCCTCAAAATCCGAAACTTGTAAGCATGACAGCCAACCTTCTAAAAAACTATTAAGTTCGAAAATCAGATCCTTCCAAACTGAATTAGGATTTCGTGGATGTTGACTAAATTTTTGTCGGTATGTCTCTGCATTCAAACGATAGCGTTCTAACAGTTTTTCTTTCACATATTGAAAATCATCAATTTTGTCTTCGGGTTCTCTCAAAATTAACTCGGCCATTCCCACAGGTAATAATGATAGTAAATTCGTCACCAACTCATCCGAATTTAGATTACATTTTTTTGCCTGTCTCTCGAATAAATTCAAAAACAACGAAATATCCGAATTCTTTTCATCAAAGCGATGCATAATTGTTTTTAGGGGTAAATTACTCGTTCTAACTGAGACACTACTGGATGCTGTACTTCGGTCATCTGACTCTTGTGTTGCTTTTAATCTAGCCAACTCATGTTCCCGCTCTTTTTCTTTTTCTGTTTTTTCCCACAGTCTATCTTTCTCTTTATTCTCTGCCAATAATCTATTTTCCCTATCTTTTTCTATAAGTTTAATTTGTGCTAAAGCTAGCTCTTTCTCAAAACCCTCTGACGACTCTATTTTTTTTATAATTTTCGGTACAGTATCATTTTCCTCTAAAATTACCTCAAATTCGTAAGCTAACGTTTGCAAATCAGCTTTCCTAAAATATTTAAGCTCCGACATTTTTAAACTTTAAAATTAGAAATTATCTTTCCCACAATTATAAAACAATACAATAAAATTAAATGTAATTTCTACCAAGTGCACTAGAATAATACTAAAATATACACTCATAAAAAGTACGCATAACAATAATATATAAGAAATATGCAACATATAAAAATAAGCAACCCTATCCTATCGTCCACATTCACCTTTGTATTTGGTTATAAAATACATATGGGATCAATTTTACACAAAACAACAATTTCAATTTCAAAAAGCACAGTAAAAATATTTTAAATTGCAAAAGTCTTATTCAATTCCTTTTTTTTTTTTTTTAAATCAATGGTGGTCTTAATCTCTGCATCCACTCTTAAAAAATTTAGAATAATTCACAAAAAACATATAAAATCAACTCTGTTATCGTAAAATATGAAATGCGTTCAATACTTTTTTTTTCAATGAACTCTCATTTATAGATTCAGATAAAATTTTGTAACACTGCACAACTCTCAGTTTGCATTAAATTAATTCAACAATAATTTAATTTTAACTACAAAATTTGTCTATTAAATAAGTTACAGTTATATCGAAAATATCTCATCATACTTTTTTTTTCTACCGGAAAAATTTCTCAAAATATTTACTCTCACAAAAATAAACATACAACTTTTTTTTTTTGAAGCCTACAACACCTATACAAACACTAATAACAATTAAAGCCACTCTGAGTATAAAAAGAGCTTACCTCCATTACTAAGAGTCTTTCAGGGCGTCAGAAGCACAGACTTCAAAGATTCTCAGGAGCACAGACGGGGTTCTCTGTCACACTTTTCGGATGGGGACTCTTCCGGATGGGGGAACACTCCAGAATTCTTGGTAGATTTCTCTTTCTGATGGGGGAACACTCTCCAGAATTCTTGGTAGATTTCTCTTTCTGATGCTGTGATGATCCACAGGGGCGTCTAAGGAGACTCAGGTCACAAGTCACAAGGAGACTCTTTCTTGGAGCACTTTGATGATTTAAATTTCAGAGTCCACTCTTTGTCTTTAGAGAATATCATTAATTTTTGCTAATTAATCCATCACCGCAAGCCACCAGTTGTAGTAACTCCTCTATACCGACCCGATAAAAGATGGTGAGTGGTAGCGAGATCGGATCGCTGGCACAGAGAATTTCTCGTATAAATTAGAAAATAGAATTTATTGCATACCAATATTAATTGTAATGAAAATATGTACAAGAAAGTTAATTACAGCATTTAATTATTTTTCGTGAGTCAATCGCTTATAAATTAATGACCTCTTGACTCCAAGTGTAACTGAAACAAACAAAAGTCTCTAAACATTACAGTCAGTCGTGACTACAAAACAAAGTTCATTCGGACCAAGGCTCGTCCGTTCCTTTTCTTCGGAAGATCTACTAAAGCTCGTTAATTCTGAGTCTAAGAACTCTCACTCTCGCACTTGGTGTGCTTTTTCACTTCGCTGGGATTTTCAGCGGATACCTGCTGTATCAATTCTAGAGGTCGGACCTCACTAGCGCTTACACCACGCTGAGTTAGAAACTGACGTTTCCTTTTCCCTTCTCCAGAGAGTCAACACTCTCCTTTTCGATCTCTCCAAAAACTGTCCTCTCTCACTTTTTCATTCTCGCAGGAGAACTTCTTCTGGGGGCGGGGGCTTTGTCGAGGCGGGCCCCTCGAAACTCTCCAGCCTCTTAGCAGCCTTGAGATCCCTCTGTTTCGTTTTCACTAAGTCCGTCATTGGACGTTCTAAGACAAAGGGCAAAGTTTCGGGCGCAAACCTAAAAATCGTGTGCAGAGATCGCTTTTCTCGCAGATGAACTCTTTCCCACGAACTCGGCAAGGATCAAAGCATAAGACCCCTTTTTGGGTAACGCCTTACCACTTCATCACTGTCCGAACTTTCCGCTCACAGTACAATAGAATTCGGCGTCTGCTAGTCTTCAAGGCAAAAATAGCGAGGGAAGGTATGCAGTTAAGTGTACTCACAGGAAATGCTAGAATGACACATCGTGCAGCTGGATGTCGAAGTTCAATTCTTTACAGAATGACACATAGTGCAGCTGGATGTCGAAGTTCAATTCTTTACAAGGTGCATAAAGAGCAGAAATCAGAAAACAAACACATAAATGGGGAAAAGGTACAAGGGTTCTGAATAAGCAAAAGTTATTATTTAATAAACTGTAAGTGAATAATAAAAGCAATCACTGTAATTAATCACAGTAGGAGAAGCAACATAGATAAAATTTTAAAATAACATAATTTAAAGACTAAATTTAAGATTGAGTTGTTTTGATTAAAGACATCGTTTGTGAATTCATGAGTTAAACATATACTGACCTTATAATTTGATTACATACTGTTATTTCCAAGAAAATATGTTTTAAATTAATACTTTACATTCGAAATGTATTAATATTGAAATAATCTTATTCTAATATTTCATAAACAAACTAATATAATACAGATTGATTATCGATGCTGTATTGTAAACAACTTGTTTAAGAATTTGGGCAAAATTTAACTGTCCTAATGTTATTCAGGTTCCGCAGTTACCAGATTTTATTGAGACTGAAAAACAGCAAAAGCTAATATTTGTTTTAAACAATGTGTTGGTGCAAGAGAGCATTTTTATTTAAAATAATATTACTTACATCTAATGAACAGAAAAACCCTAATTAGACTACATTATAAACATGTTATATTACCAGCAAACATTTTACTTCAATTTGGTTGAGATATTCTCACATTCAAACTAGTATTAGTTTTCATTCTTATTATAGATGAGTCATCATTAATCTTGATAATTTCATTCTTAAAAGAATGGGGTAAATCATTAATAGTAAATATCAATCGATCCTTGAAAAGATAATTAATTTGTCAACAAAAATAAAAATTTCCTTCTTAGGCTAACCAAACATCAACTTTCCGTTCCGTTCCACGCCACGCCACGCGCCAGCGAAGCAAGGGGCGGAGTTTTGAAACGCCAGAGCGCCAGGTGATTGGTCTATTTTCCTCTGTACATGAATCAATGTATGGTTTGCTAATATGCTGCCCGGACTGGACCGTACAAAAAAATATTGGCCCGACCCGGTATAAAAGTTAAAACTTCGGCCCGAGCCTGGCACGTAGAGAAAAAATTATTGGCCCGATCCGGCCCGGCATAACAGCTAAAAGTTTCGCCCGAGACTGGCCCGGCCCGGAAAAAGGTTAAAATCTTGACCCGAGCCCGGACAGAGATAAAGCCCTGCGCGAGTCGAGACCGTGAGCTCGACCCGAACCCGAAAATTATATTTGAAATCAACCCGCAATCTGACCCGAACCCGACAACAAGAATAAGTTCGATCCGCAACCCCCCGAACCCGAAATTAAAGGAAAGGAAATTCTGTTTTAATGCAATTGTGAAAAGTGACCTACATTTATATCTCTACTACCAATTTTATGTTTTTATAGAAAAAAAAAGGCAAGTGTTTAATATTCAGATATTCATAAAATTAATTTTTTAATATTCAAATATAGTAAAACCTCTGAATAGTGTAGAGACATCGAGATCATTGAATGGAGTCTTGCATCGGGTCAGGTTGCACATAAATTTCTGTTTTCAGGTTTTAATGTTTGTAATATTCTTTTTCGGGGTTGGGTAGCCTAGAATAATTCTTGATAGTCCTAATTAGATCTTTTGGAATTAGGGATGTTTGCATTTTCACAAAAAGTTTGAGCTCAACTATGTTTCAGATGAAAACAAATATGTTTTTGAGTATGAATGAGCATATATTCAAATTACTGCATGAGAAATAAAATTTATAAAAAATGTGAATATAGATTATTCTTTCTTTACGGTACAGTAAAGAACATTTTTCTTCTCTCGGAATATGAAAAATATTGCTAACATTTAATTTTTTATACACACAAAAACACATGTATGATACTTGTGATAGTTTATGCACACATACACATGTTGCAGGTGTGTACATTGGGAGGTGCCCCTATTCAGTGATATAAGCAGATAAATATATAAGTATTAGGAATTGCAAAAGTGTTCGCTGACTAGATGTGTACTTTCAGGAGTATCCATTACGAAGATCTTACTGTATATAGATTTTTATTATGAAAAAATATTTTGGTATTCTTTTGAAAAATCTGGTCAACACGAACCCGAATCACAAGAGTCAAAATCTAATCCGAACTCGAAAAAGGATAGTCAACCCGACCTGCAGTAAAAAAGTAGAAATGAACTTAACGCAAACCAGATAGCAACGAAAATATATAACGCCAGTCCGACCCGAGCCGCTGGTCATATTCTCTTTGGTCTTCTCAGAAATTTTAAAGGGTGACGACAGATTTTGAATATAAACTTAAATCGTATGCATAGTGAATTTCATGTGTAATGAAGTTAAGTGAATTAGACTTTTTAAAAGTTTAATAAAATGTATTATATTATTTATGATTTCAGAGCTTTTTTCTTTCTTTTTTCCTCATTACATAATAATAGTTTAAGTTCGCTAGCCAAAGGCATTCTCCGAAAATGTGAACCCAGGTACAGAGGTGAGGGGGGGGGGGGGCTGAGTCCCTGCATATTCTTTATATAATATATGCATACAGATAGTACAAAATCGAACTTTACGAGACCTTTTCAGCTTAGGGTCTGATTTG
Organism: Maratus michaelseni; assembly: GCA_963931845.1. NCBI lineage: Eukaryota > Metazoa > Arthropoda > Arachnida > Araneae > Salticidae > Maratus > Maratus michaelseni. The sequence continues at coordinate 153,485,254 of OZ007594.1, read as the reverse complement.
TACCTCTTATCGCCTTCAGTGTATTGCCCCTATTATTCGTATAATGATAATTTAGCCAAAATAATTTTCTAATATGTCATTTATTAATCGAAGGTTATAAAGATTGTTAATAATTGAGTAAACTGAATTTGTAAGGGAGTTTGAGTAAAGGGTGTCTATAAGTCTAAGTGTCTATACTTTAGGCGTCTAGTTTTCTACGCCGAGTCTTGATGACTTATATAATATTTCATATCGATTAGATTCTAATTTGATAATGGGAATTTTTTTGTATACATCCAAAATGTTTATTTTTATTTATTTTTTAGTTAATTTTCTTTATATGTGCTTGTAAATTTCAGCAAGAGGAAAAATTACTCTAATTCTATTTTTTTTCCTCTTTCTTACACTTCTGTCTGTACTTTATAAACAGATACAGCTTATTAAAAAAATAAGAAGAAATAAGAAATAATAATAAAAACCCGCAGAAATTTATACGTTATTAAGCATAAATTTATCATAAATATTATGTACCATCAATTTAGAAAAAGAAAATAGCAGTTAGACAATTCCTGCAAGCAACTGCCAAACAGGGCCCTGACAAAGCAATTACTGGGGCCCAACGCATACTGACACATTGGGCTCATAAAAAAATGTGTATATCATAGAATAATACATTATAATAAAATATATAAAAAATACCACTATTTTCACATTTAATGTGCATAATTATTTTTTATTTCGCAGAATCTTTTATCCTTTACAATATTTTAAATATTTATTTTTTGCATTAACGGTGATTTTTGGGATCGTCGAATCTAAACATTTCCCGACAATTATATCACCTTTGACTGTCAGAAATTTTCAAAAGAAGTATTTAAAAACAGATCTAAAGCAAAAATGTTTTATTATTTTATACAGAGAAAACATTATTTCGAAAGGTATAGAGAGACTCGGAGCCCCTAACTCATACTGTACTTGCTGTCAATGGCGGCTTTTATTGTTCTGGCCTTTATTGTGGTTTCTCTAATGACTTTACATGTAAAGTTCTGTATGTCCTGGAAAGAGGGGAGGGCTTCCTTCAAGTACGATTTTATATTATCTCTTGACCTATTGTTGAATCTACTGTCGTTTTTCCCGTTCTTTTATTTAAAACCGCAAGTGGGGTAGAAAAGAATAGTTTTATTGCTTTAGCAAGACACCATTCCAAAACAGGCGATGTAGGCCAATTAGCGCGGGCCCTAGCAACAACTCCCTGCCCTGACAGCCAGCCTATTTTCCCGATGATTGCGTCGGTCTTGTAACCAGTGTCAGATAAAATGAGAATGCCTAATGACACATAGGTATAGGTGGCCCCTTTGACGCCACCTTTTACGACAGGCATGACTGATGAACCAGTCAAGTCATTACCATCAAGAGAGCCGTTCAGAGAGGCTCTTTTGCCTCAAGGCATAGGCATGATGGCCTGTGGTCAAAAAAGAGTCCTTTTTTCAATTTCTTAGGAAAACGGGAGAAAAACCGGAAGTGCCGGCAGTTTGTAAGAACAGCTGTTTTTGATCAACGAAGTGATAGCTTTAACTTTAGTACTCGCCTCAGAACAAGACAAGAGATAAGACTTCTATGTCTTTGAAAAACCTCTTTACAAAACTTCCAGGAAATATTTTTTCAGTTAGATTGTAAAAGAAAAAAAAATGTGTGCAAGTTCAGATTTAGAATATTATGTAATTTCTATATTTGTTCGGTACGGTGTGGGCCCGTTCTTGTTCCCGGGCCCCTGGGTAGTTGCCCCCTGTGTCCCCCCCCCCTCTCACCGGCCCTGTACGCGATGAATGTCAGTGTCTTCATAAAAATGCATTGAAGAAGTTAATGATTACAAGTTATTTTTAATATATTTTACTGAAATTCATTTAAAAAAATATTTTTGATAATCTAGGAGGAAACAAAAATGACATTTTAAAATATTACACACAAAACATAAAAAAATATCTCCTAAAAAATATTTTTTATATTAGAACACCATTCATTAAAATAAAAATAGCTACTCTAAAGAAACTCGTAAAAAGTAATAGTTTATTTTATTGGAATACATCATTCATTCAAATAAAAACAGCTACGATTTCTACAATTAAATTTATTATTAGATAAATTTTAGCTAATATAAATTAACAAAATCTGAAACCAGTATATTGAAATAGAAATAACATGAAGTGTCTCAGAGAAATACATACTTAAAATATACTCTATAGTACAGTTGTATATTTGACGTGAATGCATATATTGATAAAACATAAAAGTATTATTAAATGAATTTCTAATTTTGTATTTTGTATAGGATATGAGATATGATGCACATTTAATAATTATAAAGATATGTATTGCTTCCTGGCATACGATACTTTAAATAGTTTCCTCCAAAAAAAATATCAAACTTCATTTAATGAGTACAATCTCCAGTATTTCACAATAAATTTAAGAGATTTAATTTTTTTTATTTTTCAAAGCAGCTGAAATTTATTAAGCATGGAAATCTTCTCTGAGTATAAGAGGGACTAGGATGAATTGCGATTCTAAACAAACATCAATTAAAACTATTATATATTTCTTAAAAAAATATATTATTATTATTATTATTATTATTATTATTATTATTATTATTATTATTATCTCCAACAATACTAGTGAGTTCCGAATCTTTATCAATGACATTGTTTAATAAATTAAAATGGTGGTTACAGTTTTATTCTATTTTTAAGGGGGGAAGGGGGCTTAAAAGTTTGGGGTTTTTAAAGGTGATATTTTAAGGGGCTACTTTACTCAGACGAAAACACCCGCTCGCTAATGTTAATCCTATGGAGGAAATTTTTGAAGATATCTCGTTCGAATTTCAATATTTTTAAATGATGTTTTTTGCATTCGATAGCTGAGGTCAATCTCTATGCACGCTCCTTTCTACCTTTTCGATTTTTATTACAAGTTTTTTTTTATTAAGATACTTTCACTTTCGAAACCGGTTTTGAAAGTGAAAGTATCCTCAATAAAAAAAAAAAAAAAAAAAACTGCAACAAAAATCGAAAAAGTAGAAAGGAGCGGACATAGAGATTGACCTCAGCTGTCCAATGCAAAAAAAAAAAAAATTAAAAATATGGAAATGCGAACGAGATATCTTCAAAAATTTTCCCCATACGATTAACATTAGCGAGCGGGTGTTTTCGTCTGAGTGAAGTAGCCCCTTAACAATGTAATAAATTATATTGATATTTTAAATCTATTGCAAAAATGTCTACTGATTACAATCAATATTGTGTACTTTTAGAGTATAAAAAGACTGATATAAAAATATATGTTCATCTAAATATTTATTAGGTATATTATGTAACAGGCGTCTTTAACGTTGTTTTTAAATTTATATTATGCTGCACCTAGTAGCACCTTAATAATTATTATGTATTTGTTACCATACAAACCATACAAACTGTTTAAGGAAAAGAAAAAGAAAAGAAAAGAAATGAAAGTCTGGCTTTAAAGAAATGATACACAGATCCGGATTTATGTGAGGGCAAGAGGAGATGCAGCATGCAGCCTAGCCACGGGGCTTTCACAAACTGTCAGTTTTGACAATTTTTTCTTCAATGAGAAATAAAAAAATTGTATAATTTATAAGTAGATTATTGATTTTAAAAAGAATTTTACTCCTAAAGTAATAAATAAATTTTCAATATATTTTTAATTCATTTTAATTTATACATTCAAAAAAATTGTACAATCCTCATTCAAACAGCAGTAAATTGAAAAGTTTTTCATTTTTCTATAAATGCAAAGTATCTTTGAGAAAATGATGTCAAATTAGGTGTTTAAAGTCTGTTTTTGAGACTCGGCAGCCTGTGAAGGGCCGTCGTCAGGGGCAATAACTTGTAAGAATTAAAGATACATCAACTTTATAGGCAAATGAAAATCTCTATTTGATTATTAAGAAGTTACACGTGCAAATTTTATCGATTCATATGCAAAAAGAAAAGGGCTTTTTTTATAGACCGGGAGGCGGCAGCACAGATAATCACCTCATCGAGTTCACGGCTGAAATTCCAGAATTAGTTAAAACTCGATTCGCATATTAAAATGCAACAGGTCTGCCAAGTCATATCTTGGTGGAAAACGCGTGAAAACCCGACTTTAGCGGTTGACTTGTAGGTTTACCATTGTGTTTTCCTGCACCCAGTTCTCCATGTTTTCATACTTTTGGGTACAGGAATACACAATGGTAAACCTATACGAGTCAACCTCTAAAATCGGGTTTTCTCTTGTTTTCCACCAAGATATGACTTGGCAGACCGATTGCGCTTTAATATGCGATTCGAGTTTTAACTAATTCTGGAATTTTAGCCGTGAACTCGATGAGGTGATTGTCTGTGCTGCCGCCTCCCGGTCTATTATGTCAGCATTTAATTTTTATCAGCACTCGTACGAACAAAATTCAGTGGAGAGGGAACATGATTTTTGGAATAAATGTATTTGCTGCTGTAATCCGCAGTCCAGGCTAATTTTTAAAACGGAGAACATGAAATAAACTGAACTAGGAATGATTTTAGAACTCATCGTACAAGACAGTTTTGTTTTAAACATATAAACACACTAGAGCATTTCAAAGATTTTAACATTTAAGAAATATTGAATACTGAAAAATAAGTTTCTACCGCTATAGTTCAAAATCGGAAAATTAAACAGCTAATTTTTTTAATTTTAAACATATATCATAAATTTGAAACGCATGAATGTAAAAATAAATAAATAAAATAAAACAAAATTTGTCTTTTCCGGGGATTAAGGGTAAGAGAAACAGAGATATCCTTAGAATTTTTTTTTGTTATTCTTTCTCTGTGTGTTTAATTATTTTAAGTTACTTAGGATGAATAAAGTTTACCCTTTGTTTAACAAATTAGAGACGAATAAAATTTAATTTAATTTCAAGATACAGCTGGCAGATATATTCCTTCCGAGACGATGTCTATATTTATTTGTATGTGTAAAATAATCAATGAAAACTAATGATATAATTCTAATTCACAATCACCTTTTTGTATAAATGAAAAAGTATAAAAAACAAATAATAAAAATAAATTTTTAGTACCATTGAACGATTGAAAATATGTCTTCCATGTTCGTTAGATTTGAACTTTATTTTTTCTTCCGCTTTAAATACAATTATTTCATAAAAAGTTAAATTTTTTAAGAAAAAACACGTCAACTTATATAGATAGTAGACAGTGAAGTAGTGATAGTAGACAGTAGGTAGAAATAGACAGTGATAGTTCAAATAACAAAATAAATAAATAAATAAATATGCAACTTAAATAGAAATAAGATAGATAAATAATTATACAACTTAAAAAGAAATTAGATCATGAAATAATGTGCAAGACTCACTAAAAAAGACTAATGTTACTGTAGATTGAACAAGATTATAAGTACTTGACGAGCAGCCAGTCATCATTAACTCAAAATGGCTGCTATATCTATACAAACATTGCTTTGAAAAAAAAATGATAGTAGGAAATAAATTGATTAGAGCTGTCATCTATATATATGTATTAATTCAGGAATAATAGCGATTTAAAAATCCGTGCATTTTTTGAAAAAAAAAATTGGGTCGGGCCAAATTTTACTGATATTTTTACTGGACAAGCCTGAGCCGTGCCGGTCAAATGATTTTTATATGAGCTGGGGCTGAAAATTTCTGCCTGTTCAGACCTCAAGAAGAATGCAGTCCAGCCCCGACGTGGGCCGGAAAATAAATCTAGTGTAGGCCCACCTGGGTCCGAACCTCTAAAAAAGTAATCCCCAAACCAAACTCGGACCAAGTGTCGGGAAGGAAAATTGGGCCGGGCCCATGAAGACCCTTGCATCGAATAATCAAAAGTTTAGTTTACAAAATTTTGTAAATTTGGACAATAAAATTCAAATTCATTAAAAAAAAAAAAAAAAAAAAAAAAAAAAAAACGAGTTTTTAGTGAACTTCGTTCATTTTTATAATTGAGTTTGAGTTGAGCGAGTTCGTTTGAAAAATTTTGAGTTTGAACGTGAACTTGGCTCATTTTTGAGAAATTGAACTTGAGTTTGAACTGTTCGTTTTTTTCGCGAGCGTGCCCAACACTGATATATATATATATATATATATATATATATATACAGTAGAACCTCGATTAACCGAGCTTCGAGTAATCGAGGTTTCTGTTAACCGAGCGATAACGAAGTCTGTTATTTTTTTTTTAGGTAGATTTCGTAAGAAATACTAACTATTACATTTTCCCCTAAGTTGGATTTTTTTTTTTTTTTTTTTTTTTTTTTTTTTTTTTTTTTTTTTTTTTTTACAGGTCTACGCCGATTATGATTCACAGAAACCAAAACCACCCCCAATTCAAAACTTTATCTATCTATCTATGTCACTTTTTTATAGACACGATAACTTCCATAATTCTGCAAAAATCTCTTCCAAACGGATGCATAAAATCAAGGGGCATAAAATCTCGGTCAAGTTCGTGAATGGGCAAAATCGAACCAAGGGGGAGGGAATGGGGGGCGGGTGAGGGCTTTTTGTGAAAACAGAAAAAAAAACCATAATTTCTTAATTATGATACGTATCGAATCCGTTTAAAGTTATTATTACTTCTAGGAGAAGGGCCAAAAATGTATGTAGGACAGATTTTTGATATCATTAAAAATGGCTCCAAGGGGGGGGGGGGGGAAGGGGGGTTTTAGAAGAAAAAAATTCATAACTTCGTCCATTCACAAGATATCAAATCTGCTTAAATTTATTATAAATCCACTTAATATTATCTAAAACTTTTATATTGACAAGTTTTTTATAGGACCAACCCTTATAGCAAAAAACCCTGCCGGCTCCGCCAGCAAACAAGTTAGGTTTCGAAGTGGGCGCTTCCAACTGCCGCATCAAGGCAAAAAGATCATTTCTTCCGCAATTCCCAACAAACAGGCGCCCCACGGTCTGCGTCTTCGAAATCTACCTGTGTTTGTAGGTCGAGCCGTCAGGGATTTTTTTTTTCGTGAATGAGCCTTGAAAAAGACCATAACTTTATATAGATTTATTTTTATCATTTAAAAAATGTTCTATTGTTTTTTATTCCAAGAGATGTTAAATTTGCGAGCACGGTGAGTTTTTATGCACTATTTCTATATTAACCGAGATTTCCGATATCCGAGGTACTAGCGGTCCCAATTAGCTCGGATAATCGAGGTTGCACTGTACATCATACTTCGATATTCTATTATTTTTATGTTTAGATCATTAGAAAATATGAAGGTTTAAAAAATCATTTTAGAATGTTAAAAAGTTGAAAATTTTTAGATTTCTGATCAGACTGCTACAGCTATATCAATCAACCTACCAAACCAAGTAAAACATAAACACAAAAAGCCTAATCATGTGATTAAAACACCCACAGGTTTTTTTTCTGGGTCGATCGAGTGGAGCGCGGGCGAAAATTTTGCGGGTTATGAACGCTGATCAGGCTAAATCAGATCACGTGATATTTTCATGAATGTTTTGGATTTTGTCTGAGTAAATATAGACATGTATTCCTATTAGGAGAGTCATTGTTTTGGAAAGATAAGGATATGTAGTCATTGTTTATACCTGTTCTGAACTATAAAAGCATGAAAAAGCACTTGCTCCGATACGCGCACACGGTATACCTGATCGCCATTCTTTGGCTGTGTTCAGAAACAAAGATCAGGCGGCGCACCGGAGAAGGAGATTTGCGTATGGAGTAGGTCTTAGAGCATCTATTTTGTAATAATTTAATTATTTCATGTTTCTATAGCTCAGACCAGGTAAAAACTGTAATAGTTACCAACAGATTCTTGGGCTGAAACAAAAAGCTAATTATGCAAAGATAAAGATGAAAATTCAAAAGGGCTGCAAGCAGTGTTAACTTTATACTTTAATCACGTTGCATAAGGCGAGCTTCAGAACAGAATGACAACACAGTGAAAAAAGGGTACAGTTGAGTTGTCGCTTGTCTACAAGGGTTGAGTTGTAACTCATCACAACACTTCCTCCACAAGCCACAATTTACATATCATTAACTTAAATATTATCTGAATTAAATGGAACTAGTCCTAACGAAACACAAAGTTCTTTGAACCTTACAGAGGTCAGAGGTTTCGTCATAATGTCAGCTAGCTGCATCTTTCCAGGAACATGTTTAATATGCAGTTCACCGTTAATCAATTTTTCACGTACAAAATGGTATTGCACATCAGCATGCTTAGATCTTTTATGGAATTCTGGATTCTTGGCGAGCTTAACAGCATTATCCACGAATAGGAAACGAGTTTCTAAAGTTGTTATGTCACTTAATAAACGCTTCAGCCAAATTAACTTTTTGGCACTCTCACTAGCAGCAACATACTCTGCCTCTGTTGTAGATAACACCACACTCCTTTGCTTCTGGCTCATCCGTGAAATGGCACCTCCTGAAAATTTAGAAATCATTCCAGTCCTTGAGCGTCTGGTTTCCATATCCCCTACATAATCACTATATACTTCAAACTCATTGCATGACACTTTGCTTTATACGACAAACCAAAGCAGACAGTTCCTTTCAGGTATTTGAAAATTTGCTTAACAGCACACCAATCTGATAATCTAGTATTTTCGAGATTTTCAGAGACTGTACTAATGGCTTATGATAAATCAGGTCTTGTGGCAATGGTAAGGTACATGAGGTTGCCAACAGCCTGACGATAAGGAATTTATTTTCCTATCAGTTTATTACCTTCGTCATCAGAGACATAGCTTGTATCACTTGGCGTTGATACCGGATTAGCACAGTCCATATTGAATCTTGCGAGTATTTTCTTTGCATAGACACATTGGTTTACAAAAATTGAACCATCATCAAATTTTGTTATATTCATACCCAGAAATTGATTCAAACAACCTATTGTAATCTTAAAGGATTGAGCAAGTTGACTCATAAATTCCTCCACTTCAACTTTATCAAAATCAACAACAAGACCATCATCTACATAGATAACAACAAAAAGTTTATTTTTATCTCTATGTCTGACAAACAAACAAGGATCAGCAGTACTAACCTCCAGTTTATGTTCCGTCATAAAGTTTACAAAACACTGGTTCCAACAACGAGGGGCTTGTTTAAGTCCATATAAACTTTTGTGTAGTAGACAGACTCTCCCACTATTATCATTAAAACCTTTTCTGGCAGTGTCACGAAGACTTTCTCCTGAAGTATTCCATATAGAAACGTAGTCTTTACATCAAACTGTTTTAAGTGCAGTTGTTCTTTTACAGTTACAGCCAAAATGGATCTTACAGTGTCGTATCTTGCGACAGGGCTTAACGTCTCATCAAAGTAAATACCAGCTTTTTGGGCATACCCCTTTGCTACAAGACGTGTTCGGTATCTTTCAACAGTACTATCAGGATTGAATTTTTTCTTCAGCACCCATCGACAGTTGATGACTTTGTCTCTTCAGACAAACAATCAAGATTTCTCTCAAATTGCAAAGAAATAGGCTCTTTTTCTGTTTCTGTTCAGGCCCATCAAACTCTAAACACAAGTCGTGATGTGATATCAGAACCAGATCTTTTACTCTCTACAAAAGACGAACTTCTACAAAATTTAAAAGATGAAAATGTCATAGATGCACGCCGTATTACTATCCGTCGGAATAGGCAAGTGCTTCCCACAAAGCACATCATTCTGACCTCAATAGCCCTACTTTGCCAACTAGAATTAAAGCTGCGTACCTGAGCTGTCCTGGCCGACCTTATATTCCTAATCCGCTCCGTTGTTTTAAATATAAGCGTTATGGTCATACTACTGCTACCTGTCGTGGTTCTGTTACCTGCACACGTTGTGCAGAAGTCGGCCACGATGGTAAGTCATGCGAAAAGCCTGAACGTTGTACAAACTGTAAGATTGACCATACAGCATACTCACGCTCTTGCCCAAACTGGATTCGTGAGAAAGAAATTCTTGCTGTCAAACTTTCTTACCCTGAAGCACGAAAACTTGTTGAATCCAGAACACCATCTATAGGAGTTTCTTATTCTAGTTTACTCAAGCGACAATCAAAATCCATAAGACATATAAGCACCCAAACTGATTTCTCATTACCACCAAATGAGTCTTCTATTACACTAACCAGCACTATAAAGAAAAAACCCGTAGTATGTATTGTTCAGCTAGAATAAGACCCCCTGCCTGCATTGCAACTTTTGCCACCATCATCAGAACCTGTGAAAATAGAATATTCTCAGTATCCATCTAAACAGTCAACCGAACAAGAGTCAGGTCAAACTTCAGATTCATCTCCAAACAAATTGGGAAAACCTGTTTCTCCTACACAAAAACCAAAACCAAAATCATGTGCACAGAAAGAGAGAAAGAAAACCTCAACCCCAGCCTCTTCACAGAGGAAAACTGTGAAGGGAAGAAACAAAAAAGCCTGTTTTGGTACATCACTCCTTAATAAAAAGGATTCAAAACAGCTGCTGCACTATGCAGAGGAAGCTATGGATTCAGAGTCTTACAGTTCTGACTCAAATGAGGATGATAATACTGTTTTTGAGGTATTTGAGCCTACGTGATTTTAAATATATTTTTGCTCAAAAATTTGAACATTTTACCAACTGTTAATTTAAACATTGTTTATATTTTAATTGTGAAAACTTCTGTTTATTTCCTTTTAGACATTGTGTTATATTTTCATTGAATGATTTTAATTATACATTTATCACCATATCACTCTTTTCATTTAAATGTTAATGTTATTTTCATTCATCTTGTTTTTATGACAAAGTTTTAAATCGTTTATATATTTCAACTTGACGTTCTTATTTTAATCTTTTTTTTGGCGCAGCATGTCCCTAAAGGGACTTTGTGCCATAAAACCCCAATCAACCAACCAAACAAACAAACAAATTGGGAAAACCTGTTTCTCCTACACAAAAACCAAAATCATGTGCACAGAAAGGGAGGAAAAAACCCCCAACCCAAGCCTTTTCACAGTGGAAAACTGTGAAGGGAAGAAACAAAAAAGCCTGTTTTGGTACATCGCTCCTTAATAAAAAGGATTCAAAACAGCTGCTGCACTATGCAGAGGAAGCTATGGGTTTAGAGTCGTAAAGTTCTGTCTCAAATGAGGATGATAATACTGTTTTTGAGGTATTCGAGCCTACGTGATTTTAAATATATTTTTGCTCGAAAAATTGAACATTTTACCATATGTTAGTTTAGACATTGTTTATATTTTAATTGTGAAAACTTCTGTTTATTTTCTTTTAGACGTTGTGTTATATTTTCATTGAATGATTTTAATTATACATTTATCACCATATCACTCTTTTCATTTAAATGTTATTTTCATTCATCTTGTTTTTATGACAAAGTTTTAAATCGTGTTTATATTTCAACTTGACATTCTTATTTTAACCTTTTTTTGGCGCAGCATGTCCCTAAAGGGACTTTGTGCCATAAAACCCCAACCAATCAACCAACCAACCACACTGCTTTTTGTCCAGAAACAGGAACACGAGATGCAAATGCACCATAGTCCACAGCAGCAGTAGATTTGACACTCTGCTCAATCGTGCATAGTTTTTCATCTAAATTTTTTGTTGTATGTTTTTCTGAGTCTAATGACTCCCAAACATTGTTGAACTCTTGGTACTCTGGACTCACAGTCAGAAGAATTTTTCCATGTAACAACTCTGGTGGAATGGAACTTGAGCCAATACGAGCAAGTTCATTGTTCATTTCTGTATAAATCCGTTCATCTTTGGTAGCATGAGTTGCAACATTGTCATTTGGATCTTTACAAAATTGGAAAAATTAGGTCATAAGTAAATTAAGTCTTTGAATGCTACTTTGTTCAAAAACACTGATTAATTTGTCCCAAATGTCCTTTGCATTAGTGTACGTCATTACCAAATCAGCAACTGAAGGGGCTCAACGTACTTGCAATGAGAGCGGCTGCTTTAGCGTTATCACGCTGCCATTCAGTCACCTTTTTATTCGAATCGGTATCGTCACTTACATCGACCGGACACACACGAGTTCCTTCAATAATCGAATTGAGATCGTACTGTTCAAAGTGCATTTCATTTGCCACTTCCACTTGCTCCAATTTTCAGCACCTTCAAGTTTATCAATTTGCACCTTAAGTTCATGGTTAGGCCTAAGTAACTAAGTTTGTTAGATTTTCAAAATAATTCAGATTACTTCACGCAGTTTTAAAACATGCTGAGCCCATAACCTGTAATAGTTATCAACAGATTCTTGGGCTGAAACAAAAAGCTAATTATGCAAAGATAAAGATGAAAATTCAAAAGGGCTGCAAGCAGTGTTAACTTTATACTTTAATCACGTTGCTTAAGGCGAGCTACAGAACAGAATGACAACATAGTAAAAAAAAGTAGAGTTGAGTTGTCGCTTGTCTACAAGGGTTGAGTTGTAACTCACCACAACACTATATATCCTTATCTTTCCAAAACAATGGCTCTCCAAATAGGAATACATGCCTATGTGGTAGCGTGAACACATGTATATATAATTAATGAATTCCATTTATCGTTTGAAACGAAAAAAACTTTATTTTAGATTAACACAATAAAAAATAAAAAACAAAAGTAAAAATGAAAAATTATGATAAGTATCCATGCCACAATTTACATGGTCAGCCAAATTCCGATTCTGACGTCCGCTCAAAGTGGAACCTCACTCTCGAGTATTCCAAACCCAACTGATTCAACATTCAACTCCTTCCACCATCCACTGCCGTCTGCAATTTCACTTCCCAGAGGCTTTCCTTGCATTCCAGGAATTTCCCAGAAAACATTGCATGTCGTAGGGGCCCAGTTCTTTGTATCCCCAAGAACAATACTTTACAATTCTTATCTACTCATTCAGATAACATACCATTCAATACAAAGCATGTATTGCAGCTTGGCTTATCTCAAAATGAAAATGAAATTCACACTATTGATAGAATTTTTGTCAATAGAGATCAATCTGTCATATTATATTCATTCCAGAGAGATTATCCTTTTTCCACAAATAAGGGAGGAGTTGAAAAGTGTCAACTCATCACAACACCTCCCCCTAAGAAAAAATTTCTAGAAGAAATTTGGCATATATATTAATAGAATAAGCTCCTTCAATCAATTTCTAAAGAGGTCAACAAAGTATAAAGGAATTTAGAATAACACATGAAAAATCCCTATAGAATACAAACACATTCCCATACTCAGTATTTGATAGACCACACTGTCAATAAGATTTACTATAATCTCTCACTTACAATACCTAAGTATAATTTCAGGAATAATTTTATACAAATGATGCCCTAAGAAACAATTTTGAAATATTTCACATACATATAATACCAAATTCAGATTACACTTTACATGATTCTAACAAAAAAAAAAAATAATAATAAAAAGAAAGAAAAAAATCTATATACAACACAATGCCTAAACCGATTCTCTTAAAAACATGCTTAAAAGCCTAAATTTAGACACTTCTACAAACAAAAAGAAAGCATACTAAATTATGCAATTATGAAATTAATGAAGTTTTACTATTACGAAAATAATATTAAGCATTAAATGATAAATAAACACAATACAGATATTACAAAAATGAGCACTCCCAAATTTAGAATAAACTTAATTTAGAGAATTCTCCCGAAAACCAATATCTATATTACTTCTATCAGAAAATCTTTTCGACAATAATTTTCGCCTCACAACTTCATAATCATGATTTTTCCTTTCAAAATCTTGTTTGATTTCAATAAATCTTTCTTTGTGATCCGTTTTAAAAGAAGAATGCTCCATTCTTTTTAACTTTGATTTCTTATTCACATCTTCTTGACATTTAGCCCCCCAATTTACTCTATTATTTTCCTTCATCCTAGAGTTAAATTTACTGGCCACAGTCATAGATGAACTCAATTTCTTTCTAATTCTATTTCTAACATGTATAAATCCCATACTACCGACAAAATACCTGGGTATATTTACATCATGCTCAGAATTCTTTTCCCGAAATTGACCTCCAATACCTGACCTTTTATCACCATCCTTTTTAGACGCACCCTCTTTTGTATCGATCAATTTAGACCCTTTTTCCAAATACCTATCAGTCACGTCTTCCAGTGAATTTACCTCTATCTCATTAACAGACTTATTATCCCTTTCACAGATTTCATTCACAACCATTTTTCTAACAACCCTTTGCTCATGATCGCTAGATAATCTGAGGGTTCCCTGCCCATTTAATTCTCTTTGATTCCCCACTTGTTTACACCCTGAATTTTGCTTATCTGTACTTCCAAATTTTAACAAGTTATAAACAGCGGGTGTTATCAGCGGAGGAGAATTCAGTTTTCTCACAACTGCAACCACCACATTCTTTTTAACATACTCTTTTTCATCTTCTATCAAAGCAATAGACACAGACATTAATTCCGCTTTTTGTTTATCTCCCAGGGCCGGAATAAGAAAAACCTTTCCCACCTTTTTTGCCCTCCAGGGAACATCGCATCTATCAAAAACAGCAATTTGCGCCCCTGTGTCCTTAATCGCTTTTAACTTCTTACCATTTACGCATAAATCAATCATAGGTAAATCAGTTTCCACACCTTCCCTATTATTTAAACTTTTCCCATCATTTGTAACAATCCAACCTAGATTTCTACTCTCATAATTAGATTTATCTTTTAACCATTCCGCACAATTTTGTTTCACGTGACCTGGTTTTAAACAAAAAAAACATGTAATTTGCCTTTGTTTTTCAAAAGCCTGGTCCTTCTTAAATTTATCATTTTTCACAATATCTTTTCTATTTACAAAGTCCAATTTAGATTTAATTTTATTCTTAATATTAGAATTAAAGTCATCCCCATGAGTTTCTTGAAAAGATTTCTTTTCCCAAGGTTTTCTTTCCAATCTCTCAAATTCCCTTCTAACACGTTCAAACCTATCTGATTTCTCCGCGAGTTTAGAAGCAATCTTCATTTCCTCCCAATCATCCATAAATTTTTCTTTTATCTCAAAAGGGACGCGTTTTTTCAATTGTTCCGTGAGCATTAGTTCTTTTAGCGAACCAAAATCCCTCACTTCTAACGACTCTAACCAATTATCTAGATAACCCCTTAACTCATAAATCAGATCCACCCATAATTCACCAGATTTTCTTTGATGAGTTTCAAATTTTTGTTTTAAGGCGCCTGTACTTAGTCTAAACCTATCTAACAAAACTTTCTTTACATGTTGAAAATCATCACATTTATCTTCTGGTTGTTTTACAATAATTTCGGCAATATCAGAAGGTAACAAAGGAATTAATTGACTGACCAAATCTTCCTGAGAAATTTTAGCTTTCTCGGCTTGCCTTTCAAAAATCATAAAGAAAAGAGTTATATCAATTAATTTAGAATCAAAGCGCGGAACTAAATCCTTTAAATTTACCTTAGGAGTTCTATGAAAATCTACATTTGATTCATTAGATGAAACACTAACAATATCCGCAGAATTTTGAATCCGCAATTTTTCTAATTCAAATTGCTGTTCTTTTTCAAGCTTTTGTAATTCAAGTTGTTGCTGTTTTTCGAGTTTATCTGCCTCAAGTTGTTTTTCAAGTTTATCTAACTCAAATTTCCTAAGTTTATCTTTTTCCTCTTGCTCAATCCTATCTAATTCAATTTGCCTCTCTCTTTCTTTACGATCTTTTTCGATTTGTTTTTCCTGCTCTTTCCGCTCCGCCTCCTGTTCAAGAAAATATTGTAATCGAATTTTAGCGAAACTTTCATCATAATCCTCTGCATCTACGATAGCCTGAATTATAGCTTTATTTCTACACGTTTTTGACACACTGGTCTCAAATTCCTCTGCTAATAACAACAAGACACTTTTATTATATTTTCCTAAATATTCTGCCATATTTTCCCCCAAAATATAATAAATTTCAAAATATCAGATATATTCAATTTACAATAATACAATAAACACAGAAATAGAATTTTCTTCACTATACGTATAATAATGTATTCAAAAACGACACAATTTTAATATAGCAAATTCTCATGCAACAGTGACGTCTTTCAAACTGAGTATATCCCCCAAAATAAATTTTATACCCAACAGTACAGTATAACATCAATTTATTTTGTAACATTAATCATAATCATCCACAGTATACCCATAAAATTAAGCTATAACTTTGTTACTGTAATAACTAAAATGTATATAAACAAAACTCTTATTTTCGAAAGTTTTATACAAAATTATGATTAAAATACCCTGATTAATAATCTCAATTAATCAATAACAATTTACTATACCCCAAGTAAATTTTAACATATACATAAGTATATAATTTTCTTAACCCAATATTATACCAAACAGATACCAGAAAATCAACAAACATAAAAATTCTAACTAAAATTTAAATACCAAATTAATAGCTTCCCTAGAATTCTTAAATTTCACATAGAGTTTTGTTCCCCAAAATTAAAATTTATACACAAAATTCAATTTAAAACAGACCTCTATAGAAGATTTCATAAAAGAGCTTACCTCCAGATGCAGATATTTCCTCCACACTGATACCAGGCTTCCAAGCACTTTTAAAGATGACACACACAGATTTTTGAAGAATTGAAGACACTGATGAGGCACTAAATTGGCTTCGATCCATATGTAGACAACTGTACACCGCATATCTTCATTCCACTGGATATATTAAGAAACACAAACACGTATCACCAAATCTATAGTTGACTGTTCATACACTACACAGCTTTTGTCGATAAAGTTCTTTTACCAGTTCTCTGCTTGCTAGAACTCCGAGAAAAAACCACGACTCCAATTAGACTTCACGAATCCACAACTCTGCTTGTCCGTTTTCCACTGGCTCATCATCTGTTTAATCAGGTTAACATAGATCCGTAATCTAATTTATTCTAGATTACATATCCCATTTGCTGCCACCAATTAATTATATATACTATACTATAGCTGTGGTAGCGTGAACACATGTATATATAATTAATGAATTCCATTTATCGTTTGAAACGAAAAAAACTTTATTTTAGATTAACACAATAAAAAATAAAAAACAAAAGTAAAAATGAAAAATTATGATAAGTATCCATGCCACAATTTACATGGTCAGCCAAATTCCGATTCTGACGTCCGCTCAAAGTGGAACCTCACTCTCGAGTATTCCAAACCCAACTGATTCAACATTCAACTCCTTCCACCATCCACTGCCGTCTGCAATTTCACTTCCCAGAGGCTTTCCTTGCATTCCAGGAATTTCCCAGAAAACATTGCATGTCGTAGGGGCCCAGTTCTTTGTATCCCCAAGAACAATACTTTACAATTCTTATCTACTCATTCAGATAACATACCATTCAATACAAAGCATGTATTGCAGCTTGGCTTATCTCAAAATGAAAATGAAATTCACACTATTGATAGAATTTTTGTCAATAGAGATCAATCTGTCATATTATATTCATTCCAGAGAGATTATCCTTTTTCCACAAATAAGGGAGGAGTTGAAAAATGTCAACTCATCACACCTATATTTACTCAGACAAAATCCAAAACATTCATGAAAGATTGATTGATTTAGATTGATTATTTTTCACATGATCTGATTTAGCCCGATCAGCGTCCATAACCCGCAATCGCTCGCGCTGCACTCGATCGACCCAGAAAAAGGTCTGTGGGTGGTTTAATCACGTGATTTAGTTTTTTGTGTTTATGTTTTACTTGGTTTGGTAGGTTGATTGATACAGCTGTAGCAGCCTAATGGGATATCGATTTTTCAACTCTTTAATATTCTAAAATGACTTTTTAAACCTTCATATTTTCTTATGATCCAACATAAAAATAATAGAATGCCGAAGCACCGAAGTATGAGGTATATATATGTGATGAATGTTAAATTAGATATATGACGATATCTCAGGCCCTGAATTCTGTGAAAATGCATTGGATGAGAATACAGATGCTGGCATAGCCGAAGTCAATGAAAGTTACTCCATGACAGGCGCTAACTGCATCACACAAATTTAATTAAATTGCGAAGATAAATCACTCTAGTGTAAGCCACATTTGAAATATTTAGTGTATTTGCAGTCGTAATCGAGCTCTGTAGAGGCAATCAGTTCCAAAAGGTGTTTCTCTTATACACTGAGGAGACTGGAATTAAAAATTAACAGTTTATTCTATCCAACATGTATCAATGCACAACACCACGTAGACACATTTCAATAGGAGCTTGAAACCCGCTTAGATACATTAGAGGTGATTGAAGAAAACTATCGACGAATAAAAAAGAACTTCTCCAGTGACCGGGTATAGTTGACAATTCAAGAGTAAAAATCTGTCTCCCAAGCCAATGTATGTCGTATAAATATCAAAAGAATTTGCCCAAGGTTACAAAGGCGCGTTCTGCGAGGCTAACGAAAGCTGTTTTAGAAGGGAAGAAAAGAGGTAGAAATGGCGGGACTTGCTCGCCAATGGCTGAAAAAGTGGGTTAGGAGGGAGGTGTCAATGACGTCCGGTCGAAACTCTTTTCTTTTAGAGCGGAAATTTAAAAAGGTAAAAAAGTTTAGGCGGGAGAACCGAAAAGAATTATTGGATGTCGAATGATAAAATCAAATTAAAAAATAAAAATGGTATTACAAAATGTTCCAAAGAATTAAAAATTCAATGTCTTAAAATATGAAGAAATAACACAGGTGCTTTTTACGAGAACTGGTGCATTTCATAGAGTAAGGTTTTTAGAATAAGAATTAAAAGAATATGTTGATTAAAGATAATGAATTAAAATATAAATGATATTTAAGATATTATTAAAAAACAGGGGGAAAAGGTAGAATTGCAAGAATTTGGAATAATTTAATTAAGGTAAAATGGCGATTTTTTTTATTATTACATATATATACATCATATATGTATACATCATGTCAACTTATATGTCACTAAAACTACAGCGCCTACTAAAACTAATATATTAGTTTAGTTGACAGCAGTTACATAAATATACGTATTGTACAAAACAATACATATAATAAAATAAAGTTTCATTTTCTATAACTAGTGCATTTTTAACTAAGGCCGTTCGGATTACCGATTTGCTGAAACAAAGTGTTGGTTTGAATAAAAATAAAGTAAACTCTCAAAAAAAAAATATATATACATAAGAAATATATATACAGTCGAACCTCGTTAACGCGAACACTCAAGGGGAAATTTTTTTTGTTCATGTTATCCGAACTTAAATACATTACATACAACTTGACGGGGCAATCGGAAACAGTTCGTGCTAAAAGTAATTCACGTTAAGCGTGTTCATGTTAACGAGGTTTGACTGTATAAGAAAGTTTCGCTCTGTGTGTGTGTGTGTTTGTTTGTCCTAGAATCCTGAAAATTTAGATTTAGGTAGTCCAAACTCTCTCCTTTTGCACCTGAACCTCAGAATTTTAACTACTAAAATATTTAATTAAAATGCACAAAGAACTCTCATCAAAAATACGCTTTTTTTCTTCAGTTGGTTGGTTGTATAAAATCTTCACAGAAGACATTAAATAAATCAGAGTAACGATACATAGGTAAGGACTTCTAACAAAATAGTGCCAACATGGATTGCAGTTACCGGCGTACAGCCAAGCTAATGTAGCGCCATCTAATTACACAAACGTCACCTGGTTAAGACATTTTCCAGGCATGTTTTTCTTCATGATAATTAGCTGGGTTTAAGTTTTTTTTTTTTTTAAACAGGACATATATTATTATGATAGAGACTATTAATAAAGAAAACTTTATTTAACAGATTATATGTTATATTTGCGGGGATAGAGAGGGGTAAGGGTACAGTTACAAAAAATCCGTTTATTTCCAATAGACCAGTTTTATTCCCAGGTTTATTCCCAAAAGATCTGGTTTATTCCCCAAAAATCAAGTTTATTCCCAAAAAACCCGGTTTATTCCCAGGTTTTTTTCTAGCGTTTGCAATTCTGGGTAAGGGTCTAATTATATTTAACATTTTTAGCTTCACCCGTAGCGTTTAATTGCTGTTTTATATGCAGAATACCGCTATTTTAAATCTCAGCTAATAATGCTCCGAACTTCACCATTTAGTTCCATTTTTACTAAATTATCGTAAAAATCAGCATTCATTGCTTCAAGGTGTATTTCTAGAAAGCAGTTACCAGTTTTTCCGAATAATAGCCTAAGCTAAATTTCAAATTAAGTTCCTAGCTCATAGTTAACCAAATGAATCAATCTTTAAAGATGTATAGCTCCAAATTAGTTATTTGCTGAAGGTCACTTGAACATCCACCTCCCTCCCCCCCTTCCCTGGCCCGCCTTCAAGGTTTTCTCTAATTATTCCCCGTTTCCATATCTCAGCAACTATCTTTCCGACTTCAACGCAAGTGATTCCAAACATTATAGTTAACTTAATGGACTTTACCCACGAATGGCAACACCCATGCCGCAGCGGGTATCTACCCTCCGAAAAAGACTGTTTATTGGATGAAGGGGAAGCAGTGTTAAAATGTTCTGCACGCCTATTGGTGTTTTTCTTCTGAATACCCGCGGCTGACGTCACATGGGTAAAGTCCATAGACACTCTTTATAACATTAATCTAAATTTATGAGTAGCGATTACCACTATTTCCGAATAATAGTTTAATCCAAATTTCTAATTAAGTTCCTAGCTTAACCAAACGAACGAATTTTTAAAGATGCATAGTGATCTTCCTAATTAGTCATTTGCTGAAGGGAACTTGAACATCCCCTCTCCCTGGCCCCTCCTTCAAGGCTTTTTCTCTAACTATGCCCCGTTTCCATATCTCCGCAACTATCTTTTCGATTTCAACACAACTGATTCCAAACATTATAATTAACTTAATAGACACCCTTTATAACATTAAACTAAATTTATGAGTAGAGGTTACCACTATTTCCGAATAATGGTTTAAGCCAAATTTGTAATTAAGTTCCTAGCTTAACCAAACGAACGAATTTTTAAAGATGCATAGTGATCTTCATAATTAGTCATTTGCTGAAGGGAACTTGAACATCCCCTCCCCCTGGCCCCTCCTTCAAGGCTTTTTCTCTAACTATGCCCCGTTTCCGTATCTCCGCAACTATCTTTCCGATTGCAACACAACTGATTCCAAACATTATAATTAACTTAATAATACGAAAAATCTAAACACAACGTTGAAGCACACAAATTACAAAACCTTAAAACACATACGTCCGTTTCAAGGATACAAAGATCCGCTTCATCAGTGTAAGGTGGGAAAAACAAAAAAAATAAAAACAAAAAATGTTAAAAGGGTTCAAAAGAACCACGTTCGGCTATAGCCCCGAGTACTGGCTGTAATCTGACCAGCAAAGCAGAAGTGATGCAACTGACAGGAAATCACCGAAAACAGGCATAACCGCGCCGGCTCTCTGCAAACGGGAGAAAGAAAATGAGTGCTGGACATGTCATTCACCAATGAATCTGTATATTTATAAATATTTTGTGCCTCGTAAAAGTCAAGATCATATATTGATTTGCAATTTTGTATAATTTTGGCTCCGGAAAAGTTAAATCTATGGTCAAAATTCCAACAATGCTTCGCTATAGATCAGTTTCAACTGACGTCACACCCTAGCAACCAGCTTTGTTTTTTGTTTGCTCATCAAAAATGGTGGATTGTGATTGGTTGGCTCGTAATACAGGCTACAAATCCACGATTATGATTGGTTGATAACTTTTGGTGGGCTGGTGATCACGTGGTTGAAACTGATCTATAGTAGATTTATTAAGTTTCTGTGAGATAACCTTCGTGTTCTTTTTATCTAAATTTAAGCGCTCATTTCGTCTGTCCAATATAAGAAAGACCACATTCACAATATATTCTGTCCCCAACTAAATTATGACTTTGAATCGGATTTTTAAGATTGGAGAAAGTAACTTTATTTATTAGAGAAAAAACAACTTTAAAATGAAATTTATTTAGAATCCGCGAAATTTGAGAACTGACTTTTGGAAAATATGGTAGTACAATAACATTTTTAAAATCTTTGTTTCCAGATATAGTGTAATATATTATTTATATTGTTAATTATTGGCAACAGCTAAGGAATTGTAGTAACTAACTGTAACTTTAACCTGGACACCACATCGGCAGATTGTATCTCGGTAATAAACATGCATACGTGCATTCAGGTAGTATTTTACCTTAATATGTATTTATAATAAACTTAGAAGTTAGTAAATGATTAAATCATCTTAATTTATTAAATTGGCGACGATGTATTTTGACGAACAGTAATTGTACCGTATATTTATTATAATTTTCTAAATCGTATCGACCATGTCGAAGTTAGGCCTAGTTGGTCAATTGTCAGTATTCGACGATGGTAATGAGGACTTTTCTCTCTATGTGGAGAGACTAGAACAATATTTTTTAGCAAATGATCTTGATGAAACAAAGCGAGTACCTGTGTTGATATCAGTATTGGGACCTAAAACATACAAACTTTTGCGCAACTTGTTGACTCCGCAACTACCGAAAGATTCAACGTATGACGTGATTATCAAGAAGCTGCAAGACCATTTTCGCCCGGCTCCTATTACAATTGCAGAACGATTTCGTTTTCATCGAAGGAACCAAATCGATCGGGAAAGTATTTCCGAGTATTTAGTAGAATTAAAGCGTTTGGCATCCACATGTGACTTTGGAACTTTTCTGCAGGAAGCTCTACGGGATCGTTTCGTCTGCGGCATTCGTTGTGAAGCTACTCAAAAACGCTTGCTTGCGAAAAAGGATCTCAAGCTTGAGGATGCTTGTGAAATTGCCTTGGCGATGGAATTGGCGGAGCAAGGTGCCAGCAACATCAAAGTGACAGTACCTGCACTTTCCAATGTCAATAAAGTGAGCAAATATCAAAGTAAGTCCTATAAAAATGCTAAAAATAATCCTCAGAAATGCTATCGCTGTGGTGCATCACACGATGCAAACAAGTGTAAATATAAAAC
Source organism: Maratus michaelseni (assembly GCA_963931845.1). Taxonomy (NCBI): domain Eukaryota; kingdom Metazoa; phylum Arthropoda; class Arachnida; order Araneae; family Salticidae; genus Maratus; species Maratus michaelseni. Next base: position 153,462,173 of record OZ007594.1, on the reverse strand, counting down.
TGCTAAATGCCATGCTTGCCACAAGATAGGCCATATTTCACCTGTGTGTAAATCTAAAGACAAAAGTACTAATCCTTCTGCTAAAAAAGTATCAGCTAATTGTGAACAGAGTAATTCTGAAGAGTATAATCTATTTTCCATAAATGTAAATAAATTAAGTAATTATTCTAACTATATAGTTCAAGTGAAAATTTGTAACAAATTACTAGATATGGAATTAGATACTGCTGCAGATGTTAGTATAATTTCTGAAACGTGGTTAAAACAAAATTTACCACACATAGTACCTAAAAGTATACCAGTTACACTCAAAGATTATAATCAACAACCCATTGCAATAGCTGGGGAAGTGTCAGTCAGTGTGATGTATGAAAATCAAGTGTGTGATTTACAAGCTATTGTAGTAAAAGGTGACCGACCATCCTTATTTGGAAAGGATTGGATTAGAAAATTTAAGTTAAATTGGCACAAAATTTTCTCTGTACATAAAATACTTAAGGACATGTCTGTTAAAGTTGATTCTATAAATGCATTGACAAATAAATATAGCAAACTTTTTGAGGAAAGTTCTGAACCTATTAAACATATAAAGGCTTCATTAAAAATGAAACAGGAAACTCAACCTGTGTTTTTTAAAGCGCGTCCAGTGCCATATTCTTTAAAGAGTAAAGTTGCTGAAGAAATTCTAAATTCCAAGCAGAGAGGTGTTTGGGACTTTGTGCAACATTCCAGTTGGGCAACTCCACTTGTGATTGTTCCCAAGAAAAATGGTGATGTACGCTTGTGTGGTGACTTTAAAGTTACTGTTAACCAAGTTATTGATCAAAATCAGTACCCTTTGCCAACTCAACAAGATTTATTTGCAACTCTTAATGGTGGACAGTACTTTTCAAAATTAGATTTGCGTCATGCTTATCAACAGATTGAATTAGATGAATCTTCACAAGAGTATCTTACTCTGAATACCCATCTTGGTTTAGTACGCCCCTTAAGATTATTATATGGCATAAACAGTGCATCAGCCATTTTTCAGTCATCAATTGAAAAAATTCTTCAGGGTATAGAATTGGTGGTTTGTTTTCAAGATGATATACTTATTACCGGTGCCACATATGAAGAGCACCTAAGCATTCTGGAAAAAGTGTTTCAGCGATTTATTGAATATAATGTTAAGCTCAACCTATCAAAGTGTAGTTTTTTACAAAAAAGTGTGGAATTTTTAGGCCATGTAATTGATAGCGAGGGTATTCATCCTACAGATGAGAAAGTAAAATGCATTAAGAAAATAAATGCTCCTTCAAATGTAACAGAACTAAAATCATTTTTGGGTCTTTTGAATTATTATTCAAAATTTATACGTAATTCTGCCATGCTGCTTGCTCCCCTTTACAAATTACTCCATAAGGACACTCCTTGGATGTGGTCATCAGAATGTGAAGAAACTTTTCAGAAGTGTAAAAATCTTCTTACATCAGATGCTATTTTAGTGCATTACGATGACAAATTGCCTTTGAGAGTATCCTGTGATGCTTCGCCTTTGGGTCTGGGTGTTGTCTTATCCCACATCATTGGCAATGATGAACGTCCAATTGCTTATGCCTCAAGAACTCTTTCCAAAGCTGAACAAAATTACTCGCAAATTGAGAAAGAAGCAGCAGCAATTATCTTTGGAATAAAGAAATTTCAGCAGTATCTCTTTGGTAGAAAATTTACATTGGTTACAGACCATCAGCCATTAATAAGTATTTTTGCACCTAACAAAGCTGTTCCTGCCATTGCAGCAGCTAGACTTCAAAGATGGGCAGTGCTGTTATCTTCTTTCAACTACAGCATTGAGTATAAAAAAGGCTCAGAACACTGCAATGCTGATGCCTTGTCACGTGCTCCTGTTGAATCTGAAGTGGAAACGTCATCAGAGATATTTAAAATATCATATTGTGAAGACTTACCAGTAACCAGCATTGAAATTGCAAAAGCAACTCGCAATGATGCCGTTTTGGGACAAGCTCTGAAGTACGTTCAAAATGGTTGGCCATGGAAGATAAACAATGAAGCACTTAAGCCATTTTTTAACCGTCAAGATCAACTGTCAGTTGATAATAATTGTCTTCTGTGGGGAATGAGAGTCATTGTACCAGAAAAATTCAGGAAGAGACTCCTGGATCAGCTACATGATACTCACTCAGGAATTTCGAAGATGAAAGCCATAGCTCGTAGCCATATATGGTGGCCAAAATTGGATGAAGACATTGAAAAAGTTGCAAAATACTGTCCTGCTTGTCAGAAGAATAGCCGTTCTCCTCCTGGCACACCACTTCAACCATGGACTTGGTCTAAACATCCTTGGGATAGAGTGCATATTGACTATGCACAGAAAGACAAGAACAACTATCTGTTACTTGTTGATAGCCACTCTAAATGGTTAGAGGTAATGCGCATGCCTTCCACGACTTCTTCACACACCATTGAAGCTCTGCAGCAGATTTTTTCACGATATGGATTGCCATTGGAATTGGTGTCTGATAATGGTCCTCAGCTAATATCAGAAGAATTTGAATGGTTTTTGAAGTCGAACGGAATAAAACATACTCCCATTCCAACGTACCATCCACAATCTAACGGCTTAGCCGAAAGAACTGTGCAGACATTCAAAGAAGCATTAAGCAAAATGAACAGTGATGCTACAGATCATAGCTCACTGAGCAGAAAAATTTCTCGTTTCCTTATGAGCTATCGCTCAACGCCTCACTCTACGACTGGACTTTCTCCTGCTGAATTGTTTTTATCTAGACCAATTCGCACACCGTTAGCACTTGTACATCCCAGCACTCAGGCTCGTGTTGAACAGAACCAATGTGCTCAGAAAAAATATTATGACAGAAGCCATACTAGTAAGAGAAGTTTTATGTCCGATGAAAAAGTTTTGGTTCGCTCCCATAAAAACCAAGAATGGAGCAGAGGAACTTTAATCAGACCACAAGGTAATAAAACTTGGGTTGTTAACATCAACAACAAGATGTATCTTGCACATGTTGATCAGCTTCGTCATGAGTACAGTAAAGATGACCAAGAGTCTACAAACCTCGATAATTTGGTCAGTCAGAGTTGCCACAGTAATGTTGACATCTTTGAAACCATTGATGCAGATGAAAGGCCAGCAGAAATGTGCCCAGTGGAGAGGAATACTACCATCCCAGGTAATCCTGAAATCTCCGAAACTGATGCTAGTGTAAGGAATGAGAAAATACCAACCACCATACATCCTGAGAAACAGTCAGATGATACCACAAACTATACACCAGCTGTTGAACAAGAAAATAAAAGTGTCACAAATGTTCGTCGTAACCCACCACGCACTCGTAAGAAACCTCTTCGTCTGGACTTATAAATATCTGGACATTCAAACTTACACCTTACATGGACTTATAAATATCTGGACATTCAAACTTTTTAAAGGGAAAGTATTGTAATATATTATTTATATTGTTAATTATTGGCAACAGCTAAGGAATTGTAGTAACTAACTGTAACTTTAACCTGGACACCACATCGGCAGATTGTATCTCGGTAATAAACATGCATACGTGCATTCAGGTAGTATTTTACCTTAATATGTATTTATAATAAACTTAGAAGTTAGTAAATGATTAAATCATCTTAATTTATTAAATTATTATTGATCTTAGGGGATTTAGTTAAAATACGATCAATGGTATCTAATGGAAGACTACGATCGATAGCAATGGCTTTAATATAATTAATTTCACTATTGAATAATTCTGTATTTGAACATACGTTACGAGCACGGTAAATGAAAGAAGCAAACTCGTGTGCAGGGGCAGGGGGATGATTGGATCTGAAATGAGGGGGAAAACAAACAGCAAATGGTTTACGAAAAACAGTCGTAGAAAAATCATGTTACTAGAACGTCAAGAAAAGCCAGACGTTGCTACATCGACTCGTTATGTCGACAGAAAGGTAGGCGAATTGAACCCGCAACTTACCGATTTAAGCGCTAGACTTCAACAAAATATCATTAAAATACGCAAATTAGTTAAATCAATGTTTGGAATGCAGATCCTTCAATTTTACTATGCATACATTCGCAGTATTCACCACTCCATATTTTAGTCCCCTTCGCCCGCGTGCTGCCTGATCTTCGTCTGTGAACACCTAGACCAACATACGATCCTAAAGACCTGCCCATTCGCCGACTTTCCATTCATAAAAACGTGCCCGTTTCTCCGTCGTCTGCTAGCAGATAGCGTAGAATAATAGAACAACATTCCGCGTTTTTCCCTTTAAATACGTTAGTAATGTTATCTGTTTATTAATATTTTTAGCATATATTTCTATTCAGGATGGATGAAACTGGTGAAAAGAACATATTTAAAGTCGAGAATTAAAGTCTCATTGCAAAAAGTGTTTATTTATTAATAAAATTTTCATATTGTGTAAAAAGAATATCTGATTAGTAAACTACTAGATATGATGTAAGAGCTCAATTAAGATAAGTTTTTAAATATTTCAACAATATCTAGGATTTTCATTTTTGAGACAAATACAATATATCAATAATTTAAAGATCCATCTCAGAAATTGCGTTTTGGCGTTGTTCTATTATATATCCTTTTATAATTTCCTCCTTTATTTTAGGATAAAAGTAATTTCACGACTATTCTATAATTGCTTCGATTTTACATATTTAAATTATTGCTTACATATACAATACACAATGATTTGAGAGTTAATTTTGTTGGGGACAAATACTAAAAAAATATGAGCACCGGCAAAATAAAATCTAGGGAGGGGCAAAGTTTTTTAACAGGTGTGCCTATGGCCCAGTTGCAATTTATAAAATTCATTTTTAACATTACTAACATTGATATGTTATTTTATAAAAAAAATTTCCCTTATTTAAAGATCGATTATATCAGTTTTACCAACCCCCCCCCCCCACCCAATCTATTAAGATGTTTCAAAATATTCCCCTTATTTAAGTCTTTTTTTAAATGATATGCAATTGCTTATTCTATCCAAAAACTAATGGCACTGGATATGAGTCAATTATTAGAATTCTTTGCAGATGTGCTATTTTAATAAACATGTTTATTATTTTTTAGTGCATATGAAATGTAAATGTACTGTTACTGAAGGGACATCTCTTGTGATTTTGTTTGTTTACAAATTATACATTTTAAAAGTCAAAAAATAATAAATAGTAAGTTTTTATGAAATGGAATTTTGTAATAGTGCCGATTTTGTTAAAAGGAATTTTGTGAAGGGGCCCATTGTATCAAATTTATTTTTGTGAAGGGACCCATTTTATTAAATTTATTTTTGTGAAGGGACCCTAAATAGACCCCAAATTTTGTCTGGATCGACCCTTGAAAACATTTATTGTAAACAGTGCAAAATCAAAATGGATTTAAAACATCAGGTTTATGAAAATTGTGCACTAAAATTGGAAGTGCCCTAGAGCCTCAGCCCATGTTTCCTTCAGGCGCTGATTGAAAAACAATAAGCTAACATTCATTGAAGGCCAATAGTATTTGCCCCTTTCATCATATTTTGACCAGTAAATATCCTTGAAACGTTTTTTTTTTTTTTTAAATATGAACTTTACAGAAAAAAGTAATCACTTTTAAGCACCTTAAAAACTATTTTCAACTTTTAAGGGAAAGTTTGCTTTACATCTTCTGTATGAATTTGAGAAAAAACTGGGTCCCCGCTTTAATGCCCCTGACAAAATTTCATCCCATGAAAGTAAACACTTCATAAATATTTCATCTCCATAAGATTTTAAATATATAACTTGTAATTTAAAAAGTTCATTATATAAAAGAAAACTTTCACAAAAATAACTTCATTAAAACAAAACAGTGCAACAATAAAAAAAAATCTTTCACTAAAAAATCGACTAACAGCATTACAACTTACACACCAAGGGTCGATCCAGACAAAATTTGGGGCCTTTTTAGGGCTCCTTCACAAAAATCAATATAATAAAATGGGGCCCTTCATAAAAATCAATTTGATAAAATGGGGCCCTTCACAAAATTCCTTTTAACAAAATAGGTCCCTTCACAAAATTCCATTTCATAAAAACTTACTATTTATTATTTATTCTTTGACTTTTAAAATGTGTAATTTGTAAACAAACAAGTTCACCAGAGAGGAAAACTTAAGCAAAAGTATTTTAAAAAGTTTTTGTTAATAAACGCTTGGTTCGAATTTGAGTAGTTGGATTTTGACTTTCATTACAAAATGTTATTTTTCACAAAAATATAATAAAATTTCACAAAAATAACCTTTACTTTTCACAAAATAGGCCCCAAGAAAAAAAACCTGCATCGACCCCTGCACACACACAAAAATAAAGAAAGAAAGACAAAAAATGGACATTTCCTTAAAGAATTAAAGTGATAGTAATCAGGCAAATAATGTTTCTTTGGGAATACGTTATCAGATGCTGACAATCCTAAATACTGAATATATGCTTGCATTATTAATAGACATATAAAAGGAAATTAACGCAGTATTATGCAAGTAATATTGTGATATTAAAGCTATTCTAAAATTTTTTTGTTTTCTATCATTGGTTTTCAAAAGTTTCAATTGTACAAAATAAATTAAAAATGCTGAGAAAATTCAAAATTTACTCATTAAAATATAAAATATTGATTATCTTTGAATGATTCAAGTTGCAAAAAGATTAATTTAAAACGTCATCGCAATAAAAGTTTTTAATTCAAAAGATTATGTTACACATGGGTGAATTATTATAAACGTCACTTAAAATTAATAAAAAAAATTCCTGAAATACAAAAGCCAAAAAATACAGAAATCAGGATAATTTTCTATGCACATCCCTTGGCTATAGTGATAGATAAAAGAAAAGTTTGATTGTATAAATTCTTAATATTAGAATGTTTTAAAGATTTATGATTTTACAAATGTATAGCGCTAGCCACACATGTGGGTCTAGGTATGGCGTGCTTGTGATGAAAAAAAAAAAAAAAAAAAAAGTTTTATTTTAATAGCCATAATGTTTAGAACAGATATTTTATTATTCTATAAGTTTCTGTTCCTAGTAAAATTATGAGCCATATTATTAGATTAAATGCATAATTAACATTTAATAAACTTAAATAAAATAGTAAAAGGTAAATAAGCATACCTTGCCTGCCGATCGCTTGAATCCATGCTTGTTTATTTTTTCCTCTTTTGGAAAATAATGCATCGAAATTTTATTATCATCAGGGTCAAAATAGTCTGCCCGACTGTCAATACTACAGAAAGGCACACAACACCTCATATTTATAAGGATATAGCAACTAGAATAAAAAAAAAAATCACATAACTATAACATTCACGTGTTCTATAAACTGCAGTTTGTTGTTCTAGTGCTGACCACGAGACGGCAAACGCCGCATTCCGAAACTAGCACGCAGAAAATCGGCGAATGGTCGGGTCTTTTAGGATCATATGTTGGTCTAGGTGAACACACTTTTAACAGAGCCTTTGTGAAATATTTTAGTTAACTGCAACTTTTGCATTCGCTCCAATTTTTATTGTTTGTTCGTAAAACGCATGCTAGAATATGACAACTGTATTTTAAAACCAAAATTATAATTATCTTTATTTCATTATGTCTCAACATCGCTCAGGAGGAGCTAGAGATTTAATTATAACATGTATCAAAGGAGAAGGAAAACTTTTAAAGTTTTGGGCTTTATCTAATAATGGTTTAGATACAGTGAAAAGCTTTGAAAATCGTCTTAATATTTTACAAGAAGAATTAGATTCTTCCATTGGATTTTCTCGATCCGAGCAAATTCCTCTCAATTTTAGATGTGTTGTTAAAACAAAATTCAAGAAAGGTCGATGGTGTCGTGCTGGTGTTTTAGCTCATCAAGGATACCATGCAATCTTGGTACGATTACTTGATTATGGTGTTGACGAAGTCGTTTTGGTTACAGATGTCAGAAACATTGATGATCCAATTATGTCTATTCAACCACAAGCCATCGAATGCATTCTTGCGGACGTTATGCCAATTCACCACGAGTGGACAAGTGAAGCAATTAAGTTCTGTGAGCAGCATTTAGTATGTAACACACTGTCTTGTTATGTAGTGTCAGAATATATGAAGCTACCAGTTGTTCGTGTTGCCAAGAAAGGTGAATCTGAAGCATTCGTGCAAAGATTAATCAATGGAGGTCTGGCTTTAATCAAGAGGGAAACAGTTTCACCACCACCTGTACAAATGTATAAAATGAATGCAATAGAACCAAACTCTAAGCATTTGGTAAGAATATCTTGTTTTGAAAATCTGCAAAAATTTTATGTTCAGCTATCTCCTGCTGAAATGGAACTAAAGAATATGATGGACAATATAAATAGATTACCAAAAGAAAGTTTTGGTCCACTCAAAGTACCTGCTATTAATACACCATGTTTGGCTCAACTAACTACTAAAAACTGCTATTACCGAGCCCTTATCACTTACGTACAACAAAACCACTGTAAAGTATTTTTTGTTGATTATGGCTTCTCTGAACAGAAGGATATTCATGAATTGAGAGCTATACCTCCAGCATTCTTAAATTTGGCTGCTCAAGCTATATGCTGTTCATTACCAAGGGAAGCTGATGTTGATACTGAAGAATTTAAACGTCTGGTTGGCTATGAACATTTAGAACTACTTGTTATAAGTCGTACAAGTGAATCTTATATTGTCAAATTATTTTTCCGTGGTCACGATTTATTGATGCCACCACCCCAGGCAGCTCAAAATTATATTTCACAAAAATTAAACATAAATGCAAAATGTGAAGTTACTGTTAGTTATGTCAATGATTTATCTGAATTTTATTGCCAGCTAACCAATATGAAAGAACAGCAAACTATTATATCCAATATTCTAAATACAGGTTATAAATTTTCACCTATTTTTCTTAACGAGTGTACACCAGGAAAGCCAGTCTGTGCGAAATTTTCGGAAGATAATTTGTGGTATAGAGCTCAAATTATGAAAGTGAATCATGAAAAAGACATAGAAGTATTCTTTGTTGACTTTGGCAACTATGACAATATTGCCTTAAGTGATGTGCGAAAAATAGGTCCTGATTTATTGAAAATTCCTATTCAATCCTTTAAGTGCTTTTTGTATCAAACTCCTATTCCAACAGATTCAAAAGCACAAGACGATGCATTTGATTTGCTGGAACAATTGACTTCTGGCCAAAACTTGCTTGCTCATATCAACTCGTTTGCAGAAGAATCAGGTTATGGTATCACTTTGTACATGATAAACTCACCATCATCAGTTAATGAAAAAATACTCTCATTATCTACTCTCTCTATCCCAGTTGCTCCTATTAATGATATTGAAGATGTTTTTGTAACATCCTTTGATTCTTGTAAGTCATTTTTTGTGCAGTTTGAAAAAATTGATTCGGAAAAACTAGCTAATATGCAAGAGGAAATAAACATATTTTATTCGGGTATGCAGAATAACTCGTTTGTACCAAAGGAAGGGAGTTTGGTGTGTGCAAGATTTCATGAAGATGAACAGTATTACCGTGGTATAGTTGAGAAGTGTATGAATGGAGAGTGTGCTGTCTTTTTCATTGATTATGGAAATAGAGAGTCAATTTCACTGAGAGATGTTCATGCTATTGATGCAAAATTCACCCAATATCCTCAGTTTGGTACTGAATGTGCTTTTGAAAACTTTGCGTCTCAAGTATCAAGTGATAAATTATCTGAAGTTATGTTAGAGAACTCTTATAAACTGAAAATGATTCGAAAAGAAAATGAGAAATGGTATGTATCGCCTGTTGAAGGTTTTCCTGGAAACGCTGCTCTGTTCCAACTTGTTCAACAGTTTGAAAGTTCTAATAGATCTAGTAGGCATGGTAAGTTTTTCAGTCCTAAAATTTTAACACTGCATACAATTTAATTTATGGCTGTATTCTTTATGTCGAAAAGTGGTTATTTCAGCATCTCCCCCCTAAAGGTGAAAATAAGAAATTTGCTTTGTAGCCACTGGCCGGTAGGTTGATTTTTTTTTTTTTTAGTAGCCAGGAAGAACATTTATGTTACTGAATATTTAATTTTAAAAATATATAACGAGTTTACGTTTACAGTTAACAAGTAATTTATATACTAAATAAAAATATTTTAGTTTACATTGTTTTGAATAAATTTGAGATACTAATTTCCAATCTTATTTTTAATTTTAAAATAAGTTAACAGCAAAGTTATACACAACATGCTTATGTAGTCATGCTACATAAGTCCCAATAAAATAAGCTTAGGTACTTGTGTAGCTAACTACATAAGTATCTTTTTTTTAATTATTTGTCCAGAATTAAGATTCGGACAACAGTAAAATAGGTATTTTATACGCTAAATTAGGGATGCACAACCTGTGGCCCGCAGATCAATTTCGGTGACCGGACGCGAATTTTGCAGATCGGGTTCGCATAAATCGCGAATTTTGCCGATCGGGTTCATATAAATCATAAATTTTGCCGATTGTCTGCATAAAAATCATAAATTTCGCCGATCGAACGCTTAAAAATCATGAATTTTACCGATCGGGTGCGTTAAAATCGCGAATTCAATTCGCGAATAAAAATTGTGAATTTCATCAATCACTAGGAAAAAACTGTGAATATTGTCAATATTGGCAAAAAAAAGTTTTTTCCATCCTTGCCAACTGAATTGGGTTTTGCTGACTAAGGAGGTGGTTGAGTATAGGGGGCTAACTCTGCTTTTAAAATTAGCATTTTTATGAACTTTTAGGACGATCCTCCCCTTCCTTCTCCAAAACCAAATTTTGTCCGCATTACGGATGTTGGCTCTCGACAATCCAATCATTTTTGTGACTGGCCCTCCTCTTATAAAGGTTGTGCACCTCTACTTGATATCCACATTTTGACTAAATATGTTAAGAAGTACAATTTAGAATAATATATGTTTCTCCTCCTCCCCACCTTCATTCATGAAAGCACAATTTTTTATCGGCACTGGCAACCTTTAAAGCTAAATTTACTCCTTCAAAAATAGTCAAGGAGTATTTTCACTCTTTGAAAATAATCTTAGCTATATCTCTTTTATAAATACAAGCGTAAACTGTTGATATATCCTTGCCTACAGAACTGAATATGTTGACTGGGAAGGAAGGAACATAGGTGGCTAAAACTACCCTTCCGAAAATTATGTTTTTTAAAATCTGATTGTAGGCTTAGATCCCCTCCTCCGCCACACTTCCTCGAAACAAAATTCTCTCTGTGCTACCGATAGTGGCCCTCGACAACCCAGTCATTTTTGTAAGTGGCCCTTTGCTGAAAAAGGTTGTGCACTAAAGGTGAAAATAAGGAATTTCACTTTGTAGCCACTGGCTGGTAGGTTGATTTTTTTTAGTAGCAGGGTTGTTAAAAATCGTGATTTTTTTTAAAAAATCAAAAAAATCGGATTTTTTTGATTTAAATCAGATTTTTTTGATTTAAATCGGATTTTTTTTATTTTTTTAAATATTTATTTAGTATAATATTATTTGTGTACTCTGCACATATTTATTTATATTTCCTGTATAGATTTACATATTTCTATTAATTTCATTACAATTTCTAGATAAGAATTAAAAATAACTTCAATTTAAAATTGTTGCAAACAAATTTAGATGATTCATTTAAAATTTAAAACATTCTAATATTAAATTGTTATACATATAAATATGTGTGTTATATAAATTTCTATTTAATTTTAAAGTTATTAAAATTTTCTTTCGTGTATTACTCCAAATAACACAGATTTTATATAACAACGTATAATAAATACAACAAAGAATGCTAAATGCATATGGGTATATATTTATTATGCATCATGCAAGAACAATTCTATAATTTTTAAGTTATGACAAAATATTAAATAGAAACAGTTTAACATTGGTGAATATCTATAAACAGATAATTGTTTAAATCATTAATATAAAATAATAGTTTAATATTAGATTACAATTCAATCTTTTACAAAATCTGGTTTTTATTTTGTAATTATTTACATATATGCAATTATATTAACATTTTTAACTATTTATGCATTTAAGGTTTTGTATAAGAACACCAATTTGGCTGCTTTATCATTTCCTAATTTATTTCTAAGTTTAGATTGAACTAAACCATATGTTGAAAAAATCCGTTCCACGGAGGAAGAAGTAGCTGTTGCTGTAAACAGTTGCTCTATGGCTTTCTTTACACTCCCCTCACCATCTGATACACAAATTTCTGAATCAAAGTGTGTTTTCCACCAGTCTAAGGGAGAAATCTTTGTTACGATGTCTTCATCAAATAAAAATTTAGAAAAAGGATCAGATTTTCCTTGAAATTTCATTATCACATATATAAAATGTGAACTGCATTTGTCTTTAGCAAAAAATAAGGCTTTCTTTTTTTCATCATTAGTCAAATTCACATTATACTATTCTAAGGCACCAAATGCAAGGTAATCCTATAACTAGAAGTGTGAAGCTATCAATTATCAGTGTTATTGCCCCCTCCCCTTACTCAGCCATGGTCAATTTTAGAAAACAATCTTGCTTTAATGTATAATTTGCTTTAGAGACGGTGACTCTCCACTGAAAATACTATTATATTAAATAGCTTTAGCTTCAGCATCTTGCTTTCAAAAAATGGAAGTGACTAAGAAAAAAAACTTTAAAAATTAGTATTTATCAGTAGTTTTGGAGAATGTACTATGGATAGATAATATTTTTAATGCAGTGTTGCATTTACTTTCATAATATAATCGTGTTTTTAATCTAAAAAAGTTTTATTTAATGTTATTAAAAGGTAATTTTTAATCTGAAATGAATGATTTTAACTTTTATTTTAACATGAATGAGGAATTTGATCCTTATTCAGCCAGTAAATATGAATGTTAAAAAAACTGATTTAAATCAAAGATTTTAAAAAAAAAATCATTTGATTTAAATCATGATTTAAATCAAGCTGATTTAAATCAAACAACCCTGTTTAGTAGCCAGTTACTGACTTAGTGTCAATAGTTTCTTCAGTGGCCAGTAAGTACATTTATGTCGCTGAATATTTAATTAATTTAATAAATAAACATACTTAATGACTTTTCAGTAAATAAGTATAATTTATGTGCTAAATAAAATATCTTAATTAATACTGTTTTGAATAAACTTGAGATATTAATTTCCAATCTTATTTTAAATTAAAAAATGTTAACAGTAAAATTATACACTAAAGGTTAAAATTCACTATTTTCATTAGTAGCCAGTGGCCAGTAAAGGCTGTATGTTTAGTAGCCACTAATGTCAAGTTAGTGGCCACTTATTACCGTGGATTGTAGATTTAAATAGTTTTAAAGTAAATATTTAAAAATCTGAATATTACGGAGACATCCTTTAAAGTATATAAAAATAAAATTATCACAGTGGCAGTTTACTGACTCCAACAAAAACAAATCTCAGTTTTTTTCGCGATCGTCTTATGAAAATCGCAGTTTACTTCGCGATCATTTGCCAAAAATTACAGTTTTATTTTGCAGTCGCTGAACGAAAATCGTGGCTTTATTTCGCGATCATTTGACGAAAATCATGGTATCATTACGCGATCATCTGATGAAAATCACAGTTTGATTTTGTGATCACCATTACGAAAATCGTGGTTTTATTTCGAGGTTGTTTGATTAAAATCGTGGCTTTATTTCGATTGTCTGCCGAAAACATAGTTTGATTTCACGATCGCCTGATGAAAATCGTGGTTTTATTTCACGGTCGTTTGACAAAAATTGCAGTTTCGTTTCACTGTATTTTGCCGAAAATCACGGTTTTATTTCGCGATCATTTGAAGAAAATTGTGGTTTTATTTCACGATCATCTGACAAAAATCAGTTTTATTTAGAGATTACCTGACAAAAATCGTGGTTTTATTTCGCCGCCGTTTGACGAAAATTACGATTTTATTTTGGGATCGTCTAACAAAAATCATGGTTTTATTTGCGCGTTTTTTCGGTGATCTTTTGGCGAAATGCACGTTTTTTCGGTGAACTTTGTTTTTGTTCAACATCTAATTGGAACATTGAAGTAATGATGCTGAACATTTTAAGAACTTAATACAGCAGATATACGCACTGGAAAGCATGAGCTGGATGTGTAAGACTTTGGTGATTAAGCAATTTGAGGAAGCCAGGTTTTTCACTTTAAATAGTTTATTCAAATAAAAGTCAAATATAAGAAGAGTCACTGTAACACATATTGGATCAATAATAAAAACGGAAAACAAACTTTAAGATGAAGTAACTGAACCAAAAATAAACACAAGTATAACTCACTAAACGATGTTTCACAGCATGATGGCAATCTATTAAAATAAATATCAATTACATAAACAAAAACTATTTCCTTATAATGAGGAAGCCTAAGCTTCACTCACGTTCGAGAATTATTCTCCTACAACTAGAAACTGATTAAACATTAACAATACAGCCCTTTTATAGTAGCGAGATCTCATTAAACATTCAAAACAAACTTTCCAGAACATACGGCGAAACGTCATCGCGATATCGATTAAAGCGTAATCGAACGCTGAATCGAATCGCACGCAAGTAGATGCGATCTGCAAAAGCTCTACTTGCGAAAAAAAAACGGGTGAATCGATTAACGATCGCAGATGAGCAAAGTGCCGATGTTAGATATGATATTGTTTATGACAGTGAGTGCCGATATGCCGGTGAAAAAGAAAGTTTAGCTTTAAGTTAAAGTAAATAAATGAAAGATAAAAAGGAATTTCTAAATTAAACAAAGGCCAAAAGCAAAAGAAAAACGTAAGTAAACGATATTTAAATAATATTTAAATGTTAAAAACATATGTAAAAATGAAATTAAGAAAACGTAATTTAAACTTAGTACTGATTCTGTATGGATAACTTAATGTCTTTGAGACAAGGAGAAGCTTAACATATTTAATTCCTAACAAACTTTTGGCGAAATGCGCGTTTTTTCGGCGATCTTTTGGCGAAATGCGCGTTTTTTCGGCCATCTTTTTGAGGAAATGCGCGTTTTTTCGGCCATCTTTTTGAGGAAATGCACGATTTTTTGCCGAAATGCTCGTTTTATCGGCGATCTTTTGGCTAAATGCGCATTTTATCGGCTATCTTTTGGTGAAATGCGCGTTTTTTTCGCGATGTTTTGGCGAAATGCGCATTTTTTAACGATCTTTTTGATGAAATGCGCGTTTTTCGGCAATCTTTTGGCAAAATGCTCGTTTTATCGGCGATCTTTTGGCGAAATACGCGTTTTTTCGGCGATCTTTTGGCGAAATACGAGTTTTTAGGCAATCTTTTGGAAAAATGCGCGTTTTATCAGCGTTCTTTTGGCAAAATGCGCGTTTTTTCCGGCGATCTTTTGGCGAAATGTGCGTTTTTTAGCGATCTTTTTGATGAAATGCGCATTTTTTCGGCGATCTTTTGGCAAAATGCTCGTTTTATCGGCGATCTTTTGGCGAAATGCGCATTTTATCGGCGATCTTTTCGCGAAATTCGTGTTTTTCAGTGATCCTATGACAAAATTCGTGTTTTCTGCAATTTTTAAGCAAATTTCGTGTTTTTCCGTGATTTTTTTTGAGATTTTCGCGTTTTTCACATGATCCTTTGAAGAAATTCGCGTTTCTTTACATGATCTTTTGACAAAATTCACGTTTTTACAGCGATCCTTTGACGAAATTCGCGTTTTTCCCGCAATCCTCTAAAGAAATTAGTTTTTTTTTTAATCTGTAGTTGAAGTGACAAAAAAGCAGAAAACTATGGATCTGCGGTTTTCCGCTTTTTTGTCACTTCGCCTACAGATCGGAAGAATCTCATGCCTGTTTCGCGATCATTTGACAAAAATTGCTGTTATATTTGGCGATTGTTTGACGAAAATAGCTGTTTTATTTCGAAATCGTTTTACGAAAATCGTCGAGTTTATTTCATGATTGGTTTGACAAAAATCGCGGTATAATTTCGTGGTCACTTCCCGAAATTCACGATTTTATTTCGCGATCTTTTAACGAAAATCGCAGTTTAATTTCACAATCGTTTGCTGAAAATTGCAGTTTTATTTCGCGGTCACTTCCTATAATAGCAGTTTTACTTCGCGGTCGCTTGCCGAAAATCGCGGTTCTATTTCGCGATCGTTTTCCGTGATCACTTGATGAAAATTGAGATTGTTTTCTGCGGAAATAGCCGATTCGATTTAAAAAAATTAAAGCTGAAATCGGCCGTTCGGCGGCAAAATGGCATCCCTGGAAACAAAATTGCGCTAAAAATTTGATGTACTGCTACATTAAAAATAGAAATCGCCACTTTGGCGATCAGATGCCGAGCATAAAGTCGCCAATTTTTTACATTTAGTCGCCCTGTGGCCGGTGGCGACCGGGAATTTTAACCTTTATTATACACAACATATGTCACACTAAGGTTAGGTACTTGTGTAGCTAACTACATAAATACCTGTTTTTTAATTATTTGTCTAGAATTAAGATATGACAATAATAAAATAGGTATGTTTATGCACTAAACCTACAGCATGTAATTCATTATACATGAACTACCTGTGGCCAGTGGGCCTAAATATCCATAAAATCCTGATATGTGTTTATTTCGGCAATTAGCTTCAGAAAAAATTCCAAATTTCGTCATTTGGGAGCGTAAAAACAGGGTTCTCACAGACTCCTTAGACTCCTTGGAAACTCCTTAGAAATGAAAACATTCCCAAGTAGTACTTAGAACTACTTAGATAAGCAAACCACTCCTTAGAAACTCCTTAAATTGTATTGCGGCTTCGGACGCAAGCGATATTGCTGCTGAGGGAAAAAAATCGGGATTGTAAAACACACGGTAAATCCTTTATACACGTCATTTATCTGAAGCACAGCATTGATTGGTTAGGATAATCTTATAGCAGAGCTCCCACTAGGTCCGTTTCTCAATTATTAGGTCCGTAAAGACCGTTTTACAACACCGTACTTTACTTTCAATTTTATCAGTGTTTGGCATTTAGCCAAAAATCTCGGAAAAATCGCGTTTTTCGCAAATATATCCCAAAAAATACTGTCAAATTCCGTCAATCGATAGCGGAAAAAATTAGTAAATTTTGTCAAAGGATCGTGAAAAACTCTAATTTCTCCAACAGATCGCGGAGAAACTCTAATTTCTTAAAAGACAGCGAAAAACGTGAATTTTCTCAAAGGATCACAAAAAAACGCGAATTTCGTTAAAAGATTGAGAAAAATGCGGATTTCCTCAAAAGATCAAGAAAAATGCGGATTTCCTCAAAAGATCGAAAAAAATGCGGATTTCCTCAAAAGATCGAGAAAAATGCGGATTTCCTCAAAAGATCGCGAAAAACACGAATTTCCTAGAAAGATCGCGAAAAACACGAATTTCCTAGAAAGATCGCGAAAAACACACGAATTTCCTCAAAAGATCACGAAAAACACGTAAATTTCGTCAAAGGATCACGAAAAACACGCGATTTCCATCAATAGATCGTGAAAAAAACGTCAATTTCATCAAACGATAGAAATAAAACGCGAATTCCCTCAAAAGATCGTGCAAAAACACTAATTTCCCCCAGAAGATCGTGAAAAAAGACACGAATTTCCTCAAAAGATCGCGAAAAACATGCGAATTTTCTCAAAAGGTCGCGAAAAACATGCGAATTTTCTCAAAAGGTCGCGAAAAACATGCAAGTTTTCTCAAAAGATCACAGAAAACACGCGAATTTCGTCAAAAGATCGCTAAAAACACTCAGTTTCCATCAAAAGATCGCGAGAAAAACGTCAGTTTCGTGAAACAATCGAAATAAAACGAGAATTCCATTAAAAGATCGAGAAAAGACACTAATTTCTCCCAGAAGATCGCGAATTTCCACCAGATGGTCGCGAAAAACACGTGAATTTCGTCAAAGTTTCACCTTCAACGAAATCGGTTACAGCTGTTCTAAAAGTATAAATTCAAAACTTGTTATATTTTTTCTTGTATGTTGCGTTTAGCATTTTTTTTTTTTTTTTTACCTTTTAAAATTTTCTTTAAGATGTATCATGTATGTGATATACATAATAAGTGTTTGGGGTTTGACTAATCTCTGTTTATATGACCATTGGTCGCTGCCTAAAAAAGTTGATTGTCTATTTTGTATTTAAACTTATGAAATCAGTAAGCAATATTTTGTGAATACTGTGCAATTCCAGCACTAACAATTAGATTCTAATAGAGTAAAATTTGTTTTTGTCTCCAAATTGGCCATTAAAAATTGGAGTGTGCATACCACATAACGATGCAGCACATAAAAACAACAACAACAAAAAATTGCAAATCCTTAACATTTTTTGGACTCCTTGGATTTTTTTCTTCCCAACTCTGTATGAACCCTGGTAAAAATCATGAATTCAATCGATCGGTGCATAAAAATCTTGAAGAATATCGTCGATCGGGTGAGGAAAAATCATGAATTTCGTCGATCGGGCTCAGATAAATCATGAATTTCATCATTTGGGAGCGTAAAAAGATTAATTTTGTCGATCGGATGCGTAAAAATCATGAATTTCGCCGATCGGGTGCGTAAAAATCATGAACTTCGTCGATCAGATACGTAAAAATCACGAGTTTTATCCAAAATGCATGTAAAAATGATGAATTTTGTAAAGGTGAAAATAAACACTCACCCGTCGCCACTCGTCGATTAAACTTGAAAAACTAGCGGTTAAAAATATGGAAAGAACCAGCCAAATGCAGTATTTTCCAGTTTTCCCTAAAATTCACGATTTTTCCAAGCCCAATCGCCGAAATTCATGATTTTTCCACACCCGATCGCTGAAATTTGATTTTTCCACGCCCGATCGCCGAAATTTTTATTTTTTCGTGTCCGATCAACGAACTTTTCCGCACCTGATCGCTGAAATTTGATTTTTCTTCTCCAGATCGCCAAAATGCAGGATTTTTCCGCACCCGATCGCCGAAATTATTGATTTTTTCGCGTCCGATCGACGAACTTTGTGATTTTTCCGCGTCAGATCGACAAAATTAAAGATTTTTCCAAACCCGATTGCCAAAATTTATGATTTTTCTGCACACGATCGCTAAAATTTATGATTATTCTGCACATGATCGCCGAAATTCTTGATTTTTTTCGCGTCCGATTGATGAAATTCATGATTTTTCCGTACCCGATCGCCGAAATTCATGATTTTCTGCACCCGATTGTCGAAAGTCATGATTTTTCCGCACCCAATTGCCGAAATTCGTGATTTTTTCGCTAGTCTGATCGATGAAATTCATGATTTTTTTGTACCCGATTGTCGAAATTCATAATTTTCCGCACCCGATTGTAGAAATTCTTGATTTTTTTTTTTCGCGTTCGATCGACGAACTTCGTGATTTTTCCGCGTCAGATCAACGAAATTCAAGATTTTTCCGAACCAGATTTGGATTTTTTGAAAAAGGTACTTATGTAGTTAGCTGCACAAGTACATAAGCATGTTGTGTATAACTTTGCTGTTAACTTATTTTAAAACTTAAAATAGATTGGAAATTAGTATTTCAAGTTTATTCAAAGCAATATAAATTAAAATATTTTTATTTTGTACATAAATTACTTTACTGAAGAAAACTAATTATATATATTTTAAATTAAATATTCAGTGACATAAATGTATTTACTGGCTACTAAAGAAATTATTCTCACTCGCCACTCACTGGCTACTAAAAAAATCAACCTACCAGCCAGTGGCCACTAAGCAAAATTCTTTATTTTCACCTTTAGAATTTTGTAGAATGGGCACGTAAAAATCATAAATATCATCGATCAGGTGCATAAAAATCTAGAATATTGTCGATTGGGCTTGAAAAAAATTATGAATTTAATCAATCTGGAGCGTAAAAATCATGAATTTCGTTATTCGGGAGCGTAAAACTCATGAATTTTGTATAACGGACGCATAAAAACCATAAATTTTGTCAATTGGGTGCATAAAAATCATGAATGCTGTTGATCGGGTTCGTAAAAATCATGAATTTCGTCGATCGGTCGCACAAACATTATGAAATTTGTCGAGTGGCCCGGAAATATCCCAAATTTTAGGGAAAAAAGAAAATCTGAAAATCCTACATTTGGCTTTCTTTCCATAATATTAATCGCCAGTTTTTTCAAGTTTAATCGACGAGTGGCAACTGGCGAGTGCTTATTTTCACCTTTATTGTGCACCCCTACACTAAACAATAACCCTTCAATGTCAACATGATATACAGAGTTTCCCCCAGGTTTAAAAAAGGGCAGGGTGCTGCTGATGAGGAAAGGGCACTTTTACATTCTTCAGGGCACTTTTTTAATTTTTAAAGGCACCTTTAATATTTAAAGGACGACACTCTCTCAACTATATAAGTACATTTAAAATATATATATATTTGTCTAGAATTAAGGTCTTACAATAATAAAATAGGTATGTTTATGCACTAAATAATAACTCACAATATGATATGACATGCACAACCTGTGGCCAGTGGGTCATTTGCCGTTTTTCACAATGTTTTTGACCAAATTTGCCTTTTCTTCGCGATCATTTGACGCAATTTGCCGTTCTTCGCAATGTTTTTGACGAAATTTGCTGGGTTTTTTTTTTCATTGTTTTTGACGAAATATGCCGTTTTTTCGCGATAATTTGACGAAATTTACCGTTTTTTCGCGATCTTTTGACGAAATTTGCCGCTTTTCACAATGTTGTTGACGAAGTTTGCCGTTTTATCGCGATTCTCTGACAAAAGTCACGTTTTTCCCGCGATTTATTGACAAAATTTGCCTTTTCTTCGCGATCATTTGACGAAATTTGCCGTTTTTCGCAATGCTTTTGACGAAATTTGCCGTCTTTTCGCGATATTTCAACGAAATTTGCCGTTTTCCACAATGTTTTTGACCAAATTTGCCTTTTCTTCGCGATCATTTGACGAAATTCGCCGTTTTTTGCAATACTTTTGACCAAATTTGCCGTTTTTTCGCGATATTTCAACGAAATTTGCCGTTTTTCACAATGTTTTTGACGAAATTTGCCGTTTTTTTGCAATATTTCAACGAAATTTGCCGTTTTTTTGCAATATTTCAACGAAATTTGCCGTTTTTTTGCAATATTTCAACGAAATTTGCCGTTTTTCACAATGTTTTTGACGAAATTTGCCGTTTTTTTGTGATCATTTGACGAAATTTGCCGTTTTCCGCAATGTTTTTGACGAAATTTGCCGTTTTTTTTCGAGATTTTTTAACGAAATTTGTCGTTTTTCACAATGATTTTGACGAAATTTGCCGTTTTTTCGCGATTTTCTGATGAAAGGCATGTTTTTCTCGCGATCTGTTGACAAAATTTGCTGTTTTTTTGCGATTCTATGACGAAAGTTACGTTTTCCCCGCGATCCTTATGACAAAATTGGCGACTTTTCTTCGAACGAATGACGAGATTGATTTTTTTCGGCGATCATTTGCCGAAATACCGATACATTTTATGTCCGAATTTTCGGATTTATGACCGATATTTTTTTCTAATTTTCGGAAATCATTGCTTTAATTGTTCGGAAAATTCGGACCAGAATCACCCCTGCGTCAGGGAATTTCTAAATCTACCGCGATCGCGGCCTTTGAACAGACGGGAGACGAACGTGCGATCCTATGTGTGTAAATGAGAAAACAACTTCCAGGCGCACGTTCAGGGCGGGCACAACAAAATGCAGTACAGGCGTCATTTTTTAAAACGAGGGGCAGAAGGGCGCTATTTTTTGGATGAGGGGCAAGAAGGGCGCTATTTGTTTAACCAAAGGGCAGGCAGGGCGCAGCGCCCTCCTGAAACTGTCTGGGGGAAACTCTGTGATATATATTGCATATGCACAACCTATGACCCGCGGGCCAAAAGTGCGTTAAAAATCATGAATTTCGTCGATCAAACATGTAGATATCACAAATTTTGTCGATGGGTGTGTAAAAATCATGAATTTCATTGATGAGGTATGGAAAAATAGTGAAATTCGTTGATCGGGTGCAGAAAAATCATGAATTTTCTCAATCGGGCCCGTAAATATAATGAATTACATTGCTATGGTGTGGAAAAATCAAGAATTACGTCGAACGAGTGTGGAAAAATCATGAATTTCATCGATAGGGCATGTAAATATAATGAATTTTGTCAATCGGGTGCAAAAAAATACCGAATTTTGACGATCAGGTTCTAAAAAATCATGAATTGCATCGATCGGCACATTAAAAATCGCGAATTTCGTAGATTGGGAGCAGAAAAATCACGAATTCTAAATTTAGCCAGTTCTTTCCATGTTTTTAATCACCAGTTTTTCAAGTTTAATCACCGAGTGGTGACTGGCGAATGCTTATTTTCACCTTTACTCCTTCCCCCCATGTTTAAAAAAAGGGGAGGTTGCTGTTGATAGTAAAAGAGAACATTTGAGATTAAGGACATTTTTTAGTTTGTAAGGGCACCTTTTCTGATTTGGCTAAGCTTTGGTATATTCGCCCACAGTCAGCCATCTTGTTTTTTTAAATCAAAACATTTTAACTTTTATTATTAACTATAAAAAAAAAGCCTATAAATTAAATAACGTGTTTATAATAAGTAAATATAGATGAAAATTATTTTAGAAATGAGAAACAAAACAAATATGTCTTGATTTAAAAAGCAAGCTGGCAGACCGCGGGTGAATACCAAAGCTGTTCCGCAGAATTTTTTGTCTGCAGAAAAACAGTTTTTACCGTAACCCAACAATGCTAGGCCAAGCATGAGAAATTATACTAACTAAGCAAAATTTGCATTTGTGAAGAAATTATACTCAGGAAATACAATCACTGAGCTCCACAATAGTACGGAGGGTTATTTTCCTATTCAAATACATTGTACCCAGTGGTCAACCCATAAATACAATGCCCAAGTAATTTCTGAGAAAAATTTTTGGTAAAACACAGATTTACTCCCTTTTGTTACATTTCTCATTGGATTATTTGTCAGTACAGCATACAGCAGTGTTGGAATCGGTGATTTTCCTCTGGAAAGGATGTTTGCAGCTTTAAGGAAATTTCACTTATAAACCATTAATAGGAATAAAATCCACAGGGCATTTTGTTGCACAGGGGGAAATATTTCCCTCGATGAATTCATCACTGGCATACATTATGAAAGTAGGCTGAAAGCATGGAGAAACTTTTAAGAATCTTAAAATCCCATTGAAGTAACTCCATTTTCTGAATATTCCACTTCAAAGTTTGGTTGGTACATGAAAAGTCCACCTCTCCCCTTTCCCCCTACCTCCCATTCTTTTTTTTTTTTTTTTTTTAAGCAACAAAGAGCAAGGTTGTAGAACAGACAACCAGGGCTTGACAAATGCGGTCGCCAGGTCGCCACTGGCGACCAAAGTTTTCGGTCTGGCCACAAAGTTACTTAATTTGATGTTATTATTATTATAATTTTTTGCACAAAAATGGACCGAAAAAATTAGCACAAACAACATTTTTTCTCTTTTGCGGCATTTTTAATTTTGGCAAAAATAAGTGTACCAAATGCAAATTTTAAAGTAATAAGAACAGAATTATTTGACTGATTTCGATTAAAAAAAATAGGCAAAAGTTGCTTTCCTGCATCACTATTTCATCGATGCACTCCCCCCCCCCCCACACACACACACTCACACTCATCAGATATAGATTTTGTAGCACTCCATTATCCAGACATTTGAGTCTTTGGCAATCAGCATTTCACGAGCATGCAGGTTATTTTAGAAATGAGAAACAAAACAAATATGTCTTGATTTAAAAAGCAAGCTGGCAGACCGTGGGTGAATACCAAAGCTGTTCCGCAGAATTTTTTGTCTGCAGAAAAACAGTTTTTACCGTAACCCAACAATGCTAGGCCAAGCATGAGAAATTATACTAACTAAGCAAAATTTGCATTTGTGAAGAAATTATACTCAGGAAATACAATCACTGAGCTCCACAATAGTACGGAGGGTTATTTTCCTATTCAAATACATTGTACCCAGTGGTCAACCCATAAATACAATGCCCAAGTAATTTCTGAGAAAAATTTTTGGTAAAACACAGATTTACTCCCTTTTGTTACATTTCTCATTGGATTATTTGTCAGTACAGCATACAGCAGTGTTGGAATCGGTGATTTTCCTCTGGAAAGGATGTTTGCAGCTTTAAGGAAATTTCACTTATAAACCATTAATAGGAATAAAATCCACAGGGCATTTTGTTGCACAGGGGGAAATATTTCCCTCGATGAATTCATCACTGGCATACATTATCAAAGTAGGCTGAAAGCATGGAGAAACTTTTAAGAATCTTAAAATCCCATTGAAGTAACTCCATTTTCTGAATATTCCACTTCAAAGTTTGGTTGGTACATGAAAAGTCCACCTCTCCCCTTTCCCCCTACCTCCCATTCTTTTTTTTTTTTTTTTTTTTTTTTTTTAAGCAACAAAGAGCAAGGTTGTAGAACAGACAACCAGGGCTTGACAAATGCGGTCGCCAGGTCGCCACTGGCGACCAAAGTTTTCGGTCTGGCCACAAAGTTACTTAATTTGATGTTATTATTATTATAATTTTTTGCACAAAAATGGACCGAAAAAATTAGCACAAACAACATTTTTTCTCTTTTGCGGCATTTTTAATTTTGGCAAAAATAAGTGTACCAAATGCAAATTTTAAAGTAATAAGAACAGAATTATTTGACTGATTTCGATTAAAAAAAATAGGCAAAAGTTGCTTTCCTGCATCACTATTTCATCGATGCACCCCCCCCACACACACACACACACTCACACTCATCAGATATAGATTTTGTAGCACTCCATTATCCAGACATTTGAGTCTTTGGCAATCAGCATTTCACGAGCATGCAGGTTAAAGCAGCCTTTACAGATTATTATTTTTTTTTTTCATAGATAAATAATTTTGATAAATTTCATTAAAAAACTTGCTATATTATATTATGGTTATATTATCTTTCTAAATTATGTAACTATATTCTAAACTATGTAACTAATAATCATAAACTATGCTTATTATTTTTTTTTATTAATTAGTTGATAAAAAAAAAAAACTTGTGCTTTTGAAAATTAGTGACTGTGGAGGGAGAAAGGTAATATTTTTTACTGGCGACTAAAATTTTCTTCTGGTCACCAGATTTGATCAGATTTGTAAAGCCCTGCAGACAACTTAATCTGGACGAAATCTGTAATAATAAAGATAGAAATTTGCATGTGTGTCTGTATGCTGTGTTCTGAAAAGACCACTGCACACAGTTAGGAAAATTGAAGCCTGTTTTTATATTTTTTCATTTAATTTTTTATGCAATGTTTACCCCCTCCTTTTTTTTTTTTTTTTTTTTTTTTTTTTTTTGCTTTGCAGCGATTTTTACCACTATATATATAGTGTTGACTCTAAGCCGTTTTAGGAGGGCGCAGTGCCTGGCGGCCCTTTTTATTTCTCTTATGCACCCGGCGCCCCTTTTTAATACTTCCTATGCACCCCGTGGCCTTTTAAGAGAGTTTCACAGCGCCCAATTGCTTTTCTTTATAATCAAAAGCTGCCATTTTCTTTTCTTCTATCAGCATTTGTACGAAAGCAAGTGCATATTTTTCTGCCCGGTCCCATTCTTAATGTGTTAACGAGAATTTCGAGCATAACCAATCAGGAATTGGATCGGAATCAGATTTTTTTCTGCAAATTTACATCAACTCTTCAGGTTTTGCGTGAATACTCTAGTGAGCGGTGCGGTTCGCTTTAGGAAAAGTGATTTTTGCTCAAATGATCTTGTGAAATACTGCAATTGAAAGTTGATGCTGTTCTTTTAGGCCTGACTCTGCTTTGTCATGATGAGTAAAAGTGACAGTGAATGGTTCACACAATTATGCGCGAAAATTGCATTACAGTGTACTGCGGTGGAAAAGGGGCAACACCGTCAAAAACACATTGTTGTCGAATGTGGTGTAAAAGTGATCATTTAAAAAATTTAACATTTTAAAATTACAAATTTTCATGAACTATTTTATTATATAAATACAAATATATATTTAAAATGGTTAAGTAAATATTTATTTAATTTCTTTTCAAAAATTGTGTAGAACTGTTTGATTGCAGTTATTTTTATTTTTAATAAAATTTCTATTTAATATGTATATATATTTTTCTTTATTCTAGATGACAAATTCAGTGGGTATCAAGAAAAACGTTTTAGTTCACAGCCAGCTCGTTCTGATTCTTGGAATGATAATACTCGCACAGCTTCTCATCTTGCTAATAAAAATGAAATAGTTAACAATTATCATAGTGAACCCCCTAAAAGAGAATCTTTCAAAAGTCCGGAACCTGTCCCAGAATTTAAAGATTATTCATTGATTTCTATTCCTCCAAAGGCATGCAGGAATATATATGTTTCTCATATTGTGAGTCCTGGTGAGTTTTATTGCCAAATTGAAGAAGACAGCACCAAACTACAGTCACTGATGAAAACTATTGAAGATATATATGCAATAGAAGCTGATAATTTGAATTTATCGAATTTTGCTGTTGATACCCCTTGTTGTGCTGTATATGATGATGGGGCTTGGTACAGAGGAAAAATAAAAAAAGTAGATGCTGACACTTGTGATATTTTTTTTGTTGATTATGGAAATACAGATCCTATTCCTAAATCAAAAATTAAAAAAATAAAGGCTGATCTGTTTCGTTGGCCATCTCAATCTGTTTGTTGTAAAGCTTTCAATGTTTCTCCCAAGTTTGAAGATTGGAATGATGAAGAAATTAATGCTTTCATTGACAAAGCTTTAGACAAATCTTTTATTGCCCAATTTGTTGAGTGTGACAGTAACAATTGTTATGCTGTTAACTTATTCAGTATCGATAAGCTAGGAAATAATATTTTCAATAAAGAGTTTGTTAATCTTGGATATGGGCGTCTTCAAGATACAAATACGAGTATAATTATGAATCCACGTTCAGCTTCAACTAATTTGTCTTTTAATGCACCAGATATTGAAATAAGTAGTTCGGAAGCTGTACAAGTGTTTTATGGCTTGAATCCTGGAGAAATCTTTTGTCAGTTAAAGTCATGTGAGCAAGAATTTAAACAAATGATGATCAAAATGCAGAATTATTATAAAAATGTGTCTGAAGCAGAATCTCTTATTGATAGACCTCATCAAGGAATGATTTGTGCTGCCCAGTTCTCCTTGGATTCTGCATGGTATCGAGCTGAAATCAAAAAAGTTGAAAGTAATAAATTAATTATCTTTTATGTAGATTATGGTAATTCAGAGAAAGTTGACAGAAAAAAAGCAAGGTGCATCATTCAGGAATATACGATACTCCCGGTTCAAGCGATAAAATGCCGTATAAGAGGCATAAAACCTCCTGGTAAATCATGGACCATTAATAATAATTTAGGAAAATATTTTGAAGGCAATACTGTCTGTAAATTTATCTCAAAAGAAGAAGATGCTTACCTCGTTGATTTAATATGCAATCAGAAAGATGTTGCTCAGTTACTAATATCTGATGGGCTAGCTGCATCTGATGGTTCTATTGTTCCAATTGGAGAAACAAAAAGAGTTCAGGCTGAAGTGCCAAAATTTAATGAAAAAGTATCACCAGGAATTGGCAAGTCTGGAATAATACAAAAAGTGACAGAAAGAAATGATGGTTTTACACAGGGACAACTCATATCTGTAACAATTTCTTTTATTGAAAATCCATTAAAGTTTTGGTGTCAGCTACTTGATGAAAGTGATATCTTAAATGAACTTGTTGAAAAAATTGAAAATACGGTAATAGAATATCCATCCTTAACACCTTCTTCGTTGAGAATTGGTAGCTACTGCATGGCCCAGTATTCAGAAGATGAGGCTTGGTATCGAGCTCGGATCATATCTTGTGAATCTGGAGAGACATATAAAGTATTTTTCATTGATTATGGAAATTCGGAAGATGTATCATTATCACAGGTATTATTTTCAGATATTTTTATCTTTCAAATGTTCAGGTATAAGTTAATGTAAAACTTCTATATAGCAGAAAAAAGAATATTTTTTTCTACCCTTCATGAATTTGAAAAACTAGTGTCAAAAGTTTTTTTTTTTTTTCATAATTTTTTTTTATTGTTTTTCTATATAAATTTCTTGCAGACAGGAGTGTGCATAACATGCCCAGTGTATGCTGCCGAAGGCAGTCTCCAACTCCAAAACTTAGCTTGGATAGATTTTCATTTGAAAAAAAAAATCCTACAAAACTGAGAGTGCACGTTACTGAAGTCAGTGGGTCCCCAAGCATTAGGATCACAAAATTCATCAGTGGATTATCCGAAAAAATCGTGAAATTAGTCAGTCGATTGGTGGAAAAAAATCTTGAAATTCTTGAATCAGTCGTGTGTAAAAATTTTTGTGTACTTCTCCATTATCTCGTCGATCACTTTTCATTAGAAAAAACTATAGAACGCCAAAAAAGGCAGTCTCATTCACTTGACATCAGAAACGTTACACATATTTGTTATGTCATCCAGTGGATTTTAATTCGACATTTACCTGTATTAAGTACCTTTCAATACAAAAAAGTATAAAGCTACCTATTGCAGCCGTTCGAAGGAAAGCACTTCTGGAAAATTTAGGTATATTTTCACCAATCATGACCCCCAGACCCCAAAACCACTCTCCGTTCAAATGTTGATATATATATATGTAGATATATCCATATATATATATATCCATATATATATCTGATCTATCTCATACGATAACTCGTATTTATAAATCAATTTAGATGAAACTCATTGTGTGTAGTGTGTATTAAGCTCACCAATGCCTCGACCAAGTTCGTTGGCCAGCTTGGTCCGCCATCTTGTTTCAAGATGGCAGCCACTGAAAAATTTAAAACTAAAATAAATATACAAAAAAGTTAAAAATTCCTATTTATTTTTTGATTAAGTGTTAGGCCTTGATACAAGGATTCCGGAGCATTTTTTGTTTTACCTCTACCTTAAAAAATGGCTGAGATAGATCATTTTGAAATTATAGGGTGGCTGACATTTTGAAACAAGACAGCGTATTACAAAAATCCAAGGATTAATATACGAGTTTTAGTGAATGCGATTTCTCGCAAATTATTATCTTTCATTGTTGTAATCATTTTCCCAATCATATGCATAAAACTATATATTCATATCCATTAGTGCCAAATTCTTGCCAAACTTGGCAAAATTTGGGTGAAATATCGCCAAATTTGGAGACTAAAATAAGTTTTCATAAATGAAGCCAACTTGGCTATAGCTCAATAACTTGGCGAATTTCTTATTCAAATTCAGTATAAACGAAACTTCTATAATCAGTTTCTTTGCATTTTAGCTTGCTGTTTTCGAGTAACATTAGCTAAAATTTTAGAGCAAAGATATAAGAAAGTTACCTTTTCCTCCCGGTACAGGCCGGAAGGACTTTTTTTCATTTTGTTTTACTGATTTATATTATTAGTTATTTCGTTAATTAAAATTTGTGTTCTTAAATGACAGTGCCATGATATTAAAAGAGAAAAAGCATTGAAAAAATATTGCGATGCATAGTTACGTGCAACAGATCTGTTTCATCTGACGTCACAAACATTTATTCACCAGCCGAGAGGGACAATTAGAAAAAATAATGTAAATAAATAAATATCCAAGATTATTTTTTTCTGCTTTCATTAATACACTATATTGCCAAAGGTGACCGATCACTTGCAATTTTAGACGTTTTGTTAACTATCTAGAAAAATACATGAGGAATTAACCTCAAACTGCAGGTGTGTAAACAGTTATATATTTCCGTGAAGATTTTTTCCTGAAACCCCATAGGGGACTGTCAACAAATTGAAAAACAACGAATATCTTTTGGATTATCCTGTAAAAACTAATGTAGCAAAAGCGTTCAAACTCGAGATTATTAATAAGTGACTTATTGTAATATACTGTGTTCATTTTTATGAGGATAGCATGTATATTCGAAGAAAAATTCAGGTTTTTATAAAAACAGTTCCAAATTTCGCCAAGTTTTTTGCTTATAATTTGCAGAGTTCTTAATATAAAAAAAAGTTATTTTGAAAAATATGTCAAACAACATTGTACATAACACTCTGCAATCGGAATTAAAAAATAATAAAAATTGGATGAAAAATGATCAGGTTTACTAAAAAATGTTTCACTGTGCATGCGAGATTGCAATCAAAATATAATGTGCATAATGTATTAGCTAAGTATATAGAGCAACTTTTGTGAAAGTCTCAAAATCAAAGCTTGAAAATTCTGAAAATTATCGTCAATAGAATAAGTTCGAAATCCGTCGTTCCCAAAAGGAAGCAAAAAGATGAGGGGTTGTATCCAAATATAGTAGTACGTGCAATATTGTGTCCGCTATCTTGGCACTAATCAACAGATATTTGATACAACCCCTCATCTTGTTGCTTCTTTTTGTGAACAGCGGATTGCGAGCTTATTCTATCGACGATAATTTTCAGAATTTTTAAGCTATGATTTTGAGGCTTTCACAAAAGTTGCTCTATATACTTAGCTAATACATTGTGCATATTATATTTTGATTGCATGCACAGTGAAACATTTTTTAATAAACCTGCTCATTTTTCATCCAATTTTTATTATTTTTTAATTCCGATTGCAAAGTATTATGTGCAATGTTGTTTGACATATTTTTTCAAAATAACTTTTTTTTATATTAAGAACTCTGCAAATTATACGCAAAACAGTTGGTGAAATTTTGGACTTTTATAAAAAGCTTAATTTCTCTTCGAGTATACATGCTATACTCATAAAAATGAACACAGTATATTACAATAAGCCACTTATTAATAATCTCGAGTTTGAATGCTTTTGCTACATTAGTTTTTACAGGGTAATCCAAAAGATATTCGTTGTTTTTCAATTTGTTGACAGTCCCCTATGGGGTTTCGGGAAAAAATCTTCACGGAAAAATATAACTGTTTACACACCTGCAGTTTGAGGTTAATTCCTCATGTATTTTTCTAGATAGTTAACAAAACGTCTAAAATCGCAAGTGACCGGTCACCTTTGGCAATATAGTGTATAGTGTAATTTTTTTTGTTTAAACTTACTGATAGTTGACACTTTGGTGGGTTGGGCTTTTCCGAATTTCTTTTGTTTTATTTATTTATTTATTTTGATATTTCAATGGCAACATTCTTCCATTTATTTATTTGACATTACAGTTTGGCGATAGGTTTCTTTTTATGAAAATTGGTCGATGGGATAATGAAGTACCAAATTGTGAAATTCATCAGTGGATCGTCAAATTTTTTTTTTAAATTCTTGAATCATTCACAAGAAAAAAATCGCGAAATTTGTTGATAGGTTGAGAAAAAAAAGAAAATCTCTAAATTCGCCAATCAATAGAGGGAAAAATCAAACAAAAGAATTAAACTTTTTCAATTGGTTGCAAGTAAAAATTGTCAAATTTGTTAGTTGATTGGAAATTTTTTTTATCGAATGGAATTTTATCGTTTGAAAAAAAATTCATAAAATTTGTCAATTGGTCACGAGGGAAAAATCACAAAAGTTGTCAGATCAGTCGAAAATCGTCTGCATTCCCATAGAAAAGCATTATGACCTAAAAAGAAATGTTCTATAGTTTTCAAACGAATGAACCAAATGTAACCTAAAACTTTACAGCTAATTCCAGGTACCTCACCAACATACCCTCCGAAAATCAAAACCTAATCTTATGTTTTTTATGGCAGTTATTGCTGAACAGACAAACAGACGGAAACCAAAAACTTTTGGTGTCTCCACAGTGAGCCTCAACTGACATTTCGGCAGTTATCACAATTGAAGCAAGCCTCTATTCAGAAGTTATGTACATTTGAAAAAAAATACCTTCTTAGTTTCAAATTTGTTTATAAGAAAGTTGAATCAGATAAAAGTTATAGAGGCCATAAATTTTTCAGAGAAAAAAAGTGGGGATTGTAACTATGAAATCAACTTCTAGGTGCTTGAAATGTGTAAACCCAAAATTAGAGATCATCCTGCCAATTGGAATTATGCTTAAAAAAAACTGTATTACAATATCCAAGGTTCATACAGACTGCTTAGAAACAAACCCTGTAGAAATGAAAAAGGGTACTTTTCGGTTAGCCGGGTGCCAGTGATATATATACATGTATATATACACGTATATACATACACGCATATATGTATGTATACATATACAAATTCATGTATATACATATGTATTTATATATGTACATATATCACTGGCGCCCGGCTAACCGAAAAGTACCTGAAAAAGTTTCCAAAGAGTAATTACAAATCCTTAGGTAAACAGTATACTCCTTAAATTATCACAATGTTTAATTTAGTGTTGAACAGTGATTTAATTGAAGTATAAAAGAGTAGAAAATGGAAATATATATAACACACACTGCTTAAACATGTATGGCTTGGAAGAAATTAACCTTTAAAGGAAGTAAAATAAATATAAAAATCTCCTATGTTTACAAAAATAAAGTTCAAGTAATTACTGCCATTCTAAAAAAAAAAAAAAAAAAAAAAAAATCTAAAAAAGTATTGTTACTGTTTTTTTTTTTCTTGGTATATGCCGCATGATTTTTCCTTTCAAAATTTCCTTTTAAAATCTAGGTGCATTTGACATATGATGAGTTTTTGGGATTTGACTGGCTTCTGTATATATGCCATTTGTCACTGCATAAGATAGTTCACTGGCAATTTTGTATTCAAATTTGCGAAACCAGAATACTTTGTAATTTTTGCCTAGCTATTAGATTTCAGTATAAAAATCTGTTTTTTCTCTAAATGAGATATAAAAATTAGGGTGGGTGTGCGTACACAAGGGCATGACATATGACATACATGAAAAAATATAGTAAATCATTTAAATTTCTTGTACTCCTTCGAATTTTTCTACTCCTTGAATTTTTTTCTTCCCGTCTGTATGAAACCTGGATATGTTTAGTAATGATTATAAATGAATTTAATGTTAGGAGTTTTAACCTTTAATCCTGCTATAATTTCTAAACTACGTACTTGACAAAATGACTTCTCGCTTAGTTTTTGAAGGTAAATTTTATTGATTTATCCAAATATGTTACAATGGTAAGTTACATTACTGAAAAAAGAACGTAAGTTACTATAATAAATGTAATTGCCAGTGTTCAAGAAATAGCACTAAATTTAGGTAATTTTCATCTAAATTTCGCTTTGGATAGGTTTAATTAACAAACAACTTCAACTTTCCATTTTGATTATTTTTGGTATTGTATTCTTAAAATTACTGAAGTAAATTATTCTAAATGTAACATAAGTTATCATGCAATGACTGCTTTATATTCTTTATTTTTTACTTCTTAAACATTATATGTGTATTTTTATGAAAGAAGTTGTAATCTTCATTTTTATTTTCAGATGAAAATAATGACTCCTGACCTCATACAGCAACCACCTTTCTGTTTTGAATGCAGTTTGTATAATGCTCCTTCAAAATTGCTACCTGAAATGACAACATTGTTTTCTGATACTGTAGATGGTGTTGAAGAAATAACAGCAAAAATTGAGAATGTCCGTTCTGGCATATGCACTGTTACATTGCTTTTCGACAAGGATGATCAAGAGATGAATGTCAACGAGTTATTATTTGGAGTGAAGGAAAATGCTGTTGAAAGTGGTGATACTACTTGCTATGGTATTCAATCTTTTTCATTTGTTTTAAATTTTGTTCATAATGTTTGTGCAATATTGCATAATTTTCTTAACAGATAATTATCATTGCTTAATGTGATTACCATTAATAATATTCACATTATGCTATCAGAATTACAAAGGTTACTTTATTTTTCTGTGTATGTTTCACCCTCTTATGTTTTATCAAATTAACAGTAAATTATAGAACTGAATTTGTTTTCTCCCATTTGTTTCATGAAACAATAACAAATTCTGATATTATTATTATTTTTACGATTTCATTTTGGGAAAAAATTTTAACTAAAGAATTAGGGAAAAATATTTCACACAAATTTTTATTCAGTTATTATCTAAGTTATTATTAAAATTACATAGTATGCACTAGGGCTGGACGATATCAGAAATTTAATATCGCAATATATCAAGGAATTAATATTGATATTAGTGATATATCGCGATAACTACCTAAAAGTGTATGGGAATAGAAACATTGTTAATTTCCATAGATAAATGGTTTGGTAGCAGCAATTTAAGTACAAACAGGTGTAGAAAGCAACAAATCAATTCTCTAGACCTATTTGCTCACACAGCATCCTTTAAATATTATAGTTTCATATTTATACAAAACAGAAATATTTTAGGAAAAATTCACGTTGTTCAATATCTATTTGGGCTTATACCATTGATTGGATGGTGTTTTTCTTTAAAATAGTATGTTGCCTATTCTTCCTATTTTATTCACCATTGCCTCGTTATAACTGAGAATATTATAAACAAGAACGAAAAATCATGCGTCAAGCATAGATTATGTGGCACTTTCCAACGCTTCTAAAATAATTTTACAAATCATTACCGTTTAATAAGCTGAAAGATGACATCTAAGTAAACAATTTGGAAAACGCATAACATATTTAAAAACGTAATTTCAGGAATTTTCAATATATACAATATTCGGAAAAATATCCGAATACTTTTATGTAGCCCTGTATATGATCTATAGATTTGTATATATACATAGGATGCTAAATTTGAGTTTAGTTAGGAAACGCGTAGCACCGTTTAAATTCTCCTTCTGGAGTTTCTGTCAATAAACGGAAATGTGTTCGCGAACTTTTGTGCTGCCCTGTATAGGATCTACAGAATTTATACACACCACGTAATAGACAAAAAGCTAGTTAAGATTAAAATCGCGTTTAGTAACTTAAAACGCACTTCCAGGAATTATTGTTAACAGACAGTAGAGAATTCTTTTGTGTGTCCCTGTAAATGAACGATGACTGCTATACACACACTATTCTGTAGTAAGCCTCTTGTAATGCACCTTAGTAATATATATAAACTTCAATGCGTTTAAAATAGTGGAACATTATTTAAATAAACCGCAGACGATTTTTCTCCATAGACATAATGTAACGGAATTATTTTGACTGTCCCTGTAAAGTAACTCTAAGTGCTATACACCTACTATTCTATATTAAGCTTCTTCTAATGCATCTTAGTGATCTATATAAATTTCAATGCGTTTACAATAGTGAAACATTTTTAAAATAAACCGCAAATGATTTTTCTCCATAGACCGCAATGTAACGGGATTCTTTTGAGTGTCCCTGTAAGAAAACTATAAGTGCTACACACTTCTGTTGAAATAGGGAACGTGCCATAGATAACGAAAATAACATATAAAAATTGCAGAGCAATCCGAGCATATTTACGGGAGTTAGAGCACGGACAGACGGCCAGACAAACCGAAGTCATAAGCACTTTTCAACTAGGTTGGAAAGTGCTAAAAAGAAACTAAAATAAAAGTTCTTAAATTTAGGACGTTGCTCATTTTAATATGATTAAAATAAGTAAAAGCAACAGCAAAAACTGAAATTGGTTTATTGCCATATGTAATGCTAATATATTTCTGAATAACAAGCCTTCAATGGATGACAGATGCAGCAGAAATGTTGTTTTTCAATCCTTCTCTAAGGTATCAATGCATTCTTAATAGAAAAAAAAAATTAAAAATTCACCTTCTTATCTATATTTACTATACATAAATACAAAACTGAAATCGTTCTTGAAATATAAATATTCAAATCACATTTTGAAATAGTTTTATAATACTTATTGAGTGTTTATTTGTGAAGTTCATCTTAGAACATAATCTGCCCCTATCAGTCGCAGATCATGCAGGGCAGCTTTTCAAAAACATGTTCCCAAAGTGTGAAGCTGCAAAAAAATTTTCATGTGGTCGAACTAAAGTTAGTTCAATAATAAAAGAAATGGCCTGCGAAAGTAAAAAATCGTTAATGGACCAGTTGCAAAGTAAGTCAGTTTTTGCTATTGCGGTTGATGGCAGCAACGATTCAAATTCACAATTATATCCCATTGTTGTTGTTTATTTGGACAAAACTGAAGGCAAAATCAAAAGTTCTTTGCTAGCTCTACCTGTTTTGTCCGGAAATTCCACCGGGCAAAATATTGGTAAGTTAGTTATTGATGTATTACAGGCAAAAAACATTGATATGAAGAACTGTATTGCTTTTAGTGCAGATAATGCACCTGTAATGCTAGGAAATAAAAAAGGTGTTGCATCTATTTTGAAAGAAAAAAACGAAGAACTTATAGTGATGGGCTGTAATTGTCATTTAATACATTTAGCTGCTGAAAAAGCAGCTAAATCTTTATTGATTCCTGTTGATGACATCTTAATTGACATTTTTTATTATTTTGAAAGAAGCTCTAAACGGAAGGAGGAATTTAAGGACCTACAATCTAAGTTTGATTCAGAAAATAAAAAAATTCTGAAACATGTATGTACTAGATGGCTATCTTTGGGTAGAAGCTTGAAGCGCTTATTAGAGCAATGGGATATACTTGCAAGTTTTTTTAAGAATCAAATTAAAAGATCTCAAAACAGCAGCTCATTGTCATCTCTTGATACATATAAAATCCCACTGCAAACAGCTCAGAAAAGCTCTAGCAATTCATCAAAAAAGAGACCTGCAAGTGGAGGTGGTGAACCTTCATGTAAAAAGATGAAGTCAGATGGAGTTTCAAGCAAGTTATGTGAGTCTAAAAGTCTCATGAATTTAACAAGGGAAGAGAAACTATTTATGTTTCTTTCATCCGATGTCAACAAGGCGTATTGTTTATTTTTAGATTACATGATACCAGTTTTCGAAAAAACTAATGTAATTTTGCAGTCAGAAGCACCAAAAATCCATGTTTTAAATTCTTTGTTATTAGATATGCTTAAAGAAATTCTTTGCAAATTTGTTAAACCAGATGTTCTTAAAAATTCCTCCTCTTTAATTGATATCAAATATGCAGAGGTATGCAATCAAAAAAATGATGCTGACTTGTTAATTGGAAGTACTACTTTGAAAGCTGTGAATACCTTAGAGAGCAATGAAAAGATTAAATTTTATTCTAATGTCAGGAAATATTTTATTACATGCTGCAATTATATGAGGCATAAATTTCCATTCAATAATGTTTTGTTAAAGCATGCTGAGGTGGCAGATTTGCAGAAAATTTGTAACAAATCTTTTGTTGATGTACAGTACTTTTTAAATAAATTTCCTGCAATGTATCTTCAAAATGAAAATGAGTCTGAAGATGAAGCTAGAGACAAACTTCAGTCTGAATTTTGTTGTTTACAGATTGATGACATTCCTGTTGATGTAGTTAAAGAAGAGAGGATGGATCAAAAGTGGGCTATTGTGGGGAAACTGTCAGCAGCAGATGGTTCTTTGAAATATGAAAAGATAGCCAATTTTATGATGTGTGTTTTGACAATACCACACAGCAATGCTGAATGCGAGAGAGTATTTAGCAGTGTACGCAAGACAAGAACAGAATTCAGGAGTTCTTTATCAGATGAAAACTTGGAAAATGTTTTAATTTGTAAAAGCATGCAAAAGGGACATTGCTATCAACAAAAATTTGATAAGGAATTTTTGAGTAAAGCTAAATCAGCTACTTACAATAATTTAAGAAATAAGAATGAGTAATGAAGAGTGCTTTTATTTGTATATAGTAATTTGTATATATTTGTATAGTTTCTGGTTAATAATTTGTATAAATACTAAACATCAAGATTTACACTAGAACAATTTATTTTTTTATAACTACTTGATGATGGCATACCTAAAACTATGGTCCAGCCAAAA
Organism: Maratus michaelseni; assembly: GCA_963931845.1. Classification (NCBI taxonomy): domain Eukaryota; kingdom Metazoa; phylum Arthropoda; class Arachnida; order Araneae; family Salticidae; genus Maratus; species Maratus michaelseni. The sequence goes on along the minus strand of OZ007594.1, from coordinate 153,424,195 downwards.
CATTTTTTTTTAAGTACAATAGTTGAACTGTCTGAAGTAAAGGATTTCAATTAAGGATAAACAGTCTAATTATTAAGGTAAGTTTAATCTCATGTTTTTGTTTTTTTTTTAGTTAAAAATATAATTGACTATATATGAATATAATAAATGAACAGAGGAAAGTATTTTCAACTACTAGGTAAATTATATAAATTATATAGTTTGGGTATCTCAGTTCAGATTTATTCCAACTGTGATATTCCAACCATTGAATATATATATATATATATATATATATATATGAATAGCATAGAAGATGTTTACTTTTTTCATAGCATATATTAAACCTTTTTAAGCACATAAAAATACGTCGTAAAAATTGTAAGGTTTTCAAAATTGATATGTTGGCAGGTATGCTTATTTTTTTTAGTTCGTTTTAAGCTGGAATAACAAAACATATATTAAATTCACTGGGATTCATGCTCTCACTACCGATAAAACACAGAGGAAAACAGGAATTGAGCCTCTTGGCCGATATTCAGCGTACACAATACTAGACGTTAATAGCTAAGAAGCTCCGCTCAAAGATAACCAATCACAGTGAAAAAGTGACGAGGCTTCGCTTCACGAACGTGGCGAAATGCAAAATATTAGCCGCACTGTGATTGGTTGCTTGCGAACCGAGCTTCCCAGCTGCTAAGCTCTAGTAATGTATTCGACTACAACTACACAATAACTCATACATATTTGAGCGCTTATTTATTCGTCATGACTTATCAATGTGTGTGAACTATTGCAATATGTCTAGAGGAATAGCAGCGACGGCATTGAAACACAGACGATAACAGATTGTTCAGTAAGGAACGGACAGTGCAAAATGCGGTTGGTGGAAATAAAAAATAAAGCAGATAATTTATCGGGATATATTGAGATAACAACGAAAAAGAGATGATCGTTGGAAGGGATAGCGGGCAACGAACAGTGGAAAAATGCGGTTGGGTGGAAATAAAAAGTAAAGCAAAGAATGTATCGGGATATATTGAGATAACAACGAAAAAGAGATGATCGTCAGAAGGGATAGCGGGCTTTGAATGAAGCGGACAGGGAATAAATGCGTGGGGATGGGGAGAAAGGATTATTCAGATATTAGTACGGAATTTTCAGCGCTTTTTCTAGGATTTCGAAGTTGCGCTGCGGTGGGAAAAATGTCATTGGCATATATCGGTAGAGTCAGAACTTAGCTATCGTTATTGGGATATATTATCAGATTCGGAGCTTAGCTATCGTTATTGTGATAGTTAAAAAATATCAATATTTGACCGATTTATTGATAAATAATCCAGCCCTAGTATGCACAAAGTATTTCTTCATTGTTTCATGAATTTAAATATAAAATGAATCTTCAAACAATTTTATATAAATATACAAAGTGTAGACATAATGAGATGGGCTGGTCTACAGCAGAGGTTGCCAACCAGTGGTTTATGAAAAAAATTTTGGTGGTCTGAAGAAAAATTTCTACGTTATTTGCATTTTATATTTTTTAATAACAAACCAAAAAATTATGAAATTTTAGATGTTCAGTTTTGAAATTTAAAATTTTGTAAGGCATTGGTATTAATGTTAACCGGTGCTATTTGTTATTTACAGTCAAACCTCATTATAGGGTCAATTGCATTGGTTATAGGATCACCCTGCTTATAGTGCCAGTTTGGTTAATTCCCCATGAAATTCGTATCATTTCTTTGTTAAAATTTTGCACATACAGTGTCACCATTATCGCTTAAAGGGTCACTTTAGACAAAGGATCTATCTCTACTTCTTGAAGCCAGAATGACCACCCGTCATCACATGATGGTGGGATACACAGAGCACCAAACCGGTTTCTCCAACCAAACTGTCCTTGGCATTCCTGCCAAAACCGCTCCGCTCCACGATTTCTATTAAAAGAAAGTTTCCAACAAAGGGATCACTGCCAAAAAAAGGCACCTTTTTGGTGGCGAAAGTGGAAACATGTTAGCTTCAACTGTCCCGCAGAAGAACAATGGGATTTTGATTCTACCCACTTCTGTGGTTAATGGGAATGGTGTAGGACGTGCTAATCTCCTGTGAGAAAATGAAAAATGCATTGGCGAAGGGGACAGCAAAGAAAGATTAATGGTGACACTTACTGTGAATATGGATGACTCAGAAAAATTAACACCACTGGTAATTGGCAAGATTAAAAACCTAGATGTTTCAAACTGTCAAATCTTTGCCTGTCTATTACGATTCAAATCGTAAAGTGTGGATGACTTCAGAAATTAGGGAGAAAACAATCAAACATTACGATCGGCACTTTTCGAACATCAACAGGAAAGTTGTGTTTATCACAGATATTTGTCTGCACTGCAAAATTTCTAACCTGAGATCAGTTGAACTTATTTTCTTGCTCCCAATTGCTACAAGTATTTTACAGCCATTGGTGTAAGTCAAAATATGAAAGTGAATTATAGCAAGCTGCTTATGAAAGATCTGATCATAGCCATTGATGATAAAATACCATTCCATGTGTCTGTCTTAGAAGCAATATTTTACATAAATAAAAGCTGGAATTTAGTATCTTCTAATGTATATTTCTAAGTGTTTTAAGCACACCAGTTTTCAAAATAACATGGAAGCAAGTGAATCGTCAGATGAAGAAGACGATGTTCCACTCTCGGAGCTTGCAAAAATCCTTCAAAAATGCAGTCATGTTGGTCATGATGAAGTATAATATGCTAATATTGATAAATAAGTTTTGACTTCTCACTTACTGTGTCCTAAAGTTGTAATATCAGAAATTGTGTGAAAAATATCACTAGCGGTGAAAGTAAAACGGAGTTAGACAATACAGAACCGGTTGTTTCAAAAACAGAAGCTTTGAGTGCTCTCGAAGTCATTCGTCGATTTTTTGTTAATTCTGATAATTCTGAGGAACATTTTCAAATTGTAAATAGATTACAGGCATGAGATTCTTCCGCAGATCCGCAGTTTTCCGCTATTTTGCTTTTTTGTCAATCTCATCCCTTAGGGATGAGATTCTTCCGCGGATCCGCAGTTTTCCGCTTTTTTGCTTTTTTGTTAATCTCATCCCTGAGATTAGAAAGAGCTGTACAAATGATGGAGTCCAAAGAAAGGCAATCTTGTAATTCGGAGTTTTTCAAATAAGTAGATTTTGTTCAAAACTTTAATTTTTGTGTTTATAATCAAATAAATACAAAAATAACTTCTTACATTAGGAATTTCTGTTTTCTTACTATTTTTAAATTAATTACTATTGGATTATTTAAAAATTATTATTATAACTGAATTAAATATACCAAACTTTCATAATTTTACATATATAAATTTTCAGCTCGCTTATAGGATCACCCCGCTTATTAAGTCACTTTTATATAGTCCCCTCAGTGACCCTATAACAAGGTTTGAGTGTATTAGCAAAACAGCTAATTTTTAATTTTTGGTTCTCTATAAAAAGGGAATTTCTAATGCAGAGTGCAAAAGCAATGAAAATTTTGATTTAGTTTCAACAACATATTTGTGCGAAAAGACATTTTGATCTGTCACTGTCATTAAAACTCTAAACTGGCCTCGTCCCAATCAAAACGATTCTTAACTTAGAATATCATCACTGGAGCTGAAAATCCATGAATTATTTTTAAAATGTAGAAACAAATTTCATATTAAAAACGTGTGATATTTAAATAAGCTTCAATTATTTTTCAATAATATTAAACCAACTTCAGTAATTTTGTCACAATTAAATCAATCTTTAAATTTTTTTTTTTAAATTATTAAATAAGCATTTACAATTTCCTTATAATTTAATAATAATTTTTTATTTTGTTATACTAGTTAGGTTCATTTTCATAGCAGTTTATAAAATCTAGTGCTAAATTATTATAATCTAAAGGCTACCACTGGTGACTATTTTTTAATTCTATCTTGCACCACTTTCTCAGAACAAAAATATTTCCTGTACTCTTTGACAACATGTACAAGACAAATATACTATTTATTTTTAAAAAAATAGTGGTGTGAATGGAATAAAAAAATAGTCGCCAGTGGCAGCCCTGTAATTTGAAATTAACTATGCTCATTTGAATTTTTGAAAGGCAAGTTCTGTATTATGCATTTTTTCTTACTGAGTTTGTACTAACATTATGTATGTTAAAATTTTCATTCTATTACTATTTATCCAGAGTTAATAATTCGTTTTAAAATTTATTTGCATGTAATTTTTTAACCTGTTTTTAATCATGTCACAGATTTAGAAAATTTTTGAAAAATGTTGTTTGCACGTTGTTTTATGCCTTGAAATTTTTGTAGGTTGGAAGGTATGATTTTTCTAGACATATGTTTTTGTCATGGTAAATGAATGGTCAAATTCCACTAAAGCCAATTCAATTTTCCTTTGAAACTTTTGCAATTGGTCTATATTTAGTTATTCATATGAAAAATTTGCTTTTTTTTTTTTTTTTTTTTTTTTTTCATGCCAAGCTGCTAGTTTTCATTCTCCCTAGAGGGCTGCACAAGCCGAAAATTCTTAGGACTGGCACATTTTTTTAAAAATGACCATTATTCTACAATTAAAATTAATTTAAAAAGAATACTAGATAAAAAAATTAAAATATATTAAAACCTATTAAGTAGAACCTGCCTACGTTGAAAACTTGTCTTAAACGAAAAAATGTCTTGATCTGTGCAAAATGAATATAATAATCCATGGGAAAAGAATATAATACATATACAACAGACAATGTACCTGCTAAGAATACAACAGGCCTATGATGGATTTTTCTTCTCCTGATTTTTCTTAACTTACTGTATCTTTATTCAAATAAAATTGTCTAAGTCAATTTTTTTATTCAGTGTTTATGTACATAATTACATAAATGCTGTGTTTATGTACATAATTGCACAAGTGGTCATTAATATTATTGATATTTTGTATTCCATGCATTTCGAACATAATCTGAAAATAAAATATGTGCATACGAAACTGTGCTTTTGGAATGATTTAAATTGTAGGGTAATATTGCTTCAGAAATATTGGCATGTTTTTGTAGAAATTCAGTTGGAGCTCGACCAAACTTTCAGCTTTTATACTGGGTTGGGCCAAAAAAAATTTTGTATTGGTCTGTCCGGTCTGGTCTTGGAAATTCTGGCCTGTGCTGATCTCTAATGTAGGGTGACAATAAAATAACCTAGACAAAGTTCAAATTGAATTTTAAAACATTATTAATTTCCACTGTTAAAATTTTATTAGAAGAAAGAAAGAAATAAATCTCGGATCTCACTGGTGAGCTTTGTGATAATAATCTCTCTGAAAAACGCAATTCTTACATTACACCCCAGGGGTCGTTCTAGGCAAAATTTGGGGCCTATTTATGGCCCCTTCATAAAAATCAATTTGAAAAAATGGGGCCCCTTCACAAAATTCCTTGTACTAAAATAGGCCCCTTCACAAAATTCTTTTTACTAAAATAGGCCTTTTCACAAAATTCTATTCCATAAAAACTTACTATTTATTATTTATTTATTATTTTGTGATGTTTTAAAATGTGTAATTTGTAAACAAACAAGTTCACCAGAGAGGAAAACTTCAGCAAAAGGATTTAAAACTGTTTTTGTTTTTAAATACTTAGTTCAATTTTTATTAACTGGATTTCAACTTTCGTTACAAAATGTTATTGTTCACAAAAATATATATAATAAATTTCACTAAAATAACCTTTACCTTTCATAAAATGGGCCCCAAGAAAAAAAAGCCTGCATCAACCCCTGCACCCTGAAGGCATGTGACAATGATAGTTTGTTTGGATGCTTAAAGTTCCAAGATAAACTATATCGCATACCGTGAAATAATACCAATAGCTTAGCCATGAAAGGGACAGACACCAGGTCAAGGTAAAAAATGAACAGGCAATATTTCCAGAAAATGCAAAGTGACCATAAAGAAGATTGGATACATTCGGAACATTTCAGTGAAAGAAAATTATAAAAAATGTTAGTATTAACAGAAGACGGTTTGACAAATTGTGAAACAGCTCTTTGGTGGACATCAATTAAAAAAAAAAAAATTAAACAGTGCAAGAATCTTATGATGGCCAACAAAATCGTAAGACTTCAAGAATGGTTAGCACCAGTGAAGTAGCTGCTCATTATTAATGGCAAAACTTTTTCCAAAATTTTCACAATCGAACTGATCTGTAATCAAATTCAAGCTTTAGTCAATCAACCCATTATTGAAAGACAGCAAAATTCCACTCAATTACCATTATGGCGGGATTTGATCCTAGCAAAACACCGCTAGATTTTATTGATGAAGGCTTCAAAATCAATCATCAAATCTACTGTTTTCAAGATTGTTTTGCTTCCCTGGCTTCAAGAGCCCATTGGACACAGAACAAAATGAGCACAAACAGGATGTAAATCACATCCGACAAACATCTTAAAAGCACAAAAATGACCACTATACCATAAGTTCCTAACATTTTCTAGACCACTATGCTCTTTACAAGAAAAAAAAATCCCCCCCCCCCCCCTTCTTTCATAATAATCTATATATATATTTCTCTTATGTGGTGCAGAACAAGGGCTTAATTTCTAGAATATCGTTTGGCAACAACCGTAGTTTCCAGAATCTCCAATATGGCGGCCAGCGAAAGACAGTGAAACTCAAACTAGCAATTATTAAAAATAAAGTAACATGTACGTAATCCAAAGCGTTTGAGATGATTCCTCATTTTAATTATGAGTAATATAATTAATTTCAAATGAATTCTCAACTCTTATTTAGAATTTATTTATGAATTTCACTCGCATGAAACCAGAGAGAATAAAAATATCAACTGTCTAGATTGCACCTGCTGCCATCTGTTGCTGTAGATGCAAATTATTGAAGTAAAAAATAATTTATTTTGCAAATATCTATAATCTAATCAGTTAGAACAGTTTTACGAAATTTAAACAATGATTGATGATACATATAAACTATTTTCCTATCACATAGTGTTTTTTAATGACTTTTAAACTAATTGTGTTTTCTAGATATTTTTTTCATAGTATTTAAATGATTTATGCCCATTGGTTGGTAGCACCAACTAAATGCATTTTTTACTGTGTTTTCAATTATTTTTTTACATTAAAAAATTGTCAATTTTATGGTGGATTTATGGTAGTACTTATTCGTCTAGAATTGCTGCTAAAATAAAAAGGGGGCAGCGAAGCGAACTGGGATCGCATAGCGGTTTCAATGTGAATTGTTTCGTAATTCACGGGTTGGCGAGCGTTAGCGAGTAGGGGGCTGGGTCCCCTAGTTAATTATACCAAACATTAAAATATTTTTGCATATTATCTATACCTATTTTCTCTGCCTATCTATCCTGATCAGTCTATCTATCTATCTATACCTACACTATATTGCCAAAGGTGACCGGTCACTTGCGATTTTAGACATTTTGTTAACTATCTAGAAAAATACATGAGGAATTAACCTGAAACTGCCAGTGTGTAAACAGTATAGTATAGGTTATATATTTCCGCGAAGATTTTTTTCCAAAACCCCATAGGGGACTGTCAACAAATTGAAAAATAACAAATATCTTTTGGATTACCCTGTAAAAACTAATGTAGCAAAAGCGTTCAAACTGGAGATTATTAATAAGTGGCTTATTGTAATATACTGTGTTCATTTTCATGAGGATAGCATGTATACTCGTAGAGAAATTAATGTTTTTATAAAAACAGTCCCAAATTTTGCAAAGTTTTTTGCTTATAATTTGCAGAGTTCTTAATATAAAAAAAAGTTATTTTCAGAAAATATGACAAACAACATTGTACATAATACTCTGCAATCACAATTAAAAAATAATAAAATTGGATGAAAAATGAGCAGGTTTACTAAAAAATGTTTCACTGCGCTTGCGCGAATGCAATCAAAATATAATATGCATAATGTATTAGCTAAGTATATAGAGCAACTTTTGTGAAAGTAGAAAGTCTCAAAATCAGCTTGAAAATTCTGAAAATTATCGTCGATAGAATAAGCTCGAAATCCGTTGTTCCCAAAAAGATGAGGGGTTGTATCAAATATCTGTTGATTAGTGCCAAGATAGCGTACACAATATTGCACGTACTACTATATTTGGATACAACCCCTCATCTTTTTGCTTCTTTTTGGGAGCAACGGATTTCGAGCTTATTCTATCGATGATAATTTTCAGAATTTTCAAGCTATGATTTTGAGACTTTCACAAAAGTTGATCTATATACTTAGCTAATACATTATGCATATTATATTTTGATTGCATTTGCGCATGCGCAGTGAAACATTTTTTAGTAAACCAGCTCATTTTTCATCCAATTATTATTATTTTTTAATTTCGATTGCAGAGTATTATGTACAATGTTGTTTGACATATTTTCTCAAAATAACTGTTTTTTATATTAAGAACTCTGCAAATTATAAGCAAAAAAACTTGGTGAAATTTGGGACTGTTTTTATAAAAACCTTAATTTCTCTTTGAATATACATGCTATCTTCATAAAAATAAACACAGTATATTACAATAAGACACTTATTAATAATCTTGAGTTTGAACGCTTTTGCTACATTAGTTTTTACAGGGTAATCCAAAAGATATTTGTTCTTTTTCAATTTGTTGACAGTCCCCTAATGGGTTTCGAGAAAAAAAATTTGCGGAAATATATAACCTATACTATACTGTTTACACTATAGGTGCAGATTCCCAAAATTTGGAAGGAGTCACTGGCTCCTAAACCCAAAAATTCCAGTGGCCACAATTGTAAAACAAACGCATAAAAACAATAATGTTTATATGGGGTAAAAAACTAAAAAAAAAAAAAAAACTCAGGAATTCAAAGTGTAAAGTAATTTATTTAATATAAACACATGTACAACAAAATTTGAATATTAATTAAATCTTAAATCATGTACAGTCAGAAGATAAAGTTGGGAAAGATACGGTTTAAAAAAAAATATTTATAAGCTAAGCAATCATGATAGCGAGGAATATCAGAGAAACATTTCTTACTTTGATTTTGCCAGACTAAAGTACATATGAAAGAAAATCTGAATTTGTGAGATTATTTTGAACTATAAAAATGAAAACACACTTCAAACTTCAAACATTTGTTTACATATATATATTTAAATCACAGTCTAAGTAAAATTATCAGATTCAAACTGTTACGAATAACATTGCTATTCGAATATATTTAATAATTTGCTATGTTAAACAGATCATTCTGAAATGTTATTAAAAGATAATAATAACGTTTGTTATGTGTTTCGATCTTAATCTTTAAAAAAAAAATATCAACATTTCACAATGGGGACTGGGAATACCAGAAATTGATTACTTTTAAATCACATGGCGACTTAAACACCGAAAGTTAGTGGTCACAGAAAAAAAATTAGTCGCCACGTGGCGACTAGTGACCGTGAATCTGCACCTATAGTTTACACACCTGCAGTTTCAAGTTAATTCCTCATGTATTTTTCTAGATAGTTAACAAAACGTCTAAAATTGCAAGTGACCGGTCACCTTTGGCAATATAGTGTATTACTGAAAATCACAAAATAGAAATTAATTAAAAACAATCATCAAATGTAGTAAAAAATTGTTTATTAAAAATTTTAAAATAAATACAAAATTAATAAGAAATTAAAAAAAATTAATGAGATGGTTGAGGCTGGTGGAGTTTTAACAATTTGTTAATGTCTCTGGTTCCAATTTCATTAACATTAGTCAAATTGCCACGATCAGTGATATGCAGTCTGTTCCTTTTCTTAGACAGTAAATTATCTATTACACTGAACCCACGCTCAACCAAATATGATGAAGGATATCAGGAGATAAGTTGCAGCCTGTTTCTGTAAATTTTATGAAAATATTTTGCTTTCAAATGAAAGTAAAAGATGGCTACTTTGGAAACTTGTAGTTTTTCGTTATGTCACAGATTTTGTCTTTTATACTTCTTGTTTGTTAGCAATATGATTTTGGTTTCTGTGGTTATTAAAAGAATTATATGCTAAAAATTTTATACGTTATTTTTTATCGCTCTGTATTTGCACAATAAATTTCATTTTTTAATTTTTAGAATTTTTGTTGTTGTTGAATTTTATAAAATAGCCTCTGTAATTGTTTCATGCTCTTTAAGCAATTCCATATTTCCTCTCTTTACCTTTCTACAATCTCATGTCTGATTGTAATTGTTGTTTATTTCAGAATCTCCCCGATTATTACCTCCTGATGTTCCTCTTGGATTACATGATGGATATGTATCTGTTGTTAAGTCTCCTCAGGATTTCTACATCCAGTTATCGGGTACTGAAGACCCTCTTGCTGACTTATCTGAAGAATTAGCAGAATTATCTGAATCTTCAGAAAGTGTTAATCCCATCAGTCTTTGCCCTGGTTATGCATGTTCAACTAAATATTCTGAAGATAATAATTGGTATCGAGCAGAAGTTATTGACATACAAGGTAGTATTACTTATTTGTGTTTATTTTCAGTGAAAATATTTAAAATTTAAGTGTAGGTAAAACCATTAAAAAAAAAATAATGCTTTTATTATTGTATTTAAATGTAGAAATAAGCTGAAAATTTAAAATTCATATTTTATGCATGAAAGTTATGCTCTGTATAAGCTGTCGCATTCTCGTGTATTAAAAACCACATATTAACATGTTCATGTCAATGTGTAACATCAGTGGTACACAGCCATATCTTACCAACAGCTTGTGTTAATTAACAACACGAACATGTTAATCATTATTGAAAATAATCTATTTTATGGTACTGTAGTAGGTATTTTATTGTACAAGTCATTTTCTGCCAATTAATGCCATTTTTATGTTTCTATAGTACCAGTTTTAACTTGGATTTTTTTTTTAGGGGGGGGGGGGGGAGATGTAAATCTAAATAAACTTTATCCAAGTTAAGTCCTATTTGAGAAAATACAAAAATTAAATTTTTATACGGGGCCCCTGTAGGATAAACTTTCCAATTAGGAAATTTTTCCTTATCCATTTCTGAATTAAACAACAACAAACAAAATTCCATCTTGATATCTGCAAAACTCAGAGAGATATGCCCGTTTTAATAATTCGTGAGGTTTTAAGGGATCAGACACAAATTGAAATGCGTGTAATTCAAGAAACAATATTACTGTAAGGTGTCTGGGAAACATTTAAAAAAATTTATTTGTAGAGTTAGAATTTTGAATTTGTTTTGTGATGGTTAACCATGTAATTTGTAAACTGAATCGTTTCATAAGCCTTTTTACAAAATTTTAATTTTTTTTTCAAAAAATTCAGAGTAATTTAAAATTGTTACAGCTTGAAATATTATTTGTCAAATTGAATTTTCTTCTTTTAATTAAACAGAAATATATAAGTTTTAATTTTGATTCAGCATTTAAAAAAATATCAATTTAAAAATATTTAAAATAGCAATTAAACAAAAAATAGATGCAGCTTATTTTAAGCAAATCATATTTTCAAAAGTGAATATTTTTTTTAAACTTCCCAAATTAAAATTTAAGTAAAAATATATATTCCAAGTTTGAACCATTTATCTTTAACAGTTATTGACTTATATCAATTTAAAGATGAGAAACGCTGAAAAAAAAAACCTATGAGGCAGAAAAATGCATTTAAAGTTTTAAACAAAGATTGGCTGCTAATAGGACGTTTAAATGCTTTTTAAAAGCTTCCAGGTGAGTAAGTAACTCCTTCGTGTAGCTTCAATTTCTTTTCTGATTTAGTTTAATTTTTGCCATTCTCACCTTCTTTCTTTACTGTTTAAATGTGTCAGTTGATTTAAATTAAACAAGACTTTTCTAACATGTCAATTTCGAGTTTTTTCATGTTTTAGCCCTGACAACTTCATATTTTCCCCCTTAAAAGTGCAATTAAACGAGGCGTAAAAGTTGCCTCTAATTACGGGCGGCTCACTGTTAATCTATGGATTTAAAAGAGTTGCTCCGAAAGCAAGCAGCTATCTTTTCTCTTAGCAATTTAGTCGCCTGCGATAAACACATCAGGAAGCGTTTTCGTTCGGAACAACCAATCAAATGCTTGGAAAACTGACGATAGAAAAGCCATTTTTTGAAAAAACAAAGGAAATGCTTTGTAAACTGACATGTGGCAGGCAATTTTTGTTGCTTCAAATTTTCCCGTAAAATGGCACTTTAAGATTTCTAAAGATTTTAGAAAATCTTTCAAAATTTACATTTCATAGGAAGTTGTTTCCATGACAACCACGGCTTGAAAGCTAGATTTTGGAAACAATCCAAAACAAAACAAAAAAATAAATAAAATAAAATAATAATAAAATAAAATAATATTACTTGTTCTATTTAAAATAGAAATATGATTTAAATGCTGTTTTAAGCAGGAAAAAACAAGGAATATTTTAATGCTGTATTTTTTTTTTTTTTTTTTTTTTGAAAATTTAAAGTTTTTGTGTCTTTGATTTTCTTAAAGAATCATTCCGAACGGGTCAATCATTGATATGCTAATTTCTGGATGTAAGGGGCATAATATGCAATCCTCAGAATGTATTTCAGGCATAACAGTTTTCCTTGTGCAAGTGACAATGAAGTTAATCTGAACTGGTGAGGTGCAGATAGGCCTATAGAGAGGTGCAGGTAGGCCTATGTCCAGGACTATTGATACCAAAATTGACATTTAGGCTTATTTTGTGAGTTATTCAAGTACACGAAATGTTGCTGCAGAATTGAACATTCCACAATCAACAATATTGAGAATATTGCAACGAAATAATTGGCATCCATACAGTATTCGTGCAGTCCATATACAGGTAGAATCAGACTATCAACCGCGTCTAGATTACTGCAATTGCAGACTAAATAAAGAAGATACCAACCCCTCCTTTCTGAGAAATGTACTTTGGACAGACGAATGCTGTTTCAAGCAAGATGGAACAATTAATTGCCAAAATGGTTTTTGGAGTGACACAAATCGCCATTTCATAAGAGAGGTTTGTCACCAGTGGCAATATTCCATAAACATGTGGTGTGGCATTTTTCGAAACTCCTTGGTTGGTCCCATATTTTATAGTAATACATTGACTGGTGACCGGTTTTTAAATCTCAATCTAAATGGAGTTGTTTTTGATTTTATGGATCAAATGCCTTTGGCATTGCTCCAACGCATGTGGTTCCAATCAGATGGAGCCTCACCTCACCACATTTCTGCAGTAACTAACTGGTTAAATCGAGAATTTCCAAATAGATAGCTTGGTTTACAAGGACCAGTGGAATTCCCTCCTAGATCGCTGATCTAACTCCTTTGGATTTTTATTTATGAGGCAATTTATGTAGGACTGTTTACTTGACGCCTGCAGAAAACTTATCAGACCTTTGCCAAAGAATTGAAGACTCCTGCCGTGCTATCACACCAAACGAATTAGATCGAGCACACAAAAATATTATTAGAAGGATGCAACTATGTATTGGTGTCTGGTGAAAATTTTCAGCATTCACTTTTTTTCAATATTTTTTCTATTCTCTCAATATTTTCCCTGTTATCTCAATTTATATCTATTATGTTTTATACACCAAACAGGTGTAATTAAACACTGTTACTGTAAATATCTTAAATCGACCAAATTAAAAATTAATAATCTTTCTATAAAGGTACATTTTATTAATTGATTATCGCTATTACTATTTTTACAAAACTTATTGCCTGCCCAACACATTCTAAGAACAATACAGAATCTTAAGAACACAGCAGGCTGTGCTGGTTACGGGCCTGGTTCCAAGTTCGGGCTCATGCAGATTATCATGCAGGCATCTAGCATATTTCTCAAGCAAGTTTAACGCAAAAATCTATACGCTGTTATTTTATATCTAAAAGCTAAGACATTGTCTTAGATCAACTTTTAATAATGTGTAAATTTATGGTCGATTCCTAACTTGCATTTCAAATGAACTGATATTGCGTCGCTCAGGTGTTAAGTGGTGGTACAAATTTTGGATTTTAATATCTCTGAATTTTGCAGATATCAAGATGGAATTTTTTTTTTTTTTTTTTTTTTTTTGTTTAATTCAGGAATGATAAGGAACATTTTCCTAATTGGAAATTTTATCCTATGGGGGCCATATACAAATTTAATTTTTGTATTTTCTCAAATAGCAAAAAAGGTGCAAAATTCATAAAAAAGGTGCAAATTTTGCACCTTTTTTATGAAATTTTACAATTGGCAGTATGTGTGTAGGGGCAATATTTAAGGAGATAGCCTTATTGTTTCGATATTTATGTATCACACTCAGTGATGTCACTGGATCCTAAAAATCCTGGGTCCCAGGGACCCAGGATTTTCAAATATCTGGGTCCTTTTTTAAAAAAAGCGTGTCCCCATTCATAATAATTCAAATTCATATTTTAAAGGAACAAGTGAATTTGTTTATTTGGAAAAGAGAAATGCAATAGTTATTGTTTTGATAATAATTAAATAATGAATAATTAAAACCAGTACGAGCAGGGAAGACCGAGCTATGCTCGGTCAAAATTAAATTTGAGTTCAAATATCATGACCCATGACCAAAATGACCCACTAATTGAATTTTCTCGAACATGTGACTTAGCCCAACAGTCTTCTCGTGCCGGAAAACCATAGGATGCAAAATTTAGTGTAAATTGAGCCGCTTTTTAGATATTGACCCACAATGACCCAGAAATGACCCACTAATCGAATTTTCTCGAACATGTGACCTAGTCTAATGATTTTCGCGTGCCCGAAACTCGTAAAATACAAAATTTAATCAAAATCGTTAGAGCCGTTTTTTAGATAAAATTAATTTGACCCGCTTTGACCCAAAAATGACCCCCTAATCGAAAGTTCTCGAACATGTGACCCAGCCCAATAGTCTTCTCGTGCCCGAAAATATTCGGATACAAAATTTCGTCAAAATCGTTTGGACCGTTTTTTAGATACAATTAGCTTGACCATGACCCAAAATGACCCACTAATTGAATTTTCTCGAACATGTGACCTAGCCCAACAGTCTTCTCGTGCCCGGAAACCATTGAATGCAAAATTTAGTGTAAATTGAGCCGCTTTTTAGATCTTGACCCACAATGACCCAGAAATGACCCACTAATCGAATTTTCTCGGACATGCGACCTAGCCCAATGCTTTTATCGTGCTCGAAACTCGTAGGACACAAAATTTAATCAAAATTGTTAGAGCTGTTTTTTAGATAAAATTAATTTGACACGGGTTGACCCAAAAATGACCCACTAATCGAAAGTTCTCGAACGTGTGACCCAGCCCAATTGACTTCTCATGCCCGAAAATGGTGGGATACAAAATTTCGTCAAAATCGTTTGAACCGTTTTTTAGATACAATTAGCTAGACGATGACCCAAAATGACCCACTAATCGAATTTTCTCGAGCATGGGACCTAGCCCAATGGTTTTCTGGTGCCCCAAAACGGTAGGATACGAAATTTCATCAAAATCGTTTGAGCCGTTTTTAAGATAATTTTTGCATATATATATATAACCACCCACAAGATTTTCTCGTATTAGAATATATGATTTCCCAATCAAATAAGATTTTTTTTTTCTTAAACTATTAAGAGAAATTTTCTTTGCCTTTTTTAAAAATCTAAATGCTTAATTATAAAATAATGATTATTTGAGTGTAGAAGATAACAAGTATCACTAATATTTGCATTTCTTTTAAAAGGGGGAGGACGGATTTATTGAAAAGGACATTTTTGTTGGATAAAAGAATACTTTTGTTGAGTAAAGGGGCACTTTTTGTTAAATGAATGGATGCTTTGATTAAACTTCCCATTGGATTATTTGTCAGCATAGATCAGTGTTAGAATGAAACATTTTCTTTGGAAAAAAGTTTCAGGAGTGATTCTGAATTTAAAAAAATATTTTCTGAAATTCACAGCAAATTTTCTGAAAGGTTACGTTACAGCAGAAAGGGGGGGGGATTCTCTCTCAGCACTATTTTTGTTGTTGTAGGTCAAATTAACTAACTTTTGATTCGAGTCGATTTCAGGCTAAGTGAATTTCGCATTTTTTCTTTGGCCTTTGCACGATATTCGCGTTTTTTCAGAGATCCTTCAACGAAATTCGCGGTTTTTTCGAGATCCTTTGACGAAATTTGCTGTTTTTTCAGAGATCCTTCGACGAAATTTGCCGTTTTTTCAGAGATCCTTTGACGATATTTGCCGTTTTTCCGAGATCCTTCGACGAAATTTGCCGTTTTTTGGCGATTCTTCGACGATATTTGCTGTTTTTTCGAGCTCCTTCGACGGAATTTACCGTTTTTTCGAGATCCTTCGATGAAATTTGCCGTTTTTGAACGATCCTTCGACGAAATTTGCCGTTTTTCCGAGCTCCTTCGACGAAATTTACCGTTTTTTCGAGATCCTTCGATGAAATTTGCCGTTTTTGGACGATCCTTCGACGAAATTTGCCGTTTTTTTTTTTCAAGATCTTTCGACGAAATTTGCCGTTTTTTCGAGATTTTTGGACAAAATTTGCCGTTTTTTCAAGATTCTTCGACGAAATTTGCCGTTTTTTGTCGATCCTTTAACAAAATGCGCCGTTTTTTTGTCGATCCTTTAACGAAATGCGCCGTTTTTTCGTGATCCTTGGACGGATTTCGCGATTCTAAGAAGAATTTACGCGTCCCATGGGACACGTAAGAACTATTTTTTTGCGTCCCAACTCCAATTTTTCGCGTAATTTATGCATTATAGCGCGTCCGCGGCATCGCTGACACCGTTTAATACTAATTTGTATAGTTGTAATTTTATATAATCTTCTGCCTTTACCAAAACTGGAAAACATCTTTCAATTACACAGTTTCTGAATAAGAACGCCTGCCAATTTCATGCATTTCCAAACAAAAATGAATTAAATATGTCAGAAAGTAGCTATTTTGGATTTGAGGACAGCCTGAAAGTGAAAGAACCAAGGACTTAAATGCAATTTTTGGATATATAATAATTTCAGTAATTAATTTAATAAAATTTTGATTCAGAAATATTCATTTAAATGGACATGTACTGTAATGAATAAATTTTATTAATATTTATTTTAATTTTAAACTTATTTTCAGCATCTAACTTTTAATAATTCAAGTTGCATTAAAAAAGTATTAACAATTTATTAATGAAAATTTTGCTTTTGAACGTTTGATAGAAGATGCTTTAAACCTGTTTTATATTTTGTTAATTTAGTAATACAGTGAAACCTGTAAAGTTGACCACCCTTGTAAGTTGACCACCTTCTATGTTGACCTCTGTTGTCCGGAACCAAATTTATCCTATACAAAACTATAAGACAAACCCTTTGTAACCTGACCACCTGTCTATCTTGTATCTTGACCACTGAAATTATTGAGATTTGACTAGAACTATTATAAAATGCCCATCAAAACCCTTTATAACTTGACCACCCAAAAAGCTAACAAATCATGAATAAAAAAAAAAAAGCAACTCTCCAAGTATTTTTCTTTTTTTTTTTCCCTTTTAAACTAGAATTTCTAAAAGGGTGAAATAGTATTAACCTGGGAAATGCTTTTAGTAATGATAGGTGTAGGGAAATAATTCAAGGCTTATCTATTCTTACATTGTTGCTCTTGTGGATTTGGCTTTTCAACCCTCCCCCTCCATTCTTTGATTGATTCTTGATTTCTTTCTTCTATTCCCCATTCTCTTATCATTCCTTCCCTTCTTTCAATAACCTCAGGTGTTAGTTGGTAAGCATAAATATTTCCACCAGTTGCAATAGTTGCAATAGCAAACACAAGGAAGACTCCTTTAACTTTTTCAGAAGCTTTAGACTGTGTACAAAATTTAATGTGCTATGCTTCTGATAAGCAGCCTGATATTTCTGTTGCATTGAAAAACACTGGGCTGATGTAAAGTCCAAAAACCAGCGTCAAACTACAATAACAGAGTTTTTCTTGGACAAATAGGTAATGTAAATGACAAACTTAAATTTTAAAATTTTAGAATGTGTATGTGTCTTAACATGTGATTTTTTTTTTTTTTTATAAATTATGTGTAACAACTAGTATAGTTTGAAGAATCACTAATTGGCTGTGTATTGATTGATTGTTTAAAAAAAATAATAGTAGTATATTAACTGATTTTAAAATTGATACAAAACTATTAATTCATTCTTGTAGTTAATCTTTTCTTTTATAAGGTGTTAGAAAAATGCATGGTAATACAATATTATTTTAAAGCCCTGTCAATAAATGAAATTTTTGTGTAAAGAATGATATGGTATGATTATTAGGTTAAAAAAAAAAGTAAATTGATCATCACCCTTTATAAGTTGACCACTGAAGTGTGGCACCGCAAGTGGTCAACTTACACAGGTTTTACTGTATTCATAATGAAATTGAGCCCACTTGTCATGCAGTGGCTGTCTTATGAAATTCATTTGGAAAAGTAAAGCCTTTTAAATTCATACAAAGGCAAAATAGCTACTTGTCGAAAACTGTGCATAGCATCATCACTGAAAAGAAAAAAAAATGTCTTGAATCATGTAACAGTAACTGTATTATTTATGTTAGCCTGTTCATGTTAAAAAAATATATTTGTTATAGTAACTAGGTATGTAAAATTTCCAAAAATTTTAAAGTGGTGGAAGAAAAAATTGGTTTTTCCATCATTTTTCTGAAAAATTAGAAATTTTGGAGAAAATTATTTTTTGCAAATTAAAACTTTTTTTGCCACTATAATTTTGTTAGGAAATATAAATATTAAAACATTTTTTTTAAAATATATGTACAATGTACAGTAAAAAAGTTTTTGTTTTCACTTGGTATAAATATATAACAAAAAGAAATAAAAATGCTTTTACTATTAAAATTAAATCTCAGAATTTCTCAGAATAGCTTTCCTTGCTTAATTTAACATCATTGAATGTAATACAGTCAAACTCATTTTATACGAGGACATCTAAAATGAGGAAGCGGTTAAAATGAGCAATTTGCATATTAAGAATGGTTCACCATTTAAACTATATTAAGATTTTCATGCTTTTTACGAGCTACAAAAGCATGATCACATCTAATATGAGCAAAACATCTGTCCATTTCTATGTGGTTTTCGGCGAAAAGTATTGTAGATTTAGGGAAAAAATCCCTTTCTTATCAAACATTGTTCTCTCTCAGCGATAATATTTCTGCATTACAAGTGTCTATCAAAATATAGTAATTTATCAGTTTTACTAGGCAGAATTTCAACCTTCAAGGAGACCACCCACTGAACAGTGCAGAGGAATGTCTTGAGGTCTTAAAAGAAGGTAAAAATAAGGATGTTTCAAATACCGCTCCTTTGTAATATTTACAACTGGTC
This sequence comes from Maratus michaelseni, assembly GCA_963931845.1. Taxonomy (NCBI): domain Eukaryota; kingdom Metazoa; phylum Arthropoda; class Arachnida; order Araneae; family Salticidae; genus Maratus; species Maratus michaelseni. The sequence continues at coordinate 153,404,792 of OZ007594.1, read as the reverse complement.
CATGGAAAGGAAGGAACAATGAAAAAAAAAACCCCTTTATTTGTTTCTTTCTTTAAATTCGGACTCTTGGCTATATTAACATAGCCTTTTCATGTCTGTTATTGCACCAGGAGTGGGGAATTTTCAGAAAATCTTACCAACCAAGGATTTATTTTATCAGCCGGCTAGATGGAATGTACATTTAAAAATTGTTATGACAAAATGTGCACGACCGCAAAAATAGTTAATTACTGCTACTAAAATGCATTTTCATATTTTTTCTATAAAATTAAGAAATATATACAACAAAGGAAAGTTTAATATAGGATAGAACTTAGTATCATGTTTACATTCCAGTGATTTGGAAATTTGCACAATATAGCTAACTAGTAAAAAAATAAAAGTTTTTGACATATCTTTTTATAGCCTGCAATTTTTCAAAGACTGTCTAAAAATTCACTCGCCCTGTCCACTCGCCAGTGGTGAGTAAAATTGTGCATTTCCCCATCCTTGTATTGCACTGTTAAAATGAAAAAAATATGTGAAATTAATAGCTTGAAAATTGCAGTGACTATTTTAATATTGACCTCGTTTTTTTCAGGAACCTTTATAATATGTTACTTTTAGCATTGAGATAATTAGAGCAATTAATAGTTGCAATTGGGTTTTTTATGTGAGTGTTTTTAAGATTTTTTTATTTTCATGGGTATTACAAGTAACTCTTAATACAAGGACTTTTATCATTTCTTTGCTTCTCGTATTAACGAAGTTCGACTGTATGTTATTCAACTGTTAAAATGCTCACATCAACTTTCTACTTTAAATTGTCGTTAAAACTAATTTTAAAAATAACAACAAAAATCTTATATAATTTTTCTAATATTTGCTGGAATTTGGGCCTATTTAACAAAAAACAAACTTCCAAAAGAGTTTCCCAGGAGTATAGAATCAATAACTTTCAATGTTTGAGGTTATTGATTGTATACTGCTGATTCTTCATTCTGACTGAGTCTGTACTCTACTTCATTCTGTACTGCTGATTCTTCATTAATATAAATTTTGTTCAAAGTTAATTGAAAAAATGTATAAAATAGAAACTAATAAATTTTATTGATTCTTTATTTGTTTTTAATATAAAATTAATTAAAATTGAAAAATAGGAAAGTTGTATAACAGGTACATTTTTGCATTTGTAAGACATTGCTTTCAACTAAATTTTGGCAGAAGATTGTTTATTATTAAAGACTAGCTGACCCGCTTGGTGTTGTCCGGGCCCATGATAATAAATTTAAACAAACCTCAAGTTTGTATGATTTATTTTAATAATTTATATTCCATTAAAATATTACTTAAAACTTATTAACATTTTGTACCTTCTGATGGTGGAAAGTGGAACTAAATTATCTTAGGTGATCGAAATCAAGTGGAATGAGCCAAATCCCGTAATAATCGGGGCTCATAGAACGCGAGATAAGAATGTGCCCCTGGCCATGGAAGTTGGAACTAAAATATGTAAGGCATCAATATCAAGTTGAATGAGCCAAACCCGTTGTAATCGGGGCCCTTAGAATTCAAGATACTTTGAATTGAAATTTTTTTAAAATCTGAAATTATTATTCTGAAAGAGTGGTATATACAACTGATAAGTTTACTTTAATGTTATAGAGGGTGATTATCATAAGTTTACTTTAATGTTATAGAGATTAGAGGGTAATTATTAAGTTAATTATAATGTTTGGAGTCAGCTACATTGAAATTAGAAAGTTGGTTGTTGAGGCACGGTTGTAAATGGGCACAGTTAGATGAAAAACTAATAAATTTTATTATTGATTCTTTATTTGTTTTTAATATAAAATTAATTAAAATTAAAAAATAGAAAAGTTGTATAACAGGTAGATTTTGCATTTGTAACAGACATTGCTTTCAACTAAATTTGGGCATAAGGGGGGGGGGGGCAGATGTTCAAGTGCCCTTCGTTAAATGACTAATTAGGAGGAGCACTATGCATCTTTAAAGATTAATTCATTTCATTAAGCTAGGGACTTAATTTCAAATTTCGCTTAGATTATTATTTGAAAATTCAGATGTTCAAGTGCCCTTCGTTAAAGGACTAATTAGGAGGAGCACTATGCATCTTTAAAGATTAATTCATTTCATTAAGCTAGGGACTTAATTTCAAATTTCACTTAGATTATTATTTGAAAATTCTGGTACCTCTTTTCTAAAAATACACCCTGAAGCTATGAATGCTGATTATTATGCTAATTTGGCGAAATGGAACTGGTTTGGAGAAGCACGGAACATTATTAGCTGAGTTATGGCTATAAGCCACAGTTAGAGCAAAAAAGGTTACGGAGGGAGAGGCGTGAGGTCACAAATCATTAATTTTGACTTTAGGTATACATTAACTGAATATGGGTTGTGTACTTTCATTAGGAACGTAAATTTAAGTTTTACGAAAATTGTTTTTTGAAAAATCTGGTTTTCTCTCTATATAACAGCAATTAAAAGGTACGGATGAAGCTAAAAATGTTAAATTTGTTAAACGCTGTTGAAATCTGAGTAGTAGATATGTTTATATTGTCAAATAACGAAAAAACCACTGCTATTTGTGTGCACGGTAACGTACAATGAATATGATATTTAATAAAAAGTTGTTTACTCCATCCTTTCCCATTCTCACAAATATAATAAATAGACAGTTAAAGAAAACTTTGATGTAAATTACTTGTAGGAGCCCAATAGCAGGTGAAGCCCACTAATCTGCTATATCATAATATCTCTCATGTGGACTAAATGCGATATTTCCTAAAAAGTAGTCCCCTCCCCCTCTTCTCCATATAACAAATACAAATGTTTCTTTATTAATTACATCCATTATCCTAATAACGGGCAAAACTGCAAGTCTCCATTGTTATAATATCACATTGACTAAATACGATATTTAATAAAAAGTCCCTCCCTCCCCCCCCCCCCCCCTGAAAATGACCTCCCTTCCCATCCCCAGAAATATAAAAAATTGTCAGTTAGATTTTTATTTGTTTTCCATAAAAATCTGGAATTTTATAAAATAAAAACTTACTGGTGGATTTTTTTTGATTTTTAGAAAATCTTAATCAGCATATCAATTTGTGCCTATATTCCAATTTTGAAATCTGTTTCTTTTTCATTTTAACATATGTATATGCCTTAAAATTGCTGAATTTAAAAACTAGCAACCCTTGACTCGCTTCATCATTGAATGACAGCTGTGCTTTTGACTTTGAAAAGATTTATTTTCATTAACGAAAAGTTAATTAATAACTTCAGTTGTAATTATTTGATAGTTATGAAAATTACATATCTGGATTTACCGTTAAAAAATATGCATAGATGCATAATTTTCAAATCGATAAATGCAATATTTAAAACAATATTAATAGAGCTCGAATTTGTCCATTATAAAAAATTTCATTCTTTCCATTAGAAGACAAAATGTCTGGCATGGGAAATAAATTGTTTTTCTGCAATCAATTTAATCAAATATTAATTGATATCTGTGGGTTCTAATTATCAGATCTTTACGAAAAGGATCTTTTTAGAACCAGTGTTAAGAAATACGCATAAATGCATAATTTTCAAATCTATAAATGCAATATTTCAAGAAATTTTAATGGAGCTTTATGTCCCAGTACCTTAAAAATTTGTAGATTTGTTCCGAATGCGAAAATGAAAATTTCAGAGTCTGTCATTGGCTTATTGCTAGACTCGGCTCGACGTGCAAATCTAAACAGAAATGTACTTATTTCTTTATTCCGATCAATCCTTTTCTCTAATTTCTGATCACATTTTTGTGATGTTTGATGAGTTTTGTAATTAATATCTATGCTAATTTTCAAAATATTAAAATTCTGATTATCAGGTGCACCAAGAGAGAGGTTTTGGACTATCCTCACCTAAATTTTCAGACTTCTAGATGGCTAGATTTTCCTAGCCGTCGCACACACACACACAGAGCAAAACTTTTTTTTAGTAGTATAGATTGCCCGAATGTTCGGTTTCGGTGGAAAAAATGCTGAGTCAGATCTCATAAGAGCTGACTTTCATAGGAACCTGTGCTTTCAGGTGTTTTTTATTCATCATACTATCATTGTTTGACTATTTGAATAGTATTGATAGCAAAAAAGTACTTAGTAATAACAACAACTGTTCATTTCTTTGTAATAATAAAGAAATAATAAAAAGATGTATATGGCTAAAATACATTGATTGAAGTTAAATTTGCACTGGATCTGAATGCCAAGCAAGGCCAATGCCAGGGGGTCAGCCTAAAAGTTCATAAAAATGCTAATTTTAAAAGGAGGGTTAGCTCCCTATACTCAACCACCTCCTTAGTCAGCATAACCCAATTCAGTTGGAAAGGATGGAAAAAACTTGCATTTTTTTTTCCATGCGCGATTGACTATATTCCTAGTTTTTTCCTAGTGATTGACAAAATTCACAATTATTACGCACACGTTCGGCGAAATTTGCGATTTATACGCACCCGATCGGTAAAATTTGTGATTTTTACCCGCCCAATCGGCGAAATTTGTGATTTTTACCCGCCCAATCAGCAAAATTTGCAATTTTTTTCGCATCCGATCGGCAAAATTTGCAATTTTTCGGATCTATTTGGCAAAATATGTGATTTTTACGCTCCTGATTGTCAAAATTCGCGATTTTAATGTGCCGATCGTCCAAATTCATGATTTTTACGCGCCCGATCGGCAGAATTCACGATTTTTACGTGCCTAATCGCCAAAATTTGCGATTTTTACGCGCCCGATCGCCAAAATTCACGATTTTTACGTGTCCGTTCGGCGAAATTGATAATTTTTACGTGCCTGATCGGCAGAATTCGCGATTTTTACGCGCCTGATCGGCAAAATTCGCGATTTTTACACAGACGATTGGCGAAATTTACAATTTACACGCACCCGATCGGCCAAATTAGAGATTTACAGGTACCCGATCGACAAAATTCGCGATTTTTACGAGCCCTATCGGCAAAATTCGCGATTTTTATGCATACGATCGACGAAATTTACTATTTATACACACCTGATCGGAAAAATTTGCGATTTATACGCACCCTATCGGCGAAATTCACGATTTTTACGCACCCGATCTGCAGGATTCGCAATTTTTACGAGCCTAATCGCGAAATTTGCACTTTTTACGCGTCCGATCAGCAAAATTTACTATTTTTACTCAGACGATCGGCGAAATTTACAATTTACACGCACCCGATTGGCAAAATTCGTGATTTATATGCACCCGATCGGCAAAATTCGCGATTTTTACGCATACGATCGACAAAATTTACGATTTATATGCACCTGATCAGCAAAATTTACGATTTATATGCACCTGATCGGCAAAATTCGCGCTTTATACGCACCCTATCGGCAAACTTCACGATTTTTACGCAGGCAATTTGCAAAATTCACAACTTTTACGCAGGCGATCGGCAAAATTTACGATTTATACGCACCCGATCGGCAAAATTCGCGGTTTATATGCACTCGATCGGCAAAATTTGCGATTTTTATGCACCCGATGGGCGAAATTTGTGATTTCTACGCACCTGATCGGCGAAATTCGTGCTTTTTTTCACGTGCGATCGGCGAAATTGATCCGCGGGCCACAGGTTGTGCACCCCTATTTTAAATAATATACTCAGTGAGTAACATTTTTTGTATTTAACATTAATTATTTATGAAGTTCTCTACATTAATGTAAATTTTATTACTGCAATTTGCAATTGTAAGTCATATACATCTTTTTTAAAGCCCTGGCATGAGAAATGGGAAAACTATTTACATTTCTGGCATAAAATCCTTTTCAACCACCTCCCTCATGTATTTCAACACCAACAAAATTTATAGATTTATTTTTAAGAAACAAATGTTTATCTTTTCAAGTTCATTTTTGCGATCATTTTTAGAAATAAAATTTGTGCTGATGTTTCTTGTAAATATCAGGAGTTTTTATGCAAATACTATTTATAACTACTGAAATGCTGATGTATTATCAAATGTAATCATCCATTTTAATGAATTTTAAGTCTTATAAAAGAGATATTCCATCTCAGTTCACGCAATAGTATTAATATGAGTCTATTGATGGTTATAGATTTTTTTCAAAAAATTACAGTAGTTACAACTAAGTGATAGACAAAATTTCCCAAAAGGATTTTTCTCACAAAAATTTATTCCTCTGGTTTCACTTGTCTTTCTTCTGGACACTGACTTGGACACTTTCACTTCTGGTTTTACTCTGGTTCATTTTAAAATTCTCATTAAAATTTACAGTTTAATCAGAAAAACACTTTATTTTGAAATGAACACAGTGCCAAAAATATTCAACATATTTAGTCCATTTATTTTTTACAGATAGTTATTAAACAGAATTTCACTTTATTCTAGTTTTAAAAAATGTATTGACTTTTTAATTAATTTTAAAAATTAGTTTTGTAGTACAAAATTTGTGGTTATTGCTGATTTTATGATTTTTTTTTTTTCAATAATGAAAAAATATTTTAAAGCTAAACACAGATGGCAATCTAAAGGCCTTTACTGATAGTTTCTCAGCAAATTTTATTTTAAGTATAAGATGCATACAACTTTAACAATTCAATTTTTAATTATGCAATTTTTTGTAAAATCACTACTTTTGAAATGCAATTTCTCGAAAACACAATTTTTTAAAAATCTGATAATATGCTCAATTAACGCCTTATTAGTGTCTGATAAATACCTCACAAGCAAATCGTCTGTTTTTGCTTATACAATTTTATGATTTTTTGAAAATAGCATCTCATGTGTATTTTTCAAAAGACCAGAAATTCAAGCTCTTTCTTATTTCATTGAATTTGTAATGTAATTAATTTTTCTAATAAAAAAATACAATACTTTTACATAATTACTGCTGTTAAATTATAGTTATCTATTTGCTTAAATTTAAAATTGTATTAGTATAGTACATCCATTAACAAGCACTTGAGTTCATACCCATAAATGTGTTAAATTCATCTACTCTGTTATCAAAATGATCTGCTATCAGGGCCTGACATTCAGGTAGGATGGTAGGATTCACACCTTAAATTTTGAAATCCTATCAAAGAAATTTTCGAAGGTGGGAGCCTCCTGCCTGAAAAATGTCATCAATTTTTGAAAATGTTCTTTGAAAAATAAATAAAAATAAAAACAAGAACCTAATAACTATAAAATTTAGACAGCAAACACTGTAAAACTCATATAACATTTGGCTAAAAGGTTCCCATTTTTTATAATTTTTTTCAATGATACTTAATAAGTTTAAAAGTTAAAGATAATTTTCTCACATCCCAAACAGTTTTATTTTCCACCATTTACAGATGTTAGTAGGGAAATTCCCCTCCTAGAAAAAATTGCATTCCACACCCTGGCTATTAAAACTGGTAGTTATCTAGCCAATGAAGAAGCTAGTGTTATCACTGTACTATATTTGTGTATTACTAATGACATTTAAACATCCACAATCCAAATATTTTTTTAACTGGGGGACCTTGGGACATTGTTTCCATTTCTTCCTTAGAAGTTAAAATATTATAATAGTAATTTCACTTGCTTTTTTCTTTAAAAAAAAAAAAAAAAAAAAAAAAAAAAAAAAAAAAAAAACTATTCTATTAGTGCATATTTTATTAATTTCATCACATATTGTTATCCTGTTGTTAGACACTTCAGTAATATTAGGTAGCTTTCAATACAAAGAAGTATAAAGCTACCTATTGCAGCCGTGTTCGGAGGAAAGCAATTCCGGAAAATGATATATTTTCACCGATCATGACCCCTAGACCCCAAAACCACCCTCCGTTCAAATGCTGATTTATATATATATATATCTGATCTATGTCATACGATAACGCTCGTATTTATCAATTAATTTTGATGAAACTAATTGTGTGTATTAAGCTCACCAATGCCTCGACCAAGTTCGTTGCCACTGAAAATTTTAAAACTAAAATAAATATACAAAAAAGTTAAAAATTCAAATTTATTTTTTAATTAAGTGTTAGGCCTTGATACAAGGATTCCAGAGCATTTTTTGTTTTACCTCTATCTTAAAAAATGGCTGAGATAGAGCAGTTTGAAATTCTAGGGTGGCTGACATTTTGAAACACGACAGCACATTGCAAACAACCAACAATTAATTTATGAGTTTTAGTGAACGCAGTTTCTCGCAAATTATTTTCTTTCATTGTTGTAATCATTTTCCCAATCATACGCATTAAGCTATATATTCATATCCATTAGCGCCAAACTTGGCGACATTTGGCGACTAAAATAAGTCTTCATAAATGAAGCCAATTTGGCTATAGCTCAATAATTTGGCAAATTTCTTATTCAAATTCAGTATTAACGAATCATTTGTAAACGGTTTCTTTGCATTTTAGCTTGCTGTTTTCGAGTAACGTTAGCTAAAATTTTAAAACGAAGATTTAGGAAAGCTACATTTTCCTCCTGGTACAGGCCGGAAGGACTTTTTTCTTTGAATTAAAATTGTATCTAGCTGATTGCTTGAAAATATGTAATTATAATTATTTGAACTTATAATTTATTTATTATTATTATTTTACTTTGCTAACTCAGTTGCTAAATAAATTATTTTAAACTATGCACACATACCAGGAAAAAATATATATATATTAGCTTAGAAGAAATGCATATGAGTCCAGTGTAAATTAGAAAATGACCAATTTACCAATTTTTAATTAAAAGTATGTTACAGTCAGTATGCTTAAAAATAACAGTAAATATAGATATTAGGCTGAAGTAGTTTCCAAATTTATTCATTGATGAAATGGTATTTCATCAAATATGATACAACTAGGGGGCTCAGCCCCCTACTCGCTAATGCTCGCCAACCCCCCGTGAATTGCAAAGCAATTCACATTGAGAACGCTACGCGGTTCCAGCCCGCTCGTCCCTTTTTATTTTTCTAGTAATTCTAGCCGGAATAAGTACTACAATAAATCATTTGAACATATGAAAGTAACAATTTTTTTTAATGTAAAAAAGTAATTGAAAACTCTGTTGAAAACACAACTAAAAATGCATTTAGTTGATGCTACAAATGGGCATATAAATCATTTAAATACTATGAAAAAAGGATCTTGGAAACATAATTAGTTTGAAACTTATTGCACCTATAATATTGTACAGCACGGTTTAAATTCATTTAAAAAAAAATAAACATTTCGTTGTAGGAAGATAGTTTATCATCAATGATTGTTTAAATTTCGTTTTACTTGATTATAGATTTCTGCAAAAGAATTTATTTTTACTTCAATAAAACAGCAACAGATGGCAGCAGGGGCACTCTAGAAAGTTTATATTTTATTATCTCCGATTTTTTGTGTGAGTGAAATTCGTAAATAAATTCTAAATAAGAGTTGAGAATTCATTTGAAATTAACAATATTACTCATAATTAAAATGAGGAATCATCTCAGACGCTTTGGATTACGTTCATATTATTTTATTTTTAATAATTGCTAGCTTGAGTTTCACTGCTCTGACACTGACTGCCATATTGGAGGCAGAGCTAATACAATCTTGTCTGTTCATTGGTCTGAGCTCTGGAAACTACGGTTGTTGCCAACGATAAGGTAGAAATTCAGCCCTATTTCCGCGCCACGTAAGGCAAATATATATATATATGCACTATAGAAATACAATAAAGTCGTGTTATTTATCAGGCTTTGTTATATTGCTTTCTCTCCCCCCTCCCCCAATGTCTTCCTAAAAGAAATAATTTCTACGTTAACCACACTTGTTAAGTAACTTTTATATATATATATATATATATATATACACAATGCTATAGTTGGGAAAAAATATTTGTGGGAACTCACCTTAAGTAGATGTTGATGCTACCAGAGTTTTTCTAAGCCAATTTAAAACATTTAGCCATAAGCCGACTCTTTATATATAATTATTAAATTCTAGTTTTATAGTATTGTATTTGTATAGCATTCATCTAAAAGCAATATTTAATCAATCTCATAGTAACATTTTTCGTTATGAATCAAAATTTAATTGAAATAACAGAAATAAATCTATATAACTTATTGGCACATCTATCCTAGAAGTTTCCATAAAGAACGGTAATGAGAGGTGTTTTTTGTGCTCTCTGATTTACGACAAGCTGTCTTGCCTGATAATCTTCTTCCTGATCGCAACCAAGATTTCACATATGGTTCAGGAGAAAATTCTTTTATGAGAGGTCCTACACGTCTTATGAGTATAAGTAAACTGGCTCTTTCAATAAGGAGTGAATTTTTCAAATCGGTCGTGATGTTATTGTTATCTTTCACAGTCAGACATTGAAATGGGTGTAGTTTTCACCATTCATGGTTTTCACAGTCTGGAGAAAACAAAAATGCTTGTGTTCATATGCGATATATATATATAGAATGTTACAAGAACTTGATATGTTTTTTGAAATTCAAAGATATTATAATTTTATATATATATATGTATATATATATATATATATATATATATATATATATATATATATATATATATATATATATATATATTTTTACAGTAACAAACCAAATATTTCTGGGAACAGCATTCTCACGTTTTCCCACCCAACTACAGCACTATATATATGTGTATATAATTAGAATTGCTAGTGTAATTTAAAACCATTAAAATTGTGACATGCATGTAAACTAACATGCTGGAGACATATAAAACATTTAAAAGTAGTAATCTTTTTTAATTTTTACTGATCTTGATTATTGTTCTTTTTTCTTATCTCTCAATAAATCGGGGATTAGCTCCATGCTTATGCACATTAAAAACCATCTAGGAGCATTTTTCTGCAATTATAATAAAGTTTTCATGGGCACAAACAGCGAAATCCACTAAGGAGCAAGATTTTGGAACAGACATGTCTATGGTCCACTGTGTAGGCCATGTTTTTTAAAAATGGTGAATAAACATGAAATATATATATATATATATATATATATATATATAAGCTAAACTAAGAATTTTTTGTGAGAACCCCCTGTATGAAACAATTTTGAAACATATCAATATAAAAAAGCAGTTCACAAATTTAACAATTAAAAAAAAAAAAAAAAAAAAAAAAAAGAATTTCAAAGGTAAGCTTCTATTGTCTTTTTTCAAAATGGAGATTGAAACAGCTTTACTCTTTTTCATCAAGGAAGTAAGGCATAGCTTCCTAAACCTGCCATTTAAGATAATATTTAAACACATAAATACAATAGCTAATAATTGTCTGTCATGAGTAATTATTTTAAGTCACTTGAGAATAATGCATTTTATTAGTTTAAATCATCATATAGAATTTAGTTAATATGAATTTCCTGGGAAGGTCAATGGTTTCTCCCCCCCCCCTCCCCCATTCACACCATCCATGAAAGTTTACAATCTTTTTCTCAGTTATTTTTCATGGATAAATGGTATAACGAAATGCCTATGGGGTGAAAAAGTGCTTAGGGTGCCATATATCCTTGAACTGGTCTTACATAATATAGTAAAGGGCTATCTTAGCATTATTTTCCTGTGCAAATGAATTCCTTAATTTCAACATGTTTCATTTATTTAAAAGCAACTTTTCATAGTTCTTAACTCATTTCTTTTTATTGTTTTTCAGATTCTACAGTTAGTGTTCTTTTCGTGGACTATGGAAACATTGAAACAGTTGAGAAAAGTACATTGAAATGCTTAAGTGATAAGCATCTTCAGATGCCTTCCCAAGCTATTAAGTGCAAATTGAATGGTATAGTACCAGTTGCCGAAGAATGGACTGAAGAGGCCATCAATACATTCCAGGATATGGTTCTTGATTCATGTTTAGGTATAACTTTCATATGTAAAGATATTCCTGCCACAGTTAATATAACCAAAGATGATAAAGAAGTTGCTCAGTGCCTTGTTGATATGGAACTGGCTAATTTTGAATCTTGTACAGAAACAGATGAGGCATATGCTGAAGATCATCTAGCACCTGCTCCTATAGAAGATCCACTTAGTTCTTTACCAAATGATCAAAGTTATCCAGAACGTAAATTGAGCTCCTTAAAGCACATTGTAAAGGTGTGTTATGTTGATAGTTATGATAAATTTTATGTCACTCCTTTAGAATTAGGTACTGAGTTGGATACTGTATCAGCCACTCTTGAAATTTTATACGAGTCCCCAGAGAGCACTGAAGGTGAGGACTGCAAACCAACCATAACAGATATCCTAGAAGATCCTAAAATATCCATGCCTTGTGTTGCAAAATATAGTGCAGATGATAAGTGGTATAGAGCTATTATTACAGACATTGAGGAAGAAAACATTTTTGTCACATTTATTGACTATGGAAATTCTGAAATAATGAATCTTACTAACCTTAGGCCAATACCTCCTGAATTGCTTAAAATACCTCCTATTGCATTACAATGCAGTTTATTTGGAATTGTAGCCAAACCAGGTAAAGAACAAGAAATTGCTGATAAATTAGATAAGTATTTTGTAGATGATATTGATTTAGAAATGGAAATCATAGAATTTTCACCTTACAAAATCAAGCTCTTTTTAAATGGTGATGACATCACATCTTCATTAATTAAAGAAGAACTAGCAGAAGAACAATATGTTGTACCTGTTGAATCTGAAACTTTTGCTGATACCTCTAAGATGACTTTTGTTGACGAATCTTTGGAATATAAAATACAGATATCTAAAAGATTTTTCAGTGGTGCAGATAAAATTATTGGCAATGTAAAATTCTGTGAAATTGAAAATGATTTGATTGTTTTTCATGTAGTGTCTACGGATTTAGAAGATGACCTTCAAGATTTGCAACAGAAGTTACAAGATGCATATTGTGAGCCTTCACGAAATCTGCCAAATGTTTCATGTATGGATTTTTGTGCTACAAAATATATGGAAGATGAAAACTGGTATAGAGCTCAAGTTTTATCGATTGAAAAAGATAAAATTAAAGTCAGATTTATTGATTATGGCAATTGTGAAACTGTAGATAAATCTGATATTTATGAATTATTAGGGGATTTCACAATAGAGCCTCAATTTTCTGTAAAATGCATTCTTTTTGGATTAAAAGTAGATAAAAGTAAAGAAATAGAACTCCAAAACCGTCTAGATGAATATGTATATCATGAGCCTGTTGAACTGAAACTGTGTAAGCATTCTCATGCTGTATGTGATCTTTGCATTACCAGTGTTATATGTGGCAACACAGATATAACAGAATTGATATCTGATGAAAAGCTTGTACATCCACAGTATATTATTAACAGTCAGCTTGATGCTGTATTCAGAGCTACGGTTCAGAAGATAGAGGCTGACATAGTTTTCCTGCTTCCTTTAAGTGTTATTGATGAACGAGAAGCATTTCAGTGTAAATTGCAAAATGTGTGTAAAGACTTAGAAAAATTAACAAAACCTCAAATAGATCATTTATGTGCTGCAAAAGTGGATGATATATGGTTTCGTGTATCTGTTATGAATATTTCTGAGAGTGAAGTCACTGTAGATTTAGTTGATTTTGGATATATTAAAGTGACAGAGATTTCTGAATTTGTTCCTCTACCTTTAGATATTTGTCATCAGCCTATATTTTTACAGCCATGTGTTGTTCATGTAACAGAAGATTCAACTGGCAATGCAAAGATGATTAATATTGAAGACTTGAGCATAGGATCTGAAGTTTCCTGTGAACTGCAAAAAATGTACCCCTTAGTGCAACCACTTTCTGTTAAAATAATTGAAGTACATTCAAGTGTGGAAAACACTGAAACAAAAAATGAAAATGATACTACCACAAATGATTCAGAATCCTTTACTAATGATATGCTTTCATCGGCAGAACCTTTTGTAGATTCCGAAAAAGAGTATTTTTCACAAAATGAAAATGAAACAGAAAAGGAAGATGCTGATAAAATGGATATTGAAAATGATGCTACCATAAATGATTCAGAACCTTTTACCAATGATATGGTTTCACAGGCAGAACCTTTTGTAGTTTCTGAAAAAGAGTATTTTTCACAAAATGAAAATGAAACCGAAACAGGAAAGGAAGAAGTTGATAAAATGGATATTGAAAATGATACTCCTATAGATGATTCAGAACCCCTTACTAATGATATGGTTTCACAGGCAGAACCTTTTGTAGATTCTGAAAAAGAGTATTTTTCACAAAATGAAAAAGAAGTTGATAAAATGGATATTGAAAATGATACACCTATAGATGATTCAGAACATCTTGCTAATGATAATAAAACTTCAGAAGTAGAACTTAGTGTAGATTCTGAAAAGGAAATATATATGTCTGAAAATGAAAATGAGGCAGAAAACAATGAACTGGATCAAATCAATATTGAGAATGATAGTGCCATAAATGATTCACAATCCTTTAATAATGATATTAAAGTTTCAGTGGCAGAACCTGTTATAGATGATTCAAAAGAAGAATATTTTTCACAAGATGAAAATGAAACAGAAAATGACAAATTTGATAAAATTAATATTGAAAATGATTCAGAATCCTTTATTAGTGATGTTAAACTTTCAGATAGTGAGTCTAATGTGGATTCTAAACTGGAAGTCTGTATTTCAGGTAATATAAAAGAAGATGAGTGTTTTAAGCTTGATTTAGATAAAACAGAAGAAAAAGTAAATGAAGAAACACCTGAAAGAGATACTAATGCAGAAGAATTAAGTGAAACTATACCTGATGGAAATAAAACAAATGAAGACACTTCTGAGACTGGAGAATATGAAACTTCTCTAGAGAAAGAAGACACAATTACTATTAGGGAATGTCATGAATCATTTGAAGAAAACAAGCATAACATTGAAAGTTGTGAAGATAAAAATAATGAGGATATGTATAATGAGTCGGATAAAGAAGCTAGTTTTAATAGTACTGAAGACGGAGTAGGATTATTTGATGAAAGCAGTGATGTATTATCTGAGACTGTGACTGATAACAATGCTATTGAAATGGATACCAAAACGCTACATGAGTCTGAGTGTGCCAAATCCTCTGTTGCTATTGATAATGAAGGTAATTCAAGTTTTGAAAAAGATGAACAGGATGTAAAAGATCATTTTGCTGAAAAATCTAATGTATTTAAAGACACTGATATTACCCAGCCAAATGTTTCTTCTATTGATTCAACAAAACAACAGAGTAAAATTGAAAAAGAAACATTAGACTCTGATGCTCGCATTACATCTGATTATAGCCATAACTCTGAAGTTAGTAACTCAGAATTGTCTAATTCTATCAAAGAAAAAATATTGACTGATACTGAATCTAATACTTTTCTTCTTGAATCTGATAAAGAATGTGATCTAGCTAAATTTAATAATGAATCTGACATGCAATGCAATAGTTTATTGAACACTAGCAAAACTGTAAGTGAACAACACTTCAAAGAAACAGTTCCACATGAGGACACATATAATGAGTCAGAAGATAAAACAAGTGAAAATAATAGTATGCTTGATCAAAATAAGTCATTTTGTGAGCTGATAACTGATAATCAAAATTCTACTAATGAAGAAGTCCCCTCTCAATTAGAACTTGCTGAACAAGAAACTTCTAACTTAAGTAATTATTACGATGAAAATAAGGACCTTGATGAAAGAAATGTTATTAATTCTTTTGAAGATACAGAACTAAGAGAAAACAACAGAATCATTGAAGAATCGTTCCAACTAACTGGTCTAGTTCCAGTCAAAGTTTCACACGTAGCAATATCTGATGGCTCTGTTATTTTTGCTGTACAACCTTTGTATCTGCAAGAAGAATTTTTGCATTTGAAGAAATCTATTCAAGAATTTTATTCTTCAAAAGCTGTTCCTTATAATGCCTGTTCTGACAGTCAATTTTGTGTTGTGTTTCATGAAGGTGAATGGTGTAGAGGCAAAATTTTACAAAGTGGTGACTCTACCATATTACTTATTGATTATGGTAAATGTACCTCTGTTGATAGTACAAATATTAAAAAACTGGATAATGAACATAGTAACGTATCACCTTTTGCAGTTTGGTGTACATTATCTAGTGCAACATGTCCACCAGAAAAAAATGAAACCGTTAAAACTTTCTTGTGTGATAAATTAAAAGATACTGATGCTGTTGTTAAAATTTTAGAAGGTAGTGAACCATATAAAATAAATATGTTTGTTAAAGGTGAAAGCATTTTAAATCTGTTGCTTAAAAATAGTTTAGTAATACAAAAACTACCAAACATGTATATTGAACCTGGATCTCACAAAGCAAAATTATCCTCTTTAAACATAATTGCAGGAACTGTTCAAATTTTTGTTAATCTCTTATCATTCTGTGATGAATATAATGCTCTTTTTGAAGATATGCAGAGTTCTTACAAAGTAGAAGATTTTGTCAGTAATATTGTTAAATCTGGCATCTATGCAATTTACTACAATGATTCCTGGTATAGATGTTTTGTCGTATCTGCTAGTAATGAAGTGCAAGTATTTTTAGTTGATACTGGTGAAACAGTTACTGGTTGTAAAAATGTATGCTTTTTGTCACCCGAACATTGTCTTCAATCAGCTTTTGCAATTCCATGTCATATTCCACTATCTGATATCCAAGCAACTAATGAAATTTTTGAATCTATTAATGGTATTCTAAAAGCAGCTGAATTTCTTGTTAACATAAAACTTTGTTCAGAAACAAATTCACTAAGTGCCACACTCATAGATGAGCAAATTATGAGTGAAGTAAAAAACATTGGATTAACATCCGTTCTTGCAGATTTAGAATCTGTCGAAGTTAAAACAAAAGACAATGTAGATAATGACATTTCTGTTTCAAACGATACCAAAGTATCATGTTCCAATTCTTCCCCAACTACTAGTGATGTCAAAAAGCATGACATTTCCATTCCAGTTGATACCAAATCATCATCAACCGATTCTTCCACAGCTGTTAGTGATGTCCAAAAGCAAGAACAGTTTGTTGGCTACTTAGAAGAAACATTTACAGCAGAACCCTAAAAGTTTGAACTCAACCAGGCGTCTATTTTATTCAAGGATTATTATAATTTTCTATTAACTGTAAAAAAATTAAAGGTGTAATTATTAAATCTGCTGCTTAAATTTTCAGGATTGTTTATATTCTTTTATGTATAAAAGTTTTGATAGTTTCAAGATATATTTTGGTGTTACATCTGTTGTATTGCTAAAAGAAAATTGGTATTTCTTTATATTTTCTTTGAAAAATGTACATATATATTTGTTTTTTAATTTTACATTTTTGCTGTTTTATGACATTAAAATGGCATTTTTAAAACTCTTTCTTTAGCTAATGCTTTAATTTTGTTGTAGTTCATGCAGATGCAGTTGTTATATTTTTTATTAAAATTTTCTTTGAAAATTGTCAAAAATCTTGTATTAAAATCTACCTAAGGTTTATTTTCTTTGAATTCAGTGTCTGATTACTTTCATTCTATTAATTATAATTAATAATAATAATTTTTTTTTTAAACTACTAAGCAGTAATTTTCTGTTACTTAGATGCGTTTATTGCAGTTAAAAGTGTACATAAGTAATGAGAGTTTTTAATGCATAAATAAGTGTAATTTTTTTATTAGTTAGTATAAATCTTAACTCATCTAATCACTTTCACTTTTCATTATTTTCATTAATACTATTGATATAAAAGAAGCTAGTGCATAATGTAATTGCTGAGTAGTAAGTGATGCACCCTTTTCTTAATTTGTGTAATAAGTTTGAAATACCAGTTAATCAGACAGCTGATATTTATTTTAAGTTTAACTAATATTAATCAGTGAGGGTTTCTCTCCCCCCCCCCCCCCCCATGAAAAAGTAGGTGATAAGAATGTAACTTTTTTTTTATAATTATACTGAGTTTTCCAAGTAAATTTGCAATGCCTGCAATTCATATTGAAAAAAAAATATATATGTCCATTTTTTTGCATTTTTCATGCTATTTTGTAAAATGTGCCTTTTAGAATTAAAAATATTTTATATAGATCTTAATGACTCAATTTGATTAGATCATTTAATTGTGTTTTCCATGGTTGTGGACTTTATTCAGTCAGAAAGTTAATGGTACATTGTACAAACTCGTAAGAGCCTACTTACAGTCACACGTCATTATTTGCAAGCTAATGTTAAACCATGGAAGCAAATTTCTCGCATTTAAATATTTTAAATGATTTTTTTTTGCATAAGATATCTGCGGTCGATGTCCAACATTGTGTATCTTTGTACTTTTTTGATTTTGGATGCAGTTTCATTCTGAGGACTCTTCCAATTCTGGAACCAATCAATGAATTTTTTTTTTCTGAAATTGAAAGTACCATTCGCATGAAATTGGAACCAAAATAAAATAGCCAGGGGTAGTACTTGTCCTGAAATTCCTGAAAAAAATAATAATGTCCTGAAATATGGTAGTCTGTCCTAATATTCCTGAAATTTTGC
This sequence comes from Maratus michaelseni, assembly GCA_963931845.1. Taxonomy (NCBI): domain Eukaryota; kingdom Metazoa; phylum Arthropoda; class Arachnida; order Araneae; family Salticidae; genus Maratus; species Maratus michaelseni. The sequence goes on along the minus strand of OZ007594.1, from coordinate 153,386,272 downwards.
AAGTTTTGTGCTATATCAGCATTTGAAATCATCGAATAGGGGTAGGTGTACATTTTTACTGATGTAAAACGATCACGAAAATCACAATTTTCTTCATACTATCGTTAAAAATAGTGATTTTTATCAATTTGCACAAAAAAATTGCAATTTTTTGTGATCAGTTAACAAAATTCACAATTTTTATTGATTAGTCATTTAAAAATTTTGCTGTTTTCGTCTCTCAGTCATAAAAAAAAAAAAAATATCCTAATTTTTACCAATCAGTTACAAAAAATAAAATCTTGCAAATTTCGTCGATCAGTGAAGAAAAAATTGAGATTTTCGTCCTTCAGTAATGCAAAATTCGCAATTTTTTAGCAGCTTGGTCAAAGGGTTCTGGTAAAATTACTTTTCTTTTAAATGTATACTTTTACAACAAAACAAAAAAAATGTGTATGTAGTTTAGTACTATTTATGATAATAAAATGTATTGAAGAGGTAGTTAAGGGTTTTTTCGGTTAGTATGCCAAGCAAATGTGTCCTGAAATTGTCCTGAAATATCGAAAAAAGTATGTCCTGAAATATCATCTAGAGCTAGTACTACCCCTGAATAGCACAAAGATTCAATGTTAGACATCGACCGTACAAAAAGAATCATCGAAAAATATTGAGGTAATAATGAGATATTCTTTACAAATGAGGAATTTGTAAAGAACATCTTCATTAAAATAAAATACATATGCTAAAAATGATTACAGTAAACATAAAAAAACCTTCTACTAAACAGACAAGTTTTGTACACACAATAAGGGTATTCTCAAGATCGGTATTGATAAACTATTTTTGCATAAAATTAAATATGTACTTGATAAACACACATCACAAGATATCAGGTATCACTGAAGCAGGTGCTTTAATAAAAATGACCATCTATAGAGGTGATTTATTTTTTCTTATTTTTAAATTTATGAAGCATTTCATGCCAAATTTTATCTCGGTAACTCAACGTAAGCTGATTAATTGCATCTCTCATTGTGCATAAAGATTTCTATTAACTCATGGATAATGGATGAGGAATAAAATCTGGATAGATAAATTATTTTATTTTTAAAATTAACCTACCTGTAAAGATTGTACTTTGCTTTGTAAGTTTTATGAAATAATCAATGAATATCTTAAAAGCATATAGACATTATTCTGACTTAAGGAAATTTTACAGAACAGCTCCTTTTTGTTAATTTTTAGACCATTTACTATATTTAGTAACATATTTTTCAGTTTTTTCTATGCCAAAAGTAGGATGTGTGAAAATTACTCTTTTTTAATAAAATTCCTTTTTTGAAAGCTTAGAAGAAAAAAAAAACTATAAGAATATAACATTTTAATGAATAAATAGTTAAGATTAAATGATATGTATCACAGTGTGAATAATTCAGAGATAGTGTTTGAACATGCAGAAAAAATATCACAATAGGCATTTTGCAATAAAGTATGAAAAAAAAATCCTTTATCTTAGCGATCATATACAGGATATAGTTTATGAAGCTTGTATAGCAATATTTAATGTAACTATTTTTTTCTGAGTATTGAAATACTTTAGCATTTTTTTTTATTCAGTTACTTTTCTCAGATTTGTGACCACAAAATGCTTGTATACATTTAGTTGCTTTGCCTAGTGCAAAGATGGCACTAGGGCATGTGAAAGGATGTTTTTGACACAACATTGATTGAAGTTCTAAATCAAAATAAACTCCACATAATTTTGTACTTCATTATTCCTTAACTTCCATTCAGGGGTGGCTGCCAGAATTTTCCCAACGAAGAGTGGGAACAGACATTATCTATGTATAAAGCATTTCCAGACCTCGCAGGATTCCTATTTTTCCTTTTTATGTTTTCCTATTTTCTTCCCATATTTCTAATGTTTCAACTGTACAGGGATGCTAATTTTTCTGCAGATCTGTGTATTTCTGTACTTAAAAAAAAAAAAAAAAAAAAATTAAAAAAAAAAAATTAAAAATTAGTCTGCATCTGCAATTTGCACAGCAAACGAAAATTTATCTACAACCTAAGAATGCTGGACCAAGCTTACTATCATAAGAGATTATAGTAGCTTATAAAAAAACAAAATTTGCATTTACAAAGAAAATAAGTATACTGACAAAAAATTTATTTTAGCAATTTTTCTTAGCCCAGAATTTTTAAAAAATAATTAAGGTATAAAAAAATCTGCAGCGCCTGCTTCCATGCTGCACTGTTTCTGCTACTGAGACGGTGGCTTGATGCAATTTGTTGCGAATAAGATGCTATGTTTTGTCTCATTGACTCATACTGTCATACTTCAATCACCCTCGTCCATTCATATATTGTTCATTTTATTAATCATAATTTTATTAAATGTTTTTAATACTGCTTACTTTTATCTATTGAGAATTTTGTGAATCGCTCCATGTGCCAATTTCTCCACCTATATACAGAGTGTCTAGCCACCTGGATACCCTGGAAAAGTCAGTGGAAATTACCATTTCTGAGAAAAAGTCTTGAAAATTCTGAAAAAATTTAAAAAAATTTTGAACTTTCAAGAAAAAAAATAGAAAATGTTTCTTATAAAACTAAGAATTTGAAAATTGCAGTGCCATTAAAACAAACTTTGCTCTTTATAATTACTGTAAAGAGTATTTCAACATATCGTGCAAATCATTTTGTCTACCCCCTCTCTCAGTCCTTCCTTGTAACTCAGAGATTTTCAGTTCCAGCCTCACTGAAACTTTCTACTGAATGTTGTAGGATTGATTAGGTGTTTCACTCTGCTTAGTTATCTTTGTTTGGGAGCTGAACATTTGTTAGGTTAATTTATTGAATATTTATTATTTGTATTAAAATATGTCAAAGCAATCTGTACTTAACTGCGACTGATGTGATAAAGAATTTCATCCTGATTTGACAAAATGGATAGAACCTGATGCTAAAAGTGTGTATCTGCAAAATGTTTAGCAAGTAAAATGTTCAACAATTTGTAAATTTTGCAAAAAATTATGTAACATTCAGTAATTTGTGTTTCAGAATCAGCTGTGAAGGTTCCATTCTCAAATTCCAAACTTTTAAGATTTTTTGTGCCTAACATCGCAAAATCTCGATACCTGGAATATTTTTTTTATTTATTTTTTTTTTTTTTTAATTGGTATGGAAAACCGGGAAGAGTCAGGGAAATTCGTTGCGGATCTGGAATAAACATCCTGTATATAGTATACAGTGTCTGGATGTGTAGCATTAATACAAATAGAGTTAATTATGATGAAAGATTGTTTTATATGAAGCAATAGATATTTGCCTTTCATTTTGTTAAAGAACTTACTTTCTGTTTATGCTGCAAAACAAACTATATTTTTATGTCCCAGTTTTTAAAGATACTTGTGTAGTATTTACATTACTGATTTTAAATAAAAAGCTGATGGGTTTTTCTGTTGCTCAATCATAGTTTTCATGAAACATCAATTTACATCTCTGCGTATGTGCTTGACATCATTACATTTCTGATTAGTGAAATACAACATTAAAGAAAATATAGATTTAAAAGTTTACTTCTGCTATTTACTTCTTTATTTTAGCATAGGCAAATCAGCTGAGTTTCCAGATGCATCATTCGACCAGAGCTGAATGCTCTGCTTATTTAAGGCGGTATTCAAAAAAAATATTTTTCCACGCTCAACAACTCAAAATTTTGAGACTCATTTTTAAAAGTAACAACAGGAAACTTGGTGGCGTGATTTATAAAGACATTTATAAGGGCCCCATGTTTTTATTTTTCGCTCAATTAATTAGAAATTGATTTACAGACAATTATTTTCACAGTACGATCATTTTTTTTTTTGCTTCCAGCGCTATTGCTTTGGGAAATTCGGTTCAAAATGTCCACTTTGACAGCATTTTTTAAAATATATTCTGCCTTTATCAAAAAATCGAGACAATACGGACATTATAAAGTTTCTGAATAAGAGAACCTGCCAATTGGATGCATTTTAGAGCAAAAATGAATTTACAAATGTGTCTCAAAATAAGCAGTTTCGATTTGAATACACCCTTAAGTATAATTTTTCATAATATGAATAGGTTTGTCATAAGTGTTCCCTATTCATCCCAATTAGCCGGCGGCTCAGAAGAGTTTGTGTTGAGACAAGAATAATTTTTGGGCTCGCACATTAGCTTTGTAACTTTGGAATATTCATAGATGTTTTTACAGGCATAGGCACTAGATATGGACATGTGATTCTCCTATAAATGAGCGGAATTTCCTGCATTATTTATTTTTTGTCGAATTCCACAAAATAAACTCGTCAATCAGTCAGTCATGAAAACAGTTTGTGAATTCCATCAATCATTCGCAAATGAACAAACTTCGTCAATTAGTCAAGGAAAAATTAATTTCATTAATTGGTTTTATCAAAAAATCACAAATTTTGGAAAACAATCATGGAGGAAAAATTGCAAATTTCATCAAACGGTCATGAAAGCTGCAAATTTTGCCAAGTGATTGCAGAAAAAATAGCGAATTTCATCAAACAATTGCAGAATTAATCACAAATTTCATTAAGCTGCCACAAGAATAAAAAACAAAAAAACAGGAAATTTGCAAATTTTTTCCTCTATAGTAATAAAAAAAAAAAAAGTCATTAATGGTTTTTTACCAACAAAAGTCAAAACGAGACTTGCAGTGTTCTATCTTTCTCCACCCACAATATGAATAGCAGAATTTGTTCAATTTATTTTATTAAAATCTAAAACCTAAAAGGGAATAAAATCTTTTTAATATTTTTTGCATATATTTTTATTTTTATGGAAATTTTTTTTTGTCATGCAATAGTAAAATTATTTTGCTGGGTTACCTCAATTGATTTAAAATCCTGTGAACAAAAGAAACATTTCATTTATTTACTAAATAGCATATGTTTTCATGTATTATGCATTAACAGCATTAAAAATGCATAGAGCAACAAGTTTGAGAAAAAATAATTGAAGTTTGAAAAAAAAAAAAAAAAGTCACTTATTTTCTTTCATTTTTTAAGCTAATCGAAAAATCTTATTGATTTTAATTTGCCTAGATATTCAATCTCTATCCTCCAGTTTTTATAAAGTTGCAAAAATCTTTATGTATTTCTAAAGTTTATGAGATGGTTTTCTTTTTAAAAATAATTAATATAATTACAAATATATTTTAAAATTGCTCTGAAAATTTTATTACATTTTCCTGCTTTTCCAAATTCATTGGGTCTTATTTATATGGTATTATTTATATAATATAATATCGTTTAATTGTGGATTCAGGAAAATGTTATAAAACATATTATAACAATTAACAAATGTGTCAATATTTATATTCAATACATTATAGTTTACAAAATTCATGTGTAAATTGTGTAAAAAATATAAATTTTGCTTTGCAAATAATTTTCTCTTTTTTATTTTTTGTATGATATCCCTGAACTTTTACATTTAGAACTGTTAGATTTTTCACAAGGATGCTAAGTATTCAGAATTGCATGTAGTTGATCCAGAAATGATTAAAAGTATGGGATGCATCTGAAAACACAACATTTTACTGGTTTTGGCAATGTTTAATTGAAATTCAATGTTTTTTTTTTCCCGAATATTTTCATAAAATACATTGATAGCATAAACTTAGTCAAAGGAAGTATTTACATTTATGCCTATGTGCGTAATTGTATAGGAAATAGAACTAAAATCAAATTCAGCTCATAATGGTATTCTATTGGCAACATCTATTTAAATATGCCTTTTTGTTTTTTTTATCAAAATTTGTTATTATTTTTTTATACTGACTTGACACTCTTAGAATGTACTGGGACAGAAGAGCAGAATCTTCACATAGGCTAATGTCACACGAAGGATTATTTCGACGTTCACGGTTTGAAAAATGTCATATTTTCCGCAGCAGCCACACGGACGTAGATTCTAAGCTGCATTCCCACCAGAACACAGTAGACATTCTGTCTCTTGCAGAAACAGAGAAAGACTTCCAATCAATGATTTTAACTAAGCAAGATGGATCTTTTGCAGAAAATAAATGATTCTCTTTTATATCATTTGTACAAGAAATTAGAAAAAATATATATATACAGTCCCTGGCCAAATTATTAGGCACAATTGTTTTTATTATAATTTATTAAATATCTGGAAAGATAGATGAAAAATTATCCTGAAACTTCAGGAGTGTAAACAACATAATAAACGTCATATATTTCCGCGAAGATTTTTTCCCGAAACCCCATAAGGGGCCGTCAACAAATTGAAGAAAAACTAATATCTTTTGGATAACCCTGTAAAAACTAATGTTGCAAAAAGCATTCAAACTGTAGATTATGATTAAGTGGCTTATTGTAATAATTTGGGTTCATTTTTATGAAGATAGCATGTATAATCGAAGAGAAATTCATGTTTTTATAAAAACAGTCCCAAATTTTACCAAGTTTTTTGCTTATAATTTGCAGAGTTTTTAATATAAAAAACAAGTTATTTTCAGAAAGTATGACAAACAAAATTATACACAATACCCTGCAATCAGAATTAAAAAATAATAAAAATTGTATGAAAAATGAGCAGATTTACTAAATATTGTTTCACTGCGCATGCGCGAATTCAATCAAAATATACTGTGCATAATATATTAGCTTAATGTATAGACCAACTTTTATGAAAGTCTCAAAAACATAGCTTGAAAATTCTGATAGTAGTCGTCGATAGAATAAGCTCGAAATTCGCTGTTCCCAAAAGGAAGCAAAAAGATAAGGGGTTGTATCCAAATATACAATGAGAGACACTTCATTCTTATTATGTCAACTTTCATAAGCTAGTATATTTGGATACAGCCCTTATCTTTTTGCTTCCTTTTGGGAACAGCGAATTTCGAGCTTATTCTATCGACGACTACTATCAGAATTTTCAAGCTATGTTTTTGAGACTTTCATAAAAGTTGGTCTATACATTAAGCTAATATATTATGCACAGTATATTTTGATTGAATTCGCGCATGCGCAGTGAAACAATATTTAGTAAATCTGCTCATTTTTCATACAATTTTTATTATTTTTTAATTCTGATTGCAGGGTATTGTGTATAATTTTGTTTGTCATATTTTCTGAAAATAACTTGTTTTTATATTAAAAACTCTGCAAATTATAAGCAAAAAACTTGGTAAAATTTGGGACTGTTTTTATAAAAACGTGAATTTCTCTTTGATTATACATGCTATCTTCATAAAAATGAACCCACATTATTACAATAAGCCACGTAATCATAATCTACAGTTTGAATGCTTTTTGCAACATTAGTTTTTACAGGGTTATCCAAAAGATATTCGTTTTTCTTCAATTTGTTGACGGCCTCTTATGGGGTTTCGGGAAGAAATCTTCGCGGAAATATATGACGTTTATTATGTTGTTTACACTCCTGAAGTTTCAGGATAATTCCTCATGTATCTTTCCATATATTCAATAAATTATAATAAAAACAACTGCGTCTAATAATTTGGCCAGGGACTGTATATATACACAGACGGTACTGGGTTCATCCTCTTATAAGTGATATATTATTTACCGACAATTTTTATTATTTTACAAACAATGTTGGATCAGTACCATGACAAAATCGGCTATAATGTAATTTGAAATTAGTCATATTTTAATACATTGTTATACTCTATTGTATCGCTGTTTCTATTTCAATAATTAAATTAGTATTGGAATGTTAAAATGGAAAATTTCTAAAAATAAACAAATTATAAAATTTATAAAAATATGTCATTTGAATTTATTTTAGCCATTTACTATTGTAATGCATTTTATGATAAAGGAAAAATCAACCATACTTAAGAAATACAAATGACACTTCAGATATTATTGAAATGATGATAGTTGTTATCCAATTTTTATTTCGTTAATATTTCTTCTTTATTATTTAAAAAAAAAAAAATTGATAAAAATATTGCTACAAAACTCATAAATACAAGTAAAACTAACATCTTCACTACATAAATGAGAAATAGAAACGTCTGTTTCCAAAGTGTCAAATTTTTGTTATTAGTCAGGAAGCATGTGCTACCACTTTATGAGCCAAAGCAAGACTTTTTTTTCTCTTCTAGTCAGTCAGCCCTGCTTCTGCTTTTCCAGTAATAATGCGTGCTTTAGTCTAACAAAGAATGTTTCACACTTTCGATTCTTCTTTATTTCTATAGTGCATTTAAAACAGGGTGTCTAGCTGCTTGGAAAACCTGGAAAAGTCAGGAAAATTTACCATTTCTGAGGAAAATTTGAAAAATTCTGAGAAAAAGTGAGAAAGTTTTGAACTTTCAAGAAAAAAAATAGGAAAATGGTTCTTATAAGACCAAGGATTTGAAATTGCAGCGCTATTAAAATCAAACTTTGCTCTTTATAACTACTGTAAAGAGTATTTTAACCTCTCGTGCAAATCATTTTGTCTACTGCCTTTCAGTCCTTTGTAGCTCAGAGATTTTCAGTTCCAGCCTCACTGAAACTTTCTACTCAATGTTGTAGGATTGATTAGGTGTTTCACTCTGCTTACTTATTTTTGTTTGGGAGCTGACATTTGTTAGCGTACTTTATTGAATATTTATTTGTATTAAAATATGTCAAAGCAATCTGTATTTAACTGTGAGTGATGTGATAAAGAATTTCATCCTGATTTGACAAAATGTATAGAACCTGATGCTAAAAGTGTATATCTGCAAAATGTTTAGCATTTAAAATGTTCAACATTTTGTAAATTTTCTAAAAAAATATGTTACATATCAGTAATTTGTACCTCAGAATCAGTTGTGAAAGTCCCACTCTCAAATTCACAACTTTTAAGATTGTGTGTAACATCCCAAAATATCGATGCCTGGAATATTTTTTTTATTGGTATAGAAAACTTGGAAAAGTCAGGGAAATTCATTGTTGATCTGGAATAGACACACTGTTAAAGATTTAATAATTATATTATAATTATTATTAACACGGTTGAAATCCCATTAAGGCTGATGTAAGATGCAATATTAAATTGAATAAGAAATTTCTTTCAGTGGTATTTACCGATAAAATTTTAAAAAGTCATATATTGGTAATATTGAAAAATGAAACATTTCTAGTTGAAATTCATGCATATTTGCTATAAATGTTATTACGCTGTAACTGGGTAAATTTGTCGCCATATGCAAATAGGCATATCATCTGCATCTTTACCAGAGAAAATTAACTCTGCTGCCACACAAAATTTTACATAAAGAAAGAAATGGAAAAAAAGAAAGAAATAGACCACTTTACCAAACTTAACAGCATTTGCTTAAAAAATAGCTTCAAAAATATAATTAATTTTGTATATAACGTATAAAAATTTGCTTGAAAAATATATTAAATTTTTTCTTTACTATTTTAATACTTTTCTTATAAAATAACTTGTAACATTACAATCATTTTAAATAATATTTTGTTGATATGAAAAATAAAATAATTCAAATAACTTACCAATGATTTCCGGATCTTTAGATTTTTCTGAATTTTTTTTTATCAAGGATACCACATTACTATCCAAGTTATTATTTTTTTTACACTTTCCAACATAGTTGAAAAGTGTTTGTGAATTCGGTTTGTCTGTCTGCCCGTGCTCTAACTCGTGTAGCTTTGAAATTGATATGTTATTGGGGTTTACTAGTGCATGTTTGGTATTGAAAATGAAGTGTGTAGCATTTATGGTTCTTTTACATAGTATTTTCACTCAAAAGACTTTGGTTACTGTACTGTCTATGAACAATAATTGCTGGTAGCTCGTTTAATCGGTAGATCATATACAGGGCTGCACAAAATAATTCGGATTTTTTGTAACTGCTGAAATTGGATTTTCATATGTGTTATGCTTTTTCTAAATTGTTTACTTAGTAAATGCAAAGTTTTGTTACAGTATTCTCAATATGTTGGAAAGTGTTTCATAATCTATGCAAGATGCATGATTTTTTTGTCCTTGTTTATTTTTATCTTTATATATTCAGACGATGTATCCCAAAATATTGGACGTTCTTTTATCTAAAAAATTAGTTGCTCCACGTTTATATCCATTTTTAAATTCTAGCCAGACAACTCGATTACCTCTGAATAGCTGACACCTTCAAATAGCAGGCCGATTTCATAGACCCAAGGTGTCTGGTATAAAGAGGTTTTAATACTTTTCTTATAAAATAACTTGTAACATTACAATAATTTTAAATAATATTTTGTTGATATGAAAAATAAAATAATTCAAATAACTTACCAATGATTTCCTGATCTTTAGATTTTTCTGAAATTTTTTTTTATCAAGGATACCACATTACTATCCAAGTTATTATTTTTTTACACTTTCCAACATAGTTGGAATTTATCTAAAAAATTAGTTGCTGCACGTTTATATCCATTTTTAAATTCTAGCCAGACAACTCGATTACCTCTGAATAGCTGACACCTCCAAATAGCAGGCCGATTTCATAGACCCAAGGTGTCTGGTATAAAGAGGTTTTACAGTATTTCCTTTTAATTGGTATATACATGCTGCCAAGTGACCTCTTCTTGATATTGATTTATTTATATGCAGTATTATTAAAAACAATAAGTCTAAGGACCTGGAGTTAAGGTATAGGCATGCAAAAAGAGTAAGCATTTATAACTGCATTTTATTTAAAAAAATATACGGAAGGTCGTTCACACTTTATGGAAACAATTTTCAAAATTAATTTCTATGCATAAATGACATATTCTTTGAAACAATTTAACTATGTTGGATAACCTTGACTTTTGGCTATAGCTCTGACTCGAAATTTCTATGATAATAGAATTTCCTTGTTACAGTCATGTCAATTTTTCCCGATACCTCTTGTAAGATTTTCCAAAGTCTTTTCAATATAAGTGAATTCATTTAAACAATCGAAATGCAGGAAAAGGCCATTGAGGAGGTGTGTGTGGGGAAGGGGTAGTGTGTCAGCTGATTTTACATGCATTTCATCAATTAATACACAATTTATTTCCGTTTGAGATTCTTTCTTTGCTAAATATGCGTCTGTTGAGTTATGGAAGAACGGCTGGGAGACTGTTCATGTGAAGCTCAATTAATGTCTTTTTCATATAAAGCTGGAATTTCTTCTTAAAAAATGGGTTCTAAAATATTTCACTGATAATATAGTTAAATCACCTTAGATTTGCTGTTTTTTTACCTTTAATTCAATTTCATAACAAAATCCAGCAGCAATCGTGAATTCTTTTGGCAGTTTTTCTTTATATTCACAAACCCTTTTCTTTCTTTTTTTTCTATTTTAATTGATATAATTTGTTCTTCCTTTGATACACTCACTTAAATAAAGCCACGTTTCATCCAGTGTTACGATACATTTTTATTTATCACCACCTGTCTGTTTTTTAAAGCGTGCGTTAGAAAGCGCTATCCACAACACATTGGAAGACTTTGGAAAGTTTCTCAAGAGGTGTAGGAGAAAATTGATATGATTGTACTAAGAGAAAAATTGACTATGATGAAAATTTTGATCCAGTGTTATAATCAAGAGTCAGGGCTTTACAGTAGAGTAAAATTGTCGCAAAGATTATGGTATATATGTTCAGAAATTAACTGTGAAAATTGTTTCCATAAAGTGTGGACAACCTTCTGTATACATTTAATTTTTTCAAAGAAATCTGTATTATAATTTTTTAATATTTCTGGTAATTACACTATTTGATATTTTTCTAACAAGGAGAGTGCCAAGCTTGGTAATTATAGATTTTGATTATTTTTATATATGTTGTAGGGTAGAAGCCCCTTAGTCTTAGGTTCAATGGATTTTATACAATGCTCCTAAGTTCTGGAGAAATGGGAGGTCTAATATTATAACACAACTTAAATACTTGCTTTGTAACAAAATAACTGCGTTGGTCGTAGCTCAGTTGGTATAGCATCTGCTCGTTGTTCTGAGGACCCAGGTTCGATGCCGGAACGAGCTATGTTTGTTTTTCTCATTTTTTTTTATAAATATACTTGTAATTATAATTTAACAATCACAATAAAAAATGTTGTTAATATAATTAAATTTTAATTTAGCATTTTTGATTTTTAAACCATTATTAAACATTTCTCATCATTTAAAGAGCTTTAAAAAAATTGGATCTATTATTGATTAGTAAAAATTCAAAAATCATAACAAAATCAGCATATTTATTATCGAATTATAGAATTCTTCTTCCATCGCAATAGAAAACGAAGATATTTCATATGCTGGATTATTTGTTAAAAATCCATTGTTTTGCAAGAAAATTTTACAGTACTTCAATGTATTTGTGACATCACTTTTCTGATTTTCATCGAATCCCGGCACTTCAGATTGATCTTGTGAACTACAGCTTGCTTCTTCCATTTTTATACGATGATAAGCTGTTTTGGAATGATACACACTTGTGCGATAAAGATTGAAAACAAAAACCACTTAACTGCACCAAACTAAAAAAAAGAAATAACCAGTCTGTTGTGGCACCCTCTAGTTACAATAAAATTAAACATAAATATGTTGTAATTTAATTCTTATGCTAAATTGCAATATAATTATGCTTCTTACTTTACTGATTTCCCTTGTTAAGGCAAGTTATAAATGATGTTTCTTTACAATCATGAATTGACACAATTGTTCAATATCGTTGCATTGATAAAGCATATATGGAATACATTTTAAAAGTGATTTTTAAAAAAATCAAAAATGCTAAATTTAAATTTAATTATGTTAATAAAATTTTTTATTGATATTATTAAATTATAATTACAAGTATATTTATAAAAATTTTTTTGAGAAAAACAAATGCAGCGTGTTCCAGCATCGAACCCGGGCCCCAGAACAACGAGCAGACGCCATACCAACTGAGCTACGACCAAGGCACTTATTTCGTTACAAAGTAAGTATTTAAGTTGTGTTATAATATTAGACCCCCCATTTCTCGAGAACTAAGGAAAGTTGTATAAAATCTATTGAACCTGAGACTAAGGGGCTTCTACCCTACAACATATATAAAAATAATCAAAATCTGTGATTACCAAGCTTGGCACTCTCCTTGTAAGACACAAGAAAGTTTTCAGTTAATCGATAAGTAACCAAAACGAAAGTTTTTCAAACCTAGAAATATGCACAGTTGTGGTATTCGGCAGCAAAATTTTAAACTATGAAGCTAGAAGCAACTGTCACAATCATTACTGGCGTGTATTAAAAAAATTCATATGTATATATAGAGCACGAGCATTTGATGTCACGCTACAGCTGTTGGATTATTTGGGTGGCAGAAACCATCCCATCCTTATCCTAGTGTACTTTTCTCTAATAAAAGTGTATTAGAATTATTAGTGTACTATTTTTTTCTCTGTGATTTTTCGAATATTTTCTAAATTAACATTTTAAATGGTGTACTATGGCGGAACAGGTGCGGGGGTAGGGGATATTTTAGATGATTAATCTATTTATTGTTATTAGTAGAGATCGACCGAAACCTAAACCTAAACCGAATTTCGGTGATCTTCCCACTTTCGGCCGAAACCGAAACCGAAAGTGTCAAAAAAATTTAAAAACTGAATAATACATACATAACTGCATATAATTATTAATTAATTAATAACACATAATTAATTATTACTTAATAATAACTAATTACATTACTAATTAATTTATTAATTATACGTGTATTGAACCACATTTCTAACAAACAAACGTGCATATATGTGTGTGTATAAGTTACAAACAAAAATGAAACACGAATAATACAACTTTTATATTTTATTATTTTATAACAACCAATAATTATAGGCTTTATAAATAATTAATTAACAATGTAGTTAAATAATGTAAAACAAATTCAATAATGAATATTTAATTTTTAAATATATTCATATTTTCAGTTCGTTAATATTTTGCATTTAAATTGTTTAAGTAAAGTATTGGTTAAGTAAAAGTAATTGTTTAAGTAAACGTTTAAGTAAAGGGCACAAAAGCTAAAATAATTTGTTCAATTTGATTAAAAAAGGAAAATTAGCATTAGGACAACATTTTAAGCCTAGAAAATATTAATTATAAACTTATTTTCCATTTCAGTATTCTCCAAGTGAGACAGGTTTAACACTATTTTGTACTATCTAATTTTAAATATATATATATATATATATATATATATAAGGATAAAAATGTAACAGTTGTCAATTTTCTTTTAGGATGTGCACAATAAGATCAAAATAAATCTTTGCTCACTCACCGCCCCCCCCCTCCACCCTAAAAAAAGCTTTGCCACTCCCTGCCTCCTTAAGAAAGTATTGAAATGGAACCCCTGTTTGAAAATTTTATCTCCGGTGCCAAGTTGACTCTCTGTGTCTCTATCCAAAACTATTTTTTGTAAAATAAAACGTAATTAATTTAGCAATAAGACGGAAATAGTTTTCAATTATACGAATTTCATCTAATAAAAAAATACTTTAAGTACACATACATCGATATATGTTTTGTAATAAATTTCGTAAATCTTCATATGTTTTAACAACACCTTTCTCATAAAGCATTCGAAACAATCTGGAGTTTTAAAGTAAAAATTATCTATTACTGTTAAGTTTTCAGCTTTTAAAGATCACGTGATAAGCGTCTTTTAAGTTTAGTCATACATGTTTTGCTTGCTTTATAATTTACACTCGCATCATGGATCAGTCATGACCGATAATGATAAACAGTGGAGTTCACAGCAATAAACAGCGTCTCATTTGAGCCGATACAACTCACATCAATGAGTAAAGTTGAAAATTTCCGAAAGAAGGAACGATATTTTGAAATATAGATAGTTTCGGTCAGGCCGAAATTTTGGCAGCAGTTTCGCCGAAAACGAATATTCGGCGAAACTCCGATTTTGTGCCGAAACCGAAACCGAAATTTCGGTCGATCTCTAGTTATTAGACAGCAACGAATATGTCACTTTTTCTTTTAAATAAACTTTTTAAGATTTTTAATTTTGAATGTGAGAAGGGGGATAATTTATATGACTGGTTATTTATTTATGGTCACTGCAGAACAACAAATAGGGCAGAAGATTTTTTTTCTATAACTAGGGGCCTTGCCTCCTACGAACTACGCTGTCCCCCCATTCTGCCACCGCAAACTCTAAAAACAGGCTAATTTAATCAACTCTAAAATGATTATGGAAGAATGAATTATAATTAAGCGACCAGTGGCGATCTGCTGTAATCGGGTTTCCATTCAATTTCCTTTCGCTGAGGGATTTTAAGGCCGAAATAACTAACAACTGTTTTCGTGATGGAGTAAATAAGATCAATTAAACATTTGAAAATCAACTTGTGTAAAATGGCTAAGTAAACAATGTCGCTGCATCGGGGAATTTTATAATGATGTTATTAAAAACTGGGTACTTATCGGGTCGACCACTATCCAAAAAAGAAAAAACTGTCGCCAAAACATAGGATTTAACGCTAAAAGTGCGTTACCGTGGCGTCACATTCAATTGACATCAGATGCGTTACACGTGTTTGTTAAGTCATCAACAAATGTTATTTCAGCAACAATGTAACATCAGTGTATTAGAGAGCGAACAGTAAAAAGTAAAACTCATCAAAAACGTCACCTGTAAAAAATGCAGCCAAGTCTCGTGACTCTTTTCCGTAAAAAGTACTGAGATCGTGTAAAGCCAAGTTTAGCTATCTTATTAACTCTGAAATTTTCATTCACAAATCACTCCTAGTCTCTACATCTTTAGTTAATTATTATTTTGTGACTTGGCAATTACGCAGCACAGGGAAGTTATTACACCTTACTATGTTATGGGATGGGATGAGATAACATGATTAAGGCTAATTATGTATGCACAGGGAAGTTATTACACCTTAATATGTTATTGGATTGTATGGTATTATTTGATTAAGACTAATTATATACATCACATTCTCGTGCTACGTAATTGCCAAGTCAGAAAATAATATTTAACTAAAGATGTAGAGACTAGGAGTGATTTGTGAATGAAAATTTCAGAGTTAATAAGATAGTTAAACTTGGCTTTACACGATCTCAGAACTTTTTACGGAAAAAGAGTCACGAGACTTGGCTGCATTTTTTACAGGTGACGTTTTTGATGAGATTTCACTTCTTTTTGTAAGTAATCCTCCTTTTCTTGATTTTGGGTTCTTTTTGGAGATCATCCACTGATTTTCGCTAAGTCCACACTCTGTTCCTATTATTTACAGGTATAAAAAATTTGAAGCTTTAGTTTCGTTTGCAAAGTGCTGTAGATAAAAAGAAATTTCAGGTTCTTAGGCAAGCACTAAGTTATGGGAGGCAGGGTTGCTACGCCACCTGGAAAACCTGGAAAAGTCAGGGAATTCGGAAATTAACACAAAAAGTCAGGGAACTTCAATTTTTTTCCTCCAAAATCTGGAAAAGTCAAGGAAAATTTCGCAGCGATCGCCAACCGAGCAAAGTTCGCGCCGACGCCGACGTTGGAACCCCAAACAGACATTTTTCAATCCTGAATGAGAAAGATCCTGATCTGAATCTTCAGTGGAGCCCGTATTTAACATCTTCAATATCAAATGTATCAGCTCAGAAATCAGATATTAACACTTTTGTGACAAAAGACAATGTCTTGTCTGCAGAATTAATATAGGCAATGAAACTTGTGTTCTCACACATTTCCTATAACTCATTTAATGATGCTGCTGCTATATTAAAAAAAATGTTTGATGACAGCAGTAAAGCTAAATCCCTGACCTTGGGGCGTGCTAAAACTGCTGATAAAGCAAATATGCAGTTTAAAGAATTGTTGTTTAAAAGTAAGGGAATGTGGAAAGACACTTTCATTAAGTATTCCTCCACCATGCGTCTAGATCATTTTTACCGAGAGTTAATCAACAATTCAGACTTTATAGAACTTTGGAAGGTTATGAAAATTGTTTTAATTTTATCTCATGGTAATGCCACAGTAGAGAGTGGTTTTTCTGTTAATAAGGATTTCACAATGTTTTTGTTTTTTTAAACTGTTAATAGTGGAAAAAAATGCATTGTTTCAGTAAGTTTCATTAAAACTATTATGAAGAAATTGTGTAATTATTTTATTCTTGCTCCATGCATTTCTTTTATTTGGTGTCTAGATGAAATATAAATTCCTTTTATTTTTAAACGTATGTGATTATATCTCAATCAGTAAGTTATATTTTGAACTGACTAAATACTAAAGTTAAAACTTTATATATTTTTTATTAAATAACATTGTTTGATATTATTTTAGATTTTTTCTTTCTTTACTACAAGATTCAAAGGTGGAATGTTAAGTTAATCTTATCTGTACTTAGAAAAGTTTATTTTTTCAATTGATAATAAACTTAATTTGCCTTCACCGCAACCAATACGTATTACCACACTTGTCGGGAAATTGAAAAAAAAAAATAGTTAGGGAATCTTTTCTCCTGCTTGAGTAGCAACCCTGGGGAGGGGTAAGTCAAAAGTATTCTCAATTGCTTCCAGGAAAGGTACTATCCATCTGAGATATTACTCGCAGCCCTAGATACTTGATATTTAGAATAAAAGTACTTTTTAGTATAAAAAGAAAGCCAAAATTAAAATTTCCGGAAATTTCTAATAAATCAAATTATTCATTTTTTCGATAATTTACGGATTTTTTAATTTGTCCTTTGTATACTAAATCTTACCTTTCTGCCAAATGTCAAGCTTCTAAGACTACAAAATCGAATTATTTTCAAACTCGACTTGTTATAAATTTATTGATTTTTCGATTTTAATTCTAAGTTACCTGATTGTCATGCCAATATAGTAATTCTTTCATCCGTTTTCTTAGGATCATTTAGGTTCAATTTAGAGATAAATCAAGTGGATCTTAGAGTCCCCATGAGTTTATTTAGCAAGGACTATCAAGCCATAACTAGCCAGTAATGTCGGGAGGGGAGGGGGAGCTGTGAAAATTTTTGTGCGGCTAACATCATTTAACAATCCATATTTCATATGCAAATTAAATAGAGTGTAACCTGTGAAAGAAAACAAACCTGTCTATAAAGAAATCGCCTATAACGTAGCCAGTCTTTTGCGGAACTTTCCTATAACGAAATTCGTAAACGAAAGAAAAGAAAACCGTAATCCGGGGGAAATAACATAAAACAATTAGGGGCGGTGTACTAGCTAATAGGACAATTATCTTAAAACTAATGTTTCTAGCAGTACAAAATCAAATTGTTTTCGAATTTTCGATTTCTTAAAGATATTTCGATTTTATTTTCGAATTTAACGAATATTTTAATTGTTCCTTTTATTGAATAGTAAATACTACCTTTACACCAAGTTTTAAGTTTCTAATACTACAAGATAAAATTATTTCCAATTTTTGATTTCTTTCGAATTTTTTTTTTCTAATTTTCTGGATTTTTTAATTTTTTCTTATTTTGTATCTAATTTCAAGTTTCTGGCGCTACAAAATCGAATTATTTTGAAATTTCCGATCTTTTTCGAGTTTTTTTATTCTATTTTCGAATTTATTGTGTTTTAATTTTTCCTTTTTCTGTATCCTAAACAATAAGTTTATGCTGAATTTTAAGTTCTAAAGCTACAAAATCGAATTTTTTTACAATTTTCGATTTTTTTTTCGAATTTTACAGATTTTTTAATTTTTTCTTTTTTTGTATCCTAAATACTACCTCTATTCCAAATTTCAAGTTTCTAGCTCTACAAAATCGAATTATTTTCAAATTTTCGTTTTTTTTTTCGATTTTTGTTGTGTTCTTAATTTTTTCTTTTTCTGCGTCATAAACACTACCTTTACACCAAATTTTCAGTTCCTAAGACTACGAGATATTATTTTCAATTTCTCACTTTATTTTATTTTTTTTTATTTTTAATTTTTGAAATTTTCGATTTTTTTCTTCGAATTATCTATATTTTTTCATTTTTCCTTATTTAGTATCTTAAATATTACCTTTATTCCAAATTTCAAGTTTCTAGCGCTATAAAATCGAATTATTTTCAAATTTTCTTTATTTTTCGATTTTATCGATTTTTTTATTTTATTTTCGAATTTTATTGTGTTTTTTATTTGAACTTATTCTGAATCCTAAACAATATCTTTACCGCGAATTTTAAGTTTCTAAGGCTAAAGATCAAATTATTTAAATTTTTTCAACTTTTTTCGAATTTTTGATTTTTTTTTTCGAATTTTCCGGATTTTTTAATCTTTTCTTATTTTGCATCCTAAATACTACCTTTATTCCGAATTCCAACAAAATCAGATTATTTGAAAGTTTTTTTTTTTTTTTTTTTTGTGTGTTTTTGATGTATTCTTTTTCTGAATTCTAAACACTACCTTCACACCAAATTTTAAGATTTTAAAGGCTACAAGATCGTCTTATTTTCAATTTTGTTTGAATTTTCGAATGTTTTTTTTTTTTTTTTTTAATTTTCCGGATTTTATAATTTTTTCTTTCTTTGTATCCGAAACACTAGCTTTATTCCAAATTTTTAGTTTCTATGGCTGCGGGATCTACCCAATCTTTTTGATGTCGCGAGAGTGAGTAAGTGCGTGAGTGACAAAAAATCGAAACTTTGAGTTCATACATCGTCTGCACTAGAAAAGACAGAATCGAGAAATTTCAAATGTTGGTCCTATTTGCCACATACTCTATATATACGAAGTTTCAAATTTTTGGGATACTCCAGCGCAACGACATAGGGGAGGGGGGGGGGGTCAAAAGTGCCCTGAGTTGCTTCCAGAAAAGGATGCTTACGGCTGTGCTTTCTCGACATGGCGGAGGTACTGCCGTGCCTCCAGATAGCGTTTACATTATTTTATTTGTTTTTCAGACCGCAATCTACACAAAAAATGTCGAAAATAGTACAGTCTTCATGTAACCACATTTGACACATGATGTAACCGCGACCTACGTTATCGCACTTCCTCTTAGTTTTGGAGTACAGTAGAGTCCCGCTATTCCGAAGTAATTGGGACCGATCACTGTTCGGTTTACCGGGAATTCGGAATAGGCGGATTTCATTAATAATAATCAATGTATTGACTTGTTAAGGCGTAAATTAAGTGCGGGGACATCTGCGAGTGTAACCTCTATGCAGCGTTGATCGGCTCGTGGGGAACTGTTTCAGTGAAAGTGTGAACGGAAGGGCAGTGACGTTCGACCACTCATCACTCTGACTTACATTGAAATTTGTTGAAACAACTTTTACACCAGTGAAAGACAGTCACCTTCTTCCACTAGTCAAGAAAATACCTGGCTGTGAAGACGCAGAAGAAAGCTGTGTTGAGGAGTGTACTGCTATTGACGAGAATGGCTACAGCAGTACGGAGACGAAGACATCGTAGCAATGGTACAGAACTCATCAGCTGAGATCGACTCGGAGGAGGTGAACACTCAAACTGAACTCATATCACACACAGACGGGGCAAATACTCTTGATCTCACCTTACGCTACGTCGAACAACACGCTTAATCAACACCAAATGATGTTATGTCCATGAGGCGATGGCGGAACATTCCATCCTCAAGTCGATTCAGTGCTCTTCGTCAGAAAAAAATCACTGACTTTACTTCTTAAGTGTGTGTAAATTAGTTATTTTTTGTATTTAGCAGTGATTAAAAATTATTCTACAGAATTGTATAAATGGGGCTGACATGTACTGTAAGTAACCAGCTTTCATTTCAATTTGGTTTCAGGCGTTTTAATCAATTTTAGGCTTTATATATGTCCCTATGTAACTTCTTTGTATAACAATAAATGTATGTTTTTTCACGAACGTCTTTTTAATTTTTCCTGTTTTTAAGTTAAAAAATCGGTAATTTTCTGATCTCAGTTCGGAATAGGCGGATTTTCGGAATAGCGGGGTTCGAATTAGCGGGACTCTACTGTAGTTTTCTACTCATTCCTTGCAAAGAACGTTTGCGTCACATCTGTGATCCAACTTTTCATTATTATCATCTTAACTTGCATCTTTCTTCATCTTCTTACTTTTTATTTTTCCCCTTTTCTCCTTAGGTGTAGTAAACTTCATACTGTCTGAACATTCATCAATGTCTGATGAACTGAATTTTATTAATCGTGGCATCCCGTACAAAAAAAACTGCGGCATGTATACCGGATCCCAGTGCGGCATGTATCCCATTTTGTACGGTACAGACGTCGCACATCGCAGTTGCCTGCTCTCGGAAAGGAAAATGGCGTAACCATACACACAGTACTCTACACAGATGCTACACTTAATTTTGACTTCGAAATCATGCATGCATTTAGTAATTAACGTATAAAAAGTATTTAAGCTTAACGTGTTTAAAAGTTTGGATCGTGAAATCATGCGCTTACCTCAAAACAAGGATTGTACAGCTACAAGTAAACATCGAAATGTAATTCACGCTATACACCAGTGGCGTATCCAGGATTTAATTTCGGGGGGGGGGGGGGGGCTGACTTAAATTTCGATAATGTTGTGAGTCTTACGAAACATGTTGAACTGCGTTATAAACGAAATCATGTTTGACAATAAGGCCGAAGGCAGAGAAAAACGGGTGGGTGGGGGTACGGGGCCGGGCACCCACCCCCACCCCCGCCAAAATAAGTTGAAAATTTATAATGAATTGTTTCATATACAGTTCCTGGCCAAATTATTAGACGCAGTTGTTTTTATTATAATTTGTTAAATATCTGAAAAGATACATCAGGATTTATCCTGAAACTTCAGGAGTGTAAACAACATGATAGACGTCATATATTTCCGTGAAGATTTTTTCCCGAAACCCCATAAGAGGCCGTCAACAAATTGAAGAAAAACGAATATATTTTGGATAACCCTGTAAAAACTAATATTGCAAAAGCATTCAAACTGTAGATTATGATTAAGTGGATTATTGTAATAATTTGGGTTCATTTTTATGAAGATAGCATGTATACTCGAAGAGAAATTCAGGTTTTTATAAAAACAGTCCCAAATTTTATCAAGTTTTTTGCTTATAATTTGCAGAGTTTTTAATATAAAAACAAGTTATTTACAGAAAATATGACAAACAAAATTGTAAACAACATCCTGCAATCAGAATTAAAAAATAATAAAAATTGTATGAAAAATGAGCAGGTACACTAAATATTGTTTCACTGCGCATGCGCGAATTCAATCAAAATATACTGTGCATAATATATTAGCTAAATATATAGACCAACTTTTATGAAAGTCTCAAAAACATAGCTTGAAAATTCTGATAGTAATCGTCGATAGAATAAGCTCAAATTTCGCTGTTCCCAAAAGGAAGCAAAAAGATGAGGGGTTGTATCCAAATATACTAGCTTATGAAAGTTGACATAATAAGAATGAAGTGTCTCTCTTCTATATTTGATACAACCCCTCATCTTTTTGCTTCCTTTTGGGAACAGCGAATTTCGAGCTCATTCTATCGACGATTACTATCAGAATTTTCAAGCTATGTTTTTGAGACTTTCATAAAAGTTGGTCTATATATTTAGCTAATATATTATGCACAGTATATTTTGATTGAATTCGCGCATGCGCTGTGAAACAATATTTAGTGAACCTGCTCATTTTTCATACAATTTTTATTATTTTTTAATTCTGATTGCAGGATGTTGTGTAAAATTTTGTTTGTCATATTTTCTGAAAATAACTTGTTTTTATATTAAAAACTCTGCAAATTATAAGCAAAAAACTTGATAAAATTTGGGACTGTTTTTATAAAAACCTGAATTTCTCTTCGAGTATACATGCTATCTTCATAAAAATGAACCCAAATTATTACAATAATCCACTTAATCATAATCTACAGTTTGAATGCTTTTGCAATATTAGTTTTTACAGGGTTATCCAAAATATATTCGTTTTTCTTCAATTTGTTGACGGCCCCTTATGGGGTTTCGGGAAAAAATCTTCACGGAAATATATGACGTCTATCATGTTGTTTACACTCCTGAAGTTTCAGGATAATTCCTGATGTATCTTTTCAGATATTTAACAAATTATAATAAAAACAACTGCGTCTAATCATTTGGCCAGGGACTGTACTTTCATTTAAAAGAAAGTCATTGTAGCTTATCCTAATCCTAATAATATTATAAATCTGATTGTGTGCAAATGTTAGGCTGAAGCCAGCGTCAAAATGGAGCATTTAATGATCCTGTATCTTTGCATATACGTTGATTATAACCGTCAAATGAACATAGGCCGATTTTTGTTCATTTTATTCAAATATTTTTCTTAATAATTCAAAATTTCGCTATTTTCATAGAGAATAAACGGACATTTTCCCATAAAATTTAACCATTTTACTTTATCGTTGCTAGGGCTTTGATCATTGCCGATAAATAAAAACACGGAAAAATAATTTTTCCTCAACAATTAATTTTCAATTGAACGATTTTCAGGTGAAAAATGAAAATGAAAAAGAATTCAAAAGAAGATGAATTTCCGTGATGTTTGAAACAAAAATATGGAGTATTTGTTATTATACATGAAGTATGAATACGGGTTACATTAAAAAGATCTTTTTCTGTCAAAAAACTGCGTTATAATTAGAAGGAAAAATGAACAATAATTATATTCTTAAAAATAGATTTCGCTTGGACCATGGAACTATGAAAAGGATCCTCCTCGGCTTGGACAAATATGACGTCATAAATAAAACATGTATTTTCAAATAGTCGTAATAATACAAGGAGCATGGATATCAATGTATAATGAAAGTAGATAGATAATGGACGTAATATTTAAAATGAAAAACTGAAATATTTTTTATCGATACTGATTAATAATTAGCTTGAGTACCAGTTACATACAAATGTGAGTTTTCCGCTAAAATTTACGTCCTGATTGCCAGAAAAAGAAAATTAACAATAATTATGGCATTAAAAAGAGATTTATCTGAGGAAAATGTGACGTCATATTTGAAATAAAACGGGAATTTTCAAATGTTTTTTGCAATGCGCGGGAATTAATTCCGTACATTAATAATACAAGGATCAGTAAGTATAGGAAGTAGATTAGTTTCACGACATATTTAAAACGAAAAATTGAAATGTTTTTTTATCTATACCGATTATTAAGGATGAGAGTTTTTTGCCAAAAACCACACCTTGGTTATTAGGAAAAGAAAAATAAATACGAATCTATTATATTAAAATCTGACCGCCTGTTTGTATTTTGCAACTACTCTTTTCAGATTGTCGAACGCAACGCGATTTACTTAACACCGGTTATCATTCATCCGAGGATGTCATAAACTCTCAGAATTTAAAAAAAGGATTTAAATTCCGCGATATTATTATTTTTTATTTTTATTTATTTTATTTTTTTTTTGTAAATTTTAACGAAGTTTCTCTAAAAATGTCAACTAAATTATTCCATTTTTGTGGATAAAAAAGAAGAAATAAAACGGATTAATATATTTTTTCTCATTAAAACTGGAAAAAAAAAAAAAGAATTTTTTTTCAATTTGAATAGATGATGAAAGAAAAAAAAATTTGATTACAGTACAATTTTTGAAAAATAAAAACGTATTTTCACATATTCAAACTTTATGAATCAATTTATTCTGGAGAACAAAAATCGTCTGTCAACATATTTTCATTTAGAAATAAAGATTTTTTTTTTTCAGTTATAGATTAAATCAAGGAGGCAAATTTAAGCTCCTTGCATTTAGATCTACAATAATTGCTCCCTATTCAGAAGAATTGAATTTAATGATACAGAATATACTATTTCCATTTTCTTTAAAGGATTGCTATTAAAACGTTTCACAAAGGCGTTAAAAGTAAAATGGTTTACCAGGTAAACTTGACATATGTTTTTATATAATTCGCCGATTTCCACGATTTTATTTGGCCCGCCTTTTTTCATTGGTTGCAGTTTCCTTTTTGTATTATTTGTCACAAAATTTCACCTTTTTAAAACTTAGTTATTTCAAGGCCTCTATAACATAGAAATACTGTATTGTCTCCTATGGACTGTGATAAAGAGTTGGATAATAATTTACGTTTCTAATTATCGGGAATGAAATATTTTGCTTAATTAATGCATTTATTCTTCTTTTAATGATACGTGAACGAAGTCACGGGTAACAGTTAGTAATCTATAAAGTTGTATCCTTCTCCCCTAAATTCTGGCTATACGATTCTTGCTTGGCAATAAATTAATTTTGTTTGGGACAATCTCAAACAAATTTTTTTTTTCATAATTTGTTTTCTATTTTAGGATCAATTCCCTATTACTTCCAAGGCACGTGGGGCACTTTCCCAGAACCCACATATTTAAGGGGCCCAAAATTTATGGTGTTTCAAATCAATTTTATTGTAAACTAATCTTAATAGAATAAGAAATTAAAATTTCTAGATTCATTACACAACTTATGTAAGCTAAAATAGTCAGTGATATCATAAGTATATTTATAATTTTTCTCCTCATTTGAAGATTTAAGTTTCTGATAATGCGCCCAATTTATTTCAGCTTCGTCATATGTGTTTTAAACTTGTTTAAAAATGTTTTAAAATTATGACTATCTTATTTATAAAATATGATTTTCTTTGGGTTGTGTATGTTTTTAAAGTTCTTGCAACATTAGTTCATGTTTATTTAACATGATATTCGAGTCTGTCAAGTTAATTTTTACGAAGAAATTTCAATAATAATAATCCAACTTCAGTTCACATTTATTCTCAGTCTTTCATTTAAATGGGTGCATTACATAGTTATATTCATACACTTCTCATTCACAGTATTTGTAAAAACGTGATAATCTACGATAAGGGCCAAAAATATTTCTGTTGTCATGGCCCAAAATTTTGATGGTCAGGGTCTGTTCAGGATAAACAAACTTTATTTGCAAAATCTCTTTTTTAATACCAACAAAAATTTAATTCAAAATCTTAGGGGTAGCAAGCATTTCTTCTTGATCTCCCCCTTCCCTTCGTATACATGCTTCTGGGATTTTGATCATAAGTATGGCCTTCAAGAAATATATGTTAAAAAAAACTCATCAAATTTGTGAAGGAAGGGACAAGTTAAGAATTAATTGGAAACTAAACATCAGATTTCCCTTTTTTAAAAAAAAGATTTAAAGTTATTGAATTATGGCTAACAATATTACTGGACTTTTTAAAAAAGCGGTAAGTAAAATTGTAAGAAAATTTATTTTTAACCTGTGAATTTATTTAATGCTTATTTTGTTAAATATTCCAAATGGTAAAAATGCCGATACTAAAGTATGTCGTGTCAAAATAAGAGCGATTAGAAAAGAACACTATTCGTAATATTGTACTTTCATAGAAGAGTAATTAAGAATTTTTATCTTTTGCTGGATCACTCGTACGCTGAAATATTCAAAAAGTCATCTTCTTCCGTGCTCATCAACGGGAAACTTTCTAACACATTTTTAAAAGCAAAGGCATTAGACTGGCAGGCCCGACTATGGAAAAGATTTGGAAGATGATGAGTTTTCCATTTTTTGATAAATATAGATTACTTATCGAGTTATAAGTGATTCTGGTGACGTATTAACGACTCGTTTTTCGCTTTCCTCAGGCTGCCGCGTCGGGAATCCGATTCAAAACGCCAAATTGGACAGAGCTTTCTGAAAGATTTTCTACCTTTACAAAAAAAAAAAAAAAGGGAAAACGTGTTTCGATTGCAAAGTTTCTGAATAAAAAGACCTGTGAATTTCATGCGTTTCCGAGCACAAATGAATTAAAAAATATGTCATAAAGTAGCAGTTTGTATTTGAGAACAGCCTTAAATCTAGAAAAGTATGTAACGTAAATAAAACTAGTCCGCTAACAAAAAGACCAGGAGCAAACAAATCAACTGGGGATTACTTTTTTAGTATTACTACTGGGCATCTTTAAAAGACCCTTCCAAAACCGAAAATCAATAATCTTGCTTGATATTGCTATTCACAAAAAAATTTTCAGTTCGTACATTTGCTGATTTGGCAATAATGTTTAATGTCACTGCACACTAATATACCTCCTTAGTCTTGGCATCATCTGTGGAAGAAAGTTAAATATTCTTTAAATTAATTAAACTACTTCTAGATCTTGTCAATTGAGCATATTATACGTATTCAATTATCCACTAAAACATGTATGGAACTGTTTTTCAGTCATTTGAAAATAGATTTTGTGGTCTCAAGTAATTTTGATCGCAAGACTGAGAGGCGTATGGGGATAACGAGAAAACAAATTCGTTGCGTGCCTGAAAATAAAACTAATTTATCTCAAAAAGAAAGAAACAAAGTAAGTTTTTTTTAATTTCACTGCGACCACTTCGGAAGGGGAATGTAGCTGTTACCCCATGCCACCTCTTGTGTACTAATATGGGACTAAACAAAATAGAGTGGGTTGTCCATTGCATGACAGAAAAAATAATTCTAATTTTGTCTCAAACACTAAGCTAACCCGCCCGGCGTTGCCCGGGCCCAAGATAATTACAATCTCAGAGAAAGGCGTTAACCCCTTCTCTCCCCATACCCGCAAATATAATGAATAATTTGTTCAAGAAAACACCGTCACCTACATTAACGCGATCATTAAAAAAATAATTACATTTTTCTGATAATTAGAACATAACGAAGACGCTACGCTAAAATAGCCGGCAGATGACATCCCTTCCCGACCTCAATTTCAAATCTATATCTTAATGAGTTACCTAAATTTTTGTTCATTAGTAAAAATTGGCAATTATTTCCTTTCATTTTCGCAATCTAAACTAAATGGAGGGATCGGCTAGAGAAACAGATCTCTTTGTAGTTCAGTTTTTAATGAAAGCAGATCCCTGTCTGAAACTTTCACGGATTGTTTTCACTGGCGCCGGCAGATTTTTGGCAGTTTTTTGCATAAATTAAGAAAAATTACCGACCGAATTTTTCAAAAATCACATAGTCAGATGCAGAATTTTTTTTTTACATATGCTCAGAAGTTTTCAAATTGATATCTCAATTAGTTTTCTTAAAATTCGCTAATTAGTAAAATAACTTCGAATTCGTTCATTTCCGCTTGCAAATCCAATGCGCCTGTTCGTTTCTTTAGCCATTTTGATTTAAAAGATGTCATTTTAGAAGCGATGGTTAATGAGAATCTAATTAATATCATGGATAATTATCAAAATATTACAATTCTGAGACTCAGGTGCACATGACCAGACCTCGGACTATCCACACCTAATTTTCCAGACTTCTAGGTAGGCTAGATTTTTCTAGCCATCGCCAACAGATCAGTGTTGAATCCAGGGGGTGGCCCGGGGGGGAATGTCCCCCCCGGAGCATTGAAATGTCCCCCCCGGAAGATTTGAAATTTTATGCTTTTAATGGTTAAAAAGTGCAATTTCCCCCCCGGAACTCTAAAATGTCCCCCCCGGAGCGACAGAAATCCCTCCCGGAGAAAAGTGTCTGGATTCAATACACACACAGAGTGAAACTTTCTTTTATTAATATAGATAAAGAGAAAAATCGGCACTTTTTTTATTCCATTTTTGACCATTTTGGGAGGTGGGGGGTCTGTGCCCCATGAGCCCCTTCCCCCTCTTTGGATATGCTGTGGTGTTGCTCTGTACTAATATGGGAGTAAAGAGAAGAAAATATAGGTAGTCTGTTGTATAACAACAAAAAATACAAATTTATCTCAAAGAAGAAAAAAACAGCATTATTTTCATGAGATGTTCGACTATTTCAGGAAGAAGGAGCACTCAGTAACCCCATCAACCCCTTCCCCTTTTTAGATACGCTCTGATGTCAATGTGAACTAATATGGGGCTAAAAAGAAGAGAGTGGGTAGTCTGTTCTATAACCAGAAAAAAAAATTACAAATTCATCTCAAAGAAGAAGAAAACAGCACTTTTTCATGAAATTTTCGAATATTTAGAGGGGGGGGGGGCTGTAACCCCATCAGCCACCTTTTCCTTTTTAGGTAAGCTCTGATATCAATGTGGACTAATATGGGACTAAAAAGAAGAGAGTGGATAGTCTGTTATAAGACAAAAAAATAAAAAATTATTTCAAAGAAGAAAACACAGCGCTTTTTTCATGAAATGTTTGACTATTTCAGGAAGGGGGGCTGTAACCCATCAACCTCCTTCTCCTTTTTAGGTATGCTCTGATTTCATTGTGGACTAATATGGGGTGATAAAAAAAGAGAGTGGTAGTCTATTGTATGATAAAAAAAATAATAATACAAATTTATCTCAAAGAAGAAAAGAAAACTGTACTATTTTCATGAAATGTTCAACTATTTGGGGAGGCGGGGTGGCTGTAACCATATCAGCTTCCTTTTCCTTTTTGGGTATGCTCTGATGTCAATGTGGACTAATGTGGGTTTAAAAAGAAGAGCGTGGGTAGTCTATTGTATGACAGGAAAAAAAATATATAACAATTTATCTCAAAGAAGGAAAAAACAGCACTTTTTTCATGAGATATTCGACTATTTTGGGAGAGGGGGGGGGGAGGTGTAAACCTCCATCAGACCCCTTTCTCTTTTTAGATATGCTCTGATGTCAATGTGAACTAATATGGGGCTAAAAAGAAGAGAGTGTGTAGTCTGTTGTATAACCAAAAAAAAAAAAAAAATTACAAATTTATCTGAAAAAAGAAGAAAACAGCACTTTTTTCATGAGATTTTCGACTATTTCGCGCGGGGAGGGTGTGAAGGAGAAATTATTTAAGAGAGAGCAATTGATGGGAATATTAATGTGTGAGCAATAACCCAATGCAAAAAAATGCATGACGTTCTTTTGGTCGATATTCCTTTAGAAGAGAATCAAAAAATATAAAATAAATTAAACGGTCTTACTTGAGTGAAGAAATAGATGCAGACTATAAATGATGAATACCATAAGTTGGGTCCAATAATGTTTATTACATTTTCTTGAAGGAGGAAGGATGAGATGAAAGCTGCACATCAAGTCTTTAAAAAGTACTGGCTCAAATTTCGTAAATTTCGAAGAATCTTTAAATATTCCTTCTGGCCGCGTCCACGAAGAATTATAGAATTAATTCAGAAGTCAATTACCAGTTGATTTAAAACTTTTAAAATATTAAACTTAAAATTTACAACAGCATTTTATAGAATAATTGAAAACTGAAAACGCGAAATTGATCTCCAAAGAATCAGCGCTACGCGATTCTAGGATACGAGCGAGCGCCGGCACAGGCCAGCGGGCCTCCAGACCATACGACGTTTATCATAAATTTACAGCATCATTTTTATTAAAATTCTGTTGGAAAAATGCGCGACATTAGTATAAATACCCATAACAGGGGTGCACAAATGTGAGAGCAAGATTAATTTAAACTAATTTGTTGATTAGAAATTACGTGAAAATTAAAATAACAAATCAGAAACAAATTAACATTTAATAATTAAAAGAACAATTCTAATTTGTATTTGAAAGACACGCCCCTTTCGGATGCAGCGCCAAAACAAAACAGCTCCTGAAATATGAAATACTTCCAAAGTCCGGAAAACACATCGAACAAGAGCGGCGGTGACGCATGCGCACAACACACGCGTGCGGAGTGAGAGCCGCTGAATGACGATGACGTCACAGCTCAGCGCCAATTGAACTAACTCAAAGCGCGAAGATGCCTCGCAGAGAAAACAACATCGCCGATTCAACGAACGCAAAGCACAATGAGGGGGGAGACGGCCTTGCCAAAAAAGCAACGTACAAGGTGCGCGACTGCCGATAAATAGCTTTTAAGGAATGGCAAATTAAACTGGAAAGGCTATAAAAATACAGAAATACGATGAGCTGAAATAAAATACTTAAAAAAGATAAAACTGTGATATATCTTTATCACAATACCCCCATTCACCGACAAAAATTTTGACTGACCAGAAGGAGAAAAAGGGTTAAAAAACAGTAAAAGCCTTTTTCGACACAGGGAAGACAAAATTTTTAAATGCCAAAGTTAAAATGACACAATTACATAAATTTAGAGCCATGAAAAGTAAATTAATTAAAATTTGATGTGATGTGCAGCGACCAAAAAGAAAAAGAGAAAGAATATACATCATTTAGTACATTCAAAAATCTCATCACAAATTATACAAAATGTATACAATATAACATAGTATACAAAAGCCCCATTGCATTTTTTAGCAAAGAAAGGCATACCTTCCATTAATCTTGATCTCTAAACAAATACCATCATGTATATAAAAAAAGGCTAATATTCAATTTAAATTAGCAATGAGATCATATCAAAATAGTTGCAACAGTAAAGCAACATAAAAAGAGTCGGTAATTTCTTACTTATCCGACTTGTCTAGACATAAATATTTAAATTATAATAATAAGTTGCAATTTTAAAGCAACAAAAAGCCAAGAATACTTTAAATTCTGACTGATGCCTAGGACTTTTAAAATATAGAGCATATAAACTTAACTCTAAATAGCATAAATGTGCACAAAAACAATCCATTGTAAGGATTTAAATTCATTAAAAAGAGGCCTTGTATTAGTAATAATTCAAATCATATAAAATTAAGTATTTAACATAATGCACATAATACTGATATCAATTCTAACCAAGTATATATAAGTGCATAACAATTATTACCCAAAATTTATATGAAAATTGCATAAAATTATGTTGCAACAACATTTAAATTCATTTGTCATAAATAATAGTAATTCATCAAAATAGTTGGATTTAGTAACAACTTTTCAATATATAACAAATAATTAATAAGTTTTAACCAACAACAAATGACACATTTCTTTAGTAATACTTCATACTTAATGTACTTGCAAGTACTCAATAAAATTTTTCCGTAATATTTAGTAGAAATAATTTTTCATGAAATACACTCAATAAAATTCTTTCTGAAATATTCAACAAAATTCTTTCAAATAATACTCAATTCATTTTTTTCCAGTATACACAATAAATTTTCTTTTCATACATAATAAATTTTCTTTTAATACTCAATAAATTTTCTTTCTAATATACCATGGTTTTTTTTTTTTGTGTAAAAATGAGAGAAAAAAATAAGAAAAGGTGAGAAAAGATGATGAGGATCCTCAAAAAAAAAATAATTTAACCATTAACTTTCATAAAGAAAGACAAGTTAAAATCAAATGACACATTTTATGAGAGTATAAAAACAAACACAGTGCACCGTTATGTAAAGCATGTTATAATCATAAATTTATATAAAATTAATGAAAAGGATAATATATCCTATAGAAAAATCAGCTATTGACAATAAATGAATTATTTGGGTGATATTTACAAAACTTACCAAAAGTGTTAATAGCCTCCCTTCGGTCATGAGACCATTATTAAACCAGTAAATCAAATAAATATAAACTATTAATATGTATTCATTACAATTCACAAAACACTAATAGCCCCCTTATAAACCATCAGTAGATCTGCAAACTGAACAAACACCAAAACCTACAAGACTGTCAAAGGCGATCTCCAGAACCGATGACGAATCTGTAAATCAAATAAGCATAAAACATAATATAAATTCATCAAAACTTACAAAAATGCTAATAGCGATCCGTTAAACCATTAGCAAGTATGTAAACCAGACAAAAATATACAACATTCTTGTTAAAACTATTGTAAAGAAACAGATGAATATTGCTAATAAAATGCTTGAAGGAAAAAAATTTTGTTTGTTTACAGATGAAGGATAATAAACGTTCTGCTTTTACATAACAAATAATCAGATGCAATACCTTTAAAAGTTCTAAAATCAGTCTGATTTTAAAAAGATAATCACATTCAGAAAAAAGTAACTACTTGCTGAAAAGTTTGCAAGTTAAGTGGCACACTGGTTGGTTGATTGACACAATGGCAGTGTAGCAGCAAATTGGCCTTTTTGCCTGAAACACACACCACTAAAATAAATTGAAGACTTTATCAGGAGATTTTAGCACTAAACAATGATGAGCATTTGAGGACACATCACGTAAGAGCATTTGAAGACACAGCAGGTAAGAGCATTTGAAGACACATTAGGTAATTAGCAGACATAAATCATGAACTGTGGTTCCATGATGTTGAGGAATAATATGACGAAGTGGCACTTAGAATAAAATAATACAAAGAGCACAAGACTCTTGTTGAGAGGCGCTGGAAAGTCTAAGTTGCCTATATACATTTTTTTTGTATAGGTGTATTCAAGCAGACAGAAATTGCAGATTTGAGGCAATACAACACTACTTGCACACTTTAAAGACAAAATTGGGATTAGTGACATTTGAAGAAGTCACAATGACCACAAAAACACTTTAGCTTCTTAGAAATAATAATATTCACCAAAATTATTTCACAGTGGTAGAATATTTCTTTATAATGCGCTGGAAAGTTCTAAGAATATGTGTTGCTTTGTATGTAAATTTGCAATATAATTTAATGCAACAAAAAAATTTCTTCATTTATAAATTTTCTTCATTTATAAAATAATTTCCTTTAAGTGAGGCATATGGTAAAAATGATTTAGAAAACATTTGGGTTATGAAATAATACTAGAATAACAAGGCACTATAATTTAAGCATAATAAAAAAATTTCAAATAATAATCATAATAATTTTTCCAAATTTGAGAAGTTCCATTTGAAGCAGCAATTTCTGTAAATGCTGTGAAACTGAACTTTAAAATAGATGACAGTACACTTCCATAATCGGGTCTTGCAACAGAGGGTAGAAGAAGATAGAAAACTATTGCAAATAGGCACAGCTGTAAACTTGTAATACTTTAGATCCATAAAAATGAGTAACATTGATGAGGGAGAAACAAGTTCTACAAGATGAAGAGGACTGACGAGGAGCAATCACACGGATATATTTGCCTTATATGAATGGCGACCATCAACAGCACTTCAACTCGCAAAAGCAGGTAAGTAATTATTGTACTAACAGGAACCATCATATTTGCAGACAGCAGAGAAAATCAGCCAACAATGGATATAACACATTCTAAAGATTTTTCCACCAGGTAAGCAAAGTCAGATGATAAAAATAACCAGTTTATTGAAGTTGTCAGTATATATTCAGATTGTAGAATGTTAAAAATATAGCATGAGTAGACAGTAACTATTTCAGGAACAAGAATATGGAGCAGTTAGGTAATGGCTATAACTTCTCAAAAAAGAAAAAATATATATAATACCAGTCTCCTTTTTGTGATTATGGTATGAGAATTTCAATAAAAAGATGCAGATGCTGTGTAATATAAAATATATATTAGGATGAAGCAGCAATTCCTTGAAATTAAAAAGAAACAGAGTTCTCAAAATGTAGAAGAGAAAATGCAAAATATTGTGTAATATTTTCAAAATATAAATACAGTTCTTGAATTTTAATTTGTAGAAAGAACACAGACTGCTTGCACATCATAATCATACTAAATATTTGTAGAAAAATGGCGAGAGTCAATGAACTTGTAGTGTTATTGCAATAAGTAATTTAACTTTAGTAGAAGCAACCAAGAACTCAAAAAAATTTATGTATGATAAAACAACTACAAAATCACATGAAAACTTGAGCTTCTATGAAGGCAATTCATTCATATTGAGAATAAGTGCAGGAAAATTAGTAATATGATGAGAACATAGCTTCAATAAATTTAATTCCAATAAAATTTGCTTCAATTTTTTTTTTTTTTTTTTTTTTTTTTTTTATATTCATAAAATATATCAATTTCATTTAAAAGTGCCAATAAATTACCAAAAATTAACCCAAAACAAGAATAAGAACAACCATAGCCTCTTTAAATTTTGTTCTCAAACTTAGAACAAGAACAATTTTCACATTTTTCAAAAATATTTGAATTCTTCATGAATTATATATATTTTTAACTTTACATATATAAAAAAAAAGCACCATAATTTTTCATTTGTTAACAAGAATAATTTTTTTTTTTTTTTTTTTTTTTTTTTTTTTTTTTAAATTTCATTCTTCATGAAAATTTGCATAAAATATTCAATAAATCTCATGGAAAAATACCAGAATAAAAATTAATTTCTGTTAGAATATCATTTTTCAATTAAAAATAATTTATTAAATATATGCAAGCCAGTTGAGAATAAAAGTTCCGAAATTAACGATGTATTGCAAACATCGATCTTCTGTGGAGCACAAGAATATTTTTAAGCTTATAAAAATTTAATCAAAATCAGCAATTCTTCAAATAATATTTCATTTTTAATATAAAATAATTAAGAGCATCAAATCTTCAAATATATTCTATTTTATAAATTTCAAATTTTCAGAATAATTTTTAAGAACAAAAAATTTTCAACTTTTGTTGAAAACTTTTGTCAAAACTCTTCATAAAAGAATAAACACGGCACCAAATGTGAAGGAGAAATTATTTAAGAGAGAGCAATTGATGGGAATATTAATGTGTGAGCAATAACCCAATGCAAAAAAATGCATGACGTTCTTTTGGTCGATATTCCTTTAGAAGAGAATCAAAAAATATAAAATAAATTAAACGGTCTTACTTGAGTGAAGAAATAGATGCAGACTATAAATGATGAATACCATAAGTTGGGTCCAATAATGTTTATTACATTTTCTTGAAGGAGGAAGGATGAGATGAAAGCTGCACATCAAGTCTTTAAAAAGTACTGGCTCAAATTTCGTAAATTTCGAAGAATCTTTAAATATTCCTTCTGGCCGCGTCCACGAAGAATTATAGAATTAATTCAGAAGTCAATTACCAGTTGATTTAAAACTTTTAAAATATTAAACTTAAAATTTACAACAGCATTTTATAGAATAATTGAAAACTGAAAACGCGAAATTGATCTCCAAAGAATCAGCGCTACGCGATTCTAGGATACGAGCGAGCGCCGGCACAGGCCAGCGGGCCTCCAGACCATACGACGTTTATCATAAATTTACAGCATCATTTTTATTAAAATTCTGTTGGAAAAATGCGCGACATTAGTATAAATACCCATAACAGGGGTGCACAAATGTGAGAGCAAGATTAATTTAAACTAATTTGTTGATTAGAAATTACGTGAAAATTAAAATAACAAATCAGAAACAAATTAACATTTAATAATTAAAAGAACGATTCTAATTTGTATTTGAAAGACACGCCCCTTTCGGATGCAGCGCCAAAACAAAACAGCTCCTGAAATATGAAATACTTCCAAAGTCCGGAAAACACATCGAACAAGAGCGGCGGTGACGCATGCGCACAACACACGCGTGCGGAGTGAGAGCCGCTGAATGACGATGACGTCACAGCTCAGCGCCAATTGAACTAACTCAAAGCGCGAAGATGCCTCGCAGAGAAAACAACATC
Organism: Maratus michaelseni; assembly: GCA_963931845.1. Classification (NCBI taxonomy): domain Eukaryota; kingdom Metazoa; phylum Arthropoda; class Arachnida; order Araneae; family Salticidae; genus Maratus; species Maratus michaelseni. Next base: position 153,349,908 of record OZ007594.1, on the reverse strand, counting down.
GCCGATTCAACGAACGCAAAGCACAATGAGGGGGGAGACGGCCTTGCCAAAAAAGCAACGTACAAGGTGCGCGACTGCCGATAAATAGCTTTTAAGGAATGGCAAATTAAACTGGGAAGGCTATAAAAATACAGAAATACGATGAGCTGAAATAAAATACTTAAAAAAAGATAAAACTGTGATATATCTTTATCACAGAGGGGGGGGGGGGCTATAACCCCATCAGCCCCCTTACCCTGTTTATGCTGTGATGTCAATGCGGACTAATATGGACTAACGAGAACGGCTAATCCGCTATATAACAGAAAAAAAAATTAGAAATTTATCTAAAAAAGAAAGAAAAAAGCACTTTTTTCATTTTACTCTTGACAATTTCGGGGGGGGGGGCTGTAGCCCCATCAGCCCACCCCCTGGATACGCCACTGCTATTACACTGGTTAATGTAATCTCACTACGCACCTATACTGTGCGTCTAACTGTCATCTATCGATAATTACAAGAAATACAAGGGTTGCGGCATCTATCCCGGATGTGGCGACTCTCCCGGAGTTACTCTATTTTTGTTTTCTTTTAAATAAATTATTGTTAGCTTATTAATTTACTTATTCTTAAAAAAGTCTGAGTAGTGGTGAAAAAACAATCACGGCTCAGGGTCGGCAAAATAATGCTCGCCTCAGGTAGTAAAATGTCTAACGCCGGTCCTGTGCTGAGGGTGGGGTGGGGTTGCAAAGGAAGGAGGGACGCGTCAGATATTTAACATAATCAGATAAGACTATATTTTGCTGAAAATAATCGTGGTTGGATTAAAAAATATATTATAGCGAGAAGATTGCTATAGATTTAAATGACAATCACGAAGTTTCTGTCATCCAAACAGTGAAAATGACAGTTTATTTGTAGTCGTGCCCGTGTTATATACTAGGCCTACGTGCAGACACAAAAATGGTGGCTGTCGTAGGCAATTTTTTTTAAGAGTTTGTACGGTCCCCTGAATTTGGACACCAGTATTTTGTAAAAGTTTTCTTTGACTTACTTTATCTCAGAAAAAAAAAAAGGCTGAGAAAACTTTTCAAGTTATTGGTATTCAAACTCAAGGAACCGTTCAAATGCAGAAAAAAAAAAAAAAAAAAAAAAATCCGCCTACATCAGCTGTTATTTTTATATCATCGCGTAGGCCTAGTATTCAGGGTGCAGCGGTCAAACCTATAGGAGCGTTATTTTCAAATTTCTCGGTTGCATTTTAATATTTTTTAATGATTTTTTGGTATTGGATAGCTGAGGTCGATCTCTAACCGGGCTAGTTTCTACTTTATATATTTTTGTCACAGTTTTTTTTTCCTTCATGGGGTTACTTTTATTTTCGGAACCGGTTTCGAAAATGAAAGTGGTAGGCTAGCTTGTCATCTGTGACTCAGAACTTATCAGTTAAGAGTAATGCGGAAAAACATGCAAGCTAATGTTAAGTGTATTGGAAAGTTATTTTCATATTTCTCGCTCGCATTTTAATATTTTTAAATGATTATTTTTGTATAGGATAGCTGAGGTCGATCTCTAACGTTGCTAGTTTTGACATTTTTGATTTTCGTTATAGTTTTTTTTATAAGCGGACATTTTTAATTTTGGAACCGGTTGGAACCGGTTCTGAAAGTAAAAGTACCCTTATATAAAAAAACTGGAACCAAAATCGAAAAAAAACTAACAACGTTAGAGATGGACCTCATCTATCCCATGCAAAAATCTATATATTTAAAACGCTAAGCGTTTTCTTTCGACAGTCCATGAGAAAAACTACTGCATCAAATTACATCATTCTTTTTTTAAATGAACGATATTTAGACACAGATTTGTTATCGTACCTTCGTTTGTTGAAAAGTTTTAATAATTAGCCGTAATTTTAAATTAAACTTTTACATCTGCATATGACGTCATAAAGTCAATCGCCAGAGGACGCTGCAATTCTGCCCAAAATTGAAGTCTTGCCGTCTAACTTTGACCAAAACTTCAAGCTATCTGAACACGGTAGAGTTGTAAACAAAGATCAATTACTTTCTAAAAATATGAGGATATTTTAAAACACTAGCCGCCACTGGCGACCAGTTTGGTCTCCCTTAAATGTATGTTAAACATTGCAACACGTTACATTTATTCATAATTTAATTTTCCCTTAATCCTTCGCCAAATCGGAAGATTCTAATAGACAAATCATGAACTTTTGCGATCATGGTAGCATTTCGCATATTTTTTGGGCACAAATGTCACATACGCACGTTGGCGCGATTCCCCCCCCCCCTCCCCCGCCAATTTGGCGAAAACTTTGTTATGGAAATTGTTGTTTATTTACTTTTATTTTTTATTTTAATTCTATAAATTATTTTTGATATGTATATCAATATTTATTTACAACAAACTATCATTTATTTATTTTTATTCTTTTTACTTACCCATCATATGTAGTATAGGGTAAGTCTTGTAATCGTTTTGAAAATCGAAAAAATTATTTTGGCGGATTTACACGTTTCAGACACTGGAGATTCCGAAAAACATATCTTTAGAAAAAAAATTTTGCCGTCCGTCTGTGTGTCTGTGTGTCTGTGTGTGTGTGTGTCTGTAAACGCTCTATCTCCCGAAAAAATTGAGATAGAGACTTGCAATTTGGTATGTACTTAGTATGTAATAATGGGAAGAAGCCTATTTCATTTCAATAACCTCGATTAACCGGAACAATTTTTTTCGGACTCTCGAAATATTCGTTCTGATGAAAGGTACATAAAAATTTTCGAAATTGTTTATTTTAAGAAACGAATATAAAAGACAATAAAAAAGCATAAATTTTGAATAAAGCATGAAGTCGATCGGATAATTAGTTGCCGAGATATTTGGAATCCTATTTTCCACACTCTCCGATTTTTCATGACCCTGTATTTCATCCAAATTTCACTTCAAATATATATTTTAATTGGAAATTTGACGCTTAATCAGATGCAATAAACCGCTAGTTAATAGGATTATTATTTTTGGAGTTATAAGGAAAAACCTCTTTCAAGCAATTCAGTAATCGAGCCTTTAAAGTTTGTGACGTCATCAAGCCACGATTTTATTTGAATTGCAATGCATTTTATAAGTAGTTTACACATTTTTATTTTAATATTTTACATTATGCATATCCATGATGGGTAAGTATTACGGTGGCCCCCAACGACTAGTTTTTTAATTATGAGTATTTTTGTTAGCCGGGAGCAGATGATAATTTGCCAAATATCGTTCCCATCACCGTCATTCATACTACAATTAATTTAATTTTAAATTATAAACCTGTCACTCATTTCATTTAAAATACTTAACTTTAATCTAAAATGCTTATATTACATAAATTTAAAATATTTCACACTTTTCATTTAAAAGAGAAAATAAATAAATAAATAAGAAATAATATCATAAATCAAAACATTTGATTTCAAAATCAAAGTATCATTTCTAATTTGTACACGCGATAAATAAAAGCTGTATTAGCGATTTTAAAAATGCTAAAAATCTGATTCATTAAATATTATTACATGAGTTCAATTTACGTCAAGAAAAGGTCCGAAAGTTGAGTTGTATAGCACATAATTATGGTAAACTTTGATTGTCTCACTGGTGCGAATTATTTTTTTGACGCGAGGCAGCGGTCCAAAAATTCATTCGCGGAGAACTTGCTTTGCGAATGATTACCTCCATGATTTAATATTTTAAATGTTCACGACGAATCAATCTTTTTTTTGTTTACTTTTATGAATAGAGAATTTGAACTGCGAATCTTTCGACTGAAGTTATTGCAGAATATATACATAATTGAACGCAAGTCATCTCTCAAATATTAATTTATTTTGAACGATCTTTCTTAATGTAACTTTTATGCAGTTTATTCGAAAAAATAATTTTGAATAAAAATGGCCGCTTGGCATATGAAAAAGCGATGCGGCATCCCGGAACTGTTGAGGACAGTCACATGACTTACAGTTTTATTATAGAGATTTTTTTAAACATTTGAAAACATTATTTAATGTCGAATTTCGACGGTGCCTTTGGACAGATACAATGCACATGCGCATAGGAGCTCACTCGGTTTCATTATCACAGGGGGAAGATGTCTGCTTTATTTACTATTTTTTTTATATACTGAATATGATATGGACGTAGGAATATACTATTTGTATGATACTTCATAGGTCCATTAAAATTTCTTTCTTGCAGTACTGAATATGGTGGTAATATCGAACTGATTTGCATTACACAGTTGTTTACGGATTGTTTGTTTGGTGTTTGTATCGAAAATAGTACTGTATTTCACTGGTAGAAAAAACTTTTAAAATAAAATTTTTGAAACATTTTTTCATATTCTCCCCCTGTTGAATAATAAAGAAGCTTATTTTACTCATATTGTTATAGTAATTTTTTGACGGGTTTTATCTAGTAATTATTTAATAATATTAAAATGCGAGCAAGAAATATGGAAATAACCTTCTTATATAGACTTAACATAGCTTGCGCGTTTTTTCGCATGACTATTGTAGGCTCTTAACTGACAAGTTCTGAGTCACAATAATTTCACAGATGACAAGCTAGCCTGCTGCGCTTTAGTTACAGATTTTTGACTCAGCCTAGTATTTTTTCTAGATTTTCACCGGAATTTAATTATTTTTTGTTCATTTATTATTATTATTGCCTAAATGGTCCACGTGCTACTGTATTGAGATGCTTGTTTGTTTTAATTTGTGTTTTATTTAAATTGTCATTCCAAATCGTATCTTAGTAAATAAAAATTTTAAATCTTAAGTTTTAAACTTCTAAGTAACACTGTGTAACCGCAGCTAGGGCATCCCAAACTTTTTTTTTTTTTTCATTTTAGTTATTCTTATAGAAAAATCATAAAATCACTACCATCATGGCTACAGAAAAGAAGGAGAAAGATGGGGAAAAAAATGTAATAGCTTTCCAAAAGGCATTCACAGAAGCTATTATCAAAGAAAACAAGGTACATTATTCTCATACTTAGTTTCATACTGTAATACTGTAAATTAGGCTAAATTTTCGTATTCGGGTTCACAGCCAAGACGAGTCAATCATGAGTCATGCTGGCAACAACCTGGCTTCAAATCTACGAGAATTACAAACTAGTCGTTGGGGGCCACCGTAATACTTACCCATCATGGATATGCATAATGTAAAATATTAAAATAAAAATGTGTAAACTACTTATAAAATGCATTGCAATTCAAATAAAATCGTGGCTTGATGACGTCACAAACTTTAAAGGCTCGATTACTGAATTGCTTGAAAGAGGTTTTTCCTTATAACTCCAAAAATAATAATCCTATTAACTAGCGGTTTATTGCATCTGATTAAGCGTCAAATTTCCAATTAAAATATATCTTTGAAGTGAAATTTGGATGAAATACAGGGTCATGAAAAATCGAAGAGTGTGGAAAATATGATTCCAAATATCTCGGCAACTAATTATCCGATCGACTTCATGCTTTATGTAAAATTTGTTTTTTTATTGTCTTTTATATTCATTTCTTAAAATAAACAATTTCGAAAATTTTTATATACCTTTTATCAGAACGAATATTTCGAGGGTCCGAATAAAATAGTTCCGGTTAATCGAGGTTAATGAAATGAAATAGGCTTCTTCCCATTATTACATACTAAGTACATACCAAATTGCAAGTCTCTATCTCAATTTTTTCGGGAGATAGATAGTTTACAGACACACACACACACAGACACACAGACACACAGACGGACGGCAAAATTTTTTTTCTAAAAATATGTTTTTCGGAATCTCCAGTGTCTGAAACGTGTAAATCCATCAAAAAAAAATTTTCGATTTTCAAAACGATTACAAGACTTACCCTATACTACGTATGATGGGTAAGTAAAATGAAATTAATTTTGTGTGAAATCATGTTCGCTATAAGAAGCCAACGGGCTGTAGGACCTGATTACGGAAGAATTCCATAAATTACATGTTTGATAATGAATTTTTGTAGATTGATAATATACATTGTGACATTAAGAAGTTAGGTACTTTTCCAGTATAGAGGGCTTTTAAAGGTAGAGAAAATGGCCTTGGAGACCGAAGGAAATTTGGCAACATGTTTTCGGGCAACCTATTCACTGTTTCATATACACAAGCAATTTTTTCAATATTTATACAATTTATTTAATATAAATAAGCCATTTATCTATTTTCTATACAAACAGAAGTAAATTATAGATAAAAAAACAATAATAATATGTATGTTACAGTTAATGTAATAAATAAAATGTTTATATATATACTATATACTATGGGGGTTCGACCCCCCTGCTCGCTACGCTCACCAACCCCCGCGTAATCGCGCCCTAGCCAAGCACTCTTAGTGCTGAGTTTGTTTTAATAGATCAAAATGACCTTTCCCGAATTCGAAACCTAGCTAGATGGATTTCTCGTGCTCGAATTAGTATAGGCAACACGTTTCGTGTAAATCGTTTGAGTATTTTTTCCATATATAACAAAAAACATTTTCAGCGCTGAGTTTGTTTTACCCTGTAAAAACGAATTTTCTTGTATTCGGAACCTAGCTAGATCTTTTTCTCGTGCTTGATTTAGTATAGAGGGCAAGTCTCGTGAAAATCTTCCCAGTCGTTTACTATATCATTCATAATCGGGAAAATCCCTTGCTCGTTTAATATATATGAATAATCGGGAAAATCCCTTGCTCGTTTAATATATATGAATTTGGCGACAGTAATTTGGTCGACAGGATAACTAACAAGTACCAATTGCATATATAGTGTTACGAATATTGTAAATAGTTAGTGTTTGTGCTTAAAAATAATGTAAATAGTTCAATTAAGCTCTATTCATAAGCTAATATTAATTTTTGTTGCATTGCAATATCTCAATTTGTTGATTTTTTGCAAGCGAGTAAACGCTATTGGATTTCAATGGGAGTCTATGGAAATTTGGCGAAATACTGGAAATAGCACCAAGTTGGCGCCACTTTTGGCCGCCAAATTTGGCGGTATATCGCCAAGTTGGCGACAAACTTGGCGACAGACCCGGGTCCCTTGCCCTTGGTAGCCCCCCTAATAGCGCCCTAAATTCTCTACTTTCATGTTAATTCCCCCTAAGAAAAGTCAGAAAGCTCTGACCAATCAGATACGTTTCGCGGTATCTACACAGATTTTCATTGGTCCATTTCCAAACTATTACTTTTTTTTATATATAGAAGGATATATATAAATTCATATATAAACAAGCATAAAAGTTCATTAGATTTCATAGTTTTTCTTATCAGTTGGCAACAAATCTCGCTTTCTTAAACCCGAACTGTGCCAGGCTTAAAAAATGTCAAAACCCCTATAGTGGAAAAATACTAATTAATTAAATATAAAATATTTATTTTAGTAGACTTAGAAAGTGTTTTTATAATCCCATTCCATTGGGTACAGATGTCGTACTCAGAGAAAAACCGCCAATTTCCTTTGAAATTCGTAGGCAGAAATTGCCCAGATGACCTGATGGGTTCCCCACTGCTCATTATGAATGGTATTTTGGAGTGGAACGTGAACATATCTTGGAAAGTTTTTTTCATTGCTAAAATTTTAAAATGAAGGATAGTTAGTAGTGATCGCAGCATTACTGAATTTCATGTGCTTTTGAGATTCCTGTATGCTGCTACATCCAGTGATTTTGTTGCTGTTTCTTTTCTTGGGCGTAGATCACGTATACATGAGTTATCGTGACCGCGGCCTTATCGAATTTTTGTACTTTTAAGATTCCTATACAACTAAATGGCTAAATCCAGTGATATTTTTAGGCACATTTATGTTAGCCGAGATGCTCAGATGATAAATCACCAAATATTGTTCCAAAGCTAACGAGAAAGATAGGCTGCCACAGTGCGTTACACGTGTCTCTGTTTTCAGAAGCTTGAGTCACGTGAAAACATAAAAAAGCATCACGTGACTCTTAGCCGTCTAACATCAAAGGTAGTGCGAGAGCCTGTCTTTATCGTTAGCCTCGATATTGTTTCCATCTCCATCATTCGTATTGCATTCATTTAATTTAAAATACATAATTTCCATTTGAAATACATATATTTAAAATACACATATTACATAAATTAAAATACATATATTACATACATATAGTATACATATATTATATAGATTTAAAATACATGTTTTCCACTCATTTCATCTAAAATACAGAGAAAAAGAAATACCATAAACCAAAATATTTAATGTAATCGTCAAAGTATTGTTTATAATTTACGCATGCGAAAAATAAAAGCTGCTGTTGGCGAGAAAAAAATGCTGTAGGCGAGAATTGCGAGCGGCTAACATAAAAGTCCCCTGCCTCCCGCGCCTTATTTTTTTCTTTTTTTCAGGGAGCGAGTGCACATACACGAGTTTTAGTGAACACATTACCAAATTTCACGTACTTTTGAGGTTGCTGCATCCAGTGATTTTTTTGTTGGTTTGTTTGTTTGTTTGTTTTCATAGTCGCGAAGTGGTCATACATGCATTATAGTGATCGCAGCATTATCAAATTTTATGTATTTTTGAGATTCCAATGCAACAAAATTGCTGCATCCAGCTTTTTTTTTTTTTTTTTAGTTTTAATGGTGCGTTTCAATTGAGGGAAAATGCAACTTCGAAATGAATTCCGCTGATAATTCATTTCATAGGAGAACTTTCATAGAAAAATTGAAAAAAAAATTATAAGAGCTGCTGATTTAAATTATTACACAAAAATTAGTTAGTGAAAAGAATCATATATGTAACAGAAACATTTAATAGGAAAGTTTATAATTTTTCTCGGCAAGTGTCGATGTTAGTTCAGTATAAATAGATACCGATGCTTTCTCAAATTAATAAATGGATTAATAGGAATTAGTCTTGAAACCGGCGATCTTGTCGAAACATCGTTGGAACATGAATATAGTCTTTTATGTTAAATTTCTAAACTGGTGAATTCTAATTTACTTCGAGTTATTTCAAATCTAATAGTTATTCAAAATGGACTTGGCAGCTTGATACAAATTTAGTTTGTTTACTTCGTTCATTTAAGATGTCATTATTGATTAAATATGTTCATGCATTGTCTTCAATGAAAATGGTTGTTATGCTAATTGGATATCTTCTGTGGTTTATTCAAAACCCGTGAGTACTTCTATTTCAATAAAAACTTATGATGTATCGACTACTCCGATCATGAGAGTAGGCGATGTTTTGAATTAGAACGTAGTTTTTGAAGTGAAAACTTCTTTAGGCGCGTTGGGCATTTTTTGAGATGGGAAAAACCATTGAATTCGCGACACCGTTACCGTTACTGTTACCGACACCAAATTAAATTATGTTGCCAATTCATACAAAGAAGCGAAATTATCAAAAGGAAATAGTTCACGTGCAGAAAACGAAATGATTAGTATTATGAATAAAAATAATTCAGAAAATTATTTCAAGATAAATTTAGCACCCGCGGTGAAAACAGATAAAAGTGACTCAACTCGCGAGACCAAATCAAAAGATGAAAATGAAATAACAAAACACGGAAAATATTATAATTTAACTAACACGAGAAAAGAAATAGACGGAAGTAATATAAAAAGTAAAAATTAAAATAAAGAAATATTTCACGGAAGTTTTAAGAAACGTGGTTACTGATAGGGAAATGAAGTGAAATCATTTTATAGAAAAGAAAAGTTTGTTGATAGAAATTATAGATACCGCAAACAATACGCGCAGTATGAAGATAGAAAAAAAGCATAATGTTCACGAATACCGTAAACAAGACAGGCAGCAAAGAAGTCATAATTTTTGGAGTGATAGGAAGCGGGAACCCTATTTTGCAGATAAATGTTATTACAAAAGATATGAAAATACATCTCATGGAAGAAATGATGAATATATTGAGAGTTGTTAAAATTGTGGATGAAAATTCATAAGTTTCATTGGTATTCATTTCAAAGAATACCATTTAATTAAATTTCATATTTTATGTATTTGTAAATTTACGTTTTAAGCAATAGATTGCAATTTTTGTATGTAAAATAATATGCATTATTTTTCATGTACAATAGTGCATTAAATGAAAATTGTAATATAATTTTTGTAGTAGTAGTTTATAATAATGAATAAAAAAACACTTCATTTAAAAGTATTTCCTGCACAATAAAACATTTCCTGACGATTCAAAAAATACACACGTAATTTTTCAAGTTTTCACTTCTGTCGGCACTCCCGGAGGGCCATTGTTTTTTTTTTGGTCCACTAATTGTCCATGTGCGTAGAAGTTGATCAAGGCTATCTTTCTTTAACGTTCGACGGATGACTGTGAAAACCTCGGAATTTCTAAGTTTCTGCTTTTCATCGATATTTATGCAAATTGTTACATCTGGTCAATCGATGTTTGAGTATTTAAGCTTCGGAATGCGTTGGAAAGTTGGAACGGGTCGAGTTCTTCTTCTATGAGAGTGAGTTAGATCCGGCTATTGAATTCATCTGCCTGAGCTGAACAGGAGAATAAGAGGTTGGTAAGAGATATTTACGATAATTTCTGCTAATCAATAAAGTAAATTTTGAGTGCTCACGGAGTACCACTTTCAGTAATAGTCTAGGGGGCTTATTGAAACCAGTATTCGACTAGTTTGCATCGTAGAGCTTGGATTTTTGCTGAAGGCATCATGACCTGCTGCTTCCTTTAAGTTGTAAGTTACGTTTTGAAGCTTTATAGTTAATTTATTGAAGTTGTATTTTGCTGAGTTGAGTTTCGGGAAAGCTGAATTATTTTGGATTAAGGAAAATTTAGTGGTGTTCTTTCTCAAATCCCTGCCCGATTAAGTTTTAATAAAATTGACTTTGAGATTTTACATCTTGTGCTCTCTATTACTACTGACTAGCCTGGTTTCTCAGTAACAGCAAATGGCTGGTACAAACTAATCTTCAACTTAAATAGTTTGTTGTGCTTTCGTGTCATTACATAAATTAGAAGCTTTTTCAACTTTGAACATTACAGTTTTGATTTAAGAGTTATGATGCAGAAATCCAGCAAATGCTTCTACTGTCGTTATCTGCTTACTTCGAATTAACTTTTATTTAAATAAGCTTTTGCATTTACTCAGTTAGTATTTGCTTATATTTTATCAGTGCCCGATTATAAGTCATCATCAATATACAAGGACGAGATAGCCACAAGGAAATTTACAACACCAGAGAACAACCACAGATCACAACCGGGTGCTCCACAAAGTGTGTGCAATGGAGCTGACGGAAGTCGAACCCGCCGACTTGGACTCCTATGCTCTCAAGCGATTTTCGGTATGGTGTCTTAACCACTCCGCCACGGGGGCCTCAACATTAGCTTGAGGAGATGAAGAATACCATACTTGAGGATAATGGTGAGATCTCTAAATCCAAGATAATCGTAGCTCCGCCAAGCCTTTTTTAAAAGCATCTCGACTAATCAAACTTTATCGTCCGCATGTTGCCACTCTCTTATATATAAGAGACCTTGAGTATCATTATAATGATACTCAAGGTCTGGGAGGAAGATTTCCTCCAGCATCAACGAAGGAAATAATCTTCGGAAATAATCGAATATTTTAGTGTTACATAATTTCAGCAATAACACTATTTTACCCCAATACTTACGGAGGTTTTGAATAGAGATTTTTTTAAAAATATATTAGGTGTATAAATATGATTCCGTCCATTTTCGTGTAAAGGAAAGACAATTGTTTCTTCTCAAAATGAAAGAACGATTTATTCAAAGCATATTCATCCAAGAGGTACATCATTCGTCCATCTATCAAGTATCTGGCAACAAACGAATTCTGCAACAGAAGAAGCCTGGTTGTTTTCAAGCAATCCATTCATCAAGCTAATTTTTTTTACTTCTGCATAAGAACTGAATCGTTCTCGAGAAATAGAGCTCTTCTACATGGAGTGAAACAATTGGTAATCCGAAGAAGCAACATCCGGCAAACACAGCGGGTGGGGTAACACAGTCGAATAAAGTTCTTGTACAGTTTTCTTGACTAGTTTTACAACGCCTGGGCGAGCATTCTGTAGGAAAAAGCGGGCATAATTTTCTATGACCTGTTGCAACCGCGTCAGACTACCAGTGGTGAATATTACAAACATTCATCCATTTGAATGAAGCATTGAAACAAAAAAATCAAGTATCGCCGAAAAAGCCCCGACAAGGTTGTTTTCCAACCTGACAATGTTCATTCCCATGAGGCAAAAACAGTCAAGGAAACTCTTGAAACACTACGTTGGAATATATGGGCCATCTGCTGTACAGATTTTTGGGATCGCTTCAAAATATGTTACTCCTTCAGAATCATTTGTTTCCCTTCATGCAGAGCACCAATTTGCGAGAGCAGTTCAGTTCTTTTGCAGAAATCGAAAATTGACTTGATGACTTGAATACTTCATAAACAACCATACTTGTTCTATTGTGGAATCCATTTGTTACCTGATGGATGAATGTTGCAGCTTTTGCTAGGATATAAGTTAAATGAATCCTTCTTCTATTTTGACAAAAAAAAAAAAAAAAAAAAAAAAAAGATATATTTATTTTTTTTTATTCGAAAAAGGGCGGAGTAATATTTGTACACCTAATATTTTCTTCATAGGGCAAAAAGCACAACAATCATAGAAAAGAAAGCGATATTCCAATTATGGAAAGGGGAAAAAAGAATATATTATTAGACGAAATACAAAGAGAAAGCCAATTGCAAATTATAAAAATGCACTTTATCTACAGATTCTACTTATGCACCAGAGTGTAGAATTTTAAATTAGGAAAATAATTTTATCCACTCTGGCGTTTACATAAATTCTGACAATAATTTTATTATTATTTTTTATTTGCTTATTTAGATTCGTGTAAAGTGGTATTTAGAACACGGTGCTGGACTGAGGCGTGGAGTCGGCTCATGTGCTTGGGATGACGAACCGGATGATGACGATGAAGACTTTATCCCGGAAGAGGAGCAATTTAAAGATGAACCCAAAACATCTGCGGCTGTAGATGTAGATAGGAAAATAAGTATAGAAGAACGAACACAGGCATTGGTGTCCGAAGAAGCTACAGAAAAGAAAGTGCATCCTCCTGAAGTTATGAAACCCGTGCCGGTGCAGACAAAAAGGCTGCTATACAAAGGTAAGCGAAATTGGGAAAAATCATTTTCAAGTCGGAATACGATTGAGATATCTGCTAAAATAAAAGCATATAATTTTTACGACAATGTTGAGCAGATTTTTAAAAAAATCAAATGTCATTTTTCATTAAATACAATAAAACTTGCGAATATGGCACCTGTCTATAACGGAATCCAGTCTTAAATGGAAACATTTCATGATACCATACAATGTTACCTGTCAAGAAATCTGCCTGAATTTTTTTCCAGTTACTAGCTATTCCGCTTTCACATATTTTACTGTATTAATAAATATCTAAATAATTCTCTACTAATTTTTAAAGTAAAATTAACCATTATCAGATATGATTTTCTCTTCCTCATGACTGGTAATTTCTGATTATATAGTCTCTGTTTTCATTTATAAAACAAAGATAAACACAGTAACAGTATAATTATCACTAATGTAATTAATATATCACAGTACTGTTTTCTTTGCACAATACATTTTTTTGCTACATATATTAAATAATGGTGGATATGAGATGTAATTTTCCCAACTGGGCGAAAATGTCCGGGCCAGGATTCGAACCAGGGATCTCTTGGCTGAAGCTGACAATGCTCTGCAAACTGAGCAATCCCGGACGAATATGACGTAACTAATTTATCCAGTTAATCTTATTGATTATAGCATCTGGTCTGATAACTGAATCAACAGTATGATAATTAATCAGCAATTAATCTAAAGTTAGATAGTCGCAATTACTTCTTTCAGTTACATTTAAGTTGATTTTACACAACTTTATACCTAGAATAACATTAATTTAGTAATATTTTATCATTTATTTGTAAGTTAAACCACTTCGTCTGTTTCAAAATTACCGTGTGTGTTAGGTTAAAATCATTGGTTAGGTTCACATTATTAGGTATATATTTAAATAATCTAAACTTGTCATGTTTGGTGATTAAAAAAAGGAGGAAATAAAAGGAGAATGCATCTTACAGCATAGTTAATTCTATCAAAAATGCGGTGTCGCAAAAATCACAAGGCATCAAAGGTCTTAAAGACTTAAAAGACAGGCTGTTACAAATTTTTGTTCAAAATTCAACCGTTCATTGATGTAAAATAATTAGATAATCCAATATCGTCCTTCTTAACCTAAAAAAAAACTTCGTTCATGGTTTAACATTGAAAATGGTTTCAACTTTCACAAAAAAATAGAGATTTTCAACATCCAACGCGAACAAATTGCACTCTCAATATGCAGCTTTAGAGTTTGAAAGTCTGCTTCTCTAGTGTTCAGAATTCTGGTTACAAGTCAAGAATTCCTGTGTCAGAATTCCTGTTCCGACTTGGTAGTTTGTAGTGTGTTGGGCAGTGGTCCCGCTCTGATTAGCTCTTAGCTGCAAAGCAGAACCGTAACCGTGTTTAAATATTTTATCGGTTTCTTTTTCAACATTTTACCAGTTCATGGTTCTCATTTCACCTGTTAATGGTTCAATTACATAAGTTTATACTTGAACCTAAAACAAAATTACAGTCGGATATTGTACCATTTCATGGCTCGTGTAAAATACCAAATCATTGTAAAAATTTTTATGATCTTATGCTTGTAGCTATTACAGCACCACAACAATTTGATTCAATCTAGTACAAAAATTTTTTAACAGTGTAGTTAGTAGATTAAGTAATCTTTAATGAAGGATTTTTTTAATATATTGCTACTCATTTTTATTTTTTTCATTTAGCGGGTTCCCATTAGAGTCCTGCAAGAGTCGGGTACAACCCGAACTGAATCCGAAAATTTTGCTTAAAGTCAACCCGAACCCGAAGTGAAAGAAAATTACTCCATATTTTAATACAATTATGGAAAAGTAGTCTTCCATTATATCTCTAATATCAATTTTATTTTTTGTATATAAAAATAAATACATAATACACTCATTAATATTCAAATGTCCAGTTTTTTCATTTAAAAAAATATTCAGGACTTTCTTTTGAAAAATAGGGTCAACCCGAATCCGACCTGAAAGAGTCAAAACCCAACGCGAAAGAGATCCAATCTCGAAACATTTAAAGTCAGTCGGACCCGAATCCGAACCCGATCCGCAACGAAAAAATTACCGTCAAACCGACCCGACCCAAACTGTGGGTCGGGTCGGGTTTTGATAAAATTGGGTTATCTGACCCGATGCAATCTAACTTCCCTTGAAAAACTGTGAAAAATAGTGGTTATAAAATTTCAGGCTACATACAAATATATATTTTTTTCAATTTAGTATCAAAACTTGCTTTTTCAACTGTCAACATCTGTTTTTGCTCCGAATGCAATACATCAATTTATCAACCGACCGATACTTCCTGCCCGGTATAGACTGGAACTGCCCAATTTGATGTGTTCACGCCTTCATACATCCTATAAATAGTTATCAAATTTGTCAATTTACTGCTCTCTCTCAGGACTAAAATTACCGCACTTTTTTGCAATAAATGGGGATTTGGCGATTTGCCCGTAATGCAAAAAATAAAGACTGATAACTGAACTTCTTTTAGGATATGTTAATATTAGAATCTAAAAAAAATTTGACAATTTTTGAATTACTTTTGCTTATTAATTGTTACATTAATTGCTATATTAATTGTTAAAATATGCGACCTTTTCAAATTTATACCACTTTCTTAGATATAAACAAATACTGTTGCCATTCAAAACCACAAATTTAAAATCTGGAGAAAAATGAACGACTCTTTGAACGTTTCATTAAAATAATACGTGAAAATGGAGTTAATTGCCGATTCAAGCGCTCGAATACGCCATTCTGATGGAAAATAGATATAACTTCTCGCTTCAGGAAAGTCTCCTTGCAAATGCGTTTACAATAAATAAGGATTTCAATGGCACTTCAGCATTAGTTAAAGGGACAATTTTCCTGGGAACAGATTTGTTACACACACGCACCGACGTTTGGCAATTTTTTGATTTTCGCGCTTTCCAAAATTTCAACACCAATTACTTAATACAAGCATAGTCACCAGGTTACTATTAGAGGAAGAAATCCCCAAAGTTTGGTGACATTTTTCTTTTTATAACCCATTAAAAAAAAAAAGGTGCGTGAGTGTAAAAGACACCATAGCCTTTTCCTTTACCAACAGCTGCGATTAGCGCCCTCTTTAGTCCTTTTTAAGTCCCAATTGATAATTTGGTACTTACGTATTATCCGGGCCAGGTCAAATACAACTGCGCCAAGTATGGCGCCAATTATATCAATTACAATAACCATTATTTTTTTACATCTATATAGTTTACTTATTTATTACAGTTTATTTATTTTTATTATAATTTACAGTTTAATTTTTTTTTATTATAGCTTATAGTTTTTTTCATTTTTTTTAAAAATTAATGTTCATTTATTATTTTATATTTATTTATTTATGTTATATTATTTACCATTCTTAACAATGTTATGTATTTAATAATGTTAAATTACTGTTTCAAACAAAATTGGCAATTGGCAATCATTTTTGGCGATCTATCTCCTGGATCGGATAATACGTAAATAACATTAATTTTTTAGAAAGAAAAGAAAAGGACATACTTTATACGCAAAGATTGATGATTTTTTTTTTTTTTTTTTTTTTTTTTTTTTTTTTTTTAATTTTGTGACAAATAAAATTTTACACTGAAAGATCGAATGCTGGAAATTATGAATTTATTATAAGCTTTTTAAAAAGCCTATTCCTAACATTGAATTTTGCATTGAGAATCCTTTTTGTGAAATAGAATTTTCAGAACGGTCCCTATTTATTAAATTAAATTTTGTAAAAAGGCCCTTTTTACTAAACAGAATTTTTTTAAGGGTGGCCTTAATTTTACCCTGGACAAACCTCAGATATGAGCTATGTTAATCATTATAGGTAATTAAATTGTATTTTCCTGCTTTTATTGGTAATAGGTCTAATTATTAATAAAATAGTTAATGAAATTTGCAATAGTTTTATTTTTAATTTTCGTATTTAACGTATGCATATTTTAACTTGCTTTATTTTAAACCTATGCACATTTTTTGTGGTTACTTTACCAACACATAACTGCCAACATACTCAAAAGAAAATTCAGTAGATTTCTTTAAAAAAAAAGCAAAAAAAAAAAGCCTTGATTTAGAAATGAAAAATAGCATTAATAGAGAAAAAAAATATGGATTTTTATATTCCTAAAATTGACCATTCTAAAATTTTTACGTAGTCAACACTTTAAGCAAAAATTACTGTTTAAATTGCAGTTAAAAGCCTAGGAAGTATTATATTTTCTTCCTCTGGAGGTTGACTTTTCAAAACACTGTTTTTGAGGTGATTTTGATGACTTGCCACTGTTGGAAATATCGTGCATTACACAAGATGACAGTAAGACGACATTACAGAAAACTCCATATTGGATCTACAATTTAAAAGAAACACACATAATATTCCAGTTTATATCATCTGTTTAAATGAAATAATGTGTCAATAATCTGACTTAACGCTCTAAACTTAAAATAACGCGTTTCCGTCATTTTTGCCGGAGGCATATGCTAGTTTTTTTATACACTGCTCAAAATAATTAGGGGATTTAACAAAATTAAGCAAACACCTACACCGATACACCGATAAGTAACTTAAATTAAAACATCCATAATTTAAAGAGTAGCAGAAAACTTTATATGCAAATCAAAATTCATGACGTCAAAAGCCAGAAAAAGGAGATAAATGCAGAAATCAGGATTTCGCAGAAACGTCTGTTTCATTGTCGCAGTTGTGAAATTCAATTGCTCTGCTTTTGTTTTGAGAAAAGGTGACTTGAAAATGTCCCAACAACGTGATTTAGTGGAATCCATGGATTGGCGTATCAGCGGGAGATTTGAATCTGAGCAAATACAACGAAGTGTAGCGGATGCTGTTGAAGTCGCAAGAAATGTCATATCAGAGCTGCGGAATCGATTCCAAGAAACAAGATATGTTAGACGTCGACTAGGGTAAGGCCGGCCACGTGCTACCACAGCAAGTGAGGACCGATATCTCCTGTTAACAGCTCGTTGATACAGAACAGGCAATGCTACTCAGCTGCAAAGACAGTTGCTCTTGGTAACAGGACGAAGGGTGTCCAGTCCAGCCAAACAGTCCGGAATAGGCTTCATTTGGATAGTCTCTATGCACGTAGGCCAATGATCTATATTCCGTTGACCCCAATTCACCGTTCGGCCCGAAGAAGGTGAGCTGCTGAACATCGAGATTGGAGGCAACGTAATTGGAGTCAAGTGCTGTTTACAGACGAGTCCCGGGTATGGAGGAAAGGGGCACTTGAAATAACCCAACATTCGTTCGTGAAAGATCACATTAAAGACGAGGTGGGTTGATGGTATGGGTCGGAATCAGCCTAGGTGGACGTACGGACCTGCGTATCATTAGGTACTTTGACAGCTCAAAGCTATGCGGACGTGATACTGAGACCTCATGTCATAACTTACGCTGCAGCCATGGTGATTTCTTTGTTTTTATGCATGGTAATGCCAGATCGTATACAGCTCGTCTGTTGGAGAACATACTTGAAGCTGAAACAATACAGCCTATGAAATGGCCAGCATGATCTCCTGACCTGAATCCGATCGGGCATGTTTGGAACACTCTCGGACGACGCATTGCAGCGAGACCAAGTACTTCTTTTACTGTCTGGGACTTGGAGATTGCAATTTTTGAAGAGTGGAACAGTATTCCCCAAAGTCTTCAATAACCTCATCGCATCCACGGAAAACAGGCATGCAGCTTCTTAACTATACGAGGGAATCACACGCCAAATTAAACATCTTGCATTATTTCGAAACAATGCATTTTTTGTCATTTACATGTAAACAAATTGTTGCCTTAAACCGCCTTTTCATGTTTTTTCCATCCTTTCAAAGAATTAAAGCTACCTTACAATTTTTTTTTTTGCGCCTTTTTTTCTTTATTACGCACTTATACTTTCTACTTTATGCCCATGCATGGCTGTTTCGCACGGCTCTCTTCACTTCTTTGCTTGCTCCCCTAATTGTTTTGAGCAGTGTAGTTTGCAGTCAATGTAATATCATTTTCAACATACATGAGGCCTACTTATCAGTAAATAAAAACATTAAATTTTTTTTTCACAACGTAATTCTTTTTTGATAATTATTTCAACTATCCGGATTTCTTCATATCCAGATTGCTCCCAGAACACATAAGTCCAGAAAATTTGAATTTCACTGTAACTGTTTTTAATTCCATTTACTTTATTTTTGAATTACAACTTTTTATTTTATTTTTTGTCTGTTTAGGGCTTAGTCACATTGGAGAAGGAAGATCGCAGTATTTGAAAACCAGGTACAAGAAATCACCCGAGAGCAAATTCCACTTCCCTGTCTGTTCATCGTGGGAATACGGATGGACTTACGGACAAGAGCAAGAATTCAAGTGCCCCGATTACGGAAGGCTGCAGATCATAAAGACATCTTTTTACAGGCCTAACGATCCCCAGCTGAAACCCAGAGAAGGAGATAACTTATTTATCAAATGACCTATTCTGAGATTTTCTTCGATTTGTATTGGCATTTTAATCACAAGCTTTACAAAAGCTAGCCAATTATTAAAAAGTGTCACTTTTGATTTCTTTAGATTTAATTTAGTTTATCTTAATCTAATTAAAAGCTTATAATATGAAGATTGCTATTATTATTGATGATATTTTTATTTTGTGAAAACTAAATTTAGTGTAAATCTCATAATGCAACTCTTTTGTGACATTAATTTCCTTCAGAAAATTAGAAACTGTTATTAACACTTTAGGTTTAGATATAAAAGAGATGCTGTAATAAAATTTATTTTTATATGAATGTGTTTTGTTTTCAAAATGATCCTTACGCATTCTTAATCTTTTAAAAAGTAATAACTTTTTTATATTTTTTAATTTAAGTTTATATAAATAGTACATACATTTGATTTATATATAAATATCTATATTACGTAAAGCGAATAATGGTTTAATGGATTTTACGTTTTTGTTGTTTCTAATTTTCATTACTGAATTATATTTATATTCGTAACTCAGGAAAATAAAAAAATACATAAAATTATTTTCTGAAATTAACCAATTTTCACAATTTTGTTGAAGCTACTGCATTTGTCGATTTATAACTTATGAAATCAGTTTATGCTTTTGGAATTGAAGTACGATGTTTTGACAAATAAGAACAATTTTGACATACAGCATTTAATTAAAAATAAATCACATGGAATCTTTTGAACTGTTGGTTACATAATATCTTTTAACGCTTAGAAAAGCTAGTTAAAATGGGATCGGATATTAATAGAATTTTAATTTAATTATATTAATAATTGTGTAACTAATTATTTATATAGTTTAAGAAGTTGTTACCTTGTCACTGACACGCCCGTGTTAATGCGTTAACTAAGTGTAAGTAAGCTCCAGGTTTCACTGCAATACAAGCGTTATTTAAATTAACATAATTCTATGACTATAATGCAATTTTAATCTATTGAGTTATGGTTAATACTCTCAAATTTTACATTCATAAGTGTAATTAAGTTTTTTACATAATATTGAAAGAATAATCTTTTTTTAGTATTTAAATTAAAATACAGAGAAAACAACATTAGAATTTTTCCCTTTTGCTGAACAGTCAGAGGGTTAAAGTTAGGTGTTTTGGGCCTATCTATGAAATGAGCATAAAAATTCTGACTAAAACAACTCCCTCCCCCTACAATTAAAGATATTAATATTTATACAGTAGGAAGCAAAAATTTATCAACTATATAAATAAACAACAACGAAAAATTATGCACCAGGCATAGATTATGAAACATTTTCCAACATTAATGGAATATTATTAATAAATATCATTTTTTCAAACAATGAAATGAGATAGCTAAATAATCAATTAAAAAAAAAACACAAACATAACTCAGTAAAAATTCATTTTCATCAAGTGCTGTCAATATCCAATGATGTGTGCGAATTCTTTCGTGCAGCCCTGTATATAATCTACAGAATTTATACACACTACGTAATACACTACAAAATATATAAGTTTAAAAATGCATACCACAGCAAAAAACCAACTTGCAGCAATTATCGATCATAGTCAGTCCTGTAAACGAGCTATTTTGTGCATTTCTGTAAATGAACGATAAATGCCATGCACTTCATAAATCCTGAATTCATGGGCCAAACTGGCAGGGGTGATAGAAGACACCTGTACAAATTTAAAATACTATACAATGCAGGCTCGTAACTCAAGTAGTCAAGCGCTATACAGGGTGTTTTCTGATTGTGGAGAGAATCATATTTTCTACATAATATCTCACAAATGATTGCTGATTTTATTTATGCGGAAAAGTTGTTACTAACTAGGATGCTAATATGTAGGAAAATTAGAAGAACGAAATATTAGTAAATATTTTTACGAAAATTTGTTAATTAACCTGTCACTTTAGATATGACTTTTATTTGATTAGAATAATCTAAAAATCAATATAAATTATGTTTATATTCCAGAACATTTCACATCTTGAAAAAAAAATTGGTATGATATTTTTTAAGTTATATGATATTTAAACAAGAACGAAAAATCATGCGTCAAGCATAGATTATGTAACACTTTCCAACGCTTCCAAAATAATTTTACAAATCATTACCGTTTAATAAGCTGAGAGGCAACATCTAAGTAAACAATTTTGAAAACGCATAACATATTTAAAAACGTAATTTCAGGAATTTCCAACGTATACAATACTCGGAAAAATATCCGAATACTTTTATTCAGCCCTGTATATGATCTATAGATTTGTATATATACTGCATAGGATGCTAAATTTTAGTTTAGTTAGGAAACGCGTAGCACAGTTTAAAATTCTCCTTCTGGAGTTTCTATCAATAAACGAAAATGTATTCGCGAACTTTTGCGCTACCCTGTATAGGATCTACAGAATTTATACACACCAAGTAATAGACAAAAAGGAGTTAAATTTAAAATCGCGTTCAGCAACTTAAAACGCACTTCCAGGAATTATTGTTAACGGACAGTAGAGAATTCTTTTGTGTGTCCTTGTAAATGAACGATGACTACTATAGACACAATATAAGCCTCTTGTAATGCACCTTAGTGATATATATAAATTTCAATGCGTTTAAAATAGTGAAACATTATTTAATTAAACCGCAAACGATTTTTCTCCATAGACGTAATGTAACGGATTTCTTTTGACTGTCCCTGTAAAGTAACTATAAGTGCTATGCACACCCTATTCCATATTAAGCTTCTTGTAATGCACCTTAGTGATATATATCAATTACAATGTATTTGAAATTGTACAACATCATTAAAATAAACCGCAAATGATTTTTCCTCATAGACCGTAATGTAACGAAATTCTTTTGAGTGTCCCTGTAAAAAAACTATAAGTGCTACACACTTAAATTGAAATAGGGAACGTGCTATAGATAACGACAATAACATATAAAAATTGCAGCGCAATCTGAGCATATTTACGGGAGTTAGAGCACAGACAGACGGCAGACGGCCAGACGGCCAGACAAACCGAAGTCATAAACACTTTTCAACTAGGTTGGAAAGTGTTAAAAAGAAATTATAAAGTGATGGAGCATAAAAGTTTAAAAATCATATATATTATAATATGAGCAAATCTTGTGTGACTTCCGGAAGGGAAACTGGTGAAGTTTCGGTGGACAGTCTTAGATACCCACCGTATAGCCCGGATCTTTCAGCATGTGACTATACAATTTTTATTCTGCGAAAAAAATGCATAGAAGGGCTGTCATTTTCTCTCGGACAGCGAAATAATGGACAATGTTCGAAACTGGTTCTGATTTCAGCCGAAGGACTTCTATGAGCAAGGTATTCCCCATTTGGTGAAACAGTGGGACAAGTGCTTGTGTAGAATTGAAGATTGTGTTTGAAATAAACCATGTCATTTCTTTCTGTGGCCCCGGTTCCGTTTTCATTTGATCCACCCTAATATACGTGGAACAGACGTGGAAAAAAACATGGATACGCGCATCCTAACTCTGCCGCAAATCATCGTATAAAAATGTGATTGGTTCCAATCCATTAGCAATAACATTCTATTCCAAAATGCTACACTTAAATTTTGCTTCGGGGGTCGTCTACACATAGAAATTATACCAAATTTTAAAATTTTCAATTGACATTATATTTGAATTTTTCTGTAAATTTTACCTTTGGATATCAAATGGTAGTTATTTGATCAAGCAGTTTAGGAAATATCCAGCTTTAAAGTTTAGAATTTCTATTATTAAAATCATTTTTAATCGTTGCAAAACGCATTGCGATATGGTTACTATTTTAAACATGACTCCTAAAATATTAGGCGGAATGAGCTGTAATTTTGGATTCCCATATTTTAAGTTTCTATAAATCGATTTTTGTTACAAAATATTATAGGTTACAATTCATATTTGCTTCGAAAATTGTTTACAGTATATATAAAAGTTTTCCAATTTAGTTTTTGAAACAAATATGAAATGTAACCAAGGATTTTTTAAAAACAGAAATCGATTTCTAGAAGCTTGAAGTAAATGAAATCAAATTGCAACTTATTCCGTTGAATAATTTTAGAGGTATGTTTAAAAATCTACCCACATTGCAATGTGTTTTGCAACGATTAAAAATTATTTTAACATTCAGAATTCCATTCTTTGAACTCGCAGAATTCCGAAAGTACTTGACTGAATAACTTCCCGTTTGGTATCCGAAGGTAAAAATTATCGAAGAATTCAAAAATATCAAAATTCGGTGTTAGTATTGAAAATTTTAAAATGTTGTACAGTTTGTAAACGCAGATAAGCAAAATTTATGTATAGTATTAATTAGTAAACATTATAATCGATTGGTACCAGTCACATTTTTATACAATGATTTGTGGCAGAGTTAGTTCTGGGTGTCCATTTTTTTCACGACTGTACAGTTTGAAAAATTCTAAATAACAGTTTTACAGTATACGTTTCTAAATTAGTGGACATCTATTTCTAAATATAGCGGTTAATTTCTTAAAAGATTTAATGCTATGAGAAACATATTTTGAATTTCTAATTAGCAGACAAACCTGTGCTTTCTTTTGTAGCTTTTGGATAACACTTATTTGAGAACATTCTGTAATTGCTGCATTTAGTTTATTTACTTTTAGATTTTCAAAAGTTACCCATTTAAAAGGGCTCCCAAACGGTCCGCCAACTGAATACCAATATTTTTTAATAGAAAATTTCATTGTAGGTTTCTACAACATTCCCGCAAAAAATTATCTCCGATGGTGGTTTCTACGAAATTTGCAAGAAAAATCTAAAAATAAAATTTTTCTCAGAAAATACCGGTATTTAAAAAGCGCTTACTATACAGTGCCGTAGGCAGCGGGGACTTGCCTCTGACGTTCATTCGGAAAGAGGTTTATTCAGAACAGAATTCAGAACTCCCCTTTATTCAGAACTCCCCTGACGGTGGAAGGGGAGAACTGTGAGGGAGATAAAATATTTTCCGGAGCGTACGAGCATGCCCGGTATACGGTGCCGAAGCCATCGGATACCCTGGCTAGAGTTTCGTTTTTTAAGAGACTTAAGTTTATTACACGGGCTCGGGCAATGCCCGGTGGGTCAGCTAGTAATAGAAATAAACAGGAAAGTGCCAGTTAAACTGAGGGAATTGAACTCACAGGCTATTCACACTAATTGTATATTATACTCTTATTTCAAAGAATTTGAAATAAGCCCTCGAAAAATAATGAAATCGACAACATATTAAGAGGGGATCCTCCCCCCGTTCCTCTCTTACAATTAACCAATGAACCCCACAAACTCATCAAGGAAGCGCCTTATTACAATGAACCTATATACAAAATTTGAAGCAAATCGGATAATTCTGCATGAAAAACCCATTTATCTAAATTAAGGGGAGAACCTCCCGTATCCCCCTTTATACTTAACCAATGAACCCTCAAAACTAATCAGGGAAGCGCTTTACCACAATGAACCTATATACAAAATTTGAAGAAAATCGGATAATTCTGCATGAAAAACCAATTTATCTAAATTAAGGGGGGGGGGGGGGAGGATTAGCCCCCCGTTACCCCCTTTATACTTAACCAATGAACCCCCAAAACTAATCAGGAACTGATTAGTTTTGGGGTCCCTTATCACAATGAATTTATAAACAAAAGTTGAAGCAAAACGGTAATTTCTATCAAGAGTTATCGCGTTACGTACATACAGAACCGGCGGGCACCTTAGCTCTCCGGCTCTGATAGCCTGTGAGCTAATAAAAATAAATAAACTTTTTTCTTTCTCTAACAGTGATCCAATGAGTGAATAAGTGGTTTAAGGAAAAAGGCAAATTTTTTTTTTTGCCACGCGCGCTCTTTCTAATGCTTTAAAAAGAATGGATATAATGATAAAATAACCAATTTAATTTGACTACCTTGAGCAGATAATTTACAGCAATGATAGATATTATCTGAATTTTATGTTCAATTCTGAGGAAAAGTCTTTCTAAAAAGTAAGTTTTATTAGCGAAAAACCTTAATTCGCTTTTATTGTTTTAATAATTGACTAAAATTGCATATATAATTCAAAGTTAATGCAAATTACTTAAGATACAATTCAGCACAGTGTTTCATTACCGTATTGGATTTGAACACTACTTAATCGTATTTTAAAAAGCGGACAAATTCAGAAATAAAAGAAGCAAGGAAAACAAGTGGGTAAGTGTGATCGAAGATCGCATAAAGGGTTTCGTTTAATATTCGTTTCAAAATACTTTATCCTTTCTTTAACAAATCCAAATAAATTTCATTTTCAAAAAAAAAAAAAAAAAAAAAAAAAAGTCGTTTTTTATAAAGTAAAAATTTACCGGTCTATTTTTCTCGTTTTTTCGAAAATCTGAACCAGTCCGATAGCGGGCGAAGCTCGCTATCTCTGTCATGTGGACTAAATGCGATATTAAACAAAAAAAATCAATTTCAAAATTAAACATGTTGTATAGAGACCTTCAAAATGTTAAAATATGCCAATATTTCCATAATCGGGTTTTTATCATGATTCAATTCAATACGTTCCTCAAACTCATATATTTACTATTCTCTATTACTCATATTCATACTCTCTTTGTATTATTCTCAAACATTTGAAAAATCCGTTATGACGTCAGATTTTCTTTTTAATTCTCTATTGACGTCATATTAAGCTGCGTTCTGTACATACACATACTCATACTCCTTGTATTATTGAGAATTGAAAATTTCCGTTTTATTACAAATATGACGTCATATTAATCTTTTTTTCAATTGGTGAAACTTTTTATTTCATTTTCATTTTTCATGTGAAAATCTTTCAATAGAAAATTAATTATTGTAGAAAGAATTTTATTGTGGATTTTTAATTGTTGGCAACTGTATAACGAAAAATGTTTAAATTTAATAGGAAAAGGCTGTTAGAATTTTGGGTTTTTATCTCTATTTATTAAAACGAGCAGGGAAGACCGAGCTATGCTCGGTCAAAATTAAATTTGAGTTCATATATAAGGACCCATGACCAAAATGACCCACTAATTGAATTTTCTCGAACATGTGACTTAGCCCAACAGTCTTCTCGTGCCCGAAAACCATAGGATGCAAAATTTAGTGTAAATAGTCTGAGCCGTTTTTAAGATAAAATAGCTTGACCCATAATGACCCATGACCAAAATGGCCCACTAATTGAATTTTCTGGAACATGTGACCTAGCCCAACAGTCTTCTCGTGCTCGAAAACCATTGGATGCAAAATTTAGTGTAAATTGAGCCGCTTTTTAGATCTTGACCCACAATGACCCAGAAATGACCCACTAATCGAATTCTCTCGAACATGTGACCTAGCCCAATGATTTTCGCGTGCCCGAAACTCATAGGATACAAAATTTCGTCAAAATCGTTTGAACCGTTTTTTAGATACAATTAGCTTGACCATGACCCAAAATGACCCAAAATGACCCACTAATTGAATTTTCTCGAACATGTGACCTATCCCAACAGTCTTCTCGTGCCCGAAAACCATTGAATGCAAAATTTACTGTAAATTGAGCCGCTTTTTAGATCTTGACCCACAATGACCCAGAAATGACCCACTAATCGAATTTTCTCGGACATGTGACCTAGCCCAATGATTTTATCGTGTTCGAAACTCGTAGGACACAAAATTTAATCAAAATCGTTAGAGCCGTTTTTTAGATAAAATTAATTTGACCCGAGTTGACCCACAAATGACCCACTAATCGAAAGTTCTCGAACATGTGACCCAGCCCAATAGTCTTCTCGTGCCCAAAAATGTTCGGATACAAAATTTCGTCAAAATCGTTTGAACCGTTTTTTAGATACAATTAGCTTGACCATGACCCAAAATGACCCAAAATGACAGACTAATCGAATTTTCTCGAACATGTGACCTAGCCCAATGGTTTTCTGGTGCCCCAAAACGGTAGAATACAAAATTTCGTCAAAATCGTTAGAGCCGTTTTCAAGATAAAATTTGCATATATATATATATATATATATATATATATATATATATATAACCACACACAAGATTTGCTCGTATTAGAATATATGATAATACAATTTTTTCAAATTTTAATATTTTGAGGTTCATAGTAGGTATTTAGCTATGACTACACAAATTTTCATGCCTGTAAGTTATATAGTTTCTGAGAACGGCTCTGTGGCGGACAAACAATGGAGCGGGAGTAATAGGGTTTCGTGAGATGAACGAAACCCTAATAAACTAGTCGGATGTGCCAATCCCAAAACTTTCTTCTATCTCAGTCATGTTAATACTTCAAAATTCGCTATCACATCGCCAATAAAATCAATATTTTTCGTCATTCTGTTGTACGTCAGCTGCCTGCGAATCATCGGGTTACCGGGATGCGATCCACTGATGTGTACTAAACTACGAAAAGTCCTTCTGGCCTGAACCGACAGGAACAGATAGCCTCCCTATTCATTGGTTTTACGATTTCAGCTAATTTTACTGGAAAACACAAAGGTAAAATCGTGGAACCTAAATAAAAAAGATTCAGTCCCAGTTCTCGTCAACATTGAATTTGAATGAGAATATCGCCAAATTAGTCCTCTACAGCCAAGTTCGCTTCATTTATGGCAACTTATTTTGGTCGCCAAATTTGGCGATATTCCGCCAACTGTCGCTAAGTTTGGCGAGAATTTCATGTTGGCGAATATAAATATATAGTGATAAGCATATAATAGGATTAATGGTTACAACAATGAAAGAAAATTTGCCGAAAGCATGTTAACTAAAACTCATAAATTAAATCTGTTTATGGATGAATTCTGCTGTTTTGTTTGAAAATGTCAGCCACCCTAAAATTTCAAACCGCTCTATCTCAGCCATTTTTTAAGATAGAAGCAAAACAAAAATTGCTCCGGATTCTCCGGATCAAGGCCGAACATTTAAAGAAAAAAGTTTTAGGATTTCTAATTTTTTTTATTTGCACATCATTTTGAATTTTAAATCTTTAAATGGCTATCACAGCGCCCCCTTTCGTCTAAATATCCCCAAATTCTAATAGAACCTGCTTGTCATAGCCAAAAATATAGAAAAAAAGATTGGTTCAATTTGAAGCATAACATCATACACTTTTAGATGGTACAATAGTGAAAATGGAACAAAAATATCGATCACAGCGCCCCCATTCGTCGAAATATCCCAAAATTCTGATAGAACCTGCTTGCCATAGCCAAAAACATAGAAAAAAAATTTGGTTTAATTTGAAGCATAACATCATACACTTTTAAATGGTACAATAGTGAAAATGGAACAAAAATATCGATCACAGCGCCCCCTTTTGTCGAAATATCCCCAAATTCTGATAGAACCTGTTTGCCATAGCCAAAAACATAGAAAAAAAAATTGGTTCAATTTGAAGCATAACATCATACACTTTTAGATGGTACAATGAAGACACACAGACGGACAGACGGACGGACGGACAGACGGACAGACAGACATTTTGTAAAAATATGTTTTTCGGAATCTCTGACCTCTAAAACGTGTAAATCCGTCGAAAACCGGAAGTCGAAAAAAATTTCGATTACAATACTTTCTTCTATTATAGATAGAAGAAAGTAAAAATTGGTTCAATTATCTGCATAACTTCATACACTTTTCGATGATACAATAGTGAAAATGGAACGAAAATATCGATCACAGTGCCCCCTTTCGTCGAAATATCCCCAAATCCTAATAGAACCTGCTTGCGATAGCCAAAAACATAGAAAAAAAATGTGGTTCAATTTGAAGCTTAACTTCATACACTTTTCGATGGTACAATAGTGAAAATGGAACAAAAATATCGATCACAGTGCCCCCTTTCGTCGAAATATCTCCAAATTCTGATAGAACCTGCTTGCCATAGCCAAAAACAGAAAAAAAATGTGGTTCAATTTGAAGCATAACTTCAAACACTTTTAGATGGTACAATAGTGAAAATGGAACAAAAATATCGATCACAGTGTCCCCTTTCGTCGAAATATCCTCAAATTCTAACAGAACCTGCTTACCATAGCCAAAAACATAGAAAAAAAATTAGGTTCAATTTGAAGCATAACTTCATACACTTTTCGATGATACAATGAAGACACACAGACGGACAGACGGACAGACAGACATTTTGTAAAAACATGTTTTTTGGAATTTCTGACCCCTAAAACGTGTAAATCCGCCGAAAACCGAAAGTCGAAAAAAATTTCGATTACAATACTTTCTTCTATTATAGATAGAAAGTAAAAAAAAAATGGTTGAATTATCTGCATAACTTCATACACTTTTAGATGGTTCAATAATGAAAATGGAACAAAAATATCGATCACAGCGCCCCCCTTTCGTCGAAATGTCCCCAAATTCTGATAGAACCTGCTTGCCATAGCCAAAAACATAGAAAAAAAATATGGTTCAATTTGAAGCATAACTTCATACACTTTTAGATGGTAGAATAGTGAAAATGGAACAAAAATATCGATCGCAACGCCCCCTTTCGTCGAAATATCCCCAAATTCTGATAGAACCTGCTTGCCATAGCCAAAAACATAGAAACAAAATGTGGTTCAATTTGAAGCATAACTTCATACACTTTTAGATGGTACAATAGTGAAAATAGAACAAAAATATCGATCGCAGCGCCCCCTTTCGTCGAAATATCCCCAAATTCTGATAGAATCTGCTTGCCATAGCCAAAAACATAGAAACAAAATGTGGTTCAATTTGAAGCATAACTTCATACACTTTTCGATGGTACAAAAAAAAGCCACACAGACGGACAGACGGACAGACGGACGGACGGACAGACGGACAGACAGACATTTTGTAAAAACATGTTTTTCGGAATCTCTGATCCCTAAAACGTGTAAATCCGTCGAAAACCGGAAGTCGAAAAAAATTTCGATTACAATACTTTCTTCTATTATAGATAGAAGAAAGTAAAAATGATACGATTGCATATTGTATAGGGTAAAAGGGGTGACCGGTGCCATTTCCCCCCTTTTCATTTAGATATATACCAAGGGGCTCCAACTCTTACGTGCTTCGTGCGCCAACCCGAACTTTTTTTTAATCTGTCTGTCTCTCTAACTTTCTCTCTGTCTCTCTCTCTTTGTATTATACAACTGGCCGCGAATTTAAGCATTTCATATGTTCGATTCATGTATTCTAGAGGTCTTTACGAGTCCGGGACTGGCCCGAAACCCGTACCCGGCCCGGCGGAGTGAGGGTGAATTTTCAAACGGGCCGGCCCGTCAAACAAAATAAACGGGCCGGGCCGGCAAAAAAATTGAATGGGCCAATAAAAAAATTTAGCGGTCCTACCGGCCCGATATAAGGATTTAAGCAGAACCGATAAAATATGAGCTATTTTCAACGAATGTGATTTTCGCGAGAATAACTATAAATGAGCATCACGAGCCCATGCTTAGTTTGACAACATAATACAGAAATGCAAGTTTTCTACCGTAGAGATCGACATCGGACAGACAGTGCCCACCCTAGCGACCAGCTTATGGCTAATGGCCAGAACGAACCCCTAAGAGTGGACTTAATATTTTTACCATGGAGTTGCCACGGACTTAATATTTTTTTTAGCAGATTCGTTCAGCGCCGAGATCAGGCTTGCATTTTTTTTTCTACATAGTCGAGCCGGGCCGGATCTGGACTTAATTGTTTTCAGGATGTTTAGGGCAGGCAATATGTGTTGTAAAAGTACTAATAGCGGTAATGAACTTCCGTTAATGTAATCTTATAAAAATATACCTTAAAGGTGGTTCTTAAATTCCTACTCAACAGCGCGAAACCTTGACTCATTTTCTGACTAATTTTTAACTGTAAAGTCATAAAATTGACAAGCTGACTACTGAAGGGATATGGAATCGAATAGAGCTTTCCTTTTTTCATAAATAAATTACTTGTCGAGATATAAGAGAGTCTTGTCACGTGGCTTCAGATTTTTCCCCTTTCCCATGCTCTCGCTTCCAAAAATTCGATTCAAAACGCTAACTTTGACAGTATTTTCTCAAAGATATATTGCTTTTATCAAAAAATGGATAACGCTGTTCGATTACATAGATTCTGAATAAGAACACCTGCCAATCTTATGCGTTTCCAATAGAAATGTATCAGAAAGTAGCTCCTTTGGATTTGAGAAAAGCTTTAATAAATGACAGATAAATATTTTCATAAATCTACTTTTTATTATACTGCTTCAAAAGTTATGATGTTTTAACCCTCTCTTTTTCGTTTATTCTAAACTAGATTAATTTTTTAATGAATCCTTATTTGAATGTTGAAAGTCTTAGAATCTAAGTAATAATTAATGTTGCTGTTGTGTATTTTCTGTCTTGCGAATATATCACAATTTTAAAAATATACTGTAAACTTTTCCCATAAATATTATGAATGCAGAATTCTTTAAAGGAATCTTAATTATTATGCTAAAAATCTCAATTTTTTCGAAATAGTAGAAAGTGCAGAAATTATGTCGGGCCTGTTTTCACTGATTTCTGTACGGACCGGGCCAGGCTGTGAAAATAAAAACGGGCCGGGCCGGGCTCGGGTCGAACATTTGATTTTTACATCGGGCCGGGCCAAGATAGGTTCCAAGATAGGCCGGGCCCGGGCCAGGAAATTCCGTCCCGTGCAGATATCTAATGTATTCGTTTCATATAGTCGAATGTATATAATAATCGTTTCATAAAATCGTTGCACAAATTCGTTTCATTAAGATTTTATATATACTAAGGGGTTCCAACACGGCCCTCCAGGGTTAAAGGGCATAGGTGAAAACCATTTTTTTAAAACTCTAATAGATTTTTTACTATTAATATATTTTTTAGATTGCCCATTAACAGCACTAAAAAGCAATTTTATATAAAAAAATATCAATAACGTAAATTCAAACGGCTTAATCTTTCGTAATCGCGGTGCACGCGATAGAGATAGCTTTAAAAATAATTCATGCATACTTGGAAATTATTTAAAAAACCATAAACAATCAGTAAACTGGGATACAGTTTTCAAACAAATTATATTTGACAGTGCATTTTTTTCCCCTATTCGGCGGTGTAAAAATTGAAATTGTTCGATTACATATATGTTAAATTTGTGTTTTATTTTATTTATTTATTTATTTATTTATCAAATTTTAATTTCGTTATGAAAAATTAGCCGGTGACAGATTCTGAACTATTCGTATTGTTTTCAATTGCAAATGAGTTATTATTCTTCCGTAATGGAGCGTGAACGCGATGGAGATAGATATAAAATATTCATGCTTGAAAATTGTTTTTAAAACCGCAATAAATGAGTAAATTGCGATACAGTTTTCAAACAAATTGAATTTTAAAGCACATTTTTCTCTATAAGACGGTGTAAAAATTCATAGTGTGCGATGTTCAGAAGTTAAATTACAGTAGCAAAAATTGTAAAACCAAAATTTAGTCGTCAGGTGTTGCAAACCTCAAAATGACGTCAGTGTTAAACATAGATACTTTCATCCTTTATAATACCAGGTAAGGTAGATAAAAGAATATCACTATTTAGTTTTTGTTGTAACTGTCATTTTTAACACTTTCCAACCTAGTTGAAAAGTGTTTATGACTTTGGTTTGTCTGGCCGTCTGCCGTCTGTCCATGCTCTAACTACCGTAAATATGCTCGGATTGCCCTGCAATTTTTATATGTTATTGTTATTGTTATCTATATGTGTTATCTATAGCATATGTGTTATCTATATTGTTATCTATATATGTTATTGTTATCTATAGCATGTTCCCTATTTCAACTGAAGTGTGTAGCACTTATAGTTTTTTTTACAGGGACACTCAAAAGAATCCCACTACATTACGGTCTATGGAGAAAAATCATTTGCGGTTGATTTTAATGATGTTACACAATTTTAAACACATTGTAATTGTTATATATCACTAAGGTGCATTACAAGAAGCTTGCTATGAAATATGGTGGGCATAGCACTTATAGTTACTTTACAGGGACAGTCAAAAGAAATCCGTTACATTACGTCTATGGAGAAAAATCGTTTTCGGTTTAATTAAATAATGTTTCACTATTTTAAACGCATTAAAATTTATATATATCACTAAGGTGCATTACAAGAGGCTTACTACAGAATACTGTGTGCATAGCAGTCATCGTTCGTTTACAGGGACACACAAAAGAATTCCATACTGTCTGTTAACAATAATTCCTGGAAGTGCGTTTTAAGTTGCTGAACGCGATTTTAAATTTAACTCACTTTTTGTTTATTACTTGGTGTGTATAAATTCTGTAGATCATATACAGGGCAGCACAAAAGTTTGTGAACACATTTCCGTTTATTGACAGATACTCCAGAAGGAGAATTTTAAACTGTACTTCGCGTTTCCTAATTAAACTAAAATTTAGCATCCTATGCAGTATACACTATATTTCCAATGATGACCGGTCACTTGCGATTTTAGACGTTTTGTTAAATATCTAGAAAGATACATGAGGAATTATCCTGAACCTTCAGGAGTGTAAACAACATGATAAACGTCATATATTTCCGTGAAGATTTTTTCCCGAAACCCCATAAGGAGCCGTCAATAAATTGAAGAAAAACGAATATCTTTTGGATAACCCTGTAAAAACTAATATTACAAAAGCATTCAAACTGAAGATTATGATTAAGTGGCTTATTGTAATAATTTGGGTTCATTAAGATGAAAATAGCATGTATACTCTAAGAGAAATTCAGGTTTTTATAAAAACAGTCCCAAATTTTACCTAGTTTTTTGTTTATAATTTGCAAAGTTTTTAATATAAAAACAAGTTATTTTCAGAAAATATGAAAAACAAAATTATACACAATACCCTGCAATCAGAATTAAAAAATAATAAAAATTATATGAGAAATGAGCAGGTTTACTAACTATTGTTTCATTGCGCATGCGCGAATTCAATCAAAATATACTGTGCATAATATATTAGCTAAATGTATAGACCAACTGCTATGAAAGTCTCAAAAACATAGCTTGAAAATTCTGATAGTAATCGTCCATAGAATAAGCTCGAAATTAGCTGTTCCCAAAAGGAAGCAAAGAGATGAGGGGTTGTATCCAAATATACTTGCGTATGAAAGTTGACATAATAAGAAAGAAGCGTCTCTCATTCTATATTTGATACAACCCCTCATCTTTTTGCTTCCTTTTGGGAACAGCGAATTTCGAGCTTATTCTATCGACGATTACTATCAGAATTTTCAAGCTATGTTTTTGATACTTTCATAGAAGTTGGTCTATACATTTAGCTAATATATTATGCACAGTATATTTTGATTGAATTCGCGCATGCGCAATGAAACGATATTTAGTAAACCTGCTTATTTCTCATACAATTTTTATTATTTTTTAATTCTGATTGCTGGGTATTGTGTATAATTTTGTTTGTCATATTATCTGAAAATAACTTGTTTTTATATTAAAAACTCTGCAAATTATAAGCAAAAAACTTGGTAAAATTTGGGACTGTTTTTATAGAAACCTGAATTTCTCTTTAAGTATACATGCTATCTTCATCTTAATGAACCCAAATTATTACAATAAGCCACTTAATCATAATCTACAGTTTGAATGCTTTTGCAATATTAGTTTTTACAGTGTTATCCAAAATATATTCGTTTTTGTTCAATTTGTTGACGGGCCCTTATGGGGTTTTGGGAAAAAATATTCACGGAAATATATGACGCTTATCATGTTGTTTACACTCCTGAAGGTTCAGGATAATTCCTCATGTATCTTTCCAGATATTTAACAAAACGTCTAAAATCGCAAGTGACCGGTCATCATTGGAAATATAGTGTATACACAAATCTATAGATCATATACAGGGCTGAATAAAAGTATTCGGATATTTTTTCGAATATTGTATATGTTGGAAATATATGTTGGAAATTCCTGAAATTACGTTTTTAAATATGTTATGCGTTTTCCAAATTGTTTACTTAGATGTTATCTTTCAGCTTATTAAACGGTAATGATTTGTAAAATTATTTTGGAAGCGTTGGAAAGTGTTACATAATCTATGCTTGACGCATGATTTTTCGTTCTTGTTTTAGTATAAACTTAATCCATTAATTTCGAGAATTACATCTCGCACATTAAGCATACAAATAGTTCCTTTGTTTAGATTGGTTGATGAAGTTCTCAGTCGAATCTTTAACCTTTTTTTTTCGTTTTCTAGTGCCAATTTGCTACATTTATACCTTTTTTTCTGGTGGCTCCTCTATGATGTGATATACAACTACTCATATATTGGAAGTGAAGTTGTTTTACAGCTGGGAATCCCACTGAAACAATAATCTGTTTCTGATTCTATTTTGTACTGGGCGATCTCCCCTGATTGGCTGATGAAGATATCAGTCCAATTCCTTACTTTTCTTTTCTTTTGTGGTAGAAATGTGCTACAGTTATCCTTTTTTTTTCTGGCTTCTCTATGATGTGATATACTTTTACTGATATACAGGGAGTGGTGTTGATTGCAACAGTGGAGCTGAAACAGTCAACTGTTTCACTGCTTCACGGTAGTACTGGGCGAAATATATAGATAAAGTCGATATAAAATTCAAATCCTGATAAGGATATCCAAAAGCCCAATATAACTGCATATTGGTGATATCGTAATTCCAATATTAATCGCGCATACGATCCTGCGAAATCACACCGCAGTTCAGGACCGATTTACAAATTTGGGGATCCTGGACACTGATGCTTACGGGGGGCCCCATTGCAGTAATGCTTACAGAGGTCTTGAGTAAAAAAAAAATATAGCATTGAAAGCGGTAATTATTGAGATAACTACTATTGACTTTAATAATTTTCAGATATTTAATTATTTTTTTTATAAATTTTCTTCGCATCAAACAATTTTTTAGCAGTAAAAGTTTTTATAGCATCCTCATACTCAATTTTTAGTATTCTATCTCAATTTTTCGAAATCGGTTCCGAAAGTGAAAGTATCCTAA
Organism: Maratus michaelseni; assembly: GCA_963931845.1. NCBI lineage: Eukaryota > Metazoa > Arthropoda > Arachnida > Araneae > Salticidae > Maratus > Maratus michaelseni. The sequence goes on along the minus strand of OZ007594.1, from coordinate 153,313,095 downwards.
TAAAAAAAACCTATAAACAAAATCGAAAAAATAAAAAACGGCCTATGTAGAGATTGACCTCAACTATCCAATGAAAGAAAAAAAAAAACCTTTTAAAAAATGTTGAAATGCAAATACGATATATATGTATAAAAAAAAATCTCTCATAGAATTAATATTAGCGAGCTGCTGTTTTTGAATGAGTGAAGTAGTTACTTTTAAATGAAAAAAATTAATAGATTTTTCCATATTATTTTTAATTTTAATAGTTAAAACTTCATCAGATTTTGGCCAATGATTGAAAAATCTTCAGTAGCATTTGGGGGGAGGGGGGGGGGCTGAAAATCGGGGGCGATATAAATGTTCCTTGCCGAAATGATTTTTGAAAACGGGTAAGAATGAAATAACTACGGTACTTACAGTGTTCTACTTACCGTGGAAATGACGGTGTTTATGAGATTGGACGATAAATTTTGCACATGGTTCCATTCGGTATTCGTCGGCAGCGGCCACCGACAGTCATATACTGTTTTTATGATATTGATTACGTAGAATTCCGCTTATGATACAGACATAGCACAAAATTAATTTCATTATGGTATTTAGATTTCGTCGATGTTGATGAATATTTGCTTCTTTTGATTTACAACATTGAAATGGGTAAAGGGGTTGCTTTATTTAACTCATTTTCGGCCAAAGGTGCGTAAACGCACCATTTCAATAAATATATTTTTATTAACACTTGTGACGTATATTTTTCCCTAATTTTATTTTTCTGCTATTTTTAAGTGTTCTGGAGACATCTATAAAATATTAGTAATTCAATTGAAGTAATCCCTTTCTGTTGAGAAATTTTCAAAATACGCTGGTTTTTTACTTGAAACGGTTATTGACAAATTCGACTTTTTGGAAATGTATAATTATTCCACTTGAGATTAATAATATGTTTTTATAATCGAGTAAAGTTGCAAGTTCTGTAAATAAAATAAAAATAAAACAAATGCCATAAGAAACCTTAAAATTTTTTATTTAAATTTAATGGTAAATTATTAATGGTAAATTAATAATGGTAACGTCAAATTAAATAAAATATTATTTTTCCTGCACGAAACTTTTTTGGTGTCTTAATGAATGTAATTTAAGCAAATTTCAATGCAAATAATACCACATTTTATAAAATTTCTATGCTTGGCCTAAAATGGGTTAAAAAAATCAATTCCTTTTCCCTCATCGCCCGAGGCGGCAAAACCATATATGGGTAACTATCAGACCTTCCCAGAATCACGGCCCATTCAGGCAGGGAATTCTTTTTTTTTTTCCAGAATCGCCTTAAAGGAAAATTTTGAATGAGGAAAGGTTTTTATCTGTACAGATAGATTATGATTGCATCTATTAACATAATAAATAGATACGAAGGTAACAATAATTTGCTACTTTTATTCAAGGGTAAAATTAATTAATTGTAAACCGCTTCTCAATTGCTGCATTTCTAAACTTCCATAATATTCACCCTAATAGTTCAAGTTACTGCAAGATAATGAAAGTTGCTCTGCTTCTCTTATTCATGTTGCAAGATGGAAATGCATCAAATAATGGCAATGGAGTCTCAAACATTACTTGGGAATCACAATTATCAATGGCTAAATCCAATACTCATACTTTGCTTAGACGATTTTTGCCAAAGTTGTATAAGGTAGTATCAGAAGCAAATATTAGCAGTGAATGTGAACGCAGTTTAATGGCATATTCAATGGCGCTCATGAAATCGAAAACATGGGCTATCAGAAGTAAGTTATTTTGATTTTCACCCTTTATATTCACTACATTCCCATTAAATATAGCAAGTATATTTAAAAAAGCCACGCTCAAAATTTTACTATATACGTATTTGTAGAAAAAAGATTAAACATGCCTACTGAATTGGCCACAAATCATCATATAATTAAATGTACCGATATTAATCAATTGGAAATAACGTCCACCATTATATGCTGTGCATGAAATACAATTTTGGGGCTGTCTACATATTAAAACAACCTTTTTAATTTCCAAAAACAAAATATAATTTTAACATTTTCTTTTGTTGTTCTGCGTTTAAATTTATACCAAATTTCGAGCAACTTAGACCAGAAGTTTTAAACTACGGACCAAAGGAATTACAGTATTAAAGTTTTACCTCTCTAATGTTCAATTATATTTATTGTCTTTTATTATGAATTTTATTATTTATATTTTCATTTATATTTCATAAAATTATAATCTTATCATGTTAATTTTCTATACGAACATACTATTTAAAAGCGAAACATAAGTATCTTAGTTTTCTAATTCCCATAATTTTATCATATGAAATGTGAAACTAAAGATCCTATAAAATACAAATAATGTATAATTTAAAAATTAATTATGAAAAATTAATTAACATTATAAAATTATTTTTTTTTTTACTAGGGGGCTCTGCCCCCTACGAGCTACGCTCGCCAACCCCCGTTCTGACACCACAAACTGTAAAAACACTCTGATTTGATCAACCTTAAAACGATTGCGGAAGATTGAATTATAATGAAACGACCTGCTGTAATCGGCTGCTATAATCGGCCTTGTGTAATCGGCTGCTCGCTGTAATATCTCCTATAATCGGGTTTCCATTCATTTTCCTTTGACCAAGAGATTTTAAAGCCGAATCAACTGCTGTCGAGACAGCTAACAACTGTTGATAAAATAAGGTTAATTAAACATTTGAAAATCAACTTGTGCAAAATGGTTAAGTAAGCAATGTCATTGCATCTGGAAATTTTATAACTATGCTAATAGAAAATTGGGTATTACTCCGTTATCCCGACTACTACTTTCTATAAAAGAAAAGAACTGTCGCCAAAATATAGGATTTAAAGCCAAAAGTGCATATCTGTGGCGTCGGATTTAATTGATACCAGATGCGTTACGCGTGGTAGTTATGTCATCGAGTGATCTTTAATTCAACATTTATCTGTATTTTTATTTATATCTTACCAATTTATTAGTTATTTCGTTGATTTAAACTTAATTATTAAACGGAAAAATATATAGCTTTTAATTGAAGGGAAATATTATTAATTACGCTGTTTTAAAATTTGCAATAATAGATAAAATATGTTGTCGAAATAAATGAATCTTACTTTACTTAATGCTTTGAAAACGCGGAATAATTTAATTATTTATCTTTTTAATATTCACGCGCAAGTATATTTTTTATTCCGTCATTTTCTACATTTATTGCTTTTAACACGTGATCATTTAAATATTATTTTAAAGTTTTATTTCTGTTTTTAATAGTCTCGTGTAAATACATTTCTTAATTGAAAGGGAATATTATTATTACGTGCGCTATTTTACAAATTGGTAACGATTTAAATAATGGAATTTATGAAATATGAAATAAATCTTCGTCAAAATAATGAAAATTTTGAATAAAAAATTGAAATATAACCTCAAAAAATGAGTCAAATTGAAAAAATAATTGCAGTCTGCACACCCCAACCTTGTCATTATCCATCTTTTCCATCTTGTCATTAGCCATCCTTACAAATTATAGCTAAATTCCTGCGGATAGTTTTCGTTTCTATAAAACTTTTATAAGAAAATTATTTTGACCAATTTTAATATTAAATATCTCTTAAAATAATTCTTCGATTTAAAAACTGTCTACTTCAGCGTGTTTATCGAACATTTCTTTATAAAACTACCAATTTTTAAATTTTTATTTGCAATAGTTTTCTGGATATTAGTCCAGAAAGACTTCAAGGCACAAAATCTTAATTGACAGCGGCGGCCGCGGCGGTGGTTACTTTTTTTTTAATATAGAGAGATTAAAAAAATACAAATTATTGTACTTTACACTCGTATTATAATTATAATAATTAGTATTTTGTATTCTATTTATAAATGCTTCTTCTACGCGTACAAAAAAATTAGATCAGTTTTAGGTAGATTTCTTAAGAAATACTACCTATTACATTCTCACCTGTGTTGGAATTTCTCAAAAAATTTTGCAGATCTACGCCGATCATGACTCATAGAACCCAAAACCACCCCCAGTTCAAAACTTTATCTATCTATCTATCTTTCTATATCACTTTTTTATGGACACGATAACTTCCATAATTCTGAAAAAATCTCTTCCAAACTGATACATAAAATCAAGGGGCACAAAATCTCGGTCAAGTTCGTTAATGGGCAAAATCGAACAAAGGGAGGGAAATGTGGGGGAACTGTCTGTGAAAACGGAAAAAACCCATAACTTCTTAATTATGATATATATCGAACTTTTTAGATTCATAATTGAAATATTATAACTTTAGTTTGTTAGTTATAGTTATAAAATTAAATATACCGTTCCTTTTTAAAAGACAGTCTAAACTTTTTAATCTATACTATTATAAAAAGAGAGAACGCCTGACTGACTGGGTCAGCAACGCCCAGCTGAAACGACTAAGGTTAGGATCATGAAATTTGGACAGTGAATTTTTGTTATGACCTAGGCAAGCAATAAGAAATAATCCCCCCCCCCCCCCTCCGAAGGTGGTTAAATGGGTGTTCGAACGTTTTAGGTGATCTTCAAGTATCTCAGCAGCAGTTTTAGGTAGGACCTCGAAATTCAGGAATACAAATGTATTAAAAAAAATAGTTAAACACGCATTTCAGCGATTTTAGAAATTCACCCACTAAGGGTGGTAACTAGGAGGGGGGAACGTTTTAGGTCATTTCGCCATACCTCAGCTGCAGTTTTAGGTAGGATAATGAAATTCAGGATAACAAATTTACTAAAAAAAATGGTTAAACACGTATTTCATCGATTTTAGAAATTCAACCGCTAAGGGCGTTAATGGGGGATCAGTCGTTTTAGGTCATTTCCCGATATTTCAGCAGCAGTTTTAGGTAGGAGAATGAAATTCGGGATAACAAATCTACTGAAAAATGGTTAAACACGTAATTCACCGAATTTAGAAATTCACCCCCTAAGAGTGTTACATGGGGGGGGGGGATGTCAAACGTTTTAGGTCATTTCGCGATATCTCAGCAGCAGTTTTAGGTAGAAGCATGAAATTCAGGATAAAAAATCTACTAAAAATATTATTAAATGCATATTTCAGCGATTTTAGAAATTCACCCCCTAAAGGGGTTAGATGGGGGAGTCGAACATTTTAGGTCATTTCGCCACATCTCAGCAGCAGTTTCAGGTAGGATCATGAAATTCAGGATAACAAATCTACTAAAAAAAGGTTAAACACGTATTTCAGCGCTTTTAGAAATTTACTCACTAAGGGGGTTAAAGGGGGGAATCGAACGTTTTAGGTCATTTCGCGATGTCTCAGCAGCAGTTTTAGGTAGGAGCATGAAATTCAGGATAACAAATCTACTGAAAAATGGTTAAACACGTATTTCAGCGATTTTAGAAATTTGCCATCCAAGGTGGTTAAGTGGGGTGTGGGGGGAGGGATTTGAACGTTTTGGGTTATTTTGCGATATCTCAGCAGCAGTTTTAGGTAGGAGCATGAAATTCAGTTTAACAAATCTACTAAAAATATGGTTAAACCCGTATTTCAGCGATTTTAGATATTCACCCCCTAAGGGGGTTAGATGGGGGAGTCGCACGTTTTAGATCATTTCGCCATATCTCAGCAGCAGTTTTAGGTACGAGCAAGAAATTTAGGATAAGAATTCTACTAAAAAAATGTTAAAGATGTATTTCAGCGATTTTAGAAATTCACCCCCTAAGGGGGTCAAATGGTTGGTTCGAACGTTTTATGTCATTTCGCGATATCCCAGCAGCAGTTTTAGGTAGGTGAATGAAATTCGGGATAACAAATCTACTAAAAAAATAGTGAAACACGTACTTCAGCGATTTTAGAAATTCACCATTCGGTTTAAACATCGTCTATGAACCCGATTATGGAGGATTAGACGAATAAGACAACTATTGCTGATTTTTGATTAGATACACTATATTTCCAATGATGATTGGTCACTTGCGATTTTAGACGTTTTGTTAAATATCTGGAAAGATACATGAGGAATTACCCTGAAACTTCCGGAGTGTAAACAACGTGATTGACGTCATATATTTTCCCGAAGATTTTTTCCGGAAACCCCATAAGGGGCCGTCAACAAATTGAAGAAAAACGAATATATTTTGGATAACCCTGTAAAAACTAATATTGCAAAAGCATTCAAACTGTAAATTATGATTAAGTGGATTATTGAAATAATTTGGGTTCATTTTTATGAAGATAGCATTAATACTCGAAGAGAAATTCAGGTTTTTATAAAAACAGTCCCAAATTTTATCAAGTTTTTTGCTGATAATTTGCTGAGTTTTTAATATAAAACAACTTATTTTCAGAAAATATGACAAACAAAATTGTACACAACACCCTGCAATCAGAATTAAAAAATAATAAAAATTGTATGAAAAATGAGCAGGCTTACTAAATATTGTTTCACTGCGCATGCTCGAATTCACTCAAAATATACTGTGCATAATATATTAGCTAAATATATAGACCAACTTCTATGAAAGTCTCAAAAACATAGCTTGAAAATTCTGATAGTAATCGTCGATAGAATAAGCTCGAAATTCGCTGTTTCCAAAAGGAAGCAAAAAGATGAGGGGTTGTATCCAAATATACAAGCTTATGAAAGTTGACATGATAAGAATGAAGTGTCTCTCATTCTATATTTGGATACAACCCCTCATAACCGTTAAATTATTTTTATTCTGGCCAGTAAGAACACTTCAAATTATGGTCAAATAACTACTAAATACTAAGTACAAATAACTGTACTAAAAGTGGTCGAATAAAAGAATAGTTTGCTACAAATTTTTAGCAGTGCATGCATAATTTCTTTTTTACAGGGGTGCGCCAAATATTTTAATATATCATCGTCTAATGCGCATCAAAATAAGCAATACAACAATTAGATTCAAAATGAATGCAGATTAGAGTTCTGCATCGGGTTGCATAACCCGATTTACCTCACCTTAGCCCAACCCGCGGTTCGGGTCAGATTGGATTGGTAATAAAATTTTTTTTGCGTTTGAGTTTGGTTCGGGTTGGTAACCCGTCTTTTCAAAAGAAAGTCCACAATATTGTTTTCAGTTGAAAAACTATATATCTACCCTATATGTATATATCTATTTATATAATATGCAAGTGAGGTGAGGATTCCGTATCGTACACATCCTAACAAAAGGCAAACGTATCGCAGCCATTTTATGCGTAAGTATTAAGATGCCCATGCCGTAAGTATGCTGATTGTTCAACTTAGGAAATATACACATAATCTGCTTTGTATTACATCTAATCTTCGTTATTTTCTCTAAAACCTTAAAAAAATATCCAATTATACTGTTTTAAGTTCTAAATTAAAAATAACGCATAACCAGCTGTTATAAACCACAGATTAAAAATATAAATAAACGAAAGCGGGTTCGAATCCCGCTGGATCCGTTGCACATTCTTTGTGAAGCTCCGGGCTGTATTTCTGTTTGTTGTAAATTTCCTTGTGTGTGCTATTTCGTCCCTGTATATATTGACGATGACTTATAAGCGGGAGCTTGATGCAAGCACACAGATCAGATGTATGTTAATAAAATGTCAAAAATATCCGATTCAGGCGCTGAAATACGCCATCTGGTGGAGAAAAGATTTAACCTCCCGCTTCAGGAAAATTCCGTGCAAGCCCATTGCATTACATGTATTTTTAATTTGTTCATAATGATTATTTTTTGCACAATTTCATATTTCTTGTGACATCAGTGTTCTGTGTTTATACGACAAGGTAAAAATTATCCGAATTTAAATATCTAACACTTTCAAATGCATTTACAATAAATAATGATTTCAATGGCACTTCAACATTAGTTAAAGGGACAATTTTCCTGTACCAACAGCTGCGATTAGCGCCCTCATGAGGTCTTTTTGAATCCGGCGCCATCTGGAAAGCATAAAATAAAATTTTTTAAGATGATATTTTTTCACAATTAGCATTATTAAACTACTCTGAAGGGGGGGGGGGGTGAAGAAAGAAAAGAAAAGAACATACTGTATATGCAAGGATTGGTGGAAGTGTTTTAAAATTTTGTGATAAATAAAATTTTACACTAAATCGAATGCTGCAAATTATGAATTTATTATTAGCATTTTAAAAGTCTAACATTTTTCTTTTTTTTGTGCAAATTATTGATTATAAAATATGTCTGTGAAATTTTAGCAAGTTAAATTTGTGAGGAGTTTACTTTTATGGAATTTAATTTTGCATTAAGGATCCTTTTTGTGAAATACATTTTTGAGAATGGTCTCTTTTTATTAAATTAAACTTTTTGAAAAGGCTCTTTTTATTAAATTAAACTTTTTGAAAAGGCCCTTTTTATTAAATAGAATTTTTTGAAGGGTCTCTAATTTTTGCCTGGATCGACCTCAGATATGTTCTGTGTTCAACATTATACGTATTTAAATTGTATTTTCCTAATTATTAATAAAATAGTTATAATGAATTTTGCAACAGGCTTTTTGTTTTATTTTTAATTTTCTTATTTAACCTACGCATATTTTAAACGGAATTTAATATATTTCTGTGAATTATTATGTGTTGTTTAAGAAATGCAACAGTTTTTACATTCTTATACCTATATTAGAGTAAAGTATTGTAGTCAAAAATTTTCTTTCGATTTACAGTTTTTGACGGATTTACACATTTCAAAAGGTCAGAGATTCAGAAAAACATTTTTTTACAAAATGTCTGTCCGTCCATGTGTCCGTATGTGTGCCCTTTTTGTATCATCGAAATGTGTATGAAGTTATACACAGAATTGAACCAAATTTTATGTATAAGTTTTTGACTATGGCCTGCAGGTCCCAGTTTCATTTGGGGATATTCCTCCGGAAGAGGGCGCTGTGATAGCCACTTAAATTTTCAAATTCCAAACGATGTACTAAAAAACTGGAAATACTAAAAGTTTTTTCTGTTAAATGTTCCACCTTGATCCAAGGATTCCGGAGCAATTTTTGTTTTGCCTCTATCTTAAAAAATGTCTGAGATATAGCAGTTTGAAATTTTAGGGTGGCTGCATTTTGAAACAAGATAGCCGGATTCCTCCATTAACGGGTTTAATTTAATGAACATGGTTTCTTTTGAATTTTCTTTCATTATTGTGACCATTGTTCCAACTTTTATATGTTAAACACTATATGTTCATATTCGCCAGTGTTAAAATCTCTCCAAGCTTGGCAACACTTGGAGAAATATCGCCAAATTTGGCGACAAAAATAGGTTGCCTTAAATGAAACCAACTTCGCTATAGATGAATAATTTGGCGAAATTATCATTCAAATTCATTATTGAATAGAACTGGGAATGAATCTTCTGTGATCGGGTTCCATGCATTTTAGCTTCGTGTTTTCCAATAAAATTAGCTAAAATCTTAAAACCAAGGAATAGGGAGGCTATACCTTCCTGCCGGTACAGGACAGAAGGGGCAGTTGTGTTGTACATCGGCTGCTCGTGCAACGAAAAGTGCTTAGCATCCAGGAAACCCGATGATTCCCATAAGCTAGCGTACAAGAGAATGTCGAAAAATGTTGATTTTAATGGCGTTGTGATAGTGACTTTTGAAGTATTAGCATGTATGTAATGTATGAAGTATTAACATGTATTAAGCTTAAATCTCTCAGATATTTATTTAATCTAAGAAGAGGCATTTTTCACATTTTCAACCCTCAATCATCCCCATGGCCTCCTCCACTCTTTCTTTTATCAATGCTAGGCTTCTTTTAGGTTTCTTTAAATTAAATATAATTTTATTGAAGACCGGATCATTTTAAATGTTTTTTGAGCATTTTGCCCCAATCACTATGTGACGCTTCTACATAGTGTACACCTTTTCTTTATTCAATATCTGAGGTTCTATGGGCCCGATCCTCACACAACTTGGATAATTCCTCTTGGTTTGTTTCCCACCCCCCCTCACCAGCACAATTTTAGTTCTGGACCTCTCCACCAGTGAGTGCTAAAATTTCCTGTATATGCTTCTATTGTATTCAGCTCCCATTTTCGACGTGCTTTCGGTGGATGAAGTTTCCCTTTAACGTTTTGGCTACCCTGGGCTCTTCTTGGAACCTTAAACCAGATATCCAATGTTTCAAGAGGTGATGTGAAACAGTTAATGTGAAACTAGTCAACATTTTGATCTCTAAATTTCGCATTCACTGGTTTTACTTTATCAATGTGACAATCGATTGTAGAACATCTCGATAGTAGAATTTGGTAATTGATTGTTATCTTTATCGATAGTTATTTTATACGATAGCGATTTTTATAAATTGCTGAATTTTCGAGAATCGCACATCACATACTTCCTTTACTTTTTTTTTTTCAACGGATAATGCAATTTTGTTTTCCAGTGGCGGATGCAAGTGCTAAAATACCCAGTGGAATACTTGAAGGTACTGTGATGGAGTTTGGTGCGTATGAAGAATGTCTAGGTATCAGAGTTCAAGAACTTTCAAGGAACTCGACAGCTGGAAAAGAACTGTTTCGGGGACAGTATTGCACATTAGCATTTCAACACAATCTCATGTCTTCAACTCATAAAGGAGATCCACCTGAAATTGTAAGTTCAATTAAATTTATTTTCATTTTTCAATATATATTCAATATGAAATTTTGGAGTAAAGGAGGTAGGTATATAAGTCTTATTGTATAGTAATTTTTTGTTTCGTTTTTCTAATATGTTTGATTGTTTTAAAATAATTTAGGATCTCTTTTCACTGCCTCTCTGATTGATTTTTCTTTGAAGGTAGTTTAAATGTGTTATAGAAGAAAAATCTGGTAAATATATTTAAATTTCTGTTCTTGAATAATACATTTAAGCAATCTTCAAACGCAAGTCAATCAGAGAGACAGTAAATACAGATCACAAATTATATTAAAACCGTCAAAATCTGTTAGAAAATAAAGAAATGAATTTATTCTAGTGGGAGACCAAGATTCAGTCTTATCTACCCACGTTCTTTGTGGGCTTGAAAGGTAGCGGCACATTGTGCTATAAATTGGCAATTTTCTTTTGTAAAGGACAAGGGCCAATAAGACTATAAAAATAGTTCCTTTTAATCGTGAACATAAAAGTTTCTTCTAAAGTAATTTAATTTTTTTAATTGTTTATTACATCAATTTAATATTAAATAATATTTAGGTTCATTGGCATTTATTAAACACATCATTTATCGTGACCAAATGTCTATTTTGTAAATGTTTGTTATTTTATTCACATTTTATCTATTTTTTCCCAAACAGAGCTAACGTATGTACCATTTTGATTTTTATATATGTTTATGTTAGGGGTATAAACAGAGATTTCGTTGACTTTTAAACAACCTTTAGTAATGTGGTTAATAATCAAAAACATACTGTAGCCAAATGAAAAAAAGAAAACATTTTTAATCCTATTTTTACTTACCCATCATACGTAGTATAGGGTAAGTCTTGTAATCGTTTTGAAAATTGAAAAAAAAAATTTTGACGGATTTACACGTTTCAGAGACTGGAGATTCCGAAAAACATATTTTTAGAAAAAAATTTTTGCCGTCCGTCTGTGTGTCTGTGTGTCTGTAAACGCTCTATCTCCCGAAAAAATTGAGATAGAGACTTGCAATTTGGTATGTACTTAGTATGTAATAATGGGAAGAAGCCTATTTCATTTCAATAACCTCGATTAACCGGAACTATTTTTTTCGGACTCTCGAAATATTCGTTCTGATAAAAGGTATATAAAAATTTTCGAAATTGTTTATTTTAAGAAATGAATATAAAATACAATAAAAAAACATAAATTTTGCATACAGCATGAAGTCGATCGGATAATTAGTTGCCGAGATATTTGGAATCCTATTTACCACACTCTTCGATTTTTCATGACCCTGTATTTCATCCAAATTTTACTTCAAGGATATATTTTAATTAGAAATTTGACGCTTAATCAGATGCAATAAATCGCTAGTTAATAGGATTATTATTTTTGGAGTTATAAGGATGTTTCTTTCAAGCCATTCAGTCATCGAGCCTTTAAAGTTTGTGACGTCATCAAGCCACGATTTTATTTGAATTGCAATGCATTTTATAGGTAGTTTAGACATGTTTTATTTTAATATTTTACATTATGCATATCCATGATGGGTAAGTATTACGGTGGCCCCCAACGACTAGTTTAATTAGACTTGGCACCTGGTGCCAGAAAACCGCCGCACGACACACTAACTGTAGCTTTGGCTGATGCTAAAATAAAGTGACGTTGAGCAGTACATCTTTAAAAATGGATGAGAAGAGGCAAATTGCAAAACAGGGGGAAATTGTCGCTTTGTCCCTCCCCCCATTTCTAGAAATCCCCCCTTTTTCCTATGGAAGGAAATATTTTAGATAGTTATTTAGATAATTCATCATTTATTGTTGCTAGAACGTAATAACTGTATAATCAAAATTTGCATGAAAGACATTAACTCAATTAGTCGGTTTAGAAATCAAATTCGCATTTTACTAATATATAAAAATTTATAAATTCAGTTTGACTACATTTTTGAATATTATATTTTTTAGTTTAAAAATTTGATGACAAAGGCCGAAGGTTACCTAAATCTACTATATTTTGTGTTTGGCTATTGTGTTCCATCAGCATGTTCTAAGGCTGACATACAGGGTTTGTCTTCTTCTAGTAAGTATTGAAGAATTTAATGCAATAATTATTTTTATTTTTTTACATACATACACACATACGTGTGTGTAAAAACAAGCAAATTAAAAAAAAGGGAGAAAAAGCCCGAAGATTCGTGAATCTTATCTGGTGTTAGAGCTAAGTCGTAAAAGTACTTAATTTGCTTATAAACACAATTCCATTTAGAACTATCATCACCAACTTACATTATTCAAATGGTAATGGACCCTTTTGACATTTTATTTGAGTTCCTTCGATTGAAGCAGCCCGCAAAAGTATATAGTTTATGCAAATTTTCTTAAATCTTCATAGAGATATAAAAGAAAATGTGTTAGGAGTTTATCCATAACTTTTGAAAAATAAAATTAAGATCTTATAGGAAAAGAACCGGGAACATTCAATTAGCGACGAGAGAAATTGTTTTAAAATTATAAATATAAAATAAACTAACTTTATATAAAAGACAGTTTTATACAATTTTCTGATTACTACCTAATATTTTCTATCTGTGGTTGCAAAATGCCTTGGTTTCCTTAGAACGTTAAAAATGGAAAATTCTCTATATCTCGAAAAGTAAGTTAAGAATTATCTACAAAAGCAAATGCCATGTTTCCAACGATGATAATTCTCTACATAATAAAGTAAAAATTAATGTACATTTATGCATAGATTTTTAAATATGAAAATCTAATAATAATTTTCATAATTAATTTTTTTAATCAAATAAAGATCCAGATTATGTTTGGATCGATTCAATGTATCTCTTAAGGAAAAAAAAACAAACATTTCAATGGGATGACTTTTGGGAAGATATAAGTTAAAATTTGTCACATGGATTTAAAGATACCTCAAGCTTTTTCATCTTGTATCTTTGAATCAATCTAAATCTATGCTGATTTAAGAAAATAAGCATGAACTATATAATTTTCAGGGCTGCTTTAATCTATGCACATGAAGCACAGTGTAAAAAGTAGTCAGTTTATTTAAAAACCGAAATTTGCTTCAATTCTTAATATTACGAAATAAACCACCTATACGATTATAAAGAACTTTATACGAATAATAACGGTACTTTGTTTTTATTCTTCCATTAGTTAGAATTGAAGTTATAGCCATTGTTGGGATTATTTTTTCGACCTACTGTACGTTTCGTTTGACTGTGAAAAAATATTTTTAACTAAAATGGAATTTATTATTTAGAATTTTGAAAGTACATTGGCTCATTTTCACAAAAGTTTATTTTTGTAGATCACAATTTTCAAGCTTCTTTTAATGAATTCTGCAGTTTACCCACCAAACTGCTTGATGTGGTAACGAAAGCTTGTTTATCACAACATGTACATTTATTTCTTCAACAAACTCTTTTTTTTTTTTTTTTTTTTTTTTTTTTTTTGTATTAAACTTATTTCACTTATATAAATGTTCACCCAGAGAAAAGTTTTGTTGAATCAACAAAAATTTGGTTGACCCAACAAAACTTTTTGTTTAAATATAGGTCAATGAAAATTTTGTTTGATTCAACAAAAAAGATTTTTTTTTTTTGCAATTCCAAAAAAAAAAAAATTATCGTTAGCAAAAAATATTTTGTTAATTCAAGTAAAATGGTTCAATTTTACTTGAATTTTGCTAAAACAACCAAAATGTACTCAACAAAACATGTTTTGTAGTTTTAATCAATTCCTTTTTCTGGGTGTTCTTCACTTTAGAAAAATTAAGTTCTTTTATTCTATATGTTTTTTAATCATACAATGTTAAAACATGGTTGTCCAACTTATTGGCTTGCACAGGGCCGTATTTGAGGCGAAATATTTGTTTCAGGCAGTATTTGAGGTGAAATGCTTTTCTCATATATTGTACTAATACTAACTATTGTTGTTAAACAAAAATTTTAGAATATGTATAATATCCAAGACGATAAAAGTAAAAAAATATCGAAGAAAATATTGTTTGGCTACTTTTTTTAGAAATATTTTGAAAATGTTTGAGCAAATCAACTGAAACACCCTGATGAAACAGATAATGTTTTGTTTATCAAATTTAGGTATGCAAAACTTTTCCAATTGTTTTTGGAATGGAAGATAAAATCATTTAATGAATTTCGAATGCAAATTATAATAAATATACAAACATAGGTAACTGAGATTCAGTTCTGAAATACTGATCCACGATACAGTGAATTAAGAAGAAGTATTAGTGAAAATATTTATAAGTCTTTTCAAACACTCGTAGTAAATTGTTTTGTCTTCGTGTCATGAAGCATTGTCTTTTTGGAAGATTACATTCACATAAAAATATTTAACGTTTAAAAAGAAACCATAAAATATATTATTTTAGAGACGTGTCCTATTATCTATTACAGCACTGGGACGTATGTGGCTTTCCATCCGTGGGTGGGACAGCCCTGTGCTAAAATATAACGTTTCATTTATTCTTCTTTTAAATAATGCTAAAATTTACTGACACGAAACATATTTTCCTTTTAGTCTCAGAACCTTTAGGAATAAAATCGTCTGTATTGGACTGCTCTAAAGATGAAACCTACATCTGGCCATCTAGTGCTATAGCAGCTGTGTAAGTATTTATTCCAGTACAATACAAGTCACGTAGTTTAAAAGTTGCCTACTTTTTAAATTTTAAAGTCGCATTTCGTTTTAAAATAAAGTTAAATTATTTATTCTATGTAGATTTATGGCCATTTTGTAAATTGGAAAAACAAAATTGTTGAGAACAATCTAATCACATAAAATTTATCTCTTCAGTTCTCAATGCACTCTCCAAAGTAAGCCTCTTTTTTGCTCAGTGACTCTTGAAAAAAAAATCGTCAAAGACACGTTTAGACTATTGACTCCCTGCAGAACTAATGAAAGTGTTGATATCTAATTAACATCTTGTTCTTATAACAAGATGCTTTTTATAAATGTCTAAGTTTTCTTGTGTGTTTTATTCACGGTGCTTTGACGTTTCCTAAATTTTGTTTTTAGCATGATTTATAAAAAGTGAGTATTGAGTTTTTTCAGTAATTTATCATTAGTATGTCTCGTATAATATGTATGATTAACAGGGTCGAAAAAACTACTTTTTTATTGCAGCGAACCGAAACTGCAACTAATATATCGAAAACGCAGTTAACTATAACTGCAACTACTTGTTTTAAAAAGTAGCGACTACAAACTACATTTCAAAAGTAATCATTACTGCGCTTTACAGATTTTCTTAAAGAATTCAATCTACACTCGAAATTGAGGACAGGGATTAAATAATATATTGACCCCTCATTATATCGCGTCTGTTGGGATACAATAGAATAAGTGTGATATAACCGAGAGCATTAAAAAAATTAAAAAAAGATAATATATACACACATTACAAATTTTGTAGCAAATTTAAGAGATATATTATAATCTAGAAAGGGCGTCGAAGGTAGGCACTCGAAGGTATTCATCCACTACTGGACATGACCCACTCCGTCTTGCTACTTAGAAATCCGGACGCTGTTGCATATAGTCTCCCCCTCATGGGTACGAAATTGGTCCGGTTCCCGGTGGAGAGTCCATGAAATCATCGTCCCTGAGCCTAACTGGAATCCTACTGAAGAGAAACAAGGAACTCAAAAACTAATCAAGGGCTCCCTCCCGATATTTACTTTATTTCCGGTTTGGATCGAGGAACGCCTATTAAGGTAATCTCTAGATCCGTTCCAGGGAACAAAACAACACAAAAACATAAAAAAAATAGTAAAACTTAAAAACTAGATCGACATAAAAAATTAGGAAAATTTGTCCGCCACCACTGTCACGGCCCAAGGTGACTAGGCTTGGGACGCCGCATGGTAGCGTAGAAATGGCAGCAAAAACATGATCCGGCCGGACCTGACACCATCCATGTTTCACTAGCTTGCTTCTGCACGCGTGCATTGTCTTAATTAAAGATAATTTTTTTCATTTACCAAATGCAGACCTAATAGTTTTACCCTTTTGAAGGTAATCGATATGATGCCACGTGCATCCCAAAATAGAGTGTGCCAATACAAACTTTGTTCACCAATAAAGTCGCCTTAGCCTTCTTTGGTGCAGATTTGCAGCGAAAAACCCACTGTTTGGACTGCTCTTTGGTCTCATGTGTGCTGTAATGAATCCATGTTTCGTGAACAGTTATAATGGACGCCAAAAATCATTCGGATATCGTCAGACATTCTTTGGAAGTTGACACACGTGTGTGTTTATTGTCAATTGGTCAATTGTGAGTGATCGCGGCACCCATCTTGTGGAAAGCTTTCTCAAATCCAAATGAGTTATTAAAATATTAAGCACTTATTCAATTGAGATGCCCACATTTTCAGCAATCTCATGAACTTTCACTCACCGACTGTTTATCATGATGTCGTAGATTTTTCAATCATTTCTGATGTGGCAACCTTAATTGGACGACCTGGACGTTCTTCATCAAAAATGCTTGTACGGCCGCGTTTGAATTCAGCTTTCTAATATATCTAATATAATATATAAACTAATATATAATATACACTGCTCAAAACAATTAAAGGATATTGCAGTTTTAGGTGGATTTTGTATCTGGGAAACTTTTTAGCTGATTGATACATGGTCGACAGACATAGTAGGTTATATGAGAATAAATTACACATGTTTGGCAGAAAAAAATGCATTTTATTGCGCATTTGTGTACAAAAGGAAAAAAAACACAATTTGTGCATATGAGAAAAAAAATAAGAAAAGGTGTTTTCTTCAAAGAAAATCATTTTCAGTAGGGGGTATGGTTTCCACGGGCGGCCAGCAACGTTGAACACCTTTGAGGCATGGACTCAATGAGGCTATTAATGACGAGTTGGGGTATTCTGCCCCACTCTTCCAGAAGAGCTCTTTCCAGTTCTTGGAGAGTTTGTGGGGGTTGTTGGCGGCCAGAAACTCATCTTCCTAGAGCGTCCCAAACGTGCTCGATTGGATTCATGTCTGGAGAACACGCTGGCCATTCCATTCGAACGATTCCTTCCTCGAAAAGGAAATCCTCCACCAGGTTTGCACGATGTGGCCTGCAGTTATCGTCCATTAAAATGAAGTTATCTCCGATTGCTGCAGCGTAAGGGACTACAATAGGTCTGAGGATCTCATCCCTATATCGGCGACCAGTCAGAGCTCCATCTCGAATGATGTAGAGGTCAGTGCGCCCGTCAATGGAGATGCCACCATACACCAACACTCCTCCACCGCCAAATCTGACACTTTCGTGCACGAACGCAGGATTATTCCTACTGCCACGGTCCCTCCAGATGAAAATACGCCTATTATCCGAATGCACAGAAAAACAGGACTCGTCAGAAAACAGAATATTGCACCATTCATTTCTCCTCCAGTTGACATACTCGGTTGCCCACTCCCTGCGGTCGCGACGATGCCTTGATGTTAATCTAACACATACCATCGGTCGGCGAGCATACAGACCTACAGCATGGAGCCGGTTTCGGACAGTCTGAGTTGAAATCGTGGTGCCTGTAGCCGAGCGAAGGTGTTGTTGGAGAAGAGTAGCGTTCATGTTTCGGTGTCTCCGAGCTGTTAACGCTAAATACCGATCTTCATTGGGCGTTGTTGCCCGTCTACGACCTTGCCCTGGTCTTCGGCCTGCACATCCACTCTCCAAAAAACGGTTCCAGATCCTGGAAATGACACTTTGTGACACTCCAATGGCTTGCGCTACTTCGGCTTGAGTTTGGCCCCCTTCTAACCTACCAACAATTCTCCAAGCTTCTGAATCTGTCAAATGACTTCGCTGAGACATCGTACTCATCGAAACAAAGCAATCACTGAATGCCGATCATCCTTGTCTTCATTCTCTTTTATCCAGTTGAAAGTCAAATTTCATTCGCTGCCGCTGAAGCGACGTTTTTGACGTCGAACTCAAAATTTGCATACTCCACAGTTTGAAAACCCGAAAAATTTGCATTTGTGATTCTCTTCTTCTATTTTCGGCAAAAAAAATTTCGTTTATATCTTTATTTTATATAAAACTTCAAATATCCTTTAATTGTTTTGAGCAGTGTATAATAATAACTTCATTCTCTATATGGATAAAAAGTTAATTAATCGGTTCTTCCGCCTGCGGGCGAAAAAGTTCAAATCACTCAATCGATTGAATTTCCTTCTCCGATGTAAACGTCAACGCATTATTCCTAAATTCATGGTTTTAAAATGCGGTATTTCTAGTTCGCACTTTGTTAAAAAAGCTATTTTCAGATCTCACTTTACTATTCTGCGCGCCGTTGTTAAAGATACACGTCTCTCAATTTCCAAAATAGAAAAGGAATTATTTGATCTTCATTTAAAATTAGCAGCTAATCTGTCTAATTTCAAGTCCATTGATATTGATTCATGGCGTCATGCTGAAAATATTTCCAGCAAACATTCCCAGAAACTGAATGCCAAATTTGGCCGCCTTCGTGATTCGTCAGTTCCTGTGGTACCTACTGATCTCCCTAGTGTCAATCAAAATGCTGTCATAAATCTTTCTGGTGCAGATATTTCGGAAGCACAATATGACGTTCTTAAACTTAATTCTAATTTTGAAATTTCTAAGCAAGCTTCTTTTCCTCAACTAATTGCTCCGGTTGAGAAAGCATTCAAAAACAGTCGCCTATCTGAAATACAAAAAGAAAATTTACGTCATCTGATTATGTCTAATGTTAATTTTAATTCTAATATAAAATCAAACTTTACTCCTGTTGAAAAAACTGCTTTGAAGGATCTTAAATCCAATACTAATATTGTAATTACAAAAGCTGATAAGGGTGGTCAGATTGTCATCCTAGATAAAAAGCATTATATTGATGGAGTAACAAACCTTATCAAAGATGGCCCATACAAACTTCTATCTCGGGACCCTTCTGAAAAAGAATTATCAGAAATTAAATCCATTGTTAAGTCCTGTCCTTTATTGCCTAAGTCTGTACATTCCTACATTTCTCCCTCTGTCGCTAACTGTGCTAGATTGTATGCTCTTCCCAAAGTTCATAAACCCAATATTCCTTTTCGACCGATTGTTTCAAATATTGGCACGGCCTCTTACTGCTTAGCGAAATATCTAACAAAATTATTTTCTCCTCTTTTATCAGCAAATTTATATACTGTAAAGAATTCGATCACCTTTGCTAATATGATTCAGAAATTATCTCCGGCTAATTTTATTATGGTCTCCTTTGACGTTAAATCTCTCTTCACGAATGTCCCGATAAGTGGCGCCCTCTCTTGTCTTCAACAGAGACTTCGTGAATTTCACTATTCATGTTTCGAAATCCAAGAACTTATATTCCTTACTAGAATATGTTTATCTCAGACCACCTTTTCATTCCAAGGTAATTTCTACAGACAATCTGAAGGTTTAGCTATGGGCTCGCCCCTGTCTCCCATCCTCGCAGACATCTACATGCACTATTTTGAATGCTCCCTTTTCAATAAATTTTCTTTCCCCTTCTGGATTCGTTATGTTGATGACACATTCACTTTACTTGACACTTCTCTTTACACTATTGATGATATTCTTGGCATCATGAATTCTATTGATAGTAATATTCAATTTACTTATGAAACCGAAAATAATGGCTCGCTCCCATTCCTGGACACCCTTGTCATTCGCACTGCTACCGGTTTCTCTACATCTGTCTATCGTAAAAACTTCGCTGTTTCACTACCACCCCATGCTCGTTCTTGTCATCCTCCAAGCCAAAAATTAGCTGCATTTTACACATTTATAGATCGTGCCCTTCATGTTTGCTCGGATTCCCAGTCATTTAATAGTGAAATTCAATATATTAAAGTAATTGCAGTTGATAGAGGTTATAACCCTTCTATGGTTGATAATGCGCTTTTTAAACTGCAGAATCCTCGTTCCTCAAACTCATCTCAGTCTTCTACTCGTTCAAATATCAATATTGTGTTACCCTTCTTTCCTAAATCAAGCTTTTCCATTGCTAAAATTCTTAGACAATTTGACTTTAAAATAATCTTTTCCCCTACCAACAAACTCACCCTTTCCAAACTCAAAGATCCTATTGAATTATCGAATTCATGGGGTATCTACAATATTAATTGTCAGTGCGGTCTTTCTTACATTGGACAAACCAAACGTAGTCTTAAATTTCGTATTAAAGAACATAAACAATATATTGAAAAACAAGAAATCAAAAAATTCTCTATTACAAAACATTGCTGGGAGATGAATCACGTTTTCGACTTCAGTTCGGTTAAAATAATATCTAAACCTACTTCTGTACACGAACTTAATTTCCTTGAAGCATTCCATATTCATAAAAATCTTGGAAATCTTGTTAATTGTGAATTTGCTATTCCACCATTATCAGACTGCTGGAAATATTGCATTAAAACCAATTTTTCTTAACTTTTTAAACTTTTTCTCACCATAGCGTTTCCATTTCCTATCGATTTTCCTATTGGATGTTGCCTAGAACCCTCCGTTTTCCTATTGGCTAATAAATCTGTCGCTTGAATCCTCCATTATTCCATTTCCTTCCTATTGGCTGTTTGCCTGGAACCCTCCGTTTTCCTATTGGTTAATAAACCTGTCACTTGAATCCTCTATCATTTCTATATATATGAGCAAATTTCCATTTTCTTCAGCACTGAGGAGGGAAAATCTTGGAAATCGTGCCCTTCATGGTATGCTGTAGATTCAATTATACTGGTGTTTTAACGTTGTATTTTATTTTTACTTTAATTATATCGCACCAAGCTCCAAATTAATAATTATAATATATATATAATATCTAATAATAATATATATATATAATATCTAATAATAATATATATAATATCTAATAATAATATATATAATATATAATTTATACTTATACAAAATCTCTGTCTGTCCGTCTGTCCGTGTGTGTCCTCATTGTATCATCGAAAAGTGTATGAAGTTATCGATAGAATTAAACCATTTTTTAATAGGTTTGTGACTATGAGCAGCAGGTTCTTCTTGAATTTCGATATATTTCGCCGGAAGGGGGTGCTGTAATAGCAAATTTTGAGCATTTTCATTATTGTACCATCGAAAAGTGTATGAAGTTATACATATAATTTAACCATATCTCATTTATAGGTTTTTAGCTTTGACCAGCAGGTCCTACTTAAATTTGGTGATATTCCGCCTGAAGAGGGCGCTTTAATAGCTATTTTTGTGCCATTTTCAATATTGTAACATCGAAAAGTGTATGAAGTAATGCATAGAATTGAACCAAATTTTATGTGTATGTTTTTGATTATTGCTTACAGGTCCCAATTGAATTTGAGACTATTTCGACGGAAAGGGGAGCTGTAATAGCATTTTTTGTGAGATTTTCTAGATATTTCGTAGTTTTGTTATAAGTTGGCTGCTCGTGCAGCGAAGGTAACACGGCGCTTCGACGTACAGCAGAATAACGAAAAATATTAATTTTATTGGGGCTCTGTTAGTATATTTTGAAGTATTAGCTTGTATGATATGGAAGAAAATTTGGCGATTGATACATCCGACTAGTTTAACTACTAGTAGCACCATCTCTGGCCGAAACCTTGTACATATCATACGGCACCTCGTAAATGAATCTGTAAATAAAGCCATTCCGATTAATAAGAAGCTTGGCGTTTAAACATGAATATCTAATAACAAATAATAAAGGAAATTGTTCACAGCAAAAAAATAATTCATTTGGTGGGTTAGTACTTGATTTTAGCAGCAAGTGTTAATGGAAAAAACCTATTGCTTCATGCGATGCGATTCTATATGTTGCAACTTAGATTAGCAAATTGTTAAGGCTGTTATCAAATACAAACTTTAATTCACTTTTATTCGGAAACGCATGAAAGTGGCAAGTGTTCTTATTCAGAAACTTTGTAATCGAAAGACGTTTTCTACTTTTTGGTAAATGCAGAAGATCTTTCAGAACATACTGTCAAAGTCGGCGTTTTGAACCGAATTCTAGACGTCGCAGCACGAGAAACAGGTAAAACATGTCGTCATGTGACATGAATCGCTTATAACTCGATAAGTAATTTATTTATCGAAAAATGGAAAACTCATTTCGATTTCAAATCGCTTCAACAGTCGGGCCTGCCAATTTGAAGTCTTTGCGTTTAAATTTTTTTTTTGAAAAAATGTCTTGCGTTTAAAAAAATGTCTTGAGTCAGAAAATGAGTCACAAAATTTCGCGTTGTTGAGCAGGTCATTTGAGAGCCACCTTAAGCAGAATAAATATTGCACAAAAAAAGTAAGTTTCGGCCACGTGATTTGCAGAATGGCACATATTTTTCTAAAGTAGCTTTAAAAGTAGCGTAGGTTCTCGACTAAAACTACTGATTTTTTGTATCGTGCTACTCGCTGCATTACATTACTCAAAATGTAGCGTGCTGCACTACAAACTACTGCCAAACATAGCGACTACTATAGTTTCGCTACTTGTAGTGCGCTATTTCCGCCCCCTGATCGTGACCCTGATACGATTCCGACACGTGATAGGTATCATATCGAATGTATCCTCAGTATGTATATCGTATCGCTTTCGAAGTCTTGAATACGTAAATTGCCAAAGAATTATTGCTCCAGTGCCCAATGCATACTGCAGTGTGCGGTAACTAAAAAGAAAAAAGAAAAACAAGAAAATATTCAAATTTTATATACTTATCTTATTTAGAGGGTACATAACTAAAACCAAATGATAAAATGAAAATTGCTCCAATAGATCCTATGTGAAAACTAAAGGATTAACGTCTAAAACTTTCTAGATTTGGGCACGCTTTAAAAGAAGCAATCACACATCGTCAAATGACTCACTGCCTGCAAGTTGATTTGGAATTATCTCACTAACAAAAAAAAAAAGTATTAGGCATCCTCGGATTCGGGCAAGCATAGTATAAGTCTGCTCTTTTGAGCGTTGCTCATTCTTAATCACTGAAAGAAATAAATATTTTACAAATTTATTTGTTAAGTAAATCTAAGTATTATGCATTCTCGCGTTCTTTCAATCATAGTCTAGATGTGCTCTTTTGAGCGTTGCTTATTGTTAATCGCTGAAAGAAACAGATCTTTTAGAAATTTCTGTTTTAAGCTTGGGAAAGTAAGTGTTACGCAACCCCGGATTCTGTCAAGCATATTATATGTGTGCTCTTTCGATTGTTGCTTATATTTAATCATAGAAATAAACTATACTATATTTCATTCTTGAAACCATGAAGATTATTTTGTTCTCTGAAAAATTAATATACATACTTTTTAATAAACAAATCTAAATTATCCTTATGTTTTCTGCCAACGCTGTAGTTGTTTATTTTGTCAGTAATAACTATTAACTCTCATAACTACGTGTTTCATTTAGGTGCATTCTGTGCATCATAGCCGGTGTATGTATTGCAGGAACAACTATAGATTATTTACACCGCATTGAATGGAAGGGATTAAATACCCCGAAAGAAGAAGACAAAAGTAAGATATTTTTCTGAATGAATTTAATCTAATCCAATGCAGTAAAGTGTTAATGAATGTAAAATAGCGGTCATCCATTAATTTTCGTCACGCAAGTTTTGTGTTTTATTTTTACCTCTACCTCTTTCTATGTCACAGGATATTACACTCGAGTAATGTCGATGACCCTCCCCTGTTGTGACGTCATATTTTTTGAAGTTGTTAATTTTAAGCTAATTTTCATTTAAAAACTTTATGATTATTATACAGTATGCCCACTAAAGCCCTTTGCCACCCTCTTAACTTCGGAACGGCTGATGCTATATTCATAAAAGTGGGGTCTAGGTATACTAAAGTAGCCATGCGCTACTGACTGAAACCGCCTACAATGCCACCTGGTGGAGAACTGCAGAGTTAGCATTCCTATCTCGAAAACGGAAAGAGATAGGGAAAACAAGTGATTTACAAAGTTGTACAGCATCATCGATTTAGTACGAAAAACACCTTATGGACATTAATGCGAATAATAGAGCGGTTAAAAAGCACATTTGATTTTTCGTGATTTCCTACACTGTGATGTGATAAAACGATCTTAGAAAGAAATAAACAACCCGTTATGAAACAGCAGGTGTATGCGATCCCTCCACAAACATTGCAGGACCTTCAACGACGCATTACGGACGCTTCTGCCAACGTGCCACCATCTATGCTCCAACGTGTGCAACGTGAATTTAAACATGGATCCAAATATGAATTGCAGCTGACGGTGAGAAGGTTCAACATCTAAAATAAAGGTATATTATAACAATCACAGTGTAGGAAATGACGAAAATTACAAATTCGCGTTTTAGCCGTTCTGTTCTTCGCATTAATGTCCACACGTTGTATTTTAGTACTAAATCGATGATGCTCTACAACTTTGTAAATCACCTTTTTTCTCTATCTCTTTCCGTTTTCGAGATAGGAATGCTAATTCCGCAGCATTCCACCAGGTGGCGCCGTAGGCGGTTTAATTGAGTAGCGCATGGCTACTTCACTATACCTAGACACTACTTTTATGAATATAGCAGCAGCCGTTTGGAAGTTAAGAGGGCGGCAAGGGACTTTAGTGGGCATACTGTATATTTTGTAATCTTACACCAATGTGCAACAAGTTAAAATCAACATAAAAAATTCTCACATTTTGATTAATTATTATATTAATTATTATATTAATCACATTGAGTGCAAGAACTTTTATAAAACTTTTATATCATTGGCATTTTATGTAAAAAATGTTGATTACCTACTGAAATAAATACCATAAAACCATCAAGACCTTGTGTGATGTTACTTTATTATGTTGCAGCTCAGTGGAAAAGAAATGTCGGTTACCTAATACTACCTGAGTACAAAAAAAAAAAAAAATACGAACTTTGTTATGCTGCATGCATAGAATGCCAACTTAATTGTTTTCATAATTTAAATGTGATGTTACAATATGTTAATCTGCCCCCCCCTCTCCGTCACACTGTATGAAACTTAATAGTATTTCCTCCGTCTTGAAGTGTAATGTAATTAACGGCTGACATCATATATGAAGTTTTTAACGTGTCCTTCAAGCAACAACAAAAGTCAGAAAATTCACAATAACTTCCCAGTCCTTTGTAGCGGATCGCTATGCCAAATTAGCGTTAAGGAATTACATACTACAAACTACATCGCCAATTAGCCTGATAAAACTAGTGGAAACCTACATATGGGACTAACGAACGCTGTAGAACTGACGCATATCTATCTTGTTACCCAAAATAATCGCCATGTTGTAACCCGGCTCAGCATTATTCTACCTCCAGATGTATTTAAAAGACTCTGTTACTGTCACTCGTCGTCCTTCACTGCGCTAGCGCTAACCGATTTTAGCCAGGTTTTTGGTCTAGGGTTAATAATTGGCAGGAATTATCCAGCCTGTATTATAGGAGTTCTAGAACGCTCTGGCTCTCTCCACATCGTTTTCACTCAAGTTATGGCTATCATCTTTGTGTGTTGCTGGTTACGGCTAACATTTAACAGATGCTTTGAATACTATATTTAATGAAACATTTCATATTATATTTATTATATTAAATTTGTTAATCTGTTATTTACGGTTGGCATCCATTAATTTATTTATTTGCTTACTTTTTTTTGCTAATATGAAATGCATTTACTAATCATTATTTCATGCGTAAAACCACATACCAAAGTGGTGACCCGTTTGCACTTTTTAATTTTCCATAATATGCGAAGACCAGCCTTCATTGACCAAAAATATTACATTTAAATGACGTTTTACTTTAGAGTTTCAATTATTTATCGAAAATAAATAATTTGTCAGGTGTTACCTTCATCAATTGTGGAAAAAATATCAGCCGCGTGATATGATTATTCTTCGACGGATTGAAGGATTATTAATCGAGAATGAGGGATGTGATCAATTTTGTTTTCATTTCTCTGTAATTGGTCATTTATTTCGGCGAAGTATTTACAAATTATTGTCTCCCAGTGTTTTCTTTACTGCCATGTTTTTATTATTATCGTAATATTTTTGTGCATTATCTGTTGTGTATTCTAGTAATTAATTTAATAATTATTTCCCCAACATTTGATAATTTAATTAATATGACGGGATCATAGTAGTGGTACTGCGAGCACAAAGTCACAAGCAGTTTTGAATTCAGGGGTGTCCCGGGCGGGAATCCCCCCCCCCCTTGAAGATTTGAGATTTTATACTTTTAATGTTTAAAAAGCGTAATTTCTCCCCCGGAACTCTACAATGTCCCTCCCGGAGCAACAGAAACCCCTCCCGGATAAAAGTGTCTTAATTCAATACTGGTCACAAGTATCTCTTTTCGCGGTAAAAATCCCTCCACTATGGAAAACCAACATTAAGTAGTGGTTTATCCAAGTGAAGAGTAACTTTTACCTCGTTAAAATCATGAATGATGTAACAAAATATAATCATCTTTCCTCTTCCATTAACCCCAAAACTTTATCCGCAGTCTCAAATATTTTTCTTTAATAAATATGATGCACTTAAAGCTATATAAGGAAAGCATAGCTAACGTCACTCAGGGCAAAACTTTGGCGTCACTAACGAAAACTAGTCGTTGGGGGCCACCGTAATACTTACCCATCTTTAGGATTACAAATATCTCGGCAACTCATAATCCTATCAACTTCATTCTTTATGCAAAATTTATGTTTTTTATAGTCTTTTATATTCACTCCTTAAAATAAAGAATTTCGAAAAATTTTATATACCTTTTATCAGAACGAATATTTCGAGAGTCCGAAAAAAATAGTTCCGGATAATCGAGGTTACTGAAATTCAATAGGCTTCTTACCATTATTACATACTAAGTACATACCAAATTTCAAGTCTCTATCTCAATTTGTTCGGGAGATAGAGCGTTTACAGACACACAGACGGACGGCAACATTTTGTTTTCTAAAAATATGTTTTTCGGAATCGCCAGTGTCTGAAACGTGTGAATCCGTGAATTTTTTGTTTTCGATTTTCAAAACGATTTCAAGACTTACCCTATACTACGTATGATGGGTAAGTAAAACGATCTGATTGATGTGCGAGTTGGGAGAGTTGGTGTCTGATTGGTGTAAAAAAAGGGGCAGATTAGTTAGCGAGAGCATTTCTTTGTAAACTTTCAACCTCGGAAAACGAGCAGATCTGTTGGCTAATTTTAGAACTACATCTGGACAACGATAAACTGTCCCATTTATTATGAAAGATGCGAGAATTGGATCGTAAATGTATCAATGACAATTTTCACAAAACTTTATGGCTACAGAGACTGCCATCGCAAATACACACTATTTTATCAATTCGATCCAAATTCCTGGACAATGTAGGCAAAATGTTAGATAATATCTTCAAGATCCGTACTTCTTCAACGACATGACAACTGCGTCTTCACTGTGTTCTAAACAGCGCAGTTTTTTCCCACGGGCGCATCCTTGACTGCAGCGGGAATTATTGCTAATATCATGCACGGTTTGGAAAAACTGCACAAAAATTCCGATCGTTCTGTTCTTATCCTGCTAATACCAAACAGAAAAACTCGCAGCAACGGCTGCGTATCGACATATATAGGCGACAGTTACACAATCATGTCGCTTGCACGTTTATGATAAAAAGTCACACCTTAAATTTTTGACAGATTCGGGATCAGATGTTTCTTGCATACCTCTCACCAATAATCTAAAAATTCTAAAGCCAGATTCTTTACAATTATTTATGACTAATATTTCAACAGTTTACATTTACGGACAGTGTAACCAGTCCGATACTTTTTATTCAGATTGATTGATTGTTACCACTTTTTAAAAATGGTATAAATTGCCTAATTTTCACATTATTTAATCTGTTATCAAATAAGTCGATAATTTCTACAAGAAAAAAATGATGGCAATCAAGCAATCTGAATATTTTAAAAAGTGGGGAACTGGCAAGACCGCTTACGTATCTAAATCATTGAATGTGGACTTAGGTCTTAGACGAAAGTTTAAATAGCTAACATCCCTGTTCTAGAAGTAGGAGCTGATTTTTTACAAAATTTGACTTTTAATAGACTTTAAACGACGTAAACTTATAGATAATATAGAAAAATGTATCTAACCCGAGAGAATTTCAAAATCATCAAATTATTTTCCTGTAAAACTTATTTCCGGCGATTCATTATACCACCGAATCGTGGCAGCATTCCCAGTGCTAACAAAATTATCATCCGTTGTAAGACCTCTTATACATAACATAGTACACTACTTTGAAACAACCGCCCGCCTATCCATAGTAAGCCTAGAAGGCTAAATCCAGAATTATCTGAGACAATAAAAAATAATTTCAATTTATGATGCACCAAGGCATTTCCCGGCCATCGGAATTCACGTGGTCATAGCCTCTTTATGTTATTTAAAAAGAATCAGTCAGCATTCACCCTGTCGTGGTTTGTAGAAAGTTAAATGTGCGTACTGTACCAGATTGTTACTCAATGCCCCATATGCAAGATTTCTGTAACACATTCCATGGTAAAAACATTTTGCTTCAAAACTTGATTTTGTTCGAACCTATTTCATACCGAAAACTACAGTTTACATTCCATTTGGGCTATTTGAGTTTCCGTATTTAAATTTTGGGTTGTGCCGGCACAAATCTTCCAATGGTTTATGCATGAAACCCTCGACTACCTCAATTTTTGCTATGTTTATTTGTGCGGCATTTTAATATTTAGTACAACTGAAAAGGAACATAAAGCTCATTTACGAATCGAACTAGAGAGATTAAATTCATATGGACTAAACATAAAAGTTTCGAAATGTATATTTGGAGCATCAGAAATTACTTTCTTAGGACACTTAATCATCAGTAAGGGCACCAAACCTCTACCAGATAAAATTTAACCAATTCTAAGTTGTCCACCACCAAAAACCGTTGAAGACATTCAGAAACGTTTAGGATATTTTTTTCGTGGTTTTTTTCCAAATATAACACAGCATCAGGTATATTTAACATTTAACAGAGGCAGAGGAAAACGATAAGATAAAAATTGACTGGATAAGTAAAGTGGAGGAAGAGTTCCAAAATTGTAAGTAATTAAGTGCAAACGCCATTCTATTAGCACGCCCAAAACCGTATGCCAAGTTGATGCATCAGACTTCCGATAGGGGGAACATTCTCGCAGATAGTGGACGGGGAATTGCAGTCTTTCGCATTTTTCTCTCGAAAACTTTTCCAAACAGATAGGAACTATAGCGCACACGACACAGAACTATTAGCAGCATATACGGCTATAAAACATTTCAGGCATATATTCGAAGGGAGAAATTTTTCCTTATTTTTTTATCACAAGGCACTAATTTAAGCTTTCCGGGCAGCGCTCAGATATATGTTCTCCAAGACAGTCCAGACAATTGAATTTTATCTTTCAATTTACAACTGAAATTTGTCACATAAAGGGATCAGAAAATATTATGGCAGATGCACTTTCACGGATAGACGTTATAATCGTGCCAAACACCATAGATTACATAGAAATTGCTCAAGTGCAACAAACTGACCCAGAACTAAAAAACTTAATCGATGATTCCGATATTTTATAATTAAAAAAATCATTTTACCAGATTGTGAGATAATACTTATTTACTATAATCTATCAATGGATACGGCTCAGCTCTACATACCTGAATCGATTCGTGAGAAATGTTTTGTATCCATACATAATTTATCCATTCCTGGTATTTGTAAAACTTCAAAATTAATCCGATCCAGATTTGAGTGGCTGAGAGGTTCTGCTCTCGAAGCTGGTAGACGGGAGGTGCTGGGTTCGATCCCAATCGCGCCCGTCGGCCTAATCGGTTGGAGTTTTCGTGGTTTTCTTCGAGCCATGGATTTATCCATGCGTAAATACGGGTTAGGTTCCCTTAGAAAGACCCCACGAAGGGCACTCCTCCCGGGCCTATATTCCTAGTGTAGATAATTGGCCGTCAATAATCAACCCAACCCAACCCGATCCAGATTTGTTTAGTCTTTTACTTTAAAATATTATACCTAATGGGGTAGGCATAGACATTCCATGCCAAAAATAAAACATAATTAGACATACAAAATCCCCAGAAGGGAAATTCACATATCAATCACAGGAATCGTTCAGATATATTTCAGTCTTGTCGAACCTTTCCCTCTTTCCTGGGAAATTAATTATGACAGATAGGTGCACACGATGGTGCACCTGCTGGCACATTGAAATGTGTCAGCCAGATTTGTCCGGGATAGTTGAAAGAGCGTTGCAGCTAAAGCCAAGGTCCTGTGTTCAAATTCCGGCCTGTAAACTTTTTCACGCAGTTAGAAAAATTACAAGTCGTATGGTTTCTTTACCAATCAGTATGATTGTGTTAAAATAATTATAATTATGTATTCAACGATTGTTGGATTTCCTTTACCTGCGGTCACTGCGGTGTATTCTGTTGAACCTTTTTGGCAATGGCACCTTGTATGTTGTCTAAAAGAGTTCAACATAATAAACCGCAGATAAAGGAACTCCAACAATAGTTGGATACATAATTACACTTAGTTATTATTTCTTAATGGTCAAACAAACAAAGTAACATTAGATCAAGTATTATATGAAGCTAAATTAGATGATTATTTGTTGTCTGTCCAATCTTTCATTGGCAAGGACAGACTTAAATCAGATTTCAAAGGTTATGTAGTTACATTTAAAGATGATATATGCTCAAATAAAAAAAGTAATATCTTAGTTACAGATTCAAAAGTTGATGAAGGTTTATATAGGTTGAAAATAATACCCATCGATGTAAAGGTATACAGTGCTTCAGAAACAATACCTGTTTGCTCTAATGCCAACTGGATTCTAAAATGTCACCAGAGGCTGTGCCATAGAAATTTGGAATCCATCAAAAAATCTAAAGAAATTATTTAGGTTTAGCTATTACTGTATTCACATAATAATGAATGTTCATAAATGCTAAGTTAGCCGATAAATCATTTCCTAAAGAAACACAATACTAAAATAGAAAACTGCTTGACTTAGTATACACTGATGTATGTAGTCCTGTTGAAATTGAAGGTGTAGGATTAAAAAAGGTATTTTGTTACATTCATAGATAATTACTCTCTATATACAAAAGTATATTTTATTTCTTCAAAGTATGAAGTATTTGATAAATTAAAAGAGTATGCTGCATCAACAATATATAAATTTAGATTGAAGATTAAATCTTTCCGTATTGGCATTGGAACTGAATACTGCAATGAATTTGTCAAAGAATAATTTTAGAACTTAGGAAAAAATCATCAAATGACGACACCATATTTTCCTTCCAAAATGGAGTCACAGAAAGAAAGGACCGATCACTTATTTCAATGTGTAAAGCTACGATAATCTTTTTTTTACAAATGGATAACCATTTATGTAAAAAAAAAAAAAAAAAAAAAAAAAAAAAAAAAACGTGCTTGAGTAATATGAAAAGGATTGGAGAAAAGTTGGCTAGCCTGGGACAATTAATCATTGGTTAGAGGTGAGATTTTAAAACTGTATAAATTAATTAAAAACTTGATTGGATTGAAATCACACTCGGAATGATTTGGGGCGAATCTAGATAATTTATCAAATGAAAATAAGAAAACAAACACTTATCTTTGTTGATATTTTTTAATTGATTTTTTTTTTCGTTTTCGATGTCCATCATCACTATTTGTGCAAATAAACCTTCATTTTAAAATCTGACGTTGATGATTTATTGAAAAGATTTAACAATTCTTACCTTATTTTTACACATAAATGCATATGTAACACAGCCCTATAATTTTTTTCTAGATTTTTCGCGGAAGCTTTTGGAAGCTTTTTCTATCTTAGCGAATTCTGAAAAGTTTTTAAAAAGTTCCAACGACAGTGATATAGGTTGTTTCCATGGTATTCGAGTTCTTACAGCAAGCTGGATTATGTATGGACACAATTATTTTCTACCGGACAACCTGCGATACCTTACATACCGTAAGTTCTGGTTATTTTTTTCGATAGATTTTGTGTTAATTGGTAAGCTTTATGTTAAAATTTAACGCTTGATTAAAAAACAATTAATTTACTCTTCTGAGAAATGTTATTTTACTGTTTATATGTGATGTTGAATTTAATTTCAAAAACAGCAGTTATTTAGAAATCATAAAGATGTTCGTTTAGTAAAATTTAAGTTATTTAAAATTTACAAAACTTTCGAACAAATCTATAAGCGTCCTTACATTTCTTTCGAAATTAATGCATGTTAAAAATTAAATAAATATTTTTCATCAAATATGTAAAAAATAAATAACTCAAATTATATATTAAGATGTTTGATTTAATCTACATTTGCCAATAAAAATTTTCCATAATTTTTCCGCTAAGTTTTTCGTTTTTGATATGTCCTTTGTATTTTTTCTTACCACTTTAGTATTCATTTGACGCGTATGCATATACATATGGTAGTTGTCGAATAATATATTATTAGCAGACATTTGAATATGGATTCATATAGAAACATAGACATTAATATTTTTATATTATTGAATTAATCGATGTAGAAAAATATTTTTGCTTTGTAATTTGAGATGACAGCCAAAATATTAGCTGGTAAAAATCTGCTAAAACTGTTCTATGAAATTGGAAATGAGCTAATTTTCTCAAGAGCGAGTTTTACCATAACGTTTCATTGAATTAATATATTTTGTATATGAAATACTACTTTTATCAGATATGAGATTAATTACATTTCTATAATAATTATTAACGGAAAAGTTCCCTTTCTTTCACTGCGGACTTTGCCATCTCCATAAAGTCACAGTTCAGTTTTAGATGAATGCCAAACACGTTTGCTAATTTTAGAAATGTATAGCGATGGTGTCAATGTCGTCGTGGCTTTCCCTTTTGTTTTTATTGCTGTTACACGACTTCTAAATACCACATATTTTCAACTTTTACATCATCAAATAAGAAGAAAATGGGCTTTAAAATAAAATTTGTTTGAAATTTGTAGCTCAATTTAGTGACTTTTTATGACTTTTAAAAGTTAATTTTCAAGCAAAATTGTTTTACATATCTCAACAGTGAACATGTCCGGCAAAATTACGATATTTCGCAATTGATTGTCCAAAGCAAATTGAAAAGGAAATAAAAGTAGTTTAGTCATAAGATCAGATTAAAAATGGGGCACCGTACTTTGGTGCTGAACTGAAATTTGTCTGCTCAAAGGCAGATTTTCATTTTACATTGAACATAAAAGGATCAGGATCCATAAGCCGGCCCATGAAATGAGACTAAAATTCGATTTTGTTATACAGACTTAATTATTTCACTTTTTAATATTACAAGGTTTGTCCTGTACGATTTCAACAATAGTTTTTGCATTTTGTTCGTATTTATATGACTTACACAAGCTCAAAGTTCGTATTATTCGTAGTTTTTGATGAAAAATACGCAATTTCGCCTAATTTTACCTCAATTTTTAATATATTTTTAAATATTTTACTATGAGCGCAGCTTTGCAACACTTTTATTTTTACATATATTGTACATTTTGATGTATTTTATAATATATGTAAAGAAGAAAGTGTTGTACGATTGCGCATTGCGCTCTTATAAATAATTGAGGTAAAATTAGGAGACATTGCGTATTTTCCATCAAAAACTACGAATAATACGAACTTTGAGCTTGTGTAAGTCATAAATCCGAACAAAATGCAAAAACTATTCATACAGGATAAACCTTCTAATATTAAAAAGTGAAATAATTAAGTCAGTATTAGTCTTATTTCATGGGCCAAAAAAAGGCTTATGGACCCTGATCCTTTAATGTCAAGTTAAGTAAAATTGGTTAAAAGATACATTGCATCAGAATATTCTCATTGTATTTTAATTTTTTGATGATAAATACTGATTCTCTAGACTGAAGGAGTCTTCAGTAATTGGCGTATATTTACAGACATGTATTTTACCGTTTGCCATATTTTCATTTAGGTAGAGCGATTGGGTTGTTTGAAAAGTTTGGTGTTTTATCAGAAGGACTGCTCGAAAATTTTACCATCTCTGTTACAACATTTTTTGTTTTAAGGTAATTATTTTTATTCATATTTTTATCATGTATACATATTTTAAATTTATGTGATGTATAAGGGTACGTATACTCTTTGATTTTTCCTATCAGTAGTATTTTATAGTAATTTCTAATTTATTTAATCAAAAAATTCTGGAATTAAATAATGCAAAGATTTGTGTTTTAAGATACTGGTTCCGTCTGATTAAAAAAGTGTATAAATCTCTCGTCGTGAAGGAAATTTAAAAACGTTATATAAAATAGTAATGTTATATAAAATAGTAATTCGGGATTCAATTTTTTTTTTCACGAGATCTTAATCTAAAAGAATTAACTCATTTGTCCATAGTAAATACTCACGATTCTTTAAGATGCTTTAAGTAGTGAATTCTTGTGCTGTTATTTAATGTGTTTTAAAACACCGCTGTAAGCGCGAGTGTAGTTACTCACTAGAGAAATGTTATAGTAATAGACATATGCAACATAACACAAGCATGATTTAATTTTTTTTTCTTTTATTGGTATCGTAAAATTTTTCGAATTCCTTTATTTTATTTTATTTTATTTTTTTTAATGGCTTTACACGTTTTAAGATGTCTTGAATACTATTTGACTATGTTTTGAAAATTTATATCTGTCCGTCTGTATGTAACGCAAAATTTCTGGTCATTCTATTTCAAGACCTAATGCACATAATTTCACAAAACCTCATATTCAGACCTACTCATATTAGACCTCATATTAGACCTTCATATAAAGTGTGCTGACTAGCTTTTGATGTATACTGTGCAACATGCGTCGCTGCTATACTGCATTTTTCACGATTTACGTGATAGCTATTTCATGGCATCTGTGAAATAGAATCTCCCCAGACTTCACATTCAATTATGATTTTGACATAAGTTGGTGATGATTATTTCTTTGGTGAATTTTGCTCAACAAGATGTGCTGCTGTGTTGTGTTTTTGACGATTTTTGTGAAATCGATATCTCGGCATAAATGAGCTGGAATTTCATTAGATTTAACATTCAGTTACACCTTCAGATAAATTGGATGTAATTCAGTTCACTGTACACTTACAACACTCAGAAATCAAGAGTCAGCTAGATGGGGAGGCCTACCAAATGGCTTAAGCACTCACAAGCCCCGCCCAGAAGAGTTGGTCTCTCAATTTTGAAACAATTCCAGATGAGAGACACTCAGAAATCAAAAGACCAATTATAATTTTGATATAAGTTGGTGATGATTATTTCTTTGGTGAATTTTGCTCAACAAGATGTGCTGCTGTGTTGTGTTTTTCACGATTTTTGTGAAATTGATATCTCGGCATAAATGAGATGGAATTTCATTAGATTTCACATTCAATTACACCTTCAGATAAATTGGAGGGGATTCAGTTTACTGTACACTTACAACACTCAGAAATCAAGAGTTAGCTGGATGGGGACGCCTACCAAATGGCTTAAGCACTCACAAGCCCCGTCCAGAAGAGTTGGTCTCTGAATTTTGAAACAATTCCAGATGAGAGACACTCAGAAATCAAAAGACCAATTATAATTTTGACATAAGTTGGTGATGATTATTTTTTTGGTGAATTTTGCTCAACAAGATGTGCTGCTGTGTTGTGTTTTTCACGATTTTCGTGAAATTGATATCTCGGCATAAATGAGATGGAATTTCATTAGATTTCACATTCAATTACACCTTCAGATAAATTGGAGGGGATTCAGTTTACTGTACACTTACAACACTCAGAAATCAAGAGTTAGCTGGATGGGGACGCCTACCAAATGGCTCAAGCACTCACAAGACCCGTCCAGAAGAGTTGGTCTCTGAATTTTAAAACAATTCCAGATGAGAGACACTCAGAAATCAAAAGACCAATTATAATTTTGACATAAGTTGGTGATGATTATTTCTTTGGTGAATTTTGCTCAACAAGATGTGCTGCTGTGTTGTGTTTTTCACGATTTTTGTGAAATTGATATCTCGGCATAAATGAGATGGAATTTCATTAGATTTCACATTCAATTACACCTTCAGATAAATTGGAGGTGATTCAGTTTACTGTACACTTTTAACACTCAGAAATCAAGAGTCAGCTGGATGGGGACGCCTACCAAATGGCTTAAGCACTCACAAGCCCCGTCCAGAAGAGTTGGTCTCTCAATTTTGAAACAATTCCAGATGAGAGACACTCAGAAATCAAAAGACCAATTATAATTTTGACATAAGTTGGTGATGATTATTTCTTTGGTGAATTTTGCTCAACAAGATGTGCTGCTGTGTTGTGTTTTTCACGATTTTCGTGAAATTGATATCTCGGCATAAATGAGATGGAATTTTATTAGATTTCACATTCAATTACACCTTCAGATAAATTGGAGGGGATTCAGTTTACTGTACACTTACAACACTCAGAAATCAAGAGTTAGCTGGATGGGGACGCCTACCAAATGGCTCAAGCACTCACAACACCCGTCCAGAAGAGTTGGTCTCTGAATTTTAAAACAATTCCAGATGAGAGACACTCAGAAATCAAAAGACCAATTATAATTTTGACATAAGTTGGTGATGATTATTTCTTTGGTGAATTTTGCTCAACAAGATGTGCTGCTGTGTTGTGTTTTTCACGATTTTTGTGAAATTGATATCTCGGCATAAATGAGATGGAATTTCATTAGATTTCACATTCAATTACACCTTCAGATAAATTGGAGGTGATTCAGTTTACTGTACACTTTTAACACTCAGAAATCAAGAGTCAGCTGGATGGGGACGCCTACCAAATGGCTTAAGCACTCACAAGCCCCGTCCAGAAGAGTTGGTCTCTCAATTTTGAAACAATTCCAGATGAGAGACACTCAGAAATCAAAAGACCATTTCCATTGAAAAAAAAAAAAAGGTTAAACTATTTTTTAAATTTCTACATACAAAATTTATAAGGTACCTGATAAACATGCCTTTTATTTCATTTTTATATTTATTATAGTTGAAGAATTATTGAATTTTAATGTTCAGTGATCCTTTTAGGGACTTTCTATGTATCTTCTATTTATATTAAATTTGAATGTATATTTGTGTTTCACAATTACTGCTCCTAGAATATGGAACATTGAGCGATGAATCATCCTATACTTTATAAAATGTATGCTATAAAGTGAAATTAATGCTCCTTGATTTTATGTTTAAATAATTATATTCATGTATAATTTTATGCAGTGGCTTCTTACTGATGAAGACGACATGGAAGAAGCTGGAGAAAAATAGCGGAAAACTGAATTTCATAGAATTTGTCATTCACAAGTTTTGGAGGTAAACACTCTAATGAAATCCCAGAATTAGCATTTGATTTGCCCATTGTCCCTAAAAACACTGAAACTTACCAATCTAAACTAAAAATTAGGAGAAAACCTCTAAACCAAGCTACCTTTTTTTCAAATCACAGGGGTGTTCCTGAAACTGTTCTACAAATGCTTTTCCGTTTCAGAAGCCGAATTTTTATGTATGTCTTTTTAACCTCAAGTTAAAGAACGCTCAAAATTTCCTCAAATCCTCCAGTCAAAAGACAGAAATTTCGTCAAATAGCAGAAATCATTCTTCAAATTACGGGAGTGTTCCAGCATCTGTGCTGTCCGTTTTTTCTTTTTCTTTCCTTTTTTTTTTACGTTTTTTGACAAAATTTTTAGAGTGAAAGTTTATCATAATTTGTATAAATTTTACGATTTGTCCTCGTAACGTCATATTTTGAAATTTGAATAATAACTTAAAATAATGTTTCACATGGTAAACATTTACTGAAGTCTTTTGATTTTCTTTTTTCGAATACATGAAGGCAAAATACAGAGTTAAGAATTTAACTCAATGTACATGATGTCCATATTTCAACTTGGCATTTGCGAGAAGTCTGTAGCAAAAACTATGCAGCAGAATTTCATGAAAATTGATTAATAGAATAATGAGATGATGGAAATTTTATCTAGCACAAAATAGTTTAAAAAACTACCACTAGAGGGCGCTGTGCAATGTAATATTCTGGTATATGCAAATGTCGTAACCATAGTAATCCTGTGTTCGCGCAGCAAGACACGCGATATAAAGATGCGATAGCCGAACTTTAGTCATACCCGTTTCCAAGTCAAGGAAGATGACATTGCGTGGGCAGGAACGTGCTTTACTGGTGAAAATGTTTTACCAAAACAGTGACTCTGTTACTGAAGCTTTGCAGAAATTTTCGTCTTTGAAGCTGTTATGAAAAGGTCCACTCACCAGCCAAGGACTAAGATGCATGATTATGAAATTTGAAGCAACGGGATCATTGGCTGTTCAGCCAGGAAGAGGACGAAGGCGTGTTGCAGAACAGATAGTGTATAATGTAGCGACGCAAGTGGAGGAAGACAGGATATCCATGGGCAGCACTAATGTTCGGCGTATTGCAGAAGCTGTTGACCAAAGTCGTTCCACGATTCATAATATTCTTCAAAATGTGTTACGGTTCTATCCCTATAAACTGTCGCTTGTGCAAAAACTCTTACCAGCTGATCTTACCAGCCGACAAACCTTTGTGTTGAAATTTCTTGCGCAATGTCAACTCCAAAATGAATGGCCATGCAACATTTTGTGGACGGACGAGGCCCACTTTCATCTGGATCGTGCGGTTGACACGCATAATTGCCGTATTTGGGTTTCAGAAAACCCACATCAATGTCTGCAGATGCCGTTACACTCTTCGCATACGGTTTGGTGCAGTTTTACTGCTAAATTCATTGTGGGTACATTTTTTCGAAGAGCTCAACCCGCAGGCCCTGTTACATGCTCCGTCACTGGTCAACGATACGCATAGTTTTCGGAGCAACCGTGATTCCTGCTCTTCAGGCAAGGCAATGTGTTTCAACAACAGTGTTTATGCAAGATGGTGCTCCTCCACACATCGCCTGGTGTGTGAAACATGTGCTTCGTCGCCATTTTTGTGACGACGCAATTATCAGCCATCATTTTCCTACAGATTGGACTCCCAGATATCCAGACTTGAATTCTTCGAATTTTGGCTGTGGAGATACTTCAAAGACTTGGTCTATCGTAATCCCATCACATGTGTCTCCGACATTAAAGATAACATAGCACACCATGTGCGCAACATTCTCCGGCATACACTGCTTTCAACAGTTGAACATGTGATTTTACGCTTGTAGATGGTAGTAGACAATGGTGGACATCATATCGAGCATATTTTGTAAACCAGATATTGTTAAAATTTGTAGATTCTTGTTATGTTTTCTATGAAGCTATAGTACGCCATCTAAGTAGTGGTTTTGTAGCTAATTCTTTTGTGCTAGATAAAATTTCATCATCAGATTATGCTATTACCCAATTTTCATGAAATTTTGCTGCATAGCTTTTGATACAGACTGTTCGCAAATGCCAAGTTTAACTATGAACACCTTGTATGTATCACAGGCGGATTGAGAAATCTGGCTGTTTGCAAAGAGCAATTAGAGAATCATCTACCATTTTCAAATCAGCCTATTTTTCAGGCTTATTGCAAATAACCCATGCAGCGTTAGGCTAATTAGAAAATGACCAACCATTTTACCAAACATCCTGGTTTTGTCCAGGATAATTGTAATAAGATTAAGGTACTGAATATTTATAGAAAATTTTAGTATACAAAAAAGCAGCCGGAACTGAATATGTTTATAAAAATGTACAAGAAAACTATCTTATTGACAGATTTGATTTACACTCCCGAGTCTCTAAGATTAGGGAATACTTAACTTTAAAGGTACATTTTGCGGTGAAGCAGATTTTCAGTGTTTTCCCAGCATTACGTAGAAAAAAGATAGATTTCTAAATGAAAATTATTATAAAAAATAAATAAGACATTATTTATTGGCAGATTGTATTTACTCGCCTGATTGTAATTTTTTTCACAACATTAAGTAGAGATGATATATTGCTGAAAGGGAAAAAATATAAATGTACATGCAAAATAATTGAGTTAGCCGCAGAAGAATATATATATATATATATATATATATATATATATATATATATATATATATATATTTATTTATATATTTATTTATACGGTCCCTGGGTCCTTTAAAATATATTTTTAAATAAGAAAAAAATTTACGCTATTCTCTAGCAAGTAAAACAGAAAAAAATCCATTTGTATATGAGCCGAAGTTTACCGAGTTATGATACTTTGAATTTTAATTATTTTCATCGTTTTCTAGTACTGAAAACGCGTTTTTCCTCTGTTTTAGTATAACTTTGGTTGTCAAAAAATGTGAATTTTAACTGTTTCACTCGATAGAGATCGTAGATGGTTTTTCTAAATATAAGTTATAGGACCCAGGAATTGTATAAATATTTAAATTTTGCTATTTTTCCGAAATAAATGTTTTGACGTAAATGGATTTTCATATGAGGAAAAATAACCTTCTAAAAAGTTTACAATTAAAAAATAACAGGGCTATATCTCTAAAACTATATCTCTAAAACTAACAATTTAGGAATTAGTTATTAGTCAACGATAAAAAAGACACCCTATATAACAATTTATTACTTAAAAATAATTTATTATTCTTAACTATTTCAATTCTATTTGAAAGGATGATCTTGATTAAGGCAATGCCTTGCTTTATAGAATAATTTCACTTGCATAATACATATTCTTATGAGAGAGGTCGACTGTATAACAAAAACTGATAAATAAATCAATATATATATATAATGCCGCAACCAGTGCTCTAGTCGTAAAAAACCAAACAGTATAAGCCATAGTTATGTATGATAAACAGAGGGTATACGAAGTTTCTTTAAAAAAAAATCCATAGGGTATACGACGTATACCACCATATACCCTCCACTATATTCCCAGCCGCAACTATATAGTACTTGGTTTTTCTTTTATCTTTTTAGATTGATTCCTGCTCTAGCATTCACACTCATTCTTCTGTATGCTTTACAAGTAATCGATTCTGGACCATTGTGGAATCCTGTTATGGACTTTTACATAAATAAATGTGATCGTTATTGGTGGGCAAATATCTTTTTCTTCAACAATTGGCTATCTTCAGATGATCTAGTAAGATTCCATTTTATGTTATGTTCTTTATTATTTACTCTACACTTGAAAATTAATAGTGTTTATCGTTATTAT
This sequence comes from Maratus michaelseni, assembly GCA_963931845.1. Lineage (NCBI taxonomy): Eukaryota > Metazoa > Arthropoda > Arachnida > Araneae > Salticidae > Maratus > Maratus michaelseni. The sequence goes on along the minus strand of OZ007594.1, from coordinate 153,271,123 downwards.
CTTTTATGTTTCATTATTTAATGTAATACATTAATATTTAATCAGAAAACCCCGAAAAAAACCCATAAAAAAATAAAAATTGCGATAATCGTTTCGTTCTCAAAAATTCCAGAAAGCGAATAAAAACAATTTTTTTTAATAATTTACGCTGGAGCAAAATGATAAGAATGCCGTAAAAATTTCGAAACCGTGGCTCGTGATTGGTGGATTTTTGCATATCATTTAACAGAGCACTTAAAAAGATTCTATGCGCATGCTTTTAGTTTTCAAAACTTTTTGATGATGGGTACAGGAAAAATGCTTTCTGTTTCTGACTTCAAAATAGTCTAAATTCTAGCTTATAACAACACCGGAATGTCAATCCAAAAAATTGCTGATAAAATTAAACGTTCAAAGATTGGCATTTTTAATTTCGTACAGAATCCAACTACTTATGGTGATGCAAAATCTACAGAAAGTCCGCGAAATCTTTCGAAATGATTTAAAGGTTTGATTGCTTGCACTGTCGCAAGTAAAAAAATTACAACAAAGGAAATTGACAGCCAGATAAAGACGCCAACATAAGTATACAGACTATAAAAAGAGCAATAAAAAGGTCGAAAAATCCTTAAATATGCAACACTACGTCGGTATCCACGTTTAATATCTGGCCATAAAAAAGAGAAAAATTTGAAGAAAAAAACTAATTTTTCTAAAATTATTTTAAGTGATGAAAAGAAGTTTATTTTCGATGTACCGTATGGTATCCTTATATATTATTTCTCCTGTCAACATCCCTTTTACTCAGAAAATATGAAACGCAGAACAACGAATGAGATACCATATGAAAGGTTTTAGAGCAGGCTTCTGACATAGCCCACTTAACAATTCGTTAAAACATGTTTTTGATTAAAATTTGCTGAAATTAAAAAAATAAATCTGCATTGTTTTCATGACAGAAATGAAAGGTTTTCCTGAAATTATTGTTGCCAAAAAAATAAAATACCACATTATATGATGATGCTCATAGCAATTATTATAAAAAACACCGCACGGGTTTATTTTATACTTATGATTAAAAAGCGAAATTGAAATTGAAATGTTTAGATTTATATTTCTAAGTCCCATGGTTTTCCCGAAGCGGATGACGTCATCCTCTAATGCAGTCAAAATACGATTGTTAATTTTTTTTTTTCTCGCGCGTGCCTTTAGCAATCTTGGATCAGTTTTTAGTCTAACTTTGATGGAATAAATTAGATGATATTCTGGCTTGACTAACAACTAAATGTTGTTTGCAGATATTTTTATCCTTGCTTTTTCTTTAGAAGTTTAAACCTGCATCTAATAACTATTACATATTGATAAAAAATGGTACTTCTCTTTTATCCCGTCGACCACTTTTCATAACAAAAAACTATCGCCAAATAAACGGGAGAACGTTGCCATTGGAATATCAAAAAATAAATAAAATATAAGAATTTAAGAACACAATTGTCATTTTAATTAATAAAATAACTACTAAATCAGTAAAACATAATGAAAAATACACGCAAATGTCGAATGTAATACCACTAGATGACGTAACAAACACGCCTAATGATTCTGACATCAAGTAAATGGGACTGCATTTTTGGCGTTTAATCTTACAGTTTGGCGGTAGTTTTTTGTTATGAAAAGCGGTGGACGGGTTAATAGAGAAGTACCTAAAAATATTAGATTTCAGTGCGAAATCTTCGCACGGGTCCTCTGGTTCATTCATATTGGCATGAGCTTTGAAAGGAAAAGGACTTATATTTCTCGTGCCAACTAGGTGGAAGCTCCTTAATGCTTTGGGCTGTTTTTTCCACAGGAGCCAAGCTTAGAATTGCTTTTCTAAAAGAAGGAGAAAATAGGCATACCTATATTCACATCTTAGAACGCCATTTGTTGAAACAGGGTGGAAAAAAAGGCCTTCTTTAACTATATTTTTCAACAAGACAATGCCTCAATTCACTCTGCAAAATACACAAGGAAGTGGTTTGAATATAATAATATTGACACACTTCATTGGCCGGATAATAGTCCAAACCCAAATCCTATGGAAAACGTTTGGGGTATTTTTCCCAATCTGATTTGATTTGAGGAACTAAAGAAAATTGTCAAAAGTGGGTATTTTATTATATCTATCAAAAAACCCCTGATCAAATGGTCCAATACAACTCGAAAGTTGAATTAAAATCTGCCTTTTGTGAGGCATGGCGTGTTTTATCACCTCGACTAGTTCGAAACCTTGTAAGCTGTATGTCACATGTTACAATGCTGTATTTAAATTATTAAACACAAAAGAAGCTCAATTGACATGTAATATTTTTGTAATTTAGAAAAATTTGTTCCGTTCTTATTTTGCTTTTATTGCATATCCAATGAAAATGCAATTTATTATACTGTAATAATAACAATTGTTTTACAATGTTTTCTTTATGTTTATATTGTCTATTTAGTTAAATAAAATCAATTTATATGGCTTATATGGGGTTTAATATAGTTATATTTATTATTTAGTCAATTGAATGATCGTTCATACTATTTTGCACCCCAAGTAGAATTTATAGTTTGTTTACAGTGGGACTCAAAAACAAAATCAGATGGTCATGAGTAATAATTGTTTGAAGTACATTTGTTTTAAAAGGTAGAGAGACAGGGAGAGATAGAGGAAACCTCATACTAGAGGGTGGTTAAAATTAAACTGTATGTACTCAGAGGCTCATAGCTCCGGTTCTACTGATCGGATCCGAATGAAACTTCAAATATATGTTATGTAGATCATGCGGCCAAGGTTTTCGTAAAAAAAAAATAGTTTGAAATTTCGCTACCAGATGACTCTGTATGGCTAAAACCATATGCAAATGAGTAGCTAATGTAATTTCGCTATAAAAGCGATACGTATGGTTCAAAGAAATCATACGTCCGCAGCGAACATGCCGATGAACAAGAAGGCATTGATTGACATTGATGAACAAGAAGAACATTGATTGAAAACTTTTTTATCAGAATGAGAGCAATGCTTCGGCAGAATTCCGTGCTTATCGGCAAATGAAAAATGTCCCTAAATGAAGTTAGAGGCACGATTCTTAAGTTTGAAGAAACCGGTCCTCTGGATGTTGCGCCGCTTCCTCTAGATGTTGAGGGAAGCGGACGTCGAGCAACTGAGTTGGCGATTGCATTCAGAGCCGAAGCATTGCTCTCATTCTGATAAAAAAGCTTTTGATCCATGCGCGTTTTTTCTTGTTCATCGGCATGTTCACTGCGGACGAATGATTTCTTTGAACCATACGTATATTAATACTTTGAACCATACGTACATTTTATAGCGAAATTACATTAGTTACTCATTTGCATATGGTTTCAGCAATACAGAGCCATCTGGTAGCGAAATTTCAAACTATTTTTTTTTTTTTACGAAAACCTTGGCTGCATGATCTACATAACATATATTTGAAGTTTCATTCGGATCCGTTTAGTAGAATCGGAGCTATGAGCCTTTCAGTACCGTCAGTTTAATTTTTACCACCCTGTATTTTATCACTACATTATCGTACAGAGATTTGAGAGATACCATTCAACAGGGAATTCTATCTTTCCGAATATGAATACAGTTTTTGAAATAAGGATCATCTACATATTAAACATTACACAAATTTTGTGTTTTTAAATGGTAACATCCACTTATATCACCATATTTGAATTCCTCGGCACAAATAAGACCGGAAAGAAGCATAGTTTATATGCTTTTTCTCATACCTTTATGGATTTAAAAGAAAAAAAAGATGTGTTAGGAGTTTATTCCTAAATTTCGGAAAATAATATAAAAAGCTTATAAAAAAAAGGCAAAAAACACTAAATTTGCTACCAGAAAAATTATACAGTAATTTTAAGTATAAAATAAATTCTCTTTACATTAAAATAAAGTCTTAAATCTTTTGTTAGTATGTATTTAACATTTTCTGATTTATGGATTCTTAGATAACAGACGACGATCTCGTTAGACTGTCAAAAAGTAAAATTTCTCTATATCTCGAAAACTAATGGTACGTAAAAGCTATAAACTTGCACAATCATGTTTTTGCCAATTGCGGTTCGTTTTATGTAAAAATTAATTTACGCAATAATTCCTAATTTTAATACGAATATTAAAATGTTTTTGAATAAAAAAGTGTTTGGGTCCATTCATACTTTCGCAGAAGAAAAAGAAAATTCAATCGCGTGATGTTTGGGAACGATATAATTTAAAGTTTGTTATGTGCATTTAACATTAGCACCCTAAAACTTTGATATCTTCTAACTCTATGAAGATTTAAGAAAAATTATATAATATATACGTTTTTTTTTTTTTTGTTTTGTTGATTGGATCTAATAAATTTAAAAAAATTGTCAAGAGTGGGTATTCCCATTTGAAAAAAAAATAAGTTGGTACAATTTTTAATATGTAGACAATCCCTATTTAAAAAATTTAATTAATAGTCTGAATGTAGACAAGTTCGAATGGGACCACTTGCATCTTTCCGAGATAATTTGGTGATAAAGTAGTATGAGGTGTTTTCTCTTTTCGTTTAAACGACTGCGGATTTTAATTATGTTTCACTACTTCAAATGTTACGAAATTGATATGCACCATAACATGTTTCCTATAGAAAATGGTGTGTATAGTATTTATCGTTCATTTATTGGAACACACAACAGATTACATAACTGTCTATAGACAGTTATCGTGTAAGTACGTTTTAAAGATGTTATTATTTCTAACACAATGGAATCAATATCGTTAATGAAGCGCTCCAGGGACGAAACTAGACTAAATTTCACCCAAGGCAAATTAGTTGAATTGACGCCTCCCTCCAGTATTTTTCTGGCTTAACAAAACTAAAAAAAAAAAAAAAAAAAAAAAGAAAAAGAAAACACGAAACTTTTGATTATTTAAGACTATGTTCACTCATTTACGCATAATCAAATAATTTGTGACATTTGATCTAAATGGCTTGCACAAGAAGTGAGGTCAAGCATGATGGAGAAATATGGTTCTTCTTTGATATCATTAACACTTTGAATACTGAAGTCTGAAAACTCAGTAGCCTTCAAAATACGACGAATGCCCGAACGTGAAATATGTTGCGAAATTATTTCTTCCCCTATCCTATACCTGCCTACTTGTCAGTAGGACAATAAGAGGTAAAAGTGGAACCTTCTTAACATAGCTAGAACAAAATGCTCCCCACTCGTTGATTCCATCTCGTTCCTTGCTCTGCTACAATGGTTGGATATTTAAGCGGGGAGAAAATGAAACAGGAGTTCGCGCGGTCGGTCAGTAATTTGCTTTGCCGGGCGTCTTGGGTGGTTTAGTAGCGAAAGGGTTAATAATATGTTACTTTCCTAGCAATAATCTCTAGATTGAAAGAGGATCAAAAATTGCCACGTACGACTTAATAGACCAAAATAAGTGCAGATCGCAACTTGAAAAATGTACCTGCAGATATAAAAGTGAAGTATCCCAGTTCGTCTCAAATAATCTGATCTGGTAAGCTAGTACGAAGACATGCAGCTGTTGTCTACATGGGGAGCTATCAAAGTGAACTAACTTTCTCAGCTAACTTTCTCATTTTATTTCTGATTCTAACCCGCAAGTAAATTTTCCCAGTTATGCAAAGTAAAATATATCAATACCTTCACATACGCAGTTTCACTTTTCCTTTGTTTATAATTTTTATATAATTACTCATTTTGGTTACCTCCCAAATCCAGCACCTTGGGCAACTGCTCCACCTGTTTCTTCGTAGTTTTGTCCGTGAGTATACTATAATATCTTTCTTATGAAAAAGGGTGCATGTAGCATTTAATGCTCTTTTACAGCGCCCACGAAAGAATTCAGATAATCGCAGTAAGCATGCTTTAAGTTGTGTTATGCACTTTGATACTTCTAAATTTTGGTATAATATGTTTTGCACATAAATTCTATACGTCATATATAGGACTGCACAACAGAATTCGAATACATTGTTGTCCATGGACGGGGATTTCTGAAGGTGTGCCTTCCTCTGTGTTAAGTGTTTTACAGTTGAATTTAATTTAATACTATGGGGCGATGCTATGGGGAGGATACTATGGGAGGGGTTGTAATAGCAATACTTTCATATAGGAGAAGATGGGGCACTGTGGACCACTTTTGATGTTTTATTTATTTTTTCTGAAATTTAAAGATAAAAAAATCTGACTATACCTTACACTGTTAAAAATCTGCAGCAAATTGTCCAGTCATTCCACCTTAAAGGTAATTTGACCATATTATGAAGCGTTCTCAATGGTCAGAATAGAGATAAATTACGATTATGTAAAATTTTTCATAAAAAGGTTTAATGACTGGATAATTTGCTGCAGATTTTTAAAAGTGAATTCCTTATCTTCGTTTATTAATTTCCTCAGAGCATAAATATTAATAGTTTTTTAAAGAAAAAATGCTTCTTAAATCTTAAAAGTGTGTCAACTGTATTTTGTACAGTAGGGCCCGATATGGGCCGCAGTGGACAATGCATATTAAAAGGTAAATTTCAACATTAATACACATTTAAATAGTGAAATACTATATTAGAAACTAGCAGAGCTTCGCCCGCTTCTATGATCGTTTTTTCCCAAACGAACCTTGAATTACTGCGATTTGTTGAACATAGCTGTTCCCTTGTTCATATTTGTTGTTGTTGGCTGCCACACTGCCTTCAGCAACGTACACAAGTCATTATTTTTTATTTAAAAAAAACGTAATTGTCTTATCTCAAAGGTTATGCGGCGATCGGCCCAGAATAAATTCCAATTTTCAGATCGTCGTTAACGTTGATGTATCAAAACCAATTTGAATTTAATGACAGCGGTAGCCAAACTTACCTGAGATTTTTTTCAGAGTAAATAAAAATGTCATATAATCGCCAAAAAACGCAAAAAAAAAAAAAAAAAAAAAAAAAAAATGCTGAAAATAGCATAAAAAATTTGGAAGAAATTCAAAAATCGCAGAGAACAAAATTTACTATATTGGGCTCAAACACTGAAACCTAATTCCTTTCACTATTGTGGAAAACTTGCCGCAAAACGCAAAAAAATTGTATAAAAAATTCGCGAAAAGTTAAAAAATCCCAGATTACAGAATTTATTATATTGGGCTAAAACTTTTAGCCCAATATAGTAAATTTTGAATTCTGAAATTCTACTTCTTGCGTATTGTATTATTCACAGAAAGATCTCGGCGTTCAAAAATTTCTCACATTTTCTTACTTAGGCAAAAACAACTATAAAATGTATCAGTTCCATCATATTTAATGCTTAATGAGAGAATATCTTGAAAGTATTTTGTGAATATAAAAATACTACCATATAATGCATATGTTTCACCCTGAGGTCGATTGGCAAGGAAAAACAAAAGTCTTCTAGATATAAAGGCGAAGATGTATGGCTTCGTTGCATTTATAAAGTTATATTAATAAAATTTTTAAGAAAAATAATTACCTATTTGATCAGCTAAAAAATGTGAAATGACATGTCACTGTTAATGTCCCTTTAGGCCTTCTCCAAGTGAAAAAGAGTTCACATTTTAAATAACAAAAATTATATATTATAGAAGGAGTTGGGGGGGGGGGGATTAGGATTTTAGAGATGCTTAGATGGAGCATAGGCAAACATACAAACAAACAAACAAACAAAAAGGGAAAAAAAATGGTTTGGACTCATTCGTTTAGGCCCTCTGTAAAAAGGAAGCAATATTTAAAAGAAAACGAGCGATTTCATCTGAAACGTGTTATTACTATTTCGTCAGTATTGTTAGACAATATTTACCTAACGAGTATTAAGGCGTGAGAACGATTAATTACCTCCTTTATTTTATTTCTAAATACTTGATCATTTTTCTTCACAACATCTTATAGAAGTAAAAAAGAATGTTCTTACCGTTTGGTACCTTCGTCAGTGATATATCCGAGTAATCCGTTTGAAACAACTTTGTTTGTTGTTGTGTGAATATTATTTTGTTTGAAGTATCCATTTGAAAAGAAATTATATGATTTCACTAGAAAGATGATCACTGCTATAGAATTATGTATTCCATAGCATTGTAGTGGTATACCAAGTAGAGAAAATCATCTTCACACTTTTTAAAATTAAAAGAAAGAATTTAATATAAGATAAAATTAAGACTGAACATTTTGCTCCCTCTTAGTCGGGTGTTCAAGCACGAAGTGAGCAAAAAACATATATACGAAAGTACACACGTGCTTTTCTCAAAAAGTGGGTTACATTCAAAAGGTTATATGCGTGATAAACATCATTATCTAAAATTGGTCATTTTGCATCATTAAAAGTCAAATTCAAGTGTTTATAAAGTCGTTTATAATTTCGTCAGTAAAAGTCTCGTTAAAAAGAAGTTGAGCTAAACTGTCTTTAAAGTGTCCGACGATACTTAACACAAATATTCTGCAGATGGCTAACGAATAAAGTCTTTTCTAACAGGCAATAAATTTGCCTCGTTACTGTCAGCTAACCAGATGTGAGCGGCACAGAAAGATTGTCTGGATGTAAGTTCTATAAGATGGAGATGTAAATTTTTCCTTATTTTTGTTTTAACACTTATCTTAATTAGGAGGCTTATTTCCGTAACACGGGCAACAAAGCCCCTAATGAAGATCCCTTAGCAGATTCAGTTTGTTCCTGTTTACTTGAAATACAAGTTTGGGTTCCGGTTTGGTAAACACGTCTGCAATCATAGATTTGCTTGGGCAGTAACACATTTCTATTGTTCCATTTTCCTTCATATGTTTGATTGAGTGGTATTTCAAATCAATATGCTTTGTTTTATTTGTATATTTGTCCGATTCAATCATCTTAATGCATGAAATGTTGTCTTCATAGATAGTAATCTGAAGAGATTGGGTTAAATTTAAGTCTTCTAACAATCTTAAGTTCTTGAACGGCTGTTGAAGCTGCTACAAATTCAGCTTCTGCTGATGATTGAGCTATACACGACTGGCGCTTTGTTATCCAATGTATTGGATTCTTCCCTAATAGGTATAAATTTCCAGTAGTAGATCTTCTGGTTTGTGTATCACCGGCCCAATCAGCATCGGTGTACACTTCTAACACTGGTGGATGTTCGTTACTGATTACCAAATTTAGATCTTTACTGTGATTTAGGTAACGAATAAGCCGTTTAACACCTTTCCAATCTTCTTCGGACGGATTTTCACATTTTCGACTCAAAATGTTCATTGCCAATAATATGTCTGGCCTTGTAATTGTTGCGATATATAATAACGCACCGATCGCTTGTCTAAATTTTGTGTTATTGGACATTGGATTTTTTTCCTTTTCTGATCTTAGGAAATTCGTTTCCATTGGTGTCCCGTATGGCTTTGATTCTTCGAGATTAAATTTCTTTTAAATTTTTATCCCAAGATAATTGCTGATTTCCCCTAAATCTTCGAGTGTGTATTGTGTTTTTAATTTATTTATGACATCTTCAATTAAATGGATGCTTCCTGCAACAAGAATGTCATCGACATATACAACTATATACACTGTATCTTCCCCTTGCCCTCTAGAAAATAGACAGGTGTCTGCTTTACTCTGTATAAAATTTAACTCTTTAAGCGATTCAGTAATTTTTGTATACCAGGTCCGGGCTGCTTGCTTCAGCCCGTATATGGTCTTACGAAGTTTACAGACCTTTTCTGGTTCGTTTGCGTTCACATAGCCTTCGGGTTGTGCCATGTACACTTCTACATCAATTTTTCCATGCAAGAAAGCAGTTTTTATATCTATTTGCCTAACATTAAGATTTTTGTAAGCTGCGGCAGTTAAGAAACATCTTAAGGTGGTGTGTGATACTACGAGAGCATATGTCTCATCGTAGTCTATCCCGTATTTTTGCTTGAAGCCTTGAGCCACCAATCTGGCTTTATAACGCTTTATTTGTCCATTTTCATCATATTTAGCCTTGTAGGTCCATTTGGATCCAATTACTTTGGCTCCCGGTGGTGGTTCACCAAAATCCAGGTTTCATTTTCCATAAGTGAATTTATTTCGTCTCGTGTCGCGTCAATCCAGTTATTTTTTCTTGTGGATTCTCAATGTTTAGCATATCTTGCCAACCTTTTGGTTCATATACTGGATCGTGCCGGACTGCATATGCAAACCTGTCCGGTGGCACACCTCTATTGTGTCTTTCAGATCTTCTCGGTTGTTGTGTTTGTTGAGACGCGGATGGTGTATCTGGAGCAGTTTGGTTCGGTGTTAGATCAAATTCTACTATACTAGTGTCATTCTGTTTCGCTTGTTTGTTTGTTTCTGACATCAGCTCAATTGTGTCAACATTTTTCTCAACATTTGAATTACACATGTTATTTTCAGCGAATTTGACGGTTCTGGCTAAAATTACTCTTCCGTCTCCTGTAAATATTCTGTACGCTTTACACCGGTTGTCATATCCCACAAACGTGCCTTTCTCAGCTCTGTCGTTTAATTTGCCGCGTTTAGATTTATGAATATATGCGTATGCGGTACACCCAAATACTTTCAAATATTTTATATTTGGTTTTCTGTTTAACCATAGTTCGTAGGGGGTAGAGCTAATGGATTTCGATGGTAAGTGATTCTGCAAATGATTGGCTGTACATATGGCTTCTCCCCAGAGTCTATGTGGGAGGTTAGCCTCACTTAACATGCTTCTAGTCATGTCCAAAAGTGATCTATTTTTACGCTCAGCAATCCCGTTCTGGCTCGGGCAATACGGTACTGTGTGCTGATGCTCAATACCGTTATGCTTGAGGTATTCTTCTAATTCATCGTTAACATATTCTCCGCCATTATCGGATCTGATGGCGGTTGGAAATTTTCCAAATTTATTTTTCACGGTCGAAATGTATTCCCTTAACTTTTCATACGCTTCACTTTTTTTCGTCATTAGATAGATGACACAGAATCTGGAGTAATCATCTATGAAAGTGATGAAATAGCGTTTTCCCCCTATGGTAGGAGTATTTATCGGACCACACACATCACTGTGCACTAACTCTAACCTTTTTGTGGCTCTATATGCGACCGCTTTTTGGAAATGGGGTATCGTTTGTTTTGGATTTAAGGCATACCTCACAATAGGTGTTGTGTTTGCAGAAATTTAGGGTTATACCATTTACAGGTTGTTTTTGTACAATGGTTTTAATTGCATCGTAACTTCTATGTCCAAGTCGCCTATGCCATAAGTCTATACATCTTGTATTTGTACAATTGTGCGTAATGTTCGCGTAATTATTATCCCCTGGTTTATTATTATTTACATGCACTTCATATAAGTTATTCTTCAATCTACCTTGTAGAATTATTTCCCCATTATGTATGATGTCACACGTATCTTTATCGAACTTTACTTGACATCCGTTTTTAGTAGCTCTGCTAACTGATAGCAAGTTTGTTTCGATATCGGTACATACAATACGTCACGAAGTGTAATTTGCCTGTCTTGTTTTCCAGTGTTTATTACTATTTCACCTGATCCGTATGAAATTAATTTATTACCATTTGCAACAGTCATATTTGTCTCATCGTTGCTGGTTATTTTCAAGAACATTTCTTTAGAGTTAGCAATATGACTTGAACTTCCACTATCAATAATAAATGTTTGTTTGTTTCCCGATTGTTCAGTCAATAACGCTACGTTTTTATTTTCAGTTTGTTTTGTATCACGCCGTTCCGCGATTTTGACGGGTACATTTTCTTCAAAACACAAAGAAGTAGAATGATTTTTATTTTTGAACGGTTTGTTATGCTGTACTGTATGATTATTTTTCCTTTTTTGAAACCAACATTCGCTGTATGAATAATTTTTCATTTTACAATACGAACAAAATTTATTGTTTCTTGGTTGATCTGTGTAGCCTAATTTACCCTATGTTTTATAGGCTTTAAACCCATTGCCTGAATTTTCCGAATTCTCGACTCTGCGAGTATACTCATCTATAAGCTTTCCTTTAATAAAATCAGGCGTAAAATCTATTTCATTTCTCGCTTCAATCGCGGTAATCAATGTATCGTATGACGGGGGTAACGAACATAATAAAATGGCAGATATGTGTGAATTTGAGATATCTTCTCCTATTCCGGCCAATTTATCTACAAGTTCCAATAATTTGGTAATATGTGTTATTAAATTCCTTCCTTCATTTAGCTTTGTGCTATAAAGTTTGCGAAGGAGATGTAATTTGCTTGAAAGATTAGAACGCTCATGTATATTTTTCAAAGTGGTCCATGTTTCTTTAGCTGTGTTAAGATGCTTTATATTTATTATTTGGCTATCTTCGATACTAAGATTTATCAAGGCCCTTGCCTTCCGGTCCCGCTTCGTCCAATCAGCGGTTATCGGATTTGGAGCTTCGTCGGTGACGACTTCAAAAAGCTCTTCACGTATCAATAGCATCTCAACTTTAAATCGCCAATTTGAGTAGTTGTTCGCATTTAGTTTTTCAATAGCCGCACTGTCCTTTGCGTATGCCATTATCTCTCTTTTCTTTTCTTTTAATTTCTTCAAGTTAATTGAATATATATATTTTTTCTTTTATCGGATTACCGGATTTTTTTTTATTATTTGAGGATCTATGTTTTATTTTATCTACCTAATGAGACATCTCAGTCTCATAATCAATTTGTTAGATAATATTTACCTAACGAATATTAAGGCGTGAGAACGGTTAATTACCTCCTTTATTTTATTTCTAAATACTTAATCATTTTTCTTCACAACATCTTATAGAAGTAAAAAAGAATGTTCTTACCGTTTGGTAGCTTCGTCAGTGATATATCCGAGTAATCCGTTTGAAACAACTTTGTTTGTTGTTGTGTGAATATTATTTTGTTTGAAGTATCCATTTGAAAAGAAATTATATGATTTCACTAGAAAGATGATCACTGCTATAGAATTATGTATTCCATAGTATTGTAGTGGTATACCAAGTAGAGAAAATCAGCTTCACACTTTTTAAAAGGAAAAGAAAGAATTTAATATAAGATAAAATTAAGACTGAACATTTTGCACCCTCTTAGTCGGGTGTTCAAGCACGAAGTGAGCAAAAAACATATATACGAAAATACACAAGTGCTTTTCTCAAAAAGTGGGTTACATTCAAAAGGTTATATGCGTGATAAACATCATTATCTAAAATTGGCCATTTTGCATCATTAAAAGTCAAATTCAAGTGTTTATAAAAAAGAGTCAGTAAAAGTCTCGTTAAAAAGAAGTTGAGCTAAACTGTCTTTAAAGTGTCCGACGATACTTAACATAAATATTCTGCAGATGGCTAACGAATAGTCTTTTCTAACAGGCAATAAATTTGCCTCGTTACTGTCAGCTAACCAGATGTGAGCGGCACAGAAAGATTGTCAAGATGTAAGTTCTATAAGATGGAGATGTAACTTTTTCTTTATTTTTGTTTTAACACTTATCTTAATTAGGAGGCTTATTTCCGTAACACGGGCAACAAGTATGACATCTTTTTCACTGGCTTTTCACTTGAGATCGTGAAATATTATATGTATAAATCAAAAGAAATGAGCTCTGTAACCTGTAACACTTCCCTTCAATTTCATTGAAACATAATATGCGCGTTGATCTAGAACAAACAGAATTTGCCAAACATCTTTTAAAACTTGGAAATAAGGAGCTACTAAAGAATGTGAAATCGAACTGTGAGTACATACACTTGACGGATGGTAGCTCAGTAATTAGCGTATTATGTTGCTCCATTTGAGGTTTGAAGCATGACCTGAACAAGGTAACGAAACCTATCGTCACTTCGAGGTAGATAAATTAGTACCAAACGTGCTTGGGAACTAAACACTTGGGGCTCCATTTCAACTGACCACTTGACAGGGACGTTAGTATTGAATTCCGACATTTTCCTCGGGAAGGGGGGTGGGGATTTCTGCAGCACTTGTACACTGTAAAAAATGATCAATGTTTCTTATTTTATGAAAATATACTATAACCACGAACGAAAATATAATATAATCTTCTGAGTTATCCGAAATTCCGAAAAGCGCCTTCTAATGTCTTTTGAATCCTCAGAAACCAATACATTTCCAAAATTTAAAGAATTATTTATAAAAACAAAGTATTTTTCGCTGCCCGTATTTTTCAGAAACGTTTCCGAAGGGATTTTATAGTGTATTAATTAGTGTCCTCAGCCTGGAATACCTGTTTTTCGAATGCTATCAATTCTCAAGTAAATATTTTCATGCTCAAAAATATGTTTAACATACAAACATGCAAAATTAACAGCGTTAACAATAACATTAAAATTAAGATTTTTTCTTTACTCATTCATGTATAAATTAACTTATGAGGCTGAAAACGCTTACTTGAGAATTGATGACATTCGAAAAACAGGTGTTCCAGGCTGAGGACACTAATTAATACACTATAAAAACCCTTCGGAAATGTTTCTGAAATATACGGGCAGCAAAAAATACTTTCTTTTTATAAATAATTCTTTAAATTTTGGAAATGTATTGATTTCTGTGGATTCAAAAGACAATGGAACACGCTATTCTGAATTTCGGATAACTCAGAAGATTATATTATATTTTCGTTCGCGGTTATAGTATATTTTCATAAAATAAGAAACATTGGACATTTTTTACAGTGTAGGTGCATTATGGAGTTTCTGAGATGGAAACATATAATTTTGGATAATAAATAATAGAACATATCAAAAACGCATTGTGAGAACTTTCATGTTTTGAGGGTGGAATGTTCCCCTCTCCTCGCTGTTCTCTGGATTCGTACTGCCGGATGCTATATGTACACCTCAGACCTTTAGTCAAAAACCCGGAGTTGCGGGCCACTGACCATGAGCATTTAAGCATTTTAGCGGCACGAGATTTGCCTTCAGGTAGATATACTTTCAAATGGCAATTTAATCAATGAAATTTTTAAAAACGGCCATTTAAAAATAGAATGGAAATGATGAAGAAATGAGAAATTGAGAAAGCTATGCTTTTGCCATTATAGAAAGATGCCAGCAAGATAAACGCAGATATTATTGAGAAGCTTCCTGGAGAGTATGAAATCTATCAGAGCTACGATTCGGTGATAGATAAGCTTGGAAAAGCGTAGCCGTTTACAAGACCATTTCTCAACTCCATCGGCATGGCTGATGTGCCACCTCATTAGTTAAAGCTAAAAAATAACACAATTTTTATACTATTGGGTAATTTAGATATTTCAGAAGAACATTGTAATGGAATAAGGCTAATTGTGGAAGAACTTTGCAGATCATCTAAGTAAAAATTATCACAGTAGAATTTTCAAACAGGGAAGTACACATTCCTCTAATTATTCTTGATTCAAGAAAAGATAAACTTGGTAGTACGATCCAAAAATATCAATTCCGTGAAATACTTTAGTATTTAATAACTTATACACAAGTTTTTGGATAATCAGCGTAGATCTTCGAGTTCATTTTAATATTGATCTACTGATATCTGTTTTTAAACATAATGCTCTAATGCTGCTGTTTCCAGAAGGGGTGTAACAGTTTAAAGCATTTCTACCTACAGAAAACCTTCGTTAGTGTTGAAAAAAGTATTAAATACCCTGATAATCAACTAATTTGGTAATTAACGACTACGGAAATATATGACAAAAAATCTTAACTATTATTTCGACAACACTAAGAACCAAAATAGAAAGAAAAACTCCAAAAACACACCGTCAATATTTGTTATTATTACTTTTCGGAATTAGAAATTACATTTTTACCTAGGAATAAATAATGAAATTGTGTGTTCACTTAAATGGAGTTTGAATGTATGACAATTTACCGAGCTAATCTCGACCTGCCAGGTACTTAGAAGAAAGTAAAAAAGAGTAATAGAAATTAAACTAGAACCGTTATAATTCGAGAATATAACTTTTTATTTTTTTCGTGTAATTTCTTAAATTAACCTTTTTAAATTTTCTTGTTATTTCCTATGTAATCATTTTAACAAATTGTTCGATTAAAGCGATAAAATTCGTATGCCATTAAGATATCAAATAAATTTCGCTACTTTCATTGCTAAATCCAAGATTTTCATAAGTTTGGCTCAGTAAAGAACCAGTATTTATCCAAAACAACTTAATTTAGTATACATATTTTTTTTAAAGAAAATGAATTATTAAATTATTGCTCATTGATTTTTAAATTCTATTATTCTGGTGTACCTTTATATTTTTTCAGTGTCTTGAACATACATGGTTTGTATCCGCACTCATGCAACTGCACATTGTAGGATTTATTCTGCTTCTTGTGACGTACAGGTATGATAAGAACCTTTAAAAACTTATGCAATCAGTTATCAGTTTAAATTAATTGAGAATTGTAATATTTGAAAACTTACAGTCTTTATTATTAAGAACAGCCACGTTGCATTTGTGAATTCAGCTTAAAAAAACGTGATTTGAAATAAACGCATAATCTATTTCAAATACAAATATTTTCTTATTCATGTTTTCCTAGCAGTCATATAGTTAAGACTTTGCGTTTGTTTGATTACATGTTAAAATTGCAAAAGAATACTTGTAAAAGAACGCTTTTAAGAATGAAGCTAAATATTACTGTTAAAGGATTAACAGTACAACACTGATAAGGAGGTGCATCATTTGACACACAATTCGTGTCAATTGATGTTAATGCTTATTATCAATCAAATCTCAAATCCCCTTCTCCAATATCAGACATATGTCCATGGAATGCATTCCTATTTTTCAAAACTACATTTTTTCAATTTTGTTTTTATAATTTTTTCATTAAATTATAAAATTTTCAAAAAAGCAAATAGATTTATAGTAATCTAACTTTATTCACAGCACGGCAGGTTCTCTGAGATTTTACGTTTAAAAGACAATCTAGTATAAATTACAGAAATATTCTGTCAATTGGGCAGCAAAAGGAAAAAAAAGCCATTTAAGAAGGGTGTACGGGAAAAAAGAAAAAACAATTGATTTACTATTGCAAAGTTTGAAACATATGAATTCATTCCACGGCCGTTGATTTAACAATGAATATGGAATTTGAGGTCTGACTGAAATGACCTTAACGCTCTTTGGGAGCTGATACATGCAATCAGAATAGATTTAGGCTCACTAGAGACAATCTAGAAGCGTCTTTCTTTAGGGAATAAAAAACGAAAAAAAAACGCGTTTTTAGTGTCAGAAAACTCTGGAAAACTCATAAATTCAAAGGTTCATAACTTGGTAAATTTTGATTGTAGAAGAATGAAATTTGTATCTTTTACATGCTAGAGCATGCAGAATTTTTTCTAAATATAACTTATAGGATCCAGGGTCCTCATAAAAATTTAGGTACTTTTCCAGTATAGGGGCCTTTGCATTTTTAAAAAAATGCTTGGCGCAATTCGGGCTTCAGAAAGTGAGATTTTGTTGTCAAATGATATAAACAGCAACGGAAACAAACCTGATGACTTTTATACTTGTTTATATATATATAAATATAAACATTTCATTTATATGTATATTTGTGACGATATTTAGAAATTTACCCCGCTACGAACATCAGATAGCTATATCAGATCGAAGTTTATGCAGTCGCATTCCAAATTTTGTTGTTCTGGCCGATAGTCATTGAGATTTTTCAGAAAAAACGAATAATTGAAATTATCGAAGAAATATTTATTATTTCTTCATAATAATATAATGGTGAAAATTCTCTACTTCTGTAGACATCATTCAAAACTTTTAGTAATTGACGTTTAATAAGATGTTACGACGCATATTTCAAAATAATTCTTATAGTCTCTCTTGCAGGCAACAACGGATTATTTAGACAAGACAATATCACAGAATATTTAGCTCCAGAACTCAAGTTTTATGCTAGAGTGCTAATTACGGCGTTGCAGTATTACTAACCACCCAATGAGAGAGCTAGGTGATATCTGAACTGTTTATTGAAATCAACAGAATTTTGAGGTAAAAAGGCATCAGGAAGAATGCGCGCGAACGGGTTTTCGGAACAAAAAAAAAAAAAGAGGAAAAAGAAAATGGTACAGTTGATAATTTTAAATAGAACGAATTCGGCTTTTTAAGAACGGGGAAGGAAATAAAAAATGTTTTTGAAGAAAAATAATTACGAGAAGTGATTTTTAGGATATTTTGAAGGGAGAATAAAATATTAAATTACGCATTTTAAATAGAAAGATATTTAAATAAATAATTAAAAGGAATATCATTTAAGATGGGAAATAATTTAATAAACTGGGATTGTAGGATGAATTTAGAAGGGAAAATGTTTATGGAATAAATTTAATAAGTGCGGAATTTTGAATTTTGCAATATATATATATATATATATATATATATATATATATATATATATATATAAACTTATTGCAAAAATTAACCATTGAAACAGAAGCAACTGACCATATGCAATGAAATTATTACCCCATGTAGCACTGTCAAATTACACATTATAAAACATAGTCCTAACAAATGAAGTATTATTTATTCAAAAAGTGAAACAAAAGTAAAAACACAAATGTAGGCTTATAATCTAATTTACTTTTTCAAGGACTAGGAAACCACATTATAAGCAAGGAATGATTGTTTTCTGTAATTGACACCAGCTTAATACCAAAAATTGTGCCAATTCCAAGCCCAAACAATCATTGGAACTAAATTGAAAAACAAGGATACCTTTGAAATGGAACACTACAAATGAAACCAACCATGTTATATAGAGGGGAGAAAATAAATATATGTATAAACAAATAAATACAAAGGAAAACAAAGAAAATCTATACATTACAACATCATTTATCCATCATCCTAAGCCACATTTTTGCAAAGCACATGGTAAAGTGAGTAAGTGAATTCAAAAGTACAGGTTAAAGTTACAGTTAAGTAGCTAACAGTAGCAGTTATTAATTTAACCACTGAGATTTTAACTATTTCTAATTTAAAATATAATAATAAATAATATAAAATCTATAAATTCATTTACTAAAAATATTTTTTAACTTAAATAAATATAATATATATATTATATTATTGGAAAATTTAAAAATTTCACTTGTATTCCAAGTTGCAAGAAAAAAAATGGATAATTTATGTGGTGCTGCCATCTATTTTAATAATATGGAACAATAACTAATAAATAATATTAATAGGTTTTTGATCATTTAAAAACATTATATGGTGCTGCCATCTAGTTTAAGATTAAAACAATATCTAAATAAATATTAATTATTTAGATTAAGAAAAGTTTCCAGTATAAAATTCTTTTATCTATTATTTTTACATATGTCAACATTTAAATAATTTATATTTATTGTGAATTGTGTAATATAATTTTAACAAAACATTATTAATTCCATAAAATCTTAAACATTATTGTAGAAGTCAAATTAAATTTTCATTTTATAAATAATTATATGCAAGCTTACAAGATTTTCCAATATGGCTACACGCACTTATTGGAACTAACATCTTACTAAATATTATCTACCCTGAAAAATATAATTAGAATTAATTTTCCAATATGGCAACGCACTTATTGGAACAATATTTTATTAAAAGTTCTCTACCTAGACAAGGAAAAAAAAATTAGAATTCACAATTATTTAAATTTTTAATAAATGAAAGATATTTAACCCAAATATTCCCATTCAGCTCGCACATAAAGGAATTCAATTTTTAGCCAAATATATCAGCAATTAAAATGTAAGTGATTTAACAGAAAGGATGTACAAACATATAAACCCCAATGAAAGCAAAATTTATATTGACTTAACTAAATAAAAGGGATAGCCATATTCTAATGCATTTTGAAGTATAAGTTTTAAATTTTGAGTTCTAAAATTATTAGAACAAAGATTGTTAATTCTATGTGCAAAATTTTGTAAAATATTTACAAATACAGATTTATGTATACATGACTTATAATTAGTAAATAAGTTAACTTTAAATGTGAAATCATTTCTTTTGTCATAAATGTCAAACAAAATTTTATTATCTTTAAGAATTATCTTAAGATCAAGAAAATTAATTTCATTATTTACCATAACGTTGAAACTATAATTTAAATTTTTATGATATTTTATTGGTAGTAAATAATTTGAAGTATTATTAAAATAGAATACAATTATATCATCTATATAACGATACATTTTACAATTAGCAATATGTGAATTACGCTCATAATAATATAAATATAATTCTGCAAGAATTGAAGAAACAATGCCACCCTGTGGTAATCCACAGCTTTGAATATATATAGTCTCATTAAAAACAATATAATTATGATGTAGAATAAATCTAGTTAAAGTTTTAAAGTAATTTAAAGAAATATTATTTTTTAATTTTATGGAATCCTTGTATTCTTTGTATAATAAATTGACAATCCTGAACATATCCTTGATATCAATATTATTAAATAAGTCATTAAAGTCAAACGTCTTCATGTAATTTATGTTATTTAAATTTTTCATATTATTGACAAGTTGAAAACTATTTTTTATGCTAAACAAATTATCTTTTAGTTTTGTAAGTTCAAACAATTTAGTGAGAATAGTTAAAAGAAATTTACTTGCATTATTATTATACGTGTTACATCCTATAGTTACAGCTCTAAATTTTATAGGAGTTTTATGAAATTTAGGTATAACAACAATATATGGATAATTAAAGTTGTAATTTTTAATTTTTAGCAATTTATAATATTGAAATATATGACGATTATTAATAATTGTATTAAGATTAGTTTTTTTTAAATTTAAACTTGTATTTATAGCATTAGATATTAGCTGCGAATAATATTTTTCGCAGATGAAAGCATAGTTGTTTGGTGATTTATCAACATAAGTAATAATAAATTTGTTTTGTAAATTCTTTATTTCACTATTTAGTTGTTTAACATTAAAATTATAATTTTCCATATTTCTGAAAAGTTCAACATTTAAATTACTTAATACATTTAATTTCCATTCCTTAAAAAATTCAATGGGTTTATTATAATCTATTGAAATTTTATATATAAAAAGGTCAAGATTCAGATTAAATTGTCTTAATATAGAAAAAATATTATAACATGAAGGTATTCGAAATTTAGTCCCATTAGTCATAAAATTGCGCAGATAATCATTCTCGACAATATTAATATCCCCTGTAATAATGTGACCATGTACCTTATCTACATAATTACTAAAACTAGGATTATTACATAAACACGGAGGTTTATCATTTGATGTAAGAAATTTTGCAAAATTATTGTAATTGAAAATCCTACGTCCAAGTGTAACATTGTATTTGTATGATTTATGTATTGTAAAATTTTTAATGGGGAATTTGTTATTGTTATTAATTACATTGTGTATATTAATTTTATTAAGTACTATATTAGAAAAAGTGATTATAAGTTGAGTATTGTTAGTTTTTTTATAAGTATTTTTTGAAATTTTTACATTAAGTTGATTAATTCTATATAATAGAAGATCAAAATATACATCACTAAAATGTGGTGATAAATTTAATGTTAAAAAAAACTTTATAATAATTATTAAGATTTTTCTTTTTGATCGAAAAAATATGTTTCCTTATGTCAAACCAATTGAAAGAATTAGTGAATTCATTTTCCATATTAGATAATTGCTGTATAATATCATTACTAGAAATATACTGTGTATTAGTACCATATTTACCCCTTTTTGTACGTGTAGTTTTTGTATTTACTTTATGATTTAAATTAGCATAAGTACTAGTATAATGTTCATGTTTATTAGTATTTGTATAAACAAGGTTTGTGCGATTAAATAACTTAGAATTTAGACCATAAGGATATAAAGAGTTACGAGATTTGATATAAATGGATTCATAAAGTAGTCTATCACTGAAATTTTTATGCATACTCAGGATTTTAATAGTAATATCTTTAAAGTAATGTTGTCTAAAGTGCATATGCTCAACATTTATAGAATTATTTTTTATAATATCCTGTCTATGTTGATTGATTCTGAAGTGCAGTGGATTACATGATTGACCAATATATTCCATCTTACACATATTGCAATTAATCGAATAAATAATATTGTATGCTTTACAGAAGAATACATTAATTTTCGAGTTAGAACTATTAACAATTTGTAGTGGATCTGCATGTGGGCAAGTTAAGCAGCGTGGTGATGAACATTTTTTGAATTTGAGATTTACAGTGGGACAATAAGACTGGTAACTGTTTGACGATCCAAAGAAATCCCTGTCAATTTCCATGTACCGAGCATTAGGCCTAATATTATTATTAAAGCCTAAATTGCTAGTCGCTAAAACTTTTTTATTACTTGCCATAATGAGAATTGTATATAATAAATAATATAAGACAATGTTTAAATATAAATGAACATGAAATTGTAAGTAATATAAAATAATATATTATAAAATTAAAACTACAAATCATTTAATTGCTATGTTAATAAGTATCAATAATCAAAACAAATTTATCATTTGATTTCTAGTTTAATTTATACCAAAAATCCCTAATTTAGTTATAAAAAGAAAAATAATAAAAATAGTATAAATAATAAACCTTGATTACATAAATTTTAATTAATGTACAATATTTACATAGAAGATAATCTCACCATAACTGGTATAAAAATACCATAGTTCATACCTTTAAAATTTTTAACTATATAAGCCCATACAGAATAAACTACACAAATTATTCAAAATGCAAGATGACCATAAATAGTAGGACACAAACAATAACAATGCAAACGGCCAAATTAATATGTTATTTCAATAGCAACATTACAAAAAGTTATTAATGCAGCAACGTAAAATTATTTTGAAATACAAGAAATACATCAAATTTTGCGCATAAGCAGCAATAAAATAATGTATTTAATAATTATGAAAAAATATATATTTTGCCAAAATTTGGGCTATAATTAGATGAATATCTAATTGGGCTGCAAGAGATCGATATTCTTATGAATATAAAAAATTAATAAGTAAAAAAGATATATATATATATATATATATATAGACATTTATATTTATATGTGTGGGTTATTATTGTTTTTTATGTACAATTTACTTATGTTTGTATATAAAAATAGATAAATGGCTTATTTGTATTAAATAAATTGTATAAATATTGAAAAACATTGCTTGTGTATATGAAACAGTGAATAGGTTGCCGAATTTCTTTTTCTTACCAAAGACATTTTCTCTATCTCGTCAAGGCATGAAACATATACATGATACATGATATACATGAAAAGTAAGCATATACATGAAAAGTATCAAAATTTAAATTTCGTAACTTTTACAAAAATAACTATTTTGACGTAAACGGCTTTTGGTATGTAGAGACATTTCTACAGTTGGAACCATACAACTAAAATTAACAATTTAGGAATCAGCTATTAGACAACGATGAGAGGGTTTACCTTGTATAAAATCTGTTTACTGAATGATTATAGATAAACTAAAAAGCAATAAGTGCAGGTATGAAATTACTCTCAGTTAGAGAAGATAATACGAGGTAAATAATGTGTAGGGGAGATGGGGGATGAATGGGACAAGGGATGGACGGGACGCTCTCAATATTTCAGGCAATAAACATTTTTTTTTAGTTGCTTCCTATCCTCATAGATTTCACTACCATAGTGTGCTTCAGAACCAGAAGCACATGGCCGTTTTCAGTTTTCTTCAAATTTGCATTTCCTGAAAACTCTGCTTAAAAGTAATTTTTTTAACATTTGAAGTTATTTAAATATCTTATGCAATATAAACAATTAAGATATGTTGTAGTTTTTTATTTCAAGGCTCAATATTGGTAATTAAAAGGAATGCATATTAACTGTTGTGAAAAATAATTTTTTAGACAAAATGGCTGACAATTGAATATATGCATCATGGAGATGATTGGGACATTTCAAATGGGGATGAATGGGATTGCTTCATTCGTCTCTAGAGGATACTGAAATTTTTTTAATAACTAAATAATATTATATAGGTTGATAAATTAATACTTTATGGTAATTATTCTTTTAACATTTCATCCTCTTTGTAGCCATCGTGTTCAGTCCACCGTTTATGGGCCTTTTAAGGCAAAGCTGAGATGAGTCCAAGATCATTGACTAACAAATAATCCTGGAGATCATATTACAATTTATAATCTCTCAGCTTTTGCCAAGGCGGCATTTTTGTTCAGCTTTTAGTCCTTAACATTGAATATAGGGAGGAAAATGTTTGTGTCCCATTCATCCCTGCTGTGGGGATGATTGGGACATAGAAGAACGTTTTTTTAAATTTAATTTATAGATCTGTATAATAATAATCTTGAACAAATATTGTGCATAAGATGTTGTCAAACACTTAAAGTTTGACATGTGATATATAATATTGATAATAACTTATATAAATTATTTAAAATAAATATTTTTGTGAAAATGTCCCATTCATCCCCCATCTCCCCTATATATAACAGTTGCCAAGAGTGGCGATCACTTGGCTTCCCTAAACTGAACCAGAAATTGTATATTTCTCTCATTTTTTAGCTGCAATTCAAAAGCTATTTTAAGCAAAATACTATCCTACCTAAAGCTTATATCAATAATATTCTCATAAAATTCGAAGATTTTCACTTGAAAAAGCTCCTCTTATCAGATATACTCAGACAGCTTCATACTATTTCTGAAATCTTTTTCACTAAACAGACAAAAAATATCATTACGAAAGTTACTTAACCCTTACAGATGCATTTATCGACTTTTATAGTGCAATTAAAATCAAAAGAAATTTACTTTAATTTTTATTCATAGAAACTGCGGTAGACCGTACTTTTCCTAGATACATTGAATTTGTGAACTCACAAAATTGTAAGTTTTTTTATTGTTTGCACTAAAATTAACTTCAGTTTTATAATTCCAATCTTTGACGTTTCTCCTAAGGTGGAAAAGATGCGGAATTGTAGCCGGAATTTTACTGTCCGTTGCATGCTTTACTGTCACTGGTTATGTTGTTATCCGGTGGGATGTGCCTTCGACTCTTCCTCTTCTAATAAAAGATGAAAACAAGTAAATATCTTTTATAAAACATATGACTTCTATATTTCTATTCAGGATTTTTTCAGTTTTCACGTTTATTTCACAAATGGGTCATTCCAGAAACGCAGATTTGCAATATTAATTTTTTTGTATATTTTCGGGAAGGAAATTCCAAAGAAAAAGTAAAATTAAGTTTTTAAAATGCTTTCAACTTTTCAAACATTATGCGAGCATTTTCCCAGTAAAGGATATTTTTTTATTACAATTGTGTTATTACATCTTCAAATGAATGCTATGAACTCTCAGTAAGCATTTTCAACTGCGTAACTGAATTTATACATGCAAGAGTAACAAAATTATATTAATTTTAATGTTAATGTTAATGGTTTCATTATCATGTTTGTCTGTAAAAAATGTTAGTTGAACATGAAAGCATTTACTTGAGAATTTATACTATCCGAAAAACCTTTATTCCGATTCGATAAAACTGATTAATACACTATAAAATCTACTCAGAAACATTTCCGAAAATCTGTGGCAGCACAAAAATATTTGTTTTTACGAATGCTTCTTTAAATCTTGAAAATATATTCGTTTCTCAGGTTTCTAAATATAAAGAACGCTATTCGGAATCGTGAGTAACTAATATCGTAGATTTTCGGTTGTGGTGATATTATATTTTTCTAGATTAACATTCGTATTCACCATCTACCTCAACTGCTGGTTAGCGCGAAAACCTCGGTCGAACGCTCAAATGATATTCACCATTAACCTGATTGGACATGATCGCGGCTAAAGTTCAATTAGACTGCAGCGCTGATTTGATATACAGTGCGAGAAGACATGTGAATTCGCCGCGCCTCTTTGATTCAGCTACGTATTCCTCTACTGTAAAGACATTCTTGCGAAAGTCGTACTACCGTGTATCAAGCAAACCACTGGCTTCCAGATGGAACACCTAGTTGCACACATTTTGTCTAGAACCTCCCGAGGGTCGGTAGAAGACAGATCGGGCGGTAGGATGCAGGGTCGCTGCGGTCCTTCCCCGGTTGTCGAAGTATACAGCAATTGCCCGCTTCCAAGTCCTCGGAAAACAAGACACTCTCAAGCAGTCGTTGTACATGGCTAGTAACCAATGAGGGTGGTACTTGAGGACATTTCGGAGAATCTCGAGACTAATACCATCGTGGCCGGGAGCCTTATTAGGTGGCAGCGATTGTACTGCGAACTCCAGCTCATTGAAAGTAAACCAGTCTGGTTCGCCGGTCCTAATGTTTGCGACATGCGAAACATCATAGACCTGCAGGAAGTGGTGTCTTGCAAGTTTTGCCCTGGGATTCCTCTCAGGTGGAGATTTCGTCCCCCGAAGGGAGCTCCAGAATGACGGGTGCTCCCCATCTCCACTTGTCCCGCACCACATGAACTACTTGGCCTAGTTTGTCCGTGACAAGATCTCGAAAATAAATCTTCGGAACGAGGTACGCTTTGCGTGCAGGATCGCCTTCATGTACTGTGCCCGTTTACACTTGTATAGAGTGCCAGACCTCACCGTCTGAGTCGGCTCCAGCGTTTGCTGGTAGAGTCGTCTTAGCGAGTGCAACATAGATCTATGGCTAGACATCTGGGCCATTCACCAATACGCTGCCACGTGATCGGTCAATCTGCATTTCTGGTGCATACTACAACGCCGAACCAGAGTCAACGTCAATTTCAACTCCCTCATCAGAGGTCGCAAAGTCATACGATGTTAGATGCGCTGCTTCTAGATCGCGGAGGAATTCATCCCAGACCAAATCTCTTTGCTACAAGCGCCTGTTAGCGTACCTGAGCAACCGTGAGGCTGGTCTGCCTTATAGGCCCACTTCATGACACTATAGTCGCTAAGTGACTCGACATCGGATATCAGCCACTCAATAATTTGAGAGGCACAAAGTCCGACCAACAGGACGAGGATCGACCCCTCCCTTGCGAGCCACTAAAAGAGGAAAGAATATCGGAGTCGTTCTAAATTTGCATTCGAGTCGAAGGCGATTAAGTTTCGCGTCGAAGATCTGTCGGCCGTTGTCCCCAGATCATCGATTTAGTATTAAAATCATCCACCAATACGACATTATCGTTTGTATAGGTTCCTAAAAAGGTCGTAATTGGAACGAGGACAAGGTCAATGTCCTGAGAGGGGTACAGTAGCACATGACCACTAGTACCCACTTTCCGGACCATCTGCAGCGAATCGACTCCACGTCAGAACGATGCAGGACAACGCCCCCTAGATAAGAAAGCCGTGACATGCGTCAAGAAAACGTCATACGAAGCAGGCAAAACAAAGTAAAAAATTTTAACAAATGCATGTTTCGATTTTGATGCATCGTGGAATTATTAACTATAAGTCGTATAGAATAATTATTAATTTTATGAGGCAATGAAATCAAAACATGCAAGTTGTTCGATTTTTTTTCTTTGTTTTGCCTTCTTAGTATGACGTTTTCTTGACGCGTGTCAAGGTTTTCTTATCTAGGGGGCGTTGTGCAGGACCGTGCTGAAAGTGATACGCTTGTTTACCCAAAGGGCCTCCCGAAAGCGACTGCCTGCCGAGCTCACTAGCGTCCACCCTTCAAGAGTTCCGCGTACAGACCCTTCGCAAACATATGGTTCGTTTATCGAGACCACATCCACACCCTCAACTAAAACGTCTTGGGCTAGTTGGTTCGCCACCGCCATGGCGTTGTGGCAATTGAGATGTATGAACCTGATGGATTTACTCCCCATGTTCGTTCTTTCTCAATCGCTCAAACTTCAACTGGTGGATATGGCACTCTTTGGAGCCTGCTGAATGGTTGATTGACAATTTCTTATCAGCCGGTCCGCGTTGCTTCCTGAAATTACAATTTGGGCACAGGGGCTCGTTCGTGCAATCCGACAGCTGGTCCTCATCTTTCACCTTAGCCCTCTTCTCGGACTTTTTCCCTTGTTTGGCGGAAGAATATTTCTGATCGGTGGACTTCTTCCGGCTCGTTTGGGTGTCTCGGCTCTCCCTCCGGACTTCTTTCTTCCCTCCCTTTTGGGGAGAGCGTTGGCAGACTCATCGGGTGGACTGTCTTTCTCGGCCTCGCTAGAGTCGGTTCCCTTCGGAACCAAAGGCTCCTGCTGGACTGTGTGGATTGTGTGAGAAACTCCGTTCTCCGTTAGAGCCGCCTTAGTCGCGAGGTTCGGCGTACTGCCGACCCCTACGTCGCGACTTTTAGTCGGTGCTTCTCCCTTCTGTGAGGATTTTGCATGGAGGAGACAAACCCATGCATGCTGTCGCGAGACGTACTCCATCAAGAGAACCAAAAGCTCCCTGGAGGTGTCCTTCCTTACAACAGTGAGGTTTCTGTCTTTTCCCGTCCTCCCAAGGAGGTCCACAGTCAAAGATTGCGCTTCCTCGATGAAAGCAGCCGAGAACCCGCTCTCGGTTTGATATCCGAAATCAACCCGCTGAGGATCACCATCTTAAGGGGTTAAGTGGGAAAATTCGGGACTTGAACTCGTACATTCACCGTTTCCGGCGTCAGAACGGTCCGAATTCTCACCGTCTCGGAACCCTGTGGTTTCGGATTTAGGCTCAGTGCTTAAATCCAACAAAGACAGCTTGAGGATTTCAGAATCTATCGTACCTTCATATTCCGCATCACTAGCCGTTTAAACGGCTGTTTACGTCAAATCCTTTGGAATTGTCCATGATTTCCCTACTCATGAACATCTCACTCGTTAACCTTGTAACCTAGGACGGAGTTACTTAAAAACTATTTCATTTTCAGTCAAATTAGAGGATAGTTTTGAGAAAACATGTTTCACCACGAAAATTACCTTTTAAAATTTTATTTTAAAGTTTAAACATTTGTTTTTATTAATTACATTGTGTTATTAACAAGATCTAAAATTAACAGAGGGGTTTTATGTAAAATAAACGAATTCTAAAGGACGCTCTTGAATAATCCAGATAAGTATGAAATTTATCCTATCTATATTATGAAGCAAAACAAAGTTCAACACCAACGTTGTGGCAAAACGAGTCGGCAATGACATTAGCTGATGTTCACTTCTAAATGTCACATTATTTCAATTTTTATATCATCAAACAGACCAAAAATGTATAGTTTAAAAAAAAAAAGATCTCCACCTACTAACCCGGTTGCCAGTCACCGTGACACAAAGATGTTGAAAATGGGAAAACTAATTTCTATTGCATTGATTTTGTTTATTTATTTGTAATATTTGAAAATTCGTTCTTGAAAAACAACCAAAAATTGATAGCTGAGTCATTATTATGATATTTTTTAAATTAAATTTTTAAAAAATTCTGCGGTACACCTTAAGTGCTTTTACGGCACAGCGGTTGAAAATCTCTTTTTTGGAAATAAAAAAATACTGAATCAAAGATTTTTTTTTCTTTTTACAGGGTCTTAAATTACATGACATATGTCTACCTGAAACCATATTTTAACTTTACTCCTTACTTGGTTGGAATGACTGTGGCGTACCTTTCTGAGAAGTATTCAGACAGAAAAATCAACAAAGTAGGTTTCTTTATATTTTATAAAATTGGGCAACAGCAGTGTATTAAAATTACATTATATTTACTCGAATAAATGAAAAAATGAGTAAAATTTTAATTAAAATGCCATGTAATAACTAATTTGGTTATGCAATAAAATACTTTAAACTAGGAGTCTTCAACACGTGACCCGCGTACCATGGGCGGTTCACCGATAGTGTTTCAGTGGTCTTCTGTATCACTTCGAATATTAAAAAAGAACAAAAACGCAAGTATTCCGAGAAATTGTAGAAGTCTTTCGAAGTTCCTTTTTTTTTTTTTTTTTTTTTTTTTTTTTGTAATTATTGCTCAAACCAAGATTGATATCATTGTTGTCGCACAGATAACAAACCTTCCGGTCAAGTAAGGTAAATAGTTTTGCCGGATGGATATTGAAAATCTTTTCAGATTTTTAAAACAGAAATGGTTAGAAACCATTATGTTTATAACTATTATAATGATTAGAAACATTAATCAGCAATGGCTGAGTCATTTCTTTAATTCTACTACTAAAACTCGAACAACATAGTAATTGTATTTCTTTACGAAAGTGAAATATCATATTATCATCTATGTAATGAAAAAAAAGATACATTTCCTCCTCTTCTTTTCCGATGCCAAATCATACCCAAAGTTACATGAATTTGACGATCAGGCTGGTCACCGAAGTCAAATAAGTTTTAAATACAGTAAATTTGGTTTTGATTACAAGTTCGAATCTGACATCAAAACAATGTCAGAGAGCTAAGTCAAAAGTCAAAATTCGACCCTTAATGAGCAAAACTGTATTTATACTTGTCTGACACAAAACCGCTGATTTACAGCTGAATATTTTTTACTTTTTCGCTTTGTCTCCTTTGAACATTCAAGCTAAGCAGTTAGTAATATCGATTATTTTATCTTTTGTATGTAAATTATTTTAAATATACCAAGAATAGCTCATATATGTTTCTTCAATCGTGTGTTAAATAACGTGCAATATATATATATCAATTTGATGTCACCTCCGATTTGACATATTTTCAGGCCCGTACGATTTTCCGTGGACGATGCAAAATTACTATGTTTGTATATTGTCATCATGGACGTTTAATAATCTCACAATAAAAGAACATAAAGAGTTTCTTTTTCTTGCAGTATGTAGTCCTAGGTAAAGAAAAACATAAAACTGAGTACACATAATTTAAATGTCTCATACAGATATAATTGTTGAAAGGACGGACATATGGTGCGAAATATTGTTTAAAATATAAAAGTAAATTTCTACCATTTTCGTATATTTTATTTGTTTATCTAAAATAATAAAAATAAGTGTCATTATTGATAAATATATGTGCTTTATTTGCTTTCGAAACTATAGCTGTTGTTGAAATTATTTTCTCAAATTTCAAAATGTTTCAAAAAAATTTTTTTGTTTATTTTTTATTATATAACATTAAGTCTAGAGATCTATTTTGTACGTCTTGGATCCATAAGATCTACTTATTTTTTGTTTTTATTTTGCAGAAATATCAAATCTTAGGATGGATCCTTGCTTTGACTTTTGCTATGTTTTCAGTATATGGTGCTTATGCAACCCCTAACAGCAAAGCTTTTTCACTATATTATCACATGCTACATAGAACATCATGGGCATTGAGCATAGGCTTGTTAATTTATCTCTGCGTATCTGGATGTGGAGGTAATTATTATTGATTTCATTCCTGAAAGGCGTGTTACATTTTTTTACAAATTCTTCACGAGTACGAGTGACAAAATCATTACGACTGATTAATTTTAGAAAAAACATATTAATTTTTAAGTTTAGTGTTTTACGAAGCCGAAGACATCTCTTATCAACTAACTTCTAACAAAGGAGATTACGCAATTCGAGTTTTTTTTTCTCTGAGGTAAGTCAACGTTTAAATTTTGAACAATTGTGTTTAGTATTTTTTTCCACTGTCAGAAAGAGCTGTTTTAGGTGGTGGTCCCGTTATAAATTTCATCAGGTTCTCAATGTAACATTTTACCCTGCATGTTCGTTTTCTTGTCCTCTTTTTTTTCTATATTCTAACTTTTGTACAAATTTGCCAATGAATCGCCACAAAATTTTAATTATTTTGTTAAAGTACATAGTACTGCTTTATGTTTCTTTAAATAGTCTCCGTATGGTGTATTTTTTTTTCTTTCATAGGGAATACATCGAAAAATATAATATAGGATTGTTTACAAGGCGTCACATTGAATGATATTAGCAACAGTAGAATTTAGAGATAGTGAAGATAACAACAAAGGATTGCCACAAAACATTCTTTGTGCCAAACCACCCTCCCTAATATACGGCAACTGATGTGCAATAGGTAAATATCAGTTGAATAAAGTAAGAAACAAATCCTCGAATTTTATTTTATTTTTCCTAAAAATTGTTTGTTTAAAAATCAAATTTTGACTAGATATGGTTTAAGAAAACATGCTTCATCACTGAAATTACCTTTAAAAATTACATTTTAAAGTTTAACAATTTGTTTTTTTATTACATAATTGTTAATTAACAAGATCTAAAATTAACGAAGTTTTTTTTTTAACGTAAAACAAGCAAATTCTAAAGCACGCGCTTGAATATTCCAGATAACTATGAACTTGTATTTTATCTATATCATAAAGCAAAAGCATACCCAACACAAACGCTGACGACATAACGAGGTGGCAATGATCTACGCGGATGCTTTTGCTTTTATCACACATATACTCACTTCTAAATGTCGCATTATTTCAACTATTTACATCATAAAATAGAAAAAAAAATGTACCGTCCTGAAAACAAAAGTGATCATCCCGTACTAACTCTGCTGCAAATCATCGTATAAAAAATATGACGTACCAATCGATTAGTAATAACGTCTACTGATTAATGCTATATTTAAATTTTGCTTATAGGGTCGTCTACTTGCAGAAATTGTAACATTAAAATTTTCAATACTAACACATAATTTTGACATCCTATTTGGATTTAAAATATTATATTTCAAAATTTGAATATTATGATTCAGTTATTAAGTACAGTGGGTGATCGGTTAACGAACTTAATCCGTTCCAAAACAATGTTCGCTAACCGAATTGTTCGTTAACCGATCATAGATTTAGTATAGATTTGTGTGGAAATTCGATTATTTCGTTCTTAAAAGCTAAATTGTGTATAAAAATTAATATAAATTCTCCCTAAATTTTTTCATATTTAATATGGACAGATCGTATTTTGATGGCTTCGTCCGCGTCGTGCCGTACTTAAAAAAATGACATGCCGTTTGTAAAAACTTTTAGGATTACATTCATTGACTACAGCATTAAATCATATCAATTTATCACTTTAACCTATATCAAAAACTCAATTAGTTTTCTAAAAGATCGTGTTTATTGCAGGACCCGATAAAGCTAAAGTGGAACCTAGAGCCTGTTAACAATTTAGGAACTAAATTTCAATTAAAATAATTAATTTCCAATTAAAAGTAATTTTTTAAAAAGGGGACACAAAATATAAAATTTAATGTTTTTAATCTGTTCATTCTAATTTGGTGGACCTAAAAAGTATGTGCCCGAACCCCACGTAGTCCATGAATTAGGCTATAAGTATACAACTGTTAAAATGTTGTGTAAATCGATAATATATGCAATTAAATACAGATCTGCGAATCTGAAACACAGCATTGCTTCTTCTTGGGTTTGTTTTGTGAGGTGTTCGTTAACCGAACATCTGTTCGTTTTCCGAACATAAAAATCTCGCGCGAAAGAGTTCGTTAACTGATCACCAACTGTATATAGTATTTCAATTATTATATTTTATTTCAAAAAGTATATATTTTCGAAATAAATAGGAAATGTAAACTATGCATTTTTAAGCAGAAATCGATCTCTGGAAGCTTCAAATATACGAATCCAAAATTACAGCTCATTCCCCAAAGTAGTTTTACTTAAGAAAACTATCCCCATTGCAATCTGCTTTGCAACGACTAAAATTGAATTTAACATTAGGAGTTTCAAATTTTAAACTTGCATAATTCCTAAACTACTTGACCGAATGACTTTCCGTTTGGTGCCCCAATGTAAAATTTTCCGAAAACAAAACCCCCCAAATATGTTGTAAATAAATTTGTTGTTGGTATTGAAAATTTTAAAGTTACAATTTTTACATATAGAGAACCCCCTAAGCAAAATTTAAGTAACGTAAGTGTACAGAAATAGGGCATGTAAGACCTATAATGGGCCACCTTTTTTGACATATGAAAAACAAGCTTATATCACAGTCACACGCAAATAAAGTGACAAGAAGCCATAAGGTTGAAATCTGTTACCAGGCAATGGATTACTTTTCAACACTGCACTGGAAGAAAAGTTATTCGATTTTAATATTATTTCGAAGTGATATTTACTATTATAACTGTTATCATTAAGGACATGACTTGTAATTCCTTTGATCTTTTATTTAAAATAAATAAAAGCATATTTAATTAAAAATCTTACAGTTAGTGATAAAAAGTAAACTCGTGTATTTTGCATTAACTTTGAAAGTTAAAATTAATGTTAAAAGAAATATGTGTCAAAATATCGCAATTAAACAATTTAATATGATAATTGAATGTATTTGCCATATAGGGGCAATCAAAATTAAAAGTGTAATTGAGCTATAGCTGCAAGCCAATTGTTGATAAACTTAAATGTTCTTTTTCTAATGTAGTTGTATGTAGTTTTTCTTGTTTAATTTAGGTGTTCTTTATGTTGTAAATAAATTTGTTTAATTTAAACTAAAACTATCTTTCTTCATTAATGTCATCTTGTGTACATTTTTCTTAGTATTTATCATACGTGCGTGCTAGCTAATGGCTTTAAACGGATGTTTGTTTCTTCACAATATCACAATGCAATGTCCATATATCATCTAGATTTCATTATTGATTAATTAAATTTAAAATTTTATTTTAACTGAATTAATAGAAGTTAATAGCTGTAATTTATACTATTTCCCGAACAAAGTCCTGGGCTTTTAAATTTTACAACAATTTTTAATTTAATATTAGCTAATTGGTGCACAAAGGATTTTTGACGTTTGTGGGTGTTTGGAAGGATATAGCAGGTTCTTTTACGTAACCATCCTACAATTTGCTAAGAGGTAAATATCTCCTCATCAAAATATAAGCTTATTTTTTCATTTGTCAAAGGAGGTGCCCCACTGTAGGTATGTGGCTCATTTTTGCTAAACTTGTAGTGGACTAGCAACTCTCTTAGAAAGAGATTCTAGTTTTTAGAATGGGAACACATTGTCAATATTAACCGGTTCTGCGTCAATTCATCGCAGCGTCAATTCGCCACAGCGTCAATTCGTTGCGGCGACAATTCATCGCAGCGTCAATTCGCCACAGCATCAATTCGTTGCGGCGACAGTTCATCGAGCGTCAATTCGTCGCGGCGTCAATTCGACGTGGTTTCAATTCGTCGCGACGTCAATTCGTCGCAACGAATATATATTTGAAGCCTATTATAATAAAAGCAAAGACAGTTTAGTAAAATTACTTAATGATAATTAGTTTTTTAGATACAGAGAATTATAACAAAAACTAATTATCATTAAATAATTTTACTAAATTATCTTTACTTTAATCACCATAGCCTTCAAAACCATTTTCGTTGCGACGAATTGACGTCACGACGAATTGACGCTGCGACGAGTTGACACTGCGATGAGTTGTCGCCGCGACAAATTGACGCTGCGATGAATTGTACGCGATGAATTGTTCCGCGACGAATTGACACGACACCATATTAACCAGTGTGCGCAATAGCGATATCTGTACTCTATTTTTCTTACTTTTCCGAAGCGTGTTTGTGGTTCTCGGAATCTGCGGTAATTGCTTTTCGCTGTGCGTTTGTGCAAATTAGGCTTCGTTGGTCAATCTGAGGAGTATAAAAGCAGAAGCAAAAGTTCGCATCAGTGGTTAGGGTCGAGTCCTTCTCCTTGTGGATAGTGAGGCGTGAGGCCAGCGACAAGTATTGGAAGCTAAAGATGTTGCACGTGTTCCAGATATCGAAGAGCTTGGCGTGTGGTTAGAGACGAGCTGACGTTTAGTAAGATTAAACTTTGTTCAAATAAAGTTGATTGGTAACCAGGGATTTCTAGTTTTTAAAAGTGTAACTAATTTTTGATTTATAGCAAGAGTCGGGGTTAAAGTCTGAAGTTATCAGCGAATGCTTGTGAGCCGCTATATTTCTTTACGGAAGCGAACTTTCATGAATTATTAATTGTATATTTCTCGTAGCAGTCAATATTGATCCAGAGACAAACTGTTATTAATCGCAGTGTAGTGTAGGCAAAATTGAAACGAAGCTCCACCGCATTCCTTACCTATTAGTTTTAAATAAAGTGATTTTTATCTATTAAATCTAGTTATGGCTGCTTTTCAAAGTGACGGCCTTGCTAGGGGACGGCTAGGTGCGTCACAAACTTACCTTATAGCATTAATTAGAAAAAGTTATTACTAAGCGATTGGTACCAATCCCATTTTTATACAATGATCTGCCGCAGAGTTAGTAGTGGGTGGTGCGTCCCCCCCCCCCCAGAACCTTACAATAAATTGCAAACTTAACTTTATTCTTGAACTAATAAAATCAAATATTAAATAAACATTTATGTATTATCTCTATGATCATATATATTTATTTCAGCAGTTCAATTTTGACTTTTTTTTTCGACACTCATTACAGGTATTGTGAACAAATTGCTGTCTAGCCGACCAATGCAGTTATTAGGACAGTTAAGTTATTTGATGTATCTTACACACTATTTGGTATTTATTTACAAGTATGCCAGTGCAAAAGAAAGGACATATTTTGGAAATTCGAATCAGGTACGTTGTTATATATTTTTAAATATGTCAAATACTTTTTATATTAGACTTGTTGAGTATAAAAGAGTAACTTTTCGAGAAACAATCTGTTTATTTTGATTAAATGTTATTTAACTTATTATTAATACTGGCACTTTGATTAGATTTTGCAATACCTACAAGTACGTTCCTAATTTCATTAGCCTACCAATGCACAGTGTGATTAAAAAAATTTAGAGTTACTGTTATGTGTTATTCAAGATTTATTAAAATTCGAACATATATTTTTTAGAAAGAAAGAGACAATAGGGATCGGATGTATTTTTATAGGGAGGTGCACACTTTTTGAAGAGTAAATTTTACCCGTGGTATGAAAATTCTATTCAAAATAGTTATGAAAGTAATACGAAAGTAAATAAACTGCCAATACGGAAATATAAAATTGACTATTATTAAATTTTATTTATGAAGTTCGTAAAGGTTCATGAACCGTTAATTACGTTGCGCAAATTTCATATTTTTTTATCCGTTTCTCTCCCAACGCCACACGTTGTCACACTGGAGTGATACACTTCTCCCTGTTGTGACGTCACATTTTTTCAACTGTTAATTTAGAGCTAATTTTATGAAAATAAAAGTTATGTGCGATCTATGATCTACAAATGTAGTTATTATACAATCGTTTAGATCTTGTATGCGTTTACTTCAAGCCGTTGTAATTCCGAGAAAGAGGCAAAAAATGTACCTAATACCAACTATATAAAAAATATATTTTTTTCATGAATTTTATTATGTGTTTGAAAAGAATGATTATCTAATAATTTTCATATTTTAGATGTGACGTCACAATGCGTTAGACCCACCCCACTCCCAGTCACACTGCGTCACACCCGTCTTGAATTGTGCTGTAATAAATGTAGGACTCCTAAACAGCTTCTAAACTTTAAAAATAAAAGTATTTCTGATACAATAAAACCTTCTAAGATGGAATCGAAAGAGACTGAAAAAATGTCCGTTTAGGATAAGTTTCTGTTTTAGATGGTACTGCGACTATTATAATTGTATTGTATTGCTTTTCGCCGTGGTTAAGAAATTTTCCGTTTAAATTAGGGTTCAATTTTGAGAGATTTTAGTGTATTTTTCATTCAAAATGTCTTTCGTTCTGACCGATGATACAATTATTAATGCCATACTTGCCGAATGCATTAGTTAAAAATGAATAAAAATACTATAGAATATAATTGTCAAATCTTTATTTATTATTATTATTTTAAATATACCGATTTCTGTACTGCTTTTGCACTGCTAAACTTCATGAAATTAAATTTTAAATATTGATTTAAATCAATTTTCGGAGATTTAGCTAATGCTATTCTGATGGTATGTTATTCCACGTGAAGGCATGAGTACGTGGTTCCTCTATAATAAATGAAATTACTGTTAAAATTTTTGTTCAGGGTTGAACCAACTTTTGGTGCTGCAGTAGCTGCAACCATAAATTGGTTCAACCCTGAACAAATTTTTTAACAGTGTAGGTTAAAAGTTTTACCTGTTGTTTAGTGAGTTATCCAATTTAAAGTTGATAATTTCTTCTTTAAAATGAAAAAAAAACTCATTTTTTTTAAAATTGTAGTATATTTTACAAAACACTGAATACCAGTAAGAACAACGCAACACCAAAACAGCAAACTTAAGTAAACTTAAACTTAAACCTAAGAAGTAATAGTTTTTACAAAATAAGATGATGAAAGATTTAGTTTAAAAATGCTTATTTTTAAGTTTTGAAGAGAGTTTTTTAAGTTTTTTTTAAGTATTTTTAAGTTTTGAAGAGAATTTCTTTGGAACAACATCTTGGAAGATTTTAGTAAAGTTTAGTAGAGTTTTTTTTTTTTTTTTTTAACACCACAGTATTTTTCCCATGTTACTCAGTCAAGGCAATTTTACCGATAGTTAAGAGCCTACGCTAGTCACGCGAAGAAACGCTCAAACTAATGTTAAGTCTATGGGAAAGTTCTTTGCAGATTTCTTGGACATTTTCAATTTTGGAACCGGTTCTGAAAGTGAAAGTACCCTTATATAAAAAAACTGGAACCAAAATCGAAAAAGTAAATACTAACAACATTAGAGATTGACCTTAGCTATCCTATACAAAAAAATCATTTAAAAATATTAAAATCCGAGTTAGAAATCTGCCAAGAACCTTCCCATACTCTTAACATTAGCTTGCTCGTTTTTTCGTATGATGATAATTCTGTAGTAGAACAAGTGAAAGAACACTACTCGTGGTGCCATCTGGTATCTGTTTCAACAAACAAAAACACTCTCTAACATATTCGTTCAATGGTTTGAGGTTTGAAATGGTATGCAATAGTATTGTTATATTTTTAAAAATATCATTAAAAAAAAATACTACAATTAAAAAAAAATGAAGGGGAGAGAAAAATAAAATTAATCCGATTTATACAATAAATAATAAAATTTATATTCAAATGATATCTAGCGAAAACAAAGTCAGAAAATCGTAATTGTTTTGTAAAAAGGGACAATTCGCATGTGGGGGATTCTGATATATCTTGGTGCAGCCTATTTTATCTTTCGTTCTTATAGCCACATTGTTTCGCTTGGACGTTCTTTGACTTCCCTTTTATATATTTTATAAATCACATGTTAAAGATAAAAATAAAAACATTCTTAGAACAATGTTAAATGCTTCATACAGAAAGAATACCCTCCTTTAAAATAATTTTGATTAAATTATTCATAAATATATAAATTGTGATGTGTGTGCATAAGTGTTTAAATGAAATATTCTAAAGTATTTTGTATTTTTTATCTTTTTAGGTATTTAATTATATCAGCGTTTTTGTCATCGCTATGATAATTTCTTTTACTGGCCATGTAACTGTAGAAGTTCCTTTTTCAAAACTTCAACGACTGGTATTTAAACGACAGACGAAAAAATAATCAGAAGGTGACTTCAAAAGATTATTTGTACACATTGTATGGAAACGAGAAATAAAGTTATTAATAACCAATTTTATGAATCGTTAATTTTTACTAATTTATGACATTTTTATTTAAAGATTTATCAATAATTACAGCATTATGAAACAGCATTTATAAATTAATTTTCTATACCCTTTTCCTTACTCACAAAAATTTTCGTCGTAGAGAAATCTTTTGAAAATACAGTAGAACCTCCATAAGTTGACCACCCAAGGGACTGTAACTAAGTGGTCAACATACAGAGGTGGTCAACTTAGGGAATTTTTAGAAAATATTTAGTACAATATTAGAAAAAAAATTAGTAAACTTTTTTAGTATTTTTTAAGGAAAAATTTAGACAAAAATTAGCACTTACTCATTTTTATTTTTACTGAAGGTACAGCACATTTTTACAATTTTTGAAAGAATAATTCAGTTTTTGTTTGAGTTCTTTTTCTATTCATTAGGTAACTGCAAAAAGCACTTTCACAGTTTACAAGTCCATTAAGCATGCTTGGCCATTTTTCTGCTGCAAAATCTTTAAGTTGCTCCATCATGCGCTTGACATCGTCTTCCTTTAGAGTTGGGTACTTTTCAATTTCGTCGTCACTTAGATCATCATCCGCTTCGCCATCCATTTCTTGTACCTTAGAGTCCTCACTGTGCTTAGTTTCAGAGAGTATCTCATTGAAGATTGCCTCTGGGTCTGGTTCCACCCATGTTATTAACTCATCGTGCATGGTAACATAATCTTCAAAATCAACTCTATCAAAAACTGCCAAGGGAGATAGAGGAAGCTAATCCTCTTGCACCGATGTTGTAGTTGTAACAAATCCAGCTTTCTTGAAGCAGTTCTTAATTGTGGTTTGCGTTACTTTATTCCAAGCAGAATTAATCCAATGAACAGCATTCAAAGCATTTACTGACGCAGCTGTTGACGGTGCCAATGCAGAAGGACCACAGGTTTGTGTTTTCATGATCACCCATTCCAGAAGGTGAGCTCTGTAGTGCTCTTTGAAGAACTGAATAATGCCTTGATCTAAAGGTTGGGTTTTCGAAGTTGTGTTTGGAGGCAAAAATTTTAGTTCCACATTTGTGAGATTATTCACTTTCGGGTTGCTGGGGCAGTACACGGTATTGTACACGGTAAGTAGAATACACCGCTTCTTTTTCTTCATTTCTGAGTCAATTCCTCTAACCCACTCGTCTAACAAAGAACTTGTCATCCAAGCGGATCTATTCGCTCTCCAAAAACAGGAAGGTCTTCAGGTTTTACATTTTTAAATGCACGCGGTTTTGCGGATTTGCCGATCATTGTAGGCTTTAATTTTTCCTCAGTCATACTAGCACATAGAAGAACAGTAAAACGCTGTTTTGAAAGTTATCCTCTTTTGCAAGTGTCACCCTTCATCACTAGACTTCTATCAGGCATTGCTTTAAAGAAGAGACCGCACTCATTAGAATTAAAGATGCCCTCATCTTTAAAACCTTTAGCAAACTCTGGGAATTTTTCAATAAACTTCTCCACCACTTCAGCTGAAACCGCATTCGATTTCTCACACAAAACTTTTTGAGAAATCTCGCATAGTAGTTTGAATTTTTCAAGCCAACCTGCTGAAGCTTGGAAGTCCTCTATTTCGAATCCTTTTGCAAATTTTTTTGCTACTTCCTGCAGCATAGGTCCCGATATTCTTGCATTGATTAATCACATCTCTTTAAACCAACTAAACGTGGCTTCGTTCACAGCGTCGAGACACGTTTTCCTGCGTTTTCTTTAGAGTCCCCCGTTTTCGGAAGAATATCTTTCCAGATAGTGTTCCTTGAGTTTTAAAATGTTGCTCACAGTAGTCTTGCTCACACCAAATTTTTCTGCTGTCTTTCTTTGGCTGCTGCTTTCCAGAAAATTAAGAAGATCCACTATCTCCTTCAATTTAAGCTCTTTTAGAACT
This sequence comes from Maratus michaelseni, assembly GCA_963931845.1. Taxonomy (NCBI): domain Eukaryota; kingdom Metazoa; phylum Arthropoda; class Arachnida; order Araneae; family Salticidae; genus Maratus; species Maratus michaelseni. The sequence continues at coordinate 153,229,679 of OZ007594.1, read as the reverse complement.
TTTCTTTGCGCCATTTTTAATGAAAATTCGCAAATAAACGACCGGTCCCGTCATGACGCAACATCCAGAAAAAAAGAACGGAATGTGTTTCACATGTGAGCGATACACGTTGTTTTTCCATTCTGCGTATAGCTACACCACTACGCACATCCCCCCCCCCTCCGCACCTGACATTTTTCGACAGATTCCAGGGATTCTGGCATTTCCCTTCCATTGTATCATACTGGAAGTGAACAATGAATGGAGCACAACAAGAGGGCGACTGTTGCCCAGATAAGCCGAATGACTGATAAAGAAATTCCTGGAAACCAGATGGAGAACAAACAGAGGAAAAAACAAATTCAAGAAAACATCAGTGGTCAAGTTACAGAGAGTAAAACCTACTAAAAAGTGGTCAACATACAACTTACGGAGGTGGTCAACATAGAGAGGTAAACCTCCATTGAAAATGCGTTGTGACCATTCAAACTAATAAATTTCGGTCAACATAGAGAGGTGGTCAACGTAGAGAGGTGGTCAACGTAGAGAGGTGGTCAACTTTGGAGGTTTTACTGTAGTCATCATTATAATCTTCTCTACGTCTTTAAGCTAATCAAATGCGAGTTTAAATGATGCAAAAATGGAAGGCATTAAAATGTTATTTTTTGCTTTTATGACCCTATCCTTGCTTTTAAATCCTATTAATTGCTTTTATGATTGATCTTGTTATTTTTTTTTTTGTCATTTTTCACTAAATGCATTTATTATATACACAGAAAATTAGAAACAAATTAGAAAATAGATAATTGAGGTTAAAGTTTTTTAAACTCATAGCTCACCCAAGAAATAAATTCGAAAGCCTCAACTATTAGGATTTTATGGCATAATAATTTCATTATGCAAACAAATAATGTTTTAAAATTCTATACTTTTTCCAAGCAATCACCAATCACAGATTGTAACAGATAAAACTTTTACATATGGTCCTTCAACATACAAGATGATTCGAAAATATAAAAAAATATACAGTAAAAATGAAAGGAGAAATCAGGTGTAAGGAAACAAACAAAATTCAGACAAGAACATAAAATCTCCAGTTCATTTATTTATTCAAAAATATAAGCCCTATATTTTTTGACAGTACATATTTTTGGCTGTGAGACACCCTGTATAGGGTGTCCTACATTATAGGGTGTCTCACTGCAAACAGAACTGGAATCATAATTTGAAATTTAATGAAGATATTTTAACGAATTTTTCAAATGACTTAGTATTGTTGTGAGAACGTGGCGAGTTCACGATAAGTGCTGGAAGTGGCCAACATAAATGCCCAATCACAATGAGCCAGATTCTCTCTGTTTTGGAATGTAACTGATAGAGATAATATGTACGGTGTCACTGGCCGAATTATTGTGCCCTTTCAGCACTTCTTGTGATATCATCACATTTTACGCAAAGCATGGTTAGTCTGTTAAAAGTTTTCATGAAACATCTTAATTATCTATAAAATTATAAACGAAAATTCTGGTTCGGCTTGAAGTGAAACACAATGTATGTTTGACTGAATAAGTGGATTGCGATCCTAGTTTTCCATGCAGAAATTGTTTTTATTGCTGTGTATTTACATCCCCGAAAGTTCTGAAACACTATGTATTCTTTACTTTGTAGAAAAAAGGTGACTGTAACAAATCATAATATGTTTAGATAATGAGATAAAAAAGAATTGCATTAAAGTCCATTTGCTTTTAGCAGTTTTTATATAGAGACAAGTTTAATATAATTTATTATAAATTCAGTGTCACTAATACTTTATCATGACAAAAGAATATAGTGGTTCTGAAAATCGTCCATACATCATTATATTTGCATGAATTCTGAACGTTTTCATTAATGGTATTTTTCATTAAAGAAAAACGTCAATGATTTACAAAAATGCCTAAATCAAATATTTTTCTTATATGAGAATTTCATTCGAAAGTCACAGCTTTTGTGACCATTATGCCATTATAGTATAAAATTCAGACAGTATAATGGTCTCTCAAGAACTATGTCTTATGCAATAATCATTTATCATGCTAACAAATAACGAATTAATCCTGTATGCCCTTTGACACATTTTAAAATCTTGACACATTTTAAAAATTTATAAAACAAAATACATACAAGATAGAAACTAGAAATTCACGTATGTGTTACCTGAGATATTACAGGGTTTTTTTTTAATCTAGTCAAAAATTTCAATATGTGCATCTTTCGTTGCACAGAGAACATCTAGTCGATAATCTATCTCGGCCCATATGCGTTCCAACATCGATTGCGTGACACATGAAATTGCAGCAATTATGCGTGTTTTCAGTTCTTCAACACTGTTCACTTTTGTTGAATGTTGCTTCATCTGTGAAAGTGATGTTTTTAAAAAAATCTCTATCTTCTTCCAGATAATTGAGCATTTGCACAGCGAAGTCAAAACGACGAGGTTTGTTATTCCCTTGTAAATTTTGCAGTACCTGCACTTTATATACATGAAGGCGAAGTTTCTTATGAAGCACGCGATGCACTGTTGGACATGGAATTGATAATTGCCTCGCGGCAATGCGTACCAATTTCTGCGGGCTACGAGAAAAAGCTTGACCGTTCTGTAAATGTTGCTATCACGGAACAACTTGCGTCATCTGTTGATTTTTTTTACATTGAAAAAAACTCCAATATTGAAAGTAACGTGATACGTAACGAAAGTAAGTATACGTGAATTTCTACTTCCTATCTTGCATTTTTTTTTTAATAAATTTTTATAATTTGTCAAGGTTTTTTTGATACACCCTGCATATTTGAACACCATAAAGTTCGTCCGACTTTTTGCATCATATCAACATTTTTTTTTCTTTCTTTGCGGTAACAGGCACACACACACAGAGAGCGGAATTTTCTTTGATTAGTATAGTTATAGATAACTGAAAGTATTCAAAAATAAATGTGAAAATGCGTTTAATTCATTTTGTTTTAATTGAATTGAATTTTCCTCTAAAATCAGTAGAGTATATGCATAAAAACTATTAGTCAATGTGTTTTAATTTTTGTTACGTAATATTAATTTACTTTGCAAACAGTTAATTCTATTTTGAATGTATTATTTATCTTTTAACATGTTATTCCTATTTTGAGATTATTATTTAATATTTATCTGCCAACATATAATTCGAAAGTATAAAAATGTTTATTTACGCGTCATTAAAATCCATTACATTAATTTGTTTTCACGGAATAGTTAAACATGAGTCACGTGTAATTCTAGTGGAATATTTTTACAAAATAACGTTTTTACAAATTAATATTTTAATTGTATTGTTCGGTAAACGATATTGCTAAGTTATTTTGTTTCTTTTCATACTCGGAAATTTTCTTAGTTTTGTATTTTTTTTCACTTTTACTAAAAAATAAGCCTTGTTTATCAGTCTGTGAAGAAAGCATAAAACATTACTCTTTCAATTAGCCTATTCTTGAGAAACTATTAACATACAATATCGTTTACTAACATTAATTAAAACTAGGGGGCTCAGCCACCTGCTCACTGACGCTCGCCAACTCCCGTGAATTGCCGGGCAATTCACATTGGGACCACTATGCGGTGCCAGCTCTCTTCGCTCGCTCGCCATTTTTTGCTGCAACTCTAGCCAGAAGAAGTACTACCATAAACCATTTTAGCATATGAAATTTAAAAAAAAATTCTTAATTAAAAAAAGTAATTTAAAACTTTGTTGAAAACACAATTAAAAATGTGTTTAGTTGATGCTATCAATGGACATAAATCATTTTAACATTATGAAATACAATTAATTTAAAACTCCTTGCGATGCACGGCGTTCATTTTGCCTATAACATTGCACAGCACAGCACAGCTTAAATGCATTTAAAAGTCTTTGAAAAACCCTACGTATACGCTATGAATGACGCTATCAAAATATAAACAAAACGTTTTCTGATGTGTCTAAAAGAAAGTCAAGATCAGAAAACTGATTCGCTAAATGTAACACGGCACCGTAAAACGAACCCATGAGAATCGTCACTGTTTTCTGCTGTGCCTAAAAGAAAGTCTTGATCAGAAAGCTGATTCGCTAAATGTATCACGCTACTATAAAACGAACCAATGTAAATTGTTTCTGCGGAAAATACGGTTGTTGCCAAACGGAAAGTTACAAACTTAGCCCTATTTTTGCTCTACGTAAGAGGAATATATATATATACACAGTGGCGTAGCTACACGTTCAGCGCCCTGGAGCAAGTACAATCGGATCACCCCCTTCTCTACCAGAAAAGGTTGCCCAAAATTTGTTTTCAGGTTTAAAACATACATAATACAGTAAAACATCCTGCCATAAATTTTAAAAAATCATGATGCTGATAGAAGGAATGCCATACAACTATATCTGCTATGACAGAAACATGTCTAAAATGGAATTTCTCCCAGTCGTCCCTTGCGATTCCGTCTTAATAGACTTCATTGTACTTACTTCAAATTAATACTTTTATAGTGTAAAGTCCCGATATATCGTAAGGAACATTTCTTCTTAAAAATTGCCGAGGTATAATGGGGCAATGCGTGTGCTGCAATAATCGTAAGTTCGTTTCCTGTTAAAATAATTAATCCATACAAGAGGCATTAGATGAAATCAAGTCTTGTTATCCATGGAATTATTTTTATTAAACCAACACATCGACACAAGAAAACAGAGAGGGTGGCCTTCACTTATTCTACCAAAAATTTTACATCTTTATCCGACAAAAGCGAGAGCAGATCTGATCTAATTTTACAGATACATTATCGCCAACATATTAGATGTAACATGCCAATCCGTACATTTCTAGCCAGGCATGAACCGTCAAATTTTGACAGTTAGCAATAAACCAATATTGAGAATTTTTGAATAAGAAATGAAAGGATGCCATAATTTGGCGGAACATCAATTTTTGTGATTTTTAACTTACAGCAGAGCGTTGTTTTGGGAAAATTAAGCATGTGTTATTACAATCTAACGAAAAGAGTTTATAGTGCATATTTTTGCAGCAGTCAAATTATGAAAACGGTGCCTGCATTTAACACAAGATACGAAGAAAGACAAAACAACATATGTTACGGTCATCTGCAGTACATTAATATTCGAATTGAAACCGCATGAGAGAAACGTACATTTAATGTTACGAAGAAATATCTGGGAACATTTTAAGCTAGGAAGAAATGATTGTTTTTCGGATTAAAGAATAAAAAGATTTTGAATACAGAAATTAATTCACATAGATAAACTTGAAGATAGGAAAATTAAATTTTAGAGTAAAACACAAAATATATATGATTCTATATCATAACTTTTTTTTTGTTTTTTGCTATAAAACACAACCTGCAAACCTGTAATGCCCATGCAAATGCCCTCATTTGTGCTTTTAAACGTTCTTTACAAAATTTTGATAAGTCAAGTTCAAGGAATACTATAGTTTCATTTATCTAATTTTTAGCTAAAACAAAATTGGAAAGCATTGAAAAAATATTCCGTTTTAGACAGGTTTTCGTATTAGTAGGTAATAACCACACGGGATAAGTATAATCACGAAAAATTTCTGTAAAAGACAGGATTCCGCTTTCACAGATTTTACTGTATATTTTATTATATTAAAAAAAATGGCAAATGTAAAAAAAAATATCTATAAAAATAATTTCGTTCCTTTGTAATTTTGCGCCCTTATTATTCTCGCACCTGGAGCAATGTGCTCCAACTGCTCCACGGTAGCTACGCCCCTGTATATACATAGATTGCTATTTCGATAAGCATGTAGTCTTGAGAATTCAGTAGCATAATATACCTTTAATTAAAATTCTTTTCAAAAATAATTTATTAAAATTGCTTTTTCTATTCGTATGTAGTCTTGAGAATGCAGTAGCATACTATAATTTTAACTGAAATTGTTTTCAAAGACACAATCTAAAAATGATATATACATACTCTAAAAATTAATCTTATATGCATTCCCTAAATAAATAGATTATATGCAGTCTAAAATTTAATCGTATATACATTTTCTAAATAAATAATATGTTACATAAGCTTAGTCTATAAATCAATCGTATAACATTTTCTAATGAATATAGTTCACTCAAAATCTTAAAACATAAGTTCGATTTTTCAATTAAAATTTATTTCAAGCATGTTTTGAATTGATAAACCCTTAAAAATGGATAAAACTCTTAAAAACCCGTTAGGGAAAAAACCCTTAATCCAGTAGCACTATTCAAATTTTAATTGCTAAAGAAGTGTACTAAAGTAGAGAAAAAAAATATTGTTGCAAAATTACTTTTAAATGTTATAAGAAAATAGTTTTACACTATCAATAGTATTTATATACTAATAAAATTCATCTGAATTATTTGGCACTGTCCTGTATATGTATGAAATATAGTGTCAGAGTTATAATATAAAGATTGGAACGTATTCTGCGCTTTGTTGAAAACTAATAAGGGAAAACATTATTTCTTATTTTGCTATCAGTTTTCAAAATTTACTTAACTCATTTCGTTAAAAGCATCTTATTCAAATTAATTAAAAATTTCGTCAACATTAAAAATTATTCAAAATTAATTTAATTTAATCCTATATTTCGCCAAAAACATAAAAAATAATTTAGTTTAATTAATTTATTTCGACAATAGCATGAACATTTTTCAACTTCCCATAATATAATTAGCATAATTTACTAATTAACATGGTAAAAAAAGGAGGGGAGGGTATTTTAAAGCAACCGGGGCGTGTGTAGTATATTAAAAAAGTATTAATCGGTAATTAAAAACCTCATCGTTAAAAAAGTATTAGTCACCCACTAGAAAAAAGAAAGAAAGAAATAAATAAAAAAATAAGAAACTCACTCCGTAATAATCTTTACTACATCTCATAAGAAAATGTAATACATGTATTTAAATAACGCTATATATATCTATAAAATTTAGATAAACACCCCATAAAAATGTTATTAAATTAAAAATATATTTGCTGTATTCATACTTTTGCGAAATGTAAATCGAATTGTGGAAAGGAAATACATTATTTGCTGTACACATAATTCTAAGGTTTTAAAATTAAAACTAAATATTATATCACACGAGACAAAAATAAAGGGGGGGGGGGGAGATGGGATGCAAGATTGCCACCACCAAGTCTTAGACCAAGTGACCTCAGGCAATGAGAGTTCTGAAATTTATTTACATTCTTAGCAAAGGCCGTACATTGATGTAAAAATTAAATTTCTAGTCTAAATTATTATAATATAAAATATAGAAGTTTAAAAACTATTAGCAATAAAAATAGGGATATAAAAAAAGGAAGTTTAGGGGTTAAAAATTAATCACAAAATCAGTTCGAATCCTTCTTTTCTTTCAGGTGGTAAGTTCTCGCAGGAAATTGTTTGTTTAAACACATGACAAAAATTTTTAATACGTCATAGGGAAGTAGTAGAGGGAAAATGTGTCACGTATGTAATACAAGTGTTTATTTATGTAGACATAAATCATTTTTAAAACATTTCCTTTACTTTCGAAATTATCTAAAATTTGTCTTAAGCTTTTTTAAGTTTTTAGTAACTAGAGAAAATTAACATCATATTTCCCCCTTTTTTCCCAATTCGGTAACGGAAAGTCCTGAATTATTCTTCGAGTTACTGGGTAATTATCATGGGAGGAAAATTAATTTTAACTTTATTTCGATGGTGTATTCTTAAACATTTATTTAATATTTTTTACCTAATTCGGTGGCAACATCAAAACAAAAATATTAGTCCTTCAATAGAAGAAGCTTCCCCGTGAGAATAATTTATTTTTATATCATTCCCTAATTCGGTTGGTAAAATTCTTTTAAATTAAACTTTATCACACGAATCTAAAATAATTCAATCCCTCTTTACATCTGAAAAAATATATAAAATATTTAAAAAATCTTGCCTCGAAAATTCCTTTCCTAAGATACAGATGGGTGACAAAATAATACGAACACCCATGAAAAAGAGTGAAAGGGCAATATCTAGAAAAATATATGAAGAATTATCCTTAAACTTCAGGCATGTAAACAGCACTGTTGGTGTCATATATTTCCGTGAACATTTTTTCCAAAAACCCCATTGGGGACCGTCAACAAATTGGATAAAAACGAATATCTTTTGGATAACCCTGTAAAAACTAATGTAGCAAAAGCGTAAAAACTAGAGATTATTAATAAGTGGCTTATTGTAATGTACTGTGTTCATTTTTATGAGGATAGCTTGTATACTCGTAGAGAAATTAAGATTTTTATAAAAACAGTCCCAAATTTTGCCAAGTTTTTTGCTTATAATTTGCAGAGTTCTTAATATAAAAAAAAGTTCTCTTCAGAAAATATGACAAACAACATTGTACATAACACTCTGCAATCAGAATTAAAAAATAATAAAAATTGGATGGAAAATGAGCAGGTTTACTAAAAAATGTTTCACTGCGCATGCGCGAATGCAATCAAAATATAATATGCATAATGTATTAGCTAAGTATATAGAGCAATTTTTGTGAAAGTCTCAAAATAATAGCTCGAAAATTCTGAAAATTATCGTCGATAGAATAAGCTTGAAATCCGTTGTTACCAAAAAGAAGCAAAAATATGAGGAGTTGTATCCAAATATAGTAGCAATATTGTGTACGCTATCTTGGCACTAATCAACGGATCTATTTTTAGTATTTTTTAATTCTGATTGCACAGTATTGTGTACAATGTTGTTTGACATATTTTTTCATAATAACTTTCTTTTATATTAAGAACTCTGCAAATTATAAGCAAAACACTTGGTTGAAATTCGGGAATGTTTTATAAAAACATTAATTTCTCTACGGGTACTCATGTTGTACTCATGAAAATAAACACAGTTTATCACAATAAGCCTCTTAATCATGTGCTAAAGTTTCAAAGCTTAAGTGACATTACTTTTTACAGGGTTATCCAAAAGATATTCACTTTTCTACAATTTGTTGACGGTTCCCAATGGGGTTTTGGGAAAAAATGTTCACGGAAATACGTGACGTCAACTGTGCTGTTTACGCGCGTGAAGTTTCAGGATCATTCTTCATATATTTTACTAGATATTGCTCTTTTCACCCTTTTTAATGAGTGTTCGTATTATTTTGTCACCCATCTGTAATATATCTCGTGAATATATTAAAAACCTCCCCTCGAAAACCTTATATATTTGTTAAAAAGTCCCGTGCTAGATAAGACCCCTCGTCTAAGGACGATAAGATAAGACCCATCGTAGCACACTGAGGCGTCAAGAGCAACATGAAGCGCGACTTAGGAGAAAAAACAAGTTGAAACAAAGGGGAAAAATGTATCAATTCTGTTCCAAACCTTTTTTTTTTCACTCAAGTCGGGCTTCATTTTGCTCGAGACGCCTCAATGTGTGGCCTGCTAGATGACAGTCTAACCTCGGAATCGGAAGGAGACAGAAAGGGAATGAACTTCCAGCTCCTTCAGCTCCTGTTGGAGTCGGACTGTCCTTACTCTACTACTTATATTAATGAAATGACAATACAAGTATGTTCACGAGAGTTGGAGCAAAGAGATACAGACAGATGGCATTAGGCGATCGGCAGACAGACAAACCGAAGTCATTAACACTTTTCAACAGTGTGGGAAAGTGATTAAAAAAAAACTCAAAGTCGTCATGAGACATTTTGTCCAATAAAGCACAGCAATGCATTTTCGTTTCATAATAGTGATCAGATCCTGCTTACAAAATGTTTTTCTTTAATAGGTTCATCACAAGTTTTTGATTGAACAAACATCTAGTAAGTTTAGGGGTTATTGAATGAGTTGAATTTCTGGACCTTCGAGAAATTTCTCAATGGACGATTGGTAAATGTTTGAAATGTGTTGGTTATCTAAAATCCCCCCCCCCCCACACAAAAACATCACATACATTAAAACTTTTACCAATCGTCTATTGAAAAATTAAAGGGGAAACGATTTAACTAACTTTGATAGATGGAACTTTTCAAATCTTTCTTCTTTTGGGTAGAAAACTGCTACCAGCGCAGGAAAACATCAAAAATTAACTTGCAAACTTTTCTTCCTTACTGATTCAGGCTTTCGTTCAATGCCTTCATCTAATTTGAATGTTTTCATCACTTTGCACCCATGATCTAATATTTCGGGAGAGAGTGACATTTTTAGTTAACCACTTTATGCAAGTTGATCTTCCAATATGTAGTAATTGATCTTACTTAATCAATAACGAAAACATTAAGCGATGGATGTGATTCCGTGGGTCGCAACATCCCTCCAATCAAAGGGAAATAAATAGTAACCCGATTACGGATGATTTTTATTGGCCGCGGTAATATCTTTCAATCATCATTTTGACTGGGGTAGTTGCTTCTTCTGAGGTCTCATCCACGCAGGACTAGATAAGAGAAGGGCTAGTTCATACCTTTTAAGAGAGACATGCCGACATATTCCTCTTTCCTGGAATCATATGACGTCACTGGGAAAAGACTGTCCATTGAAGGTTGAGAATAAGCACCAGAAAACAGCGTTAAAATAGTCTAAAAAATTTGTATTTCAATATAAATTATTATTCTTTTGCAGTTATTAATAAAATATTATAAACTTGTGTGTATTATATTAAAATGTCGCCGGGTGCAGTTGCAGCGGTCTGCAATACGTATATAAAGTGCAAAGGCAAAAATATTATTTTTCATCGAGTATTCGTATCTGTCGCCGAAAAGTTGAAATTAACCCGAAGAATGCTTGGGTATGTAGCGAGAATTTTATGAAAAATAATTATTCAGATGATATGCAAAATAAATTGTTAGGATTTCCCCAAAAGAGGAAATCAAAAAAAGAACTTGCTGTACCAAATGTAAAATTACCTGATCTAAATACAGATGAACAAATTAGTTCAAGATCAGAGAGGCAAAAAAGAAGAAAAGTTTTGCAAAATGCGCATCACAGGCTGAAAACTCTACTTGTCAAACAAATGATGATTCATTAGTATTCACCAAAGACCATCACGATGAGATCAAAACAAAAGTTTCTGAAAACTGTAACATACTTCAAAAAGAGATTGATAACTTAAAATTAAAGTTAATAACCGAAAATAACACGGTACAATTTTTAAGCAATGAAAGACGCCGTAAAAAATCACGAAAATTGAAAAGAGATCACCAATTAAAAAATATTAGATTAGCAAAAGTGTAAAGATTGAAAGCAAGTTAAATTCTTTAACCAAAGAAAACACAAGGTTCAGTGATTTGACGAAATTCGTGAAAAATATTTTCAGTGAGGTGCAAATAGATGAAAACATCATAAAGAAAAATATTAAATGGACATCTGAAGGTATATCCAAAGCTGTAGTAGCAAGAGCAATATCATCAAGAGCGTATGATTTTGGGAGAGAAAAGACGAGCATGCCATTGCCTAGTGGCAGCACAATAAAAAGACAGTGTTCAAAATTTACTTGTTCTGGTATTAGAAGATTACTTATAATTAAAAAGAATAATGAAAATTTGAGCCCAAGAGAAAAAAAATCTGCGTATTAAATTTTGATGTATTTATATGGTATTCTTATAGATTTAATCAAGAGTAAAATATTTCCTTATTTTTTTCTTTGTTTTTAATTAATACACTATCTTGCAAATATTTTAAAATATAATTAGTGTAATATAATTAATATCAATGTTCCTATTTAATATTAATGTTTTCAAATATAATTAAAGACATGTACATGTAGTGGCGCACCCAGCTTGACTCTTTAGAGGGGGCTAGCATAATTTAGAATTGACTCGAGATGGTACGGACCTGTTTGGGCCCGAACTTACATTTCCCCCACTTTTCTAACTTCATAACTTTAGAAAACTTGAAATAGTAAGTCTAGTCCCGGGGTATGGGAGGGGCTTCAGCCCCCTTAACACACCTCCGTGCGTGCGCCAATGCGTTTACATTTAATATACGCATAAAATTAGAAAATTTAAAAATATTATTTTCCATCGATTGCAAAAGAGCCTGTTATAGTAACTTTAAACTTCTAATAAGAAAAATAATGTAAAAGAACTGTCATAGTTAAACTGAAAGCCTATATAAAGCATTAAAATGCATGTAAATTTGGTATAAATGTAACTCAAGTCATTTATGTGGGAACGAAAGTTTGATTCCACGAATCAGAATAGACTTTAAACCGTTCAATATGTACATTCCAAAATGAGTTTCAGAAGTGATAACCAAAAAGCGACTCTTTAATTATTGATGATGTACGCATATCTTTCTCTGAAAACGAGACAGATGGCCCTCCGCTTTTGATGCGGTCAGACGGATCGCGAGATTCTATCTCGATAATTAAGCTCCAGCCGTACTCAACCTTTTTTTATGGCGGGCCGCAAACATATATTTGCGACGTAATGCGGGCCGCAACGCACTTGTATAATAATGTAGAAAAATATAGATTTCTACTACAAATGCCGCGAAGATTGTTGTTTTGAAATAGTGGTATAAAACTTTTTGCTGCCATTTTTTTCTGCAACAAACATTTAACCATAATAAGCCTAATGTAGAAATATATAGTGCAAATTAAATTAATTTGCAATAATGTTCGTTTAGTGTTCAGGATTAAGAAATGTATATACTACTACGGCCCAAGTAAAACTACATGTAAAAAGAAATTTGACTAAGGAGACGTCATTTAAGATATTTTAAGGTAATTTTAAATTAGTAATTATAAATAACAACAAATTGTTTACCGATGAAAATATATAAAAGAATAGAGAAAATATTAAAAACTTTTTATACACATCTCAATTAATTTTATAAATAAGAGATTAATGGTTATGTGTCTAGGGCCGCACATAAAAGGTCGCCGGGCCACATGCGGCCCGCGGGCCGCAGGTTGAGTATGGCTGAGACAGACGGCCACTTCTAATGCTTTTTAAACTAATGTTACTTAAAATGCTTAATATCATTATCATTTGTCATTTAATGAAGAAATATTAAAATAATGCTAGTTTGAATTTGATAAGACGTTATTATTTAAATCACTTGCTTCTGTTTGGATGTTGAATTATGTTGAATTGCTTCCGGATTGTGGAATTATGTTGAATTTCTCCCGGATTGTGGAAGTTGAATTACACTGAATTGCTCCTGGATTGTGGGTATTAAACTTCCCCTGGCATTGAACTTCACAACTCTTGAAAACCGCTTCTCTGCTAGATGAATAAGTTCAAGGATTTACTTACGCCGCAAGTTCTTGAATGAACTGACCATGAAAAATTTCGACCTAGTTTCTACTCCAGTATGAACGAGTGAAAAAAAAGAGTCTTCGACGCTTGCTTTGCGTTAAAGAGAAAGGAAAGAAAAAGAAATCTCAAATGTTCTCAACATAAAGAAACATCTGTTTGGATTCGGAAGAAAGTGTTTGGTGCATCTAATCTCGTGTATTTTTTCAAGATAAGTGATCAATAATATAAACTAGTCGTTGGGGGCCACCGTAATACTTACCCTTCATGGATATGCATAATATAAAATATGAAAATAAAACATGTGTAAACTATTTATAAAATGCATTGCAATTCGAATAAAGTTGTGGCTTGATGACGTCATAAACTTTAAAGGCTCTATTACTCTGAATTGCGTAAAAGAAACATCCTTATAACTCCAAAAATGATAATCATATTAATTAACGTCTTATTGCGTCGGATGAAGCGTCTCATTTCCAATTAAAATATATCTTTGAATTGAAATTTGAATGAAATATAGGGTCATGAAAAATTGAAGAGTGTGGAAAATAGGATTACAAATATCTCGGCAACTAATTATTCTATCGACTTCATTCTTTATGCAAAATTTGTTTTTTTATTGCCGTTTATATTCACTCCTTAAAATAAGCAATTTCGAAAAAATTTATATACCTTTTATCAGAACGAATATTTCGAGAGTTCGAAAAAAATAGTTCCTGATAATCGAGGAATTCTATAGGTTTCTTCTCATTATTACATACAAAGTACATACTAAATTTCAAGTCTCTATCTCAATTTGTTCGGGAGATAGATCGTCTACAGACACACACACAGACAGGCGGACGGAATTTTTTATTTTTTTTTAATATGTTTTTCGGAATTTCCAGTGTCTGAAACGTGTAAATCCGTCAATTTTTTTTTCGATTTTTAAAACGATTACAAGACTTACCCTATACTACGTATGATCGGTAAACGGTAAGTAATAGTGATCTACGGTTAAAAGTGTTTTTTTGTGCGAAGCTAAATAGTGAATCAGCAATCGTATTTTTATTAGAGTACGTGGTGATTTATTTTTTTCATGTACTCGATAGCTAATCGTGTTTTTTACCGGTAGATATACTAGCGCTAAGTTTTTTTTTGTTGTTGTTTGTTTGTTAGCGTTCGTTAATTGAAGTTCCTTTTTATTTTAACGGAAAGAAAGAAAAAGTTGATATCGGCTTCTTGCATAATGTTTTTTTTTTTTTTTTTAATGCGGGCCCCGAAAAAATTAAATGTGTTAATGAAATGCGTCGAACTCTAGCATGTAGTTATAAGTAGGGAGCTCATGCATCCTTTTAGGTAATAACTTTGTTCAAAAATTTTAATAGGATACTATTAATAAGAAAGGGAACTATTTTTGTATATATACTTTATTGTTATTGGTTATTTGAGTTTTTTTGAAATGGCATACCAGGGGAGAGCCAAGAAAATTGATTTAATAACATTGATTGAAGAATTAAACCTTGAATTGCCCGACAATCCCAGATGTGCGCAATTAGCGGTCATCATTGGGAAATCTGATTTGTACGATGAGAACTAACGAAATATATGTTAAGTAGAATTGCTTCTGACAGGGGAGAAATGGAGACACGTGAGGAGCAGATAGCTGATGAACATGACGCGGATGATTTTGAGTTAAAGAAACTCGATTTAAGTCTAGAAATAACACGGCAACTGCCCCTTTCCCAGAACAAATAAAAATGACCTACTAAAATTATAACAAAGTTTGAACTTACTGGCAACATAAGAGTCTATATGAATCTTTTTTAGCGTCAAATCTGTAGAATTGGTTTGAATAAAGAGGAGTGGGTCTGTCACTTATTAGGGTTTTGCCTTTAGAGATCATTCAGTTTATTTCGCGAGAGCCGGATGCCTCGGACTATGATTATGTGAAAAAATCGTGTTACTAGAAATATACAGATTTTATCGTCCGAGCAATTTAGACAGATGTTCAATATCCACCGTAACGATGTTTCATCCTCTTGGCGTGGTTACGCTTTCGAAATGAACACTTTTTTGGATTAACGGCTAGAAGAGTTACAGATAAAGACATATGATGAATTTAGAGATCTAATAGAGGAAAAAATTGATACACGATCTCCGCCAACATTTTTGTGACGAATTACCAAAGGTTACTAAAGTAGAAGATTTGATCAATAAATTGGATGATTACGAGGCAGCTCGTAACAATCTTAGGAAAGCTGAAATTAAGCATCCTAAGTGTGATTTTAGAAAGCGTCCGGCTCAAGGGACTGAATCTAATAAAGTGTTTCATGTACTGTATTAAATGTGAAGTATTTCATGTAAAGTATTTCATGTATTTCATTGTCGTAATGATGTAAGCCGTGTACTATATGACAAAAATTATATTAATTCTCACAAAAACAATTTTCACACTAAAATTGGTTTTCTAAGTATAATGACCTGTCCCACAAATCTATACATTGCCCACGAAAAAAAGAAGGTTCCATTTGTTTCCGATGTAAAAAGTTTGGAGACAAGTGAGATTCCTGTACTCTTAATGCATCTAAAGACGTAAATGCCACCGTCAGTGACAATTCTAGTTTTTCGGATAAAAAAATGAAAACTGTAATTATTCTTGGACAGAATATTGAAGCACTTATACATACAGGAAGTGATGTAAATATGGCTAGTAACGACATTTATATTGTCCTAGTACGTCCCAAATTGGATGAAAATGACTTAACTTTGTCAGAAATTAGTGGTAGCAAAGTGCACAGTTAGATTTCATAAATGTATACATAGAAATGGACAATTACGCCGGACATACTGACATGTACATAGTGAACAATTTAAATCATGGTATAATTCTGGGAAATAATTTTTTGAAACAATTAAATTTTAATATATCTAAGACAGTTTTGTAAATTACCGGGAAAAGAAAAATGAAGGAGATCAAAGTTAATTATGTGACAATTTTACCACAAGTAACCGCAGATAGAAAAATCACACAACTCAGCTATACCACACCAAAAAATTACACGTCGTTACGGTCAGAAATACAAAACACTGCCAATTCCGTGAGAAAGAAACAGCGTATCCAAAACACACCAACTTTCGGTTATGCAGATGATGCAAACATGCCGCTCAATATTCAGAATGACTGTTTAGGAGAACATGCAATTACAGATTCGCAATTACAGATTAAAGTTCAGTAGAAATCACAGATGTTTACTTATCTGAAACAGTCAACTCAATTAATATTCAGGAAAATGATGTTAGACATATTACAAACAATGATATAAAAGGATTAATCGATATTATTGATAACTACGTCGACTTTACCATGGTCGAAAAAGTATCCGAATACTTTTTTATACCTCTCTATATGATTTATAGATTTGTATATGTATTACATAATATGAAAAAAAATAGTTTAGTTAGGAAACGCATAAGACAGTTCAAAATTCATCTTCAGCAATTTCCGTCAATAAACAAACGTACACTGTGAAGAATATTGTTCTCCCAGGGATTTACACTTCAATGAAAATATTTTTACTTAGGAAATAGAAATATTCAGAGCCGTGATTATTATACCATATGAAAGGAGTCCAGAGTTGCATATAGATACTTCTTTTATTACATCCAGGTCCGTTAGATATCGCCACACAAGGCCATCTACAATCGCCGGTGGCTAGAGAGGAGGCATAAGCAATTTACATCCTTTTTCTACACAGGGCAAGAGCTAAATCTCAGTCGAGAACTGTAACAACTTTCTCAGCTCTTATGAAGCATTGGCGAAACAATAGCAATAAAATTAGCCAAAAATATATATTCTGGCGATACAGTACAGCGAGGAGACACATGTGTTTTTATCCGTTAGTACTGTAAAAGCACTTATTTTCGCGAGCCGTAATTTTCGCGAAAATTAAGACATCGGTGATTTCGCGAGCTGAAAATTTCGCGAATTTCATATGAACAGAACCGAAAGTTGAAAAATCCCGAAACTACCTAAATAGAACCCCTTTTGCATAAGGCATTTTAAGAAACTTCTTTGTGTCCGAAAAGTTCGTCCCCCTCCCCTCTCCCCATCGCTCTAAAAACAACACGTGGAAACACAACACAAACAAAATGTTGTTCCCTCTGAGATGTTTGTTAACTTCGATCAGACAAACGCAAAGTTTGTGCCTATATCTGAATACACATTGGAAGAACGTGGTTCAAAACAAGTGTCCATAATCAGTATGGAAGATAAAAGAGAAATGACTCTTTTGTTAGTATGTTGTCTTTCTGGAAATCTACTTCCACCACAATTGTTGTACGCTGGAAAAACAATAAATTGTCATCCATGGTTTACATTTCTCGCGGACTGGGATGTGTGGCACACCGATTCACACTGAAGCGATACTGATACAATAATTCGATACATCGAGAATATTTTTGTACCTTATTGCGACATGCAGAGGGAGCTTCTCGGGCTAGTTCCAGAACAACCTGGTGTAGCATTGTTCGACGTTTTTAAGGCACACCAAGATCCTCTTTTTCTGGCTGATCTAGAGAAGAGGGATATTATTCCATTTTTTATACCCGCTTCCTGCACAGGAGAGCTCCAGCCTTTGGACAACTGTAAACGGCGAGTTCAAGCGTAAGAAATAGTTGTATAGTATTCAAGAAATAGTTGTATATATTCAAAAAAAACTTTGTACTTATTTCTTATTTAAGTAACTGTAATCATTAAATTTTGGATAAGTGAAAAAATTCTGATTTTTTATTATTATTTGAGGCGAAAAAAAATATTTCGCGAGGCTTAAATTTTCGCGATTACGACGGGCTCGCGATAATCGCGAAAATTAAAGCCTCGCGAAAATAAGTGTTTTTACAGTATTAAGTGAAAGTGAATGGGATTACGTCAGAGAGAAATTATGAATTTTTAACGCCAGTCCGATTAAAACCGCGTAATGGAATCCGGTAAATTTTTGAGAGAAACCGCCCTGAAAGGTTACTATATAAAGAGGGAAGATGTAAGCTAAAATTATCCCAAACAGGCGCCGGTATACCATATATGGCAAGTAAAAGGCCATGTGAATAATAATAAGAAATAACTTTTATATGCCGTGAGAAACGACATCAGATGATGATCCGTTAAAATATAGATGTAAAATGCATCTGTGAGCAAAGATTTCTAACTGATGCTAAGCACAAAGCTTTTGCTTTTCTTTTTTTTTAAGTAGATGAAAATGTGGTCAGGGGATATTAACGAGCGAAATAAAATGAGAGCTTACATTTTAGGCAACGGAACTGAGAATAAATAATTTTTGACCAGACAATTAAATTTCACATTAAACAGGAACCTTATACTTTAAAGTGGGGGAGGGGGATTTAACATATGAATTACATTCTAATATATGAAGTTAAATCTGCTTCATATACACCAAATCTTTTGTGGAGCCATGTATATAATCTATAGAATTTAAACACACCAAGTAATAAGCAAAAAATAGTTACCTTTGTAAACTCATAGCACAACTGAAAACTACTTCCAGAAATTATCGATCATACAGTACTATAACTAAATTATTTTGCGTGTCCCTGTAAATGAACGATAAATGATATGCACAACCTATTATACCGTAAACATCTTGTAGTGCACCTCAGTGACGTATATCAATTTCAATATGTTTCAAATAGTATCATGACATTGCAGATACATTGCAAACGTTTTTTTCTCATAGATCATAATGTAATGGAATTCTTTTGATTGTCCATGTAAACGAACCATAAATGCCACACACTTCCTCTTTAATACTGAACATGCCATAGTAAACCTCAGTAACATATATCAATTACATGACAATCCGAATATATTTACGAGAGTTAGAGCACGGGCAGACGAAAAGACAGCCCACAATATAAACCGAAATCATAAACATGTATCGAAAAACACTAAAATCGGACCAGAAAAGGGGAAAAATACATTTTTAACTTACCCACATACATATGAATCATTGTAGAAAAAGAAAGTGAAAACTGATTCTGAGAACCTTGAAATCTAAAAATATACCAATATTTCCATAACCGGATTTTTATCATGCTTACAATACTTTTCTTACGCTAAATGTGTACGGAAAGTACAAAGTAAAATAAAAATTAAGTTGCATTTACAGGTCTTCCGAAATAGACTGTTTAATGATTTTGGTCTTTTCAGATCTTTTTACACGCTTTTATTTACCTTCATTTGTTATCTGTCATCTTGCAATTGATTTTTGATCCACTTTCATCAAACAGATTTTCATCCAATGTTGCACTTAAATTCATTGTCAATGACAATGTAATGTTCACCTCTTTTCAAGACAATACCTCATCACTGGTAGATTTCAGCGGGTAAAACATTTTTTTCACGTTTTTGATTGAAATCCAAAGGATTGATTTTGCTCAAATTACGCACACAAGTTCATTCTTAATTACAATAGAATATTCATGTACTTCAATGGCCGTACCTCGCCAGTAAGCAGCCACAAGGGACAAAAACTTTTTTTTTACGTTTTTGATTGAAATCTAATGAACCGATTTTGCTAAAATTTCGAACGCAAGTTCATTCTCAATGACAAATCAGTATTCATTTAATTCTAGGACCGTACCTCACCAGAGTAAGCAAACTCCAGAAACAAAAACATTTTTTTTGTTTATTATTATTATTTTTTTACATTTTGGGTTGAAATCAAACGAACCGATTTTGCTCAAATTTCGAACGCAAGTTCATTCTCAATGACAACGCAGTATTCATTTTATTTTAGGGCAGTACCTCACCACAGTAAACAAACTCCGGCAACAAAAACATTTTTTTTTTTTTTTTTTTTTACATTTTTGATTGAAATTTAACGAACCGATTTTGCTCAAATTTCGAAGACAGGTTTATTTTCAATAAGAATGAAATATTTATGTAATATCAGAGATGTACTTCACCAGTGGGCCGACTCCAAGGACAAAAAAAAAATCGCCAGTAAGCAGATTCTAAGGACAAAAACATATCTTTTACGTTTTTAATTGAAATCTAACGAACCGATTTTGCTCAAATTTCGCACACAAGTTTATTCTCAATGACAATCAAATATTAGTGTATCTTCAGGCCGTAACTCACAACGGCAGGCTTAAGCGACAAAAACATTCTTTTACAATTTTGATTGAAATCTCATATCTACCAAAGCGATTTTGCTGAAATTTTGCACACGAGTTCATTGTCGATGACAGTGGCCATGTAAGTATTTTCACCAGGGCCATACCTCATTAGGGGCAGGATCCAGGGGCGAACCCTCTTTTTAGTTTTTGTTTGAAGTTATATTAAATTTTGGATTAAGAGTATGACAGTTAATAAAGTTGTATTTCTTCTCAGAGCATGAACCAAAATAAATTGATGTTCATAATGAAACTCACAAAATGTACTATTACGTAGAAACATGAACAAATTTATATGGTTGAACTGAACAAGATTTTTCTCATGCTGCAGACAGTATAGATAACTTTTTAATTAACTAATATTAATATATGGTATTATTTTTATGCTTTTAATTTTTGTTATATTTGCTTATATTATTAATTTTTAATCTTTATGTCATGGGATTTATCTTGTATTTTTATTTTTATTATTATATCTATTTTTTTTAATTATTTGCCTTTTTAATTAATTTTATTATTTGTATTTATTTTTAATTAATTAATTAATTTTATTTATTTATTTATTTTATTTATTTATTTGTTTCTTCTTATTATTATTAGATATATATTTTATTTTTATTATGATTTCCTACAATTTTTTTACTCTGTTTTTATTCAATTTGCGCCACAATTCTCCTTCTGTTCTGTGTTCTGATTGGGTAATGCTCTTGCATGAGCCGATGCCTTATGTTTTACTATTGGCTGTTTTCTTAACTCGTCCTTTTCCCCTTCAGTCTTGCTCCTGCTTTCAAAGTGGTAGTACGTGTTTCTTGCACCTTTTGAAGAAAGACAAAGTTCTTTCGAAAGGCATAGGGCATTTCCCCATTTTTATGACGATATTAAGGAGATTTTTTGCAGTTATGGTATTACACCAGCTTGTTCTATATTTATTTTCAGAATGTGGGTCGATTTCGCACATTTGAAAACTTTATAAATTGCCTTTAAATAATATTCAAATTTTAATTGCTTAATAGGCGTATAGCCAACATAGTGAAAAAGTACCCAAGCCGGGACTCGAACCCGGGTCATCAGATTAGCGCACTGACGTTCTACCAACTGAACCACTTGGGAACGATACTCAGCCTGGAACTTTTTCACCATAACATGTTGGCAAGGCTACAAACGCAGCACAAGATGTAATATAGCCTTGCCAACATGTTATGGTGAAAAAGTTCCAGGCTGAGTATCGTTCCTAAGTGGTTCAGTTGGTAGAACGTCAGTGCGCTAATCTGATGACCCGGGTTCGAGTCCTGGCTTGGGTACTTTTTCACTATGTTGATTGTACGCCTATTAAGCAATTAAAATTTGAATATTATGAATGCAAAGCGTGAGAAATGTTCTCTGGAAAATTTTCCAAGTATTAAATATGAATGCCTTAAATATTTCAGGGAAAAAAAGTTTTTTCGTGAACGAAATGTTCAAAGTCATAATGTTAAATGAGATGTGTAAGATGAATGCTAATATCAAATCGACAGGTTCTCTGAAGGTCGAGATAATGAATAGTTTTACATAGATATCTGTTGGGAAAAAATATATCTACACGTGTAAGAGAAGTTGTGTGATGCGATATATCAATTAGTAAACTTATCAGATTATTAATTTTCTTTAACTTTTCCTGGAGTGAAAATTATATCAGTTCGTAGATGTCAGATAATACAATTCTATCTCACATGCAGATCTCAATTTATTCTAAAACTACTAACTGATATTTTTCAGGTAAGAATAGCTTCCTTGTATATTTTCTTATCACTTTAAAGTTATAGTATCCATTGTATGTCATTGTCGAATCAAGAGTTTGGTGTGGTGCGTATTTGTGCGATAATTTTCGCATTTTTTAAAAATATTTTCTCAAATTCTGCGATTTTAGGGATAGTTGTTTAAAATTCAATATTTTTTCTAATTTTTTTTTCTATAAATATGCTTTTTAATGTTTTCATGCTAACATACAGGGTGCCCACTAAAGTCCTGTCCAACCCCATTAATTTTAGAATGTCCACTGGGGTCCACATTTCGTTGTGACCGAATCATCCTTTTAGCAAGCACAAATAATGAAAACCGCACTTTTCTTATTATTAGCGGTATTTTTCAAACTTTCCCGCATACTTTTTATCAGTTTTGATTGTTTGTGCACTTTTTCCTATTTTTGTAAACAATACTTAACAAGTTTTTCGATATTTTTCTTGAGCTTACATAAAATTATATTTTTAAATATGATAAAAATAAATAAAATATGTAGTTTTTAAAATAAAAAATATAAACTAGTGGGATTTTTATAGTGGAATAGTGGACTCCAAATTTTTATACAAACTTCAATTTATTACATTACTCAAAAAACAATATTTCGTCTAAAAAAGCGTAATTGGTTTATTAACACTTAAAGTTTTTTATCAATAAATGTTTCAAAACCATGGGGAGGGGAAGGGATTCGTAAGGAAGTCTAATTAACGGATAATATATCGAAAAACGTGAAAATTTTTGCTAATTAAAAATATGCAAATTAAACATAGATTGGACAATTGGGTGATTCATCATTATTATTTTTTTTTTAAAGGCTAACGCGTGCGTTGCGCTATTGCAGTGTGCCACTTTCAGGCCGATTTTCTCCAAATTTTTATGAAACTTCAGCCTATTACATTACATCAAAAAACAACATTTCGTCGAAAAATATTCATAAATTCTTCACTTTAGGGGGTCCGGGACACAAAAATCTTCAAATTTTTGAAAAATATTTTATTGTATTAAAATTTTTTCCGCTTAAAATGACGTTTAAATCATGTTTCTATCTTAATTAGAAGAGGATATATTATTACTTTTTAGATTCAGCAAATTTGAAAAGAGAAATATTTACTTTCGAAAATATGATTTTTTAAAAATAAGTTAATCATTTAAAAAAAAATTGTTTTAAATATGTTTATTTAAAGAAAATTAATATTTAAAAAAGTGCTAAATCATAATTAAAACTTGTATATTTCTGTTTAATTAAATGAATTTTTTTTTTAATTGACGAATAACATTTCGAGGTATAATGATTTTAAATTAACACCCTTTTTAAAAAAAAAATTAATTATTTCTTTTTAATTTTATGAGAAGTTTTATGATTTGATTTTGTTTAAAAATTATATGATTAATCATCACAAAAAAAACTCAAAATTCTAATTATATATATATTCGGAAATAGGAGGGGGGGGGGGATATTTTTCCAGTATACTTTCGACAATATCTCTGAAAATATAATACCTAAAATTAAAACAAATATATTTTTGAATTCGATGTTACGAGATCTTTCGAACATGATATATATAAAAGAATTTTTTTCAAGTAACTTAATTAATATCTCGGCTAACTACCGACATTTTTTTCGAAAATCATTATCAAATATCCTTGGATGATTCTGCGTCCATACATATCTCGAGCGCCCGTCAACTCTCCCTCTGATCGCCCGAAAAGTAAAGTTTGTGTGTAACGGAAAAATTCGTTTTTCTCAAAATCTATGTTACCTAAAAAAAATCGCTATAGTTTTCCTGCAAGGTTTAAATAAACTCCTACTACCTCTAATTTTTTCATGATTTTAGTTTTAGTAGATTTGGTAATAGAGAGGGGGAGGGACATATTTTTGCAATGCATTTTCGACGGTATCTCTGAAAATATAATACCTAAAATTAAAACAAATATATTTTTGAGTTCGATATTACGAGATCTTTCCCACTATACCCCACACGATATAAAAAAGAAAACTTTTTTTTTTCAAGTAACTTAATTAGCCCCCTAAATTTTTCCTAAACATATTTGTGAATGGCTAATAATCGGAAAATATGTGGGTAAAAAAGGCTTTATAACTTTCCCAAGTTAGAACCCTTCACGTCCCAAAGTTTACAAGAAAAAGGTCTGTGACAGACAGACGGAAAGGCACAGGAGTGATCGCATAGTGGTTCCGTTTTTACTTTTTAAATACGGAACCCTAATTAAGGGGATACTTTTAAGAACTGTTACATTAAACACCATTGCATGCAATGATGTTTTTCAACTGCTTTTAAAAAAAAAAATTAGAATAAAAAATAATTTTCTGTGGGAGGCTTTGAACCTCAGAAAAAAAAAATCTTACTTTAAAGTAACAATTAATCAACCATGCACATTTCCCCTCTCTTAAATTTATTATCCTTTCCTCGCTCCCTCAGCGTATAGTTAAAATCTTTAAAACTATATATATTTTTGAAAAAAAATTCTTTCCTATTTATTACTTTGGTACAATCATAATTACAAACAGTGCACGTTCAAAGCTTTTTCGTTATTTAAACCCATTTTTTAAAAAACAATAACAAGACTATATTACCATAATGGGCAAACTGAGCATCCTGTCAGTGCCCTTCATATTAGAGGGTCTCCAAATAATCTGTAAGTACTGTAATCTGTGTAAGTGGCCATGAACCCTCCATTTGACCCCAGCCAGCCTTCCGGATTTTCATTAATCGGACTCTGCACAGTATGCAACTTAAAAATTTTGGGAGTACTGAATGAAATATTGAAAAAATGATACATTGATCAAAGTATTTCTCACGGATTTATTAAAGATTTTTTAATAATATAAAGCAGCATACAGTTAATACTAAAAAGGGATACTTCGAGAATATCATTTTTTATTCCACTTCTTTTGCAGCATGCTTTATCAATTCTGAATGTAGTACTATATGGAATTATATATTTAAAAAAAGAAAGAAAAAGAATACTTTATTTTATTTATTTAAAAAGTTTCGATCCTGAATAAGTTCAACCTTACATAGAACCTACTTCATCCGTTTCAATATGATTAACGAAATTTATTGCATGGATTGAATAAAACCCTGGATAAAATCTCAGGGTTTCCCAGGGAACTACAACAATTAAATTTAGAATGCCACTATTTTCATACAGCAATATTTTCCTTATTTAATCGGAGAATTTCTGTAATTAAATAAGACGAATTGTTGAATACCACTTTCCTGGCAACCCTGATAACAAGATGCTTATGAAAATAAAATCACTGTGTAAGTGGGCTCTCACAATAGAGTTTTAAGTGAATGCACAATCATTAAATAGTTTTTATTTTTCACTAGCTGACCCGCCCGGCGTTGCCCGAGCCCTTGTAATAAACTTAAATCTCTTAAAAAAAACGGAACTCTGGCCACGGTCTACGATGGCTTCGGAACCGTATACCAGGCATGCTCGTACGCTCTAGAAAATCTTTTATTTCCCCCTACCACCGCCAGGGGAGCATTCTGTTCTAAACAAACCTCTTTCCGAACGAACTTCTGAGACAGGTCCCCGCTGCCTACGTTACTGTATAGTAGGCGCACTACAAAATTGAGCTGGTTTCGAGAAGATTGGAACATTATTAGCCCAGTTATTGCAATAAGGCACAGTTAGAGAAAATAACCTTGAGTGAGGTGCCGAAGGGAGGAGATGTTCGAGTGTCCTTCAGAAAATGACTAATTAGGAGGCCCATTATGCATGCATAAATATTCGTTTGTTTTGTTAAGCTAGGAACTTAATTACAAAGTTGGCTTAAACTCTTATTTGTAAATAGTGGTAACCGCTACTCATAAATTTAATTTAATGTTATAAAGGGTGACTATTAAGTTAAATATAATGTTTGGAATCACTTGCGTTGAAATCGGAAAGATAGTTGCTGATATATAGAAACGGGGCATAATTAGAGAAAAACCTTGAATGAGGGGCCGGGGGGGGGGGTTGTTCAAGTACCCTTCAGCAAATGACTAATTAAGAGGAGCACTATGCATCTTTCGAAATTCGTTCGTTTGCTTAAGCTAGGAACTTAATTACAAATTTGGCTTACCCAATTATTCGGAAATAGTGGTAACCGCTACTCATAAATTTAGTTTAATGTTATAAAGAGTGACATTTAAGTTAATTATAATGTTTGGAATCACTTGTGTTGAAATCGGAAAGATAGTTGCTGAGATATGAAAACGGAGCATAATTAGAGAAAAAAACCTTGAAAGGAGTGCCGGGGGGGGAGGGGGGAGGGGTTGTTCAAGTGTCCTTTAGCAAATGACTAATTAGGAGGACCACTATGCATCTTTCAAAATTCGTTCGTTTCCTTAAGCTTTGAATTTAATTACAAATTTGGCTTAAACTGTTATTCGTAAATAGTGGTAACCGCTACTCATAAATTTAGTTTAATGTTATAAATGGTGACTATTAAATTAATTATAATGTTTGAAATCACTTGCGTTGAAATCGGAAAGATAGTTGCTGAGATATGGAAACGGAGCAGAGTTAGAGAAAAAACCTTGAAGGACGGTCCGGGAGGGGTGGGGGTGGGGGGGGGGCGGGGGTTGTTCAAGTGGCCTTCAGCAAATAACTAATTAGGAGGATCACAATACATCTTTAATGATTGATTCATTTGGTTAAGCTAGGAACTTAATTTGAAATTTGGCTTACTACTTTTACACTACTATTCGGAAATTCTGGTAACTGCTTTCTAGAAATACACCTTGAAGCTTAAATGTAATTAGACCCTTGTCCCTCTTAATTCCCGCAAATATAAAAAAAAAATCTGTTAAATAAAGTTTTCTGTATTAACAATCTCCATCATAATAATAAATGTCATGTAAAAAAAAAACTTAAACCCGACTAACTGTCATGAAGAAAAATATGCCTGCAAAATATTTCAATCAGTGGGACGTATGTGTAATTTGTCATGTACAGGTGGCGTGACATTCGCATGGCTCCACTACGCTAATAACTTCAATCCATGTTGACACTATTTAGTTAGAAATCCTTATTTGTGCATCGCTACTCTGGTTTATTTAATTACTTCTGTGAAGAATCGATACAACCAACCAGTGAACCAACCAACCCAAGAGAATAAAAGCGTATTTTTAATGAGAGTTCTTTGTGCATTTTAATTAATATTTCAGAAAGTAATTAAAATATTAAAATTCTGAAGTAATGTTGCACCAGGAGAGGGTTTGGACTACCTAAATCTAAATTTCCAGCCTTCTAGGTGGGCCAGATTTTCCTAGCCATCGCCAACAGACACACACACAGACACACAGAGCGAAACTTTCTTTTATTAGTTTAGATAGTAATCGTAGTAATTTTAAGGGACTTAGCTATTTTAACATTGGCATGGTTCATGGTTTCTATTTCGGTATAAAGGGTTGTGAGGTTTCTGACGTCAATGTGACGTATGTGGTAATGTAAATTAGTGTTTAATTAACTTTATTTTGTTATTTATTATATTTATCTGTGTATTTTTATTTACGTACTCGAGTTATAGATAATTTTATTTATCTACGAGATTAAAATGAGTGAAAAGAAATCCCAGAGATGGATTATTGTCTTCATGAATGCATTGGGCACGTCGGAAACTTTTCAGGATCGAAATTCTTTAAATAAGTAAAATAAAGAATTAGTTTTTGAAAATTGAGACGTAATTTCATATACTACATTTAGAAATGATAATACATGATGCAAAACAAGTGCCTAGTGATGAAAAAATGATATTCTCGAAGTATCCCTTTTTAGTATTAATTGTATGCTGCTTTATATTATTAAAAGAATCTTTAACAAATCAGTGAGAAATACTTTGAGCAGTGTACCATTGTTTCAATATATCATTCAATACCGAAATTTTTAAGTCTACTGTGCAGGGCCCAATTGATGAAAATCCGGAATGCTAGGGCAAATGGAGGGTTCGTGGCCACTTCCACAGATTGCAGTAATTACATCTAATTTGGGGACCCTCTAGTATGAAGAGTACTGAACGGATGCTTGGTTTGCCCATTATGGTGATATAGCCTTATTAACGACACACTTTAACATTACAACAAAACACAATATATTTACATTTACCGGCAAGGATATAGCAGATCCTACACTCTATTAAATTACACTTAGCACTCGGTTAAAAGGTTATTAAAACACTTCCTCGTCTTTTTAGACGTACACTACTAGATTTATCCAATATCACGACAACACAATTTTCATTAATAATGTAAAATTTGTAACAATAAAAGGAAGGGCTTAAGAGCGGGAGATAATCCGTCGTGAGGAACTACCCAGAGCGATAGGTTCAGAGAGACACGGGGGCTGTCCGAGGAAAGATTAAGAGTTTCCCCGTAGATTGGAAGGAGAAGTCAGTGTGCGAGCGAGTACAGGGGTTCAGATTCGAGTGTGGTCGATGCTTTGAGCAGACCTGGAGCCTCTAGAATCTAGAAGTCTTAGGCAGACCAAGAATCGTACTAGAGTTCAGTGCAGAGCAGTTGAGTGTGAAGAGTGGTCTAGCTACGGGCAGACCTCTAGACTGCGTCTTGTTTCCTGTGGGTACCTTGTAAGAGAAAACCTAAGGTTAGGCCGTTATTCTGGAGACTTGTGTGGTCACGATATTGGATAAATCTAGTGGTGTGCGTCTAAAAGAGACGAAGACAGTGCTCCAATAGCCTTCTAACCGAGTGCGTAGAGAATATTTTAAGTGTAATTTAATAGAGTGCAATATCTGCTATATTCTTGCCGGTAAATATAAATATTGTGTTTTGTTGTAATGTTAAAGTGTGTCGTTAATAAATATTAATTTAATATTTATTGGAACTGACCTAGTGAACTGATTTGCGAACTTACATCATGTCCGGTATCACGCATCTCTATACCGGTGGTGGCAGCATATCAATCAACGATATAAACATGTATTTTTATCTTCACGAGTGGTAGAATGAAACGTAGAGTAAAATATATCACAAGGGTAAAATTCCACAGTAAGTTCTAAGCAATGCCATTAAGTTTTCAATATTTGAGAAGCTGAAAAATTCATTTTCGTGTAATATTGTGACGATAATTATTTAATTACAATCACTGTTTTCTAAAGAAGTTTTTTTCTGTTTATGATAGAAAATTATTATAAATTCTGCATGCTAAAATTATTATAATTTAAAATTTGCCATATTTCCAAAATCAAAACTAAACTATCAAAATTAAAGTTGTGCCCTTGGACCTGGGCTCATGTGGCAAATGCCTAAATCCGATCCCGACTACGTATTTTATAAACTGTATTGACAAATGCATGTTTCATTTGCCCATGGAAAAACTTCAAAATTTTCGTTTGTACCCTTGTAAAATGATCAATAACTTCCTCCGGTCAACTTAACAAGCTACTGTTTTCTTTTTCTAATTAATACAGTGACCAAAAAGCTAAAACGATGTTGTGACATACTGCTTCTTAATTAAGTTTTGGAAACGTCGTTCTGCAGCCTTTATTGCCAACGGTTAAGAAAAAAAGAATGATATTGAAATCATGTTGGAAAAATTACCTGTGACAGCAGTGTGGGTGTGAATTAAACTTCGCGAATAGAAGTGATTTATTTTAAACGAGTATAAAGAAAAACAGGTTTTAATTTGAAGCAGTTGACATCCAAAACAAGGTGAGATATAGGAATTCGCAGATTGTAATAAATATCATTCATCCATATTAACTTATTATTAATAATAAAACATTATCCAAATATTTTTACAAATATATTTTTTTCTGTTTCTAAGTTTGCGTTCTTATGATTCATGCGTCTTGGGCAGTTTGCTCCAACTGCTCCACGGTAGCTTCGTCCTTGTCGAAGCATACCTTCACTTTAAATATAGAAATAAGAATTACGAACTGTTCATAAAAATTTTGTGAAACTTCATATTTAGGCTAATTTAAAGGTCTAGATTTGTTTTCTGGAGTCAAAATTAAGTGTTAGCATTGGAAATGATTAAAGTTTATCCTATTTCAATATGAAGACAAGATCCCCCCCCCCACACACACACACAAAAAAAAAAAAAAAAAAAAAAAAAAAAAAAAAAAAAAAAAAAACTTATTTAATTTATTTTTACACATTTAAAAAAGACACATTTACATTCGAATGGCACTTTGATAAGTTAGCTATCATTATGATAAAATTCCAGGTCTGTCTCATAGTGACCAAGCCTTAAAATCGCCTGAGAGTCGGTAATTTTAGACAAATTTCAGACATCTAATTTTTTTAATAAAGCAGCATAAAATTTACTGTTTTAGTCATATTGTGATAAAACAAAAACATCTTGAGAGAGGAACTATATCGAAGTAAGTATTTATAGATTTCGAAGTATCTTCAGTTGAAAACCGTCAAATCGCAGGATAAGCGATGTAAAAGAAGTGATTCATTCCTTTGTGATTCAATAAAATTATTACCATGGGTGAAAAAAATTTTGCTCATTCACACAAAGAAATCAATTGCTTGTGCGCATCATACGCTATTAACCAATCAGATTTCAAAACATGCAGCAATGCTGTTAATTCTTTATTTGATGTTAGAAATTGTCAACAATTACTTTTTCAGGATATTTTAGTATTTCTGAATATTATTTTCATCACGTTTGATGTCATCTGCCTATAAACCATTCAAAGTTTGTCACTTGTCGTGCTGTGAACCCTGACCTATTTTTAGAATATTTTTTGTGTTCTTTTTTTTTTTTTTTGAAAAGTGTTTTTGCTGGAAATGAAATTCTTTATTCTTTGTATTTCGCGGTTTATATCTGATTATTTCGAATGAATTGAAGATGCACGTTTTGCGTATTTTTTATTAAAAGTGAAGAAAAAAAATTTTTTTTTGATTTTTTACATTTTGGTTAGAAATTGATGCGTTATTTTTTTTAAATGACATTTGCAGAATAAATGTTGAAAATTCATTTTTAAAATTTGGAGAAAAATATTTTTTTTTCTGTAAGATAATATATTTTCAGTATTAAAAAAAAAGACAATAGCTCTTTAATAAAGAAAATATACCATTATAATACTTTATTGTATACTAGCTGACCCATCCGGCATTGCCCGGCCTCGTGATAATAACATTAAATAAACCCCAATTTCGTATTATTGTCGAAACGTCATTTGAGGCTCACTGGGGAGAACCGAAAATTTTTTGTTTTTTGTCTGTTTGTCTGTCTGCTCCGCGACAACTGCCCCAAAAATTATCAGATTAGTTGATTTTTGGTAGGTATGTTGGCTAGGTACCTGGAATTAGCTGTATAGTTTTTAGTTACATTTGGTTCATTCGTTCGAAACGTATAGAACATTTCTTTTCAGGTAATAATGCTTTTCAATGGGAAGTCAGACGATTTTTTAAATTTTAACATTCACCGAAAAGAAAATGTCGCATTTGGATAATTGTAAATGCTAAATTATGAATGCTAAATTTAAGAAATGGAGATATTAATTTAATCCAATCGCTTTGAAAATTTGCCAATATATTTATTAGAATTTCGAAATTAATTGCTTAAATTATTGTAAAATTTTATGCATTAATTTGAAACATATGAAACATTTCAATTTCTCATTTTTTACGAAAAATTCCAATGCATTTTTTTTTCTCTGTTTCATTAAATGGTTGCTAAACAACTATATTTCAAAGAACATCAACAACGGAGAATTCAAGTGAATCGCATTATTTTGATGCGAAATTTTACTAACAAAATAGTTAATTTTCGGGTGATTTAAGTTTTTAATGTGCTTTTTTTAATGAATTAGATCAGCGCTTCCCAACCTTTTTTCTTTCACGTACCCCTTGCTTAGGCTTTTCATTTCGAAGTACCCCCATTTATCATATCCTCCCCAACCCACACACACATTCACAGATATTATTAAAATTTTCATATCCCATGAATGCAAATTCTATATTATAAGAATTATTCATTATTATATTTTCTATTCATTGAAAGAGCACTGGTGTTTTCAGTATTATTTAAAGTATTATAAATTATAAAGTATTATTATTCAGTATTTATCAATTATGAGAACATGCCTATTAACAGCTGCACTCAGGTTCTCTTGTATTTCAAAATGATCAGATTGTTTGGAAGAACTCGTAATTTCCGAATCATCAGGTTGAATTTCAATCGCAGTTGCAGTAATCCTAAGAATCCCAGATTTCAACTAGTTATCCATTCTAAATATAAAACCAAATCATTCGAATAATAAGTAAACACTTTAAATTAAATACTCATTAAAAGGAAGAAAGCTTTCCTGTTAGTATACGTTAATGATATAACTCCGCCTAATCCAAAAAAAAATAAAGGCATGCTTTTCAGCACGTTTTAAAATAAACATTAAAACCACAAACTTTACCATAATTTAGGTGTTTTGTAATTATTATTAAAAACGGGGATAAAAATAAGACGGGGGAAAAGAACATTGTATAATGATCAATAGTAGTTTTTGCAAAAATTGGGAAAATATATGATTACTCATGCAGTAAGATTACCAATGGGCGGAGCTACAGACATTGAATACTCAATGAACTATTAAGTCTAGTGGGCTTTTACGCTCATTTTGAGTGTAACATATTGGAGTTACAACTGAGACTAACTTTGTAATCCAAAACTTTAAAGTTTCTTTATGTGTTTTCAGTTATACCCTTTTGGTGATATCCGCCATTACCGATATTATTTTCAAGTACCCCCAGCAGGCCCGCCACGTACCCCAGGTTGGGAACCGCTGAATTAGATGATAATTTATTTTGACTACTAAAAAAGATTACCAGATCGGTTTTCCAAATGAAAATAATAAAAACGTCGAATGTCTAAATTGAATATAAGTCACATAAGAGGAATTTGCATTTGTACAAGCATATTTTATACACGAAACTTTATTCAATTTCAGCAACATATGATGTTTAGTGGTTGAAATATAAGTATTCTTTCAAGGATAGGATAACATCTCTTGTACAATGAGATGTTTATTCTAATCAAATTAAAATAGTAAATACATTCAGACATATACTCAAGAAATGAAATAGTACAATTACTAGAAATTGAGAATATAAAATTAAAGTGACAACAAAGGGTTCAGGTGGTCGGAGCCCCCCTTATGTAATGCATTGCTATTCTGAAAAAATACAGTAATAAGTAGTTTATCCTATCATTCATAACATTGTGTTTAATGCAATACTTCTAAAATTTCCGGAACTTTCGATAAATTTTATATTTTTATAAATGTATAAATAACTTTAAAAAATAGAATTTTAGGATATCAAATATTATACAGATAATGTTAAAAATTAGTGCGATTAATGAACAATGATTTGTAGAGCTGACGTTGAGGCCTCTGATCTGTAGATTTTCTAGTTTTATATCTTTAACCCAAATTTGTATGAATTTATAATTTTAATGACAAAATCGAGAAAAAAAACTGATAATTAGTGATAACAGTGTTCGTAAGAAAACATTTTCTTCTCTTCTCATTTAGGTCGTTTCATAGTTAAAAAAAAAAAAAAAAAGTTTTTGCTGTCCAAACTCTTTGAAGTTTTTAATGGTTATACCGCTATAAATATAACGGTTTTACAGCCCGTGTAAAAATTACGTCAGAAATATTGTTATCTATTGCAAAATAAATATACTTTCTTGTCGCTTTTTTTTTTTTTTTTTGGTTTTCGCGTCGGAAACGTTAACATAACAAAAAGAAACTCTCATAAATTTTAGTAGTTTATAAATATTATTGCATCAAAGTCCTCTATAAAATTTTGTGAAAATATATGCATATTAAATAATGATAACCAGGGGCATCGCTACGACTTTTCATTGAGGGGGGAGAGGACCTTAAATTGCCAAGTCAAGTTTCAGTATTTGCCAACTCATTGAGAAGCAAAAATAAATAGTTTTCGCCAATTCAATAAGTTTGCCAACTAGTTTTATAATTTTGCCAAGTTAGCACAATTCAAAAATGTAATATAGTTCTTATTTCTAGAAAGTTTAATAATATTCCCAATTATATTTGTAACTTTTGCAAGTCTATCAGAAATAGAAAGTATAATATAGTTTTTATTAAAGTTTTAAACATATCTGCCAATTAAAAGTTTTTAAATTTGCCAAGTGTAACAGCATTTGGGAATGTTTGGTGGGGGAGGCTCCCCCCCCTCCCCCCCTTTAGCGAGGGCCCTGATGATAACGTTATCCGAAGACGAGCGTGGCCGCGCAGAAACATGCCGTTATTATGCGTTTTCGTCGAAAATTTCTCAGATTTTATTTAAAAAATATATATTTCTTCTCGTTCGAACGTTTAAAAATTGTTTAATGTGATGTAAATCTGATCTACTGAGATGCTGTAAAAATATTGCGTCGAAATACGGACGTTTAGTTACTTTTAGAGTAGAAAAAAAATCGTTTCGGGAGCCGTGAAATGACTTGCGTTCATCGGTATTTTTGAAAAGGTTACAATTCGTATTTCTTAAAACCAATTGTACCGTTGATTAGAAGAAGGTTTCGGCTTTAAGAACATAATTTTGGTTTGTCTATATCTAAAAATTGCTCTCTTGAGGGGCGTTACCGTAAAAGGAAAACATCCACTCGGTAAAAATAACCTTTTCAAAATGATTTTCAAAAGGGTTAACATCAATTTTAATTAGAATTGATTGCGACATTTAAGACGTAAGCGTGCGATCTTTCAGAATGGGTCTTTCGTTTTTAAATAAACAAAATAGTTTAAGGTAAAGCCAGGAGAGATGGCACGGTCGGAGAGATTGCGCACAAAGAGGGTCGAGGGGAAGGAGTAGAGTATGCGTGCAGTAACTCAAGGTAGTTGTACAACAGCAGTAGTGGAGTGTCTGCTTGAATATTCATGTTGATTGTTTCGAGCGTCTAGGATAAATCATTGCTATTTTGTTTTATTTTCCCAAGGTAAGTGTTTGAACTATTCGTCCGAATTTCTATAGAATGTCAATAGAAGAAAATATTTTAAACTTAATCGATTTCTCATAAGCTACTAACCTAGACTAATGATGCGAACACCAATGGTTGGTTTTAGAAGCGACCATGTTTAAATAAAAGTCGGCGCAATCTCTCCTACCGAAATTGGAGAATTTTCGCATCTGCTAATTAGGAGAGATGGCGCAAGGCTCTCATTAGTTTCCATGCTAGGAGAAATTACGCAGCTTATTGGTAAATTTGCATAAATTGCAAATTACATGTAAAACATATGAATGAATCAATTTTGAAATAATTTTCGAAAACCACATAATTGTTGAAACCCGGAATTTATCCTTTAAATATTGAAGTGATTCCAGAATACGTATATTTGCTAGAGTGCGATCAAGGCATGAATCAAACTGTCCCTGAAACCGTTGAGTTACGTTACCATCAGACTCCACCCCAATCTATTTGAACAACAGTTTGCTACAACTGAAACCCAAACTTCTCATATTCTAGGCCTATCCTCGCATCCCATTGCAGCAGCTACATGCATTTGTTAACCATTAACTTCTGGGGAGTCTAATGTTACTCTCATAAATACACATACGAAAGTTTTGAAAAAGCTTTCACCCATTCCAAGTAGTTTAATGTCATCGAAATCAGAAAGGAAACAGAGTGCAACGAATGTTACCGATCCACAAAATATACATGAAAAAAGACTTAAGAAGGAAGCAGCCACAAAATAAAGCAATTACCTGAAGATAAGATTCTTCCCGAAAAAGTGCGATAAAAACAGAAGGAAAGTAAACGAAGGGCAATGAGGATGAGTGCACTGAATGTCTTTGAACTGTACCAGGATACAACTTAAACCAGTGACTGGATTCAATGCATTACTTGTGCCAGGTGGTTGCATGAAAGCTGCATCATTTACAACAATAAGTGCATCGATTGTGGACGACAACAACTTCGGTCAGCAACATCGAAACTGTGGAAATGAAAATGGAATAATTTTAAGTTAAACGTGTTATGATGTAACTAAATGTTATTTTGTAATCTTTTCTATGCTTGCTTTTTATGATTCTTTACTTTTTTAAAATTAAAATGCTTTAATTGTTCTTAAAATTATTTCCTTTTTCTGATTCTTTAATCATTAGGTTGAAATATTCAATCCTAATACAATAATATTTGTTCACAAAAATCTGACAACAATGTGAAGTGTAATTATAATGTGTAATATAAGTGTAATTATAGTGTAATATAAGTGTAATTATAATGTTTAACAATTTAATTTTAGTTATTATTAATATCAATCTCTCCTGCCCTTATGCGCATAATCACACCAACACTGTAAGGACAGACTGCGCAAAATAATTTTCTTGGTTTTATTACAGTTGTTCTGTTAAATTACAGCATAACAACAAAATAGCAATGGAAATGCATAAAAAACAATTGAAGTAAAAATTATTCATGGATAGTTTAGCAAAAAAATTAATATTTAGATTTTTTAATGTTATTCTATTGAATTGTGCGCAGACTCTCCTAACTTTACTTTATTCGATAGAAGTTAAAACAGAATGGCGAAATAAACGCAATAAAATAGACAAACAAACTAGACAAAAAGTGAGTTAAATTCAAAATCGCGTTCAGGAACTTAAAATGCACTTCCAGGAATTATTGTTAACAGACAGTAGAGAATTCTTTTGTGTGTCCCTGTAAATGAACGATGACTGCTATACACACACTATTCTGTAGTAAGCCTCTTGTAATGCACCTTAGTGATATATATAAATTTCAATGCGCTTAAAATAGTGAAACATTATTTAATTAAACCGCAAACGATTTTTCTCCATAGACGTAATGTAACGGAATTCTTTTGACTGTCCCTGTAAAGTAACTATAAGTGCTATGCACACCCTATTCCATATTAAGCTTCTTGCAATGCACCTTCGTGATATATATCAATTACAATGATTTTGAAATTGTGTAACTTCATTAAAATAAACCGCAAATGATTTTTCCACATAGACCGTAATGTAACGGAATTCTTTTGAGTGTCTCTGTAAGAAAACTATAAGTGCTACACACTTCAGTTGAAATAGGGAACATGCTATAGATAACGACAATAAGATATAAAAATTGCAAGGCAATCCGAGCATATTTACGGGAGTTAGAGCATGGCCAGACGGCCAGACGGCAGACGGCAGACGGCCAGACAAACCGAAGTCATAAACACTTTTCAACTAGGTTGGAAAGTGTTAAAAACTGCTAATGATCAGTATTGAGGAAATTTCTACTCCTTCCAAAACAGCCTGTTTATAAAAACTTGTTGGCTACATGTCTGAGGAGTTGTTCAAGTTACAGTCCTGCATCGGGTCGGATAACCTAAATTTACTTGCGCCAGCTCCGACCCGCGGTTCGGCTCGGGTCGGGACTAAATTGTTTCCTTAATGGTCGAATAAATTTTCTTTTGTCTGATTCGGGTTGGGTTGTGGTCCTCGAAATATATATTTACATGTCGGGTGCGAATTCGCGTCGGATATATGAGCTTACTAGCATTTGTGCTGTAACGTTTCTCAAAAGCAGATGGTTTCTAAGTGCTAATAAACATTCTAAATTGCATCTGCCGAGTCCCACATGGGCACTCGAAAATCTTACAAAATCCAGCTGGATGACGATATAAACAATTTTAACGAGATACTTATTTTCCGTGCCAAAGTGGATTGGTGACAGTTCAGAACTAAACATTGTTAATAAGACCCCAGATATACCACGTGGGCATCCAATTAAAAAAATCCAGAGAAAATGAATCGAAGCAGCCCCGTTTTTGAGATGTGCTTTTGAGACGACAGAGTTTGGTCGCTTACGTTTAGCACCGCAGAAAAGTGTGTGGAGTGCCATGCTCCCAGAAACTCTACGAACTTATCTTTCCATGTAAATATGTTTGTGTGTGGTGTGTGTTTGAATGTATTGTAAAATAAAAGTGATTAGAAAAGAACTCTTAGTTCTCCATTAGTAATTAAGATTACTGTTAGTTTAGAAATTTTACGGTACAGTTGGTGTCAGTAGTTGGGATACGAGTGAGTTTGTTTAAGAAAGTTTTGAGGAAAATTCGCACACACACACATATGGAACTAAAAGAAGAAGCGAGCATTCGTTTTATGAGTGAAGTATAATCGCGCCAGCGAAGAAATTAGCTAATCATTAGTTAAGAAGTCCCACAAAGAAAAAAACAAGATATGTTTTTTTTTTTTTTTTTGAGAAAAGTGCTGGATGAAGCATTTGTTTGAAGAAAAAAAGAATTGTCGTGGACATTCCTGAATCAGAAGGAAAGAAAAGAATCTGCCGAGATTGTGTTTGGACATTTTCTCTTAGAAGAAGAAAAACCAGAAGTTCCGACGTGGGCCGAAGTGACAGAGGATACGGATCTGAGATGTTTTCCCCCCAACACGAAGTAGAAAGGAAGTAGAAGTTTTGGTTTCGAAGTGTCTTGCAGAAGAAAGAAATGTCGACCCCTCGTTGACGGAGGAGAGAGAGGAAAGGAAGGTTTGCTACCTGGTTCTAAGAAGAAGAAGAAGAAAGGAGAGTGGATCATCCGTTTAGTGTTACGTATAGTGCGAAAATTGTGGTGGGCAATTAATTTGCCAAATGTGTTTTGTGACCCGGAAGGCTAGATTGCGTGTTGGTTTGTGAGCCGTGAAAAGGCTGAAGATTGATGTGCCAGTGGATTTAGCACTCATCAGAAGGAGTAAGTCAAAACTTTAATTGGTCTAGGAGTTTTTTGCAATTTTGGGAAAATTACGGGTTGTTCATTTTTTGGTTTAAATTCAGAATTTTGGAGAGTACTGTTTGTATTTGGGAGTGAGTCAGGAATTATATTGTCTGTGATATATTTTTTGAGTGTATATATATATGTGTAATATATTTATATTTTATTAAAGAAATTTTTTTTTCGGGTAGAAAAAAAAACGGTTTAGAATGGCATTCTTCGGGAAAGGAAAAAAGGAAAATTTGGTACAGTTGGTAGACGAGTTGGAAATTGTTCGTGTAGGGAACGAAACTCGAAGCCAGCTGAAACATTTAATTTTGGAATCCGAAGATTACGACGAGGCGTACGTGCAAACATACTATGAGACCATATTGTTAGCCGCGCAGGAAGAATTAGAGAGACAGGAAAGTGCACAGGTACGGTTAGAGGTCATAGCGCGCGAAGACGCATTATGTAAAGAGAAATTTCTTCAAGAGAAGGAATTAATGGAAAAAGAGAAGGAATTAAAGGAAATACAGATGAAGTTAGATTTTGAGCTTGAAAAACTCAGAATCGAGAAAGGTCTGCCCCAGGCTGCGGCAAGTTCAACAAATGTTAATTCACGTTCCCCTGATCACAATTTAAAGAGGTTAATACCGGAATTTAACCCCGAAAAAACCGACATTAGTCTGTACTTCGTTTTGTTTGAACGCCAAGCGAAACGAGTTGGGATACCGAAGGAAAATTGGGTCTCACATTTAATCGGCCTTTTACCAGTGGATATCATTTCAATCATTGCCAGACAACCCGAAACTGAATCCGAGGATTATGATAATATAAAAGGTATTTTACTTAAAAAATTTAAATTAAATCCAGAAAGCTTTCGTCAGAAATTTGTGAATCATCAGAAATTACCGTCTTTAAACTGGCAGGACTTTGCCTTTGAAATAAGAAATTATCTACAGGAGTGGTTGGCGGGCCTAACCATAACGAATTTAGTCAATTAAAAGATCTTTTGGTAGTTGACCAAATAAAAAGGAGAGCAAAGTTTGAAGTACGCGAGCACTTTATAGATAAATGGCCGCTATTGAAAACGGAAGC
Source organism: Maratus michaelseni (assembly GCA_963931845.1). NCBI lineage: Eukaryota > Metazoa > Arthropoda > Arachnida > Araneae > Salticidae > Maratus > Maratus michaelseni. Next base: position 153,189,669 of record OZ007594.1, on the reverse strand, counting down.
CGAAGTAGTTGACCTATTAGATGGATATGAAAGTGTCAGAGCAGGAATAAAAAAATCTAAGGAGAATAAGTACGAGTGTGGGGAAGATAAGAGTAAATTACCGGACCCAGTACAAAATTCGGAAGGAAATCCGCGGTTTACCTCCAATGTTTCATCTCCGTACAATGCGAAAAATCAAGCTAAAGCATTCGAACGTAGGGTAAACCCTCGTTGTTTTCATTGTAATTCGCAAACGCATTTACGAAATTTTTGCCCAGAATTACGTCAAAATCGTAATTTTAGAGATGCAGTGAATCAAATAGAAAGTGAGGAAACGGTTGTAAAAGGTAGGGCTAGTCATGTTAGGACGGGAAGGCTAACTAATAAAAATTTGCATACTAATCAAAGTAAATTCAGTAAAGATAAATTACCCATAGTTAATTTAAATGTTTTAGGAACAAAAGTCCAGTGCATTAAAGATTCTGGAGCGGAATTATCAATTTTCCATAGTAAGTTTGTTCCAAGTAAATATAAAACGGGAGAACAGATAGAATTAATTCCGGCCATAGGTAACATAACAAAAGTGCATCTTGTTAAAATACCAATTTATCTTTGGAGCGAAAAGACTTTAAATTCTCCAAAGTTACATATTACTGCCGCAGTAGTCAGTAATCTAAACAGTGATGCGCTAGTTACACCATCCGTGTGCAAACGATTGAATAACCTGACGACAGTAGATTAGGGAGGTGCGAATTGGAGAAATTCCCCGGAAAAGTTGCGCACATCAAACTCATGTGCAGAAAACAATCGCGAAGTTAAAAGGATTCAGAGATTGAACTCGGTTAAAGAATGGCGTGTTAGCAAGGGTAAAATTGTACCGGAATCGTACAGAAAAGAAAAAGTTAAGAGTTTGGATAAGGTTAAAACTGAGTTACGTTTAGAAGAAATCGAAAAGTGTGGGCGAACTGTAACAGGAAAAACGGATAAAGATAAAGTTACCTTTTCTGGAGCAGAAAAGATATGTAACGTATCAGAAAATGAGTTAGTTAAATCGGAAAATAATAGAGAAATATATCCAGGAGATAAGCTAACCGAATTGGGTTCAGAAAAAAACATCTCTAAAATGGTGACTTTATCTAAGGAGGTTGAGAAAATAAGAGAAAGGAATGCTTATTCAGAGAAAAAAAGGGTTTCATTAGCTAACATTATACAGTGTGTAATTTACCTGTTAATGATATCGTGTATGCTAGGGCAAATTAAGTTACTAAATTCTGTGTGCGGTTTTAGAAATCGAGAATTAATGCTCGTTTCTCACGAGATTGAAAAAACATTAAAATTGAAACGCCCGAAATGAAGAAGGAGAGAGCGGAAAAAGATCTTTTATCTCACCGCCCCCTTTTTCTTCTGGACTCAGAGAAAAAGTATTTAGGGAAGGAAAATTCGTTGTTCCCCCTCGCGCCGAACAAACTGAGGAAGTCTTATCATAAGCATGAGTTTTGAAAGAGGAGAACTAATATATTTCTTTTTTGTTTTTGTTTTTTTTGTAGTCTTACGTGAAACGTGAAAAAAGCTGTTAGAGATAAAAGAATCCTATCTCTGTTTATATGTTCAATGTTGGTAAAAATATATGTTTTGTTTAAAAAAAAAAGGTGTTATTAAAAGTAAAGATTTTATTATAATTGTAAAAAGTTATTGTATTCAAGAAATCTGGAAACTTGAAGTAAAAAGAGTATATTTCTATTTAGTTAATCGAGAGATTTAGGATTATAATTTTCATGACTTTAAGAATAATTTAAGTGTATTTGTTTTAATATGGTGTTAAAATTCTTTAAATTAAGTATCCTTAAATAGAAAGTATTGTTGTTGAAATATGTAATTGTGTGAAATAGAAGTCTTAATTAAAATACTTGTGATGTTTACTTTTAATACTAATTATATTAAAAGGAAGTCCTTTAACGAAATTACTGGATTGTCATTTTATTGAAATGCACATATCATAATATTATATAATTATTGTTAAAATTGTATTGTGTTTATTTTGTAAATGCTGAATCCCTCCCATAGTATTGGAGTACTTTCGGATATAAATGTTTTTAATTTTGGGGGGAAAATTTAAAATTTGATTAGGTTGCTTTGTTTTGAATAAACATTGACTCCTGGATTAATTCTGTTTTGCACCATAGTTAGGAAAATTTTCCCTGTAAGAAAATTTTTCCTTGGGGCGCGGAGAAGCTGTAACGTTTCTCAAAACCAGATGGTTTCTAAGTGCTAATAAACATTTTAAAATGCATCTGCCGAGTCCCACATGGGCACTCGAAAATCTTACAAAATCCAGCTGGATGACGATATAAACAATTTTAACGAGATACTTATTTTCCGTGCCAAAGTGGATTGGTGACAGTTCAGAACTAAACCTTGTTAATAAGACTCCAGATATACCACGTGGTCATCCAATTAAAAAAATCCAGAGAACATGAATCGAAGCAGCCCCGTTTTTGAGATGTGCTTTTGAGACGACAGAGTTCGGTCGCTTACGTTTAGCACCGCAGAAAAGTGTGTGAAGTGCCATGCTCCCAGAAACTCTACGAACTTACCTTTCCATGTAAATATGTTTGTGTGTGGTGTGTGTTTGAATGTATTGTAAAATAAAAGTTATTAGAAAAGAACTCTTAGTTCTCCATTAGTAATTAAGATTACTGTTAGTTTAGAAATTTTATGGTACAGTGCAGACTCGTAGTTACAGCCAAAGGCCAGATAGTTTTCCCTCTTCTCCTTTAGTTTAAACGCAATATATTCAAAGTAACACTGTGTTTGTATTTACCATATTCCGTAGACCGTTTATTTTCTTTTATCTTTAAATGCTTTACCATGTGCAGCGTTCAGAATATAAGCAAGATTATAGCTTTAGTTAAACACGTTTTTCTAATAGAATTTTTATAAAGAAGAAGATGAATAATAACGAAGTTCATATCCAACCAAGGATAATTGAGCCACTGACAGTTGGAAACAATATATTTAAATCCGCTTATGACTGGGAATTAGAAGACAAAGATCTAGAAAAAGCTCGTTGTGAACTTGGTGAAATTGAAGGAAAATTAGAAGAGTGTCTTCAAAAACTTAAGAACAAACTCACAAGTAAGTAATTCTATTATTTTATGTACTTAACTTTTTTATACTAAGTCATACTACAACATTATTAAGTCTGTTTTCTATGTGTTGATTTTAACAATTGTAATTTTCAATGATATACTTTTAAATGGGAGAATATTTTCATTTAAAGCTTTCTTAAGAAAACTTGAAAACTTGTCTGAATTATGAATTTTTTCACACAACAAAATTTTATTATTTTTATTCAGAATCCGAAATTACAATCACACACACTTACACAAAGACATAGAACATTTGTGTAATTTCTTAATATTTTTTCTCTCTCAAACTAACTAACTAAAAATAAATATACAAATAAACATAATGACAAGTTCTTTCCTGCACTGAAACCCAATGTTCAAAAGTTGTGAGATAAGAAAGCCCCAACAATAATAGTATATGAAAACCCTATATATTGAGGAGTTCTGTCGTCAATTTCAAGGCTTACATTGTGCCAAAAAGTCTCCTTAATAACGATGACAAAATCTCTGGTACATCGAAAGATAGGCCATCCTATTATGATGTGCGCTGTTTCGTGCTAGAAACAGAAGACATAATTAGCTACTGCAGAGCACTTCTGTCTAATTTACTCAACTTTCAGTGTTTAATATTTATGCGAGAAGATCTTTATACTGAATCGATGCTGTTTTGAAATTTGAAGCATAAATAGCAATAAAGTGTAATGCTATCTCTTTTAATGTTTTCTTATTCAAATCAATATTTGCTCTCCAGATTGGATTCTGTTGACAATTGATCAAAGTAATCAGCCGTTGTGGATAACAAATTTGTGTTGCTAGTGTTAATGGCCACAGTAAGCCATGAATATGTAGGCCTTCTCACTTAAATTGTTGGATGTTTTGTTTAAAATTAATAACTTTTCCATTGTATTGAAGTTGTTGGCTTCGAATTTTGTACACTCTGAGATGACGAGATGAACTTGGGAGATGGGTATTTCTCGATGTAGATGAACTTTTTAAACATTTTTCTTGTTTTCAATCCCACACCTTGTCGCGTTTAACGACAGGATCAGCTCTAGCTGAAAATTGTATTTTTTAAGACCTTAATAAAGGGGACCGGAAGGGATAATATGCTCTACAGACTTGGTTTACTAGTCTGAGCAGTCCCTCTTAGACTATCAAATCAAATATAACATGGATGCGTTTAACATGACTTGATTTCGGACAACTTGAAAATGTTCTGAGGATTAGTATATATCGTGCAAATGCCAAGAACATCGAACATAATGCCAGGAAACGCCCGGAAGCAGTTCTCCCCCTTGGTTAACACGACAGATGCAATTTCATTATCAAATTATACCACTATTGTTTGCATATCAGTGCTGTAATCTGCAGTACTCTACGCGCTAACCTGTTATATCAAACATTTCATTAAATAAATAATAAATGTAACACATTGTGAAAAATATTTTTCTTTTAGATGATCGAAATCTCAAGTTCCGACAAGATGATTTTTACCTTTTGCATTTTCTTCGAGTCAGAAAATACGATGTTGCAAAAGCCTATCAAAATATAAAATTATTGTACGAAATGAGAAAGAAGCATTCAGATTTTTTCAGCCTATCACCGGAATTGAAGTCTGTTCAAGAGCTAAACTGGGCCACTTGTCTACCATACACAGATGAAGAAGGAAGGCTTTTACTCTCATTGAATTTCAGTAAAAGACTTTTTCTTAATTCTATGATTTTATGTTTTATTTTACGTGGAATAATTGTCGGATTTACGAAAAAATCATTCGTAAGGTAAAAAAAAAATCTCAAACTAACAAAGGTAATTTAACCTTTAGGGGTTACTTCACTCAGTCGAAAACACCCGCTCGCTAATGTCGTGGTCCTATAATGTCCTAGGGGGGAAATATTTTACGATATCTCGTTCGCATTTCAATATTTTTTATTTTATTTTATTTTATTTTATTTTTTTTTGCATTGGATAGCTGAGGTCGATCTCTATGCAGGCCCTTTTGTACTTTTTCGATTTTGATCACAAGTTTTTATTATTAAGATACTTTCACTTTCAGAACCGGTTTCGAAAGTGAAAGTATCCTAAAAAAAAATAAATAACTACAACCAACATCGAAAAAGTAAACAAAAAAAAGGCCTCCATAGAGATTGACCTCAGTTATTCAATGAAAAAAAAAATCACTTAAAAATATTGAAATACGAATGAGACATCCCTCATAGGACTAAAATTAGCGAGCGGGTGTTTTCGACTGAGTGAAATAGCCTCTTAACCACTAACTTTTCATCTGAAAATCACAAATAAATTTATATTATCTTTTCCAAATATATTTTTATTACTTTGCTTCAAACACACTACAATAGTATGAAATTACAATAATTATAAGTATTTCAGTATAAATTGCTATTATACGTTAAATGCTGTGTGAAGTTCTTTGGGCCGAGGTAATTGGGTCATTCTCCTAGAAATGTACAAAATGATGTTATGAAATATTTATCAAAAGGTAATTGCAGTTGAAAATATGCAATAATAAAAATGCAGAACCATAAAATACATATAATTAATTAAATAATGAAGTAAATAATTTTTTTTATAGAAAAGTATACATGGAGTATGACAAATCATACCAATGAACTGTCACAGCCCCCTAGTTTTTTCCACTTATTTAATCTACAAAGTTGATTACATTTTTTTTTTGTAAATTATTTATTTATTTTTAATCCCATGCTTGTAAAAATTAATTTCAAATTAAATTTCAAAAGGTAATTTTTATTTGATAAAAATGTAATGCCACAGTGAGTCATGGACAGTCAATAGAAGACACAGATATACATTTAGATAGTATATTAGAATTAAAAAGAAAAGTTTAATAAAAATCTGAACCTGCTGGTTCACAGACATCTTGACTGATCCGCAAGCTATATTTTGTTATTTTCCAATAAGATATCTTTTCTCAAATTAGTAGAAAGAAATGTTTATGATTTAACTGATCGTGGATTCGTTACTTAAAAAATATGTTGACCCCAGCATAACTATATAAAAAACCAAAAAATAAATAGCATTAACATAAATAGATAATGCAAAATTCTGAGAAAAAACAAATCTTAAAAATTAATTAATTAGAGCTGTATTGCTGTTGGAAATTATATTTAGATTTGATGGCAAAGAGTTTTTTAAGGATTGACTTATTACCTTTGGTTTATTGCTTGATTGACGCCAGAGTGAAACTGCAGGCAGAATTTTGAAATTTATATTACCTGGAGCGCCCCGATACAATCGCATTAAATCAATAATATCTTTATTATTTTTCTGATTTCTTCAGCGAGATTTAATAGCACTTAAATTCCTAAACCTTTTTTTCAATTTTATCAACTGACTGCAAAAATCAACGTAATGTTTCCGCGAAAGAAAAAAAAATGTTTTTTTTTTTTTCAATTTTCCATTCGTGATCCGATTGCTTATGCAGTGCTTATGTAGTGGCCAACGGACTATTAGTCATTTCAAATGGTCCAAATAGTTCTAGGTGTAAAATATAATACTAATGTTCACGTCTATGCATCCTTGTATCATGATTCAGGATGTTTCAAAAGAATGTATATAAAAGTTTTTCGCTAATAGCTGCCATGTGCTTATTTTCCTTGAAAGTTTAACTAACTTGAAATCATCACTGAAACTAGACTAAGCTTTGAGCAAAGAAAATTTGTTCTAAAGTGTTACTGGCAGCTCGAAAACGTAACCGAAGTGCAGATACGATTTAGGAGAGAATTTGAAACATATGTCTCTAGGCCATTTACAATCGCTAGAATTAGAGATAAGTTTGAGGAAGATGGAGCTGTTCCAAATATTAAAAGCAACATACGAGAAGACCGTAGCCACCAACAAACATCGCAGGAACCCTGGAAGAAACCTTCTGCGAAATTTTAGAAAAAGCTGTTCCGCAAGGGGTAGTCTTTAAAATTCACGTGTCCAGCATTTTAAAGTGCCTACATTGGAAACGTTACATTTCAGTAATATTCCATGCTCTCATTTAAATATCAAGTGTCCATTGCATTTTAAAGAGTCTACATTGGAGAAGTTACATTTCAATACTAGTCAATGCTTTCAATGAAGATGATCCTGGCCTGACAGTGCAGTTTTGTATACATTTTTTTAAACACTCTGTATATAAATTCTTTCTAAGGGGTCCTTAGTGAGTCGCCCTTTAGCTTGTACAATTGCCCTTTTGTTATCCTCTGTTCACTACGCCCTACTAGCCCCAAAAATGTCAATTATCGTTAAAACGTCCATCTCGCTTAAATAACCCCTTCGTGTACGAAGGGGACCAAGCGGTTATCTCCTCGAGCTGATAACCCAAGTACAGCTTTCGAATAATGGGAGTTCAATAAACGACGTATACGCGGTATACGGCGATATAATTTTTTTTCCTTAGATCATTTATATAACTAGACGGCGCGGCGCATAGCGATACTTTTGCTTATATCAGCAGTGATCAAATATCCAACGGCACGTGACTTGATTTAGTCCAGTAAATCTAGACCTAAAAAGACTTCTGCCTGGAAAGTTTTGGAGAATTTTTTTTCTTTCTTCCTTTATGTTTTTGGGGGTGCTGAACACGAATTTCAAATTTGCCACCTTGAATCTGGTCTGCTTAAAAAATTATAAGCGAAAAACCATGAAAATATCGGAGTTTTTTCGGTTTTTCCCTTGTATTCCGGAAAGGGTTAAATTCTTTTGAAAAAATTATTGCACTAAATTAAACTAGAGAAAACGTCCTACATTTTTCATATACAGTTCTTTTTCTATGGTTAATAGTTTTGGCATACGAGTAAAATGAATTTTAACGATATAATTGAAATTCCATCATCGCAGGGGGAAAACGCTGAATGTAATGTTTTTGTGAATGCAAAACGCGTGGGAGGGTGTCCTTGAAACACCCTCATGGCACCACGCACATGGTATCACACGAGCAGCAAGGCCCTACAGAAACTGTGGATCCAACACTTTGATATGGTGACTATTGTCAAACAATTCATTGTATCTGAAAGAATGGGTGACTGGGATATGCATCTTCAAACTATATGCAGAATGTTGCCATACTTCCACGCTAGTGGTCACTATTTGTATACCAAGTGCCACGAGTTATCTATATCTTCAAGACATGCATCGTTTGAAGGAAAAAATGACTGCTGATGACTTTGAAAAATTCACAACTGATGGGGGATTCGCCATTCGCCGTACGCACAAATTCTGGTCAGGAACATGGACTGACATGACGATAGAGCGATCTTTAATGAAGACTATGAAAACAACAAGTGGACTCACTCATGGGCGTGAGGTCAGTGAAGGAGTTTTGGCAAGATTGATCATGGGTATGACGTCACTTCGACGAATATGCGAAGAAATTGAAGAGTTCAGCGGGACAGATTTTACAACTTCTGAACAACATGTAAAGATGAGAAACTCCAGAGTTGCCCGGGACAACGCTGATATGAATAAACTATTGGAATGGGTTCACCAACACATTCCTTTCCGAGAAACAAATGATTTCATTTCAATCTCTACCGGGATTGTTGGAGATGAGAGAATAAACTGTCATAAGGCACAGGAAGTTGGCACTGCTGGCATATCAGGAATCATTAACAGCGATTTTCATTCTATTACATTCAAGCGTAATGAAAGAGTGCAGCCATTAGAAAAAATTCACATCAACTCGACAGCACTCTTCCAAAAATTAGTGTAACAAAGCAGTCTGGAGGAATATTTGACTTACGAGCTCTCTGCCTACCCATTGTCTCTTTTTGACGAATCCGGAATGCGAAAAACTGCCAAATCCTCTCTGTACAAGGAATTCACTCCACTCCCACCAGACATCACTTTTGAGAGCAGATGTATACATGTCATACATGGAGGGTATTTGCTGCACAGAGTTTTATGGCAGGGTGGTCAATCATTTGGATCAATTTGTGACAGCTATGTGGACTTTGTTAAGTCGAAATACGCAGCGAACGCTCTAGTAATCTTCGATAGATACCCAGAAAGCATTACTGAAATGAGCACTAAATTTGTTGAGCGTGATAGACGATCTCAGAAAATGGTAACTAATGAAGTTGTTTTTAATGAGACTATGATGCCAACGGTGTCTCAAGGGAAATTTCTCGCAAACTATAAGAACAAAAACCGTTTAATTGCCCTGCTGATGTGTAGATTTGACTCTGAAAATATGGTTTGCAAGCAGGCAAAAGAAGATTCCGACACACTCATTATCAACACTGCTCTCAAGTTGGCACCTAACCATGAGAACGTGATAGTCATTAGTGAAGATGTATACCTTCTGGTAATCTTAATTGGACTTTGCAAGTTTCCCAATTATTTATTTCTTTATATATTTCTTATTTATTTCTTATTGTTTTATTTCTTGAAACCAGCAAAAGAGAAAAGTCCCCAGAAGATTATTCACCTTTGGGTGCAGTCGATAAATTAATTGCCAAACACGTCCTATTTCTACATGCCATGAGTGGATGAGATATCACTTCTGCAAGAAAAACAAAATACCTTCAATTTTTGAAGAAATTTGCCGACTTACAACATGTGGTCGATATATTTAAAAACCCTAATGCTGTAGCGGACTGCTGCAAATATTGCATCGCTCCCTCCAACAGAAGATGCAGCTCGATCTCACTGTCTGCGAGTTTACCACAAAGTACAGCTATGGCTAGGTAACTGTAAAAATGCTGAGGAATGGGGCTGGAATAAAACCAGAGAGGTATCATGCCCATAACAACTACTAAACCTCCCTCACCAGAAACTATTCTGCGAAAAAATCCTGCAAATGCAAAACAAACTGTAGTGGAATGTGTGGCTGTAGGATAGCAGGTTTATTTTGTTCGCTCCTCTGCCTGAACTGCGATGGCCATTGTGACAATGTCAGCTTCTTCATCGCCGAAGATGACTTGGAAGCAGAAGTTGACGACCCAATACAGGATATTTTAAGTCAAGTGGAGACACAACCTGAACCATCAAGTGATGATGATGCAGAGGAAGACACTGATGAACCTCCTGTTGAAGAACATCAACCTGGCCCTTCAAAGCGACCAAAACGGCATTAATTGGAGAACAACACTGCATTCCCCTTTTTTTCTGTTCATAATCTTCCACGTATGTTATTATTATATTAAACTTACAATATTTATAATTGTACTTAAATCAGATTACTAAAAAAATAAAAATTGGTTCTCTAATATATGCAGAGTGGTTGTGTTTTTATATCTTTCCTAATCACCTGATTTCAATTAATTTTCTTAGTGCTATAAAAGGTTTAAAACTTGGTAAGAAAATGTAAACATATTTGAAATGCAACCAGAAATAACTAAACATCTTCAAATTGGTGTTTGAAATGGATGCATAATGATTGGGTCGCATTTTCGCCCTCCGATGATGGAATATGAATAAAAATCGCTAAAATTCCTTTTACTCGTATGCCAAAACTTTTCATCTTAGAAAAAAACCTTGTACATGAAAAATGTAGGAAATGTTCTATAGTTTAATTTGGTGCAATAATTTTTTCAAAAGAATTTAACCCTTTCCGGAATACAAGGGAAAAACAGAAAAAACTCCGATTTTTTCATGGTTTTTCGCTTATAATTTTTTAAGCAGACCAGATACGAGGTGGCAAAGTTGAAATTCGTGTTCAGCACACCCAAAAACATAAAGGAAGAAAGAAAAAAAAAACTTCTCCAAAACTTTCCAGGCAGAAGTCTAGATTGACTGGACTTACGGGTTTGATGATAATGACAGACAAGACAACTTTCGGAACTGATTTTAAAACAGAAAGTGACCTCATAAAAAGAATCTGCAACCAAAGTCGAAAAAGTAAAAAAGTACCCCCCAGTTAGAGATCGACCCCTACATATCCTATGCAAAGAATATATATATATATCTTTTAAAAATATCGAAATACAAATGAGAAATTTGAAAAGAATGCTGTCATTGGTGTAGCATTACCTTCACGTGTCTTCGCGTGACGTGTAGGAGGCACTTAATGTTGTGCACAAGAACTGCTACTACTACACCACACATGCACCGACTAGTTCTAAATGCTCTAAGTTTTTATGCAAGTACCTTTATACATTTTTCACATATTAGAGACAATTTATTTCTTTGAATTCTCATTCACATAACTGCAAAATAATTTAAGATAACAAACGAAAGTGTCTGTATTTTATTTCAATTTTATGCATGTGCAAAATATAATGAACTGTCGAAAATAAAACTGTTGTGAAAGGGTATTTGATCCCATTGTTGGGATCAAATAAAGATAATTGAGATTAGGAATGAAATACGGATTGCGACCATCCTTAGAGTTTGAAATGTAACTGTCCGGATGACGTTAGGGCTAACGGGAAATAGAAAGGCGGTTAAATTCTTTATTTGTTATTTTGCTCTAAATTTAGGATTTTTTCATTTTTATTTTTCAGAAAGTTGGAATCCTTCAAAAAACAGCTTCGAAGAAATGATGCAAACTGTAACTTGTATTGTAGACATAGTTTCAATGAATCCTAAATGTCAAATAAATGGCATTATTTTGATATATGACTTGAGTGACTTAACTTTAAAACATGTATCTGAGTTAATATGGAATAATCGATTATGGACTGTTCTTTCCCTTGGACAAGTACGTACAGACAATTTATTATGTGTGTTTTTATGTAATGTATAGTATGCGTAAAGTGCTCATACATTTCTTCAAGAATTCTGTATTTCTTAGAAAATACATATGATTGAAAACTTGTAAAAAGTTAAGCATCTTTTATCATTTCAAAAACTGATATAATTTCTTTCTTTTTCAGAATGCTTATCCTCTTAGAATAAAAAAATGTCTTTTATTCAACGCTAATCGATCAGTACGGTATTTGTATAACATCCTGAGACCTTTTATCAAAAGGAAAATTGCAGAAAGAGTAAATATTATTTAATGTTTTTTTAAAGTAATTCAAATGAGTATGTTATTTATTTTAATTTTCTCAAAGTGAGACATTGTGTGCAAGCAATAAGTATGATTACGTTACTACATGATAAAGTTAATTTTTTTTTAAGTTAAAAAGGCTATGGTATATGACAATAGTATTTTTTTAAGTTAAAAAGGATGCAATATTTGATATTCACTACTGACAAATAGAAATTTCATTCGATAACCACGGACGCCATTTGGGGAAGGCTTGGGGGGGGGGGGGGGGGAGTTGTCCTTTCCAAGGAATTTGATATTTCAGAAAATTTATCAACCATCACAAGTCAGACTAAAAACAAATTCACAAATTGCTCAAAAGCTAAAATAACTTATCAGATTTTTTTTTTCTAAAGCTTTGCTTTTTACAACATACTCAAAGTGAGACATTTATCATTAATGAGTACTTTTGCTTATTTTAAAAATATATGTGAGAACAACTGTCAATTGCTTCTCAGCTGAGTACAATTTGATCAAAAGAAAGCTCGTCCCACTCAGGGCTAGAATTTTAGGGATAAATTTCCCGTTTCGTCCAAAATTTAGGGGAGGGGGATTTTTCTTATTTTGTTTGGCAGAGGGGTTATAATGCTAATTGTTAATTATTTGATTTTTTTTGTATTATTAGTGTCACATTATATTTATTACAATCATTACAATGCCATCAAATCATTTACTTTATTAAATCGTATTATACAGTACACTCTGAAAAATGTCTACAGCCGGAGACTGGAGTCCTGCGCAAACCCAACAAAAAAATTTCATCAATCTGAAACCCGAAAGACTTTCACCCAAACCTGATATCTTCAGACACTTACCCGAAGTGAAAGAAAATGAATCGATATTTTAATATATTTATGGAAAAGTACTCTACATTTTTATCGCTTATGTACAAAAAATGAATACATATACACCCATTAATATTCAAATATATAGTTATTTTCATTTGAAAAATATCTCGGACTTCCTTTTGAAAAATAGGATCATCCCGAAACCGACCCGAAAGAGACAAAGTACAACCCGAAAAAGTTAAAGTCAACCCGATCCAAAACGAAGAAAATAGCTTAAACCCGATCCGACCCGCGGTCCGGGTTCTGGTAAAATAGGGCTACCCGATCCGATGCAGGACAGACAAAAAATATATTCATGCAAAGTTACTGCGTTTTATCAATATGCGTGATAAATTAAAAAATATATTGATAATTACTAAATGTCATTCAAATATTGTAAACGACAATCTTACGCAAACAGTTTTAGATGTAAAACATAAATGAAACAATTAGTCAATTACTCCAACTTGCTTGAAATCAATTTTTAATGAATTTTTAAACAATAACTACAGTTATAATGGTTACTTCTTAAACGATAGACATATGCTGTAACGAACTTAGAGCTTTTTTAGATTTATAATTCCGTCTTGTATAATTTATTACAGTTTAAGCAGCTTTAATTAAAAAAACATCCAAAAAGGTGTTTTTTTTTAACTTAAATTGAAAACATTGTTATGCCTCGGCTTTACATTATATATCGATGAGGACGAAAATCTTCCTTGGAAATCACCTATCTTACTGTGAAAACTGCATCAATTCCATTCAATACTTTCCTAAATTAGCCTCAACATACAAATAGACATGCCCAGAGACTTTGTTTTATATATTACGTAATAATACGACTATTCAACATGATACTACAATGAAAAAGACAAAGTTTTGTTAATTCAGGAAAAGTTTAATTCTGTTATGTATATATATATATTTTTTAAATAAAAGGCAAAATAATGGACAAGTTCTCAAAATAAAAGATAAAACAGCCATTTTAGGATGATTCCACTGAATTTCAACAAATTTTATTTTTATTTCTATTGGTTTGTTTACCTATTTATTTATTTATTTTTTGGTTGCCGCCTCATTTTTGATTTCCCTCTTTGTATGTGGATATCCATACAGGAAAGAAGTTAAAATTAATTTGCAAAAGAATTTTGTCTTAAAAAAAACTTCTTGACTAGGTTGAAAACTGATATTAAAATTCAGAAGTTTATAAAAGCTTGCATATTTTTTTAAAAACTAATACAGATAAACAAAAAATTCAAAAAATATCTGAAATCTGCACACTTTTTCTATTACATCCTGTAACTGTGGTGGATTTATGTTTTTTTTTTTTTTTTTAGTACTTTGAAATATATTGAAATATTAGTCAAAATGTCAGATTTTGGGAAAATATATATATGTCATCAAGGAAAAGAGATAACAATATACATTTTTATATGTGTTATTACTACTTGAGATGAGACGTTCTCAACCCGAGAGCAACATCGGCTCGAGCTCAGACTCAATGTTAAAATTTTATTTATTCACAAATTGAAAAAAGAAAAAAAAAACCTTGCTATTTAGAAAACAAGAATGTAGTTTAAGTTTCTTAAAGTATTTTAAAATACTTTAAAAATCAGTTTGAAAGGGAATTTAATTGTTATTTATGGAATATAAGGAGAGATATTTTATTTGATTCTGAAGCCTTTACACGGTCAGTGTTAGTAACATAAAGAAGACGTGTGATATCCCTCGTCTATCCACGCTTTCTGTTTGAACCTTGTTTCCTTTTCCAGAATTACGGCAAAACAGAACTCATGTCTCTCTGCCATTAGTTGTACAATAATATTTTAAATCAATAAGAATTTGAACTTTTACATATTTCTGCCAGGGGTTGGGAATAAATAACAAATATGCTATTTTAAACAGATTTTAATGGACATAAATATCACGAAGCGTTGTTATGAGGGAATATTTAGAAATAAAAAATATATATTGATACTTACTATTTAATACTTACTGCTATGTAAGAAGAGATTTTTAATGAGAAAATTTGCCTTGAAGCAATTTTAAAACGTTATTAAGAATTTTCTACTAACGTGCATTCGTTATTGGGCTCAGGCAGGCTCGAGATCCGGAAACAGAGCCCGAACTTCTCTTTAATTACTACCTCTGAAAAAAAAAAATACAGCCTGCCATCTATTTCTCTCCTGATTTATACTACAAACTCAAATGTTGAAAATTTTCAAAAATCCATTTTTTCCACAAATTTTAACTCAAGAAGGGGAAGTGGTATTCATATGGCGATTTAGCAAGAAAGGACCTCTCAATATACTTTCTTTAATCTGTCAGTCATTTACTGTTTTTCTCACATGTCTATGAAATACGGTGTCTTGAATTTGGAGAAATGACAGACAGCCATGCTTACAAAGGACATTTAGAAAAAATAAACATTTCATTAAATAAATTTTCTGGATTTAGTTAGAAACATATTTCTGGAATTCAACGTACTTTTAACTAGCTAACACAGAATATTTATTTGATAAATATGTTTCTTACCTTTATATGTCCTTTTTATTCAAGGCTGGATGTCATTTATCTGATTTCAAGACGCCCTATCTCATAGACCAGTTGGAAAAACATACAACGACTTACAGAGTACTGACAGTATATATAGAGGAGTCCTTCCTTGCCAAATCCCATATGAATACCACTTCTCCCTTTTGAGTTAAAACATGTTGTCGAAAATGCTAATTTTTGAAGAATTTCAACATTTAAATTGATATAATTCATGGAGGGGAAAGATATTACAAAAGAGATTACAAGAGATAATTAATGTGGAGGGAAAATAGATAATAGCCTGCTTTTTTTCTAAACGTGTTTAGAGGTAGTAGTAAAACATATATATATATAAAAAGGTTTACTGTTATCTCTTTTACCTTAATGATACATAATTTTCAAAAATTGACATTTTGACTAATAGTTCAATATATTTCAAAGTACTCAAATATATATATATACAGATAAATCCACGACAATTACATGAAAAAGTATGTTAATAAAAAAGTGTGTAGATTTCAGATCTTTTTGAATTTTTGTTTGTCTCTTTCAGTTAAAAAAATATGTAAGATTTTATAAGCCTTTGAATTTTGTAAAATTGTAGTTTTCAACTACCTTTAATTAAAAATATTTTAAAGACTGATTTTTTTTTGCAAAAGAATTTTAACTTATTTTCTATGTAGGTTTCTATAATAATACAAAATAAGAGAAAAATGAAACATGGTGCGGTAATCCATGTTTGTCTAAATTCTGTAGAATGACCCTTTACAAAAAAAATAAATTTACTGCAATGTTGCAGAGAAATTAAACTGCCCTTTTAACCCCTTCAGGGGCAAAGTACTCTTGGAGCTAAAATATTGAAATGATTGAATGACACCAAGATTCACGAACGAATTTATTTCTAAAATAAATAAAAGCTTTTCTTCATGTATCTTAAAACTTTAAAATTTGATTATAAAATGCTGGTGTCAATGTGGCATTTTGGGATTAAATTTAAGTGGTATATATAATATACCGGCGCCCTTCAAGGGATTAAATGAAGGGTGTATGGCAGAGTTGCCAGATTATTATTTAACAATATCGAAAACTTTGATATGTAAAATACAAAAAAATCGAGATTTAGGCTACAAAAAGTAGATTTTTTTAAAAGAACGTTTAAGTACTTTAAAATGTTTATTTCTTTAAATACAATGAATGTACATTATTTTGTAATGTTAAAACACAAACTAGAATACTCTTTTACTATCAAAGTAATAACACATTAATATATTTTTTAAGTGTTTATTTGTATTTTGTTGTTGATTTTATTTGTAGAAGAATTTCCTTGTACATTTTAAAATTCTAAACAGAAATATTCCATGTTTAAATGGACAACTAATTATGATTTAACACTGCACGGCGATTGATGCATACATGAATCAATTAAAATTTAGCATTTAATAAATAAATTCAGTTCCTGGCTACCACAAAATTTAAATACAAATTCTCGTCTTATGTAATCATGAAAGTCTGCTATTAATAAAGCAAAAAAAAAAAACTCTTTAAAATTTTTAATAGCTAACCCTGAATATTAGTATAAAAATCATACTTTCAAACGAAAAATTCGTGCAGTGTAGGGCTAATAGTCTTAATTGACTACCTGTTTCTTTTATAAGACCAATTTATAATCATTAACAAAAGGCCCGAATAAGAACTTTAGGGAACAGGGACACACTCACACAACTATTTTCGAATAGTAACTTAAATTATGCGTTTAAATATATTATTCATTACATCAAAGAATACTTTTCACAAATTAAATGTTTTATACAGCAGGCTCTCCTGCTATTAGGTGGTTCAAAAGAAATCATATGCATGTTATCTATAGGCTTGAATATTTATATGAAAAATCGCGAAATTAATCGTCCCATTTAGAACATTTAATTTTAGCCAAAAAATGAAAAGTCTTGCAAAAAAGTCGAGACGCTTAACAACCCTGGTGTATGGTCATCATATATATGAAGAAATTAAAATCATGTTTTTCCAACACATCTCTGGTTTTTCAATTTATTTTTTTTCTATCATTTTAAAAAAGTATACGTTTTAGAATTGATTAAAATTAATTTTTTCATTTATTTTCCTTTTTTAAAACAAATTTTTTTGTTTCCCAGGTTGTTCTACTTGGATCAGACATAAATGAGCTGCATCAGCATGTACATCCATTTCTTTTACCCAAGAGACTAAACGGGACTTTAGAAGAAGATGTCTGCGACATATCTCAACATGTGCACGATAATTTATCGTACATAAGATACGAAAGGTCCTTCAATTGTTCATAAGGAAACTATCTAGGTTCGAAATGCTTGTAATTTTGCATAGAATCTGATTGCTGCTTTTGCAAGAGATTTTGTTGAATAATAAACATTTTAAATAAAATGATCATATTTTTAATGCTTTATTTAATAGTGGTTAGTTTTAACTATGTTTTTATACTTAATTTTCCATTTTGGTCTTATTGTTCCTTGACAGTTTTTCAAAGCTCATAAATGGCAGAAGTGAACGAGTGTTAATAGCATCTTACACTGTTGAAACTTTGCAGCAAACTGTCCAGTCATTCGACCGTGTTTATTGAAAATGTTTACATAAACGTAATTTAACTCTATTCCGACTATAATATGGACAATAATATGATCAGAATAGAGTTAATTTACGGTCATGTAACCGTTTTCTATAAAAATGGTCAAATGACTGGACAGTTTGTTGCAAATTTTTAATAGTGTACAATTAATTGTCTTGATCTTATCGACTCATAATAATGAATAATATCGATAGATAATTGACCTTCCAAAGTTTTCAAAATTTTGGTTATAATTCACAAACAAGGTAGTCCGAGTCTCAAAAAGCGCGGGTGGAAAAATCATGCGTCAAGCATAGATTTTTATACACTTTCCAACACATTCACAATACTGTAATAAAACTTCACCGTTTAATAAGGTGAAAGATTATGTCTAAGTAAACAATTTTGAAAATAAAATGAATAACACATTTGAAAACATAATTTCGATAATTACCATCTACAATTCGAAAAATATCTAAATTCTTTTGTGCATGATCTACAGATTTGTATATATACTACATAGTATGCTAAAATTTAATTCAGTTAGGAAAGACATAATACGCTTGAACATTCCCTTTCAGCAATGTCCGTCAGTAAATGGAAATGTACTCGAATACTTTTTTGCAGCCTTGTATATGACCTATAGAATTCATGCAACCCAAGTAATAGGCAAAAAAAAAAGTTAAATTTAAAAAACGCGTACCATAACTGAAAACTATTTCCAGCAATTATCGTTCATGAACAGTACAGTACGATAACCATACTATTTTATGCGTCCCTGTAAATAAATGATAGATGCTTAGCGCACCATATTCTACAATAGACATCTTGTAGAGCAACTCAGTGATGTACAGGGTGATTATAATTAAAGTTGCACTTTTAAAAGGCTGTAAAAAAAGAACCACTGATCAGAATGACCTTATATTTCATCTGAGTATACGTGAAGCAATGCGAATTGTTTTGCAAAAGAAGAAAAAGTTCAAAAGTGAACCGATAGATGGCTCTGTACTCGTCATAAGATGATAATTAAAAGACATGACATGCGCACCGGATGGCGGCACCTGACGCCATAAACCGAGCTTATATATATATACATGCTCATAGACATTAGATTTTTGTCTAAATATATAAATTCATTCAACACTGATTTTAGATATATTTATGCTTATTATCACGGGCCCGGACTACGTCGGTCTTTCGTTTAAAAATGTAAAATCAAATCAGACTGGAGAGTGCATAGCACGCCCGTTGTACGGTGCCGAAGACAGTTGGGTTCTCAATTCTAAGCTTTCTTTGAATAGATTTTCATTAAAAAATACAAAAGCATATAAAGTTGAGGGTGCACGCTGCCGAAGGTAGTAAGATTCCCAGCATTAGATCGTTTGGAAAGATTTTCGTTTAAATGTATAAAATCATTCAAAATTGATTTTAGGTATATTTAAAGTTATTACCTTACCACGGGCTTGGCAATGCCCATCGGGTCAGCTAGTACTAAATATAGTTCACCTGAAAAATACATCTCAATTAAAAAAAAATAATAATTATTAAAAAAAAACACCCTTAACAACCTTTAATTTAATTCTCATACACAGTAATGATCACGAGTTATTTTGTGTTGCCCTGTATACTATCTATAGAATTTATACACACCACGTAGTACGAAAAAAAATATTTAAACTTAAAAACGCATACCTAAACTGAAAACGCACTTCCAGCATTTATCGGCATTGCTGTAACGGAATTGGTTTGTGTGACCCTGTAAATGAATAATAAACGCACTCCATATTCTACAGAAAGCATCTTTTAATGCACCTCAGAAATGTATATCAATTTTATTATGCTTAAAATAGTATAACATGATTAAAATACTCCGCAAACAATTTCCCCCCGTAAACTAAAATGTAACGGGATTTTTCTGACTTTCCCTGTGAATGAATAATTAATGCTAAGCATTCCATTTTATATAGTGAACATGCCATAGTGCACTTTAATAACATACTAGCTGCCCCTCGCCTGGCGTTGCCCGGGCCCGTGATAATAAATTTTAAAAGAAACGTCAAGTTTTTATTATTTTATTTCTTTAACCGGTTTCTGGATGAAATTATATTTTAAAATGAAAAAAAAAAAAAATCGCGAAAACATATTGACATTTAGTGATAAAAGCGGTCATTTTCTTGTTTTTTTACGTAGGGTCGTTTCACAGTTTTAAAATAAAAAGTTATTTTTGTCTGAACTCTTTGAAATCTTTATTGATGATAAATAAAACGGTTTTACAGCCCGCGTAAAAATTTCGTGAAAAAATATTGTTATTAAGCTGTAAAAATATGTGTTCTTCTCGCTTTCTTGTTTGTTTGTTTGTTTTTGCGTCGGCTTCTTTAACATAGCAATAAAAAAATTGTTCTCATCTTCCGAACTCTCTGACATTTTAATCCGTTATAAATATGTAACTGTATTCAAGCTCTCTTTAAAATTTTGCGAAAA
Source organism: Maratus michaelseni (assembly GCA_963931845.1). Taxonomy (NCBI): domain Eukaryota; kingdom Metazoa; phylum Arthropoda; class Arachnida; order Araneae; family Salticidae; genus Maratus; species Maratus michaelseni. Next base: position 153,169,128 of record OZ007594.1, on the reverse strand, counting down.
AATATGCATATTTAGTAGTGAAAACATGAGTTCCTTAACAACAACAACGAAAAAAGAAACTTTAGCTTTCAATCTCAGAGGGAAAATATATTAGAATGTCTATGCTTTCAATGAAATGGTGACTCCATCCGTTTTCAATAAACTATTTTCAATCCCCCTAGTCTAAACAGGTGAGGGCTATTCCATCAGGTTTCCCTTTTCTGAGGGGAGAAGCCTTAAAAAATGTTGGCGCATGCGCAAAGAGACGATATTCGCCTGGAAAATTTGACAGAATGCGCATCTCGTTTTAAATATACAGATATCAGTTACATTACAATCCAAGTATTTTTACGAGAGTTAGAATAGGGAAAGGCGGCAGACTGCAGACAGATAGACAAACCAAATTCATAAACAACTTTTCAACTACGTTGGAAAATGTTAAAAAGTGGTGGCTTAGCTGATGGGAGGGAACACTTTGTAAAAGGAGAGTTAAATATGGACAGACGAGTTCTGCACTGGTCGAGTTGTACCCGCTCCGAACCGGAAAATTCCACTTGAAATCCATCTATAACCGAACGAAACACACACAAAAAAAAAAAAAAAAAAAAAAAAAACCTATTCGCAAAAGGACCGAACCCGAAGTGAAAGGAAATTACGTCATGTTTTAATGCAATGACGAAAAGTAATCTACAATTGTATCTCTAATAACAATTTTATCTTTTTTTGTAGAAAAATAAACGTATCTATACATTCTTTATATTCAAATGTAGTAAAACCTCTGCATAGCGCACACCGAGATCGTTGAATAGTCTCTCATCGAGTCGGGTTGGCCCTAGTTTTCTTTTCAAGTCAAGATGCCTGTATTTTTCCCTTCTTCTTTTTTTTTCTTTTTCTTCTTTTTTTTCTTTTTCTTCTTCTTTTTTTCTTCTTCTTCTTCTTTTTTTCTTTTTTTTTGTGGATTGGGTCGGGTTTACTTTACAGTGTTTTAAGAACCAACGTTAAAAATAAATAAATAAATAAATACTAAAGACACGTGTATTTCGTAATAGTTTCAGAGGAGGAAAAAAAGATAGATGTATTGTATTCTTATATACAATAGAAATTAAAAGAAAAAATGTTTTTCTTTCTCTGACAGTGATCCAATAAGCGATTTAAGAAAAAAAGGTCAAATGTTTTTGACTCACTCACCCTTTCTAATTGGTTTGAAAAGAGTGGATAAAATGATAAAATAACCAATTTAATTTGTCTACCTTGAACGGAAAAATTAAAACCAATTTATCTAGCAGAAAGATTATTTATATGACAAAAATGGGATAATAATAGAGGTATCTGATTATATGTTTTATTCTGAGGAAAAGACTTTCTGAAAAGTAATTTTTATTAACGAAATACATAATTCGCTTTTATTGCAGCGATAATTGGCTAAACTGCGTACATAATTCGAAATTAATGCAAATTACTATAGATAAAATTCAGTTGTTGATTACCGAAACTGGATTTGAACACTACTCATCGTATTTTAAAAAGCGGAAAAAATCAATCTTCAGAGGAAATTAAATAAGGAGCTCTAACCCCTGCGCGCTTCCTTTGCCAACCACGAACTTTTTTTTTTACCTCTCTCTCTCTCTGTATTATACTACTGGCCAAGCTTTTCATATATATGCGATTCATATATCCGTTTCATATATTCGAATTAATCGTTTCATATTAATCGTTTCATAAAATCGTTGCACAAATTCATTTCATAAAATCGTTTAATCAAGATTTTATATATGCTAGGGGTTCCAACCCGGGCTTCCCAGGTTACAGAACATAGGTGAAAACCATTTTTTTCTAACTCTAACAGATTTTTTACTATTAATATATTTTTTTAGATTACCCATTAACAGTACCAAAAAGCAATTTTATATAAAAAAAATATATTAATATTGTAAATGCAAATGTATTAATCTTTCATAGAGATAAATTTAAAAATAATTCATGCTTGGTAATTATTTTAAAAATCATAAACAATCAGTAAACTGGGATAGAGTTTTAAACAAATTATATTTGAAAGTACATTTTTGTTTTTGCTATTCGGCGGTGTAAAAATTGAAATTGTTCGATTACATATATGTTAAATTTGTGTTTTATTTTATTTTATTTTATTTATTTATTTATTTATTTATTGATGAAGTTTTAATTTCATTATGGAAAATTAGCGGAACAAATGCTGAACTATTCATATTGTTTTTAATTGCAGATGTGTTGTTATTCTTCCGTAATGGAGCGTGCACGCGATGGAGATAGATATAAAAAAAATCCTGCTTGCAAATTATATTTAAAACCACAATAAATGAGTAAATTGTGATACAGTTTTCAAACAAATTGCATTTGAAAGTAATTTTTTTTTCTATACGACGGTGTAAAAATTGAACATGTGCGATGTTTAGAAATTAAAAAAAAATGAAAAACCAAAATTTAATCCTCAGGTATTGCATATCCACCGCCCCCTGAATACTAGGCCTGCGCGCTGAAAAAAATGGCGGCTGTCGCAGGCGGAATCGTTTGTACAGTCCCTCGAACTTCAACACCAATAATATCTAAAAGTTATCTTTGACTTATTTGATCTCAGAAAAACAAGGCGAAGAAATCTTTTAGAAATTATTGGTGTGGAATTTCGAAAGACCGTTCAAACGCTGAAAAAAAAAAAAAAAAAAAATCGGCCTGCGACAGCCGTCATTGTTGTCAGCGCGCAGACCTAGTATTCAGGGGGCGGTGGCAAATCTCAAAATGACATCAGTGTGAATCACACATACGTTTGTTCTTTATAATACAAGTAAGGTAGATAAAAGATTATCGCCATTTAGTTTTTTGTGTAACTGTCATTTTTAACACTTTCCAACTTAGTTGAAAAGTGTTTATAAATTCGGTTTGTCTGTCTGAGTGTCGGTGCTCTAACTCTCGTAAATATACTTGGATTGTCATGCAATTGATATATGTTATTGAGGTTTGCTATAGCATGTTCGGTATTGAAAATGAAGTATGTACCACTTATAGCTCCTTTACAGCAGGTATGTCAAACATGTGGTCTGCCAAGCGTTCGGCATTTTCTTTATGTTTATTTCAGTTCATGTTTGATGTAAAAAATGCACTTTGCACGAATGCAACTTGCACTAAACATGGCTACAATGTTGCGATGTTGGGCGACTTGACAACAGTTAGAGAAATTTTTATTCAAAATATCTACCACTATTTCAGAATAGTAATCTTTGCTTTATTTAATGACAGACATTTTGTGATCAAACAAAGCAAAGATTACTAGTAATAAAAATTGATAGCTATTTTGAATAAAAAAAAAAATACAATCTGGCAACATTGACTGCGGCGACAGAGATGGCAAACTTCAGAAAGTATAGTAATAGGTATGTGGTCAGATCTAACTCATTTTAAAATTTCAGATACAAGAGATTGTGGATGCCAAAATAACGAATCGGAAAGCTGTAAAGAGCAGATTTTGAATCTGAAAAATTAAAGATTTATAAAATTGCATTTTTTTAAAAAATAAAATTGCTGTGTGTTTTATGTTGAAACTAACACTTTATTTTACTGCTGTTTTCGATTTAAATCACGTTCCAAAATAATGCGCAGTATTTATCAGATACTAAAATATACATAGAAAAACTATTAAAATGCGGAACTGTTTAATTCTAATTAAAAGTTTAAAATAAATAAAAATAAACAGCTTTTAAACGTGTAGGTTTAAAAGTGACACGAATTCCTGAACAACAACATTTTTTTTTTTTTTACCTTGGCATACACAAGGGCATAAGTCGAACACAAGGACTTAGGATTTGAGCCGATTAATTTTCATTATATAACGTGTCATTGTTAACTAGTCCAACGTGATCTTACTTTTTTTTTATTTCACTTTTACAGACTTATTCGTACTCGCATTACATTTTAAGATTTTTCAAATTATATTAAAGCTCTTTACAAGTGTTTATAAGCACGATTAAAGATGAACATCACAGATGGACAAATGTCAATTTACAATACTTTTATATCTACCCTATATATATAAAATCCTAATGAAACGAATTTGTGAAACGATTTTATGAAACGAATTTATGAAACGATTTTATGAAACGACTGATTATGTTTCGGGGCTATTTTTAATAAAATATTAAACGCTTGATGGTGAAATTAATACCAATTGTCCATAAAAATCCGCGGATGTCAAAACTGGTAATAGAATTTTGAAATTGGAATTAGTTTTCGATATATTATTTTTTTTCTAATTTTAATGACATTTCTGTAATGATGGCAACTAATTACTCAGTTTTTTTTGTGAAAAAAGGGAAAAAATTGAAAAGGATCCCGATAGGGATTATTGATTTCTTTTTATTCATCATTTTCAAATTGAAATTGAATTTATCTTTTATTTCAATCGATAATGAAGACAAGATTGTGATTAAATTATGTTTTTCAGGAAAATTTGAAAAAAAAAATCACATTTCTATCGTCAGGATTCAATCGTCTGTCAGCATTTAATTTAATTTATAAACTGAAAATATTTTGAATAAATTCGTCCAAATGACGTCATTTATGAAAGGAATTAATAGTAATTATTATTTATTGATATCATTTTGTTATTTTTTTGTAAAATTTAATTAAACGAATTTATAAAATCACTAATTCGGATATTTGAAAAGAATATATAAAATAATAATTGCCCAACTGAACGGAAGGAGAATAAAATATGGTTGGTTTTCTTTCCAATTTTAATGAGAATATGACATCAGTTATGGTAAAATGACATTTACTCCTTTCTCTCTTTTATTGAAAGCAAGGAAAAAATGCTCCCTATATATTAGAGAAATGCTATTAAAGTTTAAAACAAATGAATATTTCAGTAGCATTACTTTTTTAATAATGAATTATATGTTTACACATAAATAACAAAGAGAAGAAAAACCTACAAATAATTAAATTACTATACTCGAAACACTCTTAAGGTGTAAATTACATTATACAGGGTGATTCATAAAAGATGGGCAGAACTTTAAGGGGTTATAGTACACTTAAAGACAAATAATATTAAATAGGAGACTAAGGGTCCCAGACGTATTCCCAAGGAGATAGGGGGCATTAAAGTTTAGGGTCCGAAATTTCAAATGATTATAAAACATGGAAAAATTGGTCGATTCGTTTGCGGTTTTTGCAAAAAATTTTCTTTATGCCAGTATTTTCTTGAAATAAAATTTTAAAGTTCAATTTCAAAAAATGCCGATAGGGGGCGCTTTAGACTTTGGAGTAACAAACAACTATTTTTTAACGTTATTTTTTGTATTTCTTTAAATGATTTCGAAAGCTTAGACTTAAACTTAAATTTTGATCTAAAAATCTGAGTCCTAACGAGTAGTTAAGTAGCGTAAACTGAAATTTGAAATTTGAAACCCTTCTCCCCCCAGAACAAAAATCAGTTATTCCCGATCTTTGTGTCGTAGATTAGGCTCTAACTACTGCCGCGTTTTGCTAAAATTATTCTTTATGTCAGTATTTTCTTGAAAATAAATTTTAAAGAATTTTCAAAAAATTCCGATAGAGGGCGCTTTAGACTTTGGAGTAACGAACAACTATTTTATACCGTTATTTTTTGTGTCTCATTAAATGCTTTCTAAAGCTTAGACTTAAACTTAAATTTTCAGCTCAAAATCTGAATCGCTGAGCGTGGTTCAGTAGCGAGGGGAGGGGGTTCAAATTTCAACTTCTGAACATAGTTCAGTTTGCACTACTTAACCATGCCCAACGATTCTGTGCTGTGATACGAGGCAAAAATACAACTTTCGTCAAGGACTGCATAGTCGGAATTCACTCATAAAGGCACTGGCACAGTTGGAAACGTCGCTCATGCAAACGTTAAAGCTCCATTCCTGACGCTAGTCACCGGGTGAAGAAGGAAACAGAAAGTATGCAAATGTCAAATGGGGAAGAAGAAGAACACGTATGCAAAATTTCGACACGATTCAGGCATAAAAACCACTGAACGGTGAGTCAAGTGTAAGTCGCTGTAGTAATGAATCGGAAGATGGTGCCCTTCACGAATAAGGAAAAGGCTGAGATGCATTTAATTTACGGAGCGGCAGATGGAAATGGTGCAGAGGCACAACGAATGTACGGAGAGCGATTTCCTAACAGGCGGTTGCCTAACCGCAAAACTTTCGAGCGCTTGCACAGACAGTTGTGTGAGACGGGATCATTTCTCGCTTCCCGGTCGAATGCAGGTCGTGCAAAAAAGGACGAATCAGTAGTTGTTGCAGAAGCCATTCTGGATGTAGTAGCGGCGCAGCCAAGTACAAGTACACGAACAGTGGCTAGCCAGGTGGATACCTCACAGTCCACGACTTGGAGGGTACTGAAGGATGAACATTTGCTCCCGTTTCATGTGCAACGAGTCCAGAAACTGTCTCCAGGGGATTATCCAAATCGTATTGAATTCGCCCGCTGGTTTCTGCAGCAGAACGCGCTAAATCCACATTTTGGACGAACTGTGCTTTTCACCGATGAATGTACCTTCACACGTGAAGGTACATTTAACACACACAATGCACATGTATGGGCGGATGTCAATCCACATGCTACGTATCCACATGCTAATCAGAGACGCTTTTCCATCAATGTTTGGGCAGGAATCCTCGGAGACCACCTAATCGGACCGTACCTTCTTCCTGAACGCCTCAACGGTAAAACATACCTCACATTTCTGCAACATGTGCTGCCAGACCTGTTAAACGTTGTTCCTCCACGCATCCGGCGGGTCATGTGGTTCCAGCACGATGGAGCGCCAGCCCATTACGTACGAGACGTCCGCAACTATCTGGACATCACATTTCCGAACAGATGGATTGGTCGAGGTGGTCCTATTGCTTGGCCTGCTCGCTCGCCAGATCTTTCACCCCTCGATTTCTTTTTTTGGGGACGATTGAAGGCTCTTATGTATGAGACACCCATTGAATCCCCCGAGGAACTGGTCGCCAGACTTTCCGCCGCTGTAGGGGAAGTGCTCGAAAAGCCTGATGTTTTCGCGAATGTTCGCCGTTCCATTCGTCGCCGTTGTTCTGCGTGCATAACCTCTGGTGGTCACAATTTTGAACATTTATTGTGATTACATGTTAATAAATATGCTTTGGTAACATAATCCTAATTTGTGTCTTTTTACCTCGTATCACAGCACACAATGTGTGGACATGGTAAACTGAACTGTGCTCAGGAGTAGAAATTTCAAACCCCTCTCCCCAGAAACTTAACCACGTCTAACGATTCAGATTTTGGGCTGAAAATTTAAGTCTAAGCTTTAGAAAGCATTTAATGAGACACAAAAAATAACGGTATAAAATAGTTGTTCGTTACTCCAAAGTCTAAAGCGCCCTCTATCGGAATTTTTTGAAAATTTTCTTTAAAATTTATTTTCAAGAAAATACTGACATAAAGAATAATTTTAGCAAAACGCGGCAGTAGTTAGAGCCTAATCTACGACACAAAGATCGGGAATAACTGATTTTTGTTCTGGGGGGAGAAGGGTTTCAAATTTCAAATTTCAGTTTACGCTACTTAACTACTCGTTAGGACTCAGATTTTTAGATCAAAATTTAAGTTTAAGTCTAAGCTTTCGAAATCATTTAAAGAAATACAAAAAATAACGTTAAAAAATAGTTGTTTGTTACTCCAAAGTCTAAAGCGCCCCCTATCGGCGTTTTTTGAAATTGAACTTTAAAATTTTATTTCAAGAAAATACTGGCATAAAGAAAATTTTTTGCAAAAACCGCAAACGAATCGACCAATTTTTCCATGTTTTATAATCATTTGAAATTTCGGACCCTAAACTTTAATGCCCCCTATCTCCTTGGGAATACGTCTGGGACCCTTAGTCTCCTATTTAATATTATTTGTGTTTAAGTGTACTATAACCCCTTAAAGTTCTGCCCATCTTTTATGAATCACCCTGTATATTAAAATGATTTTCATTTATTTTCCAATTTAGGGGCCTTCGCGAGATACAGAAAGTGACCTTGGCGATGAATTGAAATTCGGCAACATGTTTTCTAACAATCTATTCGCTTTTTGATATACACAAGCAATTATTTCGATATTTATACAATTTATTTAATATAAAGAAGCCATTTATCTATTTTTATGTACAAAACGAGGTAAATTGAAAGACAATTATAAATAAATTGTATATATACATATAAATACATGTATAAACAAGCATAAAAGTTCGGCGCTTTTCCAGTATATGGGATCTTGACGAAACAGAGAAAATAGCCTTGGCGGAAAAGGAAATTTGGCAACATACTTTCTGTCAACCTATTCACTTTGTCATATCGTATACAGAAGCATTTTTTCAATATTTATACAATTTGTTTAGAGTAAAATGTCATTTATCCTATTTTATATAAATCAGAAGTAATTTGTATAGAAAAAACAATAATAATATACGTATAATTAAAATACGCATCTAAACAAAAAAAATCGTCGAATTTGTTTCCATAGCTGTTTATGTCATTTGGCACCAAATCTCACTTTCTGATGCCCGAATTGCGCCAAGCTTTTTAAAAAAGCGTCAAGACCCCTATAATAGAAAAGCACCAAAAGTTCATTGGGTTTGTTTTCATAACTTTTGGCAACAAATCTATGTATATTAACGAATCTATCCCTTTTTGAAGCTCGAATTACGCCACACCTAAAAGCAAAGGATCCTATACTGGAAAAGTACCCGATTTTGTTATGGACAAGATTCAAGTGTCATAACATGGTGTAAAATTATCGTGGATAGCAAATTTGTTTAAATATCTCATCAATTCATGCCGAATAAATGCAGGCATGCATGCGCAAAATATTTAATTAATTTTGTATGATAAATAATTATTAGTTCGTATATACATATTAATTAAAATAAATAATTTGCATATTTAAAATAACATGAATATGCATGATGATGCACTAAAATAGAGAGAAAATTAAAACCTGTTACTGAAAATGTCTATAACATAGTACTTTTCAATACCGTGGTTCTTAATGTTATTCACAAGCAGATGGCATTTTTCTCATCCTTAAACGCAAAGGAAGAATAGAATACAGATCGTTGTTATAAAAGTCCGAGAGGTAGCCACAATTTAAACCTAACCATTTTATACAAGCTGGTTTTCAAGTTGTAATTGATTTTACTTATCAATCCCGAAAACAGTCGTCAGTTGTCGCAACAGCTGTGTATGAGGCCATGATAATAAAAAAATGCCCCATTAAAACGTTAAAAGCATGACAACCCAATTGCAGATTTACCAATATTTTTAAAACAAAGCACGCTGTCATGTTTTTAGAGGCCTCGAAGTCTGAACGGGGGTTGGCGAGCGTAGCTCGCAGGGGGTAGGCCCCCTAGTATTGTAATAAAATCTGAAACTATGTTTGATATGTTGAAACTCTTTCGATTCTAGCAAAGAATGCACTCACAAATATCTAAAAAAAAAAACTTCAGAAAAGATAAATTGCTTGATTTGAAACAGATACTTCTTTTAAAAAGTGGCATTCATGGCGCATAATTAAAGGTAATTAATTCGTCTGCTTAAAAAAAAAAAAGAAATAATATTCAGAGCGAATAAAATTTTTTGAGAAGAATATATAAGCTGAAATATATATGTGTGAGTGCTAGAAAAATTCGTGATGTAGCCAGAAAATTCAATAATGAAATGAAATATATTGTTTCAATATTTGTTGCCTACGTATTACATTGCATTCATGAAAATACAAATGCACGAAATTCCACTCAGTTTGCAGTTTTCATTCGCAGATATGTATACTTAAAAACAAATGAGGAGTTTCTGGAGACTAGCTGACCCGCCCGGCGTTGCTCATATGACTATATTTTTCAATGTCATTGAAAAATATAACAGTGGAGTGGATTTCATAAAAAAAAAAGACTGAATGATATTTAATTATACTAAAAACTTGTAAAAAAATAAATAACAGCTAAAATTTCAAAAGTATAACAGTTACGTTTAAAAAAGGAAACGGTCAGGGAAAATTATTACACTTACTTTTAAAAAATGAAAAGTTCAGGGAAGTTCTTACGGTTGAACCTAAATGGCATATCGGTATAAGATCAAGGCTTGATACATGGCAAAATAAGATTTGTGAAATTCTAATGTGATGTATTTTATAAAAATTCAAGCTTCATCAGAGATTGCAGCGAAAGAGCGAAATGTAAATAAACCCGATTTACCTATAATCGCGACTTCTGTGCCACGTACAACGCGCTCGTGCATGCGACGGTTATTAAGTCTATTTTGGAGATCGCTTATGCTCTATATTTGACGGCGTTCTCGATCCAATCTATTTCAATTTTCTCTTCTTAATTCGGCTTCTTCTTCACTTTCAAGCATTCGCGGAGATCTTTTATGGGCATTTCTAATGATATTTTGAAGCTCCATCAGAGATTGCAGCGAAAGAGCGAAACGTAAATAAACCCGATTTACCTAAATCGGCAGCCTAAATCCTGCCAAAGGACTTTTACACAATAACCAATGAGATGCGTTTCATTCGGGCGTTGTCATTAAACAATTAACAAATAATCGCGATTTCTGTGCCACGTACGATAGCATAATATATCATGATATATATATATATATAGAACACAATAGCCAATGAGATTCGTTTCATTGGGGCGTTGCCATTAAACAATTAACAAATAATCGCGATTTCTGTGTCACGTACGATGGCGTAATATATATATTATTCCTATGCTCGATACACACACCACAGCTGATATTTCTGACTGAATTATGAAAGTTTGGACTGGATATTTTTGTTCAAAAAGTAAGTTTATATTGCAAATAATAAGCGCTACTGCAACGATTGACTTTATAAAAAGGAGCAATTACAAAATTAATAGAAAGATGCAAAATCAGGGTAGTATACACTTAATACATTTTTATATAATTTCTATAGCGATTAAAATTTTTAAGTGCCAGAATTCTGTATTTAATTTGTAGATATGTAAACATACATGTGAACGACCGTGTTATTAAATATTGTTTTTATCGAAACCTTATGTAGCCAACAACAAAATAAAAAGAAATTGTGTACAAAATAGAGATTTTCCTGTTTCTTTTAGTGCAGAACTTTCGAAAAATTCAAACATAAAAATTATTTTGAATAATAAAATTGCAAATAAAGAGTTATAAGATTTTGTTATGAGACACAAATATCTGTATTAGATTTATAGTGAAATAACGAAAATTTAGCATATCAGAAATTTTTTCAATGTAATACTATGTGGAAAACAAGTTTCTTGTAGAACATTTAATTGAAAAATAAGACTGAAAATTTTTGAAAAGTAAAGGTTTAAATCATAACAAAATGCAAAAATATTTTTAATATGTTGTAATTGCATATGAATTGTTATGAAAACCAAATTGTTGATCCGAATTATTGATCTGAAAAACAAAATCGCTAAACTCTGATACATTTAAAAGGAAATTTTCATTCGTAAATGCGTTCAATTTTCAGATTTTTTTAATTCAGATAAAAAGAAATCGAAGAGTCTTTTTAGTTTTTCTAAAAAAGCAAAGAACCTTCCAGAAAATACTACCTTGAAATTTAGGGATTGATAAGTTTGATATTTTCAGTCAAAACAAATGTAAAAGAATTTTTTCAACTGTTATTGACTGTGTCGTTTTGTAGAGAAATAACTCTCACATCTGACAGTGACTTTTATAGCCAAAAAAGGAAAAAGAAAAATATTTTACATGTTTAAAGCTGAATTTTAAATATAGAACCAATGATTATGTGGGGGCAATACTAACTTAGAACAGCCATTGAAGGATAAACTGTTTAATTTACATAACCAGTTATTTACAAATTTATTAGAAGGAATCTTTTGTGGTTTTAGTTTAGTTAAATTGCCCACACTGAAAAAAAAAAATGTTGATTTTACAGTATAATACTGGCACCCCAGCTGCCAGTATTATACCGTAAAATTAACAGTAATAAACAGTAAAATAAGCAGTAATAGGCTACTTCTAGCAAAAAAAAAAAAAAAAAATTAAAAACGAAAAAACATCCCTGCCGTCTTCGCCTGCAAACAAATTAGGTTTCGAAGTGAGCGGTTCCAACTACCGCATCATAACAAACAGGTCATTTCTTCCACAATTCCCAACAAACCGACGCCCCACGGTCTGCGTCTTCGAAATCTACCTGTGCCTGTAGGCCGAGCCGTCAGGGATTTTTTTTTTCTTTGAAGATTGTTCTTAAATCCAAAGAAGCTATTTTCTGACAAATTTCTGAATTAATTTTTGTTCGGAAATGCATGAAATTGACAGGTGTTCTTATTAATAAACTATGTAAACGAATGGCGTTTTCCATCTTTTGTAAAGGCATAAGATCTGACAGAAAATACTGTCAAAGTAGGCGTTTTGAACCGAATTCCCGACGCAGCAGTGCGAGAGAGAGGAAAAATTGTCATTTGAAACAAATGACAAATTTCTTTTCAAATGAAAATTTGTTTTCAAAACTTGTTTAATTTGAATCATGAATGTATGGGAAAATATTTGACCATAAAGCAGGATTGGGGTTTGTTCCGGAAGCAGAAACTGATTAAAGCAAGGGCAAACTGAGCCACTCCCATCTACATTTTAGAGACCCCCCCCCCCCAAATTTGGTATGCAATTTTCGTAAAGCTAATATTTTAAATCCTTTTTAGGTGCGTTCGTAATTATATAAATACGTAGCACCTATAGTCGTCGTTTGGTCCGTCCGTCTGTCCGTCCGTCTGTCTGTCTGTCCGTCCGTCTGTCTGTCTGTCCGCATATAACAACGCAAAAACTACCCAACCAAATGGTTTGCAATTTGAAATATATTATCTTTGCATAAATTTGTCGAGACATTTCAAATTTTATCAAAATCGAATCAAAACTTTAGGAGATATTAATAAAAATATTTATGAAATTAAGAAATTTGATTTTTTTTTTAAATCGGTGCTTTTTTGTTATATGAGCTTCTGATGGATGTTAAATCGTCAAGCGACCGAGATACTTATTTTATGACAGAAATTAATCTGCAGACGATATAATTCATTTCACAGAATTAAAAATCATCAAGATCTGAATATTTATATAACTAGCTGATACATATATATCTGAATATTTATATAACTAGTTAAGATATTTGTATGAACAGTGTCATAAAATATATACTTAACTAGCTGTTTAACCCGTTCTACGCACGGGATATCATGAATTTAATTCTAAAACGTGCGTACGAACGCACCTCGTTTGTAACGTTTGACGTACAATTTCCAACTTGTTTGATATTGTACTGATTATAATCAATATTTTGAACTTTTAGAGTAGGGTAAGTTAAAAAAAAAAAACTATTAATTAAAATACAGCAAAACATCTCAATAGTGGGCACCGCAGCATCGCAGAATTTGTCTGCTATTCGGAGAAAGGGACTCTTATTTATATCGGACAAATTCCGCTGTCCTGAGATGTCCGCTATTGAGAGGTTTTAGTGTATTTAAATAAATATATTTTTGGTTTTAAACTTATCCTACTCTAAAAATTCAAAACATTGAGTATGATCAGTGCAATGTCGAAATAGATATAAAATATAAGCTTTACAAAAATTGCATGCCAAATTTGAGAATTCCTAAAATCTGAGGGGCCAGGGCTGCGGCCCAGTTTGCCCATGCTGTAATCAAGTCCTGATTCTGGAAAAAACCCAATCTTGCTTTACGACCAAACATGTATATGTATTCTAAAGCATAGAAAGTGTTTAATTTTTTGTGATAGTACAGAAAATGTGCACCAAAAGAATTCCAGGCAGAGTGGCAACCCCCCCCCCCTCTTTCCCATAATATCGCAAAAAATTAAATACATTTGACTACTTCAAATATATATGAATATATAAATACATGTTTGGATAAATATATCCTCTGTCTTTAACCGCATTCTACTCTAAAGGTATAAAATAATGATTATAACTTTTCAGTACTACTCGATTATTATGCACACTGTTGTGGACGACGACTTCAAATGCGCGCGCACATTGGTGTGCCAATTTTTTAAAAATCATTTTATAATGAGAATTTAACACTACGATATTAAATTATAAGAGTAGTTTTGTTTTAGAGGAACAATGCCGTTTTCATCAAAATTAGCTATTTATGCTTCAAAGGAGCATTTTTCAGATGGAAAACTGTTAGAATAATACTTCTTATTTTTTTTTAAATTTATCATCAAATTACAATTGATAAAAAATAAATATTTTGTATTAGGCAGTTCATTTTCCGAGTATACAATTTTTCCCCCCTTGAAGTATGCTTTGAATTATTTTAAGATTTGAATAGAATAATTCAGTAATAATAGTAAAAAATAAAATAACGGCAAATATATTTTTTTTCTTTCGCTGAATGTTTTATATTTTCATTCAAATACTAACATACATAAAAATCAGGCATTTGCTATGGAAAACTTTTTATATATAAAAAGTAAGGATAAAGAAAAAAAAAAGATATTTTAAAAAATGTCAAAACATATTAAAATTTACTCAGCATATCATATTTTAGATCTTGTGCAACATAGTTAAACAGTCTAGAGTAAAAAAAAAAAAAAAAAAAAAAAAAAAAAAACGCAAATTTAGATTCCAAATTTAATTACAACAATGAAAACCCCTTAGAAAAATATTTGGTCCTATAAGGAACCAAAAATGAATCTCATCTACCCACATCCTTCCCCCTTTTCCCTATTATTTTGATTTTTTTACTTAAGATATTATTCAATGTGATTTTTTATAATTTTTTAACAACTTTTGGATTAAGTGAATTAATCATTGGATTAAGTGACATTTTAACTCATTATATACATCACTCATATGTAGTGTATTTTCAAATTGGCTGTATGTTTTCAATTTTGAATATGTTTTTGACTTGCAACACGGGAAATACATCTAAACATAGTTTAATTTTGAACAATTTTTAATAAGGTAATATTAAAAAAATATTTTTTCTTCGTGCATTTGAATACTATAGTAATTTCAAAAATTTTTTAAAGAGAAGTTTATTTTCCTTAAGAAACAATATATATATGTATAAAATATTCAAAATTTCACGAATTATGATTCATTTCTATGTTCTATGTCCACCATCCGAAGCACAAATGTTCGTAGAATTTCCCATATAAAAAATTAATTTTGTTAACGTGAAAATATCAACTTTGAAAACATACTCTGTACAAAAATTAAATGCCTTTCACTAAAAATCCAACTTCATATATAAAATGACAACAATAATACCAGTAAATGGAAATTGCAAGAAATAATTTGATTTCTTTCGCCAAATACGGTTACATGGTTATTAAGTTACAGATTTCAGAAGGAAAACTTCCTCTCGTAGAGTTAGTTGGAATCCAGTTCCTCAGATACATTTATCAGCTTAAGAAGGGATTAGTGGAAGAGAACAACGCTCGTCAAATAACAGTGCGTGCCGTAACATCCAACACCCGACGTGCTTAACTTGGAAATAAACGCTGCTTAAAGGAAATTTTTTTATGAGGAAAGTGTTTTATCGTTTGTATAATCTTTTTTCTTTTTCTTTTTTTTTTTTTTTTTTTTTTTTTTTTGTCAAATTATGATTGCATATATTAACATAATAATTACTTTAAAAGGTTAAGGTAAAAATAATCTTCTATTTTTATTCAAAAATAAAATTAGTTCATTGTAAACCGCTTCTCAATTGCGGCGTTTCCGAACTTCTGTCATTAGATATTCACTCTGTCAGTTGTAGTACGTAAGCGCAAGATAATGATAGTTGCTCTGCTTCTCTTATTCATATTGCAAGATGGAAATGCATCAGATAATGGCATTGGAGTCTCAAACATTACTTGGGAATCACAATTATCAATGGCTAAATCCAATACTTATACTTTGCTTAAACGTTTATTACCAGTGATGTATAAGGTAGTATCAGAAGCAAATATTAGCAGTGAATGTGAACGCAGTTTAATTGCATATTCAATGGCGCTCGTGAAATGGAAAACATGGGCTATCAGAAGTAAGTTACGTTTATTTTTTTTTTCTTTATATTAATCACAATCACATTAAATGTAGCAAATATATTTCAAAACGCCATACAGATTCCTTCCAGGCACAAAATGTTTATGTATACTGTCGTGTAACATTCTATGCATAAATTAAACTTTTGCAGTTGTCTACGTATTATAATATAAACAAACTTTTAAAATTTCAAGAGCAGAATATCATTTTAACAAAATATATTTGTCCTGCGTTTAAAATTATACCTAATTTCGAGTAGCTTAGACCAAAAGTTTTATACTAAGGAAAAAGAAATTTAAACTATTACGGTTTTGACTATCTAATGATCAATTATATTTATAGTCTTTTATTATATAAATTTTCATTTATATTTCATAAAATTATAAAATTATAATTTTATCATGCTAATTTTCTTTATGAACATAGTATTTAAAAACGAAACAGAAGTATCTTAGTTTTCTAATTCCTATAATTTTAGCATATGAAATGTGAAACTAACATTCGATAAGATACGAATAATATATAATTACAAAAAATAATTATAAAAAATAAATTATAAAATTACTTTTTTATAATTAAAAAACATAAGTATAAAAAATATATAATTTTGTAAACTGTACTCGTATTATTATTATTATTATCATTATCATTATTATTATCATTATTATTTTGATTCCATTTATAAATGCTTCTTCTACGCGTATAGAAAATTTGATCAGTTTTTAGGTGCGTTCGTAATTATATAAATAAGTAGCACCTATTGTCGTCGTCTGGTCCGTCCGTCCGCATATAACAACGTAAAAACTACCCCCACCGAATGGTTTGGAATTTAAGATATATTATCTTTGCAGAATTTTGTCGAGACATTTCAAATTTTATGAAAATCGGCTTAGCTAAACTTTAGCAGATATTAATATAAAATATTTAAGAAATTTAAATTTAAAAAAAATAAATTGATTGTTTGTTGTTATAGGAGCTTCCGAGGTTTAATCGTGAAGCGACCGAGATACTTATTTTATTACAGAAATTAATCTGCAGACGTTACAATTCATTTCACAGAATTAAAAATCATCAAGATCTGAATATTTATATAACTAGCTATAGTACGAACGCACCTCGTTTGTCACGTTTGACGTACAATTTGCAACTTGTTTAGTTATAATATAGTTTATTGTAGGGAAAAGTAAGATAAAACCGTATAATAATACTGAAATAGTTAGCTCTAAGGCTGGAAGAAGACGGAAGCATTGCAGTATTTTCATATTGGCATTTGTGTAGTTTCTGTGTTGGAAAGTTTATTTCATCATTTTTTACACTTTCCAACATAGTTGAAAAGTGTTTATGGCTTCGATTTGTCTGTCCGTCTGTCTGCCTGTCGCGTTAATACAGTCGGATTGCCATGTAATTGATATATGTTATTGAGGTTGACCATAGCATGTTCGGTATTAAAAATGAAGTCTGTAGTATTTATGGTTAGATAACAGGGGCAATCAAAAATATTCTGATACGTTACGTTCAATGGGGAAAAATCCTTTTCAGTGCATTTTAATAATGTTGCACTATTTCAACTATAACAAAATTGATAGGTAACTGAGGTAGATGACGACATGTTTTCTATAGAGTATAGAATAAGTAGCAATTATAATTTGTTCACAGGGACACTCCAAAGTATTCTATTACATTACAGTCAATGTGTAAAAATCGTTTGCAGTACTTTATAATGATGTTACGCTGTTTCAAACATAAAGAAAATTATTTGCGTCACTGAAGTGGCTGACAACATGATTTATATAGTGTATAGCATTTCGTTTACAGGAACGCACAAAAGTATTCCATTGCATTAATATCTATGAGAAAAAATCGTTTACATTGTATTTTAATGAAATTGATACACATAGGTGCACTAAAGTATGTTTTCTGTAGAATTATTGAGTGCATAGAATATTTCGTTTATTTACAGAGACACTCAAAACATTTCGGTTACAAAACTAACTATGAACCATAACTGTTGGATTTAAGTTTTAAGCTGTGAAATGCATTTAAAATGTTTGTTTTTTGAGTATTATGATGTGTGTGCTTCATATACAGGGTTGCGTGAAATAGAATTCGCGCACATTATCGGCTATGGACAGCAATTCCTAAAAAGGAATTTTTACTGCGTTGTGGTTATTTTTTAACGTTTATTTAGATATCTCCTTTCATGGTATGAACAAAAAATGAAATTTCTTAATAATATCCCGATAGTGTTGGAAAATGTTTCTTAATCTATGCCGTGACGCATGATTTTTCGTTCTTGTTTGTTTTAATGTTTGCTAGTTTTCTAAATTCTTAAATATGCAAACATTTAAAGTTATTCAAAACTTTTCATATTATTGTGTGTAGCATATTTAATAAGGATTTATTTCCTATTGTAAAACTGTTGCTAGCAATTATAGGAGCAATTGTAAACTTTGAGACCCTCATTATCTTGGGGTAAAATCGAATATCCTACGTGGGATAAAAAAGGATATTGGAAAACAATAATTGAAGAGCCTGTAAATTAAACAGTAAATGAAGATAATGAAGACAAAACTCCACGGACAAGACTCTATGATTTTAATAAAGCTGATAAAGAGGTGTACTTCTTTTCTACATTTTCTCAAATTGTAATGAATATAATTATCACTTTGTCTTTAAAAATATTAAATCATTAGATTTATAAATGAAATATTATCACTTCATCTTGTTAGTTATAGTTGTAAAATAAAATATATTGTTCCTTTTTAAAAGAAATTCTACATTTTCTCAAATTGTACTGAAGATAATTACCCTTTTGTCTTTCAAAATATTAAATCATTAGATTTATAAATGAAATATTGTTATTTTAGCTTGTTAATTATAGTTGTACAGTAAAATATATTGTTCCTCTTTAAAAGAAGTTCTACATTTTCTCAAATTGTAATGAATATAATTATCCTTTTGTCTTTAAAAATATTAAATCATTAGATTTATAAATGAAATATTATTATTTCAGCTTGTTAGTTATAGTTGTATAATAAAATTTATTGTTCCTTTTTAAAAGATATTCTACATTTTCTCAAATTGTAATGAAGATAATTGTCCTTTTGTCTTTAAAAATATTAAATCATTAGATTTATAATTGAGTAGTTTATTAGTTACAGTTGTAAAATAAAATATATTGTTCCTTTTAAAAGAAATTCATTTCTTACGATTAACATATCCATAACAATCAAATCATGCGGTCTTACCCCATCGGTGGGGTAAAACCGCATGATTTGATTTTTTTTATAAATAAACATTTACCAATAAATTTTGAGGAATTTATCATGTTATTTAAAATAGTATTATGGTAGAATGATAAGCGCAGAGTATGTACGCAAAGTGACATTAAATTCTGTTGAAAATTCAAGTTTCAAGAAGCAACTAAAATAAGGTATGCGGTTTTATCCCACTTTTCCCTATTTAAAAATATATCACAATATATGTGCTTTGAGGATGTTGTAGGATTTGAAAAAGTGACAGATTTATTTGGATATTATTTTAAATATAAGTAACATTTTTCTTTCGTCGTGTTACCGAAAACTTTATATTAAAAAAAATACTGAACACAAAATAAGATGCCATTTATTTAAGTACTGACCAATTTATTATTATGAATACACCATATAAGAATCGGATTTCATAACCGTAAATTATGTCTATTCTGAGAACGTTTCGAATTATTGTCAAATAACTGTTTCCTATAAAAGTGGTCTAATGACTGGACAATTTGCTGCAGATTTTTAACAGTGCATACATTTTTTTTTTTTTTTTTTTTACAGGGATGCGCCAAAAATTTTAATATATCACCGTCTAATGCGCATCAAAATAGGCAGTATTGGCAACAGTTAGATTTAAAATGAATGCGGATGAGAGTTTTTTTATCGGGTCATGTAATCCGATTTAACTCACCTCAGCCTAACCTACGCACAGTGGGGCGTTTTGATGATCTAGGTCAGCCACACTCAACCTTTTTCCCTTGCGGGCCCGCAAACATATATTTTCGAATTTAGGCGGGCTGCAACACACTTAAAAAAGGGTAATTAAAATAGCAAAATAACAAAAGCAGTAAAACAAAGCAATATAACAAAGTTAATATTACCAGTAGGGTTGAACGTTTGTCAGGGTAGAAACGTTACAAAAAAAATTAATATCACTAATTTCCAAACAAACTTTGTTATTGCAAATGTTGTAGAAATATTCCGCGAAGTTTCTTGTTTCGAAATAGTGATATAAAAATTTTTGGTACCATTTTTTTTCCCGCGATAAACGTTCATCCCTATATAATAAGTTTTAAACATTATAATATAAAAATGCTGAATTTCCAAGTTCTAAAGAAAAAAAGTAAAGTAAATTTCTCTAATAAATCAGATTTTTGCCCAATGCGAAAACTTTAATTAATTTGGAATAATGTTTGATTAGTATTCAAAATTAAAAATGTATACAACAATGTAGCACAAATAACACTAAATTAAAATAATTTAGAAAACGGCATTTAAGATGTTTTAACATAATTTGAAATTAATCATAAATAACAGGACAGATTTTTGTCTCTCATGAAAATATATAAAACATCAGTAAATAATTTTAATGCATATCTCAATTGATTTTCTAAATATGAATTACTGCTCATGTGTTTCGGGCCGCTCATATAAGACCACCGGGCCACATGTGGCCCGCGGGCCGCAGGTTGAGTATGGCTGATCTAGGTGGACAAAATTCATTTTTCTGATATTCTCGGAATTTAACAAGACCGCATATTCTGGTAGCTGAATGTCTCTTTTGTCGAGATCCGTACGATTTTTGTCGAAAAAATTCGTGGTGTCGATTAATTACGACCGTAAAGAAGACATTTGCGCTACATATTTGTCAAGGTAAGATTTAACCTACTATTGTTTGAAAATAAGCGCCATTTAAACCAGTTTAAGTGCTTTTTTCAGAAATTGTATTTTTGGATGATTCATGTTGTTGTTTACAAAATTTATCTTGACTTTTAATACATTATTAAGCAATAACATTTTTTTAAGTGAAAGTGTCATTCCTAAAGTATTGGAAATTTAAGAAAACTCCTGCGAAAGATTGCGAATCGTAAAGTTTTTATCAATAAACCAGCTTTATATTAACTTTCAGTGTACGTATTATATTTAGTGAAAATTTTGTATTAACTTTCAGTGTACGTATTATATTTAGTGAAAATTTTGCAAGTCAATTTTAAACCACTTTTAATTATCCGATTAATCTGAAACTTTGAATTCATGTGTAGTTTTAATTATAATACAATATTATTATCATTTGACGAGCGTAGATGTTATACTGTTTCTACAGGGTTACACAAAAGTTTAGTTTAAATCTTGCAAGTTAATTTTAAACCTCTTCCAATAATTCGATTAATCAAAAACTTTCAATACATGTGTAGTTTAAATGACAATACAATATTATTGTAATTTAAGGAAAGTAGAAGTTATACTGTATCTACAGGGCTACACAAAAGTTTAGTTTAAATCTTGTAAATCAATTTTAATCCACTTATAATTATCGACATGAGCTGAAACTTAGCTTACATGTCTATTTTACATAATAATTTAATTATATTATAATTTGAGGAACGTAGAAATGATGCATTTTTTACAGGGACACACCAAAGATTGTGAAAAGATTGTTATTTATAAACACAAATTTTAATTCAATTTCAACAAAATTAATCTCGATTATCGAGATGCACAATATCATCTTATAAATTGAAAATAAAGTGAGCAGCTGCTATATTTCTCTTAAGGACCACACAAATAATTCGGATAAATCACCGTCTATAAGCAAAAATTTTATTTCAAATTCAATAAAATTTATATAGATTATTGATTTACACAACAGCATTTTTTCAACTGAAAATAATTTGGGTAGCATATATATTTTTTACAGAGTCACACAAAACATAAAAGCTTATTTTTAAAAATGTTTTTATTTTTAAACTTTTATTTTTTCAGGATGACTATACAAATTTCTCGACAATCTGTTGTTGACTTATGGGTTGTCCTTTCATTTTTGTTGGAAAAACTGGAGAATCCTCAGTTAACTGAAGACATTTTTAAGAACCTGAAATCCCGTGTCCGGACATTTTGTTTTCAAATTCAACAAAAATGGTCTAAATCGGAAAGAAATAGACAACGTTTTTATCAATACAATTCCGCCTGGTTTCAAGGAACCTTTCACCTACCGGATTGCGTTATTCAAGCAATAGAAAACGAAAAAGTCTTAAATAAAAGCCACCCTGGTAGATCAGTGAAACCCTATTATTATTATTAATTTAATTATTATTTAATCATTAAGTTATATTAACTTAGAGTGTAAGTATATATGTTTTGTTCAAATCTTGCTAGTCAATTTTAAACCACTTTTAATAAATAAATAATAATAATAATATAAATAATAATAATAATAATATAAATAATAATAATAATAATAATAATAATAATCATAATAATAATATAAATAATAATAATAATAATATAAATGATTAAATAAACGAAATATTTATCACTGTTTGAGCATTCTATTAGTGATACATTCGAAATATAAGCAAAACCTAATTAAACTCCAATGCAATAATTTTGTCCACCTAGATCGTCAAAACGCCCCACTGTGCTGCGGTTCGGTTTTGTTTGATTGGCAATAATTTTTTTGTTGCGGTTGGGTTGCGTTGGTAAGCCGTCTTTTGAAAAGATAGTCCACAATATTGTTTTTAGATGAAAAACTATATATCCACCTTATACCAAAAAAAAAAAAAAAAAAAAAAAGAGAGAGAGAAAATCCTAATGTAACAATATTACGAAACGATTTCATGAAGTGAATATATGTAATGCTTTTATGAAATGAATATATGTTAAATGCGCGGGGTTTGTAGAGCTCTGATGGTAATGTAATTTTAATGTCTTGTTACAATAACCCACAGCATATTTTTCCCCGAAGAGGGTCTGTATAGCATTTGCAGTTATTGAACAGGGCCGCACAAAAGAATACGAATATATGCAACGATTTTATAAGATGAATATATATTAAATGAGGGATATATAGAACGCGGATGGTAATGCAATTTTAGTATGTTGTTACAGTCATCTATAGCATGATTTTTGTTCCAGGTGGTCTATATAGCATTTATAGTTATTGTAGAGATCCGCACAAAAAATTCGGTTACACTACTGTCTATGGGAGGTATTTACTCAAAATGCATTTTAGTGCCATTATGTTATTTGAAACTCTACGCAATTTTTATATATTACTAAGGCTTAATGCGACATGCTCTCCATTGAAAATATATGGTTTAACATTTATAGCTTTTTACAAGACAACACAAAAAAAATTCAGATGCATTACACTTTATCGCCAATTACTGTTGGAGAGTTATTTCCTATAACGTTTATTTAACTTACAAAGGAAGCTCCATGTATCTCTGTGTTTATAACTATATGTCTTCAACTAACTTTTCGAACGCATTTTAAGCTCACTTGCCGCGAACGAATTTTGCTTAAATCTTCAGAAAAAGCTTCCGTCATTGTCAAATATATATATTTATAAAATTTTACTCATTATTTTCTTTTTATACTGGTAGCGCCCCTGGTAGGAATTTGTATCACTAAAATTTTAAAATGGATATATTTTTTTAATGTTGTCTCATATAGCAACCCAAGTTTTATGTTTCACTGTATTATACAGGAATGTAGTGGAGGGTGTACCGTGGTATACGCCGTATGCCTCCTAGATAACTTCGTATATCCATAGCTATAGCGTGTACTCTCTGCCTACAGCGTATACCCTCAGGTTTTTCTAGAACTACACCACATGATAGCTATACTGAAGTTAAAAGTAGGTGGCACAGATTAAACACAATTTTCTTTTGCGTGTTTAGCGCCTTCTGGAGGGAAATAGGTAACTAAATTTAAATAAAATTGATTTTTTTTTATTTAAAAAAATTAAGAATAAGCTTCTGCCATTTTGAAATTTATGTTTTGATAAAATATTTCACATGATAGGTTTTTTTACGCTGTTAGCCCTCCTGGTGGAAAATTGCATAAATAAAATTTTAAAATAGATTTTTTTTTATGTTTTCGCATATGGCAACCATATTTTAAGTTAAAATTATGTAATACAGATTCAACAAAATTTTGTTTTGCGTTTATATCTCCCTAGGAGTATTTAAGGTAATCAAATTTATTTTTTATTTGTAAAATTAATGTTTTTTTTTCTTCCTTCACTGTATGGCCGTTAAACTGCAGTTAAAAATAGGTAGCACAGATTCAACACAATTTTCTTTTGAGTTTATAACGTCCCCTGGCGGGAAATAGGGTAACTACGTTTAAGTAACCAAATTTAAATAAATTTGGAATTTGATTTTTTTTTGTAATCAATCTTCAGAATAAACTTCTGATACGGTCAAATTTATGTTTTAATAAACAATTTCATGTGATTTATTCGATTATTTTCACGGTTTATTTTACGCTGCTGCGAAAAGTCTGAAATTGCATAACTAAAACTTTAAAATGGATTTTTTTCTTTTTTTATGTTTTCTCATATGACAAGCATACTCCAAGTTCAAATTAAGGAATACAAATTAAGGAATACGAATTTTCTTTTGCGTTTAAAGTGACCCTGGAATGAAATAAAATAACCAAATTTAATTTTAAATAGAAAAATCTTCAGAGTCTCTGTTAAGCCTCGCTCAAGTTTATGTTTTGATAAAATGTTTCAATATGTAGAGTTTTTTTACGCTGGTACCGCTCCTGTTGTGAAGTTGCATAATTAAAAGTTTAAAATAGAATTTTTTCCGTTTTTCATACGGGAACCATACTCCCAATTGAAATTAGGTAATACAGATTCAACAAAATTTTCTTTTGCGTTTAAAACGCCCCATCGAAGGAAATAGAGTAAACAAATTTAAGAAAAACTAATTTTTTTTTTTCGTTTTAATGTATGAGAGCTATACAGATATTAAAAACAAGTCGGATGTGCCAATACCAAAACTTTCTTCTATCTCAGTCATGTTAATACTTCAACATTCGCTATCACATCGCCAATAAAATCAATATTTTTCGTCATTCTGTTGTACGTCAGCTGCTTGCGAATCGCCGGGTTACCGGGTTGCGATCAACTGATGTATACTAAACTACGAAAAGTCCTTCTGGTCTGAACCGACAGGAACAGATAGCCTCCCTATTCCTTGGTTTTACGATTTTAGCTAATTTTACTGGAAAACACGAAATTAAAATGCGTGGAACCTAATTAAAGAAGATTCAATCCCAGATCTCGTCAACATTGAATTTGAATGAGAATATCGCCAAATTAGTCCTCTACAGCCAAGTTGGCTTCATTTATGGCAACCTATTTTGGTCACCAAATTTGGCGATATTTCGCCAACTGTCGCCAAGTTTGGCGAGAATTTGACGTTGGCGAATATAAATATATAGTGATAAGCATATAATAGGATTAATGGTTACAACAATAAAAGAAAATTTTCCGAAACCATGTTAACTAAAACTCATAAATTAAACCCGTTTATGGATGAATTCTGCTGTCTTGTTTGAAAATGTCAGCTTCCCTAAAATTTCAAACCGCTAAATCTCAGCCATTTTTTAAGATAGAGGCAAAACAAAAATTGTTCCGGATTCTCCGGATCAAGGTCGAACATTTAACAAAAAAGTTTTAGGATTTCTAATTTTTTTGCACATCTTTTTGAATTTGAAATCTTTAAATGGCTATCACAGCGCCCCTTTCGTCGAAATACCGCCAAATTCTAATAGAATCTGCTTGCTACAGCCAAAAAAAAAAAAAAAAGAAAAAAAATGTTATTCAGTTTGAAGCATAACTTCATACACTTTTCGATGATACAATAGTGAAAATGGAACAAAAATATCGATCACAGCGTCCCCTTTCGTCGAAATATCGCTAAATTCTAATAGAACCTGCTTGCCATAGCCAAAAACATAGAAAAAAAAATGTGGTTCAATTTTAAGTATAACTTCATACACTTTTCGATGATACAATGAGGACAGACAGACGGACAGACATTTTGTAAAAACATGTTTTTCGGAATCTCTGACCCCTAAAACGTGTAAATCCGTCGAAAAAAGGAAGTCGAAAAAAATTCGATTACAATACTTTCTTCTATTATAGATAGAAGAAAGTAATAAGTAGTACAGATTCAACACAATTTTCTTTTACATTTATACCGTTCCCTGGCCGGAAATATAATAACTAAATTTAAATAATATTGATTTTTTAAAGTTTTTTTAAAACTAAATCTTGATAATAAGCTTCTGTCGCGTCAATTTAAAGTTTGCTAAAAATTGTAACATAGTAGTTTTTTTTTTATTAACATTGGGGGGGGGGGGGGGACGACTTCCTATCGAGAAATATATTAACCAAATATCAATAAAATTGGTGTTTTTTATGTTTCAACTAAATGATTCCCGTACTCGAGTTAAAAATATATAGTACTGATTCAGCAAAATTTTCTTTTGCGTTTGTACCACTCCTGGGAGTAGTATGGATAACCAAATAAGTTGAAGTAAAATAGTTTTTTTTTATTATTTAAAGTATAGAGACATTTACGGAGATTGCTTTGAATTTAAACTCATTTCATAATTAAACAAAAATTAAATTTTAAATATGGAAATAAATACAAATTAGCTATTCATTACTGTATAAAGTATTTAGTCAGTATCATTTATTGTTTGTTTAGAGGACCGCATAAAACAATTTCATCACATTAATGGCATATGGGGGAAAAAATGTTTGCAGAGAATTTCAATGATGTTACACTACGTCGAACATAATGAAACTTAAAATGATTACTAAGGTGCACTGCAGCATGTTTTTTATACATTATGGAGTGCGTATCATTTATCGTTCATTTACAGAGATGCACAAAAGAATTCGGTTACAGGACTGACTATGAGCGATATTGATCGAGGTGCGTTTTCATCTGTGGTATGCATTTTGAAACGTAACTAAATATTAATGTATTACGTAGCGTGTTCAAATTCTATAGATCATATTCAGAGCTGGACGAAACAGTTCTCACATATTACCGATACCGACTACCGGCAATTGCTGAAAATCGATTTTTACTACATTGTGTTTATTAACACTTTCCAACATAGTTGAAAAGTGTTTATGAATTCGGTTTGTCTGTCTGTTTGTCCGTGCTCTAACTCGAGTAAATATGCTCGGATCGTCATGCAATTGATATATGTTATTGAGACTTACTGTGACATATTCGGTATTGAAAATTAAGTGTGTACCACTTATAGTTTTTTTACAGGGACACTCAAAAGAATTCCGTTACATTGCGGTCTATGGGAAAAAATCATTTTTTGCGGTTTATTTTAATGATGTTGCACAATTTCAAACATATTGAAATTGATATATATCACTAGCGTGGATTACAAGATGCTTACTTTAGAATATTATGTGTATAGATTTTATCGTTCATTTACACGGACTCGCAAAAGAATTCGGTTAAAGTACTGCTTATTAATAATAATGGGATGCTGGGAATGCTTTTTCAGTTGCTGAACGTGTTTTTAAATATATTACTTGGTGTGTATAAATTGTATAGATTGTATACAGGGCAGCACAAAAGTTCTCGAGTACATTTCCGTTTATTGTCGGAAATTGCAGATAAGGAAATTTTAAAATGTGCTAAGCGTTTCTTAACTGAACAAAAATTTTGCATTCTATTTAGTCTATATACAAATCTATAGATCATATACATTGTTGCACAAAAGAGCTCGGATGCTTTTCTGAATTGTGTTGGTAATTCCTGAAATTGGATTTTTAAATATGTTATGCTTTTTCAAAATTGTTTAGTTAGATATCATCTTAAAACTTACGGTAAATATTTGCAAAATTATTCTGAAAGTATTGGAAAGTGTTACATAATCTATGATTGACGCATGATTTTTCGTTCTTGTTTTTAATTGTTTATTAAGATCTAATTTCATTGTATGAAAAATGAAATACTTAGCAATATTTTGATAGTGTTGAAAATAGTTTAATAATCTTTGCGTCATGCAGGATTTTTCGTTCTTGTTTTCTGTAAATTAGAAGGGGCTGCTCCCTACAAGCTACGCCCCACCTATGTCTGTTCACAGAATCTTTAAAACGTTACAAAGCTAATTTGCTTTAATTGTATTTTTAAGCTTTTTATGAAACTCTTTTACATTAATATTAATTTTACTAGACGTACCATTTGAAGTGGCTTTTACTTTGAAATGGTTCTTACTTTTATTTTTAACTTTTGTCATTACTGAATAATAATGATAAAAGACATGTCGTCCAACAAAGCTGGAAAATAACAGAAGGTGTAAAATACAAATGTAACAGCAAAGCTAATTGTTGTTTAAGGTATTTTTTTTAAATAGAGCAGATTTATATTATATCTTTGTACCCATACGTTCCACCAACAGCCAAGT
This sequence comes from Maratus michaelseni, assembly GCA_963931845.1. Lineage (NCBI taxonomy): Eukaryota > Metazoa > Arthropoda > Arachnida > Araneae > Salticidae > Maratus > Maratus michaelseni. Next base: position 153,140,554 of record OZ007594.1, on the reverse strand, counting down.
ACTTTTTAATTTAAGTAATTTTTTAAAGCAAATTTGAGAATTCTACAAGAAAAAAATGTGTCGTATTAAAGTATGATATTTTTTTTCACAAAATAAAAATTCTTTGCATTTTAAAAAATTAGACATTAATAATATGTTTTAATGTAGTTTTTAAACTAAAATATTATTTTATCCGTGACCGAAAGATATAGACCTCCATAAAAATCTCTCATAAAATTAATCAGACAGTCATAAGTACGAAGGGTTTTCGAAAAGTAAAGATACAATGCCGCATACTCATTCAAAAAAAAAAACTTTTAATTGATAAAATGTCCATTACAAATTACTGGTATATGCCTTATTTTTTGACATAGTTGGCATCATTGTCCAAGCATTTGTTAAGTCTGGGTAGAAGCTTTTGTGTTCCACAGTCATGGAAGGTTACTCCCAACCACATTTCAACTTCGATTTTGATCTCATCATGGTCGTGGAAGTTTTGCCCTTCAAGATGTTTCTTCAGATAAAGGAATAAGTGATAGTCGTTGGGTGCAAGGTCCTCCGATTTCTGAAGAAGGGCATCAGAGATCACAGATGACCTACCTGTTCTGGGTGCTTCATGAACATTAGTCCTACCTCCAGAGAAAGCACAACACCATTTCATTACATTTTGTCGATTCATGTTCCCATAGACGGAAACAATTTCTTTGTGAATATCCACTGAACGCTCACCTTTTGCAGGAAGAAAACGTATGACGGAACGTACTTCACATTTGGCGGGATTCTGAAATGACGCAGCCATTGTAAACACGTGCTACACGAAACAGACTCACCATACAAATAACGAATGACTGCGAGGGAAAAGTCAAATGTTGAAGGTTACAATATGTGTTGCCAACGCGGTCATTATAACTTTTTCTTTTCTGCTGTCTGAGGTACATCTTTACATTTCGAAAACACCCCGTATTTAACTGCAAACATTCAAGTGTTTTACCGTGGATTTTTTTTTATGGTTATTTGTTACATTTATAATATTTTTATTCTACATGTTCGACAAAGCGAAATTTTTTTGACGCACTCACAAAAGTACTTTTATGTTTAACAATGTGCTATATTCATGGATTTTTTAGGTAGTCACATTCGGGGTCCGAACGGCAAAGAACTGAACTGCGTTTTTATTTTTCTGTATATGTGGTATACATCTTCCAGTTTAGTCAGTTGAATCAGTTGTCCAGTTTTGTCAGTGACTACCTTTTCCTGATTTTCATATCCTCAAAATTGTTCAAAAACATACTTTTTGATTGCATTTTCCGACAGATTTGTTGTTCTTATATGAAATGATTTATTTTTCTCTTCTTAGAAAAGTGGTTTTTATAACATCAATTATTTTGCATTTATAAATAAAAATTATTTCTTGAATACGCGTATTTGAGTACGTCAGTACATGCTTTAGCAAAAGTAATAAGCAAAAATTTAAAAATCTAGTCATTGGAGGAATATTTTATAAGAGAACTATTTCAGATGAAAATTGGAAATAATTGAAGAAAATACATTATACTGTAACATTCGAATATTTTATTTTTAGATTAAATTCAATTAAATTTCCAGGTTTTTCATTATTTTAATAATAACTTTTTTTTTTAAATTTAATCTATTAAAATTAAAACATTATGTTTAAGAGGAATTCTGACTGCATTTTCCGAAAGATTTGTTGTTTTCATAGGAAATGATCTTTTCTTCTGTTATTAGAAAAATAGTTTATAACATCAAGTTTTCTGCATTTGAGAATATGATTGTTTTGTGAATACGTGAGTACAAAACTTAGAAAAAGTAGCAAACAAAATTTTAAAAATCTAGTCATTGGATGAACATTTTATAAAACAACTATTTGACGTGTTTGATTATTATTTGCACTATGCAGATCAAATCTTCTACAACTGTCTTTGTTTCCTTTTTCTTTTATTCAACAAAAAATACAAATACATATTTGCTTTCAGTGGCGGATGCAAGTGCTAAAATACCCAGTGGAATACTTGAAGGTACTGCGATGGAGTTTGGTGCGTATGAAGAATGTCTAGACATCAGAGTTCAAGCATCTTCAAGGAATTCGACAACTGGGAGAGAACTGTTTCGTGGACAATATTGCACATTAGCTCTTCAACACAGTCTAATGTCTTCAACGCATAAAGAAGAACCACCTGAAATTGTAAGTTCAATTAAATTTATTTTCATTTTTCAAAATATATTTAATATGAAATTTTGGAGTAAAAGAGGTAGGTAGATAAGTCTTATTGTATAGTATTTATTTTTTCGTTTTTCTAATATGTTTGATTGTTTTAAAATAATTTAGGATCTCTGTTTATTGTCTCTCTGGTTGACTTCTGTTTGAAGATTGTTTAAATGTGTTATACAAAATCGAACAGAAACATAGTCATACCAGTGGATCCGTGCGAGGATTTCGCACTGCAGTCTAATATTTTTTAGATACAGGTTTAAACTTCTAAAGAAAAAAAAAATAAGGACTAAAAATATCTGAAAACAACATTAGTAAAGCCAAAATATAATCTGATTTATTCCATCCAAGTTATAGTAAAAAATGATCGAAGATAGCAAAATGCATGCGCGAGGGAAAAAAATCAACAATCGATTTTAACTGTATTAGAGGATGTGGTCATCCGTTTCGGGAAAAACACGAAACAAAGAAATATAAAGTGAATACATATCAAATACAATTTAATTTAATATAACAAAGCATACATTTTAGGCTACACGTGAAAAAGCACTGCTTCGATCGATCGATGGTGTCTATTTCTTCTGCACATTTTAATTTCACTTTTGCTTTTGAATCATAAATATAAAATATGCCCGTTCATAGACTCCCACTTTATCTTTTTTGTACTATTCTCTTTTTTTTTTATTATCATTGTTGAGCACGATATACTGCGGTATCTTATTTTTGAGGTAACATCGATTTGAGAAAAACCTTTCGTTTCATTTATGAAAATAATACTGATTTAATTTTTACTTAACTGAAGTTTTTAATCAAAAAAACATGTTTTCACAAAATGTGAGTGTATTATGTCAGAAGCCAGATCAAAAAAACTTTCGACTGATACCTTATTCGTTGTTGTGCGTTTTGAAAATGCATACAAAAAGGGATTTTAACAACAGAAAAAAATATATGATTTAGCAGATTTTAATTACTTATATCAATTTGATTTGTTTTCGTTATGAAGCTGGAAAGATTGCTGCCACCGGTGGGAGTTGAACCGGGGATCTCATGAACAGTAGGCGAGAACGTTAGCGTCAAGCAAAAGTCCAAGTCAGTTACTCGAAGCTAGTAATTCGCTTTATACTGTTCAAGTGAGATGAGATCGCTACACACTCCATCCCCAGTGAGGAAGACGTATTGTTGACGTCAGACGAGCGATATGCACTGATGAGTGATGCTGTCGTACGCATATGTAATGCGCGGGACGACAGATTTTGTACTGTGAGCATTTCACAGAATTTGTTTGCAGGCCAGGATTTATTTAGTGCTACCATCTGTTGGTTATGAGATGAGTTGATTGTTGTTGTTGAAGGAATATTGCGTGTTTGTCCGGGTCACCAATGATGAGATTGCTGCCACCGGTGGGAGTTGAACCAGGAATCATTCGAACAGTAGACGAGAACGTTAGCGTCAAGCAAAAGGCCAAGTCAGTTACTCAAAGCTAGTAACTCGCTTTATACTGTTCAAGTGAGATGAGACCGTTACAAAGCATTCATAAAAACATAGTACTTTTTATGTATGCTTTACTTTTTGATAGACTTATTAACATACAGAAAACTACGATGGTGTTACGAACGCTTCATACCCCAAAAAAATTATCATAAAAACATCGTACTTTTTATGTATGCTTTACTTTTTGATAGACTTATTAACATACAGAAAACTACGATGGTGTTACGAACGCTACATACCCCAAAAAAATTAATTTATATAATTAAAATATTTTAAAATTTGCTAAATATACTTATGTTTCTCTTCTTGTATAACCCATTTAATCAATTGTCAAACAAAAGTCAATCAGAAAGGCAGTAAATAGAGTCTCAATTATGTGAAAGCAGTCAAAGTATGTTAAAAAAGAAGAAATAATCTGATCATGGCCAAACATCAGCCTTATCTACCAACCTTCTTTGCAGTCTTAAAAGATTGTAGTACATTAAGCCTTAAATTGGCCATTTTCCTCTGGACAAGATTAATTATTTTAATCTTTTTCTTTCTTCAATTAACCATTATATGAAATCCCTATAAAGGCATTTCTAAAAATATAGCTGTCTTTACGAGATCCATAAAATGTATCTAAATGTGCAGGCAAAATAAATATTCGACACAGCTTACATTTATTCTAATACTTTTAATCTGCGAGTAAATAATATAACGGGTTTACTGTGATCTTGAATGAGAATTAATACTCGTTCTAATCTTAAGATAAGACTATAGACACAAACCGGCATATTTCCCTTTCATGGTTTTCGTCGATTTCTCTGCAATGCTTCCTTTAGACATTTTACTTTCTAACATTTCCTGTCTCAGTTAATAGCAAATTTATTTTGTTTGAGCATTTATAAGACAAACATACAGCTCGAAGCTGCAGGGGTTCGTCGATAGCTTCAGACCCCGGAGGCCAACCTTTCCCGCATTTCGGGGTGTTTAATTTGTTCATTTTTACTTTTAAATTTGTCCGGTTTCAATTTTAGAAAGAAATCAATTTCAAATCAATCAATCAATCCGGTTTTAATTTTAGGACTAAGGCTGATAAGACTATAAAAGTAATTCCTTTCAATGGCGAACATAAAAGTTTCTTCTAAAGAATATTACATTTTTTTTTAAATTGTTTATTACATCTATTTAGTGTTAAATAATATTTAGGTTCATTGCATTTGTTAATCACATCTTTTTTCGCCACCAAATGGGACTATTTTGTGTACATCATTACTATTTTATTCATATTTTATCGATTTTTTTTTCACACAAAAGCGGTATTGATATACGTTTATGTTAGGGGTATAAGCAGAGTTTTCTTTAACTTTTGACCAACCTTAACAATTTGGCTAATTGGCAAAGAAACATTCTACAGCCAAATGAAAAATGTATATATATTAGCAATATTAATTCTAAAATCATTCTTTAATCCCATTTTTAATTTGTCTTGGCACCTGTACCTGGAACCCGCCTGCACAACACTACCTGCGGCTTTGGCTGTTGTTAAAATGAAGTGGAGTTTAGCAGTGCATCTGTAATAAAGGTTGATAATAGGCCAAATATAAAACAGAGGAAAATTTTTACTTTACCCGTCCCTTCAGATACAGTATGATTCATAAATATCGAAACAATAGGCTATCTCTTTAAATATTGCTCCTAGACACATACTTCCCATTGTAAATTTTCATAAAAAAAAGGTGCAAAATTTGATGAGATAAGTTGCAACTCCATGGAGGGTCTATTTGAGAAAATACAAAAATTAAATTTTTATACGGACCCCGTAGGATAAAATTTCCAATTAGGAAATTTTTCCTTATTCATTCCTGAATTAAGCAAAAAAAAAAATCCATCTTGATATCTGTAAAACTCAGGGAGATATGTCCGTTTTAATGATTCGTGAGGTTTCAAGGGATCAGACACAAATTGAAATGCGTGTAATTCAAGAAACAATGTTACTGTACGGTGTCCGGAAAATATTTTATTCATTTATTTATTTATTTATAGAGTTAGAATTCTGAATTTTTTGTGATGATTAGCCATATAATTTGTAAACAGAATCACATCATAAGACTTCTTACAAAATAAAAAATATTTTTTTTTCTTTTCAAAAAATGCAGAGCAATTTAAAATTGTTATAACTCGAAATATTATTTGTCAAATTGAATTTTTTTCCCTTAATTAAACAGAAATATATGTTTTAATTTTCATTCAGCATTTTGAAAAATATTAATTAAAAAAAATATTTAAAATAGCAATTAAAAGAAGAAAAAAAAAGATGCAACTTATTTTAAACAAATCATATTTTCAAAAGTGAATAATTTTTTTTCAAATTTGCCGAATTAAAATTTAAGTAAAATATTTTAAAAAGATAATATTACAAGTTTGAACCATTTATAGAGGTTATTAACTTATATAAATTTAAAGATGAGAAATGCTGAAAAAAACTTCTGATGCCGAAAAATGCATTTAAAGTTTTAAACAAAGATTGGGTCCTAATAGAACGTTTAAATGCTTTTTAAAAGCTTCCAGGTGAATAAGTAGCTACTTCCTGTAGCTTCAATTTCTGATTACGATAGTTTGGCTCTCGGGTACAGATATTAAATTTGTTTAACGCATACCCTAGTCTCTCATACAAATCTCGTATACAGCGAAATTTACAAAATTTAAGTTTATTAGAGATATAAATTTCTTTTATGCACTTTATGTTTCAGGTCGGGTTTATTGATATGATGCGAAAGAAAACCATTTTCATGGGCGATGCACTTAATTTTATTTAATTCATTATCTAGACAGGTGTCTGTGCATATTTTAGATTTCTGCACAAGCCGAAATTTGTGCAAAAAATTCCCATTTATCTTAAGATACAATTAAGATTATTTTAAAGAATACTACATACATATTTGTAAGAAAAATTAACAGTATATTTTAAATTACTATGTTTTCGAATGACAAAAACATAGCTGCCAAACCTCCCACTAATACTCCGTAATATGTAGATTAATTTGAACTAGTTAGGCACTTTAAAACCAGAAAATTGTTTAATGAATCTTTGACTTATTTAATTTAAATGTTTTAAGTCGAATCATTACTTCTTTCAATTGAATTTTTTAAACGAGTTTCTGGTTCGAACGTATTGAACCTGGGTCAAATAGACACACTTATAACGGAAGATTAGTGGGAGCTTGGCATCTATTAAAAAAAATACGCAATAGCAACGTTAATGATTATTTATACTATTAGACTGTTAAATTCGAATAAAGATTTATTTTAAAAAACAATGTCGTTTGGAATAAATGAAAAGTAGGTTTAAAAACATCATAACTTTTGAAGCTGTATAACAAAATAAAAAAGATTTTTGAAAATATTTTTGTGTAATTTATAAAATATATTTCCAATGATTCTGTTAACAGAAGTTTCATTATCGCTATTACTATTTTTATAAAACTTATTGCCTTCCCGACACGTCCTAAGAAAAATAAAGACACGGGCCGGCACGGTCCGGCCAGCGGGCCGTGCCGATTACGACCCTGGGGCCAATCTCGGCCTCATGCAAACCTCTAGCATATTTCTCAAGCGAGTTTAACGTAAAAATCTATACGCTATTATTTTATATCTGAAAGTTAAGGCATTGTCTTAGATCGACTTTTAATAATGTGTAAATTTATGGTCGATCCCTAACTTGCATTGCAAATGAACTGATATCGCGTCTCTCAGAGGTATGCTTAAGTGGTGTAAGTCACGAATTTTGGATTTTAATATCTCTGTGAATTTTGCAGATATCAAGATGGATTTTTTTTTTGTTTAATTCAGGAATGGATACGGAATAATTTCCTAATTGGAAATTTTATTTTACGGGGGCTGTATAAAAATTTAATTTTTGTATTTTCTCAAATAGACCCCCCATGGAATTTCAACTTATCTCATCAAATTTTGCACCTTTTTTTATGAAAATTTGCAATTGGAAGTATGTGCCTAGGGGCAATATTTAAGAAGATAGCCTATTATTTCGATATTTATGAATCACACTGTATAGAAATTTACCCTTTTATGGATGAGAATAAATATTTCAGATATATTTAGATAATTGATCATTTATTGTTGCTAGAACATAACAAATAGGACAGATTTTTTTTCACTTTTTTAACAAAGAATTTAAAACATTTTAGGATTTGTTTGTTCAGGAGAGGCAAAAACAGGAAGCAAGAAGTAAGTATCTATGCAAGGGAAGTAACTATTTAGGATGTCTAAGATTTTCCATTCAAATTCTTAAAATATCTGATTTACTTTTTCAGACACACATGTGTCTGAATTTAAGATCCCTCTGTTTGCAGTGCACGTAGAAATGATAATTATATTGCTGAATGAAAAAAAATATAAAATATATGTTAGATATATTTAGACATTCAGTCGTTATCTTGCCTGTAATTTTCATTTTTATTTATTTTTTATTTATTTATTTATTTATTTATTTGTAAATCTTTACAGAGGAAAGGGAGCAAATTTTACCTATGAAATAAAAATAAAGTGTTAATTAACCTTAATTATTAACCAAGTGCATAAATCAAATCTGTCAAAAAAGCACTTTTCTTATATATTTTTATAATTATTTTCATTTAGCTTCTCATCTTCTCTAGGTAATGCTGAGAAAATATTAAAAATCTGCCTCATCTGCAGATTTTATCGATACAAGAATAATTCTTACATTTGTTTTATAATTATTTTCATTTAGCAACCCATCTTCTCCACGTAACATTGGGAAAACATGAAAAATCTGCCTCATCAGAAGATCTCATTAATACTGAAATGTTTATATATATTTTTGATAATTATGTTCACTAGCAACCCATCTTCGCTACATAATGCTGGGAAATTTTTACAAATGCACCTCGCCTGAATATTTCACAATTACAGAAATCTTTTTATATTTTTTTATAATTATTTTCATTGAGCCACCATCTTCTCATTGTAAACACTGGAAAAATTTTTTAAAGTCTGCCTCATCTGCAGATTTCACTAATACGGAAATTTTCATATATGTTTTTTATAATAATTTTCATTCAGCTATCTTTCTTCTCTATGTAATGCTGGGAAAACAAAAATCTGCCTAATCAGCTGATTTCATTATTGCAGAATTTTTTTTTTGCATATATTTTTTTAATTATTTTCAATAGGGACCCATCTTGTCCACGTAATGCTGGGAAAACATTAAAAATCTGCCTCGTCTGAAGATAGTATTAGTACTTCTGCACGGGGTGTTTGCGAAAAATATTTCCTTAAAATAAAATCTACAAAAAATAACTTTTCAAAAGTAAGAAAACAGCCAAGCTTAAAAAAAAAAAAAAAAAAAAAAAAAATGTGGTTAAAAAATGGTGTGATATCAAATTTCCAATCTTTTATTATAGTACTTATTTAACTTTTTTCCATTAAAGAAGTTATCATATATATAAGTCGAGTGCTACGTATATGTTAATAGAAATCGTTTTCTCCTGTACTAAATACATCCTAACGTGTTTCTGAAAATTCAATTTTTTTTCAAATTATGCATGATGGGCTTGGCGGCCATCTTTCCATATTATACACAAAATTCTAAGCACCCCTATCCGTAGCTAAAATCCGAAGTTCAAAATTGTAACTTAAACAAATATTTTAAGCGTTTCGTTTATGGACTTGTATGTTCTGAAAATTGCGTCTTAAAATAATGATGACTTATCTTAAAGATTCATCTTATGATTTATTTTTTAGAGTAATTAATCATTTCAAAGTAGTAAAAATCAATTTATCAAAATATCAGTCTTCCTCAATTTATCTGTCCGTAGTTAAAATCTGAAGTTCGACATTGTTATAAACATATAACATTGCAAACATATTACGCTTTTACTTTAGAAATTCGGGTGCTTAGAAATATGGAAAGATGGCCGCCAAACCCATCATGCATAATTTGAAAAAAAATTGAATTTTCAGAAACACGTTAGGATGTATTTAGTACAGGAGAAAACGATTTCTATTAACATATACGTAGCACTCGACTTATATATATGATAACTTCTTTAATGGAAAAAAGTTAAATAAGTACTATAATAAAAGCTTGGAAATTTGATATCACACCATTTTTTAGCCACAACTTTCGTTTTTTTTTTTTTTTTTTACTTTTGAAAAGTTATTTTTTGTAGATATCATTTCTTTTTTTTAAAAATAGATTATACATAATATAACTAATCTACTCTATGAAAATAACATGAGAATGTTATGTAAAATTACATTTTACTTTCAGTTATTGTTTAAAGGGTTAACTAGAAATACCAGTAGATTTTTCAATTAAACTAATTACACCCTTAAAAACAACATACTAAATGTGGCTTGTTATAATACTTGTTATCCTTCGTTAAAAAATATCACTGACTAATCCATGAGATGAGTAAAAATGGAATATGTACATAACGCGTCAGCGCTGCTTTTGAAATCAAACGTGATGTCATGCTCTTTTATTATTAGCATTAAATCCCATTGATTGGCGAATCTTTATAAAACGTAGTTAATGGTGAAAAGTAGCAAAATATCTTAGCAATTTCTTAGATTTACATTATTTTATTCAATTAAACACTGTACTCTTACAATAAATTTAAATGGAAACTTAACTTCTAAAACAAAAACAATTTAACAACTGGATTCCATTAATTTATAGAAAAATGACGTCAAAGGATCTCAGCCTGCAAACGAAATGCTTGTCCTTTACCGTGGTTTTATAGAAATAAATTAATCATATTCAATTCCATTTCGAAAAGTTTGTTTACGTTTGGAAAGAAATCTTAAATGCCGATAACTCTTAATGTATACATTTCAGAAGGTACCTCTTCCTTCAAAATTAATTTTTTTTTTAAGATCTTTCTAAAAATGTAAATTTTATATATATTAAAAGCACGAACACTACGTCTGATTACTTTATTTTACAATATTGTAAGAACACACATTTTATCAGACAATTAAATGCACTAAACCAACATGAGTGAAAAATCGACCTGCGCCAGGACTCGAACCTGGGACCTTCAGCATACCGTGCTAACGTTTTACCACTAAGCCACCCAGATCGATATTCCAACTCGGCAATTTCTCATTCTTATTCCTGTTGGAAACAGTCATAGGCCACAATTTGCAGTCACATTTAATTGTCTGATAAAATGTGTGTTCTTATAATTATGAAGTTTTATTAAAAAAAATATCTTCAGAAAAAATGGCTGACTTGCAGATGAAATTTGATATGATTAACCCGTAACTGATTTGTGCTATTATAATACAGATGGTACACGGTCGTTGGCGGGGTTTTATCTCTGTTTTGGCATAATTTTTTAGTTGCCAAGTTAATTAACAGTTTTTTGCTAATTAAGGATAGAAATGTATTTATTTTTTCACTGTATTTTATAAAAGCACGTAGATTAGGTTATTACTTGTCCAAAAATGCAATCCTTTTTCATTTCTGTCCTATATTTAAATCTGTAGGTTGTTTGAAAAAAAAAAAGTTTGACGAAGAAAATAGTGATCATTTTAAGTAACTCGACGTTTTTAAAAAAAAACTCTATATCTCTGTTTATAAATCACTTATGAAGATGAGTTTGGTCTCAAATGGAAGAATTTCTTCATTTGATTCTTTTAGTTTTTTTTTTTTTTTTCTATGACGCTTGGTTCATTTGATATCTGATATTTTAATCTGGCCTGTTTGGTCGATTTAACATTGCGAAGTTGATTGCTGTAAGTAAGCAGTAGCGGTCCAAAGTCCAGTTCTTGGTGTTGTTTGTTTAGCGATTTTTTTTTTAGCTTGGCTTGGCAGAGCGACCGCCCTGCTTAATTGAAGTATTCACTAACCTTAGCTTCTCAGTCGTGTTAATGAAATCTGTCAATAAGACAGTTTTCGTATACACTTTTTATAAGCATTTTAAGTTCCTACTATTTTATTTATTTTTACTAAAATTATGCTTAAACATTCACTGCTTTGTACTTTTTGAAATAAGCCTGAATGTTTGGACTGATCTTGGCTTATAGTGTGATGTTTAGTTGATCATTTTTCTAATTAGATAAAACTGCATAAGCTCATTGCAATGCACCTGAAAAAAAATCAGGCTTGATTGAGAAAGAAATGGTCATTATCCAATTATCCTAAAGCTTCTTAGACTCTTTGTAAACTGCTTGAAAAGTATGATGCTGATTGGAAAAAAGAGGATTCACCAATTAGCCTGGCCCTTTCGATACAGCCTAGGGTATTTGCAAAGAGCCGGATTTCTCAATTAGCCTACGATAGATACATCAAATATCCACTATTGAATATCTTAATGAAATTTCGTAAAAGATAAATATAAATAGAGTCGATTCAAAATAACAAAAAAGTTTAAACTTTTAAGAAGTTCTTTTTTAATTACATATTTCATATATAAATTGTTCTGTAAACAATATTATCATTAATAAAATACACATTTACGAAAATATGTATTTTTCTAAAGTATTATATATTATGCTTTAAGATAGTCCTGAAATTTAATGTGACCGCATTGTGGCGCATTACCGCAGTCATTTTTATTCGTATATACGTCAAATTTTTAAGCATTCTTATTCAAGTAGTACCAAGAAATCGAATAACGTTTCTCATTTTTTTCTATAAAAACAAATGATCTTTCAGAATTGCCGTTTTTAACAGATTTTCTAGACACTGCAATCTATGAAAGTTCGACATCAGAGAGCAATATATTATAACTCAAGATATTTATCGGAAAAAAGAAAAACACTATTTTTCGATATTTCTGATATAAAAATGCTTTTTGGTGTTTTCAGTGGGCAATTCAAAAGATATAATAAATGTAAAAATCTATTACAGCTTCCAGTATTTTTTTAATGGTTTTCACCTATATCTTGTACACCAGGCAGTCTGTTGTATAACCCGGGAAACCCGGTTTGGATCATTTGGTAATAATAATAATTAATCTATTTATGTATAATTTAACTGACTTCCTTAGTTGAACATTTACTCACCTATCCGACCTATACATGCAGTATAGGCGTGTACGTATGTATCTATCGCACGTGCGCATTTAATTAAATGCATGCTTTACAAAAAAAAAATTTGCATGAAAGAAATTAACTCAATTAGTTGGCTTTGAAATCAAATAATGAAATTCAAATTTTACTAACATATAAAAATTTATAAATTCAGTTTGGCTATATTGCTGAATATTATATTTTTTAGTTTAAAAATTTGATGACAAAGGCCGAAGGTTACCTAGATCAATTTTCTTTTGTGTTTGGCTATTGTGTTCCATCAGCGTGTTCTAAGGCTGATATGCAGAGTTTGTCTTCTTCTAGTAAGTATTGATGAATCTAATGCAATAATTATTTTAATTTCTTTACATACACACACATACGTGTCTGTGGTGCATTATATTATATCTTTACACACACACACATATGCGTGTATGTAAAAACTACCAAATTAAAAACGAGAGAGAGAAAAAGCCCGAAGGTTGGTAAATCTTATCTGGTATTAGAGCTAGGTGGAAAAAGTGCTTAATTTGCTTATATACAATTTCATTTAGAACTATCAAAAACCATTTTCATATTTGCTGATATTTACTAACACTTATCGATAAAAGTACAGTACGTCAAGAAAAATAAATCAAAATGATGGCTATAATTCTAGTTCTCTTTAACACAAAAATTCAAAGAAAGTACCGTTATTATTCATATAAATTTCTTTATAATTGTATTTGGTTTATTTTGTTATAGGGGGTCGTTTATATACCAAAAATTTCACCAACTTACCTTTTTCAAATGATAACACACCCTTTTGGCATTTGAGTTTCTTGGATCGAAGCAGCCCGCAAAAGTATATAGTTTACGCAGATTTTCTTAAATCTCCATAGAAATTTAAAACAAGATGTGTTAGGAGTTTATCCATAACTTTTGGAAAATAAAATTACGATCTTATAGAAAAAGTACCGGAAACATTCAATTAGCAACAGGAAAAATTGTTTTAAAATTCTAAATATAATTTTAACTAACTTTATATGAAAGACAATTTTATACTGTGACGCGTCGGCAAGGCCGTCACTTTGAAGAACGGGCATAACAGATCTATATGTAAAAACCATTTTATTTAAAACTAATTGGGGAGGATGCGATAGAACTTCTTTTGAATTTTACCTACGATACGTAGCAATTAACAATAATTTGTACTCGGAGCAATATTCAATAATACGAACAAATACAAAATTATTAATACAAGAAACTTCACTTACGTAAAGAACTCTGACGGCTCACATACACTGATGCTTCAAGCACAGCTATTGCTATAAACAAAGATTAGTTTCACTTTTACAAACTAGCTAAAATGTTCCTAAACATTCCAACCCGTGGTTGCCTATCAACTTCATTGAACTAAAAATAAAGTTAATTATTACCAAATTGCAACGTAAAACAAATTGCATTGTTGGCCTTTTAGCCCAACTACAAACTTTTCGATGTAGAGAACACGTGCAAGTTTTCATCTCCACACACAGCTGGTCTTACTATCTTCAAGAGACAGGTCTTGACCCAGATCCGCTGATACGAACTTTTGATTCTGCTTTTATACTCAACAGACTGACCACCGTAGCCTAATTTGAATAAGCCATAGCGAAAAACAACAATCACAGACTCCGAAAGCCACAAACATACTTCGGAAAATTAAAGTAAAATAAAGTACAGATGTCGCGTCTGCGCACACAGACAGAACGTTCACATTAAAAAAAACTAGACTCCTTTTCTAAGAGAGCTGCTAGTCCACTACAATACAATGTTCCGATTATTACCTAATATTTTCTTTTTGTGGTTGCAAAATTCTGTGGTTCCGATCGTCAACAACTGAAATTTCTCTATATCTCAAAAACTAAGATAGAAATGAGCTACAAAAGCACATAGCCATAATTCTCTTTATGTAAAAATTACTGTAGGTCATTTATTCATACATATTTTAATAGGAATCTAATAATATTTTTAACACTTTCCAACCTAGTTGAAAAGTGTTTATGACTTCGGTTTGTCTGCCGTATGGCCGTCTGGCTGTCTGTCCGTGCTCTGACTCCCGTAAATATGTTCGGATTGCTCTGCAATTTTTATATGTTATTGTCGTTATCTATAGCATGTTCCCTATTTCAACGGAAGTGTGTTGCACTTATAGTTTTTTTACATGGACACTCAAAAGAATTCCGTTACATTACGGTCTATGGGGGAAAATCATTTGCGGTTTATTTTAATGATGTTACACAATTTAAAACACATTGTAATTGATATATATCACTAAGGTACATTACAAGAAGCTTAATATGGAATAGGATGTGCATAGCACTTATAGTTACTTTACAGGGACAGTCAAAAGAATTCTGTTACAATACTTCTATGGAGAAAAATCGTCTGCGGTTTATTTAAATAATGTTTCACTATTTTAAACGCATTGAAATTTATATATATCACTAAGGTGCATTACAATAGGCTTACTACAGAATATTGTGTGTATAGCAGTCATTGTTCATTTACAGGGACACACAAAAGAATTCTCTACTGTCTGTTAACAATAATTTAAGAAAGTGCGTTTTAAGTTACTGAATGCGACTGTAAATTTAACTCACTTTTTGTCTATTACGTGGTGTGTATAAATTCTGTAGATCATATACAGGGAAGCACAAAAGTTCACGAACACATTTCCGCTTATTGACAGAAACTCCAGAAGGAGAATTTTAAACTGTACTACGCGTTTCCTAACTGAACTAAAATTTAGCATCCTATGTAGTATATATACAAATCTATAGATCATATACAGGGCTGAATAAAAGTAGTCGGATATTTTTCCGAATATTGTATATGTTGGAAATTCCTGAAATTATGTTTTAAAATATGTTATGCGTTTTTCAAATTGTTTATTTAGATGTTATCTTTCAGCATATTAAACGGTATGATTTGTAAAATAATTTTGGAAGCGTTGGAAAGTGTTACATAATCTATGCTTGACGCATGATTTTTCGTTCTTGTTCATAATTAATTTCTGTAAATCAAGTAAAGGTCTAGATTATATTTGTATCGATTCAAGGTATCCCATTAAAAAAAGAAACATATCAATGGGATGACTTTTGGAAAGATAAAGTCACACGGATTTAAAGATACCTCAAGCTTTTCATTCTGAAACTTTGAACCCTTCTAAATCTATGATGATTTAAGAAAAGGAGGAGCAAGAACTACATACTTTTTAGGGCTGCTTTAATCTAAGAAACTCAAGTACAGTCTGAAAAGTCGGGGGATTAAGGTATCAGATGATAATATGGCCAATGCTGGTAATATGGCCAACCCTCAATAATGTGATTAATTTCAGTGGAATCCAAAGGATGGCGTTTGAATCTAGTCACTGGAAGTCAGAAGAACATAGTTTAATACCGGGTTGCCTGCAATCCTTGATCACGTGCACGGAAGGACAGTCATTGTTGGTTCGTTGTTAGTTGCGTCGGCATATTATAAATTTGTCTCTGGTAAGTTTGTTACTTTTCTTATTTAGACAAAGTATTTGTATTTACTGTTATACATAATATTTTAGCTGGTTTAATGTTCTTTTTAAAATTTCAATATCGGAGTGCGCAGACAGAATTATGAACACGTTTATAAAATTGGTTTTTGTTGGCAATATGGCCAAATGGGCGAAAAAGTCTATAGATATCAGATTATGTGTTTGTGTTGTTTATCGTGATAAATGTGTCGGCCTTACCAGTTAAGATACAAAAGTTTTCATTTGCTCTACGCGTTAAAAAAACAAATTAAAAATACTTTTTTCCGTAAATTAATTTTATTTTTTTTAAATTTTTGTCTAAATTTACTTTATATTAATTTTTCTATTTTTTTTTTTTATAAATTTTCAAAATATAATTTTTTGACTAATTGGTGTTTCTTTTCTGCGTTAAATATAGACTTTTCCATTTTATGACACCTATGGGCATATTACCTGCATATGGGTATATTACCTTCATCAACTAGCATTTTTTTTAACAAACTGCAACAGGTGTAAATTTTGACTAACTTAAATTTTAAAATATTTTTCCAGTGATAAAAAGGGCTCACTTTCTTAGTCAAATATAAATTTTTAAAATCAGTTATTACTACTATTTAAAAATGTCTAACCTTAGGGGGGCCATATTACCTGCAGATACCTTATTTGAAAAGCGAAAGTTGCTAAAAATGTTATCATGATTAAATAAACCACCTACGATTATAAATAACTTTATACGAATAATAACAGTACTCTGTTTTAATTCCTGCATTAGTTAAAATTGAAGATATATGTCATTCTTTGGATTGCTTTTTCGACCTAATGTACGTTTTGTTTGACTGTGAAAAAATATTTTAAACTAAAATGGAATTTATTATTTACAATTTTCAAAGTACATTGGTTGATTTTCACAAAAATTGATTTTTGTAAACGCAACTTTCAGCAGTTTCTTTAAATAAATTCTTCAGTGTACCTACCAACTAACTGATGTGGTTAGAAAGCTTGTTTACCTCATCATGTACACTTATTATTTTTTTTCAAACTTATTTCATTTTTACAAATTTTCTTCACTTAAGAAAAATGAAGATTTTTTTATTCTACATTTTTAATCATGCAATGTTAAAACATGGTTGTCCAAACTTTTGGTTTCCTCGGATTTGCATTTAAGGCGAAAGATTTGTTTCAGGATGCATTTGAAGGTTAAATGTTTTCTCGAGCTGCACATACACTGTACTAATACTAACGATTGTTGTTAAACAAAAATTTATGGAACATGTACAATATCAAACACGATAAAAATAAAAAATATCGAAGAAAATATTGTTTGAAAATGTTGTTTCAGAAATATTTTGAAAATATATGAGCACATAAACTAAAACATCATGACTAGCCAGATAATGTTGTGTTCATCCAACTTAGGTATGCAAAACTTTTCGAATTATGTTTGGAATGGAAGATAAATTCCTTTAATAAATTTCGAATGCAGATTATGTTATATATGCAAGCATAGATCTTTGAGATTCAGCTCTAAAATGCTGCTCCATTACACAGTGAATTCAGAGAACGGGTTATTAGAGTAAATGTTTATCAGGCTACTCAAACACTCATAATACAATTTTGGCTTTATGTCATGAAGCATCGTCTTTTGGGAAAATTCCATACATGTAAAAACATTTAAAGTTTAAAAAGCTACCATAAAATATATTTTTTAAGAAAATTTACTGTTATCTATTACCGCAGTGAGATGCATCTGGCTTTCCGGCTTTGGATTGGACAGCCCTGTATTAAAATATAACGTGTCATTTATTCTTATTTTAAATAATGTTAAAATTTACTGACTAGAAACAAATTTTTCCTTTAGTGTCAGAACCTTTAGGAATAAAATCGTCTGTAATGGACTGCTCTAAAGATGAAAGTTTCATCTGGCCAACTAGTGCTGTAGTAGCTGTGTAAGTATTTTTTCCAAGTACAATAAGTCATGCAGTTTAAAAGTAGCTTACATTTTCAATTTTAAAGTCACATTTCGTTTTAAAAAATGTTATATTGATGTATTTATTCTATATAGATTTATGGTCACTTTGTCAATATATAAGCAAAATTGTTGAGAATTATCTAATCACATAAAATGTATATCTCCAGTTACCAATGCACCCTTCAAAATGCGCCTCTTTTTTGCTTAGTGACTCTTGAAAAAATCGCCAAAAACACGTTTATACCCATCTATTGACTTCTTGTGTTACTAATGAAAGTGTGATATCTAATTAACATCTTGCTCTTATAACAAGATGCTTCTTATAACTTTCTAAAATTTCTCGTGTTTTTTTTTCACTAACGGCACTTCGACGTTTCTAAAATTTTGTTTTCAGCATGATTTAAAAAATGTGAGTATTAAATTTTTTATAATAATGTATTGCTACTATGTCTCGTATCGTATGTATCATTAATTAGTATACATCGTATAGAATGTATCATCAGTATGTACCGTTAGTATGTATATTATATCGTTTTAGAAGTCGTGAGTACGAATATTGTCAAGTAACCAATAGCTCCAATACTCCAGTACCCAATGCAGACGATATCTAAAACGAAAAAAAAAAAAAAATCAAATCGCATATATTTATCTTATTTAGAGGCTACATAACTAAAACAAATTGAAAAAAGGATAATTGCTCCAATAGACCCTAATTGGGAACTATAGCTTTAAAGTCTAAAAGTTTCCAAATTTGGGAACGCTTAAAAAAAACAACAATGAAACATCAACAAATGACACTGCCAGCAAGTTGATTTGGAATTATTTCACTAACAACAACAACAAAATTTAAGTGTTAGGCATTCTCGTATTCTGGTAATAAGTATGCTATTTTGATCTTTGTTCATGTTTAATCACTGAAAGAAAGAAATATTTAAAAAAATTCTGTTTTAAGTTAGTAATTATAAGTGTTACTCATCTTCGGATTTTTGCAATCAGAGTATAGGTGTGCTCTTTTGAGCGTTGCTTACTGTTAATCACTGCAAAAAAAATAAATCCTTTGCAAATTTCTGTTTTAAGCTAAGAAAAATAGTGCTATGCATTCTGATTCTGGCAAGCATATGCTCTTTTAAGCTTTGCTTATTGCTAATCATTGAAAAAAACAAATGTTTTAGAAATTTCTAGCTTAAGCTTTGAAGAATAAGTGTTACTCATCCTCGGATTCTGGTAATCATAATATAGGTATGCTCTTATGAGCGTTGCTAATTTTAATCACCGAAAGAAATAAATCTTTTCAACTTTCTGCTTTAAGCTAGGAAAAATAAGTATTATGCATCCACGTATTCTGGCAAGCATAGCGTAGGTGTATTCTTTTGAGCGTTCCTTATTTTTAATCATTGAAAGAAACAAATCCTTTAAAAAATTCTTTTTTAAGTAATAAATGTTACGCATCCTCGGGGCTTAGATGCTTTACACTCACGCTAAAAAAAAAAAAAAAAAATTAATCGGTTAAAAAAAAGAAAAAAGTCGCCAAATTTAGGGGATTTTTTCCTTTAATGGCAACCTAGCCATTGTATTAGGTTATTCGTTTGGCACAGTCTTGGAAATCGCGCCAACCAAACAGTCGCCAATCTTTTGTTTACATTTTAGCGTGAGTGTAACACATCTGTTCCATCCTCGGATTCTGACAAGCATAGTATAAGTGCGCTCTTTTGAGCGTTGCTTGTTGTTAATTGTTGAAAGAAACATATTTTTTACAAATTTCTGGTTTAAGATTGGAAAAATAAGTGTTACGCATTCCCGAATTCTGCCAAACATAGTATAGCTCTTTACAACTTTGCTTACATTTAATCATAGAAATAAAAGCTTCTTTAAGAATTGCTGTTTTAAACTTGGAAAAATCGAATTGTTAAAAAGTGTTTACGGAAATATTGCAGTTAGGAATTTATGAATGATAATTGCGGCTTTGTAACTCTAGAGAAGGGGTTGAATAAATATGACCTATGTATTGACCGATCATGCGGCATACGAACGAAGTAAATGTCAGAAAAAGTCCGTAATTTAGTGGCTAGAATTCATTAATTTACGCCACATTATTAATGAAGAATATATGAAGAATATACCAATCGAATAATCAAGAGAACTTAATATTCCCGAATACAGATCCTTCTAAAATTTTCAAATTTTAACTTTTAATATTCTTATATATAAAATAAATACACTGGCCTCCAAAAGTTAAGGTACAACATGTTTTTCGAAGCTCACCAGACAAAAAATGGCAGTCTGATTAAACTTCATAGTTTATATGAATGACTTACGCAAAAATTACAGCTAGCACTTTTATTTTATAGAAAAGAATAGGTATTTGTGAATGAGAGAAAAATATGCAATTACGAAGCTTTCGTAATTTCGCGTGTAAGTTTTGTTGTATTCGAACTATTGGTGTCAGTTTTGTTCACAACAGCCAGTAGTATCTAGAAATGTCTAGAAGAAGTCGTTTGCCCGATTCATTAAGGTGGCGGGTGGTAGGATTGATGGAAATGGAGTTGTCACAGGCCGATACTGCTAGATGGCTCAATATGTCTCGCAGTGTAGTCTAACGACTCTGGGATCAGTATGAATCCGAAGATTCTGTGTCCAGAAGACATGTTCCAGGCCGCCCACGTGTTACAACACCTGCAGAAGACCGGTTTCTAGCTCTTTTGGCCCGAAGTAGAAGACGCACTACTGTGCCGCAACGCATTGCAGACTACTTTGCAGCATCAGGAAGAAGAATCTCTGCTAGTACGGTACGAAGACGTCTTCACAATGCAGGTCTCTATGCAAGACGACCGGTTGTGTGCGTCCCCCTCAACTGACGACAGAGAAGGGCCCGCTTATGTTGGGCAAGAGAACATGTTTCCTGGACCAGACAACAGTGGGCTTCTGTACTTTTCACAGACGAATCCAGATTCACACTGGAGAGCGATCCAGGACGTCTTCTGATCTGGAGAGAAAAATGCACTCGATACCATCAATCAAACACTGTCGAAACACACAGGTACAGAAACGGTGGAATCATGGTTTGGGCAGGGATCTCACTCGGAGGCCACACTGACCTGCATGTGTTCCATGGAGGAACTGTGACTGGTGCGAGATATCGGGATGAGATCCTTTATTCATATGTGCGCCCATATGCCGGTGCTATTAGCAATGGTTTCATTCTAATGGATGATAATGCACACCGAGCTGTGGTTGTTGAGGATTATCTTGAGGATCACGGTTTGGAGAGAATGGAATGGCCAGCTCACTCTCCAGACTTGAATCCGATAGAACATCTCTGGGACTATCTTGGAAGACAGGTTGCGGCTTTAAGTTCTCCTCCAAGGTCAATAAATGAGCTGAAACAAAGCTTACTCCAAGTCTGATTAACGTTACCTATTTCAGTGTCCGACAATTTAATTGAGAGCATGGAAAGTCGATGCCGCCAATGCATTCAAATCCAGGGTGGACATATTCCGTATTAGAACCAGTTTTTTAATGTTTCTGTCACATTTTACTGCATAATACTGCGATGTACTGATTTCTCCAAGAATGGAATTTTCCACCATGAGTGCTTTTTTTTTGTAATTTCATTTATACGTTTAACTTAAGTAAATTTCTATGTCACATTTAATAAATAACAGTTTAGCGCACATTTCCTCCAAATTTGTTGTTTCTACATTCATTCATTGGCAAATTAGACGCAAAAAACCGGTTGTACCTTAACTTTTGGAGGCCAGTGTATAATAAACTACTAAAAAGTTTGAAAAACTTACCAATCATCTTCATAAAATAAAATAAATAAAATAAAATAAAACTCTATTTTTCTTCAACTCAATAATTTTCAAGGAAAAAAAACTTACAAATTTAATTACATAGTATTATACTTCATAGCTTTTAATTACATATTTTACATAAATATATTTTAAACTTACCAACCATCTTCACTCGGAAAAGACACTTGTTTTGTTTCAACGAAATAAAATTACAAATTTAATTACATAATTTATGAAAAATATAAAAATTGTAAGAACGTACACAACGTACCAAAGCAAATCTTTTCTAATGTATTCCATAAGGGAAAAAAAAAATGTGTCAATTTTGACGAAAAAAAAAAGCAATAAAGTAGCTAACAGTTTATAACATCAAAGTATACGTAAGTTGCATTTTAAGTAATCAAATGAAAAGACGAATAACTTAATTATTTTAGATTTTCAGGATCAGATATATGAGTTTCCTATACTTTTTAAATTATGTGTAGTATAAGATTCATACTTTGCTTTTGTTTGACATTGAATATATTTCAATATACTTTTCTCAAGTACTTTTCATTCATTAAGCCATGAAGATAATTTTTGTTGTCTAAAAATTTATATACATACATCTCATGGAAAAATTTAAATTGTCCATATATTTACTCCCAACGCTGTAGTTTGTTATTTTGTCAGTAATAACTAATAGCTCTCATAACTACGTGTTTCATTTAGGAGCATTCTGTGCATCATAGCCGGTTTATGTATTGCTGGAACAACTATAGATTATTTACAACGGATTGAATGGAAGGGATTAAACATCCAGAAAGAAGAAGACAAAAGTAAGATATTTTTCTGAATGCGTTTAATCTAATCCAATGTAGTAAAGTGTTAATGAATTTAAAATAGCGGTCATCCATTTATTTTCGCCACGCAAGTTTCGTGTTTTTTTATCTTTCGCTCTTTCATGTAACAGGTTATTACATTCGAGTAATTCCCCTGTCCTGTCCTTCCCCTGTTGTGACATCACATTTTTTGCATTTTTTCACATTTTAATTTTAAGTAAATCTTGATAAAAACAACATTGGGAATATTATAATTTTATTTAGTTTTATTCGAATATGCAACAAATTAAAATCAACATTAAACAATTCTCACATTTTCATTAATTATAATAGTAATTAATCACATTGATTTCAAGAACTTTTATACAACTTTGATATCATTGGCCTTTTATGTAAAAAATGTCTATTACCTATTGAAACAAATATCACCATAAAATGGTGATAGTTTATATGTCATGTTACAACGTGTTAATCTGCCCCCCCCCCCCATTACACTGTATCATATTTAGTAGCCCCCCCCCCTCCATCTTGAAGTGTAACACAATTATTGGCTGACCCTATACATGAAGTCATTAAATTGCCCTTCAAGCATCAACAGTCAGAATATTCTCATTAATTTTCCAATATTTTGAAGCGGATCGCTACGGAAAATTAGCGATAAGTAGTTACATCTTATAAACTACATCACCAGTTAGCGAGATAAAAGTTAGTGGCAACCTATAGACGGGACTAATGCACGCTCTGGCCACTCTCCACATCGTCTTCACTCAAGTTATGGTTATTGTCTGTGTGGTGTGGTGTTGCTGGTAACGGCTAGCTTTTAACACGTTCTTTCAATACTATATTCAATGTAACATTTTATTGATTATTAATTATGTTAAAATTGTTAATCTGTTATTTATGGCTGGCATCCATTAACTTATTTATTTTCTTACTTACTTATTATTATTATTATTATTATTATTTGCTAATATGAAATGCATTTACTAAACATTATTGCACGCGTATAAAGCACGTGTCAAACTACTGACCCGGTAGGACTTTTTTAGTCTTTCATAATATACAAAGATCAGCCTTAGTTAAATAAAGTAAAAATAATGAATTTTAATAACGTTTATGAGTTTCAATTATTTCGCTAAAATAAATAATTTGGCTGATGTTTCTTTCACAAAAGAGACACCAGCCGCGTGACGGATTATTCTCCAACGGATTGACGGATTATTTATCGAGAATGAAGTATATGTGATCAATTTTCCTTTACATTCCTGTGTGGCTGGTCATTTCTTTCGCCGAAATATTTACAGATTATTGTCTCCCAGTGTTTTGTAGACTGCCATGTTTTTATTATTATCATAATTCTTTTGTGCATTATCTGTTGTGTATCAAGTTAAAAAGCTTTGGGAATAAAAATCCCATAAAAGCATCTATTCTATATAAAATGTTATTATTTTTAAAAATGCAATTAAAGCTAATGATAAACATTATTATCTAATACTAATTATTTAAAGATTATTTGTAAATATTTGTTTTCAAGCTTTGATGTTGCGTGTGTTGCTACCACTATCCTTTTGTTTGTGTGAAAAGTAAAAACGGAACCATTATTAAGATCTAGAACATGCAAATCAAAGACAAAAGATTGAAATGCAGTTAAGAGTTTAAAGACCACGAAATATTTCAGCCTCCACATTTCTTCAGAAGATTATCCTAAAATAGTTGTATTATACTCAGATGCAGACTGGGTTTCAAGATTCTGCAGACAGAAAATTTACCTCTGGAAATGTAATCTTATTCGGCAATAGTTGCATTTCTTGATTTTCAAGGGGGGAAAATTATGCATATCTTTATCGTCAACAGTAGAGTCTGAAATTTGATGAAAAAGGTAATAAATCAATGTAATAAATTTGTGTCTTATGCAGGAATCGCACAGCTGTACCAACAAATTTTAATAGAATTTTTCGCCTTATTTAACAGAAAAAAAAATATTGCAAATCCTGTAAATAAACGTGACGATTGCTAAATCTACAATTTAAAAGTTAAATAGAAATTTTCTGAATTTAAATAACAATGGGAGACTCCTTGGAATTTCCAAGCAAGGTTCGCACACCCCTTGGAATTTCCAAGCAAGGTTCGCACACTCCTTGGAATTTCCAAGCAAGGTTCTCACACTCCTTTGAATTTCCGAGCAAGATTCGCACACTCCTTGGAATTTCCAAGGAGTGTGCGAGCCTTGCTTATGTTAAGAAGAAATCTCTCTTTAATTGGGCAAAGCACAGAACATAAAGGTAAAACTTTTAACTTATTTTTATTGTATCATTTACTATTAGAGGATATTTCGGATTCATGCCTTCGTATGGAATAGCATTCCAACAAGTCAACTATTGATTTTTTTCTGAAAAGAAAGATTTTTTTCTGTTTATATAACAGTAATTATAGAAAATAACAGTATTTTTTAATCAGTGTGCAAAATACAACGGAAATGATAAATTTTGTGGGTCATAATAGTAAGAAAAACTTGGACGGTTATCTCGTAACTATTCATATGCAATTTGCGATCGTCGGATGTGTTATTTTACATCGGATGTATAAGTCGATCCCTGGATTTGTTTTGCATTTTGGCGGTTTAAATAGTCGACTTGTGTCACTTTTCTGGAAAATACGTTAACCTTTTTTTACAAACGGTGTCCATTTATTTGAGAAACGGCTTTGTTCCATTAACGTGCTTGAGTAATAAGAATAGGGATTGGGGGAAATTTTGTTATCCTGAGTGAATTTAACCTTTAAGTATTGGTTACAGGTGAGATTTTAAAAATGCATAATATTAATAAAAAACTCGATTGGATTGAACTCACATTCGGACTGATTTAAGGTGAATCGAGAATTTATCAAAGGAAAATTAAAATGAAAGACTGATTTTTGTTGACATTTTTAAATATATATATATATATTTAATTTTGTTTGTTTTCAAAGTCCATTATCCCTCTAAGTGCAAATAAAGCTGAATTTTAACAACGGACGTTGATGATTTATTGTGCAAATTTAACCATTCTCTCCTTATTTTTACACAAGAAGGCATATGTAACATTGTTCTATAATTTTTTTCTAGATTTTTTCCGGAAGCTGTTGGAGGCTTTTTCTATCTTGGCGAATTCTGAAATTTTTTTAAAAAGTTCCAACGACAGTGAAATAGGTTGTTTTCATGGTATTCGAGTTCTAACAGCAAGCTGGATTATTTATGGACACAATTATTTTATACCGGATAAACTGAGATACCTTACATACCGTAAGTTTTGGTTGTATATTCCGATTGATTTCATGTTAATCGAAAGGTTTATGTTAAAATTTAACGCTTACTTTATGCTATTTTACTGTTTACATGTTATGTTCAAGTAAATTTCAAAAGCAGCAGTCATTTAGATATCATAAGTACGTTTGTTCAGAAAAATTGAGGTTATTTAAAATCTACAAAACTTTTGAGCTATCGATAAGCGTCCTTATATTTTTTCGAATTTAATACATGTTAAAAATTAAAAAAATGTTTTTCAGCATCTATTTAAAAAATAAATTGCGCAAATTATACATTAAGATGCTTGTTTTAATCTACATTTGCCATTAAAAATATTTCGTAATTTTTTTGCGAATTTTTCTCTTACTTTCAGCGATTTTTTTTTATATCCTTGTACTTTTTTCCATCATTTAAGCATTTAATTGACACACATATAGTTGTAAAATAATATTGTTAGCAAGCACTGAGATACTGATTCAGGTCAAAATATAGACATTGATATTTTTGTATTATTCAATTGATCGATGTAAAAAAATGTATATATATATAGTTTTGCTTTGCAATTTGGGATGACAGTCAAATTATTAGCAAGTCAAAATCTTCATAAAAATATTCTTTGAAATTGGATATGAAATAATAATTTCTCGAGCGATATAAAACTTTTTACCATAAAGTTTTATTGAATTAATTTATTTTGTAAATGAAGCAATACTTTTATCAGTTATGGCAATAATTACATTTATATAGTAATTATTAGCAAAAAAGTCCTATTTCTTTTACTACAGACATCGCGTCGTCTCTATAACTTGTCATCTTGTCTTACCTGTCGTCTCTATAAATTCACAGTTCATTTTTGTATGGTTGCCAAACACGTTTGCTATTTTTAGAAATGTATAACGATTGTGCCAACGTTTCGGTGGCTTCCCCTTTTGCTTTTATTGCTCTAACATGCATAATTTCAACTTTTGCATCATTGAATAGAAAAATTATTTTCCAGCAAAATTATTTTTTACCTATCTCAACAGTGACCATTTGCTGCAAAATTTCGACATTTGGCAATTGATTGTCCAGAGCAAATTGAAAATAAAATAAAAGCATATTAGTCATAAAATCAGATAAAAGATGAGGCACTGCACTTTGGCGCTAAACTGAAATAGTCTGCTAAAAGACAGGTTTTCATTTTACGTTGAATATAAAATTTAATATCAAGATAAGTAAAATCGGTTAAAAGACACGTTGCATCAGAATATGCTCGAAATTGTATTTTAATTTCTAGATGATAAATACTGATTCTCTAATCTAGAGGAATCTTCAGTAATTGACGTTTATTCCAAATTTGCGTATATATCTAACCATGTATTTTAGAGTTTGTTATATTTTCATTTAGGTAGAGCAATTGGTTTTTTTGAAAAGTTTGGTGTTTTCTCAGAAGGACTGCTCGAAAATTTTAACATCTCTGTTACAACTTTTTTTGTTTTAAGGTAATTATTTTTATTTTTATTTTTATCATAGAATATATATTTTAATTTATGTGATTTTAATTATGTGTGATACGCACAATCCGTGATTTTTTCTATTGTTAGTTTTTTATCGTAGTTTTTTGCCTTATTTAATCGCAACATGTTCTGCAATTAAATAACGCAAAGGTTTCTGTTTTAAAATACTGTTTTTATTTTATTAAAAATTCGAGGATGTAAAGCATATGTTTGACTTCAAGAACAGTAAAAACAGTATACTGTAATTAAAAAATTAATATATTGAATATTTGATAAGATATGGGCATTTGTATGAAATAATTCATAACTGCGCATGCACGAATTATACCAAAGTTTTTTTTCCATGATTTGGTAGTCAATTCTATAGAGTAACGCATATAAAAAGACCAGTCAAATATCGTCAAAACTCAGAAAGATACCAGCAATTCAGTGAGCTAATTGACAAATTCAGAGAGAAATCTCATTGGATTATATGGGATGTAAAAATTCAAAATTCGACGGTGTAAAAATTCAAATTATGCCATGTTTAGAAGCTTAAAATTTTTTTCTAAAAGCGAAATTTATTGGTCATGTGTTGCCACCATCGATATGATGTCAGCATTACTCATAGACATGTTTTTGCTTTATTATATAGATTTGAACAAACTTCAAACAAAAATCAATCAGACCGACAGTAAATATACATCATAAATTATACTGAAACAATCAAAATATTTTAGAAGAAAAGACAATTTTTTTTATCCTATCAGGATGGAGGGGGAGGGGAGGGCAAAAATCTTTACTTATCTACGTACCTCCTTTTCTATTTTAGTTTGTACGATATTTTAAATCAGGTAATTCTCATTTGCTACGCCAGAGAACTTTTACGTACTTTTTAAATGAATAATTTATGAATATTTAAAGGTATTTTTCATTAGAATTTAATATTGGAAGAGTTTTAAATTAACGAAAACGCATCCTATATTTTATAAAATTTACGCTATAAAGTGATAAGTAAAATCAAAATATATTGCTTCTTGATTTTGTGGTTAAAGAATTAAATTAATTTATCATTTTATGCAGTGGCTTCTTACTGATGAAGACTACATGGAAACAGTTGGAGAAAAATGGCGGAAAACTGAATTTCTTAGAATTTCTCATCCACAAGATTTGGAGGTAAACACTAAAGAAATCCATGAATTACCGTATATTTTTCCGTTTATTATATTCTGTTAATTCACGAATAATTTACGTTTTGATTTGCCCATTTAAAAAAAAAAAAAAAAAAAAAAAAACACTGAAACTTCACCAACTTAAAGTAAAAATTACCTGAAATGTTTCAAACAATATTCCATTTCTATCAGATAGCAGGGGTGTTCCGGCAACTGTTCTGCAAACACTTTTCCGTTACAGAGGCAGAATTTTTATGTATATCCTGTTTATCCACAAGTTACATAAACTTCGCTCAAAATTTCCTTAAATCTTCTAGTCAAAAGACGAAAGTTTCGTAAAATAACACAAATGTTTCCCCAAATCACGTATGTGATCCGGCGACTGTGCTGTCAGTACTTTTTGCGTCTGAACGAAATATTGTTGAATGATATTGTTATAATCGTTGAATAATTTAACGAAATATTTTTTAGACTGAATGTTTGTCACAATCTGTATAAATTTTAAGATTTATTCTAGTAACGTCAGTTTTTGCATTTTTAATATTAACTTTAAATAATGTTTTACATTGTAAAACTTTGCTGAAGTCTTCTGATTTTTTTTTTTTATTTAAATACCTAAAGGCGAAATACAGAGTTAAGAATTTAGTCCAATGTATATATATGTAGTAAGCAAATTGTGAAATCCGGCTCTTTGCAAACAGCCCGGGCTGTTTGCAAGGAGCCGGATATTGAGAATAATCTACCATTTTAAGAAACATCTACCAATTTTAAAATAACCTGATGTATTTCAGGCCTATATGCAAAGAGCCTATGCAGCATTAGGCTGATTGGAAAATGACCTGATACTTCCCAGTCTGCCTGATAATTGGCAGGATCATTGTAATGAGCCTCTGCAGCTTTCGGTTAATTAGAAAATAACCTGATGCTTTCCAGTCAGCCTGATAATTGGCAGGATCATTGTAATGAGCCTATGTAGTTTAGGTTAATTAAAAAATGACCTGATGCTTCCCAGCCAGCCTGATAATTGGCAGGGTCATTGTAATGAGCCTATGCAATTTTAGGTTAATTAGAAAATGACCTAATGCTTCCCAGTCAGACTGATAATTGGCAGGATCATTGTAATGAGCCTATGTAGTTTTAGGTCAATTAGAAAAAAAGAGCAATGGTAGGTAAATTCTTGTTCGCAGAATACTTGGAACAGTACTGGAATTGTATTCCCTAATTATGAGCCAGAGAAACCGTAAAAAGCTGTGAGCGAATAATATTAACAATATTGTTTGAAACCTGTGGCATAGACACTAGAACCATGATTCTCAAACGCCGCAGTTGTCGAATAATTCGGTTCTCGAACGAGAAATTAAAAAAAAATTGATTCGGTTGTCGATCAGCAAGAGTACCCTGTCCTCACCTTATAGAGTGAATGAAAAAACAGCCAAAATAAGAGCTTTTTTCCGACGCAAAGCACACACACGTGAAGTACAGTGATCGCAGCGTTAATGAAATTCATCCATTGTTGCCGCTGATTTTTAATTTTATTTAATTTAATTTTCATTTCTTTCTTTTTTCCATGGCTTTGAAATACACATTATATACGGCATAGTGAGCCTAATGCTAACGAATATCCTTCATTTTGAAATTCCAAATCAGCAGGTTAACTTATGTTAGTTGTCCATGGGCTAAGGAAAAGAATAATGGAAAGTCCCCTCCAACTCCACTCTACTCAATCTCATGTCTTCTAAAATTTCACCAATAAAAGTATGAGCACAGTTGAATTTTGTTGAATTTTGTTGAATTTTGTTGAATTTTTATTAAAATGTTATAAAATTGCCTATACTGTTTGAAACAGGGAAATACAAAGAGCAACTTGCAAGGTGGGAACTAATTAACCGTATTTTCATTATTTTCATTATTTTTAATGGTAAAATTTTATTCGGTTCTCGAAATTTTCTATGGAACGAATTCTGTTCGAGAACCGATATACTACTATATACATTCTTTTATCTAATGATTTTAGGAATGATTTCTAAACATGAAGACCTAACTTTGAAACAAAAATAAATATCATAACGCTAAATAATCAACTAAATATCTGAGTTCTTTTCATCGAAGAATTTCTGATGTCAACATCCCTTATCCCATGCGCATACAACATGCACAACGATGGATGACGTATCATATTGACGGTTTTTGTTATGCCGGTTCAAAAACCTTCCGGTCGCGTACTAGGCTCTTGATTAGTGTTGTGTTGTAACTACACCTAATGAATTTCATTTCCAACGATCAGCAACTTTTGCTGCGACTCGGGCGACACGGGTTAGGCAATATTGTCCCATAATAATCTACAATGAAACCGTATGGTCTCACGGTGCGCAGAATGAAAGTCACGCATGAGACACTTTGGACTCGTGGGTATGAGATAGTTTTTCCAGATCCAGTGCCACAAAAAGCGAAACAGGAGACAATAAAATAAAATAAAATAAAATAAAAGCGGTACCGTGGTTTCTAAATCGTGGCATAAAAATACAGTAAACCTTGTGAAAAAAGAACTTGTCTATAACGGAATGCTGTTTTAAACGTAAACATTTCATTGTCCTATGGAAAGGAATACCGTACAATTATACCTACTAAGAGGAAAGACTGTTTAAAACGAAATTTTTTCTTGTCCCTTGGGATTCCGTTTTAGCAGGTTTTAGTATATTAAATAAACACAATAATTGTATACTATAAAATCTGTGCAAGCAAAATCGCCAGGGACTGAAACAAAATTCCAATTTTTCAGGTATATAACCGTAGGGACAATGGCATTTTTACTTTTAAAACAGAATTCCGTTATAAAATTCTTCTGCTTGCACAGAGTTTCCTGAACAAAGTATAGCAAAACTTGTGAAAACCAAATCGCTAGGAAGTACCAAAATTTCCATTTTAGAGATGTATCCGTAGGCTTGTATATTTGTAAGATATTTCTTTGGAAGCGGCTGCATAAATTTTCCGTTATAGATAGGTTCTGTCTTCACAGGTTTTACTGCATTAAGCTCCACTGGATGCAGACTAACGAATAGCATAGTACTAAAAGACATTTAAAAGAATTTGTGCATCATGAAAATCGGACTTTTGGCGTCCCGTGCAGTGGTTACGCGGGACAGGTCTTAGAGTTCTTGAAAATTGGGACACGTGGCGTCATCAGCTCAGACCCATCTATTGATTTCTTGCGGAACTAATGAAGGTGTTGATATCTAATTAACATATTTCTCTTATAACGAGATGCTTTTTATAACTTTCGAAACACGAAGACCTAACGGCGAAGAACTTTCGATTCACGGCACTTCGACGTTTCCTAAATTTTGTTTTTACCATGATTCATAAAAAGTGAGTACTGACATTTTTTTCATAATTTATCGCTAGTATGTATCGTATCGTTTTAGAAATCTTGAAAACGAAATTTGTCAAGGAATTATTGCTCCAGTTCCCAATGCAGATGGTGGATGAGGTATCATACTGAAGCTTTTAGTTAAGTCTTTTGCAAAACCTTCAGTATGCGTACTAGGCTTTTGACCTAGTCATATTTCATTAAAACACTTTGTTTGATTCAAACGTGCAGTTAATTAAAATATTATGAAAATACGTTTCAGCAAATAATCTCAAAGATTGCAGCACGAAAGCCTCCCAACGGGTCCACTGGATTTTTTTAATGTTAATTTTTATCCAAAATTAACACAGCTGTATTTTTAAATTAATGATATCTCTATTTAAATGTGTGAAAATTGTAATGAATTAAATATCTTTTCTTTATTCTACAGCTTAAGTTAAAAAAATTAATTAAAATATTGGAATTTAAATTTTAGTGGGCTCAGAATATTTCTCTTTCATAGAGAGTGCTCATTCTTATCCTTATCCAATAGATAATTCTTAAATCGTTAGTTTCAGAGGTATAGTTCTAATTGCACGAA
The DNA here is from genome assembly GCA_963931845.1 of Maratus michaelseni. Taxonomy (NCBI): domain Eukaryota; kingdom Metazoa; phylum Arthropoda; class Arachnida; order Araneae; family Salticidae; genus Maratus; species Maratus michaelseni. Next base: position 153,107,819 of record OZ007594.1, on the reverse strand, counting down.
TGTTTCAAATGTTGTTCTTAATCTTATGACAAGCCATTTACGTCAAAATAGTATCATAATATTTTTTTAAAGATTACGAAATTTTAATTTTTCCTGGGTCCTACAAAATATATTTAAAAAAAAAACTGTCTCCTTTCTGTAACAAATAAAATAGTAAAAATTCCATTTGTGTATGACCAAAGCTTATCGATTTATGATACTTTAAATTTTATGAATTTTCAGTGTTTTCTGGCTTGAAAATGCGTTTTTCCTTTTTTTAAATATCCTAACTTTGGTCGTAAAAAATGAAAAGAATTTTTACTGTTTCACTTGTTAGAGCACGTAGATGGCTTTTCTGAATATAAATCATAGAACCCAGGGACCATATAAGTATTTAAATTTCGTTACTTTTCAAAAATCACTATCTTGACGTAAGTGGGTGGATTTTCATATGTGGAAGAATAACATTTGAAACATTTTTACAATTTGAACTAATATATCTCTAAAATTAACAAGTTGGGAATTAGCTAATAGTCAACGATAAAAAGGACATTCTGTATACCAGTTTGTTACTTAAATATAATTTATCTATCTTAACTATTTCAATTGCTATTTAAAAGGATGGTCTCGATTAAGGCGATGCTCTGTTTTAAAAGAATTACTTTAAAACATGCATAATATTCTTTTGAGAGAGTTGGACGGTGCAACAAAGACTGATAAATAAATGAACAGATATAGTATACACTACAAAAAACAAAATCGTTGATTTTTATGCTATAATACTAACATCCCAGCTGCCAGTATTATACCGTAAAATTAATAGTAATAAACAGTAAAATAAGCAGTAATACGCTACCGCGCACGTAAAATAACAATTTTTTTTTCAGTGTATATATGTACTAAACTACTAGTAATACTTCAGTGCTCTAGCCGTAAAAAAACAGAGGGTATATCCAGGGAGTATACGCCATAGATTTATTTGAGAAACAGTAGATATACGGAATTTTATTTAAAAACCTAGCCGTAATTTATATGACTTATACCACCGTATATTTTCCACTACATTCCTAGCTAGAACTATATATATTACTAAGTTTTTTTTCTTTTATCTTTTTAGATTGATTCCTGCACTAGCATTCACAATCATTCTTCTGTATGTTTTACAAGTAGTCGATTCTGGACCTTTGTGGAACCCTGTTATGGACTTTTACATCAATAAATGTGATCGTTATTGGTGGTCAAATATATTTTTCTTCAGCAATTTGTTACCTTTCGATGATGTAGTAAGATTCCATTTTCTGTTATGAAAATTAATATTTCTCCGATTTGTTCTTTATTACTTACTCTACATTTGAAAATTAATAATGTTTATCGTTACTCCCTTTTATGTTTCATCATTTAATGTATTATATTAATATTTAATTATAAAAACATCCACGAAAACCATACAAAATAATAAAATTTGCAACGATCGCTTCGGTCTAAAAAACAATCAGGCTTGGGAACAAAAATACAAAGGGGTTATTATATATCTGGTAATCTGCAAATCGTAATTTTAATTAAAAGTTCTCCATGTTAACTTCATGAAGTTCACCATGAAGTTCACCATGAAGTTCACAATGAAGTTCACCATTGTACTAAAATTTGTTTCCTATTGAGAGTGGAAAGCGTAGAATTTATAGTTTGTTTACAATGACACTCAAAAGAATTCAGATGCATTATGGCAGATGAGTAATAATTGTTTGAAATACATTTGTCCAAAAAAAAATAAATAAATAAAAATAAAAATAAAGCCAGTACTTATGGTACTTAATAGACAAAAATAAGTGCAGCTCGCAACTACAAAAACGTATACCTGCAAACATAAAAGTTAAGTATTTCAGTTTGTCCGAAATAGCCTAATCTAGCCAACATATAAAAAACTATCTGGCCAACCTTATAGTATGGAAACGTACGGCTCTTGTCTATGTGGGTGGCAATCAAAGTGATGGAAACAGCTCACTTCCTCATTTTACTTCTGTTTCTACCCTGCAAGTAAATTTCCCCAGTTATGCAAAGTAAAATATAATAATATCTTTCACTTACTTTGTTCATACATTTTAATTTTTGTTCATAATTACTCATTTTGGTGGCTTCCCAAATCCAACATCCTGGGAAGAAACCTGGGCTAGAGTACACGATAATGTCTTCCTTGTTGAAACAGATGCAAGTAGTGTTTAACGCTTTTTTACAGCGCCGCACGAAAGAATAACACGCGTTTTAAGTCGTGTTATGCATCTTTATACTTATAAATTTTGGTATAATATGTTGTGTACATAAATTCTATAAATCATATACAGGACTACGCAAAATAATTCGAATAAATTGCTGTCGATGAACAGAAATTTCAGAAGGTGTGCCTTCATCTGTGTTAAGCGTTTGTCAGTTGAATTTAATTTAATACTATGGGGGAAGGGATAATAGAAATACTTTCATATAGAGGAAGATGGGGTTCTGTGGACCACTTTTGAAGTTTCGTTTATTTATTTTGAAATTTAAAGATAAAAAACAACTCTGAATGGAGTTTGGTAAAAAATAGTTGGGAATCATTGGAGTAGTCCATTCGGAAAAAATACGTCATATTTAAAAGAAAACAAGCCATTTACTCTGAAACTATTATTACTATTGCGTCAGCATGCCATAATTTTCACTGGCTTTCCACTTGAGACTGTGAAATATTATATTTATAAATCAAGAGAAATGAACTCTAGAAACACTGTACTTAATAAAGATCTAACATAATAGCTGAATGTGAAATCGAAATGCGGGTAGATATGCTTGACGCATGGTAGCTCAGAAGTTAGCGCATTACGTTGCCATATCCAAGATTCCAAGCATGACTTGAACAAGGTAATTAAACCTTTGGTAACTTTGTTTTTGATAAAATGTGTACCAAACGTACTTAAGAACTAAACACTGGGGGGTTCTACTTGAACTGACCACTTGACAGGCACATAGTATTGATGTTAGATTTTTTTCTCTGTAGGGGGGGGAGGGGTTCTGCAGCACCTAGAGGGACATTATGGAATTCCATAGAGAAAGAATACAAATTTGAATCATAAATAATGGAAAGTCTCAAAAATGCATTGCCCTCTCCTCACTGTACCCTGTCTTCGTCACTGCCTAGATTCGTATGCTATATATACACCTCAAGCCTGTAGTCAAGAAATCAAAGCTGCGTGCTGCAGGACAGGATCTCTTAAAGTTTTTAGTGCCATAGGATTTGCCTTTAGATAGATGTACTTTCAAATGGAAATTTAATCAATGAAATCCTTTGAAACTACCTAAATAGAAAGGGAATTATGAAGAAATCAGAGATCAAGTTATACTTTTGCAATCATGAATAGATGTCAGCAAGATAAAACGCTGATGTTATTGAGAAGCTTCTATGGAGTGTAAAATATATCAGAGCTACGACTCGGTGAAAGATAAGCCTGGGGTAGAGCTACAGTTTACAAGATAATTTCTCAATTCCATCGACATGGCTGATTTGCCACCTCATTAGTTAAAGCTAAAAAATAACATGATTATTATCCTATTGTGCAATTTAGATATTTCAAAAACATATTGTAATGGAAGAAGGATAATTGGGAAATAACTTTGTAATAAGATCATCTAAGTAGAAATTATCACAGTAGGTTATTCAAGCGGGGAAGTACATATTCCCCTAATTACTCTCGATACAAGAAAAGGTCAACTTAGATGTACCATGCAAAAATATCAATTCCACGTAAGACTTTAGTTTTTAACTAGTATACATAGATCAGCGCTAGACATTCGATTCCGTTGTTATTGAACTATTGATACCTGTTTTTAAGCATGTAAAGCTCACCGCTGCTTTTTCCAGGATAAAGAGTCGAAACAGTTTAAAGCATTTCTTACTAGAGAAAACCCTCATTAGTGTTTAAAAAAGTGTTAAAAACTCTGACAATCACCCAATTTAGTAATTAACACCTGAGGAAATGTATGACAGAAAATCATAACTGTTATCTCGACAACATTAAGAACTAAAACAGGAAAATTTTTTAAAACGAACGTATTTTTTATTATTACTTTTGGAAAATAGAAATTACATTTTTAACTAGAAATAAATAATGAAATTGTGTGTTCGCTTAAATGGAGTTTGAATGTATGACAATTTACCGAACTAGGCTCGATCTCCCAGGTTCTTAGAATAAAGTAAAAAAAGAGTAATGGAAATTAAATCAGAGCCTTTATAATTCGAGAATATGACTTGTGTTTTATTTTTATTTATTTATTAGGTATTTTTTTCTTTAATTTTCCGCTTTGAATTTTCTTGTGAAATTCGATGTAATCATTTTAAAAAAATTGTTTATGTAAAGTGATAAAATTCGTATGCCATTAAGATATAAAATAAAATACACTACATTCATTGTGTAAATCCGCGCTTTTCATAAGTATGGCTCAGCTAAGAACAGTATTTATCAAAAGTACTTAATGTAATATATATATATTTTTTAAAGAAAATGAATTATTATATTATTGCTCATTGATTTTTAAATTATATTATTCTGGTATATCTTTATATTTTTTTAGTGTCTGGAACATACATGGTTTGTATCCGCACTCATGCAACTGCACATTGTTGGATTTATTATGCTTCTTGTGACGTACAGGTATGCTAAGAACCTTTAAAGTATTATGCTATCAGTATCAGTTTAAATTAATTGAGAATTTTAACATTTGAAAACGTACATTTTTAATATCAAGAACAGCCATGTTGCATTTTTGAGTAGAGTTAATAGAAAACGTGATTTGAAATATACGCATAATCTGTTCCAAATACATATATTCTCTTATTCATATTCCCTTAGTAGTCATATATTTCAGACTTTGCGTTTAATTTCATCTTAAAATTGTTACTTGTAAAAAAAAGCTTTTAAGAATTAAACTAAATATTCTTGTTAAAGCAGTAACAACACAACGCTGATAAGAAGGGTTTGTGCCAATTGATTAATTGATTGTGTCAATAATTAAGTATACATTATAGAAATATTTTGTCAATTGGACAGTAAAAAAAAAAACGCCATGTAAGAAGAGTATACGGAAGAAAAAAAGAAAAAGAATTATTTTTTTATTGCGAAATTTGAAACATACGAATGATTCCATGGCCATAGATTTAATATTGAGTAGGGAATTTGAGGTCTACCTGAAATGATCCTTAACACTGCTTGGGAGCTGATATATGCAATACAAGATCGACTTAGTCGCATTAGAGATAATCTAGGAGCGTCTTTCTATTAGGGGCACTGAAAGCGAAAAAAATGCGTTTTTAGTGCCAGAAAACGCTGAAAACTGATAAAATTAAAATTATCATAAGTCGGTACATTTTGATCGTAGAAGAATGAAACTTTTATCTGTTACTTGTTAGAGCATGGAGACAGTTTTTGTAACTATAACATCTAGGACCCAGGGATCGTATAAAAATTTAAATTTCGTAACTTTTACAAAAATAACTAGTTGACAAAAAAGGCTTTTGATATGTAGAACAACAACATTTGAGACATTTTTGCAGTTGGAACCATACAGATAAAATTAACGATTTAGGAACTAGCTATTAGACAACGATAAGAAATATACCCTGTATATAATCTGAAAGATTAAAGGTAAACTAAAAAGCAATAATATAAGTGCATGTAATGCATTATTCTCAGTTAAAGAGAATACAATCCGAGGTAAGTAATGTGTGTATATAATAGCTGCCAATAGTGGCGTTCATTTGTCGTCCCGTAAACTAAACCAGAAATTGTATCTTTTTCTCATTTTTCTATTGTAATTCAAAAGATATTTTAAGCAAAATACTATATTCCTACCTAAAGTTTATACCAGTAATTTTTTCAAACATTTTTTACGATTTTCACTTGGAAAAAGCTCCTCTTATAAGATGCTTCATGTTAACTTCAACAAATCTCTTTCGCTAAACAGACAAAAAATATCATTACAAAAGTAGTTAACTCTTACAAAGGCATTTATCAATATTTATAGTACAATTAAAATCAGAAGAAATTTCTTTAGTTTATCCATAAAAACTGTAGTAGACCATGGTTTTCCTAGATACATTAAATTTGTGAACTCATAAAATTGTAACTTTTTTATTGTTCGCACTTAAATTAACTTCGATTTCATAATTTCAATCTTTGATGTTTGTCCTAAGGTGGAAAATCTGCGGCATTCTAGCCGGAATTTTACTGTCCGTTGGATGCTTTGCTGTCACGTGTTATGTTGTTATCCTGTGGGATGTGCCTTCAACTCTTGCTCTTCTAATAAAAGATGAAAACAAGTAAATATCTTTTATAAAATATATCACTTCCCGTACTATATCTCTTTTTTAGGATTTTTTCAGTTTTCACGTTTATTTTACAAATGTTCCATTCTTGCAGAAACATAGATTTTCAACTCTACATTTTCGGGAAAGAAATTGAAAAAAAAAAAAAAAGAGTAAAAAAAATGCTTTTATAATGCTTTTAGCTTATTTAAAATTATGCCAGTATTTTCTGAAAAATGAATTTTTTTTAATTACAATTGTATAACCTAATAACATCACCTAGAACATCATCTAAATGTTCGTAAGCATGATGTTTACAGACCTGGCCTTCTCTTATTCATAAATTATTTGTAACGTAATAAATATTAGACTGAACTCAATAATACTGCTAAATTACGTTTTGTGTTGTTAATTTTAAATATTATTCCATTTAATTTTACTATTTCATAATCCTTACCTATCGTAAAATTATCTACGGAACTGATGCTGTGATCTTTATGATTATGATTTTTTTCCCCCGTTATTTCAAGAAAAAGTATTTTTTAAAACACACACTGTAAAAAATACAATTATTTCTTAATCTGCAAATATAATATAACCACTTACGAAAGTATAAAATAACCTCTCCTGTGTTATCCATGATTCCGAAAAGTGTGTTTTCTCTTTATAAACATTAGAACCATTATATTTTCGAGATTTGGAAAAGCATTTATAAAATCACAATTTATTTTGCTGAGATTGATATTCGGAAACGATTCCGAGTAGTTTTTATAGTATATTAATCAGTTTTCTAATACCGGAATATTGGTTTTTTGGATGCTTGTGAACATTCAATTAAGCATTTTCAGCTGCGTAACTGAATTTATACATGAAAGAGTAAAAATTTTTTATTCATTTTAATGATAATGTTAATCACGTTTGTCTGTAAAACATGTTAGTTGAACATAAAAATATTTACTTGAGAATTGATCCGGAAAACCTTTATTCCGGTTTGAGAAAACTGATTAATACAGTATAAAATCTACTCAGAAACATATCCGAAAATTCAGTGACTGCACAAAAAACTTTGATTTTAAATTTCGAAAATGTATTATTTTCTGAAGTTTCTAAAGCTAAAGAACGCTTTTCGGGATCGTGAGTAACTCGGAAAAGTCTATCGTAGATTTTCGTTTGTAGTTATACTATATTTTTCTAGATTAAGAAGCAATTGTCTTTGTCTATAGTGCAAATACGCTTACAACGTATTACTAACTAAACTAAAGGTTATTTTTTTAGTCCATCTCTTGAGCTGTTTAGCATCTCTTAATTTTGTGTCTATGGACATCACTTAACTTCTTGTGACAGTAGCGATTTTTCAATTAAAACTGTAAATAAACAAAATTAACCTTTCAAATTGAATCTGAGATTATCTTGACAAAATACTGGATTAAATAATAATTAGTGTATTATGATTTTTAAAAAAATAGAAATCATCTTCATATATCCAACAAGTGGTACATCCTATTAACCTGGTTTGTCATACTCTGTAGACACTTTTTTAATTTGAATAATACACTTATCTGTTAGCGGGCTTTTCCTTCTTTATTATTTCTAGTTGACGGCCGAATATAAACTGATTTTAAAACTTAAAATTCGTGTCATAGTCTATAATATTCTGTGTATACTGTATAAAGCAATGGCTTCCAAACCTTTTTAACCACGCATCACCTAAGCATCTCTTAAATTATGATACCTCTCTCCTCTCTATATGGCATATAATTCGTATTATTTTAAAGAGACTCTCACATTTGACATTAAATTTGAAAGTATTGGTACATATTATAATTCATTATAGTATTTCATTAAGAACAGGTGGAATTTTTTTGGAAACTAAGATCTCTCTATCAGTAACGTAATATACAAGAAGCATTTCTGGATTGTCATCTTTATGAATTTTAATTAGCCACTTTTCTTTTCCACCATAATACACTTCTAGCGGGCTTTCCCTTCTTTATTATTTATAGTTGAGGGTCGAGTATAAACTGATTTTAAAATTTAAAATTTATGTCATAGTTTATAATATACTGTGTATGAAATCTGCACCAGAGCCATGATAAGAGTTTAACTCACTTCCTTCAGTGATGTTCATTTGGGATTTTATTAATTTCATAAGGTTGGTAGCACCTCGTTTGGATATTTCAAATATTTTCAGGTGTTCAATATGGCCAGTTTTAGATATATCTTTAGATAGTTTCATGTGTACAAAATTCTGCGTGTGACATATTGCAGAACGAATAGAAATACAGTTCTGATTCAATAAATAGTAAACGAAAAAAATGTGCAAATATTTTAAAATGAAATTTTAAGTAACTGCCTATAATGAAAATTTAATAAAATATCATTAAACAAATATGGTAAATTGCTAATCTGGACCGTTGTAAATATCTGAAATGCCACAAACTAGGGTTTTTTCTGTCTTTTTTGTTTCGCAACACACTTGAATGTATAATTAAACTTTCGCGGTCCATTTAACTTATGATAAAAAAAGAGATAAAATGCTTTTATGATTTATTATGTATTAAGAAAATGGACATCACAATTAAAAAAAATTCCTAAAAATTTTATCAGTTTGTTATAAAGAAAATACCAACAAAAAGTTTAATCTGCATTAATTTATTTTTTCTCGCTGTTACACTTTAATATTTAATGAAATAAATGAATTAACAATTTTAACCTGAGTTTAACTTTTAAAAATTTTTTCATAAAATTGAAATTTGAACCGTCACGTCGTCGGATGTATTCTTAAATCTTCTTCCTAGGATTTCAGTCACGATTAATTGTTTGATAGTTAAATTGCAGAAAACTTCTGTGCAATAAGTATATATCAACTGAATAAGGAGAAACAATCCCTTGAATTCAGTTTTCTATTTTTCCCCTTAAAAATTGCTGGTTTTTCAATCAAAATTTGAGGTAAGTTTTAAGGAAACATGCTTCACCACTCAAATTACCTTTTAAAATTATATTTTAAAGTTTAACTATTTGTTTTTATTAATTACATCGTGTTAATTAACAAGATCTAAAATTAACAAAGGTTTTTTTATGTAAAATAAGCGAATTCTAAAGGACGTTCTTGAATAATCCAGGTAATTATAAAATTTTATCCTAATATCTGTATTATAAAGCAAAATATATATATATATATCCATTACCAACGACGGTATAACCAGGCGGCAATGACCTGCGCTGATGTTTTTGCTTTTATCGCACATATATTCACTTCTAAATGTCGAATAATTTCGATTTTCATATCCTCAAACAGAACAAAAAAAATCCCTGACGGCTCGGCCTACAGGCACAGGTAGATTTCGAAGACGCAGACCGTGGGGCGCCTGTTTGTTGGGAATTGCGGAAGAAATTACCTTTTTGCCATGATGCGGCAGTTGAACCGTCTACTTCGAAACCTAACTTGTTTGCAGGCGGAACCGGCAGGGATTTTTTTTTTTTTTTTGCTATAAGGGTTGGTCCTATAAAAACTTGTCAATATAAAAGTTTTAGATAATATTACGAGGATTTATAATAAATTTAAGCGGATTTGAAATCTTGGGAATTGACGAAGTTATGATTTTTTTTCTTCTAAAAACTCCCTCCCCCCCCCCCCCTTGGGGCCATTTTTAATTATATCAAAAATCTGTCATACATAAATTTTCGGCCCTTCTCCTAGAAGTAATAATAACTTCAAACGGATTCGATACGTATCATAATTAAGAAATTATGGGTTTTTATCTGTTTTCACAAAAAAAAAAACATCACCCCCCCCCCCCCCTTGGTTCGATTTTGCCCATTAACGAACTTGACCGAGATTTTATGCCCCTTGATTTTATCTATCAGTTTCGAAAAGATGCGGGAGTTGGAACCGCCTACTTCGAAAAATAACTTGTTTGCAGGCGGAGCCGGCAGGGATTATTTTTGTTTTTAATTTTTTTTTTTTTGCTATAAGGGTTAGTCCTATAAAAAACTTGTCAATATAAAAGTTTTAAATAATATTAAGAGGATTTATAATAAATTTAAGCGGATTTGATATCTTGTGAATTGACGATGTTATAAATTTTTTTCTTCTAAAACACCCCCTTTCCCCCCCCCCTTAGGGCCATTTTTAATTATATCAAAAATCTGTCATACATACATTTTCAGCCCTTCTCCTAGAAGTAATAATAACTTTAAACGGATGCGATACCTATCATAATTAAGAAATTATGGGGTTTTTTCTGTTTTCACAAAAAGCCCCCCCCACCCTCCCCCCCTTGGTTCGATTTTGCCCATTAACGAACTTGACCAAATTGAGATTTTATGCCCCTTGATTTTATATATCAGTTTGGATGAGATTTGTGCAGAATTATTGAAGTTATCGTGTCCATAAAAAAGTGACATATATATATATATATATATATATATATATATATATATATATATATATATATATATATATATAAAGTTTTGAACTGGGGGTTGTTTTGGGTTCTGGGAGTCATGATCGGCGTAGATCTGCAAAATTTTTTCAAAAATTCCAACTTAGGTGAGAATGTAATAGGTAGAAATCTACCTATTACATTCTCACCTATACTTACGAAATCTACCTAAAATGTACAGGTTTCGAAAAAAATGTGATCACCCCCAACTAACTCTGACGCAAACCATCTTAACACAAAGATGCTGCAAATGGAAAAAGTAATTTCTATTGCATTGATTTTGTTTATTTATTTGTAATATTTGAAAATTCCTTCTTGAAAAACAACCTACAATTAATAATTGCGTTATTATTATTATTTATTTATTTATTTATTTTACTTTATTTTATTTTAATATTGAGGCACACCTAAAGTTTTTTTTTTTTTTTTTTTTTTTTTTTTTTTTTTTTTTTTACGGCACATTGGTTGAAAATCTTTGTGCGAAATTAAAAAAAATATTGAACAGCAGAAGTTTTTTTTTTTCTTTTTACAGGATCTTAAATTACATGACATATGTCTACCTGAAACCACATTCTAACTTTACCCCTTACTTGGTTGGAATGACTGTGGCTTACCTTTCTGAGAAGTATTCAGACAGAAAAATTCACAAAGTAGGTTTCTTTATATTTTATAAAATTCGTCAACAACCCTCTGTATTAAAATTATGTTACTTTTATCCGAATAAATGAATAAATGGATGAAATTTTAATTTAAATGTATTGATTTCATATTAAATGCAAAAAAAAAAAAAAAAAAAAAAAAAAAAATACTTTAAACTAAGAGTCTTCAAAGCGTGACCCACGTACCATATGGGCGGCCCACCGAGAGTGTTTTAGTGATCTTCTGTATCATTTCGAATACTACAAAAACAAAACGCAAATTTTCCGCGAAATTGTAGAAATCTTTCAAATTGCCTCATTTTACAGTTATTCCATTGTTTGTTGTAATCATTGCTCCACCAATATTGATATCATTGTTACCGCACGGTATTCAACCTTCCAGTCAAGTAGGGTAAATAGTTTTGCAAATGGATTTTTAAAAAAATTCAGATTTTTGAAATAGAAATGCTTAAAAAAACATTAATCAACAATTATTGAGTCATTTCTTTAGTTCTACTATTAAAACCCGAATATCATAATCGTATTTCTTTACGAAAGTGAAATATCATATGATCGTCCGAGGGATAATAAAAAGAGACATTTTCTCTTCTTCTTTGCCAATGCTTGAATCAATACCGAAGTTACACGAGTTCTTCGGGCAGGCTGGTCACCGAAGTCTAATATTTTTATATAACAATGAGTTTGAGTTTGATTACAAATTCGAATCTGACATCAAAAAATGTCTCACAGCTGAGAAAAATCAACTCTTAATGAGCAAAATTGTATTTATACTTGCCTGACACAAAAACCACTAATTTATAGTTAAACATTTTTTATTTTTACGAGTTGTCTCCTTTGAACATTCAAGCTAAGCAGTTAGTAAATTATTAATATCGATTATTTTACCTTTTGAATGTAGATTTATTTGAAATATTAATAGTTCATATATGTTTTTCGTATAAAATTTGATGTCACCTCTGATTTCACATCTTTTCAAGTTCATACCGTATCCCGTGCACGATTCAAAATTACTATGTTTGTATATTGCCATTGTAAACTTTTAATAATTTTACAATAAAGGAACATAAAGAGCTTATATGTCTTGCAGTATGTAATCCTAGATAAAGAAAAAACACATAATATTAATAGTATATACATAGTATGTACATAATTATACACATATTGTAAATGTCCCACAGATATAATAGTTGAAAAGACGGCTATGTGTGGCGATATAATGTGTAAAAATAAAAGTCAATTTCTATCATTTTGGTATATTTTATTTGCCTATCTAAAATAAAAAAAAAATAAGTGTCATTATTGATAAATATGTGCAAGTATGGTAAAAATATAGCCAAGAAACTAAACTTTTGCTCACCTTTGTTAAAACGATCAAAGAAACTAATTGTCTAAGCTCTGCTTGATATGAATAGGGTAAGCTATAAGTTATTTGCTTTCGAAACTATAGCTGTTGTTGAAATCTTTTTCTCCAATTTTAAGATGTTTCATTTTTTCTGTTTATTTTTTGTTATATAACATTAAGTCTAGAGATCTGTTTTGTGCGTCTTGAATCCATAAGATCTACTTATTTTTTGTTTTTATTTTTCAGAAATATCAAATTTTAGGATGGATCCTTGTAGCGACTTTTGCTATATTTTCAATATATGGTGTTTATGCAACCCCTAACAATAGAGCATTTTCACTATTTTATATCATGCTACACAGAACATCATGGGCATTGAGCATAGGCTTGTTTATTTATCTCTGCGTGTCTGGATATGCAGGTAATTATTACTGTTTTCATTCCTGAATGGCAGTTTGCAATTCTTTACATATTCTTCGCGAGTACGATTGACAAAATCATTAGGTCTCACTATTATTATGAAAAGCATATTAACTTTCAAGTTTAGTGTTTTACGCTGCCAAAGACATCTGTTATCAACAATCTTTATTTAATTTTTTTTTTCTTACGCGTAACTTTTGAGTGATTGTATTTGGCATTTTTTTTTATCTGTTGGAAAGATCTGTTTTAGGAGGTGGTCGCACTATAAATTTGATCATGTTCCCAAAGTAACATGTGTGGTTACATGCATGTTCGTTTTCTTGTCATCTTTTTTAGGGCTCCATACTCAAAAAGTAAAAACAGAACCCTTATAAGATCACTCGTGTGTCTGTCTGTTCACCTGTCACAACTGTTTTTCTCGAAAGCTATGGAAAATTGAAAGTTCAAACTTGGCAGAGTTAACAAGGCTATTGACCCACATATTTATAGATTATTAGCCATTCACAAATATTTTTAGGAAAACTTCAGGAGGCTAATCAAGTTACCTAAAAAAAGAGTTATATACATACACATATATATATATATATATATATATATATATATATATATATATATATATATATCGTGTGGGTACCGTTCGAAATATCTCGTAACACCTAACTCAAAAATATCTACGTTTTAATTGTATGTATTATATTTTCAGCGATATCGTCGAAAATGTATTGCAAAAATATGTCCCGCCCCCAACCTATTTCCAAATCTACTGAAACTAAAATCATGAAAAGATTAGTGGTAGTATGAATTTATTTAAACCTTGCAAGAAAACCATATCGACTATCCTAGTTCAAACAGTTTTTGAGTAAATCACACTTTTTCGTTACACATAAACTTTACTTTTCGGACGCTCGAGGTGCCTATAGACGCGAAATCACCCAATGCTTTTAATAATGATTTTCGAAAAAAAATTGATAATTAGCCGAGATATTAATTAAAAATCTATATAAAAAACGCGGCACGGACCAAGAATATCATTGCGACTTTAAGACCTCCTTTCGTAGTGCGCTTTTCACAATGCCAAGTTTAAATTTTGTACAAGGTCTTTATTTTAAGTAAGAATAATTAAGGTGATAAATAGTCAAAGTTTTTCTTTCCAATTGAATTCAATTTTTAAGGTAATTATTGACGGCAGTAATTCCAAAATAATTCATAGAATAATTCCAAGTCAGTAGTTTTGCGACAACAATCGCTTATAACTCAAAATGTAATTCATTTATAATGAAAAACTTTTCGATTACAAGTCACTTAAATAATCATGCCTGGAAGTATCATGCTTTTATGTTTAAAAATGAATCAGAAAGTTTCGCGTTGTTGAACGTTTTTATTATTATTTTTTTAATCGCCTTAAAATTGTCTGCTGTTACGTCAAATATGATTAAAATTTCAGAAATGTTGACTTCTCTGAGCAACTCTGCGACCTCTTTCCAAAGCGTGGACGGCATTCCGCAAGTTTAAACTTTGTACAAGGTTTTAGAGTAAAAAAACATTTATCGTTTTTCATTCCAGTAGAATTCAATTATAACATGTGATATTGTTTTACATATTCGAGTATATTGTCTTTCAACAGTTCTCATATTTTGTTCAACTATCTACTTTTTTTAATAAGATTTTTTTGTGTTTTTTTCACCTCAAATATCTTGCGTTCTACCACATTCCTATCTCTTAGACATTACTAGGTATGTCGAGGACGATGTTATTAAGGGAATTTCATCAAATACTAATGACTCAAGGTTATGAATGTAGAATTACCTATGAGATGGTAATACCTGAATTATTCCAGTTAGTAATTAATAAATTTATTATACGGAACTCTATACGCGAGTAAAACTCGCATTTGACCAATTATTTTTTTTTGTTATGTCGTAACTTTCTTACAAATAATTACGTAATAATTACGTAACTTTCTTACGTGTCTAATCGCCACAAAATTTGAATTATATTGTTAAAGTACATATACTACTTTATGATTTTAAAGTAGTCACCGTATGGTGTATACTTTCTTTTACATACTTTCTTTTAACTTGCATTACGGTATGCATCTGGCAGTTACATCTTCTGACTAATTTTCCTATCACTTCCTGTTGATGTAGAACTTTGAAATTTGGAATATATATGTATTCCTGAGGGCAATACATGAATTGGACATTATTAAAAAAAATTAGATCCCTAAGGGGAGGGGGGGGGGTTAACGTCGGCCCAAAACTTTCGTTTTCCCCATAGAAATAACGTTATGAATGTTTAAATGAAAAAATAGCTCCAGTGTTGCAACATGTCTACATCACAACACATTGTTGCCCGCATCATTATTATGTCAGCACATTGAGCGACGCACACATTTGTGCGTCATAATATAAGTTGACTTTTTTGTGAATTTTAATGAAAGTATGTTTAACAAAATATATTTAATTTATCCTTCATAGGGAATACGTCGAAATTATAATATAGGATTGTTTATAGCACGTGAAATTGAATGGTATTAGTAACAACAGAAGTTATTAACAAAGTATATTAGTAACAAAGTTTGTGAGACTAACAATAAAGGATTGCCACAAACATTATTTGTGCCAACCACCCTCACTAATATACGACAACTGATGTGCAATAAGTGAATATTAGTTGAATAAGGTGAGAAACAATTCATCGAATTTGGTTTTATTTTATTTTTCTTAAAAAATGCTTGTTTAAATTTTGACTATAGATATATGGTTTAAGAAAAAATGCTCCATCACTCAAATTACCTTTTAAGATTTTATTTTAAAATTTAACTATTAGTTTTTTAATTAGATAATCGTTAATTATCAAGATCTAAAATAATAAAGTTTTTTAACGTAAAACAAGCGAGTAAGGACGCTCTTGAATAATCTAGATAATTGGGAAATTTTATTTTATCTATATTATAAAGCAAAAACAACTCCAACACCAACATCAACTTCATACGAGGTGGTAATGAATTGCGCCAATACTTTTGCTTTTGTCACACATATACTGACTTCTAAATGTCGCATAATTTTAATTTTTACATCATCAAATAGAACAAAGAGTGTACTGTCCTGAAAAAGAAAAAAAAATCATTCCCTACTAACTCTGCTGCAAATCATCGTATGAAAAATGTAATCAGTATACCAATCGATTAGTAATGGCGTCTACTGATTAATGCTATGATTAAAGTTTGTTTATAGGGTCGTCTACATGTAGAAATTGTAACATTCAAACTTCCAATACTAACACCTAATTTTAACACCATATTTGGATTTAAAATATTATATTTCAAATTTTGAATATTATATTTCAATTATTAATATTTTATTTCAATTATTAATATTTTATTTTAATTATTAATATTATGTTTCACTTATTATATTTTATTTCAAAAACTATATATTTTCGAAATAAATAGGAATTGTAACCTATGAATTTTTAGGCAGGAATCGATTTTTGTAAGTTTCAAATATTGGAATTCAAAATTACAGCTCATTCCCTAAAGTAGTTTTACTTAAGAAAACTACCCACATTGTAATCTGCTTTGCAACGATTAGAATTGAATTTAACATTAGAAATTCCAAATTTTAAATCTGCATAATTCCTAAACTATTTGATAGAACGACTTTCCGTTTGGTGCCCCAATGTAAAACTTACCGAAAAAGCCAACTATGTTGTAAATAAATTAGATGTTAGTATTGAAATTTTTAAAGTAACAATATCTGTATATAGACGAACCCCTTAAGCAAAATTTAAGTAACATAAGTGTAGAAGTAATGGGGCATGTAAGACCTATAATGGGCCACCTGCTTTAACATATGTAAAACGAGCTTTTATATCACAGTCACACACAAATAAAGTGACTGGTAATAAAGTAGCAATTTCAATGAATCGCCTGTTAATTTAGCTGCGTGTAACTGTGAAAGATAAGTTTATTTTTCATTTGTCAAAGCAAGCATCCCATTGTAGATATGTGGCTCATTTTTGGTACATTTTTGGTACATTTACCTTATATCATTAATTAGAAGACGTTATTACTAAGCGATTAATAACAGCCATATTTTTATTCAATGATTCGCGGCAGAGATATCAGTAGATGGTGCGGGTTTTATTTTCTTAAACGAATATCAATTATCAAATAAACATTTATGATTATCTCTGTGGTTATATTCTAGCATATTGCATTCTAACTTATATTTCAGCTATTTCATTTTGACTTTTTTTTAACACACATTACAGGTATTGTGAACAAAATGCTTTCTAGTCGACCAATGCAGTTACTAGGACAGTTAAGTTATTTGATGTATCTTACGCACTATTTGGTGTTTATTTACAAGTATGCAAGTGCAAAAGAAAGGACATATTTTGGAAAATCCAATATGGTACGTTGTTATATTTATTAAATACATCAGTTACTTTTTATATTAGACTTGCTAAACATAACTGAATAACTAACTTTTCGAGAAACAATCTTTATTATTATTATTATTATTATTATTATTATTATTATTATTATTATTATTATTATAGTCAACATTAATACTATCCTTTTGGTTACATTCTGCAGTGCCTACAGGTACTACCTAATTTCACTAACTGATGTAGTGTTATTACAAAATTTTAGGGTCACTGCTATGTGTTATTAAAAATGTATTAAAATTCTAACATATGTTTTACAGAATACAAAACCGATTAATACTAGATTTTCTTTATAAAGTTCGTAAGGGATCATCCATTAATTACGTCACGAAAATTGCATGTTTTTTTCTTTATCCTGCCTCCCCCAAAGCCACAGGATCTTACACTCGAGTGAAACCCTCCCCCTATTGTGACGTCACATTTTTTAAAACTGTTAATTTAGAGCTAACTTTATGAATAAAAAGCTATGTACGAACTAATTACCTATACTTATTATACAATTCTTAATGTCTTGCGCGCCTTTGCTGTTCTAATCCCAAGTACCTAAACAAGTAAAAAATGTACTTAATCATCTGAATAATAATTTTTAAAAAAATTCTATGAACTTTATTATGCTATTTGCAAATAATGATTATCTAATTTTTTTTCATATTTTAGATGTGAAGTCATAATGTGTTAGCCGCCGTCTCTCCCCCAATTACACAGCGTCACACTTTGTGGACCTTATCTCTACCTCCCTACCCCCCCCCCCCCACCCTCGTCTTGAATGAGGAATTTTCCCGTTTTCTGATTTTAATTTTATATAATAGAAAACAGAAAAATAAGAAGAACAGTAAGTTTGTTTTTTTCATTTTGAGTTGTAATTGTTGATTTCTAACAGTTTTTATAGCGCACTCTTTACCGTGTTGCGAAAACGATACTTTCCTTACGCCGGTCTTGTGACGTCACAGTTCATGACAAGGAAGAGAAACGCAGGCAGCATTTGTTCACGCTTTTGATAGCGCGCTTGACGGTTTTCTTTTCGTCTTGTAATAAAATTCGTGTGCATTATATTGTAACGAAACTAGCATTATGTGCTCGGGAGAGCCTTCTGGTTGATCAAGGCCGACCTCACTAAATATAGCTTAACTGGAATTATCTGTTGTATGGACCTATGGCTCCGAGGTAAAGTGCTTGACTACCGACCAGAAGGTGGTGAGGTCGATCCCCATCGAAGGCAAGTGTCCTAAAATTCGTTTTGATTTAAAGATTGCTTTGTATTTGTTTCTAGTTCCTTTGGAAATATGCTAATTGTTATTATGTTAATTCTTATGTTAATCGTTATTTAATTTCTAGAACTTTCCAAGCTTGGAATGTTCCATTCGAGAAAGCACCCCTCGAGTGTATTTAAGTTGGTGTATGCTGGAGTTGGCAGAAAAAAAGCTTCGAGTTGGTTCATGCTTGTTGTCTTCATTCGTTCTCATTTAATACCTACGCGACAGTTTGGTGGAGGCGCCGGGTACTATACAAACTACGGAAGAGCCACGCAGATGTCAACGCCTTCAAGGACTGTCTCCTGAGTTTGGCCTCTTACCCGATCCAAGGAGAGTTAGAAGAAAGATGGCTGATGATAAGGACAGTGTCCCAGAAAAGGCTACTACCGTTCCAGCTAACGTTACTCCTGTACCCATCATGACATACCAGCTACCTCGGAATCCGTGCATCTTTTCGGGAGAGGACGAACAAGATGTCAGCAGGTGGCTGAAAGACTTCACACGAATTGCCACCTATAACCGTTGGGATGAAACGATGTGTCTGGCGAATGTTATTTTCTATCTTGCTGGAACAGCTCGACAATGGTTCGACAACAATGAGGAAAGTTTTACTAATTGGACTGCATTTAAAAATTCCTTAGAAAACACGTTCTGCCGAACGGACGACGTAAAGAGACAATCTGAGAGACTGTTGCTTACACGGGCGCAGAAAACTGGTGAAATGGCCGAATCTTACATCCAAGACGTTCTTGCCCTGTGTCGTAAAGTTAACTCCTCTATGCCAGAAGGAGAGAAAGTGGCTCATCTCATGAAAGGGATTGCAGAAGATTTGTACCAGGTCCTGTTGGTTCAGGATTATCAAACTGTCGATGACTTCGTGAAACGCTGTCGTCAAATAGAAACTCTTCGACGTAAACGTGTCACCCGGCCAAGATTCCAGAGGCTTCCTAATGTTGCTACAATGTCAGCCGAAGCAGATTTAGGTGATATAACATCATTGATACGAGTAATTGTGCAGGAAGAGCTTAAAAAGTTCTTGCCGGAAACGAGTTGCTGCACAAACGATGAATGCGAATCTCCAACGGACGTTGCTTCATTAATAAGAGAAGAAGATATGGAAGCATTGGTACCACTCACGGGTCCAAAAAGACGTACCTTCACTCCCAGACGGACAGTTCCGGTCAGGCCTCAACCAAGGCGTGAATCCAGAAACAGCACCGTTCCGCAACGAAAGACAGATATATGGAGAACTACCAATAATGTACCCCTTTGTTACCATTGTGGACGTCCAGGGCACGTTCTAAGGTACTGTAGAGAAAGACGCAGGTATTCGCGGATGCAAACACCTCTTGGACATCCAATCCCGGACGAGATATGGACACTGACTCCCTACGCAGCTCCGACGAGAATTATTCGCAGCCCATATCTTCTAGTTTCAGAAATAGTTCGCCTTATCCCCGTCGCTCTTCTAGCCGCCGACAGTCGCAGTCACCTATACGTCGCTCTAGCCGTTCTCCACGCCGAGCTAAAAAGGAAAACTAGCTCTAGCGACCTATGCAGGAGGTGAGGCCGCAATCAAAGAAAATCCTCCAGGGTACATTATAACCAAGTTAAAAAAAAATACCACCTATGTTACCGTAAATGGACAGTGTGTAAAAGCCCTCGTTGACTCTGGTGCCGATTATTCTGTTATATCTGAAGCATTTCGCAGGCAACTGAATGTACCTATGTTTAGTGAAAATGGACCTATATTGAAGACTGCATCTGGAAAGCCTGTAGCCGCCTCAGGACATTGTGTATTAAAAGTCAACTTGAATGGAATTGTGAAACCATTTGACTTTCTTGTGTTTCCACGATGTAGCCATAATATGATACTTGGATGGGACTTTTTCCGTGCCACTGATGCTGTTATAGATTGTGGGAATGAAGAGCTTCAACTATCGGAAATTCTCCCATACACCGTGGTATGTAAATCTGATTCTCCCTTGGTTGCTGCAACAGATTACGTAATTGAGGCAAATTCAGCGAAGCAAATATGTGCCGTTTTCCGGAAATTCAAGAAGCAGATGAAGCTATGGTTATTGGCAACAAAACTCTCATGTGGGAAAGAGACCTATCCATACCAGCATCAATCATTACGGTAGAAAATAATTGTTGTAAAATATGGGTAACAAATTTCTCTGGACGAACTCGGATAATACCAAAGAGGATGAATATAGCTCGTTTAACAGTAATCGAAAATAACTCCATCTGTTCGCTGAATGATACTGATAAAGAACATACCAAAAGACATAGGTCCAGAAAGACACTGATTCGAGGAAAATTTAAAGAAATGTTAGATAATGAGCTAACTAGTCAAGAAGTAGACGCGCTGTTAAATCTGCTGGAAGAGTATAGTGATGTTTTCGATATTAACAGAAAATTGAGAAAATCTAGATGCAATGGTGTAAAGCACAAGATTGACACAGGTAACAGCGCTCCAATTAAGCAGAGACCTTATCGTACATCAGCAACTGAGAAACGAATAATTGAAAATGAAGTACAGCGCATGCTAAAAGAAGACGTGATACAGCCATCAAACAGTCCTTGGTCATCTCCCGTCGTGCTTGTGAAGAAGAAAAATGGTGAATGGCGCTTCTGTGTCGATTATAGAAGATTGAACCAAGTCACTAAAAAAGACATCTATCCGCTGCCACGCATCGACGATGCTTTAGATTGTCTTGCCGGTGCGACAATTTTCTCTATGATGGACTTGAAGTCAGGCTACTGGCAAATAGAAGTTGATGAAAAAGATCGAGAAAAGACAGCTTTTGTGACGTCAGACGGCATCTATGAGTTTAAAGTCATGCCTTTTGGACTATGCAATGCCCCGCTACATTCGAACGAATGATGGATGCAGAACTGCGAGGACTCAAATGGAACATCTGTCTTTGCTATTTAGACGACATCATTGTGTATGCACCAAATTTTCAAGAGCACCAATTACGCCTGAGGAAAGTTTTGCAATGTATTCAAGAGGCAGGGTTGACGCTTAACTCTAACAAATGCTCGTTCGGCAAAAAGAAGCTGACCATATTGGGACACCTAGTAGATCAACATGGGATCTATCCCGATCCACAAAAGACAGCTGCTGTGACAAAGTTCCCTGTTCCAGAAAATGTTGCAGATGTTCGAAGTTTTCTAGGCCTGTGCTCCTATTACAGACGTTTCATCAGGAATTTCGCCGATATCGCAAAGCCCTTGCATGAGTTATTAACCCTCTGAGCGTTTTGAAAAAGGGTAAAATTGTAATGTTGTTTTCTCAACATTTTGTTTTAAATGCTAAAAAAATATTATTCTTTCAGCATTATAAATAAAGCTTAATTACAAATATGAATCTAACCTTTGAGAGTATTAATCATTCTTCAATGTTTTGAAAATTCATTAAATCTATAGAATTATATTATCTTAAACATTGCATATATTGCAGTGAAACCTGGTGCTTAGTGAACGGAATATTACGTTCCACACGCTTAGAGGGTTAAAGAAAAATGCAAAGTTTTCTTGGGGCACATCGCAGAGGGAATCTTTCGCAACGCTCAAGAAGTTACTGGCCAGTGGCCCTGTTTTGGGACATTTCCTGCAAAACGCTGAAACCAAGATACATACAGACGCTAGTGGCTATGGCATTGGTGCAGTATTAGTACAGGATCAAGATGGTAAGGAAAGACCAATAGCCTACGCCTCCAGATCCCTGACCGCAGCTGTAAAGAACTATTCTACAACCGAAAAAGAATGCCTTGCTGTCATTTGGGCGATCAGTAAATTCAGACCATACATTTTTGGAAAACCCTTTACTGTAGTGACGGACCACCATTCTTTATGCTGGCTGGCTAATGTTGAAGATCCATCTGGAAGACTTGCCCGTTGGGCTTTTAGGTTACAAGAGTACGACATCAACGTCATCTATAAGAGTGGTCGAAAGCATTCCGACACTGACTCACTGTCAAGAAAGCCCCTTGCTGAAACAGCAGTCGACGACGATGGAGAAATACCTTTCTTTGCTGTCATCGCAGACTACGGAAAAGAACAGCTAAAAGATAAGCAGTTGAAATCTATAATTAAAACTACCCAAAAAGGCGACGGATGCCGAGGTTACCAAATGAGAAGCGGAGAACTCTATAAAAGAAATTACGACCCTATGGGACAGCAATGGCTCTTGGTAGTCCCGAAACAACTCCGTCGCGACATACTAACGAGTCTTCATGATGCTCCAACTGCAGGTCATCTCGGATTCGCCAAAACGTATGATCGGATAAGGAGGAAATATTATTGGCCAGGACTATATGGCAGCATACGCCGTTATGTGGCACACTGTCGAGAGTGCCAAAGACGGAAATCTCCACCTGGACTTCCACCTGGGCAACTTCATCCAATAAAGCCCCCTGATGCACCATTCGCTAAAATTGGAATAGATTTACTTGGACGCTTCCCAATTACTCGGAACGGGAACCAATGGTTTATTGTCTGCACGGATTACCTGACGAGATTCACAGTTACAAAGGCATTACCAACTGCTGAGGCTACTGAAATCGCCCAATTTATAGTTGAAGAAATCATACTCAAGCACGGTGCTCCCAAAGAGATGATAAGTGATCGAGGACGCTCCTTTCTATCCAATATTGTGAAAGACATTAATCAACTATGCCAAACATCTCATCTTCTAACGACAGCCTATCATCCACAAACCAATGGACTGACCGAAAGATTTAACAAAACATTGGCCGACATGCTGTCTATGTATGTTGACGTTGAGCAAAGAAATTGGGATACAGTCTTGCCTTTTGTGACTTTCGCTTACAATTCAGCAAAACAAGATACCACCGGGTTCAGTCCCTTCTTTCTCGTACATGGTAGAGATATACAGACTCCTCTGGATGTGATCTTTCCTCACTTCGCAGAACCCTATAACGAAAATTATGCACAACATCTAGTCACCAGGGCAGAGGAGGCTAGACAGCTAGCGAGACTTCACATCCTCGAGGCTCAACCAAGTGACAAAAGAAGATATGACGAAAGACATCGACCAATCAGCTATAATGTCGAAGACTTAGTCTGGGTTTTTACTCCCATACGAAAAGTTGGGCTTTCGGAAAAACTTCTAAGGCGTTACTTCGGACCATACCGAATCACACGACGACTATCTGATGTGTCATACGAAGTAGAGAGCATGGAGGAGAATAAAAGGCGACGAAGTTTAAAGGACGTAGTCTATATTCTGAGACTGAAACCCTATTGTGATCCAAAAGAACAAATAGTTGATGAAGAGATACACAGGAATTCCAGGGGACCTGTCACGAGGAGTCAGACTAGATTGCAGCGGGACGCTGCTTCCTCCTAAGGAAGGGGAAATGTAACGAAACTAGCATTATGTGCTCGGGAGAGCCTTCTGGTTGATCAAGGCCGACCTCACTAAATATAGCTTAACTGGAATTATCTGTTGTATGGACCTATGGCTCCGAGGTAAAGTGCTTGACTACCGATCAGAAGGTGGTGAGGTCGATCCCCGTCGAAGGCAAGTGTCCTAAAATTCGTTTTGATTTAAAGATTGCTTTGTATTTGTTTCTAGTTCCTTCGGAAATATGCTAATTGTTATTATGTTAATTCTTATGTTAATCGTTATTTAATTTCTAGAACTTTCCAAGCTTGGAATGTTCCATTCGAGAAAGCACCCCTCGAGTGTATTTAAGCTGGTGTGGTGTATGCTGGAGTTGGCAGAAAAAAAACTTCGAGTTGGTTCATGCTTGTTGTCTTCATTCGTTCTCATTTAATACCTACGCGACAATATTATCAAGAGTAATAGAATCTTTAAGTACATACAAATGTTACTAAAAATCTATAAACTGCAAAAAAGTTGTCCTTAATTTTTTAAAGACATTTTAAAAAAATAGCATAGTACAAAAACAGTTAAAGTAAGTTTGATTTTCCCCATTAGCATTTAAAATTTTCAAAGAAAAAAATGATTCCAATATGAAATATTTATACCAGTTAAAAGTTTAAGAATAGTGTCTGTTAGAATAATTATTTTTTATTAGAAAAAAAAAATATGATTTTTATAAATCAATCAATTTACCACAGAAGCAAAAGCATTTCTGACAATGTGTGACAGATATTTGAAGGTAATCTGTAAACATTACAACAATTTTGCAAAAGTCCTTAATTCATTTATGTACATTATTAAATAAAGAAACTTTAAAATAGAAAGTAAGATATCCATGATTGTGTTGATTAATTTAATTCATAAAAGGAATCACTTTTCAATGTAAATATAAATTAATTGGAATTTAACTCAAAACAATAATTTGTTGATAAATTTTATTACCACACATGATGGTTTCTTTTAATTTATAACTTAGATGTATTGATTCTAGTTTTTTTTTTTTTTTTTTTTTTTTTTTTTTTTAATATATTATAAACCCTAATGTTAAAGTATCTTTCAAATTTTTTGTCTGTTTAACCAGGTGGAAATAATTTCAGAAGTATAAATACTTTTTACCACTTTTTTTTAAACATAATATCCGTCTGCGCATATATAAAGCATCGATACAACAACTAATATATATATACATATTTGATATGATATGTACAAACAGTCAGATATCAGGCTATTTGTTTATTTTAAATGTTTACCAGTATATAATTAATGTTTTATTGCAAAAAAGAAAGACGGGAATTTATAAATAACCTGAAAAAAGTAAAATGTATTTCTGTGATGCGTCATTATTTTTTAGCAGAAATCAAAATATTTGCTTTGATTAGGAAAAATAATAAAATATTTAGGCATTTGAACTAGATATAAATAAACACACACACACACACACACACACACGCACACACACACATATATTATATATATATATGCCCTCCTAAGAGTTATGCTCGACAACTCCCACTCAGACCCCACAGGCTTTAAAAACACGCTAATTTTCTTTGTTTTAAAAACTTTATCTGATTATGGAAGATTAAATGATATTATCACAAGAAGTGGCGATGTTCTGTAATCGGGTTGCCGTTCATTTCCCTTTGAGTGGGGGATTTTTGGCGCCCCAGACCGCATCCACTGTTGTCGTAAAAGCTGACGGCTGTTTTCATGATTCGTTAAAAAAAGATCAACTAAACATTTGAAAATCAGCTGTTATAAAATGGTTAAGATGATTCTAAAATGACCTGCTCAACAACGCGACTCATTTTTGAACGTAAAAGCATAAAATTTGCAGGCATGACTATTGAAGCTATTTGAAATCGAAATGAGTTTTCCATTTTTGATAAATAAATTACTTATAAGTTAAAGCGATTCGTGTCACGTGACATACGTTTTTCCCTTTTATAGTGCTGTCGTGTCGAGAATGTGGTTCAAAACGCCGAGTTTGACAGTGTTTTCTGAAAGATCTTCTTCCTTTACCGAAAAAGGGGAAACGTCTTTCGATTACATAGTTTCTGAATAAGAATATCTGCCTATTGCATGCGTTTCCGAAAAAATGAATTCAGAAATGTGTCAGAAAGTAGCTCTTTTGGATTTGAGAACAGACTCAAGTTAAAACTGTCGCTGCCTGCCGAAGTTTTATAATGTTTAGAAAAAGTTTTATTTTACATGCTATAAGAAAATCGTTTATATGACGTAAATACGACGAATTAAATATATATTTTTTTAGTTATGAATAATTTTTATCTTTCATTGCTTTTCGCACGTAATAATTTAATTATTTTAAAGATTTCTTTATTTTTTAAAAATCGCATGTAAATAAATGTGATGTAATTGATGAATTAATGGATGACTCCCCTAAACAGCTCCTAAACATTAGACGAAAAAACTATTCCTGTATACAATAAAACCATCTAAGACGGAATCGAAAAGCGCCGAAAACAGGTCCGTTTAAAGTAGGTTTTCGTCTTAGATGATACACTGACTATTATAATTGTATTGCATTGTTTTCGCCGTGATTAAGAAATTTTTCCATTTTGAGTAGGGTACAATTTTTGAAAGATTTTAATCTATTTTCAACAGAAATATTTCTCTTTCTCACCAGTGATTAATGCCATCTTGCCGAATGCATCAGTTAGATATGAAATTAATTTGCAAATAGAACAAAAATACGATAGAATATAATTTTCAAATCTTTATTTATTATTATTTTTTAAATATACTGCTTTCTACACTGCTGTAGCACAGCTGAACAACGGGTAAAATGCTAAGTAAAATTTTAAATATTGATTCAAAATTTCTGAATATTTAGCTGATACAATTCGTTCAGTGCTTTGGGGTATGTGACACTATACATGCAATAATATAGTACAAACACCCTACAGTGGTATCCCAGAGATGTAAAACGACCAAGAAGACAACCTCGAGTAAGATGGAGTGACGAAATTAAAAAAGTGGCCGGTGTTAATTGGATGACTAAAGCACTAGACAGGAAACAATGGAAAAATCTGGAGGAGACCTACATCCCGCAGTGGATTGAAAACGGCTGATTATGATGATGATGATCATTATTACTTTTTAAATACCATTTTTTAAAAATACCACAATTAAAAATAAAGGTACAGGAGAGGAAAATAAAATTAATCCTTTTTATAAAATAAATAAGTAAATTTGTATTCAAATGATATCTAACAAAAAAAAGTCAGACAATCATAATTGTGCTTTAAAGAAGGACAATTTTCATGGGTTTATAAGTCATAGTGCAGCCTATTTCATTTTTCGTTCTTAGGACCACGGGAACGTTCTTGACGTTCTTTCGTTTGGGCGTTCATTGACATACCTTCTATTTTTTAAAATCACGTTTTAAAGACAAAAAAGAAAAAAGGAAAAAAAAAAAAGGTTGATTAATTTATTGACAAATATGTAAATTGTGATGTGTGTGCATAGGTGTTTAAATGAAATATTCTAAAGTACTTTTTATTTTGTATCTTTTTAGGTATTTGATTACATCAGCGTTTTTGTCATCGCTGTGATAATTTCTTTTATTGGCTATGTAACGGTGGAAGTTCCTTTTTCAAAACTCGAACGACTGGTATTTAAAAGACAGACGAAGAAATAATCAGAATGTGACTTCAAAAGATTATTTGTACACAGTGTACAGAAACGACAAAAAAAGTTATTAATAAACAATTTTGTGAATCGTTAATTATCAATAATTGATGACATTTTTATTTAAAATTTTACCAATAACTACGGAGACAGCATTATGAAACAACATTCATAGACAACATTCATCCATCATCATCATATTTGCTTTCCATATACCTTTTCATCAATCTCTACAGACGAAAAAATAATCAGAATGTAACTTCAAAAGATTATTTATACGCAGTGTATAGAAATGAGAAATAAAGTTATTAATAAACAATTTTGTGAATCGTTAATTTTCAATAATTTATGACATTTTTATTTAGAATTTTACCAATAACTACGGAGACAGCATTATGAAACAACATTCACAGACAACATTCATCCATCATCATCATATTTGCTTTCCATATACTTTTTCATCAATCTCTACAGACGAAAAAATAATCAGAATACAACTTCAAAAGATTATTTGTACGCAGTGTATGGAAATGAGAAATAAAGTTATTAATAAACAATTTTGTGAATTGTTAATTTTCAATAATTTATGACATTTGTATTTAAAATTTTACCAATAACTACGGAGGACAGCATTATGAAACAACTTTCATAGTATAGCTTTCAATATCC
Source organism: Maratus michaelseni (assembly GCA_963931845.1). Classification (NCBI taxonomy): domain Eukaryota; kingdom Metazoa; phylum Arthropoda; class Arachnida; order Araneae; family Salticidae; genus Maratus; species Maratus michaelseni. Next base: position 153,079,202 of record OZ007594.1, on the reverse strand, counting down.
GTTTTCACCAATCTCGATAGACGAAAAAATAATCATAATATAAATTCAAACGGTTTTTGTACACAGTGTATGGAAATGAGAAACAAAGATATTAATAAACAATTTTGCAAATCGTTAATTTTCAATAATTTATGAAATTTTTGTTTAAAATTTTATCAATAAATGCAGAGGACAGCATTATGAAACAGCATTCACAGTACAGATTTCTATACCCCAATATCCCTTTTGATCAATATCAAAGATCTTCGTCGATGAAAAATATTTTAAAAGTGGTCACAGTTATAATCGTCTTTTATAGGAAAACGTCTTTAGCTAAACAAATACAACTTTAAATGATGCGAAAATGAAAGGGATTAAAATCTTGTTATTTGCTTTTATGACACGATCCTTACTTTTAAATTTGATTAATTGCTATAAATTAGAAATAAATTTAAAACAATAAATCATCAAATTTAAAGATTTTCGAAAAAATTAGAACTCGCCCATGAATTTAATTCAAAAGTCTCAACTATTAGGATTTTATGGCATAATAATTTCATCGTGCTAAACGAATAATGTTTTAAAATTTTATACGTTTTCCCAACAACCATCAATCGCAGATTGTAACAGGTAATGCCGTTCAGTGTACAAGATGATTCTAAAATATAAAAAATATTTAGAGAAATGAAAGAAGAAATCAGATGTATGGAAACAAACGAAAGTCACACAAGAGCATAGGATCTCCAGTTCACTTTTTTAATAAAAAATATAGGAGGCTCACTGCAAACCGAACTGGAATATTCATTCATAATTTAAATATTAATGATGATATTTTAATGAGTTTTTTGACTGACTTACCTATCTTTGTGTCGAATGTGGTGAGTTCAAGATATGTACAGTAAGTCGCCACCATCCGTATCCAATCACAATGAGCCAGATTCTTTCTTGTTTTGGAAAGTAGCTGATAGAGATAATATATATGGTATCACTGACCGAATTACTGTGTTCATCCAGCATTTCTTCTGATGTCTTGTGTGCAAAATGTGTAAACATTTTTCACAAAGTAAGATTAATCTGTTAAAAATATCCATGAAATGTCTTCATTACTGTTAAAATTGTGAACAAAAATTCCGGTCCGGCTTGAAGTGAAATCCTGTATTTTTGACTGAATAAGTGGATTGCTATCCTGGTTTCCTATATAGAGAAATTTTTTGCATCGGCGTTTATTATCATCCCCAAAAGTTTGTTCCTATAAGGCATTTAGTTCTGAATCGCTTTTTCTTTCTTTGTAGAAAAAGTGTCTGTAAAAAATCATAATATGTTTAAATAATGACATAAAAGAGAATCGCATTAATGTGCATCTGTTTTTAGCAATTTTAGTATACAGACAAGTTTAATATAACTTATTATAATTCAGTGTCACTAATACTTTTTTATGACCAAAGGATACAGTGGTTCTCAAAATCGGTCATACATCATTTTATTCACGTGAATTCTCAACTTTTTCATTAATGGCATTTTTTATTAAAGAAAAAGATTTATTATTTACAAAAATGCATAACCTAAGTCAAGTATTTTCTTACATGAGAATTTCATTCGAAAGCCGCAGCCATTGCGACCATTATGCCATTTAATGGTATCTTGACAACTATGATCTAATGAATAAGGTAAGTGACTCAATGGTGGCCATAGTTAAGCTTTGAGGATTTTTTATAATTTTCTGGTTCGGTGTGTGTGGATGAATTTTTGTTTGTAAACTTTTACACTTATCTCTAACACATATCAAGTATACTTTTCTTTGTAAAATAAAATTTAATTACTTTTATAATACAATTTCAAACTTGTAGCTTGTGGGCCACCTTTGGCGCATAGTGTTCCAAAGGTGGTTCATGTATTGAAATCTTTTTTTTAAATGTGAAAAAGTACTCGGCAAACTATTTTGCTTACTATTATACTCTGATGATCCTTTCTTTCTTTTGATATCTCGAGTTTTTCTTCTTAATCTTCTTATCTTATGACCGAAAAGACCTTGAAGCACTTTTTAGCACGGTAGTTCAGGGATTTTCTTCTCGGAGTTACTGACTTCTTTTGTGTGATCTGGTGTTAACAATAAATGGTAATAAGTGTTTTCAGATATTTATATAGAAATTTTGAAAATCACCCTTACTACACTGATTTCCACATTTATTTTCTAAGGTGACCGCCTTGGGACATGCGTATGGTCACCATTTGCACGACGTAAAAGTATTAATCTGATACATTTCTTAGAATTGGAGTAAATGTGGTTAAAGAGAAAGAATAAGCTTTCAGAAAACGTATCATAACTAAAAGTTCTAAGAATTTAAACACGTGTAAATTAAAATATCGTCTTACCTGGAAATTAGAACGACTACACCTCAAAAGTGAAATCACTGCATAAAATGTCACAGGATCAAAATGATCTGTTTAAATTCATCCACGTGCACTGCAGATACATGGTTGACAATGCAGTAGCACCCTTTTGTGATTTAAAATTAAATTAATTCTACTTTTGAGGGGTCGGCTACCTTAGGAACACTGGTCATCTTTGGTTCACCCACCTTAATCATTTATCATGCTAACAGATAACTATTTAACCCTAAATGTTCCAACGGTTCTTCAAAATCTCATCAAAGACAATTGATATAAAATGTATTTAATACATCTGTGAGTAATATAAGATGATCATTCAAATTATTTTGCTTTACAATGTTTACAACCCGTAGCCAATTTTACTAAACTGAGTATTTTTAAAAATGGATATTTTCTAATCGATTTGTATCTATCATTTTATGCTGTTGTAGTGAAAATTTTTGAACTCAAAAAAATTTCCTATCTTTATTAATTTAAAAAAAAAAAGAAATAAAATAGACAAAGTCCAAATGCACCTGAAGTTCATATTTTTCAATTTCTGATGATTAGCCGAGATATTAACTAGCATTTGTCAGGCCGAAATGTCGGAGCAGTGAGTAGCATAAACTCTTAAAATAAAACATATTTTATTTTTATGTTTACTATTTAGCAGCATAAAAGTATTTTTGCAATATCAGGTGTTGAATCTTCATTTTCAAGTGTTTATTCAGTCGTCTCAGGTAATGCTCAAAAGCTAATCGATCAGCAAGTCTCCCCATTCTTCTAATTTGGTCGAGCTTATCTTTTGCGAAAGGAACTTCAGTGAAAACATCCTCTAATCGACGAATTCTACTAAAAGCGATATAAGTTGCTCCAAGACAACTCCTTCGGACCAATGTTCACAGCAATTTATGACAAAGTTAAACCCCGGAATGTGTGTATGGTGATAGCATATGCAACTGTTAAAGGCAAGCGAGTTCGTAAGCATGAGACTTTTTTCTTTCCAAGATTTACAAATAAGTGTGACAGAGAAAAGTCTTTCATTTAGAAATGGCTTATGGTAATCATCAAAATCAGCCATTATAGCCTATAGGGCCGAAGTCCTTGGCCATAGATAATATATTTTACCGTACCAAGTGCACCCTTTACCTAGCCTCCCTCTGTCCACAGATTGGTACATAACATAACTCTGCATCTAATTGCAAATAAAGATATACTCGATTTATTCTTTGCGGTATTGTCTTTAATATATTTCCAACTGCCATAGGGGCGCATTCATCTAAGTGAAAATAACGATTTGCTGGCAAATACGTGAAGCAGGTAAACAAATAAATTCAAAACGAGACAGAAAACAAACCAAATGTTTCCTATGTTGTGGGACAAAAAATTGAAACCAAATGTTTCCTACGTTGTGGGACTTTTAATATTTTGGTATAGCACATATTCCACTTATTCGAAACAACCATAAAACATATTGATACAGCGTTCGGAATGGATTTTTAATTTTCTTTCTTGGAGTCATGTTTTACACTGTGTTCTGGTCTTTAATTCATGGATGGTATATGTTTAGTGATTATAATATTTAGCATAAATAAATTTTAAAATGTGACCCTTCTACTTTATATAACACGAACTCTTCGCCAATTTAATATTCTTTACAGGTATGCCTTGAATAATAAATTAATACTTAAACGCTCTATTTTCCATAAAATCTTTTAACAAAGTAATACTTACCGAAACAAAGAGTTGTAAAATTTCCAAGTGAAATGCAATTAACTACCTTACTTTTATCTCACTAAGTTTTTATCTAGTAAAAAAAATTGCTTGAACAATTTGCTTCTTAAGGGTTTAAAAGGCTTTGATTGAAAAGAGGTAATACAAATATTTACATCATTATCGATTTAAGCTATTTCGCCCGATAACATGGATTTGCTTTAACGTCAGTATTAGAATATGGTGTATCTTAAGAAACCTTTAAAGTATATCTACTTATTATGCACTACTCCTGCGATACCAAGTACAAAAAGGGTTAAGTTGGGGAGAAAAGATTTAATACTGTATGCGTCGAAGGATTCTATTTTAAAATGCACTGGCACAATACAAGGCATGTTCCTATTACGGGGTTCGTGTCAGATAAAAGTCAAATAAAACATTTCCTAGGAAGACACAGTATTTATCTCGAGAAAATTCAAGAAAGATCAGAAGTTTACAGAAACAGATTAAACAATATTATTCAAGCAATCAGGGAAAATACCTATTATTACAGATATTTCTGCAACAAATATTCCAAAACACAAACTGAACAACGAAACCTTTTCAGACTGAAATAACTGAACTGAAATATTAATATTGCTCCAATCTGACTAAACTGTCCTAACTGCGTATCCGTGATTATATAACGATGATGCACTTGATCCAGCACTTTCTGGAAAATTCAGCGTCTAGAATAGGGGTTTTCCACTCGTGGCATAATTACCTTATTAAGGCAAATCCATAGCTTTCAACTTTTTTACGCTTTTCTTTTTTTCCTCTTCAAATAAACTTGTTTTGAACCATAAAATATATTTACAAAAATATTTCTTCTTTCTATGTGTACTTATTTGATTACATTTTTTAAGTAAAATTTCTAATTCCAAATTTTTATTTAATATTTTTAATGTATAAAATTTGCTATCTATACCAAATCACGTCTTTAAATAAAAAAATAAACAGGAAAAAAGCTCCTCGGTTACAGCGCCTATAGTGTGGAAAACGGCTATAAAATAGTACTAAAAAATTGAATCCGATAAATGTACAACGATGCTGAACGATAAGAGGTCGGCCACAGCGACATCTGCAAGCTCTTTACAATGCAACTTTTCAAATATATTCAAGAGTAGCATTTATTTGATAAAATAAAAGTGATATTAATAATAATCAATTTGCAGTACCATGTATGCATACAGCGAAACTAATTCATATGTATAAGTGCATTAGTGATTCAGAAATTTCTTTGAAAAAAAATTCCTTATTTTTATCTTCTTTTTTTTATCTTAAACAAATATGACCAAATATTTTAAATATTTTTCTACTTATGTAGTTAATGTAATTAACATTAAAGTCAAAAAGTGTTTCATTTGAAAGTTTCCAAGGTTTATTGGAAATGACAACAAGCACATTGCTCTTTCTCTTCCTCCTGATAACAATGGTCTAGGAAGCTTAAAAATAATATCATTAAAAAGCAACGGACCACTTGTCTTCATGGTCTGGAAAGAAAAATTTGTAACAATCCTCCTTCTTTTATTGGTAATTTACCATGCATTCTTCTGCTTCATTAGTTTTCTCTTCAACTTGTCCAACATAATGGGGAATCCTTTTTTTACTTCCAATTTTTACTAAAATGAAGTAATTTATTTTTCATATCAGCAACATCGAATTTCAATTCTATTTCAATATCTTCATCATTTTCTTCATGATGAAATGACTCATTATCATCACTCTCTAATAAGAAATCTGAAGACATATCATCGCTGCCAGTCTCAAAATCTTTTACATGACGACTTTTTTTACAAACCATGTGCTTCAACTTCTTTGAAGCTATTTCAGTTCTCTTTCTTAATTTTTGAATACTTTTAGCTTCAATGCGATTTTTTTCTGAAGTGGATGTTAAAATCCTATATTTACCTTTTTTTTTCTCCATTTAGATATTTTACGTGGTGAAGTTATTGGGTAAGGTCGGACGAATTCTGGTGTTAGAGTAGTAGCAAAAGTGTCATTAACTTTAGAAGTAGGGGAGATGGGGATGAATGGGACAAGGGATGGATGGGACGTTCTCAGTATTTCAGGCAATAAACATTTTTTTTTAGTTGCTTCCTATCCTCATAGATTTCACTACCATAGTGTGCTTCAGAACCAAAAGCAAGACCACATGGCTGTTTTCAGTTTCCTTCAAATTATCATTTCCTGAAAACTCTGCTTAAAAGTAATTTTTTTTACATTTGAAGTTACTTAAATATCTTATGCAATATAAACAATTAAGATATGTTGTAGTTTTCTATTTCAAGGCTCAATATTGGTAATTAAAATGAATGAATATTAAACATTGTGACAAAATAATTTTTGAGACAAAATGGCTGACAATTGAATATATGCATAATGGGGATGATTGGGTCATTTCAAATGAAAGGAATGGAATTGTCCCATTCATCCCTAGAGGATGCTGAAAAATATATTTATTAGCTAAATAATATTATATAGTTTGATAAATTAATAATTTATGGTAATTATTCTTTTAACATTTCATCCACATTGTAGTTATCGTCTTCAGCCATTGAATGCTTCCGTTTATGGGCCTTTTAAGGTAAATCTGAGATGAGTCCAATATGATTGGCTAACAAATAATTCTGGAGATCATATTACAATTTACAATCTCTCAGCTTTTTCCCAGGAGGCATTTTTTTTTCAGCTTTTAGTCCTTAGCATTGAATAAAGGGAGGAAAATATTTGTGTCCCATTCATCCCTGCTGTGGAGATGATTGGGACATAGTGGAACGTTTTTTTAATTTCATAATATATTTCTGTATAATAATAATCTTGAATAAATATTGTGCATAAGATGTAGTCAAACACTTAATGTATGAAATGTGATATATAATATTGATAATAACTTAAATAAAATATTTAAAACTAGCAAGCTACGCCCGCTACGCTGGTCAATTTCTTATAACGAACTTTTAATCCAACAAAATATTGACATTTCATAATTCATTTTTATATTTTAACAGAATAATAAGGCTACTATAATTTGTGACTCGTGCTATAGCCAATATACAAGCCCGGACACGTCGCCCTTATCATTATCTTTTTACGCATGAAGGTTTTGCTATGGTACTCCATTGTGAAATTTAGTAATTTTTCAAATTCAATATTGGAAAAATGGCATAATCATTAGATTTGAAATTTATATCAAGAAAAATACAATTTTTTACCTTTCAAACGCAGTTTGCCTAACAATTTTCTCACAAATACTTTTCGAGCTACTATTTTTTTCAGTAACTTCAAATGTTTCATTTTCCGAGATTAATCTGTGGCAACAATTAGCGAAAAACCCAGTCGTCAGAAAAGCATAGTTTTTTTATTAAAGAGGCTGTTGGAGCAGGGATTGTCACCACCAATTTTCCACCATCACTTTTGAAATCGGTTCGGTAGTTCTAGAGATTCCATAGAAATTGTAATTTAGAATGTTTTTAGAACGCTTTTCGCTCATTTCACCCTTTTAAATTTCGATTTTTTTTATTTTGTTTTTAGAGAGCATTTACATCTTATAAGTAACTACAATGCCAAATTTCAAATTTCTAGCTCCTTCAGTATAAAAAAAATCGCAATTTTAGAAAGTTTTTCGCTCCTGCACTCCCCTGGAGTTAGTGACACCGACATAAAATATAGCCTATGTTGGAGCAGGGGTTGTCACCATCAATTTGCCACCATCACTTTTGAAATCGGTTCGGTAGTTCCAGAGATTCCATAGAAATTGTAATTTAGAATGTTTTTAGAGCGCTTTTCGCTCATTTCACCCTTTTAAATTTCGAATTTTTTTTTTATTTTGTTCTTAGAGAGCATTTACATCTTATAAGTAACTACAACGCCAAATTTCAAATTTCTAGCTCCTTCAGTATAAAAAAATCACAATTTTAGAACGTTTTTCGCTCCTGCACCCCCCTGGAGTTAGTGGCACCGACATAAAATATAGCCTATGTTGGAGCAGGGGTTGTCACCATCAATTTGCCACCATCACTTTTGAAATTGGTTCGGTAGTTCCAGAGATTACCCCGTACAAACAAACAAACAAACAAACAAACAAAAAAACAATCTTTACTCCTTTATAATATTAGTATAGATAAACATTTTTGTAAAAATGTCCCATTTATCCCCCATCTTCCCTACTTGCTTTTGGTTCTACATTTGCATCAATGCAGTTATTTTCTGGGCAATCACCCGCAGCAGCATAAGAAAGATCAGCTTCAGTCTGCATAACTTCAATGGTTTTCAAAGAATTTGCTACAGATTCAACCTCTGAAACATGAGGTGTATTATCTAATACTGGCCCGTCAGTTACTGTAGAGGATTCAAAATCATCATCATTAAACACAGTAGTATTAAAAGGCTATCATATACCTGTTTTTGCAAAGCCTGCAATAATAGTCATTCGAGTAAATGACAGATCAAATGCTTCATGAATCATACCTGGGAGATTATATACGGAAATTGTTTTACCAGGATTACTAAGTAACCAGCTATTTTGCTTTTGAGCTTGTTTTGAAAGGACCGAGCACTGATACATCTAACATCTGCAATCTATGTGTACAGTGAGGTGGAAATGTACTCAAAACAATGCTATTTTCTCGAAAGAACTGTATCATAAGTTCTAATATTTAAAATTTTATAAATGATAGTCAATAGTCAATATAGTTCATAAATACATATTAATTTTGAAAGTCACTTTCATTTAAACAAGAAAGGGCAGTTTTGAACATGTTCATTGCATCGAAAATTGCATTAAAAATGGCTAAAAATTCAAGAAGAGTCTAATTTACTATATTAGGCAAAAAGTTTGAAACCGAATTCCTTTTATGAATGTCAAAATATCGTTGTAGAACGTTGAAAAAAACTTGAAATCGCAAAAAATATTAAATTAAAAAAACTGTAATAAAAAAAATCAGAAACTAGTTTTGAGGTGCATAACTATAAACACAGAGGTACCTTGCTGCCAAATCTTCTAGCTCTACGCGTTTCGGTCTCTTCAGAACATAGCATACAGACACACAGACAAGCTTCTTTCTTTATTATTATAGCAGATGTGTGCCTATTTTATAATGCACACTTTTGCATGCGATTAGTGTTGTATTTGAACTGGTGATTTTATGCACAAAATGTACATTTCAGAAATTCTAATAAAGTTATTTTTACATGCAGGACATCATTTCACATCAAATCGAGTACGCTCTACAATTTTTTCTCGTATCTCGTACCGTTCTACATATGAGAACGCTAACTCAGGAGTTTATCGCTAGGTGACGCTGTAAGCGGTCTCATCGCGTAGCGCACAGGCAATTTACTATAATGAAAGGGCAGCTGACGTCACTGTTGGTTAAATTACTGTTGGTTCACAAGAAAAACCTGTTCGTTCTTTATGACTCCTGCCAGGGTCGGACTGGGCCAAGGGAAAGGGCGCAGACCTTGGATTTTCCAAGGGCGCAAAAATTTTAAATAACTCATGTCAATTTTACTTGTACTTTTCTGTGTCTTACTTAACAAGGTTTAACACATTCGCATAGCACTAACTAAGAAAATGATTTAATGTTATTGGGTTGTACGGAAAGTTCGTGCCGGTTGGAAAAATCAATTCGTACCGGAAAATTCAACCCGTTAATTATTATATATTTGAATCGAATTTAATGTCTAATACTTAAATGGTAGAATTCTCCGGTATTATTTGATTTTCCCAACCGTCACGAACTTTCCATGCAAACCAATATATTCTTGAGTCTAGAAAGACGACTTCGCTATATTCCTCGTGAATGTTTGATGTTTCATCAAATCTTTACAATGCTACACAATTTTCCAAAACATGTTAAATGTTCAAAAACACTGGCTAGAAAGTTGAAAATAGTAGTTGAACACCTTGTAGTAGATTGACTATAGGTTAGGACTTTCCTACTTTAGCTTTTTTGTCAGTAGATAAGTTACAAAGTCATGGAAAAAAAGTGATCACTCCTACTAATTATCCTGCAAATAAGATATAAAAAAAAAACATAGGTACCCATTTATTGGGAATAATATCTACTATTAAATTCTATTCATAAATTTTGTTTCGGAGATTGTCTACATATTAAAAAAAAATCACGAACGATGATTTTTCAAATGGTAAAACCTACTTTTGACACTATCTTTGAGTTCCCTGGATCAAGGTAACTTGGGAATATACTTCTCTTAAATCTCCATAGCCTTATAAAAGAAAATGTGTTAGGGGTTTGTCTAAAAATTTCGAAAAATAAAATTAAAATCCTACAAGAAAAAATAATGAAAACACTCATTTAGACACCAGTAAATTACACAGGAATTTTAAATTTATAATTAACTTTCTATCTGTAAAAGTAAATACTGCAAAATGTTTCAGGTAATATATTACGATTTATTTTTTGTGGATCTTTTGAAAACAGAGGAAGGTTTTTTATATCTCGGAAACTAATTATTTAAATGAGATGTAAACTTACACACACGTGATTTTGATGATTGTGATTTTTTTATACAAAAATTAATGCAATTCATGATTTATAATTTTTTAATATGAATTTATGAATAACTTTAAAAAAAATGTCTTTGAATACAATAAAAGCCTGGAATATGTTTAGGTCAATTAAGTGTATTTCATTAAAAAATTAATAAAAATTCAATCTGATAAGTTTGTCAACTTTATTTAACATTAGCATCCTCAAACTTTAAACTCTTCTAATTCTATGAATATTTAAGATAAATACTATAAACTATACCTTTCCGCTAGCTGTTTCTATCCAAGGAACTCAAATGGGGTTAAAAAATGCGTGTTATGGTTTTAAAATCAAATTTGGTATAATATTTAATATGTAGACGACTCCTGAAACATTATTTATGCATAACATTAATCAGCAGACATTACTTCCAATCGATTGATACCTATAATTTTTTTACAAATATTTTTAGAGGAATTAGTAGAATGGAATGGCCTTTTTTTTTGTCCAGGACTGTAAATTAACACATTAGTCTAGCTTGATTTTTTTTTGTCCAGGAGTGTAAATTAACACATTAGTCCAACTTGGTATATCCATAGTCGTGTCCATTAACAACAACAAAAATAATATTGCTTTACTTTTTTAGCAATTTCAGATTTTATTACAAGCTTAACGATATATATATATATATTACCGTCATCTTTCTGTGAGTTACGACTCTTCCCTTTTTTATAATTTTTTTTTTCATTCGAGCAAGACAGGATTATTGGGATGTCATTAGTTCACTGTTTTCTAGCTTCGTTGGCCAACGATTGAGTTTGGCAGTCTCGCCTACATTGGCCAAACATTTTTCTATTAGTTGGACCAACAGCTAACACTGCGTCTGAGCCAACGGTTGGCTGATCTTTGGTCTAAAGATATGAGTTACTATTTGACAACAGTCATGTTTACTGGAAAAACTGCGCTAATAATAATAATAATAAAATATGATAATAATTGACGTTATTTTAATTAGAAACTTCAAGTAATTTGTTGATTTTTTTAGGCAAAAATTAATTATGCTTCTAGAATTACTGATTAAAATTGCTAAATCTTTGTTTTTTCTTTAGCAAAGCAGTATATTTAAATGGGATCTCTGCAGGTGTCTGCCTCATCACATGCACACAGAAAAAGATTTAATATGCAAACTTCGTTCAAAAAATATTTATATCTAAAACAGAAATGTACTTTCCGTATGGAAATAGAAATTCTGACGCTAAAACTCATGCTTGATTATTATTTTATTTTATTTATTCTTTTTTTTTTGGGGGGGGGGGGGTACCACACATTATAGCAGTATTTGAATGTTGAACTATATGATGAATGTATGATGTATTAATGTTTGTATGTGAATGCGGATAGAACACTTGCTTGTGAAAATAATATTAGACTTGAAGCATTTGACCTAAGGAGAGACAGGAGGGGGGGGGGGAAGAGGTATTTTGTCTGCTTTAAAAAATGACTTTATGCATCCATAAAATACTGAATTGATATTGCAGTATAAAAAAGTTTCTACTGAAAAGATAGATCGGAAATAGCGATTAGTAGTCTTAAATCACTGAAATAATTGAATAAAAATTTACTTTTTTCAACACACTCTTACCATGATTTGCAAATTTTTTATCACAATTAGAGATCAAGGGAAATATTTAAGTTTCCATAATTGAAATAAATCCCCCGGGGATTGCAATCCTGTAAGTTACAGGATTTTGCTGTCAGCGTTTTTTAAATAAAAAAAACCTACAATAGTTTCTGAATAGTAATCATCGCTTTATTAAATGATCGATTTTTCTGTGATGAAATAAAGTAATTTTTTATTGAAAATACATACCAGAATTTTTCAATAGTTATTTAATTGCAGAAAGGCTGTTATTAAATATATCTAAGATTACTATCCGAAAAATATGATAGGGTTTTTGAATTAAAACGCTGGCCACGGGAATCGACAGCTTGTAGAATTGCAATCCAGAAATGTGATCGAGGTTGTATTCCTCGAAAAGAAAGATTATGTTTTCCAGTCAACAACAAAATCCACACAAAACGTTTTGGTTATCTAATATTTATCTCTTTCTTTTATCAAACTGTTTTTCGAAAAGCATAGTTTCAATTATAGGGACAATCAGGGCCAGCTTTAAAGGGGCGGAAGTTGGGTGACCGCCCTAGGTTCTAATAGCTAAGGGGCGGAAAATTCCCACAATATTTAGCCTAAATGTAAGACCTAAAACATATCATTTTAAGAACCAATGAAAAAATTTCTCGCAGGGCACGGGAGTGATAACCTGGGCGTAGTATCCACAGCGCGAATGGGCTTTTAAAACTTTTCCTATGAACAAGATCTTAAATAGTACGCAAGACGATTCCTCAATAGTATATGCAAACACGTCTGATTTGGTTTCCGATTCCTTCGATGTATCTTCAATTTCTTCATGATAATAAAAATCTCTCTCTTTTGCTATCTGTCTTAATTGATGATTATTCGTAAGAAAATTATTCAAATTTAGTAAATTAATCAGAATGTATGCTTATAGCCAGGGGAAAACATTGCAGTGGCTTAGGGGTGCAAAATTTTCCCTGGCTGAGGGCGCACCGGCCCTCGGGCCGATGGGCCGGCGGGCCAGTCCGAGCCTGACTCCTGCTATACACATGAGATGGGGCGATTTGAATGGTCTGCGTTAAACTGATCTATGATATGATTGGCTTACGTCGCCATAACGATTCCTGCAATGATCGTAACGACAAAAATGTAGCGGTAGATTGATTGATGGAGCTGTTTGTTTGTAAACATGCTCTTTCTTTATGCCTAAGACACGTCGTTCATGACTACTGAGCTCCACAATAGAACGGAGCGCTTACTTCCTATTCTGTTACATTGAATGCAGCTGTCCGTCCATAAATTCAAAATACTAAAAATTTCGAAGGAAAAATTGTAGCAAAACACCGATTTCCTCCCATAGGATAGTATGGTGTTGATATTTCCAAATTCGATTTTCTTTTTAAAATATAACGAAGCTGCTGTAATTTTCAAAGAGTTGTATTTTGTTTTAAAAAACTACAGATTTTATTTAATTTCATCATATTTAGAAATAAAATGTATGTAAGCTCAACAAAAACATTGAAAAACTTGTTAAGTATTGCTCATAAAAATATGAAAAGTGTCGAAACAACCAAAAGTGATCAAAAAGTTTGCGGAAAAGTGTGAAAAAATGCCGTTAATATTAAGAAACGTGACGAGGCTTTCATAACTTTCGCGCAGTAAAAGGGGAATCCGGTCACGCCAGAAAGGGGACCGATGAGTTAAAGCTCCATTCTATTATGCAGCTCAGTGGATTACAGTTGTCGACATTCTGAAGTTAATGGGGCTGGACAAGATTTTAGTATGCACCCTGTGTGTTAGCATTAAAACCTTAAAAAGTATATCTGTAAAAATTTAGAAAAAAAGATGGAATTTTAAACAACTTTCGCTAAAATCGCAGAACTTAAGAAAAAAAAATTACGAAAATCATCGCTTAAATTCGCATCGCGACAAACTCTATGTTGACATACAATGCTTACTATAACTATAAAGAGAAAAGAAAATATACAAGAAGGCTATTCTTAACTGAAAACTATCAGTGAGTAGTTTTAAAAAGACTTGAGATCTACATGTGAGATAGAATTGTGTTATCTGAAATCCATGAACTTACATAACTTTAACACCAGGAAAAGTTTTCGAAAATTAATAATCTGGAAGTTTCCTAATTGACATATTACATTATAAAATCTTCTCTAACATGTGTATATTTATTTTTTCCAGCAAAAATCTACGTAAAACGACTAACTATCTCGACCTTCAGAGTAAATTTGACATTAACATTCACCTTACACAGCTTATTTAACTTAGAATATTTCCTTTACGAAAACAACTTTTTTTTTTGAAATATTTAAGGCAATTGATAAAGTTTTAAAATGAGCAAAATCAACACACTTTCTGAAAAAATATATTGATAACATCTGATAAACGAAAGAAGATGCGCAAAGTTCGGCATTTATTATTTTTTTCAATTGTGTGTTATCTCTTTTATAACTGAAGATTTAATCTTCGCGATTACAAAACATTTAAATAAAAACTGCAAATGCGTATCATATTAGTAGATCCCTATAAAAAATGTTTTTGTCAGTTTTTTGTCATTTTTGTCGCGTTTTTACAAAAAGAAAAATAATAATAACACATTTCTGTTACTAGTTCAATCAGATGCGCATTATCAGATAGCCACGTTTCTATGTAATGGTACATTAAGCAACTGCATTATAAACATCAATTTATTTTAGTTCATAATTTGCTTCTTAATGAAACAGTCATTCATGCTTTAAGAAGAAATACAATTTTAAAAAATTAAGTGTGGTACTCTTAATTAAAAATTTAATATGATTTCAAACAAAAACTAAAAAGAGGACTTGCGCCTAAATCCTGCCTCGGATGAAGAACGGCCCTTGTGAAAATATTGATATACATGCACTGTTATCATCAATAAACTCGTGTGCAAAATTTCAGCAAAATCGCTTTGTTAGATTTATTTTTCAGTAAAATCGCTTTGTTAGACATGGGATTTCAATAAAAAATGTAAAAGAATGATTTTAGTCCTTGAGCCTGTCTCTGTGAGGTACGTTCCTCAAGTTACACTAATAATATTTTATTATCATTGAGAATAAACTTCTGCTCGAAATTTGAGAAAAATCAGTTCGTTATACTTCAATCAAAAACGTAACAAAAATGTTTTGTCCCTGGAGCCTACTTACTGACGAGGTACAGCCCTGGAATTACATGAATATGGCATTCATATTGAGAATGAACTTGTGTTCGAAATTTGAGCAAAATCAGTTCGTCAGATTTCAATCAAAAATGTAAAGAAAAAAATGTTTTTGTCTTTGAAGTTTGCCTACTGGTGAGGTACGGCTTTGAAATTAGATTGCGTTGTCATTGAGAATGAACTTCCGTTCGGAATTTGAGCAAAATCGGTTCGTTAGATTTCAATCAAAAATTTAAAATGTTTTTGTCTCGGAGGTTTGCCTACTGGTGAGGTACGGCGACGGCCCTGAAATTAGATGATATTGCGTTGTCATTAAGAGTGAACTTGCGTTCGGAATTTGAGCAAAATCAGTTCGTCAGATTTCAATCAAAAATGTAAAGAAAAAAACGTTTTTGTCTCGGAAGTTTGCCTACTGGTGAGGTACGGCCCTGAAATTAGATGATATTGCGTTGTCATTAAGAGTGAACTTGCGTTCGGAATTTGAGCAAAATCAGTTCTTCAGATTTCAATCAAAAATGTAAAAATAAATTTAAAAAATATTTTTGTCTTTGAAGTTTGCCTACTTGTGAAGTACGACCCTGAAATTAGATGATATTGCGTTGTCATTGAAAATGAACTTGCGTTCGAAATTTGAGCAAAATCAGTTCGTCAGATTTCAATCAAAAACGCGAAAAATGCTTTTGTCCCTTGATGCTGGCTACTGGTAAGGTACGGCCCTAAAATTAGATGAATATTGCAATGGCATTGAGAAGGAAGTTGTGTTCGAAATCTGAGCAAAATCGATTTGTTAGAATTCAATCAAAAACGTAAAAAAATGTTTTCTTCGTTGGAGCCTACATGTAATGAGGAACCATTCTGAAAACAGATAAACATTACATTGTCATTGAAAATGTACTTAAGTGCAACATTGGAGGAAAATCGGTTCGATGAAAGTGGACCAAAAATCAGTTGCAAGATTTCACGCAGTCAGACAGACAGACAGATAACAAAACGAAAAGCCTGTAAAAAGCACTGAAAATGTCCAAATTCATTAAAAAGTCTTTTTCTGAAAACCTATAAATGCAACTTAATTTTTATTTTATTTTTTACTTTCCGTACACATTTAGTGTAAGGTATTGGAAGCATGATAAAAATCTGGTTATTGAAATATTGATATATTTTTTATTTTGAGGCTATCTGGATTCGTTTTCACTTTTTTTTACAATGTATCCATATGTATATCTGTACTGTATCTATGTGTGCGTGTAAGTTGATAGATTGTTTCATCTTTTTTTGGTCCCCAGAGTCCATTATCGATGTTTTTCTATAATGTCGTAATGTATGTGTGTGTGTGAGTAAACATGGTTGCACCAAAACTATGCTTTCGATTTAGCTCCCAATTGAAATGTTACACGCCACTTTCGACAGAAATGTATTCATTTTCGCACAAATCGATCAACGGGTTTTGTACCTAAACCTTTTTTTCTAAAACCATTTGGCGACCAAAAAAAAAAAAGAAAAAATTATTTTATAACATAATTATTTAATTAAATATTTTTTATTATTAACTCTATCTTATTTTGATACAACAGTCATATTTCACTAGAACGTGACTTAATCCAGTAAAACTTGTTTTAGCCCTTTCCAACTTAGTTGAAAAGTGTTTATGATTTCGGTTTGTCTGTCTGTCTGCCTGTGCTCTAACTCTCGCAAATATACTCGGATTACCATGTAATTCATCTATGTTATTGAGGTTTACTATGCCATGATCAGTATCGAAAATGAATTGTGTGGAATTTATAGTTCGTTTATAGGGATACTCAAAAGAATTCCGCAACATTATGATCTATGAGGGAAAAAAATATATACAATGTATTTTAATGATGTTATACTATCTCAAATGTATTAAAATTGATATACATCAATCATTGAGGTGCACTACAAGATGCTTAATGTAGAATAGGGTGTTCATAGCATTTATCGTTCATTTACAGGGACACGCAAAATAATTCGGTTATAGTACTGTATGATCGATAATTGCTAGAAGTAGTTTTCAGTTGTGGTATGCGTTTTTAAATTTAACAAGTTTTTTTGCCTATTACTTGGTGTGTGTAAATTCTATAGATCATATACAGGGTTCCAAAAAAGAATTCGTGTAATTGTTTACTGACGGAAATTTTCAACTGTGCTATGTGTTTTCATACTAAACTAAATTTTATGATATTATCTAATACATATGCAAACCTATAGATCATATACAGGGGTGTACAAAAGTAATCGGTACTTTTATGGCTATAGAAGGTAACAGCAGAAATTCTGTTTTCAAATGTGTTCTTCAAATTGTTTACTTTAGCTATCATTTTTCACCTTATTAAAAGGTGAAATTTTGTTACAGTATTCTAATGTGCTAGAAAGTGTTTCATAATCTATGATTGATGCACGATCTTTCTTTCTTGTCTTTCTTTTTTCTTGCTTTGTTTTAAGTAGATAAACCGATTACGGAGGATTAAATGATATTATCACGATCTCTGGCGATCTCCTGTTGCCATTCATTTAAATTTGACTAGCAGGTTTTTCGGGGCTCTAGGTCGCATCAACCGTTGTCGCGACAGCTGATAGCTGTTTTCGTGATTGATTTAGAAAGATCAATTACACATTTGAAAATCAGCTTGTATAAACTGGATAAAAAATGCCACTGCTTCCTGGACTTTTATAATGCTTACTAGAAATGAGGTGCTAAAGAGATAAATTTCTTTCAGATGCTATAAGAAATCGTTTTAAATATAACATTTAAAATATATCGTTGAATATTACGTCATTCTTACCATTAAATGCTTTTAGCAGGTAATAATTTAATTATTTTAAAGTTTTCTTTCTTTTTCAATATTCACGTGTAAATATATTTTTCAATTGAAAAGTGTTTGTAAATATTATCATTTGCGCTGTTTAAAATCTGGCAACAGTATGTCAAACAGGCTATTTCAAATTATGAATTAAATCTTTATTCGAATAATGAAATTTTAAATTAAAAAAATGCAAAAAAACTTAGACAAAAGTAAAAAATGATTGCACACTGCTCACCACAACCTAGTCAAGTATGTGCTTTTAAAAGATGATCAAATTCCTATGCATATTTTTTATCCTATTTAACTTTTTAACTGAACTATTTGACCAAAATTTTAACTTTAAATAGCGCTTAAAATAATCCTTTGATTTAAATATTGTAAGCTTCAACGTATTTATCACACATGTCTATTTAAAATTACCAGTTTTCTTGTTTTTATATGCAATAGTTTTTTTTTTTTATTATGAGCCGAGAAAGTCACAAGGTCGCAATAAATTCAATTTCGACATCATCATCATTATTATTTTTTTAACTAGAGAGACTATTAACGGATAGTATTCTGTAAAGTGTTTGGAAAGTCGGGTGGAGTCACTCCAGATTTTTTTATGCAAATTTTATATAATACAGGAGAAAAAAGAAATTGGCAAAATTCCACGATATAAAATCAAAATTTTTAAATAAATATTTTAGTTGACACTTTTCTTTTAACATTGAAATCTACTTAATAAACTAAAATAATGACAGCGTATAGCAATTTAATTTTCCTGAAGGTCGTATTTAATGGATTTTAATGATAAAAATATAATTTTACTCAAAATATTATGTAAATAGAAAACCAAAGAGTCTCCGAGTTGTTTGAGAATGTGGTATTAGAGACAGAAAAGAGGTCAACATGAGAATACGAGTACTTCTTATAGCCTGAGAGGCAAAGAAATTGATCTTCAAATGTGTAATTGATCTTGCTTAATCAATCACGCTTAATGATGTCTTGCTTAATCAATCACGAAACAGCAGTCAGCTGTCGAGAAAGCGGTGGATGCCAGAACTATAAAGTGATACGATATTTTAATATAGTATTATAATATTTTGTAAATAATACTTTGTAAATAATATTTTAATATAAGATTATAATATCTTATCAATTAATGCAAAAAATAATAATTTATATTGAAATAAAGAAACGAATTTTAAACTATTTTAACGCTATTTTCTGGTCAGAACTCTATGCTTATCATCAACCCTGAATGGACAGTCTTTTTCCAGTGACGTCACATGACTCCCGTACGGGGGTAACGAAAAAGAGCCCCGTTCCCGTAAAAGGGAACGTACCGGTATGTCTCTCATCTGGTGGATACGATCTCAGGAGAAACAACTATCCCTTAGTGAAAATGAAGGTGGAAATATATTACCGCGGTCATTAAAAATCATCCGTAATCGGGTTATTATTCATTTCTCTTTGGTTGGAAGGAAGTTACGGTGCGCTATCACGACACCTTGTGGTTGTTTTCGTGATTGATTAAGTAAGATCAATTACTACATATTTGAAGATCAGCTTGTATAAAATGGTTAAGTAAAAATGTCGCTATTTCTTGAAATATTAGATCATGGGTACCAAGTGATGAAAACATTTAAATTAGATGAAGGTATTGAACGAAAGGTTGGATCAGTAAGGAAGAAAATTTTGCAAGTTAATTTTTGATGTTTTCTTGCGCGTTTATCAGTTTACTATAAAAAAACAAGAAAACAAAACAAAAATAAATAGAAAAAGTTTCATATATCAAAGTTAGTAAAATCGTCTCCGCTTTAATATCTCAGTGGACGATTGGTAAAAGTTTGAAGTGCTGCTTATCTAAAATGGTTTCCCAAAAATATCACATACATTAAAATTTCTCGAAGGTTAAGAAATTCAACTCCTTCAATAGCCATTAAACTCACTAGATCTTAGTTCAATCGAAAACATGTGGTGAACCGATTAAGGAAAAACGTTTTTTAAACAGGATCTAATTAATATTATGAAACGGAAACACATTGCTGTGGCTTTATGGAACAGAATGTCCATGACCATTTGGAGTCTTTTTTTTAAATCCTGTCAGTTGAAAAGTATTTATGATTTCGGTTTGTCTCTCTGCCGATCGCCTTCTGCCCATGCTCCAACTCGCGTGAAAATAGTTGTATTTATAGTTTGTTTACAGGGACACACAAAAGAATTTCCTTACATTATGGTATCTGGGAGGAAATTGTTTGCAATGCATTTTAATGATGTTACGATATTTCAAACATAATGAAATTTATATGCATCACTGACGTGGATTATAGTAATTTTTTCTACAGGGTTTATAGAAAATAGCATTCATAGTAATTTATTTACAGGGATGCACAAAGAATTCCATTATGCTATGATCTATGAGGGAAAATTATTTAGAATATTTCTAAAATATTACACTACTTCAAACATATAATGAAATTGATAAGCATCACTGAGGTGCATTCGACCATGTTTTCTACAGATTATCGAATGTGTAGCATTTATTTTTTATGTACAGTGTCATACTAAAGGAGTGTTGAATTCAGGGGGTGACCCGGTGGAGACATCCCCCCCCCGGAAGATTTGAGATTTTATGCTTTTAATGGTTATAAGGTACAATTTCCCCCCCCCCCCCCCACGGAACCACAGAAATCCCTCCTGGAGAAAAGTGTCCGAATTCAACACTGTACTAAAGAATTTGGTTATAGAAATTACTATGAGCGATAACTGCTGAAATTGCGTTTTTATCTCTCGTATGCATTTCTTAATTTAATTCATTTTTAGTATATTACGTGGTGTGTATAATTTCTATAAATCATATACAATGCTGTACGAAGGAGTTCGCACAATTTACTGATTATAGACAGCAATTGCTAAAAAGGGATTTTTGCTGCATTGTTGCATTGTGTGTTTTTATTTCTTCATTGTATGAAAACATTAAGCTTAACAATATTCTGATAGTGTTGGAAAGTGTTTCCTATCCCTCATGCATATTTTTTCGTTTTTTTTTTTTATTAGTCAGTCAATAAGATTACAGTAATATATATTCAAAATTGTAAAAATAAAAATATTATATATTTTGTAAAATAGAATTTCCAGGGTTTCTTGTGAGTTTCTTGGTTTCATAAAAACAATAGTGTAAACTTTGTTTTAATAAATGTTTTCCTAACCAATCTTCTTTTTAACACATTCCAACCCAGCTGAAAAATGTTTGTGTATTCGGTTTGTCTGACTGTCTTACCATGCTCAATCTCTCGCAAATATACTTTGACTGCCATGCAATTTTTATGTTATTACGATTTACTGTAGAATGATCGGTATTGAAAATAAAATGTGTAATATTTATAGTTATTATACAGGAATGCACAAAAGAATCCCATTACAATATGAACTACGGGGATTTTAATACTGTTACTCCACTGCTCTTCCTCCTTTTAAAGGGATTTAATAAATAGTTCTTTCTGTTGTTGAATTAGTACCACGTCTTCATTTGAAGCTAACAGTCCGAGAGGCATGTCAAATTTTTTTAAGTTCAAGTGCTCTGAACTGCATTTTCCATGTTTGTTAACCATGTTAAATTTTTTTTTTAAACATTGCCAATAGATGGCACTAGCTCTGTGATCAACCTCAGCTACAACGTTCACATACAGTAGTGGCCAAAATTGTGGAAACCTTTTTGAAAAGATGTATTTTTGAAGTTTGATGGTTTATAGCACTACTTTCTCTTTAAGTATACCATAAAATTATATACCAATGGGAAAAATAATTTAATAAAGAATGTAATTCAACAAATTTCCTGAAGGAATGCTTATTAGAACAGCAATTATAAAGAAGAAAAGTGAAACATATCGAAAAAAAATGTGATATACAGTAATCCCTTAACATTCGCGAGTTTTGATTATTCGCGAACATGAAAATGCGTAAAACTTAATATTCGCGAGAATCTGACTTGATTATTCGCGATTTTTTTAAATTATATCTTTGCTTTTTCAGAATTTACAGTGGTTAAAGATTGTTTCTCCTGTGTTTTCTCAGTATGTATTTACAAATCAATTTTCAGTTGTCTACTAAAAAGGAGCGAGTGTTGTAGGAAAACAAAATAATGACAGCAGAAGAATACTCATTGCAATGAGGATATTAGAAGTGGTAAAGTAACGGCATTTTCAATCTATTAATTTAAAATGTGCTTGTGCAGGTTCTCGTAGAGATGGAGCTGAAGCTGCATACATTATCATCTCTTTGCGAATAGAAAGAGAGTCGAAATTACTTTATTAAAAAAAACCCTACGCTTTTTAGTTGTAATTACTTCTCTAATCAGTTAATTTTAATTATCTTCATTAAATAAATTTCATAAATATGAATATGTGTGTACATTCCTACATATATATTATGCATAACGTACTGTTAAAACATATATATTTTGTTTTCTTGAAATACTGTGTCCTCTAATTAAAATTTTATACAACGTTACTCCTTTTTTAGTGCAGAGAGATAGACTCAACATTCGCGGATTTGACATTCGCGAGGTTATCCTGGAACGTAACCCTCGTGAATGTTAAGGGATTACTGTATGCAAGTTATCACAATTTTAGTTAATACCTAGCTGTATAACCTGTACTCTTAACTACGGCCGTACAACGCCTTCGCAAAGAGTGAACCAAGTCTTTTAGTTTTGAAGTTGTTAAAATGTGATACCAAGATTGAATTATTGCTTCTATTAATTGGATTTTATTGCTGGGTTACTTCTGTGCAACATGTTTCTTTAGTCGGCTCCACAGATTTTCAATTTGGTTAAGGTCTGGACTATTCCCGGGCCATTCCAACACTAGAATGAGATTATCTTGAATGCACAGTTTAGAAACATGACGTGAAGCTGAATCTGTTGAAATATAAATGCTTCATTATATTGGAAAACATCACGTGCGGAAAGCTGCAGTTGGGATTGAAGGAATTTATTTATGCATTTTCAAGCATTCATATCCTCATTAATCACACAAATTGTGCCCACACCTTTTGATGTCATACAACCCCATATCATAACACTGACTGTATGATTCGCGGGGTGTGTAATGCAATTACGATGCGAATCTTCTCCGATTCTTCTCTTTACGTATTTTATGTCATCACTACCAAATAGGGAGATTTTGATCTCGTCAGACGAACAATATGACACTGTCATATTGTTCCGCTGTCCATTTAACATTAGTTTTAGCACAGTTTAATCTTTTCAACCTTTGTTGGACAGCTAAAAATAGCTTTTTTTGTGGAATTCGCATTTAAACCAAATCCAGTTGAAAATTCACCTTTAGCAGTTTCTACCAATATACGAAAACACTTTTGAATTATTTTGTACAGCCCTGTATACTACCTTAAGATTTTTATACATGCCGCATTTTAAGCTAAAATTCAGTTAAAAACACGCTCAAAAATACTCAAATCACACTTCTCAGAAATTATCATACATAGGCGACCACGTATTCAGTCCTTTGCGTGGCACTGTATATGATTTTATTTATTTGAACAAACATCTCTTAGTATACTGAATATATTTCCCGTTCAAAATGCATAACTCGATTAAAAAAACCGTTTAAGCAATTTACGTTGAGACACAGTAATGCTTTCGAATACTTTTGTATAGCCCTGTATATGATATAGCCTTTACACATACCACATATTATGCAAAAATTTAGTTAAATGCATACCTAACTGAAAGCCAACTTCCAACAATTATCGCTTATAGATAATATACTTCGGATACAGTACTGTATCCGAAATTGTTTGTGTGTCCCTGTAAATAAACGATAAATGCTACGCATATCACATTGTACAACAAGTATCTTGCAATAAACCTCAGTAATGTATATCAATTTTATTATATTTCAAATAGTGTAACATAATTAAAAGATGCTGCAAACAGTTTTTCTCCGTAGACTATTATGTAACCGAATACTTCTGTGTTGTCCTGTAAATGAATAATAAATGTTTTACACTTCATATTCTACGAAAAGTATGTTGTAGTGCATCTTAGAAATTGATATGAATTTCATTATGTTTTTAATAGTGTAAAATTATTAAAATGCGCTGCAAACGATTTTTCTCCATAGACCATAATAATACGGAATTATTTTAATATAAGTGCTATTATTATAAGTGCTATTAGTATAATTACATAAGTGCTACACGTGCCCTATTCGATAGTAAGCATATTGTATTGCACTTCAGCGATGTATACCAATTTCAATACATTTAAAATAGTGTACATCATTAAAATGCACTGCAAAGGGTTTTTCCCCATGTACCACAATGTAACGCCATACTTTTGAGTGCCCCTGTAAAATAAGTATAAGTACTACATACTTCATTTTCAATACCGAGCAAGCCATAGTAAACATCAATAACATATATTATCTATTTTTTCGTTTTTTCGAATATCTGAACCGGCACAATAGCGGGCGAAGCCCGCTATTATACTCTGTCATGTGGACTAAATGCGATATTTAAAAAAAAAGTAGTCCCCCCCCCCTTCTCTCTCTCCTTTTTTATTAATAATCCCTATTCGCATCATTAATTACATCATTGTCGATTAGCGTTTTATTTCTTTTTTCTATTAGGGGGCTCTGCCCCCTACGAGCTCCGCTCGCCAACCCCCGTTCTGACACCGCAAACTCTAAAAACACGCTAATTTGATTAACTCTGTTAGAGTTAATCAATAAAGAACTAAAATCATAATATATAAAAATATATAAAATCCTAATATACTAAAATAAAGTACTAAAATCATAAAATATATCAATCATTGGATAATCATAAAATATATCAATGTTATATTTATTTACAAATGTGAGAGTCTCTTCAAGAAATTTTGTCAAGATAACACAGGCTGCAAAATAATTTTGGTTCCCACTGTGGTAAGGAACAACAAAAGTTATGTAAAACACATATTCGTGACATGTTTTATACATGTTTTATAAGCTTAAATATACGCGAAGTGGTTTGTCATTGTTAATACCCTTTTACGCTTACTTCCATATGAATAAGTTATTTTTCTAAATGTTTATAAGAATTATTTGTTACAGAGGAAAGGAAGGTGGCATTATCGTTTTAGAGATACTTTTGTGGGACGTGGCCAAACTGTATTTCGTAATAGTTTCAAAGGAGGAAAAAAAGTAGATGCGGTGATAGATAATATAAATAAAAAGATTTTTTTTTTCTCGAAAAATCATCCAATAAGTGGTTTGAGGAAAAATATAAAATGTTTTGACCTCACATACACTTTCTAATGCTTTAAAATGAGTGGATAAAATGATTGATAAAATACCAATTGACTTTGGCAACATTGAGCTGAAAAATTAAAATAAATTTATCTAGCAATTAGAGATTATTTATCTAATAAAAATGGGATAATGATAGATATTGTCTGAATTTTATGTTTCGTTTTCAGGAAAAGACTTTCTAAAAAGCAAGTTTTATTAGCGAAAAGTACAATCGGCTTTTGTTGCAGCAATAATTGACTAAACTGCATATATAATTCGAAGTTAATGGAAATTACTATAGATAAAATATAGATACAATTCAGCACAGTTTCTGATTACCATACAGGATTCAAAAACCACTCATCGTATTTTAAAAATCAGACAAATTCAGAAATAAGAGAAACAAAGAAAAAAAAACAAGAAAAAAAATCATGTGTCAAGCATAGATTATGAAACACTTTCCAACACATTCAGAATACTTTAACAAACATTCGCTGTTTAATAAGGTAAATAAGATGCCTAAGTAAACATTTTCGAAAACACATAACACATTTAAAAACCAGATTTCAGCAATTACCGTCCATAGCCAAAAAAGTACTCCATTTATTTTGTACAGCCCTGTATATGATATATAGATTTGTATACATTCTACATATTATGCTAAAATTTAGTTTAGTAAGAAAACGCACGATAGAGTTGAAAATTCTCCTTCAATAATTTCTAATAATAGACGGAAACATATTTGAATTAGCCCTTTTTTTTTGCCTAATTTTTGTAATAGCCCTGTATATTATCTAAATATTTTTATACACGGCACATATAGTAAGCTAAAATTTAATTCAGGCAAAACTATTTTTAAAACTGGTGAAATAATAGTTCTGGAAATTATCATCCATCCACGTATCCAGTTCTTTGCGTGGCCCAGTATATGATTTTATTTATATTCTACAAATATAGTTCAGCTTTAAAATGCGTAACTCGATTAGAAACTCCTCTTTAGCAATTCACGCTCATATCAGTAATGTTTACGAATTCTTTTGTGTAACCCTGTAGATGATCTGTAACATGTATACACTCCACGTTGTATGTAAAAATGCAGTTAAACTTAATACCATAACTGAAAACGCACTTCCAGCAATTATCGTTAATAGACCGTACTTCGTATCCGAATACTGTGTTCGAAATCTTGTGCGTGTCCGTGTATATGAACAATAAATGCCACGCTCATCATATTTTACAGCAAGTATCTCTTAGAAGTGTAAGTTCGATTGCGCGTTATCTCAAAGAATTGGTTTTTCAGAAAGTAAATACCTACTGAGACTCATCAACAATTGGGAAATGAAAATTGGAATTGTCCTACCTTTTCTTTCGATGATCGTCATAATAATATCCAAGATAGAAAATAATACAGGGCAAGTTCACAATGCACGTAATTAATCACTATAGTCGTTTGTGACTATGTTTCTAAAAAAGAACTGACTAAAATAATAAGTCATTTTGTGTATAAGCAAAAAATATTTATTACGTAATTTTACAGTTAATTGAATTTAAATCTTAGATTAAATTTAGTAAGTTACAAAAAGATATTCATATTTTAGAAATTACAAGAGCCATTCGCTCTTTTTAAATGTGTTGACCGGTTGAATTTTGTAGGCAGACTAACTAAAATGTTTTTCAGTCCAAAAGAAAGAGAATGTTCTTGTTTTTAGTCCTTGAACTGTTTTTAGAGTCATGTGATTCTCTTTAATTGGAGTTTTCTGGCATATTTCACAAATAGACGAGCACATCACGAAGCACATATAATATACCACTAATTAGCTGTGATTTCTTACTTGTTTCACCAATTATACAAGTTCTATGTTTTCACTCACTTTGTTCATTATTTGATGATATAAAATAAAATAGTCATTAATTCACTATCACTTTTAAAGATGATAAGTTGGGTACTGCATTTGAAGATAATTGGATGTAATAGTCAACAAGATATTTATGTTCGCGGATCTGTTCATGAGATATTACATTAAGTGGAGGAAAAACGTCTGCTGCATTTTCTTTTTTGAACATCTGTGTTTTCGAGTGCTTGCAGATATTCTAATTGAATCCAATATGAGGAATTATTTCTAACAGTTTCCCCCTTAATTTCTTAATTTGGATTCAGCTAAAATTTTCAATGCATTTCTGTGTCTAATGAAGCTAGGTTTGGGAAGAGGTTTAGTAAGTGTGTCTGCTATCATATTTTCAGTTGGAAGATACTTCAATTCAATAATGCCTTCTTCACTATACTGTTTGATTGCATTAAACTTCACGTCAATATGCTTAGTGCGTTTCGTGAATTTTCCATTATCTACCATTTTTATTGTACTTTGGTTGTCTTCAAATAGAACAATGGGTTTTTCTTGATGAAGTCCTAAGTCATCTAATAACTTTATCAGCCAAATAATTTCTTGGCTAGCTTGTGCTGCTGAAACATATTCAGCCTCTGCTGAAGATAAGCTGATACAATTTTGTCTTTTTGTTGTCCATTGAATTGGACTGTCACCTAACATGTATAAAATTCCAGATGTCGATCTTCTGGTTTTGGTATCGCCCGCCCAATCGGCGTCAGCGAATACTTTTAATATCGGTTCTTTATTTATATCAATTATTAATTTCAGTTCTTTAGTATGATATAGATATCTTATAATTCTTTTGACTGCTTGCCAGTCCTTCTCGCGAGGATTCTCATTTCGTCTGCTTAATATATTGACAGCGGCCGAAATGTCAGGCCTAGTTATGGTCGCGATATAGAGAAGCGAACCGATTGCCTGGCGGTATTTACCATTATTTGGCATCAAATTGTCATCGTCATTTAATTTATTATATCCTGGTTCCATTGGTGTGCCGCACGGTTTGGCGTTTTCGAAATTAAATTTCTTTGCTAAGTTTTCAATTTTAAGTTTTTGGTCAAGTGAATAGCCTTTAGGTAATTTTTGAATTTGAGTACCTAAATAGTTTCTAATTTGGCCTAAATCCTTTAATTGGTATTCTTGTTTTAGAGATTTTACGATTTCTTCTATTGTGTCATCTTTACTCGCAATGAGAATATCATCGACGTAAATTATTATGTATGAAGCATGATCTTTTTCTTTTCTGGTGAAAAGACATGCGTCTGCTGTACTTTGGATAAAGTTTAATTTACCAAGCGTCTCAGCGATTTTTAAGTGCCAAGCTCTGGCGGCCTGCTTAAGGCCATATATTGCCTTTTTGAGCTTACAAACTTTTTCAGGAAATTGTTCATCAACATATCCCTCAGGTTGATTTATGTATATTTCTTCATCTAAATTGCCATGAAGAAAAGCAGTATCAATGTCGATATGCCGCACTGTCAAATTTTTATGAGCTGCTGCTAAAAGGAGTGCTTTAATCGTGCTGTTTTGTGCTACTGGGGCAAAGGTCTCTTGATAATCTTCCCCATATTTTTGACTGAAACCTTTGGCAACTAAACGTGCCTTATAGGTTTGCACATTTCCTGAACTATCAGTTTTACGTTTAAAAATCCATCTGCTTCCTATGATTTTCTTATCAATAGGAGGGTCAACTAGATACCAAGTTTTATTTTTCATTAAGGATTCTATCTCTTTATCTGTGGCTTTAAGCCAATTTCTCTTTTCTACTGGATTATTTAATTTAATAAGTTGTTTCCAGCTTTCAGGTTCCGTTATTTCACAGTTGTTTACTATTCCTATAAAATTGTCAGAAGTGTATCTATCTGGTGGTACGCCTCTGTTGGATCTTTCGGATCTACGAAGTTGAGGGATTTCTGGTTGTTGGGGCGCGTCAGGTGTACAGGGTGTAACACCTATTTCAGTTTCAATGTATTTTCGATCTTCGATTAAGTGTTCCTGTTCATTAGTTATTTCATTTAAATTGTTCACTTTATTTTCCACAAATTTTACTGATCTGGAGATTATGATATCATTATCTTTAGTAAAAATGCGGTATCCCTTTGAATGATTATCATACCCCATGAAAATTCCTTCTTTAGCTGTATCATCTAGTTTTGTTCTGTGTAGCTTGTTTATGTATGTATAAGCTTTACAGCCAAATACTCGAAGGTAATGTAAGTTTGGTTTTCTTTTGAACCAAGTTTCGTACGGAGTTTTATTGGTTGGCTTTGTGGGTAGTCTGTTCTGGAGATGTGTTGCGGTATTTATCGCTTCCCCCCAGAATCTGTGGGGTAACCCTGCTTCAGAGAGCATACTTCGGGTCATTTCTATCAAACTTCTATTTTTTCTCTCGGCAATCCCATTCTGACTTGGGGAATATGGAACAGTAAATTGGTGTTTTATTCCTCTTTTTCTTAGAAAATCCTCCGTATTTTTACCTATATATTCTCCCCCGTTATCTGATCTAATAGCTTTTGGATATCTTCCGAATTGTGTGTGAACCAATTCTTTATAGTTCTTTATTTTTTCTGATACTTCATCCTTATGCGATAGCAGATAAATTATGGTAAACCTTGAATGGTCATCAATAAAGGTGACAAAATACTTTTTTCCCCCTAAAGAGGTTGTTCTTATTGGTCCACAGAGATCCGTATGTATCAGGTCAAGTACCCGTGTCGTTTTATGTTCGGATGTTTTCGGGTAAGGTGCGTCGCTAGTTTTAGTTTTAATGCATTTTTCGCAGTGAGTTGCATGACTACATTTATTTATTTTTATGCCGTTGGCCAATTTGTTCTTCGTCATTTCTTTTATGCTTTCATAATTCCTATGACCTAGGCGTTTGTGCCAAAGTTCTAGGCATTCTTTATTTTTGCAATCGTATGCGATATTCGCTGTGTTTGGGATATCTTTTTCTAAGAGTATTACTTCATATAAGTTATTTTTCTTTTTTGCTTCCAGATACGTTTTGCCGTTACAGGATAGCATGCATTTTTCGTCTTCGAAAATTAATTTATAACCATGTTGTGTCGCTTTGCTCACTGAAATTAGATTTGTTTCTAAGTCTGGAACATATAAGACATTTTTTAACTTTATTTTGTTAGAGTCACCGTCCGATGTTTTTGTCATTATTATAACTTCACCGGATCCGTAGGAATTGAGTGTGTTTCCGTTCGCGATTATTACGGATGTTTTTTCGGTGTTATTTATTTCAGTGAATATTTCTTTGCTATTCGCAATATGGGATGATGCTCCGGAATCAATGATCCAAGTTTGTTTTCCGGGCCTTTCGATTATAAATGCTGCATCTTGATTTTCGTTGTGATTTATTTGTACGTTTTTATTTATTTTTTCTTTCGTTTCGTACTTTTTGTTTTCGCTATCACCGTTTATTTTTTCGAAGCAGAGTGACGATGTAAACTTTTTTGGTTTGTATGTTTGTTTCGGTGTAGCTGTTTGTGTATTTCTGTTTTTTAAGTGCCAGCATTCTTTATAATTGTGATTATTTTGTCGACAGTACGTTCAAAATTTATTCTGCCTTTTGTAGTCGTTATTTACGAACTTTTTCTGCGTTTTAAACGCTTTTGCCGAATTGTCGGTTTGTTCCGAGTTTTCTACTCGTTTATTATATTCGTCGACGAGTTTATTCTTTATAAAGTTAGGTGTTAACTCGGTTTCTGGTCTAGCTTCGAGAGCTGTTATTAAAGTATTATAACTCGCTGGAAGAGAGCACAGTAGTAGTGCTGAAATATGCGAGTCACTTATATTTTCCCCTATTGCGGAGAGTTTGTCTATTATTTCAAGAATGTGTGTTATATGCTTTTGCATATTTCCGTGTTCTTGTAATTTAGCTCCATATAGTTTTCTAAGTAAATATAATTTACTTGAAAGATTGGCCCTTTCATGGATATTTTTTAATGTATCCCAAGTTTGTTTGGATGTGTTTAAATTTTTTACATGGACGATTTGAGCATCTTCGATGCTTAAATTTATGATCGCGCGTGCCTTTCTATCCCTTTTCTGCCATTCTGTTGTTATGGGGGTTGGCGGTTCATCTATTATTAATTCAGATAAATCTTCTTTAATTAATAACATCTGTACTTTGAATTTCCAAGTTGAACAATTATTTGTATTTAATTTTTCAATTAGTTGGGTCTCTTTAATATAGATGCCATTTCTGCGATTAATTTTATTTACAGTTTTGCTTATTAATTTTATGAGTTTTTATTTTTTCAGTAAACTATAAAAATCTTGAGATGTATATATATACTTTTCTTTCTTTCTTTTAAATCAATGCTAAGTGATTTTTAAATTTAGTTTTTGAAATCTTTACTCTTTAAAACACAATCTTTAAGACAATTTATCAGTCTCATGATCACTCTTAGAAGTGTAAGTTCGATTGCGCGTTATCTCAAAGAATTGGTTTTTCAGAAAGTAAATACCTACTGAGACTGATCAACAATTGGGAAATGAAAATTGGAATTGTCCTACCTTTTCTTTCGATGATCGTCATAGTAATATCCAAGATAGAAAATAATCCAAGGGCAAGTTCACAATGCACGTAATTAATCACTATAGTCGTTTGTGACTATGTTTCTAAAAAAGAACTGACTAAAATAATAAGTCATTTTGTGTATAAGCAAAAAATATATATTACGTAATTTTACAGTTAATTGAATTTAAATCTTAGATTAAATTTAGTAAGTTACAAAAAGATATTCATATTTTAGAAATTACAAGAGCCATTCGCTCTTTCTAAATGTGTTGACCGGTTGAATTTTGTAGGCAGACTAACTTAAATGTTTTTCAGTCCAAAAGAAAGAGAATGTTCTTGTTTTTAGTCCTTGAACTGTTTTTAGAGTCATGTGATTCTCTTTAATTGGAGTTTTCTGGCATATTTCACAAATAGACGAGCACATCACGAAGCACATATAATATACCACTAATTAGCTGTGATTTCTTACTTGTTTCACCAATTATACAAGTTCTATGTTTTCACTCACTTTGTTCATTATTTGATGATATAAAATAAAATAGTCATTAATTCACTATCACTTTTAAAGATGATAAGTTGGGTACTGCATTTGAAGATAATTGGATGTAATAGTCAACAAGATATTTATGTTCGCGGATCTGTTCATGAGATATTACACTAAGTGGAGGAAAAACGTCTGCTGCATTTTCTTTTTTGAACATCTGTGTTTTCGAGTGCTTGCAGATATTCTAATTGAATCCAATATGAGGAATTATTTCTAACAGTATCTTGCAGTAAACCTCAGTAATGTATATAAATTTCATTACATCTGAAAAAGTGTAACATCATTAAAATACGCTGCAAAAGATATTTCCCCATAGATCATAATGTAACGGCATTCTTTTGCGTGCACCTGTAAACGAACTATAAATGCTACACACTTCATTTTCAATACCGAACATACCATAGTAAACCTCAATAACGTTTATCAATTACATGGCAATCCGAGTATATTAACACGAGTTAAAGCACGGACAGACGGTCTGACAAACCGAAAACATAAACACAAACTATGTTGTAAAGTATTAAAAAGGATACAATTGGATACTGTATAGAGAAAAAGGGGTGACTGGTGCAAATCCCCCCTTTTCCTTTATATATATACTCAGGGGCTAAGCCCTTTTAGCCCTTCGGGCGCTGACACCGAATTTTGTTCATCTATCTGTCAGTCTGTCTGTGTTCCTCTCTCTCTGTCTCTCTAACTTTCTATGAGTCTCTCTCTCTCTCTCACTGTATTATACTACAAACCTCGAATTTAAGCGTTTCATATATTCGTTTGATATATTCGAATTCATATAGTAGTAGTCGTTTCATAAAATCGGTTACACAAATTCATTTCATAAAACCGTTTCATTAGGATTTTATATGTACAGGGTAGATAAAAGGATATCAACATTTAGTTTTCTTGTAACCGTCATTTTTCAGTATCAACTTAAACCATTAATTCCGAGAATTATTTCTTGAGATTCTTTGCACGTTCAGCATACGAATATTTCTTTCGTCATCTATTCTTAATGTCTAAGAACATATTTGGCAACTGTTATTGAATTATTGGTTGTATTTTCCCGGGTAAACAAACTGGAACGCAATAGGAAACATCACAGTCAAATGAAGTGAAAATTCATGGGAAAACATCAACATAGTAACGAGACTTTAGGCAGGAAACAAAAACTAAGTGTCAAATTGGATAGTTAAAAATAAAGGGAAAAATGAATTGTTGTTGCTTTTACAGTCTATGCATCTGACATAAGTGCAAAAATCAGAATTCCTACGGTTTTAGCTTTTGAGTACAACTAGCTTCAAACAGCAATCTTTGTCTTCTTTAATCGCAATTTTTCGTTTTTAAATAAGGCAACATTTATTTTTCAAAAATGCTGATGCGAACACTGAAAATGTATGTTGGCAAGAAATCCTGCCAAGCTTATTAAATGGATTAATAATGTTATTGTATTGTACAGACGTGATGAGAATAAAGGATAACCTCTTCCTAACTCTGCCGCAAATCATCCTAAAAAAATGTTATTGGTACCAATCAATTAATAATAACGTCTACTAATTAATGCTATACTTAAATTTTGCTTATGAATGTCTTCTACATATAGAAATTATACCAAACATTAAAATTTTCAATATTACTAACCTAATTTGAATTCATATTTGGATTCTTATGCAAATTTTACCTTTGGAAGCCATTCGGTCAGGTAGTTTAGGAACTACAAAGATTTAAAGTTTGGAACTCCTAATGTTAAATTAAATTTTACTTATTTAATTTCAAAAGTACGATTAAAACGTTGCATTAATAAACAAAGTAGTCTTCAATTTCTTTACGACTATATGCTTATAGATGTACTACCGGAATGGAAATTTTTTGAATAATAAATTGATTAATACGCAACAAATTATTTTTCTTACTTTTTGATCTATTCCAAATAAAATATATATTCTCTGCTTAACTACGATTTTAAAAAGGGACCAAAATATTTGTGTTCCGCTTAAATAACGTAATAAAATTTTGTACAAAGGTGAATTTTTTTACATTGATTAAAGCTCATACAGCTATAAAAGCAGGCACACCATCATCAAAGCCTAATAATTTTCACGAGTATTAAAATTTGTAAAATGTAGCATTTTACAAAGAAAAAAAAATAAAGTACAGTCAGTAGAAAAAAAATCAGAAAAGAAATAAAGAAAAAAAAAAGAGACAGAAAATCTGAAATTATTTTAATCATCAAATTGTCCCATAAATAAAAATGGAGATAGACATTCGACTTGATCAGCAGCAATCGAAAAAAACTATTTTATTTTTGAACCAAACTACAACTACAACTACTTTATTGAAAAACTACTTAACAAACAACTTAACAACAAAACAACTTAACTTAAACGTTAACTACAATTGCAATTACTTCTTACAAAAATACTAAAATCGATAAAAGATTGCGGAATAACGCGGAATTGCGATTACGGAAGATTGAATTATAATTATGCGACCAGTGGCCATCTTGCTGTAATCGAGTTTCTATTCATTTTCCTTTCACTGAAAGCCGAATCAACTGCTGTCAAAAGAGCTAACAACTGTTTTCGTGATTGATGAAATAACATCAATTAAACATTTGAAAATCAACTTGTGTAAAACGGCTAAGTTAACAATGTCGCTGCATCAGGCAATTTTATAATGATGTTATAAAAAAATTTGTATTTATCCGTTATCCCGTCGACCACTATCCAAAAAATAATAAAAACTGTCGCTAAAATATAGGGGGAAAAAAGTGCGTTACCGTGGCTCCACATTCAATTGACATCAGATGTGTTACACGTGTTTGTTATGTCATCGAGAGAGTGTTATTCGACATTTATCTGTATTTTTAATGATATTTTACCCATTTATTAGTTATTTAATTAATTTAAAAAATAATAACGACCTTAAACGGCGCGCCATGATATTAAAAGAGAAAAAGCATTGAAAAAAATGTTGCTATGTATAGTTACGCACAACAGATCCGTTTCAACTGACGTCATAAATACCAATATTCTACCGAAATAAACTAATATCTCGTGTAAATATATTTTTATATTGAAACTGTTTGGAAATATCGTTATTTGAGCATTTTAAATATGATGTAAGTTTCTCTATGTAATGATTTGAACGCGTAATAATTTAATTATTTCTCGCGTAATAATTTAATTATTTTAATATTCATGCGCAAGTAGATTTTTTATTACGTAATTTTCTACAATTACTGCTGTTAACACGGGATCATTTAATTATATTTTTAAAGTGTTATTTCTGTTTTTGATAGTCACGTGTAAATACATTTTTTAATTGAAAGGGAATATTATTATGCGCGCTATTTTACAAATTGGCAACAATTCAAATAAATTCTGCTCTTTAGTTAAATATTTTTATCCATTAATAATGA
This sequence comes from Maratus michaelseni, assembly GCA_963931845.1. Lineage (NCBI taxonomy): Eukaryota > Metazoa > Arthropoda > Arachnida > Araneae > Salticidae > Maratus > Maratus michaelseni. The sequence goes on along the minus strand of OZ007594.1, from coordinate 153,043,303 downwards.
ATGGGTTTTTAATGTTTTAATTAATATCTTGCGTTAATGAAATGAATGCGCATTTTCAAAATGTTAAGATTTTCAGCGTCACAGTAGGTATTCAGCTGTAAGTACACAAAATTTTAAGTATGTAACTTATACAGTTTCTGAGAACCGGCTCTGTGACGGACAGACAGAGAAGCGGGACGAATAGGGTTTTGTGAGATGAACGAAACCCTAAAAATGAGTAACCACCAGCGTTTGGATGATGAAAAGAAATGGCGAATCGGAGGGAGACTGGAAGCAGGCCAGTCTCAAGTGCAGATTTCTAGAGACTTAAATGTAACACCCAGTGTCGAGTTAAACTTATGGAAACAGTTTAAGGACACTGGATCCATAGAGAGAAAGCCAGGACAAGATCGTCCAAGCGAAAATGAAGATCTTTATTTGTCCATTACAGCGAGGAGTAACAGGGGTGCAACTGCTTTTCAGCTATCTCGTGACCTCTGTACAGCCACAGGAAGTCAATTTTCAAGGGTTACTGTTTTCAGAAGGCTACATAACAGAAGGCTGTTTGCATCCCGCTCACTTCTGCACACAGAGTCCGTTTGGCATGGTGCAGCATCGACTTTGGACCAGGGATCAATGGGGTCCGTTTTATTCACTGATGAGTCTTGTTTCAGCCTAAATACTGATTCTCGATGTGCTTTCATCTGGTGAGAACCAGGGAAACGCTACCTGCCCTCAAATGTACGAGAAATAGACCATTATGTCAGTGGAGATTTGTTGGTCTGGGCAGGCATCATGTTGGATGGGTGCACACCCCTCCAAGTGTTTGGCAGAGCCTCGGTGACTGGTGTGAGGTATAGGGTGGAGATCTTGGAGCCTTATGTTCGCCTTTTCAAGGGTGCAGTTGCTCATCTGGTCGACTAATTTCTGTAAATTTGAGGATATTCGCCGAATGGTCAGCCAGATATACAGACCTAAACCCTATAGAGGTTTGGGACGCTCATACACATGTCTGGGACGCTCTTTGGGGGGCAATTGGAACTCGCTTTCCACCTCCCATAACTTACCGGGTCCTGAAAACAGCGTTGCTGGTGGAGCGGACCTACTGCCACAGGAACACATAAACTGCCTGATTTCCAATATGAATTCAGATTGTGAGAACTGTAGAAGTGTAAGAGGGGACCATCACCATACCTCCTATTAACCCATTTATTTTGTTCAATATTGTAAGCTCTGTTTATACCTTCCGACGCTTATCAGTCTTACTCACGATCATGAGTATGTATTATAACTGTTAAATGGTTATTTTTTGTATTATCTCAATCTATGCACATACCTCATTTCATTAAAATCTGTCCAGTAGTTCTGGAAATAATCGACGAAATCTGAATATTCTCTTAATTTTGAACATAAGTGTAATATATTTATTATTGGTATAGTAAGGTATTATGTAATAGCGTCTTTATTTTCCAAGTGTTTTTCTACAGTTGTATAAGGAAAACGAAAATGCCACCCACCTTGTATATTTTTATTACCTTCGGAGACACATGTCTGAGAATTTAACAATGACTACTTTTACGGATGACAGTTTTGCAACTTTAAACTTACAGCTCGTCGGATGCAGATGGCAGGATATTGGACGGCTTATTTACGAAGGGAGACGGGTTCCCCATGTATCAGGGGCCGTGTTCGTTTAGGCGGGGTTTGGCCGTTAGGTCGACACAGCCAATGTCAGTAAAGACGCGTGGCGCATACTCGCCCGTTAAGGCCCGTAAAGTTTTCATGAGAAGGGGGGAAATTACCCTCTAGATTTTCTAAGGGGTTCGGGAAAAGAAATCCTGAAGAAAAAAAAGGATGAAGATTCACTAAGCTAGATGTAACATAGAAAAAAAGTTTGGTTTTTCAGAATTTTAAAATGTTTATAAAATAGTGGTCCTGTATCCAAACACTTCGGATAATAAACAAGTGGGTAAGTGTGATCGAAGATCGCTCAAAGGGTTTCGTTTAATATTCCTTTCAAAACACTTTATCCTTTCTTTAATAAATTCAAACAAATTTCATTTAGCAACAACAACAAAAAAAAAAGTCATGTTTTTTATAAAGTAAAAATTTACCGGTCTATTTTTCCCTTTTTTCGAATATCTAAACCAGCCGGATAGCGGTCCAAGCCCGCTATTATATTCTGTCATAATAATATCCGTCATACGGACTAAATGCAATATTTAAAAAAATAATTTCAAAATTAAACAAATTGTACACCTTCAAAATGTTAAAATATGCGAATATTTCCATAATCGGATTTTTATCACGATTCAATATGTTTCTCAAACTCATATATTTACTATTCTCTATTATTTATATTGATACTCGCTTTATATTATTCTCAAACATTTGAAAAATTAGTTAAACTTCGTATATGACGTCAGATTTTCTTTTTAATTCTCTAATGACGTGATATTAATCTGCTTTGTCCACTTACACATACTCATACTCCTTGTATTATTGAGAAATCTTAGACATTTTTCGTTTTATTACGACTATGACGTCAATCAATTTTATTTCATATTTATCTTTTTTTCAATGGGTGAAACTTTTTATTTCATTTTCATTTTTCACGTGGAAATCGTCTGATAGAAAATTAATTATTGTAGAAAGAATTTCAGTGTGGATTTTAAATCTTTGGCATCTGCTATAACGAAAAATGTTTCAATTTAATAGGAAAAGGCTGTTAGAATTTTGGTTTTTTATCTCTATTTATTAAAATAATACGAATTTTTCAAATTTTAATATTTTGAGCTCTTCACAGCTGCTATTCAGATTTATACACTAAGTTTCAACTCTGTAAGTTACATACTTTTTGAGAATGGCTCTGTGACATTCAGACAACGAAGCGGGGGTAATAGGGTTTCGTGAGATGAACGAAACCCCAAAAAGATGCCCGGCTGTTGGAATATCAGGATATCATGTGCTTGTTTGCTAATTATGAAAAGACAAATCGGATGTTTATGCCAAAAGAAACCTGTGTAAGATATTGTCGTGCTCTGAATCATTGTACTTCGATATAAAAGGTATAAATTTTTTATTCCACTTCTCTGTGTATTTACGTATATAAATGGAAGGGAAGTTTTTGTTGAAACTTAGAGAAATTGTCTAATCATTACTTTTACATAATCCTAATGGAACAGCTGGATGCTTATGTATTTTTTTACGCACAGTTGACGTGCGATTGTTCTAAAAGGTGCCAGTTTATATTTAGTATGGCCAGCAAGTGGCTTTGTAATGATTTAATGATTTATCCTTTTTATGTATCCTTTTTTTTATTGATTCACGAATAATGGATGGGAAATAAGCTCTTGATTGAAAAATTATTTTACTATTCTTGAAATCAATCTGCACTGGCTTCGTTCTATATTGTCTGGCTAAGGCAGTAGTTCTTCTGTCATATTTGATATCTGCCATATGACCTTTTATTTTTGTTTTAAATTTTCAGTTTGTCATTCCTATATAGTACTGTACTGTTCCATCTGCCTTGGTGAATGGATTTAATAAACACCGGAAAGTTGATCAGGTTCTATTGGATCTGTTTTTCTACATACTATGTTTTTTAATTTTGTGGGATTTTATCAGAAATGCTTTGCCAAGCAATAGCTACACACCACAACGCGTCTTTCACATTAAATTGCTTTTGGAATTGCAATACACCAGTACCGCTGTTGCATGCATTTAGCATTACTTTCATAAACTCCTCCTTGTAGCGGCAGTCCAAGCATCTTAGACTGCCTTGATCCATTGGCTGGATAAGTGATGTGCAGTTGGGTGGAAAATAATGCACAACAACATTATTATTTTCCACAATTCCTGAAGCATCATTAAGCTGAGCAGTTGTCGAGCGTCGAGCAAAAGAAGGATTTTGCAGTTTTCAGGAAGACCTTGTTTCCGGCAATGATCACGGGCTTCCGGAACAAAATGATCTTCAAACCGTAGTTTGAATATTTCCACTGTCATCTATGCGTGTTTATTCGCTCTGTAAAGAACTGGCAAAATCTGAACTCCCTTTAAAGCCCTTGGATTTTACTTTTGCCGATCATTAACAATTTCCATTTATGGGTTCCGGCAGCATTTGCGTATGCCATAAGAGTCAGTCTCTCCTTGGAATCTTTAAACCCAGAAGCTGAAGTTTCCTCAGAAGTCACATAGGTTTTTCTAAGCACATAATGCCAAAACAACGCAGTCTCATGCGCGTTATATACCTGTTCTGGCGAAAGTTTTTCCTGGGTAATGATGTCCTCAAATTCTTCGCTGAAGGAATCGGCAGCTTCAAAATCTGCTGATGCCCTCTTACCATAAACCTGAACTAAACGTAATCCGTGACGCTTCTTAAACTTGTTATACCATCCTGATGAATAATTGCAGGGAATAGATATGTTTAATTCGGAATGGAGATTCTTTGCTTGTGCCATAATAACCCGCACGATCTAATGGAAAGTTCTCTGATAGTCGTTGCCGAATCCCACTCCATTAGAACTGTATCAACATTAACATTAACACTTTTCGAACTGTGCAAAGTTTTTCGATGCACCATCAATTCTAGAACACCACTTTCTGCAAAAGCTTTAAAAATCTTCTCTCGTTGTATCTTTAAATCGTAAACGGTCGATGTTCCGATCCATACTCATTACACATATTTTTTTACCAAAGTGCCGCCTTTTTTTTTTTTTTTTTTTTTTTTTTTGAAGATAAAATTAGTTTTTTTTTTTTTTTTAATAGGAAAAAAGTTCCGGATTTCGGGTTTTCCGGATTTCGGGATTCCGGCTTTGAGGTCTCAAACTGTACTAAAATTGTTTAATTATAGCAATCATATAATCTACCAACAGGTTTTTGGATAGATGTTTCCGGAGAAATAGATATTAAATGGAGAAAAATAGTCTAAATATGGATTTCAAGTTCTGAAATTTTCAAAGCTAGGCTTAAATTTCCTATTGGAATTTTCAGTAAATGTACACAAGTGATAAAATGTTGCCAACATAAAATGTACTTATTTTATTACGGAAATTAACCATATTATAATAACAGACGAAAGAATTCATTTCACTGAAACTAGTTATAGTACGAACGCACCTCATTTGTCATCTTTGACGTACAATTCCCAACCTGTTTTAAGTTGTAACGTTCTATTTTTTCGCAGATAAAATTAATTACGTATTTTGAAGGCCTGATTTATCATTCTCTGAGCCACCAAAACATCGCCTGTGACTCATCGTTTGTGAATCACTGAACAAGTGTAAGATTTCTGTTTTCATAATTTAATTTAAGATTTTCAGTTTATGACATTATATATTTTTTTCTTTTTTTCTTTTTCCTTTAATATTATAAAGTATTATTGAATAATTGCAAAAATTTTCACAAAATAATTATGCATCTTTGTTAAAAAATGATAAAAGAATTTTAAAAATCACCAAAGACTAAAACTGCTCCCGTCAGTTCTTTTGACAAAGTACTTGATTCAGGGCTTAATTTGCGCCGGAGCCCACCGGAGCTCAGCTCCGGTACTTCTCTGTTTTTAGTAAACTAGGGGGCTCAGCCCCCTACTCGCTAACGCTCGCCAACCCCCCGTGAATTGCAAAGCAATTCACATTGAGACCGCTACGCGGTCACAGCTCGCTTCGCTCGCTCGCCCCTTTTTTTCAGAAATTCTAGCCGGAATAAATTCTACCATAAAACATTTGAACATATGAAATTGACAATTTATTTTAATGTAAAAAAGTAATTCTCCGTTGAAAACACAACTGAAAATGCATTTAGTTGGCGCTACTAATGAGCATATAAATCATTTAAATACTATGAAAAAAGGATCTTTTGTACAGGAAGACTTAAATTCATTAGAAAAAAAACTACATGATAGGAAGATAGTTTGTTTGTCATTGTTTAAATTTCGTTCGACATTTTATTGTTCTAATTGATTATAGATTTTTACAAGATGAATTATTTTTTACTTCATCAATACAGCAACAGATGGCGGCAGCTGATATCTAGACAATTGATTTTTTTTTCTCCGTTTTTTGAGTGAGTGAAATTCGTAAATGAATTCTAAATAAGACTTGAGAATTCATTTGAAATTACCAATATTGCTCATAATTAAAATGAGGAATCATCTCAGACGCTTTGGATTACGTACATGTTATTTTATTTTTAATAATTGCTAGTTTGAGTTTCATTCTATGGTTTCACTGCTCTCACACTGACCGCCATATTGGACGGAGGCGGAGCTGATCTAACACAATCTAGTCTGTTCATTGGTCTGAGCTCTGGAAACTACAGTTGTTGCCAAACCAGAAGTTACAAATTTAGCCCTATTTTCGCGCCACGTAAGACAAATATATATATAGATATTTAAATATTTAATATAAGAATTTACCGGAGCTCATAAATACTGCGCTCCGCGCAGCCCAGTGCAATAACGCTTCCGAAAAACGAATCCTAAAATTACCCTTTCCTTTCCCTCTCATCGGCAATATTTTGCCTTCTTTTGTAAACAAAACACTTATAAGTTACGTAATGTGTCGCACTGGTAAAGAGATGGAGATGAAACGAGCACGAGTTTTATATCACTCTTCGGGTTTGGGCAGGCTCGAGCTCAATCTGTCTTAAATTCCAAAATTTTACTTATTCATGTATACAAAAAAAAAAAAAAAAAAAAAAAACCTTTTCCCTCTTAAAAATTACGTATTCCATTTCAAATCATTTTAATGCTATTTTGATCAGAATAAAGGGTAAACAGAAATAGTTTTTTTCTATTCTAGTTTTATTTGCAGATTTATGTCTGATGACGTGTTGATATGGCGTCACTCAAAAGATCAAACAATGAATTTGCTTTCAGTTAGATTTTCTTTTTCTAAAGAGATACCTGACAGTTGTATTAAAATATTTGGTTTATGTTTCTGTATCCCATTTTGCAGTCTACAAAAATCCTAATTGTATGCTATACCAAAAAATTTTGCTTTAAGAAAATTAAATATATTTGCCTAATATTGTGTAAAGACATGAATAAGGATTAAATAAAAACTTACTCATTTGTAAATTTATTAACATTGATTTTTGATTTAAGGCTTAATTGCTTAGTTTCTGAATAAATGTTTCTCTTTTCAATTCTGTAAGTAGTAATTATTTCTACGTGATACATTAAATATACAAGTATTGTTTAAATAAGCATTTTTCACCTATACGTTTTAAAAAGGATAGGTATTTATTATTTTTTAATACCATAAATAATTAAATAAGTAATATATGTATATGTGTATATATATATATAAAGTTTATATATATATATATATATATATATATATATATATATATATATATATATATATATATATATATATATATAAAACCAAAAATGAAACATTATCATAACACCAACTTAAACAATGAAATAATTAAGTATTAAATAATTAGTTGACAATGAAAGATTCCCCAACACACTTAATATGGAATCAAAAACATTGAAAGAATAAGAAATTAAATAAAAATTGAATAAATGGAATTAAATGAATTAATTGAAATGAAATTTGTGGAATTTAGACAGAATTATCAAGTCCCAATTGCCTAAATACCACAAATAAAATGAAATGAAATGTTTCATCATCATATTAGCCATACATTGCTAAAAAAATATGATATTGGGACTACATCTCAATATATATATATATATATATATATATATATATATATATTGTCAGCTTAAATTATAAAGAAGAACCTTTTTTTTTTTTTTTTTTTTTTCTTTTTTCTTTTTTCTTTTTTTTTTTTTTATAATGAATAGTACCAAATAATGATTACAGATGGCAGCACTTAAAATTTTTAATCGTATTCAAATCGTATTTAAACATCCTTGATTCTTATCATACATCGTATTAGTAAAAAAGCATGTTTTATATTCACTTCTTTAATGTTGTAAGTCAGTGCTTAATTTGCACCGATGCTCACAGTTTCTTTATTTCAGTGAATATTTAAATACTAGTCGAAAAGCTCACCCAAGGTCTACCACAAAAGGAGGCTCTTTCCCAGAAATTGCTGCTTGATTATAAAATAATAATAATAATAATTTCTTGGTGCATAAGATTGTCTAAAAATTTCCCTTGTGAATGTTTTTGGTCATTTGTTCATTCGTTATTTATATTTATATACGCATAGCTGCGAACTTTTCCTTTTTTGTGGTAACACTATTTCCGAATCATAATCCTGAGCTTATTTAATCGCAAAATTCTGCGATTAATTAACATTAAGATTAGGCAACGGTTCTATTTGAAGGTAATAATAACTAAAAAGTGGAATCGTTGATAGCTAAGTATATGCAGAATGATGTATTTAAAATTTTTATTTTTCTAAATAAAAAAACGCTGCTTAAAATTTCTAAAATAATGTATGAAATATAAATATGCAGATTGGAGTGACGGCGGACGGGGGGACGGGGGGGGGTTACGCTACGGGTGTTAGTACTGCAGAATATTATTAGGGCTCCGGTACTTTTTTCCTTAGAAATTAAGCCCTGACTTGATTCATATAAATATACTATGGGAATCTTTTCCTGGGTGAATAGTACCAAATAATGATTACAGATGGCAGCACTTAAAATTTTTAATCGTATTCAAATCGTATTTAAACATCCTTGATTCTTATCATACATCGTATTAGTAAAAAATAATATTGTATAGTCAATTCTGCATGCATGTTTTCAGGGGCAAGGTGGAAATTTATACAAAACTTTTCCCAAATGCATTTTTAACTAAAAGCAAAAATGGAAAAAGAACAAATTTATATGTCTAGGTCTAGCAAAGAATCAAGGGAAACACAAAAATTAACATTTTTGTCTGCAGATGACAACAGTCTGACAGAAAAAGATTTAGAAAAAGCTCACAGTGAACTTAATGAAACAGAAGAAAAGAAAAAGAATTGCCTGCTGGAATTAGGAGACAAACTTTCTAGTAAGTTTTAAGAGGTGCATTCATTGCTATTTTAGAAGACTGTGCAGAATGATTATTAAAATGTATTTTTTTTTTTTTTTAGTATATAAATCTATCAACACAATGACTGCGGTCTATCTAATGGTTACATATTTTTTTGACTTTTTTCGCTCAAAAGAAACTAGAAATCTGGCTTGTTTAATTGAGATATGAATAAAAAGGGGGGCTATTCGCCTAAATTAATATTGAAAGCCATACTTAAATAAACCACGTACTTTTAGGGACTGTCGCCGATTTTTTTTTTTTTTTTTTTTTTTTTTTTTTTTTTTTTTTTTAACATTTGAAAACATTAGAAGCCAAAAAGTCCTGCACAAAGCTTCCTCAATTGCAGAAGATCCCAATGAAATTAAACGATATTTTCTTTACCTTTGAAAATAATTCAAACACCCAACTACACGTAAATTTCATTATACATATATATGTATATAGAGTATAATGTATTGTCATTGGCGCTTTTAATGAGAATACCATCGCTTTTAACATTTGTAAAATGTGTAAAAGTAAAAACGGGAGCGTCATTTCAGATTTTGCTTTTAGGGGTCAAAACTCTTTCTTTGTACATAGTAATTCCAAATTTTCGATCTGTCTGAAATTGAAATGTATTGTTTTTCTTGTATTAATTTTTCATACATATTTGCAAAGGAATATTTATACTTTTGTAATTTATTTACATGCAATTATTAATGCATTTGTAAAAACTAATATAAACCTTCAAATATTATTAAGAAAGAAATAAAGTCTGGAACTTAAAAAGGTCTGGGGAGAGGTGTCAATTGCATTACCCTTCCGTCCTTAAAAGATGAAAGGCAAAAGAAATTGTTTTATAGTATGTTATGAAATGTGCTATGGTAGAGTGTGGAATACGAAAAATTCACAAAAATTAAAAAGTATAACAAGAAGTAAATGCCACCCTTTTTACTAACATTGCTGGCAATGGTGTGAAATTGATAATACAGTAGTTTGTAATTGTATTTTTCAGTTTCTTCGGAAGACCTTTAATTAGATGAATACGTTATAAACTAAGCCATTTATTTACATGTATCCTAAAAGCAGTAGCGCAGTTAGGAATGTGCAACCCTTGCTTGCCCTTGGCAATCATACAGATTTGCGCCCTCTCTCTGTAAATATATGTAAATAAATATGTGGTAATTTCAATTTGGCACACTCTTCTAATGCCATCGCCCTTGGCAATAGCCCAAATGTCAAGGACCTAGTTACGCCACTGTCTAAATGAAAGTGTTAAATGAAATTCTTGCACCCTTTGTAAGCAGCATTGTTCACTTGAAGTTCAGCCTATATTGAGTTGAATAGGTACATTTATAATTCTATCTTTAACATTCGACGGAATTTTTTAAAGAGATTTAAATTTGTAGTCATAAGAATTTTTCTTGAACAGTTTATCAGACATTTTACCCCATTATTATTTTATATGTGTAGACGTGGTCCAATCACCTTAGCTGTTATTAGATAATATAATACGTATAACCAGGGCTTAACAAATGCGATCGCCCCTGGCGACCAAGTTTTTCTATCTAGTGACCAAGTTATTTAACCTGGTTGAGGGGGGGGGTGTACAAAAATTGACCTAAGAAATGACCACAAACCGCATATTTACTCTCACTTTTCATAAGATGTGTCATTATAGATGATGGAAAATTACGAAATAAACTTAGAAATTATATTCTTCAAACCAAAAATATTTTGAACTTTTGGTTTGAATTTGGCGAAAAGAAGTTCGTCAAATAGAAATTTTAACATAATGTATCAGAATTATTTGACTGGCTTCGACAGGAAAATACACAAAAAATTGTTTTCCTGCTTCCTTATCGATACCCTTGATGCCATCGATGCCTACATCAGATAATCAGATACATTTTGTAGCACTGAACTATCCAGATCTTTGAACAGGGCCTGATTATCAGACAGGCCAACTGGGCCGCGTCTTTGGTCCCATTGCAGATGATGGCCCCTAAATGAGTAACATTATTTAGAAAAAAAATCTACTAGATTTTTTTTAAAATTTCAACTTTTAATACCTAAGAAACAGATACCTTTGTAAACGCCTTGTCTGCACTTTTCCGTTCTCTAAAAACAGCTTAAATTAGAAATGCTGTTGACAAAATATTTTTTATGGGAATTTTTTTTTTTAATATTTAAAATGAAGAGATATTTAAAGTATTATAGTAGTAAACATCAAAAGAAAATTTAAGTTAACCCGAGTTTCATGAGCATTTTTATGAAATGCAGAAATATGTCCAAATACTCCCAAAAACATTCCTAGCTATACTATATTTTGGTTTGACTGGGGCCCTGGAAAATTGCTTGGCCTTGGGCTCCCGGAAATTTCTTAATCGGGCTCTACATTTGAAGCATTCGGCAATCATCATTTTCCGAACATGCCGGTTAAGCCAGCCTTTACAGCAGGTTTGTCAAATTCGCTTACCACCTCGGATCATATTAAGCATTATATACAAAGTCGCGGACCACATAAAAAAAGTACATAATATTATTACCATTGCACAGAATAAAACTTGTACGTACAAAACACAGCCATGTTAAAGACATATTCATGCAAAGTTCCAAAGTTTGTTTATATATAGATTATTTTATTTTGTTAATTTGGAATCGAAGTAAATTTTAATTAACTGCAGTAATCAATTAAAATTGATTACTTGATTATCAATTATTGATTTCAACATCAATCATTAAAAGTGAAATATATACTAGATTAAGCTGATTTTCATATTTCTTGAAATCCAAAAATTTTCTTTTGAATTAATTTTTAAATATATTTTTAGTATAATCCAAAAATTTCTTTTTCGGTGATTTTTGTAATAAAGCCCGGCAACATTTAAAATGAAATACATTTTTTATAAATTGTTTTATCAAAGTAATAAATTATATTTGAAAACGCTAATCAAGTAATAAGATAGCATTATGAAATTTGCCTTGAAGTTAAAGTTTAGTCAGTTACTTTGTAATTTCAAATGAAAACTACAAGTGCTTATTGTCTGTTGGTAAGTCTTTTAATAATCCAGATTCATAATTTGTCGATTTAAAATGAAAATTGTAACCTTGTTTAACTGCTCGAAATTAACAGTTAAAACTTTATAATGGAAAGCCGTCAAATATCTGTATAAGAAGGTAGATCTGCTTTCTTCACTATCAATATTTTCAAGATAGTTTCTATATTGACGATGATTAAGCATACGCGTAGGAATATAATATAAATTTATAAGCACTATAAGTTTTTAAGAAAATATCCGACTTTTATAAATCTATCCGCTATATACGAGTAAATAATCATTTTAATCTTTATAGTAATGGTACTTATGCTTATAGTTTTTCTAAATTTCTAGACATCATTTCTGCAATTTCGTAGTGAACGGTTTCGACTCGCGGGATATTCACTGAAATAAAGACAATAATTAGTTTTTAAAAGCAAGCGTATTTTTTTCAATATGCTTGGTGAAAGCACTTTGATTCTCTTTTAAGGAGAGTTTCAATTATGACAGTTTACCTTTCCCATGTTTAGCCAGATTTTTGTTAGTTTTTTCTATACATTGTGCTGTAGCCCCTCTTAATGTAACATTCTTTTCAAACCCCAACAGTGTCTATACATCAAACATAAAATTTCAGTTTTCCTTTGAATATAATTGTATAATTGTATTGTAAATCATTTTTTAAAAAGATCTGCGATGTTCATCTTCTGTTCATCATATTCATTCATAATGGTAAATAGCTTTAGCATATATTTTTTTTATTAATCTGAAATCTATAAGAGTATGTCAATAAAATGTTTATATCAATTAAAAAAAATCCCTGACGGCTCGGCCTACAGGCACAGGTAAATTTCGAAGACGCAAACCGTGGGGCTTCTGTTTGTTGGGAATTGCGGAAGAAATGATCTTTTTGCTATGATGCGGCAGTTGGAACCGCCCACTTCGAAACTTAACTTGTTTGCGGGCGGAGCCGGCACGGATTTTTTTTTTTTTTGGGGGGGGGGCTATAAGGGTTGGTCCTATAAAAAACTTGTCAATATAAAAGTTTTAGATAATATTAAGACGATTTATAATAAATTCAAGCGGATTTGATGTATTGTGAATTGACGAAGTTATGAATTTTTTTCTTCTAAAACCCCCCTTTCCGCCCCCCTTGTGGACCTTTTTAATGATATCAAAAATCTGTCATACATAAATTTTCGGAATAACTTTAAACGGATTCGAAACGCATCATAATTAAAAAATTATGGGTTTTTTTCTGTTTTCACAAAAAGCACCCCCCCCTTCCCCCCTCTCCCTTGGTTCGATTTGCACATTAACGAATTAATTAATTAATTAATTTAAGACAATTCTAATTAAGATGAACTGTAAAGTGTAAACATAATTTCGGAACTGACAGCAAAATATCTATTTTTTTTCCCTTATACTTTCTGCATTTCCGAAAATGGAATTTTGTTTTTCCCGTTTCTATTCAATTCCGCTTAATACGTGTAATTTATTATATTGGAGTTCACATTCACTTTATTATCTTTTGATTTGTTAGAAACCGATTTTTAAATAACTCTTAATGTTTTAATCTAATAATTCCTCATTTATTTGCATCATGAAATTATCCTAGCGTAACGTTCAAATCATACTATTTTTCGTAAGAAAACATACTTTCTATAAAAAACATAGTAACACAATAACGGATATTTTGTTGTAATTAATAACTACTGTTATCGTGTAAGTGATAACAATATACGAATCAGGGCCGACTGCAAAGTTCTTTTTTTTTATCCTGAATAATTTCTGATAAAATTGTGTTTATGCTTTGAAAATTTTATTTATTGTTTATTAGTATTTGCTTAATGTAAGCATTATTGATAATTTCTACACCTCTACCTTTCGAAATTTGGAATATCTATGTCTGAGTGTAATCTCAGCTACATGACCTAAATTTAAAAAATATCTTTTTTTTTTATTCTTTTTTTTTTTTTTTTTTCCTAAGAAGTGAAATTTTTTTCGAAATACATGATGTTATTAACCATTTTAGTTTAGCCTGTAGAAACTAATGCAATACCGAGATGTTATCTGAATGAATATTTTTGTTTTATTTCGATAATAACCATATACTGTTGCATGGGCATAACCAAGGGTGGGGGGGGGGGGGTTAGGCAATAAAAATCTTTTGTGCATCCCTGTAAATAAATTATAAAGGCGTTAGAATCCGTATTTTATACAAAGTGTATTGTAGTGCACCACAGTAATGCATATCAATTTCATTATGTTTAAAGTGGTGTAACATGATTAAAATACACTGCAAACAATGTTTCCCAATAGGACATAATGTAACAGAATATTTTTGTGCGTCCCTATAAAAACTTTAGGACACACACCGTTTCCATTAAGGAACCTCTTGTAGCAAGCCACAATAATATACATATATAAATGGCGTAATAATCAAAGTTTATTTACGGACAAACGAACCGAAATCATAGACACTTTTCACCTACTATGTTTAAATGTGTTAAAATGTTGTATTTTAAATTACATTTTTTTATGCTGTACAAATTTTGTAGATAATACACACATATTTAATTAATATTACTGTTATTCAGTAAAATCTGTATCTTGAAGAAAAGACTTTAATAAAATATACTTGGCAAAATATCTTGAAAAGCTTATGTATATTTGGTTTCATCCCATAAACACAGGTGGAACAACATCCAAGGAGGAGCAAGATTTTGGAATAAATATGTTTTTTATAATACGCTGTCAAGGTCCTTTTTAATAATATATATAGAATATAAACATGGAATAAACTGACTAACAATTTTTTGCCTGAACCCCACTTCAAACAATTTTGAAACATACCAACATGAAACAAATAAGGGCCTTGGAAATAATTGGGCCAATGCGCCCAAGTGGATCATACAATTTTCCTATGACAGAAGGAACCTGTCTTTTGGTGTATGATTCTTGTTCTTTCACCGAAACTCGAAACACAAATTGATCTTTATTGGCTTTTTTTTTTCAAGACCAAGCCAGCATTATGAAATTGGTCACCAAAGTGAAAGTCTAATATTAGCCAAATTGGCGATCTTTTATACAGCTTTCTGAAACCACTTTCATGATGAGATCCACATGGGAGATTTATTTCCTACATGTTATTATTTTGAAAAAAAAAAAAAAAAGCTCTATAAAAAGACAAAATTGGTTAATTTTCACATTTCTGATTCAACACATTATAATTAACTTGTTAGCGATGTCCTAAACTAAAATAAAAATATTCTGGAGGCAGTGTGTGAAATTTAAGTGTATTCTTGGTGGAATTTCCAAAATGAGAAATGGATATATGAAGGAATGCATGAGTTATTGTACGTATATTTTATTTTAAAAATAGCCTGTGGACATATTCATAGATATTGTTATTCATATTTCTATAGACAGCCCCCTCTTCACCAAATAATATTTAAGGATAGCTAATAGTAAATTTATCTTAAATTTAAATTTAATCTAAAATTATTCTTATTTTAATTGATATAGTTTATTTTTTTTTTTACAAGAAACAGTGATTTCAAAGGGCTCACGAAGGTTATGCCCTCTTCCTTGAACCACTTTTTCAGCTTAAATAAACTTTTTGAGATATAGTTTAGGCGGATCTATATTTCTTTACATTTCTAGCTAGATTTCATAAAATAATAATAAGCATATATGAAATAATAAGCCATATCAGTTAAAATTAGAGAAAGATAAATTTAGTATATTTGTGGTAATATAACAGATAAGAAATATATAAAAATTATACAATGTAGTGAAAACAGAAAAGCATATTTTATAAAGGTTACTTTTGCAGTTATGTGCAGTTTGTTATGATAGTTTTCAACTTTTACATTGCTTCTTGTTTGTGCGCCATCACTCACGCAATTAAAATTTCCATAATAATATTTAACTGCCTCCAGATACGGAACTTTTTCTATCGGTTTCGGACATCGCTTACGAGTGGAGTGGATTACAACGTGCGCGAATCCAAAATGTAAAAGTCAACATACTTAGTCGAATTATAGAGCTGCACTTTTCTCTCAAAATGTAAAAACGTAAGGAATAAATCTCCCATGTGGATTTCAGCAATTTTAAGAATGGTCAGAAGGATAAAACACAGTGAGCTTCAACAAGAAAATCTACAATATGGCTGAGCGCATATACAAGAGTTGCCAGCGAAATCAGGATGAGCATGCACTGATCATAAATGAGTCGATCTTATTTCGAGATTCAATCCCCAAAAAAATCTCCGGCAGTCATTACGTCAATCTATTTCTGCGCATGCGCACCAAAGTGCCGGAAGAATAATATTCTTACGGCTACCGTGAGAATAGACACTCCGTTAAAAATAACCCTTTTAACATGCCTCTCGGGACTGTTAGCTTCAAATGAAGACGTGGTACTAATTTAACAACAGAAACAGCTGTTTATTAAATCCCTTTTAAAAATGGAAGAGCAGTGGAGTAACAGTATCAACTTTAGGTGGCTCTAAGCAAGCGTAAGAAGAATATTTTCCAATTTGTTAAAATTCAAGTCCTACACTAAGTTCACAATGTCTCTAAATAATTCTCTTTCCGGGAAACGATCCCACTTAATGCTAAATAACTAAATAGACTCCGCAAACCTAAAAATCACTTTATTCTAAGTAGAAGAAAACACTACTTCTTACCAACACACTCTGAACCTTCAGTAAATTCGCTGTCCACATGTCAGTCAAAGCTTACGATCCCGGAAAAACCTCCACGACGTGTTCCTAGCAGCTAGAGTAACTTTCGATGAGATCCACTGTAAATCCTGTGATTCTGGCTAACACTTCACTATGTATAGTCACTACACAACCACAGTCACTTAATTAACATATCTTTGCAAAATAACCATGACAACCAAATTCCAGAGATCCGCACGCACTTTCCGAAGCTTAAAGAAAGATTTCTCAGTCACGTACAAATTTGAGTAATTCAGGACAACTCGATCGCAAGCAAAATCACAAAAAGTCACTCATCCATTAGGGTACCCTTATAAAAGAGTAATCAGGCATCCTGCCAGAACCTAACTCCCACGATACTCGATGCAACGGAAAAACATACTTCTTAAAAGATTAAAAGGTGGTGAATTTCTTTCACTCGATTCTTCTCAATTTATTTTACTTTGTTACTCGATTTTCCTCATAATGTTTCTAATAATGGTTTTACTTATATTTCAGGTGACAATATAAACTATCGGGCAGATGAGGAATATTTGCTTCGATTCCTCAGAGTTAGGAAGTTTAATACCGACAAAGCCTTCAAGACTGTTCAGGATTTTTATTCTGTTAGGAGAAAACACCCAGATGTTTTCGATTTGCCTCCTAATCTGGAATCGTTGCTGAATCTGAAATTCTTCGTTCGTCTTCCCAATGTAGATGAAGAAGGGAGGATCTTATTAAAAGTAGATTATGGTATAAGTATTTCCTAGTCTCAAATACTGTACTAGGGTAAATATATCAGAATATGCATTTGACAGTCTCAGAAGAATCTCTCTTTTCTTTTCAAAATCTCCTGTTACAAGAAAACATAGGAGAGAATATAATTAAAAACAAGAATGATAAAAAAAAACCTGCCTTATTGGCAGTTTTATTTACGCGTTAGAGTAGTTAAGATAAATAAATATTTTTTGTAATTTTTTTAATTGACTTTATTTTAAATATTTTTCAAAATCCTTCCTCTGTTCCTGTATATGTTAGTCTTCTAAATTTCATGATGTTCAGAAACAGCGGTTCAGAGTTATATACAGTTGCATTATTTTCTGTAACTTGCCTCACAAATATCGTCAAACTCTATAATCAAACATCGTTTAAAGGTGTCCAACATACTAATATCTTCCTAGCAGTTTTCCTAATTAACAGTGCACGTATTTTTCAAATCCGTACAGAAAAAGACATAAGTTATATTTTCTTTTCCATGATCGCAGCTCAATACATACAATAGATATATACAGCACTTTTTTCCACAAATAAAGCTAAAATGACTAATGAGGAATTTTCTATTATCCTAAACAACAACACATTAATAGCTACATCAATGGGTTCTTTCCATCATCGGGATGTTTTTATCATAAAACACGCGACTTTTCTTCGGCGATTGAAAGCCTTGAGAAACTGTCGCTTATTAAACATCATATATATATATATATATATATATATATATTAAATTGTGATTGAGTTTATGGAAAATATTCACTAATATGCTCTAATTACCGCTGAAAATGTGGAATCAGAATTTATCAGAATGTAATAAGGGATCCAGGAATTCCTGTCTGTTTTTTAAAAAAGGTCGCCCTAGTTTTTATTTTGTGATCGGATATACTTTGTCACACGAAACATTCGATTACCAATCGTGCTGTAGAGGAATTGTCCAGAAATATAGAATAAATAATCAATCCATACTTCTTAAACAAAAAGCCAAATCAACGGTCTCAAGCCTGTATATAAATTTCTTTTCAAATTAAGGAAAGATAATCCATTTCAACCTAAAAATTACTCGTACAAAATCTAATTACTTTTTTTGTTCTAAGTGCTCATATAAAAACAAAACAGGTCCAAATTTTGGTTTCGGATGTTGAGTGTTCAAAAAGTGTCTAATAACTTGTGCACATGGCACGTTCACAGAAATTCTTGAAAACATTTTGTGAGGTTATTTTACGGATGTGCTGTACCTATCATAATATGAATAAGATCATTGCTATCTTGCACAGCGTGTGTACTGTTCAGTGTTTGTTAAAGAGAAGCAGTTCACATCAAATCAATTTTGTAAATTTAAAGCAGGTAAAAAGACAATTTCTTTGTGTAGGGAATTTTTACAGGAACATTTATTTTTGGCACAGAAATATTTTTCTATCTTTTACAGATGCAATCTAAACTTTCATCTGGCAGCACCGCTCTTTAATCGTCTCTAACGGACAATTAGACAACTCGATTTGTCATACATCATGACACGATTTGATGCTAAATCTAAGCTTAACATTAAAAAAAATTATAACTTTCTATTTTTTTTTCTTGTGTGAATTGTTCAGTACCCTTTTCAGTAGTGAAATTGTTTTCAAGTTTTAATAGATCTGAGTGATTAAAATATAATAATTACCGGTGGTGAAACAGCAATCTTAATCTGGAATGGCTTTAACTATTGTTAATCATGAAAGCTACAAATTCAGTCCCTCTTGATACTACATATATGCTTATAAACAGTTTTAATGTATTCTTGAAAGTTGTTTTAACGCCAATATCATCCTCTTCTTAACTTGAATATGCCATTGTTATTGTTAACTTATTGTTATAAGCCAATAATCATTATATATATATAATGAAGAAATAAAGATTCTTTATTTATATAAGTGACTGTTAAAGAGGTTTTATATTTCGCAAGATCTCAAAATGATTTTCTTTAAAAACACGGTGTTCCAATATTCTTTTTTCTTTCTTTTTTTTTTTTAAACAAAAAAAAAAAGTTCATTTTTAAAACTTTTTTGCCTCAAACGTTTTAATTCAGTAGTCACACTGTATGTTCGACATAGTCGGCCGGACTAAAACGTAACATAACTTAGTAACATATCGTAACTCTTCTGTAACAGAACAAAAATTTTGGATCTCTGATTTTCAGATATTGGAGCATTGGCAAGCAACATTAAGACTTTTCAAAACTTCTTTTGGCATTGTCAAAATAATAATAAAAGAAATAGTAATAATAATAATAGTAATAATAGTAATAATAATAATAATAATAATAATAATAATAAAATTTTATATAGAAATGATTGATTTACAGTTTCCTGAATCCAAAATGTGCAAAAAGTATTCATAACTGGAATTTTTATCCGATTATTTATGCTACAGGTGATCAGTTACATGAATTTTCTCGTGGTATTTTTCCACGTCCAAAATTAATTATCTACCTGACAAAACTTTCACCAAAATAAAGTATAATAAAACGTTTACAGATCCAATACAACTGATTGATGAGTATCTTACACTATATGACCAAAACTATTGGATACTTTCGATTTTAGATGTTTTCTCGAGTATCTTTAGAAATATTTGATGAATGTTTCTTGAACTTCGGGATGTAAAGGACATATTTTAACTCATATTCTTCAGTAAAGGTTTAATCATGAGAGTAATTAGAGGCCAACAGCAAATTGAATTAAAAAATATACTATTAGCAATAACCCTGTATTATACTATAGAAATCTCGAAATAATCTGTATTTAAAACAAATGATTTCATAAACCCAGTATAACGTTCGTACGCAGTTGTGTAAAAATAGTACATATATTTATAAGAATATGAATGTTCCTTTTAAAAATTCAAAATATTTCCGCTTGTTTTTTGTAAAATAGCAGGATTGTCAACAAAAATTCATGACACTTTCAGAGAACTTGACAAACTGCAAGAGAAACATTATTATACTATAAGATATTAATATATTGTATATTTGATAAGATATGAGAAATTATATAAAATAATTTTTCGCAAATGATAGCACATATTTATCTTTCATAATTGGATTCTTAACTCACAGGTTTCCACAGGCCGAAATTTCCAGGCCCGGGGCCGGCCTGACCCGTTTATATTTCCGCAGCTCAGGGCCCGGCCGGAGCCGACTTAATTTCTACAAAAAATTCCGATTTTTTTTTTCTTTAACATACAATTAAGATTCTTTTAAAATATACTGCATCCATATTTCTGGAAAGTTTTAGGTAGATTTTAGATTACTATATGTTCACAAGCCACAGAATACAGAATAGCAACATTAATGATCACTTAGACTGTTATACTATTACATACAAGTAAAGACTCATTTAAGAAAAAAAAATACTTTAGAATTAATATAAAAAAAGATGGCTAAAAATATCATAACTTTTAAAGCTGTATAATAAAAAAGTAGATTTTTGATAACATTTATCTGTAATTTATTAAAGGCTGTTAACAGAAGTTCATTAACGCTATTACTATTTTTATAAAACAAATTGCTTGCCCCAGGCGTCCAGGGAACAATTAAGTGCAGTTCCGGCTCGGCCCAAGTGTCTAGAATATAATGTAAGCCTGATCCAGACCTGGTCCGAGTCGGCCGAAAAAATTCAGCCCGGGCTCGGACACTATGTAACTATCCGATGCCGATCTCTAGGCTAAACATGTTATATTTCTGCATTGATGATGTCACGCTAGCATCGACTCGTTCAAGCACATATATACTTATTCTCGCCCCAGTCATGTGCGTTGAAAATTGTTTATATTTTATCGGTTTAGTTCGATCCTTTTAAATTTATAGTTATGTCGGCACGCCTATTTTTTTTATCGGCCCGGCCCGGCCCGTTTAGTTTTTTTTATCGGCCCAGGCCCGTATAGATCGTTACCTCAACTATATAGGGCAACTGTATAAAAGGCCAGTCGAATATTGTGAATATTTTGAATGATGTCGACGATGTAGTGCGCAGCATTTTAGTTATTTTCTAAAAGTAACTTCATAAGGGATTGTTCATAAACTGGAATTTATGTAGTATAAAATATTCTAATTTATCAAACGCACATCAATTCAATTTATGTGATGTATTTTTTATATATATATAAGTGTGTCTGTATTTAAAACATTAGTAATTGTATGTAATTTAGTGCAAATATCCTTGCAATATATGATGAAAATTGCAATTTGAAGAAAATTTGTGTGAAAAATGTGTTAAAAGTTTTTGAAATCTTGAGGCAATTTTTTTTATACAAACTGCCCCACATTTTTTCATTTACTAAGCGTTAAATATTAGATAGTGAGTGGGACTAACCAAAATCAAATATGCTTGTTTCCGAAAAAAAGAAGTTAAACATTATGTTGTTTGCGTTTAAGTTTAAGTATATTTTGCAAAAACCAAATTCGACGATTTCAATAACAATGCCATTTAAAAGGTATAGAGAAAAAAAAAATTAATAATCTTCTTTTACAACAGCAGTGTTGAATTCAGGGGGTGGCCCGGGGGAGGGACATTTCCCCCAAGAGCATTGAAATGTCCCCCCACGGAAGATTTGAGATTTTATGCAATGGTCAAAAAGTGGAATTCTACCCCCCCCCCCCGGAACTCTATAATGCCCTCCCCCCAGAGCTACAGAAATCCCTCCCGGAGAAAAGTGTCTGAATTCAACACACTGTACAACCAACACCGGCTCTATTAAGAAAGCCCGGGGACACTCAGAGTGACGTCACTAACCTCGGTCAAGGATGACGAACTCAGTTTATTTTCCATTCGTCATCATAACTTTCCGAGTTCGTCCCAAAACTTATTTCAGCCATAAGTTAGAGTGTATAGTGTATATAACCATGTATATACGTTCATGTAACATTTCATATGTTATAAATATTATATTCATTTGAGGAAAGACACTTTCATTTTAATCCTTTTAAAAACATTCATTATATTGTCTTTTTATAGATTAAAAAAAATTTAACCCCCCCCCTTCTTTTCATGTCTCTTAATAAAAATAAAATATGAATAATTCATAAATATCAGAGTTTTTATTATTATTAACAACTGAATAAGAAAAATATAAATGTAATTCACTATTTTTTCTCTCCTTTTAAGTTACATTTTATTTGCTTCATGTAACCATTTCATATGTTATATTCATTTCAGGAAAGACACTTTCATTTCAATACTTTTGAAAGATTTCATTATATTGTCTTTTTAAAGAAAAAAAATATTTTTAACACCCCCCCCCCCCCCCTAACCTCTGCTTTTTTAATGTCTTTTAAAAGAAATAAAATGTGTATAATTCATAAAATATATATTTCATAATTCGTAAAATGTACAATAAAAATATTCATGTTATATAAAATATGTATAATTCCTAAGTATAAGAGTCTTATTTTATTTATTTTAATTTTTTTTTAAGAATTCAATATTAAGAAAAATATTTATTTAATTCATTATTTTTTCTTTTCTATTAAGTATTATTTTATTTGCTTCATGTGTTATAAATACATATTCATTTCGTGAAAGACACTTTTTATAACACCTTTTTTTTTTTTTGGTTAATGTGTAAATTAAAGTTCATATTTGAGTTCTAGCACATTTTCAAGAAAATTAATAATATTTCGATTAAAGACTGAATTGCTTTCCATTAAAATAAGTACTTATTTAGAGTATATACATGCATTTTTATTAGCAATGTTAATCATTATCTATTAAAATATGTTTACTTTGTCGTTGTTACAAGAGTAAACTAAAATATTTATATATATTTTTTATACATAGATTAAATTGTAAATGTGTTAACATGAATATATTAACTTAATTAAATGCTTCTTCTGTCACTAATTCATATTCAGAATTATATTAGTTAGTGAAAAGTGTAAGGTAAGAACTTAATGTAATGCACGGTCTGTCATTTGATAATTACATACTTGATTTATTTCTCCATATATGCTTTTCTTTTATAATCACCAATAAACGGAGTTATTTTACTATTATTATGAAATTTTAAATATATAGTTGTCCTGTTTTAAGATAAAATTTTTTTTGAAGGGCCCTGTTCTGAAATTTAAAGAAAAGGGGGTCCTTTAAAAGACATTTTTAATATAACATTTATCATTATAACATATATTTTTCATCAATTATTTACTACACATTTTAAATGTGATATTTGATTTAAATAAAATTGTGAAAAGTAAAGGTTATTTTTGTGAAATTTATTACATTTTTGTGAAAAATAACATTTTGTAATGAAAGTTTAAATCCAGTTACTCAAATTCGAACCAAGATTAAAAAAATACTTTTTAAATCCTTTTGCTGAAATTTTCCTCTTTGTTGAACTTATTTGTTTACAAATTACACATTTTAAAATGCCACAAAATAATAAATAAATAATAAATAGTAAGTTTTTATGGAATAAAAAGGAATTTTGTGAAGGAGCCTGTTTTATTATAAAGAATTTTGTGAAGGGACCCATTTTATCAAACTGAGTTTTGTGGAGTGCCTATTTTATTAAATTGATTTTTGTGAAGGATCCTGCTTTATTAAATAGAATTTTGTGAAGTGGCCCTAAATATTCACCAAATTTTGCTTGGTATATTACCCTTGATATATTTAATATTTTCTAATAATAATTAAACCCTATCTGGTGAGTTTTATTGTAGATTATATATATGTATAAACTATCTAATATGGCAAAATAAATCGAATATGTAATTATTGTATGACAGACAGTACATTATAGTACAGTTTTACTAACTGATATTATTGATAAAATTTTGCCTGTGAATTAGTGACATCATAAGAAGCATTTAATTAAGTTGATATTGTCATGTTCAAAAATTTACAATGTACAGTTACATATGTATGTGAAAAAAAAAAAAAAAAAAAAAAAAAAAAAAAAAATATATATATATATATATATATATATATATATATAAACTTGTTGCAAAAATTAACCATTATATATATATATATATATATATTAGCAATGGAAGATATTAAATGTGAAAAAATAAATAAAAGGGAAAAAGAAAAGCATGAGAATGAAACAATCGTGAATTTATCAAAATGTAAATTTCCTTTATTATTAAAAAGGGTATTCCGATTTAGATTCATATTAATATTAAACATATTTACATAAATTGTACTAAATTTAAAAGCTAAGCGAACAAATACGAAGTATGTGAAATTATTTATGCACAATTTTCCATTGATATGTATGAAAAGAAAGGTAGGTCTTAACTAAAAAGTATTAAATTTACAATTAAAGCAAATTCATATTGAATACTGAATAATGCATAAAAATTGTTGTGCGAGATTATTTACTAATAAATAAATAGTGCAAACGTTATAAAATATTTTCACAACACGAGCTTCGGACAAAGCTGTAAAGTTAAGCCTACTCGCGCAGAAACGACAAGTTAAGCATATTTTAATACATAATGATCAACATTGTTAATATTCATAAAAATACACATATATACTGTAAACAAGTACTTACCTTAATTAAAAGCAATCCGATCTTGAATTGAACTACTTTAAATTAACATCAGAATTCAAAACACAGTTTGATTTCCCAACACGTTGTATCTGAAACGCGCGGTACTATGTTACTTTCCTACGAACAAGTACGGAATGGGAGAATATTGTGACTTGCTTTATGACCGAGGTTGATGACGTCAGCAAACCAGTATTTCCTCTGAAACCTGGCTTTGTAATAGAGCCGGTGTTGGTACAACACTCTTATACAGTGTTAACTTCGGCTAATGAATGTTTCGGCTGACGAAGATTTGTTTTTTCGCATTTTTTTCTACCTCGGTTAGCCAATGTTTTATTGGACGCACACGCCAACTAATGAAGCCGCGTTGCATTTTAATCAGACGAGAAACTACGTTTCGGTTAAGGACGATTTTGGTTAAACAGTAATTTCGGAACGAATTGTCTTTGTTAGTCGAAGAACACAGTATTGTTAACCCATATTATCCGATTAGCAGTATTTCCTGCCAAGCAGTGCTGACAGTTGGGCAGTTTTTTTTTTTTTTTTTTTTTTTTTTTTTTTTTTTTTTTTTTTTTTTTTTTTTTTAATTCAGTTTGCTTGATTAGAACCAAATTTTTTTATATAAATCTATTAAAAAAATAGGTACTTAAATTGGTTTTATTTAATGTCTTACTTAATAACAGATTAAAGAAGGCGAATATTACTATTTTTAAAAAGTAGTAGCAATCAAGCAATTTGATTTTAAAAAGAAACAAGAAATAATTATTGGAAGAAATGGGTTAATTTTATTACTCAATTTTGTGGATCATAGCTGTCAACTTTCCGGGTTTTTTTTTCTTCTTCTTCTTCAAGCCAAATAAAACCAGAGATTTTATTAAATAAAAAACTAAATCAAGTATTACCTAGAAACAAGAAACCTTTCATTAAATATTTCTTTCTGGTTCAAATTATGTTTATTTGGCTAGAAAAAATCTAGAAGGTTGATAGGTATGGTGGTGCCATTTGACGTTTCATAATAAATTTTAACCTCTTGTGTTTAGAAAAATGGAATCCTGCTGATGTGCCCTTTTTCAAACTTCTAAATTTTACTACTGTCGTTTCGGACATTATTACAATGAATCCCAAATCTCAAATCAATGGCATCATCACCATCGTTGATTTGAAAGGATTGACCCCAAGTCATCTCGTCCAGTTTGTATATCCGAGACGCGTGATGCTGTTTATCAATATATTACAGGTAAGAAAGGCACTTTAAATACATTGAAGTTTTTTATGTGGAGAATTTCAATGCATTATTAAAATTAACTTATTGCTTATTCTAGTGGATTTTATTTCAAAATTAAATTTCTGTACGGGGAAATATCTATCAGTTATTCAGCGAATCAGAATTTTTTTTTCTATAAGAGATACATTAAAGAATTTAAACAACGTTAAATAATAATTAAGTCAAAAAGTGAAAGAAAAAATTAAATTACAAGGTTACAAGTAATTAATTTCTGTAGTAAATCGTAAACTTCTTCAAATATACGATATTTTTGCGATATTGCCACGCATAAGTGTTGTAAATATGAAAAGGGGCGAGTGTCGTACGGTAAAGGAAAGCACGGAGTTGGAAAAAAAAGGAATTTTTATGCAAGGGAAGCAACGCGATAATTTTTAGGAATAAAACGATAAGTTTTAGGGATATTGATAAATTTGATGGGAAAAAAGGGTTCTACTTATTCTCATCTTTATTATCAGAATAACATTATAAACATTTGAAATCGCTAAAATTCTATTACACATTCTGTAAAGGTTTTTCACTTTTGAAAAAAACTTTCGAGAAAATTTTTTTTTTAAACTTTTATACTGGACATACAGATGCAATACTTTTCTGAAGTAATGTATAGAAAACATAAATTAAACTTCTAGATTATATAACAAAATTTTAATCGATTGCTCAATATCGATTCTTACTCACTTTATTGTAATATAAAACTCATTAATAATTTTTCTATTGTATTTATTTTTATTAATTAAAAAAAATCCCACAACAGAAGATAATTAAAAATCTGATATATTATTTAAATATCATAATTTGAGATTGAAAAACATTCGCTTTATATAGCACAATTTAATATTTTACAATGAATGACTTTTTTACAGACAGGGAAGCTCTCAAGGGGAGATTAAGGCAATTGCCCCTCCCTATATTTTCAAATTTAATTAGTCATTCAATTAACTAATAAATTTTGTTTTTCTCTGAATATTTTGTAAAATATTGCAAAAGTTTAATCTTTTTAAGTGAGTTAAAGTAATAATTAAGCACTAAGAGAAAAAGAAACTGAGGATTTCCGGTCAACCCTTCCCCCTTGCACCCTCCCCCGTGGAAGACAATTTTTGGTTCTGTTTCTCGTTTAGCGATTATGTGTTCAAAAGCTTTCTTAAACAGCTGATTCAGAGGGCGTAACCTGTCCGAGGAAAAAAACAATAAACTATTTCAATTCTCCATTTTAAAAAAGTCCGTAAAAGTTTTACATTTGGATTTTTAATATTTCTCATTTGTTTCATGTTTGTATTGTTTGTTATGTTGACATATTTAAAAATAGTCTTGCAGGAGGTATTCTGAGACAAACAATATTTAGTTTCGCTTATTTCTTGTTTATATTCACCATTTTGAAAACCCATTTTTGGCAGTTCATTGCAGGCACATCTGTTCCAAAATCTTGTCCCTCCCTGGATTTTGTTCTGCGGGTGCCCATGTTTACAGATACTGTCGGAGACGTACCCAGCGGTCGCCAACCTTGTGAACCTCACGGACCACTAAATTCATAATGTTAAATCCTGCGGATTACTAGTATGAATTTTTGAAAGATGTAAATGTACGGTAATGATCGGAAAACTTCCAATTTATTAATAGGAAATGCACTTATTTAGTGTAAAAAATATATAAATATTTAAGAGAGTTAATCGGAAAATAAGTTTTCCTATGCTACCAAGGGCAGTGTTTTTATTCCCCACAAGTAATGTACTTCGGACATAAAGAAGTAGGCTTACTTTATTTTTTCACATAACAACCAAAAACATTGGTGTATTTGTCATAACTTTTACCAAAGTAAAAAAAAAAAAAAAAAAAAAAAACTCTTGAAAAAATGCATGTTCTGCATATTGGAGAATTGTTTCGCGGCTGTCGTTACTTCTTTATTGGTGCCAAATGGCCTTCCTCTGAGAGTCTTTTTCAGTGCATTCATTAAAGTCATTAAATTCATTCAGTGTAAGAAAGAGGTGGAAATCCCTTGGAACTAGGTTGGGGCTTTAGTGTGTATGGGCAAAGCATTCCCAACCGAGGGTACTAATAACATCTGAACCATACACACCCTTTTATGAATTTCAGTACTCTTCATCAGACATGCTGATTCATATATCTCAAAATTCTCACTTCCTCTTTTCTTCAAGATTATAAAAAAAATTCTATAAAAGTGTAAATTGTTTTTCTTCATATCTGCCGGTCCTAAGGTGGGTCACGCATCCTAGTTTTTTGCAAGCGCTGCGCCAGCTTCATCTGCAGTATCTGGATCGTATACCACCAAATGATGTATGACTAGCTCTCGCTGATGCAAGCCATTTTAGTCAGATGCAGGTTCTTTTCAAATCGAATGTCTTTCAAAAAATTCTTTTCATGAAATCAATCCAGAAACAAAGCGTCGTTAAAATATAAGCACAGCAGTTAAAATCGAACAAACATCTTCTTAGAAAAAACTTAAACTATTTTATTTACATTTAAATATAGGATATTATTCTTTTATAACACTCGTTTGAGCGTTCAAAATTATTACCGAAAAATCGGTTCAGAAAGTTACATCATCATCTTACTGAAAGAACAAAATCAGAGTAAACAAAAAAAAAGCCGTAGCCAATGGTAACAGACAAAAAATCGTCTGGCTAGCACCAGTGAGGCATTCGTAACACTTGCATTACGCCGATGTCTTGTTTGCCCAACTCCAACAATTGTTCCATTACAATTTCTCGGGAAAAAAAGGAGGAGAATCTTATTTTCCGACTAACACTCGTATTTATTTAGTCGAAAATGATAAATGCTTACTTAATCATAACAAAAATTTTAGAAAGATGCTTGATTGTAACAACATTAACAAAGTTAGTTTAATTATTGTAAAATAATTGAAACTTATTTAAAAATAAAATTATTTTAGTGTAATATTTGTTAATGCTTGTTAGAAATAAGTTCATGGATTTTTAGATCCAATGGTGTTACTACAAGACGGAGAGCAGGGCGAACTGTCGGGCTAGTACTTTTTTATATCGTCAGCCATCTTGCTTCACGGGGTGATGAAGAAGGTAAGTATACTGGGACACAATTGTTCCATTACAATTTCTCGAGAAAAAAAGGAGGAGAATCTTATTTTCCGACTAACACTCGTATTTATTTAATCGAAAATGCTAAATGCTTACTTAATCATAACAAAAATTTTAGAAAGATGCTTGCTTGTAACAACATTAACAAAGTTAGTTTAATTATTGTAAAATAATTGAAACTTATTTAAAAATAAAATTATTTTAGTGTAATATTTGTTAATGCTTGTTAGAAAAAAGTTCATGGATTTTTAGATCCAATGGTGTTACTACAAGACGGAGAGCAAGGCGAACTGTCGGGCTAGTACTTTTTTATATCGTCAGCCATCTTGCTTCACGGGGTGATGAAATAGGTAAGTATACTGGGACACAATTTCTTCACAAAATGCCACAAATATTTGAGAATTAGGTATCGAGAATTATTGCTTCAAATATTTGAGAAGTTTTAATTTGTCCTTTGAACTTTTTAAAAGTAAAATTTAGATGATTTGCAAATGAATAACCACTAACATCCATTATCATAATTATCAATGTCTGCTATAATTTAAATTTTCGAAATAAAAAATCTAAAATTTCATAAGTAAAAATATTTTATAGAATATCATTTTTGTTTTATTATTAATAAGAAATAAAAAATGCAAACAATGTTCAATTTTTTCTACGGATCACCAAAATTTTCTGACAGACTACCGGTTAGAGACTTGCTCTATACACAACTTGCTTTACACAATTCGTTTGTTAACTAATATTATTATTACTATTAAATATTCAACCTTGCTAACAAATAACCAAATACTATACATGAAACTGGAAATCGCTGGTTTCAACAAAGTCTTTTTATGCTATTTTGAATTATCGATGTGCTATTGTCTGCTGTATTACTGTTTATTACAATCACTGCAAGAAATAAGTCTTGAAAGAATCTTGAATCACTGCAAGAAATGATGACTTGAGAAGCGTTTGAGGCATAAAAAATGTTTTTGTCAAGTCTTGACTATAATCATGTGCAAAATTTTTTTTTTTCTTTTGCTATTATAGTAGTTCTAAATTTCTAGAGAAATATTAAACATATATATTTTTCAATCTAAATTGATGCTGCATATTTCATATTTCATATTTTCTTATTTCTTTTAATTCATACAAGATTTTTTTATTATTCTTTCTTTCTTTCTTTATTTTTTGTTAAAGTATTTTTATATTAAACAGTTATTAAAGTTAAAGTAAAACTACCAATATTTATTTATATCAGAAATGTTTATTTCAATAATGTTTTGAGATGAGACGTTGTATTTAATTGCTAATGAGACTGTTAATGTAATAGATACTTATAAAACTAGCATTAAGTCGGAAGCTGTTTTTGCTCATAACAGAAAATCCACTAATTACTAAAATATGCTTCATATTTAAATCCTGAAAATGTTTAAAGTAATATATTTTTTTAATATTTTTTAATAGTTCAATAAATATTTTAATTTTTAATATTTCAATTTTTTAATAATCAAAAGGGTAATCAAAAAAATATTTATTACTTATTAAAATCTTTAAATGAAGAACTAAAAAATATCGAGAAAATGATTAAGCTCGCACAATTAAAAATATGAACTCAAGAATGTCAAAATGCATTTTTTTTCAGTTTGTTTTCCATTTTATAATAGAGATTTTTTTATTTAAAACATTAAAAGATTCTAAAAGATTTTCTTTAAAGATTGTAAATGTCGCTTTACTTATGATATTTTATGAATTAATTTACACTTATTTCTTTTGATTTTGTATGAAACCCTATTAATGTCTATGTTTTATGTTTAGAGTTGTTATCCATGGAGAATTAAAGCAATAATCGGAGTTAATTGCGGAAAATTCACGCAGATGTTGTATAAACTGTTTCAGCCTTTCCTGAAGAAAAAAATTAGAGAAAGGGTAAGAAAGAAATATCTACATTAAAGACATGCTTAATATGCTGAAAAACTCGTTCGTGAATTTACTAATACCATTTTTTAAACATTTAACTGCTATAGAGGGCGTCCCATTCAGCTCTGCAAAGCTTACATAGAACCAAAGCCGGCGTAATCCTCGGGCTGCCCTGGACCCTGCACCAATTGGGGCGTTGTTAGGGCCCCGGGTCTCTCTATATTATTCGAAAAAAAGTTTCCTCTGTATAAAATAATATTTTTGCTCTAGATTTATTTTTAAATGTTTCTGCGAAGCAAAAAAGTGCCTATTAACCTTATTTCATACAAGCAAAGTTGATATTGTCGGGGGAATAATCCTGAAAATAACCGTGAACGCAAAAAATAAATATTTTAAGTATTGTGAAAAATAGAAGATTTGCGAAATTAAAAGTAATTATGCATATTAAAAATGTGAAAGTAGTGGTATTTCCCATACATTTTATTATCTGTATTATATATTATTCTATGATATATATACAATTTAAAAATAAATTTTATTAGTCTAGTATTGCAGTATTCGTTGGGCCCCACTAATAGCTTTGCCAGGGACCCGCACGACGTTGCGCTGTCCCTGTATAGAACTTCAGTTCTATGAAAGCCCTGTCTGCCATCTTAGTTCTAGATGGTAAATACTCGAGGCCTAGATGGCTAGACGCAATATACTAGAGACTAAAAACTAGTTATTAGTTTGACTCTCAAATTAAATGTGCCAATAAGGGATTTTTTCCCCTTTAAGTATTGTTTATTTATTTTTTTATTGTTTATTTATTTTTTCGTTAAAATTTTTTTTTATTTTTGTCACCGTTTAAAATTTATTAAGGACACATATGATGACAGTGATGTCTAGACAAAGTGATCGAATCAGATTTAGCATCATATTTAAAAACATGTTATTGTTTATGAATAGACATGTGTGTTGGATTACTTTCTTATTTAAAATATATAGATTTTTATTCATAGGTCAGAGTTACCAGGAAAATACCACAACTGAACTTTGAATACCACTATTTTCGCATAATAATATCCCCCTTATTTAATCACAACATTTATGTAAATAAATAAAGCAAACATTATTAATCGGAAACATTAGTATTCAAAATTCAACAGAGTCATTTTTCTGGGAAGCTAGGGTACACTGCAAAAAAAAATTGTTGATTTTACAGTATAATACTGCCACCTCAGCTGCCAGTATTATAGCATGTGCGGCAGCGTATTACTGCTTATTTTACTGTTTAGTACTGTTAATTTTACGGTATAATACTAGCAGCTGAGGTGCCAGTATTATACTGTAAAACAATTTTTTTTTCAGTGTATAACACATGAAATACTTGCTACATACATCATTTTATTAAATGCGAGTGTTTATTTTTTTACTTGTATTAACTATACAATCGTAAAATACTTCCACATTCTAGCTTTAACAGCTTTTATAAAAAATAATAATAATAATGTACCTAAATATGTGAAAAATAAATTCTGAAAAAAGGGTGAAAAAGAGATTTAAACTGGAGTTCTGTGTGGGTCGGATTATATCCAACCTAAACTCGTAAATTCTGTTTTAAGTCAATCCGCAACTCAACCTAAATCCGACAAAAAAAAAAAAAAAAAAAAAAAAAAAAATTCGTCGACCGACCCGAACCTGACAGAACATTTTTCATTGAAATTTTTCCGACCATTTTGCGAAGTCAAAGAAAATTGATCCATCGTGTAATGTAATTATGAAAAAATAGACTATAAGTCATATCTCTAAGATCAATTTTATCTTTTATGTAGAAAAATGAACCTATAAATATTCATTCATGTTAATTATCCGTATGTATAGTTTATCATCTGAAAAAATATTCTGGACCTTTTGATATATCATTTAATACGAGCCCGATCCATAAGAATAAAAACTCAGCCGGAAACTACCCAAACCCAAACAAATTATACCTGATAACCTACAACAACAACAAAAATTAGCGCCAACCCGACCCATACTGTGGGTCGAGTCGTGTTATTCAATCCTATGCAGGGCTCTAATTCACATATATATGCATGGCATTGCTTGTTTACGAACTTAAGGCGCTTTTTAAAGGTTTATATATTATGAAAACTATATAAATGAGTTATTTTTGGAATTATCTGAGTCTTAGTACAAAATTGAAAATTTGAAGCGTTTTATTTGATTTGTTGCGTTAAGGTGGTGAATAATGATATAATATTAAGACCTTTTTACCTTACGAGGTCGGTTCCTGTCAGATTTTTTTTTTCAGTTTAACCTACCTGTTTCTTTTTTTTTTTTTTTCTTCTATAGAGTCAGACTTGTATTAGCTGCCAACGGTCGTAAAACGATGAACTTTGGAAATTCTAGCCTTGACCTTGTCCTGCTGTGACCTTATTGGAGGAAGTAGCACAAACTTATAAAATAGCTAATATCTTATCATAAAACATAAAAACATTTTTGAAAGAAATCGAGTAAAATTATAGTTTTGATTTTGACTAACGATGAGCTTAGACTAATGCGTTTCACAGCAATTGTTTTCGTATGATGATCCACTACGTTTGGGACCAGTTTATTGTTATTATTATTATTTATTTATTACTTTTTCAGAATTTTTAAATCCGTTTGTTTACAAACATAAAGATATACAGTAGACTCCCTTAAATCCGCATAGCTTAAAACCAGAGGTTGTGCGGATTTTAGAATTTTGAGGATTTCTGGTCACTGTTTTGCTTATATTTTTAAACAGTAATTTGAATCTAATAATGCACTCGAAATTTTAATGAATGCTTTCAATAAAGTAAAATAATAAAATAAAATAAGAAAAAATAAGAAAATTTATTTTTTTTTAAATATTAAAAATAAAGGTTAAGTAAATAATTAATAATGCATAACTAAATATGCATATTGATGAAATAGTTTTTTCTTGAATTATTCAGTGAAACTCTTCTTACAAAGATACACTAATAATTCACATCAAAATTTTAAAATAACAAAGTTTTATTTCATTTTTAGCTATACTTAATAACCAAAAAGCTTGATTAAGACATAAATGTATTTGGTAAAAAGATTGTGATCACCACTGATATCAGCGCTTTCTTGAAAATTTTCAGAAATAAATTTATGCTTCCTTCACGAGAAAGCACAAGTTCAATCATATTAACCAGAATTGTATATTAAAATGTGCACAGAATGATATAAAAATTAAAAAAACTTAAATTTTTCACCTACATCTTAACTGTAAGTTTCATTATTTACATCTGAAACGATTTTCGGATTTTAGACGTTTGTGGATTTTAGCCTTGCGGATTTGAAGTAGTCTACTATACTAAAAATTACCTAGAAATATCTTACAATTAAAAAAACAGTGGTCAATTGCAGATAAATATCATTAAATTTCAACCTGAACAGCTAAAACTCTATCAAATAAAAAAAAATGATATGTGTCTAACTCAATTTATACATAATTAGGATTTTCAAAAC
Source organism: Maratus michaelseni (assembly GCA_963931845.1). Lineage (NCBI taxonomy): Eukaryota > Metazoa > Arthropoda > Arachnida > Araneae > Salticidae > Maratus > Maratus michaelseni. The sequence goes on along the minus strand of OZ007594.1, from coordinate 153,008,525 downwards.
GAATTAGAATCAAAGGAACTATTAAATTACCAATAAAGCTCAAGCAATTATATATTCTCTAAAATAACATTTTTCACAACTGCGATAGTTTTCTCCAACAAAACACCTGTAAATGGAGATATGTTAAACCTACATAACAATCCATTAGGTTATATTTCACTAGTAGACTCCCTCAAATCCACAGTAAATTGCTATGCATGGTTTTTAATTATATAAAACTTATGTAACTAAATTATCTTGACCGAATTCAATATTATTAAAGTGCTTAAAATAATTCTACTATTTAAAGACTGTCTGCTTCAATGGGTTTATCATACATTTATACTCTATAAAACTACTATTTTACTTACCCATCATACGTAGTATAGGGTAAGTCTTGTAATCGTTTTGAAAATCGATTTTTTTTTTACGGATTTACACGTTTCAGACACTGGAAATTCCGAAAAACATATTTTTAGAAAAAAAATTTGCCGTCCGTCTGTGTGTCTGTATGTCTGTGTGTCTCTCTATCTCCCGAAAAAATTGAGATAGAGACTTGAAATTTTGTATGTCTTAGTATGTAATAATGGGAAGAAGCTTATTGAATTTCAGTAACCTCGATTATCCGGAACTATTTTTTCGGACTCTCGAAATATTCGTTCTGATAAAAGGTACATAAAAATCTTTGAAATTGTTTGTTTTAAGGAGTGAATATAAAAGACAATACAAAAACATAAATTTTGCAAAGTCGATCGGATAATTAGTTGCCGAGATATTTGTAATCCTAATTTCCACACTATTCGATTTTTCATGACCCTGTATTTTATCCAAATTTCAATTCAATTGGAATGAGGCGCTTAATCAGATGCAATAAACCGCTATTTAATAGGACTATTGTTTTTGGAGTTATAAGGATGTTTCTTTTAAGCAATTCAGTAATTGAGCCTTTAAAGTTTATGACGTCATCAAGCCAGGATTTTATTCGAATTGCAATGCATTTTATAAGTAGTGTACACATTTTTTATTTTAATATTTTACATTATGCATATCAATGATGGGTAAGTATTACGGTGGTCCCCAATGACTAGTTTCATATTTTTATATGCAATAGTTTTTGCATTATAAGCGGTAAAAGTGAAGAGGTCACAATAAATTCAATTACAGCAGCAGCAGCATAAATTACTTTTTTTTTAGAATAGAAAGAAACTCTCTGTTATATGAATGAAGTTTAATTTTTCCATAATATGAAAAGTTTAAATTAATAGAAATTTTATTATGGTAGATAAGAATGATTTTTTTATTGGAATTATTTTATAGGTTTGTTATAAGTCCATTTATTTTTTTTTATTTCGCTTAATTTCGACAGGTGCCACCTCATACGTAGGCTGTAAAATGTTCATAGAAAATACAATAAAATTTTGGGAAAAAAAAAATATTTTTCACGACTGCGACTTTTCTTACAACTTTTCAAAGGGGTTTTGCCTGGCTAGTGCTTACTTGTTTATGTGAGAAAATGCAATTTGTAAGAATATATTATACTCTACCATACAGAAATATGACAGTTAAACAGATAGTTTCGTAAGCTGCTATGAAAAAAAAAAAAAAAAAAAAAAAAAAAAAAAAAAAAAAAAAAAGCCATCTAATTTTTTTTTACACATCCAACACATTAAAATCGTTAATTTGGGCCAAACGTCCCGACTTTATTTGCTTAGTAAAGAGAACATTTATTTGGCTTTGCAAAATAGGTTTGTTTTTATCTCTATACGCTAATTTGAAGGACTTCATCACGTTTACATTTAACTTCCAATGTATTTTTTTTACAAATGATGTTCATGCACGAATTTGTTCATTTCCAAAAGGATAGCTCAGAATATTAGGGAAAGGTGGGTTAATCAGAGACAATTATAAAAAGAAACATAATTTTTCTGTAATGAGAAAAGTGTCTTGCAAGAAATACATTACATTTACATTGCACAACTTTGATGAAGCTTTAACTTTTTTTTTCCTAAGATTCTAGTGTAATTCTAATTTGGTGCTGAAAAATGTTTCCATTTTTACTAAAATCTTACTATCTTTTACCACTGTGGGGTAATTAGAGATTGGTCTTCCAACTTTCATATAAAGATTATTTTAAACTGATTGAGGTTAGAGAAGAAATGTTAAAAAAATCTTTTTCAACACAGCTTGTCAGATTAAAAATAAATAAATAAATAAAAATATACACATATTTTACTTAATTGCGTAAGTTAAAAGGCTAAAAAATTGATTTCTTGAATTACACAACAAAGTTTCTTTATTTGGCCTATAAATTAATATACAGATATAGATATATGATTAAAAATACGATTTAAAAATACAGATAATGTATTATGTTTGTAATGTAATATGATTAATGCAAAATATGAATGTAGGTACATTAAACGTAGACTGAACTAAGGCACTAAATCTAAAACGTTATACAGAGATATAGAAAAAGAAATAGTGACTCTCTCTCTTACAACCCCGTGTGTCTTTATTGCATAGGTAATAAGTGACACTGTCATGCACTAAGGACCCGCGGCATAGCAAGAGACATTGCTCAAATTAAGAGTCTAAAAATCTTTTCTTAATTTTCTAAGTTATAAAGTTAAATCATAATAATACTGTTAAATCATATCAATTATATCATTATGGCATATCAATTATATCTAAAATTTTATTTCTTTTACACTATAAAATTTATTGTGAAAAATTCTTGAATTATTATGAGTATTTCAAAGTGAAACATTTTTCAAAAATTATATATATATATATATATATATATATATATATATATATATATATATATATATATATATATATATATATATATATATATATTTTTTTATTGATTGGTACCAATAATTTAAAAGTAAAATTTTCATTTTAAAATATTTTTTTCTATTTTTAAATATCTATTTATCGTAGTTTATTTTGCTCATCTCTTATTACCGTACCTTTCCCTACAATTACATTTTTATGACACTTTGTGAACTGTATTTATATACAGTTTTCTAATTCGTGTATTAGAATTACTTTTATTCGGTAAATGTTTTACAAATTATGATAAATTATTTGAATAAAATACACCAAAAGTTTCATAATAATTCAACAATCGGCTTTAAAATTTTTATTTATTGCTATAATCTTAACATTCTTATAGATGCATTAAATAATAATTAAAAATATATAAACAGTAGCACGATGTGGTTTTCACGGAAATATACAGAAATACATGGTATTATGTTTTAATAACAAAAGTTTTATTAACTGAATGATTACATTTGCCACTAACAAAGCCAGATAGCGGCTTTGAAAGTACCACAGTGTTAACTGTCAACGACAACGACAAATACAACTATTCTGGCAATTGTTTTTCTATCAAAAAAAATTATGTCTTTCTGCGTAATTATTTGAAAACCGTACCATGGTACTATCTATACTTTTCGAATTATTGAGTTTTTTTTTTTTTTTTCATAACCTTTGTATCACCTTGTACTTTATTCTGAGAAGGTATTTTTTCTTCTTAATTACATTAGTTTTTCTTTTTTGTAGCTTTTGAAAAAAATTCATTAAAATGCAACACATATTTAACTTTTTAAGGGATAATAAGGATTTAATTGAAATATTATTTGTTCATCCATAATATTCACTTAAATGAAATCCAAGAATGTAGTTTCAGTGCTTTCCAACTTTCCTTGTTTATTTTAAAAAGTAAATATTGCGAATACATTCGGATATATTCAATTTAATATTTAAAGACGAATTATCGGATGGCACATTTTAGTAGTATTTCGTCGTGGCACATTTTCCACAATTATCATGAGTGAGGCCTGTGTCCACATATTTCTCTAGTTTGCAATTCATTTGGAAAATCTAAAAATCTTTAGTGCTTACAAAATGCCTCGAGTAAGATGGTGGTACTGGAAACAAAAATATCTAAAATATATCACTTAAAAAAAAAAAAAAAATACTGTACAGTATTTAAAATAAAATAATGCAAATCGCATGTAACTACAAGAATTAGATCAAAATATGTAACACTTTTTATGTTGTACCGTGCTTCTTTAAAGAATATATAAAAATTTAAATCCATTTATCTCGGAACATAATTTTTTTTTTCGAGATTTGTCATATTTAAATTGATATATCTTAATTTCTGGAAAAGATTAAATTATGAGACTTGGTACATTTTTATTTTCAGTTATAAATTGATTAGTTTGCCGACAGGTTATTCTGTTTCAGAGACAATTTTGAAAATATGATTCTCGTAATAAAAAGTACACATAAAATAATTACATTTTTTCTTCAAAAATGTATTAATTTTTTAAATAAATATTTTTGAAAATCCTGAAGACAAATTAGTATTTATTTTTTTCTGCACTCAAAAATTAAAAATATATATGCGAAAAGCATTATTTTTTCAGAAGATACATCAAATTTTGAATACTAATAAAATTAATAGCTTTTTATTTTTTAAATATATATATTTAAATATTTAAAAAGAATTTACATTTGAAAATGTATAATCTGTATCAGTTGTTTCAATAACAGAATCAATAAACTTGCAAATATATACTATTTTCTTGTACACTAGCAGAAAACAATCAAAAGCCTATATTTTGAAGCAGCCACTATCGAAAAAATATCTTATTGTATTTAAAAAAATTAATTATTAAAAGGTATTTGTAAAGAATGATAGATAATAAAAGGTGCGTTTTATAAATAACTCAGACAGACTTTAGTTTTATTAAACAGTACTTCAAAATTTGAAATTATTCCAATTAGTTTTGCTGATATCCAGTTTGATAATTTCTGATTTTGCAGGATAAAAGAAACACGTTTTTCATTGTCATAGTTATTTCATTTGAATTGACAAAGGTCGTCACTTTAATTTGCATTGTAGTCTGTACAGCAATGTAAAAACGCACCATTTAATATCTTGAAAATAATATGGATTTGAATTTTCTGACAATTCTTTTTTTCTTTATTTGAAAACACTCTTCAACAAATTTTAACGAACTTCCTGTTTCTCAATATACATTGAAAATTTATTATAGACTTTTAGGTGTTAAAAAAGAAATGTTTTTGACAATTTTCTAACACACTTTAATAATAATAATAATAATAATAATAAACCTAGTAATTTTTGGACTATGTGGATATCTGTATTGCAATTATGATAACTTTACCTTATCATTTTAATTGAATTTAACCTACAAACGCGTATTTTGACATGTTACTTCAATAGAATATATAACAAGTGAGTTGAAACAAATTTCAGTTTGTTAATTTTGCTTATAATAACTTAATGAATTGTCATATTAAATTTCAATTACGTTTACAAAATTTCTCTTTCATTTTTTCTAAAAAATAATTAATACTCTAACTTTTCAATATTGTAATATTATTTTTTATCTATGTAAATGTTCCTTTAATAATTTATTTTATTAATAAATTCAAAATTTTATCTCTAAGACCTTTATGAATTTTCTTACTAAATATCAGTTATGTTTATAAAATTTCCTTTTTACTTTCCTAAAAAGTAATGAACGTTGTAACTTTTCAATATTGTAATGTTACTTTTTAGTTATTTAGGTGTTCATTTAATGATTCATTTTATTATTAAATTTAAAAATTTCTTTGTAAGGCCTTCACGAATATTCAGGGTAAATTTCAATTATGTTTATAAATTTCTCTTTCCTTTTTCTAAAAAATAATTACCATTGTAACTTTTTAAAATTGTAATTTTATTTTTCATCTATGGAAATATTTCTTTAATCATTTGTTTATTACTAAATTCAAAATTTTAATTCTAAGACCTTCATGAATTTTCCTACTAAACACTGTAACTTTTCCATATTGTAATTTTACTTTTCAGCTATTTAAATGTTCATTTAATCATTTATTTTATTATTGTATTCAAAATTTTCTTTATAAGGTCTTCATAAATATTTTGACTAAATCCCGCTTATGTTTATAAAATATTTCTTTATTTTTTCTAAAAACATTTTTAAAAAATCATTTTTATTATTGTAATTTTATTTTTATAGCTATGTAAGTATTCATTTAATCACATATTTTATTACTGAATTCAAATAACGAAATTCACATGTTATTTTGTTTAATGCAAAAATGTATTAAAAGTAGACTTTTTTTTTATTTTATTTTTTATTTTCTATTTTTTCAAATCTGTGGGGGAATGAAACTTTAGAATGCCGTATTCTTTTAACATTAGCTGCGGTAAAAAAAAAACCTACACTTCTATTTATAAATAATTTTGATTTTACTGGTTTTCTATCATATTTAAATCTTATTATTTGCAGTTAATACTTTTAGGTTCGGATATGAATGAGTTGCATCAACATGTCAAACCGGCTGTTTTGCCCAAAGAGCTTGGTGGAGAATTGGAAGAGAGTGAATGCAGCATAACTCAGCAAGTATTGGATAATCTTCCTTACCTGAAATACGAACGCTCATTTGGAACCGATAATACGAGTGAAAAGTGATGTGACTTTTACCCCAAATCATGTGTATATTTGTATATTTGAATATTCTATTTTTATAAGACTAATAAAAAAGCTGATTTTTTGTGATATTTTAAATACGTAGTTTTTATTATCAATTACAAGAAGCACCCGTATGAATCTGCATTTCTAAAACAGGATTACGCTCTTAAAAATTCAAATGTCACTGTAAAAAATCTGCATAATGTTCCTGACGTTTAATGTGTAACATTCCTGGGTTATCTCGAATTATTTCTTCTGATCCGAGAATACCGAGAGAAATCTGGCGTAACATCTTCCACAATGTTGTGTAACTTTTCGGAATACTTGAGAAAGTGGAGTTTACTGATCAACTGTGAAACGTTCCATATGTTTTGTGTGTAACACTCTTTAGTTTTCTCAGGTTTACTTTTGAACTTTTGTGCAATTTTTCGGAATTATTGTAAAAGAGAAATTATCGGTGATCTGTGTCACTGTAAGAAAAATAAAATCCGTGAAAATACATTAGATTTTCCGTAAAATTTTACGGAGAAGTTTCATTTTTCCAAAACTTCAGTACAATTTTCGTAAATGACATTAGACTTAGTCCCATTCTAAGCGAGGCCATGTCAATTTTTTGTGAAAATAATAGTAATATTTATATTTTTTATGAAATATTTAGTGTTGTAGAATTTTTCGCAAATTCTAAATTTTTAACTTATATTAACATAACCCTTCATTTCTCTAAATTTTCAGTTAATTTTTCTTTCACTTTTTTTTTTTTTTTAAATGTATAACATGGTAAGTAATGCAGTTCTTTCTTCCAAATTCTAGTTAAATGTTCCTTTTTTTTTTCCCTTTTCGTAATATCAACCCCAAGTGTAAATTGTTGTGACCTTGTTGTTCAACCCCACTTATTCCAGGAAAAATACCCGCAAAGTTTAACCTTGTAGGACATGCAGTCAACCTTCCCCCAGGATTTCGGTCAAAAAAGGACCATTAGGCAACCCGTTTCTTCAAAAATTTTCCTGTTACCATGTGGTTAGCGCATAGTAACAGAAGCGTAAGGCTCCCGTTCCCCTTAATTTTATAATGGGTAGGCCCCATATAGGTTCGAGGAGTAAAGGTGAGGCGGAGAGGTCAAGCAGTAAGCAGAGAACAACGTATGATGTAGGTGCGAGTCGAAAAAATTTGGAGCGGGCGAGGGGGATTTTTGGCGGGAAAATGCGCCCCGCTACCCCTGAGCTCCGAAGCATGAGCGCAGAAAAAAAAGGCATTTGTACTACAGAAGAGGCTAACTAAAAAGGATGCTGGTCCTATAAGTATTTTTTGCTATCTCCATTACAGAGGTTTTTAGGAGATATGAGCTTTCCTCAACTTTGAGCCGAGGTAGTACATGAAAGTTCGGAATGTGTTGGATGAGGATCGAATTAAAGAGCAGAAGGAGGAATTAATGTTATACTTCAAATAATCCTGCTGCTACATTAAAACTTAATTAGTGTAAGCGGAATTTCTTTCGATATTATCAACACGAATGTCATCGGTGTTACAAATACCAACCCCGATAGTGTAAGCGGAATTTCTCTCGACATCATCGACACAAATGTCATCGGTATTACAAATACCAACCCCGAAATAGCATGTGAAAGCAGTACGTGACCAGTGAGATGCGGTTTTAGGTGGTAAAGAATTTCTCTTTCGGCAAAGTGGGGACTGCCGATGAAGTAGAGGCCATCTTCGACGATAATGTGATGATCTGATATAAAATTGTTAATCTGTCATCCGGATGAAAATCTCTATAGATGAGATAACTGTTGTGGTCTAAGAAAAATATATGTGAGTAAATTTTGGTTTGTCTATAATGTCATACTATAATCATAATATTCTTTCTAGTACTGATATGAAAATGTTTACTTGTAAATAAACCCACAATTAACCAAGAATCTGTTTTTCCCTTATTAATTTGCATCTATTATTCTGATTAATTTAAATACATTTCTCATGTATTATAACAGTAGCTTAAAAGATTTTATTCAAGTTATCAAACTTTAAATGGTAATGTTAAATTCTACTTTAATAGTAGTCTGCTCGATTATAATAACAGCAAATACATGTGTAAAAAAAATTGAATTTAGAATTCTGTTATTGTTTTATTCAAATGTGTTTATAAATATTATTTAATAAGTAATTCTTTTCTACACTTTAAGTTTAAAATCTGTAAATTAATAGTAAATTAACCCCCTCCCCTTTCCTTTTTATTAGCTTTGTTGCCCTTATATTTTTATTCTGTGAAAAAGTCCACCTTCATTGGTTTTTTTAAATTGATAACAGAATTCATATGGAGTGAAATTCAATCACACATGTTTTCTTTAAAAATATTAATTCTGTAAGAGATATATGTATAACAAATATAATTTTAAATTAATGTGGATTTAAGATGAAATATGATGAAATGGGTAGATCTAATCTAAATATCCAAATGTAAATGGGACTAAATAGCTAGACAGATGATAGTAAATTTTATAGATTAAAGTTTATTGATGCACTTAAAATAAATTGTTTATTCTGAATTAAGTTAATTGTGAAATTTTATATATTTTAAAGAGAGTTAATAAATTTATGAAGTATTAAGAGAATCCTATTAAGTGAAATATTATTGTTTAGGTAATTAAAAATGTGTCCTATCATCTTGAATCACAGCTTTTCAAATGATTTATAAAATACGTAGTGTGCTCAACTATACGATTTCATTGGTCCCTAAATTTTAAAGGTATAAATGTATTCATAAAGTAATGTCATCTTGGTTTTAACTTGCAAATTTTCTGGGTTTTATCCTCTCAAATATGAGAGTTTGTCTCCATTCAGTCATTCAAAATTAGTTTAATTTTCACTGTTATTCGTCATCATTTATGAATACTTTATATTTTTGAGATTTAGAAGTATTGGGTGTTTTTCTTTTTTTTAGGTTGTGAAAGATATGAGAATATTGTTACCTCCTTTGATTTTATTTAAAAGTAAAATTTAAAAGTAAATGAATTTATTTTGCCATTCTCTCCCTTTTCTTATATTTTGTATTATGTGTGTTAACTTGTACTAAATTTTGGTGCCCCTTCTTAAATCTAATTACCTGGTGTTTGTAATAAATTTATGGTAACAATATTCAGTTGGTGGTATGTCTTTCTCACCTGGTGTAATGTTAAATTTAAATTCTTGTATAATTGGAGTGAAGTTAAATATTGTGAAGTGGTAGAATGTAAGATTATAGTCGTAAGATGCATTAAAATAACTTCTTAAAAAAATAGTAACAAGGAAAACCCCAATAAGATTGGTGCCCATGACATTTCAAACCTGGCTTATGCGTATAGATTTATAAAAATATAAAATTTTTTAAAAAATATGAAGCTGTATTTTGTGTTTTTAATTTAATTTTCATGGTTGTAAAAGGTATTTTGATTTAATTTTCATGGTTGTGAAAGGTAAGTCTGTGACTCTGTATTGCAATTTGGTTAAAGTTTTGACATCTCTGCACTTAGATTGTTCCAAATTTAAATTCTCTCTTGTTTTTATGCTTTTGTATGTGTATTTCTGTGTATAGTTGCACCCCCCTCCCACTTAATTTTTTTTTTCTCATTGATAAAACTTATCATGGCAGAAGATCAGGCAAAAAACTTGGCTAATATTCAAAAGAAAAATTCCCTTATGGAAAATATTTCTTCAATTCCACCTTTTAGCGGTGTTGAAAATTCAGTTTCTTTTAGTGAATTTTTTGAAAAGTGGGATAGCCTTGCTACCTTTTTCGAATGGGGGGAGGATGAGAAAAAATTCGCTTGGTTTAGCAGAGTTACCGGGGGAGCGGCAAGGTTATTTAAGCTTCATAAAGATAAAAAGGTAGATGAAATTGTTAAAATTTTCAGGGAAAGATACACCAGTCATGTTTCTCCAGATGTAGCCCTTTCAAATTTTTTTAGTTTCAAGCAAACCCCTCAAATGTCGGTGCAGGACTTCTATGACAGAGCCTACGACATGTCGCTTAAAGCCCTAGTTATTGATGGATTACAAGGGGAGGTAGTTAACAAAAGTAGAAACGCTATCTTTCACTCAATGCTTTTGGGAAATCTGTCCCCAGAAATAAGAAAAGGGGTCATTACGAAAAACCCACAAACGCCTGAAGAAATCCTCACTGTTGCATTGCTTGAGGAAAAAGCGTGCAGGAGTATAAATCCATTCTATAACCTCCAAAATGAAATTAGTGCTCCATTTATACCTGAATCTGTACCACAAAATTTAGCCTGTGCAGCTATGTATCCCCAAAATGAGTATAAACATTCACAGCAGGACATCAGCAATTTGAAAGACCAGGTAGATTTGCTGTCAGCAAAAATTGACAGTTTAGTTCGAATTCAGGAAAGGCAGAGTGAGGTCCAGAGCCAGGAAAGAGCACAATTCAGAAATTTTCAGTGTCATTTGTGCTCAGAAAGTGGACATTATGCACGAGATTGCCCACAGGCGAGGTACCAGTATAACTTTGGTAGGAGCAGGCATAATAACTATAGGGGCCGTGGAAACTATAACAGTAATTATAGAGGAAATTCAAACCAAGCAGGGAATGGTAACTATAGGGGAAATAGAAATAGAAATGAATATAATTATAGGGGTAGAAATGACTACAGTTATAGAGATAGTGATGACTACATAAATAGAGGAGATAATAATAGGGACAGACATGAAAACAGTAATGGAAACCAACCGAGTAATGATGCTAATGCCCAAGGTACTCCTGCGAGGCCTTTAAACGGTTAGAGGCCGGATCTTTAATGGTCGAATTGATCCCCCAAAAGCCAAACGACTCACCCCCTGTATATAGTGTGTTTTCACCCCATTTATATAGTCTCCCAGTTACTAAAATTACTGTAAATAATAAAAACATTACTGCATTATGTGACTCGGGATCAGCTATCAATTTGTTGAGTAGCACTATGCTCTATTGGTTCACGGATAGCACTATAGAAGAGTGTTGCACACCGATTGTGACAGTAACTGGTCAAAAAGTTCATCTCAATCAAAGTGTACTCGCAACATTTAAAATTAATGATACGCTGTGCAAGGCACAGTTTTTTGTTGTACCAGGTCAGCTGGCGGAGGAATTTTCTGCTATTTTGGGAATGCCTTTTTTAAAAAAGTATCGAGTTCTCATTGATTGTTCAGACAATGCTATCACTCTTAGAAGCCCTGAACAAACCCAATGTAAACAAAAAATTGATATGCAAAGTCATTCCAAATTAGAGACAAACAAGGGTTGCCATAATCTTAGTGAGTCTACTGAGAGTGTGGAAAACGTCGAGGAAAATACTGAACAGTGTCAGGATTCTGTAAATAATGTAGGGGTTATAGTAAATAATTGTAAATATAATTGTAAATATATGTATAATAATGATTCAAAAATGTGTAATTGTGATAATTGTGACCCTGAAAATTCCCAGTGCAAATATGTCAACAAAGGTGAAAGGGAGCAGAAGGTAGACTGTAGTAGTAATGTAAAGACAGTTCAGGGTACCATAAGTAGTATTAGTGGAGAATTCGATAATGGTGGGCAGAATAAGGTGTCAAGTGAAAGTAATAGTGTCTTGCAAAGTGAAAAAGTAGAGGGTACCACAAATAACTACAGTATACCACAGACTACTGAGGCTCAACAAGTAAACCATATTGCACAACATGCGGATAATGCTAGCAAATCTGATGAGACTGTTTTTTATGATATGGAGGAACAATTAAGTGGGAACACACAAAATAATGAGAGTGAAAATAGAATGAGTAGCAATGAGAGTAATGACAAGACTATCATAGGCATTGCCGCATTATGTGACAAACTTACAATTCCCCCCCAAACTAAAATTTTAGCTAATGTTAAGTGTAATAAAGAATTAAATGTAAATGTTAATGACCCTATAATGTTAGAACCCCTTGCTAGAAGTATGCATCAAGGCCTCCTTATTTCTAGAACCATTTGCACACAAGAGCATGGTTTATTTTTATCTTTTGCTAATTTCTCAGATAATTCTATTAATTTAAATAAAGGAACATATGTTGCCAAAATTCTTAAATGTAAAGACAACTTAAATTTAACCCCAGAGATATGTAATTTAAATTGTAATGTAAATGTTGACCCCCAATTGCAGATTTCGACCATGCAGATTTAAAATGGAGCTCTGAAATTAATTTAGACCACTTAGACACCCCTTTAAAAGCACAAATGCAAGATTTCCTGGATAAGAACAAAGATGTGTTCGCAGCCTCTGTACTAGATTTACCTGGCTGTGACACTATTCCCCATACCATAAATCTAACCTCTGATAAACCAGTTCGTTGCAAAGCATATAGAGTCCCTTATAAACTGCGCCAGGAAATGGAGGACCAATTAAACATTTTATTAGAAGCTAATATTTTGTCACCTTCAATGTCAGAATTTTCTTCTCCAGTCATTCTCGTACAAAAAACAGATGGTACATACAGATTAGCTGTTGATTTTAGGAAGCTAAATAAAAACTTGGTAAAAGATGCATACCCCATTCCTAATATCACAGACTCTGTAGACTCCCTTTCAGGTGCCAATTATTTTTCAACTCTCGACCTTACTAGTGGTTTTTTTCAACAAGTCATTAGACCTGAAGACATGCATAAAACTGCTATTATTACGCATAAAGGATTATTTGAGTGGTCGCGCAACTGTTTTGGATTGGCTAATTCAGGAAATAGCTTTCAGAGATTAATGAATGCCATTTTTGGGGATCTCGGAAATTTGGGTATATTAGTGTATATTGATGACATTGTAGTATCTTCTAAAGACATTGAGTCTCATTTTACCAAACTTAACTTAGTATTCGAAAGGCTTCGCCAACATAACTTAAAACTTAAACCCAGCAAATGTAATTTCCTGACAGACAAAATTCAGTATCTTGGTTTTGAGATTCATGGTGGTCAAGTATCCCCCATTAATAAAAATATTGAAATTATAGAAAAGTTACAACCTCCTACAAATCGTAAAGGTGTCAGATCTTTCAGCGGCACATTGTCTTTTTACAGACGCTTTATCCCAGATTTTACTAAAAGAGCAATTAATTTAATAGACCTCACTAAAGAAACAGGGCGTTTTGTCTGGAACGAGGCAGCCCAGCGGGAATTTGATGATCTTAAGAAAGCTCTTATCTCAAAACCTTGTTTAGCTTTACCTGATTTTGACAAAGAATTCATTATATATTCTGATGCAAGTAGTGAATCTTTAGGGGCAGTGTTATCACAATTGGATAATAACAAAATGATACACCCTGTCGCCTTTGCTAGCAGGAGACTGAAAGATGCAGAGACAAGATACTCTGCCACCGAAAGAGAACTTTTAGCCCTTGTCTGGGCCACTGCACATTTTAAGTGTTATATAGCCAGTACACATTTTTCCATTTATACAGATCATGCTCCACTCACCTTTATGTTGAAGATTCAGGATCCCACGTCACGCATGGCCAAGTGGATATGCACTTTATCAGACTATAACTTTACAATAAACTATGTCAAGGGAAAATGTAACAGTGTGGCAGACTTCCTATCGCGTTTTGCTAATGTAGAGAAGCCTACAAGTGCAGTTAGCTGCAATTTTAGTATTCAGGTAGCTAAAGAAACATCTTTTGAACCATACTCAAACCTTATGGGAAAAATTTGCGAGTTCCAAAAATCGGACACGAAATGCTGTGAAATTGTAAAAAAATTGGAGCAGAAATTGGAAATCTCACCTAGGTATATGAAATTCTTTTTTAGAGACGATATCTTGGTATGTGAGGATACTAGAGAATCTTTGATTTTAAACAACCCCATCAAGTTAGTGGTTCCTAAGGAACTGGTTTTGCAAGTGTTCACTCTAACACACGACTCTCTAGCTGCTTGTCATCAAGGTTTCCAGAAAACAATTGACCGCATCCGAGAGCACTTTTACTGGCCAGGGATGTCGGCAGATGTCAAACACCTGGTAGAATCTTGTGTTAGTTGTCAAGAGAAAAGAGCCCATAAGGCAAATCAGCTTGCCCCCCTTCAGCGTATGCCCACCCCTGAATTTCCTCTAAATAAAGTACACTTAGATATTATAGGCGTCTTGCCACAAACATTTTCAGGAAATAAATATATAGTCACATACATAGACTCTTTTACCAAATGGCCAGAGGCGTATGCTGTCAGTTCAATTACTTCTGATGTAATAGCGGACACGTTGGCAGATTTCATATCCCGATATGGAGCACCGTGTTATATAACGACAGATAATGGAAAAAACCTAATATCGGATGCGATTGAGCATGTATACAGTATGTTTGGCATAAAACATATCAGAACATCTTCTTATCATGCACCCGGAAATGCTCAGGTGGAACGCCAGAATAGAACATTAAAGAATGCACTTTCTCATATTGTAAATCAAAATCAAACAGACTGGGACTCTAAACTTAAATTTGCTCTGTTAGCAATGCGGACCGCTGTACATTCATCAACAAAGTTAACACCGGCAGCTGTCATGTATGGTAGAAACTTAAATCTTCCCTATCATGTATTTTCACAACCACCTAAACTTAATTACAACGATGCACCGTCTTTCTGTGAACTTGTAATTCCTGCTCTCCAAAAAGTATATGCAGAAGTCCATAACAATCTAGTTAAAGCAGCTGAAACTCAGGAGAAATACAGAGAAAAAACAGCAGTATGTAAAAATCTAAAAGTAGGTGATCTAGTGTGGCTTTACACACCTAGAATTGAGCCAGGACAGACTAAAAAGCTAAGTAAATTAAATAACGGTCCTTTTACTATTATTGAACAATTAAATAATGTAAATTTTAAGATCGCTTTAGTTGCTAACCCGAAAAATACCCAAGTTGTCCATGTTGATAGACTAACGTTATTCAAAGACAGGAAGATTACTAACCAAAACAATCCACAACAACAAACGACTAACGGTAATTCGATTCACAATCCGCCCATCGATGAAACAGAACCGATTCAGAGTGGCGAGCAACCAACCCACCTCCGTGCTACTAGACATAGACGATATTTCGCATGGGTTCCGCCCCCTTTAGCGCAAGAAAACGAGAATGATTGCAACACTGAAACCGTAACTAAGGAAGACGAGGAGGAGGCGCGCAGCGTTTCAACCGAAATTGGTGCTCTTTCCCCACAACCACAGGTCAGTCCGGGAGGGGAAGAGTCACATCCACAGATTGCTCCGGTAGGGGAAAGTTCGGGTAGCACACAAGAGGAGCCTAATATTGCTGAAAGAGGCAGAGAGGTTGATCAGTCCGATAGCAACGAAAAAGCAACTGAGGGTGATTCGATACGGCCTGTCGCGAAATCGAAACGCCTCGGTCGTTCTAGATCGACTCCACGGGTCGATTATTCCTTTCGGGACAGAAGCGTTCGTCCCATTTATAAAGAGTAACGACTTTATCTGTTTTTCACTCAATGTTTTCTGTATATAGTCTAATTAATTTGTATTTATATGGGTTTTAGAGGAAATTTATCGAAATTAAAACTCGGAATTGAAAATTTTTCAACTTAAAATGGGTTTGTTTTGATTGCTTTCCGGAAGTGTTAGTAAGCGTTTTTGGAGCTTTATATGTACCTTTTTTAGAAGGGTATTGGGTATTATGTTATATTTTGGCATGCATACCGCTCCGCACCCACTTTTTGTAAATTTTTATAAATTTTTAACCAAAATTCGTGCTATTTCTGGGATGTTTGGAGTTTTTTGGGGGATGTTTTGAAAATTACGTGATGCAAGCGAAGGGATTTGGGTAAATTTTTTTTTTCCCTTTTTTTACTTCCTTTTGAAAATATAATTGTATTGTATATATATAGCTAATTCTAACACTTATTTAGTTTACTTATTTGTGTTACCTTCTCGGAAGTTGTAATTTTTTGGGTATATGTGCAAATCTTACAGAGATATTTTATACATTTCTGTATGTGGGGTGTGACTTATTTACAGCCGTACATATACACTTTCGGTGTGTACATTTTTATGCCTTCTATATTCTATTCTCTTCTGTAAATTTGGGTAATTGTGTTTATATTTTCTTTTTTCCCCTTTTTTTTTTTTTTTTTGCATTTTTTTTTTTAATTTTCCCCTTTTTATATCTTGTTGGCAGAGTTACCTGGTAGTAGTGGAATTTGTTTTTCACATTTTTTTTTTGCATGTTGTTTTTAGTTTCTGCATTTTTAAAGTTGTCTAGGCTATGGTAATTGTTCCCATAGGAATACAGAGTTGCAGACATACACTAATGTATGCACAATGATCTGTAACGTAAGTGCATTTGTACACTCCAAGTAAAACCCCAACAATCAAAATATGAACTTTTCAAATGAATAGGGGTTCCCTGCTAATACAATGAACTTGCATTCATGTATTTTTTTTTTTTTTTTTTTGTAAAGCATTCTAAACTGAAAATGAAATATTGCATCTCTGTTGTGTTTTTTTTTGTGTTATGCTATTTACATGTATGTAACCTAGTGCTATTTCTATGAATTTGATTTAAATAGTTTTTTTTTATTACCTTTGACTCACACACTGTTATATGTCGAGTAAAAGATTTTATTTGTGTATTATGTATATATATATCTACATCTGCATCTCCAGCCTGTGTCGTGATGTGTATGTAAATTGTGAAAATTACCAGTTGGCAGTCTTTCACATGTTAATTAACCTTAAACTTAAATTTATTTAATTTTAGCAACAATTTTGGGGCCTAGCTGCAGTTACACATGGCAATTACGGTGGAGTGGCATACTCACTTGTAGAAGGTAGTAGTGGTGAAATGAGAGTTCACCGTCTGGATATCTGGTCTGTTTCGGGGAGTTGGTGAAAATTTTCAGTAGGTATCATCTAATACAGATAACTGTAGGCAAATCTGAAGGCAAGGATAGAGGCTCAGTTAGTTGTGATAAACCCCATGGTTACTTATATGGCTCACAGCTTTTACTTATGTATAAATTCCTTTTTAAACTCAATTCCATTTTTCTTTTAGGGATGTGGTCAGGTGGACGGTTCATTGTGTGCAGCTCGAATTGCACATTCCGGAGTGTGACGAGCGGGGTTTCAACTATGTGATGCTTGGAAGCTCTTCGAGTCGCTGTTTGATTTGTTCGAGTATCTTGGACCCACGTAGGTGTTTCTCCAGCAGGCAGTAAACCATTTTACCTTCATTTTTCCAATTTTTTGGTTTTAACAAGTCTAGGTTAACTAACTTGGAGTAGGAAATCGAGTTCTCCATTGGGAGTTAGCTTTATACTTTCTTTTTTTTTTTGTTTAAAAAAAAAAAAAAAAAAAAAAAAAAAAAAATTTTTTTAGTCAATTTTTTTTTTTTTTATTCAGGATAAGGGAGTCTTGTTGTAGAATTTTTCACAAATTCTAAATTTTTAACTTATATTAACATAACCCTTCATTTCTCTAAATTTTCAGTTAATTTTTCTTTCACTTTTTTTTTTTTTTTTTTAAATGTATAACATGGTAAGTAATGCAGTTCTTTCTTCCAAATTCTAGTTAAATGTTCCTTTTTTTTTCCCTTTTCGTAATATCAACCCCAAGTGTAAATTGTTGTGACCTTGTTGTTCAACCCCACTTATTCCAGGAAAAATACCCGCAAAGTTTAACCTTGTAGTACATGCAGTCAACCTTCCCCCAGGATTTCGGTCAAAAAAGGACCATTAGGCAACCCGTTTCTTCAAAAATTTTCCTGTTACCATGTGGTTAGCGCATAGTAACAGAAGCGTAAGGCTCCCGTTCCCCTTAATTTTATAATGGGTAGGCCCCATATAGGTTCGAGGAGTAAAGGTGAGGCGGAGAGGTCAAGCAGTAAGCAGAGAACAACGTATGATGTAGGTGCGAGTCGAAAAAATTTGGAGCGGGCGAGGGGGATTTTTGGCGGGAAAATGCGCCCCGCTACCCCTGAGCTCCGAAGCATGAGCGCAGAAAAAAAAGGCATTTGTACTACAGAAGAGGCTAACTAAAAAGGATGCTGGTCCTATAAGTATTTTTTGCTATCTCCATTACAGAGGTTTTTAGGAGATATGAGCTTTCCTCAACTTTGAGCCGAGGTAGTACATGAAAGTTCGGAATGTGTTGGATGAGGATCGAATTAAAGAGCAGAAGGAGGAATTAATGTTATACTTCAAATAATCCTGCTGCTACATTAAAACTTAATTAGTGTAAGCGGAATTTCTTTCGATATTATCAACACGAATGTCATCGGTGTTACAAATACCAACCCCGATAGTGTAAGCGGAATTTCTCTCGACATCATCGACACAAATGTCATCGGTATTACAAATACCAACCCCGAAATAGCATGTGAAAGCAGTACGTGACCAGTGAGATGCGGTTTTAGGTGGTAAAGAATTTCTCTTTCGGCAAAGTGGGGACTGCCGATGAAGTAGAGGCCATCTTCGACGATAATGTGATGATCTGATATAAAATTGTTAATCTGTCATCCGGATGAAAATCTCTATAGATGAGATAACTGTTGTGGTCTAAGAAAAATATATGTGAGTAAATTTTGGTTTGTCTATAATGTCATACTATAATCATAATATTCTTTCTAGTACTGATATGAAAATGTTTACTTGTAAATAAACCCACAATTAACCAAGAATCTGTTTTTCCCTTATTAATTTGCATCTATTATTCTGATTAATTTAAATACATTTCTCATGTATTATAACAGTAGCTTAAAAGATTTTATTCAAGTTATCAAACTTTAAATGGTAATGTTAAATTCTACTTTAATAGTAGTCTGCTCGATTATAATAACAGCAAATACATGTGTAAAAAAAATTGAATTTAGAATTCTGTTATTGTTTTATTCAAATGTGTTTATAAATATTATTTAATAAGTAATTCTTTTCTACACTTTAAGTTTAAAATCTGTAAATTAATAGTAAATTAACCCCCTCCCCTTTCCTTTTTATTAGCTTTGTTGCCCTTATATTTTTATTCTGTGAAAAAGTCCACCTTCATTGGTTTTTTTAAATTGATAACAGAATTCATATGGAGTGAAATTCAATCACACATGTTTTCTTTAAAAATATTAATTCTGTAAGAGATATATGTATAACAAATATAATTTTAAATTAATGTGGATTTAAGATGAAATATGGTGAAATGTGTAGATCTAATCTAAATATCCAAATGTAAATGGGACTAAATAGCTAGACAGATGATAGTAAATTTTATAGATTAAAGTTTATTGATGCACTTAAAATAAATTGTTTATTCTGAATTAAGTTAATTGTGAAATTTTATATATTTTAAAGAGAGTTAATAAATTTATGAAGTATTAAGAGAATCCTATTAAGTGAAATATTATTGTTTAGGTAATTAAAAATGTGTCCTATCATCTTGAATCACAGCTTTTCAAATGATTTATAAAATACGTAGTGTGCTCAACTATACGATTTCATTGGTCCCTAAATTTTAAAGGTATAAATGTATTCATAAAGTAATGTCATCTTGGTTTTAACTTGCAAATTTTCTGGGTTTTATCCTCTCAAATATGAGAGTTTGTCTCCATTCAGTCATTCAAAATTAGTTTAATTTTCACTGTTATTCGTCATCATTTATGAATACTTTATATTTTTGAGATTTAGAAGTATTGGGTGTTTTTCTTTTTTTTAGGTTGTGAAAGATATGAGAATATTGTTACCTCCTTTGATTTTATTTAAAAGTAAAATTTAAAAGTAAATGAATTTATTTTGCCATTCTCTCCCTTTTCTTATATTTTGTATTATGTGTGTTAACTTGTACTAAATTTTGGTGCCCCTTCTTAAATCTAATTACCTGGTGTTTGTAATAAATTTATGGTAACAATATTCAGTTGGTGGTATGTCTTTCTCACCTGGTGTAATGTTAAATTTAAATTCTTGTATAATTGGAGTGAAGTGGTAGAATGTAAGATTATAGTCGTAAGATGCATTAAAATAACTTCTTAAAAAAATAGTAACAAGGAAAACCCCAATATTAGAAATTTATTTTATCTTTATAACTTACAGAAAAATATTTTTTAAATCTACTTTTTTTTCCCTTGATAGTGCTTCAAAATTATGAAATTTTTTTTCACTATATTTTAAAATTTTTTTAACGTGAGGCAATATTGGGTTATTTAAAGGTTTCATAACATAATATCTCTGCAAATTATCGCTATTCAAATTGGCATTAAACTAAACTGATTTGGCTTATAAATTTATGAATTACACTAAAATTTATTATATTATAAATTATAATTTTACAAAGTTTATAATTTTTCCTTAAATTTATAAAATTAGTTAATAGTTTTTCTTTACTTTTATAAAAAAAAAATGAAGTTTATCATTTTGTAAAGTTTTTAATTTATTTCGTTAGTTTATATTTTTATAAATTAATTTAAATTAAATTAATAAGTACAGATTTAATCTTACCTATCACAAGGTCATTAATTTCGAAATTTTCTCTAAAAATCTTTTTTTTTTTAATTTTTTTTTTTTGTAATATTTTAAAAACTATTTAGTTTAACAGAACCGTACGCAAAAACTCTCAGCACAGCTGAAATATAACAATTTAATTTATTATACAATTGTTTATTTACATAAGTTTTTTAAAATAAGAGATAAAAAATTATTTTAATAGCATGTAACAAACACGTCTGCTTAAGATAATTGTTGTTTTTATTGGAATTGATAAATAGATAATCAGGCAAATAATTTTAAAAAAGTATGTGTTCGAAAAAGGAAAATTTTGGTACTATTGCAAAAAAAAAGCAATCATTAATTACTCTTAATACAATGTTTTACGCATATAATACATAAAAATTTAAATTTATCTGTTATAGGGCATCAAATAATACAGCAAAATATTGAAAATTATGAAAAGAAAATATTAAAAACATTGGAACTCTGAAAAACATCCATCTACCGATGAACCTCAAGTTTTTGCATCATACAAAGCGACTAAAATAAGTAACAACATTTGAGAAAGCGGCGTGATTAGTCATAGCGCAGTGGTCTAGACAGTCAGTTTAGTAAACGGAAGATTCTAGGTTCGATTCCGCTCGTGGCAAGGGTTGGTTATTTACTGTACACTCACTCAGGAAGAAAAGAAAAAAAGCAGAAATGTATCTATCCCTTGGTTACAACATAAAAATTTCTAAGAAATGCGGTAGATATCTGTTATAAAACGATAAATTACGGAAAATTTCCTGGAATTTACGGATTTTTTTTCCGTTAAGATACGGAAATAGTACTGGCGTCTCGATTGTCAGTGCAATTTCCGTTTTTTTTTCAGGATTTTTTTTTTTTTTTTTTTTTACAGTGTAAAGTTCCATATGTTTTGTGTGTAACTGACTTGTGTAAGTTTCCTGGCATTTCTTTGGTGAAATTCCTGGGAAAACCTGTGGCAGAATAGCTGCCACAGGTTTTCTCAGGAACTTTACACCAAATTTTTTACAGCGTAACATAAAAAATGACGCACCCAAAACAAGATTTTATCATAACATTATTTTTTTTTTCAAAAATTAGGAAAATTATATGTTCTAAATGTTAAAATTGTTTAACCCTACAACGCACGATTTTTTACTTTCATGGGGGGTTGGGGAATATATGTGTTGTCATTCATTTGTCATAGATAGATCGAGGGAAAAATAATAACAAAAATCAAAAGCAAATATTTTAGTTATTTTTTTTAATATTATTGCACTTTATTATGCAGTATCGCTAACTACTATTTGGCATTAAAAATTCAAAAAAGATATTTGTATTTCTTTAACGCAATTTTTTTCAACATATAACATTTTTTCTTGTATTTGAAATTCTGGAAAAATTGCTCAACAACACGAAATTTTCTGACTCATTTTTAAACATAAAAGCATGATACTTGCAGGCATGATTATTGAAGTAATTTCTAATAGAACAGTTTTCTTCATTTTCTCATAAATGAATTACATCTTGAGTTATAAGCAATTGTTGTCTCAGGACGGCAGTTTTTTTTCTTTTCTTGCGGTATCGCGTCCGGATATTCAGTTCAAAGCACCAACTTTGAAAGCATTTTCTGAGAAATCTTTTGACTTTACAGTAAAACGGGGAAAAAAATTAGATTACGTAATTTCTTAATAAGAGCACCTGCCAATTTAATAAGTTTGTGAACACAAATAAAATAAAAAATGTGACAGAAAGTAACAAGTTTGGATTTCAGAACAGCCTTAAAAGACTACACTAGTCACGCGAAGACACTCGCAAGCTAATGTTAAACCTATGGAACCGTTCTTTTAAAATTTCTTGCTTGCATTTTAATACTTTTAAATGTTTTTTTTTTTTTTTTTTTTTTTTTTTTTTTCCCGTAGAATATTTAAGGTTGATCGAAGTTTTTCCGATTTTGATTGCAGTTTCTTTTATGAGGATACTTCACTTTAGAAACTGGTTTCGAAAGTAAAAGTAGTATTCTCATAAAATAAATTAAAAAAGTGACTAAAAAAAGAAAGAGTAGTCATCAGTTTTAATATACTATTTAATGTATAAATATATTTCGTATACAGGGCCACACAAAAATATTCAAATACATTATGTCTATAGGCGGTCATTTCTTATCGTATTGCGTTGTCTAGCTAAACTTAATTTTCCCTACACACCCTACCTACCACTGGGCATTGTAAATACAAGCCACAAAACCCTTTCTTCTTTCTAATTCAAATTACCTTTTATCTTTTGTCACTTTTAAATCCATACTTATTGTGAAATGTGAATAAAATTTTCATAGAAGTTTGGTATTTGTAGTGAGCATAAAAGTATGAAACTTCTGGATAGCAAAGCCGGGAAAACAGGAGACGACAAAAAACGCTCCTGTAAAGAATTATTTTCTTTCTGATACTGCAGGGAGTTTTAGTATAGAAAAAATTCCATGTTTTGATTTTGCTTTTTTTAATTTCTTGTGACAAAAATAAATAAACATAAAATCCATTTAAATAGAATATAATCTCATAGAACATTTTTATTTAAAAGTATCTCGTATGTAAATGTCTTGTTTTATTAAATACGTATACAAAGCAGAGGGCCAAGCTTGGTAATCAGAGATTTTGATTATTTTTATATATGTTATAGGGTATAAGTCCCTTAGTCTCAGTTAAATTAGTAGTATAAGAAAGTGGATAAAGATAGCAATTTGCCATTAAATACATTTTATAATATCTGATTGCAATGAAGATCCATTTGTTTTCTGAACTTCTTGATAAAAGAGAACTTCCAATAAAACGTGAATAAGGTATTTTGTAATTAAATGGCAACAAGCAACTTACATTTTAATTTATAATTCAGTATCCCATAATGGTCCCAAGTTAATAAGTACAGATATTATAGAGAATAAATGTTAAAATAACATATATTTAATAATAAAAAAAAAAAAAAAAAAAAAAAAAAAACTTTTTAAAATATGAAAAGTTAAATGTCAAAATGTTTGACCTTGAAATTAAAAATTCCAAAATGTTGTGCATGTGATATATCAGATAAACTCCCTAATCAAACACTTTCTAACAACTCCAAAAACAAGCCTCTGAGACAATTAGAGAACGAAATATGACTAAATGTGTAGTGCATGAAATGCAAAAATTTACATCTTTCATCCACCCTTGAAGCTTATTAACTCAGAAATCAAGAGAGGTAAAGACTTATAATTGGATATTTATTCATTTCTCTTATAAACCTAACAAGTAGTCCTAATATCATAAAATTTGAGGAGGTTACGTTGAAAATGCCAGTTCTTTGTGTTGATTTGACATGGAATGACCTTACTCTGTGTAAACAAAAATAAATGAAGCGAAACCGTTCTGAATCCAGAAGGAAAATGTAATAAAATTACAACCTGTTCTTTTATGTAATCCATTTTGATGCAGTTTAGATTATCTGAATGGTTAGATGGCGGAAACGAAACACATCCTACTTTACATACGTTGTTATTTCTGGAAATAGTAGGGTTAGGACACAATGTTTCACAAAACCAAGATTAAGAATCGAAAAATTTCCACGAAAATAAATTTATCAACTCGAGATTATTTTTCTTTCTCTCTTTCCCTTTCCTTTTCTTTTACTTTTCTATTCTACCTTTCTTTCTTTCTTTTTTTTTCTGAGAAAAAAAATAAAATAAAGGGTGAAAACTGAAAATACAAGGTATATCCCAAAAAGGTTAAAATGTGCTTTAGTTTTTTCCCTGTTAGAGATAAATAGGCAATGTAAATTCCAAAACTGTTTAAAATAAGGTAGTAAATAAGATTATGTTAATGAACTAGTCTCCCATTAATTTTTTTAAAAGGCATATTTTTTAAACCTTTATACGACCCTCCTAGGCAAAATTGGTCACTTAGATTTTCTTTTTTCTGTTTGTTCTAACAGTATCATTTAAAAGAAACACTGCACATCTGTATTTTTAAAATTAAAGGAATTTTGGAAAAAGGAAAAAAGTTGACCTATGCTTTTTTTTTTTCGCACCATTTAAAAGGATATTCCGTCAGAAAATATAAGGACCACGTGCAAATTGATGGTGTCATTCTTTATATAAAAAATATGTTAACAAGTATGAAAAAAAAATCATCACAAATATATCTAAATAAGGCATTACATAGGCAGAAATCATGTAAAAGAGACAAATGTAGTTTTAAATTTTAGAAATGTAATAAGATAAAAAAAAGCATTTTTCACATTGTTTTCTGTCATCACCAGTACATTACTAAGCTCTTCTAAAAATGCTTCTGTAAATATTTCTGAATTCTTCAACTCTAATCTTGTTGCAAGCATCGAATATCTTCTTTTTAAGGTCAACTGGATATGTTATGTTTCCCTTTTCTTTCAATATCCCACAAATTTACATATCTAATTTGATATATGGTCTCCATTCATAATGGTCAATTTTTAATTAAGTTTACAGCAGTTTTAAAGTATAGTTTTTTATAGTGATCTTGTTGCAGTAAAAAGAAAAAATGAATACTAATTAATCAATTTTATCTAGAGTTGTCGTATAAAAATTTTAAAAGTGTAACTTTTGGAAAATTAATGGAAGGTCTATTTCATTAACATAATCTTATCTCATACCTTATTTTGATCACCTTTACAGTTTACATTGCCTTCTAATCTCCAACAGGCAAAAAACCTAAAGCACGTTTTAAACTTTTTGAGGCACACTGTATTACTCGTGGATAGTGTTTCTTATCCACTGTTATAAATAGAAATACAGGGAGTTGTAAAAAGCGATATATTAACTTCTAAATCGGAACTTGAAAGTTAAATGGTTTTCTGCCATTGTATTAAATTTATGGGAATTAAACAATTCCTAAGAAATATAACATATAGTTAATTCAGCAATACTAATCTTTGGATTAATTAGCAATGTTTTTAAATGATTAGGGTTTAAACATGGAACTTAAGCTATATTCCATTTGGAAGCACACCATTGTAGTGACATAGTAAAATCTCAAATTGTCTACATATAAGGTAAATGCACCTAGTGGGTCATTCATGTACCAGTAATGAACCATTATTTTTTAAAGTTTAAAAACAAACGCCCAACGCATATCGGAAAGAAATCTGATTGCTGAAATCAGTGTTGAATTCAGGGGTGGCCCGTGGGGACATTCCCTCCCGGAGCATTGGAATGTCCCCCCCCAGAAGATTTGAGATTTTAGACTGTTAATGGATAAAAAGTGCAATTCCCCCCCCCCCCCCCGGAGGTCAACAGAAATCTCTCCCCGAGAAAAGTGACTGAATTCAACACTGGCTGAAACCCTCAATTTTAACTGTCCATAAAAGTGTTTGGAATAATTGACGGGTATCGGGGCAAAAAGTGCCATGCCATATTTTTGGTGAAATAAATCTAACACTGTAATCTGTTGCTTAATATTGTAAATTATAATATCCAACATATTTGTTTCTAATGTCACTTGGTGGCAGCATATGTGACAGGTTTCGTTTTTTCCCCAGATGTTTATGCCCTCAATGAAGATAACTAATTTACAAAAAACATAATAGTAATATCATTAATGCCATATTGTTACTCAGAATATCTCAAATGTTAATAAGACATCCGCGAAAAAACTTTAGGTTATATATCTTGATTTGAGTATTGAATCAAATTTTCAAATTGAAATATTTCAGAAGTTCAAAAAATGTGGCTTGGCACTCTCTTGCCCTTCAATTGTTCTGTTCTTTTGGTAGAAGAGTTTATTTTTTAGAGTGTCTTCAAAAATGGATTTTTTAGAAATTTCTTTAAAAAGTAAGTTTTTATTTAAAATATTGTTTCTTTAATAGTGTGCTTTACTATGTATTAAAATAACGTTTTTATACTTTATTACATTCTAAATAAATTATTAAATAATCCTAAAAAAAAAAAAAAAAAAAAAAAAAAAAAAAAAAAAAAATATTTTATTAATTTTGAGAGGTGGTCCCAATTTTAGATCACTATTTCTTAAATTCTACCGAAAGTGGACATAGAGGCCCACTAGTAGAGCAAATGCTAAATTTTATTTTTATGCGTAATTGATTTGCATTAACTATTTTTTTTTTTTTTTTTTTTGTGATTCTACGCGCACAAGTGACCTACTTCTGTAGCTGCGAAAGTGTAACTTTACTAAGCTATCAAACATGCGATTGTTAAAATAAATTAATAGCTGGAATAGTTAATACTTCAGTGTTGGTTGATTATTAGTTAGTTCAATGGTTACACTTTTATAGAGTTTTAAATAAAATGGCTATACCTATCAAATCGTATTAGTTTTTCGCTGTAATAGAACATTTCTTTTTTTCACTAAAATTTAGAAGTTGTTTTTCTCGTGTTTTGTTCATGTGGAAAAATGTCAAAATATCATTGTTTCTGTGTACAAATAAACATAATCATAATTTGAATCAAATTCAATAATAAGAGTTTCCATTAATTGGCTTCTGTTGCAGGTGTAGAAGCAGATTCATATAAACATAAATAGGAAATAATAAAATCTCGGCGTTTTTTGATTCCTGTAAAGGCCTCATTTTGTAAGAAGTCTTATATTTGTTTAAGAGAAAAAAACATTATCATAGCTAAATTTACCATTTAAACAGTTATTTAAAAAAAAAAAAAAAAAAGAAGTTTTCAACATCCATGAAGCTCTTGTGGCAGGAAATCACTATCTTTCTGCAATTAACTTCGATTAACCAAAATGTTCCTGCAGGAATAGTGTCGAATGTAACAAAAAAGGGCGAAGGTGTAAAGCACGAATTTTGGTGAATGTTCATTTATTTATTATCGCTTCAAGGTAACAAAAAAGACAGAGAAGATTAAAAAAATAAAACAATTTTAAAGTTTTTTAACTGTGTACTGGGGCAAATTAAAATTTCGTGGGAGGAGGGGAAATTTACATTGATTATTTTGTTGTTGTTGCTTCAAAGTAACAACTAGCGCACCAGACAAGGTTCGCACACTCTTTGTAATTTCCAAGGAGTCTGGCACCACTATTAATGATAAAAACATTTCTATTTAATTTTTTAAACAGAGAATTCGTAACCGCCTCATTTATTCACAAAATGTTCACTATTTTTCTGGAGTTAAATAAGGCGAAAAAAACTATTCAAAATTTGTGGTAGAACTGTGCGAACACTGGCACCAGGACAAAACAACAAACAAATAGGTCGGATTTTTTTTTCTAAAGATTTTTTAACTTTGTGTATTAGAAGGAGCAAAGAAGGAGAAGCAGACATTTCAGAGTGGATTTAAATAATTGATTACTTATTTATCGTTTCTGTAAAGTAATATAGCGAACAAATTTAAAAGAATATGAAATAATTTTAAATATTTTAAAATTTGTCTGTTCTTTGGTCAAAAGAGAAAAGCAAAAATTTGAAGGAGGGGGGGGGGGGATTTTGTATGATTAATTATGGTTATATCAAAGTAAGAAATGGGACACGAAAATTAAAAAAATATGTACAGTTTTGAAGATTTTAAACTATATACTGAGGAAGCAGGGAAAGGACAGTAAATTTGGAAAAGAGGCGTGTGGGTGATTGATTAGTTGTTACTTTAAAGTAACAAATAAAATAATTTTTTTTCTGAAGTGTAAAGCCCCAGAGAAAATGTACTTTATATGCTATTTTTTTTAAGCAGTTGAAAAACATCATTACATGCAATGATGTTTAATGCAACAGTTCTTAAAAGTTGCCCCTTAATTTTTCATGAATCCTGCTGCTAAGTAATATTCGAGAGTTTAAAAATTTTTGAGGTAATCGAGGTAGGTAAAATCCATAATTAATTATGGAGACATTTTATTTGCTTGTTAGGATAATGTGATTGATCTATAATTCAAGAGAATGAAATTTCATTCACAGAGAATATTTATTCCTTCCACTCGGATGCTATACATAGATACAATTTTCAGTCCACTTATTTTAGTCACATTCTTGTTAACTGAAAAATAAACATTAGATCAGGAGACAGATTAACATTAAACGGAAGTATGGAGGAAAATTTAAGAAAAATTATGCGACTAAAAGATGAATTGTCGCAATGCATATTTCATGACGCCTAAAAATGAAATATTCAACATAAACTGCATAAATTATTTTAATTCTTTAAAATTAGGTTTAATGTAGAACAAAAATCTTGTGTGTTATATATATAGTGTTAATACATAATGCTCACAGTATTTTACTGAGTCGCGAGAGGGGAAGGAGCAGTATGAAATTTCTTCATCAAGAAAAGCAAAAATCGTGATGCTTGTACATTTGAGATGAAGAATTGAAATTTCATGAAAAGTAACGATCTTTGAATCTTAATAAAATAAGGAACAAGCTGGAAATTGTACGTCAAACGTGACAAATGAGGTGCGTTCGTACTGTAGCAAGCTATATAAATATTTAGATCTTAATGATTTTTAATTCTGTGAAATGAATGATATCGTGTGCAGATTAATTTCTGTAATAGAATAAGTATCTCGGTCGCTTGACGATTAAACTTCGAAAGCTCCTCTAACAAGAAAGCACCGATTAAAAAAAAAAAAAATTCAAATTTCTTAATAAATATTTTTATTAACATCTCCTAAAGTTTTGATTCGATTTTAATAAAATTTGAAATGTCTCGACAAAATTCTGCAAAGATAATCTTAAATTCCAAACCATTCGGTTGGGTAGTTTTTGCGTTGTTATATGCGGACGGACGGACCAAGCGACAACAATAGGTGCTACGTATTTATATAATTACGAACGCACCTAAAAAGCGTGATTATAATTCCAGACCCAATCAATTAACTACTTTATGGCTCTACATTAAGCAGGGTAAGACATTAGCAAAAGCAAATTAGCAGACGTGCGACCACTTACGGAGATATTTGCACAACCTAATGTGCACCATTTGTGTCTGTTAGTTAACTTTCTTTCCCCGTAGCATTGCAAACTATTTCAAGATCACAAGCCTTCTTGTCATAACCAGAGTCTTGTGAGTGTAATTTTGGTTGTAACTATAGTCATGTATACAGGGTGATTCTAAAACCATGGGACAAACTTAGAAGGGTGGTACAGCTCACTAAAACAAACGTATTTCCTATAAGAAAGCTGTGCCGTTCTCCACTTTTTCATTTATAATTGCAGGATGTTTCACTCTATATCGAACCCGAATTTTCGTTCAGAACTTATACGGTAATGAAGATATTTTACCTATAATTTGAATAGGCTTACTTTACTTCGTGTGAAATGTGATGGATATCACTAGAAGTACACACACTGTAATTAGTTCTGTGATCCATATGTACTGTACATGTCCATTGTTTGGACGCATACAGTATTTTCGATGTAGTCATCTAAAACAGGGGTTCCCAACCTGGGGATACATGGTGGTTCATCTGGGGGTACGTGAAAATTACATTGTTAATGGCAGAATACGCGAAAATTAAAAGTTAAAATTAAAGCAGAAAAACAAAACTGTAAATTTTTTGTTCACAAAGAGTGGAAAGTAAAATAAAAGTAAAATAGGCTATTCGCATAAAATGCAGAATAATGCCTAAATTTAGTAATTGGCTGATTGTTTGTTGTCATTATCTCCGCCCACTCCTAATAATATATTGCGATTCCGCTTGCATTCCTCCTTTCCTTTTATTATTCTTTTATTTCTAGTAATTCTAGAACGATCTAGAAAAAAATAATCGTATTGATGTTTCTATTTTCAGAGATATTTAAAATCCATTTGAAAGAAGGTCATCATTTTAGTGTTCGACTGGGTATAAGCTTATTAACGTACATTAATGTACGTAGCTTCATTTCTTGTTTGTCAGTGCTTAATTTGAAATGTTTAGATAATATTTAGTGTTTTGAGTTACTTTATATTGATATCTTGTTGTGATTCAAAATGGATAAATGGTATTAAACTGCAATTCTAAAGAGAACTGCATCTAACATTGTTAACTAACATAAGAACATAACTAAAGTACGAAAACAATAATATTTGGGTCGGGTTTATGTGAGAAGGGGTACACATTAATGAAAAGTGTAAGCAAGGGGTACGTGAACGAAAAAAATCCCTTTTTCCCAGATCTTGTTGCTGATTTAACAATTGTCTCTTAACTTATCTTAACTGTCTTTTAAATATTAATAATACATAAGAAAAATTTTGTTTCCATATTTAAAAGAAAAACATTTTTCTTTAAAAAAAACAATACCATGAAATCAAAATATATTGTAGAGCTATTAAAGACAGATAATTTCAATTTATTTATAATTTATTTTCAATGCTAATAAAAAAATAATAAAACTTATTTTTATTCAGAAAAATCACCATTTTCTGTTAAATGTTCAATATGTGTGTACATGTTGAGATACATATCTTAAAATTGTTCTATTGGTATACATATAAATATTTTAAAATACAGCTGTTAAAATTCAAAAAAAGTGGAACAAAAAGCGAAAAATTGGGCGGAGCTACTTTGGAGATTGAAGAAACTAAGCCCTAAACATTGGCTTTTCTTTGCTTTTCATCTGCGATCAGAAAGTTTTTGAAGTAATTTTTACAAAGCGTTATAAAAAATATATATATAACAAATCATAACACCTTGTGTAACACTTTGTAAGTGATCCAAATAAATTTCAATGAAAGTAAAATAATTTCCCCCTGCAGTCTGGACTATCATTCCATTATAAGAGAAACCATAGAGATTGTAACACGTAAAAATACAATATGTAACGATGCAGCATCATTCAACTTACCAAAATTGTGACTCGAATAACTCCATGGTTACAAATATGGAAATAAAACATCCAAGTAAAAAAAAAAAAAAAAAGCATACGTAATATTAAAAAGTACGTTAAATGTTAAATGATAGCGTTTCAAATAACTTCATGGACCGTGCAATTATAGAATATTCTTATTTATTTTGATAATGCCTCAGATTGAGCTGAAACATGTCAGTAGTCTAATAATACTTATTTTACTGCTTATAATCTTTTATAAGGCGTTATACAGTTTCAAATCATCAACATTCATAGTATGTTGTTGAGGGGTGACTCCCGAGTCAATTGTAGATGTAGAATGTAGTGGGGGTTGCACATTAGATACTACAACTCCCCACACCCCTCAAAAAAAAGCGGATCTTATAAACAACCACATATGGCTATGTATTGCTTTAACTATTTTTTGGGGATTACACTTAACACATTTCATACCACTATTCAAAATGAACTAGAGACAATGCTCCACCCATTTTATTACTGCTATTTTTTGCATGGATGTTTACATTACAAATGTAATGTAAATGTAGTGGAATTTCTATCACACTGGCGGTGGAGAAAGTTTAGGTAGGAAAAAAAATTGAGGGGTGGAGTACAGATGTAACAAAACTATAATAATGCGTTTCCGGCGGATAATGTGTCAAAAAAATATATGTAAAAAACTTAAAATGGGCAGTTACAGCAATCAACTCCGGCCTATAATCTGACGTCTTAAATATATACAACTAAAACAATGGTTCAACGTAGGGCGTACGCCCAACCGGGGCGAAATTTGACTTTTTGGGAGGACGATTCCAAATTTGTAACATTCACTATTAGTTCTTTTTCTTTTTCGTCTTTTCGGGAAAATAACGTACCCTAAAAATAAAATTAATACTTGCAAAATTTACAAAAAATAAATAATAAAATAAGTTTTTTTTCTTGAATTTAAAAATAGTTTTCAATCAAAAAAACAAAATATAATTAATACCAGAATAATTACATAGAAAATTTTTAAAAGAATTTTAATTTATTTTCATATATAGAAACCTCTATAATTTTTCTGGTTATTAATATATTTTACAATGTTTCGCAATTCTTTGGGTTATTTATTGAAAGAGCCTTGTATTTCTATTCATTCTGCTATAGGTCACATGAAAACACTTTTACTTGTGAAATGACTTAAAGGTATACACAAATTTAACTGTCTTGCAGGGCCTGTTTACCGAATAGGCCCATGAAGCCCGAGCTTACCCACTGAAATACAAATGGGCACGCAAATTTACTTTTCTGAACTAATTTTTAGGGGGGGGGGGGGGATTTCAACAAGGGTAAAAAATGTATTTTTTTTTTTTCTTAATTATAGTTACTAAATTTTCCCTCGTACTATTACTGACACATTTATACTCTATTTTTTTCTGTTGATATAATAAATGGTATAAAAACAGTGATTAAATGCAACTTATTTTCATTTTTGTTATATTTTACTTTTTTACTTTCAAATGTTTAATTAAGACTGTAATGTGCTAAAAAGTACAGAAAATTTAATCTGTATAATTATATTTTGTTTAAATTCATAAAGAGTGGAGAAATGATATAAAATATGGAGAACAGGTTATTTAAATAAAGGGAAAGGTAATTAGTATTCAGTGATATAAAATTTCTGTTTATAAAATAGAAGCAAAACTGTGTTGCAGCTAAGCATAAATTTATGTCAAATATTTGTTGTCTCTGCACTGTTCTTAGCACTGGCAAATCCTGCAATTTGTAAAGCATAAAATATATTTTGAAATTCAAATATTCGCACATGTTTCATATTTGTAAATTCATTTACAAAATTAATTTGTTATGTATATAATAAATAATATTTCATTGTATATGGGTACTTAGTTTAAATTTAATATTAAAAGTATTGTTTACTCGAAATTTTGATGGTAAAATTTCAAATTGTTGAAGCATGATTGATAGAGGGGAACCCCCTTTGTGACATCAGGCTTTTCCTACTTGTCTTGAGCATGTTTAGCCTAAAAAATACTTGAAATATCTAAACGACGTACTACCAACTTTATAAAATGCATAAATCATAAATAGCATTTGAAAAGACATGGACGAATAGTAAATATCCATGACTCTAATGCAGGCGTCCTACATAGCAAATAAATATACATCATTACATATAAGTTTTAAATTTCTAATTCAGATAACACATGGCAGTCAATTAACGTTAATGGGAAAGTTTTGATAGGTAATAATAGCTTCATAAAATTGATAAAGATGATAATCTTAAAATGCTCCTTGTGTATTGATAGAAAAAAAATATAGAAAAAAAAAATAATTTCCAAAGATTTTCCACCAACTCTTGATAAGTTACTAAAATGAATTATAAAATGTGTCAATGTTATCAATTTTAATACTAAATGTGATAGTTTCTACAAGACCTTTCTGAAGATAAAAATGCAGACCATACTGTTTAATACTGGGGTAAGTGGGAAAGAAGCAACAAAACTCATTTTGACATAAAGGCAAAGATGTATAGAATCATTACATTTATAGAGTTGTGTTAAAAAAACATTTGTACCAAAATATTCACCTCTTGATAAGTTTAAGGCTCTGTTAAGCTTCTCCCATGTGATTAGAGTTCATTTTTAATAAGAGATATATATTACAAAATGGAGGGCATCGTGGTTTTACAGATGCTTCGGCGGGGCGTGGCCAATAAAAGGTTGCGAAACACTGATCTAAAAGCAAGGTAAAGGTATGTTCAACTACTTGAAATTGCCAAAGTATATGGCGCCACTATTTCAGATTGGAAATTTTCTATTTAATATTTAAATCGCCTTCTTTAATCGCAGAATTCGTAATATATATATAAGTCGATTGTGAAATGTTTAACAAAATCTAAATATTTCATAAAAATTACACATTAACAACAGATAAATAAATACATAAAAGAGTAGTAAAACTGTCTTTTATCTCCATTTTTTTTTAATGCGCCAAAATGATTGAGATAAAAATGAAAAGATAGAATATTTCTACGGAACTAAAACTTTTAAATATTTTTTATATCAGCAATCTGGCTAGTAAGTGAAATCTGAAGATATGACAGATTTAATTTTTATTAATTGAAAGAGTCAAAAATTTTATTATTACACTTTTTTTTATTATATTATTATATACCAAAAAAAATTTTTTGTGCGAGACGTTCACATTGTAATCTTTGATATACGTTTTTTCATTAAATTTTAATCTAACAGGGTGTTTAGAAGAAATTTCATTTCGGCATTGAACGTCATAGTATCATTTAATATTCCGTAATCGGGTGATCTTTTTAAAAGAGAGCAAATTAGCCTGTGGAATCTGGACGGAGATTGGCGAATGTAGCTCATAGAGTGGAGGGCCCCCTAGTTATTAAAAAGCAACTAAGTATGATAACAATTATTTTGCATCTAATATGTAATGCAGAAATTGCAATAATATTTTTATGTTCATGCAAAAGCGTAACACCTACATATATGTTACTCACATTTTTTAAATTTTAATAACAACATTTAAAGTAATTTTGATTCATTATTCATTATTATTTGTTCCCTTAAAGGTTTTGTTGTTGACACGTCATGGGTCACATATATATATATATATATATTTTTTTTAAACATTTGCACCGCAGATTTTAAAAGGTTCACCATCCCTGATCTATAGTAAAGCGTATTAAGGATCTATAATAAAATTATTACATCGAAATTTTATTCAATGTACTTCACATCGATTTGTTACTTAAGCTTCTCGGGGTTAGATATTTTAACCGCAAATTTGAAATGATATAACCCTTCGCCATGGAATCATGACGGTTCTTTCTCTATCACGTTTTGTGGATGTTTTTTCGGTGTATCATTTTCGACAATCAATGAAATGGTCGGAATATTTCCTGATTTTCTACTGTCGCGTGAGTTTTTACCTCAAAGAAAAATATGAGTGTATCACAAACATGTATTACATAGTACGTGCAGTCCTTATTTTTGAGTACCACTATTTCCGAATAGCAACCTTCGCCTTACTTAATCGCAGAAAAATCAGAATTTGAAATTATTTTCTGCGTTTAAATAAGGCGGAGATAACTATTCGGAATAGTAATACTCGAAAATAAGGATCGTACGTACTCTGTATTAAACATGCACCAAACTATCTCCACGTATAATAACAGAACCTGTGAAGCTCGGAAGCGGGCGTTGTAGATTATTTTGGACCTTGTAGATTAATCTAACAACATCTAACAGCAACTAAATAATTCAGTCAATTTCTTATCATGGTTTCAGTAACAGTAAGTAAAGTATGTAATACATTATTTTAAAAGATTCAGTTGTGCTTGAGTTGTTTTAATTTTATGTATGAGTTTATTACCCTCTCTTACTTGTGTTTTAATTCTATTTTGTATTGGCTGCAATTTCAGTTTTAAAGTGCAGAAGTTTTTTATGTGAATACTTTATACATACACCAAATGCTTGTAAATGCGAATTTTGCTTAATATATAGATTACTACTATTTTCCATGATAGTAATCTATGTCTGGCATCTCTGAGGTTGCAGTTAAATTTTGTGTCTGCTCATTGACGCAGAAAAATCTGCTACTTGGTACACACATAAATAAAAATTCGAGTTCAGAAAGCCCATGAATGCGTTTTTTTAAAAGATACAAGCTTTCTTTAAAATAGAAATTCATTCATATCTGATGGGTATTGAATTGTTTTAAATATTGAATTAGAGTATTAAATAATCGCGGAAATTCTTTGGTAAATCAGTGATGCGAATTGAAATAAGATTTAACATGCAGTAATCCTTGTTTGAGTAAATTATTTGTAACTCAATAATACTGTTTTTTTTCTTCTTCTTTTTAACTGTGGGAAATAGCTTTGCTGTTAATTCAAAATCGATTTACGTTTTTTTCCTTAATCAGATAGTACGATATTTTAGAAATTAAACATTAGTAAATTTCCTTTGCAATTCCTTTTTCGCTTTCGCCCGTTTCAGAAAGTGCATGCTTACTATACTATAAAACTAATTATAATGATATTTAAGTGGAATCTTTATGTAGCAAAAGAAGAAAAAACTTAAACATTTGACATGAAAAAGATAAATTTTGCTTCAGATCAACGTAAAACATCAAAATTAAAGTGCATTTATCTCAACAATTGTCATGTTGCAGGTCGCCTGTAACTGTGGAACATATTCTTGGAGTATGTTAAAGGAAGTTATAATACAAAAAGAAACGTTCCTGTACTGGAAATGTTAAGAATGTGCTACTGGAGTAGCCACTAAAGATAATCAACCTAATAACTAAAAACATCTATCACATTGAAAAATCCTATCACTTAAATGCTATCCTCAATCAAACTTTAGACACGCTGAAATCTGAAATACCGAATTATATATGACACAATACTTAAAAAATTAATAATAAAGATAAAAAAAAAAAAAAAAAAACTGGAACTAGTTCACTTTAACTTAAAATCGAAACGCCATAAATTTCAAAAATCTCATTCTTAATGACTAGATATTAAATATATAATTCTTATCAAAGATGGTCCATAGAAAAAGCAATAGTAGTATTTGGTCAACATCACTCCAAGGCATACATAGAGCGTTGAAAAACGTACATTGACTCTTGTCTTGTCAACCACCAGTCTTTACCTATGGCCGTGCCTAGAACTACATTTGTTCATCTTCTCTCCTCCTCATTTGCTCATCCACATCTTTTCTTCAAAGTTTTTTCCGACAAATTCATTTGGCATCTTGCATTTATCATTATTATAATAGATCTTGCATTTACAGGCAAGATCTAGAATAATAATGATAAATTCAAGATGTTCACGATTGGGACCATGAGAGTGTAATCCTTTAAAGTTCTTTTAATACCATGAATAATTTTGAGTGCATTTATCAAATTCTTAAAGCATTTAAAGTTTTCAATTTCATATAATTTTTTAAATGTCCAATGCGAAAAATTGCTCAAAACTCGTTTTAATTATTTTCTCTACATTTACCACTTGATATCTGTAACGTGATTTCTATGTCTAAAAATCAAACTATCTTTCATTTATATGTTCTAAGATTTTCAAGTAAATATCATTGCAATTCAATGTTCCCAATTGTGAACATTTAGTGTAAAATATTAAGAATCGATCCTCTTTAATCCTGAACGATGTCTGTGGTCCATGTTGCTATTATCTCTAATCAGCTAAAGCAGACAAGTACGTGTACTTTAATTACAACAAAACAAGATGCATTTCATTTTTTTAACAGTTTTTAGGCAAAATGCAGATTATAATACGTCCTAACATCCTTTTATTATTCAATTGTCATCCATTGTGCCGTTTCACAATTTTTTTTTCTGTAGATAAGGCGTCAAAGATTTTCTTTCGTGCGCATCTTCTTCGAAAGCAATGGATCATAGAAGAGTTCTGTATGGTTCTGTATGCTCCTATTTCTATGTTCATATTGTCAAGAATTAACATTGAAAAAACTTAAAACGTTAAAACAGTTTTTCGAAACAAAATTATTAAAATTTATTTATCTATTTTTACTGTAAAACATCTTAACAGAAATCTCATAGAATAACTTTTAAAAGAATTTTAGTTCGGAGATTGGCTCAGATGTGTAAGTTAAGTATAAATTCTGTGGGCTTTAACTAAACAAAGGAGGTTGCGATTGATCATGATATAAAATCTAGGATATAAAATCTTTTTTTAAATTGGATACATAAAAAAAAAAAAAAATTCCAACAGATTTAAAAAATCTTATATCGCCAATGTCTTCAGCGTACGACGCCACAATAGAAGGCAGGGCATCAAAGTGTGACAA
This sequence comes from Maratus michaelseni, assembly GCA_963931845.1. NCBI lineage: Eukaryota > Metazoa > Arthropoda > Arachnida > Araneae > Salticidae > Maratus > Maratus michaelseni. The sequence goes on along the minus strand of OZ007594.1, from coordinate 152,969,941 downwards.
CATGTGACACAGAAAGATGGACAGATAAAAAAAACGACGAACTTTGCATGACGTAATTAATGGAGGGTCGATAGTCCCTAATTTCCAAACCTCTTCACCAAATTAATGTAGAACCGAAATTGTGTGCGAAATATGTGTATTGGCATGAGAAATTTTAAAGTTTTTTTTCTATCTCTTCAACATCAAGACTTAAAGATAAGAATTACAGAAGATACAATTAAGAAGAAAAGTCGGAAAACATGTGTCCCACAGCTTTTTTTTAAACAAGAAATCGTTTAAAAAAAATGGGGCAAACAAAACATCTTTCAGCTTAATAGACATGCCAGTAATACGTCATTTGGGGACGTATGACTACTATTCTGCAGATGGCGCTGTCACAGTGCTAGCAGTAAGCTCAGATGAGCGACCGAGTCCATGCCTGGCAGATGGAAAGACGACTTCTTTTGTAATTGTGAACAAAGAAATAAGTGAAAACTGTTGAGCAGGTATGTACTGACGGATATACGTCGTATTCTTTCTGGATAAATCCGTAACTCTAGTATAGCGTCTGGATCTGGAAGATTAATCGTCCGGCTATTCCAGTAATTTTTAAAAAGTGTTAAAAAATTGAATCCGATAAATATTGAACAATAAATGTCGATCGCAGCGACATATGCTAAGTGATTTCAACGTAAACATTGTATAAGGATTGCATATGAATTGAGCTAGCAGATGTTGCTCCGATCGACATTTTTCGTTCAGCATCTTCCGACATTTATGGGATTCAATTTACTTGCACTTTTTGAATAGCCGGTTGCCACACTGTATCTCCTACACGCTATAACTATAACGTCAGAAAGTATACGCATACATACAGAAAGTATGCGTTATCACTAAAGAGTATAGTCTCTGGTTTCTGTTACGAATACACCACTTCTGTTGAGCGGCATGAATGGACCTGGATGACGAAAGATGCTGAAATCCATAAAAGGCTCGTGAGAGTGTATGATCCTGTTGCCATTGCCAACCTCGTTTAGGAGCACTTTGCCCATTCATCCAACAACTCTCAAAACTGCAAAACTATTTCCGCCCTTTTCTGGCGTTGAAGAAGTTATTTGCCACAAACAAGGAAATGAACACAGTCTATGGAAATGAAGACAGTCGCGAAATGCTTCTTCCGTATGCTGGAAATGCTTTTTTTTTTCTTTTTTTTTTTTTGTCCGCAGTCTATTACTTGTTTTTTGTTTTAAATGAAAACATTAGCCAAAGTAGCCTAGAGAAACTTTTTTTTCGACTTCCACTCGTAATAATCGAGTAGTACCTAATATATCTCTCTGTGTCAATTTAGTAATTGAACAATCGGAGTGATTTTATTTTGTTTTTTTTTTTTTTGTTTTTTTTCGTCTCTGCATAAAATATTTTTATTTTTATTTAATCAATTAATCAGCCTTGATCCTCTCTTAACGGCACTTTTTTCGGCATTTTTTATTATCGTTATTGAGAGATTTATAAAATTTTCATATAGTAAAACCTCTGAAAACGGAGTCTGTCTGTAACGGAAACACTCCTTAAATATAAATGTTTATGGTCCACTTGACGAAAAAATTATCATGCAAATTATATCTGCTAAAAGGAAAACCTGTGTAAAACGAAAGTTTTTGTCCGTCCCTAGAGAATTCGTTTTCACAGGTTTTATTTTAATTTAATTTTACGGCATTTATAAAATTTTAGTGTTTTAATAAAATTGTATATATATTGGAGTGAATATGAATCAATAAATCACGTTATAGTTATTACGTCAGCCTTTTTCTTTTTCAATCTACGCCACATGTTTCTAAAGCACGCTTTTCAACATTGTTTTCTGCTTGGTTCAAGGCTATTTAAAAGCGGGTCAAATAAAGCGGTTTTACTTACGCAAAATGACTAAGTTAGTTTTATTTCTTTTCTAAGCTTCCGTTAAACAATAAGTTTCTAGTATTCTAAAATTCTTCTTTATTTCATTCATGTTTTCATAAATGCAAACGATCACGCATTGTTGTTTCTTAAACTCCTACAAAAAATTAGAATTTTGAGTAAATAAATGCCTTAAGTTTTCCTTACATATACAGAATGTCCGTGAACTCTATTAACAAATTAAGCGAGGTGCTAATACACGTCAAGACAAACAATTTTGTATAGGGAATATATAATTAATATAAGACGGTTTTAACCCGAGACGGGTCCAGACGGAGGTTCGGGCTTAAATTGATTTTTTTTTTTTTTTTTTTTTTTTTTTTTTTTACAAATTGAAACAAGAGTGAAAAATCATGCGTCAAGCATAGATTATGAAACACTTTCCAACACATCCAGAAAACTGCAACGAAACTTCACCGTTAAATAAGGTGAAAGGAGATATGTAGTAAACAGTTTAGGAAAAATATAACACATTTAAAAATCCACTTTTAGCAATTACCTTCCACAGTCAAAAAAGTAGTCGAATTATATTGTGCAGCCCTGTATACGATCTATAGATTTGGATACATACTACATAGCATGATAACATTTAGATCAGTTAGAAAATTCACATTTCGCAATTTTCGCCAATCCATGGAAATGCACTCGGAATCTTTTGCACAGCCCTTTATACTATCTAAAGACTTTTGTGCAAACAACATATTAAGCTAAAATTTAATTCAGATAGAAAACGCATAAGGCAACTTAAAACTCACTTTCAGCAATTTTCAACCATAAACGACAATGTATCTCATTGTTTGCGTAGCCCTGTATATGAATTTACTTATATTCCACAAACTTCTATTAGTCTACTAAGCATTGTTCAGCAAGTAAATGCATAACACAATTAAAAATACCCACAAGCAATTTACTCCCATAGGCAGAAATATTACGAAATCCTTTGTGTATCCCTGTATATGATCAACAGAATTTATACACACCACGTAGTGTACAAAAATTTAGTTAAACTTAAAAAGGAAAACCAAAGTTGAAAGCGCACTTATCACACATAGAGTGTAATCGTACTAAAACTGTAACCGAGCTGTTTTGTGTGTCCTTGTAAATGAGCGATAAAGGCAATGCACACCATACTTTTCAGTGAGCAATTTATAGTGCACCTCAATAATACATATAAATGTTTGAAATAGTGAAACATCATTAAATTACGCCGAAAACGATTTTTCCCCGTAAACCATTGTGTAACAAAATTATTTTATGAGACCCTGTAAATGAATACTAAATGCTTTGTACCCCATATTTTACAAAATATATGTTTTAGTGCGCTTCATAATAAATATCAATTTCATGTTTTAAATGGCGCATCAACATCATCAAAAAGCACTTGATACGATTTTTCCCTATTGACTGTAATATATCTATAGCAGAACGCTTTTCCCTGTGTCCCTGTGTTCCACTTGTTCCTGTAAGTAAACTATAAATACTACGGCAATCCGAATATATTTACGGGAGTTAGAGCACGGACGGACGGACAGACAAACCGAAAGGGGGGGGGGGAGGGATTACTATTTGAGGAACAAAAATGTCGTCTAGTTTGTTTAAGTGTTTTACAATAGTTTACAAAACAGTTTGAAAGAGAATTGAATTGTTATTCATGGAATATAAGGAGAAGGGGTAATCTTCCTTAATCTATAGCTGCACACGATTTTTAAAAATTTCATACTTGAAAATTAATTTAAAAACCATAAAATATATATATATATCAGTAAATTGAGATATAGATTTCAAATAAATTGTCTACAATTTTTTTCCTATTCGACGGTGAAAAAATTTAAATCATGCAATGTTTAAAAGTTATTAAGTTTGCGGAAAAAAAGAAAAAAAGAAAGAAAAATAAATTGATTGTTTAGTTCGTTGCTACCGTCGGTATGACGTCAGCGTTGCTCGCGGACATGTTTTTCTTTTTAATATAGATATGTATCACACAAAAAAGAATCTAAAAAACAAAATGACCTTTAATTATTCATTGTTTGAAATCATAATTTATTAAAATTACCTATGCATTTTACGCATATGACTTCATCTGAGAATGATTCAGTGTAGTAATTTGAGCACTAGAAATCACCTGATAGTGAAAATAAATGAGCATTCTAAAACTACGTTGTATTGCGCAAACTAATTCACCTTGATTCTTCAGCTCGATGATTTTTTTAAACCGATTTATACGTAAAAAAGACAATCAATTTATCCATAAATGTATATTCCGGGAGATTCAAAATAGCAAGAAATATAGAAAGCCAGTGTAGCTTTTAAATATAGCAGTTGTTTTGAAAAGGGCTTTAAATATGACAGCATATGGCAATACATATTAAAATACGAATAAGAATTTAATTTTTAGGGTCCCCTTTTTCTATAACTTATATTTATAAAAATGGTGGCCGGTGTCTAAGAATGACTTTTAGAAAACCCCATTTCCCTTTTTTACCATTACCAGACTACTTCATGAAGTTTCAATATTTTTCGACACTAAAGATTTTAGAAGAAGACGCGTTTGCAGAATAAAAGGATTTTTGTTATAGAAATATAGTTTTATATCAAAGAAAAAAAGAAAAAAAAATCTAAAATTGTAATACTGAAAACATGTTATTAAAAATGCATAGGAATAATTAATGTACATGCTTGGTTTGGAAAAAAAAAAAAAAGGGTAAAAAAACCCAATTAATTCCTCCGCAAATAATAGTAGAAAAATTATATCAGTCCAATCGGTTGTAACGTCTACATTTTATTGGATTTTTGATTTTTTTTTTCTTTTGAGGCTATATCGATATTAAAATAAACACAAACTTTATTTTTTAGGGTTCATCAAAAGGAAAACCAGAACACTTATAGCAATATTTTATTGTCAGTCTGTCTGTCAAAACCTTTTTTTTTTTTTTTAGGAGGGGGAACGGTTAAAGTATCAAGTCGAAATTAATATCGAATAATAAGAAGGTCCACGTCGCCATTGTTTTGTAAAAATTTCGAGCTTCTAACTCAATGCAATAAAAGGTTACGGCCTTAATAAAACAACGTATTGTTCACACAAATTCACTCTCAAAACCTGCAGGGTACTTCCTGTTGACCCAGAGTCTTGAAATTTCGCACGAAGGAAGGTTTCGTAGCACATGTAAAAGAAAAAATCCGAAAATAAGTAATTTATAATTCAATGTCGATTCATTACGTGACAAACTCGTCTGACCATCTGTCTGTCAAGACCGTATTATAAGTATCATTTTGATGAACAATTTCTCAAAGGGATTGGTTTCCAAATATAATAACAAGTTTTACTTTAAGTCGAAATTATCCTGTTTTATTATAGTACACTTTTAACTAATTTGTTTAGAAATAAATACTTTTATTTGAAAGTAAAATCAACCATTAATTTGTCTCAAAAAACACTGCAGGAAAGAAGAAATGTTTTTCAACATAAAGTTATCCAAGCGAATGAAAAGAAAGGCAAGTGTGGGAAATTCAAGCTCTTAGACTTAGGAGATATTACCTCAAAGCACCATTTGTAAGCCGGTTTCAGAAAATCAGGAGACAACAAAATCCAAATCTGTAAATAATTGTAATTTTCTTGAATTCTCAGATAGAAATTTCTCCGGGGAAAGTGAATGTAGACCTAAACACCAAGTTTTTAGCCGACTTAGAAAAAAGGAGGTTACACAATTTAATGATTCTCTAATGTTGTATAAAGTATTTTTCATTTTAAAAATAGACGTCCTATTGCGTATAATTTTTTTTCTTTCTTTCTTTTTTTTTTTTTTTTTTTTTACAGATACACATAAAAAATTTTAATATAGGGTAACTCTAGGATAGATGGCCAGTCTAAATATTTACAAAATTTGATCATAGATCGCAGCATAAACTTTTTTCGTAGGAAATAGTTCAACGAATTCATACATTGCGACATGCAGCTCTATTTTTCGATTATAAAAAGTAAGTGAAATTTTAATGTTTATTTAATTTAAGGGTTGAATATTTTTGTTGAGATAGGTATCTGAATGTTTTGCAGCACATACGTTACTTTTTTTTTTTTTTTTTTACTATGCGAACTTTTAAGGCACTTTACAAATTGATATATGTTTTTCATGATTAATTATAAGAAATGTGTTATTTTTTGTTTTGTTTTTAACTTCGCTTTTCCTTTCTTGTATTGGATGGCCATATTTCCTCGTCTTGAAGGATATATATATAGTCCAGGGGAAATGTACCAAAAAAAGGCGTTACCTTGCAAAAGGTCGGGTAGAAGATTTTTTTTTCTGACTTGTATATAATGAGGCCAGCATGGAAAAACAGAATTATCCAACAAAATTTCTTAAGGGAGAATTTTCTGTAGCCAAAAAACACCAAAATTTTGGAACTTTTTTTGTTGTTTTTTAAATATCTCGGGACCCGTTGTCGTAGCGCATTATTTGTTAATTACAATGTTAAAGAGGACAAAATTCTCTACAACTTTCATATTTACAACTTTTTTATACACTCATTAGCAAGCGCAGTACGACATTTCAAAAATAAGACAATTTTTTCAATTTCCTTAAAAAACGTGAAAAACGCAGTTTTGTCCCGATGATTCAAATGTTCTCCCAGAATTTAATCATGGATGTCATCTTCTACATATTGATAGCAGTAAATTATCTGTTATTTGCACCCCCCCCCCTCCCACCGTATTCTTAAGTGCATTACGGCTTTTCAAAAATGAGGCTATTTTTCCAACTTACATACCCGCTCTATTATAGAGAGTGGGTATGAGGAAGAGGGGACGGGTGACAAATAACTGCCAGGAAAAAAGGAAAGAAACATCTAGAGCAGGGATTAGTAAAAACTATGGTATGCGTACCAGTACTGGTACAGGAAGCTCTGGCTACTGGTACGCAGAAATCCGATACTGGTACGTGGAATAAAATACAGAAAGCAGCATATCATATGAGACACCCTGCCACTGTATCTCATGATAGAGGAAATAAGTGAACTTATTCAGCTCTCCTGTGATGGATTACTGGAGTCCACATTCAAAAGGATGAATGTCACAGATTTTTTGTTGGCGAGAATATGAGAGTACCGTTTGATACCGTCAAAGTCTGCTTGTGTTTAGCACAACATATATCTGTGAATGTGCTCCCCCTCCCCCCCCCCTTCGTTACATCAAAAATAAACACACGAATAAAGTAAACATCGAATGTGACTTATGACTAAAACTACCTAATATTGAGCCAGACATGAGGAAGCTGTGCTTGATAAAACAAGTCCACCCTTTTCATTAGCGATAGAAGCAAATTAGCCTACTGTAACAGTATATGAATCAGTGTGCGCCAATATGTCATTAAGTATTGTGCCTTTTTTCCTATACCGAAACATTTTTTTTATATATATTGCATGCATTATTAAAATTTAATGGTGATATTACTTTTTACTTGAATGTTATTACAAAGCAGCCAATCTTAGTACCAATTTAGTTATGTAATTATTCATTTTTAAATACAATAAAACCTGCTATGATGGAAACTGGAAAGACCGAAGATATATTTCGTTTTAGGCAGGTTCCTTTTTATAGGTTTTTCTATATTGGCTTTACGTTTTTTATCTGGTGGTACACGGAAGTATGAACTTCGATTTAGTGGTACGTCGGTCTAAAAGTTTGGGAACCCCTGCTCTAGAAGAACCATGATCCTTGATATATCTTCTATCCAGGAAACTGAACGCTAATAATCCTACAACAGTCCCATCAAAGAGACAAAAATATTTTTAAATATCCCGTAGAAATTATCATTATTAAAATACATTTTTTCATTTAGCTTATGCAGTCATATTGCGTACCTTACTTTATTGTGTAGGGAAAGTGGACTTGAATGAGATAGGGGATGAATGTATAACAACAAAAATGTTTATATGGTCTACAATCATAAATAACTCGGTATTTTATTTGATAGATGGTAGCAGTGAGATAATTCAACAGATATAGTTTCAAAACAGTACATATTACAGAAGACTAGAATATTCCACAAAGTGTATTTTTCAACAACAAGTTCTTCTGTTTGAGCTTTAAATCATTTAATATATAAAATCTTAAAATTTTATATATTTTTGCACGTTAAAATGTTATAATTATATAATAAAAGTGGGAAAATAATGACAATATTTACTAAAACTAATATTTTGAAATTTTTTATGAAAATAGTTATTTCAAATATTTTATTGATAGAATTTTTAAATTTTACAAGAGATATAAATTCATAATATTAGTTAATGAAATAATATGTTGTCATTTTTATTGTAGATATTTTCTAAGGTAAAAATATTTGTTATATAAGATATATTTATTTTTTGAGTCCCTCCTTTTATTTAGAACTACAATCCAATGTTTGATATACTTAAAACAGTAAAACATTAAAACATATGTCATCAATAATCGGTAAATAAAATATACCATTGTACTATAGAATAAAATGTTTATGGAATAAAATGAACATATGCATGCATTATAAAAATAATTATTAAAATTAAACAAGATTTTTTTTATTGAAACTGCCGTGCCAATAAGTTACTAAATGCTGAAATATTATTTTAAACAATACTTTAAAATTAACAATTGTATATACTTAAAGTTATTGTCTGAATATGAAAATTGTCTTAGTCATCCACACTCTCCCCTACTTACTAAATTATATAGATTTATTGAATTTAAAATATGTCTGTTGTGATGAAAATGAAGAAGAGGGTGTGCAAATAATAGATAATTTTCTGCTGTCAATCTGTAGAAATTGACATACATCATTACATCCGTGGGGAACATTTGAATCGTCGGGATCGGGACGAAACTACGTTTTTCACGGTTTTTAAGGAAATTGAAAAAATTGTCTTATTTTTGAAATTTCGTACTGCGCTTGCTATTGAGTGTATAAAAAAGTTGTAAATATGAAAGTTGTAGAGAATTTTGTCCTCTTTAACACTGTAATTAACAAATAATACGCTACGACAACGGGTCTCGAGATATTAAAAAAAAAAAAACAATAAAAGTCCCAAAATTGTGATGTTTTTTGGCCACAGAAAATTATCCCTTAAGAAATTTTGTTGGATAATTCGGTTTTTCCATGCTGACCTTATTATATACAAGTCAAAAAAATAAAATCTTCTACCCGACCTTTTGCAAGGTAACATGTACATTTCCCCTGGACTAATATGGCCATCTGCCAATTTAATTTCAATTTTGTTTCCCACTTTTTGTTCTCAATATTTAATTATTTTTTGTCCAAAATATGATGCGTATATGCATAAGAATTTTAAATATGCATAAATAATTCTTGTATTTGCATTCTAAGAATTTTTATTTCAATCTTTAAAAACTATGGCCGTCAATCCTAGAGTTACCCTATATTATCTCTACAGTACGACAAACGAGCAATATTATCAAGAATTAATTTCGTTTAAAGTGAAAGTGGATAAGGAGAAAGGATTGCCACAAAAAACACTCTCTAGATCAGGGTTCCCAAACTACCTTACGCGTACCAAAACTTGGACGTAAGCTTTCAAGTACTGATATGCGAAGGCAATACAAAAAAAATATTGTAACGGCATTAGTTTCAAATTTACCGTCTTCTGTGTTGGCTGACTGACAATTTTCGTTTATACATATGGTACTTTATCAAGAGAACTATAGTTTTCTCATCAAAACTTTTTACAATAATATGGTACATATTAGAAAAACATACTGTAATTAACAGCCGGTAAAGTTGTTTGAAACTTTAAAAAAATCTATTATTACTACTAATATTTTTCTTTTTTATCAGTTCTAAGTGTTCAATGAAAATTTGAACTTAAGTTTCCTAACTATAAAATGTTATTTTATTCAATTTTAATTCTTTCTCTGGGGGAGAAAAGGTGAGTAGGACAGCAAGAGGAGTGGGGCAATATTCATTTTTCTTAAACGAAAAACTTATTTTTATGTTTACACCAGATGAAGAACCTATAAACACATTTATATATGCTAAAAATTTGCATAATTTTAAATATTTGTAGCAGAAAAGTCACGTCTTTACAGATCAAAAGTGAATATCGAATTCCATTTTTAAATTGATTACGGCACTTACCAAATTTATAAATAAAAATAATAATGAATTGTTACTATGATTCCATATATCCTATGTTTGCAAGTCCCTAATTTATTTGAGCCTAAAAAGCTGTATGGTTAAAATGATACGCATTTAATAAATAGTACCTGTTACTTACCCATCATACGTAGTATAGGGTAAGTCTTTTGAAAATCAAAAAAAAAAAATTGATGGATTTACACGTTTCAGACACTGGAGATTCCGAAAAACATATTTTTAGAAGAAAAAAAAATTGCCGCCGTCTGTGTGTGTGTCTGTAAACGCTCTATCTCCCGAACAAATTGAGATAGAGACTTCAAATTTGGTATGCACTTAGTATGTAATAATGAGAAGAAACTTATTGAATTTCAGTAACTTCGATTATCCAGAACTATTTTTTTCGAATTCTCGAAATATTTGTTCCGATAAAAGATATGTAAAAATTTTCGAAATTGTTTATTTTAAGGAGTGAATATAAAAGACAATAAATAAAACATAAATTTTGGATAAAGAATGAAGTCGATCGAATAATGAGTTGCCGAGATATTTGTAATCCTATTTTCAACACTCTTCGATTTTTCATGACCCTGTATTTCATCCAAATTTTAATTCAGAGATATATTTTAATTGGAAATGAGACGCTTAATCCGACGCAATAAACCGTTAGTTAATATGATTAACATTTTTGGAGTTATAAGGATGTTTCTTTTACGCAATTCCGTCATAGAACATTTAAAGTTTATGACGTCATCAAGCCATGATTTTATTCGAATTGCAATGCATTTTATAAGTAGTTTACACATGTTTTATTTTCATATCTTATATTCTGCATATCCATGATGGGTAAGTATTACGGTGGCCTCCAACGTCTAGTTTTAGGTACTATTTAATAGTAAACTATTTTAGGATGATAGACCGAGCCTCACTCGGTAGTTTTTTCAACATTCATACTGTGTTTGAGTAAAATATATATACATACATATTATTTACTTCTACATAATTGATACTGTAAAGATTTCATTCAATTATGTGGATGTATCGAATGAAACTTTCCAAGTCCTTATGTTCACACGCCTGGGAAAGGTTTTTTCCCGCGAGCGAGTCCCTTATACTACGTTCAGATCGGATAGTTAAGATATCTTAGACCGCTGAACTCACTGAGTGAGTTCCAGAAACTCACTTAGTGAGTTCGAACTTTCCATTGCTAGATACAGTCAGTACCGCTCACTCTGATTGGCTCTGGAGGCCGATTGGCTGTTGAGTTTGCTTTTAACATATGTGCATGCGCACTGGACACGGTGATGTTGAGTGAGTTATCTTAAATGTGTTTGGCGGTGTGGACAGGTATTCAATTCCGGGGAGATACCACCTCAAAAATGGCGGTCTAAGATATCTTAAATGTCCGATGTGAACAGGGTATTAGACTCTCCCTTTAGACTCCCTTTTAGTCTGGCTCACTCAAAAAGAAGTTGACCTGTAGAAAATTTGGTACGGCGGAAAGGTGATAGATATGATTTTTCTCGATAAACAAAGAAACGAAGTCTTCCCCTGTTTTAGGACAAGACATAAAGTGGCAACGAGGCGCCAAGTGCAAATGCTTATTTCCCAATCAGAGAAGAGGAACGGAGTTATGGGGCTTTGAGAACGCCCAACACCCCCCCCCTCCTTCTCTTCGGCGAGGAGCGAAAAAGAGTAGTTGGAAGTCGGGGATGAACGAAGGAGGTCGGATTTTGAGACCTGCAGAGTGGAGAATCATCTCCCGGGAGAGAAATTAGTTTTTTATCGGTCGGACACCACGTCCGGAGGTGAACATTGCTGAACACCAGCAAAAGGAAGAAAAGATCAGATCAAAGATCAAAGACGATTACTGAAGAATGCCTGCGTGGGGCGTAATGCCCACGTTTACTTCACATCTAGATGAGAACAGTCTATGGAGATGGCATCAGAAGATTCAAAAATATAAAAGTTCTCTCGCAGCAGGCTGCGGTGGAGTGATGCAGATGTAGGAGCAATCTGGATGTGCGCTTTGATACTTTGATTGGAGTCGGAATGGTGAGCATAGGGGGGAAGGGGGGGGAAGGCCCCATCAGAGCCAGACAATTTTTCTAAATCATAATTTATATTTTGTTAATCTAAAAAACTAATGCAAACAATTTAATTTAGATAAGATGCAAACAATTAGTTTATATAAGTTTCAAATAATTAAATTTTGAAGATGCAAAGATAATTAAGTATAAATACAATTAAGATGCAAAAAATAATATAAGTATAATTTTTTTCCTTAAAATTGCAAAAGAGGTAAGAAGGAAAGTTAGCAGAACCCGATGCCAAAAGCAAGGCGGGAAGACGTCAATAGGAAAAATTTAGTGTAGGAATGTCAAATGGGAATAACAATGCAGGTACCAAAGTTTTATGAATTTGGAATAGCACAACGAAGTGTTTAGGGTGGTTCCCTTCGCCTTCTTTTGGAAGGCGGAGCAAAGCCGTCATCTCTACACAAGATGGCAAGCGATCTCTTCTTCCCTCTACTGGTATTTACAATGTAAGGTTGAATGGACCGCAACGCTTCGTTGAGTATTAAAAGACGATCTCTGTGGAAATTTTGTGCAAGTTTTTTAATAACTTGCGAGATAGACCTAATATTGAGATAAGCATGGATGACGTCATTCCGGACAAACGTTGTCGCCTTGCAAATCCTACGTAACAAAGAGTTTTGAAAAATTTGAATTTTCTGCATCCGAGTTTCACAGACTGACCCCCAGATAACTGACCCGTAGGTCATGGTTGATCTGATGAAGGATTTATACAGTAACAATTTATTCGAGAGTAACAGACGGCTGTGATAAGCCAGTAAAGATTTAAGGGATCCTTGAGCTTTGGTAGATTTGGCAATTACGTCTTGAATCTGCCTAGCCCAGGTTAATTTTGAATCTAGATAAATGCCTAGATATTTATAACTGGCGACCCAGGGTATGAATTCACCATTTAGAGAGAGTTTAGCAATTGGGGTGATAGCTTTGTTTGAAAAGATCATGGCGGCACTTTTTGAAGCATTGACTTTGATGCGCCAATGTCTTAGCCAAATTTGAAGGGCCAAAATATAAACTTGGAGTTTAGTTAGCACAGTGTCGAGTAACATGTTGCTTGTCATGATGGTAGTATCGTCAGCATAAAGTGCTAATTTGACGTCGGGAATACAATGAGGAATATCATTTATGTAGAGGTTGAACAGCCAAGGACTTAGAATACCCCCTTGAGGTACGCCTGCCTCAATAAATCGAGAGGTGGAGATTGTATTGTTAACTTTAACAGAGAAAGATCTATCTTTAAGGTATTTAAGGAATATTAGGATTAGTTGAGGCGGAGCCTTGAGCAGGATTAACTTATAAATAAGTCCATAATGCCAGACCCGATCGAAGGCTTTAGCAATGTCTATGAATACAACGCCGGTTTTATGGCTGCGGTATAAACCCTCATGAATGAGTTCAGTTACTCTCCAAAGCTGGTGTTGAGTCGAGTGTTTGGGCCGAAACCCAAACTGTTCGGGTATCATAATCGAATTGGAGGAAATGAACTCTTTCAGACGGTTTGCAAGGATGTATTCATAGACCTTAGAAAGACAAGATAAAAGAGAGATAGGTCGGAAGCTAGAAGGAGCATGCCTGTCCTGTCCCGCTTTTGGGATTGGGACAACCAACGCCTTCTTCCATGCGTCCGGAAACATACGAAGATTAAGCATGCAATTAATTAGGATAGTAATAAAGAAGATGAAATTAAGAGGAAGATGGAGGAGCATATTAGTAGAGATATTATCAAGGCCAGGCGTTTTGTTCTTTTTGAGGTTCCCGAGATAGGTAATTACCTCAGAGGGTAGAGCAGGTTTGAGTGTATTTGTGTGAGGTGAGTTAATGAAACGTTCAACCTTTGTGTTGACGATGTCGACCGTTTGACGGTTAACGACATCGCTATTGAGTGTAAATTGGCTTCTAAGACTGTCTGCAATGAGCTCAGCCTTGTCTGTGTTAGAGTAGGCCATACCATTTGGGCCATTTAAGGCCGGAATGTGTGTTCGTGCCCTACGAATGCGGGCCGTTGCCGACCAAATTGTGTTGTCAGCTGTCGATAAAGACTCTATGTATGTGTTCCAACGTGAAGTACTAAACTCCTTGATTGCAACAGAAACCTGGTGGTTTTTTCTGTTAAGAGCAGTTTTTAAGAGGGGGTCTCTAGACGTCTGCCAGTCCCGTCTTAAACGATTTCTCTCTCTTTTCAAATCCCTGATGTGCTCAGGTAATCGAAACGCATCAACCACCCTCTGCCTAGGTTTCGCGACTTCTTGGAAAGCATTATGGAGTGAGTCTCCAAATGCTTCAATAGATGAAGTTACGTCTTCGGCAGAGTGAATCTCAGTGGGCGGGGTGTCCATGTTTTCTAGGACATGACTGAAGTTTTCCCAATTGACCGAGAAGGCCTGGGGGATGTCGAGTCTGAAATTGCCCACTTCGAATCTAAGCACAACCGGGAGATGGTCCGACGAGAGATCAGATCAGAGACATCACGTCTCTATTTTGTGGAAGTTGTAACTCACCGTCTGAGAACTAGCAACTAGAGTGACACCCTGTCACCACTTATTTCAGATCGCTATTCAAACGAGTAAATCTGTGATTACCAAAACTCTCGTCACCTTGAACAGTTTCTTAAGAACTAACACTTTCATTCAGAAGTGAGCTTGGCTGCGAATTAATTGTAAAGACAAACGAATCTAAGAATTTCTAAGTGTAATGATTCTTTCTAGTGTTATTTTACAACAGAAATAAAAGTTTTCTATTATTTAAAGATTGAGTTTTGCGTTTATAGCTACCAATCAAATTATACTAACGCAATTTAAAAACTCATTATAATACTGTATTTGAGTAAAGACAAATTCTTATTATTCATTTCTACCTAAAAATATCATTTCTAGCTTCAAAAAGTTATAATAACAAATGCTGCCGGTTTATTTTTTGCGTTTTTAGGTGTGTTCGTAATTATATAAATACGTAGCACCTATAGACTTCGTCTGGTCCGTCCTTCTGTCTGTCTGTCCGTCCGTCTGTCTATCCGCATATAACAGCGCAAAAACTACTCAACCAAATGGTTTGAAATATGTTATCTTTACAGAATTTTGTCGAGACATTTCAAATTTTATGAAAATCGAATCAAAACTTTAGAAGATATTAATAAAAATATTTATTAAGAAATTTGAATTATTTTTCATAAAACGGTGCTTTCTTGTTATAGGAGTTTACGAGGTTTAATCGTCAAGCGATCGAGATATTTATTTTATTACAGAAATTAATCTGTAGACGATATAATTCATTTCACAGAATTAAAAATCATTAAGATCTGAATATTTATATAATTAGCTATAGTACGAACGCACTTCGTTTGTCACGTTTGACGTACAATTTCCAACTTGTTTGTATATATATTGCACTCTATCCAATTTCTTCATGTTATCGAGATAACAGTTATGATATTTTGTGATATATTTCTCCGTTGTAAAATACCAAATTAGTTTATTGTCGAGGTCTAATGTCGAGGGTTTTCATCTCGGCGCGTGCGAAAGATGCCGGCAAATTGACATGGATTAGGATTTTAAATCGTTTTAATCTTTTGAATTGGCACTGCTGATGGAGCTTTAGGGGCTCCGAAACAGCTGTTTATCAATATATATTTTTTTTATTTGTGCTATTTCACGTTGTACATTTTTTTTAAATTATTGTCCAGGTATTTAACACTTTTTTTCCGTACAACAGTACGGGTGTGACGATGATTTTCTGTAGGTAGAAATGCTTACTGTTTCGCCTCTTAACAGTGAAAATGGCGACGTAAACAATCCTTAAATAAAAAGATGTATATATGGCAGTTTACAGACAACAATAAACATGGATTCAAACAGCCGCACTGTAGTCAGATGTATTTTTTAAGTTCTGAAAATACTATTATTGATAGACCCGAATATGTTCTCAACTATTGAATTAGCCGTAATGGTATTGATTGAGCATATTACAGGGTCTCAAAATAATTTAGCACAATCACTTAATTAATCGAGACTTAATCACTTAATCGAGAAATTAAATAAGTGAAACGGCGTGCAAATACCGAAGGAATATTGCCTTGTAAAACTGTTCTTTACAATGCAAGAAAAGTATTATTACAGAAAATTCATTGTCCCTATGACCTACGAAGTATTATTTTCTGTTCTACACTCAATTCTATTTAAAGCTTCCTAATGAATGTTGGTGAATCAACGTCGCAAATAAAAAAACATCGTCAAGTTGTGTAATACTGATAAATGTGTTGAACTTTTCACATAACCACTGTTTTACCAAAGGGTACAGTCGCCCAAAAAAGGGGAAAACACCCCATAGATTTTAATCACTATAATTTTCCTGAAAATCGTTACACCGACTTCGATATCATCCGTAATCGTGTTGCTGATCAAATGACCAATAGTATTGGTGCGAATTACGATTACTGGGGACATCAATTTCCAAAATTGCTTAAATCTATGAAAACAAATTTTTCCTAAGACGAGACCTAGTTAGATTGTATCTTCGTAATCGAAGAAGGCTTATTTTATGAAAATCGTCAGAACTATTTTCAATTTATACCATCATTTACAGTATTCAGTTTGTTTTAACCATATAAAACGAATTTTTCCGAATTAGCGATCTAGCTAGATCGTTTTCTCGTGCTCGAATTAATATAAGAGCCACATTTTGTAAAAATCTTTTGAGCTGTTTCAATATATTGCAGCATTTTCAGTGTTGAGTTTGTTTTAACCTGTCAAAACGGATTTTCTTGAATTCGGGACCCAGATAGATAGTATTCTCGTGCTCAATTTAGTGAAGGAGGTAAATTTCATGAAAATCGTTCCAGCCGTTTTCGATATCATCCGTAATCAGGGAAATTGATTTATCGTTTAATATAGATGATAACACATCAGCTGATAAGTTTCCGGTGTGACATACAGATGGCGTTGCAATCGCCGAACCGATGCTTTTTTTAGTAAATACTAACTTTTAAAAGGTAGCAGAAAAAATGGCATGACGATTCGCCGTGTGGATAAAACATTAGAGTGGTTTTAGCTGAACGACTTTGTTGATAAACAAAAAAAATGGATAAACAAGAATTTCAAGAATTGTTATTTGATGGGAAAAAACACCGTTCAAACAAAAGATTAGCTTGATAAGCGTTATCCGGACACTGCACCAGGTAAATCAACCATTATTGACTGGTTTGCTGAATTTAAACGTGGTCGTACGGACACCAGTGATGCACCACGCAAAAGAGGTGGTTACTCCGGAAAACATAAAAAAAGTCCACAAAATCGTTTTGGGAAACCGTAAAGTGATGTTGCAGGAGATAGCGCAGACTCTGAAGATATCCAAGGAATGTGTAGGTTTTATTTTCAATGAACATTTGTCTATGAAAAGCTGTTGTCAAAGTGGGTGCCACGCGTGTTGACTTTTGACCAAAAACAACAACGAATCGATGATTCTGAGCACTGTTTGGTGCTTTTTCGTTAAAAAATTATGTTATTTATTATAAAATTATTATTGTTTATTTATTAAATTATTATTATTGAATTATTATTATTAAATTATTATTATTATTATTATTATTATTATTATTAAATTATTATTATTTATTATTAAAGTTATAAAGTTATAAAGCTATAAAGTTAAAAAGTTATGTTAAAAAGTTGTGTTTTCTTTATTAGACCGGGAACTTATCAGCCCATGTGTTACTACCCGAGTTGGAGTGGAATGGGACATCTAGAAAGAAAGAAATATAGGACATGTTAAATATCTTTCTCTTGTATCTCCAAACAGCTAGAAATATTAAATTTCATAATATTAAATATATTTTTGAAATATATATATATATATATATATATATATATATATATATATATATATAGGCAGAGAGAGAGAGATTGCGTAAATAATGTTGTTCATATATATGTATATATGTATATATATAAAGAGAGATTTTTCCAAAGACAAATACTTTTAATCTTTCAGCTGCAAATTCTGTGGGACACATGGTAATTAATAAAGCCAAATCATACTTTTCATTAGCTTAGATCTATGAAAGTATAATATTCATTGATATATATAAAGAGAAATTTTTCCAAAGACAAATATTTTTAATCTTTCAGCTACAAATTCTGTGGGAAGTTCTGTATTTTCCCTCTACTTTAAATGAATAGTGTTTACAGGTGTCCCTATTTACGCGGGACATCAGGGATTCCGAGGGGTTTTCAGGGGTTCCGAGACTCGTGTCACACGGAACCCCTACGCGGGACGCTAAATGTCCCGCTTTTTCACCTAGCCCAAATTACGTCTAAGTATTACAAGTTTAATCTAAACTAAAATTTTATTCCTTAATCTGATACGAGAGAATTAAACCACATTTCTGTCACATTCAATCGTCACAACGACCGGATGTTATCGAATACTTTATATTTTGACTCGAACTGCACTCCTATTCAACATTCGTTCGATTGACCACAAACAATAGACGACTGTAAGAAATAAGGTTCAAGAAGAGACAGAAAATGTAAAAATTCATATGCTCATTTCGATAGTCTTATTAAAAAGTGTTTGGTGAGTATTTTTATAAATGAATAAGTAAATAATGAATTCACACGAAGTGTAATTTTCCAACTGAATGAAAAAGTGTCCTATGCCAGGATTCGAACCAGGTACCTTTTAGGTTAAGCTGCCAATGCCCTGCCAACTGAACTATACCGGACAAATCGGGCGGACACAAGTCACCCAGAGAACCTTATTAATTATGACATCTTGTCTGATATCTGAATCAGCTCAACAGAAAAAATCCAAGGTAATGGAACTTCAAGAAAACATTTGATATGTAATTACACTTTATTAATTTTGAAGCAATTATTTTAGTTGATAAATAAATCCCATGAAATGTAATTTTCCAACGATTGAAAAGGTGTCCAAGCCAGAATTTGAACCATGGACCTTTTGGCTCTATCCTAAATGGATCTTTGGGCCTTAGATATCAGACCAAATGTCATAATCAGAGAGGTTCTCTGTGTGAATTGTGTCCGCCAGATTTGTCCAGGCAATCTTAGTTGGCTGAGTATTGGCAGCTTAAGCCAAAAGGTCTCTGGCTCGAATCCTGGCCTGGACATTTTTTCACTTAGTTAGAAAATTACTTTTCGTGTGATTTATTTGCCAATTAAAATATGTTAAAGTTAATTAAGTGAAATAAAGAGTTGTTTTGTTTATTATTCAAATTATGTTAGTTCAAACTAAAAATTACTTCTTTGTTCATTAATTTCCACATACAGTAAAGCCTCATTTTATAATAATATATTTAATATCATAAATGGAAAAATATGAATGAGAAAATAATTATGTATATACATACTTTAAT